>OY743180.1:20443438-26164928 GCA_963555705.1 Ligustrum vulgare
TGTACACTTAATAATTGAGAAAAATTGAAAATGTCTATCACAAAATTTACTCATAAATTAATAAATAGATAAGTAATCGAGTAATTTTCATATGAATAATTATTTTCACTATTAAAGTTAAAATTAGTAATAATAATTAATTTGACACGATTATAAGGGTTAAAAAGATTCTTCATAACACGATTTAGTGTTAATACTCCATACTAATATACTTTAATACTATATATCATAAATAATAACGTATTATTTATTATATTTTATATTTAATGAGTTATAATTATATTTGTATAATGATTTTAATAATTTTCATTTTATACTTCATTACATAGGAGATACGAAGTATAGGATCTTTTATCGCGTACATAAGACGTGCAAAGCACGTGATGGAATACTAGTGCATAAAAAAAGTTGTGACCAGAAAAGTGTGACATTGACTTAATGCATCAAAAAAGTTGTGACGTGAACATTTGAAGTGTGAGTTGTAACATAATGCATCAAATAAGTTGTGACCTGAGCATTTTTTAAGTGTGACCTGTGACCTGAACATGTGAAATGTGATCCGAGACCTAAACAGATAAAGATATGTGACTCATAAGTTAAAAGGAATTGTGATCTGAAGTATTCAGTGTGACCAGTTCTCTTGGATCTCATGTGTCATGTTAAACTTAATGTATGAATAAGCTATTTTATGACTTTTGGCATGTTAAGTGTGACCTACAAGACATGTGACCAATTAATTTTATGACTTGTGACCTATGACTTGAACGTGTGAATGTAGAGGTGATAAGATGGATGAGCGATCAGACCCTGAAAAAATCGGCCCGGATCGACCAAGGACCGCGGGCCAACCCATGCGGGCAATTCACAGGTCAAGAAGGAGTGAACCACGGGTTTTGTGGACAGGGTAACACCCATTGGCCCAAAAAAAAAAAAAAAAAAAGCTATTTAAATATCGCAATATTGAAAATCTTCATTCTTCTACAAACTCTAGTACAACTTCTAAAGCTAAATCTTTTTTTTTTTCCTCAATAGCGAAGAAACGTAATGTTCTTTGATAGCAGTAATTAGAAATGAATTTAGCATTTAGTTATTATTTGTTCATATTTTATTTAAATTTGTAAATTTAGAAGTAATCCATGTAACATAAAATTTAAATTTAAATTTTATATAAGCATTTTATGGTATAAATATGAATTCATCATTTTGTTCATTTCGTATTTAGAAATTTAACAAAAAAAAAAATATTATAAATATGAAAAATTCTATGTTTTTATTAATACAGACCAAATCAGAACGAACTGCTACCCACGACCTGCATGGGCTCGACCCGAATGGGCCAACGGACGGGCCTGCGTTGTAGTTTAAAATTTGTGAGCCGATTTCGGAACCCATAGAGAGGGGGCTTTTTCCACTAGGTCGTTACCCGGGCTCATATGTTGACTGGTCGATCCGACCCGAACCACCCGATTGACACATCTATGTGAATATGACTTTCATATGTGACATGTTATCAATTCACACGTCATAAGCAATTGTACACGTCACATATCATTGCATCACCATTACCATCCATTGTGCACGGGTCACAAATCAATGCATCACTAACAACCATAGTCAACACTACTACTACCTAAAAATCCACCACAAAACCACCTCCAAAACTACCATGAAACATCCAAATAATCAAAACCTCCATCTCTACCACCAACCAAAAAAAAAAAAGCCTGACGGCTATACCACCTCGGATCCACAGAGGAGGACAAAGACCAACACATCACCACAACCACCAAAAATCACAGCAACTCCATTTGGAAGTCTACTTGCCTCAGTTTGGGGTGATAGTGTGGGTGCGTAGGTACACGGTTTTGGGGAAACAATAGCTCCATCCAAGCCAGAATCCTTACTATGCATTGTTTCAGCTACAAAATCATGCTGCATTACAACCCACCACCACCACCACAATGAGAAGCAGGAAGCAACAGACCACCTCATTGAGCCAACTGCCAAATCGCTACTACAGATTTGCTGAAACCACTGCACTGAGTCATCTTGCTACTGCATATTTGTAGAAACCACCGATTGAATCCGATTCGCCAGAATGAGGAAGTGTTGGAAGATCTAAAATTGGAACATAAACCACCAGCAACCCACCCGTCTCTCTCTCTCTTCATTGATTGACCTCAATTTACAGGTACGGAGAATAAATTGAGAATTGAATTGGATAGTACTCAAACCTACAACAATCAAGTGATACGTGAAATCGATGGGCTGGGTGGATTGGGTTGGATTATTACAATTTTAAGATTTCAATTAAGACCTGATGTATAAAAAAACTTATGAACTTCTCTTTTGAATTCTGATCTTTAAATGTAAGCCCCCTGTAATTTCCACTTTCTAGTCAAACTTGATGAAGCCTCATGGGCTGCTTTGTTGAGCGCTTCCAGGCGAGATAAAGAATTGCAAATCATCTGCTAGAACTGAGACCAGAAGTTCTGAGTCACTCCAACTTATCAAACATTAGTCTTTTATACGATAAACAGCCATTGATACAACTGCTCAGGTTGCAGAAGAATGTAAAAGGACTTCGTTTACAATATTTATATCAACTAAATGAGACTATAAATCCATCGTTACCAATAAATTCACACATCCAACCTTATTGGACCACGTTATCGTCATATTATAAGCTAGACACACTTATTATGAAAGGGAGGGAGGAAGGGGGGCAATATGACCTATATATATATGTATTTCCACAAAGCACAAAACAACACTGGGAGGAGCCTTTAAAGAAGTGATGGGGCCTAGTGGCAGCGATTGTTATCCGAGAGTAAGATGCTCCACATTCTGTGTCTTCGTAGATATTACCTGGATTGATTTCTTCTCTTCCTGTTCATCATATGAGTTTGACCTGAACTTAGAGCTCGCCTCTTCAGTTTCAGAACATCCAGGTCTTTCAGTTAAAAATTGTTCCCAGAATACATCATTCACCCGGTTCTGAATAGTTGCTGGCGCTAGCTTCTCGTGATGACCCTCGTGTGGTGATGACAAAATGGGATCATTATCAGAATGAATACTGATATCTTGGTGATTATTAGACCTTAGTTCTGTACCGATTTCCTGACCTGAGGGAGCCATCCTAGCTGAGTTTTTACTTCTGTCGGGCTCCAAAGAAGAAGATGCTAGAGTAAGATTTAGTTGGCAGGACATAAGATCATCACCTTCATCATATGCACTCAAACACTGCTGCACTGAGTGAAATTTAGGACTTTCAGGTCCTGCTTTACACGACAAGGATGAATCCGAGAGGTCTAACTCTTCAGGGACACATAAAACACCCCCAGTTCTAGTGTGCATGTCTTTGGAACATCCCTCCATCCTCCCTTCAGGACTTCCCCCATCTTCATTGGAGCTTTGTGTGCTGTGTGAAAGCAAGTTGATGTCCGAAACAGCAGGTGACAACTCTAGCCTGAGCTTATTGCAAAAGTCTTGGTGGAATATGTTCCCAAGCTCGGGCCTAGAGCAGCTGTGATTATCAACAAAAATATTTTCCTGAATTGTCTGGGGGGAATCATCAACGTGAGGGAGTCGCCTCTTCTTATTATATGATGACAAATCCATGGATTCAAGTTTCTGAGCAAGGCTTTCAACAAACTCGGGATTCTGAACTGCTTTGTCCAGGAAGGTCAGCAATCTCTCCTGCCGCAGCTCCATGCTACCTATACGTTGTTTTAGGCTTTCCAACTGAACCTTTGCAGCAGACTTCTGTTGTTCAAATCTTGAGATGTCTCCTTCAAGAGTAGTCTTTTCAAGTGACAACTTCTCGATTTCTTCCTCAAATGCTGCTCTTTCTGGATCAACAGAACCCTGAGGTTGACTGTGGCTGTGTATAGGCTTTCTGCGATGGATATTCTTAAGAAGATGTTTTTTCCCTTTCACAAATTCTTCATTAGCAAATTCCCATTTTTCGGGATCAATTTTCCTAAATCCCTACAAACAAACATGGCTTTGTGAAAGCAATTCAAGCATCTGATTAATGGCACAAATTAGTTAACCCAACAAACAATTCAGTCAGACAGACAGAGACATCAGATTTACTTCAGTTTCTTTCATTTTTTTGGATCAATGCCCCACGGTTTTATAAAATGATCCAAATGGAGAGGCCTATAAAATGTCAATTGTTCAGAGAAATATTTAAAGGCACACACAAACATGAACACAAAAATAATGAGGGGAAGGTATGGGAACATATTCATGTCCAAAATAATCAGTGAAATTTATACCTTGAGAAAAGCAATGGAGGCAAAGAATACATACTATTTAAGGCTACGATACAAGTATATGGCACAGTAGCCTTGCACAGAGAAAGATATGAAGCATATTAATTATGTGCTCAGACTATCCCCAAAGTACGAAAACCGTAAGATGTGAATCATTAGATGTATAGGTATAATAATAGCAAACCTCAATCTTCATCCCTTTCTCTCTCTTACTTCACTAAGCAAACCAAGATGACTGCACTCTCTATTGCCTACATATAGTAGAAACCAAGTAGGCACCACAGAAACACAATACAACCACCGTGTACTATCTAAAGGAGGCCATCTTGTACTATTACAAGCGGTATTGAGTAGTATACCGACGTATTTCATGTCAGTCTTTCGTATGCCGATGAAGGTGATTAAAGTGATAGAAAAAATGATGAGAAATTTCTTTTGGGAAGGGAAATGTGAGGGCTTCAGTGATCATTTAGTTAACTGGGGAATAGTATCGAAACCTAAAGAATCTGGGGGCTTAGGGATTGGCAATATTAAGAAGAAGAATATGGCAATGTTGGGGAAGTGGTTATGGCGTTTTCCAAACGAACCTGATTCACTTTGGCATTTGATTATCTGTAGCAGATATGGGCTTCATCCAAATGGATGGGATGCAAAAATTGAATTCAACTCAACTCTTCGAGCACCTTGGAGATCGATTGCAAGAATATGGGAAATCTTTGTGGAAAACACCAAATTGATGGTGGGTAAGGGTGATAAAATTCGGTTTTGGCAAGACAAGTGGGTTGGACAACAAACACTCCGACATACCTTCCCTCGTTTATTCCGAAAATCTAATAACAAAAACTCACTTATTTCCGATGTAATCACATCATCATCACCCCCAAATTTGGTTTTGAATCTCCTATTCTCTAGAGATTTTAGTGATAGAGAGTGTGAGGAGTTCACCTCACTCTTGAACCTACTTGAAGACATAAACATTAACCCATCTAGAGCGGACAAAAGAATTTGGAAGGGCCATCCTTCTGGAAAGTTATCATGCAAATCCTTCTTCAATATCATACTCAAACTTCCTTGTGAAACTACTTTTCCCCAATTCAAATTTATTTGGAAGAGCAAATCCTTCTTCAATATCATACTCAAACTTCCTTGTGAAACTACTTTTCCCCAATTCAAATTTATTTGGAAGAGTGCTGTGCCATCGAAAATTAAAGTTTTCGCTTGGTTGACTTCCTTGGGAAAGGTGAACATCTGTGATTTGTTACAATTGAGAAGACCCTTAGTATGTATCTCACCATCATATTGCATTATGTGCAAAAAGAATTAGGAGAGTATTGATCATATACTAATTCATTGTGAGTTTGCTAGAGGAATTTGGGGAAGGATTTTGAGAGTGTTTGATGAAATAGGTGTATTACCAAATTGTTGGGTAGACTTGATACTTATTAAGTGATGTTTTGGGGGTAATAGAAAGAAGGTAAAGGAGATCTGAAAGATGGCTGTAATGACATCGGCTTGGGTGATATGGATAGAGAGGAATAGAAGAATTTTTTATAACACCGAGTGATCTATTGAAGATTCATGGGATAGCATCATTTTTCTCACAAGTCTGTGGGCACGAGCAGCTGGAATGATCAGTCATTTGGAGAAGTTTTTATTTTGCCTGGATCCCAATAGTTTTTTTGATACCATCGATTCTAGTAGTCACAAATGATTGTATAATTAGTTTTTGTCCCATATGAGGCTACTAGTTTTCGTTTTGTGGATGACTCCCACTCTATCTCTTTGTGTAACATACATTTATTTTACCATTAATAAAATCTGCAGTTTCTTATCAAAAAAAAAAAATACAACCACCGTGTATAATTATTACTATAAATATCTCATTCACAAAACTAGCACAATTGAGTTATCACTTCTATCTGAATAAATATAATCTACATACAATTCCTTGTGCAAATAGCCATTAGGAAACAACAACAAAGCCATATTCTCTATATACTTCGGGTGGCTATATGAATCCTTAGCAAGCCATAGCGTAATTCAACCCTCCAACGTGTGTGCCAACTTCCCCTAATTGTGTTCTACTAAGATTTCATCACTTATATGAACAGAAGCAAGACGTGTCCTCACAATCTATGTAATCTTTCCATGATTATTCCCCTAGAGACCATTTATTCAGCCCTATTTTGTTTAGCTAAATTTGGATTTTTAAGTAAATTTCGATTAAATGTGTGGTTGAAAAATTGATAAACGTTGTAGATCCTATGAAATACGCAGTTGAAAATAAGTTTCAATAAAAATGAGTTTTACAAAATGGGGGACAAAAAGGGGCTCAATATTTACTCGCAAGAAAATGAAATTTGAATTTCACATAAATGATGAATTCGACACGAGTAACAAAAAAACAACAAGGAAATTAATCAGCCAATTACTCACTGACTTTGTCATAGTTGATAACTCCTTCACAGAAAAGATAAAGGTCATTGACATCGAAGAATAAGTGGTCAGAATTAAAATAGCGCAGAGGTGAAAGCTGTCTAATTTTCAGTATTTCATCTTGTGGTCCAACATTCTTTCATAGATTCTTTAGTGTTTTGTTATGGATTCTTTGAGCGAGAAATGATATCTATTTAGACTTTCATGTTCCTCGGTGGGCAGGGCAGGGGAAAAGGGAATAAGGATTCAAGTATCATTCTTCATTGTGTGTGAACTCTTTCTTAAATTGCCAAATCATTTCTGAAGCAACTTCTTTTAGCATCCATCAGACTGCAACTAATTGGGACAGATCGCATCCAAATTATTGCTTTAGTCCTGAAAATTCTTTCCTCTAGTTGTCCCACGGAATTGGAGCATTTGGATGGTGTCAAAAATCTGAAAGTATCACATGATGGCAGAACTTTAATTAAGCATAACTTTTGATCTGGAAGCATGTGAGTGGACTCTTTCGAACTTAATAATGGTGATAATCGGCCCTGCCCAATTAGAACTGGCTATCGAGGCCCTAGTAATCTTTTTCGTGGCTCTATTGTTCTTGTTTCTTATTTTTTAGTATTTCTTTAGATTATTATGCATGTTATACTCTATTGAGCTGTGTTGATTTAATATAAATTTGGGATTTCTTTGATATTATCATTAGAACTTCAAAAAATATTCCAAATTATTGGGCTATTCTAGCTAGTAAATGGTTATAAGGATGCCAAGAATATTCTATCAACAAGATTAGCTAATAAATATAGTACTCTCTTCCATTTCCCTGCTAGTTATCTTTTGAATAGCTAAATCTAACTACACACGCATATGTACAAGGTATTTACAGCTTTCTTTATGAGTATCGTGTGGCTTTGGAGGAAGATTTTAAGGGTTAGTTCGTCCAGAGATGACACCTCAACTTTTGCAGAGCTGATACAGTTATTGGAGAAGCGAGATCAGCATGGGGGGAATTTCATTAGATCATTAACATACAGAAAGAATAGGCTAACTGAGGCAAGTCAGATTATTCTGTTATTCCCTTTAAATCAAGGTTAGGAGACTACTAATTATAAATTTACAGTTGTACTAAGACTTTCAAAGATTCAAAAGATATATCCATTCCCCTTCAAGCGGTTGTATAGATATTATTCATTCCCAATTTGCTTGTGATTGCTTGAAATAAGTGAATAGCTAGCGCCTTAGTTACAACTTGTCTATTTGTTGAAACATATGGACTACTGAGTACATGTCTCCACCATCCAACTTCTCTTTTATGAAATGTCTACAGACTTCCATGTGCTTATTTTGATCAGCTGAATTGAAATGTGAAGTAAGATTGATGTAGACTTGTTGTGAAGATAAAGTCTGATGGGCCCTAATAAGTGTATTTTATACACTTATTTCTATCATAAATAAAAGCATGATTTTATATGTTCATTTTAGAATATTTGCTATTGATTTTGTTATTATTTGTTTATCAGAAATATCCCAAAGTCGAGAAAATAGAGGAATTGAAGCAAAATCGAGTCAATTGGATGATTAAAAAGCTCAATTGTGCAAAGGAAGAGTTGACAAAGTAAATCAAGGGCTTAATTGAAAGAAAAATCCAAGAAGAAATCAAATTGAAAGGAATTAGAAGTTCAAGTACCAAATTGCAAATACTCAATGGTTGATTCAGACCATGACAAGATACTTGAGGATTTTTAAGAGTTAATTGGATGCAAGTAGAAGTCAAAAAGGAATTAAATATGATAAGAATATTACCATAAATTCATTCCAATCAAACAAGATTTCTGGCAGATTTTTAGTCGAACTTTGAGAACTAATTTCAGGGCAGAAAACATTCGAATTAGGAAAATCCTATTTCAGAAAGAATTGTCACCCTTTAAGTTACCTTTCAAACGCATTTTGAATCACCGTAATTGGATAAAAGAATAGAAAGATATGATGAAAATACTGAATGTTGTGCAGAGACAAAAATATCTCCCGCGAATGTAACTTTCCTTGTTCGGTTGGAACTCTTTTGAAAACCAATTTGAACGTGATTTTCAGCCATTTTTCGACTTCTACTAATAAGGAACAGCAACAACAAATTAGGGGTTCCCAATTGTCATATTCTCATGCCAAAACGCTGCAAAAGTACCGAGGGATCCATGCAAAGTCAAATTCAAGATTGACGATACAAGATCAAGAACATGAATATGGTGATATCTTTTCATTCTTCTTGTGATTTATTTTCCATCATTTTTTTAGACTAAGTTTTTCATTGTTAAAATTGTGATGATACTTAAATTCTTGATTCCATGTTTTGACTTTATGTTTAATTTATACAATTTATGGGTTTACTGCAATTAATTGTGGATTATTTTCATTTATAATTTTGGATGCATGATTATTGATGTAGTGATGTAGTTCTAAGTTCGAAAGATTAGGATTACATTAGACTTGAATTAATTGCCACAAAGTTCGATAGAAGATAGAAATATACTCCTATACTTTGTGTAATCCCAAAAGTGTTCATAAATCCATAATGCTTTTCTACATGTTTGGAATTCTCATAGAAAAATAGTCAAATCTCATGTAGAAAAAGGTTTTAATTCACCGTTCGAAAGAGTGTTTTAATAACTATAGGAACACGGATTTTCATTATCTCATAAATTGTCGCTAAATGTTTAAGTCAAAATATGGATGATAGGATTAAAGTAGATTCATAATTCTAACATATTTCTTTCATAGTTTTCATAAATCAAATCTTTTCGTGTTTTTTATTTTAATTGTTAGTTTAGATTTTAAAACAAAATTCTCAAATAAAAAATCATCTAGTTCTGATTAAGGTGATTAGTCTAAAATACAATTTACTCAATCCTCGTAAGATCAATACTTTGACTCACATTCATTATATTATTTGCGCGATTCGTACACTTACGGGAGCGAACAGGCCCTTGCTACTTAATTTTAAGATCTTCAAGAATAATTTCAGCCACAATAGTTCACATTATCATGTTACTTGACTCTAATTTATGCTTCAGCATATGATCTTGCCTTGTTTATTTCTTGTTTCTCTAAATCGCCAAGTTTCTTCCAAGCAATATAAAATAGCCTAAGGCTGACCTCCATCCACAATAGTCCTGTCCAATCTGTATTTGTATTGGCTACTAAATCTAGCTCTGTAATCTTTCTAAACCATATTCTCTTTTTTCTGGGGGTAGGCTTAAAATAGTGCAAGATTCTGCAAACAGTTTGGAAATCAGGCTTCACGTGATAGATAAATCAGTTTGCCAACTAAAATCTAGTAACTCCCTCGATCCACTGTTGCATCCTTATCTGTTACACCCAGTTAATGACCAAAGTCAATAGGTGTGTCAAGTGGCTTACATCTGAGAATCTCTTTTTTGAGAAAAATCAAGTACGTATTTTTCTAGCTGTACAAAGATTCCCTCTTTCGAAAGTGCTACTTCAGTTTTTTAAGAAATACTTGAGTTTTCCAATCTCCTTCATCTCAAATTCTTCAGCTGTTAAGTTTTTAAAGTTAGTTTTTTTTTTTTTTTTTTTTTCTGGAACATTATCAATCACAATTACAAGGGTTGAAATGATGAGATGTTGATTCCATGTTATGTATAACATTCGATCAAGCATCATGAATTGATACGGAATTTAGAAAATCTTGAATCATGCAGCACATTTAAATTTTTAAATTCAGTAATTAACATCTAAATCTAACTACAGCTGCAGCATAATTAGAGTTAGGAACTCCAAAGCAACAAAGACTTCTTTACGTGAGTTTAGCATATAAATTAACAACTTACATAATATCATAAATACTGCAACAACACTCAGATAAAAATCTGCAATATGTGTGTTTTCATCTTAATTCCTACACATGGACATATGAAACACGCACAAATAATTATGCAGGCATTCTTCCATCCATACATGGAAAGACTATTATTACATTAAGCTTACTCATGAACTGCTCCTCCATAATTAGGTAACTATTCAGCACGCAATTACAAAAAAAAATGTGTAAATCTCAGGTCAATTAAATCTGATAAATTTAATGAATCCCTATTCAATACAATTCTAATGAAACATAATATACAACCCAAATTAACCGGTTTCTAATCTCATATAGAGCAATTAATTTCAATTCAAACAGTTTATGCACACTACAGCCCACGCATCTATAAATACAGATATAGATACACGTACATAGGTGTTGAGCTGGCGAATGAAGCTGGAGAAGTTGTTGTGTTTGAAGTAGGAGGGAAGGAGGACGCGCGCAAATTCCGGTGGATTCCACACCACGAAGCTCTTCGTGTTGCCGCTCCAAGAGACGATGTCGTCCGTCATCGTGTCGTCAACCATCTCGTACGTTTTTAAGAGGAACGGCGCCGGTCCACCTCCACTTCCTCCTCCGCTTCCGCCGCCAGCGGTGGTGGTCACCGGTGCTCCTCCGTCCATTCAGTACTTTGTGATCGATCGATCGAGAAACACGTTAGCTGGGGATTCAGGTCTGACTTATTTTTGGACGGGAGATTTGTTGAAATAGCTTACTTGAATGTTTTAGGCAGCGTCATTTTGTATTTCAGTTTCCTATTTTCATTTTCGAAAATATTTTCTATTTTATGTGACTCTTTTCGAAATTACTGAAAACGCGTTTGGTTTGTTATTTCTGAAAATTGTTTTCGAAAATGAAAAATTGAAAAACGCGTTCTGTTTAAAATTTTGAAGAAAATTATTTCTTTATACTTGTAATTATATTGTTTGTAAATATAAATGAAATAAAGATATCATATTTGAGTTGCACAACAAAAATAAATGAAATAACTCCTATCACACAATTTGATTATACCAAAAAAGTTCAAAAATTCATGTTACCCTTCTAAAGTAATCGTTCCACATTTGGGTAATAATTTTCCATTCTAAAGTAATCGTTCCATTTAATACTTTATATATATATACATCCTTTTAGTAAGCACTCATAACGTTTAAAATTTAAGTTTCAATAAAATTTGCAAAAATCAATTTACGTTAATTAATTATGCTCTTACAAAATAAGTGTCTACAATACAAAAGTAAAAAAGAAATGTTTAATAATTAAACACATGATACATCATCAGAAAGATGGTTGAATTTAGAGTTTGACGCAAAAAACAGAGTGCAATTCGGAGTTGTACATCAAAAGTTATACATGTTTGAAGACAATGGCCTATAAAGCAAATACGATAAGGACTAAATTGAAAGAAAAGTAAAATTTGTGAACTAATGTGCAACAAAATATGAAGTTAAGGGACCTAAGTTGCAAATAAATTAGGGTATTTTCGAAAGAAATTTCAAAATTTGAGGATTAAAATGACAAGTTTTGAAAATCAGGGACCAATAATGTAATTAAAAATGACAAATTTTGACAAATTTCATATTTTTTTGATTATTTTAATTTTTTTTTTTTTAAAAGTGGAAAACGCGCGTTTTCCGCATTTTCCACTTTCAAGGTATAAATTTCGGAAAACGCGGAAAACGTGATTTTCACGTTTTCCATTTCCTTTACAAATTTTGAAAACGTTTTCGAAAATTATTTCCGAAAACGGCACAAGAGAACGCGTTTTCCGCGTTTTCGAAAATGGAAAACGGAAAACGGCTGGAAAACGCCAAAGAGAACGCAGCCTTAGTTTTTCAAAATACCCCTTTTTAGCAAAATGTTTTTATTATTCTTAATGAATTGAGTTATTTTCTTTGCAAGATATATTTTTGAATTAGTCAGGTTGATTTAATTCAATACTTCTTATTATATTCATATTCTTTAATCTTTTAAGTTCTTCTAAAAATGCTCTATATTATGATAATTTCTCAAAAGATTTAGGATGTTCTTTCTTTGTTATATATCCTAATAATATTCCATCTGAAACTTCATCTTCTATATCTTCGTATTCTTCTATAATTTTATGAACCGTATTTATATTTTTTGCTGTTTCAACATAATTAAATTCTATTCTATTTAAGATAACATAATCTATATCTTCGTATATTTCTTTTAATTTAGATTGTCCAACAGAATGTATATTTTTAGATTTTTCAGCAATAGCTAATAAAAATGAAATTTCTTTATTATCTAAATATAGTTTATGATCACAGTTATTAGAAGTTGATGTTTGTGAATAATCCATAGACCATTGGGTTGGTAAATTATTATACAAAATTTTCTGGTATAAGTTCATTCTTTGATCTAGTAAAATACAATAATCTGCAATATATTGTTCGTATTTTTCCAAGAGTTTATTATATTCTTCAGAAGATATGTTTTCATTTTCCATTTGACGTTTAACATCTTCCATTTTATCTTTTAATTTTTCTAAAAGGTTATCTAGCACTTCTATTGTATATCCTGGCATTATGTTTGGACTGTATTTGTCATTATTTTATTTTCTAAATCTATTTTAGTCTCTAATATGTCAGAATAATCTATAATGTATTGATCATGATTTTCTGAAAGTATATAATATTGTTCAGATGATTCATCCATATCTATTAAATGAGATATAATGTTATCTATTTTTTCCATTATTTTTTCTAACAAATTGTCTAATCCTTTAATAGTATATCCAGGCATTATAAACACAGAGATAAATAATTTATAAAGTTTCAAGTAATTTTTCAAATTCTATGAGTGTTTGAGAATTGATAATATCTATGTCAGTCATGATATCTATACTTGATTCAAATGGTATATTATATTTTGAAATATTTTTCTTTCTCTTTTCTAATTTATCAATTATATCTTGAATATCATGTATCATTATAGATCTTACAGTTCCTCTAACAAATTTTTCTATTAAATTTTCTTTAAAATTTTTTAATATATCTTGTGATGCGTAGAGTTGTTCTTGGTATCCTATTTTATCAATTTCATTTTCATATTCAATTCTTTTTTTACTTTTAATATACTTTTGAACTTTATATGGACCTCTTTTAGTTCTGGATTTTTTCATGATATAATTACTGTTATTCATGATATTAAGATTTTCAAAAACTGGTAAAGAAATATTCATCTCTTCCATCACTATCATAATCTATTACAGGATCATAATCATTATCACTACTAAATACATATCCTAAATATAATTCATTATTTATTTCAGTATTATCACTATCAAGCCAAAAATAAATAATCGATTTTGTAATTTCTAATCATAATATTCCTTTTAATGTTGGAAAAATAGCTAACAAGTATGGCATATAGACATGATATAACTTTTTTATTTCATTATTTGGTCTAGTAAACTTTTTATGCATGAATAAAGGTTCAATTATGTTATGATATTCATCATTATAAGGACTGTTTTGATAATTAAATTTAACAATTCTGAATTCTGCCATGTTAAAAGCTCTTCTTCCTCCTAATTCCGTAAAGATAGATATATTAAGAATACTAACCTCTTTTCCTGTTCTCAGTACCTTTGTATTTTCCTTCTATTGTTAGTGACCTTCAGGCTTATAGGTTTCTGCTCCACACCCTCCAATGGCTTCCTGCCTTCACGGGTTATTAGCTAAACCTGGATACCTTCACTGTAAAACTCTTTAGATGGAAATATTTTAAGACAGAGTGTAGGGAGTTTTCTTAATAATATATCTTCTTTTTGGAAATAGGATTTAGAAGACAAGAATTTAGAAACTCATCTTAATATGATAAGTAAATTGGGATTTTATTGATAATATGAAGATTGACAAAGGATTGGTATGAGAATTTTTCAAAGACAGAAGATTTTTGGCTTTCTCACAAACTGAGTGCTCAAGAGAGTTCTGTCTTTTCTCTAATCAGAAGACTCTTATTTATACAACTTTACGAGGTATTACTATACAACCTCTTACATCATTGCTTATGTAATGGATACAATAATTTGAATTTTACAAGGTCCTATAAGGACACACCTGTCCATCTATTCTTTATTACAAGGATACAGCTGTTCCTTTGTTTCTTCACATGGCTATATTATAGGGACACATATCCCTCTATTTTCAGTCTTCTCATGGCCCTTACATTGTGCTGTCTTGTTCCATTAAATCAGATTTATCAATTGGCTTCCATCTGTCCATCACTTCTGTTGGTATGTAAAGCAGACTTATCAAATGGCTTCCACCTGTCCATCAGTTCCTTTGGCAAGTGGGGAAATTCCTAGCTATGCACGCCTCTTGCAAAGTGGCAAAACTTCCATAGATTTGATGAGTATCAAATTTATTGATGTATTCTTGTAAGATTGTTGACTTTTCTTTTCCTCCATTAGTGAGTAAGGTCCATCCATTGTACTGGCATATGCATTTGAATTTTTTCTCATACAGATTTTTGGCAATGTTGTAGAGAACTTTAATTCCCAACACCCTTCGGGATCTAAACCATGATCTTGTAATGTTTGGTATTGGGTTGGTATTTTTTCCAACTTCAATTTGAAAATTTCGAGCAACATACCCAATCGTGATAATATGCTCAGCAGGATAATATATCCTTCCATCAATTTCAGGACTGATCGAATAAAATTTTAAATATATGTATCTTCCTTGAGCAAATTTTGAAATTTCTCCTTTTAGTAAATCATCACATTTTTCGATTTCTTTCAGATCTTTTCCTGGATAGATAAGATCCAAGAATCCATAATCAGCTGCCATTTTTGTCATGACGGGATCTCCTCCCTGAGTAACGATCAATCGTGGGTATACATGGTCTCCAGACGAAATGTAATAGCAATCACATTCTTGAAGTTCATATATAACTTCAACAGTGGTTTTATATTCGTTTTCTTTTGGTAAAAAAAGGGGAATCATCTTCTTCTTCAGCACGAATTCTGACTACCCTTGTATGTTCATCTTTGGCATTGATTGTGATTTTTCGAGGACTAGCTTCATTTATAACAACTTTTTTGGGACTTGGTTCATCTCTTTTAATTATTGGTCCACCACTGCTTCCAGAAGATGTACCTGTTTGTATTTTTGATATAACCTGTTTGGTATCAGCCTGTTTGGTAATCAACGATTCAAACTGAGATTCAATCTCAATTATGTTATCGCTCAATTCTTTAGTATAATTGTGATGAAATGTTGAGATTTCCATCAATTGCTTGAAACTTCCTTGGAGAGTTTCTACAAGTTGTTCAATTCCAAGCTTTATATCTTCAGCTTCCTCCATGAGGAAGTTCATTCGCTTTTTGGCGTCTATCAGGGATCTTTTAATATTATCCATCTGCAAATTCAATATTCCTACTTAAAAAGTCCGCAAGATAATTATTAATACCTTTAATATGAACTATATCAAAATTATAATATGCCAAATAGGCTTGCCATCTATGGAGCCTTCTATATTGAGGTTCTGGTGGTAATTTATTTTTTACTAAACCTGCAACTTGAGAATTATCAGTTTCAACAATGAATTTATTAGATAATAAAAATAATGAAAACTTCTTTATTCCTCTAATGATTGCTAACAGCTCTTTCTCATGAGTAGTATAATTTATTTCTGCTTGATTAAACGTTCCACTTAAGTATCTACAAATTTCATTAAGATCTGTTTTTAATATTGCTGCTCAATACTTATCCGAGGCATCAGTATTAACTATCAGATTATCTTTTTCATCTGGTAATCTTAATTTTGGAAAATTTTTGCATTCTTCTTTTAGTGATTTGACAATTTCTGTATGTTCATCATTCCATCCTTTGGTATTTGTTTTCCTGAGTAAAATTTGAATTTTATGTCTCTTTTTTAATAGATTTTTAATAAATCCTTCTGCATAATTTAAACATCCTAAAATTTTTTGTATTTGTTCTTTTGATTCTAATTTGTTTGGAAAACTTTATATCTTTTTTAGATATATGCGTTTGTAATTTTATCCCTCTTTTATCTATTGATAATCCAAGAAAATTAATTTCTTGTTTTTCTATTATAGTTTTATTTTTTGAAAGAACAATTCCTTCTTTTTTGCATTCATTTATAAATTTAATTAAGTGGTTTCTATGTTCTTTTATATTATTAGAACATATTAATATATCATCGACATAGACAATTAAGAATTCATTGAATTTTCTAAATATGTTATCAATTCTTCTTTGATATATCTGTGGTGCATTTTTTAAACCAAATAACATAACCATCCATTCATACTTTCCTTGGGGCGTACTAAATGCTGTATATTGAATACCATCTTCTTCCATTTTTACTTGCCAAAATCCTGATTTGCAATCAAATTTAGAATAATATTGCTTTCCTTTTGCAAGATTTATTAGTACCTCTTTATTTGGTAAAAAGTATCCATCAAATTTAGTATATTTATTTAACTCTTTATAATTTATCACCATTCTAGCTTTTCCTCTTTTTTGTTCAGAATGTTTCATGACCATAAAAGCTGGGCTACTATGGGGTCCATTACTGGGTCTGATTAATTTTTGGTTAAGTAATTCTTTTATCTGAGTTTTAAATTCTTGCATATCTTGTATGGTATACATCATTGGTTTAACTCTTATAATAACATTTTCTGTTAATTCTATTCTAGCTTTTGGATGATGTGGTTTCCAAAATGATAATGGATTTTCTCCACAAATTTTTTCTAGTTGATCAATGATTTTTCCATGTTTATTTGTATGTTCGTTTTCAAGACTTTTTTATACATTATTCTTTTATTTTTTATTTCATTTTGTGTGATTGGTATTTTCTCCCATTTATCACCACGCTGTGTTGACTAAACTCTGTAAGGTCTAAATTCTCTTGATATTTTTAGTAAATGTGCACAAGGTGTTTGTAACATTATCATGTAATTATTTTGTTTATAATATTGAAATTGTTGTATAAAGTCATTTCCTAGTAATATATCACATTCTAATGTGTTATAATTATATATTTTATTTACAACTATTTGTTTACTCTCAAGTATTATATCAATTTTATCAGCACTATTAATTATATGAGTACTTTCTCCTGTTACTCCTGTAATTTTTATCTTTCCATTAGTATTCCATGATTTTATTAAGAAACTTTTGAATATTGTTATATCACTTCCCGTGTCAATTAATGCACAGGTTGTTATATTTGTTTCAACAATTGTAACTTGTATATAAACGGCTAATGGAAAACTTATTTGGTTATTCATTTATTCAGCTTTTCTGCATAGTATAGTTTGATCATTATGAGTTATATATAATCCTTCACGTTTTATACTATAATCTTCTAGTCCATCTAGAAAGCTCATTCCTAATAATACATGAGGATTTACCATACTACTATCTACATGACATGGTACTAGGAGATTTATTCCTCCTATTTTTATTGATATTTTTACTTCAAGTTCAGTCATATGTACTTGTCCATCAAAATTTATATATCTATATGGATTAGTTCTATGAGATATTAGTCTTTTATTTCTATTTGAAGCTATATGACATTCACTAGCTCATGTGTCAATTAATATATTTGATCCTTTTATATGTTCTATTCCATTAAAATATTCACCTTCTATTTTCCTATTTCCAGCATTTCTATTAAGTTTTATTTCTTTTGTATTACTAATTTCTCCTAATTGTTTTCTATTAGGTAAACTTGTTGATCTCCTAATTAATCTACCATCTTCAAATGTTATGTTATTATTAGGGTATTCTTCTTCTCGTAACTCTATGATTTCTGGTTTATTTTTTGTTATAGTAAGTTCATAGTTTCTTGGAACTAAACTTATTTATTTATCTGGTTCTACAGCTTTACCAAAATCTTTACATTCTTTATGAATTTCAATATATGGTTTTTTAGGATAAATGTTTCCATAATTAGAATTAGTAAATGTGTATAATGCCATGTATTCTATAGTCATAATTTTATCTCCTGGTTCCATTATATCATCTTTTTGTAATTTGAAATGTAGTCCTAAAACTTCATTAAAATTTCTATCTTTTAATGATATACAATATTTTGGGTAACATGTAAATATTAGTTTTTTATATGCTAGATTTCCTTCTACTGTTCCTAAATGACAGTCTTTTAAATTTATAATTCTTCCATCATGTAAACTTACAGTCAAAGGCGAATCTAATCCTTCTCTAAATAGAGATTTAAACATTATTTGGATACCTGCTAAGTAAACATATTGAATCTTTTCACTCTGTTTTCTATTGATCTTTGTTAATAATTCTGCAACTGTATTTTTTGTTAAAAGATTTAATTTGTATGTTCCTTGAGTGGTTCTAACATCTATTGCTCTTTCAATTTTATGATATTCATTTATTGCTACTTTTTCTCTTTTCCATATTCTGTCTAATATTTCCCATTTTCCTATTTTCAAATCTAAAGATAATTTTTGTATCTTCCTGAACTTATTATTATCAAAAGTTACCTTTAATCCATAACCTTCTATTCCTTCATATTCTTGTTTATCTATATTTTTATTTGCTTCTATTTCTTCTATTTCTTTATTCTGATTCTGATTCATTACTTTCTGAATCTATTTCACTTATATAGACTTCTTGATCATAGTATTTTTCAATATCTGATATTTCACTTAGTTCACTTTCTATTTCTAGATATTTTTTTTTTGTAATATTTTAACTTTCTTTTTGTTACAATCAGGGCTTATATGCCTCATTTCTCCACAATTCCAACATTTACATTGGCTTTTGTCTTTCTTATAAGTTTTATTTTTCTGTTTTTTATTTGGATTATATCTTCTTTTGTAATATCTTCTCTTAGGTTTTATATATTTTTTCCTGAAATTCCTGAATTTTTTAAACTTTCTATTTTTATATTTCCTTTTATTATTATTTTTTCTTCTTTCAGGGTTAGATCCCCATTGGGTAGGTTTTTCCATATCTTCACAACATATTCCGGTTAATTTTCCTGATTTCTTTAATAATTGTCTTTGTTGACATATATATGCTAATCTTTCAAATAAGAATTTTATTCTTGATCCTAATGTTCTAGGCGTTCCAGGGTTATCTCTAATAAATTTTTCAAATTCTATTTTAAAGTATATTCCCCATGAACCTGGTAATTTATTGTAATACATATCTCTATATACTTCTTGATTTTCATTACTATAGAATTGGACATAATAGTATTCTTTAAACTCACAAGTATATTCTTTGATTTTACACATATCACATATTGTTAAATTTATTAATTTTACTCTTGCATTATCTTTTTCTCTTATTGATTCTGCTTCAGAATTACTTATCCAATTTTCTCCTAAAAATTCATCCGCAATATAATCTACTAACTTTTCTATTCCTTTTTTATCTGATTTTATTAGTTCCGTCTATACATTTCTTCTTATTAATGCTTTTGTATCACTACTTATTCCTTCCCACCAATTTCTAACATGTCCTTCAAAAGATGTTACTAAAAAATTTATCATTCTATCAGTATTTTCCCATGTATCATCTTTATTATATAAAAAGAATAGTATCATCGAATCTGCCCAAGTTAATAAGGTTTTTTTAGTATCTATTTTACAATCTAAATCTAACTTTGTTCCTCCATGATTAATAGGTTTATCACAATTATCATTTGGTTCAAACCTATCTTTATATTTATTTCCTCTAGGTGGTTGTCTATCTCTGATTCTATCATAATATTGCCGGTGTGGTTTACTATATAAGGGTGCATAACTTTCATCTGGATCTGGTAATTTTTGTTTAGAAATTCCTATTGGAGCAGGGTTAGGTGCTCCTCCAGTATTCATTAAAACTTGGTATTCATTAAAATTTTCTATACTTAATTGGTCAAAATTTTCTATAAGCAAATCTAACTCCTCATTCATTTTTGTCTTGTTCTTTTTCAACTTTTTCTTCAACTTTTAATTTTCCTAAAGTTTTTTCTATAGATTTTTGTAATTCTAATTCTTCCTCTAGTATTTTTGGTAATATGTTTCTTCTAAATTCATCATCCATACTTCATGCTTCTATTATAATTTTTTCTTATTCGAAATGTTTTTTTTCCTATTCTAAGTATTTCTTTTTCTATGAGTTTTTATCTATTTTCTTATCTTTGTTTTTGTTATTTTCTTTGAATTCTTTAATCTCTAGTTTTAGTATATTTATATCATTTCTTACTTCTTTTAATTCATTTTTTACTTCTTGTACATCACTTATTAATGTTTTTATTAATATTTTTAGATCTTCAATATATTCACTTATAGACATTTTATTTTATTGGTTTTTGAGTTTTTTGTACCTTAAATAGTCTGTCATACATATCATCTATTTTTATTTCTAGCTTTTTGATTCTTTCTTCTATTGATATGATTTTTTCATTTTCATTTTTTCTTATTTTTTCATTTAAACTATCTATTTTTTCTATAATTATTTCAATTTTATCTTGATTAATTAATTCTCCTGATTTTCTTTGGAATTCTTTTAAGATTTCTTCATCTATATTTTTAACTTCTCCTATCATTTCTTTTAATTCTTTTAATTGTATTGTTAGTTTATTTTGAATGTTTTGTAATTTTTCTTTGATATTCATGTCCTGTATATTTAATTGTTGTAGTTCTTCGATAGCTAATTTATCTTGTAAATTTATGTTTTTATATGTTTGCCATAAAAATGCACTTATCCAATTTAATTGCATGTTAAGAAATCCATCAGATTCTCCCCATGAGCTTAATGGTTGAAACATAGTTGTATTAGCTCCTTTTATTTGATAAAATCCAACTGGAAGTCTTATATTTTCTATTATTTGTTTTTCAAATTTTATTTCTGGAAATTCTGTCATTAATTTCTTCCTTTAATATGTTCGATTTCTAGAATAAGTTCTGTTTCATATTTTGCTTCTTTATAATTCATTATTTGATATTCACAATATTCCTCTATTGATCCAATCATTGATTTTCTATGATATATTCTATAATATTTTAGATAGTCTTCCAATGTGTTTGTTTTATCATATTTTTCTTTTCTAGTTTTTTCTTTGTCTTCTAAAATCGTTTGAATTTTTGGTATTTGTTTTAAGATTTTATCAAAATATTCTCTCTTTTTCTCTAATAATTTTAATCTTAATTTTTCTTGTCGTTTTATATTTCTTTCTTCTCTTATTTGGTCCATTAAATTCCTTCTTTGTTCTAGTATTAAATCTAATTTTTCATTTGTTTCTATGTCTAGATATCTAATTAATTGAGGATCCGCTCTATGATAATCCATTTCTATAATCTTTATATAACTCTTCTAGTATGTCTTTGTGGATTAAATCTAATATTTCATTTATGATAAAATCTTCTTTTATTATATCGAAATTTATTAGATTATATATTTCTCTTCTTACATCTTTATCTAAATCTTTTAAAGTGTTCAAGATTTCTATTTTATAATTATCGGGTAGTGTTAATGTATGCATAATTATAAATCTTGATGTATATATTACATATTCATTTTAATTTGTGTTATATAATATTTATCTTTTAGATCTTCCATATGGCTCTGATACCAAGGTTGGGGGTGCTACTATGAGCGAACAAAAATCAAATAAAATCATAAACAAAATTAATAAAATTTCAAGGACTAGGTTGTAACTTTTCTAAATCTTAATGGGTTTAATTGTAATATAATATATAAGGGTATTTGTGGTAGTTTATAGTATTTAAGGCTATTTTTAAAAGATATAAAATTGTTAGGGTATTTTCAAAAATTGGTAAAATTTTTAGGATATTTTAATGTATTTCCTCTTTTTGGATAGGTTTTAGAACGGGTAAAATTAAAGACCACCTTATTTTTACTTAAGCACCCAATTTTAAAAGTTAACTCAATGATCATTCAACTTTAACAAAATTTTTAATTGGTCATCCAACTTCAAAAAGTATCTCAATGACCATTCAACTTGCAATATAATATCTACTTTGTTGACGTCACTCTTCTTTGAGAAGTTAGTCAACAAATAAAAGTATTAGATCGTTAATTTCTTTCACTGAAATGATTGAGTTATATGCAATTTGGTTAAGAATACAGCTCCACCTCAAAGGTTTCGAGGATGTGAATAATATAAGGATAATTGATATAAATAGATGTCCAGATCAAGAGCAAACTGAAGTAATAATGACATAAATTCACGTTCAGTTCAATACTGATGTGATAATATCAAGTCGAAACAGACAAGAGTTTAGAGAGATTCTCTCATTAATTTCCCTTAGATGAGCATTTATGTCTCCTATTTATAATAAGATAAGAGATAAAACATAATTATTACAACACATCACATCTGCAGCGTGTAATTGACATTGATGAATGACATTTCTGACCGACTAACATTAAATGATTATACTGACATATTACAGGTAATGATGATTAATAACACATAATGTGGCTGATTTGACCATCCTACAGAGCCCCCCACTTTCACGTCGGTTAGCCATCACATCAGTTCCCATAACGTCGGTTTGCATCACCTCGATTCGTATCACCTTGGCCTCACCAAATCACCTCTCTTACCAAGTTCGGTAATATAAATCACCTCGGTCATTTGGATCTTCTGGGCCCAACACGTGGGCTGCAACTGTTGTTCGAATACTTAGCTCACCTCGCCATCTTAAGTTAAGTATTGACCTTTTGAATGTTGAACCTGATATCCACCTCAACATGATGCGCAACAATTGTCCCTTGGAGATCGGTTTGAAAAAAAATATTTAAGGACGAATCTCGAAATCCACCTTGTCGTTGCTGGTTTATTGTTGACACTTGCCTCCCCACATTCCACAATTACTCTTGCTAGGTGTCTTCAACTGATTGGCGGATCAATTCTTGTATCGGGTGTAGCCGCCTCTTAATGACAACTCGTCTTGTCATTATGACTTAGAAGCCATCTTCTCTCCCTTCCTATTATAAATAAGAGTCTCATTCCTTTCATTTTCCCCTCGAGATCTTTTAAATTCTGTCCAACTGCTGTCGGCTCATCTTTTCTCGTAACATGAATTTTACCTCGTTAATCGATCAGACCTGCTTGAGCGATTCATCGGGTGAGGACATTTTGATAATTTTGCCTTGTTTTCTTCGGTTCTGCCCTTAGTCATTTCCAAAAAAAATCTAAGTACCCAACTCGCAGCTATCGAAACTAAGAATGAGTGCTGGTTCTAGTATTGGGAAGAGTGGAGTGAGGTCAAATAATATAGATGAATAAGCCGAACCAACCGTGTCGTGGGAAGAGAGTAGAGAAACCCAATGCCTTTTTCGAAACGAAGAGGAGGAGGATGAGATCCCTGAGCCTCGCCCTCTAGCTATAATACACCCCATCTCGAACCATTCTTGAACAATCAATAATATTAAGTCTTTGTTTGTTAAATTTTTTGTGTTTAAAAATATGTTTTTTTATGTTTTATAATCAAAACATGTGGTTAAAAAATGGAAAGAGAAAATATGTGTGGTTAAAAAATTGTTTGGAGAATTGTGTAGAAAAAACTTGTTTTTAAATAAGTTCGTCAAACAGAGGCTAAAATATAATTAACAAAAGATGTAACATATAATGACAAGTAACACTTAAAAAAAAAAAAAGGAGAGAATAGTACTTCAAACTCAGCATAGGGTTTAAGTTAGATACATTCGTGGTGAAAAATAATTTTACACATCAAATATAATAAAAAATTCAGATTAAATCATACGTTCAAAATGTGTTGTTAATTGTTGTATCAAAAGGTCTGCTTTACTTATTCACTATTTCTGTGATCATCCGGTTTGAACTTTGGAACGAGCACATTTTGTTTACAAGAAAATCAATTTTTAAAGCAACAATGTTAGATTTACATGGAGTTCTATGATGAAAAATGCGAAAATTGTAGCATTGTTATCCTTATTAACTTTTATTTTATAGGATCGTGATGGAAAAACTTATCTTAAATATAAGGGAAATTATATTCACACCATAGTTATTGTTAATGATACTACATTAATTGCTATAAATGTCCCTATTATTTTGCTTATTTTGACAATTATTCTCTTATTATTATTTTTTTGTCATATTCTTATCTTTAATTATTAATTATTATATTTTATCTCTATTAACAATTTTATTTCAGATATTTATTACATTGGAAAAAAATATTTTTTCAATTCTTGCAATTATTGTTTATCTTACTTATTTAAATATAAGAGAGGTAAATAAAAAAAAATTCTTCAATCCTAAAAAATTCTTTAGCCATTATTAACGAGATAAATTGTGCTAATTATTAGAATCGAGAATAAAAACAAGACAAAAAAGTTAAGAGGTATAAGTGCAAAAATTAATAAAAATTAAGGATTATCGTTGCAATTAAATTGTAACGCGCTTAACGAAAAATGTGGTGTTAATATAATTACCCTAAATATAATTATAGATGTTATGCTATTATTTTGTGATCTTTTGAAATTTGTAACTTTAATTATAATTTTTGACTAGTTGAAATTTTGAAATCAATTAATTTCTGACATTCAATTCCCCGAGTTTATTGTTTTATATGCTTAAAATTATTATAGATGTTGATAAAATATTAAATATTTAAATTTTCCGAATGTTTCCTAATTTCAGTTTGGAATGAAGTTTGTGTATTCCGAGAATTTTGAAACAATATTTTGATTCCAAATTTTTTTGGAACGGAACTTGAAACACCTGTTTCGGATCCATTCCGTCTTAAAAACATCTCAAATTACGGATATTATTAAAAGTTTCATTAGAGTCCCCATGTTAACATGTTGGTTCTTGATCTCATTAATTGAAAAAAACAAATAAATAAAATAAAATAAAATAAAATAGTTTTGAATTGAAAGGATATTATGTAGTTGAAAATTGATGGAAATTTTTTTAGTTTGTGTAAAATATTTTACTTTTAAAATATGATTACAATTATGCCCCTCTCTAGCCTCTATTATTTCTCAAATTTTTTGTTTTATTTTGTTCTCAACAATAGATTTATTATTAAAAAATGTCCAGCATTGCACTAATTAGACCTGACCATTATTTCATTTTCAGATGCCGTTGGTGGTCTTAATGACATATCTACCCTCCCCTTACACTTTTGCAATAAACCTCACCGACCCCCCTTTCACAATTTCCTTGATAGCCCAAGCTGCCAAGCTAAGATCCCAAAAATTTTACTATCCCAATGGCCTTTTTGACTCTACATACTTTGTAATTATCCTCTCCCTACCATTCGACATTGTAATTGGAAGCAGCTTCTTCAAATACTTCTGCACGGAAACCCGTGCACTTGTGGCAGCAAGAGCTTATAGCGACGTCCAAGTTCTCACCTCGATCTTCACCTTGAATCGGAAATACCAACAGGGAAATTGGGTTTTTCATCAGCCCCGCCAATAACCACTTCACTGCAATGGACTTTGGAAACGACTCTCATTAACATTACCCAGACTTCATGGTAGGATAGTTTAGAAATATTTCAGGATTCTGTCAATCGATTTCGTACTTGTTCTTTGGTCTGTGTAACACATTGTTTCTCCTACTTGTACATCGATACACCACGGACAATCCCGACTCGTTCGAGTTGCGAGGATCTGAGCAGCCTCCACCAGAAGCTGTCGGGCGAAAACGTGTGAAGTGGAATGAGAGAGAGAAGCGCATTTTTGTTAGGGCAATCGACCTCACCCTGGCGGAAGGACATCAGAGCGGAAAGTGTTTCACGAACAAAGGCTGGGAGCGAATTAGGATGTCATTCAATAGGGAGGCCGGCAACAAGTGGACAATTCCCCAGCTTAAGAACCACTGGAACGTGATGTTGAAAGAGCACAAGCTCCTGTTCGAGTGGCTAGATTGCACTAGCGTTGATTTCGGCCTCAATAACGGGGAATTGTATTCATGCCTCCGAGCAGTGGTGGGCAAATAAAATTCAAGTACTGGGTTCATGTTGTGAATTGTTCTCTGTTATGGTCTTTTTTTGTACCAACTTGGGTTCATGTATCAAGTTGCAAAATAAAAATAACTAAGACAAATAATAAGACAATGATAGAAATTGTTAGTTTCGGTTTATTAGTTAGAAGAATTATGAATTACTTGTAAATAAGAATCATATCGAATACAAAATAAATTTTGACCGCAAAATATTATAAGATTATCAAGCACATCTCATGTGTAGCATTGTAATTGAATTGTTATGAAATGCGGTTAATGTTGATTAAGATTAACATCAAATTAATCTTAATTGATATTTTTAACTTAAAAGCTGCATAAGATGTGCAGTAGGATTTTTTAAATTTAGTCAAGTTATTAATATATTAATTTAATCATTTACTGAATCAATTTTTTAGAAGTTCATGTTATCAAATATGGGGAACATCAAAGTTGTTTTGATTTTATATATTTCCATCAAATGTGTGATTATGCTTCAACATGGTATTGTCCCCATACTTGTTAATGGGAAAAACTCCAATTTCCGGGGTCCAGTTTTATGCAGACGATTTTAATGCATGTTTGTGCATCACTTGTTTGATAATTATGTGTTTTGAGATTGGAAGTTGAAACTTTCTTCATTTCCACAGGAAAATCCAAAGTATGCAAATTTCAAAGACCGTGATTGCGGTGAAATATATGAGACCTACAGCCGCTTGTTCGGGCAATGTTATAACTCGTCTACTTATGCCCTCACACCGACGAAGATGTCATGTGATGGTTTCGGACTTGGCCCCGATAATGACGAGGAATCTCCTTTTGATAAATTTCCAATTAATGCGGAGGGATCCGACAAAAGCAACGGACCAACACATGAAAAGGGGAATTGCTCAATGGACATCTCAAAACAATGAAGTGGGACAAGCGCAAAGGGAAGCAAGCTAAGGAGAAGAACAAGAAGAAAAGATATGGAGCAAGGGAAGTGACCGTAACTCTTGACCAACTTGCGAGCCTCAGGAATAATCTCGAGTCCATGAGCCAAGCAAGTGTCAAACTCAACACCAGCACCGTTGAGGAGTGCATTGACAAGTTGCTGGACACGGGTCTGGTCGAGGCAGGAGGGGAATTATACCTTTTCGCCTTGTGGTATCTTGCCAAGCCGAGAATCGCAATTCTCTGCGAGCCATGAAAACGTCGGAAATGAAGGTCAAATTGATTTCGTACTGCTTCATGCGCGACCAAAAGCAAATGGCTGGTTGGAGGTAAACTTCATGTTCCATGAGTTGCAATTCTTGTGTTCCAATTTAATATATCGTAGCATGTGAGATTATTTTCCATGTAACATAGATCGATGTTGCGAAAACACTAGTTCTCTTTTAAGTTCATGTTTGTACCAACTATCAAGACTTGTGTTTATTTTCTATGTTTCCTGTTTACAAATTAGTGCACTATTGCTTCCTTTAGACGTGTAGTTTGCTAGAGGAATCTCCTAGTAGGACTGGGATATTGACAAGGTGCAGGGAATATATTCCCTATATTTGTGTTGATTTTTTCAAGCAACAGGCTGATTTACTAGGCAATTTAGATCTTGAATTATTTGGGAAGGATCTGAACTTCCCAGCTATAAATGCTCTTTTCAATCTCCCACATTTGAACACCAAAAGTTATCCACCGAAAGGTCAAAAGAATGCCTAAACAAAATGCTTTGTTTTGAAGAACACATTTGATTTTGAGGAGTGTGTTTGGTATCTTTCCAGGTTTGGTATGTCACACTATTTTGTATTATAATTTATTTATTTTTAATCTTTCTTTCTCACTCAAAGAGAAAAGATATTGTCTGCCTCACAAATGACTTAAGGCCGCTCCTTCATATCCAGTTTTTTCATCAAACATGTTATCAACAGAAAAAGATAATGCCTTCCAAAAAAATTTCTTATGTGCGTGCAGTGATTTCCTAGCCGAAGTCCATTTTTCAACTTCACATTGAAGTCATTAATTATCATCACCACACTTCCGCAAGATTGAGAGCATGTGTTGTCTAATTCCGACAATGAATACATAATACGGCATTGCTCCGATTCCCAGGACGAGATGGACAACATGGAGTTCATGCATCAATTACAAAATGATATTCAAACATGGCTACGATACTGTTGCATTGCAGAAACTATTATGCATGACTACATGTCTCCAAATAGAAGACACCAGCTTCTATTTCCAACATCAAGGAATGGGCACATATTCATGCTACAAAATATTTATGTTTATCCTCAAACATGTTTTCAGGAATTCAGAATGTATCCCCCTACTTTCACGCATTTCACGCACATGTTGCGAGACGAGTACAGTCTACGTAGCTTTCGAAATGTGGACATCTATGAACAAGTTGGTATGATTTTTTGTGCATTGTCACACGGAAACAGATACCGCCAAGTTTAAACTCATTTTGGCCATTTTTTGGAAACTATTGGACGTTACTTCAAAATAATTTTGCAACTCGTAGTACAATATGCAGGACGTGTGATTAAGCCACATCCTGATTACAACATGGGTGTCGCTAACCACCACCCTGACCCTTCACGATATCCACTATTCCAGGTAACCAATGCAACCGATGTTCACAGGTGTTAACTAAATCCATTCTAATTAGAACTGCTTTACTATGTCACAGAACTATATAGGTACAATTGACGGTACACATGTCAAGGCAATTTTACCGCGAAATGAGAGACAATATTTCATTGGCCGTAAGGGCATACAGATACAAAATATACTAGCAGCCTGTGATTTCAATCTCTGTTTCATGTTCGTCCTTCCAAGCACTACGGGGAACGCAGACGACAGTAGAATCCTTGCAAGATCAATTCACAGTGAAGACATTAATTATCCTGTGCCCACTAATGGCAAGTACTACCTTGTTGATTCGGGGTTCGCGTACAGACCTGGATATATGGCACCATATAAGGGATGAGACATTCAATACCATTTTCAAGAGTTCCGAAACGAAACAGACAGACATGGTTGTAGATTCAGAAATGCGCGTGAGCGGTTCAATTTTCATCACTCGTCATGTCGAAATGTTATTGAGAGAGCCTTTGGGGTTTGGAAACAACGATGGAAAATACTTGACCGCATGCCGAGTTACTCATTCAGAGTACACACAGCAGTCGTTGTTGCGACAATGGCGATTCATAGGTTAAACGGCCAACTTGATGAAGGTTTCCAACGTGCCGAGGAAGTTGAGGACGACAAAGTTGAGATTGATCTCCCTGATGAAGAAGAAGAAATCGCTGGTGAAGTGAACGCGGTGGGAGACGAGGACATACCTTGGGACCAAGTACTAGACCATATGACCCACAATTTGTCGTAATTCTAATGTTGGATAGGAATGTGAATCTCTGATCATTGAAGTAGAAATACGAGGGAAATACTTTAATATGATTCATGAAATAAGATAAACTATTATTTATAAATTCATTGGAACCATATTTTGTTTACTTTTGGATTAATTTTGTCAAAGAAATTTTCATAACAATACATAAATTTAAAAATAAAAATAAGTAATATTTGAAAGCAATTAAAAGTTTAAAGAATAACTTATAAATCGACAAGATTATAAGGAAAGATTAAAAAGATGTTTATATATTAGTATTCTATGATAAAATAAAAAAAAATTAAAAAATCATAAATTTATTGAGTGATCAATTTCCTTTCACTCTTTACCGCGTTTTTGGTCCAAAACGCAATCTTATATTTTTAACATAAAACGCCCAAAACGAGTTTTGGATTTTGTTTGTAATTTTTTTTTTTTTTTGAAAGTTTGGGAAATAAGTGAACACATTTTGGATATTTTCGAAAATTGAAAACTCAAAATAACCTCAAAACACAAAGACAATAAGGGCTAAGGCCTTGTTCTCTTTACTGTTTTCAGTCCGTTTTTAGTTTTCGATTTTTGGAAATATCGAAAACACGTTCACTTTGCCCATTTTCAGAAATTTGTTTTCCAAAAAAAAAAAAAAGTAATAATAATAATAAAAAAAAAAAATACAAAGGAAACTCAAGACGAGTTTATCACGTTTTGAATATTTTGTGTTAAAAAGTCCAAAACGCGCGTTTTGGACTTTTTTTTTTTTTTTTTTTGTAAATGTGAAACAGTTCCTTCAATTGAAATTCTTATGTTATTTTGTCATTATGAACCTGTTTGATAATGTGAAAAATTTTGGTTTTTGTGATTTTTTTTTTTATAGATGTGTGGTTTAAAAAAATTTGCAAACATGTTCTATATATAGATCCATGTTAAGATTTTGCTGATATGAGGTTGAATTTTTGTTTAGCTAAATAATATTAATGATGAATTTATTGATATAGAGAACTAATTTTTTTGTTGCATTAAAATTAATGTAATTCAACAAATCAACCATTTTTACATATAAAATATCACAAAATAAATATATCAGAAAATTACAAAGTAAAAGCATTTTTCAATTTTTTATTTTTGGAAACATTTTTTCAAAATCACAAAGAGAACATATTTTCAACAATCCTAAAACAAACAATCAAAATCCAAAACTCAAAACAAAATTCAAAACTCAAAATTCAAAATCGAAACATAAAAAATTGCTCCTAACTTATTTACAATTCAAACTTTGAAAAGTCAAAGTTTTTATTATCTATGGAAATTGAACACAACAATTTGGATTAGATTGCAGGGGCATTTCGGTGCATGTGGGTTAGCACATGGGAAAGGAAAATGTCAACAAATTGTGTCAGGAGATTCCACCGGCTTTTCAGATAATTTTTACATTTTTTAATATTATAAACAGTGTTGTGAACAAAAGAAGCAGGATATGTTCTTCAAACTTGGAGGCCAGATAGGGGCTAAGTATTGTTGAGAAATGAATTAAAAATTACAAGAATGAGGCTCAACACTTTTGCCTTTAAAATAGTAAAAAGTCAGTTTTATTTTATAAATTTCTCATACTTCTTTTCAAAGACTCATTTATATAATAAAATATTTTATACATAAATTCAAAATTTCCTTATACTTTTTAATTTTTAACCACACATTTTTAAAAAAATCACTATTTAAAATATCAATTTCTCTTTACAACCTCCCTCAAAACACATACTAAATTAGTATTAGTTATTAAATTTATATAATGGATTAAACGTTGTGGTGGGTATTATTAATTCTCTTATCTCTTGAAACTATTTGTCCCCGGTCCAAAACTGAAATGACCCCAAGAAAAATAAAAATTCTCAATTTTTAGCAGTGTTCTAAAAAACGTAAATCGTGACGAAGCGTGTAGCCCGAGTGTCAACCTTTTCAAGCTTAAGCGGGAGTAAACGTTAAAAAACGTTTTTCAATTCCTATGTACTAGATTTGAACTTCACACATATTTTAACCCCTTAAAAAATATATATATATTCTCGCTTCAAGTAGCGCATACTCGCTCTTTGCCACGCCTATGCACGCATACTCGCGCTTCGTTACGCCTACTCGCGCATCATGCACGCTTTTTAGATAAAAAAATTTCAGACGCTTTTTGCAATTTTGACACGCTGGAGGCGCTCTTCAACGCGCGCGTTTTAGAACACTGATTTTTAGACATGAGACACATTCCAATTTAATACAAGTGACAAGTCCCTATTCAAAAAAAGGGAGGAAAAATTATTTGATCCAAGTCATAATCTTTATAGGATTCCCAAAGTTTCCTCGGGAGGGAAATAGAAATGTCCCTATGTTACCCATAATACGTGGACTTCTAATAGATCATGAACTAGATTAGAATAATTCTCAACGAGTTCGTTGTCTACTGTTACTAATAAATATACACTAAACAAATCCCAATTGAGGGTCACCTACTGTAATCATACTAATTTTACTAAATAATTGTTGCAAAAATGCAACGTATAAACTTCAAAATAATCATATAATGCATATATTTAAGACACATCCAAAGTTTAAGAACCCTCATTCGGATTGAAACCACAGCATAAATTTTGATGTAGACAGAAAATCACTTGAGATTAAGTTTCCACACCTCTCGAACGTTAGAGGAACCATCAGCAACCTCGGCAACCAGAGAAGTGGTAAAAGAACCTACAAAAATGTGAACTTTAGCATATTAGAAATATAGAAATACCTACTCAAGGGAATGCTTCAAGTTTTACAAAATAAAAAGGAAAAATCCAAGAATGCCACTCCTTCCAGAATAAGGCACAAGACAGTTTCATAACTCAAACCACAGACCGCATGCCTCAATTTCTTTTCAAGATTCGACAGAATTTTAAAACGTAACTGACACAAACTTTACGTGACAGAACTCAGAACTAATAGGACGCGTGATTTAGTCCATCAACACTGATCAGGAGGCAAGTTCCTATCACCCGTGGAGATGAAACACAATTAAGAAATGCTGAAACAGAAATATAACCCACCCTCATTTATTGTAGTGAAAAGCAGATCTGACAAGACGAAGCTCACCTTCTTTTTCAACCATAGAGATAAACCGCCTCGATCCTCCTCCGACCCCAAAATAATGTTTCTTTGCTGCCATATACACAACTCCATGAGGACTACTCAGACACTGATGAAAAGACAATAGAGATGAGCTTAGCAACAATGAAATTATTGAAATGTAAAGGACATATTCGAAAACTAAATCAAGAAGCACCTTCTTTATCAGTTTGTAGAGATTGGGGAGGGCAGAAATTGAGTAAACTGTCTCCGCCATGAGAATGATATCATAACCAGCTATCTCATCACTAGATACAAAAGGGAGAATGGAATGGACTTCACACCAGTCACCTGCAAAGAAGCAGGTATCTGCCTCAATGCTGCTGCATTCATCCACACCGGTCAAGTACTGAGACTTCTTTTGAATATTAGCATTCACATTGGGAATGGTGAGATGCTGCAGGACCTCAGCATTAAAATCCTGAAAATGTACTGTGGCAGCACCCTAAGGCAACAAAAGATAATGATAAGTTACTTTATTGAGGCAAATTATCATAAAAATCAAAATGTGAATACGAGTTCTGAGTTCATTTACCTTTAGGCAAGCAAAGATCCCAGGAAGTCCATGACCACATCCAAGCTGGAAAATGACAAAGGAGAATCCGTACGGGTTAGCACAGGAAGTGATTACCCAAGCCAGTATGGGTTATTCATATTTGAGAGAGGATGAGAATAAAAATTACAGTTGCATAAGAAATTATACTGGAACCATTTTTCAGCCTGATTCAAGTTTCTATAGTTTCCAGTACTGTAATTGATAATTTAATTAAAGCTTTCTCGACCATCAAGAAATTTTAGGCTATGTTCTCTTTGCCGTTTCCAGCCGTTTTCTGTTTCCGAAAATGCAGAAAACGCATTGTGTTGCATTGTTTTCGAATATGAAAATAGAAAATAGATTTTGTAAAGAAAATAGAAAACAAAGTTTTGACGTTTTCAGCGTTTTCTTTACAAATCCAAAAACGCAGAAAAAATGTGTTTTCATTTTTTTTTTTTTTAAAAACTCAGCCAACACAACTTTTTTTTCCCTTTTACAAATTATCAATTCTAATATTATTTATAACTAAAATTTATTTCTAGTATTATTTACAAATTATCATTTCTAGTATGATTTTTAGCTAAAATTTATTTCTAGTATTATTTACAAATTATCATTTCTAGTATTATTTATAGCTAAATTTTTTTCTTTTACAAATTATCATTTCTAATATCATTTCTAGTATTATTTATAGCTAAAATTTATTTTCACAAAACACTCAAAATTAGCTAAATAAGAACAGTATTACTCATTCAAAAACCCTCGAAATATAAAATGTTTTTTTATTTATTTTAAAGAGTCTATATAATAATAAATTTTAAAAAACTCTTTGTTTTACCTTTTTAAAATAAAGAATTGATTTGACTCTTCAAGTTTAGAAAATCGAAACTCATTTTCTATTCTTACTTTATAATGATATAATTTAATTAGTTACATATTTCAATACTTTACTTGTCAAATTATTCCAACCATATTTGAATGATGAATGATTTATAGCTAAACAAAATAACATTTTCTGTGATCAATAAGGTTGTCCCAATCCACATAATATCATTTTACAAATTTATTCGCAAGCAATATAATTACAAGTACACAAAAAAGTTTTCTGTAAAATTTCAAACAGTATGTGTTTTCCAACTTTTTATTTTCAAAAACATTTTTCAGAAATAACAAGTCAAACGTGTTTTCAGCAATTTTAAAAACAACACTGAAAAAAAAAACAAAAAACATTTTCGAAAATGAAAACAGAAAACTAAAACATAAAGAGAACGCAGCCTTAGTACTTTATGAGGCACCAATTTTCTTGCAGACTATTATGACTATATTGGGGAAGTCAGCCTTGATCTATACCAAGTAGAAGTCGTTAAATGGATGAAATCAAATGTCCCTTCACCAGATAGAAAGCTTCAAGATGTTCTATTTACTACATGTGATCAGGAGCGGATGTAGGGGGCACTGGGCAGTGCTATAGCCTGTCCAGTCCCTAGCCCAATTCCCACATTTTAGGTGTTTAAAAAAAAAAAAAAAAACAAATATTATGTGTAAATTTTATTTTTATTTTTTAACATATTAGTCTGTCTTGAATTTTTTTTTGGATCTGCTACTTCATGTGATATATTAGGTTTGTTCAGAACTATAAAACTTTATGTACATACTGCTTTAACGATCCCAGTAGCACTACGTTTGACAAACTTCTAACAGTGAGGGAAAGGAATAGTACGGTACAGGAAGAAATTATTTGCTCACGTGTACACACACCCCTTCTTTAGTGTGCTAAAATATATACTAGAAATAATAGTTGGATTTTGTCCAATAAAACTGAAAGAGAGACATTTTATTGAGGAATTTAATATACCCAAATGCATAGTACATTATTAACCCACAGCCCCTTGAAGGTTAGTACATAACGAAGGTTGACTTCTTATCCAGAATGTGAGAAATGAACCCCTCAGATAAAAAAATTAGATGGCTTATGTTTTTAATATGTGGCAAGAAAACAGATTTCCAGTTACTTTCGATGCCTTCACTGGCTAAAATAAAATATAGGAGAGTGAAAACACATCACAAAGTTTATTTCTCTGCTGAAAAGTTGAAAGATATGCAAGGAGATGCAATACTTAGCCCCTGTTTGAGCCCCATTATTTAAAAAACTCATTTTTCATTTTCAACCACACATTCTCATAATAAAATAATTTTTCACATAAATCCAAAATATTTACCAATTTTTTAATCATACATTATCCAAAAACATCACTATTACAATATTTCTTTTTTTTCAAAAAATGGGGCTCAGACATAGCCTTAATAAAAAAACTGTTGAAGGTAGTTTTTGAACTTCTTTGTGTTTAGTTCTAGGTTTTAGTTTTCCCCGATATAATTCATTATCTTTTTTTTTTTTTTTGATAGGAAACTGAATTTTATCAAACCAATCCAAAAATTACAAATATAGTTGTGGACGAGTCGTCCATCACAAAAGGATTAAATCTTAGGTAAAGTAGAAGGACTATATACTAGTCTATAGGTTACTCATAACATTAGAACCCAAAGAACTCCTGGGATAACATGTCTTTCCAGGTTCTTTCACTAAATGTTTAATACACTTGTTTGTTGTTTCAGTGACTTTAATGTTTAAGTAGTATTATGATCATTGTCAGAGCATTTACATGTAATGAGTGCAATATAAAAAATTCAGCATCTTTGGGAATATAACAAACATAATTCCACTGGTTAGTGTTCTTAATGAAAAGATTAAAGGAAGATAGAAATACACGAATTTTATGAGCACTAAATACTAATCATGTAGCGGAACAGAGCCTACATCAACCGAGTGGATATTTTCTCTCTCTACTTTTTAATCACATATTTTACATCAAAAACATAAATAAACCAATTTATAATTGCTACAGTGTTTCCGAACAGAAACTACATCACCTGAGTAATTAAGGGCCCACCTCTAGAATTCGCTTTCCAGTGAATGACAACTGCCCATCTTGCATATCCGAAATAAGGGTTTTGATTAAATCTATTGAACCCTCCCATAGTTTCAGTCCTCCTGCAGCCATTAAAAAATCAAATAACAAAGTGAATGCCAAAATCATTTGCCGAGAACATCTATACTACATGTGTCTACCCACATTTACATTGTGTGCTTTTACATGGACGTAGCGCCAGTAAAATTCAAGAAAGAAATTATACAGACCTTCATATTTACCAGGGACTAAATCCGAATTGGACAATGCAAAAACCTCCTGAGTACTGACCCTTCCCTACGAAAAATTCAGCATTGAATTCCATAAATAGCACTTTTTGCTATATCACTTAAAATCAATCATTACTACATCTAATCCCCTAAAATCAGCCTTTAATTTTCACCAAAATACCAATTGAAAGTAGTTAAAAAAAACAAAAAACAAAACAAAACAAAAAAAACCTTTTACCAACTAATCAGCCACAGCATACATCAAACCCAAACTTAGAACTTGTTCGGATAATATTAAAATGGTAAGAGTTAATTTCAACAAACTTTTTGTTTCGAAACATGACTCGATAAGTCACTTGCCTTACCGTCAAAATAAGATTTTTAAAAGGAAATCAACATCATTTATATTAAACGATATTGCCCACGATGACAATTGACAGGCAATAGAAATAACTGAATACAACCGTCCCAGCAATAAGAAACCTCAGCAGCAGCAGCAAAATGAACCACATGATGTATCGCCTGATTCTCTGAGCAGTATATGTAGCGATAAGGACCTTATTTATTTTTAATTTAACCAATAAAAAATTATTAATCTTAAACTTACTTATTTACTTATAGTAAACTTTTTAGCTTAGTCAAACATGCACTTAGGCCATCTTCAACCCACATACACTAAATTTTACACCAAATTTTCACTTTTACACTAAATTTGAATTACAGTTACACTATTCCAGCTTCTCTACTCCAACCCAGCAACACTAAATCTTACACCAAATATACACTATTCATTATTTTCCTTATTTTGTATTTTTTAAAAAATACAATTTCATTATATGAAATTATTTCGATAATTAAATACAAAAAGCGTATTTATATTTATAATAATTAATATTTTATAAATTTTATTTCTTTATTAATTAATTATTTTGAACACTTAAAATTAATTTTGTCGTAAACTAATTAAAATTAAACTTTTTATTAGCTACAAATTCGAAAAACAAGCATGAAAATTTAAAATACGAGATATGAAATACGTAACAATGAGACAAGTAGAAATAATATAGAAAATTTAGTCTTGAGAGTTGTTATATTCTTCCCACAAATGCTCAATCAACGCATTTCTTAGTGCAATGTGTGCTTCCCTATTCTTAATCTTTCGATGTCGAGCAAGGAAGTCTTGAAAACGTTGATTCTCGTCTACAGCGACCTCAACTGTTGAACTCGGCCCTTCCACAAATGCGCCAATAGGTGCATTGAGGTCTCGTTCGTCCTCCACTATCATGTTATGCATGATAATGCATGCTGTCATTATGTCATGCAATACATTTTTCTTCCAAGATCGAGCCGGTCCGCTGACAATGTTAAACCTTGATTGAAGCACCCCAAATGCGCGTTCAACGTCCTTTCTACAACTTTCTTGCCTCATTGCAAAATATTTTTTCTTTGGAGTTTGAGGATCATGGATCGTGTGTACAAGTGTTGACCACTTTGGGTATATTCCATCAGCTAAATAATATCCCATTGTGTACTGTTTTCCTTGTATGACATAGTTTGCCGGTGGAGCTACACCGTCTGCCAAGTCAGAAAATAGATGAGACGATTCCAACACATTAATATCGTTATTTGACCCTGGTAATCCAAAGTGAGCATGCCATATCCAAAGATCATAATTAGCCACAGCCTCGAGAATTATTGTAGGGGACCCACTACGGCCTGTATATTGTCCAGCCCATGCAGTGGGACAATTCTTCCATTTTCAATGCATGCAATCAAGGCTTCCTAACATACCTGGAAATCCACGTTACTGCCCAATATACAATAATCTCGCAATGTCATCGGCATTTGGTGCCCGCAGGTAACGTGGTGAAACTACCTCCACGACTGCTCGACAGAATCGTTGCAGACTCTCCAAGCAAGTTGACTCACCTATTTTGACGTACTCGTCAGTGGCGTCGGCAGCAATTCCATATGCCAACATCCTCATTGCAGCCGTGATTTTCTGAAATGGAGACAGGCCAAGCCTTCCAAGGCCGTCGCGTTTTTGCACGAAATACTCATCATGACTTTGCACCGCCAAAAGTATATGTATGAATAGATTTCGGGACATGCGATAACGTCGACGGAACTTTTTTTCATCGAACTGTGGATTTGCAGAAAAGTAGTCGTTCCACAAGCGTTGATCTGCTGCTTCGCGATCACGTTCGACCACAAGTCGACCAACGATTGAACCCCTACGAGGTGCACCATCCATTTGGTTCTCAAGCAGACGAGCCAGACGACGGATGTTGTTTTGTCGAATGCGAAGCACAATCTCCTCTTGCTCGTCAATGTGTTTAAGATGTTCAACAAACTCTTCATCACTGTCGTGATCGGGCATGGATGATGAGGATTCACCTAAATTAAAATTCATGTTTGTTAAATGTTTGATTTACACTTGGTATGTAGATGGTTAACAATGGCCTATTTATACTGCGAATCAATTCCTCTTTTTGTGTAAAAAGCAAGCGCATGTAGAACAATAGTATAAGTAATGTGTATAAAACACTATGTACGAAACACTATTTCCTTTTTCAGAATTTTATCAATAATGTATCTGTACAAATCAATTTTTGTAGGACAAAAGATATGATTCTCTTCCTTTTTTGAAACTTGTATCTGTGTAAAGCAAGAATTGCAGCGACAATGTATCAATAATATACATATATGAAGCATATCTCTGTGTAAAGCAAGAATTGCTCCAAATTTGACATTGGCCCCTACTAAAATCTCTGCATGGAGTACAGGTAATGTAAGAATTGCTTCAAATTGGAAAAGGGCCCCTACTAAAATCTATGCATTGAGCACTATTTGCAGGTACAGTACGAATTGCTCCAAATTTGACATTGGCCCCTACTAAAAACTCTGCATTGAGTACTATTTGGAAATAAAGTATGAATTGCTCCAAATTTGAAAATGGCCCCTACTAAATCTCTGCATGGAGCAGTACCGTTTTGCCTATAAAAACTTGCCTAACTGGTTTAAACAAGCAACTCAAATTGTGCAATTTCATAGATTGTTTCTGCAACAAAAAAATGTCTTCAAGTAAACGAACTGCTAGTTATACAATGGATGAGGACATCCATTTGACTCATGTTTACTTAGACATCTCCCAGGATCCCATTATCGGTATTCGCCAAAAAGGTTTGAAGCTGTGGCAACGTGTGGCAGAGGCATACAATAACACTAAATCAACCCACATGAATCCTCGACCAGAAAGATCCATCTCAACGCGTATGGGTGAAATTACGAAGGCCGTCTCAAAATTGCGTGGCTGTGTTCGTCAAGTAGAAAATTTACATCCAAGTGGCGCATCGGAGCAGGACATTGTAGGCATTCATATTTAATATATATCTTTACTTTAAATTCATATTTTACTGATTAACCTTTTCGTAACATGTCTTACAGATGGACAGAGCCAAAATGTTATACGCACAAGACCCAGCTAATAAGGGCATGTTCAAATTTGATCATTTATGGCCCCTACTAAAGGATATTGAGAAATTCTCTCCGATGCCGAGTGTTTCCCGCAATGATTTTCAAACATCCCCAAATGCTTTTACATCTTATGAACCAGACTGCCCACTAGCCGGCTCTCCCTCGTCCCCTGGACTTTCATCATTTTCTTTGAACATGGAGGACGTGAATACTGGGGGTACCTCGTCTGAAAGGCCGATGGGTGTGAAGAAGGCCAAAAACAAAAAAAAAAAGATTGAAGATGAGACCAGAAAGGAATTGGATGAAATGAAGGCTGAAAACAAAGAACTCACGGATTTGGTAAGAAAGGGAGCGGCCGATAGACAAAACTTTTATCAATTACAAATGTATAAAGAGGATAACAAAATATTGTTGACAAACTTGGATTCAATATCAGACCCGATGACCCGTGAGTTCATAAGGAGTGAACAACAACGTATTATACGAAAGAGGACCCAACAACAACTGAATGAAAGTCAATCCGACTCAAGCTCATTCAGTCCGCTATTCGATGGTTTAAGTGGTTCCGGAGGAAATTTGCCAGATTACTGAAATATCCAATTTCTATTTACTATGTATTTGTTGTGTTTTATTTAAAATTTGGTGTGGTCCAATTATTCCCAACTGTTGCTTTTTCAATCAAATATTAATGTGTTACATTTTGTAATCAATTTCTATTTACTACTTGTTTACCACAAAAAATATCATTAACCACATTTGAATATAAATAAATATGCAAATTTATTTGACTACAAAAATTATGAAAAAACTCAACTTTACATAACTTATTTTTAAACAAGGTAAACAAAATTGTAAGGACCAAATGGACAATAAATAAATGAAATATGCACCAAAAACTACAAAACCAATATTTTAGAAACCAAAAAAATAAAAAATAAAAATAAAATCAGAAAAATGGAACAGCAAACTCGGCATTGCTACAGTGCAGCGCCATAGATGGCGCTGCACTGTAGCAGGGCACCATTTTGCCGAACAAAATGGTGCCCGGCTGGAATAGAGCCCTGCGCCAAAATGGCGTGAAAACGCCATTTTGGTGCAGGGCTGGAGTTGCTCTTAATAGCCAAAAGCAACAAGAACTACATACTGTGAACTCAAATATATCCTCTTTTACAACGTAAAATCATCTGCACTATAATTAATCGAAAAAGAAACAACAAAAAATTAAACTTCAAGTATTTAGCCTATGTTCTTTTAACGCAATCATTACAATTTATAAATCAATTTATATAAGAATACAATTTCTCAAATCACTTTCTAATCACGCACATTTTGTCCCTCCACTTTTCAACAACAAATTTTACCGCAAAAACATAAATAAATCAATTTATAATTGATACAGAGTTAATACTTCACCTTGAGCAGTGTGAGCCCATCAACATTCACGGGTTCCACAGAGTACTTGACATTTGATGAAACCTAAACTTCACAATCCAGAAAGCCATTAATACTTCAAAAAAACTACAAATATAAATACAAAAAACTCAATTAGTCCATAATCGTAAAGGAGTACCTTTGAAGGAGCTACTTCAAGACATGGTGGCGGAGGTGGGAGGGGCTTTTCAGGTAAATCAAAAAACCCAAATCCTGAAGTGGGTTTTTCATCAAATAGACGACAGGTCGTTTCATGATTTGATTGCTTTGACTCCATTGCCTCTTGCTGTTTTGAGCTTCCACAGTTTTGGATTTTGTTTCCCGTTTGAAGGAAACTGCGGTGCAGCCGGGGAGATTCGTTGGAATAACTTTCCAAAGCTTTTTTTATGAAAAATATCTTTATTACTCTTAATCTTAATGATTACATTATTTTATTTGTAAGATATATTCCTAAATTAGTTAAGTTAATTTAATTCAATATTTTTTATTATATTCATATTTTTTAATCTTTTAAGTACTTCTAAAAATGCTCTATATTGTGATAATTTCTCAAAAGATTTAGGATGTTCTTTCTTAGTTATATATCCTAATGCTATTTCATCTGAAACTTCATCTTCTATATTTTCGTATTCTTCTATAATTTTATGAATTGTATTTATATTTTGTACTGTTTCAACAGAATTAAATTATATTCTATTTAAGATAGCATAATCAATATCTTCGTATATTTCTTTTAATTTAGATTGTCCAACAGAATGTATATTTTTAGATTTTTCAGCAATAGTTAATAAATATGAAATTTCTTTATTTTCTAAATATAATTTATGATCGTAGTTATTAGAAGTTGATGCTTGTGAAGTATCCATAGATTATTGGGTTGGTAAATTATTATACAAAATTTTTGGTATAAGTCTATTCTTTGATCTAGTAAAATACAATAATATGCAATATATTGTTCGTATTTTTCTAAGAGTTTATTATATTCTTCAGAAAATATATTTTCATTTTCCATTTGATATTTAATATCTTCCATTTTATCATTCAGTTTTTCTAAAAGGTTATCAAGTCCTTCGATTGTATATCCTGGCATTTAAGTTTGGAATGTATTTGTCGTAATTTTATTTTCTAATTCCATTTTGAGCTGTAATATATTAGAATAACCTATAATATACTGATCATAATTTTCTGAAAGTATATAATATTGTTCAGATGATTCATTCATATCTATTAAATGAGATATAATGTTATCTATTTTTTTCATTATTTTTTCTAACAAATTATCTAATCCTTTAATAGTATATCCAGGCATTATAAACACAGAAATAAATAATTTATAAAGTTTCAAGTAATTTTTCAAATTCTATCAATGTTTGAGAATTAATAATATCTATGTCAGCCATAATATTTATACTTGGTTCAAATGGTATATTATATTTTGAAATACTTTTCTTTCTCTTTTCTAATTTATCAATTATATCTTGAATATCATGTATCATTATAGATCTTACAGTTCCTCTAGCAAAATTTTCTATTAAATTTTCTTTAAAACTTTTTAATATCTCTTGTGATGCGTAGAGTTGCTCTTGGTATCCTATTTTATCAATTTCATTTTCGTATTCAATACATTTTTTACTTTTGATATTCTTTTTAACTTTATATGGACCTCTCTTAGTTCTGGATTTTTTCATAATATAATTACTTTCATTCATGATATTAAGATTTTCAAAAATTGGTAAAGAAAGATTCATCTATTCCATCACTGTCATAATTTATTACATGATCATAATCATTATCACTACTAAACACATATCCTAAATATAATTCATTATTTATTTTAGTGTTATCACTATCAAGCCAAAAATAAATAATCGATTTTGTAATTTCTAATTCTAATATTCTTTTTAATGTTGGAAAGATAGCTAACAAACATGGCATATAGACATGATATAACTTTTTTATTTCATTATTTGGTCTAGTAAACTGTTTATGCATGAATAAATGTTCAATTATGCTATGATATTTGTTATTATAAGGACTGTTTTGATAATTAAATTTAACAATTCTGAATTCTGTCATGTTAAAAGCTCTTCTTTCTCCTAATTTCGTAAAGATAGATATATTAAGAATACTAACCTCTTTTCCTGTTCTCAGTACCTTTGTATTTTCCTTCTATTGTTAGTGACTTTCAGGCTTATAGGTTTCTGCTCCACACCCTCCAATGACTTCCTGCCTTCACGGGTTATTAGCTAAACTTGGATGCCTTCACTGTATAACTCTTTAGATGGAAAATATTTTAGGACAGAGTGTAGGGAGTTTTCTTAATAATATATCTTGTTTTTGGAAATAGGATTTAGAAGACAAGAATTTAGAAACTCATCATAATATGATAAGTAAATTGGGATTTTATTGATAATATGAAGATTGACAAATGATTGGTATGAGAATTTTTCAAAGACAGAAGATTTTTGACTTTCTCACAAATTGAGTGCTCAAGAGAGTTCTGTCTTTCAATTAGCCCGGAGGCCTCTATTTATAATACTACATTTGATACAATTACATCACTGCTTACATCATCGACCTAACAATTTCACAGCTTTTTTCACCTAAGGCACACCTGTCCCTCTATTATTTATTACATCACATGACCCTTACATTATAGGGACACTTATCCTTCTATTTTTTGGTCTTGACATGACCCCTACATTGTTCTGCATTGTTGAATTAGAGTAGATCTATTAAACAACTTCCACTTGTCCATCAATTCTGTTGGCATGTAAAGCAGATACATCAAGTGGCTTCCACCTGACCATTAATTCTTTTGGCATGTGGGGCAGTTCCTGGCTATGCACGCCTCTTGCAAAGTGGCAAAGCTTCCATGGATTTGATGAGTATCAAATTTATTGATGTATTCTTGCAAGATTGTTGACTTTTCTTTTCCTCCATTAGTGAGTAGGGTCCATCCATTGTACTGGCATATGCATTTGAATTTTTCCTCATACAGGTTTTTGGCAATGTTGTAGAGAACTTTAATTCCCAACACCCTCCGAGATCTAAACCATGATCTTGTAATGTTTGGTACTGGCTTGGTATTTTTTCCAACTTCAATTTGAAAATTTAGAGCAACATACCCAATTGTGATAATATGCTCAGCAGGATAATATATCATTCCATCAATTTCAGGACTGATCGAATAAAATTTTAAATATATGGGTCTTCCTTGAGCAAATTTTGAAATTTCTCCTTTTAGTAAATCATCAAATTTGTCGATTTCTTTCAGATCTTTTCCTGGATAGATAAGATCTAAGAATCCATAATCAGCTGCCATTTTTGTCATGACGGGATCTCCTCCCTGAGTAACGATCAATCGTGGGTATACATGGTCTCCAGACGAAATGTAATAGCAATCACATTCTTGAAGTTCATATATAACTTCAACAGTAGTTTTATATTAGTTTTCTTTTGGTAAAAAAGGGGAATCATCTTCCTCTTCAGCACGAATTCTGACTACCCTTATATGTTCATCTTTGGCATTGATTGTGATTTTTCGAGGACTGACATCATTTATAACAACTTTTTTGGGACTTGGTTCATCTCTTTTAATTGTTGGTCCACCACTGCTTCCAGAAGATGTACCTATTTGTTTTTTGATATAACCTGTTTGGTAATCAACGATTCAAACTGAGATTCAATCTCAATTATGTTATCGCTCAATTCTTTAGTATAATTGTGATGAAATGTTGAGATTTCCATCAATTGCTTGAAACTTCCTTGGAGAGTTTCTGCAAGTTGTTCAATTCCAAACTTTATATCTTCAGCTTCCTCCACGAGGAAGTTCATTCGCTTTTTGGCGTCTATCAGGGATTTTTTGATATTATCCATCTATTTTCCTCTTTTTTGTTCAGAATGTTTCATGACCATAAAAGCTGGACTACTATGGGGTCCATTACTAGGTCTGATTAATTTTTGGTTAAGTAATTCTTTTATCTGAGTTTTAAATTCTTGTGTATCTTGTATGGTATACATCATTGGTCTAACTCTTATAATAACATTTTTAGCTTTTGGATGATGTGGTTTCCAAAATAATAATGGATTCTCTCCACAAATTTTTTCTAGTTGATCAATGATTTTTTCCATGTTTGTTTGTATGTTCGTTTTTAAGACTTTTTTATACATGATTCTTTTATTTCATTTTGTATAATTGGTTTTTTTCTCCCATTTATCACCACGCTGTGTTGGCTGAACTCTGTAAGGTCTAAATTCTCTTGATATTTTAGTAAATGTGCACAAGGTGTTTGTAACATTATCATGTAATTATTTTGTTTATAATATTGAAATTGTCGTATAAAGTCATTTCCTAGTAATATATCACATTCTAATTTGTTATAATTATATATTTTATATACAACTATTTGTTTACTCCCAAGTATTATATCAATTTTATCAGCACTATTAATTATATGAGTACTTTCTCCTGTTACTCCTGTAGTTTTTATCTTTCCATTAGTATTCCATGATTTTATTAAGAAACTTTTGAATATTGTTATATCACTTCCCATGTCAATTAATGTACAGGTTGTTATATTTGTTTCAACAATTGTAACTTGTATATAAACGACTAATGGAAAACTTATTTGATTATTCATTTATTCAGCTTTTCTGCACAGTATAGTTTGACCATTATGAATTATATATAATCATTCATGCTTTATACTATAATCTTCTAGTCCATCTAGAAAGCTCATTCCTAATAATACATGAGGATTTACTATACTACTATCTACATGACATGGTATTAGGAGATTTATTCCTCCTATTTTTATTGGTACTTTTACTTCAAGTTCAGTCATATGTACTTGTCCATCAAAATTTATATATCTATATGGATCAGTTCTATGAGATATTAGTCATTTATTTCTATTTGAAGCTATATGACATTCACTAGCTCCTGTGTTAATTAATATATTTGATATACGTTCTATTCCATTAAAATATTCACCTTCTATTTTCATATTTCCAGTATTTCTATTAAGTTTTATTTCTTTTGTATTACTAGTTTCTCCTAATTGTTTTCTATTAGGTAAACTTGCTGATCTCCTAATTAATCTGTCATCTTCAAATTTTATGTTATTATTAGGGTATTATTCTTCTCGTAACTCTATGATTTCTGGTTTATTTTTTTGTTATAGTAAGTTCATAATTTCTTGGAACTAAACTTATTTGTTTATCTGGTTCTACAACTTTACCAAAATCTTTACATTCTTTATGAATTTCAATATATGATTTTTTAGAATAAATGTTTCCATAATTAGAATTAGTGTATAATGCTCTGTATTCTATAGTCATAATTTTATCTCCTGGTTCCATTATATCATCTTTATGTAATTTGAAATGTAGTCCTAAAACTTCATTAAAATTTCTATCTTTTAATGATATACAATATTTTGGGTAACATGTAAATATTAGTTTCTTATATGCTAGATTTCCTTCTACTGTTCCTAAATGACAGTCTTTTAAATTTATAATTCTTCCATCATGTAAACTTACAGTCAAAGGAGAATCTAATCCTTCTCTAAACAGGGATTTAAACATTATTTGGATACCTGCTAAGTAAACATATTGAATCATTTCACTTTGTTTTCTATTGATATTTGTTAATAATTCTGTAACTGTATTTTTTGTTAAAAGATTTAATTTGTGTGTTCCTTTAGTGAATCTAACATCTATTGCCCTTTCAATTTTATGATATTCATTTATTGCTACTTTTTCTCTTTTCCAATTCTGTCTAATATTTCCCATTTTCATTTTTTCAAATCTAAAGATAATTTTTGTATTTTTCTAAACTTATTATTATCAAAAGTTACTTTTAATCCATAACATTCTATTCCTTCATATTCTTGTTTATCTATGTTCTTATTTGTTTCTATTTCTTCTATTTCTTTATTCTGATTCTGATTCATTGCTTTCTGAATCTGTTTCACTTATATAGACTTCTTGATCATAGTATTCTTCAATATCTGATATTTCACTTAGTTCACTTTCTATTTCTAGATATTCATTTTGTAATATTTTAACTTTCTTTTTGTTACAATCAGGGCTTATATGTCACATTTCTCCACAATTCCAACATTTGCATTGGCTTTTATCTTTCTTATAAGTTTTATTTTTCTGTTTTTTATTTGGATTATATCTTCTTTTACAATATCTCCTCTTAAGTTTTATATATCTTTTTCTGAAATTTCTGAATTTTTTAAACTTTCTATTTTTATATTTTCTTCTTTCAGGGTTATATCTCCATTGGGTAGGTTTTTCCATATCTTCACAACATATTCTAGTTAGTTTTTCTGATTTCTTTAATAATTGTCTTTTTTGACATATATATGCTAATCTTTCAAATAGGGATTTTATTCTTAATCCTAATGTTCTAGGTGTTCCAGAGTTATCTCTAATAAATTTTTCAAATTCTATTTTAAAGTATATTCCCCATGAACCTGGTAATTTATTGTAATAGATATTTCTATATACTTCTTGATTTTCATTACTATAGAATTGGACATAATAGTATTCTTTAAATTCACAAGTATATTCTTTGATTTTACACATATCACATATTGTTAAATTTATTAATCTTATTCTTGCATTATCTTTTTCTCTTATTGATTCTGCTTCAGAATTACTTATCCAATTTTCTTCTAAAAATTCATCCGCAATATAATTTACTAACTTTTCTATTCCCTTTCTATCTGATTTTATTAGTTCTGTCTGTACATTTCTTCTTATTAATGCTTTTGTATCACTACTTATTCCTTCCCACCAATTTCTAACATGTCCTTCAAAAGATGCTACTAAAAAATTTATCATTTTATCAGTATTTTCCCATGTATCATCTTTATTGTATAAAAAAATAGTATCATTGAATCTGCTCAAGTTAATAAGGCTTTTTTAGTATCTATTTTACAATCTAAATCTAATTTTGTTCCTCCATGATTAATAGGTTTATCATAATTATCATTTGGTTCAAACCTATCTTTATATTTATTCCCTCTAGGTGGTTGTCTATCTCTGAATCTATCATAATATCACCGATGTGGTTTACTATATAAGGGTGCATAACTTTCATCTGGATCTGATAATTATTGTTTGGAAGTTCCTATTGGAGCAGGGTTAGGTGCTCCTTCAGTATTCATTAAAACTTGGTATTCATTAAAATTTTCTATGCTTAACTGGTCAAAATTTTCTATAAGCAAATCTAACTCTTCATTCATTTTTGTCTTGTTCTTCTTCAATTTTTTCTTCAACTTTTAATTTTCCTAAAGTTTTTTCTATAGATTTTTGTAATTCTAATTCTTTCTCTAGTATTTTTGATAATATGTTTCTTTTAAATTCATCATCCATACTTCCTGCTTCTATTATAATTTTTTCTTGTTCGGAATGCTTCTTTCCTATTCTAAGTATTTCTTTTTCTATGAGTTTTTTGTCTATTTTCTTATCTTTGCTTTTATTATTTTCTTTGAATTCTCTAATCTCTAGTTTTAGTATATTTATATCATTTCTTACTTCTCGTACATCACTTATTAATGATTTTATTAATATTTTTAGATCTTCAATATAGTCACTTATCGACATTTTATACTCTTGGTTTTTGAGTTTTTTGTACCTTAAATAGTCTGTCATACATATTATCTATTTTTATTTCTAGCTTTTAGATTCTTTCTTCTATTGATATGATTTTTTCATTTTCATTATTTCTTATTTTTTCATTTAACCTATATATTTTTTCTATAATTATTCCAATTTTATCTTGATTAATTAATTCTCCTGATTTTCTTTGGGATTCTTTTAAGATTTCTTCATCTATATTTTTAACTTCTCTTATCATTTATTTTAATTCTTTAAATAAATTGTATTGTTAGTTTATTTTGAATATTTTGTAATTTTTCTTTGATATTCATGTCCTGTATATTTAATTGTTGTAATTCTTCGATAACTAATTTATCTTGTAAATTTATGTTTTTATATGTTTGCCATAAAAATGCACTTATCCAGTTTAATTGCATGTTAAGAAATCCATCAGATTCTCCTTTAGCTTAATGGTTGAAACATAGTTGTATTAGCTCCTTTTATTTGATAAGATCCAACTGGAAGTCTTATATTTTCTATTATTTGTTTTTCAAATTTTATTTCTGAAAATTCTGTCATTAATTTCTTCCTTTAATATGTTTGATTTCTAGAATAAGTTCTGTTTCATATTTTGCTTCTTTATAATTCATTATTTGATATTCACAATATTCTTCTATTGATCCAATCATTAATTTTCTATGATATATTCTATAATATTTTAGATAGTCTTCCAATGTGTTTGTTTTATCATATTTTTCTTTTCTAGTTTTTTCTTTGTCTTCTAAAATCGTTTGAATTTTTGGTAATTGTTTTAAAATTCTATCAAAATATTCTCTCTTTTTCTCCAATAATTTTAATCTTAATTTTTCTTGTCGTTTTATATTTCTTTCTTCTCGTATTTGGTCCATTAAATTTCTTCTTTATTCTACTATTAAATCTAAATTTTCATTTGTTTCTATGTCTAGATATCTAACTAATTGAGGATCCGCTCTATGATAATCCATTTCTATAATCTTTATATAACTCTTCTAGTATATCTTTGTAGATTAAATCTAATATTTCGTTTATGATAAAATCTTTTTTTATTATATCGAAATTTATTAGATCATATATTTCTATTCTTACATCTTTATCTAAATCTTTTAAAGTGTTCAAGATTTCTATTTTATAATTATCGGGTAGTATTAATGTTTGCATAATTATAAATCTTGATGTATATATTATATATTCATTTTTATTTTTTGTCATATAATATTTATCTTTTAGATCTGCCATATGACTTTGATACCAAGTGAGGGGTGCTACTAAGAGCGAACAAAAATCAAATAAAATCATAAAAAAAATTAATAAAAGTATATAAAATTTCAAGGACTAGGTTGTAACTTTTCTAAATCTTAATGAATTTAGTTGAAATATGATATATAAGGGTATTTGTGGTAATTTATAGTGTTTAAGGCTATTTTTAAAGGTTATAAAATTGTTAGGGTATTTTCAAAAATTGGTAAGTTTTTAAGGGTATTTTCATTTATTTCCTTGTGCAGCCGTGGCCCCAGGGGTTCTTAGGGCAAAATGTCGTTTGGATTACTACTCACTAATTTATCAACTTTGCTACTCGTGCAAAAAAAAATTCTACATACTAATTTACTAACTCTAACATGAGGGACTTATAAATAAAATATTGTATGTGGATGGATAAGTATATTAATTTGTTCAATTTTATTTGTACAAGTAATTTAGTTCTTAAATTATTACCATTTGCAATTTTACGGAGTCACACTTGTAGTCCTATTGGAGATGTCAGGTAGGGCACTTGACAATCATTATCCACCCGTCAAGTAGCATATGGATAGATTTTATGATTTCTCTAGGAACAAAATAAATTACTCTTATCACCATTTGATTAATGTATTTAATTTTGATAAGGGTAAATTTGACGTGAAGAGGAGAAGTAGTGGATTTTATAAAATTTTTAATTAAAATTAATTGTTAATTTTGATTTAAAATTTAAATTAAAATTAGATTTTAATAAGAACCAAACAACATCGTCAAACTTCAATTTGTTTATTTTAAATTCACAACTTTATCGTATGTCATATCCTAAAATGATAAAATAATTGATTGACGATTAATCGCAATATCACAGAATCGTTGTGAATTGTATTTATGTACTAATATTCAACATCATAGTAGTTTTGAAAGAAATAAAATAAAAAATGTGTTGAACATTTAGATTATATACAGGGTAAACACTACAAAGTAACCCTATCATTTGGATTGATTTTAGAATTCATTCATATCATATCATTTTCTATATTTACACCCTCAAAAACATCTTTCGTTGTGGAATTCGTCAACGCTATTACTGTCCAACTCGGTTAAATTTAGCCGTCAACTGCACACCTGGCTTCAATCAACACGTATTTATAGAGAATATATACAGCGCTCTTCTCCTAAAATTCATGTCATTAGCATCTTCAATTCAGATTGGGAGATTTCTTTCCTTGTTTAACTCCTATACTTGGAATAATAGTTGTTTCTGATTGTTCCACTAGGGAACAAAAACTGACAATCTATAGATGAAAGTAATAATTCCAACAAATACTAATAATTGCCACAAATCTCATTCCAATTTAAGTCCTTCAACTTCTGGCAATTTGAGGCAATTACCCAACAATCTCCACCTTGTTGAAAACGAGCCAAAACTCAATCATCTCTTTTATTCACAATACTTGAGAAAACAAGTAAGTTTTTGACACACTTCGACAGTCCCAATTCTCAAACCAGAGAATTAACATACTTTACTATATGAGTATAACAAGCACTTAGAATTATCAACGAACTCCAAGATTTTCATCGGATCATGTCAAAATAAACATTGCTGAAAAATTATGCTGCAACCATCATGTTTGGCTTTCCTTGGAAGCTCATCAGCCATCGACATTAATTTCACAACATACCTTGCATTAACGCCAAACCAATGCCTGTGTGCAAATACATGTACCCGGCAGTAAGAACACATCCTCTATCATGAAAACTGGCTTCATGTCATAAGGAAGTCTCATCTTACTAAAGTACATCATCACCACCCTCCACTAGGAGAGTTGCATTGTCCACCTCCGAGCTGTTAGCCGACTCTGCTCCACCTTCTGGATAATCTCTTTTCACATGACTAGATTACCATAGTTCCAACACATTACCTTCTACTTCAAGGAGTTACCTCTCTTCCACTTTTCAGTAACAAACAAAACGTTTTTCAGATGAACTGTCACTTCAACCTAATCAACTTAACTTCTAAAAAATTCACCGTTTCCTTCCGTACATCAAAATCAGCATGATGTGCCCAAACGTGGATGGAAGAAAACAGATGTACTGTATCCTCATCATTAATCTTAACTCCAATAGATTTCAGTACAGAAACAATCTCATTGAAAACACTAAGATGGTCTAAGATTTTCATACATGCATTCATTCTCAAAAAATGAAACCGCTCCTTTAGATACAAGTTATTTGACAAGATCTTCATATGATACAACTTTTCCAGTTTTTTTCACAGTTCCTTCACAACAAATATCTCATAAATATTTGCAAGAACATTTTTGGCCTAACAAAATTGTAACATGCTAGCATCCTTCAAATCCAAATCTTCTCAGTCTTCATCGCTCGTGCTGAATTTAGTTTCTTTGTCAGAACTTGGGGTTGATTTTTCCTTCAAAGCTTTCTGCAGTCCCATCTGAATTAATACGTCCATGACTTGTACATACCACAAGCCAAAATTGATTTTTCAGTCAAATTTCTCCACGTTGTACTTTCAAACATATTTTCTTCTGCTCCAAAAAAATCTTCAAACCACCTGATGTTCTGTTAATTAGACGTCGATTTCCCCGTCAACGACGCCACTGTTGGGAATCACACAAATTCCCTCTCTAATTAACCCACAGGAATTTTGATGTTCAAAAAATAATTGAGCCAATAAGAAAATAAAACAACAACGCAAAATTTATGGACCACAAAAACTTTTCACTATATAATAAATTGTTACAATTATATAGAATTTGCACTCACCAAATCTAAAAAAAAAATATTGTAAGAAACATAATCAAACTTTACCATATCTACCAATTTCTACTTCTTTGTACAATCCACAAAGAACCCAAGAAAAACCAAGATGCTAGACTACATTTTTCCTTGATAAGTACGATTTTTCGTACTTATCTTGGCTTTAAATTTAGACAATTACAAGTGTTTAGGATATGATATTACTAATTATGTATTTATTTTATTTGTTTTAGGAAAAACTCGAATTTGGACGCGTTTCGAGGATAAACGAAGAAAAATGACTAAAATCATACAAAAATAGCAAAATGAAGACCAACTTACCTATTTGGACGAATTGAGATGGTTGTAAGAATAAACAATACATTAAGTGGGCTTTAAACCAGTTAAAACATAGATTTAGAATGTGATGGACTCCTTATTGGACAAGGAAGGATGACAGAATGGTTTTTACCTAATTGTTTTAGCAGCCGACTTCTGATAATGGAGAGCATATATATATATATGCTTGAATACGTGATTACACGTTGTCCTAAAAGTACATTTGCCCCCTCTCGTTCGAGATGCTTAAAGGGTTAGATAGCAAATGCTTTAACGGATTAATCAAGCTTTCAAACCATGTATTTATTAAGCACTAATAATCCATGGAAAAGGAACAAAAAACAATTGAAAAATGAGTATTGATTTTGGTGGAAAATGGCTTATATATTTTATGGATATTCTCACTCTTATTTCATATATATAATTGATCAATATAACATCCTTTATATAGAGATTAATCCACCTTTTATGAAAGTACACACCTCTTAGACAAAAGGGCACCTTTTGGTGCAAAAAACCAACTTAGGCACCAAAAGGTGCCTTTCGGAAACCACCACGCGATCGCGCGGTACAAGACTCACGCGATCGCTGGACCATGAACCACGCGATCGCGTGGTTCATATTTTGGCCTCTTATGTTCCTGTTTTTCTCATTCTTTTGTCTTCCTTATCAATACCTCTTTGTATTGATTTAATTGTGTGCTTCATCTTATCATCTTTAAATATTTGAACAACCATTTGGAAACACAATTTTCCAACACACACACACACACAAACACACACACATATATATATATATATATATATGTATGTATGTATGTATGTATGTATGTATGTATGTATGTATGTATGTATATGACTTTTGCTCATTAAAAAAGGAGAGCCCCACTAATTGACATAACCATATTTGTTGAGACTGTGCCCAAAATGTAGTATATTGAACCACCAGCGAAGGCCCAATAGGGGTCCAGTGGACCTTAGCCCATGATTAAAGTTTAGGACATCATTTTGGGCCTACTTCCGAGGTGGAATAGCACGCGAACTTCTTTGACCGAGCTGATTTATGTCTAGTCGGTGTGCTTTATGCTTAGCCGAGGTACTTTATGGTGACGTCCCAGACGAGGGATGGGGTCAGAGATGTGACACCGCCTTTACCAAGAAGTGACAGGCGCCCATCCCCTACCAAACGTAGTAATGATTACTATCAAAAAACAAGATTTTCCTCTCCAACAGCCAGGGTAAATACACGTGTAAAGTCCACCACGTGTCGCCATCCAAAACTATAAATTCCTTTATAAATAGGACGCTCCTCCCACCTTAGAAGGGGTTAGCAATCTGATACTCTTGACTAAATATTTTATTCTCACTCCATTTTCTCTCTTTTACACACTTATATTTCCCGCACCCAATTTATATTTGCTTGAAATGAGCACTGACTTTAGCATCGGAGTGCAAACGGGAGCCACCTCGGCCCCCTTTGCAAACTGATTGTTTGTCACAATGCGCAGGAGATCCACGTGTTCAAGAGGGAGGAGTTGAGATGTGTTGGTCCAAGTTCCAGCCGGATTTTGTGGTCAACATTTTGGCGCCGTCTGTGGGAAACCATACTGCTAGCCACAAAAATGCGTGGTAAAAAGCCACTCACAGAAAGGAAACCTGGAAAAAGGGCGAATAACCTCTTGCAAAAGAGCGGAAAACTACAAGAACTTTGAAACATAAGTTTATTAACCTTGAAAAAGGCGTGAAACTTTGAAACATAAGTTTATTAACCTTGAAAAAGGCGTGAAACTTTGAAACATAAGTTTATTAACCTTGAAAAAGGATGAAACTTTGAAACATAAGTTTAACAACCTTGAAAAAGGCTTGGGACTATGAGATAAAAGTTTACCTATCTTTGAAAGAAAAGTTAAAACCAAGAAATTGTTCTGAACATGAATGAAAGTGACGATGATATTAACCCTTGTAGGAGTAGAAATGACCAGCTCAGTGAGGAGGAGGCTCCTCAGAGGCCTCTGAGAACACAAACGAGGGGGTGGCCCAACCTAACCCTCCGCCCCGGCACCGAAATCACCGCATGCTGCGAGACATGACTCGCATGGCAGCCCAAATGCTGGAAATACAGAAACAGCAGATAGAACAAACTGCTGCGATGAATACCTACATGGCTAGAGGGTATGTTATGAACGATCCCATGATAACCCCGCAATATTCACAGCCACATTACTCACCATCTCATGCGGCTACTGCCTCCTATTATTATCAAGATCCGCAGGCATATGCCGAGGTGGAATCCGTGCCTCTCTACGAAGAAGGCCCGGAGCATGAAGCACCCGAAGAACAAGACCAACCCCTAGTTAAGCACAGGGAGGCTTCACCCTCAAAATCTGACAGTGTCTTCAGCCGAATAGGAGGGTTATTCAGAGGCAAGCGAGGGGGTCGAGCTGATCAAGGTCGGCACAATGCAGCTGAGCCTAGAAATAGGCAAGAGCAACACGCTGAAGAAGCCCTATCGCGGAACCAAATGCATAGTGTAACACCCCAAGTTTAAGAGTCTAAAACCTAGGCGTGTCAACTTCCATTCACATTAAACGCTGAATTAAATCATTTACACAACTAAAATGTTCATGTATCTATTATAAAATTTTACCGAAATTTCGGCAGAGTCTCCTCTATAAATTGGACATAGCCAACCTGTAGAGGGACATCAAAAACCATTTTAAAAATTTAAAACATCCATCACATCTCAATCACATTCATCATCGCCAAAACCAATTCATGCATTTCCCAAACTCCTCAATCATAAGATTTTACCAAAATATCAACAAGTATTGACAAATGAAATAAGAGGTAACTTAACTCATAATACGTCGCCCATGCTTAATCAAAACTAACTTCAACCAAACAATTCTCAATAATAATGAATTAAGGAATAAATTCAAATGATAACTTTAATAAATTTAACTTTATTAATTAAGGCGACGATGGGTACTGTCGGAGTCAGCCGCCAAGTGTTCTCCTCTGATCATCTAACTTTCATCACCTGAAATATGGGGAGGGATTAGGGTGAGCTAAAGCTCAGTAAGTAAACTGTATACATGAATGCATGCTTATGACATGAATGCTTTAAAAATTCCATATATGTATCCCCATTTACTTTACTTTCCAAAACATTCAAACTTTTCAAACTTTCACTTAACATTTCAAAACTTTCACTTGACATTTCAAAACTTTCACTTCATTTCCATCGTGAGCTCACTTGGTGTAACTTCTAGTCAATCAGAATACAGTGGGCAATTATTTATTTGGAACCAGATTACATTCACATTTCCACCGCAAAGCGGTTTAACATTCACTTTCCCACCGCAAAGCGGTTTAACATTCACATTCCCACCGCAAAGCGGTTTAACAGTCCACCGTAAACGGTTGAACATTCCGTCGCAAAGCGACTTAATTCGGGTACGCCGGTCCCCCGCGCCCCATTTCCCACTCGCAACTTTCATGAACTAGAAGTACACCCATTCTTTCTTTAAAAACATGGGATACATAACTTTTGAACAAACTTGCACATTGACACATTTCTTTCATTTAAAAACATTTCACTTCCCAATTTCGATGCCAATGTATTCTTGATGATGCAATGACATGATAATGTGCATGCTTGAACATTCTTCATAATAACATATACTTTCACAAAGTAAATGAAATTCATCAAAGTAAGTAAGTTGCAAGACAGTCATTTACACATATCTTTCACATTTACATTCAACTTTGATGAAAATAGGGGGAAGTTTACTTACTTGACGTCCTTAGTATTTACCGTCATCTGGATTTGCAAGTGGAGGAGCCTCAACTGCCCGTGTCGTCAATGTACCAAAAGTCCTAATTATTCACATTCATTAATAAGTATAACTTTTAATTCACAATGTGACCTTACGTTTAGATTAAAGCACATAAAACAAGAAAGAGTTTCATGCTTCCAATTCCCAAAACGTTACATTAACATCATATCCGAAGCAAATAATAAATTTCGATGCACATTAGAAAGTCATTCTACCTTTTAATTCGAACTAAAATTCAAAATTTACATAGCTTTAGAAATTACTTAATCGTGATTCTAACAAGTTCACAAATCTTAAAATAACCATTTATTACAAACTTTACCCAAACAGTTAACTAAACTACAATTTTCATAAACCTCAAAAATCAGAAATATATATATATATATATACATAATTTAAAGCAAATCAGAAATTTATCCACGTTTATACCACTTTCCCAAATTCTAAAATTCTCAATTTAACACTTCCTTAAACTAGAAGAAAATCAATTAAACAAATCAATTAAATGAATTTTCGAAATCTGAAATTAATTGTCATAATAAATTTGAAAAATCTGGAATTAACTCTATATTTTTCAAAATCCGAATTTCAGCATGTAAGTCAATACATTATACACACACACACACACACACACACACACACACACACACACACACACACACACATATATATATATATTGCCCCAATTTGAGTTTAACAATTTAAAATTAGAAATTTAACCAAAACCCAAATCTGAAGATCATTCATATACATACATACATACATTCAACACACATTTACATACACTCAACACACACACACACATATACGCCCCAAATCTGAGGTTAACAATTAAAAATTCGAAATTGACTACAACTCAATCTAAAAATCTGAAATGTTCATATAACTATATACATACAACATTTATACATCAACAAATACATACAATTCCATATATACATACACCAATCACGTGTGTGTTGTGTGTGTGCGTTCGTGTGCAGTGGGCGTGACTGCGTGGGTGTGTGTGGTGCGTCGGTGAAGAGAAAGGGGAAATAGGAGCCTCACCGCCGGTAAGGTGGCGGTCGAGGGATGCGCGAGGGAGGGGCTGCGCGGCGAGAGGTAAGAGTAAGGGAGGTGAGAGCGACGTGAAGAGAGCGCCCAGGGAGAGAGATGTCGGGTGTGAGAGAGAGAGAGAGAGAGAGAGAGAGAGAGAGAGAGACGAAACTGAGAGTGAGAGAGGCATGGAACGAGAGTGAGGGAGTGAGTCTTGAGGGTTAGGTTAAGAAATGAACTTTTGGTGATTGCAAATTGGTCCTTCAAGTCTCTCTAGGGGCATACTTAAGTACACCTCTATCATAAATTTACAAAATACCCTAAAATTTACCACTCATAATGATTTGACAAAAATAAGAATTGGCAAGCTTAGGAAATAAGACAATTATTCACATAAATTGCAAGTAAACAAATTTAAAATTTCCTAATTGGCACATTGAGCGAGACGGCGTCCAAGTCCTTCCACTGCAAAACAATTCAAATCATTGACGTAAAATTAAATTAAATTCTCAAATTTCAAATACATTAGCATAAATATGACGTGAAATTTTTAAAGGGTACGAAATGAAAAGCGGTATTACACATAGAGACCGGTATGATACAGGGGCAGAAAAAATAGGCCCCACACCTGAGCCTAGGAATAGGCGGGAAAGAAGGACATGAGTAGCTCGGACCAAATCTCGTAACGATCTTCCGACCTTCGAAAGACCAAACTACGGCCAAGTTTTGCCATCACGAAGGCAAGGTTACACTCAGCCACCTTACGACCAGCACCATGATCCGGAGTACTCTGGACATGACGAAAACAGTGAATTACAGTCATACGAGCTGGATGACGAAGAGGAAATAAGCCCCTTTATAGAGGGCATTCGAAGGTGCCAAGTGCCCCACGACTTTGAAATTCCAGAAATAACAAAATATTCTGGTCGAGGTGACCCTGATGATCACCTGTTAAACTACCACGCTAGCATGGAAATAGCCAGAGCCACTCCGGCACTGAAGTGCAAAGCCTTTCCTTTGATCCTTGAGGGAAGTGCATTATGATGGTACAAAAAACTTCCTCCTGGTAGCATCCACAGTTGGAGAGATTTGAAGGCAACCTTTAAAAATGGTTTTGTCTCCTTCAGACCTGGCCAACTCCCACTCCAACACCTTCAAGACTTAAGGCAAGGAAGAGAGGAATCTTTGAAAAGCTACTTAGCTCGGTTTATTGAAGAAATGCACATTTGTGAGAACATCACCGAGGCAGAGATGTTTTCTGCGTTAAAAGGGGAGCTAGACATGACGAGCATGTTTTGGAGGGATGTCCGAAGCAAGAAGCTGAGGGATTACAATGCCCTAGTGGATCTGATGAAGGAAGAGATTGTCTCAGAAGAGATGGCTAGGGCCAGAGATAATCATCCTCAAGGGAGATACAATCTTGGGTACCCCAATGAAGCGAACCCTAGGAAAGGAGGTAATAAGGATAGGTTCAGCAGTAACCGAAGTGGAGCACCACGTCCATTTCCTGGAACCGGATCCAGCTATGCAGCAGAGATCACAGAAGCTATCCCCAACTTGCACTCCAATGCTCCCTCTTTGAATCCGCCCACAGCTCAAGGAAGAATGAAAAGTAGCCAAAGTGGAAAATAGCCCATGATTGGAGCTTACTGCGCCTACCACAGATATTATGGCCACGCAAAAAAAAATTGTAGGGAAATCCACATGTTGGCAGACTAAAAGGCACACGGAAGAAGGGGAAGTGATTTCTCTCCTGACAAAGGAAGAACACAAAAACCAGGTAACCAAAAGTTTAACCGAGCTGACATGCGAGCTCCATGGAAGAACCCAACCAAAGAAAGGATTGACGGTCATCAAAGGGACAAGAGCAAAGGCCAGGATAACTCCTTGGCTCATCCTAAAGATACGAGGGAGCCACTTATGCCAACAAATGACCCCCCCAATTCGCGAAATCGACACGATATGGGAGGCCCCCATCCGGGTGGAAGCACAAATAACTCCCAGAAGAGGTATATCAGAGAAGCCAAGCAGCCCTCCAACGTGAATTATCACATCCATTCACTTCCTGTTGGGATGCCTCGGACAGAATCCATCACATTCACCCAGGAAGACACTATAGGGGTGCATTTTCCGCATAATTACGCGTTGGTTATCAGAGTAGCAGTAACTTAGAATGGGTTGTCACGAATGATGGTGGATGACTGTGCCTCGATAAACGTGATTTATGGGGTAACTTTTGATAAAATGGGGATTAGCACCCCACTCATTCCAGTCCCAGACCCAATATATGGATTCACTGGGGATAGCATAACTCCCAGAGGATCCATAACCTTTATGAGTGAGGTAGGGCAAGCACCAGCTTTCTCCAGAATCCCCATGTAGTTCTTGATTGTAGACAAAATCTCCTCTTATCATGGCTCAATTGGAAGGTCGGGTCTTATTGACTTGGGGGCTGCAACCCATACGAAATACATTTGCGTGAAATTCCCCACGGAGCATGGTGTTCCAACTGTAAGGGGAAGCCAAACTGAATCACGGGCATGTTACACAAACGCTATCCGAAAATTTCAAGACCGGAGCTTGAACATGATCAGCGATGTGGCGATGGCCGAGGCTGCTCCAAAACCTGAAAGATTGGGTGGAGGGTCCTCGAAAAATGAAGATGTCACACTGATGTCGGAAGAGGATCTAGCATATCTAGACCCAAGAATGGCCGGAGAAAATTGCTCTACCCCAGCTGAAAGGTTGGAATGCTTTGGTGTTGATCCACTTGATCCAATCAAGGAGTTGCAGATTAGGCTGGATTCGCCGGTCGAATACAAAGGTCAACTAAAAGGCTTCTTACTCAAAAACCTTGACGTATTTGCATGGAAGCATGATGACATGATTGAAATTGATCCTAAAGTGGCCTGTCATAGGCTTCAGCTTGATCCAAGAACCCTTGGGCACAGGAAAAAGAGAAGTATATGAGTTCTTACAAATACGATGCCTTGAAAGAAGAGGTGACGAAGCTATTGAAAAATGGCTTCATCAGAGAATCCCGGTATCCGAAGTGGGTATCAAACCCCGTGTTGGTCCCAAAACAGAATGGGAAACTGAGAGTGTGTATTGATTTCTCGAATTTAAACCAAGCATGTCCTAAAGACAGTTTTTCCCTGCCTCGGATTGATCAATTAGTCGACTCTACAGCGAGGCATGAGATGCTGAGCTTTATGGATGCATACTCCGGATACAATCAAATCCCCATGCACGAATCAGATGAGGAGCACACCTCGTTTATTACGGACAGGGGACTCTATTGTTACAAAGTCATGCCGTTTGGCTTGAAAAATGTTGGGGCCACCTTCCAAAGGTTGGTAAATCGTATGTTTTCGAAACAATTGGGAAACACCAAGGAAGTGTATATCGATGACATGCTGGTCAAAAGTATGGTCGTCACAGAGTATATCCGCCATTTGTCAGAGGCCTTCAATGTTTTGAGGAAATATCGAATGAAGCTCAACCCGGCGAAGTGCGCTTTTGGAGTAGTGTCCGAAAAATTTCTGGGATTCATGGTGAACAGCAGAGGGATTGAAGCAAATCCCGATAAAATCAAAGCTTTGCTGAACATGCGATCTCCTCGGAGCCCAAAAGAAGTGCAAAGCTTGACGGGAAGAATTGCGGTTTTAAATCGATTCGTTTCTAAATCCACTAACAAATGCTTGCCATTCTTTAAGATCTTGAAGGGAGGGAAGTGATTCCAATGGACGCCGGAATGTGAGCAAGCTTTTTCCGACCTGAAAACATTCTTGGGACAGGCCTCATTATTATTAAAACCAAAGGCTGGCGAACCACTGTACCTGTATTTAGCTGTATCTAAAGAGGCTGTTAGCTCAGTACTGATCGAAGAGGAAGATGAGAATCAGTTCCCAGTGTATTATTTAAGCAAATCCATGCTGGATGCAGAGACACGCTACACAGATATGGAAAAACTTGCCCTCTCGTTGATCAAAGCAGCTTGCAAAATCCGCCCCTACTTTCAGTCGCACTCCATACATATTCTCACGAATTTTCCTATGAGGCAGGTATTGCAGAAACAAGACGTATCTGGGAGGTTGATGAAGTGGGCGATAGAAATCAGCCAGTACGACCTGCATTATAAGCCTCGGACAGCCATAAAGGGTCAAGCTCAAGCGAATTTCATAGTTGAGTTCACGCATCCGCCCGAAGTGGAGATGATTGATAACTCGGAGGATAGCCGTGAGTGGAAATTGTTCGTTGACGGGTCCTCAGCTGAAGGAAGATCTAGGGCGGGGATATTACTAATAAGTCCAGAAGGATACAAACTGCATAGTGCGATCCGCTTTGGCTTTAAGGCCTCAAACAACGTTGCATAATACGAGGCGCTATTAGCTGGACTAAGACTTGCGAAAGCTGTAAAGATTAAGTCTTTAGTGGCGAATAGTGACTTGCAGCTTGTTGTAAGCCAATTCAACGGACAGTTTTCTGCCAAGGAGCCGGCTATGGTTGCTTACTTGAAGAAAATAAAAAATCTAGCTTTGCACTTCGGAAAAATGGAGTTACATCATATTCCCAGAACTGAGAACTCCCATGCAGATGCTTTATCTAAGCTAGCAAGCAGTAATAATTCCGAGCTCCACAATATGGTTCCAATTGAACATTTGCCCGTTTCTTCCATTGAGTCGGGAACATAAATTTTGGTAATAGAAGAAGAAGGGTCCTGGATGAGTCCCATACTGGCATACTTGAAGCATCGGACAATACCAAACGAGCTGGAAGCAGCTCGGAGGTTGCAAAGATATGCCGCAAATTTTGTACTCTTGGATGATCTGCTTTATAAGCGGAGCTACACCTTTCTCTTGTTGCGATATATTGGGCCGGAGGAAGGACAATATGTAATGAAATAAATTCATGAGGGCTTATGTGGCAACCACGCTGGGGCGTTATCGCTGGCTCGGAAAGTCCTTAAACAGGGATATTTTTGGCCGACTATGCAAAAGGATTCCCATAACTTCATACGCAAGTGCGATAAATGTCAAAGACATGCAACCATACCGCATCAGCTGCATCACAAGTTGACTGTGGTAACTATCCCTTGGCCTTTTGCGAAGTGGGGGGTTGATATTATTGGTCCTATGCCTAGGGGTGCTAGTAACAATTACTTTGCAATAGTGGTAATTGACTACTTCACCAAGTGGGTCGAGGTGGAACCCATGATGAGGATTACCGAGGTCAACACCACCAAATTCATCTGGAAGAATGTTATATGCAGGTTTAGAATACCGCACTCGTTGGTTAGTGATAATGCAAAACAGTTCAAAAACAGAAGCATAGATGAATTGTGCGACGATTTAGGAATTAAGAAATTATTTTCATCTCCGCATCATCCACAAGCTAACGGATAGGTTGAAGCTGTGAACAAGACACCCTGAAGAGGAAGCTGGAATCCGAAAAGGGCGCATGGGTAGATGAACTCCCACAAGTATTATGGGCACTTCGGACCACCTCGCACACTGCCGCTGGTAAAACGCCTTTCTCCTTGGCATACAGATCTGAGACGGTATGTCCGGTTGAAATTGGGATGCCTTCTCTTTGTCAAATCCATTATGACGAAACGAGAAATGGAGAAGCACAGAGGGCTAGCTTGGATTTCCTCCTGGAAAAACGGAGTGACTCTCAAATAGTAATGACCAAGTACCATGAAAAATGGCCAGCTACTACAACAAAAGGGTAAAAGGTCAGCACTTTAACATTGGGGATTTAGTCCTTAAAAAGGTTCTTCCCTCTACTCAAGAGCCAAGAGTAGGGACTTTAGGTCCTAATTGGGAAGGCCCTTATAAAGTCACCTTCGATGTGGTACCCGGTACGTATATGATCGAAGACCTATCTGGGGTACCTTTGTATAATCCCTGGAACACGAACCGCCTTCTTAGATTTTCGATAAAAACCAAATCCTTCTTCACAACGTTTCCACGCAATTTAATGAAAATTTGAAGTGAGTAACAATAAAGAATCGCATCAAGTGCTATTCGGTAAATATGGCAGATGTTAAAAAAGCCTAAATTATTTTGTTTATGAAAGAGTATGATAAGTGTGTTTTTACACACTTATTTAGTTCCTAAATTAGCACTTTAATTGACAAATTGAGCAAATATCTACTTATAAATTGTGTTTATCTTGTACATTTAGGTACAAACTCAATTGGAAAGAAAATGGACAAGATTGGAGAGAAATTGAGCTAAAAGATAAGCAAATTTGATGTCCAAGGACCTAATTGGAAGAAATCAAAAGTTTGAGGACTAAATTGCAACATCCCAAAAAGTTGAGGACCAATGTTTACTACTCAAATTCAAGGGGAAAATCACAATAGAAAGCGAAATGATTGCTTAATTGATGAATTTGAGTGAAAATGGATCAATCGCACACAACAAGTAAAGTTGGGGACCAAAGTGCACAAGTGTCAAAGGTTGAGGACTTGGGCTGCAAAATCAAAGTTTAGGGACTTGGCAGCGGTTTAAAATCTGATTTCATATTTTTCCAAAGAAGTATTGAGCTGGGCACATAGATCAAGAGAAAAATAGAGTTTGGGGACCATTTTGCTCAACTTCCAAAACTCAAGGACCAAATGTGCAATTTTAGAAAGAAAAGGACAGGGAAGCATGGGCAGATGATGGAGAGTATGGGAGAAAGGCGGGAACGTGTTGTACTGCTGGATGGGCTGCTGGAAAAACATATACATATATACATACACAAGCAGCCTAAAGGAGGGAGCGAGGCAGAGAGGAACCGGGGTTGATTTTCAGCTGGTGACAGCAGCTGGAGAAGCTGGTTGGCACAGCAACCATCTTAGTTTCCATAGATAGACAGGGAGTTCTGGCTGGTTCGACGGCAGCGAGCAAAACCAGAGGAGGAGCAGGGTGACAGGTTGTTTACTTGCGGGCTTGCTACTGCTGAACTACTGCCGGCACTGAGGAAGAAGAAGGACTGAAACGGTGGAAGAAGCTGCTGGTTTTGAAACAGGAATCAGGAGATAGGCTGCAGCTGCCTGTGAATATTAAGTGCTGGACTGCAAGGGAGGCTGGTGCTGGAACAGATCGACAGAGGAGCTGCTGGAACGAGGTGAAGCAAGCAGGTTCACGGAAGTTGCTGGTGACAGCGGCAATTGCTGCTGCTGGAGATACTGAAATTCATTGCAGGGAGCTGAGGAGAAACCAGGTTGCACTGCTGAGTTGCTGCTCTGCCGGTGCGGGTTCCTGGTTGCTGGGAGAATTGGTGGTTGTGCAAGATAGAGGTTGCTGGACAAGCTGCTACCGTGTGGAAACTGTTGGTTTGTTGCTGGTAGGCTGAAGAAAGGAGGAAAAACACTGGACATTGCTGGTGCAGTGCTGAAATCCAACTGGTTTACTGCTGGAATTGCTGGATTGCAGGGACTGAATTGCTGGACAGAAATGGAAATGCAAGGACTGAATTGCAATTACTTGATAGTTGGAGGACCTTGATGCAAATTCCATCATTTCCAAACTCCGGGTTTTTTATGTTTAATGCTTCTTGTTATTTTTATTCTCAGCTTCATGTTTAGCTAAATTTTGCATGTTGGGATGATTGATGGAATTTAACCTAGTTTGGATTAATTTTAATATTTGCTATTTGATTAAATGCTTATTTCATGTGTGTTTGTTATTGAGATTATTACACGTGTTTGCTTGATCACCAAATATGTGTTTTGTGAAGTGTATGATAATCGAGAGATATTATGCATTTTAGACCAAATAATAAATGCTCTAGGTTCTTGTTAAGGATAGAGATATACCTTAAACCCTAGATGATCCATTGAGCTATTTTCACAAAGATTTAATGCAATTGATTGGGCCTTAATCGACATAGAGATATAGTAGGTTAGACCAATTGATTAGGGTTGATTTCACTCGAGAGAGGTAATTGGCTAAGCTTGGAAAATCGGGTCTAACATTGTAAATGAGTAATTTGTTAATTTGCATGTTAAGAAATTAATTAGGCGACGGTTAAATGAAATCATGAATCCCAACTATTTTATCTTTCATTTTCCTTATTTTAATTTGGTTTCAAAATAGTTTCTTTAATTTAGTATTTTCCAAAACAAACTTTTAATTGTGTGTTTCATTTGTTAAGATTAAATTAACTAGAGTATAATAGAGTATACATTCCTCGTGGGATCGACAACTCGGACTCAAAAAGTCCACTTTATTACTTGTACGCGACCCGTGCGCTTGCGGTACACTATTTTGAGCGAACAGAGTACAACTCTAGTATACTTGAACTTTGTTAAAAAAGGGACTCTCATAAACCCCTGCTACGGTCATTGCGAGTTGAATGAACATATTAAGGCCATCAGTAAGAACTGGTCCAAACTAACAAATCATAAAGAGAAGGGATCACAGGTATTACAAAATGTTATTCAAATATGTTCAAATGTTTTTCAAAATCAGATCTAACCAGTAAACATGAATGCCTTAAGCTACTTAGATCTGAGGGACTATCTTGATACAATTTAAAGTGTAGCGTTTGGAAGGCGTTTGTGTGCAGAAGCGTTTTTGCGTGCAAAAGCGTTTAGAAAAAAGTTTGGAACTTAATTTTCCTATTATACCTAGTTTAGTGCTCAGAAACTGCATCCTTCAACACTTTCTTCAACTAGAAGACAAGTTCTACCAAATGAAACACAAATATTTCCGTATATGGACAAAGAATCATATTGTTACCATATATTGTGTTACTTACCAGTTCTGAACGCAGGCTCATACATGTTTGTCTTAGGATGAATGCTTGCTCTCTTGATCTCTTTCTACATGTGGTCTCATCTACTTCTTCATGTCCAAACTCATAAGTTCTTTCAAGTTAATGTATTTCATGTCAGAACAACTAACCTCCTGCTCAATTATAATTCCAAACCCAAACTCAGTGTGTACTATTGCATATGCTTCATCCCTATTAATAGTCTCGTAGTCTAACTGATAAGTGCTTTATTAGCACGTATTTAATTCACTTATTATCTTATTTTGTTATTGGTTTGATCCTATTGAAGTATCGTTTAATCCACTTTCACTCATTGTGCTATGTAAGGTCAAAAAGAAGAAAAAGAAAGGAAACAGGACCAAAGAAATACAAAAAAAAATCAAGAAGTGAGGTTCAAGGGCATATTCAAAGAGCTCCAAATCAATAATGGCATGTGGGAAGAAGATTAGATGCAAAAATTATGGTCAAAGAAGGTTTGGGATGAAGTTGGAAATCAAAAACCTGCAAAGATTGTGATCATGAATTTTAGTCATAGATTGAAGCTCAATTTGGTCATAGAATAATTTCGAGTTTGATAAGAGCTATTTCAAAAATAATTGTATATATTTGAGTTTTCTTTCCAACGCAACTTGAATCAATACAATCAGATTTCGGGAGAGAAAGTTATGACCAAAACATCGAGTACAGGCGCTTCTCGACAGAGATGCACTTACGGCCGTAAATGACAAAGTTACGGCCGTAACTTCCAAATTCCGAAAATTTTCAGTAGCTCACTTACGGCCGTGATAAGGAAAGTTACGGCCGTGACTTGCTGGCCAAGAAATTTCCTTATCTGATTCAAGGTCTATCTTTGGTATATCTTTGGGGTAAAGTTATGGCACGATTTTGAGAGTATTAAAAGAGCAAAATCACCACAAAAGGAGGCTGGACATTGAGAAAAATTGAGAGCAAAATATAGAGGATTCTTTGGAGATTTTCAAGCGCAAGAATATCAACAACAATGGAATTCATGAAGCAACTTGAAGAATCTACCACAATCATGTTAGGCTAAATTCTATGTCTTGTTCAAAGGGAAAATTGTGTTAACTCGATTATGTTATTTTCTTTTCCTACAAATTAGTAGCGTAAATTTATTCCTTTATTTCAATTGTTGGATTATTATGTTTTGAATGTTCAATTGAGTTTATTTGATTAATAGTTTAATTTGGCCAATTGGATTATTGATCTTTGGATTCATGAATATGCTATGTTTAGATTCTTGATCCGTAATTGTCATTGAATCTTTACTTTAGTAGAAAATAAATATCGTGCAGGTTTAGTAATAATTCAACTTGAATTGATTAATTCGAGCTTGTGAAATTAATGATCCAATTCAATCTATTCTTCTAGATTTTCATACTAGTCGTGCATTAAATCCTAAGAGCTTGTTTAGGATTGTCCGTGGATAGAATTGGTTCGAAGAGCTTGTTTTGAATCAATACACATAAGGAATAATTTAGATAATCAGAGCTTGTTGATTATTTATGATTGATAATTGAACTAGGGATAGAAACTCGTTACAAGGAAATGTATAACATTAATTGAGGGTACAACCGAACCCGAGAACAAGATTTCTTCTCATATTAATTCTCTAGTCATATTTAATTATTTATTTTATACATAGTTTTCATTCAAGCAATTCAAACAACAAAACCCCCCATTCCATTCTAATTGATCGAACAACTAAAATTAGTTTCCGTTCCTCGTGGGATCGACCCTTACTCTCATTACTACATTATTAATTAATATTTAGCGAGTAAGGAATTATTTATTATTTTGGTGTATTGTGACACGCATCACTAACTCATAATCAAATTCAACAAGAATGTCTTCTTGTTCTTCATTTGTTTGCTCATCACTCTGGACACATCTCCGACATAACCACTTCATCGATCCCCTCCATAGTTAGCCCTACCAATATCACATTGTTGTTCGATGCTCTCATTACCACCATTTGTCATGCCTACTTCATCAACTCTATCATTGACCTGATTACAGTAAACAAAACTGTCTTCAATCTGTGGCCAAGTTTGTTCTTGGTTTTCCTGAGAACTATGATCATCCCATGCATGTTCAACGCTACCCTCATTACTAAAATTCACAACCGAAATTGGTTTCATTGACAATGCATGTATAGGTACTGGAAAGACAATGTATATATATATATATCTCTCTCTCTCTCAACATGACCCTTACATCACGTTCATATCATTCTAACCAACCCGCTACCTAAATTCAAGGTTTGTTTATTGAAATAGAAATTCAAATTGTCTCACAACCACATGAACGTAAAAAATTTGTCAATAGAGATGACGAAAAAACTCAACAGGCCTGAGACTTACGAGGACCAGATCCCATTAAGGATGCCCCACCCTGAATAATCAAATCTGCTGGTCAAGTCCTCCACTCATGCTCTCACCCAAGACTCGCCAAAGTTTTATTTTTTATTTTTCTCTTTAAAAAAAATTAAAAAAGTAAAAAAAAATAATAATTAAAAAATATAAACGGCGGAATAGTTGACACGTCCAACCTCTAGACCTTCGGAGCACTCTGTCCCGCCCTGAACTAAACCCATTACGATCCCTATTTGTCAACATCCTTTCTGTAAACAATGATAGATGAATGTAGTCCATAAACAATACAATGCCTGCTTTATAACCCATGTTGATTTGTTGATCAAAAAATCGATATCTATGGTGGATTTTGAGTGTGAAATAATCAGTTTTTTGACTTGCATAACATTATAGTGTATATCAATAAAGATATCATCTGCATGAATAAACCAATTAGATTCTTCTACAATGCATACAACACAGATTTCATCTTACTACAAATTGAACAACACTCGGGATTTGATTTATACACTACTAACCAACAGCGAAATATTAAATCATTTGAAGAAAAAAATAGATTCAAGGAATCACAAGTGGGAGCTTCCTCTTCATACACTCGAAATCTTGGAATCACCATGTCAATATGTTTTTGCACCTGTTAAACAACAAAAAAAGAAATTTTGTACAAAAAAAGGAACCAAAACGCAAAAACACAATTCTAAAATCCCTAAACAACATACCAGAGACTGGACTTACCCCAAGATGGTTGGTGCACCCAGCTGAAATTTTCAAGAATCACGTCCCCATCGTAGCCATCAAGATTTAAGATCGGTCTTCAATTCCCCTAAACCGAACCAATTCTTCTCTATGTGGTTGGTTTGGGAGTTATGAAATGGTTAAGACTTTTACTTTTTGAATGGGTTTTTAATATATTAGGACGGATTCACGGTTTTACCCTTTGTCTAAATCTGTTAGTTGAGGTCAGATGTGCAATTGACAAATAAACTTAACTAAGTTGGATGATACAAAATGTTGTTTTGAGGGTATAAATGCAAACAATGAAACGATAGATACGTTTCGTATTGTTTACAATGCAATATATTGAAATAATCTTTATTTTAAAATTTTGAAGGATTTAATTGGGATGAAAATGGGTCGATATGGGTCGGGCTTTTCAAACACATACATTACCTGTAAGGAATTTTTTACTCCATACTTGACCAATATATTCGTCTTACTGAAGCGCGTTGGAGGTAGGTATTCCATACTCATTTAAAAATTCATTTAATTTTTTTTTTTTTTGCAAACATTTTGTTTATTTTTCTCACTAAAAAGAATTGAAGGTAAACAAGGAAAACTAACGAGAAGTAATTATCATATTTAAATTAAAAAAAAATTAACGAGAAAGAATGACACATTTTTAAGAATCAAACTAACAACTAATTAGCAAAAAGAAATGAAAATCTTGAGGAAAAGAAGTGAAGATCTTAGGAAAGAAAGAACGAAAAAAATGTTTGGAATTGGAGTGTGGTTATATGTGGGAGAATAATAGAAGTATGGTTTGTGAATTGTGAGTCCGTGACTTGTGTTTGTGTCTTTTAAATGTTGATTTATTTTGTTAATGCAACAAACGAATATGCGGGTCGGGTATGATCGTGTAGAAAAATCCCCACACTGACTCATATCCATGTCAGGTTTTAAATTTACCTCCACACTCAATCCGCAAATCCATTTAGTCAAGTATTCCCCATCCATTTGTATCGGATTTTTCGTGGGTATTATTGTCATCCCAAAATGTAATGTAATATAACGATTACATAGTATATGAATATTAGTTACTTTCCTGCTACCATCTAAGAAAATTCAATCATTTGGGTTTTTTTTTGGAAGATGAAAGGTCGAGAGAAGTGCCAATGTGTAAAATTTAAAATTAAATTGAAATTTAATTACTTTAGTTGATGCAAATTAAAATTTATTGATCAATCAAAAAATCCTGAAGTAGATGAAATATATCTACAGTAAAATTGACATGTAGAAACAAAAGTGCACGGCCTCTGTTTGTCTCTCATTATTTAAAAACTTTTTTTCTTCAATTTTTTATTTTAATCACTATCACAATAAAATATTTTACATGTAACAAAAAAAATTTCTTATTTTTTAACCACGCATTCTTCAAAAACTCATTTTCATTGAATAATAGGCATTAAACAAAATCTTAGGTTGCGTTCTCTTTGGCGTTTTCCAGCCATTTTTCGTTTTTCATTTTCGAAAACGCAGAAAACGCGTTCTCTTGCGCCGTTTTCGGAAAAAAAATTCGTAAACGTTTTCAAATTTTGTAAAGAAAATGGAAAACGTGAAAATTACGTTTTCCGCGTTTTCTGAAATTTATACATATTAAGTGGAAAACGCGCGTTTTCCACTTAAAAAAAAAATTAAAATAATCAAAAAAATTTAAAATTTGTCAAAATTTGTCATTTTTAATTACATTATTGGTCCGTGATTTTCAAAACTTGTCATTTTAATCCTCAAATTTTGAAATTTCTTTCGAAAATACCCTAATTTATTTACAACTTAGGTCCCTCAACTTCAGATTTTGTTGCACATTAGTTCACAAATTTTACTTTTCTTTCAATTTAGTCATTCTCGTATTTGCTTTATAGGTTATTGTCTTCAAACATGTATAACTTTTTATGTACAACTCCGAATTGCACTCTGTTTTTTGCGTCGAACTTCAAATTCAACCATATTTCTGATGATGTACCATGTGCTTAATTATTAAACATTTATTTTTTACTTTTGTATTGTAGACACTTATTTTGTAAGGGCATCATTAATTAATGTAAATTGATTTTTTGCAAATTTTATTGAAACTTAAATTTTAAACGTTATGAGTGCTTACTAGAAGGATGTATCTATATAAAGTATTAAATTGAACGATTACTTTAGAAGGAAAAATTACTACCTAAATGTGGAACGATTACTTTAGAAGGGCAACATGAATTTTGAACTTTTTTGGTATAATCAAATTGTGTCATAGGGATTATTTCATTTATTTTTGTTGTGTAACTCAAATATGATATCTTTATTTCATTTATATTCACAAACAATATAATTACAAGTATACAGAAATAATTTTCTTCAAAATTTTAAACAGAACGCGTTTTCCAGTTTTTCATTTTCGAAGACAATTTTCAGAAATAACAAATCAAACGCGTTTTCAGCAATTTCGAAAAAAGTCACAGAAAATGGAACACAAAACATTTTCGAAAATAAAAACAAGAAACTGAAACACAAAGAGAACGCAACCTTAATTTTTCAACAGAAACCAAAAAGTTCATTTTTGATTTTGGAAATCTCAATGTTCGATCAACCAACTTATTGACTTTGTCACAACTTCATCCTCAATGTAATGGATCTTGGTAGCATGATCCGGACCCTAATATCACTGTTTCATATGGCCTTGGTCCTCCTTCCTAACCTCATTGCCACCCAAAGTGTCGGGTCCAAGGGGTGCCTTACAGGGCCTAGTCCCACCCCAGTTTGAAATTTTTCTACAAAAAATCCTTGTGGTAATTACAGTCAGCCATACTTTTAAAATTAACAATTTAAAAACAAGTTTGTAAGTTTTCTATACACTAATTAGCTCTTAATTCCCATTTAAAATATTAATTAATTAATAATATTATAACCCCACACCCTACCTACCCACCACCTTAAACTCAAAATAGGTAATCGTAATCACCCTCAATCTGTACATTCCAAATTGATACATTGAACTCCTAATTCTGACGAGGAAGCTTCCAGTAAACTGCCCCACCTCAGACCACTACACTTGAAGAATCATATAGTTGATAGGGGCACTGATGATGACTCCATGTTGTGGTGATAGTGGTGGTGACAACTCGGCGAACTACAACCACGATTCCTATGCGCAGTTCCAAATCATGCACTGCTGCAACGTCCAAAAGTGACTTCTCTGGTGGATCTAGCAACGGAGCGAAGATCAGCATTCTTCTAGCTTTTTTCGTCAGTGGTTTGTTGAGAGGTGGTGGTGTGTGGTTTTGCTGTCACCCCGTCAGTTTTGGTGTTGCTGCCATTAGAGACAGAGACTATAGGGGCAACCAACACTGGCTACCTTCTGGCTGATGAACTGCGAGAGAGGCTCAAAGATGGTTGCAATTTTATTTATGGTGATTGTGATGTGAGGTTGACGGTGACGATGGTGGTGTCGTCTCTTTCAGATGGTGGTGCAGTATCTTTCGGTGTATAAAATGCAGTGTTATTACAGCGATTGTGCTATGGGGTTGACGGTGACGATGGTAATGGTAATGATAATGGTAGTGATCCGGCAGTCGATTAAGTTTCTACCTTGGATTCTTCCAGCGGCAGGAGGAGTCCCGGAGGAAAGGTATCCACTACAAATTCAACTGGTCACACATTGATAAGTGTATTTTATATACTTATTTATCTGTCGAAATTAGAATATTATTTTGTTTTTCTCGAATAAATTCTACTTAGTTTGTGTTTATTTTCATTATTTCAGATTTTTATCTCAAAGTCAAGAAAAACAAGGAATTGAAGCAATTACACAACAATTTGATGATAATTGGTGCAAAATCATACAATTTAAAAGTTGGTGAAATTATTCAAGAATCAAAGTAGAGCTTAATAGAAGACATGCTAAAATACAAGGGACCAACTTATATTTTCTTGAAAGTATTGAGGCTCAAGAATAAAACTCACACTACTTATAATTGAGCTTTTATTTATGGGATTAAAATTACTACCTTGGGCCCAAATGTAGGCCACGTCTGAGTGGATTTGAGATACATATATATATACACTTCTTTTCTTTGTGCATAAAAAAAAAGGAGGGCTGCGGGGAGCCGAGAGAAAAGAAAAGAAAAAACGCAGCCGTGAGGTTAATTGGACAAGAAAAGAGGCAGCCGTGGAGAAGAGAAGCTGGAGAATTGAGGAGAAGAGAGAGGGACAGCGCTGGTCATGATTTTATTTCTTGAAGGAAATATATATATTTGATACACACATTGCAGTAAAGAAATAAGGAGGAGGCAGCCGACTGTTACAAGAAATAAAAGGTTTGCTGGAGAGACCATAGGAGTTGACTTTGGGGATTAATTAGTTGACTGAAAGGACTCGGCTGGTGGATAATGTCAAAAAGCAAGAACTAGGATGAAAATCATACACTTTGGAGGAGCTAATTGACTAGTGCATTTTTGATGGTGCTAAGTGATGTCAATTCTTCAACTCTTCAAATTCCGGGTTTTATTTTCATTATTTATCTCTTTTTATTCCACAACCATGAATAGCTAAATTTTATAATCGGGATTGACGATGTAGATTTAATGTTTCTTGTTTGATTTTAATTCTCAAGTTGGTGCTTTTATTTTCATGTATTGATTTTATTATTGCGTTTAATGCTTGAGTTGCTTGATCACCAATTCATGAATTAATGGTTGTTTTCATAATCCGAGAGGTGAGTTAACAATTAGATCACGTATTAAAATTCGGCAATTTCAACAAAAAGATAGAGATATGAATTTGTGGTTGCATGTGGTCAATTATGAATTCTTAAGAAATTTAATGCATTTAGCTAAGGAGAACTCTGACCCGCTGTAGAGATACATGGTTGACTTAGTTAAATAGGTCTGATTTGAATTCGAGAGAGGTAAATTGGATATATGCGTGAATTCGATCAAATACAATTTTAGAAAACAACTTGAGATGAGAAATTAAGTTAGAACGTTATTTCGAAATCGTTAGTCCCGATATTCATTTAATTGTTTAAAATCCACCACGTTTGTTTCTTGCTTTCGTTAATTGTTTTTAGTTTAATTTTTATTGTTTATTTTAATTGATTTATTTATTTCATTGATTTCCAATTATTTGTCGTTTTTGTTTTTATTATTTTACAATTTATTTTCTTAGTTAGTTTTTGTTTTAGTTTAGGAATTCTATTGAATCGAAGTAAATCGATAACGAATTAACTAGTCCTCGTGGGATCGACAACCCGGACTCAAAAGTCCACTTTTACTACTTGTTAGCGATATCGTACACTTGCGATATTTCACGCCAACACACATATGAGTCACATCATGTATCACATGTTCAAGTCACGGGTCACACGTTCAAGCATCATACTTTAGGTTACATGTCGTATTTTAAGGTCACATGTCACAGTTCATATGTTGGAGGTCACACATAGCAAGTCACAAGTCATAAAACACTTGGTCACATAAAGATTCTATCAGGGCACAGATTCAAAATAATTATTTACTGTGTTCTTTAGTTTTAAAATGTAGTATTATAACTACATGGTTTGTGTATTTTTCCCAAAATTTTTTAAGATACCAAAAATAAAATAGATACATTAAGGCCGACCCACCCTAATTTTTGGAGCTAGCTTCGCCCCTGCCCAACCCGACCATAAAGAGCATGTTTGATAGCTATAATGAAATTTAAGTGGAAAGAAAACGAATTTCAGATAATTAAATTTTCGGGAATTAAAAGTTTAATTTGTTTGTCTTGTTTAATTTTCTAAGTAAAAAAAGTGAAAAAATTTTTAGTTTTATTATTTGATTGACATTATTTTTCATGAAAAATAAAACAAAATTTAACATTTTAATTAAAAATATTTTTTTCACACATTTATACTCGATAACAATAATGTTAATTTCTAAAAAAAATGGTCAATATAAAAAAAAAAAAAAATGAGAAGAAAAATGTTTGCCACGCAAGGTGGCAAGCAAAATCTCGCCAAAGTATTGAGTATTATCATGTGACATAATTGGATTGATTTTCCAAGGCAAATTTATGCTATCAAACAACAACAATCTTAGAAAATGAGAAATTATTTTCCTACTTGTCACAACAACAAATTTATGCTATCACATAAAATGAATTCATAGGAATTAGAAGTTTAATGTGTTTGAATGGTTTAATTTTTTAGGTGGAAATAATGAGAAATTTTTCAACTTTTATTATTTGATTGACATTATTTTTCATGGAAAATAAAGTAAAATTTAGTTATTTTAATAAAAAAAATTCATTTTTAACACATTTGTACTTGATAATAATAATGTTAATTTTTTTAAAAAATAAATCAATTAACAGTAACAAAAATGATCAAATGATGTGCAAAATCAATTCTCCTTTGCCAGGGAAATAAATTCTCCTTCATATGTTCGAAAATCAATTCCTCATTTTGCAAGAAAAAAGGCGCTTGGAGTTACAAGTTGGAAATCATTTTCTAGGCAAAAGTTTGGCAATCGAACACTAGAAGTAGGGAAAAATGAAAAAATGCCTGGAATTATTATTTTTTCCATGGAATTCAAGCCTATCAAACGCACCTGAATTATTTTCGAACTTAGCCAAACATGCTTTACAACAAGGCAAACATAAGCTAATTCAAAAAATTAATTGGCGGAATACACAGGAAACCTCGCTTTCCATTTTATGCTGACAAATATAAAAGCAATAGATCTACTGCAGAAGCTACATCGTCACACAACTTAGAGAGAAAAAAATAAAATCAATGCGATCAATTAAAAGAATTCTTAAATTTGTCGCTTTTCTTCCCTTAGTACCTATAATGAGGAGGCTTGTAAGGACCCTCAATTGGTATGCTCAAGTAATCAGACTGGTCCTTGGAAAGCTTAGTGATCCTAGCACCAAGCTTCCCGAGGTGGAGAGCCGCAACTTTCTCGTCAAGGTGTTTAGGCAATACATAAACCTTCTTCTCGTACTTTCCACTGTCCTTCTCCTTCCACAGCTCAATTTGGGCAATAACTTGATTGGTGAAAGAACACGACATGACGAAGCTAGGATGCCCTGTGGCACAACCCAAGTTCATCAGACGACCCTCTGCCAAGATAATGACTCCTTTTTCTGTGTCCGGGAATACCCATCTGTCCGTTTGAGGCTTGATGGCGATCCTCTTCGCGCCCGGGAAAGTCTCCAGACCGTGCATGTCAATTTCATTGTCGAAGTGTCCGATGTTGCAAACGATCGCGTTGTTCTTCATCTTTCTCATGTCTCCGACCATGATTATGTCCTTGTTACCAGTGGTGGTCACGAAGATGTCAGCCTCGGAAACCACGTCCTCGAGGGGAAGAACTTGGAGGCCTTCCATGATGGCCTGAAGAGCGCAGATTGGGTCGATCTCGGTCACTATCACACGTGCGCTTGCTTTCTTCAAGGCAGAGGCACAGCCCTTGCCGACATCTCCATAACCGCACACAACTGCGATCTTTCCAGCAATCATGACATCAGTGGCCCTCATAAGTCCATCGGGGAGTGAGTGGCAACATCCATACAGGTTATCAAACTGGTTCAAGGAAGATTATTACAATTTACACAGTACATACGTTAATAAAAATGTTGTAACAGTATTCAGCACGACCAAATGTGATTTGAAAGCAAATCATACAGATATAAAAGAACAAGCAACATTAGACTATCCAACATGCTTGATTCTAGGTTGAGACTGTCTATATTCAATATCTGAATGTGTATCACCATTGATTTTCTTGAGGATAAAAATCTATAGGTACCCTTTTTCCCATAGATCATTGATGGGCAGAGGTTCTTAAGATTTGAAGGTCATCTTCAAAGGCAAACCTTGTTAAGAGTAGCTCAAACCCTTATGATTTAGTCAATATTTTCATATTTATTTGATGTGAGATTTTATCTATTAACATGTTTTCCTTAAAATGATGGCTCGTTTGAACAAACCAATCTTAAAACATATATGCTAATTTTTTGAGTTTTAATCAGATCGAACTGCTCTTTGTAACTTAATGGAGTCTGATACCATATTAAGACTTGGGGTCCATCTTAAAAGGTTAATCTTAATAGTCGAATATGCATTATCCATTTAAGAATTATCATCTTCCAACTCGTCGCAGAATAGGACATTGTTATAGAATGGTATGGGTAGACTCTCGGGATCTTTCTATTGTTCGGAATTATAATTTCGAATCCAAAGAATGTGCATGTACTATGGTTACCTTGCTCTTTGTGACTGAGTCATTGACATTAATAGCAGGAAAAAGCAAAGTTCCATTAGCCTGCATCTGGTACAACCTCTTAACACCAGTAGTAGTCTCCTCAGAAACACCAACAAGCCTCTCTTTCATCCTGGCATACTTCTTGGGATCAGTCTTAAGTCCGTCCCGGATTATCGTCAACACAATCTGGAACTCGGCATTATCAGTCGACGCAGGGTCCGGTAACGTTCCACTTTTCTCGTACTCCTCCTCAGCCTTAACACCTTCATGAATGAGTAACGTAGCATCGCCACCATCATCCACAATCAAATCAGGTCCTCCATCAGGGCCCCAGTCGAGGGACCTCTCAGTGCACCACCAGTACTCCTGCAGCGTCTCGCCCTTCCACGCAAAAACCGCGGCGCTGTCCCTGGCGATGGCGGCAGCAGCGTGATCCTGAGTAGAAAAAATGTTGCACGAACACCATCGCACCTCGGCGCCAAGTGTCGTCAATGTCTCGATCAAGACCGCGGTTTGGATCGTCATGTGGAGACTGCCAGTGATTTTAGCGCCTTTGAAGGGCTGGGAGGGGCCAAATTCTGCTCGACAGGACATTAGGCCAGGCATTTCGACCTCAGCCAGGTCGATTTCGAGGCGGCCGAAATCGGCCTGGGACATGTCCTTGACCTTGTACTCGCGGCCAGATGAGGTCTTCTCGACTAGGAGCGACATGGGATCAGCAGGTATGTATCAGATTTTGAGCTTACAGATCTGAGATTTGAGAACTGATATTGATTCAAGAACGAAAGCGAAATGGGGGCATTAGGAAATGGAGGGAGAGAGGGATGTATATATAGATTTCGAAATGGTAAATTTGACGGCGTAGATTCGGAGGATTTGGTGGATCTAGAAAGAGTTGAGGTCCAATTTATGGTAGAGATTAATTTATGTTAAAGTTTGAAAATTAACAAATGCTCATCGGAAAGCGGTAACTGTTGAAGGCACCTTAACAATAAAGAGAATGTTTTACTTTCATTTCAAGGTAACAAATTTGACTCTTTCATCTATCTTTGATAATCAAAGAAAAATTTATATTTTCTTAAATAAAATGTTTATCTCATCTCTTCGATATAAATAATAAATCGAAATTGCCCTGTCATTTCTCCCGTCTCTCTCTCTCTCAGCCAACAACCATAATATACCTCAATCGGCAGCGTTAGTCACTAACGTCATACAATAGCGTGAATGAGATTGAAATGTCCAAGTACATACAATATAGCTGCTAGGTTTCTTCAACCAGTATTCTAAATTGCCCGAAAACGCAATGCCTACGTGCGATCTAGGCACGATGCGCGCCTCTATCGCATCAAATCAGCAAAAAATGTGAAAAAAGCATAAGAATTTTTATCTAAAAAGTGCGAAAAAAGCACGTCTAAGCGCATCCAAAGCGCACTCTTAGGCTTTTTTTTTTAATTACACGTTAAACTATGTGTAAAGTTTAAATCTAGTATGTAGGAATTGAAAAACCTTTTTTTTTTTAGCTCTTTTTAGCGTCTACTCCTGCTTAAACTTGAAAGGATTGACTTTCGAATTTCACATTTCGTCACACTTCACGATTTTTAGAACACTACCTTCGTCATGAGCTTTGCTGTTTTCATGCTAATTTATATTCTTGGGGGTCGATTGTGTATAAGGGTGAAATTGACTGTCAAACCTATGATAAATATTTCTTCTCTCTATACGCATTGATGGAAAACACTGGTTAACATGGCTAATTGCAAACCCCCATATCCTAGTCAATATGTGCATGTTCTTGAAGAAATTGTGGAAAAATTCTAGTAGTATCAATTAAAATATCGATAATTTAGTTGAATTAAATACCATATATATCTACAATTCAATTTTCAATCTATTTCAATTTGAAATTATGTGAGTACAGAAAAACTACGTGAAAAAAAAAAAAAAAAAAATGAGTAGCAGTGACTTGTGGTGACATAAAAATATTAATAAAAAAATAAAAATAAAAAACTTAAATCGGTAATTTTATTGCTAGCACGAATTTTAATTACCACACCACAATTTTATCACACTACATTTAACGTATGTTTTCAATAAATACACCATAATATATTTAATCATTAATAAATATAATATTTAGGTCATTTTATTCAAGGTTATTTATTTAATTAAATATTAAAATTGTGGTGTTGCAAATAATTATTGTGGTGACTACTAAACTTGCAATCCAGTTTTATTGCCCATTACGAGTTTTCTTATGTTGCCCGATTCATGATTTGACTTTCCTCCTCACTCTTTCTTTTACACAATTCTGACAAGTGAAAATGGAGACAATTTTTTTTTTTTTTTTTTTTTTTTTTTTTTTTTTTTTTTTTTTTTTTTTTACGGCTGGTCGTGATATAGGAAATGGATGAAATTAATTGACACCCAATCACTGAAACTTATGTGGAAATTACATAGGGACAGTTTTTCAACTTCACAATTCAAAAGTAAGATTTACAAGCAATTTATATTTTATACACAAATAAGGTCACTTTTAATTTTGTTAATCAAATATTTTATTATTAAAAGTAAATTATACTAACCTAATCAATAATTACCAGTAATCTATTTCATCCCCCCCCAATTCGTAATCTATTTCATCCCCCCCCCCCCCCCAATTCGTATCTCCAACCTCTTCTCTCTCTCCCTCTCTCTCTCTCACTAATCTATCGGTCCGGTAAATCGTTGATGGTTACAATTGCCGATGATGAACAACACTGAGCCGTAATGTTGTCGTCTCCAATCAACTATCTCTCTCTGTCCTCTCGTCCCTGTAGCAACGGAGGCGCACCACTCGCAGATCGTAAGCTTAGAGATTTGGCGGCGTTGTTGTGGTGTAGTTCGGCTGGGTGGTGTGTTTATGTTTGGTGGTGGTGGTTCTGGCAGCAGCTTCTGGTGTTGGTGGTGGTGAAATGACGGTGGTGGTGGCACCACAACGAAGGTTTTGTGGTGGTGGCGGGTCTTAGGGGCTAGGAGTGCATCATTTTTTAGTGGTAGTGGTGCGGTGGCTATAGTGGTGGTGGAGGTGCCGCCGGGTGGTGGTGGTGGTGGTGACTGTGATGGTGGAGGAGTGGGGTTAGGGTAGGGTGGTTCATGTGTTTGTGGTGGCGGGTGTGGTGGTGGAAGTAGTGGTAGTGGCATTGGTTGGTGGTGAGGTTATGTGTGATGGTGGTGGTCGGTGGCGGCGACGATGGTGGTGATGATGTGTGACAAATAATAATATATAATTTGTGACTGGGAAATAGTATGTGACTTAAAATTTTGATGATTTGTGATCTTTAATTGAATTATTCATTATTGTGACCTAAATATTTGATAATTGTGACCTAAAAATAAGTTGTAACTAATTAATTAACGAAAATTCTATGGAACCAAGTGATGAGATGGCTGTCTATTCAGTCCAATTAAAATTTTTAAAATCAAAATTGGAGCCAACAAATTATGTCTAATTGGTGGCTGACTAGGTAGCCATCTCATCACCTGGTTCCATAAGGAACCAAGTACCTGATTCAATAGAATTTTCGAATTAATTAATGTGATCGTAATTTGTAACCTATAAATTTGTGATTTGTGATCGAGAAATAGATTGTGACCAATTAAATAGATAATTTGTGACAAAAAATGAGCAGTGACAATAATTTGATAAATTGTGACCTATAAAATTTGTGATCCGTGACCTAGAAAACTAGTGATTTGTGAAAATTGTGATCTAAAAAATTATTGATTTGTATTCGAGAAAAATTGTGACCAATGAAATTTGTGATTTGTGACCAATAAAGAAATTGTGACTCATAATTTGTTAAGTTGTAACCAATTGACTCAAGATTTGCGATCGAAAAAAATTGTGACCTAAAAAATTGTGACTTGTGACCATAATAAGCTGTGACTAAAAATTTGTGACTTGTGACTATAAACAATAAAATATTTAATTAATTATGACCAGATTTTTGAAATAAAACTATAAGTTTCTTAATTTTGAAAATGTGTACTTTAAAAACCTTAGTTATATATTTTTCCCTAAACTTAATTCAACTTCTACTGTCATTTCACCAGAATACTAGTAAGATTTACGTGCGTTGCACGAAACAATTTATATTTGTGTTTATTCGCGTTTAATTAGTAATGAAAAAAATAGTTATTTGTTAGTACACATTAAGTAACATTAAGATTGGAATATAATTTATTGTTTCAATTTGATGTGTTAAAATTAGGGAACAATTTATGATATGTGATTCATTTAAAGAACTTGAAAAAATGTTGTTTGTATTTACAATTGAAAAAAACCAATTACAGTACAAATCAACGGTTTATGTGGTAGGATTGCATTACAGCCTATTCTGATAATTGGGATCAAAGACTATTACACAATAACCCCAACTTTAGATAGAGGGGACTATAACAAAAACAATACTAAACAGTCAAAATCAATTGATTTATATTTCCAACAAATTGCTTGTTTACCTTATTGACAATTGCACGACCTAAACCACACGTAACTACAATAACATCCAGGTCCTCAACATGTGTTCTAAATGCCTCTCTCACCCTGAATAAATGATATTAACTGCTTCTCGGTATAATTCCTACAAACACATGGCAAACGCACCATTAACTCTATAATCTCCTTTCTCAATCCATAACATCACGAAACTAAATAAGAGTCAATGTCAATGAACCATAAGAAAATGAGAAAGATGAAACAAAGCTTATAAAAATAGTACCAACGACAAGAATCAAGCCACGAGCATGACTATAAGAGCTTTGCTGAAAATTTAAACAATGTTTCGCAAATGGTTTTCACGAACTCGTGATGGTTTTCACATGGTCGGGTAATGCAACTGTAAATTTTGATGCATTTTTAGTTTCTTCGTTATCATAAGCTTTTGGGATGCACTTAATTTTTTTGTTGTAATTCTGGTTTTGAAATGTAATGAAGAGGCTTAGATGAATGTAGAATGAAATGTAGTTGAGACTCAGTGTTCTATGACAAAAAATGAAGCAAAACGAAGTCAAATGCATCACACAAATAAAATATGTATGTCATCATAGTACAAATTAATGGTAGTTTTGAGTGTGTTTTATAACCTCGTCAATACTTTTGAAAGTAATGTCATATTAGTCAATCCTGTCAAATACTGCACCAATAAATCTTGTTAGAAAAACCAAAAAACAAAAAGCAACAAAGACATTGCAAAATTCATTATTAGAGTGATAGAAGCAGAAATTTTTGTTGTTCCTTAACCGCATCTTTTTCCTACAAAAATAAAAAATCAATAGTATAAGAGTGATATATGCAGCTTTGTGGAATCCAATCAAAAACAACAAATCACATCGAAGAATCTGAGTTTTCGAAAAAAACCCTTTTGATGTCAAATCCAAACACTAACAACGGTTCTAAAAAATACCAAAAAGCAAAGGCAAAAAGACTATTATTAGATCATGAGTTTCAAATTAATGCAGGGAAATAGTAAGAATTATTGTTAATGCTCCAAAATTTATTGACTCGATCGAATGCCAAAAGTTTGGCCATAAAATATTCATTGATCACACATTCGCAACAGGTCGATTCATATTTGTTTGAAATTTTCACTTTTAACATATATCCGTTAACAACTCAATTTTGTGATGCTTATCAAAGACATATTTCTATTTAAAATGTCACAAATCTTCCAGTTGTAACTTGTATCCACTCCAACATCAACACATTGAGGTAATCAAATATAAAATTGAATAATTAGAAAAGTTATTTACCTGATCATCCTTCAGGAAAATTGTGATCTTGGTTCCCTTGGCAAGTTGATCTCCATTCAAAACCCTTGTAACATTGAATTAGCCTCCAACTTGATTCCCAGATGTATTACTGGTCATTATTGTGCTTACTAGTAATAATAACATTCTCTGCAATAAGATAAACATATTAGATCCTAAAATAGATTGCTCAATAATGCATACATCAGCACTTGTTTGCAATGCCTCCATAAATGCCTTTTCCAAACTCGCAATTGTCCTCAATTTTTCACCAAATCAATACTATTCCACCAATTAAAGCCACATCAGCTTTATAATCTTCAAATACTATTCAAAACAAAAATGAATATCACATTTTCATGGAACAATGCACCTCGTCCCTACATAAGACATATTGAAGCAGTGAAGCTGATTGAAGAAAGTGTTCAAAAGGTAGAAGACACATGAAGTAAATATGAGTTAACACTTCATCTATGTCAATAACGAAAATAAAGAACCTTAAGAGAAGCTTACCAACTCAAAGATGAAGGAGGATTTGGTTAAGCTTTAAAATTGTTTGATTTTTTTTTTATTATTATTCAAAATGTAGAGAAGCATCGAATTAGAGTTTAAAAATATGCAATATTCTAACTACAAATGAAATATTTCTTGTATTGAACTGCAATTCATTTTTATTTTTTTTGGTTTATCTAACCTATTCTAAATAAAATGATAGAAAGAAGTAAAGTAATTTCTTTCAAAGGTTCAACATGCTATCATGTTTAAAATTTAAGAGATGAAATGTTCTTTTTCAAAGAGTATACCTCTGTGTAGATCAATGTCGTCTTTAGGTAATTTAAACCACCATTCTATGCAATTCAAACATGTAGGTAAGGTTACCTTTGAGGTGTAATCAATATATTTATATACCTCATCCTTTCGAACCTGGGAACAAATCTATTCTTCTTCGATATGCCATAAGTGAACTTGATGATGTGACTTTTTCTAATAATAATATACTTTACACAAAATTTAAAAAGCAAGTTAAAAAGTATCCAATAATAGAAGTAAATCAGCTTACTAAAACATGAAAAAAAAATCATAGATTCAATAAAAAAGACAATACACTGGATAGGCAAACTATTAAACTCCACAACAATAGTATATTTATAGATTTTGCTCTCAGTTTCATTTCATCATATTGCATCTTCTAGGTTAATTCATGGAACATAATGTAGTTCCTCAAATTCTCTACAGAGCAAAACACTTACCACATTACAAAAAATTAGTCTTGTGAGTGGTTGATAAACCATAAAAGGTTTAAAAAGAAAAAAAATAACAAACAACAGAAGAATCAAGTTTGATTAGAGTGAACATTCAATATATTTTCTGGACCAAGATTTAAAATACGAGAACGATTGTAAAAATAAATAAACCAGCCAGAATAATATGACGTTAAATAACTAACCTTGAAGAATCAGTGAACCACAAAATGATATATTAGTGCACTCCTAATCTGCAATTCATGAATTAATAAATTAAGCAAATCTAAAATGGAGAAAGAATTGATTCAAATGAGAGGCATATGCAAAAGGATTTGGCAAACAAAATTGTTGATAAAAAATAGTGTGAAATCCCATTTTTAGTCTTTTGAAAAAAGGATCATTAAAATTATGGAGAAATTTATTTTTCTGAATCAATAGGATAAAACCATATCCCAAATAGTAAGAGTCACTGAGACCTCACATGAAACTATTATCCTTTGGTTACATCATTTTAGAATATGCAACTCCAATTTTAGATCCCAAAATTGGTACAAAATTAATGAAACTAATTTCTGTATCATAGCTGTATAATCAGACAATAGAGGGAGCCGAAATAACTAAATTTGATCAAGCCCCATTATATGAAAAAATAAAAAATTTTAGCAAATGAGGGGGCGGATTAGCTATAAAGTACCTAGCTTCTTGGGTGAATCTGAAGGGAACATTATAAATCCAATATCATTATTGCTCCATTGGAGTTCCTGGAAGAAAAACCTCTTTATCATTTCTGTATTTAACCTGAAAGCAGATGAAAGAACAGTCAGAGATAAGATATTTCAATTCCTTGGAAACATATTTCATTTAGCTCAGTATTTTGGCTAATAATCTAGATTGAACATCAATTTGGATATTTCCATTTGAAAAACAAAGCTCCCTCTTTTGAATCGACACAAAAATAAAGAAGCAAAATTAATGGCAGTTTTAATGAAAAACAATACACAATAACATATCTTCATGCAAAACCAATTATTAACCAGAAAGAAAAAAACCAAAGATGAAAAAATAAAGTTGCACAAAGAAACAACCATTATTTAGAAGTCATAATAAACAATACACTCATAACATATTCTTCATATAAAATCAAAGATCAACCAAAAATACAAAAATACAAAAGATAATAAATATGACACACTTTCCTCTACTACACCATATAGCAAATAACAAAAAAAAAAAAAAACTGTAGAAGTAACCTGCAAGGTAAAAAAATAAAAGATATTATATGAAATGAATTAAATTTATAGCAAGGAAAAAAATAGTTACATAAAGGAAATGTATTTAACATAATAATTCGGCAGTAAAAGGGAGATATAGCTAGCCACCAAAAATCCAGGTCTCAATCTATCTTACATACTTCAAACTTAAGTCCACAATTCAAGCAGGAAAGTCGTGACACAAACACTGTCACTTCCACTATTCAACATAAATTAACTCACTCAACTTGATTCAAAAATAAAGAAAAGAAACATTCGAAAAATGAAGAAACCAAAACAAATGCTATAGCAGCCACCAAAATAACACACAACCACAATCTCAATCTCCATTATCTGCTCCAAAATATAATCCACAATCGAAGCAGGAAAGTCCTAACACAAGCATACAAAATACCACTTCATTATCATTTTCAACATTAAACATAGAATTACTCACCAAAATTGATTAAAATACCACTTCATTATTACTGTTAATAAATAAAATACCCGCGAGGAGGTCCTTAAATTTTTCGCGATCCCATCTGCAGATGACAAGTTTCCTAGTAATACAAGTAGCTAAGTGAATAAAGACACATGGCATTCAAAAGACAACATTTTGAAAAATTAGACTTGGAAGACTTCATCATGCAGTTTACAAAGAACGTTATATTTCTACCAGCAGCATAGATAAGAATGTGCAGCTTAATCATGTGGTTAACCAAAAAACATTATATTTCTACTAGAAGCATATATAAGAATGTGCATGTATATGTAAAATTTTCTTCAGCTATTTGAGACTATCATTATGATTCTCTTCATTTTTTTTCTTCCATTTAATTTTTAGTTGCAAAATTTTGCGGCTTTTATCGAAGAAGTGATGGTGGTGATGATGATTTCATGAGAATATGCTAAAAAAGGAGTGAGAGGGATTTGAATGGGAGATCTTGAAAGGAAGTGTTAAGTGAGAATCTGAGAAAATGGATTCATATCAAGTACCAGCATTGAGAACTTAAAAAAGTGGTAGAGAAGTTAAAGTGAATACCTTGTTTTTCCTTATCTTTTGAGTTACATTTCATGAGAGTTTGTCCAACAATTGTGCCTCATATAGACTTTTCAATCAATGTATACTTACACCGTTGAATGTCAAACTTCTTTTATCGCCATTTTTGTGAAAAAAAATAAAAATTAGCAGCATTCAAAACAACTTGACCTTTCCCTTAATCCATAATTTCACATAATTTTCAGAAAACAAAAGCTGGAAAAATAGTATGAAGAAAAAACACCACAAAAAATTGGAATGAAGTTAAAAGGGCATACCAAATAACATAATCTAATAAAAACAAAAACCAAGCAAACCACGAAGAATGAAGCCACAAAAACAATAATCGTACACATACATTCACAGACTGGTTAGAATCAAACTACACAGTAGTAATTTTTTTTATACACAAACATAGTGAAAAAAACGAGCACAAGAAATGTGCCTACAAAATGAGGTAAAAAAAGATGGGGAGAACGAAGAACTAAGCTTTTCGGGAAAACCCTTTCCGATGACAAACTCAAAACTAGATAACCAGAAAAGAAAAAAAAAAACTACACGTAAAAACAAAGGGAAAAATAAAGATCAACACAGAATGATCGTCGACGGGAGAAGACGAAAACTGTAAGACGGGGAGAGGACGAAAACTGTAACCCTAAACCAAAGAAAAAAATGATTTACACGAAAAAAAGGAGGATCAACAAAAACTAACCGTCGACAGCAAGAGGCGACGAAAGTTGTACTCCCACACGCGAACAACCTACAAGCGCGACGACATCAAAATCGGGGAAAAAGAGACACAGATCTACAAGCGGTGAAAAAAAGACATAGATCTACACAGAACAACAAAAAATACGAACCTTTGATGGTGGTACACGATGGACGTTGTAATCCAATGAGAAGATTCTCGAAGAGAGAAAGTAACAGCGAGAGAGGGAGAGAGATGAAAGAGGAGAAATGAAAGAAACGTTCATCAGCATAGACAGATGAAAAGTGTTAATACAGAACAAAAAGGGAAAAGAGAAAAAACGTGTTCAGGTTCCTACTAAAGTCGTTATTTTTGGTCCATGAGCAGTAATTTTGCGACCTGATTTTATATATAGTAGGGAAACCCAATAAAACCAGCAATTTATTCCATTGTTAACATTTCTCCTCATCACTCTCATCTGGACAGACAATTTAGACGACTAATAGGAGTTTTTTCCTTATTCCATGATTTGATTTAATTTTATTGACAGTCTAAGTTTATTTAATGCAATTAAGTTCTAAAGTGTTAGTTATATATAGATGAGTGAATGTTTAATTTGTTTGACTTATTTTATTTTATGATTTATTTTAAATATAAATGAATGTTAATTTATTATTATTATTATTATTATTTTTTTTTTTGTTCTAAAATGTTGTTATGTACATTTTTTTTGTTAAATTAGATTTATTTATTTATTTAAATTATCATTTTTCATAAATATGAATAAATGTTTATTTTATTGTTTTTAAACTGTTAGTTATGTACAAATATTTTTGTTAATTTTGTTTGATTTATTTAATTTAATTTTTCGATCTTTTAAATATGAAAATTTTTATTTACTTATCTATTTATTTATTTTGTTGGTTGTAAACTGTTAGTTATATATCATTTTTTCTTCGAAATCGAAATCCTCTCATTGTTGACCCATGCAAGTACCTGGGGGTACTATTTATTTGATTGATATAATTTTTCAATTTAAAAAATAATAATAATAAATTTATGTTTAATTATTAATTTATTTAGCCCAAAAACATTTTATAGTTCAATTTTCTAAAATGTTTGCTTAATGTATCATTTTCGTAGCATTGAATTGAATAGGGATAAATCTATATAATATATAAAAGTAGCTGAGTCAACCTCAGTCAACTTCACTGTTTCCCTCCAAAACTCTTGTACTATGTGCAGATTTTATTTATTTATTTATTTATTTTTCCAATTTTTGGGGACTTCAATATTTATCATGTTCACACTACTTATATCCCCTATCCAATAATCAACTTCAAGACCCACTTCAAAAATAGTTGGGCATTCAATATTTATTTATTATTTTCAAAATCGCTGATGTCTATTTACAGTCTTCAATATTTGTTGCGTTTACATGGCTTCTATTTCTCGCCGCCTAATTTCACTGGAAAGCCAGTTATTTTCTTCTTCTTTTTTCCTTTTTCGCTTTTTCAGAATTTGTTTCATTTTTTTCCCATTTTTCAAAATCTGTTGATTCATTTTTGTTTTCTATATCTTTTTTTTTTTTTTTTCCATTTCCCTATATACAACCTCTTTCATTTATGTTATATATAATTATTATGAAGATATACACAATAATAAAAGATTCAATTAAATGATTATTTCTTTGAAAAAATGTGTACTGTTTAACATGACCGCTCCACTCCACATTCTATTTATCACGTTTTATGATTCAAAATTTCTGAAGCGGTGGTAATGCTTATTAGTTATTAATATTACAAACCAGTTGAAAATAAAAAATAGTAAATTATTTTTTGAAAAAGTAAAAATGACTAGCACTACTCTTTTCTTCAAGACCTGTGATATTTTGAGTTGTTGAATATATATTTGGGTTTCTAACAAAAAAGAAAAAATATTAAAACAATAATATTGTAGAGAAAGCTTCGAAAACAATATAGAATGCAAAATTATTTTAGACTAATAAGAGGATTTGTTAATAGTTTATTTATATTATATTCTAGATTTCTCTATTGGGGTTGCAATGTGTTAACTAATGTTGGGCTATTTAGAATAGTTTTGAGTTTGATAGATATGTTAATGGTTTCGGCCGTTGAGTGAAGAAAAACATATTATTCATGGGTCAGTATATATATTTGATGAAATTGTATATCAAATTGTATAAAAAATAATAAAAATAAGAAACTAGAATTTTTTTTTTTTTTAAATTTGCTTTTACCGAGAAGTTGTTTTTTATTTTTTATGATATAAGAACGATAATTTGTTTGATTTTACTTATTTATATTTGACTTTTTGTGTTAAAACCTCTCTTTTCATAAAAAAAATGTGTTCTTCTAACGTTTTCAATCTTACAAATAAATATTTGTGTTCATTTATACAAATTCAAAGTAAAATTTTCAATTAAAAATTATGTTGAAATTTTATTACTAAATAATACTCTCTTTGTCCTACAAAGATATTCCACAATTTCTTTTTTGTTCGTATCAAAAAGATAGTCTACTTTATTTTTTAAGAGTGAAATTAATATTTTATATTCCATTTTGTCCTTAATCTGTGTGAAAATGAGTAGAGGACTATCTTTATGAGATGGAGAGAGTACTAAATTATAAATCACATCATACATATAGTTTTTTTTTTTATATATATATAAATAATCTTATTTTTAGTTATTTAGTACATCTAAAAATTGGAGCTCTTTTTTATAGCATATTATTAAATTATTAAATATTTTTATAGATAATTACATTTAATAAGTAATTAATTTCTTATAATAATTGTGATATTTTATTGGTCTTAATTTTATGGATAAATATTTGGTTCAGTCATACAGATCCAATGTCAAATTCTCAATTAAAATTATATCTAAAATTTATACACATTCGTATTTTTATAAATCACGTTGTATTGAAATTTTTATAATTAAATCATATTTTTAAGTTATTTATTACATATACATATTAAAGTTCTTTCCTATGTTGCATTATTTATCAAAATTATTTCAATGACAATTAGTTATTAATGATTTTTGTCATAACTGTTAATTTTAAAATTTCAAAAAGTAATTAACCATACCAAGATATTCTTTGCTATATTTTAATTCAAATTTTATGATATTTTTTCACAATAATATATAAATTGTCTCCCAATTTACTTAACTAAAAACTGAGATGATCAATATTAAATTATAATTTCAATCAGAAAATAATTACGTTGTATAAATATTGAAAACCTAAAATATCATAAATTTGATGCAATATCTTTGTCAACCTCGCAATTTATTATTATTATTATTATTATTATTATTATAAATGTTGTTTTTCATTGTCAATGGTCAAAATATTGAATTTTATCTTTTATATGCATGGTCTCTATTATTAACTTTTTCATCTATTGTTTGAATGTTCAGAGTATATGAATACTAGAGATACTACATTTAAGTGTTCATTTTGCAAGGCGAATTTTCGGTTCGAGGATATAGTGAATAATCGTTACAAAACTTGAAGATCATATTCTATAAGGTCAAATTCTATCCGACAGTAATGCAGGATACAAGTTCTTTATTCCAAGGATATCGTTGAGCCATTCGAATTTTAGGATACTTATTAGATTTTAAAAAAAAAAACAATTTTCATTGATGGTGTCATATGCCATGACTATCAATAAGAATCAGGCACAATCATTTTCGCATGTATGACTTCTCCCTAAAAGGTTGATGTTTGTATATGAAACTAATAAATGATGCAGTTATATCTTATTTGTGAATGTTATTTATTTTGTTTAAGAGTTCATTTAATTTCGAATAGGATTATTTTTATTTAGAAGTTTCTTCCTGTGCATCGCACGGGATGATTCACTAGTGTTGATTAAAATGAGAAAGCTATAATCAAAAAGCCATAAGTGAAATGTCAGACTTGTGTAAGAAAAATGGTGAGTTGGAAACGAATTGTACTATTTTAATACAGATGTTCGTCGATGTTCAATAGAGAAATTTGTTTAAAAGGTAACCTGTCCGTTCTCTCTGTATTTCGATTTTGGATTTTGAGTTTTGGATTTTGTTTTGAATTTTGAATTTTGGTTGTTTGTTTTTGGATTGCTAAAAACATGTTCTTCTTGTAATTTTGGAAAACTGTTTTCAAAAATAAAAAACTGAAAAAATGCGTTTACTTTGTAATTTTTTGATATATTTATTTTGTGATATTTTATATGTAAAAAAATGATTGATTTGTAGAATTACATTAATTTTAATGTTAATAAATCAGTTAGTTCTCTATGTCAATAAATTCATTATTAATATTGTTTCAACTAAACAAAAATTTAACCTCACACCAACAAAATCTTAACATGGATCTATATATAATGACAAAATAATATAAGAATTTCAAGTGAAGGAAGTGTCTCACATTTACAAATAATAATAATAATAATAATAATAATAATAATAATAATAATAATAATAATAAGAAATAAAAAATTACAAAAAAAAAAAAATAAAAAAATCTTAACATGGATTTATATAATGGCAAAATAACATAAGAACTTCAAGTAAAGGAAGTGTCTCACTTTTACAAAATAAAAAAATATTAATAAATAAAAAAAATTACAAAAAAAATATATTCTTAAAATGGATTTATATATAATGGCAAAATAATATAAGAATTTCAAGTGAATGAAGTGTCTCACTTTTTCAAAAAAATAAATAAATAAATCTTATATAATGACAAAATAACATAAGAACTTCAAGTGAAAGAAGTGTCTCACTTTTACAAAAAAAAAAAAAATAATAATAATAATAATTTACAAAATAAAAAAAAAAAAAAAATCTTAACATGAATCTATATATAATGATAAAATAATATAAGAACTTCAAGTGAAGGAAATGTCTCACATTTAAAATAATAATAATAAATAAAAAAATTACAAAAAAAAAACTTAACATGGATCTATATATAATGGAAAATTAATATAAGAATTTCAAGTAAAGGAAGTGTCTCACATTTACCAAAAAAAAATAAAAAAATAAAATCCTGAACGTGCGTTTTGGTCGTTTTGGACTTTTTAATACAAAATATCCAAAACGCTATAAACTCGTTTTGAGTTTTCTTTTGTATTTTTTTTTGGTGTTTTAGAAAACGCATTCTGAAAATGGACAAAGTGAACGCGTTTTCGATATTTCCAAAAATCGAAAACTCAAAACGAGCTGAAAACAGCAAAGAGAACGGGCCTTAGTTTTTTTCCTTGGTATACATAGTTGGCTAAGCTTAAATCCCTACTATATATAAGATCCAACTACAAAATTACTATTCATGGACGAGAAATGACACTTTCAATTGAATCGTGGAACGCGCTTTTTTTCGTTCTCCTTTAATTCCCGTACTAGCACTCTTAGAAACGCATATTATATGGAGAAAAGGAAAAGGAAACTTCTCATTTCTTCTGTCACTTTCTCTCTCTCTTACTCTCACGGTTCGACATCGTTCTCCTAGGGTTACAGCGTCTCGCATCGATCGCACTCGAAGGTTCGTATTCTTTTGTTCCGTTCGTTGTTTTGTATAGATCTATGTTTTTTTTTTCTGATTTTGATGCCGTCGAGCCTACAAATCGTCCGCACCTGGGGTCGCAATTTTCGTCGTCTCTCGTCGGCGACGGTGAGTATTTTTTGATCTTTCCTTTTTTGACCTCATTTTGTTGGTAGATTTCCTCTACTCGTTTCTTCAGTAAGTTTCTTTCTGTTCGATTTTTTTTTTTTTTTTAGCATCTGGTCCGTCGCGCTTACAGATCGTTCGCACCTGGGTTTCTTCAGTAAGTTTCTTTCTGTTCGATTTTTTTTTTAAGCCTCTGGTTTGTATACTAATTGTTATAGGTTTCTCCACTTTTAATCAATTTTGGGCAGTAATTCTACGTTTAATATTGGAAGTGATATTGATATGATATTTTGTGGAAAAATGAAATAGGTATGTGAACTTAGATAAACACAATTTGGATATTGCTTGAATAAATGAACTAGGCAGTTGAGAGGCCGAAGATTATATTAAGAATATAAATTTTTACAAGCACCTAAGTATATGTGCGTGTATTTTTGTGCACTTACCAATGATTAAAAAAACATAAGCAGCCCACATACTCTACTACTTTTTCCATTTTTAATCAATTTTGGTAAGTCATTCTATGTTTAATAATAGTTATTAAAATGATATTGATGTGATATTTTGTATGTTTGTGTCACGACTTTCCAGCTTGAATTGTGGACTAGATTTTGAAGCAGGTAGAACTGATTGAGTTTTTTCTCTTTTCTCTTTTTTTTTTCCACTTCATTTTGTGGGCAGATATCTTCAGCTTTTTTTTTTTCACTGTGTCTGCATGTGTATATATATGTGTGTGTGTGTATATATATATTAACAGTAATGAGGAAGTGGTATTTTAATCAATTTTGGTGAGTAATTCTATGTTTAATGTTGGAAGTGATAATGAAGTGATATTTTGTATGTTTGTGTCAGGACATTCTTGCTTGGATTGTGGATTAGATTTTAGAACAGGTAAAATGAATTGAGGTTGTGTTTCTGGTTTTTTTTGGTGGCTACTGTTCCATTTGTTTTGGTTTGTTCAGATTTTGAATGTTTCTTTTCTTTATTTTTTTAATCAAATTGAGTAAGTTAATTTATGTTGAATGGTGAAAATGACAGTATTTGTGTCAGACTTTCCCGTTTCAATTGTGGGCTTAAGTTTGAAGTATGTAAAATAGATTGAGACCTGGTTTTTGGGTGGATAACTATATCTCCCTTTTACTACTGAATTATGTCTGATATATTTCCCTTATGTAACTTTTTTTTTTCCTGCTATAAATTTAACTTATGAGTGTATTTTTATTATGAGTTCTAAATAATTGTTGTTGTTGATGTGTGTGTGTGTGTGTGTGTTTTTTTTTCCAGTATAGTAAAAATTGCATTGATTTTGTGGAACTTTATTTAATATTTGGTTTTGCATGAAGATATGTTATTGTGTATTGTTTATTATCAGTTCTAAATAATGTTTGTTTATTTTTTAAAGTATACACTAAAAATTGAACTTACTTTATGCAATTTTCCCCCTTTGTAGAGTATCTATACATTATGTGCTATTAATGTTTACTGCACGTTGTTATAGAACAAGATGTATCAAATTTATTATCATCTATGGTTTTTTTGGTTGATATTTGATGTCACATACAAATATGTTATAATTTGTTTGCGGACAATGATTTTAAAGTTACGATTTTTTTTTTTTGTGTTTTAGATTTATTATAATAATAATAATAATAATAATAATAATAATAATAATAATAATAATAATAATTTCTCTACTTAATTAGGTAGGGTTATTTAGCATCTTCTATTATCATAATATTTTGACTGCTTCTCAATTTTTTTTATCTCTTTTCTTTTTTGAAATAAGTTCATCAATTATGTCAATCTATCATCATGCTACAAACAAATTCTTCAAAGTTATAACGGAAGAATCCGAGAATTGCACTCGATTGGTTCCTTTTATTGTCCTGAATTAGTGTTGATGTAATATATATTATTTTTTCCCATCACTTTGTTGCATGTGATATATATATATATATATATTTTAAAAATAACGCTTACTCAATATACTTTATTCTTTATTCTTTTTTTCTCATTGTTTTGTTGGCTTTAGGTATTGTTATTACATTTATCATGATGCACTTTTCCCCACTTTACTAAAGTATACTTGCTTCTTCTACTTGCTTTTTTGTCTATTTTATTTACTATTATTATAATTCGAGGGCTTTGTGTTTGTGGTTAATGTACATCCGAGGTTTTCCCCTTTCTGATTTGCCTATTTTCTTGATTCTTATGTTCTTAAACTCTTTGATTTTTAGTTCATTTGCAGTGGATGTCTAGATTAGTGTTGAATATTTATTTTCTGCTACTTTTTATTATTGTTGTTGATGCTGATACTTTTTTTTCCTACTTACAACTATTTGATTTTTATGTGTTTTATTCTTTTTCCTTTTCCTGTTGATACTTACACATATTTGATTTGTTTGTGTTTTACTTATCTTTTTTTTCTCTCCTATTTATAACTAATTAACGTTAAAATAAAGAGTTTTTAATGATCAATATGTCCGATATTAAAAAAAGGGAAGCACGAAACCGACGACGACGTGAATTATATGATGAAAAGAAAAGAAAGCAGGAGACATGCAATGATACGTCTGTACGACATAGGCGTTGTATTGTTACTTTCCCTGATTAGTTCTGCAAATATATAGAAAAAAAATCTCTTTGTGATCATTTTTTTTGTTGATTAAATTACTTTTCCTATCCCTTAATTTGATATTATTTGTTCTTTTATTTTTAGAGGAAAGATCATCCGTTGAATTTGCTGATATCGACAAAAATATTGAAATGCAAGGTAAAAGTGAAGTTTTAAGGTCTCCATCGTGTTTTTTTTCCTTATATATAGATTATTGTTACTTATATTTTTTATTGGTATGATGTTTATTCTTCTTTAAATGTAATTCCATTATTTAATATACATGGAACAATGATGCACAATTCATAAGGAAAGATGAAACGGCTAGATTGAACATAAATAATAACTACTTTAACTGCTCTGAAATTATCGACAATGAAGAAACTCACAATTTAAATATCTATAATAATGTTCCTTTTGAACCGTATGTTTTTACCTAATCCAACATTCTGTTCTTATTGTGATGCTATGAAATTTTATAAAGAAACTAAAGGATTTTGTTGTTCGAATGGTGAAGTGAAATTATGTTTAAATTACATGCATACAGAAATGTGTGAAATTTATTTGTCCAATTCTGATGCTTTATCTAATTTTAGAAATGTTTCAAGGACATATAACAACCATTTTGCTTTTACATCATTTGGTGTTAAGTATGACAAAGAATTGTGCAAAAATAGTAAGGGAATATATACTTTCAAAGTTCAAGGTCAAGTATACCATTATGTTAATAAGTTATTACCTTCGAATGATGAACCATCATATTTGCAACTATATTTTTATGATACTGAACATGAAATTCAAAATAGACACGCTTTTCGGACAAGTTTATTGAGTCTACAATTAAAAAATTAATGGAAATTTTACATGTAAATCCATATTCCCAATTTTTCCGTTCATTAAATCATCTCGAATCATCTAAGTCATTAAATATTATATTGAAATCTGACCCTTCTGTTGACCAAATAATTTATAATAGACCTTCTGTTTCTCAAGTTGCTGTGATTTGGGTTGATGATAATTCTTCGTCGAATGTATGTGCACGTGATATTCGTGTTTTTAGTCATGATGGAAATCCTCATCGTGTCCATTATTTTTACGGTTGTTATGATCCACTCCAGTATCCTTTGCTTTTTCCATATGGTGAGCCTGGTTGGCATCAAGGAATACAAAAACATTGTAAAAGTCAATTATCTTTCGCTCAAAAGTCAACATCTGTTCTTGATTTTACTAACATTACTACTCCTGAAGAATTATTTCAAAGGGAGGAAATAAGTAGCTATTAAACAAAATTTATTTAATAAAAAAAATTACACATTGTAGATTTTGATCATTTCTTTTTTTGTTTATTTGTAACTTTGTGCTTCTTAAAACATAATTTTTCTTTTATATATTAAATTAACTAACGTTAAATATTCATTAATTGTAGTCCTAACAAAACGTTGTAAGCGAGCTCAAGTGTTTTTAAGAGAATATTACTGCTACAAGTTGCAGACCAGAGATCCAGGTAACATCATCCTCCTTCATACTGGTCGACTGCTTCAACAATATATAGTGGATATGTATGTTAAAATAGAAACATCTAGATTAGACTTCTTCAGAAAGAATCAACGTCAAATTCGAGCCGACCTTTATCAAGACATTGTTGACAGTGTTTCTTTAGGTGAAACTAGGGGTTGTAAGATTGGTAAAAGGATTATTTTACCATCATCATTCACTGGGGGACCTAGAGATAACACAAAAAATACATGGATGCAATGGCTTTAGTTCAACGATTTGGAAAACCTGACATTTTCCTTACAGTAACTTGCAATCCAAATTGGGTTGAAATAAAGAATGAATTATTATACAATGATCAAATGCACAATCGTCCAGATTTAATATCACGTATTTTTAAGTCTAAATTAGAAGAACTAAAAGATGATTTATTTAACAAGAATATTTTTGGACCAATTGCAGCTTATACCAATGTTATTGAATTTCAAAAACGTGGATTACCTCACGCTCATTTTTTGCTTATCCTACAACATGGTTTTAAAATTACATCAGCGGATCAAATTGACAAAATAGTATCATGTGAAATTCCGAATGAATCAAATAATCCTTATTTGTGTTCAAGAGTAATAAAACATATGATGCATGGACCATGTGGTCAACTAAATCCAACTGATGTATGTATGGAATACAATCAAACATGTAAAAATAACTATCCCAAAGAACTTATCTCAAATACTACCTTGAGCAAAAATTCTTATCCACTATATCGTCGATATAACAGTGGTGAAAAAGTAAAAGTTAGAGGTCGTTTATTAGATAATAGATGGGTTGTACATATAATCCATATCTATTAGCTAAATTTGACTATCATATTAACGTTGAGGTTTGTTCAACAGTAAAAGCTGTAAAATACTTATACAAATATGTATATAAAGGACACGATCGAATAAATTTCTCAATGAATAATGACAAACAAAATATCGAGATAGATGAAATTAATAGATTTCAAAGTGTTTGATGGATATTAGCACCTGGAGCAATTTGGAGAATTTACTGTTTCAGTTTAAGCGAAAATTCTCTGTCTATTATTTCTCTTCAATTACATTTATAAGATCGCCAAAATATTACTTTCAATGACAAAGATAATTTAACTAACATAGTTAACAATAGTTTTCTTAGACGTACAATGCTTACAGAATATTTCCAAATGAATATTACAAACGAGAAAGCTCGATCTTTGCTATATAGAGATTTCCCCATTCATTTTGTTTGGAACACACAAGGTCATTTTTGGAATTCTAGAAAACAAAAAAATATTATAGGAAGAATTGTTTCTACTAATCCTAATGAAGGTGAAAGATATTATTTACGTATTTTATTAAACCATATTAAAGGTGCAACATCTTTTGAAGACTTGAAAAAGGTAAATAATGTTCGAGTTAATACGTTTTGTGAAGCAGCTTCTTTGTATGGACTATTAAGTGAAGACAATAATTCTAATCTATGCATGGCTGAAGCAATAGTGTATCAAATGCCATGCTCATTAAGGCATTTATTCTCAACAATATTACTATTTTGCACACCTAATGATCCAAAACTTCTATGGTTAACTTATAAAGAATTTATGTTGGAAGATTATATTTTGAAAGGATTCTCTAAATCAACAGTTGAACATGCAACTTTAAGCAATATAAATAACATACTTGAGCTTTCAGGTACAAATATAAATGATTATAATTTAGTTTCATATTGTGTTTCTACTAATGAAAATGATAAATTAACTATAATGATTTCTGATGAGACAAGAGAATACGATAATGGTGTAACTCTATCGTCAATGATTGAAAGCTTAAATGAAGAACAAAGAAATGCATTTGAACAAATCTTCAATAAAATACTAAATAATGACGGTGGTTTATTTTTCATTGATGGACCAGGTGGTATAGGTAAAACATTTCTTTACAAAACACTATTACGTTCTATTAGAACAAAAAAAAAAAAAAATGGTTGCTATAGCAACCGCTTCATCAGATGTTGCTGCATCTTTATTACCTGGAGGTCGAACTGCACATTCTAAGTTTAAAATACCACTTGATGTATCTCCTGATATCATGTGTTCTATTAGTAAAGAATCAGCATTAGCAACATTGCTAACAATGACCAAATTAATTATATGGGATGAAGCTCCTATGGTTCACCGTTCAGCTATTGAGGCTTTGGAAAAATTATTAAGAGATATAACATAACTTGACGTGCCATTTGGTCAAAAATTTGTAGTTTTTGGTGGTGATTTTAGACAAATTTTACCTGTAGTTCAAAATAGATCAAAAAACAGATATTATTCAAGCAAGTCTTGTGTTCTCTTATTTATGGCCATCATTTACACGAATATCACTAACTCGTAATATGCGTGCACATCTTGACACTGATTTTTTGAAGTATATACTTTCTATTGGAAATGATGACATTGAAGCTCACAGTCGTGGTATGATTGAACTCTCAAACAATATCGCTATTAAATTTGAAGAAGAAACAAAATCATTAAATGATCTTATTGATTTGTTGTTCCCAAGTTTTGAGTCCTATGACATGCATAGTTTAACAATGATTAACATGGTTAGTTTAACTCCCAAAAATGAAAATGCTGATCTTATAAATAGCTTATTATTAGATAAAATTGATGGTGAAAAATTTGTCTACTATAGCTTTGATGAAGTGACCGATAAAACAGAAGGAAGTATCCATGAAGATTTTTTAAATACAGTAACACCTAATGGTATACCTCCCCATGAACTTGTTCTTAAAAAGAATTGTCCTGTTATTTTACTTTGTAATATAAACCCTTCTGAAGGATTATGTAACTGTACAACATTAATTTGTAGACAATTTGAGCGTAATGTTATTAACGCTGAAATAACAATTGGAGAATACCATGGAAAACACGTTTTCTTACCTAGAATTCATTTTATACCATTAGAAAATGAAAAAAGGTTCAATTCCTTTTAAAAGAACTCAATTCCCTATTCGTCCATGTTTTGCTATGACAATTAACAAAGCTCAAGGTCAAACACTAGACTTCATTGGATTATATTTACCTAAACCAGGATTTTCACATGGTCAACTTTATGTTGCGTTATCTAGAAGTAGATCAAGTTTTGATATTCGAGTGTTATTGAAACCGCAAAATTTAATATCTCGTTCACTTCATCAATATTGTACGAAAAATGTTGTTTACAAAGAAATACTTGATTTAGTACATTCAAAAATTGCTTAATATATTGCTTGCATTAGGTAATTTAGTTCTCTTTTTTCTTCACAGTGACTTTAAAAGTGGCCTAATCTACCATTTGTGTGCTTTATTTTCTAGAATTCAAGATCGGTTGTTGAATACCCTTTTTTTGTTAGTGCTTGAATTGTGGTGGAATAATTTAAAGATCTTGTAGAGGTCAACCTCTTTGTTTTCATTGGATATTTCGTTTTCTTGTCCTTTTTTTTACGTTGATTTTAACCTTTACGAGATCTAATCAATCATTGATTGTGTGATTTCATTGTCAATTATATGTTGGTGTTTTCTGATATATGATTTACATTTTTATTTCCTTCACACAGAAGGCGTGTTCTTTCTCAATCTTTAGACTGAAAATTGTGTTTAGAAATATCCTTCTTATCACGTATTTTGATCGTGCTGCTAGATATGATTTGTATATTTTGTTTCATTTCAAAAAAGTAATTAAATGAAAAGAAAATGGCCACTACTAGGTGGAGACTGATTTCCTTTTGTCACAGTCTTCAACCAGGTTTATTAGGATGAAATATTTTTCTCCAATGGTTGGCTGTTAGCTATGACACGCTAATATAATATGAGTTGGATGTTTTGTAACTTTTTCTCCAAAGACTGGTTAAAATGCTTTAGAGTTTAGAATGAAATCCTGGCATTTGATACAGCTAGGTGTTTGTGCTTTCCTGTGAATAAATTCCTATTTCATAGATCTTATGGTGTGAAATTTATTGAAGTAAGCATGTGAGAAGTGCCTGAAGCTATGTTATTCGAGTCTATACATGTGTTGCAATTAGGAGGTTATATATTACTACAACGAGCAATTATTTTTATGGGTCTTCTTCCCTTACTAATTATGTTATAATCACTTCTCTTTTACCTTTAATTGCTCTTTATTCGTACATTTTTACTGTCTGTTGTCCTCCTAAATTACCACTTCTTACATGAGTCAATTTCCTTTCTTGAAATGCAGCTTCTGAACCTAACATTGAAGGGTTTCGTAATAGGCAAACAAAGCCTGTAGATGTGTTCAGTCTCCTTGATTAGATCCGTAACGGTATAATTTTTCTCCTTCCTTGTATTTCATGGAAATAACTTTTACTTCTCATTTTTCCTAGAATCGCAATGCAATCGATCCCTTTTGCCTAATGTTTGTTCAAGTAATTTCAGAAAAGAACTTGATTCTCTTGATCAACTTCTTGCCCAAGAAGATAGCAATTTCATGTTCATTTAAAAGTGGGCAGTTGGTCATCAATACATAGGAGGTTTTTAGATTTTGGCTTCTAGACTTCTTTGTTTACTGAGGATACTGAGGTTGCTAATCACAAGTGCCACATGTATTTTGTGATAGGCTTGCCCCTTACTTTTTTATTTCTCTTCTTCACTATTAATCTCTTTTGGTATGAAAATTTATCCCATCAATTTTTTATCCCCTTTCATTTTTTTCATCTCTATAGTTGCTGCATTTTAAAAAAGTTAACAATTATCATGAAAATAGCTCTTGAACCACTTTGAAGATTCGTTTTATATATTTTGTCCTTGATTTATATCCTTCCCCTTCCCAACTTTCCCAATGCCTTATAAATATTTCAGAGGTCCAGATTTTTCAAATTAATAAATGACGCTTGAATTTCAATATAATAATTGCTTGTGTTATTAAAATTTTTAGTTTAATTTCACGGGGGGAGCCAATCAGTTGATGTGTAATGTGATTTTATGGATTTTGATATGTAACAAGAACAAAATTATTCATTCCCTTTAATTATCTTCTAAATTTCTAATAAAATGATTCCTTACAGGCTTTTGTTATATTGCTCTTACATCGTGATGTTTGACATTCTATCGTCACGTTTGCTTCATACTACTTCAGTTCATATATTTCATTACAGATGAATTCAGTCTTGGTGATCCAAAGACGCTTCATTTGAATCCAGGTTAATGATCAAAATATAATCCATTCCGAATTTCAATTAACCTCCTCCTTTTCTCATTCTGCATGCTTTTGTAATTCTACATGAGGAACTATCATTTTTTTCGAGTCAGATTGGGAAGTTGTTCATAATAAGATAAGTTGTTCATCGTTAAAATTATTTATTTTGAAATTTACTCATTATTTACATAAACTTCTTAAACTTAACATTTGTGCATTATATATTGATTTAAACATGGGTTCTTCATTTTCACATTTTCAAGTTCTGCCAACCAAAAGAAAGGATTTAATTGACATTCAACCCTTTTGAGTTTTGGATTTCTAGAAAGTAGAATTTTGGGACAAAAAAAAAGCCTTGAATACCAACCTATTAATTATGATGAATAGGTTCAGTTTTATGTATTTAACTCATTGTGGATGTTTCCCTTGCACTTATATTGTGAGTAATCCTTGGACCTCACAAGAGATATGTTCTGTTGCAACTGGGAGGAAGTGCTTAATGTGGTCTAGTGCTGTTATTTCAACACTTAGAGGTTTTGGCAGTGAGGTACATATGCAAAGAATTAATGGCAAGTCAAATATAGTGGCAGTAAATGCTGCTAAAGATTTTTGTAACGAATTCAACATCATAAACCGAGTGCTTATTTGGCTAGGATTCCTATTTGTATGCTCTGTATGAAAAATATGTAAATATAATATTGCTACATGTTTAATTGTTTGCATGTCCAGTTTAATGTATTTTTAACTCAATCCATGATTTCTTTTCATGTTTTGCTAACCCAATTAATTTGGATTATTGGATGTTTTTTAACTTGCTTTTTAAATTTTGTGTAAAGATTTATTATTAAAACAGAGTTACATTTCTTTTGAAGGTTACATCAACAAGTTCACTTATGACATATTGAAGAAAATAGATTTGTGTCAGGATCATTGGGATGAGGTATATAGATACATTGATCACGCCTTACAAGTAACATACCTACATATGAAGTGTAAATGGACTGGTTTGTACACTTTAAAAGACTCAAATTTGCACCTAAGACAATTTCTATCTTCCAACACGTATAATTGGCACTTCATGTGTTTTTGCTCATTGTGACTTTTTGTTTCTGTACTTTTCTTTTTGTTTATGTTCTATTTAAAATAATTCTTCCTTTTCAACACTCTATGATCCGATTTGTTTTAGGAAGTAGATGAAAACCAAAATTACTTTTATTCAATTAATTTATAATTTGATTATTGTAACTTAACCCCTGTTTTGCCACTTAATAGTATTGATTTTGCCTAAGCTGTATTCAAAATTTGTGTATTCTGGACATTTCTGCATCCACTTTGTTTCTTTCAGTTATATTTAAGTTTCTTGATTAGGATGTGGGCATCTGAATTTATTCCCAGCACGAAAAAGTTAATACTTGTGTAGTGTTATGTATTAACATTTGGAGTTTTTTTTGGTAATCTTAGCTTGATATTTTTCACTGTTTCTTAATTAAATCCCAGAATTTTGACACATTGTGGTTTAATTTGCTCATTTTAAGTTATTTATATATGTATATTAATGTCAAGTAGCCAATATGATAAGCTATTATTTTGTCAAGAGGGAGTTTATTAAGGTCTGGGTCAGTTTTATTTATTTGTTTATTTATTTTTGACATAACAGTGTAGGTGCATAAAGAGTAAAGAATGCATGTGTTTCCTTCAGAATTTTTGTGGGGCTGAAGTCAGTTTGGTTAGTGATGATCCAAATGGTTATCAGGTAATTTAAGTGTTTGTTTTTTTTCTTCATTCCTTTTTTTTTTTGTTGAACATTTACTGTTATCAAATGCTACCCTTTTATAATGGTTGTTTTCATGTTAATACCTTTTATAAAAAAATTTATTATGTTTTAATTGTCATACATTTTATACAATAAATAGATTAAAAAAAAAAACTTATTTCAGATTTTCTATCTCAAATTATTCTTGCATATTTGAATGTTTCATACACAGAAAATTTAGCTCTTTTAAATACATGAAAATCCTTTTAGATTACTACGTGCTATTAATGTTAGTAGCTCACAATATTGTTTTGGGTGTTTTTTCTTTTCTTACTCCGTGCTTTGTATTGGTGGATTTTTTATCCACATTTTTTTACACTTTGTGTCAATAAATTTCATTTTCTTATCAAAAAGAAAATACATAAGAATCCTAATATCTTAGTTCCATTTAGACTGCAGGTGAAACCAATCTTCAAATTTGTTGCTTCTTGTTCCTAAAAGATTTTACTGTAAGTTGTATAAACACCAAAATTATGTCAGGTATGAATTTTTTTCATTAACAAAACTTCTTATTAAAGGTACACATTTAACTTTTAGTTTCTCTTGAATACATAAACATTATTATTATAACACGCCTTTTTTTTTCTTATTCACATATCAAAATTTTATTCTTTTATTTCTTCAGCATACACACTAAATTTTTTTCCCCTACATGAGAAACTCACTTTTATATTTATTCAGATCAGATCAGATTCATAATCACAATATGCTATATACATATTTATATCAATTATACAATGATCATTAATTTTGTAATTTATTAACTCAATTTGTTCTCATTCAACTGTCCAGTAATTATGCTTCACATCAGAATCCTTTATAAAATTGTTCCAAAACTTCTATTATCTATTATTAAAGGTATTCATTTTACCTTTAAATTTCCTTTTATTTTATGTTATCTTTAGAATATAAATAGATAATATATAAGAAATATACATTTTTTTTTAATCTTTATATGTATAAATTTTTTTTATACATATACTCATCGCTACTTATACGAATATATACTCATATTTTTATTCTTATTAACATTTTCCCTGTTATAATACTATATTTACAATCAATTTTTTTATATAATAATAATAAAATAAAAATTGTGCTCAGCAGTACTCATGTAAATGTATAAGTAAGTACTTGACTGGTGACAGTTGACAATACATCAACAGCCTGTAAACCATACTTTACACCTATTACATCTTTCAAATTTCAGATTTCTTTTGTCATAAAAAAAAATATATATTATACACACACAGAGAGATATGATTATATGTGTATATAAAAAAAAATATCATTCCAAAGACCTAAAAGTACTTTGGAAGTGTACTTGACTGATGACAGTTGACAATACATCAACAGCCTGTATAACATACTTTACACCTACCACATCTTTCAAATTTCAGATTTCTTTTGTCATAAAAAAAATACATATATTATACACACACACAGACACGATTATATGTGTGTATATATATATATATACACACACATTTTCATTTCCTGAGTGACGACAGTACATAAACAGACTGTATAACCATACTTTACACCTACTGCATCTTCCAAATTTTAGATTTTTTGTCATTATAAAAAAATTAAAAAAAAAATTATACACACACACACACAAACATACGACTATGTGTGTGTATATTATTTATTACACTTTATAGTTATTTATTACTATTTTACTATTATTTATATTATATTATAGTTATATTTATTATAATATAATATATATATATATATATATATATATATATATATATATATATATATATATATATATATATATATATATACACACACTAAAGCCATTCTCCATACCACACCTATATATTCAGATTCAGAAAAGAAACTTATCTCATCATTTTTGTATATTAAAAGTACTTTTTTTATTGTACTTGACTGATCAGAGTGCATCAACAGCTTGTATAACCATACTTTAGTACTACCATTCACATTACTCTACCATTTAACAATCTGAACATAAATCATTCTTTCAGTAACCATTATTTAACCTCAAATTATTTTCTTTACAGTTTAACAGTGACTTATACCTACCACATATCAGACAAATATCAACTTTTCTTCTTCTTCCGTCTCTTCATTTTCTTACTCTTCATCTCATCTCATCATTTCATCTCATATATATATATATATATATATAGACACACACACACACACATCACACTTCTCCAAAAAATACATTTAAGTCAACTGTTGAAGAAGAGAAACCATACAATTCCTCACATTGTCTTCTGTTCTTTCAAGAATCAGTTTGGTAAGTTTTCAATTTGCTCTCCTTATGCATATTCCTACTTCTCCCTACTATATATATAGTTTTCTTCAAGAATCACATGGATAAATTTTCTATTTGCTCATTTATATTACAAAAAAAAAAACATTATTTAACTATATAGCCTCTTCATTTCACAGGTGAAAGAAGCTAAAAATGTCTACAAAGCAAATGCTTATACCTGAAATCACTCCAGTCCATAAAAAATGGACAGCATAAATTATTGTGGCTGAAAAATCATATCCAAAAACATCATTTTATAACACCAAGAAGTATCAAACCTTACTATTTACGGACATAGAGGTACTTTCTTTTAATTTGATTTTGATTTGAAATTTGAAGTTAAGAATTTTTCAGTTTCTCCTTTATGTTTTTTTAAATAAGTTATCAACACAGGATCATTCTACCTTTTAATTCACCATGAAGATCTATTATATTCTTTTTATATTTTTTTATAAACAAACTTATACTGTCTACATTTTTTTCTTCTCCAGTAAACAGAAACTTTCACTCCTTTTATTTATTTATTTATTTATTTATATTTATGATGAAATAACATCTTCATTTCTGATTACATTTTAGTCATCAGTATATAATAAAATATTTAAATCTAATGTCTTATTCATTTTTTTAGGGTAATACTATGAAAGCAATGATCAGGGATCATCACATCCCAGCATTTGAAAATGTTCTCATTCTTGGGAACACATATCTAATTTCTAATGCACTGGTAAGATTAACACCAGAAAAATACAAGAAGTTTGATGGGGAACTTCAATGGACTTTGTTTGGGACAACAAGAGTTGAGGATATTGATGAGTTGCACCATGATATCATCTTCAACAAGCTTCAGTTATCTCCTTATCCAGAGTTAAGAAGTTGGATGGATGATAAGAGAAGGAAAATTAGTATGTTTTCTATCCTTTATATTTACACTAGACCTGATTGCTCATACTTTGTCAGTTTTGACCAGGTTTATGTCTAATCCTTGTCAGCTTTACTAGGAATCCTTAGAAGGAATGCTCAGTAATATCTCCACTACTGAGTCTTTAGGTCTATTATATTCTAAGAGTAAGGAATGTATAATTTTAAAAGACATACATTGATTCTGATTTTACTGAGGGTTTAGGTAAAAGGAGAAGTACACCATCTTATGTTTATACTTTGTGTAATTCCTGCATAAATTAGAAATCACATTTACAAAGAATTGTGGCTTTATCAACCACAAATGATGAGTATATTGTTGGGTTAATTAGGCTCACTCATGTGTTCAAATTTAAAATCTTTACAATCAGATGATTTGATAATATTTAGATAAATCATATGTTTTCTCCCTCTAGAACCGTAAGTCTAAACCCAAAGTATTCCTTGTTGGACCTCTCTCTCTCTCTCTCCCCCCCCCCCCCATAAAAACCCATATCCTCCCAAAGCAAGTGCATCTATTCACATGTCTCCTCCGTCGCGTACTGGCGGAGCAAGGAAGGCAACTTGGCGGAGCGTGTATGAACCCCATTCGATACAAGACCTGGACTGTCAGAAATAAAGCGGCCATAGGTGAATCCACAAAGGAACAAGAATAAGAAGATAGTGAATATCAGCTACTATGGATGAAGTTATTGAGGAGATGCACAGATTGGAGGTGTACATGAGTTACAACAAGGATTTTCTTCTCAATTGTGATAGTGTTCTTGAGAATTTTGGTTATGCTTTGCAAATTGAAAACACCGAGAATTCTAGTGACTTACTATTTTTTGAAAATTTATTTTGCTGTTGATTTCTATGGATCTCAGTATTTGGTTTTAGTTTTTCTATTTTGCTTGCTTTTACTCATTTACTGATGTGATTTTTTTTAATGAATGAGTTTATGCATTTCGATTTGTGGTGGTGATCTGTGGCGGTGGTGATGGTTTTAGGTGTTGATGGTGATAATTAGTTACAATTGTAATTAATTACAAATTTAAATAAAGGTACAATTACAATTAATTAATAGGTGGTGGTTGGTGGTGATGGTTTTATGTTTTTATTGGTGGTGGCGGTGATGATGACGATGATGATTTTAGGTGGTGATAGATGGTCGTAATTAGTTACAATTGTAATTAAAATTATAATTGTAAATAATTAAAAATTGAAATAAAGTTACAATTGTAATTAATTACAAAAGTGAAATAAAGTTACAATTGTATTTTCGACGGTGGTTGTGACGGTGACAGATTACAAATTAGGTGGTGATCGGTGGTGGTGGTGGTGGTGATAAATTGTAATTGTAGTTAAATTTATAGTTGTAACTAATTACAAATTGAAATAAAATTACAATTGTAATGAATTACAAAATTGAAATAAAGTTACAATTATATTTTTGATGGTGGTTATGACGGTGAGTGATTACAAATTAGGTGGTGATCGGTGGTGGTGGTGGTGTTAATTAATTGCAATTGTAGTTAAATTTACAATTGTAACTAATTACAAATTGAAATAAAGTTACAATTGTAATTAATTACTGAACCTAATTCTGATTTTTTAAAAAAATACCTAATTTTGAAAATTATTTTGATACTTGTGTAATTAGTTATAAAATGTCTGATTACAAAAAAAATTCAAGTCTAAATGTGTGTAATTGTGTACTTAACCCTATATTGTTGCATGTGAATCTTTAAAAGAAGGATTATGGATTAGAGGATTATTTCATGAAGTAGATTTTATAAATGATAACATATAATGTCAGTTATATATATATATATATATATATATATATATATATATATATATATATATATATATGCTGTTTGAACATGTAACTTATTTTTCTTTTCACATAATAATTTCATCATTTTATAATAATCTTATCTTACACAGATATATATTCTGTTCTTTATACATCTCGTATCATAAAGATAAAGAAAAAGAAAATGTTCATTTGACACTTGTCATTATAGACTCTATCCAGATTCTTCACTTATTATTATTATATTTTTTGCTGTTAGTGTATGTATTGTTATCATTGTTATATTATTCTATATTTATAATCAATGAAACACACATGACACTTGTAAAGTTACCCATACATAACTGATTTATAGTTAATAATACTTTATCATTTTAGGTTACATTGCAATGGTGCTTGATGTAAAACCAAAAAGGCCATTTTACATAAAAAATGGAAACCAAACTACTGTGCAAGATCTTATCTTGATGGATAAAGAGTAAGTCTTTGTAAATTTTTATTTACAGTAGAATTATATTATATAAATTAAAGAACATTAATTTTTTCTACAGTTTCACTTCAAGACATCAATAAATTAAGTAGTATACACTCATTTTTCATGTCATAGATTTAATACTTTTACTTTGACAATGTGGTCTTCCTTTACTGACAATGAGTGTCAACAAATAACTCATTTAATATCTAAAACCCCTGTGATTATTGCAACACAGCTTCTGGTTACTTCATTCAACGGTAAATTTTTCTGCACTTAAAATTAATACAATTTCAATATCTCTTCTGATTTTTATTTCTATTATATTCTTGCTCTATAATTTATAACAGCTTCTATCATACTACTACTTTTAGGTATCTCTTTATCTACAATTTCAGATTCCTTTTTCTACATAAAATTCCCATTCAATGAAGTTAAAGAGTACCAAAGATGGTAAAAACACTGAACATTCAACCATTTTTTTTATTTTTTTCACTTATAAAATGTATATTGTCATATTTGATCATTTTATATTGCCCAACTTATAGGATCATTGCCAATTCAGAAAGGATTGCAGAAATTACTTCATCAAAGCCGTACTCTACCCCCAAAGAAAGTAACAGCTTTGGAAAATACTCACTTTACAACAGTGAATGATGTACACAAGATAGCAGGAAAGGTATAAATACAACTTCATCAACTTTTAATTATGACACTGCATTTAACAATTTCCTACTGCCCTTTTCTTTTTTCATATAACTTCTACTTATATACACCTCTTAAATTTATAATTACATCCCCCCCCACGCCCCCCCCCAAATTGAAGTTTAACGGCAACTTCACATTCTATTTCTATCCATTCATAAAATTATTTATTAATTTTTTCCTGTACATTTGTTTTCACAATAGACATTTCATCAAGATATTACCTGTTTAACCTCTTATCAACAACTACTAAAGTGATCTAGAATTGCATGAACTTAGAATCACTAATATGAACATGTTTGGCTTAAGAAAAAAGTGAAGTAAATTTTTATTTCAGAAAATATTTGAGCACAGTACTGATTTCTTAATCTTAAATAAATAAGGCTTCTTGCTTCATTGACAGTGTATCCTGCCCTACTGCTTAAAAATGTTACTCACATATATATTTTCACTTTAACCAATGAAAAAATTATTTATTTACTTGTAATTAAATTTTTTTTAGTTAGTAGAACATGCCCAAACAACTTTACAGTTTATCTTCCAATACTCTTTAACATTTTTCCTTAGATTCATCACTGTCAAGTTAATGGACAGATTCAAAATTATCTATATGCCTTATAATAGATTTCAAATGTAATATCCTCTTCTCATTGCATCAGTACTGAATAAATTTTCTGTCAACACACAGTACACAATATTATTCAGCACTCTATTTGTTTATAAGTATCTATTGAAAATATTTTGAAATGCTACTTGTTACTCATACTATTTGAACTTTTTATAATAAATTCTTGTTCTTCTTTACATTCTCTTAACTAATCTATGTTTTTCAAGGTGCAAGTAAATGAGAATTCTAATTACAAAACAATGGTTCTCTTCTATTTATTTATACCATGCAGTTTCAACAAACTCGGTTTTGGATAAAAGGTTCTGCAACAGTAAAGATGACTAGCTCTCCATTCTGGTACATGGGCTGCAACCTTTGTTTCAGATCATCTTGTGCCACAACTGCAAGTGAAACCTATGATTTCCGTTATTGTAACACACAAAATGTAACGGCATTACCTAGGTTTTTCTCTCTTCTCTCAGTATATATATAAACTTGACTTACAACAATTAAATAGATACATAACACTGCTTTTCTTACTGTCATTTTAAGTACAGCTAATATCCTATTTCTAAAACAACTCAATAGAATTCTCCCTATTTTACTACACATCAATCATTTCCTTTTATCCTTATTATTATTACTTTTTTAATTAGAGCAAGAGCCGACATTTATATAGAAGATGAAACTGGAACTTTACCAGCCTCAGTAATGGGTGAAGTAGGATAAGATTACGTACATTGATCATCTTTTAAATTGATGGGGATGTCTAAAGGGGTCAGTACCTTTTAATCAGCTTACCATTTTTTTCAAATTATTATAATCACTTACCTGTTTACAAATATTTTTCCACTTATCATTTGAAATCATTTTTGCAGAAAATCCATGATGGAGATATAAGACTGAACATCGAAGATCAATATGTGTTCTATGTAAAAGCCATTCCGGTGACAAATAGTCCAAATGATCGTGGAAAAGTACAAATTACATCTTCTCAGTTAGTTCCTAATTTTGAAGTGATTTCTCTTGAACAGTATGTGCCAAGCAAGTTCAAGCAGTCTCCTATAGTGACAACTGATGATAGCTCTTCAGTTACTCCAACCACAGTTGATGCAATCCCAATTGTTGGTCGTTCTTCATCATCACCTCCGGCCAAACGCACTTTGTTCCCACCTGAGGCTGCAATGTCACCAACAAAGAAGAAGTTGAATGATAAACTTGACTAGACTTATTTCTACTGAACTTATCTATGAACAATGAACTTTTGTATTATGAACCTTATGTTTTTGATCTTTTGATTGTCACTGGTGTTGTATTAAATGCTGAAAAACAATCCACCAGTTTGAACATCAAAACTATCACCATATTTATATGAAGTTTCCATTCCTGCAATTTTCCATGTGCAAGTCTTTAAACTTACATTGCATACAGTAAGGTTATAATACTTATTTAAAAATCTCTATGGGAACTATAATCTTATTGTTGTTTATCACAGGTTTTTTTCCTACCGGTATTCATCAAATACTTTGGCTCCAACATAATTTTTTTTTCAACGGATGTTGTTCAGTTTAAGCATATTTGGATCTTAATATTTCACGCGAATAAATACAGATTTAAACTACTTCGTGCAACGCACGTAACTCCTACTAGTAACATGCTAAATTGCAAAGATCCAATCGCGGCCTGATTTTTCAAATTATTTAAACATTTTCTGAGTCCCCCTCATGTTTTCTTACATTTTTATTCTTGTTCATTCTTCCTCGGATGGAGAAAACCCAATCTCTTGTTTTCAACTATTTGGTTTTTCGCTTCTTCATTTTTAAAATAATAATAATAATAATAATAATAATAATAATAATAATAATAATAATAATAATAATAATAATAATAATAATCTGACCTGTAAAACCCAGAAACGGGTCATCGATTCAATTGAAATCCGGTTGGTTCACGGGGTTTCACTCTGGATTTTGGGCATTCTGCACTAGTTGACCTTGGAAATTCGGGCTGGTCTAATGACATTGACAAATTAATATGCTAAAAAAGTTGAAGAACAAAAGTGAAAAACTTATGGCTTGTATGGCGGTCAAAATTGACTATAACTAATTTTTAAGGTAAAATTTGTAATTAAAAAGTTATTTGAAAAAATATTTATGATTAAAAAGTAATTTGATAAAATGTATTATTTTTAAATTTCTTTATAAAGATGGTTCTCAAGCACGGGCTTAAATTTCCACGTAACTACGTTTAACATTTTAGACTCTTGTTAATGCAATTATTACAATTTACACACCTTATTTCATGCAATAATTATAATTTATAAATCAATTTATAAAGAACACAATTTCTAAATAACTTTTTAACCACATACACTTTCTCTCCCCAATTTTCAATCACAAATTTTACTTAGAAAACACTAAAAAACCAAAAAATTATGGCACAAGGCCGCCGAACAATCAGTTTATAAATTAATTTATAAACAACCTAATTTTTTAAACTACCTTTTAACTACGCACATCTTCTCTCTTTGCTTTTTAATTACATATTTTAAATCAAAAACATAAATTAATTAATTTGTAATTGTTGTTGCTGAATATAGATGCTTTAGTCTCTATTTGGTAAAGTGTTTAAAAATATGTTTTTAAATAACACAATTCTTCAAATTATTTTTAATTACACAAGTTTTCTCTTTTCATACAGAAGGGTTTCTTGTATAAAGTTTTTTAAATTTATCAAATATACATTACACCTCTATTTGGTAGTAATTAAAATCAGATTTTAATATAAGTCAAAATCAACAAATTAATTATAATCACATATTTTATAGGTCTCACAATTTTTCAATCATATCTAATCATCTTTTATCAAAATTTACTAAAAATCGTATGTTAATTTATACCATATTTCTGTGAGTTCATAGTTTTTTCAATTGGTCAAATATATATTTTATTTACATATGTAGAATTCATCATAAAGACTATAATGATTTATAAATTAGTTTATTTATAATTTTGAAATAAAATGTGGTTGAAAAGTTAAGAGAGAAAATGTGTGTGGTTAAAAAATTGCGTGATTTATAAATTAGTTTATAAACCATTTACCAAACGGAGGCAAATCAAGGGGTTTTGATAAACTTTACTTCCTCAGTCTCACAAATATATACTTACTTTTACTTTCACACAGATTAAGAAAACAGAATTAATATTTCCTCCGTTCCAATTATATAGGCTTGTTTGACTTTTTACACAAATTAAGAAAACATATTTAATGTCATTGAAAAAATAATTTTTGTAAAGAAAATTTCCAACTTACCCTTATTTAGGGACCTTTCGGCTGGACTTCAGCCAAATTTAATTTGTAATCATTACAAAAATTTAAATTACACAATTTTTCATACCACTTTTTAACCATCCACATTTTCTCTCTCCAATTTTTTAACCTTTCATCTTACCTAGAAAACACAAATAAATCAACAAATAATTTCAATTCCTTGATTTGATACAAAACATTCCATTTATTTGCCATTTAAATTTAAAAGAACACAGTTTAATATCAAAACTATTGTATTAAAAGTAATAAATAGAGGTACATTGGTAAATATACAAAATAAATACCTCGAAATGAAGAAACAATTCTATATAATTGGGGCAAACAAAAAAGGAAAGTCAGCCTATATAATTGAGACAGAGAAATTATATGTTAGATCTATAAATTTACCTACATTTAAAATAATATACCTCTACATTAAATTAAATAAATTTAATCATAATTTTTATCGCAATCTCATCCCGCGGTTCCCGCCTAATTCAACTATTTCTTTCATTCCCATAACATAATACAAGTAGACAATTTAAGGTCATTGACATATGAACTTAGCAACAGAAAAACAATAACGTAGTACTAAGATGACAAAAGACAAACAAATAGAACACACTCGACAATCATTTCCCATGACTTCCCCCAACTGCTCCAACATATCGAGGAATGAACTAAACAAGAAGCTGACCAGCCATCTCCATCAACGATGAGTCAGTTTGAAGTAAGGGTCAGTTTGCACGAACTGCCAAAAAAATAAAAACAGTAAAACCCCTCATTCTCATGTTAATTTACCTTTACCGTTAATTTAACTTCCTTAGATCCCTATTTCAATTCCAGTTACAACACAAAGCACCCTAATTTGAATCCCAATTCAGTCGAAAATGACTTCCTTCCACAACCAATACCCAAAAAAAGAAGGCGAGGAAGGCCCGTACTCCGACGACGTCTACACAATGAAGAGAAGAGATGAAAGAAGAAGAGGAACCGAACCTGAAGAGAGGAGACGATCTTTTTTCAGCATTTTCAAATTTTGTTGGATTTTGCTTGGATAGGCCCAAAACCACGATTTTTGTGCTTTCATTTTGTGTGTAAATTTTTTACAGATTTTTCAAAAAGTGGAAATTACACCTATCCGGCCCTACGTTATAAGATTCAAATTCAAAAATAAGATCAAAGTTATATTATTACAAAATTCAGGTTTTAATTAAGATTTTAAATAATTAAAAAATTTAAATAATAATAATATTCTAGAATTAAAATAATTATCCAATCCAATCTTTATTTCATACCACTTCAAACTCTAACCTAATCATTCCTCTCTTTCTACATATTAACGTTTTCTCCATCTTTAGAACTCCAATCCGCTCATCCCCTTCGCCACCACACCACAACCACGTCGAAGTCCCCACCGTTGTCACAAGACCTCGTCGACGACGACGATATCAAGGGCAGCGCTGCTGCATCGCGCACAAGCAACGACGACGCTGTTGCTACATCGCGTGATGAGAAGCAGGAAGCACTGTCCTACTTCGATCTTGTGATCTGGCTTTTAAATTGTTAGGTGTTTGTGATTTGCTTCTATGTTGGTGGTGGTACTCGAATCTAGTGGTGCCTTTCGCGATCTGGCTTTTAAATTGGTAGGTGGTGGTAGGTGTTCACAATTTGCTTCTGTAATGGTGGTGGTGCTCGAATCCGATGGTGGTAGGTGGTGCGATTTGCTTCTTTGATGGCAATCGTTGGAGGTAGGTGGTGTTTGTGTGGTTGGTGGTGGTAGGTGGTGCGTCTTCGATGGCAGTCGTTGGAGGTGTGTGGTGTTTGGTGGTGGCGTAAGCGACGACGACGGTGGCGACGACGATGGTGGGGTGGCTGTCGACTTGATAAATGTGTATTTAAAAAATGTGACCTAATAATTGATAATTTGTGACAAAAAATTAAATAAACGTGACCTTATAATTTGATAATTGTTACTTAAAAGATTTGTGACGTAATAATTTGATAAGTTGTGACCTAAAAAAAATTAGAATTGATTAATTTGACATTTTTGTGACCTAATAATTTAGTAATTTGTGATCTTGAAATTACTTGTGATTTAAAAACTTTGTGTTCATGACATAAAATTATACACGTTGTGACCTCAATATGTTTAATTAATAAAATATTTTTAATTATTTATCATAATTAACTAATACTAATTACAAACCTGATTTTTGAATATATATGGATTTGATCTTATTTTTGAAATTAGTATTTTGAAACCCCTTATTTATGTAATCTTCCATTCAAAAAATCATTTTGGAAGATGGAATAGAGAACGTATTTTCGGTGTTTTCGAAAATTGAAAACAAAAACGACTTCTAGGGCCCAAGTCTCTTTAACCATAAGAATCGTTCACTTTATTTGATGTTTGTCCAATAGAAGGTACTTTACCATTTAGTAAAGAAAATTACGTTTTTAATTATTTTTCAGTTAATATAATAATTTTTTTATTAAATAAAATTGGAATTCAATTCCGTAGGACTTTTCTTTCTTGTATGTAGATGTTAGTTGTTAATTGGATTATTCATTAATTAGAGCTAGTCATTAATTAGGTTTTTTAGTTGTTATAAATAAGGGTGTAGCCTTAATGGCAAGATTTTATTTTTTTCAAGTGAATATTACTTGTTGGGATTTTATCCAGTTTTTAATTCAAAATAGTATTTGATGAGTATAAATTTTATTCATACCCGAGCCTTCACAAGCCTCAAGCCAGAACTATTTGACAAAACATAATCTCCTAAGCAAATGTGTAACCCCAAAAACCATCATGAACCTGAGAAGGCCCTCAACCCCGACCAAATAAATATCACCATATATTATATTTTCTATCCCCGAGGAAGACTTCAACCTCGACCACCATAAACCCGATGATGACCTCGAGCTCGAACACATGAATATTATCCCATATACGTCTTGATACCCTGAGGAGGACCTCAACCCCGACAATCATTTATACCCCGAGTATATCCTTTGTCCTCATCCCCGAGCATTTGAATATTTAGTCACGTCATATCTTGGTACCCCCGAGCAACATATGAACCTCGAGGCCGAGCACTTAAACATTATACCATACACCATATTGGGAACCCCGATGACATGAATAACCCCGAGGAGAGTATAACTCCGATCACACTCAAAATGTCCATGGTAAAAACATTGTCCAGATCACTCATAATACCCCCGAGTGCATATATCTCACCAAAAAGGTGCATGATGTGCTCGGGGTACATGATGCTTGGGTCACGCCTCTTATTGATCGGGCATGATTTGGTCTGATATGTAGAGTATACAACCTCCTGATCAAAATAGAATTCATCTTCCAATAAAACTCTATATGGGACTTACAATCTTATCCTTAATAATTAGGAAGATGATTTTCAAAATGACTCATGCCTAATTTCAAGCACTTTAGTCCTACAAGGATTTAATTACATACATCTATAAATACTCGTCTTTCAATCACAATTCAGGTACACAATTAACTCTACAATTTATAGCCTCTTGCATAAATTTTCTCCTTCCTCTTTACTGACTTAAGCATCAGAGGGGCGACAAGGACACACCTCCTCGCCTTTATTCCAGGTATTAGGAGATCCAGTTCGTGCTAGTTTATTGCTCAAGCGCAGAATATTTCAGGTGCGATTTTTAGCATCATCAGTATCCATGTGTGAATCAATAATTTGTTAATATTAGAGATTCATTCATTCATCATAGTGTTGGTAAAATGCAATGACAAAAGTTGTATGATGATAATATTTTTCGTTCCTTTTGATTCAAAGAAGTCGATCAACATGGATTTGGATAAGGACTATGATGGTTCACCAAGCTTTTACAAATAAGTTAAATAGTTTTTGAATTTCAGTTACGAAGGTGCTCCAATCTTCGATGGAAAAAAATGAAGAATTAGTGAATAATAACGAAAACAAACCTATTTTCTAAGAAGAGCCTAAAGTCAAGGTCTATTATCGTTAGTCTGAACCAATCAATGTTTATAGTAAGTGCTAACAAGCAATGTCTCAGATTCGGCCCGATCATTGACCTCGACCAAGGAACTAGGTCATCGATTATAGGGTCCAATTGGGTCGACTCGGGCATTAAAACAATATGAAGAAATTATAGAAAAATTAATAAAGTACAAACTATGGCCAGGTTAGGTTTGACTAGATAGGGTTTCAGGGGTCACCTGACCCCATTTTTGGTCCGAGTCGCGGGTTTCCTGGTCGACTTGGTCGGCTCGATCCAAGTTCGAAAACTGTGCTTATAAGAGAGTACCTAAATATTGATATGCCTGCCATAACTCAACCTTCGTTTGAAGAGTCTTTTTGTTGTGAGTCTTACAATTTTACAAAGAAAAATATAATCATTATGCGGAATTATATGAAAAATACAGTGCAAGATTCAAGTATGAATCTTTATCAATCAGAGGATAATGATAAATATTGATGGACGGGTTCAAGGGCGAGTAATCCCTTCGTGAGGTCTCCAAAAAGGTTTCCCTTTGTCATCGTATCTTTTTTTCCTATGCGCAGAAGTGTTTTCTGGGTTGTTATTGAAGGCGGAACGAGATAATAAAATTCAGGGCTTTCAATGCGCTCATGGGGGTCCGCTTATTAGCCACCTTTTCTTCGCAGACGATTCTTTGGTTTTCCTTAGAGCACGTCCCTCTGAATGTGAAGCTTTGTTGAATATTCTGACTTTCTATGAAAGAGCATCGAGACAGAAAATTAATTTCAAGAAAACATCGATCTCTTTCACTCCGAATGTCAGCACACCAGAGAAGGAGGCAATACAAACTATTCTTGGGGTGGAAAATGTAGGACTTTAGAGTACTTAACTGGGCATTCCAATCATGGTAGGATGCAATAAATACCAAGCCTTTATGTCAATCAAAGAATGGGTTTGTAAAAGGGTGAAGGGGTGGAAACCGGGCATTTTTTCTACAGGTGGCAAAGAAGTTTTGATCAAATCGGTACTGGGAGCTATACCAACCTATTTGATGAGCTTATTTAAATTTCCAGAATCACTTTATCATGATCTTACATCCTTAATCCATGGGTTTTGGTGGGGTGGAAGTCCTGAAAAGAGGAGAATATCTTGGCTGTAGTGGCAGAAGATGTGCACGTCAAAATTATGTTAGGGTATTGGATTTCGGGATTTCAAAGCCTTCAATCAAGCTCTGGTGGCCAAACAGGCATGGAGGGTCCTTCAATCTACATATTCACTTGTGGCCCAGCTATTACAGAGTAAATATTTTCTCCATGCAAACTTTTTGGAGGCTCAACCGTCCAATGGCTCCTCTTCCATTTGGCGTCGTATTTTATGGGGATGGGAATTGCTTGGAGCTGGACTTTGTTGGAGGGTGGGGACAGGGAGTTCGGTCCATATTTTCCAAGATCCTTGACTACCTTGGCCACCATTATTTTTGTCTCTTTCTCCATAAGTATTAGGGATTCATAATGTTGATAAACTCCTAATGGTGTCGGGTGCTTGGAATGTTGATTTGACCCGGAGTATTTTTTGGCATATTGATTGTGAGCAAATTCTATCAATCCCATTGGGAAATGTGGGACAGGATGAAAAATTAATTTGGCACTACGAAGCAAATGAACAATATTTTGTTCTAAGTGGATACAGGTTGGCGCAAAAGGGTAGCTTTCCAGCTGAAGGGCAGTCAGGACGAGAAGCATGGTGGGATGGTATGTGGAAAATCAATGCTCCTACGAAGGTAAAAGTTTTTTTTGTGGCGTTTATTTCATGATATTTTACCGATCGGTTTGAATCTGGTTCATTGATGTATTATCCATGATAGTCAGGCGCGGTGTGGGTTCTATGGCGGGGTGGAGTCTAGTTTGCATGCAATTTTCTCATGCGAATGGGCAAAAATGGGTGTGAAAGGTAGCGGGGTGGTGGTAGGTAATTAAGAGATTGTTGGGACCTCTGGATGGGAAGGGTATACTCCATGAATTATGTAGAAACTACAAGTCTGATTTGGGATGACTAGGAGGTTTGATGTGGGTCATTTGGAGGGAAACGAAACTTTGCACATTATGGGGGGACTCGGCGTCCAGCTTTGGTGATTATGGAGATGGCTAGGGGGCTGTGGAAATGGAACGCTCGTGGGGTTGTTGCTACATGTTCCTCGATGAGGATGAGGCCGGACAGTAGTATGGGTCGGTTGGGTTGGAGGTTGCCTCCATCTGAGTGGCTCAAGATCAACACTGATGCAGCAATTCAAGCAGAGCAGGTTTTTATTCGGTGGGTGCAGTGATTCGAGATGATAAAGGAGTAGTCGTGGGGGTTCAAACGAGATGTTTTTGTGGGGTTCTGGCTATGGTAGACGCCGAAGCTATGGAGATACTTCAAGGCATTCGGTTTGCAAATTCTTGTGGATTTTCTCCTTATCTTGTGGAAACAGATTCCCTTCAGGTGGTAAAGAACTTGCCTCTGATTTTTCTTGTGCTCCTAATGCACAGATTCTCCAGGAGATTTCCTCATTATTGCGGGTAGTACATGGTAAGTGTTGCTATGTTGCTAGGGATGATAATAAAGTTGCTCACTCGCTAGCTGCGTTTGGGGCAACTAAATGTGTCAATTTTGTTTGGTTTGATTGTATTTCCCGCTTTATTTTGGATCTTATCCTAGTGGATTTGAATTAATGAAGGTTTTATTATATATATATATATATATATATATATATATATATATATATATATATATATATATTGATTTTTAAATTATTTTTTAGTTAATATATTCTTTATTAAATAAATTTGGAATTCAGTTCCGACTATAACTTTTAATTTTTGTTATCATCTAGATGTTGGTTGGTAACTAGGATTAGATGTTAATTATATTTTTTAGTTGTTATAAATAAATGCATAAAGTATTTTTTGAATTGAAATAAAATATTAATTGTCGAGATTTTCTCTATTTTTTAATCCACGTTAGTATTAGGCTACAAATTAATGATTTGTTGATCAAGACGAATCTTTATATCTTTATCTTTATATATACTAGTATTTTCACCCGTGCGATGCAAGGGAATATAGTTTTGATAGTGATTTCGATTAAAATTTATGAAAATATATTAATTATACAATCATATAAAATAAAAACATAGTACAATAACATTTTAATATAAAATATTATCGAATTCAAAATAATAATAAAAAAAAGTAATCAAAATAGAAATGTAGAGATGGCAAAAAAATTCGACCCGAACCCGATGGGTACCCGCCCCGCGGGTTGGCGGGGATGGTTCGGGTCAAGTTTTAGTGACCCGAGCGGGTCGAGGGGCGGGTACAGGTTTTGGCCGCCACGACCCGAACCATTCCCGATTATATTATTTAAAATAATATATTAAAGAAAAATAATAAAAAATGCCGAAAAAATAAAAAAATCGAAAAAAGCCGCCCCAAACCCGTTCCCTCCCCGACCCGAAACTCGCGGGTCGCGGGTGCGAGTTTGAGTTTAATAAAATTTCGCGGGGCGACCCGAACCCGACCCGTTGCCATAACTAAGGAAATGCAACATTTACAAAACTAATAAAAAATAAGAAATTATGATCATTATAAGATTTTTTTTTCTTTTCTTTTTAAAGTTGTTTGTCTCGTCGAAAAGAATAGTTTTATTTACTATTTATTTGTTTGTTAAACTTTCCTTTTTTAAAATAAGTTATTTTTATCTTTTATATATATATTAAATTATTTACAACCATAAATTTATATTTGCTTTGAATTGGTAAAGAATATTGTTGTTATATTTTTTATTTATTTAATTTTACTCCAAATGAGTAAATATCGTTTTATTTCTAAAATAAATTTTTTTAGAAATTTTTCTGATCTTTGAAATAATTATTTATTTTTAATCCTGGTTCAACCCGATTCCATCTCTGACCCTTGATCTATTGCTTCTTTCAGGTCAAACCATTTCAAGTTTTCTGAATACGGAGTATTATATAACTTAATGATATAATTTAAAATGAAGTAAAAAATATAAAGTAAAACTTTGACATTTGATATTTTGGACGATTTTACGGACAATGTTTTTACAGTTTGCTCTCACTTGTTATATTGTATTAAATTTCTTGTTGAGATCTTCAATTTGACGCATATATTACATATTTTTCGACTTAAAAAATAATAGAATAATGTGTATGATTAAAAAAGTGATTTATAAAATGGTTTATAAACCATTTTTGCAAGTTTATCGAGCACATGCTTAAACATAGTTTTAATACCGATAGTTACCCATAGGATTTTTCAAATACATTCCAACATGCGAGAGTGTTTACTTCTAACTTTTGTTAATTGTCATTATATATTACGTAAAATTATATTCAATCAAGTATGAAATTATTCGATTTGAAAGAAGATTTTTGAATTTTTCATTATTTTTTTTATTTTTTTTATATAATCAAATTGGAAAACTTATAAAAAAAATACACAATATAAGGAATGTTTCTAAGTTCTTTAAACTAAAACATTTTCGTGTTACTTAAACATTTTTCAACACATTTTATAATATAATTTTATATCTTTAGAATTAATTTAATGTTACTTTACTAAATTAGTTACACATTATAATTAAACAGAATAATTTTTTTTAATTAATTTAACAAAATTTCTAAATGCCTCTCTTCGGTTGCAGCGTTTTTTTTTTTTTTTTTTGGTTTTTAAACACTAGAATTTTCAATACAATTTTTTAATCACACATCTTTTCTCTCTCCAATTTTTAACCCTCCAATCATCTCGAGATACGTGAAAAAACCAAAAATTCTTTTTTTTTTGTCATAAATGCCTCCGAACAGAGGCTTACGGATCTTGAATATTTTTTTATAACAATAGAGAATTATCTATTTATTTTTTAAATTAGACTTATGATGCTTTTGATGTAATTTTTTCACATTTTTCACAAAAAATGAAGATTCATAATAAGATTATAGACAATTTTAAATTGTCCTTTTTTGAAATTGGAACGAAGCAACTCTATTTGACAAAATATTTTTAAACAACTCACTTTTAAATTACTTTTTAATCATACATATTTTCTCTCTCCAATTTTCAATCACTAATTTTTACCTCGAAAACATCACATTCTTTGTTTTTAAACAAAAAAATTTAATTACCATTATTTTTTACCTAATTTAACAGTGCTAAAGACGATTTTTTTTTATTTGAGAACAAATGCTTATAGTGCTCAAAAGTGTAATTCAAATTTGCAATCATTACACTTTCCAAAATGCAATCATTTTTTATTTGTTTTTTAATTTTTGTGTTTTTGGCAAAACCTTTCCAAATTTAGCAAGTGCATTTTGGCGAGAAAGTGTGTTTGTTATTTTTGGTAAAGACTTTATATATATATATATATATAGTACAGATTATAACAACAATAAAGTGGCCAAATATCACATCACATAGTTTCCCACCTTTTTCACACTTTCCTAAAATGGAAATTCATTGTTTATCTAACTATATATAAAAGAATCAATCTTCAATTGACACTATTCATCTACTTCAATTCTAATTAAATTGGTACTATTCATCCAATTCAATTACAATTAAATACTATTTATCCAATTTATGCACTATTCCAATTGTAATTAAATACTATTCATCCAATTTAGGTACTATTCATCCAATTAATTCATCTAATCCAATCAAATTGCAATTAAATTGACACTATTTATCCAATTTAATTGCAATTAAACACTATTCATCCAATTTAGGCACTATTTCAATTGCAATTAAACACTATTCATCAAATTTAAGCAATATTCATCCAATAAAATACTATGCGGGCAAGTTGCCCTGATTTCCCATCAATTTAGGCACTATTCATCCAATTAAACACTATATAATTTTTTAATATACATCTATTTAATATGCATTGTGATCAACACATATGAATTATTTATTATTTAATGTAGGGGTATATATTAGATAAAATGTAAGCAAATTTATAGTTCCAACATATAATAATTATGTTTTCTTAATTCGTGTCAAAATAGAAATGAGTCTATCGTTATAGGTAGAGGTGGGCAAAAATTGACCAAACCCACCGAACCCGATCGATTTGGATTGGTTTTTCATGAAAATTGGGTTGAGTTCGAGTTTTTTTTTTTTAAATTTTAGTCGAGTTGGGGTGGGTTGTGTCGGGTTGCGGGTTGGATGAATAACCCGACCCAACCCAACCCAAATAAAAAAAAATCTGTTTTTTTTTTATATGAAACTTAACTTATTTAAATATTGATTGAACATATTTTAATTTTATTAGCAAGTATTCAATTTATTGTATTTTAGGTTATTATAGTGTACATAATGATTTGAATTAAAGATTGATTCATGCGTTTTTTTTTTCAAATTTTTTACTAATTGGGCCAAAGCCCAAACTGACCAACCGGACCCAACCCGACTGAAATTTGGTGGGTTGGATTGAGTTGGGTTTGAACTTGTAATTGGATTGGGTTGGGTTGATTTTTTATCAACCCGACCATAGTGGGTTGGGTTGGGCAAAAAATCGACCCAACCCAATCCACGCCCACCTCTAGTTATAGGATATGGGAAGTATCAAACAAAAAATAATTATTTGAAGCTTCTCTGATAGAAAAATACTGGCAATATGCATGCAATGCAAGCATAAAAACTAGTAGGGATTAAAAAAAATGATTATATATATACATTTTAAAATTGCTTTTATCTAGAGATTATAAACAGTTACTTTGAAAATAATTTTATCTCATTATCAGTAATGTTATATATTCAGCTATTAATTAGTTGGTATTTTCAATATATATTTATAATTTGGAATTATGATGTAGAGTTTGAAAATAAAATCTTATTATTATTATTATTATTATTATTATTATTATTATTATTATTATTATTATTATTATTATTATTATTATTATTATTATTATCATCATCATCTATATCTATATCTATATCTATATTATCTATATAAAAACAGAAGTTCCGTCAAATGCATTTTCCCGCCAAAAGTTAGTTTCCGTTTCTAGATATTTTTTTTCTTTTGTTCCGATAATTAAGATAGTTTCCTCACTTGGACAAAATTTATTGAGCCTCAATTGTTGGGATAGTTAATATACCGTAATCCGTGCTTGTGTGATTTGATGTACAATTTCTCCTTCTTATTAATTAGACAGATTGCTTAAACTCTGTATTAATACTTTTTTATATTTTCCCCCTAATTTAAAATCTAGAATACCGAACAGACTGTTTTCTCTGTTGAATTAAATAGAGTAACAATTTTTTTTTTTTTTTTGACTTGTGGAATTCGAACAGTCAATTCTATTTGTCAATTTTCTTTTTTAAAAAAAGGCTGAAAACGTGTTGCCCTTTTTCTTAAGTCAACTTTTGGGAAAATGAACACACTATTTTTTAGAATCCGTAAATATAGATGCTATCATCAGTTTTTGTCTATACACAGAATTTCCACACTGCTTGCTTGAATGTAAACTTCCATCCTCAATAATGTTATTCAATTGTTTTCTTGCAAATGAATTTTTTTACCTTTCATTGTGTTAACTGAGTTTTTGTTTTTTTTTTCCTTTCTCATCGCTTCACTCTTCCTCGGTGTATTGCATTTGCGATGCTGCTTGGCGGTGTAGCACTAATGAATGGCGCCAGTTTTCGATTTAGTTAGAGACGTCAACATTACAAAAACAAGCTGGGCAATAAAGGTTCGTATCATCCGTGTGTATGAGTTGCCGAGGTTCACTAATCCGAATGAGGTATATAGTTTGGAGTTCGTTGCTCATGATCGAGAGGTATGTATCATGAAACCTTCTGTTATGTTGCCGGTAGTTAACTGGCACCTAATTTTGTTGTTTTGGTAATGTATGCAATTTAAGAATGAGAGTAAACAAATTAAACTAAAATAAGTCTACAACAAAGTATTTTATGAAAATTTTAATGTTATTCATATTCTACTGCCAATATTTGGATTGTTTTTTTGTACATATAAATTTTTTTTGTTTTGTAAGTCACTGATAGTGATAATAGCATTTTCTTGGAAATTTAATTGTTGGACTTAAATTTTTATGTTATTCCATTATTATTATCACTATTATTGTTTAAAATTGTTTACTACTTTGGGCTGATTATTAGAAATGTGGTGTAACGTTTTTTACTATTTTTTCAGATTAATTATTATAAATATGGTGATTATATTTATTGTTTTTAATTTTCATTGGTGTAACCATAAGTGTGTAGATTATTATTATTATTATTATTATTATTATTATTATTATTATTATTATTATTATTATTATTATTATTAGATTACTACTCCAAGGAACATATTATTGTTCATTCATTATTGTTGTTTTTTATTCAATGTATTATCATCATTGATGTAATTCTTGAATTTATTTTTCTATCTTCGTTCGTTTTCAAAGATATTAGTATTTTAAGATTTATTGTCATTATTATTATTATTATTATCATTCTTACCATTATTATCACTATTATTGTTTATAACTGTTTACTACTTCTTTAGGTTGATTATTTGGTAATTACATTTTATTGCTTTTAATTTGTATATAACAGTTAACTAATTACAATTGTGGTGTAACGTTTTTTTACTATTTTTTCAGGTTAATTATTATTAATGTGGTGATTGCATCTATTGTTCTTAATTTTATTATACAGATTACTCCTGAATGTAACCATAAGAGTGTAGATGATGATGATTATTATTATTATTATTATTATTATTATTATTATTATTATTATTATTATTATTATTATTATTATTATTATTATTATTATTGTTGTTGTTGTTGTTGTATAGATTACTGCTCACATGAACATATTATTTTTTATAGATTACTGCTGTTTTTTATTCAATAAATTATCATTATTTCATGTTCTATGATATAGATGAATTCGATTATCTTGCTCTTTATCTATTAACGTAGGGTGATCGTATACATTCGAGTATTAAGAGTTCTTTGATTAAAACATGCAAGTCATTGATTAAGGAGGGTCAGTTATATGTGATTAGACATTTTGTTGTTGGGGCCAACGATATGAAATTCAAGACTACATCTCACAAGTACAAGATAAATTTCATGACGAAGACGCATGTGTTTGAGATATCTGATGATAGCTTCCCGAATCAAATTTATGTGTTCAAGAATTTCAGTGATATTGAGAATGGAAACAAAGTTAATGAGTCTGAATTGTTTGGTAAGAGTTGTTTTTCACGTGAAATTTACTACATTTTTACTTCTCATTTTTCTTTTGACCTTTTATATAGGTTTTTCATATTTTTTTGTCTTTTCAATGTGATTCACTCAGATGTTATAGGAGAAGTAGTTGCTAAGGATGTTCCAAAAACTAAAGAGGTTTATGGGAGAACTGCACGCCTCATAGACATTGAAATTGAGGACCTTGAGTACGAATTTTATTTCTTGAATTATTTAACGATTTGATTAGGACTACGTGTTTTAATTATTTTAAATCAATCATTACTTTTATCCTTTATAGGGAAAATCGAATGCCATGTACGCTCTGGGGTGATTTCGTGGATGAGATTGATGTTAAGTTAGCGGATAACAATGGAGAACCTGTAATTTTATTACTACAAATGTGTCGTGCAAAGAGCTTAAATGGTATGGGGGTTCTTACGTATTAAAATTAAATTTATACGATCTAAAATAGAATTTTTTAATTAACTGTTATTCAATCTTTGAATGAATATAGGTATTTACCGAATATGTAACACGTTTCACGTTACCAAGATGTTGGTCAACAATAGATGTGATGAGGTTACTAATTTTCGTAGCAAGTAAGACTTCGGTCTATATCCCCCTTTATGTGCCATGGTTTACAGTTCTATTGATATACTTTTTAACTGTGTTTTATTTAAGATTATTGGCTGGGACAGACACATGTTCTCAAAGGGTCAGTCTCCTATCTTCGTCTACTGTCTACACGGTGTCAGGTGATCTTGAGAGTGGGAATACTGAGATCAGGACAATTGATCAGCTAATATCCTTTAGGGAGGTAAATTGATAATACATAATAAAATAAGGCGTTAATTTTGGAATGTGATTTACTGATTTTATTTGCCCAGGTTGTAGTTTTTGGGTGTTTGCTACCGTGTGTTCGATTGAAACGGAACATAGTTGGTGGTACTTAGCTTGCAATAGGTGTCCAAAGAAGGTCAATTGTGTTGGCACGAGATTCTATTGTGAAAAATGCGATCGTTTTGATAATTCTGGACATCATAGGTTCAAATCTCAAACTTTAAATCTTATACATTATATCCATGTAATGAATATTAGACTACTATTTTAACATAACTTTTTTGTGATGTTAGATTCAAGATACAAGTGAGGGTGATTGATGGAACGGGAAACACGTCATTTCTTTTATGGGATAGAGAGTGCACTGAACTAATAGGAAAATCTGCGGCAGAATTGTTAGATGAAGTTACTACGGTATTTATGAATTAGTTAGCAATTTTCCGTTCAATTTTGGTCCCAAAAGTTCCTGTTTCTTTGATCTAACCAAAACATTTGTGACTTTTAGAAATCTGAGTTGGACTCATTGCCAATAGAAGTGGAGTCATTGGTTGATCGAGAAATTATGTTCAAGGTTCAAGTTAGGGATCAAGATATAAAATACCGCAATGTTGTGTATACAGTTATGAGGGTAACCGTTGATGCATGCATCATCTCTAAATATGTGAAGTCCAACGACAACCTTTATTCTGATGTCATATCAACGATAGAGAAGACCGAGGTTGAGGATGAAAAGTTATTTAAATAATTGTGTTTATTGATAAATAAATACATTTGATAACCGCTAAACTTTACTTGGATATTTTTTAATTGATGTTGGATTAATTTAACAGAATTCGTCAGGCGACGAGGTTACAACTCCAATGAAGGAGTCCATCATCATTTATCAGGCAGGGGGAAAGCATGAACAGAGTGTAGCCAAAAGATCTCTTACGGGAGATCTTTCCACTAATATCATTGAGAAGAAGTATAAAGCTATTGTGAAGTAGGAGAAGGAGTAAAGTAATTAATGTAGCTTATGTTAAGATATTATGGTATCGCTTCCATTCTGAGTACTTCGTACTATTTTAATATTTTTTTTCTATGTTATGTTAAGTGTTTCTTAATGTTCTACGAACTTATGTTCTCCGATGAGTACTTGCTTTGGTCTATGTTGTTTTGGCTGTTATAATGACGATATTTTTATTGTTATGTTGTTTTGGGTGTGATAGTTTCGAGATTATTATTATTATTGTTATGAAATTTATTATTATTATTTTTTTAAATAGATTATTTTGGTTTATAAACTGAAATTATTTTTCAGCCAAACTAATTGCAGATCACAATGAATTCATTTTGTAAATTGGTCAAGTAAACATTATAAACTATGACAATAGCATGGACTTTTGCATTGGTATAAGTACATGATTTTTCTAATAAAGGTATTAATCAATTTATAAACAATGAAAGGCCTAATCAATATATTATAGCCATTCAAGTAAACATTATAAACTATGACAACATCATGCACTTTTGCATTGGTCGAAGTACATGATTTTTCTAATAAAGCAATTAATCAATTTATAAACAATAAAAGGCCTAATCAATATACTATAGCTCGTCAAGGGCCCCACGTATTATAATGAAGCGACATAAAATAAAATTACATGAAATGAAATGATGCATTTCGAAATAATATAACACTATCGAATTGTAAATTTTACTATTATTATTATTATTATTATTATTATTATTATTATTATTATTATTATTATTATTATTATTATTATTATTATTATTATTATTATTATTATTATGTTAAAGTTTCTGATGAAATCAGTTTAATATAAACTGAAACTGTAGAAATATATTAAAACGAGATACCCACTACTAATTATATCACAATACACTTTCTATTCATATTCATGTGCTATTAACAAAAGGATGCCCAACCAGTGCACGATAATAAGCAAGAATACAAATCTAATTTAAGTTCGAGTGGCCCAATGAACATGCTTAGATAATGTGTTAAACATAAGTACTAATCACGGTATATATGTCTCAATAAAAAAAAATGTATATAAACAATCATGGGCCCACTCAAGTAATGTTTTATTATTTTATTTTATATATTCAGGTACCCAAGATGATGGAAAAAATCAAAATACTCAATCAAATGAAATTATATTAAAATACAGAACATAATAATAAGACCAATATAGTAGAGACGTTGTAGGATACATGATCTCAGACAATTTATTAGACGAAAATTAAAGGGGGGAAAAACAGGAAAGTGAATAGACTTTGCACATTAAAAACACGGTGACTGTTCGTTATCTCAGTGTTATAAAATTGACGTTCACATATTCATCCCTGAATGCACTACATAATCTAGCATTATACTCAGATTCCATTTCCCGGTTTGCAATACATACACTTCCAGGTTTCAATCAAACATCCACAGTTGAAGAAACAATTTGAATATAATACATTCTTCCGAAATCAGTTGGGATAGTATCGTTGGTGCAGCAGAATATCATTGAAGGCTAAAGAAATAATTACAATGAGAAGGCTAACCGAATCAACAATCATTTCATCAAAGCGGGCAAGAGAGCCGACTACAACTGACGGTAATATGTTTAAATCTTTCCTTTTTTGCATTTTTATTGGATTTTGAATATGTATTTTTAGTCGTCATAAGAAAATATTTTTGTTGGTTAGGTATATCTAAATCTGATTTAATGTTTGTAATTCAAAAAAAATAAATAAATTAATTAAAAATAACACACACACACACACACACACACATATATTTTGCACTGTCTATTTTTGAATTGGATGTAGTCTCTGTAATTTTTTTGCGTACCTTTTCCTATTTTTCAAACTGCATAAACTTCAAACGACGATGATCCATGCTCATTAGTTTCTCCATTGTTACAATGAATGATATTCACGTTCAATTGTATGTATCCTACAAACTTAGAATAAATGTGGTTAGAAGATTAATGGTAATGGAAAATTTGGAAAAGATTGCATACGAATCTCTCGATAGAATTTTTGCAATTTTTTTTTTTGGCTAGGAATCCAAAAAAAATCCTTGGAAACGATTGTATACTAATTCCTCGATAATTTTTTGCAATTTATTTTTCAGGAAATCGAGGAAATCAAATTTGTCGAAAAAAAAAAAAGAATTACTGGACAGGGCGTTCTGTGATTTTTCACCCAAAAAAGAAAAAGAAAAAAAAAGAATGAGCTTTTCATACCTGCAGCCCAACAGATAATAGTATAGTAAAAAAAATTGTAATATTTCACATATAAAACTGTTGTCTAATAAAAAGGAAAAAATCAGGGTTCTTAATAGTTTTTGGTTTAAAATCGTATTGTATTCCCATATTCCATTAAAAAAAATTAAAAAACTTTACTAATAATGGTTAATATACGGACATGTATGAGAAAAAATTTACTTATCTGTTTCGAGAAAAATGGCAGTCATGTCGGTACCATCCGAATGTGGATCGGCGTCCGTCCTGATGTTTGATCTGGTTTTTCCCCCCTTAATGTTCGTATCCATCGATGAATTGCATTTGTGTGAACGTGGATCTAACATCTTCGGTATGATTCAACACCCGATCTGAAAAATAGCCAGTCGAAAGGAATTTTTCTGGAAAAAAAAATACATAAAAAAACTTCCATAGACAAGAAATTCAGATCAACTACTCGCATGAACCAGATCTACTCTGCATTTTCGACCGTAAAAAAAAGAGAGACGAACGAATGTAAAAAAAAAAAAAAAATTACAATGATTAGATCTGGAAATGTGGAAAATATGGTGGGTGGTGGTAATAAAAGGAAAAGTGGTTGGTGCTGGTAAAGAATGGAGAAGTGGTAGGTGGTGGTGATAGGACGGATTCAAGCATCTTTTTTAACCATTTTTGTATCTAATTTGTCTGATTTTGTGTGTAAAAATAGGTACGTAAAACCACTTCAGCCATTTGTTTTGTTATGGTAGTTTCGAGAAAGTTTTGTCTTAAATCTTTTAAAATAATAACGTACAAATGAAATGTTTGGTAAATATTAAACTTTGTTCTGTATCGCAATTATTACAATTTATAAATTAATTTAGCCTCTGTTTGGAAAAAGTAAAAAAAACAAGTTTTTAAACAACACAATTTCCAAAACCATCTTTTAACCACACATATTTTCTCTCTTCAATTTTCAACCATACAGCTTACCTAGAAAACATAAAAAAACATGTTTTTAAATACCAACATTTTAACAAACAGAGGCTTACAATCCTTTTTTTTTAACACAATGATTACAATTTATAAACAAATTATTCTGAAAACATTTAAAAAAATATTTTTTTACGCAACTTTAAACAAACATATCCTTACAACTCTTATGTGAAAATTAAATGTTTGCATCGTTGTTTATTACGGTGTCATTATAATTATAATAAAGCAACGATTTCATTTGGGATCTAAATGTTTAAATTTTTTTCTTCTATACAGGGGTGAACTTGGATTCGGCTACGAAGAAATCGGGAGGATGTACTATTGAAAGTGGCATGCATATAAAAATTAATGTTAGTATTTTTAGAGGCAGTTGTTCAAACTATTCCAGATCTCCTCTCAGTGATATTACAAATGGTATAGTTGTTAAAACTCGATATATTTGTTGTTATTCAGTTTATTCATATCATAAACCATATCCCGTTGTTATAGGTAGTGTTATCAATCAATCAAAAACTCCCGTCAAGAATTATGGACTTCATGTGGCGACTATGCAAAATATATCAACAAATGACAATTCTTCGACAGTTGACATTTGTACAAATGATGATGTTGACGCTCGCAAGAAATTGAGACTATCCGATCTCTAAGACAGTGGAGACAGTGTAGATGACCATGCAGTTAGGGGTGGGCAAAAAAACAGGAACCGACATGACCGAACCGGAACCGAACCAAAAAAACCGAAACCGTATGGTTTTAAAAAAATAAAATAGGAAATCGGTTTTGGAACCGAAAACCGATTAGTTTTTGGTTCGGTTCTCGGTTCCGCCTTTAGAACCGAAAAACCGAACTTAGAACCGATCTTTGATCCTTAATTTTTTTTTTAGTATCTTAATTGGTTGTCCTAAAACTAAAAATTAAAAGAATTTGTATTTTTTTGGATAAAGTGAAAATGATTAATTTCTTTTTATGAAATTTGTTACGTCTCCACCTCATTGTAACCTTTAACTTCACACTTGGACTAAAATTCTTAGTAAATGAAAATCGAATGACACTAACTTATTAATAAGCGAAGTTGTAAATGACCACGATGGAGTTAATTAAATATTTAAATACAAATATAAAATAATTAATAATAATGCATTTAAAACTCATGATTCATCCCACAAGTTTACTATATTGTCATGCTTGAAAAACCTTCTAGGCCGTTTCCTATTTTTGTTTATGAATATCTTCCGTTTCATGGAGAATCCTATACTTTCTTTGTGGTGAAAGGATTTTTGAAATCCTTGATCTTAGTATATTCGGTAGAAATTTATTTCAGGTTATTGACTCACTTCCTGAGACCTGATGCTCATCGATAAGGCTCTCGAAAAATAATTATTATTTTAAAACCGAATTAGAACCGAAACCGAACCAAAACCGAATGGTTTGGTTCGGTTTGGTTCTTGCGATTCAATGGAACCGAATGGTTCCATTTTACAAGAACCGAAAAAATATGGTTCGGTTCCGGTTCTTGAGATACCCGAACCGAACCACCCGACGCCCACCCCTACATGCAGTAATTGATTTCAATTATGGTAACGTCATATTAGATTATCGTAAGCTTTTCCTAAGTTTTAATATACCGATAATAAACATAAAACTAATTATTTATTATTTTTTTACATTGTATTTAATAGGAGAGGACGTGGAATCTACTGGTGATATTTTATCCATAGGTGTGTTGATTTTTTCCTTATATTAAAATATTTTAATAATGTGATTTATTTAAATATAGTAGCTAATCATTTATTATTTTATAAGCTACCACCCATATTTGAGATAATATTGTGTGCTGCTAATAGAGTAGGAGTTCCTGTTATAGTAGTTAATTTTTTATAATTTTAAAAACAGCTAACCATATTTGAGACAATATTTAAATAATATTTTGAATGCAAAATATTAGTTAAAGAATATTTTCTGGATTTTTTTTTGAAAAAAATTGTTTAAATTGTATTATAAATCTTTTTGCATTATTGAACCTCACATTGAATTTAAACAACAATATTATGCATTTTTTTTTTAAATTTACTTACCAGTACATTGTCTTGCAGAATATTATGATTTTGGTGATCCTTCATTTAGCTGTGAACATTGTGGAGCTCAATTTTTGTATGAGGAGAGGGTGGGGTGTGTTTATAAGACTGTTAAACCAAAATACTCTTTATGTTGTATGCATGGTAAGATCTAGCTTCCGATGATGCAAACACCTCCTCAGTTGCTTCAGGATTTAGTTTTTGGTGCAAATGAGAGAAGTAAGCATTTCATTGAAAACAACCTATCATACGATAATATGTTTTGTTTCACTTCGATGGGAGAGAAGATTGATTCTAGCTTGAACAAAGGAAATTCGCCTCCTGTATTTAGATTAAATGGTCAGAACTACCATTTAATTGGAAGTTTACTCCCGCTAGAGGGTCCACATCCTAAATTTGCTCAGTTATATATTTATGATACGGCCAATGAAGTTGGGAACAGAATAAAATCTGTCAGGTATTTTGTTTCATTTTAGTTTATAATCTTTGAATATGAACATTTCAAAAATGTAGTTTTCATTAGCATCTTTTCTTTTCTTATATTTTTTTTCCAGACAGGCTAGCGATATAAATACACTTCATACTGAGATAGTTTCGGATTTGAAATCGATGCTTGATGAACACAATGTATTAGTCAAGTCATTTAGAAAGGTTGGTCAGGAAATACAACGGAATGGTGGCTCAAATGTGAAATTGAGGTTAATTGGACGGAGGGGTCGAGATGCGAGAATGTATAATATGCCTTCAATTGATGAAGTTGCGGGGTTAATCCCAGGATATTTCGAGATGTCTCCTGGTGATAGAGATATTATTGTAGAAACTAAATCAGGGATATTGAAGCGGATAAATGAGTTGAATCCTTCGTATCTTGGTCTACAATATCCACTTCTTTTTCCATTCGATGAAGATGGGTACAGAGAAGATATTTCTATGACTAAATCAAATGTGTGTGCATCTGGTGGTAGAAAACATGTAAGCATGAGAGAGTATTTTGCTTTCAGATTGCAAAACAGGAATAACGAATCACCGGTTATTCTATCTTCAAGAAGACTTTTCCAACAATTTGTTGTAGATGCATATACAATGGTTGAATCTTCCAGATTGACTTACATACGCACTCATCAAAAACTATTGAGATCTGAGATGTATAGGGGCTTGACAGAAGCATTGTTTAGAGGAGAGATAGATCCTTCAACCCAGGGTAAACGTGTGGTGCTACCGTCTACATTCACTGGTGGGGCACGTTACATGATTCAAAACTACCAGGACGCAATGGCCATATGTAGATGGGTTGGGTATCCAGATTTATTTATAACTTTCACCTGCAATCCAAAGTGGCTGGAAATAGTGCATTTTGTCGAAAGCAGAGGTTTGAAGCCTGATGATCGGCCTGACATTATTTTCCGAGTTTTTAAGATGAAATTGGACCATTTGATCAATGATCTTAGATGAAATAAGATTTTTGGAAACGTGAAAGCAGGTAATATTTACTTATGTTTATGTAAGATATATAATATTAAAGTGTATTCTTTATTATGCAACTAAATACTTTTAATAATTTCTCCTAACATTGAACGTCGTAATGTTGTTTATTAGTGATATACACGGTGGAATTCCAGAAGCGTGGCTTGTCACACGCTCACATTTTATTGTTTCTTTCAAAGGAGGATAAATATCCCACCGGAGAGGATATTGACAGAATAATTTCAGCTGAAATTCCCGATCCGAAGTCTAATCAGAATTATCAGGCAGCAGTTAAAGACTTTATGATGCACGGACCATGTGGCAGTGCCAGAAGGACATCTCCATGCATGGAGAATGGTCAATGTGCTAAACATTTCCCCAAAAAAATTTTCGAATACACCAATGTCGATGAAGACGGGTACCCAATTTATCGAAGAAGAAATGATGGGCGAACGATTAAAAAGAATGGTGTTGATCTTGACAACAAATTTGTTGTGCCCCACAATCGATATTTGCTACTCAAGTATGGTGCACACATGAATGTGGAGTGGTGCAACCAATCTCGATCAATCAAATATTTGTTCAAGTATGTCAATAAGGGCCATGACCGAGTCACCGCTACTTTTTACCGTAGCACTGAGGATGAGGACTCGGATAAGATTGTTGATGAAGTTAACATGTACTACAATTGTAGATACATTTCACCATGTGAGGCAGCATGGAGGATTTTTGGATTTGAGATTCAATTTAGAGATCCTCCTGTCAAAAGGTTGAGTTTTCATCTCCCGAATGAGCAGAACGTCATTTTTTCAGATTTTGATAGTATTGACAAAGTGTTGACACGTCCAACAAAGCATGTTTTCGGCGTGGATGGATGCAAACAAAAAATATGCCGAAGCAAAAAATTTAACATATACGGAATTTCCTACCAAGTTTGTTTGGAAGTTGTCTACAAGGGAGTGGCAGCCTAGAAAGTGTGGATATTCTATCGGGCGTATATTTTATGTACCTCCGGGATGTGGAGAAATGTATTATTTGTGATGTCTTCTCAACATAGTGTTGGAAACAATCTGTAATATTAATAAGAATGAAGTGAAATGAAACAATCAACAAAATGAAACAATAATAAAAGACTGACTTGAATACAGATTGAGGCTAGCGATTGGCTATGTCCTATAGCAGAATTTCGCCCCTACTCGTGTGCTTGCAGTTCAATGAGCGTCTGCTACCAGGATTCAACAATCTGTAACCAAGAATCTAGCACCCAATTCTTGGCCCTGGCGAATTTACTCAGTGGATTTTCTCTCAGAATTTGAAGGATATAATGCAAAAAAAAAGTTAACAAAACTTGATTCATATTCTGTATTTATAGACCACCAGAAATTATAGTTATGTAATGATTAGTTGTGTTGATCAGACACAACTGTTTCTATACAAACAAACTCCAACAATACCCCACATTTGTATAGTAAATATTGTCAGTCACAAAGTTTTGGATGATCAGGAGAAAAACTAGATTCAATTTGCTTCAGGATAGGTGTCTTTTGGACTTGAACCTTCCTTAGTGAATACTTGTCGGATTTACTAGTGAATCAGTGTGTATAGGAGACATTGAACTGTTCACTATGTTTAGTAAACCAAGACAACAAGTATCACACATATCGAATCTTGACACCTTTCGATTCATACGGTTGTGTTCGTTTTGGTCCTAAACCATCCTGGATTCATAGGAGCTTTAGAGAATTTAGCCATGTCATTCTCATAAATGCGACCCCACATTACTCCCATATAGGTGACATAATAATTATGAATACCCTGCAATATTCATTTAATAGTTAATTGTGTCATTAAGAATGATTAATCATTCAACCTTAACATCACAGGTAGCATACGATTCTTATCATAGGAATGAACAATATTGTATGCTCTATTCTTTTAAGTTTCACTCAACTAGTTTTCCTTTTTGAACCTAGAATTGGACAACCAAAATTGCTAGGTTTGGTTTCCGCCAAGTTACTCCTCATTGCATTGGCTTTAAACCCATTCCCCTCGATAAATATAACACTTGCTCCTTTGGTATACCTTTTGTAAGTTGATCAGCAATATTCTCCTTTGATTTCACATAATCAATGGAAATAATGCCACTTGTGAGCATATGTTTTATAGTGTTATGTCGATGCCTTATATGCCTTGACTTGCCATTATAAATATGATTTTTCGCTCTACCAATAGCTGCCATGCAATCACAATGCACACATATGGCTGTCATAGGTTGAGGCCATAATGGAATATCTTCTAAGAAATTTTTAAGTCATTCCGCTTCTTCGGCGGTCTTATCTAAGGCTATAAATTCTGATTCCATTGTAGAACGTGCTATACACGTTTGCTTTTATGATTTCCATGATGCTGCAGCCCCTCCAAGTGTAAAAACATAACCACTTGTAGCTTTTTCCGTATAATTTGAAATCCAATTTGCATCACTATATCCTCCCAAAACTGGAGGATATTTTGTATAATACAATCCATAGTTTATTGTATATCTTAATATCTCAATACTCTAATTAGAGCTTCCCAATGAGTCTTTGATGGATTGCTTGTATATCTTGCTAATCTGTTCACAGAATAAGCGATATCCGGTCTAGTACAATTTGTAATGTACTGTAGTGTACCGATGATTCGAGCGTATTCTAGTTGAGATACACTATCTCCAATATTTTTCTTCAAGAAACTTTTAGGATCAAATGGAGTACTAGACGGTTTGCTATCAAAGTGTCCAAACTTTTTAAGTGTTGTTTCCAAGTAATGTGATTGGCTTAGTACATATCCATCATTACTTCTTTGAATTCGAATTCCTAAGATAACATCTTCTTTTCCCATGTCTTTCATATCAAATGTCGAATTCAATATCCTTTTTGTGGAGTTTATGACATCTAAGTTTGGTCCTATGATGAGCATATAAACATACAATTACATAAGAACCATTGTCAAACTTTTTGATGTAAATACATTTATCACATTCATTGATCCGAAATCCATGTGATATCATTGTATTATCGAATTTTTCATGCCATTGCTTAGGTGCCTGTTTAAGTCCATATAAGGACTTTACAAGTTTACACACTTTCTTTTCTTTCCCTTTTACCACAAACCCTTCAGGTTGTTCCATATAAATTTCTTCATCTAACTCACCATTAAGGAATGCAGTTTTTACATCCATCTGGTGTATAACCAAATTGTAAATAGCTGCAATAGCAATTAGCATTCTTATAGACGTGATCCTAGTTACTGGTGAGTATGTATCAAAGAAATCTAGCCCTTGTTTTTTACGATAGCCTTTTGCTACCAACCGAGCTTTATATTTATCAATAGTACCATCCGCCTTCAATTTCTTTTTGAAAATCCATTTATAACCAATTGGTTTACATCCCGGTGGTAAGTCTACTAACTCCCACGTATTATTTTGTAAAATGGATTCAACTTAATTATTTATTGCTTCTTCCCAATAAATCGATTCAGATGAAGTTATAGCCTCTTTATATGTTTGTGGCTCAGCTTCAATAAGATAGGTATAGTAATCAGGTCCAAAGTCTTTTGCAACTTTGATTCTTTTTCCCCTTCTAGGTTCTATTTCTTCCCTTTGGACAAATGATGTGTCTCTATTTGTCTCAAAGTCATTTCCTTGAACAACAGATGATGGAACATCCTCAATTTCATGACTCAAATCATGTATCTTTCTTTTATTTTGATCGATTCTTTCTTTATATGGGAAAATATGCTCGAACCATTCAGCCTCATTAGACTCAATAATGGTATTTGCTTGAATTTTCGAAATTCCAGATTTAATAACTAGGAATCGATAAGCTGCACTATTATTGGCATATATCCAATAAATACACAATCAATAGTTTTAGGACCAAGTCTTACTCTCTTAGGTAAAGGAACTTGGACCTTTGCGAAACAACCCCACATTTTCATGATTTTGTAACTTGGTAGCTTTTTGTTCCATTTTTCATATGGAGATTGATCACTTTTCTTTGGTGGGATTCGATTTAAGATAGTATTTGCAGTTAGTATAGCTTCACCCCACATATTATGTGGTAAACCAGAACTATTAAGCATGGAATTCACCATGTTTTTCAATGTTCTATTTTTACGTTCAGCCACCCCATTTTGTTGAGGAGTGTAGGGAGCTATTGTTTGATGTACTATTCCATGAGAAGTACAAAATTCTGCAAAAGCATTCGATTCATATTCTCCTCCTCTATCCGAACGCAGTATTTTGATCTTCTTTTCTAACTGATTTTCCACTTCTGCTTTATATGTCTTAAATACATTCAAAGCTTCATCTTTAGTGTGTAGCAAATATATGTAACAATATCTGCTACTATCATCTATGAAAGAAATATAATAATTCTTTCCTCCACGACTTGGTGTTGATTTTAAATCACCCAAATCTGTATGAATTAATCCCAATAATTCGTTTGATTTATTAACAACAGATTTATATGACTTGCTAGCAAACTTTGATTCAATACATGTTTCACATTTGTGCATGTTATCCATTGTAATAAACCAAGATTAACCATTCTATGCAAAGATTTAAAATTAACATGACCTAATCTAGCATGCCATAATGTAGAAGATTCAATCAAGTAGATGGAAGCCTTATTTATATTATTAATAACATCATTCTCAAGTACATTGAGTTTAAAGAGCCCTTCAGCCAAGTAGCCCCTTCCTACAAAAGTTCCCCCTTTAGTAAGAACAAACTTGTCAGATTCAAATACAAGTTTGAAACCCTTCTTACTTAGCATAGGACCAGATACAAGATTTTTAGTAATAGTAGGAACATGTAGCACATCCATAAGAGTAAGTTCTTTTCCAGAAGTTAATTTCAAAACCACTTTTCCCTTTCCAGCGACATGTGCAGTAGAGGCATTACCCATGAACATCTTCTCATCGCCATTGTTGGGAGTGTAGGTGTCAAACATATTTATGTTTCCACAGATGTGCCTTGTTGCACCGGTATCCACCCACCAATCCTTGCTATCAATCACCATGTTAACTTCAGATATAACACCAACGAATTCTTCAACCACATTGGCTTGGTTGTTGTTGTTGTTGGTAGCAGGATTTGCTTTCTTGTGGTAGCAATCTTGTGCTTTATGTCCAGATTTTCCACATACCTAGCAAGCACCCTTAATTGCCTTGAAATTCTTTCCTTTTGGAGCAAGAACTTTTGGACCTTTGCCTTTGTTGTTGAACCTTTTGTTCTTCTAGAATTTAGGCTTAGGCTTGGATGACTCTCCACCCTCAATGATATTGGCTTTGGCTTCGAACACCGAAGCATTCAACCCTTCACTTTTCCGATGATCTTCTTGAACCCTTAGTTTGAAAACCAGATCCTCCATAGACATATCAGTCTTTTTATGCTTTTAAATGGATCTTGAAATCATTCCAAGATGGAGGCAATTTCTCTATTATAGATCCAACAGAGAATGCCTTTGGTAGGTCCATTCCTTCTGCAGCAAGTTCATGGATAATAATTTGCAACTCTTCAACTTGATTGACAACAGCCTTTGAATCCACCATTTGGAACTTTAGGAATTTTCCAATAATGAATTTCTTTGAACCAGCATCTTCGATCTTATATTTATTCTCCAGCGAATCCCAGAGTTCCTTTGCAGTTTTATAAGATCGGTACACATCATATAGTGTATCATCAAGGCTGTTCATAATATAGTTTCTGCATAAAAACTCACTGTGTGTCCAAGCATCGACTGCACTGAGTTGTTCTGCATAACATTTTCTCCTTCTGCCTTAGGACATTCTTCCTTGACAACATGAGCGAGATTCAATGTTGTTAAATAAAACAACATCTTTTGTTGCCATCGTTTAAAATCCAGTCCCTTGAACTTGTCTGGCTTCTCAACATGAGGTTTCACTTTCACTCCATTCTCAACTTGAGATTTCACTTTCACACCAGATCCAGATGGTTCCATACTGAAATAATACAAATTAATAAAACCAAAATAGAAAGATGAAAAGGAAAAAATTCTGCTATAGATTGTTGGAAACAATCTGTAATATTAATAAGAATGAAGTGAAATGAAACAATCAACAAAATGAAACAATAATAAAAGACTGACTTGAATGCAGATTGAGGCTAGCGATTGGCTATGTCCTATAGCAGCATTTCGCCCCTACTCGTGTGCTTCCAGTTCGATGAGCGTCTGCTACACTAGTACAGAAACGACTATTTGCGTCGGTTGTAAAGGGATATTCACATCGGTTGTAGCAGCGACGCCTATGGAAGCGACGCACAATGTTCAGAGTTTAGGCGTCGGTTTTGAACCGATGCGTAAAACAACAAAAGGCGTCGGTTGAAGGGGTACAACCGACGCCTAAAACATACCAAAAGGCGTCGGTTGTAGGGGCACAACCGACGCCTAAAATATAACTATGGGCGTCGGTTGTGCCCCTAAAATCGACGCCCATGAGTGCATTTTATTGCATCGGTTAAAGGACACAACTGACGTCTTTTATTGATCTAACCCACCGTCAAACCTCCTATACACGCGCGCACGCACACAACTGTTTATTATATTTTGTTCACATTGTACATCCCATCAATAATCAACAATCATCAATCAATATATATATATATATATATATATATATATATATATATATATATATATATAGAAATGCATAACAAAATTAAATAACTCAACAAATAGAATTTTAAATTAATTTTTCAACAAATTTGTACATACATAACATTAAAAATCAAAATTATACACAGTTTTTGACAAAGTATTGAGCCCATAAATTTCGAACCTCGTCGATTTCCTCCATTCCTGAAATGCCTAAAAACAATTAAAAAGAATTAATAATTATTATGTTTATAAAATAGAAATCGTATAAATAACTTATACCTTGTCTAGAGAAGTAAATTGAGAATGAGCCGTGACTATCTCCAACATGTTTCTCATAACATAGTAGCCACACTCATCTCCTCCAGGTTGTTGAGGACACTGAAATTTGAACCTTTAAAATCAATATCTAATGAAAGTGAATATATATATATATATATATATATAATTCAAAGATTTGTAAAAACTTGGAAAGCTTAGCTAGTTTTCATACCGAAATTTTTTTCCAATTTACATTGGAATGTGTCCTCTGGCCTTCTAATGACCAAAATGCTCGGAAAGCCCTAAAATATCGATGGATATCATGAATAAGTTATAGAGATAATAATGAAACGCAAAAATCCTAAAAAAAATTTGACAGAGTCTCCCCTAAAAATTGAACTTATTCAACCTGTAAAGAGACCTATTATTGAAAACTATCCTAACAACTATCATAATCACAACATAGACACATCAATTTCACATCAAATTCTCCACGATTATTCTATGAAACTAGCCCAACTTATATATCAACCTTGCACTAAACTAAAAACCATGAACAATGCAATAATTACTTACATATTCAATGAAGGCTTGATTTCTATGATACGCTTACAAGATTGAGCTGAATCTATGAAGTACACCTTGTTGGCTTCGCAACATATCACAAGCAACATCCAATGATTCCTACGTATTATGAACGTGTAAATACACATTGAAATGTCTAATGGTTCAAATTTTAAGTAAAAATGATCTTACTCCTGGAAGTACGGCGCTAAAATGAATTTCTTAGATCTCAGTGATGTCATTGCTTCAACCATGTAACTCACAACACTATCTTCTTGTGTTTTTACTCTGATTGACGCAATCTTTGACAGACACATAAATCCAACTGCTTGAACACCGATTTCCTCACACAACCCATGAAGGAATCTAAAAATAATAATCAATGAATAAAATAAAATGAAAATTTAAATGAGATATATATATATATATATATATATATATATATATATATATATATATATATATATATATATATGCATTAAACAGTCTTACATTATGAATACTTGCAAGATAGATATATTCAGCCATCTCATTGAAAGCAAGTCGGTGATGTCGTCGATTGTAACATAAAGACTTTCATCGTCCTTGTGATGAAGCACAGATGCATCTAAAGGCAATTGGATGTAGTCTATACCAACAGGCAATGTAAGGATCAGAGTGTGTAGCCGCTTTCAACTATCACCCAGACGTTGTAACGTTGCATCATCAACGAGCGGGAGTCGTCGGGTAGATGATAGATCAAAACTCTGGGTATTTTTACATTTTCCAATTTTTTTTACCTTTTTTGTCAACTCTTCCTGCAATTACAGAATTTGTATCATCATAACACGTCTAATATAATTTTAAATGTGAGTAAAATTCGAAAGAAACGTCATGTAAATAAAAATTATTATTATCTCTCCTAAAATCACCAAATTTTTAGGCCATTGACAGAAGCTTCCAATAGCTTCCCCCACCCTATTGTAGTATGGAGATGGCACTGGAAGAAGGGACTCTTCGGCACCTTGTACAACATCATCAACTGACACTTTAACATGATCAACCAATAGTTGTTGATGGTGCACAACAATCTCTGGTCCGGATGGAAAAACCAATCCCCTAGCCACTATTTGATTCTCACCATTACAACTTACGGCGAGACGACAATGGATCGGCTTCTATTGTTCAACATGATTGAAAGTAAATGTTACCCCTAATAATTGGAATATAATCGATAATATTCAAAAATAATTTAACATTAAATACCTCAAGCTCGTCAAATGGATCTGGATTAACTGAGTAGCAACTACTGCGAGTTGGTGGTCGGGGATGTGGAGTTATGTCCATTTCAGCATCAACATTGAAGCCCATGCGTTGGAGGAGAGCTTCGTATTTCTGCTGCATACTGTCGATCTTACTCTGTACCTCTGCTGCATACTCTTTTCTGACCCGCTCGGTGATACCAACCTCCACCTCCTTCATGATAATATCCTTAATATCATCTACAGACACAAGTCCGATCGATCGTCTGCTGGCCGCATCAGGTTTTCCATATACATCCCTCACCGTGACGTAGACACCATATCCCCTAACCCGACCAGGATGATCCTATTTTCCAAGGGCTTCAGATAAGACGTCGTGGTGTCTCTTAGGGACAAAGGTCCCTTGAGTTGCTTCCTCAGATTTTTCAATTTGTTTTCAAAAAAAAATGAAAACTAAATATAGGTACTGAAGTGAAATTTAATTCATATTACGAACAAAATTGGGAGGCTATACTTACAATTTTTGCTTAAACCTCCCTTGTTTTTTCATTGGGGATGTAATAAGATCCATCTTCTTTCTTCTTTGATCTAGCATGCACCAAATCTAAGCTGCGATCATCGCTTAATATGGACGAACTAATTGTCCCACATGAAGAGGCCAAAGACAGTGGGTCTGATAAAAGCCACTGTGGCCTCATCCCGGCATAACCAGCGGAGCCTAGAAAATGTGGATGCTCGTTGTGCGACTGGCTTTCCCTGGCCTTTTTGCTTTTTTCCTTGAAAAAATAAAGCATCACATTCATTAGTTTTCAACTCAATGATAAGAAATTAATATACCCATGTATCTCTCAAATGGATACATATACCTCAAGAAAACTGGACCACAAATCTTAATGTCTCTCACCAAGTGAACAAGTAAGTGCACCATAATGTCAAAAAATGATGGAGGAAAATACATTTCAAATTGACATAGAGTGATAACAATATCATCCTGCAAATCATCCAACGCCTCTGGATCAACAACTTTACTACAAATTGCATTGAAAAAAAATCAAAGTTTTATAATGACATTTCTAACATGTTTTGGGAGTATGCCACGAACTGCAACTGGTAACAAGTGTTGCATTAAGACATGACAGTCATGAGACTTCATACCAACCAATTTCAAGTCCTTCATCGACACAAGACTTTTTATGTTCGATGAGTATCCAGATGGAACCTTAACAGAATTTAGGCACTTACAAAAACTTGTTTTCTCCTTTCTAGACAAAGTGTAACAAGCTGGAGGTAAATAGGTACGCTTTTCCAACTCTTGGGGTGTTAACTTATCTCGTATTCCCATTTCTACCATGTCTTTTCTAACTTTGATACCATCTTTTGTTTTTCCTTGAATGTTCAATAATGTCCCGATGACACTATCACATACATTTTTCTCCACATGCATTACATCAAGACAATGCCTTACCTGTAAGTGTTCCCAGTAGGGTAGATCCCAAAATATGGATCTCTTCTTCCAAAGACTCTTCTGAGGAGGTTTAAAAGGTTTTCCAAACACGACATCAATATTTTTAACTCGTTCATAAACCTCTTTTCCTGTTAACGGTAAGCGGGAAACTCGAGTCTCGACTTTTCCATTGAAGGGATTTTTCTTCTTTCGATAAGGGTGATGAACAGGGAGAAATATGCGATGACTCATATACACATTTTTCTTACAGTTTTTCAACCAAAAATCAACTGTATCTTCTTCACAAATAGGACATGCTTTAGCTCCTTTGTTAGTATAACCCGACAAGTTGCCATAAGCTGGAAAATCATTTATGGTGCAAAATATCATAGCACGTAATGTGAAATTCATTTTGCTATGTGCATCAAATGCCAACACACCTTCATTCCACAACAGTCTTAAATCTTCAATTAGGGACGCTAGGTAAACATCTATGTCATTTTCCGGTTGTTTAGGCCCTGAAATTAGCAACGACAACATGATGTACTTGAGCTTCATACATAACCAAGGAGGAAGATTGTAATTCACCAAAAGAACCGGCCAAGTACTATGTCGACTACTCATGCTACCGTGCGGGTTCATCTCGTCTGTACATAGTCCAAGCCTAAGATTCCTATCTTCCCCACCAAATTCAGGAAATATCCTATTAATGGTCCTCCATTGAGGAGAATCCCCCGGGTGTCTTAGCTTTCCATCTTCTTTCCTCCCTTCGGCATGCCACCGCATGTTCTTTGCATCCTTTGCATTGGCAAACAAGCGTTTAAATCTTGGTATTACGGGTAGATACCATAACACCTTTGCTGGAGATCCTTTCTTATCCTCCCAATTATCATTTCCTTCCTTTCGCTTATACCTCGATGCCCCACATTTTGGACACAGGTGCAATTCCTTATACTCAATCCGATACAATACACAATCATTTGGACATGCATGTATCCTCTCGATCTCCATACCCATCGGGCACAACATTTTCTTTGCCTCGTAAATTGAACAAGGAAGCTCGTTATCCTCCGGAAGCATCTCTCGTAAAAGTTCCAATAAAGCCATGAAAATCCTATCAGTCCACCTATTCCTCGCTTTCAAGTTATACAACTTGAACACAGCAGACAATTTTGTGAATTTCTTACAACCAGAAAATAAAGATTTTTCAGAATCATTAAACAAGCTATCGAAAATATGAGGCTTTTCGATGAAATCCTCTTGTATGTCACGCAGCATTTCATCTATCCGATCATTATCCATATCATTCTCATCATTATCCACATTATTCTCCTCCTGATCAACCTTATCATCACCGGTGCTCGTCTTAGGAAGTATACTCTCACCGTGCCATATCCACCGTGTATAACCTTCCTTAAACCCACGACGAATCAAATGACTCTTCACTTGCTCAGAGCTACGAAATTTTCTCAGATTCTTACAATCAAAACAAGGACATAAAAGCATTTCTTCACCTTCTTTTATTTTGTTTTCCTCAGCACGTTTCATAAATTCTTCAACCCCTTTCACATATTCATTTGTATTACGTCTCCCATACATCCAACCCCGATCCATATCTAATAAACCTATATATAAAGATATTCACCACGTGTTAAAACAAATGAAATCACCATAATTTATTATTTTCATATTTTATTTATAAATTCCTACATAAATTTTGACAGAATCTCCCCTATAAATTGGACTTAGCCAACCTGTAAGGGGAATCAAAATACCATAATAAAACTAAAATAGTCAACCTCAACATATTCAAAACTCAAAAAAAACTCCCAATCAAACTTCAACATTATCATTTATTCTAAAATATTCAACCTCAACATGTTAAAAACTCAAACATTTTTAGCCTCTTAATTATTCACTATATATGCTCATATCTCCAAATCATTACAACATAAACATCTCAACTCACCAAAACATCCAACAAGTACAAAACATTTCAAATAATTCATTTGTAAATACCTCACAATCATTACTTATCCGTAACTTCGAAAATCAAATAAATTTTTTTAACATTCTACAATTTCAATAAAACTCTAATAATTGAAAATTTGAATTTATACATCTACTTACTCAAAATCAATAATCTACTTTAACATTCAAACTAGAGTAATAAATTCATTTAAATCAATCAACATATTAAATCATAAATAATAAATTCAATTATAACCTAAAGAAATGAAGAAACTAGTTTAAACTTAAAATATGAAAATGTGTGGGTTGTATGTATTGAAGCTTGTATATACACATTTGATGAAAAATCATAAAAAACTACTGATTTTATACTGATTTAATTTTAAATTTTAGAAAAAAATTACAAATTTTATAAATATCATCACCCAAAGAGACATCCTTTAAAGAAACACATTTGATGAAAAATCATAAAAGAAAATAGTATATAGAACATGCATTACATAAACGGCAATTTTATTGCCACTACATTTTAATTAATACACCACATTTAAAATATGTTTTTAATAAATACACCACAACAAATTTACAATCACAACATTAACTCAATAAAAACAAATGAAATAATAAATAAAAAAAATCCACATTGTGGTATCTCATCCACAAAATCACCCCACTAAATTCCAAAATTCACTGTTATCAATTTATTGATCTACTATCATCTTCTCTGGGCCAACATAACCTCATCCCCTAACCCCGTGCTCTATCCCAAAATTTAGATTCCAGGCAAAGCCATGGAGTAATGATCCAAATTTATAATAGTACATATAAATTTTCATTCAATTTTTAAGTCTAATTTGCACAGAAATTCCTTACTTTATGGCCTAAGATGCTTGAGTTCAATTCTCCACTCATCAATTTGCTAAAACCAGTAAAAAGCAAATGTTCAATACAAACAAACAAAAAAAACAAAAAAAAAACGAAAACTACTTACCGCAGTCGGTGGACGCAGCAAGGGGGTGAGGGCGGCGGCGGCTGTGCGGTGTCGGTGAGGGTGGTGGCACCTGGGCGGCGGTGGCTTGGTGGCAAACGGAGACGGGGGCGGGCGGAGGGGAAGAGAGGTGGGTAAAGAGAGGAGTTTCACTTCACCGGAAAGAGAGAACTCGTAGAGCTACGACTAGCTGAAGCTGACGGGCGTGACGAGAAAATAATAGTGGAGCGGGGGTGGGTTGGCTCGCGGAGGGTGGCGAAGGTGGCGACGGAGTTTGGGTAGGGAGGAAGAATGGCGCGCGCGGGTAGGAGGAAGATGAAATTTGTACTGAAGAATAAGACCTAGCTGGGGATTTTAAAAACAGTTAAACGCGTCCGTTCAACGTAAGAACCGACGCCTATAATAGGCACATAGGCGTCGGTTCTTTGATCAGACACAACTGTTTCTTTCAAATCCTGTCAAAACCGAATTTGGACATAATTGCTAACTGAAACTGAATTTCTGTTCGAATTTGGACATAACTGCAACTGAAACTGAATTTCTGTTATTGGACCAATCAAATAAATAAAATGCAAAAATTAATTTATTTGGATCAATGAGACCCCAAGAGCCCCAAGGCCCAAGGCCCATCTTTTGACATATATATATATTATAAGCCCATTAAATAGTCCAAACAAGCTCAAATCACATGGATTAGGCCCAAAGCCCAATAGGTAGGTCTATTGTCCAATTTGATAAGTGTATAATTATAACACTTATAAAGTGGTCTTAATCTTCATTTATATCCTATGTGGGACAAACTTTATCCAAAACTCTTTATATTTCTATACAAACAAACTCCAACACATAGTTCATGGACCAACAAGCTTTGATGAAATAAAAAATGTTAACGGGGTTCAGTATGATACTTTTAGAGATGCTTGCTACGCACTTGGTCTATTGGATAATGACAAAGAATACGTTGATGGTATTATTGAAGCAAGTCAGTGGGTGTCATCACATTCTTCGAGAAGCCTATTTGCCACTTTATTAGCCTCAAATTTGTTATCACGACCTGAAGTTGTGTGGGAGAAGTGTTGGACATACTTATCGGATGATATTTTATACAGACAACGAAACATGCTACAGCACCAAGGTATTGTATTGAATACTTATTTTTTATATATAGATTTCTTTTCCATAAAGATGCTATTGAATTCAGTGCATATATAGTTTTTAACATATCAAAGTCCATGCTTTGCAATTTTTAGATTTGGAATTGAACAATGAAGAAATAAGAAGTTATGCTCTTGTGGAGATTGAGAAAATTATGCGGAGCAGTGGAAAATCTTTACGTGATTTTCATTCAATGCCATTTCCAGCTAAATACTTTACTTCAGATTTTCAAAATAGACTTATACAAGATGAAATGAGGTATGATCGAGGATCATTAGTGGAAGAACACAAGAAGTTGGTCTATGATTTAACGACTGAGCAGCGCGTGTTTATGACACGGTGTTGAATTCAGTGAAATCAAATGAAGGTGGCATTTTTTTTTTTGTTTATGGTTATGGAGGTATCGGTAAGACTTTTATGGAAAACTTTATCGGCAGCATTGAGATCTAAAGGAGAGATTGTGTTGAATGTAGCCTCAAGTGGTATAGCATCGCTATTGTTGCCTGGTGGTAGAACTACGCATTCAAGATTTGCTATACCTCTTAACCCTAATGAAGATTCCACATGCAACATCAAGCAGGGCAGTCCTCTTGCGGACTTAATTGTCAGATGCAAGCTTATAATTTTGGATGAGGCACCCATGATGAACAAATTCTGCTTTGAAGCTTTAGATAGAAGCATGGGAGATATTTTGAGGTTTAGCAATCCATTGAGTATGGAACTACCTTTTGGAGTAAAAGCAGTTGTTTTTGGAGGAGATTTTCGGCAAATCTTACCTGTGATCCCAAAAGGGAGTAGACAAGATATCGTGCTTGCAACTATCAATTCATCGTATCTGTGGAAGAACTGTGAGGTCTTAAAGTTGACAAAGAACATGAGATTACAAAATATTGATTCAGTTGTTGAGAGTGCCGAGTTAAATGCATTTTCGGAATGGATTGCAAGTATAGGAGATGGAACACTTGGAGGTGCAAATGATGGTCATGCAACTATTGGAATTTCGGATGATATTTTGTTACATGGCCTCGAGAATCCAGTCAAAGCCATCGTGGATAGCACGTATCCGTTGATTAATTGTGATTTTGAATAGTCAACATATCTACAAGGAAGAGCTATTCTTGCACCGACACTTGATGTAGTTGAATCGGTCAACGATTATATGGTTTCTTCAAATACAACTGAAGGGAAGACTTATTTAAGTTCTGACTTGGTTTGCAAGGCAGATGCTAATGTTGATTTGTTCAATGACCTTCATACGCCTAAATTTTTAAATGGAATTAGATGCTCTGGTGTGCCTAATCATGAATTTAAATTGAAGGTCGGAACTCCTGTTATGCTATTACGTAACATAGACCATTCCCTTGGCTTATGTAATGGCACGAGATTAGTCATTACAAGACTCGGAAGTCACGTTCTTGAAGCAAAGATTCTCACTGGAAGTAGTGCAGGTCAAAAGGTTCATATTCCTAGGATGACGCTGACTCTATCTGACCCAAGATTCCCATTTAAATTTCAACGAAGACAATTTCCTCTAATTGTGTCGTACGCAATGACAATCAACAAGAGTCAGGGTCAATCTCTATCTCATGTTGGCATGTACTTGAAAAAACCAGTCTTCAGTCATGGTCAGTTATATGTTGCTGTGTCCAGAGTTACAAATCGGAAAGGGTTGAAGATCCTGATTTGCGATAAGGATGAAGGACAGAATAATACGACGAAAAATATTGTGTAAGAGGAAGTTTTCCAAAATTTGTAACTGTTGAACAAAATTTTAATATTTTAAGACAATTGTAACTATATATGATACTCATTTCATATTAATTGTTCGCAAACCCAATAATATTTTTAAATTAAGCAACATATCTAATCTTAATACGTGAATTTTTTTTAGCACAAATCCGTGCAACGCACGGGTGATGCACTAGTTATATATATATATTATAACAATAAAGCGGTCAAATATAATACCACATAGTTTCCCTCCTTTTTTACAATTTCCTAAAATGAAAATTCATGATTTATAGAAATTAAAAAAAAGTGATTATATATATACATTTCAAAATTGTTTTTATCTAGAGAATATAAACAATCACTTTGAAATCTCATTATTAGTAATGTTATATATTCAACTATTAATTAGTTGGTATTTTCAATATATGTTTATAATTTGGAATTATAATGTAGAGTTTGAATATAAAATTATATTCATAAAAGAATGCAACCAGATACATTTTTAAATGATGGATTAATAATAATAACATAAGTAAAAAAACATTGTTTCAAAAAAGTTATTATAATAATCAAAACACTATTGAAAAGAACACAACTTAATTATGTTATGAAAAGAATATAATTAAAAAATTAAATTTGTAAAATAGTATTACAAAGTAACATAATTAAAAATGTATGTTGTTTTAATTAATAATAATGTTGTAATAATAAGACTAATTTAAAAGAATGTAATTTAATTATGTAATTAAAAAAGAATATAACTAAATATGTGTATATATTGTTTTAATTAAATACATGTTATGCTAATAATAAAATAATATTGAAAATAACGTAATTAAAAATATATGATGTTTTACAAAAGCTATAATAATGAATCAGTATTGAAGATAACGTAATTGTTAGAGGATTTATTAGTAAAATAAAACAGTATTAAAAAGCATATATAACATAATACACATTTGTAATTATGTTATATATACTTTTTAATCATTTATATGTCACGTGCATCGCACGGGGGCAAATACTAGTATTTGATGTTCTTGTAAAGAATCACAAATATTTTGCAACATTTTTTTGTGAATTATATTATTTATCGTTTTCATGCTACTTCAATTACGCTAACAGATTGGCTGTTACTTGACTTTAATGACTAAATCTCCGTTTGGTAATACTGTTTATAAATTTGTTTGATAACACTGTTTGGTTTATAAACTTGTTAAAAAGTGATTTGAAAAATTATATTGTTTATAAACATATTTATAAACAAAAAAGATTCTTCTACCAATCAGATGAAATTTGTCAAAAATATTTAATTAATGGCCAAATTGAAATTTTTGTTGAACTATAGTGACAATTGGTGAAATTAAATGGGAAAAGGATGTGAGGAGGGACTGGTATATGAGGTGATATATTCTTTTATTGATGCCACGTCACGTGTAGATGTAGAACTTGTTTTTACGAAAATGAGAAGTTGGCACACCGCACATGTGCATAAACCAATGGCTTTTCATTATTGAAAAAACTGTTGCATTACACTCCACGCGCTTCAAAACATTATCAAAATTAAAAATTCTACATGGATATGAAAATAGACATGAAAATGAGATATTATCGACGTGATTTCTATTATTTGGATAATTTGGATAATAAAAAAATGCTCATGTGATGACATCACGTCGACAATATTTCATTTTCATATCCAAATTTCAAGTCTATGTAAAAAAAAACTGTTTCAAAATGACAAAATATATCTCAACCAAGAAAATCAAGAATCCTTTTGATTTTAGTTGGATACCGAAAATAACAAATAATTTAAAACAAGTAAAGAATGAACATTTTTGTTTTGTAAAACCCCTCTTTCCATTTATTATTTCTTTTTATAATATATATGTGTGTATGTGCGTGTATTGTTGGGGAATTTTAACCCTCATCGATCTCTCTAGGTGTAGTCCAAAAACTCACTAAGGATGCGTGAATGTTTTTGAAAAAAATAAAAAAAATATAATATCTGCACTCTTCTTAAACTTACAGATTTGTGCACTTGTCATCCTAAATGGTATGCTCAGTAGCCACTTTTCCCTCACTATAACAAAAACTGCCTTTTGCAACGTTTTTTGAGTGTTACAAATCGCAGTGTTGCGGTAGAGCAAAACCTTTTGCAGCGTTTTTTAAGTATTGCCTAGACTTTTTACAACATTTTTTAAGTGTTACCTTAAACCTTTTGCAACATTTTTTGAATGTTGCCGTAAACCTTTTGTAACATTTTTTGAGTGTTGTAGATCATTTTACAACATTTTTTAATTGTTGCCATAGATCCTTTTGCAACATTTTTTTAGTGTTGCCGTAGACTTTTTGCAACTTTTTTAAACGTTGTTGTATGCAATTTATATATATATTTTAATTATTGAATATTTATTTATAAAACCTATATTGTCTCATTAATTTATTAAAATTATAATTTGTACAAACTGCAAAAGTAATTTACAAATTCTCGAATCCATACAAAATAAATAGCATTTAATGTTTAATAAATTTACAAAAGAACCACATAACCCAAACAACATAAATGTTGGGAATTACACGTTGATTCCCCTTCTTTAACCCACATGACCTTTTTAATGTTCAAGAAATAATTGAGCAAACAAGAAAATAATATAACAAAAACGCAAAATTTTCAAATCGCCAAAACATTTCACTATATAATAAATTATTACAATTATGTAGAATTTCACTCACCAACTCAATCTCATATACTACAGAGAAAATACTAATAATGAACTTCTATCTAACCCAAGTTTCTACCATTTGAATTATCAGACAAAGAGTTCACAATAAACTACAAAGATAAAGCTCTCTAATTCTCTCTAATTAGTCTCACATAAGATTCACAATATTATGACTCCCTACCACACATATTTATAGTTAAAAACAACACCTAGAATATGTAGAATTCGTGTCCAAGTAAGTTTCCTTATTGAAGTAGAATACCAAAATAAAGTCTTTCATTTTCTTTCCTTTTCACCTTTAACTTGGTCTCCAAGTTAACCATTTTAATAAGGAAATCAATTGTCCAAGATATTCTCATTCTTAATTTGGGTCAAATATCCCAACAATCTCCACATTGACACAAATTCATCCGAGCCAAAATATTCAAAAATTAATCATTGGGTAAACAGATAAGCTTTTTCCACTTTGACGATCACATACTCCACCATATAAGTATAATCACTCATAATTATCAACGAATCCCGAGCTTTTCATCGACTCATGTCGAAAACAAAATTGCTGAAAATTATGGTGCAACTCCTATTGTTTAATTTTTCATAGGAGCTCATCAGCCATCGACATTAATTTAAACACACACCTTGCATCCAAGTCAAACCAATACTGTGTGCAAACACATGCACCCGCCTGTAAGAACACATCCTCTATCATGGAAACGACATCATGCCATGAGAATGTCACATCTTACTCAGAGTACATCATCACCACTCCCCACCAGGAGAATCGCATTGTCCACCTTCGAACAGTCAGCCGAGTCTACTTCACCTTTTGGACAGTTTCTTCTCACGTGACCAGATTATCCACTGTTCCAACATACAACCTTCTTCTTCATAAAGTTACCCATCTTCCACTTTTCAGTAACAAGCAAATTATTTCTAGATGAATTATCACCTCCACCTAATCTCCGTTCTTCAGAGATTAACTTACTTGTAACTTCTGCAAAGTCCATCGTTTCCTTCCCGTACATCAAAATCGGCTTGATATGCTCAAACATGGATGGAAGAGACCTGATGAGCCTCAACGCTTTATCCTCATCTTCAACTTTGACTCCAATAGATTCCAGTTCAGAAACAATCTCATTAAGAACACTAAGATGGTCGGAGATTTTTGTACATGTGCTCATTCTAAACGAATGAAACTGTTCCTTCAGATACAAGCGATTTGACAAGTTCTTTGTCTGATACAACTTTTCCAGTTTTTCCCAAAATTCCTTAGCAGCAGATATCCCATGAATATTTGCAAGAACATTCTTGGCCAAACAAAGTCGTATTGTACTAGCAGCTCTCAAATCCAAATCCTCCCAATCTTCATCTCTCTTGCTGGATTCAGTTTCTTTTTCTTTTCCTTTGTCAGAACTCTCGGTTGGTTTTCCTTTCAAAGCTTTGTGCAGACCCGCCTAAATTAAAATATCCTGACTTGTAGTTGCCACAAGCAAAAATTAAATCTCCCATCAAATTTTTCTACGTCATACTTGAAAAACATATTTTCCTTTGCTTCAATAAAATCTTCGAACCACCTGACGCTCTGATGCCACTTGTTGGGAATTACATGTTGATTCCCCTTCTTTAACCCAGAAGATCTTTTTAATGTTCAAGAAATAATTGAGCAAACTAGAAAATAATATAACAACAACGCAAAATTTTCGGATCGCCAAAACATTTCACTATATAATAAATTATTACAATTATGTAGAATTTCACTCACCAACCCAATCTCATATACTACAGAGAAAATACTAATAATGAACTTCTATCTAACCCAAGTTTCTACCATTTGAATTATCTGATTATTGTCCAATTTTACGTATTGTAGGTAGGCAAATAAATGAAAAATACAATTTTGAGGATTTAAATTTTGTAATTTAGAGTAAAACTTATAAAAGATTTAATTTTAATTCTTAAACTCTAAATTGATTTTATTGGCTAATAATTTCATTTATTTAATTGCAGGTATATTTTCGATAATTTCAACTCAAAAATCCCTAATTTAATTGACCTGAAAAAGCCCAAAATGGATAAAACCCATAAACCCAGCCCAAAACACTTTTTTTTTTCTCTTTTTATAACCTACAATTCTCTTCAATACCCAATAGAGCAGCCAGGCAGCAGCACCGTTTCTGTAACCTTCAACCCACTCAGCCCCTCCATTCAGCCGCTAGCACCTTCATCCCTTTCAACCCATCTCTCTCTCTCTCTCTCTCGCGGTCTACTTCTCTTTCTCACCAACTACACACACAGAACCTCCCTCTAAATTCCCTCCACCTCACGCATTCTCTGATTTCTCTCTCAATACCCGCAGCTGCCCTCTCCTCTGTCAGCTCTCTCACTTTCACCTTCCACAACAAGCCGACGGTCACCAGCAGCCTCGCCACCACCCCATCTCCTTCACCTTCTTCTAGCACACCACCAGCAGTTCGGTCTCCATCCTCTGTCCTCCATCAACAACCAGCCCCAACCTTCTTTTTCTTCATCATCCTCACCAGCCGCCAGCCTCCTCTTCCTTTCACCACTTCAGCCACAACATCCTCCCACTCTCCTCATTCTCTGTCTTCTTCCACCATACTCAACCAACCACTCTCTGCCTCGTCTCTAACTTCCCAGCAGCCGCAACCTTGAACCTTCTTCCAGCCATCTTCCCTCACAACACCAGCAGACCAGACGCACAGCAACCTCTCAGCAGCAACCTCTCTTCACCGTCCACATCTTTCATTTCCAGCAGCCCTGCTCTCGTCCAGCAACCACACAGCATCCGCATGACAGTCCTCTAACTTGACAGTACATGGCAGATTGAGGGGAAGCTGAAATTGGTGTTTGGGTGATTGGTTCCAATTTTCATATTCTTGTTTAGATTTTGAATTGTTTTAATTATTAGTTTATATAATTTTAGATTATTTATGTTATGTTGGATTTTAGATATATTTTGGTTGTAGAATTTTTAGTTTTAAAACTTTGAACTTCACTTCCTAGAATGGTAATTGTTTATTTGAATTTTATTTTGATTAATTTAATTATGTCCGGCTAAGTTAATTTTGAGGGGGGTTATTCTTAGTTTCAATGGGTGAATGTTAATTTTCTATAAATGAATTCTTGTGATTGATGATAATTAACGAGTGTTTTAAATTTTCAAATTATTTTACTTCGATTGATGTCGTTGATGTGGTATGTATTAAATATGCACACAACATGCTCGACTAAATGCCGTAGAATAAATTGACTAATTTTCGTACGAATATGTTTAAATCTTATCGATTTCAAGAAATTCACACTAATTTTATTTGCAAAACCCAATTGATAGCGAAAGAATAACTCCACTCAAATTTTCCTTTCATTGCAATTTAATTATATTCTCTCCAATTTCATTTTAGCACAATTGAAATCATAGTTTAAGTTTCGAATTTAGCAAATATTACGATACCAATAAAATCCCTAGGAAGAATGACCCTGGATTATTGCTAGGCTATAACTTGACCCCTTTATACTTGGAGGGTAGATTTAACATCGAGTCATATCCCATAAAGAGTTCACAAGAAACTACAAATATAAAGTTATCCAATTCTATAGCGACCCAGAATTTTTACGCAATTTTATAATTATTTTAATATTTAGAAAAATTGTGTCGCTACTATTTCACCCATTATTTTGAAGTTAACGCCGCGACGGATTCGTCTAGCCAAGTCAAGAAATATCGAATTTGTTCGATTTTAAATTAAAATCAGAATTTCTAAAATTATGTTATTTTAATTATTTATTCAAAGTATTATTTTCAAAATCATTTTTGAATTCCAAATTTATTAAAATTTTCTCCACATGATTTTCTTCTTTACACCAAGACAACAATTCTTTACAAAAACATCATTATTTTGTATAAAGAATATTACACCATTTTCTATTTCATATTACACCAAATTCTACACTATCCTATTCTATAATACTTAATCAATACATATATTCTTCCTTATCCCAACTCACGTCCCCTACATTCTTTTCTTCCTTCTTTATTACTCTTTCCACCTCAATATACCATAATCAAAGCATCTTCATCATATCATTACACCTAACAAAGAACACCACTACCAATTAATCAAAGCTATCACAATTCAATCCTACCCCATGTGTATACTAAACATAATGATGAATTACCAATATTCCACCCTTTTCATACCTAACTATTCATCATTTTTCCTAAATTTATACGTTCTCCATCTCCTCACAATACACACAACAAACTGGCCAAATCACTGCCGAACCATAACCAGTTAACCAATTCATCAATCAGCCATCATCTGAATCAAACTTCCATTGTCTGAAATTGAACCAACCATCACCACCGCCTACTGCATAATCCAGTCAAGCACTGGACACCACCAACCCACTACCAAGCTGCCACCTTCAAATCACCGGCAGTCACACCGGTCTTCTCCTCTCCTCTGTCTCAGCTTCGCAAATTTACTCAGAATCATCATCTTCATCACCAATCAGTTACACCGCAATTCCATCAAAAGTTCAACCTCAACCACCACTGCAGTATTACCACAAACTCGCCACCACACAATCACAGAGAATCAAATCGGCGCCTCAATCCACCATCACTTCCAACATCTACACAACCTAAATCAGAAACCAGAAGTTCCGATCTGCAGCCCCGGTTTCACCATCGATTTCGCACCTAACTTCGCACTAAACTCCCTAAATTAGAAACCTTCATCCTTAACCCATTTCGACCAGAGTTCCATCGGAAAACCTCGCAGCTCCAAGCCTCGAACTCTTGCTTCGGTTTCACACGTTTTCGCACTCAAAACTCGCACCTAATCCCCAAAATCTAAATCCCCATCCTGCTGAGCCACCCGCCGCACCCTTGCCGGCAAAACCACCGGCTTGACACCGGTTCTCGCTAAGGGCAGTCGGTTGCCTTTTCTTCCTTTTTTCGCCTTGGTTCAGAGAGTGAGAGAGAGAGAGTATAACGAGAGAATGGTTAGAGAGAGAAAGAAAGATCTGATATATTATATTTTTAACTTTCCAGAATTTGCGCGTCAGTCCCTGAAGTTTTAAAGTTTCAAAATCAGTCCCTGATGTTTTAAATTGTTTCAAATCAGCCTCTTTCACTTTAAAGGTTTTCAAATCAGTCCCCAACTTTTAAAGTTATCCATTTCAGCCCCAAAGTTTTAAATGAGTTTTAATCAGCCCTTTCATTTTCAAAATCTATTATTTCAGTCACTGTTGATTTACTTTTAAGCCCAAGTTTCAAAAGTATCTATTTTAATCCCTCAACTTTCAAAGTATCTATTTTAGTCCCTGAACTTTCAAAAGTATTCATTTTAGTCCCTCAACTTTCAAAACATCAATTTTAGTCCTCAAATTATAATTTATCATTTTGAACTATATATTCGATATACTAAAGTGACTTATTGGCTAAGACGAAGCGTACGGAGAATTTAAAGAAATTGAAGTCATTCCCGCTCAACTTTGCACTCGTCGGATTTGAGGTAGACTCGCACTTATTAATTGATTTAAATTATGATTTCATATAAATGTCATGTGACTTGTGAAAGTCAATTTTCAAGAAAATTAAGTATGTTTTATGAAAGGTAAATATACCTTATGTTTTTATGAAAAGTAAGTATACCCTATGTTTTTACGATAATGTTTTATATGTTTTGGATCATTGCTATGCACATAAGAATTCTTACCACCTAAGTTCGGTAAAATTCTTGTGTCTCCATAAGTTTATGAGGATTTACCACCTAAGTTCGGTAAAATTCCTGTCTTTCCATATGTTTATGAGGATTTACCACCTAAGTTCGGTAAAATTCCTGTCTCATATGTTTATGAGGATTTCGATCCTATCTTATGTTATGATGGAAATGATCCCTATGAATTTCAAGAATTATGTTTTGGTATACTTACTGTTATTATGATTTTACTGCATAAGAATTCTTGCCACCTAAGTTCGGTAAAGTTCTTGTGTCTCCTTATGTTTATGAGGATTTCAATCCTATCTTATGTTATGCTTTCAAAAGAAATTATGCTTGGCATAATTAAAATGTTTTTATAAGTATATGGTTTTCAAAGAGCTGTTTTCAAAGAGCTATTTTCAAAGAGACTATGATTTGCAAAATATGTCCCGTGCTGTAATGCACAATATGAGTTTTATCAAGAGCCGTTTTATAAAGAAGCTCTATCAATGCCCGTTTTATAAAGAGCCGGGATTTATGTGTTTAATCATCTTATAAATTAAATTAATTTGCGATGAGTCTACTGAGTATTTCCCCCATGAAATACTCACCCTAATTTTTAACAGTTTTGCAGATTTCGGAGACGGTGGCGAGCGATGAATGATGGTGGCAATAATCGTTAAACGGTTGAAAGTTTGACGTTAATGATTTCCGTATTTTTTTTCCAAACAATCGAATAATTTAGAGAAGTTCATTTATTTGAGAAATTATGACATTGTCAATTTCTTTACAAAATTAATGGTTCGATTTACTATTTCAAATGGTTTCATAAATGTTTTCAATTTTATCGGCCATTACAGTTTATTTAATGTTGCCAAAAATGAATTTCAATTATTTCTTCCGCAAAAATATTATTCGAAAAATTTAGACAGAAAATGACGTAGTGAATCGGGTATACGGAACTCGGGGCGCTACAAAATGAACTTCAATTATTTCTTCCGCAAAAATATTATTCGAAAAAATTTAGACAGAAAATGACGTAGTGAATCGGGTATACAGAACTCGGGGCACTACAAGTTGGTATCAGAGCTAGTCTGCGTTTCTGTAGACTGGTAAAATTTTCAAAAAGAATTTTCAAGAAATATTTTTCATTATAAGATTTTTATTGATAAAGATTGCCACTGCCATCATTTCGCTCCACCAACTCCGAGGTAAAGAAGTTTATAATGTTTAAAGTTATTTCAGTATTTCGAATACTCATTTTATGGATTTATGAGAAAGAATGAAGAGTATTTCGGATACTTATGATTTATGAGAAATAAGAATGTATTTCTTCGAAAATAATGATGTTGTTATGCTTTGTCATAACTTATATGCTTTAATGTATGATTATGAGAAATTTTTTAAGAAAGAAAACGAGTGTTGAGCATAATGGGAATAATATGATTTAAGAATGATTTTTAAATAATTTTTGTCCTCGAGTTAGAAATGATGAACCCTAGATGGACTTTGCATAATTGATTTTAGACATGGCACTAAGTATGAGAAGTCAACGGAAAGGATTTGATTATATGTTTAGATTAAACGAGAAATAGCAAGCCAGTTATGAAGTTGTGATAAGATGTTAAGATTATAAGTGATATGATTTTATTTAGACTTTTATGAGAAGCATTATGAAGTTAAAGATTTAAAGATTTGATTCTTAGTTATTGAGAATTAAGTAATGGATATTATGTTGAGTAAGTGAATTATTTCCTCTATGTTGAAGAGAAATTTATTATGAAGTTTGGCCTTGTGAATAAATTTTGGGAATATGATTTATGGCATATATTTATAATTATGAGAAATCTTTTGAGCCAATTAAGGTATGGAAGGAAGTGATATTGTGATATTGAAAAATATGATTTGATATTGTTATGTTGAGGAATTATGAATTGAATTATGGGATATTTTTGATGATATTGAAGTGTTGGAATCGTTTTCAATATTTTTAGATCATTGTGATTAAATGTGGAGTTATATGTTATTGTTGGTTATGAAGTATGCTTATGGTTTGGATAAGTTCATATTTCAAGGGAGACTCTGTCCAGAATTTTATTGTTTAGAAATAAGAGCATGATATGATAAGCATCCACTAAAGGAATTAAGGTTAGACATGCAAGATCATTTACATCACAAACGAGATTTAGTAGCTGATAGCAGAGATTTTATTATTTTCTCATAAGGAGAACACACAAGAGTCACACTGGAAAGGAAATACATGAAACACACGAAAGCATAAGAGAAAAACATGGAAAGATCCTCAGAATGAGAGATGTGTTTCCGGAGTAGCCGTATCCTACCACCTCTGATCTTTTGAGGAAATAAAGAAACCTTCAAAGAGGTGTGTTTCGAGAGTAAGAATACTCCATAATCTACCACCTGGAACCTTTGAGGTACACACAAGATTTAAACATTAAGGAAATCCTAGTAAATGGAGGGGTGTCTCGAGAGTGAGAATACTCCGTACTCTACCCCCACCTATTCTAAGATTCACAGAGTTAAATTTACATTAACCGGACTCCATTTTCGCTTGATTCCCCTTCCTTGCGACCAATCTATCTTAACCCCTGCTGGATCTTGTATTGAGATATATGACTGCAGCTTATCCAGTAGTTCATCAATAGTAGGAGCAGAAATAAGAAGCCTTCTGGAAAATGGAGAGATGAATCCCTGTTCCACAACATAATCAAGAAAAGTTAACAAACCATCAAAGAAATTGTTAACATTCAGAAGCCCAATAGGCTTAGTATGGAGATCTAGTTGAGCCCACGAGGTAATGTTAAAGATTTCTTCTAAGGTACCAAAACCTCCGGGCAGGGCTATAAAGGCATCAGAACCATATAGCATACAAGTTATGCGTTCATGGATGGATAAGGTTTGAACTTCATGCCCTCGTGTTTTCCCTGCAACATCTACCAAAGGGACAGGTATGACACCGATTACTTTTGATTTCTCTGCAAGAGCAGATTGGGAAACACAACCCATTAGACCACTGCTACCACCCCCATATACAAGAGTGATACCTTTTTCCCCCAGTTTCTTTCCAAGATCTACAGCCGCTTCTAGATAACCGAAGCCTTTCCCCACTTTTGATCCACAAAATACACAAATAGTTTTGATCTGTCGAAGTTTTGGTGCTTCCATCTTTGATAGTAAAGAAGGGAAAACTTACGAAGAAGATGTGATTTTGGGATGCCTGAACTATGAAATATGTTTGGCTATTTAAATCCGGAAAAATTTACTGTTTTTGATTGATTCTGAAAAAGTAAAGATTTATTTTTGACAAAATCGGCCAACTTTTGACTGTTTTACCAAAGATATCACCTTTCGGTGATTTATTTCCAGCTTTATCAAACCTCGAGAAAGGAAAATATATTTATTTCCAGCTTTTTTCAAAACTCGAGAAAGGAAAATATATTTTATTTCCAAAACGCGTGAAAGAAAGCAGCAAAATATTTTAAAAGATTTACCTTATATCATTGCTGAACTGCCAGAAGCCTCATTTTGTAAAACAGACTGGCAAACAGGATCTTTCGATATTATATTTTGGAGACTATAACGATTTTTGTCCTCGTTAAACTGAGCGTATAAGGAGAGAAGTTCACGTTGCACATAACCACTTGGGTGCGTCTCAAGAGTCAGTCGAATATCATACAAAGACTCCTTACTCAGTCCACCCTTTATGAATTCGATTTTATCATCCCGATTAGTAGAAGAATATCCTACTGATTTGCAACGAGTATTACAGTTCCAACGAGCACATTTGTAGCAACCACCCAGTCTTTTTGCTCTTCGTTTCTTTGCAAACGTGCTTTTGCCTAAACCAGGCATATGTTTTGGAAAGGTCATAGGTAATTCACCAGATAGTCGAACCTTTGCTTCTATCAACCAGCGAACATCTTCTGGAATATCATGAGCCATCAGCAACCTCAATCTTTCGAGCCTTATTCTATAAATCTTTCTCAGATCATTCATAGGAAGACTGGAATAATACTTGCGGATGTTTGTAAGGATGTTATCCATTGTTTGATGATTCAACCTCTTCCCAGTATGAACTATTTAAAAGCATTAAGGATCTGAGTGAATCCGCGTGATGTTGTGTCCAGCAAGAAAGCGCAGGATTATTTTAATGGAAAAGAGGGAACAAGAGTTATGCGCCGTTTACTTTATTGATAAAGGAAGATTTGATGATAAGATCTGAGATATGAAATATTTTTCTTGGATTTTGGGTAATGATATTTTGATATAATAATCAAGGTATAGAAATAATACGGGAAGACGTGAAAGTGAATTGAGGACCGTATCGAATTAGAGTTCATACGTATATACAAGTGAAAGAAATACTTTGCAGGAAATGTGGTGACATTTAAGTAAAGAATCTTAGTTTTGGGAGATATTTGTTTACTGAATTTTTGGGTTACAAATATTGGAAATATAAGTTGATAATATTATGTTGATATGTTATTGGGTATATTATGTAGAGAGAATATTCAGGTAATTCTTTGATTATTTTGGGAATATTCGATGATAAGAAGAAAGGAAAAATTATTATGATATGATATATCAGTAAAGATTTGTTGAAATTTTAGAGATATATACGAATATTTGAGGTCACATGATACGATGATAAGTGACAAGTTACATGAATACTACAAGATATGATGAAATATCACATACGATTGGGAATTTTCATTTTGATTCAGAAGAATTTTTGAGTAGACACATATGTCTATTATTGATAAGAAAGACCATGTCTTAAGAAAACAAAGTGATGCATTTAGTCATAGTCCAGTGGGTTAAATATGGTTGGGTTAAATATGGTAGCGATGATGCTACATAAGAGAAAGAAGAAGTTCCGATTAAGTATTCAGAAATCATAAGATTAAGTAAGTTTAATTTCGAGGACGAAATTATTTTAAGGGGGTAAGATTATAGCGACCCAGAATTTTTACGCAATTTTATAATTATTTTAATATTTAGAAAAATTGTGTCGCTACTATTTCACCCATTATTTTGAAGTTAACGCCGCGACGGATTCGTCTAGCCAAGTCAAGAAATATCGAATTTGTTCGATTTTAAATTAAAATCAGAATTTCTAAAATTATGTTATTTTAATTATTTATTCAAAGTATTATTTTCAAAATCATTTTTGAATTCCAAATTTATTAAAATTTTCTCCACATGATTTTCTTCTTTACACCAAGACAACAATTCTTTACAAAAACATCATTATTTTGTATAAAGAATATTACACCATTTTCTATTTCATATTACACCAAATTCTACACTATCCTATTCTATAATACTTAATCAATACATATATTCTTCCTTATCCCAACTCACGTCCCCTACATTCTTTTCTTCCTTCTTTATTACTCTTTCCACCTCAATATACCATAATCAAAGCATCTTCATCATATCATTACACCTAACAAAGAACACCACTACCAATTAATCAAAGCTATCACAATTCAATCCTAACCCATGTGTATACTAAACATAATGATGAATTACCAATATTCCACCCTTTTCATACCTAACTATTCATCATTTTTCCTAAATTTATACGTTCTCCATCTCCTCACAATACACACAACAAACTGGCCAAATCACTGCCGAACCATAACCAGTTAACCAATTCATCAATCAGCCATCATCTGAATCAAACTTCCATTGTCTGAAATTGAACCAACCATCACCACCGCCTACTGCATAATCCAATCAAGCACCGGACACCACCAACCCACTACCAAGCTGCCACCTTCAAATCACCGGCAGTCACACCGGTCTTCTCCTCTCCTCTGTCTCAGCTTCGCAAATTTACTCAGAATCATCATCTTCATCACCAATCAGTTACACCGCAATTCCATCAAAAGTTCAACCTCAACCACCACTGCAGTATTACCACAAACTCGCCACCACACAATCACAGAGAATCAAATCGGCGCCTCAATCCACCATCACTTCCAACATCTACACAACCTAAATCAGAAACCAGAAGTTCCGATCTGCAGCCCCGGTTTCACCATCGATTTCGCACCTAACTTCGCACTAAACTCCCTAAATTAGAAACCTTCATCCTTAACCCATTTCGACCAGAGTTCCATCGGAAAACCTCGCAGCTCCAAGCCTCGAACTCTTGCTTCGGTTTCACACGTTTTCGCACTCAAAACTCGCACCTAATCCCCAAAATCTAAATCCCCATCCTGCTGAGCCACCCGCCGCACCCTTGCCGGCAAAACCACCGGCTTGACACCGGTTCTCGCTAAGGGCAGTCGGTTGCCTTTTCTTCCTTTTTTCGCCTTGGTTCAGAGAGTGAGAGAGAGAGAGAGTATAACGAGAGAATGGTTAGAGAGAGAAAGAAAGATCTGATATATTATATTTTTAACTTTCCAGAATTTGCGCGTCAGTCCCTGAAGTTTTAAAGTTTCAAAATCAGTCCCTGATGTTTTAAATTGTTTCAAATCAGCCTCTTTCACTTTAAAGGTTTTCAAATCAGTCCCCAACTTTTAAAGTTATCCATTTCAGCCCCAAAGTTTTAAATGAGTTTTAATCAGCCCTTTCATTTTCAAAATCTATTATTTCAGTCACTGTTGATTTACTTTTAAGCCCAAGTTTCAAAAGTATCTATTTTAATCCCTCAACTTTCAAAGTATCTATTTTAGTCCCTGAACTTTCAAAAGTATTCATTTTAGTCCCTCAACTTTCAAAACATCAATTTTAGTCCTCAAATTATAATTTATCATTTTGAACTATATATTCGATATACTAAAGTGACTTATTGGCTAAGACGAAGCGTACGGAGAATTTAAAGAAATTGAAGTCATTCCCGCTCAACTTTGCACTCGTCGGATTTGAGGTAGACTCGCACTTATTAATTGATTTAAATTATGATTTCATATAAATGTCATGTGACTTGTGAAAGTCAATTTTCAAGAAAATTAAGTATGTTTTATGAAAGGTAAATATACCTTATGTTTTTATGAAAAGTAAGTATACCCTATGTTTTTACGATAATGTTTTATATGTTTTGGATCATTGCTATGCACATAAGAATTCTTACCACCTAAGTTCGGTAAAATTCTTGTGTCTCCATAAATTTATGAGGATTTACCACCTAAGTTCGGTAAAATTCCTGTCTTTCCATATGTTTATGAGGATTTACCACCTAAGTTCGGTAAAATTCCTGTCTCATATGTTTATGAGGATTTCGATCCTATCTTATGTTATGATGGAAATGATCCCTATGAATTTCAAGAATTATGTTTTGGTATACTTACTGTTATTATGATTTTACTGCATAAGAATTCTTGCCACCTAAGTTCGGTAAAGTTCTTGTGTCTCCTTATGTTTATGAGGATTTCAATCCTATCTTATGTTATGCTTTCAAAAGAAATTATGCTTGGCATAATTAAAATGTTTTTATAAGTATATGGTTTTCAAAGAGCTGTTTTCAAAGAGCTATTTTCAAAGAGACTATGATTTGCAAAATATGTCCCGTGCTGTAATGCACAATATGAGTTTTATCAAGAGCCGTTTTATAAAGAAGCTCTATCAATGCCCGTTTTATAAAGAGCCGGGATTTATGTGTTTAATCATCTTATAAATTAAATTAATTTGCGATGAGTCTACTGAGTATTTCCCCCATGAAATACTCACCCTACTTTTTAACAGTTTTGCAGATTTCGGAGACGGTGGCGAGCGATGAATGATGGTGGCAATAATCGTTAAACGGTTGAAAGTTTGACGTTAATGATTTCCGTATTTTTTTTCCAAACAATCGAATAATTTAGAGAAGTTCATTTATTTGAGAAATTATGACATTGTCAATTTCTTTACAAAATTAATGGTTCGATTTACTATTTCAAATGGTTTCATAAATGTTTTCAATTTTATCGGCCATTACAGTTTATTTAATGTTGCCAAAAATGAATTTCAATTATTTCTTCCGCAAAAATATTATTCGAAAAATTTAGACAGAAAATGACGTAGTGAATCGGGTATACGGAACTCGGGGCGCTACAAAATGAACTTCAATTATTTCTTCCGCAAAAATATTATTCGAAAAAATTTAGACAGAAAATGACGTAGTGAATCAGGTATACGGAACTCGGGGCGCTACAAGTTGGTATCAGAGCTAGTCTGCGTTTCTGTAGACTGGTAAAATTTTCAAAAAGAATTTTCAAGAAATATTTTTCATTATAAGATTTTTATTGATAAAGATTGCCACTGCCATCATTTCGCTCCACCAACTCCGAGGTAAAGAAGTTTATAATGTTTAAAGTTATTTCAGTATTTCGAATACTCATTTTATGGATTTATGAGAAAGAATGAAGAGTATTTCGGATACTTATGATTTATGAGAAATAAGAATGTATTTCTTCGAAAATAATGATGTTGTTATGCTTTGTCATAACTTATATGCTTTAATGTATGATTATGAGAAATTTTTTAAGAAAGAAAACGAGTGTTGAGCATAATGGGAATAATATGATTTAAGAATGATTTTTAAATAATTTTTGTCCTCGAGTTAGAAATGATGAACCCTAGATGGACTTTGCATAATTGATTTTAGACATGGCACTAAGTATGAGAAGTCAACGGAAAGGATTTGATTATATGTTTAGATTAAACGAGAAATAGCAAGCCAGTTATGAAGTTGTGATAAGATGTTAAGATTATAAGTGATATGATTTTATTTAGACTTTTATGAGAAGCATTATGAAGTTAAAGATTTAAAGATTTGATTCTTAGTTATTGAGAATTAAGTAATGGATATTATGTTGAGTAAGTGAATTATTTCCTCTATGTTGAAGAGAAATTTATTATGAAGTTTGGCCTTGTGAATAAATTTTGGGAATATGATTTATGGCATATATTTATAAGTATGAGAAATCTTTTGAGCCAATTAAGGTATGGAAGGAAGTGATATTGTGATATTGAAAAATATGATTTGATATTGTTATGTTGAGGAATTATGAATTGAATTATGGGATATTTTTGATGATATTGAAGTGTTGGAATCGTTTTCAATATTTTTAGATCATTGTGATTAAATGTGGAGTTATATGTTATTGTTGGTTATGAAGTATGCTTATGGTTTGGATAAGTTCATATTTCAAGGGAGACTCTGTCCAGAATTTTATTGTTTAGAAATAAGAGCATGATATGATAAGCATCCACTAAAGGAATTAAGGTTAGACATGCAAGATCATTTACATCACAAACGAGATTTAGTAGCTGATAGCAGAGATTTTATTATTTTCTCATAAGGAGAACACACAAGAGTCACACTGGAAAGGAAATACATGAAACACACGAAAGCATAAGAGAAAAACATGGAAAGATCCTCAGAATGAGAGATGTGTTTCCGGAGTAGCCGTATCCTACCACCTCTGATCTTTTGAGGAAATAAAGAAACCTTCAAAGAGGTGTGTTTCGAGAGTAAGAATACTCCATAATCTACCACCTGGAACCTTTGAGGTACACACAAGATTTAAACATTAAGGAAATCCTAGTAAATGGAGGGGTGTCTCGAGAGTGAGAATACTCCGTACTCTACCCCCACCTATTCTAAGATTCACAGAGTTAAATTTACATTAACCGGACTCCATTTTCGCTTGATTCCCCTTCCTTGCGACCAATCTATCTTAACCCCTGCTGGATCTTGTATTGAGATATATGACTGCAGCTTATCCAGTAGTTCATCAATAGTAGGAGCAGAAATAAGAAGCCTTCTGGAAAATGGAGAGATGAATCCCTGTTCCACAACATAATCAAGAAAAGTTAACAAACCATCAAAGAAATTGTTAACATTCAGAAGCCCAATAGGCTTAGTATGGAGATCTAGTTGAGCCCACGAGGTAATGTTAAAGATTTCTTCTAAGGTACCAAAACCTCCGGGCAGGGCTATAAAGGCATCAGAACCATATAGCATACAAGTTATGCGTTCATGGATGGATAAGGTTTGAACTTCATGCCCTCGTGTTTTGCCTGCAACATCTACCAAAGGGACAGGTATGACACCGATTACTTTTGATTTCTCTGCAAGAGCAGATTGGGAAACACAACCCATTAGACCACTGCTACCACCCCCATATACAAGAGTGATACCTTTTTCCCCCAGTTTCTTTCCAAGATCTACAGCCGCTTCTAGATAACCGAAGCCTTTCCCCACTTTTGATCCACAAAATACACAAATAGTTTTGATCTGTCGAAGTTTTGGTGCTTCCATCTTTGATAGTAAAGAAGGGAAAACTTACGAAGAAGATGTGATTTTGGGATGCCTGAACTATGAAATATGTTTGGCTATTTAAAGCCGGAAAAATTTACTGTTTTTGATTGATTCTGAAAAAGTAAAGATTTATTTTTGACAAAATCGGCCAACTTTTGACTGTTTTACCAAAGATATCACCTTTCGGTGATTTATTTCCAGCTTTATCAAACCTCGAGAAAGGAAAATATATTTATTTCCAGCTTTTTTCAAAACTCGAGAAAGGAAAATATATTTTATTTCCAAAACGCGTGAAAGAAAGCAGCAAAATATTTTAAAAGATTTACCTTATATCATTGCTGAACTGCCAGAAGCCTCATTTTGTAAAACAGACTGGCAAACAGGATCTTTCGATATTATATTTTGGAGACTATAACGATTTTTGTCCTCGTTAAACTGAGCGTATAAGGAGAGAAGTTCACGTTGCACATAACCACTTGGGTGCGTCTCAAGAGTCAGTCGAATATCATACAAAGACTCCTTACTCAGTCCACCCTTTATGAATTCGATTTTATCATCCCGATTAGTAGAAGAATATCCTACTGATTTGCAACGAGTATTACAGTTCCAACGAGCACATTTGTAGCAACCACCCAGTCTTTTTGCTCTTCGTTTCTTTGCAAACGTGCTTTTGCCTAAACCAGGCATATGTTTTGGAAAGGTCATAGGTAATTCACCAGATAGTCGAACCTTTGCTTCTATCAACCAGCGAACATCTTCTGGAATATCATGAGCCATCAGCAACCTCAATCTTTCGAGCCTTATTCTATAAATCTTTCTCAGATCATTCATAGGAAGACTGGAATAATACTTGCGGATGTTTGTAAGGATGTTATCCATTGTTTGATGATTCAACCTCTTCCCAGTATGAACTATTTAAAAGCATTAAGGATCTGAGTGAATCCGCGTGATGTTGTGTCCAGCAAGAAAGCGCAGGATTATTTTAATGGAAAAGAGGGAACAAGAGTTATGCGCCGTTTACTTTATTGATAAAGGAAGATTTGATGATAAGATCTGAGATATGAAATATTTTTCTTGGATTTTGGGTAATGATATTTTGATATAATAATCAAGGTATAGAAATAATACGGGAAGACGTGAAAGTGAATTGAGGACCGTATCGAATTAGAGTTCATACGTATATACAAGTGAAAGAAATACTTTGCAGGAAATGTGGTGACATTTAAGTAAAGAATCTTAGTTTTGGGAGATATTTGTTTACTGAATTTTTGGGTTACAAATATTGGAAATATAAGTTGATAATATTATGTTGATATGTTATTGGGTATATTATGTAGAGAGAATATTCAGGTAATTCTTTGATTATTTTGGGAATATTCGATGATAAGAAGAAAGGAAAAATTATTATGATATGATATATCAGTAAAGATTTGTTGAAATTTTAGAGATATATACGAATATTTGAGGTCACATGATACGATGATAAGTGACAAGTTACATGAATACTACAAGATATGATGAAATATCACATACGATTGGGAATTTTCATTTTGATTCAGAAGAATTTTTGAGTAGACACATATGTCTATTATTGATAAGAAAGACCATGTCTTAAGAAAACAAAGTGATGCATTTAGTCATAGTCCAGTGGGTTAAATATGGTTGGGTTAAATATGGTAGCGATGATGCTACATAAGAGAAAGAAGAAGTTCCGATTAAGTATTCAGAAATCATAAGATTAAGTAAGTTTAATTTCGAGGACGAAATTATTTTAAGGGGGTAAGATTATAGCGACCCAGAATTTTTACGCAATTTTATAATTATTTTAATATTTAGAAAAATTGTGTCGCTACTATTTCACCCATTATTTTGAAGTTAACGCCGCGACGGATTCGTCTAGCCAAGTCAAGAAATATCGAATTTGTTCGATTTTAAATTAAAATCAGAATTTCTAAAATTATGTTATTTTAATTATTTATTCAAAGTATTATTTTCAAAATCATTTTTGAATTCCAAATTTATTAAAATTTTCTCCACATGATTTTCTTCTTTACACCAAGACAACAATTCTTTACAAAAACATCATTATTTTGTATAAAGAATATTACACCATTTTCTATTTCATATTACACCAAATTCTACACTATCCTATTCTATAATACTTAATCAATACATATATTCTTCCTTATCCCAACTCACGTCCCCTACATTCTTTTCTTCCTTCTTTATTACTCTTTCCACCTCAATATACCATAATCAAAGCATCTTCATCATATCATTACACCTAACAAAGAACACCACTACCAATTAATCAAAGCTATCACAATTCAATCCTACCCCATGTGTATACTAAACATAATGATGAATTACCAATATTCCACCCTTTTCATACCTAACTATTCATCATTTTTCCTAAATTTATACGTTCTCCATCTCCTCACAATACACACAACAAACTGGCCAAATCACTGCCGAACCATAACCAGTTAACCAATTCATCAATCAGCCATCATCTGAATCAAACTTCCATTGTCTGAAATTGAACCAACCATCACCACCGCCTACTGCATAATCCAGTCAAGCACCGGACACCACCAACCCACTACCAAGCTGCCACCTTCAAATCACCGGCAGTCACACCGATCTTCTCCTCTCCTCTCCTCTGTCTCAGCTTCGCAAATTTACTCAGAATCATCATCTTCATCACCAATCAGTTACACCGCAATTCCATCAAAAGTTCAACCTCAACCACCACTGCAGTATTACCACAAACTCGCCACCACACAATCACAGAGAATCAAATCGGCGCCTCAATCCACCATCACTTCCAACATCTACACAACCTAAATCAGAAACCAGAAGTTCCGATCTGCAGCCCCGGTTTCACCATCGATTTCGCACCTAACTTCGCACTAAACTCCCTAAATTAGAAACCTTCATCCTTAACCCATTTCGACCAGAGTTCCATCGGAAAACCTCGCAGCTCCAAGCCTCGAACTCTTGCTTCGGTTTCACACGTTTTCGCACTCAAAACTCGCACCTAATCCCCAAAATCTAAATCCCCATCCTGCTGAGCCACCCGCCGCACCCTTGCCGGCAAAACCACCGGCTTGACACCGGTTCTCGCTAAGGGCAGTCGGTTGCCTTTTCTTCCTTTTTTCGCCTTGGTTCAGAGAGTGAGAGAGAGAGAGTATAACGAGAGAATGGTTAGAGAGAGAAAGAAAGATCTGATATATTATATTTTTAACTTTCCAGAATTTGCGCGTCAGTCCCTGAAGTTTTAAAGTTTCAAAATCAGTCCCTGATGTTTTAAATTGTTTCAAATCAGCCTCTTTCACTTTAAAGGTTTTCAAATCAGTCCCCAACTTTTAAAGTTATCCATTTCAGCCCCAAAGTTTTAAATGAGTTTTAATCAGCCCTTTCATTTTCAAAATCTATTATTTCAGTCACTGTTGATTTACTTTTAAGCCCAAGTTTCAAAAGTATCTATTTTAATCCCTCAACTTTCAAAGTATCTATTTTAGTCCCTGAACTTTCAAAAGTATTCATTTTAGTCCCTCAACTTTTAAAACATCAATTTTAGTCCTCAAATTATAATTTATCATTTTGAACTATATATTCGATATACTAAAGTGACTTATTGGCTAAGACGAAGCGTACGGAGAATTTAAAGAAATTGAAGTCATTCCCGCTCAACTTTGCACTCGTCGGATTTGAGGTAGACTCGCACTTATTAATTGATTTAAATTATGATTTCATATAAATGTCATGTGACTTGTGAAAGTCAATTTTCAAGAAAATTAAGTATGTTTTATGAAAGGTAAATATACCTTATGTTTTTATGAAAAGTAAGTATACCCTATGTTTTTACGATAATGTTTTATATGTTTTGGATCATTGCTATGCACATAAGAATTCTTACCACCTAAGTTCGGTAAAATTCTTGTGTCTCCATAAGTTTATGAGGATTTACCACCTAAGTTCGGTAAAATTCCTGTCTTTCCATATGTTTATGAGGATTTACCACCTAAGTTCGGTAAAATTCCTGTCTCATATGTTTATGAGGATTTCGATCCTATCTTATGTTATGATGGAAATGATCCCTATGAATTTCAAGAATTATGTTTTGGTATACTTACTGTTATTATGATTTTACTGCATAAGAATTCTTGCCACCTAAGTTCGGTAAAGTTCTTGTGTCTCCTTATGTTTATGAGGATTTCAATCCTATCTTATGTTATGCTTTCAAAAGAAATTATGCTTGGCATAATTAAAATGTTTTTATAAGTATATGGTTTTCAAAGAGCTGTTTTCAAAGAGCTATTTTCAAAGAGACTATGATTTGCAAAATATGTCCCGTGCTGTAATGCACAATATGAGTTTTATCAAGAGCCGTTTTATAAAGAAGCTCTATCAATGCCCGTTTTATAAAGAGCCGGGATTTATGTGTTTAATCATCTTATAAATTAAATTAATTTGCGATGAGTCTACTGAGTATTTCCCCCATGAAATACTCACCCTACTTTTTAACAGTTTTGCAGATTTCGGAGACGGTGGCGAGCGATGAATGATGGTGGCAATAATCGTTAAACGGTTGAAAGTTTGACGTTAATGATTTCCGTATTTTTTTTCCAAACAATCGAATAATTTAGAGAAGTTCATTTATTTGAGAAATTATGACATTGTCAATTTCTTTACAAAATTAATGGTTCGATTTACTATTTCAAATGGTTTCATAAATGTTTTCAATTTTATCGGCCATTACAGTTTATTTAATGTTGCCAAAAATGAATTTCAATTATTTCTTCCGCAAAAATATTATTCGAAAAATTTAGACAGAAAATGACGTAGTGAATCGGGTATACGGAACTCGGGGCGCTACAAAATGAACTTCAATTATTTCTTCCGCAAAAATATTATTCGAAAAAATTTAGACAGAAAATGACGTAGTGAATCGGGTATACGGAACTCGGGGCGCTACAAGTTGGTATCAGAGCTAGTCTGCGTTTCTGTAGACTGGTAAAATTTTCAAAAAGAATTTTCAAGAAATATTTTTCATTATAAGATTTTTATTGATAAAGATTGCCACTGCCATCATTTCGCTCCACCAACTCCGAGGTAAAGAAGTTTATAATGTTTAAAGTTATTTCAGTATTTCGAATACTCATTTTATGGATTTATGAGAAAGAATGAAGAGTATTTCGGATACTTATGATTTATGAGAAATAAGAATGTATTTCTTCGAAAATAATGATGTTGTTATGCTTTGTCATAACTTATATGCTTTAATGTATGATTATGAGAAATTTTTTAAGAAAGAAAACGAGTGTTGAGCATAATGGGAATAATATGATTTAAGAATGATTTTTAAATAATTTTTGTCCTCGAGTTAGAAATGATGAACCCTAGATGGACTTTGCATAATTGATTTTAGACATGGCACTAAGTATGAGAAGTCAACGGAAAGGATTTGATTATATGTTTAGATTAAACGAGAAATAGCAAGCCAGTTATGAAGTTGTGATAAGATGTTAAGATTATAAGTGATATGATTTTATTTAGACTTTTATGAGAAGCATTATGAAGTTAAAGATTTAAAGATTTGATTCTTAGTTATTGAGAATTAAGTAATGGATATTATGTTGAGTAAGTGAATTATTTCCTCTATGTTGAAGAGAAATTTATTATGAAGTTTGGCCTTGTGAATAAATTTTGGGAATATGATTTATGGCATATATTTATAATTATGAGAAATCTTTTGAGCCAATTAAGGTATGGAAGGAAGTGATATTGTGATATTGAAAAATATGATTTGATATTGTTATGTTGAGGAATTATGAATTGAATTATGGGATATTTTTGATGATATTGAAGTGTTGGAATCGTTTTCAATATTTTTAGATCATTGTGATTAAATGTGGAGTTATATGTTATTGTTGGTTATGAAGTATGCTTATGGTTTGGATAAGTTCATATTTCAAGGGAGACTCTGTCCAGAATTTTATTGTTTAGAAATAAGAGCATGATATGATAAGCATCCACTAAAGGAATTAAGGTTAGACATGCAAGATCATTTACATCACAAACGAGATTTAGTAGCTGATAGCAGAGATTTTATTATTTTCTCATAAGGAGAACACACAAGAGTCACACTGGAAAGGAAATACATGAAACACACGAAAGCATAAGAGAAAAACATGAAAAGATCCTCAGAATGAGAGATGTGTTTCCGGAGTAGCCGTATCCTACCACCTCTGATCTTTTGAGGAAATAAAGAAACCTTCAAAGAGGTGTGTTTCGAGAGTAAGAATACTCCATAATCTACCACCTGGAACCTTTGAGGTACACACAAGATTTAAACATTAAGGAAATCCTAGTAAATGGAGGGGTGTCTCGAGAGTGAGAATACTCCGTACTCTACCCCCACCTATTCTAAGATTCACAGAGTTAAATTTACATTAACCGGACTCCATTTTCGCTTGATTCCCCTTCCTTGCGACCAATCTATCTTAACCCCTGCTGGATCTTGTATTGAGATATATGACTGCAGCTTATCCAGTAGTTCATCAATAGTAGGAGCAGAAATAAGAAGCCTTCTGGAAAATGGAGAGATGAATCCCTGTTCCACAACATAATCAAGAAAAGTTAACAAACCATCAAAGAAATTGTTAACATTCAGAAGCCCAATAGGCTTAGTATGGAGATCTAGTTGAGCCCACGAGGTAATGTTAAAGATTTCTTCTAAGGTACCAAAACCTCCGGGCAGGGCTATAAAGGCATCAGAACCATATAGCATACAAGTTATGCGTTCATGGATGGATAAGGTTTGAACTTCATGCCCTCGTGTTTTGCCTGCAACATCTACCAAAGGGACAGGTATGACACCGATTACTTTTGATTTCTCTGCAAGAGCAGATTGGGAAACACAACCCATTAGACCACTGCTACCACCCCCATATACAAGAGTGATACCTTTTTCCCCCAGTTTCTTTCCAAGATCTACAGCCGCTTCTAGATAACCGAAGCCTTTCCCCACTTTTGATCCACAAAATACACAAATAGTTTTGATCTGTCGAAGTTTTGGTGCTTCCATCTTTGATAGTAAAGAAGGGAAAACTTACGAAGAAGATGTGATTTTGGGATGCCTGAACTATGAAATATGTTTGGCTATTTAAAGCCGGAAAAATTTACTGTTTTTGATTGATTCTGAAAAAGTAAAGATTTATTTTTGACAAAATCGGCCAACTTTTGACTGTTTTACCAAAGATATCACCTTTCGGTGATTTATTTCCAGCTTTATCAAACCTCGAGAAAGGAAAATATATTTATTTCCAGCTTTTTTCAAAACTCGAGAAAGGAAAATATATTTTATTTCCAAAACGCGTGAAAGAAAGCAGCAAAATATTTTAAAAGATTTACCTTATATCATTGCTGAACTGCCAGAAGCCTCATTTTGTAAAACAGACTGGCAAACAGGATCTTTCGATATTATATTTTGGAGACTATAACGATTTTTGTCCTCGTTAAACTGAGCGTATAAGGAGAGAAGTTCACGTTGCACATAACCACTTGGGTGCGTCTCAAGAGTCAGTCGAATATCATACAAAGACTCCTTACTCAGTCCACCCTTTATGAATTCGATTTTATCATCCCGATTAGTAGAAGAATATCCTACTAATTTGCAACGAGTATTACAGTTCCAACGAGCACATTTGTAGCAACCACCCAGTCTTTTTGCTCTTCGTTTCTTTGCAAACGTGCTTTTGCCTAAACCAGGCATATGTTTTGGAAAGGTCATAGGTAATTCACCAGATAGTCGAACCTTTGCTTCTATCAACCAGCGAACATCTTCTGGAATATCATGAGCCATCAGCAACCTCAATCTTTCGAGCCTTATTCTATAAATCTTTCTCAGATCATTCATAGGAAGACTGGAATAATACTTGCGGATGTTTGTAAGGATGTTATCCATTGTTTGATGATTCAACCTCTTCCCAGTATGAACTATTTAAAAGCATTAAGGATCTGAGTGAATCCGCGTGATGTTGTGTCCAGCAAGAAAGCGCAGGATTATTTTAATGGAAAAGAGGGAACAAGAGTTATGCGCCGTTTACTTTATTGATAAAGGAAGATTTGATGATAAGATCTGAGATATGAAATATTTTTCTTGGATTTTGGGTAATGATATTTTGATATAATAATCAAGGTATAGAAATAATACGGGAAGACGTGAAAGTGAATTGAGGACCGTATCGAATTAGAGTTCATACGTATATACAAGTGAAAGAAATACTTTGCAGGAAATGTGGTGACATTTAAGTAAAGAATCTTAGTTTTGGGAGATATTTGTTTACTGAATTTTTGGGTTACAAATATTGGAAATATAAGTTGATAATATTATGTTGATATGTTATTGGGTATATTATGTAGAGAGAATATTCAGGTAATTCTTTGATTATTTTGGGAATATTCGATGATAAGAAGAAAGGAAAAATTATTATGATATGATATATCAGTAAAGATTTGTTGAAATTTTAGAGATATATACGAATATTTGAGGTCACATGATACGATGATAAGTGACAAGTTACATGAATACTACAAGATATGATGAAATATCACATACGATTGGGAATTTTCATTTTGATTCAGAAGAATTTTTGAGTAGACACATATGTCTATTATTGATAAGAAAGACCATGTCTTAAGAAAACAAAGTGATGCATTTAGTCATAGTCCAGTGGGTTAAATATGGTTGGGTTAAATATGGTAGCGATGATGCTACATAAGAGAAAGAAGAAGTTCCGATTAAGTATTCAGAAATCATAAGATTAAGTAAGTTTAATTTCGAGGACGAAATTATTTTAAGGGGGTAAGATTATAGCGACCCAGAATTTTTACGCAATTTTATAATTATTTTAATATTTAGAAAAATTGTGTCGCTACTATTTCACCCATTATTTTGAAGTTAACGCCGCGACGGATTCGTCTAGCCAAGTCAAGAAATATCGAATTTGTTCGATTTTAAATTAAAATCAGAATTTCTAAAATTATGTTATTTTAATTATTTATTCAAAGTATTATTTTCAAAATCATTTTTGAATTCCAAATTTATTAAAATTTTCTCCACATGATTTTCTTCTTTACACCAAGACAACAATTCTTTACAAAAACATCATTATTTTGTATAAAGAATATTACACCATTTTCTATTTCATATTACACCAAATTCTACACTATCCTATTCTATAATACTTAATCAATACATATATTCTTCCTTATCCCAACTCACGTCCCCTACATTCTTTTCTTCCTTCTTTATTACTCTTTCCACCTCAATATACCATAATCAAAGCATCTTCATCATATCATTACACCTAACAAAGAACACCACTACCAATTAATCAAAGCTATCACAATTCAATCCTACCCCATGTGTATACTAAACATAATGATGAATTACCAATATTCCACCCTTTTCATACCTAACTATTCATCATTTTTCCTAAATTTATACGTTCTCCATCTCCTCACAATACACACAACAAACTGGCCAAATCACTGCCGAACCATAACCAGTTAACCAATTCATCAATCAGCCATCATCTGAATCAAACTTCCATTGTCTGAAATTGAACCAACCATCACCACCGCCTACTGCATAATCCAGTCAAGCACCGGACACCACCAACCCACTACCAAGCTGCCACCTTCAAATCACCGGCAGTCACACCGGTCTTCTCCTCTCCTCTCCTCTGTCTCAGCTTCGCAAATTTACTCAGAATCATCATCTTCATCACCAATCAGTTACACCGCAATTCCATCAAAAGTTCAACCTCAACCACCACTGCAGTATTACCACAAACTCGCCACCACACAATCACAGAGAATCAAATCGGCGCCTCAATCCACCATCACTTCCAACATCTACACAACCTAAATCAGAAACCAGAAGTTCCGATCTGCAGCCCCGGTTTCACCATCGATTTCGCACCTAACTTCGCACTAAACTCCCTAAATTAGAAACCTTCATCCTTAACCCATTTCGACCAGAGTTCCATCGGAAAACCTCGCAGCTCCAAGCCTCGAACTCTTGCTTCGGTTTCACACGTTTTCGCACTCAAAACTCGCACCTAATCCCCAAAATCTAAATCCCCATCCTGCTGAGCCACCCGCCGCACCCTTGCCGGCAAAACCACCGGCTTGACACCGGTTCTCGCTAAGGGCAGTCGGTTGCCTTTTCTTCCTTTTTTCGCCTTGGTTCAGAGAGTGAGAGAGAGAGAGAGTATAACGAGAGAATGGTTAGAGAGAGAAAGAAAGATCTGATATATTATATTTTTAACTTTCCAGAATTTGCGCGTCAGTCCCTGAAGTTTTAAAGTTTCAAAATCAGTCCCTGATGTTTTAAATTGTTTCAAATCAGCCTCTTTCACTTTAAAGGTTTTCAAATCAGTCCCCAACTTTTAAAGTTATCCATTTCAGCCCCAAAGTTTTAAATGAGTTTTAATCAGCCCTTTCATTTTCAAAATCTATTATTTCAGTCACTGTTGATTTACTTTTAAGCCCAAGTTTCAAAAGTATCTATTTTAATCCCTCAACTTTCAAAGTATCTATTTTAGTCCCTGAACTTTCAAAAGTATTCATTTTAGTCCCTCAACTTTCAAAACATCAATTTTAGTCCTCAAATTATAATTTATCATTTTGAACTATATATTCGATATACTAAAGTGACTTATTGGCTAAGACGAAGCGTACGGAGAATTTAAAGAAATTGAAGTCATTCCCGCTCAACTTTGCACTCGTCGGATTTGAGGTAGACTCGCACTTATTAATTGATTTAAATTATGATTTCATATAAATGTCATGTGACTTGTGAAAGTCAATTTTCAAGAAAATTAAGTATGTTTTATGAAAGGTAAATATACCTTATGTTTTTATGAAAAGTAAGTATACCCTATGTTTTTACGATAATGTTTTATATGTTTTGGATCATTGCTATGCACATAAGAATTCTTACCACCTAAGTTCGGTAAAATTCTTGTGTCTCCATAAGTTTATGAGGATTTACCACCTAAGTTCGGTAAAATTCCTGTCTTTCCATATGTTTATGAGGATTTACCACCTAAGTTCGGTAAAATTCCTGTCTCATATGTTTATGAGGATTTCGATCCTATCTTATGTTATGATGGAAATGATCCCTATGAATTTCAAGAATTATGTTTTGGTATACTTACTGTTATTATGATTTTACTGCATAAGAATTCTTGCCACCTAAGTTCGGTAAAGTTCTTGTGTCTCCTTATGTTTATGAGGATTTCAATCCTATCTTATGTTATGCTTTCAAAAGAAATTATGCTTGGCATAATTAAAATGTTTTTATAAGTATATGGTTTTCAAAGAGCTGTTTTCAAAGAGCTATTTTCAAAGAGACTATGATTTGCAAAATATGTCCCGTGCTGTAATGCACAATATGAGTTTTATCAAGAGCCGTTTTATAAAGAAGCTCTATCAATGCCCGTTTTATAAAGAGCCGGGATTTATGTGTTTAATCATCTTATAAATTAAATTAATTTGCGATGAGTCTACTGAGTATTTCCCCCATGAAATACTCACCCTACTTTTTAACAGTTTTGCAGATTTCGGAGACGGTGGCGAGCGATGAATGATGGTGGCAATAATCGTTAAACGGTTGAAAGTTTGACGTTAATGATTTCCGTATTTTTTTTCCAAACAATCGAATAATTTAGAGAAGTTCATTTATTTGAGAAATTATGACATTGTCAATTTCTTTACAAAATTAATGGTTCGATTTACTATTTCAAATGGTTTCATAAATGTTTTCAATTTTATCGGCCATTACAGTTTATTTAATGTTGCCAAAAATGAATTTCAATTATTTCTTCCGCAAAAATATTATTCGAAAAATTTAGACAGAAAATGACGTAGTGAATCGGGTATACGGAACTCGGGGCGCTACAAAATGAACTTCAATTATTTCTTCCGCAAAAATATTATTCGAAAAAATTTAGACAGAAAATGACGTAGTGAATCGGGTATACGGAACTCGGGGCGCTACAAGTTGGTATCAGAGCTAGTCTGCGTTTCTGTAGACTGGTAAAATTTTCAAAAAGAATTTTCAAGAAATATTTTTCATTATAAGATTTTTATTGATAAAGATTGCCACTGCCATCATTTCGCTCCACCAACTCCGAGGTAAAGAAGTTTATAATGTTTAAAGTTATTTCAGTATTTCGAATACTCATTTTATGGATTTATGAGAAAGAATGAAGAGTATTTCGGATACTTATGATTTATGAGAAATAAGAATGTATTTCTTCGAAAATAATGATGTTGTTATGCTTTGTCATAACTTATATGCTTTAATGTATGATTATGAGAAATTTTTTAAGAAAGAAAACGAGTGTTGAGCATAATGGGAATAATATGATTTAAGAATGATTTTTAAATAATTTTTGTCCTCGAGTTAGAAATGATGAACCCTAGATGGACTTTGCATAATTGATTTTAGACATGGCACTAAGTATGAGAAGTCAACGGAAAGGATTTGATTATATGTTTAGATTAAACGAGAAATAGCAAGCCAGTTATGAAGTTGTGATAAGATGTTAAGATTATAAGTGATATGATTTTATTTAGACTTTTATGAGAAGCATTATGAAGTTAAAGATTTAAAGATTTGATTCTTAGTTATTGAGAATTAAGTAATGGATATTATGTTGAGTAAGTGAATTATTTCCTCTATGTTGAAGAGAAATTTATTATGAAGTTTGGCCTTGTGAATAAATTTTGGGAATATGATTTATGGCATATATTTATAAGTATGAGAAATCTTTTGAGCCAATTAAGGTATGGAAGGAAGTGATATTGTGATATTGAAAAATATGATTTGATATTGTTATGTTGAGGAATTATGAATTGAATTATGGGATATTTTTGATGATATTGAAGTGTTGGAATCGTTTTCAATATTTTTAGATCATTGTGATTAAATGTGGAGTTATATGTTATTGTTGGTTATGAAGTATGCTTATGGTTTGGATAAGTTCATATTTCAAGGGAGACTCTGTCCAGAATTTTATTGTTTAGAAATAAGAGCATGATATGATAAGCATCCACTAAAGGAATTAAGGTTAGACATGCAAGATCATTTACATCACAAACGAGATTTAGTAGCTGATAGCAGAGATTTTATTATTTTCTCATAAGGAGAACACACAAGAGTCACACTGGAAAGGAAATACATGAAACACACGAAAGCATAAGAGAAAAACATGGAAAGATCCTCAGAATGAGAGATGTGTTTCCGGAGTAGCCGTATCCTACCACCTCTGATCTTTTGAGGAAATAAAGAAACCTTCAAAGAGGTGTGTTTCGAGAGTAAGAATACTCCATAATCTACCACCTGGAACCTTTGAGGTACACACAAGATTTAAACATTAAGGAAATCCTAGTAAATGGAGGGGTGTCTCGAGAGTGAGAATACTCCGTACTCTACCCCCACCTATTCTAAGATTCACAGAGTTAAATTTACATTAACCGGACTCCATTTTCGCTTGATTCCCCTTCCTTGCGACCAATCTATCTTAACCCCTGCTGGATCTTGTATTGAGATATATGACTGCAGCTTATCCAGTAGTTCATCAATAGTAGGAGCAGAAATAAGAAGCCTTCTGGAAAATGGAGAGATGAATCCCTGTTCCACAACATAATCAAGAAAAGTTAACAAACCATCAAAGAAATTGTTAACATTCAGAAGCCCAATAGGCTTAGTATGGAGATCTAGTTGAGCCCACGAGGTAATGTTAAAGATTTCTTCTAAGGTACTAAAACCTCCGGGCAGGGCTATAAAGGCATCAGAACCATATAGCATACAAGTTATGCGTTCATGGATGGATAAGGTTTGAACTTCATGCCCTCGTGTTTTGCCTGCAACATCTACCAAAGGGACAGGTATGACACCGATTACTTTTGATTTCTCTGCAAGAGCAGATTGGGAAACACAACCCATTAGACCACTGCTACCACCCCCATATACAAGAGTGATACCTTTTTCCCCCAGTTTCTTTCCAAGATCTACAGCCGCTTCTAGATAACCGAAGCCTTTCCCCACTTTTGATCCACAAAATACACAAATAGTTTTGATCTGTCGAAGTTTTGGTGCTTCCATCTTTGATAGTAAAGAAGGGAAAACTTACGAAGAAGATGTGATTTTGGGATGCCTGAACTATGAAATATGTTTGGCTATTTAAAGCCGGAAAAATTTACTGTTTTTGATTGATTCTGAAAAAGTAAAGATTTATTTTTGACAAAATCGGCCAACTTTTGACTGTTTTACCAAAGATATCACCTTTCGGTGATTTATTTCCAGCTTTATCAAACCTCGAGAAAGGAAAATATATTTATTTCCAGCTTTTTTCAAAACTCGAGAAAGGAAAATATATTTTATTTCCAAAACGCGTGAAAGAAAGCAGCAAAATATTTTAAAAGATTTACCTTATATCATTGCTGAACTGCCAGAAGCCTCATTTTGTAAAACAGACTGGCAAACAGGATCTTTCGATATTATATTTTGGAGACTATAACGATTTTTGTCCTCGTTAAACTGAGCGTATAAGGAGAGAAGTTCACGTTGCACATAACCACTTGGGTGCGTCTCAAGAGTCAGTCGAATATCATACAAAGACTCCTTACTCAGTCCACCCTTTATGAATTCGATTTTATCATCCCGATTAGTAGAAGAATATCCTACTGATTTGCAACGAGTATTACAGTTCCAACGAGCACATTTGTAGCAACCACCCAGTCTTTTTGCTCTTCGTTTCTTTGCAAACGTGCTTTTGCCTAAACCAGGCATATGTTTTGGAAAGGTCATAGGTAATTCACCAGATAGTCGAACCTTTGCTTCTATCAACCAGCGAACATCTTCTGGAATATCATGAGCCATCAGCAACCTCAATCTTTCGAGCCTTATTCTATAAATCTTTCTCAGATCATTCATAGGAAGACTGGAATAATACTTGCGGATGTTTGTAAGGATGTTATCCATTGTTTGATGATTCAACCTCTTCCCAGTATGAACTATTTAAAAGCATTAAGGATCTGAGTGAATCCGCGTGATGTTGTGTCCAGCAAGAAAGCGCAGGATTATTTTAATGGAAAAGAGGGAACAAGAGTTATGCGCCGTTTACTTTATTGATAAAGGAAGATTTGATGATAAGATCTGAGATATGAAATATTTTTCTTGGATTTTGGGTAATGATATTTTGATATAATAATCAAGGTATAGAAATAATACGGGAAGACGTGAAAGTGAATTGAGGACCGTATCGAATTAGAGTTCATACGTATATACAAGTGAAAGAAATACTTTGCAGGAAATGTGGTGACATTTAAGTAAAGAATCTTAGTTTTGGGAGATATTTGTTTACTGAATTTTTGGGTTACAAATATTGGAAATATAAGTTGATAATATTATGTTGATATGTTATTGGGTATATTATGTAGAGAGAATATTCAGGTAATTCTTTGATTATTTTGGGAATATTCGATGATAAGAAGAAAGGAAAAATTATTATGATATGATATATCAGTAAAGATTTGTTGAAATTTTAGAGATATATACGAATATTTGAGGTCACATGATACGATGATAAGTGACAAGTTACATGAATACTACAAGATATGATGAAATATCACATACGATTGGGAATTTTCATTTTGATTCAGAAGAATTTTTGAGTAGACACATATGTCTATTATTGATAAGAAAGACCATGTCTTAAGAAAACAAAGTGATGCATTTAGTCATAGTCCAGTGGGTTAAATATGGTTGGGTTAAATATGGTAGCGATGATGCTACATAAGAGAAAGAAGAAGTTCCGATTAAGTATTCAGAAATCATAAGATTAAGTAAGTTTAATTTCGAGGACGAAATTATTTTAAGGGGGTAAGATTATAGCGACCCAGAATTTTTACGCAATTTTATAATTATTTTAATATTTAGAAAAATTGTGTCGCTACTATTTCACCCATTATTTTGAAGTTAACGCCGCGACGGATTCGTCTAGCCAAGTCAAGAAATATCGAATTTGTTCGATTTTAAATTAAAATCAGAATTTCTAAAATTATGTTATTTTAATTATTTATTCAAAGTATTATTTTCAAAATCATTTTTGAATTCCAAATTTATTAAAATTTTCTCCACATGATTTTCTTCTTTACACCAAGACAACAATTCTTTACAAAAACATCATTATTTTGTATAAAGAATATTACACCATTTTCTATTTCATATTACACCAAATTCTACACTATCCTATTCTATAATACTTAATCAATACATATATTCTTCCTTATCCCAACTCACGTCCCCTACATTCTTTTCTTCCTTCTTTATTACTCTTTCCACCTCAATATACCATAATCAAAGCATCTTCATCATATCATTACACCTAACAAAGAACACCACTACCAATTAATCAAAGCTATCACAATTCAATCCTACCCCATGTGTATACTAAACATAATGATGAATTACCAATATTCCACCCTTTTCATACCTAACTATTCATCATTTTTCCTAAATTTATACGTTCTCCATCTCCTCACAATACACACAACAAACTGGCCAAATCACTGCCGAACCATAACCAGTTAACCAATTCATCAATCAGCCATCATCTGAATCAAACTTCCATTGTCTGAAATTGAACCAACCATCACCACCGCCTACTGCATAATCCAGTCAAGCACCGGACACCACCAACCCACTACCAAGCTGCCACCTTCAAATCACCGGCAGTCACACCGGTCTTCTCCTCTCCTCTCCTCTGTCTCAGCTTCGCAAATTTACTCAGAATCATCATCTTCATCACCAATCAGTTACACCGCAATTCCATCAAAAGTTCAACCTCAACCACCACTGCAGTATTACCACAAACTCGCCACCACACAATCACAGAGAATCAAATCGGCGCCTCAATCCACCATCACTTCCAACATCTACACAACCTAAATCAGAAACCAGAAGTTCCGATCTGCAGCCCCGGTTTCACCATCGATTTCGCACCTAACTTCGCACTAAACTCCCTAAATTAGAAACCTTCATCCTTAACCCATTTCGACCAGAGTTCCATCGGAAAACCTCGCAGCTCCAAGCCTCGAACTCTTGCTTCGGTTTCACACGTTTTCGCACTCAAAACTCGCACCTAATCCCCAAAATCTAAATCCCCATCCTGCTGAGCCACCCGCCGCACCCTTGCCGGCAAAACCACCGGCTTGACACCGGTTCTCGCTAAGGGCAGTCGGTTGCCTTTTCTTCCTTTTTTCGCCTTGGTTCAGAGAGTGAGAGAGAGAGAGAGTATAACGAGAGAATGGTTAGAGAGAGAAAGAAAGATCTGATATATTATATTTTTAACTTTCCAGAATTTGCGCGTCAGTCCCTGAAGTTTTAAAGTTTCAAAATCAGTCCCTGATGTTTTAAATTGTTTCAAATCAGCCTCTTTCACTTTAAAGGTTTTCAAATCAGTCCCCAACTTTTAAAGTTATCCATTTCAGCCCCAAAGTTTTAAATGAGTTTTAATCAGCCCTTTCATTTTCAAAATCTATTATTTCAGTCACTGTTGATTTACTTTTAAGCCCAAGTTTCAAAAGTATCTATTTTAATCCCTCAACTTTCAAAGTATCTATTTTAGTCCCTGAACTTTCAAAAGTATTCATTTTAGTCCCTCAACTTTCAAAACATCAATTTTAGTCCTCAAATTATAATTTATCATTTTGAACTATATATTCGATATACTAAAGTGACTTATTGGCTAAGACGAAGCGTACGGAGAATTTAAAGAAATTGAAGTCATTCCCGCTCAACTTTGCACTCGTCGGATTTGAGGTAGACTCGCACTTATTAATTGATTTAAATTATGATTTCATATAAATGTCATGTGACTTGTGAAAGTCAATTTTCAAGAAAATTAAGTATGTTTTATGAAAGGTAAATATACCTTATGTTTTTATGAAAAGTAAGTATACCCTATGTTTTTACGATAATGTTTTATATGTTTTGGATCATTGCTATGCACATAAGAATTCTTACCACCTAAGTTCGGTAAAATTCTTGTGTCTCCATAAGTTTATGAGGATTTACCACCTAAGTTCGGTAAAATTCCTGTCTTTCCATATGTTTATGAGGATTTACCACCTAAGTTCGGTAAAATTCCTGTCTCATATGTTTATGAGGATTTCGATCCTATCTTATGTTATGATGGAAATGATCCCTATGAATTTCAAGAATTATGTTTTGGTATACTTACTGTTATTATGATTTTACTGCATAAGAATTCTTGCCACCTAAGTTCGGTAAAGTTCTTGTGTCTCCTTATGTTTATGAGGATTTCAATCCTATCTTATGTTATGCTTTCAAAAGAAATTATGCTTGGCATAATTAAAATGTTTTTATAAGTATATGGTTTTCAAAGAGCTGTTTTCAAAGAGCTATTTTCAAAGAGACTATGATTTGCAAAATATGTCCCGTGCTGTAATGCACAATATGAGTTTTATCAAGAGCCGTTTTATAAAGAAGCTCTATCAATGCCCGTTTTATAAAGAGCCGAGATTTATGTGTTTAATCATCTTATAAATTAAATTAATTTGCGATGAGTCTACTGAGTATTTCCCCCATGAAATACTCACCCTACTTTTTAACAGTTTTGCAGATTTCGGAGACGGTGGCGAGCGATGAATGATGGTGGCAATAATCGTTAAACGGTTGAAAGTTTGACGTTAATGATTTCCGTATTTTTTTTCCAAACAATCGAATAATTTAGAGAAGTTCATTTATTTGAGAAATTATGACATTGTCAATTTCTTTACAAAATTAATGGTTCGATTTACTATTTCAAATGGTTTCATAAATGTTTTCAATTTTATCGGCCATTACAGTTTATTTAATGTTGCCAAAAATGAATTTCAATTATTTCTTCCGCAAAAATATTATTCGAAAAATTTAGACAGAAAATGACGTAGTGAATCGGGTATACGGAACTCGGGGCGCTACAAAATGAACTTCAATTATTTCTTCCGCAAAAATATTATTCGAAAAAATTTAGACAGAAAATGACGTAGTGAATCGGGTATACGGAACTCGGGGCGCTACAAGTTGGTATCAGAGCTAGTCTGCGTTTCTGTAGACTGGTAAAATTTTCAAAAAGAATTTTCAAGAAATATTTTTCATTATAAGATTTTTATTGATAAAGATTGCCACTGCCATCATTTCGCTCCACCAACTCCGAGGTAAAGAAGTTTATAATGTTTAAAGTTATTTCAGTATTTCGAATACTCATTTTATGGATTTATGAGAAAGAATGAAGAGTATTTCGGATACTTATGATTTATGAGAAATAAGAATGTATTTCTTCGAAAATAATGATGTTGTTATGCTTTGTCATAACTTATATGCTTTAATGTATGATTATGAGAAATTTTTTAAGAAAGAAAACGAGTGTTGAGCATAATGGGAATAATATGATTTAAGAATGATTTTTAAATAATTTTTGTCCTCGAGTTAGAAATGATGAACCCTAGATGGACTTTGCATAATTGATTTTAGACATGGCACTAAGTATGAGAAGTCAACGGAAAGGATTTGATTATATGTTTAGATTAAACGAGAAATAGCAAGCCAGTTATGAAGTTGTGATAAGATGTTAAGATTATAAGTGATATGATTTTATTTAGACTTTTATGAGAAGCATTATGAAGTTAAAGATTTAAAGATTTGATTCTTAGTTATTGAGAATTAAGTAATGGATATTATGTTGAGTAAGTGAATTATTTCCTCTATGTTGAAGAGAAATTTATTATGAAGTTTGGCCTTGTGAATAAATTTTGGGAATATGATTTATGGCATATATTTATAAGTATGAGAAATCTTTTGAGCCAATTAAGGTATGGAAGGAAGTGATATTGTGATATTGAAAAATATGATTTGATATTGTTATGTTGAGGAATTATGAATTGAATTATGGGATATTTTTGATGATATTGAAGTGTTGGAATCGTTTTCAATACTTTTAGATCATTGTGATTAAATGTGGAGTTATATGTTATTGTTGGTTATGAAGTATGCTTATGGTTTGGATAAGTTCATATTTCAAGGGAGACTCTGTCCAGAATTTTATTGTTTAGAAATAAGAGCATGATATGATAAGCATCCACTAAAGGAATTAAGGTTAGACATGCAAGATCATTTACATCACAAACGAGATTTAGTAGCTGATAGCAGAGATTTTATTATTTTCTCATAAGGAGAACACACAAGAGTCACACTGGAAAGGAAATACATGAAACACACGAAAGCATAAGAGAAAAACATGGAAAGATCCTCAGAATGAGAGATGTGTTTCCGGAGTAGCCGTATCCTACCACCTCTGATCTTTTGAGGAAATAAAGAAACCTTCAAAGAGGTGTGTTTCGAGAGTAAGAATACTCCATAATCTACCACCTGGAACCTTTGAGGTACACACAAGATTTAAACATTAAGGAAATCCTAGTAAATGGAGGGGTGTCTCGAGAGTGAGAATACTCCGTACTCTACCCCCACCTATTCTAAGATTCACAGAGTTAAATTTACATTAACCGGACTCCATTTTCGCTTGATTCCCCTTCCTTGCGACCAATCTATCTTAACCCCTGCTGGATCTTGTATTGAGATATATGACTGCAGCTTATCCAGTAGTTCATCAATAGTAGGAGCAGAAATAAGAAGCCTTCTGGAAAATGGAGAGATGAATCCCTGTTCCACAACATAATCAAGAAAATTTAACAAACCATCAAAGAAATTGTTAACATTCAGAAGCCCAATAGGCTTAGTATGGAGATCTAGTTGAGCCCACGAGGTAATGTTAAAGATTTCTTCTAAGGTACCAAAACCTCCGGGCAGGGCTATAAAGGCATCAGAACCATATAGCATACAAGTTATGCGTTCATGGATGGATAAGGTTTGAACTTCATGCCCTCGTGTTTTGCCTGCAACATCTACCAAAGGGACAAGTATGACACCGATTACTTTTGATTTCTCTGCAAGAGCAGATTGGGAAACACAACCCATTAGACCACTGCTACCACCCCCATATACAAGAGTGATACCTTTTTCCCCCAGTTTCTTTCCAAGATCTACAGCCGCTTCTAGATAACCGAAGCCTTTCCCCACTTTTGATCCACAAAATACACAAATAGTTTTGATCTGTCGAAGTTTTGGTGCTTCCATCTTTGATAGTAAAGAAGGGAAAACTTACGAAGAAGATGTGATTTTGGGATGCCTGAACTATGAAATATGTTTGGCTATTTAAAGCCGGAAAAATTTACTGTTTTTGATTGATTCTGAAAAAGTAAAGATTTATTTTTGACAAAATCGGCCAACTTTTGACTGTTTTACCAAAGATATCACCTTTCGGTGATTTATTTCCAGCTTTATCAAACCTCGAGAAAGGAAAATATATTTATTTCCAGCTTTTTTCAAAACTCGAGAAAGGAAAATATATTTTATTTCCAAAACGCGTGAAAGAAAGCAGCAAAATATTTTAAAAGATTTACCTTATATCATTGCTGAACTGCCAGAAGCCTCATTTTGTAAAACAGACTGGCAAACAGGATCTTTCGATATTATATTTTGGAGACTATAACGATTTTTGTCCTCGTTAAACTGAGCGTATAAGGAGAGAAGTTCACGTTGCACATAACCACTTGGGTGCGTCTCAAGAGTCAGTCGAATATCATACAAAGACTCCTTACTCAGTCCACCCTTTATGAATTCGATTTTATCATCCCGATTAGTAGAAGAATATCCTACTGATTTGCAACGAGTATTACAGTTCCAACGAGCACATTTGTAGCAACCACCCAGTCTTTTTGCTCTTCGTTTCTTTGCAAACGTGCTTTTGCCTAAACCAGGCATATGTTTTGGAAAGGTCATAGGTAATTCACCAGATAGTCGAACCTTTGCTTCTATCAACCAGCGAACATCTTCTGGAATATCATGAGCCATCAGCAACCTCAATCTTTCGAGCCTTATTCTATAAATCTTTCTCAGATCATTCATAGGAAGACTGGAATAATACTTGCGGATGTTTGTAAGGATGTTATCCATTGTTTGATGATTCAACCTCTTCCCAGTATGAACTATTTAAAAGCATTAAGGATCTGAGTGAATCCGCGTGATGTTGTGTCCAGCAAGAAAGCGCAGGATTATTTTAATGGAAAAGAGGGAACAAGAGTTATGCGCCGTTTACTTTATTGATAAAGGAAGATTTGATGATAAGATCTGAGATATGAAATATTTTTCTTGGATTTTAGGTAATGATATTTTGATATAATAATCAAGGTATAGAAATAATACGGGAAGACGTGAAAGTGAATTGAGGACCGTATCGAATTAGAGTTCATACGTATATACAAGTGAAAGAAATACTTTGCAGGAAATGTGGTGACATTTAAGTAAAGAATCTTAGTTTTGGGAGATATTTGTTTACTGAATTTTTGGGTTACAAATATTGGAAATATAAGTTGATAATATTATGTTGATATGTTATTGGGTATATTATGTAGAGAGAATATTCAGGTAATTCTTTGATTATTTTGGGAATATTCGATGATAAGAAGAAAGGAAAAATTATTATGATATGATATATCAGTAAAGATTTGTTGAAATTTTAGAGATATATACGAATATTTGAGGTCACATGATACGATGATAAGTGACAAGTTACATGAATACTACAAGATATGATGAAATATCACATACGATTGGGAATTTTCATTTTGATTCAGAAGAATTTTTGAGTAGACACATATGTCTATTATTGATAAGAAAGACCATGTCTTAAGAAAACAAAGTGATGCATTTAGTCATAGTCCAGTGGGTTAAATATGGTTGGGTTAAATATGGTAGCGATGATGCTACATAAGAGAAAGAAGAAGTTCCGATTAAGTATTCAGAAATCATAAGATTAAGTAAGTTTAATTTCGAGGACGAAATTATTTTAAGGGGGTAAGATTATAGCGACCCAGAATTTTTACGCAATTTTATAATTATTTTAATATTTAGAAAAATTGTGTCGCTACTATTTCACCCATTATTTTGAAGTTAACGCCGCGACGGATTCGTCTAGCCAAGTCAAGAAATATCGAATTTGTTCGATTTTAAATTAAAATCAGAATTTCTAAAATTATGTTATTTTAATTATTTATTCAAAGTATTATTTTCAAAATCATTTTTGAATTCCAAATTTATTAAAATTTTCTCCACATGATTTTCTTCTTTACACCAAGACAACAATTCTTTACAAAAACATCATTATTTTGTATAAAGAATATTACACCATTTTCTATTTCATATTACACCAAATTCTACACTATCCTATTCTATAATACTTAATCAATACATATATTCTTCCTTATCCCAACTCACGTCCCCTACATTCTTTTCTTCCTTCTTTATTACTCTTTCCACCTCAATATACCATAATCAAAGCATCTTCATCATATCATTACACCTAACAAAGAACACCACTACCAATTAATCAAAGTTATCACAATTCAATCCTACCCCATGTGTATACTAAACATAATGATGAATTACCAATATTCCACCCTTTTCATACCTAACTATTCATCATTTTTCCTAAATTTATACGTTCTCCATCTCCTCACAATACACACAACAAACTGGCCAAATCACTGCCGAACCATAACCAGTTAACCAATTCATCAATCAGCCATCATCTGAATCAAACTTCCATTGTCTGAAATTGAACCAACCATCACCACCGCCTACTGCATAATCCAGTCAAGCACCGGACACCACCAACCCACTACCAAGCTGCCACCTTCAAATCACCGGCAGTCACACCGGTCTTCTCCTCTCCTCTCCTCTGTCTCAGCTTCGCAAATTTACTCAGAATCATCATCTTCATCACCAATCAGTTACACCGCAATTCCATCAAAAGTTCAACCTCAACCACCACTGCAGTATTACCACAAACTCGCCACCACACAATCACAGAGAATCAAATCGGCGCCTCAATCCACCATCACTTCCAACATCTACACAACCTAAATCAGAAACCAGAAGTTCCGATCTGCAGCCCCGGTTTCACCATCGATTTCGCACCTAACTTCGCACTAAACTCCCTAAATTAGAAACCTTCATCCTTAACCCATTTCGACCAGAGTTCCATCGGAAAACCTCGCAGCTCCAAGCCTCGAACTCTTGCTTCGGTTTCACACGTTTTCGCACTCAAAACTCGCACCTAATCCCCAAAATCTAAATCCCCATCCTGCTGAGCCACCCGCCGCACCCTTGCCGGCAAAACCACCGGCTTGACACCGGTTCTCGCTAAGGGCAGTCGGTTGCCTTTTCTTCCTTTTTTCGCCTTGGTTCAGAGAGTGAGAGAGAGAGAGAGTATAACGAGAGAATGGTTAGAGAGAGAAAGAAAGATCTGATATATTATATTTTTAACTTTCCAGAATTTGCGCGTCAGTCCCTGAAGTTTTAAAGTTTCAAAATCAGTCCCTGATGTTTTAAATTGTTTCAAATCAGCCTCTTTCACTTTAAAGGTTTTCAAATCAGTCCCCAACTTTTAAAGTTATCCATTTCAGCCCCAAAGTTTTAAATGAGTTTTAATCAGCCCTTTCATTTTCAAAATCTATTATTTCAGTCACTGTTGATTTACTTTTAAGCCCAAGTTTCAAAAGTATCTATTTTAATCCCTCAACTTTCAAAGTATCTATTTTAGTCCCTGAACTTTCAAAAGTATTCATTTTAGTCCCTCAACTTTCAAAACATCAATTTTAGTCCTCAAATTATAATTTATCATTTTGAACTATATATTCGATATACTAAAGTGACTTATTGGCTAAGACGAAGCGTACGGAGAATTTAAAGAAATTGAAGTCATTCCCGCTCAACTTTGCACTCGTCGGATTTGAGGTAGACTCGCACTTATTAATTGATTTAAATTATGATTTCATATAAATGTCATGTGACTTGTGAAAGTCAATTTTCAAGAAAATTAAGTATGTTTTATGAAAGGTAAATATACCTTATGTTTTTATGAAAAGTAAGTATACCCTATGTTTTTACGATAATGTTTTATATGTTTTGGATCATTGCTAAGCACATAAGAATTCTTACCACCTAAGTTCGGTAAAATTCTTGTGTCTCCATAAGTTTATGAGGATTTACCACCTAAGTTCGGTAAAATTCCTGTCTTTCCATATGTTTATGAGGATTTACCACCTAAGTTCGGTAAAATTCCTGTCTCATATGTTTATGAGGATTTCGATCCTATCTTATGTTATGATGGAAATGATCCCTATGAATTTCAAGAATTATGTTTTGGTATACTTACTGTTATTATGATTTTACTGCATAAGAATTCTTGCCACCTAAGTTCGGTAAAGTTCTTGTGTCTCCTTATGTTTATGAGGATTTCAATCCTATCTTATGTTATGCTTTCAAAAGAAATTATGCTTGGCATAATTAAAATGTTTTTATAAGTATATGGTTTTCAAAGAGCTGTTTTCAAAGAGCTATTTTCAAAGAGCCTATGATTTGCAAAATATGTCCCGTGCTGTAATGCACAATATGAGTTTTATCAAGAGCCGTTTTATAAAGAAGCTCTATCAATGCCCGTTTTATAAAGAGCCGGGATTTATGTGTTTAATCATCTTATAAATTAAATTAATTTGCGATGAGTCTACTGAGTATTTCCCCCATGAAATACTCACCCTACTTTTTAACAGTTTTGCAGATTTCGGAGACGGTGGCGAGCGATGAATGATGGTGACAATAATCGTTAAACGGTTGAAAGTTTGACGTTAATGATTTCCGTATTTTTTTCAAACAATCGAATAATTTAGAGAAGTTCATTTATTTGAGAAATTATGATATTGTCAATTTCTTTACAAAATTAATGGTTCGATTTACTATTTCAAATGGTTTCATAAATGTTTCAATTTTATCGGCCATTACTGTTTATTTAATGTTGCAAAAAATGAACTTCAATTATTTCTTCCGCAAAAATATTATTCGAAAAAATTTAGACAGAAAATGACGTAGTGAATCGGGTATACGGAACTCGGGGCGCTACAAATTCTCTCTAATTAGTCTCACATAAGATTCACCATATTATGACTCCCTACCACACATATTTATAGGTAAAAACAACACCTAGAATATGTAGAATTCGTGTCCAAGTAAGTTTCCTAATTGAAGTAGAATACAAAAATAAAGTCTTTTATTTTCTTTCCTTAACTTGATCTCCAAGTTAACCACTTTAATAAGGAAATCAATTGTCCAAGATATTCTCATTCTTAATTTGGGTCAAATATTCCAACAATAAATAGTGTTAATATTTAATATTATTTAATAAATTCACAAAAGACCAAATCCTCAAAGCGCTCATGGTAGCCCCATTTTCATGATCTTTCTCTATACGCATGACAGTCACTTCCTTCTCCATAGCATCCAACTCTCTTCTCATCTTTTTAGCCTTAATCTCCATGGCATTGGTCAAAGTTTCTACCTTCTTCGATAGCATCTGATCAACAAGAAACACAAGTTTATATGCACTGCATCAACTTAGAAGTGAAAAACATCTCCAACTACATTTCTTACTAACCAAACGTGTAATACTCATAACATGTTCCAAAAAACCTCGAACTTCATCATTAAGTAGAGTTCTTACAAAATGTGGTTTAGATTACCACTATAAAGGCAATTACTCACGTTTAATCGGTAAGATGAGAGAAAAAGTACAAATAATGACACAATTTTCATAAGAACAAGTACATGAAGATTAAAACACGTCAAAAACAATTTAAATGGCTCACAAGAACTCACCAGCCCCCAACCAAGAAATCTAATAAAAGCAACATTAGCTTCCTTTAGCAAAATATGAATATAAACATTGGTACTATACAACACTGGTACTAAACAAGTAGTCATTCCACTGCCTAACTTAAATACTTAAATTACAAGGCCTAAGATGTATTTGCACTATCAGCACTGGTACACATGCTCATAGGCGCATTGGAAAAATCAAAATTGGCATATAATTCAACAAGATACTTAATTTAATTAAGATGATCAAATGTGAATGACATCACACTATTAACATAATTATAAAGGGTCTCCATTCTAGTTCATAAATACGAGATGCCAGTGAAGTGTCTAGAGGTTTGAGAGATCCATGGTTTGAAAGAGCGGGAGAAAGTATAGAGAAATGCGAAGGAGAAACCCTAGTGTAAGAATTCTTTAAATTATAAATAAATTGTCCCGTTTGGACGGTGATATCTTTTGCAATGTTCAAAAAATGTTGATACAAAAATATAAACTTCATCCCGCAATATAACCGCACATTTTGATTGCAAAATCCATTCCATTTCTAAAAGAATATCTTCGAAGTTGCCCTATAACGAATTTGATCAAAGTTATAGATGAATATCACACTTTACTTAATAAATGATAGAAAAATTTAAAACAGAGTTAAAACCATAAATTTATTTATATCTCTCCAAGGTGATTTCATAGAAATTGATAGGACTCGTCCTAAACCAATCTATTAGACTCGAGACATGAAGTGCACCGATGACAAATGCCAACTAGATGCTAGATCTTACACCAAGGAAAATGACCTTTCACCCCAAGTTTAAAAATTTAAACCTACAAGTGTTAACTTCCCTTCATTTTAAATGTGGAAATAAATTATTTTAAATATTAAAATTTTCATTTTAAAAACCTTTCACTTTAAGCCAACACCTCAAACAAGTTGTACAAGGATACAACTGTATTGGCATAAGTGTAAGCTAAGAGTCACTCGAGCAAGAACCACCTGGTAACACAAAAAATTCAACAACCAAGAATTTAGCTTGTGCAGATTCTTGTAAATAAATATTACTCCCTCCATCCCACAAAGATAGACCTGCATTCCTTTTTCGTCCATCCCAAATTATAGGCCACTTTTTTTTTATGAGTATAGTTATTTCTTAGTTTTCTAATATACCCTTATTTAATGTGCCTTGTTATCAACAAATATAAACTATCATGAAAACTTTACGCAAAGTACAGTGACCAACAATTTTATCAATCTTTATATTTTTTTTAGTATTTTTCTTTCTTTTTATGTACTTCTACCATAATTTATTATCTCTGGCATCATCAAACTTAGAAAAAGAATAGATTTTTATCTCGAGGTAACCAACAAGGTTGTCTCATCAACTCTTTAATATCAATGACAATTAAAGCTAAAGAAGCCCACGGAATTGTCACACGCCTAATAGAGTTAAAATTATAGGGTAGGAGTACAGATAAAAAGAAAGAAAAAGACTAAAAAAAATAAATATTGATAAAATTGAGAGTTAATTACATGATTGGTCACTAAAATTTGAGAGAAGTTTTCAAGATGTCACTGAACTTCAAAAGTTTCCCCATTAATCTCTGAATTTTAAATGTTTCCCTTTTAATCATTGCACTTCAAAAGTTTTTCAATTAGTCATTGAACTTTTCAAAAATTCTCCCATTAATTACTGAGTGATGGATGATATTACATTTTGTAAATTTCAGTGACTAATGGAGAAACTTTGAAGTTATTAATTCTTTATAATCTTTTTACAAAGTTTTGTGATCAATCAAGTAATTAACCCGTTACCGCGACATTAGTTTTTGTGAGTCCAGCAACATTATACCTATTTCGGAAATAACATCAAACTGATAAGTGTCAAATGGAATATCTTGTCAGAGAACACATATACTTGTTATTGTGTTGGGCAATTAAAATATATAAAAGTCAAGGACTATCTCTTGATAAAGTGGTGGTAGATATTGATGACAAGAAAAGTCTTAGACTAACTTTCGTTGCACTGTTACAAATAAGAAGGTTACATGATCTAGCATTTAACCCTATGTTTACTGATGAAAGACTACAAAAAATCGGTAAATTGAAGGTTTGAAAGGGAGACAACAAGAGGAGTGACACTTGTGCAATATAGAAATTTTAACTGACTGGTATAAACTTTGTAAGTCAGTTCAAGTGTTCAAATTTTGATTTTTTTTTTTAATATTATGTCAAATACTCAATCTTGTTGCCTATAATTTGTTTTCAATAGATTGGAAAATTAGAATCTTTCGACTGCTGCCCACCTATGAGATGAACATGTTGTCAAGGTACGTTTATACACAATTCTATTTGCATTAACTCACATAGAATCAGTCTGATGTTCAATGCATCTCCAAAGACATATAGATAACCTAGCTATAATTTGTTTTCAAACTTTAAACCCAAAATGTTAACTGAAAACCCAACAGAGGACATAAGATTAATTGGTGGCGTGTAACTGTCACCATCCAAATTAATTAATAGTCCAACCTCATTCATAGTGAAACTTAATACTAGTTGGTAAATTACCTGAGTAATTATGTTAGCATGTGCTTGCAGTTGTTTTATCTCACGAGTTTAACTTTGTCATCAACTTGCACAGTGCTCTTTGCTTCATGAATTGAGCATTTTTTTTTTTGCATATCAAGATCGAAGATTTCTGGAAATTCGTCTACTTCGATAGATAACCATGTAAACCTTGATCAAAATCACAAGACAATTACTCATCAAATGTGTAGTACCAGTTATGGTTCGAATTCTATCAACAAGTCGAGGCAGATATTGATAAAGGTACACAACAATTTTGTGGAATATAGTGATGGTCCACTTAATTCACATGGCACCCTATGATTGGCACTTCACTTACCTATGGGATTTGAATTTGAATAAGAGGGCGAAACCTTTTCTTGTTTCAAAAGTCTTGGCACATACTTGGGTGGAGAGGTAGAAGTGGGAGAAGTCCAATATCTCCGGCGAAATCTTGCTATCTCCGGTGAGCCTAGATCCGATTGCCATTTCTCGAGGACGACAGTGCCATGTTCCGGTGTGTTTAAGTGGTCATAAACTGAGCTCAAACAAGGAACAAGAAACAAGGTTGCTGGACATATTTTCTCTTGCTGCTGGGTCTTCATTTTAAGGCTGGAAACGAGTTTGGAACTCAACAAATGGTATCAGAGCTACGGTGAAGTAGTTGGGCGAAGGAAGCAGTAGAAGAAGGTTGAAAATCGGACCAAGAAGCAGTAGGCAGTGTGGAGTAAATCTGTCCATTTTGTCCAGTTTCTGGCCGGACTGAAAAAGTACGATTCCTCGATCCAGAGATCTGATCAACGATCGGCCACCGCCATTAGAACGGGCTCTTTGAGGAGAAGACTCGCCTAAAATTTGGGGGCGATCCGACGGTTGAAACCGAAGTTATTCGCCGGAGAAGAATATGCTGACGGACTGAAAAACAGCGATTCCGGCCGGTAGGGAGCTCCAATCGCGAAACGGTCACCACCGTTGGGTTCGTGACGACGAGGAGCATCTTCCTGTGATTTTTTGGAATTTTCCGACAGCGGCGATAGAACTTCGGCGCGGCGGTCAGGCGAGGCGTCTCCCGACATAATCTTCAGCTCGACCTGCTCGTTCCATTTCCGAAGTCCATTTTGCAAAATCAACTCTCGATTATACGGACATTGAAAAGTCCGCTCGATTTGCATTGGCTATCCCTTTTTTTTTTTCATTACGTATTTCATATTCTAGAGGCTATTGCGAGGTGGCCACATAGTGTTGGGGGTTACCTTGCCGGTAACCATTGCTTGTTGGTAGAACTCACATAGGATTGGAATTTGACTACGTGCTTAATTTCTTGAAATTGTCGTGTGTTACTTGTTATTATATTATTTGTGTGATCATCTTGAAGAGTAATTTCGGTGAAATTGGTTTGATCTTGCATTTGAGTGTGGGTAATTGCTTTGTGTTAACTTGTTTGAAATTTCATTATTTGCATTATGGGTTCTCGTGTTGAATTGTCACAATTTAACGGTAAGGGAGATTATTCCATTTGGAAGCAAAAAATGAAGGCTATTTTAATTCAACAAAGAGTTTCTAAAGCACTTGAGGACCCTAGTACTTATTCAAAAGCATTGCTAGATAAACCTGATGAAATTGCTGAGATGAATGAAATTGCACATAGTTGTATAATATTGCATTTATCTGATGATATAGTGGGACAAGTTGAAAAGCATACGACTGCTAAAGATTTGTGGGAAGCACTTGACAAACTTTTTTTGACAAAATCTTTAACGAAGAAGATTCACTTAATTCAAAAACTTTTCAACTATAAATTGGATCAAGGAAAGGATCTTGAATCTAATTTGAGTGAGTTTAACAGTCTTGTCAAGTGTTTGACCCACAATGGAAAGAAATTTGATGATGAATATCTCGCTGCTATTATGCTAAATGTCATGCCTGAATCTTATAGAGATGTTAGGAATGCTATTACATATGCTAGGGACATTGTGACCTTAGATATTGTAGTTGAGGCTTTAAGGGCTAGGGAGCTCGAGATGAAGAGGGAGTCAAGGGGTAGCAGCTCGAGGGAAGAGAGTTTGTTTAGTGGTTTTAGAGGGAGAAATGAGTCGAGAGAAAACCACTTCCAAACGAAGAAGGGTAGAGGAAAATCGAAGGGTAGGTCCAAGTCTCGGGATTAGAGTGTTAAGAAATGCTACTATTGTGGTAAAATTGGACATTTCAAAAAAGACTGTGATGACTTTAAGAAGAAACATAGACCTCAGCAGAGTGATGATCAGAACCTAGTTGCTGTAGGTGATGCTTTTGATAGTCTTCATATGATGACTGTGACATTTGATGATGATAATGTCGACAATACCCTTGATAGACCACAAGCGATGAATGTGTCTGAAATTGATTTTGACAGTGAGTGGGTTTTAGACTTGGGTGCCACTGTCCATATGAGTCCTGTTAAATCTTGGTTTTATAACTATAGAGAAGTTAAGCCTAGGAAAGTGTACTTGGGGGACAACTATACACAGACTGTGGAAGGAGTTGGTGATATTGCTATTAGGATGCATGATGGCATGATCAGATCTCTTCTGAATGTCAGGTATGTCTCGGGCCTTGCGAAGAACCTCATTTCCTTGGGCATTTTGGAAGATGAGGGTTATGAGTACAGATCTCATTTTGGTACTATGAAAGTGAGTAAAGGCTCTCTAGTTGTTTTGAAAGGTCCCAATAGGAATGGATTGTATATCCTTGAAGGTAAAGCCTTAAAGGCCTACGAGTCTGTATTATCTACAATTTATGAAGATAGATCAGATCTTTGGCATAAAAGGATGGGACACATAGGGAACAAGGGGTTGAAGTGTCTTAGTGATCGGAGTTTACTAGGAAAGGATAGTATTATACCTTTAAGCTTTTGTGAGACGTGTGTTCTAGGAAAGTCACACAGGGTTAGCTTTGGGATAGGTGAACACAACACTAACAGACCCTTAGACTACATTCATGCTGATTTGTGGGGACCAGAAAAACATCCTACAAATGGAGGTAGTAGATTTTTCCTATCTATTGTTGGTGAATACTCAAGGAAAGTTTGGGTGTATCCCCTTAAATCTAAATTTGACACTTTTTGTAAGTTCAAGTCCAGGATTGCCTTGGTTGAGAAACAAATGGGGAAAAGTGTAAGAACTCTTAGGACGGACAATGGTCTAGAGTTTTGCAACTTTGAGTTCGATACCTTCTGCAAGGATAGAGGTATCAGAAGGCATAGGACTGTGAGATCTACCCCCTAGCAGAATGGGGTAGCTGAGAGGATGAATCGGACTTTAATGAATAAAGTTAGATGCATGCTGATTAGTTCAGGGTTAGCTAAAGGCTTTTGGGGTGAAGCTGTTTGTACCGCTGCCTATTTGATAAATAGGTCACCTTCTAGTACTATTGACTTTAAGACTCCCCAAGAATTGTGGACTGGGAAACCTCCAGATTTGTCATACCTTAGAGTATTTGGTTGTGCGGTCTATGCACATCAGGTTGAGGGTAAGTTAGACCCTAGGGCTACTAAGTGTGTCATGTTAGGTTATCTCGAGGGAGTGAAATTTTACAGGTTATGGGTTTTAGATGGTAAGGGCATGAAAGTTATCAACAGTCGAGATGTGAAGTTCAATGAACTCGATATGCCTTGTCTTAAGACCATAAATAGACAAACTGAGAAGGGGGAATCTTCTACTGAGAAGAAGATTGATTTTGAGGTGAAGAGATTAGGTGAAGATAATTCAGAAGGTAGTGAAACCCAACCTCAAGTAGAAGCGGAACAAGAAGTCATGGTAGAGCAACCTGAACTTGAAATTCCTGAAACGGAAGTCCCTGATCAAGAAACATCTGCAGGTACTAATTTGGAAAACTGCCAATTAGTGAGAGATAGGGAGAGGAGACAAGTTAGACCAAATATGAAGTACGTCTCTTCTAATTTGATTGACTATGTCTTAGTTTCAGGTGAAGCCTTAGATTCAGTTGAACCTGCTTCATTTGAGGAAGCGATCAATTGTGAAAAGTCTGAAAATTGGAAAAAGGCTATGAAGGAGGAAATCCATTCTCTGAAACAAAATGAGACTTGGAAGTTGGTTGAAAAACCAAGGAATCAGAAGGTAGTCCATTGTAAATGGATCTACAAGTTGAAAGAAGGAGTAGAAGCTAATGACCCTTTAAGATATAAAGCTAGATTGGTAGCTAAAGGATTTACTCAAAGAGAGGGGATAGACTATAATGAGGTGTTTTCACCTGTTATTAAGTATAAAACTATCAGGTTAGTTTTAGCCTTAGTTGTCCAATATGATTTGGAATTAGAGCAACTAGATGTTAAGACCGCTTTTCTTCATGGGGAATTGGATGAGGTGATTTACATGGCTCAACCTCAAGGGTTTGAGGTGAAGGGTAAGTCGAAACTTGTGTGCTTGCTTAGAAAGTCCTTGTATGGCCTTAAGCAGAGTCCCAGGCAATGGTATAAGAAATTTGATGCTTATATGTTTAAAATTGGTTTTAAAAGGAGTGAATATGATGCATGCTTGTATTATAATAACTGTATGATAGGCTGTGAAGTTTATTTGTTGTTATATGTGGATAACATGTTGCTTGCTAGTTCTAGTAAAGCTGAAATTGTTAAAATGAAAAACCTTTTAAAATCGGAATTTGACATGAAAGACTTGGGAGAGGCAAGAAAGATTCTTGGCATGGTTAGTAAAAGGAATAGGGCTGATAATAGACTGACTATTAATCAAGAGTCTTATTTAGACAATGTGATAACCAAATTTGGCATGAAACTTGCTAAGTCTGTCAATATACCATTAGCTGCACACATAAATTTATCATCTGCACAATGTCCTAAAAATGAAGATGAAAAGCAAGAAATGAGTAATGTTCCCTATGCTAATGTCATTGGTTCTGTGATGTATTCTATGATTACCGCTAGACCGGACCTTGCATATGCAGTTAGTTTATTGAGTAGGTTTATGTCTAACCCGGGTAAACCTCATTGGGCTGCATTAAAATGGCTATTAAGATATCTAGCGGGAACTCTTAAAAGGGGGTTAGTGTTTGAAAAGAGAAGTGATAAGCTTGAGCTTAAGGGATATGTAAATTCTGACTTTGCAGGTGATAAAGATCAGAGGAAATCTACCACTTCTTATTAAGATATCTAGCGGGAACTCTTAAAAGGGGGTTAGTGTTTGAAAGGAGAAGTGATAAGCTTGAGCTTAAGGGATATGTAAATTCTGACTTTGCAGGTGATAAAGATCAGAGGAAATCTACCACTTCTTATTTTTTCTATTTGGGTGATAATTGTATCACATGGAAATCACAGTTGCAATCTATTGTTACACTCTCCAGCACTGAAGCTGAATATGTTGCACTCACTGAAGTTGTAAAATAATGCATGTGGCTAAAAGGCCTATTGTACGAATTGAACTTCTTAAATGAAACTGCTATGATATTTACTGATAGTCAAAGTGCTTTAATGTTATGTAAAAATCCTGTTTATCATGAAAGGACTAAGCACATTGAGGTAAAGTATCATTTCATTAGGGAGAAGTTAGCTTCAGGTGAGTTTACATTGCTTAAAATTGCAACTGATGATAATCCTGCAGATGTTGGGACAAAGGTACTTGCTGCAGGTAAATTCAACAAGTGTTTATCAATTCTTGCCATTGATAATGGTTAGTTGTTTTGCAGGTACTTGGCTGGAGTGAGCGATGATGATTTATTAGACCACACACACACGGATAGCACTTGTAACAGGAGAAATTGATAATGGATTAAGGTGGCCCAAGGTGAAGATTTGTGGAATATAGTGATGGTCCACTTAATCCACATGGCACCCTATGATTGGCACTTCACTTACCTATGGGATTTGAATTTGAATAAGAGGGGGAAACCTTTTCTTATTTCAAAAGTCTTGGCACATACTTGGGTGGAGAGGTAGAAGTGGGAGAGGTCCAATATCTCTGGCGAAATCTTGCTACCTCCGGTGAGCCTAGATCCGATTGCCATTTCTCGAGGAAGACGGTGCCATATTCCGGTGTGTTTAAGTGGTCATAAACTGAGCTCAAACAAGGAACAAGAAACAAGGTTGCTGGACATATTTTCTCTTGCTGCTGGGTCTTCATTTTAAGGCTGGAAACGAGTTTGGAACTCAACAAATTTGTTTTGTTCTATGATATTCTCTGATTTTACCATATTATGCTTTTTTCTCCTTGATCGTATTCTTCTACTCAAAATGACGAAGGAAGCACAAAGGCACCGCCGTGCTTAGAAAATAGATAATCTTCTATTAGAAAATTTAGTCAAAGACAGGTATGTTACATGAGCTTTGACCGTAATAAATACCCAAGTACATATATATCAAGCAATGCATGATGGATGCTACAATACTTAATTGAAATACTTAGTGACAGTTACTAAGAAATTTAAAATTGAACCCTACGATCGGATCCCACCGTGGAGAAGCTATATACTAGTATAAGAGACTCCCAAGCGAATACCAAACGGAGAGGATTGTCTATGTTTGTATATATACGAGTATAAACAGGAGTTAATTGTTTCAACACCCACTGTACTTCGTACTGTGTCTCAGTTTACCCCCATCAACTTCAATAAGCTTTCCAACAACCTCCCAACTTTGGTATTTTGCTTCATGTTTCCCACCCCGAACGTTTTCTATCCATCCTTCTACCTAAATGGAGGAAGGTATGCTGATGTGGACGTTAATGATGCCAAGTGTCCAAATAAATTGTTTGAACACCCATTGTACTTTGTAATAGATCTCAATTTATTCACTCAACTTCAAAAAGCTTCACAACGACCACCCAACTTTGGTATTTTGCTTCATGTTGCCTACTCCAACGATTTCCAGTCACTTGAGCAAGGATAATGACTTGTATTTCTAAATTTCCAATATGTAAAAAAACCCGAACAGCTAAAAGAATCCCAATAGGCCATTATTAGTGCATAATCCATTTTAAACTAGGTTGATGTTTGTAAATGTTTGTGATGCGAACCCCTTTGGTGTGTTGACCGAAAATTCCCACAACAATTTAATACAAAATTCAAGAAAGCTAAAGTGGTAAAATAAAGGATAAACACCTTAACCCAAGTTTAAATCTAACCCAAAATTCAAGGATTAACAAACTCTAGCCCAATGGGTATCAACCAAACAAATTCCAAGGTGGCGGAAAATAAACAACAACACAAGAATAATAATACTCAAGCAAAGTTGATTAACTTCCAAGAAAATACAAGATCAAAGAGGTTTAACCTTACCTCAAGAAGGGCCTCTCAAGAGAGCATTTCACATTGAACATCCTAGTTATCTTACAAATGACAAGAAAATGTGTATAAAAGGTACAAAATGGGTAAAAGATGCAATTTCGATATTTACAAGAAAAATCCCGTTTTTTTGTAAAACGGAGTGTTTCGGTCGACCGAACTGGTCGACCGAAATTATTTCGGTCAATCACTGGGTCGACCGAAATGGGACTTTCGGTCGACCGCCACTCAGCAGAAAGCGACTGAGGCTGAATCAAAAATTCCTCTGCAGAAGATCGATCGACCGGAAGAAAGTTCGGTCGACCGAAACTTGGCTGAAACTCCAAACTTCTCATTTTTTGCTCCAACTTGATTCTTGGCTTCTTTTCTTGATTTATTCACATTGTTTAGCCTCGAATCTTGAACCTCTTCGACGTCGGATCTCGTCATGGGTCCCACGGGTACCTGCATCGATGTTTGACTTTCTCGATTTTCATCATTCCATCCCTCTTGGAAAGGATTCGACCTTAAATCTGGCTTGATTTCACTAGTGTGAGATTCCTTGACCTTTGATCTTGAAACATTGCGGACCACGGGTTCATGCGATGAAGTTGGACCTTCGCGATTCTCATCATCTCCTCCATCTCGAAAGAGATTCGACCACGAATCGACACCTACAATAAAAATAGAAAATTCAGACACAATAAATGTAACTGAAATTCCATACTCACATTGCAAAATCAATTTGTAGGTGTTGCCAAGAGCTTGAGATGTGCCAACACCACAGAGTAGCAATTTGGATTTTATTAAATCGGGAACCGTTCTTTCCTCCAAATGAACAACATCCAACCACCAGGGTCAAATACAAATCGCATTAGATCTTGGTTCGGATTGGAAGTAAATTTTTCAATAAGCGCCCTAAATTGACTCTCGCCCTGCTCTATCAGGGGCTCAACCAAATTTTCCTTTTTATGCCCACCTAAACTAGCATTTCCATAAATAAACAAGTGCATCAATCTCAAAAAAGTTAGTAGCCTAGGGCCAAAAACAACATTAAGTGGAGAAAATTTGCTACTAGGTTAAACACTTTTATTGCAAACAAATTTAATAACCACAAATTGAGTATCATTTTTATGCAAATGCACCACTCCCCCAAAGAAAATATTCATCATGTTGATAGCAATGCTGGTTTCATGACATGTAGTAAAATGTAAAAGTTTAATACCCTACCAACATCCAAAAAATTAGCATCATTTCTTTTCTTTAGTCTAAGTAAACCCAACACAAACTCCATAGAATGATTAATCCAAGGTTTACTGGGAACGTGCAAATGTGGATATAAAACTTGAGGTAAAAACTTAGATTTAGCCATTTTGAACGTTCGGCCTTTACAACAAGTGCAAACATGTTTATAACCAATTTTCCAATGAGGCCAATAAAAGTGATCACAAAATATTTCCAGGCCCCCTTGGTTTCAAAGTGCCCAATCAAACAACCAACATGTGTCTCACTCATTAGAAATTCGCGCATGGCACATTTAAAAACGAACAATCCAACTTTCCAAAACAAATAGTTATCATGCCCATAAAATCCATCAAAATATTGCTCACAGCACGATTTACAAATGTTTAACAAATTCGGATTATTAACATGGATGTCCTTAACATGCTCAATACAAAATGAGTTGGCACTTAGACAATTAGGCACACATAAAAATTTGAATTTACAAATGAAGAATTTATCATGCAACATTTCCACATGACAAAATTTCATTTGTCAAGTCCACATCAATGTCATACAATCCTTTAATGTATTCCAAATATAATAACCTTGCTCTTGAAGAAGTGTTAGGAGCGTACCTCCTAGATGTTGCATCGGTTACCACATTTTCTTTACCTTGATTGTATTTGCTGTGGTAGGAAAATATCTCCATAAAGTTCTTCCACTCGGCATGACTTTTGAGTTCTTGGTTGCTTTGATAAGTCGGCCTCACGATCTCCTACAACAAAGAAGTAACCAAGTTAGGGAGGGCATTGTTAGAAAATTCAAGAGTAAAGAACATTTTTGTGTGATCTCCCCTCTCAATTTTCTTTGTGGCACTCATCACTCCCTCACCTTTTTCTGAGATAGTATCCTCAACTCTCGGTACTTCTCTCACCTCTCCTTCTTCTGGAGTCGTGGCTCCAACTCTCATTGCCTCTCCTTTTTCTAGGGACGTGGCCCCAACTCTCTTACTCTCATTTTTATTTTCTTCAATTCTCTCAATTGAATTTTCATTTTCATTTTCAATTTCTTTCTCCTTTTTCTTTTCTTCTTCATTTTCATTTTCACTTTCCTTGTCTTTCTTTTTCTCCTCTTCTTCCTCCCACTCCTTCTTGAGTTTCATTTGATCTTTATGAATTTCCTCCAAACTCAAAGATAAGATCACAACCCTTTTTCCATTCATTTAGAAGCTACACCGGTTCTTCCTCTCGTCATATGTCACACCCCTATCACTTTGCCAAGGTCTCCCCAAAATTATGTGAGTAGTGTGCATGAAAACTACATCACATATCACTTGGTCACAATAGGATCCAATGTTGAAGGAAAGAAGAACTTGTTCACTCACTCTCACTCCCCCATCGTCACCCAACCTTTGCAATACATAGGGATTAGGATGATTCATAACCGGTAACCCAAATTTCTCCACCCTACTAGCACTCACCAAATTCATGTCACTCTCCCCATCTATAATGAAACTACATGTCCTATCCCTCACAAGGCATCTAGTGTAGAAATTATTTCCTCCATGCTTCTCCCTCTCATTATCATGGGTCAAAAATTTTGATAGCCTAGCATTCATCTCCTTCACTACTTCTCTACTTCCACTACCGTTCCTCCTATGGAATGATGAAGTCTTCATTTGCTCAATATCAACCTTCTCATCCATCCCATCTACACTCCTATCTACCCATTCTCTTCGTCTCCTACCCATTCTTCAATCTTCTTCCACTTCTCCACTTTTACCCATTCCATGGAGTGATGAATTTTGCATTCTCGCACTATCAATATTTTCATCAACTCCATTTCTCATATCATCTAACCACTCTCTTCTTTTCCTATTCAAACTCCCATTTTGTTCACCATCCCCTTCATCATCCCAAACATTCACTCTAATTTTCCTATTCAACTTCTCATTTGGTTTTCTACTTCCATCCCTATACAAAATGTTCACAAATTTATCCCTCAACCTTCTCCTACCATCCCTATTTTCTTCACCCATACTAGTTGATGTTCTCTCCCCTCTTGTTCCTAAATTTTCCAACTCACCCCCAATCTTCTTCATTTGTCTAGTCATGGTGGTTGAAAGATTTTGTAACAAGTACTTCAAATCTTGAGTTTGAGCATTGGAATTTGACATGGTGTACAAGTGTGAAAGTGTTCTCACAAGAATAATTTTCACTCGTGTTTCACTCAATTTAGGCTTTTACCCTCTAATGCGCTCACCACTCTTGCCTTTTTCCACTCAAAATCTCCTTTTTCAAGTTCTCCAAGGAAGGTAATCAACTAAACCACAATGTATAATTCTTGTGAAGTCAAGGAAATCACAAACAAAGGAAGAAGAAATTTATAAAAAGTAGATACAAATAGCAAGTAGAATTTATGTGTTTGATATACTCAAAAGGAACAATATTTATGTGGGATAGGATGCTGAGAACACAATTTAGTAATGGGATTGACAAACCACAAATAATAGACAAAGTATAGATGTAGAACAATAAGCACAAAGAGTGTAAATTTTGAATAAGGTAATTTATCAAACACCTTGTACTCAATCTTTGAATGGCCTTGAATGTGGATAATGTGGATATATGAAAACCCCCCAACAACACAATTGTGGCAAGAAGTGAATGATCAACAATTACCCAATGGATGGAGCAAGTGATATATGGGATACAATGTTGATAACACAATCTCAATGATGGTAATTGGATAGCCCCAAGTAATTAGCAATATATGGGCATTGAACAACAAAGCATTAATGGAGTATTTTTCATTGGGACAATTTATCAAACACTTTGAATACACAATTTGAAAAGTGTAGGCTTTGTAGTGAATGAATATGAAATTCCCCCAACAAACTCACAATCAATATACCCAATATATGGAATCAACAATACACATGGGCATATAAATTTTCCCCAATTTTTTTCTCAATTTTCTGAATTGTTTTTTTTTTAACAACAACAATAATGTAAATGATAGGTTTACCAAATTAGAGCCAAGTTCTGATACCAAATGATGCGAACCCCTTCGGTGTGTTGACCGAAAATTCTCACAACAATTTAATACAAAACCCAAGAAAGCTAAAGTGGTAAAAAAAGGATAAACACCTTAACCCAAGTTTAAATCTAACCCAAAATTCAAGGATTAAAAAACCCTAGCCCAATGGGTATCAAGCAAACAAATTCCAAGGTGGCGGAAAATAAACAACAACACAAGAATAATAAAACTCAAGCAAAGTTGATTAACTTCCAAGAAAATACAAGATGAAAGAGGTTTAACCTTACCTCAAGAAGGGCCTCTCAAGAGAGCATTTCACATTGAACATCCTAGTTATCTTACAAATGACAAGAAAATGTGTATAAAAGGTATAAAATGGGTAAAAGATGCAATTTCGGTATTTACAAGAAAAACCCCGTTTTTTGTAAAACGGAGTGTTTCGGTCGACCGAACTGGTCAACCGAAATGGGACTTTTGGTATATCACTGGGTCGTCCGAAATGGGACTTTCGGTCGACCGCCACTCAGCCGAAAGCGACTGAGGCTGAATCAAAAATTCCTCTGCAGAAGATCGGTCGACCGGAAGAAAGTTCGGTCGACCGAAACTTGGCTGAAACTCCAAACTTCTCATTTTTGGCTCCAACTTGATTCTTGGCTTCTTTTCTTGATTTATTCACATTGTTTAGCCTCGAATCTTGAACTTCTTCGACGTTGGATCTCGTCATGGGTCCCAGGGCACGTGCATCGATGTTTGACTTTCTCGATTCTCATCAATTTGTGTTGGTTTTAGTCTTGAAATATCTTATTAACTCAATTGCTTGAAACAACCCATAGACATCAAGGTTCATTAAACTCATTAATGCATTAAGAAGCCTCTTTTATTCCTTTCAATTTGAAGGAACCAAGATTTCCATGCTTTTAGTGCTTTACTGATAGTCAAACCTCTCCAACATATGAGTGGTTCCTATATATATTATGTTGAATCATAGTTCATTATTACAAACTTGGTTTTATGCATGTACTTTTTCTTTTGTTTGTTGACTAAGCTTTTGACAAAGTTTGTGCTTTGCGCTTGTTTATTTGGAATTTGTTTTCTACTTCTGCCTTCATTTTCTGCAACTTGTTGATATTCGCCTAATATCTGACTATAATGTTTGACTATATATTCTAAATAAAGGAGAGAAAGGTGACTTGCAAACTATTTTCTAAATCCATAAACGATCTTAATATGAGCAATTATAGTACAATGTTAAAATATGCTTCAATCCCATGAACAAAAAAGCACAATAATAATATAGATAAAAAAAAATATAATTGCAATGTCTATTGTATTAGTCTCAGCTGCATGTATGATCTGAGTATGATTTCACCTGCAATGTATCATTTCATCCAACGTGGAAGCCCAGATCCTCTATTTCCACCATATTTTACGAACTTCTTGTAATCTTCTGTCCTCATTTGTCTTAAACTTTATGTTATACCCATTTCGACGCACCGTAAGTTTTCACTATGTCTCTGAACTCTACTGCCGAACTAAATATCTGTCCAACCTCAAACTATGGGTTTTCCATGTCTATCTCCACATTCCATTCAGGAATTCGATAACCACCCTCCTAATCAGATGAACTCTTCAATAATAACTCCTCGCCCGATGGATATTCCAATTCATCTACATAGAATCTATTGGCCTCTTCATGTTCATCCCCAAGTTCACCTTCATGATCATCCAATCCCATTTCACTCTCGCTGGTCACATTTTGTTCATACAATATGTTGTCCTACTCAGACGCCAATTCATTGTCAGAAACTGTGAACCCCTCGGATCAACTTCATTATCAGTCATAAGAGTAAGACTGAATGAATAAGTTTCCAAAATGAATGTTAATAAACAAAATCATCTTCATAATATGTCGTAAGAGTAAGCATAAAGATTTCTCGAAGAGTAATCTTGCCTTCTCTAACAATAGGATGAAGTGTTGACCCTAAGAATTTAGAGGCCTAAGGAAACTAACTAGGCCCCTAATTTTTTTTTTTTTTTGTAAAGGTAGAGATACTTAAAAACTACAACTAGGCTATCATATTAGCTTTTCAATAAGTTAAACTAATAGACAGTGAGTGATTAATCAACTTATTAACAAACTTCTGAAGTTACCGACCCGAGTAGCAAGTAAGTTCAAGTTTAGGGATCTAGGTAGAACTAAGTAAATTTGAGAGACCAAGATGAAGTTGTACTCAAAGTTTTAATGAATACATATCCAAGTCTTTAAGTCTTTAATGTCCTGTTGTTTTCATTTTCATTTGTGTCCCAACTATAATGAGTTACCCTTTGAATGATAGATTACATAAAGACTAATAAGCATAACAACATATCAATGAAAGAATTTGAACTGGGCTCAGTATGCTCTGACATTATGTTGATTACTTCATTACCACTACATTATGCATGAATCCAACAACAGCAAAGTCTAGTACAATTAAATCCTTCAAAATTACAACATATCGTGCATGAATCCAATTACCAAAGAATTTGAAAAATAAATAGATGACAAACTATGAAAGAAAGAGCAAGAATAAATTTTCATGAATTTACATACTTATAGGTATTTTTTGTCGAAGAAAGAAATGCATCAAAGCCTCTCAACGCATTCCCGATAGTGCTTATTTCTTGTAAATAACAAGTCTCTAATTTATATACCTACAACAAACAGTATCATTATGACATGAAAAAGAAATAATATAATTTGATATCCAATATTTACAAAAAAATACAAATTTTTTTTAACTCCAACACAAGTACAAACATATAACAAATATCCCTGAAAATCCAAAACCCTAAAACTTTGAATAAGACAACTATTAGCTAATTATCAACAACAACTTTCATAAGAGATTACACACTATTAAAAATGCTCAAAGTACAATAAATGATCATATTATGCAGAATAAAATAATTTTTAAACAAACCTACAAATTCCTAGGAAAAACCAATACTGAAATATATAGAATGGTAATAAACACACATAATTTGAAATGTATTTGTTTTTCAACGTTCCACATAGGGATGTCAACGAGCCGAGTCGGCTCGCGAGTCAAACATTAAGGCTCGAGCTATTTGAGTCAAGCTTTTTATGGCTCGAGCCGAGCTGAAGCTCGCCTGTTTTTTGGGCTTGACTCGAGCTTTCGGATCGGGCTTTTTCTAGTTGAGCTGAGCCGACTCGATACTTTTTATTTTTATTTTTTTGTGTAAAGATTTAGTCTATTTCTCATTCTATTTCCCGCTTTGTTTGAAATTTTGAATTAACACCAAAAGCCAAATGTGTTGGGAACTTGGGAGAGATTTGGAGTGTTGACTTGTGAGACTATGACTATGGCAGTGAAATCAACAGCAAAGGAAACATTTTGAATCATTTTTTTATTGTAATTTGATTGCGTGTTGCAGGAGTCAGCCACGCCTGCAACATCAAATATAGCTTGCACGCAGTAGGTAGTTAGACAGGCTCGGCTCTAGCCTAGTCTCGGTCCTTTGAGCCATGAGTCGAGCTTTGCTCAAGCTTTTAACGGGCCGAGCTCGAGCTTTTTTGACACCCCTAGTTCCACAGTTCTTCTTGAAGTTTTTCTCGCACATGCAATGAAGAGGAAAGCATGAAAATTTTACTTACTCACATATTTCGAACAATTTTTTGTTTTCATCTTCCCCTCCTTTCTGCCCCCGAGTCCAAAACTAAAAAGAGTGAGTATGTGCGACGGTGTTTTGGTGTAGTAAGTGTTTCATGCCTTCGGCTTTGCTTTTTAAGAATATGTTAAGATTAAGATGAGTGTGGGCTTTTGTCTTTTGAATTGGGAGATTTTTGGGCAAAAAAAATTGTTTTTTTTTGGAGGCCTAAGGTGGTGACCTTGCCCCCAAGCCTAGCCCAGGCCCGGCCCGGCCCTGACAAGATGTTCCCATTGGACGCAAAGAACACATTTTGTTTTTTGACATTTATTAATTAGAATAGCGAAGAGTTATAGGAGAACAAGGCCAAGTCAAAGAAGCATATTTTCAACAATATATAAGCGAACAAAAGTTGGAAAATAAATAACATTATATTAGAAAAAGATTTCAAGATTGAGCCTAAGTCATTCTCAACTCACATACATATTTTGGCAATATAAGAAACCGCAATATCCCAACATGAAATATGAAGTTCAGAACCATAAATTAGCAAGAAAAATAGCCGAGATATCGAAGAAATTCCTAAGTCAAATATCGAAACAGAACCTAATCTTATCTTCATTTTCTCAAAATATTGGGTTTCAAACTTACTTTCTTTTGGACTCTCCATGTGCACGCCTTCAATAACCTGCTATCCGTGTTCCTCGATTGTTCCAATTTAGGTTGATTAGCTATTTGGTTGTATGGATTCAAGGGTTAGGGTTTACGAGGATTTGGGGGTTGAATGGATCTTGAGTAAGGGTTGAACTCGTGATCCGTATTTGTATTTGGGAGTGGAGAAATCATGTTTTGTATTTGTATTTGTTGTGTTATAAGATGTGTTGGCAAGTTGATTTGGCGTTCAACAAGCAGTTAACTTGAACATTTGGCATCATTAATGTCCACTTTAGCTTACCTTCCTCCAAATAGCCAAATAGGCATAAGAATAGACGAAAATCATTCTGGTGGGCAATATGAAGCAAAATGTTAGTTAGGTGGTCATTGGAAAGCTTATTGAAGATGAGTGGATAAATCAAGGCATAGTGCAAAGTACGGTGGTTGTCTGGTTGTCACTATAAACATTCTCTCTCTATAAAACGTGTATGTGCACTCTCTCTCCCTCATTTTTGTCCCTTTTCCATTTTGCGTCTTGTGTTCTGTAAAACCAAAATAAACCTCTCCTACGCACAATAATCTACATACACTGCAGCGCGAATGAAGCAACCCTATGCATATATAATTGAAGAGAGTAGACTTTGAGGAACTGATTTGATTGTGTTTTTTTTTTTTTTTTTTTTTTAACTTGTAAAATTGTGTTAAGAAGAAAAACTGAGATCTTCATACAAATGTTCTTCATTTTGTGGCAAGCAAGGTAAATAATTGTTTAAATTTAAAATACAATGAAATGGGAAAAATAGTTTAACTTTTATTACACTAAGCTTGAATTTTTTAATTTTAATTTTTTCTTTTTTTTGTTTTTTGGGTTTGAAAATTACGATTTTGGTTTTGGGATTTTTAAATGTTTTTTCAATATGGTTGCTTCAAAGAATTTTCTCTTCTTTCGTCTTTTGGTAAAAAGTAACGATTTTCGCCCTTTTGTTTTGCCAAAAAGGGCTTTTGATTAATTGAATCGGAATTTTCTTCTTCCTTCTTTGTGGGTTAGGGTTTTTTGGTACTGTGATGTTGGTTTACTGATGGTTAATTTTAGCTAGTGTTTAGGAACTAATCAGATTGCTGAGGTGCGGTTTTTGCATTGAAATTAGGGGTTTGATTGAGGATTCAATTGGACTTATTGAGTTTCTCAGTGGCCTTTCCTGGAACTTCATTTTGCAGATCGAGAAATTGTTGCCAGTTGGCATACAAGGGAGCGAGTCCTCAAATCTACTATAAATTCCAGCATTCTAATTGCCTGGGAAGTTCAGTTTTGAAGGGCATGGAAGAGGACTGTTCATATATGTAAAATTGTTTGAGTTGGGGATTGATTTTATGTGAATTTTGTCGACAAGGCCGAGGAAGTGAAAGGTAATAAAATTTAGATGCCATTGGCTTACTAGGCAACCCAGATGATCATCTATTAGCGGACCATTTCTATTTCTCCAGAAACCGTTTGGAATAGCTTGGTCTTTAGGTGTGGAAGTTTAGCTGCAAAGGCTTTAAATTCAGGTTTTTATATTTGGAGTTTGCTTAAAACAATGTTCATTTAGTTGCTATTTATATCACACTCTCATTTGGCATTGAGCTTCGCTAAGTTTATTGAACTTACACTTGGATTTTGGAACTAAGAGGATTTTAAGTTGGATGGTAACTGTTGGATTTAAAGTAAATTGTTAGTGAGCAGAAGTGGGTGTGGGTGTTTAAACCAGTGGATAACCGCTTGCATAGACGAATAGTGAATCCGCAATCAATGTGGTGTAATGGTGTATGGACAGGAATATAAACAAAACTCTGTTCCCATTTTGGAACACTGTTATGTGGAAATAAGACCAGCATATTTTCTTGTAGGCTCTAATCATTTTGCATGTACTAGGACGCTGTGCAATGTCTCGCTGCTTCCCGTTTCCGCCACCAGGATATGAAAGAACGCGAAGACCAGAAAACTTAGAGATACTGAAAGAGGTTAGATCATTTTTTTACTTTTTTTGCTGTGATGTTGTTTCTGCTCTATGAATTTCATGTAGTTATCACAATTTGTAGATATGTTTGGATTTGATGCATAGATGGACTCCTAAAGTTCTATAACTGATAGCTCCCCTTGTAAGTTGTGCCTACTTGATTTTGCCAACTCTACACTATAGTTTCTCAAGTTTATGATAACTGCATTAATATTTGTCTAAAATTTTGACTTAATTCTTGGTTAAAGTGAAAGAACCAGGGTGTCGGTTAGTTTTTGAATTTGTTAAGTTTGCTTGTATGGAAACTATCAGTTCTCCTGCCTTGATCTTTTTGACCTGTTAAAGATATGTCCAAAAATGTGCTAGGGTACTTTTGATGATGACACCTAACACTTCATTTACTTGTAAATCTGGAATGATTCTGCCAGTGGACTTAAGAACTTATGGATGTTTGGTTTTCTGTTCATATCTCTATCCACGACTCTCTGGAGCATTATAATGTTCTTTAGTTTTTCTTTCTCCCTAAAATACCTGGTTGGGAATTCAGTAAATTACAATAGAATAAATGCTTCAACCTTAATGTTAAGTTTTAGTACGTTCTTAGGCAGTTGTGGCCTGGTAATGTTTATTTTAAGTCCTACATTAATGCTGGCCCAAATGTTGAGCAGTTGAGCTGATGTAAAACCATTATAAAGAGGTTAGCCATGGTTTTGTTGAGGAAAAGAACTGCTATAGATGAGTTATTCCTTTATTTACATCTTTTTTGGCTGGAGGGTATGTCCTTAAAACAGAAACTACCCTGTGGGATACAAGGGAGGGTTCTGAAAGGATAGAAGATATACAAGGAAAAAGTGAATCTAAGAGCTTCTTGAAACTGTTATTATGTCTCCAGAACATTTGGGGTATTATGGCATGGTTTGACTAGGTCAAATGAGATGTTAATCAAGTAACTCAACTGTATGCACAGGCATGAAATTAGAGTAATGAGAATACGTTGCTGTGAAACAAGAGTTTTGAGGAAATAATTATAATTATATCCAAGGGATATGAGAGTGATACTTGGTCACTCCTGAATCCAATTGGAACCACACTTCGGGGAAATGATTGCTCATGAACTTCACACTCGTTGACTGTAGGAATATTACTGTTGCATCAAACTGTATGGACTACAAGGAATTCTAAACCTAGCAGCATAAAAACTTCTAGTTTGAAAACCAAACTAAATTGACTGCGTGATAATTGTAAAACACATAAAAATAACCAAAAAAGATATTTAGGCATAGTTTTTGGGTCAATAGTATGATGCTTTTAAGCAGATATTAACAGTCTGAAGTATTCTTGAGTTTAAAAGACTGAGAAAAAGAATTGAACTTAGAACAAGAAAGAAACTTTTAGAAGACATTGAAACTCAAAACAATCATGTAATTCCCATCTCGATTCAGCATTGTGCTGATACTTTTTAACGAATTGACTAGGTTCCCATCATAGAACATTTAGATTTGCCTCAAAATAAGAAGTCCAAAAGTGCAACAGTTGGCTATTGTGGATGATCTCAAACACTCTCGAGCCAATGAAGAGACAAACCCAAAATTATGCAAGAATAAAATCTTTAAAAGACTTCAGAACAGGGACTCGCGTCTGTGTGCTATTGGCTTCATTTATACGATCATGTACCTTTTGTCTGGTACATAGCATATATAGTTTATAAACTTGTTTAAAACATGTGAATAGTGAAAGCAAATGTTGGGATACATTGTAAGCTTCATAAATAATTGAAAATGCTTGAAGGTTTGGTGCACAAGCAATCAGCTTGTTTGATTTGAAACTGTTTTATTTTGTTGCACGCTTCTCTAGAGAGGTTCACATTGAGGATGTACATTCAAAAATACTTTATCTTTATCTTATTATGCATCTATGAATGAAGAAAGGAAAAGGCATATTTTGCAGCAATTGTTGTCTCAGTCATTAAATGATCTTTTTTTCTTTTTCTTGATGGCTGGTTGTTTGATTCAATCTCTTCTTTTCCATATTCATTTTTAATTAGGACTTTGTTTTGTTAAATCTATAGTTCAGATTATGCAAATTTCCTGATTACAGAGATTTGCAAATGGATGTTAATCTATGAAAAATTGAAGATTTTCTAATATTGGTAATGGATAATGAATTTTTATTATTGTCGGTAACATTCACCGTGAAATTTTAAACAATATAGTCCAAATTAGAATATATGATTATTTTGGATCAAAGGGATTTATCTTCAACTGTGATTTTCGCAGTTTTTGCCTTCTATTATTGAATGCTATTTCGCCAGTGGTATTTCATTTGTAAATTATAATTTGCAGTTTGCAGTTTTGAAAAACATGCTAACCATACTCATGTTTTCAGCAGAAGCGCAAAGAGAAAAAACACAAAAAGGAAAAGAAGGACAAGGAAAGAAAAGAAGGTAAAGAGAAAAAGAAGAAGGATAGAAGTGATGATAAACACAGAGTAAAGAAAGATCGAAAAGAAAAACACAAGGACAAGAAGGAGAAGGACAGGGGCAAAGAGAAAGATAAAGAGAAAAGCAGCATCTCAGAGGAGGCAACAGTTGCTGGGAAACTTGAGGTAAATAATGGAGAGAAACTTCCTACAGGAGGAGGACAGGATAAAGACCCGAACATTTTTGTGGATGAAGCAAAATGGGCTACCCAGTTCCAGGGTCAGAATGGGAAGAGATCTATTCAGAACAGTTTGCACTCCCAGGGGTTTGAGGAATCAAAATTTGTGCGGGAGTTGGGCAGGAGAATTAGAGATGATGAGAAGGCTTCAGGGAGCCAGTTGCTTGAGAGAGTTTCAGGTACTGAGAAAACGGATCAGGATGCAGCTATTAGAGATTCTTCAGGTTTATTGGCAAAAGACAAAGGAAAGAACAAAGATAAGAGAGTTCATAATAGAAAAATGGTTGTACAAGGATTTAGCAATGAGTTTGATGGAAATTCAATTATCCCAAACCTTGTTGGAATGGCCAAGAGTAAAGTTGAAGGGATGCCCAGACCTGCTGAGGAACAAAATGATAGGATGTTGCCAAGTAAAGAGAAATCTAAGGAAAAAGGTGAAAATAATCGGGATGACAAACAGAAGAATAGAGAGAGAGATAAAAAAAGCCATAAAATTGACAAAGAAAAGGAGAGGGAGAAGGAAAAGGAGAAGACCAAGGGAAAAAGTGGAACTAAGGAAAGCGTGCAGGTGATATCCAAAGATGCTGGCAGGAAGGAGGCTGGCGATGTTTCCAGTTATAAAAGCATGCATATGTTGGTGGGTATCAACAGTTCTGCTGTTAGTGAGGGAAATTTGAGGAAAAGAAAAGACTTGGATTCCAATGGTTTTCTCCATGGTAAGCTCTCTTGCTCAGTGAAATACTTAGGATAAAATTCTCACTATCTCAAAAATATTTGTATTTCAGCTATTATGGATAAGGTACTTGCAGTTCATTAGGTCTAATGATCTTGGTGCTCTCTTACTTTGATGCTGAATAATATTATTCAAGCTGGTTCAACTCCGTTAAACCTTTCTACAGGCTGATTATCTTTGCTTATTTCGCAGATAGTGAAGTCGGGCATAATAAATTGCAGAGGCTCAGTCATCAGTTGACAGAGAATGGAAGGAAACTCGAATCTTCCCAAATTCATTGTATATCTACCTTGGATAAGCAAGGGGTTCCTAATAATTTCCTGTTGGATAGCAAAGACACAAATGTGAATGGTATAAATGAAGCCCAAAAACCGCCCTCAACTAAACCTAAGCCTTCTGCTGTAAGTATGATTGGAGATCAAATTGTCAAAGCATCAAAGAAATCTCTCTGTCCTGATTCCAAGTATGTTAATGGACTACCGAATGAATTCATGGTAGAGGATCAAATTGCTGAAGCATCAAATAGACCTCCCCATCCAGATACCAAGTATCTGAATGAGATACTCGCGGTGCCCAAGATGGAGTTGCCCAATATTGATGACCAGGAATGGTTGTTTACTCGTAAAGATCCTCCATCAAATAGCAAGGCGAGCTCAGCTGTGGTCAATGAGGAACTGCACCTGTGGTCTGAAGCTGTGCATATAGAATCAGCTGATATATATGCCCTGCCATATGTTGTTCCTTACTGATATTTATTCAGTGCTATCTGATGCATGAAGCCTGATTATGTTGCTGTACCAGCCTCTTCAGATGAACCTGGTGTACTGGCTTGGATTCTCGGTTTATCACACCCCTTTTGGTGTCATGTTATAGGGTGGCATTTTTTGCATGTTTAGGAAATTGTCTAGGTCACTCGGAATTCTATTCACCCTAGGTCTAGGAATGAGAAGAGGTAATCATCTCAAATTTACCTGTTTTCATAACAGAAACTTTTATTAGGTGTATGGGATAAGATTGGTGAGTATTGTGTAGGACGCATAAACTTCTTCAGTTTATTGCGCTAGGCTGATATGCCTCATTTTTAATTGATTGTAAGAGTAGCTCGGTTTTTCGCTTCACCACAATTTTTGATCTGTAACATAGAACTCCTATTTATATGTAATGTAAGAAGGAAAGGGAAGGCGTAGTTCCATTCGTTACATTAACTATTTTTTATCTCATGTTTTGCTCACTTTTTATTCGGCTTTGTACATGGCCTTTTATGATTCTTTGACACATTCATAAATGAGTGTTGGTGAAACTTGAATTCAAAATCTCTCTGTTACGAAATTATCTCTATTACTTCATTAGAAAGTTGAAGTGATGAGAAGAACAACACATTTACTTAAATATATTTATATATATATTTTTTTTGGGAAAATATCACAGATTGAAAATCCAAGTCTGAGAAATAAATATTATTAATATGAAAAGAAAGAAATTACAAATGCCAGGTTGAATACATTCTAAATGAATTGAAAAGAAGTACTATACTATGTACATATAAACCATTCCAATATCCAACCGCCCGAAACATATGGGAGCACATAACAACCTAATGACGTGTGACTAATCTGATGGAAGCCATTCCCAATTTATCCAGACGAATCATGCCTTAAATCAGTCCTTGAAGATCCCTATCATATGCAATATTAAAGCATATTCCTTTGTTAGCAAGCCAGTCTGCCACTTCGTTATTTTAGCCTCCATATTATTCAGCTTTTGATGTATGTATTGCAGTGTATATTGCACCTCCCATGAACCCTTTTGTTAAAAGGTGTAAACCATACCTTGTGGGCCCGAACCGACCCTGTCCTGGACCATTGGTTCGAGTGATAAATCGCAGGATGTACCTCCCAGAATCCAGAGTGGATGGTACTGAAGGTCCCCACTAATGGTGTGGTGGTAACTCCCGCTTGCCATAAGGCCAAATTCATTTTCAAGATTCGAACTTTGCACCTGATCGCCTTGAGCGTGTTATCAGCACTCTCCTTTACCACTGATAAATATGTCCTGGGGGCTCCCACGAACCCTTTTGTTGTTGGATGCAGGGCAGCTTTAGAGTCCATTTCGAACCACACATTATTAATCCCTTTTTGCCAACACAAGTTTAATCCTGTGGCCACATGCCACTGCCCTTAGCTCAGCTTCCAATATAGAGCATTGATTCTCCTTAGTATTTATTCATAGAATCCCAAAAGTACTTCTCCAAGGCTGTTCCTAAGCACTTCTTCTCCAGCAACTTGTCTGTTATTTTTAAGGCATTTTCATCCAGCCATCCAGGTTCAGGTTTATCTCATCTGACCGCCACAGGTTGGATTGGAATGAGATCCTCTTATTACCATAATCGATTCTCCAAGCTTTCTTCAATGCTGACTTTGCTTAATCACTCTATTAGTACTCATCTTGATCAGAGAGGAAGGGTGGATTTCATAGTGCCAGGTCTGGTCGAGCCTTCTCCTGTGTGAATCAGTACATTAACATGGCACTACAATCAATATACCTCATGCCAAAACACCTGCAATAGAATAATATTCTCAAATTTGCACCAATTTTGCAACCTTACCACCAACCCATGCTTAATATTCTGAGTGTCCCTACCAGAGCCGGACCTGCCTAAAGGCAAAACAGGCCCGCGCCTTGGGCCTCATCCAAGTAAGGGCCCATGTTTTTTTAAAAAAAAAAAAAAAAAACTGAAATCTGGGCCAGAATCCAAAGGCCCAAATAATTTTAGGCTGCGTTTGATAGTGATGATGAAATTTGGGTGGAAAGAAAATAAATTTTAGGGAATTAATTCCTGTGAATTAAAAGATTAATGTGTTTGATTGATTTAATTTTTTAGATGGAAAAAGTGGGAAATTTTTCAACTTTTATTTTTTGATTGACATTATTTTTCATGGCAAATAATGCAAAATCTAGCTATTGTAATAAAAAATGTTTTTTTTTTTAAAAAAAAATTCACACATTCGTACTTGATAATAATAATGTTAATTTTTTGGCAAAAATGATCAAACGTGACGAAAATGGTTAATAATTTTGCCAGGAAAATAAATTCTACTAGGTAGCCGAGAAAATCATTTCCACGAAATCTGAGAAAATAGGCGCGTGACCTAACCAAGTGGAAAATGAATTGCCTGCAATTCAAAAGCAATCAAACAGCATAAATATGGAAAATGGTTGGAAAATTAGTGATTTTCCATGGAAAAAGAACCTTATCAAATCTAACCTTATATTTGGAATGAATCGTTCTACTCGTCCCTCATTTTCTCCAATGAAAGAAAACAAAATCTCAAAATCCTCAATTGAAAACCTAAATCTTTGAAAGAAAAAAATCTCACTGCTTAATCGTTAGTACTTACTACTTAGCCCGTTAGTCGTTACGTGTATTGACTGACTAATCATAAAATGAGACATTGTTAATTTAACCCCCTTGAACCCGTGTACCCGTCTGTCTATGACAAGTAAGGGCCCAATTTTTTCAAGATATACTGTTTGTCTTGGGCCCTAAGAATCACAGGTACGGCTCTGGTCCCTACAACATTGACATTTAAATCCCATTTGGAACCAATTAGTTTTTATAAAAATATGGAACCAAACCGTTCGGTTCTGGAACCAATACTTGAATTTTTAAATAATAAATGCAAATTAAAACATGTTTATAATGGCTCATAGAATCAATCTACATCATTACTAAATAAAAAAATAAATTTTTTAGTTAACAAAACAAAAGTTTAAAAAAAGTAACATGTTATTCCAAATCATAGAAGAAGAAGAAACCCGCCGAAGAAAGTTCGCCGACTCATCAAAACTTAGATAATCGAATATAAAGGCCGTTTACACTAATAGTTACATGTTACGATGAAGGTCTGACTTTGCTCATTTTACCGTGACGTCGAGTGAGTTAGGGATGAAATTTGCAATTTGAGTTTGAATTAATTTTTTGAGAATTGACAAATTGGACTATGGTTTATATATACATAAATTTTAAAAAATAAACATCAATGCCATCGATGATGACTAAGGAGCGCAACGATTGCTATATTATACCAGTGCAAGTAAAGCAGTATGAATGCGTATCTATAATTGAAAGGAAGATAAACAAATTAGAATTAGAATTTAGATTTATGATTTAAAATCTTTGTCTAATAGGAAATGAGGTAAAATGTATGGTAAATAACATTTTTATACATTACACATTTATAATTTCAGATTTGAATTTTTTGGTGAGACAAATACCCATTGATTCGTAATATATATATATATATTAAGTTTGGTTCTTGGTTCTGGAATGAGAACCAGAATCAAAACCAAATGATTTTTTATTCTTAGAACAAATTCATTATTTTTTTTTATATAGAACCAAACCAAATCGCTTTGTTTGGTTTGGTTCTTATTTGATCTGATTTTTTTTCGATTATTTTGTCCATCCCTAATTAAAGGTTCTTGAAATTCTGTCCAAAACACATGAAGGAGGATCTAGAACTTGAAGTAGATAAATAAGCATACAATTAACAACTCGCTAATAACCAAGGGCGGAGCTAGGAATTTTTGCTGTGGGGCGAAGATTTTTGGGGGGGGGGGGGGGAAGAATTTGTTTTTGGAACCAAAAGGACTGAAATTGACTATTTTGAGTCTAAAATAGACAAGTTAATTTGATAGACTAATATGAACAAATAGCATCTTGGATTATTATTTTTATATGCATTTTGTATTTGTGTTAACTATGTATAAGTAGTAAAATCTTAATACTTATCGAAATCGATATTGCGAATAACAACTTCGAATCGATAATTATTAATTCTACTCCCATAATAATTAAAAAAAAAACAATTTCTGAAAATAATTATTACTTCTACTTCCATAGCAAGTGAACAATCTATAAGGGTGTGTTTGATTGCGGAGATGGAAAATGAGTGAAAAGAAAATATTTTTTAAGGAATTGATTTTCCTGAAAAATATCAATTAGAAGAGTTTGATTGGTTTAATTTTCAAGGTGAAAAAATTGAAAAAAATTTCAAATTTCATTGTTTTATTGACATTATTTATCACGGCAAAGTAAATTTTAGCTATTTTAATCAATTTTTTTTAATACATTTGTACTTGATAATAATAATAATAATAATATCTATACTATATATTATAATGGAAAAGTCTTGCTCTACAAGCTCCCGCCTTTTACTGTTCATTCATTTTTATTTTTTTTAATATCGACATGTTTCAGCCACCATTTCATTTCAATCAAATGGTAGTTGAATTGAAATGGTGGCTGGATTATTTCAATTCCGCCACCATTTGATTGAAATGGTGTCAGTCGACGACTGGCACAAGTTTTAAATTTTTCTTTTCTTTTTTTCACAACATTTTTTTCTTTTCTGTTTGAAAAACATGTTTAAAAACAAAATTTTTAAACTATAATTTCTCAAATCACTTTTTAACCACATACATTTTATATTCTCACTTTTCAACCACACATTTTACTAAGAAAAAATAAAAAAAAACAAACACAAAACTTTTAACAAGCAGAGGTAACTTTTTTGTTTTTGTTTTGCTATGTATATTTTTGTAATTTATTCTTTTGTGATGTGTCATTCTTATCTTTTATTTTGTGGTAAATATTTGTTCTTTTGAAATTTATAATTTTGAAAAAAAATAAAAATAATATTCCGATTTAAGTATATTATATTATATTATATTATATTATTTATATTTTAGTTTAAAAAACATATAATAATATATACTATCTATATCTATATCTTCTATATTATATCTAAAAATGAAAAAGTCTTGCACAACAAGTTGTCGCCTTTTACTGTTCATTTTTACCTCTTTTTTTGTTATTATTTCAAATTTCAAAGCAGTCAATTGACATTCCCTTTTTTCTCCATCTCAAATCACTTTTTAATTATACATCTTTTTTTTTTCTTTCCATTTTTTAACTACACATCTTATCTATATGTATATTATATATAAAAATGAGAAAATGTTACTAAAATTCTCACCATTTACTGTTCCTTTTTGACCAATTTTTTTATTTTATTTCAAATTTAAATGGGGCAGATATTAATATTTTGACTTTTTTGGGTTGCTTTGTCTTTTCTTCTTTTGAATTGCTTTTTCCCCCCTTTTTAAAAGAAAATAAAAGTGATATTTTAAAATAGTTTAGTATATTATGCCTCTATTGATGTTAATTTTATAGTTATTATAATTAATATGTTATTATTTTATGATATATTTTATTTGTTTATTGTTCTAATTTTAATAAAATATAAGATAAATATTTTATAAAATATGATTTGTAATATAAAAGATAACAAATAATGATAATAATCAAAACATAATTTTAGTATTTTTTTCTTTTAGAAATGAAAAGTGATATTTTAAAGGAGTTTAGCATATTATATATTTATTTGATGTTGATTTTATAGTTATTAATATTATTTAGTGAGGTATTTTATTTGTTTGTTGTTCTTATTTTAATATTATGGGTTATTTATCCTACAATATAGTATAGAAGTGATTGGTGTTTTTGAATGGAAATCGGGAGGAAAAAAGTTAAAATACGAAAAGCAAATGGCGGTTATATATCTATAATATATATTATAATGGAAAAGTCTTGCTCGACAAGCTCCTGCCTTTCACTATTCATTCTTTTTTTTTTTAATACCGACATGTGTTAGCCACCATTTCATTTCAATCAAATGGTGGCTGAATTCAGCCACCATTTGATTGAAAGGGTGTCTGCTGACGGCGACACAAGTTTTAAATTTTTTTTTTTCAGGACATTTTTTTCTTTTCTGTTTGGTAAACATGTTTAAAAACAAAAATTTTAAATCATAATTTATTAAATCACTTTTTAACTATATACATTTTTATTCTCACTTTTCAACCACACATTTTACTAAGAAAATATAAAAAACATGTTTTTTAAACACAACTTTTAATAAATAGAGGTATTTTTTTTGTCTTACTATGTATATTTTTGTAATTTATTCTTTTGTGATGTGCTATTCTTATCTTTTATTTTGTCATAATAATTTTTAATACATGTACAATTATTAAATTTGAATCACACATTTTACAAAAATTTTACAAATCACATTATTTGAAATAGTAATTTTTTCAGAATGTAAGGTTAAAAGTAGAGAGTTTTTTTCGGTTTGTGTGTAGATTATATTATTGGTAAAATGTGACAGAAAATGAGTTTTGAAAAAAAAGTAAGGTGGTGTTCTGTTTGTATTTTATTTTGTATTTTCATTTTCGAAAATGTTTTATGTTTCTTGTTTTTATTTTGGTTTTCAAATTTGCTGAAAATGCGTTTGATTTGTCATTTCTGAAAATTGTTTTTGAAAATGAAAAGTTGGAAAACACGTTCTGTTTAAAATTTTGCAAAATATTTCTTAAACTATTTTTAATTAATTTGCTTGCAAAATACTATTGGCTTAAACTCAATTTTTCTTTCACAATACACTGAAAACATGGTTACCTGCAACACATTAATGTGAGCACTAGAATCTATATTAACACAGTTTGGTCAGGTTCGGAATTTGAAGAAGCTCTGATTTTATTAAAATCCAGAAAATACAAGTTCTTTCAAAACCACCAGAGTTCATTTATCAAAACATTTTTTGAAATATAACAATAAGAATTTCCACTTAATTTTTTTTGTAATGTTGATATTGAATTCAATAAACTTTATTTTAGGTTTAGTTCTAAGTTAGGATAATTCTCCAAAAAAAAAAAAACTTTATTTAGGCTTAATTCCAAGTTATGATAATTTTCCATGTTTTGAATATTTTTTGTTGAAATACACTTAAAAATGCCCAAAATGAGGTTTTGGGCGTTTTGTGTACAATTTTTTTTCCCAAAATGGGTTTTTGAAAATGATAAAGAGAACACGTTTTTAGTGTTTTCGAAAATAAAAATAGAAAAAGACATCAAAACAGCAAAGATAATAAGGTCTAATGGTTTGAATAAGTATAGAGAAAATGTGTGATTAAGTAGAGAGAAAATGTTTATATTTAAAAAGTAGTTGGAAAATTATATTGTTTATAAATTGTAATGATTGCATCAAAAAACAGATATTTATCTAATTTATGCAATGTTTATTTTAGGGTTAATAGCACAAAACGTCCCTACCTTTGACATGTATTGTGCAAAACGTCCCAACGTTTTGATTTTTGACGCTAAACGTCCCAATCTTTACATTTTCTTGTGGGAGACATCCTTTCCGTCAAATTTAATCCAATTTCACCGTTAATTTAGAATTGAACAGTAAATACTTAACACATGCAAGGGCATTTTCGTCAAAATCAAAAGTAGTCCATTCATATTTGGGTAATTGGTACAAAACGTCCCTACGTTTGACACTTATTGTGGAAAAACGTCCTTACATTTATTTTTTTGGCGAATAACGTCCCTACGTTTATTTTTTTGCGAATAACGTCCCTACCTTTAAATTTTCTTGTTGATTAGTCCTCAAATTTTACTTTTCTTTCAATTTAGTCATTCCGTATTTGATTTAAAGGTAATTGTCTTCAAACGTGTATAACTTTTGATCTACAACTCCGAATTGCACTCCGTTTTTTGCGTTGAACTCCAAATTCAACCATCTTTCTTATGATATATCATGTGCTCATTTATTAAATATTTCGTTTTGAGTTTTGTATAGTAGATACTTATTTTTTTAGGACATCATTGATTGACGTAAATTGATTTCTGTAAATTTTATTGAAATAGTGAAATTTTAATTTTAGTGTGTGTTCGGCGGCTAGCGGAATTTATAAATTGGATTTATTTGACTTTTTTATTTTTTTAATGTAAAATGTTTGATTAAAAATTATTTTGTTTAACCTCTGTTTGAGCCATATTATAATCTCAAATCACTGTTTGAACAACACACATTCTCTCTCTTCAAATCACTTTTTAAAAATTGGAGAAAGAAATTGTGTGTTGTTCAAAAATTTATTAGAGATTATAGTATGACTCAAACAGGGGCTAAACATACAAATTTTTAATCAAATATTTTATCTTAAAAAAATAAAAAAGTCAAATAAATCCAATTTATAAATTCCACTAGCCGCCGAACACATACTAAAATTAAAATTTCACTGTTTCAATAAAATTTACAGAAATCAATTTACGTCAATCAATGATGCCCTAACAAAATAAGTATCTACTATACAAAAGTCAAAACGAAATGTTTAATAAATGAGCACATGATACATCATAAGAAAGATGGTTGAATTTGGAGTTCAACGCAAAAAACGAGTGCAATTCGGAGTTGTAGATCAAAAATTATACACGTTTGAAGACAATTACTTTTAAATCAAATACGGAATGACTAAATTGAAAGAAAAGTAAAATTTGAGGACTAATCAACAAGAAAATTTAAAGGTAGGGACGTTATTCGCAAAAAAATAAACGTAGGAACGTTATTCGCAAAAAAATAAATAAACGTAGGGACGTTTTTCCACAATAAGTGTCAAACGTAGGGACGTTTTGTGCCAATTACCCAAATATGAATGGGCTGCTTTTGATTTTGACGAAAATGCCCTTGCATGTGTTAAATAAACTGTTCAATTCTAAATTAACGGTGAAATGGGGTTAAATTTGATGGAAAAGATGTCTCCCACAAGAAAATGTAAAGGTTGGGACGTTTAGCGTCAAAAATCAAAACGTTGGGACGTTTTGTGCTATTAACCCTTTATTTTATCTTGATGTTCATTATTCAAAATTTTATTTATCACAATTCTATAAAAAATTTACAAACCACATTATTTGAAATGACGGATATCAAACATATGACTAATAATAACGCGACACATTATTTCAAATAATGAGGTTTGAAATAGTAATTTTTTTCAAAATGTAAGGTTAAAAGTAGATTATTATTTTTTTAGTTTCTTTGTAGATTATTTTATTGGTAAAATGTGGCAAAAAATTAGTTCTAAAAAAAATGATGTTTTGAATAAGTTGAGAGAAAATGTATTAGTTGAAAAATAGTTTAAGATATTAAGTTGTTTATGAATTAATTTATAAATTGTAATAATTGCAGTAAAAAATACTTATATTTATCTAATTTATGTAATGTCTATTTCATCTTGATATTCATGATTCAAAATATCATTTACCACACATTTTAGACAATATATTCTTTTTATATTATGGAAAGCGAAGAATTATTCGGTTAAACTTTCTATATAAATTTATTATTTTTATATTTGTGGTAAATGTTTGTTCTCTTGAAATTTATAATTTTGAATACAAGTACAAATAATATTCCGATTTAAGTGTATTATATTATTTAGATTTTATTTTAAAAAACATATAATAATATATACTATCTATATCTATATCTTCTATACTATATCTAAAAATGAAAAAGTCTTGCACAACAAGTTGCTGCCTTTTACTGTTCATTTTTTACCTTTTTTTTTGTTATTATTTCAAATTTCAAAGCAGTCAATTTACATCCCCTTTTTTCTCTTGGAAATAATATGCGGTTGTCCTGCTGATAGCCGTGAGATTAAAAAAAAAAAAATTCCTTTTTACTTATAGTCCATCTCAAATCACTTTTTAATTATACATCATTTTTCTTCATTTTTTAACCACACATCTTTTCTATATATCTATATTATATATAAAAATGAGAAACTGTTACTAAAATTCTCACCATTTACTTTCTCTTTTTGACCAATTTTTTTATTTTATTTCAAATTCAAATGGGGCAGATATTAATATTTTGACTTTTTAGGGTTGCTTTGTCTTTCCTTCTTTGGAAATGCTATTTTTTCCCTTTTTAAAAGAAAATAAAAGTGATATTTTAAAGTAGTTTAATATATTGTGCATCTATCTGATGTTGATTTTATAGTTATTATAATTAATATGTTATAATTTTAGTATTTTTTCTTTTAGAAATGAAAAGTGATATTCTAAAGTAGCTTAGTATATTATTAATATTATTTAATGAGGTATTTTATTTGTTTGTTGTTCTTATTTTAATATTATGGATTATTTATCCTATTTAGTATAGAAGTGATTGGTGTTTTTGAATGGAAATCGAGGGGAAAAAAGGTTAAAATACGAAAAGCAAATGACTGTTATTTATTATTTAAATATATAAATTGTCTTTTATAATTCAACAAAGTTATTATAATTTGAAATAATGAGATCATTTATTGTGATTAATGTTTCTGCAAGAAATTTCATGAAAATGTTAAATACTATAGGAATGCAAAAAATGTGAATACTATGGTTAATAATGAATTATATTTTTTTAATCATTCTTAATTTTAATAGTTGCGTAAATGTTACACAGTTATATGGTATACGATTTTCAGTATAATTTTTTACTCTAACATTTCATATTGTCATATCATAATAATTGTTAGATTTTCGTAATTATTATTCTTGACCATTTGATTTTATAAGTAAAAATATATAATTTTATTGGTTAATACAAATATTCGTGGGTTTAAGTTAAACACGCATTTTTATTTATTTTAATTGATATTTCTGAATGAGAATTGGAAAACTTAAATAGATGGGAGAATGCAAAAATCATGAGAAATATATTGATGTATTCCACAAAATTAGTATTGTATTCATAATACTACATCAAACATGATTTACGAATAAATAAACTACTAAATTTGCATTTTCTTTGAAATTAATAATAGCTCATAAAAATTCTCTTAAAAAATAATAGCTCATAAAAATTATTGAAATTAACAATCATTTATTACTTAAATATATAAATTGACTTACTATTCAAAGAAGGTATTATAATTTGAATTAGTTATATTATCTATTAATTTAATTAGTTATTGTGATATATATTATTTTTCATCCATTTTGGATTTGTTTTAATTATGTATAAACATTATAGTTTTTTAAATACTTATTGAAATTAATATTTTTGAATAACTTCCGTGCATCGTACATGAGAAATAATAGTTATTTTTTTGAAAACAAAATAGGTCAATTAATAATAATAAAATTGATCAAACAAAGAAAACAGACCCGTGAAGGATGGAGGAAGAAAATGTTTTCTTGTCAAAATTTGAACAATCGAACAAATAAGTTAGCAAAATTGGAAAATCTTTTTACTTTACTTGAAAATTTTGGTCCAATCAAACATGTTCAAAATAAAATCAGTAATTTAGGCAGCAGAAAATTTTGAAACTTTGGAAATTTTGGTGGGCCCAACCAGCCATCATCTTTACTACACATAAATTACTAGAACTGTCAAATTGAGGCTACTTTTCAATATTACAACAATCTCGAGGAATAGGATACAAACTAGTTACTAATTTCAAAGATTGTGTAATTTGATTGGGTCTTCCTACACGTACAAGGGGTCTAAACTGTACGTATATATTTTTCCACAAAAAAAATCTACTTAAACAATTTTTTTGAACAACCTCTCCTATGGAGTGTGGGGTCACAAAAACAGATATTTAAAGTTTGATTTCCAGTTAATTAGTTCAACAGTTAGAGCCGTTGGTTTCTTGTTTTTAAAATTCAGTTGGCACTTCTCTATATAAAGAAGTGCTATTCCTCTTTGTAATTCAATTCATTAATTCAGAAGTTGTTCAATTCATTTTCTTATTTTTCTTGTTTTCTCTTACTTCTTATTAGTATTCAGATTCCTAACTTGGTATCAGAGCCACAAATCCAAGATTCTGAATTCTTGAATTCTGGCTATGGCGTCCAGTGATCCTGAGAATGAAGGTTCAGAAAATGAATCCACAAGCATCTCAGACAAAACCAATCCTTCAGTTAGGCCTCCTCAAGGAACAAAACAAGAAAAATCCACAGCTCTTTCTATGACAGATGATTCTGTAAAATTGATTATATCTCCTCTCAATCAATTGATCACAACAAAACTAGAGGAAGACAATTACTTACTGTGGAAATATCAAGTCGAGACAACGATCCAAGGCTATGGACTTGAAGGTTATATCCACGGAAGTCAGCATGTTCCAAGGCCAACGATTTTGGAACCAGATGGTGAAGATGGTAATATAGTTCCTGATCCGGATGGTAAAAATAGTAAAAGCAGTAAAATAATTCCTAATCCAGCCTTTCTTGCTTACAAAAGGCAAGATAAACTTCTCATCTCTTGGCTTCTAGCTTCAATTTCAAACTCTTACTTGCCTCAACTCATTGGATGTTCTTCTGCACAAGAAATTTGGACATCAATTGCCCAGCAGTTTGCCTCCCAATCTACAGCTAAGGTTCTGTTCTACAAGAAACAATTAGAAGTTATCAAGAAAGAAGGACTATCCATGAAAGATTATTTGATGAAGATCAAAAGCCTCTGCGATCATCTTGGAGAAGCAGGTCATCAAGTCTCTGAAACTGATCAAATCTTGGTAATTTTGAGTGGTTTAGGAGATGAGTATGAATCCATAATTGCTATAATTTCCTCTCGAGAAATTCCTCATGATCTTAGAACTGTGGGGAATCTTCTGCTTGCACATGAAGGAAGAATCAGTCAAAAGATCACTAGCCAAATGATAGCAAATCTGATAACACAAAAGAAGTTTCCTGATAACTATGGAACTTCAAAATTTTCTAACAATAGAGGTGGCTATCAAGGAAATGGATCAAGAGGAGGACGGTTTAACAGAGGTAGAGGTCGTGGTGGTAGAACCAACTCTTATAGACCTCAATGTCAACTTTGTGGAAGGATAGGCCACACTGTTCAGAAATGTTATTACAGGTTTGATATGAGTTTCAGTGGAATAAACAATGGAGGAATAGCTGGTTCAAATCAAGCCACTCAAGCAACCGCCAATCTTGCTCATGGAGAAGAAGCAAGTCATCAAGAACTGAGCTCACAACAAGCCTTCATAACAATGCCGGATCAGAATACTATCAGTTGGTACCTAGATTCAGGGGCAACCAATCACCTAACAAATGAACTTAATAATCTGAGTCTTGGTACTCAGTACAAGGGTAAGAAAAAAATTCACATGGGTAATGGAGCTGGTCTAGATATTTCCAATATTGGTTTTTCTCAAATCTCTACAAAATCAAGAATTCTTGTTTTACAAAATCTTTTGCACGTGCCTAAAATTACTAAAAATCTAATATCTGTCTCTCAGTTTGCTAAAGATAATGATGTGTTTTTTGAATTTCATCCCCATACTTGTTTTGTGAAGGATCAAGCAACCAAACAAACTCTTCTTGAGGGTGATCTCCAACATGGACTTTACAGGCTTAGTATGGTTAAAGGAAGACAGCAGAAGACTGGCTCAAAGGCATCAGTGGCTGAAGAATCTGTCCCATCTTTAGATTTTTCATGCTTTTCCATTTCAAATAGTTTAGATGTTAATCAGTCCTTTACACTTTGGCATCGAAGATTGGGTCATCCATCTTCAAATACTGTTAAGAAAGTGTTAAAACAATGTAATATTTCTTGTTCATTTAATGAAACTCAGATATGCGAATCTTGTCAACTAGGCAAAAGTCACAAACTTCCATTTCCTTCCTCTTCTACTCAATACAATGAGCCTCTTCAATTAGTAGAATCTGATATATGGGGACCCTCACCTATTAATTCCACACAAGGCTTTAGATATTACCTCAATTTTGTAGATGTTTATTCAAGGTATACTTGGATATACTTTCTTAAAACCAAAGAGGAAGCACATGAGTGTTTTGTCCATTTTAAGAGTCAAGTTGAACTTCAATTTAATAAGAAGATTAAGATGTTGCAAACTGATTGGGGTGGTGAATTTAGAAGTCTAACCCCGTTACTTAAAAGAGCAGGAATTATTCATAGAGTTTCCTGTCCACACACATCTGAACAAAACGGAATAGTTGAGAGAAAGCACAGACATATTGTAGAAACAGGACTTACCTTACTTGCTCAATCTTCACTTCCTCAAAAATCTTGGACTGATGCCTTTTCTTCTGCTGTATTCCTGATCAATCGGCTACCAACTGAGGTTTTAAAACAGAGATCACCTTATGAAATTTTGTTTAAATCTAAACCTGATTATACATGGTTGAAAGTGTTTGGTTGCTTGTGTTATCCAAATCTAAGGCCATTTAATAAGCATAAAATGGATTTCAGATCTACACCTTGTACTTTTCTTGGCTATAGCAATCAGCATAAAGGTTATAAATGTTTAGATAAAAATGGAAGGATATATGTTTCAAGGCATGTTGTGTTTAACGAAGAAGTTTTTCCTTTCTTTTCTCAAAACCACAAGTCTGGTGATAATTCTTTTTGTTCAGATATTTCAATTCCTGGTGTTCCTCTTATTACCAGTAGTCAGTCTAATATTGATGATAACTCAGATTTATCCAGCTCACATGATTCTGACCAAAGATCAAATGATGAAGTTGAAAATAATATTGATTTTCCCTCTTTCACAAACTCTCATCCTCAGACTCTCAGTTCTCCACTCCCTGTGTCTCATCAAACTTCAAGACAATCACTTGAATCTTCCAATTCTTCTACTCCTGCTAAAATTGATTCTAAAGAACCAGGAAATACTTCACCTACCACTGTCCCTGATGTAAATATCCATCCTATGGTTACAAGGTCCAAACGAGGTATATTTAAACCAAAAGCATATATTGCTAACTTGACTATGCAGGAACCAACAAGTTTTGAAGAAGCACAACAGGATATAAAGTGGCAAAAGGCTATGGTGGAAGAATATGAAGCACTAATTCAAAATAAAACTTGGTCCTTGGTCCCTATGCCTAGTAATAGGAATTTAGTTGGATGTAAATGGGTTTACAAACTAAAAAAGAATCCTGATGGTACAGTGGCAAGGCACAAGGAGAGATTGGTTGCAAAGGGGTACTCTCAGTCTCATGGATTTGATTTTTCAGAAACTTTTAGCCCAGTTGTAAAGCCAGCTACCATAAGAGTTGTTCTTACCATTGCCTTAGCAAAAGGATGGGCAATAAACCAGCTGGATGTAAATAATGCCTTCCTTAATGGCAATTTACATGAAGAGGTATATATGGAGCAACCTATTGGGTTTCAAAAGGAATCACAGAGTCACCAAAAGTTGGTTTGTAAGTTACATAAGGCCTTATATGGTCTAAGGCAAGCTCCCCGAGCTTGGTTTGAGAAGCTCAGTACCTGTCTTCAAGGATTCGGTTTTGTTTCATCAAAGGCAGATCAATCTCTTTTCATTAAATTTACAAAAGCTTTTACCATCTATATTCTTGTTTATGTAGATGACATAATCATTACAGGTAGCAGCAACACTGAGTTGAAAAACTTGATCAAATGTCTAAATGAAACATTCTCCTTGAAAGATCTCGGGAAGCTTCATTACTTCCTAGGAATTGAAGTACAGGAAACTCAAGAGGGAATACTTTTGTCACAGAAGAAATATATCCAGGATTTGTTGAAGAAAGTAAAAATGGAGGATGCCAAAGCCTTGCCAACCCCAATGACAAGTGGTTTAAAGCTTTCATCACAAACAGGAGATCCAATAGAAAATATAACAGAATATCGATCTGTTGTAGGAGCATTACAATATATAACAATTACAAGACCTGAGATTTGCTTTAGTGTTAACAAAGTTTGTCAATTTATGCAGAAGCCTCTTGATTCACACTGGAAAGCAACTAAAAGAATTCTCAGATACTTGAAAGGAACTGTGGAAGAAGGCATCATGCTTCGAAGATCAGAAACTTTGAATTTGATGGGATTTAGTGATGCATATTGGGCTAATGATCCTGATGATAGGAGATCAACAAGTGGATTTTGTATCTACTTAGGAAGAAATCTGGTCACTTGGTGTTCTAAAAAGCAACACATTATTTCAAGGAGTAGCACAGAAGCTGAGTATCGCAGTCTAGCTAATGCTGCAAGTGAGATCCTCTGGTTACAAAGTCTACTTAATGAGCTCCAGTTACCAACTTCCCTTCCTCCTACTCTCTGGTGTGATAATTTAAGCACAGTTGCTCTTTCTGCCAATCCAGTACTTCATTCCAGAACAAAACATATGGAGCTTGATCTTTATTTTCTTCGAGAGAAAGTTGTTGCCAAACAAATTGTGGTTAATCATGTTCCTTCAATAGATCAGGTCGCAGACATACTCACTAAGCCTGTTTCATTTCAGTTCTTTGAGAGATTAAAGAAGATGATGACAGTTAGCCTACCTACCAAAGAGAGTTGAGTTTACAGGGGAGAAAAAGAGATATTTAAAGTTTGATTTTCAGTTAATTAGTTCAACAGTTAGAGCCGTTAGTTTCTTGTTTTTAAAATTCAGTTGACACTTCTCTATATAAAGAAGTGCTATCCCTCTTTGTAATTCAATTCATTAATTCAGAAGTTGTTCAATTCATCTTCTTCTTTTTCTTGTTTTCTCTTACTTCTTATTAATATTCAGATTCCTAACTGTCACACACACAGTTTTCCACAAAAATCTACTTGGACAATCTTTTTGAACAACCTACACCCATGTGAGAGGGTTGTTCAAATAGTAATTAATCTACTTGCACAATTATTTTGACAATGAAGATGCCAATTTGATGTTGTGGAAGTGTTGTTGTTGTTGATTTAGAAAATAATGTGATGTGTGGAAAAAAAAAAAAGAATTCTGCAATCTAGATTAATTGTCATCTTTATTGTGACACTCATTATGAATATAGCAAAGTTGTTCAAATAGTTATTCATTTTTCCAATTTGATTTGGTTTATTTCACTTGTCCTAGCCTTGTGAACCTCTTGAAAGTCAATCTATCTAATGTGAATCAAATCGAAAAGGTTCGAATTATGTGTTAAAAAACTAACATAGAGGTATTTGTTAGAAATTGATTATTTTATAAGTTGGTTTTGACAAAGTTGCCCAATTATTTAAGCAGGATCCGTTAGTCAAAAAAGGGAGTTTTTAGGCCGAAAGTGTTCAAAACTCCGTGAGAAGATCGTCATAGTCTATTTATTTACTTGTTCATAACCAACTTTAGGACAAATTAAACTCAAAATAGAGCCGCTTGAATTTGAAGAATGATATATTAGGTAAATGGTAGAAAATTAGGGAAAATCCAAATCCCACATTGGAAAGTGAAGGGACCATTTTATATAATCACTTTTGACACTTAAATTTTGGCCCAAAGGATTATCAATAGTTTTTAGAAGGGAGATGACCTACGTGTTGGTGGTGGACCAGAGCCTATACGAGCATCGCAAGTCACCTGTAGGAGACACATTCTTTCAAATAGTGTATGTCTACATACTTGTCTTTTCGATTTTGCCTCTTACAATGGGGTTGTCTCTTGAATCTTGAGACAACATTTCAACATCTATTCAAAGTCTTCTGTAGCACAAAAGTCATGTCTTAACCGGTGTTCGAAAATTCGGAAATCGATTCAAATCGAAAAGGGCAATAAGTCAAGAGTCAAAAGGTCCAATCGAATTGAACTGGGATCGAATCGGTTTCAATTAATAAAAAAAAATTATTTCAAAAATTACAAAATTTCTTAAAAAAAAAGTTATTTTATCAATAAACCAAGATTTTTACTTATTTAAAAAATAAAATCATTCACAAAAGTATCTTCAAACAATTAGAGGAGAAAAAAACAAAAAGATGAAAAATCGGCCGGTTCTCGATTTTCCCGATTGAACTGGGCAAAAACTGGATTTTCCAACCAATTTTCTGGCCGATTTTTGGTCCGGACTGGATCAGTTCCCAGTTGAATCGGCCTATCCGATCCGATTTTCTAAACACTGGTATTAACCGACACTTTCTTCTATATTTAAGAGAATTAAAATCGCAACTTGCAAGTAGGTTTATTGGTATTGTAATTTGAAGCGCTACTATTACTGAGCATGAGCATTATTGTTAAGTTGTGAAGCCTAATTATTTGTTGAGCTTAATTAATGTCTACCCTAGTTATATCCACTTCGCATAGCAATATGAGATTCAACCTCCTTGAATGACGTTGTCGTGGGAGTTGGCTTGCTCCCTCCCTTCTCGGACTAAAACTCTAATTAAGCACTATCTAGGAGATTATGTTCTTGTAAAATTCTATTATTTTCTTTATGTAATTCGAATTTGACCTATTCAATCTTATAAATGATGTAGTGCTTAGGATTTTTTACATCCATCATTATAAAGAAAGAGAAGTTAGATAAGATATGTGTGCATTTTTTCTTGTAAACATCATTTTTCATTATAGTGAATTCCTACAGCGACAGACAATGACGTAGTCTCATATTTATGTGAATCTATATAAATCTCATGTGCTTTTAATTATTTATATTTTTTATTGATATTTATTACTCTTGATAAAATAGAATTATGGTCATAATTCATAATAACTGGTACCAGAGCTTTGATTTATAATTGAGAGCAATGGCAGAAAAAGGGGGTCTCTAAAGATATGCAAGTTTATTGGTATGGACGTTGCATTTTGAAATATGCAAATAGAGGATTATAAGTATAGTAAGAAAATGCACCAACCATTTTCATAAAAAAAAATAAAAAAAAAAGAAATTGGAATGAGTGACAATGGCTGGAAACTCCTAAACATCATTTGGCATTGAGTGTTATTCGATTGACAATATCGAAGAATATTGGTCACAAAAAGGTTGCAGAGAATACCACGGTAGATTTGGTTAATGTGTTGTCCAATATGTATGAGAAACCATCTGTATGTGACAAAGTACATCTAATGATTTATTTATTTATTTATTTTGAAGATAGGTGAAAGTGCTCTAGCAATAGGATATCTCAATAAATTGAATACAATTATCAATTAGTTGGCCTCAATCGAGATTAAGCTTGATAATGAGGTATGTGCCCTAATCCTATTGACATTACTATAGAATAGTTGGGAGCCTATGAGAGTTGCGGTCAGTAAATCTATAAACAATGCATAACTTAAATTCAGTGATGTTCATGATATTATTCTTGCTAAGGAAATCCTAGAAGAGATTCTGAAGAAGTCACAACTTCGAATTGAATTCTTTTATAAATTTCGAAACCGTATATAAGAGATTGTAGAAAAAAAATCCACTTATAAAAGCAACGAAAGACACATGTCTAGGTCTATAAAGAAAGTAGAATGCTGAAACTGTGATAAGATTGATCACATAATCTACAGTAGCAAAGCACTAAAGAAGAAGTGTATACTTATTCCTGTTTGGTATTTGGTAAAAAAAAAAAAAAAAAAAAAAAACACTATTTTTCTGCAGTACTTAATTTTAACCACACATTCCAGTATTAAAATATTTCACATATAAATCCAAAATTTTTCTTTCATTTTCAACCATACAATATCACATCAATCACTATTTAAAACAATTTTTTTTTTCCAAAATAATGTACATCAAACACATGTTGGGAATTACACACAAATTCCCTCTCTAATTAATCCACATGAATTATGATATTCAAGAAATAATTGAGTCAACAAGAAAATAAAATAACAATGCAAAATTTACGGATTGCCAAAACTTTTCACTATATAATAAATTGTTACAATTTTATAGAATTTGCACTCCCCAAACCCCCCAAATATGGTAGGAAAAATAACACAATTTTATCACATCTAAGAATTTCTATTTCTTTGTACAATCCACAAAGAACCCAAGAAAAATCAAAATGCTAGACTACATTTTTTCTCACAAAACTCTCTAGTCAATGTGCAATTAATTGGCTCCTCAACACATATTTACAGGTAAATATAACCCAAAAACGTATATTACTTGTACCCCAAAATGTTTCCTTGTTAAAGTAGAATAATCAGAATAAGGAAAAAAATTCATACCACAAAGATTATCTTCCTTTTCTTTTCACTTTTAACTTGATCTCTAAGTTAATCACTTTAACAAAACAATCAATTGTCCAAGATATTTTTAGGTCAAAATCCAACAATCTCCACCTTGACACAAAAATTATTTCAAGCCAAAAAATTCAAATTCAATCATTGGGTAAATAGAAAAGCATTTAACACTTTGACGATCTCATACTCTATCATATAAGTATAACTCAGAATTATCAACGAACTCCGAGCTTTTCATTGGTTCATGTCGAAATAAACCTTACAGAAAAATTATGGTGCAACTCCCATGTTTGGCTTTCCTTGGGAGCTCATCAGCCATCGACATTAATTTCACCACACATCTTGCATTAATGCCAAACCAATACCCGTGTGCAAACACATGTACACGCCAGTAAGAACACATCCTTTATTGTGGCAACTGGCTTCATGCCATAAGGAAGTTTCATCTTACTAAAGTACATCATCATCACCCTCCACCAGGAGAGTCCACCTCTGAGCAGTTAGCCGACTCTGCTCCACCTTTTGGACAATTTCTTCTCACATGACTAGATTTACCACAATTCAAACACATTCTTCTTCATAGAGTTACCTCTCTTCCACTTTTCAGTAACAAGCAAAGTGTTTTCAGACGAACTATCCCTTCAACCAAATCAACTTAATTTTTGAAAATTTCACAATTTTCTTCCCATACATCAAAATCAGTATGATGTGCTCAAAGTGGATGGAAGAGACAGGATGAACCTTATCTTCATTATCAATCTTAACTCCAATAGATTTTAGTTCAGAAATAATCTCATTGAGAACACTAAAATGGTGTAAGATTTTCGTACCTGTATTCATTCTCAAAGAATGAAACCACTCATTCAGATACAAGTTATTTGACAAGCTCTTCATCTGATACAGCTCTTCCAATTTTTCTCACAATTCCTTCACAGCAAATATCCCATAAATATTTGCAAAACATTTTTTTCCAAACAAAGTTGTAACATGCTAGCAACCTTCAAATTAAGATCTTCTCAATCTTCTTCACTCGTGCTGGATTCAGTTTCTTTGTCAGAACTCAAGGTTGATTTTTCCTTCAAAGCTTTCTGCAGTTCCGTCTGAAACAATACATCCATGACTTGTACTTACCACAATCCAAAATTGATCTTCTAGCCAAATTTCTCCACGTTGTACTTTCCAAACATATTTTCTTTTGCTCCAAAAAAATCTTCGAACCACTTGATGCTCTGTTAATTAGACATCGATTTCCTCGTTGACGGCGCCATTGTTGGGAATTACACACAAATTCCCTCTCTAATTAACCCATAAGAATTATGATGTTCAAGAAATAATTTAGCCAACAAGAAAATAAAATAACAACGCAAAATTTACGGACTGACAAAACTTTTCACTATATAATGAATTGTTACAATTATATAGAATTTGCATTCACCGAACCCCCAAGTATTGTAGGAAAAATAATCAAGCTTTACTACATCTACAAATTTCTATTTCTTTGTACAATCATCAAAGAATCGAAGAAAAATCAAGATGCTAGATTACATTTTTCCTCATAAAACTCTCTAATCAATGTGCAATTATGTAGCGCCCCGAGTTCCGTATACCCGATTCACTACGTCATTTTCTGTCTAAATTTTTCGAATAATATTTTTGCGGAAGAAATAATTGAAATTCATTTTTGGCAACATTAAATAAACTGTAATGGCCGATAAAATTGAAACATTTATGAAACCATTTGAAATAGTAAATCGAACCATTAATTTTGTAAAGAAATTGACAATGTCATAATTTCTCAAATAAATGAACTTCTCTAAATTATTCGATTGTTTGAAAAAATACGGAAATCATTAACGTCAAACTTTCAACCGTTTAACGATTATTGCCACCATCATTCATCGCTCGCCACCGTCTCCGAAATCTGCAAAACTGTTAAAAAGTAGGGTGAGTATTTCATGGAGAAATACTCAGTAGACTCATCGTAAATTAATTAATTTATAAGATGATTAAACACATAAATCCCGGCTCTTTATAAAACGGGCATTGATAGAGCTTCTTTATAAAACGGCTCTTGATAAAACTCATATTGTGCATTACAGCACGAGACATATTTTGAAAATAATAGGCTCTTTGAAAACATCTCTTTGAAAACAGCTCTTTGAAAACATCTCTTTGAAAACAGCTCTTTGAAAATAGTTCTTTGAAAACAGCTCTTTGAAAATAGTTATTTGAAAACAGCTCTTTGAAAACAGCTTTTTGAAAATAGCTCTTTGAAAACATTTCTTTGAAAACAGCTCTTTGAAAATAGCTCTTTGAAAACATCTCTTTGAAAACAGCTCTTTGAAAACATCTCTTTGAAAACAGCTCTTTGAAAACAGCTCTTTGAAAACCATATAATTATAAAACACATTTTAATTATGCCAAGCATAATTTTCTTTTGAAAGCATAATGATCATTTTCATCATAACATAGGATAAGATCGAAATCCTCATAAACATAAGAATTTTACCGAACTTCGGTGGCAAGAATTCTTATGCAGTAAGTATACCAAGCATAATTTTTGAAATTCATAGGGATCAATTGCATCATAACATAAGATAGGATCGAAATCCTCATAAACATATGAGACAGGAATTTTACCGAACTTAGGTGGCAAATCCTCATAAACATATGGAAACATAGGAATTTTACCGAACTTCGTGGCAAATCCTCATAAACATAGGAGACACAAGAATTTTACCGAACTTCGTGGCATGTGTAGCGCTACTAAAACTCCGGTCCCCTTAACATAATCATAAACTTATCATATGGGACCCATAGCAATCTTGGTAGATTGATTTCATAGCAATGATCCAAAAAAAACATTTTCGTGAAGCATAGGGTATACTTACTTTTCGTAAAAACATAAAGTATATTTTCTTTTCATAAAATATACTTACTTTTCATAAAAACATAAGGTATATTTACCTTTCATAAAAACATACTTGTTTTTCTTAAAAATTGACTTTCACAAGTCACGTGACATTTATATGAAATCATAATTTAAATCAATTAATAAGTGCGAGTCTACCTCAAATCCGACGAGTGCAAAGTTGAGCGGGAATGACTTCAATTTCTTTAAATTCTCCGTACGCTTCGTCTTAGCCAATAAGTCACTTTAGTCTATCGAATATATGGTTCAAAATGATAAATTATAATTTGAGGACTAAAATTGATGTTTTGAAAGTTGAGGACTAAAATGAATATCTTTGAAAAGTTGAGGGACTAAAATTGATACTTTGGAAGTTGAGCTTAAAATCAAATAAAGTAAATCAGCAGGGACTGAAATGATAAGTTTGAAGCAAAAAGGGCTGGAAAAACTCATTTAAAACTTAAGGGACTGATTTTGATGATTTAGCAAACTTAGGGACCAAAGTGTAAAATCTGGAAATTAAATATATAATATCAATCTCTTTCTCTTTTCATTTCAGATCAGAGAGGAGACAGAGGGAGAGCAAAGCGGGAGACGGAGGTGCTAGGGGAGAGTCGATGCCGGCGATTTACCGGTGAAACGTCGGCATAGGTGGCGGTGAGTGGCGACCAAAAGGGATGGGAGTTCTGATTTGGTTTCAGGTGCGAGGTTAGGTGCGATAAACAGAGGTAGAAACGAGGTATTGAGGTCGCGATTTCAGTCGATAAATCCAGCAGTGGTTGAGGTGGTGATGCTGTTGATGGAGATGGTGGCTTTGCAGTGGTTCAGCGGCAGTGGATTGCATTGCGGTGGTTCTTGGTTTTGTGCAGTGAGCAAGAATGGGCAGTGAAAATGATGATACAAATTTCTTGGGTGATGGAGCTGCAGGTTGATGCCAATACGATGATGATGCAGTTTTGGTTGATTTCAAATTGGTTTCAGATTGATGTCTATTATTGGTATTGAATCGGGAAAAAGGAATTGAAAGCAGATCATTGTGGTGATTGTTTGGGCTGAAACTGATAATTGTGGTAGCTGGATTGAGGATTGTTGGTTGGCAGTGGTGGCTGCATTGGTGATGATAATAGTGGCCGGTTTTGGAGTTGAGGCTGTACTGATGATGCTGGTTGGTGTAGTGTGGTGTAGAGTTCAACTTGGGCAGTAGAGAATGGCTTTCGGCTATGCAGGTGCTGAGATGATGATGTATATATATATTGTATTGTGGAATCTAGGTACATGGAAGTGTGAGTTGTGCCATGTGTATTGAAATGAAGATGGGGTAGATTCATAAATGAGTTGGAATGAGCAGGCAATTGCTCCATTATTAAAAATGGAGGCGGAGTTTGGCTTTCGGCGGAGGATTTGTAGTGGAGAATTTTGTGTGATAAAAAAAATAGAACATGAATACATCATCATTATGTTCTTGAAACATAATGATGGTTGATTTGGTGGAAAATGTGATGCATACTGGTGGTGGTGGGAATTCTTTGATAAAATTGGTGTAAAGATATGATGGGGATGTTTTGGTGATAAAGAAGAAAACATGTGGGGTGCAATTAGATGGAAATAGAAAATCAACATGTGTAGGGAAATTTATGTAATATAAATTTTGATTATGAATATTGGACTAACTTTGATCAAGAAGCGTATTTGAAACAGATATGTTTTTGGACTGAAAATACATTTGAGAATAAATAAATTTCGAGATAAAATCGAATTACGTATTTGGACTTGAAATAATTTGAATAAGGAAAATTGAGATATTTTAATAAATTTGGAATTCAAAAATGATTTTGAAAATAATACTTTGAATAAATAATTAAAATAACATAATTTTAGAAATTCGGATTTTAATTTAAAATCGAACAAATTCGATATTTCTTGACTTGGCTAGACGAATCCGTCGCGGCGTTAATTTCAAAACAATGAGTGAAATAGTAGCGACACAATTTTCTAAATATTAAAAATAATTATAAAATTGCGTAAAAATTCTGAGTCGCTACAAATTAATTTGACTCCTCAACACACATATTTATAGGTAAACATAACTCAAAAACGTGTATTACTGGTACCCCAAGATGTTTCTTCGTTAAAGTAGAATAATCAGAATAAGGAAAGAAATTTATACTAAAAAAAGTATCTTCCTTTTTTTTTCAACTTTAACTTGATCTCCAAGTTAACTACTTTAAGAAAAAAATCAATTCTCTAAAATATTTTTTGATCAAAACCCAACATCACACACTTAAACCATAATGAAATTTGATATGAGTCGCATGTTCTACAAAATATTAATTTCCCTTGAAAATATCCATATCAAACAAGTGTATACTTGAACCATAATGAAATTTGATTTGATATAAATCTTCCCTTTTCAAATCCAGGAAAAACATGTATAAAGTGATGTACGATCTTAACCAGAAAAATCATATAATTAAGATGATTCATTCATTTTCCTACGCATTCGTGCCGCCCACGACATATTATGAGTCGAATCCTTGTACATATTTCTTCTATTAAGCTCTGACAGTTGAGATTGCCATCGCCTCTTCCATTCGCACTTCTCTTCCATTTGCTGTAATTAGCATAAAACAAGACTAGTAAGACACAATTGAACAATAATCAAATGATAATTAGTAAAAGCAAAACAATTGTGTTTTGTTTCTTCTTAAAAGTAGAATAAATTGAAATCATCAACATTCTCGCAAGATACTTTACTTTTCATCCACCTAGAATTCAACTTTGCAAACAAATCCATTTTAGTCCGAATGAGCTTTTACAATTCTTCCACCCAAAAACATCATTTTCCACCAAATTTCAGCTACCCATAATGCTACAAAATTATAAGTTCAGATCTGAGATGGCAAAAAAATATCCGCTCTACCGATTCATCGATCCGATCCGATTGGCTCCGAAAAAATCTCGATCCGCGGATCGGGGCGGGGGGCAGTCCACCCCGTTTAAATTAAAAAATAAAATTTAATAAAAAAATAATTTTTTTAAAATTTCTTTTTAAAGATTTAGTTTAAATTATATTCAAAAAAATTTAAAAAAATATAAAAAATTGTCGACGGATCGACCGGAATTTGGCAGATCGCAGTGGATCCCGATCAACAAAAAAATTTTAGGGGAGGGCGGATTAAGGCCTGATCCGCCCCATTGCTAACACTATTCAGATCTGTTGTCCCATTTGCAATCTCTTTTACTGTTCCGATTATTAAAAATTTGAAACATCACTATATTAATTTTTCCTATATCTAAGTAAGAATAAGCGCGTGTTTGGTACATACATTTTTGCTCTCTAGGCGTCTACCAGCCCCTGTTTGGTGGCTAGGGGTAAAAAAAAATGGGTTTTTTGTGATTTTTTAGGTAGATGGATGGTTAAACAGTAGAGAGAGAAAATGTGTAGGGTTAGAGATTGATTTGAGGAATTTTGTAGTTTAAAAATTTGTTTAAAAACCAAAAAAACAATATCCGGACAGAGGCTTGATTGCCTTTCACTGTGCAAAAATGCTCACTTTAATGTGCAACAAAACAGACGGTAAATTCAGTGATCTATCTATTTTTCAATTTTCACACATCCATTGATACATATAAATGAGACGACAGATTTCATCATCAAAATTACGTTCTTAACACGTTTTACATACTAGTACTGGTTCATAAAAAAGAATGTACCTACTTTCATTAAATCTTTGTTTGTTAAAATTATTTTATTTAAAAACATGTTTTTTTATGTTTTCTAGGTAAAATGTATGATTAAAAAGTGGAGAGAAAAAATTTATGTGGTTAAAAAGTCATTTAGAGAATTGTGTGATAAAAAACATGTTTAAAAACTATTTTTCCAGAGAGGCACTAATGAAGCGAGTGATGGATCAGAATTTTTTCAACCAAATAAAAAAGAACACTACTCTCTTTTTGACGCATCATATTTAAATTTTTTTTTTTTTTTTTTTTTTTTACCGAACTCAATTTCAATCATCAATTAAAAGTCAATGTCACAGTATTTTACTTTTCAAACAAATTTCAATCATTAATTCTCCAAAAAATCACTATTCATTTCAAAAAACCTCTTTTAAAACAATACCAAACATACACTATGTAACTCCAACATGTACAAGCAGTATTATTTCTTTGAAAATAATAATAAAAAGGTATAATAAATCCGACCTAACGTATACGAAAAAGTGAACGAACCTCGTCGAATTCCGAATGTCTCTTGGCAGAGAATGCAAGGTGAAGTCCCTTGGCCAAGTCTAAATCGTACAAAGCTCTCCTTCCAGGATCCGACAGCGTTTCGTAGGCTTCCTGTACCCGAATGAACCGCTGAGTATACTCTTCCGCCAGACCCGGAGGGGATACATCCGGGTGGTACTTCCGGGCCAGCTGCTTGTATGCTTGTTTCATCTCAATCAAAGTGCCCTTCTTGGGTATGCCCAATAAGTCGTAGAAACTGGAGGGCTGCTCCGAAGAGAGTGAATGTGTATCGTTAAGGGTGGATTTAACGAGTTTAATGGCTGGACCGTGTCCGTTCCGGAAGACTACGGAGGAGGGAAAAGAGATAGTGATGGGAACTCGATCGGGTCGGGTTGATGAGAGGAATGGGAGGAGGCGGAGGGGATCGCTTCTTGGTAGTGAAACGCCATAGTTGCAGCACATTACGAGAGTTTGTAGGTCCTTTCTTGGAGCTGTGGGTGTACATATATAGACCCGGAATGTACATATAAATACACTCGAGAGAAAGGTGGGAGGTTGTTGGGAAGAATGTTCATTGATTTAGTGGGGTCCATGAAGTTGAAGTTGAAGTTGGTTTGCTGGACACTTTTGACTTTGATATGGTTCGGTCGGCTAGTTTAAATCTATTCTATATATAAATATATAAAGAGAGAATAGTGAATTGGTGTAAATGCAAGGTGGATTGGTGTGAATGCATTTATTACTTTATATATATATCAAACAATGGTTAATCTATTTTTTAATAATTTTTAATTTTAATAATTATGCAAAGATTATATGATATAATAATTTTTTGATCTTCAATGTTGTTCAATTGTCGTATATTTGATACGTTAAAATTAAACACCTATTTATATTTTATTGTAATTTTTTAACGAACATTGAGAAAAAGTTATATATGTAAGGCAGATGGATAAATTATAATAAATATATTTATATCTTGAACAAATATCAATATTTGTACTCATAATATTACATCAACATGATGCACAATTAAAAAACTATAGAATTTGCATTTATTATTCAATAAAGTTTTTGATAATTTGGATTAATTATGTTGTTTTTAAATTTTGATAATTGTTGTGATAAAAAAATATTTTTGTATTTGTGTTGATTATATACAATCACTACATTTTATGAATATTTATCTATATTGCGGGTAGAAATTTAAATTCATCGCAATGGTAGAAATTTATACTATATATATAAAAGCAGGATAGTTTGACAAAATTTAATTTTTAAATTCTTTATATTTTAGTATTATAGTAAATAATTAATATGATGTTATTGTTATTTGTATATTTTGGTTATAATTATTATTATTTTTATTATTAACATTAATGTTGAATGAGTTCAATCAATATTTTTAATTATCAGTATTAAAATTATTATTTAATCATTAATTTTTAATTTATTTATTGTTTTTAATATTATAAATCTTATGTGTAACCATCAATAATTAAATTGTGTTTTAATTATTAATGATCAAATCATTTGTTAACTTTAATATTACAAATCAAATTTTCTAAAATATATATATTATATATTCTTATTAAATATTTTAATAAATTAACCCTCTGTTCAGCAACTATATTTTTGTTTCAAGGTAAAATGTGTGGTTGAAAAATAGTTTTTAAAAAATATGTGGTTAAAAAGTGGGTTAAAAAATGTGCTGCTTATAAATAATATATAGAAAATGTTATTTAACGAAGGTTAATATTGAATAGTTAATACTTTGATTTTTTTTAGTTAATAATATTAATAGAATGAGAAATATTTTTTAATCATTCTTAATTTTAATAATTTTTAAAGATTATAGAGTATAATTTTTGGTATAATTTTATAATCTTTAACTTTTCTCTGTTGTCGTATAATTATAATCACGAGATTTTCAAAATTATTATTTTGACTACTTATTTTTGCAAATAAATTTTTATTGGTTAAATTCAAATATTTTGACGATTTCTTTTTTAATTATTGTAATTGATGTTTTTGAATGAAAATTAAAAAGTACATTAAATACAAGAGGTAAATGTAAAAGTGATGAGAAATATGCTCATACAATTCACTTGCATCAATATTCGTGTACATAATATTACATCAAATATGATATACCATAAAAAAACTACTAAATTTATATTTTCAATGAAGTTATTAATAATTCATTAAACTTATTGAAATCAATAATAATTATTATTTAAATATATAAATTGACGTTTACTATTCAAAGAATTTTTTAATAATTTGATTACTTATGTTATTTTTTTAAATCCTAATAATTATTGTAATAGAGAATCTTTTTTATGCATTTATATGTGTTGATTATGTATAAATAATAAAATTTTACGAATATTTATTGAAATCGATATTGCAAATAGTAACTTCCGTGCATCGCAGGGTGGAATGCATTTATTGCCTTATATGGTAAATATTAAAAAATTGGTTAATATTTTTTTTTTAATAATTTTTAATTTTAATAATTGTGCAAAGATTATATGATGTAATAATTTCTTGAGCTTCAATGTTGTTCAATTTTCGTAAATTTGATGGGTTAAGATGAAACACACATTTATAGTTTATTGTGATTTTTGAAAGAAAATTGAGAGAAAGTTAAATATGTAAGGTAAATGCAGAAATTATAATCAATATATTTATATATTGAACAAGCATCAATATTTGTACTCATAATATTACATCTAACATCTATACTATATATATCTGGATTAGTGTGAATGCAAAGTGGATTGGTGTGAATGCATTTATTGCCATCAATAATTAAATTGTGTTTTAATTAATGGTCAAATCATTTGTTATCTTTAATATTACAAATCAAATTTTCTAAAATATATATTATATATTATTATTAAATACTATATATAAAGGGAGAAAAATGGATTGGTGTGAATGCAAAGTGGATTGGTGTGAATGCGTTTATTGCCATCAATAATTAAATTGTGTTTTAATTATTAATGGTCAAATCATTTGTAATCTTTAATATTACAAATCAAATTTTCTAAAATATATATTATATATTATTAAATATTTTAATAAATTAAACATCTGTTCAACAACTATATTTTTGTTTTGAGGTAAAATGTTTGGTTCAAAAATAGTTTTGAAAAAATATGTTGTTAAAAAGTGGGTTGAAAAATGTATTGCTTATAAATAATATATATAAAAAAGTTATTTAACGAAGGTTAATATTGAAGAGTTAATACTTTGATTTTTTTTTTAGTTAATAATATTAATAGAATGAGTAATATTTTTTAATCATTCTTCATTTTAATAATTTTTAAAGATTATAGGGTATAATTCTTGGTATAATTTTGTAATCTCCAACTTTACTCAGTTTTCGTATCATTATAATCACGATATTTTCAAAATTATAATTTTGACTACTTATTTTTGCAAATAAAATTTTATTGGTTAAATTTAAATATTTTGACTATATCTTTTTTAATTATTGTGATTGATGTTTTTGAATGAAAATTATAAAGTACGTTAAATACCAGAGACAAATGTAAAAGTTATAAGAAATATGCTAATACATTTCACATGCATCAATATTCGTGTACATAATATTACATCAAATGTGATATACAATTAAAAAATTACTAAATTTACATTTTCAATGAAGTTATTGATAATTTATTAAAATTATTGAAATCAATAATAATTTCTATTTAAATATATAAATTGACGTTTACTATTCAAAGAATTTTTTAATAATTTGAGTTATTTATGTTATTTTTTTAAATCCTAATAAATATTGTAATAGAGAATATTTTTTATGCATTTATATGTATTGAATATGTATAAACACTAAATTTTACAAATACTTATTGAAATCGATATTGCGGATAATAACTTCCGTGCATCGCACGGGTGAAACACTAGTGTTAATTAAAAATACACATTTTTCTCAATCATTTTTTAATCACACATTTTTTTTTAATTTTAATAACATATTTTATCTTAAAAATAACAAAAAAATTTCTATCACCTATTTAATTAGCCGCTGAACAATGCAACAGTGGTGAATGAAAAAGGTGCGGTATGCAACCTTCATTAAAATTAAAATAGTAATCGCGATGCACGAAATATATAATGTGAAAATTACATACACGTGATTTTGAACTTAACAATTAAAAAATCAAGTTTATTTTTATTATTAATATTTATTATATATTATAATAGTTATTGGTGCGCGTCGCGATGCACCAAGAATTAATTAAATTTCCTTACTTGCCAAAACTCAAATTTAAATGTGATAGCGGAAGCAAGGGTCGATCCCACAAGGAACGGGAACTAATTTAATGCCATGTCAATTAGAATTATAAGGGGGGTTTTGAGTTGAAAATTGCAATTAATCTAAATAATCAAATAAAGATGTAAAATAGCTGGAATAAAAATCAAATAATAAAGAATCCTAGTTCTCAGGTTCGGTTGTGCCCTATCATAATATTGTCATTCCCCAAGCAACGCATGTACTATTTCCTTTGTTTTATGTATCGCCCGGAATAATCAAAAAGCTCTAATTAATCTAGTTCTTCCTTAATAATAATCAATTAGAATTAGTTCTCCAATCAATTTAGAGTGAATGAACAACCTAAAATAAGCTCCCTAGATTTAATGCATTAACTATGTGAAAACAAGAAGAATTAGGTGAACTAAATTATCGAGTACATATGCTCGAATTGATTAATCTAGATTGGATTTTCATATGGAAATATAAAATTACCAATTGCTACTATGATTTGGATAACAAGACAAATACGAATCCAATTACCCAAATTAGCAAACATCAACAAAATAATTAAAAGACAAGGCCTTAATCAATTAATACATTGTCTTGACGAAATTAATGTTCATGAGAAATCCAATAAATAAAACATAAAAACAAGAACTACGTTACGAGTTTGAGGAATGAATAATAAAATAATATGAACACAACGTCCCCCTTGAACTAAGTTGAGAAGACTAGCCACGCATTGCCATGAAGAATTCCCCAAAAATATTGTCTTGATTCACCTTGATTTTGCCCAGAATTTCTTCTCCTCTAACCTTGATATTGGTGGCTCTCAAAATAATTCTCCTCTCTCTCTTTGGTACTGAATTGCTCCTTTTATAGAGCCCAAATTCGTGCCCTAGCTTAGCCAAAAAGAAATACCAAAGATAGAGTTTAAGTTGAATTAGGAAACAATTTTCCTTTTTTTTTTTCGGGCTTAAGTTACGGCCGTAATATAAGGAGTTACGGCCGTAACTCACTTTCTGTTTAATTTTACAACGTAACAATTTTACTTTTACGGTCGTGATTTAGATTTCCATACGGCCGTATATTACTTTCTGTTTCTTTTCTACGCAATTGATTCACTTCTTACGGCCGTGACTAACAACTTGTTACGGCCGTGAGAAACTTCCAATACGGCCGTAACTTGGTTTCTGCAGATTTTCGTGATTTTTGTTCAATCAACTGCTTACGGCCGTGACTTTCATGTTGCGGCCGTAACTTATTTACATGCCAGGTCCTCGAACTTCCTTTTTACGTGCTTTTTGGTCCTTTTTCCTTCTTTTCTTGTCATTTGCGATCCTACACAATATAAAACATAAAATGCATTAAGCAATACTTAATTAGGATCAAACTAACAGTAATTCGAGGCAACAAGTAAAGAAATAAAGTGCTAGTAAAGCACTTATCAGTTATTGTGATGAGAATCGAGAAAGTCAAACCTCGATACGCAAGCCTGTGGGACCCATAACGAGATTCGATGCTAAGGAGGTTCAAGATTCGAGGCTAAACACGTAATTAAAGTCAAGAAAAGCAAGCCGAGAATCAAGTTGGAGTCAAGAAGTAGAAGAAATTGGACAGAGCCAATTTCGGTCGACCGAAAGTCATTCCGGTCGACCGAAACTCTGCAGAATATTTTTGAAGGCTGCCTCAGTTGCGTTCAGCTGAGGGTTGGTCGACCGAAAGTCCCATTTCGGTCGACCATATGATCGACCGAAAATGGTTCGTCGACCGTGTCGGTCGACCGAAACACTCCGTTTCACAAAAACGGGGTTTTTGTTGCAATTTTCAAAATTACACATTTTGCCCATTTTGTACATTATATACCCATTCTTGTTCATTTGTAAAGATAACTGGTTGTTCATATGAAGTGCTCTTGAGAGCTTGGTCTTGAAAGACCCCTTTGAGGTAAGGATAAAAACCTCTTTTATTCTTGTTGTCTTCTTGGAATTTAATCAACTTTGCTTGAGTATTGTTATTCTTGTGTTGTTGTTTATTTCTGCCACCTTGAAATTTGTTTGGTTGATACTCATTGGTCTAGGGTTTGTTAATCCTTGAATTTTGGGTTAGATTTAAACTTGGGTTAAGGTGTTTATCCTTTATTTTACCACTTTTGCTTTCTTGGATTTTGTATTAAATTGTTGTGGAAATTTTCGGTTAATATACCGAAGGGGGTTCGCACCATTTGGTATCAGAGCTTGACTCTAATTTGGTAAACCTATCTTTACCTTATTCTTGTTAGTAAAAAAAAAAAATCCGAAAATTGAGAAAAAAATTGAAGAAAATTTATGTGCCCATGTGTAATTGTTGATTCCATGTATTGGGTATAGTGATTGTGAGTTTGTTGGGGGAATTCCATTATTCATTCACTACAAAACCTACACTTTCCAATTATGTACTCAAAATGTTTGATCAATTGTCCACAAAGAAAAATACTCCATTAGTGCTTTATTGTTCAATACCCATATATTGCTAATTACTTGGGGTTATCCAATTCCCATCATTGAGATTGTGTTATCAACATTGTATCCCATATATCACTTGCTCCATACATTGGGTAATTGTTGATCATTCATTCCTTGCCACAATTGTGTTGTTGGGGGTTTTCATATATCCACATTATCCACATTCAAGGTCAGTCAAAGATTGAGTACAAAGTGTTTGATAAATTGCCTCATTGAAAATTTACATTCCTTGTGCTTATTGCTCTACATCTTTGCCTTATCAATTATTTGTGGTTTGTCAATCCTAGCATCTTATCCCACATAAATATTGTTCATTTTGAGTTTAGCAAACACATAAATTCCACTTGCTGTTGTACCTACTTCTTATAATTTCATTCTTTCTTTGTTTGTGATTTCTTTGACTCCACAAGAATTATACTTTGTAATTTAGTTGATTACCTTCCTTGGAGAACTTGAGAAAGGAGATTTTGAGTGGAAAAATGCAAGATTGGTGAGCTCATTAGAGGGTAAAAGTCTAAATTGAGTGAAACACGAGTGAAAATTATTCTTGTGAGAACACTTTCACACTTGCACACCATGTCAAATTCCAATGCTCAAATTCAAGAGTTGAAGTACTTGTTACAAAATCTTTCAACCACCATGGCTAGACAAATGAGGTTTTTATCCTTACCTCAAAGGGGTCTTTCAAGACAAAGCTCTCAAGAGCACTTCATATGAACAACCAAGTTATCTTTACAAATGAACAAGAATGAGTATATAATGTACAAAATGGGCAAAATGTGTAATTTTAGAAATTACAACAAAAACCCCGTTTTTGTGAAAAGGAGTGTTTCGGTCGTCCGACACGGTCGACCGAACCATTTTCGGTCGATCACATGGTCGACCGAAATGGGACTTTCGTTCGACCAACCCTGCAGCCAAACGCGACTGAGACAGCCTTCAAAAATCCTCTGCAGAGTTTCGATCGACTGAAATTGGCTCAGTCCAATTTCTTCTACTTCTTGGCTCTAACTTGATTCTCGGCTTGCTTTTCTTGACTTTAATTACGTGTTTAGCCTCTAATCTTGAACCTCCTTAGCATCGAATCTCGTCATGGGTCCCATAGGCTTGCGCATCGAGGTTTGACTTTCTCGGTTCTCATCATATTGTGCTCGTTTGGATGGTGTTTTAGCGTTGGGCAGTGGTTGGGCTTGTTTGGGTTGTGTTGTGGCTGCGACAACGGTGGTACAGGTGTTTGGTGGTGATGTCGATGTCGATGTTGATCGGTGGTGCAATTGGGGGCAACAGTGGTGTAGGAGTGGGATTAAGGTTGGGGCGGGGCGGGGCGTTAAGGGGTGGTTTGTGACCAATTACAGATGATTGTGACTAATTCATATATAAGTTGTGACCTAAAGAAATTTAAGATTGCGACAAAATTTATGATTGTGCTCGTAATTTGTTAAGTTGTGATCAAATAATTTGAAATTGTGACTACGAAATAATTTGTGACTTATAAAATTGATATGTGACTGTAAATTGTGTATTTGTGGCTACATAAAATCGAGATCTGTCACTAATAAATAAGTTGTGATTTAAGATTTTTGAAAATTGTGACAAAAAAATTACACTTGATTGAAATTTTCATAATTTGTGGCGGAGAAAGATGTTGCGACCAATAAAATTTGTGATCGAGAAAGATGTTGTGACCAATAAAATTTGTGACCGAGAAAAAAGTTGTGACCTATAAATTTTTAATTTGTGGCCGAGAAATAAGTTGTGACCAAATATTTGTGGCCAAGAAATTAATTGTGAACCATATTTATGATCGAGAAATGAGTCGTGACCTTTAATATTTGTGGTTTGTGTCCAATTAATTTGATAATTTGTGATCGAGAATAAGTCATGACCTATAAATTTATTATTTTTTTACTATAATTAAGTCGTGACCAAACAATTTTATTTGTGACCATAAATTGTATAATTGTGACCCCATCCTATTATTACCAATTTTTTAATTAAAAACCTAATTTTTGTATTAAAAACAAGTTTTTTAATTCTTAAATTTCATCTTTTAAACTCCTTACATATGTATTTAACTCATGTATAATTGAGAATTATTTATTAAATAAGTTGTAAAAATACAATGTCGACAAATAACACAATGAACAACAACAAATATAACTTGCATACACAAATTGTGGGTAATTTATAATATTTATTACTTGGTCTAATATCTATGTATGAATAATATAAATTTTCTTAGTACAAAATGAAATAAAAGAGACAAGTAATTTGAATGGATTAATTACACAAAATACAACTCATGTTTACCAAAAAATTTAAATATACCACTAACGTTTCAAAATAATGCAAATTACCACTTATGCTTAAAATTCTCACACAATATATCATTCTCTTAACTTTATAGTCTAGTTGGATGTTAAATGATATCGTGGAGATGACGTGACATAATCTTCTAACAAGTTGGCGTCACATAAACATTGAAGTGATTTATTTTTTTATTATTTTTTTAAAAGGGGTTACACATAGTTTTTTATTATTATGTTTAAATGAAAAATTAAAATTGACACATTCAGAATATTAGAAAAATTAAAAATTAATAGAACGCGAAATATATATATATATATTAAAAGTTCTGACAAAAAATTATTAATTAATATTTTTATTTGTGTATTTAATATTTTCATAGAATTTTTATGTAAATATATCTCTATTCTTTAAAGTAATCATTACAATTTATAAATTAATTTAACATCTGTTCGACAGTTACATTATAATTCAATTTATAATTTACACAAATTTCCAAAACATTTTATAACCATTTAAATTTTCTCTCTCAAATTTCTAACCACACATTTTACCTAGAAAATCCAAATAAATCAAAATTAATGGTGACACCAAGCCGCTAAATAGAGCCTTATTAAAAACACAATTTTTAGAATTAATTTTTTTTACTAAGCATATAATTTCTCCCCACTTTTTACCACACATTTTATCTAAAAAATATAAATAAATGTGTGGTTAAATTATAAATTGAATTATAATGTAACCGCCACTTGCTAGAAGGTAAGGCCATGTCATCGCCGTGTCATCATTTAACATTCAATTAGGCTAGTAAGTAAAGAAAGTGTAATGTGGTATAAGAGTTTTAAACATAAGTGTTAATTTGAGTAATTTTGAAATGTTAGTGGCGGATTTGAATTTTGTTATAAACATGAATGGTATTTTGTGTAATTATCCCAACTTGAATGCATAAATCATGCATTCATATACAATGAAATATACCCAAAAAGTAAAACATAAAGTTGTGAATGAATTATTTCTTTTAATAGCTAATTGTTCATTATTTAGTTTTCATAGTTTATTTAGGCAAAGTAATATCTGGGCATGTAACATATTCTATACTTTACAAATTGATTTAATGACTGAAGTCGTGCTTACAATTATTTGATTCCTAAAAGTTGAAATATTTACAATTTCCAAACTGTAAAATGAAATAAAGCGGCTAATAGACATTCAATGAATTAATTTATCGACTCCCTAAATAGTACTATAAGAATTAATATTAACTATCTTAATGCAATAATTGATATTTAAATATATTAAATAAATATTCATTTCATTACATGTAAAAAAAAAAAAAAAACAAATACATTACGGCCTAAATTTACTAAACATTTAAAAAAATGTTCAAATTTAAATTAAATGTTGCAGTTTGTTAAACTTACATGTGACAAACTTATATGCAGTTCCATATTTAAATAAATGTAACAAATAATCAATATGAAATATAAATTTTAATTAAACTTTATTCAATAAATATTACAAATACAATTAACTTTGTATACAAAAATGAAAGACCTGGATATACTATACAAAGAATGAAAAGTTTGGGCTCACGTTTGCAATTATTATTAATTTTTTATTTTTAATATCTTTCACTGAATATAATGGCAACCGTAATGGACGGCAAGGGGGTCTCATCTAGAAGTTCATATATAGGGGAAAAAAATTCGTCAATATGAAAAGGTTGGGAATATTGCACAATAGAGTCAAGGCGAAGGATTAGTGCCAATGAGTCAAGAAAGAAACAAAAATGAAATTTCCTGATTTTACCTTCTTCTTTTTTTTTTTTTTTTGGTGAAGACTTTAACAAAAAGAAGAGTAAAATAGGGATTGTAATTGTAAGTTTTTAGCAAGTGGATCACAACAAGAAGATTAAAAATCGAAAAGGAAAGGAGTGGAACAATATTAAAAATTAAAATTGTGACATTAAAATAAAATTAATCCATGAATGAATGAAAAAACCCATGTTTTTTACAGGGCAATTCATCTGTAATTTTAATATTGTTAAAGCAAAATTTTCATAGTAAAGAAGATTAAAAATCCAAAAGAAAGGAATGGAATAATATTAAAATGGTGAGATAAAATTAATTAATTTGTACATAATTTTATTTATTTTAAAAAATGCATGTTTTTCACTTGTGTGATCTATAATTTTTCTGTTATTAAAGGAAAGTCTTCAAAGTAAAGTATAAAAATCTATGAAGGACGACTTCACTTTACAGTTATGAATATGATTAAGATTTAAGAAATATAGTGAATTGTTGTAAATATTATATGTATTAGTGAATGACATTGACATTCTTACAGTCCCAGTTATTATTACATTTGTATTTCTAATTCTTCTCTATATATATGATGTTCTGGTTCTTAATAAAATAAAACACTCAAGTCTATTGACTTCTATATTCTCTTCTTTTTTCTCTCTAGTTTACAACACATTATTAGCATAATTATCTCAAAATCAAAGAGAATTAGTTAGAAGGTAATAAATTTTATAAGCATGATCATCTAAATTAATTTGGTGGCATATAAATTTTTTATATACCATTCCGAGTTTCAATTTTATATATATATATAATTTAAAAAAAAAAAAATTATCCTTGAAGGAAAATGTATAACTTATGTGATGTGATGTTGATATTGACTACTTAATTTGTTATTATGTAAAACATTTAATCGCTTTCTTCAAAATTAATTATATGTTCTTTCGATTGTGTAGTTTCTCAAATGGTAAACATCACTCAACTCAAGTTTGTTGCACTCGACATATCTAGCAAAAAATATCTGTCATGGGTCCTAGTTATATCACATTAGTATTCCTAATTTTTTCTATATATATGAGGCTCTAGTTCTTAATAAAGTACATAAGTTTATTAACTTCTATATTCTTTTATTTTTTCCCAAATTTATAACACGTTATTAGCACTATTATCTCAAAATCAAAGAGAATTAGTTAGAAGATAATATTTTTATAAGCATATTGCATACTCATCAATCATCTGCGCTGAAACTAATTTAGTTACATACGATTTTTTTTAATATATATAGAATTCCGAAAATATTTCGGGTATTCAAACTAGGGTTAATATTTCTTCCAAAATACAAATCTAATGAGCATGAAATTTTCCATATATGTTCTACATGTTAAAATGTACATATGATATAAATCTCATGAATTTATGTGAAGTATTTCGTGATTTTCCATTAAAGTATATTCAAGCTTTCTTGAAAAACGACTTTAATGGCATTTCTCTATATATATTCAATGGTAATGTATCATCATAAATACATTTATGTGCAAGAAAACAACATGTAAAGACTCTGATATCAATGTAAACTCTAGTGACATACTTCTAAACAAGATTCGGGTTTTGGAAACTTACTTGAAATCCCAAAAATGAGGTTGAATTACTTGCATTTGATTGCTTGATTTCCACACAGCTTTGTATCACTTCTTGGTTAGAAATTCGATCACAATGTAAGGAATTTGATTATCACAATCTAAGAATCCATTTGAAGATCTTTTCTCTTGTAAATTCAAGTAATAAGCTTTTGCTTCTTCTCACCCATGCATGACATACGAATTTTTTCTCATACTCTTTCATTCTATCTATATTAGGAAGTTATAGAGAGTTAATTGGGATGTGGAGGTTGAGATTCAAATCAATATTCAACTCCTCCCTCCAAAACCCATTTCAACATTCGGGTTGGGCCAACCCAAATGGGCGACCTGATTTTCTTCCAGCAGATAATTTGCGATCAATAAATAAGTTGTGATTTATAAAATTTATTATTTGTGGCTGTTATGTTCTGTGATTATGACTAGCACGCAATTGTAATCATAAAAGTTATTGTGATCTTAACATATTTAATTTAATTATTTATTTAATCAACACAATCTATTTATTGCCTATCAAATTAATATCAAAGAATTTCACAACTTTGTCAAATTTGAAAATGATTAATTAATTTTTTTTGACAAAGAATTACAACTACACCCCCAAGTCCACCCAAACCCCCCAAATCTCCCTTGAGAGAATCGAACTCAAGACCTAAGCCTTGATAAGGGATGGCGCAACCACCGCGACAGAGCCCTTGTTCTCGAAAATGATTAATTAATGAAACGTGGGTAGTTGTGTATTTTCCAGTGAAAAAAAAATCCTTGGTGGGCATTATATTATTTTATCAATTATTTTGGGAAATTCATCTCAATATCGATTTCTGAAGAAGACGAATCCCAAGAGTTTTGTCACAAATTTGGTAATTTATGTTGTAATCGATAACGAAATATATATATATATTGATCGGGCTATTTTCCGGGATTATCAGTGGGCCTATGAAAGGAACAAAACAGGTCAGCCCATCCCGAGGAAGAGGCCTGCCAGTTAGCTTATGGTCTGTGGATTTTTTCAGGCTGGGCTTTATGCTCGAGCTCATGACCACTCACAGCCCGGAATTGTCAGATCTAATCAAGTCCATCGATAGTGGGAATTATGCCCGGTATTGCCCGGCCACTAAATAATCCCCGGTGTTCACCGTTTATGGGCCACCTTCTTGGGCCCTCCGAACAAAACATAGCCCATAAGGAATCATCCTAAAAAAGGGGAAGTACAATTCTTATAAGATTAGAACTCCTCCTAAAAGGTAAAGTTTATAGCAAAAATGACTCCTTCCTTAAATAAAGGAAGTTATGGGCTTTTTTAGCCCTATAAATATAGCCCATTTGATCACATATATTCATTCATAATTCTTTACGTTTTCCAGTAAAATATTCACTCTACCTTTTTCCAGAAAACTAATTCTCACACCGGAGGGGCGACGGGGAGAATCCTCCTCGCCTTTTTTGCAGGTCATCCAAGGCGAGCTCGTTGATCTTTTCCAGCAAGCATCATCAGATCCTGCCACGTCAAGGTTAGGATTTTTGACAGCATCAATTGGTGCCGTCTGTGGGAAGAGATACAACTAGCCATGGTTAATAGACGTCAAGCCCGTCCATCCGCATCCACTGGTCAATCCCTTCTGGCCAACACCTCGGCTGAGGATGATAATCCTCCACCTCTTGAAGATGTTGGGGAAGAACAAAACCCAAAGGCCACTCCAGACAATGAACCTGTTAGTTGGGAAGATTTCAACGAACTTCAGCAACAGCTCCTCGAACTTCGTCAAGCTCTTCAACAACATAACAATCAGCAAGCACAACCTGACCCGTACACTCCTGGCACGATTCCCAGGGAAGATCTCCAGCCAGCTAATCCTATGGCTGACAACTCCCCGGGAATTAGGGGTGCCCATCCCATGACAGAAGGATCCGCCAACTTGACACAGCAAGAGCTCTCAAGAATTATTCAGGAAGGAATTGCTGATGGAATACGACAGAACACCCAGGGTCGGACACCATTGGTGAGAAGACCCCCTTTACTCCTGAAATAACATCTTTTCCCTTGCCAGACCGATTTAAATATCCTCGGATAAAGGAATACGATGGAACAATACGATGGAACAACGGATCCTAACAACCACTTGAATACCTACACTGATGTCATGGACATGCAGAATGCTCCCGATCAGATTCTGTGCAAGGCCTTCCCGTAAACCTTGACAAATTCAGCTCGAGACTGGTTTTCCACGATACCTCCAGGGTCCATCTCTTCCTTCGCAGATCTTACTGAGAAGTTCACTGCTTTCTTTGCGAGTAGCAAAAGAATCAAGAAGACCGCCGCATCCCTCATGCAGTGAAAGCAAGCTCAGAATGAGACACTACGAGAGTTCATGACTCGGTTTAATGCTGAAAGACTTCAGGTTCCAGATCTCCATATATCATCAGCAATTTCAGCCCTTACCTTGGCTATTCGAGGCCCAAAATTCAAAATGTCCCTGTCCAAGAACCCACCTTCAAATGTAACAGAACTTCTTCGAAGAGCAGAAAAGTACATAAACATGGAGGAAACACTTTTGTCAGTTCGGGCGCAGGATCAAGGGCATGGGACAGTAGCACATTCTTCACAATCAACAAGGCAGGGGAATAAGAGATCAAGACAGGAAGATGAGAAAAGTTCTTCCTGAAGTAACCAGAAGGGGAACGGTCATGGGCATCAGAGTTTAACTCCGTTAAACACACCCCGATCTCAAATTCTTATGGAAATCAAAGGACGTGAAGATTTTCGATGGCCCAAGCCTATTAAGGGGAAAGTCGACAAAAAGAATCGACATAAGTATTGCGAATTTCACAAGAGCCCGGGCCATACCACGGACGAGTGCAGAACTTTAAAACAGGAGATAGAAGCCCTCATAAAAAGAGGCTTCCTGGGGCACTACATAAAGAAGGAAGATAAGGAGCATGGAACAAGGGAAGAAAATACCAGATCTGCTGGCACCATAAATTTCATCGTCGAAGGAATAGCATCTGAAGGTGACTCGAATAACGCCCGAAAAAACCATGCCCGTGCTCTAAGTGATCGGGAAGAAAGGTCGAGAAGTCATGACCAGAGGGTCTCGAACATCATCAGCTTCAGTAATACAGACATGGAAGGAATTTCGTATCCTCATGATGATGCTGTTGTTATCAGTGCAATAATAGCCAATTTTGATGTCAGGAGAGTGCTAGTTGACAACGGAAGCGCAGCCAACGTTCTTTCCTTGGAAGCTTTCAATCAGATGCAACTTCCCAAAGATCGGCTTCGACAGGTCCTTACTCCCTTAACTGGGTTTGGTGGAGGAACCGTAAAACCCGAAGGTCTAATTGACCTTCCCACTTCACTGGGATCAGAGGAAAAACGTGTAACGAAGATGATTCCTTTCCAAGTAGTGAAAACTCCTATGGCCTACAATGCAATCTTGGGAAGACCATTCCTAAACAACCTGAGAGCTATAGTATCAACTTATCACCTGGCAATCAAGTTCCCAACTTCCGCAGGCATAGCAACTATTCAGGGAAGTCAATTTGTAGCTAGGAGTTGCTATATCAGTTGTATTGGAAAGGGCAAGACGGATCTGATGTCGATAGAACTTCCTCTCGAAGAAAGAATGTCGCCAGTGGAAAAGTTAGAAGATGTTCATGTCTCAGAAGGGAAGAGCTTCACAATTGGGAAAGAACTCCCCAAAATGATGAAGGAAGAGTTGTCACAGTGTTTAAAGAAAGAATATCGATGTTTTCGCTTGGAGTGCTGAAGATATGCCCGGGATATATCCCGAGCTCGTATAATAAAAGAGGAAGTAGATAAACTCTTGAAAGCAGGATTCATCAAAGAAGTGAAGTATCCAGAGTGGCTAGCTAATGTGGTCTTGGTGAAGAAGCCAAATGGCAAGTGGCGAGTTTGTATAGACTTCACAGATTTGAATAAAGCATGTCCGAAAGATAGTTATCCCCTTCCCAGAATCGACAGATTGGTAGATTCCACGTCTGGCTCTGAACTTTACAGTTTCTTAGACGCCTTCTCGGGATATCATCAGATTCGGATGGCACAGGAAGATCGGGAAAAAACTTCATTTATGTCGGATGAAGGAATATATTGCTATAAGGTCATGCCGTTTGGATTGAAGAATGCTGGGGCTACTTATCAAAGGTTGGTTAACACAGTCTTCTCCCAACACATTGGGCTTAACATTGAAGTCTACGTTGATGACATGGTCGTAAAAAACTCAAGAAAGAAAGACCACATTGCTGACCTTGAGGACATATTCAGTACACTTAGAAAACATCGGATGAAACTAAATCCGGCAAAGTGCGCCTTCGGTGTAGGCTCGGGAAAGTTCTTGGGATTCATGATCACTCAGAGAGGTATTGAAGCTAATCCAGATAAAATTTCAGCCCTAGCATCCATGGAACCTCCCCGAAACATCAGGGAAGTGCAAAAGTTAACAGGAAGAGTAGCAGCATTGGGTAGATTTATGTCAAGGGCAGTGGACAAATGTTTTCCCTTCTTCAAAAATTTTCGAGGAAACAAGGACTTCAGATGGGATGAGGAATGCGAGGTCTCCTTCAAGAAGTTGAAAGAATACTTGGGAACACCTCCGATACTTGTAAAGTCAAATCCAGGGGACAATCTGTTCTTGTATCTAACAGTATCTGATCATACTGTGAGCGCCGTTTTGGTTAAAGAGGAAGAGAAGACTCAAAAACCTATATATTACGTCAGTAAGATGATGTTGGAAGCAGAAACCCGATATACATTGGCAGAACAGCTCGCACTTGCCTTAGTTACAACAGCGAGAAAGTTAAGACCATACTTTCAAGCCCATGCCATAACCGTCCTCACAAATCAGCCCTTGAAGCAAATCTTACAGAAACCAGATGTATCCGGACGTCTACTCAAGTGGTCAATCGAGCTCGGGGAGTATGACATCGAGTACAAACCTCGACCTTCCATCAAAGCACAAGTCTTGGCTGACTTTATCGCTGAACTCATGCCAAGACCTCGAGGGCCAACAGGTCATGACCAGGAAGAGACCACTTGGGCCTTGCAAGTGGATAGAGCATCGAATGCTGCGGGCTCGGGGGCCAGAATCATATTAAAGAAAGATGATGGCACAGTGGAAATTCAATACGCAATACGGTTTGACTTCCCAGCAACCAATAATGATGCAGAGTATGAGGTCGTAATTGCTGGACTTCAACCAGCTCAACATCTAGGGGTCGAGCATGTCAAGGTCCTTAGTGATTCACAATTGGTGGTAGAACAAGTAAACGGCACTTTTGAAGCAAAAGATGAGAAAATGTCATCTATAGGATGATGGTCTTCGACTTGCAAAGAAAGTTCAAGTCTTGCTGCATAAACAAAATTCCGAGGTCCGCTAATCACAAAGCAGATGCGTTGTCAAGACTTACTTCTTCCAATGTAGACCACCTAGAAAGGACCGTGTTCGTATGAACTCTTCGTGAGCCTAGTATCGTACAACAACCCGAGGTCATGAATATTTCAGATGAAGAGCCCAGTTGGATGGATCCGATAATTGAATATCTGACATCAGGAAAGTTGCCAGATGACAAAGTAGAGGCCAGAAAAATCAAAGCAAGAGCCCTGAGATATACCTTACTGCAGAATACCTTGTTCCGCCGAAGCTTCACACTTCCTTATCTGCGATGCCTAACTCTAAAGGAAGCAGTTCTTGCTATGGCCGAGGTTCATGAAGGAATTTTTGGAGGACACCAGGGAACAAGAGCTCTAACATTGAAATTAATAAGATACGGCTACTACTGGCCGAACATGAAGAAAGACGCCCTTAGTTATGTAAAAGCCTGTGACAAGTGCCAAAGCTTCGCAGCCCAATTACATCAACCCACAGAAGAACTATCCTCAATATTGTGCCCATACCCTTTCTCCCAATGGGGAATCGACATACTCTAACCTTTCCCTATAGTCCGGGGTCAAGTCAAGTTCTTGGCAGTTGCAGTGGAATATTTCACTAAGTAGGTGGAAGCCGAACTGCTGGCCGTAATCACAGAATAAAAGTTGGAAGCATTTGTGTGGAAATCAATAGTTTGCCATTTTGGTCTCCCAAAGACATTAATAACAAATAACGGGCGTCAATTTGAGTGCCAAGCCTTCAAGCAATTCTGCAAGAATCTGGGGATAGAACACAGGTTGACCTCCGTTTCGCACCCGCAGAGTAATGGGTTAGCTGAAGTTACAAACAGACTCATCTTACAAGACTTGAAGACTCGCCTTGGCAGTGCCAATGGAGACTGGCCCGATCTTCTCCCAGAAGTCCTTTGGACCAACCGAACCACGTTCAAAACAGCGACGGGGGAAACTCCATTTATGCTTGCCTTCGGGATGGAGGCCGCTGTCCCCGTAGAAGTAACCATTCCAAGCTTCCGTATAATGACCACAGGGTCTCCCGACCACATCGAAGGACAGAGAGAAAGTCTGGATCTTCTAGAAGAAGTCAGGGAAAATGCATCATTAAGAATAGTAGCTTATCAACAGGCCATGTCTAAGAAGTTCAATATCCGAGTAAAGAAGAGGGAATTCAGAATGGGAGATCTTGTCCTTCGCCGCAGTGAGGCTGCCAGTCATCAACCAGGGAAACTTGGGCCTATTTGGGAAGGACCTTATGAAGTCATCCGAAATGCGGGCAAGGGCTCATACAGCCTCCGCACAATGGATTCAAAACCTCTTCCTCGGCCATGGAATGTGGAGAACTTGAAGCCATACTACAAGTAATCAGATTTCTATTGATATCAAGTCATTTAGTCCTAGAAAGGTCGGGCCTGCGCGCCCATTTTCATTTTATTTTCGGACTTGCATGTCCATCGGTGAATATTATGGTCGGGCCTGCGCGCCCATTACTTTTTCTTTCAGTGTCAGGGACGGGTACTCTTTTTCCTTGTTCAAATTTTTTCCCAATGGGTTTTTCTGGATAAGGTTTTAACGAGGCCCATCGTTCAGTCCCCTTCAATAAAAGTACTTCTTCCAAAGAATGAGCACTGCAAAGATCAGATATCGAAGTAATTTACAAGGTCATTCGCATGAATTTACAAATTATTTCCTCTCAAATAATTTACAATGTCTCATGGCAAGACTTTACAAATTATTCTTCCACGAATAATTTACAAGGTCTCATGGCAAGGCGTTACAAATTATTTCCTCTCAAATAATTTATAATGTCTCATGGCAAGACTTTACAAATTATTCTTCCACGAATAATTTACAAGGTCTCATGGCAAGGCGTTACAAATTATTTCCCATAATTTAGAAAATAGATCGGTACTGCCCGATCTTTTCAAAACACATTTCGAAATTCTTGCTAATCATTTGACTGAAAGGGTTGGGCTAACCCGGTCTCACCAGTCAAGCCGTGTTCAACTCAAAGTCTTGATGCTACAAGAGGTTAAGTCCATTCTTATGATCATAATATAAGGTCGGCCACATCCTGATCACATAATTATACGGAATCAAGAAAACTTAACATTTGTAAGGAACTTACTGATCGACCTACTCTATGGATCATTGAAAAGATCGATCATTCCTGGCCTTTGTTAGCAAACACTTAATAAAACATACAAGTAAAAGGCACGAACTTTCAAAAAAATATTTTCATTAAAACAAGAGTTGATTACACATAGACCTCGGGGTATACCCCGGACTTTACATCAAAAATTATCCTATTCCCATCTAGGAATCTTGATTACCAGCATCCTCGGCCTCCTCATCAGAGCTGACCTCAGCCTCAACATCCTCCTCCAAAAATGGGGTAAGGTCGAGGCCTTCGGTTCCCAAGGGAAATTGAGAGAGGGGGGTGGAATCAAGGTCGGGCACATGAAGTTTGATCCAAGCTCGGGCTTGTCTCATTCCTTGAGAGTACGATTCCAAGGCATAGTTGCCCAGAGCCAAATCGTACTCCTCGAATTTTTTATATACTTCCACAGATTCAACCTTGGCAGCCTCGATCTCTTCCCGTGCCCGACGAAGTTCATCAGCAAGCCTTTTATTTTCTTCCCGGGTGAGATCTCGATCTTGGGTCATTAAGGATAAATCCGACTCAACGCGAGCCAATTTCTCCTCAGCAGCCCGGGCTTTAGTCGCCTCGTATTGGACTGAGTGAATAAGCTGGCTCGAAGTCTCTCCACGCTTGACACCCTGGTTGATAAGTCCCCGGCCAATGCCGACAACCTGAAGGTCGGGACAAAAACTTCAATAATAATCAGAAGAAAATCAATGCTCGGGAAATGAGAATCGGTCATACCTTCACCGCTGCATTAAGAAAATGATCCACTCCATCCTCAATGGCCACTTCTTCAGTATACTCTCCAGCAGACCGTGATGAAGGCTTTCCTCTATCTTCCCCCTTAGGTCGGCCAGAGTGGGGCCTTCGGGCACTACCTCCGGCGTCGGAGATACGCGACCGGGTTGGTCACGGGGAGGGGGTCGGCGTGTTTCTCGACCACTTTGAGGGGGAACATCCACACTCCTCCTTGAGGTCTCTCCTACCCCGGAGGTATCTTTTCGGGGCCTCTTCTGATACCGGCACCTCACGACACTGTCGTCCTTCCTCTTCTGGGCAGCAGCTCGGGCTCTCTCCTCGGCCGCTTTCCTTAGTCTATCACCATCAAAGGCCATCCCTGCCAAAGAATTTAAAAAGAAAGGATGAGCATTGAAACAGACGCAGATGGTTATAAAAATTCCAAAAGAAAAATATTTACTTAATTTACAAGGCCGAGAACTACCGGGCTGTAGATCGAGGCCGGCCTGGCCCAAAATTTCATTAGTGTTCAGGTCGGAAGCCTCCTCGGCCAATAAGCCAAAATCACATACCCTAATGGCGTTGGAAAGAAGGTCGGCCATCTCCTCCTCAGTTTTGTTACCCATCCTATTAAAACTATCTACATCGGGTCTTCTAAAGGTCGACAAAAAAAATTTCTCCCCTGCCCGGGGCTTTACAAAGAAGAACCTTTCCTTCCAATATTTTACTGAAGAAGGGCCCCAGGGAACCTCAAAATGTCCCTTCCCACTTAAATAGACGAAACAATTACGTCGGGGTAGATACTTTAAATCCAAGAGACACTTGCACATGTCAACAGTGGGTTCTATTCCTAGACTCCTACACAAAACAAAGAAGTATACGAGAATCCTCCACCCACTAGGTGCGAGTTGGCCCGGGACAATGTTGGCAGTAAGAAGAAAGTCAATAAAAAAGTGGTGTAGGGGAAACCTAAGCCCGGCCACAAGGGACTCATGGAATACAACCATCTCCCCCTCCCGGCAGTGATAAGAAACATCATCTGCCTCAGGAGTCCGGGCTATATACCCCTCAGACATCCCGAACTTCCTCATATCGGCCTCAACCATATGCTCCTTCATCCTACTGTTAAAGGTCGGGAGTTCCAGGTCTGCCTCACCAGTCTCTCTGTCTAGGTCAACATCGTCCTCGATCCCTTCCTCACCATCCGACTCCTCATCCCGGGAAGGTGGGGGCTCATAAAACCCTATGGGCTCGACCTCTAGTGGTTCATCTAGATTCTCAACTTCCCTAAGGTCTGTGATGTTCACATGCCTGGCCATTTTTCTAGCAATAAGTTATGAAATTAAAAAGGTCGGGTGTGGTCGAGCTTATCTAAAAGGCAATGTTGTTTGGGAATGAGATCGTGCTAGTTGCTCGAGGAGTTCTCTGGTTTTCGAAAAATCGCAAAGTAAAAGGAATGAGGGGATAAGGACCACATATATATAGGCAAAAAATAGGCGGGAAAATTTTCAAACTACCGCCTTTCATTATGTACACGTGGCAGCCATCCATTTGCAAGATATTAATTACACCACACACATCACAAAGCGTAACAGTTGGCAAAACATGTTATTAATAAAGGTGACAGCTGTCAAAGGTTAATTGCATTCAGGCATCAATCACCGATCTCTGATGCACGGGGGCCATTGATCGAGCTATTTTCCGGGATTATCAGTGGGCCTATGAAAGGAACAAAACAAGTCGGCCCATCCCGAGGAAGAGGCCTGCCAGTTAGCTTATGGTCCGTGGATTTTCTCAGGCCGGGCTTTATGCTCGAGCTCATGACCACTCACAGCCCGGGATTGTCAGATCTAATCAAGTCCATCGATAGTGGGAATTATGCCCGGTATTGCCCGGCCACTAAATAATCCCCGGTGTTCACCGTTTATGGGCCACCTTCTTGGGCCCTCCGAACAAAACATAGCCCATAGGAATTATCCTAAAAAAGGGGAAGTACAATTCTTATAAGATTAGAACTCCTCCTAAAAGGTAAAGTTTATAGCAAAAATGACTCATTCCTTAAATAAAGGAAGTTATGGGCTTTTTCAGCCCTATAAATATAGCTCCTTTGATCACATATATTCATTCATAATTCTTTACGTTTTCTAGTAAAATATTCTTTCTCTACCTTTTTCCAGAAAACAAATTCTCACACCGGAGGGGCGACGGGGAGAATCCTCCTCGCCTTTTTTGCAGGTCATCCAAGACGAGCTCGTTGATCTTTTCCAGCAAGCATCATCAGATCCTGCCACGTCAAGGTTAGGATTTTTGACAACATCATATATATATATATATATATATATATTTTTTTTTTTTTTCTTTTTGTGTGTGTGAAAGAACAACCATGATTTTGAAGTCACAATCCCGTTTGCTCCGGAGTTGAGTTTGCTTCAATTGTTTTTATATTTATAATATAATATAATGGCAAGAATTAGGGCTGTACAACGAAATCGTCAAACCGCCAAACCGATATCAAACCGCAATTTCGAAACCGTTGGTTCGGATCCACGCGGACCCGTCAACGTTTCGGTTTTGACCCAAACCGAACCGCTTTCAAATGGTTTGGTTTAGGTTTCATTTTTCAAAACCCGTTTCAAACCGCCAACCCGCTAAAAAATTACAATTAAAATTTAATTTTTTAATTGCAAAAATACAAAAAATTTTACTGCTTTTATTTCCAATTTTACACTTTTATTTTCAATTTATATGAAGGGGCACCTTGCTTTTCCTTTATTGTTAAGAAAGGCATTTTGCTAGTGCTAACAACTAAGTACTACCGATAACTTTCTTACTTTATTTATTTTTTATCTTATGATTTTTTTGGGGGGAGTATGCATAAACTTGCTCATTATTTATTTTTTCTTGGTTATAATATTTGTCTTCTGTTAATTTAGCAAGTCGTGACTTGAGTATTTATGGTTATCTAAGCAAAATTAGTTGTACTTGAGATCTTTTATCATCAGTTGTAATTCATCAAACTCTAAATTCCTAAAGCATCATTCTTTCATCATGTAGTTCACTAGTTTTACTTGGAATACAGTATATTTGAGTTTAAGTTGTTTTGTTGTGAAATAATAGGAAAATCTAACTTGAGAATGGATTATGTTATCTATTAGGTTTTTTTGATATTATTGTGATAATTTGTTTGTGATTGTGCCTTTGTATCTATTTTAGAAGTTGTTTACTCATATATTTTAATTTTGTTAGTCTTATAACATCTATCCTTAATGTCGTTAGGTTATTTGCAATTAATTTTGATGTCTTAATTCAAAATTCTATTTCAATAGTTATTTTAACTCGATTTACATATATTAGTTTAGTTTCGTTTACAAACCGCGGTTTAAAACCGCACCAAACCGCAAAAAATGGTTTGGTTTGGTTTGGTTTGATTTGAAATGATTTGGTTTAGGTTGGAAAAATCTCAAACCGCTTTAAACGATTTGATTTGAAAAATTATAAAAAATCATCCAAACCAAACCGTTTACACCCCTAGCAAGAATCCCACAAATGTGTAATTTTCAGTGTTGTACTCGATTTTCCAACATCTATAGTTTATGTTACAATTTTTTTCCTTTAAAACATCTTTTACTCGGATGAATACACCACAGAACTATATTCAATATAGAAAATGACACGTATCGACTTACACTTTGTTTTTTTGTTAGGAGACGTGTTCTTCTTTTATGTAATCGTGTTTACTCATACGTTTCATTTTAGCGAGTTCTAGTGGTCTCCGTAACTATCTAATTTTGGACGTTTTCTTTTATGTACAAATATATCATTTTCAAAGGGCTTTCAATCAATGTAGTCCTTATTTTGCATGAGCTCAATCTAATTGATTCCTTCTACATTGCATGTGCTTCATTAAAATGTAGGGTAAACAGTACAGATAGTCACCAATCTTTGGATTTCTTGCTATAATAATAAGTAAAGTGATTCAAGAATTTTCTCTAAAAATTTTTTTATGAACATAGTACGATTTTTATGTCGATATCAAATGCGATTTTTTTTTAATCACAAATGTTTCTCTGTCTTAAAACTATTTATATTTCTCACGTTTTTTTTTTAATTCACTTTACATATAATTATTATTAACGATTCATATTCACATCATACGAAAATTAATCTATTAGCGTTTATATTTTTCAATTAAAAAATAAAAGTCTGTAAAAGTCTTTAAAAGTATTTGAAAGTCTTTTAAATCAATCTATAAAAGTCTTTGAAAGTATATGAAAGTCTTTAAAAGTCTATATAAATCCATAAAAGTCAATCAAATTCAATGAAATCCATTAAAAAAAGTCTATCAAAAAAAGTCTTTAAATGTCTTTCAAAATCCCAATTGAATAAACCCCCCTTAGTTTGCAAACGTTTTGCGTATTTAGTCTCTAACATATTAAGTTCCCATACGTTTGACGTATTTAGTCCTTAACATATTAAACTCCTATTTTAGACTAATTATTTCAAATAATGTGGTTTTTAATTGTAATTTTTTTTGAAGAATTTGTTATTAAAAAGTTTTAAAAAAAATTGAACTTATTTGTAAATTATTTGATTGATGGAATGTATAGTTGAAAATGAGTTTTAAATAAACAAAGTTAATTCTAAATTTTTAAAGTGTACAATAAAATATTTAACAAAAATTCACTCCATTCACAGTTCAACCTATTGGTAAAAAAATAATAAATTCATGGAACATAAATAAACAAATACATTGGACATCATTTTAGGAATTGAATAACAAATAATTTATGCATAAATTAAAAAATAAAAATCTTACTTTTTAACTCAAATTATCCAAACTTAATTTTCAAATCGATTGATTCTCAAAATCGAAATTGAAAGTAGAACTGACAAAAATATATTTGTTATTCAATTCTTAATATGATGTCCAATGTATTTGTTTGTTCATGTTACATGAATTTATTATTTTTTACCAATAAGTTGAAATGTTAATGCGGTGAATTTTTGTTAAATATTTTATTGTGCACTTTAGAATTGCAGAATAAATTTTATTTTTTTAAAATTTATTTTCAACCATACATTCTATCAATAAAATAATCTACAAATAAATTTAATTTTTTTTTTTTACTTTTTAAGCGCAAATTTTACAAAAAATTACAATTACAAACCATATTATTTGAAATAAGGGTTTAATATGTTTGTGACTAAATATGTCAAATGTATATGAACTCAATATATTATGGACTAAATATGTCGAACATTTGGAGGTTACAAACTAAATATGTCAAACGCGACTTTAATATGTTATGAACTATTATCGCAAGAAACTCAAATGTTATGGACCATTTGTACTATTTACACATTTTTAACTGTGGAAACTAACGGAATTTAACGGTAAGGACAATTTTCGCAACGTTTGGTGATTCTGAATGTATAAATGCCAACATTTAAACGTTGAAGACCATTTTCACAAGAATCTCAAAAGTTGGGGACTATTTGTATTATTTACCCATACATAAAAGGGAGAACACTTTCCAATAATAGGTATTGGCCCATTTTCCAATCTAAAACACATTTCCTAAAATGGTAATTAGTAGTATTAATTCACTATTTATTATTCATTTTGGACAGAACTCAGATTTAAAATAATTCAATTGAATGCAGATTTTTAAATAGTTGCATTTTTTAGGTCTCGAAATTTCTTAACACGTCTTCCTCTCTTAAAAATCAATTACAATTTTTTTTAAATTCGTAAAAATAAAAAAAAGTTTGTCAATATCACATAAATATTTTTATTTAAAAATAGAAAATAAAAAAGGATGAAATAAGATTGTTCATCAATTTATTTTTCTTTTCCTTTTCATTTTAATAAAATATACTAAATGAATATCACAAATATATTTATTTTTTACTTATTACAAATTCTATTTAAATGTAATTTTTCTTTTCCATTTTAAGTTTTAAATCAATTTAAATTACAATATTTAAAGAAATTTCTGGAATGATAAACATACGAATCCTAAAAGAATTAAAAAAAATTAAGGGATGTTTAATATACCTTATTTGTAAATAATTGTCTTCATTCGAACGTCTAAACTTTAATATGCTTAAACTTTTGACTTTGTTAACGTCTAAAAAATTTGTTCAAATTCGTTTGTTTAGTTTCAACTTAAAACAAGTATTTTTGAAGTCAAATTCTCAACATTTAACCGATTCAAGTTAATTCGGAGCACCTCTAACCTATAACATATTTACTGTCCTAAAAAAATAATAACAAATAAATAATTAGTAATGAATTTCAAATGAGTATTGAAGTATACCTACATCTGACCCGTCCCCAACCCCACCCGACTTATTATTTTTAAATGGGTATATGAATAGGATATTAAAATTATAAATTTTTAATGAGTAGAGTATGATTTTGACAAACTCGATCTATACCCAACCCATACCCATCTCTTCGTACTGGTTTAACACAGGTAGTAGGATGGAAAAGGATACTAGACATTTAAGAATGAAAGCGGGAATTGGAGGCAAACAATAAATTGTGGGTAACGGAATTGCCGTTTGTTCTATCCCCTCCCTTCTCTCTCTCAATTTCTCTCCTCTCTCTCTTCCCTTGCACAATCTCTTTCTTACCGTCTTCTGCAAATTAGAGTGGGAAAAGGGAGAGAGAGAGAGAAGTTAACAAATTTCGAACACAATTGATTCGAAAACGAAGAGTTTTCAAAGCAAACATTGATAACAGAATTTTATCGATCAAATCATTCATTTCTAGATGTTTTACGGTTTTTTCTATATTTGAAATGCCAAAAATCTCTACACGATTATTCGCATCTCGAGCATGCGAGGAGAAAACCAAGAAGGTTTGTTTCTTACTGTTTTTGCAATTTCATTTTAAAATTTTTTTGGATGATTTTGATTTTTTTTTTTTTGAATGCAGGAGCTATAACAAATTATATTTAAATTGGTTTTGGAGATTTTGATATTCTCGTATTTGATATACTCCTCCATTTTTGATTAATGGGGGGAACATCGGACAATGTCCGGGGATTTGCTTTAGCCATATCATCCAGTGTTTTCATTGGGTCCAGTTTCATCATAAAGAAGAAAGGCCTTCAGAAGGCCGGGGCTACTGGATCTCGAGCAAGTTAAATTTTTTCCTCTGAATTTGATTTTTTTACCATTTTGATTCGATAAATTTTATTTGCAGCATTAATATTTTATTTTGCCATTAGATATAATTTTTTCATTTGGTTTAGATCACTGACTAATTTTGCTATAATTTGGTGAAATAACTTATCTTATGTTTTGGCAAATACCAAATTGTAGCAACATGTATGAAAAGTTCAGTTTGGAATATTAGTTGTGGAAGTAATTCCTGACCATTCTTATGTGCTTGTACCTTAATGTTTCTGTGAAATGTCGAATTTGGAATATTGTATGACTATGATCTTGAAATGCTTGCCTCACCTTGCACTCATGGAATTTTTTTGTCTTGTTAATAATGTATACTTTTGCTTAGGCGATGGAGGTCATGCATACCTGAAGGAACCCTGTTGGTGGGCCGGGATGATTACCAGTAAGAAATATTGCTATCCAATCTCGATCAAATTTGAGCACTCATCGATTCTTTTGAACATTTGGTGCATGTTGGTAATACACTAACTATCAGACGGTATTGTACAATACAATGGATAAAGTTTTGTACTCTCACAATTTCTAGTCCCAACTCATCAATTTAAAAGTTAAAACCAATCCTATCCTCGTGGATTAATTCTCCAGGCAATTACTCTTCTATGAGAGCAGCACTCTACTTGGGTTAATTTACATAACTACAGGGAAACAAGCGATTTACATTTCTCACTACATATGCCCCCCATCAAATGACCCATTTCTTTGGTTAGATTTTGATCTCTCATGAGCTAATACATGCATTATATACAGTGCAACAATCAATCTCCATGTCCAAGAGATAATTGGCCAAGTATAGTTCCTTTCCAATCATATTCCTGACCTAAATGGAAACGGAATTCTTAAGCAGGTACCATCCGTGTAGTCGTATACATTTCCTAACTTACTTGACCACCTCCTAATTTACTGCTTATGACACACGAGTTAAGTGCTTTGAGGTTTTTTAGAACATCTGACTAACGTTGTTTTTGGAACTTCATTCGAGTTCTTGCTTTTAAGGATCAAACTTCTTTGTCACCAGTTCCTATTGCTAAAATATTGATATGAATTTAATTACGGTATTCAAATGAAAATGCTTGCACTTCACTCAAATTAAAACTGGACTTCGTGCGTCGAACTTGCCATACTAATGGGCATCTTAGGCTCTGGCCTTAAGCATTTGGAGAAACCGATGAGCTTCAGGCTAGACCAAATCCCTTGAAATACATATCTTCTGATTATTTTCCTACTTTGTTTTCCTTTCTTCCATTTTATCTTTTGGAGTTCTTAATATCAAATGGCTGGTTATTTAATATTTTACAAATAAAAACTTTTATTTGAATTTTGATCTCTAACAAAGAGTGTCTATAGCAAAAGCAATCTGTAGTTGGAAAATCCTATTCTGCAAGGAGACACTTGTTTCACATGGTTCATCTGTGCCCAGTGCTACAGAGAGTTCCATGCTGTTGTGCCTTTTTAAGACTATAATAAAATAAGAAAATATCATAGTTCTTACTGATGCACCAAGAATTTATGATTTTCAGTAGTTCTTAGGGAATGCATCATTAAGAGTTTAATTATTACACATACAGGAAATTCATTATCTATGCCAACAACTTGTTGTGCCTTTTTAAGACTATAATAAAATAAGAAAATATCATAGTTCTTACTGATGCACCAAGAATTTATGATTTTCAGTAGTTCTTAGGGAATGCATCATTAAGAGTTTAATTATTACACATACAGGAAATTCATTATCTATGCCAACAGTATTGAAATTGTTCGACTGATAAAAAGAATATATGCTATCTAACTTGATGACGCGTTTTCTATTATAGCTTGCAGGTACTATCATGTAAATGTTTACCTTGATGATGGGTTAAACGGCTGTGTATTTTACAATTTTTAGACCGTTACAACCTTCATTAAAAGCTTTCCATGACACTCGATTCCATCACAGGTTATAACCATCGTTAAAATGTGAATATCTAGTAGTAAACTGAGGGCTTTTGACTGTGGGGAGAAACTGAATGTCTTTCATTCTGATTAAACAAAATAATTTTTAAGCTTTCATATTTCTTAACAAATAAGGACCCTTTTACGGTTCTCCACAGTATATTTTTATTTTTATTTTTTTTATTTATAAGGTCCTATTACCTTACAAAGGTGCGTCAAATTATGTATTTTATGATACTTTATGTCCAATTCTGACTGCAAGCCTGGAGAATCTTATCGAATCATTATACTTTTACTTCGTTCTATAATATTGACTTAGCTCTATAGTCATATGATAATTAAGATTCTTCTTATTTTAATTTTAATTTTCCATGTTTTGGCAGTGATTGCTGGGGAGGGAGCAAACTTTGCTGCCTATGCATATGCTCCAGCAATCCTTGTCACTCCATTGGGAGCTTTAAGCATCATTTTCAGGTATAGGATCTGGCATAATTGCCCAAATCTTAGGGAAACCTCTTTTCTCATTCAAATAATGACAGGATTTTTTATTTTTTTATTTTCATATTATATCCTATGCAGTGCAGTGTTAGCCCATTTCTTTTTGGATGAGAAATTGCACATTTTTGGTGTGGTTGGATGTATTCTCTGCCTGGTGGGTTCTACCACTATTGTTTTACATGCCCCCGTAGAAAGGAAAATTGAATCCGTCAAGGAAGTATGGTTCCTGGCAACAGAGCCAGGTATTAAATGGTTTTCATTTTTCTCTGATTTTATGACATTGTACTTTCTAATGTATAAACATTAAGATGTGAATCACTTGCCTATATTATAAACCTCATGAAATGGATCATAACCCCATATCGTAGTCTTCGAGTATGGAATATTTTGTGCCCAGTCAACACTTTTATGAATCGTGCCATTGTTTTTCTCTCTTTAAATATATTCTAGATGCATTTCTTTTTCCATCTACATCTCTTATTTGAGCTGATCCAACAAGTTGGCTTGGGATTTACAGGTTTTGTTATCTACACTTGCGCAATTTTGATTCTTGTTCTTGTTCTCATTTTTCGGTATGTGCCCCGCTATGGACAAAAGCATATGGTTGTGTATATTGGGATTTGTTCTCTCATGGGTTCTCTCACGGTTGGTTTATTCTCTCTGTTCTTTTATCTGCCCAGTTTAGAGCTCTGTCTTTACCAATTGTCAAACATTTTCTTATCTTTCGTCTTTGAGTTCCCTGTTTCTGGTGCAGGTGATGTTTGTCAAAGCAGTAGGGATCGCTCTAAAGCTATCATTATCAGGAACAAATCAGTTTAAATACTTTGAGACATGGTTTTTTACTTTCTTCGTGATTCTTTGCTGTCTCGTGCAGTTGAACTATTTAAACAAGGTAATTGGGATTCATTTGGAAGCATGTTGGCATATGGACCTGTGGATAAAGGGTTTCTTTACTTGTGTTATTTCATTATATAAAGCATTGACCTTCTCTATAATTTTTTGAATTAAAATGTGTGTCTTAGCATCATTGTAGTTATCCACGCAAAAACATCCTGACAAATTCAGACAATATTCTTATCTATAATCTTAGTTGATCTTGAGAGAAAAAACAACAGACATTTGAATCATTTCTATCTTTTCTGTAGAACTTCAGAAGTCTGTTTTGTCACCTCCCAAGTATGAACGTCTCTAACATATAATTGGATCACATCCTTGCTCCTTTCTCTCCCCCCTTGAATTGAGACTTTTAAAATCATGAAAGAGAGAAAATACATCTATTGATGATAAATTTGAATTTAAGTTCTAGACATTATGCAAATCCCTAGAAATATTGGTTTCTCAATATGACCAGAATGCTAAGTTTGATGGTTCAAGTCTTCAGTTTCTTGGCGTATGTCAATACTATTGATTGTTTGTTGTTCTTGGGAGTGTTCTTCTGTATACTCCGTAGATCCTTCATGATAGATACCAAAAATTTAACAGAAATAATCAACTTTCCTCATTTTTCATTTTTAATTTTCCACTTTGAGTAGCCTATTCTATTAGGCAAATAATAAAGCATTAAGATATAAGTTATTTTGATAGTTCATTCTTTATTTGATTTTGATTTAATTGCAAATCACAGGTTGGCTTCTTGAAATTTTCTGATCAGTCATTTGAAACATGTGTGTGTGTGTCACGTTTGTAGTATTCTATTATCAGAAACTAATCCTGGATTCACCTTTGCAGGCACTGGACACATATAATACTGCTGTCGTTTCTCCCGTATATTATGTCATGTTCACGAGCCTCACGATCTTAGCTAGCATGATAATGTTTAAGGTGATTCAAATCCTGTCTTGTCTAATTCTGAAAATTAAAGATTTCCTTTTTATAAAGTTCTAATGTGCACGCTACAAAATATTTGCTATTGAATTAGTGAGCCATCTTCCTCACTTATCATTGCGTATCTTCTTCAAGATTATGATGGGTTTCACTTAATATTTGCATGCCAAAAGCATGATATTGTATTCTTCTCTATTTTTGAGAGTAAGTTTGTCCTTAAATTACAATGAATAAGAACATGTGATAAACAACTACTGAATTTTTAGTACTACGCTTCAGTAACTCGTAGACCAAAGGATCAAATTGTGTACTCATATGTTATTAGTAGTAGCTTTTATCACTAGTTCTCTTATGGTTTTTTGAGATCTAATTATTGATTACTTTTGTCCAAATATTTTTGCGACTTCAGGATTGGGATCATCAAGCTGCATCTCCTATTTTGACAGAATTGTGCGGTTTTGTAGTCATCTTGTGTGGCACTTTCCTCCTCCACAAAACAAAAGACATGGGAGGTACCCCAACTGTATCGTCCCCGGTATTTCTATCAAGCAGAGAATCAAGTTCCAGGGAGATCGAGATTTGAGACATTATTTCTAAGTTGAAGGAATATCATGATATTTATTGTGAAAAAGAGAGAGGGCATTTTCGGCTCACGAGAGTATGTAATCAGTACAAGTAAGTTCAACAAGTGCCAATGAAAGGAGGACTATATTCGACATTCTTGAAACCTTCATATCAGAAACCCCAACCGCCACTACTCCCGCCCCAAAGTAATTACTGCATATTTTAGATTTCACAAGGTTTAGGTGTAGATATATGTCCAGACTAACACATTAGAAACAATGCTAGTGGTGGCTTGAAAAACTGGTAGTGAATTGGTTATTTTCTATGTTATTGCTTTCATTCCTTGGGTAGCACAGTCCATTTCGACTGGTGAGATAACTTACATAAGCAATCTTCGAATTCGAATGATTAGAGGATTATCTTGGGACTACACTGATTTAAGGAATTTGATTTTGCTGAATTTTGTAGTGGATTTTGATTCATTGAATTTCCTTTCCATGTGTTATATCTTGAATCTTTGCATTTGAGTTATTTTATTATGAGGGAATGAACAAGAATACAAAAGAACTGGTATAAAGACATTTCTGACCCTTTAATCGACTTATAGTATGATGCTTGATTATTTGAATTTTGTCTCTCTTGTTTCTATCAATTTAATTTTGAATGTAATGGTATAGTTGTCCTTCAAATAATTTTATTTTGAATGTAATGTTATATTGTCCTTATGTTATGTGCAAGTAGAAGTAATCTAAATGACTAAATAAAATTGCTAATAATATGCATAACATTGGTGTTTTAAGGATCCTATGAGATGAAGTCCCTTGCAGGCTATGAACTTACTACAAAAGTTAAAGAATGAATTCTAACTAAAAAAATTGAGTTGGAGATTCAAGTAGTCATTCAGAGTATGCGAGACACCATATGCAAGTTTCTAGATTAATTAACTTCGGATGATCTCTAGATCAACGAAGTTTAAATAATCTTTCAACGAGTGTCCCTTACATCCCTAAGAGGATGATCAATACGATTTCTCAAATATCTTCCTATGGTTCGGGGGCTCCGTCCTCGAAATTTTTTTGAACCAAAATGATTGACATTATGAAACAAAAAATCAAAAGCTAAACTAAGTTAACTAACAAGTAACAACTAATTAGTGTAAATTAGTAATTTACAAAAGAAAATACATATAACTGAAAAATAAATGTAAACTTTCAATGTGAGAGATACTAGTAATAAATATTGTATTTACTTTTTGCATAAATATAATGATTGCAGAGAGAGAATTAAAATCAAAGGAAATAAATTCAAGATGTCAATCCTTTCTTTTCTTTTTTTTTTTTTTGGGCTCAAAATTTTTTTTTTTTCAGTGGGGGCCATGGCCCCCACTGGGCCTTATAGGCCTCCGTCCCTGAGTCTACAGACCATGCAGATATGAGTAATAAAATTCAGTTGGACGCTTTAAATTAATTATAAAAATTCTGCAATGTTTTTTACCAAGTCCCAAGTATCTAGCTGTTAACAATTTTTCTAAGGCTATGTTTGATAGCACAAGTTTTTCATGGAAAATGGAAAGCCTTTCAACATTTTCCTACTTTTGATTGTTTGATAAGTAAGATTTTCTTGACAATTTCAATTCCAACCTTTAATCATGTGATGTTGTGTTCTTGATTTTGAAGGAAAACACTTTCCTACCAATGTGGCGGGAATACATTTTCCACCTAGGTGGAAAATGTGATTTTTTTTTTTGGACAATATCAGTCCAGTTTAATTTTTTTTTTTTTTTTTAATAATGAATTGAGAAATGGTTTGTACAAACAAATTTAAAAAAAAAAAAAATTACCAAAATAATTCAACTTTATCAAATTTTTCATGGAAAATAATATCAATCAAACAACAAAAGTAGGAAATCTCCTCACTTTTTTCACCTAAAAAATTAATCAAATCAAATATATTAAACTTCTAATTCCCAAGAATTCGTTTTACCCAGAATACATTTTCCTGAAATTCGTTTTATTTTCACCTAAATTCCGTTATCGCGATCAAATGGACCGTTAATATTAATTGGCATTATAAATTGCGTGAAATTGCTCATTTTATTCCACTGTGTTCCTAGTTCACGTTACTATAAGATAACGTGTTCCACACGTAATATCAACATGTTTTGTAACCTAAACTCTACGTAATAATAATAAAGAAAGGCGTGAAAGACAGTTGCGTTTCATTCCTAACATGAAATTTTGATGGAAAGAAAATGAATTCTAAGTAATTGAATTGAAGAGAATTTGTTTTCCTTGCAATTGTCAATTAAGTGCGTTTGATTAGATTAAATTTCTACCTAGAAATTGTTGTAATTTTCCAACTAATTCTATTTGATTGTGTTCATTTTCCATGGAATTGTAACTTTTTCCAACTTTTATTATTTGATAGTCACTATTTTCCCAGGAAATTATCACAAATTTCATGGAAAATTTTGGGGAGAGAAATTGAAAAATAGTTTCGTAATTTTTAAAATTAAATTTTAAACTGATTTTATTCACTTTTCAATCATACATTTTATAAAACCCACCACTTTTTAAAATTTTCAAGATATATTGTTGCCCCTACATATAATCTTTCAAAGTTACGTGAAACAGAAGGCTTAAAACATTTTCACAACCATCTCTCGTCGCATAAAGGTCATAGTTACTTAAAGGTCATATCAGCAATGAAGCACTTGTATGTTATCTCCCTAATTATATTGCAATATTGCAATTTCAAAGGTCAAATATATGCATAAGAAAATGTTCCAACACATTTGATAAACATGACAAATGTGAAGATAAAGGATTCAAATTACAAAGAAGGTGGCCTCCATTGTTTTCATTAAAAACAGAATCAAACCCATATGTAAGATATGAGGACAACATTTTTCTAACATGCAACACAAAAGATGGTAGACGTATATGACAAAAAAATTAGACATACTTGTTACAAAACTGACCCAAACCTCTGTTAGATGGACCCCTTTTATGTAGCGGACATAATTGACAAAAAACAAGTATGCCATATGTCGAAGGTCACCTAAAACATACTAGTTATTACATATTTACGCCATTCCTAATTATTAATCTAGGGTAATGGAGGAGGATCACGACCAAGCTGCTCATACACCAAAACACGCATGATTTTTGCATTAGTTAAGCTCATAAATACCTTTGCCAAATCACCGTCCGATCGAAAAGATTTCATGACTTTCATGATGTCAACCAAGTCGAGATCCATGGCTTCTAGCTTTTCGGTAATCAACTGTCAGCTAACGTGATTCAGTGTATCTACTGCTACTTGCATTTGTAAAGCTTGAGCAATTGATTTCGATAACTCAGCTAGGGTCTATAAGGAACCATGAATTTCATCAAAAGGTTGTGTGCGTTTATGCCGAACTTTGGTGGTCCCTTCTTCAGCTTTTCGCTTACGCGAGGGAATTGGGCTTGGATCAATGTCCTCATTTAAAGTGTCAAACTCGTTAACACTTTCTTCAACTGGTATTAAACAGATTACAAATTAGATTATTGCAAGTATATTGCAATATGAATAACATATATATTTTATTAATAAAAGACAATTACCTTGTATCGACGAGAAATTATCAAAGCCCGATATAGCCCGATCTCCTGTAGCCGTGTCGTTTCCAAAAATAGCCTCCATTTCATCATAATGACGACACAGTTTGGTCCTCCACTTCCAAACTCAGGTTTTCCCTACCAAAATATAGAAAATAGCTCATATTCATGCACAATAAAGTGTAAGAAAACATTGGAATGACTAGCTAAAATATTATCAATGAGAATCATACCTTGACAAGCTCATCCCAAGCTAGTGAATCGGCAGTGATCCGTCCAGTTTCAGCATCCCAGCCAAAGCCACTAATACTTAATGGCTGGCTGACTTCGGCATATTCCCTCTTCAGAGTCTTCAACTGCGCCCTTACATTTTTCTCTGAGACGACCACTCTGCACCACTTGGTTACTCTTTCACTTGCTTTTGATACTTGAAATGAGGTGATGTCACTTCTTTTGTGGCCGGCCAACACTTGATGGACTAGTGCATTAATCATAATTCCATCCACTTCGTTGTTCCAACGTACATGTCGAGTCTTAGTGATCGTATCTGTCCTCCATGTTTGAAGCATTAGTTGGTCTTGGTACTCGCATTGAGATTGCAAAGCTTTGTCGCTGATGTGTCATCAATTCTCTGTACTATCTAACAAAGAGGAATTCAAAAGAGAAGCGTTACACCCATTTTTCAAAATAAGTATATTATCAATAAAACCAAAGGAAATAAGCACTTGTACTCATGAATAAAAACAAACTAAAATAATATAAGGATATTAGCATCTATCTTAATGTTGCAAGTGATTACAAAGATGCATTGTCTTCACAATTAAAATACAATTAACAATGCTTGGTTTATTACAGAAGATTCAGGTACATAAAATTGAACATAATGTTTAATCGAAATCAGTTTCAGCATCAGCATTAGGATTAGGGGTGGGCGTTTATCGGTTCGGTTCGGTTATTGAAGGAACCGAACCAGAACCGAAACTCTCAGTTCGGTTTCGGTTCGGTCCCTTCAAGTACAAGAACCGAACGGTTTCGGTTTCGGTTTGATATTCAGTTATATTTCGGTTTTTATTCGGTTCCTATTAAAAAATATTTGAATTTATAAATTCTTTTGTCAAACCCCAAATTCTATTCCTTCTTACATTTTATTATAACAACTACGTAAATACAAGAATGTGCCTCCCTTAAATCTTTTTCCTATCTTCTTAGCTTACAACATTAATTTAATATATAATCTTCCCTCAATGAAAAATAATTGTTACATAACAAGCCCTTCGTTCATTCTATGGCTTACCAGAATTCCAATAAATATGAGACTATTGCATGATTACTTTTTCTCTCACTCCATTTGACGCTAAATCACCTATTTCAAACAATTCATAATTTTTTTCAATATGTCAATTCCTCAGATAACTTTATTTTGGTTTGAAACTTAGACAGTCTACTTTCCTACATTTAATCGTTAATCTGAGTCATTTGAACTAATCACACTCTAACAGCACAGGTAAGTTTCATGTTTTCCTAAGCCCCCTACAATTATCAAAAGGTAAATAGCATGATGAAATTTGGAAACAACACATTTAAGGAAAAGAATCAATTATATATATATTTTTTATCGGTTTTAGTTTCGGTTTTGATTTTTAGAACCGACCTATTTTCGGTTTTTATTAAAATCGGTTTCGGTTTCGATTTTTTTAACTTTATTTTTATAAAAACCGAACGGTTTCATTTTTTTTGCTCAGTTTCGGTTCGGTTCGGTCCGTTCCGTTCGATTCCCGTTTTTTTGTCCACCCATAATTAGGATTATGATTTGCCCACATTGATTCAGCAATTGCATCCCTATTATTTGACCACGCTGCTTCAGTGGTGAAGGATATATGAGCATTTGGAGTCGCTTCTTCAAGGACATCAACTGGAGTAGGGTTAACCTCATCATCGTTGCTATCCGCGTCCTCCTTGCAGACATCCTCTGCATCATCAATCCTTAGGAAGTTGTGAATAGCACAACAAGCAAGGACTATCCTTGCTTGTGTGCTAATGTCGTGAAATGGTTGATGCCTCAAATAAGCAAACCTTTTCTTAAGCAGACCTATTGTTCTCTCGACCACATTGCGTAGAGATGAATGTCGAAAATTGAAGAGCTCCTTACTATTTTCTGGGCGCTGACCCTTGTATCCTTGCAATGGCAACGGGTTCGACAATAGTGCGAAAGAAATCCCCGAACCAAAGGAAATCCAGCGTCGACAAGGTAGAATTTACCTATGAAATGATTATTTTACGCACTTGTGAATTTCAATTAAAATACATCATCAAAATGCTACTAAACTAATGTAAAAACCCACCCATAGGAATTGTTAGCTTATGTCCTTCACGTAGAATTGCGCTTTTTAATAATCGACCATCGTGTGTCGATCCCTCCCAACCGGCAAGCACATATGTAAATTTTATATCAAATGTGCAAGCCACCAACACATTTTGAGAAATGACTTGCTTCCTATTTCGGTATCTAGCTTGTTCCTCTACAGGGACATTTGCAGCAATATGTGTACCGTCTGTTGCCCCTAAATCATCCTAAAATAGAAAAGGTAAGTGTGTTAAGGACTATTTTTTATATATATGTAGCTTCTGTAATATACTCCCTCCGTCCCAATTATATAGGTTACCTTTCCTTTTTCGTTTGTCCCAATTATATAAACTTGTTTCTTTATTGAAAAGTATTTATTTTGTTTATTTACCAATGTACCCCTATTTATTACTTCTAATATAATAATTTTGATATTAAATAAGGGTAAGTTGGAAATTTTATTTACAAAAATTACTTTTTCAATGACATTAAATATGTTTTCTTAATCTGTGTGAAAAGTCAAATAAGTCTATATAATTGGGATGGAGGGAGTATGTAGCTATGAACACCGAACTTGGAAATACGAGTACCATTGCTTCACATTATCCTTCTCATATGGTGAATTATTGAAGTGGCATTGGTCACGACTTCTCTATACCATCCTAGACAAGCTTGCAATAATCTATGGAAGTAATAGCTCACTATATCTCCAGATCTAAAGAAAGTAAAACTTCCAGGACGATTACGTTGGTCATACCCGACAGTGTTGAGAAAAATAGCCACTTGTTCCTCCACTCGGACTGATCTACTATCAACCGATCCGAAGGTTCGTAGACGAGCACATAATCTTTGAAATGGACCTATTTTCATCCTAAGAAGGTCACGACATATTCTGTCGCTTGTACCAAACATTCGTGTAAGTGTCATTCCTCTCTCAATATCCCATTTTCTATGAGGAGCCCTAGGAATATGTCGGGAACGAGGTCTAATACCAAAGGAAATCACAATTGCTTGGATTATCGTAGTCCAAAACAAGTCCACACATTGTAATTGGCGCCGATGTTGCCTCCTCTGTGTATCCATGGCACTCACTACAGAGTAATATCAAATACTTAAAGAAAACACAGACAAATTAGCACATATAGGTATATAATACTAGATAGTTCACTGGTTTTAGGGGATTAAGGATTCCTCTTGTATATAGTAAATTAATTTGTTCAATTTCAATCGCCGATATCTTTAAAAAATGAGTTATAGATCTAGAAATGCTGAAAGATCAATTTTCATATAAAAGACCCCAAAAGATAACTATTTTCTCGCCAAGATAATCCACCACAAAACAATTTCCATCACAAATGAATTAGGTATAATTTTCCTTGGTTGATCACATGAATTAGCAAAGCTCATGAACAAAAATTTTTCATCTTCTGATTTATATTTTATCCTTTCAATCTGATACAAAAATATTGTTTCAAGAACATGAAAATTGAATCATTTAATTATAATATAGATTTGGGTGGCCTATGCAAAACCCAACTAATTGGTTGTATAGTTCTTTATTTTGTATTCATTGCTCTTCCATTTCTGTAGTTTCTCCTACAATTTCTAATAAAATATAATACTGACTTATAATTTTTTTTACAAAATGGAAATTGAGTGCTGATTTCAATCAATGAGAGGGGACAATCTAAAAATGTTTTCTAGATGCCACTATGCCCAACCAGATAAAAAACATAGCTATTTATAGGTGATAATAATCATCCATGTTGTAAGTACTAATTTATCCATAAAAATGTGCACTCTTCCTCCTTCATAAACAAATATTCATGTTCAAATTCCAGAATTTTAACTACCACCAAAACAGTGCAGAAGGAAAATCCTACAAAAAGGTAAGAAAAATTAATGGATGACGGGGACGGAAGATGAATTTATTGTTTATTGTTTAGTTTGTGAGATTAATGATTTTTAAGAGTTGCAAAAACAGCTTAAATATTACATAAGTAGTATTACCGAATCTAAATTTGATTCCTGCTTCGAAATTATGAGTGTAGTAATATGAAAAACTCTGTTTTACTGCAAGATAGGAAACCCATATATCACATTGAAAATTTCACAACTCCCACACTAAAAGACCCCAAAAAAAATCATCAACAAGTGCAGAAGTTAAGAACGAGGCAGGCAGTGATGTTGAAAAAAATAATAATAATAACAAGGCAGTGTCAATTGATTGCAAAAGGGTGTACCACAAATCTTCCCCACAAGAACCCACCAGAAAGACAAAGAAGAGATTGGAGAAATCTAGAGCTCACACCAGTTGCTTGAAAAATGATACAATTTCTACTAGATGTGAAGATCTCTTTTCCTTTCTTCGTGTGAAACTGATTACCGCGTCGTCTTCTTCAGTCCGTCGTCATCTAGCTCATCTGAAAATAGATTGATTTTGCTTGGAAGAGCAGTCAGATGTTGGTTGTGTGCTTTTTAAGAGAGAGGGAGAGGGTTTTGAGAGAGTGAGATTTTGCCAAGAAAATAAAAGCATCTACCTAGACAAGAAAAGCAATTCTCAGTTTTGGAGGAAAAGGTCATCACGTGAGCTGAAATTGAGAAATGGTTTCCTTAGAAAATGTTGGCAATCAAATATCCCTATAGATGGAAAAATGGTTGGAAAATGTCATTTTCCCTGGAAAAACATGTGAATCAAAAGCAACCTTAGAGTAATACTATTTATAGACACTACTTATCACAGGTCTATCTGACACCCCACATTATACTTATCATTACTCGTTTTCACTGTAAAATGAAAAAATTCAAAGGAACCTTTAAGCATTTCAAAGAAGAGTAAATTACACAAAATCATACATTTAAATTGAATTTTTTTTTAAAAACAAATAATTATAAACTATTTATAAAATCAGGTATTAATTACTAGACCTAACCCCAACCCTAATTAATCAACTTCTATCTTTCTCTGAAAAAAACATACTGAGCTTCGTTTCTCTCCCTCCCCACTCAGCAAATCTCGCACATCAGCAAATTGATGGGTATCAATTGATGATTTTGATTATTTTAGATAAGTTTTGCCTAGGAACTGTTGGAATTATATATGCCCTAGAGTATAATTCACGACATTTAAAAGTAAAATATTAATTGATTGTATTAATATGATGTTGTGTTTGTCCATGGGTCGATTTGATATTACAAATTGAGTGTTTAAGTTGTTAAACACAGAAAGATTCAATTTGTAATTCGATCTAAAGTTAACGTTCACGATCAATAAATAAATATGGACAATTTATTTTGATAAGATCGTCTCTATTTTATTAAAGTCTATCTTTGACTTTGGTGATAAAATTGAGAGTACGTTTGGAACGTATTAGACGGGACCACGTGAAATTAATTTGTGACATTGACCATACAAATTTAATTTCACTTGATTATCGTACGTGAGACCTTAATCCTAATCGGATAATGGACTTCGATTACTAACTTGAAGTTCTTTGAGGTATCAATGGGTGAGATCAAATTGCTGATCAATATCTTGGTACTTTGGGAATTAAAGTGAACTAACGAGGAACATATATTCGTATTATGGAATCCGTCACCTTTTAGGTATGATCATAATCTCACTGGTTCTTCTAGTGGACAGTTGAATCTGAGCTCAGTAATTCGACAGTGACTGTTGAATTCTATGATGTGATGGGATCACATCGAACTGTCAGATAGAAGATGAGAGTTGAGAATTTATGAATATTCGAAGAAGGGCATTTTGGTCATTTTAACTTGCTCCGAATATTCGAGTTGATCGACGGGGGTAACATGTAAGAACGATAAGTCAGAGGATATAATTATTGATTAATTTTTTCAGTAATTTCAATTTTACTAAGAGTGCAATCTCGTTCTTTTAGTGGGATAGAACGTGATTAATAAATTAATTTTGACTGATCAAGAGTTGATCGGGTCATAATTAATTTATTGGAGCTTAGTTTAATTGGGTCCGATCAGGTTCCCTCGGTGGCTTCACTATAATGGTTTATACAGGCTTATTACCTGTATTGGGTTGTGCAGAAATGGGCCTGGGTTATGGTACTAGGCCTGGTAGGGTTTTGGAGTGTAAAGATATTACAAATAGTCTCCCAAGACTATTTTTCTTAACCTAATTGGCAAAGTGGCGAAACACACACTAAAGTGTGTAGTGTGTGTTTCCTCTTTACAAAGAAACCCTAATCCTAGTTTAACCTAGATCTTGAGAACGGTGACCACGCACCTGCACAGCTGCCATTGGAGAACACCGAGGAAAGCTTGAGGGTTTGAAGCTTTGGTGAAATCAAGAAGCAGCGAAAAAAAGGGTTATTGTAAAGCACGCTACAAGGGTAATATCTTTTTCTTTTTATGTGCACAAAATTATTTATTCCAAGTTGAATACATAGAACAGAAAATCCTGTAACGGGATGATCTATCACAAGAAATTAATTTTTCTGATTAGAGCAACCCGGGTTCCCAACAATTGGTATCAGAGCGCTAGGTTTTTAATAATGTTTTGTGTATTTAAGAATAAATAATTTTTGTTTATGCATGTGTTAGTTGAGCGGTGTTAGGTTTTATGTGATTTGATTGTTATTGGATGAATGATATTGTGATGAACAAATTTATGGCCTTAGATTTTTGTCGTAAAATCTTGTATTGTATTATCGAGTTATGTAACAAAGGGGGTGGATTACGTCTCCATGTTTTCCCCTTTGATTTTGATTTTTGCAATAGAATTAGGGTTTGTATAATTCATGTTGTAATTGTAAAAATCAGAGGACCATATCTGCAGTTTTGAGATTGAAGGAATTATGTTGCAAATTCAAAGGACTAGATCTGCAGTTTTAATTTGAGGGACTGATGATGCAAATTCGGAATAAAGATCACTCTTCATCTTCTTCAAAAGCACAAGGACATGCATTGTAAATTCACTAAAAATGGACAAGGTTCGCAGAAGCACCTGTGAGTGCTGCCGTCGCGGTCGGTGGTCGATGTCTGCGCGTTAGGGCACCGTCATCCGACCTTGACTGCGGCGGCAGTGGTACCACACGCTGCGCGAAAAGTCCCGACACCAGGTGGTGTCGCTGGAGCCATGTGCGCCCGTACGGCGGCGCTTTGAGCACTGTCATGGGTTCGTGGCAGTGGCGACGGTACCACTGGTAACTGCGACGTGCGTGGCTATGGGTGATAAGCAACAGCGCCTTGGTTCTACCGCTGCTATGATCGATGGTCCTAACCACCTTGATGGCAGAAGTAGCGGCGGGCTGCTACTGGGTCGAGATGGTGGTTTCTTCCAAAATTTTTCCGGCAACGGCAAGAGGAGAAGTGGCGGCTGTAGCTTTCAAACCTCCTTTGGTTGCTGCGTTTTTTTTCTTGGGTTACATGCAGAGAAGGAGATGATTCAGTTGGGCCTTCACTTCCAATTGGGCCGTTTTTTTGGGTTTGGACCAGAATTAAATGAGATTTCATTATGGACTTTGGCCAGATTCAAGTTTTGGACCAGAATGTTAAATATTAATTTGGGCCAGATTTTGGTGAAATTAAATATGGCCCAGAAATTATAAAATTGGTCTATTTTAATTAATTGCAATGTGGGCTAAATCGTTTAGCTGGACCAATGCAATATGGACTAAATTTTACAATGGGCTGGAATATTTAATTGGATCACTGCATTTGGAATTTGACATTTGAGCTGAAGACTGAAACTTTGCAGATTTGGACTGGACACTTGCAAATGGAAATTGAAGAATTGGGCCGGCTTGTGGCTCAATAGACTCTTTATTAATTTGTAATTGTGTGTCTAGGTTTGGGCCATAAATTATGTTTTTATTTATTTTATTATTGCATTTATTTATTGCTTTAATTAAATTGTGAATGAATGTCATTTAATAACATGTCATGTAGATCGCATATACACCGCTCTAGGTACTATACTGTCATGCATTGTTTTATATTTTATTTTCTTTTCTAAATATTAGATTAGAAAATAAATATATTTATTAATAATTAAATTTATTTTAAGAGTTAAAATTGATTGGGTAATTATTAATTAAAACCCAAGAGTTCAAAATATTAAGTGAGCGAGGGTGCAATTTTTGAACCCACGGCCTCCCCTATTAGTCCATTAGTAAAAATTTGTGTATGCCTCGTGCTAATCTAATTAGTCTCCCTATAGGAGGGCTGCACTGTTTTGGTTACTGGATTGGGCCCAATTAGGTGATGATTTTTTAAGTGTGAATTAATCATGATTACCTTATATGTGACATAATTAATTTGGTACTTGAAATATTATTAATATAGGGGTTAGACACTTAAATCAATGACATCGTGGGGACTTCCTATAGAATATCCAAACGATGTCAATGATGGCCAAATTTTAACGACTATAAATTAAATATTGCATGAGATGCTAGATATATTTAATTTAGTGGGAGGGTCCCAGCCTAGCCATAAATCACATTTATTTCTCCTATAGAGAAATGTGTTTAAGATTTTGGGGTTTTAGATTGTCGTCATATTATAGTAGTTTTGGGTCTACTTGTGCATAATTTTTTTTCATGCATCATATATGAAATTATTTATCATTTATACAACTCGTGTTTAATACATTTATTTTATTTGAATGTCGTATTTCCACAACTAGTTATATATTTAGACATCACCAACTAATTTGCGAAAACTGTAACATGTCTCGTTATAATTCTTTACACTTATGACATTTGTTTGTGCTAAGAGATCCTTGTTCAATAGTAATCATAAATCTTCCAATGAAAATTGTATTATTTTGATGAGATGGTTTATTGCATAGTTTTGATTCTCATATCAAGTGCTTAGCAATAAAAACATCAAAATAGGATACCATATTTATTTTCTCGATGGAAGGGAATTTATGATAATTTGAACATATTAATTATGGAGTTATACAAAATATGCTATCAAGCTATAATATATCTCCACTTATGAACCGATCACGATTTTTACAAGAGACCATTTGGTAAAACATGATTGGTCACTTTAACGTGGTGGAGGTTCCACTTGCAAACATTGATTCATGTGACATAATGCTTGAGAAATCTTTTAAGATGATCTCTTGCGGTTCAGTGTGGACTATATTCACCAGGATGAACGTGTCCCTGAAAGGTTCAATGTAAGCTATTCATAGATAAGAGATTATTTTAAAGCAACGGATAGTATGGTAGGCCCTCTAACCTTTTTGCTTTTGAGCAAAGATAGGATTGATGAGGAAGTAGCCTTTCCTGGAAACTCTATAATGGAGTAAGACTCTATTCATTGTGTTATGGTTAGTAATTGAGTCTATCTTGATTATAGATTCTAGAGTAACTAATCACTATTGCAAGTTTTTGCAATATGGTCCTAGGTGACCAAATGACACAATGAGATAGAGTATACTATAAGGATAAGCACGGGTACGGTAATATGGAAAGAGCCGTTGGGCTTTTATGTTTGCGAAACAATTTGATTGTTATTTTGTCTCTTTATTATTTGAGCGGAATTATTTAGCACTTAATCTCCAGTTATTAGTTGGAATTAAGTTAAATAATGCTCTTATTATTGCGAGACAAATGATTAACAATCTCAAAGCCTTCTAAATGGTTCTAAGTGTAATATTACTACAAATGATAAGGGATAGATGATTCCTTGTATTAATGAGCTCTTTGATAAGATCTTAAGATAATCATATTTATATAAATAAAATTGAAAGACTAGTAAAGATAGCCTCTAAGTATTTTGGAGGTGGAATCTATGTGGGCTTTTGAATTTTATTTAGAGGGTAAAATGATTAAGATCTTAGGCTTGGTTACACTTATCCAAAACTCGATTTTAATACTAGTAAGGGATGGACCTCAAAAGGATCTGAGGTGGAATCTATACTGTTTTTCTGAATCTTGTTTAGAGGATTATATAACCAAGAGTCCTTATACATTATATGGACTTAAGAGTTTGAGGATTAATACACTTCGATATGAATGAATTCTTTTGTGCTCAAGATACGAGAGAGTACGAGTAATTCATCACTGTTATTGATGATCACTCCAGATCTCGATTATATACTTAATATCTCATTAATCCGAAATGTTGAAGAATTTCTAGAATTTTGGACAGAAGTTGAGAAGTAATTAAGAGAATCGAGATACTTCGATTTGATCGAGGTTTGTGTATCTCTCATATGAGTTTAGGAACCATTTATCGGAAAAGGAGAACAAGGTAATACCAAATCAATGATGAGTTATCCTCGTTACTAGTTTCATTTGGGAATGTATACCGAAGATAGTCAGGTTCCTTCATAGCCTAGTACCATTAATTCAATTCCTGAAATACCCCTAGAGTTGTGGCATGGGTGCAAGCCCAGTCTAAACCACATTCAGATTTGGGGACTTTTGGCACACAAGCTGAAAGGAAGGATTGACGAGATGGTGGCAACAATGAAGGTTTGATTATATATAAGGTATACAATGAAACTAGAAATTATTTCTTCTATAGTCCTCTGGTCCAGAAAGTATTTGTTGAGTACAAATGTGACTTTCTTAGAGGATAAGGCGTATAGAAGAATACAAATCAACAAGTAAAATTCTATTGGATGAGATGTTAGAACGTGGTTCAAACAACTTGATTCCAGGTTTCCGCATAGAATTAACCTTGATGATTTGGGACTTCCTACGGAACCGATGGTTTCAAATCCTAGTGGGAGAAATAGGCAAGTGGTTCAACCACTATTTTTTCCTGGTGAACCCAATGGACAGGGAAAAACCAAAGGTAGTAGTCGAAGTTGTTCTCACTGTTCTGCCTCTTCTTTATGTTCATAAAGAGGCAGTGAAGAGGTTGATCCCAATTAGGGATATACCAAGTAGTGGGAGGAGAGGAAGGGACTCTGTTTGGACAAAATGGAAATACACTTCCAGCGACTAATTGGAGTGGAAGGGTTGTAAGACCACCTTCTTGACGCTTATTCTATGGAGAGTCTTTTTTAGACAGTCTCTACTGAAATAAGAGAAGAACTCCTCATTTAGGTAAGTGGTAGAAGTTATAGACTTGAAATCATGGAAGGTGAATGTGAACTCGAAATTAGATTCCTAGTAATCCAACAAGTTTGGATATTTGTAGACACACCTAATGGGGTCAAACCCATAGAGTGTGATGATTTTTAAGATGATAAAAGAATGGTAGATGGAAAGGTTGATACATTTAGTGCAAAGCTTATGGTTATGGGTTTGTGAAACCCTTCTCACCAATAGCCATGCAAAAGTTTACCAGGATCTTTTATCCATTGTCATTCATTGTGAAAATGAGGTACGACAAATGGATTTCAAGATGTTGTTTCTTGAATGCATCTTGAGGAAATCATCTACAAAGTGTAATCTGATGAGTTCATATTAAAGACCATGAAAGTAAAATTCATGACTTACAAGTTTCCAACTTTGGATTTGGGTGATTGTTCAAGATATGGAATATAGAATTTGATAGAACCATTGTGATACATGTTCTTGATCAAAATCTTGATATATCTTAAGTATACTCGTGTATACAGAAAGATGAGACAGTTTTCGCGATTATTTATTTGAATGACACTCTACTAACGTGTGAGAGTATTTTCATTAGATAGTAGTTGGTACCAGCAATTAGACATGAAGGACTTGTAGATGACTGTTTATTTTTCTAGACATCCGTACTTTTCGGAGTGGGAGAAAAATGGAATAGAATAGTCTCAAGTTTCATGTAATAATAAGATACTATCTACATTTGCAATATTGAAGTCTTGAAAGGAATAATGTTCTTTGTGGACTTTATCTATCTTATGAGTATTCTCTTAAGACTCATGGTAAGATAGAGAAGGTTCCTTATGCTTCGGCTATAGGAAGCCTTACTTTGCACTAGATAGGTCATATCTTATGTTGGGGATATTGTTGGTGATTATTAGTTTGATCCAGGATCAGATCATTGAATAGAGGTAAAGCATATACTGAAGCGTTTTCGGAAAAACGAGTAAATATTTGCTTATCTATTCAGTTGGTGATCTGATGGATTAAAACTAATTAAGATCTGATTTGACTAGGACTCTCGAGAGTCGTCAAAATTGGAATATAACTAGGAGATAATGTGGTTAATTGGTTGGGTATAACACAAACTTGGATTGTTTGTTATACAACCGTGACTTACATCGAAAGGAGTTACTATCTTGGTTGAGAACATAATCATTAGTGTAATGATGATGTTGACAAGATGGATGATTCGATGTTTCATGTATACTCTAAGGGCAAGTGGGAGATTGTTGGAATTATATATGCCCTAGAGTATAATTCACGACATTTAAAAGTAAAATATTAATTGATTGTATTAATATGATGTTGTGTTTGTCCATGGGTCGATTTGATATTACAAATTGAGTGTTTAAGTTGTTAAACACAGAAAGATTCAATTTGTAATTCGATCTAAAGTTAACGTTCACGATCAATAAATAAATATGGACAATTTATTTTGATAAGATCGTCTCTATTTTATTAAAGTCTATCTTTGACTTTGGTGATAAAATTGAGAGTACGTTTGGAACGTATTGGACGGGACCACGTGAAATTAATTTGTGACATTGACCATACAAATTTAATTTCACTTGATTATCGTACGTGGGACCTTAATCCTAATCGGATAATGGACTTCGATTACTAACTTGGTATCAATGAGTGAGATCAAATTGCTGATCAATATCTCGGTACTTTGGGAATTAAAGTGAACTAACGAGGAACATATATTCGTATTATGGAATCCGTCACCTTTTAGGTATGATCATAATCTCACTGGTTCTTCTAGTGGACAGTTGAATCTGAGCTCAGTAATTCGACAGTGACTGTTGAATTCTATGATGTGATGGGATCACATCGAACTGTCAGATAGAAGATGAGAGTTGAGAATTTATGAATATTCGAAGAAGGGCATTTTGGTCATTTTAACTTGCTCCGAATATTCGAGTTGATCGACGGGGGTAACATGTAAGAACGATAAGTCAGAGGATATAATTATTGATTAATTGTTTCAGTAATTTCAATTTTACTAAGAGTGCAATCTCGTTCTTTTAGTGGGAGAGAACGTGATTAATAAATTAATTTTGACTGATCAAGAGTTGATCGGGTCATAATTAATTTATTGGAGCTTAGTTTAATTGGGTCCGATCAGGTTCCCTCGGTGGCTTCACTATAATGGGTTTATACAGGCTTATTACCTGTATTGGGTTGTGCAGAAATGGGCCTGGGTTATGGTACTAGGCCTGGTAGCGTTTTGGAGTGTAAAGATATTACAAATAGTCTCCCAAGACTATTTTTCTTAACCTAATTGGCAAAGTGGCGAAACACACACTAAAGTGTGTAGTGTGTGTTTCCTCTTTACAAAGAAACCTAATCCTAGTTTAACCTAGATCTTGAGAAAGGTGACCACGCACCTGCACAGCTGCCACTGGAGAACACCGAGAAAAGCTTGAGGGTTTGAAGCTTTGGTGAAATCAAGAAGCAGCGAAAAAAAAAAGGTTATTGTAAAGCACGCTACAAGGGTAATATCTTTTTCTTTTTATGTGCACAAAATTATTTATTCCAAGTTGAATACATAGAACAGAAAATCCTGTAACGGGATGATATATCATAAGAAATCAATTTTTCTGATTAGAGCAACCCGGGTTCCCAACAGGAACATCTTCTTTTTCCTAGCGTTTGGTTGTCAATTTACTTCAAAATCAGTTGTTGTATTCCCGATTTTGATGCCATCGCTTAACGTATTTGACATGATCCTGGAGCATCGTCATGATACTTCATGATGGAACTATCGAGACTTGGAGAAAGTAGCAGAAGAAATGGATTCCATTGTTGATGTGCATGATTTTCTATTTTCATGGTGGAATTATCGAGACTTGGAGAAAGTGCCAGAAGACTTGGAGCACTGTCATGATACTTCGTGCTTGGATTACGATAAATATTTTTGCTGATGTGCGTGGTTTTTGATTTGTTGGATCTATGGTGGTGTTGTTATGTTGGTGGATTTGTGGTGGTGGTGTTATGATTTTGGATTTGTGTTTATGATGGTGGTGTATTTGTGGTGGTGGTGGTGGTGGTGGTGGTGGTAGTGTTATGATAGTAGACTTGTGGTGGTTGTTGTAATTAATTACAATTGTGGTGGTACTGTTGGGCCAACAGTAGTGGTGGTGGTGTTAGTGAAGTTACAATTGCAACTAATTACAAAATTTAAATAAAGTTACAATTGTAATCAATTACAAAATCGAAATAAATTTACAAATGTATTTTCGATGGTGGTTCGACGACACGATTATGGCGGCGGCAGTGGTGAAATTAAAATTGTAACTAATTACAAAATTGAAATAAGGTTACAATTGTAATTAATTACAAAACCTGATTCATTTTTTAAAAAAATAAAAAAAACCTGATTTTGATAATTATTTTGACACTTGTGTAATTAGTTACAAATTACCTGATTACAAAAATTTCCAAAACTAAATGTGTGTAATTATGAACTTAACCCTATAGAGAATTATCCTAAATATGAATAGTCTTAAGTAGGATGTGAACTACAACCCCTTCTTGCTCGAATACAAAACAACCATATTTTAGCACCTGGCGCAACAGCAAGCACCAATTTAACTTGGGATGGTGATTCAGTATTGTCTATGATATAATGTGCATATGGATAACATTATTTAAAAGTGTATTAATCCCTAATGGCTCGACATTCTTGTGAAGTCTTTTTTAGTATAACACATTAAACATGTCGAAAAAACAAATGTTTGAGAAAGTATTCAAAGAGTTTTTGACAACTGTGACTTTGTGTGGTGGGTGGGGGTGGGGTATGGTGAAATTTGTGATCGAACTATGACTTAGTGTGACCAATTATGACCTTGCAGGGTGGGTGTAGGCGTGGTTCCATATGATTCTGGTTCCTAGGGAACCGAACCAAACCAAGAACCGATAGTTCTTTCGAAAAAAGAACCGTTGGTTCTTTTTTTAAGAGAAGAATCAAACTGGAACCTAACCATTCGGTTCTTTTGGTTCTGGTTCCGATTTTCAAAACTAAAATTTTCAAACTTCAGCCATGAAGTCATGGTAGATTTCGGCGGGTAAGAGTCTTCAGACGGTAAGGTCATCAATCTTAATCAAAATGCGAATACAACACTCAAAATCCTTGACATCAAAATATTGACTCCCTTCCAGACAGTAACGTATCTCCTCGTTCTCATGTATGTGCTCCTTCTAAAAATTCTTCAATTTCTGCTCGCAGTTCTCCACCTTTTTAGGGAATATTCACACAAATCCAGTAAATACTTGAAAACAAGATAACAATTAATTGTAAGATAAAGAGTGAAGATTTATTATTTGTTGAATCTTGAAGAACTGACGGCTTGAAGCTGAACGACAGTACTCATGAAAGAAAAATGATTTTTGATTTATGGTTTTTTGTTTATTACTTGTTTTGCTTATAGTTATTGTGATGTTGAATGAATTAATAGTTGTTGGGTAATTGATATTGACTAATGGACCGGATAACATGCATTAAAATTAAGAATTGATGATTTATTTTATTTTTTTAAAATTTAAATTTAAAAAAAAAAAGTGTTTTGTTCTATCGGTTCTAGTTCTGAACCAAGAACCGGAATCTGAACTAATGGTTCTTGATTTTTAGAACCATAACCATTTAAGATTTTGATAGAACCTAATTGAACAGAACCGCTGATTCCGATTCTTTTGTCCAGTTCTAGGTGGGTGGGTGGGAGTGGGTGGAATTTGTGATAGTAACCGTTTGATAACACTGTTTGGTTTATAAACTTATTTATTTATGATTTTGAGGTAAAAGTAATGGTTGAACCACACAAGACATAAAGTAGTGCTAACAATTTCACCTGAAGGAATACTAACATCTAAGACAAATCTCAAAAGGAAAAACAAAATAATAAAATTGCAGCTATATCCATAATCTGAAATGTGTACTCCTAACTAAATTCCATGTAAAGTAAATCCTGCTAAGATGAATGTCAAATAAATCCTACTGAAAAATATTTCCTCAATAAATTGAATACTTTTTAAATCCTCAACAAACTTCATATGCTTCATTGTTCTTCCACGAGCAAGATTTCCTACATGTCTTTCTCATACATACCATCTTACCTACCAATTATGAAAGTAAAATCCAATGAAATTCGTTACTACAAGTTTTAGTATAATTTCAAGGACTAAACTTCTAATTTCTGAAAGTTTTAAACACTTCACATCGCATGTTCATCATTTCTAAAATGTAATAACTTGTGAAAATCTTTGTAACATTTACTGGATACAAACTTATAAACATTTCAAACTGCATCAACTATAGTAAAATTTCATTTCTCATGTAATTTTCGTTATAAATATTTTAGATGCAGTCATAAAATAAATTCATGGTATCCAGCAATTAAATTTTTAATTTCATCAAAATAATTTTTCTAAACGTTTTACCTTTCCGGAGTTGGCGTGGCGTGACAGAAGCAGGGGAGCAGTTAATTCAAATATTTAACATTTTTCTTTAAAAATCTCAAATCATAAAATTTTCACAAGTCTACAGAAAGGTAGACATGCGCTCTGATATCATATTGTAAGGCCCCAAATTCTGTTAACTCAGAGCGCTACTAAAGTCTAAATTTCGTTCAAATTTCCATTTTCAATAAATGTCAAATACGAAATATTTTTTTTTAAAAAAAAAACAACATAAAACTTGAAACAAGATGCTAAAGCGTAATAGATTGAAATAATTTGATTTTCAATATCAAATATAATGAATGAATCATCAAACTTTCAAAATAATAAGATTCAAAATTAATTTGATAAAATAGAAAATGATTGCTAAAAATACTAATTTAAAAGAAAATTATAAATAAAAATGGATTTGTAATTTAATTTCAAGATCACCCCGCTCATTGCCATGTATCGCTGAGCTCCTTAACCTGGAATAGTGGAAAAAGTTGGGTGAGCATAATGAATTATACTCGGTGGAGACAAATTAAATCCAAACCTGCAAATCCAATTATGAATATCATGCCTAAAAAATAATTTTCTGTAACTTTGTGTACCGTGGGGCAACCCCAATGACCCATTTTTGACCTCGGACCTATGTACGATCCCTGACAACATGTTATTAGCGCTAATTAAAATTGTGTACTGTGGGCAACCCAATGACCCACTTTCGATCCCGAACCTATTTACGGTCCCTGTCAACCTTTTGAAACCATGAAAGCATTATATCACAATTAAAATCACACGTCAAGAAAACAACATGGACAAAATAACCACAATTGCTTTAATGTAAATCCCACCTCAAAGTTTTGAAATTTTTCTTAAAAATTGAACTAGATGTGAAGTTAAAGTGCTTTAGATATTTCCCGCGACTTCGTCTAGCCAAACGAAAATAAATCTTAAATTAATATTTTGGGAATTAAAAGTTTTAAAATGAATTTAAAAGTTTAAGGACTAAATTGAAAATCTAAAATAATTGAATTGAAGAGTTTTGGGCTGAAATAAAGATATCAAAAATGATGGGCTGAGACTTATAACATTTAAAAATCTGAAAGGACTGAGTTAAAACCCTTTGAAAACTGGGACCGAGTTTAGTAACATTCTTAAAAATTGAGGGCTTATAAAATAACTTTACAAAAATCAAAATAAATCCTTTCTCTCTCTATTGCTTGAGCCGAACAGAGCAGGGAGGAGAGAGGGGCGTCGGCCTCCTCTCGGTCCCATCCCATGCCACCGACGGTGGAGCCGCCTGCACGTGGCGGTGACGGGGTGTACATGGGTGCATGCAGATGTTGATTTTGGGACGTGTTGGGTGCGATATCGAGAGTAATTCGAGGCATGGGATTTGGATTTTGGCGTTGATTTTCCGACCAAATAGGCGGCGGTCCAGGTAAGTTGTTGGGTTAATTTTATTATTTGATTCTTGTGGTTGTTTGGGTGAATTTTCGAAGTGGGACAATAGGTAGCTTTGGTGTGGTTGGTGGCTCGGTCGGCGAAGGGGGCAGTGGCGGTGTTTGTTGTTCCATTAAAGATTGTTCATGGCTCGTGGGATGTGTGAATCTGGAGATGGAGGTTCAACTGATTATGGTTGGATAGCTCGACAGTGGCTTGATGGGTTCTGTGTGGTGGTGTGGTGGAAGAGGTGATGCAGATTGGTGGTGATTTGGTTGGCAGGTTGTGGGTATAGACGGCTATGGTGGTGTGGTGGAATTGTGGCAGTGGTGTTGGTGGCCGGTCTTGGCTGTGGAGTTTTGAGGTTGAGGTCAGTAGGGGTGATTCCTGTAGTGAAGTTTCAGTTCGTGGATGTTTGTTGGGTTATGACATCAGTGGGAAGCAGTCGGTAGGTGATGGTGGAATTCATTGTCGAATGGGAAGAATTGAAAGCAGAAATTGGTTGAGGGATGAAAATCATACCTGTGTTTTCTGCTTGATTGTGTCGTGAATTATGAGTGGAATAGGTGTTTTAGTTAGAATAGAAAAAGGTTGGGAAGTGTTGTAGTTAGGATGAAATTGTGATAAGTTGGAACATAGGAATAACGATTCGTTTAGAATATCATGTACTATATCACATTTTAAATGATAAGAATTGGGTTAAAATAAATTGGATAGTAAAATAATTTTAGATTTGGACTTAAAAATAATTTGCATTTAAAATAATAATTTTTTTGGTTAAAAATCGATTTGGACTTAAATTTTATATCTTGGATAAAAATAATTGACTTGACTAGACGAACACGCTTTAATTTGAAAATGAGGAAAATTATAATGACACGTTTTTATTTGAGACTTGAGAAATAAAATATTTATTTAATTTAAAAATTCTCAATCGTTACACATCAACTCTAATTCACGAAATGAATTGAAGAAGCTCTTAGAATCTCCATCTTCCATAAATGGACTCTTTAGTCAGTTAAGCGTCTGCAAGAAAGAGTATCTCTTCTATCTAAAAAGGAGAAATCTCTAGCTTATTGATATCTCCTGAACTATGGAAAGAATTGATCAAAATATAAAAATATAACAAATTTAAGTTCAGTTTGGGCTGAAACAAAATAAAGTAGCGTAGCAATATTAATCAACATGAGAAAAGAAACAATAATATTACAAGACTAGCAATGCCCCTGCCACTATTACTGGAGACCATTTAAATATAGATACAAAAATTCTACTTGAACAACTTATTTGAACAACTACTTGAACAACCCTTTCACATGGAGTGTGGAGCCTGTTGGGGGAAAATTAGAGAATCAAACAAAGAAACCAAACTGAAGTTCCATGTTTACACGGTTTCCTTAAATCGAATACGCTGCCTCACCGGGGTGCAAGAGATTTTGATCAATGTTTGATTCCCAGGATAAAATCGGTTGTCGGTTCACACTGCACTACATTAACCGCCTATTGAACTAGCTGTGTCTTTCTCAAAAAAACTTTAGCAAAGGAAGAAAAAGAACAAAATCGAGGCTGCTTGAAAATGGAGGAGGAAGCAGAATTTTTTTTTCTTGTGTTTTCTGTGTTGTATTTCAACCGAGAGGAGAGTTGCTATTTATAGGTGAGAAACATTGATTTCCATTTAACCATAGCATTAATATCCATTTAACCCATTTTAACCACAATTTGAAACTGATGAATTGATGGAAATGATGAAACTGATGCAGATATGGGAACTGCCAGAACTTGAATTTTCATTCAATCAAATTTTAAAACCAAGAAACTACTGAAATAAATTATGCATAACTGATAAAATTCTCCAACAATCCCTTACATGAATGAAAATTTGCAAAAACTGAGACTCAAGAAAGAGAGTAAAATAAATCAATCCTGCATAGGATAGGTAGTATTTAGCTTTGAACATTCCCTTGTGAAAATCTATCGGGTATTACTAGCAAACCAATGGATTTGATACCTTGAACTGTTTCTCCATTTTTGTGTAAACCGAGACAATAGACCTCACACAGGACCATTCTAGACACAGCGTAGTTCTCAAAGTTGTGTTCGTTTTAGCCATGAACACGTCGCCTGGTTCCGCAAGTGTTTGTTCAAGGATGTAGCCTATCCAATCCTTATAGAAGCGGTCCCACTTCACACTCACATATGTGACCTCTTAAAATGGCATTTCACAACAACGCTTAAGAGCCATTAAAAGCATAGCTTAACCTACATCTTTCAATCACTGTAAGTACCATAGGAATGAGTAGAAGGAGAAGATTCTCAGTGATTTACACAGATATACATGGTTTAGTTGTCCATTTGAACCTAGATCCTGGGATCTCCATTCAGATAGGTTAGGTTTCCACCATGATACCTTTCAACGTTATAGGCTGCAAGCCCATTCCCCTCGATGCTTTAACAACTAGTTCTCGAGTTAACCCTTTAGTTAGCGGATTCGCAGTATTATCCTTTGACTTCACATAGTCCAGAGTGATAATACCTTGTGAGAGTAGTTGTCGAATGGTATTATGTCGTCTTCGAATATGTCGAGACTTACCATTATACATATTGTTCTGTGCCCTGCCAATTGCTGATTGATTATCGCAATAAACACAAATTGTATGCACAGGCTTTGACCATCTTGGAATATCCTTAACAAACTGCCGAAGCCACTCTGCTTCCTCAGCTGCTTTGTCCAAAGCAATAAACTTTGATTTCATTGTAGATCTTGCGATGCAAGTTTGTTTGGACGATTTCCAAGAGACAGCTGCACCACCAAGAGTGAAGATATATCCACTTGTAGACTTTGAGTCTGACATATCTAATATCCAATTTGTATCAGCATACCCTTCGATTATAGTAGGGCACCTAGAATAATGCAGTCCAAAATCACGAGTGTACCTCAAATAATGTAACACCCTGAAAATGGCTTTCTAGTGGATAGTATCTGGGTTACTCGTGTAGCGACTCAGTCTGCTAACTGAGTATGCTATGTCCGGTCTCGTACAAGCCATTAAATACATTAAACTCCCTATTATCCGAGAATATTCTAACTCTGACACGCCGTCACCAGTATTCTTGGATAAATGGAGACTCAAATCCATTGGGGTCCTACCCACAGTGAGACTCAAATCCACTGGAGTCCTAGCCACAGTGGTATTTGACTTGTTGAACTTGTTTAGTATCTTATCAATATAATGAGATTGAGATAACACAAGTCCATTCGGAGTTCGAGTAATTTTTACTCCCAAAATGACATCCGCGAGACCCATATATTTCATGTCAAACTTTGAGTTTAACATATTCTTAGTGGCTTTGATAATCTTATCAGAGCTGCCACAATGAGCATGTCATCAACATACAGACACAATAGGACATATCCATAATTAGTGTCCTTAACATATAAATACTTGTCACACTCGTTGATTCTAAAACCACTAGAAAGCATAGCATTATCAAACTTCTCATGCCATTGCTTCGGTGCTTGCTTTAAACCATAAAGTGATTTAACCAGTCTACAGACTTTCCTTTCTTGACCTGGAGCCGAAAATCCCTCAAGTTGCTCTATGTAGATTTCTTCATTCAAATCTCCATTCAGAAAAGCTGTTTTTACATCCATTTGATGTATTTCCAGATTTCGCAAGGCTGCAATAGCAATTATCATCCGGATAGAAGTTATTCTCGACACAGGAGAATAAGTATCATAGTAATTTAAGCCTTCTTTTTGCTTATAATCTTTGATTACTAACTGAGCTTTATATTTATCAACGGAACCATCCACTTTCATCTTCTTATTGAAGATCCACTTGTAGCCCAAAGGTTTACAGCCCAGTGGAAGATCTACTAATTCCTAGGTATGATTCTATAGGATAGAATCAATTTCACTCTTGATGGCTTCTTTCCACAGATGACCATCAGGAGAAGATATAGCTTTTTTATAACTTTGAGGATCATTCTCCATCAAATATGTGAGAAAATCAGGGTCAAATGTCGTAGAAGTTTTGGTCATTTTACTCCGTCTAGGCTCATCCTCACCTTCTTCAACTAGATCTTTACTGCTGCCAGAAGAAGAAAATTTCATAGTCTGTTTAATAGGATTTAACTGTTTAAGATATTTACAAGGAAATATATTCTCAAAGAATTGTGCATTCCTAGACTCCATGATCGTGTTCGGATCAATATCAAGTACATTCGAGTAATGCACAACAAACCTATATGCACTACTATTTTGTGCATAACCAATGAACACACAGCCAACTGTCTTAGGTCCAATCCTGACCTTCTTAGGAGGAGGCACTGTGACCTTCGCAAGATACCCCCACAGTCGCAAGTATTTATACGAAGGTGTTTGGCCTGTCCAAAGTTCAAACGGAGTCTTATCCATATTCTTTATTAACACTTTGTTCAAAATGTAATTCACAGAAAGAATAGCTTCTCCCCAAATGTTCTGTGGTAATCCAGAACTAATCAACATAGCATTCATCATTTCTTTTAAAGTTCGATTCTTACGGTCAGCGATTTCGTTCTGCTGAGGTGAATAAGGCATAGTGGTTTGGTGAATTATTCCATGTTTAGCACAAAATTCACCAAATGGTGATTCATATTCACCACCACGATCACTTCGTAGCACCTTTATTTTCTTGCTAAGTTGATTTTCAACTTCATTCTTATAAAGAATGAATTTTTCGATAGCTTCGTCTTTGCTTTTAGTAAGTACACATAACAATATCTCGTGCTATCATCGACAAAAGTAATAAAGTACTTATTGCCACCTCGTATTTGGACAAATTTCAAGTCACGCACATCACTGTGAACTAGTGCCAACGGCTCAATACTTCTTTCAAGACTATGAAACGAAGACCTTGTAAGCTTTGCCTCAATGCAGGTTTCACATTTGTGATTCGAATCAAATTGAAACCTAGGCAAGTAGTTTAGTTTGCTTAGTCTACGTAATGCATTGTAATTTACGTGACCTAATCTACCATGCCACAGATTATGAGACTCAAGCAAGTAAACAGAAGGAGTTTTCTCATTATTCATAACAGTTGGGGTTACAGCAATTACATTTAATTTAAATAGGCCATCAGTCATATAGCCTTTCCCAACATAAACTCCTATCTTGGTAATCACCAGCTTATCTGCCTCAATGACCATGAGGAAACCATTCTTGCTCAGAAGAGATCCAGAAACCAGATTCTTGCGAATCTCTGGCACATACAGCACATTAGTTAGAGTAAGCTCTCTGCCAGAGGTCATCTTCAGGATAACCTTGCCTTTACCCAGCACATCAGATGTTGCGGAGTTTCCCATGAACAACTTTTCACCATTTGTGACTGGTGCAAAAGTAGTGAACATGCTCCTGTTGGAGCAGACATGGCATGTGGCCCCAGTGTCCAGCTACCACTCCCTTGGGTTAGACCCCACCAAGTTAACCTCACTAATCATCGCCGTAAGGTTTAGGTAAGATATGTCAACGGAGAGATGATCTCTCTCATTTCCAACAATATTAGCCTGAGGACGCTGCTTGTTATCCCTCCAAGGATGGCAGCAGTCTGCTGATCAGTGCCCAACTTTATCACAATTGAAGCACTTTCCATTGAACTGGAACTTAGCCTTCTTTCCTACCCCACCGGTAGGCTTCAACTGAGACCCTTTCATGGCCTTTTTTTATCTTTTCGTTTTCGCTTCCCTGCTTGGCTTGAAAGGATTGACCTTTGGTACCAGAAATCTGGCCGTGATCCAATACATTAGCCTTCTCAAAGTGAGAATTCTCCGATTTACATTCAGCCAATTTGTTATCCTCCTCAATCCGCAGCTTGATAATTAAATCTTCGAAAGACATCTCTTTCCTCTTATGCTGCAAATAGCTTTTGAAAGCTTTCCACTGAGGAGGTAGCTTGTGAATAGCAGTAGCCACCTATAGGGATTCTGACATAGTCAACAGTGCATTTCTTGCAAAAGCACTTGATACTCCTGCACTTGGCTCACCACTGAACGTGAATCCACCATTTTGAAGTCCATGCACCGACTGGCTAAGAATTTCTTAGACCTAGCATCCTCGATCTTGTATTTCTTTTCTAAGGACTCCCAGAGCTCCTTAGCAGACTTCTTTACCAAATATATGTGATACAGAGAATTCTCCAGGCCATCCAAGACATAGTTGAGGCACAGAAAATCAGCACTTTTCCATGCATCCCAAGCCGCACGCCTATGCATATCAGTGTCGTTTTCAGCCACGACAGGGGCATCCTCAGCAGTGTTCTAAAACGCGCGCGCCTAGGCGTGAAGCGCGCCTCAGCCGCGTCAAAACAACGAAAAGCGTGAAAAAAAACGTCTGAAAATTTTTTATCTAAAAAGCGCGCATTATGCGCGAGTAAGCGCGGCGAAGCGTGACCTGAAGCGAGCCAAAGCGCGCTTATGAATTTTTTTTATTTTTTTTTTCAATTTTTTTTTAAGGGTTAAAGTATGTGTAAAATTTAAATTTTGTATATAGGAATTGAAAAACGCTTTTTAATTACTTTTTAACGCATACTCCCGCTTAAGCTTGAAAAGCTTGACACTCGGGCTCCCCGCTTCATCACGCTTCACGCTTTTTAGAACACTGATCCTCAGTGAGGAAACGTGCAAGACCCAAAGTAGTAAGATAAAAAATCATCTTATTCTGCCATGTCTTAAAATCAGTCCCCACAAACTTATCTGGTCGAATCGCATGATTCACAGGAAATGGAGCAGGAAACGATGGCAAAGGTACCGAGGCCACAGCCCTAGGTACTGGCAAAGGTATTGTGCCAAATTGGATTTCCAAGGCCCCAACCGTAGGCAAAGTGGGGTTAACTCCAACATGAGGAATATCGCAACTAATTGTCCCATCAATGGGAGGAATGCCAATCGAGGTCTCCCCAGTGTTAATATCGATCATTATAGGATTTGGTACACCGATACCAACAGTGTTGCTTCCGTTGTTCACATCATCATTTCCATGAGAAGCCATTGAACCTTAGAACACACAACAATAATTTAGAATAATAATAACGTTGTAATATGTGAATAGATTCAAGATCTATGTTATCAATTAAAAGAAAATTAAAAATTTCGAAATTGAAATATGAGAGCAAATTATTTTGTCAAATTATTAACAACAATTATTTTACCATGAATTAAAACATTAGCCAAATATTAGACAATAATTATGAAGAAAAAGTTAGCAATCATATACTAATAATTTAAACAATCATTACATAATGATTTTAAAACCATGCAACATAATTAAAACCATATATATCCATGCAACTTCATGCAAAACCAGGAACAATGTAGTGAGAGGGGATTAAAACCATGCACTGAGAAAGAGAAACAAAACCAAAACCCTGTATATGCATGTAAACCTCACACCGTGAAAAAAAAAAAAACTCTAGTAGACCATTTTTTTCCCTTACTGATTTCAAATCTAATAACCTTTCTGCGTGCAATTAAACAAAAAGATTTTAACCCACACGATTTATGTATATAATACAGTAAATAGAACTAAAAGAATAAATGCCAGAAAGAAACCAAACTGTAAAAAAGCGATAATGTAAAGTTTCCCGAAATGGAATTCGATTTAAGTTTGTTGGGGAAAATTAGAGAATCAAACAAAGAAACCAAACCGAAGTCCCATGTTTTCACGGTTTCCTTAAATTGAATTCGTCGCCTCATCGAGGTGCAAGAGGTTTTGATCGGTGTTCAATTCCCAGGATAAAATTGGTTGTCGGTTCACGCTGCATTTCGTTAACCGCCTATTGAACTATCAGCGTCTTTCTCAAAAAAACTTTAGCAAAGGAAGAAAAAGAGCAAAACCGAGGCTGCTTGAGAATGGAGGAGGAAGCAGAATTTTTTTTCTTGTGTTTTCTGTTGTGTTTCAACTGAGAGGAGAGTTGCTATTTATAGGCGAGCAACTTTGATTTCCATTTAACCATAGCATTAATATCCATTTAACCCATTTTAATTACAATTTGAAACTGGTGAATTGATGGAAATGATGAAACTGATGCGGATATGGGAACTGGCAGACACTTGAATTTCATTCAATCAAATTTTAAAACCAAGAAACTGCTGAAATAAATTATGCATAACTGATAAAATTTTCCAACATGGCCCACACAGTGCTTGTGAGCCCCCACACCCCATGTGAGAGGGTTGTTCAAGTAGTTTTTCAAATAAGTTGTTCAAGTAGCAAGGTTCAGATAGATATATTTGTTAGTTTCCTAAAACTAATTAGTTACTAACTCGAGGATATCTCCAACTTTTTATGGGATGCATAAGTTCACTTGGCTGAATGATTCAATAAAAAAAGCATAATTTTGTTTCTTTACTAAAACAGGAACACCCAAAAGAATCAATTAAGGGAATTTTTGCCGATGTATTGAATATTTGAATCAATTATAGCAGCTGAGAGTTCTTACCATTGTTACTTTGCTCACGTTATTATTTTCTTTTCTATTTGTTCATTTCCTTTACAGTTATTTGGCTTGGCTTATTTCCTTTTCTAGTTCTGTGTCTTAACAAAACTGCAGAAGATTTCACTTATTTTTGAAGGATAGGCAGAGTACATTATTGAAACATGTTTCTTACTTGTGTTGGAGAATCATATTTCTCTTGCTCATATTGTCACATTCTATCATTATTGTAAGCTGACCCCCTCTGTTGATACCTTTAGCATCCCCATTCTATTCACTTCACTAGAAAATTGATTTCAAACACTTTTTGTGTTGGAATTTAAGGGTGATTAATGTGTGAATTGGAATAAGTCACAAATAAGTGTCATGATTGGGCGCGACTCTTCAAAAAGAAAAAGGTGTATAATAAAGAGTCATGACTTTTGATAAGATGCAATCTACATCATCAATCATGAAATGGTACGATCTAATGGTTGACATGAATTTGTGTCAAAAGATGCGATTATTCGAAGAGATACATTAAAATCTATAAATTGGACCCTCCTAATTCCATTTTATTCACTCCAAATCAATTCTATATAATTGATTTCTAATTCTCTCTTTCTCCAAATTCTATCAAAATAATTTCCAAATTATTTTGAGTTTCATATTTGATATTTATTACTCGATGTCTATTTCGTTCTTAAAGAGTATAGCTAAGCGTTGGTTCGTCGAACAAAATTAATACCGTGCTATATTAATTTTGGAAGAAGCGTTGTATCTTGATAAATGGACGCCCATTTGATCCTGTTAGCACCAATGCAGGGAGGAAATCCGTCTTAAGGAGATTTACATTCGCATACCTCGCTTCATTTTATCTCCTTCTAATTTCTCCATGTTAGTCAGTCAAAATTATATGTGCGTATCATGATTTTGGTAAGTCAAAATTTACTTGATATTTTGCAAGAGTAAGTCATTATTTAATCGTCTTTGCATGCACATATTTTTTTCGTTAAAAGAATATAATTATGCATCAATTTTATCTAACAATCTTAAGATGGATTTTCTTTTTGTTGTGCATGTTGTATTGTGTTGAGTTTTATTTCATGAAATTTGTTTCAGCCAAGATTTGGAGAAAGAGAAAGAGCTTTGTCCTTTAGCACACGATTTATGTAGTAAAATGCATAAAAGTGTATTGTTGTGCATGATTTTCATTATTTGTGTGTGTTGACAAATGATTTCGGAGCCTTAATGGCATATCAATGAATTGGTGCCTTTTCTTTAATAATAATAATAATATATATATATATATATATAATTGCTGTGCTCTTAATATTTGCATGAGATTATATGTAAATATATGTGTGTATAAATATTTAATTAAAATTGTGCTTATTTAAAATGTCATTTTATCATAAGGTAATTAACCTATTTGATAATTTTTATTTAGTGCCATAGCATTGAAGTGTAGTATATATATATAAACATATATGTGAGTGTGTGTAATTACACTCAAATTACTATGATGATTGTTTGCATAACATTCTCAATTAAAATTGTATGCTAGTTTATGGTTTCTAATGAGAGCCTCCTTTAATTTGATAAAATTAAGTGAGATGTTTTGTGCATAGTGAAGATAATATTATATTATCATGTCACTCATAATTGCACAATAAATGTATTTGTTCGCTATGAGAATTGCCTCTATAAAATGAAGAATGTGAATAGTGTTATTCATGGGGGTATCAAGTTATACAAGTTGCATTCTTAAATTACATTTTTGAAAAGATGAAAAGGTTGGAAGCCCTTTTATTCAAAAGAATGCTATACAAATTATAATTATGGACGGTAAACCAAAAGTGGTTAATATTGAAAGTCCTAAATATGAAAATACATGAACTTTCATTGATGTTTCCAGTCATTTATATGTTGACTACAAGTGAAATAAAATTGTTTATTCAGCAAAATAAACATATGATCAAACTTTATATAGTTATATGAATATTTTATTATTAAATAAACTTTACCCAGAATTGTGGGGTATGAATTTTGTTTGGAAAAAATATTATAAATTAAAGTTCGAATGCAGCCCAAGATTTGGGGAGGGATGTCGTTGCTTTCTTCAAATTAGAGTATTATGATATTCGAAAATATTTGAAATGATAAACTGCAACAATGAATGTTTTGTTAAAATTAATATGCGCATGATGTTGAAAATTGGATATCCAATGCAAGGATTCGAAATCTACTAGTAAATATATTTTACTATTGATGGTGTAGTTATTTTGTGGAAATTCTTAATACAACTTTAGAATTGAAAGAAATTAGTGCTTTCAATAAAGTTCAAACGAATCATGATGACTTCAAACTTTTTCGAAGGATTTTGAAATTGGTGACATTAGTGTTTGTTATATCATTTGATTCAGCTTGCTGGGTACAAAGTGTCATGTATAGTGATAAGCCTCAATATATATCATTGGAAGATTGTTCTTGTTTGCTAGAAACACACCGCAAGTGCACGTATCGCATACAAGTGACAGTGGACTAAATGAGTCCGATTTATCGATCCCACAAGGATTGTCTATTTCAATTACACTCTAGTTTAATCAATTTAAACAAGAAATACACAATAAAGTTTTGGTTTTGAAAATGTTTGTACTAGAATTAAAAGCACAATTGTAAATAAATAAGTAGAAAAATGGTAATAACTTGATGATAAAGGGGTATTGGGATTTTTTATTCCACTTGACTATTACCTAATTGAATTCTCAACAAGCAAATAGAAATACAACTTACTAATCATGTTAGATCCGATTTTTCAAGTTTAGTTAGTTACCTATCTCGAGTGAAATCAACTATAATTAGTGGAATTAACCTATTATATCTCTATGTCGATTAAAAACACATCAATTGCATTAAATCTTTGTGTAGGGATGGCAAAAAACCCGAATGACCCAAAACAACCATCCCCGAAAATTACCCTCCCCGTCTGGTCCGCGGGGGAGGTTCGGGGCGGGTTTTTTGCCTTGCGGGGCATTTCGGGGCGGACCCAGAATTTTTTTTTTTGGAATGAGAAACTAAAAATAAATTTAATGAGGTTTAGAAGAATTGAACCTTGGTGGAATTTAAGGGTATGAGAATACACAACCACTATACCATTATGTTGTTTATTGATTTTTTCTTCAAATATATACATATTATCTCTAAAGTTCAAACTTAAAAATTCTAACTAGTTCGACACCTAAATTTTTCACCTAAAATTTCATTACCGGTTTTGAAAAAAAAAATTAAAAAAATATAATTTCGGGTCAGTGGCGGGGCGGGTAGTCACCCCGACCTGCCCCACGAACAGTCGCGGGGCGGGGCGGGTTACACCATTTTCGGGGACCCATTGCCATTACTACCTTTGTGAAAATAACTCAATGAAGTATCTAGGATTTTAGGTATATCTCTATCCTAAATAAGAACCTCGAGCAAATATTGTATTGATCTAGAATATACAACAATTTCTCAATAGTTGCACATCCCATGAAATTCAAGCATAAATTTGGTCACAATAAATGCAAGTCAATAAATACAATAATAAATGCACAAGATAATAAATAACTTAAATTCTCAATACAAGCATCAATATCTACTAAGCTAGGTCAAGCTTTATCAATCATCCCAACACTAAATAACTTAGCCCATAGTGAAATAACAATAAAATTCAAGAATTAAATACATCATTTCAACTATGAAGTAAAGTAAATAGAGAAATATGAAGATTAAGCAATAACACTTCCATTCACCAATGATTCTTACTTCAAAATATCAATATTCTTCCACAATGATATGGGTATTTCTCCCCTAAATCAACATTCATCAATCCCTAGCCAAATCATTCAAAAATACCCAAAAATCGCGTTGATCCGCGTTTAACAGCATTTGGACCGAATCGGATCGTCCCGGGTCAGCCTAGAATATCTTTCAAAATAATGACCATGCGATCGCGCGCCTGAACGCCTCGCAATTGCTTGGTTGACATTGTGAGTCTCGGGTTGGATTTTTGGCATGAGTCGCGAGCGCGACTTGGTTCGAGCCACGCGTTCGCGTGGTTCACCTGGGCGTGATTTTGCAGCTCAGTCCTTGGATAAATTGCAATGGGTTCCTCCAACTTCCAATTTTTATCAACTTGGTCCTCAAATATTCTGATTTCTCTAAAAAAACCCTCCTAAAATTGCATTTGAGGTTCTTCATCTTTTGAGAACTTTCAATTCAGTCCCTGGATCAATTGGACGAGAAGTCCACATCTTTCCAGAAGTGACAAGCCGGTCCCCAAACTTCTAATTAGGGGAGGACGTGGTTTAATTTGGTTCTGGTTCCAGAAGAACCAAACCAAACCAAAAATTGATGGTTTTTTACTAATGGAACCAATTGATTTTTTTAAAGATATGGAACCAAATCGGAACCGAACCGCTCGGTTTTGGTTTGGTTTGGTTCTAAGACCATTACTTGAATTTTTAAATCATAAATGCAAATTAAAACCTGTTTATATTCGCTTCTTCATTAGAATCCATCTACATCAATACTAAATAGAAAATGAAATTTTTAGTTAACAAAATAAAAATTTAGAAAAAGTAACATGTTATTCCAAGTCAAAGAAGAAGAAACTCGCCTAAAGGAAGCTCGCCGACCCGGTTGAAACTTAGAGAATCGAACATAAAGACCATTTAGACTTATAGTTACAGGTTACAATGAAGTTCTGAGTCTCATTCTACTGTAGTACCGTGTGAGTTAAGGATGGATTTGTAACTTGAGTTAGGGTTAACTCTTGAGAATTGACGAATTGAGCCGAAGTTTATATATACATAAATTTTAAAAAATAAACATATATGTCGTCGATGGTGACTAAGGAGTGCAACGATTGTTGTATTATACGAGTGCAAGTAAAACCGTGTGAATGCTTGTTTGTAATTGAAAAGAAGAAAAATGAATTAGAATTAGAATTAGATTTATGATTTAAATCTTTGTCTAATAGGAAATGAGATAAAATGTATGGTAAATAATATTTTTGTTCATTTCACATTTATAATTTCAGGTTTGAATATTTTGGTGAGATGAATATCCACTAATTTGTAAAAAAAATATATATATAAAAAATTAAGTTTGGTTCTTGGTTCTGGTTCTGGTTCTGGAAAGAGAGCTGGAACTAGAACCGAAACCAAATGGTTCTTGATTATAAGAATCAAACCATTATTTTTTTTTTATGTAGAACCGAACCAAACCGCTTGGTTTGATTTGGTTCTGGTTTGGTCTGGTTTGGTTCGGATATTTTGTCCACCCCTACTTCTAATCCTTGCAATATTTGGCTCTTTTCTCCTCAACTTCTTCAATTTAGCATTCTTCTGCTTCTTTCTTTTGTTTTCTCCATGTAGTTGAATGTTAAACCTATTTAACCACAAAATATGCACAATTCAGAAGGTATTTGTCCAAATTACTCAAAAATTACTACCATAAATGTATGAAATATGCATGTAAAATGCACTCAAAAAATATCCCCAAATTAGAACTCTTGCTCGTCCCGAGCAAGAATATTTACATGCATCTACAAAAATAATGACAATATGATCAACAATGCTAGATAACTTGCAATCTTCAATGAGTGTGAAATTGCACAATTAATTCACAAAGATGTTCCCAAATAATGCTACAAAAATGAGTTTGGCTTATTCGATGTTCAATCGGTGCACGGTGCATAGCCACTTTCAATCATCAATTAAGTTCGAGAATGTTGATGAGTAAAGAGGTTTCAAGTCAAAACTAATCCAACATTAGTGGTCAATTATTTCCTTTCTCACTCGTGACATTCATCCCCCAATACATATTTTTCTTTCAACTCTTGGGATGCAATTCTAGAGGGTACTCTCAAATCACTCTTTCTTTTTCCACTCTAGTAAGGGTGTGTCTTACCGACAATCTTGACAACCTAGAAATGCGGTGACTCTCCACTAAATGAGTGCTTCGACATTCAAGTTTATACTAAGCAATTCAAACTCACTATTAATATAAAAGCCCTTATGCAAGTACAAATGCATGATTTCTAAAAACTAAAATGATGATTGCTCATGCCTTCCCCACTCCCTTAAGCTTTCTAATTGACCCATGTAGTGAGCTTTAGGTCGGCAGTTCCCTGATTGTTTTAAGATCAAAGGGTATCAGGTTTCAAAATACCCCTACGGAATTAATAACTCAAGTCAAAAAGGCTACGAAGTGGGGTAGACTTATTAAGCAAAGGCGATGATGATGTGCTCTCTTTTTTTTCAAGTGTGTGTGTGAGTATCCTACTCATTAAGCTTTCTAGTTGACCCATGTAGTGAGCTTTAGGCCGGTGACTCCCAAGTTTCAAACTTAAGGAACCAAGTTTCAAAATACTCTTACGGGCTTAATTACTCGAGTCAAAAAGGCTTCGAGATAGGGCAATGCAATGCAATGCAAAAATTAACATAGGCTTAGAACTCTAGCATATGGTCATTACTTAGCTTATACTTGGCGAAAGACACTCCACACAAAAATTTACTTCCACATTCATGGAATCACCACAAGTCTAGACCGTTTCCTTTTTCGGGTCGACCACTCCAAACTTTTCTTATAGCAGGGTCGAGAGATCTAGAGCATAAGGAAACATTGGATAGGTTGATAAAAATTAAATTGCAAACTCACAACCTAGTTCTTCTACTCCTTTAACCTCCCTTCAACAATTACTAAACTCACCAACAATCAAACATGACTATTGTGCTCAATGTACATAGGATCTTACATGAATAAGCATTTTATAGAAAGTAGCACAAGTATAAAATTTGGTCATAACTCATGAATTAACAACAATTTAAAACATCAAAATCTCTTAAGCTGACAAGGCTATCTAGCATGTCAATAATCCAAACAAAATAAGCAATTTCAAACATCAAAATACCTAGAGCTGGCAAGGCAATCTAAAATGTTCACATAGCAACATGATCCCAATACCCCCAAACTTAAATTAAACATTGTCCTCAATGTTGACAAGAGCATAATAAAAAGAAAGGAATGGTGATGGAACTTCCCCGGATTGATGCATGAATGATGTTCAACGTTGACCTAAGATTTTGATTCTCTTGGTAAGCAAATCTCCCCCAAACTTGTTAAGGACAAAGTCGCTTAGAATTTCAAAAATATTGAACCTACAAAACTTAATGATTAAACAAATTAGAAATAATAAAAATGAAACAAGTAAATATCAACAAGTAAGCAAAAGAGTAGAAATTTGGGTTGCCTCCTAAAAAACGTTTGGTGAGAGTCGTAAGCTCGACTTTAGGATACGATCACTCCGGATCTGCAAGAGGGATGGATGACTTCTTGTTGTTATGTAAAATCGTAAGTACACGATATCGCAATCAAGTAATAAAGTGACTTTTGAGTCGAGTGGTCGTTCCCACGAGGACTGTTTACTGAGTACCGAAATATGTCAGTTCTAAACTTTATTTGAATAGAAAAAGAGAATTTGTGATTATAAACTAAAACTAATAAATTAAATTAAAGAATTTAAAATTGCAGAATTATTATGTTTTCAAATAAGATTGTAAAGTAGTTGGAATTTACGAGCTCACCTAGTCAATTAAATCAATTCCAATTCATGGTTTATTTTCTAAATATGTGTTCGATCGAATTCACTAATTCAAATTGGGATTCTCTTTCGAGTTTAAATCAATCCTACCTAAATAAGTCAACCTTGTATCTCTACAGCGAGTCCGAATATTCCTTATCTAGATGCATTACACACGAGAATTCACACACGACCGTAATAATAACAAGAGTATATCTCTATCTCTCGTTAAATTACCGGATTTATTACCTAGATCTATGTTATTAACTCACCTCTCGGATTATGAAAATAACACATGAAATCATGAAAGAGTGGTCAGTTCATTCACGCATTAAACACAATAATAAATCAACACATGCATTGAAGCGTTAAAACAAGGAATATGGAATTAAAATAATTAACTAGGCTACATTGTTCATTCCAGCATAGAATTTAGTTACACATCTTGATTAAAGAACAATAACAATAAAATAAAACGTTCATTGAAAACAAGAAGAAAGGAAAGCATGCACCAAGTCTCAATTCTTCTATTATCTTCAATTTACGCCCCTCCGCAATGCTTGAATTCCAAGAATTTTATGTTGAAATCTCTGTTGTAGCTCATTATATGGAGAGGCAAAGGTCCAGATTTTGTGCCTCATGTGTTGTATATATAGGTTTTGGAGAAACCTAGGTCAAGAAAGAAAGAATTCTATTGAAAATCGCAAGAAAAAGCCCACAATCGACCCAACCGGATAAGCATGTGATCGCATGGCTTCAACCCTAGCGATTGCGTGGATTTCGTTTAAACTCTCGGGTTACAATTTTGCATCTTCTCGCGATCGCGTTTTATGTATCCAGCGATCGCGACTTCCATCTTTTTTCGGCTGTGTAAGTTGGTCCCGGACTTTTAATTGTACCTTCAATCCTCAACTTCCAATTGTTGCAATTTAGTCCCCAAACTTTATCTTCTTCTCAATTTTCCCATTTAAGCTCTCAAATGCTTTAATTAGATCCCCCAACCTCTGATTTGTTCACTTGAGCACCATGGACCTTCCCGGTTGACGTCACATATCTCTCACTTGCTCAATTAAGCTCCAATTAACATCCAATATTTCCGTTTTTCCATTAATTGCTTCATTCTTCTTCGATTGAGACATTTTCTGAAAAGTAAACAAATAAACACAAATTAAGGAGCATATATTCTTAAACAACAATAATTTCTTCTAATTTAGACATACAGATAAGTGTATAAAACACACTTATCACTTCTCCTTTTCATAATCGCTACCCAAGTATAGCTTCAAGCATTGCCCATTGAATTTGAAGTTCCCCTTGCTCTGATGATACAGTTCGACCACTCCATGTGGGAAGATTTGCGCAATAGTTAAAGGTCCCGACCATCTGGAGTGGAGTTTGTCGGGAAACAATCGAAGTCTGGAGTTGTAAAGAAACACTTGTTGCCCAACATGGAAGTCTCGCTTCACAGTTCTTGTCATGCCACCTCTTTGTCTTCTCTTTGTAAATCTAAGCATTCTCGTATGACTCAAGGCGAAACTCATCGAGTTCATTGAGTTGGAGTAGTCTTTTCTCACCGGCCGACTTCATATCAAAATTCAAGATTTTTGTCCAAACAAGAGGCAAAAGGGAGACATACCAATGGGGGTTTTGAAGGCGGTGCGGTATGCCCATAATGCATCATCCAATTTCTTGGACCAATCCTTCCTCGAGGCATTCACCGTTACTTCAAGAATTTTCTTCAACTCTCTATTTGAAATCACTACTCGGCCACTTGTTTGTGGATGATAAGGAGTGGATATTCGATGTTTGACTCCATACTTGGTCAAAAGTGAGTCGAAGAGGCGGTTACAAAAGTGTTTTCCTCCATCACTAATGATAGCTCGAGGGATGCCATAACGAGTAAAAATATTTTTCTTTAAAAAGTTCACCACCACTCGAGCATCATTGGTGGGAAGTGCTACCGTTTCTATCCACTTTGACACATAGTCCACCGCAACCAAAATGTATTGATTTGAAAAAGAAGATGGGAAAGGTCCCATGAAATCAATACCCCAAATATCGAATATTTCCACTTCTAAAATAGAATTCAAAGGCATTTCATTTCGATTAGAGATATTACCCAGGCGTTGGCACGATCATATTTGGACGCAAGTGTGTGAGCATCCTTGAACAAGGTGGGCCAATAAAATCCCAACTGAAGAACCTTTGATGTGGTTTTCACTGCACCAAAATGAACTCCATAAGGTGAAGAGTGACATTGCTCAAGAATATTCTCCATCTCCTCCTCGGGCACACATCTTCTCATGATTTGATCCGGACCCCTTTTGAACAACAATGGGTCATCCCAAAAATAATGTTTGATATCCGCAAAGAACTTTTTCCTTTGTTGATAAGAGTGGTCCGGGGGAGTGATGCCACTTGCAAGAAAATTAACATGGTTCGCATACCATGGCACACTAGAAGCTTGTAGAAGATCCATGATTTGGAAAAGTTTCTCATCCGGGAATACCTCACTTATCTCTTCATCAATAACTTCCTCGGTTTGCTCAAGTCTAGATAAGTGAGTGACTATAAGATTCTCGGTCCCCTTCTTGTCACGAATCTCCAAATTAGACTCTTGGAGAAGGAGTACCCATCTAATCAATCACGGCTTGGCATCTTTCTTTGCCAACAAATACTTGAGGGATGAGTGGTCGGTATACACAATCACCTTGGAGCCAATAAGATATGACCGAAACTTGTCAAAGGCAAAGACTACCGCTAATGTATCTTTCTCGGTAGTAGCATAATTCAATTAGGCATCGGTCAATGTTCTACTAGCATAACAGATGACATGCAAGATTTTGTTCTTCCTTTTCCCCAACACCAGCCCCATGGCATAGTCACTTGCATCACACATAAGCTCAAAGGGTAAACTCGAATCCAAAGCCACAATAATAGGTGCCGTGATGAATTTCTCTTTAAGAGTGTTAAAAGCTTGGAGACACTCTTTAGAGAAATAAAATGTAGCACTCTTCTCAAACAATGAACAAAGTGGCTTTGTGATTTTTGAGAAGTCCTTGATGAATCTCCTATAGAATCCCGCATGCCCCAAGAAACTTCTTATGCCCTTCGTCGAGGTTGGGGGAGGTAGTTTTTCAATAACATGAATTTTTGCCTTATCTACCTCAATCCCCTTGCTTGAAATCTGGTGTCCAAGAACTATCCCTTCTTGCACCATGAAATGACATTTTTCCCAATTTAACACTAAATTGGTATCCTCGCATCTTTTTAGCACCATTTTAAAATTATTCAAACAATCATCAAATGAAGTACCAAAAGTCGAGAAGTCATCCATAAATACCTTGATAAATTTCTCCACCATGTCGGAGAAAATGACCATCATGCATCGTTGGAAAGTGGTGGGAGCATTACAAAGACCGAAAGGCATCCTCCTATATGCAAAAGTTCCATATGGGCATGTGAATGTTGTCTTCTCTTGAACCTCCGGGGCTATAGGAATTTGATTATAGCCCGAATACCCATCTAGGAAGCAATAGTGAGAGTGACCCGCCAATCGCTCAAGCATTTGATCGATGAATGGAAGGGGAAAATGATCATTCCTAGTAGCATTGTTGAGCTTGCGATAGTCAATGCAAACTCTCCACCCCGTTACTGGCCTTGTTGGAATAAGCTCATTATTTTCATTCTCCACCACCGTGACACCTCCTGTCTTTGGAACTACTTGCACCGGGCTTACCTATGTACAATCCGAGATTGGATAGATAATACCCGTATCAAGCCACTTCACCACTTCCTTCATGTTAGGATTCAACTGATGTTGATGCTCCACCGAAGGTTTGAAATCATCTTCCATAAGAATTTTATGCATGCATAATGAAGGGAAAATACCTCGAATATCCAAAATGGTCCATCCAATAGAAGCAATTTATCTTCATTCACTTCATTGAACAAGTGAGAAATAATGACCGGAAGGTAAAAGATTCTCCCAAGTAAGCATACCTCAAATGAGAAGGAAGAGGCTTTTGTTCGAAAGTAGGTGCTTTCTCAAGAGATGGTAGAGGCGGTGAAGAACTCTTTTTAAACTCCTCAAAGTAGGGGGCCCTCTTGTGTTGATATTGTGGTGATGCCTCCAAGTAGTGAGCCATTTGTTCAAATTCATGATCATCATCCTCGATCATCAAAGAATGGGCAATGCAAAACTCCAATGGATCCCTAGAAATCTCACGGTTGAAACAGTTGACCACTAGATGATCAATTACATCCACCTAAAAACATGAATTGGACTCCGAGGGTAGTTTAATAGCCTTCAACACATTGAAAGTGACTTGCTCATCTTGCACCCTCAAAATGAATTGCCCTTCTTGCACATCAATAAGAGCTCTCCCGACTGTTAGAAATGGCCTTCCCAAAATGATTGGAATGTCATGATCTTCCTCCATGTCAAGAATGAGAAGTTCGCCGGGAAGATGAATTTATCCGCCTTCACAAGAACATTCTTAATGATACCTCGAGGATATTTGATGGATCTATCTGTCAATTGTAGAGACACGGTAGTTGGTTTAGCTTCCCCAATTCCAATTTTCTGAAAATGGATAAAGGTATTAAATTAATGCTAGCACCAAGATCACATAAAGTTTTACTAAAATTAACATCACCAATAGTGCATGGAATAGTAAAACTCCCTGGATCTTTTATTTTTGGAGGTAGTTTGTTTTGAATGATTGCACTATATTCCTCGATTAGCATCACTGTCTCATACTCTTCAAGTCTTCTTTTGTAGGATAAAATATCCTTCATGAACTTGACATAGCTTGGCATTTGAGCTAAGGCATCGACAAAAGGAATGTTGATGTGTAGCTTCTTGAACACTTTCAAAAATCTTCCAAATTGACTATCAAGCTTTCGCTTTTGCAACCTTTGAGGAAAGGGGATAGGAGGCACATAAGCTTTGATTGGTGTTGGAGCTTTTGAAGTTGATGATTCCGGTTCAACCTCCTTGGGCATTTCAACAACTTTTTAGGGTGCTTGTATAGGCTCATTTTATTCAATGGGAGATTTGCTTGATTGAGTTGTTGGTTTTAGGGCCGTGATCTCGGGCAATTGTACCCCACTCCTTGTTGTAATAGCTTGAACATTCTCCCTAGGATTTGTCTCGGTGTTGCTAGGCAAACCTCCTTGTTGCCTTTCTGAGAGAAGTTTTGCTATTTGGCCTACTTGCTTCTCCAAATTTTTCAAAGAGGCATCATTGCGTTCTTGATATTGCAATTGATGATTTGTTAGCTTGGTGATAGCCTCTTCCCATCCCTCTTTTTTTTCTTGTGGCTTTGGATTCAACACATTTTAATTGTTGCCATAAGATAGATTTGGATGACTCCTTCAACTGGGATTGTAAGTAGGAGCATATGGATTGAACCCTTGGTGTTGGAAGTTTTGAGCATAAGAAACTTGCTCAGTAGATGAAGAACCACTTGCCACCAATGGAAAAATTGAGCTTTGATGATTAGCTCCACATATTTCACATACCAGAGGGACTTGAACCATGTTGATGGGCCGAGAGGTTGAAGTAGATAACCCTTCCACTTTCTTGGCTAAGGAATCTATTTTTGACAAGACAAGTGCATAATCATCACCTCCACGTGCACCACTAGAACTCCTTGGTGCACCTCTATTTGGCCACATTGCACTTTGTTCACTCATGATCTCAAACAAGTCATAAACCTCTCGAATGCTCTTTGTTTTGATAGATCCATTAGAAGATGAATCCACATTTGAACGGTAAGGAGGAGTTAACCCGGCATAAAAGTGGTTGACTTGTTGCCCCAATGCAATCCCATGATTTGGGCACTTCCTAAACATATCTTTGAACCTCTCCCAAGCTTCATGAAAACTCTCCATCTCGAATTGTTGAAATGTAGTAATATCATGCTTGAGTTTAGCAACTTTAGAAGGTGGAAAGAATTTTGTAGTAAACCTTTGGAAAAATTCCACCCAAGTAGTGATGCTCCCCAGAGGCAAAGTGTCAAGCCATTCTCTTGCCTTGTCTTTCTAAGTGTGCACAAATAATCTCATTCGAATTACTTCCACATTCACACCCTCATAGTTAAAGTTGCTACAAATCTTAAGGAAGTGTGCCACATGAGCATGTGGATTCTCATTGGTCCTCCCATAGAATGATATAGTGTTGGAGAATAAATTGATAACATCCGGCCGAAGTTGAAAATTTGGATGATTGTAGGAGGGATAGACAATGCTTGATTGATTCTCGACAATAGAAAGATTCATGAAATACCCAAAAACCATGTCTTCTTCATTAACAACGGGCTCTTGAACTCTAGTCACTTGAGGATCAAAATCCCGTGGAATTCCACCTCTTGGAGGAATTGTGGCTGGAGCATTAAGCTCGATGTTAACTCTTTCTCCTTCCATCCTAGTAAGAAGTTGTCTCCAAGCTTCCCATTGTTCCCTTAATCTACGTCGAAAGGTTCCCTCGATATCCGGATCTAATTCAACTAAATCAAGACTTCTACTTCGACGCATGCACAATTGACAACCTAGAACAACAAGAGAAATTAGAGGATTTCTTACACAAATCAAAAGAAAATTTGTACAAGAGATAAAAGTAACTAATTGTCAAAACAATATCAACTAAAATGTAATTCAAATAAAAACAATCATCGACAACGGCGGAAAAAACTTGTTCGCTAGAAACACACCGCAAGTGCACGTATCGCATACAAGTGATTGTGTACTAAATGAGTTCGGTTTATCGATCCCACAAAGATTGTCTATTTCAATTACACTCCAGTTTAATCAATTTAAACAAGAAACACACAAAATAAAGTTTTGGTTTTGGAAATGTTTGTACTAGAATTAAAATCACAATTGTAAATAAATAAGTAGAAAAATGGTGATAACTTGATGATAAATAGGGTATTGAGATTCTTGATTCCACTTGACCATTACCTAATTGAATTCTCAACAAGCAAATAGAAATGAAATTTACTAATCATGTTAGATCCGATTTTTCAAGTTTAGTCAATTACCTCTCTCGAGTAAAATCAAGCCTAATTAGTGGAATTAACCTACTATATCTCTATGTCGATTAAAAACACCCCAATTGCATTAAACCTTTGTGAAAATAACTCAATGGATCATTTAGGATTTTAGGTATATCTCTATCCTAAACAAGAACCTAGAGCAAATATTGTATTGATCTATAATATACAACAATTTCTCAATAATTGCACATCACATGAAATTCAAGCATGAATTTGGTCACAGTAAATGAAAGTCAATAAATACAACAATAAATGCACAAGATAATAAATAACTTAAATTCTCAATACAAGAATCAATATCTACTAAGTTAGGTCAAGCTTCATCAATCATCCCAACACTAAATAACTTAGCTCATAGTGAAATAACAATAAAATTCAAGAATTAAATGCATCATTTCAACTATGAAGTAAAGTAAATAGAGAAATATGAAGATTAAGCAATAACACTTCCCTTCACCAATGATTCTTGCTTCAAAATATCAATATTCTTCAACAATGATATGGGTATTTCTCCCCTAAATCAACATTCATCAACCAAACTAACTAATTATAAGAGAAAATTACAAGAAAAGAGTAAAGAAAAAAAAAGAACAATGAGAGAAAAATGTTTTGGGATGAAAAAATGGAGGAAGAAGAATGAGGAACCCTAGCCAAATCATTCAAAAATACCCAAAAATCGGGTAGATCCGCGTTTAACAGCATTTGGGCTGAATAGGGTTGTACCGGGTCAGCCCAGAATATCTTTCAAAATAATGACCACGCGATCACGCGCCTGAATGCCTCGCGATCGCTTTGTTGACATTGTGAGTCTCGGGTTGGATTTTTGGCATGTATCCCGAGAGCAACTTGGTTCGAACCACGCGTTCACATGGTTCACCTGGGCGTGATTTTGCAGCTTAGTCCTTGGATAAATTGCAATTGAGGTCCTCCAACTCCAATGTTGATCAAATTGGTCCTCAAATATTGTGATTTCTTTCAAAAAGCCCTCCTAAAATTGCATTTGAGGTCCTTCATCTTTTGAGAACTTTCAATTCAGTCCTTGGATCAATTGCACGAGAAGTCCACAGCTTTCCAGAAGTGACAAGCCGGTCGCCAAACTTCTAATCCTTGCAAGATTTGACTATTTTCTCCTCAATTTCTTCAATTTAGCATTATTTTGCTTCTTTCTTGTGTTTTCTCCATGTAGTTGAATGTTAAACCTATTTAACCACAAAATATGCACTCAGTAGGCATTTGCCCAAATTACTTAAAAAGTACTATCATAAATGTATGAAATATGCATGTAAAATGCACTCAACAGCTCTCATTTTAAATAATAATGATTGTTTTATCAAAGGATAACCTATCGAATCCATTTATAAATGGGTTTGTTGACCACAAAATCCGGGTGGACCTTGGACCAACACATCTCAACTCCTCCCTCTTGAACACGTAGATCTCCTGTACACTATGACAAACAATCAGTTTGCAAAAGGGGCCGAGGTGGCTCCCGTTTGCACTCCGATGCCAAAGTCAGTACTCATTTCAAGTGAATATATATTGGGTGCGGGAAATGAAAATGTGTAAAAGAGAGAAAAGGGAGCGAGATTCGAAATATTTTGTTAGTGTATTGAATTACCAACCTTTTCCTTGGAGGCAAGTGTGCTCTATTTATAGAATGAGTAATTCTCTTACATTGTGACATGTGTTAGGCTTTACACATGGCAATATCCTAACTATTCATGAGGTAAACCATTTCTTCGGCTATAATAATTACTACTTGTCATTGGGATAAAGTAACCATCAAATCCCTTTAAAGATGTTGTCACATCAAGATATCTTTTCACCTTTCCAGGGTACTCACTTCGACTTAGGAGTACCTCGGCATAAGGGTACCTCGACATAACATCACCCCGGCATAGGGGTATCTCGGCATAGGATCACCTCGGCATAGGGGTACCTAGGCATAGCATCACCCCAGCATAGGGGTACCTTAGCATAGGATCACCTCGACATAGGGGTACCTAGGCATAGCATCACCCCGGCATAAGGGTACCTCGACATGTAAGATTCCAGCAAGTTTGGTATCTACAGTTTGGCCTGTGGGTCATGATTAGGTGAATGGATGTTTTGTGGATCCCTATTGGGCCCATATGGATGACGTGTCATGTAAAATTAGTCATGGTCATAACACTAGTTCCTCAAGTCTGGTTGGTTCATTTATGTGCGAACCGGACTTGAAAATATAAGGGATCGAAGATGATGGAATGTGTATATACTCTAAGAAATAACCAAAATAGGAAATATATGAAAAATCATTCTTGTAAGACACCATCAGAATAGAAAAAATAGAATATATTTTGCATGGTAAAGTGTTGCCGAAGAGGAATAATATAGGCAATTTGGCCCATACTTTAATATAGTTTGAACACTTTGGTCCTTATTTGAACACTTGACAACCCTTTCACGTAGACTTTTCTTAGTTATATTAAAAGAGTATTGGGCTGCTTTATTCAAATTTTTGAAAGTGTATCTCTTCTCCCAACAAAAAAGAATACTCGAGAATGCTTTGAACTTACGAAGACATTTAGGCTCATAGCAATATCCCGAGCATGCCTTAAATAGGAGGGGAATTACATGGTTTCCTTTGATAATGTTGAAGATCTTACGCCTAGATGTACGAGGGCTAATAGCCTGTCTAGATAACATAGAGAATATGCTCAATTCAAGCAGTTGGAGGGCTTACAAGTCTGCCTCGTTTTGAGATGTGCATCTTTGGATAATATGAAACAATGTATATATACGTTGTGTCTTGTGTCGACATGTGTGTATATACTCTAGTCCCTTAAATTTGGAAGTCCCGGGCATTCACGACTGAGGTTTGAATTTATAGCTTTTGGATGTTTTGTCTAGATTGGAATTGACCAATGATAGAGTCCTTTGTAAAAGGTGTTAGTTGAAGAAGTCCCCTCTTGGGTGGAGTCAATTGCAAAAGTTCCTCGTGAAGGCCAAGAGAAGGAGTCCTTTGGAAGTGGTCCATTCGGATATCATGTGGATCAACAACCTAATCCAGAATCCTGGGCGTCGAATGAGGTAGCGACGGAAATCCGAGCCAATGGCATGGCAGAAGTTTCTTCAACTTACCGGATGCTGAGAGAGATTAGGGTTACACATCTGAGCCCGTCATGCAGACCTTTTCGCCCCCTAAAGGTCAAGTTGCGGTGCTCCTTGATGCGTTTCAATGTGGGATGCGCTTGCCTCTTCACCCTTTCTTCAGGACTCTCCTCCGGAGTTACAACTTTTGTCATATCAGGTGGCTCCGAACGTCAAGACCCAGGTTGTGGGAACCTGGCTGGTATGGCAAGAAGTCAGCCCGGACTTCCCCATCTCAACTTACATCATCCACACCCTTTATATCCTGAAAAAGGTAGCTCGGAGGGATAAGGTTGATATTCTGGACTGGTACTACATTACCACCAGGGGACATCATTCTCCCTTTATTACGAGACATCCAACCTCCATCAAACATTGGAGGTCACAATGGTTCTGGGTAGCCGGAGAATGGCAGTGCTCCCCTCCGAATCAGATTCCTGAAATTACTGTTCTTCGGACTCTCTCTTGCCCTCATGAGTCTTTTGTATTCTTAGTGTGAATGTAAGTATGATGTAGGCTGTTTTGAGTTTCAAAGATAACCTTCTGTGTTATCTTTGCAGGTCAGCAATACGCACACCTTCTCCCTAAGCAGGACTTGGCCATGGTGAAGAATCTCTTTGCATACCGTGCCACTTTCCCAGAGGTGATATTGAAGAAAAACTTTTTATCAAGCACGGACTTATGCGAGATATGGGTAAGTTCTATATTCCTTGTGTTAATTGTATCGTTGTCCAAAGCACCTTTGACTGACAATTTCATTTTGATGAATAGGTTCTAAAGAACTTCCCAAGGTTTTCCTCAAAGGCCTGATGGCGAAGAAGATTCCGCTTCTGTTGAGGCTCGGGAGTGACGAGGAGCTTAAGCAGGAGTCTTTGCTCAGCAGTTTCCAAGTGGAAGTTGCAAAGAACACAGCTGATGCCTTAGCTACAAAGCTCATAAAGTTTCTTTCGGTGCTGCTCCTTCCACTGGTCTTGTTGTCTAAGGGTCAGCAATGATTGGAAGTGAAGGAGGAATTCAGAGCCAAACATGAGGCTCTGGAGAGAGAGAGAAAATCGAAGCAAAAGTAAGAGAAAAAGTCCAAAAGAGCCTTGATTGATGATCTTTCTGATGAGGATGTTGTGGAGGTAATGGGGCATGAGGTGCCTCCACAGAAGAGGCTAAAGAAAAGCAAAGGCATATCTGGTTCTTTTGAGGTGGATGTAGTCGATTTACCTCCACCAGTTGATCCTATTAGAGGCAAAGGGGATGTCTCCAGCTCATTTCTTTTCCCAGGCTCCGGATCCCCCAGGCCATGATGAAGGTTTGATTACTGTTCCGGGGGGTGGACCAAGGGTGACCCCAGAAATTGCTGCTGAGCTTAGCCATATAAAGGCTATCCTGTGAGCTAAGGAAAACACCTTGAATACCACCCTCTTAGATTCTCCAAATTCTCCTCTTGCCAGTGCTGCTTTGGTAATGGAGCACTTCTGGATTAAAGGTTGGGAAATATACTCCTCCAACATGTCACCAGCTCAGAAGCTGCATGCTGCCAGGACCATGAATGTTAGGGCCTTCACCTTGATAGATGGGGCTGAGTCCGCCGTTAAGGATTTGGAATTGAAGAAGAAGAGCGTTGAGACAGCTCTTCAAAATGCTGACAACATGATGATCCAGATTAAAACTCTCCGGGACTCCGTAACGGCAATTGGAAATCTCTTCACGAGGAGAAGATGATCTCAAAGCGCTTGAAGGAGGACAATGATAGGCTAAAACTGAACCTAGAGGCTGCTGTGCCGAAGTGGTCAGTTTTTCCAAGAGATTCGATTATGCGGTTCAGTCCCAGGCCATAACTATTGAGGCCCTGTAAAAGACAACAACGGAGTAGAGGAGCCTGGTGGATAAGGCGGCTGGACTAACTCAAGAGATTGGATGATGCGGTTCAGTCCTAGGCCATAACTGTCGAGGCCCTGTAAAAGACAACCACAAAGTAGAGGAGCTTGGTGGATAAGGTGATTGGACTAACTCATGAGTTGGAGAAGGAAAAGGAGGCCAAATTGGAAAGAGAAGAGGCCTTGCAGAGGGCATAAGAAAGACTTTCTTAGAGCGGGATATTGAGACTAGGGTGATTAATGGCATCCATCATTTCAAGGATACATTTGAAGAGATCCCAGAATATGAAGCTATGCAGCCGTTCTTTGTCAACGCCGGGGCATGAATGGCTTTGAAAGACGTGAATGATGACTTCCCAGATCTGAATCTTTTGAAGATTGATGCCTTCTATCCAAAGTCCCAAGATGTTAGTGAGAAAAGTCCCCTTGAAGGCATCACTGGTGGCCCTTCTTCTAAAGATGCCGACCCTTCCCGCGCTCCTGCTTAGGATACCTGTTTTTGTCATTGTCTTTTGTGAATCTTTATCTACTCCACTTTTGATCTTTATATGTGAATTTTGCATATTACTCTGCTATAGACAAGTAGTTCGTATCATAAAATGATCATCATTTAATATGAGATGGTCCATCATAGGATGAACATAGTTTAGTATAGGATAGTTCGAAACATGTGCAAGTCCTTGGAGTCACTTGTGGATGTGATAGTCCCTCATATCGAAGCACTTAAGACATTTATGTCCATCGCTTAGATTTGATTGAATGGGTCTCAACTCGTACTTCCCCGTGAGTCCCTTGTTTACGTCTGGTGTGATTACATTGGGGCCATTTTTGGTCAAAAAATCTAACATGAGGCGATATGCCTTTAAATGGTAAAGATTTCTTTTGAAAAAATCGTAAGATTTATTCTCAAGATTGATCAACGTATTTCATAGGTACCACTTCGCCGGGGTACTAATCATCAAGTGACGGAGTCCCTTGCATGAATGTATCTTGTGCTCCAAGCTATGTTTTGTCATTCTATCAAGGGGTTCGTCAGATCAAGGCATTGCGATGATCATGGACAACTTCGACCACTTTCATTTCGGTTCAAGTTTAGCCAATCCTTAATAATCGTAACTTGGGACCAATCCTTTTTTATGTTCTATTTGTTTGCATAGTTTTGCGTTTTTCAACACAACTTCGCAATTTGTTCAATGAAAAGCGTGCATGAAGGAATCATTTCACCTCATGAGTTTAAGAAATCCAATTTACGCTGAAAACGCAGAAAACAATTTGTTTATCGATACTAGTGGTGGAGGTGATCCACGCTTTATGGATTGAGTAAGGATTTTCTAGAGAGATTCTCTACTCCGTAAGTCCCTGGTGCAGCTTCATCGGTGACTTGATGAGGTCCCCCCAACTATGCCCTGGAGTCTTTATTCCAGCCTTTTGAGTTAGGACGAGGGGTTTCCTTAAAATTGGACCTTTAATTTTAGAAGTATTAGACCATCTTTTCTAGATATTGAGTCGACGACCTGTGAATCACCCCTTCTTTTGAGGAGGAAAGAAGCTCTGGGTGAAAACACTCCAATTTGTACTGGACATAATGCCTCTGACCTATGAGCCAGTGAGAATTGAGTTTCTCCCGTGGTAGTGTGCAAGGTAATTCTGATTCCCCATAGGGCTCATGAAAGTTCATTTCCCCAAGTTTCTTCTTCAGGCTGTTTTACAGATTTATCAACCAATTATGCTTCGCCCTCATCTAGCAGAATATTAGCTCCGAAGTTAATGAAGGAAATCCACTTGGGAATCCCATGTATTCATGCCTTATAGGCTCGTTTGTACGTATTCAGTTTGTTAGTCCGGGGTGGATTCCATTGAGAGGCGAAATCCCTCGTTTGTGGGGGATTTGCTAATCTATTCATGTTTACTTGTAATTATGCTTGTTAGCATTCCCTAGTGAGAACTTAGATCAATGATCTTATTCTTTTGTTAACTTATAACGTGTTACTTCGGCACATCAGGTTCGGGCTAAATCATGTCGGCATATTACTTCTTCCATGTTTAATCCGGTGTGAATTTTAGAAAAAGCTTCTGAGGTCATGCCATTCCGGAGACGAATAGGAAGGGCTCCTATAGCATTGTCATCTCGACATATAAAAATTTTCAGCATTTTTGAAACTATAATTTTGGGCTTTTAAGACCATGTATCATTTCGGAGACATTTAAGCCGAGGCTTATGAATATAAGGTCTTTGAGACCGTGTGTCTTGGAGGCACTTAAGCCGAGCTTAATAATATAGGGTCTCTGAGACCGTGTGTCGTGGAGACACTTAAACCGAGGCTTAATAATATAGGGTTTCTAAGACCGTGTATCCTGGAGACACTTAAGCCAAGGCTTATAAAATATTGTTGTTTGAGTCTTGCCATGTTGGCACAATAAAGGTGGGCTGCTCCGAACCGTTTCACTTCGGCAATAAGCAAAACTTTTATTGTTTCACGAGCCTTTGCGTTGTTGTAACATTTATGAGATGTTCGCTCCTCTTTTAGGAGGGAATTTTCCATAGGTGTTCATTTTCAGGAGCTCCCTTTTTTAAGGTTCTCTTCTTCATGAGTCCCTTGTTCAGGGTTTCCCTTTTTAGAGTGTCCTTTAGGAGTTCCTTGTTCAGGAGGTTTCCCTGAAACCTTTTCTGGGTGTTCTTCTTCAGGAGTCCCTTGTTCAGGGAGCTTTTATTCAAGGGTCCCTTCTTTCAGGGAGTCCTTCTCCAGGAGTCCCTTCTTTCAGGGGGGGTCCTTCTTCAGGGATCCCCTCTTTCAGATGGGGTCCTTCTTCAGGAGTCCCTTCTTTCAGAGGGGGGGGGTCCTTCTTCAAGGATCCCCTCTTTCAGGGGGGGTTCCTTCTTCAGGAGTCCCTTCTTTCAAGGGGGTCCTTCTTTAGGGATCCCCTCTTTCAGGGGGAGGTCCTTCTTCAGGGGAGCTTTATTCAAGGGTCCCTTCTTTCAAGGAGTCCTTCTCCAGGAGTTCCCTTTTTCGGGGGGGGGGGGGTCCTTCTTCAGGAGTCCCTTCTTCAGCGGGCCTTTATTCAAGGGTCCCTTTTAAGGGAGCTCATCCGTCTTTCAGGGACTACAAGCTGAGCTTCTTAATGTTGAAGAACTTACTTGCTGGCCTCGATAATAGAGGTAATGGCTCGTTTTGAGCTTATTGGAGGTCTTATAGGCCTACCTTGATGTGAGAGGGCTTAGTGCTCGCCTCAAATAATACTGGATGATGAAATACTTATGATTTGCAAGAAATTTCAAAAACAAGGCAACAATATCCCATAGAAGTGGATAATTTATTTTTCGTTCAAAAAACATGACTTTCAGAGGTACGGACTTCTTTTTATTTGTAAACTTTGACTGGGCTAATGAGTTTAGTCGGGCTTTAAATTGGTCGTGTGGTATGTGAGTTTCATTGCCCAAGCAAGCCACTTTATAATGAGCTATCGCATTGAAAATTTAATATGATTGCTCCTGGTGGTGTATATTGTCCCATGCATGTAAGCAATTAATGTTTCTATGTGCCCATTTATATTAACTATGCACAAGTGAAATAAACAACCAAATATTCTTCATTTTATGGAACCAGGGTCCCACGAATACATTGACTAGTGGACGATTCTAGTATTAAAGGCATGCTTTTTCTTTTAATTGTTTTAAAGCACATACATTATAGGTGACCAGCATAATTTATCCCACAAATGCTTTTTAATATGCTAGTTAAATTATTGACCCAAGATTTGGAGCAACTCCAATCATTGCCAGAGCTCAACTATCAGAATAAGCAAATAAGCAACCCAAAGAAAATACTAACCAAGAAGTCCAAATGTTAATGGACCGAAGAAAAATAAATTATTGTGGCCTAATCCATCATATCCGAAGTGAGCAGCCTAAAGGAAATGCTTTTTTCCAGGTTGTTATAGTCCTTTTTCACCCTCTTTCAAGATGTTCTCCGCCTTATTTCAAGGTTTCTCGTCACTTTTTACCACGTGATTTCGTGGTTAGAAGTGTGGTTTCCCACAGACGGCGCCAAAATGTTGACCACAAAATCTGGCTGGACCTTGGACCAACACGTCTCAGCTCCTCCCTCTTGAACATGTGGATCTCCTGCGCATTATGACAAACAATCAGTTTACAAAGGGGGCCGAGGTGGCTCCCGTTTGCACTCCGATGCCAAAGTCAGTACTCATTTCAAGTGAATATATATTGGGTGCGGGAAATGTAAATATGTAAAAGAGAGAAAGGGAGTGAGATTCGAAATATTTTGTTAGTGTATTGAATTACCAACATTTTCCTTGCAGGAAAGTGTGCTCTATTTATAGAATGAGTAATTCTCTTAGATTGTGACACATGTTATGCTTTACAGATGGCAAGATCCTAACTATTCATGAGGTAAACCATTTATTTGGCTATAATCATTACTACATGTCATAGGGATAAAACAACCATCAAATCCCTTTAAAGATGTTGTCACCTCAAGCTATCTTGTCACCTTTCCAGGGTACTCACTTCGGCTTTGGAGTACCTCGGCATAAGGGTACCTCGACATAACATCACCCCGGCATAGGGGTACCTCGACATAGGGGTACTTAGGCATAGCATCATCCCGGCATAGGGGTACCTAGACATAGCATCACCCCGGCATAAGGGTACCTCGACATGTAAGAGTCCAACAAATTTGTTATCCACAGTTTAGCATATGGGTCATGATTAGGTGAATGGATATTTTGTGGATCCCTGTTGGGCCCATATGGATGACGTGTCATGTAAAATTAATCATGGCCATAACAGGGTTCTTTTGAGTGTAGATTGCACATCAAGGGAGATGAGTGTAAAGCCTAAACTAATGGGTCAGCTTAATGGAAACCTAACCTGGCGACTGGAGATCCTACGGACTAGGTTCAATAGGAAAACTAATTATGAGGACTCAATGAGAAGCACTTCGGAGTTTAAACTCCTTCCCATTTCTATGATGTAAAAGTGCTGCTTACAAAGAATGTTAAGGATAAACTTTGCTTTTAATGATAACTATATCTTGTAATTAGTACAAGTGGGGTATTGTAGGATACTCTTTATAGAAAATCACCTATGTTAGTGCGAACGTGGCCAGTTCTTTGAGAATTTTACTTAGGTGAATTATCTAAAAGCACTTGCAGAACCCAAGTTGTTCAGGGCCGAAATAATGAACACAATAGAGAACTAAGTTTGATACGAGAGATGATGTGTTTTGTCTATTATTTGTGCTCATAATAACAGCTCAAAACATTGCGTTCACTGATTAGCCAAGTGAGCTTGATAGATTCTTACTATGGAAGGTTCAAAACGAAAGCTACCTATCTTGATGCGTTATCTTTCAAAATGTAATCTTCTTTATCTTCCTTGTTCTGAGTCGACTTCTTCCATTCATGTGGGGGATTGTTGGATTTTAAAGGTGATTAAATGTGTGAATTGGAATAAGTATCCAATAGGTGTGTTGATTGTGTGCGACTCTTCAAAAAGAAAAAGGTGTATAATAAAGAGTCATGACTTTTGATAAGATGCCATCTACACCATCAATCATGAAATGATGCGATCTAATGGTTGACATGAATTTGTGCCAAAAGATGCGACCATTCGAAGAGACACATTAAAATCTATAAATTGGACTCTCCTAATTCCATTTTATTCACTCCAAATCAAATCCATATAATTGATTTTTAATTCTTTCTTTATCCAAATTCTGTCAAAATAATTTCCAAATTATTTTGAGTTTCATATTTATATCTATTACTCGATGTCTATTTCGTTCTTGAAGAGTATAGTTAAGCGTTGATTCGTTGGACAAAATTAATACCGTGCTGTATTAATTTGGAAGAAGTGTTATATCTTGGGGGATTGAAGCCCATTTGATCCTGTTAGCACTAGTACAGGGGGCGAAATTCGTTTTAAGGAGATTTACATTCGTATATCTCACTTCATTTTATCTCCTTATAATATCTCCATGTTAGTAAGTCGAAATTATATGTGCATATCATGATTTCAGTAAGTCAAAATTTATTCAATATTTTGCAAAGAGTGAGTCGTTATTTAATCGTCTTTGCATGCACGCATATTTTTTCATTAAAAGAATATAATTATGCACCAATTTTATCCAACATTTTGGAGATCTTATCAAGAAATATTTCGGTTTCAATATTAGGGTTTGGGTGATTTTGATTTTGGTCACGTTGCTGTGAATTAGCCTTAGGAACAAACAAAACATTCTTTAATTCATAATTTCCTGAACTTGGAGCATCTTTTCTTTAACGCAACCTTTACGATTTATATATCAATTTATAAACAAAATAATTTTCAAATTTTTAATCACATATTTTTTCTCTAAACATTTCAACTACATATTTTATCTCAAAAATATAAATAAAATAATTTATAAATGCATCTCCAACCATAAACACCATTTTGGTGCACCATTTGCACCAAAATGGTGTAAAACTCACAACATTTTAAAACTCTCAAATGTACTAAATTTTACACAAAATCTAAATTTCATCATTTTATCATTTGTTTTTATTATTTTATTTAAGACTGGACGTTTAGATTTTCGGTTCGGTTACTGAAGGAATCGGAACCAGTTCCCAAAACTCAAGAACCAAATGATTTCGGTTCCAATTTGGTTTCGATTATTTTTTTGTTCTTTGTTCAGTTCTTTTGTTAAAAAATTAAACTTTGAGCAAACGTGAAAATGTGTGGAAAAATAAATAAATGTTGAATCAAAATTTCTTAAACAAAACCATCCATGCGGTAAAATATTCAAATTGAATATATTCGAGTTCTAAAAACACTAACGACATTTAAAGGCTGTTTGCTAACGGAAAAGTTTTGAAATGTTTACAATTTTTACTTTGCTAGTGGGTCCCATCAAGTCTTTTACAATAAAATATTATCAATGTCTGAGGCATACCCAGACAACTCAAATCCGCTACAGTACTCAAAATTATTAGACCAAAATGCCCCACTAGGACTAGTCGGTCACTCCTTCAAAATTCCTACATGTGTATTTGTTCCTGTTGACTATTCAACATTTTAGGGTAGTCTAGGAATTTCGATTTTTGTTACCATTGGGTTTCCTGATGGAGTGTAGTTCGACATGTTCAAATAAAAGATGGGATCCACAAGGGCAATTTTTACTAGAAATGAAAAATTTTGCTTTTAGCAAACAACCTCTTATAATATTAATTATATCCTAGCTGACAACCACACATATATGTCAAACCACACATCTTTCCTAAAGACACTAATGCACCTCCACAAATGTCACATACATATCAAAATCAAACCACACACCTTTCCTAAAATTAGTTTATTACATATCAAAATAACAGTCATTATCTTAATTTGTAAATATTGCATAAAAAAGATGCACTAAACCAGTGCGAGTGAGAGACCAAACATCCGATCTTCTAAATTTGGCGCACAAAATTCATCCAATATGCAACATGATATGAATGATTACATCTAAGTTAGTTGGTTTTTACACTCTGTCGTGTAAAGCAACACAAAATGTCAAAAGTGTCATTAATTTTTAAATTAAGAATGTTCGGTTCTTGGTTCAATTTTCAGATTTCAAATAGGAATCGATCGGTTTTTTGTTCTCCATTTTTTGGTTTCGGTTCTCATTTTTCCCTAAAGAACTGATTGGTTTCGATTTTTTTGTTAAGTTCTCTTGGTTCCCATTTTTTTGTCCATCCCTAATTTTATTATGTGTTAACATGGGAAATGCTTAAATTTATAGACCAAAAAACAATTTCATAATCACTTTTCTTATTTTTTTTGCAAAAAAAATAAAAATAAAAAATGGCAGTTTTGTATCAATCAATTCTCGTGCATTTCTTCCAATAGAGTTCATGGAGCCCTGAGAGCTTTCCAATTTCAGCTTCAAGTTGGTGTATGTCAGCTATGAAGGAGGCTGAATATGGTGAATTAATCAGTTGTTCTAGTTGTTGTTTGTGGGTGAGTTCACTCTGCCAAGGATCAAACACTTTTGTACTCCACTCACGAAGAGTCATTCCACGTTTCGCAAGTCTGTTTTGAAATTAGTACAATTGATTGCCATTTGCAGAAATCCCGCTATTCTAGTGGCAGTGAGTAGCCATAACTTCAGTATACCCAGATTCTTTAATGCAAGACGGCTCATAATGAAAGTGAAATTTTCTTAAGGCATAGTTTGTGCAAGAAACATGTACCATTAATCGAATAAGTATCGGGCTATGGTCAGACTGGCCAAAAGCTGGGTTTTTATAGCGATCCAGAATTTTTCCGCAATTAATAATTATTTTAATATTTAGAAAATTGTGTCGCTATTATTTTGAAATTAACGCCGCGACGAATTCGTCTAGCCAAGTCAAGAAATATCGAATTTGTTCGATTTTAAATTAAAATCCGAATTTCTAAAATATTGTTATTTTAATTATTTATTCAAAGTATTATATTCAAAATCTTTCTAAAATCCAAATTTGCCCACATGTCTTCTTCTTTACACCAAGACAACAATTCTTTACACAATAACATCATCATTTTTGTACAAATAATTTTACACCTAATTCTACACTATCATATTCTATAGTATCAAATCAATACATATTCTTCCCCATCACAACTCACGTCCCCTACATTTTTTCTTCCTTCTTTATCATTCTTTCCACCTCAATATACCATCATCAAAGCATCTTCATCATTATCATTCATACACCCACAAATTCCCTTCAATCACACAAAGTATTTCCAACTCATCTTGACCCAATTTCATCATCAAATCCACATTAAACAATTGTGATATTTTCCACCCTCTCACATTACCTAATTCTTCACTATTTTTCTTAATTAGCCAGCAAAACATATCATTATTATAAATTCTGATATCCTGCACCACCATTTCAGTCGACCAAGTTCGAGAAGAATAAACAATCACCACAATGATCTGCTTTCAATCCCTTTTTCCCAATTCAATACCAATAATAGATATCAATCTGAAACCAATTTGAAATCAACCAAAACTGAATCATCATCGTATTGGCATCAACCTGCAGCTCCATCACCTAAGAAATTTGTATCATCATTTTCACTGCCCATTCTTGCTCACTGCACAAAACCAAGAACCACCACAATGCAATCCACTGCCGCTGAACCACTGCAAAGCCACCATCTCCATCAAACAGCAACCATCATCCACCAACGCTGCTATTGTCAATACCAATCCACCACCGGTATCATCATCAGCATCACCCTGCCCTTGTTGAACTCCAAAACCAACTCATGGCCAATTCGACAACAAGTTTCACAATCTGTTTCAATCACAAATTTGCTGCCATCTCCAATTCCCCCTGTCCACTGTCATCAATAGAACATTACAAATCAAAAATCAATATAACCTCAACCAGCCACCACCTCCGTTAATCAATCCCCATCATCAACCATCCAACACTACTCTATATCCATCACCGGAATACATCCACTGCAAACCACCGATCGCACACTGCCCTTCAGTTGGACACCCAACCGAATCCCAAACCTAGTCCCAAATCAATCATCCAAAAATAAAAACCCAAACCAAGAAATAGATGAAGCCCAGTTACTTACCTCACCTCAGACCACCTCTTCGCCGGAAAATCACGACCTAAACCGCGAACCCTAGCTTCGGTTTCACACGGTTTTCGCACCTAAACTCGTACCAAACCTCTCAAAAAATTGGAACCCCCATCCTTGCCGTCGCTCACCGTAATCTACGCCTGCCTTTCGCCGGTGTTTTCGCCGTCGCAGCCCTTCGTCTTCTTCGATCGCGTTTTGAGAGAGATTGAGTGAAGAGAGAGTAAGGTCGAGAGAAAGTATAGTGAGAGAGAGAAATGAGGAGCTGATTTATTTATTTAATTTCAGAATCTGCAGTTTAGTCCCTGAAGTTTTAAAGCCTTTCAATTCAGTCCCTATGTTTTAAAATGTCTTAATTCAGCCCTTTCAATTCTTTTTAAAGTTATCCATTTCAGCCCCAAAGTTTTAAATGAGTTTTAATCAGCCCTTTCATTTTCAAAATCTATTATTTCAGTCACTGTTGATTTACTTTTAAGCCCAAGTTTTAAAAGTATTCATTTTAGTCCCTTAACTTTCAAAATATTCATTTTAGTCCCTGAACTTTGAAAATATTCATTTTAGTCCCTCAACTTTCAAAACATCAATTTAGTCCTCAAATTATAATTTATCATTTTGAACTATATATTCGATATACTAAAGTGACTTATTGGCTAAGACGAAGCGTACGGAGAATTTAAAGAAATTGAAGTCATTCCCGCTCAACTTTGCACTCGTCGGATTTGAGGTAGACTCGCACTTATTAATTGATTTAAATTATGATTTCATATAAATGTCATGTGACTTGTGAAGAGTTATTTTTATGAAAGGAAATGAAAATGTATTTTCATGGAAAGAACAATGCGTAGACTCGCACTTATTAATTGATTTAAATTATGATTTCATATGAATGTCATGTGACTTGTGAAAGTCAATTTTTAAGAAAAGCAAGTATGTTTTTTTATGAAAGGTAAATATACCTTATGTTTTTATGAAGAGTAAGTATGTTTTTATGAAAAGAAAATATACTTTATGTTTTTACGAAAAGTAAGTATACCCTATGCTTCACGAAAATGTTTTTTTGGATCATTGCTATGAAATCAATCTACCAAGATTGTTATGGGTCCCATATGATAAGTTATGATATGTTAAGGGGACCGGAGTTTTAGTAGCGCTACACATAAGAATTCTTGCCACGAAGTTCGGTAACATTCTTGTGTCTCCTATGTTTATGAGGATTTGCCACGAAGTTCGGTAAAATTCCTGTGTTTCCATATGTTTATGAGGATTTACCACCTAAGTTCGGTAAAATTCCTGTCGCATATGTTTATGAGGATTTCGATCCTATCTTATGTTATGATGCAATTGATCCCTATGAATTTCAAAAATTATGCTTGGTATACTTACTACATAAGAATTCTTACCACCTAAGTTCGGTAAAATTCTTATGTTTATGAGGATTTCGATTTTATCCTATGTTATGATGAAAACTTACTGTTATTATGATCTTACTGTTATTATGATCTTACTGTTATTATGATCTTACTGCATAAGAATTCTTGCCACCTAAGTTCGGTAAAGTTCTTGTGTCTCTTTATGTTTATGAGGATTTCAATCCTATCTTATGTTATGCTTTCAAAAGAAATTATGCTTGGCATAATTAAAATGTTTTTATAAGTATATGGTTTTCAAAGAGCTGTTTTCAAAGAGCTAATTTCAAAGAGCCTATGATTTGCAAAATATGTCCCGTGCTGTAATGCACAATATGAGTTTTATCAAGAGCCGTTTTATAAAGAAGCTCTATCAATGCCCGTTTTATAAAGAGCCGGGATTTATGTGTTTAATCATCTTATAAATTAAATTAATTTGCGATGAGTCTACTGAGTATTTCCCCCATGAAATACTCACCCTACTTTTTAACAGTTTTGCAGCTTTCGGAGACGGTGGCGAGCGATGAATGATGGTGGCAATAATCGTTGAACGGTTGAAAGTTTGACGTTAATGATTTCCGTATTTTCCAAACAATCGAATAATTTAGAGAAGTTCATTTATTTGAGAAATTATGATATTGGCAATTTCTTTACAATATTAATGGTTCGATTTACTATTTCAAATGGTTTCATAAATGTTTTCAATTTTAACGGCCATTACAGTTTATTTAATGTTGCCAAAAATGAATTTCAATTATTTCTTCCGCAAAAATATTATTCGAAAAATTTAGACAGAAAATGACGTAGTGAATCGGGTATACGGAACTCGGGGCGCTACAGTTTTCCATTGATGCAAATGGATAGATATTCCGCCATGATCCACAACATACAAAGTGATCAAGTCTGGCCTGAATGTTAGCCTTGCCTTCTTGTTTATTATACTAAATATATATAGGTCCATTGAAGCCTAGGTCATCTAAGCTACAATCAGTTAGAACGATCTAGAAATTAGCAGAAGCTGATGATCGTCTGAAAGAGCCCCAGTCCATTCGCGAACGCAAAAAATTTCGTTAAAATCACCTCCAACAAGCCATGGAAGTGAGTACAATCCCCCAATATGACATAATAACTCCTAAGAATGGGAACGGTCTCCTAAAATTTGGTTATTGTCAGTGAATTCCACTGCTGGGAGTCTGAAGAAGTGACAACAATATCAATGTGACCTTGGGAGAAAGAACCGACACAGATTGTCCAAGCATTATTCCAAAGTAGTACTAAGCCCCCACTCCGACCCTGATACTCCACAACAAAGAAATTATCAAAGTTCAGTTTGTATTTCAAATTAAAATGCATAAGAACCATGCATGTACTTAGTTTCCGAGATGAAAACTAAGTTAGGGAAATGATCGCAGATAAGCGACCGCAAAGATGATAATGCACAAAGCTTCCCCAGACTTTGTGTTTTCCAACATAAGCACATCATGGGCTTCGACGACCTTGCGGTTCAGGGCTTGTATATATATGTGCTCGATATGGAATATAGGTATCATCCTCAAATGTAAATCACGCTTTTGGCTAGCTCGTTGATATTTGTTTAGTACCACTATTTAATTTATAAAGTGGTTTATTTATGATTTAGAGGTAAAAGTAGTGATTAAAAATTGGAGAAAGAAAATATGTGTAATTAAAAAGTGGTTTGAAAAATTGTATAATTTAAAAACTGATTTGTAAATCAATTTATTTTGTTTACCAAGCAAATGCTAGTTTTTTTTTTTTTGGAGAATCAACGAATGCTAGTTAAAATGAAGTTTTTAGTATATTAAAACTGATGAAATGTATATTTAATTAAATCTAATAAATGTATGATTATACATTGATGAAAAATAAATTTTGAAAAATGAAGACTAACCAAAGACGAAACAAAAAGTAATGGCAAGTTGGAAACATATTCGGGATACTGCCCGGTCGACAAGCATTAAAATACAGTCGGATGTCACTTTCCCCAAATCCCCTCTACATAAAAGAGGGGATAAATTTACTATTCAAAATCTGTCCCATCCCTTTTCACACTTGGTGGTTCATTACTATTCATTAACTGGTTTTTTTCTTCTTTTTTTTTCCCCTCTTTATTTTATAAATTTACTATTCAAAATCTGTCCCATCCATTTTCACACTTGTTGGTTCATTACTATTCATTAACTGGTTTTTTCATTTTTTTCCGCTCTTTATTTTATTTATTTATTTATATAATGTCACAAAAAAATGCAAGAAAACCTGAGTGAAGATGAAAACAATATCAAGAGGCTAAATAACACATTTTTTTTCTATTCACGCAAGAAAATCAAGAGGATAAATTGTAACTTTTATGTAGTCTTAATTAATTGTTATATGATACTATACAATCTTTTATGATTTAATATGTCTCTTCTACTAATAAGATTCAGTTAATTCAATGACGCTAAATAATACAACAACTACACATTTCTCGTACGGAGTACGATTTTTCACTAGTTTAAAAAGAAAAAGGAAAAAATAAGAAGCTGGCTAAACAACTAGTTCTGAATATAGAAATAATGATACCCGGAGCGTGAAACACTCGATGTTAGAGCGTCTGTATATTGCTTTTTGTTTTAATTAAGAGACTGCTCATACAGTCTCAACCACTCATTTTAATCCATCCAACGGTATATATTCTTCAATCCTATTTATGAAATCTCACACGCGCCTTGGATTCCACTCGTAAACCTAATAAAAAATAGAAAAAAATTGGTTCGGCTTTTGGCATTTGGAACCCTACTGAAACTCAAACACAAAAGCTGAGATTATATTATATTATACAATTGCCGATCGAAAGTGGCTATAAATTTTCAATTGTATATAGATATGTTTTATATTGAATAACACCCACACATATATAAATCGTATAAAAAAAAGGTTCGTGTGCATTGAATTGGGCGCTATTCAGATCTGATTTTCGAAGGTAAATAGCACTAATTACATACACCAATTTGTTTATGATTTTATTTGCTTATTAATGCATTTTAATTTGTGATTTTTTAGGTAGTGTGTGGGAGGGGTTAGGGATTTGTTAAGGTGAATGTAGTGGCGAATTAAAATTTCTTTTGAAGTTTGATGGAAGAAAATTGAAATATGATTGGATTCTATAACCAAAGGATACCCGCCTCGTGGATTTAAATGTAATTTCTGATGTATGTGTACGGAGGCTGTACCTATATATCATCTACCCACATAATATTGTCTGTAGATTAGGTTATTATTGAACTAATTTTGGCACTCGTATGGAAATTTAGTGTCTCAGGGATTTAAATGTAATCTTGGTGTTATATCTGCGGGTTAATATATATGTGTGTGCATGAAGTGAAACCTGTTCACACTTTTTCATAAAAACTGATTATGGAAGTAATTTATCATCAGTCAATATATATTTTGATCATTTATATTTGAGGATGATGGTGAAAGCTAGAACTGCATTTCATTGCATTAGTGACGGGTTCCCTCTGTTCCCCACCACAGTAGCCAGTAAATAAACATCCATCTAAGCACTTTTACATAATTATGTGGTGTGTTAAACCATCTAATACCATGGATCTAAAAATTGATGTGTAATTCTATTCCTTTTGTCAGCTTTTAGACAGTGGTAAAAGTGATAGTGACGAGACATATTTTCAATTTGTTTGACTGAGTCTATATATTTTTATGTTAGTTGTCACTTGAAATCATTTGTAGGATTTTAGATCAGCAGCATTCTGAAAAGTTATTCTGCAGAGCAGTTATATTTTGGGCCTAATATATTGAAGAATGGCCGATCAAATATCAAGCTTTTGGGGTCCCGTCACATCAACACATGATTGGTGTGAGCCAAATTATGTCTACTCTTCCTATTTTGCTGAATTTTTCAACACGATCTCCAATGCTCCAAGTGTTATTTTAGCACTAATTGGTCTTGTGGTTTCCTTGAGCCAACGTTTTGAGAAAAGATTTAGCATCCTTCACATATCTAACATGATACTTGCAATTGGCAGCATGTTATATCACTCCGCGTTGCAGCAGCTGTAAGTTTTTACTTTATGTTCTCGTCAATCTGCTTTGCTTGTTGAGTTGGTCTTGTAAGGCTGTAGTATCCTAGAGGGGTGATGGACCTTTTATGGTCATTTACAAGATTTATTTTTGTTAATTTTTGCTCGGTTGCCATAGCATATCATTTTGTGTGTTGGATTTTGCGAAGAATGAAAGAACACACCAAGTCTAGAATTCTATAGTAATGTTCAGAGAAACACTTCAATAACTCTTTAAACCGTTTAAATTTAAATCTATAAAGAGAAGGAAAGTGATAGATTCTAATGCCTGACAAGATGATAATAGAAAAATATAGCTCAACAATTCCAGAATTGGGACTAAACAAAGACTAACTTGTATTAATGAAACGAGAATAAGATTCAACCAACAAACGACAATTACTGATATGGACTCTACAATAAAAGAAGAACAGATAATATGGCTTTCGAGAGGCCATTCTCTCCTAACTGAATTATCCAGAACTTTCCTGCCTTCCCTATGTGTCTCTCCCTAGTTTTATATTTATTTTCTCATTCACGTGCTCCCTTAATTGAATACTCCCAATCGAATTATTCTCTTCTAGCCAATCCTTTCTGCCCCTGTTACTTTCTTACGTCTGCGGTATGTATTTTGTATTGGGGGACCTATCATTACTCCCCCCTAAAAAACTCACCTTGCCCTCAAGGTGGAATTGAGGAAATTGCTGTTTTAACATGTCATACGATTCCCAAGTAGCATCTAAGGGAGGAAGTCCTTTCCACTGTATGAGCGCATCTATTCCACAAAGGTTGCTACCTGAGCTAGGTCTTGTGCCTAATACTGCCAATGGTTCCACCCTCATTTCCAATTCGGCTGTCAGATGTGGGGGAATATCCCTCACTGCATTGTATTCTCCTTTCGCCTGCCATAGTTGGGATACGTGAAAAACCGGATGAATGTTAAAATCCGGGCCCAACTCGAGTTTATATGCGACTTGTCCAATCCTTTTTTCTATAGCAAACGGTCCGTAATACTTTGGAGCCAGCTTTTCATTCGGACGAGATGCTAAAGTTTTACGACGATAAGGTCGGACCTTCAAGTAGATGAGGTCCCCAACCTTAAACTGGACATCCCTACGTTTCTTGTCAGCCTTTCCTTTCATCTTAGCCCGAGGTCTAGTTAGTTGAACTTTCAATTCTTCCAAAATCTGATCTATGTCCTGTAACTGTTGTTCTACTGCTCATACTGGCGTGGTTTCTTTTTCAAATCTCAATAACCCTGGTGATTCTCATCCATACACCGCTTGGAAGGGGGTTAGTCTAGAGGATGTGTGAATAGAGGTGTTATACCATAATTCTGCCCATAGAAGCTAGCTAGCCCATGATTTGGGCTTAGATGAAGCAAAACAGCGAAGGTATGTCTCAAGGGTGCGGTTGAGGACTTCCGTTTGCCCATTTGACTGGGGATGGTAAGCTGTGCTTCAGCTTAATTTCGTTCCTTGCAAACGGAAGATCTCTTCCTAGAAATGACTTGTAAATACCTTATCTCTGTCGGAAACAATTGAACAAGGTATCCCGTGAAGCCTTACAATCTCTTTAATGAAAACTCCTGCCACACTGCTTGTAGTAAATGGATGTTTTAGACCAATGAAATGTCCATACTTGTTGAGATGATCCACCACAACCAATATCGAGTCCATGTTCCCTGATTTTGGTAACCTTTACAAGATTTGATTTGGGATAGGAAGTGCCTGCAAGAGTCCTGCTGGGGATAACACCAAATATTTGTGTTGCTGGCATACTGCACAATTACTGACATAATGATGAATATCTTGCTTCATACCCCGACCAATACATGCTGTTGAAATCCTTTTATAGGTTTTCAGTTACCCATATTGTCAACCTAAGGCTCCATCGTGCCCCTTCTCGAGTATTAGGGGAATCAAGGATGATCCCTTTGGCATGTATAACGTGCCTTTGTAGAGTAGGTTGTTGTCAACTACCTGATAATTAGGTTTGGAAGAGGGGTCACCTTGTATGACTTGTATTATTTTCTGTGAATCATCATCTTATGCTACTTCCCGAATCAGTTCTTCTAGTTGGATCACTTTAGATACGGTGATGACCAATATTTCGGTATAATGATTAACCTGAGATATTGCGTCGGAGGCCTTATTCTGCAATCTCGGGTGATATTGGATGTCAAATTGATACCCCAACAATTTTAGCATCCACTTTTGATAATATGGGTTAACCATTCTCTGCTTCATTAGAAATTTCAAGCTTTTTTGATCAGTTCTAATAAAAAACTTTCGTCCCAATGAATGGCACGATGGGACGCTGTTCTTGCATCAACACTACAAATCAAACCCTAAAGTGCCCGTCTCCACTACAAAAACCTTCCAAAAGTCATGAAGTGCTAACACTAGAAGAGTGACCATTGCCGCCTTTAAATTTTGAAAAGCCTCCTCTGTCACTTTTTCCCAGCAAAAATTATCCCTTTTCAACTTCTCAGTCAGAGGCTATGCCAATTTCCTATAGTCCTTTACAAAACGCCTATAATAATCGGTGAGACCTAAAAATCCTCTCAACTCTCGCAAAGTACTGGGGCTCGGCCAATCCCACATTGCCTTGAGCTTAATTTCATCTGCTACTACCCCTTCCGGAGAGATAATGTGGTCGAGATACTCCATCTTCTCTTGCCCAAAATGGTACTTCTTCACATTTCCAAACAACTTATTCTTAGCCAGTGCCTCCAAGACGCATCTCAGATGTTGTGCATGTTCGGTTAAGGCTCGGTTAAACACTAAAATATCGTCAAAAAAACTAAGACAAATCTTCGAAGATAGTCCCCGAAGATGCCATTCATTAGAGACAAAAAAGTAGCCGGAGCATTCGTTAAACCGAATGGCATTACCAAAAATTCAGAATGTCCTTCATCTGTGCGAAAGCGGTTTTCGAGATGTCCTCTGCCTTTACCCAAATCTGATGGTAACCTACCTTTAGAGAAGATGGTGGCGCTATGAAGTTCGTCCAACAATTCATCAATAACTGGTATAGGAAATCGATTTGCCACTGTTATTTTGTTTAGTGCCCTATAGTCCACTCAAAATCTCTACCCTCATCCTTTTTAAACAATAACACATTGGGCTTGAAAAGGGACTTTGACCTGATCGAATTATCCCTACAGCCAACATTTCACTCACCAATTTCTCGATCTCGTTTTTCTGAATGTATGGGTAATGGTAAGGCCTGACCTTAACTGGGGAAGTACCGGACTGAAAGATGATGGCGCGCTCTTTATTTCGTTTTAGTGGGAGACCTTCTGGTTCGTGAAAAACACCCTCAAACTCCTTCAATATTTCCTTTAGAACATCTAGAACCTCAGCCTTTGCTTTGTATTCCATAACTGATAAACACCTAAGCTCTAATAATACTCCCGCCCCATTATGCTTATGAGCCTTCATCATAGCCTTCAAAGAAACCAAAGTTTTACTGAGACTAGGATCACCATGCAATGTTACTGCCACCCCTCCCAATTGAAATTTCATAGTGAGCGACTTCCAGTCCACCCGCATCTTCCCTAACGAGGCCGTCCACTTCATACCCAATATGACATCAGAGTTGTCCAATTCCAAGGGAAGGAAATCTTCAATTACTTCCAATTTTTGGAGGTTAAGTTGCACCCCTTTACACACTCCCGCCCCTTGTACCGCCAGCCCAGTTCCCATGATCACACCATAGCCCCCTGTTTCTGCCCTAGGTAAATTCAATTTTTGCACCAAGTCAGCATCCACAAAATTATGAGTCGCCTCACAGTCGATCAAGACCAACACACCACCACCTCCTGGTCGGATATTTTCCTTTTTACCTTCATTTTTTGCGGTGGAGTTAGCCCAACCACTGAGCTCATGGATAATTCGACCACCTCATTTGTGAGCAATTCCCCTTCCTCACCATTTGCTTCTCTTATAGGCTCCTCCTCTCTCTCTCTCTCTCACATAGATCACCATGACTTGCAGCTCACGGTTCTTACATTTGTGTCCAATCGAATATTTCTCGTCGCAGCGAAAGCACAATCCCTTCTCTCTCTTTAGCTTCAATTCGGCCTCACTTAGGCGCTTGAATGTTGGTGCTTCTCTTCCCGACAAAATCAGAGGTCTGGGTTTGATTGGAGATTGTAAATTGGTCGAGAATTTGGGGCTGGGAAGAGTGATCTGTCGCGATGGAAATTGGGAAGGAATGGTTAGTTCTAATTGGGCCAGATCCTCCTACCCGGGCCCGTACGCCATATTTTTATCCCTCAATCCGTTGGGTCGTTTCCATGATTTGCTCCAATCCAATGGGCTTTAAGACTCCGATTTCAGCCTTGATGTCTGGGCTAAGCCCGTTAATGAAATGGCCTTCCAAAATTGCATCTGAGATCCCACTGATCGGTCTTGCCAAAGTCTCGAAGAGAAGACAGTAATCCTTCTTTGAACTTTCTTGCCGAAGAGATAAAAACTTCTCCTCTAGCGTACCTTCTCGCGACGATAGGAATCGGTCTCTCGTTAGTTGTTGGAACTTTGTCCAATCTCCAATATCTTGTGTCTTTCTTTCCCATTGAAACCAATCTAGAGCTCCTCCGTCCATACACAAGGCCGCAGTTTCTACTTTCTCCGCCTCTGTTAGTTGATTTATCCCAAAATAACGGTCCGTACAAAATATCCAGTCGTTTGGGTTCTCCTTGTTGAAGACCGACTGATGAGATTCGAAGCGCGGAAGAAACTCCGGAAAGTTCCGAACCCAGGTTGTGGTTGGACGGATGAATCATGACCCGATATTCACGACGCGATGGCTCGACGATGCGGAATAAAGAACCAAGACTTTCGAAACGCCACAAGGATTTGCCAAATCTCCTTGATAAGTCTCTGATTTTCAACGCCACAAATACTCTCGCGAATATTTGATAAGTTCTGGATGAACGCCACAAGATAATCAATCTTGATAAGTTTGGGTTTGTAATGTGAATCCACGCATTAAACAATTGAAAAACATTCAATCTCTTTTTATTCAATAATCAAAGTCCTAATTTACAATGAATCAAAAAGACGTATAAATAAGCAAAATAAAACCCTAATCGCTAATTTACTCAAAATAGAATTCTAACTAACCTAAAATAGCTAAAATAGGAAAAGGAAATAAAATATACGAAAATCTGGAAAAAATCTGATCCGTTAATCCGTTACTCATTTACGGCCGTAAAGGCCTTTCCGATCAAAACTGTGTTTATTATTTACGGCCGTGACGAATTTCTTACGGCCGTGAAGTTTCCCTTTTTTGAATGTTACGGCCGTAACTTCCATGCTTACGGCCGTAAGCCTCGTTCTGCAGAAATTCTTCCTTTTTCTTCGACAATTGATTACGGCCGTGATAACATGATTTACGGCCGTGAATATATAGGTTACGGTCGTGAAGGTCATCCATTACGGCCGTAATGGATTTTCTGCCCAAATAACTTCGTTTTCTCGGCTCGGCTTGATCCGTCCCTCTTATCGGCTGGACCCCAACATGGAACTTGCTCCGTTTTGCACGTAGATCATTGTCATATTTCCGATGGCTCGACTTCGCCCTTCGATTCCTGGTCCGGATCATATCATACTCCCTCTCTTGAAAAGGATTCGACCTTGAATCCAATTTTGGTCGGATTTTCAAACTCCTTCTGCTTTTCTGGGTTCGATGATCATGCTTATGCCTCGTGCTTGCTTTCAACCTTTTGGGCTGCCCATTTTTCTCCTTCAACTTTCTCGACTTTTTGGACTGCTCATTTGTGCCAACAAGTTTTTTTCCTGTTTTAAGCTCATGGTTTGACTTCGGTACCTGTAAAACAGATTTTAAAGAACTGGGGAGGGGTGTGTTAGCGTGAGTAAGTGCAAATAGACTCATTTTTGTGGTAGACTCTCTTTTCTTTTGCTTTTTGCACTCAGTCTCTCATTTTTCTGAGGTTTGAACCTCAATCCTCTTTTCTTTATTTTTCACTCCCTCTCCTTTTTCTGAGGTCGTGGCCTCAACTCTCTTTTCTTTAATTTCCACTCCCTCTACTTTTTCTGAGGTCGTGGCCTCAACTCTCTTATTTTTCCCCTCAAACTCACTTTTCACTTTCAATTGATCTTTCAGGGCTTCAGTTGGAGATAGTGGCATTAGAGTAAACTTTTTCCCCCTTTTACCAAGCTGTATCTATTCGTATACCCATCATGTAGCACAACCCTTTCATGTTGCCACGGCCTCCCCAACAATATGTGACTAATTTGCATTGGCACCACGTCACAAATTACCTCATCCGAATACCCACCAAAAGAAAATGCCACTAAAGCCTGTCTCTTCACCTTAACTTCCCCTGACTCAGTCAACCATTGTAATTTATAAGGCATTGGATGTTTCGTTAAAGGTAAGCCTAATTTTTCCACCAACATTGTACTAACTACATTAGTACAACTTCCCCCGTCAATCACCAAGCTACAAACTTTTTCATCCACTAAGCATCTAGTGCGAAAAATATTATCCCTTTGCCCATCCACATTTTCCAAAACATTCGCCTTACGCTTAACGCTAAGAGCATGCCTATCAATAATTGACTTATCCACCACAACACTTTTCGCCCCTTCACTATCACACCTAACCTTTTTACGTGGACAATCAAGTGCAATGTGACCCCGTTCCAAGCATTTAAAGCACTTAATATTTTTATCCTTAAGAGGCTTGGAATCAAAATTATTTTTACCTTTGGTTGTCGGTTCCTCCCTCCTTTTGTGAACATGATCACTACTCTCCCGTTTTAATGTCTCTTTTCGCTTCAATGTCCTTTCATCAACCCCATCTCCACCTCTAGAATTGGCTTCACGCCCCTTATGCTTCCTAGCCCTAGAATCCGCCTGATATTGCTCCTTTTCCCATTGAGCAAGTTCTGCTTCCCTTCTATCCATCTTAGCCATCAATCTCTCAAGTTTTGCCTTCATGGCCTCCATCTGTTTAAAATTCTTGTGGTCACCTGTTGATGGAGATTTTTCCCTGCAAGACATGGTTAGTTTTCAAAGACAAACAAAAATTCCTCTCGTGTTTATTTTCACTCGTGTATCACACTCAACCCCTTCAAATTTCACCCAAGAACAAACCAAGGATCAACAATCAAGGAATTTATGGAAGATACGAAAAGTAAAAAAAAATTAAGAAATTCTCGGAATATTCGATTTTTTTTTAATCTGCCAGAGAATTGGACTACGAGTATGGCAGAAAAAACGGAACTGGATTTGGACGAAAAACGAAGAAGAAAAACACTTTTGAATTTTTGGGACCGACTCTTATGGATCAAACTGAAAAAATTTATGACTGACACGAAGAACACGGAAAAAAAATCCAGAAAATTCAAGAAACGCAAGAATCTGAAATAGATCCAAGTTCTGATACCAGATGATGAGATTCGAAGCGCGGAAGAAACTCCGAAAAGTTCCGAACCCAGGTTGTGGTTGGACGATGAATCATGACCCGATATTCACGACGCGATGGCTCGACGATGCGGAATAAAGAACCAAGACTTTCGAAACGCCACAAGGATTTTCCCAATCTCCTTGATAAGTCTCTGATTTTCAACGCCACAAATACTCTCGCGAATATTTGATAAGTTCTGGATGAACGCCACAAGATAATCAATCTTGATGAGTTTGGGTTTGTAATGTGAATCTACACATTAAACAATTGAAAAACATTCAATCTCTTTTTATTCAATAATCAAAGTCCTAATTTACAATGAATCAAAAATAAGTATAAATAAGCAAAATAAAACCCTAATCGCTAATTTACTCAAAATAGAATTCTAACTAACCTAAAATAGCTAAAATAGGAAAAGGAAATAAAATATACGAAAATCTGGAAAAAATCTGATCCGTTAATCTGTTACTCATTTACGGCCGTGAATAATTCTTTTACGGCCGTAAAGGCCTTTCCGATCAAAACTGTGTTTATTATTTACGGCCGTGACGAATTTCTTACGGCCGTGAAGTTTCCCTTTTTTGAATGTTACGGCCGTAACTTCCATGCTTACGGCCATAAGCCTCGTTCTGCAGAAATTCTTCCTTTTTCTTCGACAATTGATTACGGCCGTGATAACATGATTTACGGCCGTGAATATATAGGTTACGGTCGTGAAGGTCATCCATTACGGCCGTAATGGATTTTCTGCCCAAATAACTTCGTTTTCTCGGCTCGGCTTGATCCGTCCCTCTTATCGGCTCGACCCCAACATGGAACTTGCTCCGTTTTGCACGTAGATCATTGTCATATTTCCGATGGCTCGACTTCGCCCTTCGATTCCTGGTCCGGATCATATCACCGACATCTCCAATTTTCGACCTAGAACCTTTGTTTCTCCAAATTCCCATGAACTCCTTGTCACCTCGAGTACTGCTACTCCAACCTTTTGCGGTGTCAGCACGGATGATATAGTAAAACAAAAGGTATGTTCCACACTCTCCTTCCTCTTGCGATCTTTCTCCTGCTCTTCCCACTTAACCCTCATGAAGTTGAATTGCTCCATGATGATTGCCATATTCCTTTCTATCTCCTTCATCCTTGAAATTCTGACTGTGAAGCAGTAATGCTAGATTGCATTACCTCCATTCTTTCTTCTACTCTCTTGTGAAGATCCCCCAGCTTGCCCACTCTGTCCGTCAGATTCACCATCGGATCGTATCGGCTCTGATACCAATTTGATAGATTCTAATGCCTGACAAGATAATAGAAAAATATAGCTCAACAATTCCAGAATTTGGACTAAACAAAGACGGACTTGTATTAATGAAATGAGAATAAGATTCAACAAGCAAGCAACAATTACTGATATGGACTCTACAATAAAAGAACAAATAATCTGGCTTTCGAGAGGTCAGTCTCTCCTCACTGAATTATCCAAAACTTTCTTGCCTTCCCTGTATGTCTCTCCTTGGTTTTATATCCATTTTCTCTCCCATGTACTGCCTTAACTGAATGCTCCTATTCGAATTATTCTCCTCTAACCAATTCCCTTTCAGCCCTTGTTACTTTCTTGCGTCTGTGGTATGTCTTTTGTATTGGGGGCCTATCAGAAAGCAAATAGCTGATTATTGCGAAATTCTACATGATCATAATCTCATTTTTTATTTATTTATAACATAAGTTGATATCTTCAAATAAACTTTAAATATGGTTAAGATACCTTTTTTGAATCAAAGGTTTGAGTCATACATTTAATTCATTTTCACTTTATTATGTAACCCCTGTTTAGATTTTTAGTCGAGTTTGATAAATGATGAGATGTCTGTTTGAAAAATTGTGAGTCCCATGAAATGTGTGGTTCAAATTAATTGTCGACTTTAACTTGAGATTAAATTAGAGTTTAATCAGAACTAGACCTGGGCATAGGCTAATGGATATGAGAGTTCGTTAAAATGTGTAATTGGTCTTATACGGAGATTTTTAAAGTGGACATCCATTCAGTGGTGAACGTAGAACTTTGGAGTTAAGGGGGCACAATCCTTGCATAGATGTGGTCTCGAGATGTTCTATGTACTTACTTAAATATTGTGTCTTTGGGCTTTGAATTATTTGATAATTTTTCTGTGCTAATTTGAATTATATGAAATTTAATGTAATGAATTGAAAATATAAAATTTTCTAATAAAATGTTATAAATTATATTGAAAAATTGTCGCGTTAAAATAAAAAATATCAATGAATTAATTGGTAAAATATTATAAAAGAAAATACGAGTTAAACTTCCCTTTTTGAGACACGCGTACAACTATTTTCCATGTCTGTTTGGACCATTATACATACATACGATGTAGCTTTTGAACAAACTTTGAGATGGCATAGTCAATTCGTGGGTTCGGCTATCATACAATTGTTGACAAATTTTCAAGTCAGGTCGTCATCGAATTTTTCAAACTCTAAATTGAAATAGTCTACTTCGACACGTTGTAACTTTTGCTATGATAGATAGTTTTGCATGCCTTCAATGATGCCAAATGCTAGACTGTGAAATGGTATCAAGAATACCGTATTTCGACTTTGTTTGATACTTTAAAACTTGGTAATTTGATTTTTTATTTCTTTTAAAAAAAATGGAACTTTGAAAGTTTGTGGGTCACACGACCCACTTTGGGTCTGCCCCTGCATCCATTACTAGAAAATAATTTTTTTTTTTTTTTTTTAATAATCATTTACGTTTTCTTCTCTTGTCATCACCACCAAATGTTTAGAGGCAAAAACCTGTCCAGCTATGGTCTAGCTTCTCGTGCTATTTTTTGCTTATTTTGCGTTCTATTAACCAAGATACCGCGTAACAAACCAGTATAGGGCCTTTTATTTTATTATTAAAAAAAAATGAGGATGTCATAGAAATGTAGCATTTTGAATTAAATTGTAAATAAGTTGAGGATGCAAGTACCCCCTTAACATTTTGGCCTTTCAAAGTCAGAAGTCAAAAGGTTCAAAGGTCTTATGGTTTTGATATTCGTATTTGGTCTTCTTTAGCTATTTCTTATTTATTTTTTATTTTTTAATCACTGGTACGAAAGGTATTCATACGCATATATTTATACGGATAACACTTTGCTCCTAAAAAAACTTGAATGTTTATATTCTCTTTTTTAGTTTTTGAATATAAAAGTTTTCATGCAGATCAAATTGTGTAGAGATGCTCAAACTAAGATATTTATTCGAGTAAGATTTATTGCATTGATTCTCTGGAAAGAATGATTGGTGGATTTTTATACCCTCCTTAAACAGAAAGCAAAATCGAGGGATCTGCATACGATGGTGAATGCAGTAGAATTTCTCCCATAATGCAGAAATGATAGTTAGCTATTGGGACGGACAATTTAAAGAAGAATTTAAACCCATTTGCTGTTTATATGCAATTATGCATTCTTGGTTTTCATGTTTCTGTCATATCTTGTTAATTAAATGAGTTGAGTTATTTTAAGACCCTTTTTACGGACTTCATTTACTACCGAGTTATACATAAGAAATCACTATTTACAATATATATCACGGCAGCAGTTGCATGACCTCTCCAAAGTTGATTTTTTAGTTTATGAAATGTTTGTCTGCTTTAAGCATCGGATTAGTGTTTTGGTTCGGATGTATATTTCTGATAAGTTTATTAGCTGTCTGACAGTTTCATTTCTGTCCACAAGGGTTCGATTTATTAGTTGTAAGTTTCATTTGGATGTTTGGCTGCTTTTTGCAGGGCGCAGGGTACACTGTTTTAATGTGGTGTGTGATGGATTGTGCTCAATTTCAGGAATTGATCCTTTAAGATTTTGATCATAATTATTTCTTAGTGCTTTTCTAAATTCTGAAGCAGTACCATCTTAATAGGGCATAATGATTTATATCGTGCTTGACATTAGAATATCTTGGAGTTTGTAGTTTGGCTAAATTGGTGATGTAAGCTCTTCGTTGAGTCTAACAGAATTTCCAGGACTTGCTCTGTGAAAAAATGAGACGTACTTTTGTTTTCCAGGACTTGCTCTGTGAAAAAATGAGACGTACTTTTGTTACTTAACTTCAGAATTCGTTGAGGGTGCTGTCCATGGGATATTCTTCTGTTTGCCAAAACTATTCGTTTACAGTGGCTTCAGTTTTATATATTTGGCCATTTCAATGAAATAATGCAGCCAACAATCATTTAGAATTTTACTTTTCCAGGCAACAGCAAGGTGATGAAACGCCTATGGTGTGGGAAATGCTCCTTTATATCTACATCCTGTACTCGCCAGATTGGCATTATCGAAGTACAATGCCCACCTTCTTGTTCCTCTATGGTGCAGCATTTGCTATTGCACACTCGCAGCTCCGCTTTGATATTGGTTTTAAGGTGCACTACGTCACGCTTTGTCTTCTTTGCGTCCCTCGAGCATACAAATATTACATTCTGACAGAAGATAAATCTGCTAAGTGGCTTGCAAAGTTGTACGTGATCACTCTAGTAGTTGGGAGTCTATGTTGGGCAGTTGACCGTTTCTTCTGCAACCACGTCTTGCACTGGTATATCAATCCTCAGGGTCATGCACTGTGGCACATCTTGATGGGATTTAACTCGTACTTTGCAAATACATTCCTGATGTACTGTCGAGCTCAACAACGAGGGTGGGATCCAAAAGTAAAGCACTTTTTAGGATTTTTGCCATATGTGAAGCTTCAAAAACCAAAAGCCCAGTAGAAGCCAATGTTGGATAGCAACGACAATGAAACAGGTAACTGTGTCTCGTACTTGGAAAATTTGAGCGATCACAATTTTTTTTTTTTTTTTTTTTTCGCAGTAATGTAAATGATTACTGGGAATGACTTTGGTAGGTTGAATATTTTGGTTAAATTTTGACTGTTCCCGGATGTATTTATATTATATAATTCAATAGGTACTCTACATGATCCCGGTAATTGTAGAATTAAAGTGTCTTTGATTCACTTAAAAATGTTGACTCTAATATGATGGTAGATGTGGGCGTATCTTGGTTCTGGTCAGCTTGGAAAGTTTTGCTGCGATGAAAAATGAGAAGATGGGTTTTATGTTTATTTACGACCACGTATTGATTATGTTGGAGTGACATTTTAAATTCAGTCCGCAGGATGCTCAAGCAATATAAACTTGTATGTTTTTGTTTTGGGTAAATATATTACCACCACAATTATTACTAAATACACTTCATTTTATTAACACCGCTAATAAAATATATATTTTATACATACACCACAATATAAATACAAATATATCTTTGTCTAGTTTTAAAACAAAAACAAAATGATAAAATATGTGCATAAAAATGTGGGGATCTTTTCCTCATCCTTCACAACTTCCGTTACTTCCCCCCTTCATTGCAAAGCTTCCCACAACAAAGGAGTTTCTCTTACTCATCCCTCAAAATCTCTCTCCTATTATCATTTACGAATAACAAAACATTCACTTAAAAAGAACCCAAAATTTCTTATTTCCATAATTAATTAAATATGACCAACACAAAATCATAGCAAAAAGATTAAAGGCACTGTAGAAATATTGAAAAAACGACAAAAAGACATAAAGAGTCAATTTTTTCTTACATCAATCAAATTTAACCCAAAAATCAGAAACCCATATGAGGAAACGTAATAATAATAAAAAAAATCCCCATAAATTCAAAAAAATTAAATAGTTTCACCGGATTTTCTCTTCATTGTAAGGTTCAAACAGAGAAGATCTTTTCCTCTTCAAAAAAAGCACAAGATTTAGAATTAATAATATTGGATAAAGAATTGGAAGGAGAATTTTTTTATTCATGTGTTAAATCATTACAAACATCCGTGAGGTATATACACAAGAGAAAAGTAAAAAGATTCTAACAATCTGATTACAATCTATACAACGAACTCTAACTATCTAACTATCTATACAACTGATTCTATCACTCCCCTCAAGGATGGCCGATGAATATCAAGTACGACCATCTTGGATAATAGAGGAAAAAGAAGGGTGACATGTAGAGCTTTGGTGAAGAGATTCGCCAATTGATGTTGAGACCGAATTGGAAGAAGTTTGATAAAACCTTCAGTGATTTTATTGCAGACAAAATGAAAGTCAATTTCGATATGTTTAGTTCGCTCATGGAATATAGGATTGGTGGCAATGTGAACTGCGACGTGATTATCACAAAATAGTAAAATTGGAGAAGAAGATGTCACTAGAAATTCCAATAGCAATTGATGAAGTCATACGAGTTCACTGGCTATGGAAGCTAAGGCATTATATTCCACTTTAACAGAAGAATGAGATATAGTACTTTGTTTCTTAGCCTTCCATGAAATCAAAGAATCACCTAGAAATACACAAAAATCAGTAACGGATTTTCTGGAATCTAAACAAGAAGCCCAGTCTGCATTTGCAAAGGCACGATGCTGGAGAGAAGAAAAGGCATGAAAGAGTAGGCATTGACCAAGTGTAGATTTGAGATATTGTAGGAGATGATGAGCTGCTATAAGACGAGTATGGCTTGGATGAGAGACAAATTGACTAAACTTATGAACTGCAAAGATAATATCAGGTTGTGAAATGGTTAAGTAGAGCATGCGACCAATAAGTCTTCGATATGTAGAAGCATCCTCAAGCAAATCTCCCTCAAAGGAGCTCAATTTGACTTTAGGATCCATGGGAAAAGAGTTTGATTAGTAGTCCAAGAATCTTATATGTTCAAGTATTTGTAATGTATAATGGCGTTGAGAAAAGAAAATACCCTTTGTAGATTGGGTGATTTCTAAACCAAGAAAATACTTCAGTTTGCCAAGATCTTTAAGTTTAAACTGGTTGTGAAGAAATCTCTTCAAGGCTTCTATTTCTGCAAGACCAGAACATGTGATGATAATGTCGTCTACATAAACAAGTAGAGCAACAAATGTGGCTCCAGTACCCTTGGTGAAAAGTGAACAGTCAGACTTGGACTGATGAAACCATACTGAATAAGGGTAGCAAAAAACTTTGAGGACCACTGCATTGAAGTTTGTTTTAAACCATAAATGGACTCATTTAATTTACATACCAGTTTCTCCCCCTGAGATAGGACATTGTTGAGTGCATTTTACATGCATATTTCATATATTTTTAGTAATACTTTTTGAGCAATTTGGACAAATACCTACTTAATTGTGCATATTTTGTTGTTAAATAGGTTTAACAATCAACTTCATGGAGAAAGCACAAGAAAGAAGCTAAATGGATGAATACTTGAAGAAATTGAGGAGAAAAGAGTCAAATCCATCAAAGAGCAGAAATATGAGGACCAAGTTGATCTACATTGAAAGATGGAGGACCTAATTGCAAATCACCAAAAGACGATCAAGCTGCAAAATCATCACTCAGGTCAACCACGCGATCGCGTGGTTATGAGTCTGTCGCGCTCGCGAGTTCAGGCATAAACTCAACCCGAGAGTTTTCACCTCAACCACGCGATCGTGTGGTCAAAATTTTGAAGTGAATTATGGGCCGACTCGGTGCGACCCGATTCGGCCCAGATGTTGAAGGACGCGGATCTAACGATTTTTGGGGGGTTTTTGAGATGGTTTTGGCCAAATTTTGAATCACTTTTCCTCTTTTCAACTCAAGAAAACCCTAGCTCTCTCTCTTTCTCTTTTATTTTATCCTTTTATCTTGTAATTTCTCTTGATTTTGTATAGTATAGTTGATGAATATTGATTAAGGGGAAAAATACCAACATTATTGTGGAAGAATAGTGATATTTTGAAGCAAGAACCATTGGTGAAGGGAAGTGTTTTTGTTTAATCTTCATATTTCTCTATTTATTTTACTTCATAGTTGAAATGATGTATTTAATTCTTGCATTTTATTGTTATTTCACTATGGGCTAAACTATTTTGTGTTGGGATTATTGATGAAACTTGACCTAGCTTAGTTGATTTTAATGCTTGTATTAAGAATTTAAGCTTTTTATTATCTTGTGCATTTATTGTTGTATTTATTGACTAGCATTTATTGTGGCCACATTTATGCTTAGGTTTCATGGGATGTGCAATTATTGAGAAATTGTTGTGTATTCTAGATCAATACAATATTTGCTCTAGGTTCTTGTTTAGGATAGAGATATACCTAAAACCCTAGATGACCCATTGAGCTATTTTCACAAAGGTTTAATGCAATTGGTGTGTTTTTAATCGACATAGAGATATAGTAGGTTAATGCCACTAATTAGGGTTGGTTTCACTAGAGAAAGGTAATTGGCTAAGCTTGAAAAATCGGGTCTAACATGATTAATGAATTGCATTTCTATTTGCTATTTGATAATTCAATTAGGTAATGGTCAAGTGGAATCAAGAATCCCAACACTCCTTTATCATCTATTCATCACCATTTTTCTAGTTATTTATTTATAGTTGCAACTTTAATTCTAGTACGAAAACTTTCCCAAAACAAACCTTTATTATGTGTGTTTCTTGTTAAAATTAATTATACTAGAGTGTAGTTGAAATAGACAATCCTTGTGGGATCGATAAACCGAACTCAATTAGTCCACTATCACTTGTATGCGACTCGTGCACTTGCGGTGTGTTTGTAGCGAATAAGTTTTTTTGGCGCCGTTGCCGGGGATTGTTTCTATTTAAATTACATTTTAGTTGATATTAGTTTTGACTTTTAGTTACTTTTATTTCTTGTACAAATTTTCTTTTGTTTTGTTTAGTGTAAGAAATCTTCTAATTTCTTGTGTTGTTCTAGGTTGTTGATTGTGCATGCGTCGAAGTAGAAGTCTTGATCTAGTTGAAATAGATCCGGATATCGAGGGGACTTTTCGACGTAGGTTAAGGGAACAACGGGAAGCTAGAAGACAACTTCTTACTGGGATGGAAGGAGAAAGAGTTAACATCGAGCTTAATGCTCCAGCTGCAATTCCTCCAAGGGGTGGAATCCCACCCGGTTTTGTTCCTCAAGCGACTAGAGCTCAAGAGCCCGTTGTTAATGAAGAAGACATGCTTTTTGGGGATTTCATGAATCCTCCTATTGTCGAGAATCAATCAAGCATTTTCTATCCCTCCTACAATCATCCAAAATTTCAACTTCGACCGGATGTCATCAATTTATTCTCCAACACCATCTCATTCTATGGGAGGACCGATGAAAATCCACATGCTCATGTGGTACAGTTCCTAGAGATTTGTAGCAACTTCAACTATGAGGGTGTGAATGTGAAGGCAATCCGGATGAGGTTATTTGTACATACTTTGAAGGATAAAGCAAGAGAATGGCTTGACACTTTGCCTCCGGGGAGTATCACGACTTGGGTGGAGTTTGTCCAAAGGTTCACTACAAAATTTTTCCCACCATCTAGAGTTGCTAAACTCAAGCATGATATTACTACATTTCAACAATTCGAGATGGAGAGCTATCATGAAGCTTGGGAGAGATTCAAAGACATGCTTAGGAAGTGCCCAAAACATGTGATTACATTGGGGCAACAAGTCAACCACTTCTATGCCGAGTTAACTCCTCCTTGTCGTTCAAATGTGGATTCATCCTCTAATGGGTCCATCAAGACAAAGAGCATTCGGGAGGCTTATGATTTGTTTGAGATCATGAGTGAACAAAGTGCAATGTGGCCGGATAGAAGTGCACCAAGGAGTTCTAGTGGTGCACAAGGGGGTGATGATTATGCATTTGTCTTGTCAAAGATTGATTCCTTAGCCAAGAAAGTGGAAGGGTTATCTACTTCAACCCCTCGGCCCGTCAATATGGTTCAAGCCCCTCCGGTACGTGATATATGTGGGGCTAATCATCAAAGCTCTATGTGTCCATTGGTGGCAAGTGATTCTTCATCTACCGAGCAAGTTGCTTATGCTCAAAATTTCCAACGCCAAGGATTCAATCCATATGCTCCCACATACAATCCCGGTTGGAGAAATCATCCTAATCTATCTTATGGCAACAATCACAATGTGTTGAATCTAAAGCCACAAGAGAAGAAAGAGGGATGGGAAGAGGCTATCACCAAGCTAGCAAATCATCAATTGCAATATCAAGAACGCAATGATGCCTCTTTGAAAAATTTGGAGAAGCAAGTGGGCCAAATAGCTAAACTTATCCCGGAAAGGCAACAAGGAGCTTTGCCTAGCAACACCGAGACAAATCCGAGGGAGAATGTTCAAGCTATTACAACAAGGAGCGGGGTGTAATTGCTCGAGATCACGGCCCCACAACCAACAACTCAATCAAGTAAGGCCCCCATTGAAGAAAATGAGCCTATTCAAGCATCCGAAACAATTGTTGAAGTGTCAAAGGAAAGTGAGCCGGAAGCATCCACATCAAAGGCTCCAACACCGATCAAGGCTTATGTGCCTCCTATTCCATTTCCTCAAAGGTTGCAAAAAAACTTGATAGTCAATTTGGAAAATTTTTGGAAGTGTTCAAGAAGCTACACATCAACATTCCTTTCGCCGATGCATTAGCTCAAATGCCAAGCTATGCCAAGTTCATGAAGGATATTCTATCCAACAAAAGAAGGCTTGAAGAGCATGAGACGGTGATGTTAACTGAGGAATGTAGTGCCATCATTCAAAACAAGCTTCCCCCAAAAATTAAAGATCCAGGGAGTTTTACTATTCCATGCACTACTGGTGATGTTAATTTTAGTAAAGCTTTATGTGATCTTGGTGCTAGCATTAATTTGATGCCTTTATCCATTTTCAGGAAACTGGAATTGGGAGAAGCTAAAGTAACCACCATGTCTCTACAATTGGAGGATAGGTCTATCAAATATCCTCGGGGGATCATTGAGGATGTTCTAGTGAAGGTGGATAAATTCATCTTTCCGGCGGATTTCATTATTCTAGACATGGAGGAAGATCATGACATTCCAATTATATTGGGAAGGTCATTTCTAGCAACCGGGAGAGCACTTATTGATGTGCAAGAAGGGCAATTGATTTTGAGGGTGCAAGATGAGCAAGTCACCTTCAATGTGTTGAAGGCCATTAAATACCCTTCGGAGTCAAATTCATGCTTTCGGGTGGATGTAATTGATCATCTTGTGGTAAACTCCTTCAACCGTGGGATTTCTAAGGATCCATTAGAGTCGTGCATCACCCACTCTTTGACTATTGAGGATGATGATCATGAAGTTAAACAAATGGCTCATTATTTGGAGGCATCACCACAATATCAACACAAAAGGGCCCCCTACTTTGAGGAGTTGAAAAAGAGTTCTTCACCGCCCCTACCATCTCTCGAGAAGGCACCTATACTCGAGCAAAAGCCTCTTCCTTCTCATTTGAGGTATGCTTACTTGGGGGAATTTTCTACCCTTTTGGTCGTTATTTCTAATTTATTGAATGAGGTGGAGGAAGACAAATTGCTTCGGGTATTGAGGGAGCACAAGGAGGCTATTGGATGGACTATCTCGGATATTCGAGGTATTTGCCCTTCGTTATGCATGCATAAAATTCTTATGGAAGATGATTTCAAACCTTCGGTGGAGCATCAACGTCGGTTAAATCCTAACATGAAGGAAGTGGTAAGAGCCGAAGTAGTGAAATGGCTTGATGCGGGTATTATCTATCCAATCTCGGATAGTGCATGGGTGAGCCCGGTGCAAGTAGTGCCGAAGAAAGGAGGTGTCACGGTAGTAGAGAATGAGAATAATAAGCTTATTCCAGCGAGGCCAGTAACGGGGTGGAGAGTTTGCATTGATTATCGCAAGCTCAACAATGCTACTAGGAAGGATCATTTCCCCCTTCCATTCATCAATCAAATGCTTGAGCGATTGGCGAGTCACTCTCATTATTACTTTCTGGATGGGTATTCGGGCTATAATCAAATTCCTATAGCCCCAGAGGATCAAGAAAAGACAACATTCACATGCCCATATGGAACTTTTGCATATAGGAGGATGCCCTTCGGTCTCTGCAATGCCCCCGCTACTTTCCAATGGTGCATGATGGCTATCTTCTCCGACATGGTGGAGAAATTTATTGAGGTATTTATGGATGACTTCTCAGTTTTTGGTACTTCATTTGATGATTGTTTGAATAATTTGAGAATGGTGCTAAAAAGATGTGAGGATACCAATTTGGTCTTGAATTGGGAAAAATGTCATTTCATGGTTCGTGAGGGGATAGTTCTTGGGCATCGAATTTCAAGTGAGGGGATTGAGGTTGATAAGGCAAAAATTCAAGTTATTGAAAAATTACCTCCCCCAACCTCGGTAAAGGGCATAAGAAGCTTCTTGGGGCACGCGGGATTTTATAGGAGGTTTATCAAAGACTTCTCAAAAATCACAAAGCCACTGTGTTCATTACTTGAGAAGAGTACCATATATGATTTCTCTAAAGAGTTTCTTCAAGCTTTTAACACTCTTAAAGAGAAACTCATCACGGCACCTATTATTGTGGCTCCGGATTGGAGTTTGCCCTTCGAGCTTATGTGTGATGCAAGTGATTATGCCGTGGGGGCGGTTTTGGGGCAAAGGAAGGACAAACTCTTGCATGTCATCTACTACGCTAGTAGAACCTTGACCGATGCTCAATTGAATTATGCTACTACCGAGAAGGAAATGCTAGCGGTGGTCTTTGCCTTTGATAAGTTTCGGTCATATCTTATTGGCTCCAAGGTGATTGTGTATACCGACCACTCGGCCCTCAAGTATTTGTTGGAAAAGAAGGATGCCAAGCCGCGGTTAATTAGATAGGTTATTCTCCTCCAAGAGTTTGAATTGGAGATTCGTGACAAGAAGGGGACGAAGAATCTTGTAGCCGATCACTTGTCTAGACTTGAGCAAATCGAGGAAATTTTAGATGAAGAGATAAGTGAGGTATTCTCGAATGAGCAAATTTTCCAAATCATGGATCTTCTACAAGCTGCTAGTGTGCCATGGTATGCAGACCATGTGAATTTTCTTGCAAGTGGCATCACTCCCCCGGACCGCTCTTATCAACAAAGGAAGAAGTTCTTTGCGGATATCAAGCATTATTTTTGGGATGACCCGTTGTTGTTCAAAAGGGGTCGGGATCAAATCATGAGAAGGTGTGTGCCCGAGGAGGAAATGGAGAAGATTCTTGAACAATGTCACTCATCACCTTATGGAGGTCATTTTGGTGCCGTGAAAACTGCATCAAAGGTTCTTCAATCGGGATTTTATTGGCCCACTTTATTCAAGGATGCTCACACACTTGTGTCCAAATGTGACCAATGCCAACGATTGGGTAATATCTCTAACCGAAATGAAATGCCCTTAAATTCTATTTTAGAGGTAGAGATATTCGATGTTTGGGGTATTGATTTTATGTGACCTTTTCCATCGTCCTTTTCTAATCAATACATTCTAGTTGCAGTAGACTATGTGTCCAAGTGGGTAGAAGCGGTGGCACTCCCCACAAATGATGCTCGAGTGGTGGTGAAATTTTTTAAGAAAAATATTTTTGCTCGTTATGGCACCCCTTGAGCTATCATTAGTGATGGAGGAAAACACTTTTGTAACCGTCTCTTCGACTCACTTTTGACCAAGTATGGGGTCAAACATCGAATATCCACAACTTATCATCCGCAAACAAGTGGGCAGGTTGAAATTTCAAATAGAGAATTGAAAAAGATCCTTGAAGTGACGGTGAATGCCTCGAGGAAAGATTGGTCCAAGAAATTGGATGATGCATTATGGGCATACCACACCGCTTTCAAGACCTCCATTGGTATGTCTCCATTTCGACTCCTATTTGGTAAAGCATGTCATCTCCCGGTTGAGCTTGAGCACCGAGCATATTGGGAAACAAAAGTCTTGAATTTTGATATGGAGTCGGCCGGTGAGAAAAGATTACTCCAACTCAATGAGCTTGATGAATTCCGTATTGAATCATATGAAAATGCTCGGATTTACAAAGAGAAGACAAAGAGGTGGCATGACAAGAACATTGTGAAGCGGGACTTCCAAGTTGGACAACAAGTACTTCTCTACAACTCAAGACTTCGATTGTTCCCCGGTAAACTCCGCTCTAGATGGTCGGGACCTTTCACCATTGCTCAAATCTTCCCACATGGAGCGGTCGAACTTTATCATGGAAGTAAAGGGAACTTCAAAGTAAATGGGAAACGCTTGAAGCCATACTTGGGGGGTCATTATGAAAAGGAGAAGTCATCCATCCCTCTTGCAAACCCGGAGTAATTGTATCAAAAAGTCGAGCTTACGACTTTAACCAAGCGCTTTTTGGGAGGCAACCCAAATTTCTACTCTTTTAATTACTTGTTGATATTTACTTATTGCATTTTTATTTTGTCTAACTTGGTTAATCACCAACTTTTGTAGGTTCGAAATTCTTTTTGAAATCCTAAGCAACCTTGTCCTCAACAAGTTTGGGGGAGATTGGCGTATCAAGATAATCAAAGCTTAGGTCAATTTGGAACATCATACACGCATCAATCCAGGGAAGTTCCATCACCCATTCATTTCTTGTTATTATGTCATTGTCAACATTGAGGACAATGTTTGATTTAAGTTTGGGGGTATTGAGATCATGTGCTTTATGAACATTTTACATTGCCTTGCCGGCCCTTGATGTCTTGATGGTTGAAATTGTTTATTTTGTTGAGAATATTGATATGCTAGATAGCCTTGCCGGCTTATAAGACTTTGATGTTTGAAATTGTTGTTAATTCATGAGTTATGACCAAATGTGCTACTTGTGCTACTTTCTTTAAATGCTTATCTGATGAGGTTCGAAGCGCGGAAGAAACGCCGGAAAGTTCCGAATCCAGGTTGTGGTTGGACGGTGGAATCTTGACCCGATATTCACGACGCGATGGCTCGACGATGCAGAATAAAGAACCAAGACTTTCGAAACGCCATAAGGAATTGCCCAATCTCCTTGATAAGTTTCTGGTTTTGAATGCCACAAAGATATTTAATCTTCGATAAGTTCGGGTTTTGAACGCCACAAGAATTGAAATCTTGATAAGTTCTTGGAGAATAAAAGGAATCCACCTTTTAACGAGTAAAATACTAAAAATGTTTATTCAATAATCAAAGTCTGAACTATAATGAATGGAAAGAAATATAAATAAGTAAAATAACCTAGCCGCTAATTGACTCAAAATAGAATTCTAATTAGACTTAAATTCTAAAACAAATAATTAAAAACAAAATTTAACCTAAAAATACGCAAAAACCCTAATTTCCGTCTGCATAATTGACTTACTATTTTGAAACCCCAAATGATGGAATTTGGCCATAAAATTAGTCGGCTCAAGGGCTTTAGCCCATGAGTTTTGCTTAGTGGCCCAATTCTACTCGAAAAATACATATTATGCATCTAATTCCGACATGGTTGATTGGATTGCACTTTTATTTTGCTTGAATATTTAACTTTTTCCGTCAAGCCTACTATGACTCTGATTGTCGAGGGTCCGGAACACATCATTATCCATGTAAGATCATATGTACATTGAGCACAATAGTCATGTTCAATTGTCGGTGAATTTGAGAATTGTTGAAGGGCGAAGAGGTTAATGGAGTAGATGAACTAGGTTGTGAGCTTGTATTGTTTATTTGTATCAACCTATCAAATAGTTCCTAAAACTCTAAATCTCTTGATCCTATTGTAAGACAAGTTTGGGGTGGTCGACCCGGTGAAGGAGACGATCTAGACGTGTTGTGATTCCATCCATGTTGGAAATAAATTTTGTGTGGAGTGTATTTCGCCAAGTATAAGCTAAGTAATGACAGTATGCTAAAGTTCTAAGCCCATTTTAGTTTTTGCATTGCATTGCCCTATCTCGAAGCCTTTTTTACTCGAGTAATTAAGCCCGTAGGAGTATCTTGAAACTTGGGAGTCACCAGCCTAAAGCTCGCCACATGGGTCAATTAGAAAGCTTAATGAGTAGGGTACTCACACACACACTTGAAAAAAAAAGCACATTATCATTGCATTCGCTTAATAAGTCTACCCCACTTCGTAGCTTTTTTTACTCGAGTTAATAAGTCCGTAGGGGTATTTTGAAACCTGGTACCTTTTGATCTAAAAAATCGGGGAGCTGCCGACCTAAAACTCGCTACATGGGTTAATTAGAAAGCTTAAGGGAGTGGGGAAGTCACGAGCAAACATCATGTTAGTTATTAGAAATCATGCATTTGTACTTGCATAAGGGCTTAGATGAATAGTGGGTTTGAATTGCTTGGTATAAACTTGAATGTCGAAGCACTCATTAGTGGAGAGTCACTGCACTTCTAGGTTGTCGAGATTGTCGGTAAACACACCCATGCTTTAGTGGAAAAAGAAAGAGTGATTTGAGTAGTATCCTCTAGAACTGCATCCCGGGAGTGGAAAGAAAATTATTTATTGGGGGATGAATGTCACTAGTAGGAAAGGAAAGAATTGACCACTAATGGCGGGATAGTTTTGACTTGAAACATTTTTACTCATCAACATTCTTGAATCTTATTGACGATTGACAGTGGCTATACACACACGCATCGATCGAACATCGGATAAGCCAAACTCATTTTTGTAGCATTATTTGGGAACATAATTGTGAATTAATTATGCAATTTCACACTCATGGAAGATTGCGAGCTATTTAGCATTGTTGATCATTATGTCATTTTTTTTTGATGCATGTGAATATTCTTGCTCGGGACGAGCAAGAGTTCAAGTTTGGGGATATTTGTTGAGTGCATTTTACATGCATATTTCATATATTTTTAGTAATACTTTTTGAGCAATTTGGAAAAATACCTACTTAATTGTGCATATTTTGTGGTTAAATAGGTTTAACAATCAACTTCATGGAGAAAGCACAAGAAAGAAGCTAAATGGATGAATACTTGGAGAAATTGAGGAGAAAATAGTCAAATCCATCAAAGAGCCGAAATATGAGGACCAAGTTGATCTACATTGAAAGATGGAGGACCTAATTGCAAATCACCAAAAGACGATCAAGCTGCAAAATCATGATCGTGTGGTTATGAGTCTGTCGCACTCGCGAGTTCAGGCATAAACTCAACCCGAGAGTTTTCACCTCAACCACGCGATCACGAGGTGCTACGCCACGCGATCGCGTGGTCAAAATTTTGAAGTGAATTCTGGGCCGACCCGGTGCGACCCGATTCGGCCCAGATGCTCAAAGACGCGGATCTAGCGATTTTTGGGGGTTTTTGAGGTGGTTTTGGCCAAATTTTGAATCACTTTTCCTCTTTTCAACTCAAGAAAACCCTAGCTTTCTCTTTTTATCTTTTATTTTATCCTTTTATCTTGTAATTTCTCTTGATTTTGTATAGTATAGTTGATGAATATTGATTAAGGGGAGAAATACCAACATTATTGTGGAAGAATAGTGATATTTTGAAGTAAGAATCATTGGTGAAGGGAAGTGTTTTTGCTTAATCTTCATATTTCTCTATTTATTTTACTTCATAGTTGAAATGATGTATTTAATTCTTGCATTTTATTGTTATTTCACTATGGGCTAAACTATTTTGTGTTGGGATTATTGATGAAACTTGACCTAGCTTTGTTGATTTTAAGGCTTGTATTAAGAATTTAAGCTTTTTATTATCTTGTGCATTTATTGTTGTATTTATTGACTAGCATTTATTGTGGCCACATTTGTGCTTAAGTTTCATGTGATGTGCAATTATTGAGAAATTGTTGTGTATTCTAGATCAATACAATATTTACTCTAGGTTCTTGTTTAGGATAGAGATATACCTAAAACCCTAGATGACCCATTGAGCTATTTTCACAAAGGTTTAATGCAATTGGTGTGTTTTTAATCGACATAGAGATATAGTAGGTTAATGCCACTAATTAGGGTTGATTTCACTCGAGAAAGGTAATTGGCTAAGCTTGAAAAATCGGGTCTAACATGATTAATGAATTGCATTTCTATTTGCTATTTGATAATTCAATTAGGTAATGGTCAAGTGGAATCAAGAATCCCAACACTCCTTTATCATCTATTCATCACCATTTTTCTAGTTATTTATTTATAGTTGCAACTTTAATTCTAGTACGAAAACTTTCCCAAAACAAACCTTTATTGTGTGTGTTTCTTGTTAAAATTAATTATACTAGAGTGTAGTTGAAATAGACAATCTTTGTGGGATCGATAAACCGGACTCAATTAGTCCACTATCACTTGTATGCGACTCGTGCACTTGCGGTGTGTTTGTAGCGAATAGACATCTTCTTGATGATGGTAGCCAAGAGGAAGATCCATGTAGACTTCTTTAAAAAGATCTCCATTGAGAAATGCGTTGTTTACGTCAAGCTGTGTCAAGGACCATTTGTTGATAGCAACAATAACAAGAATAACTTTGACTATAACTAGTTTGGCAACGTGAGAGAATGTTTCAATGAAGTCCAATCCTTCTTCTTGAGTATACCCCTTAGCTGCCAAACGCACTTTGTATCGTTCTATACTACCATCTGAATTGTATTTGATCTTATATATCCATTTACAGCCGATGGAGTGCTTACTCTTAGGGAGAGTAGTGATGGACCATGTGTGATTAAGTTGCATAGTAGCTAACTCTGTGGCCATAGTGATGCAAACCCCTTTGGTGCTTAAACCAAAAAATTTCCACAACTTTGACCCAAATTTTAAGGAATAAACCTTAACCCAATGAAGAGAAATAAACAAGTTCATAGATTTCTTCCAACAATACAAGATTCATAAAATCCAAATGAAGTTGAGCATAATTTTCTCAAAAGAGAAACAAGATTAAGATGAGGATTTTACCACACAATGCTCTCCAAAATAGGCTTCAATGTTCATACCATCAAGTTATGTCTAGGGTTTGAAGAGAGAAATCTATTATAGTACAAAAATTGAGAGAATAAAGAAATCCCGAAAATAAACAAAAACTCGCGAAATCTGGGTTCGGGTCAAGCGCGCGGCCGTGCAGAGTAATTTCTCGTGGCCTCATAGGCGGCCATTTCTTGGTTTTGTTAAATCAGCAAATGTCACGCGGCCACATCCCGTTTCAACCAAGCGGCCGCATGGTTGGATTTTTAGCACCTCGTGATTTTTTTGATCTTCCACTTGATTCTTGGCTCGTCTCTTGACTTGATTACTTTGTTTGCTCTTGAATCTTCTTCTAAAATAGCACATAATTGACCTGGAGCCCTTCGAACAAGCACTTCAAATTTTGGTTGGCTTGAATAATTAATTTGCTTCATCAAGCTCCATATGATTCTCATCATACCCTCCTTTTTCGGGATGATTCATCCCAAATCATAAGTTTGTTCAAGATGTTTCATTGTAACTCCTAGATCAAATGAAAAATTATAGACTCCAAGTCTCTTAATCAACCAATAGAGCTCCATCACTTGGGCTATATGGTGGGGTCGAACCAAGAACTTCTTTGGGCATAAGTGATGTGGTCCAAAGTCCAAAGTGCAATAAACCTACAAAATATACTCAAACACAATGGGGTGGGGAATGTTAGTTTCTCTATATACAAGTTACGAATCCTTGTATTCATGAGGAGTCACCACCACTCCATCAAATTCAACAACGACGTTTTTCACTTCACCTTCTATCTTTTTCTCACCCTCTTGTTCATCCAACACCTCAAAATTCTTATTTCCATGTTCATTCACAACCCCAACACCTTCAATCAACCCTCCAACATTTTTTACCCTCAAAAACCCCCTCTGCATTGGTAAGCTCATGCACTCCCTCAACAAGATTTTTATCATCCACATGAGAAATTAGAGTTTTATCAATTGTCCTTGGTAAGCTCATGCACTCCCTCAACAAGATTTTTATCATCCACATGAGAATTTAGAGTTTTATCAATTGTCCCTAATTTTAAATCCCCCTCCTTCTTCTCATTTCCTTATCTAGGGGCACCTCTTGCAATTCAACCGTCACCTTTCTTTCAATCCTTTCATGCTCTCATGCCATAATCTTTTCTTCAAAAATTTTCATTTGCCCTTTAAAGTCCAACATTGGATCACTCTCATTCTCCACTTTTTTTGCATCTCGTAGTGCTTGCTCTAGTGTTAAACCATTTAGTGTGAATGATCTCTCATCCTTAAGAAGTCGGTATATGTGCATACTCTTATCATAAGTTGCCATCCTCTCACGTCTTCATGGTTTACAAAACAATATATGACAATATTTTAGAGGTACTACATCGCGCCAAACTTCATCATATTTTCCATGAGTGATAGTCACTAGAGCTTGCTTGGTCACACTACACTCCTCACATTCCTTCATCCATGTAATCTTATAAGGTCTAGAGTGTGGGATTAGAGCCAATCTTAATTTCCCAACCAAGGTGTTACTAACCAAATTAGAGGAGTGTCCCCTATCAATAACCACACTACACACCTTATCACCAACATAGCATCTAGTTTTGAACATAAAATTTGGGTTGCAATCCATCCCTTATGCGGCGATTCAAAAGATTGTCGACATGAAGTGCAAGTGTGAAAATGTCCTTACAAATAATGTTTCCACTCGTGTTTCACTCAAGCTCCAAGGAACATGAAACCACAACCAAGAAGAGATATAAGAATTGATGGGCATAAATAGCAAGTGGAATTTAGCTTGCTAAAACAAATGAGATGTAATATGAATTTATGGGTTAGTGTATTAGAGTACAAAAATTCACAAAGGGCTTGGCAAAGAACAAGAAATTACTAAGGACTAGTTTGGTGTTGAGAAAAGTGAATTCTAACATGGAAGTTCTCTTTGGGGCAATTTATCAAACACTTGGTAGGCACACTTTGGAAGTTATGGAAATGCAAGTGTTTTGGTTATCAAAAATCCCCAAAAATCTCAACAATGATAGTAATGATAATAACCAACATGTGAGAATCAACAAATATTCATGGGCATACAATTTTCCCAATTTTTTTTTGTATTTTCATTTTCATTTTTTTGGTAACAAGAACAACAATAACAATGACAAGAAATGTAAAGATATGTTTACCAAATTAGAACCAAGTTCTGATACCAAATGATGCGAATCCCTTTAGTGCTTAAACTAAAAATTCCCACGAGTTTGAAATCAAACCCAATAAAGCTAAAATAGTAAAATAAACCTAAACTCAAGTTTACTCTAATCAAGATTCTAAGGAATAAACCTTAACCCAATGAAAAGAAATAAACAAGTTCATAAATTTCTTCCAACAATACAAGATTCATAAAATTCACATGAAATTGAGCATAATTTTCTCAAAAGAGAAACAAGATTAAGATAAGGATTTTACTTCACAATGCTCTCCAAAAGAGGCTTCAATGTTCATACCATCAAGTTATGTCTAGGTTTTGAAGAGAGAAATCTATTTATAGTACAAAATTTGAGAGAATAAAGAAATCTCGAAAATAAACAAAAATCTAGCGAACTCTGGGTTCGGGTCAAGCACGCAGCCGCGTTGAGTAATTTCCCGTGGCCGCGTAGGAGGCTATTTCTTGGTTATGTTAAATCAGTAAATGTCACACGGTCACGTCCTGTTTCAACCACGCAACCGCATGATTGGATTTTTAGCAACTCGTGATTTTTTTGATCTTCCACTTGATTCTTGGATCGTCTCTTGACTTGATCACTTTGTTTGGCCTTGAATCTTCTTCCAAAATAGCACATATTGACCCGGAGCCCTTCCAACAAGCACTTTAATATTTTTTTTTGGTTTGAATAATTAATTTATTTCATCAAGCCTCCTACGATTCTCATCACATAGCCTCTCTCCAATGAGCAAAATTTATGGCTATGTGATAGTGTTGAGGCTCAAAGTTAGATACAAAAAGGAGATATGATGGTATGAGCATATGTTTTAACCTTATTTAAGTTGGTCCACAATCATTTCTTTTTCCTGTGTGTTATAGCTACTTAAGCTTTTCCCACATTACATCATTTATTCGTTTTCCATTGTGGGATGGCTCATCAATTATAGCCTCCATTTAATTTTACTTTCCCTTCATTTTTCAATGTGAGATTGTAATTGCCCTTTAAGGTTCATCTATGGCTGCAGTATAAGCCCGACATAGATGTTGCTTAGGAGAGCCCCCAACGTGCCATTGATATCATTTTCATTTCCTTTATTAGAAAGTAGATTGCAAGTATCATTAACAATTGAACATTTAATTTAAAAGTCTCCTTGGTAATCATTTTTTTTCAAAATCACTTTTTAACTACATATTTTATCTTGAAAAAAGCAAATCCTTTATTTACAAATAAAGAACTTTTACCGAATAGAGACTTAATCCATTTTAATTTTTTTTCTGAGGCTGAATCCTCTACCCTTTCTTAGCTTAATAGTGGCATAAAAAAAGCCCCTGGCCATACTTTTCCTTGTTTAATAACAATCACAGCCAAGCTCCTACAAGTATGGTGTAGCGGTAATGAAGGAAGAGTTGAAATTAATGGATCGCCCGTCCGCACAACGTAAAGATGGTTCATGGGGAGGAGAACAGTTGCCCTAATATTTATTCTAAATTTGCATAGACTATATCCACATTCAGATTTACTTGGAGGGCGAACTAGAGGGGAAGGCCACCATTTTCCATTATTAGTGGGCGAAGCCTGACACCCGAGTCATTAAAAAAATTAAAATAACAATTACAACCAAATTTTTTTATGCATATTGCAAGTAATAACTAAATACTTATTTTCAACTTAGAACACCATGAAAATAGAGGGAGCATGAGTTTTCTTGATGTCGTGTGGATAATAGATGGTAAATGATGAGGTAACATTATATATCTTATTAGTGTTACATTCGTGCGATGCATGATCATTTGTTCCTCTCATATATTAAATATATATGTTAACATATGAAATGAATATTTAATTAAAAATGAGAAACGAAGGAAGACAATTAATTATAAAAAATGTACATTACACATAACTTAATTTTTTTTTATTTTATTTTACGGTTCGCATGTTTGTCGTTCCAGGAATTTCTTTAAATATTGTAATTTGAATTGATTTAAAATTTAAAATGGAAAAGAAAAATTACATTTAATAGAATTTATAAAAAGTAAAAAAAAAAAAAAGATATATCTATGATATACGTTCAGAATTTTGTTAAAATGAAAATAAAAAGAAAAAGAAAAATAGATGGTTGAACATTCTTATTTCATCTTATTTCATTTTTATATTTTTTAAATAAAATATTTATGTAATATTGACAAAGTTTTTTTTATTTATTTTACGAATAAAAATTATAGTTGATTTTCAAGAGGGGAAGACGGGCCTATAAGGTTGATACTCCCCTTGTAATTGATTTTGTATATCAATAAAATTTTATCATGCTTGAATTTTCGAGTTAGGATAATTCTAAAAAAAAAAAAAAAAAGAAGACGGACCAAGAAATTTCGGGACCTGAAAATTTAGCTATTTAAAATTCTGCATTCAATTGGACTATTTTAAATTTGAATTTTTTCCGAAATGAATAATAAATAATGAATTATATTATGTATACAAATATTGATGCATGTGAAATATATTAATATATTTCTCATTACTTCTACATTTGACTCTTGTATTTAACATACTTTTCAATTTCATTAAAAAACATCAATCACAATAATTAGAAAATAAGTAAACAAAATATTTAAATTTAATCAATAAAACTTTATTTACTAAAATAAGTAGTCAAAATAATAATTTGAAAATCTCACAATTATCATGATAAGATAATCGAGTAAAGTTGAAGATCAGGAAATTATATCGAAAATCTTATACCCTATAATCCTTAAAAATTTATTAAAATTAAGAATGATTAAAAAATATTAATCATTCTATTGATATTATTAACTAAAAAGAAATTAAAGCATTAATTATTCAACATTATTTTTCGTTCAATAACTTTTTCTATAAATTATTTATAAGTAATGCATTTTTTCAACCACATATATATTTCAGAAAATATGATTTTTCATATTAAAGATAACAAATGATTTGACCGTTGATAATTAAAACATAATTTTTATATTGATGACTACACATGAAATTTATAATATTAAGAACAAATAAAAAAAAAAATTAAACGATAATTTTAATACTGATAACTAAAAATATTAATTGAACTCATTCAATATTAGTGTTAGTAATAAAATTAAAATTGATTTAAAAAATATCAACTTTATTTAGTATATATAAAAAATGTGATTAAAAAGTAAAGATAAAATGTATGTGGTTAAAAAGTGATTTGAGAAATTGTGTAGTTTAAATTTTTGTTTAAACCATAGTTTCCGAACAATTTACTAAATTATTATTATATCAACATATATTTATTATTTTATGAAATAATCAAATTAATTGAATAAAATGTCCTAAAATAATTTTTAAAAATTAAAAACCTATTTTTTATTTAAGAAATAATTTTTTCAAAATGATAAATAAAACACTTTTTTTAATTTTAAAATGAACAACAGAAATAAAAATTTTGAAAATGTATTAACCAATCAAAATTAAAAGCCAAAACGCAAAATAAATTGAATCTAACTTTTTAAGATAGAGAAAGTATTTTGAGAATGTTCTTGTCAAGGAACACTCAAAAGAAATTTAGCCCTTGTTTGAGTCTCATTATTTTCTATTTTTTTTATAAATTTTTTCTACAGTAATCAATTTTAACCATTCAAAAAAGTCAAGTTCACAATTTTTTACTTTTCAAATCACTTTTAAACTATTAAATTTTCAAAATTCAAATTTTAAATTGAAATAATGAGACTCAAACAAGGACTTATTAGAGCTAAAAAAAAAATAAATGAATAAGAATCCTTATAGTCTCCTATTTTCTAGAATCTACTGACTACTGAGCCTGCATCCATCTCACCAATCCCGCGTAAAACCCAAGCAAAACATTCTCTTCAAAAAAAAAAAAAAAAAAAAAAAAAAAAATATATATATATATATAATATCTCCCGTTTTTAGAAATTAATTTCAATTATATATTTTATCTCGAAAAATAATAAAATAATAATATTTTACTTATTATTTACTATCAAGGTGCTAGGTAACATGGTTTGTGAACTTCACATTTTAAAATCATATTTTAGCCTCCGTTGGGATTACGAACATGTATTGAGTAAACCTTTTAGTCACACATTTTATATAAAAAAATTACGAAAACTCTGTTTTTATAAATTTAAATAAATTACCAGTTAAAGACTATAAACAAAAATCAATCGCCAATCCAACGTATTTAATTAATTTACGAAATTATTATTTCAGTCACTGATACACAGCGCCAGTTTGACATTTTTTTGCTTGCAGTCCAAGTCGGTGAAACTCCTCAACCGAGGACAAAGCTGTAATTTCAGTCAAAAGAGACCTCCACAAACCCTAAACACTTCAGCTTTGCTCTTTCTTATAAATAGCTCACGCTAGCATTTTTTCGGTGCTCTGCTCTCTGTACATCTGCACATCCTTGTTAGAGGCTAGGGTTTTGTAGCTAGCTTATCTCTCTTCATCAGGTACATATGTATTCGTATAAATTCATTTCCGAATTCTAGATTTCTTGGATTTATCTAGTTTTACGTTTTGCCGTTTAATATGTGGTGCAGTAGTTGATTTTATTTGTTCAATTCTATGATTTTACACAGATGTGAGAAAAGGAGGAATACGTGATTTGTTTTTGTAGTTTTTGATTATTTCTCTCTCGATACATTATATATATATATACACGAATATAGATGCGATGTTCTGGTTTCTTATTTATAGTCTTATAGAGGTTCGATATATATGATATTACAGTGTTATGTTTTTCTTTTTGCCAAATATGAAAACTCTTATTATGATATTTGTTCTATCTTGAAACAAATAGATCTGTTCTATGGTGAATATTTTGAAATTCGAGGTTTTATTCCTTTTCAGTTTGTTTGTTTGGTTTTGCCTGCATTATTGGTTATTTTTTTTTAATGTTTTCCTTGCATTTATTTGCTGTTTTTTTAAGAACGAGAAGTTATTGTTCCCTTTCATTTTGTTTGTTAGATTATATATACAGTTATTCTTTTTGAATTTTAATTTGAATCGATGATTCAGTTTTTAGTTCACACTCTTGTTGCTGCAGCTTAAAAATCACTCTCTAAAATGGGCAAGGAGAAGGTCCATATCAACATTGTGGTCATTGGCCACGTCGACTCAGGAAAGTCAACCACTACTGGTCATCTCATCTACAAGCTTGGAGGTATTGACAAGCGTGTGATTGAGAGGTTCGAGAAGGAAGCTGCGGAGATGAACAAGAGGTCTTTCAAGTATGCCTGGGTGCTTGACAAGCTCAAGGCTGAACGTGAGCGTGGAATCACCATTGATATTGCCCTGTGGAAGTTTGAGACCACCAAGTACTACTGCACTGTTATTGATGCTCCTGGACATCGTGATTTCATTAAGAATATGATTACTGGTACTTCACAGGCTGACTGTGCTGTGCTTATCATTGATTCCACTACCGGTGGTTTTGAGGCTGGTATTTCTAAGGATGGCCAGACCCGTGAGCATGCTCTTCTTGCTTTCACACTTGGTGTGAAACAAATGATCTGCTGCTGTAACAAGGTACACATCACTTTGTTTCTTCTTTTCATGTGTTATAGTCATTTATAATTGTGCTTTTGTTTCTTTACTTGCATTTTCTGAAATGGTTCTTGTGTGAAATTGATTGAAAGTGATACCCCTTGATTACCAATCCTGTGTTGATTCAATAATTTTATAGGAATTTTTGGTAAATCAAAGAGGGCTCTTCCTTTCTGATGTGTTCTTCTCTATATTCAATTGGCGGGATTGTAGCTCAGTTGGTTGAGCCCACCCTAACATAGGTGGATGCTACGGGTTCAAACCCCGTCAGTCCCGATGAGTGCTTTCTTTTGGATGTTCTTTGCTGTTTTGAGTAACCAATCATGTTGGTCCAGTTATTCAAGCATCTTCTTTGCACTTCATGGGGGTTTTTTTTGGTTCATTCTTGTATCTTAATCAGGGCTAAATGTTTTTAAAAGGTTATTGTTTTTGTTTTCATTGTCCGAATAAATAACAAATTGTTGATGGCTTTCTAGGTTGTAGGGTAATTCAAACAGCGGAGTTGGTGTTACTTATTCTTCTGTTAAAGATTTTAACTTCACCTTTTTACTCACGAGTCAAAGGTTTTGATTAAAGCATGTTCAATGACCGTCGTTATGAATATGCAGTATGTACTTAACGTTGAATTAATCTTTCCTCCACATATTTTGGTCTTGTATGCTATGATGATTAGACTAGCATGTGTATCTGTGGTTTTTTCTGTCCTGGAAATTAGTCTTGAATTATTTCTGGATTGTTTGTATTTTGAACTTTTCTTTTTATTATTATATTATTACAATTATCAGATGGATGCTACAACACCCAAGTACTCCAAGGCAAGGTACGAGGAAATTGTTAAGGAAGTCTCTTCCTACCTGAAGAAGGTTGGCTACAATCCTGACAAGATTCCTTTTGTGCCTATCTCTGGTTTTGAGGGTGACAACATGATTGAGAGATCTACCAACCTTGATTGGTACAAGGGACCAACCCTCCTTGAGGCCCTTGATCAGATTACGGAGCCAAAGAGGCCCTCGGACAAACCACTGCGTCTCCCACTTCAGGATGTCTACAAGATTGGAGGAATTGGTACTGTCCCTGTGGGGAGAGTTGAAACTGGTATCATAAAACCTGGTATGGTTGTTACCTTTGGTCCAACTGGGCTGACAACTGAAGTTAAATCTGTTGAAATGCATCATGAAGCCCTCACTGAAGCTCTCCCTGGGGACAATGTTGGCTTCAATGTCAAGAATGTAGCTGTCAAGGATCTTAAGCGTGGTTATGTTGCATCTGACTCAAAGAATGACCCTGCCAAGGGAACCGAGAGCTTCACATCTCAGGTCATTATCATGAACCACCCAGGTCAGATTGGTAATGGTTATGCTCCAGTTCTCGATTGCCACACATCCCATATTGCTGTCAAATTTGCCGAGCTCCTGACCAAGATAGACAGGCGTTCCGGTAAAGAGCTTGAAAAGGAACCCAAATTCTTGAAGAATGGTGATGCTGGGATGGTTAAGATGATTCCAACCAAGCCCATGGTGGTTGAGACTTTCTCTCAGTACCCCCCTCTTGGACGATTTGCTGTGAGGGATATGCGCCAGACCGTTGCTGTTGGTGTTATCAAGAGTGTTGACAAGAAGGAGCCGTCTGGTGCCAAGGTGACCAAGGCTGCTGTCAAGAAGGGTGTCAAGTGAACTTCGTTGCCTGTGATCTACTACTGCTTTAATAGTCATTATCATCATAAAGACTTGCTTTATCTTATTGATGTTGTTTCGAGTCGTTTATCTTGTGTTGTTACTTTTCTCTGTTCTCGTCAGATGTCTTTACCGTCCGGTTATGGTTCCCAGAATTGGGTGCTAGACAGGCGGTGGCGACGCTGGCATGTGAGTCATTAGTCTATTTTGTTAATGTGACATTGCTTTATATTCAAGGTTTGAGACGTTTGATTGTTCCACTTGATTGCTTTGCAAGTTTCGATATTCGTTAAAATTGATTTGTTTTTTAGCATATTTACGTCATTACGCAAGGCCTTGCTAATTGGGAAAAAAATGTCACCATGAGCTGCTCGTTGTGACTGCTGTGTGATCGCCCAGATGCAAGGATTGAAGCTGGTAAACTGCCAATCAATTTGGCAGATCATGTGTAGCTAAGCTTAAAAAGTTAGTATGAAGCAACTATTTTCAGTACATATGCATTGGCGAACATGCTTTTAGCTCAAGAGTTCTACCACCAACGCGAATGGAGCTCTAGAAAAGGACGTGAAGAAATTTGTTAACAAATATACTGGGACTGAAACAGATTTTGAAGAATCATTGGACACGCCTACCTTGAACAGTTGAAGTTTCTACCGATATATATGGGATATAACCAGAGTGAGCTATGCAATTATCTTGTGTACAATTCAACATCATCGAATTCTTTGTCAAACGTTTGTATTGAGCCTTTTTAAATGTAGTAGTATGCATTTTATTAACTTTTATCAAAAATTTACTTAAATTTTTTATTTTCATCCTTACCTAATGATGATAATGGTGGGGATTGGGGACGATTTAAATTTGTCCTACAAAAATTTTACCTGATCCGAATCCAACTTGCAATCTATCAATTCTCTGTAATTTTTTTTTTTTTTTTTAAGAATTAAATATAAACTAAAACTTCTCTTCAAATATATATATATATATATATATATATATATATATATATATATATATAAAAGAAATAAAAAAAATTAACTTTTTATTAATTTTTCTTTTTTAAAATTGAATCAGGCGGATCGGCCTCGCCCCCGTCCCGTCGATCCGGACAAGATTTTTTGTCTATCCTCACAAAAATAGGAGCTAACGTGTAAGGTGAACACTTGCTCCTTTTACTAATTACTAGTTACTACCAATCACTTTCATGAGTCCTGAGAGAAATTAAGGTCAAATATGCCTTGATGTATGCTTAAAGGAGAAAAGACAAAGCATATTGGAAACGACACTGGTGTTTTCCTGCACTTGGAGCGTACGACACTGGTGTTCTCCTGCGCTTGGAGCGTAGGAGTATCCGTTTTTAACTTTTTTGTTTTTTTTGTTTTTCCAAATGTTGAGTGCGTGTGTTTGGTAAATATATTTTTAAACATATTTTTTTCTACACAATTCCTCAAATTACTTTTTAACCACATATATTTTCTCTCCATTTTTCAACTACACATTTTACCTAAAAAAACATAAAAAAACATATTTTTAAACAAAAACTTATTTTTATTTTTATTTTTATTTTTCAACTATTTTGTTTTTAGCATCCAGTTGGTAAAATAATATTTTTTTGTTTATAAACAACAAAATTTTTTAAATCACTTTTTAATTACACATTTTTTCTCTTCAATTTTCAACAATTATTTTTTTTTACCTCAAAATCATAAATAAATAAGTTTATAAACCAAACAATGTTAAAAAAAGGTTAATTACTTATTATATGTTTGATAAAATTAAAAATAATCTCTTCGATTTCGAATTTTGATGTATTTTTTTAAATTATTTGCAATATTTTTTTGTATGTAAAAAGTAATGGTTGAAAATTGAAGAGAAAATGTGTTGTTAAAAAGTGATTTGAAAAATTGTGTTGTTTATAAACAAAAAAAATATTATTTTACCAAATGGATGCTAAAAACAAAATAGTTGGAAAATAAAAATAAAAAATTTCAGTTTCAGTTTGTTAAAAGTTTTTTGTTTAAAAATATATATATTTTTTATATTTTTTTAGGTAAAATGTGTGGTTGAAAAATTGAGAGAAAAAAATATATGTGGTTAAAAAGTGATTTGAGAAATTGAGTAGAAAAAAATATGTTTACCAAAAAAAAAAATATTATTTTACCAAATGGATGCTAAAAACAAAATAGTTGGAAAATAAAAATAAAAAATTTCAGTTTCAGTTTGTTAAAAGTTTTTTGTTTAAAAATATATATATTTTTTATATTTTTTTAGGTAAAATGTGTGGTTGAAAAATTGAGAGAAAAAAATATATGTGGTTAAAAAGTGATTTGAGAAATTGAGTAGAAAAAAATATGTTTACCAAACACACGCACTCAAGGAGCGCAGGAGAACACCAATTTTGGAAACGATCCAAATTTAGCCTCTGTTTGGCAAAATAAGTTTTTTTTCTTGTTTTTAAACAATACAATTCCCCAAATCACTTTTTAGCCACATATATTTTCTCTCTCCACTTTTCAACCACATATTCTACCTCGAAAACATAAAAAAACATATTTTTAAACATACAACTTTTAACAAACAGAGACTTATATTACGGAGAAAAGACAACAAGAATATAAGTCGACCAGCTAAAATCAAGCTCTAGAGCCAGTGGCGTAGCCAGACTTTTGAATTTGGAGGGGGGGTTCGAAAATGTAACGAAATATTTTAATATACTTTTACCAGCGTTCTCGATGTATTCTAAAATTTTGATAGCGTTGTATGATTACATTATTATTAATAATGCCAAATACAGGCTTCTTAATATACATAATCAAACTATCATTCGACCATTGATCTCTTATTTGATTACGCTGCTTATTTTTGACATAATTTATTACAGAAAACACACTCTCTATGATTAATGAGAACTCGAAGAATTAATGCTGCTGCTAGAAGCTTGTAAAATGTCAAGTACACTTTTATGTTCTCTCTTCTAACCCAATTATTATGGTCTACATCAACTTATTTGTCTTGTGTTTTGGTAGTTTTTTCCAGCCCAAAACAGGCTCAATATACATCAATTGGTAGGCCAAAACTTTAAAAATTAAGAAATAAATTTAAGGGGGCCAAATTTATGGGGATTCAGGCCAACACAAGGATCCCTCTCCCCCACTCTATATTTTTTTTTCTTCAAAATAGTCATGTTCTTGAAATAGTTTCTGTTTTGCGTGGGTGTTGCTTTGCTCGTGCTAACAATTAAAAAGAGATCAGACGAAAGTATAACGAACAAACCTCTTGACACAAAGTTTCAAAAATAGGCGTGTTGCAATAGAATTGCTTTAGTTACAAGATGTCTTCAATGGCTCAAACTAGTGTTCTAAAAAGTGCGAGCGTGGCGAAGCGTGGAGCTCAAGTGTGAAGCTTTTCAAGCTTAAGCGGGAGTATGCGTTAAAAAACTTTTTTATTTTTAAGTAATCTAAACCATTAAATAATGCATACCAAACACATCTAAACTTATAAATATTACATTTACTTAATAATAATTCATACTACTAGTCTACTATACAATTTTTAAGTTTTCAAAAGGCCAAAACTAGACATACTAGATTTTAACTTTACACATACTTTTGACATTGTCAACAAAAATGATTTCAAAATTATTATGCTAATAATGAAATATAAATTTGTAGTTGGAGAATTGAATAAATAAAAGAATATGTAAAGAAATAACAATTTTCGAAAGAGGTAGTTAAAAAAAAAAGAAAAAAGAAAAAGAAAGCAATATAGTATTATTCGATTCAAAAGGAAAAAAAAAAAAAGTAATATTATTTGCAAATGTGAAGAGTCAAAGCAATGCAAAGAAATAAGATGAAAAGTCAAAGCAATGGCTCTTGTAATTTCGTTCAATTACACTGTACATACACTACATCTACAAGAATCTCACATCGGTTGCAAAGTAGAGAATAAGGGATAGTAGCTCTTATATATAGGCTATTAGGTTCCTTCTTTCTTAATGGTGGGTTGCTATTTGCAGCTGATCACATGAGTTCAATATTTTAAAATTTAGTAATAAATAATTAAAATAAAAAATAAAAAAGTGCTTGGATTGTGCTCACGTGCGCTTCAAATGCGTGTTTTGGCCAAAATAGCGCCTTTGACCGTGCTTTTTGTGCTTGGACCGCATAATTTGCATTTTTCTTTGTTATGGTGCGCCAGTAGCTCGCGTCACGCGTAGCGCGCGCTTAGGCGACACGTACACCAGCGTTTTAGAACACTGCTTACACCTCACACTTTCACGGAGAGGTTTTCCGGTCCTAAATCTCAACTTCACACATATATAGCAGCATTAAATGGAAGTTACCATATAGCATAAATAATAGCAAGAGATGACGAGTTAACACACAAGCTGCCTTTTGTGTAGTTGCGGGTGAACATGATCCAGGAGAAAACAATGTGAATGTAGGAAATGAGAATTCAATACCAAAAGAAGGTTCAATGTTTGTACATGAAGAACCGGGTGTTTACCACGTACAAGAGTTACAAACAACTCATAATGTAGAGGTATTGCAAGATGAAAAAAATCAACCACTACTTGAAAATATATTTCAATTGGTTGAACAAGGAGTAATAACGGAGAATCATATATATTTTAGCAAGAAACAATTACACAAGGCTATCACTTAATGCTTTTTTGAGGGAGAAGTTTCACTTCAAGGTTAGGAAGTCGAACCCCAAAACTCTTACAGTTTGCTACGTTGATAGAATCTGTCTTGGTTAGTGCAAGCATCAATGATCAAGACTTCAGATATTTATGATCCAGCGGTATATACCTGAGCACATGTGTTTTTTAGATGTACAATAGAATGCAAACAAACATGCAATGAGTACCTTAATTGAGAAGCACATCATGAGGTGATTAGACAATGCAAACCAACCCTGCATTCCCGTAGGTATTATTGGGGACATGGAACATGAGTTTTGATTTCATATTAGCTACAACAAATTAAGAGAGGTAAAGAAAAGGGACTCATTTATCTCTGTGGTTCACTCGAAGAGAGTTTTCAAAAATTGTAGTTTTACTATCATGTGCTCATTGAAAAAAACTCTGGAACCCTCGAAGATATTAAGTTGGACAACAATAACAAGTTTTCTATTTCTACGTTGCATTCATATTAAGTATGTGAGGTTACCATGCTTACACGAGACTTGTCATTTGTGTTGACGGGAGCCAGTTGAAGGTTAAATACAAAGGAACACTATTAGTAACTACAGGAAAAGATGCGAACATGCACATATATATATATATATATATATATATATATATATATATATATATATATATATATATATAGTTTTCGTTTCGAATAGAAAGAATCGCATCAAATGGAAAATTACCATTTTATACCCACAATCCCACCACGGTGCGTGCATGTGGCATAATGAGAAAAAGTAAATAAATCGGTATTGGAAGCAATGCTATTTTCTTGTTCAAACGTGTAGCACTAGCCTACCGAATATCAAAGTTTGAGTAGGTAATGGATTGGATAAAATCATCCGTACTGTTATGGCTTCTTATTTGGAACGTGCTTGTATTTCGACATGATCTAGGGTAAATTTCGAAGGAAATCGATACAACATCTTGACGAACAACAAAGCAGAGCCAGAGTCCTTAAATTCTTCTCTCATGCGACAAAGAAGCTTTTCTATTACTTCATCAGTTGAATACTTCAAATCAATTATATAAAAGTGGTTCTTCGATAAGAGAAGTACTTCATGGACATGCTCTGCTAATTTGACACTGAAAATGGAAGTTAAGTTAAGAAATTCTTCTGATTCCGGTTCAACTATGCAGGTACATAATTCTGATGAGATGGTTATAGATGTTGGTATAGGAACATATTTGGTTACTGTCATTCTCATTGGCACCTATGGTCTTTTCGAGAATTCTAAGTACGTCAAATTCTATGCTCCCATGCATCGCACTTGCTTGTTCAAAAGAGATATCGTTGTACGACTTATGCTCCCCTTACTACACTATGTCATATTGGAGAGATCCATATAGTGAACTCATGCACCCAGTAGAAAGGAGTGTGAATGGATTGTTCTACATGATATCCGTTTTATTGCAATATCACCTCTAAATATAAGAAAAGCACTCGACCGACCTCCAACCCAACGTAAACGATCTAGGACTCAAAGTTCTACAAGCTAGCAAAAGTGTGGTCGTTATGGAGATTTTGGCCACAACAGGTTGACATGTCGACATCCAGGACCGATGACAAGCAAGAGACGTTAATGAATTTTTATTTTGACACTTCATTTTTTCACAAGCAATAGATGCTCATTAAAAATTTTTATACCCGGTTTTACACAAACAGGAGAAGTATATCTTCTATTTTTTTTAGCTATTTGTTCATAAGAATGAGTAGTTAAGCACAATTTGTGCAGTAGTTGTTTATCAAGAAACAAGAGAAGGTAATTGCTAATGTTTTGTAGCTTTTTGTTCTGTTCTCGACGTGTGCATTTTTCATATTATGATACACCATATGCACTGTCGGGAATTCCATTTGATTGATATAGATTAGTTCATTACTTCACTTGCATTCACGTCATATTATATTATATTCCGTTAGAAAATAACTTGCATAAAGTGCAGTAGTTTATTTAAATGACAAATAGTAATTTGATGAACACAAAAAATGCTTATTTACCTAAACATGTAAAACAAATAATCACGTCTACTTATCTCCAACCGTAGAGATATGGAAGAGCTCACTAACTCCGTCCTTGTTGGATCTTATAATGATGATGCCTTCCATGGTCATGGGTGGTCCTTCTTCATCATCAAAATCATTCACATAGGAAACTCCAAACTAAACATGGGCTTCTTTCAACGTGACATCAACAGACAAAGCATGTTGTTCATCTTCATTTAGAATTGTAGGAAATGGAATCTAGAAGTGTAGGAAATGGAATGGGGTGAACACTCACCCTACAATGACAATTCACTTGACGATCGACGAATGGAACAACATATCAATTCCTTCAGGTACCCTAACGAACATATTTTCCTCATCTTCAGAGTCGATTATTGGATTGTCAACAGAAGACCCGGTGGAGAGTTGTTCATTGTGTTGTTCACATTGACATGAGGTTGAGGAGTTTATTCGAATTCTTTTTCCCCTTCAACTTCAGTTATGTTGTGAGGTAGAGAACCATGTGGGGAGTTTCTTATATTGATATAACTATCTTTCATATTAAGAGGAATTTGCTGTTATTGTTTTTCCAACAAGTCTAGAAAGATTTCATTACTCATGGAAGCATGATAAGTGTGTTTTTGCACACTTGTTTAATACCTAAATAAGCTTAAATATTGATTAAATGAGTGAATTTATATTCACAATTATGTAATTATGGCTTTTGTAGGTCAAAACCTGAAAATGAAAGAGAATAAGGCAAAATGGAGTGAAAGGGGACCAAAAGCGTACAAAACGTGAAATTGGGGATCAAAGTGCACGAGTGTCAAAATATGAGGACCCGATTGTACAAATCAAATCTTAGGGACCCGGGAGTGCAATTATCTAAGGGACTTAGCTACAAATTTCATGAAAATCACATTTTTGTGGTTCTGTGCGCCAACTTTAATTTAAAATAAGGGTTTGAGGACTTTTTGTTGATTGTTGAAACTTCAAGGACCAAATGTGCAGTTTTCCTTATTTCAAATTTTAAACCTGATTTTGGACTTCAACAGGAGAGGTCATCTTCATTCTTCTTGTTGGCCGAGGCTACTGTTTACGTTTTCTTCCTTTTTCTTTTCATTATTTTTTTCTTTACTTTTCAACCACTTCATAATTTTTGGGAATAAATTAAGAGCACAACGAGAATACGTCTAAGGTGAAGAACTATTTGGGAAGATCATAGCCAAACTTCAGAAAAAGTTTTATCTATAATTTTGTATTTTCTCAATTGTTTTACCATATTTGTAATGTATTGTTATAAATATTCTCCTTTGTATCATTTATATAACATGGGTTAATTTATTGTGTTGGGATTTATGGTAGTAATTTAACATAACTCGGATTAATTTTAATATTTGCTCTTTAATTATTAAATACTTAATTTCATGTGTATTTGTTATTGAGATTATTTCATATGTTTGTTTGATCACCAAATATGTGATTTGTTAAGTGTACGATGATCGAGAAATATTTTGCATTTTAGACTATATAACAAATGCCATAGGTATTAATTTAGGAGACAGAGATATACTCCCATCCCTAAGTGATCCATTGAATTATTTTCACAAATAGTTAATGCAATTGATTGAATTTTACTCGACATAGAAATATAGTAGGTTAAACCAAATGATTAGGGTTAATTTCACTCGAAAGAGGTAATTAACTAAACTTGAAAGATCGGATCAAGATCATAAATGAGTAACTTATTATTGGCTTGTAGAGAAATTAATTATGTGACAGTTAAATGAAACCATGAATCCCAACCACGTTTTCCTTCAAGATTTTCAAATATTTTTATATTTCCTTATTTTGTAGATTTTTAGTCATTTTTTCAAACCAACTTTTAATTGTGTATTTCTTTTTTATTGTTAAAATTAAATTAATTAAAGTTGTGTAATCTAGAGTAAACATTCCTCGTGGGATCAACAATCCGGACTCAAATTTTATTATTTGAATACGATCCGTGCACTTGCGGTGCACACTTGTAGAGACCAAGTCCCCAAACTTAAGTTTTTGCTCGTCCCGAGCAAGATTATCTTAAACACAATCAAGCAAACGTGATAATGATCAACACACTAGATAGCTTGCCAAAATCAATGAGTTTAAAATTGTACAACAAATTCACAAATATGTTTCAAATAATGCTAACAAAAATAGTTTAACTTATCCGATGTTCGATTGGTGTGTATGTGTGCGCGCACGCGCGTGTGTCCATAGTCACTTTAAATCATCAATTAGATTCGAGAATATTGATAAGTAAAGAGGTGTCAAGTTCAAACTAACCCACCATTAGTGGTCAATTCTTTTATTTCCCACTCGTGACATACATCCCCCATAGATATTTTTATCTTTCTCGAGATGCAATTTTAAATGGTACTCTCAAATAACTCATTTCCTTTTCCACTCTAGTTTGGTAGTGTTTTATTGAAAATTTCAACAATCTAGACATGCAATGATTCTCCACTAAATGAGTGCTTCGACATTCAAGCTTATAATAAGCAATTTAAAATCACTATTAATCTAAGCCCTTATGCAGGTACAAATGTATGATTTCTATATACTAATGTGATGGTTGCTCGTGACTTCTCCACTCCTTAAGCTTTCTAATTGACTCATGTAGCAAGCTTTAGGTCGATAGCTCCCCGATGTTTTTAAGATCAAAGGGTACCGGGTTTTGAACTACCCCAACGGACTTAATAACTCGAGTAAAAAAGGCTACGAAGTGATGTTGACTTATTAAGAAATGCAATGATTTTTTTTTGTACTCTACTTATTAAACTTTCTAATTGACCCATGTAGTGGAGCTTTAGGTCGGTGACTCCCAAGTTTAAAACTTAAGGCACCAAGTTTTGAGATACTCCAAGGGGCTTAATCACTTGAGTCAAAAATGCTTCGAGATAATGTAATGGAAGAATTAAAATGGGCTTAGATTTCTAGCATATGGTCATTACCTAACTTATACTTGGCAAAAGACAAAAATATTTTATTTTCAACATGCATAGAATCAACACAAGTCTAGGCCATCTCCTTTACCAACTCAATCACCCCCAAACTTATCTCACAATAGGATCAAGAGATTTAGAACATTAGAAAGAATTGGATAGGTTGACAAAAATTTAAAATTACAAACTCACAACCTAGTTGTTCTACTTCATAAATCTCTCCATCCTTCAACAATTCCCAAATCTCACCAACAATCAATCATGACCATTGTGCTCAATAAAACTAGGATCTTACATGGATAAGTAATTTGTAAAAATAGACACAAATAGCATATTGGTCATAAATCATGAATCAATAACAATTTTAAAAATCAAATAATCCTAGGCGGCAAGGCTATCTAACATGTTAATGCAGAATAAGAAATCGCCCCAAACTTAAAAATACACATTGTCCTCAATGTGTACAATAAAATCAAAGTAAGAGGAAATAAGTTACTAGACATCCCAAGAAGTGGTGAGGCACCCATAAGTAGTCTTGGCATGTGAAAATCTCATTGCAAGAACCAACAATCCACCCCCAAACTTGTGTTGAAGCCTCCAATCGATTGAACACAAATTTCTCCAATGAGACATTTCACCGAACACCTTGTGAGCATCCTATGAAAAGAAAACGTAGATATTAAGCGGTGAATAATCCAAAAATTTAAATCACATTTAACATCTCAATTCTAACTCAAAAATTCAATATAATTTTCCCATCTACCTCAATATTAAATCACATTTTGAAGATAAAATACAATATGCACCAAGTGATTTAAAAGAAAAAGAGTGTTAAGCAAATATTTGACTTTGAAAGTTTGACATGAGTATATGCTAAAATTAAATGAGAATGTATTGGAGCTATTTCACAATACCCAACTGAAGCAAAATAAATGTGAAATATAAGTGCTTGGGCCTAACAAACTTATTTGGAAGAAAATAAATAAAATGCAAAAAATAAATTGACATAAAGTAAGAAAAATAACCTAACCGCTAATTGAGCTCAAAACAAAATCCTAATTAGACTAAAATAGGAAAATAAATTAAAAACAAAAAAGGAAACAAAATAATTAAAAATCTCGCAAAATCTGACCCTCTCCTCAGTTACGACGGTGAAGAATCCAGTTACGGCCGTAAATGCCTCTCTGGTCCAAAACTGCTTCAATAGTTACGGCCGTGACGAAATTGATTACGACCGTGAAATGCCCTCGGTTTAGATGTTACAGCTGTAACTTCCAGACTTATGGCCGTAAGTCTTGTTCTACTGAAATTTTTCATTTTCCCATGAGAATTGGTTACGACCGTGATAATAGATTTTATGGCCGTGATGATATGGGTTAAGGCCGTGACGGGCCTTCATTACGACCGTAATGATTTTTTTGCACAAAGAACTTCGACCACTTGACTCGGCTTGATCCTTTCTTCCTCCCGGCTCGACCCCAACACGGAACTTGCTCCGTTTTCCATGTGGATCATCGTCATACTGCCGATGTCTCGACTTCGCCCTTCGATGCCTGTTCTGGATCGTATCATACCCCCTCTCTTGAAAAGGATTCGACCTCGAATCCATTTTTGGTCGGCTTTTCAAACTCCTCCTACTTTTCCGGGCTCGATGATCATGTTTAAGCCTCGTGCGATCCTTTAGACTTTTGGGCTGCTCATTTTTGCCAATGAATTTCTGCCCCGTCTTAAGTTCATGGTTTGATTTATGTCCCTACAAAAGAAATTTAATAGAACTAGGGAGAGAATTGTTAGCTTGGTTAAGTGCAAGGCAAGAATCCTTGTACACCAACCTTCGTGCAAATAAACTCAATTTGGGGGTGTACTCTCTTTTCTTTTTGCACTCATTCTCTCCTTTTTCTGAGGTCGTGGCCTCAACTCTCTTGTTTTCAACTTTCACACCCTCTCCTTTTTCTTAGGTCGTAGCCTGAACACTCTTATTTCTTTTTTCAAACTCACATTTGGTTTTTAACTGATCCTCTTGAACCTCTTTCAAAGATAACGGAACAAGGGTAATTTTCTTCCCACCCTTCACAAATGAATATTGATTCTTAAACCCATCGTGCACTACCCTCCTATCATGTTTCCATGGCCTCCCCAACAAAATATGGCCAACATGCATAGGTACCACGTCACAAACCACTTCATCCTTATAACCCCCGATGGCAAAATTGACTCTAGCCTGCTTATTTACCTTAATTTCTCAAGACTCGGTCAGCCATTACAATTTATAAGGGTGTGGATGTTTTATCAAGCTCAGACCCAATTTATCAACCAACATTGTACTAACCACATTAGTACAACTTCCTCCGTCAATCACCATACCACAAACCTTTTTACCCACTAAGCATCTAGTATGAAAGAGATTATCCCTTTGCTCACAAATTTCATCCACCCTGACCCTAGTACTAAGGACAAGTCGATTAACAAGTGAACCTTTAACAGCATAAGTCAGCCCTTCCTCATCACTACTACTAGCCCTAACATCCACTAACTTAGGTATTCCCTTAAATTCATCCTTGGAACTAATTTCACCATTATCACGCAAAATCATTACCCTCCTATTCGGACACTGGGATGCTAATGACCCGAGCCCATACACTTAAAACACTTAATATTTCTATCCCGAGTAGTTTGAGAATCAGAAATATTTTTACCTTTCATTGTAGGTTCCTCCTTCCCTTTCGGGTTGTGTTCATCATCGTGTTCCTGCTTCGATTGTGATGTAGGATAAGATGGTGAGTGTCTTGCTGCCCCCTATCACTTTAGTTATCTTTCCACCTTCATGGCCATATGCACCATATCCTCTAGCTCCACATAATATTGCAGCTCAATGACATTGACAATATCTCTATTCAGCCCACTCAGAAACCTAGCCATCGTAGCTTCCCGATCCTCCACCACATTAGCCCGAATCATCGCCACCTCCATATCCTTGTGATAATCTTCTACAATCCTCGTCCCCTGAGTCATACCCTACAGCCTCTTGTAAATATCTCTATAATAATGAGTATGCACAAACCGCTTCCTCATTATGGTTTTCAATTCACCCCAAGTCTCCACCGGCTCCTCAAGGTTCCTCCTCCTATCCGTCACTAGCTGATCCCACAAAATATTTGAATAATATGTGAATTCAATCATGGCTAATTTCACCTTCTTTTTTTCTGAATAATTGTGACAATCAAATGTCCGTTCAACCTTGGTTTTCCAATCCAAGTACGCATCCGGATCACTCCTACCCTGGAACGATGGTATTTTCACTTTAATTTTTCCAAGGTCGTCATCAACAACATCTCTACCCCCACGATGCCTCCTAGCATCACGATGCTCCCTATCATGCCTCCTTTCATACCTATCTCCTCTATCCCTCATTCGCATACTTCCTACCAAAGATATACTTACACTTTCACTGCCCATGTCCTCATAATCCATACCAACCTCATGCCTATTACCTCTCCTAACCCGAGAACTATAATGAGATTGATCTCGAGGTCTTTGTTCACGTTCTGCATCTCGATTCTCCATCTGAGACATAAACCTCTCAAATTGTGCCCTCAGTGCTGCAATATCATCATTACCTTGTTCATTCTTTCTATTCACACCCTAAGCTGTTTTCTGTCTCCAACAGAAGATGAATATGTGGAACCCTCTCTATAAGACATTTTTAATATCAAAAAATAAATTTCTACTCACGTGTATTTTCACTCGTGTTTCACTCTTCTATCCCTTCAAATTTCACACAAGAACTAATCAAGAAACAATTCAAGAACTCAATCAAGGGTTGGAAAAAGGGTAAGACACGAACAAGAACAAGGAAATTTGAAAATTGAGAACATTCGGAATATTTGAGATTTTTCAGAAATTATTATTTTTAATCTACCAGAGAATTGGACTACGAGTATGGCAGAAAAAATGGAACTGGATTTGGACGAAAAACGAAGAAGAAAAACACTTTTGAATTTTTGGGACCGACTCTTATGGATCAAGCTGAAGAAAATTATGACTGACACGAACAACGCGAAGAACACGAAAAAAATCAAGAAAATCAAGAAATAACAAGAAACGCAAGAATCTGAAATAAATCCAAGCTCTGATACCTGATGAAGCGATCCAAATCGGGGAATCTCGACAAACACGCGAAAATAACACAATTAAAACCTAGGAAAGATCTAAGACAGATTAAACACGAAAATAAACAAGAACACAACGAAATAAATAACGGACTTAAAGATAGATCGACGATAAAACATTGACCCGACAATCACGATGCAATTATTGACGATGCGGATTGAAGAACCAAGATTGACGAACGCCACAAAGGTTATCAATTCCTTGATAAGTTCGTTTAGTGAACTCCACAAAGATCGGATCTTTGATAAGTTCAAGAAAAGGGAATAACTCAACCTTTAACAAGAGAATCCTCTCTCAATTTTAATCAATAACTCAAACTGTCTTTTACTATTATGAAATGGAATATAAATAAGAAAAATAACCTAATCGCTAATTGGGCTCAAAACAGAATCCTAATTAGACTAAAATACTAAAATAGGAAAATAAATTAAAAACCAAAAAAGAAACAAAATAATTAAAAATCTTGCAAAATCTGACCCACTCCTTAGTTACGGCCGTGAAGAATCCAGTTACGGCCGTAAATGCCTCTCGGGTCCAAAACTGCTTCAATAGTTACGACCGTGACGAAATTGATTACGGCCGTGAAATGCCCTCGATTTAGATGTTACGGCCGTAACTTCCAGACTTACGGCCGTAAGTCTTGTTCTACTGAAATTCTTCATTTTCCCCTGAGAATTGGTTAATGCCGTGATAATAGATTTTACGGCCGTGATGATATGGGTTACGGCCGTGACGGACCTTCATTACGACCGTAATGATTTTTTTGCACAAAGAATTTCGACCACTCGACTGGGCTTGATCCTTTCTTCCTCCCGGCTCGACCCCAACACTGAACTTGCTCCGTTTTCCACGTAGATCACCGTCATACTGCCAATGTCTCGACTTCGCCCTTCGATGCCTGGTCCATATCGTATCATTTTGGCTTTGCTTCATTTGTTTTAAACACTTGCACTTTGCCATCTCCAATGTCATGTGACTTCCTATTTCATCCAATTCAAACTCAACTAAATAGACTTGCACATCCTCAAATGGCTTAATCACAAAATCAATTATAGAACAATCAATGAAGTTGAGAGAATTTGATTTGATATGTTCCTCATTAATTGCCACTTCTCCATGTGATTTTTTTTTTATTTTGTCATTCTCTAAAAGCACATCTTCAATAGTTGATATCTCGTTTGACTGATTGACCAATCCAAAATTTGAATTTATGGGCAATGACAAGTTTCTACTAATTCTCAGGAGTGGATTATCCCCCCCACATTTGAAATCCTTCCCAATACATGGCATGTCCCATGTGCATATCATCCTCATCCAACTTTGAAAGTTCATTGCAATAATTTGCAAGTACCTTCTTATTTAATAGTGGAGGACCATCTCCCACAAGAGTGATGTCTTCATCCCAATCACATCCGGTACACAATCTCACAAGAGCATGTAACTTACATCGGATGTGTTAATTGTTTGTTTTCGACATTTCAAGTATTGTCTAAACTCAATAAGTTTCGACGTAAGCAAATGATTGCCCGAAAACAAGCATTGTCCATTACAATGCATCTTGTAACAAATTTCACAACTTGAATATTCTTCAAGCATGTATTCATCACCCATGTTGAGATTGTTCATTGTAATTGCTTTCCTATTTTGGCAATGTTAGAATCAAATATGCATAGAAAGAAAATCATACACAAGAAAGATTAGAATTGTGGTGGTTAACCAAAAGTAACAAAATAAAACATAAAATAAAATTTTTTAAAACTAAAATTAATTAAAGTAATAATCAAAGTAAAAACATTCTCCGACAACGACACCAAAAACTCGTTCACTAAAAATGTGCGTACCGCAAGCGCACGAGTCTCGTTCAAGTAATAAAGTTGACTTTTTGAGTCCAGATTGTCGATCACACAAGGAATGTATACTCAATTACACTCTGATTAATTTAATCTTAACAAGTTAAACACACAATTGAAAGATGGATTTTTGTAAATTCTAATTTAAAGAAAGAAATTTAAAATCAAATTAAAACAAGGAAAATGAAAGATAAAATAGTTGGGATTCATGATTTCACTTAACTCCCGCTTAAATAATTTCTCAACACATGCATATTAATAAATTACTCATTTACAATGTTAGACCCGATTTTTCAAGTTTAGCTAATTAAATTATTTAAGCGAGAGTTAAGTGAAATCATGAATCCCAACAATTTTATCTTTTATTTTCCTTGTTTTATTTTGGTTTAAAATTGGTTTCTTCAAATTAAAATTTACAAAAATCCTTCTTTTAATTGTGTGTTTTATTTGTTAAGTTTAAGCCTCTGTTCGGTTCGTTAATAATTTTTTCCATTTATAAAATATTGCACCAAAACCAATAAAGTCAGCTGTAAGCTTTTGCATGAGAATTTTGTATCAACTACAGTGCCAAAAAATATCAAAAGTGGTAATGTTTGAAAACTTTACAGCAAACTTGTTAAATGCCCTTTACGTGTTCAATTCTGCATAATCAATCCAATTTGTCACCATGCTCCATCAAAGCATGCCTTTCACCGTTCTGTGCGATAGAAAATCTATTTGACCACACTGATTTGTGTGCTAACGTTTATAAACAGGGTAGAAATTGAGACCGAACAGAGGCTAAAATAATTAGAGTGTAATTGAGTATACATTCCTTGTGAGATTGACAATTCGAACTCAAAAAGTCCACTTGTTACTTGAACGCGATCCGTGCGATTGTGGTACACACATCTTTTGTGAACAAGACTCATCTTAACTATTCAATATTCCCCCCACCAACTATTTATTCATTGAATTTAACTATAATTGACACATGCGTTACACTGTAGATTTAGTAAATCTCTACGTTTTGCCATCTGTACTATATGGAAAGGGAATTTAACTATTTAGATTTGTCTATCATGGAATGCTAGTGGAGAATTTAAGGGTAAAAACTTGTTTATCATGTGAAAATGTTGTTCCTGGATGACTTCACAAAAATCATATATCACAAGATAACTTAATTTTACATTCGAGAAGTGACACTTTATTCCAAATCCTCTAATTTCACAGTCTATTTGTACGCGTGATATAGTTACTAGAAAACTAAATTCTCTACATTTTGCACTTTAATATTCAATATTTATAACTATTCTTGACATTTTACATGTTCTCAACAAATGAGACCATTTTTATAGGCACCTGACATTTCATATATCAAGAATTACATAATTTGTCCAACAACATGAGAATAAGCCAAAATACATAACAAATACATCCAGTTACTTTTTTTTTTTTTTTTTAAATGCTCATGTAACAAGTCACTAATAGATGTGCAAAATGTGAATCATTAAAGAGGAACTTTGAATACTAAAGCAAATTCTAAATTATGTTCAAAAAATAAAATGAGATCATTATTCTTCAATTGTTCTTCTTCACATCACTCTTTACCCTCTTCTATTCGCTGCATGTGTAAGGTGTCTTTGTGATAGCACTAGGAATCTTCAGCCGACTTGAACGAGGTCTGCTAGGCAGTAGATCATCAGTTTTCTTTGGATTTCACGTGATATGTCTTCATGGGTCTTTGCATGCTCAGTCACCGCATTTGTTGTAGCTCTTTCGGGTTGGCTAGGGTCTTCTTCACAAGGCAGCTAAAAACATCTTGAAACCATCGCAGAAAACTTCTTATTATTTAATCTCAAAAGATATTCTAGTACATTTGAAAATCTATAATGTTAACTAACATATGTTTCATGTTGCATTTCCATCTACTTCTTCACCAGTTTGTTATTTTATGTTACTTCCACCAGGACTTTTCTCTTGGGTGATCATGGTGCCAACCTGCATAGTATCATTCCGAATCTCATTATCCTCATGATGAGAATCATAACGGGCTTGTTAGAAAGACTAAATATTCAAGCCAAACAAAGTGCAATCTAGTCAACTATGTCAGAATTAGATGCATAATATATGTTTTTCGAGTAGAATCAGGCAATTGAGCGAAACTCATGGCTAAAGCTTTTGAGCCCACTGATTTTATGGCCAAATTCTATTATTTTGGGCTTCAAATCAGCAAGTCAATTGTGCAAACGAAAATTTACGCCATTTCCATAATTTCAAGATTATGTTTACTTTACTTTCCTTTTATAATTATTTCCAATTAAATTAGGACTTTATTATGAGAGATTTTATGTATTTCCTAATTAGATTAGATTTTATTTAGTTTTCTAAGTAGACTAGGATTTTATTTTGGTAGCCTATATAAAGACGTCTTCATTGTAATACAGGCAGACTTTTGATTAATAAAATTTTTGTTGAGTGTTCTCTCCCAAACATTGTTCTTGATTGAACTTTCGAACTTATCAAAGGCGTGGGCAACTTTTGTGGCATTCAACCCATGTGGGTTCTTGTCTCCGCATCTTAACGGGTCCAAGATTTACTATACCTTGGGTTCTTGCATCGTGAGGCTTGGGTCTTCATGTTATCGTCCGTCTCCAACCTGAATTCGAAACTTTCCTGGCTTCAATCAATTATTCCGCGAGCATCCCGAACGGGATCACATTAGTTTTCAAAACTAAATGTTTTGTGGGTGATAAGGTGTGTAGTCTAGCTATTGATGGGGAGTACTTCTCTAATTTGGTTAATATCACACTGGTTGAGAAATTGAGATTAACTCTAGTACCTCATTCTAGGCCTTATAGAATGACGTGGATAAAGGAGTGTAGGAAGTTCAATGTGACTAAACAAGTTTTAGTGACTATCACTCGTGGGAAATATATTGATGAAGTATGTTGTGACGTAGTGCCTCTAGAATTTTGTCATATAATGTTTGAAAAACCATGGAGATGTGAGAGGAGGGCAGCTTATGATAAGAATATGCACATATATAGATTTTTTAAGGATGGGAGATCAGTTTTATTAGGTGGTTTAACATTAGAATAAGCACACGAAGATATAAAAAAGGTGTCGAAGGAGAGTGACCCAATGTTATGTTTGAAGAGGCAATTAAAACGTCTAGAACAAAATATTATTGCACGAAAGGTTGAAAATGTAGTTAAATTGCAAGAAAAGCCTCAGAATGAGAATGTTGAGAAGGAGGAGGGGGAGTTGAAAATTGAAATAGTTGAACAAACTTCGAATTTTGAGGTAGAAAATAAAAATCTGAGTAGTGATGAGGATGTGCCTCAACAGGATGATAAAATTATTGATGAGAAGGTGCATGAGTAAAATAATGGTAATATGGAAGAGGAGGTTGGGCATGAAAAATTAGGAGAGGTGGTTGGTTGAGTTAAAAAATTTAAAAGAGATGGTTGAGTGTGAGAATGTGGAGATAGAAGAAGTGATTGAGTTTGAGAGAGAAAATAGAAGATGTTGAACAAGCAATTGGAAAAAAGGAAGGAGGTGAAGAGAAGTGCCTCATGGTTCGAAAAGAAGAGTTGGAGGTTATAGCGATCCAGAATTTTTATGCAATAAATAATTATTTTAATATTTAGAAAATCGTGTCGCTACTATTTCATTTATTATTTTGAAGTCAACGCCGCGACGGATTCGTCTAGCCAAGTCAAGAAATATCGAATTGTTCGATTTTAAATTAAAATCCGAATTTCTAAAATTATGTTATTTTAATTATTTATTCAAAGTATTATTTTCAAAATCATTTTGAATTCCAAATTTATTAAAATATCTCAATTTTCCTTATTCAAATTATTTTAAGTCCAAATACGTAATTCAATTTTTATATCAATATTTATTTATTTTCAAATTCATTTTCAGTCCAAAATGTATCTGTTTTAAATACGTTTCATAATCAAAGTTAGTCCAATATTTATCATAATCAAAAATTTATCCAACCTACATTTCCACCCACGATTTTTCCTCTATTCTAATGTTTCCCATGTTCCCTATTAACCATTTTCTTTTCTTTCTTTTTTCTTTTCAAGTCATATGCCTCCTCTCTTTATACATCACCCCACAACCCTGAATGATTGTGAATCTTTATCATCATCACTGACCAACCCCACAACCCTGCACCTTTTTCCTTTATCGCCGAAAGTCATCTTCCTCCTCCCCTTTTATAGTCTAGCCCACACTTCTCCCCTGCCTCTCCAATTCAACATCCATTTCACAACCCATCTTCATCATCTCATCACCAGCACCAGCGAACCACCAGCAGCTCCATTACCAACCTCCAATATCGATCACACAATAGCCACCATCACAGTTCACTACCCTCAATCACCATCACACAACTCAGTCACACCTCCAAGAAATCAATTCACAGCCAATTCATAAAGCCACGGTCAACCAGCACTCCTCAATCCAGCCATCGCCAACCATCTGCAGCAGCAACTACAACTCATAACCATTACTCAAACAAAGAAACACCAATGGCAGTTTCACCGTATTCACCTAAGGACATCACAACAGTTATCAATTCAAAACCCACCACTGCCAAATTTGCAACTAACCGAAACAGCAAGCCATCACTGTTTCATCACTGCAAAAAAATCAACATCACCAGCCACCATCTACACTGCATCATCATCAACAATCCATCACCACAGTTTATCACCGAACAACTAATTGGACCACCAGTCACCAACCTCCACAGTCACGACCTGCAACCCATAGCCGAATACACAAACCACAGGAAATCAATCATTTTCATCACGGCGGCCACCCAGCTTCATCACACCACCACCGCTGCAATACTGCCCAAGTCCGCGCACCACCGTAACCTCCGACCCAAAATTTCAACTCCACAATCCCCAAATCAAAACCCAAAACCAAAGAAATAGAATACCCAAATACTTACCTCAACCTTAAGCCCTTCGCTGCCAGATTTAATACCGGAGATTAATCGCGATTCAAGCCTAGTTTAGCCTCGGTTTTTATCCCCATCTCACACCAAACTCTTTCAAAACCGGAACCCCTTCTTTGCCGCACCTTACGCCGGCACATCGCCGACTGTAGATCGGAGAATCAGATCTTCGCAGCCTCCGTTTCGTGAGAGTGAGAGAATGGTAGAGAGAGAGAGCTTGGATCGAGTTGTGAGAGAGAGAGAGTGAAATCGATATGAATGAGAGAGAGAGTAAAAGATCTGAATGATATATTTCCAGAATTTGCAAATCAGTCCCTGATGTTTTAAATTGTTTTAATTCAGTCCCTACTGTTTTAAACTCATCCATTTCAGCCTCAAAGCTTTAAAATGATTTACTTCAGCCCTTTAACTTTAAACTCTTTTATTTCAGTACCTGCTGATTTACTTTTAAGCCCAAGTTTTAAAAGTATTCATTTTAGTCCCTTAACTTTCAAAATATCTATTTTAGTTCCTGAACTTTCAAAAGTATTCATTTTAATCCCTCAACTTTCAAAACATCAATTTTAGTCCTCAAATTATAATTTATCATTTTGAACTATATATTCGATATACTAAAGTGACTTATTGGCTAAGACGAAGCGTACGGAGAATTTAAAGAAATTGAAGTCATTCCCGCTCAACTTTGCACTCGTCGGATTTGAGGTAGACTCGCACTTATTAATTGATTTAAATTATGATTTCATATAAATGTCATGTGACTTGTGAAAGTCAATTTTCAAGAAAATTAAGTATGTTTTATGAAAAGTAAGTATACCCTATGTTTTTACGATAATGTTTTATATGTTTTGGATCATTGCTACGCATAAGAATTCTTACCACCTAAGTTCGGTAGAATTCTGTGTCTCCATAAGTTTATGAGGATTTACCACCTAAGTTCGGTAAAATTCCTGCCTTTCCATATGTTTATGAGGATTTACCACCTAAGTTCGGTAAAATTCCTGTCGCGTATGTTTATGAGGATTTCGATCCTATCTTATGTTATGATGGAAATGATCCCTATGAATTTCATGAATTATGTTTTGGTATACTTACTGTTATTATGATCTTACTGTTATTATGATCTTACTGTTATTATGATCTTACTGTTATTATGATCTTACTGTTATTATGACTTACTACATAAGAATTCTTGCCACCTAAGTTCGGTAAAATTCTTATGTTTACGAGGATTTCGATATTATCCTATGTTATGATGAAAACTTACTGTTATTATGATTTTACTGCATAAGAATTCTTGCCACCTAAGTTCGGTAAAGTTCTTGTGTCTTCTTATGTTTATGAGGATTTCAATCCTATCTTATGTTATGCTTTCAAAAGAAATTATGCTTGGCATAATTAAAATGTTTTATAAGTATATGGTTTTCAAAGAACTGTTTTCAAAGAGATGTTTTCAAAGAGCATATGATTTGCAAAATATGTCCCGTGCTGTAATGCACAATATGAGTTTTATCAAGAACAGTTTTATAAAGAAGCTCTATCAATGCCCGTTTTATAAAGAGCCGGGATTTATGTGTTTAATCATCTTATAAATTAAATTAATTTGCGATGAGTCTACTGAGTATTTCCCCCATGAAATACTCACCCTACTTTTAACAGTTTTGCAGGTTTCGGAGACGGTGGCGAGCGATGAATGATGGTGGCAATAATCGTTGAACGGTTGAAAGTTTGACGTTAATGATTTCCGTATTTTCCAAACAATCGAATAATTTAGAGAAGTTCATTTATTTGAGAAATTATGATATTGGCAATTTCTTTACAATATTAATGGTTCGATTTACTATTTCAAATGGTTTCATAAATGTTTTCAATTTTAGCGGCCATTACAGTTTATTTAATGTTGCCAAAAAATGAATTTCAATTATTTCTTCCGCAAAAATATTATTCGAAAAATTTAGACAGAAAATGACGTAGTGAATCGGGTATACGGAACTCGGGGCGCTACAAGTTGGTATCAGAGCTAGTCTGCGTTTCTGTAGACTGGAAAAATTTTCAAAAAGAATTTTCAAGAAATATTTTCCATTATAAAAATTTTATTGATGAAGATTGCCACTGCCATCATTCGTTCCACCAACTCCGAGGTAAAGAAGTTTATGATGTTTAAAGTTATTTCAGTATTTCGAATACTCATTTTATTGATTTATGAGAAAGAATGAAGAGTATTTCGGATACTTATGATTTATGAGAAATAAGAATGTATTTCTTCGAAAATAATGATGTTGTTATGCTTTGTCATAACTTATATGCTTTAATGTATGAGTATGAGAAATTTTTAAAAGAAAACGAGTGTTGAGCATAATGGGAATAATATGATTTTATTGAGAATTAAGTAATGGATATTATGTTGAGTTAATTTATTATGCCTCTATGTTGAAGAGAAATTTATTATGAAGTTTGGCTTTGTGAATAAATTTTGGGAACATGATTTATGGCATATATTTATAAGTATGAGTAACTTTTGAGCCAATTAAGGTATGGAAGGAAGTAATATTGTGATATTGAAAAATATGATTTGAAATTTCTATGTTGAGGAATTATGAATTGAATTATGGGATATTTTGATGATATTGAAGTGTTGGAATCATTTTCAATATTTTTAGATCGTTGTGATCAAATGTGGAGTTATTTATTATTGTGAGTTTTGAAGTATGCTTATGGTTTGGATAAAGTCCAAATTACAAGGGAGACTCTATCCAGAATTTTATCATTTGGAATTAAGAGCATAATATGATAAGCATCCACTAAAGGAATTAAGGTTAGACATGCAAGATCATTTACATCACAAACGAGATTTAGTAGATGATAGCAGAGATTTTATTATTTTCTCATAAGGAGAACACACAAGAGTCACACTGGAAAGGAAATACATGAAACACACGAAAGCATAAGAGAAAAACATGGAAAGATCCTCAGAATGAGAGATGTGTTTCCGGAGTAGCCGTATCCTACCACCTCTGATCTTTTGAGGAAATAAAGAAACCTTCAAAGAGGTGTGTTTCGAGAGTAAGAATACTCCGTAATCTACCACCTGGAATCTTTGAAGTACACACAAGATTTAAACATGAAGGAAATCCTAGTAAATGGAGGGGTGTCTCGAGAGTGAGAATACTCCGTACTCTACCCCCACCTATTCTAAGATTCAAAGAGTTAAGTTTACATTAACCGGACTCCATTTTCGCTTGATTCCCCTTCCTTGCGACCAATCTATCTTAACTCCTGCTGGATCTTGTATTGAGATATATGACTGCAGCTTATCCAGTAGTTCATCAATAGTAGGAGCAGAAATAAGAAGCCTTCTGGAAAATGGAGAGATGAATCCCTGTTCCACAGCATAATCAAGAAAGGTTAACAAACCATCAAAGAAATTGTTAACATTCAGAAGCCCAATAGGCTTAGTATGGAGATCTAGTTGAGCCCACGAGGTAATGTTAAAGATTTCTTCTAAGGTACCAAAACCTCCGGGCAGGGCTATAAAGGCATCAGAACCATATAGCATACAAGTTATGCGTTCATGGATGGATAAGGTTTGAACTTCATGCCCTCGTGTTTTGCCTGCAACATCTACCAAAGGGACAGGTATAACACCGATTACTTTTGATTTCTCTGCAAGAGCAGATTGGGAAACGCAACCCATTAGACCACTGCTACCACCCCCATATACAAGAGTGATACCTTTTTCCCCCAGTTTCTTTCCAAGATCTACAGCCGCTTCTAGATAACCGAAGCCTTTCCCTACTTTTGATCCACAAAATACACAAATAGTTTTGATCTGTCGAAGTTTTGGTGCTTCCATCTTTGATAGTAAAGAAGGGAAAACTTACGAAGAAGATGTGATTTTGGGATGCCTGAACTATGAAATATGTTTGGCTATTTAAAGCCGGAAAAAAAAAAAAAATTTACTGTTTTTGATTGATTCTGAAAAAGTAAAGATTTACTTTTGACAAAATCAGCCCACTTTTGAATATTTTTATCGTATCGAGGCTGTCACCTTTCGGCGATTTAATATTTTATTTCCAGCTTTATCAAAACTCGAGAAAAGGAAAATATATTTTATTTTCAAAACGCGTGAAAGTAAGCAGCAAAATATTTTAAAAGATTTACCTTATAACATTGCTGAACTGCCAGAAGCCTCATTTTGTAAAACAGACTGGCAAACAGGATCTTTCGATATTATATTTTGGAGACTATAACGATTTTTGTCCTCGTTAAACTGAGCGTATAAGGAGAGAAGTTCACGTTGTACATAACCACTTGGGTGCGTCTCAAGAGTCAGTCGAATATCATCCAAAGACTCCTTACTCAGTCCACCCTTTATGAATTCGATTTTATCATCCCGATTAGTAGAAGAATATCCTACTGATTTGCAACGTGTATTACAGTTCCAACGAGCACATTTGTAGCAACCACCCAGTCTTTTTGCTCTTCGTTTCTTTGCGAACGTGCTTTTGCCTAAACCAGGCATATGTTTTGGAAATGTTGATGGTAATTCACCAGATAGTCGAACCTTTGCTTCTATCAACCAGCGAACATCTTCTGGAATATCATGAGCCATTAGCAACCTCAATCTTTCGAGCCTTATTTTATAGATCTTTCTCAGATCATTCATAGGAAGACTGGAATAATACTTGCGAATGTTAGAAAGGATGATATCCATTGTTTGATGATTCAACCTCTTCCCAGCATTAACTATTTAAAAGCGCAAGGATCTGAGTGAATCCGCGTGATGTTGTGACCACCAAGAAAGCGCAGGATTATTTTAATGAAAAGAGGAGACAAGAAGTAATGCGCTGTTAAATTTTATCGATAAAGGAGATTTGATTGGAGATTTGGAATATTTTCTTGGATTATGGGTACTGATATTTTGTTTTAATAATGATAATCTTGGTATAGTGTGATGATACGTGGAAAGTAAAATGAGTACCGTATTGAATCAGAATTCATACGTATATACAAGTGAAAGAAATACTTTGCAGGAAATGTGGTGACATTTAAGTATAGAATCTTAGTTTTGGGAGATATTTGTTTACTGAATTTTGGGTTACAAATATTGGAAAGATTTGTTGAAATTTTAGAGATATATACAAATATTTGAGGTCACATGATACGATGATAAGTGACTAGTTACATGAATACTACAAGATATGATGAAATTTTTACATACGATTGGGAATTGTTTTGATTATTTTGAGAATATTCGATGATAAGAAGAAGAGATTCTGATTAAGTATTCAGAAATTATAAGATTAAGTAAGTTTAATTTCGAGGACGAAATTATTTTAAGGAGGTAAGATTATAGCGATCCAGAATTTTTATGCAATAAATAATTATTTTAATATTTAGAAAATCGTGTCGCTACTATTTCATTTATTATTTTGAAGTCAACGCCGCGACGGATTCGTCTAGCCAAGTCAAGAAATATCGAATTGTTCGATTTTAAATTAAAATCCGAATTTCTAAAATTATGTTATTTTAATTATTTATTCAAAGTATTATTTTCAAAATCATTTTGAATTCCAAATTTATTAAAATATCTCAATTTTCCTTATTCAAATTATTTTAAGTCCAAATACGTAATTCAATTTTTATATCAATATTTATTTATTTTCAAATTCATTTTCAGTCCAAAATGTATCTGTTTTAAATACGTTTCATAATCAAAGTTAGTCCAATATTTATCATAATCAAAAATTTATCCAACCTACATTTCCACCCACGATTTTTCCTCTATTCTAATGTTTCCCATGTTCCCTATTAACCATTTTCTTTTCTTTCTTTTTTCTTTTCAAGTCATATGCCTCCTCTCTTTATACATCACCCCACAACCCTGAATGATTGTGAATCTTTATCATCATCACTGACCAACCCCACAACCCTGCACCTTTTTCCTTTATCGCCGAAAGTCATCTTCCTCCTCCCCTTTTATAGTCTAGCCCACACTTCTCCCCTGCCTCTCCAATTCAACATCCATTTCACAACCCATCTTCATCATCTCATCACCAGCACCAGCGAACCACCAGCAGCTCCATTACCAACCTCCAATATCGATCACACAATAGCCACCATCACAGTTCACTACCCTCAATCACCATCACACAACTCAGTCACACCTCCAAGAAATCAATTCACAGCCAATTCATAAAGCCACGGTCAACCAGCACTCCTCAATCCAGCCATCGCCAACCATCTGCAGCAGCAACTACAACTCATAACCATTACTCAAACAAAGAAACACCAATGGCAGTTTCACCGTATTCACCTAAGGACATCACAACAGTTATCAATTCAAAACCCACCACTGCCAAATTTGCAACTAACCGAAACAGCAAGCCATCACTGTTTCATCACTGCAAAAAAATCAACATCACCAGCCACCATCTACACTGCATCATCATCAACAATCCATCACCACAGTTTATCACCGAACAACTAATTGGACCACCAGTCACCAACCTCCACAGTCACGACCTGCAACCCATAGCCGAATACACAAACCACAGGAAATCAATCATTTTCATCACGGCGGCCACCCAGCTTCATCACACCACCACCGCTGCAATACTGCCCAAGTCCGCGCACCACCGTAACCTCCGACCCAAAATTTCAACTCCACAATCCCCAAATCAAAACCCAAAACCAAAGAAATAGAATACCCAAATACTTACCTCAACCTTAAGCCCTTCGCTGCCAGATTTAATACCGGAGATTAATCGCGATTCAAGCCTAGTTTAGCCTCGGTTTTTATCCCCATCTCACACCAAACTCTTTCAAAACCGGAACCCCTTCTTTGCCGCACCTTACGCCGGCACATCGCCGACTGTAGATCGGAGAATCAGATCTTCGCAGCCTCCGTTTCGTGAGAGTGAGAGAATGGTAGAGAGAGAGAGCTTGGATCGAGTTGTGAGAGAGAGAGAGTGAAATCGATATGAATGAGAGAGAGAGTAAAAGATCTGAATGATATATTTCCAGAATTTGCAAATCAGTCCCTGATGTTTTAAATTGTTTTAATTCAGTCCCTACTGTTTTAAACTCATCCATTTCAGCCTCAAAGCTTTAAAATGATTTACTTCAGCCCTTTAACTTTAAACTCTTTTATTTCAGTACCTGCTGATTTACTTTTAAGCCCAAGTTTTAAAAGTATTCATTTTAGTCCCTTAACTTTCAAAATATCTATTTTAGTTCCTGAACTTTCAAAAGTATTCATTTTAATCCCTCAACTTTCAAAACATCAATTTTAGTCCTCAAATTATAATTTATCATTTTGAACTATATATTCGATATACTAAAGTGACTTATTGGCTAAGACGAAGCGTACGGAGAATTTAAAGAAATTGAAGTCATTCCCGCTCAACTTTGCACTCGTCGGATTTGAGGTAGACTCGCACTTATTAATTGATTTAAATTATGATTTCATATAAATGTCATGTGACTTGTGAAAGTCAATTTTCAAGAAAATTAAGTATGTTTTATGAAAAGTAAGTATACCCTATGTTTTTACGATAATGTTTTATATGTTTTGGATCATTGCTACGCATAAGAATTCTTACCACCTAAGTTCGGTAGAATTCTGTGTCTCCATAAGTTTATGAGGATTTACCACCTAAGTTCGGTAAAATTCCTGCCTTTCCATATGTTTATGAGGATTTACCACCTAAGTTCGGTAAAATTCCTGTCGCGTATGTTTATGAGGATTTCGATCCTATCTTATGTTATGATGGAAATGATCCCTATGAATTTCATGAATTATGTTTTGGTATACTTACTGTTATTATGATCTTACTGTTATTATGATCTTACTGTTATTATGATCTTACTGTTATTATGATCTTACTGTTATTATGACTTACTACATAAGAATTCTTGCCACCTAAGTTCGGTAAAATTCTTATGTTTACGAGGATTTCGATATTATCCTATGTTATGATGAAAACTTACTGTTATTATGATTTTACTGCATAAGAATTCTTGCCACCTAAGTTCGGTAAAGTTCTTGTGTCTTCTTATGTTTATGAGGATTTCAATCCTATCTTATGTTATGCTTTCAAAAGAAATTATGCTTGGCATAATTAAAATGTTTTATAAGTATATGGTTTTCAAAGAACTGTTTTCAAAGAGATGTTTTCAAAGAGCATATGATTTGCAAAATATGTCCCGTGCTGTAATGCACAATATGAGTTTTATCAAGAACAGTTTTATAAAGAAGCTCTATCAATGCCCGTTTTATAAAGAGCCGGGATTTATGTGTTTAATCATCTTATAAATTAAATTAATTTGCGATGAGTCTACTGAGTATTTCCCCCATGAAATACTCACCCTACTTTTAACAGTTTTGCAGGTTTCGGAGACGGTGGCGAGCGATGAATGATGGTGGCAATAATCGTTGAACGGTTGAAAGTTTGACGTTAATGATTTCCGTATTTTCCAAACAATCGAATAATTTAGAGAAGTTCATTTATTTGAGAAATTATGATATTGGCAATTTCTTTACAATATTAATGGTTCGATTTACTATTTCAAATGGTTTCATAAATGTTTTCAATTTTAGCGGCCATTACAGTTTATTTAATGTTGCCAAAAAATGAATTTCAATTATTTCTTCCGCAAAAATATTATTCGAAAAATTTAGACAGAAAATGACGTAGTGAATCGGGTATACGGAACTCGGGGCGCTACAGAGGTGATTCACCATGAGTACAAGGATCCATACCTTGTACCTCATGAAACTAACATTTCCCTCCCCATTTTGTTTCAATCTTTCTTGCGGGTCGATAATTATACATGAGAGCATGAGTCACACCAACCATGGCAATTCAAGCTCGTGCTTTAGTACTTTCATGACTGTCAATTGAAGGGGAACTATTGGTTGATCATATAGCATGGAGACAAAATATTCCCATTTGATCCAGGTGGGGCAGCTGTAAATAATGAATAAAGTTATGATTCATGATGAATCATCCTGAAGGAGGATGAAATGATAAGAATCATAGCGGGCTTGTTAGAAAGACTAAATATTCAAGTCAAACAAAGTGCAATCCAGTCAACTATGTCGGAATTAGATTTATAATATATATTTTTCAAGTAGAAACGGGCGTAGAAACAGGCCATTAAGCAAAACTCATGGACTAAACTCCTTAAGCTTACTGATTTTATGGCAAAAATTCCGTCGTTTAGGGCTTCAAATCGGCAAGGAAATTGTTTAGACGGAAATTTACAATATTTCCATAATTTCAAAATGGGAAAAGTACATAACTACAATACTTTGAGTTTCACTTTCTAAAACTAACAAACTTAACTTTTTTTTAAAAAAAATTAGGTGTTTAATAATTAAAAATAAATAAAATATTATATATAATATAACCATAATTATCTATTATATATTATATCAAAACTAATATAATATTAAATCAAAAACTCAAATTTTGACGTGACAACTTCCCTCAACCCCGTCCCCGCCCATCACCCGACCCTACACTACCCAACCAATTTTTTCCCCCACCCATCCACACCCCCACCCAACCCCCAACCCCACTGACCCTACCCCCATCTCACCGTAAAGTGACAAATTGATCTCACCCTAACCACAACCCCCACTGCACCCCCACCCACCCCACCTCGCCCCGCCCCACCCCTCCAGCCCACCATACCCTACTCCACCCAAAATTTATTTATCTTCTATTTTTTCAAACCCCACCCCACCCCACCCCACCCAAAAATTATATTTTTTCTTCCACTTTTCTAAACCAACCCCACCAGTCCCCAACCTACCCACCCACCCCACACAACCTCATCAAAAAAATGATTTTTCTTCTTTTACTTTTCCCAACCTCGACCCCTCTACCCACTAACCCACCCCAACCCCACCCCACCCACCTCCCGAAAAATTTTTTGCTTCTACTTTTCCCAACCCCAATCACACCCCGACCCAAACTCGACCCCACCTCACTCTAAGAAATGATATTTTTCTTCTACCTTTTCCAATCCCCACCCCGACCTCACCCCAGTCACACCTAAAGTCACAGTTGGTCATACGAGGTCGCAGTTAGTCACAATTCGGTCACAATTACAAATTTAGTTGCAAAATTCCACCTATCGAAAGTCACAGTTGGTCACACAAGGTCACAGTTCGGTCACACAAAGTTGCAGTTAGATCAAACGAGGTCGTAGTTAGGTTACAGGAGGTCACAATTAGGTCAAACCAGGTCACAGTAAGATCACATGAGGTCAAACCTCACCCTAAAATGATTTTTTTCTCTATGTTCCCCACCCACCCCATCCCCACCCAGACCCAAAATGATTTTTTTTCTATGTTTTCCCATCACCACCTCACCCTATCCGCAAAGTTACATTTTAGTAATAAATCACAACCGCAAATTTCACCGTAACCCTACCCTACCCCATCCCATCCAACTGTAACCCACACGCGAAGACACATTTGGTCACACAAAGTCATAATTGGTCACACAAGGTTACAATTCGGTCAAAATTACAAATTTAGTTGCAAAACCCCACCCAGCCCAACCCCAAACTCAAGATCATACAAAGGCGCAGTTAGGTCAAACGAGGTCACAGTTAGGTCACAATTGGAAATTTAGTTGCAACATTCACCTCCACCAACCCCACTTCACCCACATTCAAAGTCATAGCTGGTCATACAAAGTTGCAGTTGGTTACACAAAGTCACAATTCGATTACAATTACAAATTTAGTTGTAAAATTCACCCCACCTCAACCCACGTGCAAAGTCACACACAGCTGATTACACAAAGTCATAGTTGGTCACGTTATGTCATAATTTGGTCACAATTACATATTTAATTGCAAAACCTCACAGTTCGATCACACGAGGTTACAGTTCAATCACACATAGTCATATTTAACACAACTGTAGGTCATAGTTGGCCACACAAAGTCACAGTTCAGTCACAATTACAAGTCGCATATTTCACCCTACCCCAGCCCATTCGCTAAGTCACAATTGGTTACACAAAGTTACACGAGCTTACAATTCGGTCACATAAAGTCACAATCATATTTGACACAACTGTAGGTCACATCATGTCCTCGTCCAATGGTCACACGAAGTCACAATTAGTTACATTTACCTAATAATTGGCCACATCCCATATTCGTCACAAGTAGCGCAAAGTCACAATTAGACAGCATTTTTTGTCACAGTTTCCTAATTATTGGTTACATTTCGTACTCATCATATGTCGCACAGTCACAATTAGTCAATATTTTGATCACATTTACCTAATAATTGATCATAATTGCATATAATTTGTCAAAATCGTTATTAAAAACCACCCAACCCCCCAAACTCCACCTCTCATCTCCACCCCACCCCATTCCCCATCCCATCCCATCCCATCCCATCCCTTCCCTTCCCTTGCCCCCACCCCCACCCCCACCCCCACCCCCACCCAACACCTTGTGCAAATTGATTACTTTACATGACAGTTGTCCAGCCACAACTGCCACCATGGTCGGCGGTCACCACCAGCACAACCACCATCTTCACCACCACAACCACACCACAATCACACCGCAGCTAGAACCATTGATTTTTCTCTTGTTTGGCTCCCATTTTCTAAGTCCAAACACCAACGGTCCACCACACACCTCCATGCCCACCACCATCAACTAGACAGCCCCAAGATACCATCACACCATTGAATCCAGTTTCATAGAAAATCAAATGAAGAAACTTGTCTATCAAAAAATATGTAGACAAAACCATTGCTTCCTTTGAGCAGTTCTCTGACTACTGCAGACTCTACAACATACAAAAACCTACGCAACTTACCACACCACCACGATACCACCACAACCAAACAAAACAGGAATCCGCTGGAATTCGCAGCGATGGGGCTGTAAACGCCGCTGCACACCACGATGCCGGCCACCACAAATCCAACCCTACCGAACTTCAATCAAGCCAAATCCTAAATTCATACATTTCTACCTTTAACCTCATCCCTTCCCCTCTCCTCTGTCGAAAATTCCCCGCTTCGTCGTAGCAGCGACGTCGCTGTTTCATCGAAGCGGCGGCGCTCTGCTTTGACCGCATCTGTAGCGACGAATCGCTGGCGGTGAGATAGCCGCTGTCACTCGTGAAAGGCGATGATTTCGCCTCTACTTCACCGACCACCTGGGTGGGTAGAGAGAAAGGAGTCACCGGTTAGATTGGAGAGAGAGAGAGAGGAGCGCGCCTTGGTGGTTGTGAGATGAATTATTGAGAGTAGTTATTTTGATTTGAACAATAAATAAAATATTTAATTAATAATTGTTAACTGGTTAATTTGTGCCTGATTTTTAAAAAAGTAAACTTGGCCAGCATATCTTTAAAATTGGAACATAAAATCTAGGGATCCATGTAATATTCCCTTTCAAGATTATGTTTATTTATTTATTTATTTTTATAATTATTTCCAATTAAATTAGGACTTTATTATGAGAGATTTTATGTATTCCCTAATTAGATTAGATTTTATTTAGTTTCCTAAGTAGACTAGGATTTTTATTCTGGTAGCGATATAAAGACTTCTTCATTGTAATACAGGCGACTTTTGATTAATAAAAATTGTGTTGAGTGTGCTTTCCCAAATATTGTTCTTGATTGAACTTTCGAGCTTATCAAAGGATCTAGACAATCTTTGTGGCGCTCCCTCCATGTTGGTTCTTGTTTCCGCATCATAACGGTCTAAGGTTTAATATACCTTAGGTTCTTGTGTCGTGAGGCTCGGATCTCCATGTTATCATCCGTTTCCAACCTGAATTCGAAACTTTCTCAGCGTTCAATCAATTATTTCGCGAGCATCCCGAACGGGATCACATCACCTCATAGCCTCCTTCGGGTTGTTCCCCACCAAAATCGTAATCCCCAACCACAGCAGTAGAATACACATTTTGTGTAATCGAGCTATCCAAGGAAAGCCAATGAAAGTCTACTTATCGACTAAACAAGAATTCATAGCCGGAATGGTCGCACAAGAAGACCAACTTGGTGAAGAAAGGGAAATCTATTATTTATATATGCAGTTAACGAAATGTGAATGTATTTATTCGGCTATTGAAAAGCTTTGTCTTTCCTTATACTTCATATGTACGAAATTGAGGGCCTATTTACGGCCTATAACTGTTCACTTAATTTCTAAAGTAAATTTAGTTAAGTACATGTTCTCTCGTCCTATTTTACATCAAAGAATTGGCCTTTGGACCTTAGCCCTATCAGAATTTGAAATACAATACATACCCCAAAAGGCAGTTAAAAATCAAGCATTGGCTAATTTTTTGGCCAACCATCCATGCCTAGACATGCCTGAAGAGATTGAATTGGAGGTTGACTCGTTTGGATTAAAACCTTGGATTTTATACTTTGATGGGTTAAAAACTTGCAAAGGTGGAAGAGTAGGAATAATATTAGTAAACCCATTGGGGGTTTGTTATAAGTTTGCTTTCACCCTGGAAAGGATTTGCACCAATAATCAGGCCGAATGTGAAGCATTAATAATTGTAGGTTTGGAATTGTTAGTAAAATTAGGGGTGAAAAATGTGATTATTAGGGGCGATTCCCAATTGCTAATTTACCAATTGATTGACAACTTTAAACGCCAAAGTAGTTCTGTGATAAGCCAATATGAAGTTGCCCAGGAACTTCTGGAAGAATTTGACCAAGTGGAACTTTAGTATATAAGCAGGATATACAACGATTTGGCAAACGAATAAGCCCAAATGGCTTCAGGTTATTCGAAGATATTAAATCCAACAACCATTTGTGAATATGGAGTGATATTTCCCTTTGCACAATGAAGGATGAAGAAAGTGGATATTCATTGCATACAAAACGGGGATGCAACATATTGGAGAGAAGAAATAAGAAGGTTCTTAAAAGGGCCTGACAAAAAGAGCGACAAAAAATTGATTTTACACGCATTAAACTCTGTATTGATAGATGAAGAGGTATACAAGAAACGCTTGAATGGACGATTGATCTCATCGGGAAAGTTTATACCCCATCGTCCAAGCAGCATAAATTTATGGCGACAGATTTCTTTACTAAATGGATGGAAGCTATACCTTTAAAAGAAATCTCTCAAAAACATATCATAAAATTTATTCGTGATCATGCTATTTATATATTTGGAATAACACATACTTTAATGGTGGATCATGGAACTTCTTTGAATGGATATCAGGTAAAATAATTTTTGGACGAATTTGGAGTCAAATTAGTAAATTCCATGCCCTATTATGCTCAATCTAATGGGCAAGCGGAATCCTCTAATAAGATTTGAAGAATATCATTAGAAAAATGATAGACGAAAATGCCAGAAATTTTCACGAATGTTTGAAGAATAAAGCTTTATGGGCTTATAGGACATCACCACGATCAAGTACCAAAGTGACTCCTTTTCAACTCGCTTACAGCCAGGAGGCAGTACTGCCTATGGAGATTAATGTGCAGTCAGATAGAGTGAGATTGCAAAATAATTTAAGCAATGACGAATACGAAGAGTCATTAATACAAATTATATTAGAGTTGGACGAATAAAAGATAGACGTCCTGGACAGATTGCAAGTCCAGAAACGAAAAATGGCTAAGTATTATAGCAAGAAAATTATAGCCAGATCTTTCAGTTTGGACGAGTTAGTTTGGAAAGCAGTACTCCCTCTGGATAGCAAAGACTCAAAGTATGGTAAGGGGTCACCCAATTGATAAGGACCATATAGGATAAACAACATCTTGCCTAATGGGGCTTACCATTTAGAGGATCTAGATGGTACGAAACATATAAGATCTATTAATGACATGTATTTGAAGATGTATGTTCCTTCCGCATGGGAAAATGAACAGTTATGAAGAAATAGTATGTCTAAATAAAGAAGCCAAGCATGCACCATGATTGGGACAAATGTGGATAATCATGTTAAGAGCAAGAACAAGATACTTTCATATAAAATCTTTTAGTATTATTAGAATGTCCTTACAAATCAGAGGGTACAAATAAGAAAATCCTACTGGCTGCAACTAGAAGCAGACTACTATTGCTTTCCTATTAACTATTACAAGGGGAGTAAGCTAGTTTTCATCGCCTTCCTTAAAATTGTTCCGCCATTGCCTTCCTAAATGCATTGCTGCAAGGGTAAGTGTTGGAAGCAATCTCAACAGAGAATTGGCCAGTGAAGCACTCTCAGCAAGTCATTCTTCCACATTAATGATCCCTAAAAGAGATCACAAGGGGAAGAGATGCTGGAAGGATCTCTGACGGCCAAATTTTTTTTTTCTATATCTCCCATACCAAAGCATATTTAAGACATACAGTGTTACAAAAGAAAGATTAAACAGTTCATCTCTTGGAAGAAGGGAAACAATCGATCGTCTGGACATAGAAGATCGTTCACATGCATTCTGGATGACGACATATATGGAGAATAGGAGATGGAAATCTGCAATTTTATAAGGAGACATAAGGCAAAAGGGGCAGAATGCAAAAGGTCAAATACAGATGTGATAGGTAGAGGGTTTACATCTTGGAAAATGGAGAAATACCAAAACTCTTGTGAAGAACGGAAATGTTGGAATATGGCATAAAATTAAAAAGGTGATATTAATTTTCGCCATATTGGGGGGTAATAGTTGACACCCAAAAAATACTCAAATTCACAAGGTTCAATTCGATGGCCCAAAGGCTGTGATTCATTAGAAGAAGTTTAGGTCCAAATGTGTTTAGGCCCAAATGTTGACACCTAGAATGCAGATGCCCAACATGAAACACTCGAAACATGGTAGCTCATTGAGGGCGATGCGAAGGGAGTTGGGAAACTGGACGATAATTAAGGTATTTGAGCGACTAGGCGATTACTAAGGCACTAAGGCGATCAGACGAATGTGGAGGCAACTGGACGACCAAGCCAGATAGGATTAAAGAAGTAGTTAAAAGAAATCATGGGAGTTACTGGAGACAATCTATAGTGGGCGAATGTTATACAATGTGTTGGGCAGCAGTTATTCCAAGCAAGTTACAAATCAAGACAACAAATCAATAATTCAAACGTTGGAAGCAGTTGTAGACAATTTATATATATTGTAAAAAACTCAGGCATTTTAAGGGATCAATCAATCAATTCTCAAATAGAGATTATGTAATTTTCTTTATCTTTACTTTTCCTTGTCAAAATCTCAGTATAGTTTGTGTGTTTGCGCCACTTGGAGGCGTTTTGTTTTCACTGCAATCTTCATAAATGAAGCACCCCTCGTTGGGACTTTATCTCAAGAGTTTTGTTTTCTTATACATTCGTTTGATTCCACTTTAATTGTTAGCGAGAGAACCCGCGCGAAACATATACAAAATTTGTTGACTTGCATAGAATTGAACCTCCATTCCTAAACTCAATCAAATAAAATTGTGACCCCATAGCTACTATTTTCCCATAGTGATATTAAAAAACCATCACGCAATCAATTTTTGTCAATGCGGATTAAGGGAAAATAAACATAGCTTCAGCCAAGGAAAAAATGCATTAGAGGCTAGATGAGAAGAGTTGACTACATCCCCCAAACTTCTATTATCTTACACTTTTATCTTCGATCTTTAATTTTATTATTTTTATCCCCAATCTTTCATAAATTGACAAGCAATATGAGCATCTAATTGTCTTTTACTTCGACTTCTTCATTGGCCAAGTTCACTTCATACCTCTTCTTCAATCTTCTTGTTTGTTGTATATTATCAATACTATGTAACATCACTTGTGCTTAGCACAAATCCACAGATTCATAATATTTGTTCAATAAATTAAAATTTATCTCTACTTAATGGACAATGAATTAGAAGAGTTCATTGCCACTAAATACTGGTGGTGTTACATAACATTACTCATACAGTAAAACTGTTCACCTAAAAATACATTCAAAAGGCACCCAATCGAGTAGAGGTACTACATGTCAAGTTATATGACGGGGAACCAATCAAGCCTAGTCGAATAAAGGTACTAGAGGTCGAATAAATGTATTCAGTTGAAATTATATTTTGCAACTCGTTCCCATTCTAGCAAGAGGGTCTAAAGTGGGAGTGTCATTTATTCCCCTCTAGGTGAAAAAGATATGAAATTTCCAACCGTAAACTTGAAGATTCTTCTCCAATAACTAGAAAACAATGTAAATACTAGTGGTGTTACATAACATTACTCATACAATAAAACAGTTCACCTGAAAATACATTCAAAAGACACCCAATCGAATGGAGGTACTACGTGTCAAGTTATATAATACGGGGAGCCAATCTAGCCTAGTCAAGTAAAGGTACTAGAGGTCGAATAAATGTATGCAGCTGGCATTATATTTTGCAACTCACTCCCATTCTAGCAAGAGGGTCCAAAGTGGGAGTGTCCTTTATTCCCTCTAGGTGAACAAGGTTTGAAATTTCCAACCATAAACTTGCAGATCCTTCTCCAGTAACTAGAAAACAATGTAACATCACTTGTGCTTAGCATAAATCCACAGATTCATAATATTTGTTCAATAAATTTAGGCTCCGTTTGGCGGCCCATATAAAAAAAAATTTGATTTATAATGTTTATTATTTGAATTTTCTAAGTAAGATGTGTGGTTAAAAATTGAAGAGAAAATCAACGTGATTAAAAAGTGGTTTGAATAATTATATCCATTAAAATTTGGTATTATAAATGTTACCAAACACAGCCTCAAAGATATCCTACTTAATGGACAATGAATTAGAAGAGTTCACTGCAACTAAATACTAATCGTGCTACATAATATTACTCTTACAGTAAAACAGTTCACCTGAAAATACATTCAAAAGACACCCCAATTGAGTGGGAGGTACTACATGTCAAGTTATATGACGGGGAGCCTATCAAGCCTAGTCTAGTAAAGGTACTAGAGGTCGAATTAATATATTCAGTTGGCATTATATTTTGCAACTCGTTCCCATTCTAGCAAGTTTCCCTCTAGGTGAGCAAGCTATGAAGTTTCCAACCATAAACATTAAGATCCTTCCCCAATAACTAGAAAACAACATTATCCAGTGTTCGAATTTAAAATTATACATTTTCAAACATTTTACAGCTCAAAAAAATTGTGTAGTTAAGTTGGTATTGTATATACTCAACTATCCCTCCCTCCCTCCCTCTCAATTTCACAACAAAAAGAAAAGAATAAAAAATGAGATCTTCCTCAAGTTTGCTCATAGAATAAAATGTAGGCTTCACAGCGAAGAACTTCCTCCAAGGAAACCTCGTGCACGTAAGCATCACTGGCGTTATACCAAACGCAATCTCCGCTCTCACCCTTGGCACCTCTTACATACGCGACGTAGTGGCCACCTCTCATGGTCCCCAAATGCTCCACCACTCCAACCAGACGATACACGTACATGTCTCTCTCAGTACACCTGTATATAAATGAGTAGAATTTCAGACGGTATCACAGATTTGGCTTTAATAGTATTTACATGGTCTGCAAAGTTGTTTAGAGTGTCAAGTCTTTTTCTAAAGATCAAGATAAACTTCAAGCAGAATAACAGAGGCTTTATCACCATGAATAACTGAATATTATTAGAGTGTCAAGTCTTTTTCTAATACTATTATCCTCAAGTCAGCAGAGAGCTAAGAATTTAGAAGCCCACTAAATTCACAAGAGCATTAATAAAACCCGTATTCTTCTTTCTTGGTATTAAAGTACAACATTAAATTTTCACAGTAATTGAAACATTGTGAATATATGGCCAAGGAGAGTTATTTCTATGTATAGCAATATCCCGACCCAACACTACGAAAATACAAATCAAAGGAATCAATTGAAGGAAGATACGATATACAGCAAGGTAAATAAAGCTTTGTAAAAGATGCTTCGATTTGGAATGGGAAGCAATGAGATCATAAAAGTGTGTATTCTTTTCAATACACCATGTCAAAGCATCATGTAATAAAGAAGTAAACTTCCCCGTCTTCTCTCTGCCAAATAGCATGTAAACCCGTTGGGAAGCAATGAGATCGTTAACAAAGCAGGGTTGCTGGAACTGCAGATCATACTGAAAATATGAAAACAAACACTCATTCTTAGGGTTCCCAGATTCAACCGATGACCATACACACAAGGCCAAAAGTAACACGTTAAAGATGCTAAGCCCCTGTTTGAGCACCGTTATAATGCAAATTTTGAAGAAAATGTATTTTGAAATAGTGATTTTTGGGAGAATGTGTGGTTAAAAAATAATTAAAAGATTTTGATTTATGTTTAATATTATTATATTAAAAGGTGTCGTTGAAAATAAAAGAGAAAAATATATTAAAATTATAATGGGTAAAAAAAAAAGGGGCCAAGTATAATTCTCAATATCAATTTATTTACTAAGATTGATGTCCACAAATATATTGATTAAATTATATTCACATAATCAGGGATTTAAAGCCTGCTGAATTACAGAATTATATGCCTGAGTCTCTTCTCTGATCACGATTTTCCAAATAAAAGTACCGACACATCGTCGACACAATAAATTCTTTAAATTCTTCATTTATATAGTATAGCAATTAAGTTTTCTTGTAGAAATCTTTTAAATAATTGTATTTATTTGTTAATATTATAATAACTTTAAGCGAAAACTATATAGGCTCTATTTGAGTTCCATTATTTAAAAATTCATTTTTCCTCAAACTCATTTTTAACCATACATTATCCCAATAAAATAATTTTGCACACAAAACCATTCCCTACTTCTTAACCATATATTCTCTAAAAAAATCACTATTATAAAATCTATTTCCCCCCCAAAAATGGAGCTCAAACTGACGCATATTATTGAAATCAAATAAAGAAAAATAACTATAGCAGATAGTCCAAAAAGTATTGATATTTGACACAACACTCTGTGAGTTATATACATGACATCCTAGTTGAAGTGTCCGTGCAACATGGACCAAACAAAACTGCCTACAGTCTATGAATTGTTACTCATTGAGATGCCTAACTAAACTATAAACCTGCAAAATTATTTGTCCCAAATTATCAACAACTGCAAGATAGGAAGAGTTCAGAACCTTATCAGACGGGATATTGGCAATGTACTGGAACAATAAATTTATAGAGAGCTTGTAAATAAGAATTAATTGTATACATGGGATTCAAGCTGAATAGATCTTGACAACTGTCAGAATTTTTGTTGATAAAATTGAAGGCATTAGAAATGTGTGAGAAGATTTAGCAAAAGTCTCAATCACTAGTTGATACTCGATACAGAATTGGTTTTGGGAGATATTCAATGGGAGATCAAGATCTGAAAGAGTACTTTCTGTATCTAGCTTAGCAGTTTATAAGAATAAACCATTCAAGGCGGTGTATTTGACTTTCGAAAGAAGTTTGGGAAGCTGCAACCTTGAAATGTCTAAACAATTAGAGCTGTTAGATCACTTTCTTAAATACCGTATGCTGTTGGAAAACAGCGGGATGAACAAGGTACTTTTAAATCGCATCCTCTGCCATGTAAATTAATAACCTGGGCTTTTATTATCTACCAAGTATAGACGAAGGACGACATTGTACACTCCATTGTTTGCTTGTCATGGAGCATTTTGCTCGAGAGAAATAGACTAGATTTTGATACTGGTCAAGATTTTTTATAGAATAAAATATTTATGTATAGAAGGATTACATAAAATTAAGGAGGATAAGAAGTTCTCGCTTTCTGAAAGTAGAAATCAATTTAAAGCTAAATAAGCAAATCCCTCAGTCACACTGTACTAACCTTGCAGCCTCTGAAGCCCAAGAATTAATGCAGAAGAAATAAGTTGAACAAGTGAAGGTGAAAATCTAAATTTGTTGACCAATAAATATTTAATCACAGGGATAAATATTATTCACAGTCCTTGAATAATGTATTTTTAAGCTTAATGCGGCTTATCCAATGCAGACATGTCTTTTACAGATTTCTTGAGAGAAATGCCTTTTGTAGACATTTTACATTCATTCATACAGTGCTATGCTCTCATGATGAAAAACAATGAAAGTAACCAATTTAAAATAAATTACTAAAGATAAAAGCTATTACTTCAGGTGCTAACAGCTTAACAGCATAAACAAGGCAGAAATACATTTTAATAGTTACAGAAACAGTTATTTTTCTTCACCCTGGTAATAAAATAGCATTATGTCATTGAAAATGTGATGAAATAGAGGTAAATCTTATTAACATTAGGAAGGAAACTAAAAGGTTTATATGCTAACTAACAAAAATTGCAGAAAATAACAAAAGGTAAAGTGAAATCACACCTGGGATTCATGTATCTTTTGAGATCAATCGTCTCTTTAAAATTCACATGGCCATTCAATTTACTCAATCGACCTCGAGCATCTTGGCTGAACCTCTTTAGATGGATTGTCAAGATAGAAGGAGCCTTATCAATGAGTATCCTCTTAGTTGCATCCCTTTTGACTTTCAACTTTTCTGAATCCACATTGTCTTCCTCAGTTACTTCTGATTCTCTTTGTTCAGCAAACTTATCAGTCTCTCTAGACTGAGTTGTATCAATGCCAATTTCACCACTGAACTCATTAACAATGCAATTAACACCATTTTGGCAACTCGAACTTGAAACCTCTGCTGGACCAGGACAAGCACTTGCACTCTCCAGGTTTCTGTCTTCTAACTGAGGAGCCATTGGATTCATCTCAGGTTGAGGATTGTTTTCAAGCATGGAATTTCTATTATCAATAACCTCTTTTAAGCTGTCATCAGAAGTGTGAGGTACATACTTTTCCGCATTCCCAATCATACGTTCTACTTCAGCACAAGTTTTGCCTTGAGTCAATGGATCACTTGGATTTCTATCGTCAAAACCATGTATTGCAATTTTTGATCTAGCTTTTCGTAATTTCATCCCCAATCTAACCCTCTGTTCTTGCAAAATCTTTGAGCAATTATCACATTGCCAACCATGTTCATCCTTGGAGAGAAGCTCTGGCTTTGTGAAATAGGCTAAACAACTCTCTACAGACACTGGAGCATCAGTATTATCAACCTCATCTGGATCAGAATCACTGCTATTTCCAACACCAAATCCACTTTTAATGACTTCACTTGCCTCAGAACCTGTGGGCTTGCTTTCAATCACAGCCTCAGGTTCATTGAACAAGTCTCCAAAGCCTTCAAATTCTAACGGATCTTGTTCACCAAAAAGAGCCGATGAGACCTCAATTTCTTCTTTTGATACCTCCATGCTAGATGGGTCATCTTCTTTGTATGGAAGCAACAGAACTTTAGATTCTTGAATCTGTAATGGAAATTCCTCATCCCTCCTTGAAGAACTGACATCAGGATTTGAACCGTTATGGCAAAGCTGATTGCAGGATTCTGATCTACACTCTAAATCAGTATCATCATGACAAGCTTCCTCAATTATGGAACATCTGGGCAAACATTTCCCATCAGATTGTGAAACCAAAACATGCTGGCTGGCAGATATACCTTGAGAGTCCAACAGTGGCACGCTGTCTGAAGATGCAGTCAAATGTTGTGAATTTCCCTCCGTACTAGATTCCAGCACATTCAGAAATGTGCCATTGTTCTGATGAGCATTTTCAATAGCCGTACCCTGGTTTCCTAAAAGATCATCAATTTCTGAGGTCATGTCAATGTTATTTGATGCTGCATTTGGCTCAAGGTAATCTAACCATGCAAAACTATCTGGTGAACTTGGCTTCCCTCCAACATTCTCAGTTCCTTGATGGTAATCAGGCTTTTCATTAGCTGAAAGATTCCACGGTGACAGAGCCATATCATTACCAATATCATTTCTGTTAGTCGAATCCGACACCGCCAATTGCTCTGCTGGAAGTAAACTTGACTGCACCTCGCCTGAAGAGTTGTCACCACGTGATTGGTCAGCAACACTTTGAGCTGGTAGTATATATGCATCTTTACTGACTTTAGAGCGAATCTTTCCGCTTCTTTTTGGAGGCAATTTTGGTTTCTTGCCTCGAGAGACTGCCTGCACCCTTTTGGGAGGAGGCTTCTTAGTAGGAACTGGTAACGACAGGTCCAAAAATTGCTCATAAACAGTTGAAGAGTGACCACATTCCAAACAACCAACTGTGCTAGAAAGTTTCCCACCAAATATAGCATCCAAATATGTGGGATCTGTGTCCATGGACTTCCCATCGTCCTGAGAAGAATTGATGTGCTTTTTTGCACTCAAATCTTCAGTGTACAATCCGTCGAGCAAACATCGAAGCAATTCGTGACTATCGTGTTGCTGAAATCCCCTAAACTGGGGAGCCTTGGAACAAACACAACCAAATAAAGACCTCGGATTTATCACACTTTTTGTACTAGTTTCTGAGCTGGTTTCAAGGAAAAGCTTTCTCAGAGCAGCAGAAAGAGGACCAACAGATTCATCTAATTTAAAAAAGTAATCCCGCAATTTATTTATGGCCAATAGATTCTGTATAGTTGAATTAAAGAAACATGTATTCCCCAAATTAACAATACCTCTAACTGAATAATTACCTCTTACATCTGAACCAGTCGATACAGAATGTTCTTTTATTACACCAGTCACACTGCTATTCCCAAACCAAACATCCTCAACATCTGCATTAGACCCTTCAGAAGGACGCTCCTTTAGCATTTTTGCAATTTCATGAAAGACATCATTGTGTTCGTTCAATTTTTCAGCTGGAATTAATGTATTGCAAGTAAAACACCACCTCAGTTGAGGATTTTCATATTGGATAGCCAGTGGATGATGCTTCTGTTTCGCATGTCGAACTGCGTGACTTTGGGGTGTGGTTGGGAATCCCACACCTCCACAGGAGAAATGTCCACATTCCAAACAAACCCATATTGCTTTAGACTCCGATTTTGAATCCTTCCCTCCCTTCTTCCCATGCTTAGATTTTACTCTACTCGCCCGCTTATCTGCTATATTAACACGACAATCTTCACATACAATAGGTTCTGAAGACCCAAGTTTAGAAGAAAGATTCTCCAAATTAATTCCCTTGACAATATGGGAACATACTCTTCTCTCATTTACAACTACACTTCCATTCTCAGGAATTTTAAATTTGTCAATGGCTTGTTGGGAAATTGGTTTTGTAGAAGCAGCAGAACTTCGCTTCTCCTTTTGACCGCTTCTTGCCTTCTTCTTAACCTTTTTCCCCATTATTGCCTAAAACCAAAGGAAGACAATAAAAATCATATACCCTAATTTCAAAATGTAAAACCAACATAATGTTTCAAACAAAAATTAAAAATAAACACTAGAAAACCGTAAATATCTAAAAATCAATCCCAATGAATCGTGCACTAGGAAAGACAAAATGTCTAAGAAGTCAACCCAAAACCTATGCAACAGAAGTCAGGGCACTAAAAAAACCTAGAAAGAAACTAAAAATGTTGAACAAATAGTTTGATTAATTTCTCAAATCCAAATATCCAATACTGGAAGCCTATAAATACTTCTAATCCTATTAACAAAAACAGAAACAAAAACATAATAATCAGATAAGAACAGCCATCAACTCAATCAAGGTATTATCCGTTCGCATCTAAATCATTTAAATGAAAAAATAGCCCATTAAAGATCCAATTTTTCTCAGATATACACGACGGAGTTTGAACATCTTTAAACCTTTTATTTGTTTAATATTCCCCCCCCCCCCCCCCCCTCTCTCCCTTTTAGCAGAGCCCAGATGATTGATTTCTGATTGCAAACATATTAAGGTGCTCATACCTATAGTTCACGATATTAGCCAAAAACAAAAAAAAAAAAAAAAGGTAAAAATATGTATAGTATTGCGTCAATAGCAAGATAGGTATACCTAAGAATGCGAAGACAAGGGGATAGATTATTTTCTCAAGAATCCTTTTCAATAGTGTTGGATATATAGGAAAAATCGTGTTTAAAGAATAGTAGGATCTATAATGAGAAAGAAATGGTTTCAGGCACAGCCTTTCCTGGTTTCTTTTCCCTCTACTCTACCTCTCGGGGAGAGTGAGAGAAGCAGAACGGTTGGAGGTGAAAGGTAAAAACGGTAAGAAGGGTTTATTGGAGATTATCCATAATTTTTGATTGTGAGATGAGATTTTCAATGTGAAGTAAAATTTGTGGTTTGAATTTTGAAAACTTTCTGCTTTTTGAAATTCTCTCAAAATTTATTGTTTGATAAATTTTATTTTATTTTTTTTAAAAAAACAAAGAATGTGAAAAAAATATGAAGTTGAAAAATAGAAAGATAATATGTGTGGTTAAAAAATAATTTAAAAAAATGTGTTATTTAAAAAAAATTTGCCAAACCGAGGCTAAAATTGATTCTTGGAGCTCCGTTATAATTTCATACTACATTTTTCTCTCTAAATTTTTCTACACATTCTTTAATACATTTTCCTCTCTTAATATTTTTTTTAACAACACATTCTTTAAAAAGGACCAAGGCGACTTCCCAAGTGGTTTGAGGAAGACCTTACAGGGTGTACAATCGGGTTTGAGTCCTACTCCCCCTCGCCCCCTCCCCCCCCCCTCGTTACCAAACTCGTATAAAAAAAAAGAAAAAAAAAATCTTTAAAATATCACTATTTCAAAGTATATTATCTCAAACAATTTTTAATTATAATGGGTTCACCAACTTTAGCCCTTGTTTGAGCCTCATTTGTGAACAATATTATGTGATATTGATTTTTGGAGAATTTGTGACTAAAAACTAAAAAGAGAGAAAAAAATTTGTTTACATGGAAATTATTTTACTGCTAAAATATGTTGTTTGAAAATGAGTTTGAAAAAAAAAAAAAAAAAATGGGACTTTGAATGAAGAAGATCAAACAAGGGATAATTTGATATTCTTCAACAAATCAACATGCATTCTTCAAGTATGAATGAATTTCACTAATATACTCGACTATACATTAACAACGTCATTAGGTTATAGGAGTCATATAGTTTCCATTGTATCAAATAGAAACCAACATTTATATCAAGATTTTAGAAAAGCTTGTGAGAAGTGATTAAAACAAAATTTTCAATATGATTTTCTATATGTGTGACATAGTTGCAGACCGTTAAAGACATGTCCCGAACATGCACTCTAGATTTTGGGTAAAGATTGCCTATAACAACAATATCAAGTGGCAACATGTTGTAATGAAGTTTTATGTTAAGTTGTCTATTTATTTGTGTTTATAATTTTTTTAGTTGAATTGTTATGTCAAAAATTTTTAATTTTATTTTTACCTTACAGGACTTGTCTCTTCAATCTCAGTTTTTTTTGTCAAATTTTTTATTTTTGTTTTTTTTTTACATGACTTGTCACTTCAATCTCGATTTTTGATGTATTTTTATATAAATTCTTTTCAACATCTTTTTGTATAATTTTTTTCAGTTGAATTATCATGTCAAATTTTTTTCTTTGTTTTTTTCTTACATGACTTGTCACATCAATCTTTTTTTTATGTATTTTTATATAAAATATTTTCAACTTTTTTTGTATAATCTTTTTCAGTAGAATTGTCATATCAAATTTTTTTCTTACATGACTTGTCACATCAATCTCGTTTTTTGATATATTTTTCTTTACATGACTTGTCATTTTATTCTCCATTTTGATGTAATTTTTTTTTATAAACTTTCATCTTCTTAACCATTATACCAACCAAACCATTTCACCCTCTTACAACATTTTCTCTAGCAGATTTCTTTCTTTCATTACAAGTTCATTTCAATTTTTTTCTTTCAGAAACATCTTTTTTCAGAATGGAATGGGCGATAATGTATTTGTATCACAAGTAAATGTTGGCGCGATTCCGTAAATTGGGCAAGAGTTTGAAATATTAGACGATATGTACAACTTTTATAACGAGTATGCAAAATTAATTGAGTTCAGTAAACGTATTTGTAGGAGCCGAAAGACTCCACAAACGAATGAAGTTGTCTGGAAGTCATATGTTTGTTTCAAGCAAGGCCATAAAGATGAGACATACCAAATAAAATTTAAAAATTTGGTGGCCCGTTCAGGAGAAAGGCAGCAGGGAGACTCCCGTTGTGGTTGTACCGCTAAGTTAACTATTCTGAAGAAGGAAATATAAAATTCTTGGGTTGTAAGTCATTTCTCTGAGGTGCATAATCACTCACTTTCCACACCAAGCAATGTTCACCTACTACGTTCGCACCGCGAAGTTTCGGCCACGAAGAAAGCACTTGCGGAGCTGTTTTCACAATCAAATATTCTTACTTGCCAACAAATTAGACTTATGGAGATAGATGCTGGTGGTCCATCTTCGATTGGTTTCATTGAGCGAGATATGAGAAACCATCAAAGAGACCTTTGAAGGGAACACATTGGACATGATGTAGAAACAATGATAGAATACTTCGAGCTGGAGAAAAGAAAGGACCCGAGCTTCTATAATGCATACGAGACTGACAAGGATGGAGTTTTTGCTAAATGTTTTTGAGAAGATTCCAATTCCAAGATCTCATACGTCTACTTTGGAGATACTATTGTGTTTGACATGACCTATAATACCAACAAGTACATAATGGTCTTCGCACCATTTATTGGTGCCAACCACCATCGTCAAACTATTGTATTTGGATATGGCTTACTAAGTGATGAAAAAACCGAATCATTCATTTGGTTGTTCACGAAGTTTTTGGAAACCATGCCAACACAACAACGTCCTGGCGTGATTATCACTGATTAAGATGGTGCCATTTCGAGAGCGGTCGACCAGGTATTCCCCGACACACTACATAGATTCTGTTTGTGGCACATATTGAACAAATTTTCAGAGAAGATGGTTCCCGTACTTTATAAGGAATTATACCACAATTTTCTTAACATCATTATGGAGTCTAAGACGCCAACCAAGTTCGAATTCCGCTGGTTGGAATCGATGGAGAGCACTGCCTTAGAGGCTAACGAGTGGCTATGCAATATGTATGGAATACGATCTCGTTGGATACTAGCATATGTGAGACACAACTTTTCTGCAGGGATGTCTAGTAGTTAACGATCAGAAAACAACCATGCATTCTTCAAAAGACACGTGGACAAGAAAAATTCGTTGATAGATTTCATTATAAGGTTTTCCAATGCCCTAACTCACCAACATCATGGCGAATTGGTTTCAAATCACATTGAGCAGCCTCGGATGACAACGTCATTGGCAATGGAAGTTCAGACGGTCAGCATATATACAAAGACAATTTTTCAGCTCTTTCAGAAAGAGCTTGCACAGAGTACTCACTATCTTTGTTCAAAGAGATCAACTTACGAGGTTCTTAAAACATATTTCGTCGTGCGTTTTGAGACTGGAAAAACGTTTGATCGAGAAAGTGAGCACTACAAGATGACTAATATTATAACATGCAGTTGTCGGACATTTGAGTTCGAAGGATATGTGTCGTCACATGCTTTCATTTATGGTCAAGAAATAGGTTATGTTGTTACTAGACCACTATACTGTACTTCGATTGACCCAGACTGCAAAAGCAATTCCCATTTTTGAACCAATTTTCGATCCATCTACTGGCCATTATTTAATTTCAAGCCGCGGGATGTTATCGTGCACTGCATCAGAGTTGGTTGATGAGGGAGCATTGACCGATGTTCGAACCACATTTCTAATGGATGGGTTTCAGAACTTGAAATTGCATGTTAAGGACGTCGACGATGGCGGTGATATGCGAAGGAGTATGATGAAGAACAAGAGTAAAGAAAGTACTCAACATGTGGTTGATCCTACTCCGATTAGGACGAAAGGATGCGGAAAGCGATTGAAGTCGTCGAAGGAGGTAGCCATTTCCCAGTCATAGAGAAATTGTCGTGGATGTGGTCGTAGTGGACTTGATAGAAGAACTTGTCCAACTTTACAACCGAGGTGAGTTGATAGACGATATCATGTCTAAGCTTTAATTTTTTTACTATCATATGTTTAATTTATTTTTTTATCCATGTCATCAGGACGCAACTGGTGGATGAGCCATGTGAACCACAATACTCATAGAATGATGATCAAGATAATATGTACACCAACATTGCAAGCAATGACTATGGAGAGTTCGAAGGGTTTTACAACAATGACTATCATTATGTTGCATTTTTTCCTTATTTATTTCAATTGTATTTTTCCAAACTAAGATCGTTTGTATTAAGTCTATTTTAATTTCAAATAGTGCTTATTAATTTTCATACGAATGAAGATCAAAATAATCATCAATTAATGTATAGATAAAAAATATAAATTAATCAAAAAAATGTTTGAAAGAAGGAGGAAAAAAGGACTTCAAAACACATGCCTAAAATAACACCAAAAACAAACATTAAAAAAAATTACATTAAGGGCTATCAACGACAGCCCTTAAATCAAAAGAAAAGAAAAAAAAAACAAATATTTAACGAAATTCTGTAAGCCAAAGGCCCGACAGCCCCTAATCCAAGTGGGCCCCTGAGCTTTGGAGCGCAGGATATCCTTGCTCTCCAAGCGCAGGGGGTCAGAATTGTAGAAAGAGATGTCGGAAAAAGAAGAATTTTAGGACCAAGAAATTATTTAGCAAATGGTTTAAATTTAAGCATTTGAATGGATAAAAATAAAGAATAATGTCAGCCCAAATTTAGCAGAATAGTTATCCTATTGATAGAAGAAGGCATTTTGAAATTTGAGTCGACTATAAGGTTTTTGTGGGAGTTACATCAACAAAGGAGATTTTGAATTTCGATAAGAAAGAAAAATTAGAATCAAGATTTATCAATCCTTCAAATATTGGAATGTGACGGTAGTGTGGCTTAATAGTTGTCCTTGTTGCCAGGATTATTAGTCGTATACAAGCATATGTTTGGTAACTCTAAAAAAATGGTTTATAAACCACACAATTTCTCAAATCACTTTTTAACTACATACATTTTTTCTCTCCAATTTTCAACAACTACTTTTTACCTTAAAATCATAAATAAACTAATTTATAAACCAAATAGTGTTACCTGATATTATGAGCAATTTGACATTCAAAGATATGTGACTTATGATTACGAGGAAACTAAGATAGTTAAGGTTTAACTCATAAACATTTGCCAGGACAAAAAGCAACACTAAGCACGAGGTACACTTGCAATGGGAAAAAAAAGCAACACTAAGCAAGATGTTTAACTCATGAGCATCAGCCAAGAATGCATCTTTCTCTCTCTATCCCATTGATTAGAATATTATAAGCCACTCTACATGTTAATGTAAACTCCATAAAACTTATAATTATTATGTATTTAAATAAAATAAACAAACTCAAACTCAAAACTTACAATTATTACTAGCAAAGCTAACGGCAAACTATACGCATAGTATTTTCTCTCGTCGTTCAGTGACTTGGGAATTTGATGCACCCTCCTCAATAGGTATAGCATATCAATGTAACATCTCGATTCCAATGATAGTTGTTGAAGACATCAATGTTTTCAAGATAGTTCTTGAAGAGATCAACGCGAAGGTGTCAATCCCAATCTTCCAATCTCTACACTTCATCACACTCTCCAGAATGTACACCAAACCCGACTTCAACTCGTCCAACATATTGGAGCTGGCCTGGAATGCATCCTCTAATTGAAGAGGTGTAATGGTCGATCACCCTCTAAAATATTCATTGAGGAGCATATTATGTCTCAAAATGTAAGCCATTGTCATTGCTTCATTGAAATAGTTTAACCCCTTGACGAGGGCAAACTCAAATAGTGAGAACCGAGCTATCTTCCCATCCCCAAGGAAAAAATAATGCGACTCATCGTCGACTGGCTTAAGTATTGGAAGTAACAAGGAGTCTAAAATTGTACCGAAAAATTGCATCTACCTTAGTAGATACAGTGACCATAGGCAAGAACACAACAATATATCAACATGGATGGCATTGAGACCCTCTAATACGGTGTTGAAGTAGGTAAAGTTAATTTTTGAAGTAAATTTACTTACGTAATCTCTCAGTCGATGATATACGGTGTTGAATCCAGGCCCAAAGAAAGGTACAGTAATTCACCAGCAAGGGCCCAATAGAGGCCCAATGGATCTTGACCCACGGATAAAGGCCTAAAAGTATCACCTGGGACGAATGCTGAGGTGGTACGACAAGCAAACCTCTTTAGCCGACCTGGTTAATGCCTAGCCGATGTGCTTTATACTCAGCCGGGGCGCTTTACGGCGTTGACCAGAGGAGAGATGGAGTCAGTGATGGGACACTGCCTTTACCAAGACGTGACAGACGCCCATCCCCTACGAAATGTAGCAATGATTATGGTTGAAAAGTAAGGTTGTCACCTCCATGAGCTAGGGTGATGACAAGTGTAAAGTACGCCACGTGTCGTGATCTGAGATAACAAGTTCCTCTATAAATAAAGCACGATTGTCTCCAAGTTAGAGGTTAGCAATTTCTCACTCTTAACAATATACTTCTCTCACTCCCTTTTCTCTCTTTAATACATTTATATTTCCCGCACCTAATAGATATATTCGTCTAAAATGAGTACTGACTTAGGCATCGGAGTGCAAACGGGAGCCACCTCGGCCCCCTTTGCAAGCTGATTGTTTGTCCTAGTGCGCAGGAGATCCCCGTGTTCAAGAGGGAGGAGCTGAGAAAGGAAGTTAGAATTCAGAAAGGGGGCATGGGTAGATGAACTCCCACTGGTGTTATGGGCGCTTCGAACCACCTCGCACACCGCTACTGGTGAAACACCTTTCTCGCTGGCTTACAAAGCCGAGGCGGTATGCCCCGTTGAAATCAGAATCCCTTCGCTTCGTCAAATTCATTATGACGAAGTTAGGAACGAGGAAGCGCAAAGGGCTGGTTTAGATTTCCTCATGGAAAAGCGGAATGATTCCCAAGTGGTAATGACCAAATACCATAAAAAGATGGCTCGATACTACAACAAAAGGGTGAAGAGTCGACGCTTTAATATTGGGGACTTGGTCCTCAAAAAGGTTCTCCCTTCAACACAAGAACCAGGAGTAGGGACTCTAGGTCCTAACTGGGAAGGCCCTTACAAAGTATTCGCCGAGGTGGTGCCTGGAACATACATGATTGAAGACCTGTCTGGAGTACCCTTATGCAATCCTTGGAATACGGACCACCTTCGTCGTTATTTTCAATAAACTAAATTCCTCCTCAATGATTGCAACATTATCATATGATTTCATAAAACTGTGGGTCAGCTGCGTTGGAGATATTGCTAATTTTTACATTAGACAAACATAATGGATAAAAGGTGTTAAAAAGCAAGGGACTTTTATCAGCCCACACTGCGACCTCTTCGTAAAAATTGAAAGGGGTCCATGCAAATTCGTTTGCATAGGTCCTACAAAATGTGATTTAAGAAACGTTCAAATGATTGTCAAAATCAGATCTAACTGGTACACATAAATGCCTCAAACCACTCAGATCTAAGGGACTATACTCGCCATGTCATGTCGCCATATAACACGATTGAAAAGATTCAAATTTAGCCAAATGTCGTCGTATAAACCAAAATTCTTGGTACGTCAAGATTAGCTCATACGTACGGAGCGCTTTCTTGTGCGAAGTGTTGGACGTTTTCACAAAATTGTTGATACTCTCATACATACACTTAGACGTTTGCAACTATACATAAAGGATAAACGTAAAAGTTCTTGCATGTCAACAGGTTCAAATTTGAACACAAAATTTTTCACCCACTGCGGCACGAAGATCCGATCTTAGTGAGCTTTCCAGTCCCAGTTTGCTTACAATCATGAAAGAGCCAACAGATTTGGAAGAACTAAAACGAACTACAGTAAACGACACAAAGCATACAGGAATCCCTCCCAACTTTTATTACTTCATTAAAAGAACAATCACGTTTTTGCAAGGAATACAACAATAGCACAATTTTTCTCTGCAGGCCTTTGTGATTCTTGCCCAAGTAGATACAAAATTCGTTTGCAGTTGACACCCCCAACTGCTAGGGTCAGATTTCAAGTTTCTCCCACCAAGAAACTCCCCCAAACTATCCATGTGACTGCTATACATGTGCTAATCCGATTTTTCACGTGTAAACGGTTCCAAATACTTGTTACAATTACAGGAAAAATATGGATAAGTCATTTCATTCATAAAAATTAAGGCATTTACAAATTGAAATGAGTGTTACAATATCAGGTGCCGGGGCACTTAAAAAAAAAACTAACTAACTAAAACTAACAAAACAATCAGCAGTGAAGCAAAGGCAGAAGAAGATTATTGTGGAGGAGGGACATCTTCTAAAGAACCCTTGTCAGTTGCATCCTGAAGGTCGGCTGGAGCATCTTGGGGCTCGGGGTAAAAGGCTTCAATGGAAGACAAGTCCAAGGTCGAAAAAGCTTCCTTCACGTCCCCTAAAGCCATCCTAGCCCCTAAGTTCCCAAAGACCCTCTGCATAGCCTCGTACTCTGGGGTGTCTTCAAAAGTATCCTTGAAGTTCTGAACTGCTTTCGACACTTCTGCGTCCAGAACCTCCTTCACCCTGGCCGCTATGGTACGCTCCAAAGCCTCAGCAATTCTGGAGTCAATATGCTTCTCCAGGGAAGTATAATCTTCCTCAACCTTCTTCCTGGCCTCCAGCTCCCACCCCAGTTTCTCATTGATCGCCGCCACCTCAGTTTCCAGCTTCAACTTAGCTGCTTTAGCGACGGCCAGGGCCTCAGAGGCGATAGATTGTGCGCGGTTGGAATCATCCAGCTTCTTGCACAAGACCGCCACATCTGACTCGGAGGCGCAGAGGTCATGCTTCAGTTTGTCGTTGTCCTCCTGGAGGCGCTTCGCATTAGCCCTCTCCTCTGAGGAAGATTTACTGGCTATGGATAGCTGGGTCTTGAGGTCATTGATCTCCTTGAGCATATTGTCCGCGTGCCGGAGAACAGTCTCAGCATTCTTTTTGTCCCTCTGCGCCTCATTCACAGATGAATCCACCTCGTTAATAAGGGCTAATGCCCTGACATTCATGGCCTTGGCGGCGAGTAACTTCCGGGACGGACTAACACTGGAGGAGAAAGCAGACCTGCCCTCTGTCCAAAACTGCTCAGTAATAAAGGCGGCCCTGGCTGGAGGAGAACTGGGGGAGTCAAATAGAGAAGGGCTGAAAGTGACATCTTTGGGGAGAACGCTTGTTTTAATATATTTAAGTTCTTCCGCCCCCTCCGGTGTCACCTCATAGGCCAAGCCTGGAATGGGCACAGAAGACTCATCCTCCAGGTCTTCAATCATGGGAGGTGGATTCCTTGCCCTTACCTCTTATGAGTCTCTTCATGGGGGCGGGCTCCTCCTCAGGGGCATGTTCAAATATGTCCTCGGACAAAGGAGGCGGCACTGAGGCATCCTTAGCCTCCCTGTCTCCCTTAGATCCCCCCTATCAGACCTTTTTCCTTTCCCCTTTGGAAGGACTCCCTTAGGGTCAACCACTTTTCTGTGTTGGGCTTTTGAGGGCCCACAGGCAGCAGAGTAGGCGGTGGCATTAGGGCTGGAAGAGGGCCCTGAAGTTGGGCCGTAGACACCTCGGAGACCTCCTTTGCCACCCCAACTTGCAGGTTGGCCAACACCGCCTTCTGTTTCCTTTCAACTTCACTGCCATGACGAAGTGCAGGGGGAATCTTTGTGGCCATGAGACCCTTCAAAGAAATCTTTGGAAAATCCTTAGAACCTAGCAAGAAAACGAGGGAAATGAGGATACGAACAGAAAAAGAATGAGATATAAAAGCAGTAACAAAGCAAACTCACCCATGGCTCGCATAAGACTGTGTTTAACAAACAACTTGTTTTGTTGAATGACCCCTTGAAAGGTACCCTTGTAAGCGAACAAGCGCCTCACTGCCGCTAGGTCTGCGTCGGGGAGGAGGTGAGCGAAAGTGTCCCCTACCATAAACCGATGACATATTAGTAAGCAACCAAGAAAATTGAATGGAAATTAAAGGAGCAGAGGACGCGTGACGCTTAAAGACTCTAAAACAAGTGCAAGACTCACTAGGTATGGAAAGAGTTCGGGGAACGGTAATTTCTGGACTAGGGTCCACAGGGGAACTCTGCCACTCTCCAGCAACCCAGAACCACTGGTTCCTCCAGTTCTTTATTGAGGTAGGGTGACCGGTGATAACGGGAGGATAAGAGCCCCTGGGAGACAAGTAGTACCAATCCTTGACGTCCGACCTCACATCCCTCTCCCTTCTAACCGATTTCTTCAAAGTATAGAGAGTGTGAATGATGTACAGTGAGATCGGATGATCAGGGTTGACCTCTTGCCACACCAACCAAGTGCCCACAGCCTGTGTCCAAAAATTGGGGGTCAGTTGGTAGGAGCACAGGTTGTAGCTCCTAAGAAGTGCCCTGAAGAAGGGGTGCAGGGGAAGCCTCATCCCGCAAGAAAGGGCGTCGTAGCATATGGCCGCCTGGCCCTGAGGAGGGCTGCAAGGTCGGCAAGATGGTGTAGGATGCACCAATTGGACCCCTTCTAGTAGCCTAAATTTTGCCGAAGCCCCGGCTAAATCAACCTTTTGAATTTCGGTGGCGACCTCACTGCTTTCCCATGACTTCGGATTTGGATCAGGATCGACATGGTAGCCTGAAACCTTGTTAACTTGGTCGACCCACTCCTCTACTTGAGCAACCTCCTCTGCAGACAAACCCAATTCTTCCCTATGTGCCCTAAAAGGGGCCCTAATGGTCAAACCAAGGTCCTGGTGACCAGAAGAAGGGCCGGCCGTCCTTTCTCTCCTCAGATCCCAATCTCGTTTGCTCCGAAGCTCTGCCAAAGATGCCTCCTCTTCGGATGACAGATGAGCCATGTAAGTCTGATGTTTATCTTCTTCGCTGTCAGAATCACTCAAATAGATTATGCCACTGTTTTTCCTATTTCTCCTCTTAATCTGCTCCCTAAAGAAGCGGGAACTAAAAACCGATAAAGAGATGGGGCAGAAACCTCTGACGGGAACCACCATTGCTAACATCTCCTGTGAACCCGTTCCCCCAACTCTTTCCATTTTTCTTTTATTTTAAAGGTGGGTCAGACTCAATGAAAGAAAAGCAAGGTGCAAAAGCAAAATTTTCAAACCCACCAAAAAAAATTAGAAATAGAAAAATCTCGCATATACAGAGACCAAGAAGTTTACCTTCAGATGACAAATGCTTGAAATCGGGCACTGGGAATGAAGAACTTGCCGGTAAAGAAACTGTGGAACAGTAAAGGCGAACGCCGTGTAGAAAGCCCTTGGGGAGAAAACTCGAAACTTGCAGGAAAAGAGTATCGCTACGAAGACTCTTAGAAAGTGGTAAAAGGAGAAATAATGAAACGAAGAAGGATTTATAGGGATCCCAACGATCTAGGTTCATCGATTTTTGTGAGCCGTATGATTAATGTGGTTAACCCATGCTTCTTGGGAAATGGAATAATCAAAACGCCAGCCGTCAAATGGAGGGGCAAAACCGTTCAACTACCACAGTAAGCGCCACGCGTTGCATAACGCTGCTCCCATCACCTTTTATATATTTCTTGGGAACTCAAGACAATAGCCCCTTTTATTAAATACGCCGCCTAAGATACGCGCTGGCACATCCTAAACCCTCACTCAGGAGAGAAGCCGAAGCAGGAGGTCGACTTCACGCCAAATCCAAACCTTCAATAAGGAAAATCATCCTAGGCACCAGGTCTACGACATCATACAAAAGCCACCATAACAAAGCTAGTACCTCGGGCGTACAACAAATCCTACACGTCCATGAATGATCGCTTCGGATTTGAGGGACTAGTGTTGAATCCAGGCCCAAAGAAAGGTACAGTAATTCACCAGCAAGGGCCCAATAGAGGCCCAATGGACCTTGACCCACAGATAAAGGCCTAAAAGTATCACCTGGGACGAATGCCGAGGTGGTACGACAAGCAAACCTCTTTAGCCGACCTCGTTAACGCCTAGTCGATGTGCTTTATACTCAGCCGGGGCGCTTTACGGCATTGACCAGAGGAGAGATGGAGTCAGTGATGGGACACTGCCTTTACCAAGACGTGACAGACACCCATCCCCTACGAAATGTAGCAATGATTACGGCTGAAAAGTAAGGTTGTCACCTCCATGAGATAGGGTGATGACAAGTGGAAAGTACGCCACGTGTCGTGATATGAGATAACAAGTTCCTCTATAAATAAAGCACGATTGTCTCCAAGTTAGAGGTTAGCAATTTCTCACTCTTAACAATATACTTCTCTCACTCCCTTTTCTCTCTTTAACACATTTATATTTCCCGCATCCAATAGATATATTCGCCTAAAATGAGTACTAACTTAGGCATCGGAGTGCAAACGGGAGTCACCTCGGCCCCCTTTGCAAGCTGATTGTTTGTCCTAGTGCGCAGGAGATCCCAGTGTTCAAAAGGGAGGAGCTGAGACGTGTTGGTCCAAGGTCTAGCCGGATTTTGTGGTCAACATACGGCATACTCCGTCCTGCAATAATTCCAACTATTTAACCTTATACAATAAATTATGGAATAAAGCACAATATTTATAAATTTAATATTTCAAATTGTAAACTATGGCACGTCAAATAACAAACAGGAAAATGAAAATAAACAACCTAATTATTTTTAATATTAAGAAATTATTTTTGTTATTATCACTTAATTAATAATAATAATAATAATAATAATAATATATTTTATTAACATTATGAAATTGTAATTAACTTTATTATTTTTAAGTATGTTTAATTATTATTAACATTATAAAGTTATTCACTTATTATAAATATTAAACTACTACTACTACTACTACTACTACTACATAAAAAAATGTAATTACGGACTAGGTCGTCCGTATGCAGACGGCCAAGTCGGATCCGTCCAACCAACGTTAATTGGACCGTTTGTTAAGCCCACCTTGCGTATGGGCCGTAAGTTAATAGATGGCCTAGACGCTGGCAGTGTCTTCTTCACGAAGACATTACAGCGAGCTCCGCCTTTTTTTTTTTTTTTTAAAATGTAAGTGATAAGTGCATTATTAGCACTTATTTAGTTCACCTATTGTCATATCTTGTTATTGGTTTAGTTTCATTAAAGTATTTGTTTAATAAATTTTTTATGTTTTGTGTTGTGTAGGATAACAAAAGAAGAGAAAAGAGGAAAACTGACCAAAAAAGTACTTAAAAATAAAGATTGGAGACCTAGTGTGCAATTAACTTGTGACCGTAAGAATCAAGGTCACGACCGGAAGTGTTTATTTGGCTTAGAGATGAGAGAAGCAGAAATTTGTCACGAATGTAACTTTGAAAACTAAAAATTTCCAGCAACTGATTTACGGCCGTAAATGGGAAAGTTATAGTCATAACTTTCCCACAGAAAACTTTCGAAACTGGTTTAGTACTCTATCTTTGGCATATATTCTTGGAATCCCTAGGGCACGATTTTAGGGATATAAAAAAGGAGAAAATCACCACAGAATGGCAGTTGGGAAATATAGGGTTTGAACGGCTACTCTTGGAGTTGGGGAACAAGGACATATTCAACAAAGAGGTGAAAAGAAGAATGAAAATTCTGGATTTCACCATGACTATGCTCGGTTAAGCTTCTCTACCTAGTTCGAAGGGGACGTTGTACTTCTTATCGCTACTTTATCATTTTTCCCAAACTAGTAACGTAGTTCTTTTTTAAGTAGTTTTTATTGTTGGGTTTTTATGAACTTGTCTATTCAATCAATGCAATGATTTATTCGATTAAAGCCTTATCTTATATTTTATTGTGTTGATGTATGCTAGATTGAATGATTAGATCCGTAATTGTCTTATTGTTCAATTCATAGTAGCAATCGGGAATATTGTATTTCCATTAGAAATTCAACCTAGGTTAATCAATGCGAGCTTGTGTGATTGGTGACCTAGTTTACCCTATTTCTTCTAAAATTCATAGTTATTGCATTAAACCTAAATAGGTTATTTTAGGTTATCCAATAGCTAAGGTTTGGTTAGAGAGTCTTTTCTAGCTAAATACTATTAAGGAAGAATTGAAGTAGTTTGAGCTTTTTGAATAGCTAAATTATAGTTAAGTAGGTGTCAACCTAGTTGAGATGTACTTAAACTATAAATTATAGTAAAAGTAGGTGCCAACCTAGTTGGGATGTACTTAAGCTATAAATATTTAATAATAGTACTTAAAAATGTATTTACCTGTTATTTGTTTATGTTATATTTATCTTTGCAAAGTTATAAATAATTCATGTAACATTAAATTTGAATTCTATGTAAACATTTCTTGGTATAAATATGAATTTATCATTTTGTTCATTTCTTAATTTACATTTTTGATTTTACAATATAATATATATATTTTGCTATAAATATGAAAAATTCTATAATTTTATACTTTTATTCATACAATGAACAATCATACGGATACAGGCCAAATCGGAACGAACCGCGACCCACGACCCGTATGGGCTCAACCAGGATGGGCCAGCGGGCGGGCCTGGGTTGTAGTTCAAAATTTGTGGGCCAACCCGTAACCGGCCCTAACCCACAGCGGGCTGGCTTTTTTCTACGCGGGTCGTTACCGGGCTCATACGTTGGCGGGCCGACCCGGCCCGGACCACTCGGATTGACACCTCTAGCTTGATTAATAGTAGCATGCACTCTATTTTCAAGTATAAAAAATATAGTCAAATCCTAAAGTTTTATAAATCAGGCAGGGACTTTGAGGCTTACAATCTGGGAAACTAATTGCACTTATATTGAAGCAATCACATATGGTAGCAAAGGGGTCTAGAAGATGGATGTAATTTCAAAGTACCGCTGGACATTGACAGCTCTAATTTGGTAAACAAATTTAGAAATAGAATAAGATGATCTTGATAATTGGAAAAGCACTGGTCAAATGTTTCATTTTGGTCTAAACAGTTCCAAGCCTTTTATGATGATTCTTTTTTTGTACATATAGAATTGAAGGAAAGGAAAATACAGATCGTTCTCGAGTAAATGTTTCCCATGGAATGTCTTGGTTTTTAGACATTTATGTACCTAATTCCTAGATGAAGTTTGAAGAATACTATTACAGGCATGCACCCCCTACTGGATACAAACCCATATCCCAACTAATGCACATATTTGGATCAGAGAGCTTATTGGAAGGTGTTCAAAAAATTCATGTAGCTCCATCATTGAACATACATGATGAATTTGATACGCAATGACATTACTTATAGTGATTTTTGGAAGGATGATGAATGATAGTTGAGATCAACAATCAGTCATTTACAGAGATTTGGGCTCAACCGCATTGGTTTTAGGCCATTTATATACCTAAATATCATATGAAGTCTGAATAATACTATTACAGCCATGCACTACCTACTGGACATGTACCTAAATCTCAGATTACATAAATGACTTTCGATCATAGTTATAAATAAGGTAAGGTACATAAAAAGTATTTAAAAAGAAAAACATAACCAAAAAGATAGAGAAATTTATGAAACATGTGATTTTCCATGTCCAACTACGAACATGTTCAAAAAACATTTGGATATGGAACAAATTACATCATTGTGCACATTATCACATAGAGAATATCCCCCACATGAAACGAAACGAAACTAAACTGATTAAATTAAACTGATTTATATCATTGTTCGTCATTTTTACAACTCCATCTCAAAATCTTAAATATTTTGCTGAGGAATTAGAGCAGAAAAACAACATACAATTAATGTTTGTTATGGAACTAATTACCTTCAAATCTCAAGCGATAAGCAAATATGTAAGTACATACATGTTCAAACAACATTGAGTAAAACAACATAATTACCTTCACATCATGAAACACGAACTTGAGGCTAAACGTCTCTGCAGGGTCATCACGCAAAGTGATATGGTACACGTGAACCACATGGACCTTAACATTCCAATCAATTTTGGCTGCGATAATATTGCTAAGTGAACTTAAAGATCTTCCATTTTGGTTCTTCACTCATCCCACAATGGACACCAACACGAAAATTAGAATATTCAACAATAGAGTACATACAATTACATGAATAAAACCAGTCGTGTAGAATTAGAGAGTAAGACTTCCATCAATACGAAGAATGCAAGATTGAATATTCTGGAAAATAATGAAGAGAACCAAAGGACATTTTTGAAAGCAAAGGAAGAAACCCAATGAAACAGGTGAACTAAATCCTAAACTTATGTAAAGTAATGCGAGAAAAAAAAAACATATTTATGAAATATTTAAAAAAAAAAAAAGATAAATTGGATGATCTTCTTACACAGACATAACATCGATCTGATTTCGTGCTGGAGAAAATGGACACCATCACAATGGTTTCTTCCCTTTCTTTAAATCCTATGATCAATTTTTTTCATTCCTTTATGCTGACTAAAGAATTATTGCCTATATTTATGACACGAAGACCTGAGTTATAAAGAATGTGTTTGCCGAGGAAAATTAATGGATGAAATAAATAGTAACGACTGTTTATCATAATAGCATAATGTCCGGAAACCTAGATTGTTCTATATATATTTTTGAAATATAACAACAAAAGTCCAAGAGACATATTGGGAAAACACACTGCAATAACAACTCCACCTGAATACCCCCCCCCCTTTTGAATCAGATTCACAATTAAAAAATTCCAAAATTTTTGGTACCGGGAAAACACACTGCAGTAAAAAATCTATCAATTTTTTGTCCCTTATAAAAAAAATGCAGGAATGAAATTCTTAATTCAATAACAAAATGAAAAGTTAATCAGTTAGTCCCAGAACTACAGAAATTGGTAAATAAGTTGCAAGAAAGTAAAACAGAAAAATTAAAGAAGATGAAGAACACAAGATTTTTCGGCCTAATTCCAGGAGGTTTGGTGTAAATATCTACGTCCCTCGTTGAGCATCCACAAATGGATATTGCTCGAATCCACTAGAAATGCTCCAAAGACAGAGGCTCAACGTTACAGATCCTGATGAACACCGACGGTTCAATACACGCAGTCCTAATCACTAGTTTCCAATGAAACTCTACTCAAATAGAGCAATCACTATTATTTAGTGATCCTCCAACTGTTTCACCAAAGAAACCAACAACTCTCAAGATCTGAACAAAATCAGAAAGAAAGAAAGAACGAGAGAAGAAAGGCCAGAAATCGCTTATGAGAGAGAGAGAGAGAGAGCCTAAACGTCTTCAGAATGACCCAAAGGTCACATGTGATTTAGATAAATCCAAAGCTAACGCTCAGGTGATCCAATGGTGCAGAGTTGATCCAATTAGCGGACCAATTGAACAAAGTAAGAATGTGTTTAAACAAACACGCTTCTTCATCTTCCAGAGGCTTCCTCTAACCGAACTGTATATTGGGCCAGGTATGGCCCAGTTAATGTTGGGTAGTTTATCTTCCAATTGCAGCACAAATTTTTTTAGGCCCAACTCTAACAATACCCACCTTGCTGTAATTGGAAGTAGTGGATTCGAACACACTTGTTTCATTTGCTCAGTGTACCTGCAAAATAAAAACAGAAAGTTAGAACAATTCGAGATTTATTAATCTCAAAGAGTCTTGAAATTTTGAAAATGGGATAACTTTTGTACCTGCATTAACAGAGTTAATTTTGGTAGGAATCTTAACCAGTTTAATATCACCATTATCTACTACATTTCTAATAAAATGGAACTTAACGTCTATATGTTTGGTTCTGTCATGAAAGATGGGATTTTTACATAAAAATATGGCACCTTGATTATCCATGCAGAGCTCCACCTGGTTTTCTATAAAGCCTAATTCAGTTAGAATACCTTTCAGCCAGAGTCCCTCTTTCACTGCTTCAGTAGCAGTAATGTATTCTGCTTCAATAGAAGATAATGCTACAAGTTTCTGAAGTTGAGACCTCCAGCTAATGCAAGTAGAATTAATCACATAAAAATATGGAGTTGTAGACTTTCTATTATCACAGTTTCCAGCAAAATCAGAGTCTACAAAATCTTTTAAAGAAACACCATATTTATCTGATTTAAACATTAAACCCAAGTATTTAGTACCCTTCAGATACTTGAGTAGGTCTTTTATGGCTTCCCAGTGCAGTTACTCATAAACCTGCTAAGTACACTTACTGCATATGAAATGTCAGGTCTGATATAGACCATAATTTACATCACAAAACCCACGGCATTACAATAAGGTACATTTTGCATCCTTTTCATTTCAAAGTCATCTCTAGGGGAATGTTCAACAGATAATTTCACATAGCCAGATAAAGGAAGACTAACAGGTTTAGCACCATGCAAAGAAAAGTTTTTCACTACTTTAGAAATATAAGATTCTTGAGTTAAAAATAATTTTCCACTCTATTTATCTCTATTAATCTCCATACCTAAAATTTTCTTAGCTGTCCCTAAGTCTTTCATTTCAAATTCAAACTTCAATTTCAATTTAATATTATTCAAGGTAACATAGTTATGTCCAACTAAAAGTATGTCATCAACATAGAGAAGTAAAAAGAAAATTTCAGAGTTATCAGTTTTAAAATAAAAATAGGAATCATAATCAGATTTCTTTAAGCCTAAGCCTTATATGAAAGAATCAAATCTTTTATACCATTGCCTAGGTGCCTGTTTTTAGCCATATGAATATTTATTCAACAAGCGTACATGTTCTTTTTTATTCTGATTTACAAAGCCTTCAGGTTGAATCATATATATAGTTTCATCCAGAAAACCATAAAGAAAGGCAGTTTTAACATCAAATTGTTCTAAATCTAGGTCAAACTGAGCAACAAGAGCAAGTAAAATTCCGATTGAGGTATATTTCACAATAGGAGAAAAGATTTCATTATAGTCTATTCCTTCCCTTTCATTGAACCCCTTAATCACAAGCCTAACTTTATACCTCTTAGTTTCATATTTCCCATCACCCTCTTTTATTTTGTAAATCCATTTACACCCAATAATTTACAGTCTGCAGGTTTCTTAACAAGTGTCCAAGTTTGGTTTTTATTTAAAGAACTCATTTCTTCCTGCATAGCTGCAAGCCATCTTGCAGAGTCTGTGCAGGCAATGGCTTCATCATAGGTTGTAGGTTCAAGGTCAATAGGTTCATTTTCAAATTGAGCAGAGGCAAAATCTGCATGTTGATATCTTGAAGGCAGTCTAATATGTCTTCTTTCCCTATCTCTAGCCAATTGATAGTCTTGTAGGTCATGTAGGGGGTTATGGTCATCATTTTCTGAAATGATATCATTCTTAGTTTCAGGGTCAGGTTCAGTTTGAGGTGTCTCCACCTCAATCTGAACATGTTCATTACTCTCAGCTATAGGAAATTTAATTTCAGTAGCAACAAAATCACACTCGTCAAGTTTCTCTATAGTTTTATCACTAAGGCAAGGAAAAGAATCTTCATTAAAAAAGACAGATCTGCTAATTATTATTCTATGACCTCTTATGCCTTTTACCCAAAGCCTGTATCTCTTAGTACCTTCACTATATCCAAGAAATACAAATTTGATAGACCTAGGATCAAGTTTTGATTCAGACTGATGTGCAAATGCTGCACGTCCAAAGGTTCTTAGGTAAGAATAATCAGGGACATTATTGGACCACATCTGATTAGGAATCCTATATCCAATGGCACTAGAAGGACATTTATTAATCAAGTGGCAAGCTGTCTTGACAGCTTCACACAATTTTTTTTAGGTAATCTAGATGTAATCAACATGCATCTAGTTCTTTCAACTATAGTTCCGTTCATCCTCTTAGCAATGCCATTCTGCTGAGGGGTATAAGTCACAGTTTTGTGTCTCATAAAGCCTTGACTACAGTAGTACTCATGAAACTCAGTATTGCAGAATTCAAGCCCATTGTCTGTTATAAGGGTCTTTATTTTCTTACCAGTTTGATTCTCAATTAAAATCATCCAATCTTTAAAAGTTTGAAAAGTATCAGATTTGAATTTTAGCAAAAGGATCCAAGATTATCTTGAAAAATAATCTATAATCAGAATATAGTATTTATATCCTGAAACTGTTAGGACAGGTGCAGGCCCCCATAAGTCACTGTGAATATATTCTAAAATGTGTTTGGACTTATGAGTACCTATACCAAAAGGAAGTCTGTTTTGTTTTCCCAAGATGCACTGTTCACAGAAAGTTAGGTTCTGAACAATGTCATTTCCAAAAGCTCCATCCTTAGATAAAAGTTTAAGTCCCCTTTCTCCAAGGTGACCTAACATTTTATGCCACAAGTCAGATCTATCATTTTTAGAAATCATATTGGATGCTTTAGATGGTGTAACAGCTTCAGCATATATAATATAAATTCCATATATCTTAGGGGTTTTAACAATTTCATTCTGATTTCTTTTAATGTTGGTATGACCCTTAGAGATTTCAATATTATAGTGTTCATCATCTAGGACTCCTAAAGAAATCATATTTCTTCTCAGATTTGGAACATAACTAGTGTGTTTTAGAATCAAGACTTTGTTATCATTCAATTTTAAAACAACATTACCAATACCCTTAAACTAACATGAGTCATTATTTCCAAGCATCACAGATCCTCCATTTATTTTAGTGAAATTGGAGAAACAGTCAATGTTGGGACACATATGAAAAGAACAGCCAGAGTTAAGAACCCAATTTTGACTTTGAGCTGCAGTAGTGGACACATAAGCCACTCCCAAGTTTGCTCCAGTTCTTTAAAAGTAGTAGCAGTGTTGTTCCCATTTGTACAATATTTCCCATTCTTTTGATCTTTAATCTTCTTAAAATAGTCTTTAATAAAGTGTCCCATTTTCTCACAATAGAAACATTTCTTTGTTTGATTAATCCTATCAAGGCCCCTGTCATTTGCCTTGTTAAAAATGTTGTTATTGTTATTAAAATTGCTCCATTTATTTCTGAACATCTATCTGTTATGTTTGTTATGGTTCTGATTATTATTAAAGGATCTCTGATTGTAGCTGTGATTGCGCTTAAGAGGTTTTTTAGAAGTGACAGAAAGATTCTCAACATGAAGAACTTCCTTTTGTTAAGATTTTAATTCAAGTTCTCTATTAAGTAGAGATTCTTGAATAATTTCAATGGTCAGATCTTCTCTGCCATATTTAAGGGCATTTTTAATATCTTTATGTTTCTCACCTATGTCCCCCATTGAGCATCCACAAATGGATATTGCTTGAATCCACTAGAAATGCCCCCAAAGACGGAGGCTCAAAGTTATAGATACAGATGAACACCAACAGTTCAATATATACAACCCTAATCACTATTTTCCAACGATTTATTTAGTGATCCTCCAACCGTTTCACCAATGAAATCAACAACTCTCAAGATCTGAACAAAATCAGAAACAAGAACAAGAGAGAAGAAAGGCCAGAAATCGCCTATGTGTGTGTGTGTGTATGTGAGAGAGAGAGAGAGAGAGAGAGAGAGAGAGAGAGAGAGAGAGAGAGAGAGAGAGAGAGCCTAAACGTCTTCAGAATGACCCAAAGGTCACATGTGATTCATATAAGTCCAAAGCCAACGCTCAGGTGATTCAATGGTGTAGAGTTGATCCAATTAGCGGACTAGATTGAACAAAGTAAGAATGCGTTTAAACAAACACGCCTCTTCATCTTCCAGAGGCTTCCTCTAACCGAACTGTATATTGGGCCGGGTATAGCCCAGTTAATGTTGGGTAGTTTATCTTCCAATTGTAGCACCAATTTTTTAAGGCCCAACTCTAACATAATCAACGCTTTTAATCTATAGACTAGTGAATCACCGTGCGACGCACGGGAAGAAACGTTTGGATAAATATAATTCAATGTGAAATTAGATGAATTCTTTAGATAAAATAAATAAATTTCACAAGTAAGAGATAAGATAATCATTTATTGGTTTCATATGACTATTAATTCTAGAATACTTCTTTGTACACAATATTATTTGTTGATTTTGTTGGTCTTCCATTCTTATCATAAATCAACATCTTTAATCCAAAACGATTTGTCACCTTAGAAATCGCAACATAAACTTGTCCATTTGTAAACATCAACCATTTAAGAAGAAGTCCCACATGCGAGAATGATTGTCCCCGACCCTTATTGATAGTCATGATATAGGGTACCATCAATGAAAATTATCTTCTTTGAAATCTAATAGGTATCCTAAAATCAAAAGAGCTCAATAATATCATTGGAATAAAGAACTTGTGTCATGTATTGATGCCAAAAAGAATTTGACCTTCTAGAACATGGTCGCCAAATTTGTAACTATCAATATTGTTCCATTGCACAATCCCTGTGTATGATTAATATTTCTCAGGAAGAACTTGTGTCCTTCCCTTATCCGCTGCAACTGTCCACCATGTGATGCAATAATGATATCCATGTGTCCAGGTCGTGTATCAAAATCCACCGACAATCAATTCGGCAATTTCATCGACAATAGGAAAATCATATTGGCTATCATCGATCGCCCACCAACCAATAAGTATAAGTCGTACATTTGAAGTGCTTTCCCCAATCATCATTTTTCAAACCGACCTAAACTCCCTTAACAATTTGTTGTATTTGTCTAGCATATCCTTCAAATTAGAAACTACACAATCATGCAACATTGAATAGCATAATTCACGCCTACTGGGGGACATTAAAATATATAAATTAAATTTTAGACTATTACAACAAAATTGTTCGTAAACAATATAAATATAAAAGCAATAAATACATAATATGTACTCCATGACCCTTTTCTGCTTTCAACCCCATTCACATTGTCAACAATGTAAAGTGAGCAAATTGCAGAACTGAACTGTCATCGGCAACGAACTCCCAATCTTAGGACAATTTGGACCTTGAAATCTGAAGATGGGAAGCCCTCTACCATCATTTAGCCCATTATCTATTCCCCCATAGAAATGAACGAAAATATCATATTATATGTCCGAATGTTCTCAACGAAATTCTTAATCATGTCGTCCCTGCCATATAACAAATCTTTCAAAATAAGATGATGATCTTACATAAAATGAATCTTCTCTTTCTCTTGCATACAACAAAATAGGGGTGAATAAATAAACCGCAAGATCGAACTAAATCGCAACAAATGGCTTGGTTTGGTTTGGTTCGGTTTAGAAAAATTTCAAACCGCCTTAAATGATTTGGTTAATGTTTCAATTGTCAAAACCGCGGTTTCAAACAGCCAACCCTCCAAATTAAAAAAAAAAAAAACTAAAAAAATAAAATAAATGCAAACGTTCAATTTTAAAAAAAATTAAACTCACTTTTTATAGTTAACAAATCAAAATTAAGGAATCAAATATTAATTTGTTCAAATCCACAACCATTTGAAAATAATTCTTGCTCCTACAATTCATAATCATCATCCAAGATATTTTTTTAAATAAATTTTTTAATATAAGAGCTAACTACAGTTTATTTGTCAACATTAATTGATTCACAATATAGCACTCAATTAGAAACTTAATACTATTATTGAGCTAGTTTCAACTCGAAATTTTAAACGAATATTTGTCTTTGTGCTCGCTTTGAAATATACTAATTCATTCGTTGGCAATCCGCGGTTTCAAACTGTACCAAACCGCAAAAAAAAAAAAAAAAAAAATAGTTTGATTTGGCTTTGTTTAGAAAATTAAAAGGTTTGGTTTGGTTTGAAAAAAATTCAACACCGTTTTAAATAGTTTGGTTTAAAATATTACTACAAATAGCCCAAATCAAACCGTGTTCACCCCACAACAAAGTGAAAACTTCGGATTACGACATATTTTATAACGCTTATCCACTATCTCCTCGCACCAAAAATTTGTCTTGAAAAATAAACACTTAAAAGAATCTCCAATGTCCATGCACTATGAACAATTAAACAATAGATGAAACAATTAATAATATAGATTATGCGTATAAAAGATAAGATTTACTATTTTGACCATTGACAATGAAAAATAACACGTATAAAAAATGAATTCGATAATCATAAAAAAATAAAAAAAACTAAAATTGTAAGATTGACAAAGATGCATCAAATTCATGGTATTATAGGTTTTTACAATGTTTATACAACGTAATTGTTTTCTGATGGAAATTATAATATAGCATTGATCATCTCAATTTTCAGTTAAGTCAATTGTGAGACAATTTACTTATTGTTGTTGAAATTTAAGAATCATAAATATTGAATTAAAATATAACAATTAATATCATGTCATAGTTAATTATGTTTTAAAATTTAGACTTAACAGTTAGGACAAAAACCATTAATAACTATATAATTTCAAAGCAATATAAATAAATTTGTTAACCGTTAATGTTAAAAAATGTGATATGAGACTTTCTGGAATAAAAAATTAAATAATAATTAAATATAATTGTAAATAAAATTATTTTGATAAGTAATCTGATATAGAAAAGAATGTTATTATGTATATTTAACAAAGAACTTAGAAGTATGATTATTTACAACAAAATTTAATACAACTTGATTAAATATTCAATATAAATGTAAATGAAAATTAGACATTAGATTTGTATGATCGATAATGTTTATTTAGTATTAGATGCATAATACAACTTCAACATAAATTTGAAAAAAATTTTACATTTAATTTGTATGACTGAATACAAATACTTATTTTTAAGATTCAAAACATTAAAATATCAGAATAATTTTCTAAAAAGAGAGGTTTAAATACAAATAACCAAATATAAATAAGCAAAAAAAATCCTCCATAAAAATACTTAAGTGGAAGTAACAGTGTGAACACAATAAAAGCTGATTTTGGAGTGTGAATACAATAAAAACTGAGTTTTCCCGTCAAAACTCAGCTGTTTTTATATATTATATAGATATAGATATAGATTAAAAAAAAAAATTTATAAGTAATTTTTCATAGTATAAGACTTGCTTGGGTATTAAAAAAAAAGCATTTAAAAATATTCAGTTTTTGCAAATTAATTAACATCGAAAATTACAAACACTTACAAAACGTGAATTGAAGTTATTAGAATTAGAATTAAAAAATTTTGTTTTGTTTAAATTTATTTGATATTTGAATAAATTTGCAAAATCAAACATCCAATTTTTTAAACTTTTGATGGTTCATTTAAACTCTGTATGGTTTATTTCAATTGAAACTGTAATATTTGTTACGAAATACATTTAGTAAACACACTAAAAAAGCATTTAAAAAATCAATTTTTGCAAGATTAATTAACATTGAAATTTACTAAGAATTTTAATTGTATTATAATAAATGAAAAACGTCTTTTAATTTTTATTTTTTCATAATACAAAAAGTGATTTGAAGTTATTAGAATTAGAATTAAAAATATTTTTTGTTAGTAATTTTTCATAGTATAAATAATCAAAGTATAATTTTTTATTTATAAAAATAAACTTAGGTTGAAGATTCCGATCAAAAAAAAATTATTCGGATAAAAAAAAAAAAAAAAACAACTTAGGTTGAAGTCAATAAGTATAATAATTAACAGTTGTAGTGTACACCAAAAATTGAGTCCCATATAGAATTGAATTCGTTGTTATCTAGGAATTGCATTCATTGTTATTTATTATTACTAAATATATATAGTTTTAGTGTAAGCACAATTAAATATGAGTTTAGGCGGGAAAATATGAATTGGGATCCACACAAGCTCAACAAGTTTAATATATAATAATAGATAATAGATATGCCAACATTTCTATGTACACAAAAAAGAAAAAATACAAGAAAAGAATGATTAATTAGTAAAGGAATTGAAATGGAGGCGAAACAAAAATTGACTCATATGAGCTCCAAAGCAGAGGTGAGCTAATTGTGACTAAAAAATAGTTGTGTCCAATTAATTAGTGTGATCATAATTTATGGCATGTAAAAAATTTGTGGATTGTGATAAAAAAGTAGATTGCAACCATTTAAATTGATAATTTGTGATAAAAAATGAGTCGTGATCAAACAATTTGATAAATTGTGACCTATAAGATTTGTGATACGTGAAAACTTATGATTTTTTAAAATCTTGACCTAAAAAATTCGTTATTTGTTCTCCATAAAAAATTCTGACCTAAAAATTTGTAATTTGTGACCATTAAAGAAATTGTGACTCTTAATTTGTTAAGTTGTGATCAATTAACTCAAGATTTGTGATTGAGAAATAAGTTGTGATCTATAAATTTTTAATTTGTGACCGATAAATTAGTTATGAGCCATATTTGTGACTGAAAAATAAGTCCTGACATTTAATATTTGTGATTTGTGATCGAATAATAATAATTTGTGATCGATTAATTTGATAATTTGTGATCGAAAATAAGTCATAACCTATAAATTTATTATTTTTGATCGAAAATTAAGTTGTGACCAAATAATTTTATACTTTGTGATCAAGAAATTTCATAATTTGTGACTTATAAAATTTGTGATTAGTGTCTGTGACCATAAATTGTATAATTATATGACCCCAATCTATTTAATTACCCTTTCTATTAGAGCAATTATTACCAAAAAAAAAAAAAAAACTAACTCCTATTTACAGAAGGAGATGTGATGATGTTGATGAACTTTAAATCTAGTCTCGGTAGTCTGTAAGAATTGATTTTCAAATTTTTTTGGAAATTTTTCAATACTGGAGATTTTTTCTCCCTTATATTTCACGTTTTTCTCTCAATTGTTGTGAGGGCATAGATGACATTCTTCCTCCTTTTGCCTCTTTTTTATTTTTTCCATACTCAATGGCTACATTGCAAATTGGGATGAGTCACCCGGATAATGACCACTATTTCCTCTGGAGATATTGTGGATTATTGTAGGGGTAACTCACACCTTGAGTGCTCTAACAAACCCTGTCTTGAATCACTGGTTCGAGTGGTAAATTGCAGGATATGCCTGCCAAAGGTCAGGGTGGAGAGTACTGAAGGTCCCCACGAGTGGTGGTAACTCCCGCTTGCCACAAGGTTAAATCCATTTTCAGGATTCGAACCCTGCACCCGATCGAGCTGAGCGTGTTATCAGCTCTCTCCTTTACCATTGAGAGATATACTCTAGGGGCAAAAGTAGGATATCTATGTGGACAACCCAATATATTATATTAGATGGCAAAATTGATTCTTAAAAAAAAAAAAAAAAAAATTGAAAAGTACTTCATTGGTACTAAAAAAATTGAAAAGTATCATAGATATCATACTATGATATTAACATATATGAGAAGTATCATAAGTATCAAATTGTGATACTTCACGTGATTATAAAGTATTTTTTAGTTTTTACGATTTTATTATAAGCAATTTTCAAATTTTATAAAATTCAAGTAAATTTTAATTTAATCCCTAAAAGTAGGGTATTTATGTGGACAATCCAAAATATTAGCATGGATATATACTTGGATTCTGGAAATTTTGGCCCAATTTGTTAAAAAAACAAAAAAAACAATCGTTTTTTTTTTAAATTATCTTTTCACTTGAAAAATTCATTTTGTAGGGATTAAAAGTACAAATAATTATTTTAATTTTTTTCGCTAATTATTAGCCTAGGTCAGATATTTGTCGGCTAAGATACATCTTTCTCGTCATATTTTTTTTTGGGAAAAAATACAAATTTTTGTGGACGCAAGTCCTCTCACTATTAAAATTTTGGAGCAAATCATTGTTCTACGAAAATTCTTTTTTTTTTTTTTTTTTTGAGGAAATGTTTTTTGAGGAAAAGTGAATGTGGCCTACAAATTTTAATTTGTCTCCTAAAATTATATAGGGAAGTATAATTTTTTTGTAGCGGGAATGATGAGTGGAGATTATAATATGGAAATTGGTAAACTTATGGTTCTTTTTTTTACTCATTTTCATGAAAGAAGCTAGGAGAACGTAAATCATGAAGAAAAATGAGGTCCAAATCAAGTGTATTACTATTTGGCATCATATAATGAATATTCCCTCAATAACTCAATCTCATATTTGTCTCGGGTTATCCTTTTCGGTCAACATGAAGCTGACCATTTATTTGACGTAAAATTACTCTTTTGTATACTTGATTTAAAAAAATAAAACTAATAAGTTAGTACGATGTTTAGCATGTGGTATACTACTAATTTAAGTTTTGTTTCATGAACTTACAGGTCAACCCAAAAAAAGTTTCCCTGTGACAAACAAAATGGAAAGGGGGCTTGTATAAATAAATAAAAAACATAAAAGTAAAGATCAAGTAATGAAGTTTGTTTCATTAGTACATTTAGATCAAGAAGAATTTATTTGTGTTCATAGGACTCTCAAGGAAATCCAAGATTATCCTTGTCCAATGTAGAAGAAATTAAAGTATTTTTTTGGTTTGCAATACGATTTTTATTTATTTTTAATTAATTTCTATGGAGTATGAGATTCAAAATTGTTTTTTATTATTCTTTAACTCTATGTATCTTTTTGTAGTATTCTTTTCCCACCGATAAATGAAGGCTTGATAACTAAAATGCATCTTCATGTGTTGAGATTTAATTTTTTATGGCAGATTTTGCTATTTTCCGAAATGGATGCTGTTGCGACCATGCCTAGACGAGCATAACACGTCACTTATATGGACCCACAAAAGACCCAATGAATGCCAGCAAGGCATGGAGCCCAAGGGCTCACAGGTTATCGAATCATCAGGGTGAAATATGATCCGGAGCCTACACAACCGAATTGGTTTTTTCGAGCTGCTACGATCAGAGGATGTGCCTCGAATCAGTGATGGACCAGCCAATGCATCAGAGAGATGTGACCCTCCTTGCAGACTGTGGCTTGATGAGACAGGGCATTTACAAGAGATGTGATAGATGTCCCTCCCCTATAGAAGGTAGTAATGATTATATCCAAGAAATTTGTTCACTTCTCCAATAGCCAGGGACGTAACGCGTGTAACGTATGGCACGTGTCAACATCTGAAATAATAATTTCAACTATAAATAGAACACGTTGATCTCCAAGTTAGGGGTTAGAAACTCAATAATAGAACTTGTTAAATAAAATCTCACTCTCTTATCTCTATTTTACACACTTATATCTTCCGCACTAAAATTATATTTATTTGAAATGAGTACTGATTTAAGCATCGGAGTGCAAATGGACGCCACCTCAGCACCCGCTGTTAAATAAAATCTCACCCTCTTGTCTTTCTTTTACATACTTATATCTTCCGCACTAAAATTATATTTATTTGAAATGAGTACTGACTTAGGTATCGGAGTGCAAATGAGCGCCACCTCGGCACCCATTGTATACTGATTGCTGTCCTAGTGCGTAGGAGATCCACGTGTTCAAGAGTGAGGAATTGAGACGTGTTGATCCAAAGCCCCACCAGATTTTGCGGTCAACAGATGCTATTGAAGGTAGTTCTAGAGTTTGTGATCCAATATCATTGACAAAAAAGGAACTTCAAAACAATCGTACACATGAAATGTATGCTCATAACAAAGAAGCGCGAAACATACATAATAATGAAGCGTAATAATCAGCGAAGAGAAACGTGTTTCTCGACGAAATGCATGCAAAATCTAAAAATTGTTCAAAATAATTGAGGATTACGTACGACCGAGTAAGGTATACATTGTCATTTTAATTTCTCGTATGTTGTTGATCTTCATTTTTTCAAGCTTTGAAATAATGCTTTTAGGTGATGTATTTATTGATCATGTCTCGGCTACATCTAATCACAACATTGATGATCCTGATGGTGTCAATATGCAATAATTAATTGTTTGAAAATCATATTTGTCATTTTACTTTTTATTTATTTATTTTTTAGTTTTTACATATCTAATTTGTTTCTATTACATTGAAATGTAGTTGGTTTACTTGAAAAAGATGGTGAAGAATGTATTTCTTAAGGGTGGACAAAAAAATTGGAACCGAGAGAAACGAACTGGAATAAAAAAAAAAAATCAAAATTGTTCTGTTCTTTAAGATAAAAATGTGAACCGAAATCGAAAAACGGAGAACTGAAAATCGATTCGTTCCTATTTGAAAATCGAAAATCGAACTGGGAACCGAACATTCTTAATTTAAAAATTAAGCTCACATGATACTTTTGACACTTTCTGTGTTGTTTTACATGACAGAGTGTACAAATCCAGCTTACTTAGTTGTATTATGATAATTGTTGAATGATTCATATCGTGTTGCATCTTACATGAAATTCTGTGCACCAATCTTAGAAGATTGGATGTCTGGTCTCTCCCTCGCACTGGTTCAGTGCATCTTTTTGTTGTAATATTTACAACTTATGGCAATGGTTCATGAAGGATGTGTGGTTTTACATGTATTTTAATTTTGTGGAGGTACATTAGTGAATTGTGGTTTTATGTGAAAGTCTGAGATAAAAGTTCATTAAAAATCATTCTTATCTTCGAAGTATATCTAGGTTCAAATGATCTAAATGATTTCATATAATGGTAAATGTAAGTATCTATATGCCATAATTATTATTTTTTAGTCTGAATGATCCGGACATTCTAGCACAAGCTATAGATAGAACAACAGAAGATGAAGATCCTACATTTTCAGTTGTTATTAGGAATATACAGAATATTATAACTTTATTTATTGTCTTTAGAACCCGAATATATTCAATTTGAATATTTTACTGCGTGGATGGTTTAGTTTGGAAAATCTTGACTCAACACTTATTTGTTTTTTGCATATATTTTCACGTTTGCTCAAAGTTGAAATTTTTAACAAAAGAACTGAAAAATAACCGAAATCGAATTGGAACAAGAATCGTTCGGTTCTTTAGTTTTGAGAACCTAAACCGGAATCGAAACTAAATTTTCGGTTCGATTCCAGTTTTGGTTTCCTCAATAATCGAACCGGAAACCAAAAACGACCATACCTAGTATTTCTCCCAAAGTAGATAAAGATATGACGTAAACATGCGCTTCAATGCTTTAGGTATGGCAGATAATTTTTTACACCAAATTCCTACTGAATCTTACATTTTGTCATTGACAAATTTTTTTTTTTTTTTTTTTTTTTTTGTTTTTTTGTTTTTTTGTTTTTTTTGTTTTTTTTGTGGAGCTAGAAAGTTACATATCGAAAGTAAAGGTTTTTATTATAGAGATGACTCGGTCAAGTTAAAAAATAGTACCGAGCTTGAAGCATTGCATTATCTTTTTATTTTCATGTTTGATGAATCATTAGAATTTAGAATGTACCGTTGAACTTTCAACATTAATTTCTTTTTTACATCATACGGTGTTAAGTATGAAAATATCTTTGCAAAAATAAAATAAATATATGAGTATACACATTTAAAATACAGGACAAGTACATCAATAATTCAGTGATATAACTCCAATATTGAATTTTCGTCCTTATTTACAGCTATAATTTTTCAATACTAAAAATGAGATCGATCATCGATTATAAATTTCAAGTAAATTGTCTCTAGTTATTTTAGAGAAGTTGATTGATATTTTACAGATTAACTCATACGCCAAAGTTCTCGTAGCTTAAGCGACGTCCGTAATTCGACAACTCGTAAAACAACTATTATGTGTAATCCGAACATGGACAAAAAAGAGTTTATAATGTATCAGTAGTTTCACAAGTAGCTAAAATTTGGGTTGATGAAGAGACATCAACGAATATTGGAGTTCGTTATATAACTATTGTTGGTTGCTCGAGAAATAAATATAAAGTGAATTATTAATTTGGAAATTTTGATCCTGTTCATAGGTATGTCAATGAGCCGAGCCCAGCCGAGCCTCGAGCCGAACATCAAGGCTCGAGCTTTTTAGGACCGAGCTTTTTTTGGCCAGAGCCGAGCCGAGCCAAAGCTCGCCCAAAAAATTGAGGCTCGGCTCGAGCTTCATCGAGCCGGGCCGGCCAGTTTTTTTTTTTTTTTTTTTAACGGCGAATGAATATGTATTGTATTTGTAATTACTTAAATGAATTATACACAATAAATGTAGTTAAAATATCAAACATAAGATAAGATTTAATAAAAATGTAAACGTAGATTTCGCAAAGTCTATCTATACTAAAATTAAATTACTAGTTGTTTTATATATATTCAATAAAGGTTACAACTTACAAGTTACAACCCTCCTCCTTTTTCCGGGCTTGGGACCGGCTATGATCAACATAGGCGGAGTTAAAAATTGTACACGAATAAAAAATTTCGTGTACAATTTTTTTTAAAATATAATAATTTAAATTACACAAAATGATTTTTAAAAACTTACAATTTCTTCTATCTTAAATATTGCTCCAAATCCTCGTCCATGATGCTATCAACTTTATCTTGAAGTCGTAAATCTGCGCATTCCCAATCCTTCAAGCATACAAGAGCTTCTAATATGTCTTCCTTCAGTCTTGATCGTTCGTCTGAAAAAATCCTATCACTTAAACTAAATGCAGCCTCCGATGCCACGGTGGACACCGGAGGTGTTAGTAAATCACGTGCTATTTTTGCTACAACTGGATATTGCCTTTCATTACACCTCCACCAAGTTAAAACATCAAAATTCTCTAATTCTTGTGGTGTTAAAACACTGCGAACGTCCACACACATGTACCTAGCTAATTCAGATGGAATTTCAACGTTTGTACCACCTATCGATCTAGATGTGTTTCCACTGGAACTAATCGAGGGAACACTTGCATTTGTGTTAATAAAGTTCCATAAAGAATTAGAATGCATTGGAGTACTTTGGGAAACATTAGTTTGGGAACTAGAACTACATTGATCTTTTTTTGCAGTATAATAATTGTACATTTCACATAATAAAGATTCCACATTAACATGTGATAATTCTATATTTAAATTTTGTGAAATTCCCTTTATAATAGCCTTAGTGCCCATTAAATTTAATCGAGGATCCATCACTGATGCTAAAACAAATAAAGAAGGTAATTCTTCCCAATATTTGCAAAATTTTAACTCCATGGAACTGACTACAACATTAAAAATTGGCAAATTTCTATATTGATTGAATGTTTGTGCAATATGAAAAAAATGTTGTAAAACAAGTGAAGATATTGGGTAGTAAACACTACTGCATGCATTTGTGGCATCATAAAAGGCTTTTAATAATCTTTTTACACAGAATGCAATTTCCCATTCCCACTCTTCTAAATTATTGTTAGATCCATACGTATGTCTACCATTATAATACATTGAAATAATTTTATCATAATTTTCACATGAGTGTAACATAAGGTATGTAGAGTTCCATCTATGTGATACATCCGTAGCAATTGAATGTTCTTCTAAACTATACTCCGCACACAAACTATTAAATGCTTGTTTTCTTGATGGTGATACATTTATGAAATTTATTGCTTGTCTAATTTTATCTAAGGATTCTTCAATATGTTTTAAACCACTTTTAACAATTAAGTTGATAATGTGACAAACACAACGTTGGTGAAAAAATAAACTATCAAATGCAGGGTTAAAATCAGAAATAAATTTATCAATAACAACCTTATTAACGCTAGCATTATCAAAAGTAAAACTACGAATCATATCTTGCATACTGAATTCTTGTATAATCCCTTTTAAAACTAAATGTATGTTAGCGGCATTATGAGGATATTCTACTAATCTAAATGCAATAATTTTTTTGTGTAAAATTCAAAGATTATCAATGTAATGAGCTGTGGCAGCAATATAACCTTTTTTATTACCACCAGTCCATAAATCAGATGTAAATGAAATAACAGTCTCATATGTTTTTAAGGCTTTAATGGTAATTTCTTTCCTTTTGTTATATAATTTTACGGTGTCTGCACGAAGTGTATTTCTACAGTAAGGAGTATACCTGGGTTGAAGATAATTCTGCACAAGTCGGGTGAAGTGAACAGAGTCAATTAAGGAAAGGGGCATTTCAGCGGCCGCCACATATGCAGCCATACCTTCGCGAAATCTTTCTTGCGAATACACAAATGTTGAAAGAGTATTAGTACCAGAAGGTCCAGAACCACCAAAAACAAGCTGGGACTGTGTTGGGTCACCAATCGGTTTCGCTTTGCACGCCCTGGCTATGTGCCGATTCAAATGTGACGTGCTTGATCCGGGTTTCCAGCTCATTTCCTTACCACAGTAATTGCAGCACGCTTTCCATATATCAACTCCATTTTCAACACCAACTTTTTTCCTTGTCATATGTTGCCAGCAATCCGATGACTCTTTTTTAGCTCGTTTGATTTCAACAATTTTCTCATCTTGGATATCATCCAAGTCAATGGGAGTATTTTCGGAGACATCGATATGAGAGGGAGTACTAGAACTACCCCTGAATTGGTTAACTTCATCGCTGTTAAACTCCATACTTATCAGTATAACAGTATTATAGTGTAGAAACTAGAATGTAGTTAGTTTCAAATTTGAAAGTTGAAACTTGAAACCGAGAGAAATATTATCACAATAATTGAAGAATATAGAGAAATAGAGAATTGAATAGAAATTATAGCAAACAAATGACTATTATGACGAAATGAAAAACTTGTAAGTGAATTGTGAATTAACAAACAAAATGCGACCTATTTATATAAAAAAAAACGTGGGAAAACAAAAAAAAAAAATTCAAATTTCAAAATTTCAAAAAAAAAATCTGCATATTTCAAATCAGATAAAAAATCAGATAAAAAAATAAAAAATGTACCGTGTTGCAGGCAGCAAAGCACGGGCCAATTTGGCCTGTTTTACGGGCCAAATTGGCCCGCCACACGGGCCGGCCCGTGTGGCTCGGCTGGCCACACGGGCCGGCCCCGACTCGAGCCCAGTGAGTATTTTTGGGCTCGGCCCGAGCTTCGGCTCGATCCTACGAGTCTCGAGTCGAGTTTAGCCCGAGCTTTTAACGAGCCGAGCCCGAGCTACCCGAGCCGACGAGCCGTTTTGACACTCCTACCTGTCCAATGTCATTTGCTTTTTCCTTACATAAAGGCATTGAAAAAGTTAAATTGAATCGGGATCGAAGAATATGGTCTACATTCGAAATGTTAGTTAACGTCAATTATGTTGCCTCAGATTAAGAACTAATATAGAGTGAACAGAATGTTCATTTGCCTAACTTTTTATCTTTTTTTTTTTTTGCTTTTGTCTCGTATTAAATTCCATTTTTTATTATTTAAGTTAACTTTCTTTGTTGCATTTTCAGTCCTACGAAGTAAACATAAAAGAGCACAAGTTTCATGTTGTAAGTACTACAATTATAAATTGCAAGTAAGACCACCAAATAATTCAATTTTATTACATTCAGTCATTTTTTACGATAAAATGTGGTTGATATGTAAATTAAAATTGAGACCTCTAGATTAGATTAATCTGCAATAACCAATCAGAATTTATGGATGAACTCAAAATTTTCAATCGATGAGATGAATCTTTCCACCAGAAGAAACACGGAGAATTTATGTTGAGAAAATTCATTTCTCAAAGTGAAATATCCGCTTGTAATGAAGTTGACACAAATATGAAATCAAAGAATCAAGATAATGAAGAAATAATTGGGAAGAATAATATCGGACTTGAATAATATAGAATGCTATCCTAAAAGCGAAATTTGCGCTCTCTCATAATGAGAATGCTAAAGGGCCTCCAAGCAAATTGCTTTAGCGGATTTTATACCTCAAACCAAGTATCAAATAACACAATTGATAAACTTGGAGAATATGAACAAAATGAGCAAATTTGGAAGATTCTAAGTATAAAAAGATCAAAATTTTGGGATGATAATTGCAACTGAGGTATATTGAAAAAAGATTATCAAAACCATGAATTTTATACCTATTTATAGAATTCCATCACCCCAATTCATGATCTACACAACTCTTCATGAAAGAGTGTAAGGGTGCGTTTGATACGCTAAGTTTTCCATGGAAAATATGATTTTTCATGTGATTTTCCAACTTTGTGCTGTTTGGTTGCCTAAGTTTTCCATGGAATTCATTTTTCCACTTGCCTCGAAATTCGGTATTTTTCTTGTTTTGAATGAATTCGTTTTCCAAGAGGGGGATGGGGTTTTATTTTTCATGAAAAATTTTATACCATTTTCGTTACATTTGATCCTTTTTTTCGTTGTTAATTGATTTTATTTATTTTCTAAAAATTAACATTATTATTATCAAGTACAAATGTGTGAAAAAATAAAAATAATTTTTTTAAATTAAAACAGATAAATTTTACTTTATTTTCCATGGAAAATAATGTCAATCAAACAACAAAAGTTGAAAAATTCCCTACTTCTTCCACCTATAAAATTAAACAAATCAAACACATTAAACTTTCAATTCCCAAGAATTCAATTCCCTGGAATTCATTTTCTTTCCATCCAAATTCCACCTTCACTATCAAACGCAGCCTAAGTTATTGTTGAAAAGGTGCATGAGAAAATCTGAAATTTTTCTCCAACGGTCAAATTTTATGACCACGCGATTGGGCACTGCGAGGCCCACGCGATCGTGTGATGCCCCAATTTTTAAACAGAGATGAATCCGTTCAACCACGCGATCGCTGGACCATCAACCACTCGATCGTGTGGTTCTCATTTTGGCCGGACTTCCAGGTCCGGTCCGAACCAATTGGTCCGTCCATTTTGTATTTGGTCCGATTTTCACACTTTTTGGACCGGTTCTTGCACTTTTTCAACTTTATATATATATGTGAACAACATTTCATAACAATCCCCCACTTGTTCAAATATATAAACTCAACTTAGAATCGTAAACGATGCCACGCGTAAAATAAGGTATCTTTCGATTTTAACCTTATATTAGTGCTAACATTGTAAAGTAATATCGAGATCCCAGGTAGCATTGACTTTGAACCAGTTATCCCTTATAACATTACCGGCGATATTGCACACGTGAACATTCTTTCTCAATACGTTCCACACAATTTACTTTGGCGCGTTAATGGCCTTGCGCCCATCCGGATTCATAAACTTTTTAGAAAGTAACTCCAAAACTTTCCTTGAAGCGGCACCATTTCTAAGTTCATATAGGAGAAATTCTTACAGTGTCTTGGTAACTTTTAAAGACACTTGTACTAAGTACTGAATCTCTTTAAGATTTATTCAACCTTCAAAACAGTTACCCCAGCACTTACATCCTTAGGATAGGGCCTTTAAATTATTTTCTAAGTGCTGCAACAATTCACTTATCGAATGACTTGTTGTTACCATTTGAACCCGTGAATTACTCATTTCGTAATGATTGGTGAATTTTACTGTCATTGGTGAATTTATAATAGGAGTTTTAGCCCCATCCTACTCGATGTTTGTCTTACTAACTCTTTGGTAAGTGGTTTTGTGAATGGATCGGTCAAATTTTCACTTGACCTTACATAGGTAAGTGATATTACTCCATCCTTTATTAATCTTCTTATGTAATCATGTCTAAGACTCATATGTCTAGACTTTCCATTGTAGACTTCGTTATAAGCCCTTGCTAGAGTAGCTTGACCATTGCATAGTATAGATATTGAAGACTCATTCTTTGTATCTAGGAGAACTTAATAAAGAAGATCCTTAAGCCACTCTGCTTCCTTTCCAGTTTCGACTAGTGCAACAAACTCAAATTCCATGGTGGAATGTGTAATCATTGTTTGTTTCTTTGATCTCCAAGAAACAGCACCACCTCCAAGTGTAAACAACCATCCTGATGTTGATTTATTTTCTCCAGCATTTGATATCCAACTCGCATCGGTATATCCTTCTAGTATAGGTGGAAACTTGGAATATTGAAGTCCAAGGTTTTTATTTCTCTTTAAATAACCAATAACTCTTCCAATTGCTTTCCAATGCTCAACACTTGGATTGCTAGTAAACCTACTAAGTTTATTCACGGCAAATACAATGTCCGGTCTTGTGCATTGAACAGCATACGTTAGACTCCCAATTGCACTCGCATATTCGAGTTGTCCAATAGCCCTATCAACATTCTTTACAAGTTTAATACTTGAGTCAAATTGAGTATTTGCCTCTTTAATGTTCAAATGTTTGAACTTTTCAATCACATTCTCAATATAATGTGATTGGGTTAATGCATACCCCAACTCATTCTTGATCACTTTTATACCCAATATGGTATCCACTTGACCAAGATCTTTCATTTTGAATGTTGATGATAGAAACCTCTTCGTTTCTTTTATTCCATCCATGTGATTACTTATAATCAACATGTCGTCCACATATAAGCACACAAATATTACATGTTTATCACAACTTTTGATATATAAACATTTATCTACCACATTGTGTGAAAAACCAAAAGACATAATTGCATTATCAAATATCTCATGCCATTTTTTAGGAGCTTGTTTTAAACCATATAGTGATTTAATAAGTTTACAAACTTTATTTTCATTACCCGGAAGAACAAAACCTTCCGGTTGTTCCACGTAAACTTCTTCATTTAATTCTCCATTTAAAAATGCAGTATTCACATCCATTTGATGTACATGTAAATCAAATATAGAAGATAATGCAAATAGAATTCTAATAGTAGTAATCCTCGCCACGGGTGCATAAGTGTCAAAATAATCAATTCATTCCTTTTGTCGAAAACCTTTAGCAACTAATCTTACTTTATAGGTTTGGATCGAACCATCGGTATTGTATTTCCTTCGAAATACCCACTTGCAACCAATGGCTTTTGATCCAGCCGGTAAATCAACAATCTTCCAAGTATTGTTGGACATTATAGAATCCATTTCATCATTGATAGCATCCTTCCAAAATGTGCTATCTCTAGCAGTCATTGCTTCTTTATAGGTTTTAGGATCACTATCAATTTGAAGAACATATGGAATTGTTCTTACGATATCTTCCTTACTTACTTCAACCAAGTAAAAGGAAATTCTCTGAGAATCAATTTTATCGTGTCCTAATACTTTCTCTTTACGAGATCTCTTGCTTCTTCGCGGTTCACTAGTCTCAATTACATCTTGGGAAGATGTTTCTAGTGATTTAGAAGCCAGAAATTCATTTCGAATTTCTGTTGAATTTTGAGGAATATCATCAACGCTTAATGAATTCTCAAAAAATTCTACATCTCGTGATTCTATAATCACATTGGATATTAGATCAAGTAGATTATATGCTTTACTATTTATAGCATATCCAACAAAGGCACTTTTGATCCCTCTTGGTCCTAGTTTTGTTCTACTAGTATTGGTATTTTTATAATAAGCCAAACACCCCCACACTTTAAAATATTCAATGTTAGGCTTCCGACCTTTCCACAATTCATAAGGAGAAACTTTAAGTTTCTTAGAAGGAATTCTATTATGTATATGACATGCGGTAAGTAATGCCTCTCCCCATAAGTTATTAGGCAATTTAGACCTTGTTAGCATATCATTTATCATCTCAACTAAGGTTCTATTTTTCCTTTCCGCCAAGCCATTTTGTTCCGGTGTTCTAGGTGCACTACATTGGTGTAAAATACCATGTTCATCACAAAAGATATCAAATTCTTTAGAAAAATATTCACCACCTCTATCACTTCTAAGAATTTTAATGTTTTTATCCTTTTGATTTTCTACTTCACTTTTATATGCTTTAAACATATGGAAAGCCTCACTTTTATGTTTCATTAGATAAACATAAAAAAATCTAGAATGATCATCAATGAAAGTGATAAAGTATTTATTATCACCCCTAGTTAACATACCATTAAGTTCACAAATGTCGGTATGAACTAAGTCAAGAATATTGGATGATCTTTCTACACTTTGAAAATGTTTTTTAATCATTTTTGACTTAGTGCAAATTTCACATTTTTCATTCTTTGTAAAATCACAAGATAGCATGCCATTTTTAATCATTCTATGCAAATTAGAATATCCAATATGTCCTAATCTATCATGCCATAAATTTAAAGAACACACAAAGTAAGAAGAATTTATTTTTATTGATTGCATTGTCAATAGTATACAATTTGACAATTCCATTAGTGGAATAGTCTTTCCCAACAAAGAAACCATTTCGGGACAATACAAGTTTTCCCGACTCAAAAATACATTTTACGCCCGATTTTCCCAACAAATCATCACTTACAAGGTTTCTATTCATATCCGGCACATGTAAGACATTTGTAAGGCTTACAACTTTTCCGGATGTGAATTGAAGATCAACATTCCCTTTGCCTATAACTTTTGAACAATGTTCATTTTCCATTTGAATTTGTTGACCATCATCAATCTCTTGATAGGTCTTGTATAGGGATTTGTCATATCAAACATGAACGGTGGCGCAAGTATCATACCACCATCCCAGAGTTTTTCCTTTGACAGAATTTACTTCGCTTATAGTAGCAATAATTTCATTCTTGTCAATGGAATTAACATTGCCTCCAAAATTGCTTTGTTTTTTATGTCGGCAATCTTTCGCAAAGTGGCCGAATTTTACACACACAAAGCATTCTCCCTTGGGCTTCTTTTTAATTTTTTGTTGTTGTTGCTAGTAAACTTTCTCTTGTTTACTTTGGCCACTTTGTTGTTCTCCAAGGCATTGGCATTAGAAGTGCCAACATGGGAATTCTCAATCCCATCTCTTGCCCTCGACTCTTCCTCAATTCGGAGATGTTTTTGAATTTGTTCCATTGATAAGTCTTCGGAGTTGTGAAGAATTTTCTTCCTATATCCTCTCCAAGTAGAAGGCAATTTAGCAATAATTGCTCCTACTTGAAATGATTCCGGAAGTTCTATCTTCACCGCTTTTAGTTTATTGACAATCACTTGCAATTCATGTACTTGTGGTAATAGGGGAACATTTTTCAAAAATTCAAAATCAAAGTACCTTGTTATAAGGAATTTTGTAGTACCTTCCTCTTCGGCCTTGTACTTATTTTCAAGTGCATTCCAAATCTCTTTTACAGATTTTGTGTTGGTGTATGAGTCGTAGAGACGATCCGATAGTGCATTCAATATATGACCACGGCAAATGAGTTCGTCTTCTTCACGCTTCTTTCGATTAATCCTTGCTTGTTCCGTATCTTTGTCGGAAGGTTCATGCAAGTATTCCAAATTTGGGTCAAGAATGTAGAAGATTTTTAGCACCGTTAGTAGGAACTTGATTTTGTCTTGCCACCTTGTGAAGTTTGTACCATCAAAGCCATCCAAGCGAACCAAGTCTTGATTCATCAACTTGATTGTAGCCATGGTTGTGTCTCCTTCGGGTTTAGAGATGGCAAAAAAATCCGATCCGCCCCGTCGACCCGATCCGATCCGAAAAAATCCCGATCCGTGGATCGACGGATCGAAATTTATGTTATCCGCCCCGATCCGAAAATTCACGGAGCGGATTTGGATCGGGGCTGATCCGATCCGCGATCCGACATTTTTTTTAATATAATATTTTTATCATGTATAAAAATCTAATATGTAAATTTTGTAACAAACTTTAATTTCTGGGAATAACTTGCAATCTTTACATTTTAAAGAAAACACATTTTTCATGTTCTTCATTTGAAGAAAGAATTCCAATAAGTGATGGCAAAAAAACTCGATCCGTTGAATCGGCGAATCAGCCTCTATACGTCTCGTTTCAATAAAATAAATAAAATTTAATAAAAAAATAAATTTTCTAAATTTTTTATAAAAGATTTAATTTAAAATATATTTAAAAAAATTTAAAAAATTAAAAAAATAATTCTGGCGGATCGGTCCTCGGAACGGTGGACCGATTCGCCCCGACCCGAACCCGATCCGCCCCGACCTGAAATTTGACGGATCGCAGGGCGGATCCGGATCGGGCAAAAAAAAATTCGGGGCGAATCTAATTTTCGGGTTGCCATATCAAATTTTCGATTTTAGATTGTTGAGAAAATTCCTTTCTCAATGTGAAATATCCGCTTGTAATGAAGTTGACACAAATATGAAATCAAAGAATCAAGATAATGAAGAAATAATTGGGAAGAATAATATCGGACTTGAATCGCATAGAATGCTATCCTAAAAGCGAAATTTGCGCCCTCTCGTAATGAGAATGCTAAAGGGACTCCAAGCTAAATTGCTTTAGCGGATTTCAAGCCTCAAACCAACTATCAAATAGCACAATCGATAAACTTGGAGAATATGAACAAAATGAGCAAATTTGGAAGATTCTAAGTATAGAAGGATCAAAATTTTGCGATGATAATCGCAAGTGAGGTATATTGAAAAAAGATTATCAAAACCATGAATTCTATATCTATTTATAGAATTCCATCACCCCAATTCGTGATTTACACAACTCTTCATGAAAGAGTGTAAGTTATTGTTGAAAATGTGTATGAGAAAATCTGAAAATTTTCTCCAATGGTCAAATTTTATAACCACTCGATCGCGCGGTGCGAGGCCCACGTGATCGCGTGATGCCCTAATTTTTAAACAGATATGAATCCGTTCAACCACGCGATCGCTGGACCATCAACCACGCGATTGCGTGGTTCTCATTTTGGCCGGACTTCCAGGTCCAGTCCGGACTAATTGGTCCGTCCAATTTGTATTTGGTCCGATTCTCACACTTCTTGGACCGGTTCTCTATATTTTAGACCGGTTTTTGCACTTTTTCAACTTTATATATATATTTGAACAACATTTCATAACAATTTATGCATTTAATTTTGTATGAGATGAGACCACCAGTTGTTTTTACACCATGAATATAATCAATTTACGTATAAATGTTCAGATATATAATTTAACAACTATTATTATCAGAGACTTTAACCAAAAAGCAATGGAGTCAAAAAGAAAAATTTGATGTCATTACAAGAATTGTAGAATCAAATCAGATACTATGTACCTCCATCTTTTGTTAAACCATGTTAGATGACCAAAGTCTTTTCATAATCTCAAATATGTAAATGACGAACTCGTGGAATCAATATTTCGTGAAACTGCTTTGTTGTAAGGTTTGCTTCACGACGATAAGTATTGTTGATTGTATGTATAAGAAGCTTGTACTTACCGAATGTCACAATAGTCATGTCTTGTTTGCTATTATTTATTATTTTGTTTTCCTAGTAAAAAGTAGTTGCGGAACCAATTTAGAAGATTTATGATTGAAGATTACTTATGAAAATATTAGGTGCACATTATACAAAAATAGAAGCTTTTCCGTCTATAAATTCATTTCTAGAAACATTAGGAAGATCTTTGAATACTATAAGTTAGTTGATTTTGATGTGCATGTATTTTCAGTCCTGTGCTATTGAATATTAACTTAATGCTTATTTTGAAATTGTTTTATGGTAGAATAACTTGAATTATTATTATATTTTTCACTACTGATGGTTTTGCTGATAAATGAGCCTGATTTATTTATATATTCTGAATTTTTAATAGTGAGATGATGATCTTCTGGTATCTAGGAGCTAATAGTATATGTTAGCATATGATGATAATGAAATGGTTCGTGTATGGAAGTGGGTTTTTGAAAGTTTAAGGTCAAGATAAGTATGAAAAATGTACTTATCACTCTGATCACAACAACAATATATATTTTTAAAGCTAAAAATCATTGTTGAAGTGCAATATTTCATTTTTTTCATTATAGGAGTCTACATTGCGTTGGTTTACATTACTGAACGAGTAGAATGAGTTTCTCAATATGCACGTACATCCTAATTAATTTAAGATATTTTTTGTCTAAAAAGAATGTGGAATCTTAAATATATATTTATAGAAGTTTAAGTGAACATGATCACAGAAAACTCTATTTGATTAGATAAGTAAATAACAAAATAAACATCATCAATTATAAAAATTGTTAACGCTACTATTCTTCATTTCCTTATTCACTGTAATTGTCAAATTCATTTTGATGTGTTGTATTACAGCCGACGATGTTATAATATCTTTGGAGTAGGAAAAGATAGGAAAGAAAAATCTACACGAAAAACACAATTGATAATGGAGACAGTGGTGCAGGAGTTAAAAAATTTGAAGCGACACAAAGAACAAAATGCAAAGGTAATAGTGGCTCATGTCTCATATGCTCAATTGAATTTCAATTGTTTACAATGTGCTCATTTTCCCACAGAAAAAATTTATAGTAGATTATTTTTGAGTGATCCATTTTTTTAAATTCACAAATGGTGATGTTTGCAAACTTTAACACCTAAGTTCAATTATCTCTTAACACTAATTGTTTATGTCCAGATAACAGCTTTTTAACTTTCAATTCCACGCTAATCAATACAAATATGAAACGTCACGTGCTATACACTTGTCATTCTACTATTTAAAGATATAAAGTTCACATACGATATCAATTATCTCTGTAACTATTAAATGTGTTCTATTTCTTCATATCTAACTTCAATGTAGTGGAGGAAGGGAGAAAAAACACTTGAAGATCATAGTATGTGAAAAGTGCCAAGATGAAATCTATTAATGATCGAGATGATTGATTTTTAAGAGTACTTACTAAATATTCTTTTGAAGGACATTCTTTACATTTCTTTAAAGAATTATGTTTATTGCATTTTATGTCCTTTTAGATTGATTTCTTGGTATAATATATAGAGGAAATTGCATTTCATAACACAATTTGCCTTTGCATTAATAAAAATGACACTCTTTGATGATTTTGACAAATCTAACAATTTTTTATTTATTTGCCCTTTACAGAATTTTTTTTTTTATCATATACATCCTACTTACATAGATTTGATATGTCTAAAAAGAATGTACAAAGAGTAGACAAAGTTTTTTGGTTGAAAATTTGTTATATTTTGGTTGAAAATTTGTTATTTTTGTGTCTAGATTTACATTGTCCCAAATTTTTTTCCCATGATTCAACTCTTTTTTGAGGCTCAAATGTGAAGAACGATTTAATTTTTTGAGAATATTATTGGTTGTAATTAATACTCTATGATTTGTTATATGATGATGGTGATGAGTCTTTTGACCACAAAATGAAAAAAACTAGATAAAGTGAAATTAGAGAAAGAAGGTTTGCCCTTTGAAAGCGATAATTTTAGCCCTTTTCGGGAATTTCCATTTTTTGTGGTTTGGGTTTTCAATTGTAGAAGTGGGTTTTAGGGTTTATGTTGTTACATTGTAGAAAGTCTTTTGGTTTTATGACTATAGGATGTTGTTTTTCCACTTGAAATTGTTATAATCTAGATTTTGTGTTACGGTCTTCAGAATGTGGATTCGGGTTTTTCTCTTGTTGCTATTACAATGTGGAATACGCATTTCTCGACAGATGCAGAATCACCTACCAAAACTTAATCATCCGTCGAGAATATTCTGTCGTTCTCGACAGATGACTTCAAAAATTCTCGATAGATGGTATTGTTTCTTTCATTCAATAGACTTTTCCCATTTCCCGACATCTGTTCACGTCTCTATGCTTCTCGAAAAATGAATTTTGTACTATGATCCTTCTGATGTGAATATTCGTTCATGTCTTTAAAAGTGCCCACTTCATTGTTTTGTTGCGCAGATGAAATTCCCATTTGTATTATCCAAGGAAGATAGACTTCACACCCACATCTCTCAAAGGAGTCACCTGAAGTACATCAATGGCCACTACATTAGATTTGGGCTAACTGAGTATGCTTTGATTATCGGATTGAAATGTGGTGGGTCGGTCAATTCTGACGAGTACAAGAAAATCGTAGAAAAGAAGAGGCTGAAAGAAAGGTACTTCAAAGGGAGCAATAGGGTAACTTGCAATGATTTAGATATGGTTTTCTCACAATCGATGTCAATGGCGGATCGCTTCAAGCTAGGCCTAGGAAGACACACCTGGATACCCACCACAAGAATTAATTGTTATTAGTTCAAATGATGAAGTTGACCAAGGAAATGCAAGTGACGAGTCCGTTATTGATGACAATTGAATGTGTTTCTGAACAAATGTCTGTACTCAAATAATTCTTTTCGTTGTTATGTTAATGTAATGTAGGAGTAACGTTTGAAGTTCATGTGGAAACTGCTAATCTATTTGGTGAAGGTCAGCAATGTAACATACGCTGCTATTAAAAACTGTCGAGAATTACAGAAATTATCTGTCGAAATCGACAGTTGATTAACCGAAATATATGAAATCTACTATTTCCCAACTCGATGACTACATTGGTGGATAGCATACAAAAAGTACTGTCTAGAAGCTTTACGTTCAAACGTTGAATTAGTCATTCCACCGTGATATCGCTATGTACTACAATAGACATAGTTTTGCTCCCTCGCCACTTCCATTCGTCATCTACGTTCACGAAGTCTCCGCCATACGAGACGTTGAGTTGCAAATTATCACTCATTCCTGAAACAATGATATATGTACATTAACAATTCACACATTTGACATGATAAGATTCATAACAAAAGTAAACAACCCGCATCTTTTGTTCGTAATATCTACATTATCATGTCTAGTGTCTTCTACCGTATCACACACAACATTGGCCGTTGCATTCTCATTCGTCACAGGAACTATATACTCCACCTTGGTTTCGTCTACGGGTCTAAATTCAACTTGAGCATGTAACTCATATTCTTCGCAACTAATGTCCATAGCTGCATCCACTATACGCGCAGGTGTTTCGACAACAGTAACACATAAAGTCGTTTCTCTGTGAATGGTTATGTACCATTTCAAATCTTTCTCTTCCCAAATTTCGATCGGTGGTATGTTCATGTTAGGCACCTTGAATTGCAATAAGATCTCACTATGTGGACTAGTAGTTGGGAGTTTTACGTTCAGCCGTTCAATTAGTCCTTCCACCGTGATATTGCTGAGCACTACAATAGACGTAGTTTTATTCCCACACCACTTCCATTCATCATCTACGTTCACGAACTCTCCGCCATACGAGACAACGAATGGAAAATTATCACTCATTCTTGAAACAACGGTATATGTACGTAAAAAATTCATGCATTTCACAAATAGAATTCATAATGAAATTAGACAACCTCTCATTCTTTTGTTCTTGCTATTGATCTTGAACTGGCATATTCGACAGTTAAAATTTCGGGTTCGATATTTAAAAACTATCGGGAACGACAGATGACTCGTCGAAAATGACAGTTAGTACTGTGTGACTGGAATTCAAAAACAAGGGTTTTTGCTAAAAACTTTCAACAAAAATTAATGTCTTCCATCAATGTTCAACTACCACAATATTTTAAGACATGAAGAAAATCACAACAATGAAAGATCTCTATGCATTTATGAGGACATTGTTTATATCATCCAAATCCAAATCTATGTGTCTCAAGATCTCAATAAGTTGAAAACATGAATCATTAACAAAATATCAGCATATTTAATGCCCATATTTATATGTTATAAAAATGCTTACCTTTAAAAATAGAATTTCAACCTTCAAAGTATATCTTCTTCAAGTGTTAATGGAGATGGAGTAAAATATATTTGGTACAAGAGAGATAATATTCAAATGAAAATGAAAAAAAAAAAATTGCCTTTTTCAATTTATTTAAAAAAAAAAATTACTAAAGCTTTTATCCATTGACTAATTCCTTTGTCCTTTGGATAGTTGTGAAATTTTATGTACATCACATGAATCAATTCTTGAATCCACTTGCTTTATACAAATTTTGTCTTATAGTGGTGTGAGGGGGCATAATGGACAATTCATGGACAAAATTAGTTATTTTTAGTACTTTTTGAAAAGTTGTCATTTTTTTGATACTATGCATTTTCTTGTCATCCATGCAAATATTCTTAATATATATAGCCCAAGATGAGATGACGAAACTTGTGATGCATTTCATCTTGAAATTGTCATTTGAAATTCTTACGTGAAAACTATATTACCATTTCTCTCTTTTTACTTTTTTTATTAAATTTTATAATTTTAAAGAACACAACAAAGAGGGTTTCAATTTTGATAATATAGAAACCTTTGTCAAAAAATGTTTATTTAAAACTTAATTAGTACGTTACGGGTTACAATTTTATTTTGTCAAGTAAATTGTTATCACAGGATATGCCAATATGATGTAGCTTATATAGAAAATAAGAAGAATAATGACCTCAACAATGATGACAAGATAGTCGTCTGATTATCCACAAGCATGTTTGCAAAATAGTTGAGTGTAGGAGGGTGTTAAAATGGATATATGCTTTTGGATTCTACCTGCTTGAACATGATCACACAAATAAGCAATTTCTTGAGTATTTGCATGGTATCACATTTCTTCTTGTTGAATTGAAATTTGCTATATTCATGTTTACTTTTTTATATTCACTGTTTAATTGCAATATTCTATACTGTACTCGAAGGTAAGGCAACGATTGGTTTAGAGAGGCTCCATCAATGTCAAGAGAATGAGCTATAGAACTACCTTAATATCGAGCATCCGTTAAATGATTTTAATGATTTCCATACAAAACTTGCTAGCTAGAAATGATAATTCTTCTTCTCAATTTTTTTTGACCCAACCAGGCCTGACCCCGACCATCGACTTGATCGAGGGATCGAGTCAAGTGTTAAAGGGTCGATCAGGGGTCGACTCGAGGTTGACCCAAGCATTAAAAAAAAATTAAAATATAAAAAATACAAAACCCTGTTAAAACTTGGGTTTTTGACTAGGGTTTGGCAAGACCGGATATTGTTAGGTAACTCGACCCAATTTTTGGTCCGAAAAGTGAATTTTTCAGTCGACCTCATTAGTCGAACTTTAGTTTGAAAACAGCACTTCTTCTGACATTACATTTAAAACATGTTTCACTCCTCTCTCTCTCTCTCTCTCTCGCGATCGATCGATCGATCGATCGATATATATATAAACATACACACATAGATTCCCATCAACATACACTTTCTATATACTAAATAAAATATTGTAGAAAATTTAATATTTATTAAATATTTAGTAAGAGTTGTAATAAATATATTCTATGAAAATGTGTTGCAAATAAAAAAATTGGATTAATAAATGTGATATTCTATGTAAATATATACGTTTAGTTGGAAATGAAAAAAAAATGGATTAATATATTTGAATATAAATAAAAGTGTTAGAATTTGTGCAAAAAAATCATTTTTAAGAAAACTTATGCTAAAAACTATTTGTACGATCACATAATACAAGAATTTCAGACACGTTCATCTATTAAGAAGACTTGTAAAGTGATTGATGTTAAAATATCTTTGAAAAACCTTCTTGCTGCTAAATCCAATTTTCTTGCTTTCTGGTTTATTTTCATATTTAATATTCATATTCTAGTTTCAATTTCAGATCAAGAGTCGCACGCAGTAATTAAGATTTGAATATAATTAGCGTCGAATATAATTTTGATTTAAAATTCATGATATTCTCAAAAGAAAAAAATCATGCATTTTATTATTTTAATTTTTGTCGAGTCGAATATAATGCTTCATTGTACAATCGATATCTAGAGTGTAAACCAAATTTGATAGCAGATACTGATTCGTCGACAAAATGCACAATATTGTAATACAAAATGTTTATTATTGACAATTTCATTACTAAAATTAGTATGTATACACACACACACAGATGCATACATACATACATACATACATACATATTGCTCAAAATTACAATGAGGAGCCAACTATTATAAGTTTTGTACTCTCCACTTCTTTAAATTTCGAACTGTGACGACCCGAATTCTCGACCATTCGAGTGCCACTAAAAGTGACTCATATCATATTATCGAGACTTAAATAGAAATGTAAAATTATTCAAAAGAATAATTAGAATCCCATAATTTTATTTGTGAATAAAAATAGAACATAATTTTCTTACATAAAGTTCAACATAATTATCTCATCAATCTTAACCACTTTTGCCACTTCCATGTTGACCGCCTTGAACCTTCAATTATTTGAAAATGGTAAATATCGTGGAGTGAGATTTATAAAATCTCAGTAAGTATACCAAGCATAAATTTTCTTTTGAAAGCATATGGATCATTTTCATCATAACATAGGATAGGATCGAAATACTCATAAACATAGGGAGACACAAGAATTTTACCGAACTTAAATGGCAAGAATTCTTATGTGTAGCGCTACTAAACTCCGGTCCCCTTAGCATAATCATAAACATATCATATGGAACCCATAACAATCTTGTGAGATTGATTTCATAGCAATGATCCAAACATTTTCATAAAAACATAAGATATACTTACTTTTCATAAAAACATAAGGTGTATTTACCTTTCATAAAAACATACTTACTTTTCATAAAAACATAAGATATATTTACTTGTCATAAAAACATACTTACTTTTCATAAAAACATAAGGTGTATTTACCTTTCATAAAAACATACTTACTTTTCATAAAAACATAAGATATACTTACTTGTCATAAAAACATACTTACTTTTCATAAAAACATAAGGTGTATTTACCTTTCATAAAAACATACTTACTTTTCATAAAAACATAAGATATACTTACCTTTTAAAAGATTAAAATGAAGTGTAGTAGTAAATGGACCAAAACTTTCTTGACCACCTTGAATTTCTCTTACTTGTGGATTTTGTCAAGAGATTGGAAATAAGTGTATATGTGTAGAGTTGTGTGTAAAAGAGATGGGTTTAAATAGATGTATAAAGTTGGCATATTGTAAACATAATCATTCAATTCTATTAATTTTAACACATCCTTTTCTTAAAGTAAAGCACCATTCATATACTTTTCCATATTTATACAAATATTATGCTCTTCATGATTACATATAATGGAGTCTTATCAACCATTCATATACTTTTCCATATTTATACAAATATTATGCTCTTCATGATTACATATAATGGAGTCTTATCAACCATTCATATACTTTTCCATATTTATACAAATATTATGCTCTTCATGATTACATATAATGGAATCTTATCAACCATTCATATACTTTTCCATATTTATACAAATATTATGCTCTTCATGATTACATATAATGGAGTCTATAATTCATTCATATACTTTTCCATATTTATACAAATATTATGCTCTTCATGATTACATATAATGGAGTATATAATTCATTCATATACTTTTCCATATTTATACAAATATTATGCTCTTCATGATTACATATAATGGAGTATATAATTCATTCATATACTTTTCCATATTTATTAAATTAAGATTCTCATAATTATTATATATAATGGAACCTCTCATGCTTGCATATATTTTCTTAATTTCAATAATAAAAATAATTTTTGTATAAATAAATATTGGGATAACATTGAATTAAGTACTTGGACTTAATATACTTTAAATCAAGAGAATGGAGATATTTTTAGAAATTCGGAATTTAATTTAAAATCGAACGATCTCGATTATTTCTTGACTTGGCTATACGAATACGTCGTGGCGTTAACTTAATAAAAATGGGTGAAATAGTAGCGACACGATTTTCTATTAAAATAATTATTAATCGCGTAAAAATTATTGGTCGCTACAAACTTACCCCCTTAAAATAATTTCGTCCTCGAAATTAAACTTACTTGATCTTATGATTTCTGAACACTTAATCAGAATCTCTTCTTCTTCTTATGTAGCATCATCGCTACCATATTTAACCCAACCATATTTAACCCACTGGACTTTGACTAAATGCATCAATTTGTTTTCTTAAGACATGAACTTTTCTATCAATAATAGACATATGTCTACTCATAAATTCTTCTGAATCAAAATGAAAATTCCCAATCGTATGTGATATTTCATCATATCTTGTAGTACTCATGTAACCTGTCACTTATCATCGTATCATGTAACCTCAAATATTCGTATTAATATCTCTAAAATTTCAATAAATCTTTACTAACATATCATACCATAATAATTTGTCATTTCTTCTTATCACCAAATATCCCAAAATAATTAAAACGATTACCTGAATATTCTCTATGTAATATACCCAAACATGTTATTCACATATCAACATAATCATCAGTTTATCTTTCCAATATTTGTAACCCAAAATTTCTGCAAAATTCAATAAACAAATATCTCCCAAATAATTAAAATTCTTAACTCAAATATCATAACATTTCCCGTAAGGTATTCCTTTCACTTGCACAAACTTATTAATCCTGATTCAATACAGTCCTTATTTCACTTTCACGTATCCCCGTATTATTTCTATACCTTGATTATTATATCAAAATATCAGTACCCAAAATTCAAGAAAATATTCCATATCTCAAATCCCGTCATCATCAAATCTTCCTTTTATCAAGAAAGTAAACGGCGCATAACTCTTATTCCCTCTTTTCCATTATTCTATTCCGCGCTTTCTTGCTGGAATCAATATCACGCGGATTTCCTCCGATCCTTAATGATTTTAAATAGTTCATGCTGGGAAGAGGTTAGATCCATCAAAACATGGATATCATTCTTACAAACATTCGCAAGTATTATTCCAGTCTTCCAATGAATGATCTGAGGAAAATTTATCGAATAAGACTCGAAAGATTGAGGTTGCTGATGGCTCATGGTGTTTCAGAAGATGTTCGCTGGTTGATCGAAGCAAAGGTTCGACTATCTGGTGAATTACCTATGACATTTCCAAAGCACATGCCTGGTTTAGGCAAAAGCACCTTCGCAAAGAAACGAAGAGCAAAAAGGCTGAATGGTTGCTACAAATGTGCTCGTTGGAACTGTGATACTCGTTGCAAAACAGTAGGATATTCTTCTACTAATCGGGATGATAAAATCAAATTCATAAAGGGTGGACTGAGTAAGGAGTCTTTGGATGATATTCGACTGACTCTTGAGACGCACCCAAGTGGTTATGTGCAACGTGAACTTTTCTCCTTATACGCTCAGTTTAACGGGGACAAAAATCGTTATAGTCTCCAAAATATAATAGCAAAAGATCCTGTTTGCCAGTCTGTTTTACAAAATGAGGCTTCTGGCAGTTCATCAATGATATAAGGTAAATCTCTTGATACACATTTAAAATATTTTGCTGTTTTCTTTCACGCGTTTTGGAAATAAAATATATTTTCCTTTCTCGAGTTTTGATAAAGCTGGAAATAAATATATTTTCCTTTCTCGAGGTTTGATAAAGCTGGAAATAAATCACCGAAAGGTGATATCTTTGGTAAAACAGTCAAAAGTTGGCCGATTTTGTCAAAAGTAAATCTTTACTTTTTCAGAATCAATGAAAAACAGTAAGTTTTTCCGGCTTTAAATAGCCAAACATATTTCATAGTTCAGGCATCCCAAAATCACATCTTCTTCGTAAGTTTTCTCTTCTATACTATCAAAGATGGAAGCACCAAAACTTCGACAGATCAAAACTATTTGTGTATTTTGTGGATCAAAAGTGGGGAAAGGCTTCAGTTATCTAGAAGCGGCCGTAGATCTTGGAAAGAAACTGGGGGAAAAAGGTATCACTCTTGTGTATGGGGGTGGTAGCAGTGGTCTAATGGGTTGTGTTTCCCAATCTGCTCTTGCAGAGAAATCAAAAGTAATCGGTGTCATACCTGTCCCTTTGGTAGATGTTGCAGGAAAAACACGAGGGCATGAAGTTCAAACCTTATCCATCCATGAACGCATAACTTGTATGCTATATGGTTCTGATGCCTTTATAGCCCTGCCCGGAGGTTTTGGTACCTTAGAAGAAATCTTTAACATTACCTCGTGGGCTCAACTAGATCTCCATACTAAGCCTATTGGGCTTCTGAATGTTAACAATTTCTTTGATGGCTTGTTAACCTTTCTTGATTATGCTGTGGAACAGGGATTCATCTCTCCATTTTCTAGAAGACTCCTTATTTCTGCTCCTACTATTGATGAACTACTGGATAAGCTGCAGTCATATATCTCAATACAAGATCCAGCAGGGGTTAAGATAGATTGGTCGCAATGAAGGGGAATCAAGCGAAAATGGAGTCCGGTTAATGTAAACTTAACTTTATGAATCTTAGAATAGGTGGGGGTAGAGTACGGAGTATTCTTACTCTCGAGACACCCCTCTAATTTCCTAGGATTTTCCTTAATGTTTAAATCTTGTGTGTACCTCAAAGGTTCCAGGTGGTAGATTACGGAGTATTCTTACTCTCGAAACACACCTTTTTGAAGGTTTCTTTATTTCCTCAAAAGGTCAGAGGTGGTAGGATACGGCTACTCCGGAAACACATCTCTCAATTTGAGGAATTTCCCATGTTGCTTTCTTTTACTTTTGCGTGTTTTCATGTATTTCCTTTCTAGGGTGACTCTTGTGTGTTCTCCTTATGAGAAAATAATAATATCTCTGTTATCATCTACTAAATCTCGTTTGTGATGTAAATGAACTTGTATGTCTAACTTCAATTCTCTTAGTGATTGCATACCATACTATGCTCTTAACTCCAAACGATAAAATTCTAGGCAGAGTTTTCCTTTGAAATTTGGACTTATCCAAATCGTAAGCATACTTCATAACTCACAATAATAACTAATTGTACATTTGATCACAATTTCATCAAACTTCAATATCATCATAAATATTCCAGAAAATCAATTCATAATTCCTCAACATAGAAATTTCAAATCATAATTTCTAATATCACCATATCAAGTCCTTATTTCTCAATAATTAAGAGCCTAAACTTTAAATCTCCAACTTCATAATTCTTCTCATAAAAATCTCAATAAAATCATATCACTTATAATCTCAACATCTCATCATAACTTCATAAAACTGACTTTCTATTTCTCGTTTAATCTAAACGATGAATAATTCGAAAATATTATCTAGTCCTTTCTGTTGACTTCTCATACTTAGTGCCATGTCTAAAATCAATTATGCAAAGTCCATTTAGGGCTCATCATTTCTAAACTTGACGACAAAGATTATTTTGAAAATCATTCGTAAATCATATTTTTTTTTTTTTTTTTTTTTTCAAAATTGAAACTTGAAGAGTGGTACCAATAATCATCCACAGTTTTTCCTTGCTTTTAAGCAAAGGTAGTGATAAAGGGATAAATTATTGAACCGAAAATTGAAACTTGAAGAGTGGTACCAATAATCATCCACAGTTTTTCCTTGCTTTTAAGCAAAGGTAGTGATAAAGGGATAAATTATTGAACCGAAAATTGAAACTTGAAGAGGAAGTACTAATAACCATCCACAGTTTTTCCCTTGTTTTTACACAAAGGTAGTGATAAAGGGATAAATTATTGTACAATTCATTATCAATTTTGTTTGTTTAATATATTATTCCATATATTTTGGGCCAAAGTTACAACCCAACTTAATTTCTAATTGAGTCAATCTTACTAAGCTTAATATGAACCAAAATTCATATCAATATCCTCTATGTCTCATGATTCTACATTAAAATGAATAAATTAAAATTTAGGCTTCTATCAATTCATATCATACTCAACATGTATATTTCACTTAAAGATTCATAACATATGAATATTTCATACTTAACATGTCTTAATAAAATCGTAAATGACTTGCAAAGCATATAACATACCTGGTTCGAGGAGTCAATACGTGGAGAGTGACATAGTAGAGTGATGAGTTAAAATATTTTAAAAAAAAAATTATTATTAATCATTTCGCATCTTTACATAAGATTGGGCCTAATTAACCCAAATAAAATTTTATCGTCAAATCTTATTTTCCTTTAGTCCCCGAACTTCTAGAAATTTATCAAAGACATCAATATAAACATCATATCACTAACTAATTATATTCCATAAAATTTTCAGAACATTACAAACTCCCTTGCTTAAAATGAATTTTGTCCTTGAAATTCGCACATCAAATTTCATCATACTTTTCAAAATCATAACCATACTTGACATGTGAAAATTCAAAATTTTTTTTAATTGAATAGTGATTTCGTTCACTGTTCATCATGAATAGCACGTCGTTTTACTGTTCACGTGAATAGTTTTTTTTTTTTTTTTAAGAAATAAAATTTCAAAAATCTACAGAATCGTTTTTAAAACTCTTGGCTCTGATACCAACTGTGACGACCCGAATTCTCGACCATTCGAGTGCCACTAAAAGTGACTCATATCATATTATCGAGACTTAAATAGAAATGTAAAATTATTCAAAAGAATAATTAGAATCCCATAATTTTATTTGTGAATAAAAATAGAACATAATTTTCTTACATAAAGTTCAACATAATTATCTCATCAATCTTAACCACTTTTGCCACTTCCATGTTGACCGCCTTGAACTTTCAATTATCTGAAAATGGTAAATATCGTGGAGTGAGATTTATAAAATCTCAGTAAGTATACCAAGCATAAATTTTCTTTTGAAAGCATATGGATCATTTTCATCATAACATAGGATAGGATCGAAATACTCATAAACATAGGGAGACACAAGAATTTTACCGAACTTAAATGGCAAGAATTCTTATGTGTAGCGCTACTAAACTCCGGTCCCCTTAGCATAATCATAAACATATCATATGGAACCCATAACAATCTTGTGAGATTGATTTCATAGCAATGATCCAAACATTTTCATAAAAACATAAGATATACTTACTTTTCATAAAAACATAAGGTGTATTTACCTTTCATAAAAACATACTTACTTTTCATAAAAACATAAGATATATTTACTTGTCATAAAAACATACTTACTTTTCATAAAAACATAAGGTGTATTTACCTTTCATAAAAACATACTTACTTTTCATAAAAACATAAGATATACTTACTTGTCATAAAAACATACTTACTTTTCATAAAAACATAAGGTGTATTTACCTTTCATAAAAACATACTTACTTTTCATAAAAATATAAGATATACTTACTTGTCATAAAAACATACTTACTTTTCATAAAAACATAAGGTGTATTTACCTTTCATAAAAACATACTTACTTTTCATAAAAACATAAGATATACTTACCTTTTAAAAGATTAAAATGAAGTGTAGTAGTAAATGGACCAAAACTTTCTTGACCACCTTGAATTTCTCTTACTTGTGGATTTTGTCAAGAGATTGGAAATAAGTGTATATGTGTAGAGTTGTGTGTAAAAGAGATGGGTTTAAATAGATGTATAAAGTTGGCATATTGTAAACATAATCATTCAATTCTATTAATTTTAACACATCCTTTTCTTAAAGTAAAGCACCATTCATATACTTTTCCATATTTATACAAATATTATGCTCTTCATGATTACATATAATGGAGTCTTATCAACCATTCATATACTTTTCCATATTTATACAAATATTATGCTCTTCATGATTACATATAATGGAGTCTTATCAACCATTCATATACTTTTCCATATTTATACAAATATTATGCTCTTCATGATTACATATAATGGAATCTTATCAACCATTCATATACTTTTCCATATTTATACAAATATTATGCTCTTCATGATTACATATAATGGAGTCTATAATTCATTCATATACTTTTCCATATTTATACAAATATTATGCTCTTCATGATTACATATAATGGAGTATATAATTCATTCATATACTTTTCCATATTTATACAAATATTATGCTCTTCATGATTACATATAATGGAGTATATAATTCATTCATACACTTTTCCATATTTATTAAATTAAGATTCTCATAATTATTATATATAATGGAACCTCTCATGCTTGCATATATTTTCTTAATTTCAATAATAAAAATAATTTTTGTATAAATAAATATTGGGATAACATTGAATTAAGTACTTGGACTTAATATACTTTAAATCAAGAGAATGTAGATATTTTTAGAAATTCGGAATTTAATTTAAAATCGAACGATCTCGATTATTTCTTGACTTGGCTATACGAATACGTCGTGGCGTTAACTTAATAAAAATGGGTGAAATAGTAGCGACACGATTTTCTATTAAAATAATTATTAATCGCGTAAAAATTCTTGGTCGCTACACGAACAAAGGTGGAAGAATAAAATTGAGGTGAGACTATCGACTCGAGTAATAAAAACTTTGGTGAAAATTTAATTCAAGAGTGTTTTGTTGTTCCAGGTTGTTGCCTTTCCCTTTTTCATTTGACCCTATGAATTACTAATTAAGAATCAAATAATAATAATAATAATAATAAGGACGTCATTTAAATCTCTTAAAAAAAGTTATCCTGATAAAATGAAAATTCAAGAGTGCTTTGTTGTTCCAGGTTGTTGCCTTGCCCTTTTTCATTTGACCCTATGAATTACTAATAATAATAATAATAATAATAATAATAAGGACGTCATTTAAATCTCTTAAAAAAAGTTATCCTAATAAAATGAAAACTTTAATAATACTCAATGTTGTATCAAAGTCTTAATTTAAAGTTCAAATGAGCTAATTATCTCGTCTGTCATTCTACGTTTAATTTTCTTAAATAAGCCACAATCTTTTTGAACCCGATAAGAGTAAAATTCCACATCGTTTTAATAGGAATAGGATCAGGGGCGGAGGCAGCTCAAGCCCAGCGCTGGCCATGGACCGCGCTGGACTTTTGGGCTGCCCCGGGTCAGCCCAATGAAAACATAAATAAAAAAAATAAAAAAAAAAATAAAATCGAAGGAAACGCAGCAGACTACAGTAGCCATACTGCAGTACAAATGCAGATGTGAAAGAGAAAGACCTTTGGACAAAAAAAATAATCAAACAACCAGTTCCACTTCTTCCTCGTGAATACCTCATCCCCGCGTCGCCGCCGCTGTGCCGACTCCGAGCTCCGACCAGTAAAGGAGAAGTCACAGTCCGAGTTCTCTGCTGCCGACTGCCCTCAGTTTCACTTCTTCCTCAAGAGTCAAGACCTCATCCTTCTACTGCTCTAGTGCTCCTCCACGTCAATCATCATCACCGCCGACCACCGCTGCAAGCCTGCACCGCATGTAAGCTTCCTTCCTTCCTTCCTCAGCTTCCTGTGTAGCTGCAGTCTGTCATTTCCTTTTTTAGTTTTTGGGTTCAAATTTTGAATTTTATAATACTAAATGGTAAATGCCATCAGACGACATCACTGCCTTTTTTTTTTCAATTGCCTATTTTAATTTTAAAATACTGTTTCTTCACTTACTTTATTGTTGGAACTTGAAACTTTTATGATTATTAATGTTTTAAAAAGTGAAATGTTAGTTTGTTATGTTAATTAGGTTTGTGAAAATAGTATTGATTTGGCATTTGGGGTTTTTTAAATATATTTGATTAATTTTGTTTGAATTTTCGTAATTTGAGATTTGTGGTTTGTAATTGTTATTTGTTGAGTTTGTTTAATTTGGGAGTTGTGATTTGTAGGAAAAAATCATGTCGACCTTAGATAGATTTTTTAAAAGAAAATTTCAAGTTGTAGAAAATGTTGATGAGGAGACTTCAAATAGAGTGGATGTTGATGTTACACAACTTTCCACTGATCATGAAAATAGAGTGGATGTTGATCTTGCACAACTTCCAACCGATCCTGGATTAAGAATTCCAATTTCAAATTACAATATTAATATCCGTGATCAAGTTCGAAGAACATATTTGCAGAAGGGTGCTTGTCAACCTTCGGATCATGTATTCCCGAAACGAAAGTTCGGGACATCCCAATTTAGACGATTCCAGTCTTCCTGGTTCAAAGAATTTGGTAATTGGTTGGAGTATAGTATAGCAAAAGATGCCGCTTATTGTTTGTACTGTTATCTTTTCAAATCAAGTCATGGTAATCAAGGAGGAGGTGAATCTTTTGTAAGCAAAGGGTTCACGTGTTGGAAAAATAAAGAAAGATTTCGACTTCATATGGGAAAGCATGACAGCGAACATAATAAAACTCGAATGAGTTGTGAAGCATTGATGAATCAAGATCAACACATTCATTCGGTTTTGCATAAGCAGTCAACACAAGCATGTAGTGATTATCGTATTCGTCTTGAGGCATCAATTGATTGTGTCAGAGTTTTGTTACATCAAGGGTTGTCATTTTAGGGCCATGATGAATCTGAAGGTTCTCTCAATCCAGGTAACTTCCTAGTTCAATTGCAATTTCTTGTTGATCATAATGATGATATTAAAGCTGTGGTATTGGGAAATGCTCCTAAAAATTGTAAATTAACATCTCCTGATATTCAGAAGGATATAGTGAGTGCTTGTGTTGTTGAAACGATTAATGTTATTATCAAAGATGTTGGCGATTCATTATTTTCTGTTCTTGTTGATGAATCTCGTGATGTATCAGTAAAGGAGCAAATGTCAGTAGTCCTACGTTATGTGGATAGTAGTGGACATGCGAATGGACGTTTGATAGGGGTTGAGCATGTTAGTAGTACCACAGCTATATCACTTAAGGCTGCAATTGATATGCTATTTTCTAGATATAATTTGAGCATAACTAGGTTGAGAGGACAAGGTTATGATGGGGCAAGCAATATGCAAGGTAAGTTCAATGGTTTGAAAGCACTCATTTTGAAGGAGAACTCATATGCCTTTTAAATACATTGTTTTGCTCATCAACTTCAGCTAGCTCTTGTAGCTGTGGCAAAGAAGAATATTCCAATTTCTAATTTCTTTCATGTGGTTGGTGATGTTGTAAATGTCATTGGAGCTTCTTGCAAACGTTCTGATCTGCTTAGAGAGAAACATTCAGACTTTATCGTTGAGGCATTGGAGAGAGGCGGTGTTTTAAGTGGACGATGACTTAATCAAGAAACTACTCTTCAGCGTTCTGGTGATACATGTTGGGGGTCACATTATAATTCTTTGATCAGTTTGCTTTCAATGTTCTTTGTTGTTGGTGATGTACTTGAATTTATTTCAGAAGATGAATCTAGTTCTGGTGATAAAAAAGTGAGGCATTTAATTTATTGGAGTCGATATATTTGTTTGATTTTGCATTTAATCTACACTTGATGAAAAAAGTCTTAGGAGTTTCGAATGAGTTGTCAAAGGCATTAAAATTGAAAGATCAAGATATTGTGAATGCAATGGGATTGGTGAAAATATGCAAACAACGACTCCAACTGATGAGAGACAGCGGGTGAGATTTGTTTTTGGAAGAAGTTCATTCTTTTTGTCAGCGATATCACCTTGATGTTCCCAATATGGATGATGTGTTTATACACAGTGCACCTCGTGGTCGTCCTCAACGTAATCCACCACCAGAAGTGACAAATTTACATCATTACTGTGTAGATTTATTCTACGCTATCATTGATTTGCAACTTTAGGAGTTGAATGATCGTTTCTCAGAGGTAAATACAGAGTTACTCCTTTGTGTAGCTCGTTTATGTCTACAAAATTCATTCTATGATTTCGATAAGAAAAGATTGATTCAACTAGCGGAGTTTTACAAAGAAGATTTTTCAAGATTTGATCTTCTCACACTTGATGATCAACTTGAAACTTATATTTTTGATATGCGTTCTAACAACGCATTTCAAGAATTGAAAGACCTTGGTGATCTTGCAGAGAAGTTGGTAATGACAAAGAAAAATAAGGTATATTCATTGGTTTATAAGCTTTTGACTTTGGCGCTTATTCTACCGGTTGCTACAGCTACTGTTGAAAGAGTATTTTCTGCAATGAGCATTGTGAAGGATAGATTGCGAATCGAATGAGTGATGAGTGGATGAATGATAGCCTTGTTGTTTATGTAGAGAAAGATATATCTTTGAAGATTGATAATGAAACTATTGTACAACGATTTCAAAGTATGAAAACTCGCAATGAACGAATTTAAGGTACTACATTTGAGTTGACATTATTTATTTGTCATTTGTGAAATTAACTTTTCTCTATTTGATTTAATTTTTCTAGAAAAAAAAATAAACATGTAAGAGTTTGAGTTAGACTTTTATATATTTGGCCTTTTTTTTTTTTTTTGAAAGTTATATATTTGGCCTTTTAGAAAAGGAAAAAACATACAAGAGTATCACGCATTCATTGTCACTGAAGCCTTTTTTATTTTATTTTTTAATTTCTTTTCAACAAGTAACACCCCCCCCCCCCCCCCCCCCCACACACACACACACCAAAGGACTCGAACCAGGTGTATTTCCTAGAAAAGGGCAGGGATCTTCCACTGCCACTGGGCTAACTCGAACCCAGGTGTATTTCCTAGTAAGGGGCAGGGATATTCTTCCACTGGGCTAACCCCTTGACCCTCACTTAAGCCTCTATATGACCCCTCCCTTTTCTTTTCATAAAAAAAAAAAAAAAAATCAAATTCTTTTTTCAATCATGCATTTTCTTGATACATAACTTTTATCACTTATCAACCTCCTCTCTACGCACAATTTCTTTTTCTACACCAATTTATTGCCTAAAACTCATGGTCACTATGGCCGACTAATTTTCAAACACAATTAATTTTGCTGTCAAATGAATATACTAATAATAGTATAATCAGATGATAATCTTAACTAGTCAAATATAAAAAACATAAAAGCGCACTAAGTCACAGAAATAATTGAGTTTGATTGGTGGAAGTCATGATGAGCAATTGAACTGAGTTTTCACTAGAAAGGATAACATTTACTAATCAAATAATAATCAATTTCTACATATTATATACAAGAATGTGTGCTTCGCCACTTTGGCTCCTTTTATTTGGGACGTAAAATTAAATTTTAGTTGAAACTATTAAAAACTTAAAATATTTTATCCAATCAATTTCATTAAAGTTGGCAGTGAGTAAGTACCATTTTGAGACTTTAGGTCGTATTATCTATAGGGACGACAATGTCGCTCCTAGAGATTCGTACCCGTAACATGACGACAAGGTTATAGGGAAAATTAGGCGTCCCTATAGGTTGTAGCTACATGTCCTAGAACTACAGCAACAACGTATAATGTTGCCCTTATATGTTCTATATATTTTTAAAAAAAAGATTAGATTACTGTACAATAAATTTCTTATTACGGTAGCCCACAATTAAAAGTTTACAATGTTTATTTTACAAATAACATATTATAACCCCTATTTTGGCAAGATGTCATATTGGATATAAGAACCAATGGAATCATACTCATTCTCGAATATGTCATCCATAACATTGGTCATTTCATCAATCATCTGATCTCTCGAATGGCCCCCTCATCCTTTAGATCCACATTTCCATGTTGAGCCTCGATCTTACCATAGTGAATCCATGTGACAAATCGCCGCAAAACCATTAAGATGTATATGATATTAATTAATAGTGTCTAAATCATGGGTATACCCGTTTAAACATTTGTTACACTAACATGTGACCCTCCCCGATAGTTTACAAGTGGTCTAATTAAAAAGTAGGTTCCCTAATCATTCATCATTGATCAGTGAAATAATGATTTATGTTCAATTTTTCTATTGATGTCTATATATTTTCACATGTAAATATCGACAGCATCTCGCTTAAGTTCTCCAAGTGTACGATCTATGTTGCATATAGTCAATACTCGGAGAACTTACGGAGATGTTTAAATTTACAAGATAAAATATATATACATTAATAGAAAAATGAACAAACTCAATATTTTGCAAATCAATGACTAACTCTTCGAAAAGATTAGTTTGTAAACTTCAAATTGCCAACAATGTGTGCACTTTTCAATTTACAATCTGATTTTCTAAGTTTTATGCAAATGCAGCGCAATATATACGCTAACATTTTTGATAATTTGTATACCTCATATAGCAACCATACAATATGTGATTCTTCGATTGGGGAAACCAAAACCAAAACCACAGCCTTACTTCTCTCGACAAACTCTACCTCTCTATGTAAAAAGCCCCAAGAGTTATCCACTAAATCAAGCATAATCAAAGCAAGAAGAAGAAGAGGAATTTTTGGTAAAAGAAGCAGTCAGTTTCGAGCCCGAGAGAGAGAGAGAGAGAGAGGAATCCGTTTGCCATAAAATGATAAAAGAAAAAGGTCCATGTTTGACTAAAAATTAATATGACTTTCTTTTTTTTCTTTCCTTTTTTTGGACAAAACGCTGACCTTTTCTTTATCAATACACATGATCAATGCATATCAAAACGGTTTTCCATTTTACATGCAACAACCAACACTAAGTGGTCCCCAATCAATTTTTATTGTTGTAAGACCTTTGTTTATTTTTGCCCCTATTACTTTTAAGTATTCTTCAAAATGCAATCAAGTTTATATCAAAAGAGATAATAATTATTAATGGCATGTTCGGTTATAAGCCAATAATTTCAACAATCCTTCACCTTGACTTAAACCAAAACACCATCCCTTCACTTAAGCCTAAAATACTCTCTAAAGCCTCCAATCTCTCAAACATGCAAACAAACTAAACACGATCAACATTCAATCTTTGTTTGTAAAACTCAAACTTACCCAGGGGAAGAATTTTAGTCCGCATATCTCCTGCACTTTCATTTGTAGACACTTTAGAAACCTACACTTCACCACTAAGCAATTTATGTCTAACAAAATGTTATTTTACTTTAATATGCTTAGTTTTTTCTTGATAAACCGGATTTTTACTCAAATGACTATCCGTAAATATGTTAACCTTACGATTTAACAAATCTAACTCCGATAACAAACCTTGTAGCCACAAACCTTCTTTTAAAGCTTCATTTATGGCCACATAATTGGCCTTTGTACTTGACAAAGTGACTAAAGAGTAAAGTTGAGACTTCCAAGAGGTGCAATTACCGTTTAAAATGAAGTAATAAGCCGTAGAGGACTTCCTAGTGCCTTTATCACCGGCAAAATTCAAATCTACAAAATCGTCAAGAGTAATATTAGGTCCCCTTTTCTCATAATATAGGCCAACATTCAAAATACAATTAATATAACGAAGAAGCCATTTTAAAGCACACCAATATTCTTTATCCGGACTTGCCATAAATCTACTTAATAGACTTATGGAAAAATAGATATCCAACCTAGTAGTAACCATAGAAAACATTAAAGAACCAATTGTCTTAAACCATAAAGGGATTTTTTTCAAAAGACAAACCAAATTTTGATTATCTTTAACTTCAAAACCTAAAGGTTGAGCCATATAAATCTTTTCTTCCAAATTCTCATGTAAAATGCCGTTTTTACATCTAGTCGATCCAACTCCCAATCAAATTGGGCCACTAAAGCTAAAATCAGCCTTATATAGTTTAATATTTAATAACCGGAGAAAAGATTTCATGAAAATCCATACCCTCTATTTGTGCAAAGCCTTTGGCCACAAGCCAATCTTTAAACCTAGGAGGGTCTAAAGGGGAATTACCTTCTTTTACCTTGAAAATCCACTTACACTGAACTACCTTTTGGACTAGGATCCATGCTTAGTTTTTGTGCAAAGAAGACATCTCCTTTTGCATTGCACTTTTCCACTCCTGAGCTTTGTCACACCTAATCACCTCTTCATAAGTCGCAGGTTCCCAATACATTACAGTACTACCTGGAATAAGAGAAAACTCTATTAAATTCATGGAATCATACCTAGGATTAAGTTTTACTTGTCTCCTTTCTCTATCCTTGACTAATTGATAGTCTTGCAAGCTTTGTTGGGTAGGTTCTTGATGATTTTTTTCATTTTCAGCGACTTTTTCATCAATTTCTTGCTGATTTTTTTCAAAAATAGAATTTGGTCATCGCTGATTTTCATCAAAATTTGATTCAAAATAACTGTTTTGAGTTAACATCTCTACTTCAAATTATTTTTATACCCTTCTCCTCTCTTACCCAAAACTTTTAACCCTTCACCCCATCCGGATAACCAAGGAAAACACATTCCAATACCCTAGGGTCAAGTTTTCCTTCCTTTTGATGAAGCAGCACACCCCCAAACTCTTAAGTGGGATAGGTTTATAGTTTTTTTCCCCACAATTGTTCAGGAATAGAGAAGTTTATTGCAGAAGAGGGGGATAAACATTTTTATTCCCAGCTTCCCCCCAAAAATTTTTGGACAAACCCGAACTAACAAGTATGCACCTTACTTTATCCATGATTGTTCTATTCATTCTCTCGGCAACTCCATTTTGATGAGGAGAATGCCTCACGGATTTATGTCTCGAAATCCCATTCCATTTGCTAAATAATATTAATTACTAAAATCTAAAACGTTATCGGTTCTCAAAATTTTAACTTTTTTGTCAATTTGATTTTCAACTAGAGTTTGCCAAGTTTTGAATTTCTCAAAAGCTTCAGATTTCATTATCAAAAATTAAAATCCAATTTTTTAAGTATAGTCATCAATAATTGACAAAAATTATATATTACCTCCAAAAGTTGGAACCATTTCGGGCCCTCACAAATCCGAATGCAAATATTCTAATGGAGATTTTGATACATGAATCCATTTTCCAAAAGAAAATCTATCTTGTTTACCCAAGATGCAAATTTCACAAAACTTTAAATTTGTGATTTTGTCTTTTCCAAATAAATTTTGATTTTTCAAAAATAAAGATATTTATTACCAACATGGGACAACCTTTTGTGCCACAAATCAGTGTGATCAATTGAACTGTGTGTGAGCATGAATGATTTTGTACAACGGTTATGCTAAGTATGTAATAAAGTCTATTTCTCAAAGTTCCTTTAATCACAATGACATTTTCTTTATACACAAGCAAAGTATCATCATGTGTTTTATAATGAAAATTGAAATATGTAATGTGCTTAAAGACGATTTTAGATAAAGCAGGTGCATGCCTTACCTCAGTTAGGACTCTAATTTCCCCATTATACATCTTAACCACAACTTCACCCATTCCTATCACATAACATGTCTCATCATTCCCTAAATACACCTTCCCTTCATTTATCTCCCTGTATGTCTTAAACCAAACCTTATGGGAGGTCATATGGTAGGAACAACCCGAGTCAAGAATTCAATCTTGAGTCCACTAATCTAAAGTCATAGTTAACACCCTCAATTGGTCATCCACAGGCACAACAACAACATTATTTTGTTCCACGACCTACTGCCCCCTTTTTTCTTTAGCCACACATGGTAGTCTTTCTTAAAATGTCCAGTTTTACCAATGTGATAACATTTATCTTCCTCTCTCCCACTAACCTTTCCTTTCCACTATTTCTTACCCATATTCTTGTTAAAGCTGAAAGGATTTGACTCTTTAATTGAAATCACCTTTAACAAAATAAGAAGCTTCTTTGTGGATAACTTTCTTCTCCAAACTTATCTCTAAAGCTTTAGACCTAATTGAAGCAGTGACGTTTGTAAGAGTGATGGTATCCCTCCCATATTTTATCACATTTTTAATTTCTATGAATGATTTTGGAAGGGAATTTACCAAAATTACAGCTAAATTGATCGTCTGTAATTTTTTGTCAACTTTCATTAGATCCAAAGTCATTTTAGTAAATACATTTAAATTTGTTTCAAGGTCTTTGGAGGGATCATTTTAAACCCAAAGATTCTTTCCAAAAGAAAAATCTTATTATGAACAGTATTAGCAGCATATATTTCTTTTAACTTATTCCAGATTTCTAAAGCAGTTTTAGAATCATTTACCTATCTCGGAATGTTATCTGATAGATGAAGAATCAGAGTGCTTTATGCCACTTCTTGAATTTCAGCCACTTTATCTACTTTGGCCTGCAGTGCTTCTGGCCATTTGGCTAGATCTTCCAATGCTTTTTTAACCCTTTGTTGCACCAACACCGCCTTCATTTTCTGTTTCCAAAGGGAGAAATCCCCTCTGCCATCAAACTTTTCCAGTTCAAATCTAGCATCCATTCTTGAACTCATTGTTTAATGACACAATTTCTGTCTGAGCGATTCTTATCAGCTTCTCTTGAAGATTCCCAATAAGAAATCTAACCTCAGCAACAAACATGTATACAATCCGGAATAACACACCCATGATTCACTCCTAATATTGTAAAACTTGATCCTCAAAGGATCAACACCAAATTTCTTTTGCACAAAACTAGCAAGAACTCCTCCTATCACACCCAAGATTAACACCTAATCTTGTAAAACTGAATCTCAAAGGAACTTCAACTTCCTGCTCTTCCTCGTTTGAGCACAAAACCCTGAGGTCTGAGCTATGAAATTCTCCTAGATGTTTGGTCCTCCAAACTTGAATCACAAAGCATCTTAAATCTGAAAAGAAAGAGAGAACATTGTAAAATCATTTCCCCTTCCCGAACCAAATCGAGAGGCCTGAACTCAAGTTCAAACCCGTGACCCTTTAGCAAAGCCATGAAGAAATTGACAAAAGATAGAAGACCCTCATTGCCACAACAGGAAACCCTCGCTGCCTCAATCGATTTGAAGAAATCAAAACCCCAAAAATCACGAATGTGCTCTGATACCACTGATAATTCGTATATCTTATATATCAACCGCAAATATGTGATTCTCCAATTGGGGAAACCAAAACCACAACTTTACTCCTCTCGAACAACTTTACCTCTCTATGTAAAAAGCCGCAAACGTTATCCACTAAATCAAGCATAATCAAAGCAAGAAGAAGAAAATGATTTTTTGGTAAAAGAAGTAGTCAGTTTCGAGCCCGAGAGAGAGAGAGAGAGAGAGAGAGAGAGAGAGAGAGAGAGAGAGAGAGAGAGAGAGAGAGTTTGTTTGCCAGGAAAATGATAAAAGAAAAGGTCCTTGTTTCACTAAAAATTAATCCGACTTTTTTTTGTGTGGACAAAACACTGCATAGCTTAATGCATATCAAAACGGTTTTCCATTTTGCACGCAACAACCAACACTAAGCGGTCCCCAATCGTTTTTATTGTTGTAAGCCCTTTGTTTATTTTTGTCCCAATTACTTTATGTAATCTCCAAAATTCCAGTCAAGTTTATATCAAACAATTTAACATTTCTTAAGATCATGTTTAGGTATTAGCCAATAATCCCAACCTATAATAACCAATATATATTAAACACTGAAATTATCTAAAAAATTAATAAAAATGTTTAAATGGCTTATCAAAGGTCCAAACGATGCATTGTTTAGATCATCTATCTTCAAGTTCCGTGACGTCAGTACAAATTGATGACAATAAAACCATGTGTTTTGAGGAAAAAAGTCTGAATATGAAATGGCAGGAAGTTAAAGAAGATGTGAGCTGTAGGGGTGACACATATGTTGTCTCTACAGCTACAAAGGCAGTCCCTAAAAATTTTGAAATTGCGCCAATTTTCCATCTAAAATGCTAGGGTCTTAGGGGTGACATATGTTGCTTCTACATAACCGGGGATCGTAACAAAAATGTGCCAATAACTTCCCCAAAATTAGTAGATTCCAATAGGTTCTATAGGTGTGACATACATCACCTCTACAATATTGTCATCTTCAGAGGCGACAACTGTCCCTCCTATAGAATCTACAATGTCGTCCTTACAAACATTGAAAATGCGTCAATCAATCCCCAAAGTACAAAGTTTATAGGGGTGATAGTTTTACCAATAAGGATGACATTTGTCGCCACTATAGATCTTGAAATATATAGAGACAACATTTATCTTCCCTATACATAGGTCGTTCTTGCAAAATATAGGGACGACAATGTCCTGTATTTTCCACATCTATAGGGCTAATATTTCGCGCCTGTTGCTCTTAATTCTTGTAGTGTTATAGATTACGTAGAGGTCTTTCAAAGGAAATTCTACACTGAAATTAAGGCAGCTTGATGAATCAGAAAGACATTACAATTGGAACTGATTTCCAAATTGTAAAATAGAAAGCCCAAATTTTAAATTTTATTTTCAACACTTTTCCTAATTTTTAGTATGAACATATTGGTGATATTTGTAGGATATACATGACTTGTGATTATGTATATGCCTATATCTAAATATCTAAAAATGAAATGCATAGTTAAGTCTATGTGAAATATTTTAATGAGTTTAACTCTCGTGTCTAAGCAAAATGATCTTTGTTTTAAATATTATTTATAAAGATCGACTGTTAAGGGTAAAACTCACAATGATCTAATATGAAACTATAATCATTATATAGGGTTTGAGATACTCATTTTAATAAGGTTGAATAGTACCCTTAATCTTATCATCGAATTAGAGTCCATGAATACAAAACTTTTCCATCTTCCAATTTTTACATACAAAAAAATTGTCTATCCTAAACACACTATATGTATAAATTGTGAAAATCCTTAGTGAATGATGAGGTTCATGTGTCTAATGCGGAAGAACATGCTCTTGCATACTTGGAACGCTTCGATGGTCGTTCTTCAAAGAAATGGCCATAACTTTTGCATATGGTGTTTGTTTTGGGCCCATAAGTACTTTTCGGAAAGGTCTCGACGATTCCCATTGAACACACCACTTTTCTTTGAGGAATGAAGGATTTTTGGTATTTGAGAACGTTTACTTGGTCAAAACGGCAATCGAAGTTTCTTCTTTTAGTATTTTTCATTATTTGCTTATTTCGTTTGTAGGCCCAGTCTATTAAGGAACTGTAGGACCTTTAGGTTATTCATTTTCTCTTATTTAAGATGTTATAACGTGATGTAGGGTTTCTTTGGTTGCTTATGAAATAAGAAAATGCCTCTTTTTCTTGAGTGCAATCCGTGTAGTTGAAATATCATTGTGTGTTGTAGGCTTGATCTACATCAGTTGGTATCAGAGCGATGGTTCGTGGAAGAGGACTTGCTGGACGTGGTGGCCGCGGTGGCCAAGATGATGAAATTGTTGTTTTGTGAAATCAGGTTGAGGCGTTGACGATTCAGTTTGATCAGTTTATGAGTAGGCCACAGAGGTTGTGCAGAACGGGTCGCCTCCTGTGCCACCACGTCGTACCCCAGTGGGCGATGGTGTTGATGGTTATGAAACAGGCGAAGGGTCTTACGATGAAACCTTGTTGGATGTACGGGGTGGTCGTGTACAGTAACCTCGTGTACAACAACAGAATGAGTTTCAACGTTGGGAATTCGGGATAAAGGTTGACATTCCAGATTTTCACAGTGGGGTAGAGGTAGATGAATTCCTTGATTGGTTGGCGGCTATAGAGGAGTTATTGGATTATAAGGAAGTACCGACGATAAGAGGGTACCCCTGGTGGCCACAGGATTGCGTGGTTGGGTCGCCGCTTGGTGGCAACAATTAAAGCAGAATCGGAGCCACGAGGGCAAAGGAAAAATTCAGTCTTGGGAGAAGATGAAGAAACAATTGAAGGCTGCGTTTCTTCCTTTCAATTACACAAGAACACTATACTCCATAGAATTCTATCAATTAATTGCGTGCAATGATGTAGAAGAATCAAAGAATCAATTGGTAGCACGCTATATTGGTGGCATGAGGTGGAACTTGTAGGATGTTCTCAATATGTTTTTGCCAGTGTCTTTGTCTGAAGCTCATCAATGGGCACTGCAGGTAGAGATTCAGTAGTTGCGTCGGTCAGCAGTGGGTGGCAGTTGGGTGGTCCATCTGGAGGTGGGGGTCGAAAAAACACTCCACATCCCACATCCCACATTCCACATCTGGTTTGTTAATCTCCTACATCGGGAGGTCGGGCCAGTGACCGAAACACTCGACCCGCGGTTCCTCCTACCGCAGTGATGAGTGGTTGGGCTCCTCCTGGTGGACGAGAGCGTGGTACTCAGTGTTTTTGATGTGGCGGTTTTGGCCATTTGAGGAGAGACTGTCCAACACAGGGACAATCACGACCTGATTTGTTGATTGGGGAAGCAACTCAAGCTGATGTCATCAATTCAGTTGACATAGTGGTGGGAGAAGAGGAAGTTGAAGTGGTGCACACCAGTGACACAGGGCCTCTCTTGGTGGTACGACGGACGTGTCTCACGCCTAGGGGGTCATCTGAAGATGTGCAGCGAAACAATATTTTCCAGTCCACGTGCACCATTGGTGGGAAAGTATGCAAATTCATTATTAATTCAGGTAGTTGTGAAAATGTGATGTCGGATGCTGCTGTGCAAAAATTAAAACTGACTACAGAACCTCATCCTGGACCATATAGCTTGGCATGGTTGAGACGAGGTAATGAGATTTCTGTTACAAGACTTGTACTAGTACCTTTCTCTTTTGGTGGTGTATATTGAGATAGCGTGTGGTGTGATGTATTACCTATGGATGCGTGTCATTTGTTGTTGGGGCGTCCATGGCATTTTGATAGGGATGTGTGTCATGAAGGAAGACGGAATGCTTATACTTTCACTTTTTCGGGGAAGAAGATTGTACTACTACCCTCGAAGGAGACTCGTACCCCTTTGGCAAGGGACAGTAGTACTCTACTTTCCCGGTCGTTGTTTGTGCGTGAGATGTTGGATGAAGGTGTGGTGCTATTGTTAGTAGGGACTGAGGCGATGGGAGTGTCGGCAGTCCCTGTAGCAGCCGAGGGGACTAGTCTACACCCCAAAGCCACTGTGTTGGTGTCTGAATTCGAGGATGTGTTTCCTAATGAACTACCACAGGGTCTGCCCCCTTTGAGGGATATACACCAAATTGATTTGATGCCTAGTGCTTCATTACTGAATTGTTCGCATTATTGTATGAATCCAACTGAGCATGGGGAGTTGAGGAGACAGGTGGAAGAGTTGTTGCAGAAGAGTTATATTAGAGAGAGCTTAATCCCGTGTGCAGTCCCTGCACTTTTGGTGCCAAAAAAGGATGGAAGCTTTCGGATGTGTGTGGATAGTAGAGCCATCAATAAAATAACAGTCCGTTATCGATTTCCAATCCTGAGACTAATGATTTACTTGACCAATTAGCGGGAGCGACGGTATTCACTAAACTTGATTTGAAGAGCGGTTATCACCAAATCAGAGTTCGACCTGGTGATGAGTGGAAAATAGCGTTCAAGACGAGGGAGGGCTTGTTTGAGTGGTTGGTAATGCCCTTCGGGCTATCAAAAGTGCCTAGTACATTTATGAGGGTGATGAACCAGGCCTTACGACTGTTTATTGGTAAGTGCATGGTTGTATACTTTGATGACATACTTGTATACGGTGCCTCGGAGGAGTCTCATGATACGCATCTACGGGAGGTTCTACTAGTTCTACATAGGGAGAAATTAATTGTAGCCATGAGTAAGTGTGTATTCTACACTGATAAAGTGCTGTTTTTGGGTATGTCGTGTCAGCCAAAGGAGTAACAGTTGATTCTACTAAGGTTGACACGATTCAGCATTGGTCGTGTCCATAATCAGTTTCGGATGTGAGGAGTTTCCATGGTTTGACATCGTTTTATAGGCGGTTCATCTGGCATTTCAGCACCATTATGTCACCCCTTATTGATTACATGAAAAAAGCAAGTTTGAGCGGACACCGGAAGTTGAAGGGGCGTTTATGGCTATTAAGGAATGTTTGACGTCAGCCCCAATACTTGCATTACCTGATTTCTCGAGTCCTTTCGCCTTGCATTGTGATGCCTCCAAAATAGGCATTGGAGCTATTCTTAGTCAGGAGGGAAGACCGGTGGCGTTTTTCAGTCAGAAGTTGGCTGGGGCTCGTGGGAGGTACAACACCTACGATGCGAAATTCTATGCTGTGGTTCAAGCTATTCGCCATTGGAGACATTATCTCTTTCACCGGGAGTTTATTTTATATAGTGACCACGAGGCGCTTAGACACTTGGCCAGCCAAGATTCTGTGTCTGGGAGTCATACATCATAGATTGCCTTTTTACAGCAGTTCAATTTTGTCATTAAATATCAAGCTGGTTCTGCTAACCGTGTGGCTGATGCACTAAGTTGTTGTCATGGTTTGCTGACTCGTTTACGGGTGGCTGTCACGGGGTTTGAAACTTTTGCATCCCTTTATGTGGATGACTCTTATTTAGGTCCCATCTATACAGTTTGTTGCAGGGTCCTCACCAGCCCTTTCTTTTGGAGGACGGCTTTGTGTTTAAGGCTGTTCAAATTTGTGTGCCAGATTGCAGCCTTCGATTGAAATTAATTGAGGAATTTCACGGCACGGGATCGGACTTTGGCCCTCATTGGGACCTCATTTTTCTGGCCTACTCTGCGTCGTGAAGTGGATAGGTACGTTGCGCATTTCAGGGTGTGTCACATGGGAAAAGGGAAGGCTACTAATGTTGGCCTTTATCAACCTTTATCAGTTCCGTCAGCTCTTTGGACTGATATCAGTATGGACTTTGTATTGGGTTTACCGCGCACACAATGTGGTAATGACTCCATTTTTGTGGTTGTCGACCGGTTCTCTAAGATGATACATTTCATCCCTTGTAAGCGCACAACAGACGCAATTAATGTGGCCCAGTTGTTCTTCAGGGAGGTTTATCATCTTCATGGTCTACCCACTTCTATTGTATCTCATAGAAACACGATATACGTCTATCATTTTTTGCCGAGCCTGTGGAAAACAGTTAAAACTTCACTCAATTTTAGTAGTGCGTATCATCCTCAAGCAGATGTCCAGATTGAAGTGGTGAATTGATCCCTGGGTGATTTATTGAGGTTTCTAGTTGGGTATAATATCAGGTCATGGGATCAGCATTGGAGCCAAGCCGAGTTCTCTTACAATCATGCTCGGAATAGGAGTACTGGTTTCACCCATTCCAAATTGTGTGTAGCGTTTTACCGCGCAGTCCAGTTGATCTATTGAATTTACCGTCCAAGACCAAACTGTATGGGAAGGATGCTGACTTTGTTTGTAGTTTGTAGAAGGTCCATCAACAGAACAGCACAAATCTGCTGGAGTCCAACCGTAAATACAAAGAGGCGGCTGGGCTGATCGTCATCGGCGTTCTGTTGAGTTTGACGTCAGCGACTATGTTTGGGTTGTGTTAACTATGGAGTGGGTACCATCTCATGAATACTCGAAGTTGTCTCCTCATACGATTGGTCTTGTGGAAATAATAGAGAAGGTGAATCCCAATGCGTATCGCCTTCGGCTTCCTTCTCATATTCGTACTTTAGATGTGTTAAATGTGAAGCACCTTTTGCCATATACGGGCAATGATATAGCAGAAAGTGATGAGGACTCTGAATCGAGGGAAAATCCCACTGACCATGGGGAGAATGATGAGGTTCATGTGTCTAATGTGCAAGAACAGGCTCTTGCATACTTGGAACGCTTCGATGGTCGTTCTTCAAAGAAATGACCATAACTTTTGCATACAGTGTCCATTTTGGGTTCATAAGTACTTTTCGGAAAGGTCTCGACAATCCCCATTGAAATCATCACTTTTCCATGACGTATGATGAATTTTTGGTGTTTGAGAATGTTTACTAGGACAAAATGGCAATCGAAGTTTCTTCTTTTAGTATTTTTCATTATTTGCTTATTTCGTCTGTAGGCCCATCCCATTAAGGAATTGTTGGCCCTTTAGGTTATATATTTTCTCTTATTTAAGACGATATAACGTGATGTAGGGTTTCTTTGGTTGCCTATTTTTCTTGAGTGCAATCCGTGTTGTTGAAATATCATTGTGTGTTGTAGATTTGATCTACATCAGTGTACATGTTATGATTGAAATCTATTCCCTTTTTGATATGGTGAAATAACGAGAACAAAAAACACTTCTAAAATCTAATCATTAATTTTGAGAATATCTGGGGATTTGAGGTTAATAACAAATACTGTTAAATAGATACAAAATTAACACTATAAGAAATCGGAGAAATAGGGGCGACATGTCGCCCCTATAGCCCAACATGTCGCCCCTATAGATCAAAAGGAGTGAAAATGTCGTCCCTAACGGTCGTTCCTATAGATTCGTTGTGCAAAACCTATAGGGGCGACATATGTCGCCCCTGTAGACTCAAATTCACAGCACACCCGAAATGGTATAGGGACGATACTAGTCGTTGATGTTCCTCATTAATTACGTCATCTACTGACATACCCTAATTTAATGCAAGAGGCCTAATAACTTTCATCATTGTTTCCACTTGACCTTGCATTTGAGTCTGATATAATTTCAACCTATCTTGCGAGGATGCAAATTCAGGAGAACGGATATTTCCCGTTGGGGCGTGCGATGATGCGGCGCTGCTCTTGATAGAGGAAGGTCTGCCCTTCGAGATCAGACCAATTCTACTCATGAATCAGCCAGTTCTCCAAGGGCCTCCTTCACGATGGCGCAATCATCCACCTACGTGCCAATGGAGGCAGCCTGGGTCTGCAGAGTCTCTCTAGTCAGAACAAGTAGGTCCCGTGTTCCAAAAAAATAAGTAATAAAACGTAAAATCAGTTAAGCAAAAAAGAGTAATTTTATAGTATATGTTGTACTCACGTGATTTGCTGAAGCAAGCTCGTTCACTTATTCCCCGGCTACTCGCTTATGTAATCGCTCAAATGTATCCACGGCACTCGGCCACTCACCAGTCTCAAGGTCTCTCTACCAAAAATTCAATTCGATAGTAAATGAAAATACTATAGTATGTGTGTAAAAAAATGGTATTATTGAGCCTTTACCTCAGAGTATCGAGTTGCAGAAAAACACTTCGAGTCTTGGCAACACAGATATCTTATCTTCTCTTGGTTGATTTTATTTTTTTCTGATTGAGCCTGTTATCAAAAAGATACAGATTACCTAATTGTAATCAATAATGAAATGTGAAATTGGCTTCTCGGACGGAAAAAATAATTACTTACCAAGAAACTACGACTTGTGAACAAATCAACACATCTTTGCCAATCCTCAACAGAGATCTCACCATACGGATGGCTCGATCCATTTTCCTTAAAGTGATCATTCGTCTTTGCTTTATAGGCTTGATAGCCATCGGCTACCAAACTGTAAAGACCGCCTAAGGCATCCTCATAATCCTTAGCCGACTGACCACTACGGTCTACGAATTTCAAAGTACGTCTATGAGGAAAAAAACTAATTAATGCATCACTGAGTGATACACGTGTGTACAATATTTATTAATCAGTTATGTTGATAATTACTTCGACTGCAGTTCATACCCATCCTCACAGCTCCTCAGGAACGTCAACCCAACTCAAATAGCAAGGGAGACAGTTTAGTCGAATTATATTTCCAACTGATCGTGTGAACATTCCCGAATTATTTCCGATCGGTTGTAGGGTCTCGCACTTAGAATCGACATCAATGGGAAGTGGTTTTTTCCACTGTTGAACCACTGTTTCTTTAGATTTAAGCTTCTAGAGATACCACGCCTGTTTGGTGGGGGCACTGGAAATTGAAAAAGCATCGGGATTAAAAAGAATAATCAACAATGATAATAAAAATAAGAAAATAAGGTTGTGAACCAAAATAAAAATTGGGAAAATTGTACTACATACAACATTTTTGGGGTCAATTGCAAAAATAAGTAACTTAACAAAAATTCTGAATAATATGTCATCATCTTCTCAACCATGGTAGCTGCAGTGTTCCACTACTCGTTCGTTGGCCTACCACCAAGCTACCACCCACATCAGCCAACGACCATCAGCCACCAACCGTCTTCATCATCACTGGATCTTACCGGAGAACATGGCATCGTTCAAAAGACCACAACTTGTGAACCCACAGTAACAGCCTCAAAGTTGTTGTTCAACTGTAAAAGGTTGTGGTCGCGGTGGTCCGACTGTCCACTATCGCAATTGTGTTCCCCATTCACCATCCCACGGTGAAATGTCTGGTAGTCTCTAGCTTAATCAATGGCCGTGAATTCAATTCCGTCTCCTTCACAATTGCAAGAAACACAACCCGTAGCTGCTCCATCACTGACAAAGAACTAGAAGTTCGTTGTCAAGAATTCAAACTCAGAAATTCAATACAGAGCCTTTCTTGTTCTTGGTTATATAAAGACGGGCAAATTTCTGGATGTATTCTTTGTGATGGTGTTGGATTTTTATACATGAAAAATGCGTGAAAAATGTGAGAACAGTGCACCATGAGTGTTTGATTTTATGTTGAGACAAAGCATCGTAAGAATTATGTAAAGTTTCAAGCTATGATACTACAATTTTGTTCAAAGTATCATAAAGATTTGATAAAGTTTCAGTTTATGATATCAATAATTTGAAAGTATCATAAGTATCATGTTGTGATACTTGTCATAAAACAGTATTAAAAATATATTGAAGTATTTTTCAATTATTCTTCAAAATGAAGTAAGTTTCAATTATGATACCAAAATGTGGGTATTTTTGCAAACGCCCCATAAAATCTTTTACCCAACTAGCCTCTATAGGCTGAAAGATCTGTAGGGGTGACATACGTCGCCCCTGCAGTACTTGTTTGTCCTCTCTAAAGAGTTAAAAAATGCGGGAAGAATTCCCGCAAAAAAAAAAATCTGGCTATAACGGCGATAGTAGGTACTATAGGGGCGACATATGATCTGGCAGCCTATGGGAACGACTTTGGTGTGTTGTCCCTATTGATGTGACATCAATAGGGGCGACTTACATGTTGCCCCTGAAAAGTCGCCCCTATTGCTCCATTTTCTTGTACTGAAGAAAAGTCTCAACACTATTTTTATATTCATACAAAAGTAAGAATCATTTGGAAGGAGCATAATTGGGGGGATTTCATATGGGCGCATTTCACTTTTGCATTATCTTCTGTGCAATTTTTTTTTCTCTCTCTCATTTATGGACTGCTTTCACTGAAATAATTGGGTCATGAGTGAACTAGAACTAGCTAGATTAGAAAAAAAAAAAAAAAGGGATTATATGATTTTTCTTCTAAAATATTTATTATTTTCAACGTCTAGTATTACCGAAAAATATGAGCTAGAAAGAAATTATAAGCCTCTGTTTGGCAAAATGTATAAACAGCGACGTGTTAACATTTCATTTGTCCATTATTTTGACAAGTAAAAAATAGTGAACAAGAATTTTTGACTAGACGAAATTGTTGACTTTTAAAAAAAAAAGTCCAATAAGATGTGTCACGTGACTATTTATAAACAAAATTTATAACAATATTTTTTTAGTTTGAAAAGCAAAAGTGGTTGCAACAAACTTACCTGTAGATTGTAGTATTATCATGTTTCATACTTATATGCTGCTGTTGTCACTTCTCTTAACCCCAAAGGCTTTGTGACTGTTTTGTATGGAATAATTTTCTGAAAAATATTTTATTAAATTTCACTTAACGAGTTTTCTGATAAATTATTTACAAATAATAATGCAAACAAATATTATCTTAAAAAAAGAGCCCTAATCAAGAGTGATATTTTTCGACCTCCTACAGCCACCAAACATGCATTTTATTAAAAAAAACAAAAACAAAAAAACTGGCAAAATTCTATTCCAATTGGCTTATCTTCAATCACGTTGTAAAATAAATGATGGGATTGACATATTTATACATTGTGTGTGTATATATTATTCAGTATTTAGTTACCTTTCTTTTATTAATGTATAAATCTATATAATAATAGAAAGTACTTTTAAGCAGAATAAAAGTGAATGTTGCACTTCAAGGGTTTTGAACGACGTATTTTTTTTTTTTGAACGACGTATTTGATCTATAATATTGAATAAAATTGAACAATAAAATAAATATTTGTTTTTAGATTTTTTGATTTCTTAATATAATCTAATGATTTGCCTATCGCCTTTTTTTAAAAATAAATAAAAATATCTCAACTTGAAAATTCAAACTTGAGATATATTTTATTAAAAACAAAACAACACAAAAAATACATAAGAGGAGGGGGACTTATACCTTCAAGATAATGCAAAGAATCAACATCTTAACAACTATATGAATGCATTGGGAGACTACCTCCAAGTATAGGTTACAAAATGCAAGATCAAAACTAAGAATAGAGTGAAAACACAAAAGGCAACAAAAAAGAAAAGTATCTGCAAACTAAAATAAAATGCAACATTGACCAAATTAGTAAAATAAAATGCAACGCACTTCTTTGGTATAGATATTACTATTAGTAAACATATTCCTTCCACCCATAAAGATAAGCTAAATTCTCTTTTCATACAAATTAAGAAAATGTAATTAATAAAATTAAAAAATATATATATTTTTTAAAATTTCTATTAATGTATCTCTACATCAAATAATAGTTTAAATATGATTAATATATATTTGTTGATAACAAGGTATATTAAATAAGTGCATATTGACGGAAAAAAAATACACACACACACACACTCTTTTAATAAGGAAAAGTAACATAGAATTTGTGACTGATAAAAAAAATATTAACATTTAATTATGTCTTTATGGGATGAAAAGAGTATTAAATATGTTATAAATGCTACACATATAGTATGGACATAAACCAAAAAAGTGTAATAAGTTTTGAAAAGACGAAGAGATCCTTAGATGTTTGGCTATGGCAAGGTTATGAATAATTAATCTGAAGTTATTACTTTTAATTGAATTTTTGTTTCTATGCATATACATATACATATGTCAATATTTGGCGTTGGCAGCAAATTGTATGAATCTTTGTTTATTGCAATATGTCTTGATGTGTTTTGAGGTCCAAAATATTAGATGGAAGTTCGAGCTCCTTTTTAAAAACAAGTTTTTAAAACACTCAATATCAATCATTCATTTTTAATTAGATCTATAACATTTGACTTTTCAAATAATTTTAAAACACATATTCTTAAAAAATATCACAAAAAATACACGAAAATTGGGGGCCAAACAGTCGCTAAGAAGTATAATGTTTGAAAAGCAAAAAGCAACTTAATTAATACTTGTTAATCATCAATAGTCCAGCTGAAAATAAAATTAGCTTATCCAGAACAATATGCTGTCGCTTTAAATTACTATGCATTAACAACTCCACCATAAAATCTGTTGAATAATAAATGAACTGACAAAAGTAAAGACAAAGAAAATGATGGTATAACACTTGTCAATCCGGATAAAATTTATATAAATATTATCCGTAATTCTATTTATAATTATTTAAACTTTTATACAAGAAAATGTTTCAAATATTTTTGAGCTTAAGAATATAGGTAGGTGTATCTTAATTAACCTATCGACTTCCTCATAGCTTCCACTGTAAAAGGCAAAAGCCCCTTGAACTGTGTGGTTTAATTTAGCAAACTATTTTTGGAAAATATGAAAACAATTTTGGTATATATGAAATAGAAGTCTCTTTATTGTTTCCAATGTTCTAATGCAAGAAAGAGAGGTTCTTTCCAATTTACTAGTGTAATCAAAAGTATGAATATATATAACATGTAAGTGAAAGAGATTTTCAAACTAAACACCAAGTAAATTTATTCGTTAATTTGCCTTTTTAACTGTTATTTTTATTTCATTTTATTTTTTTAATAAAATTGTTCAATTCTTAGCTTGAGGTGGAAGTAAACTACATTAAAAAATTATAACTTTTGGATGTGTAAATGGCCCGGGCACTTTTTAACCTATTCTTTATTTTTAAGTTGATGAGTTGGTAAAGTCACTCAAAAGACACGTATAGAGAGAGAGAGAGAGAGAGAGAGAGAGAGAGAGAGAGAGAGAGAGAGAGAGAGAGAGAGAGAGAGAGAGAGAGAGAGAGAGAGAGAGAGAGAGAGAGAGAGAGAGAGAGAGAGAGAGAGAGAGAGAGAGAGAGAGAGAGAGAGAGAGAGAGAGAGCTATATTTGGAATTCTTTGAACAATTCTTTAGTACTTAGATCTAGGAAAGACAGATAAGATTTCTCATACTTTTGAACTGGAAACTAATTCTTTTTGCAGCCCTTTTCTTGGCTAATAATGGTGTCGAAAATTCTATAAAACCTGGTTCTTTATGGAATCAAGCGATGAGATGACTGTCTAGTCAGTTTAATTAAAGTTTTTCAAATCAAAATCGTAGTCCACAAATTATGCTTAATTGGTAGCTAACTAGGCAGCCTTCTCATCATCTGGTTTCATTGAATTTTTGATAATGGTGTTGATGAAAATATTAATAAAATTTTGCTGAACTAAATTTTTTTGGCTTTTGCTGATAATACTAGTTGAAAATAGCTTGTAACCCATGTTTTTACAAAAAAATGCTGTGGTATCCAGGGACGGATCCAGGATTGAAGTCCAGTTAGAGCGGCCATTGATTGTTGACTGTTGACCGATGATGGTCAACGATCGCAATAACGAGAACTTTTATTATTATTTAATTTAATATTAAAAATTATTAAATCAATATATGAATACACTAAAACGTTGTTACAAAATATGAAAATATAATCCATACAAATCAAAATAAGAGACAAAATAGGTTGAGACTTTTGTTTAGGTATTTACCAAATCACAATTCACATTTGACAACCTTTAACTAATAATCACAAATCAAATCAAATAATTGTCAAATCTTAATTCACAACCTTTAATCAATAATCACAATTCACAAATCAAATCAAATATTCATCAAATCTCATTTCACGATTCAACCAAGGGGAATATGGGCTCACAAGTGATCAGATTTCAAAAATTTAAAACTAACATTTATCATTTATGCATAATTTCCAAATAACACTTCAATTTCAATATTAATGAATCAAATTATCAAATTCAAGGTTCAGTTCGACCTCCGTACATGATGAATCAATGAAAAATCGAGACCCAATCAAAAAGTTCCTTGCTAACTGCTAAGCTGCCTCCAAGAGCAATGAAGAAGAGAAACAAGATTTCATTAGAACTCAGAATTAGAAATGCAAAGTATAATAGTTAGAATCTTTGAAGTTTGAACCACCAATTTGTGAAATTTTGAAATTGAGAGTTCGAGATTTCAGTTCTAAAAGGACCGAAAGTCGGTCGAGAGATGGAAATGACTACTGCTGTTGGCCTATTGCTGGAGGAGCGACAGAGCCTGGAGGAGCAAGAGGCATCATTAGGGCGCGGGAGGATTCGATAGTAGCAGAAGGTTTGGAATTTGAAATTAGGTTTTAGACGGTATGAGTATAGTTGAAATGGGTTGGGTTTTGGGTTGTGGGTAAACCCATAAAAAAAACAAAAAAACAAAAAAAAATTCTGAAGGTTTTGCAGAGTCGACCGGCGAATCCGTCGACGACTAACTAGCGCGATCGCGCCAGCTCGCCACACGGTGGATCCGCCACCGGTTGTGTCCCTAACTTGTAGGGGTTGCAAACTATAGGTGAATATATTTAGTCCTCAACAAGCACTCGAGTATGGACAATTCTGTGTCTTTACCACGACAAGTGATGCTTTGATGTTTGACTTTTTGACAAGTAAAAATATATTAGAAGGAAAAGAAAATGTGGAAAAAAAAAAAAATCCATACTGACACCCCTAATTTGGTGGCTCTCTATCCCTAGTATTTTCCAAAATTAACCGTTGAGAATGCAAATACATATATCCACCTACTCGGGCCTAAAAATTTATGAAAGTGCAATGTTGAGAATGCAAATGCTTATAAGAAAAATAGGACGGGAACCTGTTTGTGAAAAATTCGCAAGTTTAGTTTAGACGACCATTTTATGTTCTCTTGCAACTTTTTAATCAAAATTATGATTTTTATATTCAATATAAAATAAAAGGGCATATATGAGTTCTTGTGGGGGATTGTGATTAATCACATGATCATTGATTAAAAACCGACAAAACATTGCCTAGGTTCATGTTGTCACTGTCATGGAAAAATACATAAATCCAAAAGACCAGGAAAAGACAAGATGACACTCGTAAATCCCTGATTGGTTAGTTAGAAAGGAGTGCATTGATTTGTCTAATGTTAATTGCACATTTCTCTATTAGAGGTTCCAAGAACTTTACTTGATGAGTTCTATTTATACAGGCATGCTTTCTTGCCCGGCCATGGTAAAGTGACAACTGTTCCATTTAAAAATTAATTGGAGACTTTACTTGACGCATTTTTATTGGAGGTGAGCGACATTTTTGTTGCCCACGTCGGGCAACAGAACAATTTCCAATTATATAGAATTTAATTTAAATCAAAGTCAAGAATTAATCTCAACCAAATATTGAACGGGATCCACAATTTTTCAATTGCACATCTTATCAACATATATATATATATATATATATATATATATATATATAGTTCCCGTTTAGTTTTCATTAAATTTTTCTCATTTTTGTACAGTATTTAATCTCAACGATCCATCAAAAGTCAAGTCCACAATTTTTTACTTTTCAACCAAATCTCAACCATCATTTCTCCTAAAAATAACTATTCATTTAAAAAAAAAAACTCATTTTAAATAATACCAAACACACTCATATATATATATATATATATATATATATATATATATATATATATATAGGCATAACAGTGCATACATTTTGCATTATTTCTATTTCTTTGCTTGTTTCTTCTGTCATTCACATTAATTTGGAACAAGGAATAAATTTCCTAAGATGGAATCCTTCACGCAGAAGGAATCTCGTTTAAAAGGAATTGCTGATAGATCAAGAATTATGGTACATCCCAACATTTTTCTGGGCCTAAACGAGGCATCTGTCAGCAAAAGTGGTGGTGGCTGCGATGCAAAACCAACTCAAACCTTGCCGGATAATAGAATGGTTTCAGGTTCAGAATCTTCTGCTGCTTTCGACATAAGACTTTCAGGACAAAATATGTTCAAAGAATATCATCAGGAAAATTCTTTTCTTCCTGGATTTAATCTTGTCAATCAGATTAGTGGAATTCCTATGAATTTTCTTGAATCTTTCCCAGCTTTAAATGAATCCCATGTATCTGAATCTTTTGCAGATTCAAAATTCCCAAATCTAAATTTGCTTCTGCAAGAGCCATCTATCCTGAAAAGGGCAGAAGAATCTCCGGCCGGCGTGAGTCAAAAGCCCTCACCCCCAGTATTCCCAGTGTCTCAACTTGAGCAATATTACCAGGTTGAGGCAGGGCCAGAATGGCTGAAGATCAATCAGAATATAGCAAATTATACCCCAAAAGGAATCAGTGATTATTTGCTTTGCACTACTAAAACTCAATCGATGAAACGAAAAATCCCGAACAGCCAGCTGCAGTTGAAATCTTGTTTATCATCATCAGTTTCTTCCTCCAGAAAGGCTTACAGAGGAGTGAGGCAAAGGCACTGGGGAAAATGGGTTGCAGAAATAAGATTACCGCGAAATCGTACACGGGTTTGGTTGGGGACTTTTAACACTGCAGAAGAAGCTGCTTTTGCTTATGATACAGCAGCTTACATTCTACGAGGAGATTATGCACAACTCAATTTTCCAGATTTAAAGCATCTGATTAAGGCCAATTCCAATATCGCGGCGCTTCTTGAGGCCAAGTTGCAAGCAATATCATCACAAGGAATACTTGCCACTTCAAACATGACCATTGATCCATCACCAACAAAGCCTTTTTTGCTTGAAGAGTCGGGAAATTCGAACCAAAATTCAGCAAGAAAAGAATGGCCATTATCGGATTTGGAGAAAAAAGTTGCAGGATTGAACCAAGGGAGCCAAGAAGGGATATCAGATATTGATACAGTTCAGTTAAGCAGAATGCCATCTCTGGACATGGACACCATCTGGGATGCGCTTTAAGTTTCAGATTCATAAAATTGGGATTCATGTATATAATGAACTCCGTAAGTTCTCATGTTCTTGTTGTGTTGATTCAGTATATCTTCATTAAACACACACGAACACATGCACATACACAAAATCTCTCTGTCAAATAAGTTTTTGGTTTTCCACAATTAGATTATGATCTTATTGAACATTTTCTGTACATTTTTTTTAATGTATTTTATTTTATTTTAGAATTTATAAGTTTCCAAGTAATCTTGTGAGAAATTAGAAGTTTGCCATAATAGTAATGTCAAATGAAGTAATTCATAGTTTCTGAATTCATATAATTACTTCTTTTATGTATTTTTTGCCAAGATTATTGTTAATGAAACATAAAATTTGGAGAAATTTACAAAATAAACATTGATTAGAAATTTAAAGCTTGTTTGAGACATTTTATATTCCATGGGAAAATGAATTTGGAGAGTATGAGGTTAAAAAGTTGTGAATTTCAAAAAAAAAAAAAAAAAAAAAAATAATGTATGGTTAAAAATAATTTTGAATAATAATAATAATTGAAAAACATATCTTTATATATATATAATAATAATAATAATAATAATAATAATAATAGTTGAAAAGTTATTTTCTTTTTTTAGAATGTGTGGTAAAAAAGTAGTATGTGCAATTGTGAAAAATGAGTTTTTAAAGAATGTGCGGTTGAAAATGAATATTGAAAAAAATTCGTTTTGAATAAACAATTCTATATGAATAAGTAATAAAATTTTATGTCTTATTGGTTGGGTCCCTATTTATAAATTGAGATGTATAAATTATTCTTTTCTATATAAAGTTAATTGTATTTGTATATTTTGATCGTATTTACTTTTTTATATGTAATGAAATAAAATATTTGTTTAATATATTTAAATATCAATTATCGGATTAAGATAGTTATTACCGATTATTATATATAGTATTATTCAGGAAGTCGATTAATTAATTTTGTAAATGATTTGAAAATTGTAAATATTTCAATTTTTAAAAATGGATTAACCATAAGTTCGACTTCAATCATCAAATCAAAATTGTGAAGAATAGAATATGTTACGTGTCCAGATCTTACTTCGCTTAAATAGATTAAAAAAACTAGAGAATAAACAATTTAATTAGTTATTAAAGAAAATGTTGAAGTTGCAACTTTCATTTAACTCTTTTGGGTATTTTTCATTATATATAATTGCATAACTTATGTATGCAAGTTACTTGTATCTTTTATTTTATTTTGTGCTTAGAAAATTTATATTATTCATATAAGGATATTAGATCAAGTAAAAATCTTATAGGGATAAACGAAATTATAAATTATCCACAGTTTGTGTATGCAAGTAATGTTTTTTTGTTATTTATTTTGTTATTTTTGTCGTGCATTTTGTTTTTACAACTTATTCATTAATAAAGTAATTGGCGCAAAAGGTTCCTACCTTTGGACATTCTTCATCCCAAGGTTTTTTTTTTTTTTTGGCATTTTCACCCTCACTTCACATTTCTTTGCCGAAAACGTCCCTACCGTTTGATTCCATCCAAAGAACCGTTAGTTGACTCAAAATTTACATATTTACAACTTTAATGAAGGACAAAAATGTGATTTTGTATTGGGTAATTGGCGCAATTGGTCCCTACCTTTCACACTTCTTGTGGAATTCGTCCCAACATTTTTTTTTTTTTTTTTTTGAAAAATCACCCTTGCCTTCACATTTTTTTGCTAAAAATGTCATCACTGTCTAATTTCATCCAAAAATTCGTTAGTTGACCCAAAAATCACCTACTGACTATTCTTTTGGTAATCTTATTGACAATTTTAATGAAGGGCAAACAAGTCATTTTCAATTATTTAATTTAAAATGATGTAAAAGAAAGAATAAAATAAAAACAAACAAAAACAAAAAAATATTTGTTATTGTTCATCTTCTTCCCAACCCCATTCTCACTCGTTCAGTTCAATTAAACCCTCTTTATTTTTTTTCCAATTACTGTAATTGGTATGGTAGAAAACAACCATTTCTGTGCATTTAATATATTGGTGGAGATGGTGAAAATATAAGGTTTCACATGTTTAGGTCTGAAATTGACGTAAAGAAAATGATAGGCTCGATGGAGGCGATTAGGGTTCCAATCTGAATCCTTTCTTGCCTTAACACCAAAAAGATGCCCTGGGTACATCTGAATCCTTTCTTGCCTTAACACCAAAAAGATGCCCTGGGTACAATTATAGCCATTGGAAAAAGAGAAAGAGGGTTTAATTGAACTGAACGAGTGAGAATGGAGTTGGGAAGAAGATGAATAGTAACAAATATTTTTTTGTTTTTGTTTTTGTTTGTTTTTATTTTATTCTTTCATTTACATCATTTTAAATTAAATAATAGGAAATAACTTGTTTGCCCTTCATTAAAATAGTCAATAAGATTATAAAAAAAATAGTCAATAGGTGATTTTTGGGTTAACTAACGAATTTTTGGATGAAATTAGACTGTAAGGACATTTTTAGCAAAAAAAATGTGAAGATAAGGGTGAATTTGTCAAAAAAAAAAAAAAAAAAAAAAACGTTGGGACGAATTTCACAAAAAGTGTGAAAGGTATGGACCAATTACGCCAATTACCCAATACAAAATGACATTTTTGTCATTCATTTAAGTGGTCAATATGTGATTTTTTAGTCAACTAACGGTTCTTTGGATGAAATCAAATGGTAGGAACGTTTTCGGCAAATAAATGTGAAGGTGGGGGTGAAAATGTTTCAAACATTGGGATGAATTGCACAAAAATGTCCAAATGTACCTTTTACGCCAATTACCCATAAATAATTGTCAATTATATTTTTCGTGCATCGCACGAATGCGATTAGTAGTAATTATAATAAGAAACTAGCCTGACCTTACCAACCAAATAAAGTTCGGTAAATTGGTACATATAATTAGACAGTTACATAACTAACAAGGCTTTTAAATTGCATTTCTTCCTTATTGATCAAAGACCTTATTATTTATAAATTTAAAGTGTTAGGGGATTAATTTATTCATTTACATTTTATTATCTATAAATTTGAATTTATTTTTTCATCAAAAAATGACTTGCACGCATAACATCAAATATTAGTAAATAGTGACCTCGAGATCTGAATCTGAGAAGTATGTCTAATGATCCTATGTAGTTGAGCCCTCAAAATATTAGGCTCGTTCTCTTTACTGTTTGAGATTGTTTTCTATTTTTATTTTCGAAAATATTAAAAATGTGTTTATTTTATCATTTTCGAAAACGTATTTTAAAAAATAAAAAAAAAAATTGTACACAAAATAAAAAACGTTCAAAACCTCGTTTTGAGCGTTTTGTGTGTATTTCAACAAAAAATGTTCAAAACTCGAAAAACTCATTTTGGGATTTTTTTTTTTTTTTTTTTTTTTTTTTTTTTTTTTTTTAGAGAATTATCCTAGCTTGAATTAAGCCTAAATAAATTTTTTTTTTTTTTTTTTGAAGAATTATCCTAACTTGAAACTAAGTTTAAATACAGTTTTATTGAATTCAATATCAACATTACAAAAAAAAAAAAAAAAAAAAAAAAAAAATTAACTGAGAATTCTTGTTGTTATATTTCAAAAAATGTCTTGATAAATGGACTCTAATAGTTTTTAAAGAACTTGCATTTTCTGGATTTTAATAGAAACAGAGCTTCCTCAAATCCCGAACCTGATCAAGTTGTGTTAATATAGATTTTTAGTACTCACATTAGTGTATTGCATGTAATCATGTTTTCAGTGTATTGTGAAAGGAAATTTGAGTTTGAGCCAGTAGTATTTTACAAGCAAATTAATTAAAAATAGTTTAAGTAGTATTCTGAAAAATTTCAAACATAACGTGTTTTCCAACTTTTCATTTTCAAAAACAGTTTTCAGAAATGAAAAATCAAACGCGTTTTCAACAAATTTGAAAATAAAAATAAAAATAGAAAACATAAAATATTTTCGAAAATGAAAATACAAAATAAAATACAAACAAAACGCCACCTTATATTCTACAAATTTATATATGTTGCTGCTACGCCTTCAAGGCAGTTGACATTTCTATTATATATCTGAGTTCAGAAAGAAAATTTGCAAAGTTACATTAAATATTGCTGAACTAACAAGAGTGAGAGCGAAATGTTATTTACATAAACAGAAACTTAAAATAAGCAAATATTCTCTAAAATGACAACGACTATAGAATACAAAATTCCGCCCCTTATTTTTCTGAATTATCCTAATGTTGATGATGTTGACTTAAATGCTAAATTAATCGATTTAAGGACCCTATAGTTGTTCGTCATCTTAGTATAAAATTGATTTGAATTAGCAGCCTTTGACTTAATTAAATTTCAAGAAAATAAAAAGTCAAAATTTAATATTTTTCGTCATTATCATTACCAATAATGCTTTTGTCTAATGTTCATTTTTTAATCGATCCTTGAAACTTATCTAAGGCACTTTTTATGTGTATACATCCAATAAGACAAGAACATTTATTATTATTATTATTATTTTTTCTTTTACAAGCAAACTAATTAATATACAAATTAATAAAGTGGAGGCATATTATATCAATAAACAATGTGAAACAGCTGAGGTATGATGCACAGTTCTTCCTTCCTCCCTTTGTTTTACTGTGAGAATTAAATGTATCACCAACTTCTTTTTTGGAAGTGATGAGCATATTTTGATAATTTCAATTGATTAAAGAGTAGTTTTAAGTTTGATATTTTGGTTACAAATTGATATTTTGACTCTACTTTTGTTATAAAAGGGATTGCATTAATCCATTTTTCAATTGCTAAAAAAACTTGGGTTTGAAAGATTTTCTCTTTCAAGAATCAAGATCTACCTTCTTGAGAGTTTGAGTTTTCAAAAGAGTTTTTCACAACATTGACTTGAAATAGGAGTAGTGTGTGTGTGTGTGTGTGTGTGTGATCTTGATGGTAGGGTTCCTATGAATGATTCTTGTGTTTGGTGAAACTATTCTCTATACACCTTAGAAAAGCAGTGCATATGAATAGGCTAAAAACCTGAGCTCCGAGATTGGAAGTAGATGGACGGTAAACTTGAGCGAAAAAATGAATAAAAAATGAAAAAATGAGCCCCCCCTTTCCTTCCTTTCTAAAAATAAAAAATAAAAACTTTTAACATTTCGTTATTGTTGTATAACTAAAATAATTTTTAAACTTAAGTAATATAAGTCAAATAAGAAGTTACTGAAACTTTAAAATGTTTTATTTACATAGCTAAACTTTAAAACTAGACACCAAAACTAAAGCTTGGTGAAGTGTGTACTTGAGAAAGAAAAAGAAAATTAATGTTTCAGTGATGTAAGTGGACTATAGGTGGCAAACGAGCTGAGCTGTTTGCAGACTCAGCTCGTAAAAATACGAGCCACGAGTGACTCGACTCATCATTTTGACAAGCCAAATAATGAGCCAATCACCGCATGTGGAAACGAGTTGAGCATGGGCTCGGCTTGTCCAACCATGAGAGGCTCGTGGAGACGAGCCACGAGCTGGCTCGTAATTTTTTTTAAACCAAAACGATAATTGTTACAAAACGTCCCTACATTTGACATGAATTGTGGAAAACATCCCAACATTCTAATTTTTGATATAAAACATCACAACGTTTCCATTTTCTTGTTCAATACGTCTTTTCTGCTACTTTTAACACCTGTCCACTGTTAATTTCAGTTTGCATAGTAAACTTTCAAAACTTTGAAGGGCATATTTGTCCAAAATAAAATTAACCCGTTTCATTTCTTTCCCGTCTCAATTGTTAACTGCTAGTAAATATTATCTAAAAAAATAAGTTCATAAATATTTTTCTACAAAAAAAATGATGTAAAAATTGGCAAATGGCCAACTCTTTACCATGAGAATCACGACTACAAGAATAGAACAGAAAGAATTGGAGATGTATCAATGAATCTTCACATTTCAGTATGAATGTCAATAGTAAAAAGAAGAAACGGAGAATTATAGAATGAGAAAGATAGTTTGAAACAAATTTGGTTCTGGAAACCCCTACGTTTAAATAATTTTGGTAAAGAACATCCCAACCTTTTAAGATCTTTGACAGTAAATACCCCTACCTTTAACACATTTTGCACAAATTGTCCCTACCTCTAAAAACTTTGCATGTAGCATCCATGTCTTCTTCCTTTCTCCAACTTGTTAGAAACACAAATCACAGCGCATTCACCATACACAACCACCAATAGTCTACAAATACCCTCAATATTATAGTGACATACACCAATTTAATCCTCATGAATAGAAGAATTTTGAAGAACAAATTCGAACGCATTTCAAGCAGATTATTGCATTTTATTATTGACACACAATTATTAATGTCAAAATTGCAAACCGTTATTGCTCAAACACATACTTTAACAGTAGAAAGAATGCTGCAGAACTCACCGTAAATGGGAGGTTTATCATCTAGGTCTCTCAAAATCGGAGTAAACATTCACAAAGGATGATGATTTTGGGGCGTATAACATAAATAATCAAGAATTTTTTTTTTAAATAGAAAATCAATATAGCCTTTGCTCCACAATCGTTAAATGAGGAAATATTGTAGACAATAAGGAACTAAAAAAGGAAATACTATAATTATCCACTCTTCACCTTCAATTTTCGACAGTAAGACTCATGGAGAGAAGCTGTGACGGTCGTTGAATTTTGAAGAGGCTATGGCAATATGCTGGTTTGAAGCTTGATTCACATATTTAAAAAAAAAAGCAAAGAAAGAAAATTAAATGGGCCGGTTATCTATGTTTTGACAAAAATGTTCCTCGATGTTTTAATTGTTTACTACGCAAAATAAACTTGATGGTGGAGAAGTGTTAAAAGTAACAGAAATGACCTCTTGCAAGAGAATATGGAAACCTTGGGATGCTTTGTGTCAAAAATTAGAACGTTTGGATGTTTTTCACAATTTATGTCAAAAGTAGGGATGTTTTGTACCAATTACCCAAACCAAAATACAAATTTTTTGAAGAAAAATTTAAAAAAATAATAAAATTTAATAACTCGTGGGCCAAGCCTAGCCTGGCCCTTGATCACACGAACAACAAGTTGATCAATGACATTATAGAGTCGAGCCGACTCGATCCGGTCCATTGCCAACTTTAAAGTAGACCAACTTAAAATTTTGTGGTCAAAGTGAAATTTAGTCTAAATTTCGGCAGTCATTGATAAAATCAATCCGAGAATATTGGTATGTGATATCAAGAATACTAATTAAAGTTCGATCTAATCTGTTAGTACATCTCTGTTGCTTGATTGGGGCACATTCACTGATTTTTATGATAATGTCATTTCAGGAGAGGTTTATCAACCCCTAATTTATAAACCAAATAGCCTCATTTGGCAACGTCTTTGTGAGATCTTTTGATTGCAAGAAAAATGAGCAAAAAAGACGAAAAATTAGAGACGACATGAAAAGGCGTCTCTATTGGTCGACCAATAGAGACGACAAAAACGTCGTCTCTATTGATCGACCAATAGGGACGACTTTTTAAGTTGTCTCTAATAGTTGTCAACCAATAGAGACGACTTTTCAATGTCGTCTCTATTGATCGTCAAATAGAGACGACATATCTATTGGTTGGCAACCAATAGAGACGACTCCAATATAGACGACATAATGTTGTCTCTATTGGTCGACCAACATAGACGACTTTTTGTCGTCTCTACTCTGTTTTTAAAAATTTTTTATTCTTATTTTTTAAAATTTCGCTATTTTTTTGTTGTTGACCTTTTTAATTATTTACATTTATATAATTAATATTAAAGTTAATTTGTTAAGAAAATATTATTAAGTTAACTAATATATATTATTTAAAACAAAATTTAACACAAGAATTTAATTACCTTAATGGTTGGGACATCACCACCCAACACTTAGGTCTCGAGTTCGAATCATTGTCATGCACAATTATCATATAAATTAAAGAAAATTCCTGAGTCGACGGTTCGGATCGAGATTTGGGTCGGATTAAAAAGGGATTGAATCGGGTCAAAATAAATAAATAAAAAATTAATTAAATATTTTCACAAATAGAGACGACAATGTCGTCTCTAAAGATCGTCTCAATTGCTACAGAGGAAACAGAGACGACAAAGTCGTCTCTAATTATTTTCAGCCACGGACCTACAAAGACGACTCATTGAGAGATTCTTTAGAGACGACTTTTGTCGTTTTTGTTGGGCCGAATTCTTGTAGTAATGTTTCTTTGGTCTTTCGCTCTAAGCTCAAAGTCAAGTGTAATGAAACTTGATTAAATATATAAAACTCATATGGAAGAAGAACACAATACTATTCCCAGTTTTCCTTTTATCACAAAAAAGGGACCAAATTCTTTGCTTCACTGACTGAATATAAAACGGCCAATTGTGAAACAATGTAAAGTGTAAAAATAAAATTCGTTACTTGCAAGAAGGAAGAATATATGGGAAAAACCTTGTTCTCGTTTCATTTTTTTAATAATAAATAATTTCTTTATTGGAACAAAGTGAAAATTAAAAATTGATACAAGTTAGGCAACATTAAGGAAGCAAAGAATAACTTGACCAATGAAAAAAAAATTATATTTAAACGATTAACTAAGTAGTAAAAGAAACATGGTTTAGAATGCCTTGATTTTATTCAAAAGGTTAAGCTATTATAGATGTAACATATTTATTTATTTAAAATGTTGTGTTCAATATGTTCGTGTTTATAATGGATTTATTTAAAGGCGTGATGATTGTGATAACATAGGTGCCAAATATACTAGAACTCAAGTCTTCAAGAGTTGTGATACTACTCGAACCATAAAAAAAATAAAAATAAAAAAAATAAAAAAATAAAAAAAAAATAAAAATTGAGAGAAGAACTTGTTACTGAAATCACAAGACATGAATCCACTTTTGATTTGATTCATAAAGAATTACAGATGTTAGAGCTTGCCAAGATAAAGAAAAGAGGACTTCTCATAAAGTGTGAGAAATAAAGAGTAAGCAAAGTATCTCAACCAAATCATCATTGATTACGAATACTAAACAAAAATTATCTAAAAGTTTAAGATGGCACAAAATTGCTTATAATCTGATCAAATTCTATTTTTATTCACATATTTTGTAGAACAAGCAACTTTTACCAATGTTGTAACCACACATTCCTTGAATCCTTTGCTTATAAGCTTTAAAAATATTCGCCATGCATGCAAGCACACGTTGCTAATGTACTTTTGTATCTACTCTTATGCCATGTTGAACTACAGCAAACATGGAGGTTAATGTTCACCTGATATCTCGCGATGCGAGATATCTTCGCAAGTGCACGGATCGTGAGAAGTAATAAAGTGGAGCTAGGAGTCCGGATTATCGTCCCACGAGGACTGCTATTAATTACCGAAATATTTTAATTCTACACTTTATTTGAACTAACAAATGAATTTGAGATTTTAAACTAAAAATAAGAAGATGAATTAAATAATTAAATTGTGAAATTGTTTTGTTTTAAAAGATGATTGTAAAGTAGTTGGGATTCACGAGTTCACCTAGCCAATTAAATCAATTCCAATTCCAGATTTTATTTTCTAAATATGAGCTCGATCGAATTCACTAATTCAAATTGAGATTCCTCTCTCGAGTTTAAATCAATCCTACCTAAATAAGTCAACCTTGTATCTCTACAGAGGGTCCGAATATTCCTTATTTAGATGCATTACACACAAGAATTCACACACAACCGCAGTAATAACAAAAGTATATCTCTATCTCTCGTTCAATTACCGGATTTATTACCTAGATTTATGTTATTAACTCACCTCTCGGATTATGGAAATAACACATAAAATCATGAATAAGTGGCCAGTTCATTCACGCATTAAACGCAATAATAAATCAACACATGCATTAAAGCGTTAAAACAAGGAATATGGAATTAAAATAATTAACTAGGCTACATCGTTCATCCCAACATCAAATTTAGCTACACATCATATTTAAATAGCAAAAACAAAATATAATGACGTTCATTGAAAATAACAACGAAGAATGGAAAGATTGCACCAATTATCAATTCTTCAAGTATCTTCAATTCACGCCCCTCTGCGATGCTTGAATCTCCAAGAATTTTAATTCAAATTTCTGTTGTAGCTCGTTCTATGGAGAGGCAAAGGTCTGATTTTCGTGCAAAGATGTTCTATTTATAGTTGGTGAAGAGATCAAGTTGAAGAAGGAAAGAAATTCATCAAATCCGCGCGCGAGTCTTTTTTGGTATCTGCACAGCGTTCAGTATTTCGACCATATCTTTCTATTTCCTTATCCGATTAAGATGATTAAAATTGCGTTAGAAAGATAACTTAAAGGACCACAATTCTTCTTGAAATAGGATTTTCCTAATTCGAACGTTTACTACCCCAAATTTTGGTCTCAAAGTACGACTAGAATTCTGTCCAAAATCTTTTAGGATTGAAATCAATTTTATGGTAATATTCTTATCATATTCCATTCATTTTTGACTTATACTTGCATCCAATTAACTCCTAAAAATCCTCAAAATATCTTCTTATTATCCAAATCAATCATTGGATATTTGCAAGTTGGTACCTCATGTTTAATTTGCTTTTCAGTCCTTCAACTTCCAATTGCAACAATATAGTCCCCATACTTTGGAATCTTCTCAATTCCCTCGTTTCAACTCTCAATTCCTTCAACTGGGTCCTTCAACCTCTGATTTGTTTACTTCGCCACATTGCATCTTTCCGGTTGACGTCACAAACTTATCAATTGCTCATTTTAGCTCCAATTAACATCCAATTATGCATTTTTCTCATCAATTACTTTATTCTTCATCTTTTGAGATATTTTCTGCAAAGTAAACAAATAAACACAAATTAAATAGCATATATTCTAAAACGATAATAATTTATTCTAATTTAGACGTACAAATAAGTGTATAAAATACACTTATCAGTTAAAATACAAAAGAAGAAAAAATTTACCTAAACCAAGTGCGTTTAATTCGTCTTTTTTGGAAAAAATGTATTTTGAAATAGTGATTTTTGAAATAATGTACGGTAGAAAGTAAGAGAGAGAACTACAGAACCATTGTTTCACTGGAGAAGCTTGTTATGGAAGTGAGGAGTAAAATATTTGAAAGGTTTGTTATAAAATAGAGTTGTATGGAAGACATCCTCACACATTATTAACAGTTGGCAGAAACTCTGTTAATTTGATATATAGCAAATGGCATCAGAAAGGAAAGAAACCCCAACAGAAGAAGATTTTTCTTTAGACCAACTGTTCGGGCTCACCATGAAAAAGGAGTGGAAACAAGTTGAAGAGGCTTACAAGAAATGTCCCTCCACTCATAGAGCCAAGCTCACTAAATCAGAAGAGACAGCTTTACATGTAGCCGTCTCTAGTTACCACTCCGAATTAAATAGCTTTGCTTGGGAAACACATATTGTGGGAATGATCAATTCCATACCAAAAGATGATGCCTTCGAGATATTATCAATGAAGAATGATAAAGGAAACACTCCTCTCCATCTTGCAGCAGCAGTTGGATGGCTAAGAATCTGCGAATGCATAGCTTCAAAGGTTCCTGATCCTAAACTCATTAGCACTCGCAATTTAAAGGGCGAGACACCACTGTTCGTGGCAGCTTATCATGGAAAGTTGGATTCTTTTATTTCCCTCCATTATCACTACAACCCAGAAGCGGACGAATCCTTTTGTAGAAGGGAAGATGGGAATACAATTTTACACTCAGCCCTTTCTGGAGAATACTTCAGTAAGAAATATTATGTATAGGCAGGTTTGTTATTTATTTATTTATTTGAGAAAGGGATAAAATTACATATATTATTTTTTGCAACAGAGTTGGCTTACCAGATAATCAAATGTTACCCAAAGCTGGTCAACTATGTTAATGTGGAGGGTGAATCTCCTCTCCATGTTCTTGCCAGAAAGCCTAATGCGTTTAGAAGCAGCACTCATTTTCGATTCCCTGACTCTCTCATCTACCGCTGTGAGAAATCTTTAAACTAACACAAATCATATATTTGCAATAAGATTCTCATTGTCATTTTCATGTTTATGTACTTTGTTTCTTTCTAATAAGTCATGCTAAAGCAAAACTGTTATTTCTGGTAAGGCGTGTTCGTTGACAAGCTTAAAATGGAGCGTCGCCCCCGTAGAAGTATTTACAGCCCCACAAATGATGTAGACTGCTCAGAGAACTACAAGACATGTGTTGACATCTTCCTACTTGTTGTCTCTCCCATTTACAAAAGTATTAAAGGTAAACAGGATGTGTTAGGAAATTTATTATAGTTTATTTATAATCCAAATCATCGTGCTGGAAATATCAAAAATCAAATAACTAAAATGAAAGCGTACCTTAATCATACATAATTCACGAAGATCAATTATGATGGTTGGATCTTCCAAATCAATACTTATTACTTATTTTCTCTCTGATAATGGGCGATGTCAGAACAAAATGAATAGTATTTGTGATTTAGGGACTATAGATATATTTATATACTGTATTTCCTGTTAACGTAATTCGGCCTATCGTGAAATTAGGAATAATTGTCTAGTCTCTATATATAAAAGTCCATACATTAATTTGATGCATAAAAGCCTAATATACCAAATCCTTATCAGATCACTTTAAATAGGCTTAATAAAATTTGATAGCATTTGATTCAATATACAATAATGGGAAAATTACATAGAGGGGTATTTCAAAGAAACAATTCAAAAATCATGTGAGGGATTTTTTTTTTTTAATTTCAGTTGCTAATTCATTTAATCAGGTGTTTAATAATTAAAAATAAATATAATAATATATATAAGACAAACATAATTATTTATTATATATTATATTAAAATTAATATAATATTAAACAAAAAAACTCAAATTTTGACGTCACAACCTCCCTCACCCCCACCCTTGCCCCGCCCACACCCCACCCCACCCCCCACCCTACGCCAAAAATAATTTTTATTTTTTTCCTTTCGATGTTTTCCTATTATTTCCCACCCACCCCACCCCACCCACCCCACCCCATCGCAAAGTGAAGAATTGATCTGGGGTGGTTGGTGTGAAGTGTGGAAAAAAAAAGAAGAAAAATCAATTATGGATGGGGTATGGTGGGTGACGGGATGCGGTGGGATGCGATGGGGCGGTTGGGGGGAATGTGAAAAAATAGAAGAAAAATCATTTTTGGGTGAGATTGGGTGGGTGGGTGGGGTGGGGTGGGGTGTTGTGGGATGAGATGGGATGGAGCGGTTGAGGTGAAGTGTGAAAAAATAGAAGAAAAATCATTTTTGGGTGGGGTGGGGTGGGGTGGGATGGGGTTGAGTGTGGAAATATAGAAGAAAAATCATATTTGGGTGGGTTAGGATGGGGGTGGGTGGGTGGGTGACGAGGTAGGGTTGGGGTGGGGTGGGTGGAAGTGTGGAAAATTTGAAGAAAAAAATTAATTTTGGGTTGGGTGGGGTGGGATGGGGTGGGTTGGGGATGGGTGGCGGGCTAGGATCTGGGCGTGTTGTGGAAGTAGAAAAAAATCATTTGGGATGAAGTGGGGTGGGGTAGGGTCTGGGACAAGGTTGGTAGGGGAGTGGAAAATTAGAAGAAAAAATTAATTTTGGGTGGGGTGGGTGGGTGTTAGGGTAGGGTCTGGGCTCGTTGTGGAAAAGTTGTAGAAAAAATCATTTTGGTTGAGGTGGGGTGGGGTGGGACGGGTGAGTGGGTGGGTGAGATGAGAAAAAATAGAAGTAAAATCATTCTTGTGGTGGGATGGGGTGGGTGGGGTTGGGATGGTTGGGTGGGTGCGTGGGGTTGGGGTTGAGGTTGGGGAGGAATTGGGTGGGTGGGGGTGGGTAAGGTGGTGTCGAAGGTGAGTGTGGAAAAGTAGAAGAAAAAAGTCATTTTTTGGATTGGGTGGGTGGGTTCGTGAGGTGTGGGATGGGTTGCCGGGGTGGGGTGGGGTGGGGTGAGTGCGGGGTTAGATTGGGTTGGGTTGGCGTGGAATGGTTGTGGATTGAGTATTGTTTTGATTTTATTATTTAATATTATATAAGTTTTAATTTAATATATAAATGATAATTATTATAATATTATATTAATTAATTAACTAATTAACACCTGATTCTTTTAAAAAAAAATCTTAAGTTTGTTATATTTAAAAAGTGAAAATTTTAGTTGTATAGCTATATACTTTTCCCTACAATAATTCACACATGAGCCACATTATCTATTAAAACCTTACAATCTCCCACTTGGATTATATGTGTATCATTACAATTGTGTATCAATCATAATCTTATGAGTACTTAAAATTTTGCTATCATTACTGAATGTATCCCCAAACAATCATATCCATCAATCATATCAATGTAGAATCAAAGCGGCTTTCGCTACATTTATCGTAACTAACCTCATTAGTGGTCACATATATCGACATAACTAAATGACATGGATCAAGAATGGAGTGTAGCACGGAAAATAAATGTAATGTAATCTTTAACATGTCTATTTCCATCTGGTCCAACCTTATACCTTAGTGAGGTTACTCTCAAACAAGTTCAGAGATAATAAATCAAACACTTTATAGCTGAAAATAACTTTAACCTTAATCCTATCCAAAAGGACAGTAAATGTCTATAATGTAAAAGCATCTCAAATACAAACTCCCACTGAAACCAAATATCATCAAGAAATACAACACTCATATGAGTAGTGTGCTCATGAAAAACCTTTGGTGATAATACCTTAGTAAGCGGATTTGCAATTATGGAGTTTGTCCCAATGTGCTCTTATTGACACTTGTCCACTCTAAACTGTATCTTTCACAACTAGGAACTTATGTCAATGTATTTTGACTTAGTTGAGTTTCTTTTGTTATTGAATATAAAAATTGCAAAGTTATTATTGCAGTATAACTTTAGTGGTTTTTCTATACCTTACAGAATCCGCAGCCCAGTGTAAAATTCCGTAGCTATGTTCCTTGATTAGATGCCTAAAAAACGCTACAAAATCTGCGGACATGGTAAAAGAGTTATAAGTGTCTGTTAGGCACTCTTAGAAATAGCTCCTCCAATTAGCAAATAGATGTTGCTTGATGTGGATCTTCTACTGTTTTGGTATCTAATAAAATCGGAATCAGAATACCATATGATCTCAATCTGATTCGATCTTCTTTATGTGAGCATGTAATCCTTTGTTCTCTCCAAATACCTTATAACCTTATTGGATGCTTTCCAATTATCCATCTCAGGGTTGCCTTAAATATCTCCTTAGCATCCCAACAATGTACGCAATATCCCGACGCGTACAAACTTGATTATACTTCAGACTCCCAATAGCTGAACTATATGGGATCTTCTACATTTCCTTGACTTTAAGGTTGCTTTACAGGCATTAGATGAGACTAAATTTTTCACCCTTAGCGACAGGGGTGTCCCATGGTTTACTATCTTGCATGCTAAATCTCTTAAGTACTTTATCGATATAGCCTTTTTGTGACAATCCAAGAATACCCCGAGAATGATCCCGGTGTATCTGAATTCCTAATAAAAATAGGTGTCAATAAGATCTTTCAGCTCAGAATTCCTTAATAAAAATCTCTTGGTTCCGTGCAACATACCTATATCATTAGTGGTAAACAATATGTCATCAACATATAAAATCGGAAAATAGCCTTACTCCCATTGAACTTGTAATATACACAATCATCAACAACATGAATCTCAATACCAAACGAGATAATTACTTGATGAAATTTGTATTACCCTTAACAGGAAGCTTGCTTGAACCCATAGATGAATTTCTTTAATTTGCATAACATACTCTTCGAGTCTACTGACACAAAGTTTTCTGATTGCACCATATAGATCGTTTAGTCAATGTCTCAATTGAGAAACACCATCTTAACATCCATATAGTGTAACTCAATGTCAAAATCTGCAACAAGCACCATAGCTGTCCTGAAAGAGTCTTTCTTTGAAACTGAAGAGAAAGTCTTTGAAGTTAATGCCTTCCTTTTGTGTAAAGCCTTTAGCTATAGGGCGAGCCTTATATCTTTCGACATTACCTTTCAAATTCCTCTTGGTTTTAAAAATCCATTTACAACCAATAGGCTTCACACCTTTTGTAAATGGCACAAGATCCCAAACTTTATTATTTTGTATAGACTTATGCTCCTCATTCATGGCATCAATCCACTTTTGAGAGTTAGAATCCTTCATTTCTTGATGGAAATTGATTGGATCATCTTCCACCATTCCATTACTTTCCTTTTGTTCTTGGAGAAATACTATAAAATCATTTGAAATAGCATTTTTCCTTTCTCTAGTAGATCTCCTTGGTTCTTGAGGTTGTTGAGTTTGCATTTCAGGAATGATTACCTCATTTTGTATGGGAGGTTCCTTAACATTATCTTACTGAGGTTCAGGATATACTTTTTGATCAATGATAGGTATAGAAATCTGCACATTGTCAAAAGTAACAGTAGGAATCGAAATCGGTCATTCCTCAACTTCTTCCTCAAGGACAATGTCTCTAACCTTATTTCTCCCCCAAACTCAACATCCTCAAAAAATGTTGTAGTTCCCGTTTCAAAATTAACTTAAGTGTGGGATCATAAAACTTATAGTCCCTCGATTGCTCAAAATAACCAATAAAGTAGTTGTTTATTATTTTGGAATCCAGTTTCCTTTCATGTGGCCTATAGGGCCTAACCACATTTGGATATTCCCAAATGTGGAAATGCTTTTGACTAGGTTTTCTACCTATCCAAAGCTCATAAGGTGTTTTAGCAGCAACTTTAGTTTTTACTCTGTACAATCTTTCTTTAAATGTCTAGATTTTTGGCAAAAGAAATAACTCTCATTGTCCTTCTGTGGTTTCTTTTGTTTTGGAACCCTTTGCAAATTTATATTCTTTATCTGTTTTCTTGTCCTTATCTTTAGAAGTGTTTTCCATATGAACACTTTCAGTTCCGTTTGGCTTAAACTTTTCTTCTACTTGCATACAAAATAAAATGAAATCATTTAGAGTCCATTTCTCCCTTTGATAGCTACAACTAACCTTAAATTGACTAAATTGTGCAAGAAACTTGAACACTACGAAATGAGCTCATTGAGAGTCCATTTCTCCTTTTGACAGTTATAACCGACCTTAATTTGACTAAATTGTGCAGGAAGCTATATCAATACCAAATGCACAAGCAAGTCATCAGACAAGTCGAGTTTTAGTGCCTTAAGTTTTGAAGCAATGTGAGACATCTGCATGATGTACTCCCTTATGTTTCCATTGCCTTTATACTTTAATGAAATCAAGCTTTGTAGAAGCGTGCTTGTTTCATCATTATCTTTTTCGAAAAATGTTTCTTAATGATCATTAGACTCATGCGATTTAAGCAATCTTTCTTCTCAAAGTTCCTCCTTTGATCAGGTGAACTTTCATCCATAAAAGGAGCGAGTTGATCAATCCTTAGTGTGTGTTCTAGACCTATGCAGCCAAGAACAATATGAATGTTCTCTTTCCAATCCTTGAAGTTTGTTCCATCAACACAAGGAATAAATTTAAGTTAGCAGAGATGGTAGCAGAACTAAAACTGAATAGAGAACATTTAAACAAAATAATTCACATAAATACCTTATTATGCAAATAATAATTTCAAATAATGGCAGAACCCATCACAATTTACCTAGCACAGCATCAATATTTAGTCTTTGAGCAGAAATATTGACTCGTAAGTGATACTTTTGGTGTAGTGATTAAACAATGACAATAAGATATGTCAACCAATAAACCTTTCTTTGGACAGATTTATTGATCACACATTAAATCAAATAATTGTCACACGTTTATCACCACAGGTGCATGTGAAATTCGAGCCAAACATTGACATTCCTTCAGGCCGACCAATATCCGCATGAATAACACACACACACACAAACACTTAATTTTATCTTGGTGTAGTGATCAAACACTGACAATAAGACATGTAAACCAATAAATCTTTCTTTGAACCGATTTATTGATCACACGTTAAACTAAATAATTGCCACATGTTTATCATCAAAGGTGCATGTGAAATTCGAGCCAATTATTGACCTTCCTATGGGCCGATCAACATCCACGTGAATAACACATACAAATATCTTCTAATATTCTAAGTTAATTAATATCCAAATGAAAGGTTTCTTTGACAACATGTTGCTTCAACTAATTCACTTTCGAATATTATATATCTCTCAAGAGTCCACTGTACAAAAAATTGAAATTAAAATTACTGATTTGCATATATCTTGACTTTAGGATTTGAATTATAGAATTCAAAACTTTAGAATGAAGTAATCCTTAAGTTGGGAGGGTCAAATTGCAATATTCTTTAAATTTTGGTGGCCAATTATGAAAAATTTTAAGTTTGAAGGACATAATTGCAATTTTCCCAAAGCCTTATTGGGAAATTTAGGAGAATTCCAAATATTAGGTCCCAACTTGAAAGAAAAAATCAAAACTTTGGAGGCTAGATTATAAAATTTTCAAACTTTAGAGGCTGATCTTCAAAACTTTTCAAACTTTAGGAGCCAATTTAGAAAAACATAAAACCTTAGGAACTAAATTTAGAAAATTTTCAAACATTTGGGACCAATTTTGAAAATTTTCGAACTTTAGGGACCAAATTACAAAATACTAAACTATAGAAAGTCCCAACTTTATAATTTATAACTTAGGGGATGAACTTATAAATTCCATAACATTAGGATTTATCTTTATTTCACAACCAACATAGATGACTTCAGTACAAATTACTTAAAAAGTCCAAAATTGCACTGTGATCCCTGAAGGTTTCAAATTTTCTCCATGAAATCCCGCCCCCTAAATTGAAATGCATCATCTAGGGTTTAAACCTTAGTCGCCACCATGGTTTCCACCATGGACATCGGTCCCCGTCACAAGCGTGGCTGACGACCAGGAACACTGTAGCTATTGGCACTATGTCTGCAGCGCGCTACGCTGGAAGCAACTGCGAATGTCGACAGCATTTGTTGTCTCCGTTTCGCACCACCACATCCTTAATCACCCCATTTTATATACATGATATTTAATGAAACCAATTTTCATCACCCCAAATTCAAATTTCTGAATCTTAATCAAACTAATAATATTCGGGATCAACTAAACCTTTGAATTTTCAGTCCAAATCATATGATTAAAAACAGATCCGATAATCAAACATGATGATTTACTCTGATACCACTTGTTATGAAATTTATTACAGGTAATTTTTTATCTATAATCCAAATCATCATACTGGAATTATTAAGAATCAAATAACTAAAGTGAAAGCGTACCTTAATCATACATAGTTCACGAAGATCAATTCTGGCGGTTGGATCTTCCAAATTAACACGTAGTCCTTATTTTCTATTTCATGATGGGATGTCATAACAGAATGAACAGTACAAGTGTTTTTGGGATCATAATTATATTTATTTATTGAATTTCCTGTTAACGTAATTTGGCCCATCGTGAATTTAGGAACAATGGACTGTCTCTATACATAAAATCACATACATTAATTAGAGGGTTAAGTTCATAATTACAAACATTTAGGTTTGGAAATTTTTGTAATCAGGTAATTTGTAACTAATTTTACAAGTACAATTTTTTTTTTTTATCAGAATCAGGTTTTTTTGTTTTTTTAATTAGAATCAGGTTTTTGTAATTAATTACAATTGTAACTTTATTTCAATTTTGTAATTAATTATAATTATAATTTACGAATTAGTAAAACATTAGTTTAATTAATAATTTGTAATTAATTATATTATTCTACTTTCTAATCAACAACTACCACAACCGTCGTCTTCGAACCACTTCGAAAATATAATTGTAACTTTATTTTAATTTGTAATTAATTACAATGATAACTAATTACCACCAGCACCAATCGCCACCTAAGGCTAAAACCAATGCCCATCTTTTCTAAACGAGTTTATGTGAAAATCAGATGTTTTATTGGCGTATCCTGTTATAGTATCTTATGGCCACACTTTTGCTTTCATTCCTGCATATTACTCTCTTTCAAACCCAAATTAGTCAATTGCTCCAGCCATGATTTCTCTACCATAAAAAAATGGTGGTGCTTGTCGCTTTCATAACCGGGCAGCAGTGATGCTCCTCTGTGGCTGCAGCAATGAGTGTCGCTGCATAATCGAGGAGAATAAAAATTTAGTACCACAAACACTACCAGCTCATGCACCACCACAGTCGCCACAACAACCACCACATACAACACAAAGTAGGACTGGCGTCGGGTGGCTTATGCCAATAATGAGATCCGGTTGCTTAAAGGAACAATTGTTGAGTGTCTATCCAAAGCCGATGAAGAATTCCATCTGAATTTCAAGGCCAACAGCTACATCATAGCTATTGGTCCCCCGCTCCATCAGCCACGATGCGCTTCAGAAGAACATAGTGACTTGCTCTTGTCATGTTGTGACGATGGCTGTTGCTTTGAGCGCCCGTGCACAACAGTGTTGCCTTTGCTGGAAAGTGACGTGAAGATTGTTGTGTAGCCGGTGAAATGGATTAAATGGGGTGAATTGATTTTGTTTTGTCAAAATAGGGGGCAGGTGGTGTTGGGGCGGGTGGGGTAAATAGGTTTATTTTAATTTAAAATTATTAAACAATTGTTAACACCTAATTTTCAGAAATATTTAACTTTAATTTGGATTAATGAAATGTAAACTTAAAAAACATGTTCCTATGTAATTCTCCCTTAATTAGATGCATAAAAGCCCAATATACCAAATCCTTATTAGATCACTTTAAATGGGCTTAACCAAATTCGATAGCCTTTGATTCAATACACAATATATACAGCCATATGATCGATTAAAACCTTACAGGATGCCTTTGATTCAATACACAATATATAAGGCCACATGATCGATTAAAACTGTAACGACCCGGCTCCCTCGCTGGGGCCTTCTCCGAGCCGTACTCATGGTCTTTCCACTCCCCCCAGGATTGGGCTCCCTCGAGGGGCCTTCTCCCAATCTTACCCTGAAGTGGATTTTTGTCTCCCCAGGGATTCGAACCTTGTACCTAGGGATTAAGTACAAACTTCATGGAATCCCTGGTACCATTAGACCAATTGGTCTAATGGTTGGTCTAATGGTACCAGGGATTCCATGAAGTTTGTACTTAACCCCTAGGTACAAGGTTCGAATCCCTGGGGAGACAAAAATCCACTTCAGGGTAAGATTGGGAGAAGGCCCCTTGAGGGAGCCCAATCATGGGGGGAGTGGAAAGACCATGAGTATGGCTCGGAGAAGGCCCCAGCGAGGGAGCCGGGTCGTTACAAAAAAGGCGTCGGTCTAATGGTACCAGGGATTCCATGAAGTTTGTACTTAACCCCTAGGTACAAGGTTCGAATCCCTAGGGAGGCAAAAATCCACTTCAGGGTAAGATTGGGAGAAGGCCCCTTGAGGGAGCCCAATCCTGGGGGGAGTGGAAAGACCATGAGTACGGCTCGGAGAAGGCCCCAGTGAGGGAGCCGGGTCGTTACAAAAACCTTACAGGATGAACCGTATTTTCATAAGCTAACATTTTATATTTCTTATGATGTTGCTTTTTTCTTTCCAGCTGGTCTTCAAAAATATCATGATAGTTCGACCGATGAAGAGAATCCTACCGATAGAGAGAAGAACCCTCAGAGTACGTAAGATTTTCTTGCACAATTTTTGAATTAATGTAGTTTTAAGTAACATATAATTTGTATAATCAAGTGAAGAACCATTCTATTTAGAACACTTGTATTACTTTTAAGGTTTAACCTAAGAGGATCAAAGATGATCATATAAATTGGATTGTGAGAGCAACAATAATAAGTTTTGATTTGACACTTAGAACGCCATAGTACACATACAACCATTAGCTATATGATGTTTTATTCCATTCATTTTTAAATCTTTTCAGTTTTAGTGGTAGTATATATTTCTTCATGGAAAATATTGCCTGTACATGATTTTTTGTGGAAGAAAAACATATTCATGCTTTAAAGTTCTAAAATAGAGTATGTTGTTTATGTATAATGTATATGTCAAGCAATTTGTCTTGTGAAGTTTCAAAAATTACAATTTTAAGGTAACAACATTTCTTGGAGTTATTATGAATCAAGTTTGGCGGGTGAAATCTTGATTTATGATTTGAGATACTTTATTTTTCGTTTGAGTAATTTTAATCCTAATCTCAATAACTCTTAACTTCTATTGTTTTTGTATACATGAATTTAAGTTATAAGTCTTTCTCTTGTATCTTTATTTGTATATACCTTTAGTTCTTCCTTGAGAATTTTTTTCATTCTTTTTATAGCAAGTTGAGTCTATAAGTATAAACACGAACTGTATTTTGTAGTTAATCAAGCAATTTTATGTATAAATATAAGGTGATATGTATTTCTAAAATATTGTTTCTAAAACCTCATAAATATTACTTGAACGATGAGGGAAACAACAACCATGTTTGTCTTGCGACTTAGGAGGGTCTCTAGAAGCCATGAAATTGAACTCCCATTGCATACTGATATATTTTTGTTGAACTAATTGAACTAAAAGTGTAAGATGTTAGGTAGGATTACAAGTATATTATATAAATATTATCTTCAGCATGTTCATTCACATATAGGAAAAAGTTTATTTTTTTCCCCCACAAAGCCTAACACATATACTGTTCATTTAAATCGGGGGCAAAGCTTCAACTTGGACCTTTTCCATGTTGAACCAATTGGCTTAAGCGGTTAGATTGGATCGTATGCATATTATTTAAATATTGTCTTCAATGATTTTTATGGACTTTTACTTGTGGAGGATCGTGAAGATGAAGAACGGGAAGATGATGATTACTTTCCTCCCAATTATGCAACATGTATTCTTTTTCTTAAATCTTTGATGAAGATCTTCTTGACCGTCATAGGAGTTGGTAAGTACTATTTTCTTTTCTTAATTTACTTCACTTTTTCCTCAAATTTTGGGTTTGATCCATCCCTATATTATAGTAACTGCAATACAAATACATTAACCTTGCTGATAATTGTAGGCTTTTGGTGTATACGGAGAATTCAAGTAAAAAAAGAAAGACATTCACATGCAGTAAAAGTTATGAATGAAATGATTAAGTTTGAGTCAAGTTATAAGTACCACGATAATGGGAAAAAACCTGGAAACCTGGAAAATTCAGGAAGAGTTCTACCTCCATCTTCTCCTCCTCCAACCGATGATCAGCAAGTTGTCAACCAGAACCCAGAAACCAATGGGACAAGTTCGTCAACTGATCGACCACAAAACCAGAATGAGAAACAGAAAGATGAACATGGATCAGGTAGATATTTTTTATTTGTTGAATTGAAATGCTATACGTAGGAAGCCGTTCTTGTTTTTACTAGTTATGAATTTGCAAACAATTATGTGGGATCAATATGAACAGTGAAAATGGATACTCAAATCTTAGCTAGAGGAGAGACTCCAATACTAGTTGCAGCCGAGATGGGTATTCTCGAAATGGTGCAGAAAATCCTGGATACATTTCCAGTAGCTATTCAAGACCTGAACTCTAGTGAGAAGAATGTGTTGATGTTGGCCGCTGAAAATAGGCAAACCACTATTTTTGATTATTTGGTGGAGAAGAAGCTCCCAGAATTTGTGTTTCACCAATTCGATAATCAAGGAAACAGCATTCTGCACCTTGCTGCAAAGTTGGGAGAACTCCCACCATGGCGCATTCCTGGTTCTGCTCTGCAGATGCAATGGGAGATCAAATGGTACAAGGTACTGTGCATGTATATGTTAAACTATTAAATTTTTAGAGAGAGAACTCATTTATTATTTAATTTAGATCAGATTCTTTTTTTCTATCAATTATGTGCATAGTTTCTTATAAATGGTTGGTTGTAAGACTCGTAGCCAAGATCTCTTTATGCTTTCAATCTATTTTTTCCCATTTGGTGGCTAAAGATTTTTATAAAAGTTGATGAAATATGTGGTGAAATGTTTTGGGTTTAATGAAATATGTAATTGAGATTGATTGACTTAGATTAAAATCTGGATTTTAATCTAAAACCATTTAAATAATACATGTGTTCTGCGTCTGCCATCTTTAAGCTTTTACATCAGCTAGTTATCATGTTTTCTGATTTCTATCTTTAACTTGTAAGTGGTTCCAGAAAATGGAAAATTTCAAATTGAAATGAATACTAACCAGATTTCTAACATGATGCAGCATGTTAAACACTCAGTTCCACCACTAAACTATGCTCACAACAACGCTAGGGGAGAGACCCCAAAGAAGATCTTCACACAAACACATCGAAACCTGGTTAAAGAAGGCACTAATTGGCTAACCAAAACATCAGAGTCATGTTCTGTAATTGCTGCACTCGTTGCCACTGTTGCATTTGCTACCTCAGCCACAGTGCCTGGTGGAATAAACGAGGATACTGGGCATCCAATTATGGAAAACAAAATAGCCTTTGACGTGTTTTCAATCACATCCCTAGTTGCTCTCACCCTCGCTGTCACATCCCTTGTGTTTTTCCTTTCCATCATTACTTCGAGATGTCAGGAACGTGATTTCAAATTAACATTGCCAAGGAAGCTCTTGCTGGGACTAACTTTTCTCTTTGCATCCATTGTTGCTATGCTGATCTCATTCTGTGCAGGGCATACCTTTATCCTTAGAGAGAAATTGAAATACGAGGCAGTTCCAATATATGCTGTTGTTTGTATACCAGTGGCCTTTTTTGCTTTTGTACAGCTGCAACTATATTTTGATCTTCTATGGTCTACACTAGTAACGGTGCCACTTCGCAGTTACAAGGTGTTCTATGATTAGGTTTCCTGATAATTCCCTAGTATCGCGAAGATCACTTGGTTAAATTTTGTACATATACAAAGCAGTCACAGTACCAGATTCAATAATTTCAAGAATAAGTCATAGAGATAGAACATGAAGAAGGGAAAGAATGTACACAGCAATTGTTTACAGGGTTCATCAATTCAAATGTCTATAATCTTTAGTTTTGGAGCTCACTTTCACTATGAATCAAGATTGTTTCCAAAATGAAATTACCTGTTTATCCTCTATGTAGAAGGACAGAAAAAGACTAAATTTTTTAAATAAACAGAGAATTGAAATATACTTGAATGAACCGTCAGTTTTGTCGTATTCTCTCCCCACTTGTAGACTTTATGTTCATAGCACTTTCAGTTAGCTTCTAATACCTGAGAGTGATCTAACTGAGTGTCATCCGTCTAGTTAGTCGTCGGATACCAAATCATATTGCGACATAAAACAATGTAGTACTTTGCATTGAATTGAAGCAAGTGTTCAACATTTTGAACTTTCTTTTTTCTCTAACAAGGGAATAACAATATTTAACCATCATCAAGCAAAGTAAATGAAAAATAAATGGAAATTCTCATATTACGTGTATACCCATAAAGAAAATTCTCCTAGTGTGGAATGGAAAAATTGAAATTTTCATTATGATAAAGTGGGATACTTATCTTGCAATATTTTTTTTTTAAGTATTTGAAGAAGATTAATCGAAATCACATGCTAAAGTTGTATTATTAATTAGTTTCTCAATTGAAGTACAACAGCAGAATCCTCCCCAGTTCTTTTTCTCAGGATGTAAAAGAGAAGAACATCATTCTTGTTTCACTGTTAAAGTGGCATTCTTAATTGTTACGCGTTGCATTGGAAAATTCGTGAATTTGGCCTTTGTTTCTTTCTAGTCAGATAGTCCAATTTTTCGTCCTTGTTTCCTCTCCTTCGCGTACTATTCCTCTATGCAATTTGAGTATGACTTTCTTCCTCCCAACTTTCTTCTCAGTATCGGCTCTCTAATTCTCTGCCCCGTGCCTGCTCCCAATTTTTTGTTTAATGATGGATGCCCAATTTATTGAATTTCTGCCTATTTTTCTAATGGAAAATGATACTTGTAAACACAAATTTGACACATTCGTTGACAAATCCCTCACATGAGGTGGGCCCCATGTGCCCAACCAATGTGTCAAATATTTATTACTTGTATATACCGAATTTATATGTTAACATATAAAATAAATATTTAATTAAAAATGAGAAACAAAGGAAGTTAATTAATTACAAAAAAGTTTAGAAAGCCTGAATGCACTGGCTGATTCAACAAGGAACCGATCCAAAATTCGGTCAAAATTGGCCCCAAAACCACATGTTTAAAAATCGGATTGAAATTGAATTTTTTAGCAATTTAATCGCAACCCGATGAATCGGTCAGAATTAAATCAATTTAATTATTTTATTTAAGTTAAGGAAAAAAAACTTAAAGGATTGAATTGACACCAGAGCAGCCATTTGCCATCCACTTCAATTTCTCGATGTGTGATAGCTACCTTTCTTTTTTCTTTTTCTTTTTCTTTTCTTTTCCTCTTTTTTCCAAAAATTGATCAAAATTTGACATTCTAACATACTATCTTCCATTTTTAAAATTATTTTTATTTTTCATTTTATTTATTTGTCAGAAGTTTCTCTCCAAAAATTTATTCAATAGTTTCCCGGAAAAAAAACTATTATAATTTTTAAATAGGGTAATTATATTTGCATCACAATTTCTTATAATTACACCACATTTGAATTGCATTATTGGTCGATAATGTTTAAAGATTATTACATTTACGTTATTTATTTTTTCATCAAGTTCTTATCATTAAATTTTCAACAATTATCAAATTTTGTCCTTCGTGATTGTTTTCGTCCAATTTTATTATTATTATCGTGCTTTAAAACAATGAACAAGTATTCAATTAATTTTTTTTATTTTTTTACTTATTAAGTATACAAGAGGCAAATAAATCTTTTTAATCCCTCTTAATAATTTTTTTGATAGAAATCGATAGAAGAGATGAGATATATTAATCAATGAAAGAATTAAAATAAGAATGCGATGAAAAAAATTTGGGGGACATAATTGTAATATTGATTAAAGGTTATGAACATTTTTGCAATTAAAATGTGGTGCACATATAAGAAAATGTGGTGGTAACACATTTAACCTTTTAAATAACTGTGTTTGAGCACATCTTATTTTGAAATAGAATGATTTTTGCTAAGATGCCTTTATTTTATTTTTAGTAAAAATTAGTTAAACTAATTGTTAAAGTTTATAATATATATTTTGAATATTTTGATTATTTCAATATATATTATTAAAAATAAATAAATGAACAAAATTAGTAAATAAATAATTAAATAAAATTAATTCTAAAATGACAAATGAATTGATTGAAATATAAAGTTGTATAGATTATTCGAACTTAGTTATTTTACTTGGATATTGATTATGTATTTTAATTTGATTAGAAAGCAACTTGAATTGAAATTAATTATTTATGACCAATTTGAATTTAGTTAAAAATTATATATATCATTATAGGACTTAAATAAAAAATATTCAAACTTAATTATTTTACTTAAAAAGTTCGGATATTTATTATTTATTTTAATTTGATAAGAAGCAACTCGAATTGAAATTAATTATTTATGACCAAATTGAATTTCGTTAAAATTATAATTATAAATATCATTATAGGACTTAAATAAAATAATTTTGAAATAATTGGATTTTGGAAAAAGTAAAAATTTATAAATATAAAAAATTTACCTTTAATATTTTTTTATTTTTTTATTTTTTTGAATAAAAAACATTGAATAGATTAATTGATGCATGCATGTACTAAGGCAGACAAAAAGCGTGGAGTACAATCAGACCAAGAGAAAAAACTTGACCAATATGCACCATGAGCTGCTAGAGCATGGGCTAACTTATTACTACTTCTAGGAATGAAAGAACATGAGCCATTAAAAAACTAAAGTAAAAAGATAATATCTAGCAATATTTCAGCATTGGGTTCCCATGAAAGATCACTATCAAGCGCACGTACCACTCGACTGGAGTCTATTTCTACTAAGCATTGCGTGTAGCCCAATCTTTGTATGAAAAGGATGCCGTCTTTTATCCCACGAGCCTTCGCCACCTCTACTGAGAGAGCCCAGTCACACTGTTTGACTTGAGCCCCCAACACCACACCGAACTCGTCCTAGAGGACCGTACCAACGTGAAATATACCTGTCCCAATCTTGAACGCTATGTCAGTGTTTAGTTTGATTCTCCCAGTTGGAGGTAAAACCCACTGTGAGTCGAGGATACTAGTAGGAAAATTCACCCCATTTGCCATGTGTTCCTGTCCCCTGTCCCCAATTATACAATCCTTGCACAACCTCCCCAATCATCTCTACTGGCCTCCTTTAGTTTTGCCCCCATGTACTACACGATTTCATTCGCCTCAAATAGTCCACATAATCCCACATAACCAACCTAATTCTGTCGAGGATTTTCATTGTGCCAACTCCCATAACATCAGTTGAATGTTGTTCAGTCCAATCAAAGCTTTTACCTCTGTCCACAGGCCACTTACCTTCCATACTTGACGAGCAGAAGGGCAATAGAAAATGGCATGCATCCCATTCTCCACCCTGCCGCACTCCCCGCACCGAAATTGTCCCTCAGGCTAGACACATCTTCTTACTAGATTTTGTCTAGTGGGAAGGGAGTCGTAGAAAAGTCTCCAAACAAACACCCGAACCTTTAGGGGAGTAGGAAGTTTCCATAAAATTTTCCACCATCCGTCGCTGCTCGACTGCCCTTCCAATTCTCGCTTTCCTCCAGCAACCATTCTATAACCACTTTTGACAAAGTTCTTCTCGTTAGATTTATAATGCCAAATGATTTTATTCGGTTGATTAAAAGAACCAAGGGGCAAAGAGGTGATAAGATTTACATCAATCGACCAATAGATAGAATGTATGAGATCCTTATCCTAATCGCCTGAGACCATTCTCAAATCCCCTACATGATTGACGCTCTCTGATCGTGGAGTATAAGACAAGAAAGCTCCCTCTCGAGGCAACCAGGGGTCCAAGAAAATTCGAACATGCTTCCCATCACCCACTCTCCATCTCAGTCCTCTATCCAAAAGCTCTCTTCCCCATAATATGCTTTACCACACTACTGAAGCCCCACTTCGTTTTCGGGTAGCGAGAAAATCCACTTCTCTGAAATATTTAGATTTCAACAGGAGGCTGACAAGAGACTCAGGATGTTGGAGTAATCTCCAGGCTTGTTTGGATAGCATGGCTTGATTAAAGGATTCCAAATCTCGAAAGCCAAGTCCTCCTTTCGCCTTATGTTCACACAGTTTGGACCACCCAATCCAAGGAATCTTCTGTGCATAGCTCGAGCTGCCCAACCAAAAATTACGAATCATAGCAAATAGAACTTGGGAGTTGAGATATGCTCATGATATAGGTGGGGATCGCCTGTAGAACTGACTTCACCAGTACCTCTCGCCCACCTGCTTAGAAAAGACCAGATTTCCACCATCTCACCCTTTTCCAGATTTTTTCCTTTACAGACGAGAAGGCCTCTATTGTGTTCCGTCCAACTGTACTGGGAAGCCCCAAGTATTTTCCCTGAAGGCCAACTAGGTTCACACCAAATAGAGCTTTAATCTCATCCTGGAGAGGGGGAGAAACATTTGGGCTGAAAGAAATGGAAGTCTTTTCAAAATTAATCTGCTGACTTGATGTGTGTTCGTAACACTCCAAAATTTGTAGCAGTGCCTGAAAATCTGCATGACGGACTTGAAGAAAAATAAGGGAATCATCTGCAAAGAATAAGTGGTTAATTCTCGATCCACCCCTTGCGCATTACAAACCTTCTAACCCGCCCTCCCGTTCGCCTAACATCAATAAGCCAGAGAAAGCTTCTGCACAAAGCAGAAAAAGATAAGGTGATAACGGGCATCCTTGAAGAAGTCCCCTGGTAGGCATAACCTATCCTCGGACACTCCCATTAATAAGGAAGTTGAATCTGACTGAGCTCACTTCTGTGAAAACCCCATTTCTGCCATTACTGCTATAATAAAATCCCATTCCACTCTATCCTAGGCCTTACTCGCATCAAGTTTGAGTGCCAGATATCCCTTTCTCCCTCTCACTTTCTTGTTTAATGAATGAATGCATGCATTCAAACCCCACAACTGCATTATCTGTTATTAGACGGCCTGGGACAAAAGCACTTTGATATTTCGAGATCATATTTGGTAGAACATGCTTCAAACAATTAGAGATTGTTTTGGAAATAAACTTATAAATTACATTACATAATCTGATCGGTCTAAAATCCTTCATAGACTTTGGTGCTCTCTTTTTGGGAATCAAAACAATGTTCGTATCGTTCAAAGATGCAAAGGATTTCCCATTGTTTAAAACATCCAAACAAACCTGGGTAGTGAACTCCTGTACGAGATCCCAATGTTTCTGGTAAAAAATTGCGTGAAACCCATCAAGCCCTAAGGCTTTGAGTGGTCCCATCATCTTGTGGGCTGCATGAACCTCACTAACATCGAAGGGTCTATCTAGATACTCTAGATCATCAGCTGAAAGAGTTCGCTATATCCTGCTACCTGAGTAGGTCTGGAGCTCCTAAACAAAGATAAAAAATCATCCTCAATAATTGCGGTGATAGTGTCCTGATTTGAGACCCAAACGCCATCTGTGTCCCGAAGTCTTTCAATAAGATTTTTTTGCCTCCTTCATGTAGCTTTTAAGTGAAAGTACTTAGTGTTCCTATCCCCTTCCTTCAACCAATCCGCTCGAGACCATTGTTTCCAATACATCTCCGCCTCCAGTTTTTTAATTTCCTCCATATGATCACTACTATCTGTAGAGTCGTACAAGTCCCTTAGTTGTTTTCTGAGTATTGGGAGGTTTTTTTTCCAACTACCAAACTGAATCTGATGCCATGATTGTAGCCCCTGGCCACATTCATTCAAAAGAGACCGATAGCACTACAAAGAAGAGTCTCTGATGTTCCTGATCCGGCCCTCTTCCCAACAATGTTGTATCACCTCATAGTATCCTGATTCCTTCAACCAGAAGAGTTCAAATCGGAAGGGAAGACGTCCCTTGTCACCTGTCTGTCTAGCACGAGGACCATGATTAATGAGGAGAATATGGAAATGGTCTGAGCATGCAGATAGATCCAAATTTTCCACTTTGTCTAATATAAATAGAGACTGCCATTCTAATTTGTAAATGAAATGATCAAGTCATTCCTGGATGTTGTGTACGCCAGCTCTTTTGTTTTTCCAGGTGAACGAGGGTCCAACATAATCGATCTCATTCAAACCACAGTCTTGGAGTGCCTCTCTGAAACCCATGATGGTCGCATGCCCCCTGCTTGATCCTCCTATCTTTTCATCTGGTCTTAAAATTCCATTAAAATATCCCCCGCGTACCCAATTCTGTAGACCAAACCCCTTTAACCTTTGAAGTAGTGCCCACGAAGTTTTTCTTTTTTCAAGCCTTGGATAGGCATAAAAGCATGTGAAGCCCCAAGAAACACCACACGGTAGAGTAACAATCGCATCAATGTGCCCTGTAGAAAAGCTTCGAATCGTGACATCCTAATCATTGTTCCATAATAACATTAGACCTCCACTCTGTCCCCTGCTTTCCACTACCAACCCATGATCCATTCCAACTTCAAACTTAAAATTCCTTGCCCTATCTCCAACCAATCTAGTCTCGGACAGGAAGACTAGATTCGAGGAATAATTTCGAATTAGGCGCCGAACCGCAAGGATCGTACTATGGTTCCCCGCTACCTGTACGTTCCAACTGAGGCAACTCATTGTATTCTGCGGCCCCGCTAAGTGGAGTCTACCGTTGAACTATCATCCATAGTAGATGTATTCCTATCATCTTCCTCTCCCATTTTAAACCGCTTCACTCCCCCCTCCGTCATATGCCTTATAAGGCTCTAAACGATTTTTGGACAGATTCGACACCCCCGAATCCATTCCTTCCCTTTCCATCTTACTCCCACCAAAAGGTAAACCTCCAGCCCCAGCCCCCTTGTACGCTTGAGCTCTCCATTTCCATGAAGCACGCTTATCCCCCTTCTGAGAGGCTTCGCCTACCCTCTCCCCGCCCTGCAGCTTGAGAGAAATTTCCTCCCCTACAACATCTTCGTTCTCAATATCCCACACTCTCCCCTCATTTCCTTCTACCACCTGCATATTCACCATCAATCTCCCACCCTCATCCAAAAACAAAGCATGAGAATCAAGGGGTGCAGTGGATGCTGTGGCTGTACTGCCCCTGCTTTGTATTTCAAACCATCATCAACATTTGTCCTCCCTCCCATCTGATTGTTAGAGTGAACTAAATAAGACTTCCCACTCATCCCCTTCCTCGTCCCAATGGGATATGAGGGCATAACCAGTCCCCAAACGGTTTCCTGCCCTCTTTATGCTTCTCCATAGTATCACCATCAAAACATTCCCCCTCCTTGTGATCCAATAAACCACATAAATAAGAAAAATACAGTAGCCTCTTATATTGAACCAAAAGAATTACCTCAGAGTGGACATCACCAACAATAAGCCAAATAAACTGTCGTAGAGTTTGGGAGATATCGATCCATACCCTCAATCAAACACACATCGCCCTGCAAGTTCGACCGCCTCTATCTTCCATGATAAGTGTATTATATACACTTATTTCTATCCTAAAAGTAGGATTTTAATTATTTGTTCAAGAATATTTGCTATTTATTTAATTGTTATTTGTTTATATTTCAGGAATAATCCCAAAGTCGAGAAAGTAAAGGAAATGGAGCAAAAACAAGTCATTTGGATGATAAAAGAACTAAAGTGTGAAAATCAAGAGTTGATGAAGTAAATCAAAGGTCCAATTGGAATAAAAGTCAAAGAAAGAACCATATTGGAAGAATTAGAAGTTCAAAGACTAAAGTATACAAATCAAATGAAGAAGGACCAAATTACAAATACTCAATGATTGATTCAGACCATGATACGATACTTTAAGATTGCTAGGAGTCAGTTGGATGCAATTAAAACTCAAAAAGGAATGGAATATGACAAAAATATTACCATAAATTCATTCCAATCACACAAGATTTTCAGGCAAATTTTTAGTCATACTTTGAAACCTAATTTCAGGGTAGTAAACGTTCGAATTAGGAAAGTCCTATTTCATTAAGAATTGTATCCCTTTGTGTTATTTTTCTAATGAAATTTGAATCACCTAAATCAGATAAGGGAATAGAAAGATATGACCAAAAAACAGAATGCTGTGCAGTGACAAAAAGATCTCCCGCGAAGGTAACTTTCCTTGTTCGATTGGAACTCTTTTGGAAGCCAATTTGGACGTGATTTTTAGCATTCTTCTCTTCCAAGTAACCTATACTTCAACCTAATCTATAAATATCAAACCTTTGGCATGTTTTTTAGGGTTCCCAATTGTCTTGTTTGATGCCAAAACGCTGTCCAAATGTTGGGGGACCCATTAAAGGCCAAATTCAAGATTGAAGAACAAGGATCAAGAAGATGAACGGGGTGACTTCTATTAATTTTTCTTGTGAATTTTCTTTAATCATGTTTCTTGGATAGATTTCTTGTGCTATGATTGTGATGAAGTTTTAATCATTAATTCCATATTTGACCTATTATTTAATATATGCAGTTTATGGGTTTAATGCAATTAAATAAGTTCTTTTATTATTATGCAATTATTTGGCCAGCTTTTGTGTGATTTTCTTTATGATTTTCTATGTTCGAAAGAGTGAGATTTCATTAGAAGCTATTTAATTGCCCCAAAGTCTAATAGGGGATAAAAATATACCCCTATACTTTGTATTGTCCTATATAGTGTTCATTGATCTTTAATGCTTTTCTAATTGCTTAATTGTCATAGAAAATAGTCAATTGGCATTTAAACATAGGTTTTTATGCATCGCTCGAAAGCGGACTTAAATAATTTTAGGAACATGGATATTCAAAACCTCGTGAATTGTATTTAAATGATTTGGTCAAACACATGGATAATTTGGTTAAAATGGATTCATAATTCTAACGCGTTTGCTTTCATAAGTTTTCATAAATCAAATTTTCTTTGTTTATTTAGTTTAATCTTTATTTTAATTTTCAAAAAAAATAATTTCAAACTCAATCAAAGTTTTTCTAGTTCCGGTTAAGGTAGTAGTCTAAAATACAATTTAAAACAATCTTTGTGTGATCGATACTTGGACTCACGTCCACTTTATTACTTACACGACCCGTGCACTTGCAGAGCGAACAAGTTTTTGGTTCCATTGCCGGGGATTGTAGTTTAAATTTATTTTTAGATTACTTTCACTAATTCAAACTTTTTACTTTTTAAATTTTTTTATTTTATTTGATATTTATTTTGTTGCTTTGGATTATCCACCACAATTTTAAGCCTTCCTATGCTTGGTTTTTCTTTTGTGGTATATTTGAATTTACCATGGCTTGCAATGAACGATCTCAACATGGACTATGAAGACATGTTTGGAGAATATCCAAGTTGTGAATTTTGCTACAAAATATATTGTAATGGACAGTGCTTGGATGCGAGCAATATTTGGGTCACACCGAAACTTCTAGTGTTTAAAGAATACTTGAAATGTCGACAACGAGCAATTGCCATGTGGATTCAAGTCACATGCTCTTTGATGAGTTTGTACCAAACGATTGGGATGAGGACATCCCTCTTGTGGGAGATGGTCCTCCACTGTGGAGTGAAAGGGTAATTTCAAAATACTATCAGAAGCTAGCCAAGTTCGACGAAGGTGATATGGTGCTAGGAGACTCCATGTATTGGAGTGAATTTAAAAGGTGGGGATATAATCCACTCGAGAAAGTTCATAAGAAAGACTTGCCATTGCCATTAGAGTTTGAGGAAGTACGAACCATTCAACCCAAGGATGAATCGATTATTGAAAAAATAATTGAAGAAAATAAAATATCAATCACAATGGAACTAAACAAAGATGTGGGCATCATTGAGGAAAAAATCAAATTTCATTGTTTTGACTTTGTTGATTACCAAGAAATTGATTTTGTGATTAAACCTGATGAGGAGGTGGAGGTCTTCGTAGTTGAATTTGAATTGGATGAAAAGGAAAGGTCCTATAATATGGAGAGGGGTAGTTTCAAGTTTTGGAGCGTAAATGAGGAGTGGAACAAAGCCAAAAGAAAGAAGATGGACAAGGCATCCAAAGCTTTCTTTAGGTGTCCTTGAATCAATTGCCATAAAGTCTAGCTCTAGGCTATAAATAAAGCGCTTATTGGGAGGCAACCCAATTTCTCAAACCCTTTTCTTTATTTGTTTTGTTTATTGCTTTTGATTGCTTTTAGTACTTTCTAGTTGTTTAGATGCTTGACATTGCGTTTAGGATCACTAGTATGTTTAGAATGCATGCATTGAGTTGTTATGTACTTTAAGTAATTCTAGTATTCCATTTTGCATGTTTTAGCATTTTTAGTTTTAATTGCATTTTAATTTGTTTTGTTGATTATCATCACAATTTTTCAACATGAGAACCTAGTTCAGGACATGTAGACATATTGGACTTTTTCACATTTTTACAAGATTTTGGTGTTCTTCATATCTTTTTGTGCAATTTGAAATTGTGGATCATTGGTGATGGGGTTCAGGCTAGAATCGGAGTATTGAATTGTGGGTTTATTAGGTGAAAAAATTTGGTTTGATTCAAGTCTCCAAATGCATATAATTCTTTGATTTCTTCATATGCATACAAGGTGTTCGATTAAATGCCACAATGAATGTTTTGTTGAGTTTTTACAAATCTTTTTGAATGATCACCTTCACCACATGTTATATATCATATGTACATCATTCATTCATTTTTTACACTTATTTAAGGCATAGAACTCAATATGAACATCATTGCACTCCATTGCACCTCAACGGTCAACCATTTTTCAAAAATTTCAAATTTTTTCCAAGTCCTATTTTGGGTATGTTGTGTTGATTTGTTTTAGCTCCCATGTGATATTTATGCTTCTAATGATCATTAATTCTTGTTTGCAAGTAACATATCATCATAAGACAATTCAAGCCAAACACGAAAAAGGAAGTAAATGGTCATTTCATCCAACCAAACATTCAAGTCAAAGTTTCAAAATGAGAACACCGCATCTCCAAACCCGGGAAGTACTCGACCCCTCTTGTTATTTTGTACTTAATTGTTTATTATTTTTTGAAATACATTGAGGACAATGTAGTTTGGGGTGAGAATTTCATTCATGTGTTTTTATTTAAACATTCATTCGATTTTGGGTAGAAAATTCATAAAAATTGAAAAATGTGAAAAATCATAAAAAAATGGAAAATTTTGAAAAAAATTGTTAATTTATTTATTGCTTATGACATAATCTGAGTTGACTTTTGTGTTTTAGTTAGAAATTTGGACAACACGTGAACAAAAGTTTTTCTTAACATTTATCCATGTAAGACTTTAATCAAATTTGAGCACATAGCCACTTTCGAATAATAACTTGTGTATGGAGATGCTTGATACTTGTGGGATAAACTTGTGCAGTTTGAACATAGAATTGACCGAAAAATCCCTAACATTAAGAAATTAGATCTCGACCTAAAATGTAGAACCAAACTGCAGTAGTTTGGGTGGGAAGGTTAGTATGAGTAGGCATTGATGGATCGAGGATTTGAAGTTTTAATTTTGCATCTTTAGTGTAAGGGGTTTTGATCAACAGGTATAAACATAGCCAGCATAAAAATAGAAAAATACTGAAGGTCTTATTCCACCTTTCAAATGCCTTTTTGACTTGGGTAATTAAGTCTGAGGGATTTTCTGAACCTGGTACCTTAAGCTCAACTAAGTTGGGTGCTGCAGACCTAAAACTCGCTACAGGGGTCAACTAGAAAGCAAGTACGGAGCGTGGACTTACACATAAGACACAAAGACATCTTTAAATTTTCTAGTTAAGCATTTATGACTCGGGTAAATAAGTCTGAGGGGTTATCTGAGCTGGTACCTTAAGCTCAACTGAAATGGGAGCTGTAGGCCTAAAGCTCGCTACATGGATCATATAGAAAGCAAGTATGAAAAATATTGCACAAAGAGGTAAAAGACAAGGACATTAAAAGAAAAAGTCGTCCAAATAAAAGAAAAATGGAATGAAAATGGTATAAGCTTGGTTGATTGAAATCCCTAACACTTTGTTAATTATTCTTGGTCTATCGTGCATACTTTTCAAATCCTAACTGCCTTGTGTGGAAAAATGTAATTTATACATGTTTAGAAACCACATCAATAGGAAAGACCTCGGGATATGAGAGAAAAGTAGTAATGTTGTGATCATTCATGAGCGTGTAAGGAAAAAAAATCATTATTGACCACATGGGATTCGGGTTTATTCTGCATGACTAGTCACACAGTGTCAAGTATATTTTTATATGAGTTCGCATTAGATTTTTGGCTATTCACACACATATAATGAAGTTGAGCATCGGATGAATGAAAACAATTTTTTCTGTTCATATTTCTTCTCTAAAGTGAATCGTCAATTTGAATTGTTGAAGCGCATGGTAAATGAAAAAAAAAAAACAAAAACATTTGTTATTTGCATTTTTATTTTTATAGTTTAGTTTTATTTTTGTTCGAGGATGAACAATAGTTCTAGGATTTTAATTGTTTATTCAAGAATATTTGTTATTTATTTCGTTGTTATTTGTTTATATTTCAGGAATAATCCCTTATGTTTTTATGAAAAGTAAATATAAGTATACCTTATATTTTTATGAAAAGTAAATATACCTTATGTTTTTATGAAAAGTAAGTATATCTTATGTTTTTAAGAAAAGTAAGTATGTTTTTATGAAAAGTAAGTATACCTTATGTTTTTATGAAAAGTAAGTATACCTTATGTTTTTATGAAAAGTAAGTATACCTTATGTTTTTACGAAAAGTAGGTATACCCTATGTTTTTACGAAAATGTTTGGATTATTGTTATGAAATCAATCTCACAAGATTGCTATGGGTCCCATATGATATGTTTATGATTATGCTAAGGGGACCGGAGTCTAGTAGCGCTACACATAAGAATTCTTGCCATCTAAGTTCGGTAAAATTCTTGTGTCTCCCTATGTTTATGAGGATTTCGATCCTATCCTATGTTATGATGAAAATGATCCCTATGCTTTCAAAAGAAAATTATGCTTGGTATACTTACTGGGATTTTATAAATCTCACTCCACGATATTTACCATTTTCAGATAATTGAAAGTTCGAGGCGGTCAACATGGAAGTGGCAAAAGTGGTTAAGATTGATGAGATAATTATGTTGAACTTTATGTAAGAAAATTATGTTCTATTTTTATTCATGAAATAAAATTATGGGATTCTAATTATTCTTTTGAATAATTTTACATTACTATTTAAGTCTCGATAATATGATATGAGTCGCCTTTAGTGGCACTCGAATGGTCGAGAATTCGGGTCGTCACACTAACTGTTCCTCTATGCAATTCGAGTCTGACCTTCTTCCTCCCAACTTTCCTCTAAGTATCGGCTCTCTAATTCTCTACCCTTTGTTCACTCCCAATCAATATACCTCAACTAACATTTGATTCAAACCATCAAGAACACCAAGAATAACATGAAAACAATGAATCTGAATTGCAACCGAGATGTAGGCTTACAACCTCTGATTCGGAAACCAAAACCAATATCTTTTCCCTCTCCACTCGTACTCTCTCCTTATGTAAAAATTCCCAAAACTTATCAACACGATCAAACTCTATTGAAGGAAGAAGAAGAAGATCAACCTTTGGTAAAAAGTCCATGTTCCTAATTTTAGAAGGGAGAGAGAGAGAGAGAGAGAGAGAGAGTCTTTTGCAGCCAAGACTATATATATTTTTTTTAAAAAAAACCCGTTGCACATATTTTAACTAAAATTTGACCCTTCTAAAATGCAATGCTTAAACACTTGTTAAAAAAGGGTTTTCCAAAATTAAAGCAACAACTAAAAAAAACATTGTTCCCAACCAGTTGGTTGTAAGTCCTTTATTTATTTTTGCCCTGATTACTTTTTGTAATCTCCAAAATGCCACACAAGTTTGTATTAAACAAGAATGCATTTCTTAAGGGCTTGTTTGGTTTTAAGCCAAAACTCACAGACCAAAACTTCATCTAAGCTGGAAATACCTTCACCTAAGCCGGAATTTCTCTTGAAAGCCTTCAATCTCCCAAACCTCTTAGTTCGGAGGTTTTGGTTTGTAGAAAGAAGACATGTCCTCTTGCATTGCACTTTGCCATTCCTTAGCTTCTTCATAAGTTGTAGGTACCTTACTACCTGTAATAAGAGAAAACTCTATTAGGCTTATGGAATCATAACTGGGATTAAGTTATACTTGCGTCCTTTCTCCATCCATGATTAATTGATAGTCATGCAAGCTTTGTTGGGTAGCCTCTTATTGAATTTCTTCATTTTCAGCAACTTTTCCATCATTTTCTTTCTGAATTTCCTCAAAGACTGATTCAAAATCATTGTTTTGTGGCTGATTTTGAACTCTCGATGTTGGACCACTTGTTCATGGTCATTTGAGTTTTTTCAAACTCCGTACTCTCCAAAAATTCATTTTTAAGTAAATTTAGAGCTAAACCTGCAATATTGTTAGTAAAAACAGCAATACAAGGAAAATTTTTGAGAGCAATACAAGGACAATTTTTGCCTACATATGCTAACCTTTTGTCCCTTAAATGAGTGCGATCAATTCGAACTGTGTGTGAGCATCAATGATCTTGTACAACCATTGTCCCAAGCATGTAATAATTCTATTTCTCAATATTCCTTTAATCACAATGTTATTCTGTTTATATATACTAACATAGTATCATTCTTTGTTTCATAATGAAAACCAGAAATATGCAACGTGCTTAAAGAAATCAGATTCTTAGATAAAGCTGGTACATGTCTTACCCTAGTTAGGACTCAACTACCCCATTATACATCATAACCACAACTTCACCTATTCCCATCACAGAACAAGTCTCACCATTCCCTAAATACACATTCCCCTCATTTATCTGCCTATAGGTCTTAAACCAAGCCTTATGGGTGGTCATATGATAGGAACACCCCGAATCAAGAATCCAATCTTGATTCTACTCATCTAATGTCATAGTTAACACCCTCAAGTAATCATCATCATGCACAAAAGCATCATTATTTTGAGCTACAGCCCGCAACCCCGCTTTCTTCCTTAGCCACTTGTAGCAATCTTTCTTAAAATGTCCAGTTTTGCCACAGTGATGGTACTTATCTTCCTCTCTCCCACTACCCTTGCCTTTCCACTGTTCCTTACACTTATTCTTGTTAAATTTGATAGTATTTGACTCTTTTTTTATGATAATTACCTTTAACAAAATAAGCAGTTTCATTTTGGATAGCTTTCTCCTCAAAACTGACATCTAAAGTTTTAAACCTAATCGAAATAGTGACGTTTGCAAGAGTGATGGTATCCCTTCCATATTTAATCACATTTTTAATTTCTTTAAAAGATTCTGTTACTATCGTGAATCTATTTTTCTCATACAACCAGCAAGAAAACCTCCTATCAAACCCAAGATTAACACCTAATTTTGTAAAATTGAATACACCCACGATTTAAACCTAACATTGTAAAACACGAACTTCAAAGGAACCCAACTTCTAGCCCTTCCCCATTTTGTCACAAAACCCCAAGCTCCGAAATGATCCTAAATGTTCGTACTACTACAATAGGAGTCCTCAATGCAGTGTTCAATTTTAAGAAATCAAACTAAAAAATCATGCAAAAAACCATCTACTGACCTTAAACAAGATGCGAATTGAATTTGGTGAAACATACTTCAAATATGGACTCTGCAGGCCGTGCTAAAAATTCTGTTTGAAATTGTCGCCATAGTCGTGGAACCAATGTCGTCATTGAAAAAATGAAAATTTCATAGGAAGCTTCTCCTCTTCTTCATGAATCCAATGGTGCAAACCGTTTCTTGATCGGAGTTTTTGTCTGGTCGAAATTGCTCAGCCTAGTTCCTAATCTTGATACCATTGTTCAAGAACATAGTTGTTGACAGAGTGATTCTTATCACTCACCCTTGCAGATTTTTAGCAGAATATAATACACAAGATTAACACCTAATCTTGTAAAATTGCTTACACCTAAGATTAACACCTAACCTTTTTAAAAATTACCACCGTGAATCTATTTTTCACATACAACCAGCAAGAAGACCTCCTATCAAACCTAAGATTAACACCTAATCTTGTAAAACTGAATACACCCACGATTAAAACCTATTCTTGTAAAACTCAAAATTCAAAGGAACCCAACTTCTAGCCCTTCCCCATTTTGTCACAAAACCCCAAGCTCCGAAATGATCCTAAATATTTCAAAAAGAAACCCCATCAACTAATCGTGCATACATCCAACTACGATCGTCCAACATATTGCATGCTGTCAAATGAAATACACATTTATCATATTCACAATATATTAAAAAAAAAATAACCACTTTTATACACTAATTTTGATACTTATTTAAATGGCAATCGGAAAGTACTCGACAAAAAGTTCAAAAATATCTTTCAAAAACCAAGATTTTTCGAAGGATCACGATGACCGTTGAAAATTTTCATAAGGACATCCAAAAAACCGTTGGAAACCACACTTTTCCGATGGACTACGACAACTGTTGAAAATTTTCCGACGGATCACGACGATCGTCGAAAAATTTCGTCATGCATCGGAAGTTCTGACGGATGTATTTTCAAGAGTCATGCATATACGTCAGAATTTCTAATGGTGTCGACCTCCATCGAAAAGTTTTCTATCGGTAAAACGATATTTTCTTTTAGTGTGCACATGCAACATAAGTGATAGAAAAGGTTGGTGATTTTGTAGGATTTATGTCTCACCAATTCTTTTATATGTGATGACATTTTAGATATATTTTAGACTCATGGCTTACGTGACTACTTGTTATCAGATGAGTAAAATAAACATGGATCTGTGTTTTCTCTTGTGTTAAAACTGGTCATTGGATTTTGATCAACGGTTGGAAATTAATCTATTAAAAGGCTATTTGTCACATGGAAATTAGTTAGAAGAAAAGGGAGCATTCTCTCTGGTTTCAATAGAAGCAGACTACAATTTTCATATAGAGCTCTCTCTTGAAAAGTTTGTTTTTCAAAGAAACTTGTGAAATACATTGGATTGAAATAGGAGCATTGTATGTGCTTTCTTCAAGTCTATTTTCCGGTGAAAGTTCTAGGGAACTAGAGGAGATCTTTACTATCCTTTTAAGAAGGTAGCGTATTGAACCAAAGGGCTACAATCTGAGCTAAAAGAAGTTGTTTGGGTGTAGAAGAAGAAGAAGAGAAGAAGAAGAAAGACATCAAAACTTGAGAAAAATTCTTGAATCTTAAGACTGTTATTTGTACTATATCTCTACATTTCCAATGGTCTATGTTTTCAACCGTGGAGATATTTGTACCAAACTTTGTGCTCTAATCTTTCCTCCAAGTGTGTGCATTGGATTCATATTTCACTTCTTCTTCTTTTATGTGTTATTGTCCATCTATATTGCTCTATGTTCGTTCAAAAGTGTATCGCTAGCGCACAAGTTTTTTTCAAGTAATAAAGTAGACTTGAAGTTCTGGAAGTGATCAAGCAAGCTAGACACGAAAACTAAGGATAGACGCACTGGGATAGCAAGCAAGTTTGTTGAAGAGTCCGAATTTTCGATCTTACGGGGAATGATTATACAATAACACCATAGTCAAATTAATTTTAATAACGAAAATACACAAAAAGATGTAAATTCAAAAATAAATAAACTAACTTTAAATTCTAACAAAAATAAGGAAAATAAAAGATTAAATAGTTGAAATTCATGATTTCACTTAGCCATCACTTCATTAATTCTTCAACACACAAATTAACAAATTATTCATCAATGATTGACCCAATTTTTCTATTTCAACTAAAAGCCTCTCTCTAGTTAAACAATATTATTCAATTGGTTTAACCTACTATATCTCTATGTTGATTAAAAATCAATCAAAAGCATTAACTCTTGCGAAAATAGTTCACTGGATCACATAGGTTTAGGCTCTATCTCCTAAATTATGTAACCCACGTCATTTGTTACATGGTCTAAAATGCACAATATCTCTCGATAAACATACACTTCACAAATTACATATTTGGTGATGAAGCAATCACATAGAATAAACTCAATAACAAACACATGGATGGGTATTTAAAATCAATAAGCAACTATGAAAATCAATTAAAATATGTTAAGTTACATCAATCATCTCAACATTAAAAAGTAGCTCACTATATAAATATTGTACAAATGATTAGGTTTATGAAAATACATTACAAAGTAGACAAATTAAAGAATAACATACAAGATTAAGAAAAATAGAACCTGTCACTTGGTTGAATTCTTGAAGAAAGTGATACTTTGGACTTGATTTGCTCTAAAAATCCTTCCACTTTTCTTAGTATATATTTCCACCTCTTTTCTTGCCTTTTTCTTCTTAATGGAGGCTAGGGTTTAGAAGAAATGTAAAATGAATAAAAATTGTGTTGAAATGGTGAAGTCAGTGTTTAAATACCCCAAAAATCGAGCCCAAAAGTCCCAAATTTACCCTCTAAAAGCATACCCAAGCGGACCCTAATAAAAATAATTCAAAACAGAAATAAAATACAAAAATTGGGCCCAAATGGCCTTGCGATCGCAAGAGCAGCTGAAAATCACCTTGGGTTGCAACAACGACCCCTTACGATCGCATGGGTGTTGAATCATCCGATTGCATGGTTCAACCCCATGAGAAACATTTAGAAATGTAGTCAAGTCCCTCAGCTTTTGCTCTTTTTCAATTGAATCCTCATATTTTTACTCTTATTATAGAATATCTCTGAAATATTTACAATGAAGATCATCAGTCTTTCTAAGATATTACATTATGTCCTCATACTTTTGATATCTTTCAATTAGATCATCGAACATCAAAATTGATTTTGGATTTCACTAAGTTCTCTTCAATCTTGTCAATTTCTTTTCCAATTGAGGTTGCTTCTAAATATACAAAATAAATAAATTTATGAGTAGAAATTCACTTAATTTCTCGATCAAAATGTTAATTTGATAGCCAAAATAAGTGTCAAAAACACACTTATCACACCTCTGATAAATGTGATTTTGCACTTATTTTTATTCTTATTGTGAGTATTTAATATGGTATTGTGAGATTGTGTGTTTATTTTAATTGTTTCAGGAATAACTCGAATTGAGATGCGTTTGGATGGAAAATGAGGAAAAAGGGCTAAATCATACAACAAAGGAAAGTATGGGGACTAGTTTGTAAATGGAAGAAAGATGGAGGACCTGAGCGCAATTCTGGGAGGACTCAATTGTAATAAAAGTCAAAGTATGAGGACTAAATTGAATATGTTAGAAACTTGGAGGACTTGACTTACAAATAAAATAGGTACTGAAATGAAAAGGTTGAAATAGAGCAACTGCGGGTGCGCCGCGGTCTCTCTCAATCCCAGTTTTCTGCGGTCTGACCACGGTTCGGCTGGAATGGTTTTTATGCGATTTTTAATTTTTTTTTTACTTTATTTTCTATTTTTTTATGGGCCTAACTTGTAAAATTTTGTTTTGAACCTAGTTTACCCTATATAAAGACCAAAACAAATCATTATTAGGGTTTTGAAATTCACAAGAAGAGATGCACAAGGAAAGAGGCAAGAATCTAGAGTTTCATATTGTTCAAGATTGGTATTGATTTACTCGGTGCAAGATTCTAAACTCTCTCTTATTAATTGTTAGAAATGTTAAATTTTTTTATTTCGCAATTTTATTATTTTAGATTTTAGCATGAGTAGCTAAATAACTCATTGAGACGAATGATGTAACTTTGTTTGAAGATTCAATCTTAATTCTCTTGTTTTGGGCAAATTGTTGAATATGTTGATTTCATTATTTTACACCTAGACCTAGTAATAAAATCCAGCAATTAACAAATGGGTAGAGATACATAGTTCTGGTTGTCGTAATCATTTTGAATTCTTGTCATTGAATGCATTTATTTAGGGCTTATTTTGACCACCATAGAGATATGTGGTTGACCTATCTAGATAGAACCAATTTAAACTCGAGAGGAGAATTTTGGATAAAATTGTGAATTCGATTAAACACTATTTTCGAAACAATACATGAGAAGAGAAATTAAATAGGATAACAAAGTTACTATCGTGAGTCCCAACACTTTCCATTCATAAGGAAAAAAATCAAATCATTTCAATTGCTTTATTTATATATTTTCACATTGCATTACTTTCAGTATTTTAAAAACTTAAAAATCATAGTCTTGACATTTATTTGTAGTTTAGGAAGTGATTAATCAAAGCTAGTAACAAGTAAATTAATCCTCGTGGGACCGAAATTCCGGACTCAAATAGTCCACTTTACTACTTGTTCGCGATAACGTGTACTTGTGATATTTACACGACAATTTTTTGGCGTCGTTATCGGGGACTAATTTTTATTTCTTACTAGTTTAGATTAATTTCTTCATTTAGTGTTATTTTACTTTAGTTTATTCAACATCTATTATCTTTCTTGTTACTTTGATTTTACTTTTTTTTTTTTTTACAGAAAATAGTGTTGTTTGTACGCTTCGTTCACAAGGCCACAATCTTGAGCTCTTAGATCCCGAGATTGAATGCACTTTTAGACGAAGACGCATAGAACACAACCAAAAACAGAAAAATTTGCAACAAGACACAATGGCTGATGATCAAGTTTGCATAGAGAATGAACAAGAAGCTGCCAGGGTAGCTGCTTTGGCTGCTCAACTTGCTGATGCAAACATTCAACTACATGATCACATCGAAGAGGATGATGAAGGAAATCTACCCATGGCTCAATTTTTGACACCAGTTGCAGCTCCTAGTCGCTCTAATATTGTCTACCCACCATTTGGAAGAAATAATTTCCAAATTCGAGCAGACTTGATAAATCTCTTCAGTAACAACATGTAGTTTTATGGAAAAACACATGAAGACCCGAATTCTCATGTAGCCAGCTTTCAGAGAATGTGTCATAATGTCCAGTTGGATGGGGTAAATAAGGATGATGTCAAATTGTACTTATTTCCCTTCACTCTAATGGATGCTGCGTTGCAATTGGCTAGATTTAGAACCAAAATCAAGTATCACTACATGGAATGATCTGACTATGAAATCCTGCAACAAATACTCTTCACCAGCCAAAGTAGTGAAGTTAAAGTTGGAGATCTCCACTCTCCAACAATATGATGGAGAAAATTTCCATGAAGCTTGGGGCAGGTTCAAGGAACTGCTTAGAAGATGTCCATATCATGGTTTCAAAAGCATATGTACCTCCAATTCCGTTTCCTCAAACACTTCTAAGACACAGAACACAAAAGGGGATGCAGGCTATAACTACAAGAAGTGTTGTTCAACTGCCAGAAATACATGTGAAAAGGCTTGAAAAGAAAGAGCAGCAGATAGAACTTGAAGACATGGAAATTGAAACAGAAGCCATGACTCGATGTTAAATCTACCCTCCAAGTATAAAGGGCAGTGGCGGACCCAGGATTTTTGATCAGTGGGTGCGAAACAGAATAATGTAAAAAATAATTTCAAATAAGACAATCAAAATGTAGTACATTTTTTACAATTGTTCCTTACGACTTTTCATACTTTGAAAACGTCGTATAATAGTCTCATTATGAATTTTATTAAATACATATTTTTCAACATACAACACTAAGCTATCATTCATCCATTGGTCTCCAATCCGATTGCGCAATCGATTTTTCACAATATTCATAGCAGAAAATACCCTTTCAACTGTAGCAGTAGCAACTGGAAGGGTTAATCCTAAAGTCACGAGCCTATAAACCAATGGGTACACTCGATTTTTTTTTGTCACAACCAACTTGATTGCAAGTTCACTAAGGCCCCGTAATTTTTTGAACTCCTTGCTAGTGCGCATATCAACAATATAGTTTCGAAGTTGATCATCAAGTGACATAAGCTGTACTTTCGAAAAATCTTCAGGATAATGCTTAGCAAGACTGATTAATTTCTCCTTGTCAAAAGCATAGAATGAATCATCGGGACATAAACATGCTAAACAAAGAAGTAATTCTGTACTTGCCTCAGAAAAACGATCATTCAACTCTTGAAGTTGCATATCAATGATAGAATAGAACAAATCCACACGAAAACGATGAAGATTTGTTGTTTCTTCAGTATTACGCCGTGAGCGACCTGGGCGTATAAACACACTATCCATATCAGGAACACCAATATTATATTTCTGACAAAAAGTAACGACTTCATCCAAAAAAGAATCCCACTCTTTTTCCCTCATCTCTTGGAGCCTTTGTTTGCAAACTGTCACTAAACTCATAGCATTAACAATATCCTGATCTTTTCTTTGTAATGCCTTAGACAATTCATTTGAGATTCCTAAGATAGTCCTCATAAGATGTAGATTAAACACAAACTCAAATGATTGCATCGAATCTAATAAATTATCAGCCTCACATCTTTGTTCACGTGTTGAGCCATCAACAGAAATCATTTCAACGACATCAATTATAGGTGAGAACATCAAAATCAAACTAATCAAAGTACGATAATGCGATCCCCAAGGTGTATCACCAAAACGTGCAATAGTACTTTGCTGATTAAGACCCCGTCCACTTGAAATCTCACCATTACCAATTGCTTCAGAAATTATGGCTTCTTGTTTGTCTCGGAGAATATCACAACGCTTTGAGGAAGCTCCAACAATATTCACCACACTAGAAACCAAATTAAAGAGTGACTGAACTTTCTTGTGCTTCTTTGCCACAGCTACAAGAGCCAATTGAAGTTGATGTGCAAAACAATGTACATAAAAGGCACTTGGATTCTCTTTCAAAATAAGTGCTTTTAAACCATTGAACTCACCTTGCATATTACTAGCCCCATCATAACCCTGACCTCGCAATCTGGATATACTCAACCCATATCTTGAAAATAATTTATCTATAGCCGCCTTAAGTGATAGAGCTGTAGTACTAGGAACATGTTCAATCCCAATAAAACGTTCAACTACATGTCCCGTCTTATTAACATAACGTAAAACAATAGACATTTGTTCCTTCACAGAGATGTCTTGAGATTCATCAACTAGAATTGAAAAGAATGTACCAGTAATATCATTGATGATAACATCAATTGTTTCAAGAGCTGCAGCACTTACAATATCCTTCTGGATTTTTGGAGAGGTTAGTTTGTGATTTTTTGGAGCGTTTTTCAAAATGACAGCTTTAATTTGCTCATTATGATCAGCTAAAAACTGTAATTGTTCAAGAAAGTTACCTTGATTATTTGACTCTTCACACTCATCATGACCACGAAAAGCAAGTCCTTGCCGTAAAAGAATTCGAACACAATCAATTGATGCATTTAGACGAACTCGATATGCACTCCGTGCTTCTTTTGTCTGCTTGAAGAAAACTGTCTCAATATGTTGCTCTTGGTTCATCAATGCTTCACAATTGCTTCGGGCTTGATTGTGTGCACTATTGACATCTCCAACATGAACTCCAAGTCTATTCTTCTTTCTGAAATTTTGGAACCCTTCTTTCACAAAAGCATCACCACCTCCTTGTTCCCCATTGTTTGGTCCAAACAAATAACAGTATAAACAAAATGCAGCATTTTTACTTATACTATATTCCAACCAATCACCATATTCATTAAACCAAGCAGGAATGAATCTCCTTGTTTTGTTTCGTGGAAACACATGACTCCGAGGTTGGCATGGACCTCTCTGCAAGTATGCTCTTCTTATTTGATCTCGAAGATTAACATTGTAATCCATAATTGGAGTTCTGAATCCGGGGTCAGTGGGAAGTTGTTCAAGTGTAACATTGATAGGCTCAATATCTGCTTCCATTACCTCCAAATCTTCTTCAAAATCAGTTCCATCAATGTTTGCTTCATCGATTTCATCAATAGTTGCTTCATTTGCTATTGCTTCATCGATTTCATCAATATCATCAATACTTACTTCATTAGCTTTAATGGTTTCATCAATATCATCAATACTTACTTCATTAGCTTCAATGATTTCATCAATATTTGCTTCATTTGTTTCATCGATTTCATCAACGCGTAATTTCTTTGCCTCAACCTCTTCTTCAATAGAATTTTGAGACATTCGTTTAAAATATCTCAACATTTCTTCCTGCGAAATCAAATCAAACAAAGATAACTTGAAATTCCCCTTCAATCCATTATCCATCCATCCTCAAAATTCAAAAAATTTGCATTTTCCATCATAATTCAATTCATCAATAAAATCATATCTAATTAAGGATTACCCAAATTAAGGATTAACTATTAATTAAGGATTAACAATTCGTACAGACAAATTAAGGATTAACTATTAATTAAGGATTAACAATTCAATACAGACAAATTAAGGATTAACTATTAATTAAGGATTACCCAAATTCCCAATTCCAAACCTACTCCAGACTCCACTCGGCCTGTCGGCCACTCTCCCTCCACTCCACTCATAAAGATATTCTTTTCATGTTAACAAACCAAAGATAAAATTAATTAAATCCATCCCGTGTACATCCTACTGCTGCACTGCATCAGTCGCACATTTCCAATCTTGAGAAAAATCCAGTTTCGGTTCTAAAGTTCCTCGAAAAAAAAGGAAAAAATGGGGAAAAATATCAAACAAATGGCGGGCATAAAATGTTAAAGATTTTATTACCTGAGGCTGAGACTTGAGACTTGAGAGGATGATGAGAGAAAAGAGAACGGGAGGAGAGCCTGCGGTGCTGAAGGAGAAGGAGTGAAGCCGTGATTGTGAATTTGTGAAGGTCTCTCTCTGCTCACTGCTTTGGCTCTGCTGAAATGAGAGGAAGGAACGAGGAAGCAGTAAGAAAAAAAAAAAAAAAAAGGCGCTCAATTTGGGCCAAAAAAATTTGGGCCGAATCCAGTGGGTGCGGCTGCACCCACTGGACCCTTAATGGGTCCGCCCCTGATAAAGGGGTCAGGTTATAGCCTAGCGATAATCCAGGGTCATTCTTCCTAGGGATTTTATTGGTATCGTAATATTTGCTAAATTCGAAACTTAAACTATGATTTCAATTGTGCTAAAATGAAATTGGAGAGAATATAATTAAATTGCAATGAAAGGGAAATTTGAGTGGAGTTATTCTTTCGCTATCAATTAGGTTTTGCAAATAAGATTAGTGTGAATTTCTTGAAATCGATAAGATTTAAACATATTCGTACGAAAATTAGTCAATTTATTTTACGGCATTTAGTCGAGCATGTTGTGTGCATAATCAATACATACCACATCAACGACATCAATCGAAGTAAAATAATTTGAAAATTTAAAACTCTCGTTAATTATCATCAATCACAAGAATTCATCTATAGAAAATTAACATTCACCCATTAAGGCTAAGAATAACTCCCCTCAAAATTAACTTAGCCGGACATAATTAAATTAAATAGAATAAAATTCAAACAAACAATTAACATTACTGGAAAATTAAATTCAAATTTGGAAATGAAAATTCAATAACCAATATATATATATATATATATATATATTACAAAACTAACTAACATCAAAAATCTGAAATTGTGTAAACTAATAAATGAAATAGAACAATTCTAAGCGAAGTATGGATCAAAATTGGAACGAAACACCCAAGAGACGTGGTAGCTGCAGCAGTGTCAGTTTGCTGGCCGAGAGCGAAGTCTGGGCTGCTGGCGCTGAGCGAGAGGCTGGGAACGGTGGAGGAGCTGCTGGCGCTGAGCGAGGTTGAGGCGGAAAGCTGGTGAGGAAGAAGGAAAAGAAGGTTGGGGCTGGTTGTTGATGGAGGACAGAGGATGGAGACCGAACTGCCGTTGTGTGAGTTCTGAATAGGAGAAGAGGCTGGCAGCTGCTGGCCGTGAGACTGGGAAGACACAGCTGGGTTGGGAAGAAGATATGGCTGGCGGTTTATGTGAAAGAGGGACGTGAGGGGGAGGTTCTGTTCAGAGTTGCGGCTGAAGGTAAAGAAAGAGAAGAGGTGACTGTGCGTTGAGTTGAGGTCTGGCGGCTGGTTGGAGGGATTGAGAGAAGACAGATAGATAATGCGTGCTGTGGGTTGAGGCTGAGGGAAGAGGCTGCGGGGAAGAGGCTGCTGCTAGGTTGTGTCCGAGAGAGAGAGGTGCTGGTGAGTGGAGCTCAGGGAAAAAGGAGAGAAGAAGATGAAGATGCTGCTGAAGGTAAAAAAAAAAAAAGAGAGACGGTCTGGGAAGTTTTTCTGAGAGAAGACAGAGGATGGGTTTTAGGGTGAGGAGAATGAAATTGCTGCTGGGTTCATGGGCTTTTTGTCAATTTTGGGCTTTTTCAGGTCAATTAAATTAGGGATTTTTGGGTTAAATTTGTCCAAAATATACCTGAAATCAAATAAATGAAATTTTTAGCGATTAAAGTTAATTTAGAGTTAAACAAATAAAATTGAATCTTTAATAAATTTTACTCTAAATGACAAAATTTATATCCCAAAATTGTATATTTTCATTTATTTATTTCTTTAAAATACGTAAAATTGGACAATAATCAAGCCACATCTGCTCCAAGACCTCAACAAGATGCTAAAAAATCAAAAGAAGAATCTCCACCTACTGTCAAGACTTATGTGCCACTGATTCCCTTCCCTCAACAACTAAAGAAACACAAGTTAGAAAAGTAATTGGTAAATTTCTGGAAGTATTCAAGAAACTGCATATTAACATTCCTTTTGTAGAGGATCTAGCTCAGATGCCCATTTATCTCAAGTTCATGAAAGAGATAATTTCTAAAAAGAGGAAGTTGGAGGAATTTGAGACCGTTTCCTTAACTGAAGAATGCAATGCAATCTTACAAAATAAACTGCCACCAAAACTCAAAGATCCAGGGAGTTTCTCTATCCCTTGTAATATTGGAAATTTTAGTTTTGATAGAGTTTTATGTGCTTTAGGGGCAAGTACTAATTTAATGTCTCTATCCGTTTAAAGGAATCTTGGACTGGGGAAACCAAACCTTCTACAATCACACTCTAACTGGCTGACAGATCACTAAAATATCCTTATAGAATCATAGAAGATGTGCTAATCAAAGTGGATAAATTTTTCTTCCCAGAGGACTTTGTAATTCTGGACATTGAAGAAGATAGTAGAAAGCCCCTCATTCTCGGTAGACCATTCCTTGCCACAGGGCGAGCTTTCATAGATTTTGAAAAATGAAATGTGAGCTTAAGGGTGCAGGATGAGCAAGTAACTTTCAAAGTCACTCAACACCCAAATCAATACTATCAACTTGAAAGTTGTTTCAAGGTGGAGAAAGTGGTACAAAAGAAAGGTGAAAATCTGAAGAACGAGGACGCTCAAAGCACAAATCATGGAAGAAGAATGAGAAGTGTAAACCACGATATTGCAAACAGTGCAAGACATTTAGAGCCTCCTTTAAACCACCATGATGGAAGTTGCGAAAAGTCCAGCTTGAGACTATAAATTAAGAACTATAGGACGGTTTCCCGACTTCTAACCCTTAAACTCGATTTTTATTTTGTTTTATTTTTTGTTTTTAGTTTGTATTTAACATTGCATTAGACATTAGGACACGTTTTTTCAAATTTGATTTAAATTTAAATATGTATTTTAACTTTATTGGTCGTCGTCGTCGTCATCATCATCATCATCTAGTAAAAAAGTTTTAAAAAAATGTCGCAACCACGGATTGCAAACCGCGGTACACTTTCTATAAACACACATTTTGTAATATTTATGAGATTCACACTTGGTATGGAATGGGTATGAATAGGTGTTTTAGAGGAGATCATTACTATCCCTTTAAGAAGGTAGTGCATTGAACCAAGAGGCTACAATCTAAGCTAAAATAAGTTGTTTGGGTGCGGAAGAAGAAGAAGAAAGACATCAAAACTTGAGAAAATTTATTGAATCTAAAGTCTGTTATTTGTACTATATCTCTACATTTCCAATGGTCTATGTTTTTACCCGTGGAGATATTTGTACCAAACTTTGCACTCTAATTATTCCTCCAAGTGTGTACAATGGATTCATATTTCTCTTCTTTTATGTGTTATTGTCCATCTATATTGCTCTATGCTCGTTGAAAAGTGTATCACTAGCGCACAAGTCATTTTCAAGTAATAAAGTGGACTTGAAGAGTCCGAATTTTCTATCTTACAGGGAATGATTATAACACTATTACACCCTAGTCAAATTAATTTTAATAACGAAAAAACACAAAAAGATGTAAATTCAAAAATAAATAAACTAACTTTAAATTCTAACAAGAATAAGGAAAATGAAAGATTAAATAGTTGAAATTCATGATTTCATTTAGCCATCACTTAATCAATTCCTCAACACAAAAATTAACAAATTATTCATTTACAATGATTGACCCGATTTTTCTATTTTAACTAATATCCTCTCTCAAGTGAAAACAATCTTATTCAATTGGTTTAACCTACTATATCTCTATGTCGACTAAAAATCAATCAAAGCATTAACTCTTGTGAAAATAGTTCACTGGATCACAAGGTTTAGGCTCTATCTCCGAAATTATGTAACCCACGTCATTTGTTACATGGTCTAAAATGCACATTATCTCTCGATAAACATACACTTCACAAATTACATATTTGGTGATGAAGCAAACACATAGAATAACTCAATAACAAATACATAGATGGGTACTTAAAATCAATAAGCAACTATGAAAATCAATTAAAATATGTTAAGTTAAATCAATCATCTCAACATTAAAAACTAGTTCACTATATAAATATTGCACAAACGATTAGGTTTATGAAAATACATTTCAAAGTAGACAAATTAAAGAATAAATTACAAGATTAAGAAAAATAGAACTTGTCACTTGGTTGAATTCTTGAAGAATGTGATACTTTGGTCTTGATTTGCTCCAAAAATCCTACCACTTTTCTTAGTATATATTTCCACCTCTTTTCTTGTTTTTTTTTCTTAATGGTGGTTGGGTTTAGAAGAAATGTAAAATGAATATAAATTGTGTTGAAATAGTGAAGACAGTGTTTAAATACCCAAAAAATCGAGCCCAAAAGTCCCAAATTTTACCCTCTAAAGCAGACCTAAGCAGACCCTAATAAAAATAATTTAAAACAGAAAAAAATACAAAAATTGGGCCAAAATGGCCTTGCGATCGCATGGTTCAACCCGATGCGAAACATTTAGAAATGCAGTCAAGTCCCTCAGCTTTTGCTCTTGTTCAATTCAATCCTCACATTTTTACTCTTATTACAGAATACATCTAAAATATTTACAATGAAGGTCGTCAATCTTTCTAAGAAATTACATTATAGTCCTCTTACTTTTGATATCTTTTAATTAGACCATTGAACATCAAAATTTATTTTGGATTTCACTCAATTCTCTTCATTCTTGTCAATTTCTTTTCTAATTGAGGTTGTATCAAAATATACAAAATAAATAAATTTATGAGTAGAAATTCACTTAATTTCTCAATTAAAATGTTAATAGTTTGATAGCCAAAATAAGTGTGGAAAACACACTTATCACACCTCCATGCACCTTCTCTCTTCTCAATTTTCTCTTCTTTCTCATCCTCAAATGTCCGGCTCTCAATCTTCACTTCAAAATCTCCTGTTTTACAATTTTTGCTATGGTTGCTTCAATTCGAGGATTTCTTCTTAAATCATAAAATACTCAAATATTAACAAAAGATCTCGTTTAGGAATCAAGATGAGTGTAATGATTACACTTATCAAACAACGTCAAACTTAAACTTCTATTTCTCCTCGAGTAAAATAAAATTAAACCACAAAAATTAGAATATTGATGAAATGCAACTTGGTAGGATGTCATACTTTTGATTGCCTCATAACGAAACAATTAAATATAGAAATTCAAGTAAAGCTTCATGAAAGATTTTTATTCTTATTCGATGCTTGATCTTTTCCGTATGTGCACCTACACTACTCTACTCTTTGGTCGATATTTGTATATGGTCAAATAGCCAAGTTAACAATCAAGCTTGAATAACTGAGTACCCCATTCCCTAAAAGTGTACTTGTAACTTACTTCGCTCGTAAATTCCATCCATGAATTCCTTACACATACAACTCCTGAGATTCCACATCACATGTAAAGGTTATTGATCGGCCTAAAACAAAACCTCATCCAACATTTAATAAGTCTGTGAATCCAAGTGTTAAGGTCGACCCTTCCTATTAAGTCTGGTGTTCTGGTTAAGGTCGGCCCTTCCTATAAATTCAGCCTTTCTGGTTAAGGTCATCCCTTCTTGCTAAGTTCAGGCCTTCTTGTTAAGTCTAGCCTTTTTATTTAAGATTGGCTCTTCCAGTTAAGTTCGGCCCATTTGACCGACCTTGCCCAGATGGCCTCAATTGCAATTTACAAGATTGGCCCTTAAGACCAAAGTGTGCGCAAGGCCTGTTCTAACTTAGGCCTTCTCACCTTGAACCAATCAATGGATGCATAAATAGATTCCACGTCTGAATGGGAAGAGGTCTATTCCGTGTTTGAACTCTACCTATCCAAAAAGAGAGTCCAAGTCAAATAAAGTAAGTTCTTTCAACAATGATTCCTTTCATATTGAGAGAATAAGATTTATTTTAGGCCTTATAAATAAGGCTCCTTTGATCAATAAAAACACACATTCATATTCTCAAAAGCTTAAAACTTAAAACTTCTTACCTCTACTATTTTTACAATATTCAGAAAACTAATTCTTACACTTGAGGGGTAAAGAGAAAATCCCCCCCCCCCCATAACCTTTTTAGCAGGTCAATAGAAAGCAAGTTAGATCATCATTTTCCAGCAATATCATATTTTTTTTTATCTTGCCACGTCAATGTCGATAATTTTTATAGCATCAATTATCAAACTCTAGTCTCTCTAATTAACTTCCAATGATTTCAATTTTTGATTTCTTAGTGGTCTTGGTTATAATTCCAAAAATACTGACGTCGAAATTAATCTAATGGGTAACATCTCGACTCATGGCATTTGTGCAGGCTATATGTGTGTGTGTGTGTGTGTGTGTGCGCGCGCGCGCACACACACACACATGGTTGGAGAAACCTAACCCCCATCGACCTTTTTGGGTGAAGCCTAAAACCTCATTTCGAATGTGTGGATGTCTTTGCTTAAAAAAAAAATTGTACCATTTTCAAAATAATATATACTCCTTCCGCCCTGTGAAGATAGACTTATTTTATTTTTTCACATAGATTAAGAAAATGTAATTAATGTAATTGGAAATATAAATTTTTTTACATTTAGTAATATATCTCTACATTAAATAACGTAATAAATATGATTATTTAATATATGTTGATGTTGATAACAATGGATATTAAATAAGGGCATATTAAAAAACTTAAAAATATCTAGACTTTTAATAAGAAAAGTGACATATAATCTTGGACAAACAAATAAATAATACAAATCTATCTTCACGGGACGGAGGGAGTAATAGTTGATGTGTACTACGACAAAATGCAATTCACGACGTTTAAATATATTTTATAATATCATTATAGAGTCACGTGTAATGCACGTGCTACTAACTTATGCATTAAAAAGTTGTTTGACAATAGAAAACATTGGTCAAAATATCGCCACCTGTACAATAAAGGAATCACAGGTTAAATTTATCAATGACTACTGAACACAAATAAACTCTAGTGTCAACCGCTTGTGGGGACACATTTATGTGTCTATCGCTGGCACCGTAACGGTACCAGCGGTTGGCACTAGAGCCCAACTGCTACTGAACATTATTAAATTTTAAGTTGACCACCAAAATTTAAATTGTTGTATTTACATCATTGAACATTAATCCATACATTTTTTTGACAGATATGCCTATGTATCTTTTGACATTCAGTGATGGGGATTAGAAGGTGTCTTGATGGTTAAGATACTTACATCATTGAATATTAATCCACACATTTTTGAACAGATATGCCTATGTATCTTTGAGCATACAGTGATGGAGATTAAAGGGCGCCTTGATGGCTAAGATGCTCTAGTACTAGTATGCCCCCCTCACTTGGCTTTGATCTAGGGTTCAAGTCCCGGTATTCCTCCCTTCCTTTCCTTCTCCTTTGTAAAAAAAAAAAATAAATAAAAAATAAATGATAAAAATATAAAAATAAAATAAATACCTTTTTGTTGTAAAACTACCAAAGTATTAGATAGAACAAGACTATCAAAATATTAGAGAGAATATAGAGATAGAGAGAGAATTTATGTATTCCAATTGTGTGTTAAATGAAGGAGTGAAGCACCCTATTTATAGGGGTAGATAATGGTACAATTGTAATAATATAAACTTTACAAGGGCATAATGGGTCATTCACACCCAAGATATTTATAACACTCCCCCTTGAATGACCTAATATTCAATGTCTGCCTCGTTAAAAACCTTGCTAAGAAAACCCAGTGGAATAAAACTTAAGCTAAGGAAAAGAGTACAGTCATTGTGGAGTATAAAAATAAATGCTGCCTCATTAAAACCTTGCTAGGAAAACCCAGTGGGATAAAACCTAGACGAAGGAAAAAGAGTACAGCTACTCCCCCTAATATTAGTCATCGTAAATCGCTGAGCCGACGCATTCCTATCTTATGTATCAATTTCTTGAGTGTAGATGTAGGTAATGCTTTAGTGAATAAGTCTGCCACATTATCACTTGATCGAATTTGTTGAACATCGATATCACCTGCTTTCTGAAGCTCATGTGTATAGAAGAATTTTGGAGAAATGTGCTTTGTTCTATCTCCTTTGATATAGCCTCCTTTAAGTTGTGCAATACAAGCTGCATTATCTTCATACAATATCATTGGACTATCTTTTGTCGAAGCTAATCCACATGATGATTGGATATGATGAGTCATGTTTCTCAACCATATACATTCTCGACTTGTTTCATGGATTGCAATAATTTCTGAATGATTTGAAGATGTTGCTGTCAAAGTTTGCTTCACGGATCTCCACGATATAGCCGTCCCACCACGTGTAAACACATATCCTGTTTGTGATTTTGCTTGATGTGGATCAGAGAGATAACCTGCATCTGCATATCCCACTAAAGAAGATCCCAAATTGTGAGAATAAAATAATCCCATATCAACAGTACCTTTTAGGTAACGAAGAATGTGTTTAACACCATTCCAATGCCTTTGAGTTGGTGCAGAACTATATCTTGCGAGTAGATTTACAGAAAAAGCTATATCAGGTCTAGTGCAATTTGCAAGATATGATAATGCTCCAATTGCACTTAGATATGGTACTTCTGGACCAAGAACATTTTCTCCATCTTCAAGTGGGCGAAATGGATCATTTTTTGGATCAAGTGATCGAACGACCATTGGTGATGTCAATGGATGTGCTATATCCATATAAAATCGCTTCAAAACCTTTTCTGTATATGAAGATTGATGAACAAATAGTCCTTCTGAAAAATGTTCAATTTGCAACCCAAGGCAAAATTTTGTTTTTCCCAAATCTTTCATCTCAAATTCATTTTTCAAGTAATCAGCAGTTTTGTTGAGCTCTTCTGGAGTTCCAATAAGATTTAAATCATCAACATAAACTGCCACTATTGCAAATCCAATATTTGTTTTCTTTATGAAAACACATGGGCATATATCATCATTTTTGTAACCCTCATTCAACAAGTATTCGCTGAGGCGATTATACCACATACGTCCAGATTGTTTCAATCCATATAATGATCTTTGCAATTTGATTGAAAACATACTCTTCGGGTATGTATCATTTATTTCTGCCACTTTAAGTCCTTCAGGGACTTTCATATATATGTCACTATCAAGTGAGCCATATAAATATGCAGTTACTACATCCATAAGGCGCATATCGAGCCTTTCTGACACAGCCAAACTAATTAAAAATCTGAATGTGATGGCGTCCATGACGGGAGAATATGTTTCCTCATAATCAATTCCAGGTCTTTGTGAGAAACCTTGAGCTACAAGCCGGGCTTTGTACCTTGTAACTTCATTATTTTCATTTCTTTTCCTTACAAAGACCCATTTGTATCCTACAGGGATTATATTTTCAGGTGTTCGAACTACTGGTCCGAACACCTTTCGTTTTTCTAAGGAATTCAACTCCGTCTGCATGGCTTCCTTCCATTTTGGCCAATCCTCTCTCTGTTGGCATTCTTTAACAGACAGTGGCTCAGGATCATTATTCTGAATTATTTCAAGAGCCATTTGGAAGGCAAAAATATCATCTATAACAACATTCTCCCTTTCCCATAATTTATGAGATAACAAATAATTTATTGAAATCTCATTATTCTCGGACATCTGTGATTCTGCAGGAATCACGTCATCACTATTAGATTGTTTCATTGAAATCTGTGGTTCTGCGGGAACCATGTCACCACTATTAGATTGTTTCATTGAAATCTGTGGTTCTGCGGGAACCATGTCACCACTATTAGATTGATCAATCTTTTCTATTATTACTCGTCCAGGAGTCTTTGGTTGGTTTAATTTCCTCTTACGAGGTATGATGTCTTTTGAACCAACTGGTCGACCACGCTTCTGGCGTTTTTGAGGTTCACTTGCTATAGCAGTTTGTCCTACAGGGACATCAATCTTTGCCGGAGTGTTTTCTGCTGGTATATATGACTTTGTCACTTTTCGTGTGTCAACAAATTCATCAGGTAATTGGTTTGCAATTCTTTGCAAATGAATAATTTTCTCAACCTCTTGCTCACATTGATTACTTCGGGGATCAAAGTGAGATAGAGTTGTTTCATTCCAAGAAATTTTATCTTGATTTTCAGGATGCAACTTTACTCCTCCTAAAGTTGGAAAGTTCATTTCATCGAAATGACAATCTGCAAAACGTGCAGTAAACAAATCACCCGTTAAGGGTTCAAGGTACCTAATGATGGAAGGTGAATCAAAACCAACATAAATCCCAAGTCTACGTTGGGGACCCATTTTGGTACGTTGTGGGGGAGAGATTGGTACATGGACAGTACAACCAAAAACCCTTAGGTGAGAAATATTAGGTTCATGACCAGATGCAAGTTGCAGAGGTGAGTATTGATAATAAGCAGTTGGTCTTATGCGAATCAATGATGCAGCATGTAATATGGCATGACCCCAAACAGAAGCTGGGAGTTTTGTTTTCATGAGTAGTGGTCTAGCAATTAATTGTAGACGTTTAATAAATGACTCCGCTAACCCATTTTGTGTATGGACATGAGAAACTGAATGTTCTATTGCAATCCCAATGGACATGCAATACTCATTGAATCTCTGTGATCTAAACTCACCAGCGTTATCAAGACGAATTGTCTTGATTGAGTAATCAGGAAATTGAGCTCGTAATTTTATTATTTGAGCAAGTAGCCTAGAAAATGCTACATTTCTTGTGGACAGTAAACAGACATGCGACCATCTAGTAGAAGAATCAACTAGTACCATAAAATAACGAAATGGTCCACATGGTGGGTGTATCGGCCCACATATATCTCCATGAATCCTTTCTAAGAAAGTTGGAGATTCAACATTTACCTTTGTAGTGGAAGGTCTAATGACCAATTTCCCTTGCGAGCAAGCAACACATGAATAATCATTAGGTGAAAGAATCTTCTGGTTCTTTAAAGGATGTCCATGTGAGTTGCTAATTATTCGACGCATCATTATAGCTCCTGGATGTCCAAGTCGATCATGCCAAAGTCTAAAACTTTTTAAGTCTACGAACTTCGGGTTCGTGACATTGTTTGATTCGACTTCTTTTATGGATGTATAATACATTCCAGAAGGAAGTGCCGGAAGTTTTTCTTTTATCTGCTTCTGGCCAGATACAAAAGAAGTAATGCAAAGATATTCAATATTGTTTTCTTGCATTGTTTCAATGTGATATCCATTGCAGCGGATATCCTTAAAACTGAGCAAATTTCTTCTGGATTTGCTTGAGTATAGTGCATCGTTAATACATAGTTGTGTATTATTTGATAAAATAATATAGGCTTTACCGGAGCCTTCAACGATCTTCGATGTGCCGCATATTGTATTAACATTATTTTCCGCTAATGTTAAGTTCAGAAAATACTTTTTCTTCCGGAGAATAGTATGTGTTGTTGCACTATCAACAAGACATGTATCTTGGCAATTCATCTAAAATATAATCAAATAGATATTTTAGAAAAGTGAATTTATGATAAAAAGAAGTTAAACATAATTTAACATCAAACGGACAATACATATTAAGATTTCAAAATAACATCGTGACTTTCTGATAAAGCAAACTAATCTATATTTTCCATATCACCAGTATAAAAATCAGAGACATCTAAGTGTGTCCTATTAACTGGACAATCAGCTAAATTTGTCTCTATTTTTTCTTTTCCTTTGATAGACTGTTGGTAAAGGTCCACAAGATGTTTTGCCGTACGACAGGTACGTGACCAATGCCCTTTCATGCCACATCGGAAGCAACTTTCTTCGTGTTGCCGTTTGATTATGTTATTCTCATTTGCCTTGTGCCTTTTAACCATGTGGCCATGTTGTTGATGATTTTGTCCAGAATTCCTTCCACGTCCACGTCCTTGTTCATGTCCGTGTCCACGCCTACGTTCGTGTCCACGGCCACGGCCACGTTTGTATCCGTGTCTATTTCTTGATATAGCATTTGCTTCAGGAAATGCAGTACCACTTGCTTCAGGAAATGGTACAGAACCGGTTGGACGTAATCCGTGATTTTTCATCAACAACTCATTATTTTGTTCGGCTACCAAAAGGCAAGATATGAGTTCCGAGTACCTTTTAAAACCACGCTCACGATATTGCTGCTGCAGGAGCACATTTGAGGCGTGAAAGGTGGAGAATGTTTTTTCTAGCATATCTGCTTCAGTGATTTTTTCTCCACATAAATTCAATTTTGAACATATTCTAAATAGTTCAGAATTGTACTCACTCACAGTTTTAAAATCTTGTAAACGAAGATGCATCCATTCATAACGGGCTTTTGGGAGGACTACAGTCCTCTGATGGTCAAATCTGTCTTTTAAGTTTTTCCAGAGTTCTTGTGGATCCTTCACAGTAAGATATTCTATTTTCAATCCATCATGAAGATGGTGACGAAGGAAAATAAGTGCTTTTGCACGATCCTGCAGGGATTCGTTGTTTCCTTCTTTGATTGTTTCTCCAAGCCCTTTTGAAATAAGATGGATCTCGGCATCTAGGATCCATGATAGATAATTTTTCCCGGATAAATCTAGTGCAATGAACTCGAGTTTTGTGATATTTGCCATTAGGATAACTTCTTAACTCAGTTGGCTAGAATCTCGTGCTGATAACGTGTTGTAAAACTACCAAAGTATTAGATAGAACAAGACTATCAAAATATTAGAGAGAATATAGAGATAGAGAGAGAATTTATGTATTCCAATTGTGTGTTAAATGAAGGAGTGAAGCACCCTATTTATAGGGGTAGATAATGGTACAATTGTAATAATATAAACTTTACAAGGGCATAATGGGTCATTCACACCCAAGATATTTATAACACTTTTAACATTTCATTATTGTTGTATAACTGAAATAATTTTTAAACTTAAGTAAAATAGGTTAAATAGTTTTGTTGAATTTAAGCGACTTAACCGAAACTGTAAATTGTTTTATTTCCATAGCTACACTTTAAAACTAGAACCAAACTAACGCTAGAAACCAAACTAACGCTTGGTGAAGTGTGTGCTTAAAAAAGAAAACGAAATATTAATGTTTCAGTGATGTTAGTGGACCAACTTAAAATTTTGTGGTCAAAGTGAAATTTAGTGTAAATTTCAGTAGTCACTGATAAAATTAATCTGAGACTAGTGATATGTGACAACAAGAATATTAAGGTCCGATCTAATCTGCTAGTACATATCTGTTGCTTGATCCGGGCACATTCACAGATTTTCATGATAATGTCATTTCAGGACAGTTTATCAGGCTCTAATTTATAAACCAAATGTCTCATTTGGCCACGTCTTTGTGAGCTCTTCCTATTGTTTTCTTTTGTTTTTTGCTCTAAGCTGAAAGTCGAGTGTAATGAGACTTGATTAAATATACAAAAGCACACGATAGTAATCCCCGTTTGCCTTTTATCACAAAAAGGGACAAAATTCTTTGCTTCAGTGACAATATAAAACGGCAAATTGTGGAACGATGTAACAATAAAATTCATTACTTGCTAGAAGGAAGAATATATGGGAAAAAAACCTTATTCTCTTTTCATTTTTTAATAATAAATGATTTCTTTATTGGAATAAAGTGAAAATTGAAAATTGAGAAACAAGTTAAGCAATATTAAGGAAGCAAAGAATTACTTGACCAATGAAAAAAATTATATTTAAATGATTAAATAGGTAGTAACAGAAACGTGGTTTAGAACGCCTTGATTTTATCCAAAAGGTTAAGCTATTATCTTATTTAAAATATTGTGTTCAATATATATATACTTGTATTTTGGAATAGAGATTCTTTAAAAAATTTGTGGTGGAAAGTACGAGAAAGAAAACATAGGTGTGTGTTTGGTATTATTTAAAAAGACTTTCTTTTTTTAAAATGAATAGTGACTTTTTAGGATAAATGATTGAGATTTTGTTAGAAAAATCAAATACTGTGACTTGACTTTTAATAAATAGTTAAGATTGATCACAGTACAAAAAATAGAAAATTTTAAAGTGAACCAAACAAACTCTAGATATAATAATGAGGCTCTAAAAAGGGCTTAAACTTGTCTTGAACGGCTTTAGCTTCACGTTTAACCACACATTCTCCAAAATATACATTTTATTCTAAAACCTAACTTTAATGGAGCTGAAACAGGTGCTAAAGATGGAGGGATACTATATAGATTGCTACAGATCCATTGTTTCACTGGAGAAGCTTGTTATGGAAGTGAGGAGTAAAATATTTGATATAAAACAGAGTTTGATGGAGACATCCACACTCATTTTTAGCAGTTGACAGAAACTCTAGCAAATGGCAATATCAGAAAGGAAAGAAACCCCAACAAAAGAAGATTTTTCTTTAGACTATCTGTTCGACCTCACCATGAAAAAGAAGTGGAAACAAGTTGAAGAGGCTTACAAGAAAGATCCCAACACTCGCAGAGCCAAGCTCACTAAATCAGAAGAGACAGCTTTACATGTAGCCATCTCTAGTTACCACTCTGAATTACATAGCTCTGATTGGGAAAAACATATTAAGGGAATGATCAATTTCATACCCAAAAAAGATGCATTCGAGATACTGTCAATGAAGAATGATAAAGGAAACACTCCTCTCCATCTCGCAGCAGCGGTTGGATGGCTAAGTATCTGCGAATGCATAGCTTCAACGGATCGTGAACTCATTAGCACTCGCAATTTAAAGGGCGAGACCCCATTGTTCGTGGCAGCTTATCATGGAAAGTTGGATTCTTTTATTTCCCTCCATGATCACTACAACCCAGAAGGCAAAGAAGCGGACGAATCCCTTTGTAGAAGGGAAGATGGGGATACAATTTTACACTCGGCCATTTCTGGAGAATACTTCAGTAAGAAATATTATGTATAGGCAGGTTCGTTATTTATTTTATTTGAGAAAGGGATAAAATTACATACGTATATTTTTTTTATTTTTGCAACAGAATTGGCTTACCAGATAATCAAATATTACCCAAAGCTGGTCAACTATGTTAATGAAGAGGGTGAATCTCCTCTCCATGTTCTGGCCAGAAAGCCTAATGTGTTTAGAAGCAGCACTCATCTTCGATTCCCTGACTCTCTCATCTACCGCTGTGAGAAATCTTTAAACTAACACAAATCATTGTTAAAGCAGAACTGTTATTTCTTTCTAATAAGTCATGCTAAACCAAAACTGTTATTTCTGGTAGGCGTATTCGTTGATAAGCTTAAAAAGAAGCGTCACCCCAAAACTAGAAGTATTTACAGCCCCACAAATGGTTTCAACTGCCCAGAGAACTATAAGACATGTGTTGACATCTTCCTATTCCTTGTCGCTCCCATTTACAAGAGTATTAAAGGTAAACAGGATGAACCATATATCTGTAGGCTAACATTTTATATTTCTTACGATGTTGCTTTTTTCTTTCCAGCTGGTCTTGAAAAACATCATGGCAGTTCGACCGATGAAGAGAATCCCACCAATAGAGACAAGAACCCTCAGAGTACGTAAGATTTTCTTGCACAATTCTCAAATTAATGTAGTTTTAAGTAACGTTTAATGAAGCGAAGAACCATTTAGAATCAGACAGGACAAAAATTGTATTACTTTTAAGGTTGATCGAAGATGATGATATAAAGTGGATTGCGAGAGCAACGATAAATTTTGATTTGACACATAAAAGGCCACAATACGGATACTGCCATTAGCTATATGATGTTTTATTCTATTCATTTTTAAATCTTTTCGGTTTCAGGGGTAGTTAATCTTCATGAAATATACAGCTTTTACATGATTTTTCATGGAAATAAAATATAGTCATGCATTGATGTTCTAAAATAGAGTATGTTGTTTATGCATAATGTATATGTCAAGCCATTTGTCTTGTGAAGTTTCAAAAATTACATTTTTCAGAGGTAACAACATTTTCTTGGAGCTATTTTGAATCAAGTTTAGCGGGTGAAAATCTTGATTTATGATTCGAGATATTTTATTTTTCGTTTGAGTAATTTTAATCCTAATCTTAGTAACTCTTAATTTTTTTTCCCTCATACATGAATTTAAGTTAAAGTCTTTTCTTGTATATACTTTTAGTTCTTCCCTGAGAATTTTATACATGTTTGTTAAAAAGTTTTTGTTTAAAAACATGTTTTTTTATGTTTTCTAGGTAAAATGTGTGGTTGAAAATTAGAGAGAGAAAATGTGTGTGGTTAAAAAGTGATCTGGGGAATTGTGTAGAAAAAACATGTTTAAAAACATGTGTTGCCAAACGGATGCTTATATTTCTTACAATGTTGTTTTTTTCTTTCCAGCTGGTCTTGAAAAACATCATGGCAGTTCGACTGATGAAGAGAATCCCACCAATAGAGACAAGAACCCTCAGAGTACGTAAGATTTTCTTGCACAATTCTCAAATTAATGTAGTTTTAAGTAACGTATACTCAAGCGAAGAACCATTTAGAATCAGACACGACAAAAATTGTATTACTTTTAAGGTTGATCGAAGATGATGACATAAAGTGTATTGCGAGAGCAACAATAAATTTTGATTTGACACATAGAAGGTCACAATACGCATACTGCCATTAGCTATATGATGTTTTATTCTATTCATTTTTAAATCTTTTCGATTTTAGGGGTAGTTAATCTTCATGAATATACAGCTTTTACATGATTTTTCATGGAAACAAAACATAGTCATGCATAAATGTTCTAAAATAGAGTGTGTTGTTTATGCATAATGTATTGTCAAGCCATTTGTCTTGTGAAGTTTCAGAAATTACATTTTTCAGAGGTAACAACATTTTCTTGGAGCTATTTTGAATCAAGTTTAGCGGGTGAAAATCTTGATTTATGATTCGAGATACTTTATTTTTCGTTTGAGTGATTTTAATCCTAATCTCAGTAACTCTTTTTTTTTTTTTTCCTCGTACATGAATTTAAGTTAAAGTCTTTTCTTGTATCTTTATTTATATATACTTTTAGTTCTTCCTTGAGAATTTTATACATTCTTTCTTTCTATAGTGAGTTTAGTTTATAAGTATAAACACGAATCATATTTTGTAGTTAATCAAGTGGCTCTGTTTGGTAACATTGTAGTAATTATAAATTGATTTATTTATTTTTTCGAGATAAAATATGTGGTTGAAAAGTTGAGAGAAAATATGTGTGGTTAAAAATTTGTATGGGAAATTGTGTTATTTATAAATTGATTTATAAATTGTAATAATTCGTTAAAGAACAAAGACTAAAATATTAGTTGAGACATATTCCTAAAAGATCATTTCTAAAATCTCATAAGTATTACTTGAACGATGAGTGAGATAGCAACCATGTTTGTCTTGGGACTTAGTAGGCTCTCTAAAAGCCATGAATTTGAACTCCCATTGCATCAATATTGTTCCTTTAATAATGATATATTTTTTGAACCAATTGAAATAAAGTGTAAGTTGTTAGGTAGGATTACAAGTATATATATTATATAAATATTATCTTCAACGTGCTCCTTCGCGTATAAGCAAGTTTAATTTTCCCCCCACAAAGCGAAACACGTGTATTATTCATTTAAATTGGGTGCAAAACTTAAACTTGGACCTTTTCCATGTTGAACTAATTGGAGTAAGCGGTTAGATTTGACCATATGCATATTATTTAAATATTGTCTTCAACAGTTTTTATGGACTTTTAGTTGTAGAGGAACATGAAGATGAAGAATGGAAAGATCATGATTACTTTCCTCCCAATTATGCAACATGTATTCTATTTCTTAAATTTTCAATGAAGGTCATCCTAACCGTCATAGGAGTTGGTAAGTACTAATTTCTTTTCTTAATTTACTTCGTTTTTTCCTCAAATCTTGGGTTTGGTCCATCCTTTTATTATAGTCACTACGGTACAAATACATTAACCTTGCTGATGATTGTAGGGTATTGGAATATACAGAGAATTCAAGTAAAAAAAGAAAGACATTCACATGCAATACAAGTTATGAATGAAATGATTAATTCTGAGTCAAGTTATAAGTACCACTATAATGGGCAAAAACCTGGAAACCTGGAAAACCAGTATTCAGGGAGAGTTCTACCTCCATCTACTCCACCTCCAACCGATGATCAGCAAGTTGTCCACTTGGACCCAAAAACCAATGGCTGGACAAGTTCGTCAACTAATCGACCACAAAACCAGAATGAGGAACAAAAAGATAAACATGGATCAGGTAAATATTTTTGATTTGTTGAATTGTAATGATATACATAGGAAGTCGTTCTTATTTTTACTAATTATGAATTTGCAAAAAAAAAAAAAATTATGTGGGATCAATATGAACAGTGAAAACGAATATTCAAGTCTTAGCTATAGGAGAGACTCCAATACTAGTAGCAGCTGAGATGGGTGTTCTCGAAATGGTGCAAAAAATCCTAGACACATTTCCAGTAGCTATTCAAGACCTGAACTCTAGTGGGAAGAATGTGTTGATGTTGGCAGCAGAAAATAGGCAAATCGCTGTTTTTGATTATTTGGTGGGGAAGAAGCTCCCAGAATTCGTGTTTCACCAATTCGATAATCAAAGAAACAGCATTCTGCATCTTGCTGCAAAGCTGGGAGAACTCCCACCATGGCGCATTCCTGGTTCTGCTTTGCAGATGCAATGGGAGATCAAATGGTACAAGGTACTACGCATGTATATGTTAAACTACTTTATCTACAATATTAAACTTTTAGAGAGAGAGAGCTCATTTATTATTTAATTTAGGTTAGATTCTTCTTTCCTATCAATTATGTGCATAGTTTCTTATAAATGGTTTGGTGTGAGAAGACTCATAGCCAAGATCTCTATATGCTTTCAATCTATTTTGCCCCTATTTGGTGGCGGAAAATTTTGATAAAAGTAGATGAAATATGTAGTTGACAAATAGATAAAATATGTGACTGAGATTGATTGATCTAGATAAAAATCGCCTCCGTTCAGCGGCTAATTAATGAAGTGAGAGAAGATTTTTTGGTGTTTTCGAGGTAAAATATGTAGTTAAAAATTGGAGAGAGAAAATGTGTATGGTTAAAAAGTGATTTAGGAAATTATGTAGTTTAAATTTTAGTTTAAACTACAATTTAAAGAGTCAATCGAACGGAGGATTATAATATTAAACCATTTAAATAATACATATGTTCTGCGTCTGCCATCTTTAGGTTTTTACATCAGCTAGTTATCATGTTTTTTGATTTCTATCATTTTACTTATAAGAGTTGGCAGAAAATGGAAAATTTCAAATAGAAACGATTACGAACCATATTTCTAACATGATGCAGTATGTTAAACACTTGGTTCCACCACTAAGCTTTGCTCACAACAACATTAGGGGAGAGAGCCCAAGGAAGATCTTCACACAGACGCATCGAAAACTGGTCAAAGAAGGCACTACTTGGCTTACCAAAACATCAGAGTCATGCTCTGTAATTGCTGCACTCGTTGCCACTGTCGCATTTACTACCTCAGCCACAGTGCCTGGCGGAATAAACGAGGATACAGGGCATCCAATTATGGAAAACAAAACAGCTTTTGATGTGTATTCAATCACATCCCTAGTTGCTCTCACCCTCGCTGTCACATCACTTGTGCTTTTCCTTTCCATCATTACTTCGAGATTTCAGGAACGTGATTTCAAATTAACATTGCCAAGGAAGCTTTTGTTGGGCCTAGGTTCTCTATTTGCATCCATTGTTGCTATGTTGATCTCATTCTGTGCAGGGCATACCTTTATCCTCAGAGAGAAATTGAAATATGAGGCAGTTCCAATATATGTTGTTGTTTGTATACCAGTGGCCTTTTTTGCTTTTGTGCAGCTGCAACTATATTTTGATCTTCTATGGTCTACACTCGTAACGGTTCCACTTCGCAGTTACAAGGTGTTCCATGATTAGGTTTCCAGATAATTCCCTAGTATCGCAAAGATCACTCGGTTAAATTTTGTATATTGAAAAACTACCTATTTAGAGGTTCAACTTAGAATATAGCATTTCAATAAAGAGAGTGTAAGACCACTTTTTAGTTTTCGTGCAATTTTAAATTTCCACGTAATACTCCTATGAATGTTATTATAAATTTATGATCTTTAATGTCTATAATTTGAATTATTTTGCAGTGGAAGGACTTGGACGTCGTCTCGATCAATGTGCCAATTAAAAGTTTTTAAATTGTTTAATTTAATAATTTACGTGTAAGTTTATGTGATAATTGGTTTTACTGCCTAAACATGCTATTTTCTATTTTACTGTGTTAAATTGAAAGTTGGGGGGAAATTTAGTGGCATTTGGAGAGTAAATAGAACTTGTAGACTTAATTATGCAAATGGAGAGAGTTGAGGGACTGAATTGCAACTTTTCGAAAGTTTTGAATTTATAACCCTAACCCCCCTTCCCATACCCGACACTCTCACTCTCAATCCCTGTCTCTCGTCTCGCTCTCATCTCTCCGCGTCGCTATCTCTCTCGCCTCACACACTACCCAGCCCCGGCGACTTCGACGCCCACCCACCGGCGACCACCACCACGGTAACTCCTCCCTCTTCCCTGCACGCGAAACACGCACACCTCCCCTTTCTTTCTTCCGCAGCAACACCCGCACACGCACCGTAGCTGCACACACACTGCAGGGCTCGATCTCGTGGTTCTACATACGCAAAATCACTATGTATATGTACATGTGGGTATATATGTGGAGTGTATGTATATATGTATTTTTCTCATAATTTTCAGATTTAAGTCTTTGCTTAAATTTCGAATTTCAAGTTGTAAATTTAGGATGTTGGACAATGTCTGTGTGGGTATATATTGATAAATTTTTTAGCTTAGTTAAATGTTTGGTTAAGTTTGAATTATGAAGACAATTTTTCAGATTTCGAAAATGGAAGCATTAATTTGGTTAATTGATGTATTTTTAGTTTAATTCTTATATAATAACCGTAAATTCAGATTTTGGGAGTTATTTTCAGATTTTTATGCGAATTTCAATGGTAGTGTGTATATATGTATGTATATATTGACTTTTGCGTGTGTAAGGAATCATGAATTACATAATTAGGTTAATTGAAATTTTTAGTTAATCTTCGAGTAATTCTGTAATTTTCAAATTTTTGAGGAAAGTAATATAAATGAGTTTTTAACTTTCAGTTTTGGAAAAAAACTTCTTGAATGGTTATAGTTGTTAGTAAGAATTTTGATAATTTTGGTTTGTGTTGAATATAAGGTGACATTGAGAGATGTGAATTTTGAATTTTTAGTTTTACATGGTTAGTTATAGATTTACCTTTAAATTTCAGTTGAAATTTCCGGATTTGGTAAAGGATTATGGAATTTGGGAATTTAGTTAACTTAATTGTGATTTTAGTGTGAACGTAGGTAATAATTATAATTCCTAAATTTTGGGAAAATTGTAAAGGCGGGTACATTTTTCAAACTTTGGTTTTGATTTAAGTACCTTAATGGTTAAGCTTAAAATGTGGTGTCGAATGGTTTAAATCTTTGCTTTCGAGTATTGTATGGAAGTATTTAATATATGTTAATACCTTGTTTGGAATAAATGGTCACAAGGATGAAAAAGGGAAAGAAGATGTATTGTTTTAACTTGTTTAATGTAATGTTAAAAGAATGATGAATATATCAATTTGAACTGAAAGTATATTTTACTAAATGAATAGATGCAACTAAGATTTTGGTACATTGACGACACGGGCAGTCGAAGCTCCTCCACTTGCAAATTCAGATAACGGTAAATGCTAAGGACGTCAGGTAAGTAAACTTCCCCTATTTTCATGAAAGTAGAAAGTTAATGTGAAATTATTGTGCGTAAGTGATTTCGTGTTAATTACTTAATGTTGATATATTTGACTTACGATATGCAAGTATGTGTATTTAAGGAAATGTTCAAGCATGCACGTTATCATGTCATTGCATCATTAAGCATGCATTGACATCGAAATGGGGAAGTCAAATGTTTTAATGAAATGAATGTGTCAAAGTGCAAATTTTGTTCAAAATTTATGTATCCCAAGTTTTTAAGAAAGAATGGGTGTTCTTCTAGTTCATGAAAGATGTGAGTGAGAAATGGGGCGCGGGGGACCGGCGTACCCGAATGTAATGAGCCGCATTGCGGTGGAATGAAGTGAATGAGCCGCTTTGCGGTGGAATGAATGTTAACCGCTTTGCGGTGGAAATGTGAAAGTTAACCTGGTTCCAAATAAGAATTGCCCACTGTTATCTGGTTGACTAGAAGTTACATCAAGTGAGCTCACGATGGAAATGAAGTGAAAGTTTTGAAATGTTAAGTGAAAGTTTGAAAAGTTTGAATGTTCTGGAAAGTAAAGTAAATGGGGATACATATATGAGATTTTTAAAGCATTCATGTCATAAGCATGCATTCATGCATAAAGTTTACTTACTGGGCTTTAGTTCACCCCAATCCCTCCCCAACATTTCAGGTGATGAAAGTTAGGTGATTCGAGGAGAGCACTTGGCGACAAACTCAGGCTACACCTGCTTTCAATTCTTGAAAATAAAGTTAAATTAGAATTTATTTAAGTTCTAAGTGATTATTTCTTAATTCATTTATTTTGATAATTGTTTCGGTTGAAATTGGTTTAAATGAGTTATGTCGTTTTTAATATGGGTTCTATTACTACCTATTTCACATAATTGTAGCTTATTGATATAAAATGTTGTGTTGAGGAGTTTGGGGATCGAATTTGAAATAGTGTGGTGACGTGGGAGTTTGATGTAGAATTGGAGTCGAATGTTGAATGTTTGGGATTGAATGAGTTGTATGTGTAGTTTAAAATGGTTTTGATGTCCCTCTACAGGTTGGCTAGGTCCAATTTATAGAGGAGACTCTGCCGAAATTTTTGTAAAATTTTTTTATAATAGATAAATGAAAAGTTTAATGTTTAAACGATTTAATTCTGCATATAATGTGAATGGAAGTTAACACGCCTAGTTTTAAGCATTTAAAATTGGGGTGTTACAGATAGAACATGAAGAATGGAAAGAATGTACACGGCAATTGTTGTTTAGGAAATGCCTACAATCTTCAGTTCTTGAGCTCACTTTCACTATGAATCAATATTGTTTCCAATATAAAAATCCAAAAGAATGCCCTGTCTATCCTTTATGTAGAAGGATAGAAAAAGACTGAAATTTTTAAATAAATAGAGAATTGTTATATACTTGAATGAACAGTCTACACATGAATTTTCCTCAAAAATAAAAATAAAATTAAAATTAAAGCTATTGTATGAACTGTTGTTATACATATGTAACGACATGAGGGTTAGAGAATTCTATAAAATTCATTATTTTTAAGGAAAACTTCACCCCGTGAGATGCACGGAAAGCAACATCTGCTAAAGGAATAATGACGCGACAACAGATAACCACTGGAATGGAATAAATAAGATTAACAAATAATAGATCACATCATCAAATGTTGGTTTAATGTTACTACAAATTTTGAAAAACTTCTTGTATACAACATTTGTTGTTGAATTTGTTGGTGTTAGCCTAAGAGTAACTAACCAAGAGGAGGGGGGGGGGTGTGTATTGGTTTATCAAACATTTTTTATAAATAATCTCAAACTTAAACCAATAAATATGAGTATAAATACTTAGTGTTATAAGAGATATACATTAACTCAACTATCAATATAAAGTGCTATAAAGATGTAAATTTAATTAATGAAGTAAGTTTAACACTTAGAGATAGTATTGTACAACATAGATTCATAGAAAAGAGTAAGTGCAATGAAAATAAGTAAAAAGGAATAGGTGATGCAAACGATATTTTAAGGAGGTTCAATCAAATAACTTGATCTATGTTCTCTATTATCAAGCTCTCCATCATGAACAATGTCAAATTCACTGTAATGGTAACTTACAACAAGAAATACCAATCTTTAAGTGACTTACAATAAGAAGCATTTCTCCTTGGATGTTTACAACAAGGAGCACCCATCCTTTAACAATGATTGACCTTTAAAGGGACCTCAAAATGACCGAAATATAACGAATTGATTCACAATTGAAATAACTCCCTTAACAAATACTCAAATTAAGTCTCAAATGAGTTAGGCCAACACTTCAATAAATAAAAATGAATTAAGCTCGAGTGTTAGAGAAAAACTTTGATGCAAATGATAAAGAAAGATCTAATGCAATCAAACAAAGTTTTTTAAAGAGTATAATCCCCTCTTAAAGAATAGAATAAAGTTAAGTAATAAGAGATGCTAACACTTAAATAATTAAGAATAAGTTCAACTCAAAGTGTTTTGACAATGGAACTTCGATGAATCAAATGATAATGAAAAATATAATGCAATTAAACAAAGTTATTCAATAGAAATTCTCTCTTTAAAAGAATGAAATAAATTTAAACGAGGAGACTCTAATACATCAATTCCAAGATTTGATGTGAAGATGTTGAAGGAGTGTATACAAAGTAAAATCAATGATCTTCACAAAAATATTTCTTTCAAAACTTTGATAAGTTTGTAAAAATAAATTTGGATAAATCAAAGTTTTCTAATCAATATAGATGAACATAAACTAAATAATATTCACGAATTTCTCAATAAAAAGGTTTCTTAAAATCCCATTTAATTGTTGGAATTGAATGTGAAAATAAAGCTTATTTATAGAAGAAAGAACTAGTTCTCAGCCACTTTCAGTTGACCACTTTTGGTCGACCAAAACACTAAGGTGGTGTTCTGTTTGTATTTTATTTTGTATTTTCATTTTCGAAAATGTTTTGTATTTCCTATTTTTATTTTTGTTTTCAAATTTACTGAAAAACACGTTTGGTTTGTCATTTCTGAAAACTGTTTTTGAAAATGAAAAACTGGAAAACACGTTTTGTTTGAAATTTTGCAGAATACTACTTAAACTATTTTTAATTAATTTGCTTGCAAAATACTACTGACTCAAACTTAAATTTTCTTTCACAATACACTGAAAACATGGTTACATGTAATACACTAATGTGAGCATTAAGAATCTATATTAACACAGTTTGATCAGGTTCGGGATTTGAGGAAGCTCTAGTTCAATTAAAATCCAGAAAATGCAAGTTCTTTCAAAACCACCAGAGCCCATCTATCAAGGCATTTTTTGAAATATAACAACAAGAATTTTCACTTTATTTTTTTTTAATATTGATATTGAATTCAATAAAACTTTATTTAAGCTTAGTTCTAATTTAGGATAATTCTTCTAAAAAAAAAAATTATTTAGGCTTAGTTCCAAGTTAGGATAATTCTAATAATAATAATAAAAAAAAACTCTCAAAACGCGTTTTGAACATTTTTTGCTGAAATACACAAAAAACACCCAAAATGAAGTTTTGGGCGTTTTGCGTTTTGTGTACAATTTTTTTTTTTTTTTTCCAAAATGTGTTTTCGAAAATGGTAAAGAGAACACGTTTTTTCGAAAATAAAAACAGAAAATGACCTCAAAACAGAAAAATGGACTTTCGGTTCACAAACTTTCGATCGATTGGAATCTTTCGTTGATTGAAGTATGAAAATTTTATATATGTCAAAACATGTCTTTTGTTAAAATCCATTTCATAATTTGAAAAGAAATATTCTTATTTAAGTAATAATTAATGTAAAACATTTAAAATCAATATTGACTTTGATAAAAATATTTTATGCAAGTGATTAAATGTATTTGATGCATAAAAATTTTTGAGCTCGTTGAAATTCATCGTTAAAAATTGAGAGTGTTATACATTTACTTAAGTCAAATCAACTTAAAATTGAACTCTAATCGTGAATTCTTGATCTTCATGTGATGCTTTCTAACTTGAATTTTGATCTTGAATATCTTCAATTCTTTCTTGATTTTGAATGACTTTGATGTATTTTTGATCATATAGTTTCGATTTATATCTTTGACAGATAATTTAACATTGAATGCTTTGAAGAATATTGTTACATGAAACACTTGAAGCATATGTGCTAATAACACAAGATAATCTTATTTGTTATAATCAAAACATTAAGGTTAAAGTTAACCTTATGTTTAACAGTTAGTCTTTCCTCTTTATCACAAATCGTCATCTTCAATCCCGAACAACTTTTCACTCTGGAAATCGCAACATAATGTTGTCTATGAGTAAAAACCGTCCTTTTAAAAAGAAGTCCCACTTGGGAAAGTGATTGTCTTTGACTCTTATTGATGATCATGGGATAGGAAAAGATCAAAGGAAACTGCCTTCTCTGAAATTTTACAGGTATCCTAGAACTAGAAGGGCTCAACGACATCCTTGGAATAAAAAACTTGTGACGTGCATTGTTTCTAGATATGTAACGATATGGGTCTCACTTAACGGGTTGTCGCAGCTGTTAGGTGACGACGCACTATCACCACTGTACCAACATGGATCTTTTCTGCATGCTTTATCCTTACTCGCACACTCCCTGAGAAAAATTTCCAGGAGGTCACCCATCATAGAATTGCTCCAAGCTAAGCATGCTTAGCTGTGGAGTTTCTAACGATGGACTTCCAGAAAAGAAGGTGCACCGTGTTGGTATGAATAGTACCTATCAAATCTTTTAAGTTTTTCTGGCCTAGGTATTACAAGATAAAATTTAACCTTCCCAAACATGATCTCCAAGTCTCGTAATTATCAATCTTGTTACTTTGTACAATCTATGGGTATGATCAATATTTCTCAATAACATTACCATAACGCCCAATTTAAGTTTCAACTCACGGTTGGGAATACTAGAACATCTTATAGTGTTCATATATTCAGTTAAATGTATATTTTCAAACAAAATACCACTTCCCACTATTCTACACAACATCTACACTCAAGTATTTCCTTTCTTTCTTCTAGGTGGTGGAGACCATAAACTCATTTACAACATCAACGTCATCATTTCTTGGTGCAAGTATTATCCTTCCCTACAAGTATGAAGCATTAAAAGCATTTCCTGAAAAGGACAGGTATGTGCTTTCAACTATTGAAAGAACCAAATCACTCATTGACTTTATCAAGACATTATCTGGCATCTCCACTTCAGCATGACCATCGATGTCCCCACCGATTTTTCCATCCCCGATGCTTGACATCCAATTACAAAAAGCTTCTAAGTCATTGATATGCTCAGTGTTGCCCATATTTTAAAGCCTCATATTTCTCGTAAACCACAAGACCTTGCAATGCTACCATAAATAAGATGAATTTATGGTTGCATGAACAATATTTTTCTTGGTGCCTTTCAAAACAGCCGGAAGAATTTGTTGAAAATCTCCACCAAACACCACTGTCTTTGCTCCAAAGGGTTCTTCAAAGTTGTTGGGATTGTCAAACCTTAATATATCCCTCATACTACTGTCAAGAGCTGTAAAGCAATATTTATTCATCATGGGTTCTTCATCTCAAATTATAAGCTTTATCCTCGATATCAATTGTGCAAGTGGCTCCCCTATTTGATAATTCATGTCGAATTTTCATTGGAAATCTGTAGGGGTGGCAAACGGGCGAGACAATTCGGGAGTTCATCTCGGTTCGGTTCGTTAAAAGTTCAATTTGGTTCGTGAGAAAAAAAAACTTGGGCTTGGACCGGACAAAAAATTTGAATATTGGACAGCTCGTTTGGGCTCGTTATAACGAGTCGGACGGGCCGGCTCGCGAGCTGGCCCGTCCGGCTCATGCCCAAACGGTCCTTGGCATTAAATTTTATTTTATTTTTTATTTTTTACTTAATTAATATACACATTTTTCTTGATTTGGATCACAATTCTCTCAAGTTCTCAACTCAACTCTCAAATCTCAATTGCAATATTCTACATTTCTACTTTCTAGTTATATTCTAATTTGAAGTGATATAAGCGTATAATATTTCGTTTTCATATACAATATTGTCTCAAATTCCATATGTCGTTTCCATTTCCAATTCCAAATTTCCAAATTCATTATTTCTAATGGCAGACTCACAATCTCATGGTTATTCTTCAAGCCAATTTGTTGATGAATTTTTCGGTCTCAACGATATTCCAATTCCCAAAAATTTGATGGATTTGGAAAATGAGATTGATGATATAGATACTAGAACTCCTCTTAATTTGGATGATATTTTTGATGAAGATGTTGTTGTTACATATGGATCCGGAACCGCTATCAAGACGACAAGCTCCAGTAGAAATCCAAAAAGGACGAAAAAATCAATCTGCTGGAATTTTTTCGATTTGATTAAAACAACGGCCATCGACGTTGATGGCAATACAGTAGTCAAAGCACAATGTAAAACTTGTGGAGGACTTTTCTTTTGGAAGAAGGGTGGGGGCACAACACACCTCAAGAGACACTGTAAAGCATGTCGAAAATCGGGCTCCGTTGAAGCAAACCAATCAACTCTACAGTTTGGTCAATCGAGTCTAACCAATTAGGTCTTCAACCAAGAACTAGCGCGTCGAGAAGGGATGGTCATATTCGTATCGAGTGGTGAGTTCCCGCTTTCAATTGTAGAAAGTTCACAATTCACGAAATTCATTCAAAAGTATCTCCAACCCAGGTACAAACCCGTTTCTAGAAATACTTTACGAGCTGATTGCATTAATGAATATTTTGAGAGAAAACAAAATTTTATAGATGCTTTAAATAAATATAATGCTACCTTATCATTGACTTCGAACTTGTGGACTAGCAATAATCATAGAAGTTATGTAGTTGTTACTTGTCATTACATTGATGATACTTGGTTAATGAACAAAAGCATTATGGCATTTAAAGTTATTGACTACCCACATAAATTAACAAATATTTTCAATTTACTACTTGGAATTCATAGAGAATTTAACTGTTATAGTAAAGTTCATAGTTTTACACTAGATAATGCTTCTGTTAATAAAGCAGTGATATATTAGCTAATCACGTGAATCCTAAATTTGATGGAGTCTTATTTCATGTTCGTTGTGTGTGTCACATTTTTTATTTAATAGTTCAAGATGGTCTTAAGTATATAGAAAATCAATTGAAAAAAATTAGGTGTGCTTACAATTTCATTATGATAGCACCTTCTAGAAAACAAGCTCTTGATGCACATTGTATAGAAAATGGTATGCCAGCATAATCATTTGTTACAGACGTAGGACATAGATGGAACTCAACTTATTTAATGATTGAACATTGTCAAGGTTACGAGAATTTAATATGTGAATATTACAACAGTCGGCACTCACATGGCCCAAGTTTTGATTTGGGTGCTGATGATTGGGAACTTATTTTTCATGCTAAAACTTTTTTAAAACTCTTTTACGATGCTACAAACGAATTATCATGTGTTTATTATCCCACTAGTCCTTTAGTGTTGAAGCATTTTTATTGCATTGCTAATAATTTTAACAAATACAAAACATTTCCTATTTTTAAGCAAATCATTTCAGCAATGGAGATTAAATTTAGAAAATATTGGGAAAATGTACCCACTTTATTTCCATTAGCAACGATTATGGACCCTAGAATAAATTTAGAGGAACTAAACACACCATCGATGCAATATCAAATAAATTAACTTTTGAGACTCCATTAACATGTACAGATTTAGAAAGATGTTTTGTCAAATATACGAGCTCAATGCCGAAAAGTCAGGAAAAAATGTAAGAAGAACTGCTCCCACCAGTAATGTGATAGAAAATGAAGACAGTGGTTTACTTTCCTACCTTATGACTATGAAGGGAACTTCTAGTACACATGCCAGTGGTTGTAGCTCTTCTAGTACATTCAATAGTTCAAATGAAACTCCAAGCGAGTTAACTAGGTAATTTTCACAAGACCTTCTTAGCATGTTAGACGAGGACGAGAGAAATAATTTTGACATTCTTAAGTGGTGGAGACTAAACAAGCGTCAATACCCAGTTGTTTCTATGATTGCACGAGATCTACTAGCACCTCTTGTATCGATTGTAGCATCGGAGCCTGCTTTTAGTACAGGTGGAAGAGTGTTATTTGAATATAGGTCAAGGCTTAAAGAAGACATATTGGAGGCCTTAATGTGCTTGAAGGATTTCCAGTTTGCTGAGAAAATGTTACAAAACAGGATAAGTGAAATTCTGGCAAAGAAATTCGGAGAACAATCATATTGGTGAGTAAATTATTTTGTATTTATTAATTATTATCCTTACAATTATGTATTATTCTATAAATAATATATGCATTTTTCTTTTTCTGTATTTTTAATTCTTTCTTTCAAATTCAAATAAAAAATTGTACACATAACATTTTGTTCGTGTACAATTTTAACTCCGCCTACAATAAATTAAATGTAACCGGTCCCAAGCCCGGATTAAAGGAGGAGGGTTTATTTAAGTTTTTATATTTTCAATTATTCCAGTCGTTACCCATTTGAAGAGAGAAGGATAATAATAATAATAATAATAATAATAATAATAATAATAATAATAATAATAATAATAATAATAATAAATAAATAAAGCCAACCCACGAGCCGACCCAAGTCCAGTTCGGAACGACGAGCCCACAAGCCGGACTTGGGCCGGCTTCGTAGGAAACGAGCCGACTCGGCCAGGCTCGTTCCCACACAAGTTGGCCTGGCTCGAACGAGCCATGGTCAAATGGGTCAAGCCGACCCGGCTCAGCCCGTTTGACAATCCTGGGGATCTGAGAAATAGCAAATCTGGAATGAGCGGTCCGACCACCAGGTAAAAGAAGGGAAGTTATACCACTAGGGGAAACATTAAGAACTATCTCTCCTTTCGACCATACAACTTTAGAAAGAGTCTTCCATACAAAAAGTCTTTTTCGTACCTCCTTGACCATATAAAAAGAATACAACACCCTTTCCAGAGTCAACAGATTCCATAATGCTTTCATAAACATCCTTTTGCTCATCCATCAATAGTCCCACAAGCCTCCTTTGCTCATCAGCCAAAGACGCTCTATCATATGTCAATTTATCACATATAAGTTTGTTGTAGGATAACGAATCATCAACAACAGACAGAATGGCATCTACGGGAATTCACGAAGACTCCTACTCCTACTACGCAATATATTTTAAATCTCCAAGAAAGCATAGTGTTGAATTTGATCAATAATCAACTCCAAACTTGGTTGAAAAGGATTGTAAGACACAAAAACATTGTAAAACCACACTTAAAGTACACTAATCATAAAAGAAATCTCAAGAAAATTGTTGTGGTGGAAGAGAAATTTAATGCAACATAACATTACCTTGATTTCCCAATGATGGCAAGTTTGTATTTCCAACATTTTGCCCACACATACTCTGGATTGGACAGGGATTCTGAAACCAACATATTTGCATAGAGACTTCTCAATGAATGTATATAATTATTTGTCTATATGTAGAGTAAATTCTGATTTTAATTGTCAATCAAAATTTTATTTGTCTGTCTAACCCTTATGTGAAGATGCTAAGTTATATTGCTTACAAGACTATAATGGTTGTGGGTTACGAAGGGTTAGCCTGTAGTCTAATACGTATTAATACTAATAATTAGGTACTTATCTAGATGACTAATTGATTAGAGTATTAAATAATTTTTTCACACAGCTTTAAATTTTATGTGAACTTTAAAAAGTTATAATCATTATAAAAAGAGAGTACTCCAAAGAAAAAAATATGAGTCATTTAATTGATATAGTCCAAGATAAAAGCGGTACATAGAAAACAATAGGAAAACAGCCAATTGGAATATATAAACTTACAGTAGAATAGATAAATTGCATTGTGAAATTGTAAATCATATGTTAGGATGAAATTGGATGGTCACGTCCATTTAGTTCTGCAATTGTTTCTGTATATGTAGGTTTAACAGTGGTTTTTGATTATGTGAAGATGAGAAGTCAGATTGTGATACTGACTATAATTCTTGTGGTTTACGAAAGGTCAGGATGTTTTTCAGTATGTATTATATAGATATGAGAAGTAATTAGTTCCTTATGTAAGGATTTTAATCAATCGTGTGGGCTTATATGTGAATTATTGTGTATTGAATAAAATGTTATCAAATTTGGTTAAGCCAATTTAAATTGATCTAATAAGGATTTGGTATATCGGACTTTAATGCATCTAATTAATGTATGGACTTTTATGTGTAGATACCAGACCATTACCTAATTCATGATGAGCCGAATTAGGTTAACTGACAATTCAGTATATAAAGTCGGTTATGGTCCCTGAATCGTACGTACTGTTCATTCTGTCTGACATCCCATCATCAGAGAGAAAATAAGGACTACGTATTGATTTAGAAGACCCAACCAACCGAATCGTTCATCGTGAATCATATTTGATTAATGTACGCTTTCGCTTCAGTTATTTAATTCTTGATAATTCAGCATGATGATTTTGGATCGTAGATAAATTTATCTGTGATAAAATTTTCTAACAAGTGGTATCAGAGCCAATCATAAAGTTGAATTATCAGATCTATGTTTAATAGTATGGATATTAATATGCGCAGTACGTATTTGCATCATTATTTTTGGCGAATGAAATTTGGTTGAATCTGTTTTGGCTGTTGAAACGTTGAATTCACCCTCATAAACCGTGAATTAGCTGATGCCTGCACATCTGTAGATCCTGATCTGGTGTATGTATATGTGAAATCAAATGTTTTCTTTAAATCCGTGCATATGTGTATAAAGCATAAATTACCTACTGGGCTTGGGTATTTTCGGATCTGTTGGATTCGACCTTGCATTCTCTGTGGTTTAATGGATTTCTGTTGGATTTTGAACTTGGGTTGTTTGAAATTGATCTCACGGTTGAAATATGGATGTTTTCGGATTTGGGTATGGATTTTGCTGTTGAAATTTAGGATTTACGCATGGGGGTTGAAATCAATTTGGTTTTGGATGGTGCTGGAATCGAGTTCTGTGATGAAGAAGAAGGTGTGGCCGCACTGGGAAACGCACCACGCGAAGAGCAGCGAGGCGCCGCTTGTGCGGATGTTTCCTCTGCTATGGGCGACGCAAGCGCGCAGCACCAGGTCTAACGCTGCGCTGCAGGAGTGTAGCGCCGGGAATGGTGCAACAGGTCGCAGACCGACACTGCTGGAAATGGCGCGGCGCTGCTCCGCACAGGTAAGCAGCGCGGTTAGGAGCGGTGGGCTGTGCCTCTGCCGGTTTTGGAGGCGGCGGGAGCTAGGGTTTTCAACCCCAACTATTGCGAAAACCAGTTCTTAGAGACAGGGGGCTTTCGGTTGGAAATTAGGAGTTTAAAAGGGCTTCTTTGCAATTTTGGATAATTATGGTTAATTGCACCATCAGTCCTCCCTGATTGTTTTGAATTTATTTAAACCCTAAAACTTTGGATTTTATAAAATCAGGCCCTAAGGTTTTTAAAATTATTTAAGTCAGGACCTCTCAAGTCCTGGAATTTATAAATTAAGCCCCTAAGGTTATAAATTATTAAAGTAGGGGTTATAAAAGTTCCTAATTTTATAATTCAGTCCCTACAGTTTAAGAATTTTCTAATTAGATCCATAAAGTTTTGAAAAATTTCTAATTTGGCCCCTGATGTTTGAAAATTTTCAAATTTAGTCCCTAAGGTTTGAAAATTTTCTAATACAACACCTAAAGTTCTGAAAATTCTCTAAATTGGTCCCTAATGTTTGAAAATTTTCATTTTCAGTCCTTAAAGTTTGAGAATTTTTTAATTCAGTCCATAAAGTTTCCAAATTCACTATTTTGGAACTCTAAAGTTTGATTTTCTTTCAAATTGGGACCTAAAGTTTGGAATTTCTCTAAATTGGCAAATAAGGTTTTGGAAAAATTGTAATTTAAGCCCTTCAAGCTTAAAATTTCACATAATTGGCCACCTAAGGTTTAAGAATATTGCAATTGACTCTCTCAACTTAAGGATTGCTTTATTCTAAAGTTTTGAATTCTATAATTCAAATCCTAAAGTCAAAATATATGCAAATCAGTGATTTCAGTTTCAAATCTTGGTACATTGAAATCTTTTGAAAGATATAATATTCGAAAGTAAGTTAGTTGAAGCAACATGTTACCAAAACAACCTCTCTTGTGGATATTAATTAACTTTGAATATTAGAAGGTATTTATGTGTGTTATTCATTTCAGATATTGATCGGCCCAAAGGAAGGTCAATATTAGGCTCAAATTTCACATGCACATGTGGTGATAAACACGTGGCAATTATTTGGTTTAACGTGTGACCAATAAATCAGTCCAAATAAATGTTTATTGGTTAACATGTCTTATTGCCAGTATTTGATCACTACACTAAGGGAAAATTAGGTGTTTGTGTGTTATTTCATGCGGATATTGATCGGCCTAAAGGAAGGTCAATATTTGGCTCGAATTTCACATGAACTTGTGGTGATAAATACGTGACGGTTATTTGGTTTTACGTGTGATCAATAAATCGGTCCAAAGAAAGGTTTGTTGGTTGACATGTCTTACTGTCAGTGTTTGATTACTACACCAAGAGTACCACTTACAAGTCAGTATTTCTGTCCAAAGACTAAATATTGATGTTGTGCTAGGTATCTTGTGATGGGCCCTACCATTATTTGAAAGTACGATTTGCATAATAAGGTACTTATGTGAGCTATTTTGTTTAAGTGTTCTCTATCAGTTTCAAATTCTTCTGGTAGTATATCTACAAGCTCAAATTTAATCCCTGTATTTATGGAACAAACTTCAAGGATCAAAACAAGAACATTAACTTTTCGTTGGCTGCATGTATTTAGACCGTGTACTAAGGATTGAGCAAACTGCTCCTCTGATGGATGAAAGTTCATATAATAAAAGGAGGAACTTTGAGAATTGAGATTGCTCATGTCGCATGAGTCTAATGATCATTAAGCGCGGCATTTCTGAAGCCTTTAGTGGCATAGTATCTGAGGAGGTAAATGATGCCAATGAATTCCTTGCTGAAATCAAGAAACGTTTTGCGAAAAACGATAAGGGTGAAACAAGCACGCTTATGCAAAGCTTGATTTCAATAAAGTATAAAGGCAATGTGAACATAAGGGAGTACATCATGTAGATGTCTCACACTTCTAACTACTTCAAAACTTAAGGCACTAAAACTTGACTTGTCTGATGACTTGCTCATGCATTTGGTATTGATATCGCTTCCTCCACAATATAGTTAATTTAAGGTTAGTTATAACTGTTAAGTAGAAATGGACTCTCAATGAGCTCATTTCATAGTGTGCAAGCTTCTTGCACAATTCAGTCAATTTAAGGTCAGTTGTAACTATCAAAGGGAGAAATGAACTCTAAATGAGCTCATTCCATTTTGTGTGCAAGAGGAAGAAAAGTTGAAGCAAGATAGAACTGAAAGTGTTCACTTGGCAAACACCTCTAAAGATAAGGGCAAGAAAATAAGAACATAAAGTTACTAAGGGTTCAGAACAAATGAAACCACATAAAGACATTGAGAATTGTTTCTTTTGCCAAAAATCTAGACATCTAAAGAAAGATCGTACATAGTACCAACTAAAGCTGCTGCTAAAATACCTTAAGAGCTTTTGACAGGCAGAAAACCTAGTCTAAAGTATTTTCACATTTGGGATGTCCAGCTAAAGTTAGGCCTTATAAGCCACATAAAGAAATTGGACTCCAAAACAGTAAGCAGCTACTTTATTGGTTATTCTGAGCGATCGAGGGGCTATAAATTTTATGATCCCACACTTAAGTCAAATTTTAAAACGGGAACCGCAACATTTTTTTGAGGATGTTGAGTTTTGGGGGAGAAATAAGGTTAAGATATTGTCTTTAAGGAAGAAGTTGAAGAAGGATCAGTTTCGATTCCTATTGTTGTTTTTGACAATGTGCAAGTTTTTATGCATGTCATTTATCAAGAAGCATATCCGGAACCTCAACTAGACAATGTCGAAGAACCTTCGATCCAAAATAAGGAAAATTTCAGAAGTACAAACTCAACAACCTCAATAACTGAAGCCATTAAGGAGATCCACGAGAGAAGGGAAAAATGCTATTCAGGATAATTAAATAGTATTTCTCCAAGAACATAAGAAAATAATGGAATGGTGGAAGATGGTCTAATCAATTCCATCAGGCCATGCAGGGTTCTAACTCTCAGAAGGGGATTGATGTCGTAAATAAGGAGTATAAGCATATGCAAGACAATAAAGTTTTGGGATCTTGTCCCATTACCAGAAGGTGCGAAGCCCATTGGTCTTAAATGGGTTTTTAAACCAAGAGGGATTTGAAAGGTAATGTGAAAAGATATAAGGTTCGTCTTGTATCTAAGGGCTTTATACAAATTGATGGAATTGACTTCAAAGAGACTTTCTTTTCTGTTTCGATGAAAGACTCTTTTAGGAAAGTTAGGTTGTTGCACATTTTGACATCGAGTTACATCAAATGGATACTAAGGTGGCGTTTCTCAATGGTAACATTGATGGGACGATCTATTTGGTGCAATCAGAAAAACTTTGTGTCAGTAGACCCAAAGCTAATAGTTTGCAAATTAAAGAAATTCATTTGTGTGCTCAAGTCGGCTTCCCGTTAAGGGTAATACAAATTTCATCAAGTAATTATCTCATTTGGTCTTGAGATTAATCCTGTTGATGGTTGTGTGTATTACAAGTTCAGTGGGAGTAAGTGTATTTTCCTGATTTTGTATGTTGATAACATATTGCTTGCCACAAATGATATAGGCATGTCACATAAAATTTTGAGATTAAAAATCTTGGTGACATCTCTTTTGTATTAGGGATTCAGATACACCGGGATTGCTCTCAAGGTATTCTTGGATTGTCACAAAAGGGCTATATCGATAAAATACTTAAGAGGTTTGGCATGCAAGTGATAAGTGTGCTTTACACACTTATTTAGTTCCTAAATTAGCAATTTAATTGACAAATAGAGCAAATATCTACTTATAAATTGTGTTTATCTTGTACAATTAGGTACAAACTCAATTGGAAAGAAAATAGACAAGATCAGAGATCAATTGAGCAAAAAGCAGAGCAATTTCGATGTCCAATGACGTAATTGAAAGAAATCAAAAGTATGGGGACTCAATTGTAACATCTCAGAAAGTTGGAGGACTAAAGATGCAAATATTTCAGGGGCATATTTGTAATAAAAGTCAAAATTTGAGGACTAAATTGAAGAAGACCAGAAGTTGGAGGACCCAATTGCAAATCATTGAAGGACGGGGCTACCGGTGAACCACGCGATCGCGTGGTTATACCAGGTCGCGTTCGCGAAATCAGCCTATAATCCAACCCGAGAGTTTGCAAGTCCACCACGCGATCGCGTGGTCAAAAAACTGGGCGATAATCTGGGCCGACCCGGTGCGACCCGGTTAGGCCCAAACGCGGAAGGACGCGGATCTAAGCCGAAAAATGGTATTTTTGGGCATTTTGAGTAGGTTTTGGAGGGACTTTTTTCACAATTTTTCTTGACAAAAACCCTAGCCCCCTTCCCTCTTTTCTCTCTTTTCTTTCTTCTTCTTTTCTTTTCTTTTCTTTTTCTTTTCTTTGTTTTTGATTTAGTTTGTAGTTTAGTTGTGTTTCTAAGTTACTAGCACCATTTGGATCAAAGAAGCAAGAAGTAAGTGGAAATACAAAGCATTGTTGAAAGATTCTTGGAGCAAAAATCAAGGGAAGTGTTGTATTTCATTTTTCTTGTATTTTTATCCTTAATTTCTATATTTTGTGATGTATTTTCATAAACCTTATCTTTTTTGGAATATTTATATAATGGGCTAGTTGTTTTATGTTGGGATGATTGATGTAGCTTAACTTAGTTTAAGTAATTTTAATGTTTGTTTATTAATGTTGAGCTTATTTCATGTGTATTTGTTATTGAGATTAATCCATGTGTTTGATTGATCACCAAATATATGTTTTGTGAAGTGTATGATAATCGAGAGATATTATGCATCTTAGATCAAATAACAAATGCTCTAGGTTCTTGTTAAGAATAAAGATATACCTTAAACCCTAGAAGATCCATTGAGCTATTTTCACAAAGAGTTAATGCAATTGATTGGGCTTTAATCGACATAGAGATATAGTAGGTTAAACCAATTGATTAGGGTTAATTTCACTCGAGAGAGGTAATTAGCTAAGCTTGGAAAATCGGGTCTAACATTGTAAATGAGTAATTTATTAATTTGCATGTGTTGAGAAATTACTTAAGCAAGAGTTAAGTGAAATCATGAATCCCCACTATTTTATCGTCCATTTTCCTTATCTTAATTCGGTTTATAATTATTTTCTTTAATTTAGAATTTACAAAAATCCAACTTTTAATTGTGTGTTTCCTTTTATTGTTAGAATTAAATTAATTAAAGTTGTATAATCTAAAGTAAACATTCCGCGTGGGATCGACAATCCGGACTCAAAAAGTCCACTTTATTACTTGTACGCGACCCGTGCGCTTGCGGTACACTATTTTGAGCAAACAAGTTTTTGGCGCCGTATTCGAGGAGTGTTTTTACTTTGATTATTACTTTAGTTCATTTTAGTTTTAACAACTTGTAATTATTTTTCTTTTATGTTTTATTTTGTTATATTTGGTTAACCACCACTATTATAATCTTTTTTGTGTTTGGTTTTCTTTCTATGCATATTTGATTTTAAAATTGGCAAAATAGGAAATCAATTGGATTGAACAATCTCAACATGGGTGATGAATACATGTTTGAAGAATATTCAAGTTGTGAAATTTGTTACAAGATGCATTGTAATGGACAATGTTTGTTTTTGGAGAATGATTTGATTACGTCAAAGCTTATTAAGTTTAGACAATATTTGAAATGCGGAAAACAAGCAATTGATACATTGGATGTGAGTTACATGCTCTTGGGAGATTGTGTACCGGATGATTGGGATGAGGACATCACTCTTGTGGGAGATGGTCCTCCACTATTGAATGAGAAGGTACTTGCAAAGTATTACAATGCCCTTGCCAATTTGGATGAAGATGATATGCTTATGGGGGATGCCATGTATTGGGAAGGATTCCAAATGTGGGGGTATAACCCACTCTTGGGAATTAATAGGAAAAACTTGTCGTTGCCCATTGATTCAAATTTTGGATCGGTCATTCAATCCGAGGAGACATCAACTAAAGAAGATGAGCTTGACGAGAATGACAATTTAATCACACAAGAATCACATGAGGAAGTGGCAATTAATGAGGAAGAGATCAAATCAAATTCTCTCAACTTCATTGATTGTCCAATAATTGATTTTGTGATTAAGCCACTTGAGGAGGTGCAAGTCTATTTAGTTGAGTTTGAATTGGATGGAATAGGCAAGTCCAATGACTTTGGAAGGGGCAAGGTGCAAGTGTTTAGATCAAATGAAGAGTGGGGCAAAGCCAAAAGAAGCAAAATGGGCAAGGCATCAAAAGCTATGTTTAGAGTGCCATGAAGAGCTTATGCGGAGAGTCGAGCTAATGACTTTAAAATAAGCGCTTAATGGGAGGCAACCCATTCTCTATCCTTTACTTGCTTTATTTTTATTTTTTGCATATTGTTTACTTTCTTGCATTGTATTTACTTTCTTGCAAATAAGTTGGTTAGGCCCAAATCTCTATCTTCTACATTTATTTTCCTCAAGTTGGGTAGTGTGAAATAGCTCCAATGCATTCTCATTTAATTCTAACATATACTCATATCAAACTTTCAAAGTCAAATTTTGCTTAAAACTCATTTTTAAATCACTTGGTTCATATTGTCTTTTATCTTCAAGTGTGATTTAATGTTGATGTGGATGGACAAATTATATTGGATTTATGAGTTAGAATTGAGATGTTGAATGTGATTTAAAATTTTTGGGTCATTCACCACTTAATATCCACTCTTTTCTTGTGTTTTCATAGGATTCTCACAAAGTGTTCGATGAAATGCCTCATTGGAGAAATTTGTGTTCAATTGATTGGAGGCTTCAACACAAGTTTAGGGGTGGATTGTTGGTGCTTGCAATGAGATTCTCACATGCCCAAGACTACTTATGAGTGCCCCTACCACTTCTTGGGATGCCTAGTAACTTCTTTCCTCTTACTTTGATTTTATTTTACACATTGAGGACAATGTGCATTTCAAGTTTGGAGTGATTTTCTATTGTGTACTGACATGTTAGATAGCCTTGCCGGCCAGGATTACTTAGATGTTTAAAATTGTTATTGATTCATGATTTATGACCAATATGCTACTTGTGTCTACTTTTACAAAATGCTTATCCATGCAAGATCATATTTATCTTGAGCACAATAGCCATGATTGATTGTTGGTGAAGTTTGGGAATTGTTGAAGGGTGAAGAGGTTAATGGAGTAGAAGAATTAGATTGTGAACTTGTATTTTTAATTTTTATCAACCTATCAAATGTTTTCCAAAACTCTAAATCTCTTGATCCTATTGTAAGACAAGTTTGGGGGTGGTCGACCCGGTGAAAGAGATGGTCTAGACGTGTGGTGATTCCATGTATGTTGGAAATAAATTTTGTGTGGAGTGTATTTCGCCAAGTATAAGCTAAGTAATGACCGTATGCTAAATTTCTAAGCCCATTTTAATTTTTGCATTGCATTGCCCTATCTCGAAGCCTTTTTGACTCGAGTAATTAAGCCCGTAGGAGTATCTTGAAACTTGGTGCCTTAAGTTTGAAACTTGGGAGTCACCGGCCTAAAGCTCGCTACATGGGTCAATTAGAAAGCTTAATGAGTAGGGTACTAACACACACTTGAAAAAAAAAAAAAAAAAAAGCACTTCATTATTGCATTTGCTTAATAAGTCTACCTCACTTCGTAGCCTTTTTGACTCAAGTTATTAAGTCCGTAGGGGTATTTTGAAACCTGGTACCCTTTGATCTTAAAACAATCGAGGAGTTGCCGACCTAAAGCTCGCTACGTAGGTCAATTAGAAAGCTTAAGGGAGTGGGGAAGACACGAGCATTCATCACGCTAGTTGTTAGAAATCATGCATTTGTACTTGCATAAGGGCTTAGATGAATAGTGGGTTTGAATTGCATAGTATAAACTTGAATGTCGAAGCACTCATTAGTGGAGAGTCACCGCATTTCTAGGTTGTCGAGATTGTCGGTAAAACACACCCAAACTAGAGTGGAAAAAGAAAAGAGTGATTTGAGAGTGCCCTCTAGAATTGCATCCGGGAGAGGAAAGAAAAATATTTATTGGGGGATGAATGTCATGAGTGGGAAAGGAAAGAATTGACCACTAATGGTGGTAGTTTTGATTTGAAACCTCTTTACTCATCAATATTCTCGAAACTTAATTGACAATTGACACACACCGATCGAACATTGGATTAGCTAACTTCTCTTTGGTAGCATTATTTGGAATCATACTTTTGAATTGATTATATAATTTTACACTCATGAGTAATTTGGAAGTTATCCAACTTTTTTGATCTATATTTCACGTTACTTGATTGCACTAGTAGGTAATTTTACTCGAGACGAGCAAAAGCTCAAGTTTGGGGTGTGATAAGTGTGATTTACACACTTATTTAGTTCCTAAATTAGCAATTTAATTGATAAATAGAGCAAATTTCTACTTATAAATTGTGTTTATCTTGTACAATTAGGTACAAACTCAATTGGAAAGAAAATAGACAAGATCGGAGAGCAATTGAGCGAAAAGAAGATCAATTTCGATGTCCAAGGACGTAATTGAAAGAAATCAAAAGTATGGGGACTCAATTGCAACATCTCAGAAAGTTGGAGGACTAAAGATGCAAATATTTCAGGGGCATATTTGTAATAAAAGTCAAAAATTAAAGACTAAATTGAAGAAGACCAGAAGTTGGAGGACCCAATTGCAAATCATTGAAGGACAGGGCTGCCGGTGAACCACTCGATCGCGTGGTTATACCAGGTCGCGTTCGCGAAGTCAACCTATAATCCAACCCGAGAGTTTGCAAGTCCACCACGCGATCGCGAGGCATTGAACCACGCGATCGCGTGGTCAAAAAACTGGGCGATAATCTGGGCCGACCCGGTTCGGCCCAAACGCGGAAGGACGCGGATCTAAGCCAAAAAATGGTATTTTTGGGCATTTTGAGTAGGTTTTGGAGGGACTTTTTTGACAATTTTTCTTGACAAAAACCCTAGCCCCCTTCCCTCTTTTCTCTCTTTTCTTTCTTCTTCTTTTCTTTTCTTTTCTTTGTTTTTGATTTAGTTTGTAAATTAGTTTGTAGTTTAGTTGTGTTTCTAAGTTACTAGCACCATTTGGATCAAAGAAGCAAGAAGTAAGTGGAAATACAAAGCATTGCTGAAAGATTCTTGGAGCAAAAATCAAGAGAAGTGTTGTATTTCATTTTTCTTGTATTTTTATCCTTAATTTCTATATTTTTTTATGTATTTTCATAATCCTTATTTTTTGTGGAATATTTATATAATGGGCTAGTGGTTTTATGTTGGGATGATTGATGTAGCTTAACTTAGTTTAAGTAATTTTAATGTTTGTTTATTAATGTTGAGCTTATTTCATGTGTATTTGTTATTGAGATTAATCCATGTGTTTGATTGATCACCAAATATATGTTTTGTGAAGTGTATGATAATCGAGAGATATTATGCATTTTAGACCAAATAAAAAATGCTCTAGATTCTTGTTAAGGATAAAGATATACCTTAAATACTAGATGATCCATTGAACTATTTTCACAAAGAGTTAATGCAATTGATTGGGCTTTAATCGACATAGAGATATAGTAGGTTAAACCAATTGATTAGGGTTAATTTCACTCGAGAGAGGTAATTAGCTAAGCTTGGAAAATCGGGTCTAACATTGTAAATGAGTAATTTATTAATTTGCATGTGTTGAGAAATTACTTAAGCAAGAGTTAAGTGAAATCATAAATCCCAACTATTTTATCGTCCATTTTCCTTATTTTAATTCGGTTTAGAATTATTTTCTTTAATTTAGAATTTACAAAAATCCAACTTTTAATTGTGTGTTTCCTTTTATTGTTAGAATTAAATTAATTAAAGTTGTATAATCTAAAGTAAACATTCATCGTGGGATCGACAATCCGGACTCAAAAAATCCACTTTATTACTTGTACGCGACCCGTGCGCTTGCGGTACACTATTTTGAGCGAACAGCAAGACAGTAAATCAGGGGACACCCCTATCCCTAAGGGAGACAAATTTAGTCTCGACTAATGCCCGAAAAGTGATCTGGAAGTTAAAGAAATGCAGAGGATCCCATGTAGTTAAGCTATATGAAATCTGATGTATGCTCAATTTTGTATGCGTTCGGATATTGCATACATTATTGGGATACTAAGGAGATATTTAAGTAACCCTAGGATGGATCATTTGGAAAACCGCCAAACATGAGTTATAAAGTATTTAAAGAGAACAAAAGATTACATGCTCACATACAGAAAATCGGATCAGTTGGAGATCATATGGTATTATGATTTCGATTTTTGCTAGATGCCAAAATAGTAGAAGATCCAGATCAGGCTACATCTATCTAATAGTTGGAGGAGCTATTTTCGGAATGAGTGCTTAACAAACACTTTAGCTTCTTTCACTTAGCAGCATAGTTTGTAGCAATTTTGGGGGCATCTAATTATGGAATATAGCTGCGAAATTTTGTCACTGGGCTGCATATTCTGTACGGTATAGAAAGACCACTAAAGTTATATTGTGACAATAACTCAGTAGATTTATATTCCAGTAACAACAGGAGCTCAACTAAGTCAAAATACATTGACATAAGTTCCTGATTGTGAAGAATATAGTTCAGAGTGGACACGTGTCAATAAGAACACATTGGGACAAACTCCATAATTGCGGATCCGCTTACTAAGCTATTACCACCCAAGGTCTTTCATGAGCACATTACTCATATGGGTGTTGTATTTCTTAAGGATATTTGGTTTTAGTGGGAGTTTGTATTTTGAATGCATTAGACACATTTACTGTCCTTTTGGATACGGTTTAAAGTTAAAGTTATTTACAGCTGTATGGTTTCAGGTTTATTATCTCTGAACTCGTTTGAGGATGATCTCAATAAAGTTGGACCAGTTGGAAATAGGCATGTTGAAGATCATATTACATGTAATTTTCATGCTACACATCCATACTTGATCCATGTCATTCAATTATGTCGATATACGTGACCATTGATAGGTTTAGTTACGATTAATGTAGCGAAAGCCGCTTTGATCCTATGTTGATATAATTGATGGACCGGATTGTTTGGGGATGCATTCAGTAATGATAGCAAAATTCTGAATACTCATAAGGTTATGATTGATACACAATTGTAAGGTTACACATATAGCCCAAGTGGGAGATTGTAAGAATTTTAATCAAGGGTTATTCACATAATTACACTACTTTTAGGGATCAAATTGAAATTTACTTAAATTTTATAAAATTGAAAATTACTTATAATAAAATCATAAAAACTGAAAAATACTTCATAATCACATGAAATATCACAATCTGATACTTTTGATACTTCTCAAATATGTTAGTATCACAGTATGATACCTATGATACTTTTCAATTTTTTTTAGTAACAATGAAGTATTTTTCAAAATTTTTTATTTGGGTAGTAAAAATCAGTTTTATTATCTAAAGTAAGTAATCTATACAATTATCCCTTTAATCAATCGTGTGGGCTTATATGTGAATTATTGTGTATTGAATAAAAGGCTATCAAAATTGGTTAAACCCATTTAAAGTAATCTAATAAGGATTTGGTATATCGGGCTTTAATGCATTTAATTAATGTATGGACTTTTATGTGTAAATACCAGACCATTACCTAATTCATGATTGACCAAATTAGGTTAACTGACAATTCAGTATATAAAGTCGGTTATGGTTCCTGAATCGTACATACTGTTCATTCTGTCTGACATCTCATCATCAGAGAGAAAATAAGTACTACGTATTGATTTATAAGATCCAACCAACCGAATCGTTCATCGTGAATCATATTTGATTAAGGTACGCTCCGCTTCAGTTATTTAATTCTTGATAATTCAGCATGATGATTTTGGATCGTAGATAAATTTATCTGTGATAGAATTTTCTAACACCTTATACTAAATTAAAAGTTGATTACAGTATTAAATATTGTTGCCACAAAGATTTAAAGTTTGCTTATGGCACCATTCGGTAAAAATTATAAATCCAAATTATAATGTGTATAATTTTTCAAACCACTTTTTAACCACACCCATTTTCTCTTTCAAATTTTTAACCACGCATCTTATCAAGTAAACCAAAATAATACACATTATAAATCAAATTTTATTTATTTTAGCCGCCAAATGGAGCCTATAACTTAAAAATTTTAAATCTTTATAAATAAAAGAAGAATGAAATACGATTAATTCAATTGATAGATTCCAAGCAAAAAGGAGTACGTTTAAAGATCGCATACCAACAGTAAAAGGAATATGAAATTAGAAACATAAAATAAAATAGATAAATTGCATTGCAGAGCAGAGAACGTTTTTTTAAGCAAGGTAACCTCATTCTCGCTAACTGAGTCCTGGTGAGCATCGGCCGGTTTCACGTTTGTATCAACCATATCATCATCGATCGACATTGGTACCATGGTCCGTTACCTTATACTTTTTGAGGTTTTTTTTTTTTTTTTGACGAGGTAACCACATTCTCGCTAACCGAGTCTTGGTCCTTATTCTTCTTCTTCTTTTTGTTGTTTGTGTTTCCTTACCGTTACTCTGTCCAATTTTCGGCTTGGATTTACAAAACCATCATTTTCATTATTTGGCGTCACTATTCACAAATCCACCCAACACAAACAATTGTAAAAAATTAGCAACAATACATTGGTTAGTTAGCTGTTATAGCTCAGGTGTTGAAGAATCAATCCCGAGTCATGACGATTAATGATCTCTTTAGCAGGTTTTCCAATTAGTTCCCACAAAAGAAAATTCAGAAATTGTGTTCCATCATAAACATTGAAGTGTAGTCTGAGCCGGATATGTTGGGTGTTAACTACATGATAGTTCTCACAATGAAAACCAAGAGCCTGCCTAGTTACTTTCTTGTATCAGTCCTCGCAACTGGTAAAACACCAACCATTATCCTCCTTAAATAATTTAAAATACATCAGATATTTTCTTATGCTCTACAATGAAGTCTGTTTTGTGTGTAAATACCAGGTTAACTGTTGGGATAGTCTCAAGTGTTATAATGTTGTGAACCTGGTTTTCTAGCTCCTCGTTTACAGTCTGGAAGGAGAACATAGATACTTGACTGACTTGATACAAAGTCTCTCGCTCATTTATGGGTATGCTACATTAGAATATGATAGATAATTAATAAATTATAGTATTCAGTAGGAGGAAAGCTTTAGCTGAACTTAATGATAGTCCCTGCCTTATCTAGGGATTGACTATATTAGGATATGATAGTGGTCGCACCACGAATGATGCTCAAAAATAAATTCTTTACTCCTTGATACTTTTGAAAACTTTGATGTTGTTAAGTATATTAGCAAGTAAGAGTCATTCTTCCACAGAGATTGTGATAGTTTAAATTAATTGATTTGTTGAATGGGCCGGGGGGGGGTTTGTTGTTTATAATAAAATGAAATAACTAAATAAATTGATATAATGTAAAAGGAGTGAAACAATTAAAGTTGTAAAGTGCAAAAAAAAAAAATATGATTCAGGAATTAGTATCCACATCTAGACATTAGGTCACAATAAATAAACAAATTCATTTCAATTAAATTAAATAGATCAGTTGTAATTACCCTCAAAAAGCACACAAGCTCGGCTAATCGGAATCCTTCTTACTTAGTCGTTGGATAGAAAAAGCTCTCTATTCAACATCTTTCCAATTAACAATTTAGAATAAGCTCTCTAAATTAACTAATTGAAAGATTAAGCTCTTAAGGATAGGTTATTCAAGGCAACAAACTCATAAGCTCGATTTATTTAACCTAGGTCACATTCCACATGCAAGATAGAGATTTTCTCTATTCAAGTTACTCTTGCATTTGTTACAAACTATCTTGGTAACTTAACAATTACGGATTAAGCACCAAAATATAACATTAATCATTCTAAATCTATTACTTAGTAGGCATCCAAAGTAATAAAGAAAGAACAATATGGCATGAAATCAATGGAATGCAAACACAGTCAAAATATATAATGAAATAATCTTAGTTTTTATAAACTAGAAACCCATGTCTAGATGCTTCAACTTCTTCCCCAATCAAAGGTGAATTTAGCTACTCATGTTACACATAATGTAAACATCAAGTATAAGAAATACAAGCATGAGAAAAATACAAAAGAAAGAGTAAAGAAAGCTTAATGATGGGAATTGTTATAAATTCCTCCAAGAAACCTCCTTTGAATTCCTCTATTGAATTCTCACAAAGCTTGATTTCTTCTCTTTGTTGTAGTGTGTAAGAAGTGTATGTAAGAGGTGTCTTCTCCTTCATTTTCCCTTGATATTTATAGAGTGAAATAGCATCTCCTTTATGATAAGATAATGTCCATTTGCAAGAATTATTCTCTTCCATCATGAATTGTTCCCATCCACCATTGATCATATCTTTGCTTTTCCATCATTTTCTCCATTCATTTTCAACTTTTGTCTCCATTAATTTGAGTCCAGTCTTTGTGACCATCCTAGTGCATAATGGATTGCCCATACATGTGCATAATGGATTGCTACAACAATTGATATAATGCAGAAAATCGGATTTGAACAATCCTCCTTGGTCCCCAGCAGATTTTTCATCCCACCAGTAGTCGGTAATTTCATTATATCTTCTTCGTCAGATGTCCGATCGATGCGATTCAGAATTCTGTGGAAAACTGACTCAAAGGGCTACAATTCGTCTAGCAAAGACATTTTCAAATTCGAATGTTTATGGGACAAACATGAGCCTTAATACGAAGCTGAAATTTTTGAGCATAACTTGTTCGGCTAGAATTCTTCCGTTTTCGTCCGTTTGCATTTATCTCACTCAATTTAGCTTCCAAATCTTCCAATTGAATCTTTAGCATCATGTGAGAGCATAAAATTGGTTTGAGTCATCTTTTTGAAATTTTGCATTTAAGTCCCCGAACTTTGAGTTATCTCATTCTAGCTCGATTTCCTGCCAATTTCCTTTGATTCCTTCATTTCGCATCGGATTTCACCTAATACATAAAAATAATCAAATTAAACTATAATTCATTAAAATTAATAACAAATACTCTAGTTTAACGATTAAGATAAGTGTACAAAATACACTTATCAAATAGATCAATATTAGGTTATAGTATTCAACAGCAGCAGAAAACGAGTTAAACGTAATGGTATTTCATTCACAACCTAGCATTGAAGTCCTCGATCTCCTTGATCAATGCATTGACCAATAGCTTTGTTGCATGAAACGTGTTTGACATGCCCATATTACCTTCATATAAATATTAAGAAAATTATAATTCATCTTTTATATAATTCATTTCAAGTTGTTGCTAAACAACTATTCAACCTTTAAAATATGTTTTCAAACATTTAGCTAAACAGTCGTAGCTCCTAAATAGATCAGAACATATATGATGAACTAGTGAATCACCCGTGCGATGCACGAAAAGTAAAATCTGAATAAAGAAACCATGACACGACGTCAAATAACTATTGGGATAGAATACATAACATTAACAAATAAAAGATCACATCGTAAAATGTTGGTTTTGTGTTACTATAAATTTTGAAAAACTTTTTTGTACACAACATTTGTTATTGAATTTGTTGATCTTTCATCCTTATCGCAAATTAACATCTTCAATTCCGAATGACTTATCATCCTTGAAATTGCAACATAAAGTGAACACCAACCTTTTAAAAAGAAGTCCTACATGCAAATGCAATTGTCCCGGACTCTTATTGATGGTCATGTCATATAGGACAATATCAATGTAAATGTCTTCTTTGAAATTTTACAAATATCCAAGTATTCGACGGGCTCAATGACATTCTTGGAATAAGAAAATTTATGATCTGTATTATTGTCAGATAAAATTTGACCTTCCAAAACAAACACCACACTAACACAAATGCGGAAAACAAAATTCTTACAAAAATCAAAATAAAAAATTTAATATTGATTTCAAATTTCAAAAAAAGAAGAAAAGATATATATATATATATATATATATATATATATATATATATATATATATATATATATATATATATATATATATATTTCAAATCACGAATATTTAGATTTTGAATCTTTATGCTATTTACTTTGCTTAGTTCAATTTTATTTTTTATGATATCAGATTTAATTTTTTTTTTTACCATTTTAAAATTCAATTTTATATATGATAATTTAAATTATGAGATTGATCAAATTTTTATAATTTCAAAATTTTCAATATCTCTTATTAAATTGAATAAGCTAGCATATGCAAAATTTTTAAAATTGGCTCAATATATAGGCCCAATAGATAGGGACAATACAACACAACATTATAGGCCATACCACTAACGATATTATAAATCAACGGGAAATGACTCACATTTGTGTGTGTAGCACGGTCTAATAAAAATATAAAATATCATCCTTCTAAACAAACCAGCTAGAAAGCATGTCTTAAATCGGATCCATGCTGCACAAGTGGAGTTCGGTGCTTCATTTTGGCTGCAGCTTACAGATATATGTCTCTCTTTCTCCCATCTTGAGACTTAAGTTTTTTCAATGTTTCCAAAGTATTATTCATTAAATATGCTAATACATATGCTTTTTGAACATTGTGCTCAGGTCGAGGCTTGAACGGATAAACCCGTTTGGAACAGACGGAACACGCCATTTAATGAAAACACTTATTTTTATTTGATGATTTATGTACAATGTTAAATCACGGTTTTAGAAAATTACCAGTCTGTAATATTAATATATATTTTTGTTTGTAAAATAAATTTCACTTTAGTTTATATTTTGAGAGTGGAATATAAACATGAGAGATCTATATATTTAGATCTGCCCAAAACTTCAGGAAGTCATTGAAGACAACTCAACAGGCGGGCACACATCAAAGGCAAAGCAACCAGGAAGAAACTTAGATAAAAGGTTTCGTTTTATCGTATATATCTCCTTTCATATTTGTTATGTTTACAGATCTAACATTTTTTTGTCTGCTGCTCATAATTTAATGTGTCCTAATTTTGCCCGATAATGATTTAAATATTGGTATATATTTGCTTGAAAGTTTCCTGAATATTTCTTAAGCTAGCGGACCACTAATTTAAATCTCTTTAACAATTAAAACTAATTTTTTAAATATTGTTAATTTTTTGAAAGTTCAAAATGTAGAACCCATTTTTCAATATTGTTACTAATATTGATATAGTTTTGCATTTGAATACATACACCTTATTACAAAACAACGACAATTGTTTAACGTAACATAGTTGGTAGGACATAGATTAATCAATTTTATTTTTTTTAAAAAAAAGACATGTTTAAGACCTAAATCTTCTAATATTTTTAAAAAATGAAATTTTCTTAGGATGTTTGCATACTTTATAGTAAGAGAAAAAAATGTAAGAAAATCACCTAAGAAAAAGAAAAATAAATAAAGTATTATTATTCGTCCAGACTTCCTCAAAGTAAAGAAACTATATAAGTGAGATATCATTTATTTGGTGATGTGATTAAATTAGTATTACGTGTTAAAATAATTAATTAAATAAGTTATATTGGATGAAAAACAAAACGCTAAAGAATGAAAAAAATGTATCATTACATAAGGTGAGTTGGGAAAAAATGCTAAAGAATTAAAATAAAGAATGAAAAAAAGTATTATATCTCATCCAAGAAAAATAATTCATAATATATAAACATATTACAAAAATTATATAGCATAATTTTCGCTTATATTTACTTTATATCTTCAAACACGTTTCTGCTGGAAAGAGCATCTTTGGGTGAAAAGTTCTGCACAAAAGAAATATAAAGGAAGGGCACCGATACAAAATAATTTTATTATACCCCACCAAAATTAACAACACTTTAATTAAAGTAACATCAAGATATGGTGGATGTAATGTAGTTTTTATAAAATAGATTAATCAAATATTTTAAGAAAATAAAATTTCTAAGACCTAAATCTTCTAATACTTTAAAAAACATAAGTTTTAAATGACGCTTGCATACTTAGTAGTAACAGGAAAATAAATGTCAGAAATAGTAGTTGCTAAGAGGAAGAACATGAAATAAAATATTAATACTGGTCCAGACCTCAAAAAAAGAAAAAAAAAAAAAAAAAAAACCCTGATATATCATCTATTAGGTGCTTTGATTAAATTAGTATTTCATGTTAAAATAGATAAAATAAAGTTTTTTTTTTTTTTTTAGAGAAAAATAGATAAAATAAAGTTAGTTGGATAAGAAAGCTAAATAATTGAAATGCAAAATGAAAAAAAAAAAATATACTATTTCCTGCTAACATACCTATTTGTGGATGGATGTGATTGTTGCATATTCTTGTTTTGATGTATTCCGAATGTTTAAAATAGGTTCAAACATTTTGCTAAACACAGTCACATTAATAGGTAGTCATAACAGCTTAATGTTGGTCTTTCAAATAAAACTTGTAACGTGAACCACTAGTAGTCTTGATAGTTCATAATCGAGGCTTTTCATTACTTTCACAAATGACACGATCGACAACGTCTTCAAAAAGAATAAACAATTATAACATCACTCTATCAGCGGAAATGATGAAACAATAATAAAATTATAAACAAACATACTGAACAATGGAGTATCTTCCGAATGGACAAATTTTTTTATGTCCTAAAACAATCGGAAGTTGCATATGTTGGAAGAAAAAACTCAATCGGTTTTTATTCTTTACGTCATTTCGCAAAAATACAACTTTAAGTAGTGGCTTGTGGTAGGGTAGCTTCCCTTGTTCTCGCGAACATATACAAATCTAATGTAGTACAAATTTCGCTCTCGAATTATGAGGTCAAACTTTTGTACCAAACCTCATTTTGTAGTTGTAAAAAAAAAAAAAAAAAAAAAACATGTAAGGCAAAAAAACTTGCAATTAATCTACCGCTTTGTTGATAAAGACAAATTTCAGACTGTTTCAAACTTATAAAATCTGGGACCAGCCATTTTTTTGAACATCGAACCTTCAAATGTCAATCTACATGTTTCTTGAATGTCTTTGAAAAGGCTGAATGTGCCATTTTGTTTAAAAATATTATCTTTATCTTTATCTTTATCTTTATCTATATCTATATAATATATAAAAGCAGCTGAGTTTTAGCGGGAAAACTCAGCTTTTATTGTGTCCACACTCAAAAATTCAGCTTTTATTGTGTTCACACTGCTAATTCCACTTAAGTATTTTTATAAAGAATTTTTTTCACTTATTTATATTTGGCTATTTGTGTTTAAAACTCCCTTTTCATAAAATTATTCTAATCATTTAATGTTTTGAATCTTACAAATAAGTATTTGTATGTACTCATACAAATTCAATGTAAAATTTTCAGTTCAAAATTATATCGAAATTGTATTTCGCATTTAATACTAAATAAATATTATCATATAAAACTTTTTTATAAATAATCTTATTTTTTTAGTTATTTAGTACATCTAAAAATTCGAGTTCCTTTGTATTGCGTTCTATTAAATTAATTAGTATTTTTATAGAAAGTTACTTTTAATACGTAAATAATTTTTTTGTAATAATGTGATATTTTATTGGTCTCAATCTTATGGATAAATAATTTCGTTCGGTCATACAAATTCAATGTCGAATTTTCATTTACATTTATATCGAATATTTAATCAAGTTGTATTAAATTTCATTTTAAATAGTCATACTTTTAAGTTCTTTGGTATATATACATAATAACCTTCTTTTCTATATCAGATTATTTATCAAAATAATTTTATTTACAATTACATTTAATCATTATATGATTTTTTATTCTAGAAAGTCTCATATCACATTTTTCACATTAACGGTTAACAGATTTATTTATATTGTTTTGAAATTATATAGTTATTAATGGTTTTTTTGTCATAATTGTTAAGTCTAAATTTTAAAAAATAATTAACTATGACATGATATTAATTGTTATATTTTAATTCAATATTTATGATTTTTAAATTTCTACAACAATAAGTAAATTGTATCTCAATTTACTTAACTGAAAAATGAGATGATCAATGTTATATTATATTTTTCATTAAAAAAACAATTACGTTGTATAATTATTGCAAAAACCTATAATATCATGAATTTGATGCATCATTGTCAATCTCATAATTTTAGTATTTTTTTTCTATTTTTATGATTATCGAATCTATCTATATAATATATAAAAGTAGTTGAGTCAACCTCAGTCAACTTCCCTTTTTCCCTCCAAAACTCTTGTGCTATGTGCAGATTTTATTTATTTATTTTTCCAATTTTTTGGGACTTCAATATTTATCATGTTCACACTACTTATATCCCCTATCCGATAATCAACTTCAAAACACACTTCAAAAATAGTTGGACCTTCAATATTTATTTATTATTTTCAAAATCGCCGACGTCTACTTATAGTCTTCAATATTTGTTGTGTTTACATGACTTCTATTTCCCGCCGCCTAATTACACTGGAAATCCAGTTATTTTTCCTTTTTTTTTTCCTTTTTCGCTTTTTCAGAATTTGTTTCATTTTTTTCCCTTTTTCAAAATTTGTTGATTCATTTTTGTTTTCTATATCTTTTTTTTTCCATTTCCCTATATACAACCTCTTTCATTTCTGTTATATATATAATTATTATGAAGATATACACAATAATAAAATATTCAATCAAAGGGTTATTTCTTTGAAAAAATGTATACTGTTTAACATGACCGCTCCACTCCACCTTCTATTTATCACGTTTTATGATTCAAAATTTCTGGTGCGGTGGTAATGCTTATTAGTTATTAATATTACAAACCAGTTGAAAATAAAAAATAGTAAATTATTTTTTGAAAAAGTAAAAAGGATTGACACTACTCTTTTCTTCAAGACCTGTGATATTTTGAGTCATTGAATATAGATTTGGATTTCTAACAAAAAAGAAAAAATATTAAAACAATAATATTGTAGAGAAAGCTTCGAAAACAATATAGAATGCAAAATTATTTTAGACTAATAAGAGGATTTGTTAATAGTCTATTTATATTATGTTCTAGATTTCTCAGTTGGGGTTGCAATGTGTTAACTAATGTTGGGCTATTTAGAATAGTTTTGGGCTTGATAGACATGTTAATGATTTCGGATGTTGAGTGACGAAAAAATATATTATTCATGAGTCAGTATATATATTTGATAAAATTGTATATCACATTGTATAAAAAATAATAAAAATAAGAAACTAGAATTATTTTTTTTTTTTTAAATCTGCTTTTACTGAGAAGTTGTTTCTTATTTTTTATGATATAAGAACGATAATTTGTTTAGTTTTACTTATTTATATTTGACTTTTTTGTGTCAAAACCTCTCTTTTCATAAAAAAATGTGTTCTTCTAACTTTTTCAATCTTACAAATAAATATTTGTGTTCATTTATACAAATCCAAATAAAATTTTCAGTTAAAAATTATGTTGAAATTTTATTACTAGATAATACTCTCTATGTCCTACAAAGATAGTCCACTATTTCTTTTTTGTCCACCTCAAAAAGATATTCTACTTTATTTTTTAAGAGTGAAATTAATATTTTATATTTCATTTTGTCCTTAATCCGTATGAAAATGAGTAGAGGACTATCTTTATGGGACGGAAGGAGTACTAAATTATAAATCACATCATACATATAATTTTTTTTTTATAAATAATTTTATTTTTAGTTATTTAGTACATCTAAATATTGGAGCTCTTTTTTATAGCATATTATTAAATTATTAAATATTTTTATAGATAATTACATTTAATACGTAATTAATTTCTTATAATAATTGTTATATTTTATTGGTCTTAATTTTATGGATAAATATTTGGTTCAGTCATACAGATCCAATGTCAAATTCTCAATTAAAATTATATCTAAAATTTATACACATTCGTATTTTTATAAATCACATTGTATTGAAATTTTTATAACTAAATCCTATTTTTAAGTTATTTATTACATATACATATTAAAGTTCTTTCCTATGTTGCATTATTTATCAAAATTATTTCGATGACAATTACATTTAATTCTTAATTAATTTTTTATTCCAAAAAATCTCATATCACATTTTTTAACATTAACGGTTAACAAATTTATCTATATTGTTTGAAATGATATAGTTATTAATGGTTTTTGTCCTAACTGTTAATTTTAAATTTTCAAAAAGTAATTAACCATACCAAGATATTCTTTGCTATATTTTAATTCAGATTTTATGATATTTTTTCACAATAGTATATGAATTGTCTCCCAATTTACTAATTAACTAAAAATTGAGATGATCAATATTAAACTATAATTTCAATCAGAAAATAATTACGTTGTATAAATATTGAAAACCTAAAATATCATAAATTTGATGCAATATCTTTGTCAACCTCGCAAAATATTATTATTATTATTATTATTATTATTATTATTATTATTATTATTATTATTATTATTATTATTATTATACATGTTATTTTTCATTGTCAATGGTCAAAATATTGAATTTTATCTTTTATATGCATGGTCTTTATTGTTAACTTTTTCATCTATTGTTTGAATGTTCAGAGTATATGAATACTAGAGATCCTACATTTAAGTGTTAATTTTGCAAGGCGAATTTTTGGTTCGAGGAGATGGTGAATAATCGTTACAAAACTTGAAGATCATATTCTATAAGGTCAAATTCTATCTGACAGTAATGCAGGATACAAGTTCTTTATTCTAAGGATATCGTTGAGCCATTTGAATTTTAGGATACTTATTAGATTTAATTTTTTTTTTCATTGATGGTGTCATATGTCATGACTATCGATAAGAGTCAGACACAATCATTTTCGCATGTATGACTTCTCCCTAAAAGGTTGATATTTATACATGAAACTAATAAATGATGAACTTATCTCTTATTTGTAAATGTTATTTATTTTGTTTAAGAATTCATTTAATTTCGAATAGGATTATTTTTATTTAGAAGTTTCTTCCCGTGCATCGCACGGGATGATTCACTAGTTATATATTAAAGCAGAACAGCCGTCAAAATTTTTCCCGCCCATTTTCAGTTTCTATTTTTGGAATTTTTTTTTTTTTTTCAATTGAATTTTCGGAATTGGAAAATGAGTTGTTGACAATTAATGAGACATTTAATGTGAGAAAGTGTGTAATGCGTTGTAAATAGGCACTTGACCACATGTATTGAATGCTAATAATTTGTCTACTCTCTCTCTCTCTCTCTATATATATATATATATATATATATATATATTTCCTGCAATTTTTATGGATCCTACAAGAAATAATTGTTGACATAACATTTATTTATATTCCAATTCATTCACTTTACTCATTAATCCATCCAAATTTGTAATTGTTTTAACACCGATGAATCATTTCATTGTACGTATTTTTCATATTTTGAAAATCAAGCTAATTATATTTAGGTAACAATATTCATACAACATATTTTTTTTTAAATTTACACCATAGTTTAATTGCAAGATAGATCTTCGGTGTTTGTTTAGTTTTGCTTTTATATCCTTAACTTTTTTTTAATCACATTGTTATTTATAACATTCAATTAATTAATAAATTTTATTTCTAATCACAAATTCTATTCAAATATTCTGCTAATTTGCATTGAAAGGATGTGCAATATTTTTTTTAACTTTTGTATTAATTATTTATTTTGATTATTTAAAAATATGAGAGATAAATAATTGTTTTTCGCCAACAATACAAATATATTAAATGAAAATCGTCTCAAAAGACAAGATGTGAAAATTAATAAAGAGTTGATGATAAAAAAATTACAAAATTTTTTAATATAACTATTATAATTTGAAGTAATTTTATTGTTTGTTCTTTTTTGTTTAGTTAAAAATATTAGTGACAAGTAAGTTTGTTTGCATTAATATTCATCATTAATTGCTTTATAAAAAATAAATTTTATAAAGAAATTAATACATTTGGAAAACTACACATTAACTTTGAAAAACAAAAATAGCTTTACTTTTTCGTGCATTATTTGTGCATTAATTAGATTAATATTTTATTAAATTTTAATATTTGTTCTTTTTTGTTTAGTTAAAAATATTAGTGACAAATAAGTTTGTTTACACTTCTTAATAGATTTTTTTTTTCAGAAAACGGTAATTTTTTTTTTTAAAAAAAAAACGGTGACTATTCATTTTTTTTTTTAATTATTTGAATTAAACTTGCTAAATCAACGTAAGAGGTACTGATGATAATTAATAATTTATTGAAACTAAAACTAATTATTATGTCATCACATTAAAAAAATATGAATGGTATTATGGAAATCATTTTACGTAGTGAAATTAATTACTATGTTATGGATGACGTGTTGACTGTATTTGGCCTGGAGACCCATTATTTGGAATAATGTTGTTTGAAATAGTAAATTTCTTGGAGATGTGTAGTTAAAAATTGGAGAATAATTTTGAACTTATGTGTAGATTATTTTATTGGTATAATGTGTGGTTGAAAATGAGTTTTTAAAAAATGAAATTTAAAAATAATAGGTACCAAATAGGGGCTTGATGATGCGTTTAGTGTAATGGGAAATGAAATTGAAATTATTAAGGATGTTCATTATAATACTTAACAACGCTACTCCAAACAATGTGCAAATATCTGTTATTTTCGATAAAAAAAATAATATCAATTTTTTTTAACAACTTCAATTTTTTTTTTTTTTGTGAAAAAATGTGGAAAACTTAATAATCATTTACTACTTAAATATATAAATTGTGTTATAAATATCTTGGGTGTGAATGACCCATTATGCCCTTGTAAAGTTTATATTATTACAATTGTACCATTATCTACCCCTATAAATAGGGTGCTTCACTCCTTCATTTAACACACAATTGGAATACATAAATTCTCTCTCTATCTCTATATTCTCTCTAATATTTTGATAGTCTTGTTCTATCTAATACTTTGGTAGTTTTACAACACGTTATCAGCACGAGATTCTAGCCAACTGAGTTAAGAAGGTAATAATTTTAAATATATTTTATATATTATGCTACCACCTACATGGTTGGTTTTACCACCTACATGGTTGGTTTTATCAGTTTTAATTATATCATGCTACCACCTACATGGTTGGTTTTACCACCTACATGGTTGGTTTTATCAGTTTTAATTATATCATGCTACCACCTACATGGTTGGTTTTATCAGTTATAATTATATCATGCTACCACCTACATGGTTGGTTTTACCGATTTTAATTATATTATGCTACCACCTACATGGTTGGTTTTACCAGTTTTAATTATATTATGCTACCACCTACATGGTTGGTTTTACCAGTTTTAATTATATCATGCTATCACCTACATGGTTGGTTTTACAATTTTTTTAGTATATCATACTACCACCTATATAATTGATTCTACCAGTTTTATTATCGTTGGTTCTACTGGGTTTCTTTAAATATATGATTTAAATGAAATCACATTTTATGTATTTTCAAAAAGGATAAATTTATAATATAATCAATTCATCATTCCAATAAAGTGTACTTACAAAAGTAAAAGTTATTTTTCTTTTTGAAAATTAAAATCACAATTTCAAAAGATGTAATGATTAAACATCACTTCATGAAACATGGTTACATACATACCACATAATTCTTGAAATGCAATTTCTGAAAAATCCTTTGTTAATGTCACTATCATTATACGTATTAATCAATTTATTCTTGATAATTATTATCTGGATTAATTGATACCACAACTTAGATTTACATAGCAATTTCGAAATTTTGTTTCATTGCTACAACAACTTAGAATTATAATTAATATTCCAGAAGAATAAAAACTCGATATAGAAATCATGTCATTAATTCTTTACTGAGATTTTTCAAGGAATTAATTATTTTTCATGTTTGATTGAATAGTTATCCTAAATGGCAAATATCACAAAACTCGAGTTCATTGCACTAGATTTATCCGGGAAAAATTATCTATCATGGATCCTAGATGCCGAGATCCATCTTATTTCAAAAGGGCTTGGAGAAACAATCAAAGAAGGAAACAACGAATCCCTGCAGGATCGTGCAAAAGCACTTATTTTCCTTCGTCACCATCTTCATGATGGATTGAAAATAGAATATCTTACTGTGAAGGATCCACAAGAACTCTGGAAAAACTTAAAAGACAGATTTGACCATCAGAGGACTGTAGTCCTCCCAAAAGCCCGTTATGAATGGATGCATCTTCGTTTACAAGATTTTAAAACTGTGAGTGAGTACAATTCTGAACTATTTAGAATATGTTCAAAATTGAATTTATGTGGAGAAAAAATCACTGAAGCAGATATGCTAGAAAAAACATTCTCCACCTTTCACGCCTCAAATGTGCTCCTGCAGCAGCAATATCGTGAGCGTGGTTTTAAAAGGTACTCGGAACTCATATCTTGCCTTTTGGTAGCCGAACAAAATAATGAGTTGTTGATGAAAAATCACGGATTACGTCCAACCGGTTCTGTACCATTTCCTGAAGCAAGTGGTACTGCATTTCCTGAAGCAAATGCTATATCAAGAAATAGACACGGATACAAACGTGGTCGTGGCCGTGGACACGAACGTAGGCGTGGACACGGACATGAACAAGGACGTGGACGTGGAAGGAATTCTGGACAAAATCATCAACAACATGGCCACATGGTTAAAAGGCACAAGGCAAATGAGAATAACATAATCAAACGGCAACACGAAGAAAGTTGCTTCCGATGTGGCATGAAAGGGCATTGGTCACGTACCTGTCGTACGGCAAAACATCTTGTGGACCTTTACCAACAGTCTATCAAAGGAAAAGAAAAAATAGAGACAAATTTAGCTGATTGTCCAGTTAATAGGACACACTTAGATGTCTCTGATTTTTATACTGGTGATATGGAAAATATAGATTAGTTTGCTTTATCAGAAAGTCACGATGTTATTTTGAAATCTTAATATGTATTGTCCGTTTGATGTTAAATTATGTTTAACTTCTTTTTATCATAAATTCACTTTTCTAAAATATCTATTTGATTATATTTTAGATGAATTGCCAAGATACATGTCTTGTTGATAGTGCAACAACACATACTATTCTCCGGAAGAAAAAGTATTTTCTGAACTTAACATTAGCGGAAAATAATGTTAATACAATATGCGGCACATCGAAGATCGTTGAAGGCTCCGGTAAAGCCTATATTATTTTATCAAATAATACACAACTATGTATTAACGATGCACTATACTCAAGCAAATCCAGAAGAAATTTGCTCAGTTTTAAGGATATCCGCTGCAATGGATATCACATTGAAACAATGCAAGAAAACAATATTGAATATCTTTGCATTACTTCTTTTGTATCTGGCCAGAAGCAGATAAAAGAAAAACTTCCGGCACTTCCTTCTGGAATGTATTATACATCCATAAAAGAAGTCGAATCAAACAATGTCACGAACCCGAAGTTCGTAGACTTAAAAAGTTTTAGACTTTGGCATGATCGACTTGGACATCCAGGAGCTATAATGATGCGTCGAATAATTAGCAACTCACATGGACATCCTTTAAAGAACCAGAAGATTCTTTCACCTAATGATTATTCATGTGTTGCTTGCTCGCAAGGGAAATTGGTCATTAGACCTTCCACTACAAAGGTAAATGTTGAATCTCCAACTTTCTTAGAAAGGATTCATGGAGATATATGTGGGCCGATACACCCACCATGTGGACCATTTCGTTATTTTATGGTACTAGTTGATTCTTCTACTAGATGGTCGCATGTCTGTTTACTGTCCACAAGAAATGTAGCATTTTCTAGGCTACTTGCTCAAATAATAAAATTACGAGCTCAATTTCCTGATTACTCAATCAAGACAATTCGTCTTGATAACGCTGGTGAGTTTAGATCACAGAGATTCAATGAGTATTGCATGTCCATTGGGATTGCAATAGAACATTCAGTTTCTCATGTCCATACACAAAATGGGTTAGCGGAGTCATTTATTAAACGTCTACAATTAATTGCTAGACCACTACTCATGAAAACAAAACTCCCAGCTTCTGTTTGGGGTCATGCCATATTACATGCTGCATCATTGATTCGCATAAGACCAACTGCTTATTATCAATACTCACCTCTGCAACTTGCATCTGGTCATGAACCTAATATTTCTCACCTAAGGGTTTTTGGTTGTACTGTCCATGTACCAATCTCTCCCCCACAACGTACCAAAATGGGTCCCCAACGTAGACTTGGGATTTATGTTGGTTTTGATTCACCTTCCATCATTAGGTACCTTGAACCCTTAACGGGTGATTTGTTTACTGCACGTTTTGCAGATTGTCATTTCGATGAAATGAACTTTCCAACTTTAGGAGGAGTAAAGTTGCATCCTGAAAATCAAGATAAAATTTCTTGGAATGAAACAACTCTATCTCACTTTGATCCCCGAAGTAATCAATGTGAGCAAGAGGTTGAGAAAATTATTCATTTGCAAAGAATTGCAAACCAATTACCTGATGAATTTGTTGACACACGAAAAGTGACAAAGTCATATATACCAGCAGAAAACACTCCGGCAAAGATTGATGTCCCTGTAGGACAAACTGCTATAGCAAGTGAACCTCAAAAACGCCAGAAGCGTGGTCGACCAGTTGGTTCAAAAGACATCATACCTCGTAAGAGGAAATTAAACCAACCAAAGACTCCTGGACGAGTAATAATAGAAAAGATTGATCAATCTAATAGTGGTGACATGGTTCCCGCAGAACCACAGATTTCAATGAAACAATCTAATAGTGATGACGTGATTCCTGCAGAATCACAGATGTCCGAGAATAATGAGATTTCAATAAATTATTTGTTATCTCATAAATTATGGGAAAGGGAGAATGTTGTTATAGATGATATTTTTGCCTTCCAAATGGCTCTTGAAATAATTCAGAATAATGATCCTGAGCCACTGTCTGTTAAAGAATGCCAACAGAGAGAGGATTGGCCAAAATGGAAGGAAGCCATGCAGACGGAGTTGAATTCCTTAGAAAAACGAAAGGTGTTCGGACCAGTAGTTCGAACACCTGAAAATATAATCCCTGTAGGATACAAATGGGTCTTTGTAAGGAAAAGAAATGAAAATAATGAAGTTACAAGGTACAAAGCCCGGCTTGTAGCTCAAGGTTTCTCACAAAGACCTGGAATTGATTATGAGGAAACATATTCTCCCGTCATGGACGCCATCACATTCAGATTTTTAATTAGTTTGGCTGTGTCAGAAAGGCTCGATATGCGCCTTATGGATGTAGTAACTGCATATTTATATGGCTCACTTGATAGTGACATATATATGAAAGTCCCTGAAGGACTTAAAGTGCCAGAAATAAATGATACATACCCGAAGAGTATGTTTTCAATCAAATTGCAAAGATCATTATATGGATTGAAACAATCTGGACGTATGTGGTATAATCGCCTCAGCGAATACTTGTTGAATGAGGGTTACAAAAATGATGATATATGCCCATGTGTTTTCATAAAGAAAACAAATATTGGATTTGCAATAGTGGCAGTTTATGTTGATGATTTAAATCTTATTGGAACTCCAGAAGAGCTCAACAAAACTGCTGATTACTTGAAAAATGAATTTGAGATGAAAGATTTGGGAAAAACAAAATTTTGCCTTGGGTTGCAAATTGAACATTTTTCAGAAGGACTATTTGTTCATCAATCTTCATATACAGAAAAGGTTTTGAAGCGATTTTATATGGATATAGCACATCCATTGACATCACCAATGGTCGTTCGATCACTTGATCCAAAAAATGATCCATTTCGCCCACTTGAAGATGGAGAAAATGTTCTTGGTCCAGAAGTACCATATCTAAGTGCAATTGGAGCATTATCATATCTTGCAAATTGCACTAGACCTGATATAGCTTTTTCTGTAAATCTACTCGCAAGATATAGTTCTGCACCAACTCAAAGGCATTGGAATGGTGTTAAACACATTCTTCGTTACCTAAAAGGTACTGTTGATATGGGATTATTTTATTCTCACAATTTGGGATCTTCTTTAGTGGGATATGCAGATGCAGGTTATCTCTCTGATCCACATCAAGCAAAATCACAAACAGGATATGTGTTTACACGTGGTGGGACGGCTATATCGTGGAGATCCGTGAAGCAAACTTTGACAGCAACATCTTCAAATCATTCAGAAATTATTGCAATCCATGAAACAAGTCGAGAATGTATATGGTTGAGAAACATGACTCATCATATCCAATCATCATGTGGATTAGCTTCGACAAAAGATAGTCCAATGATATTGTATGAAGATAATGCAGCTTGTATTGCACAACTTAAAGGAGGCTATATCAAAGGAGATAGAACAAAGCACATTTCTCCAAAATTCTTCTATACACATGAGCTTCAGAAAGCAGGTGATATCGATGTTCAACAAATTCGATCAAGTGATAATGTGGCAGACTTATTCACTAAAGCATTACCTACATCTACACTCAAGAAATTGATACATAAGATAGGAATGCGTCGGCTCAGCGATTTACGATGACTAATATTAGGGGGAGTAGCTGTACTCTTTTTCCTTCGTCTAGGTTTTATCCCACTGGGTTTTCCTAGCAAGGTTTTAATGAGGCAGCATTTATTTTTATACTCCACAATGACTGTACTCTTTTCCTTAGCTTAAGTTTTATTCCACTGGGTTTTCTTAGCAAGGTTTTTAACGAGGCAGACATTGAATATTAGGTCATTCAAGGGGGAGTGTTATAAATATCTTGGGTGTGAATGACCCATTATGCCCTTGTAAAGTTTATATTATTACAATTGTACCATTATCTACCCCTATAAATAGGGTGCTTCACTCCTTCATTTAACACACAATTGGAATACATAAATTCTCTCTCTATCTCTATATTCTCTCTAATATTTTGATAGTCTTGTTCTATCTAATACTTTGGTAGTTTTACAACAAATTGATTTTTATTACTCAAAGAAGCTATTATAATTTGAAGTAGTTTTATTGTTTGTAAAATTTTATTAATTATTTTAATATATTATTTTTTATGCATTTTGTGTACGGGAGAAATCTTATTATTATTATTATTATTATTATTATTATTATTATTATTATTATTATTATTATTATTATTATTATTATTATTATTATTATAACAGGATGTTGGCTCATGTTTTCCCGCCTAAACTGCTCTTCATTTTTTTTTTTTTTTTTTGCCTTCCTCACGGTCAAATTGTGGCAGTTATTTGTCTGACTTATGATGATGAGGATCAGTGCATTGGTACTGACAAATTGTTTAATCCTTTTTTTTATCTAACTTTGTTTAATCAATTCTATAATGCATTGATTCATTAATTGGATCATTTTCATATGGATTTCAAGGACAAATTATGTAACATTCAAGAATGGAAAAAAAAAACTATTTCCGTTTGAGAAATAGAAATTTTATTATTTTAATTTTTTTTTCATTATTATATTTTGACATTAGTAAAAATATCTACAAAAATATTATTTGTAACGTTGAACAACATTAACGCAAGAAATAAAAAAACATTGTTATTTTCAAAAAATAAATTTAATTCACGAGTAATTCTTTTTCATGTATTGATTGATATTCTGCACAATTAAATTAGAAAGTTTTAATATCCTAAATTTTAAGGATCCTGAATTTTAAAGAAGTGTTTTGTAATTTACATTGAATTTTGCCATTGAAACTTTTATATTTCTTCATATTCTTTCTCATAAAATATGAATTTAATTGTTTTCGTTGTGTATTTCTCACATTTTCATTAATTAATAATTATATTTTTTTTCCGTGCAACGCACGGGTGCGAATACTAGTATATATAAAAGTAGAAGTAAGGAGAGAGAGTCATTTTGGAGGGAAATTTGCATTTAATGATTCTCTCTCCTCAATTCTACTTATATATATATATATAAATAAATAAATAAAAGATAAAGACTTTTGTACGAAAATTTATTATTTATTACATATTTAATAAGAGTTATAATAAATATATTATGTATAAATGTATTACATTGGAAATGAAAAAATTAGATTAATATACTTGAACATAAATAAATGTGATATCTATTTAATTGTGTTATGTAGGAAATGAAAAAATTGTATTAATATATTTGAACATAAATAAATGTCATATATATATATATAAATGTGTTATATTGAAAATGAAAATTTTGGATTAATATATTTGAAAATAAATAAATACATGCTATATAAATTTGCTAACCTAGAAATTAAAAATTTGAATTAATATATTTTGAAAATAAATGAATAAAATAAATATAGAAAAGATAAAGATTTTGTAGGAAAATTTATTATTTATTACATATTTAGTAAGAGTTGTAGTAAATGTAATGTTTGTAAATGTGTTACATTGGAAATGAAAAAAATTAGATTAATATATTTAAATATAAATAATGTGATATCTATGTGTTATGTAGGAAATGAACATAAATAAATGTGATATCTATTTAAATTTGTTATATAGAAAATGAAAAAATTGTATTAATATATTTGAATATAAATAAATGTCATATCTATGTAAATGTGTTATATTGAAAATGAAAATTTTGGATTAATATATTTGAAAATAAATAAATAAATACGTGCTATATAAATTTGTTAAGTTAAAAATGAAAATTTGAATTAATATATTTTGAAAATAAATAAATAAAATCATTGAAATTTTACTTCCTAATATGTCAATAAATGAGTAGGTTCTTCAATAAGCATATTACAAAAATAATTAATTATTTGCTATCAACCTTTTACAGTCAATGATAAGTTGGTAGAAAATTTAATCCTTTCATCAAAAATTGGTATGTTTAAAAAATAAGGAAAAATAAAATATATGTAAGCAACATATTAAAAAATAAAGTTAATTAAAAATTATAACATATTAAAAGAAAAATAGGTGATAAGGTGGGCAAATTTTCAGAGAAAAACTTAAATAAAAGTCAAAAGAAATTTAATATAAAAAAATTAATTAAATGTCAAACTTTGAATGGTGCAGTACACTGTGTGTGCACCATTTTTTATTTTGATTAGTTTTGTTTTTTTTTTTAAATTTTAAACTCAATGACATGTGTTATGGAGGAAATGAAAAAATTGGATGTATGTATTTTAAAATAAATAAATATATGCTATATAAATTTGTTAAGTTAGAAATTTAAAAATTGAATTAATATATTTTGAAAATAAATAAATAAAATCATTGAAATTTTACTTCCTAATATGTCAATAAATGAGTAGGATCTTCAATACGCATGTTACAAAAATAATTAATTATTTTCTATCAACTTTTTAACCACACATATTTTTCTCTCCAATTTTCAGCCATTATTTTTTACCTCAAAATCATTTATACAGGTTTATAAATCAAACAATATTACAAAACGGAGGCTTAATCTTTACATCATTTTGACAAAAATTGACATGTTTAAAAAATAAGGAAAAATAAAATATATTAATTAATATATTGGATTTCAAATAAAATATATGTGAGAACACATTAAAAAATATAGTTAATAAAAAATTATAACATATTAAAAAAGAAATAGGTGATGAGGTGGAAAAATTTTAAGAGAAAAATGTAATTAAAAATCAAAATAATTTTATATAAAAAATTTATAAGTGCCGAATTTTGAGTGGTGCGGTATACTTAGTATACATGTAACATTTTTTTATTTTGATTAATTTTTTCTTTTTTAAAGTTTCAAATTCAACAATATTTTGTATTGAAATTTTATTTGATTTATGTTTTTTTTTATTTGATATGATTATATAATCAAGATATTTTCAAAATTATGATATAAAAATTATATATTCCGTGCATCGCACGGGTAGACAACTAGATTAATATATTTGAACATAATTAATGTGATATTTATGTAAATGTGTTATGTAGGAAATGAAAAAATTGAGTTAATATATTTTAACATAAATAAATATAATATCTATGTAAATATGTTATTTTATTTATGAAATCAAAAAATTGTATTAATATATTTGAACATAAATAAATGTCATATCTATGTAAATATGTTAAATTGAAATTGAAAATTTCGGATTAATATATTTGAAAATAAAAAATCCATGCAATATAAATTTGTTAAGTTAAAAATGAAGATTTTGAATCAATATATTTTAAAAATAAATAAATAAATTATAACTTATTAAAAGGGAAATAGATGATGAAGTGGGCTGATAAGTGTTATATTAACGTTTATTTTATACACTTATATCCTTGAATATGTCATAATGTGATTCTATCTAAGTATTATTAATGCATTTTATGTTTTATATTGTATAGGATCACAAAGGAAGAGAAAAGAAGAAAAAAGGACCAAAATGCGCTTAAAATCGAAGATTGGGGACCTTGGGTGCAAAATTGAGTTACTGCCATAAATGAATATTCACGGCCGTAAGAGTGTTCAAAATATTAAGGAAAATCAACAGAATGTGAGTTACGGCCGTAAATGAACTCACGGCCGTAACCTTCATTTGGAAAAAAATTGCAGAGACATATTTACGGCCGTAAATGGATGTGTTACGACCGTAACCTCACTTTGTGAAAAATACGCAGAAACCCAATTACGGCCGTAAATGGAAAGTTACGGCCGTAACTATTCTAGTCAAAAATTTCCTTATTTCAATTCTTTCCATAATTTTGGATTTCTTGGTCCCAAAGCTAGGGCAAAAATTGAGGCTATAAAAAGGGGTTCTCATGATAGAAAAAAGAGTGGAAATAATTATTGAAAGAGGGAGCGGCTTGCTTGGAGATTGGAAGAAAAATTAAGCGACTCGAGAAGGCGAATCAAGAAAAGAAACTTCCAGAATTTTTCATGGCTTTGAGTGGCTAAGCTTCCATACCTAGTTCGAAGGGGAAGTTGTATTTCATATCAATTTGTTATTGCTTTTCCAAACTAGTAATGTAGTTCTAAATTCTTTACTTTGATTTGTTGGATTCTTATGCGTTTTTTATTCAATCAATGCAATTCTTTATTTGATTAAGGCCTTATCATTTAATTTGTTGTATTGAGATTTGCTATTTTGAATGATTGGATCCGTAATCGTCTTGTTGTTCAAATCATAGTAGCAAGTGAAAATTTAATATTTTCATAGAGAATTCCAACTTAGGTTAATTGTCACGAGCTTGTGTGATTGATAACTTAATTCACCATAATTCTTCTCAACCATTATATAGTTGTTGTCTTAAATCTAAAGAGTTTGTTTTAGGTTATTCAATGGCTAATGTTTGATTAGAGAGCTTATTCTAATTAAATGCAATTAAGGGAGAATCGGAATATTTAGAGCTTATTAACTATTTACGGGTGATAAATCAAAGGAGAAATTGAACTCGCGTTACTTGGAAAGTGATAACATTGTGATAGAATACAACTGAACCTGAGAACTAGGACTCGTCAATATTTGATATTTATTTCAATCATTTTAATTACTTTATTTTATTAGTTAAATCATTTACAAACAATTCAAAACAAAAACCCCCTTGTACGATTCTAATTGACATGACACTAAGTTAGTTCCATTCCTTGTGGGATCGACCCTTACTTCCACTGCTATATTCTTAGTAATAGTGAACAAGGAATTTTTTTATTATTTTGGTGCATTGCGACACGCATCATGGGCAAATTTTTAGAGAAAAATGTAAATAAAAGTTTAAAAAAAATTATATAAAAAATTTAAATGAATGTCAAATTTTGAGTGGCGCGGTATACTAAATGTACATGTAACATTTTTTTATTTTGAATAGTTTTATCTTTTTTAAAGTTTCAAATTCAATAACATTTTGTATTGAAATTTCATTTAAATTATGTTTTTTATTTGATATGATTGAATTAAAATGTTTTTAAAATTATGATTTAAAAATTATATATTCCGTACATCGCACGGGTAGACAACTAGTTACAATTTTAAAGAAACTGTTAAGCAGAAAAGGGATCCGAAAATTAGCTAAGTGAATTTTGGAGAAATGGTAGAAGGAAATAAATAATAGCTGGCAGTTCAATAGACAAAAAAAAATTTTAAAAAAAAATTATCTAAAGTAAAATGAATGGGCAAGCATGTGTAAACATAGCAGAATTCGAAGGGGCCAGTAGTAAATTGATACATAAAATGAATTAAATCATGAAAAATGTGTCATAGAAACGAAAAAAAAAAGAATTGAAAATAGAAAAATAGTGAAGGGACTCAATTTGGGCGGGAAAGTAATAGGGGAACCACCGAAGCTCAACAGCTTTAATATATTACTAGTTAATCACCCGTGCGATGCACGGGAAGAAACCTTTGGATAAAGATAATTCAATATGAAATTAGATAAATTATTTTTATAAAATAAATAAATTTCGCAAATAAGAGATAATATCATCATTTATTGATTTCATATGACTAAAAATTCTGGAATACTTCTTTGTACACAACGTTGTTTGTTGATTTTGTTGTTCTTCCTTTCTTATCACAAATCAATATCTTTAATCTAGAACGATTTGTCACCCTAGAAATCGCAACATAAAGTTATCCATGTGTAAGCACCAGCCGTTTAAGAAGAAGTTCCACATGCAAGAATGATTGTCCCTGACTCTTATTGATAGTCATGACATATGACACCATCAATAGAAATTGTCTTCTTTGAAATCTAATAAGTATCCTAGAATCAGAAGGGTTCAACGATAACATTGGAATAAAGAACTTGTATCTTGCATTGATGCCAGAAAAAATTTGACATTCTAGAACATGGTCGTCAAGTTTTGTAACTATCAACCTTGTTCCATTACTCAATCCCTGTGTATGATCAATATTTCTCAGAAAGAACTTGTGTCCTCACTTATCTGTTGCAAAGGTCCACCACGTGGCGCAATAATGATATCCATGTGTCCAGGTTGTGTGTCAAAATCCACCGACAATCAATTCAGCAATTTCATCGACAATAGAAAAATCATATTGGCCATCATTGGTCGCCCACCAACCAATAAGTATAAGTCTTAAATTTGAAGTGTTTCCTCAATCATCTTTTCTCAAACTGACCTAAATTTTCTTAACAATTTGTTGTATTTGTCTAGTATATCCTTCGAATCAGAAACTATTAAATCATGCAACATAGAATCGCATGATTCACTCCTACCCGGGGACATTAAAAGACATAAATTAAATTTTAGAATATCACAACAAAATTATCCGTAATTTTATGGCAATTTTGATCGTGTAATCTGAAGAGGGGAGGCTCTCTACCATCATTTAGCTCATTATTTATTCCCCCATAGAAGTGAATAAAAACATCATATTATATGTCTGAATGTTCTCAATGGAATTTTTAATCTTGACTCCCTATCATATAAAAAATCTTTCAAAATTAGAGGATGATCTTCCATAAGGAAAATATTCACTTTCGCTTGTATACAACAAAGTAGGGGTAAACAAATAAATCGCAAAATCGAATTAAACTGCAACAAATGGTTTGATTTGTAAAAATTCCAAACAACCTTAAACAATTTGGTTTAAGTTTCAATTGTCAAAATCGTGATTTCAAAAAGCCAACCCGCCAAATTTTAAAAAATAAAAATAAAGACAAATGTTCAATTTAAAAAATAAAAATAAAAAAAAATAAAAAAAGCAATATACTTTTTTATTGTTAACAAATCAAAATTGAGGAGACAAAAATTAATTTTTTCAAATCCACAATCATTTGGAAATAATATTTCCTCCTACAATTCATTATCATCATCCAAGATATTGTCTTAGAATAAAATTTTTAATATAAGAGCTAACGACAGTTTCCTTCTATATAATTAGTTTGTTTGTCAACATGGATTGATTTACAACAAAGCACTCAATTAAAAACTTAATACTATTTTTGAGCTAGTTTAAACTCGAAATTTTAGATGAATATGTGTCTTTGAGCTCGCTCTGAAATATACTAATTTATTCATCCGCAATCCGTGGGTTCAAACCGCACCAAATCGCAAAAAATAGTTTGATTTTATTTTGTTTAAAAAATGAAATGGTTTAGTTTGGTTTGGAAAGATTTCAAACCTTTTTAAATGGTTTGATTTGAAATATTATTAAAAATCGTGTTCACCCCACAACAAAATGAACTTCGAATTACGACATATTTTATAATGCTTATTCACTCTCTCCTCGCACCAAAAATTTGTTTTGCAAAATAAATATTTAAATGTAGGATCTCCAATGTCCATGTACTCTGAAAAATCAAACAATAGATGAAAAAGTTAATAATATAGATCATGCTATAAAAGATAAGATTTATTGTTTTGACAATTGACAATGAAAAACAACACGTCTAAGAAACGAATTCGATAATCATAAAAAAAGAAAAAAAAACTAAAATTGTGATTGACAAAGATGCATCATATTCATGGTATTATAAGTTTTTGCAATTTTTATACAACGTAATTAATTTTTGATAAAAATTATAATATAATATTGATCAACTCAATTATCAGTTAAGTAAATTGAGAGACAATTTACTTATTGTTGTAAAAATTTAAGAATCATAAATAATGAATTAAAAGTATGATTATTTAAAACAAAATTTAATACAAATTGATTAAATATTCGATATAAATATAAATGAAAATTCGATATTAGATATGTATGACAGAACGAAATTATTCATCCATAAGATTGATATCAATAAAATATCACAATTATTGAAAAAAATTATTTACGTATTAAATGTAACTTTCTATAAAAATACTAATTAAGTTAATAGAACGCAATATAAAGGATCTCAAATTTTTAGATGTACTAAATAACTAAAAAAAATAAGATTATTTATAAAAAGTTTTATACAATAAGATTTATTTAGTATTAGATGATTGATAAAACTTCGATATAATTTTGAACTGAAAATTTTGCATTGAATTTGTATGACTGCACACAAATACTTATTTACAAAATTCAAAACATTAAGAGATAAAAAAAAATTATGAAAAGAGAGGCTTAAACACAAATAATCAAATATAAATAAGTAAAAAAAATCTCCATAAAAATATTTAAGTGAAAGTAGCAGTGTGAACACAATAAAAGTTGAGTTTTGGTCTTTGGAGCGTGAAAGCAATAAAAGTTGAGTGTGAAAATAAATGAAATATATAATATATAATATTGTATAAAAAAAATCATAAAAAATTGTGTCAAATTGACGGGAGGAGTCGATATTAGATTTGTATGACAGAACGAAATTATTCATCCATAAGATTGATACCAATAAAATATCACAATTATTGAAAAAAATTATTTACGTATTAAATGTAACTTTCTATAAAAATACTAATTAAGTTAATAAAAAGCAATACAAAGGAGCTCAAATTCTTAGATGTACTAAATAACTAAAAAAATAAGATTATTTATAAAAGTTTTATACAATAAGATTTATTTAGTATTAGATGCGTGATACAACTTTGATATAATTTTGAACTGAAAATTTTGCATTGAATTTGTATCACACAAATACTTATTTGCAAAATTCAAAACATTAAAAGATAAAAAAAAAATTATGAAAAGAGAGGTTTAAACACAAATAATCAAATATAAATAAGTAAAAAAAAAAATCTCCATAAAAATATTTAAGTGGAAGTAACAGTGTGAACACAATAAAAGTTGAGTTTTGGTCTTTGGAATGTGAAAGCAATAAAAGTTGAGTGTGAAAATAAATGAAATATATAAAATATAATATTGTATAAAAAAAAATCACAAAAAGTTGTGTCAAATTGACGGGAAATTCTACTCCTTAAATATTAGGTAAGATTTCTGCTTTCAACCTCATTCACATTGTCAACAATTTAAAGCTAGTAAATTGCAGAGCTGAACCGTCATCGGCAATAGACTCTCGATCTTATGGCAATTTTGATCGTGTAATTTGAAGAGGGGAGGCTCTCTACCATCATTTAGCTTATTATCTATTCCCCCATAGCAGTGAATGAAAATATCATATTATATGTCCGAATGTTCTCAATGGAATTTTTAATCCCGACTCCCTGTCATATAAAAAATCTTTCAAAATTAGAGGAAGATCTTCCATAAGAGAAATATTCACTTTCTCTTGTATACAACAAAGTAAGGGTGAACAAATAAACCGCAAAATCGAATTAAACTGCAACAAATGGTTTGGTTTGTAAAAAATCCAAACCACCTTAAAAAAAAAAGTTTAAGTTTCAATTGTCAAAATCGTGATTTCAAACAGCCAACCCGCCAAATTTTAAAAAATAAAAATAAAGATAAATGTTCAATTAAAAAAAAAAGCAATATACTTTTTATTGACAACAAATCAAAATTGAGGAGACAAAGATTAATTTGTTCAAACCCACAATCATTTGGAAATAATTTTTCCTCCCACAATTCATTATCATCATCCAAGATATTTTCTTAGAATAAAGTTTTTAATATAAGAGCTAACGATAGTTTACTTCTATATAATTAGTTTGTTTGTCAACATGGATTGATTCACAACAAAGCACTCAATTAAAAACTTAATACTATTTTTTAGTTAGTTTCAACTCGAAATTTTAGATGAATATGTGTCTTTGATCTTGCTTTTAAATATACTAATTTATTAATCGACAATCCGTGGTTTCAAACCGCACCAAATCGCAAAAAATAGTTTGATTTTATTTTGTTTAAAAAATGAAATGGTTAGTTTGTATTGGAAAGATTCCAAATCGTTTTAAATGGTTTGATTTGAAATATTATTAAAAATCGTGTTCACCCCACAACAAAATGAGAACTTCGAATTACGAAATGTTTTATAATGCTTATTCACTCTCTCCTCGCACCAAAAATTTGTTTTGCAAAATAAATATTTAAATGTAGGATCTCCAATGTTCATGTACTCTGAACAATCAAATAATAGATGAAAAAGTTAATAATATAAATCATGCTATAAAAGATAAGATTTATTGTTTTGACCATTGACAATGAAAAACAACACATATAAGAAATGAATTCGATAATCATAAAAAAAGAAAAAAAAACTAAAATTGTGATTCACAAAGATGCATCAAATTCATGGTATTATAAGTTTTTGCAATTTTTATACAACGTAATTATTTTTTGATAAAAATTATAATATAATATTGATCATCTCAATTATCAGTTAAGTAAATTGGGAGACAATTTACTTATTGTTGTAAAAATTTTAGAATCATAAATATTGAATTAAAAGTATGATTATTTGAAACAAAATTTAATACAAATTGATTAAATATTCGATATAAATATAAATGAAAATTCGATATTAGATATGTATGACAGAACGAAATTATTCATCCATAAGATTGATACCAATAAAATATCACAATTATTGAAAAAAATTATTTACGTATTAAATGTAACTTTCTATAAAAATATTAATTAAGTTAATAGAACGTAATACAAAGGAGCTCAAATTTTTAGATGTACTAAATAACTAAAAAAAATAAGATTATTAATAAAAAAATTTATACAATAAGATTTATTTAGTATTAGATGCGTGATACAACCTCGATATATTTTTGAACTGAAAATTTTGCATTGAATTTGTATGACTGCATACAAATACTTATTTGCAAAATTCAAAACATTAAAAGATAAAAAAAAATTATGAAAAGAGTGATTTAAATACAAATAATCAAATATAAATAAGTAAAAAAAAAAATCTCCATAAAAATATTTAAGTGGAAGTAGCAATGTGAACACAATAAAAGTTGAGATTTGGTCTTTGGAGTGTGAAAGCAATAAAAGTTGAGTATGAAAATAAATGAAATATATAATATTGTATAAAAAAAATCATACAAAGTTGTGTCAAATTGGCGGGAGGAGTCGATATTTTAGATTTGTATGACAGAACGAAATTATTCATCCATAAGATTGATACCAATAAAATATCACAATTACTGAAAAAAATTATTTACGTATTAAATGTAAATTTCTATAAAAATACTAATTAAGTTAATAGAACGCAATACAAAGGAACTCAAATTTTTAGATGTACTAAATAACTAAAAAAATAAGATTATTTATAAAAAGTTTTATACAATAAGATTTATTTAGTATTAGATGCGTGATACAACTTTGATGTAATTTTGAACTGAAAATCTTGCATTGAATTTGTATGACTGCACACAAATACTTATTTACAAAATTCAAAACATTAAAAGATAAAAAAAATTATGAAAAGAGAGATTTAAACACAAATAATCAAATATAAATAAGTAAAAAAAAAATCTCCATAAAAATATTTAAGTGGAAGTAGCAGTGTGAACACAATAAAAGTTGAGTTTTGGTCTTTGGAGTGTGAAAGCAATAAAAGTTGAGTATGAAAATAAATGAAATATATAATATATAATATTGTATAAAAAAAATTCATAAAAAATTGTGTCAAATTGGCGGGGAGGAGTCGATATTAGATTTGTATGACAGAACGAAATTATTCATCTATAAGATTGATACCAATAAAATATCACAATTATTGAAAAATTTATTTACGTATTAAATGTAACTTTCTATAAAAATACTAATTAAGTTAATAGAACGCAATACAAAGGAGCTTAAATTTTTATATGTACTAAATAACTAAAAAAATAAGATTATTTATAAAAGTTTTATACAATAAGATTTATTTAGTATTTGATGCGTGATACAACTTCGATATAATTTTGAACTGAAAATTTTGCATTAAATTTGTATGACTGCACACAAATACTTATTTGCAAAATTCAAAACATTAAAAGATAACAAAAAAATTATGAAAAGAGAGGTTTAAACACAAATAATCAAATATAAATAAGTAAAAAAAATCTCCATAAAAATATTTAAGTGAAAGTAGCAGTGTGAACATAATAAAAATTGAGTTTTGGTCTTTGGAGTGTGAAAGTAATAAAAGTTGAGTGTAAAAATAAATGAAATATATTATATATAATATTGTATAAAAAAAAATTACAGAAAGTTGTGTCAAATTGTTGAGAAATTCTCCTTCTCTAATATTAAGTAAGATAAGATATTATATAGAATAGATGTGAAATCTATTACCAAAGTATTAACGATAGATATTTGCTATGTATTACACATAAATAATTTTTTTATAACATTGGCATTTACTGATAGCGTAGGACCCCATTTATAAAATGGCTTCTATCTTGTTGTAACAGAGATTGTTGTTGGAGTCTATCTAATGAGCAAATAAAAAATAAAAAAAAATATGTAAAAGCATTTGAAGATAGAAGTAGTAGGCAAACCAACTCAGCAAAACTAAGGCCCTGTTTAATAGAGCTTAAAATCATATTTCAGCAAATTTTGATAAAAGTCGATAAAATGCGTGATTGAAAATTTATGAGTCCTACAAAATGTGTAGTTAAAATAAATTGGTGATTTTAACTAAAATTTTAATCATATTTTTTAGTATTACCAAACGAGTGCGTAATAATATTTCTTTTTGCCAAATAATAATGAGCTCCCATTTGATAGAGAGTAAAATCAGATTTTTAATAATTTTGATAAGAATTGATGAAATGTTTTGTAATTTGTACCAAACAAAAGCTAGACTCTTTTGTGAATACTAGAAAGTATTGTGAGATTGGAAGCATTGGTTGAATGAAATGTGTACTGTGATATGATGGTGGTGAATTGGAAATGATTTCTTTGTGCCTTGTGTGTGTATGGCAATGGATAAGTTTGTAAATGTATTGGAATTTTGTTGTAAGGAGATTCTAAAATCTGTGTCTTACCATTATCACCTATCCACCTACAAATTCAGCCAACTTTAGCGATACCACAAGCCATGCAAGCTACTGATTCCTCCTTTCTCAATATTCCCAAGTTGCCTACAAAATCAAATAATTTAAAACTCTAATCTTCTCGTATAGTTGAAAATATTCAGCATAAGCAAAGTTGCTAGTCTTTTTATTACATTCTTTTTACTTCTTCAAATACTTCATGTGTTTCTTCTAGTTTAGTGTAAAGTTGTATGTTGCTTGAACACGTTTTTCATTTTCTTTTTCTGTCACTTTCTTTCTCTCTCATTCTTTTAACAGAAGTTTGTTACTTTTGTGTTTCTTCATCTCATTTCTTATATATAGCTGATGTAAATCTCATTTTTATTAATATCAAAAATATGTTTTCAGAAATTTGTTGTTTCAACTTGGTATCAGAGCCTATGGCGTGTATCACTACAAACTACAGCTGCACACAATCACCACCTACCTCAGGCTCTAACAATACGATGACTCCACTGATGGGAAGCACCCATTTCACCCCATTTTTTGGAACTCTCTCACGGTCACGGACTCCCTCTATTAAACTTGACAAAGAAAACTATCTTCTATGGAGGAACATGATCCTCCCTATTATTAGAGGTCATAACCTCAAGGGCTATCTTCTAGGAACAGAGGTGTGTCCATCAGAAACTATAGCCACAGAGATCACTGGTGAACTAGGAGTTGTAGCCATAGTTGAACTAAGTCAAAATCCAGAGTTCAACCAGTGGAAATCAATTGATACTCATGGGATGGCTATTTTCAACTATGACTCCTGATATTGCTATGAGGGTGATGGGCTCCGAAGGTTCACATAAAATTTGGCAAGCTATAAAAGAGAGCTATGAGATTCAAAATAAATCTAGAATCACTTTTCTCACTAGAGAACTTTAGAAAGAAAGAAAAGGAGATCTGAATGTTGATCATTATCTCAGTAAAGTGGAGACTATATTACTTGGAGATCTAGTAAATCAAGTGCTAGCTGGTTCAGATGAGGATTATACATCAGTAATTGTACAAATCAATAGCAAGGAAACTATCTTGCGGGGAGAACTTCAATCCACTATGATGACTTATGAAAGCAGACTTGAGCATATAAGGGCTATGAGAAACGAGATGGGAAATGTTAATATCAGCCAATTTTCAGCAAACTTCACTCAGAAACATGGAGGAAATATCTGTCAAGGTAGAGGTAATAAATCCAACTACTACGGTAATTATTCTGGTAGAAATCAAAATTCTGGCAATTACAGAGGTGGAAAAAGAGGAGGCAGATACAACGGCAATAGAGTCACAATGAAAGGCCTATCTATCAAGTTTGCAGAAAAATAGGCCATAAGGAAAATGTGTGCAACTACAGATATGATGAGAATTATACGAGCACATCACCTCATCAAAACAACAACTGCCAGTACAACAGCAGCAATCCATCCACTACTGCATTCATGGCAACTTCAGACACTTTGTGCGACCCTAGTTGGCTAGCTGATACAGGAGCTAGTAACAATGTTACTGCAGACATAAACAATTTGAAATCAAGAGGTCGATACACAGGTAAGAAAAGAATAATGGTTGGAAATGGAAATAAGCTGAACATATCATGTATTGGTACCTCTGATATTTCCACTTTAACTGCTAATAACTATGTTTATAAGGAATTTCATCCTAATTTTTGTTATATTAAGGATTAGTAATGGGGAAACTCCTGCTGGAAGGGAAGCATAGAGAAGAATTGTATCAACTGGATCCTTTAAAGGTCAATAATCAACTCTCATTCTAGAGTCAAGAGTCTATTAATTCCTCAGCTGATGTTTGCCACAAGAGACTTGGACATCCTTCTAGTCAAATGATGTCCCTAGTGCTCAAATTCTATAATAAAAAACTCAGTATTAATGAATTGAGATCTTTCTGTGAAGCTTGTCAGTAAGGGAAATCACACTCACTGCCCTTCAATAATTCTAATTCTCTGTCACAAGCCCCTCTTGAACTTTTATATAAAGATGTCTGGGGTCCTGCACCTGTATACTCTACTTCGAGTTGTAGATATTACATTGCATTCGTTGATGATTTCAGCAGATTTACTTGGATATATCCAATGAGAAACAAATCTGAATCCTTAAATCTCTTCACAAAATTTAAAACATTTGTTGAAAACAAGTTTGAAAGGAAAATTAAAATCTTACAATCTGACCGGGGAGGAGAATACAAAAATTTCACAACCTTAACCTCACAATTCGGTATTGAATTCAGGCACTCATGTCCATATACCTCTGTTCAAAATGGCATAGAGAGGAAACACAGGCACATTACTGAAATAGGACTGACCCTCCTTGCTCAAGCAAAAATGCCATTGAAATACTCATGGGAATCCTTTCAAGCAGCTGTATACTTGATAAATAGAACTCCTACACCTGTTCTCAACCTAAATACACCTTTCTCGGTCCTTCACAAAAGTGAATTTGATTACAATTTCCTTATAACCTTTGGTTGTGTTGGGCTTAAATTGTTTTTAGCCCAAACCTTTATTAATTAATAAATTGGTCCAACCCATTTTGAATATTAATTTGAAAGGTGGAGGACCAAGTAGTGCAATTTTGAAATAAGTTAAATCCTAACCTAGTTAAAAGCAAAAAGGGAAAATGGTCACTTGCTGGATACATTTTCAAAACAGAGGCACCGTATCCATTTTTACGCCAGAGGCTTAATTTCTCGGACAGTACACTGGAAATTTCAACACAAATGCATACAACAATTGGAGAATAAAAGGTGCTATTTTTCTTGTTATATTTTGGAGAAGAAAGTGTTGTTATTGATGTGTTCTTCTTCTCCAATATTGGGTTCTCTAAGTATTATCTTAGAATGGTTTAGGTGTTATTTAATCTCCATTATTGTTGTTGTTGTTGGGGTTCCATCTATTATATTAGATGATGTATATTGTGATTGCCAAGAGTGATTCTTGAAGGTGTGTAATTGGTTGCCTCTAGATTTATGGCAAAAAATCTAGGGAAGAAATATTGTATTCCTATTATTTGGTAATAGTGGAATTGTCGGTTTGCCCCGTCGATTTTCCCTTCTCATTGGAGGGTTTTACGACGTTAAATAATTATTGGTGTTATCGCTTTGGTATTTATAATTTCGATATTCTATTGTTTGGATTGGCTTGATTGAGTTGTTGATTTCCTATTTTAATCACACGGAGTTTGAGGGGAAATATTTGGTGTTTGCTACTTGTGTTGGCAATTCCGTTTGTGGTCCAATTTCCCAACAGGTTGTGCTTGGTCCCTGTCTGAGACCTTACCAAAGTCATAAGTACAATTTTCACTCCACTTAATGTGTTTTTCTTGGATATAGTTCAGCCTATAAAGGTTACAAATGTCTAAACTCATCTTGTAGAATCTATATATCAGACATGTTGTGTTCAATGAGTCTGAATTTCCCTTTGCTTCAGGATTCTTAAATAAATCTGGTTCCGTTCCTTTAGTGTCAAAAATCATTGTACAAACTGCTCTCTTCCTTTTTGTCACATAAACTTAATCATAGTCCTGGTCAAGCTGATATAACTCAATCTAATGCAACACAACCAGCAGATCCAGAGTTTTCAGTACCAAACAGCTTTGATCAACATAATTTTGAGGTTAGAAATGTGACAAGTAATTCAGAAAACTCTAATTCTAGACCTAATAAAAGGATGCAGATAGAAAATTCTAGTCACAGTAGCAGTGAAGAGTTAACTGATAGATGTGATCGGGAAGAAAATTAGCCTACTATTGATCTCAGACTTGTGCAACAAACTGAACACCCCATGATAACTAAAGCAAAGGTGGGAGTATTTAAACCTAAATAATTTATTGGCATATCAGTTGAAGTCGAATTTTTACAGTGAAGAGCTCAGGAATGTTGCTGAGGCAATGACCAGTAATGATTGGAGAAAAGCTACGCAAGAAGAATACACTACACTGTTGCAAAATGGAACTTGGACATTAGTACCACCTTGTGAAATGTACAATGTAGTTGGAAATAGATAGGTTTTAAAGATAAAGCAAAATTAGGATGGCTCGATACAAAGGTATAAAGCAAGACTTGTTGCTAAAAGTTTTCATCGAATAGCAGGGGTGGATTTCTTTGAGACTTTCCACCCGGTCATTAAACCATCAACAAAACAAACAAGTGCGTCATCTTTGCCCTCATTTATGTCGATGACATTGTAATTATAGGAAATGATAGTGAACTTCTGCAAAGATTCATAACTAAACTTGATCAAAAGTTTGCATTTAAAGACGTGGGGGACTTGCATCAATTCTTAAGAATTGAAGTAACTAGACATGTATCAGGTTTACATCTTTCACAGAAGAGATAAACAGCTGAACTACTCAGAAAGTTCAATTTTAGTGTCTAAAACCGTGTCCTACTCCAAGTTCTACTGGAAAAACTTTATCCAAGGATGAAGGAGAGGTGTTGAATGATAGCTCAATTTATATAAGTGCAATGGGAAGCCTGCAATAACTCTCAAATACAAGACCTAACTTGGATTTTGCTGTCAACAAGTTAAGTCAGTTCTTACATTGTCCCACATCAATTCATTAGCACGCATTCAAAAAAGTTTTCAGGTACTTGAAGGGCTCTATTAATCAAGGATTTTGGATTAAAAGAAGTGAAGTACTAAACCTAAATGGTTACTCAGATGCCGTTGGGCATCATGTCTAGATGATAGAAGATCCACAGCTGCATACTGTATCTACTTTGGTGATAGTCTAGAGGCATGGTGTTCTAAGAAACAGCATTTAGTTGCAAGATCTAGTTTGAAATCCGAATATAGAGCTTTAGCTCTAGCAGCAGCTGAAGTAACCTGGATGTAATCTCTTTTTAAGGAGCTTGACCTTCCTCGGACATCAATTCATGTGTTATGGTGCGACAATGTGAGTGCGAATTCATTGGCTTCCAATCCTGTATACCATGCAAGAACAAAGAACAAAGCACATAGACCTTGACATTCATTTCATTAGAGACAAATTTATTGCTAAAGAACTAGATGTTCAAAATATTCCTACAGGGGATCAGATTGCGGACTTGTTGACTAAAACTCTCTCTCTCTCTCTCTCTCTCTCTCTCTCTCTCTCTCTCCAGATTTCATCAGTTAAAGAGCAAGCTGAGTGTAACTGATTTACCCTCCATCTTGAAAGGGGGAGTTGAAAATATTCAGCATAAGCAAAGTTGCTGGTCTTATTACGAACACTTCATGCGTTTCTTCTAGTTCGGTGTAAAGTTGTATTTTGCTTGAACACGTTTTCATCTTCTTTTTCTGTCACTTTCTTTCTCTCTCGTTCCTTTAACAAAAGTTTGTTACTTATGTGTTTTTTCATCATCACCTTCATCAACAGACTTGATGATCACCCTTAACGTGTATATCTAGGATTAGTTTATCTAAAATCTTCTTCTCATTTCTTATATATAGCTGATGTAAATCTCATTTGTAATTACAAATTTTATTAATTTTAGAAATCTATTGTTTCAACTCGTATTACAACTAATATCAAACATTTACCAAAAAATAAAAAAAGAATCACTAAACAGATGGTATTCTAAATTCTCAGGTTCTCGAATTTTCCTTTTAACCTGCAAAATATATATAGCATATGATGTTCTTGAATGAATGAAGATCTGGAACAATATTGACAGAACTGAATGTAGTAGTAATCGGTCACGTGAATGGTAATGGATCTGAGTTTGTATATTAAGTAGATTATACAGGAAAAGAAAACTTTGTGCAAGGGAAAACATTGAAAAGCTAGTTTTATTTTATATTTACATTAGTATTGATAAGATACTGCAAAATATAACAGTAAATTTGCAAAAGTTTTTTTTATATGGATTGAAGTTCTATGATCTGGTCTCGCTTTAACTGGGAATAAAATATCTTTTAGTAGCTTCAAAATGGACTCCAGAACTTCAAAAGTGTAGTGGTTTGGATTGAGTTGATATGAGGATTTTTAACTTGTGTAGCATGTGCATTTTATTCTTTAATTCTTCTTTGGTGCCGTCGGTTTTGCTTTTTTCATTTGATTATTGGTCGCTTCATCGGATGGCAATTCTTTTCAGATTGAATATCCCATTTCTTCCTTTTGTTTGGTTGAGCATCAATTTGGTTGGTAATTGAATGGAGAATGTTCACCTGTCACGGTTTCATTCTCCATAGTGGTTTGTTATGTTATCACTGATGATTGTGTCGATTATCCTAACTCGTCATGTATATGACGTTGAATATGGTTTGTTTTGTTTTGTTGTGGGTCCACGTTAATATCAGACAAAACGTGCAAAATTGAGAATATTCTGGTAACTTAATGAGACTTCATATGTATATTAGAAACTAACTAAAGATCGTATGTCTTTTCCAATATATACCATTTACTTCATTTACTTTAGTGACTTCGTTACATTACCTTAAACTTTAGTTTAGGGATAGCAACAAGGCGGGTTTGGGGCAAGAATCACAATCCCCGTCCCCGCCCCATTTGAGATTTATCGTCCACATCCCCACTTACACGAGGACAGGGCGGGGACGCCATAATCCCCGTTTACATTGTATAATATAAGACCATCATAATAATAACAATAATAAATTGAGCCCGATTATAATGTATAAGTCATTCTGGAAAAATACATAAATAAGGGTTTTAGAAATACAAAATTGAAAAAAAAAAACACTATTTTTTCAGGTCACAATCACCACTTTTAGGATCAAATTTTTAATTCAAGGTCACAAACACCAATCATGATCACCGCTGCCGCCACCTAATCCTCAAAATCTCCCTTTTTTATCGATCACAAGATTCACAATCATGTCACAAGTAAGACTTAAAAAATAGGTAAAGAGGAAAAAAAAATATTAGCAGCCAGCGGGTCACATTTTTTTCTTCCAAGTCACAAGGCAGCAAGGGTGTGGTTTTTCGAGTTTGATTGTTGAGATGCAATAATGGCAATGGCAATGTGGTGGTAGTTGCTATCAGCGAAGGAAACAAGGGTATGGTTTTCCGATGAACATATATATGGCAACTCTGACTTGAGGATACAGGGTGGAACGTGGAGGTGGTGATCTAACACGACAGGAAGCTGGGTTCTTTGACTGGCTGGAATATTTTGATTTTCGACGAGCTAAGTGATGTAGGCAACTGGTAGGTTTTAGGGTTCAATTTATTGGGTTTTCAATCGTATACAAATGAGTTAGGCTGAAGAAATCCATAGATGTAGGCTGTATCTGTACACCATATCGGCAAACAATTGTTTCCCATTAGAAGACTCTTGTTGGGAGTGAATCACTCGAATGGGTCAATTGGCTTTCCTCTTTTCTTACAACCACAATATCTATTTTGGAGGAGGAGAAGAAGGAGAAGAAGAATGTGGAGATAGAGATGGAGATGGTGGTAGAGACTGGGTTGGGGTGGTGGTGGGTATTTTGGTGGAGGTAGAGATCTCAGTGGAGGGGTGGTAAGGATTTTGGTGGAGGTGGAGATCTTGGTGTAGGGGGTGGGGAGGTTTTGGTGGAGATGCAGATTTTGGTGGCGATGGAGGTACTGGACCGACAACGGCAGCGATCCTGGGGATTCAAGCGACTGTGAGAGGGAAGGGACAAAGGTTGTGTTCTGAGCTGGGTTGTCACTGAATGAATTAGATTTAGGTTTTAAAGTAGTTTGGTGTATTTTAGAATATTATTATTCTAATTTATGAATTATTTATTTTCTAATTACAATCTGAGTTTTAAAGTTTTATAGGTTTATTCTTATTTTTGGATTTGATTCTTATAAAGCACGTGTGGCTGTAATTTTCTCATTCATGAACAAGAAATGAAGGCCATTTACAATGTAGGATTCGAACGATTCCATGAAAAGTGCCACGAAGAGTGAAATGAACAGTGTTTCTTTCACTCTTTTATTGTTTGTAGGATATAAACCTTTAAAAACTTTTCAATCGAATATCCTTTCCCTTTCAATTTCTACTAGCTTTCATTATTCAATGATATGAAGTCATGAAAGATAATTCATGTCTCAATTCTATGTATTAAACTATCAACAACGATGGAAATTTTCAAAACCTCTATCCTAACTCATTGTGTTGTGTTTTGTAACTTGTGTTGTGTGTATTATTAATTTTAATTTTGTATTTGGAAAGAAATAAGAATTATACTGTTTGTAGAAGTAGGTAGAGACAAAGTCGAATTGAGCTATTACGAATCTACGATCAAAATTTATTATAGCAACCAAAGTAAAAAAATAAATTTCGACTTAATCGAAGTCTTTCATTCAAGGCATAATCACCAGGGACGGATCCAAGCCAAGAATCCAACTATAGCGTTCACTGTTGACCGTGGACGGTGGACCGTTGACCGACGAACGCCAACGGTTGCAATAGCTGAATAGCGAAATTGTTTATATTATTTAATTAAATAATATTAAAAGTTGATGAATAAGTAAAGAAAAAAAATAAAAAGTTATAAAGAAATATATGAAAATATAATCCAATACAAACAAAAATATATGCAAAATACATGACATTGACATCTACTAGAAGCAGTTGCGGACCACTAGAACTAGAACACTAGGTTCAAATTTCCTTTAGGTTGAAAAAAAGTTGCATAATTTGTATGTCAATAATCACAATTCAAAAATCAAATATTCACCAAATCTCAACAATTCACATTTCAAAATTTTCAAATAACACTTTAAAACTTAACTATTTAGAATTTGAAATCATGAAAATAACACTTCAAACTTTTTAAATAACACTTCTTTACAAAAATAAAGTACAGGGCAGCCACACATTACCTTAGTATTGAAAATCTGAGAATTAATACAAGTCTCCAATCCAACAACAAACTGCATCAATCCAAGATTATATTAACTTATATATAAAATTCTTAGTTAGAAATTACAAAAACTAAAAAAGAATTAATAAATAAACTAAAACAATAAAACTCACAGTCCACCGAGGCGAGAGAGCAGCGACAGCAGTTTAGAGCCAAAGAGCTGAGACTAAGAGGGTAGTGCGCAGCGGGTGAATCTGAGAATTTGAGGGTTTGATGATATCGGGTTGGGTAATAACTAATAATAGGTTATTGGGCTTGCGTAAATAGGCTTCTGCTGTTCTGGTTTGTAGATCCGTCTCTGATAATCACCTATGTGGATGAATATAGAGGTTAGAAACTAAACATTTCTAGAATCACTCGCACAACATTCGATAACTACCGACATGGACTACTCACTCGAGTTGAGGAAGAAATAAAATTATAAGACAATTTCTAGTTCTAACTCCATTAATTTTGGACAACGTGCTAGGAATCAAGCTTGTGAGAGTTGCAATTAAAACTCTTTCATGTGGCCACATATACATTACTAACCCTAGCCCTAATCTGTTGCCCGAATCGAGCACAGTGTGTTGCACAATTCAGGCACATGTTCACGCAAACATGTGCCTGAATCGAGCAGCATAGTGTACTTGATTCGGGTAACAGATCATTGCTTAACTACTAACCCATGTTATCAATCAGAATAAAATTCCATCAGCCAGGTCATAGTAATGGTTACAGGTGGAACGATCAAATTGAAATAAAAATTGATGTACAGTGACAAAATTGAAATAAATTGAAGTTGGGTAGCTAACATGAAACAAGCATTTTCATTTTCACATAATAAAATGGCTAACAGCCAACAAAAGGAATAAAACATGTATTAGCAACCAATGATGACCGAAGAAGTCAATCAAAGTGACCCATATAAATAAAACAATAATCAAAACTAGTTTAATAACGAGAATGGAATAAAAATAAATAATGCTATTTAGAGATCATCACTACCATGAAGACCGTTAATGGTGCGTGATGAACACCCGTCTATCTGACAGTAATCTCATTACGACACAACCGATTATTCTTTACTTATTCATCTTTATTGAAGATAAATAATATTACTCAAAAAAGCACATGTTTGGTTTACTTTAAATTTTTCTCTTTTTTCTACAGTAATCAATATCAATCATCCATTAAATGTCAACCTCGCAATATTTGACGTTTCAACCAAATCTCAAACATCTAATTCTCCTAAAAATAACTATTCATTTAAAAAAAAACTATTTTTAAACAAAACCAAACACATACAAAATATGCTAAAAAATAAAGTCTGACGCTAGACAGCTTATGTTGCCCGACGCCAAATGTGTTGCTACCAAGTGGCCACACATTTTCCTGTATTTGGATAACATAAATTTCCTACTAGCGAGAATGTAATATGGACCTACACTACACCGACCAAACCAAGTGCGAACGGTTTTATGAAGATTGCATTATATATATATATATATATATATATATATATATATATATATATATTCAGAGCCTGTTTGGTAATGTTAAAAGTTTTGATTTTTGTGGTTTTTTTATAATTTTTGATGGATGTGTGGTTTAGAAATGTTTCAAAAGTCAAAAATGGTGGGCTTGACTAAGAATGGATGAGTGAGATTGAATTTGAAAAATTGTGATGGATTTTTTTTCATTAGCAAACAAGCTCTCAGTTTTCAGAACTCTCTCTTATAATCAATAACACCCTACTTATGTTCCATGCTTAACTAATTGGTTCAGTCGTTCAGTTTACAATTCTCGTCATGCATTTAAAAAGCTTTTGCTTTGATGAAAACAAAGTGATTGATCATAAGAAGGTTCATAAAGGATCAACAAAGGAGCCAACGAATCGCCACTGCGGTGCTTCAGTGTTGGATTTCCTGCACCAGTTGTTAAAATGGGTGAGTTTTTGTTATCCAGAAATTCCCAAGAACCGATTTTTTGGTGTGTTCTACAATACAGAAGGCATGCAGGTATCCGAGAAGTTTTTCTGTGAGAATCCAAGGATATTCAGCTATTCTGAATTGTATATAGGTTCCAATGGATTCAGTGAGAATGAAATGATTAGGAATGGGGGATTTGGTAGAGTTTTTCGAGGGGTTTTACCTAGCGATGGGACAGTTGTTGCTGTGAAGTGCTTGGTGGAGAAGGGGGAGCACTTCAAGAAATCATTTATGGCGGAGTTGGTGACAGTGGCTCATCTCCGCCACCGGAATCTTATAAAGCTAAGAGGATGGTGCGTTCATGATGATCAGTTATTTCTAGTCTATGATTACATGCCAAACCAGAGTCTTGATAGAGTGCTATTTCGACGGGAAGAGAACCCGGATTCAGTGCCACTTCTTTGGGAGCGGAGGAAGAAGATAGTCAATGGCTTGGCGGCTGCTGGTGCGCGTCGCGATGCACCAAGAATTAATAAATTTCCTTACTTGCCAAAACTCAAATTTAAATGTGATAGCGGAAGCAAGGGTCGATCCCACAAGGAACGGGAACTAATTTAATGCCATGTCAATGAGAATTATAAGGGGGGTTTTGAGTTGAAAATTGCAATTAATCTAAATAATCAAATAAAGATGTAAAATAGCTGGAATAAAAATCAAATAATAAAGAATCCCAGTTCTCAGGTTCGGTTGTGCCCTATCATAATATTATCATTCCCCAAGCAAAGCATGTACTATTTCCTTTGTTTTATTTATCACCCGGAATAATCAAAAAGCTCTAATTAATCCAATTCTTCCTTAATAATAATCAATTAGAATTAGTTCTCCAATCAATTTAGAGTGAATGAACAACCTAGAATAAGCTCCCTAGATTTAATGCATTAACTATGTGAAAACAAGAAGAATTAGGTGAACTAAATTATCAATTACATATGCTCGAATTGATTAATCTAGATTGAATTTTCATATGGAAATATAAAATTACCAATTGCTACTATGATTTGGATAACAAGACAAATACGAATCCAATTACCCAAATTAGCAAACATCAACACAATAATTAAAAGACAATGCCTTAATCAATTAATACATTGTCTTGACGAAATTAATGTTCATGAGAAATCCAATAAATAAAACATAAAAACAAGAACTACGTTACGAGTTTGAGGAATGAATAATAAAATAATATGAACACAACGTCCCCCTTGAACTAGGTTGAGAAGACTAGCCACGCATTGCCATGAAGAGTTCTCCAAAAATATTGTCTTGATTCACCTTGATTTTGCCCAGAATTTCTTCTCTTCAAACCTTGATATTGGTGGCTCTCAAAATAATTCTCCTCTCTCTCTTTGGTACTGAATTGCTCCTTTTATAGAGCCCAAATTCGTGCCCTAGCTTAGCCAAAAAGAAATACCGAAGATAGAGTTTAAGTTGAATTAGGAAACAATTTTCCTTTTTTTTCGGGCTTAAGTTACGGCCGTAACTCACTTTCTGTTTAATTTTACAACGCAACAATTTTGCTTTTACGGCCATGATTTAGATTTCCATACGGCCGTATATTACTTTCTGTTTCTCTTCTACGCAATTGATTCACTTCTTACGGCCGTGACTTTGCATTCAATACGGCCGTAACATCCTTCAACATTTTCTCACGACCGTGACTTCTTCACAATACGGCCGTGACTAACAACTTGTTACGGCCGTGACTTGGTTTCTGCAGATTTTCGTGATTTTTGTTCAATCAACTGCTTACGGCCGTGACTTTCATGTTGCGGCCGTGACTTATTTACATGCCAGGTCCTCGAACTTCCTTTTTACGTGCTTTTTGGTCCTTTTTCCTTCTTTTCTTGTCATTTGCGATCCTACACAATATAAAACATAAAATGCATTAAGCAATACTTAATTAGGATCAAACTAACAGTAATTCGAGGCAACAAGTAAAGAAATAAAGTGCTAGTAAAGCACTTATCAAATCCCCCCACACTTGAACCATTGTTCGTCCTCGAATAATGATAGAAAAGAACTAAAGCACGACTTGAATGAACATGTTAGACTTTTAAATCTGGAAAGTCAAGGTCACAACCCACTTCTTTTTAGCACGAAAATCAAATTGCATAATCGGAGTGTGTTAGTGTGTGTAAGAGATGCATCACCCAATATTCTCCGAACAAAAATGAAAATTGATACCCCAATGTGGATTATATCCTTTCACCTCTCGTGAGTTCTCTCTGAATTTATCAATTCCCCATAAAAATGTAAGTTTTGACTAATTCAAGTAAATGCCAATAGATTAGTGCGGTTTATCACATGGTAAAAATTTAGTCAATACACAGTTTCAGATCAAAAGGGCACAAAAATAGACCAAGCAATTCAAACTACTCATAAGTACATGTAATGGGAGCCAACACTCTCACCGGATATCTCTCTTCGCACAAAGTGTATATAAAGGTGAGAATTTTACGCTCAACTCACTGCATGAAAAACTTGTTACCACAGATTGCTCAAATGTCAAAACCGGAGCCAACAATAACACAAGTGCGAAGCAAAGGTCTTTGTTGGGTTGTAGCGGGGCTTCGGGTCAGGTGGGATAAAAGGGAAACATTTAGGCTGAATCGAGAAGGAGTTTCACAAGCCGAATCGGTTCAATTATAACATTCCTTCTTTCTTCTTCAACATGAATTTAATAATCTCCCTGCTATCCAACTGATTTAACACTAGACTTCTATTTTGTGCAGCTTGAGTGTTTATTTTCAATACTAGCAAATGTTCATGACCTCGTAATTTGAGAACTGGCCTGAACTTCTCTTTTTCTTTTGTTTCTCTCTCTTTTTTTTTTTTTTTCAAACATATACTGCAATTTTTCTCTTTTGGTCAAATCACCCCACAATCCCCAATGACACAATATTGAATTTCCACTTTGAAACTTAATCCACCTCAAACTTATCAACCAACACAAGCTTGTGAATCCGTTCTCTATAGGTTCAAGAAAAAGGATAACATGAAAGAATGGGTGTTCGTGGCTTGTAGTGTGGTATTAATATTCCAAAGAAAGGCTAAGGCTCAAAGGGTCTTCTATTGGTAAATGTACAATGGTAGGCTTATTTAGAAGGCCAAATTTGGTTCATCCTAGTGCCTTTACTATATTTTGCACTCGAGCCAAGAAGCTACTGATAAGTGTGCGTTTTACACACTTATTGTGCTTTTAAATAGACAATTTAATTGACAAATTGAGCAAATATCTACTTATTTATTGTGTTTATCTTGTAAAATTAGGTACAAACTCAATTGGAAAGCAAATGGACAAGATTGGAGTGCAATTGAGCTTAAAGATGAGCAAATTTGACGTTCAAGGACCAAATTGAAAGAAATCAAAAGTTTGAGGACTAAATTGCAACATCCCAAAAAGTTGAGGATCAAGGTCTATTACTCAAATTCAAGGATAAACCACAAGAGAAAGCAAAATGATTGCTTAATTTATGAATTTGAGTGAAAATGGATCAATCGCATACAAAAACATGAAGTTGGGGACCAAAGTGCACAAGTGTCAAAAGTTGAGGACTTGGGCTGCAAAATCGAAGTTGAGGGACTTGGAAGCAGTTTAAAAGCTGATTTCATCTTTTTCCACATAATTATTGAGCTGGAAATGATGGGAGAGGGATGGAGAAAAGTTGCTGAGAGACAAAGAAGCATGGGCTGAAATAAAAGAAAAATGCTGGCTGCTGGCTCGTGGATGATGGCTGTGGAGTGAAAGAGAATTGGTAGAACAGCTACATATATACACACAGTAGAGCCAGGCAGAGGAGAAATCGGTGGATGTCTTACTGCTGGTGACAGCAGCAGTAAAGAACCGGAAGAAGAAAATTGTTTTGCTGATACATAAGAGAGGACTGCAGTGTGGAACCAGGAGAGGAATACTTTCTCACTGCTGGTGACAGCAGCAGTGAGAACGGGGAGAAGAAGCAGGGTGACAGGCTGCTTAAGTTCTGGATCTGTTTTGCTGCTGAAGAGAGGAGCCAGACGGGGGAGTGCAGCAAGGTGACACTGCTGCTACTGCTGGGGGTTACTGCCGACTGAGGAAAGGAGATCCTGGTGCTACTGGTTACTGCTGCTGCCGTGAGAAAGAAAACTGGTTGCAGGCTGTTGCAACTGCAAGGAAGCCACTGCTGCTGATTGTTGGAAGCTGCTGGACGATTCAAAGGAAGTAGAGGCTGCTGGACTGATTGCTGCTACCAGCAGCTGAAGAACAAGAAGCAGTCTGCTAAATTGAGGAAGAAGCAGGCTGCTGAGGAAGGAACTGTATTGCTGCTGCTTAGGAGAACAACTGAGAGGCAAAAGGCAGGTGACAGCAGGAGGAGAGCGTGCTGGTGGAACTGGGGCTGCTGCAGCAGGGTGACACTGCTGGATTATTGCTGCCCAGGTTCAACTATTGCAGGGAGGAGGCTGTCCTGCTGGACAGAAACCAAGAAGCTGCCGGGAAACGTAAGGAGCTTACTGCTGTTTGAAGAGGTGCTGTCAACTGATCTGCATTGCTGATTTGAAGAGCCTGCCAGGGAAAATATCAGCTGCTAGGATAAAAGGAACTGGAAACTGAACTTGATTGCCTGGAAGAAGACACAGGGACTGAAATGCATATAAATGAAAGTTCAGGGACTGAAATGCAATTACTTGATAGTTGGAGGACTTTGATGCAATATCCACAATTTCCAAACTCCGGGTTTTTATTTGTACTGCTTAATGTTATTTTTATTTTCTTCCATCATGTTTAGCTAATTTATTGTGTTGGGATTTATGGCATGAATTTAACCTAGCTTGGATTAATTTCAATATTTGCTATTTGATTAAATGCTTATTTCATGTGTGTTTGTTATTGAGATTATTACATGTGTTTGCTTGATCACCAAATATGTGTTTTGTGAAGTGTATGATAATCGAGAGATATTATGCATTTTAGACCAAATAACAAATGCTCTAGGTTCTTGTTAAGGATAGAGATATACCTTAAACCCTAGATGATCCATTGAGCTATTTTCACAAAGAATTAATGCAATTGATTGAGCCTTAATCGACATAGAGATATAGTAGGTTAGACCAATTGATTAGGGTTGATTTCACTCGAGAGAGGTAATTGGCTAAGCTTGGAAAATCGGGTCTAACATTGTAAATGAGTAATTTGTTAATTTGCATGTTGAGAAATTAATTAGGCGACGGTTAAATGAAACCATGAATCCCAACTGCGTTTTATCTTTCATTTTCCGTATTTTAATTCGGTTTAGAATTAGTTTCTTTAATTTAGAATTTACAAAAATCCATCTTTTAATTGTGTGTTTCTCTTTGTTGTTAGAATTAAATTAATTAAAGTTGTATAATCTAAAGTAAACATTCCTCGTGGGATCGACAATCCGGACTCAAAAAGTCCACTTTATTACTTGTACGCGACCCGTGCGCTTGCGGTACACTATTTTGAGCGAACAGCTACTACGGCATGTACACAAAAGCATATCCAAGAACAAATCAACCATGCAGGACACACAATAAAAAATAAGAGCTTTATATAAAGAGTAAAAGTAGCTCATAGGCTCAAAAGCTCACAAATTATGGTTCATATGTGTGCCTCCCATCCAATTATGAGTTTTGGTCATTGCTCGGTCTTAGGGTCGAATTGAAAAATGCAAAAAAATCTAGTGGCCAAAGGGGTGAATCTCTTTACTCGGGGTAGTTATCAGTCATATCAAATTTGGGTTTGAATCTACTAGGTTGCAAAGATATGGCATTTTGTCCCCATTTTCAAACCTATTCGGAAAGTATTGGAAAATTCATCTCTACGTGCTCAATTCATGTCCAATTATGCAATTTAGGAGTTGGTAGTTCAAAAATTATGATAAGTGGGTTGCTTCCTATCCAACCAGTGTAAATAAAAGAGGACCAAAATAGAAAAATGACAAGCAAGACTAAATGATTGACAGAAGTTAGATACAAAATTAAACATAAAAGGAAGATAATGCGACAGCAATTGACAGAAGACACCCCCCCACACTTAAAACCCACATTGTCCTCAAAGTGGAACTAGAAAGTACAAAATGAAAGAGGGGGTTAGAAGACTCCCTCGGGTTTTACTGAGGAGGGGGCCCGCCATGGAGCCTTTGCAAACGCTGGAGTTCCTCTCGAATGAACCTCTGCTCTTCCAAGATAGCCTGCTGGTCTTCTTGCATGCCGTCCAACTGGAGCTGAAAGTTCTGCATCATGTTCAGCACTTGCTGCTCAAAGGGGCTATAAGTTGGGACTTGTGGTGCATCCCCACTCGGAGCAGTGGGCTCTTCAGCGCCCTGGTCATCCTCCGAATCTGCCTGTTCAGCTTCACCCCGACCCCACTTGGGAAGGATTTGCCTCCGAGCATTTTCCAGGCTTGCCTTGGTGAGCCGATTACCGTGCTCTAAAGTGTCCTCATTTATTGGTGCCGGAACTCTTTGGGCTCGACACAGTGCGGTAAGCAGGCATGGGAAGGGCATACCTCTTTTCTGGGGCATGAGGCTAGCATATGTACAGATGGTGTCATACAAGTGCTGCCCCAAGTCGAACTTAACACCCCTCGTGATGGCATAGTAGGTCCGGAGGTATCGGATGGAGACAGTAGTGAGGCTGGTAGAGGGGAAAATACTCCCCGATCCCCATTGATGAAGGTACCAAGTGTCCATTTGCAAGTCCCTGTTCTTGTAGTGCGGGAGGATGACGCTGAGGGTGTCGTGGAATTCGGGCTTCAAAGCCCAACGGAGCACCTCTTGATCTGAGAAGGGAAATTCAGTTGTTGCTGTTAGAGGAACAGCTCCTATGCTATCAACCCCAAGATAACCCTCGATAACTTCTTTCGAGAACCTGATTCTTTTCCCCGCGACTCTGGTGTAGTGGTAATCTGGAGATGCCACATCGTTGATCTCCTTATTGAATTGAGTGTAAAACTTGTACACGAGGAGGGGATTACCAGCGGGAAGCTCACTTGCAAATTTCACCCATCCATATTCAACAAAACGGGCCCAGAAGGGGCGGGGTACAATGATAGTGCCCGAGAGCCTCAACTCCTGGAAGTCTTCGGGCAGAAATAGTCGCTCCTTTATACATTGTTTTGATTGTGTCCTTTCCCGGCGGGGCTCAGAGGATGACTCTCCCGCAACTTGCTTACCTTTCTTTGATTTTGGTGCCATGGATTATCCTACAAAAGGAGTAAATGACTTAGTTAAGTGATAGGTAAAACCATGGAGAATTCATTTAAACAAGCAAGGCATAACGGCCAAGTTGGAAGGTTATAAGCAAGGCATGAAAGAAGATAAAGCACAAGTACATGCATCATGACATTAAGTTAAATCCAAAACCATTCCAAAACATTCCTAAATATTAATCAATAAGGATACTCACATTAGTGCCTCCCCCGAATGCATGACATACAAGTTCATATTGACCATCAAGTTCATCATCGAAGGACTAGAGGAAGTAACATATAGTGCTCATACTATGAAGGGTAAGTGTAAATGCCATTGATTATGAATCCATCGGTTCTTAATTTGAAGCACAAGATAAGGCTCACAACCATTTAGCATCAATGCCCAAAGGGTTACATTCTAGCATTATATACTCCCCCATCAAATTTTCTAACATAGGTTCCCATAAAATCCCAATATGGAGAGGTGAATAAATGAAGTTAGAAAAAAAAGTGGAACTAACTAGCTTATTGTCCTTCAAGCATTATATCAAACAAGTGGTAAGTAATGAAAATATGTGTCCTTGGTGAGGGAACTTCAATCATGAAGAGTGCTCAACAATAGATTCATTCAACAAACATAATAATTCAAACTCAAAACACCAAATCATTGAACACATTTGAAAAATGAGCAAGTCGAAAACATGTGTGCTTAGTGTAATTCCAAAATTTTAATGAAAAACTCAATGGGGCATTTTATCGAACACATTGCATGCATAGCAAAAATTGAAAAGAATTCCCATATTTTTACCCTATCTCAACCCAACGTAATGTAGAATAGGAAATCTTATTCACATTCAAGCCAATTACTACCTAAGCCCATCAACCATCCATCACACAAATAAATTCACAATTTGCAAAATAATAGCCAATTTCGAAATTTAGGGTTCATCAAGAACTTACCTCTGTGAATTTTTGGATGAATTGAAGTGAAGGGGAAGGAATTAACAACCCACAATGCTGCTTTGAAATATAAGTAATGCGAGTTTGAAGAGGGTTCGGGAGAGAATTGTGAGGATGCAACCGTGAATGTGAAGTGGAATGTGTAATATGTTATTTTGAATTTACCAGACTTACGGCCGTAACTCATGTCTTTACGGCCGTAACGAAGGCTCTGGAGAATTACACATAAATGGAGTTACGGCCGTAACATTTTAAATACGGCCGTAACTGAGTTACTGGCCAAATTTTTTTTTTTTTTTTTTCAAAAGCATAACTATATAAAAAAATAAAATAAAATAAAGTAAAATTTTAGAGAGTAAGGAACTCCCCTTTCCCGGGTTGCCTCCCGAGCAGCGCCACTATTTAATGTCGTTGGCTCGACTGAGATCTCGAGGGACTAACGCCCTTCCATGTTGTTTTCCAGCTTGATCACTTCCAAATTCTCGGTTTGGAACCCCTCGTAGTAGGGCTTGAGGCGGTGTCCATTAACCTTGAACGTTTTATCAGTTTTCAAGCTTTTGATCTCGACTGCACCATGGGGAGAAACATTAATAACGACAAAAGGTCCAACCCAACGAGAACGAAGCTTACCTGGATGAAGCTTGAGCCGAGAGTGAAACAAAAGAACTTTCTGGCCCTCACTAAAACTTTTTCGAGAAATGCGTTGATCATGGAAGGCTTTGGTCCGATCTTTATAAATCATGGCATTCTCGTAGGCTTCATTTCGGATCTCGTCGAGTTCTTGCAATTGAAGCTTCCTATGATCTCCCGCTACTCCCCAGTCCATGTTGCATTGCTTAATAGCCCAGTAAGCTTTGTGCTCGAGTTCCACAGGTAGGTGGCACGGTTTTCCAAACACCAATCGGTATGGGGACATACCAATTGGCGTCTTGTAAGAGGTTCTATAAGCCCATAATGCATCTTCCAGTCTGATACTCCAATCCTTGCGGTCTGGCCGAACTGTTTTCTCGAGTATAGACTTAACCTCCCTGTTTGAAATTTCTGCTTGCCCACTGGTTTCGGGGTGATATGCGGTGGATACTCGGTGCAACACTCCATATTTCTTTAGTAGTACCTCAATGGTGCGGTTGCAAAAGTGTGTTCCCCTGTCACTGATCATTGCCCGAGGTATACTGAACCTGCTAAAAATGTTAGCCTTTACAAAATCTGCAACAACCTTAGAGTCATTAGTACGGGTGGCTTTGGCTTCCACCCATTTGGAAACATAATCAACAGCTAACAAAATGTAATTGCAACCAAAAGACGGGGGAAAGGGACCCATGAAGTCAATGCCCCAAACATCAAAAATTTCACATACAATTATGGGATTTTGGGGCATTTGATCTCGTTGGGATAGATTACCTGTTCTTTGGCAATTGTCGCAAGACTTACAGAATATGTAAGCGTCTTTGAATATGGTAGGCCAAAAGAAACCACTATCCAATACCTTTTGTGCGGTCCTTCTTGGTCCAAAGTGGCCCCCACATGCATAGGAATGGCAGAAGGTAAGGATTGATTTGTGTTCTGATCCGGGCACGCACCTCCGAATGATTTGATCGGGGCATCTCTTCCACAAGTATGGATCATCCCAAATGTAGTATTTGGCGTCACTCCTCATTTTATGCTTCTTTGCCTGCGAAAAATGGGTTGGCATTAGTTTAGAAGTTATATAATTCACTAAGTCAGCATACCATGGGAGGTTCGCTTCAGTCGCGAATAAGCTTTCGTCCGGGAAAGCTTCACGCAGGGGTAGGTCGTCCTCGGCTTTCACTATCCTGTTAAGATGGTCAGCCACTACATTTTCCGATCCTACTTTATCCTTTATTTCCAAATTCTTGTAGTAAGAGTATCCATCTGATGATTCTCGGTTTTGCATCCTTTTTCACAAATAAGTGCCTCAAAGTTGCATGATCTGCAAAAATAATAACTTTAGAACCCAATAAATATGATCGAAATTTTCCTAAAGCAAATACCACAGATAAAAGTTCCTTTTCAGTAGTGGTATAGTTTGATTGGGCCTGATTCAATGTTCGAGAAGCATAGTAGATCACATGGGCTGCTCTCCTGACCCGTTGTCCTAAAACCGCCCCCACGGCATAGTCACTGGCATCGCACATTATTTCGAATGGAAGATCCCAGTTAGGTGGTTGGATAATGGGTGGTGTAGTCAACCGCTCCTTTAATTGGTTAAAGGCCTCTTTGCACAGATCATTGAACTCAAATGGCACGTCGTTTTGCAACAAATTGCACAGTGGGGATGCAATTTTTGAGAAGTCTTTTATGAACCTGCGTTAAAAACCTGCGTGGCCAAGAAAAGATCGTATATCCCGCACATTTTCGGGGTAAGGTAATGCAGATATGAGGTCTACCTTAGCCTTATCGACTTCTATTCCTTTTATGGACACTATATGACCCAACACTATCCCTTGATCTACCATAAAATGACATTTTTCCCAGTTTAAGACCAAGTTAGTGTCAATGCATCGTTTTAAAATCAATGTTAGATTATCTAGACATGCATCAAATGAATCACCCCACACACTAAAGTCGTCCATGAACACTTCAATAATTTTTCCTATGTATTCAGAAAAAATGCTCATCATACAACGTTGAAACGTCGCAGGAGCATTACACAAACCAAAAGGCATGCGCCTATATGCATAAGTGCCAAATGGACAAGTAAATGTGGTTTTTTCTTGATCCTCGGGTGTTATGGAAATTTGAAAATAACCAGAAAAACCATCTAAGAAACAATAATGGGAATGACCCGCTAATTTTTCTAACATTTGATCGATAAAGGGAAGGGGAAAATGATCTTTTCGAGTGTCGGCATTTACCTTCCTATAGTCGATGCATACTCAATACCCGGTTTGCACCCTAGTCGGTACAAGCTCGCCATCTTTGTTTTCCACCACTGTCACTCCAGATTTCTTGGGCACCACTTGCACTGGATTGATCCATTTGCTGTCTGAAATTGGGTAAATCATTCCTGCTCCCAACAGCTTTAAGATCTCCTTTTTCACCACGTCCATCATTGCCGGATTGAGTCTTCGTTGAGCTTGCCTTGATGGTTGAGCTCCTTCCTCAAGTAATATCCAGTGCATACAGATCGATGGACTGATTCCTTTGATATCTGCAATTGTCCATCCAATTGCTTCTTTATGCTCCCGAAGAACCCGAACCAGCTTATCTTCTTCCACTCTGGTGAGGTTGGATGAAACGATTACCGGGAGTGTTTCTCCATCACCAAGAAATGCATACTTCAAATGGGCTGGTAGGGTTTTCATTTCCACTACGGGTGCCTGCAAGACAGAGGGTAGCAATTTGTTAGGATAGAATGTCAATTGGATTGTTTTAATAGTGTACCTGTGCGGCACGGGTTTCAACGAGTTAAGTGCAATGATTTCATTTTGCAGTTCCCTGCTCATCCCCACATCATCGTCATCAATTTGACTCAATGATTCAGAAATAACTGTTTCTAGTTCGTCCCTGCAATTTAGTTCAAACACTTTCTGCACAGTAGGGGTAATTATGTCAATAGAATATGCAGCATAAATATCATTCGGGTGTTTTATTGCATTATAAATGTTAAATTGCACCACTTCCCCATCAAATTCCATAGTTAATACCCCCTTCCTAACATCGATAGTAGTTTGAGAAGTCCACAAAAAGGGTCTTCCTAGCAAAATAGGGGTGGAATTAGGGGAATGGTCGTCGTTCATGTCTAGGACATAAAAGTCTGCAGGAAATACTAGGTTCCCTACTTGCACTAAAACATCTTCAACTACCCCATCCGGATAAGCATTTGAACGGTCGGCTAGTTGAATAATCACATTTGTTTCAGTCATATTAGCAAGTTTTAATGCATTGTATGTAGACCTAGGCATTACATTTATAGATGCACCTAAATCTATTAATGCACGATCCAGTTTAGTGTTACCTATTTGGCATGGTATAGTGAACATACTTGGATCCTTACATTTTGGGGGCAGTTTCCTTTGGAAGAGTGCTGACACATTTTCCCCCATTCTTACCATTTCATTTCCCATCAACTTCCGTTTGTTGGTGCACAGCTCCTTTAAGAACTTCGCGTATCGGGGCACTTGCTTGATTGCATCCAACAGTGGAATGTTGATTTCCACTTTCCTGAACATTTCCAGAATTTCCTTCTCCTTGCTTTCCTTAGTCGCCTTCGCTACCTGCTCGGAAAAGGCGGTGGAGTTAGTTTCGCATTCACAATAGGTTCGGTTTTTACCTGAGAGTTTTGTGGAATGCTGTTTTTCTTTTCGACTTCTTTTTCTTCAACCTCCTCCTCTTCACTCGCGGTTGGCTTTGATTATGGCGCCTCAATTTCTTTTCCACTTCGAAGAGTAATTGCACTTACATTCTTCGGATTCACCTCGGGTTGAGATGGCAACTTTCCTCCTGTTTGTGCTTCCAGTCTGTTGATAGCTGTGGCCATTTGACTCATTTGATTTTCCAGGTTTTGAATGCTGGATTTGGTATCCTGTTGAAATTGTAGAGTGTTAGTGGCCAAAGTTTTCATCATTTCTTCGAGAGACATACCTGATGATTGTGGCTTTTGCTGATATTGTCCATGTGGATGGAAATTTCCTTGTTGTTGAAAATTCCCTTGAGGCTTGTTGGAGACGAAACCCGGAGGTTTGTTATTTCCATAGCTCAAGTTCGGGTGGTCCCTCCAGCCAGGATTGTAAGTGTTTGAGTACGGATTGTATTGTTGTTTTTGAAATGGGAAGCCTCCAGCAGCGTTCACTTGTTCACTGTTTTCCTCTTGGAGCACCGGGCACGCATCCGTTGCATGTCCGAAGTTAGCACATATCCCGCATGCTTTGACTTGTTGTGCACTTCCTACAGAAAGTTGTTTAACGAGATTTGTTAGTTCAAACAGTTGACTTTCTATATTGGAACTACTTACCTCGTTCACGCGGTGAACTTTCATGTCTCGGGTTGGGTTAAATTGCTGAGTATTTTCAGCCATGTTGGAAATCAAAGCCCGAGCCTGTTCCGGTGTTTTGTCCATTAAGGCACCTCCACTTGCGGCATCTATCATACTTCTGTCCATTGGTAGCAGTCCTTCGTAGAAATATTGCACCAGTAGTTATTCGCTGATTTGATGATGGGGGCAGCTCAAGATGAGCTTCTTGAAGCGCTCCCAATATTCATACAGCGATTCACAATTGTTTTGACGAACCCCGCAAATTTCCTTCCGGATTGTTCCATCCCGAGATGCAGGAAAATATTTTTCCAAAAATAGCCTCTTCATGTCATTCCAGGTGGTGACTGATCCGGATGGTAAACAGTATAGCCAATCGGTAGCGGCATCCTTTAACGAGAATGGAAAGACCCTCATTTTAATTTGTTCCTCGTTAATACCAGTGGGTCTCATACTGTCACAAACCACGTGGAATTCCTTGAGATGCCTGTAAGGGTCTTCACCAGCATGTCCTCGAAAAGTTGGCAACAAGTGAATGAGTCCAGATTTGAGTTCAAAAGTTTTTCCCTCCTCTACTGTCGGAAAAGTGATACAGAGTGGCTGTTGAGCGACATCTGGAGTGGCCAATTGTTTAAGTGTCCTGTTGTTGAGGTTATGAGCTGCCATTTGTTCTAGTGCTTCCCTTCTTCGCTGTCGAAAAGTTCGCTCGATTTCTGGATCAAATAAAAAATATTCAGGATTAGTGGATCGAGTTTTATGCATATAAATAAACAAATAAATAAAAATGCAGAAAATAAAATTCTAATTGATTAAACAGAAAATTGGTTAACCGTTCCCCGGCAACGGCGCCAAAAACTTGGTGCGCGTCGCGATGCACCAAGAATTAATTAAATTTCCTTACTTGCCAAAACTCAAATTTAAATGTGATAGCGGAAGCAAGGGTCGATCCCACAAGGAACGGGAACTAATTTAATGCCATGTCAATGAGAATTATAAGGGGGGTTTTGAGTTGAAAATTGCAATTAATCTAAATAATCAAATAAAGATGTAAAATAGCTGGAATAAAAATCAAATAATAAAGAATCCTAGTTCTCAGGTTCGGTTGTGCCCTATCATAATATTGTCATTCCCCAAGCAAAGCATGTACTATTTCCTTTGTTTTATTTATCACCCGGAATAATCAAAAAGCTCTAATTAATCCAATTCTTCCTTAATAATAATCAATTAGAATTAGTTCTCCAATCAATTTAGAGTGAATGAACAACCTAGAATAAGCTCCCTAGATTTAATGCATTAACTATGTGAAAACAAGAAGAATTAGGTGAACTAAATTATCAATTACATATGCTCGAATTGATTAATCTAGATTGAATTTTCATATGGAAATATAAAATTACCAATTGCTACTATGATTTGGATAACAAGACAAATACGAATCCAATTACCCAAATTAGCAAACATCAACACAATAATTAAAAGACAAGGCCTTAATCAATTAATACATTGTCTTGACGAAATTAATGTTCATGAGAAATCCAATAAATAAAACATAAAAACAAGAACTACGTTACGAGTTTGAGGAATGAATAATAAAATAATATGAACACAACGTCCCCCTTGAACTAGGTTGAGAAGACTAGCCACGCATTGCCATTAAGAATTCTCCAAAAATATTGTCTTGATTCACCTTGATTTTGCCCAGAATTTCTTCTCTTCAAACCTTGATATTGGTGGCTCTCAAAATAATTCTCCTCTCTCTCTTTGGTATTGAATTGCTCCTTTTATAGAGCCCAAATTCGTGCCCTAGCTTAGCCAAAAAGAAATACCGAAGATAGAGTTTAAGTTGAATTAGGAAACAATTTTCCTTTTTTTTGGGGCTTAAGTTACGGCCGTAACTCACTTTCTGTTTAATTTTACAACGCAACAATTTTGCTTTTACGGCCATGATTTAGATTTCCATACGGCCGTATATTACTTTCTGTTTCTCTTCTACGCAATTGATTCACTTCTTACGGCCGTGACTTTGCATTCAATACGGCCGTAACATCCTTCAACATTTTCTCACGACCGTGACTTCTTCACAATACGGCCGTGACTAACAACTTGTTACGGCCGTGACTTGGTTTCTGCAGATTTTCGTGATTTTTGTTCAATCAACTGCTTACGGCCGTGACTTTCATGTTGCGGCCGTGACTTATTTACATGCCAGGTCCTCGAACTTCTTTTTTACGTGCTTTTTGGTCCTTTTTCCTTCTTTTCTTGTCATTTGCGATCCTACACAATATAAAACATAAAATGCATTAAGCAATACTTAATTAGGATCAAACTAACAGTAATTCGAGGCAACAAGTAAAGAAATAAAGTGCTAGTAAAGCACTTATCAGCTGCCCTGAATTACCTACATGAACAATTGGAGACTTAGATAATACATCAAGATGTGAAGACTAGCAATGTTATGCTCGATTCCCATTTTAATGTACGCCTTGATGACTTTGGTCTGGCTAGGTGGCTAGAACACGACGTTGATCACAAACCGAAGACACCGTACAGATTAGAGAACCGAAAATTTTGGCTAGAAGAAACCACCAGAATTGGTGGAACTATTGGCTACTTGCCGCCAGAAAGCCTTCAGAAACGAAGAGTTGCCACCACCAAATCTGAAATTTTCAGCTTCGGAATTGTAGCGCTGGAGATTGTTTCAGGAAGACGAGTGGTCGATCTGGCATACCCTGATGATCAAATCATCTTGCTTGATTGGATCAGGCGGATCTCCGATGAGGGGACACTTCTGCAAGCTGGGGATAATCGACTCCCCGATGGATCTTACGAGCTTGCTGACATGGAACATCTAATACACCTCGGGCTTATGTGCACACTTCACGAGCCCCAATCCCGACCGAGCATGAAATGGGTTTTGGAATCTCTTTCTGGCAATATTTATGGTAAATTACCAGAGCTTCCATCATTCCAATCCCACCCTCTCTACATCTCCCTGTCATCCCCAACCAACAGTTGCATAAGCAACATGACAGCCACAAAGTCTTCTAGCAACATAAGCACAAAACAAGCCTTTTACTCGTCAAACTTTGTCACAGCCAATGGGGAAACCATTTATGTAACTGCAGAACCCGAGAACATCAATGTCAGTTCTGCTTTTAACAGGCGTCGCCAACAAAACACCTTCCCTATGGTTGAATCTCCAAGAGTAATAACATACGAAGAGATCATTTATGCCACTAACAATTTCTCAGGTTCAAGAAGAGTAGCTGAAGTCAACTTTGGAACTACTTACCTCGGGTTTCTTAACGGTCACCATGTTTTAGTGAAGAGGGTAGGCATGAGAACATGCCCTGTGTTGAACCTGAGATTTTCAAATGAATTCCACAATTTAAAAAAACTCCGGCACCGGAACCTGGTACAGCTACGTGGATGGTGCATCGAGCAAGGAGAGATGCTTGTCGTGTATGTTTACTCGGAAAAACATCTTTTTAGTCACATTCTTTTCCATCATGATCAAAGAAATGGGCAATCAATCTTGTGTTGGCAGCAACGATATAACATGATCTAATCGCTCGCCTCTGCTATTTACTATCTCCATGAGGAATGGGATGAAAAGGTGATCCACAGAAATATTACATCGTCTGCTGTCATTCTAGATTTAGACTTAAACCTAAGACTCGGTTCTTTTTCTCTTGCCAAGTTCTTGACAAGAAATGAACATGGTCATCACATAGTTGTTGACACAAACAAATCAGCTCGTGGAATTTTTGGTTACATGTCGCCAGAGTATATGGATTCTGGCGAAGCAACCACAATGGCTGATGTTTATAGCTTTGGAGTTGTGCTGCTCAAGGTAGTTACTGGACAGATGGCATTGGACTTCCGGTAGCCTGAGGTGCTATTAGTAAAAAGTATACATAAATTTGAGGCACATAAAAGGCCATATGAAAATCTTGTGGACCGGAGATTGAATGGACAATACGACAATGGGGAACTGGTAAGGCTAGTGAAGTTAGGAATGGCATGCAAACGTTCGAATCTAGATTCTAGACCAAGCATGAAGCAGATAGTAAGCATACTGGACGGGTATGATCAATGGTTCACGGAAATCAATCAAAAGAAGGAAAGAAAGGAAGAATGGAAACAAAGAAATGCTCCTTCTTTGTGTCTCATCAGAAGAATTCAAGCTCTTGGCATAAAAGTGATTTTGTTAGAGTCATACAAAACTTATGTCAAGTTTCTTGGCATACTATGATTTTGTACCAGTTATGACTAAAATGTTATATTTGTGTATATTTAGCAAAGAACTCGTGTGTAAAGGCAAAATTAATCTTCCATGTCCGTAATTCAGGTGGTATTGATAGTGAAAAGTAATTAGAACATGAACTTGCCTCTGAGATAGATGAATATGATGTTAGTGATCAAGCGAAGATGTGAAACAATTTTTCGTACAAAACCTCAAAAAATTTAAGTGCAAATTGTAAAAATTCTAAATCAACTTAACTGAGAGAAGTAACACAAATAATGTGAAGTAATAATAGAAAATGGAGGAAAACATATTACGGTAGATACACACTAGTGCACTACAGTACTTAAATATAATTAATTGTTTAATGCATAAGTCAAACCTCCAGATAGTTTCCCTGTTTCGATTCTTTGCCATTTTGCACTGTTCTTAACTTTGTATCTCAGGATCATGATCCTCTGAATGAATCCCCACCCAATTAATTAATGCAAATAGAAATTCCCTGAAGCTTATTTTTCATTCCTGTCCAAGTCCATTTCTTCTGCACATTCAACAGTACCATAAGCCAAGGTCAGTAGATGAAACTCTGAATTAAAACTCCTAGGATTTTAGCAGGCAAAGATAGTAGCTATAAGTTTAAATCTTAAAGAAGCAAGTAGAGTTAATAACTAAATTGATTCCTCGTGACGTGAGGAGGAGATTTCTCCAGTGGAGGAGCCTCATTTAATGCCTTGACCACGTCTTTCTTTTTCAACTTCCCTTCACCATTTTTATCATGAAACAAGAATACATCAATTATTGTATTGAAGGTGGCATCAATTTGTGGCAATTCCATCTTCAATGTCTGTAAAAATGTGGTTGTAATAAATAAACTTGTAGATTACAAGTCGAAATATATATTTCCCAAGACTACTACTTTATTGGAGAATGACTTCAGAATAGCTCAGATGTGCCTTATAGATAAAATGAAGTTATGTTAGAATTAACTTTGAAGAATCCAAATTCAACATGTTCAACCAGCTACATGTTATTATTACCCTTAGAGAAATCTATTACTTTATGTTGCTCGCAGCTGATGTTAGCAGTAATAAATAGGATGATGATGTTCTTTACTTGAAATCATGCCACTTCTAACATGAGTTCATGGGAAGAATGATTCGCTGAGAGCAAAAACATGAAATGGACATATTAACATATCGAAATGATGATGTAATGACAAATCAATACAATTCAGTTGACGGCAAGCAATGAAGAGAATTTTAAAATGCAACATTCAATTTCAGTTGATGAGAGAAACTTATCACCAAAATACTTGTCCAGGACAGGATACAACATTAAGCCCATGTTTGTATAGGTTCTTTAAAAACTCATTTTTCATACCGCACGTGTTCTAGATAAAATAATTTCGCATGTGAACCCATAACTTTTCCGTACTTCTTACCCACATATGTTCCCAAAAAATAACTTTTTACAAAATATCTTTTCAAAAAATCTACATCAAACGGACCTAAATAGTGACTCAATTCATATTTTTTGACTAGGAAGAATCAGCTTGTCAACCAGTTTAGAGTCCAAGATAGAATTAGTGAGGAGCAAAGACAAGTCTGAATGCCACTTCATCGTTCTGATGCAAGTACACATAAGTAAAAAAATGTGTGATTGACGAGTAAATAAAGGGAGGACTGAGTTATTGGGATAAAAGGAACACATCATGTTAAATCGCTAATGAAAAATTGTGAAAGTTTCTTCTTTGACCTCTTGTTGAACTTGAGTTCAGAAATGTATAGTTTCCTATAACATTAAACATTTCGAGCACGCGTTCACTTCACTTAGAGTTCTTGACATACCTTTGGCATATTATAAACAGATTCAAATATTCAATCAACTTTAACATCTCAACTTCCTTCTCAACAGAATTCCTAATACTTCTTGCTAGAACATTGAAAGTTCCAAAACAAAATAATAATACATCTACAATCCAATTGCTTTACTCAAGAAAAGAAAAATAAAATATTAGAAAAATGAATTCAGAATCCAATAAGAATAGTATGGAAACTAATAGAATTGTGAGATAAAGATTCCTTATTTAATTTTTTATTGAATCACTCAATAACGAAAATGCCATAACCACCAAATCATTATGCAACCTGCAAAATTTAAAAATAAAATGAAATTTCACAGGAGAACTGTGCAAAAGTAAGCCATTACCATTAATTTCTAATAAACAAGAGGAGGAGAAAAAACCCATCAAATATGGAATATCTGTTTTTCAGGGGGAAGAAAAAGATTTACCTTGTGAATCTTTCATGGCTTTGTGTGTGAGAGAGACCTGAAAAAAGAAGGCTTATTGGTTCAATATATACAACAAGCAAAGACGAAAGGAAAAGAAAAAATAGGGACTTGGGAATCTTTTTTGGCATAATAATTAGGGTCTAAAAGGTTTGATTTTGACGATTTTTGATAAATTGTCAAATCAGTGATTTGACTTTTTTCATTGAAATCAAATCTTAAATCAAATTAAACTATTTTTTGCGATTTGGTGCGATTTCCAAACAAAATTAAATTAATATATTTAGATCGATTTAAAATAACTATTGAAATAGAATTTTGAATTAAGACATCAAAATTAATTTCAAATAATCGAACGACATTACGGATAGATGTTATAAGACTAACAAAATCAAAACATATAGGTAAGCAACTTCTAAAATAGATACTTAGGTACAACCACAAACAAATTATCAGAATAATATCAAAAAAACCTGATAGATAACACAAAATTACAAACAAGTGATCACAACATTACAAAATAGATTTACTGATTCCAAAATAGACACAAAATGATGTGATCCGGGATAGGAGCTCAAAGGAGAAATCAAGTCACGGACGACGCAATAACATTCGACATAGGAAAATGAACAATTTCCATGTTGGAAGCTAGTCGAGACGACGAGTGGATCAACCTCATTCAATGGGTCGAAGAAAATTGTGAAATCACAAATTCACGGCCGTAACATACACTACTCACGGCCGTAACTTACAGTGTCACGGCCGTAATGCAGTCTCTGCCAAATTATGAATTTTCAGGGAAAAAGGATTTACTGCCGTAAATAAAGTCTCACGGCCGTAACTGAGAATCAGAAAGCTTCTTACGGCCGTAAGGGAGTTAGTCACGGCCGTAAAGGCCAATACGCGTGAATTTTAGGGTTTTATTTATTTCCTTAATTTTAGTTAGTTGTTTCCTTGTTTAATTAGAACTCTTTAACCTAGTTTTTGACCCTATTTATAGGGATATAATTTTCATTATTCATTACAGAACTTTGATAATATTAATTGAGAGGCTATTTGCTTTCACAACCTTTATTCTTTATTGAATAAAATCCGAACTTGAGAGTTAATCTTGTTTGTTCAAATCTCGGTAAGAATTATTATTGTTTGTGATCAAGAGGTCAATATATCCCAGTGATTGTATTGGTTGCTTGGTTCAATTAATTTTAATTGGATCCATAAATCGAGGTTCTTGGCGTTCTTGGTGTTTCAGCGCACCGCCTGGATCAAAAGGAAAATTTTTGCCTCCATTACATAGGATCAACCAATAGTCGAATACTTGGATTGGAAGGACGAGCCGAAATAAGAACTTCCTTGGCCAAATGTGGTGTGACTCAAACCTCCAAGTATATTCAACCTGCAAGAAAGATTTAAGCAAAATAGGGTGGGAAATGTTAGTTTCACAAAGTACAAGATATGGATCCTTGTACTCATGGTATATCATCTCCAAATCCTCTTCCCTAACAACGAGGTCCTTCTCTTCACCTCCTTCCTTTGTTGCAACTTCTTGCTCAATCTCTTCTATTTCTTTTCTCTCATACTCATCCACCTCTTCTAACTCCACATTTTCAAGCTCAACTATCTCTTCTAAATTTTTATTTTCAACCACACCTTCATCCTCAATCACCTCTTCCACAATTTTATTTCCTTGTTCATTCACCTCCTTACTACCCAATTCTTCATCTTCTACTTCAAATTTTGGAATTTGATCAACCGTTTCTAGTTTCAGCTTTCCCTCCTTCTTCTCAACATCCCTATCTCGAGGTTCCTCTTGCAATCCCACTACAACTTTCCTCTCACTCTCTTTTTTTACCTTCCTCGAATCGTCTAGTGCTTCCTCGAGTGTTAACCCATACAGTGTAAATGTTTTCCCTCTCGTAAGAATCCTGTATATGTGCATACTCTTATAATAAATTGCTTCCCTCATACGACTCCATGATTTTCCCAATAAAATATGACAAGACCTTAAAAGCACTACATCACAAAATACGTCATCAATATATTTTCCACGGGTGATAGTTACTAGGACTTGCTTGGTTACATGGAACTCTCCAAATTCCCTCATCCACGTCACACAATAAGGTCTACTGTGCGGTATTAGAGATAATCCCAATTTTTCAACCATGGTGATATTAGCAAAATTAGTGAAGCACTCTCTATCAATTGCCAAACTGCACACCTTTTGTCCCACATAACATCTAGTTTGGAACAACGAATCCGGATCATAATCCATCCCTTATGATGTAGCTTTCAAAAATTTGAGAGACTCAAAATAAGATGGTCCAGATATTGACAAATATCAAGGAGGAATTTAATGTTGACTCGAAAAGGAAAAACAACATCAAGAATGTTAAAGAAATTCAAGAAAGTGGTTCTTGAATGGAAATAATTTTTTTTTGAATTTTGGGTGAATTTTCGGAATAAATAAAATAAATAAATAAATATTTTTTTTTTTATATATATATAAATCCGAAAATTCGACAACGAACACGATAAAACAAACGGAACTTAATTCGGATAAGAATTAAGCAAAATAAACACTTTTGAAATTTTTTGGAACGATTTTCTAGATTTAAAGACTCAACAAACTCAAGAATAAGAAGAACGCAAAAAAAACTGAAAAATAAAACACTCAACAAGATATGGATGATTTTTATGGGACTCGATGATAAACATAAAAATAAAATTGGATAAAAACTCAAGAAAACAAAATAAAGATATAAACTTGATTTTTGGAGCCTAAGCTCTGATACCAGATGATGCAAACCACGTAGCAATTGTAGCTACGCAACCCACAAATTATTGGAATCGACCCAAGAACGCCAAGAACCTCGATTTATGGATCCAATTAAAATTAATTGAACCAAGCAACCAATACAATCACTGGGATATATTGACCTCTTGATCACAAATAATAATAATTCTCACCGAGATTTGAACAAACAAGATTAACTCGCAAGTTCGGATTTTATTCAATAAAGAATAAAGGTTGTGAAAGCAAATAGCCTCTCAATTAATATTATCAAAGTTCTGTAATGAATAATGAAAATTACATCCCTATAAATAGGGTCAAAAACTAGGTTAAAGAGTTCTAATTAAACAAGGAAACAACTAACTAAAATTAAGGAAATAAATAAAACCCTAAAATTCACGCGTATTGGCCTTTACGGCCGTGACTAACTCCCTTACGGCCGTAAGAAGCTTTCTGATTCTCAGTTACGGCCGTGAGACTTTATTTACGGCCGTAAATCCTTTTTCCCCGAAAATTCATAATTTGGCAGAGACTGCATTACGGCCGTGACACTGTAAGTTACGGCCGTGAGTAGTGTATGTTACGGCCGTGAATTTGTGATTTCACAATTTTCTTCGACGCATTGAATGAGGTTGATCCACTCGTCGTCTCGACTAGCTTCCAACATGGAAATTGTTCATTTTCCTATGTCGAATGTTGTTGCGTCGTCCGTGACTTGACTTCTCCTTTGAGCTCCTATCCCGGATCACATCACAAAATATGCCAACTTCCAATACAATTCTAAAATGTTCCTCCCAATGGTAGCTTCCTTTGACATTGTGCGATGCTCCAGCGCTTCAATGTTTGATTACCATATCTCCCTACATTTTAAATACAAAAAAAGAATTATATTACAGTTAATTAGCAATCAAAGAGAAGCACAAAACATAGAATTGAACTGGCTAAAGTTTACTAACCTATCACATTCAAGTTCAAATCTTTATTGGTGCAATTTTTCTGTCATTACACATGATTCATCTTCATGCCAAAAAAAATAAAACAAAAAGCAAATGAATTCATTAGTCACAACAAAAAACAAAAATGCATAATTGAGAAAATGTATTGATAAGTGTAATCTGTAAATAACATATTAGGAAAAAAAAATCTATAATTTTGTAATTGTAATTTTTTTTGCAGGTTGGCGGTTTGAAACGAATTTTGAAAATTGAAACATAAACCACGCCATTTGAAAGCGGTTCAGTTTGGGTCAAAATCAAAACGTTGACGGATCCACGTGGATCCGAACCAATGGTTTCGAAATTGCGGGTTCATTTCGATTTTGCGATTTGACGGTTCGTTGTACTGCCCTAATAATATTAGACACTTTGTGCTTATTTCATTTCACAATAAATATGAGAAGAGTACAATCAATTCCCCGAGATCAGGGATGCAGAATCCTAATTGGTTCTAACTATCCAATTATTAAGAGAAGACAAATTCAAATAACAAGATTTATTCAAATAAAACAAAAAATAAATAAAAATAAATTACTGACTGAATTTCTTTGTTGTTGGATATATTTATATATTTATTGTAGTGTATTTATAAAAATTATAATTTATTTGTTGTGTAGTTATAATGTGGTGTAGAAAATAATTATTTAATGGTAATAAAATTATCCATTGTGTAACATTATAGATAGTATTAATATTATGTATTTTTTAATCACCACCCATTACTATAAGGTAGTTGCGTAAATTTTTCGAGAGATAATAAGACTAAGGCTGCGTTTGATAGCGATAGTAGAATTTAGGTAGAAATAAAATGAATTCTAAGAAATTAAATTACAGGGAATTGAATTCCTAAGAATTTGATGTTTTATGTGTTTGATTGATTTAATTTTCTAGGTGGAAAAATTGGAGATTTTTTCAACTTTTGATGTTTGATTGACATTATTTTTCATGAAAAATAAAGCAAAATTTAGCTATTTTAATCAATTTTTTATTTTATTTTTCACATATTTGTACTTGATAATAATAATATTAATTTTTGAGCAAAAAATAAATCAATTAACAATAATAAAAATGATCAAACGTGACGAAAATGGTTAAAAATTTTACCTAAAAAATAAATTCTAGTACCTAGTTGGGAAAACAAATTCCCTAATTTGAAGGAACACTCGTGCGTGAGAGAAAAATAAGGAAAACGAATTGCCCGAAAAATATTGCTTGTCAAACACAAAAAAATGGAAAAAAGGATGTAAATTTTTTAAATTCCCTGAAAAAAAGTGTGTTTCAAACGCACCCTTAATTGATCTTTCCCGAGACCCAAAGGGCAAAAGCTGGCACTGTCCTGGGCAGCTAATTGCTTTTAAGCTAACCATGCTTACTCAACCGTGTTCATCTCCACATATTTGACTGTTGAATCAAACTTATGTAAGTCAATTTTGTAGTATATTACTTCATTTACTTGTATTTGATCTATGAGAGCCATTGTTAATATCAGAATGGACAAATGGATGGACACATGGGATTGACTGAAACAACTGAACTGAAAAAGACAGTAAATAAAATGAAACTAAATCCATTCTCGAAACGAAACTATCCTGCGGGACTCATCCAATGTTTGACATCGTCCAGTCCACTGGCCTCGTACTGTTGTCAAAAAGCACCATGTTCTCGTTACTAAACATAGGTTGTTGTACGCCCTGCCCCTGTGAACCAGAAATAGTAGGAGAAACTGGACTTCCCTTCGACATTATGCCATGACAGTCATTAGCAGCATTGATTGCCAGTTGCGAGAGCTCTTCCCCAGCAGCTTCTAACCCTGCAGAGGCTGCAGTAGGATCGTGAAGAGCTTTACAAGCTTTCTCGAGGATCGACTCAAGATACTTGGCTTGTGCTTCAATTCGAAGCTGGAGACGATTCTGAACCTGGTTTGTGCCGAATTCGAAACAAGAAACTCTTTGTTATCACAGTTTGGTAACACTTTTTGATTTATAAATTGGTTTATTTACTGTTTTGAGGTAAAAAATAGTGGTTGAAAATTGGAGAGAGAAAATATGTATGATTAAAAAGTGATTTGAGAAATTGTGTAATTTATAAAGATGTTTATAAACCAAAAAAAAGGGTTTACCCGAACAGATGCTTAATTTAAAGCAAACCTCGAAATTAAAGGTAAATCAGCACGTGACAAGATCCAAGAACCTTTTTTTTTTTTTCGAAGCATGCGGTACGTGCATTGGTGTTGGGTGTGTCTTGAGTCTGGATGGAAAATCTTCAAGGATACAAGTAAAAATGTAAAGACGCCAAGTCAGTTGTTTTGGATTCAATGAATGCTGATGCCATAGGCTTTAAGCAATTTAAGAATGAGGAGTCCATTTGTCCTAAATTTCAACCTAGTTTTCATCAGCTTGGGGATGGTAATTGCCATGAGTAGGTTCATTTTGATCTGATTAAGACTAGGTTTTATTGGTTTTCCTTAGATTAGATTTCGAGATAGATTTTCCAAAGAGAGAGAGAGAGAATCCTAACCTCGAGCTGCTCGTGCAGCGTCCTTTGAACTTCCATCTGAACTCGCAAAGCCTCGGTAACCTGGTACCCACTGGTAACAATATGAAAACCAAATAAATTAATATAGCCAAAACATGTGACTTGGATAAGAAATCGCGTACAAAGAGATAAGATACTCGTTTATATCTTGGGCCATCATTCTTGATGAAGCTGACAGAGATGAATCTGTATCCTGATTTTCAGCGATGCAAGATGCTGCATATAAATTAAAATTAAAATGAATAAATGAGAATGTAAAATGGTAAAAGCCTATTTATCATAGATGCAAAGACCCTACTTTCTGGATAAGCATAATTACTAATTAAACACCGAAAAATGCTGAACCACGATAACCATATGCATATGCAGGGAATGTGAAGAAAGTGCAGTACAAAGAGAGCTTTACTGAATGGTGAATACCTTCTTTTGAATTGTCAGCTACCTCCTTGTTTGATAGTTTGCCCAAACGGTACTTCTGAAATATTAATACCGAGTACTTATACTTAGTAAGCCATATTTTTGAGAAAAGAGATGCACATTTTTTCTATCTTTGCATGGAATTTGATTGAATTATTAGGGAGGGAAGGAAGATAGGTAGCATACTTGAAGATGCGACTTCAGGTGATACAAAGTCAAGCCTTTTACTCCCATTGTTCTCATAATTGTCTTTGGAGTTGCTCCTGCAATAAAAATCAGGAAAGAACCTTAAATTAGCTCATTAATCCAAACAATAAGTGAAAAATAGCCATTGGCAGTCATCACAAGATCCGTAAGATCTAGGGAAGTAAAAATTTAGCCAACCAGTTTTACAACCTTCACCTACTCTGCCTAGTGCATATGATAGCACACTTGCAACGTTTAATCTTGGTGAACTACAGAGAAAATCAAATGGCACATTTATTATGCTTCCACTAGATTTTACTCATGGAATAATCAGTAGTGCTGGCCGAGTTCACTAATTAAGTACTGGTTTACAAATCATCTGGTGAGGTGAGTTTATGCAGCAGGGGAGAGGGTCTAAGGCAGTCTTCAGTTTCAATATAACAGAATTACATCATTAAATATTTGCGATAATCTTGGTTAAAACTGGTGGATTGTGCAATTCTATATGAATAATTAGTTCAGACGGACGAGGCCTTTTCTCAAAAAGGTTGGTTAACAGAAATATTAAACATCAGCCAGAAATGTATAATCAAATATTTGAAGAATAAGAAGTTGTTGACAAAGAGTAGTTCAAGATGCATTATAACAAACTTGAAGAAGAAAATAATATGCATTTGATTAGAAAATACCTGTAACTTAATTGCACCAAAAAGTCAATTCCAATTAATTAGCCTAAAACAATAAACAACTTTATGAGCAGAAAACATTTGCAAACAAAAATGTTCTGTTAACATCATACCCATATCAAAACCCACAAATTCTTTAAAATTGATCTCTTTTGAAACTGGGAAAAAAAAAAATTGTAAACAGTTGGCAATTTCCTGTAAATCTCATACTGAGCAAGTATTTCCAGTCCCAAGAAATCAAATACTGCTTTACAACATTAGTTCAAATTGAAGCTCCATGAACCCAAAAAATTCAAACGTCAACACATTCAACTTGAAAGAGATGAATTGGAAGCATGTGCATATACTCATTGAATAGAACTCATCCTTAAAACCAGCGAGTAGGAAGACAGTGTCCAAAATAGTTATGAACTCACAAGTCAAACATTTCAGAGCGATATGGAACACAATTAGATTGTCACACACACACACACATATATATATATGAGAGAGAGAGAGAAGGGAATGGGAACTAACTATCAGGGCCACCAAGCTGAGTGACAGCATCTACAAATCTTTCATGGAGCTCGGCAGTCCAGCGGAGTCTGGGCTTGGGATCCGTGGTGAGAACTAGGCAGGCGTCCCCAGGCAAATTGGTAACATCTAAGGGCCCCTGGTATTCTCCTCCAATCCCATCTAATGGAAGAGAGTGCATTGACATAGAAGAGTACATTTTTCAACAAAATGATCACCACAAAGAATGAATTTTTCTTTGCAGGGAGTGGATTGACTGGGCCTAAAGGGCCCGGAAAGTGGGGGTAGAGGATCAGTTTACGTGGTTCGAATGGTGGTTTTGAAGCAAATGTGGGCGGGTTGGAGATGAGAGATAAAAATACTTACTGGTGTGCTGTGTGAGTACAGAAGAGGCCAGCGATGTTTTTTTTCTCTCTCTCTCTCTCTCTCTCTCTCTCTAGCTACGTATAGGTGCAGTATAACTATAAAGTGCTTCTTAGAGACCATGCCCATCTTGTATTCTCTTTAATTTTATTTTTTTCTATTTCACGATATTTGATTTTTCAATTAAATTTCAATCATCAATTCTTCTAAATATTATTATTCATTTAAGAAAAAATCTATTTTTTAAACAATATAAAAAACACATACCATATTTTGAAAGTCCTTGTGAATGTAACATTATTGTATTTTGAAACTCCTTTTGATTTCAATAAAAATTAAATTTTTAGTAAATTTTGATAAAAATTAGTGAGATATATAATTAAAAAGTTATAGATCCTATGAAATTTGTGTTAAAATTAAATATTTACTTTAAATTTGACTAAAATCTAAAATTTTAGTGCTACCAAACAAAACAGAAATATGTTATAAAATATTATTATCCTACAAAGTGAATTATCCCTATAACCCTAAAATTTATTACTTTATGTATTTCCTTTTCAATGTAAAGGTTTTGATTCATAATAAAATACAAGTTTATTGATCTCTTTATTTCTTCTCTATTACTTTAGTTTTTAAGCATAAATCACCTTCATATGTATAAAAATAATTTGGTGACATGTAAATTTTTTTATTGAATCTTTGTGTGTATCCATATCGATAGATTATGTGGGAATTTTTATTTTTACTTTTTTTAAATTGCCGTCCGAAACTCCTGAATGTGTATCTTTATCAATTGTCGTCCAATTCCGAATTAATTCAATTCAAAATTGTTTCCAAATCTTTTATTTGTCAATTTTCAATTCCAATTCACGTGTATCTATATCAATTCCCTTCCAATTTCGAATTGGACCTGTGCAGTAATAATTGTTGAATTTCAAATTAGTTCCAATGCAATAATAACGGGCTTATTCATAGTTTCAATTTGTTCCCTGTGATTGTTGAAACACAGACCAAACTCACAAATACTCATTGTATTGAAAGCTGAAGCATATTATTGAATTGTAAAACACTGGCTCTTTATAAGCCTTTTACAGGGAAATACAAACAAACTAAGCTCTACGTTCTAAGAACTTGGGAAGTTGTTTAAGACCAATTCAAAAAACCAAACAGATTCCCTAATAATAGGGCATTATAAACAGAATGAGTATATGACAAGTGGAATTTACATCAAACCCTACTTTTAAATATTTAAATTCATAAATAAGATCAAACCTATATTATTTCAAAATTCAGGTTGTAATTAAAAATAATTAATAATTAATTAATAAATTAGAATAATAAAATAAAATTAATTATTTAACCCTAATTATACTCTCCCTCATCTCTGTATTGTCAATACACCGACTCTCGTTCAACAAAAACAGAAACAAGGTTATAGGCCAGCGATGCCTCCTCCACATAGGGCCACACTACAGTCGCCGGACTCCGCCCCTATTTCCACTTCTCCGGAAAGAACTCCGGTAACAGAGGCAAGTTTCAATGTATCCCAGATGTCGATTCTTACATTGAGGCAGGGATGACTTCCCTTACCCCCCCCCCCTACGGCCACGCACTGTGCTCGCCAAACTCGGCCACTAATTGAGCGTCTCTGGAGATTTCAAGGTAAGCGTGAGCACCGCTGCACCGATCTTGCAGCGCGCTGCTAGATCTAGTGGGATTAAGACAGATCTAGTTGTGGTCTCGCTGCAATCAAATGGGATTCTGACAGCAACGATCCCGCTGCTTTGGTCGAGGCAGCGACGCGGCTGCAAGATCTAGCAAAGGTGGTGGCGTGCAGAGGCATCGTTTGCCCATTTATTTTGGTAACTTTGATTGGTGGTGGTTCAGCCAAGTGAAGTGGTGGCGACGGTGATGAGGGAAGAAGTTAAATCTTGGTTTTGAAATTTTGACATGGTTTGCACTATATTGGTTGTAGTGGTGGAGGCTATGGTGGCAGAGGCGAGGCAGTGGTGATAGTCGTGGTGGTGCTGCTGCTGCTCGATCTTGTGGTGTTGTCGGCGTTAAGTGGCGGTGATAGTGACGGAAGTAAGGGAGGAAGTGATATTTGGGCATTGGAATGTGATGGGGGTGGAGTAGAGTTTTGCTAGTGGCAACGGCGGCGACAGTAGCAGGGCCGGCAGTGACGATGGCTATGGCTGGAATAGTTTCGTTGAGGATAACATTAACAGTGACCTGATAATATGTTGAATGTGACTTGACCTGATAATTTGAACTTGAATTAAGAAAATTTGTGACCTCATAATTGATAAGTTGTGACCTAGAAATCAAATAAATGTGATATAATAATTTAATAACTTGTGACCTAAAAATATGTCAGGTTCTATTAATTAATTTAATTTGACATTTGTGACATATTGATTTGATAATTTGTAACTTTGATATTGACTCAATTTTTTTTTTATTGTGACCTAAAAATAAATCTAATTTGTGACCTAATATTTTAATAATTTGTGACTCTAAAATTAATTGTGACCTCAATGATTTTTATTTTGTGACTTGAAATGTATAGTATTGTGACCTTAATATCTATAATTAACAAAATATTTTAATTATTTAATTTAATTAATTGATTCTAATATAAAACTTGATTTTTTAAACTATACAAGTTTCATCTTAATTTTGAAACTTGCATTTGTAATCACCTTATTTATGTATTTTTCCCATATGACAATCCTAACGACTTTATCTCTTAATGCTCCAACATCCTCCCTTAAACTAGACGGCACAAGTGCATTCGGTTTACTCCAAATATCAAACACATGCCAAGTCTATCTCGCAACTTATAGAACACTTCCAGTTTGAGGGGTTTAGTCATGATATCAGCAACTTGATCTTGTGTACTGCGGTGCATCAATTCTACTATCCCATCTCTTGTAAGTTCACGTAAGTAGTGAAATCTCACGTCGATATGCTTACTTCGACCATGTAAAACCGGATTCCTTGAAAGTTTAATAGCAAAACTATTGTCACAATAAATGGTAGTGCACATATCTTGACCATGACCAAGCTTTTCAATAATCCTTCTTAACCAGACCCCTTGTCATGCACACGAGGCTGCTACTATGAACTCCACCTCTGTAGTAGATAAAGTTACCACTGTCTACTTTCTTGAGCACCATGAAACAACCCCTGTCCCGAGCATAAACACAAATCCTGAGGTGCTTTTTCAATCATCGACATCCCCTGCATAGTCAATATCTACAAATGCTCTTAAACATCCTTCACCACCTTTCCCGTAACTAATTCTGAGCTCCACTATGCCCTTTCAATACCTTAGTATCTTCTTAGTAGCTTGCAAGTGCAACTCAATTGGTTTCTCCATGTATCTACTGATCAAACCAACTGCATACATAAGATTAGGTCTTGTGGCCGTCAAATATAGCAAACTCTCAACTAATTGCTTGTACTTCATTTACATCTGCACCACTTCCATTCTTTGACAATCTACATCCTGGAATGATTGGACTATTCACAGGATTACTGCTCTCCATGCAAAATCCTTCAAGCACTTGTTTAGCATACTTACGTTGACAAATGGAAATCCCATCAGAGTTTTGCACCACCTCTACACCCAAAAAATACTTCATTCTACCAAGATCAGACATATCAAACTCCTTCTTCATTGATTCTTTGAAACTCTTGAACATGTCTTCATCATTTCCGGTAAAGATGAGATCATCCACATAGAGACTTACAATCAAATGCTTATCTTTGTCACCAGACTTAATAAAGAGTGTGTGCTCACAGAAGCATTTTTCGAATCCCTCTTTGATAAAATACGCCTCAATTCTATTGTAATAGGCCCGAGGAGCCTACTTTAGCCCGTACAACGCCTTCTTAAATCGATAAACCTTGTGCTCTTCTTCTTCCTTCTCATAACCTAGAGGTTGATCAATGAACATTGCCTCATTTAATTCTCCATGCAAGAACGCACTTTAGACATCCAACTGAAAAACACACCAACCTTTGAGAGCTGCAAGAGCTACAATTGTTCTGATCGTATCCCACCTAGCCACCGATGAAATACTTTATTATAATCAATCCCCTACCTTTAAGAATACCCCTTTACCACAAGTCTGGCCTTATGCTTCTCCACATCCCCCTTCTCATTAAGCTTCGTTTTAAATACCCACTTCACACCTACTCTTTTTAATCCAGCCGGCAGGGTAGTCAATTCCCATGTATCATTCTTTTCAATAGCTTTTATCTCCATATTCATTGCCTCTCTCCATTTTGAACTCTTTTATGCTTCCTCAAATGTGACTCCCTCACTAGTCACATAATCCCCCATCCAATGCCACTGCCTTCTTTTCCTCCCTTGATTTGAACTCAGTGGTGCAGCTGGAGCTTCCTCAGATGACTCATTTGGTGAAGAGTTACCTGTTTTGTCATCTTACACATCTTCCAAATCTTCTCCTTCCTTATTAGCATCATCATCTCCATTTTCTACTTTATTCTCATCTCCCCACTCCAACACATCACGTTTCACGTCCTCTGCACTTCTACCCCAGTTCCACTTTTCATCCTCAGCAGTCAGCACACACTATATCTCTGCTTATTACTATCTTCTTCAACACTAGGTCATAAAGCCTATAAGCTTTTCATTCCTCACTTACACCCAAGAGAACACATTGAAAACTCTTATCGGCAAGCTTTGTTCTTCGACTATCAGCCACATGAACATGAGCCACACACCCAAATACACGAAAATGATCAATAGAAGGTTTTATGCCACTCCAAGCCACTTCAGGAGTAACATTTTTCACAGCTAGAGTAGGACTCTGATTCAGCACATATATGGACTAGTTAACTGCTTCCGACCAGAATTCTTTTGGTACTACTTTTCCTGATAGCATGCTACGCACCATATTCATTATGGTACGATTCTTCCTCTCAGTAATCCCATTTTGCTGTGGGGTATAGGTTGTGGTAAGTTGTCTGCTAATCCCATTTATGCTACAGAAATTGCTAAACTTGAGTGAGGTGAACTCCCCACCTCTATCAGCTCTTAAGCAACAAATAACGTCATCAACCCCCTTCTCCACAAAAAACTTATACTTCTTGAACATAGCTAATAATTCAAATTTTTTAGATAAAAAACATGCCCAAGTCTTTCTACTATAATCATCGATAAAGGTGATTACATACTTTTTCCGCTGTTTGATTCAGGTGTGATAGGCCCACAAATATCTGCATGGACCAGTTGGAGCTTCTTAGTTGCCCTCCAAAAGCTTTTCTTCGGTATTGCTTCTCTGTGTTGCTTCCCAACCATACAATCTCTACACACTTTCGATGGATCCTTGAGCATTGGAAAACCTCTGACCATCTTCTTATAGAGCAAAGTCCTTAACCCCTTGAAACTTAGATGTCCATACCGACAGTGCCACAATTGTATGTTGTCTTGAGAAGTGGCTTGGAGACAGGTTGAGCTCGGAGAAATCAAAGAAGCAAGTACAACAAACATCCTGTTGGCTAACATCTGCTTTTGTATAATTAAACCTCTCCTTGGATGGAAAATCTTACACATCCCATGTTGAATTAGGATAGTTAGATTCTTTTCTTATAGTTGCCCGATGCTTAAGAGATTGTTGATTAACTCAGGTATAAAATAAACTTCTGTGATTACCTGAGTTAATCCATTGACATGGAGCTTGACATTTCCTCGTCCCATAACCATCATCCTTGAGTTATATTTGAACTTTTCATCAAGATCAAAGAACCACTCCTTGTTACCACACATGTGGTTACTGCATCTGGAGTCGAGGAACCATACATTCTCCCTCTTTGAGTGATTCATTTCCATGTATGACATCAGAAGCATCTCTTCTTCCTCATCAAATTTTGCATAATTCACACCTTTCTCCCAATTAGGGCATTCATATTGAAAATGCCCTAGATCATGGCATCTGTAGCACTCAACCAAGGCCTTGTTGAAAGATTGCCTAACCCTGCCTAGGCCTCTTCCTCTGAAACTTCCACGAGCTCTTCCTCTCCCCTCATTTTTGTGCTCATTTCTTCTTGCAACCTTCTCTAAATTGGTGATTTTCAAAGTGTGCTCTTCCTCATTCTTTCTTTGCATTCTTTGTTCGTAGAATAACAGGCTACTCTGAAGCTCATCTATAGTCATGTTGGAGAGGTCGTTGGACTCTTTTATCGAACATACTACATAACTGAACTTTTGAGTCATCGATCTCAAGATTTTCTCAATGATCACACTTTGTTCCATTTTTTCTCCATGTACTTTCATCTTATTTACGATGGTCAGAGTCCTCACAAAACAATCATCGACTTTTTCACCCTCCTTCATGCCAAGAACCTCGAACTCTCTTCTCAAAGCGAGTAGATGAGCACGTTTCATTCTGGTAGAGCCTTGATACTTCAATCTCATTAAATCCCAGATGGCCTTCGCAGACTGCTTATTGAGAATGGTCTCAATAATAGTTCTATCTATAGCTTGGAATAGATAGTTCTTAACTTTTAAGTCTTTCAGCTTCAAATCAGTGATAGTCTTACGTTGTGCTTCTGTTGGCTCTACCCCTTTTGCTTCTGCAGGTACCCCTTCCTCTATCAAGCCCTAGTACTCCTTCGATCTAAGGAAATTCTCCATGAGCATAGCCCAGTGGTTATAATGGCCATCGAACCGTGGAATTGCCGACTGAACAAAGTTGCTGGTCTATGTTGCCAAGACTCTCTGATTGATTGATTATCCTCTCCTTTTGTGATCTCTTACTCTTGCTTCTTTCTTTAAGAAACTGCAGTTTCTCAGAACACTAGATCAGGCCCTTGTGATGAGGCTCTGATACCAATTGTTGAAACACAGACAAAACTCACAAATACTCAAAGTGTTGAAAGCTGAATCATATTATTGAATTGTAAAACATTGGCTTTATATAAGCCTTTTACAGGGAAATCCAAACAAACTAAGCTCCATGTTCTAAGAACCTGGGAAATGGTTTAAAACAAATTCAAAAAAACAAACAGATTCCCTAACAATAGGGCATTATTAATAGAATGAGTAGATGACAATCCTAACGACTTTATCTCTTAATGCTCCAACACAATTAATTGTTTTGAATTCAACAATAACAATTGGTTTATTCATATTCAGAATTATATAGATTGTGTACCATGTTATTATGTTTAATTCATGTATTATAACCCTACAAACGTCTCTTTCTTTTCAATTCTCGTTCGCGCGCGCCTGTGTGTGTGTGTGAGTATTGCATATTTATATATTACATATTTATATGTGTGTTTAATTTAATGTATTTATTATAATTGTTTTTGATTTTTTTTAATGTTTAAATTAATAGTTCATTACGTTGATACTCCTCAAGTAGAGCAATATTATAATTAATATTCTCGATGAATATTAATTGTAGAAATGACAATCATAAATAATTTTTTGTTGCTCTTGAAATAGCACAACATTATAATTAATATTCCAGAAGAATATTATTTGCACCTAAAGAACATAAATTATAATTGTCAATATTTCAGATGAATATTTGACTTATTATTATTGAAGAAGAATTAGAAAAATACAACGTGCTCCAGAAGTAGCATATATATCTAAGAATAACGTCATACATTTAATTGCAAATTATTGTTTATCTTTTAAGGAAAATATATAACTTATGTGTTGATGATACTGACTCCTTGATTAATTATTATGTGACCATAGAATATTTAATCATATTCTTCGAAATTAATTATATATTTTTTGCTTTATTGTATAGTTAACCAAATAACATATATCACGAAATTAGAATTTTTTGCTCTTAATATATATGGAAAAAATTCTTTATCATGAGTCATAAATGTTGATATTCACCTTATCTTGAAAGGTTTGAAGAGACAATAAAAGAAAGAAGCAAAGAATCCCTGCAGGATCGTGCAAAAACACTTATCATCCTTCTCCATCATCTTCATGACGGATTAAAAGTTGAATATCTCACTATGAAAAATCCAAGGATCCTTTGGAAAAAATTGTCTAAAAGACTTGACTAAAGAAGATATGTTGGAGAAAACTTTTTCTACTTTAAATGCCTCTTATGAATGGATGCACTTTCAATGTCCACTATGAATGGATGCATCTTTGTTGCAAGATTTCAAAGCAGTCAATGGGTACAATCCAGAATTGTTCAAAATATGTTTAAAATTAAACTTGTGTGGAGAACCATTAATGAAGATATGTTGGATAAAACTTTTCTACTTTCAATGCCTCGAATGTGTTCTTGTAGCAATGATATCGTGAGGGTAGTTTCAAAAAGTATTTTGAACTCATACCATGTTTGCTTGTAGCTAAACAAAATAATGAATTGTTAATGAAAATCATGGGTTACTTCCAACTATTCTGTACCATTACCTGAAGCAAATGGTTCCGCACTTCTTGAAGCAAATGTAATATCAAAGCATGGATTTGGGCATAGACGTGGAAGAAACCATGGACGAACTAATCAACAAAACTATTAGTAACAAGAGAAGAATTTTAAAAGGCATAAAGCAATTAAAAATAGTATATCCAAAAATGAGAAGAAAATTACTCTAAATGTGGAATGAAAGGGCAATGGGCACGTACCTATTGTGTAACAAAACATCATGCAGATATCTATCAAAAATCAATAAAGGGAAGAGAAAAAGTAGAGAAATTTTTTGCTAATTATGATTATCCAATTAATGTGAATCACTTAGACGTATCTGACTTTTTTGTTGACTCAAACAAAAATATTGATCATTTGATTAGAGGTGGTGTGCTCGATAATGTTGATTAATTTAATTTTCAGTATCGTAGTAGTTTATTTTGATTTAAATGTTAGTATGAATTATGTTTTTCCTTATATTCGTTAAAGTTTGAAAAATTAAATTTTAAAAAAAAAAATTTAGTGTTGATTGACTCTTTTTTATTTCAAAATCAATTTCCCAAAATATTTATTTTGTTATGTATAAATTCAGGATCAATTACCATGATACTGTGAGTTATTTGAATTTCAATCCGTCATGAAGATGGCGGAGAAGGAATGTGCTTTTGCACGATTCTGCATGGATTCTTTATTTACTTCTTTTATTATCACTCTCAAATCTTTTGAGAAAAGGTGAATATTAGTCTCTTGGACTCAAAATAATTAATTTTTGCCAAATATGTCGAGTGCAACAAACTCAACTCTAATGATGTTTGTTATTTGAATAACTACTTAATAAAGCAAAAGAAAATAAAATTAATTTCAAAGAATTTGATAAAATATATAGAATCACATAATAATTAATCAAGCAATCAATGTCAACTTCACATAAATTATATATTTCCTTTAGGAATCTTTATCTTTATAATATATAAAAATAAGGTAGTTCCTAAAAACAATTTTCCACCCTTCTTTTTCATTTCTATAAATAGTAAGGTCTCATAGAATTAAATAGTATGAATGCAAAGTGAATTAGTGTGAATGTAAAATTGATGTATGTCAAATGTGAATGCACTATATATATATTTGATGTATGTCAAATGTGAATGCACTATATATATATATATATATATATAGTCATCAATATAAAAATTGTGTTTTAATTATTAATTGTCAAATTATTTATTATCTTTAATATTAAAAATTATATTTTCTGAAATATATATGTAGTTGAAAAAATGTGCTACTTATAAATAATTTATAGAAAAAGTTATTGAATGAAGAATAATATTGAATAATTAATGATTAGGTTTCCTTTTAATTAATAATATCAATAGAATGATTAATATTTTTAATCATTCTTAATTTTAATAAATTTTTAAAGATTATAGTGTATAAGATTATTTGTATAATTTCGTGATCTCCAACTTTAATCGATAGTCGTATCATTATAATTGCGAGATTTTCAAATTATTATTTTAATTATTTAACTTTGATTTTTTGAGAATTGTTTTTGTTAAATAGTGATTTTTTAGAATGTATAGTTAAAAAGTAGTATGAAAATTTGTAAAATATAATTTTTTAAAAAATGTGTGATTGAAAATGAATGTTCAGAAAAATTCATTCTTGAAAAATCAATTCCATATGAGTAAGTGATAAAATATTATGTCTTGTGGGTTAAACAACTGAGCTGCTTTTATGAATCAGGACTCATAGATGATTTCTTAGTACATAAAGATAAATATATTTATGATATACATTCGTTAAAATTTAATTAAAACTAACATTTCCTGTTGCTTAATTTGCTACATTATTTAAATATATGACCACATATGTTCAATTTGTAATATTAAAGTAAATATGAAATGAAATATTTGTTTAATAAATTTAAATATCAAATATTGTAATAAGATAGTTACTACCAATTCTAATAATACTATTCGGATAGTGATAAATTATTTGTGATAATCTAAAAATAATGTTGTGAAAAGATTAATTACATTAATAATCATTAAAATTGAATAGTTATTCAAATGGTCATTGAAGTATTTTTTATTTTTTTTTAATAGTAAGTTATTTAAGTTCCTAAGTACTACAATTGTGGCAACTTAAAAAAAAAAAAAAAAAAAAACTAAACTAAACTAAACTGCCCCTATAATTTACATATAAATTTTTTTTTAAAAAAAATCATACTTTTTAACAGCTCATTGTACCAAAATTTACTGTTACGAACTATATTACTTAAAATAATAAGTCTCAAACAAGTACTTAAGTATATATATTCTCCACAAAATTATTATTATTAAACTTATTTTGTATAAAATGAGGGCTCAAACAAGGACTAAATATGCTCACGAAAGAAAAACGTAATATATAAAGAGAGAGCACTTCCCAAAAATCGGTATTGACCCATATTCCTGTCTCAAACAAGTGCTTAAGTATATATATTCTCCACAAAATTATTATTATTAAACTCATTTTGTAGAAAATGGGGGCTCAAATAAGGACTAAATATGCTCACGAAAGAAAAACGTAATATATAAACAGAGAGCACTTCCCAAAAACGGATATTGACCCATATTCCTGTCTAAAACACATTTTCTAAAATGGTAATTAATAGTATTAATTTACTATTTATTATTCATTTTGGACAAAATTAAGATTTAAATTAATCCAAATGAATGCAGATTTTTAAATAACTGCAATTTTCAGGTCTCGAGATTTCTTGGTCTGTCTTCCCTTCTTGAAAATTAATTACATTTTTTTTTTAAATTCGTAAAAATAAAAAATGAAACTTTTTCAATATCACATAAATATTTTTATTTAAAAATAAAAAATGAAAGATAATGAAATAAGAACGTTTATCAATCTATTTTTCTTTTTCTTTTCATTTTCGTTTCAATAAGATTTTAAGCATATATCAAAGATATATCTATTTTTTCTACTTATTACAAATTCTATTTAAATGTAATTTCTCTTTTCCATTTGAAGTTTTAAATCAATTTAAATTACAATATTTAAAGAAATTCCTGGAACGATAAACATACAAACCGTAAAAAAAATTAAAAAATAATTAAGGTATGTGTAATGTATCTTCGTAATTAATTGTCTTCATTTATTTCTCATTTTTAATTAAATATTCATTTCATATGTTAAAATATAAATTTGATATATGTAGGTAACAAATATTCGTGCATCGCAAGGGTGTAACACTAGTAAACATTACAACATATTCTTTGATATATATGCTATTTCAGAAGCATATTGTATTTTGCTATTACGTATTCAAAAGTTAAATATTTTTTTTGGAATATTGACAATTATAATTTATGTTCTTCAGGAATAAATAATATTCTTCTGAAATATTAATTATAATATTGTGTTTCTTCAAAGCAACAACAAATTATTTATAATAATCAGTTTTACGATTAATATTCTTCTCAAATATTAATTATACTGTTGTGTTACTTTAAGATTAACAAGATAATAAACTATTAATTTAAGTTTAGACGTTAAAAAGACTCAATATCAACAATTTAATATATGTGTATAAAAGTAATAACTATTGAACACTATCTAATGTCAAAATACGCAATTGAGAAGTAATAACTCTTGAACACATAAACATGACAGAATAATCAATTGAAGTCACAGTAACCAATATATTTCTCAAATAATCAATATTTGTTGAAGTCAGAATAATCAATTGGAATTGGAAAGTAATCAATTGCATTCAAAATTGCGGATTGAATTCAAATTTGATAATTCAAAATTATTAATTGAATTCGGCATTGCGAAAAGGAAATTCTATATCAATTCAGTTTTTGAAAAGAGGAAAAAAATAGTTTCAGAAGAAAAAATAGTTTAAAAAAAAAAATGAACTTGAATTGAAAAGTCGATTCGTATTTGATTTGAAAGAAAAGATTCGTATTTGATTTGAAAGAAAAGCAGCTTTTGGCATCGTTATGATGCATATATATATATATATATATATATATATAAAATTCACGTGTCACCAACTTATAGAAAGTATTGCCATCTAACAAATATTTTGAGAGAATCGCTGATAACATGTTATGAACTATAGAGAAAAGAAGAAGAAATAAAGAGACGAATAAACTTGTGATTATTATGATCTAGAGCCCCATATATATATATATATATATATATATATATACATACACACACACACAAAAGGGAGAACAAAGTTACATAATGTAATAATTTTTAGGATTAAAGGGATATATACACGCTTCATTCGCTATATATATAACTTATAAAAAGTATTGCCATTTAACAAATATTTTGAGAGAAGCGCATTGATAACATGTTATGAAATATAGAGAAAAGAAAAAGTAAATAAATAGACGAATAAACTTGCGATTATTACGATCAAGAGCCCCATATTATATATATACAAGGGAGAACAAAGTTACCTAATGTAATAATTTTTAGGATTAAAGGATTTTATATATATATATATATATATATATATATATATATATATATATATATATATTGGGAATGCAAACAATCCCACATCAGTTGTGAGAAAGAAAATAAAGGAATAATTGTATAGATTACTTGTTTTAGATATCAAAATTGATTTTTACCACTCAATTTTTTTTTTTCCTGAAAAATACTTCCCCCCAGCTCATCTTCTTCCCCCCACAAACTTCGCTCATCTTCTTCCCCACAAGTGCTGTCTACCACCGAACAACCTCCACTGAACCACAGCCACCACCCGCATCAACCACCACCACTGTCATAGCACCACTGAACCACTACCACTCCCTTCCCCAACAACATAGCCACCAACGCCACCTTCAACCACCGCCGCTCTCAAGCACCCCGTCCAACCTCCGTTAAACTAACAACCGTAGTCCACTCTTGTCTTTCTCCGTTCAACCCGACTGCCACTCCACCGCTCGCCCTATCCCACCTCCAGATACACACCGTCTCAAATATCCGCCGCTCAGTCCCAACTAGTCATCTTCATCCTCTCTTCATCGTCGCCACCCCTCCCGCTCTCTCTCTCTCAAAACACCTTAGCAAACCGTCGCCTTCACAGCGTGCCTCCCCCTTCTGTCTCAGCAAGCAAGCCCCAAGTACCAAATAGAAGAAAGTATGTACAACTCAATGAGGAGATTTGAGAAGGTGAAATATGATACATTGAGATTACCGTACAAAGTGGTGGTTGAAGAGAAAGAGGGAAGTGGATTTCAATAGAGAAGATTTTGAATTTTTATGAATTTGATTATAATGAATAGGAATTCTGAATTTTTTTCCGGCAACTCTGAATTGAAAAAAGTGTATGAAAATTATTTAATTTTATGTTTGAGATAAGGTATCACAGAAATTTTTAAAGTATCAAGTTATGATACTTGAAAAAATTGAAAAATATCATAAGTATCATATTGTGATACTAAAAAATATTGAAAAAATATCTTAAGTATCATATTGTGATATTGAAAAATATCATAAGTATAAGTATCATATTGTGATAATGAAAAATATTGAAAAGTATCATAAGTATCATATTGTGATACTAACATAATCATAAGTATCATACTGTGATACTAACATATTAAAAAAGCATCATAAGTATTTTTCAGTTTTTACTATTTTATTACAAGTAATTTTCAAGTTTTATAAAATGTAACTAAATTTCAGTTTAATAACTAAAAGTAGGGTATTTTTGTGAACAACCCGAAAATAAACTACCATATAACTCAAGTGGGATGGGCTACTCCTCCCATTACCAATTGGTTTGGGGTTGGAACATCACTTGAGTCTGGAGTTTTGGCTTGGGATGATTGGGCAAAATAATATCCATGGTCCCAACTAGTGGTATTAGAGCCGGAAAGATTGTCTGGTGGACGCACAATCGAGTGAATGAACGTGACTCCCTAACAACGGCAGATGAATCGAGACGATGAGTATCAAGATGAAGAATTCTTGTGGTTTCTCACAAGATGGAAGATCCATGGTAACATAGTGTGCAGTGGTTATGGTGGATTATCTCGGTGAATGGTAATCTTCCTGAGCATGAGGAGATGTGACGAGATTTATCTTGAAAGAGGGTCAGATAGGCCAGGTGTACCTCGTGGGCCTTGTTTGAAGGAGGGATTGTGGAGAATGCAAACAATCTCAAATTGATTGTGAAGAAAAGAATAAACCACCATATAATTCAAGCGGACTACTCCTCCTATTACCAATTGATTTTAGGTTGAAACCTCACTTTGGCCAGGGGTTTGAGACTGGGCAAAATAATATCCATGGTCCCAACTATATATATATATATATATATATGAGAAAACAATAAACTTGTTGGAAAACACAAGTAATTATTTAGTAATAAAATGCTCATACAGGATTAATTACAAATACTAAAATAATTTTAAACAAGGAAAAAAGAATGTTATAGCGTGAAACTAATTAAATGATAATTGATATATAATTCCGTTTTTAAATGATAATTGATATATAATTCCGTTTTATCATTGTTCAACAAAATAATACTCAGCGTGGTGCTATTTTTACATAAAAAATCAATTAAAATAATTAAATACTGAACTTGTTTGATTGACAAATAGCGTTTTAATTTAGTTATCATTGGAGTCACAAAAGATTATTTAAATTAATTCGTTTCGATTTTGTTGGTTGATCTTGATGTTTTTCGATGTTAGGAAAATGTAGGCAAGAAGAGAGTTATCACATTAGTATGACCTTTTTTATGCATTTCTAAATTCAGTTTTAACTATGAAAGTTGGGGTTTGTTTCGTCGCGTGTATTTAATTCTTATCTCTAGAAATTGACAAATTGAATTCCCCACATATATAGTCACGGCAAGAAAATGGTTTGCATAATCTTAATTATTTTTGAAGTACACTTCTAGACTAAATTGACATGATGAATATACATTTTCTTTAAGAACAAAACAGAAAGATCTCATTCAACTCAAATGTTTCAATCTTCATATATTTAACTCAAGAGACAACCATTTTGAACACGGAAATATTGAAAATCAACCCAAATTATATTTCGTGTTGAGAAATATCAATTAACGGGTGAGATAAAATAAAAAGAACACAATATTTACATGGAATACTCTAAAACCGGAGAAAAAATCATGGGCCGTTAAAGACAGAGATATTTTACTAAATGAATGGAAAAAATCACTATATGAATGGAAAAATAAAAAATAAAAACTATTACAATCATATGGAATTTCTCACTCACACCCGACCCCCAATTACAATCCCAACAACAGCCACTAGGCTTTAACACGATCAAGCTAACCTCCTCTTTAAAAAACCTCAAAGAAAATGCTTGAATGCTATCTTAGATTTCTTTTTAATTTGGTGCTCTCTCAAAGCATTTTATTGTAATTGCACAATTCCTTTATTTATAAACATGGAAAGCTTCCACCATCATTGACAACTCACGCTTAGTTGTCCGAGTTCAAATTCAAATCGAACTTCTGTTCATGCAACTTGCAAAACGTAATGCTTATCCATTCAAGAGTCAATTAATTCGAATTGAACTCTTCATCTTCAATGATAACTCGTACTTAGTTGTCGCTAGTTAGGGGTTTGAATCCAAATTGAATTCTTCCTTTACATTTGATATGTTCACATCTTGTGGATTACATCACCACAAACATTATTTTTATTTAATCAATTTTAACAGGTAATGTATGTAGAAGATGGTGAAAGAAAGACAATCCTCCAAGGCATCTACCATGTTTGGAATTCCTCACGTTTTCACTAATAAAGAATCTCACAAAATGACTGATAATAATGTTTGAAGAAAGACAATTTTCTAAAGAACTTCTCTCCATGTACAAACTCAACACATATGGCAGATGCAGTTCAATATTTTTTTTTCATAGTTTTCAAACTGGGGTAAAATAATTTTGCTCAAAATTAATAAAAAAATATTTTAAACTTTGACTTTTTCTTTAGCTTTCAAACGATAAATTATTTTAAATAATTTCTTAAATTTTGTACTTCAAAAATAGAAATACTAAATAAATTATGCTTAAAATAGTTAATTATTTGATTTAAATTAAAACCCTTTTTCGCTCGAAAAATCATAATAATATAAAGAGAGAAAATTTGTCCAAAGAATATTGAGGAACATGTAGTGACAAATTGCTATCGAACAAGCAGTCTTCCAAAATTCTAAATATATGGTGAAAACGCACTTTTAGTGAAAGTTTAGACTTGAGAACAAAAGGATTTCAATAATTTACTAATTTTTATCCAATTTTTTCACATTTAAACCACCTAACTTGAAAATGAGGCTGTAGCCAATCTTTTTAGAGGAACCATGCTACCCAAAATAATATTCTTTTCCTGATTATTTTTTTTTAATTTTAAAATAAATTTATATGGTTACTAGTTTTACTTCGCAATCTAATGTGGCGTTCTGTTTGTATTTTCATATTCGAAAATATTTTGTATTTTCTGTTTTCATTTTTGTTTTCAAATTTACTGAAAACCCGTTTGGTTTGTCATTTCTGAAAACTATTTTTGAAAATGAAAAGTTGGAAAACACGTTATATTTGAAATTTTGCAAAATACTACTTAAACTATTTTTAATTAATTTGCTTGCAGAATAATACTGACTCAAACTCAAATTTCCTTTCACAATATACTGAAAACATGGTTACATGCAACACACTAATGTGAGTATTAAGAGTCTATATTAACACAACTTGGTCAGGTTCGGGATTTGAGAAACCTCTAATTTTATTAAAATCCAGAAAATGCAAGTTCTTTCAAAACCATCAGAGTCCATTTATCAGTGCATTTTTTGAAATATAACAACAAGAATTCTCACTTAATTTTTTTTTCTTCAAATGTTGATATTCAATTCAATAAAACTTTATTTAAGCTTAGTTCCAAGTTAGGATAATTCTAATATATATATATATATATGTTTAGTTTCAAGTTAGGATAATTCTAAAAAAAATAATAAAAAAATAAAAACTTTATATTAAATTTAGTTCCAAGTTAAGATGAATTTTTAAAAAATAAAATAAAATAAAAATAAATAAAAATTTCCCTCCGCGTTTTGGACATTTTTTGTCGAAATACACACAAAACGCCCAAAACGAGGTTTTGGGTGTTTTGCGTTTTGTGTACAATTTTTTATTTTTTTATTTTTTATTTTTTTCAAAATACGTTTTCGAAAATGGTAAAGAGAACGCGTTTTCGAAAAACAAAAAACGACCTCAAAACAGTAAAGAGGTCAGAGACCTCTATTTGTCAAACTTGTTTTTATACATGTTTTCACATAACACGTTTTCTCAAACCACTTCATAACCTCACACATTTTTCAAAATCACTTTTCAATTACATATTTTACTTCAAAAATATCATATTCTTTGTTTTAAAACAAAAATTTTTAACAAATAGAGAGATAAATTATATTTGTTAGATAGCGGAGTAAAACTTATTTTTTAAGAAGCAAATTCATACTTTTGTTGTAGTTCATTAATTTTCCTAAATATATCAAGTCGTCATAAAATGGACCTTGTATTTTTTTTTTTCCTTCTAAAATGGATCAGCTAAGCAGGGAAAATAAAAGGCGTAGGTCACATTAGCCGCTCAAACTGTACTATACTCTAAAATACCAATTAATATAATGATGATGAAATATTCATAAAATATTGTGGAGTGATCAATTATTAATAATAATTTACAACTTCAATCTTATTTTTTTTTTTAGTTCTTTCAACATCCCAAGACTCTTGGACCACTTTGGACCACATGCACCTCCCATATATAATTTATAAATTGTGGACTATAATAATTGAAGTCAACTTGTGACATCTTCCAAACAAATAAAAGCCAAATTAATCCCCATCATCCAAACTTAAACTAGTATGACAACAATTATCACAAGAATTAAAAGACGTCATGCTCTCTCTCTTCCTTTCTTTTTTCAACCTTATTATTGGAATTTAGTGCACATTGTAGGACACCTTTGATGTATATCTTTACATCTAGTTTATTAAATCAGAAAAATAAGAGTGTTGATAAATAAAATTCATTCTGATTATGTATTCCAGAGCTTTACGTGTAATTTTATGTATGATAACTGTTATAAATTCTTTAAGAACTTATGCTAGTTGGTTATGTACATTTAGACCTTGCTTTTTCTGGGGGGAAAAATGTCACACATGAAGTCAAAAACTGCTTATTTCTTCACACAAGGAGGAAACTGCTTCAATTGGGAGTCAACTTCAATCTTTGGTAGCACTGTCCAGCTTAGAAGCTAAGTACATTCCTAGCGTGCTTCCTAAAAAATAAAGTTTCAATGCGGAGTCTTGTGAAATTTACTAACAAGAATAGTCGTGATTGGTCAACGATCATCAGTGGATCAAGTAGCCAAGAATACAAAGTCGTTTCAATGTTATTATCTTTAATTCCTCCAAGACGACCTGAAGATGTCAAGGGAGTTCTTTGGTTATAAATAGTACTATATATGGTTTCAATAAGAGTCATTAAAGAATAATTTGGAATTATAATTTGACAATCGAAATGCTTTGCACACCATGATAGGTCAAAAAATTAACATTTCATTCTAGAAAAGGTTACTGCATGTGAAGAAATATTTAAAAGATGTCAATTGAATACAATCCTTCAGATATGAAATGAATAAAAATTGTCAATTTGAGTAAGTTTAGACGTTATGTATGTCTTCTTCATATTAACAATGGATAATGTGTGTGAAGGTACAGGGGATGTGATGATTGAAGATTACCAAAATCCAAGATAATGTTACGACCTGCTCACCACCAATCTACACTTATCGCTGGATGAAAAGTAGTGATGGCAATTGGAAGGATCAGCCCGATCCGCATTTGCTTCGCGAAAATTTAGTCTAATTCATATTCGTCCTGCCATCCACCAATTTTCATGGCGAATTAGTCATCCAATTCGTTAGCTATTGTGAAACTATTTTAAGTGCACAATAGTCAAACAAATAGTAAAGTGGACTTAAGAGTTCAAGTTGTCGTTTCCATGGAAACTATTTATCCAGTATTAGCTTTGATTAACCAAGATCTAATCTAATTAAAAAAAAATGATTTTTATATTTAATCTACTATCGTATTTAAAACAACTAATTATGAAAGTCTAGGAAATATGCAAAAATCAAGTTGTGAGTTTTTTTGTTTTGAAGTGAAGTTATTGGGATACATAATTGTAACCTAGCTATTCTATTCAATTTCTTATCTCAAGTTTTTTTTTTTCTAAAGTAGCATTGATTAAATTCTCTATTATATATAATTTTTCATTTTCGAGTTTAAATTAGTTCTATCTAATACTATATATAGAAGAATTTATAACCATATTTTAATGGAAATTCAAGAACTGCTTTGTCACTTGTTAGGATGCCCTTCCTATCGCATGGTGTTATCCATTGCAATTGTGTAGGCTGTAGTCAAATCTTTATTTTAACTTTGGTCCTTGTATTATTGCACCTTTAATCCTCCATCTTTCTTGATTATTCAATTGAGTCCTCATATTTTTACTTTCATTTCAATTTGATCCTTTTATATTTGCATCACTAGTCCTTCAAATTTTGAAAGTTTACAGGTTGGTCACCACTTTGCCTTTTTGTACGGTTTTGGTTCTTTTCCTCGTTAAGCCTCCAAATGCATAACACACAATTTAATAATATCACATTCTAAAATACTCACAATTGTCTAAATTTAAGGTCGAAATAAGTACAAAAAATGTACTTATTAAATCCCAAACTTAAACTCTTATTTATCCTTGAATAAGATAAAGATGCATGTATAACACAAAAATTTAACCAAGGCTCTTGACACTGACACATGTTAAACAACCTACCATTTTGCTTCATGATTTAAAACTGCTATAAATCCTTAAACTGTCTCCAACACAATGCTATACACGTCTTAAGTCAATCCATGCTCGACCCGCGTGTTTAGTTGATCGAATCAGTAGAGTGTGCTTAATATGTGATCTCTCGACTCTTAGTTGGTTAAATTTTGTTTTTCCTCTTGTGAAATGTACTTCCTTCAAACTTGTTATTTTCTCTCTAACTCGGGGTATAATTTCTACAGTGGCAGCTTCTTTTGCAAGATTGCGCTGCACTCTTTATTCAGGGATACCTTTTCAAGTTCCTCAAGTTTTCTTTTTGTTGACATCATTTTCTTCAAAAACTTGGCATAGCTAGGGATTTGTGTTATGGCATCTAAGAAAGGAATATTTATGAGTAGTTTTCTGAACATGTTAAGTAATTTGTTGAACTGCTGATCTTTCTTAGTCTTCTTCAACCTTTGTGAGAACGGGACAGGTGGATCATAAGGCTTAATTGTCGATTTCACCATATTCTCCTCTTCCTTTAAATCAGATGACTTCTGAGGTGCCCCAACTTGCTTCCCCCCTTTTTAACCTCTTTTGCTCTTCTTGCAATTGACTCTTTTACATTAACTTCAGACGATTGAACTCCACTTCATGTAGTAATCTCATGCACCTCTTCTTCCTTTGTCTGCTTTCGAAGTCTCTGGGGAATGTAGTAGGAGGTTGGTACACTCTATCACATGGATGAAAGTAGATTGTTCTAGGATTAAGTACCCTATTGTCCTCTACTACATTAATTGCCATGACCTGCTCGTTTAGATTTGTTTAAATGTTGCTAGGCAGTGCTTCTTATGCCCTATTCATCAAGACATTAGCTATCTGTCCAACTTGAGTCTCCAAATTTCTAATTGAGGCATGATGAGTTTGCAATGTAGTTTTTTTCCTTCTCATGAATTGATCTGTTTTGCACATTAACTGATCTGTTTTAGCCATAAAGTGATCTGTCTTGCTCATGTACTACTCGGTCCTTTCTATTAGCTTTCCCAACATATCTTCAAGTGCAAACTTCTTTTCTTCATTTTGATGTGGAGGTACATATTGACCCGTGCTATTTTGATTATCCATGAGAAGTTAGAGTGATTTCCCCAACCCGAATTTTATATGTTAGAATATGGATTGTGTTTGCGGTGTCCCCCTTGTACAAAGTCTAGCTACTCAGTTGGACCTGCAAGAATAGGACAATCAGTAGTGAGATAACTAGCTCCACGCTCTTCACAACTCAACCTTGTGTTTTTAACTTGGTTTCTTGTTACTACCATACTTTCCACCTTGCTCACTAATGAGTCTATTTTTGCATTTAATATAGTATAGGTGTCTGCTTCATAAGCCCTTACAGGTTTCCTTTGAGTTTCCCTATCAGATGCTTACATGGCATTCGTGTTTGCAATTCTTTCAAGCAGCTCCAGTGCCACGTCAATAGTTTTAGTGGACAGTGACCCATTAGATGATGAATCCACCAATGTTTTACATTGAGGAAGTAGGCCTGAATAGAAGCACACCTAAACACCCCTTGAGATCTCATGATAAGGACAGTTCCTAAGCATTTTTTTAAATCTATTCCATGCCTCATCAAAAGATTCTGCATCCCGTTGCTGATAAATTGATATCTCATGCTTGAGCTTTGCAATATTTGACATGTGGGAAGAATTTTGTGCAGAACTTTTGAGTCAAGTCATTCCAGGTTGTTACGCTTGTAGCAGGACGAGTATCTAACCAATTCAGTACTTTTTCTTACAAGGTATAAGGAAATAACCGGAGCCTAATAGAATTGTCAGAGACACTTTGATATTTGAATTGTTGACACATGTCCAAGAATTTAGAAACGTGTGTATTTGGGTTTTCATTAGGTCTCCCGTGAAATAGATGTCCATTTTGAAATAACTAGAGGACATCCTTCTTCAATTGAAAGTTTGTTGGACCAAAAGGTGGGTAAACTATGCTCGATTGGTTTCAAAAAATTTGTAGGGTCATAAAGTGCACCTATAAGCATATTTTCCTCATAAACTAGCTCAACAGTCGGTAACACCAAATTGTTATTTGTCTCTACTTCCCATTTTTGATTTTTCTATCTATTTAATTCTTGTGTTTCTCTAAATATACGGTGTTGAGTACGTTTGATTTTCTGGTCAACTTTTACAAGATCTCCATATCTCGAACGTTGCATACACAATTATGCGGAAAAAAATTACTAAATGAACTAAAACTAAAAAATCACTATAATAAAATAAAAATAAAAATAAAAACAAAGCGGTAAGAAGTCCGAATTGGTGAAAGTAATCTAAAACTAAATGTAAACTACAATCCCTGACAACGACGCTAAAAATTTGTTGTTGATCGCATGTGTATGGATCGCTCGAGTAATATAGTGGATTGTGAGTCCATGTATTGATCCCACGAGTATTGAGTAAATTTAATTTTTTAGACTAAGATCCTTAACCAGAACTAGGAAATTGCTTTGGAATTTTTTATAAACCAAACTAAACTACCAATTAAACTAAGTACGAAGAATTGATTTTAATAAACTTATGAAAAAAATATGTTAGAATTATGAATCAATTTTATCTCTATCATCCATTTCTTGACTTAAACGTCTAAAAACAATTTGCAGGAATTTGAAAATCCATGTTCCTAATATTATTAAAACCCTCTTTCCATTGGTGAATAAAAACATTTTCCTATAGGGGATCCGATTATATTTCTATGATGAATGCAAATATATAAGAGAAGTATTATCGTTTTGTGAATATTTCTGAAGATTACACAAAGTATATGGATATATTTTTATTCCTTATCGAACTTTGTGGTAATTAAAACATGTATAATGATTATCTACCCTCTTGGACATAGAAATTGCAACAACAATCATATAATTAATGATTAGATAATTATCTAAACATGAAAGTACTAATTAATTGTTGAAACCCATAAATTGCATAAACTAAACAATAAGTCAAAACATAGAATCCAAAAAACAAAATTCTATCACAATCCTAACATTTAAATCTATCCTAAATACATGATAAAAGATAAATTACAAAAATAATTATTGGAGTTCATCACCCAATTCATCTAGTTGTCGAAGAATCTTCAATTTCGCATCTGGCGTTGATTGGACCCTTGATGATTTGACAGCCCTTCTGTATGATTTTGAAAATTCGGGAACCCCCCAAACGTGCACAACAACATGTGTGTATATATATATATATATATATATATATATATATACACGTTTCAGTGAAAAGGGAAAAACTGCTAGAACTCGCATACAGGCTAGCTACGCGGCCCACTCAGACAAACGGGCGGCCGCACTCCTTTAAATCATGCGGCTACACAGCTTAAGAATTTTGATTCTGCCTATTTTAGGTGGGGTCATGTGACCTGTTCACCAATATCTCACCAATTCTTCAGTGCACGGGTCGTGAGAAGTAATAAAGTGGACCTAGGAGTCCGAATTATCGTCCCACGAGGACTGCTATTAATTACCGAAATATTTTAGTTCTACACTTTATTTGAACGGACGAAATAATTTGAGATTTTAAACTAAAACTAAAGAATTAAACTGAAGAATTTAAAATTAGAGAATTGTTTTGTTTTCAAATACGATTGTAAAGTAGTTGGATTTACAATTTCACCTAACCAATTAAATTAACTCCAATTCCAGTTTTATTTCCTAAATATGCATTCGGTCGAATTCACTAATTTAAATTGAAATTCCTCTCTCGAGTTTAAATCAACTCTACCTAAATAAGTCAACCATGTATCTCTACAGCGGGTCTGAATATTCCTTATCTAGATGTATTACATTCAAGAATTCACACACGACCGCAATAATTACAAGAGTATATCTCTATCTCTCGTTCAATTACCGGGTTTATTACCTAGATCTATGTTATTAAATCACCTCTCGGATTATGGAAATAACACATAAAATCATGAAAGAGTGGTCAATTCATTCACGCATTAAACGCAATAATAAATCAACACATGCATTAAAGCGTTAAAACACGAAATATGGAATTAAAATAATTTAAGTAGGCTACATCGTTCATCCCAACACCAAATTTAGCTACACATCATATTTAAATAGAAAAAAAAATATAATGACGTTCATTGAAAATAAAGAAGATTGGAAAGATTGCACCAATTATCAATTCTTCAAGTATCTTCAATTCACGCCCCTCTGCGATGCTTGAATCTCCAAAAATTCCAATTAAAATCTCTGTTGTGGCTCGTTATATGGAGAGGCAAAGGTCTCGATCTCGTGTCTCTTATGTTGTATATATAGGTTTTGGAGAAACCTAGGTCAAGAAAGAGAAACTTCTGTTGAAAATCGCGAGAAAAAGCCCACAGTCGGCCCAGTCGGATAACTGCGCGATCGCTTGGTTTCAACCCTAGCGATCGTGTGCTTAACCCTAAAACTCTCGGGTTATATTTTCGCACCATCTCGCGATGGCGTGGCACGTATCCAGCGATCGCGACTTCCATCTTTTCTCGGCTGTGTAAGTTGGTCCCTGACTTTTAATTGCACCTTCAGTCCTCAACTTTCAATTGTTGCAATTTAGTCCTCAAACTTATCTTCTTCTTGGTTTTCCCATTTAAGCTCTTAATTCTTTCAATTTAGTCCTCAAACTTATCTGATTCGTTCATTTTGGCACATTGCATCTTTTCGGTTGACGTCACAAACTTATCAATTGCTCGTTTTAGCTCCAATCAACATCCAATTATGCATTTTTCTCTTCAATTACTTCATTCTTCATCTTTTGGGATATTTTCTACAAAGTAAACAATTTTCGGAATATTTTCAGAATTTGTGAGTTTTTAAGTTTTTTTTTTTTAATCCGAAAATTCGACTATGAATACGGTAAAGCAAATGAAAATAAATTTGGATAAGAATTGAATAAAATACACACTTTTGAAAATTTGTTGGAATTTTTTATGGATCAAAGACTGAAAAATATGAAGGACATGAAGAACAAGAAAAATAAAGAAAATCATGAAATATCAAGAACTAAATTTAGATCTAAGCTCTCATACTACCTGATGCGATTTCAGTTGGGAAACGTGACAAAAATGTGGAATAACAAATTGAAAACGTAGAAAATATCTAAATTCAGAAAAAAAATAACAAGAATGAATAAAAAGAAAGAATTAGACAATAGGACCTTGACTCAAGATTCACGATGCTGAAATTGACAGTGTGGAACAAGAATCAAGATTTTCGAATGCCACAAGTATTGTTCAATTTCTTGATGAGTTCTAGGTTGGAATACCACAAAGATTTCAAGAATCTTTGATAAGTTCGATGGGGGTGTTCTTAAAGAACAGAAAATGAATTCTCACTTTTTTTTTTTTTTTATAGAAAACTCTCAATTTGATTCAATAATGTCAAAGTTGTGTTTACAATAATGAAAAACACCTAATATAATGTCAAAAACGTCCTAGACTAGCCCTAGCCGCATTAGGGTTCTCAATTACAAAAATAATAAATTAAGAAATAAATTAAATAAAGATTCGCCAAAATTCTCCTCGGGTAGAATTGTGCGGTTGCACGGTTATAAATCGTGTGGTGGCACAGTTGAATTCAACAGCCGGAACTCCATTTTTCTTCAAGAATACCAAGCGGTTGCGCCTCCTTTTAACCGTGCAGTCGCATGGTAGTAACCTGAGCTGAATTTTTCCAACTTTGTCATTTGACTTGAATTTCGGCTTCCATCCGCACTCGTCTTAGGACCTCTTTTATCACATCTTGCTGATTCTTTGAAGCTACCTAACTTGTGCTTGAACTTTGGTTCCTTGCAACATGATCTCTACTTTGCATTCATATCCTGGTTCACATCATCAACTCTTCATTTGCACAATTTAGGTCTTTTATCATCCAATTAACATGCTTTTGATTCAATTCCTTCATTTCTCGACTTTAGGATATTTCTGAAATATAAAAAAAATAATAAAGAAATTATTCTAAAGTGAGGACAATAAATCCTACTTTTAGTATGGAAATAAATGTATAAAGTACATTTATCAGAAACTTGCTTTATCTCACCGCAACAAGATTGGATATCATGTTTTCCGGAAGTTGGCTTTTGAGGTTCATGAGTAATCCAAGTCATAAAAACTTTGGTGTTGGGAAAAGAGTTTTGAGATATATGGGGACATTAAACTTTGGGATTAGATTTAAGAAGAACTTGGAAATGAAGTTAATAGGCTTTAGTGATAGGAATTGGAGAGGTTGTGCTGATGATATGAAGAGCACATCTGGTTATGCATTTTCTCTTGGTTCAGGTTTGTATTCGTGGTTGTCCAAGAAGCAACAATCTATTGCTCAATCCTCAGCTAAAGCATAATATATGTCAGCCTAGGGGTGTAAGCGGTCTGGTTGTACTAGGTTTTTATATATTTTGAAATCAAACCGTTTAAATCGGTTTGAGAAAAACTCAAACATAAATCAAACCATTTAAAACGGTTTGAGAACGATTTGAGAAAAACTCAAACCTAAACCTAACACTTTGGTCCGATTTTAAACCGTCGATTTCACCATATATTTTTTTGCCTATCTATTTTTACGCCACTAGTTCATTGATTTCGATATATACTTATACTTTTTGACAATAAATCTAAACAAACTAAATATATCTACTATAAATTAAAATACCAATTAAATCAAAACAAAATCACGGTAAAATTATAATATAGTCAGTTTTTCCGCCTTTTTAGGCTAAGATAATACAAATAAAAGTTACAACAATGTTATAATACAAATCTTAAATGTCAAGAAAATAACATGATACCCAATAAGACCTCCATAATCATCATATATAGAAAAAAAGATTTATTGATTAGATAGAAAGTATAACCGTCCCGTCCACAATAAAAAAAGATATATTGATTAAATAGAGAGTATATAATCAATATAGCAATTACATAAGCTTATCCTTATTGGTTGCCATGAACTCAAACTATTCATCGGATATTTGGATGAAGATTATTGGATTTATATGAATTTTAAAGTATGGTAATTGTCTAATTGGGTAATAAATATAATAGAGATTAACAAAATACCCATATAATTATTGAATTTGACATATTGTCCAATTTTTCGATTTTATTATTTCTTATTTTTATATATTTTCTTGTCGGTCCGATTTGGTTTCAAACTGCAATTAAAAATTCCAAACCTAAATCAAACCATTCTTGACCGGTTTAGTCCGGCTCAAAACCATTTAGTTGACGGGTCCACGTGATACCAATCCGACGGTTTTTAAAATGCGGTTTCGGTTCGGTTTGATGGTTTCTACTTACAGCCCTATGTCAGCCTCTATTGCAACTTCACAAAACTATATCGCTAAGAAGAATTCTAGAAGACATAGGAGATAAGTAAGAAGTCACAACATTATTTTGTGATAACAAATTTGCCATTGCCATGGCAAAGAATCATTGTTTTCATAGTAGGACAAGGTACTTTTCAATCAAATACCACTTCATTCGAGATGCACATTTGAAGATGGAGAAGTTGAATTCAACTATTGCAAGTCTAAAGAACAAGTTGCTTATATCTTCACAAAGGCACTTCCAACATCAAAATTTTAGCAACTAAGAGCAGCACTTGAGTCAAAGGAAAATACATTAGGGGGGTGTATGTTAATGTGTAATGCGTTTTAAAAGTCAAAGAAATGTCATTTATTTTGTCTAATCTAACGGCTGCAAAATAGAAAAGTGTAGGGTGGATAACGTCTTGTAATAGGCGAAAGTCTAATTTTTATATTGTAAAAACTTTACTATTACTGTAAGAAAAATTAGAATCCTTCTCTCTCTTCCGCACGTTTTTACCTTGCTGCTATTCCCCTGTTTTCCCTACCCCACTGCCTGTTTTTTCTTTCTTTATGTAGCATCGTCTTCTACTGGAAGTTGTGTGTCGCTTGTGTTGCTTGGAGATCGAAGAGAAAATTAGATATTGCTATATTATGGATGCTACCCCAGTATGCAAGTCTTGAGATTCAAGGGCCAAGACATGACACCGTTCTTGTTTGCATCTAATCAACAGGAAATCGATATCAAGAGGTCAATTGTTGAAACTGGAACATTGATTATTTCATGTAGAGAATTCTTGTTTGATTGTTTCCGGATATTTGACAGCTTACAGTAGAACTGAAATAAATGGAAGATAGTCATTTTTTGCACCAGCATTGCCATCTCTCTCGCGAATTTCAGCAATGCTTCGCTAGTAATGAGATTTTTGTCGAAAAATATTTTGTTATACATCTTGCATTCAACCTTATTCGTACACTCGTTACAAAAAGTGATAATTTAACTTATTTGATCATGCTTTTAGGTTCTTACAAGCTACGAGTCTTTTGGAATATTGAAGTTTATGGATACATAACTAGGTCGCAAGTTGTGGGTACTACCAGATTTGTGAATAAAAGTATATTTGATCAGCTTAAAGAATTTAAGATTTTCCAAACATGCACTTATTCTCGGAAGACCGTAAAAAGATAAAATGGCTATATTTATTTAAATCATAATAAAAAGGAAAACTATCATAATATCTAAATAGCACCCACTAATCATTTTCATGTAGTTTCCTAGTCCTTTTCTCCATAATGAAAAGTTAAAATTTCTTTACTTTTCATGGTCTAGCTATTAATGTAGTGTTAAAATTACAACATAATACGAGGAAACTGTATGCAATAACACCAGCCAGATCAACCCAAGATGTTGAGAGGTAGTTTTGCAATCCACCCTTCATTATCAATGTAAGACATGCTTGTAAATGCTTGCAACTCACTTGAGCTTAGTGTTTTTTCCCACTTTACCCGATTCGACGTGTTAGACCCCGGCCCATAGCATTCGTGCTCTGCAAAGGTTAACTGATTCCTGTTTGCAACAACCATACAAGATTAATCAAGTTGGTGCAACTCACTCTTAATATCGACTTGTACTATAAGAATGAGGTATTTAGAAGGTGACGTGTTTATTTATTATACTTGTATCCTCCTTCAACATGTGCAATAACCTTTTTGTTCCCGTCAAACACTAGACGTGTTCACAATATTCTCGTAACTAGTTCGTGGGAAAAAATAGAAGCCTCGTACTTAGCTCTGATATCAAGTTAATGCAACACGTCTAATAGTTTAAGTGAGACGATCCTCAGTTTAGTTGAGAGAGAGAGAGAGAGAGAGAGAGAGAGAGAGATTACTCGCGACTAGCATAGTTCCAAGCATCCCATCCTTGAGAAATGACAATGTCGGAGAGAGATGAGTTGTAAATAATAGCTCGGGAATAAGATTTCCATGCTCTTCCTAGAAATGCCTTTCCCGTTCCAGTTACATTGCACTTCTTCAATACAAATCCACCACTATCCTTTGAATTATCTCTTCCCTGTGCTATTATGAAACCTGTACTAAACGGATCTAAGGCTTCTCCATTGAAAGATAATGTGCATTCCTGCATTCAAAAGTTCAATAAAAATTAAAATAAAACTTTCCAATACAATGTTATTGAAAGTGTATTTATTTCATCAATCTAGCTACATTAACAAGGCTTGACAAATAGCTTCAGCTTTTGTCAAGCTCTTTGTTAGAATAGCGCAATTCTTATTTAATATATTTGAATAAAAAGAAATAATCATTGTCTATTTATATTTAATATTATTTAACTGTCTTCTAAGGACATCTCCAATGGTTACAACAATTTTTGTGTAATTTAACACCAAAAAGATAGTCAACTCCAATGATTGCACCAAATGAAAAGTATTTACTTTTTATTTATGTCTATATAAATAATTTATTTCATTTTCTATTTAATTAAAAATGAAATTATTAAATTAAAAATAATATTAAATTAATTGTAATATTACATTTACTAAATTATGAAATTAAAAACTAAAAATCTAAGTTTTATGTATTCAATATGTATTGTTTTTTATTTAATTATAATTTACAAATTAAAAATAATAGTCACAACAAATAAATAAAAATAAATGTGAATTATTAAATACCAAAACAATAAAAAAATGGGACATAAAAGGAATTTCGATTTTTAACATACAAGAAAGGGCAAAATGAAAAATAATGAATTACACCAAATTGGGTGTCTCGTTGGAGAAAGATTTACACCAAATTTGGCCCTTCATTGGAGATGCCCTGTAACTTGGACTAGAAAAGTTAATAAATAATAATATAGTAGCAAAAAAATAAAAAAATGGTTAAGAAACCAAAATCAAATTAATTATATGTATGGTTGAGGTTGTTGCCTAAAGTAATTTACATACCTCATAAATGGATTGACCACCGCCAAATATGAAATCAATTGCTCCTTCAATGATACAAAGTTTAAAATAGTGTCTTCCCTTCTCGTCCAATAATGTATCCTGCAACCCTAAAAAACTACACCGATAGAAGGCCGATTTGTCGCCAGATATCATAGCCACCACCGCCGGCGATCTAATATTACCATCCTTCTTGAATGGATAATTATAAGAATTCTATAAATGAGGGGGAAAAAAAAATTAAAAAGTCAATTTTTGTACTTTTTTATTTTTTGGGGCATAAAAATGAGACTAGTAGTTAGCTTAACATTGGAAATGAGATGATAATACTGAAAAATACATTTTGCACCCACCATTTCATTTACACCCTTAAATTAAGGCCTCCAATATAGTTCAAAAAGAAATGCTAAAAACTTTTTTTTTTTTTTTTTTTTTTTTTTTGAAAATTTGGAAAATTCTTACCACGAAGGTTATGTCGGAGACAACAACATTGTTAGCTCGAGAGAAGAAAGTTGCAGAAGTGACGATGGAGCCACTAGAACCCCACACAACATTAGTTTTTCCGATTCCTTCTCCTTTGAGGTAAATGTACGGCTTCTCTAGAGGTATTGTAATCCGTTCGCTATGCTCAGAGTAAGAATTCCACATTAATTAAAAAATAATAATACTCGAAGGCAAACTTCATAACGAAACTCATGCATGCAAGTCTCTCTCTCTCTCTCTCTATATATATATATATATATATATATATATATATATATATTTACATAGCATACATATATAAATTGTAATTGTGACATTTCATTTGGGGTATACATACTTGTATACGCCTGCTTTAATAGAGATGCAAATCCAGTGACTATTGTTCGAAGGCACAGAGTCAATGGCGGATTGAATGGTGTGGAAACTTTTAAAGTTCGACGGATTCACATAAATTGTTGGAAAATCGACTATTTCGTGAGAAATTTTCTCTTGTGTTCCTCCGTTTGCCAATCCGAACAAAACGAAAAAAACTAACATGTCGATTTTCATGGAAGTGAAATTGCTAGTACTCAAAAGTGTGCAAAAGGTCACTTAGAAGAACAATTTATATACGGTTGGAATGTAAAGGTTTATTAATGGAAAAGTCATTAAAATATGTATTAATTGATTCTTTTTCTTATTAAAAAAACAATATTAGATCCCACTTCCCTTCGTATGAATTATTTATTTAGAAAAATTATTTTTGACTTATTTACTTCCATTTTCTTCCCAAAAAATGAATATTCTGTCTGCTTTACTTATTCAATGCCATTTATTTACTGTAGAGCTGGACGGACTTGAAATCACTTCATTATTATCGCAATTTCAATTTTTTTTACCCAGTATAACAAGAACACAATTGACATTTACAACTCACTGGCATTTATACTAGTTGGGAGACTGGTTGTTGTTAGATTGAAAATAGTAAATCTATTAAATTAAAACTCAACAAATTAATCCCGTTATTTATTCTTTTCGAGTCAATACTAGATAAAGAGATGATTATTTGAGACTTGTTAAAGTTCATAGAATTTAGTCTAGTAAAGGTTACAAATTTGTCAAACTGCTCTCGAGTTTGGCTCTTTTAGCTCGACCAATTGGTCACTCGAACTATGGACTGCGCCGAAAAAATAAAATAAAATGAAATAAAATAAAAATCATGAGCCGGCGTGGGCATTTTTAATTTAATGCTCATTTAAAAATATTTTATTTTTGTCAAAATGAAGGTTGTGTTTCCCATTTTATTTTTTTACTCCACACTTCTCTTTACTTTCTCATTTTATAGTATAATTATTACAATCTTCAAATTAGCTCCTTTATTGTGTAATTTGAAGTTTTATTTTCCCTAATTTTTCTTAATTGAGTTATTTCTATCTAATTCTGATATAAATTATATATTGTTCAATTTTTTCTTCAATAATATATTATTTCAAATGAACTGCAATAGATTATTTGACACCAGTGACTTCAATAGAAATATTGGTGCTTCCATCATATCATACTGGAAAGCTACTCTGATTTCACCATTAAATTACAATTTTTGCGATCTAAATGATGTTCCAATTCCTGATGATTTGAATTAATGACCATGGACGGACAAATTCAATTGATTTAAACATAATATTTAAGAAGATGAAACCCTGACAAAATGTTGAAGTAATAAGCAACGACGAAAAAATAAACTGTCAAGTGTTGGGAATACTTTAAATTGATGATCAATAGTGCAATAGTAGATGGAAAGCTAGAGCACAAAGCACAATGTAAATACCACACAGAAATGTTAGTTTTGAAAACAGATATCAATAAGGGTAATTTTTATTACCACTACAATAATTAATTAGTATCACACAAGTGCATTGTACTGAAGAACAATATGAAATGATTTTACTGTAAATATCATTGCAAAATAGGAAAAAAATTGAATACGTAATTTGCTTTGATTAATGATACAAACTGTCAATGAATATTTAAATTAGAAATAAATTGCAATTCTCATCAATTTTGAAAAATCTCTTTAAATAATACATTGTTTATACAGTTTGTAATTGCTGACACCCTTGTGATACACTAAAGTTGTTATAGACAAAACATATTTAAACAATTGGTCAAATTAAAATTAAATAATGCAATTCTTCAAATATATGTTGTATAGAATAAATAAAAAATTTCATCCAAATATTTTTGACTAACATAAATAAAAACAATAACCCTCAAAATATTATAATTTATATAAAATAAAGTAATTGTAACAGACCATGAATTAAGTGTTTTAGAGATTGTACCGTCAATATATCAATTTCATTTCTGGAATTAACATTCAATAGATGAAATTTTCTTTTTAAAAAAAACTTTTGAACTACAAAATTAGGCTCATACAATACATGTGCAAAACTCAACTTACATATTCTCCTTAAGATCGACGCTTTTCTTTTCATATATTGTTCTTCATAATATTCTTCCCAATAAGAGGTGTAGAATAGACTTTTTTGATATAATTTGATTTTTTAGGTATCAATTATTAATTTCAAGTGTTTTTCTAAAAAAAAATCATTAATTTTAATAAATATTGTTACATTAATTGATTCTTCTTACTTCATACTGACAATTTCTTTATTCATATTGTTACATTATTATTTTAATAAAAATTACTGATCAATCAATTGTTTAATAGAAATTATATGAACTAATTGTTAAAATCTGTAATATTTTTTTGCATATTTTTGTTATTTAAATTTATAATAAAAAATAGAAAAATGAACAGAATCAGTAAATAAATATAATAATGTGAAAATGATGAATGAATTGAAGAAATCTTAAGTTTGTAAAATTAACTCAACTTAATTAAATTTGCCTTAAAAATTCGCATAGTATTATTTATTTTAATTTGATGAGAAAAACCAGAATAGAAATTAATCATCTATGACTAAAATGAATTAATTTAATTCATTATAAATAATATTATAGGACTTAAATGATAAAATTTAAAATGAATTAGATATTGGGGAAAAATAAAAAATAAAACTTTACCTTTAATTTTTTATATGATTTTACGGACAATATATTTACAATTTGCTCTCACTAGTTAGCTTGCATTAAACTTCTCACTGTAATCTTTAATTTTACACTCATTTTATATATTTTTCTATTTTAAAATAATACAATAATTATTAAAAGAATAATAATAAAATAGGAAAAATAAAATTTTGATGTTATTAATAGCATAACATGAATGCCAATGCAATTAATGACACATGTAAAATAATAATTTCTAAATTATTTAATATATTATTTTTTAGCAAAAAAAATTCAAATTTAGAATTTTTTTTTTTCTCTTGCGAGAAACTATGTGTGTATTAAGATATTAAGATTAAGATAAGATTTTTACACCACAACCAAAACATAATTTTTATAATTACTCTACAATAAATTTACAAATATATCCATAATATAATTAAAAAAAATATGATATGCACACCACATGATCTTCATTTCCCCCATTCGCCCTCCTCTCCCTCCTCACCCCCAAAGGCCAAAACCCTTCTCGGTGCCATTGATGCGGATGGAGATTCGCCATCATTCTGGTCTCGGCCCAATACCACCATCTCCTTCGACCCTCACCGTCGCTACAGCCAGGCTTCTCCAATATCTGCATTCTTGTATGTATTGTTTGCAATGATTTGTGGCATTTTTTCCAGAAGGAATGATGAGGTTCCACCCTGTGATGACCCTGATTTTCAAGACTTAAATGTTTCACAAGTTTCTGATTTTGCTAGGAAGCAACCGTCGGGGAAGGAATCTGCTTTGAGTTCTCGGTGGTATAGATTTTTCGACGATAATGTTATGAGTACTCCAATTGGAGGCGATGGTGGTGAACGGAAAAGAAAGAGGAACAATTCTTATCCTGATCTGAGGCAGGAGTTTTTGTGGAAAAATCGGGATAATGGGGTCAGGTTTTTGATGATTTTGAGGTGAAATCTTATCAGATAATCGGTGACTGAACATTTTCACCGATGTGCTTGGCGGAGTGAGGTGGTGGGTGAAGAGCCTGAGACACATGTGAAAGTGATACCGGTGAAATCAAACAACCCAAACTCGATTGGCAGGGGTGGTGAGTGGCGAGTGATTGCATAGCTCATCGCTCTTCTTCTCAATGTTTTGATGATTGTATTTAGCTTCCCCAACCATTGTTTGATTAACTCATCAAGAATTAAAGAAAATTAATGAATCAAGAAACTGGAAATTTTGAATTGAAAAGTGTGGTGTGAGAATCAAAGTAAAAATGATATTTATGTCTTTTTATTCATTTCTATTTTGTAAATAAAAATAATATTTAAAATTGTGGTGTAAAAATTAAATTTTGTGGTGACAATATAGCCACCCTCTTAACAAAATCCAACTCAATAGGCACTACAATTTTTGTCAAACATGGTTGGTGATGTTTTAGTTCTAGTCTTTACATTTGAGTCTATTCAAAAGGGGCAATGAGCGAAGGTATGGTGATGTTCGTAGTTATTGTTGAGTTTTCGTTTAGAATATGAAAAGCTTTTGGTCTTTTCGTAGTTATTACTTGCTAAAAAAGTCTTTTTACGGTGTAAAATAGGCCCTAGACAATGATATAAGAAGTTTGGATTTTATATGGAAAATCACTATTAAAAAATCTGGTGTTTAGGTATGGATTTTCCGTTGTTAAAGCCTCGAATTTCGTTCCTAATGAGTTTCATCAATAGGAATTTTTCAACTAACTCTCCATTGCTATTTTGAGGGTGCTTGAAAGTTACTAATGAAAATTCCGTCCAAGTAGAGGTGGCAAAGGGTCGAGCCTTCCGTCAGCTCGTTGACTCGGCTAGTGAAAACACAAGCCGACGGCGGCTCGGCTAGCCATTTTGGCTAGCCAATCAACTTCGTTTCTTGTTGCCCACGAGCCAGAAGAGTCGGTGAGTCGAGCTCGCGGCCGCTTAAAAAAAAATTGAAAATGTGATCGTTGGGGACCTCAAGGGTCACATTTAAAAGTGGTGTGACTGTTTTTCAATGGTCGCAAAACTTTCGATTAGACCACTGGGGTCCCCAACGGTCTAATTTTTTTTCTTTCTATAAACATCCCCCGAAGTTGACTTCATTTTCTAAGAAAAATCTTTCAACGCTTCCACTCTCTATAATCTTGGTCCTTACTCTCTCCAACAAGTTTTCAAGCCTAGTCGGGTCGACCCGATTCAAAAATCGAGTTGAGTCACATTTAAAACTCATTCGGGTCAAACCCGGTTGACAACTCGAGTTGACCCAGGAAACCCGGTCGACCCGAACCCGAGTTTTTATTATTTTTATTTTATTAATATTAATTAATGCCTGGGTCAACCCCAAGTTGACCCTCTGACCCTTGACCCAGTCTCTCGGAAGGGTCGATGACTGGGTCGGACTTGAAAATATTGCTCTACAATTATACTTCAATCTCTTGAATTTCCATTACATAAATTTCCATTTCATTTCAATCTCTCAATTTTTCATTATATCTTTTAATTTTAGAATTCAATTCATTCTAACCATTTATCCACATTTGATTTTCAATAATCTTATCACCTACACTACATTAAATTCTCATTCTTTCTATTTCAAATTTTCACTATACAAAAGAATGGGTCCCATACGAAGATTTATTGAAGAATTGTTCGATAGTGATCTTGGAGTTGGGGGCCATGACTCAAGACCACAATCTCACTCTTAATTCAACGATGAATTTGTCGGTCTCAACGACATACCAATTCCTGAAAATATTGAAGAAGATGCGGGTAATCAACACATCAATTTAGATGATATTGAAGTAGATGTTGATGTTCAAATCTTAAAAAATGATCCCGATATTCTCTACGAGAGAAGGAAGCGAAAATCTAGAAAAGGTAAGAAGAAAACTGCAAAGTGTTGGGAACACTTTAAATTGATCTCAACTAGGAAAACAACACTGAATACAAGAGTTTAACGCAGTGTGCAAATATTATGCACAACAATTAGCATGTCAAAAGGGTATTGGTATTACACACCTCAACCGTCACTTTTGCAAGTGTGTGACAAAACACGGGTTCGTTGAATCAAATCAAAGTCAATTACAATTTGGTTCATCCACTAGTGGTTCTGCTACTGCATCTACACTTTCAAACTTGATGTATTCTGAAGAAGAGAATCGAACTGGCACGGTTCAATATGTTGCAGGGGTAGAGTTGCCACTAAGCATAGTGGACAACGAACACTTTGTTACCTACATCAAAAAGTTATCTTCAACACAGGTATGTTGATATTAGTCGAAACACACTTTGTTCTGATACTATAGAATATTTTCTTAAAACTAAGAATCAATTAATAGTCGATTTACATAAATATGATGGTGTTATTTCTTTTACTTCCGATCTTTTGGAAGATATTAATAAAAAAAGGTTATATAGCTGCAATTGCAAACTAAATTGATCAACTTTGGGTTATGTATAAAAAAATTATCGCTTTTAAAATTATAGAATTTCCTCATAATGCAAACAACATTTATAATGCTATACTTCAGATTTTTAAAGAATGTGGTTTCAAAAGTAAAATTTGATCATGTACTTTCGATAATACTAGTGTAAATAAGCCTGTAGTAGATAAGTTATGTAGAATTCTTAATCTGAAATTTGATGATTTTTTATTCCATGTTAGATGTGTTTGTCATATTTTAAATTTAATTGTTCAAAATGGAATGAAAAATATTAAAGATCAAATAAATAGAATTAGAGATGCATTAGTATACATAACTATATCACTGAGTCAAAAAACAATACTTTAAAGAGATGTGTTCACAATGCAATAAAGATGCTAAGAAATTTATCGCCAATGTAGGCCATAGGTGGAACTCTACATATTTGTTACTTAAATCATGTGAATGTTATGAACACATAATAACCAAGTATAATAATATTAGAACACTTAGGAATAAAAATGATTATGTATTAATAGAAAAGGATTGGGAAGCTACTTTTAAAGTTAACTTTTTTGACAAGTTTTTACGATTCAATTAATATATTATCTAAGGTATATTACCCAACTAGTTTAAGAGTTCTTGAACGTCTTTATATTATTGCACGAACTTTTTATAGATATAGAGATGATTCATTTTTTGTTGATATAATAATTGCTATGGAAATAAAATTTACAAAATATTAGGAAGATTTATGATAAGTGTATTTTATACACTTATTTCTATCCGAAAAATAGGATTTTAATTGTTTGTTCAAGAATATTTACTATTTATTTCGTTGTTATTTATTTATATTTCAGGAATAACCCCACAGTCGTGAAAATAATGGAATTGAAGCCAAAATCGAGCAATTAGGTGATAGAAGTGTCAAAGTGTGCAAATCAAGAGTTGATGCAGTTAATTAAAGGGCCAATTAGAAGAAAATTGAGGAAGAAATCAAATTTGAAAGAAATCATAAGTTCATGGGCTAAATTGAAAATAATCGAAAGTTGGAGTACTTGTTGTGCAATTAAAAGACAGGGACCAACTTATAGCACTTAAAAGATGAAAATTGCATTTTTCCAGATAACCGCGTGTTCGCAAGGAATATACGCGCGCGGTCGCATGACCCTGAAAATTAGCAACTGAAACAGATCCGCAGAGGCGTGCGACCGCAACATTTTGAACCGTGCGGTCGCACAGTAGAAATTCTGGGCCGCTGCTGGCCTTTTGGGGCGGAATTCAGCATTCTTTCTCCCTAAATAACTTAAATTCCGAGAACATCTATATATACCAGACTTAGGGCACGAAATTAGGGGTTTCCAATTGTGATATTTCATGCCAAAAAGCTGTCAAATTGCTGGGGGATCCATAGGAGGCCAAATTCAAGATTGAAGAATAAGGATCAAGAAGATGAATAGGGTGACATCTATCCATTATTCTTGTGAATTTTCTTTAACTATGTTTTTAGGCTAGATTTCTTGTTTTAGGACTGTGATGAAATTTTAATCATTGATTCCATGTCTTGACCTAGTATTTAATATATGCAGTTTATGAGTTTGATGCAATTAAATAAGTACTTTTATTATTATGCAATTTTTTGGCTAGCTTTTGTGTGATTGTCTTTATGATTTTCTATGTTCGAAAGAGTAGGATTTCATTAGAAGCTATTTAATTGCCACAAAGTTTGATAGGGGATAGAAATATACCCCTATACTTTGTGTTATCTTATATAGTGTTTATTGATCTTTAATACTTTCTTAAACATTCGGATTCAACATAGAAATTTAGTTGGGTCGTGCGTAGGAATATGTGTTAATGCTTTTCTGAAAGGGAGTTTTAACAACATTTGGAACATGGATATTCAAAATCCCGGGAATTGTATTAAAATGATTTGGTCAAACACATGGATGATTTGGTTAAAATGGATTCATAATTCTAACGCATTTATTTTGATTCGCTTAAAATCAGATTTGTCAATTTTTTAGTTTAATCTTTATTTTAATTTTCAAAAATAAAAATTCCAACTCAATCAGATCTATAGTTCCGGTTAAGGAATAGTAATCTAAAATAAAATTTACTCAATCTCTGTGGGATCGATACTTGGACTCAAATTCACTTTATTACTTGCACGAGCCGTGCACTTACGGAGCGAACAAGTTTTTGGCGCCGTTATCGGGGATTGTATTTTAAATTTATTTTAGATTATTTTAACTAATTCGGAATTTTTACTTGTTTTTTTTTTTTTTTTTAATCTTAGGATTTTAATTTTTTAATTTAATTTAGTTACTAGTTTCTCTAATTTTCTTGTAGTTGTTTATGCTACATTAGAAAATTCATAAAAGCTTGAAAATTTTTACAAAAAATCATAAAAAGGGAAAAATTTGAAAATTTTTGTTGATTTATTTATTGCTTATGACATGATTTGAATTGACTTTTGTACTTTAGTTAGAAAATTGGACAACATGTGAACTACAATTTTTCTTAACATTCATCCATGTGAGACTTTATTAAAATTTGAGCACATAGCCACTTTCGAATAATAACTTGTGTAGGAAGATGCTTGATACTTGTGGGGTAAAATTATGCACTTTGAACATAGAATTGATTGAAAAATTCCAAACCTTAAGAAAATTAAATCCCGACCTGAAATGTAGAATCAAACTGCTCAAGAAGAAGTTTGGGTATGGGAAGGTTAGTATGAGTATGCATTGATGGATTGAAGATCTGAAGTTTTAAATTTTGTATCTTTAGTGTAAGGAGTTTTGATCAACAGGTATAAACCATAATAACCAGCATAAAAACAGAAAAATGCTGAAGGTCTTATTTTGCTCTTCAAATGCCTTTTTTACTCGAATAATTAAGTCTAAGGGGTTCTCTGAACTTGATACCCTAAGCTCAACTGAATTAGGAGCTTCCGACCTAAAGCTCACTATAAGGGTCAACTAGAAAGCAAGTACGGAGAGTGGACTTGCACATAAGACACAAAAACACCTTTAACTTTTCTGTTTAAGCCTTTATGACTCGGGTAATTAAGTTTGAGGGGTTCTTTGAACCTGATACCTTAAGCTCAACTGAGTTGGGAGCTGCCGACCTAAAGCTCATTACAGGGGTCATATAGAAAGCAAGTATGAAAAGTATTGCACAAAGATGGTAAAAGACAGGGACATTAAAAGAAAAAGTCGTCCAAATAAAAGAAAAATGGAATGAAAATGGTATAAGTTTGGTTGATTGAAATCCCTAACATTTTATTAATTATTCTTGGTCTGTCATACATACTTGTCTAATCTTAACTGTCTTGTGTGGAAAATGCAATTTATACATGTTTAGAAGCCACATCAATAGGAAAGATCTCGGGATATGAGAGAAAAGCAGTAAGGTTGTGATCATTCATGAGAGTATAAGGAAAATCAAAAGAAAATCATTGTTGACCACATGGGATTCGGGAATATTTCTGCATGACTGGTCACACAGTGTCAAGTATATTTTTACATGAGTTTGCATTTGATTTTTGGCTATTCACATACATACAATGAAGTTGAACATCGGACGAATGAAAATAATTTTTGTTGTTCGTATTTCTTCTCTAAAGTGAATCGTCAATTTGGATTGTTAAAGCGCATGGTAAATAAGTTAACAAAAACAAAAACATTTTTTATTACAATTTTATAGTTTAGTTTTATTTTGTTCGAGGACGAACAATGGTTCTAGTTTGGGGTGTTGATAAGTGTATTTTATACAATTATTTCTATCCTAAAAATAGGATTTTAATTGTTTGTTCAAGAATATTTTCTATTTATTTCGTTGTTATTTATTTATATTTTATGAATAACCCCAAAGTCGTGAAAATAATGGAATTGAAGTCAAAATCGAGCAATTGAATGATAAAAGTGTCAAAGTGTGCAAATCAAGAGTTGATGTAGTTAATCAAAGGGCCAATTAGAATAAAATTGAGGAAGAAATCAAATTTGGAAGAAATCAGAAGTTCAATGGCTAAATTGCAAATAATCGAAAGTTGGAGGAATTGCTGTGCAATTAAAAGACAGGAACCAACTTAGAGCACTTAAAAGATGAAAATTGCATTTTTCCAGATTACCGCGTGGTCGCATGACCCTGAAAATTGGCGACTGAAACAAACCTGCAGAAGCGTGCGACCGCAACATTTTGAAGCGTGCGATCGCATAGTAGAAATTCTGGGCCACGACTGGCATTTTTGTGGGGAATTCAGCATTCTTTCTCCCCGAGTAACCTAAATTCCGAGAACATCTATATATACTAGACTTGGTGTGACGCCCCAATTTCATTTCTTATTTTTATGCATTTATTTATTCTCCCGTCATATTTTGATTTTTCAAATGAATAAAATTGTATTATATCCACCTACTCTAAATATAAATTTGAACTTTTATTTTTAAAGCATAATTGAACATTATTAAAAATAAGTATTTTCCTCTGAAATATCATTTGTAATTTAATTTAGAAAAAAATGAAATGAACTAACTTATTATGAAAACTTTATAGTTAGTAGTTGATATAAAAATATCTGTTTGAAACAGGGAGCAGAGAGTGGATAGAGGAAGATAGCCGGGAATTTGCTATTTAAAATATTTAACTATTTTGAAACGAAATGAAATTAATTAAAAGTAGTTGGACCTTTTTGGGGTTTCCCTGGTGAGAGGCCCATGAACCATGGTCAGGTACCCAGTACACAACCGTCCTGTCATTTGAGAGTTCGCACCAACTTCGAATCCATGCATTGAAACACCTACAATGCAAAACTAAATGAGTTAATTGCTCAGCAAGCAACCTATGCTTGATCATGCGCCTGAGTTTTGATTCACTTTCTCACAATTATTTCATTCAGGCTCTATGCCTTTTCGTTATTTCAGTTTATTCACATTTTCTACTTGGGGTCGAATCCCTCTACGTTGTACCGGATGAGCTCAAATATCACATGGTCGATAACATGCGCCTTCTAGTGCCTGTGGTCCATCATCGTCCACCGAGACTCAAGACTCCACAGTTTGTATCCGTCATCGCCCACCGAGACTCAAGATATTGCACTGGGAATTATATTATATCAATCAAGCCTGACCTATTATATACGGTGCTCAGCATGCCAATTCGTAGTCCCAAGTCCACCAAGAGACCTCCCGACACCGTCCGTATACCAGTGCCGGACCGCCAACACCCCATCATCGACTACCCTTAATGACCGTCGGGAGCCTCAAGCGGGTGTATATATCCGGACGCGAAGTAAAGTACGGTACACTCATAGGGTGATTCTACTATCATCCACATCATTCTCTCTCCATATATTTCCATATACTTTTTATCTCTTTCTTTATCATTTATGAAGGACAAAGTCTACACAATGCACATGTCAATGCCCATGAATGCCAACATATATTTCTTGCCCCAATTGTACGTCATAAACACGTAAAATGGCATTCTAATGATATCAATGTGCATTAATAACATATCATATCATCAAATCACGTCTCGCATACTTTCACCATATACAGATATTGTCACATCATATTCCACGTATATTGCAACAACAATATACTTCACATAATCACATAGGAGCACATAATAATACAAATATTATGTTTTGCATTGTAGTTAAAATGTTACTTACCTCACTCCTTGAGTATCCTAGAGTTCACGACTTTATTCCTCAATATTTGGTACCACTAATACTCTTGGAGTCAAATCACTCTTACCTATCAATATTAATTAGGGTCCATTAAATAACCAATATTAATTAGGGTCCATTAAATAATATGAAATTAAAATGGGTCATCTTATTGTAAAATATTTTATCTAAGTAATTATACGGACCAACTTTACTTTAAAGGAATTGACCCACTTTATTATACCTCATAAAGCATTTAATCTAATCCTCATATCCAAAATAATAATCATGACATTAATAATATAAATCTAATTATATTATATTATAATAATATATAATATAATAATAATATACAATAATAGTACAAAAATTAAAAAAACAAACTTTTACTTTACACAAGGGGGGAGGGGTCCCTCCCCCTTTCAAAATAATTAGGGGGGGTCGACCACCCCCCCCCTAATTGATATAAGGATGGGTCGACCCCCCCAACCCTCCCCTCCCCCCCCCCCCATAGAAAGGGAACATTTCTTTTCTTTTCTTTTTTTTTTTTTTCTGTTTTTTCGTAAACGACTGTTCCTATTTATAGTTTTTATCGGGGACTAAGCTGTAATTATTTTATTTGCTCTTTAAGTCCCAAAAAAATATAAGATTTATATTTTAGTCCCAAAAATTATTAAAAACTACTAAAATGACTTAAACAAAATTATAGGGTCATATGAAGTCGAAATAGAAAATTTTTGGGGCCAATATGAAGTTCTCAAGGAATACATCACAACAATATTTTCGGATCATAAAATCGATAACCGAGGTAAAAGTTATCACTCGTTAAAGTTTACCACTTAAAACTATTTTATTTCGATTTCTTTTTACATGGCTACTTTCGTCTTAATTTTCGGTATTCTTATTATCATCAAAATTGAACTTTCAATATACAATTCTAAAATACTCATGATCTAGTTTTCCGTATCCTCATCGAAACGCAATATGGTAAACTATAGCAAAAGTTGTGGCTTGTCAAAATAAGCCGTTTAAAACTAAACTTTCGAGTGCCAACCTTCTTTATTAAAATTTTCGAAACACGTACGTCAACCGAATACGTGTCTACAATATACCATTTTAAAATTCATTTAGAACTCTACATGATGGTATTCTCAAATAGTCAAGACAGATAATAAAAATAAGAATTTACGCATCCCAAAACTATACGGGTAATTCGTCGTTAATTAATAATAAAATAATATATATATATATATATATATATATATATATATATATATATATATAGACACACACACACATGTTACGTCCAATTTAGTTTATTTATATTATTATTTTATTTTAATTATTATTATTATTATTTTAATCAAAAGTTTACGGTTTAACTTTGGTCTATTATTTTTCAATGTTAGAACGAATTATTAGTTTCACTTTGAAGTATATTTCATACACTTCAATCAATATCTTCCCAATTATGGAAGTGACAATCGATTTATATATTCGATAAAATTACTTAAAGTAACATTTAATATTCTTATTTATTTTTCGTTGATAATACGTCGGCCAAATTTAAAGTCTGATTTAATGGCGAATATGCTCCTTTAAATAGGTCAAATAAATTAAAATTAAAATTTGACATTCAAGTGGGTCCCGTTAAATGTGAATAATTTAATATAATAATAGGTCGAATTTTTGGGTCGTTACACTTGGTGCACGAAATTAGGGGTTCCCAATTATGATATTTCATGCCAAAACGCTGTCCAATTGTTGGGAGATCCATAGGAGGCCAAATTCAAGATTGAAAAACAAGGATCAAGGAGATGAATAGGGTGACATCTATCCATTATTCTTGTAAATATTCTTTAACTATGTTTTTAGGCTAGATTTCTTGTGTTAAGATTGTGATGAAGTTTTAATCATTGATTCCATATCTTAACCTATTATTTAATATATGCAGTTTATGAGTTTGATGCAATTAAATAAGTACTTTTATTATTATGCAATTTTTTGGCCAGCTTTTGTGTGAGCTTTTGTGTGATTGTCTTTATTATTTTTTATGTTCGAAAGAGTAGGATTTCATTAGAAGCTATTTAATTGCCACAAAGTCTGATATGGGATAGAAATATACCCATATACTTTGTGTTATCCTATATAGTGTTCATTGATCTTTAATGATTTCTTACACATTCGGATTCAACATAGAAATATAGTTGAGTCGTGCGTAGGAATAAGTGTTAATGCTTGTCCGAAAGGGAGTTTTAACAACATTTGGAACATGGATATTCAAAATCCCGTGAATTGTATTTAAATGATTTGGTCAAACACATGGATAATTTGGTTAAAATGGATTCATAATTCTAATGCATTTATTTTGATTCGTTTAAAATTAGATTTGTCAATTTTTTAGTTTAATCTTTATTTTTATTTTCAAAAACAAAAATTCCAACTCAACCAAATCTCTAGTTCCGGTTAAGGAATAGTAATCTAAAATACAATTTACTCAATCTCTGTGGGATCGATACTTGGACTCAAGTCCACTTTATTACTTGTGCGACCTGTGCACTTGCGGAGTGAACAATTTACCTATGTTATTTCCCTTGGCATGCGTAATGTACTCGCGTTACAATTTAAATGGTACTAAACTTCTTGTTTCAGAAATAAGTAGCGTTTACTTTGGAAACCCCTATCACTTATAATAATTTAGAAAGCACGTTAGTATGCATGTATAATGCATATGCAGCATGATTAGGAACTAGTGTTAGTCATACACCATATGCACCATCACGTGCCAATACACTTAAAGATGACGAAGTAGAATTATTAGATCTAATAGAAGAAATAAGGTATACACAAGGAACTTCTTCTTACAGTATGTCCCCTAGTTGTCATAACGAATCAAGTCCACTTGTAATACCTGAAGAATTGAAAAATTATTTTAAACAAGAATTACTTAGGAATGTAGAGCCTGTTGATTCTTTATAATTTGATTTACTTGGATTTTGACGAACAAAAGAACGAAGATATCTAATTATTTTCGCCATATCAAAAGATCTATTAACACCTCCGATTAATACGGTAGTTACGGAGTCTGCTTTTAGTGCTGGTAAAAGAGTTTTGTTAGAAGTAAGGAGTCGACTCAAAGAAGATATTTTGGAAGCGTTAATGTGTGTCAAAGATTGCCTAGACGCTCATTTTCACATACAAAATAAGTATGTAGAAATTGCATGCATTCAGGTAAATGATATTTATCTTTAATCTTTTAATTTCTTTACATAAAATACTATTTCGATTTCAAAACAAAAATTGTACACGTAACAAGTTGTTCGTGTACAATTTTAACCCTGCCTACTAGAAAATTCTATTATTTAAGTCAATAGTTAGTCCCAAGCCCATGAAAAAGGAGGATGGTTTAATTTTTAATGTATTTAAAGTTTACTCAATTCTAGATTTTGTCTTTTTGAATTATAATTGGAAATTTGAATAATTGAACTAATAAATTATAATTAATTCATTTATTCACTACTTTTACATTACTTATTAATTTATTTATTACACAAACGATTATAAATTTATATAAAATATATCATTATATAATTAATATTCAAGTATTTAACTAAAAAAATATATAAAACCGACGAGCCACAAGCTGAAGCTCGGCTTGGCCCAAAAGGCCAGCCACAACAAATTGAAGAATTTGTTTGATTTCAGTTAATTAGTTAGCAAGGGCATATTAGGTAATGGAGTCTTGGGGTTTGGGGTGGCGGTGGAATAAAAATGTATGGGGAAAGGGAGCTTGGGATTTATATATTTATGTTGATGAAAGTCTGCTTGGAGAGTTCAAAGCCTCTCAAATTCCTTTGAATTTTTATTTCCATTTCTACTTAATAGTCTCAGTCCACCAATATTTCCAATTCCAATATTACAACAATTTCCTTATCAGCATTATCAGTTATTTAGGTGGCCTTCTGTTTGTATTTTATTTTTTATTTTCAATTTGAAAAATGTTGTATTTCCTGTTTTTATTTCTGTTTTCAAATTTACTGAAAGCGCGTTTGGTTTGTAATTTCTGAAAACTATTTCTGAAAATAAAAAATTGGAAAACACGTTCTGTTTAAAATTTTGCAGAATACTACTGACTCAAACTTAAAATTTCTTTCACAATACACTGAAAACATAGTTACATACAACACACTAATGTGAGCATTAAGAGTCTATATTAACACAACTTAATCATGTTCAGGATTTGAGGAAACTCTAATTCTATTAAAATCCAAAAAATGCAAGTTCTTTTAAACCATCAGAGTTCATTTATCAAGACATTTTTTGAAATATAACAACAAGAATTTTTACTTAATTTTTATTTTAATGTTGATATTGAATTCAATAAAACTTTATTTAAGTTTAGTTCTAAGTTAGGATAATTAAAAAAAAAAAAAATATCTTTATTTAGACTTAATTCTAAGGTAGGGGAAAAAAATTTATATTAAACTTAGTTTCAAGTTAGGATAATTCGTTAAAAAAAAAAATTCCAAAACGAGTTTTTCGCGTTTTGAACATTTTTTGCTGAAATACACACAAAACGTCCAAAACGTTTGCGTTTTGTGTACAATTTTTTTTTTCATTTTCCAAAATGCGTTTTCGAAAATGATAAAAAGAATGCATTTTTAATATTTTCGAAAATAAAAATAGAAAACGACCTCAAAACAGTAGTTTTTAAGTTCTTCTTCCTATTTTTTCTACAAGTTGTTCAACAGGTTCATCAGTCTTCGGCAGCAGCATCTCAGAAAATTCAACAGCAAACTCCCTAAATTCGGTACCTATCAGTACACCAAACTTGATGTGACACTATTCATTAAACCAATTTTTGTGTAAATTTTAGTATGCCATTTGAGATGGTTTTACTTGCACATCAAATTTGGTGTACTATTGAAGATGATCTTACACTCAACAAGACAAAGTATTAATTGGGTGTTGTTATCTATGTGTACATAAGTGGTAAGACATTGACATCTATGAGGCTGTGTTAAAGAAACCTCACGGGTACCTATCAATTTGCATAGTTGAATAACATAAACTTACGTATTTTTCATAAAATGCACAATTAAAGAAATGAAGAACTATGATATTACTCCTTAAAAGCAAATTACATGCTCTAAAACTAATATATCAAAAATGAATACCAAATATGCACTTGCGTAACATCCCGAACGTGTGTGCTAAGACGAAATGGTATCTATTATTCTACGTACTTAATTCGTGACTTCAAAAACAAATCCAGATGAAGTTTCTCAATCGAACCAGTTAACATAAATTAAAAAATGAAAGTTCTAGTAGTTATACACAGATCACCAAATAAAAATATAATGAAAAAGGAATATAAAAGCATCATACCCTCGGATGATGCGCCAAAGGATCTTGGCTGGAGCACGGAAATGTATGTGGCCATGGGACGGCTTGATGTTCATTCGCTTATGAAGAAATCGCAAGTACTTCATCTTCTGCCGAATGAGGTCACCTGACCAGTAGATTTCCTCGCACCTGACCACCACCACTTTCTATTCGTTCAAAAGCTCCTTGGCTATGATGGAGGCCAGGCGGCCCATCATGTGATGCCTTGCATCCATCACCACTCTTTTCGCGCATATCCCCAATCCCTACACCATTCATTCTCTCTCTCTCTCTCTCTCTCTCTCTCTCTCTCTCTCTCTCTCTCGGGCTGCTGAGGAATGAAGATGATTTGGGTTAGGTCCTGTTCTCTTTACTGTTTTCAGCCTGTTTTGAGTTTTCGATTGTTTTCGATTTTTGGAAATATCGAAAACGCGTTCACTTTGCACATTTTCAGAAACGCGTTTTTCAAAATACCAAAAAAAAAATACAAAGAAAACTCAAAACGAGTTTATATCGTTTTGGATATTTTGTGTTAAAAAGTCCAAAACGACCAAAATGCGTGTTTTGGATTTTTTTTTGGTTAATGTGAGGCACTTCCATCACTTGAAATTCTTATATTATTTTGCCATTATATATAGATCCATATTAAGATTTTTTTTGTAATTTATTTATTTATTATTATTATTTTTTTAAATGTGAGACATTTCCTTCACCTGAAATTCTTATATTATTTTGTCATTATATATAAATTCATGTTAAGATTTTTTTTTTTTTGTAAATTATTATTATTATTATTATTATTATTATTATTTTTTTTTTTGTAAAAGTAAGTCACTTCCTTTACTTGAACTTCTTATGTTATTTGGTCATTATATATCGATCCACGTTAAGATTTTTTTATTTTTTTTATTTTTTATTTTTTTTTTGTAAAAGTGAGACACTTCATTCACTTGAAGTTTTTATATTATTTTTCCATTATATATAGATCTATTTTAAGATTTTTATTTGTTTATTTTTTTTTTATTTTTATTTTGTAAAAGTGAGACGCTTCCTTCATTTGAAATTCTTATATTATTTTGTCATTATATAGAGAACATGTTAAGATTTTTTTTTTTTTGTAATTTTTTTTTATTATTGTTTTTTTTTTTTTTAAATGTGAGATGTAAATTTTTTTTATTTATTATTTTTTTTATTTTGTAAAAGTGAGACACTTCCTTCACTTGAAGTTCTTATGTTATTTTGCCATTATATAGATCCATGTTAAGATTTTTTTTTTTTTTGTAATTTCTTTTTTATTATTATTATTTTTTTTTTTTTGTAAATGTGAGACATTTTCTTCACTTGAAATTCTTATATTATTTTGCCATTATATTTAGATCCATGTTAAGATTTTGTTGGTATGAGGTTAAATTTTTGTTTAGCTGAAACAATATTAATGATGAATTTATTGACATAGAGAACTAACTGATTTATTAACATTAAAATTAATGTAATTCAACAAATCAACCATTTTTTACATATAAAATATTACAAAATAAATATATCAAAAAATTACAAAGTAAACACATTTTTCAGTTTTCTATTTTTGAAAAAGTTTTTCAAAATCACAAAGAGAACATGTTTTCAGCAATCCCAAAACAAACAACCAAAATCCAAAATTCAAAATAAAATCCAAAATCGAAACACAAAGAGAACGGTCCCTTAGGATTTCATCTAGGGATTTGAATTTGGCATTTTAATTGGATTGTCGGATCTATTTAGCGGATCCCATTTAGTCTTTTCGTGCTGTTAAGAAATTTGACTGAAATAGCATTGATGTGAGGCGAATAGTGGTATGTAGCACTCTAGTAATATTTCTGTAGCAACTGTTTGTGACTAGGGGTGGATGTTTATCGATTCAGTTCGGTTACTGAAGGAACCGAAATGCAACCGAAACTCTCGGTTCGGTTCCTTTAATAACAAGAATCGAAAAATTTCGGTTTCGGTTTCGGTTATTGTTTATTTTACGGTTCTTTTTCGGTTCCTATTAAAAAAATTAAATTTGATGCAAATACGAAAAATATCTAATTATTTTCAAAAATCAAAGCTCAATAGAGCCAAATAGAGCATCCAAAACATATCAATAAGACTTGTTAAACTTAAGCTCCAAATTGAAGGAAAAGAAACAACCAAATAATCCTAATATAAGTATATGATAATGATACAACCATATCGAATGACAAAACTTAAAGCAAAATGTATCTTCAAAATATATCAATAAAACTTTTTAAACATCAAAATTTCATGTAAGATGGAACATGATATGAAATATTCAACAATTATCATGTAAAGCAATATAAAAAGTGTCAAGAGTGTCATTAGGCTTAATTTAAATTAAGAATGTTCGGTTCTCGGTTTGGTTTTCGATTTTCAAGTAGGAACCGATTGGTTTTTGGTTCTTCATTTTTTGATTTCGGTTCAGTTCTCGTTTTTATCCTAAAGAATCAACGGGTTTCGATTTTTTTGTTCGATTTCGGTTCTGTGACTAATAAAAGGAATAATTATTGTTGCCATTGTCCCTCGAACCTGTTAATTTTTTGCAGGTTTTACCTTAACTCTTCATTCATTACACTTGTAGCTCAAACCTTTCAAGTGCATGCTAATAAAGGACAAATTGATGGAATCCATTTATTTTTAGTTAGGGGTAAATACACCATTGGTCATTGTACTTTATACTTTATGTTATCTTGGCCACTCAAATCAATTTTGTTTCACCATGACCACACAACTTCATGTAAAAGAATTTGTTTCTACTTCTGAACATCAAATAGCAGCTAATGAACCAGTAATAATAGTGGCTATAAAGAAATGATGGAATCTTCTTGAAATGGCCGAGATTTTTTGACTGATACTGATCCTTGAAATCTTTATTTGGCAAAATATCACATGCAATTTTGAAACTGTAAAAATAGCACCATGACATAAAAAATTTGTAAAAATAACATCCAATATCATATTAAATATTTTCAAAAAAAAAGCATTAAATATTAAATAAAAAAATCAGTTACATTTAACTGAAACTCCAAGATATGTGCAATAACCAACCTTGATTTATCTTACATTAATCAAATCACATTAATCAAAGAATTCCATTACTTCTCCCAAAATTCACAATCACATAGCTACTTCAAGAATTCAGAAAAAAAAAAAAAGAAAAGAAAAGGCACCACGTCGTTGAAAAGTGCACGTTAAATATCGATGTATGAAGGGAGAAGAATCGTTAAGAGAAAGGATGACTTAGATGGTTCCAAGATCGATACCCTGCTGCAGAGAAAAGAAAATTGGAAGAACGAATTGATTGCACACTAAATGAAGCTAAAGAAAAGGAAGAATTCGAAATTTTGGAAGTTGAGGTTGTATCTAAATATAAAGATGATCATTTTTCCGCTTTTATGAATACTTGGAAGGAAAATGATAAAGAATGTAAATTTATGGCAGTTTTAGTTGCTTAGCCAATCAGATAGTTTACCACATCAAAATGGATTATAAATCAAGATCCATAGCTGTATACTGATGTACTAAAAATCATGGGATGACAGACTGCTGTTATATATACTGAAACCATAGGAAATAATTAGAATACTCTAGGTGATGTCCAAATTTAAGTTTCTATGTCTCAAGGGGTCACATCTCATTGGCCATCAAACCAGATGAAATGTGGATTGGAAAAAGCTCCTTCTTCATCAATGTCGTGCAGTTCTATCCACATGTTAATAAGAACATAAAGATGGGTTCTCTTGTCCTCTCCAGGAAGGAACCTAAATCCAAGAAACCATCCCCCACCTGATCTCTAAGGAATCAATATTCAATTTCATTCTCTCGAGTAGATGAACTTCAGGAGATTCACAAACAATTTGGCTTCTTGATTCACAAACGGTTGGTCTCCTGAATGCGAATCTTGGTTTTTTTCTCGGACGGATCGATGCTTCCCGATTATAGTTTAACCTCAAGTTACAATGAATTAAAAATTTAAAGACTTCATGACACATTGAATTTTGAATAAACAAATACGGTATTAAAATGAATAGAAGAAAAAAGAAAAACAGATATAAATCAAAGTATTCACAATTCACATATTAGAATAACATACCTCCTTCGATACGGCAAGCCTATTTTTTTTTTTTACAACGCCACATCTTCAAATGAGGATTGGTTTGTGGCTAATTTCCACGTGGGAATATTTCAACAGCTAAAGCAAACTGGCCAGATTCAGTATGCAAAGCCAATTTACTTTAAATGGAAAAAAATTCACATACTAATATCAATTTTTGAGAAATTAAGAATCAATGGCAATTTCGCTCAGTCTAATATTTGCTTATTCGGTGTATTGGTTTTTCTCAATTGGAATGGGTTGGAAAGTCCCTAGCTAGAACTCATTTTTTAGTCTATCACGTTAATGCACCTAAAAAAATGACCCTCTAAGTGCATCCGCATTGGATAAGTTAAATTTAACTAGTCCCATAGGTAAAAAATTAAATGTCAAATGATATGTATACATATTAAAGTTAACTATTTATTATTGCCACAATGATTGTGTTAGTTTTTAGTTAACCCTAAGAATATGATAAATATATATTTTTTTTAAAATAGCAAATTTTATATATTAATATGGTACTCATTTTTAAAATTTCATTATATTATATAACATGAAATCAACAACAAATTTATTTTTGTTATCTATGTTAAAAAAATTAAGAAAAAAATGAACAAATAAGGGATTGAGTGGGTGAATAGATGGAGGTTAGGGATGGGGAAGAGATGTATTTACGCTATTGGAGAATTTTAAAACAAAGGTGCCACATTAACGAAATTTAATAAGAAAGTTAACATATTGCTAAAAAGATTCATTTAGCAAATAAGTTAACATATCCATTGTAGATATAAAATTGACTATTAATTAACATCTCTTACTAACAAACACTTTAACACATCCAATATAGATGCTCTAAGGCTCTGTTTTTATAAAAGTTTTGTGTTTAAGCCTCAGTACAAAAAAAATAGCCTACGGCAACGCGCAAAAAATGTTGCAAAAGACCTTTTATAGCGTCCGTGTGCATGTTGCAAATCGCAGTGTTGCCGTAGAGGGAAATAATACGACAACGTTCATTGCATGTTGCAAAAGATTGAATTGTGCGTTGCAATAGACCTTTAGCAACGTTCAATGCACGTTGCGGTAAACTTTTGGCAGCGTTCATTGAGTATTGCGATTGATACTTTTGGCAATGTTCAACGCATGTTGCGGTAGACTTTTAGCAACGTTCTTTGCATGTTGCGATAGATACTTTTAGAAACGTTCTTTGCGTGCTGCCATTGGTACTTTTGACAATGTTCACTGGGCGTTGCCGTTGATACTTTTGACAACACTCATTGCGCGTTGCTGTTAATACTTTTGGCAACACTCTTTGAGCGTTGCCATTTATCTTTTATATATATATATTTTTATTTTTTGCAAATCAATATAGATATTTTCACTGATAATCAACAAATTTCTTAAATATATACGTAATATGTAAAATATGAAACATGTGTACTATAAATAAATCAACTACTCAAAAAAGTGCAAGTATTTTAAAGAAAATTAGATCACATATATTTATACAAAACAATACACCGGCACTTTGTTCTCATACATTGAAACAAAATTCTGAAACAGTAGTTTTTCACCTATTTGATTGCACATCTAAGTTTTGACATTTATTATCCCTCTACATTGCAACAATATCTCTAGTAGACCATCAGTCATACAAAAAGGAACTACTATCACCAATTTTCAACACGAATCATCGTAAAAGATGAGTACTTCCCTGACTTCTGAAGTCTAGTTTGAGCTGGGTCTATGACAAACCATCTTGTGAAAGGGCTACAAAATTCACTTTTACCTGCAAAGACATTATGAAAGTCTAATTATCATGACTCTAACTCCACTAAATGCAAAAATGTAGAAATAAATCATACGAAATATTAGAATTATCATTTTCTATTATAAAACTTTAAATAAACTTTTACACAGTCTCCCTATAAAATGGACTTAGTCAACTTGTATGGAAACATCACAACCACCATAATATTTTAAACAAGCCTACATCTTAATAGCAGCTGTCTTGCCTTTCATATTAGCATTAGCAATACGCCATGGACTCAAAACCTATTCTTGATAGCATCTAGAGGGTATACAAAAGTAGCTGCAACAGAATCAATTAATAACACCATTTTACCTCTTCGCTATCAATTATTTACTTTTCCCATTCATACTCTACTAAATCAATATAATTTCACTCTATTAATTCTATTATAAATTATAGTTATTTCACCCTCTTATTATTTTATTTAATAAATAAGAGACAGATAATATCCAACCAACAGTAATTCTAAAAGGAATTCAAACTTCATAAATAATTTTTCCTTTTACATAATTGCACAAATTTCAACCTTGTAAAAACCTACTCTTCATAAAAAGTCAGTTGTCAATACTTTATTTTCTTATTTTTTACTTCCACAAAAAATTATTACATTTCTTTTAACTTGTCCATCAGTAAGTTTCTCTTAAAAAATACAAACGTGTAGATCCCATCTACCCCAATTTAATAACTGTCAGATAGATGAAGCTAAACTGAAATGTATATAGAGAATAGGGCAATCAAATATAATTATGAATTGCTACATACAAAAAATAATTCAATTTCTTAGTTTTAATTCAGAAAAAGTAAAAACTAATAAGGGCGAAATATGACATTACAACTCAACATCAGATGGTGAGGCCAAATCTAACCATAATAAAAGTATTTTCTAAAACGAACTGCACATTAAATGAAATTCAACCAAAAACTCTTACCAGAGGAAATGAAGCTAAGACATTCCAAATTGAATAAGAAGTTCCAAATATGACTATCTTAGCACTATATTCAACTTAAGACCAACCATTTTCAGATTTGAGAGCATAAGAACAGATCAAACTATTTACTTAATATTTCAACCTCAATAAATGTGAAATAACCAAGTTTAATGGTTAGTCCCAGAAACATTATAAATCAATTCTATTTCTTATATTTTCAAAGCCAATCAAATATCATCTTTATAACCCTTTAAACATATAGGATGAATACATAATTGAAACTCAAACATGGAGAAATGTTGACAACCAAGTTATGGTCATACTGATATAAATAAGGGAATTAGATGTGAAAGCATCATACTCAAACCAAGATCAATAACATATAGCTTCTTCTCATCAGCAGAACCAGGTTGACCGAGTAAAAAATTCTCTGGTTTCACATCTCCATGCACAAACCTAGATAAATGACCGAGAAGTAATGACTATCAATTATTAAAATGAAGCTGATAATGTTAGAAACCAATCACAAATTGCAAAAATAGGTAATGGTACAATCATTCATCATGTAGATTTACCCCTTCTGGTGAAGCTTTTCAAGAATCGATATGGCCTCCACAGCAATACAAGCGGCCATATAATTAAGTGACATCCTGTAGCAGATGGTCCATCAAACAAGGAAACAAATAGTATAGAAAGGATTAGAAAAATGACAGCATATTTTGGGCGACACTATACACGTGAGAGTCTGTGTGTATGTTATAGAACAAGAGAGGTGCTATTTCTTACGACTGGCCTAAAGAATTCCAAACATCCCAAGATGTAAAAATCCCCTTGACGGCCCTTATTGTGAACCCATGGGATCCCATAACATCCGTTCAGAGTGCTTTTTAATCCAAACAGAGAAAATGTGATCAATCGCGAGAAATAGAGACTTAAAGTCAAGGAGTAATCCACAGAAGATAAGGATATGGCCTGACGAATGTCGTCGCAAGCTCAGGAAGAACAATAACCAATATCTGATATCCTGATATGGGTGACATAATCGAATGAGCATTTAATTTGAGAATCAAACAATTATCAGTGCCAGCACTTCGAATTAGTAAATTTGAAAAAATGTTAAGCCTACTCCAAGTAATGATAAACATAAATGCCTCAATTTATATTTAAAGTATCACAAATTCACAGTGAGAACAATACCTAAAAAGTTTAATAACAAAAAGAATCAGAGCTACAAGCACTTTGTAAACAATATGACCTGAACCAGTGATAGAGCAAACAAAAATAGAAATCAGTGATGACCTATTAAATGGAAATAGAAATCAGTGATGACCTACTCAGCAACCTAGCAAAATGGTGCTCATTTATGTATACACTGTCTTCCTCTATTCAAATACTTTTATTATATCAGAGGAAGATGTGTACTATTAACTTCACATATGAAATTTTAAATAAAAACATAATAGGAAAATATTGATGATGCATTTTGGAATGATTTGGCAAAAGAGTGATGGGGGCCGAAGAGGTATTGGACGGGTTTGAGTAGTATATAGGTTGGGTTTTGATTTTCAATTTTTTATAAATTGCAAAATGGTCCTTACTCGTCTCAATTTGGTAATTTAAGTGTGATTTTGTATTTTGAAATTTCGTCCCAATTTTAGAGAGATGTAAAATTAGGCCCACAAGTCTTTTGCAACATGCATTGCGCGTTGCAAAAAGTAGATCCATTGCAACGCACAATGCGCGTTGCAAAAGGCGAGATGTAAAATTTGGCTCATACGCGCATATGAGTATTGCAAAAGGCCTACCTTTTGCAACGGGCACTGCGTGTTGAAAAAGAATTTGCAAAAGATCTACCTTTTGCAACGCGCACTGCGTGTTGCAAAAGACAGTGCGCGTTGCAAAAGGTAGATCTTTTGCAACGTTATGTGCAGTGAACGTTGCAAAAGGTTGAACTTTTTACAACACTTACTGCACGTTGCAAAAGACAAGTATTAGCAACATTCACTTACTGAATGTTGCTAAATCACAAATATTCATATCAATCGCAACATGAAACTACTGAATGTTGCGGTAGACCATTTTTAGCAACATTCAATCAACGAATGTTGCCTTTTGCATGCTGCAAAAGGTTTTTTTTCTTGTAGTGCCTGTGTTTAGGTAATGTGTTACTACACACATTTATAATCACTTCAATTTTCAATATCGCTTTTTAACCGCATACATTTTTCGAAATCACTTTTTAACCACATATTCTATCTTGAAAGTTGAAAACATAAAAAACTAAAAATAATGGCGACTGCTCAGGTGCCGAACACAAGCTAAAAAAAATGATGTTTTATGTTTTTGAAGTAAAATATATGCCCTTGTTTGATTTTCATTAAAAAAAAAATTTCTTTTTTCTACAGTATTGAATCTCAATAATTTATTAAAAGTCAAGATCACAATATTTGACTTTTCAACCAAATTTCAACCTTTCATTTTTTTAAAAATCACTATTTATTTTAAAAAACTCTTTTTGAACAATATCAAACACATTGGTTAAAAAGTGAAGAGAGAAATGTGTGTGGTTAAAAATTGTTTGGAGAATTGTGTTGTAAAAAAACATGTTTTTAAACAATGTTGCCACCAAAACAAGTTTGCCACCAACACGCATCTTGAATATGTACAGAAGCAAAATGTAGATTACGTACTTATCTCCAATTCAAGATTCAGAGTTCAAAAAGAGTTTAATTTTGAGCGTTTTTATTTATTAACAGTCATGAAAAAGGAGGTGCTAACCTGTGACTTATATTCATATATTAAAGAAAACTTGTGAATCCAATTAATGAAAAGGTGGTGAAAAGTGAAATGATTTCTTTTGAGGTGGAAATTTAATCCCCATGAGGCTCCTCTCCCTCCACATGTATCATGGATGTATGTATAAAGTCAAAGCCAGCTCCATCAGGTAATCTTGGTCCATTTCAGCATATATTCAGACAATATATATGTCTGTATTCAAATCTTACAATTATATATCTATATTTTGCTTATAACCAAAACCCCACTTTTTTTCTCCTAAGATTTGTCGTGGGGTGGATCATATTTTTTCCCCCCCGTCGTATTATTATCTTGTACTGTTCGAAGGAAGTTCTGTATTTTACACGTTCAGTAATAGGAGTGCATCTATGATATTTTAAGTTAAACATATTTTAAGTTAAACAATTTTTTTTATTTTTTACTTTTTTTAATGTTACGGGGGGGTGGAACCCATCAGTAAAATTGTGAAATTTTTACTGTGCTTGATTTGAGCTCCATTAGGATTTAGGGTACAATTCAGTGGTTTTATATATAATGGAGAAAGACGGAAACTATTCGGTAATACATATGTAGTTCCAAATCTCATCTTTTTTCTATTGTTTGTGTGGTTACATTGACACATCATTTCATGGCCTTGTTGTTTTACTCTGAACATCCAGATTTCTTGCTGCAGGCTACAGGAAATTATCCTGCAATTGACTATTCTATTGAAACTCATCATCAGCAGCAGCAGATAATGAGACCACAAATTGGAGAAACTTCTGCTGATAATACTTGTCAAATGGTTGATTATATGCTTAATAATCCTCCACTTCAATCCTCTAATTTTTGCGGTTCGACTTCGTTGGATAAGTTGAGTTTTGCAGATGTGATGCAACTGGCAGATTTTGGCCCCAAGTTGGCATTAAATCAAGCTAGAACTTCTGATGATCTAGAAACTGCAGGAGGGATTGATCCGGTTTACTTCCTAAAGTTTCCGGTTTTAAATGAGAGATTGCAAGATGATCAATCCCTAATGGGGGCACCTCAAGGCCTTGGAGATAATCAAGAAAGTAATGGTAAAGCAGTGGAAGACTGTAGTGAAGATATGTTTGAGGAGAATAACTCAGTTCAATTAAGGTTTCTCGGAAAAAACAATCTCGAAAAACACCAGGTTACGGATTCAGGTAAGAACAAGAGAAAGAGGCCTAGAACTATAAAGACAACTGAGGAAGTTGAGAGCCAAAGGATGACACATATCGCGGTCGAAAGAAACCGCAGAAAGCAAATGAATGAGCATCTTCGAGTTCTCAGGTCTCTCATGCCTGGTTCCTATGTCCAAAGGGTAATCAAAATATAATTTATTTTTTTATTTTTTTATCATATTTACAAGTCTAGATTAATCATTAAGATATAATTTAGTTTTATTTTGTGCCAATTATAGGGAGATCAAGCTTCGATAATAGGCGGAGCAATTGAGTTTGTGAGAGAATTAGAACAACTTCTCCAATGCCTCGAGTCGCAAAAGAGGCGACGAATCTATGGAGATGGCCAAAGGCCAATAGGAGATCCTTCTCTTGTGGTGCAGCAGCAGCAGCAACCTCAACCACAATTTCTAATTCCTCCGGTGCCAAATCCACTTAATGATCAAGTTAAACTTGTCGAATATGAAACTGGGCTGCGCGAAGAAACAGCGGAAAGCAAGTCGTGTTTGGCTGATGTTGAAGTGAAGGTTTTAGGGTTTGATGCACTGATCAAGATTTTATCAAGAAGAAGACCAGGCCAGCTCATTAAGGCCATAGCAGCACTTGAAGATTTGCAGCTTAATATTCTTCACACCAACATTACTACAATTGAACAAACTGTTCTCTACTCTTTCAATGTCAAGGTAATTTTTCTTTCAATGCAAATTTCTAAGACAAGAAGTGTTATATATCTTGAGCTCTCTATCCCCTGTACCATTTAATTTTATACTTTCTCCTTTCATTTTTAAGTTTGTACCTTGCTTTATTTTTCTTCTCAATCTGAAAAATACTGGTGCGTTGTTTGAGTTTAGAAGGAAACATAACGTGTGTTTGGCCCTCATTTTTTGAAAAAAATTGTGGTTTTGAATAGTATTTTTGGAAAATTGTGTGGTTAAAAAATGTTTGAAAAATAAAAAATGATAGACTTAACTAAGATAGATGGTTGAGATTAATTGTTTAATAAATTTTGTTTTCAAAAAATGGAAGCCAAACTGGGGCATAGATAAAATTTGATAAAATTATTTCCCATAACAATTGAAAATTTCGATTTGTGTTTTGAATATATATAGGTTTCTGATAAATAAACATTTTGCATTTAATTAATTAATTTTTTGTTATTTTATATGCAGATTACTGTTGAAGCTAGGTTTTCTGCTGAAGACATAGCAAACTCTGTTCAACAAATATTCAGTTTTATTCAAGCAGAAAGCGGCATTTGATGTAATAAAATAGAACTCGATTCGCACATTTACTTGGATATTTATGTTATGTTATTTATGAGATACTGCAGTAACGAAATTGAATAATGTTGATGTTTCAATGGTTGAAATTGAATAATGACGATTCTTACATGCCATCTATTAGAATTGTTCATTGAAAAAATTAAAAACCCTTAACGAGTGTTATCATATTTTTCGAAACTTGGCATTCTTATTGAAAGTTAGCAGTTTATAAACAAATTTTACCAAATAGAGTGAAAATAACGACACTAGAGTTTAGCATATTCGTCTTGCAAAGGTTGACCGTGCGGAATCCCAAGACTCGATAACTAGCAATTAGCATTGTTGTCTGTGTATGTTAGATTGCAATCTATCATCTGGTAATGGCTTTCGTGGTGAGGCCCTAGGAGGTTATACAGAGACAAGATAAGGAGAAGTGTCAAATTCAATGGCAACCCTAATGCAATAATAGTAGGATAAGTTTTGGAAAGTCAACGCACCCCACCCCCAATCTTTGATTCCTTTTGGGTTGACATGTCAGAACTCAGAAACTATAATCAGAAGTGTCAAATAGTGTAGGGTCCTTTTTGTCATCTTGTTTATGAAGGTTGCATTCAATCATCTCCCATTTTTGTTTTGTGGGTTTTTCAGTCAATATTTGGATGTATTAGCTAGCATTTAATTTAATTTGTACAGACAACGAAGCACATGGTGGTGGGGTTTGGTTTCTTTAAGGTTGATTTGGGATCATTCGTGACTTCGAAGATACATCAATTTGGCTTTTTACCAAAGAGAGAAATTATGGAAGGGATGTGGTTAAGTTATAAAAATTAAAATAATAAAGATTGTAATTGCAATTGGAATTGGAATTCTTTAGATTTGTAATTTATTGGCGATTAGTAATCATGAACAAATTGAGTCACAGTTTTATTCAAAAAAGGATAGTTGGTGCAAAGTATTCTTATCGTTTGTTTCCATTGCATACATCGTTCCTCCTATTTTGATTTTAACATTTGGACTCTCAAATAGACATTTATTTGCACGGAATGTCCTCAATATCCATTTCCTCTATTATTTGAAAAAAGACAAAGTTAACCACCTCTTTAAAGAAACAAATACAAAAATAAATAAAAAATAATAATCGTAGATGCCTAAGATTTTCCAAAAATGCAAACTAATCTCATTTAAAAAAATAAAAATAAAATAAAAATCATCTAACCCACCTATCTCATCTCATCTCCCACTTACTTGATTTTAATAACATCTAAATTCTCACTACAAGAATATCTTCGAATAGCGACGACAAAAGTAATCTCCGAAAGTCCAAATGTCGTTGCTATTTCATATTAGAGACGACAAAGTCTTCTCTATTTTTCGTTCCTTTAGGCCCTAGATGATGCCAATTAGAGACGACAATAGTCATCTATATTGCGAGGGAGCCTACAGAGACGACGACTTTGTCGTCTCTAGTACCTTGACACCTACAGAGACGATTTTGTCATCTCTAATTGTGAAAAATATTTAATAAATTTTATTTATTTATTTTGAATCGATTCAATCCCTTCTCAACCCGACTCTAATCTCAATTCGAATCGCCAACCCACGAAATTTCTTTAATTCATATTCATATAATAATTGGGTATAACTTTGATTCGAACTCGAGACCTAAGTGTTGGATGGTCATGTCCCAACCGCTAAGTCAATTAAATTCTTGTATTAAATTTTATTTTTAATAATATATATTAGTTAACATAACAAATATTTATTCTATTAAATTATATCTTAATAATATTTTTCTCAACAAATTAACTTTAATATTAATTCTATAAATGTAAATAATCAAATAAATCAACAAAACAAATATAGAAATTGAAAAAATATACCATCATAAATCATGTTAAAAAAATCAGATTTAAAAAAAATTAAGAAGACTTAATAGAGACGATTAGGTCGTCTCTATTAGTCCAACAAATAGAGACGACAAGAAAATTCGTCTCTATTGTTCCAATAAATAGAGACGGCTTGAGATTGTCATCTCTAGTGATCGTACCAATAGAGACAACAAGAAAAGTTGGTCAACAAATAGAGACGACGTCTTTATTGGTCCACCCAATAGTGACGACATTTCTTGTCATCTCTATTTGTTTGCATCAATAGAGACGACTTCATAATATCGTCTCTATTGGGTAGACCAATGGAGATGATTATTTTTGTCGTCTCAATAGAGACGAATTTTCGTGTCATCTTTAATTTTCATCGTTTTTGCTCATATTTCTTGTAGTGTCTTACAAGTAAAATCTTAGATTTACTATAAATTGCATTAATGATAATTATATATACCCTCACAACCCTAGTTATTATTATCATTGTATCCCTTGTTGCTCTAATTTTTCAACATAAATGGAGCTATTTTTGATTACATACATATATATATATATAATCTTTTTTTACATCTCAGTTCTCTGCTTCTTTCTTCAATTTCTATTCTATCAGGAGTTTCTTTGAATTATTATATTTTTTGTTATTCAATTTAGGTTCCGATTCACTCTAGTTTATCATTTTTTTTTTTTCATTTTGGTATCAAATTTACGTTTCTCGGTATGTTAGATTTTGAATCGGTTCGAGTGGGTGATGCAGTGGAGAAGGAAGGACGCAAACGCGTTAGGGTATCTTTTTTTTTTTTGTTTGTTGGGCTTCTTGAAAATGGCAATGTGGATCACTATTGAGATGGGTATTTGGGATTATTTTAGGAGAAAATTACACTAACTCCTAAGTTTAAAGATCACATTTTAAAAATAAGATGGTAAAGTTTACTTATTTAAAAATCAGGTGTTAATTATCCAATTAACAAATATTAATTAAATGTTTTATCAAAATTAAAATCAAATATAGCTTTAACTACAACACATACACGAACACCAAACAGAGTCTCTCTCTCTCTCTCTCTCTCTCTCTCTCTCTCTCTCTCTCTCTCTCTCTCTCTCAGACCAGAGGCTGCGACCCCTCTTTACCCACCCAGGTCATCGTTGACGTAGCGGAAATCTCACCCTTGGCTCTGCTGCAGGTTCAGTCATCGCTGCGGTGCAATCGAAACAGCTCCTCTGCTACGACGAAGCAGCTGCGATCGAAGACTTGATCGACTTAGTATGAGTTTTGATTTAAAGGTTTTCTTCTCCGTATAGCTAGTTTGTTCGATCTCGGTGTGTGTAGATCGTGGTGTCTAATTTTGTGATTTGTGGTGTATGTGTCACTGTGTGTACGTCTCGGTGTATGGAGGTTATGGTGGCGGTGGCGGTGGTGGTGGTGACGGCTTGTGGTGGTGAAGGTGATGATGGAGGTTGAGGTTGAGGTTGTGTGATCGGAGTTTGGGGTTGGGGTGGGTGGAGTTTCGCAACTAAAATTGTAGTTTTAATTGAATTGTGACCTCGTGTGACCAATTGTGACTTTGTGTGATAAATGTTAGTTTGCATGTGGGGATAGAGTTGGATGGGGTAAGGTTGCGGTGAAATTTACGATTGTATTTTGTGACTGAAATGTAATTTTGTGTGACCAATTGTGACTTTGCGGGTAGGGTGAAGTGGGGGTGGGAAAACATAGAGAAAAAAAATCATTTTGGATCTGGGCGGGGTGGAATGAGATTAGAGTGAAATTTGCGATTAAATTTGTAATTATGATTTTTTATTTTGTGTGATCAATTGTCACTTTATGGATGAGGTGGGGTGGGGTCAATTTTGCAACTAAATAAAAAATCTCATTTTTGTAGAGTGAGTAGGGCAGTGTCAAGTTGAGGTGGGGAGGGGAAAAGTAGAAGAAAAAAATCATTTTTGGGTGTGGTAGGGTTGGGTAGGGTAGGGTTAGGTGGGGTCGGGGTCGGGGTGGAGGTGGAGGCGGCGGGTGGGGTCTGGGGTTGGAATTGTGATTGACGGACACATGTTGTTTAATGATTTTTTTTTGTTTAAATATTATATTAGTTTTAATTTAATATATAAATAATAATTATTTTCATATTATACAATATTATATCAATGGACGGGTGAGGGTGGGGTTGCGGTGAAATTTGCGATTAAATTTGTAATTGTGATTTGTGACTGAAATATGACTTTGTGCAACCAATTGTGACTTTGCAGAGTGGGGTGAGGTGGGGTGAGATGGGACAGGGTGGGGTGGGGTGGGGTGAGGTGAGGTGAGGTGGAAAAAATAGAAGAAAAAATCATTTTGAGGGTGGGTGGGGTGGATGGGTGAGTGAGTGAATGAATGAGTGGCGGGGTGCGTGGGTAGGGTGTGGAAAACTAGAAGAAAAAAATCATTTTTGGGCATGGGGTGGGGTAGGCTCAGGGTGAGGGTGGTAGAGTAGGGTAGGGTGAGAAAACATAGAGAGAGAGAAGGAAAAAGGGGTCGAGGTCGGGGTGGGAGTCGGGAAAAGTAGAAAAAAAATCATTTTTTGGGGTGAGGTGGGTGGGGTACGTGTTTTCTCAAATAGTGTACCACAAGCGTATGAGTCGCTTACAAGTAGTAAAGTGAGCTTTTTGAGTCCGGATTGTCGATCCCACGAGAAATGTTTACTTTAGATTATACAACTTTAATTAATTTAATTCTAACTATAAAAAGAAACACATAATTAAAAGTTGGTTTTGGAAAATTCTAAATTAACGAAACTAATGTTAAACCAAATTACAGTAAGGAAAATGAAAGATAAAATAGTTGAGATTCATGATTTCACTTAACTCTCGCTTAAGTAATTTCTAAACACATGCAAATTAATAAATTAATCATTTACAATGTTAGACCCGATTTTTCAAGTTTAGCTAATTACCTCTCTCGAGTGAAATTAATCCTAATCAATTGGTTTAACCTACTATATCTCTATGTCGATTAAAGTTCAATCAATTGCATTAACCCTTTGTGAAAATAGTTCAATTGATCATCTAGGGTTTAAGGTATATCTCTATCCTTAACAAGAACCTAAAGCATTTGTTATTTAGTCTAAAATGCACAATATCTCTTGATTACCATACACTTCACAAAACATATATTTGGTGATCAATCAAACACATAGAATAATTTCAATAACAAACACACATGAAATAAGCTCAAAATTAATAAACAAACATTAAAATTACTTAAACTAAGTTAAGCTACATCAATCATCCCAATATAAAACAACTAGCCCATTGTATAAATATTGCACAAAAGTTGAGGTTTACAAAAATGCATCACAAAATATAGAAATCAAAGATTAAAAATACAAGATAATGAAATAAATTATTTCCCTTGATTTTTGCCCCAAAATTCCTTCAACAATGTTTTGAACCTTCACCTCACTTGTTGCTTCTTTGATCCATTGGAGACTAGCAACATGGAAACAAAAAAATAAAACTAATCAAAATAAAAAATTCTGCATGTACACTCGATGTACCGCGCCAATCAAAGTTTGACACTTAATTAAATTTTTTATATAAAATTTCTTTTGACTTTTATTTGCGTTTTTCTCTAAAAATTTGTCTATCTTATCACTTATTTTCCTTTTAATATGTTATAATTTTTAATTAACTTTATTTTTTAATATGTTGCTTACATATATTTTATTCAAAATCCAATATATTAATAAATATATTTTATTTTTCCTTATTTTTTAAATATACCAATTTTTGTCAAAATGATTAAATTTTCTACCAATTTATTATTGGTGGTAAAAAGTTGATACCAGATAATTAATTATTTTTATAATATCCTTATTGAAGAACCTACTCATTTATTGATATAATAGGAAGTAAAACTTCAAAGATTTTATTTATTTATTTTCAAAATATATTGATTCAAAATTTTCATTTTTAACTCAACAAATTTATATATGATGTATTTATTTATTTTCAAATATATCAATCCAGAATTTTCATTTTCAATGTAACACATTTACATAGATATTACATTTATTTATGTTCAAATATATTAATATATACAATTTTTTCATTTCTTACGTAACACATTTACATAGATACCAAATGTATTTATATTCAAATATATTATTAATCCAATTTTTTCATTTCCTACATAACACATTTACATAGATATCATATTATTTATGTTCAAATATATTAATCTAATTTTTTCATTTTCAATGTAATGGATTTACACATAATACATTTATTACAACTCTAAGTAAATATGTAATAAATAATAATTTTTCCTACAAAAATATTTATCTTTTCTTTTGATAATTATTGCATTATTTTGAATTCAAAAAATATGTAATATAAGTGTCAAATCCAAGATTTCAACGAGAAATTTAATACAAACTAAGAAATGAGAGCAATCTCTAAACATATCATTCGTAAAATTGTCTTAAATACTAATTGTAAAGTTTTTACTTATACTTTTTATTTTTTTTCCAAATCCAATCTTTTTAATTTATCTCATTTAAGTCCTAAAATGATACCTATCAGTTCTTACCTAAATTTAATTTGACTTAAATGATTAATTTTGAATCTTTTTCTTCTCAAATTAAAAGAAATAATAGATATTCAATATTTCTAAATAAATTCAATTAAATCATTTAATTTTCTATAACTTTAGATTTTGATAAACTCAGTGGTTCAATTTGTAAAATAGAAGATGTTGGCAAAATCATCTATCTATATATCCTTATATCTATCCACGTATAATAATAGAATGACAGTCATCATTTTATGCACATATAGTTTCCTGCTCATTTTCATTTACTATTTTAAGAAATTTCTTATTTTTATCAATTTATTTTTAATACATGAATTAGGAAAGTCCAATTAATGCATGTAGTAAATGATGTATGAATTTATGGAAATATATATATATATATATATATATATATATATATAGGATTTTGTATAAGTTTATCACGTGTAATGCAACATTTAATTTAAATTTTAGCATTTTTTTATTTTTTATAATGTTTGGTAAATTTTGTTCGTAATGTATTTGTTTTTTTACATGTAATGAAATGAAATATTTTTTTTTAATATATTTAAATATCAATTATTGCATTAAGATAGCTAGTACAAATTCTTATAGTGTTATACGAGTATTGTATTTTTACAACTTATTTAATAAATAATTGTTAATTATATCTTCCGTGTATCGCACAGGTGTGATTACTTGTTATTACTTATATATTTATCTTTATATATATATATATATATATATATATATATATATAAGTGAGGAGAGTGAGTCATTAAATGCAATTTTCCCTCCAAATACTAAATGTAAAAATTTTACTTATACTTTTTAGTTTTTCTCCAACATCCAATCTTTTTGATTTATCTCATTTAAATCCTAAAATGATACCTATCATTTCTTACCTAAATTTAATTTGACTTAAATGATTAATTTTGAATCTTTTTCTTATCAAATTGAAAGAAATAATTGATATTCGATATTTCTAAATAAATTCAATTAAATCATTTAATTTTCTATAACTTTAAATTTTGATAAGCTCATTGGTTAAATTTGTAAAATATACGGCGTTGGAAAAATCATCTATCTATCTATCTATCCTTATATCTATCCATGTATAATAATAGAATAACACTCATCATTTTACGCACATAATTTCCCACTCATTTTCACTTGTCATTTTAGGAAATTTCTTATTTTTATCAATTTATTTTTAATACATGAATTAGGAAAGTCCAATTAATGCATATAGTAAATGATTTATGGATTTATGAAAAAAAAAAATATATATATATATATATATGATTTCGTATAAGTTTATCACGTGTAAAAGTAGAAATGAGGTGAGAGAGTCATTAAATGCAATTTTCCCTTCAAGGTGTCTACTTTTATATATATAATGATAATGATAATGATAAAGATAAAATTAAAGTTAAAGATAGAGATGCTGAAAACAAAATAGGAAAATATCGTCTAATAAAAAAATATTATTATAATCCAAAATTTAAATTATAACAGAATCCAGGTGTAACGGCTCCTACATTTCCTTCCTGGTTGTTAATAGTTAATACTGATGTATATCTTCATCCATACTGATCAATCAACAAAAATTCTAAATATGTTTTTATTGCTAGATGAGAAATCACTAGCCATAATCAAATCAGATTCTATTCGAATCAAAGTTGAAGCAGAAATCCGAAGGTGTTGTATAAGCAATACTAAACTTCAACCTATCCAACCGTGATCGCCTTTAACTTTCCAATTTATTTATCTCGGGCAACAATTCATAGCTAATTAACAGATTCCGTTTATTAAAGGTGAGTGGAAAGTAAAATTTTTTATATCTGGTTAATTAGCTATCAAATGATTGTTAGTAAATTTAGCACAGATAAATTATTTATCTATGATCCAAAAATCATCATGCTGAATTATCAAGAATTAAATAATTGAAGTGGAAGCGTACCTTAATCAAACATGATTCACAATTAACGATTTTACGGTTGGATCTTCCAAATCAATACGTGTTAGAGAATTTCTATCACAGATAAATTTATTTATCTATGATCCAAAATCATCATACTGAATTATCAAGAATTAAAGAACTGAAGCGGAAGCGTACCTTCATAAAATATGATTCGCGATGAACGATTTGTCGGTTGGATCTTCCAAATCAATACGTAGTCCTTATTTTCTCTCTGATGATGGGATGTCAGACAGAATGAACAGTACATACGATTCAGGGATCATAACCGACTTTATATAATGTATTGCCAGTTAACCTAATCCGGTCCATCATGAATTAGTTAATGGCCTGGTATCTACACATAAAATCTCATACATTAATTAGATGCATTAAAGCCCAATTTACAAAATCCTTATTAGATTACTTTAAACGGGCTTAACCAAATTTGATAGCATTTTATTCAATACACAATAATTCACATATAAGTCCACACGATTGATTAAAATTCTTACAATCTCCCACTTGGGCTATATGTGTAACCTTAGAATTGTGTATTAATCATAACCTTATGAGTACTCAGAATTTTGCTATCATTACTTAATGCATCCCCAAACAATCTGGTCCATCAATTATATCAACATAGGATCAAAGCAGCTTTCGCTACATTGATCGTAACTAAATCTATCAATGGTCACGTATATCGACATAACTGAATGACATGGATCAAGTATGGATGTGTAACATGGAAATTACATGTAATGTGATCTTCAACATGCTTATTTCCAACTGATCCAACTTTAGTGAGATCATCCTCAAACGAGTTCAGAGATAATAAACCTCAAACCTTACAGCTGTAAATAACTTTAACTTTAAACTGTATCCAAAAAGGACGGTAAATGTATCTAATGCACCCAAAATACAAACTCCCACTGAAACCAAATATCCTTAAGAAATACAATACCCATATGAGTATTGTGCTCATGAAAGACCTTGGGTTGTAATACTTTAGTAAGCGGATCCGCAATTATGGAGTTTGTCCCAATGTGCTCTTATTGACACGTGTCCACTCTGAACTGTATCCTTCACAACCAAGAACTTATGTCAATGTGTTTTGACTTAGTTGAGCTCCTGTTGTTACTGGAATATAAATCTGCTGAGTTATTGTTACAATATAACTTTAGTGGTCTTTCTATACCGTACAGAATATGCAGCACAGTGACAAAATTTCGCAGCTATATTCCATAATTAGATGCCTCCAAAATTGTTACAAACTGTGCTGCCAAGTGAAAGATGCTAAAGTGTTTGTTTAGCACTCCTTTCGGAAATAGCTCCTCCAGCTAGCAGATAGATGTAGCCTGATGTGGATCTTCAACTGTTTTGGCATCTAGTAAAAATCGGAATCATAATACCATATGATCTCCAACTGATCTGATTTTCTGTATGTGAGCATGTATTCTTTTGTTCTCTTTAAATACCTTATAACCCATGTTTGGCTGCTTTCCAAATGATCCATCCCAGGGTTACTTAAATATCTCATTAGTATCCCAATAATGTATGCAATATCCGAACGCATACAAATTTGAGCATACATCAGATTTTCTATAGCTAAACTATATGAGATCTTCTGCATTTCCTTAACTTCAAGATAACTTTACGGGCATTAGTTGAGACTAAATTGTCTCCCTTAACGATATAAGGGTGTCCCCTGATTTACTGTCTTGTATGCCAAACCTCTTAAGTACTTTATCGATATAGCCCTTTTGTGACAATCCAAGAATACCTCGAGAACAATCTCGGTGTATCTGAATCCCTAATACAAAAGAGATGTCACCAATATTTTTAATCTCAAAATTCCTTGACAAAAAATCTCATAATTTTATGTGACATGCCTATATCATTGGTGGCAAGCAATAATCAACATATAAAATCAGGAAAATACACTTACTCCCACTGAACTTGTAAGACACACAACCATCAACAGCATTAATCTCAAAACCAAATGAGATAATTGCTTGATGAAATTTGTATTACCCTTAACGGGAAGCTGGCTTGAGTACACAATGGATTTCTTTAATTTTCAAACCGTCTCATCAATGTCTCCATTGAGAAACGTCGTCTTAACATCCATTTGATGTAACTCGAGGTCAAAACGTGCAACAACCTAACTTTCCTGAAAGAGACTTTCATTGAAACGGAAGAGAAAGTCTCTTTGAAGTCAATGCCATCATTCTATTTAAGGCCCATATATACAAGACGAACCTTATATCTTTCCACATTACCTATCGAATCCCTCTTAGTTTAAAAATCCATTTAAGACCAATGGGCTTTGTACCTTATGGTAATGGGACAAGATCTCAAGCTTTATTGTCTTGCACTTACTTATACTCTTTATTTATGGCATCAATCCACTTTTGAGAATTAGAACCCTACATGGCCTGATGGAAATTGATTGTACCATCTTCCACCATTCCATTATTTTCCTTATGTTCTTTGAAAAATACTATTTAAATTATCCGGAATAGCATTTTCCCCTTTCTCTCGTAGATCTCCTTAATGGCTTTAGTTAATGAGGTTGTTGAGTTTGTACTTATGAAATTTACCTTATTTTGGATGGGAAATTCTTCAACATTGTCCAGTTGAGGTTCCGGATATGCTTTTTGATCAATGACATGCATAGAAAACTTGCACATTGTCAAAAGCAACAATAGGAATCGTAACCGATCATTCCTCAACTTCTTCCTTAAAGACAATATATCTAACCTTATTTCTCCCCCAAACTCAACATCCTCAAAAAATGTTGCATTTCCCGTTTTAAAATTGACTAAAGTATGGGATTATAAAATTAATAGCCCCTTAAGCGCTCGGAATAACCAATAAAGTAGCTGCTGACTGTTTTGGAGTCCAATTTCTTTATGTGGCCTATAAGACCTAACCTTAGCTGGACATCCTCAAATGTGAAAATACTTTAGACTAGGTTTTCTGCCTGTCAAAAGCTCTTAAGGTATTTTAGCAGCAGTTTTAGTTGGTACTATGTACTATCTTTCTTTAAATGTCCAGATTTCTGGCAAAAGAAACAACCCTTAATGTGTTTATGTAGTTTCTCTTGTTCTGAACCCTTAACAACTTTATTTTCTTTATTTGTTTTCTTGCCCTTATCTTTAGAGGTGTTTGCCAAGTGAACACTTTCAATTCTGTCCTGCTTCAACTTTTCTTCCTCTTGCACACAAAATAGAATGAGCTCATTTAGAGTTCATTTCTCCCTTTGATAGTTACAACTGACCTTAAATTGACTGAGTTGTGCGAGAAGCTTGCACACTATGAAATGAGCTCATTGAGAGTCCATTTCTACTTTCACAGTTATAACTAACCTTAAATTAACTATATTGTGCAGGAAGCGATATCAATACCAAATGCACGAGCAATTCATTAGACAAGTCGAGTTTTAGTTCCTTAAGTTTTGAAGTAGTGTGAGACATCTACATGATGTACTCCCTTATTTTCCCATTGCCTTTATACTTTATTGAAATCAAGTTTTGCATAAGCGTGCTTGTTTCAGCCTTATCGTTTTTCGCAAAACGTTTCTTAATTTTGGCAAGGAATTCATTGGCATCATTTACCTCCTCATATACTATGCCACTAAAGGCTTCCGGAATGTCGCACTTAATGATCATAAGACTCACGTAATTTAAGCAATCTCACTTCTCAAAGTTCCTCATTTGATTAGATGAACTTTCATCCGTAAGAGGAGCATGTTGCTCAATCCTTAGTACACGGTCTAGACCCATGCAGCCAACGAAAAGTTAATGTTCTTGTTTTGATCCTTGAAGTTTGTTCCATAAATACAGGGATTAAATTTGAGCTTGTAGATATACTACTAGCAGAATTTGAAACCTAATAGAGAACACTAAAACAAAATAGCTCACATAAATACCTTATTATGCAAATCATACTTTCAAATAATGGTAGGGTCTATCACAAGATACCTAGCACAACATCAATATTTAGTCTTTGGACAGAAATATTGACTTGTAAGTGGTACTCTTGGTGTAGTAATCAAACACTGACAGTAAGACATGTCAACCAACAAACCATTCTTTGAACCGATTTATTGATCACACGTAAAACCAAATAACCGTCACGTATTTAACACCACAAGTTCATGTGAAATTCGAGCCAAATATTGACCTTCCTTTGGGCCGATCAATATCCGCATGAAATAACATACAAACACCTAATTTTCCCTTAGTGTAGTAATCAAACACCGGCAATAAGACATGTTAACCAATAAACCTTTCTTTGGACCGATTTATTGATCACACGTTAAACCAAATAATTGCCACGTGTTTATCACCACAGGTCCATGTGAAATTCGAGCCAAATATTGACCTTCCTTTGGGCCGATCAATATCCGCAATGAATAACACACGCAAATATCTTCTAATATTCAAAGTTAATTCATATCCACAAGAGAGGTTGCTTTGGCAACTTGTTGCTTCAACTAACTTACTTTCGAATATTATATCTCTCAAAGGATTCTGATGTACCAAGATTTGAAACTGAATTCCATTGATTTGCATCTATATTTGACTTTAGGATTTGAATTATAGAATTCAAAACTTTAGAATAAAGCAATCCTTAAGTTGAGAGAGTCGATTGCAATATTCTTAAACTTTAGGTGGCCAATTATGTGAGATTTTAAGCTTGAAGGGCTTAAATTACAATTTTCCAAAACCTTATTTGCCAATTTAGAGAAATTCCAAACTTTAGGTCCCAATTTGAAAGAAAATCAAACTTTAGAGGTCCAAAATAGTGAATTTGAAAACTTTAAGGACTGAAAATGAAAATTTTTCAAACTATATGGACCAAATTAGAGAATTTTAGGACTTTAGGTGCTATATTAGAAAATTTTCAAACCTTAGGGACTGAAAATCAAAATTTTCAAACTTTAAGGGATTGAATTAGAAAATTCCCAAGCTTTAAATTTCCAAACTTTAGGGACTGGATTACAAAATTTTCAAACTTTAGGGAGCGATTTTAAAAATTTTGAAACATTAGGGACTGAATCCAAAAAACTTCAAACTGTAGGAGCCAAAGTAGAAAATTTCAAAACTCTAGGGACCGAATTATAAAATTCAGAACTTTAAAAAAACCCAACTTAAATAATTTATAACTTTAGTGGCTGAAATTATAAATTCCATAACTTTAGGATTTAAACTTTATTCTTTAATAAGATTAGAGGACCTGACTATGCAATATATCCAAAAATTCGAAATTGCCCATGAATCCTCAGAATCTTCAAATTTCCAACTAAAGCCCCTTGCTCAAAAATATACAAAATCGAATTTCAGCAGCTAGGGTTTCGGATTAACCCTAACCGCCGCCGTTACCGCCCCTAAATCCGGCCGGAGCACAACCCCAGGCGTTGATCTCCTGCAGCGCAGCCCGCGGCCAATGTGCTAGAGTGACGCAAGTTCCACCGGTAGCTGTGTTCAACTGGCCCATACAGCCACACTTAATTCAAAGCAGTTCATCGTGAACCCAGAAGCCGCCTGCACCTCATCACCTCGTCGACCAACCCATTTTATCCACACAACAGATTCTACCCAAACTCAAAAACCCATATGACATACATCCATATACATACATGATATACAAAAAACGTGGATTTGCATCACCCAAAAATAAATATGTATATATCCGAATTCAAAACCATATATATATATATATATATATATATATATATATATATATATATATCACACAAAAATCCACTACATGATTTAATCCATATCTGTCTGAACATATATAAACTGATTCAGTTCCAAAAAAAAATTGATTTTCAGATCCAAAAATTCGCATATACATACATATAAATTCAACTGAAATTCATACATATATAAATAGATATACATGTCGGCAGTTGGTTTCATATATATGCATTTGAAATAGATCTGATAATTCAACACGATGTCGGCTCTGATACCACTTGTTAGAGAATTTCTATCACAGATAAATTTATTTATCTATGATCCAAAATCATCATGTTGAATTATCAAGAATTAAAGAACTGAAGCGGAAGCGTACCATAATCAAATATGATTCGCGATGAACGATTTGCCGGTTGGATCTTCCAAATCAATACATAGTCCTTATTTTCTCTCTGATGATGGGATGTCAGACAGAATGAACAGTACGTATGATTCAAGGACCATAACCGACTTTATATACTGTATTGCCAGTTAACCTAATTCGGCCCATCATGAATTAGGTAATGGCCGTGTATCTACACATAAAAGTCCATACATTAATTAGATGCATTAAACCCCAATTTACCAAATCCTTATTAAATCACTTTAAACGGGCTTAACCAAATTTGATAGTCTTTTATTCAATATACAATAATTCACATATAAGCCCACACGATTGATTAAAATCCTTACAATACGTAGTCCTTATTTTCTCTCTGATGATGGGATGTCAAAAAGAATGAACATTACGTCTGATTCAGGGACCATAACCGACTTTATATACTGAATTTCCAGTTAACCTAATCCGGCCCATCATGAATTAGGTAATGGTCCGGTATCTACACATAAAAGTCCATACATTAATTAGACGCATTAAAGTCCGATATATATAAAATCCTTATTAGATCACTTTAAATGGGCTTAACCAAATTTGATAGCCTTTTATTAAATACACAATAATTCACATATAAGCCCACACGATTGATTAAAATCCTTACAATCTCCCACTTGGGCTATATGTGTAACCTTACAATTGTGTATCAATCATAACCTTATGAGTACTCAGAATTTTGCTATCATTACTGAATGCATCCCCAAACAATCCGGTCCATCAATTATATCAACATAGGATCAAAGCGGCTTTCGCTACATTAATCGTCACTAAACCTATAGATGGTCACGTATATCGACATAACTGAATGACACGGATCAAGTACGGATGTGTAGCATGGAAATTACAAGTAATGTGATCTTCAACATGCCTATTTCCAACTGGTCCAACTTTAGTGAGATCATCCTCAAACGAGTTCAGAGATAATGAACCTCAAACCTTACAGCTGTAAATAACTTTAACTTTAAACCGCATCCAAAAAGGACAGTAAATGTGTCTAATGCACCCAAAACACAAACTCCCACTGAAACCAAATATCCTTAAGAAATACAACACCCATATGAGCAATGTGCTCATGAAAGACCTTGGGTGGTAATACCTTAGTAAGCGGATCCGCAATTATGGAGTTTGTCTCAATGTGCTCTTATTGACACGTGTCCACTCTGAACTTTATCCTTCACAACCAGGAACTTATGTCAATGTATTTTGACTTAGTTGAGCTCCTGTTGTTACTGGAATATAAATCTGCTGAGTTATTGTCACAATATAACTTTAGTGGTCTTTCTATACGGTACAGAATATGCAGCCCAGTGACAAAATTCCGCAGCTATATTCCATAATTAGATGCCCCCAAAAAATGCTACAAACTCTGCTACCATGGTGAAAGAAGCTAAAGTGTTTGCTAAGCACTCATTCCAGAAATAGCTCCTCCAACCAGCAGATAAATGTAGCCTGATGTGGATCTTTTACTTTCTTGGCATCTAGTAAAATCGGAATCATAATACTATATGATCTCCAACTGATCCGATTTTCTGTATGTGAGCATGTAATCTTTTGTTCTCTTTAAATACCTTATAACCCATGTTTGGCTGCTTTCCAAATGATCCATCCCAGTGTTACTTAAATATCTCATTAGTATCCCAATAATGTATGTAATATCCGAACGCATACAAATTTGAGCATACATCAGATTTTCTATAGCTTAACTATATGGGATCCTCTGCATTTCTTTAACTTCAAGATAACTTTTCGGGCATTAGTTGAGACTAAATTGTCTCCCTTAGCGATAGGGGTGTCCCCTGATTTACTGTCTTGGATGTCTAACATCTTAAGTACTTTATCGATATAGCTCTTTTGTGACAATTCAAGAATACCCCGAGAGCAATCCCGATGTATCTGAATCCCTAGTACAAAAGAGATGTCACCAAGATTTTTAATCTCAAAATTCTATATCATTAGTGGCAAGCAATATGTTATCAACATACAAAACCAGGAAAATATACTTACTCCCACTGAACTTGTAATACACACAACCATCAACAACATTAATCTCAAGACCAAATGAGATAATTATTTGATGAAATTTGTATTACCCTTAACGGGAAGCTGGCTTGAGCATATAAATGGATTTCTTTAATTTGCAAACTGTCTCATCAATGTCTCCATTGAGAAACGTCGTCTTAACATCCATTTGATGTAACCGTGGTCAAAATGTGCAACAACCTAACTTTCCTGAAAGAGTCTTTCATTGAAACCGAAGAGAAGTCTCTTTGAAGTCAATGCCATCATTCTATTTAAGGCCCTTATATACAAGACGAACCTTATATCTTTCCACATTACCTATCGAATCCCTCTTGGTTTAAAAATCCATTTAAGACCAATGGGCTTCGTACCTTATGGTAATGGGACAAGATCTCAAACTTTATTGTCTTGCACTTGCTTATACTCTTTATTTATGGCATCAATCCACTTTTGAGAGTTAGAACCCTGCATGGCCCGATGGAAACTGATTGGACCATCTTCCACTATTCCATTATTTTCCTTATGTTCTTGGAAAAGTACTATTTAAATTATCCGAAATAGCATTTTCCCCTTTCTCTCGTAGATCTCCTTAATGACTTTAGTTAATGAGGTTGTTGAGTTTGTACTTCTAAAATTTACCTTATTTTGGATGGGAGGTTCTTCAACATATTCTAATTGAGGTTCTGGATATGCTTGTTGATTAATGATATGCATAAAAAATTTGCACATTGTCAAAAGTAACAATAGTAGGAATCGAAACCGATCCTTCCTCAACTTCTTCCTTGAAGACAATATCTCTAACCTTATTTCTCCCCCAAACTCAACATCCTCAAAAAATGTTGCATTTCCCGTTTCAAAAGTTGACTTAAGTGTGGGATCATAAAATTAATAGCCCCTCGATCACTCAGAATAACCAATAAAGTAGATGCTTACTGTTTTGGAGTCCAATTTCTTTATGTGGCCTATAAGGCCTAGCCTTAGCTTGACACCCCCAAATGTAGAAAATGCTTTAGACTAAGCTTTAAGCCTGTTAAAAGCTCATAAGGTGTTTTAGTAGCTGCTTTAGTTGGTATTATGTATGATCTTTATTCAAAGGTCTAGAGTTATGGCAAAAGAAACAATCCTTAATGTCTTTATGTGGTTTCTTTTGTTCTGAGTCCTTAACAACTTTATTTTCTTTATTTGTTTTCTTGCCCTTATCTTTAGAGGTGTTTTCCAAGTGAACACTTTAAGTTCTGTCCTGCTTCAACTTTTCTTCCTTTCGCACACAAAATAGAATGAGCTCATTTAGAGTTCATTTCTCCCTTTGATAGTTACAACTGACCTTAAATTGACTAAATTGTGCGAATAGCTTGCACACTATGAAATGAGCTCATTGAGAGTCCATTTCTACTTTGACAGTCACAACTAACCTTACATTGACTATATTGTGCAGGAAGCGATATCAATACCAAATGCACGAGCAAGTCATTAGACAAGTCGAGTTTTAGTTCCTTAAGTTTTGAAGTAGTGTGAGACATCTACATGATGTACTCCCTTATTTTCCCATTGCCTTTATACTTTATTGAAATCAAGCTTTGCATAAGCGTGCTTGTTTCAGCCTTATCGTTTTTCGCAAAACGTTTCTTAATTTCGGCAAGGAATTCATTGCCATCATTTACCTCCTCAGATACTATGCCACTAAAGGCTTCCGGAATGCCGCACTTAATGATCATGAGACTCACGTAATTTAAGCAATCCCACTTCTCAAAGTTCCTCATTTGATTAGATGAACTTTCATTCGTAAGAGGAGCATGTTGCTCAATCTTTAGTACACGGTATAGATCCATGCAGTCAACGAAAAGTTAATGTTCTTGTTTTGATCCTTGAAGTTTGTTTCATAAATACAGGGATTAAATTTGAGCTTGTAGATATACTACTAGCAGAATTTGAAACCTAATAGAGAACACTTAAACAAAATAGTTCACATAAATACCTTATTATGCAAATCATACTTTCAAATAATGGTTGGGCCCATCACAAGATACCTAGCACAACATCAATATTTAGTCTTTGGACAGAAATATTGACTTGTAAGTGGTACTCTTGGTGTAGTAATCAAACACTGACAGTAAGAAATATCAACCAACAAACCATTCTTTAGACCGATTTATTGATCACACGTAAAACCAAATAACCGTCATGTATTTATCACCACAAGTTCATGTGAAATTCGAGCCAAATATTGACTTTCCTTTGGGCCAATCAATATCCGCATGAAATAACACACAAACACCTAATTTTCCCTTGGTGTAGTGATCAAACACTGGCAATAAGACATGTTAACCAATAAACCTTTCTTTGGACCGATTTATTGATCACATGTTAAACCAAATAATTGCCACGTGTTTATCACCACAGGTGCATGTGAAATTCGAGCCAAATATTGACCTTCCTTTGGGCTGATCAATATCCGCAATGAATAACACACGCAAATATCTTCTAATATTCAAAGTTAATTAATATCCACAAGAGATGTTTCTTTGGCAACATGTTGCTTCAACGAACTTACTTTTGAATATTATATCTCTCAAAGGATTCTGATGTACCAAGATTTGAAACTAAAATCCATTGATTTGCATCTATATTTGACTTTAGGATTTGAATTATAGAATTCAAAACTTTAGAATAAAGCAATCCTTAAGTTGAGAGAGTCAATTGCAATATTCTTAAACTTTAGGTGGCCAATTATGTGAAATTTTAAGCTTGAAGGGCTTAAATTACAATTTTCCAAAAACCTTATTGGCCAATTTAGAGAAATTCCAAACTTTAGGTCCCAATTTGAAAGAAAATCAAACTTTAAAGGTCCAAAATAGTGAATTTGAAAACTTTAAAGACTGAAAATGAAAATTTTTCAAACTATATGGACCAAATTAGAGAATTTTAGGACTTTAGGTGCTATATTAGAAAATTTTCAAACCTTAGGGGACTTAATTAGAACATTTTCAAACTTCAGGGACTGAAAATGAAAATTTTCAAACTTTAAGGGACCAAATTAGAGAATTTTCAAGCTTTACGGACCAATTTTGAAAATTCTCAAACATTAGGGGCTGGATTATAAAATTTTCAAACTTTAGGGGTTGAATCATAAAATTCCATAATTTGAGAGGTCTTGACTTAAATAAATTATAACTTTAGGGGCTCAATTTATAAATTTCAGAACTTTAAGGGCCAACTTAAGTAATTTCATAACTTTAGGGGCTGGTTTAGTAAATTCAAAAGTCTGAAGGGCTAACTTAAAAGATTTTATAACCTTAGGGTTTTAAATATATTAAGGAACAAAATAGGAGGACCAGCGTGTAAATAATCTTAATATTCCTGAATTTGCAAACAGCCCTTCAAAACATCAAATTTCCAGCCTAAGTCCCTGCCTCAAATTTGATTTCAGCAGTTAGGGTCTGAGACTAACCCTAGCCGCCACCGTCATCACCCACATATCTGACATAACGAGGCGCTACCACCGGCGAGCCTCCTTCGCGCCTACCGGCGCTGATTACCAGCGCATTGCACGCAGAGCCAGCCTCGGCACTACGCGCCTGCACGAGGCGACGGGTCATTCATCGCCGGCAGTGCCAGCGGCGGTGCAGCTGCCGGTCCAAACTTAATCAAATGTGATTCAACAACCAAACTCAACACAAATCCACAGATCATATTCGAAAACTATACCCATCATCAAGAAATCAGATTCGAAAATAACCCAACCGGCCATACGCATACACACAAAAATCCATACACCAATCTCAACCACAAATTATACAAATACAGAAATTTATACATATAAAAACCGAATAAAGGAGATCCATATCCTATTTCAACTGATTCTATATACATGATATATACTGAAAACCAATTTGCATTTACCAAAATCATAAACGCGTTCTCATATACAGGCAGCAAGAAAAAAGTTGATTCTAAATCCAATAAGTTAGCAATTCCAATTTTCAGTAAATCCAACATCAAATTCAACAGAATTTTCTACCGAATCCAAATTTTTTTTTTTTTTAAAGCTAAATCAAATTATAATCCATACTTAATCGGTAGCAGACAAAATTTTTAGATTTTCTCAATCCAAATAGTAAAATTTAAACACAGATATGATAACAACACGATGATTGGCTCTGATACCACTTGTTAGTAAATTTATCACAGACAAATTATTTATCTATGACCAAAAAATCATCATGCTGAATTATCAAGAATTAAATAACTGAAGCGGAAGCGTACCTTAATCAAACATGATTCACGATTAACGATTTTACGGTTGGATCTTTCAAATCAATACGTAGTCCTTATTTTCTCTCTGATGATGGGATGTCAAAAAGAATGAAAAGTACGTCTGATTCAGGGACCATAACCGACTTTATATACTGAATTGCCAGTTAACCTAATCCGGCCCATCATGAATTAGGTAATGGCCCGGTATCTACACATAAAAGTCCATACATTAATTAGATGCATTAAAGCCCGATATATATAAAATCCTTATTAGATCACTTTAAATGGGCTTAACCAAATTTGGTAGCCTTTTATTAAATACACAATAATTTACATATAAGCCCACACGATTGATTAAAATCCTTACAATGATACATTAAACATTTTCCATATCTGGTATTGGTATACGTTTGAAATTCTTCATTCAATAAGTGAATTAGTTTTGAGGTTTCATTTTTATGTGTTGGATAACTTACATTTTCTAGAAATCATTGTATTCTAAATGAAGCATATTCATTTAACTGTTACGAACGCTGATAGTCCAAATTCAAATTTTCCAACGTTTGAAGAATGGGTATCATTGGACTAATGATGGGAATATGTCATGGGTTTGTATCAGGGTAATTCTGCATTGTGTTGTTAGAATTTCAAATTCATCAATTTTTGAAGTACTATGGTATTCTTTTGTACATCATTCATAATTATGGGTAAGAATAGATCCAAAAAAATAGGAAGAAGGCAGCCATGTAATTGGTATTAAAAGGTGACCACCCGTGAGTGAAAGATAAAAAGGCGGTGGAGAATACGAAGAGATTGGGCTTGGTGATGATAAAGGCCCATGAGGGCAGCCACCATTTATTATTAGGAGAAAGGGTTCAACAAAAATAAAGCAACGTAGAGAAGCAGCCAAATAATTAGAGAAAAGTGAGAGAGTCATCTGCCAACGAGAAAGAAAAGAATAGGGAGAAGAAAAAGAAGGCTCGTGCCTTCGGGCACGCTCATGGGTGAGTGGTTTTTTCTTGAATAGTATTGGATTAAGTGTTTTGATGAAGTGCACATGGGTAGAGAATGAGATTCATTTATCTTGGTATTGATGACAGTATTTTGGTGGAGTGTACACATGGGTAGAGAATGATATTCGTCTGCTATGGTGTTGATGGTACACGACAGAAGGTTCAAAGAGATTGTTGGGGTGCATGGTGCATGTTTTGTGTTTATGTTTAGTATTCTCGAGATGGATTGTACACTGAAAGTAATTGAGAATTGACTGATCTGAAATAAATTGGTAAATCTGATTCTACTAAAGAACTTTGAAAAAATTTGGATGATCCTTGTTGAAAATGATTTCGAATGAGCTTTTCTTACTTGAAATAGTTTTTAGCTTTAAAATTGATTCCTCAAATGACTTAGATAACAATTTTGATATCTCTGACAAGTCGTTGCAAGATATTTCTAACTGTGTTGAGAAATTATCGAAAGTATATAAGACTATTACTTTGTTAAATGCTATACCTGAAATCTATAATAAGGTTAACTATGTTTAAGTAGCTGAAAAAATTAAAAAAATGAGTGGAGAATTCCACATAGTGAGAAATATCTAAATTTAAGTTCGTTGGGGATCATGATATTAAAAACAACAGTGACTAGAGTAGTAATGGTTATAAAAAGGGGTAAGTATAGATCTAAGTTTAGGATAAAAGTTAAGAACTATGATTGTCATAAAATGATCACTTTATAAAAAAAAAATTATAAAGAGAAGCATGAACATGTAGAGGAAGAGAGAGATGAGGCAAATTTTGTATCTTGTTTTAATTTAGACCCGAGTGAGTTTATGAGTTAATAAATTTTGTTTGACTTTAGAATTAACTCTAAATGGGAAATCTCACATGCATGAATGGATACTCGATTCTGGTACATCTTTTATGTTACATCACATAGAGATTTCTTCAAAAACTTGCATGAATATGATTTAGATCACATTGTTTTGTATAATAATATTGCATGTAAAGTTGGTGAGATAGGTGATGTTTATATTAAATTTGATACATACAGTGTGCTTACTTTGAGAGGAGTTAGATACATTCCTCAAATGACTAGGAATTTGATATTGGCGGGACAATTAGAAGAGATGGGACTAACGTGTAGGATCGAGAATGGGATGATGAAAATGGTTAAGGGGTGTTCTTGTAACTTGAAATGTAGTTAAAAGAATTTGCGTATATGTTACCATTGCTGATATGATTAGAGGTATTGATTCCTCTATTTCTTTTACCAACACAAATGATATACACAATTTGCACACTACGAGTACATATATGAATGACAAAGGACTTAAGCTTCTGGGTTATGAATGTACTTTTGTTGGATTTGAGATATTGCATTTTATGCTAAAAATGGTCGAACGAAAAAAGGGATTTATGCCGCTTAAATTGGATATGAGCAAAGTTTATGATAGAAAGAAATGGTGCTTTGTGGTGAACATGATGGAGAAGATGGGCTTCTTTGATCATTGGAAAAAACTCATTTGGGAATGCATGTTTACGGCTACCTTCTCATTCAATCTCAATGGAGAGTTTAGGGATCGAGTAGTTCCTAGTAGGGGATTGAGGCAAGGATGTCCATTCTCACCATATCTATTCATTTTATATGAGATGTTCTCACAGAGGACCCCAAATTTTATTCACTAATAAGAGAGCCTTTGGACAAAAAATTGAAATCTAGTATAACTTTTAGCCCTAATGTTAAGCATCCTGACAAAGAATTGATAATAGACACCCCTAACTTGGAGATAGGCCTCGAACATGACAGATATATGAGATAACCAACAATCGTTGGAGGTGAAAAATCAGAATTTTTAGCGAGCTTAAGAATAGAATGAGAAATCGGGTGCATGGGAAGAAAGGATATCTTTCTCAAACAGCGATCGATACGTTCTTATTAAATTAGTGCTACAAGTTCTATTTAATTCACGAGCATTTTCAAAATTCTAATCACAGTTTGTAGTCAGTTAACATCTATGGTCCGAAACTTTTCGTGGGGGACAAGATGCGACAAATTAAAAGTAAGTTGGAAAATTTTGAGGGAGTTATGCCGAAGTACTATGGGGTTTTTGGATTTAGAGGATTCACAAAATTTAACCAAGCAATGGTGGCAGAATAGGCGTGGAGATTGGTTATCAACACTTCTTTTTTATCGACTAGAATTCTCGCACACAAATATTATGCAGGTATTGATTTCTGGAGACTGGGATTAGACCTAAATGTTCTTTTTGTGGCGTAGTATTCTGTGGGGGGGGGGGGGGGGTAGAGAGGTCATTTATTGTGAACTAGATGGAGAGTTGGGAGTGGCAGTCATGTAATTAGGATATTTAAAGATCCTGGCTACCATCACCATCGGTATTTTCTCCAATATAAAAAGGGAGAAATGAATTACTGCAAACACAATGTTTGATGATTAAAAATGGCATATGGCATGCAGAGAAACTAGAAGCTTTGCTTTTGCCACCCGATATTCATTCTATCCTATCTATACCTTTGGGACTACAAAGAGGTGATGACCATATCAATTGGCATTATGATCGTTTGGGTTGTTGCTCGGTCAAAAGTGGATAAAACTGTTATTAAACGAAGAGGAAGGCCGGAAACTAGCTTTAATGCATATTGTAATGGTGGAAAACTGTCGGGGTCTGTAGGTTGTTCCTAAAGTAGGTTCTTAGTGTGGATATTGTTCCTTAATATTTTGTCGTCTGGAGAGGAGTTGAGTCTTAAGAGTATTACTGGAATTTCAAGTTGCAAAATTTGTAGGGCCTTTAAATAAAGTTATCATATCTTCTTTACATGTGTTCACACAAAAACAGTTTGGCAGGAGGCAGGAATTTGGAGATTGGAAACAATTTAAATTTGATTCTTGTATGGACACACTTTGGGCTTGGTTGCAGAACACACAAAAGAATTTTGCAACTATTGGTGCCCTCTTATGGGTAATATGGGGAAAAATAATTCAATGATATACGGGGGACGGAATAGAGAAACAAGCCTTTTAGTAGAGCTAGAGTCCTCCTTCATTACAGTTGATTCCAAACCATCAACCCGTTTGTTGTCAAAAAATAAGTAGTTGTTCGGGAAATGGCAGCGTCTATCTGGAGGTTGTCTCAAACTCAATACAGATGTTGATGTTCGAGAGAAGTTCATTAGAGTTCTGGCGGTTATCAGGGATGAAAGGGGGTTGTAGTGGCAGCGATGAACAAGAAAATTGAGGACCTTTTTCAACAAAAGTATTTAAGGATTGACTTTTAGAGTTGGTGATGCAAACCACGTAGTAATTGTAACCATGCAACCCACAAAAGATTGAAAAAGGAACCCAAGAATGCCAAAACAATTACAATTTAGGGATTGAATTAATAATTAATTGAATCAAGCAACTAACACGATTAATTGATATGTTGACCTCTTAATTACAACAATCACAATCTCACCCAAGTTTGAACGCTAAAAGAATTAATCTCGCAAGTTCAGATTTTATTCAATGAAGAATGGTTTTGAGATCAATATAGCCTCACAATAATATCTCAAAAGTTGTGTCAACTAGAAAAAACATAATGAACCCTTATATAACTCTAAGGGATGAAATTAGGTCTTAGAAATAGACTAGGAAATGAAATAATTGAAAAATGAAATAAAATAAGCTGAAAATCCGAAAAATTACGATCAGGTCCCTTGCGACTCAACCACACGATTACATGGTGAAGGCCGGGGCGATCGCTCGGCGAAGGAGAAATACGCTCTGCCTTTAATTTGATACGGTCAAGCGATCCCCGACCTTTTCTCATTGCTCAATCGCTTAGGATTTCAACTGGTCCCGAACTTCGTCCACTTGAATCACGTTGATCCACTTGGCTTCCGGAATCGGGGTCCAACATGAAACTTACTTCTTTACTTGCCAAGAACACGTTTTTGTCCATAGTTGTTTGCACAACATTGTCCATAGCTTCTTTGATATACTTGGATCGAAATCGATTCATCGGCCCTTCTTCCACAATCAATGGGTCCTTACTCGGGCTTGTGTTTGGACTCTGGATCACATCATCTCCTCCTCCTTCAAAAGGATTTGACCTTGAATTTGTACCTGCATCAAACAGAGATAGATCAGTCACATTAAATGTAGCTGGAACTTTATACTCACCTGGTAAGTCTAGTTTGTACGCATTGTAATTGATCCTTTCAAGGGCTTTGAATGGACCATCCCCTCGTGGTTGGAGCTTTGACCTCCGATGATCTAAAACACGTTATTTCCTCAAGTGTACCCAAAACTCGATCACCGGGTTCAAATATAACGCTTTCCTACCTTTGTTTGCCTGAGATGCATAATTCTTATTCTTCTTTTCAATCTCCAACCTCACATTTTCATGGAGTGATTTTACCAATTTTGTCTTCGTCTTCCCATCTAAACAACCACATTCATCAATAGGTAAATGAATTAAATCCAACGGCGTTAGAGGGTTAAAACCATAAACAATATCAAAGGGTGAACAGAAGTAGTAGAATGTGTAGCCCTATTATATACAAATTCTAAATGGTTAACACTCTTCCCAACTTTTTAGATTATTATTGATTATAGTGAGCAATAATTGAATCATGGTCCTATTTACTATCTCAGTTTGTCCATCTGTTTGTGGGTGACAAGTTGTAGAAAAGAGTAGTTTAGTGCCTAGCTTGTTCTAAAAAATTCTCCAAAAATGGCTGAGGAACTTAACATCCCTATCCAATACAAAGCTTTTAGGGACTCCGTGTAAACGCACTACCTCCTGAAAGAAAAGGTCTGCTATGTTGGTGGCATCATCGATTTTGTGGCAAGGTATGAAACATGCCATCTTACTAAATCTATCTACCACTACTAATATTGAGTCTCTCCCCTTCTTAGTCCTAGGCAACCCCAAAATAAAATTCATATAAATATCAACCCAAGGTTCACTAGGGACAGGTAAAAGCGTGTATAGTCCATGGGACAAGATTTTAGACTTAGCATTCTTACAAGTGATGCGCCTACTACAAACCCGATCCACATCAATTTTCATCTTAGGCCAATAAAAGTGCTCACTTAGTATCTCCAAGCTTTTTTAATCCCAAAATGTCCCATTAAACCCGCACTATGTGCATCTCTCACAAATAATTCCCTCATTGAACACTTAGGAACACATAATCTATTTTCCCGGAATAAATAATCATCATGCTTAAAGAATCTATACAAAGTCCCTTTACAACATGACTCATAAATACTATAAAAATCTGCGTCACTAGCATACATGCCCTTAATGTATTCAAAATCAAGTAATTTAGCACTTAAGGAAGTCAAAAGTACATACCTTTGAGACAAAGAATCCGCTACTATATTTTCCTTACCTTGTTTATGCCGAATAAAGTATGGCAATGTTTCAATAAATTCCATCCACCTTGCATGTCTCTTGCTCAACTTATCTTAGCCTCTCAAATGCATAAGGACTCATGGTCAGTGTGAATCACGAACTCCCGTGGCCAAAAGTAGTGTTGACATGTTTCCAATACTTGCACAAGTGAATACGACTCCTTGTCACATGTGGGGTAATTAAGAGCATCCCCCTTTAGCTTTTCACTAAAATAGGTTGTTAGCATTCGATCCATTATGTTGTTAATGGCCCTGTAGTCAACACACATTCTCCAAGTCCTGTCTTTCTTTGGCACAAGTAACACGGGTACGGCACATGGACTCATGCTCTTCCTTATGTACCCCTTGTTCATTAATTCCTCCACTTCCTTTTGAATCTCCTTTGTCTCCTTGGGGTTACTTCAATATTCGAGGTAGTTTGGAATGACTGCTCTAGGTACGAAGTAAATTTAATGTTCAATGCCTCGAATGGGTGGTAAACCACTAGGCATATCCTTCGAGAACGCATCTTCAGATTCTTGCAATAAAGAAATAGCCAAACTATGGAGAGATTTGTTAGTTTCTTTAAATGCAAGGAATGAATCCTTGTACAATAGTAGGACCATTGGTCATTCTTCCATGAGGGACTTCTTGATTTAACTGAATTTTACGAAGAAACTAATTTTTTTTCTTTTCTAGCACTCTTTACTCCCTCTCCTTTTTCTGAGGTATGTACCCGAACGTTCTATTTTTCTCTCACCTCTTCTTTTTTTGGAATTGTGGCTCCAACTCTCTTTACCTCTCCTTTTTCTGAGGTCGTGGCCCCAAATCTCTTTCTGTCATTTTCCCTCACTCTTTTTTCTTTATCACTTTTCAACTTTATCTGGTCTTCATACACTTGTGATGGTGTCAATGGTGCAAGTATAATACTCTTTCCTCATTTGGTAAAGCTATACCTATTTTTATACCCATCATGTATCACCTTCCTATCATATTGCCAAGACCTACACAACAAAATGTGCCTGGCATGCATATGAACAAAATCACACATTACTTCATCCATATAGCCACAAATAGAAAAATTCACTAACACCCCATATTCACTTTAATTTCACCACTATCATTTAACCATTGAAGCCTATAAGGTTTAGGATGTTTCAACATGGACAATCCTAATTTTTCAACAAGTGCGGTGCTAGCAACATTAGTACAACTACCTCCATCAATAATCATACTACATACCTTGTCATTGATGCGACACCGTGTAAGGAATATGTTCTCCCTTTGTTGTTCCAAGTCAACCGTGTTGATTTGAGAACTAAGAGCTCGTCGTGCAACCCGTAGCTCCCCACTATGCCCATATAATACATCCTCATAATCACAAGCTTCCTTCAATGCGGGCATATCACTATAATCATCTTCTTCACTATCACTCTCCATGTCTCCATCCTTTCACAAAAGTATTACCCACCTATTAGGACATTGAGAAGCCATATGTCCCTTACCCAAACATTTAAAACATTAGATGTCTCTACTCCTAGATGGTTGAGATTTCCCCCTAGGTGTGAGTTTGCTAGCATGTTCCTCCTTTCCTTTTCGTACCTCAAACTTTCCTTTTGAAACAACCCCATCTCCTTTGTTTTCGCACTTTGGTTTCCAAGAAGAATTAGAACTCGAAGAACCCGATGGATACTTTGCTTCCCCTTTTCTCTTCAATTGCTTCTCCACCTTCGTAGTCATGTGTAGCATATATTCTAACTCCAAATAATGTTGTAGCTCAACCACATTAGCTATATCCCTATTCAACCCATTCAAAAATCGGGCCATAGCAGCCTCCCTATCCTCCTCCACATTAGCTCTAATCATTAACAACTCCATCTCTTTATGATAGTCCTCCACACTCTTAGATCCTTAGTATAGACTTTGCAATTTTTTTATGAAGCTCCCAATGACAATGACTTGGCACGAATCTCCTCCTCATGATAGCTCTTCCTCCCAGAAGTTACCATTTGAGCCCACCAAGTAATAGCAGATTCGGTGAATTCAAGTACCGCAACCTTAACCTTTTTCACCTCTAAATAATTGTAGCAATCAAAATCAACCCAATCTTCTTTTCCCACTCCAAGTATGTTTATGGATCACTCCTACCCTTGAATGAAGGAATTTTCAATTTGATGTTGCTCATGCTACGACCCACTCTACTCTATCCCTAACAAATCTCTACTCGTCGACTGGCCTCGATCATGGTAAATACTGCAAATATCATTGATTAGCCGGCCATGACACTAATGATTGCAGACATATCAAAATAGAAATAGAAAGTTTGATTGAACTATTTGCAAGAATTCACGACACGAAAAAATGAAGGCAGGAAAATAGAGGATGAGAACAAAGTGCCAGATTGAGATGCACCAGAAAAAGGTAAACAACCACAGCATAAAGAAATAAGGACCTTAATCGGTAGAAATCAAACCCAAATTGGACCTAAAAGGAAGATGAGAGAGCTTATCAGAGATGCAAGAAATAGTTATCAAATATGTTCCACCTCACCGATTCCAACTCAAAGTGAATTTTTCAATTTTTCTGAAGAAGATTCTATGGGAGTACTTCAACCGCATTTTGATTCTTTTTTAATCACTATGCCGATCCGCGGGATAAAAATACGCAAAACATTGGTGGACAATGGTAGCTCGGTCAACGTATTGTATTGGGAAACCTTCAAAAAGATGAAAATTGATCTACGACGCCTTAGGCCATGCCAATCTAGACTCCACCGGAGATTTCATACAACCTCTCGAAGAAATTTCCTTGATGGTAGAATTGGGAGACCAACCTTGCCGAAGATGCATCATTGCAGATTTTATAGTGGTCGATATACCGTCAATTACAACGCGATCTTGGGATGACTAATCCTCCACAAACCGAAAGCAGTCAACTCAATTTACCACTACTGTCTGAAATTTCCAACTTCTAGAGGAGTTGGTACAATTAGAGTAAATCAAAGAGAGGCTCAAGAATGTAATTCAAATTTCGCCATGAAGACAATCACAACAGAGGAACAAGGAGAAGTAATCGAAGAACTACAAACTCTGGATTCGCGTAGTGATAAAAACAACACCCTCTTCCGACCCTTTGAAGAGCTATACATCGTCTAAACCGATCCAAATAGACCCGAGATAGAATTTAGAATTCGGCACAAACTAAGAGATCCAGAAAGGACAGAGCTCATTCAATTCTTGAGTAGAAATGTGGATGTTTTTGTATGGTCCCACTCATATAGGGAGGGGATAGAACCCAATCTGGCCTGTCACCGTCTTCATGTAGATCCTAATGTAAAAAACGGAGAGCCCTTAATCCGAAACGGTATGAGCCCCTAGCGAGGGAAGTTATGAAACTGCAAAGTAATGGGGTTCATAAGGGAGTCCTTGTATCCTCAATGGGGCGCTAATCTCGTGTTAGTAAAGAAGAGCAACGAGACATGGAGGTTGTGCACTGACTTTTTGATCTAATTGAGCGTGTCCAAAAGATAGTTTTCCACTCCCTCGAATTGATCAGATGGTGATGCAATCGATGGACACAAACTTCTCAGCTTCATGGATGCGTATTCTAGATATAACCAAATCCCCATGTTTGAGCAAGACGAGGAGCACACTTTGTTCATCACTGATAGAGGATTATATTGTTACAAAATGATGCCTTTTAGATTGAAGAACGCAGGTGTAACATACCAAAGCTTAGTTAACTCGATGTTCAAATATGTCATCGGAAAAACCATGAAAGTTTATGTAGATGATATGTTGGACAAAAGCACGTGTTCTGAAAATCATGTGGTTCACTTGGATGAAATGTTTCAAGTCTTGAGAGCATACTGCATGAAATTGAATGTGAAGAAGTGTTCGTTTGGTGTCAGATTAGGAAAATTCCTTAGCTACATGGTAAACCAATGAAGAACTGAAGTGAATATAGAAAAGATATTGTCCTTGATCAATATGAGGGAACCTACAAAAGTGAACGAAGTGTAGAGTCTAATGGGATGGATCGCGGCTCTTAGTCGGTTAGTATGAAGATCCACAGATAAATGCAAACCTTTCTTTTAGGTAATTCAAAAGAATAAAGATTTCATCTGGACGGATGAGTGCAGGGTTGCTTTCAAGGAATTAAAGAAGCAACTGGGATCTCCCCTTCTCTCTAAACCGTTATCGGGAGATATCCTTTTCGTATTCCTAGTCGTATCAGAAGTGACTACTAGCTCTGTTTTAGTATGAACAGAGCAATCCAACCAACACCCGGTGTACTATGTCAGCCAAGCTTTGTACCAAGCCGAATTAAGATACCTGGATATGGAAAAACTTGTGATAAGTGTGCTTTATACACTTATTTTGCTTTTAAATTGACAATTTAATTGACAAATTGAGCAAATTTCTACTTGTAAATTGTGTTTATATTGTACAATTAGGTTAATTGAAAGAAATCAAAAGTTTGGGGACTCAATTGCAACATTTCAGAAAGTTGGAGGACTAAAGATGAAAATATTTTAGGGGCATAATTGTAACAAAAGTCAAAATTTGAAGATTAAATTGAAGAATACCAGAATGAGGGACTTGGGTTGCAAATAGTTTAAAGAAAAAGAAAAAAAAAAGACAAATATATATATATATATATATTAAACAGGGCATGGGCAAAAGCCCATGCCTTGGTTTTGATGGGCGCTCGCCTGAGCACCCATCATTTTGGGCAGTTCATTTTTTAACTGCCCACGCGATCGCGTGGGCCAATTTTTGTCCGAGCGGAATTTAATTTCAGATTTTATTATTTTGATGTAAGGGCGTGTTTGACTCAATTTGTATGTGTTTTTTGGACTTTTTTAAGTCTAATTTTTGGGAGTATCTACACTCCCACTTCTTAACACCCAAATCACAATTTTCCTCTCCAAAACCCTAGTCTCTTCTCCCTTTTCTTCTTGTTTCTTTTCTTTTCTTTGCTTTTGCTTTATTTTGTAATATAGTTTGTAGTTTTGTTTTGTTTCCATGTTGCTATTCTCCATTGAAGTTATGAAACAAAAAGTGAGGTGAAGATTCAAAGCATTGTTGAAGGAATTTTGGGGCAAAAATCAAGGGAAGTGGTTTATTTCATTATCTTGTATTTTTAATCTTTGATTTCTATATTTTGTGATGTATTTTTGTAAACCTCAACTTTTGTGCAATATTTATAAAATGGGCTAGTTGTTTTATGCTGAGATGATTGATATAGCTTAACTTAGTTTAAGTAATTTTAATGTTTGTTTATTAATTTCGAACTTATTTCATGTGTGTTTGTTATTGAGATTATTCCATGTGTTTGATTGATCACCAAATATATGTTTCTTTTATTGTTAGAATTAAATTAATTAAACTCGTATAATCTAAAGTACAGATTCCTTGTGGGATCGACAATCTTGACTCAAAAAGTCCACTTTATTACTTGTACTTGACCCGTGCGCTTGCGGTACACACTATTTTGAGCGAACAACTTATGCTTTGATTATGTTGTCCAAGAAGTTGAAGCCATATTTTTTAGAGCATAGAGTGTAAGTTTTGAACAACTACCCTTAGAAGCAAGTGATGCAGAAACTTGAAATGTCAGGTTGGTTATTGAAGTGGTCAGTGGAGTTGGGACAATTTGATATTCACTTTAAACCAAAGACCGCAATCAAGGGACAAGCGTTAGCGGATTTCGTGGCAGAATTCACCCCAGCTTTGACTATTAACGAATTGAAAGAGGAAGCACCTTAGGATTTATTTATTTATGGATGGATCTTCAACGGTGAAGAGAGCGGGATCACGAATAGTGTTGATCAGTCTAGATAGGAATTACTATTGTCGTTCACTGCAATTCGAGTTCCAACGAATAATGAGGTCGAGTATGAAGCACTAATTGTCGGATTGGATATGGCTAAGGCAATGAGAATAAAACGATTATAAATCTACAGTGACTCATCGCTGATAGTGAACCAAACATGAGGAAATTACAATGCAAAAGTTCAAAATATGGCGACAGATCGTAAATTGGTCACTGAAAGAATGGAGGGATTCTGTAAAATTGAAATAAAACAGATTCCTCGATCTAAAAATAGCCAAGCCGATGCACTCGCCCGATTAGCAACCAACGAAGGCGTGTCAGGATTAAATTGTGTACCAACAGAAGCAATAGGTCAATCAACCTTGTACGGAATGAACCCTGACCTGATGAATGTTCAAAGCAGATATAGTTGGATGGATCAAATAATCTGATATCTGAAGACATGTGACTTTCCCTCGGACTAAAATGAAGCTCGAAAACTCCAAATAGGATCAGCTCAATATACCGTCCTTGACGGAGTACTCTACAAAAGGGGATTTTCGTCACCTTTGTTAAGGTCTTTAGGAGAAGATGAAGCCAATTATGTATTGAAAGAGGTCCACGAAGGAGTTTTTGGAAATCATGCCGGAGGACAAGTTTTGGTGTTCAAAATTTTGAGACAAGGATATTTTTGACCAACTTTAAAAGGAGACGCTATTGAAAATGCTCGAAAATGCTGTAGATGCCAATGATTTGCACCGTTGATCAGAAGCCACCTCAAGAGTTAGCTTCCATCATTAGCCCTTGGTCACGCTCTAAATGGGGAGTCAATCTAATTGGTCCCCTTCGACAGGAAAAGGGGGAAATAAATACGCCATTGTTGTTGTTGGCTATTTCACCAAGTGGGCCAAGGTAGAACCACTGGAAAAAATAACAGAATAGAAAGCTATTGGTTTTATATGGAAAGCAATCATATGCTGCTTTGGAGTTCCACATTCCATTGTAACTTACAATGGAAAGCAGTTTGACACCAAGTTCAGGTCGTTTGTGACGAATTGCATATAAAAAAGCATTCTTCAACTCCCCATCACCCTCAAGCCAATGGCCAAGTGGAAGCTATCAAAAAAAAATAATCAAGCACACACTTAAGACCAAACTAGAGGCAATGAATGGTTCTTGGGTTGAAGAGTTGCCAAGAGTCCTTTGGTCTTATCGAACTACCAGCAAAGCTTCGTTCTCTTTAGCTTTTGGGAATGAAGCGGACATACCAAGAGAAATCGGTGCTCCTACATTCCCTATTTCTGATTTCGACGAGCATTCAAAAGATCAGAATCTGAGCAACGAACTCAACTTGATCGAAGAAAAGAGAATTCAAGCCGAAATAAGGAATGCAGTCTACAAACAAAGGAGGGCCCGGTACTACAATTCGAAATTTAAAGCACAAAGCTTCCATCCTAGGGAGTTAGTGCTCAGAAAGATATTTGAAAAGTCGGGTTCCTTAGGGCCTAATTGGGAAGGCCCTTATAAAGTAAAAAGGATACTAAGTCACGAAGCATACGAGTTAGAAACTCTGGATGGAGCTTTGCTATAACACCCTTGGGACGTGGAGCATTTGAAAAAATATTACCACTAGCGGTGCAGGAAATTGTCGATATCTCAAAGTTTTACTTTTGCCTATTTGTACGACTACTGAAGATACAAGATCAGAATAAAAGACAATCTAAAACTTTGGGACAAAGCAGTACCAAGCCCCTCAGTTCATGAGATCGCAAAAATAAGATCACAGATCTAAACTCTGGGGACAAGGCAGTACCAAGCCCCTCAGTTCGAAAGATCCAAGATCAGAATGAAAGACGTTCTGAAATGTGCGAATTGACGATAAAAAAATGTGTGAATTGAAGATTTGAAATGCAAAAATTCAAAAATTAAAGTCATCAAATACAACAATTCGTTTCATTACAAAACGCATGAGTTCAGAATAAAGAGATTGATGCAATCAGGATTTTTGAATACATAAAAAACATGAACTTCTTGCATTTCCACTAACAAACAAAATGATGGGTCGAAATTATCACTCCATGATGGCTCCTTCCCCACATCCCTGTGAAGTCCCTTGTTCGTTGGTGTCAACTTCTTCATACTGATGTGAGGTTTCCGATAAAACGGTATTGACCACGTCAACAGGTTAGAGCTCATCAATTTTATGTTGTATTTTGACCACTTCGTCTTTCAGGACATTTCTTCTTGAGTTCTTCGATCATGTCGTTGTAAGCGAGCAAATATGTATCATGCAAATCTACTTCGTAATTTGAAGAAATTTGAACTTTTCTACTATTTCTATAAATGAAGCTTTCGCGCTCAACTCGGATGCTTCCTTTGATTTGTAGAGTTCTTCATTGATTTTTCCCAGTTCGATATGAGTGATTTTTTTCCTCAATGGAGTTCCTTAAGTTTTCATTTTCCTTTTCAAGTCTAGCAAAATCAGCTCTAAGAAGTTCGAGCTATGAAACGTCAGTTCGGGTCTTCTCAATCTCTTGCTGAGCAAGTGTCATCTCTTTTCGATAAATTTCGGATTCTTGCTGAGCTTTCTCCAAATCAGCTTGAAGTAATTCGTTCTTCCCAACCTCCTCCTCAAGTTTCTTTTTCACTAGTTCAGCTCTTTTCTTCCATAGTTGAAGGTTGAAAGCCATCAAATTTGCTCGAGCTTAAGCCCTAGCATGGTAGTTAGCAACACGGCCTTCCAACGCCGTTGTAGCTGCCATTTAGTCCTCAAAAGGCATGTTTTCAGTACATTTTTCCTGTTCCGGAGTCCAAGACCGTGCTGCATATTCCATTGCATCCCTAGTGCCTTGAGGCAATATTTTCAAAGTAATATTGGAGAGACTTGCAGTTCTAATGTAGTCACAAAATACTTTTGTCCTACAGTCCTTCAAAGTTTCCACTAGGGAGAATATCTCTTTATCCACTCACAAGTATGAAAACTTTGACATTTCCTTAGGATGATCTTTTGGGGTCGAAAACTTGTAACTCATTAAAAAAATGAAAAATGATGATGCCTAATTGAAAGCTTAGATATATCAGATCAATTACCAACAGGCGAAGCTATAAAGACTTCCGAGAGGTGTACTGATGTCAGACTAGCTGCATATAATAGATCCTCAGTGAGTAACTCGTTCACCGACCTGAAAGCTTCCGAAGATTTTTGGATTATGTTCAACTTATTCAGTAATTGCGCTCTCGCTTCAAAAACTCTCAACCCTACAAGAAATAAAATAATTAATATTAGATAATATTACATTGGGAACAAACTATGTAGCAACACTTACTTATATCACTTGTATATCGAACTGGAACGCAGGCTGAGAAATAATCAGATCGCGTTATAGTCATCCAATTGCCTCCAATGAAAAACAATTTATCTTTCCAATTCCTTATAGAATACAGAATGTCTAACACAAGTTTGATCTTATATCCAGGGCGTGTCAAAACGTAAAACCACTCGGATCCCTTTCCATTTGCAGATCGGAACTGGTAATAGTGGTTGAAATCCAGAACAGAGGGCGGTTCAAAACCCATCCCATTGAATACTACTATAAATCCAATAATGGTTTTCCAACTATTAGGATGAATTTGAGTTGGGCCCACCCCCCATTCCCACAGGTACTCAGAAACTATCCTAGGAAGATGAAATCTCAACCCAGCTTACAAAGCACATGCATAATGCATTTACAAAAACACATCCCTTGGGAGCATTATTCGCTCTCTCAAAGCTCTCGGGGAAAAAAGTCAAACTGAGTTAGGGATTCAGTATTCATATCTAAATTTTCTAAGTCATACTTAGTGATAAAGGAGGGGAAGTGTTTGCACAAAAAATTATAGCTATAATGAGGTCGTGGCAAAGGACGATGCCAGACGGTTAAATCGGAAGGAGGGGGATCTGCGAGGGAAAAGGTGGAGAACCCTCAGGGTTTCTAAAAGCTAAAGGTAGTGGGCTAGAAATCACTTCTTCCTCACCTTTGCTTCCCATTTAGACTCAGTGAAACCTCCTCGCTCTCAGTTCAAGATGGGTTGTCTTTCTTCACCATAAGATTTTGTTCCTCCCTCACTTCCCTCGATCTGTTCCTCTCACTCATTATGGCTTGACAAAAGGGTCAAACAATATTTTGGAGAAAAAGAAGAAAGATTAGATGAGAACATATATACGAATTGAAACTCACCTTGTTACAATCAAGAAATCAACCAAAAATTGCGTTCGAAGCCTGCTCGTATTAACTATTGTGAACAAAGGAAATGAAGTAAGGAAAAATGAAAGGAGAAATGGAGATGCATATATATGGAAAATGACCAGTGGGACCCATCTGTCACCTTGAAAAGACGTGCTGACAATTAATGATGGTGGCTTTATTAGCATCGAATCTGTTCCGCGACCATCAGACGCCGCATGTCAAAATCGCTTGAAAGAAATTAATTATCTCTTCGTTCAATAAAGAGATAATTATTCCGCCATTTTGATAACCTGTTGCATCACTTCGGAGTTCAACAGGTTGATCTCTTAAATGGGATTATCTTTTCTTACCATAAATAAAGAGATAATACCAGGGGACATTTGTTACACCCTTGTTGACATGGAATCAACTCAAGATGACAGATAAGATGGACTTCGCCTTGTGGATGCCTTCGAGCTGCCATTCTTTACAAAGTTGAAGATGAACTCCCGTTATCCCTTTATTCCGAGCATATAATCCAGGGATGGAACGAGCTAGATATGCATGCAGATAACGTCAGAGGAAAAATTGAGAGTAAGTTTTAGATCGTTTACGAGCTATATTTCACCAGAAAGCATTAGCGTATTATAGTTCGTTTCTGATGTAATTTTCTTCACTCCGAGATTAAAACTTATTGTCATTGTAATTACTAGTATCACATATGTGCGTTGCACGGAAGAACAATATGAAATGATTTTACTGTAAATATCATTATAAAATAGGGGAAAATTTTGAACACATTATTTGCTTTAATTAATGATACAGACTGTCAACGAATGTTCAAAATAGAAATAAATTACAATTCTCTTCAATTTTGGAAAATCTCTTTAAATAATACATTATTTGTACAGTTTGTAGTTCCTCACACCCGTGTGATATACGAAAGTTGTTATAAACAAAACATATTTAAACAATTGCTCAAATTTAAATTAAATATTGCAATTTTTTACTGCATATAATTATTTTTTTAATATTTTAATAAAATTGTAAACCGTTGAATTGTTTTATCTCTTTACTGAAAACAGGCTATGAATTAAGTGTTTTAGAGATTGTACCGTGAACATATCAACTCTATATCTGAAATTAACGTTCAATAAATGAGATTTTCTTTTTTAAAAAAACTTTTAAGCTACAAAATTATGATCATACAATACATGTGCAAAACTCAATTTACATATTCTCCTTAAAATTGACGCTTTCTTTTCATATATTGTTCTTCATTATATTCTTCCCAAAAAGAGGTGTAGGATAAACATTTTTGGTATAATTTGATTTTTTAAGCATTAATTATTAATTTCAAGTGTTTTTCTAAAAAAATAATCAATAATTTTAATAAATATTGTTACATTAATTTATTCTTCTTTTTCCATACTGGCAATTTCTTTATTCATGTTGTTACATTATTATTTTAATAAAAATTACTGATCGGTCAACTGTTTCATAGAAATTATATGAACTAATTGTTAAAATTTGTAATATATTTTTACATATTTTAGTTATTTAAATTTATAATGAAAAATAGAAAAAGAACAGAATCAGTAAATAAATAAAAATAATGCAAAAATGATGAATGAATTGAAGAAATCTTAAGTTTGTAAAATTAACCCAACTTAATTGGATTTGCCTTAAAAATTTGTATAGTTATTATTTATTTTAATTTGATGAGAAAAAATCAGAACAAAAATTAATCATTTATGACTAAAATGAATTTAGTTAACTAGTTATAGATAATATTAAAGGACTTAAACGTATAGTTTAAAATGAATTAGATATTGAGGAAAAATATAAAATATAAAATAAAACTTTATCTTTAATTTTTGATATAATTTTACGGACAATATATTTACAATTTGCTCTCACTTGTTAGCTTCCATTAAACTTCTCACTGTGATTTTTAATTTGACACTCATATTACATATTTTTCGATTTAAAAATAATACAATAATTATTAAAAGACTAATAATAAAATAGAAAAATTACGTTTTGATGTTATTAATAGCATGGCATGGATGCAAATACAATTAATGACACATGTAAAATAATAATTACTAAAATATTTAATATACTATTTTTTAACAAAAAAATTTCAAATTTAGAAATTTTTTTAACGGAAAATTATGTGTGTATTTTGATGACTGCTATTTTACTTTATATATATATATATATATATATATATATATATATATATATATATATATATATATATATATATATCATTAAAATTAAGATTAAGATATTAAGATTAAGATTAAGGTTAACTAAGAAAGTCAGAGTAAATTCCTAAGTATCATCTGTTTGTTAAAAGTTGTATGTTTAAAAACATATATTTTTATGTTTTCAAGGTAGAATATGCGGTTGAAAAGTGGAGAGAGAAAATGTGTGTGGTTAAAAAGTGATTTGGGGAATTGTGTTGTTTAAAAAATAAATAAATAAAAAAAAAAACATATTTTGCCAAACAGGCAAAGATTTTTTTTTCAATTTATCTCACTCTTTTGTTGACTTTAGAGATCCCGGAGATTTCAGGTCTCAACACTTGTACAAATCTGCGGCTGTTGTTCAAAGAAAAAGTAACCTGCTTTGAAATTGGTAATGATGGGAAAATACCTCCGGTGTTTCGCAGAATCACAACGTTGACTTCCAATCCATAAAAGTAGCGGGACATCTTGGATTTCTAAGTCAAGGTCCCATCCTGGAAATTATGCTGCTTGAATCCTGGAAATTATATGAAAGTTGTGTGAAATCGTTGATTATCTACTAAGTCCTGGTTCAATCCTGGAAATTATATAAAAGTAGTGTGAAATCGTGATTATCTAAATCCTGGTTCAATCCCGTAGTGAAGTACGCTCTCAACTATAAAACCATATCATGTTGCGTATCACCACATTAGATCAGAGAAAGACCAGCCACAGTAATGATTTTTTGCAAATGGTTTATTCCTTTTATTTTCCTCGTTCCGACAAACCTTGTTATCATCGTCAATTCCCAGTACCCGTCAAGTTACTCGCGCCATCAGTGTTATAACAACGGTAATTACACAACTGATAGCATATACCACACTAACCTCAATAGCCTCCTCTCTTCTGTCTCCTCTAATATCGACAGAAAAGGATTTGACTACCGCTCCGTGGGTGAGTATTCTGATAGAGTCAATGCCATTGCGCTCTGTAGAGGAGATATTCAGCTCGACAAATGCCGTAGTTGCGTCTATCACGCTGCACGCTCCCTCTTACAATTGTGTCCTTATCGAAAACAGGCAATTCTATGCGATCTACATTGCACGGTTCGATACTCCAATAACTCCATCTTTAAAACTCTTGCAATTAGACCACACTTTCAGGCACGGGAAGACAAAAATGTCACGAGTATGGACCAGTTCAACCAGGATCTAAGAAAATTGTTTGACAGTCTTCGATCCCAGGCTGCTCATGGCGGTCCCCTCAAGAAGTTTGCTGCTGCAAACCAAACAGCACCGGTTTTTCAAACAATTTATGGACTCGTGCAGTGCACCCCTGATTTAACCGCTCGGGATTGCAGTAATTGCTTGATCCAGGCTGCCAAATTTATGTCAGAATGCTGTAATGGAGCAACAGGAGTTAGAATCCACACACCCAGCTGCTTTCTTCGTTATAGAACCAGTCCCTTCTTCGACAATTCCATTGTTGAAGGGATGATACCAAAGCCACCAGTAACCAAGCCACTGGCAGGTCAGAAGAACAACCTTTGTGACTTCTATTTTTGTGTACTAAAATTTTCAAACAGAAGGAACATTTATAGAGAAGCCAAACACGTTATTCTGAATTTTGCAGGAAAGAATGCTAATGCAACTCCAACCATCATCATCATTATTGTTCCTATTTTCTTGGGTCTAATACTCGTTCCTTGCATTGGCGTCTTCCTAAGAACGAGACATAAGCGGAAACGAGAGGAAAAACTTGGAAGTAAGTATTTTAGACAAATACTTTTATGTAAATCAAACTCTATTATACTTTTCTTTAGTTGATGATAACCTTTTTTATGCAATTTTTCAAGATGACAATGAAAAATGCTTGCAGTACGACTTCGGTACAATAAGAGCCGCGACAGACAATTTTTCTGATGCTAACAAACTTGGTCAAGGTGGATTTGGCATTGTTTACAAGGTAACATAGTTTCTAATACATAGGTAGTAGTGATCCTTTATTAGTACAGTCAGGGAGAATGTTTTATAAATTTTGATGTGGTCTCAATATCTTAATCTCAGGGAGAACTTCCGGATGGAAAAGAAATAGCAGTGAAAAGGTTGTCAAGGGATTCGGGTCAAGGCGACCTAGAATTTAAGAATGAGGTCTTGTTAGTGGCTAGGCTTCAACACAGAAATTTGGTTAGTCTCTTGGGTTTCTCCCTAGAAGGAAGCGAGAGGATTCTTGTGTATGAGTTCGTGCAGAATGGGAGCCTTGACCACTTCATATTTGGTAATTAACATTCTATTTGAAGTTAATTATATTTCTTGCAAAAATCTATTTCTTTCTATTGATTAATGTTGCGAGTATAATGGATATACATTTTTAGCACTATTCTCATTTGATTCTTCACAATTTCATTTCCGTAAGTGTACTTGTAGAGTCAATTAAGCGTGCATATTTGGATTGGGATAGATGCTACAAAATCATAAGTGGTGTTGCAAGGGGACTTCTTTATCTACATGAAGATTCTCGACTTCGGATCATTCACCGTGATCTCAAAGCTAGCAATGTCTTGTTGGACGGAGATTTGATTCCTAAAATATCAGATTTTGGTATGGCTAGGTTGTTCGTCGAAGACGAAACACACGGCCTTACTAGCAGGATAGGGGGAACTCGGTAAGTATTTAACATAGAGCACAATCTCATATTATCATTTTAGTTACAATAAATCAAGGGAGATATTTTTTGAAACATTTTTAATTGACATTATGACATGTCACATATTCATTGGGTGGTGAAAAAGTAAGTTACAATGTCAATTAAAAATGTCCCTAAAGAATGTCTTCCTAAAATTACTCTTTTAGTTATTTTTAAAAACTGAAAATATAGTCATGTTTTATATCCAGGAACAAATCCAGTCTAGGACGAGGGCGTTCGGCCGCTTGTGCTGGATCTGTCATTTTATTTTTTCCCCTTACATGTTTGGGTGTCGATTTTTTCCCCTTACCCTTGTAGTCACTGCTCGTGCTAAATCCTTTTATTGGATTCATCCATGCTTATATCAAACATGGAAATTTTGTTTAGTTATAAACTTTTTTACTAATTATAGAACCACAAACTAACTATTGCAGTGGATATATGGCCCCTGAGTATGCCGTACATGGACAATTTTCTGTTAAATCAGACGTCTTTAGCTTTGGTGTGCTAGTTCTTGAGATATTAACTGGTCAGAGAATTAACACTTACCAGAATGTGAACGGTGGTACAAGTCTCCTAAATTTTGTAAGTGTAAATATGAATCAATTATGCTTTGTCTGTCAATTTGAAGCTACCAATCCAAGATAGTGCCGAATATTCTATTTAAACGTGTCACGTTCTCTCAGGCTTGGAAAAATTGGAACGAAGGAACGACAACAAATATAATAGATCCCGCACTAAGGGCTTCTTCAAGTTCCTTGCAAGATATTGTGCAATGCCTTCACATCAGCTTGCTCTGTGTTCAAGAGAATGCAGCTGACAGACCTACGATGGCAATGTTGGTTCTCATGCTCTCGAACTTCTCCCTAACTCTGCCCGCACCATCACAACCTGCATTTTTTGTGTCCAGTCTAGACATTTCAAGTTCAACAATATAGAGATGAGAAAATCAACAGATGATGCCTCAATTAGCGAGTCATATCATCGGTAACTGATGCATATATCAGTACTAGTAAGATTTACGTGCGTTGCACGAAGAAATTTATACTTATGTTTATTCGCGTTGAATTAGTAATGAAAAAAATAGTTATTTGTGAGTACACATTAAGTAACATTAAGATTGGAATATAATTTATTGTTTCAATTTGATGTGTTAAAATTAGGGAACAATTTATGATATGTGATTCATTTAAAGAACTTGAAAAAATGTTGTTTGTATATACAATTGAAAAAAACAATCACAGTACAAATCAACGGTTTATGTGGTAGGATTGCATTACAGCATATTCTGATAGTTGGGATCAAAGACTATTATACAATAACCCCAACTTTAGATAGAATGGACTATAACAAAAACAATACTAAACAGTCAAAATCAATTGCTTTATATTTCCAACAAATTGCTTGTTTACCTTATTGACAATTGCACGACCTAAATCACACGTAACTACAATAACATCCAGGTCCTCAACATGTGTTCTAAATGCCTCTCTCACCCTGAATAAATGATATTAACTGCTTCTCAATATAATTCCTACAAACACATGGCAAACGCACCATTAACTCTATAATCTCCTTTCACAATCCATAACATCTCGAAACTAAATAATAGTCAATGTCAATGAACCATAAGAAAATGAGAAAGATGAAACAAAGCTTATAAAAATAGTACCAACGACAAGAATCGAGCCACGAGCATGACTATAAGAGCTCTACTGAAGTTTTAAAAAATGTTTCACAAATGATTTTCACGTACTCGTGATGGTTTTCACATGGTCGGGTAATGCAACAGTAAATTTTGATGCATTTTTAGTTTCTTCGCTATCGTAAGCTTTTGGGATGCACTTAATTTTTTTTGTTGTAATATCATAAGCTTTTGGGATGCACTAATTTTTTTGTTCTAATTCTGGTTTTGAAATGTAATGAAGAAAGGAAGAAGAGGTGTAGATGAATGTAGAATGAAACGTAGTTGAGACTCAGTCTTCTATGACAAAAAATGAAGCAAAACAAAGTCAAATGCATCACACAAATAAAATATGTATGTCATCATAGTACAAATTAATGATAGTTTTGAGTGTGTTTTATAACCTCATCAATACTTTTGAAAGCAATGTCATATTAGTCAATCCTGTCAAATACTGCACCAATAAATCTTGCTAGAAAAACTCAAAAACAAAAAGTAACAAAGACATTGCAAAATTCATTATTAGAGTGATGGAAGCAAGAATTTTTGTTGTTCCTTAACCACATCTTTTTCCTACAAAAATCAAAAATCAATAGTATAAGAGTGATAGATGCAGCTTTGTGGAATCCGATCAAAAACAACAAATCACATCGAAGAATCTGAGATTTTGAAAAAAACCCTTTTGATGTCCAACCTAAACACCAACAACGGTTCTAAAAAATATCTACAAGTAAAGGCAAAACGACTATTATTAGATCATGAGTTCCAAATTAATGCAGAGAAATAGTAAGAATTATTGTTAATGCTCCAAAATTTATTGACTCGATCGAATGCCAAAAGTTTGGACATAAAATATTCATTGATCACACATTCGCAATAGGTCGATTCATATTTGTTTGAAATTTTCACTTTTAGCATATATCCGTTAACAACTCAATTTTGTGATACTTATCAAAGACATATTTCTATTTAAAACGCCGTAAGTCTTCCAGTTGTAACTTGTATCCACTCCAACATCAACACATTAAAGTAAATCAAATATAAAATCGAATAATTAGAAAAGTTATTTACTTGATCATCCTTCAGGAAAATTGTGATCTTGGTTCCCTTGGCAAGTTGATCTCCATTGAAAACCCTTGTAACATTGAATTAGCCTCCAGCTTGATTCTCAGATGTATTACTGGTCATTATTGTGCTTACTGGTAATAATAACATTCTCTGCAACAAGATAAACATATTAGATCCCAAAATAGATTGCTCAATAATGCATACATCAGCACTTGTTTGCAATGCCTCCATAAATTCCTTTTCCGAACTCGCAATTGTCCTCAATTTTTCACCAAATCAATACTATTCCAACAATTAAAGTCACATCAGCTTTATAATCTTCAAATAGTATTCAAAACAAAAATGAATATCACATTTTCATGGAACAATGCACCTCGTCCCTACATAAGACATATTGAAGCCGTGAAGCTGATTGAAGAAAGTGTTCAAAAGATAGAAGACACATGAAGTAAATATGAGTTAACACTTCATCTATGTCAATAATGAAAATAAAGAACCTCAAGTGAAGCTTACCAACTCATAGATGAAGGAGGATTTGGTTAAGCTTTAAAATTGTTTGATTTTTTTTTTTATTATTATTCAAAATGTAGAGAAGCATCGAATTAGACTTTAAAAATATGCAATATTCTAACTACAAATGAAATATTTCTTGTTTTGAACTGCAATTCATTTTTTTTTTTTGGTTTATCTAACCTATTCTAAATAAAATGATAGAAAGAAGTAAAGTAATTTCTTTCAAAGGTTCAACATGCTATTATGTTTAAAATTTAAGAGATGAAATGTTCTTTTTCAAAGAGTATACCTCTGTGTAGATCAATGTCGTCTTTAGGTAATTTAAACCACCATTCTATGCAATTCAAACATGTAGGTAAGGTTACCTGTGAGGTGTGATCAATATATTTATATACCTCATCCTTTCGAACCTGGGAACAAATATATTCTTCTTCGATATGCCATAAGTGAACTCGATGATGTAACTTTTCTAATAATAATATATTTTACACAAAATTTAAAAAGCAAGTTAAAAAGTATCCAATAATAGAAGTAAATCAGCTTACTAAAACATGAAAAAAAAATCATAGATTAAGTAAAAAAGACAATACACTGGACAGGCACACTATTAAACACCACAACAATAGTATATTTATAGATTTTGCTATCAGTTTCATTTCATCTTATTGCATCTTCTAGGTTAATTCATGGAACATAATGTAGTTCCTCAAATTCTCTACAGAGCAAAAAACTTACCACATTACAAAAAATTAGTCTTGTGAGTGGTTGATAAACTATAAAAGGTTTTAAAAAAAAAAAAACAGAAGAACGAAGTTTGATTAGAGTGAACATTCAATATATTTTCTGGACCAAGATTTAAAATACGAGAACGATTCTAAAAAAAATAAATTAGCCAGAATAATATGACATTAAATACCTAACCTTGAAGAATCAGTGAACCACAAAATGATATATCAGTGCACTCCTAATCTGCAATTCATGAATTAATAAATTAAGCAAATCTAAAATGGAGAAAGAATTAATTCAAATGAGAGGCATATGCAAAAGGATTTGGAAAACAAAATTGTTGATAAAAAATAGTGGGAAATCCCATTTTTAGTCTTTAGAAAAAAGGATTATTAAAATTATGGAGAAATTTGTTTTTCTGAATCAATAGGATAAAACCATATCCCAAATAGTAAGAGTCACTAAGACCTCACATGAAACTATTATCCTTTTGTTACATCATTTTAGAATATGCAACTCCAATTTTAGACCCCAAATTGGTATAAAATTAATGAAACTAATTTCTGTATCATAGCTGTATAATCAGACAATAGAGGGAGCCGAAATGACTAAATTTGATCAAGCCCCATTATATGAAAAAATTAAAAAAATTAGCAAATGAGGGGGCGGATTAGCTATAAAGTACCTAGCTTCTTGGGTGAATCTGAAGGGAACATTATAAATCCAATATCATTATTGCTCCATTGGAGTTCCTGGAAGAAAAACCTCTTTATCATTTCTGTATTTTAACCTGAAAGCAGATGAAAGAACAGTCGGAGATAAGATATTTCAATTCCTTGGAAACATATTTCATTTAGTTCAGTATCTTTGCTGATAATCTAGATTTAACATCAATCTGGATATTTCCATTTGAAAAACAAAGCTCCCTCTTTTGAATCGACACAAAAATAAAGAAGCAAAATTAATGGCAGTTTTAATGAAAAAAATACACAATAACATATCTTCATGCAAAACTAAATATTAACCAGAAAAAAAACCAAAGATGAAAAAATGCACAAAGAAACAACCATTGTTTAGAAGTCATAATAAACAATACACTCATAACATATTCTTCATATAAAATCGAAGATCAACCAAAAATAAAAAAAATACAAAAGATAATAAATCTGACACACTTTCCTCTACTACACTATATAGCAAATAACAAAAAAAACTGTAGAAGTAACCTGCAAGGTAAAAAATAAAAGATATTATATGAAATGAGTTAAATTTATAGCAAGGAAAAAATAGTTACATAAAGGAAATGTATTTAACATAATAATTCGGTAGTAAAAGGGAGATATGGCTAGCCACCAAAAACCCAGTTCTCAATCTATCTTACACACTTCAAACTTAAGTCCACAATTCAAGCAGGAAAGTCGTGACACAAACATTATCACTTCCACTATTCAACATAAATTAACTCACTCAACTTGATTCAAAAATAAAGAAAAGAAATATTCGAATTCTGAAGAAACCAAAACAAATGCAATAGCAGCCACCAAAATAACACACAACCACAATCTCAATCTGTTTTATCTGCTCCAAAATCTAATCCACAATCCAAGCAGGAAAGTCCTAACACAAGCATACAAAATACAACTTCATTATCATTTTCAACATTAAATATAGAATTACTCACCAAAATTGATTAAAATACCACTTCATCGTGCAGTTTACAAAGAACATTATATTTCTACCAGCAGCATGAGAGCAATATATTCATTTAAAACTTCTAAATTTAGCATACATGAAACAAAAATCAAAAGAAAAATTGAACCATCATTTAATTCACCCAAAAAGTTTGAGGCATATTTTCAAGGTTAAGGGCATACTTGGCGATTATGTACATAACCTAAAAATGCTGGGACAATTGGATAACAATATTGTTCACTGCTTTGAATTTGATGAGACTTATGAAAGGAAATGACACCCCCATCTTTAAGCTACAAAAAGGAACTAATAGAAATTTAGTCATGGAGCATATAATTTGTCATAGGATGAAACTGATGGTATGATTTAAAAAATAAATAAAATAAAAGAAGAAGAAGTCTAAGTAATCATATCCTTCTCTTACGTCTACTAATTTTATTTATTTATTTATTTTTTTTTTTTTGGAGCTAATGTATCAAAATTTGTATAGCTGCAAAAAAAATAATAATAAAATAAAATAAATGAACAACATTGATAATACATTGAAGCAAAGATTAAGAACAAGTTAAATAGCAATAGCATGTTGAAGTAATCTCACAAGAAGTCTACTTATTTAAAAGGAACATAAAAGAAAAGGAAAACTAAATATTAAACTATATAACTTCTTCAATAATCACATGTTCTTTGTTCTTCAATGTTAAAGCGTGATTAAATAGTAAATAATATCATTATCACTACTTTTTCACAAAAATTGAATGCACTTGTTTGGTACAAATTAAAATCTAGATTTTAATCTAAGTGAAAGTCAACAATCAATCTCAATCACATACTTTTTGAGATCCATAACTTTTCAACCACACATTTCATCAAAGGTTACAAAAGATTCAAAAGCAGATCTGCAGCAATAGCCTCAATGACTTAATAATTTCTCAAGGCTAATCATTTCATGCTTCAGTATCCAGAATCAAACGACAATAAATTTCTTATTTGAAGGATCATAATTCTTAAATCACAGTGCTAATTTGTTTTTATTAAAAAAAATAGTTAGCAGTAAACGTACAACTATCATATGATAGTACCAAAGCATTGTCAAAAAAAGAGCACAAATGGAAGAGATGCACCTGAAAGATACCATTTAACAGAAGCTCGCCTTCTACTGGCACTATTGTGTTTTCTGAAAAAGTGATATTTTTGAAGAAAATCTAAACAATAGGATCAATTATGACTAAACTCAGAGGATGATTGCATTTCTTCAAGCGTTAATGTGACTGATACACCTCCAACTATCCATGACTTCTCTATCATGTTTTCTGCAACCAAAAAGAGACACTCAATTCTTAGAAGGCTGTTTAATGCTACTTATTTAAAGTATCTTCAACTCAAAGAAATAACCTTTTTTTCCCCATACGCATAGAGCCGTCCTCTAATCAGAAAAGGCAACAAGTACTCTCTTATTGGAAAAGATTTGCTACTTCTCCTTCCCCCCCCCCCCCTCCCTCAATCATCTATATCACTATATCTAAATTCTAACTGTAGCTTAAAAATCCCCAATCAGGAACATCAATTTTTTATTATTTTTTTAAACATGCTGCTAGGCAATAATAATTTATTGTATATGATTTTTATAATCAAAGGAAACACTAACAAGAAGTGCTAAAAATGCAGAGATGATAATATTGAGAAAGAAATCCAGAAATAGTTAAAATATAAATAATAATACCTTGAGGAATTCCTCGACGTAAGCCTGGGAAAGCTGAACTTTAAGCTGGTCCATCAAAATTATCAAATCTTCCTTTGAAAAATTAGGCGACGATCCACTTGATGGTGATGAGAATAAGACCATCTTTCTTTATCGCCATTATTGTTTCTTGTTTCCTTGCCTATCCGTTCTTCTCCTCCTTCTTTATCTTTATTTTCTTTCTTCGATTGCAAAGATAGATAAAAGTCTAAAACCCTAGAGTAAATTGAAAGAAATGATAAAGAATCAACTCAATCGGGAAAACAATTGAAACCCATTGACAAATGGAAACTGAAAACCATAGACAACACAGTCGAAGAAGAGCCTGGGAGGAAAGGGTGAAAAAGCGACATGCGGAAGGAAGAATGAATGAGACCTAAAAACCAAAAACTCACCTTATACGTTACATAAAAAAAGGGGGGGGGATCAACAAAAACTAACCGTCGACAGCAAGAGGCGACGAAAGCTGTACTCCCACACGCGAACAACCTTCAAGCGCGACGACATCAAATCGGGGAAAAAGAGACACAGATATACAAGCGGTGAAAAAAAGACATAGATCTACACAAAAGAACAAAAAATACGAACCTTTGATAGCGGTACACGATGGACGTTGTAATCCTATGAGAAGATTCTCGAAGGGAGAAAGTAACAGCGAGAGAGGGAGAGAGATGAAAGAGGGGAAATGAAAGAAACGTTCATCAGCATAGACAAACGAAAAGTGTTAATACAGAACAAAAAAGGGAAAGGGAAAAAACGTGTTCAAGTTCCTACTAAAGTCGTTATTTTTCGTCCATGAACAGTAATTTTGCAACCTGATTTTATATATAGTAGGGATTTGGTAAGTAATACCATGGAGCAATATCATCACCAATAATCAAGAAAAGGAAGATCAATTATGACAAGAATAGAGATTCACGCTTCAGTTTGAGTACAACACGGATGGCTAATTTCCACTTTTAATTGTTGCTCATTTACCATGATAAGGCTTTTTATTATCACTATCATCACTATCAGTAATATATAAAAGTATGGATGTGTGAAAATCTTTTAATTTTCAATTATGTCCTTACTTCTATTTTTCTTATGTTTATAATACTCTTAATTAAAAAAAAATTATATTTCCACATAAATAATGATGAATGTCTCTTCAAATTATTTTGATTTATTTAAATAATAAATTTAATTTCCAATATAATGTCCTTAATCCAATGCACATAATTTGTCTTTACTTCTATTTTTCTTATGTTTATAATACCCTTAATTAAAAAAAATTATATTTCTACATAAATAAATGTTGAATGACTTTTCAAATGAATTTGATTTATCATCATCACTATCACTAATATATAAAAGCATGGATGTGTGAAAATCTTTTAATTTCCAATTATGTCCTTACTTCTATTTTTTTTATGTCTATAATACTCTTAATTAAAAAAAAAATTATATTTCCACATAAATAATGATGAATGTCTCTTCAAATTATTTTGATTTATTTAAATAATAAATTTAATTTCCAATATAATGTCCTTAATCCAATGCACATAATTTGTCTTTACTTCTATTTTTCTTATGTTTATAATACCCTTAATTAAAAAAAAATTATATTTCTACATAAATAAATGTTGAATGACTTTTCAAATGAATTTGATTTAATTAAAAAATAAATTCAATTTCCAATATAAGGTACTTATATTCAATGCATATAATTTATAAAATATATTTATTGATAACCCTTTTCAATCTTATACCACATTATAATTCAATACATATGTTTATACAGTTCTAAAAGTGAATCACAACAAGTTTATAATGTAAATAAATAAAAAATAGACGTAATTTTTTTATACAATACAAGATTATAATAATATTATAGCAGAATTAAGATAATCTCACAATATTAAATAGTATGGAGAGGGTTCAAATAATCAACATGATGAATAATTGGTAAACTACTATTTGTGTTAAAATAAATATATTTTAAACCAACAACTTTTTGAATAATCAAAATAAAAAATATAGAGTTATTTATTTGGACGTTAACATGAGAATGAAAATCTTTTAGTTGTCAACTATGTTCTTACTTCTATTTTTCTTATATTTATAATACCCTTAATTAAAAAAAATTATATATCCACATAAATAAATGTTGAATGACTTTTCAAATGATTTTTGTTTATTTAAACAATAAATTCAATTTCCAATATAAGGTCCTTAATTCAATGCATATAATTTGTAAAATACGTTGATTGATAACTCTTTTTAATCTTATACTACATTGTAATTCAACACATTTGTTTATACAGTTCTAAAACTGAATCATTACAAGTTTACAACATAAATCAAACATAGATGTAATTTTTTTATACAATAAAAGATTCCAATAATATTGTAGCAGAATTAAGATAAGCTCACAATAAAAATAGTACGGAGAGGATTAAAATAATCAACATGATGAGTATTTGGTAAACTATGATTTATGTTAAAATAAATACATTTTAAAACTAATAATTTTTTGAATAATCAAAATAAAAAAATATAGAGTTATTTATTTGGACTCTAATATGAGGATCACTTTGAAGAAAATAATTTATTATTATTTTTTATCAAGTGCAATAAGATATAAGTTATTATAACATATTTATAGATAAATAAGTATTTAATCTTCACTTGTATGATGAACGTAGTAGCCCTTGTTTGATGTTGATTTTAATTCAGATTTTAATTTAAGTCAAAGTTAATAATTAATTTCAACCAAATATTTTATGGAACCTACAAAATTTTAACCACACAAATTCATCAACTTCTATCAAAATCTAATAAAAATTTGATTTAAATCATCATCAAGTGAAAAAGAATTCCCGCTTGCTCAAATATGACAAAACAATGATAATATTTCTAACGTCTTCTCAAGTTTTCGTTTTGCTACATAAATGTCATGATGTACACTTAATAATTGAGAAAAATTGAAAATGCCTATTACAAATTTACTCATATGTTAATAAATGAATAAGTAATCGAGTAATTTTCATATGAGTAATTATTTTCACTATTGAAGTTAAAATTAATAATAATAATTAAGTTGACACAATCATAAGAGTTTAAAAAGATTCTACCTAACACGATTTAGCATTAATACTCCTTACTTAATATACCTTAATGCTATATATATCATAAATAATAACGTATTATTTATTATATTTTATATTCAATGAGTTATAATTATATTTGTATAATATGATGATTTTAATAATTTTCATTTTATATTTCGTTACATAAGAGATACAAAGTATAAGTTCTTTTATCGTGTATATAAGACGTGCGAAGCACATGGTGAAATACTAGTTATATTAAGGGTGCGATCGATAGTGTTTGTTTTTTATGAAAAATGAAAATTTTCCACCCAAATTCCAACTTTTGCTTGTTTGATAGTGTTTTTTTCTTGACAATTGAATTCCCACTTTCATTCTCACGTGACTTTATTTCCACCAAAACAAGGAATTTGAATTTTTTGGGTGGGAGGAGGATTTATTTTCTTGACAAATTGTTTAATCATTTCTGTCACGTTTGATAATTTTTGTTATTGTTAATTGATTTATTTTTTATCAAAAATTAACATTATTATTATCAAGTGTAAATGTGTGAAATTTTTTTTTAATTAAAATAGCTAAATTTTGCTTTATTTACAATGGAAAATAATGTCAACCAAACAATAAAAGTTAAAAAAAAAAAAATCATTTTTTTTACCTAAAAAATTAAACTAATTAAACACATAAAACATCCAATTCTCAGAAATTTAATTCCCTAAAATTCATTTATGTGAAATTCATTTTTTAACCCAAATTTTACTTCACTATCTCAAACGCCATATAAGTTTAACGGGTTGACATTGACACGTCAATAAAATTCACAGTTTCGTTGAATCGAAATATATTGATTATTTCTTGGTACGTCTGTAGATGCTACGACAAATGATGGGTTGATTTGAAAGTTTGAACTTTGAAGTAGCTAATTCAGGGGACAAACAAGCCAGCTTTGCAGTGGGTTTTGAGTTTATGGGTTTAAACCTTACAAGTAGACTAGTTCTTAGTATTGCCGATTGATCTGGCAGGTTCAATTTCATAACAATTAAGGCTCTGTTTCTTAAAAGTTTTTGTTCAAAATCAAAGAATGCAATATTTTCGAGATAAAATATGTAGTTGAAAAGTGGAGAAAGAAATATGTGTGATTAAAAAGTATTTAAAATCATGTTTAAAAACAATTTGTCAATTTAAGGCTAAAAAACTACTAGACACAACTATAAAATAAAAGGAAAAAAAAAAGGAATATAAATAAAAAAGAGGGAATGCACATTTTTTATTTTTCGGCAAACTAGTAATCTAATTTTCATATTACAAACTAAACAGGGACGGATCCAGGATCATGGTCCCGTGGAGACGACACAGAGTTACGTAAAAAATAATTTCAAATAAGACAACTATAATATTCAAAATGTAGTACTTTTTTACAATTGTTCCTTATGACTTCATACTTTGAAAACGCTGTATAATACTATCATTATCAATTTCATTAAATTCATATTTTTCAATATAAACAAATAAGCAATCATTCTTCAATTGGTCTCCAATCCGATTACACAGTCCATTCTCCACAATAGTAGAAAATATTATTTCAACTGTAGCAGTAGCAACTAAGAGAGTTAATCCTAAAGTCACAAGAACGTAAACTAATGGGTAAACCTTTTTTTTTTCGTCGCAACCAACTTCATTGCAAGTTCACTAAGTCCTGCGATTCTCTGAACTCCTTTCTAGAGCACATATCGACAATATAATTTCAAAGCTAATCATCAAGTGCCATGAATTGTACTTTTGTCAAAAGGATTGAAAGAATCATTGGGGCATAAACATGCTAAGCAAAGAACTAATTATGTACTTACCTTAGAAAAACAAACTAAACTCTTGAAGTTGCATATCAATGATTGAATAAAATAAATCCACACGAAAACGATGAAAATTTATTGTCTCTTTGGTATTCCGTCGTTAGCGACCTGGGCATATAAATACACTATCCATATCATGAACATCAATATTATACTTCGACAAAAAGAAAGGACTTAATCCAAAAAAGATTCCCACACATTTTTCCTAATTTCTTTGAGTCTTTTTTTCGCATATTGTCACTAAATCCATGACATTTACAATATCTTGATCCTTTCTTTGTAATGTTTTAGACAATTCATTTAAAATTCCTAAGATGGTTCTCATAATGTGACTTTACTATATATGGTTCTCATATGTAGTGAGGATATGTACGGAGGTATTGTAAGAATAAATAAATAACACAGTACTCTAAGTTGGAAGTGAATATCTTGTCTTTTACTCCTAATAAAATTGTTATTAGCAATTATATTTTTATGTTCATTCATGTTAAAATTGTTGGTGCTTTTTCAATTAGAGTTTCTATATTTGATATTAAAAATTTCAAGTACTCTTGGACATTTAATTAAATGCCCCTACTAGAATTACGAGATTATTAATCCTATGTGGCATAAATATATTAGGGGCGTTTTTAGTATTTAATTCACCCTTATTTATTAATAGAGGCGTCATTTATAGGGGCATTTACTAATCTTCATTCTCTTATGGGGTATTTTAACTTTGTTTTCCGCCCATAATAACATTACTTGGGACGCTTCTAAATGTCCTTAATACTCTCAATTTTAACATTGTCATTTCTCTTATGGCTCCTATTTGAGCATAAATCTAGTGTGTGATCACAATTTCGAGTTTTACAAAACCTTAAGAGAGAAGTTTGTTGATCATGAGGTAAGCCATTTTTTTTTGGTAATAATCATCACTATCTACTTATAGGGTTACGGCCGTTGTCACGTCCCCTTGAAGACGTTGTCACATCAAGCCATTAAAACCAAACCATTCTTGTCACATTTCCGAAGTGTTGACTTCGGTATAATCAGTCAAACGTCATGAATGGTGAAAGACAATTTTAGGGTTCAGGCATACATTCAAGGTGATGAGCCCTGTAAGATGAGTCCCGCTTTATGAGTCTGGATGATGACTGGACACCTATAGGTCCTACGTGGGCCTTTGTAGATGATGTGTCAAGTCCATTTAGACATGGTCATAACAATGTCCCTCAAGTCTGGTGAGTTTATTTAGCACGCTAGAGTTGAAATAGACAATAAATGGGTCTGTTGAAAGGCCCATAATGAAGAGACTGTTTTATCTTGAAAAGGGTACGAAGCTTTTAGTAGTCTTCATATATCCGGATTGAATCCTGTAGGGGTCATGTAGAAGTGCCTTAAAGATGGGGTCCTTGTAACGGAGTCTCTATTATCATTAGAAAAAAGTCCTTTGAAATTATCTTCCTTTAAGGTAACTACTTCATGTATTTACATGCTTCTCAAGGCGCATTTATGGCAAAACAATTATGACTTGCGATTTTCAAGGGATACTCCAAGATGACACCCTTTCCATGTGCGTATAGTATACCCATGTAGTTGAATAGTCATATTCTTGCTTGTTGGCGCTTCAAGTCAACATTAGCGGTCAAGTGGCTAATCCGGATTAACCTTCAGATTAGAAGTTGATGGTTTAGATTAATTTGGAAACCTCATCATTCCACTATTCCTACCTTTACACAAAACCGAAATGTCAAGAGGTTCTTATCCTCTTTTTCAAGGTTTTTTATATCTTTTTACCACATGGTTTCGTGGTTAGAAGTGTGTTTCCCATAGAGGACGCCAAAATGTTGACCATAAAATATAGTAAGACTTGGATCAACACATGATGTGTTCCGGACTCTCGACAATCGGAGTCATAGCAGGCTTGACGGGAAAATTTAAATATTCAAGTCAAAACAAGAATTCAGCAGGTTCAACGAGCTTTGAAGATCAAACCATGTCGAAAAGAACCAGAAAATTAAGCAGAGTGCCTTTTACGACCGTAACCGTTGGAATTACGACCGTAACGCAGGTATCACAATTTTTGGGCAGAACATGACTTACGGCCGTAATCAAATTCGTCACGACCGTAACTGCGGTATTAGTTTTGGACCCGAGAGGGGATTATGGCTGTAAGCCCAGTATTTATAGCCGTAACTGAGTAGCGGCCAGATTTATTGAGGATTTTTAATTATTTGTTTCCTTATTGGTTTTTAAGTTATTTGCTTATTTTAGTATTTTAGCTTAATTAGAATTCTATTTTGAGTCAATTAGTGGCTAGGGTTTTTGTTTGCTTATTTATACGCTTTTTCCATTCATTGTAATTCAGACTTTGATTTTGATATAAGCAGTTTTTATTGAGGATTCAATAATTTTATAGGTGGATTCCTATGTTTTTCGAACTTATCAAGAATATTTCTTGTGGCGTTCAAATCTCGAACTTATCAAATATTCGCGAGAATATTTATAGCGTTCAAAACCAGAAACTTATCAAGGAAGTTGGACAGATCCTTGTGGCGTTTCGCAAATCTTGGTTCTTCAATCCGCAGCGTCGATCCTCACGTCGTGATTGTCGGGTCAAGATTCCACCGTCCGTAACAACCTGGGTTCGGAACTTTTCGGCGTTTTCTTTCGCGCATCTCGAATCTCATCATCTGGTATCAGAGCTGGACTCTGAATTCAGGTTTTTCTATCCAGTTTGATTTTTATGTTTATCATCGAATCCCATAAAAATCATCCATATCTTGTTGAGGGTTTTGTTTTCAGTTTTTTTATTTTTTTGAGTTTTCTTGTTCTTCGTGTCAGTAAAATTTTTCAGTTTTTGATCCATATAAAAATCCAACAAAAATTCAAAGGTGTTTGTTTTATTCGATTCTTATCCAAATCCTTTTCCATTTGTTTTGTTGCGTTCTGTCAGATTTTCAGATTTATTAAAAGAAAAAAAATTATTTTTTATTTAATTCCAAAAATTCATTATTCAAAAAAAAAAAAAAAAGAGTTATTCCAAATTCAAGAACCACTTTCTTAAGTTTCTTTAAAATTCTTGATATTCATTTCCTTCCAAGTCAATAAAAATCGTTCTTGCTATTTGATGTATAAATTCTCTTCATTCTTGAATTTGTTTTAACGTCACATAAGGAATGGATTATGATTCGGGCTCTTTATTCCAAACTAGGTGTTATGTGGATCATAAGGGGTGCAGTTTGGCGATTGATGGAAAGTGTTTTACTAATTTCGTTAGTAGCACCGTGGTTGAAAAATTAGGATTGCCCCTAGAACCACACTATAAACCTTATAGAATGTCGTGGATGAGGGAGTTTGGGAATTTCAAAGTAACCAAACAAGTTCTAGTGCCTATCACCCAGGGAATGTATAGTGAGGATGTATGATGTGATGTAGTGCCATTGAAATCTTATCATATTTTATTGGGAAAACCTTGGAGGCGTAGAAGGGAGGCGGTTTATGATAAGAGTATGCACATATACCAATTCCTTAAGAAAGAGAAAACATGCGTACTATACGGGTTGGCATTAGAGGAAGCACTAGAAGATTCACAAATGGTAAGGAAGGAGAGTGAAAGGTGGTGTAATAGGAGGCATCGTGTGGATAAGGATATTGAAAAGAAGGAGGGGGAGTTTAAGTTAAAAACGGATAAACAAACTCCAAAATTTGATGAGGAAAAGGTGGAGTTGGGAAGCGAGGAATTGATTAGGAATGAAATTGTTGATGATAAGAGGAATGAAATGAAAGTTGGTGTAGGAATTCAAAATTTGAGCTTTGAATTGGTAGATACACATTTGAATACCGTTGAGGGAGTGCATGAAATTAGTGATAAAAATTTGGAGGTAGAAGATGTTGTTGAATTTGAAAGTAAAAATTTTGAAAAGGTGGTTGAAGATGCAAAGGAAGAACGAGGTGAAGAGGAGGGCCTCGTGGTTCTTAAAAAAGAATTGGAGATGGTGATTAATCATGGATACAAGGATTCATACCTTGTACCTCATGAACCTAACATTTCCCTCCCTGCTTTATTTAATTTTGTCTTGCAGGTTAAATGTACTTGGAAATTTGGGCAACACCACCAATGCCCACAGGAGTTTCTACTTCAATCCATCCATGTAACCCAAGTTATAGGATACTATTGGTCATCCCTCTGGTATGAAAGCAATAATTTTCCATTTGATCCAGGAGGTGAAGTGAAACAATAGGAACAAAGCTATGATTCGGGGCGAATCATCCTAAATAAGGAGGGTATGATGTGTTTCGGACCCTCGACAATCGGAGTCATAGCAAGCTTGACAGAAAGTTAAATATTCAAGCCAAAATAAAAGTGCAGTCCAGTCAACCATGTCGGAATTGGATGGATAATATATGTTTTTCGAGTAGAAACATGTCACTGAGCAAGACTCATGGGCTAAAGCCGTTGAGCCCATTGATTTTAGGGCCAAATTCCATCGTTTGGGGCTTCAAATTGGAAAATCAATGATGCAGACGAAAATTTACTATATTTCCATAATTATAGGATTATATTTACTTTGTCTTTATTATTGTTTCCAATTAAATTAGGACTCCATTATGAGAGATTTTATCTATTCCCTAATTAGATTAGATTTTATTTGATTAAAAACAGTTTTATTGAGGATTCAATAAAAGTTATAGGTCGATTCCTATATTTCATAGAACTTATCAAGATTACCATCTTGTGGCGTTCATCCCGAACTTATCAAATATTCGCGAGAATATTTATGGCGTTCAAAACCAGAAACTTATCAAGGAAGCTGGACAGATCCTTGTGGTGTTTCACAAATCTTGGTTCTTTATTCCGCATCGTCAAGCCATCGCGTCGTGAATATCGGGTCATGATTCATCCGTTCAACCACAACATGAGTTCGGGAATTTCCGGCGTTTCTTCCGCGTTTCGAATCTCATCAACACATCTCAACTCCTCCCTCTTAAACATGTGTAATTTCTGCACACTTGGAAAAACAATCAATATGCAACGGGAGCCGGGTGGCTTTTATTTGCACTCCGACACTTAAGTCAGGACTTATTGTGAGTAAAAGATAATTGGATGTGGGAAATATAAGTGTGTTAAAGAAAGAAAGGGGAGTGATATTTATGTAGTGAGTTTAAGTATTGAGTTACTAACATTTTTCTTTGTGGCAATTGCTATATATTTATAGAGGGGGTTGTCGCTTGAAATTATGACATGTGTTTCCATTTACACGTGGTAGGTCCTTAACCATTCATGAGGCAAATCATTTATTTGGTAATAATCATTACTATCTACTTATTGGGGTTACAGTCACTGTCACATCCCCTTGAAGACGTCACATCAAGCTGCCTCTTGCAGACGGGTCACATCTTTCTGACACACTAGTCGGTCTTGTCACCATTCTGGATTGTTGACTTCGGTATAATCAGTCTGACGTTATGTTTGGAAAAAAAACTAGGGCTCTAGCATACATTCAGGGTGATGAGCCTTATAACATGAGTCCGGCTTTATGAGACCGGACGATGACTGGACACTCGTAGGTCCTACTTGGACTTTTGTGGATGATGTGTCAAGTCTATTTAGACATGATCGTAACGAGGTTAAAATATAATTTGGAGAAATTGGAGGAATAGATCTTAACGTGTTTCAAGTTTTATCTTTGTATTTTATCTATATTTTTCTGAATATGTAAAGTATCTCTCTCTTATAATTCTTGTTCTCCATTATGAGCTAAAATTTAAATTCTAGTTGTTGGAATTCTTGATGTAACTTAAATGAGCTTTGTAAATTTTAATGTTTGCTTTTAAATTTTGTGTTACCCATTCCATGTTGTATGAGTTGTGTGTTTAATGTCCTTTCATTTTCTTGAGCGCTAAATGATTCTTAGTAACTCTATGTTCTTGTAAGAGTTATATAAAAATGTACTTTTAATCCTATGTGATCCTTATTCTCACAAAAAAACTAATTAACACTATTGAAATGTAAATCAATTTACTTAAAGATATAGTAAGTTAATACATTTAATTTGTGCTGATTAATTCTCGAGAAAAGTATTTGGTTATAGGAGAATTTGGTCTCCAATAGAAAACTAGTGATACGTTAAACTGCTTATTTTGTAATTGACTTGATGAAAGTGAAATGATTTCATGAAGACCAATACGATCTCAATTAGAGTTTTCCAATATAATCAGATCGGTTTGTGTTTATCTAAGTAGTTCATTAAAACGTCCAAATCAATTTGTGCTTATTACATGACAATCTAATCAACTAAAATTGAGTAACTTAAACATAGTAATCGATACTTCTGGGACAATGCCCATCACTGCTCTATTACGTGTTCACGATCCGAGAACTTACGCTATTGTACTTGTAGATTGCAAACATTATACATTTTGGGTAACGCCCCGAGTTCCGAGGAGCGCGGGAACGTCACTTTTCTAAATTCTTGAATAAACTTTGTTGCGGAAAAAATGATTAAATATTAAATATCGCATTTATCGAATAAAAATTTAGCGATAATTCAAATGGAATAAGTATTTTCGTACAAATTTGTAAAAATGACAATTCTTGATAAAATGAAATAATCATTTCAAAGTTCACGACTTTTTAAAAAAATATCAATTTGAAATTTGCCGTCATTGCCCATCACTCGCCATCGTCTCCGAAATCTGCAAAAGTTGTTAAAATAACGGGTTGAGCATTTCAAAAATGAAATACTCAGTAGACTCATCGCCAATAATTAATCTAAAAGATAATTGAACAAGAAATTATGCAAATAATGTAGTGACATTCTTTTCTTATTCATAGGCATCCCATAGTGAACGCAAATGAACACATTCATTTCTTTTCTTGGCTAGCAGATAAGTTATGCCCAGCATAACATAATTCTTTATCTCAAAAGAGATATTCTTTTCTCATGCAATTAAGCATAAAATCACACAAATCCACATAACACATGCAATTATAATATAAATCAATTAGTGGGGGCGAGTCTACCTTAAATCCGACGAGTGCAAAGTTGAGCGGGAAACAACTTAAATCCTTTAAATCTCCGTACGCTTCGTCTAGCCAATAAGTTACATTAGTCTTGTGAAATTTATATTTTAAACACGATAATTTACAATTTGAGGACTGAAATTTATGATTTGAAAGTTGAGGGACTAAAATGAGTACTTTTGAAAGTTTGAGATTTATGAATATACATATATATATCATTTTAAATCAATATGAACAAAATCAAAAGACTTAAAAAAATATGGGCTTAAATAATTGCTTTTAAACATTTGAGGACTAAAATGTAAATCTTTTAAAACTTGGGCTTAAAATCAAATGAATTAAATCAGCAGGGACTGAAACAAAATAGGTTTGATACTTAGGGGTTAAAATAATAACTTTTGAAATTTAGGGCTGAAATTGTAAATATTAAAAATCAGATTTTTATATATCAAAACACACACACACACTCTCTCTCTCTCTCTCTCTCTCTCGTTATTCTCTCTCTAAACTTGCAAACCAGGAAGAGGAGGAGCTGGCGATCGACCATTTTCGGTGCAGTGCCTCCGGCGGTTCAGGCGGCAATAGCGCCGCCGACACATGGCGGTGGTAGGAGTGGTGCGAGTGTGAGGAAAAGGGATGGTTTTGGGGCGATTTGGGGCTGGAACCGAGTCTTGGATTTGGGATTTTTCCGGCGGATACCCCGGCGAAACTGGCCGGCAATTAAGGTAAGGTTTTTGGTTACTCTAATTTCTTGGTTTTTTGGGTTTTTATTTGGGATTCAATTGGATATTAAACGAAATGGGCAGTGGGCGATTTCGATGATGATGGTTTGGGTGTTTGTAATTTTGGCCAGTTTGTTGTGTGATGTTGAATTGAAGGTAGAAGATGGCTTGGTTGAGGATTAAAGGCTGTGGTGGTTCGAATTGCTGGTATTACAGTTTGTGGTGAGGGCTGTTCTTGATTCGGTGGTTGGAATTTGCAGCTTTGCAGTTTTGGTGGTGATTCGTTGAATTGCGGACAATGGAAGTTTAATTCAGATGATGGCTGCTTGATGAATTTGAGGATTTTGGTTTAGAGGTCGATTGGTGACTGGTTATTTGGGCAGTGGCTGTCATGTGGACGGTTCGAATGGGCTTGATCTTGGTGGAGCTGCAGTTGGCGTTTTGGGAAAGGTCGAGTTGGTTTTTCTGTGATGATGATGATGATAATAATATTGGTGGTGTTGCAGGTGATGATTTCGAATGGTGATGAAGATGATGAAGGAGGTTGGTGGCGTGATGAGTTGAGGCCGATTGTGGATAACACCGCAGTGGTGATGGCGGTGGCTTTGCAGTGGTTTGACTGGTGATGAAAGTGGTGAGTTGGAGGTGGCTGTTGGTTTGGTGATTGAGGTTTTCCTGGTTTGGGTTCGATTTTGGATGATTGCTGGGGATTTGGAGTTGGGCAGGGTATTCAATCTGTGACGAGGGGAAAGAGGTGAGGGATCTATTTAATAGCTGATTTAGGTGTTAAACATGGTAGTTTAGGTTAAATCTTGATTTATGGAAAAAATGTGGGAATTTTGGAAGTGAATATGGTTGTGTAAGGAAAATACTTGAAAAATAAGTTGTTGATTTAGTTGGGCCAAGAATGACTTATTTGGTTTTTAAATGAGTTTGAATGATTGGTAAAAATATCTGGGCTCGATAAATTGGATTGGATTAAAACAGTTGAAATCTGGACTTAATATAATTAATACTTGGACTTTGAAAATAAACTGTGATATTGAAATATATTTGATAAAAATTAAAATTTGACTAAGTATTTGAATAAATTAAATTTTCCACTTAACTGGCTAGACGAGCACGCGTTTAAAAATAAAATGACTAAATGATGGGCAAGGTCGAAGTGACACGTTTTTAAAAATATTTATTTGAATAAAATCACGAAAATTTCTCGGTCGCTACAACCCATTTTGTAACGACTCGGGTCCCACTTAACGGGCTGTCCCGGGTGTTAAATGATGGCGTACTGTCCCCACTGTACCAACACGAGTCTTTTCAGCATGCTTTGTCCTCACTCGCACGCTCCCCGAGAAAACTTCCCAGGAGGTCACCCATCCCAGAATTGCTCCAAGTCAAGCACGCTTAACTTTGGAATTTCTAACGATGGACTTCCGGAAAAGAAGGTGCACCTTGTTGGTATGAGTAGTACCTGTCATTTCTTTTAAACTTTCATGGCCTGAGGTGTTACAATCACCCCCCGTTAGACTCGCGACGTCCTCGTCGCGCTTAATCCATCTGAGGATCTGTTGCCAGGCGTTGGGATTCTAGAGGTGGCTCCCGCACTATGGCGTAGCACTTAGTTCCCGATTTTCCGGCTGGCGGCCTGGCTCTGATACCATTTTGTAACGACTCGGGTCCCACTTAACTGGCTGTCCCGGGTGTTAAATGATGGCGTACTGTCCCCACTGTACCAACACGAGTCTTTTCAGCATGCTTTGTCCTCACTCGCACGCTCCCCGAGAAAACTTCCCAGGAGGTCACCCATCCCAGAATTGCTCCAAGTCAAGCACGCTTAACTTTGAAAATTCTAACGATGGACTTCCGGAAAAGAAGGTGCACCTTGTTGGTATGAGTAGTACCTGTCATTTCTTTTAAACTTTCCTGGCCTGAGGTGTTACATTTTGTCACTTTGTTTGTGAAAGTAAATTCTAAACTCAACGAAAATTTGTCAGTGTTGAGTAAACTAATTGGCATATTAATTCATCATTTAAAATTGTGAAATAAAAATCAATTGTTATTATCATGTAGAGATGGCAACGGGGCGGATCGGACCCCGATCCGCCCCGCCCCGAGATTTTTTTACCCGATCCGGATCCGTCCCGCGATCCGTCAAATTTCGGGTCGGGTCGGGGCGGATCGGTCCACCGATCCGTGGACCGATCCGCCAAAAAAAAAATTTATTTATTTTTTATTTTTTTAATTTTTTTTTAATTTTTTTAAATATATTTTAAATTAAATCTTTTATAAAAAATTTAGAAAATTTATTTTTTTATTAAATTTTATTTATTTTATTGAAATGAGATGTATAGAGGCCGATTCGCCGATTCAACGGATCGAGTTTTTTTACCATCACTTATTGTAATTCTTTCTTCAAATGAAGAACATGAAAAATGTGTTTTCTTTAAAATGCAAAGATTGCAGGTTATTCCCAAAAATTAAAGTTTGCTACAAAATTTATAATATTAGATTTTTATACATGATAAAAAAATTATATTAAAAAAAAATTTCGGATCGCGGATCGGATCAGCCCCGATCCAAATCCGCTCCGTGAATTTTCGGATCGGGGCGGATCACAAAAATTTCGATCCGTCGATCCACGGATCGGGATTTTTTCGGATCGGATCAGGTCGACGAATCGACGGGGCGGATCGAATTTTTTTGCCATCTCTATTATCATGTCTCAAAACTCATCCTAACCCTGCCACACCCTTGGTCAATCACCCATATGTTATAAACGTATGAATGTGGGATTATTGCTATAATCATGTGGAGCCACCTAGATACAGGGACGGATCCTCCTTGGACCAGTGGGGGTGTAGGCCCCCACTTAATTTTTATAAAAAAAAATTGAGTTCAAAACATTCCGAAATAAAATAACACGAGTTCTAGAATAAATTGAGTTCAGTCTCTCTTTTAGCAAATGTAAGGGCCTCGTCTGGTGTCAAAGATGAGAGGTTTCTCTGCATATAGTGAGATGGATCAGAAAAAATAAAATAACACGAGTAGTTGAAATATCAAAACAATTAGGAACTTACCAACAAGTGATTAGCCATGTTTCCAACAGGTGGAGAAACGGTACTTGTCGACATTTTATTGGTTCTTTGCATTCTCCTCCCAAAATATTTTTCTGCCTTGTCGATTTCTATTACTAATTCATTGAGTTAGGTGGAAAAATTAAATGAAACAATCACAGGGGTATTGTGAACGATTTCAATGTGATCATCCATATTATAGTAGTATTCAAAGGTTCAAATGATGAAACTGCTGTGGGAGGTGGGAAAATCCATTCTTTCAGTGGATAAGGAAGTGTAGAAATTTGTATCACAACACTACTTATTGTAAGAATTGAAACAATAAAAAAGTGACTTTCTCTTGTCGATTCTGAACATTAGAAAAACATCATTTTGGTTCAAAAAATCCCGCCCCCCACCCCCTCATTTGAAAAAAACTGGCCCACACACCTTCAAAATCCTGGCTCTGTCCCTGCCTAGATATATTTGTTTAGTTGTTCCATGGACCCTAACTAGTTGACGTAATTGAAACATTTTAAATATTTAAATGATCATTTTAATAGCAAATAAAGTTTGATGATCAATATAAAATCTCACCCAAAGAACAAGACTAATAATGTATTTACCACATATAATTTAGTGTCTAAAAGTGTAACTTTTGAATAAAATATAATGAACCTAAGTTTTCATTTTTTTCAACCAATACTTGAGAATTAGTCATTTAAACTTTTACACATTGCAAGTGTATCAACCACCATCCTTTAATTTATAACATGACAAATACTTGAATTTTATATAAATTAGATAAAATTTCAAGTCTCAGTTAGTCGATCAAAATGAACATATTTGCTTGTTTGAGCTCTTTTTGTATAGGGCGTCTTTGTATGGTTGAATGCACAACTCTTGAGTCATGATTTTTCTTTTGATTTTTGATTGGCCTCAAACTTAGTTGAATTAGAAGTTCAAATGACAAACTAATACGGACAATGAGGGGTTAGTTCCGTCAATGATCTCTAAAGTTATTTTTTTACGATAAAGGACACTTAAATTTCTAAATATCACATTCATAGTCACTTTATAGGGAAAAAAAAATGAATGTTTAATGCTACGCTATGCCATTAATTAAGTACCAATGTGTAACCAAATGTAGGGGCGGAGCTAGGGGTGGTCAACTAGGCCATGTCCCTCCTCATTTTGGGAAAAATTCTTCAAAAATCCTTACTATTTGGGGGGGAAAAAATATTAAAGGTGCCCAGCTTAATTTCCTGGGTTGGATCCGCAAATGTCATCCCAAATCAATAAAATTGGAGAATTTGGAATTAAGAAGCAAACAAATTCGAATTTAAAAACACTGACTTTAAATTCTAGTTAGATATAATTTAAGCTTAAATCGTATGGTGAACTTACATTTTCTTTTTCAAGAACAAATTTTGCTAACATAGTAAATAATGTCATTTGTTGACAACTTGACAGTCAACGATGCCCATATTTTTTTTATTGTGTGACCATTAATGTAAAGTTTAAATGAATATTACAATAACAACATAACTTTAAAGATTATTGACGTATTTGTGCAAAACATTACGTGACATTTCGAGAAAATGACTAATAATCAAGACTAAAATGAAGAAATTGAAAGAAAATATTTAATTATTTCTTTCATTTATAAATTCACTTACAATCACTAAATCAAGATTTAATATTTCCCACGTTGATTACAATTGAATAAATTTTAAAAATTCAACATTTTATTTTATTTTATTTTATCAATTTCAATTTCTATCCACTGTTATCAAAAACAATGATCATATAATTTTATCAATTTTAATTTTTGCATATTTTTTGTCCAAGCACGAGTCTTCACGAATGGCAAATATCAATAATTTAAAAATAAAAACAAAATAATTTTATAATTAAAAGTATAACTATATTTAAATAACAGTTAAAATTGGGTCATATAAATGGTAAAATTTCGCATTGGACAGTTGGACTATCTGAACAGTTTGGTAAATTAAATAAACGATTTATAAATCAGTTTATAAATTACTTAATTTTTTAAAACACTTTTTAATCGCATATATTTTTTCTCTCAAATTTTTAACTATTACTTTTTGCTTAAAAAATATAAATAAGCCTCCGTTTAATAAAACTGTAGTGTCTTATAAAATGATTTATTTATAATCTTTTAAAGTTTTATTTTTGTCTTTTATTTATCATAATAAATTTTAATATAAATACGTGTATTAAATTTTGTTTGATATTTATAATAACACCTTGAATAATGTGCCAGCTTGGTAAAATTGATTAAAAATAAGTTTATAATACATTTTTTCAAATCACTTTTTAATCACATACGTTTTCTCAAATTACTTTTCAACTACATATTTTAACTCGAAAACATCACATTAATCTTTGTTTATCAAAAAAATATTATCAAACGGAGGCTAATCACATTTTTTCACTTCTCAACCATATATTTTACTTTAAAAATATCACGTTGTTTATTTTTAAACAAATTTTTTTAACAAACAACGATTCTATTGTAATAAATTATAATATACATAAAGTGGCAGATCCAGTCAAGAAGTCCAGGTAGAGCGTTGACCATTGACCTCGTCGGTCGTTGACCGTTGACCGACTAATGTGAACGATGGCAGTAGCGAGATTGTGAATATTATTTAATGAAATAATATTTAAAAATGAATAAATAGATATAAGAATAAAAAGTTGTAATTAAATATATGAACATATAATCAAATACAAACCAAAATAGATGCAAAATACATGATATTGATATCAGTTGGCATTCGTTGGCTCGAACAACTGCATTCTTCGGGGTCTGATATTTTGGAAACGTTGCAATATTGCCTCATTCTCAATATTTTAAAAAAAGGTCTCGCTCTGTATACACAACCAAATTGTCATTCAACCATTTATCTCCCATTTTTTTGCGCAAATCACTCTTGATTAAATTCATAGCAGAGAATCTTCTTTCAACAGATGCAGTTGCCACAGGTAATATCAAAGTCAATGTAATGAGCCTATAAATCAATGGAAAAGAACAAGAATTCCCCTTTTCAACCAATTTCTCAGCTACGCATGATATACTGTTGAGATTAAAGAAAGTATTCTCCATTGTGACAAGTATAAAAAACTTGTCAAGTTCGGGTCTAAGTAATAACAACTCTTCAGTGTTGAAGTCTGAATGATAGAACTCAGCAAGACGTAGCAATTTAGCAGTATCAAAGGCTGCAAATGAATCTTTTGGACTCAAACATGAAATGCAGATAAGGAGCTCAGCAATTGTCTCTGGAAAATGATCGTTCAACTCTTGCAAAATTGAGTCTATAACATGACAGTACAAATCAACATAAAAAAGATGATAATAGGTCACCTGCTGAGCAACTCCACATCATGTTGATCGACCTTCCAAAATCATAATATCCTCCATGATAGGCACTCTGATATTTTTACCAACACAAAACTCGATCACCCTATCCAACAATTTATTCCAACCATTGTCCCTCTTTGATCTGCAGGGCCATCTTGTGATACAATATCAAGAACGTCTAAGACATTATTGAACATACTAATAAAACAAGTGACTGTGAGTAAATGCGAGCCCCATCTAGTGTCACCAGGTCGTGTCAAATTCATTTCTTGAAACTTTCCACTGCCACTACAAATTTCCCCAAGACTGAGCCTCTTCACAATCTCGTCATGATAACTTGCTCGAAGTGCATCTACACGCTTACATGACACACTCACAGGATTTGATTATTGTCCAATTTTACGTATTTTAGATAGGCAAATAAATGAAAAAAATACATTTTTGGGATATAAATTTTGTCATTTAGAGTAAAATTTATTAAAGATTCAATTTTATTTGTTAAACTCTAAATTGATTTTATTTACTAATAATTCAATCTATTTAATTGCAGGTACATTTTGGATAATTTTATCTCAAAAATAACCCCTAACTTGATTAACCTAAAAAAGCCCAAAAATCAATTATGCAGCCCAACACAATTTCTTTCTCTTTCTATAACCTACAGCAACCCATCTCTCTTCTGGGCTATGTCTTCTCACCTCTCTCACAAACCATCCGCAACTTTTCTCTTAACACGCAGCCTCTGTCATCTTCTACAGCAACCATCTTCTTCCTCCTTCATCATCCACTCAACAGCCGCATACACCCTCTCCTTCTGTCTGTCTTCTTTTCATTCCCTCAAGCACAACATCCTCTTCTCCCTCACGGAACTCACACAGCAGCATCCGGAACTCCCCACCAGCAGCCTTTTTCCACCTTAACCTCACGCCTCTGTCTTCCTTCTTCCAGCAGCAGCAGCCCCTCAGCCATCAGTCCCAGCCGCAGAACTCTCCCTCACGTCCTCTGTCTGCCTCCATCTTCTACAGCAGTGCCCAGCAGCATCGCTCTTCCCTCAGTTCTGCACTTCAGCCGCTCCTGAACCTCTGTCTTCAGCTCCTCTCTACCGGTGTCTTCTCCCTCTCCAGCCGCCACTCATCTTCAACCTTCCCAGCCTCATTCTTCATCAACGAACCAGCAGGCTGCCAGTTCTTCACGTTCCCAGCAAGCTGCTCCTCACTCTCGGCAGTCTCCAATTCTCGGCAGCAGCTCATTTTCCATTCCAGCAACCCTGTTCTAGTCCAGCAAGCACACGACAGATCGAGGGGAGATTGAAATTGGTGTTTGGGTGATTGATTCCAATTTTCATTTTCTTGCTTGGATTTTGAATGGTTTTAATTATTAGTTTATCTAATTTGAGGTTATTTACTTTATGTTGGATTTGAGATATATTTTAGTTGTAGAAGTTTTAGTTTTTAAAATTTTGAATTTTATTTCCTAGAATGGTAATCGTTTATTTGAATTTTATTTCGGTTAATTTAATTATGTCCGGCTAGATTATATTTGAGAGGAGTTATTCCTAGCCTCAATGGGTGAGTGTTAATTTTCTATAGATGAATTCTTGCGATTGATGATAATTAACGAGTGTTTTAATTCTTCAAATTATTTTACCTCGATTGATGTCGTTGATGTGGTATGTATTGATTATGCACACAACATGCTCGACTAAATGCCGTAAAATAAATTGATTAATTCTCGTACTAATATTTCCAAATTTTATCGATCTCAAGAAATTCTTGCTAAATTTATTTGCAAAACCCAATTGATAGCGAAAGAATACCTCCACTCAAATTTCCCTCTCATTGCAATTTAATTATCATCTTTTTATTCATTTAAAAACAATTGAAATCATAGTTTAAGTTTCGAATTTAGAAAATATTATTATACCAACAAAATCCCTAGAAAGAATGACCCTGGATTACTACTAGGCTATACTTGACCCCTTTATACTTGGAGGGTAGATTTAACATCGAGTCAAGTTTTTGGCGCCGTTACCGGGGGTTATTTTGGTGTTAATTGATTTTTGCTGAATTCCTTTTATTTTATTATTATTTATTTATTTATTTATTCTCGTCTCTACTACTATTTTTTATATTGTTCTTTGTTTATGTTTGTTTGGTTCCGAGATAATACTAAGCGATTAGTAAGATCGGAATCCACTAACCAATTTTTAATTCTTGAAAATCAGCAGGTAGTAATGGCAAATAATGCAGATCCAAATGAGGCGCCGGTCGTTCGAAGTCTTAGAGATTATATTTTTCCAACAATGGCAAGCACTCCATCATGCATTGTAGTTCCTGCAAATGCAGCAGTTTTCAACTTTAAACCGAGAATGATTGATCATCTACCACGCTTCCATGGGATGCCATCAGAGAGTCCTTATCACCACATTCAGGAATTCGAAGGGGTTTGTTTTACTTTTCTTGAAAGAAATTGCACTGAGGAAGTCATTCGACTCAAGCTTTTCCCTTTTTCACTAAAGGATAAAGCTAAGTCATGGCTTAACTCTTTGAGGTCTAGTTCAATTACAAATTGGGCAAATATGCGGAAAGAGTTCATTAAAAAGTTTTTTCCACCACAAAGAACCACCGCTATTCAAAGACAAATCATGAATTTTTCTCAAAAGAATAATGAAAATTTTTACACTAGTTGGGAAAGATTTAAGGATTTGTTGTTATCTTGTCCCCATCATGGTTATGAGCAATGGATGTTAACTAAATTTTTTATGAAGGGCTCAGACCAAAAATGAGACAATTTGTGCAAACCATGAGTAATGGTGATTTCTTTGCAAAAGACCCGAATGAAGTTTTTACATTTTTTGATGATTTAGCTGAAAATGCCCAATCTTGGGATAACATTGATGAGTTTGATAGGGGTGTTGCAATAAAAACTGAATTTCCAAAAATTGCATCTGGAAATGGAATTCATTCACTTAGAGCAGATGATGATATAAATGCTCGATTGACTGTCATCACTCGAAAACTTGAAAACTTGGAAACTCAAAAAGTGAATGAAGTCAATTCATCTTCCACTATTTTAGAAAAATGTTCAATTTGTGATGATGCACAACATTTAACCTCTGATTGTCTTGCACTTCCCCAACTAAAAGAAATGTATTTTGATCAATCTGTTGCTGTTAATATGATTTCCAAACCTTATTCTAATCCATATTCGAGTACTTATAATCCAGGTTGGAGAAATCATCCAAATTTCAGTTGGAGGAATGATTAGGGAGGAAACAATAATGTTGGCAACAATGTTGGACCTTCACAACCAACACCTTATATGCCACCGCAGAAGAGAAGTCTGGAAGACCAAATCCAACAATTCATGCAAAGCCAAGCTGCCATCAACAATCAAAACTCTCAGGCCATTAATGACATCTGATCTCAGCTTACAAAGCTGACTACTCAGGCAAGTGCATTAGAAAAAGGTAAGTTTCCAGCTCAACCAATGCCTAATCCTCAAACTCAATACAATGGGGTCGATGAATCCAATCTGAGACATGTGAAAGCAGTAACTACCTTGAGAAACGGTAAGCAAATCCAAGTTCCTGAACCTAAAGAGGACTTGGTGGGTAAGCAAGCTAAACCTTCTGTTGATGATACTGTATTAAAATCTCTATCTGATGTTCAGGAACCACCTAGGCCAATAGTAGGTGCACCCCCTGCCCCTTTTCCTCAAAGATTACAACCTGGTAATAAGACCAAAAAACAAACAGAAATTCATGAGATTTTTAAGCAAGTTAGGGTAAATATTCCTCTGTTAGATGCAATTCAACAAGTCCCTGCCTATGCTAAATTTCTTAAGGATTTGTGTACAGTGAAAAGGAAGCTAGCTGTTAAGAACAAAGCATATTTAACTGAACAAGTGAGTTCTATCATACAATGCCAAACTCCTCAAAAATTTAAAGATCCTGGTTCTCCAACCATTGCTTGTATGATAGGAACCACTCGTATTGGTCATGCCTTGCTAGATTTAGGTTCGAGTGTGAATCTTTTGCCCTTTAGTGTGTATACACAGCTTGGTCTAGGTGAACTTAAGTCCACCCCCATGATTTTACAATTAGCAGATAGATCTATTAAGATGCCTAGAGGGATAATTGAGGATGTTTTGGTTCAAGTTGATAAATTCTACTATCCAGTTGATTTTGTTGTTATTGATGTTCAAAGTACACCTAAAACTTCTCCTCAAATCCCTGTTATTCTTGGCAGACCATTTCTTGCAACTTCAAATGCCTTAATAAATTGTAGGAGTGGTATTTTAAAGTTGACTTTTGGCAATATGTCTTTGGAACTTAACATTTTCAATGCTTGTAGGCAACCAAAAGATTTTGATGAAGTGCAGGAAGTTAATATGTTGGAAGAGCTGCTAATGGAGCTAGAAGATCCTGATAAACAACTTGAGCAAAATCTCGAATTGGACAGCATTCAAGACCCTTTAAAAGGTGTAACAACAGTAGCTGTAAGAGCTTGGCAGCCCAACATTGAGCCTCTAAATGTTAGCCAGACACCCATGCAAACATCAGCAGAAAGGATGCCAACTCTGGAGCTTAAACCTCTTCCATCGGAACTAAAGTATGCATTCTTGGGACCTAATGAATCATACTGTGGTAATCTCTTCTACTCTTACTTGTGATCAGGAAAATTTGTTGTTGAAAGTATTGAATGATCATAGATCTGCAATAGGTTGGACTATAGAAGATATTAAGGGAATTAGTCCTTTAGTGTGCACTCATAGAATTTTCCTAGAAGAAAATGCTAATCCCTCTAGGGAATCTCAAAGAAGACTAAATCCTAACATGAAAGAAGTTGTTAAAAATGAAGTTTTAAAATTACTTGATGCAGGTATTATTTATCCTATTGCAGACAGCAAGTGGGTAAGTCCTACTCACGTAGTACCTAAGAAAACTGGGGTTACTGTTGTTGAAAATGAACAGGGGGAAATGATAACTAAAAGGGTACCTACTAGTTGGAGAATGTGCATAGATTATAGGAAATTGAATTCCATGACCAGAAAAGACCACTTTCCTTTACCATTTTTAGATCAAGTGCTAGAAAGAGTTGCTGGACATTCATTTTATTGTTTCTTGGATGGTTTTTCAGGCTATCATCTAATTGAAATAGCATTAGAAGACCAAGAAAAAACTACTTTTACTTGCCCTTTTGGGACGTTTGCTTTTAAAAGAATGCCTTTTGGTCTTTGTAATGCCCCAGCAACCTTTCAAAGATGCATGCTTAGCATATTCAGTGACATGATAGAAAACATTTTGGAAGTTTTTATGGACGATTTCTCTATGTATGGTAATTCATTTGATGATTGTCTAACAAATTTGAAAGTTGTTTTATGCAGGTGTGAAGATATGCAACTTCTCCTTAATTGGGAGAAATGTCATTTCATGGTAACAAGAGGAATTGTTTTAGGTCATATAATTTCTTCTAATGGCATGGAAGTAGATAAGGCAAAAGTAGATTCAATTTCTAGGTTGCCTATTCCTTCAAGTGTAAAAGACGTTCGATCATTTTTAGGTCATGCAGGTTTTTATAGGAGGTTCATAAAAGATTTTAGTATCATAGCAAAACCTTTAACTACACTTTTGATGCATGATACAAAATTTGTTTGGACTAATGAATGCACTGCAGCTTTTGAACATTTTAAAAAGGCACTCACCACTGCACCCATAGTTAGATCACCTGATTGGTCTCTAACTTTTGAATTAATGTGTGATGCAAGTGATATAGCCGTAGGGGCAATGCTTGGCCATAGGAAAGGTAAGGAACCTTATGTAATCTACTATGCTAGCAGAACTTTGAATCATGCTCAATTAAATTATACAACTACTGAAAAAGAGCTGCTAGCTATAGTTTTTGCATTGGAAAAATTTCGAACTTATCTTATTGGGACCCCTGTTATCATCTTTACTGATCACTCTGCTCTTAAATATTTGTTCACAAAGAAAGATGCTAAACCTAGACTCATTCGATGGATCTTGTTATTGCAGGAATTTGACATTACAATTAAGGATAAAAAAGGGGTGGAAAATGTTGTCGCTGATCATTTATCAAGATTAAGTTCTGAAAATTCAAAAGATTCTCACCCTTTAAATGATTCATTTCCCGACGAACAGTTATTTAGTTTGAATATTGTTCCATGGTTTGCTGACTTGGTTAATTATCTTGTTACAGGTCATATGCCCTCAAATTGGAGTGTCCAAGACAAAATGAGGATGAAAGCTATTGCAAGGAACTTCTTCTACGATGATCCATACTTATTCAAATATTGTGCTGATCAAATTATCCGAAGATGTGTTCCTGGTGATGAGGTACAACAAGTTCTTACTTTCTGTCATTCTCATGCTTGCGGAGGCCATTTCTCTTCGCAGAAAACAGCTGCTAAGGTACTTCAATGTGGTTTTTATTGGCCTAGTTTATTTAAGGATGCTCATACCTTTTGTAAAAATTGTGAAGCATGTCAAAAACTTGGTAGTATCAGCCATAGGAATATGATGCCATTAGCTCCAATCCTTGTTCTTGAAATTTTTGATTGTTGGAGATTAGATTTTATGGGTCCTTTTCCCCCTTCTTTTGGATATCTATATATATTAGTTGCTGTTGATTATGTGTCAAAATGGGTAGAGGCTATTCCATGTAGAACAAATGACCATAAAGTTGTGCTCAATTTTTTGAAAGAACATATTTTTCTAGGTTTGGTATGCCTAAGGCCATAATTAGCGATGGAGGAACACATTTTTGTAATAAACCTTTTGAAACTCTGTTAAAGAAATATGGCATTAGGCATAAGATTTCCACCCCCTATCACCCTCAAACTAATGGTCAAACTGAGCTAGCCAACCGAGAAATTAAAGGCATTTTGACAAAAACAGTGAATCCAAATAGAAAAGATTGGGCTATAAAATTGGATGATGCTTTATGGGCCTATAGGACTGCTTTTAAAACTGTTCTTGGAATGTCTCCTTATAGAATTGTATTTGGTAAACCTTGTCATTTGCCTGTTGAAATCGAACATAAAGCTTATTGGGCAATCAAAACACTCAACTTTGATTTAGATCAAGCTGGTGAATTTAGGAAACTGAAATTGAATGAGTTAGATGAATTGCGTTTGGAAGCATATGAGAATGCAAAATTTTCAAAAGAGAAAATGAAAGTTTTTCACGATAAGAAAATTTTTAGAAAATCATTTTTCCCTTCTCAGAAAGTTTTGTTGTGTGACTCTAAGCTTCATCTCTTTCCTGGTAAGTTGAGAACTAAATGGATTGGTCCTTACATTGTGCAAACTGTTTACCCTTATGGAGCAGTTGAAATCTTGGATCCAAAAACTAGTACTGTTTTTAAAGTTAATGGACAACGTCTGAAACCATTTTTGGATAATTTTTCTGCTGATATTAATGAACTACCTCTGCTGGACCCTGCTTCCAGCGGCTGATTTTCTTGGAACTAACTTTTATTATTATGTATATATTTTCTTTTCTTTTTGCAGATTTTATTCTTTTCTTCATTTCTTTTTAGTTTTTCATTCTTGAATAATTGCTCATTTGCTTAGGCCTCCTCTCAGGTACACTCTTCTCCTTTAGCTTGGTTTCATTTTGAGTCGTGTTTATTATTCACCATTCATTTTTCTTCTCTTTGAGTCATTAAGGACAATGTCTGATTTTAGTTGGGGGGAGAGTGACTCAAATGTACTTGTTTTGCATAAATTCTTTTGTGATAGTTGAGCATTAAAATTGAGTACATCTTGAGTCTTGAGTTATATCTTTGTTATTCTATAAAGACCTCCCTCCTAAAAAAAATTTTATGCACGAATTTAAGCCTTGTGGTAAGATGGATAGTCAACACATACCACCAGAGCTCTCTCAAGTTTAAGTAATTTTATTTGTTCATCATGAGAGTTGAGTGATTGGTGGTTTTCTTATATTGCCCTTGTTTGATATTGCTACTTCCATTGGGCATCATTACACGGATTGTGGATTGTTGGTGGTTTACACTTGAGAAATGATGAAGGTCAATGTCAAATAAAAATTTGATCTTTTGAAGCTAATATTATCATATTTTCTTCCCATCACAAATCCCTTCATATCCACAAAATTCCTTCATAACCACAAAGCCCTTTCATCTATTTCACATTAAAAATGACATTACATCCAGACATTGCTTCCATAAATACATAACCTTATTTCTACTTTCAAGTATAAGTGAGGATGATTATTTTTGCTCCATATTTGAGAAACAAACGTTCAGTGCATGAAAAAGAAAGAAAAGTGGAGTTAGAAAGTACTTGACAGTCATTGAGACTAGAGGAGAATGTTGAAGAATTATTTGAGAAGATTTCAGTTTCAAAAAAAAAAAAAAAAAACACAAAAAAAGAAAGAAAGAAAGAAAAGGGAGACGTATTGAAGAGAAAGTAAATGATGTGAAGAAGAAAGTAAGCTTAAAGTGTGATTAAAAGTGAAAATTATTGTCCTTGCTTATATTTTGAAAGTTCTCGATTTCTACCCACTTCTTTTATTCCCTTATCCTATTCAAAAAAAAAAAAAAAATTGTTACCATTGCATCTTATACTTCCATTGGAATTTATTGTTCTACTATTATCATTGGAACATGTAAACCTTTTCTTTCACCACTCTTTATCAATTCCCTTGATAACAGCATCATAACCTTTACATTGACATTGACATTTTGATCTTAAGTAGGCTTGTGGTAAGAATGGTTGAGTCCCAATGGTTGTGAGTTTTTCATGAGGTCAATATTTGCATTTCTACCATCCACATATATATGGCCTTTCTTGAATGTGATCAATTTTCAAACTCCATGAGTGACCCCCTAACCAATTCATAAACAAAATATACATACCTGTGAGTATATGGAGTTTATACTTGACTTGAGTGAATACTTGACACTGTATGTGTTGGGGTTAGTGGTTTGATGGATCGGCTTAAAACACACACACACAAAATTTTGGGAAAGTTTTTATGGATTAATTTGAATATAATGCTTGATCTCTTGATTTTGCGAAGTTGCTATACTCGACTATCTAAATTCATTCTCAATTGAAATTTGTCATGGAGGTAGATATATTTTTAATTCGCTTGAATTGCTAGAGACTAGCAAAAAGCTAGTTGGGGAGTGTGATTATTGTCCAATTTTACGTATTTTAGATAGGCAAATAAATGAAAAAAATACATTTTTGGGATATAAATTTTGTCATTTAGAGTAAAATTTATTAAAGATTCAATTTTATTTGTTAAACTCTAAATTGATTTTATTTACTAATAATTCAATCTATTTAATTGCAGGTACATTTTGGATAATTTTATCTCAAAAATAACCCCTAACTTGATTAACCTAAAAAAGCCCAAAAATCAATTATGCAGCCCAACACAATTTCTTTCTCTTTCTATAACCTACAGCAACCCATCTCTCTTCTGGGCTATGTCTTCTCACCTCTCTCACAAACCATCCGCAACTTTTCTCTTAACACGCAGCCTCTGTCATCTTCTACAGCAACCATCTTCTTCCTCCTTCATCATCCACTCAACAGCCGCATACACCCTCTCCTTCTGTCTGTCTTCTTTTCATTCCCTCAAGCACAACATCCTCTTCTCCCTCACGGAACTCACACAGCAGCAGCCGGAACTCCCCACCAGCAGCCTTTTTCCACCTTAACCTCACGCCTCTGTCTTCCTTCTTCCAGCAGCAGCAGCCCCTCAGCCATCAGTCCCAGCCGCAGAACTCTCCCTCACGTCCTCTGTCTGCCTCCATCTTCTACAGCAGTGCCCAGCAGCATCGCTCTTCCCTCAGTTCTGCACTTCAGCCGTTCCTGAACCTCTGTCTTCAGCTCCTCTCTGCCGGTGTCTTCTCCCTCTCCAGCCGCCACTCATCTTCAACCTTCCCAGCCTCATTCTTCATCAACGAACCAGCAGGCTGCCAGTTCTTCATGTTCCCAGCCAGCTGCTCCTCACTCTCGGCAGTCTCCAATTCTCGGCAGCAGCTCATTTTCCATTCCAGCAACCCTGTTCTAGTCCAGCAAGCACACGACAGATCGAGGGGAGATTGAAATTGGTGTTTGGGTGATTGATTCCAATTTTCATTTTCTTGCTTGGATTTTGAATGGTTTTAATTATTAGTTTATCTAATTTGAGGTTATTTACTTTATGTTGGATTTGAGATATATTTTAGTTGTAGAAGTTTTAGGCTGCGTTCTCTTTGGCGTTTTCCAGCCGTTTTCCGTTTTCCATTTCCCAAAACGCGGAAAACGCGTTCTCTTGCGTCGTTTTCGAAAAAAAATTTCGAAAACGTTTTCAAAATTTGTAAAGGAAATGGAAAACGTGAAAATCACGTTTTCCGCGTTTTCCGAAATTTTTGCCTTGTAAGTGAAAAACGCGGAAAACGCGCGTTTTCCAAAAAAAAAAAAAAATTAAAATAATCAAAAAAACTTGAAATTTGTCAAAATGTATCATTTTTTAATTACATTATTGGTCCCTGATTTTCAAAACTTGTCATTTTAATCCTCAAATTTTGAAATTTCTTTCGAAAATATCCTAATTTATTTACAACTTAGGTCCCTCAACTTCAGATTTTGTTGCACATTAGTTCACAAATTTTACTTTTCTTTCAATTTAGTTATTTTCGTATTTGCTTTATAGGTCATTGTCTTCAAACATGTATAACTTTTGATGTACAACTCCGAATTGCACTCTGTTTTTTGCGTAGAACTCCAAATTCAACCATCTTTCTGATGATGTGTCATGTGCTTAATTATTAATTATTTATTTTTTACTTTTGTATTGTAGACACTTATTTTGTAAGGGCATAATTAATTAACGTAAATTGATTTTTGCAAATTTTATTGAAACTTAAATTTTAAACGTTATGAGTGCTTACTAGAAGGATGTATCTATATAAAGTATTAAATGAAACGATTACTTTAGAAGGGAAAATTACTACTCAAATGTGGAATGATTACTTTAGAAGGGTAACATGAATTTTTGAACTTTTTTTATATAACCAAATTGTGTGATAGGGGTTATTTCATTTATTTTTGTTGTATAACTCAGAATATGATATCTTTATTTCATTTATATTTAATAACAATATGAAATAATTTTCTTCAAAATTTTAAACAGAACGCGTTTTCCAGCTTTTCATTTTCGAAAACAGTTTTCAGAAATAACAAACCAAACGCGTTTTCAGCAATTTCGAAAAAAGTCACAGAAAATGGAAAACAGAAAACATTTTCGAAAATGAAAATAGGAAACTGAAATACAAAGAGAACGCAGCCTTAGTTTTTAAAGTTTTGAATTTTATTTTCTAGAATGGTAATCGTTTATTTGAATTTTATTTCGGTTAATTTAATTATGTCCGGCTAGATTATATTTGAGAGGAGTTATTCCTAGCCTCAATGGGTGAGTGTTAATTTTCTATAGATGAATTCTTGTGATTGATGATAATTAACGAGTGTTTTAATTCTTCAAATTATTTTACCTCGATTGATGTCGTTGATGTGGTATGTATTGATTATGCACACAACATGCTCGACTAAATGCCGTAAAATAAATTGATTAATTCTCGTACTAATATTTCCAAATTTTATCGATCTCAAGAAATTCGTGCTAAATTTATTTGCAAAACCCAATTGATAGCGAAAGAATACCTCCACTCAAATTTCCTTTTCATTGCAATTTAATTATAATCTTTTTATTCATTTAAAAACAATTGAAATCATAGTTTAAGTTTCGAATTTAGCAAATATTATTATACCAACAAAATCCCTAGGAAGAATGACCCTGGATTACTACTAGGATATAACTTGACCCCTTTATACTTGGAGGGTAGATTTAACATCGAGTTAGTATTAAAGAAATCACCAACTACTATAGTTCTACATACCATCGAAACAATTGATAATTGAAGTTGATGAGCAAAATAATGAACATAAAAAGCATAGGGATTCTCCTTTAAAATCAAAGCTTTTAATCCGTTGAACTCGCCAGACATATTGCTTGCCCCTTCATAACCCTGACCTCTCAAATTAGATATGCTCAAATCATGCTTAGCAAACATTGCATCGATCGCATTCTTAAGTGACTGTGCACAAGTGTCGTTAACATGTATTATGCCCAAAAAAGGCTCCCTGATTTGACTACAAATCGCAAAATAACTGCCATTTGTTCTTTCACGAAATTATCACAAGACTCATCAACCAAGATTGAAAATAAAGAATCATTCATCTCATTCATTATCGCCTTGGTCGTCTCAACTGCACAACAGTTCACCAAATTCTTTTGGATAGGGGGTGAGGTCATTTGGTCATTTGCTGGTGCAATACCAAATACCGAAGCCCTGACTTCCTCACAATGAGCTGCATACCATTCTAGTAACTCAAGTAAATTACATTTATTAAGTGAATCTTTTGATTCGTCATGACCACGAAAAGGCAACCCTTACATCAAAAGGTATCTAGTACAATCTAGTACCACAGTCAACCTCGTCCTATAACTTTTCTGTTGTGTACTACTTTGGCTACACAAAACATAAGAGATATTTTCTCTTTAATTCTTCAAGTTGTTACATTTCTCAAAAGTTATATTATGAGCACTATCCACAAGACCGACATGATCTCTTAAAATCTTTTTGTGGCTCCAATATCTAAACCCAGTCTTAGTGAATGTATACCCACCCCCCTTGACTTCCCCTATCAGGTTTGAACAAATAACAATACAAACAATATGCAGCATCCTTTTCTACACTGTACTTCAACCAATAAAATTCATTAAACAATTCTTTCCTAAAACATCTATTATCCTTTCCCATCAGTCTTCTTGAAAAGTCATGTCCATGTAGTTGACAAGGACCTTTCTCTAAGTATGCCATCCTAATATCATCTCTAATGTTAGGATCATATGACTCAATTGGGGGCCGTATTCCTGGATCCGACACAAGTTCATCCATATTGAATTCAGTGCGAAATTTCTTTGTGTTATCAAAGTCTACTAACTCATTTGCTCTACTAGAAGCAGTTGTATGACTACTAGAACTAGAACCAGTAAGTTGAGATTTTCGTTTAGGTTGGAAAAAACGTTCCATAATCTGTAAATCAATGATCACAAATCAAATCAAATATTCACCAAATCTCAATTCACAACCTATAAATCAATAATCACAATTCACAAATCAAATTTTCATCACAATAGTCACAATTTACAAATCTAACCACATTGCAAAAATTTAAATGTAACATTTATGTATAATTCTCAAATCAATTATAACGAATTAAGGTTTAGCCTTAGTGAGAAATCACAAATTGATAAAAAAAAAATGGGGAATGACAACAATTGGCAGTCTAACCTAACCAAAAAAATTAATAAATCAAACATCAATAATATTTATTAAAATATTTAAAACTTAGGCATTAACATAATAACATCACAAAATCTGAAAATTACAAAACCAAAACAAATAAAATAATCAAAACTTAACATTTATAAACAAAACAACAATTACCGTCGGAAGCAACTAGCAAGCACAGAAAAGCAGGAGGCACCTTCACGTTGGACTGGAGAGTAGAGTCAGTGACCGGCGGCAACCAGTGGCGGATCCGTCAACAGTGGTGGTGGCAAGCAACGACGCTGCGCTGGCTTGGTGACTGAGGTCAGAGACAGAGAGAATCAGGGGAAAGGAAGTGACCAAAGGTTAGGGATTTTGCTTGTTGGACCAAATGGAGATCGATTTGTATGATTTAATTCTGGTTTGGACTTTGGCTTGGGAGTTGGGTACTAATTTGGGCAAAAAAAAAAAAAAAAAAATCCAAACCACTCGGCAACTGCAGCTCTATTGTGTGGCGCCACCTTAGCAGCGCGTGGCGGACCACCGGCGGCAAGGTAGCGCGGCCGCGCTACCTCGTATATAGGTGGCTCCGTCACTGTATACGTACATGTATTAAATTTTGTTTGATTTTTATAACGACACCATAAATTTTAATAAAGACAAAATTTTAATAAAAACCTTCTATTTTCAAAGAATATGATTTTTTTGGAGATAAAATATGTTGTTAAAAATTTGAAACAAATTTATTAAAAGTCAAAAAATGATTTCAGGAGGGAGAGAGAGAAAAAAAAAAAAAAAAAAATATTCAATGTTGTCCGCCGCTGAACCAGCGGCTGACAACATTGAATTTGTATGCGCCTTGCGCCTTTGCCTAAGGCAAAGCGCAGATTGTTCTCCTGCGCTTCATGCGCAGGAGAACAATAATGAAATTAATGAACCACAGCTAGCAGTAGCACGCTCTCTACAATTTGAACAGTTTATTCTTAATCCAACGGTTTTAACAAAATTAATGAAAATTATGACCGTTATGCGTATTAGAATTTATAGCCCCTAGATCTTCACAGGGAGGGCCGTTGTCTAGGTTATTCCATCAACATTCTGGCAATGATTCTTGGGGAGTTGGGGTTTTCTTTGGATCTTCAAAGAGAGTACCGTTTTCTTCTGTTTTTTCTATCAACCTTTTCGGCATTGATTTCTTGGGGTTTTCTATCAAGAAGAACTAGACAAAGTATTCTCGAAGATGAGTTCAAGTACTATAATAATTAGAAAATTAATAAATCACAGGTGAGTTACGGTTATTTCTATAATTTCTTTACCTATATGATTATATGTTCTTTATTTGTGCATAGAATGAGTCTTGAAGAATCGTTGCAGGCTTCAGTGGATTCTGTTTTTGTGAATTTGCAGAGGATTTTCATTGAATCTCTAAGTTGTGGGGTTCAGCAATTGTGTAACTTGTGTTCTATCCTACTTTTATAATCTCTTTATCTACAATAATGCTTTATTTGGTTCATTAGGATGAATCTTCTAAGAATTTTTCTGGGTCGAATTTGTGATCAGTTTTGGGTCTCGCTGGATTTTATTACTGTAAATTCTGTGTAAGCTTTCGCTGGATCTTTAATTGTTGTATTAGGTGTTTCCTTCCTCTTCATTGATATGGTTATTTCAGCAAATGTGTTCCTAGAGTGTTAATGTTCTCTATTGTTTGTGTAATCCTTTGTCTTTACAATTACTTTCTTTGTAATTGTTGGTGCATTTGGATGGATCTTGAGTGATTTATTCTTTTGGATTGATAATCAATCATTGGTTTCCTTACATTTTATGTATGGTTACTTCAGCAATAAGTTTTTTGTATTGGTGTATTTGGATGAATTTTGAAAGACTTTTCCTAGGTTCTGTTTATAGATCACTGGATATATTTCTGTGAGTTTTCTGTTGGGTTTTACTAAATCATTATTTGAATTTGAGATTTCTGTGTTTGGACTGATTCTGACTATAACTATATAAGTTGTGGGTTGGCTTTTCAATTTTTGTACGATTATTTTTATTAGTTTAATAATGTTCTCTTTGTTTATATACTTCACGGGTCTTTATGATTACATTCTTTTTGGTGAATTTTGTGGCTCTTGTTCTTGATGATGATCAATCTTGTTCTCTGTAGATTCTTTGTGGGCTGATTTTTCAATGTAATTTTTGCTTTTTGTGCAATTTGTGTTTCCTTTTTATGAATAGTTATTTTAGATATTATCTTCCCATAGTGACATTGTTCTTCCATTGTCTTTATGATTGCATTCTTTTTTGTTGCATTTGGATGAATGTAATTTTTGTGCATTGGTTATATTTTCTATGAGTGGGTTGATTTTTCAATTTAATTTTTGATTTTTGTGCAATTTTCTGGTTCCTTTTTATGAATAGTTATTTTAAATATTATCTTCCCATAGTGACATTGTTCTTCCATTTATTTATGATTGCATTCTTTTTTGTTGCAATTGGATGAATTGTGAAAGGATCGTTTTGAATTTTGCCTTTTGGAGCAATTATCAATATTTGCTTCATTGGTTATATTTTCTATGAGTTAGAATCTTCAATGTAATATGTGCTTTTGTGTTGTTTATATGATGCTTCCTTAATTTCTCTACATTTTTTCTACATTTGGTTTATGATTTAGCTTGGGCATTGATTGAGTGATCTTCGATCATTACACTTTAATACCATTTGCGTTTGGTTTGGGTTTCCTTACATTTTATGCATGTTTACTTCAGCAATCGTTTTGTGAGTTCTCTTTATTTAATTTATGTATGTTCTCTTTGTTATTTAATTTTATCTTTGTGAATGCCATTTTTGTATTGGTGTATTTGGGTGAATCTTGAAGGACTTTTCCTGGGTTCAGTTTATTGTTCATTGGATATATTTCTGTGAGTTTTCTTTTGGGTTTTGCTAAATCAACTGTGTTTGGGTTGAATAACTATAACTATAAGTGATAAGTTGCGAGTTTGCTTTTCATTTTATGTACGATTATTTGAGCAATTATGTTTCTCAGTTCTCTTTGTTTATATACTTCCTGTGTCTTTATGATTTACATTCTTTTTGGTGCATTTGGTATCACATTAGTTAGGAAGAGAGGTAAAAATTAGAGAGATTCTGAGAAGGGATTCAGATTTTTTTACATGATGAATTATGCTTCCTTAATTTCTCTACATTTCTTCAACATTTGGTTTGTGGCTTTGATTGAGTGAGCTTCGACCATTACACTTTTATCGTTTTATATTTCAATTTCAGATTTCTGTTAGTCTCTATAATTTCATGTTTATAAATTACTTTGTTTGTTTCATCCTCTAGAAGGATCTTTTTTGGGTTTTTTTTTTTTTTTTTGTGTAACTAATGATCAGGTTCTAGTGTTTGTGGGGGTTTTTATTATCAATATGAATTGATCAGCTTCCAATGTCTGATGGCATTTGTTTATGTAAATCCTATGTGGGTTTTTGATGAAATCTGTGCTTGTTTGGTTTGAATCACGAGCGATTATTTTTATATTCATAATTCTCCCTCTTTTTGGCTTCAATCAAATCTTTAATATCTATAAACATGAAAGCAGTTAGTGGTTCTTTGAGCCATTCTATGCTATATTTCTTTCATGTTGGTAGGGATTATTTTAGGTTTCTGTGAGTGTTGGATTAGCTAATTTATTACTCAGGCCTGGCTGGAGGCAAAAGACACCTCAAATATTTTAGGGGTCCTTCCACAAGCCATTTGTTCTCTGGTTCTTGCATGAAGTCAGCCTTCTTATTAAAGATTTGGTCTCACTCTTGGTCGTTGCGATGCAATGGTGAGTAATTTACTACTAACAATTTCTTTTTCTATACCATCTTAACAATTTAAGAACTCAGTAAACTTAGTTCTATTTAAAGCAACAGCAACAACAACAACAATCTCGAATTGAGTTTTACTTCCATCCATTGCCAGGTTGACTCCACCTGATTTTATTTTCGATTGGTGCAGTTAAGTATATTCTATTGATGATGATGAATATGCTTGAAACAAGGGTCCAGTACTCCTATAGCCAAGCTTTACATGGCCATTAGGAGATTATTCTCAAACGGTGATCAATAATTTCTTGTGACTCCACCTCAGGATGAATTATTTACTAAAAAAAATAACATAAAGACAGACTTCCCTTTCTATTGTGAAACTAATTTAACCCTATTAAAAATGTCTCTTAATCATTCATTTCAATTTATATTTGAAAGAAGATCTCTTTACATGGCATGTTGAGTTTCTCCAACAGTTTTTTTCTTTGGTTTGAAGTTAATAATCAATGTACCAAAGTTAGATTCTGTTTCTTCTTCTAGTATATATGGTAATATGTTTTTCTTAAATTCATAATCCATTCCATGATTTCTTGCTTCTATCACAATTTTTTCTTGTTCAATGTGTTTTTTTTTCCCCCTATTCTCAATATTAAGTATTTTTTATTTTTGTCTATTTTCTTATCTTTATTTTTATTATTTTCCTTTAATTCTCCAATTTCAAGTTCTCATATATTTATACCAGTCATTGCTTCTTTTAATTTATTTTTTACTTCTTGCATATCATTTATTAATGTTTTTATTAATATTTTTAAATATTCAATATATTCACTTATTGACATTTAAACTCTTGATTTGGTACTTTTGGTTTTTTGTACTTTAAATAACTTATCAAATATCATCAATCTTTGTTTCTAATTTTTTAGTACTTTCTTATATTGATATAAATATTTTATTATCTTCCTTTCCGATTTTTGCATTTCACTTTCTATTTTTCTATAATTATTCAAATTTTATCTTGATTAATTATTTCTCTTGATTTTAAGAACTCAAGCAGAGAGTTCTTATCTTTATTATCTTCTTTATAAATTCGTTTTTTTACTCTTGCACGTCATTTATTAAATTTTTTATTAATATTTTTAAATTTTCAATATATTCACTTATTGACATTTAAACTCTTGGTTTAGAGTACTTTGGGTTATTTGTACTTTAAATAACTTATCATACATCATATCTTTGTTTCTAATTTTTTAATTCTTTCTTCTATTAATATAAATATTTTTTTATCTTCCTTTCCTATTTTCTCATTTTACTTTCTATCTTTCTAATAAAATTATTCCAATTTTATCGTGGTTAATTATTTTTATAGTTTTGTTTTTCCTCTACCTTTAATTTCTTTAACTTTCTCTACAGATTTTTGTAATTTTGTTTTTTACTCTAGTATATTTGGTAATATGTTTTTCCTAAATTCATCATCCATTGTTCTTGTTTCTATCACAATTTTTTCTTGTTCAATGTATTTTTTCCCCAATTTTCAATATTAACTATTTTGTTTTTTGTCTATTTTCTTATCTTTATTTTTATTATTTTCTTTTAATTCTCCAATTTCAAGTTCTCATATATTTATATCAGTCCTTGCTTCATTTAATTTATTTTTTACTTCTTGCACATCATTTATTAATGTTTTTATTAATATTTTTAAATCTTCAATATACTTATTAACATTTAAACTCTTGGTTTTAGTACTTTTGGTTTTTTGTACTTTAAATAACTTATCATATAAATCATCTATCTTTATTTCTAATTTTTTAATTTTTTCTTCTATTGATATAAATATTTTATTATCTTCATTTCCGATTTTTTCATTTCACTTTTCTATTTTTCTATAATTACTCAAATTTTATCTTGGTTAATTATTTCTCTTGATTTTAAGAACTCAATTAGAGTTCTTATCTTTATTATTATATTTATAACTTTGTTTTTCCCCAACCTTTAATTTCCTTAATGTTTTTTTAATATATTTTTGTAATTCTGTTTCTTCTAATATATTTGGTAATGTGTTTTTCCTAAATTCATTATCCATGCTTCTTGCTTCTATCACAATTTTTTCTTGTTCATTGTGTTCCCTATTCTCAATATTAACTATTCTATAGGTTTTTTCATCTATCTTTGTTTCTAATTTTTTAATTTTAATTCTTTCTTCTAGTGATATAAATATTTTATTATCTTCATTTCCGATTTTTTCATTACACTTTCTATTTTTCTATAATTATTCAAATTTTATCTTGGTTAATTATTTCTCTTGATTTTAAGAACTCAATTAGAGTTCTTCTTATCTTTATTATTATCTTTATAGCTTTGTTTTTCCTGAACCTTTAATTTCCTTAATGTTTTTTTAATAGATTTTTGTAATTCTGTTTCTTCTTCTAAAATATTTGGTAATGTGTTTTTCATAAATTCATTATCCATGCTTCTTGTTTCTATCACAATTTTTTCTTGTTCAACGCCCTATTCTCAATATCTATAGGTTTTTTCATCTATTATTATTATTATTATTATTATTATTATTATTATTATTATTATTATTATTATTATTATTTTCTTTTAATTCTCCAATTTCAAGTTCTCATATATTTATATCACTCCTTGCTTCTTTTAATTCATTTTCCACTCTTGCACATCATTTATTAATGTTTTTATTAATATTTTTAAATCTTCAATATATTCATTCACTTATTGACATTTAAGCTCTTGGTTTAGTACTTTGGGTTTTTTTGTACTTTAAATAACTTATTATACATATCATCTATCTTTGTTTCTAATTTTTTAATTCTTTCTTCTATTGATATAAATATTTATTTTCTTCATTTCCGATTTTTTCATTTCACTTTCTATTTTTCTATAATTATTCAAATTTTATCTTGGTTAATTATTTCTTTTGATTTTAAGAACTCAATTAGAATTAGAGTTCTTATCTTTATTATTATCTTTATAGCTTTGTTTTTCCTCAACCTTTAATTTCCTTGATTTTTTTTTATAGATTTTTGTAATTCTGTTTCTTCCTATAGTATATTAGGTAATATGTTTTTTCCAAAATTCATCATTCATGTTTCTTGCTTCTATCACAATTTTTTCTTGTTCAATGTGTTTTTTTTCCCTATTCTCAATATTATCTATTCTATAAGTTTTTTTGGTCTATTTTCATATCTTTATTTTTATTATTTTCTTTTAATTCTCTAATTTCAAGTTCTCATATATTAATGTTTTTATTAATATTTATAAATTTTCAATATATGTGACTTATTGACATTTAAACTCTTGATTTAATATGTTGGGTTTTTTTGTACATTAAATGATAGGCTTGGGCAAAAGAATCTGAACCAGCGGTTCTGGTTCTAAAAATCACTATTTTTTATTTTTTTTAAAATATAAATTAAAAAAAAAATCATCAATTATTAATCTCAATGCATGTTATCCGATCCATTAGCCAATATCAATTACCCAACAACTATTAATTAATTCAACATTACAATAACTATAAGCAAAACAAGTAACAAACAAAAAATCATAGATCAAAAATCATTTTTCTTTCATTGGTTTTGTCGTTCAGCTTCAAGTATTCAGCCATCAGTTTTTCAAAAAGATCAACAACCAATATCCACTTTTCATCTTACAATTTATTGTTATCTTGTAACTTGTTTTCAAGAATTTTCTAGACTTGGGCGATTGTTACCTGAAAAGGTGAAGAATTACGAACAGAAATTGAAGTATTTTTTGAAGGAGTACATACACGCTGATGAAGAGATGCGTTATCGTCTAGAAAGGAGTGAATATTTTATGTCAATGATTTTGAGCGTTGTATTCGCATTTTGATCAAGGTCGATCCTTACCGTCTTACAACTCTAACCACTCGTAATCTACCATGATTTCATTGCTTAAGTTTGAAATTTTAGTTTAGGAAATCGGAACCAAAATCAAAACCAAAAGAACCAAATTGTTCGATTTTGGTTATGTTCTTCTCTTGCAAAAAGAAAAAGAATCATGTGTTCTTGGTTCGATTCGGTTCCCTAGGAATCAGAACCATATGGAACCACGCCCACGCCTATTAAATAACTTATCATACATATTATCTATCTTTGTTTCTAATTTTTTTATTTCTTTCTTCTGTTGATATAATTATTTTATTATCTTCATTTCTTATTTTTTTCATTTCACTTTCTATTTTTTATAATTATACCTGTTGAGATCATATCCAAAATATGACACGTTAGGCCACCAGTGAAGGCCCAAGGAGGGTCCACGAACTAAAAGCCCATGATTAGAAATTCAAGATATCCCACCAATGGTCGAGGTGGAAAAGCATACGGGCCCCTCTGGCCAAATTGGTTTGTGTCTAGCAGAGGCGCTTTATACTTAGTCGAGGTGTTTACGGTAGCGCCTCGGATGCAAGGATGGGACAAGGGATGAAGTCAGAGATGTGACACTGCCTTTACCAAGATGTGACAAGCGCCTATCCCCTACGAAATGTAGGGCAACGAATCCTTCTATAAATAGAGCATTCCTCCTGCCTGCTAAAGGGTTAGCAATTTCAAACTCTTAACGATATATTTCTCTCGCTCCATTTTCTCTCTTTTACACACTTATATTTCCCGTACCCAATATATATTTGCTTAAAATGAGCATTAACTTTGACATCAGAGTGCAAACGGGAGTCACCTCAGCCCCCTTTGCAAACTGATTGTTTGTCACAGTGCACGGGAAATCCACGTGTTCAAGAGGGAGGAGCTGAGACGTGTTGGTCCAAGGTCCAGCCGGATTTTGTGGTCAACATTTTGGCGTCGTCTGTGGGAAGCCATACTGCTAACCACGAAAACGCATGATGAAAAGCCACATATATAGAAAGGAAGTCTTGAAAAAGAACGAGTAACCTCTTGCAAAAGAGCGGAGAACTGTTAAGCTTTGAAATACAAGTTTGCTCACCTTGAAAAAGGCTTAAAACTTTGAAACACAAGTTTGCTCACCTTGAAAAAGGCTTAAAACTGTGAAATCCAAGTTTGTTCACCTTGAAAAAGGCGTATAACTTTGAAACATAAGTTTAACAACCTTGAAAAAGGTTCGGAGCATTGAGATAAAAGTCCGTCTATCCTTGAAAGATAAACTAAAGCCAAGAAATTTCTCTGAACATGAACGAGCCCGATGGTGATATTAATCCCCATAGGGGAAGAAATGGTCAGCACAGCGAGGAGGAGGTTCCTCAAGGGCCTCATGAGGACGCTAATGAGGGGGTGACACAACCTAACCCACCACGTCGGCACCGTAATCGCCGCATGTTGCGAGATCCACATGCATATGCCGAGGTGGAATCCGAGCCCTTCTACGAGGAAGGCTTGGAGCATGAAGCACATGAAGAACAAGACCAACTCCTAGCTAGACACAGGGGGGCTTCGCCCGCAAAATCTGGCAGTGTCTTCAGTCGGATAGGAGGGTTATTTAGAGGTAGGCAAGGGGGTCGGAACAATGCAGCTAAGCCTAGAAATAGGCGGGAGCGACGTGCTGAAGAAGCCTTGTCGCAGAGTCAAATGCATAGGGACCAACATGGTACGGGGGCAGAAAGGTTGGCCCCCACGCATGAGCCTAGGAATAGGCAGGAAAGGAGAGCCGAAGCAGTTTGGACCAAATCTCGTAACGAGTTACCGACCCATGAAAGGCCAAACTATGGCCGCGTTTTGCCACCACACAGGCAGGAGTACGCTCCGCCACCTTATGACCAATACCATGACCCAATGTATTCCGGTCATTACGAGAACAGTGAACTACCCTCATACGAAGAGGAAATAAGTCTCTTCATGGAGGGCCTCCGTAGGTGCCCAGTGTCTCATGACTTCAAAATGCCAGAAATAGCAAAATATTCTGGCCGAGATGACCCTGATTCACCTGTTAAACTACCGCGCTAGCATGGAAATAGTCGGAGCCACTCTGGAACTGAAATGCAAAGCCTTTGCTTTAACCCTTGAGGGAAGTGCGATACGATGGTACAAAAAACTCCCCCTGGTAGCATCCACAGTTGGAGAGATCTGAAAACGGCCTTTAAAAATGACTTTATTTCCTCCAGGCCTGGCCAGCTCCCACTCCAACGCCTTCAGGATTTAAGGCAAGGAAGGGATGAATCCCTGAAAAGTTACCTAGCTCGGTTTACTGAAGATATGTACATTTATGAAAATATCACTAAGACAGGGATGTTTTCCGCTTTGAAATGGGGTCTAGATATGACGAGCATGTTTTGGAGGGATGTCCGAAGCAGGAAACCAAGGGATTACAATGCTCTGGTAGACCTGATGAAGGAGGAGATTGTATCGGAAGAAATGGCTAGGGCCAGAGATAACCACCCCCAAGGGAGATACAACCTTGGGTATTCCAATGAAGCAAACCTCAAGAAAGGAGGAAACAAGGATAGGATCGGTGGTAATCGAGGTGGAGCGCCGCGTCCGTTTTCGGGGACAGGGTCTAGCTATGCAGCAGAAATCACGGAAGCTATCCCCCACTTGCACTCCAACACTCCTTCTTAGAATCCTCCCACTGCTCAAGGAAGGATGGAAAGTAGCCGAAGTGAAAAACAACCCATGATTGGGGCTTACTGCGCCTACCACAGATATTACGGTCACGCAACAGAAGATTGCAGGGAAATTCACATGTTAGCTGACCAAAAGGCTCAGGGGAGAAGGGGAAATGGGAAGTGACTTCTCACCCAACACGGGGAGAACTCAAAAATCCGGTGGCCAGAAGTTCAACCGAGCTGACAGGAGAGCTTCGTGGAAGAACTCGACTAAAGAGAAGATTGACGGGAACAAGGGCCAGGATACCGCCTCGACGCATGCTAAAGATACACGAGAACCACCTATGCCTGTGGCCGACCTTCCTATTCGTGAAATCGATAAAATATTGGAAGGCCCCCACCCAGGTGGGTGCACAAACAACTCCCAAAAGAGGTATATCAGAGAGGCCAAGCAGCCCGCCAACGTGAATTACCATATCCATTCACATCCTGTTGGGATGCCTCGGACAGAATCTATCACATTTACCCAAGACGATGCCATTGGAGTATACTTCACACACAATGATGCATTGGTTATCAGGGAAGTGGTGGCCCGGAATGGGTTGTCACGGATGATGGTGGATGATGGTGCCTCGATAAATGTGATTTACGGGGTAACTTTCGATAAAATGGGGATCAGCACTCCACTCATTCCAGTCCCGGATCCAATATATGGATTCACTGGGGACAGCATAACCCCCAGAGGATCCATAACCCTTATGAATGAAGTAGGGCAAGCACCGACTCTCTCCAGAATCCCCATGGAAGGTTGTTGACAAAATCTCCTCCTATCACGGCTCAATTGGGAGGCCAGGTCTCATTGACTTGGGAGCTGTAACGCATACAAAATACATTTGCATGAAGTTCCCCACGGAACATGGTGTTGCAACTGTAAGGGGGAGCCAAACTAAATCGCTGGCCTGTTACACAAACGCAATCCGAAAATTTCAGGACCGAAGCTTGAACATTATTAGCGATGTGACAATGGTAGAAGTCGCTCCAGACCCTGAAAGACTGGGTGGAGGACCCTCAGAAATTGAGGATGTTTCAATGACGTCGGAAGAAGATCTGGACCCACGAATGGCAGGGAGCAGTTGCTCCACTCCAATTGAAAAGTTGGAATGCTTCGGTGTAGATCCACTCGACCCGATCAAGGAGTTACAGATTGGATTCGACTCGCCTCTTGAATACAAAGATCAGTTGAAAGGCTTCTTACTTGAGAACCTCGATGTATTCGCATGGAAACATGATGAAATGGTTGGGATCGATCCTAAAGTGGCATGTCACAGACTCCAGCTTGATCCTAGAAGCCCTGGGCACAGGCAAAAGAGAAGGCTTATGAGTTCTGATAAGTATGAGGCCTTGAAAGAAGAAGTTACGAAGCTGTTGAAAAATGGCTTTATCAGAGATTCCCGGTATCCGAAGTGGGTATCAAACCCTGTCTTGGTACCAAAACATAATGGGAAGCTAAGAGTATGTATCGATTTTTCGAATTTGAACCAGGCATGTCCCAAAGACAGTTTTCCATTACCTCGGATCGATCAGTTGGTTGACTCCACAGCGGGAAATGAGTTGCTGAGCTTTATGGATGCCTACTCCGGGTACAATCAAATCCCAATGCGTGAATCGGACGAGGAGCATACTTCGTTTATTAAAGATAGAAGACTCTATTGTTACAAAGTTGTGTCATTTGGCTTGAAAAATGCTGGAGCTACCTACCAAATGCTAGTAAATCGCATGTTTTCAGAACAATTAGGGAACACCATGCAGGTATATGTTGATGACATGTTGGTCAAAAGCATGGTCGCCACGGATCATATCCGCCATTTGTCAGAGGCCTTCGGTGGTTTGAGGAAATATCAAATGAAGGTCAACCCAGCGAAGTGCACTTTTGGGGTAGCATCGGGAAAATTCCTCGGATTCATGGTGAATAAGAGGGGGATCGAAGCTAATCCCGATAAAATCAATGCTTTGTTAAGCATGCAATCGCCTTAAAATCCAAAAGAAGTGCAAAGCTTAACGGGGAGAATTGCGGCCTTGAATCGATTCGTCTCCAAATCCACTAACAAATGCTTACCATTCTTTAAGGTCTTGAAAGGAAGGGGGAAGCGATTTCAATGGACACCGGAGTGTGAGCAGGCTTTTGCCGACCTGAAAGCATTTTTGGGACAGCCCCCATTGTTGTCAAAATCGAAGGCTGGCGAGCCTCTCTACTTTTATTTAGCCGTATCAAAAGAGGCTGTTAGCTCGGTATTGGTCAGAGAGGAGGATGTGAATCAATTTCCAGTATATTATGTAAGCAAAGCCATGCTGGATGTCGAGACACGTTACCCAGATATGAAGAAACTTGCTCTCTCGTTGATCATAGCCTCTCGCAAACTTCGTCCCTACTTTCAGTCACACTCCATACGTGTGCTCACAAACTTTCCTATGAGACAGGTGTTGCAAAAACCAGATGTATCGGGGAGGTTAATGAAGTGGGCGATTGAAATCAGCCAGTTCGACCTACATTATGAGCCTTGGACTGCTGTAAAGGGTCAAGCGATGGCGGATTTCATAGTCGAGTTCACGCATCCACCGGAGGTCGAGATGATTGATAACACGGATGACAGCCGAGAGTGGAAATTGTTCGTTGATGGGTCATCGGCTGAGGGACGATCCGGTGCGGGAATATTGCTAATAAGCCCAGAGGGATTCAAACTACACAGTGCGATCCGCTTTGACTTTAAAGCCTCAAACAATGTTGCTGAATACGAGGCGTTATTAGCTAGGCTAAGACTTGTGAAAGCTTTGAAGATTAAGTTCTTAGTAACAAATAGTGAATCGCAGCTCGTTGTTAGCCAATTTAATGGACAATTTTCTGCCAAAGAACCAGCTATGGTCGCTTACTTGAAGAAAGTAAGAGATTTGGCTTGCACTTCGGAAAGATGGAGTTACAGCACATTCCCATAACTGAGAATTTCAACGTTGATGCTTTGTCCAAATTAGCAAGTAGCAGTGATTCAGAGCTCCACAATCTGATCCCAGTTGAGCACATGCTGACTTCTTCTATTGAGCCAAGGTCGGAGATTTTGGCGATAGAAGAGGAAGGATCCTGGATGAATCCCCAGATAGCATATTTGAAGCTTTATAAACGGAGTTACACCTCCCCTTTATTGAGATGTGTGGGGCCATAGGAAGGATGATATGTAATGAGAGAAATTCATGAGGGCATATGTGGCAACCATGCAGGGGCGTTATCACTAGCTCGGAAAGCCCTCAAACGGGGATATTTTTGGCATACTATGCGAAAGGACTCCCATGACTTCGTGCGCAAGTGCAATAAATGTCAAAGACACGCAATCATACCACATCAGCCGCATCACAAGCTAACTGTGGTGACTAGTCCTTGGCCTTTTGCGAAGTGGGGGGTTGATATTATCGGTCCTATGCCTAGGGGTGCTGGTAATAATTGCTTTGCGATAGTGGTGATTGACTACTTCACCAAGTGGGTCGAGGCGAAACCTCTTATGAGAATCACCGAGGCCAACACCACCAAGTTCATTTGGAAGAATGTCATATGCCGGTTCGGAATACCACACTCACTGGTTAGTGATAATGCAAAACAGTTCAAAAACAGAAGCGTAGATGAGTTGTGCGACGATCTGGGAATTAAGAAACTTTTTTCATCTCCACATCACCCACAGGCTAACGGACAGGTCGAAGCTGTGAACAAGACCATAAAAAATACCCTGAAAAGGAAGTTGGAGTCCAAATATGGTGCATGGGTGGATGAACTCCCACGGGTACTATGGGCACTTCGAACCACCTCGCACATCACTACTGGTGAAACACCTTTCTCATTGGCATAAAGAGTCGAGGCGGTATGTCCCATTGAAATTGGGATCCCTTCTCTTCGCCAAATTCATTACGACGAAGTGAGAAACGAAGAAGCACAAAGGGCTAGTTTGGATTTCCTCATGGAAAAACGGAGTGATTCCCAAGTGGTGATGGTCATGTACCAGAAAAAGATGGCTCGATACTACAACAAAAGGGTAAAAAGTCGACGCTTTAATGTTGGGGACTTAGTCATCAAAAAGATTCTTCCTTCAACTCAAGAGTCAGGAGTATGGACTTTAGGTTCTAACTGGGAAGGCCCTTACAAAGTCTTTGCCGAGGTGGTACCCGTAACGTACATGATCGAGGACTTATCTGGGGTACCTTTATGTAATCCTTGGAACACGGACCATCTTCGTCGCTATTTTCAATGAATCAAATCCCTCTTCAATGGTTACAGCATTATCATATGATTTTATAAAATCATAAGTGAGTTACATTGAGGATTATACCAGTTACTAATTAGATAAACATAATGGATAAACACAAATTCCAGGATTATTCTGGTTATAATACCATACGTATACGCCATACAAGAAGTTTATTAAAAACAAGGGACTCTTATAAGCGTACACTGCGTAAGGATTGGGAGTGTTAGTACAATCAAAGGGAGTTCATACAAAATTGCATACACAGGCCTTACAAAGTGTGATTTAGATACGTTCAAATGTTTGTCAAAATCAGATCTAACTGGTAAACATGAATGCCTCAAACCACTCAGATCTGAGGGACTATACTTATTAACCATACAATGGTTTAAAAGACATCCGCGTTTGAAAGCATTCAGCGTTTGGAAGCATTCAGATTTAACCAAATGTTGTCATATAAACTAAAACTTGTGGTCAGAATCAGACCTAACCAAGCAAACGTGAAGGCCCTGAGCTACTTAAGTCCGAGGAACCGTACACTTAATATCTTCGTACGGTGTTTACAAAACGATTGTGTTTGGAAGTGTCCACACCTAAGCAAATAAGGTCATACAAACTAAGGCATTAAATTAAACACGGAAGACCATCGCATTCATAAAGGTAAAGTATATACAAATTGAATGGGTGTTACATTTACAAAATCAGGTGCCATTGCACTTATAAAAAAAGGGGGGAAGAAGAGAAATTACAACAGAAAAGCAGGTACAAAATAGGATCACTGTGGAGGGACATCCTCTAAAGAGCCTTTGTCTTGAGGTTCGGGGTACAGGGCTTCGATAGAGGACAGATCCAGGGTTGGGAAAGCTTCTTTCACGTCACTCAAAGCCATCATGGCCCCTATGTTCCCAAAAACCCTCTGCATGGCCTCGTACTCTGGGGTCTCTTCAAAAGTGTCTTTAAAGTTCTGGATAGCCTCGGACACTTGGCGCTTAAAGCATTCTCCACTCGTGTCGTGACGGTCTGCTCCAGAACCTTCGTAATCCTTGTGTCGTTCTAAAGAGGCAAGGTCCTCCTCCGCCTTTGCCTTAGCCTCCAGCTACCTCCCCAATTTTTCGTTAGCTGCTGCCATCTCAGCTTCCAGCTTGGACTTGGCTGCGTTAGCGACGGTCAGAGCCTCAGATGTAACAGACTGTGCACGGTTGGAGTCATCTAGTTTCTTGCACAAAGTCGCCACGTCTGACTCAGAGGCCTGGAGGTCGTGTTTCAACTTATCATTATCCTCCTGGAGGCGCTTAGCGTTGGCCCTCTCCTCGGAGGAGGATTTACGGGCTATAGACAGCTGAGCTTTGAGGTCATTAATTTCCTTCAGCATGTTGTCCGCATGCCGGAGAGCAGTCTTAGCGTCTTTCTTATCCCGCTGCGCCTCCTCCACGGAGGACTCCACCTCGTCAATAAGGGCCAGCGCCCTGGCGTTCATTGCTTTGGCGGCGAGCAGCTTTCGGGACGGGCTGGCACTGGAAGAAAAGGCAGACCAGCCCTCCGTCCAAAATTGTTCAGTGTTAGTGCGGCCCGAGCAAGAGGAGAACCAGGAGAGTCAAACAGTGAAGGATTGAAGGTGACATCTCTGGGAAGAATACTGGTTTTAATACGCTTAAGCTCTTCTGCCCCCTCAGGTATCACTTCATAAGCCAAGTCTGGAATGGGCACAGACGGCTCGTCCTCCAAATCCTCAATCACTGATGGCGAAGGTGGACTCCTTGCCCTTACCCCTTCTTAGCCTCTTCAAGGGAGCGGGATCCTCCTCGGATACGCGCTCAGGAATAACCTCGGAGAAGGAGGATGGTGCAGAAACATCCTTAGCCTCCCTCTCCCTCTTAGAGCCCCCTCTGTCCGACCTCTTCCCTTTCCCCTTTGTGGGGACTCCTTTAAGATCAGCCCCCTTTTCTATGTTGGGTTGCTGGAGACCCACTGGCAACAGAATGGGTGGTGGCAGTAAGGCTGGAAGAGGACCCTGAAGTTGGGCTGTAAACGTCTCGGACACCTCCTTCGCCACCCCAACTTGCAGGTTGGCCATTACTATTTTCTGCTTCTTTTCAACTTCACTGCCATGGAGAAGGGCACGAGGGATCTTCTTAGCCATGAGACCCTTTAAAGAAATTTTTGGGAATTCCTTGGAACCTAGCAAGAAAAGAAGGAAAGTGGGGTTATGAACAGAAAAAGCACAAGATATAACAACAATAGGGAAATGAACTTACTCATGGCTCGCATAAGATCGTGCTTAACAAATGGTTTGTTCTGTTAGATGACCCCTTGGAAAGTGCCCTTGTAAGCAAACAAGCGCCTTACTGCAGCTAGGTCTGCGTCAGGGAGAAGGCGGACAAAAGTGTCCCCTGTCATGAACCAATAACATGTTCGGAAGCAGTTAAGAAAAGTGAATAGAAATTAAAGAGCAAAAGACGCGTGACACTTAAAGACTCTAAAACAAGACTCACTAGGTAGGGAAAGAGTTCGGGGAACTGTAATTTCTAGACTAGGGTCCACAGGAGAGCTCTGTCACTCCCCGCAACCCAGAACTACTGGTTCCTCCAGTTCTTTATTGAGGTTGGGTGACTGGTGATAACAGGAGGATACGAGCCCCTGTGAGACAAGTAATACCAATCCTTGACGTCCAACCTCACGTCTCTTTCCCTTCTAATTGATTTCTTCAAAGTATAGAGGGTATGAATGATGTGCAGTGAGATGGGATGATCAGGGGTTGACCTCTTGCCACACTAACCAAGTACCCATAGCCTGTGTCCATAAGTTGGGGGCCAGTTGGTAGGGGCACAGGTTATAGCTCCTAAGCAACGCCCTGAAAAGGGGTGCAGGGGTAGCCTCATTCCGCAAGATAGAGCATCGTAGCATATGGCCACTTGACCTGGAGGAGGGCTACAAGGTCAGCAAGAAGATGTAGGGTGCACCAATTGAACCCTTCTGGCATCCTGAATTTTGCCGAAGCCCCAGCCAAGTCAACCCTTCAGATTTCAGTGGCGATCTCGCTGCTCTCCCATGACTCTAGGTTTGGATCGGGATCAACGTGATAACCCAAAACTTTGTTAACCTGATCGACCCAATCCTCCACTTGGGTGATCTCCTCTGCAGTCAGGCCCAATTCTTCCCTATGTGCCCTAAATGGGGCCCTAACGATTAAACCGAGGTCCTGGTGACCTGAAGAAGAGCCTACCGCCTCTTCTCTCCCCAAGTCCCTGTCTCGTTTGCTCCGAAACTCTCTCAAAGATGCCTCTTCCTCGGATGACAGATGAGCCATGTAGTTTTGATCTTTTTCTCCTTCGCTGTCAGAATCACTCAAACAAATTATGCCACTGATTTTCCTATTCCTCCTCTTAATCTGCTCCCTAAAGAAGCGGGAACTAAAAATCGATAAAGATATGGGGCAGAAATATCTGATAGGGAATCGCCATTGCTAACATTTCCTGTGAACCCGTTCCCCCCAACTCTTTCCATTTTTTGTTTTGTTTTTTAAAGACGGGTCAGACTTATTAAAAGAGAAACAAAATGCAAAACGGAAATTTCAAACCCACGATGTAAGACTAGAAATAGAAAAGTCTTGCACATACAAAAACAAAGAGATTTACCTTCAAAGAACGGACGCTTGAGATTGTATACTCGAAATGAGGAACTCGCCAATGAAAGCTGTTGAACGTTAAAGACGGGTGCTGGGTAGGAAACCCTTGAAGAGAAGGCCCGAGACTTGCAGGAAAGGAAAAAACTACACGATCTTTCGTGAGATTGTTGCAACAAAAATTCTGAAGAAATTGTAAAGGGAAAATAATGAAACAAAGGAGGATTTATAGGGATCCTAATGATCTAGAACCCTTGGTCTTCGAGCCGCATAATTAATATGGGTAACACATGCCTCTTGGGGAGTGGGCTAATCAAAGCGCCAGCTATCGGAGGAAATGATGAAACTGTTCAGCTACCACGGTGAGTACCACGCGCGGCAAAAATATCACTCCCATCGCCTTTTATATTTCTTGGGAACCGATATCAGTAGCCCATTTTTATTAAATGCGCCGCCTAAGAAACGCGCTAGTGCGATCCCAACCCTTATTTAGGAGGGAAAAGCTAAAGTAGGAGGTCGGCTATAATATGGATCCGAACTTTTCATAAGGAATGCTATACCTGATCATAAAAATCGCAGCGCTGCATAGTGATTCCCCGCGAGCGAATGGCGGAACAACTACAAAATATTGGATATAACAAACGATTAAACTTGAACGGAATTATTGCTGTGCAACTATGACAAATTCGATCCGCCCATGAATGACCACATCGGATTTGAGGGACTATTGTTGAGATCGTACCCAAAATATGACACGTTGGGCCACCAGTGAAGGCCCAAGGAGGGTCCACGAACTTTAGCCCATGATTAGAAGTTCAAGATATCCCACCTGGGCCAACGGCCGAGGTGGAAAGGCATACAGGCTCCTCTGGCCGAACTGGTTTGTGTCTAGCAGATGCGTTTTATGCTTAGCCGAGGTGTTTATGGTAGCGCCTCGGATGCAAGGATGGGACAAGGGATGAAGTCAGAGATGTAACACTGCCTTTACCAAGATGTGACAAGCGCTCATCCCCTACGAAATATAGCAATGATTATGGTCAAAAAGCAAGGTCGTCCCCTTCAAGAGCTAGGGTGAATACACGCGTAAAGGTTCGCCATGCGTCACAATTCAGGGCAACGAATCCTTCTATAAATAGAACATTCCTTCCGCCTGGTAAAGGGTTAGCAATTTCATACTCTTAACGATATATTTCTTACTCCATTTTCTCTCTTTTACACACTTATATTTTCCGCACTCAATATATATTTGCTTAAAATGAGCACTAACTTTGGCATCGGAGTGCAAACGGGAGTCACTTCGGCCTCCTTTGCAAACTGATTGTTTGTCACAGTGCGCAGGAGATCCACGTGTTTAAGAGGGAGGAGCTGAGACGTGTTGGTCCAAGGTCCAGCCGGATTTTGTGGTCAACAATACCAATTTTATCTTGGTTAATTATTTCTGCTGATTTCAAGAACTGAACCAGAGTTCTTCATTCCTCTTTATTATTATCTTTATAGTTTTGTTTTTCCCCAACCTTTAATTTCCTTAATGTTTTTACTATTGATTTTTGTATTTCTGTTTCTTCTTCTAATATATTTGGTAATATGTTTTTCCTAAATTCATCATCAATGCTTCTTGCTTCTATCACAATTTTTTCTTGTTCAATGTGTTTGTTTCCCCATTCTCAATATTAACTATTCAATCGGTTTTTTTTTTTTTTTTTCCCATTTTCTTATCTTTTTTTTATTATTTTCTTTTAATTTCCAATTTCAAATTTTCATATATTATATAGGGCTTTTTTTAATTCATTGTATACTTCTTCCACATCATTTATTAATGTTTTTATTAATATTTTTAAATATTCAATATATTCACTTATTGAAATAACTCTTGATTTAGTACTTTGGGTTTTTTGTTCTTTAAATGACTTATCATATATATCATCTATCTTTGTTTCTAATTTTTTAATTCTTTCTTCTGTTGATATAAATATTTTATTATCTTCTTTTCCTATTTTTTCATTCCACTTTCTATTTTTCTATAAAATTATTAAAATTTATTTTGGTTGATTTTCTTTGAAATTCTTTAAAGTTTCTTCATTTATATTTTTTACATCTCCTACCATGACTTTTAATTCTTTAAATTGTATTGTTGACTTATTTTGGATATCTTGTAATTTCTTTTTGACATTTTTATCTTGTATATTTAACTGCTGTAATTCTTCAATAGCTATCTTATCTTGTGGACTTATTTTTATAAGTTTGCATAAGAAAGCACTTATCCATTTAATTGCATATTAAGGAATTCATTGGATTCTTCTCATGAGCTTAATGGTAGAAAAGTAGTTGTATTAGCTCATCTTATTAGATAACATCCTATTGAGAGTCTAAGCTTTTTTATTAGTTGTTTTTCAAATTTTATTTCCGAAAATTCTGTCATCAGTATCTTCCTTTAATATGTTCAATTTCTGAAATAACCTCCGATTGGTATTTAGATTCTTCAGATTTTGATATTTGTTCTTCACAGAATCTTTCTATTGCTTTTAAAATTAGTTTTCGATTTTTTGCTCTAAAATGTTTTCTATAATATTTTAAAATTATTTGTATTATCATATAGTGCTTTATTAATTTCATCTTTATCTGTTAAAATAGTTTTAATGTCTTCTATTTGATTTTTAATTTTGTTAAAATATTTTGATTTTTTATCTAATATCTTTATCCTTGAAATCTCTCTTTTTTTATTTTTTTTCTTTTCTTAACTCATCTATTAAGTTTATTCTTTATCCAATTAAATTATAGAGTTCATTTATTCATTTCTATACTTAGATATTTGACTAATCTATCATAGGATAATTCATTTCTATAATCTTTGTATAATTCTTCTAATATGTCTTTGAGTAATAAATCTTATATTTTTGTTGTTATAAAATTTTCTTTTATTATACTGAAATTTATTAGATCATACGTCTAATTTCATTATTTAAAATTTTCAAGACTCTTAAATTTCTATTTTATATTTATATTATAGATATCAATCTTATCATCATTCTTTGTGTATGTATTTATAACTGTATTTATATTTTGTAATATAATATTTATCTTTTAAATTTACCATATGACTTATACAAAAAAAGGGAACCTATGAGCGAATAAAAATCATAAATCAAATAAAATTAAATATTAAAATTATTTTGAGATTTTCTAGACTTTAAGGTTGGAAATATAAAACCTTGAGGAGTGTATGTAAAAATTATATTAAAGGAGTATTTTGGTAAATTTATGTTATCTGTATGGATTTCTATAAGTTTCCTTCTGCACAAGAAGACAATTCCTTGAAAATAATGTATCGTTAAGCATAATATGGGGGTCGAGTAGACCTCATTTGAGCTTCATCTTAAGGACTGGATCCATGGCCAGATCTAAGGCCTGTCTTGGGATAGTTTGGTCCATTAAAGGTCAAGATAACCAAAATATAAATAAAGGGCAAATTACATAAAACCTTGTGTTTCAAAGATGCAATTCAAAAATGTGAAGGAAATCTTTTTTTAAAAAAAATTCAGGTGTTAAATCATTTAGTTATGTGTTTAACAATTAAAAATAAATATAATGATATATATAAGATAAACATAATTATTTACTATACATTATATTAAAACTAATATAATATTAAATAAAATTTCAAATTTTGACGTCACAACCTACCACCACCCCACCCCGCCCGCCCGCTCACCACCCCACCCTACCCTAACCACCCACCCCACCCCAAACCAAAAATAATTTTTATTTTTTTTCCTTTCGATGTTTTCCTATCATTCCCCATCTCACCCCCATTCCAACCCCAACCCCACTCGACCCTACTCCGCCTCATTACAAAGTGACAAATTGATATCACCCTAACCACATCCCCCGACCCCACCCACCACCCTGCCCACCCCAAAAATAAGTTTATTTTTATTTTCTCTCGATGTTTTCTTACACTTTCCCATCCCACTCCACTCCAACCCTACTCGACCCCACCCCACCGCAAAGTGACAAATTGATCTCACCTTCGCTACATCCCCAGACCCCACCCACCCACCCTGCCCACCCATACCATCTCACCACCCATATCCTACTCCACCCTAAAAATAAGTTTATTTTTATTTTTTCCCGATATTTTCCTACACTTCCCCATCCCATCCCACCCCAACCCAACCCCACTCCACTCGACCCTACCTCATCTCAAAGTGACAAATGATCTTATCCCTGTCACAGACCACCACCCCACCCCACCCCACACCAAAAATAATTTTTATTTTTTTCCTTTCGATATTTTCCTATCATTCCCCATCCCACCCACCCCACCTCATCTTAAAGTGACAAATTGATCTCACCCTAACCACATCCTCCGACCCCACCACCCACCTCGCGTCACCACCCATATCCTACCCCACCCCAAAAATAAGTTTATTTTTATTTTCTCTCGATGTTTTCCTACACTTCCTCAACCCACCCCACCCCATCCCACCCCAACCCAACCTAACCCCACTTGACCCTATCATACCCCACCTCATCGCAAAATGACAAATTGATCTCACCCTAGCCAAATCCCCCGACCCCACCCACCAACCCAACCTCACCACCCATATCCTACCCCACCCCAAAAATAAGTTTATTTTTATATTCTCCTAATGTTTTCCTACACTTCTCCATCCCACCCCAACCCAACCCCACTCCACTCGACTCTACCTCACCTCATCGCAAAGTGACAAATTGATCTTATCCCAGCCACAAACCACGACACACCCTGCCCGCCTCGCCACCCACCACCCCACCTCACCGCAAAAACGATTTTTTTCCTTGTACTTTTCCACCTACCACCACCCAGCCCGACACCACCCTACCGATCCCACCCCACCCCAAAAATGATTTTTTTCCTTTTACTTTTTCATGCCCCCACCAACCCCACCCCAACACCACCCTACCCACCCCACCCCACAAAATGAGTTTTTTATCTCTCCATGTGTTTCCCACCCTACCCTGCCACCCACCCCACTCAAAAATGATTTTTTTCTTCTAATTTTCAACACCCACCCCGCCCCTACCAGCTACCCACCCAAGCAATCGACCCCACCCCACCCCACCCAAAAATGATTTTTTTCTTCTACTTTTTCACACCCCACCAAGACCTTACCCTTGCACCCACCCCACCATACCCACCCATCCCATTCCTACCCACCCCCCCAAAAATGATTTTTTCTTCAATTTTTCACACCCCCACCCACCTCGCTCTAGACCCTACCCCGCCACCCACCCAACCAACTGACCCGACCCAAAAATGATTATTTCCTACTTTTTCACACTCCATCCCGACCCTACGCCCGTCACCCAACAACCCCACCACTACCCACCCCACCCAAAAATGATTTTTTTTCTTTTCCACACCCCGTCTCGACCCTATACCCGTCACCCACCAACCCCACCCCTACCAAAAAATGATTTTTCTTCTTCTAATTTTTCACACCCCGTCCCTACCTCGCCACCCACCCAACAAACCGACCCCACCCAAAAATTATTTTTTTCTTATACTTTTTCTCGTCCAATGATCACAAAAAGTTATAGATGGTCATAACTTTTAATATAATTGGTCACAATCATTTATAGTTGATAACATATTATTTATTTATTGGTCACAACTTACTCGTTTTTTTCATGATTAGTTAATATTTTTTGTCATAATTACCTAATAATTGGTCACATTTCCTACTCTTCATAAGTCACACAAAGTCACATTTGGTTGACATTTTGGTTACACTTACCTAATAATTCGATCACCCCACCCCACCCCCACATGCAAAGTCACAACATGTCACACAATTGGTCACACAATGTCACATTACAAATTTAGTTGAAAAACCTCACCCACCACCCACACATTCCTAAAGTCAAAGTTGATCACACAAGGTCATAGTTTGATCACACAATGTCATAGTTTGGTCACACGAGGTCACGGTTAGATCATAATTGGTTTAGTCGCAAAATTCGGTCACACAAAGTCACAATTCGATCACATAAAGTCACAGTTGGTCACACGAAGGCACGGTTCGATCACATAAGGTCATAGTTTGGTAACACATGTGACCGAACTATGACATCGTGTGATTGAACTATGACCTTGTATGACCGAATTGTGACTTTTTTTGATCGAACTGTGACCTTGTATGTTCAAATCGTGACTTTGTGTGATCAAGTACGGGATGTGACCAATTATTTGGTAAATGTGACCAAAATATTTGTTAATTGTGACTTGTGAGAAATGGGGGATGTGACCAAGAAAACTAAGATTACGGAATGTGACCAAATATTAGGTAATTGTAATAAAAACGTTAACTAATTGTGATTGACGAAACGTGTAAATTATGACCATAAATAAATAATACCTACCAATTATATGATAATTTTGATCAATTATAGGTAAATGTGATCAAAATATTGACTAATTGTGAGTTTGTGCGACTTATGATAAGTGCGAATGTGATCAAGAAAACAAGTAAGTTTTGATCAATCAATAAATAAATTGTGATCAATTATTGATGACTATGACCAATTATTAGGTAACTATGACCAATAAATAAATAATATGTAATCAATTATGGATCATTGTGACCAATTATATAGATTGTGACCAACTGTGACTTGGTGTGACCATTGGACGAGGACGTGATGTGATCTACAATTGTGTCAAATATAACTATGTGTGACCAAACTGTGACTTTGTAAGAACGAAGCGTGACTTTATGTGATCGACCGTGACCTCGTGTGATCTAACCATGACCTCGTTTGACCTAATAGTGACCTCATGTGACCTAACTGTGACCTCGTTTGACCAAACTGCGACTTTGTGTGACCGAACTTTGACCTTGCGTGACCAACTGTGACTTTGGAGGGGTGGGGTTTTACAACTAAATTTGTAATTGTGACTCTGTGTGACGTTGTGTGCCTTAACTGCGATCTCGTGTCAACTTACGTGACTGATTGTGACTTTGGGGGTGGGGATAGTGGGGTAGAGGTTGGGTGGGGCTAGAAAAAGTAGAAGAAATCATTTTTTGTGGTGAGGTAGGGTCGGGGTGGGGAAAAGTAGAAGAAAAAAATAATTTTTTGGAGTGGGGTGGGTGGGTGGTGGGTAGGGTGGGGTCGAGGTCGAGTTAGGGGTTGGAAAAAGTAGAAGAAAAATAATTTTTTTATGGGGTATGGTGGGTGGCGGAGTGCGGTGCGGTGGGATGGGGTGGGACGGTTGGGAGAAGTGTGAAAAAATAGAAGAAAAATCATTTTTGGGTGGGGTGGGGATGGTTGGGTGGGGTTTAAAAAATAGAAGAAAAATCATTTTTGGATGGGGGTAGGGTGTGGTGGGATAGGATGGGGCGATTGAGGTGAAGTATGAAAAAATAGAAGAAAAATTATTTTTGGGTAGGGTGGGTTGTGGTGGGGTTGCTAGGGTGGGGTGTAGTGGGGTTGTTAGGGTGGGTGTGAAAATATAGAAGAAAAATCATATTTTGGTGGGTAGGATGGGGTGGGGGTGTGGGTGAGGGTGGGTGGGTGGCGAGGTAGGATCGGGGAGGGTGGGTAGGGGTGTGGAAAATTAGGAGAAAAAAATTAATTGTGGGTGGGGTTGGGGATGGGTGGTGTGGCAAGGTCTTGGCGAGTCATGAAAAAGTAGTAAAAAATATCATTTTGGATGAGGTGGGTTGGGGTAGGGTCTGGGGCGAGGCTGGTGGAGGAGTTGAAAATTAGAAGAAAAAATTTAATTTTGGGTGGGGATGGGGTAGGTGGCGGGGTAAGATAGGGTAGGGTCTGGGCGAGTTGTAGAAAGGTAGTAGAAAAAAGTCATTGTTGGTGAGGTGGGGTGGGGAAGGGTGAAAAAATATTTCAAAAAAAAAAACTTATTTTTGGAGTGGGGTGGGTGGGCGTGGTGGGTGGGTAGGTGTGATGAGATGGGACTAGTGGGTGGGTGATTAGGTGAGTGGGGTATGGTTGGGTTGGGGTGGGGTGGATGGGGGAGATGAGAAAAAAATAGAATTAAAATCATTCTTGTGGTGGGTGAGTGGTGGCGGGGTGGTTGAGTGGGTGGGTGGGCGGGGTTGGGTTGGGGAGGAGTGGGGGTGGGGTGGGTAAGGTGGTGTTGGGGGTGGGGGTGAGTGTGAGTGTGAAAAAGTAGAAGGAAAATTTTTTTTATGGGATGGGGTGGGGTGGGGTGGGGTGGTGGAGTGGGTGGGGGTGAGTACGGGGTTGGGTTGGGATAAAATTGTTGTGGATTATGTATTTTTTTGATTTTATTATTTAATATTAACCTTTGTTTGACAACTCATTATAATTATTATAATATTGTATTAATTAATTAACTAATTTGCACCTGATTTTTTAAAAAAAATCTTAAGTTTGTTATGTTTAAAATGTGAAAGTTTTCGTTGTATAGTTATATATTTTTCCCATTAAATTAAGTAGCCCGGCCCAAATCAGTCCAACCATGAAGCTTTGTCCAATCTGATTTGGGAAAAGTAAAAAACTATACAACTAAAACTTTTACTTTTTAAATATAACAAACTTAAGATTTTTTTTTTAAAAAAATCAGGTGTAATTTGTTAATTAATTATCATAATATTATAATAATTATAATCTATATATTAAATTAAAACTTATATAATATTACATAATAAAATGAAAACAATATCTAATCCACTACCATTCCATCCCAACCCAACCCCGCACTCAACCCACCTCACCTCGGCAACCTACCCACCCCCACCCCACCCCCACCCCACCTCAACTCAAAAAATGACTTTTTTCCTTCTATTTTTCCACACTCACCCCCACCCCCACCCCCACACCACCTTACCCACTTCAACCCCTCCCCAACCCACCCACTCACCCCACTCCCACCACACCACCACAAGAATGATTTTACTTCAATTTTTTTCTCATCTCACCCACCCACCCCTCCGTCCCATCCCATCTCTCACCCACCCACCCCTCCGTCCCATCCCATCCCACCCCACCCCACTCCTCCCCAAAACCAAACAAAACCCAACCAACCACCCACACCTAGTCCCACCCCACCCACCCCAACCCAACCCAACACCACCTCACCCCACCCACCCCACCTCCACCTCACTCAAAATGATTTTTTTCTATAACTTTTCCACAATTGGCCCAGACCCTACCTCACCCACCCCACTCAAAATTAATTTTTTTCTTCTAATTTTCGACTCCCCCACCAGCCTCGCCCCAGACCCTACCTCAACCCACCTCATCAAAAATGATTTTTTTACTACTTTTTCACGACTCGCTCAGACCATACCTCGCCACCCATCCCCAATCCCTCTCCACCCCACCCAAAATTAATTTTTTTCTCCTAATTTTCCACACCTCTACCCACCCCGCCCCAACCCTACCTCGCCACCCACCCCACCCCCATCCTACCCCACCCAAATATGATTTTTTATCTATATTTTCACACCCCACCCTAAAAACCCCACCAGACCCCATCCTAGCAACCCCACCACAACCCACCCCACCCAAAAATGATATTTCTTCTATTTTTTCACACTTCACCTCAATCGCCCCATCCTATCCCACCCTACTTTCATCCAAAAATGATTTTTCTTCTATTTTTTACACCCCACCCAACCACCCCCACTCCACCTAAAAATGATTTTTCTTCTATTTTTTCACACTTCCCCCCCAACCGCCCCACCCCTTCCCACCGCACCCCGCCACCCACCATACCCCATCAAAAAATTATTTTCTTATATTTTTTAACACTTCGCCACAACCACCTCATCTCAACCTACCCTACCCCACTCCACCCATGCACCCACCCACCCAAAAAATAATTTTTTTCTTCTATTTTTCTCAACCCTCAACCCGACCTAGACCCCACCCTACCCATCCACCTACCCCTCCAAAAAATAATTTTTTTCTTCTACTTTTCCTCACCCTGACTCACCCACCCCACCCACCAAAAAAAATAATTTTTTTCTTCTACTTTTTCGACCCCGACCCCACCCCACCAACTCACCCACCCTGACCCTACCTCATCACAAAAAAATGATTTCTTCTACTTTTTCTAGCCCCACCCGACCTCTACCCCACCATCCCACCCCCAAAAATCACAGTCAGTCACGTAAGTTGACACGAGATCGCAGTTAAGTCACACAATGTTACACAGAGTCACAATTACAAATTTAGTTGTAAAATCTCACCCCTCCAAAGTCACAGTTGGTCACATAAGGTCAAAGTTCGGTCACACAAAGTCGCAGTTTGGTCAAACGAGTCACAGTTAGGTCACATGAGGTCACAATTAGGTCAAACAAGGTCATGGTTAGATCACACAAGGTCACAGGTCGATCACATAAAGTCACACTTCATTCTTACAAAGTCACAGTTCGATCATACATAGTCATATTTGACACAATTGTAGGTCACATCACGTCCTCGTCCAAAAATGATTTTTCTTCGATTTTTTTTCACATTCCCCCCCCCCCCACCCCATCCCACCGCACCCCGCCACCACCGTACCCCCATCCAAAATTAATTTTTCTTCTATTTTTTCACACTTCGTCCCAATCACCCCATCTCAACCCACCCTACCCTAACCTACCGCACCCCACCCACCAAAAAAATAATTTTTTTCTTCTACTTTTTCCAACCCCCAACCCCGCACCTCACTCTAAAAAATGATTATTTTTCTTCTACTTTTTCCCACCCCACCCTACCCCCACCCCACCCAAAAAAATGATTTTTTTCTTCTACTTTTCCAATCCCGACCCCGATCCCCACCTCACCACAAAAAAATGATTTCTTCTACTTTTTCTAGCCCCACCCGACCTCTACCCCAACCATCCCACCCCTAAAGTCACGCAAGGTGACACGAGATCGCAGTTAAGTCACACAAGGTCACACAGAGTCACAATTACAAATTTAGTTGTAAAACCCCACCCCTCCAAAGTTACAGTTAGTCACACAAGGTCAAATTTCGATCACACAAGTCGCAGTTGGGTCAAACGAGATCACAGTTAGGTCACACGAGGTCACAGGTCAATCACATAACGTCACACTTCGTTCTTACAAAGTCACAGTTCAGTCACACATAGTTATATTTGACACAATTGTAGGTCACATCACGTCCTCGTCCAATGGTCACACCAAGTCACAGTTGGTTACAAAAAGTCACAGTTGATCACACAAGGTCACAGTTCGGTCACACAAAGTCACAGTTAGATCACAATTGGTCACACAAAGTCACAGTTGGTCACACAAGGTCACAGTTTGGTCACACAAGGTCGCAGTCCAGTCACACGAGGTTACAGTTCGCTTACATAAAGTCACAGTTGGATCACACGAGGTTACAATTCAGTCATACAAGTCACAGTTAGGTAACATAAAGTCACAGTTTGCATACACAAATTTACAGCCCAGTCACATAAAGTCACAATCACCCATATAATTTGTGACTAGAAGGGTCAAATCAAATTTTGAATAAACATCGCAACTCTTGTATAAACCATAAAACACAGTTTCAAACGATTTTAGGAAAAGCCTTCCCGTTCATTTTTTGCTTTCACGAAAATAAAAAATCCTCCAACAAACACGGCATAATCTTAAGATAAAAGTAATGATGAAGGACATCATCTAGAGGTGATTGAAAAGTGAAATTGATGAGGAATGGAGGAGGTTTTGGTTACCGGTTTAATGTCGGTGATGGCAGGTGGATTTGGTAATGGGTTTGTTCACAGCTATTGGTGATTACTAAAATTGATTACTTGATGTCTATAGATGCTATTAAATGGTTTCCCAGAAATGATGGAAAGGGTATCTTCAACAAGGTGAACAACCGAGTGGGAAGAAAATGCCAATCAATTCAGGTTTGAGCATTCAAAATAGTTAAAGAAAAATCCAATCAATTCAGGGGGCAAAAGATGGGGGCGTGCAGGGAGTAGGGTAGGTAACACAACACCTCAAAATTGTTCGATTCGAACAAGATAAAGAGATAATGTTTACAACTTCACGCTAGTTTTTCCCCTTTTCTGGTTCAATGTAATGAACTTTAAACTTGAAAGAAACAGAAATCATTTAACTGAAATTTAAAACAGAGTCAAAACCCATAAAACATTCATAAAAAGGATTTGCCACCAAGACACAATTGTGAATCAACTATAAATAATGAGAAGGATAACAATATGAGCAACAACGATGTTGTTATAATAAAACTATTTCCTCCTTCAAAATGGTCAATTTAAGGACTATCTGGTCATCCTATTTCTAATGTGATCCATCAAGAACCACAGCACATATTTGGTCTGGTTGGGTAATCCCAATAGTTCAGACCAAAGAGTATGCACAAACATGAAAAGGAATTCCCAAAAGGTAAGACAAGGACTCAGATACCTCAGCCTATGATCAGCTAGTGCTTGACCCTTGGAGGTAGGAACTGCTTGTAGATGAGAGTATAAAAGAGTTATTCTTCTCATGCTCCTCCTTCCCATCGGAATCTGGTCTCGAACCTAAAGATTCCTAGTTTTCTTGTTGAGATATTGCCTTGTCCGTTGAATCAGTATCATGTTCACAATAACTATTGGCATAAATTTTCGGGTAATCAAAGTACCGTCCTCCTCAAAGATGAAACTTGGAAACCCTAGGTTGTAACATAATGGTCGGAGAAGGAAGGTTTCGCTCCAGCGGCGAGATGGCGCTACAGAATCGGCACTGTGAGCACCGTTTGGGTCGGCAACGTGCGACGGCCACAGGTCCGCTTCTGCGTTGCCGCGACTGGCATGGTGCTCTCTTGCGTCAACGACATTAGCACTGCCTCAAGCTGATCCAAAGTCCTCGACAATGCCAACCTTAGCCATGAGAGCTTTCGGCTGTTGAAGAACTCCTTTTCCAAAATGCACGCACTGCATCCTCTCCGGCGACGGAGAAGTCACTGGGAACTTGGGACATTGTTGCTGTTAAGGTGGATTTAGATCTCGAGGGTAATGAGATCTGAGAGGAGGAGTGCAAAAGGTTGTAGATTTATTAAATTTAATTATGTGTTGGTTTATTAATTATATTAACACCTGAAAATTAAAAAAAATTAGTTTGTGACCAGCTTTTTGAATTTTGAATTTGAGATACAGGGATGCGTGTAATTTTCCCTTCTGATTTCCCCAACGAGATTTTGCTCGCAACCCAAGTCTTGAACCCTATATAACCCAATAAAAAATGCCATTCTCCTCAAAATACCTCTGGAAGGCGTAGACGATCCTCAGATTGTAAATCTATTCTCTAGCTTTTTGTTCTCATCTTCAAATTGTTGAGGCTCTTCACCGACTGTCTCATCGTCCTGGCTATCTCGGCGGAAATTGAGGATAGGAGCAGATACAAAAAAAATGAGCCTCCAATGGTCCATTCCTAACCTCAAGTTGACAACAAGACTAGTAGTTCATATCCGCTCCTTCCTTCACACAGTCGCACCTCGTGGAACGGGTGAACCTCCACTGCTTCACAGTCCACACAACCAATTGACAAAGCTCAGATTTTGTTGTTTGAGAAGATAATGGCTACCTAAATCCTAATTAAATTTCGATATTTTGAACGTGGTTTATGGAGTTTTTCAAATGGTCTGTGTTCGTATTTTCAGATTTGATTTTGACTTTAAATAATTGATAACCTTAGAGCAACTACAGCCCTGCACACGCCATTTTGGCGCAGGGCACACCTCCAGCAGGGCACAAAATGGTGCGTTGCACTGTAGCAATGCCGATGTTCACGGAAAATGGGTTTTCCCATTTTTTTTATTTTTCTTTGTTCTTTTTTTTTTTTTGGTTCCTAAAATATTGGTTTTGTAATTTTTTGTCCATATTTCATTTATTTATTGTCCATTTGGTCTCTACATTTTTGTTTACCTTGTTTAAGATATGTTATGTAAAGTTAAATTTGTCCATAATTTTTGTAGTCAAATAAATAATCATGTTTATTTATATTCAAATGTGGTTAATGATATTTTTTGTGATAAACAAGTAGTAAATAGAAATTGATTACAAAATGTAACACATTAAAATTTGATTGAAAAATGCGACACTTGGGATTAATTGGACCACACCAAATTTTAATTAAAACACAAGAAATACATAGTGAATAGAAATTGGCTATTTCAGTAATCTGGCAAATTTCCTCCGAAACCACTTAAACCATCGAATAGCGGACTGAATGAGCTTGAGTTGGGTTGACTTTCATTCAGTTGTTGTTGGGTCCTCTTTCGTATAATACGTTGTTGTTCACTCCTCATAAACTCACGAGTCATCGGATATGATATTGAATCCAAGTTTGTCAATAATATTTTGTTATCCTCTTTATACATTCGTAATTGATAAAAATTTTGTCTATCAGTTGTTCCCTTTCTTACCAAGTCTGTGAGTTCTTTGTTTTCAGCCTTCATTTCATCCAATTCCTTTCTGGTCTCATCTTCAATTTTTTTTTTTTAATTTTTTTTTTTTTTGGCCTTCTACACACCCACCGGCCTTTCAGACGAGGTACCCCAGCATTCACGTCCTCCATATTCAAAGAAAATGATGAAAGTCTAGGAGACGAGGGAGAGCCGGCTAGTGGGCAATCTGGTTCATAAGATGTAAGAGCATTTGGAGATGTTTGAAAATCATTGCGTGAAACACTCGGCGTCGGAGAGAATTTCTCAACATCCTTTAGTAGGGGCCACAAATGATCAAATTTGAACATGCCCTTATTAGCAGGTCTTGTTATAGCATTTTGGCTCTGTCCATCTGTAAGACATGTTACGAAAAGGTTAATCAGTAAAATATGAATTTAAAGTAAAGATATATATTAAATATGAATGCCTACAATGTCTTGTTCTGATGCGCCACTCGGGTGTAAATTTTCTACTTGACGAACACAGCCTCACAATTTTGAGACGGCCTTCATAATTTCACTCATACGCGTTGAGATGGATCTTTCTGGTCGAGGATTCATGTGGGCTAATTTAGTGTTATTGTATGTCTCGGCCACACGTTGCCACAGCTTCGAACATTTTTGGCGAATATCGATAATGGGATCCTGGGAGATGTATAAGTACACATGAGTCAAGTGGATGTCCTCATCCACTGTATAACTAGCAGTTCGTTTGCTTGAAGACATTTTTATGTTGCAGAAACAATCTATGATATTGCACTATTTGAGTTGCTTGTTTAAACTAGTTAGCCCAGGTTTTATAGGCAAATCTACTGCTTCTTCTGCAAATAGTGCTTCATACAGATAAATTATTGGTACTTATCGCTACATTTTTCAAAAAGGTAGAGAATAGTTTACTTTTTCTGTAAATAGTGTTTCATGCATAGATTTCTGATAGGCTATTTTCATAAAGGAAGAGAATATATTACTTTACCTGTAAATAGTGCTTCATGCAGAGATTTTAGCTAGGCTATTGTCAAATTGGAAAAGAATATATTTTTTTTTTATGCAAATAGTACTTCATACATATATATTATTGATACATTATCGCTGCAATTCATGCTTTACACAGATACAAGTTTCAAAAAAGGAATAGAATCATATCATTTGTCCTGCAAATATTGATTTATAGAGATACATTATTGATACAATTCTGAAAAAAGAAATAGTGCTTTGTAAATAGTGCTTTTTACACATTACTTATACAATTGTTCTACAGGAGCTTGCGTTTTACACAAAAAGTGTAAGGTGGCGTCCTATTTGTATTTTATTTTGTATTTTTATTTTCTAAAATGTTTTGTATTTCCTGTTTTCATTTTTGTTTTCAAATTTGTTGAAAACGCGTTTGGTTTGTTATTTCTGAAAACTGTTTTCGAAAATGAAAAGCTGGAAAACACGTTCTATTTGAAATTTTGCAGAATACTACTTAAACTATTTTTAATTAATTTGCTTGCAGAATACTATTGATTCAAACTCAAATTTCATTTCACAATATATTGAAAACATGGTTACATGCAACACACTAATGTGAACATTAAGAGTCTATATTAACACAGCTTGTTCAGGTCCGAGATTTAAGAAAGCTCTAGTTCTATTAAAATCCAGAAAATGCAAGTTCTTTCAAAACCACCAGAGTCCATTTATCAAGGCATTTTTTGAAATATAACAACAAGAATTCTCACTTAATTTTTTTTTTTTTTAATGTTGATATTGAATTCAATAAAACTTTATTTAAGCTTAATTCCAAGTTAGGATAATTCTCCAAAAAAAAAAAATCTTTATTTAGGCTTAGTTCCAAGTTAGGATAATTCTAAAAAAATAATAAATAAATAAATAAAATAAAAACTTTTTATTAAGTTTAATTTCAAGTTAGGATAATTCTTTATTTAAAAAAATAATAATAATCCCAAAACGCGTCGCGTTTTGGATATTTTTTGTCGAAATACACACAAAACGCTCAAAACGAGGTTTTGGACGATTTGCATTTTGTGTACAAATTTTTTTTGTTTTCCAAAATGCGTTTTCGAAAATGGTAAAGAGAACGCGTTTTTAGCATTTTCGAAAATAAAAACAGAAAACGACCTCAAAACAGTAAAGAGAACATTGCCTAATTGATTCACAGTATAAATAGGCCATTGTTAATCATCTACATACCAAGTAAATCAAACATTTAACAAATATGAATTTTAATTTTGGTGAATCCTCATCATCCATGCCCGATCACGACAATGATGAAGAGTTTGTTGAACTTCTTAAACACATTGATGAGCAAGTGGAGATTGTGCTTCGCATTTGAAAAAACAACATTCATCGTCGGACTCGTCTGCTTGAGAACCAAATGGATGGTGCACCTCCGGTTCAATCGTTGGCCGTCTTGTGGTCGAACATGATCGCTAAGCAGCAGATCAACGCTTGTGGAATGATTACTTCTCTGTAAATTCACAGTTCGATGAAAAAAAGTTTCGTCGATGTTAACGCATGTCCCGAAATCTATTCATGCATATACTTCAAGCGGTGCAAAGTCATGATGAGTATTTTGTGCAAAAATGCGACGGTCTTGGAAGGCTAGACCTGTCTCCAATTCAGAAAATCAAGGCTGCAATGAGGATGTTGGCATGTGGAATTGCAGCTGACGCCACTGACGAGTACGTGAAAATAGGTGAGTCAACTTGCTTGGAGAGTTTATGATGTGTTCTGGACCCTCGAAAATCAGAGTCATAGCAGGCTTGACGGAACAAGTTAAAGAGTTCGAAACTTTCCAGCGTTTCTTCCGCGCTTCAAATCTCATCAGTTTGCAACGGTTTTATCGAGCAGTCGTGGAGGTATTTTCACCACGATACCTACGAGCACCAAATGTTGATTATGATCTTGGATTGCCAGGTCAAATAATGATATTAATGTGTTGGAATCATCTCATCTATTTTCTAACTTGACAGACAGAAAAGCTCCACCAGCAAACTATGTTATACAAGGAAAACAGTACATAATGAGATAATATTTAGTTGATGGAATATACCAAAAGTAGTCAACACTTGTACAGACGATCCATGATCCTCAAACTCTGAAGAAAAAATATTTTGCAATGAGGCAAGAAAGTTGTAGAAAGGACGTTGAACTCACATTTGGGGGTGCTTCAATCAAAGTTTAACTTTGTCAGCGGACCGGCTCGATCTTGGAAGAAAAATGTGTTGCATGATATAATGACAGCAGGCATTATCATGCATAACATGATAGTGGAGGACGAATGAGACCTTAGTGCACCAATTGGCACATATGTGGAAGCACCGAGTCCCACAGTTGAGGTCGCCGTAGACGAGAATCAACGTTTTCAAGACTTTCTTGCTCGACATCGAAAGATTAAGAACAGGGAAGTACACATTGCGCTAAGAAATGCATTGATTGAGCATTTGTGGGAGGAATATAACAACTCTCAAGACTAAATTTTACGTGTTCTTTCTACTTGTCTCATTGCTACGTATTTCGTATCTCGTATTTAAAATTTTCATGTTTCTTTTTCGAATTTGCAGCTAATAAAAAAATTTAATTTTAATCAGTTTATGAAAAATTAATTTTTAAGTTTCAAAATACTTAATTATTAAATAATTTTAATTTCTAAAATATTAATTTTTATAAATATAAATTGACTTTTTGTATTTAATTATCGAAATAATTTAATGTAATGAAATTGTATTTTTTTAAAAATAGAAAATAAGGAAATTAATGAATAGTGTATATTTGGTGTAAGATTTAGTGTTGCTGGGTTGGAGTAGAGAAGCTGGAATAGTGTAACTGTAATTCAAATTTAGTGTAAAAGTTAAAGCTTGGTGTAAAATTTAGTGTATTTTGGTTGGAGAGGGCATCTCCAACACAAACGGCAAACTCTATTTTACACCAAATTGCCGTCAATTTTTTGCTCCAACTGTAACTGTATCTGCAACTGGAAAATGGAGTTCCTACCGTAGAAATTGCATTTCATTTGGGGGGCAACTATTTGATGGGTGTCGAATCCAACAAATAATAATATTTTCTTACTCTCACAAAAAAAAAATTGCAATAGTGGTGAACAAGGTCGAATCCATAGAGATTGGTTAGATTTAATTCTTCGAGAAAATTAAAACAATAAATTAAAAAAGGGGGTTTTGAATTTTTAATGTGAAATCAAATCGTAAATAAACAATTGCGGAATTAAAGAGATGAAAATATCAAATTAAATAAATAACCAGCCCAACCTATAATCTCAGTATTGATTCATAGAATTGATCATGGATGCAAAAATAAAATCTTTTACCTATTTTCTAAATTGGTTATGGTCATTGATACGATCTAACAACCTATCTCTCATTATTTTATTGATAATCAAGAGACGCTCGTTGATTATTTCCCTAATCAATATACAACCCTAGATACGTCGTAGGATTTAATTTACCAATAGCATTAATTTCTAGAGAGACGACCAACTCTAACCAGCAAATTCACACGTGTAATTCATTTAAGCTAAGTTATATATCTTCATAACATGAGTCAAAAATCAATCTATAATCAACTATGTTATTTGCCACTTGTATCAAAAAATCTAAACAATTACGGATTTAGATTCCTAATTGGCTAAGTATTGTTTTGACAATTAAAACAACGTGCACTTTGTATCAATCAACTAAAACAACAACTTCAATGCAAACAAAAGATATATAAATAGAAGATGAATAAAAGAACAATTAAATTAATTAGATCTCACAATTCTTTGTGAATCAATACTTCGAATATCCTTGAACTGGAATAATAATTTAGCTACCAATAAACATTTTAACTAAGAACTTTAAAGATAAACAATAAAGTGAAAATCAAACAATGATAAATTGGAAGATGAAGATTGACGTGGCTGCTCCTTTTCCTTCCAAAACATGTTGCGGCGAGACTCTTCCAGCCAATCTCCTCTTGTGGCCCAGATTCCTCTAGCAATTGTAATCCCTTCCTTCCTTAGGTAGTCCCCGAATTTCCTTTTTTGTGCTGGCCTCCTCCTTTTCTTGTTTTTCAAGTCTCGGCCCCTTGTCCCTTATATTTAGTTAGTTTCCTTTTAATTCTTTTCTCCCAAAAATATATTCCTTGACTGCTTACTTCAATCCCAGAGAAGCCCTCAAGATTGGTTCAATAATCTCCATATACTCATGGGTTTGTGTATTTTGTTTTTGAACTGGTTAGGGGGTCGCTCATGGAGTTTGAAAATTGATCACTCAAGCATTCAATAAAGGCCATATATATGTGGATGGTAGAAATGCAAATATTGACCTCATGAAAAGCTCACAACCATTGGAACTCAACCGTTCTTACCTCAAGCCAACTTAAGATCAAAATGTCAATGTCAATGTCAATGTAAAGGTAATGATGGTGTTATCAAGAGAAATGATAAGGAGTGGTGGAAGAAAATATTTGCATGTTCCAGTGATAATAGTAGAACAAAGGATTCTGATGGAAGTATATGATGTATTGGTAGCAGAAATTTATTTATTTTTGAATAGAATAAGGAAATAAAAGAAGTGAGTAGAAATTGCGGACTTTCAAAATATAAGCAAGGAAAATAATTTTCACTCTTAATCACACTTCAAGCTTACTTTCTTCTTCACATCCTTTACTTTCTTTTCAATATGTCTCCCTTTTCTTATGACTTAATTTTCTCTTTTTTTTTTTTTTTTTTTTTTTTTGATAACTGAAATCCTCTCAAATAATTCTTCAACATTCTCCTCTAGTCTCAATGACTGCCAAATACTTTCTAACTCCACTTTTCTTTGTTTTCATGCACTGAACGTTTGTTTCTCAAATATGGAGCAAAAAATAATCATCCTCACTTATACTTCAAAGTAGAAACAAGGTTATGTATTTATGAAAGCAATGTCTAGATACAATGTCATCTTTAATGTGAAATAGATGAAAGGGATTTGTGGTTATGAAGGAAATTGTGGATATGAAGAGATTTGTAATGGAAAGAGAAAATGATAAGGTTAGCTTCAAATTATCAAATTTTTATTTGACATTGACCTTCATCGTTTCTTAAGTATAAACCACCAACAATCCACAATCCGTTTCAGCCCAATGAAAGTAGCAATATCAAACAAGGGCAATATAAGAAAACCACCAATCACTCGACTCTCATGATGAACAAATAAAATTACTTAAACTTGAGAGAGCTCTAGTTGTATGGGTTGACTATCCATCTTACCACAAAGCTTAAATTCGTGCATAAAATTTTTTTTAGGAGGGAGGTCTTTACAGAATAACAAAGATATAATTCAAGACTCAAGATGTACGCAATTTTAATGCTCAACGATCACAAAAGAATTAATTCAAAACAAGTACATTTGAGTTACTCTCCCCCCAACTAAAATCAGACATTGTCCTCAATGACTCAAAGAGAAGAAAAAAATGAACAATGATTCATAGACACGACTCAAAATTAAATCAAGATTAAGGAGGAGAGTGTACTTGGGAGGAGGCCTATGCACATGAGCATTTATTCAAGAATGAAAACTAAGAAAAATGAAGAAAATAATAAAATCTGCGAAAAGAAAAGAAAATATATACATTATAATAAAAGTTAGTTCCAAGTAAATCAGCCGCTTGAATCAGGGTCCAGCAGAGGTAGTTCATTAACTTCAGCGGAAAAATTATCCAAAAATGGTTTCAGACGTTGTCCATTAACTTTAAAAATAGTACTAATTTTTGGATCCAAGATTTCAACTGCTCCATAAGGGTAAACAGTTTGCACAATGTAAGGACCAATCCATTTAGTTCTCAACTTACCAGGAAACAGATGAAGTTTAGAATCATATAGCAATACTTTCTGAGAAGGAAAAAATGATTTTCTAAAAATTTTCTTATCATGAAAAACTTTCATTTTCTCTTTTGAAAATTTTGCATTCTCATATACTTCCAAACGTAATTAATCTAACTCATTCAATTTCAGTTTCCTAAATTCACTAGCTTGATCTAAATCAAAGCTGAGTGTCTTGATTGCCCAATAAGCTCTATGTTCAATTTCAACCGGCAAATGACAATGTTTTCCAAATACAATTCTATAAGGAGACATTCCAAGAACAGTTTTAAAAGCAGTCCGATAAGCCCATAAAGCATCATCCAATTTTATAGCCCAATCTTTTCTATTTGGACTAACTGTTTTTGTCAAAATGCCTTTAATTTCCCGGTTGGCTAGTTCAGTTTGACCATTAGTTTGAGGGTGATAGGGAGTGGAAATCTTATGCCTAATGCCATATTTTTTTAGCAAAGTTTCAAAAGGTTTATTACAAAAATGTGTTCCTCCATCGCTAATTATGGTCTTAGGCATACCAAACCTAGAAAAAATATGTTCTTTCAAAAATTTGAGCACAACTTTATGGTCATTTATCCTACATGGAATAGCCTCCACCCATTTTGACACATAATCAACAGCAACCAATATATAAAGATATCCAAAAGAAGGGGGAAAATGACCCATAAAATCTAATCCCCAACAATCAAAAACTTCAAGAACAAGGATTGGAGCTAATGGCATCATATTCCTATGGCTGAGACTACCAAGTTTCTGACATGCTTCACAAGTTTTACAAAAGGCATGAGCATCCTTAAATAAACTAGGCCAATAAAAACCACACTGAAGTACCTTAGCAGCTGTTTTCTGCGAAGAGAAATGGCCTCCGCAAGCATGAGAATGACAGAAGGTAAGAATTTGTTGCATCTCATCATAAGGAACACATCTTCGGATAATCTGGTCAGCACAATATTTAAATAAATATGGATTATCATAAAATAAGTTCCTTGCAATAGCTTTCATTCTCATTTTGTCTTGGACACTCCAATTTGAAGGCATATGACCTGTCACCAGATAATTAACCAAGTCAGCAAACCATGGAACAATATTCAAGCTAAATAACTGTTCATCGGGAAATGAATCATTTAAAGGGTGAGAAACTTTTGAATTTTCAGAATTTAATCTGGATAAATGATCAGCGATAACATTTTCCACCCCTTTTTTGTCCTTAATTGTAATGTCAAATTCCTGCAATAACAAAATCCATTGAATGAGTCTAGGTTTAGCATCTTTCTTTGTGAACAAATATTTAAGAGCAGAGTGATCAGTAAAGATGGTAACGGGAGTCCCAATAAGATAAGTTCGAAATTTTTCCAGTGCAAAAACAATAGCTAGCAGCTCTTTTTCGGTAGTTGTGTAATTCAATTGAGCTTGATTCAAAGTTCTACTAGCATAATAGATTACATAAGGTTCCTTACCTTTCCTCTGGCCAAGCACTGCCCCTACAGCTATATCACTTGCATCACACATTAATTCAAAAGGTAGAGACCAATCAGGTGATCTAACTATGGGTGCAGTGGTGAGTGCCTTTTTTAAATGTTCAAAAGCTGCAGTGCATTCATTAGTCCAAACAAATTTTGTATCATGCATCAAAAGTGTAGTCAAAGGTTTTGCTATGACACTAAAATCTTTTATGAACCTCCTATAAAAACTTGCATGGCCTAAAAATGATCGAACATCTTTTACAGTTAAAGGAATAGGCAACCTAGAAATTGAATCTACTTTTGCCTTATCTACTTCCATTCCTCCAGCAGAAATTATATGACCTAAAACAATTCCTCTTGTGACCATGAAATGACATTTCTCCCAATTAAGGAGAAGTTGCTTATCCTCACACCTGCATAAAACAGCTTTCAAATTTGTTAGGCAATCATCAAATGAATAACCATACACAGAGAAATCATCCATAAACACTTCCAAAAAAATTTCTATCATGTCACTGAATATGCTAAGCATGCATCTTTGAAAGCTCGCTGGGGCATTACAAAGACCAAAAGGCATTCTTTTAAAAGCAAACGTCCCAAAAGGGCAAGTAAAAGTGGTTTTTTCTTGGTCTTCTAATGCTATTTCAATTTGATGATAGCCTGAAAAACCATCCAAGAAACAATAGAATGAATGTCCAGCAACTATTTCTAGCACTTGATCTAAAAATGGTAAAGGGAAGTGGTCTTTTCTGGTCATGGAATTCAATTTTCTATAATCTATGCACATTCTCCTACTAGTGGGTACCCTTTTAGTTATCATTTCTCCATACTCATTTTCAACAACAGTAACCCCAGTTTTCTTAGGAACTACTTTAGTAGGACTTACCCACTTGCTGTCTGCAATAGGATAAATGATACCTGCATCAAGTAATTTTAAAACTTCATTTTTAACAACCTCTTTCATGTTAAGGTTTAGCCTTCTTTGAGATTCCCTAGAAGGATTAGCATTTTCTTCTACGAAAATTCTATGAGTGCACACTAAAGGGCTAATTCCCTTAATATCAGCTATAGTCCAACCTATTGTAGATCTATGATCATTCAACACTTTCAACAACATATTTTCCTGATCACAAGTAAGAGTAGAAGAGATTACCACAGGGTACGATTCATTAGGTCCCAAAAATGCATACTTTAGTTCCGATGGAAGAGGTTTAAGCTCTAGAATTGGCATCTTCTCTGCTGATGTTTGCATGGGTGTCTGGCTGACACTTAGAGGCTCAATGTTTGGCTTCCAAGTTCTTACAGCTGCTGTTGTTACACTTTTTGAAGAGTCTTGAATGCTGTCCAATTCGAGATTCTGCTCAAATTGCTCATCAGGATCTTCTAATTCAATTAGCAGCTCTTCCAGCATGTTAACTTCCTGCACTTCATCAAAATCTTTTGGTTTCCTACAAGCATTGAAAATGTTAAGTTCCAAAGACATATTACCAAAAGTCAACTTTAAAATACCACTCCTACAATTTATTAAAGCATTTGAAGTTGCAAGGAATGGTCTACCAAGAATAACAGGGATTTGAGGGGAAGTCTTAGGTGTACTTTGAACATCAATAACAACAAAATCAACTGGATAGTAGAATTTATCAACTTGAACCAAAACATCATCAATTATCCCTCTAGGCATCTTAACAGATATATCTGCTAATTGTAAAATCATGGGAGTGGGCTTAAGTTCACCAAAACCAAGCTGTGTATACACACTAAAGGGCAAAAGATTCACACTTGAACCTAAATGTAGCAAGGCATGACCAATACGAGTGGTTCCTATCATACAAGCAATGGTTGGAGAACCATGATCTTTAAATTTTTGAGGAGTTTGACATTGTATGATCACTCACTTGTTCAATCAAAAAGGCCTTATTCTTAACAGCTAACTTCCTCTTCACTGTACACAAATCTTTTAAGAAATTTAGCATAGGCAGGGACTTGTTGAATTGCATCTAATAGAGGAATATTTACCCTAACTTGCTTAAAAATTTCATGAATTTCTGTTTGATTTTTGGTCTTATTACCAGGTTGTAATCTTTGAGGAAAAGGGGTAGGGGGTGCACATACTATTGGCCTATGTGGTTCCTGAACATCAGATAGAGATTTTAACACAGTATCATCAACAGGAGGTTCAACTTGCTTACCCACCAAGTTCTCTTTAGGTTCAGGAACTTAGATTTGCTTACTACTTCTCAAGGTAGTTACTGCTTTCACATGTCTCAGATTGGACTCATCGACTCTATTGTATTAAGTTTGAGGATTTGGCATTGGTTGAGCTGGAAACTTACCTTTTCTGGTGCACTTGTAACGACCCAAAATTATAGAACTTGACCGGTCGTGCAAGCTTTATTTCTGTTATAGTTTATAATTTTATAAAGGATCTTGTTAGTTATAAACCTTATTATTTATATAAAAAGAAATCAAAGTAAACCATATGAATAGAATTTCTATCATTCAAACTCAATTTAAAATATATTATTGAGACTAATATAATACCAAACTCTATTTTAAAAGAAATCGGATCAGTTAGAGCATTTACGTATAGCATGTCCTACGCTTGCCTGCTTGTAGAATTTGGAACAATTCACAAATTTGATTTAAATACTAGTCCTAAGGAAAATACAATTGATAGAGACGGAACATTATTCTAATAATGTCTACTAGAATGCACCATCATTGTCAAAAGAACTAGGTGTCAGGCTAAAGTTTAAAATTCTCCATAGGGGATAGATACGTATCAATTCATGAAGTTGGTCAAAACAATAAATGCGTAAATATCATACGTTCATGTAGAACAGCGTAGGAAACATTCTTCAATCCAAAATCAGAAACGGAACAAAAGAAATATCCGTAAATTAACAAAATGAAATACTACTGGTAATAAAGTTATTTAATAAAAATTACGCCAGATTTAATTATTGAAATCCTTAGATCCTGGCATCTCGACACCACTGCATCAACCTCCAATCAACGATTCGTTCTAATCTGTAAAATAGTAGGGGTGAGTATATGGAATACTCAGTAGGACACGAAAATTATGGTGCTATCCCGAATAAAATATCAAACGCATGTGCCAAGAATATCATACCGTCATCATATCTTTAGAAAACCGGTAAGAGCTCAATCATATCATATCTTTGGTACCGGATGGCCATAAACATCATATCATATCATATCATTTACTTTCATAAGCATGATAAATTAACAACATGGAAAAATAATTTAAACAGGATAAAATCAACTGCACCTCGTTATCCTACCTTAAGTCTTTGAAAAACTTGATTTGCTGCTCACAAAATAAATTTTGTACTCCTTAAAACTGCTCAAGACTTGATAATATATTTCTTTCTTCGTAGACTATGAAGATTTTGGATGAATTCTATTTGCGTTTGCAAATAAAAATATACTTAAAGAGATATATATACACGTGAAGGAAGAGTGGTGATACTTGAATAGGATTGTGTAAAATATCCTCACGTCTCTATCATCATGAAATATGAAATATCTTATAAAATATACTTGATGGGACACATCATCATGAAATGTAAAATATCTTATAAAATATACTTGATGGGACACATCATCATGAAAGGAAGAGACCATTTCTATCCTACCTATCTAATCTAAAACCACTAAAATCCAAGAAACCTCATATTCTCTCTAAAATCTCAACGGCCATAACTTAACCATTATAACTCAAACACAAATAGTAAAATAACATTTATTGATAACTTCCTTTATCTTAAATAAATTAGGCTTCATTAATCCGAATCAAACTTTCTCGAGCCTATCATACATGATTAATTACAAGCTATCCAACGAGCCCAAAATTAATATATTTATCAGTATCTCATAAAAACTTATATATATATATAATATATGGGGTAAATTGAAAGAAATTTTGTATTTTTACCACTTTAGCCCCTAACCTTCAAAGCATGTATAATAGCATATAAAGAAAATAAATTTTGCTTTATGAAAATATTTGGGACCTTACAATCTCCCTTACTTAAAATATTTTCGTCCTCGAAAATTACCTTGGCTAAACAAAGAGTTCCGGATGCTGGGATTTAAGCTCATCTTCCTTCTCCCAAGTAGCTTCGTCGACACCATGATTACTCCATTGAACTTTGACCAATGGAATCTCTCTGTTCCTCAAAATGTGCACCTTTCTATCTAAGATCTTTGTTGGAGCTTCATCATATGACAAGTCCTTTTGTACATCCAATGTCTGATAACTCACTACATGATTAGGATCATGAACATACTTTCTGAGCATCGAAACATGGAATACATTATGCACTGCAGCTAATTCTGGCGGTAGGGCAAGTCGATAAGCCAAACCACCAATCCTTTCAAGAATTTCGAAAGGACCAATGAACCGCGGTCTCAACTTCCCTTTCTGTCCAAATCTCAATACACCCTTCATTGGTGCAACTTTCAAGAAGACTTTGTCCCCCACTTGAAATTCCAATTCCTTTCTTCTACCAGCTGCGTAACTCTTCTGTCGATCTTGTGTTGTCTTTATTCTTGCTCTAATTTTATCAACTGCCTCTACTATTTGTTCAATGATTTCTGGACCCAAAACTCTTTTCTCTCCAACCTCATCCCAATGGACAGGAGATCTGCACTTTCTACCATAAAGGGCTTCATATGGGGCCATACCTATAGTGGCCTGAAAGCTATTATTGTAAGCGAACTCCACTAACGGTAGATATGTCTCCCAATTACCTCCAAGATCCAAAACACATGACCTCAACATGTCTTCTAGAATCTGAATGGTTCTTTCTGACTGTCCATCCGTCTGAGGATGATAAGCAGTGCTAAACTTCAATTTCGTTCCCATAGCGCCTTGCAAACTCCTCCAAAATTTTGATGTGAATCTTGGATCCCTATCAGAAATAATGGTAACTGGAACTCCATGTAATCTGACTATCTCTCTGACGTATAACTGTGCGAGCTGTTCCATACTGAAATTGATTTTGATTGGTAGAAAATGGGCTGACTTTGTCAAACGGTCAACCACTACCCAAATAGCATTGTGACCTCTAACTGATCTTGGAAATCCAATCACAAAGTCCATCGCTATGTGTTCCCATTTCCATTCTGGAATATCCAACGGTTTCAAAAGCCCTGATGGCCTTTGATGTTCTGCCTTGACCTGCTGACAGATAAGACATTTTTCTACAAACAGACCAATCCCTCTCTTCATGTTCCTCCACCAAAATGTATCTCGTAGATCTCGATACATTTTTGTACCTCCTGGATGTGCAGCATACGGAGCAGAATGAGCTTCTTCCATTATCTCATTTCTTATATTTTCATCCTTAGGTACACACAACCTTCCTTTAAAAGTCAGTGCATTATCTGCAGATATTTCAAATCCACTTCGTTTTCCTGTACCAACCTCAGTCTTAATCTTTTGCAAAAAAAGGTCCATATTCTGTGCTTCCTTGATTCGATCCCTCAGTGTGGGTCGAATCATTAAAGATTCTATCCTTCCTGAAGTCTGTGTCGGTGGTATGATGACTTCTAACCTCAATTTCTCAAAGTCTTCTATCAAGTGTTCCTGTACTGTGGGTAAAACAGCTAAATGTGATCCTGTCTTCCTGCTTAAGGCATCTGCAACTACGTTAGCCTTACCCGGGTGGTAAAGGATTGTACAATCGTAATCCTTTACTAATTCCAACCACCTCCTTTGTCTCATATTCAATTCCTTCTGTGTGAAGAAATATTTGAGACTTTTATGGTCAGTGTAGATTTCACACTTCCCACCATAAAGATAATGACGCCATATTTTTAAAGCGTGAACTACAGCTGCAAGCTCTAAGTCATGCGTTGGATAGTTCTGTTCATACTGCTTCAACTGTCTCGAGGCATATGCAATGACCTTTCCATGTTGCATCAACACACAACCTAAGCCCTGTTTAGAAGTATCACTATAAATGACAAACCCATCTGAACCTTCAGGTACTGTCAAAACAGGAGCTGAGACCAATCTCTGCTTAAGTTCCTGAAAACATTTTTCACATTTTTCTGTCCATTGGAACTTCACACCCTTTCTAGTCAACTGAGTCATCGGTCCTAAAATCTTTGAGAAACCCTCAATAAATCTCCTATAATAGCCAGCCAGTCCCAAGAAACTACGAACTTCGCCTACACTGGTTGGTCTAGGCCAATATGTTACTGCTTCTACTTTAACCGGATCTACTTCAATCCCGTGGGCCGTAACCACATGACCAAGAAAACCAACGCGATCAAGCCAAAATTCGCACTTCTTGAATTTCGCATATAATTTCTCCTTCCTTAAAGTTTCCAAAACTATACCGAGTTGTTTCTTGTGTTGCTCCTTATTCTTTGAGTACACAAGTATGTCGTCAATAAACACTATGACAAATTGGTCCAGGTACTGATGGAACACTCGATTCATAAGGTCCATAAATACAGCTGGAGCATTGGTCAAACCAAAAGGCATGACGGTGAACTCATAGTGTCCATAACGAGTCCTGAAAGCAGTCTTTAGTATGTCACTTGCCTTGATTTTCAATTGATGATACCCCGACCTCAAGTCAATCTTCGAAAACACTGTTGCACCTCTTAGCTGGTCGAATAAGTCTTCTATCCTTGGTAGCGGGTATCTATTTTTGATAGTCAAACGATTTAACTCTCGATAGTCAATGCACATTCTCATACTCCCATCTTTCTTCTTTACAAAAAGTACTGGAGCACCCCAAGGTGATACACTTGGTCGAATGAAACCCTTTTCCAACAACTCTTCCAATTGTAATTTTAATTCTTGAAGTTCTTTTGGTGCCATTCTGTATGGGGCCTTAGAGGCTGGTGCTGCTCCGGGAACCAAGTCAATAGTAAATTCCACCTGTCTATTTTTTGGAATGCCAGGGAGATCTTCCGGAAATACATCTGAGTAGTCCCGCACAATGTTAATATCATGTATGGTCATTTCTGAATGTTTAGACCCAATGACATTAACTAGGAATCCTTGACATGACTCCTTCCTCAACATTTTCTCTGCTTGTAAAGCCGATACAAGACGAGGTAGAGACTTATACTTTGTCCCAAAGAAACGAAATTCTTCCCCTCCAGGCTGCTGAAATAATACTTCTTTCTCACGACATCGGATGGTTGCATGATTTAGTCCCAACCAGTCCATGCCTAATATAACATCAAAGTCCTTCATCTCCAAAAGATATAAATCAGCCTCTAATATTTTCCCGTCAATCTCTAATTTCAAAGCTTTAGTCATCTGATTTGTGCAAAGGGTTATTCCTGAGGGGATACTAACCTCTAATTCAATACCCGTTTCAACTCAAGTAAAGTTAGACCTAGCGACGAATGATGCAGATATAAAAGAATTTGTAGCCCCAGAGTCAAAAAGTACATAAGCAGGTACATCAGATAATAATAGCATGCCTGTGTTCATAACTATAGAATTAGACTTGGGGAAATTAACGCCATTTAAAGAACATAAATAGGTACTCAATTAAAATACCTGCTATTACGTTCGGATCCTGTTCTGCCTCGTGTTGATTTAGTGCAAAAACTCGGGCCTTGCCTTTCTTGTTATTATCCTGATCTTCATCCCTCTTCTTCGGAGGCTCCATACAGTTATACGCAATGTGTCCCGGTTTACCACACCGAAAACAAATGTTTTTCCCAAATAAACATTCACCCTTGTGGACTTTATCACACTTAGGACAAGGTGTAATATTCCCACTCATCCCACCAGTATGAACTCCTGTGTTGGGTCTTTTGTTTTGCCAATTGCGTTTGTCCTTGCCGTGGTTGTTCCACTTTCTTTTTCCTCCCGATTCCTTGCTCTGTTGGGCATACTGTTCGAATGTAGTCCTTTGATATGAAATAGCATGGGCCCTTTCCAACATTTCACGATATGAAGTAAAACGATGGGACATGATGATCATGCCAATCTCCGGGCGCAACCCATTTTCAAACCTCCTGATCTTCTTAACTTCTGTGTCCACCAGGTGCGGAGCATACCTTGAGAGCTGATCAAACTGCCTCTCGTAATCAGTAAGCGACATGTTTCCTTGCCTGAGTTGCAAAAATTCCGATTCTTTGAAGTCCCTCAGGGCTTGAGGAAAATATTTTGACAGCACGTCATCCTTAAACTGCTCCCAAGTCAAGTTATGTTGTTCCTGTTCAGTCCTAGTACGCGAGATAGACTCCCACCAGTGACTAGCTGCTCCAACAAACATGAATTCTGCGCATAGTACCTTCTGTGCATCCGAACAAGCAATGTGTCGAAATATGCGCTCCAGGCTCCTTATCCACTCCTCAACAACCAATGGATCAGAACCACCGTCAAAAGTAGGGGGCTTGTACCTTCGAAACTGCTCAACCACTGAGACAACTCCAGGAACAGTCTGAGGTGCATTCTGTTGGGGCGGTGGATTTTGTGGTGGTGGTGGATTCTACCTACTCAACTCTTGTACCGCTTGCAATAAATCACGCATCAAATTCGTGTGGGTAGGGGGAGCCATTTCCTAGAATTTAGTAGCTCATCATATCGAAACCTAATATGTTATGCTTACACTCTTATAATTATGTCACATCCTATTTCATGCTTGCCTATACACATATTTAAAATCATGGATAACATGCTTCACTTGAAATATAAGACTTAAACGTGTAGATAAAACTTACATATCATATAATTTAGGCAATAAGAAAACTTTCAAAAATTTGAGCAATAGGTTGAACTAGACATATATTTTCTTACCCCTTTACGTACCTTATGATCGTCGAATGATGGTCGATTGGTGGTCGTTGAGTGCCAAGGATCATATATTTATCTTACTCCTCTATTCTTCCAAAATATATAATGCATATGTATAACATCACATATTAAATATCCTTCAATTTGAAGAATAAAATTGCATTTCTAATTCACACTTCAGTTTCACATATAATCAAATAAAATTTAATCGAAACCCATAACATACAATATTCACTTATTTAAGGTAAATAAAAAAAAATTAATGCATAAACCATTAAAATCAAATTGTGAATTTTTTTTTTTTTTTTATAAATCCACTGTTCACGACGTGAACAGTGACACGTACTGTTCACCGTGAACAGTGACGTAACTTTTTTTTTTTTTTTTTTGCATAGGTCTACAGAAAAATTAACCTTGTGCTCTGATACCAAACTGTAACGACCCAAAATTATAGAACTTGACCGGTCGTGCAAGCTTTATTTCTGTTATAGTTTATAATTTTATAAAGGATCTTGTTAGTTATAAACCTTATTATTTATATAAAAAGAAATCAAAGTAAACCATATGAATAGAATTTCTATCATTCAAACTCAATTTAAAATATATTATTGAGACTAATATAATACCAAACTCTATTTTAAAAGAAATCGGATCAGTTAGAGCATTTACGTATAGCATGTCCTACGCTTGCCTGCTTGTAGAATTTGGAACAATTCACAAATTTGATTTAAATACTAGTCCTAAGGAAAATACAATTGATAGAGACGGAACATTATTCTAATAATGTCTACTAGAATGCACCATCATTGTCAAAAGAACTAGGTGTCAGGCTAAAGTTTAAAATTCTCCATAGGGGATAGATACGTATCAATTCATGAAGTTGGTCAAAACAATAAATGCGTAAATATCATACGTTCATGTAGAACAGCGTAGGAAACATTCTTCAATCCAAAATCAGAAACGGAACAAAAGAAATATCCGTAAATTAACAAAATGAAATACTACTGGTAATAAAGTTATTTAATAAAAATTACGCCAGATTTAATTATTGAAATCCTTAGATCCTGGCATCTCGACACCACTGCATCAACCTCCAATCAACGATTCGTTCTAATCTGTAAAATAGTAGGGGTGAGTATATGGAATACTCAGTAGGACACGAAAATTATGGTGCTATCCCGAATAAAATATCAAACGCATGTGCCAAGAATATCATACCGTCATCATATCTTTAGAAAACCGGTAAGAGCTCAATCATATCATATCTTTGGTACCGGATGGCCATAAACATCATATCATATCATATCATTTACTTTCATAAGCATGATAAATTAACAACATGGAAAAATAATTTAAACAGGATAAAATCAACTGCACCTCGTTATCCTACCTTAAGTCTTTGAAAAACTTGATTTGCTGCTCACAAAATAAATTTTGTACTCCTTAAAACTGCTCAAGACTTGATAATATATTTCTTTCTTCGTAGACTATGAAGATTTTGGATGAATTCTATTTGCGTTTGCAAATAAAAATATACTTAAAGAGATATATATACACGTGAAGGAAGAGTGGTGATACTTGAATAGGATTGTGTAAAATATCCTCACGTCTCTATCATCATGAAATATGAAATATCTTATAAAATATACTTGATGGGACACATCATCATGAAATGTAAAATATCTTATAAAATATACTTGATGGGACACATCATCATGAAAGGAAGAGACCATTTCTATCCTACCTATCTAATCTAAAACCACTAAAATCCAAGAAACCTCATATTCTCTCTAAAATCTCAACGGCCATAACTTAACCATTATAACTCAAACACAAATAGTAAAATAACATTTATTGATAACTTCCTTTATCTTAAATAAATTAGGCTTCATTAATCCGAATCAAACTTTCTCGAGCCTATCATACATGATTAATTACAAGCTATCCAACGAGCCCAAAATTAATATATTTATCAGTATCTCATAAAAACTTATATATATATATAATATATGGGGTAAATTGAAAGAAATTTTGTATTTTTACCACTTTAGCCCCTAACCTTCAAAGCATGTATAATAGCATATAAAGAAAATAAATTTTGCTTTATGAAAATATTTGGGACCTTACAGCACTTGCCTAAGTAGTCATCTTTGTGAGCTGAGATCGGATGTCATTAATGGCCTGAGAGTTTTGATTGTTGATGGAAGCTTGACTTTGCATGAATTGTTGGATTTTGTCTTCCATACTTCTCTTCTGTGGTGGCATATAAGGTGTTGGTTGTGAAGGTCCAACATTGTTGCCAACATTATTGTTTCCTCCTTGATCATTCCTCCAACTGAAATTTGGATGATTTCTCCAACCTGGATTAAAAGTGCTCGAATATGGATTAGAATAAGGTTTGGAAATCATATTTACAACAACAGATTGATCAAAATACATCTCTTTTAGTTGGGGAAGTGCAGGACAATCAGAGGTTAAATGTTGTGCATCTTCAAAAATTGAACATTTTTCTAAAATAGTGGAAGAGGAATTGACTTCATTCACTTTTTGAGTTTCCAAATTTTCAAGTTTTTGAGTGATGACAGCCAATCGGGCATTTATGTCATCATTTGCTCTAAGTGAATGAATTTCATTTCCAGATGCAATCTTTGGAAATTCAGTTTTTATCGGAACACCCCTATCAAACTCGTCAATGTTATCCCAATATTGGGTATTATCAGCTAAATCATCAAAAAATGTAAAAACTTCATTTGGGTCTTTTGTAAAGAAATCACCATTACTCATGGTTTGCACAAATTGTCTCATTTCTGGTCTGAGCCCTTCATAAAAATTTATTTAACATCCATTGCTCATAACCATGATGGGGACAAGATAACAACAAATCTTTGAATCTTTCCCAACTAGTGTAAAAATTTTCATTATTCTATTGGGAAAAATTCATGATTTGTCTTTGAATAGCGGTGGCTCTTTGTGGTGGAAAAAAATTTTTAATGAACTCTTTCCGGATGTTTGCCCAATTTGTAATTGAACTAGGTCTTAAAGAGTTAAGCCACGACTTAGCTTTATCCTTTAGTGAAAAAGGGAAAAGTCTGAGTCGAATGACTTCCTCAGTGCAATTTCTTTCAAGAAAAGTAAAGCAAACCCCTTCAAATTCCTGGATGTGGTGATAAGGACTCTCTGATGGCATCCTATGGAAGCGTGGTAGATGATCAATCATTCTCGGTTTAAAATTGAAGACTGCTGCATTTGCAGGAATCACTATGCATGACGGAGTGCTTGCCATCGTTGGAAAAATTTAATCTCTAAGACTTCGAACGACTGGCACCTCATTTGGATATGCATTATTTGCCATTTCTACCTACTGATTTTCAATAATTAAAAATTGGTTAGTGGGTTCCAATCTTACTAATCGCTTAGAATGATCTCGGAACCAAACGGATATAAACAAAGAACAATATCAAGAATAGTAGTATAGAAATAATAATAATAAAATAAAAAGAATTCAGCAAAAATCAATTAACACTAAAATAATCTCCGACAACGGCGCCAAAAACTTGACTCAATGTAAAATCTACCATCCAAGTATAAAGGGGTCAAGTTATAACCTAGAAATAATCCAAGGTCATTCTTCCTAGGGATTTTATTAGTATCGTAATATTTGCTAAATTCGAAACTTAAACTATGATTTCAATTGTGTTTAAATGAATAAAAAGAGAATATAATTAAATTGCAATGAAAGGGAAATTTGAGTGGTGTTATTCTTTCGCTATCAATTGAGTTTTGCAATTAAGATTAATATGAATTTCTTGAAATCGATAAGATGAAAAAATATTAGTGAGAAAATTAATCAACCTATTCTACAGCGTTTTGTCAAGCATGTTGTGTGTATATTCAATACACACCACATCACCAACATTCATCCAAGTAAAATAATTTGAAAACTTAAAACAATTTGTAAACGCTTATCAATAACAAGAATTCATTCATAATAAATTAAAACATATCCATTGAAGTTAAGAATAACTCCTCTCAAATATAACTTAGCCGAACATAATTAAATTAAACGAAATAAAATTCAACCAAACAAATATCATTCTAGAAAATGAAATTCAAATTTGAAAATGAAAATTCAATAACTAAAAATATCTAAAAACAAACTAACATCAATAATCTGAATTTATTGAAACTAACAATTGAACAATAAAAAATTCTAAGCAAGATAGCAATAAAAATAGAACCAAAACCAAGGCTGCTGCTGCCGAGCAGTGAAGGAGAAGAGGTTGTCTGTTAAAGACTGCAAGCTAGAGGCGTGAAAGGCTGGGAACGTGAGGAAGAAGTGAGGGCTACTGGCGAGAGGGAGTTGTGTGTCTGGTAATGGAGAAGACGGCTGGTTGGTTGAGGTCTTGAGTGATGGAGGCTGCCAAGGGTCTGGGGACGTGAAGTGGACTGGTTGGCTGAGTGGTTGGTGAAAGGGAGATGCTGGAACTTCCATCACACAGCTGGGAACGGAGGAGGCACTGTTGGGGTGTTGGTGCGGCTGAGGTTGAAGGTGAGGTGGTGGAGAAGCTAGTTTTCTCGTTAGTGGAAGTGCTGGTGGGCTGTTGGATTGTGTGGGAACGAGAGAGAGGTGGTGGCTGTTGGTGAAAGCGAGAAAGATGGTGAGGGAGAAACTTGGTTGCGGCTGGAAGTGGGTTATAGAGATAGAGAATGAGAAAGGTGTTGACGGCTCTGTATGGTGGAGAGGGAGAGAGACAGGTGACTGTTAGGTTGGTTCCGTAAGAGAGTCCTTAGAACTGCAGCTGAAGGTTTTTCTTAAGGGCATGTGTTGCGGCCCTCAATTTTTTTAGAGAAGGTCCAGCTGGAGAGATGATTTTTAGGCTGGGGAATTGGGCAAAAAATGTGCGCCATTCTTGATTTCTTCAGTCGAATTAGGTTAAGAATTTTCGAGAAGAAATTTAAATTCAATTTGAAATATTGTCCAATCTTTCCCTGCAATTAAATAAATAAAATTTTCAGCAATTAAAATTAATTTAAAGTTAAAGAAATAAAATTGAATCTTTTATAAATTTTGTCAAAATTTATATCCCAAAATTGTGTTTTTTTCATTTATTTACTTCTTTAAAATAAGTAAAATTGGACAATAATCACACTCCCCAACTAGCTTTTTGCTAGCCTCTAGCAATTAAAGCGAATTAAAAACATCTCTACCTCTATGAAAAACTTCAATTGTAAAGTCAAGAATGAATTTAGATAGTCGAGCACATCAACTTCGAAAAATCAAGAGATCAAGTATCAAATCCAAATTAGTCCATAAAAACATTCCCAAAATTTTGTGTGTGTGTGTGTTTTAAACCGATCCATCAAACCACTAACCCCAACACATACAGTGTTGAGTATTCATTCAAGCTAAGCATAAACTCCATATACTCACGGGTTTGTGTATTTTGTTTTTGAACTGGTTAGAGGGTCACTCATGGAGTTTGAAAATTGATCACTCAAGTATTCAATAAAGGCCATATATATATATGTGGATGGTAGAAATGCAAATATTGACCTCATGAAAAGCTTACAACCATTGAAACTCAACCGTTCTTACCTCAAGCCAACTTAAGATCAAAATGTCAATGTCAATGTAAAGGTAATGATGGTGTTATCAAGGGAACTGATAAGGAGTGATGGAAGAAAATGTTTGCATGTTCCAGTGATAATAGTAGAACAAGGGATTCTGATGGAAGTATAGGATGTATTGGTAGCAGAATTTTTTTTTTTATTTTTTATTTTTTTATTTTATTTTTTGGATATGATAAGGAAATAAAATAAGTGAGTAGAAATTGCGGACTTTCAAAATATAAGCAAGGATAATAATTTTCACTCTTAATCACACTTCAAGCTTACTTTCTTCTTCACATCTTTTACTTTCTTTTCAATATGTCTCCCTTTTCTTATGACTTTTTTTTTTTTTTTTAATATAACTGAACATTCTCCTCTAGTCTCAATGACTGCCAAATACTTTTTAACTCCACTTTTCTTTGTTTTCATGCACTGAACGTTTGTTTCTCAAATATGGAGCAAAAATAATCATCCTCACTTATACTTGAAAGTAGAAACAAGGTTATGTATTTATGAAAGCAATGTCTGGATGCAATGTCATCTTTAATGTGAAATAGATGAAAGGGATTTGTGGTTATGAAGGAAATTGTGGATATGAAGGGATTTGTGATGGAAAGAGAAAATGATAAGGTTAGCTTCAAATGATCAAATTTTTATTTGACATTGACCTTCATTGTTTCTTAAGTATAAACCACCAACAATCCACAATCCGTGTAATGATGCCCAATGGAAGTAGCAATATCAAACAAGGGCAATATAAGAAAACCACCAATCACTCGACTCTCATGATGAACAAATAAAATTACTTAAACTTGAGAGAGCTCTAGTTGTATGTGTGTAAAAATTCGTGTATAAAATTTTTTTTAGGAGGGAGGTCTTTACAGAATAACAAAGATATAATTAAAGACTCAAGATGTACGCAATTTTAATGCTCAACGATCACAAAAGAATTAATGCAAAACAAGTACATTTGAGTTACTCTCCCCCCAACTAAAATCAGACATTGTCCTCAATGACTCAAAGAGAAGAAAAAAATGAACAATGATTCATAGACACGACTCAAATATATCTCAAATTGAAAAGTTGAGTCCAAATATATCTCACCCTCATTATAGCTAATCCCGAGGGCCGAGTTGAGCCCCAATACAACCATGATTCCTCAAAGAATTCATGAATGTTCGAATGGAGCTTAATAGAGTTTCACTTACTTTGAGCATAATTAAAGGGCTTAGTCGAGGTTAAGTGTGCCTCGATCTCGTTCGACGGTAAATACATCTAAAGTACCCAATACAAGTAAACTTCATTCTAGATTATGCAAGAGTTGAGTTGTGCTAAGCAAAAATCCTTTAAGAGCTTAGTTGACCCCATGTGCGACCCCGTTTGAGCACAAATCATTCTAAGGGGTCAAACCTAAGCATGTATTGACCTAGTTTGAGCTTCAGTGATATGATTGAGTCAAATCTAAACAAGTTTTTTTCCTGATTTTTTTACATTATTCTTTCTAGTTTTAAAAGGAAATTTTGAATTTAGAAAAAAAATTCGACGAGCATCTCTCTGATTTTTGCTTGCACTATCGCTTGAATTAAGGCTCTGAAATTTTTCATTTCTAAACGTCTCCTCCTCCACCTCCGCCAACTATTTTTTCAATTCATCATTTCGACCATTTGCATACACGTTGATGTGATTCCTTTCGGGAAATGCGACAAAGACACCTAATAACAAATTAAAATGTAGAAAAGATCTAAATTTTGAAAAAATAAAATAATAACAATGATGAAAAAAAAGATTTAGACGATAGGACCTTGGCCTTGCTGACACAAGAACTGACTATGCAGAACAAGAACCGAGGTTGTCGAACGCCACAAGGGGTGTCTAATTCTTTGATGAGTTCTGTGTTGGAATGCCACAAAGATTTCAAATGGGTTACTCCCTAAGAAAAGGAATCATCACTTTTCTTAGTGAAACACTCAAAAAATATCAAAGAATCCCAAAAGTTCTGTTACCATCAATGAACCTAAATAAACCTAGTCGCACTAGGGTTCTTAATTACGAAAATAATAAATTAAAAACAGAAATTAAATAAAAATTCATGAAGTATGGTCCAGGAGAATCGCGCAATCATATAGTTATATCTCACTAGGTCGCGTGGAAGACGGATTTAGTCTCAGGGTTCCTTTTTGATGGCACCACGTGATCGCACGTCTTGCATTGCACGGTTGCTTCCCGTTTGGTTCCCTCTTCGACTCCTTGAAGTGATTTCATCCTATTTGATTCTTGATTCGATCCCAACACAAAATTGGCTCCTTCTCCCATGTAGATTGTTGTTGCATTGCTTGTAGCTTGATTTCTCCTTTGATCTCCTACCTTGGATCACATCATCCCTCCTCTCTTGAAAATGATTCGACCTTGAAAATGCAACTTGTCCAATCCTCTTGTAACTACTGCATCTGTTAGCTATCAGATCATGCTTATAATTGGGGCTTTCCTTCAACCTTTTGGGTTGTTCTTTCTTGCAAGTAACTCTCTCCCCCGACTTTAATTTTATGATTTTGTGGGTGTACTCTCTTTTCTTTTTCTCTTTACAGTCATGCTCTCATTTTTCTAAGGTCGTGACCTCAACTCTCTTATTTTCAACTTTCACTACCTCTCCTTTTTCTGAGGTCGTGGCCTCAGCTCCCTTAATTTTTTCTTCAAACTCACTTTTTATTTTTAGTTGATCATCTTGGAAAAGAGTAATTTTCTTTCCACTCTTCACAAAGGAATATTGGTTTTTAAACCCTCCTATCATGTTGTCATAGCCTTCCAAACAAAAAATGACCAACATGCATAGCACTACGTCACATACTATTTCATCCTTGCGGGACTTGTACGTTCACTTTAATTTCCTCCGACTCGGTCAACCGCTGCAATTTATAAAGTTTAGGATGTTTCATCATAGGAAATTCTAATTTTTATACCAACATAGTACTAACTACATTAGTACAAATTCTCCCATCAATCACCAATCCACAAACCTTTTTATCCACTAAGCACCTAGTAAAAGTTATCACTTTGTTCATCCATTCCATTCACCTTAACTTTAAAACTAAGGACACGCTTATTAACAAGTAAACTCTTCACAACACAAGTCAATTCATCACTGTCACATGCATTCACTAACTTAGGAAATTTTCAACTTCATCTTCTGAAACAACTTTCCCATTTTATATTTACCTTTGGGTGTCACTTCTTCACTCCTTTTTGGAACATGATCACTACTCTCCCATTTTGATCGAGATGTAGGATAGGATCCTGGAGATGGGCTTGCTTGCTCCTTTCACTTCAACGGCCTTTCATCAACCCCAACTCCAAACCTAGTATTGGATTCACTCCTCCTATCCCTCCTAGCTCTAGAATCCATTTCAGATCGCTCCTTCTGCAATTGGGCAATAACTGCATCCCTCTCATCCATCTTAGCCATTAACTTCTCAAATTCTTCCTGCATGGCTTCCACCAGTTTAAATACCTTGTTGTCACCTACTAATGAAGATGATGAAGATTTTTCCCTGCAAGACATTGTTAGAAGAAAATTTCGCTCGTGTATCTCTCTTAATTCCCTTTTCATACCCACAGAACTAACCAAATACTCTTAAAAAAATAGGAGACAAGAAAAGAACCAACCAAATACTCGAAATTGATATATTTAAAAAAAAAATTAACCCGAAAATTCGACTATGAGTACTGTAAAAGAAACAAAACTAAATTTGAATGAAAAATGAGTAAAATAAACACTTTGGAAATTTTTGGAACCTTTTTTTATGGATCAAAAATTGAAAAACTAAGAAGGACATGAAGAACACCAAAAAAATAAACAAGAATTTCAAGAAAATCAAGAAATATCAAAAACTAAATTTAGATCCGAGCTCTAATACAACTTGATACAATTCTTTTTGTGAAATGAGACAAAGACGTGTAATAACAAATTAAAATTCAGGAAAGATCTAAATTCAAAAAAAAAAAAAAAAAAAAACAAGAACGATGAAAAAATAAAGAGATTTAGATGTCATGGGATCTTAACCCAAGATTCACGACGTAAGAATTGACGATGCACAACAAGAACCAAAGTTGTCGAACGCTACAAGGGATGATTCTGGGTTGGAATGCCACAAAGATTCAATGATAAGTTCAGTAGATTGTTCTTGAATAACAAGAAAATGAATCCTCACTTTTCTTAGAGAGTAAACACACAAAAATATCAATTAATCCAAAACATTTTGTTACCATCAATGAAAAATGTAAGTATAATGAATAATGGAACTAAACTAAAGCCTAGCATCACTAGAGTTCTTAATTATGAAAATAATAAATTAAAATAAAAACTAAATAAAAAGGGGAATCGCACAATCACGTGGTTATATCTCGCACGATCGCATGGAAGGCCAGTTTAGTCTTGGGTTCCTTTTTGATGGTACCACGCGATCGCTCCTCTCCTTGCATCGCACGGTTGTGTTGCTTCCCGTTTGCCTCCCTTTTCAACTCCTTGAAGTGAATTGATTCAATTTGATTATTGATTCGAGCCCAACACGAAACTTGCTCCTTTTTCCCATGTAGATTGTTGTTGTATTGCTTGTAACTTGATTTCTCCTTTGATCTCCTACCTTGAATCACATCAAACGTCCAGACATTCTTATTACTTTAGTAGTAGATTGTGAATTCCCAAGGTCGTATACGAGACCCTTTTGTATACCATGTATCAATTCAACCCACGTATCTGCATTGAAATACGGACGCTCAAATGAATTTGGCCACTTATCCTCAATAGCATCATCATATTTTTCCTATAAATAAAAAATACCAAAGATTAGCTGAAATATTATTTTATAGTGAAACATTTTCACCACTAAAAGATTGTAATTAGTATTGTATTTGAACTTACAAATGTAGCCCTTTTCTCATAGATGATTGGAGTTATCTCGTACCCACCTGTCAGCTATATTGCGAAATACTTTTTTCACTTCATCTTCTTTATGATTAGGCCATTTGAATATTTCCTAAAACAATTAAAATAATTATTCTATGATTTATAAACAATTACAAGTAAAGCTAAAGTATATAGTGAGATTACCTTAAAAGCTTTAAATATGTTCTCATGGAGATGTTCAGGCACATCAGAATAATACATGTAATAACCGTGCATATACCTTTGCACGATGAGAATCATTTCTCTTGAAGTCCCTGGTCGGTCAAATCTGATTCAACAAACAAGTTACAAGCTATAAAATTAAACAATGTTTCATTATCCTTTGAAAAATTAGAACTGAACAAAAAAATAGATAGCATTAGAAACTTCAATGATGAAATCTTCAACAATATTCTGTAATTAATCACGAATGTAAACAATCGAATGAGATTCTAAATTTGTTGACAACCCCATCGGTGCACAAGTCAAGATGTAAATTTCAACCTAAAAATCGACTAGTGGAAAGATTCATATCTTCAAACGAAGAGCCTCAATGAGTAATTTCAGGGAGTGCGCTATATCACAATGTCACTTAAAAATGTCAATTAAAATGTCTCCCTATAATTATTCAAGACTCAATATGAAAGGAAATAGAACATCTAATCTCCTACAACATAGAAGGAACTACATAATTTCGCTCAAGTATAATCCAGGCATAGCAAGGTGAAAACTTTTGTAGCACATGTACTAGTATTACATTTAAGTTTTATAACTTTTTTAGGCACGAGGTACCATAGCATTTCTGGCATTCAATCAACCTGCATTGCCAAACTATATTGGAAAACTTTGCTGATTAATGAACCTCAGTGGGTTGGAATAATTGTTAGACCAATTAACTAATCTCTTAGGGGTGTTGTATTGCACGTAGATACATGTCATGGTTTGAGGATTGAGAACTATGGAATTGAATTGAGAACCTAGCAACTAAGTCACCTAATGCAGCCAAGTTAGATAATCCATAGAGTTCATAAAACGATGGTTCTCCAGTGTTCTCTAGTTGCAAATGAAGTCAAGAAATTGACACTAATTAAATAAAATGTTAACAAGATTAGAGGAAATGGTCATCATAAATATTAGACTAAAATCACGTCATTTAATTAATCATATCGATCCACAATATTATCTTTTCACAACCAAAATTGCTACATTGAATTTGTATTTATAATAATCACCCATGTTTTGTTTTCACGATGATAGTTGGACGCTCCTCAGGAGATTCAGGGAGACGAGTACCATGGTTATGACCCCGCTTCTTCTTTCTCCTCCCATCTTCTCCTATAGTAGTTTCATCTTCTTCATTCACATCGAGGCTATTACTTAGCTCAATTATGTCATCTCCAGTGTTAACGTGTTCTCCATGCTTGTTTCATCTCCATTTGTTTCCTCATCTCTACTGCTACACGAGGATCATCCTCGTGATCTGGAATTGCTACCACGACCCCTAGTTGGACTGTAGCCGGTAATCTCTAAACATAATAGAAATTCAAGAAAATATGAAATCATTTATTACCCCCCAACAACAATCCAAGAAATAATAAGACTGGGATATTACAAAGTATTAACTTGTCCTTCAAATATAAAAGTTAAGTTCTTTTCCTTTTGTAAACAAAAAATAAATGGAATGAATTCCTTTTCTAAATATTGATCTAAAACACAAAAATTGAATCAATGTTTTGGAAAACAGCCAATACAAACTCATGAACTATATTGGTCAAGAGTAACATTATATGAAATTGAGATTCTGGTTTGGTATCTACTTCATTGATATTTCTAGGAAAGAGAGAAGAGCTGGGAAGGGAGCCACAGACACTTGTTTCCTCATCTTTCTTTGTGCAAAATTGAAGTTCATTGATATAAGCAACGTCCAGCTTCTCACCACTTTTTGCCTTGGTATTTGTGGAAACGTTGTCACCTTCACCTATCAACAAACCATTTTTTAGGAAAGACGTGGATCGAATTGGTCAACAAGTATAGTGGAATTGAGAAAATGCGGTTAAAATGAAACACAAGTATTTACGTGGTTCACCAATAATGGCTACGTCCATGAGAAAGTATAAAAGGATTTCACTATAGTAGGAGAATTATAACAACCTTCTATCTAAATACAAGGAGATAACAATATTTAACATATCTTGTAATAGGAGAAAACAAAGTAGGAAAATACTTAGGAGAAAACAATTTATTTTTATCTAATTTTTCTCTCTCCTCAAAAACTTTTCTCTCTCTATATATTTTCTCTCTTTCTTGGTGCATTTCTCTTCTCCAATTCATGCTCTACTTATAGGCAAAATTTGGAGACAAACTTCCTAGAATTAAGATTGCTTTTGATAGTGGAGAGATTTTATTCAACCAACATAATTATCTTGTCCACCATTTGTCTTCCAAAGTAGAAAAAAAAACTTGTTGGTAGCCAACAAACTTTTTTCCATTTGTCAACAAAGTGGCTTTACCACTTTTCCTTTTTGACCAAAAACCAACATTTCTCTCACTTAAAGTCACTTTTGTTGCAACCTGCCATCCTTCCCACACTTGTCATTCCCATGCTGCTTATGCTTCTGCTAGGCCGATAGAGGATTGACTCCACATGAACTTGTTAGTACTGATCTGCTTTGTGAACATATCTGCTAGGTTGTCCTCCGTATGAATCTTTTGTATATCCACACTTCCTTCTTCCACCTTCTCTCGTACAAAATGATATTGTACTCTAATATGTCTCGTCCTCGAATGAAATGTTGGATTCTTTGCTAAGTGCAAAGCATTCTGACTATCAACAAATAGAGAAATCTTCTCTTGTTTGTGTCCGAGCTCCTCCATTAACATTTGCAACCATATTGCCTCTTTGCTAGCTTGTGTAGCTGCCATATATTATGCCTCCGTTGTAGAAGTAGCCACAATAGACTGCAGTTTTGAAACCCAGCTTACAGCTCCTCCAGTAAGAGTAAACGCATACCCAGTGGTAGACTTGCTTTTATCAGGATCACCTACATAATATGAATCTACATAGCCTCTGACAGTAAATTCTGATCCTCAATAGCATAATGCAACATTTGAGGTACCCTTGACATATCTCAGGATCCTCTTCACCGTATTCCAATGCTCTTTATCAGGATTTGCCATATATAGACTAACCGCTCCCACTACTTGTGCAATGTCTGGTCTTGTACAGATCATGGCAAACATTAGGCTACCCACCACTGATGCATACGGTACTCGAGACATCTCCATCCTCTCTGCTTCATTGCTTGGACTCATACTTGAGGATAACTTGAAATTAAAAAGAAGAGGGATAGAAATTGGCTTACAATCTTGCATATTGAAGCGTCGCAAGATTTTCTTCAAGTATTTCTTCTGACTAAGCCAAATCTTCCTATTATTTCTATCTTGGTGAATTTTCATCCCTAGAATCTTGTTTGTGGTTCCCAAGTCCCTCATTTCAAACCCCTTAGCCAACTGTGCCTTCAAATCTTTGATACGATCTTTGTTGGGGCCTGCTACCAACATGTCGTCAACATACAACAGCAAGATAATGAAATCACTATCACCAAATCTCTTGTAATAAGCACAAGGATCTGTATTGAGTCTGTTGTATCCAAGGCTCATGATGAAGGAATCAAATCTCTTATACCAACACCTCGGCGCCTGTTTGAGACCGTATAGAGATTTGTTCAACCTGCAAATCAAGTTCTCTTTTCCTTTTTCTTCAAAATCTTCTGGTTGGATTATATAAATTTCTTCTTCAAGCTCTCCATGAAGAAATGCAGTTTTCACATCTAACTACTCCAGGTGCAAGTCTAATGTAGCACACATTGCAAATAATACTCGAACAGTTGTGAGTCAAACAATCGGAGAAAATATTTCGTTGAAGTCAATGCCTTCTTTCTGCGCATATCCCTTTACCAAGAGTCTAGCACAATACCAATCCACTTGTTCATTGCCATTGCGCTTGATCTTATAGACCCATTTGTTTCCAATGGCCTTCCTCCCTTGTGGTAGTGAAACAAGATCTCATGTCTTGTTTATGAAGAGCATCAATTTCTTCCTGCATTGCTGCCATCCACTACGAAACTTCTTGACTATTTAAAGCCTCATGGAAAGTTGATGGCTCTCCGTCCTCCGTCAGTAGACAGTATGCAACATTGCTCTCCATAATGTACTCAGAGTGCCAAGCTGGTTCTATTCTCTCCCAAGTTGATCGTCTGACTTCAAGAACTGTAAACTCGGCTTGTTCTCCTTCTTCATGCTCCGGTGCTACTTCAGAAGAATCCTGAACTTCTTGTTCATCTCTATTTTCAACTTCAACCGTAGTAGTTTCTGGCTCCTTTGAAGTTCTATCAATTTCTTGTACCTTGCCTTATGTGAATATCACATATCTGCTGATTATCACCTTATGGGAAGTGGGTTCCCACAGGCGGTACCCCTTGATTCCATCAGCATATCCCAAAAAAATGCATTTTCTGGATTTTGGATCCAGCTTTGATGTTTCCTGGGCATTGTACATAACGTACACAGGACTTCCAAAGACATGTAAGTGAGAATAATCGGCTGGCTTCCCTGTCCACATCTCCATTGGCGTTTTCAGATCAATCGCAGTTGATGGTGACCGGTTGATCACATAACAGGTGATTTTGACTGCTTCAGCCCAAAATGCTTTGGCTAACCCCGCAATTCTCAACATTGGTCTCGTTCTTTCTAACAATGTTCTGTTCATCCGCTCTACTACTCCATTTTTTTGTGGAGTGTATGCCGTCGTAAAATGCCTTTTGATACCTTCTTGTTGACAAAAGGTATTAAATTCATCACCAGTATATTCTCCTCCATTGTCCGTCCTCAAACACTTGATCTTCTTTTCAGATTCAAGTTCCACCCGCGCTTTGTAGATTTTGAAGACTTCGAATACACCAGCCTTCCTCTTGATTGGATACACCCAACATCTCCTAGAGTAATCATCAATAAAATATACAAAATAATTTGCACCTCCTAGGGACATAACCGGTGCTTGCCAAACATCCGAATGAACCAACTCTAAGATAGCTTTACTTCTAGTAGTAGAAGTGCCAAACTTCAATCTGTGCTGCTTACTAGTAACATAATGTTCACAAAAGGGTAATGATATCTTTTTGAGCCCTGAAAGAAGATCTTGTTTAGAGAGAATTTTCAAACCACGTTCAGACATGTGGCCAAGTTTACGGTGCCACATCATCGTCAATTCTTCTATTGAACCCGCCAATACAACAGATGCTTCTCCTTCTTGTAATGTATCTCCTTTAAGCATGTAAAAATTTGCATCTATCTTTTCTACTTTCATCAGCACAAGCGCTCCTTTGACTATTTTCATAGTTCCGTCTTGGACATGAGTTTTGCACCCAATACTATCTAGTTGTCCCAAAGACAATAGATTTTTCTTCAAGCCTTTTACGTGCCTGACCTCCTCGATAGTGCGAACTGTACCATCATACATTTTTAATTTGATATTACCAATATCAACGATCTCCAAAGCATGATCATTTCCCATAAACACTGAACCTCCTGAGATGTGTTCATACTGATTGAACCATTCTCTCCTCGATGTCATGTGCTATGTCGCTCCTGAATCGATGAGCCATACATCAGAGAAATGCTTTCTACCTTCAACAACAGTCGTTGCCTCACTGTATAAAATTTCGCCATCATCTGAGGTGCTTGCTACACAACCCTAAGCTTTTGGTATCTCAGTTTCCTTCCTTTTGACTTCTTCATTTCTCTTTGAGACTCCAACAATCCTTTTATAAGTGCCCTTTCTTTCCACAGTAATGACACTTGGCATTCTTCTTACTTCTGGATTTAGATCTACTTTGGATATAACTCCCACTGGGGCCACGTTCCGTTGATCTCCCTCATCATTGTCAATGCTTCCGCCTGCTGTGAACTAGATAGTTTGTCCTCCTTGTTCTTGAGTATACTTTCCTCTTCAAGAACCGCATCTGCACTATCATCGAAGACTAGATCTTCTGTGTTGTTGGTTAAGTTGATGATGAGTTGATCATACGAATCTGGTAGACTTTGAAGTAGAATTTTAGCACGTTCCCCTGCCTCTATTTTATGGCCCATTGATGTGAGCTGTGAAAATAAAGTGTTGAAGGTGTTGATGTGGTCTGTCACGGTAGTTGACACCATCATCCAAAGGGTGTAAAGTCGTCTCTTTAGGAAAATTTTGTTGTGTAATGACTTGGCCTTGTACAGCTTCGTTAGGGTGTCCCATATCTCCTTCTCCGTTTTCTTTTCCGCCACGCTTGACAATACTCCATCGGCTAGTGCTAAGTGCAGATTAGCAATTGCGTTGCTATCCATCTCGCTCCACTTGCCATCGTCAGTGATCTTCCCAGTCCTCGCTCCAATTGCCGCCAAGCAGTTATCTTTTCTCAATACTGCTCTTATTCTCATTTTTCACAACGAGAAATTGCTCCCATTGAACTTTTCAACCTCATACTTTGCTGCCATTTTGTTCAAGACTGGTAATAATACCGTGTCTATGAATAGTGAACACCGACCCTACGCAAAACAATCTCAATAAATCTTTTCTAATGTGGAAGATCAGTCAAAGCTGCAACCACAGAGCATACTAAGAATTTCAAAATATTTAACCACCTTGCTCTGATACCACTTGTTAGGAAAGGTGTGGATCACGTTGGTCAACAAGTATAGTAGAATTGAGAAAATTGGATTAAAATGAAACACAAAATATTTACGTGGTTCACCAATAATGGCTACGTCCATGGGCAAGTATAAGAGGATTTCACTATAGTAGGAGAATTACAACAACCTTCTCTCTAAATACAAGGAGATAACAATATTTAACCTCTCTTGTAATAGGAGAAAACAAAGTAGGAAAATACTTAGGAGAAAACAATTTATTTCTCTCTAATTTTTCTCTCTACTAACAAACTTTTCTCTCTCTATATTTTCTCTCTTTCTTGGTGCATTTCTCTTCTCCAATTCATGCTCTATTTATAGGCAAAATTTGGAGACAAACTTCCTAGAATTAAGATTGCTTTTGATAGTGAAGAGATTTTTGTCAACCAACATAATTATCTTGTCCACCATTTGTCTTCCAAAGTAGAAAAAAACTTGTTGGTGGCCAACAAACTTTTGTCCATTTGTCAACAAGGTGACTTTAACACTTTTCCTTTTTGACCAAAAACCAACACCATTGTAGTAATCAAAAACTAGCATCAAAAAAGAGGAATTATGAAAGTAAAAGATATCATAAATGAACAAAGATGAGCCATTAGATATATTTCATTATAATAAAACTTTGTACGTGGAAAAAAATAACAAAAAGAATCCTTTGTTTGGCAAACTTGCTCAAAAATAAGTTTTTTTCTACACAATTTTTCAAACAACTTTTTAATTAAACATAGTTTCTCTCTCCACATTTTAACCACATATTTTACCTCGAAAACATAAAAAACATGTTTTTAAATAAACAAATTTTAACAAACAGGAATAACTAAATTCAATTTTCTCTTGGAGCGTGGTTTACTTGAATGCTCAACCTAATTGCATCCTCCCACCTCTTTGTAAAGTCACTCAATGAACTTAGAATAGATAACTTACTTTGGCCACCATCTCCAACGCATACACTATAACAATAAAAAATCTGATTTTACAGTTCCAATCAGCTCCAATCAGGACAGTTTCTGGATCTGCAAATTGAAGTTCGCTATAGTGCAATGCCATATACTGTAGTGAAACAATTCTATTGGCATTCTTGTTGATTTGTCAATTTTTTGCCCCAAAGTTTGATTTTAATTTCCCTTTTGTCCTCCAGTATTTTATTTATTTATTTATTTATTTATTTTAGTAAACATGATTGTTTCATTATATTATACATAGTTTATTGTATTTGTTTATTTTTAATTTGACCATTATTTATATCACATAATTAAATTAAAATCAACCAAAATATTGTAATTAAATGACAAAATAAAATAGATTACTCAATAAAATTAGAAATTTGTAAACATGATTGGTACGGTGACATAGACATAGACATTGAAAATGAAATGCAATATGAAAGAGACGGGATAAATATTGTAAACTAAAATGATTATTTCAAATAAAATAATTATCAAAAATATGTTAAATGTAAAAATAAAAAAATAATATTTATTTGATACGAAATTTAAAGTTTTGAGTTGGAGATGGTTCATAAGGATAAAGTAAGATAAACTACATTTTAGTACTGCATTTTAGAGTTCAAGGTTAGAGATGGCCAAAATAAATTTATTCAATTACACAAGATAAGAAACTACAAATTTATAATACAGATCTTTATAAAAATATGTCATTTCGTATGAATATAAAATATACCAGTTTTTCTATTGCGAAGAGGTGGAATATGATTGCTCTCATATGATTGAATAAAATTTCGTTGTTTCCCTCCAAAATATATATATATATATATATATATATATACCATTTTTATCATACAGCAGAATACCTTATAAATAACAGCCAAGTTCTTGGTCCATTGGAAGTTGCCAACTTTTGTTAAAGGGAGCATTTCAATTTTATAAAAGGCATTTTCAATTAAAAGTCGTCGTATTGAAAACCCACTCCTTATCCCAATCAACAACTACTCACTTGTGAAGATTAGCATCAAAATTGTCTCCCTTACCCCTTGAACTCATTCTTACGACTTAAAAACATCGAAGCCTTGGGTTTTTGTAAAGGCCTCCTCAATTGAATGGCATTGTCTAATACCAACTCCCCGAACCAAGCAAGGACTTTTGAAAATGTGAAATTTATCATCAGAATCATACATCTTACTCCTACTCCTTCAAAAAAATTGAATAGAAATTCCCAGAAATGTTCCAACCATCACCCTTTGTTTTTACTATTATGGTCAATATCACCTCCAAGGCCTCCACCATAGTACACACTCTCAGTCTCCTTCCCCTCGTTTCCATTTAAATTAAAACAGAACATAAGAGATCTCTTGAAATGTATTCAATTTTAGAAGGGAAAGAATTGAGCTTCCAAGATTTGGTTTCGCCAAGAGGGACGCAGAGAGGAAGATTTGGGTTTCATTGTGCCTGGAGTTGAGAGAGTAGAGATGAGACAATGTTAAAAGGTCCGCCAATTTTTGGTCCGTATAGAACTTCTTTTTCATGTCTCCTACTATTGGCGCCAGTTCATATTGAGGTGGTTTGATTTTGGAAAAGGAAAAAAATTGGAATTGTGAGGTTAAAAAATGAGATGACAACTGAAAAAATATTATGGGTTCTTTAAATTATGTCATCAAAATTGGATTAAACGAAAATTATAATTTTTTTGAAAATCTACATCAAGACATACACTAATATTCTCCAAGGAAAAATCTAGTTCTCAATAAAAGTACCAAGAGGTAGAGTACAACACATGACTGTAATTCATTGTCTTTCAATGTTGACCGTAAGCAAAGGTGTGAAATTTCAAACCGTTGATAAAATAACCATTATAACAATTCACCCGACAATTTGGTCCCTCTGCCAGCTGCTTAATGCATTAACATTGTTGTCATACAATACCTAATATTTTTCAATTGGTTAATATCAAGTTTAAATCAGTGCAAAAATAGCAAATTGAAACATACTTACATTATTTTGTAACCACTCTCCAAAATAATCTTCACGCACACGATCCACTTCTAAATCTGACACTCAGAGGGTAGTTATTTCTCATATGCCTCTTAAAATGCCTACAATATAATTATAAACAATAAATTAATCATGTGATACTTTGTGCTAAAAATCTTTTTTGTATAAAACTATTTCAACTTTCGCCACGAAATGGGTACTTCTTCACAATTGAAGAGCACATATCATGAAACAACTTTAAATTCCTCATCTTCTAGATCTATGAGGTTTTCAATTTCTTACCAAGAGGTCGACCATGATACGTAAACATCGAAAAACATCATAATGGATCAACCAACCCTCCATCGTCATTTCTTGGAAAACGATTCGATCTTGTTTGGACATCATCCTAGAAATATAATGAGCAAAGAGATAATTTTTCCTCTACTAAATATACTTCCACTGAATAATAAATGAAGGGAAAATATCTTCTCAAGTTTGCATATTGTTACAACAATATTTCTCTCCAAGCATTTCATGTATTCAACCTTTACGATGGTAGAACACAAATCTCTAAAAAAAGTACTCATCTCCATTAGTGCTTACCAAATTAGTTTTGGTAATACATCTTTAAATGTGTTCCAGTCATGTTGAATGGGTTGAACTCATCTGTACAAAAACCAAGCCATACATTTTGAGTCTCAATAAAAAAAATTAGGATATGTTCTATTAAAGTGCTCTCATGCCTCCCCGTATATAGGATGTAACATTTCTTCATGCGTATACACATTACTTGCATGCCAGATCATGTGTTCTACTATGCTCTCAACATGTATAATCTCCGAAGTGTAGGAGTTAGAGGCAGATACCACAATATCTTATAAGAAAGCATCTTCTTTGTCTTATAGAATGTGTTCTCTAGTTGGTTATCTTCTGGTAACATGTCCTTCATGATGAACATCATACGATCGTAACAAGGTACACATATATTATATTCAGACTTACAGTTCAAAAGTTGTGATATTGCGATAGTTTGGTAGGCCTAACACAAGTGTGGGCGTTGGGTGGTTCGGTTCAGGTATCTCAAGAACTAGAACCGAACCATACTTTTCGGTTCTTGTAAAATGGAACCATTCGGTTCCATTGAATTGCTAGAACCAAACCAGAACAAAACCATTCGATTTTGGTTCGATTTCGATTATAATTCGGTTCTACAATAATAATTATTTTTTAGGGGCCTTTTCGAGAAGTATCAAGCCTCAAGAAGCGATTCAATAACCTGAAATAAACTTCTACCGAATATACCAAGATCAAGGATTTCGAAAATCCTTTCATCTCGAATAAAGTGTAGGATTCTTCATGAAACAGAAGATATTCATAAACCAAAATAAGAAATAAATGGCCTGGAAGGTTTTTCGAGCATGGCAAGAAGCCATACAAATTGACAGTAAACTGTGGGATGAATCATGAATTTTAAATGCATTATTATTAATTATTTTATATTTGTATTTAAATATTTAATTAACTCCATCGTGGTCATTTACAACTTCGCTTATTAATTAGTCTCATTCTGTTTTCATTTACTAAGAATTTCAGTTAAAGTGTGAAGTTAAAGGTTACAATGAGGTAGAGACGTAGAAAATTTCATAAAAAGAACTTAATCATTTCATTTTATTCAAAAAAAATTACAAATTCTTTTGATTATTAGTTTTAGGACAACCAATTAAAATCATCAAAAAAATAAACAAGGATCAAAGATTTGGTTCTAACTTCGATTTTTCAATTCTAAAAGAGGAACCGAGAACCAATCAGTCTCGGTTCCAAAATCGATTTCCTATTTTATTTTTTTAAAACCATACGGTTCCAATTTTTTCAGTTCGGTTCCAGTTCGATCATATCAATTCTGATTTTTTTTTTTTTGCACACCCCTAAATACAACCAAGCCACAATGGTCTATTGGCTTCTTGTAATAGTGAAAAAAAAATCCATCACTTTTGCATTCGAGATATGTTCCTTTGTCTCACCTTGGTCGAGATTGAAAAATGAATTCTACATTTGATGACCCATTGTATCTGTTGCCAACAAAATCTGGTAGGACCTTGGATCAACACGTCTCAGCTCCTCCATCTTAAACACATTGACTTCCTGCGTACTAGGACAAATGATCAGTTTGCAACGAGAGCAGGGTGGCTCCCATTTATACTTCGATGCCCAAGTCAGCACTCGTTTCAAGTAAATATAATTTAGGTGCGGAGAAATATAAGTGTGTAAAAGAAAGAAAATGGAGTGAGATTTATATATGAATTTTAAGTATTGAGTTTCTAACCTCTTATTTGGAGACACCATTGATCTATTTATAGTAGAAGTAAAAATCTTGGATGGTGTCACGTGTTGTGCTTTATATGTGGCAATCTCCTAACACTTTATGAGACAAATCATTTCTTTAATTATAATCATTACTACGTATCTTAGGAATAAAATAACCATCACGTCCCTTTAAAGATATTGTCACATCAAGCCGCAATTTGTAGAACGGTCACATCTCTCTGTCACACTAAGCGGTCTCATCACCGGTCCAAGGCATGACCCCGGATAATTCCACTTTGGCACTAGCTGCCCAGTTATATGGGGCGTCGGATAATATGGCACCTCGGCCAATAATAATTTGTTTCTAGCCTTGGGTCCCACTAATAGCCAACGAGTCTTGTGTGGACCCGTTACTAATGGCATGTTAAGTCCATTTATGCACGATTGTAACACTAGTCCCTCAAATCTGGTGGGTTCACTTATGTGCAGACCAGATTAGCCAAAGATGAGGTAAATGGACTATCTTAGTTATCCACGACAAAAAGATAGTGTTTTCTTGTGCTGATCCTTATAGACAACAAAGGAACTTTTCTAAATGTTTAAAGCTTGTCCAGAAGCTTCAGAATATTGCTTTAGGAACTCCATAATTTTAGTGATGGAAGATTTTAGCCCATTAGTGAATATGATGAGATCATCAGCAAAGGAAAGTTGAGAAATATCTGCCAAATAGATTTTGCAGACCTCCGTTCAAGCTTTCAGCCGATATTATGAAAAGGGAAGGGGGAATTGGGTCTCCTTGCTATAGACCTCTAGAAGATTTGAAGAATCAATGAAGTTCTCCATTGACAAGGATGGAAAACCAGCAGTTAAAATACATATAAGGATCATCACTCCATTTGTAATTGAATCCCATAGTTTCCAACAATCTCAATAGGAAATCCCAGGATACCCTATCATAGGCTTTATCCATGTTGAGTTTAAGCAAGGTGTTTCCTCCTCTGATTTTTCTATCCAACTTATACACTATTTCATGAGCTAAAAGATATTATCACATATAGTTCTTCCAGGTGTAAAACCATTATGTAAATGAGAAATGATTCTAGGTAGGACTTCGTTCAATCTGGAATTCATCAATTTAGTGATTTTGTTGAGCACATTACATAGGTTGATTGGTCTATAATCTTTCCAATTTAAAGCATCATCAATTTTAGGTATCAAGATAATGGAAGTAGCAGAGATACCATTAGGTATAACCTTTCCTTAAAAAAGATCCAGCAAGGCTTCACTCAAATCATTTTTTATAATATCCCAACAATCTTGGAAGAAGACTGCAGAATGTCAATCAGGTCGAGTAGCACTACTTCTTTCTATAGAGAAGACAACATCATGTATCTCAGATTCAGGTGGAATGGCAATCATCATTTCATTATCCTCTTGGCTAATCATGCATGGAATATTCCTAAGGATCATATTATTCTCAAAAATGTGCTCAATTGTTAGTAGATTCTAGAAAAATTCAATTGCAGATTTTGCAATATCATCAGAAGAATGACATCATGTATTGTTATCATTCTTGATTTCCTTAACACAGTCATGTTAGACATTCAATTTCCCTGAACCTCCTATTCCTTTTCTGGTAATTCTAGGACTGATTTGCCTCACCTGATTCTTGTGTTTATTGACTTTCTTTTTTATGTTAACTAGAGAGTTCTCCACTATCCCCATTAAATTGCTAGTAGATTTCCTCATTTCCAGATTAGAATGTGTTCCCTCATTCTCATTAGTGACTGTAGTTTTCTCACACCAATGCAAAACTCAAATTCAATGTTTATAGAGATATCTTCACTTCTTTTATCCTCCACATCATTGCATTCCAATTCAGGTTCTATTGTGATGATCATGTTTTCATTGTCCTTCGAAATATTTGGCCCTACCACTTGTTCATCAGTAAGTTCCTCTATAGCCTCATTTAGAAAAATGGCACCCTTTTGGTAGAAATAGAAGTTTGGAACAGTAGCCTCTTCCACTGCCTCTTTTTTATTTTAATTGTTTTTAGTGATAAAATTTTTAAGAGATTCTTTTGCTCTTACTTTAATTGGCCAAATAAAGGATAAACCTTCAATTTTTGGAGTTTTAGATCTTTCGATACACATTTACTGAAAAATTTTAGGATTTAATTGCTATGACTGAAAGGTTTAAGGTTTAATTGGATCTTTCGATCCAATTTTTATTTCTGTCATTTCACATTATCCATGGCCTTTGTATCCCAAACATCATTCATTACGATGAGGTACCACATACCCTTCAAAGTCTTGTATGAAAGTTCTCCTTTTCACCCATCCCGTCACTAGAACCTAAGAGATATAGCAAGATTTTATGCACATTGTATTCTAGTGACATCGTGGCCCAAACACGAGTACGTAAACGATAAACAATATATTCATCAACGTGTACTCTTCTATTCAGAGTAGTCTAAGTTGATGCCCCTCATGACACCAATGAAGATAGTTTCAAGGTCTGATGAATCTCTAACCAGCGGAATCTTGATCTTCAAAAGTTGTCTTCAAGACTCACCATAGCACTCTTCCAAGTGTAACTGTCACCATAAATGATGCACGTACACACAAAAATTTGAATAATGTTTTTTAGCACCACTCGTGTTTCACCAACTAGGTGGCACAAATGTAGCACTAGTGAGAGTGCAATTAAATGGATCACATAACACCACCTAGACCGGTGTTGTAATATCAATAGTGTTAGATAATATTGTTCCAGAAATTGTGTCTCACCTTTGTCTTAATGCAAATATGTGTTGTCATCAGGAGTTTTGTGTGGTTGAACTAGAATGTGACATTGAGCCTCCCACATCCACCATGTGCTAGCCCTATGCCAAGTGAGTAATACTATATCTATCATCTACCAGATATTTCTCAATTGTAAAATATAATGAAGCCTATGTGTGGACAAATATTATGAAAGAAATTTTATGGCATATTGGAAGTAAATTAATTAATATAAACTTAACAAGTGTAAGCCCTATGCTAAAATGGTTAAATAGATCCCTTCTTCACTTATACAATACACATTCCCAATTTTTTCCTTTTCGCTCTCTTTGGAGTTGTATTCTAATGTTGAACTCATACACTATTCATTACCTTTCCTAATTTGTTCAGATTTCGTGTGTTCACATGGATTTGTTTTTATTTTGCTCAACAGGGTTCATAAGTTGTGTTATTTTGGACAATACAGTTGTTATCTGTCTCACTTGCATTTGAAAGATAAATCGACTTTATCAATACTATATAAAAAATTGTATTTATTAGTTGAATTATTTAGAACTTGTCAAGATTTGCTTCAAAAGTTATACACTCACCAAATGACATTTGCAGTTTTAGAAAATGGTATAATGACATTTTAAAGGTAAAAAGTGGTTATGTTACTAATTTTCCCAAAAAATGACTATTTTTTCATGTCCAAAAAAGTGAATTGCAATTTTCTACCAAAAAAAAAATGATGGCATTACAGGTTCTCAAATTAAGAACTTAAAAGTTCGGTAAAGGGTAAAATTTAGTGGAAATAACACCCATACATACATAATATCTGGCTTTCAACTACATAAATTAGATTTAAATTTATTTATTCAAAATTCATATCATAATTCAACTTTTTAATAATAATAAAAACAAAAAATTAATCTACTATGAACCCATAAACCACCCAATTCAACCCTATTAATTAATGCATTTCCATAACCCAACGGACGACTGCTCCATTCCAATTTTTCGACGGCTGCTTTACTTTTCCAGTACCTTCTCACGGAAACCTTCTTCACTTTCGACATCCAACTGTGTCACTACAGTAGGGGAAGCAGTGCGCGGCCATCCGCACGCACAACTACGATGTGATATGTGGTGATGGTGATCTGCTGTGGTGGTGTGAATTTGCGGTATTTGTGGTGGTGGTAGTGGTGGTGATAATGATCTACGATGATGGTTGTGTAGTTACTAGGATTAGAGCATATCTAATGAGACATTGTTAGAGATGGCAAAACGGCTCGTTGGCTCGAGCCGCTCGGACTCGCCTCGAAAAAAGTTCGGGCTTAGCTCAGCTTGAGATTTCAAGCCGAACTTCTTTTTGAGCGACGGGCTTTGGTTCGGCTCGGCTCAACTCGAGCAAAAAAAAAGCTCGTTCAAAAAAGCTTGATGAGATCTTGAGTAATGAATTTCGACCACGAATCGAAATATAAACAAAAATGTTTCACGTATGATCGCATGGCTCGTTATACCATGCGATCGCATTGTCAAAAATTTGACACATTTTTAGTCTTTTTCCATAATTTCTCATTCATGTAATATTGGTTTCGATATGCCAACTATATCCTTCAATACAATCAGGTCGATCCCCGTTTCTGTGCCCCGAAACGGCAAATGGCAAACAATTTTGCGTAAATAGATTTGGTCAGATCTGAATATTTGGCAAAAGTTTACACAAAGTCATTTTAGTCGATTTAACACTTAACCAATTTCTCCACTTAACCAATTTCCAACCGCAGCAAGGTTGTTCCTAAAATTACTGAGTTAATTGTTTCAATGGCCACCGAACTTTATAGGTTGTCAGGGTTTAACTACTCAACTTCAATATGCTTCAAAGTGGCCACTGAACTTTGAATTTCTCACCCCGTTGGCCACCGAAATTTACATGTTGTCACGGTTTAGCCACTCAACTTCAATATGCTTCTAAGTGGCCACCAAACTTTGTATGTTGTCACGAACTATCCACTCAACTTTAATATACTAACTTTAACATGCTTTCAATTGGCCACTGAAGTTTCAAATTCTAGTTTCGGAGATGTATGTTCAAATTTAATTTCGAGGTACTAAACAAGTTCGAAACATCAAGTTCTTGATACCATTTCGAAGTACAGACAACATACTTCTACGTACAATTTACAATACAAGAAATGGTTAATCGAGGAGGAAGTTATGACTTGACAAATTAAGCCACTTTACCGAAAGTTTCAAAAAAAGTAGTTTTAAGCTGCTTATTTTGACAAGCCATAACTTTCTCCTCGGTTAACCATTTTTTGTGTGAAAAGTTGTAGCCAAAAATATGCTGTGAGTATTTCGAAATGGTACCAAGAACTTGATATTTCGACCTCGTTTGGTATCTTGAAATTAAACTTGAACATACCTCTTCGAAATTAAAATTTGAAACCGGTTGAAATCATATTAAAGTTGAGTGGATAATTCGTGACAACATACAAAATTTGTTGGTCACTCGAAAGCATATTGAAGTTGGGTGGCTAAACCGTGATAGTATGTAAAGTTCGGTGACTACTTGAAAGCATATTGAAATTGAGTGGTTAAACCGTGACATTATATAAAGTTCGGTGGTCACTGGAACAATTAACTAAAAATTACCAGTAGAAGAGATTCAAGAGAACTAACAAAACGTTGTCGTGTCGTCTCTCTTTCACGACTCACCTCTTGTCAAGAACCACGCAGATCACAGGCTCAAACAATCTGAGTCCCTCTATCCTCAATGGATCCTCTCGTACTTCTAGGAATCCTCTCACTTCTCTCTCTAGACTCCCAGGTTCTCTCTCTTTATATATATGTTTATGTATGTGTATATATGTACGAATTTGCTAAATCAATTGGATCTTTTTGAAGGAAACATTTAGATTGGATCTTAAACATGTGGAAATAGGAACTTAGTAAGAGTAATTATTTCAATTCAGGTCGCCTATGGAGACCCTTCTGTTGTTTTTCTCGATAGTCCAACACGCAATTATCTTCGTCCTCCGTCAGCTGAGGTAGATATATATATATATATTTTAAGATTTTTATTTGAATGATGTACTTGTATGTTTTAAATATTAGATTTTTATGGGTTCTAGTTTTTGCGATTTGTAATGAAAATATTATTTTAAATTCTTGAAAATTTGATTAATGGTTCATTTGTAATTAAAAAAAAAAAGTACTCAAGTCTAGAAAAATTGAGTAATAGGTACATCTGTAACGAAAAAAATTAAGAATTTTATAGAAAGAATAATTAATAGGTGAGTGATACGTGGTTGTGGAAAGAAGAGTTAAGAATGCTTGGTAGTAGGCGATTGAATAATCGGTGACAAACTTTTAAAGTAAGGCCTTCAATTTAAGGACAGTCTTCCTATATAATTTGCTTAGCTAATTTTCATGGCTAATAGAAACATTATCTTCAATGGCTTTGTTTTCTTTAGAGCAGTGCTGAATCAGTAGGATAATACAAATATTTTTATAGTGTTTCTAAATATAGTTTCAATGTCAACTTATTTTTTAAGATTAGTAATGCAGAAGCTTGTGAAGCTTGAGGAATTAGCCTAAGCATCTGGGGTTTGATCCCTAACTTTTCCAGCGAAAAGCTTTAGGGGATGGCCTTTATGATTTTCCTTTTACGCAATTAAAAATATCCACTTACTGTTGAGTAGTTATGCAGGGATCCAAGTATGAGAGAAATACTTCCATAAAACAGTTTGTTTTTGACCGTTTGTCTTGTACAATTCGCAATTGTGATTTAAACGATACAGACTTTTTCCCAGTTATTATAACTGTCAGTGGCTACCTTCGTATTTTTTGGATAAAAGTTCAGCAGTTCACAAAGATGTGGCTCTCTCAGAAGTTTAAGGTTTACATAATTTGAAATCTTATGGTGCATCCATGTTAGTGGAGGTTTCAGTTCTATTGTACAGACACTTCAATTAGAGTAACGTGTCCATGTCTGACATGTGTCGGATACAACATTCCTTCGACACTCTACTATGTTCATTCTTCTTTCTTTATAAGAGAAATTATATATTTTTTAACTCAAAATTATTTATAAAATAACAAATAAGTACTCAAAAAATTTCAATAAGCAAAATTAATAACGAGTATAAAACTAAATGTATACTATATAAATGAAGAATTTTGAAGATTTTAATTAATTTGTCGACAACGTGTCGCGTCGGATACACGTGTCCGTGTCGGTGCATCATAGGGTTTCAGGCATTCGTGTTACATACAATGTTGCTTCCACTATGGCATTGCGAAAAAGTCAAGCTTTTCTTTTTGTTGAGTCTGAGCATGCTCAATAATTTTTCTTACTTCTGCAGACTGATTCATTTACACTCTCAGAAGTTGGTGCTGCTGCAACGGTGTTGCTTGGCTTTGCACCCCCTTCTACACTTTCAGCTGCCAGTTCATCCAAGGTAATAAGAAAAATGAGAAATAGTGCATAAATCCATCTATGTTATCTCTGTAACTATGTCGTTCCATATGTTCTAACTTGTTATTTTGACAGTTGAATGAGGTGCTTATGCCTAATCCATTTGATAGGCCTCGATCTGTTTTCATGATTGAAGTTACAGGGGTTGAAGGTATGCCACTTCAACTAAACTACCTAAGAGCTGCAGCTTATAGTTTCTATGCATGATAAAATTTCAAAATTTTGAATGACTGTTTTACATGTACAGATTCTCAACTTATGGTTGGCTCAGACAAATCTGCATTTAGCAGTGGTCTTAGGGTCAAGGTCATGGGTAGTGAAGACAGAGTGGACATTCAACTGTCAGGTAACTGACCTTTGACAGTTTTGAGATTGATTCATGGGTTCCTAGTCATGATCAATTGTTACAATCTATTGCATGTGCAGATCATGAACATGAAGTGTCTTTGGTCTCTTTGAATGAACAATCAAGCTATGCTGAATACTCAGATAAGGAACTAAGTGATTTTGTTAGTCTCTCTCTCTCTCTCTCTCTCTCTCTCTCTCTCTCTCTACATGGATGCTTGTATATGTTCAGTAAGGTCAATTGATGTGGTATTTGGTTTATATACTCAGGCATCCTGGTTGGGTGGATCATACGTTGAAGATACAACAGGACCACTGAAAGGAGAGTTGATAGTCCCCTTGGAAAATGATGCTCTTCTCAGACTCCGTATGTCTGAGGTATCAACATTTCCATGTCACTTGTTAGCAATGAGAACCTCTTCAATGTTGATTGCTCAGTCTCTGTAAAATGCTGTTAAAGAACTTTATTGTGAAAATTGCAGAAAGCAGAGATGGAATTTACAACTAGTCTTATGTTTCTCGTTAATAATGTTCAACGGGCTATGGAGATGCATAAAGGATTGTCAGAAAGCGGGAACAGTCCGGCAGAGCTAATCACTGGAAGATTTGATGGGGTTAAGGTCCTTAAGTGTTTCATTCTTTCTTTTCTAATTCATTTCTATGTTTTGGCTTTCCATAAACCAGAAACTATATTTTTCAAGATGACCGGTATTAATTTTGTTTCATCGTTCTTTTCTAATTCATTTCTATGTTTTGGCTTTCCAAAAACCAGAAACTATATTTTCCAAGATGACGGGTATATATTTGGGTCCAAAAATGATCTTCTACTGCTACACAAAAGTTCACATTTTATATAAGTAGAAAGAGTTTAGTCTGCTTGGGTTTTGCAGGGAACAACTCTTGAAAGGAAATAATGTGCATGCACATTTGTTTATGTATGAGAAAGGGTTTTTGGAACGAGTTTCATTTTCTTTTATTATTTCAAAATATTACACTACCCTCTAGTATCCCCCATCTGATTTTAAGAATTTGGCTGAACGGAAAAAGGCAGACAAATATTAATCAGTCCTTTGTTCCCCTATGCATGTGGAAAGAATAAAGACACTCTTTCCTCCATGCAGCACCGCTTTGTATCTGCCAAACTTAGGCTATGTTTGATAGCCATTTCTTTTCCATGGAAAATGGAAATTCCAACACGTCTTCCATCATTTGCCATGTTTGATAGGCCATATTTTCCCATCCAAATATTTTCCACTTTGTCCCTCATGTGATGTGTTTTCAAGGTTTTGATGAGAAATGTTCTCTTACCAAATAGGTGAAAAAACATTTTCCACCTTTGGTGGAAAAGTCTTTTTTGTCACGTTTGATCATTTTTATCATTTTTAATTGACTTATTTTTTTCCAGAAATTAACATTACTACTATCAAAAACAAATGTGTGAAAAATAAATAAATAAATAAATAAATAAATAAATTTTTTGATTAAAATAGTTAAATTTTGCTTTATATGCCATGGCAAATAATGTCAATCAAACAACAAAACTTAAAAAATTTTCACTTCGAAATTAATCCAATCAAATACTTCTAATTGATATTTTCCATAAAAATAATTTCGAGACAATTCAATTTCCTAAAAATTATTTTCTTTTCACCAATTTTTCTTCTTTTCAATCAAACGGACCCTTAGTAGTGATTTGAACTATTCAAATATGTTCAAACCAAATATTTAGCACCAATGTAAAATGAAGAGTTAAAAATATTTTCTGTAATACTAAGATTTTGATAAAAAAAAAAACAAGGCCTTCAAATTTGCTGAAGGCGTGGATGTTGGTAAATCCAGATGATTTTATGTAATCTTGATTCTTCCACATTTTCTCCCATGTATCTTCTTAATCCTCTACAAACAGATGTACAGGCAGAGGGAAAGAAATGGAATGTGACTCATGGAGAACATGTTAAGATTTTGGATAAAGAAATCATTTTGGGTTTCAGAGGAATGAGCCACTTATAGAACGAATATTCTTCTGACAACATCACCTTAGGTGATGGGTGACTTGAGCTCAGTGGTTGGTGATTGGTAGTCATTGGTCAACCTTGGGAGGTGAGGCAGAGGGTAAAAGAGGGAGTTGGTGGTGCAGTTCTTGGGGTTGTTTTTATATTCTACTTTCTAGGTTCATCCTAGACTTGGGATTTGTTAATTTTAAGAGGGAAAGGGGTTCCTGGACTTTATTTGGAAGGTCATTTATGGAATGATTACTTATTCGTTTCTACCCCAAGGAAGTGTGTATTGAGTTTGGAAATTCTGCAAGCTAAATGAGGGCCATGCCTAGATGGAAGATGGGATGAGTGTGAGCATTATAGTAGCCGAATAATTGTGAAAGTCTACTTTATAATCTCCGGAATACATTATTACACTAGCTGATAAAAGCCCAGCAGCATGTCAATCAAAGTTTCTCACGTTTGTGAACCTTTTCCATGAATCCTTTGCTTCTACAAATTTCTTAATGTACTTAGTTTCTTTTCAATTGGTAAGGATGAAATGTAAATAATAATTAAATATATGAACTTCTGAACATTAAGAATGTTTGTAATAGTCCTCTTGAGCCAATTTTGCATCTCTAATTGTGGTGCATTGGAGCAATTCATGCATGAAATGTATAAATAATAAATAAATGAATGAACTTCTGAACATTAAAAATGTTTGTACTAGTCCTCATGAGCCAATTTTGCGTCTCCAATTTTGGTGAATTGGAGTGATTCATGCTTTTGATTAGAGTGAAAACTTTGATTAACAATTTCAAAAGGGTTGCTACTTTTGTGTCAACAGATAACTGAAGAAATGTTAGTTGAAATAACTTTTAGAACTTTTTAACCGAACATCTTCTAGGCACAGATGTTCTTTGAGCCCTATTCTTCACTTCATCAATGTATTTTATTTTCACAGGCTCTACAAAATCATTATGGAACAGAAGGAATATCTCAAAATGGATTGCAATTATTTGTTACTTCTGTTTCAAAGATGTATGATTCCTTACAGGCAGCTTACATAGGTCTGATGCCCTCTTCTGATATAAAACTATGTGAATAAATCTTTTACTGCTCAACTTGTATCTTTTGTCAATACTACTGTTCTTAAAAGCTGAATTAGTTTGTTTATACATCATCATAGCATGTACTAGTTGCTATCCATGCTTTTGAATGATTTTCGTACTTGAAGGTATTATGTATAAAAACTTCCTTATTTTTTTAATGCTGTTTTTTCCATTTGATTAGTTGTTGTCATCTATTGATTTCCCGCTGTTTGCTAATATTTTTTTACATGTGAATCTTGCAGTTACTAATCATATTTTCCTTATTTATTCCTGAACTAGAAATGAATATTTTGTATCATGTAAGCAGGCCAACTAGTTGGGGTTGTCATCTTTGGTGAATCACATGCCCCAGCGTCAGAGAATATGTTAAATGTGACGGTTGCTTCTCAACCATCTGCTCGTTGGTTGGAGGAAACTGCAGCCTCTACTGATTTCATCAAAATTGCAGAAGTTGCACTGGTTAGAAAGGCCCTTGCTTGGATAACAGGAATCATTCTTATAATTTCCACTCTTTTGGGGGTAAGTTTCTATTGACAGTCTTAACAGTACCTTTTTATATTTATACTTTAACTGTTACCTATAGCTTACTGCTTTCATTGATTGCTCTAGTGGATTTTATCTTCATATTTCATTTTTTTTTTTTTTAATCACTTGAAATTTATTCAATAACGTTAGCATTTGATCAAATACCTATGTCCTGTAGTTGACCTCAGATTAAGTGAGTGTTTGACATTCTTCTTTTCAAACCTCTTTATTTTTCATAGTTATTTTCAACCACACATTCACACAATAAAATATTTTGTACATAAACCCAAAATATTTCCCAACTTTTAACCACACATTCTCCCATAAATCACTATTCAAAAAATCAATTTCTCTTTATAATCTCCATCAAATAGGGACTAACTGTTATTCTATTTTGCATTATAAACAAAGTATTTTAATTTGAACTGGTTGAGATTTTGTTCGCAACCAAAATCGAAACATAAAGAGAACGACCTCATAGTTTTTTTGTCGCGACAGTGAAGAACATGCCATATTTGTTTATGTGAACATTTTACTATGCATATTTGTTTCTTCTTTAATTCTTCACCTGCAAGGTCGTGTCATATTCAAATAATACAAAATTTACGACCAATTGGGCAATTTGCTGTGTTCGTTTGAAGAATTAAAAGACTCGATTCCATTAGTTGTCAAAATATAGCCCATGCTTGGAAATCTAAAAATAAAATTTTTCCTAAATTCATTTTGAAATATACATTTTCTCAATAAAAGTAATTAATGCATAAATAAACCATTATTTTTTTTTTTTTATCTTGAATATGAAATATTTTCTTCATCCATCTTTATAAAAATATACTAATATTTGGAAAATTTGTAGTAATATAATATATAGATAAATGTAAAGCTACCATTTTGAATAAAGACTACTTTACCAGAAAAAAAGTTTAACTGTCACACTATGAGATGAATAAATTGTAACTTTAACCAATGCTTTCTTTTGTTCTGAAATGGAGACTCCGAAATGTGTAGAATCTGTATTTACCAATCAGGAGAGATCGATTAAATGAGTGATGATTAAAATAATAACAAAAAATTGCTTTTTGGGGTTCTTATGTTTCTTATCTAATCCTCCGGTGACATATTAAAGATGGAATATCTTGTCGTCGCTTAATCTTCTTTTGGTTAACAAATAAAAATATCCACTATTAGAAACATTCTCATGTCGAATTAGTTGGCAACCAACTTTAAAATATGTCTTTATGTGATTAGACTTGTAGCATGTTCGTTGGATTGAAAAAACGTGCAGGTTGGGTTTAGAGTTAGTCAACCTGCGTGTCCACATTACGCTTTGAGTCTCTGTACTTCCATTTTTTCGTATTTTACCATTTATGTGTAATGGGATGAGTGAGTTTGGGTTTAGAGTTAGTCAACCTGCGCGTCCACATTACGCTTTGAGTCTCTGTACTTCCATTTTTTTGTATTTTACCATTTATGTGTAATGGGATGAGTGAGTCTTCGAATCATCTTTAGCAGTGTGTGACTCTAGTGCCGATGCACTTCCTATTTTATCTGTATGGCATTGCTGGATTCAAAGACGTTAGTATACAATATGCATACTACAAATACAAGCAACACTCGTCTCAGAGTTTCTTTTATTGTTTTTGGGTTTCCATTATTATAATATTCACATTTTCCATAACATCGTCTCATTGTATTGTGTTGTGTTGTGTTGTGTTGGTGCAGATCCACCTTCTTTTTAATATGCCACTGACCAAGGACACACTTCTCTATTCCAATGTCAAGCTTGACTAGTTTTTCATGGAAGCTGTTTATTTTGTTGCCACAAGGTCGGGGCTGCGGCTCGTTGAGATAAATTCATTGTGTATCTTTTTCCTTCATCCCTTTTGGCATTGGGAAATTCAATCAATATTTTTGTGAACGTAAATTCAACATCTCAACGCTCTGGATTTAGTTTGATTGATTATGAGTTATTGATTTTATTGGAGTAAAGGGGAAGAGAAGCTCGGATTCTGGCAAGTGATCTTTGACTTTTGTGAATCTGATAGCTTAGGCTTTGAGTCTGTAATCTGATATATATTGTTTTATTTTTCAATAATTATCAAATAAGGTTCCAGCTTGAGCTTGTCCCTCTCATATTCATATATTGAATAATACGTTGTCTACGGTGGGCTCCAATGGAAAAGTGTCAAGTGTTCCATTTAAAAATTAATTGGACACTTGGCGCATTTCCATTGGAGGGTGGTCGTGGGCAACGGAGCAATCAACAATAAGTGCGTGCAGACTATTGAAAATGTTTGGACACCACCTCCTTTTGGTAATCCAACTTTTTTGATTTATAAATCAATTTATAAATTATATAATTTTTCAAATAACTTTTTAATCACATATTTTTACTTTCCTATTTTTAATCACTATTTTTTATTTCAAAATCATAAATAAATTAGTTTATAAATCAAATAGTATTTTGCTATTAAAATTTTGGAGCAGTAGGAATTATTTACTGCCAAGTGTCCAATCCAGAACGATGTGTTCTATAGAAGCTTCAGGTTTTATTGGTTTTTCACATCACAAGTCAAAAGTTTTCATCCCCAGACAGTCAATTGAAGGGAGTAGAAAACTACTACCAGAATAATGCAAAAACATATATATAATACAATTAAATAGGGTTGGACCAGCTGAAAATGTAGTCGAGCCCATATACGTTGTGAACTGCACCCTAAAGCCTAAAGGCGACTTGATTTAACCTGGTGGTGTTTACGGTGAAAGTGAAACTTATAACTAGCAAACATTAGGGCTTGATTCCCAATATATTTCAAAACTTATTTTCAATCACTTTCTCCCAAGAAAATAGTTTGCATGTAAATCGAAACTTTTTTCTTACTTTTAAACCACACCTCCAAAAATTCACTATTACAAATTTTTTATTTTTTTTTTTTAATGAGACAAACAGGGTCATAGATTCTTAACTTCCGAAAGTGAGGTTTATGGGTCCTGAACTCATATTGCAGCCTTCCGAAAGTGAGGTCATGGAGACAACACAGGAGCAAATTAGCCTACCAACAAACTAATCCAAACGACTTAAAACTAGTTACTCCTTCCATCCCACGAAAATAAGCTCACTTCTATTTTCATATAAATTAAAAAAAAAAAATTAATAAATGTTGGAACTATAAATTTGCTTACATTTTACATAATATACACTTACATTGAATAATTAGTTTATATTTGTTGATAACAATGCATATTAAATTGGGGAATATTAAGGTTGTGTTTGATTGGGAAAATGAAAAATGGGTGGATGGAAAATATTTTCCTGGAATTCATTTGGCTGGAAAATATTTTCCTGGGAAAATGTATTAAATTGTATTTGATTGGTTTAAATTTGAAGGTAGAAAATGTAGTAATTTTTCAACTTTTGCTGTTTGATTGATGTAATTTTTTAGGAAAATTATGTTATTTTCCAATTTTTGGTGTTTGATTGCAAAATTCTCCATGAAAAGTTGCCATTTTCTTGATGAAAATTTTGTACTATTGCTCCATTTTAGTAGTAGACTAGTTTAAATTGGACGATATAAAACATTAAAGTATATACAAAGTTAAAGAGTCGATATATCATTTTTTTTTAAAAAAAAAAAAGTGTAAATTGATAGAAGTCAATATTTTGAATCTGGACAAAACCAATATGTATTAACTACAAATGGCTATAAAAATGTAGAGAGAGTTAAAGATCTGATCACTTGAAATTGCTAGGTATAAATACCTAGAGCAAGAGTTTTTAGATGTCGAATAATAAAATTCTACAACATACCACCAACCACCATATAACATTCATACATACAAAAGGGGTGGAATTCATACATTGGTTTCCTAACATAGATATACCAAAATAAGTGTACTAGTTTGGTGAACATAACCACCTACACACGTACATATTAATAACAAAATCAGATTAGATGTTAGGATGATGGTTGAACCAAATTCATGGTGCCTACGAAGGTGGATCACGAACAAGTTTCTCGAAAACCAAATCAAACATGAACTCTCCATCAATCAAGTTCATAAACTCTTTTGCGGACATTTCATCCGACTGGAAAGCTTTCATCGCTTGCATTATCTCACGCTTAACCAGATTCATACCTCGTAGTTTTTCTAGAATTACCTGCTAATTCACATGATTGAGCGTGTCTACTGTTTCTTGCATCTCCATAGCCGTTGCTATTTTCTTTGACGACTCTGCAATGGTCGATAGGGCAATAAGAGATTCATCAACTGGTTTGTTTCGTCCACACTTAGTTTTCATTGTTCCATCTTCAGATTTACGCTTTCTGGAGTAAGTAGGACTTGGATCCATGTCCTCATTTAGCTCCTCACCATCGTTCACACTTTCCTCAGTTCCTAATATGAGAAGTGGAAAAATTAAAAATAAACAAACACTTGTTTGTAATCCTCAACTGGAAAAATAATTACTTTGGCAGTCTAAAACATGACATGCATACCTTGCATTGGGGAGAAATTGTCAAAATTGGTTACAGCACGTTCTCTGGTAGCGGAATCATTTCCGAAGATAGCCTCCAGCTCTTCATATCGTGAACATAGTTTTGTATTCCATCTAGGAAAATCTGGTTTTCCCTACAAAGAAGAGAAAAAAAAAAGTCTTATACAATTCTTATATTGCATTAGTAACAAACATGTTTAAAGATCATAAACATAAATTTGACATCGACATTAGTACATACGGTAATGAACTCCTTCCAAGCAAGTGGGTCTGCAACGATGCGTCCTGTCTCTGGATCCAAACCAAATCCACTCATACTGAGTAGTTGACGAACTTCAGTATATTCCCTTAAGAGTTTTCAAACGAGATCTTACATTTTTCTTAGACACCATAACTCGACACCCGTTGTGGACATTCTCAATTGCTTTCGAGACTTGGAATGTCGTGAAACCATTATCGCTTCTTTTGTGGCTAGACTGGACTTGCTTAACAAGTGCGCTTATCAAACAACCATCCATTGCATCAGTCTAACGAACTTGCTTGTTCCTCAAATTCGGATCCTCAGTTGTTATGAGATAGTCTGTATCCTCCACATTTATGGGGTTGTTTGGCCTGGGTATTCGAAAATGTGGTGCGGCACCTTGTTGATTACGCACCACTCAATCTATATTCTTGGAAATTGAACATTAGAACATGAACTATAACAATGCATCAATATCTCAAAATTCTTGGAAATCATGATTAAAAGAATTGTATAAAGACAAAATAATGTCAATAAACAAGAGCAAGAGCCCGTAGACATTTTAATCTAAAAGCGCTAGCGACAGGGGCTTCTAATACTACCGTTTCGCACAAAAATTCAGATTAGGGCAGAAAAATTGAAGCATCGATTTACCTTGCAAGAGTTAAAATGTCATGAAGACCGTGTTAAATTTGGACCAAGATCCCGATTTCCTGTGGGTTTCCGGCGAGATACCTGAAGCAAGAAGCAGTAGAAGAAAAATTGAGAAATTCATACCTCCTACTTCACGCTTCACTATCCTAGGTCTCTAATTCAGAATGCGAAGAAGACGAGCTCAGATTGTACAAGTTATGTGGGAAGAATGGGTATATGTGGATGAGGGAAATGAGGCTAGGCGTGAAAAGATTTTCCTTGAAAATGATTTCTCTACTCAGACCAAATAATAAATTTTCCAGGTAAACAAGGCAAAAGTGATCACGTGAGGAAAAGAGGGAAAATATTTTCCTAGAAAATTTTGGCAACCTAACAGGCCAAAAGATGGAAAATTTTGTAAATTTTTTCATCTTCCTTGGAAAATTTCCGGTATCAAACATAGCCTAATATACTCTTAACGAGGAAAGTGACCTATAGTTTGAGACAAACAAAAAAGGAAAACGAGCATATCTTTGTGAGACGGATAGAGTATATGTTTGAAACTATGTGAAATAACCAGTGTTGATCTCTCACAACCAACAATGTGCATTCGAGCGGTCTTGCTCCGATACAAACTTTCACTTACCGCAGGTTCAGCTCTCGAGATTCCATGCCTCAAGGCCACCTATCCTTCATTCATAGGCCTGCAAGCCCAAATAACTAGCACACACGCATTCTTTGAGTAGGATGTTAAGAATATACTTACATATGATTTTATCATTAATACACTTTTTGGTGAAATAGGCCAAAAACCTAGCTATTTTTGTCGTCTTGCCGCGTCAAATGGAGAGATAAGCATTCTCATTGCATAACATCATGTTTTTTTGGTTCTCATTTCATTCTAGATGGTAGATTAATACACGAGCAAACATCAGGCTATATCTCTTTTTGGCTTTTTCGCTAAAATGTTGCTAATTTAATTGAAGTATGTTGCACAAACCATTAATATGACCTTTTGCATAGATTTTGCATGCAACAAAATAAAAAATGATCCCAAGTTTTTTTTCACAAGTCTTAAATACTCTAATAATCATAAAACCGACAATGAATTATTGAAAGGTCACTTGAAGTTCAATCATTGCTGCTATTTGGGAAGGATTCACTCACGATCATTCCCTCGGAGTGAATCTCATGCAAGATCATTTGGAGTTCTTATACTTACCTGATTATAAGTTTAGAGTAAACAATTTTACAGTCAAGTAAGCAGTCAACAAGAAATTTCTTAGCTCCGGCATCCTCAATTTCATATTTTCTATCCAAAGACTCCTACAATTCTTTAGCCATTTTTATTGTGCTATACACGTTGTACAATGAATCTTCCAATTTGTTCATGGCATAATTCCGACACAAGAAATCAAAATGCTTCCAAGCATCCACTGCACTGATTGCTTGAATGTCTCATTCACCATGTTGGAGTATCGAAGCATTCCCAGTTAAGAATCTCGCAATATTCAAAGTGGTAAGATAGAAGAGCGTCCACTGCTTCCACCTCTTGAAATTCATCTCCGATTTTTCTCATCGAAACAATCACTATTTGGAAGTAACATGTCTCAAGGTCTGAGGCATAAAGAACTTGGCACAATAGCTATAATTTGGGTCACTTCGAGACTTGGCACTTGAGCCACAGTCTCTTTTCTAGTTGCTACAACTCCAGTGATTGAATCAGTTGTCATTTCTGAAAAGACAAAAATGAAATTAGTTGTCTAAATTAAATCGTAATTTATTGATGCAGCAACCATTTGATCTTCAAAATCTATTTTTGATTAATCAAGTCCTATTTGGTTCGATCTATTTTAATTTTGTTAGTAAAATATTGTGCAAAATACAAATTAAACTAGTTTTTTCTTAAGTACAGAATAAACATGAATTTTGAATTGCAAAAACAGAAACAAAATAGTGATTTAAGTGTCAAGTAGATTCTAGAAATCGAGGCCTGTATATACACAATTTCATAGAAAAAGATTCGTCCCCTCATCAATGTGCTTTGAGGAATTAGAATGCCTGCTTCCCATAATACAACAAGAGAACCAACGGATAATGTAGCACAATGCTACAGCTCTCGCAAACTAAACTGTAGCCTAAACAGGACCACTAAAGATACTAGAATAATAGAAAATGGGATTTCTAGAGCAAAGTTGAGGAAGAAGTCGCGTGTCTTTGGTTCTTCGAAATGGACTAGTATATAAAAGCTCACATGTGCCTATTGAACTCCTTGAAATTTCATGTGGGAATCAAAACACTCATTAACCAGTGTTTACTGCAGAGTTAATAAGGCAATTGGAAAGTTTAGTCATATTCTTTAAATGAAAAAATTACAAAAATTACAAAACATAGACTGTACTGTGTGGCAATATTGGTCTGTTCGGTTCGACAATCGTTCACTTAGGTCGCACCTGCATACAAGTTCAAGATTCGAAGGTAATTTCGGTCCGTGATTTGCATCCCCTGCATGCACGTGGAGAGAGCATTTATACCACACATGATTACATACTTCCAAATTGAATCCATTTATAAAGTAGTCCAAATTTTCATGATATTCCTTTGAGGGATAAGCTTTAACTTCTAAAGTTTTCCCTTTCCAACCTTCATATTTGAACTTCAATTCTTTATTCACTCAAGCATCAATTTGGGCATGTGAATTTATGATTTTGATGTTGAGAAGTCAAACCTACTTTCATTTTCCACAAAAGAAAAATGGTCCTGAAAAAATTCATGTCCAAACATGGCATATCAAAGTCTTTAATTTCCTTATTTTCCAACAACTATAACATGGAAAACATTTCACCAAGATTGTAGCATTGAAGACATTGGAACACAAAATATGGATGGCTCAATATATAAATTTTTTATTGGTAAAAATCAAGTGTTATATTTAGTTTCACCAACTGAATTTATACAATAACACATGTTTTAAAACAACTTAGAGGCATGATATTAAACTTGGAATGAAACTTGAGTAATCCAATATTTGCTATAATGTAGCATGTCTAAGCGAAATCATGAATTATAAGATATGTAAAATTAAGAAATTAAAACAAATAACACAAAAGAAATATTTCGAGAGACGTAAATGAAACTTGCAAGGCAATGAAACGTAGTAGTGTGATAATGAAAACATAAAAAGTGCATTACATTACTTTGGAGGCGGACGGCGCCAGGAGTTAGAGCGAGTGGGGGCCAAGATTTTCAAATGGTGGAAAAGGCCCAAGTCCCGGGGGTTCGGGGGTGAAGTACCCGGATTTTTTTTAATCAAAATGATTAAGACGACGATTTTTAGTACCAAATCGAATATAAGGATAGTCATAAATAATGACACATTGGAAAATGAGTTCTTCAAATTTTCTTGCTTAAGAATATTAAATCTCATACCAAAAATAAAATAAAATCCGAAAGGGAGGATCCGTCCCTGCTTATATAACTTGGAATTAAGAGCATCTCCAATACATTTCGTGGGTTGAGGAAATACACATGACATGTCAGCAAATAGATGGAATATAATAAAAATCTCTCTCCAATGCACAACATGGATTAGGATGTCAGGATGACATAGTGCTAAAAAAATAGACATTATGGGGTGGAGCGTCTACATCTGAGACATGCTGACTCAGTATTAACTTTTATTTTTTAATTATTTAATTATTATAAATAAGGACGTTGGTCAATCAGGTTTAATGATATAAGTTATATCTATTTGGACTCTTTATACAATGAGAAATCCTGCAGATAAGGCTCAATTTATTCATAGTAATTAATTTTAAATTTAAATAAAAAATGTCACATAATCAATATTATTTAAATGTAGAAGAAATCATTGGAGAGTAAGTTTTTTACTTTTCCGTTTATTTATCCCCGCTATCTGGAAGTCCATCTATTTTATTACCATATCCACCCCAATCAACGGAATACATTGGAGATGCTCTAACTTTGATACATGAGGTGGAAAATAAAATATTTTCTTGATAAGTGAGAAAAGATTTTCTCACCAAGAAAAATGAGAAAATCTTTTCTCACCAAAATGGTGAGAAAATCTTTTCTTGACAAATGGTCTAATTTGTACTTCAAAGGATTGTACATGGAAATTGTTTTCCATGCCAATTGTTACAATCAAACACAATATTGGAAGATATTTTTCATGGAAGTGACATTTTCCATGAAAAAATTAACCAATCAAACATAGGCTAAACTCAAATTTTTTTAAACTAAAATAAATTAACTCAATTTTTAAAAAAAACTCAGTGGGGGCCTAAACCCCCACTGGTTCAACTTGGGATCCGTCCCTGGGCATACAATGGTATGTGATGGGGAAAAAAATTTTGTATAAATTCTCCTACCCTCAATTTATGTCACTTGTTTGGCACTTTTCATACAAGTGCCCTTAGTTAGACGAAATAAGTGGACTTATAACTCATCTAACAAAAATCTTGGATCAAATAGCACATAGGAATATAGTATATAAATGAGTTATATTATTATATGTTTTAGGGGTCCTATTGCAATACCTGGAAAATTAAAAATTATTTTAATCAAAAATTAATTAGGAATGTAGAATCTGGTGATTCTTTACAGTTTGATTTACTTGAATTTTGACGAATGAAAGAACGAATAAATCTAATTGTTTCTATCATTGCTCTACTAACACATTTGGTTAGCATGATAGCTTCAGAGTTTGCTTTCAATGCAGGTAAACAGACTTTGTCCAAGTCGAGCCTACTCAAGAAGACGTTTTTAAGCGTTAATGTGCATCAAGGATGGTATGATGCTCATTCTCGTATACAAAATAAGTATGACGAAATTGCAAGAAGTCAGGTAAATAATTTTTAGTTTTAATTTCGTTATATAATCAAACTTTGTTATTTCTCAATATTGTTTTGATTTCAAAAAATTGTACATGTAACAAGTTGTTCGTATACAATTTTGATTCCGCCTACTCAAAAACCAAATTGAGTTGTAGGTCCCAAGCTTAGATAAATGAGGAAGGTTTTCAACTAGTTATAAATTTTACTGTTTATCATTTTCACTGTTTATCTTATTATAAAAGGTAGGGCTTCTAAACCAAACTTGACTCAGCCCACGAGCCACGAGTTCAAGGACCAACCGAGCTTGGCCTTGAGTGATGAGTTGAGGAGGAGCTCAACTCATTCAAGGTGAGCCATGAGCTCGAGTAACATATTTTTTGTAACTCTGTTTGCTTGAAGAGAATAACTGAAAAAATGCTCCTGAGAAATGTGATTATTGTGCTTCAAAACATGGTTCCTTTGAATGAGGAGTTGATGTTGAAATAATGACAGTGTCCACGAAATCTTACTCCAGACATTAGAGCCGCACCTCTCTAAGTGGCAACTTTGGTGTCCGTAGTATAGGTTCTGTTGATTGTCATTGTAGGTTGTGGAATTTTATGTATCCAAATGATAATTCGTTATGGACATCGACCCAAGAAGACTACTGGACCTGGAAGAAAGGAGGAGTACTCTATTTTTATTTTTATTTTTATCGTAAATGTAAAAAATTATATAGATCAAAATGAGATACAAAATCACCGGGGCATTCCCGGGAAGAAACTTGAAGTTGCAATTCAAGTTACATCATTTCCAAGTTGATGTTTTATATATGCATCTACTTGAGGGGAAGTATTACATTGGACAATTAATTTGTATGGACCAAAATAATAGTTCAATATAGTAAAGGTCTAGTAGACAAATAATGTATTTTGTGTTTCTATTTATAACTTCTTGTAATCTTTTTCACAACTAAGCAATATAAGAATACCCCACTTTATATTTCTACTTCTTGTATAGCTTGAAATATACTATGTGAATCTCGACGAAATCAAGGAACACTTTGTTATCCACTACGTTACCTGCAGAATAAACCATGTATATTTGGATACCACACCGAAGAAGCAAAAAAATCTGCACCTAGAGATCTCAATCTTGAAACATGGATTACTGAAAATCACAAGTGAAAAGCTAGCTTATTGGCTTGATAAGTTTGTCCCAGATGTGATGACTTATTCAACTCCCCATAGCCAAGACGATACAAATTGCTACATTGAAGACCTTTCAGTACAAAAAAAAATTTGTTAACAATCAAAGTTTAAAATCCAAACCTAGACATGTTAACTTCCATTCATTTTAAATGCAGAAATAAATCATATTAAATATTAAAATTATTATTTTCTATTGTAAAATTCTACAGAAATTTCCACAAAGTCTCTCATATAAATTGGATTTAGCCAACCTATAGAGGGACACCACAAAAATTTATAAACATCAAACCTCAATCAAACTTCAACGTTACCAAGTATTCCAAATTCAATTTCCAACTCCTTAACATAACAAATTCAAACCATAAATTCCAATTAATGAAATAGGAGATAAACTAAAACAAAATTTAGTCAATTAATTTAAAGAATGGACAAATGAAAAAGTAACGAACGAAAACCTAGGTAAATTCCTAGTTCAACTTAAAGATAGTCAAATAATGAACAACTTAAATTTAATAATAGACTCATAGTTAAAAATGAGAATTTATTGTGAAAATGTAAATGGTAATGAGTGAGTTTGCCCCCAAGCGATCTCCACGAAACATCTAGTCTTCATTACTTGGAATGGGGAGAAACTAAGGGGTGAGCAAAAGCGTAGAAAGTAAACTTCATGCACGTGATGCATGCTTAGGAAATGAAATGCTTTAATACTTCGAAATATATATTCTCATATACTTGAACTTTTCATAACTTTTACTTTAAGTTTTCAAAACATTCATTTCGTTTCTCAAAACTTTATTTCTATCGTAAGCTCACTGGCGTATCTTCTAGTCAATCAGAATGCAGTTGACAATTGTCTTATTTGGAACCAGATCACTTTTATCGATAATACCGTAGAGCTATCAACATTCTCTTTTTCCACCGCAATGTCGTTTAACATCTAATTTTTTGTCAATTACGTAAGTCCCCCGCGCCCCATTTCTTAAAACTTGGGATACATGTCTTTTGAGAAAACTCGTACTTTTTCACATTCTTCATTTGAAAACATTTGATTTTCAAATTTAATGACAATGTATACTTGTCGATGTAATGACAAAATATACATTGATGCTTGAACATTTTCATAGATAATACATACCTGTATAAAGTAATGAAAAACACCAAAAACGTGTGAACTGCAAAACAATCACTTAAGCAAATTAATCCACATTAATTATTCAACTTGGATGAAAACAGGGGAAGTTTACTTACTTAGCGTTCTTGGAATTCACTTTCTTTGATTGCAGGTGGAAGTGTCTTAGTTGCCCGTGATGTCAATGTGCCTAAAATCTTAGTTATATCTATTCATTAAATAAAATATATTTTTAGTTCAAAAACATATGTTTTACTATTCTTTTAATATTAACAAAACTCCTAACCGGGGTTAAAACTTCAATTTGATTCACAATTTAACCCAAACGTGACCTTAAGCTATGTCCAATGCATATAATACTATATTCGAAACAAGAGATTGATTTCAATGGACAATGAAAAGTTTTCTTATCTTTTAATTCAAACTCAAACTCAACATTAAACTAACAAAAATCAATTAACTAACTAAATTTATAAATTTTAAATTTGAGAATTTCGAATGAGAGGTTCCAATTCAAATCTTAAAAATCAACCAATTCGACCTTGTAACATAAAAATTCTTAAATATGAGAATTTTTATCGTATCAACATAAAAATTACGTGAAGTTCAAGAATTAACGTAAAATAAGAAGTGGTATTACAAAAATGGTCTTTGTAACATTCAAAATATAACATTTGGTAGTTCAATGTTGCTGAAGGGACTTTTCACTACATTCTGACAAATGAATGTTGTCATTGGTGTTAATAATTGAGATTTAACAACATTTTTTAAATGAGTGTTACTAATGTAGCATTTTGCAACATTCATTGGCTATTGCAAAAAAATTACATTTTTTAGTTTTTTGCAAAATTCATCGCAAGTTGCTAAATGTTAGTTTTGAGACCCTTTGGCAGCGTTCTACGTGTGTTTCAAAAAAACTTATATTTTTTGTTTTTTATAACATTCATTGAGTATTGCAAAAGAGGAAATTGAACAATTTATAAATAAGGGATTTAAAATTACAAACTTCAAAAATAAGATTAAATCTGTATAATTTCAAAAATCAGGTTGTAATTAGAATTAAATAACTAAAACTATATTTATTATATATATCAGGTTGCAGGCTTACAACATTTTATAATTTCAGGTCACAAATTGATTTCAAGGACAAATTATTTAGAGTCACAATTTATTTTAGATCACAAGTCACAACCATCTTTAATTCTTATCACAAACACAATTTTTAAGGTCACAAGTTAAATAATTATAGGTCACATTTTTACTTCAAGGTCACACCCATCACCATCACCATCACCACCTCCTCCTACCACTAAGACCATGACCATCGTCACCGCTTTCACCATCACTACAACCACAACATTGACTGACAAGCTCCACCCCTACCACCAAAACAACAGACACATCCGATTTTTTGCTTTGTTTCCTTGTTTGTTGATGCATATTTTGTTTATCAAAAATCCTACTTGTACAAGTAGGTTGACAAAAAGATGAGGTAGCAGAATTGTGAAAAATATTGATGTTAAAATTAATGTGATGAGTGAAATAAGTAGATTATGTGACACATGTTATGTGTCAATCTTACAATTAAATTCCTTAGTATAAGTAGTAAAACTCTTTATTTACCGCAACTGCCAGATGAGTAGGTTTGGCTTGGTCTTGTTTTCACATTCGTGCAATTAAGTTACAAATTATTGTTTGTGACTACTATTGAGGTAGAATCAGTTTTTATAACGACAAAAACTAATTATTAGCATCAAGATATGAATCTCGTAATTACAATGTTACTGGTTCAAGGAATGGCAACAATTAATTTAAGGAAATAACATAGCTTAATGAAAGGGGGGGAAATTGTATAAAACAAATAAATGAAATGGAGAATTACCTCAAAAAAATGGGGAGAGGGGCTAGGCGTGAAACATGGGGTGAAAAAACAAGACCTCAGTCAAAAACCTAATTTAGGCATTTTGTTGTTGAATTTAACCATAGAATCCTTGCCATTCTCTTTTTTTATTTTCTATTTTTAACGTTATTCTTGGAACATCAAGAATTTCTTAACATTTGCTAAACAATTTAGGATCTTGCTTTCATTCCGATTTATCTGCATGAAGTAAAATGGATGCATTTCTAGCATCATTCTAATATCCTAACAACCCGATTCATTTTTACGTACACAATTTTTATGCATAATGGCAACATCTTCTGGTGCAAGGAAACATTCAACCTCCGTCGGAGGAGCCGGAGATCGCCCTCCGCAATCGGTGAAATTTGCACGGCGTACATCTAGCGGACGCGTCGTAAGCCTTTCCCGAGAAGATGACTTGGATTTGCCGGAAGAATGTGCCGTGCAAAATGATTACATTAATTACACCGTTCATATGCCACCAACTCCAGATAATCAGCCTGGAGCCACATCAACTACTAATGCCGCAGGCGACAAGCCCGATGGGCCAACCACTTATCGTGCGCCTTCATCCCGGTTTCGCTCCGAGTCTCAGCGAATAAGGATGGGTAGTAATGGCGGCGATCAGGACAGTGGCGCTGGTGATGCGGCTGGAAAACTCGATCGTAGAATGTCACTGATGAAATCGAATAACAAATCGATGCTGTTAAGAAGCCAAACACAAGATTTTGATCATAATCGTTGGTTGTTTGAATCAAAGGGAAAATATGGGATTGGAAATGCTTTCTGGCAACAGGATGAGGATTCATATGATCATGATACTGGAATGAGCATGCAAGATTTCATGGACAAACCCTGGAAGCCTCTCACAAGGAAGATTAAAGTTCCTCCTGAAATTATTAGCCCTTACAGGTGCACCCCTTATATGTGTACTTTATGAGAAATCTAAGGAACGAGTCCAGATTTTCTATCCCAAAATGGTGTCATTTTATCTGTTCATCCAATTAAAATTGTACACTTTTTGAATGTAACTGTTTGTATATATTTAAAATCTTTATGCTTGCATGTATACGTTTTGATTGGGTTGACAACTAAGGGTACACCATTTTGGGACAGCACATTTGGACTCGGAATGAGGAATTTTAACCGGCAATAATCATAAATATCATTTACCTTTTAACACAATTTCAAACTGCATTATATCTAAAAGCCTAATGCAAATTTTTTCTTCCACAGATTACTCATCATGTTGCGTATGGTAGTATTGGCTTTTTTCCTTACATGGAGAGTAAAAAATCCTAACCACGATGCAATGTTGCTCTGGGGATTATCTGTTGTATGTGAAATATGGTTTGCATTTTCATGGCTTCTTGATATTCTTCCAAAGTTCAATCCAATCAACCGAACAGCAGACTTGGCTGCACTCAAGGATAAATTCGAATCTCCATCTCCCACGAACCCAAACGGCCGGTCAGATCTTCCGGGCATGGATGTATTCATATCTACTGCTGACCCGGAAAAGGAACCGCCTTTGGTTACTGGTAACACAATTCTGTCCATTCTTTCTGTTGAGTATCCGGTCGAGAAGGTAGCAGTTTATATCTCGGATGATGGTGCTGCAATTCTTACCTTTGAGGCAATGGCAGAGGCCGTTAAATTTGGCGAGGTATGGTTACAATCTTTTGCTTTTAATCAATAAACTTAATGGATCTAATTGATTAGTAGCTAGCTAAAGTTAAATGACTTACTTTTTTTCGACTGAAAAATTATAAATAAAAAAATGTGATAAGTAAAATTGTTGTACTACAATAGGTTTGGGTGCCATTCTGTCGAAAGCACAACATTGAACCGAGGAATCCAGAGAGTTACTTCAGCCAGAAGACCGATCCAACAAAAAACAAAAAAAGACCAGATTTTGTGAAGGATCGTCGGTGGATTAAGAGGGAGTATGATGAATTCAAGGTAAGGATCAATGGTCTGCCAGAAGTAATACGAAAACGATGTGAAATGTACAACAAAAATGAGGAAATGAGGGAAAAGAAGCTCATTAAGGAGAAAAACAATGGCGTGCTGCCCCTGGATCAGAAGGTCGAGGTCACAAACGCCACATGGATGGCAGACGGGACGCATTGGCCTGGAACGTGGTTTAAGAGCTGTGCTGATCACTCGAAGGGAGATCATGCTGGAATTTTGCAGGTACTAAAACAATATAACTTTCTAACAAGAAATTTCAGCTCATTTAAATAAAGAAAGTGATCATACTGGCATTAGGAAGAAAGGCTGATGATACATTGAATGACTCAAGAAGTTCTCCAAATTGGTTTTCCCTATTTGATTTAGACATAGCAATGAACCAAACGAAGTTGCATTAGAAAAAGGCTTACTTTTAAAACATCATCAATAAAAATCCATACTTTTTTGTGATCATAAATATCATTTCCCAACTTTTGACATTTTTTCCCTACAGATCATGAGCAAGGTTCCAGAAAATGATCCTATAATGGGTGGTCCTGATGAAGGGAAGTTGGACTTCACCGGTATTGATATCCGCCTTCCTATGTTCGCATATGTGTCGCGTGAAAAACGCCCTGGTTATGATCATAACAAGAAGGCCGGAGCCATGAATGCTCTAGTGAGAGCATCTGCCATAATATCCAATGGACCATTCATTTTGAACTTGGATTGTGATCACTATATCTATAATTCTATGGCTATACGAGAGGGAATGTGCTATATGATGGACCGAGGTGGTGACCGTATCTGCTACTTACAGTTTCCACAAAGATTTGAAGGAATTGATCCATCAGACAGATATGCCAACCACAATACAGTCTTTTTCGATGGTAAGAATCATATGTGCTTAATTTTAATGCATATATAAATTCATAGAATGCTTAACTGATGCATAAAGAAGTAGTAGAAGTAGAACTGAAATATTCTTAGGCAAAATCAGCCCGAAATTGATGCATAAACAAGTAGTAGAAAGTAAAACTGAGGAATCATTTTGCCTTTATACCTTTCTTGTTACATTAAGCTTGTAGTATGGCTCATGTACATATCAATTTTGTGGAACAATCTGGAATTTGTTAATGTTACAATCAGGAAATATGCGAGCCTTGGACGGTCTCCAAGGGCCAGTATATGTCGGAACAGGATGCATGTTTAGGCGGTATGCGTTGTACGGGTTTCTACCACCACGATCAAATGAGTATTCTGGGGTGTTTGGACAAAATAAGGCTCCGGCTAAGAGCATCCAACCTCAATCTGATGAAGAGGAGCCCTTAACAGGGCATCCTGACTTGAACCTGCCCAAGAAGTTTGGGAATTCGACGGTGTTCACCGAGTCTATAGCAGTTGCTGAGTTTCAAGGACGCCCTCTTGCCGATCACATCTCTGTCAAGAATGGTAGGCCTCCAGGCTCATTACTCGCACCACGTCCTCCACTCGATGCACCCACTGTGGCCGAGGCAATTGCTGTCATTTCTTGCTGGTAATTAATGGCTTAAATTTCTTAGCCTTTCAGTATAATTTCTGAACATTCAGGCATAATATTTGTAACATGTGTGCTTATTTGGAGAGACAGGTACGAAGATAAGACAGAGTGGGGAGATAGAATAGGATGGATTTATGGATCGGTGACTGAGGATGTGGTTACTGGTTATCGCATGCACAACCGTGGTTGGAGGTCTGTTTATTGCATCACAAAACGTGATGCTTTCCGAGGAACTGCCCCCATCAATCTCACTGACCGTCTCCACCAGGTGCTTCGATGGGCCACTGGATCAGTAGAGATCTTCTTCTCTCGAAATAACGCACTTTTAGCAACTCAACGCCTCAAGTTTTTGCAGCGCATAGCCTACCTCAATGTCGGTATCTATCCTTTTACATCATTCTTCTTAGTGGTCTACTGCTTCCTCCCTGCCCTATCCCTCTTCACAGGACAGTTCATCGTGCAATCATTGAATATCGCGTTCCTTTGCTACCTCCTGACAATCACCGTCGTGCTCACTCTAATTTCACTCCTCGAAGTGAAATGGTCCGGTATAGCCCTCGAGGAATGGTGGCGTAATGAACAGTTTTGGGTCATTGGTGGCACTAGTGCCCACCTTGCTGCTGTCATCCAGGGTCTCCTCAAGGTCATAGCTGGGATTGAAATCTCATTCACGTTGACCTCAAAATCGGCTAATGAAGACGAGGATGATATTTATGCTGATCTCTATATTGTCAAATGGACAAGCCTTTTCATAATGCCATTAACTATCATCATTGTCAACCTCATTGCCCTCGTGATGGGGTTTTCAAGAACTGTTTATAGTGTGATTCCTCAATGGAGTAAGCTTTTCGGAGGAGCTTTTTTCAGCTTTTGGGTGTTGGCTCATATGTATCCATTCTGCAAGGGACTAATGGGGAGGAGAGGGAGAGTGCCTACCATTGTATACGTTTGGGCCGGGCTTCTTTCCATTACGGTCTCGTTGCTCTGGATCACGATTAGCCCGCCTCAGGGAAGTGATGGTACTGCAAGTGGTGGTGAGCTTAAGGTGTAGTCACAGCAGAAAAATGGTGAATCAAAAATGATTCGAGAATACGCCTAGTTTAGTGATATGAAGTATGAACCAATGCAAACTTTGTAGGGATTTGTATCTCCCAGATGTAGGAGTCATAGTCTAATAGAAACTTTTGTATTTTCTTTGTCTAATTCCTCGACGTTGTATAATAACAGGGTAGTGTAAATGAGAGATAATGCCACAATTTGAAAACATCTTAGTAATGGCAAAAATCTCTGATCCCATCCGAAACCAACGGATACCCACTTCGAAGGGAACGAAGATTTCTAGATCCCCAAGTTGTTGGAGCAGATCGGAAAAGAAAATTTCTCAATCCAGAGTCTGATATGGATTGGGGCTGGTCCGCTCTGATGTGCCCAATATAATTAAAAAATTCAATTGAAAAAAAAACTAATATCAACAAAAAATATTATTGGTTCGGGACAGCAAACGAATAAAGTAGCCTATCCATCCTGCCCTGAAATTTGGTGGATCGCAGAATGGATATAGATCGGATTGAATTCTCGTGGAGTGAATATAAATTACCCCGATTCACCCCGATGCCATCACTAAAACATTAGTCGAGTACACAATATTTTTCTCAGGCCATCCCACATCCCGAGCTCTCATACAAACCCAATGATGCAGTAGAAAGCACGGAACATAAACTTGCTAGTGACGCAACATTGTCTTCTTCCGAGTTTAGGGATGGCAAAGTGTCGAGTGGCCATCCTTGTCTCCTATGGAACAACCATAAAAGAAAACTCTTTTATGTGTATACAAATCCACGTAACTCAATTCAACAACCGTTTGATTGAGTACGCTACCCATAGATTTCTACCTCTTATTATAGTGTGCGCTTCCGCGGGGGGGGGGGGGGGGGGCACGCATGCAAGAAGGAAGTTTGAGCTTGATGCAAATGGCTAAAATATCGTCTGCTTTATATGAGTATCAATCAAATAAAGAGTTATTTTATGTATCAATCCTTGCATCTCCTACTACTAGTGGGGTACTAGCTAGTTTTGGTATGTTGGGAGATATCATTATTGCTGAACCCAATGCCTATATTGCATTTGCGGGTAAAAGAGTAATTGAACAAACAGGCAATATAAGGCGGAGATTAAAATGCCACATTTCTCTCAAATAATGGAGATCAAGAAGAAAATTAAAGATAGATATGATGTCAAAAATAGAGTTAGATTTCAATTTAATTTGATTAGATTAGTTTTGATATTTTAATACAATTATAATTTATTAGAAGTTTTTTTCATTTTAACTTTTTTTTTTTAATGAGGAAACTCGTAGCAACTATCCACTGGGTGCGCATTGAGTAAACTCTCGGATTGACGTAATAGCCTTCAAATCACGTTATCGGGTAAATCACACTAAACAAGCCCGGTGCGACATGTTCAATTGAGAAAGTGTTGGTATGGCAATCGAATCGAACTGGTGATCAAAAGCTTCTGCGTTCAATTTATTTGCTTTATAAATAGGAGGTTTATTGAATGTAATAGTTGACCCTTGATATATGAATAAAGATGGATTCGTCTTTGCCCACAATTCTTCTCTTTCTTCACACCTTTCTTTTTGCTCCTTTTAACGAAATATACACTCATGTGTTTTCAAGGCAGAAGCGGTAGAGGCTCCTAAGATTGGAGTTCAACCTTTTAGTTTTAAGCTATTAAGCTATGTGTAGTGCCAATCAGCGCTGTATTTTAGGAACTTTCAAGGATAGAGGTAGCCGATTAGACACGGTGGTGGATGGTGGCGTGTGGAGGTGGAAGAGCGTTTATTAGTTGGGAAAACTGAGATATAACTAGACAAGCATGGTAAAGCATCTTAGATTCAAGAATCAATCATTGAAACATGGATTCGAACCACCAAACAAGCCATTTCCCTTTGAATGCTCGTTTGAGCAACAGTTGGCTTACAACCATTCAATTACATGTATCTTGTTCAACTCCCCTCTTCGAATCAATGAATATTCCATTTTTTAGGAATCCCATTTTTCCTAGGGAAGACAAGTTCTTAACATTTTAAATACATGGCTGCATATAATTTCAAACATCAGAGACCAATTAAGTTTTTAACCCTTGAACAAATATGGTTTTGAACAGACTTTGATCCTAACTAATGAAGTTCAAATATATTCTTATATTTGCCTATGGCTTCGCCAAACCATCACGATTCCGATCATGTCATCTTACACAGAAAGATGGAAAGAAAGAAAATTAAATGCATCCTTCTGAGTACCACCGAAGAAATCATATTCTATATCGAGTCCAATATTTTCAAAATTTATCTATTCTAAATAATTCGTTATTAACCATACATCAGATCAAAATTAGAGGCCAACAGAAAGAAAAGCTCAGACTAAGAGGGAGGGAACAGGCAAAGGAACAGCAAAACTGTGGAGTCAACATTTGAAGCCATGACAAACCATCAATACGATGATGAAAATCAAAGCTACGATGACAACGAACACAATCAGTTTGATCTTCATATTCTGAAGCCACATTCTTCTCTTCATCTTCGTCCCTTGTGTCTTAAAATCCTGTGCCTAAAACTCAGACAGACACACAAAATATGAACCATGTCAATGAAAGCCAGAAAAACGATCTAATTCCAGTTCAAATGAGTAGACCGCGAAGGCCTTTGCAGTTCAAATATCGATAAACATGTTCAAGTTGTCTATCTAACCTGTGACCTGAGATTATCGGTCTTATCAACAAGAATCTCAATCTTCTCACCTCGGTCGAGAACCTTAAAATGAAAATAGAGTTAAACGTGTAATGAAATATATGTTAAGGGATAGCATCCCATATCGAATAAAGATGAAAATATAAACCAATTTATAATGTTTTGGGCTACTTCTCTTAATAAGATTGATCTTTTAAGATGGAACCCCAAATCTTAACAATATACAGACAAAAAGAATAAGAAAAGTTTCAAGTGAGGAACCGTTCTACACCTTCTCAATGTTTCCCATCATCACTCCCTTTACTTCTGTAACCTGAGCCTTGGCTTTAGCAAGGTTGTCGATTTCTTCAGGATGATCAACGCAGTACTTCATGTGCTCTTTCAATTTTGGCCTACAGTAAGCATCGGCTATTTGAAAAAGCCCACAAAACCTAAAATGAAAAAAGCAACTTATAAACGGTTAAAAAGCAATTACCCGAATTCCTTTTTCAGGCTATTGGCACCTGCAGTTTCAGATTTCCCTCCTCCATATCGCTTGTTAAAATCATCCTTCACGCGCTCTAGAAAAGCAATTGGAACTTGCTTGCCAGCAGAATCAGCAGCAACAATGCAGTAGGCTATATAAAACACAATATAAAGCAAGAGAGTTGATGATCAAGAAATTCAAACATACCCATCAAAGTTCAGAAAAACTTAAAATCTCCAAGTTATATAAGCTTCTGTTTGGCAAACTGTTTAAAAACATGTTTTTAACAACACAATTTCTCAAACCACTTTTTAACCACACACATTTTCTCTATCTACTTTTCAACCACATATTTTTCCTCGAAAATATTAGAAAAAACATGTTTTTAAACACAAAACATTTAACAAATGAAGCCCAAGATTTCGATTAGAGGACACCTAACGGAGTGTTCGGCTGATGGAGCCGCAATTTATTTTTCAAATTTTTGGTGTTTTTTAGGTAGATCAATGATTAAAAATTGGAGAGTAAAAATATGTGTGATTTAAAAGTAGTTTGGGAAATTGTGTTGTTTATAAATTGTAATCATTGCGTAAAAGAACGGAGTGGAAATAACAAAAATTCTGGACTTCAAAAGTTAACAATAATAATAATTATTATGCAATTTCAATCATCCTAGTTAACCCTTCTGTATAATTCAAAGAAATAAAGATGTGAAATGGAAAATAATGGGATTTATTAGCTTATGATGCCAAGGACATACTACAATATACAAGTACAACAGTATGTAAAGCGCCATATGAAGCTGATAGTCCCGATGAGCTGCAGAAGCTGAAGATTTAAGGATGTCGGTTTGGGAAGTGTTTACGGAGGATTTAAATTATAAATAGATAGAAAAGAGTGGAGGATAAGTGGATAATAAAAAGAGTCCCTCCAATGTGTGGACAAAAAGTATTTTGACCAATTATAAACAGTCTATAAACATTAGCTGGGGAGAATCATTTTGTGAAGATCATTGAGAAAATGGAGAGTAGTTCAAGAGAGATTTGAGGCTCTCAAATGCTCTAGAAGATTTCCTAATTTCTTTTCAATTTCCATTGCAATGCCATTCTTTTTTAGTTCAATAAATGCACAAAAATACATTACATATCAGATTCCCTATTAGAAGCTTATGAAAATTAATTAATCTATATACCACCTATAGTTACAAAAGTGCAACAGATCAGCAAAATAGAGTCAATCAAACATAAATGTTGCTATTATCTTGTTTCATTGAGCATCTAAACTGAATGAATTCCGATCGTGACAAGAATATTTGTCAACTATTCTGCAACAAAATAATTAAATTAAAAATGACCTGGGAGGAAAAAAAATGTAGAATTATTGTAACCATCAGAAGGCAGGCAATGAGAAATCAACTGAAGTACAGTTCGATTTTAGTTCTTCGATCTACTATACAAATCATCGCACACCATGCTAGAAGAAAGTACTAGATGCCTCCGAAATTGGAATGAAAATGATTTATTGACTGGACTCTGATGTTTTTTCATTAAAATTTCCCAATTTCCTTGAAACCATTATTCACCACTCACACTAAATATTTCAATTTTCATGAAAATATAAAAGATTTGCACTGATATTAATCACCGACCTTAGGAAGGTCTTTCTTCCTTACAAACAATAAAGGAACATGGATGTCTGTCTACAAAAAAAAAAAATGGCTTCTCTTCCAAAATCTCCATAAAATCATCACAAATTCCTCAAAATACATCAAAATTCTTCGATTTTGCTGCACAAATCTTGCTCATATCTACTTTCCATTGAATTTATAGTCTTCCCCTAAGGTCGGATCCCAGCGCGGTAAAGTGGTATACTAGTATATATATATGATGAAGACGCCCAAAATCACACATTCATATCCCACAAAAACCGATTCCCCTAAAATATATACATATTTCCCCACTCTCCTTGAAAATTTTTTACAACAATTTCCAGTTCAGAACTCATATTTATGCAAACAGATGCATAGATGAATAAACATATAATAAAAACATAGAAATCAAGCAAAATGATAATAGAAATCATCAAATCAAAATGGGCAAAAGAGTAAAAAAAAAAAAAAAAAAAAATTGATATAAAAATTTAATATCTACAAAATCAGAGGTAATGGAACATACTAAATCCATTTTCCACAAGGTAATTAAAGGTGTGACCATCACAATCGTAAGTGAATTTGTTATTTGATGCAGGCAGCTTCTCCAGGCATTGGGATGCTATGCTGGTGAAATTCCCCGAAAATTCAGTGTACTCAGCTAATATAACGTTGCCCCTTGCAACAAAGCTATAGATCAATGTTTGTTGACCCATTATACACAATTTTTACACGTGATTCTTGAAAAGAAAAACCCAGAACCCGAATTGGAAAAAAGGAGATGAAAGAATGATAAAAAGAAATCCAGTTCAGAATTTTAGAATAAGAAATGAGTTTGCGTGATGTAATAGAAAATTGAGGCTGGGAAGACGAATGGATCCGAGAAAACTGGAGATGAAAAAGGTGGCAAACATGAAGACAGGGTAAAGGCTCTCAAGAGTTATGTTTCATGCAATTGGGAGAAAGATGCGCGGTTGGATTTTTGTTACCGAAGGATTATGAAAAAGTTTTAAAATATTAGAAAAGTCAAAATTTATGGGCTTGACGAAGAATGGATGGTTGAGATTGAGTTTGAAAAGTTGTGATGAAATTTTTACCTTTACCAAACAAGCTCTAAGGATGCGTTATTTTACGTAATAATTATAATTTATAAACCAATTTATAAACAACACATTTTTCCAAACTACTTTTTAACCACACATTTTCTCTTTTCAATTTTCAACCACACATCTTAGTTAGAAAAAAATTGGCAGGTGAGCCAACGAACAAAGTGTAAATGAATAAGTAGACGATTTAAAGTCATTGAAAGTAACTTAATTAAATAGAGGATAGTTGCGCTATGCACCCTTTTTTCTCCTTAAACTTAAATATGCTCACTTGCAATATTTATGCAAATGTCTCATTAACTAGTTGCTTGTGGTCCGCTTGGGAGGTCCGGTTGTGTAGGCACAATTAAGTTAGTCTCGTGTCTATATTTTTGGTTTGTTAATTGGACTAAATAATTTAGGAATAATTAGGCCCTACACTAATGATTTCTACCTTCATTAGATAAATATCAAGTTTTCAAACTATTTAGAATTGTACGTGATATTAAATATCTCTCTCTCTCTCTCTCTCTCTCTCTCTCTCTCTCAATATAGCTTTTTCTCTTTCCAATCTTCTCTCTTTCTTATCTTTAGAAAACTCTTTATCAAACGTAAATCTCTCACCCATTCCTCCATTTGAATCAACTTTTGAAGCCTCAATTTTTGAATCAGAATTTTTCCGTCAAATCCTACGATTTCGCTGCCCATACGATTGAAGAAATCTGACCTCTGGTGAGTGGTAATGACAAAAACTCGTGTTTGATTGCGAGCAATTGTAATGAAAGAGACTTCTTTGATGAGGCCCCTATTCTATTGCAGTGGATTCTGTCATACGCATGGGGGCAATGTCGGCGTAATTTGGGGTTCTTGTGTAGGTCCTTTTGATGCTATGTCACTAGCATCACTGGTGCATCTTTCGTAGCTAAGTCATCATATGGGCTTCATGAGGGTAAGTCATACATATTGATTAGTATGATGAGTATTGACCGGTCTTAACATGAACAGTTTCTAAATAAATCATGTCATAGGCACCCATTCCCAACCTATGTTTTTCACAAAAGTTATTTGTGGCTCACTCGATTTCTTTATAAGGATAGAATGGAACACTGGTGCTTCATGTAGCTTCACAAAGCAAACGATTTGCACTCAATCGACTGACTCTTCAAAGATCTAGAGTTTCTCTTAATGCAGTAGCAGATGAGAGCCAAAATAGTCACCAATAAAGCTCCAACAACTATTCTTTCAAATAGAAAAATAATACTTCAATGTTTGAAGTGGTATTTTGTGTTGGTATTTTGTAATATAACAAATCATTATAGCAGGTTTTAGAAGTTAATTTCCTTGCTTGAAGTGTTGATTAGATTGTAATTTTTGGTTGTTCTTAGTTGAAATTGCATCAAGTCTTTGTACTAATTTTTTATGAACATTACAAGACATTACTGAACATTACGACACAATATTACAAAGATTGTAATGTTACACAAACTACAATTACACAACATTACAATGACTATAACATTGCTACAAATTTGAACCGACACAATGAAAAATAGTAGTAATAATATTATACAACTGTGATCTAAAATTACAACACGTTACATAATATTACAGAATGATAACTATTACAAAATGACTGTAATATGTAACATTACATGATTAACATTACATAACATTACAGAATGTAATCGCCAGAAAATCTGGTGCTATTCGTCGAAAAATGGTAGAAACCGTTAACAGTCGGAAAGAAGGATGCCCAAACCATGATGTAGGAAGAAAACCATTGATTGTAGAATAATTATTGATAAATACAAATTTCCTAATTTAAATCCCTAAATAAAAGATATTACAATATTTAATGTTCATTATCCATTAATTTTTTCTCTCACATCAAATTGGGTATTTTTCTAAACTATAGAAATTGAAATGGTAACAGCTTTCCTAAATATAAGGAATTTATCTTTAATATTGTCAATAAAAAATATTACATTCTCTCTCATGAGAATCTGGCATTTTTCTAAAGTTGTGATAAGAAATTCAGTAATATTACTAATAGTTTGAAAACCTAGTATTTTTCAATTACAGGAGGTTACACTTAAGTACTTACGTAATTTACCATTTAATTTACTAGTGTATCTTGAGCTTGGTAAGTTGAGTAATTCATTGTGTGTGTTTGAATTGAACAATATATAGGGAATTGGGAGGGTAAACGACTTAGGAGTGTCTTGAGGTTCTTCCTTCGCTAGCCATTCAATTTTATTTTATTTTTTTGTGTCCCTTTGTAATATTGTGTTCATCACCATTGATTTTTGTGTGAGTTAGAGTAATAGTAAGGCAACTAAGATGTAGTGGTTAATATTTCTTAAACTAATTTAAATTACATCAATCATCTCAATATTAAAAACAACCCATTGTACAAATATTGCACAAAAGAGACCAAATGATAGCCTAGTTGGTAAAGGCATACTTTACTAGGCTAACAGCCTGGGTTCAAAGCCTCTTGAAGGGGGGATTGGGGGTTGGGATTTGGGGGGTTTGGGGGTATCTTTGTAATAAAAAAATATATATATTGCACAAAAGATGAGTGTTCGCTACAAACACACCGTAAGTGCACGAGTCGCATACAAGTGATAGTGGACTAATTGAGTCCGGTTTATCGATCCCACAAGGATTGTCTATTTCAACTACACTCTAGTATAATTAATTTTAACAAGAAACACACACAATAAAGATTTGTTTGGGAATGTTCTCGTACTAGAATTAAAGTTGCAATTGTAAATAAATAACTAGAAAAATGGTGATGAATAGATGATAAAGGAGTGTTGGGATTCTTGATTCCACTTGACCATTACCTAATTGAATTATCAACAAGCACATAGAAACGCAATTCATTAATCATGTTAGACCCGATTTTCCAAGCTTAGTCAATTACCTCTCTCGAGTGAAATCAACCCTAATTAGTGGCATTAACCTACTATATCTCTATGTCGATTAAAAACACGCCAATTGCATTAAACCTTTGTGAAAATAGCTCAATGGGTCATCTAGGGTTTTAGGTATATCTCTATCCTAAGCAAGAACCTAGAGCAAATATTGTATTGATCTAGAATACACAACAATTTCTCAATAATTGTACATCCCATGAAACCTAAGTATAAATGTGGCCACAATAAATGCTAGTCAATAAATACAACAATAAATGCACAAGATAATAAAAAGCTTAAATTCTTAATACAAGCATTAAAATCAATTAAGCTAGGTCAAGTTTCAACAATAATCCCAACACTTTAAATTTAGCTAAACATATGTTCGAAAATTACAAATAACATGAAGCAGTAAAATAAAACCCGGAATGAGAAGATTGTGAATTTGGCTCTCAGCATCAGCAGCGTCCTCAGCAATGTTGGTTACCAGGCAGCAAACCAGCAACCAGGCAACCAGCAGCTGTGCAGCAGCAGAACGTTTCCAGCACAGCAGCAGCACCAGCAGGTTCAGATCAGCAACATCAGCAACATCAGAAGCAATTCCAGCAGCAGCAGAACAGCATTTCCAGCAGCAGCATCAGCTTCCAGCAGGTTCAGATCAGCAACATCAGCAACAGCAATTCCTGGCTTCAGATTTCAGCAGTATCTATACACCAGCAGCAGCAGATTTCAGCAACCCCAGTTTACAGCAGCATGACTTCCTCAGCTGCAACAGCTTTGGATCAGTTGCACCAGCTGCAGCAGGTCCTCCTCTTCCCAGCAGTAGTAGCAGCCTCAGGCAATGATAGTTATTGCTCCTGTCACCAGCAATATTGGGCTTCTGTCACCAGCCCTCTAGCACCCCCCGATTCCTCTCTGTAGTTCTTTCTTCTGGTTTCCTCCTTTCAGCAACAAACCAACCAATATATTCTCTCAAACTATGTACCAGCAGTAGCAAACCAGAAGTCCAACAGCCTCTCCTCTTCTGCCTATCTATCAATCACCGGTGGTTATCAATAGCCACTGTCACCAGCTACTGCACTTCACCCTCGGTTTCACTCTCCAGTCCCTTTCTCCGTGTCTGGTTGTGTGTATATATCTTCCAGCAGCTGCAGCCTCACATGCTTTAGCCCATCCTTCTCTGTCTCTTAGTTTTCTTTTTCCCATACCACAGCTGCCCATGCTCAACTTTCTCCATCATCCGCCCATCATGCCTTGTCTTCTTTATTTCACATGCTTTTCCAGCTTTTCAGATTCCCAGCCATGCTCTCCTGTCAAATTGCACTTTTGGTCCTTCAAGTTTTGAGATCTTTCAATTTGGTCCCTTGATTAATTGCATGGCTTGTTCAAAACTTCCCAGAAATGACAAAATGGTCCCCGAACTTCCAATTTCAGCGTAATTTGCACTTTTTAGTGGTTTGTTTGGCCTCAACTTGAATATTAACCTATTAATCACAAAATATGCATAAATTAGTAGATATTTGCTCAAGATATTCCAAAATATACTAATTTAAAGGTATAAAAAGTGTATAAAAATGCACTTAACAATGAGGTTTCTGAAAATGCATCATAAAGTAGAGAAATTAAATAACAAATAAAAGATAATGAATTAAACCCTTCCTTTGCTTGAATTCTTGAAGAAGATGATGCTTTGATCTTGATTTTGCTCAAAAAATGAAAAAATCCTATCACTTTGCTTTGTATTTTCACCCCTCTTCTTGCTTTTATAGTTGAATGGAGGCTAGGATCTTGAAATAAAGAACTAAAATTAAAATAAATTAAAAACTAACTAAAACAAAGATGAAAATGTACAAAGAAAGCTAGGTTTTGGCAAAGAACAAGGATATCTCCTTTGAAGGAGCCAAAGTTGGCCTAAGACAAAAATAATTAAAATAGAAAGTAAAATCCGAGATTGAGCCGAAATGGCACAAGTGATCGCTTGGGCCTCTGACCCATGAGCACTTGGGCAAGTGGATTAGCCACTGCCCATTCCAGATCGCTTGCGGCGATCGCTTGATTCAGACCAAGCGACACGAGTTTGTTTAATTTGTAGTCAAGTCTTCCATCTTCTGATCTTGTTCAATTTAGTTTCGATATTTTGACTTTCATTACAAAATTGCCCCTGAAATATTTGCAAGACAGGTCGTCTTTCTCTCTAGACTGTTACGATCATACTTTTGATTTATTTCAATTAGACACCTCGACATCAAATTTGCTTTTCTTTTAGCTCAGTTCTCTATAATTTAGCTCAATTTCCTTTCCAATTGAGGTTGTACATAAATGTACAAGATAAACACAATTCACAAGTAGAGTTTTCACTGTAAATTATGTATGTTTTAATTTGTAACATAAATGAGTATTGTTGATAGATACCTTAAAATATTAATGACTAAATCATTCCCTGTTTTTTCAAGTATGTTGTCTTCATATGTTACAAGTAGATGACAAGCTTGTGCATTTTTCAATCTCAAAATTAACTTTTAACTTTCCAAAACCCTATCAAACAAGTTATTATACATTAAGCCACCGTTCGGATATGTCACATCAATTTTTTTTGGTTTTTCACGGATTTCAAAGCAAAATCAATGGTTAAAATAGTGTAGGTTATAAATTGGTTTAAAAACCATTTTTTATCACTTACCGAACGGAGGCTAAAATAGCTTTACGGCAGAAGAAGTCTGTCCTCATTTAGTCATCTTCACATACTTGTTCACAAATAGGGTTTCAATAGTTAGTATCATCATGTTCAAAATCATGGATAATAAATATTTGCAAATCATTTATTGCATACAATTTCATCATAATAGATTGAAGTATTGAAAACAAAACTTATCTGGTATAACAACTTCAACTTATCAATGAAGTAGAGACTTCATTCCACAAGATTCATTCTATTATCTTTCATCTTCATTTCTTTTTTCAATTTCGAACTCCATAGGATCCAATAATCACTTTTGATACGCTGTCCTAAAGCAATTATTATTACCCTCCCTCTCATTGTACAAATTGCTAATGTGATCAATCGGCAACAAGATTTGAGGATTAATAAGCCTTTTAAAAGAAAAACATCGAGCAAAAGTGTTTCCTTCAAGAACTTGAATGAACACTCCAAAAAGTTTTGAATGTTGTGAGAGAATTTGATCAATGGCATCTTGATTGATAATCAATTAATTTGTAATATTGATTATGGCATACTATAACCTATTTAAAGTTTTCCAAACACGACCCACGGCCAATTGATCATGAAATGATATTTATTTCATGAAAGAGTAACAAGAAATCAAAATAGCGATCGCATAGGCTTAAAATGCCTCTTTTGCCAATTTTCTCCATTTGATTTTGAACAAGACTTGAAATAATTGAAATCAAAATTCCATGAGAAGCGTGGGTGTGTTATAAAATATTAATATAAGTTAGATATGAATGACCAATTAAAATTATACCCTTATAAACTTTACATATTACGATTTTGTCATTGTCCACTCCTATAAATAGGGGCCTAAGTTTTCATTCAATACACACTTGAATAAGAAGAGTTTCTCTCCTTCTCTCCATCTCTCTCTCTTTTATTTGTTATAATTTTGGTAGTTTCACAACACGTTATCAATACAAGTCTCTAGTCATTGAGTAATATGACGAGGGTATGCTCTACAGTTGTATCTAAATGATAAACTTCTATATCATAAACTTGATTATTATTAATCAACATGAATCACTCTGATAAATTCCAGATCTAGAAAAATTCTTCTGTCGCCACCGGAAACTTTTTCTGAGTACACTATGGGCTTTCCTTTATTGGAATCTTTTTAATTCAACCATATTATTTTCTTTCCCATTTTGGAAAGTTCTTGTTTATTTATGAAATCACAGCAAAATAATTTTGATCAAACCAAACCACAAATCTTGATTGGTGCAGACAGAGGAAAGATAAGAAAACAAATCCATATCTCTCTTCTTCTCCGTCAATCTCCTATCTCCTTCTTTGAATTTTAATGTAAAAGATAGGTATTGATCTTGCCTCATACTCCACTAAACTTATATTAACCATATTTTAACTCGTTTAATTATATTTATTGATCATGTTATTAATATTAATAAAATATATATTATCATCATTAACACTAATATATGATCCATGAGATAAATTAAAGAGTTTAAACAAGGTACTGGTAGTATAATTATTGTCATACCGTGATGGACTGAGTTATAATGGACTGGATTTATACCTTGACTGGATATGACTCATTATCGTAACGGATTGGACTATTATGAATACCTTGACTGTATTTGGAGATATGACTCGTTCACTTATGAAAGGTAATTATTTCATTATGTTGACACTGCCTATATGGTCAGTCTATCGATTGAATATATGGAATACTTTACATGTATTCATATTTTACATTATTTCAAAAACACCTCAATTGTTGATTAATTCTAACATATTAGAGGTTGTTGTCAACATATATACGTGGTGGTATAACCCGAGTATTATTGTTGTTAACATATATACGATATTATTGTTATTTGATATTTCATTGAATGGTACTAGAAGTTATCACTACTGAAACATACTGAAGGGATAGTATTATAGCTCTTGAAGAAGTACAAAAGAGTCATACTGAAACATGTCAAGAAAGGGGATACATGTATAATACACAAAAAGAAAATGGGGAAACATTTATAAAATTCTCAAAAAGTGGAGATGTGTCTCGAGAGAAAAATACTTCATACTCTACCACCCCTAATCTTGTTGAGGTACACAAAGTTAAGCTTAAACATTTATAAAATCCTCGAAATTAGATGTGTGTCTCAAGAGTAAAGATACTCTATACTCTACCACCCCTAATCTATTCCGAGGTTCACAGGGTTAAATTTACATTTACCGGACTCCATTTTCACTTGATACCCCTTCCTTGCAATCAATCTATCTTAACGCTTGCTGAATCTTATATTGGAATATATGACTGCAACTTATCCAGCAGTTCCTTAATTGTAGGAGCAGAGATAAGGATCCTCCTAAAAAATGGAGATATGAATCCCTATTCCACAACTTAATTAAAAAATGTTAGCAAACCATCAAAGAAATTGTTAACATTTAAAATCCCAATAGGCTTGGTATGAAGATCCAATTAAACCCATGAGGTAATATTAAAGATTTCTTCTAAAGTACCAAAACCTCCAGGCAAGGCTATAAAGGGACTAGAACCATATAACATGCAAGTTATATGTTCCTGGATAGCTAATGTCTGTACTTCATGCCCTCATGTTTTTCTTGCAATATCTACCAAAGGAACAGGGATAACACCTATCACTTTTACTCGCTCTGTTTGAGCAAATTGGGAAACACAACCCATCAACTCACTGCTACCTCCTCCATACACAAATTTGATACATTTCTCTCCCCAACTTCTTTCCTAGATCCACTGGCTGCTTCTAGATACCCAAAATATTTCCCTACTTTTGATCCACAAAATACACAAATAGTTTTGATCTGTCGAAGTTTTTGGTCCTTCCATCTTTGAGAGTATAAGGAAGGAAAAACTTACGAGTAAATGTCATTTTGGGATACATGAAATTATGAAAATATTTGACTTTATAAAACCGAAAAACTTCACTATTTACTGCATGTCTTTTGAAAAAGTGAAAATCTACTTTTTACTAAATCACACTACTTTTGATAAAGCTCACCTTTCAGTGAATTTTCAATCACACTTTATCAATGCTCGAGAAATGAAATATGAAAATATTTTATAAATATGTATGCAAATATATAAAATTATTTATCTTGTATCAATGCTGAATAGCCAAAACATCATTGTTTATAACATATTGGAAAACATGATCTTTTGTTATTATATTCTTGAGACTATAACAGTCTTTATCATCATTGAATTGAGCTCATAAACAAAGGAGCTCACGTTGCACATATCCACAATGGTGCGTCTCAAGAGTCAATTAGATATCATCCAAAGACACCTTACTCAGTCCACCCTTAATGTAATCAATTTTTATCATCCCGATTTCTAGATGAATATATTATTAATTTACAACGGGTATCACATGTTCATCGAGCACATTTGGGACAACCGTATAATCTTTTTGCTCTCGCTTCTTTACGAAAGTACTCTTACCTAAGCTGGGCATATGTTTAGAAAATGAATCTGGTAATTCACCAACTAATCGATCTTTTGCTTCGATCAACCAACGAACATCTTCTGGAATGCCTTGATCTATCAGTAGCCTCAATCTTTCAAGTCGAACTATATAAATATTTTTCAAACCATTTACAGGAATATTAGAATAATATTTGCGAATATTTAATAATATGACGTCCATTTTTTATGGATCTAATTTTCTTCCCAAACGATATATTTAAATGCATTATTGAATCGCGTAAAAGAGCGCTCCGCGTGATATTGATTCCATCAAGAAATAATGGAATAAAATATTGAAAAGGCGAGAATAATGAGATAATGCGTCATTACCTTTTTCGATATAAGGGAAGATTTGGCGACAAGATTGAGAACATGAGATATTTTCTTGGATATTGTACCTGATTTTTTCGGTACACTAAAAGTAATTAAGGTATACTGATTTGTACTATACAGAAATACGTACTGATGAAATGAATATTGTATTGAACCAGAAGTTCATACATATGTACAAGTGAAATATATTGCTGAACCAGAAGTTCTATAATTTAGCATGATTGCTTTGATTCTAATTCAATAATGAGATTTATTGAGAATTTAAAATGACATTCATTGAAGAACCAGAAGATTGTTCAGGTTAACAAATTCTCATTGCTGCTTTTTCTCAAAAGCAAATTGATTATCTCACTAAGAAAATGAATGGCTGATTATTTGCTCAAGTAAAAATATTATGAGCAAAGTGATCAATACTAGTATGAATATATCTCAAAGTCATTAATGATTTTACGAATTAGTTGAGATAATAGAACATTATATTGTTAATGGTTTAGCAGATTAAAAGCCTCAAATTATTTGCTATGAGAACAAATTGAATATAAATATTTCTCATGAAGCAATATTATACATACAAACATGTCAATACGATGAAATAAAGATTAGCTTGTGAAGCTTTATGATTTCTAAGAAGTGCAATATGTATATACACTCCAACAAAACGCACTTAGATATATGTTTGTGATTATATGCATAATTATGAATGACATGTGTTGCGGAATTTTTAGCCGACTGATATAATACAAGATTCTCGAATACTATGGGGAAATTAAACAATAACACGCATGAAGCGTGATCAAACATAAAGCGTAATTATTCTTGAAGTATAATGACAATCAATTCCAAAAACAAATATCTCTTGAATAATTGAGATGATCCCTTTGAAGCTAAATGCTCATGGTGAGTAAAAGAGACATAGTTAAATGATAAAGAGATTCAGGTACCTTATGATAGAATATAGAAAGAGATCTCTCTATGTTATTTTTATATTGAGATGAAATGAAATCGATAAATAAATGGACTACATACATAAACAATCCTCTTATGAAAATGAGGTTGATGAAATTATAATAGAAATCCCAATGTAGGGATTAGTGTTATAGGACCTAAAGTCCAAACACTTAAATGTGTAAAGCCAGTAGTTATTTTTACAAATTTAAAATATTACACAGTCATAAAAGACGACTCGTTGCACGCGAAATTTTTCAAAAACTGGCATGACATATGGTGGATTGGACTATAATCTAGATCATTAGTTTGAGCTCTTTGATATACCAATGAGTGAGATCAAAATGTGTGATTCTCATCTCGGTACTTTGGAAATATTCTTTAATATACTAATTGATCGCGGTACGTTGGGATTTCAAGCGAAATGATTATAGATTATATGTCGAAATTGATATCTATTTCAATAATTGATTATACTCCTGCAAATTAGAAATTGTAGTTTATAAGATAAGAACATACATGTATAAATCATTGAAAAATTCAATTTGCCCAGAATAGTATCATTATAGAATGAAATGTGATTCTTATATATATAAAATAAAATCACATGAAGAATGATACAAATGATCCCATAATATAATATGTTGAAAATGAAATTAGAATGTACTATTATTATATTTGATTATTTGGACATGCTATTGATTTTTAATATGCAAATTTATATTATCCACCGACAATGAATATTTAATTATTCACAATAAGTAAATTCGAAAATGAATTATTCACCAGAAGTGAAATCGAAGATGAATATTTAATTATTCACCAAAAGTAAATTCTAGATTTTGATAGTTTTACCAAAAGTGAATCAATTCTAGATTTGAGTAATGCAATCAGTTAACTAGCGAAACATTGCTTGGTATAGCATGTTCAGTACATCATAAATGAGTTATGACATCATAAATGAGTTATAAACTATTTATATAAAGCTCATCATAAACTATATGTTTGATGAAATGATTTGAGATTGCATTAATATACTTGTGATATTCATATGAAGGGAACGAATACGCGCTGCACTCTTTTTCCCTTACCTGAGGTTTTGTCCCACAGGGTTTTCCTAGTAAGGTTTTTAATGAAGCAGCAATTATGACGTATCAATAAGAATAATGTACTATTTTTTCCTTCGCTAAGGTTTTGTCCCACTGAGTTTTCCTAACAAAGGTTTTTGAGACATTATCACAACTATCTGGGAGTAATAATTCAACAACAAGCTCTCTCTTTAAATTGTGCTGGAATGATATCAACAAATGAAAAAAATCATAGACATCTTATGAAGAATGTTATGATATCAACAAATGAAGAAAATCATACACATTTTATGAAGAATGTTATGATATCGACTATACACAAAGAGATCTTCATATATACATATTCCAGACGAAAGATGATATCATTATTCAAGATGGTCATGAATACTTGATTGCACACTTCAGGGAAGAATCACGTTGTACTCCTTTTCCTTCGTCCAGGTTTTGTCCTACTAGATTTTCCTGACAAGGTTTTAACGAGGCAGCGACTGTATTCTTTTTTCCTTCGTTCAGATTTTGTTTCATTGAGTTTTACTGACAAAGTTTTAACGAGATAAAAAATTGCGTAATAGGTCATTCGGGGGGGAGTATTATAAAATATTAATATACGTTAGATATGAATGACCAATTACAATTATATTCCTATAAACTTTACATAATACGATTGCGCCATCGTCCACTCCTAAAATAAGAGTTTCTCTCTCTCTCTCTCTCTCTCTCTTTTATTTGTTATAATTTTGGTAGTTTCACAACAAGTAGATTAGGTAACTAATAATAAACTAATTTTAAAGTTCCCAACCTATTTGAAATGTAACAAGTGAGTCCTTTAATGTTTTATGAGGCATATAGTAGATCTTCAATCTTTCTAGGAAAAATCTCCTTCAGCTCCCATTCTCTGTCTATGTTATTTGTTACAAACACGTACAACTTTAAAAACTGAGTTCAACTTCGACTATACAAACAAAAAGATCGACTATTAAAAAACAAAAAAAAGGGAAATCAACAAGCCAGTTGATCTCTGTGTGAAATTATTTCTTCAAAAATTGGGAGCCTTCTTGATCTGAGAGGTGTCCATTGGTTTATTAACCAGTCAAGTTCTGCAACAAATGAATCTTCCAAACTTGAGTTTAAAGAAGGTAAAGCAGAAGCAATGGACTTGCAAGGCCCTATCTCCTTCAGAAGCTCCTCAGCTCGATTTTTTGACTTCGAATCATCTGAGCCAGGAATTTTTCCGTCTAATATTTTTTCAAGAACACATTTTGCTTCATCATATCGTTCCTGTTTTATTAGGCACAAGCACAAATTGCAGGCCTTGTTGGCATCTGGTTCTATCTGCTGTGCTTTACGATAAACAGCTTCTGCGGCTGCATAGTTTGCTTTCTGCATATAAGCCCAACCCAAATTCCCCTGCAGAGCAGCAACATCGGAACGGGATCAGCAACCTCATAAGGCGATGCGATAGGCAGGAAATGCACACCATAGAATGCATTATGTCATTTTTGGCAAGTAGAATTGGATTGCATCGTGTGCATTATCTTGTGTCCACTTACTACTGTGTACCAAATATGCACGAAATATTTATCATTCCTTCTACTGGACAGGCAACGGAAACCTTTATTATCATTCATCCATATAGATGCAACGAAGATGATCATGAAAATCATTCAACGGCATTAGTTGTAAACAGTCATGATCAAAATTGAAGACTTATACAAGGTAATAAGCGCGGGGGAGGTGGTGAAGTTTGGACGTTTGTCATCCCACACGAGAAAACAGCTAAAGCATTCTAAGAAATAGCAATAATAATTAGTACTGAACCATGTAAATTTTCATATACCAGTATTCGGGATGTCTCTTGCTTTATGGTAACTTGGAACTTCCTTCCATGGGAACGAGCTGTCTTGGTCGGTTTTCCGTTAAATGCTTCTCCTTGGTAAATCATCCTCAACTTCTGTCTCAGCAGTTCGATTTGCTCCTCTAATTTTCCACATTTCTGCAGAATACAATGAATCATATCAGACATTAGTACGTAGAATTGTGGACTTCTATTTCCTTGCAGAACCAAATTGATGTACCTCAAATTTTACATCTCCCATCAACGAAACAGGTGATGGGAGAAATACAGAGCTCTATAATAATGTTTAGCATTTAGAGAAAAAAATAAAAATAAAAATTAATAATAATTAGTCACCATTCTATTTGGCTGCCTCTTTAAGACTAATAAAATTGTAGAATTGGAACTCTTTAAGAAAGTTAGGATTTAATTTCTCTCCTCTTCGTATACTAAATATGGGCAATCAGGGAAGGGGAAAAAAAAAAAGCCAAGCTTCATGAACAATTGTAATATGGTGACTAAAAAATTTATAAATTTCACCAAGAATGCAGTAAAGTGTAGGCTTTATTAATCAATGCAAAAACAATGGAATTGAATTTTCTCAATTTTTTAGGAAGTCGAGATGTTGGTTCCATGCAATACGCAAATTCAAAAGAATATTTGTAATTTTGCAAATGCAGTGTAATAATACAGATAAATTTCTTCAAAACAGCAGATGCTAGACCAGAGAAGTCTGTTTATGTTCTTAATTAAATATATATACATAGTTATGATCATACCTTATAAAGATCAATGAGAACGTTATCTAGTGATTCTTGGGCTTGCTTGGAGCATAGGTCCCGAAAGGACTTAATAGCTTCAATTGCCTCTTCAGCCCTATCTTGTTGTTTCATAACCACTGCCAAGTCCTTGAGTGCACTATCTACTCTGTCTCTAGCATTTATTGCCTTCCAAAATAAAACTATTGCACCTTCATTATCCTTCTCGACCAACTGTTAGTAACATGTCGAACAAAAGCAAAAAATAAGTATGAAAACATATTGATGCGTAGTACATCTGGAAACCATCAATCGACTACATAAGTTCCTGAATGTACCGAATACATTTCATTAAATGCTAAAAAGGGAATGCAAAAAGGATTAAGCAAAATGGTTGCACCTCATCAGAGCCAGAAACAACATATGCCACGCCATGCTGACTTAAGATTTAAGTTTCGAAATTGGCACCATGCATGTAAGATTCAGGTTCTACATTCACTAAGCCTCCATTTGGCTAATCCATAAATGATTTAAATGGTCATACTTCATTTACAACCACACATTCCAATGGACCCATAGTAGCATCCACTTATCCGCCACACATTAAGTGATGTTAGGATTTTAACACACATTATGATACAGCATTGATATACGAGCTCATGCGATTAAAATAGCTCTTTAAACACAATATTAATGTCGACGAGTAGTGAAAGAAAAGTATAAGCCACTTAGTCAAGCTATTTCCTAACTTTCCATCTATAGCATGAATTCCAAATAGTAGAATACTTTAATGAATTAAAATCATGCCAAAGTCCAGATCCAAACATCAACTACATAAAATGAAATGCTTAAAGAAAGAAATAAATAAAATATCATTCGGATTTGCGTGTGATGTTAAACAAGAATCAATAATTATGTACGGCATTTGGTAATTATTTGGACTTGCATAATTGAAGTTCAACCCCATCTATCAACTTAAGTCACTTCATTTGCAGAAAGCTCCGATTATAAGTGCAAACTGTGTATTGAGCATTTAAATCTAGGTCTACTTTTCTACATAAACTTCAGTATATGCAGAAATGTAAAGGTAAGTAAAATGCTTACAATAAAAACCATAATTTCAAGAACAATGCAATAAATATATATTGAATCCATGAAGATTAACTATCCAAGAAGGTGAAAACAAATTCTAAGACAACAAACCAGAGCACATTTATTAGTTATTTGCAGCCTAACCGATCATTTATAAGTTCTAATAATCTGAGCATTAGGCCATCTTTCTTTCATTCATTTTCAATCGGCGCGTTTTGCCTTCCTTAAAAGCAGCTAAAAATGGCCTTTTCGCGGCCAAACTTGAAACATATTCTCAAAACAGAAATTTAAACCCATAACTGAAAACGAAATCAAAGAGAAAACTCCGAATTACAGAATGCATCAAAAGAAACAAATACAAACCAAAGAAAAGCATATGTGGTGACACAAAATATGAAAGCTATACATACTTGAACGTATTTGGCTCTGACATAAGGACTGTCACCAGATGGAAGTTTATATACAACATGATTCTCCTCTGGTTTATCTGCTTTTCTTGGACTTCTGCTATTATAATTGATCTTCAGTTTTGACTCTGCAAATTCCATTTCCTTGCAAAACGGCCCTTTCCCCTGGCCCTAGTATCAATCACTCTTCTTTCTGTCTGTGTACTGGTAAATGGGTTTTTGGAGATCCAATGGGTACACGAATGAGGAGAGAGTGGTGGATACAAATACAATGGGATCATTGGATGGTGATGAACCTGGACAAGCGAATGTCCAGGTTCTTCGGTCGTTGTATTTTCTGGTGTTCACATTGAAGTGCGTGTTTAATTTAATAAAATGAAAACAGTGAAATCAACATCTATATCTTCTCTTCTTAAAAATTAGGGAAAAATCGTACTTCGTACGAGAAATGTGTAGTTGTTGTATTATTTGGCGTCATTGAATTAACTGAATCTTATTAGTAGAAGAGACATATTAAATCATAGAAGACTGTATAGTATCATATAACAATTAATTAAGACCACATAAAAGTTACAATTTATCCTCTTAATTTTCTTGCGTGAATAGAAAAAAAATGTGTTATTTAGCCTCTTGATATTGTTTTCATCTTCACTCAGGTTTTCTTGCATTTTTTTGTGACATTATATAAATAAATAAATAAAATAAAGAGGGGGAAAAAATGAAAAAAACCAGTTAATGAATAGTAATGAACCAACAAGTGTGAAAAGAGATGGGACCGATTTTGAATAGTAAATTTATAAAATAAAGAGGGGGAAAAAATCTGTTAATGAATAGTAATGAACCACCAAGTGTGAAAAGGGATGAAACATATTTTGAATAGTAAAGTAATAAATATATAAAAAATAAAGAGGGAAAAAAAATCAGTTAATGAATAGTAATGAACCACCAAGTGTGAAAAGGGATGGGACAGATTTTGAATAGTAAATTTATCCCTTCTTTTATGTAGAGGGGATATATATAAATTTAAATTTTCTACATCTACATCTATCTACAATTTACAATATATAAAAGTGGATGGAGGAGAAACTTTGAAATACTTATTTTTAAATCTGATATATATTTAGTTATACATCTATTTTATCCTTACCCTTTTATTTAATAATTCATTACATTTATTATATAACAATCTACATAATTTTACATTATTATATTTTCTCAATTAATTTATTCATAAGTTTTTACTTGATAATTATAAAGTTAATTTTTTTAGAAAAATTAATTACTTAACAACAATTAAAAAAAATGATCAAATCAGACGAAAATAATTTTCCACTTGAAAAATCAATTCCCATCAAAGTGGTGAAAAAATGAATTCCACCAAAATAAGGAAAATTTCGAAAATCAAAGAAAGTTAGAAAATGAATTCTATGTAAAATTAAAGTAATCAAATCAAACATACAAAAAATAGGAAAATAAGGTGAAATTCAGGTTTTTCATGGAAAATAATATGCAATCAAACGAACCCTTAGATATATTATCTCATCAAATTTCATTTCTCGTGATGACTCCATTAAAAAATTCAAATAGTGTGTTTATACATTTAGATTATAAACATACTCTTTGAACAATTCAAAGAATATGTTTATATTTTTAATGATTTTTTCTTTTTAATTCAAATAATTATGTTTTAGTTACTGATAAAATTAGACTTTTATTTTATTTTATTTTCAAAGTAGGGTAAGTATGAAACTTTTTATTTTTAAACTCACTTAAATTCTTATCAAAACCATCAATTAATTTATATAAAAAGAAAAATAATTTTTTTAACTATTTTCTAATTAAAATATAAAACAAATAATTTCAAACTCTTTGGAAAAGAAAAAAAATCAAAACTGAAATTTTAGTTTAAATTTATGTAGTCAATGTATATTTTGATAGAAATTAATAGAAGTGGTTGAAAAGTTGTGGCTGGGTTCGATAGAATGTGTGGTTGAAATTAATTGTTGACTTTGACTTAAATTAAAATATTATTTTAATTTCTCCCAAATAGGAGCATGATATTAAATTTTTATTCATTACAAAATTATGCTCACAAATTAATTTAATTTATTTATGCACATTTTTTTTTAGAGATGACAAAAATATCCTACTCGCCCGAACCCGATGGGTACCTGACCCTAATGGAGCTAAACCCCCACCCCCCGAGGGTCGACGAGAGGGTTTGGGACGATTTTGGCAACCCGAACGAATTACCCCAAACCCACCTCAAATAACAACTTTTAAAAATATATATATATAGAAAAAGAGAAGAAAAATGCAGAAAAATATGGAGAAGGAAAAAAAAAACCTTAAACGGGGCGACATGGTTGACCCACCCCGAAATTCACGTAGTAGGTATGAGAACCAAAAAATTTGGCCGGGTGGAGATCGGGGGGATCCGACCCGAACCCGCCCCGTTGCCATCACTAAGTTTTTTCACATTTTCCCGCGACTTATCATAAATATTATATATATAAAGCAATTATTAATTTGCCTAATATTTTATGATATCAGATTAATTTTTAATATATCACACGTGATTCTTTTATTAAACTTACATTTTAAATAATTGTCTAATATATATTTCGAATAATTGGATGAAAATCTCAATAAAATATTAATATATTAACAATTGAAGTCAATTTACCATTTACAATTTCTTCTAATAATATCAATTACATCAACTATTTTCGAAAATAATATTAATACTTAAAAAACATCACTTTAACATTAATCACATACGTAAGACTTACAAATCACGTGCTTGATACTAGTAAATTCAAAAGAAGGTCAAAGTCTAACCTCATATTTTACTGAACTCTATTTGAATTATCATTTCTTTTAAATTTTGATCTTTAATGAATCGAATGGTTTTGTTCACAAATAAAAGTATGAACCATATGTTGTTACAAAATTTGATCGAATGTGACGAAGATTGAAGTATAAAGATTTTTAACATTTGTACATGTTCCATTGAAACCTTTATGTAACGACGGAAGTGTTAAAACTTATTTTAATTTTTTTATTAATAAAGATGTGATATTTCTCATTATATTTGTTTATCTTTATTTTAACATTTTTTCGATATTAAACTAATATCTTGTCTTTTTTAGTATTTGTAGGATGTTAGATTCTTGCTACACTATTTTGGACTACAGTTGAAAATTTTACTCACACGCTTCAGAAATGAAAAATATATCAATTTTATCATGAGAAAATTACACAAATAGGAATCATACATTTTTGAAATTACCAAATTTATGTATTGTTGAATTCTCAAAAGTCTCAAACTATGTTATGAAGAAAAAATACTTGATATTAAATCTTCATTGATAATTTTTTTTACTCTTTTTATAATATATCTCAAATATTATATAAATAAAACATATCATTTTTTCTCAAATATTATCAACGTTAATCTCAACGTGAAGATCGTATTAGCTTTCATCAAATAAGTGAATCTAGCCAATGTTTTGATTAAGAGAGTGCAACATTATTTCAAAAAGTTTGTTTAAACGTTAAAAATTATTAATTTTTCTGATTTTTTTTTTTTTTTTTTTTCATGTTTGGCTAATTTTCTTGAAAAAGCTTGAAATTTTTTCCAAACATAATTTCTAAATATTATTTTACATGGACAATTAATGTACAAAGTACAACTAGTTCAATATAAACTTACGATTATTATTAATCTACTTTTAAAAAGGATAATTGTAAATTATGAAAAATTAATTATTGTAATACGGTTTGGTTTATTAACTGATTTATTTATGATTTTGAGATAAAAATAGTGGTTAAAAATTGAAGAGAAAAAATATGTATGATTAAAAAAGTGATTTGTAAAATTGTGTGATTTATAAATATGTTGATAAATTTTAGTCTCTGTTTATTAAAATTTTGATGTTTAAAAACATGTTTTTTTATGTAATTTAGATAAGATGTGTAGTTGAAAAGTGGAGAGAGAAAATATGTGTAATTAAAAAATGATTTGGGAAATTATGTTGTTTAAAAACTTGTTTTTTTTTTCTTTTGCCAAACAGAGGCTTAAACTTCGTTCCTTTTGTACCCCATCTATGAAGGAGTTTGGTTATATTATGTGCTATTATTTAGATCTACAAGATTACGTACTAATTGGACGTTTTAGAGAATCTTTCTAGTTTGACTGGCTAGCTTTTATGTTTTGATGGATAATTCTTACAACCACTTTCACATTCTTAGAAATATTCAATTGGTATAGTATAATTTAAGGACAGGAAAAAACGGGAAATAAGGAAGAAAATGTAATGATTATTAATAAATATGTTATAAACAATATTACAATTTTTAGAAAAACTCCTTATAAACAACATTAGTCTACATTTGTTGACTTTCCTTGTTCATCACATATCAATATTTTAAGACCAGCAAGATTAATAACTCTCAATATTGCTATGTAAAATTGACCATGATTGAGAACCGATTTTTTAGGAATGGTCCTACATGCGAAAAATATTGACCTTGACTCTTATTGATGGTCATAGCGTACGACACAATCAACATAAACTGTTTTCTTTGGAATTTAAAAGGTAATCTCGAATTTGATAGAGTCAACGACATCCTTGGGAGTGGTACTTTGTACCCTGCATTACTTCCGAACATGATTTTAACTTCAACAACACGAAGACCAATCATTGGGTCCGTTTGATTGAAAAGATGGAAAATGAGTAATGGGTGTCGAATCCAACAAATAATAATATCATTCTCAAAAATAAATAAATTGTGATAGTGGTGAGTAAGGTCGAATCCACAGGAATTGATTATATTTAATTCTTCAGAAATTAAAATAATAAATTAAAAATGAGGGGGTTTTGAATTTCGAATGTCAACGAAACAAACAATTGCATGAAATTAAAGTGGTGAGTATATCAACAAGTATCCAGCCCAATGTATAATCTTAGAATCGATTCATAGAATTGATCAATGATGCAAAAACAATCATTCACTCTTCTCTAAATTGGTTATAGTCATTGATACAGTCTAACAACCTATATCTTCTTACATCTTGATAATCAAGAGACGTTTGTTAATTATTTCCCTAATCAATAAACAACCCTAGTTACGATAATAGGATTTAATTTATCAATGGCATTAATCTCTAAATGGACGACAAATTCTAACCAACAAATTCACATGTATGATTCATTTAAGTTAGGTTATATATCTTCATAACAAGAATCGAAAATCTATCTATAATCAACTATGTTATTTGTCACTTGTATTAGAAATTCTAAACAATTACGGATTTAGATTCCTAATTGATTAAGGATCATTTTGACAATTAAAATAAGGTGACTTTGTATTAATTAATCAAAATAAAAACTTCAATACTAATAAAAGATATAGAAAAGATATATAAATAGAAAAGAGATAGAAGAACAATGAAATTAATAAGATCTCACAATTTTTTAAGAATCAACACTTCGATTATCCTTGAACTGAAATAATAAATTAGCTATTCATAAACATTGTAAATTAAAAACTAAAAAATAATAAACAAATGAAAATCAAACTCTAATCTTGAATGATGAAACCGTGGCTGCCTTTTCTTTCCTTGCTCAATTTGTGTCCTCGGCTGCCCTCCCAAATGTGTAGTGCCACCGGCTTTTACTTTTGTAATGTCAATTATCTCAACTCAGCCCACTATCCCATCTATGGATGGCAGTGGGTCGGGTTCGGTGCAGGTCGGATCACCTCACCCGAACCTGAAATCGCGTTATCCCACCTCGCGACTGTTCGCGGGGCGGGGCGACCTACCCACCCCGAAATTGACCCGAAAATTATTTTTTTTCCTCTCAAACTTGATAATGAAATTTTAGGTGAAAAACTTAGGCATCGAACTAGTTAGAGTTTTTAATTTTAAACTTTAAAGATAATATGTATATATTTGAAGAAAAAACAACATAATAGTATAATGATTGTATATTCTCATATATCCCTAAATCCCACCAAGGTTCAATTTTTATGGACCTCATTAAATTTATTTTTAGTTTCTCATTCCAATATTGAAAAAAAAAAAAATCGGGTCGGGGCGGGGTAGGGCGGGTCTGCCCTGAACCCGCCCCGCGGACCAGATGGGGTAGGTAATTTTCGGGACGGGTCATTTCTGGTCCTCCGAGTTTATTTGACATCCCTAATCCCATCCCATCTCCAAAGTTTGCCCGATTCAATCCAAGAATTCACTTCTTGGGCTTAAAAAAATGTCCAGTAGTTGTCCAACTAAGTGCTGCCAATTCTTTTTTGGGTTAATTAAGCTCATTCATATATTTAACCTTAAATTTTTAAAATCAACCTATTCTAAACTATTTTCCTAAATCAGGTGAATATAAATCAAACCCTAATCATCCTCCCCTCTCTATCTCCACTTTGAAAATCCGATATGTCATCTCCACTCTCAAAATCAGATCTGACATCACTGTCGTAGAACTTGCTGGCAGCATCGTGCTGTCATTGCTGGAGTCATCACCGTTGTGGAACATGCTGGCCGCATGGTGTTGTCGTTGCTGGAATCATAACCACCGTGGAACCTGCTGGCAACACTGGTCGCAAACACAACACCACGCACAGCGTCGGTGCAGCAGTAACGGGGGGGCGACAGTGGCACTATGCCCTCACAGAGCAACCACCGCGACGCTGTGCGCTCTCAGCTTAATCGCCAATGTAAGCGACGCCCCTGAATCTATGAGCGTCGTTTTGTTCTTCTCGGTGGCCAAACTCATCGAGCAGTGGGTCTTGTGGCAACCTTTATTTCAATTGGAAATATTATTGCTGCAGATAGATTTGGTAGTGCATGTGGTGGTTCGGTGGTGGGGATTTATTCTGTGCATGTGTGAAATCCGTGTGATTGTGTGTGTGCGCGGTGGAGAAGAGGAAGGGGAGGAGTAGTCTTTACCGTGTGGGGAGTGGTGGCAGCGGCCAGTGGTGAAGCTGCAGACGGCAAGAGGGAGCGGCGAGAGAGAGGAATTAGTTACAATTGTAAGTAAAATTAATTACAATCACTGATGGTTTGTCGTGATGGGTTTTAGTGGTGGTTGGTGGTGGTGGTTTTAGGCGGTGACTACTGGTGATGGTTTTTGGTGGTGGTTGGTGGAGATGGTTTTAGGTGGTGACTGGTGGTGATTGGTGGTGGTGGTGGTGGTGGTGGTTACAAGTTACAATTGTAATTAATTACAAATTGAAATAAAGTTACAAACGTAATTAATTTCAATTTTGAAATAAAGTCACAACTGTGGTTCGGCGACAATGATTGTGTCGATTGTTGATTACAAATTACGAATTACACTAATATTTTATTAATTCATAAGTTACAATTGTAACAAATTATAAAATGGAAATAAAGTTACAATTGTAATTAATTATGAAACCTGAATCTGATTATAAAAAGAAGAAAAAACTAATTTTGAAAATTATTTTGATACTTATGTAATTAGTTACAAATTACCTGATTTCAAAAATTCTTATACCTAAATGTTTGTAATTGTGTACTTAACCCTTCTTTTTCAAAGTCTACCCCCTTTATCCTTTCAATGTTGTTGCCGTTTTTTAATGGGATAAAAATGCATATACAAGGTTTTTGTAAGATAAGATTTCAAATCAAAGAAACTTGGGTGCTTTATTTCAAAAATCTGGTTTTGAACAAAAATAAATAATTAAATATCTTTTATTAATTAAATAAGTAATTAAATAGTTTAATGTCACAATTATATATAATTTATGATCAAAATCACAAATCACAAAATTTAAAAGTCACAAATTATTAAACTTAATTAGTCATGATTTATTTCTCGATCAAATCATGAATTATAGAGGTCACAATTTATTTGTAGGTCACAAATCACAAATTTTAAGAGTCACTACTTATTTATCGATTACAAATTATTCGATCAAGACTTATTTCTTGGTCACAATTTGCCAAGTTTTAAGGTCACAATATATTTCTAGATCACAAATCTCGAAATTTTAAAGGTCACAACTTATTTTATGGTCACTAATTTCAACTTAATTAATTACAACTTAAAAATTTAAAGTCACAATTACTATTTAGTCACAATCACAATTTTTTTAGGTCACATATTATTTACTAGTCACATATTACATATTTATTGGTCACGATCAATCTCAACTTATTTTACGGTCACAAATAACAAATCTTATAGGTCACAAATTATTAAATTAATTAGTCATGATTTATTTCTCGACAAAATCATGAATGGTAGAGGTTGCAATTTATTTTTAGGTCATAAACCACAAATTTTATAGGCCGCAACTTATTTCCTGATCACAAATTATCATGAATTATAGAGGTTACAATTTATTTTTAGGTCATAAACCACAAATTTTATAGGTTATAACTTATTTTCCGATCACAAATTATTCGATTATGATTTATTTTCTCGGTCACAATTTTGCAAAGTTATTAGGTCACGACTTATTTCTAGGTCACAAATCTCGAAATTTATAAGTCACAACTTTAAAATTTGTAAAGTCACATTTACAAATTTAGTCACAATCTCAAATATTTTTAGGTCACATATTATTTGCTAGCCATAAATTAAGAATTTATTGGTCACGATCAATCTAAATTTATACCAAAAATTATAAGTTAATTAAAACTTAAGAATTTGTAAGTCACAATCCTACCCGGCACCTACCACCACCAATAAAAGAATTTCACCTCCAATACGTAGCCTACCACCGCTGAGCACCCCCGCCGCCACAGTCGACCACCACTACCGACCTCATCTCCACATAAAATCATCAAACCCCCGACACTGATATCATCTCCATCTCCACAACCAACAGTCACCACCAACACCAACACTACAGCCTCTACAGCCACCCCTAACACCAACACAACAACCACTACCACAACTTATCGACTGCACCACTACCACTATCGCCACATCTTACCGATTGCACCACCACCAAACCACAATACACGACCACACCCAACCACGACGCCACCCTCACTGTTCACTAGAAACACACCGCAAGTGCACGTATTGCATACAAATGATAGTGGACTAAATGAGTCCGGTTTATCAATTCCACAAGGATTTTATATTTCTATTACACTCTAATTTAATCAATTTTAACAAAAAATACACACAATAAAGTTTTGATTTTGGAAATGTTCTAATATTTAAATCAAATTCACAATAGTAAATAAATAAGTAGAAAATGGTGATACTTTGATGATAAGGGAGTGTTGGGATTCTTGATTCCACTTGACCATTACCTAATTTAATTCTCAACAAGCAAATAAAAATGAGATTTAAAAATCACATTAGATATGATTTTCCAAGCTTAGTCAATTTCCTCTCTCGAGTGAAATCAACCTTAATTAGTGGAAACAACCTACTATATCTCTATGTCGATTAAAAACACACTAATTGCATTAAACCTTTGTGAAAATAACTCAATGGATCATCTAGGGTTTTAAGGAAATCTCTATCCTAAACAAGAACCTAGAGCAAATATTGTATTGATCTAGAATATGCAACAATTTCTCAATAATTGCACATCCCATGAAATTCAAGCATAAATTTGGCCACAATAAATGCAAGTCAATAAATACAAAAATAAATGCACAAGATAATAAATAGCTTAAATTCTCAATACGAGCATCAATATCAACTAAGCTAGGTCAAGCTTCATCAATCATCCCAACACTAAATAACTTAGCCCATAGTGAAATAACAATAAAATTCAAGAATTAAATGCATCATTTCAACTATTAAGTAAAGTAAATAGAGAAATATAAGGATTAAGCAATAAATACTTCCCTTAACCAATGATTCTTGCTACAAAATATCAATATTCTTCCACAATGGTATGGGTATTTCTCCCCTCAATCAACATTCATCAGCCAACTAACTAATTACAAAAGAAAATTACAAGATAAAAGAGAAGAAAAATGAAGAACATTGAAAGAAAAGGGTTTCTGGATGAAAGTGGAACAAGAAAAATGCGCAAACCCTAGCCAAAATGCCTAAAAAAACACCCAAAATCGCGTAGATCCACGTACAACAGCATTTGGGCCTAATCGGGTCGCACCGGGTCGGCCCAGAATATTGTTCAAATTTTTGACCGCTCGATCGCGCTCCTGAAGGCCTCGCGATTGCGTGGTTGATATGTTGCACTCTCGGGTTGGATTTTTGGCATGAGTCGCGAACACAACTTGAGTCGAGCCACGCATTCACGTAGTTCACCTGGGTGTGGTTTTGAAGCTCAGTCCTTCAATAAATTGTAATTGGGGTCCTCCAACTTTCAATGTCGATCAACTTGGTCCTCAAATATTCTGATTTCTTCCAAAAAAGTCCTTGAAAAATTGCATTTGAGGCCCTTCATCTTTTGAGAAATTTCAATTTAGTCCCTGGATCAATTGCACGAGAAGTCCACAGCTTTCCGGAGGTGACAGATCGGTCCCCAAACTTCTAATCCTTGCAAGATTTGGGTCTTTTTTCCTCAATTTCTTCAATTTAGCATTCTTTTGCTTCTTTCTTGTGTTTTCTCCATGTAGTTGAATGTTAATCATATTTAACCACAAAATATGCACAATTAAGTAGGTATTTGTCCAAATTACTCAAAAAGTATTACCATAAATGTATTAAATATGTATGTAAAATGCACTCACCACACCATCTTGACACCTTACGAACAGCACCACCACCGAACCACAGTACCAAAACGGATCCAACCACCTCGCCACCATGGCAAAACCATCATCACCACCACAACTATCGGCATCACAATTTCCACCACCACACACCAAAACCTTCAAACACAGAAACTCACAAACTCCTACATTGCACACCAACACAAGTGGCGCCGGATGCAGACTGTGATAAGATTTTCTGCTTTTGCTTCCTACTTCGGGGAAGCGATGGTGAACAGTGCGATCTCTGCTTACTGCTTTGAGGAGGCGGGGGCGAGATCTCATTGTGGCTACTTCCTGCTTCGTCTTTGCTGTCGTCGGTGTGGTTCACTTTGGTGGATGGGGCGGTGCACAATGGTGGAATCGTTGAGTAGAGATGGTAGACTAGTAGAGAGAGCTGGAATGATTCCTTTTTGATTCTTTGAATCTTAACATTGTACGTTAATGTTGATTTTATTGAGTTAATAATATTATTTTAATATTTAAAACTTAGCCTGATTTTTGAACAAATAAAGTATACACTTGATTTGTGAATCGATAAGTTTAAAACTTTCTTGATTTGTGAATTGGTAAGTTTAAAACTGTGTAGTTGTAATTTCTACTTTTTTTAATTCCTTTCCTTTACAAAGTTGCTGCACAGAGGTCTCCTCAAAATAGTGTAAGTGCTACCAATTTTTTAGGTCCATTATTTGGGCCCATTTTCTTCCAATTACTCTCCAAAATTCTTTAGTTGGCTGCCCCAAAAACGTCCAACTCACTTGGAATAACTTGGGATAATTAGGTGAAATCATACCATTACATTTTAAATCTTTAAAATCAGGTAAATAAAAACTATTTTACCAAATCAGTTATTTAATTTACTAAACCCAACCCAAATCATAAACCTCTCTCTCTCTCTCTCTCTCTCTCTCTCTCTCTCTCTCTCTCTCTCTCTCTTTGCACCAGCGGCATCACTTCTCCGATGACGGAGTCCATATCGGCTCTACGACCATATCGAAGCAGAGTAGCGGCACCGCTGATCGAAGTACCCAAGCCTCTATATCAGTTGAGATCCATTGTCCCTTCTCCCACACTGACTATCCATCCGCATCGGACTCCGTTACCGCTCCGACCACCACCGTGCCTTCTCTTAATGTTAGCAACTGTAACAACACCCTTAATGGAAGCAGAGTAGTGGCAACAAAGCAGGTAGGCATCGTCGATTAATTTTTCAATTTTGCAGGTGCCAGAAATTGCTTAATTTCTTTGTCGATTAGACATTTTTTACTGCATATTTTCACGGTCACAACTTGCATTAATGTTAGGAGAACATAGATTAGAATTACAGACTAATTTCCTGTACGAGGTTGAGTTCTGGGATCAAAAAGCATTGCATTTTCTTCATCACATTTTGACAGGTGGAGTTTCAATTGATAGTTTCATGAGGTGTTCTCCACCAGTTAAGTTGAGGGGTGCTTGGATTGGGTCTTCTGCAGAAATTGAGGTTGGGTTGAGGGATGCTTTATGTGTAAACAAACGATGTAACATATTTCTTAGACGCTCAAATCGCGTTTGATTGGGGTTGTAGAATGGCGAAAGAGGAGAATCGCAATAAATGAGGTCGACTGTGATGCCATCCTTGCTGGCATCAATGAGAGGAATTACAAAACAAGAAATTAACAAAGGGAAGAGGATAGTTGAGCAGATTGCCATATTTCTAAAGGAGAAAATTTCTAATTATGATGCTTGGTGACTGAAAATTGTTATGAATTTGTTGGTACAACTGGTGGTGGTATTGGTTTTAGGTGATGATCGTTGGTGGTAGTGGTGGTAATTAGTTACAATTGTAATTAAAATTACAATTACAATTGTAACTGATTATAAATTAAAATAAAGTTATAATTGTAATTAATTACAAAATTGAAATAAAGTTACAATTTTATTTCCAAGGTGCTCCGACGACGGCGGTTGTGACGGTGACTGATTACAATTACACTAATGTAATTAATTACAAATTACGAATTACACTAATTCTTTACTAATCCATAAGTTACAATTTTAATTAATTACAAAATTGAAATAAGTTACAATTGTATTTTCAACGGTGGTTGCGGCGGTGGCTGATTACAAATTAGGTGGTGATCGATGGTGTTGGTGGTAGTGATGGTAATTAATTGTAATTGTAGTTAAATTTACAATTGTAACTAATTACAAATTGAAATAAAGTTATAATTGTAATTAATTACAGAACCTAATCTGAATTTAAAAAAAACCTGATTACAATTAGGTGGTGATCGGTGGTGGTGGCAGTGATGGTAATTAATTGCAATTGTAGTTAAATTTACAATTGTAACTAATTACAAATTGAAATAAAGTTATAATTGTAATTAATTACAGAACCTAATCTGAATTAAAAAACACTTGATTTTGAAAATTATTTTGATACTTGTGTAATTAGTTACAAAACACCTAATTACCAAAATTTTCAAGCCTAAATGTTTGTAATTGTGTACTTAACCCAATAAACTTGAGGCATAACCATCCCAATAAGGTAATAATCCGCACATTAAACAAAAATTCATGTTGTGCTTCAAAAGCAAATCTATATATACATATATAAAAACAAAGTACATATTAAAAATAACACACATATTTTCCCGCCCAAAATAACTTTCTAAATTCGAAAATTTATACAAAAAAGAAATTATAATAAATATTTTAGCAATTATTATAGTACTTAACATTAGAATTCGTGTTATAATATTAATGATATCAAGATTTTAATTCTTTTTTAAGTATAAATAATTTTTTGTTTTGTAATAATTATTATTCACTTGATAATTATTTTATTATATTTAAATAGAAAAATATGTAATATGGGTATCAAATCGAAGATCTGAATGAGAAGTTTAATATAAGGTAACAAGTGAGAACAAACTGTAAACATATTATCCGTAAAATCGTCTCAAAGATCAATTGTAAAAGTTTTTATACTTTTTAAACTTAATATCTCATTCATTGTATTATTTTGAAATTTAAAAATTATACAATATGATTGTCTTTGTCAATATCACATAAATATTTTTTTCTTTAAAAATAGAAAATGAAAGAGAATAAAATAGAAGCATTCATCGATCTATTTTTTTTCTTTTCATTTCATTTCAATAAAATTCTGAGCATATATCACAAATATATCTATTTATGTAATTTTGTTTTCTCACTTTAAGCTTTAAGTCAATTTAAATTACAATGTTTAAATAAATTTCCTTGAACGGTAAACATACAAATCGTAAAAAAATATGTGTAATTGTACATTTTTTGTAACTAATTTTCTTCTTTTGTTTCTCATTCTTAATTAAATATTAATTCCATATGTTAACATATGAAAATCAATTATATATATATTTTTTTAAATTCGTAATTAAAAAAAAAAGCTGTCGATACTCTAAAAATCTTTTAAATAAAATTAACAACTCTCATATAATTTATGGTTTCTAATACGTCCTTCAATTAAAGAGAGAAAAAGAAAAAATGTGTACTTCTTGAATTAATTTTTTTACATGCATGTAATAATTTTATTTTTTTTTATGGGAAAAACTTATTCTAAATGGCCTAAAAGGGAGAAACTTTTTTTATTACTTTAACCTCATGCTTTTTTTGGAGTATTTTACGTTCGCATCTTTTTAATAATTTCATATTCACCCTTAGTTTTAATTAATGCACATTTTTTAATATTTTATTTCTTTTTATTTTCTTATTGTCAATAAAAATATTTTTCATACATATACACTCTAAACTCTCCACTTTCTCACTAAAAATCTTTTAAACAAAATCAAAAACTCTATAAAAAAAAAAAAAAAAGTTGTCAGTATCACTAGAATATTTTTTCTTTAAAAATAGAAAATGAAAGAGAATAAAATAGAGCGTTTATCGATATATTTTTTCTTTTTCTTTTTCTTTTTCATTCTAATAAAATTCCAAGCATAAATTTCTTGAAATGGTAAACATACGAACTGTAAAAAAAAAATATTAAGGTATGTGTAATGGTAATTTTTTGTAATTAATTGTCTTTCTTTGTTTCTCATTTTTAATTAAATATTCATTTCACATGTTAACATATAAATTCTATATATGTGAGTAATAAATGATATTGCATCGTACGGGTATAATACTAGTGTAAGAAAAACAACACTTCTTCTAATGTGAGATATCGAGTTCAAATTGATAAAAATATATTTGTTATTCAATTTCTAAAATAATGTCCAATATATTTGTTTGTTTATATTCCATGAATTTATTATATTTTTTACCAATATTTTGAAATGTTATTGCGGTGAACTTTGTTAAATATTTTATTGTGCATTTTAGAAATCTAGAATAAACTTTATTTTTTTAAAACTCTTCAATCATACATTCTATCAGTAAAGAAATCTACAAATAAATTCAAGTTTTTATTTTCATTTTTTAATCACAAATTCTTCAAAAAATTACAATTACAAACCACATTATTTGAAATAATTTGTCTCAAATAGGGCTTAATATGTTAGGTACTAAATACGCCAAATGTTTGGAGGTTACAAACTAAATATGTTAAACATGACCTTAATATGTTAGGAATTATTATTTTAGAAACTCAAAGGTTAGGGACCATTTGTACTATTTACACGTTTTTAATGGTGGAAACTAACGAAATCTAACGATAAGGGCCATTTTTGCAACGTTTGATGATTCCGAAGGCATAAATGCCAAAATCTAAACATTTGAGACTATTTTTGCAAGAAACCCGAGGGTTGAAGACCATTTTTGCTGTTTACCCATTATTAATTTAATAAAATGAAAACGGTGAAATCTACGTCTACATATATCTACAATCTACAACATATAAAAAGTGGATGGAGGAGAAACTTTTAAATACATATTTTGCCCTCATATATTTAGTTATATACCCATTTTATCTTTACCCCTTTATTTAATAACATTAAATAATTCATTACATTTATTAAATAACAAATTACAAAATATAATATAATTTCACATTATTATATTTTCTCAATTATTTAGTATTAAATTAATTTATTCATACATTTTTACTTGATAATAATAAAGTTGGTTTTTTAGAAAAAAATGAATTACTTAACAACAACAAAAATGATCAAATAAGGCGAAAATGATTTTCCACTTGAAAAATCAATTCCCACCAAAGTGGTGGAAAAATGAATTTCATTAAAATAAGGAAAATTTCAAAAATCAAAGAAAACTAGAAAATGAATTCTATGTAAAATTAAAGTAATCAAAATTAAACATACAAAAAGTTGAAAAATAAGGTGAAATTCGTGTTTTCCATGGAAAATAATATGCAGTAAAATGAATCCTTAGATATATTATCCCATCAAATTTTATTTCTCGTGATAAATCCATTGAACAATTCAAATAATGCATTTATACATTTAATGGATTTTTCTTATTCAAGTAAATATCTTTTAACTTTCTATTGAGCAATACTATTTTATTTATAAACATACTCTTTGAACAATTCAAAGAACATGTTTATGTATTTAATGATTTTTTCTTTTTAATTCAAATTATTATGTTTTAGTTACTGATAAAAATAGACTTTTATTTTATTTTATTTTCAAAGTGGGGAGAGTATGAAACTTTTTATTTTTAAACCCACTTAAATCCTTATCAAAACCATCAATTAATTTATATAAAAAGAAAAATAATTTTTTTTTAACTATTTTCTAATTAGAATATAAAACAAATAATTTCAAACTCTTTGGAAAAGAAAAAAATCAAAACTGAAATTTTAGTTTAAATTTATATAGTCAAAGTTTGGTGATGATTAAAATCATATTTTAATAGATTTTGAAAGAAATTAATAAAAGGGGAAAAATACACCAACCAGGATGTTAAAGTAACACAATTCACGTATGCATAAAAATGTTTAAAGTTGCATGACTCAGGTGGTAAATATATATTTAACTGACTATATTATATTAAATGTCGTAATTAATACCCTTCCATCTTTAGATACGAGAATCACGGACTACCTATTTTAAAAAATCAAATTACTGAAAACATATACATAATCTTGCCCGGAGAAATAGCACCCATCGAAACCTCCAATAATCACAGCTGACCGGAGAAATAGCACCAACCACAATAATCATGTCACAGTCACAGTTACCAATATGAACTACGTGTTCAACCATACATCACAAAGCCACCATTGTTGCAAAATTGATCTGTTCGTTCCGTATTGTTGATCGAGATTGACTCCAAATTAGGTTATAAGATTTTGTACTGTTTCTCCAATATTCGATTTAGGATTGATCAGTTTAGCAACCGCAAACTTTTTTTAGCAGACTGAAATATAAAATCGCGACTGTGATAAGTATGTAATTCTTCATCATTCTTGATGTGTTACTGTGATTTTCCTATGACTTATTGTTCATGTGACCTGATATTTACATTAATGAGATATTGGAATTGATTTCCTAGCATGTGACTTAATGGTCTTCTGTTATACTAGAGTTATTCAGGTTAATGTGACTTAATTTATTGAATACATGTTAATGTGACCAGAATTGTGACTATGTGACCTGGTATGCAAAATAAAGAGATGTGTTACCTGAATTATTTCATGCATGTGAAATTGACAAAAAATTGAGACTATGTGACCAACAACAGCTTATAAGGAGATAGGTGACATTAATTGCAATCATGTGACTACATATATAATTCTGTGACTTCTATGAATGCATGACATTCTATCTGGACTGTAATATATATATGTGTGTCAATGTGATTGTGACCTCCAGCATCCATGAACATGATGTGTGACCTGAGTAGCAACCACATAACTCTTTTTCTTTTTTTGACATATCTTAATACATGAATCTCCCATCTGATCTCTAATATAAATTGGTGACCTGAACTAGGTGCTGTGATTGGATGTACACTAAGTATTTGTTGTGACTTGTGCAATTGACATTTTATTGTTTGAAATTGTAGAAATGGATCACTTGCACATGTCTTTCTTATGGATCACATTCTTCATTGGTGTTGCTGGATAAAAATTGCAATTATATGAAACTTGTGGGCACTATGATGATAGAGTTTGGATTGGATCCTATGAAGGTGGCAATCACAATGACATACATACTGAACAATGACATTCATCCCGTCATGATAAATAGTGACAGTAACGTGTTGTCATACATGATGTTAAAATGCATAGACCGTGACCTTTCCAAATATCCAATAAGCATTGGTGTTAAATATGTTGAAAGTGGAAAAGAATTTGTTAGCTTCTCATCAGGGACACTGTTTCCAATCAGTGCACAATGTAGTAGAGAGTTATTTTCATTACAAGAAGTGTCAGCAACCATATGTGAAGCAACAGTTGAACCATCAGGTCACAATTTGGCAAATATGGTCTCAATTATTTCAGTTGCTAATTCTGGGGAGGTAGAGGAAGGAAATGTCTTTCGAATTAAAGAAACTTTGAAATTAAGCTTGCCTCTTTATGCAGTACATAAAATGTTCGAATATCTCGTAGTTAGATAGGACAGGAAATAATACGTTGTGAAGTGTTCACAAGAAGAGTGTGCATGGATTTGCAGGTCATAGAGGTTAGGGACAATGGAGATATTTAAAATTAGAAAACTTATTAAAGGTCACACATGTTCTTACAAACATAGTATTAAGCTCTCACATGCAGGTAACATCATTCGTTTTAGCATCATTCATCAAGTACAAATACAATTCATCCACGACTATATATAATCCAAATGGCATTTGTAATGACATGTTGAATACGTATGTGGTTTCTTTGAACTACATGAAGGCTTGGAGATCTAGGGAGCAAACATTGAAAAGAATTAGGGGTGATCCAACTTAATCATTATACAAGGTACCACAATACTCCTCAATGCTTGAACAAAATCCTAGTACGGTCACATCATTAGATATTGATTGTCACAATAAGTTCAAGTATTGTTTCATTGCGTTGGGTGCATCAATTCGCGGATGGGAACATTGTTGGCCCGTGATTGTGGTAGATGGCACCTACCTAAATGGACATTATGGAGGAACTCTTTTCACAGCATGTACACAGGATGCAGGTAACAACATATTTATCCTTGCGTTTAGCAAAGGGGATAGTGAGAACGACAGATCGTGGACATTGTTTTTGGAAGATCTAAAGGAGGCATATGGAGAGAGGGAAGCATTATGTTTGGTCTTACATCGACACACCAGCATCAAGAACACAATTGAACATGTATATCCGAATGCATGTCATGGGATTTGTTCATATCATTTGCTGCAAAACTTAGAGAAATTACGGCAAAAAATGTCACAACATTACCCAAGCATTCAATTTAGTTGTTCGTGCATACACATTGAAAGAGTTTGAGTACAACATGAAATAGCTAGACACAATGAGCAAGTGGATCAGATGTTCCCTAGTAATGTTTCCATCTAAAACAATGTAAGGACCATAAAAAATGTCAAATTGGATATATATTTCATTGGATCTACTCGTTTTATTTTTGTAGGTTAAAGTTGGATTTGAAAAGTGGTCACGAATCTACATGCAACCAAATAGGTATTCAACAATGACTTCAAATATAGTGGATTCGGTAAATTCAATTACAAAGGCAGTGAAGAACTATCCAATTGTAACCTTGATGGATTCATTGAGACAAACTATGCAATCTTGGTTTTGCAAAAATAGGGACATCGCGCACGGAACTTTCACGAGATTGACTAACAAATATGAGAAAATAATTAGGGAGTTCAGCCAAGATTTGAGGAAATTGAGGGTAATGTTGGGATTTATCTATGTGGCCTTCTTGTATTTTCTGTGACATGTATATGAACACTATGTGACCTGAAACTGTCAATTGTGACCTGTATCGAATAACTGTGACCTGACTGAAATATATGTGACCTCAACCTATTATATGTGATCAGAATGCATTATATGTGACCTACATGTTAAAAAAAAAACTATTTATTGAATATATTTTACGTAACCTGGATGAATTATAAGTGACTTAAACATTTGAGATGTAACTTGAAAGAATCATAGGTGGGCGGCATATGAACACAGTGACCTGAAACTGTTATATGTTACCGTATAATTTCGGTTTATTTTTTGCAAGTATCTCTTGTCAATCAAACGATATTCTTGGTTCATGACGAAAACTCATCTTTTATCATTTATATTGATCAACGTACTTGCACCTGCAAGATGCTTCAAGTTGATATATTGCCATTTCCACACGCATTGGCTGTAGTTGCTGTTACAAAAGGGATCTCTATGATAATTGTTCATACTATTACGTGCGAGAAGCTTACATCAACACCTACCATTGTTCCGTATTTCTAGCGGTTAATCCAAGTGAATGGACAATAATTGAAGAAGTACAAGGCATAAATGTATTAGCTCCTAATCAAAAGAGAAGCACTGGCAAGCCTACTGAGAAAAGGAAAAGATCTCATGTGAAGGGAAGCATACTATGAGATGTGGACGATGTGGAGGAAACAGGCACAACCGCAGGAGGTGTACTAGCTTGGTTCCATTACAGTCACAACCACGCAAAACATTAACAAAATAGATGGAAATTTTAATGATGAATCACAGTGGCATTGTTAGTTTACATGATTTTTTTTTTAATATATATATTTTTCATTCTCAGTTAGAAGATGTGACATTTTAATGGAACGTTTACATTAAATTGAATTGAAAATTATTGTTGAGGGCATTATCATCCAATGAGTTATTTCATTTCCAATCAATACAAAATATCCCGATTTGAATCATAAAGAAGCTAACAGAATCAAGGATGGACTCTTAAGGCTGTTAATAACATGAAATGGCTAAATACCTTAGCCTTAGGTAGTTCCCGTATCCGTAAGTATCCTAGTGCAACAGCCCTAGCCCTGGAGTGTACTAAGGCTTCACTGAATCTATCCAGGCCTTCCTTTTTTGTACATGCGTATACAAAAAGTTTCCCACTTTAAGAGACTTTTAGAAGTAGTATATATTTCATAGTACCAAATAATTATGTTATAGACTTATACATATATGAAAAAAAATATTTTATTTAAGATAAATCTTATCTTAATTTTAATCTTAATCTTAATATATAAAAGTGGAATCGCCATCACCAAAACACACACATAGTTTCCCGCCAAAAAAACTTTCTAAATTTGGAATTTTTTGCTAAAAAATAGTATATTAAATATTTTTGTAATTATTATTTTACATGTGTCATTAATTGTATTGACATCTGTGCTATGCTATTAATAACAACAAAATGTTATTTTTTCTATTTTATTATTATTCTTTTAGTAATTATCGTATTATTTTGAAATAAAAAAATATGTAATATGAGCGTCAAATTAAAGATCACAACAAGAAGTTTAATGCAAGCTAACAAGTGAGAGCAAATTGTAAATATATTGTTCGTAAAATCATATCTTAATCTTATTCTATATATATAAAATAATAATAGGATATCCGTCACCATTTTATGCATATAGTTTTTCGCTCATTTTCACCAGCCATTTTAGGAAATTTCTTATTTTTTATCAATTTATTTTAATACATGATTTAGGAAAGTTCAATTAATGCATGTAATAAATGATTTATGAATTTGTGAAAAAAAGATATCTATAAAAAGTCAAATTATAGATTATTTTTTTCTTTTGATAATTATTGCATTATTTTGAAGTTGAAAAATATGCAATATGGGTGTCAAATCCAAGATCTGAACGAGAAGTTTAATACAAATTAAGAAATGAGAGCAAACCCTAAACATAATTCATAAAATAGTTTTAAATACTAAATGTAAAAGTCTTACTTATATTTTTTTACTTTTTCCCAACATCTAATTTTTTTTAATTTTTCTCATTTAAGTCCTAAAATGATACATATCTATCATTTATTACCTAAATTTAATTTGACCTAAATGATTAATTTTGAATATCTTTCTTATTAAATTGAAAGAAATAATATATATTGGATATTTCTAAATAAATTCAATTAAATCATTTAATTCTCTACAATTTGTTGATTCGATTTAGGTTCCGATAAATTTATTGATTCAATTTGTAAAATAGAAAGTGCTAGCAAAATTATTATATTTAAAAATAGATTATGATCAACATGTTTATTTAACATACACAAAAATAGTATGTGCAATTGTGAAAATTGAGTTTTAAAGAATGTTTGGTTGAGAATGAACATTGAAAAAAATTATTTTCGAAGAATCAATATTATACGATTAAGTGATAATATCTTATATCTAATGGGTTAAACCCTCATCTATAAATTGAGATGTATAGATGATATTTTGTATTATATTTATAATATTCATTCAATAAAATTTAATTTAATTAAGATTTTTATTTAATATTATTTATTCATTACATTCATTTAAATATAGGACTGCGTATAAGTTTGTCACGTGTAAGTTTAACAAATTGAAACATTTAATTTAAGTTTGAGCAATTTTTTACTTTTTAAAATGTTTGGTAAATTTATTCATAATGTTTTTACTTTTTTACATGTAATGTAATGAAATATTTGTTTAATATATTTAAATTTAAAAATCAACATTAAGATAGTTAGTAAAAATTCTTATAGTTCTATACGGGAAGTCGATAAATTAATTCTGTAAATGTTTATTAGCCTCTTTATTTCATTTTACGATTTTAAAATTGTAAACATTTCAACTTTTAGAAATCAAAAAATAAAGCTCAACTATAGTAATCAAATCAAAATTGTAAAGTATAGAATAAATCATATGTTCGTATCTTACTTTGCCTAAATAGACTAAGAAGTTAGAGAATGAACAATTAGCTGTTAAAATAAAATATGCAAGTAGCAATTTTATGTTTTACTTTTTTGAGTATTTTTCGTCAAGTACAAATGAATGAAAAATAAAAAATAAATTTTTTAATTAAAATTGCTAAATTTTGTTTTATTTGCAATGGAAGATAATATTAATCAAACAACAAATTTAGGAAATTTTCCTACTTTTCACTCGACACTTCCAATTGACATTTTTTCAGGAAAATAATTTTCATAAAAATCAATACCTAGAAAATAATTTCTTATCATCAATTTTCCATATTTTCAATCAAACACATGCAAGATTGTCTTTCAAGATCAAGGTGCAACAATTTCAATTGGTAGCTTTGTATGCTATGAATATCAATAAGAGTCAAGGAAAATCACTTTTCAAGATTGATCTTTAATTAAAGAAGTCATTTTTTAGCCATGGACAGTTGTACTTTGTAGTCTCTAGAGTGACGAAACGCAATAGTTTGAAGATGATCATTTGCGACAAAGATGGAAATAGAACAAACTCAACTACAAATGTAGTTTATATAGAAGTTTTTCAAAATTTATAGTGGAAACATTGCAACTCTATTAATTACAATATCATTTTATTATTTTTCTATCTATTTCAATCTACACGTGTTTGACATATAATTAAAAAAAATTAGAAAATATTGAAGTTGCAATTATATGTTTCGACATGATGCCGTGCATCGCACGGATGAAACACTAGTTCAATTATAAAATGTTCAAAGTCATTATTGACAAATGTACATCATAAACACACATATAACAACATGAATAAATGAATTTTGATAATCTATACTTACCTATAAAAGTCCCTTAATAAGAGAAACTTTTTTTGACCCTTTTAACCTTGATGAGTTTTCATAATTGCACATTAATCATTACTTCGTTATTATTATATTATGTTTTATTCATTTTTATAATTATACTCAATTTGTTATGCCCAACTTTAATTTTGAGGAGAGAATCAACATTGTTAAATAAAAATTTTAAAATTAATTAAGAATTAAATTAGGAATTATAAAATCTATATCTATATCTATACTACCTATAAAAGTCTCTTAATGAGATGAATTTTTATAATTACAAATTAACCACTACTTCATTATTATTATACTATTAGTATCCATGATACAAGTCGAATCCTACTCTCCATCGAAAGAAATGAGATTATCACGGATACAACACATTAAAAAATTAGCCAAATTTCCCCGATGTAGAGGCAATCAAGAAAGCTGCATAAGTGACTATATAACCTATAGAAAAGTGGGCTAATGCAACCAATCTTGCTTGGACAATGGAAAGAGCCACAGGTTTATCTCTACATCGAATCAAATTGGCCTAATCACTTTTATAATTATACTCAATTTGTTATGTCTAACTTTAATTTTGTGGAGACAATCAACATTGTTAATAAAAAATTGTAAAATTAATTAAGGGTTAAATTAGGAATAATGGCATATGAATTTTTTAGTTAATGTAATTGAAAATGATGGGATATAGCTAAATTATACATAAATGATAAATGAAGACATTTAAGAATCAAATTGCAACTTTAATTATAACATTTTATTGGACACTTATTTTGGAAACATTGCTTGATGTTCATTTTCATTGTGTAAAGGATTATGAAAATTTAAAGTTGTCTAAATTTTATATTTAAACAAACTTACTGTTACAGATTTGTCTGGACAAATTAACAGTGAATCGTTACAATTAGTTTTAGCAGAATACCAGATGAATTTTGTTGATGCAGATTCGTCTGGATTGTAAAACGTAAATATATAATATAAAGTATGCAGAATTGTAATAAGATAAGAACACAATATTTTAGATTAACGTGGAAAAACCCTAACAGGGATAACCCACGTGCCCGTACCCTGCGGACAAAAATCAATCACTATATAAGAAAAGAGTTTATACAGATCAATCTAAATTATATGATAAATCTACACATAGACTTATCAAACACCCAAGAAATAGATCACTCCCTGATCCTTCTATGACATGTAATATGAACTGGCGTTCCACTACTATTCAGTAGCTTTCTTTGAATTTGCAACACTTTTCTGCAATCTCGAACTCCCGTTCGAATATGATTCAAACCTTGCGTTTGATCTTTACGCTGAAATACTTTTATTCTCTAAGTGATTGATAATCTCCTCTTGGAGAACCAACAACACAAAATGTAGTGGACGTGTATGTTTAAGCACCACACGAATTTTTGGATTCTACATGTCTAGGGAAACCACCCACGTTTCCTTTATTTATATGCAATTGGATTGTTTGGCCATCAAGAATCCTACTTACACTAAATCTTGATTTCTTGCAATAAAATCAAGAAAGATAAGGTAAGATAAATCAAGAATCTTACCATGATGAACAATAAGGTAAGATAATTATAAATCCAATAATCTTACCATAAGTGATGATAAGGTAAGATAATCATGGTTGTTTGCAAATCTTACCATAAGTGATAAACTTGGATACCAAGAATGAAATAATCAAGATACTCGGCCAATCACAATATTTCTTGATGTAATCTTACCATAAGAGATGATAAACTTGAGTATCAAGACTCAAGATATTCAGCCATTAAAGGTGATAAGCACCAACTTAGATATCAAGATTTTAGGTTCAAGATTCTTGGCCATTAAGGGATTTTCGGCCAATCAGAATCGACCATTAAGAAATTTTCGGCCAATCAGAATATTTTAACAAGACATGAAATATAATCAAAATAATTATAAAAGATAGAATATCAAGCCAAGTAAAATATTATCACAATTCTTATCACAAAAGATAAGTGATAGACTTCTACCATTATCACAATACTTATCACACTTTATCTCCAAACAATATCAATTATCACAAGATAATTATTCCAACACAATAGGAGATAAATATTCACAATACGTATGAAGTAATTTAATCACAACTTAATAAATTACTAAATAAAAATATTTAGTAATAAACTAAATTTATCAAATTACAAACCTGCACGAAAATAGAAACAGTCAATAAACATAACTTAAAATAAGTTAATAGATTAAAATATCAATACTCTACTCTTTATTGTATTCAATATTCATTAATTATTATGTATAAGTTTTGCATGGTTAATATTTCAAATAAAATATCAATTCATGCTTAACTGATCCAAACAATTCGCAAATAAATTTAACTTGTTTTTTTTTATATATATACACACATCCAAGAAAAAACATAACACGTTCCCATATATAAAACATTTTTGCACAATATTCTATTTCAAATCCAATTTTAATCATTTTTCAATTCTTTCAATATTTGACATGAATAAATTTATTGTCATTTTCTTCTCGAGTAGTACACGAACTAAAAATAAATATAATTTAATTAAAATAAATTGTTTAATATTTGAATAAATATATGTCACAATAATATTACAAAATCATGTGCATAGCACGCGTTTTAATACTAGTGGATAAAAAAGTAGCTCAAATATTAAAAATTAAAAATACTTTCTCTTCTTTTCCAAATTCCTAATAAGAATGTTTCAAGCTTTGACTTCTCACTTCAATCGAAGGAGTGTCCTGAGGTATGACAATGTAGATTTCATGAAGTAAAGCGGATGATGATAAGAAAAATCAAAAGAAAGCTTGCACAGAGAAGTCAAAATGTCAAATGTGTTAGAAGGGGAAGCAAAAAAACTAATTAGAGCAAAATGAGAATTGAAATGATAATTAGGACATTAAAGCCTTTTTGTGTTCAAGGACATTTTAGTAATTTACAGATTTTTTTTTTTTTTCTTTTCTTGTTGGTAATTTTAGGTCTTTTACCTTAAACTATATTGTACTAGCCTCCATTTGGTAAACTTGTTTATATTTTGCCACACATATTTTTAAAAATCATTTAATAATATATATATATATATATATATATATATATATATATATATATATATATATATATATATATTTTGACAATAATAATATATTTATTTTTAAAAAAAATCACAATTTTTTTATTTATAATTATCTATTTTTTTAACCAAATAGAGGATTCAATTTTAAGTTTGACCAGACAAAATCGTTTCTAAACCATTTATAAACTACACAATTTTTTAAATCACTTTTTAATCACACACATTTTTCTCTCCACTTTTTAACTATATATAATATATTTTACCTTGAAAACATAAAAAAAAATCAAAAGAATCGTGATACTGTTAAATACTCCCCAACAGTACATGGAAAAGTATTCAACGTGTATTGCATGTTTCAATTATATCAAGGAAAAGTATTCAACGTGTGTATTGCATGTTTCAATTATTAAATCAAATGCCACCTCCGTTTGGTAACCAATTTACTCCATAAACAAGTTTTTTTAAATAATATATTCTTCAAATTGCTTTTTTAATCATGCACATTTTGTTTAATTATGTTTTTAACAAAATATTTTACTCCATAAACAAGTTTTTAAATAATACATTCTTCAAATGATTTTTTAATTATGCACATTTTGTTGAATTATGTTTTTAACAAAATATTTTGTCCCGTTTAATTATTTAATTTTAATCTAAAATTAAAATCAAAAATTAATTTTAAAAATAAAATAAAAACTTTATGGACTGCTCAGCAGCCGTTGGCACGGTTTTTTTTTTTTTTTTGGATAAAATATGTTATTAAAAATTAGGGATGAAAAATATGTGTAATTAAAAAATGATTTTCCCTGTTCGGAGGCTAACCTTAAAAAAAATTGGTTTTTTTGTTATTTTTTAGGTAGATGAATGGTTAAAAAGTGGAGAGAGAAAATATGTAGAGTTAGAGATTGATTTGAAGAATTGTGTAGTTTAAAAATTGGTTTAAAAACCAAAAAAACTAAAAAAAAACTAAAAAAAACACTTACCGAACAGAGACCAAACAGAATAAATTTGGCAGTTTTGTTCATACCCGTTGAATTTGAAGCAATCACTCACTGTGAAAGGGCTTTTATATTGCTCAGATTCCGCCATGGACGCAGCTGCTCTGCTGGCCTACTGTAGAATCGATCCTCTACAACGCAAATTATCGTTTTCGACAAATTTGCACAAATCAACCAGTCGCGGGCCATTTCAAAGAATCGTTAAATTCCGCAATCAAAACGCCGTCGTAAAGGCCGTTTCCACGGGGCCGAGACCGTCGGATACTAAACCTGCTAAATCATCTTCACCGCCAACCAAAGTTGTTAATGGGAAAACGCCATTGTATAAGACGGTCAACGGTGCTTCCACTGTAAGCCCAGTTGCAAATTAATGTCATTTTCTTTCTTTTTAAACTTTATTCGTTTATGTAAATATTGAGTTTATTGAGTTATAATTTCAATAAAATGTAATGAATTTCATTAAAAAAAAGTCATTGGATGTCTTTCAAAATCTCCCTTAGATTCAGAATTCACTTGTGCTTCACTATTTGTTTTGAACAATATAATAATAAGGATGAATCTTATATCGAACAACTTATGGAACTTCTTCTGCATCTTAGACACTACTCTGCTCCGTGAAGAAAGAAAGAAAAAATATAAAACACGAACTTGAAGCTAATATCAAATTATGCTGATATTCAGTATTCACAACATGAAACACATTATTTATTTTCTTTTGTACATTCATAGAAGAACCAAATTGTTTTCTATTAGGATCACGTGTATTTATACACGTACTGTGTACCTCTGGGTTTCAACGTGAATTATTCATTTCTGCTTAAACATCTTTTGAGAGAGGTTTGGTACCTTGTAAAAGATGATGGTATTTGCTAAGAGTTTAAACGTGGTTATGATGGATTGAAGTAGTGATGTCTTGCTATCATATGATTTTGGGAATTGCAGAGAATGCAAGATGCATCACAAGAGATCAAAAGGGCAAGGGCACAGATGGAAGAAAATGAGCAATTGTCTATACTAATGAAGGGACTTCGGGGTCAAAGTTTGAAGGATACACAATTTGCTGATGACAATATCAAGCTTCGCTTAGTTGAGGTCAGTAATATGACTTTCATTTGTCAAATGTTACTTTTAAGTTTTAAGGATAATTCCTTACACATAATAAAATGGATAATAAAATAGATGACATACCCCTCACATGGAGGGGGACCCACTTACATGTGGACCCCCTCCATGTGAGGGGTGTGTCATCCATTTTGTGATCTATTTTGTGTCTGTAGCATGGTCCTATTTTTAAATACCTTAGGTTTCTTGCTGCTTGTCAGTTTAATCAGACTGGTTTGAGCGTGATAATAGAGTTTCCTCACGGATGGTTGATGAGTAGTTATTGGACATTGTACATCTTTTAGTTACTGGTAATACTTAACATGTTAAATATTCGTAGAGAAAACTAGGCTCTGATGAAAACTCTTTCACAAGAAATCTGGCACACTGATTTGTTCTTGATACTAGAAATTCCACTTAGGTTCTCGAGGATTTTTACAGGTTTGAGATGTTGGTAAGTGTTCCCTAGAAACACACCGCAAGTGCACGTATCGCGTACAAGTGATAGTGGATTAAATGAGTCCGGTTTATCGATCCCACAAGGATTGTCTATTTCAATTACACCCTAATTTAATCAATTTTAACAAGAAACACACACAATAAAGTTTTGGTTTTGGAAATGAGTTAATACTAGAGCTAAAATCGCAATTGTAAGTAAATAACTAGAAAATGATGATAAATAGATGATAAAGGAGTGTTGGAATTCTTGATTCCACTTGACCATTACCTAATTGAATTCTCAACAAGCAAATAGAAATGCAATTCATTAATCATGTTAGACCCGATTTTTCAAGCTTAGCCAATTACCACTCTCGAGTGAAATTAACCCTAATTAGTGGAATTAACCTATTATATCTCTATGTCGATTAAAATCACACCAATTGCATTAAACTTTTGTGAAAATAACTCAATGGGTCATCTAGGGTTTTAGGTATATTTCTATCCTAAACAAGAACCTAGAGCAAATATTGTATTGATCTAGAATACACAACAATTTCTCAATAATTGCACATTCCATGAAATTCAAGCATAAATGTGGCCACAATAAATGCAAGTCAATAAATACAAAAATAAATGCACAAAATAATAAATAGCCTAAATTCTTAATACAAGCATTAAAATCAACTAAGTTAGGTCAAGTTTCATCAATAATCCCAACACAAATAGTTTAGCCCATGATGAAATAACAATGAAATTTAAGAATTAAATACATCATTTCAACAAGTATATGAAGAAATATGAAGATTTAAAATAAAAACTCCCCTTCAACAATGCTTGAAGCTTCAAAACATCAAAGTTCTTCTACAATGTTGTTGGTATTTCTTCCCTTTATCAACATTCATCAACTATACAAACTAATTACAAAAGAAAATGACAAGAAAATAGCAAGAATAATGAAGAATAATTGAGAGAAAATGTTTCTTGGGGTGAAAAATGAAGTAAAAGTTGTGAAACCCTAGTCAAAATCATCCAAAAATACCCAAAAATCGCGTAGATCCGTGTCTTTCAGCGTTTGGGCCGAACCGGGTCGGCCCAGAATTCAGTTCAAATTTTTGACCACGCGATCGCGTGGCTGACTCTCGGGTTGGATTTTTGGCCTAGTTCGCGAACGAGATTTGTTAGAGCCACGCGATCGCGTGGTTCTAACCTGCCAGCTCCGTCTTTCAATGATTTGCAATTGGGTCCTTCAACTTTCAGTGTGGGTCAACTTGGTCCCCAAAGTTTGACTCTTTGAAGGATTTGACTATTTTCTCCTCAATTTCTTCAATTATTCATCCATTTAGCTCATTTTTTGTGCTTTCTCCATGTATTTGAGTGTTGAACCTATTTAACCACAAAATATGCACAATTCAGTAGTTATTTGTTCAAATTACTCAAAAAGTACTACAAAAAATATATGAAATATGCATGTAAAATGCACTCAACAAATACCTCCAAACTTAAACTCTTGCTCGTCCCGAGCAAGAATATTTACATGCATCTACAAAAATAATGACATAATAATCAACAATGCTAGATAGCTCGCAATCTTCCATGAGTATGAAATTACATAATTAATTCACAATTATGTTCCCAAATAATGCTATAAAAATGAGTTTGACTTATCCGATGTTCGATCGGTGCGTGTGTGCATAGCCACTTTCAATTGTCAATAAAATTCAAGAATGTTGATGAGTAAAGATGTTTCAAGTTAAAACTAACCCACCATTAGTGGTCAATTCTTTCCTTTCCCACTCGTGACATTCATCCCCCAATGAATAATTTTCTTTCCACTCCCGGGATGCAATTCTAGAGGGTACTCTCAAATCACTATTTCTTTTTCCACTCTAGTATGGGTGTGTTTTACCGACAATCTCGACAACCTAGAAATGCAGTGACTCTCCACTAATGAGTGCTTCGACATTCAAGTTTATACCAAGCAATTCAAACCCACTATTCATCTAAGCCCTTATGCAAGTAAAAGTGCATGATTTCTAACAACTAACATTATGTTTGCTCGTGACTTCCCCACTCCCTTAAGCTTTCTAATTGACCCATGTAGCGAGCTTTCGGTCGGCAGCTCCTCAATTTTTTAGATCAAAGGGTACCAGGTTTCAAAATACCTCTACGGATTTATTAACTCGAGTCAAAAAGGCTACGAGATAGGGCACCAAGTTTCAAGATACTCCTATGGGCTTAATTACTCGAGTTAAAAAGGCTTCGAGATAGGGCAATGCAATGCAAAAATTAAAATGGGTTTAGAACTCTAGCATATGGTCATTACTTAGCTTATACTCGGCGAAAGACACTCCACAAAAAAATTTACTTCCACATGCATGGAATCACCACACGTCTAGACCATTTCCTTTGACGGGTCGACCACCCCCAAACTTGTCTTACATTAGGGTCAAGAGATTTAGAGCATTAGGAACATTGGATAGGTTGATATAAATTAACATATAAGTTCACAACCTAGTTCATCTACTCCTATAACCTCTTCCCCTTCAATAATTCTCAAACTCATCGACAATTAAACATGACTATTGTGCTCAATGTACATAGGATCTTACATGGATAAGCATTTTATAGAAAGTAGCACAAGTGTCAAATTTGGTCATAATTCATGAATTAACAACAATTTCAAACATCAAAATCTTATAAGCTGGCAAGGCTATCTAGCACGTCAATATTCCAAACAAAATAAACAATTTCAAACATCAAAACACTAAAGGCCGGTAGAGCAATGTAAATTGTTCATATAGCACCATGATCCCAGCACCCCCAAACTTAAATCAAACATTGTCCTCAATGTTGACAATAGCATAATAAAAGAAAGGAATGGGAGATGGAACTTCCCCGGATTGATGCGTGAATGATGTTCCAAATTGACCTAAGCTTTGATTCTCTTAATACGCAAATCTCCCCCAAACTTGTTGAGGACAAGGTTGCTTAGGATTTCAAAAATTTTGAACTTACAAAAGTTGGTGATTAACCAAATTAGACATACTAAAAATGCAACAAGTAAATATTAAAAAGTAATTAAAAGGGTAGAAACTTGGGTTGCCTCCTAAAAAGCACTTGGTTAAAGTCGCAAGCTCTATTTTTGGATACAATTACTCCGGATTTGCAAGAGGAATGGATGACTTCTCCTTCTCATAATCACCCCCAAGTATGGCTTCAAGCGTTGCCCATTGACTTTGAAGTTCCCTTTGCTTCCATGATAAAGTTCGACTGCTCCATGTGGGAAGATTTGAGCAATAGTGAAAGGTCCCGACCATCTAGAGCGGAGTTTACATGGAAACAATCGAAGTCTTGAGTTGTAAAGAAGTACTTGTTGCCCAACTTGGAAGTCCCGCTTCACAATGTTCTTGTCATGCCACCTCTTTGTCTTCTCTTTGTAAATCCGAGCATTTTCATATGATTCAAGTCGCAACTCATCAAGTTCATTGAGTTGGAGTAGTCTTTTCTCACATGCCAACTTCATATCAAAATTCAAGACTTTTGTTGCCCAATATGCTCGGTGCTCGAGCTCAACCGGAAGATGACATACTTTTCCAAATAAGAGGCGAAAGGGAGACATACCAATGGGGGTTTTGAAGGCGGTGCGGTATGCCCATAATGCATCATCCAATTTCTTGGACCAATCCTTCCTCGAGTCATTTACCGTTATTTCAAGAATTTTCTTCAACTCTCTATTTGAAATCTCTACCTGCCCACTCGTTTGTGGATGATAAGGAGTGGATATTCGATGTTTGACTCCATACTTGGTCAAAAGTGAGTCGAAGAGGCGGTTACAAAAGTGTTTTCCTCCATCACTAGTGATAGCTCGAGGGGTGCCATAAGGAGAAAAAAATGTTTTTCTTTAAAACGTTCACCACCACTCGAGCATCATTGGTGGGGAGTGCTACCGGTTCTACCCACTTTGACACATAGTCTACCGCAACTAAAATGTATTGATTAGAAAAGGACGATGGAAAAGGTCTCATAAAATCAATACCCCAAACATCGAATATCTCCACTTCTAAAATAGAATTTAAAGGCATTTCATTTCGATTAGAGATATTACCTAGGCGTTGGCATCGGTCACATTTGGACACAAGTGTGTGAGCATCCTTGAATAAAGTGGGCCAATAAAATCCCGACTGAAGAACCTTTGATGCGGCTTTCACTGCACCAAAATGACCTCCATAAGGTGAAGAGTGACATTGCTCAAGAATCTTCTCCATCTCCTCCTCGGGCACACACCTTCTCATGATTTGATCCGGACCCCTTTTGAATAACAATGGGTCATCCCAAAAATAGTGCTTGATATCCGCAAAGAACTTCTTCCTTTATTGATAAGAGTGGTCCGGGGGAGTGATGCCACTTACAAGAAAATTCACATGGTCCGCATACCAGGCACACTAGAAGCTTGTAGAAGATCCATGATTTGGAAACGTTGCTCATCCGAGAATACCTCACTTATCTCTTCATCAATAACTTCCTCTGTTTTCTGAAGTTTAGATAAGTGATCGGCTACAAGATTCTCTGTCCCTTTCTTGTCACGAATCTCCAAATCAAACTCTTGGAGAAGAAGAACCCATCTAATTAACCATGGCTTAGCATCTTTCTTTGCCAACAAATATTTGAGGGCCGAGTGGTCGGTATATACAATCACCTTGGAGCCAATAAGATATGACCGAAACTTATCAAAGGCAAAGACCACCGCTAGCATTTCCTTTTCGATAGTCGCATAATTCAATTGAGCATCGGTTAAGGTTCTACTAGCGTAGTAGATGACATGCAAGAGTTTGTCCTTCCTTTGCCCCAAAACCGCCCCCACGGCATAATCACTTGCATCACACATAAGCTCAAAGGGCAAACTCCAATTCGGAGCTACAATAATAGGTGCCGTAATGAGTTTTTCTTTAAGAGTGTTAAAAGCTTGGAGACACTCTTTAGAGAAATCATATATGGCACTTTTCTCAAGTAATGAACACGGTGCCTTCGTGATTTTTGAGAAGTCTTTGATAAACCTCCTATAAAATCCCGCATGCCCCAAGAAGTTTCTTATACCCTTTACCGAGGTTGGGGGAGGTAATTTTTCGATAACTTGAATTTTTGCCTTATCAACCTCAATCCCCTTACTTGAAATCCGGTGCCCAAGAACTATCCCCTCTCGAACCATGAAATGACATTTTTCCCAATTCAAAACCAAGTTGGTGTCCTCACATCTTTTTAGCACCATTCTCAAATTATTCAAAAATGAAGTACCAAAAACTGAGAAGTCATCCATAAATACCTCAATAAATTTCTCCACCATGTCGGAGAAAATAGCCATCATGTACCATTGAAAAGTGGCGGAGGCATTGCAAAGACCGAAGAGCATCCTCCTATATGCAAAAGTTCTATATGCGCATGTGAATGTTGTCTTCTCTTGATCCTCCGGGGCTACAGAAATTTGATTATAGCCCAAATACCCATCTAGTAAGCAATAATGAGAGTGACCCGCCAATCGCTCAAGCATTTGATCGATGAATGGAAGGGGAAAATGATCCTTCCTAGTAGCATTGTTGAGCTTGCGATAGTCAATGCAAACTCTCCACCCCGTCACTGGCCTTGTTGGAATAAGCTCATTATTTTCATTCTCAACCACGGTAACACCTCTTTTCTTTGGTACTACTTGCACCGGGCTCACCCATGCACTATCCGAGGTTGGATAGATAATACCCGCATCAAGCCACTTCACCACTTCGGCTCTTACCACTTCCTTCATGTTAGGATTTAACCGACGTTGATGCTCCACCGAAGGTTTGAAATCATCCTCCATAAGAATTTTATGCATGCATAACGAAGGGCAAATATCTCGAATATCCGAGATGGTCCATCCAATAGCGTCCTTGTGCTCCCTCAATACCCGAAGCAATTTGTCTTCCTCTACCTCATTCAATAAATTAGAAATAATGACCGGAAAGGTAGAAAATTCTCCCAAGTAAGCATACCTCAAATGAGAAGGAAGAGGCTTTTGCTCGAGGGTAGGTGCCTTCTCGAGAGATGGTAGGGGCGGTGAAAAACTCTTTTTCAACTCCTCAAAGTAGGGGGCCCTCTTGTGTTGATATTATTGTGGTGATGTCTCCAAGTAATGAGCCATTTGTTCAACTTCATGATCATCATTCTCAATAGTCAAAGAGTAGGCAATGCAAGACTCCAGTGGATCCTTAGAAATTCCACGGTTAAATGAGTTTACCACTAGATGATCAATTACATCCACCCGAAAACATGAGTTGGACTCCGAGGGGTATTTAATGGCCTTCAACACATTGATGGTGACTTGCTCATCTTGCACCCTCAATATCAATTGCCCCTCTTGCACATCAATAAGAGCCCTCCCGGTTGCTAAAAATGGTCTTCCCAATATGATTGGAATGTCATGATCTTCCTCCATGTCTAGAATAATGAAATCCGCCGGAAAGATGAATTTATCCACCTTCACAAGAACATCCCAATGATCCCCCGAGGATATTTGATGGACATATCCGCCAATTGTAGAGACACGGTGGTTGCTTTAGCTTCCCCCAATTCCAATTTCCTGAAAATGGACAAATGCATCAAATTAATGCTAGTACCAAGATCACATAAAGCTTTACTAAAATTAACATCACCAATAGTGCATGGAATAGTAAAACTCCCTGGATCTTTAATTTTTGGAGGAAGCTTGTTTTGAATGATTGCACCTTTTGTTGGATAGAAGTGGTTGACTTGTTGCCCTAATGTAATCCCATGATTCGGGCATATCCTTGAATCTCTCCCAAGCTTCATGAAAGCTCTCCATCTCGAATTGTTGAAATGTAGTAATATCATGCTTGAGTTTAGCAACTCTAGATGGTGGGAAAAATTTTGTAGTGAACCTTTGGACAAACTCCACCCAAGTAGTGATGCTCCCCGGAGGCAAAGTATCAAGCCATTCTCTTGCTTTGTCTTTCAAAGTGTGTACAAATAATCTCATCCGGATTGCCTCCACATTCACACCCTCATAGTTGAAGTTGCTACAAATCTCTAGGAAACGTACCACATGGGCATGTGGATTTTCATCGGTCCTCCCAAAGAATGAGATAGTGTTGGAGAATAAATTGATGACATCCGGCCGAAATTGAAAATTTGGATGATTGTAGGAGGGATAGACAATGCTTGATTGATTCTCGACAATAGGAGGATTCATGAAGTCTCCAAAAAACATGTCTTCTTCATTAACAACGAGCTCTTGAACTCTAGCCGCTTGAGGGTCAAAAACGGGTGGGATTCCACCCATTGGAGGAATTGCAGCCGGAGCATTAAGCTTGATGTTAACTCTTTCTCCTTCCATCCCAGTAAGAAGTTGTCTCCTAACTTCCCGTTGTTCCCTTAACCTACGTCGAAAAGTTCCCTCGATATCCGGATCTATTTCAACTAGATCAAGACTTCTACTTCGACGCATGCACAATTAACAACCTAGAACAACACAAGAAATTATAAGATTTCTCACACAAAACAAAACAAAACAAAATTTGTACAAGAAATAAAAGTAACTAATAGTCAAAACTAATATTAACTAAAATGTAATTTAAATAGAAATAGTCCCCCGGAAACGGCGCCAAAAACTTGTTCGCTAGATACGCACCGCAAGTGCACGTATCGCATACAAGTGATAGTGGACTAAATGAGTCCAGTTTATCGATCCCACAAGGATTGTTTATTTCAATTATACCCTAGTTTAATCAATTTTGACAAGAAACACACACAGTAAAGTTTTGGTTTTGGAAATGAGTTAATACTAGAGCTAAAATCGCAATTGTAAGTAAATAACTAGAAAATGATGATAAATAGACGATAAAGGAGTGTTGGGATTCTTGATTCCACTTGACCATTACCTAATTGAATTCTCAACAAGTAAATAGAAATGCAATTCATTAATCATGTTAGACCCGATTTTCCAAGCTTAACCAATTACCTCTCTCGAGTGAAATTAATCCTAAATTCTTAATACAAGCATTAAAATCAACTAAGCTAGCTCAAGCTTCATCAATAATCCCAACACAAAATAGCTAGTTTAGCCCATGATGAAATAACAATGAAATTCAAGAATTAAATATATTATTTCAACAATAGATTCAAGTATATGAACAAATATGAAGATTTAAAATAAAAACTCCCTTTCAACAATGCTTGAAGCTTCAAAACATCAAAGTTCTTCTACAATGTGTTGGTATTTCTTCCCTTCATCAACTATACAAACTAATTACAAAAGAAAATGACAAGAAAATAGCAAGAATAATGAAGAACAATTGAGAGAAAATGTTTCTTGGGGTGAAAAATGAAGTAAAATTGTGAAACCCTAGCCAAAATCATCCAAAAATACCCAAAAATCACGTAGATCCGCGTCCTTCAGCGTTTGGGCCGAACTGGGTCGCACCGGGTCGGCCCAGAATTTAGTTCAAATTTTTTACCACGTGATCGCGAGGCATTCGATCGCGTGGCTGAATGCCTCGCGATCGCGTGGTTAGGCTGAAATCTCTCGGGTTGGATTTTTGGCCTAGTTCGCGAACTCGACTTGTTAGAGCCACGCGATCGCGTGGTTCTAACTTGGTAGCTCCGTCCTTCAATGATTTGCAATTGGGTCCTTCAACTTTCAGTGTGGGTCAACTTGGTCCCTAAAGTTTGACTCTTTTCTCCTCAATTTCTTCAATTATTCATCAATTTAGCTCATTTCTTGTGCTTTCTCTTTGTATTTGAATGTTGAACCTATTTAACCAAAAAATATGTACAATTCAGTAGGTATTTGTCCAAATTACTCAAAAAGTACTACAAAAAATATATGAAATATGCATGTAAAAGGCACTCAACAGCAAGTAGTCTTGAGTAAACAATGCATTGTACATCTCTTTGTTACTACTTAATTCTTAAAATGTTGAGTGTTATTAGAGAAAAATGATGTGATATATTGAAGCTGTTGGACCAATTTTAGTGATTATTTAAATGGAACAGTTTGTCGGTGAATGAGAAATTAAGCCGCTTAAAAAGGTGACATTGTTGGAAAATTATTAGAATATTATTGAATATTCTAGAACCTAATTGGATTAAGAGGTGTGTCCTTTTAGATAAATGTTCATGACTTTTGGAATTAAGATTTTTCAATAGCTATGTCTTTACGATATGGAGACTAATTTCAAAAGATGTGTCTTTTGAGACACAACTTTCCCACAACTATAAATAGACCTCATATGCTTGGATTTTAATTCCTTTTTTTTATTCATCATTGATCATTCATTTTTTAGTTCTTGCATTATCATATCAATGCATGTTCACTTCAAAATATCGTGCATTTATTTTGAGTCGAGTTTCATATGAAGAGAGTTCAAAACATCAAGAAGGTTCGTTGGTTTACGTAATTTGGTTTGCTCCTATTGCGGGACGTAGTCGTTGTATCTTGAGAGACGAATGCCGAATCACCGTTAGCACTTGTGCGGGGCATTATCGTCTTAAAGACAAAGAGTCGAACTCTTGTCTCGACCGAATTCATATTCATGTATTTCTTTTTGTTTCTACTTCATATATTCAATTCCGGTAAGTCGGAATTCTGTCCAATTTTATACACGTACAAATTATTTTTTTTGAATATAATTATGCAAGTTATTTTTACCAACAGAAGCTTCATATAAATCAGATATATACTGGTGATTGTTGGTTTCTATTAGCTTAAGCATTATTGTATGACTTTTAGGTTGTGATAGCGTGCTTCAATTAAAGCCTTTTGTAGTGATGTCATGAAACCTTTTCTGCTCCTTCAGGTTGATGAAAGCAGCGAGTTTTTGCCTTTAGTGTATGATCCTGATACTATTGCTGCTTACTGGGGAAAACGACCACATGCTGTTGCAACGCGTATCGTCCAGTTATTATCTGTTGCAGGAGGCTTTCTCTCTCGTCTTGCCTGGGATCTCATAAATAATAAGATAAAGGAGGTAAACTTTCATTGTAACCCTTCAATTTTGACTGCCTATATTCTTTTGATTTTGAGTTGGTGAATTTTGGACATAGAAGCTTATGATATGATTTATAACCATTCTCTGGGAAATGACTCATAGCTCCCTCTATTTTCTGTTTTTATAATTTATTTCATTGGGTGATGATTCTTGAAGTGAACTCTGCACTGTGAACTCTTCACTGAACTGATTTATCTTCTTGATTGCCTACCTACCTACCTCAAGCATGTATTTGAATAATAATTGATGTTAAAGGGAAACATTTTGTATCTACAAGAAGTTCCCTGAGAATCTTTTTAGATGATATAATTTGTGGCTATCATCATTGGATGCTAGGATTCTGAACATACTAGACCACATGATTTTTATACCATAAAGATGTAAAAGAAATGCTTCCATTTTAGATAGTAATGACAGAAGAATGTTCATGTTATCATTAAAATATGTCCCTTGAAAAGGTGAAGTTCGAAAAGAATTTGATGAAAGAAGGTCTAATATGAAGCTCGAACATAAGTCTTAGCTATTAGACAATGAAGCAAAACTCTGTTCTATTTTACCATTAGATTTCTTGATTGGCAAGAGGCGTCAGTCATAAATCTTTGGGAAATTGTAGTGTAGCAATGAGCAAAGATGTTTTTTTTTTTTTTTTTTTGTGGGGGGTGGGGGGGGGGGTGGGATGGGGGGATGACATATATCAACCACTGGGAGAAGCAAGGCTTTAGAGTCTGGTCTCTGAAGACTGGGGCCACTTGTCCTTGACGGGATGAAGATATTGGACAGAGTAGTGCAGGGAACAAATCTTGGAGAAATGTTTCCCACCTTCCATACACGGTATGTGCTTATTTCATCTTTATCCTGGAAAACTGCACTGAATTAGGCAAAAAATGCTCCTAGGAACAACCTTAAGGTTGATCTCCCACCAAAATGAACTATGGCAAGTCAATATATGATTGGGGATGAAACTGACAGTCGTATCATTCAGGGTTACATAAACATGGAATTTGTTGGTTTGATAATCGTAAGTGCACGATATCGTTAACAAGTAGTAAAAATGAACTTTTTGAGTCTGGATTATCGATCCCACGAGGAATGTATACTCTATTATACTCTAGTTAATTTAATATTAACAAATAAAACACACAATTAAAGATGGATTTTAGAAAATAACTAAAAGTCTACTAAAGAGGGAAATATAAAAATTACTTGAAAATATTTGAGGAAAACGTGGTTGGGATTCATGGTTTCATTTAACCGTTGCCTAATTAATTTCTCAACATGCAAATTAACAAATTACTCATTTACAATGTTAGACCCGATTTTCCAATTTTAATTAATTACCTCTCTAGAGTGAAATTAACCTTAATCAATTAGTTTAACCTACTATATCTCTATGTCGATTAAAGCACAATCAATTGCATTAACTCTTTGTGAAAGTAGCTTAATGGATCATCTAGGGTTTAAGGTATATCTCTATCCTTAACAAGAACATAGAACATTTGTTATTTGGTCTAAAATGCACAATATCTCTATATTATTATACACTTCACAAAACATATATTTGGTGATCAATTAAACACATGGAATAATCTCAATAACAAACACACATTAAATAAACATTTAATCATCAAATAGCAAATATTAAAACTAATCCAAGCTAGGTTAAATTACTACCATAAATTCCAACACAATAAATTAGCCCATGTTATATAAATGATACAAATGAGAAAATTTATAACAATACATTGTAAGTTTGACAAAATAATAGAAAAAATACAAAGTTATAGATAAAACCCTTTTTTGAAGCTTGGCTATGATTTCCCCAAATATTTCACCACTTTAGATGTATTCTCCTTGCTCTTGATTTGTTCCCCAAGGTTTATCAAGTAGTTGAAAAGAGAAACAAAGTAAAATAAAACAAAACAAAAATAAAAGAAAAGGAAAGAACCAGATTCGGCAGAAGCAGGACCGAGAAGAAGAAAGAAGAATGCCCAGCAGGATAAAAATCTGACTTTTTAACAAACGTAGGAAATTGCAGCCTTGGTCCTTGCCTTTTGGTATGTGAGGAAAAAATGGTTCCAAACTCTATTTTTCTCTCAATTTAAGGGCCCAAAATTCTTTGTCAAATATCCAAAATCTAATTTTCAATTTTTGTTGCCAATTCCCTTAGATATTTACACGTCGAGCCCCTCAACTTTGATTTTGCAGTCCAAGTCCTCAACTTTTGGTACTTGTGCACTTTGGTCCCCAACTTCACTTTTTGTATTCTTTTGGGCTCTTTTCACTCCCTTTTGACAAATTTTCTTTCATTTTGTGATTTTGACCCTGAAATATTTGCAAAGTGGGTCGGCCAACTTTTTGAGATGTTGCAATTTAGTCCCCAAACTTTTGATTTCTTTCAATTTGGTCATTGGACATCAAATGTGCTCCTCTTTTAGCTCAATTGCACTCCAATCTTGTCCATTTTCTTTCCAATTGAGGTTGTACCTAATTGTACAAAATAAACACAATTTATAAGTAGAAATTCGCTCAATTTGTCAATTAAATTGTCGATCTAAAAGCAAAATAAGTGTGTAAAACACACTTATCACAATTCCTTATGAAGAAAGCAGGAGTAGCCCTTCAGTGCACAAATCTTCTTGTCCATCTTAAATTGGAGTATCAATCTGGCCACCTGATACATGGAGTAAAGAAAATCATCATGGAAACCTTTGAAATTTTACATGACTATTCTCGATTAACTTAACAAACTTTGTCTATATAAGTGCAAAGGTTTCCTTAGGTCAGACTGAGATCTACACAGGGATTTTCCGGATGCCTTGTTCTACGACATCGAAGTTTGTGGAGAATTCTATTTAAGAATAAATTCAAAAAATCTACTTATCAACAAATGACCAATTGCCCTTTGGTCCCTCATGACTTTACTTTGAATGAAATAGTAATACATTAATCAAAAAAATAAAAAAAATAAAAAAAAAATAAAAAAAAGAGTAACACATTAATAATAATAGGAGACTGCAATAAGAAGATTATTCAAGTAATATTCTGAATCCATAAACTATAGTCAACATACACATGTCCTTTGCAGCTGTTCGCTCAAAATAGTGTACCGCAAGCGCACGGGTCGCGTACAAGTAATAAAGTGGACTTTTTAAGTCCGGATTGTTGATCCCACGAGGAATGTTTACTTTAAATTATATAACTTTAATTAATTTAATTCTAACAATAAAAAGAAACACACAATTAAAAGTTGGATTTTTGTAAATTCTAAATTAAAGAAAGTAATTCTAAACCGAATTAAAATAAGGAAAGTGGAAGATAAAATAGTTGGGATTCATGATTTCACTTAACTCTTGCTTAAGTAATTTCTCAACACATGCAAATTAATAAATTACCCATTTACAATGTTAGACCCGATTTTCCAAGCTTAGCTAATTACCTCTCTCGAGTGAAATTAACCATAATCAATTGGTTTAACCTACTATATCTCTATGTCGATTAAGGCCCAATCAATTGCATTAACTCTTTGTGAAAATAGCTCAATGAATCATCTAGGGTTTAAGGTATATCTCTATCTTTAACAAGAACCTAGAGCATTTGTTATTTGGTTTAAAATGCATAATATCTCTCGATTATCATACACTTCACAAAACATATATTTGGTGATCAATCAAACACATGGAATAATCTCAATAACAAACACACATGAAATAAGCTCAACATTAATAAACAAACATTAAAATTACTTAAACTAAGTTAAGCTACATCAATCATCCCAACATAAAATAACTAGCCCATTATATAAATATTGCACAAAAGTTGAGGTTTACAAAAATACATCACAAAATATAGAAATCAAAGATTAAAAATACAAGATAATGAAATAAATCAATTCCCTTGATTTTTGCTCCAAAATTCCTTAATTAACGTTTTGAATCTTCACCTCACTTCTTGCTTCCTTGCTTCAATGGTGACTAGAACTTGAAAATTAAAAATAAACTACAACTAATTTACAAACAAAACCAAAACAAAGAAAAGAAAAAAAAAAGAAGAAAAGAGAGAAAAGAGGGAAGGAGGCTAGGATTTAGGGAGGACGAATTGTTTTGTTTGGTGTTAAGAAATGGGAGTATATATACTCCCATAAATTAGACCTAAAAAGTCCTAAAAAACGCGTACAATCATAGCCAAACACGCCCTTAATTGAAAATAACAAAAACAGAAAATAAAATCCGGTATTGGCCAGAAAGTTGCCTACGCGATCGCGTGACTGAGTGCCTCGCGATCGCGTGGTTAGGCTGAAATCTCTCGGGTTGGATCTGTGGCCTAGTTCGCGAACGCGACATGATAGATCCACGCGATCGCGTGGTTCACCTGCAGTTCCGTCTTTCCATGTGTTGAAATGTTGTATTAATATTGTAAGGACCAAGATAGTTGTTTAGAATAGTGTAGGGACTAGTAGGCAATTATGTGTTTTATGTTTTCTATTTATACCTTGCTTTGTAACACTTTCATAATCAAGAAATACAATTTTACTTTAATCCTTATATTTCAACATGGTATCAGAGCAAGTATCGATCTTGGCCTAGATTTCCGATGAAATTCCGTTCTCCGGCGAGCGGCGCCGCTGCCGCTTGTCCGGCCAAGTTTTCTCTATTTGTATCTCTTACTTTCTCTTTTATTTTAGTTGGTTTTACTGAGCTTTTCCCTTTACCAAGAGCTTCTGCAATCACTAATCGGCCACTCAAAGAAGCTTCAGTTGGATCCACCACTAGTGGCCGTGAGGGAGGAGTGGGGCGCACAGGCTCATTACCAAAGGCTTGTGCATATGTCTCGTCAAAAGCCTCGAAAAATGCCTTCCAGCATGCCAAAATTGTGGCCTTGTTCTTGATGAAATTGAGCATCCTAAAATCATTGGTGAAGGGCATCAAGGCTAGCTGCTGCACAAAGTTGAGTATATCCCTTGGCTGGAAACTGTCTTTTGCTTCTTTGATCTGCCTCCTGGAGTAAACCCCACCGGATTCATAACATCCAACATCCACATTACAATAGCCCTCAGCAGTTGTGGGCCAGAAATTGTACTTGTTCCGACACCGACAGGCTGGAACCTTGGCTGACTCGCTTTGGCTCGAAGGAGAGAGAGGGATGCCGATTGTATTGAAGGAAAAAAAAAAAAATTCGGCAATCCGGCGGCGGCAGCGGTGGTCGCCGGCGATGGCGGCGACCTCCGGCGATTGCGGCGCCGGACCTCCGGCGATGGCGGCCGGCTAAAATATTTAGGGTTAGGGTTTGGAGATAAATGAGGTTATTTGGTTTTATTTGTTGATTGGGCCTAAAGAGTGGAGGAGTGTTGAGTTGGTTTATTGGGCTTATATTGATATTGAACCCATTATTGGGTTGTTGTCTTGTTGGGCTGTTTATTGCCCAATTCTGCCCAGAGTTATCGATTTGACAGTTGGACCCTCAACTTTCCAAAAGTTACATTTCAGTCCTCAACTTTCAAAATTCACAATTCAGCCCATTATCCTTTTATTTTATCAATTTTAGTCCCTCTACTTTTTGGAAGTTCATTTTCAGTCCTGAACTTTCAATATTTTCATTTTGGTCCTTGATTTTTCAGAATTCGCATTTCAGTCCCTGATCTTTAATTTTGTGCAATTCAGCCCCTAGCTTTTCAATTTCACTATCTTTCTTGATGTCTTTTTATTAGCCTTTTATTCGTAAGATCAGTTCCTTTATTAGGTTGACCTGGTGATCGCCTCTTGACTGGTTTACGTCTCTTTATGTTGGCTTTCCTTTGTGTCCGGAGTAAGGATTTTTCGTTGTTTACGGGTTGTGGATTTTAATGTATCCAAGTTGATCCTTCGTTATGGCATCGTCCAAGAAGACTATTGAAATTGGAAGAAGGGGGAGCACTTTGTTATTTACTTGAAGTTGTTGTTCAAGTTTGTTGTTTACATTATTTTCAAGTTGATGTTTATCTATGCATCAACTTGAGGGGGAGTGTTGAAATGTTGTATTAATATTGTAAGGACCAAGATAGTTGTTTAGAATAGTGTAGGGACTAGTAGGCAATTATGTGTTTTATGTTTTCTATTTATACCTTGCTTTGTAACACTTTTTTTTTTTTTGATAAGAAAAAGATTTTTATTAAAGAAAATGAGAATGGTGTTACAAATATAATAGTGGACAAGACATCCACTATAAGTGTCAAAGAAAACTTGTGACACTTACAAAAGGTTGACCACGAGATTAGTAACAATTCATTACAATGGGACATAAGGAACTATTAGGGTCCAGTCGAAAAAGAAAATTTTCTAGACCACTAAAAATTCCAGCAGCTCTGGCCCATAATCCTGTAAGGAAAATAATATTATCCCAGATATCCTCCACCGATCTATCAATATTATCAAAAATCCTTCTGTTTCTTTCTGTCCAAATTGTCCAAGCTGATGATATTAAAATCAGTTTCCATATCGCCTTTTTTTCCTTGTTGTTTCCTCCAAATGAACATTTTATCCCTATCATTTCTGACCATCTTCTTGGTAATGCCATCTCTTCACCAAAAATACACAAAATTCTACACCAAATGTCTCTAGCAATCGCACAATGTAGTAATATATGGTCGATGTTCTCCTCCGCCTTTTTACACATAATGCAGTGTGAGGGGGATATGTTCAAATATGGCCTTTTCAATTGCAACACGTCACAAGTGTTCACCTTTCCCAAAGAAGCCAACCAAACAAAAATTTTAACCTTAGAGGGTACCACACTTTTCCAAATGAATTGAAAAAGTGGGTAGGAGGTGTGACATGTTGGTTGAAGTAGTGTATATAAAAAAGATTTGCAAGAAAATTCACCCGAGGGGTGGGCATTCCATATTCTTTTATCAGGTGAAGAAGTATTCATGTGGATATTTTCAAGAATATATAGTAGGGAAGTGAATTCTTCGGTTTCTCTATCACTGAGATTCCTAACAAAAACTAAATCCCAAACCGGACTTGAGGCTAATGGAAAAGAAACAATATCACAAATGAGAGCATTTTTGTTGTTAGATAGACGGAAAAGTCTAGGGAAAGCCTCTTGAAATGATTGTTCACTAATCCATTTATCCAGCCAAAACCGGATTTTATCACCTTTTCCGGCCACAAATTTGATGTTTTCCATAAATTTGTCCCAAACTCTTGCAATTGATTTCCATGGTGCCCGAAGGGTGGAGTTCGTTCCAATATTTGCATCCCATCCATTAGAGTGATAGCCATACCTACTAAGAATGATGGAGTGCCAAAGTGACTCCGATTCTTTGGGGAAACGCCATAACCATTTCCCTAATAAGGCCATGTTTTTCAGTTCTAAATTCCCAATTCCCAACCCCCCAAATTGTTTTGGTTTCGACACGATTTCCCATTTGACTAGATGGTCACTATGATTCTCTCCTTGACCTTCCCAAAAAAAATCTCTCATCATTTTCTCGATCATCTTTGACACCTTCTTCGGCATTTTAAAGATTGATATGAAATATATGGGAATACTTCCCAGTACCGATTGGAGAAGAATAAGTCTCCCACCACGTGACAAACAACCTTTATGCCACCCTTCTAGTCTTTTTGCAATTCTTTCTATCACTGGGTTCCAAAAAGAATAGGCATTTGGATTTCCCCCTAAAGGTAGTCCGAGGTAATTGAGTGGCCACTCTCCCTTAAGATAACCCCAATTTTTTGCTATGTGTTCAATTCTTTCTTCCATTAGATTTAAACCCACCACTGTACTCTTAGCAACATTTATTTTTAGTCCTGAGGTTTTAGAAAAAATGTCAAGAATTGCCATTAGATTATTGATACTCTCATCCTTATTTTCCAAAAAAAAGATACTGTCGTCCGCGAATTGGAGATGTGATATTCTTACATTGTTCCTTCCAATTTTAAAGCTTTCTATCATATCTTCATTACAGGCCTTGTTCACCATTCTGCTCAAGACGTCTCCGACTAAGATAAATAAAAAAGGTGATAGAGGATCACCCTGTCTTAAGCCTCTAGATGCTCCGAATTTTCCTCTTGGTTTTCCATTGATCATCACAGAAAAATTTGTTGAAGATAAACATCCCCATATCCACTTCCTCCATCTTTCTCCAAAACCCTTCTTTTCCAACACATAATCAAGGAATTCCCAGCTAACTTTATCATATGCCTTTTCAAAATCGATCTTAAGTACCACACCTTCTTTCTTTTTCGCCCTATACTCCTCCACGATTTCATTTGCTATCAAGACCAAATCCAAAATTTGTCTTCCCTTTACAAAAGCACATTGGGCCGCATCAATTGTTTCTGGTAGAACTACCTTCAGTCTCAGAGACAGAACTTTAGCCAAAATTTTGTAGAGAGAAGAAACCAGACTAATTGGTCGAAAATCCTTGATAGACATTGAATTCAGTTTTTTGGGGATTAGGCAAATGAATGTTTCATTTACTCTAGCGTTCACAATACCATTTTTGTGGAATTCCTTGAAAACATTCATCAAATCCTCTTTTATCACTTCCCATCCGTCCTGTAGTGCTGCCATAGAGAAACCATCTGGACCTGGAGCTTTATCACCTTCACAGCTGAATAGGCCATGTCTCACTTCTTCTACTGTAAATGGTTCTTCCAGCTTCAGTTTACTTCCCACTTCGATCTCCTTCCAATCTAGACCCTCAATGCCAAAATCGGCAACCACCTCCTTTTTAAAAATGTTTTCAAAAAAACCTATGATTTCATCTTCTATTTCCTGTTCTGTATATATCATCAATCCCTTATCACTCTCAATTTTGTTGATCAGATTGTTTGTTTTCCTGCCACTTGCAATCCTGTGGAACATTTTGGAGTTATTGTCCCATTCCTTAACCCCCTTGATCCTTGTTTTCTGGTTCCAAGATATTTCCTCCCTAATTATGAGTTCCTCCAATCTTCTTTTTAGCTTTCTTCTTTCAGATCTATGTATTTCTTCAATTTTTTGTGTGTCTTCTTTCTTATCTATTTCCCCAATTCTTTTCATGATTGATTTTTTTTCCAATCTCACATCTCCAAATTCTTTTTTATTCCAAACTTTCAGCTCTTCCTTTATTCTTTTCAATTTTTCCATAAATGTGTAACCAGCCCACCTCTGCTTATCACAGTCATCCCACCACCTCATCCAATTGCTTTTAAAATCTTTATGCCTTAACCACATGTTTTCAAAACGAAAAGGAGTAGGACCCCATTTGAATCTGCTCGTATCGATTACAATGGGGCAATGATCAGATGTCACCCTCACAAGAGCTTCTTGCCTAATTATTTCAAACAAATTTTCCCATCCTTCTGTAAATAAAAACCTATCTATCCTAGAACAGGCCAATCTTTCCCTCATATTTGACCACGTGAATTCTGTATTTGATAGTGTCAGATCCCTTAACCCTGTCTCTGTTATGAATCGATCAAAATTTCTCATACTTTTAGTAGATCTGTTTCCATTCAACTTCTCCGATGGGTATCTGACTACATTAAAATCACCTCCCGCACACCATCTTTCACCCCCTAGTCCGTATAGACCACCCAATTCTTCCCAAAATTCCCCTCGTTCATTTGAACAGCAAGGACCATATATCCCAGAGAACCACCACTCTTCCCCCCCTCCGACCGGTTGTAAGAGTACTGTAACTGAAAAATTACCCAAAACAACTTCTTTACCCCTGAGTATCCTTGAATCCCACATAATCAATATTCCTCCAGATCTGCCTATTGATGGTAAGAAGGTCCATTCTTTAAATCTAGAGCCCCAAATACTACCAATCAGTCTCTTGTCTATGACCTCCTTCTTGGTTTCTTGAATTGTTACGACATCAGGTTTCTCCTTACACAAAAGATCCTTCACAACTTTTCTCTTATCCCTCCCCCCCAAACCTCTCACATTCCAACTGATTATCTTCATTTGGAACCTATGGTATCCCCTGCACACTTAAAACCTGCCTTACTCTTTTCGTAGTTGATGTTGGTATGAAGATTTTTGAGCTCCCTCACCCCTCTTTTAGCACTCTGCTTGCAGTCTGTTTTGCTAAACCCCTTATTTGATACTTTTGATTTGAATTCCTTTTGATTATTTAAAGGCACTAGAGTCAAGTTAAAATTACTAGAGACAGAATTTGAATTCACTAGCTCATCCACTCCCGGGTTTTCCTTGTTGATCAACTCTTTCTCATTTTTGGAATAGGTTGGTGTTCCCCAATGAACAGAATCTATTACAATTTGGTTAAGATTATCAGTTGTATGGCTATTCACTCTAATAACCGGTGCATATTTATATGAACTCCTCTCTCCGATGACACCTGCAGCTATATTGCACACAGGCGGGATATATAATGGATTAATCAAATATGAGCACAGAGAAGGGATAATACCTGGTTTATCTGACACAAGGGTAGTGGTAGGTAGATATAAAAATGTTGTAGCAGGTTGTTGAATTGAAAAAGAAGCTATGGATAACTGACCATTATATGTGCTATTCCTGGGAAATTCTGTATAGTGTGAGTTTTGTTTTATTTTTGATGGTTTGTTCTTTGGTAGTTGGTTCTCTTGATCTATGCACTCTTGATAAGACCCATTTGTATCTGAGAATAATCTTCCCATGTCTGTGAGCATTTCATACTCCCCTTCAGTTTCATTTTCTGTTTCTGTTACATAGTCTTCATCTTCACTGTTGACTATATCTTCAGTTCTATTTGTGAAATGCCCATTATTCTCCATGTTGTCCTCATCCTCCAGGAGACTTTCAAAGTCATTATCTGTTCCAAATTCAAACCAACTGAAATCATTTTCCAGAAACTTAGCAGTTTTGCTCCTGTGCCTCTGCGTCATCACGAACTCATCTAGTCCCTCAAGTTCTTCACACTCTTCAAAAAGAAGGACTGATTTCCCTTTGATTTTACCTGTACTTGTTTCTGTGTGACTGGAAAACTCAATTTCACTGCTATATATTTTCCCCCTTGCAAACACCTGTTTCCCAGTATTGTTCTTGAAGTTAAACATGACCTTCAGCATCATCCTCTCTCCTGGGTCATCCTCGACTCGAATCTCCTTATTTATTTTTGGGTTACAATCGGGAATCAAAGCTAAGCTTGATTTAGGCTGAATAAATTTAAGTTTCCCGATATTGAAACCTTCCAAAGCTTTCTGGATTTGGATCGATGGGAGTGGATTTATGGGCCTGCTTTTCTTTTTCCTTTGATACATTTTCCCAGAAAAATTAATTGGCAAGCCCCTTTCGTTATTGCCCAAAGCCCAGTTAAGTTGGCCCGTCCTTATTATCGGCCCTGTTGAATTACTTCTATTACCAAGACAATTCTTACCCGCCTGTGGTTTCAGCATCAGATGATTCAGACCGCTATTGATTCTTTCAAAAACTGTCTGAAGACTTATCAACTTTTCCTCATTCCCCACTTTGCAGTCATTTTTCCTATTTTCCAATGCCACTTCCTCAGTTTTTCCAATGAAGTCGTGTATGGCATCTATACTGGAACCTCCATTATGTTTAACCATTGAGGTTAATCCACCTGTAACAATTAAATTGGTTTCTACTGCCATGTCATCTTTTCCCACTTCTCCATATTCTGCCAGCTCATTATCTTCTTCCTGTGGTGAAAACTGGGTAACATCTTCTATGTTAGCAACAGTTCCATGGAATCTATATTTCCTGTCATTCAGCTTGAAAAATTTTAGGTTTATGCTTGAACCTCCATATGGTAGCTGTATGGACTCTGGGATGAAGCCTTCCTTACTGCCTCTCAATCTTAATCTAGCATGTGTTAAGAACTTCTGTTCGATTGTATCTCTGTGAACATCAATCAGGCCCCCACAAAAAGATCCTATTACTTTAAATACATGGATGTTCCAGATGTTCAAAGGGATACCTTCCACTCCAATCCAGCTATAACGACATTCCACTTTAATTCCTTCCGATTGGTACTTCCAGCTCCAAGGATAGAAACACACTGTTGTTGCTGCTGGTATTTTCATTCTGCCTGTTCTGAGGAGTTTGCTTTTCTCATCTTCACTGTGACACCATATCAGAGCTCGATCATCATGTAGCGGTCTAACATCGTACTGCATTTTCATCATGTTTCTTAACCCATATCTGATAGCTTCCCATGGTGTGTTACTACACTCTCTGAACATCAGTATGTAATTTTCCCAATTTTTTGATTTTCTATTTCCTTCTTCCGTTATGGTTCTTTGTACCTCCAAGCTTTTCCCACTCCCAGCTTCCTCATTTTTTAGTACACTTATCCAAGATTTCTTCTCCGGTTCAAATTTTGCTTTGTACTTCATTTGTGACTGGTTGACTTGCCCAGCTACCTTCTTCCCCCGTCCAAGTACCATGTTTATGTTTTCCTCCAAGTTTCTCCACCCAATCATATCCTTTTCCGCAGGGATGATTATTTGCTTCATCAAGCTATTCCTCAGTGAAATCAAACTTGCTTTGTAACACTTTCATAATCAAGAAATACAATTTTACTTTAATCCTTATATTTCAACACCATGATTTGCAATTGGGTCCTCCAACTTCTGGTCTTCTTCAATTTAGTCCTCGAATTTTGACTTTTATTACAAATATGCCCCTGAAATATTTGCATCTGTAGTCCTCCAACTTTCTGAGATATTGCAATTGAGTCCTTGAACTTTTAATTTCTTTCGATTAGGTAATTGGACATCAAATTTGCTCCTCTTTTAGCCTGATTGCACTCCAATCTTGTCCATTTGCTTTCCAATTGAGGTTGTACTTAATTGTACAAGATAAACACAATATATAAGTAGATATTTGCTCAATTTGTCAATTAAATTGCTAGTTTAGGAACTAACTAAGTGTGTAAAGCACACTTATCACACCCCCAAACTTGAGCTTTTGCTCGTCTCAAGCAAAATTGTCTACTAGTGCAATCAAGTAACATAAAATATAGATCAACAAAGTTAGATAACTTGCAAATTACTCATGAGTGTAAAATTGTATAATCAATTCAAAAGTATGATTCCAAATGATGCTACCAAAAAGAGGTTTAGCTTATCAGATGTTCGATCGGTGTGTGTGTGTGTGCATAGTCACTTTCAATTGTCAATTAAGTTTCGAGAATATTGATGAGTAAAGAGGTTTCAAGTCAAAACTACCCACCATTAGTGGTCAATTCTTTTTCTTTCCCACTCGTGACATTCATCCCCCAATAAATATTTTTCTTTCCTCTCCCGGGATGCAATTTTAGAGGGTACTCTCAAATCACTCTTTTCTTTTCCATTCTAGTTTGGTTGCTTTTTACCGGCAATTTCGACAATCTAGAAATGCACCGACTCTCCACTAAATGAGTGCTTCGACATTTAAGCTTATACTAAGCAATTCAAACCCACTATTAATTTAAAAGCCCTTATGCGAGTACAAATGCATGATTTCTAAAAACTAACGTGATGAATGCTCGTGTCTTCCCCACTCCCTTAAGCTTTCTAATTGACCCATGTAGCGAGCTTTAGGTCGGAAACTCCCCGATTGTTTTAAGATCAAAGGGTACCAGGTTTCAAAATACCCCTACGGACTTAATAACTCGAGTAAAAAAGGCTACGAAGTGAGGTAGACTTATTAAGCAAATGCAATAATGAAGTGCTTTTTTTTTTTTTTTTTTTTTAAGTGTGTGTGTGAATACCCTACTCATTAAGCTTTCTAATTGACCCATGTATCGAGTTTTCGGCCGGTGACTCCCAAGTTTCAAACTTAAGGCACCAAGTTTCAAGATACTCCTACGGGCGTAATTACTCGAGTCAAACAGGCTTCGAAATAGGACAATGCAATGCAAAAATTAAAATGGGCTTAGAACTTTAGCATACGGTCATTACTTAGCTTATACTTGGCGAAATACACTCCACACAAAATTTATTTCCAACATGCATGGAATCACCACACGTCTAGACCATCTCCTTCACCAGGTCGACCACCCCCAAACTTGTCTTACAATAGGATCAAGAGATTTAGAGTTTTGGGAAACATTTGATAGGTTGATAAAAATAAAAAATACAAGCTCACAACCTAATTATTCTACTCCATTAACCTCTTCACCCTTCAACAATTCTTTTTTTTTTTTGAAAAGAAACAACTATATTAATGATAATGATGGAAAGGATACAAGTTAGTCCGATGAGAGTCGGACAGTAAAAAGAGAAGAAAATTGTATCCCTACAACAAAAAGCTCCAGTCTCTAACTAAATCAGCAAATAAAATTCCTCTAAATTCTTTTACATTGAACAACCAAATAGCTGTCCAATATCTAACTTTATCCCACAAATTTCCATAAGAATCCTCGATGTCGTCAAAAATTCTCTTATTCCGCTCTAACCAGATCACCCAACAAATAGCCATAGCGCTGACATTCCACAACTTTTGTTTCATCTTGTCACTTGAGATAAAAGAGAACAAAAACTCTGAACAACGTTGTTGACGTACCCATTGCACCTTGAATTCTTTAAACAAGCTATTCCAAAACTGAACAGAGAATTCACAATGTAAAAACAAATGGTCCAAAGTTTCATCGTGTTTTTTACACAACACACACCATCCAGGCAACATAGAAAGATTAGGCCGCCTAATTTGTAGGAGTTCATGAACGTTCACTCGTTCCCGTAATAGTAACCAAGTGAAAACTTTAACTTTCGAGGGCACAAGACTTTTCCAAATATATTTGAACCTATAGTTCAACAGATGATGTGTCGACTCCTTCAAGCATTCAAAAGCTGATTTACAAGTGAAGAATTCTGAGCTATCTCCCATCCAGACTCTTCTATCTTCTAAGTTATGACAAACGGTCTTGTTATCCAATATATTCAACAGCTCAATTAGTTTTGGTATCTCCCTGTCTAGCAGATTTCTCTTAAAGTGCAGGTTCCAAGAGATACTAGTACTCATCCCCTCGCCTTCTGTATCTAGAAAATCGTATATTTTCCCATTTTGCAAAGAAGAAATTCCTGCTAAAACAGTAAAATCCTCTTCCAAAGGCTCATTACCCACCCAAATATCTTTCCAGAATCTTATATTCCTTCCATTACCAACCTTCAATTTGACAAATCTTGAGAATTCTTTATAAAGAGAAGCTATACCTTTCCAAGGTCCTCTAAAAGTCAGTCTCTCCCCCAGTTTAGAATCCCATTGGTTTTCTTGAATACCATATCTACTTTTAACAACTCTAAACCATAGAGTATTAGTTTCCAAAGGAAATCTCCACAGCCACTTCATCAATAATGCTTTGTTTCTGACTTTTAAGTCCCCTATTCTCAAGATAAATATGATCTTGCATAGATAAGCATTTTGTAAAAGTAGACACAAGTAGCATATTGGTCATAAATCATGAATCAATAACAATTTTGAACATCAAGTAATCCTGACCGGCAAGGCTATCTAACATGTCAATACATAATAGGAAATCACCCCTAAACTTGAAATGCACATTGTCCTCAGTGTGTAAAATAAAATCAAAGTAAGAGGAAAGAAGTTACTAGACATCCCAAGAAGTGGTGGGGCACTCATAAGTATTCTTGGGTATGTGAACTCTCATTGCAATCACCAGTAATCCACCCCCAAACTTGTGTTGAAGCCTCCAATCAATTGAACACAAATTTCTCCAATGAGACATTTCATCGAACACCTTGTGAGCATCCTATGAAAACACAAGAAAAAAAAAGTAGATATTAAGTGGTGAATGACCCAAAAATTTAAATCACATTCAACATTTCAATTCTAACTCATAAATCCAATACAATTTGCCCATCCACATCAATATTAAATCACACTTGAAGATAAAAGATAATATGAACCAAGTGATTTAAAAATGAGTTTTAAGCAAATATTTGACTTTGAAAGTTTGATACGAGTGCATGCTAGAATTAAATGAGAATGCATTGGAGCTATTTCACACCACCCAACTTGAGGAAAAAAAATGTAGAAGATAGAGAGTTGGGCCTAACCAACTTATTTGCAAGAAAATAAATAAAATGCAAGAAAGTAGATAATATGTAAAAAATAAAAATAAAGCAAGTAAATGATAGAGAATGGGTTGCCTCCCATTAAGCGCTTATTTTAAAGTCATTAGCTCGACTCTCCGCATAAGCACTTCATGGCACTCTAAACATAGCTTTTGATGTCTTTCCCATTTTGCTTCTTTTGGCTTTGCCCCACTCTTCATTGATTCGAAATACTTGCACCTTGCCCCTTCCAATGTCATGGGACTTGCCTATTCCATCCAATTCAAACTCAACTAAATAGACTTGCACCTCCTCAAGTGGCTTAATCACAAATTCTATTATTGGACAATCAATGAAGTTGAGAGAATTTGATTTGATCTCTTCCTCATTAATTGCCACTTCTCCAAGTGATTCTTTTGTGATTAAATTGTCATTCTCTTCAAGCTCATCTCCATTAGTTGATGTCTCATCAGATTGAATGACCGATCCAAAATTTGAATCCATGGGCAATTGCAAGTTTTTCCTATTAATCCCCAAGAGTGGATTATACCCCCACATTCGAAATTCTTGCCAATACATAGCATCCCCCATAAGCATATCATTTTCATCCAAATTGGCAAGCTCATTGTAATACTTTGCAAGTACCTTCTCATTCAATAATGGAGGACCATCTCCCACAAGAGTGATGTCCTCATCCCAATCATCCGGTACACAATTCCCCAAAAGCATGTAATTCACATCCAATGTATCAATTGCTTGTTTTCGGCATTTCAAATATTGTCTAAACCCAATAAGCTTTGACGTAATCAAATCATTCCCCGAAAACAAACATTGTTCATTACAATGCATCTTGTAACAAATTTCACAACTTGAATATTCTTCAAGCATGTATTCATCACCCATGTTGAGATTGTTCAATGCAATTGCTTTCCTATTTTGCCAATTTTAAAATCAAATATGCATAGAAAGAAAACCAAACACAAGAAAGATTAGAATTGTCCTGGTTAACCAAATATAACAAAATAAAACATAAAACTAAAATAATTAAAAATTGTTAAAACTAAAATTAACAAAAGTAATAATCAAAGTAAAAAATTCCCCGGCAACGGCGCCAAAAACTTGTTCGCTCAAAATAGTGTACCGCAAGCGCACGGGTCGCGTACAAGTAATAAAGTGGACTTTTTAAGTCCGGATTGTTGATCCCACGAGGAATGTTTACTTTAAATTATATAACTTTAATTAATTTAATTCTAACAATAAAAAGAAACACACAATTAAAAGTTGGATTTTTGTAAATTCTAAATTAAAGAAAGTAATTCTAAACAGAATTAAAATAAGGAAAGTGGAAGATAAAATAGTTGGGATTCATGATTTCACTTAACTCTTGCTTAAGTAATTTCTCAACACATGCAAATTAATAAATTACCCATTTACAATGTTAGACCCGATTTTCCAAGCTTAGCTAATTACCTCTCTCGAGTGAAATTAACCATAATCAATTGGTTTAACCTACTATATCTCTATGTCGATTAAGGCCCAATCAATTGCATTAACTCTTTGTGAAAATAGCTCAATGAATCATCTAGGGTTTAAGGTATATCTCTATCTTTAACAAGAACCTAGAGCATTTGTTATTTGGTTTAAAATGCATAATATCTCTCGATTATCATACACTTCACAAAACATATATTTGGTGATCAATCAAACACATGGAATAATCTCAATAACAAACACACATGAAATAAGCTCAACATTAATAAACAAACATTAAAATTACTTAAACTAAGTTAAGCTACATCAATCATCCCAACATAAAATAACTAGCCCATTATATAAATATTGCACAAAAGTTGAGGTTTACAAAAATACATCACAAAATATAGAAATCAAAGATTAAAAATACAAGATAATGAAATAAATCAATTCCCTTGATTTTTGCTCCAAAATTCCTTAATTAACGTTTTGAATCTTCACCTCACTTCTTGCTTCCTTGCTTCAATGGTGACTAGAACTTGAAAATTAAAAATAAACTACAACTAATTTACAAACAAAACCAAAACAAAGAAAAGAAAAAAAAATGAAGAAAAGAGAGAAAAGAGGGAAGGAGGCTAGGGTTTGGGGAGGAGGAATTGTTTTTTTTTTTTTTTTTGTTAAGAAATGGGAGTATATATACTCCCATAAATTAGACCTAAAAAGTCCTAAAAAACGCGTACAATCATAGCCAAACACGCCCTTAATTGAAAATAACAAAAACAGAAAATAAAATCCGGTATTGGCCAGAAAGTTGCCTACGCGATCGCGTGGCTGAGTGCCTCGCGATCGCGTGGTTAGGCTGAAATCTCTCAGGTTGGATCTGTGGCCTAGTTCGCGAACGCGACATGATAGATCCACGCGATCGCGTGGTTCACCTGCAGTTCCGTCTTTCCATGATTTGCAATTGGGTCCTCCAACTTCTGGTCTTCTTCAATTTACTCCTCGAATTTTGACTTTTATTACAAATATGCCCCTGAAATATTTGCATCTGTAGTCCTCAAACTTTCTGAGATATTGCAAGTGAGTCCTTGAACTTTTAATTCTCTTTCGATTAGGTCATTGGACATCAAATTTGCTCCTCTTTTAGCCTGATTGCACTCCAATCTTGTCCATTTGCTTTCCAATTGAGGTTGTACTTAATTGTACAAGATAAACACAATATATAAGTAGATATTTGCTCAATTTGTCAATTAAATTGCTAGTTTAGGAACTAAATAAGTGTGTAAAGCACACTTATCAGCAGCAGACTAAAAGGAAAAGTTAAGCAATAGAGAGATTGCAGGTAGAGTGATCTGTATATGCACTCGTTAAAGAAATGTGTTTTATATATATATATATATATATATAAATGCTAAATCAACCACGTTTTCCCTTTATAACCAATTTTTTTGCATCAGTTTATAATTACTAAAACAATTGAATTAGTACATTTGCTGGCGTGATAATCCGTGGATTTCACTTGCTATCTGAGCCTTTCTTCTTTCTTTCTATGTTCAGAATGAGGTTGCTCGAGCCATCAAATTGAGGGAGATAGTTACCTCCTTGGGTCCAGCTTACATAAAACTTGGTCAAGCATTGAGCATTCGACCTGATATACTGTCTCCTGCTGCAATGATTGAGCTACAAAAGCTTTGTGATAAGGTGAGATTGTACATTTTGAATTTCTTTGTATGATTTCCTCTTTGTTGTGCTCTATATCTCTGTTTCATTGTTATCTGGTGGATCAATATTGACATACACTTGATATTGTTTGGATAGCAAGTCTTGAAATGATTTAAAATGTTACACGGCATGTAAGGCTTACAACATTTTTGTTATATATCTTCAATTTCTTTGGTAGAGAAAAGCACAAAACTTCTTGTTGAAATGTGAAATTAATATTTTATGGACTGAAATAGTAGTTTAGAATAGTTATTAAAGACTAGTAGACAAATTATGTGTTAATGTTTCTATTTATGCCACTGTTTGGTAACACTATAATTTTAGATTTTAATCTAATTCAAAGTCAACATTTAATTTTAACCACCCCTTTTATAGGTTCTACAACTTTTCAACCACACATATCATCAACTTTTATCAAAATTTACTAAAAATCTGATTTTTATCAATACTAAACAAAGACTGTACCTTCCATTGTAACCATTTTATTAATTAATTAATCAAGTAATACAAGATTATTTCATCTTTAGATTTCTACATGGTATCAGAGCTTGTTTCGATCTTGACCTAAATTCCAGTGGAACGAGTGGCCTTTGCCGCTCGTCCGGCCAAGTTTTTTCGTTATTTTTATGTGTACATATATATATAATTCAAAACACGTTTCTGTTGTGACAAGTCCAAAAGCAAAAAAAGATTGATAATAATAAAAATAATATGTAGGTACAAAATGAAAATTTTGATATATTTCTCAAATATAAAACATCTTTATTTTCCAGAATATGTAACAGCGATTTCTTATAAATGTATTGAATGTGTAATATTTGAAGCTCAATTCTAGAGTTGCATCATAAGTGCGTGTCACAAAAACATAGTTTTTTGTTCAATAAGAAACCATTGGAGATTCACCAAAAAAATAATTAAATTAATAAGACATGTAAACTATTCCGAAAGGAATTACAAGTGAGGGTAACACACACACACACACACACACCAGATGTAGCACTTCAAATGATAATTTCTGAGGTTGCAACCTTCATGTTTGAGTGTTGTTTGTGCACCCAAACCATTTCTAAAACCCTAATATTCATTACCCTTAATGTAGCACTGATTTGTGTTGGTAGTCGAAGAGTTGTGTAGATATCTGTTGGATTCATGATATTCGATTCCATTCTCGAAAAATTTGGAGCAGTCTTTGCCTCTATTCCCACAGCCAAAACCTATTGTGGCTGCTTTGTACTGCCTCTTCTTTGCCTATGTTGGTGCATCATATTTAAGTTTTCTTAGTTTTGCTACTCTTTTCTTCACTTTTACAACCACTGCACCTGGCAATGCTTCATATCTTTTTCTCTTATACGTGGTGAGGAGGAGGAGAAGAAGAAGAAAGGGAAAAGGAAAATAAAAGAAGAGAACCAGAATAAAAGAAAGAGGGAAGAAAAAGAGAGAGAAAAAGAGGTGGAGGAGAGGAAGAGAAAGAAATTCTATTTTTCTGACTCCAGTGACTTCACTAGCAATTTTTTGGAGAAAGAAATTCTATTTTTCTTGCTCTGGTGACTTCACCGACAATTTTTCGGCGACTGTCTGATTATGACAGCGGCAGCGTCTGTGGGTGGGATCTGTTGTCCTGAGGCTAAGGTTTGGTGTATTTAGGGTTGGATGTGTTGGCTTTAAATAGGTTGATGTTATATTGGTTTTTTATGGATTGGGTCTGCTTGTTAGTTGTTTGGGCAGGCTTTGTAATTAGGGTTTGAGGAAATTTGGGTGATGCATGGTTGGATATTGAAAATGGGCTGCTGTGTGTTATTGGACCTTTATTTATAAAAGGGAAAATTACATGGTACCCTTGTTTTCAAATATACAATTCAAAAAGTTGGGGTAAACCATTATTTTTTTTACTTTCCAGGTGTTAAATACAATTAATTAACTAATTAAACGTAATTAAAAACTAAAAGAAATCCACAATACAATCCAACTTAATTCAATTTCTTCTACTCTATCTCTCCAACTTTTCTCTAACTCTCCATCTATGTTCAATCATTGGCGACTCTCCATTTTTATCAGCACCTACGATGCACCGACACCGACACCGGCGCTCACACCGGCCACTGCCGCCCTAGTTCCTAAACCACCTCTTTGCGGCGATAGTGTGAGTGTGCTAATTTGACTTGATGTCGTTTTACTGTTGTGGTTGTGGTGGTGCAGATGGCGACGATATTCAGGTGCAGGTAGTAGTGACTTTGATTTGTCTCTGGTGTGGTCGTGTGGGGTTGGAGATAGTGGTGACTTTGATCTATATTTCTTGAGTAGTGGTGTTGTGGTTTTGGCGGTTGTGGTGATGGTTTAGTTCTTGCCAGGGTGGTTTGGTTTTGTGTGGTGGCGGTGATTCTGGTAGCAGTGTGTGGTGGTGTGCGGTGGTTGAGGTGTAGGAAAACTCTTTCCACAAGTGTTGCAAATGTATCCCCTTCGCCAGTCGCCTTTGGTTAGTCGCGGGGTGCTTACTCCCTTTACCGATCAGAAGTAGCAGGCAGTGATGTGTTATAGTGCAGATCTGTTGGCGGGTGTTGTACTTTTTGATTTGCACAAGATGATTGGTGCGATGCTGGGCTTTGGAGTGGTGGTGCGATCTGGTGCTGGTGCATTGTTTCCAAAGGTAAGGATTGAAACGACGACCATCTCTCTCTCTCTCTCTCTCTCTCTCTCTCTCTCTCTCTCTATGGTTGCCGGAGGTGGTGGAGTAGGAAGATGTTGTGGGCCATGGAGAGGTGGTAATGGAGAGTACCGTGGTGAAGTGGTGGTGATGATGAACCATGTTGGGTGTGGTGGTGTTGCTTTGAGGTGGACCAGATGGCAACGATGCACCGTGTGTGATTGTGATTGTAGTGGTGGTGGTGGCGGTGGCTGCGACGGCGGCGACGATGGGATGGTGGTAGTGCGAGGAAAGTAAGTTTGGAAGTGGGGGGGTTATGTTAGGTTAGGTTCGGTTGGGGGTGGGATGGGGGTTGGGGTTGTGTGACTTGAATAGTGATTGTGATCAATTATAGGTAATTATGACCAATTATTAGGTAACTAAGACCAAATATCGACTAGATGTGACTTTGTGCAACTTGTGTCAAGTACGGAATGTGACTAATTATTAGGTAATTGTGACAAAAAATATTGGCTACTCGTGATGAAAAAAAGGAGCAAGTTGTGACCAATAAATAAATAATATGTGACCAATTATGGATGATTGTGACCAATATTAGGTGATTGTGATCAAAATACTGACTAATCATGACTTTATGCGACTTGTGACGAGTACGGGATGTGATCAGTTTATTTAGGTAATTGTGACTAAAATATTGACTAATTGCGACTTGTTACAAATACCAAATGTGACCGTTTGATTTGTATCAACCGTGATTTTGTGTGACCTTTCTAGTAAAAAAAATGTGACCAATTTATTAGATAATTGTGATCAAAACATTGACTAATTGTGACCGTTTGATTTGCGTCTGATTTTACGGGGCCACCTCTATTGACAAATGTGATCGATTATACAGAAGATTGTGAATAATTGTGAGTTTTTGTTACCATTGGACGTAACCCGTTGAATTAATTTATATGTTACACAATTTTATCGATTACAAGGGTGACTAATTATTAGGTAATTGTGACCAAATTATTAACTAATTGTAACCAAGAAAAAGAGTAATTTGTGACCAATAAATAATATGCGACTAAAATATTTGATTGCCACTATGAATGTAATTGTTATCAAAATTTGTGTCGATTGTGACTTTATGCGACTTGTGATGATTAAGGGATGTAATCCATTTAATTAAATTTATCGGTTACAAAATTTGATTGCGACTAAATTTATAATTGTGATCGAACTGTGATTTTGCGGGTGAGGTAGGGTGCCGGTGGGTAACGTGAATGTTGCGACTAAATGTTTAATTGTGATTGAACTGCGACTTCATGTGACTAAATGGGACTTGGTGGGGGTAGGGTGGGGATGAATTTTGCGATCAAATTTGTAATTGTGATCGAACTATGACTGGGGTGAATTTTGCGGCTAAATTTGTAATTGTGATCGGAATGTAATTTTGTATGACCAACTGTAACTCATGTGGGGTGGTGGGAAGGGGACAGACAGATTGTTATTAGGTATTGTTTGGAATTTTTTATTTTTTATTATTTGTTTTAATTTAATATATAAGTGATAATTATTTTTATATTATATATAATATTATATTTATTAATTACTATTTAAAACCTGAATTTTAAAAAATAAATAAAATTAAGTTTGTTAATTTTATAGAGTTGACATAATATCTAGGAGTTGTGTACTCTTCCCTTTATATAATTGGGTATAAGTTGAATTAAGTATTGGGTCATTATTAGGTTGTTAAACATCAGCCCTAGAGTTATTCAGTTTTTGCAAGTTAGTCCCAGATATTTTCAGTTTTTGCATAGTAGCGCTTGATCCTTCCTAAGATTACATTTCAGCCTCTCAATCTTTTCAAAAGTAAAAGTTAGTCCCTCAACTTTCCAAAAATACATTTCAGTCCCTTGCTGTTTAAATTCTACAAATTCAGTCCTCTATCTTTCAAAGTTGCTTTTTGGTCCCTAATTTCTCAGGAAATTAAAATTTAGTCTTGAACTTCCTGAATCTTACTTTATGGTCCTTATTTTTCTAGAAATTGCGTTTCACTCCCTAGTCTTTCAATTTGTGAGATTCAACCCCTAAACTTTAAGTTTTCTTGTGGTCCCTTATTTTTTGGGTGCATTTTATTAGCCTTTATTCGCAAATTCAGTCTCTGCTAGTCGACCTTGATGATTAGGCGATTCTTTTTATTCTATTGAATTTACTTTTCTGACTTTTAACCTTTAGTGTTAGGAGTAAGGGTTCCGTTTGATTGCGAGTTGTGGATTTTATATCCTAGTTAATCCTTTGTAATAGACATCGACCCAAAAAAACTATTGGAACCAGAAGAAAGGGGGAGCACTCTATTAATGAGTGTTGAACTGTGAGATTAATATTGTATGGACCGAAAATAGTAATTTAAAATAGTTAGGGACTAGTAGACAAATTATGTGTTTTATATTTCTGTTTATACCTTCCATTTTAATCATTTTATTAATCAAGTAATACAAGATTATTTCATCTTTAGATTTCTACACTTGCGAAGGAATGCAATGATAATCAGGCTACTTTGTTTTATTTGTTCTCATTGGTGGACTTATTTGCTTTCATAGCTTTTAGTTTCATCCATGTTATGTGTCTTGCTTTTACACAAGGGACTTACATTAAGTTTGTGCAAGTTTATTTGCTTTAAAATTTATTTATCTTGTAGGCATTATATGTACAACATAGCTCTCTCTCTCTCGGGCATTTTTTTTTCGTCACTTTGATATCTTCGGATTCACTTTGAAAGTTGGCATTCTTTACAAACACCAATGTTTCTGGCCATAGATTATATTTATTTCCATTCCTCTTTTATAATTTACTACAAACATGTTTAGGTAATTTTTTCAACTTTTTTAGGTTTGAGAACCCGGAGTTTCATTTTGGAAAATTAGTTTGTTAAAAACGAAGAGATGCAAATTAAGTAAGGAAAATATCTTAGCCTCTATTTGGTAAAAGTTTGTTTATAAAATTTATTTATTAATCACGACGTCGCAATATTTCATTGGTCCATTTTCTTGAAAAGTAAAAATGGTGGACGAGAATCTTTGATTAGCTGAAATTGTTGACTTTTCAAAAAATGGACCAATAAGATGTCACATGACTATAAACAAAATTTATAAACAAACCTCTACCTAACAGAGACTTGGGGTTATTCAATTGGAATTTTGAAAGACATTTAAAGACTTTTTTAATGAATTTCATTAGATTTTATTGACATTTATGAATTTGTATAAACTTTCAAAGACTTTTGTAGACATTTATTTAAAAAACTTTCATAGACTTTCAAAGCTTTCAAAGACATTTACACACTTTTATTTTTAAACTGAAAAACTTGAACGCTAATGGATTAATTTTCTTATGTCGTGAATGTGAATTTTAATAATAATATATGTCAAGTGAATTAAAAAAAAAAAATACAGTTGAATTACATTATTTGTAAAAATAATATTATTTGTAAAACCAATCTGTGAAGGATCGGGGATGCAAGGTATGGCTCTTAAAATGTCTAGTCATCATTGCCGATGAAACGCGTGCACAGAAATGCTGAAACTGGCCACATCTTTCCATCCCAACCTTCTTCAACCACACCTCCAACTGAACTTCCATCGCCGACACTTGCTCCGAAAAACTTCAAACGCAAAAGAATTAACCAAGAATGGATGCCTTCTCATGTACTGTGTTGATTGATGCGTTGGCCAAGAATGGAAGAGTCATAGAAGCGAGAGAGGTATTAGATGATATGTTGGATAAGAATGTGGCTTCATGGAATGCAACGATTAGTGGTTATATGAAATCTGGAAATAATCGCAGGTGATTTGTTTGATAGAATAGGGGAGAGAAATGTAATTACTTGGAATTCGATAATTTCTGGGTATGAATTAAGGAGGAAACATGTCTCTATATTCTCACGGTTTGAGAGTTTGAAAGTCCATTCAATATCTTAGGTTAATTGGAAGAGAAATGAAAAAGATTTCAATTTATACTTTGTGCCAAAAGTCCATCAAAGTCTATTATTTGCAATTTTTTTTATTAATTTGATTGATAAATTGAATACCCCTGAATTTTATTGGATTTTAGAAAGTCTTGATTGAATAATAGATGACTTTAAAAGACTTTTTAAGAGTCCATTAAATTCTATATTGAATACCTCAAGACTTTTATGGTAAAAGTCTACATTGAATACATCTAGACTTTTAAAGTCCATCAAAGTCTTTAAATTTCCTTCGAAATCTGTATTGAATAAATCCCCCTTAATACATCCATTTGAGGACTTCTAATTTTCATCCTAAACTGTACTTATGTTGCTGATTTTTTTTCTCATCATTGGTGTAGGTTCCATCATATCCAGATGATGTGGCTATGGCTCTTATTGAAGAGGAGCTTGGACAGCCATGGTATAACATCTACTCTGAACTTTCTTCCTCCCCCATAGCCGCTGGTAATATCAATGACCATTGATTTTCTGCTGCCATTTATATTAGCAACATTTGCTGCAAATGTGCATTATATTTTAACTTTCTCAGCTTGTCAATTCTTTGTTTCTCTGAATTTGCCTTGTAAGTGAAGCTTATATATTATTTGTGTTTTGAAAATTAATGACAGCATCCCTCGGCCAGGTCTATAAGGGCAGGCTAAAAGAGAATGGGGATCTGGTAGCTGTCAAAGTACAGAGGCCTTTTGTCCTGGAGACTGTAACAGTAGATTTATACGTCATAAGGCACTTGGGACTTTTTCTTCGCAAATTTCCGCAGGTACTGATTGTTCATTTTCTTGTTTTATATTATATGTGGAAGAGATGATTAACAAGTAGTAGTAAATCCACCTGAAATCTATTTTTTAAGATATCCGTCGATGTTGTTGGATTGGTTGATGAATGGGCTGCTCGCTTCTTTGAGGAACTTTTGATTATGTTAATGAGGGACAAAATGGAACACTTTTTTCTGAAATGATGAAGAAGGACCTTCCTCAGGTAATCTATGTGACTTTTTGCTGAAATGTACTCTTCTGTCTAACAAAGTCCAATAGGGGGAAAAAACTTTACTGGTATGTTTTATGGCATTTCTCTGTCTAACATATCCCAATAGTGGGAAAAACTTTACTGGTGGTTTTATGGCATTTCTTTATAAGTTCCAGTTTTCAGGTTGTGGTACCAAAGACATATCCGAAATACACTTCAAGGAAGGTTCTTACAACAGGATGGATAGAAGGAGAGAAGCTCTCACAAAGTACTGAAAATGATGTTGGTGAACTAGTAAATGTTGGAGTTATATGCTACCTTAAGCAGGTATTATGCATTGTAATTAATTCATGGAAATGTGTTGATGCATTTTTACCTTCCATTTATCCTTTAACGTCTTGTAAAATTGGCCTACCTATAGTTAAAAAGGCATCATACGGCTAAGCAATTGGTAGTCTGTTTTGACTCATGTCTAACATTTGTGAGATATTTTCTTTTTAGGCTTTGTATCTGTGCTAGTTTTCCTTCTACTGTTGTCGTGTGCTTGTTTTGGTTTTGGTTCATGCTACTGCTTATATTTCACAGATAAGCACAAGAGTTGTGATGGAGATCAAGATAAGAATAAATATAGAAATATAATTTAGATAGATTTTATAATAGAGTTTTATTCCAATTAGATTACGTAATATTAGTTTTGATATTTTGATAGAATTTTAGCTTAATTAAAAATTTATTTCCTTTTTAGCTTCTTTTTAGTTTCCCCTATAAATAGAGGGACTTATTAATTGTAATTGACACACTTGACTTATATGAATAAAGCTATTTCTCTTGCCGTCAATTCTTCCATTTGAGCCACCTTTTCTTCATCATATTACTGTTCTTTTATTAAATTTGTGCATTCCTGTGTCAATTTGGTATCGGAGTAATTTGTTCTTCTGTGACCTATAATTCTTCAAAAAAAAAAAAAAATACCAATCGTTTCCATCCATTCCATAAATACATTGCAACCTCCCACCACCCATCCAAAATCCAAGAAAAAAAGCACAAATACATAAATTCGTATAACAGTAGCAGCGGCAACCTTTCTTTTTTTTTTTTTTTTCACTTTAGTTAGTTCCCATAAAAATATCCAAAAAAAAGTCGGAGCTGTTCACTGACCAATAGCTATTTCATTATGTAGTTACTATTTTTAGTTTCATAAAAAAAAAATCATTATTTATTTGAGCTGTTCACTAAAAACTCCAACCCTACAAGTCACCATAATCCAAAAACTACAACCCATTTTCCATAAAACCAACACCCAAAGCCCATCAGCCCTTTAATTCAAAATGGAGAAATTACTCCCCCACCTACTTTTAAAATTCACAATTTAACAATAAAGTTTTGAAGTTTTTATACAGCACTCAGATTCTAATTACCTTTTAAAATATTAATTAATAATTACCCCATACCCTACCCACCTAGTACCCACCACTCACCTAAATCAAAATGGTTTACATTTCATCTGATAAATTCAATCAAATCAGGAGTTTCCAGTAAACTACAATCGCTGAACTCCACTCTATTTTTTTCTCTTTTTTGAAATTCAGAAATAATAACCGATTCCATAAATCTATCGGATTTTCGAAGTAAGTTATTTATCTTATTATTAATCAAGGATTTCTTAACGACCCTCCCAAATTGCGAATACTAATTTGTTAAGAATTATGCGGATTGAATATATAGCGTCATCATTCGTTGGAATCGAAATATCTGCAAGATTCGGGTCGCAATTTGTATCGACGCCGGCGAGCTTCACTCTTCTCCTGTGACAGCAGTTACTATTATTCACCCCACTCAACCCACTCATAAACGAAATAAATGATAATGGAATCACGATTCAACACTCACCACGTCGACGCATTCAGTTTGACCTCCACCTCACACCCATCTCCCCGGCAAGACCAGTAAGCTAAGATGTTGCCGCTGCTAGATGAAACTTGGAAGCAATGACGACGCTGCTTTAGCTCGAAGTAGGGGCGGCAGCGATGCTTCGATCCAGCTACGAAGACGATGCTTTGATCCAGCTGTGGCAGCGTTGCTTCCTCGATAAGCTACTTCCCAGAGCCTTCAAAAAGTTTTTCCTCATTAATGTTCTCATCTTATCTAGATGGACTGGCTTACCTCTAATTGATGATGAAGAACAAGTTTTAGTGGAAACATTTTCTAACTTGCAGTGCATCAATGAATCAATATTATTGACTTCATTATTAGGTGGTGGTGATTGGAGGCAGTAATGTGGTGACTTTTGATTTGATGTTGTATGCAGTGTGATAGTTTGGACTGTAGGTGAGATGTGGGTGGCCTTGTTGGTGTGGAGATGATTGTTGCGGTGCCAATTGCCAGATGGATCTAAGATTGCAAGTCACAGATCACACTTAATAGTTCAAGTTGCAGATCACAATTCATGCCTCAGGTGATATGTCACAAGGTCACAGATCACACTTAATAGTCCATGAAAATTGATCATTAATAGTTTAACTCATGGATCATAATTCATACTTCAGGTCTCATGTGACACTTTAAAGTCACATGTCACAGTTCATATAGTTCAGGTCACAAGTCACAATTCATATATTAAGTCACATGTTACACTTTAAAGTCACATATCACAGTTCAGGTCACCATTCATACTTCATGTCACGTCACAATTCTTATATATTGCATTTTAAAGTCACAGTTCATATGTTGCAGGTCACAAGTCATATTACATAGGTCACATATCAATTTCATCGGGTCATCATAGATCATAGGTCACATTATATATGTTGCATGTCACTCCTCAAATGTTTAGGTCACATTTGATGCATTAGGTCATATGTCACAATTCAAATGTTTAGGTCACTAGTCATATTTCATGCATTAAGTCACATGTCAAACTTAAAAAATGTTCACGTCAAGCATTATACGTCAAACAGACTTCAATTCACATGTTACACTTTATAGATCATATGCCACATTATATAGGTCACATGTTACATGTTCAAGCCACAGGTTATAGTTTATACCTCAGGTCACTTGTTTCACTTTGAGGTCACATGTCACTGTTCATATGTAGGGATGGCAATGGGCGGGGAATCCCCAACAAAGACGGGGATGGGATGGGATGGGGGTGGGGATGGGGATGGAAATGTATCCCCGAACCGAGGACAGGAATGGCCGTCTTATCCCCGTTCTCGCCCTGTCCCCATTTAACAATTTCCATTAAAATTTAAAGACAAACAAAGATGAATATATATATTATTAATGTTCAAAGGATATGTAAAGATTATTAGATTTAGAAAATGTTAGAACTGTTCATACATGTTTCCTTATATTGTCTGTACAAAATTATTTTAGAACTTAAAAAAAAAAAAAAACAAATGGGGATGACATGTAAACGAGGATTTGCATATCCCCGACCCAAATGGGGACGGGGCGGGGACAGGGATGGTAAATCTTTAACGGAGCGGGGACGGGAAAAGGCATCCTTGCCCCATACCCATCCCGTTGCCATTCCTATTCATATGTTTCAGGTCAAAGTAACAAATATCACTAGTCACATTACATATGTCACATATCAATTTCAACAAGTCACGGATCTAAGAAGTGTCGATGAACTGGGGCATATAATCCTGGGGCAATCATTGTACCATATTTTCGAGATTCTCCTTGTTGCGCTCCCAAACTGAGAGTTCCGGTAAGTTTAAATTCTGCTTCAATTCTCCCATCTTGCATCTATTAATATGAAATATCATCTTGAGTTTCAGAAATTTTGTGTATATATTTATGTACGTGTGATTGTGAAGTGACAATTTTTTATTTGGTAATGATGGTGTGGTGACTGATGGGGGTGATGCGCCGGAGATGGTGGTGGTGACGGCAGTTGTTGTGCATCAGAGCTTGGGAAGTTCTAACGGTGACAGTGGTTGTCATGGTGATCGGAGATGGTGGTGGTGGTGGTGACGGTAATAGTGATGAGATGTTGGCACGATCTGGGAAGATTTAGATAAGACTAGGTGGGGGTGGGGTGGGGTGGTCTAATTTGTAAAATTAATTAGTTATTATAAATATGTTTATTACCACTCGATTGATGTATTTTTTAACCTTTTTTTATTTTTTTTTTAAAGTTTGAAATGTGGCATAATTACCAGATTGTTAAATTACCATTTTACTTACTCACTTTTCTTTGGATCTACAGTTACTTGACACAGGCTTCTTCCATGCTGATCCACATCCAGGAAATTTAATCCGTACTCCAGATGGGAAGCTAGCTATCTTGGATTTTGGTAAATAATCACCAATCTACTTTCTAGTTTTACACATTTCAAGTAAAATGAAGTATGTAAGAGCATAGTCTGAAAATCTAGTACTAACTTTTTTTTAATCAGTAAATCTTTACAACATTACTTGATTCCTGGTGAACTTTATTTCATTCAATCTTTTTTTCCACTAAATTTGCATCTAATAGCTTGAAATTTTCTATTAATTCAGAAGCTATGTGAACCTTTAGATTAATCTGTTAGTATATCTCATAGATTTTTTGTTACCTTTCTTCTTTTAGCCCCTATATCTTTTATTAGTGATGACATTCCATAAGGGAAAGACCTAGCAGGGTTTTAATAAACCATTGTAAAAGGAAGTTGTTGTGGTACTGGTTTTTCTTGCGTTAGAGGCAACATCTGTTTATTTTTTTACCTTGCTTGAGTAGATTTTGAATTGCTGTTGGCTAAAGTGAAAGGTGCATTTTTAAGATCTAAGGAGGATTTTAAGATCTAAGGAGGAACTGTTCATGACCTTAATAAATATTAATCTGCTAAATATGAGCTCTGACGAATGGGACATCATTTTCTATACCTCAATCCTACTGAAAGATGTCTACGTTCGTGTACTAATTTGAACAAGCATTGCCTACATGGCATAGTCACCCTATTCTATCTGTTAAATGACATGGCATAGTCACATTTATCTATCTATCATTGCATGTTCTTAGTTTTAAAATGAAGATGATGGTGTGGTTATGTAGGAGGTTCACATACTAATTTGAGCATGGAGTACCTATTGTGATAGTCTCCAATACTCGGTTTTATTCAGAATCAAGAACATCTGGCATGGAACCCTTGATATTTCCTTAGTTTGCAATCAATTGATTTAGTTTTACTTCACAGTTTTTTTTGATAAGAAACAGATTTCTATTAAAAACTCAAGAATTTACAATAAATATAATGGACGAGACGTCCATCTCAACATTTTAACTCTATGCTTCAACCCTACCATAATAGACTGATCTAAAAGCTACTTGGAACCAGGGTACATAATGAACTTTGTGGATCTAAGTGAAACAAAAAGTTATCTAAAATACTAAAAACGCCCGCTGCTCTTGCCCAAAGCCCTGTGAGAAAAATTATCGAATCCCATATATTATCTATCGATCTCTCAATGTTCTCGAAGATCCTTTTATTTCTTTCAATCCATATTGTCCAAGCTGCTGCCATAACAAGAAATTTCCATATCATCTTTTTTTCCTTTTTAACCCCAAAATTCCATTTGATAAGTATAATATCAGCCCATCGCCTAGGTATTGCACCAATTAAAAAAAACATATTCATGATTCTATCCCAGATTCCTTTCGCAAAATCACAGTGGATAAGTGATCGATAGTTTCATTATCCTTTCTGCACATGATACAGCACGATGGGGAAATACACCAAAAAGGCCTCTTTCGTTGTAACAAATCGCAGGTGTTAACCTTCCCCTGAGAGACCAACCAAGCAAAAATTTTGACTTTTGAAGGAAAAACATCTGTCCAAATGAATTTGAATTGTCGAAAATTTGAGGCACAAAATGGTTGAAAAAGGAAGTTCGAGAAAGATTTACAAGAAAATGATCCAGATGGGTGACCAGTCCAAATCCGTTTATCTAGGGAGTGTGGGTCAAAAGTAATGTTTTCAAGTAAACAAGACAGGGAAGTGAATTCCTCGACCTCTCTATCGTTAAAGTTTCTAATGAATTGAAGGTTCCACGTTGGTGTAGAGTTTGGTGGAAAGGATATAATGTCACTAATAACGGAATTTTTGTTATTAGAAAGCCGAAAAAGCCGTGGAAAAAGTGTTTGAAATTTTTGGTCATCCTTCCATCTATCTAGCCAGAATCTAATTTTGTCCCCTTTCCCAACCACAAATTTGGTGCATGCCTCAAAATTATTCCAAACTCCTGTAATGGATTTCCATGGCGCTCGGAGAGTGGAATTAACAATGGTGCAAGCATCCCAGCCATTTGAATGAAGACCATACCGACTAAGAATAATAGAGTGCCAAAGTGAATCTGATTCAATAGGAAACCGCCAGAGCCATTTACCAAGAAGTGCCAGATTTTTCACATGAAGATTGCCAAACCCTAGACCCCCTTTTTCCTTGGGTTTTGTGACAATATCCCATTTTACCAAATGATCTTTACCACCTTCACCTTTGCCTTCCCAAAAGAAATCCCTCATCATCTGTTCAATCCTCTTCACTACTTTCCATGGCATTTTGAATATTGACATGAAATACGTAGGTATGCTCTCCAATACCGATTGTAATAACACAAGTCTCCCTCCTCTTGATAAGCAACCTTTATGCCACCCTTCCAACCTTTTAGCAATTCTCTCAATCACTGGATTCCAAAAAGAAGAAGTGTTTGGGTTCCCTCCCAAAGGCAGTCCGAGATAATTCAATGGCCAAGTGCCTTTCCCACAACCGACCTCCTTTACAATTCCTTCAATCCTTTTTTCTGTCAAGTTAATACCTCCCACCGTACTTTTTGCCATATTGATTTTTAATCCCGCACTCCTTGAAAAGATCTCCAAAATTCCTAAAAGATATCTAGGGGTGTTATTTCTTCTTAGTTAATTTAATTTTTGGAAAAAAGCAATGGTTCGAAAAGTCTCATTAACAGTTCCTCCTGCAAAACATAGAGGACATTCTGATCAAATATTACTATTTCAAAAAAAAAATTAGCCAAAAAAGTAAACAAAAAGTTGCTAGTTGGACTAAAAAAATGGTGGTGCATCATGAAAATCGAAGCAAAATTTTCAATCATGGATTCAATTGCGTGACATTAGAGCAAGGAGGTTTCTTAAATGCTTCCTTAAGTCTTGTGTTGAAGGTCATATTTTATTGAATTAGGACAGACGTTCTAAAAAGCGCGCAAGCGCGCTTAGGCGCGAAGCTTGACCTTCACTCGCGTATCGCTCGAGCATTATCGGGCTTTTTCACATCTAGGCACACTTAAGCTTGATGCTCAGTCTCGTCACTTCGTCATACTTTACCCATTTTAGAACATTGGCTTTTATACATTGTGGATACAGTAAAATGATATTTTACTTGCTGTTATATGTTTCTTGTGGCTGTAAAATGGTACATATTTTTCTTGCCACCGTATGTTATAACTTAGTGTATTTTGGGAGTTACTATACTAGACAATGGCTAACTGGTTGTTCTTTTAAATATGTTGTTGGTTTAATCTTAAGGGAAATTACAACGAGGTCCCCAAACTATACCTTACTGTAGCAAGGGAATTCCTAACTTTTATATTTGGACATTTTGATCCCGAATCTTTCATTGTCCTAGCAGAAGTAGTCTGAGTGGACACAAACTATCTAACGTGTTGTTAAAATCAACTTTTTGTTAAAAAGATGATTGTACCCTTATTTTTAAATAACAATTAAAAAAAAAAACCCCAAAAAGTTTTAGAATTTAAAATCCCCCATCGCCCCTTTAGTAGATCTTGAGCACCTTTTGTGTTTTTTATTCAATTCCTGGAATGGTGGTTGTTGTTGTAGTTTTCCCTCCTTCGTCTTTGTTCTTTTAATTTTACCTTTGTTTTTTGGACACTTATTTTCTTGTTTCTTATTTAGATACATGTTTATGTTAGCCCAAGAGTAACTAACTAAGAGGGGGTGAATTAGTTTATAAAACTTTTTTGATAAATAATCTCAAAATTAAAACCAATAAATACAAGTATAAACACTTAGTTCTATAATAAGGTAACCTAACTATTAATGTAGAGTGCTGTAAAGATGTAAACTTAATTAATAAAGTAAGTATAACATGTAGAGACATTATTGCACAATATAGATTGATAGAAAAGGGTAAGTGCAATGTAAGTAAGTTAAAGAGAATAGAGAACACAAACAATATTTTAAGGAGACTCAATCAAACAACTTGATCTACATCCTCCGTTACCAAGCTCTCCATTATGAGCAAGACCAAATTCACTATATTGGTAACTTACAACAAGGAGTATCAATCCTTAAGTGACTTACAAGGATCACTTATCTTTAAGTGACTTACAACAAGGAGCACCCATCCTTTAACAGTTATCGAGCTTTAAAGGGACTTCAAAATGACCCGAGTACAATGAATTGATTTACAATTGAAATAACTCCCTTGACAAATGCTATACTAAAATTAAGTCTCAAGATAGTTAGGTTAACACGTCAATAAGGTAGTACTTGTCTAATTTGTACTAGGACTGAACTTAAGTTTCTCATAAGTCAAAGAGCTTGAGTTTGAATCCTGGAGATGCGTCCAGAAAGTCATGAGGGGTAAGATGGGTCTAAGCTCTCCCAAAGTAGATAGTACGTAAGCTAACGGCGCACGAAATAGCCCCTGAGCCACAGAGGGAGAAATGAAAGAAAGTCCGTGGTCGTTACAATTAGAATGTGCCAACTTGATCCTTTTCCATTTCACTCAAAGGCATATACAAGATAAATGGAAGAATAGAAGATATAAACTTTAGTCCCTAACTATTCTAAACTATTATTTAAGTACAAGGAAAAACATCAGTATTCAACTCTCCCCCTCAAGTTGGTGCGTATATATCACACATGCCCAACTTGGATAGTGATGTATGGAATGGACCACTAGCAACCGCATGTGTCATCATATCTGCAAGTTGGTCTGCACTTTTAATGTACGGGACTTCAATATTTCCTGAATCAAGATTATCTTTGATATAATTCCTATCAATCTCGACGTGCTTTGTTCGATCATGCTGAACTGGATTATTCGCTATCTCGATAGCAGCTGTATTATCACAGAAAAGTAACATTGGTTTGTTTGGGCCAAACCCGAGCTCACCAAGGAGAATTTTCAACCATGTAAGTTCAGTGGTTGCTTGATATAGAGCACGGTATTTGGCTTCAGCACTAGACAATGATACAACATTTTGCGTCTTGCTCCTCCAAGTCACTAGATTACCACCAACGAATGACACATATCCTGAAGTAGACTTCCTATCCAATCTCGCTCCAGCAAAGTCAGAGTCAGTCCATATTTAGAGAACAGAACACCTTTACCAGGGGAAGATTTCAAGTAGGCCAGAATACGATTTACTGCTTGCATATGTCTCTCTCTAGGATTGTGCATGAATTGACTTACTACATTGACTGCATCTGACAAGTCCGGTCTTGTATGAGTCAAGTAGATCAATTTTCCCACAAGTCTTTGATACCTCTCTTTGTTTGTAGGGACTTGATCAGGGTAGATAGATAAACCATGATTTACCTCAATGGGAGAGAGTGTACTTCCGCTGAGAAAGAAAGATCCCTTGCTTGGATCGAGATACCTCAATGCCTAAGAAGTACTTTAGAGCACCCAAGTCTTTCATTTCAAATTCTTCAGCAAGGTGTTTCTGAAGTTTCTCAATATCGCTAGGATTATTACCCGTAATGATCATATCATCGACATATACAATAAGTAGAGTAATATCTCCACCATCTCTCTTGTAGAACAAAGTGTGATCAGCCAATGCTTGCTTAAAACCACACGCCTTCATTGAGTAGCTCAACCTACTAAACCACGCCCTTGGAGACTGCTTTAGACCATACAGAGCCCTTTTTAACTTGCATACTTTCCCTCCTGGTGGCGTAAACCTCGGAGGTGGATCCATGTACACTTCTTCTTCCAAATCACCGTGAAGAAATGCATTCTTGACATCAAACTGCCTTAGTTGCCAATCTTGATTAACTGCTAAAGATAAAATGACTCTAACAGTATTCATTTTTGCAACTGGGGTAAATGTCTCTTGATAGTCTATTCTATAGGTCTGCGTGTAGCCTTTTGCAACCAGTCTAGCCTTATACCTCTCCATTGTCCCATCTGACTTGTACTTTACTGAGAATACCCACTTATACCCCACAGTTCTCTTACCCTTAGGTAGATCAAGTATCTCCCATGTGGAATTTTTTTGGAGAGCATTTATTTTTTCTACCATTGCGGACTTCCATTTAGGGTCCTCAAGAGCTTTATGAAAATTATTAGGAATAGACACAAAAGACAACTGATAGGCGAAAGTAAGATGAGATTTAGATAATCGATGAAATGAGATATAATCAGATATAGGATAGACAACATTAGAAGAGGACTCTGAGAATCCCAACCTATTTGGTTTTCTCCTGTCACGGAGGGAATATCTCTTACCTTCATTTGGAGTTGCAAGGTTAGAATCAAGATTAGGAGTTGACGGGATAGAATGGGAGTTATGTACCTCATTTTCAATCTCAGAAGAGTTGTCCGATGGTACAGTAGAGTCATCTTGAGGAGGATCTGAATCTGGAGGAAGCCCAGTGTCATCAGTGTCTGGTGGGGGGACAATAGCACTCTTATCTCTCCTAGAATAGCATTTTTGAAACAATCTAGGTGATCTATCATTCTTGACAGTGTCTGGCTCCCCCTTCCCCCCAATGTCCGACTCCCCCTTCTCCCAGAAATCCAAAACCTCTTTTCTTCAAGCCATACTCGTTCCTCTTCTTTACTATTAATGTCTCCCTGAAGAGGAACCAACGACACATCTCCAGAAAAGAAGGATCGAGACTCACAGAGAATTCAACATCCATAGAGATATAATATTTTCCTGTAGGGGGGTGGAAGCATTTATAACCCTTTTGGGAATTAGAATAGCCAAGAAAAATACACTTAAGAGCTCGAGGGTCAAATTTGTCTCGAAGGTGGGAGTGGACATGAACATAACATACACATCTAAACACTCTAGGACAAAGGTTTAGAGCAGATGGGATAGGATGGAAAAGTGATAACATCCTCAATGGAGTCTGATAGTCAATTATACGAGCAGGCATTCTATTAATTAGGAAAACAGCAGTCATGACGGCGTCTGCCCAGAAACGCTTAGGGACAGGCATAGTAAAACATAAAGTTCTGGCTACCTCAAGGATGTGCCGATTCTTACACTCAGCTATGTCATTCTGTTGTGGTGTGTAGATACACGTGGTTTGGTGAAGAATACCATGAGATGTGAAGAAATTTTCAAGAGATTTATTCACAAACTCACGACCATTGTCAGAGTGGAATACCTGAACCTGTGTGTGAAACTGTGTAAAAATCATTTTGGAGAATTGAGGAATCACATGCACCACATCACTCTTGGCCTTTAACAGGTAAATCCAGCATATTCTAGTACAATCATCGATGAAAGAAATTAAATATTTAGAGCCTTGAATAGATGACGTAGGAAAGGGACCCTAAACATCAGTATAAATACAAGCAAATGGAACAGAACTTCGATTGAAACTGATTTTAAATGGTACACGATGATTCTTTGCAAAAATACATTGTTCACATCGCATATTAGAGCTAGAAATATTGTTAAACAACCTAGGGAACAAACGTTCCAAATAACAAAATGAGGGATGACCTAACCGACAATGCCACAAAAGAATCCTCTCTAAGAGTTGCTTCACTAGTTACTTGAAGTCCATTTACACTTTCAATTTTCAACTCTTCGGCTCCCTCCAAAAAATAGAGACCTCCTCTTTCTCTACCAATACCAATCGCCTTCTTCGTTCGAATGTCCTGAAATACACAACGAGAAGGCCAAAAAATTACAGAACAGTTAAGATGTTTTGTTATTCTACTGATAGAAAGAAGATTATTCGAAAGAGTAGGGGCTAGTAAAACAGAGGACATGGAGAGATAGGGTGAAAACGAAACGTTCCCAGCCCTAGTAATGGGTATAGAAGTTCCATTAGCGACCGAATAGTCCTAACATGTGGAGTAGTTAGTGAATTAAGAGTGGAAGAATTACAAGTAAAATGATCAGTAGCTCCTGAATCAATAACCCAAGTGTTAGATGCGGTAGAGTTCAATGCTAAACCAGAATTACCTTCCTGAGGAGATACTTGAGCTACATGAGAGATAGTACATGATGGGGTGTCCGCAAGAGGGCCCTGAGCAGATTTATTATTTCTTTTCTCGGCTTGTTTGAGTTTGAACCATTCCGGATACCCATGTTTCTTCCAACACTTATCAACAGTGTGTTGAGTGCCATGACAAAAAGAGCAAGTCTCAGTGGTTGGAGTGGGAACTATAGAGCGAGTGTTGGTTCTTTTTGCGATTAATGCAGATGACTCTGAGTGGGTATCCATCCCCATCGTTAATTGCCTCTGTTCTTCACGACCAACCATAGAGAAAACTTCCTCTAGGTTGGGAAGGGGTGTAGTAGCCAAGACTCTACTACTTGCTTGATCTAAGTTATGATCAAGGCCTGCGAGGAAAATGTAAACCCGCTCTTTAGCCCTACATTTATTCAATTCTTCAACATCCTCAGTACACCTCATATTGTTCGGCCTACGATAATCAAGTTCCATGAAGAGGGAATTCATTTCAGTATAGTATTCTATAATAGGACGTCCCCCTTGACGTAACTGAAATGTCTTCTTCATTAGTTCATAAACCTGTGATGAGTCGGAAACATCGAGATAACTTCTTTTAACAGCATCCCAAACCCCTTTTGCTATCCCACACTGAACAAAGTTTGCCATCAGATTAGTTGGCATAGAATTAAGGATCCACGACTTAACTCGAGCATCTTCAGCTTCCCACTTATCGAAACTAGGGTTATTTTCTGTAGGGGCTACTTTTCTTCCGGTAATATAACCCTTCATCTCCTTACCAGCAATATATATTTCTAGTACCTTCGACCAAACACGATAATTTGTGCCATCGAATTTAATTGGAATCGAGGGTGAAGCCTCATGAATAGTAACTGAGTAGACAAGGGTTTTTTCCTCAGATATCTTAGCCATTTCAATTCTGTACAGAAACTACAATGTTGACCTACAAGGAGCCAAGCTAACAGTAAGCAAATTAGATACAACACTATACCAGCTGCTTGAGAACATCCAAACCAGAAAATAAGCAAAAAACCACTAACCTTGGCTTGAAAAAGTCACCTGACTAAGAGAGGAGCCAAGGAGATGTAGTTACAACCGGAGAAGGACACCAGCCGTAAAAAATGACTTTTTCTCGCAAAAAATGAGCCGGAGCTGGGAGAGGCCGCCAGTGCCGAAAAAGACCGGCGAGTGGTCCCCGGAGAGTCGACTAGCCGGAAAAGGGTGGTCAGAGTCTGGGTCAGTCATTTTTGCGTCTAGGGTTTTTATTTTTTCTTCTCCCTTGCTCTGATACCAAATTAGAATGTGCCAACTTGATCCTTTTCCATTTCACTCAAAGGTATATACAAGATAAATGGAAGAATAGAAGATATACACTTTAGTCTCTAACTATTCTAAACTATTATTTAAGTACAAGGAAAAACATCAGTATTCAACCGTTACAAAAAATATAATCAAAAAAAGTTTTTCAAAGAATATAATATCTTGTAAAATGATTGAATCAAGTTAAGTACCAAGGGATGATAAACACTTGAATAATTAATAATAAGCTAAGTTCAAAGTGTTTGGACAACGGAACTTTGATAAATCAAAAGATGATGAAAAATATGATACATATAATCAAAGTTCTTCAATAGAAATTCTCTTTATGAGATTGAAAATAAGTTTAGTACAAGAGAGACTTATACTTCAATTTTAATATATGACGTGAAGATATTGAAGAAGTTTATACAATGTAAACCAAGAATCTTCACAAAACTTTCTTTCAAAAACTTTGATAAGTTTGATAAACTAAGTTTAGATCAATCAAAATTTTCTAATTAAGATAGATGAATATAAATCAAGTAAGGATAATGAATTTTTCAATAGAAAGCTTTTTCAAAATCTCATCTTAGTTGTTAGAATTGAATGCAAGAGAAAATGCTATTTATAGATCAAAATAAAGAAAAACAGGAGCTTTCAGTTGATCACTTCGGTTGAACGAAAGTGCAAAGTATTCGTTATGAAAATTTAACCGTTGGAGTCTCAGTTGATCAATCTTTCGGTCAACTGGTAACTTCGGTTGACCGAAGTATGGAAACTTTGGAAAATTATATTTATGTCAAAATGTGTCTTTTTCCAAAATATATTTCATATTTTGAATTAAAATGAATTTATACAAGTGATGAAATGTGATTAATGTATGAAAATCATTTTCGAGCTCATTGGGATTCATCGCTAAAGTTTGAGAGCGTTATACCTTTACATAGGTCTAGTCAACTTAAACTCGAGCTCCAATCTTGTATGCTTGAATTCTTGATTTTCATGTCATGCTTTACGTCCTCGAATGGCTTTGATCTTCGCGTCTTGTGTGCTTGGTCACGTATCTTTGATTTTTACGTTTGAGAGATGATTTGAATATATAATGCTTTGAAGAATGTCATTACATGAAACACTTGAAGCATATGTGTTAACACTAGATAAACTTGCTTGTTATTATCAAAACAATAAAGTTAAATTAATCATAGGTCAACAGTTTACCCATTCTATCTCATTAAGTTTGATGCATGATTTCCATAAGCCATTTAGTGACTTTAAATGATTTTTGTCCGCTAGGACTATTTGGACACTGGCAATGAAAGGTTGAAGAACTAAATGTCCTGATTTAAAGGTTGGGGAATAACTTGTCACTTGGGCTATACATTGGCAACCTTTGCTGCAGTATTTCCCTAATTTTAACAGTTCTATGTATTTAACAGAGTTGGGTACATTGAAACAATTTATATAGTGAAATTATTCGACTATTTTAGCTTCTGTTTTGCAGAAGTTTTGTATGCTAATAGATTGTGAATTAGCCTCTGTTTGGTAAAAGTTTTTTATTTATAAACAAAGAATGTGATGTTTTCAAGGCAAAATATGTGATTGAAAAATGATTTAAGAAAATGTGTGGGGTTAAAAAGTGATTTGGGAAACGTGTTGTTTATAAGTATGCACGTACATTTTGCATCATGTGTTATTAATTAGGTCTTTACATGCCAGGTCTTGTTACAAAATTGACAGATGACCAAAAGTATGGCGTGATTGAAGCTATTGCTCATCTTATTCATCGCGATTATCCTGCTATGGTTAAAGATTTTGTCAAACTTGATTTCATACCGGAAGGAGTTAATTTGAAGCCCATTTTGCCAGTGCTGGCCAATGTTTTTGACCAGGCTCTTGAAGGTGGTGGAGCAAAAAATATCGACTTTCAGGAGCTGGCATCAGATTTAGCACAAATAACATTTGATTATCCTTTCAGAATACCGCCTTATTTTGCTCTTATAATCAGAGCAATCGGGGTACTGGAGGGCATAGCTTTAGTGGGGAATCCTGATTTTGCCATTGTAGATGAAGCCTATCCATACATTGCACAGGTTCAGAAATACAATCCTTACACTTATTTTTGTCATTTGCAATCCAATTTTTCAACTTAGGCCAAGGTGGATCTATCTCTAGTGAATAGTGGGAAGTTAACCCCCTTTAACAAGTCTTTAAAAATTTCTCCAATATCTTCAAGTTTTCTATGTTTCAGTGACTAGATCATATTAGGAACTAGATGTACGCCCTAAATCACTCTATCTCCCCACCTCTTGTCAAAAACTTTTAAAGGTCCAAAGGTAAAAAAAAAAAAAACATGCAAGCATTAGTTCAGCATCTGTTCAGTCTCAAAATAAAGCAGGCAATTGGAAAAATGTTTTACAAGGAAAAAGTTGGAAAGAGAAAATGAAAAGACCTCACCTTCTAATTTTAAGAGCCTCTTTTTATTTGATAGCCCCAAAACTCCCTTGTCTTCTTCCTTACTATCACTCAGACACTCAAAATATTCTTCCTCGCCCATCCCCAACCTTGCAATCTTAGCCCCCTATTTTGCGTCCTGCCTCTACCCCACCCCTACCCTACCCTACCCTACCCTTTCCCTTCCCCTGCATGCCCTGACTCCCCCCTTTCTCCACCCTCCCCGTGTTCACTCCCTAGCTGGAGGATTTTGTGTGTAGGGGGCAGGAGGCGGGGGCGTGAGAGGTAGTGAGGGGACATAAAGGTGGAGGTGCAGAGGGGAATTCAGGGGTGAGGCAGAAGAAGACTGAAGATGGTGAAAGACAATTTTTAATAAGGTTAATGTATAAACAAAGGTTTTCAAACGAAAAAATTAGTAAGTGGGTCAATTTCACCTTAGCCATTGTTTGAAGGCCCTTCTGAAAACCTATTGTAAGTGAATTCCATTTCACTGACAACCATTTGAAGCTCATTTCTTTAAATAAGCAAAGAATGTAGACGAAAAAGATTAAAAATTTAAATATTCATATATAAATAAAACATATACTTCTGGAAATTTCAGTTGGGTTTTGAATGAACATTTACTTAGTAATATTTTTTCTTATGCACTAATCTCAGTAAATTTAGAGTTCTGTCTGTTATAATCAATTACACTAATGATGAAGTGATTTTCCTTGTAATTGACAATATTCTATTAAGTTCATAAATTAAATTTTTTTAAGTTTTGGTACACCTAGTCAAGGCATCACACCTCATTTTCTTTCTTGATCTTTTTCTCAATATTAGAGGCTATTGACTGACGAATCCCCACGTCTAAGGACTGCTTTGCGTTATATGATATATGGGAAATCTGGAGTATTTGATGCTGAAAGATTTATAGATGTCATGCAAGCTTTTGAAAGTTCCGTACATGCGGCGAAGAGTGGAGGTGGAGAAAGTATGAATGGTAGCACGACAGAGCTTGGCATTCTACAAAGTCAAAACAACAATTTCGTTCCGGTATTTTCAGCAAATGGTTCTCAAACATTAGCTATTCCAGCACAGCCAATCCAAACAAGAGCAGCCTTGGCATTTTTACTATCTGAAAAGGGGAATTTTTTTCGGGAGTTTCTCTTAGATGAGGTATATTTAGTTTATGCAGCAACTATATTTAATATTCTTCTTTTGTTAATTGTCATCCAAACTGCTAATTATGCTCATTGCAATGTTTTATTACTATTTTTTGGGGGCGCTATACTACTGTCATTCTCACAATTTTTTGCTTAACAAAGGCTAAAGTGCAAGTAATTCCTTGTAACTATTTGGTAATCAAATACATTTCAACTGATTTGACCCTTCTTACTGTATCTTCATTATTGTCTTTGAATTATCTATAATTAACCAATAAAATGAGGGGAAAAACTTCTATAGCTATCTATATCTGTATGTACTTGGAGAAATCTGAATTATGATGGTTAACAAAACTATGTCTTAAACATTTTGCTGTTTTTGTGATGAACACCTTGAGAAAATTTGAACTATGAGGATTACTCTCCTGTTTCAATCACTTTAATATAGTTTTGGTGTTGCCATCTCCTTTTAGTTTGTGTAAAGCTTGTTTGGAAAGTGTTTATAAACTACAGAACTTATATAGAAATCAGTGGTGTTAAGGGGGTAGTACTCGAGAGTTCCACAATATGTTTGGATAAAAAGTGGTTTGACCATTTATAAACATGTTAAATATTAGCCAAACATATACTAGTTGTCAGTTGTGCACCTGACAAATATAAAATTAAAAGAAGTAATTAAAATTGGTTAACTTGTGCTTATATGGTCCTACTCCTACTGATGTTATTTTGTGGTGAACCCTAAGCAGATTGTAAAGGGCATCGATGCTGTTACGAGGGAACAGTTGGTACATATAATGGCATTTTTTAGAATTGGAAATGTATTCCCACTTTTCAATTTGGTTCCTACTCTGGGACCTATTAGACCAGCAGCACTTCTTCCAACGATCACTGAGAATGACAAGGTCATACTGAACAATGTCAAGAAAATTGTTGATTTCTTAACATCTGGAACTGCAGCTTCAAGAAAGGTACTACAAGTATAAAGTTAATACTGGTAAAAGTAGTCTTAAAAAATGAAAAAAATAAAAGGCATTTATAGTGTCACCCTTTGACTTGCGAAACAAATGGAATCCCTCAATGTGCATTCAATGTATGTGCATGCATAACCTATAATGTCTCATTGCTACCTTGAACTATTTTATATTCTTAGAATCTCATTTATGGTTATGATGTATGATTTTTTTTTCCCTTCCAAATTGCGTTCTTTTGGAATTTTGATGTAAGCTATGTCGCTCGGACTCTCCATTTTTTAAGAAGTACCCATCTCGGATAAACGGGTACGGGATAAGGGTATGAGATCCTTTCCGGATCCTTTAAACCAAAACAAGATAGTTTATATCATTTAAATCAAAAAATTATCATATATATCCCCAAAAATTGCATCTATAATTACCAATATATACATTTCTAAAGTAATTTGAAGTTTATAAAATGTATTCCTGTTTCCAAAGTTTGACCATTTTTTGCTATGTCCACATATCCTAGATTTTAGGAAAAAAGGATCCGACACTCGAATACGTACCCATACTAGATACTCGTACCCGAGTCCAAGCATAGTTGAATTGATAAAGCATAATCCACTGCCGCGCAAAGAATAAAATAATTAAAGATTGAAATAATTGTGGGTTCCTTTGAGAATCGTTAACACATACTAAAGTGAAATTGGCGATATTATGTATTTCAGAAATACTTTCTGCTGGACAAGAGCTTTAATTAAGTAGACTGTAAACCCAATGAGATGAACAGAAATAAGCTAAGACAGATTCGTGGTCAAACTAAAATGGATTGTTAAGAACTGAATATGTACTCCGAGAAGTGGAGGTATCACCGATTGAGAATAATTTAAGGGAATGACGCATAGGTGATTTGGACTTCTTTTATGTAGGAAAAAGGCTCCTGTTCATTATAGTGGCGTGATCAAAGTATACAGTTAGAAGAGGGAGGTGTAGACCATAACACTGAATTTGAACAGAGTGGCAAAAAAGGATTCATGTAGCCGACCTAAAATATGTTGGAAGCAAGACTTTGTTTTTTGTTGTTGTTGTTGTTGCTGTTGGGAAATTGAGTATGTACTGGATTGTATATGTTGACATATAGCTACAGTTCATGTACCCTGCAGGGGCACAAAATGGTTTAATGAATGTGAGAAACACCTATATTGTATGTATGAAATGGTCTAATGAATGGGAGATGGTTAAGCATGCTGTTTGGTCTTTGTGAGAGTGTCATGCTTTCAACTAGACGCCAAGGAAAGAGCCCATAACATCTATTCTTGCAACAACTTGGTCTTTCGGCTATGATATGTACTCATTGTTTAGTTTGCTCACCTTCAATGTTCCAATCTCAAGTATGTAATTTATAAATAAAAAGAAAATAAAAAAGTTTGATAATGTAAATATTGAGGTTAAACTTGTGTTCTTTCATTCCAACATCCAAGAAATAAATACAAAGTTCAACTATTAAACTATGCCTACTTAGTCCCTATCTATTACAATAATAAAACAACTATATATACATTACAACACTCCCCCTCAAGTTGGTGCATAGATATCACACATGCCCAACTTGGATATAGAAGTATAAAATGGACCACTAGCAACTCCATGTGTCATTACATCAGCTAGTTGGTCAGCACTCTTAATGTACGGAATTTCTATATTTTCGGAGTTCAAATTGTCTTTAATGTAGTTCCTGTCAAGCTCAACATGCTTCGTTCGGTCATGTTGTACTGGATTGTTAGCTATCTCTATAGCTGCCGTGTTGTCACAAAAGAGTAACATGGGTTTGTTAGGACCAAAACCAAGTTCACTAAGAAGAATTTTTAGCCATGAAAGTTCGGTAGTTGCATGATGCAAAGCACGATATTCTGCCTCCGCACTGGACAGTGACACCACATTTTGTTTCTTACTTCTCCAAGTAACAAGATTTCCTCCAACAAATGATACGTATCCTAATGTAGATTTCCTATCCAATCTTGATCCGGCAAAATCAGAATCCGTGTAACCTACAATATCCAAATGCTCCCCTTTAGTATACAAGATGCCCTTGCCAGGAGAGGACTTCAAATACGCCAAAATTCGAATAACTGCACCCATGTGTTGATCACTTGGATTATGCATGAACTGGCTCACAACACTCACCGCATATGATAAATCAGGTCTTGTGTGAGTTAAATAGATCAGTTTCCCTACCAAGCACTGATATCTCTCTTTATTTGTAGGAATCTGATCAGGATAGATAGACAGACCATGGTTCACCTCAATAGGTGTATCAACCGGGGCACAAGCAGACATACCAGTTTCTGCTAGAAGATCAAGAGCATACTTACGTTGAGAAAGAATAAGTCCTTGCTTGGATCTTGATACCTCAATGCCCAGGAAATACTTTAGAACACCCAAATCTTTCATTTCAAACTCCTTTGTTAGGTGAATCCGAAGTTTTTCAATTTCACAGGAGTTACTCCCAGTAACAATCATATCATCCACATAAACAATAAGTAGAGTAATATCATGACCCTCTCTTTTATAAAATAGGGTGTGATCAGCTAATGCCTGTTTAAAGCCATACCTCTTCATTGAAGAACTCAACCTTCCGAACCACGCCCTCGGTGATTGTTTTAGCCCATATAGAGCTTTCTTTAATTTACATACCCTACTCCCTGGAGGAGTAAAACCGGGTGGTGGATCCATATACACTTCTTCTATCAAATCACCATGAAGGAATGCATTTTTTACATCAAATTGCCTCAGTGACCAGTCATGATTGACTGCTAATGATATTATGACTCTAACTGTGTTCATCTTGACTACCGGAGCAAAGGTCTCCTGGTAATCAATCCCATAGGTCTGTGTGTAACCTTTAGCAACCAGTCTCGCTTTATACCTGTCAACGGTCCCATCAGAATTGTATTTCAATGAGTACACCCATTTACACCCTACTGTCCTTTTTCCCGGTGGCAAATAAACCATCTCCCAAGTAGAGTTCTTTTGGAGAGCGTTCATTTCTTCTACCATAGCAGATTTCCACTTAGGTTGATCAAGAGCTTCCTGAAAGAGATTAGGAATAGACACGGAAGATAGCTGAAGGGCAAATGCCATGTTAGTCTTAGATAAACGATGATAAGAGATATAATCTGAGATCGGAAAGATGGCATTAGAATTAGACTTTGAGATACCCAACCTATCAGGTGGGTTACGGTTCCGAAGAGGATATCTCCTACTATGCACATCAACAGTGTCTAAAGGTGCAGGGTTGGAATCAGAAATGGGAATAGTAGGTAAAGAAGGAGAATGTACCTCATTTTCAATTGCAAAAGAGTCCGATGGCACCGTAGTATCAACAGAAGGATTGTCGTAGTCGGGAGGGTGTTGAGAAGTATCTTCGGCGACAGGCGCTGGAGTACAGGTAGTGTCTAGGTTTCTCCTAGTATAACACTTTTGGAACAACCTAGGTGATCTATCACTTTCAACCTCCTCCTTTCCCCCTGAAATCCATACTTTCTTTTCTTCTAACCATATTTGTTCCTCTTCTTTACTACTAATCTCCCCCCGAAGAGGAACCAACGACACGTCATCAGAGAAAAAAGATTCAGATTCACAAAATTCGACGTCCATAGAGATATAGTATTTTCCTGTAGAAGGATGAAAGCATTTGTAGCCCTTTTGGGAGCTAGAATAGCCAAGAAAAACACATTTCAAGGCTCGAGGATCGAGTTTATCTCTGAGATGTGAGTGCACATGGACATAACACACACAACCAAAAATCTTGGGACAAATATTTAAGGCAGAGGGAATAGAGTGAAAACGTGACAACATCCTTAGAGGAGTTTGGAATTCAATTATGCGAGTAGGCATACGATTAATGAGAAAAACAGCAGTTGTCACTGCTTCAGCCCAAAAACGTTTTGGAACACGCATAGTAAAGCATAATACCCGAGCCACCTCAAGAATATGTCGGTTCTTACGCTCTGCTATGCCATTTTGTTGTGGTGTGTAGGCACAAGTTGTCTGGTGAATAATCCCGTGAGTCATGAAGAAGTGGGCAAGGGTTTGGTTCACAAACTCACGACCATTATCAGAATGGAAGACCTTAACTTGTGTATGAAATTGTGTCTCAACCATTTTGAAGAATTGAGGAATGATATTGACTACATCACCCTTAGTTTTTAGCAAGTATACCCAACATACTCTGGTACAATCATCAATAAAAGAAACGAAATATTTATGACCTGAGGCAGATGGAGTAGAAAAAGGGCCCCAGACATCAGTATGGACAAGGGTAAAGGGGACAGAACTTCTATTAAAACTGACTTTAAAAGGTACACGATGACTCTTGGCAAAAATGCATTGTTCACACCGCATACTACTACTGGGAATATTTTGAAACAAGTTTGGAAACAGGTGTTCTAAATAAGAAAATGAAGGATGACCTAATCGACAATGCCACAATAGAATCCTATCTCTAGGGGATGATTTACTACCTACTTGAAGACCATGACTAGCCTCTGTTTGCAACTTCTGTGTCCCCTCCAGAAAATACAATCCTCCGCTTTCTCTACCAGTGCCAATCGTCATCTTTGTTTGATTGTCCTGAAAGACACAATGAGAAGATGAGAAGATAACAGAACAATCTAGACTCTTTGTAATTTTACTGATAGACAAAAGATTGGTAGAGAATGAAGGTGCAAGTAAGACAGATGATAGAGATAAGGTAGGTGAGAATGAGATATTTCCGGCCCCAGTAACTTGGGCAGGAGTCCCATTAGCCACTTGGACGGACTTAATATGTGAAACAGTCGAAGAATCAAACGTAGATGGATTACAAGTAAAGTGATCAGTAGCTCCAGAATCTATCACCCAAGAGTCTGATACAGAAGAAGTGGACGACAATCCAAAAATACCTTCCCCAGAAGATGATCGTGCTACATGGATTAGTGAAGCCATATTTCTAAAAGTTTATAAATTTTTTTTTTTTTTTTTTTTTTCAATCACAAATAGCAATTGAGTTACCAGGCACCAAGCCACCAACACCTTTGAGTACAGATCACCCACATATTCCACAAGACATCAGGAGAACCACAATACCTTGCTGCCGGATTGCGAGAAGCCAGAAAATCGACCAAGAATCTGTCGAGAGAAATCTGACTGATAAAGCACTTTTTTCCTTTTTTTTTTTTTTTTTTTTAAACTAATACAATTCACGTACAAGCTGAGAGAGACAGAGGCGCTGCGCTGCGGAGAGATTCGATTGGTGAGCAAACAATCATAGAGATGGAACTGTAATAGGGATTCCGGCTAAGCTCCGACGGGCGAGGGAGCAGGAGGTCACAGCGCTGGTCGTCGGCGTCGCGCAAGCCAGAAACGGTCGGTGTCGCGGTAGAGGACGGCGTCGCGCAAGCCAGAAACAGACCGGAAACGCGGATCTACTGCCTAGGGTTTAGACGCCGGCGTCTGACCTGATTATTGCCGGCGTCGCCGACGCTGGACGGAGCCGGAAGAGGTGGCGGTGGTGCTAGGGTTCAACCATGCTCTGATACCATGTAAATATTGAGGTTAAACTTGTGTTCTTTCATTCCAACATCCAAGAAATAAATACAAAGTTCAACTATTAAACTATGCCTACTTAGTCCCTATCTATTACAATAATAAAACAACTATATATACATTACAACAGATAAAGCATTGATCACTACTGTCATATTCAGAAGTGAATAACGAATTATATGATGACCTGTGCCATTGCTTATTTTTAAAATTGTTCTGCATTATAATTAGGAATTATTTCCAGATTGGTTCTTTTATTTTTCTGCTTTTATTTGAAGCATTGCTGAATCAACACTTAAAAACGATTTGGAGAAGGTTATGCTTCGATTATTAAGAGAGTTCCCTCTACCCAGTGATGGGGAAAACAGAAGTAAGAATAAAATGAAAGAGGGTATTATTAACCGATAGACTTGAATGACTGAGAAGGGGTGGTTGTTTAATATTTCCGAGACTCTTATTTTATTGCTGTAATATAAGTATGCCTCTTCAATAGAAGTTCGAATTCAACAGATTTATTTTGATTTTATTGTCAAATCCCTTGCCATTATAGAACAATGAATATTTTTTCTCGGCTTCTACAGGGAGTAAATATTCCCCAAGTGATCCGAGAGCTGCTTCCAGTGTTGCCAGGACTATCTGCAAAGGTGCTTCCTGAGGTGCTCAGTAGGTTATCTTCACGAGTGGTGGCACGTGTACTGCGGGACACACTTATAAATTGAGTCGACTTAAACGGCTTATTTATGCATACATGAAACTACAAAATCTTTATTGTGCCCTCTTAATAGCTGATTCTTGAAATAGATTTATTGTATATCACTTGGTCAATACACTGACTCAGTAACTGTACATATGGTTAAACTGAAGAATGGCATAAAGCTAACAAAATTTTTCATTCTACTTTACCCCATTTCTGCTGTTGTTCTGTGCCGATTATTTGATAGAAAACAGGTTTTGATTGAGTTTGTTCAAATCCATTCTTGATGGCAAAGTATGGACCCAATGTCGGATCCTACGGCAACACTTTCAGCAATGACCCCCGTGAGAGAAAATGCATCTCCAAATCCCATATTAACTGCTTGACCAGCCAAGGGATAGACAGTATGGAATTGAACCATATTTTTTTGGTATGCTTCTATCTTGTCTTCTGTTCTTTGGAACTGAACCGCTCTTGTAAATGGGAACTTATATATGTCAATGCAGGACATCTCCTAACTATTATATAATATAAACTCGTCATTCCCTTAAACTTAGTTTTAAACCAGGTATTGAGAAATATAATGGGATGTCTGATTATAAAAATTAATTTCTTGCTATCGGAATTATCCTGTGACAGGAATTCACCTGTTTTATAAATTTGATTAGATTAAGTCTCTATTCTTTAACGGAATCGTTACAATTTATAAACCAATTTTTAAACAACATAATTTCTCAAATCTTTTTTAAACCACACATTTTCCCTCTCCACTTTATAACAACGCATTTTATATAAAAAATATATAAACTAATTTATAATTTTATAGTGTCACTAAATAGAGCCTAAATAATTCTGCACACATAATAGTCTAGAAAAAATTATCCTTGTAGCGTACTTCACAATAATCTTTATCATTTGTGTTTTTTATTCCATCAAAGCTTCAAATTATCAAGTTTTCTTCGATGTTCTCCAATAACAACTATGAAATGTAGGGGGTGTGGTCACATTTTTCTAGATCCAGATTAAACTGGATCATGATTTTCTATAAAAAAGAGAACTTGTACTACACACTTAAGTATGTATCGTGCCTCCAAGCCTTGTAGGGTTAGAAAAATAGTCTTATGGGTCTATTTATAATCCACTTCCACTCCAAAACCATACTTCCCTAATACCATTAATCATGCCCATTTTTACACAGTCCAATACAGGTAATATACATGTATATGCCTACTGTAATGAAGCCATTGAGGAAACCCAATCGAACTCAATTAAGCTAAGCTCTAATAAATTAATTCTGAACTGGTCAACTCTTGGTCAGTAAAAAGTAATTTATTACTCGTGTTTTATTCCACTAAAAGAACGAGATTGCACTCTTAGTAAAATTGAAATTATTGAAATAATAATCAATAATTATACCCTTTAACTTATTGCTCTTACATGTTACACTCGTCGATCAACTCGAATATTCAGAGTTAGGTAAAATGACCAAAATACCCTATTAGGAATATACACAAATCTTCAACTCTCATTTTCTATCTGACAGATTGGTGTGATCACATCATATCATAGAATTCAACAATCATTGTTAAATTACTGAGCTTAGATTCAACTTTCCACTAGAAGAATTGTTGAGATCATGATCATATAAAAAAGGTGAGGGATTCCATAATACGAATATACGTTCCTCGTTAATTCACTTTAATTATCAAAGTATTGAGATATTGATCTACAATTTGATCTCACTCGTTGATACCTCAAAGAAATTCAAGCTAGTAATCAAAATTTATTATCAGATCAGGATTTAGGTCCCACGTACGATAGTCAAGTAAAATTAATTTTTTATGGTCAATGTTACAAATTAATTTCACGTGGTCCTGTCAATGCATTCCAAATTTACTCTCAGTTTTATTAACAAAGTTAAAGACATACTTTAACAAAATCAAAATGATTAGAATAGATTGTCCATATTTATTTACTGATCTGAATAAAAATAAATTTACTTGAAAGGCAAGCACTATCAAACAATTCTCTCACTTGCCTTAGAGTAAATGATACATATTGAGTATACTCATATTTTCAATGTGACACTCAAAACTTTTAGCTGGTAAGCTTTTGGTAAAGGCTTGAAATTTTTTTCATTGATGCTATCTTTTACATTGTTACATCTCCATGTTGAACGATTTATCTAACCAAGTGGTATTTACGTTCATTTTGTTTTCCATATTGATGGATACGAGATTCTTTTGCATTTTCCACTGTTCCACTATTATCACGGCATAGAGTAATGACCTAAGATGTAGATGGAACCACCTTAAGGTCTATGAAGCACCACCACCCAATGTGAACCTTAATTGGATTTTCGAGAGTCTATTAGCTTGAAAATCAAATCAATGTAACCCCTTCGTCTAAATCTGGAGCTAAATAAACTAGCATATAATCTCAAGTTCTGCGAAGATACTTGAGTATGTGCTTTACAGAAGTCTAGTGCTCTGGTTCAAGATTTGACTAACATCTACTGAAAATCGCAGCATTATAATAGATATTTGGGCGAGTACACATCATAGCATACATGAGACTTCCTACAGCCAAGGCATAAGGAACTGTTGCATTATTTCCTGACCGTAAGTGTATGGATTGTACAAGTAATATAGTAGACTTTGAGTCAAAGTATCATACTCACGAGGATTGAGCAAATTTATTATCTATGTAATGTATGTGAATGTAGTCCTATGAACTAGAATCTATCTTGTACTCCATATTTCACACGTTGATTTGAATAAATAATGACAATGTATATTTATGAAGACCAATGTTCCTATAACGTTTAAAACTCCCCTTCGCACAAGAATTAAACAGTTTCCCATATGTGACCAGCCTATATTTCTATGGTGAATGGGAATATGTCGAAAAGCATTAAACATTCATGAACAATGTAAGATCACATAAAGTATAGTGGTATATTTCTATCTCTATCGAACTTTATGACAATTAATTCAAGTCTAACGATTTCCTACTCTTTCAAACATAGAAAAATGCCAAAACATCATATAATCACTGTGCATATAATTATAGATGCAAAAAAATATGAATTAATAGAATAATAGTTTGTCCTCGAACCAAATAAAATTGAAACATGACTCTAAGAAAAACAAAAATGACTCAACGGTTGATTTTTTCATCATGTGCCTTTGGTTCGACTCAAAATATACATTTCAGAAGGAAATCAGACAACACAATATAATATTTGTTACTTATTACATGCTCGAATTTTCATGTGTGTGTGAATAGCCAAAGTCAAACGCATACCCTTGGGAAATCAGACAACACAATATAATATTTGTTACTTATTACATGACTTTTCATGTGTGTGTGAATTGCCAAAGTCAAACGCATACCCATATAAAAATAGTGTGGCTTTACTTGCATAAACCTAATTCCCATGTGGTCAAACTATACATAATTATATAAAATTTCCTAACATCTCTCATGTATGATCACAACCTTATATTTTTCTATCATATCCCAAGGTTCTTCTACTTAGGTGGTTTCTAAGCATCATTATATTGCATTTTTCCAAACAAGGCAGTTAAAATTAGACAAGTTTGCATAAAAGATTGATGATAATCAGTTCCCTATTACACACCTTTAGTCTCTGAAGTTCTAGCCTCTTAAGTTTATACCAAGCGGTTTATTTAGTCGACTTACAAGTAACATAAGTAGCGAACATTGAAAAGTCATTGGAAGGTTTCCTAGTTACCTAAAAATGTAAAAAACTTTAGAGTGCATTATTCCAATTTTCGACCATCGTAGAAGGATATACTGATGTTAGTTAGATATCAAGTGCAGATGAAAATAAATCTACTTCTGGTTGGATTTTTACTCTTGGAGGATGTGTTGTTTCTTGGGGGTTTAAGAAACAAATGTGCAGTACACACCCAACCATATAATCTAAGTTTATAGCGTTGGAAAAAACTAGGAAAGAAGCGCAATGGCTTTAGGATCTTATATATGAAAAAAGAATCTTTACTATCTATACTATATGATAGTAGAGCCGCTCTAGCTAGAGCCTATAGTTAGATCAGGTGAGGATTTGACCGATCCATTTACAAAAACCACTTACTAAAGAGTTAGTAAGATTAACGTCAAGTATGATGTCGTTGAAACTCGTAAATTGAAATTCACCAATGACGTAAACCCTACATGTCATTACGGAATGAGTAATCCATGGGTTCAAAGGGCAATAATAAGTCATTCAACACGTGGATTGATTTAAGCACTTGAACTAGATTAAAGTTCCATCCTTGTGATGTAAGTGTTGGGATAGCCATAGGTCGGTGCTCCCGAGTTTAAAACTTAAGACACCAAGTTTTGAGATACTCCAACGAGCTTAATCACTCAAGTCAAAAAGACTACGAAATAAGGCAATACGAGAAATTAAAAAAAAATGAGCTTAGATTTCCAGTGTATGATCATTGCCTAGCTTATAGTTGATATAAAAAAACACTCCACACAAATTTTATCAATCATGCATGGAATCAATACACATCTAGACCATCTCTTCACCGGCTCAACCACCCCCCAAATTATCTCACAATAGGTCTTAGAGATTTAGAGTTGTTCGCTAAAAGTGTGTACCGCAAGCGCACGAGTCGCGTATAAGTAATAAAGTAGATTTTTTGATTTCGGATTTTCGATCCCACGAGAAATGTTTACTTTAGATTACACAATTTTAATTAATTTAATTCTAAAAATAAAAAGAAACACACAATTAAAAGTTGATTTTGGAAAATAACTAAAAATCTACTAAAGAGGGAAATATAAAAATACTTAAAAATATTTGAGGAAAACGTGGTTGTGATTCGTGGTTTCATTTAACCGTCGCCTAATTAATTTCTTAACATGTAAATTAGCAAACTACTTATTTACAATGTTAGACCCGATTTCTCAAGTTTAGTTAATTACCTCTCTCGAGTGAAATTAAACATAATCAATTAATTTAAACTACTATATCTCTATGTCGATTAACACCCAATCAATTGCATTAACTCTTTGTGAAAATAGCTAAATGGATCACCTAGGGATAGGAGTATATCTTTGTCTCCTAAATTAATACCTATGACATTTATTATTTGGTCTAAAATGTACAATATCTCTCGATCATCATACACATCACAAATCACATATTTGGTGATCAAACAAACATATGGAATACTCTTAATAAAAAATACGCATAAAATAAGTACTTAATCATCAAAGAGCAAATATTAAAATTAATCCAAGCTAAGTTAAATTACTACCATAAATTCCAACACAATAAATTAGCCCATGTTATATAAATGAAACAAAGGAGAATATTTATAATAATACATTGCAAGTTTGACAAAATAATGGAGAAAATACAAAGTTATAGATAAAACCCTTTTTTTGAAGCTTGGCTATGATTTCTCCAAGTATTTCACCACCTTATATGTATTCTCCTTGTGCTCTTGCTCCCCAAAAATTATCAAGTGTTGAAAAGGAAGATAAAATAAAAGAAAAGAAAAGGCAAACCAAAATAAAAGATAAAAGAAGAAATGGCAAAGCAAAACGGAGAAGGCAGTCCAGCCTGGTCCAAAATCAGGTTTTATCTTTTAAAACCTAGAAAATTGCACCCTTGGTCCTTGGATTTTGGAAGTTGTGCAAAAGGTCCCCAAACTCTATTTTTCTCTTATTTCACGTGTCCATGCACAATAATTTTGTGGAAAAAAAATAATAAGAAAACGGATTTTAAACTGCTGAAAAGTCCCTCAACTTCGATTTTGCAGCCCAAGTCCTCAACTTTTTGCACTTGTGCACTTTGGTCCCTAACTTCACGTTTTTTGTATTCTTTCAATCTCTTTTCACTTCCTTTTGACATATCCTCTTTCATTTTGGGGGGTTTGACCATGAAATATTTGTACATTGGATCCTCCAACCTTTTGAGATGTTGCAATTGAGTCCTCAAACTTTTGATTTCTTTCAATTGGGTCATTGGACATCAAATTTGCTCAATTTAATGGGTCCGTGCGATATCTTCATAGAATGTTCTCTATAAAATTTTACATCAGAATTCTTCCAAGTCAATGGCATTTGGGGTGATGAAAGGTTCTATCTTTTGATCATTTTTTAACTTTTCAGCTTGCTCCTACAATCTTTATTCAATTTGACCTTGTCTTATAATGTTTTTTCAATCTTCGACGTTAGTAAATCGAAGTCATTTTGGTACATTTTAATCAATGATGACATTTCTATTTTTCTTTGAAAATGGTTGAATTGTTAATTTTTTGGAGGAAATTGCTAAGTTGTTCTGTTTCTCTTGTGATTGTTACGGTGAATTTTATGATATTTTCTATTTGAATCAGTTTAAGAATGTTTTGGTGAGCGATGTTCGAATTGTTTCATTGCTTCCCCCAACACATATGATGGCAAGCCACGGGAGGGAGAAGGAGACCCCTCTTCATGTAGTATTTGTTACTTAGACAAAATGGCCTATGTATGAATAAATATGGATTAGAAACTATTGAAATGGACTGGATGCATCATTGGCAGCTAACTTCAGTTTATGATCAATGATATCAAGTGTCAGTTTATTTTCTTTTCATTTTGATATTATGAAGTATTTTGTATTTGAAGAAATTGATTTTTATGTTTTTGGAGTCCTGTAGCTTAAAAGAGATGCCGTCTTAATTTTACGTGTCCTTGATTTAAGGCTTTCCAAGGATCTTCCTTTCGATCTTCAAAAGCTTTGATGCAAGGTATTTGGTGTACTCTTCTTTGTACAATTTATGTACTAACTTTGGAATTTCTCCTTAGCTATTCATCGTGTTCCCTTTCCGATTTTAGGTGGCTTTTCATGCATTTAGATTTTTCCCACATATCTCAGAACTTGGTAACAAACTTACTAAAAGGATGAGAAGAATGGACCATATCTTGCTCTTCATCTTCATATGGAGGAGGATGTATGGGAAAGAAGTAACGGGATGTCTTCCTGGTCTAATCCGTGATTACAACTTAATGATAAATAATGAGAGAAAGTTGCGACTGAAGATCTTGACTTCAAGAAATAACATGACCTACCACGATAGAAAACTTGTAGGCCTCTGTCCCTTAAATGCCTTGGAGATCACATGGTAAGCTTTTGAATTTTGTAAATCTCATTAATGGAACTATTAAGATAGGATGACTCCTTCTGAGTGATATGTCGCTGTGCGTTTAGATTGCTGAAATCGTTGGGAGCACTAAAAAGTACAAGAATTTACTAGACTGAAGGGATTTCACAGGGTGGAAAAGAAGCCTTGCAGCCTTTGACTAGAGTATTTCCTCATTTCTATAACAAAGAAGACATTTCCTTGCTAGGGGAGCTCATCGAACCATCTGAAAAGAAAGCTTTTTAATTTCACAGGGTGGAAAAGAAGCCTTGCAACCTTTGACTAGAGTATTTCCTCATTTCTATAACAAAGAAGACATTTCCTTGCAAGGGGAGCTCATCGAACCATTTGAAAAGAAAGCTTTTTTAATGGTTTTGTACATTTTTTAATATTATCTTCCTTTTTTATTGCACTTCCATATATTATCGACATTCATTTTAAGCTAAATTTTTTTTATTACACGTATAAATGTTTTAAGAGTTTCATTAATTTGTTTTTTAATTAACATTATAAAATTCATCTTCTTTAATGCAAAATTAATTTATATATGTTAATTTACTAATTCAAATTGTGCAATTATTTTGTTTTAAAAAATTTATATTGGTTAACTCATTTGTATACATAACTTAATGGTTTATTCATTTTTTAATATTCAAAAACCTGTTGTCTTGTATGTAGCCGCTTCGAGAGTTATGAATCGTGTTGGTTTGAAGATATTGATATGCGATGACGATGGGAACCCGAAAAAAGTGACGACAAATGTTATGTACAAGGAGATTTTCCAAAATTTGTAGTACTCAATGTTTATTCTTATTTAGATTGATACTAACTTTTGTTCGTTTTTCTAATATTTTTCCATTGTTCTGTTTTACTACATTATTTTTTTATCAATATAATATGTCCGTACATCATACAGGTGTGGAACTAGTTTCAAGTTAATAACCAAAGTTCAATACTGGTTAGATTAAGGTCTTATATACAATAATCAAGTAAAATTAAATCCATGTAATCAACTTCACAAATTAAATCTCACATTATCCAGTTTAATATTTCCAAAATATATATTCAATCTTATTATCAAAGTCAAAGATAAACTTAATAAAATTGAGACAATCGTATCAAAACAAAGTGTTCGTCTTTAATTATTAACATTGTTCAATAAAATTTAGATTGAATTTTACACTGAATATTTTTGTGCTTAAATGAGTACAAATAAATTTACTTGACGCGCAAAACCTATGCAACTAATCTTCCACCTGTCATAGAGTAATTGAGACATGTTATGTACATTTATGGCTGCAATGCATTATGCCTCATGGTGGATTGTTGAGTGCATTTTACATGCATATTTCATATATTTTTAGTAATACTTTTTGAGTAATTTGGACAAATACCTACTTAATTGTGCATATTTTGTGGTTAAATAGGGTTAACAATCAACTTCATGGAGAAAGCACAAGAAAGAAGCTAAATGGATAAATACTGGAAGAAATTGAGGAGAAAAGAGTCAAATCCATCAAAGAGTCAAAGTTGGAGGACCCAATTGTTAATCATCAAATGACGAATTGTTGTTAATCAACAATTGGAGGACCCAATTGTTATGCACATGGTGCGTTCGCGAGTCAAGCCTTAAACTCAACCCGAGAGTTTTTACCTCAACCACGCGATCGCGTAGTCAAAATTTTGAACTAAATTCTGGGCCAACCCGGTGCGACCCGATTCGGCCCAAATGCTGAAGGATGCGGATCTACGCGAATTTTGAGTATTTTTGGATGATTTTGGCTAGGGTTACTCACTTTTTTTTCTCCTTTTTCACCCAAGAAACAATTCTCTCTCAAGTGTTCTTCATTTTTCTTGTTTTCTCTTGTCATTTTTCTCTTGTAATTAGTTGGTATAGTTGATGAATGTTGATAAAGGGGAGAAATACCAAAGCCATTGTGGAAGAATATTGATATTTTGAAGCTTGAATCATTGGTTGAGGGAAGTATTTATTGCTTAATCCTCATATTTCTCTATTTACTTTAATCCATAGTTGAAATGATGTATTTAATTCTTGAATTTTATTGTTATTTCATCATGGGCTAAACTAATTTGTATTGTGATTATTGATGAAGCTTGACCTAGTTTAGTTGATTTTAATGCTTGTATTAAGAATTTAAGCTTTTTATTATCTTGTGCATTTATTGTTGTATTTATTGACTAGCATTTATTGTGACCACATTTATGTTTAGGTTTCATGGGATGTGCAATTATTGAGAAATTGTTGTGTATTCTCGATCAATACAATATTAGCTCTAGATTCTTGTTTAGGATAGAGATATACCTAAAATCCTAGATGACCCATTGAGCTATTTTCACATAGATTTAATGCAATTGGTGTGTTTTTAATTGACATAGAGATATAGTAGGTTAATGCCACTAATTAGGGTTGATTTCACTCGAGAGAGGTAATTGACTAAGCTTGGAAAATCGGGTCTAACATGATTAATGAATTGCATTTCTATTTGCTTTTGATAATTCAATCAGGTAATGGTCAAGTGGAATCAAGAATCCCAGCACTCCTTCATCATCTATTCATCACCATTTTTCTAGTTATTTATTTACAATTGCAACTTTAATTCTAGTACGAGAACATTCCCAATCAAATCTCTATTGTGTGTGTTTCTTGTTAAAATTAATTACACTAGAGTGTAGTTGAAATAGACAATCCTTGTGGGATCGATAAACCAGACTCAATTAGTCCACTATCACTTGTATGCGACTCGTGCACTTGCGGTGTGTTTCTAGCGAACAGTGAAATCAACAATATAACATTGATTGATACTCATCCAAACTACAACTTCACCCTCAATGTGAACATTGATCCTGATGTGGAGTAGCAATAATTATATTTGCTTGAAAATGGAAATTGTATAATTTGTAGGGATCAAATCGGAGATATATAAATTAGCATATAATCTATATAGTTTTGTGAAAATACTTGAGTAAATGCCTGACAATAATCCAGTGCTCATACATCTGAGGAATAACGAACTTGCTTCGTGTATACCACTTCACTAGGAGTTTTTTAATAATGCTCCCATAATAAGTGAATGCCTTATTTGAAAGGCATTTCACCTTACGAAAAAACAATGAATAAGAAAATCTCAAGATTTTCTTCAAGAAAAGGATATTGAAGAAGAAGCGATCACTACGTCATCAAGAAAATCCCAATATTGTCTTCAAGAAAATTAACATTTCCTTAGTAGTCGACAAAAATCGAAAATTAAATCGCGGTCTATATCTATGGACGCACTAACCTTCAAGAAAAATGAACACAAAAATCGAAGGAGAGACAACAAAAAGAAAATAACAGCGATTATAAATCCTAAATAAAGAGAAAGGAATGACAATGACAAACAGAGAGAACACTATCAAAGAAGTAGCGGAGTAGACAATAAAGTAGAAAAAATCTAGCAAACTCTAGATAAACTGCTATTAATATGAAGAACCTAAACGATCAAGAATAACATCGTTTTGCAATTGATGAAAATACAAAAAATGTTGTACAACAAGCTACATGGGGAATGACTTGAACTCGCGACCTTCTTCAATTCGACACCATCCCAATTGAGCTATAATCAAGTTCGTGTTGTGTTTTACAGGAATATCAATATATATTAAATAGAACTAAGAACCAAAAAAATGAAGAGCACCTCTCCAATTGGCTCTTTTTTATATATAACTAGTGGTGCCCGTATGTTGCACGGATGCGATAAGAGTTGTGTATATAATAGCGTACAAATTTTATTGTATTGTATCTTGACTCAATATTCAAGAGAGAGGTTTAGTTATTGAAGTATATTTTGCCTCTTTAACAACATGAAATTGTAATAAGTAGTGATGGGTACAAACCTATTAAACCTAAGAATTTCTTAGAAAGTAAATTGTTCGAGGAAAATACGAAATAAAAAAAGGGAAGGCTATAAACCAACCTTAAATGAAATATGAAGGGTGCAAAAGTGAGTGACAAATTTCTGGCATCCATAGCTTTAAAAAATAATAAAAAAAGAAACAAAAGGCTTACCTACAACGAAGTATGAATTCTTTTTCATTTCAAGAAATACAATACGTTGCCTAGGTAAAAGTTCATAAAATATACCATGAAAGAAGGTAACAATAAAAGGGAATGGAGAGATAACACATATAAATTAAAAACACATACCACCAAAATCAAAGACATGCCTTGAAAAAGGATTCTATCCAAAAGCTCTCATCCTTTACAAAATCTGAAGAAGAACGTCTATTAGAATAAGTAAAGAAGAAACTTATAATTTGAAGCTTATACATACTACCAATATTGGTGTAGCATTCTACAAATTTGTAATAATTGAAGAACATAATCCAGAATTAGAATTAAGAAATGTGAATCGAGTCAGATAACATAATCCTGAGCACGTACATGATTGAAGCTCGTATAAGCAGCATCATCATCTCTCTCATTTGCGACGGGAATGCTAGTTGATGCATGTAACCTATACACCATTGATCTCTTTCCAACTATTACAGCTACAACCTTTGCACATGTACGCCAAATATGGCAGGAACATTAGCAGATGGAATAAAAGGATACACATATTAATGCAAAAATCAGTCACACAAAATGTTGATGCTTCTTTACAAAATATACAAGGTTGGATTCATAATGAAGACTTTTCTCAGTCGTTCCCGAATTGATTCCCTTCTTTCAAACCATTGTGAATCCTCACTTCTGTGATTCCCATTCTTTCAAACCATATGCAAGGGAGTGAATCTTGGGAAACAATTGGAACAAGATTGTCTTTGTCGGGAATAATCAATTATTAACTAACCAATTTGTGTTAATCAAACAGGAAATTAAATTTTAGATTTGTTCAAAATTGTTTTCCTAATTAATGGACTGAAATTAGAAAAAATAATGATAATAAACCATACAAAACCTCGAAGCCCAACTGAGTAATAGATTAACACATAATAAATGAAATTGATTTAAAAAAAAAATTCCTCTAAGCTGAATGAGAAATGGTCCATACCATTGACATTGTAAAAAAAAAAAAAAAACAAACTGATTTTCGATAATGTACCCCTGATTAGCTAAGATAAGAATGTGTAGCCATCTCCAAAATCCTGATTATGTTTTATTCCTTCCACATAATTATAAATAAATATTTGTTAAACTATGTACTTCAACATTGCACAATGTGCAGAATAAAGCATCTTCCTCATCATAAAACTCACAAGGAAAGAAAAGCGGGATCGATCACAAAACATGAACCAAAAAAAAAAAATGCAAAATAAGTAACATAAAAAATGGAGAAGAAAGCATGAAAAAAATTACTTAAAACTTCCAAAAGGCTCACGAGAATGGGGATTCTCCAGTCTTCACAGCTATACACAATTAAGGACCGAAACTTCATATGAAAAAAAGAATAACGAAAAATCAATCAAAACTTGAATAAAAAAACAAAAAAGAACACAAACAGAAAAGGTGAACAATGATCATTTGGGCAATCGATTAAAACTTGAATAAATACTAAATACAAAAATGAATAATGAAATTAGGCCTTCTTTGACGGCATTTCCAGAAAAAGAATGAGGCAACGAAATGCGGTTCAAACGAAGCATAAATCGACCTTTAACTCCAATCAAGCGATGCAAAAGCAAGATTCTTCTCGAACGAAGAATAATAATGAAAAGAAGCCTACACAACAAATCAAAGAGGAATTAGCGGTTGAAGGAAAAAAAAAGAACAAGCTTACACAAATCGAAGAGGCAGGTTTTGTTGTAAACAAGGTAAAGAAGATGAAATATCATGGTAAAGATCTAGCCAATGTAATTCCTGAATTTGGGGGCTTCGGCTGTAGTGGTAGTGGAGGTTTCATTTGGAAATTGGGGGCGACAGTTGTGTAGTATGCAATGGAAATGAGGATCAGGTTAGGTTATCTCAGAAGGAACAATTATTTGACCCATTCCTCCCTATTTCTTTTCCCCATTTTTATCTATAAAAATCATGACATCATGCTTCATTATGCATGATGGCTTAGGAACAGTGATAACCTTAGCTTCTTTTATAATAGTTCTAGTGGATGAACGTGCATTGCACGTGCTCGCGTCCTCTTTTTGTATATATTAGAGTTGAAATATTTAACATGAATGTGAAATTTTGAAATATTTAATGTGCAATGACTTGTTTATACATTATGAACAACTTACCTTTCCATCCAAAGTAACATATTTTGGTACTCAGAATGATTGTTTTGTGTCATTCAGGTTGCTGCTTCCTCAGCTACAGTAACCTTTGTTGTCCAGTATCCTTCGCTTGTGCTAATATCAGTAATGAGACTATATTCTTAATACATGATATTAGTTTGTTATCACCTCGGGGGGAAAAAGAGTAACAATTAGAAGTACGTAGTAATATTTGAGTTAAGAGAATTTATTATGTTAGTTATTATAACGAAATGAATGTTCTGTTGAATTGAAGAAAAATATAGCTGCACACCCAAACTAGATAGATTGAACCTTGCACAGCCTAGACTGGACATAGGTAAAAACATTGCATCAGACCTAGCAAATATCACCATTAGCAAGTAGTTCTAGATTATAATAACAAGAACAACAACATGGAATAATTGGTTCCATGATTATATGGAAAGAAATTGTCATCCATGAAGAAATTATTCAGTCACAGATCATGGTGAGAAATTTGAATGAACAATAGATGTGAGGAAGGGAAGCTCAGAATTATAAAATTAACTTCTAGGAGATAACAAAATTTCTCAAGGGAACCTACAAGTAAAAAATAAAGTCAGAGTAACAAACCTTTGCTTCCTCATCCCTGACTGAATGAAGCCGAAATCTCCACTTAGTGTCATAGGGAAGACAGAAGTTCTCATTTGTGTTTGGAATCGAGACATCTGGACATGAAAGGCATCAATTACAACATAATAAGGTGGTGGTACATAATAGATTTACAAATCAATATAGTTTTGCAAAGAGTGTAAAAAATAAGATTTTTTTAAAAGATAATAGATACTATTCTGTGCATTTATTTATTGTAGGGACATAGTGGAATTGAGGAGGAGGAGGGCATTTAAAGGTCATTTGCATGCCAAAGTTTTGCTTCAAATCAGCATACTATTTCAATGACTAAAATTTTAGAATATTAGTAAATGAAAGATGTTAGTCGCATATATAACCTACTTCCCATTTCTAGGCCCTTCTCACCACATGTCTTTTATTATAGAGAAATCCATATTGCCCGTCCATAGCATCACAATAATGTGATCCAAACAAATATTTTTCACAAACCTAGAAAATGCAAACTATTGCTCGCCAAAACATGCTCTATGAGCCAGAAGGCAAGAACTCAGACATGACATGTATTCTCTAATCTAAAGTAAGAACGTTATGACAAAATTATACGCACAATTATCCATGAATTCTCTTCTATAAAAGACATGAGCAAATTAATGGCACCCTACATGATCAAAGCAGATAATAGTTATTAGTTATCAGCTTCAATATTGACATCCCATAAAGACAACATTTGATTCAAAAACAATATAAATTAAACATTTTTTGAAAATCAACCTGGAAACTCTATAAATATAATATTTATTCATTCATCTTCGTACAAACTATAAGCAAATCGTAAGCAATATCCTTCAAAAATATATTTTCTCTTTATTCTTATTTTAAAGTGTTTCGGATATTCTTTCTCCAAACAAAATCAGATCATAAAACAGAAACTCCATAAACCAGAAATATAAATTTTATTTATTGACAACAACAAAATTAGTAGCAATGAACTTAATTACAGTAATATCAAAAAATTGACCAAACCTCAATCCAAACGCGTCACACAAATCAAAATATTAGAATTACCACAATATTTATTAAATTCAATAAAGGCATCATTAATGTATAATCCACATCACTCTAATTTTTTTTGGGTATCAGGCCTATTCTTGTGCGTGTGTTGAATTATTTCACCTTTTCCTCAAGTCATTAATTTCAACTTCTTTTGCAAGATTTTCATTGTTCCAAGCATCTACATCTTACTCTATTGCAAGAGAAAAAGAGAAATCAAATGAACTTGTGGGGAACCCAAATCGGATTTTTTTGTGAATTAAATAAAATCTATAAAAGAAGATCCAACATATATGTAGATGTTGTTGCAGGTTGAAGACGATGATCACAATCGGCAAAAAAGAATGAAGACCAGCTTGAAGATGGAGTGTTATGCGTGTGATGGTCTTCGATTTGTCTGTCGGTCGAAACAAGACCGGAGATGACGACAATCGAGCGAAAAAGGATGAAGAACAACTTGAAGATCGAGTGTGATGTGTGCACTTGTCTTCGATTTGCCCATCAGTCGGAACACGATCGGAATTTTTTGCTGAAGAAAAGAGAGCGGCGCAAGTTCTTTGGTTCGGTTACAGATGAGTCGCTTAGGTGGCGTTCTGTATGTATTTTATTTTGTATTTTCATTTTTGAAAATGTTTTGTGTTTCCTGTTTTCATTTTTGTTTTCAAATTTGCTGAAAACGCGTTTGGTTTGTCATTTCTGAAAACTGTTTTTGAAAATGAAAAGCTGGAAAACACGCCCTGTTTGAAATTTTGCAGAATACTACTTAAACTATTTTTAATTAATTTGCTTGCAGAATACTACTAATTCAAACTCAAATTTCCTTTCACAATACACTGAAAATATGGTTACATACAATACACTAATGTGAGCATTAAGAGTCTATATTAACACAATTTGGTCAGGTTCGGGATTTGAAAAAGTTCTACTTCTATTAAAATTCAGAAAATGCAAGTTCTTTCAAAATCACCAGAGTCCATTTATCAGTGCATTTTTTGAAATATAATAACAAGAATTCTCACTTAATTTTTTTTTGTAATGTTGATATTTAATTCAATAAAAATTTATTTAAACTTAGTTCCAAGTTAGGATAATTCTAAAAAAAAAAAAAAAACTTATTTAAGCTTAGTTTCAAGTTAGGATAATTCTAAAAAAAGTAATAAAAAAATAAAAACTTTATATTAAGCTTAGTTCTAAATTAAGATAATTTTAAAAAAAAAAAATCCCAAAAAGTGTTTTCCGCGTTTTGGACATTTTTTGTCAAAATACACACAAAACGCCCAAAACGAGGTTTTGGGCGTTTTGCGTACAAATCTTTTTTTTGTTTTTCAAAATGCGTTTTCGAAAATGGTAAAGAGAACGCGTTTTTAGCGTTTTCGAAAATAAAAACAGAAAACGACCTCAAAACAGCAAAGAGAACAGGGGCTTAGGGTTTGTGAGAGAAATGTGGTTTAAATTGACATATTATACTGTACAATAATGCGACGTCAGCGTGATGCCTTAGGAACAGTAAATCCCTTAGGTAGCGTTCTGTTTGTATTTTATTTTGTATTTTCATTTTCGAAAATGTTTTGTGTTTCCTGTTTTCATTTTTGTTTTCAAATTTGCTGAAAACGCGTTTGGTTTGTCATTTCTGAAAACTGTTTTGGAAAATGAAAAACTGGAAAACACGTTCTGTTTGAAATTTTGCAGAATACTACTTAAACTATTTTTAATAAATTTCCTTGCAGAATACTACTAACTCAAACTCAAATTTCCTTTCACAATACACTGAAAATATGGTTACATGCAACACACTAATGTGAGCATTAAGAGTCTATATTAACACAGTTTGGTCAGGTTTGAGATTTGAGAAAACTCTACTTCTATTAAAATTCAGAAAATTCAAGTTTTTTCAAAACCACCAAAGTCTATTTATCAATTCATTTTTTGAAATATAACAACAAGAATTCTCACTTAATTTTTTTTTTTTTTTGTAATATTGATATTAAATTCAATAAAATTTTATTTAAGCTTAGTTCCAAGTTAGGATAATTTTTCAAAAAAAAAAAAAAAAAAAAAAAAAAAAAAAATCTTTATTTAAACTTAGTTCGAAATTAGGATAATTCTAAAAAAAATAATAAAAAAATAAAAAATTTATATTAAACTTAGTTCTAAGTTAAGATAATTCTTTAAAAAAAAAAAAAAATTTCCCAAAACGAGGTTTTGGGTGTTTTGCGTTTTGTGTACAATTTTTTTTTTTTCCAAAATGCGTTTTCGAAAATGGTAAAGAGAACACGTTTTTAGCATTTTCGAAAATCAAAATAAAAAACGACCTCAAAACAGCAAAGACAACATGGACTCTAGCCTCTTTTATTTTAGGTAGGATAGAATAGGATATATATATATATATATATATATAGTGAAATAGTGAGATATATGTTTTCCATTTTAGTCTCCGTTTGACAGACGATGTGTCATCATTTTATTAATCTATTTTCTTGAAAAATCATAAATGGTGGTCGAAAATTTTAATTAACTCTCATGATTATTTTTCAAAAAAATGAAATGTTAGCACGTAACTTTTAATAAACAAAATTTATAATAACTCTACCAAACAAAGGCTTATCACAAGCGGTCCTTATTGAACCATGCTGACCCTCATATTATGAGCCTCTTTGGTGTTGGAGAAATTGGTAAAATTTTGAATTTGTGGTTGAAAATTTGTTAAAAAGTATGTAAAATAATGAGTCCAATAACGATGTACTTCGGAAAATGAATAGTGGGAGAAAATTGTTCAATTTATTCAGACCAGACAGGGCCTATGTAACTCGTAAAACCCTACTAATTTCGTTTTCTTTTCTTCTCCCAACCTACAGAGAAACCTTTTCTTCTTTGCAATCCAATCCCTCTCCATGTCGTCCAACAATCCTTCGCAGCTCCTTCCGTCAGGTGATCTTTCCTTTCTATTCATGACTCTCTAAATAATTTTTTTCGAATAATTCAAAAATAATGGGTTTTACTATCCAATTCGTCTGCAGAGCTGATCGATCGTTGCATAGGGTCAAAAATATGGGTCATAATGAAAGGAGACAAAGAGTTGGTTGGTACCCTAAGAGGATTTGATGTCTATGTAAACATGGTGTTAGAAGATGTCACGGAGTAGTACGGTTTTCGCTTTCAGAATAATGCATAGTTATTTATATGGTTTTTATTTTTATATGATTATGCTCAAGTGTGTTTATTGTGGGAAATGTGGATCATTTCATAATCGTCAGAGTGGCTATTTTAGTTTTGAAACGGACACAAAAAGATAATTTTTTTCCTTTCTTTTTTCTTCTGAATTTTTTGTTGATGTTGAAATGTAATTCTTTAATTTATGACAGCTATACTTGTACGAATTGTTTCTTAGTAATCACTGCATATGGATATTTAGTTAGCTTGTGGTTGTTAATCGGAAGAATAAGTTTAGTATTTTCTGATATAGTGATATATTATTTTTAAGTTTGGTTTGATCCAAGGGTAGAGGGCTCGTCTTGCTGCTCTTGCGAAAATCATTACTCATCATTACCTTGTGCTCTAGGCTCTAGCAATTGAGTTCATTAGAAATCTCTAATATGAGTAATGAGTAAGAAACTCACTTATAAGAAAATGTAGAACCTGCCTGAAACTCGCTAATAAGAAAATGTAGAACCTGCTTGAAGTTCCATGATCTTTGGTCTTTTTGAATGAAAACGATAAAAGATGGAAAGATTTTTAAGTATTCTTAAGTTTGGTTACCCAAAGTGAACACCTTGATCTATTTATATGCACGCCTTAAAAACACTCTAAATGAATGTCGACTTGTCAATTTTGGATACTGAAATGTAAGCCATTAGCTTTTTTACTGTTGGAGAACTGATGAAAATTTATTTCATTTAGACATTAATGCCGTGTCACAAAAGATTGTTTTGCAACACTGATATATCTCATCCCAGATTTGTTTTTAAGGATTTTATCTGATGGTATCAAAATATCAAAATAATCCATCCAAAAATTTAAAGGCTGAATGGGATAAGCGGACAGAGTTAGTTAGTTATTTTTTTTGGCTTTGGTATGATTATATTAGCCCATCTCTACAAGGCAGTGTTACACCCAGAATGTTCTCCTTTTCTTGTAAGTTATTAGTCATGCTTTTAAAAAATCCAAATTGAGGCCTGCTTCAAAGAGGCTTTGATTGTAAGGCAGTTTTGGAGGTGTACGCCTCAGTTGTAGGAGGCACAAGCCTTACAGCCATGCCATCAAGGCTTGTGAGGGCATGGCTCTGAGGAGTGCACTCCTGAATTCTCTAAACTTGTTTGAAAAAAGTTGTTGTAAACATTAAAAAATGTGTTTCTCAAATTGCTATTTTGAGGAATAGTCCACTGTCTCATCAACTAAAATAATGTTCTCGTTTGTTAATTTATAAATTTTTCTTTTATATGTTTGCACTCATTGAATTATTATATGAAGAATTTTGAAGAGTTTTTATTTCTATTGTGAGTTTATCTTACATTTAAAACATCATTTTTAATATTTCTTTGGCTTATAGCGTACTATATCTCACATCATGAAGGAAAAATGCCTTAGCACCCAATTACGTGTTTTTAAACATTGCTTGTAATAGATAATATCAATTGATTTGTAAGCGCACTATTAGAATTTGTTTTCAGAATTTTTATTGTTATTTGAACTTAGGTTTGTGAAATAGAAGATTCATTATCTATATAATGTGGTTACATTAGATAAACAATTTTTTATTGTCAACTTCCTAGGTACCTCTTGTTTAGGAAGATATATAATGGTTTAAAAAGACTGACCAATCCTTTTTCACTTAGAGATTTTGTAATTGGTACTAGGATTCAATTTGAATCTATAATAAAGCAAATGTCTTAAGTTCGAATCCTGGAGGACGTGACAGAAAGCAGTGCAGACTAAGATGGACTTCAGACTCTTCCAAAGTGGACAGTATTTAATAGTTATTGACTTGGACAAGGGCCTTAATCTTTACACTAGTGGCCTGGGGCATTGATATATGTCTTTCAAGCTACTGATAAACCTAACAAGATTTTAAGGTAAAAAGAAACATGATAAATCAAACCTGCATATGGAGAAGAGATAGTTGCTCTAAAATAAATATGTATCTTGTTCTTAAATAAAATTAGAAATAAATAATTTTGTAGTTCCTTGCAGCTTTTTTGAGCATGAAGAAAATGAGTGACTAGGAAATAGTTTCTTGCATCATATGTCCTTTTCTCTACCCTTTGCAGGAAATAGATTACTATTATAGCCATTATGTTGACATAATAAATTTCCCAACCTTCTACTTTTGTGGGTGTGAGAAAGAAGCGAGTTGCAGATAGAGCTTCACCTGAAAAAGAGGACAAAAAGTTCGAAAATAGAGCATACAAGAATACTAGCTTATATGGATGTGTTCTTTATCTTTACCATGTTTAACTAAGCATGAAAGGTGGCTCAAAACTACCTGTTTTTTGCATCATGTAAGGTGATGCTGCCGAAAAAAGGTGTCTTTAAGCTTATTAGCCATACATGTTCCTTATCTTGAGAATAATTTTTCTTGTTGGGGGTCATTTGAAATAGACCAATCAGGGGTACACCTGAACGGTTAGGCTCAAGAGGTGAGCCTTGTGTGCATGTCTGTCTGTGCATATAAGCCTCAAGCTCGTCTTTCCCTGTTCACCTCTAGATAATTCTAGGCCTTGTTTGTAGTTGGCAAGGATCTATCTAAGTTTATTTAGCTTTTCTAGTAGATATATTAGGAATTAAACAAATGGAGCTGGAGAAAAATGATTATGTAGCGGACCTCAAATTTAGTAGGAACAAGGCTAGTTTGTTGTTTTGCCTGCGCATTTAGAAATTCTAGGCGTTGTCTTTGTTCATTCACCTTTAGATAATTTTAGTCCTCGTCTGTCATAAGGACTTGTTGCAGTTTCTAAGGATCTAGTTAATTGTGATCTTGTTGATTTAGCTATGAAACACCGATATGGGTGCGTATCCGATACATAGATATGGGATTTGAAAAATATTCCGATACGCCGCCGATACGTCAATTAAAAAATTAATTAATTTTTTAAAATTTTAATGTAAAGAAAATAAAAGTTTGTGTACTTGTTGCAAAAATAAATAAATAAATAAAATTAGTCATACGTAAATCAAATTGACAATAACTTCATTTATACTCGTTTTCTCATTTAGTTGATATTTTTATTTAGGCTAGTATTTAATTGGGACAATTTTAAAAGATTGATGGTTGGGCCATTTAAAAATTGGTGGTCAATGGCTTTAAAATTAATAGATCCAATTTAAAAGTAAATGCACAAGCCCATTTAATCATTTTTTAGCCCAACTCAACAAAACATCCCTTTAAGGCTGAGAATATAACATGTCATCTTGTAGAGTTCCTGTTTTCACCATTGTCGACGCTGCTTCTGCAATTTTTCTCTGCAATCGGCAACGGAAAAGCTTGGAAATGGGCAAGACAAGCTTAGTCCCCCCCTCCTTTTTCTTACTCGCTGTAACCCCTTTCACTTTTTCTTATTCGCTTAAATTAGGATACGCCGTCGATACGTATCGAAGGAGTATCGGAGGTGTATCGGTGCTTCTTAGAGATTTAGCAAGAATAAAAACGAGTAACTGGGAAAATGTTGTTTTGCCTGTCCATCTTCAGGACATGCTGTGCATCTGACCTTAGAGGAGTGCGTTTAGAGTTTTTATCTATGTTGCTACTATTACGTCTGAATATTTCAACAAGCCGTCCTGCTAAAAGTCGACTGAACTTTTTCCCAGTGAGATCACCTCGGAAGGGAGGCGAATAACAAAGCTGGATCAAATCTTGCTCAACGGAAACAATATAGCAATTGTAAGTTTGACATATCTATATGGCAGTGTGCTGTTTGTTTTGCCGCCTTCATTTTAGTTTTTTCTACTTTTGTCTACTTCAAATTTCTAATTTCAGCTAAGAGTCTTCTTTTTTGTATATAATGCAGTTGGTTCCTGGTGGCTCGCCTGATCCAGAATAAGGTGCTCTATTCCAGTTTGTATTATTTTCTTCTCTCCTGGAAACGAAAGTGGTTGTCAAAATTTCAAATCTTAACCAATTATGTATCGCATTGTTACGTGTCATGGGGAACTGCGGAGAAAAATATTACATTCAAGGTCAGTTTAACAACTATTTCTCTACTAAATTGCTGCTAGTCGGATATTACAGTCGACTAGAAGTTTTATTTGATTGGTCCTCATACTACTGCACTTTCTACATGTAACTAAAAAGATTTTCATGTTAGTTATTGAACTTTTATTATTGTTGGTGTATGTATCTTGTCAATAGTCGAGTCTTATGTCGGTCATATAGAACACAAACACATAGTAAAAGGGCCGAAGAAACCAGTCCATGAATTGACATCGATTTAATGCTACTTCCCTGTGTGTATAGAGCCAAAGATTCCCCTTTAAATTTTTAGTATCGTGAAAGATCGGGAGAACTTCTTTATGGCTAAAATCTCTCCCCTGGACCCCTGCGAGGTAAAAAGAATCTAACATCTATTCCAAGAAATGGATCGTTGGTTTTGTTATCGTAATCTGCCTCTTCCATTAATTGAAACCGGTTCCGAGGCTAAACATGCAAGTTTAGCTCAACTCATGGATATCAGTTTTGCTTGCAGTTCCTCTCAAATTTTGAAATAGAATGGAAGGGCTGCTAAAACCATCGTCAGAAAACTTAGAGCCCGAAACTGAAAGAAAATTGCATTTTTTGATAAATATGTGGTTAAAAGGATGTTGAAATGTGCGAAAGTTTTGGGTTTTACAAAAATACGTGGTTAAAAATGAGTTTTAGAATAAGGTTGCATAAAAACTCAACCAAACAGGGGCTTCATTGAATTGGCTAAATATATCATATTTATGAAAGTTGCAAGTAACTTGGTTGGATGAGTCATAGGTTGGTGACATAAATGACAGGTTCGTTGCAAAATTCGCAACTCATGGAACAAAAAATTGAAATTCCATAACAGATTACGATTTCTATTTTCACGTTTTTACTATTTTCTACCTGAAAGCAATTATTTTAAACAAAAGTGAATTTTTATATTATTAATAAATTATTTTTTCACTTGTAAGTAAATTTTATTGTTACAAAGTAACTTTATACTTATAATTGAATATTTTAAGAGAAAAGTACATAACTACAAATTTAAAACTATCACTTTTTAAAGTTAACGAACTTAGAGCTTGTTTGATTTTCATCAAACTCTTCTTATTTTTTTTTATAGTATTCAATCTCAACCATCCATTAAAAGTTAAGTCCACAATATTTGACTTTTCAATTAAATCTCAATCATCAATTTTCCTAAAAATCACTATTCATTTAAAAAAAATTCATTTTAATTAAAATCAAACACACTTAAGATTTCTTTTTAAAAATCAGGTGTTAATTTTAATAAATAAATATAGTTTTATATAAAAATAATTATCTATTATACTCTAAATTAAAGGTAGTATAATTTTACCCAAATATCACACACACTTAATATTTTGTCCGCACCCACCCCACTTCATCCCATCCCACCCACCCCACCTTCAAAGTCACATTTGGTCCCATAAAGTCACAGTTCAGTTAAATATATAAATTTAATTGTAAATTTAACCCTCCACCCACCACGCAAAGTCACAGTTGGTTACGTAAAGTTACAGTTCGATCATAAGTACGGATTATCACAAATTTCACCCCGCTCCCACCCGCTCTACCCGTAAAGTCACAATTACTAATTTAATCTCAAATTTCACCCCAATCCAACCCAACCCAACCCAACCCACCCCGACCCCACCCCCAGTCACTCCATCCCTCAAAGTCACAATTGGTCAAACAAAGTTACAGTTCGGTCACAATTACAAATTTAGTGGAAAAATTTACCTCACCGCACCCCACTCGACCCCACACGCAAAGTCACAGTTGATCACATAAAATCACATTTCATTAACAATTACATATTTGATTGCAAAAATTCACTGCAACCACCCAACTCCACCCCAACCCCACCACATCAGCAAAATTCACCATATCGCGTCCCACCCTACCCATAAAGTCACAGTTGGTCACACATAGTCATATTCAGTAACAATTACGAATTTAATAGCAAATTTCACTGTAACCTCAACAACCCCACCCCAACCCCCTCAAATCAGCAAAGTCACAATTGATTACACAAAATCACAGTTGGTTACACAAAGTTACATTTCAGTCACAATTACAAATTTAATTGCAAATTTCACCCTGACCCCACCCTGCAAAGTCATAGTTGATCACACAAAGTCATAGTTTGGTAACAATTACAAATTTAGTGACAAATTTACCCCCACAAACTCAACCCCACCCGGAAAGACACATCTGGTCATATAAAGTCACATTTCTCACAATTATAAATTTGGTCGCAAATTTCAACACAACAAGTTAGGAAGAATGACAGTAAATTTAATAAAAAATAATTAAAAAATAGTCCTTCCGGCTGGACTTCGGTCAGTCTGGCCGAACTTCCTATGGTCCGGCCAGACTGCTGTTGATCCTGCAGGACCGTGACCGACACTTTTGGTCGGTTTGAATGTCCACTTCTTCCTTCTGATTCTATTTACTGAAATAACAAATTTTTCACACTTTGCCATATTATTTTTTCATTGTTTAGTCTACATAATTATAGATTTGTCGACAAATTTAAAATTATATACTAAAATATTAATAATAGATGAATTTTTCGATAATTTTTTGTTGCTAAAATTATATATATGTTGAATAAGTTTAATAAAATGAGAACGAAATTAAATACAGTATTATATACATTGCTAAATCAACTTACCGATAAGAAGTAGTGGATGAAATCTTTAAGTTGAACATTGAATTTTTTTTTAGCATAAGCAGATGAAAAATAAGAGAATAATTTATCTGTGTATTTAGCACAACCAGATGAAAAAAATGAGAGAATAATTAAAAGTGAGACTTATTTGGTTTTGTTTTAATGTGATTAGGAGGGTATTATAGACTTTTTAGGTATAACTATTTTAGCAATTTGATTTCCTGTTTTGAGGGCTTATCAATTTAATATAGGGGGTTTTAGTTAAATAGGCTTGACAATCAATAACTTTAGTAATATGGCTTCTCTATTGAAAAATATAAATTACCCTTAATGAATAAATTGAAAGGTGTATCCTTTCTTTATTCTGATTGGTTTAACTCATGACTAATTATTTGAACTTTTCGTAATTTTTTCAATTGTTCTAAATACTCTTTTTATTTTGATAATTTTTCAAAGATTTTGGGATAATCCTTCTTAGTTATATATCCTAATACTATTCCTTCCGATATTTCTTCTTCTATATCCTTATATTCGAGTGATATATTATAAACTATATTTATATTTTTGGCAGTTTCTACAGAGTTAAATCTTATATTATTTATTCAAGTGTAATCAATATCTTTATATATTTCTTCTAATTTGGACTGGGCAACATAATATATGCCTTAATATTTTTTACTAATAGTTAATAAAAACGAAATATCTTTTTTATCCAAATACAATTTATCAAAATCACTAGAAGTAGATACTTGTGAAGTGTTCATAAATTCAAACGATCAGGTTGATCAAGATTATTTCTAACTATTCTATTTTCTTGATCTAAGGTTCGTAAAACTAAACCTGAGAATCTAATTTCAGTATTATCTTGTAACCAAATTAGATGTTGTTGTTCGTACTGATGATATCTGATGGTATTTAGTATTTTTCCCACTTTTCTTGATTATTTTCTTGTTTTAATTCTCTGAGAAGTTTTTCTATTTCTCTAGATCTTAAATCAAAAATATTATCTTTAACTATTTAAAGTCTCTCTATATCTTCTCTTTCACAACCATGTAGAAGCATATGATTAAAAGCATGTATGTAAATGGCAGTAAGTAAACTTACAGTAATCAAATAGAAATAAGTAGGTTTTCTCTCTAGTGTCGTCCTATAGCTGCCTTGAATGTACTCAATCAGTCATTTGAATCAAATGAATATTAGATGTTTTTTTAATAAATTGGGTCCACAACTGCTTCAGCAAAAAGTTTTTCAATCAAGGTTACACTTCTCACTCTAGAGAACTAGCCGTGTTTTCACAGACGCCATCTCATAGTATTCAGAGTCTCTATTTTCACCCCTATCTCCACTCCTTTCAGAAAGACCTTACTTAGAACTTTTCCGAAACTATATGTTTTAAAAATAACTTTTAAAACTGAAATAAAGATCAAATATTATCCCAAAATGCCACAACATATCAAAAAGTTAACGAGATTTCTGCTGAGCAACATATTCTTCAAAGAAGAAAACTCATTTTGGAAAATATCAATACTGCCGGAGGTCATGAGAAACTTAATGAAACCTTTTTTAAGAAAGTTTTGATAAAAACTCAAACACCATTTCATTCATAGATTGACAGACATACTGCAAACTATATACATACACATTTGGTACTCATCTTATGAAGTTTAAAACTCCATAAGTGATTACCTTATTACAAGCTTTGATATCTTCAGACTATCTACTAATATTTTTCTTGAATACAAGTGGTGTAAACAAGTTTTGAATAAAAGAGTACAAGTGTTTGACTCAGATATTTCGGGATGCCTCTTCACTGAATCTCTTCCCCCCTTTTATAGAGGTCCTCTGGATTATTTTCCTCATCTCCTTTTTTGTGACAAGAAAGGACCCTATTCTGTAATAAATTTCTTGTTGAGTAGTCATTAACCACTTTTTTCGGTGCATTTATTTTTCTTGCTAGCTGGCTTCAATAATTCTTGAAAAGTTATCTTCCGAATTGTTACAAAACACCACAACTTTTCTCTAATAAAGAGACTTTATTAAAGTAGTAAGTGAAGGGTCTTTGTCATGGCAGCTACCTTTCATTATCTTCTTGTTGTTTAGTGACCACATTTTTTCTTTAATAAATGACTTTATTAAAGTAGTGATAAATGGTCACTATTTGGCAGCATTATTTTTCCATCCTTGAGTCAAAGAACTCTGCTGGGAATTCTGTACTATTGAGTTATGCACGTCTCATATCTTCAACAAGACAATGTTCACACCTATGCTTTGGATGGTCCCACATTATCTTGCATAGCTCTTTGCGCATAGTTTCACTTCCACTTCATTGATAATAATTTTCTCAAGTATGTGGTCCAATTCACAAATATCTACTTCTTTAGATGGCAATCTTGCATTGGAGTAGTGTTCGCTCAAAATAATGTACCGCAAGCGCACGGGTCGCGTACAAGTAATAAAGTGGACTTTTTGAGTCCGGGTTGTCGATCCCACGAGGAATGTTTACTTTAGATTATAATACTTTAATTAATTCAATTCTAACAATAAAAGAAACACACAATTAAAAGTTTGTTTTGGAAAATACTAAATTAAAGAAACTAATTTGAAACCAAATTAAAATAAGGAAAATGAAAGATAAAACGTGGTTGGGATTCATGGTTTCATTTAACCGTCGCCTAATTAATTTCTCAACATGCAACTTAATAAATTACTCATTTACAATGTTAGACCCGATTTTCCAAACTTAGCTAATTACCTCTCTCGAGTGAAATTAACCCTAATCAATTAGTTTAACCTACTATATCTCTATGTCGATTAAAGCCCAATCAATTGCATTAACATTTTGTGAAAATAACTCAACGGATCATCTAGGGTTTAAGGTATATCTCTATCCTTAACAAGAACCTAGAGCATTTATTATTTGGTCTAAAATGCACAATATCTCTCGATTATCATACACTTCACATAACATATATTTGGTGATCAATCAAACACATGTAATAATCTCAATAACAAATACACATGAAATTAAGCATTTAATTATCAAAAGGCAAATATTGAAATTAATCAAAGTTAGGTTAAATTCATGCCATAAATCCCAACACAATAAATTAGCTAAACATGAGTTTGAGAAATGAAAATAAAAATAACATTAAAATTAAAACCAGGAGTTTGTACGGAAGAATTCGAAATTTCATCGCTGCAACGTTGCGTCCAGCCGCAACCTGCTCATTGCAACTTCTTGTTGCAGCCTTGCATCCAGCCGCAATAGCAGCTTTCCAGCACCTTTTCCAGCAGATTTCCAGCAATCCAGCTTTCAGCAGTAATATTCAGCAGCACAGCAGATCACTTTGTGCTCACAGGCAGCTTCCAGTTCTAGCATCAGCACAGCAATTAATTCCAGCAATCCAGCTTTCAGCAGTAGCATTCAGCAGCACAGCAGCATTTCCAGCAGTCCAGCTTTCAGCAGCACAGCAGCATTCAGCAGCACAGCAGCATTCAGTTTCAGCACCAGCAACTGGTTTCAGCAGCAAAACAGCTCCAGCAGCAATACCAGCAGCGTTCCAGCAATCAGCAGCAGTAGTTTCCTTCCCTCCAGCAGCAAAACAGCTCCAGCAGCAACATCCAATCACTCAGCAACTTCAGTCCTTGTCTCAGTTTGCTTCTCGTTTTCAGCCCCCTGTTTCACCTAGCAAAATGGCAGCAGCAACAACCAGCTTAAAGTAGCAGCAGCAGCTTCCTCCCAACAGCACCAGACAGTTGCAGTCACCAACTTGTTCACCAGCAGCCCTTCTTCAGTCTCCCAGCAGCGTGAGCAGTCCAGCCCCCAGCAGTGTATTTTCCTATCTATTTACTCCTAACTCCAGCGGGTTGATTCCAAGGCTGCTGTCACCAGCCTCTAGCCTTGCAGTTGAACCAGGCAGCAGCTCCCACTTTCAGGCAGAAGCAGTAGCGGCTTCCTTCCCTCCAGCAGTGCGCCCTGCAATTCAACCCCCTGGTTTTTCCTGCAGTTCTCCCCTTTACTTGGCTCCCACTGCTGCTGTCACCAGCAGTAAAATAAAAATAACATTAAGCAGTAAAACTAAAAAAAACCGGAATTTGAAGATTGTGGAAATTGCATCAAGGTCCTCCAACTATCAAGCTGTTGCATTTCAGTCCATTATCTTCCAGCTTTGTGCAAATCAATCCAGCCATGGCAGCATTCTCCATTGCAATCCAGTACCTCCAGCACCAGCACCAGCAACAGCAACCTTCTCCAGCACCAGCACCAGCACCAGCACCAGCACCAGCACCAGCATCAGCACAGCAACAGCACCAGCAGATTTCCAGCACAACAGATTTCCAGCAGCTCCTTCTCCAGCACCAACAGCTTCCCAGCAACTCCAGTAAATCAGCAACAGCACCAGCAGATTTCCAGCACAGAAACCTCCTTGCAGTCCCTCAGTTTCAGCAAATCAGCAAAGCAGAATCAGCAACAACCAATTGGTAGCAACTTCTTCTTCTCCAGCAATCAGCAAATTTCCAGCAGCTCCAACACTGCTTCTCCAGCACCAGCAGTGAGAAATTGTTCTCCAAGATTTATGAAGTAGTTGGAAAGAAAAGAAAAAGAAAAGACAAAGAAAAGAAAAGAAAAGAAAAAAAAAGAAAAAGAAAAGAAGAGGAAGAGACTGCGCAGCTCCAGCAGAATGAAGAAGAGGACGTCCAGAATCTGTCCAAAAATCAGGGTTTAATGCCAAAGTTTAGAGAAATTGCACCCTTGGTCCTTGGAGGTTTGAAAGTTGAGCAAAACAGTCCCCAAACTCTATTTTTCTCTTAATTGATGTGTCCAAGCACAAAAATATGTGGAAAAGTGAGAAAACAGATTTTAAAATGTTTCCAAGCCCCTCAACTTTTATTTTGCAGCCCAAGTCCTCAACATTTAGCACTTGTGCACTTTGGTCCCCAACTTCATCTTTTTGTATGGGATTGATCAATTTTCACTCAAATTCGTAAATTAAGCAATCATTTTGCTTTCTCTTGTGGTTTTATCCTTGAATTTGAGTAGTAGACCTTGATCCTCAACTTTTTGGGATGTTACAATTGAGTCCTCAAACTTTTGATTTCTTTCAATTTGGTCCTTGAACATCGAAATTGCTCTTCTTTTAGCTCAATTGCTCTCCAATCTTGTCTATTTTCTTTCCAATTGAGTTTGTACCTAATTGTACAAGATAAACACAATTTATAAGTAGATATTTGCTCAATTTGTCAATTAAAGTGCTAATTTAAAGGCAAAATAAGTGTGTAGAACACACTTATCAAGTAGATTATATGATTATTTGAAGGATATAACCAAATTTTTTCTTTTTTCAGAAATAACTTGGCTTAAATTATCAATTTTTTTTTTATATCCTTTAGCTCTTCTGCAAGAAATCATGTTAACAATATTTTCATATCCATTCTTAACAACTTTTTGGCTAGTTGGTAAGAAGTGTTGGTTTGTGATCCCTATCTTGATACAATGAAATGATGGGATCATTGTTCCTTCATATTTATCACATTCCACTGTGGCTGAAAAGAACTGGATATATATGTTCTTACTTTTGATAACTTCAGTAAATTTTTTGACTGCCTTTTTAACATCTATGGGAAGTTGTGACATTTTCCTCAGATCTTTGTTTGGATATATGCAGAGTATATTCCCTAGTTCAAAGCAATTTTGAACCCAATTAGTTGGCGCTCCTGGATAGAAATTTATCTTGTTGTATTTTCCATAGTGTAGAGTCTTCATCCATTTCCCTACTTCGAAATACCAATCTGACAGTATATTGAAAATAACAATAAAGAAGAGAACTTCTTCATAGTAATCTTTTTTGGTAATTTTTTTTAGTGGCAAACTTTTACCACATCTTTTGGATTTATTTGCTCAATACGGGTTTTGGAATCAATTTCATTCCTCTGTGAAGAGGTTTCTATAACCTTCTTGGTATCTTGATTATCCTTCTTGAATGAAGGCTTTGCATCTGTTTCCATATTTTCAGTACTAACAATAGGATTAATTTTTCCATGTGAAGGGGTTCCTAATATTATCTTGTCTTTCCCTTTATCCTCGGGAAGGGCGCTAGTATTCATAAGATCCGGTGAAGGGTTACTAGAATTTGTACAAGTATTTTCTACCGAATGGGCTATCTTGGTACTGCCTAGAAGGCTTTCTTGTATATTTTGAATTTGCATCTCTAAACAAGAGACTTTAAGTTCAAGTATCTGGACTTTTGTCTTTAATTCCTTCAGCTCCATCTCTGCTAAGATAATCAGGAAGAAAATTAGATTGTCCTTTAATATATTCAATATCAAACTTGAAATATGAAAACCATATCTAGATTCTGATAATATATCTATTGGCAATAGATGAATCAACATTATTTTTTAAAAATGCTTTAACTTGTGTATTATCAGTTCTAATCAAGAACTTCTTTGGTAGTAAGTAATCTTCATATTTTTGTACTCCTCGCTTCACAGCAATGAGTTCTTTTCTATTTGTTTCATACCTCGTTTCAACTTCTTTGAATGTTCCCGATGTATATCCTGCAAGTATTTCAGGACAAGAACAATTATTTTCACATTTATATTCTTTATGGTTCTTTTTTACCTTAAGTACTGCTCCCCAGTAGTTATCTGAAGCATCAGTTTCAAGGATAAAAAAATCTTCTTCCTGTGGAATAACGAGTTTTGGTAGATTTTTTAATTCATCTCTTTACCTTCCTAATGTTTTTGCGATCTTGTTCATCCCAAGACCACATTACATTTTTCCTTAATTTTGGAAGAAAGTAATTTTTTAACTTGGCACAATTTTCAATAAATCCTTCGGCATAATTTAATATACCGAGAAAACTTTGTAAATGTTTTTTATCTTTGATTCTTTCAGGAAAATCTTGAAATTTTTCACCAATATGAGATTGCAGTTGTAATTCTCCTTCCTTTATAAATAATCCAAGAAATTCTATCTCTATTTTTGCTATCTCAGCTTTCTTTTGAGAAAGTGTAATACTATGTTTTTTCATGATATAACAAAACTTTTCAAGTTGTTCAATATGTTCGTTCATATCTTTTGAATGAATAAGTAAATCATTTATATAGACAATACAAAAATGAGTAATAGGTTTTATTACCTCATCCATTCTTCTTTAGAATATCTATGGTGCATTTTTTAATCCAAATGACATTACATTCCATTCAAATTGGCCTAAAAGATTAGGAGTGCTAAATGCAGTTAAAGATTTGCTATCTTCTGTGAGCATAATTTGCCAAAATTCTGATTTACAATCGAACTTTGAAAATATCTTCTTATTTTCTATTTGTTTAATAAGAATATCCTTATTTGGCAAGTAATATCCATCAAATTTTGTAACTTCGTTTAGCCTTTTATAGTTAATCACCATTCTGGCTTTTTCTCTTTTTATTTCACTATGTTTCCTAACCATAAATGCTGGACTACTATGTGGAATTTTACTAGGCCTAATTAGTTTGGCTTCTAGTAATTCTTTTATTTGGATTTTAAATTCTTCTTCGTCTTCAACACTGTATTTCATCGGTTTAACTCTTACTACAGTATCTGATTTTATAAGCTCTATCTTGACTTTAACCTTATCTGTATCCCATTTTTCTAATGGGTTTTCAGAATAAGTTTCAAAAATTTATTTTCTAAATTTTTCTAGCTTATCTTCTATTGTCATTTTTAGCACATTAGTTAGTTTAAATTTTTCTGTACTCCAACATCCACCACGCTGGGTTGAGGAGTTCTGATGATTAATTTCTTGGTAAGCTATGCTTACGGCTCTTGTAATTTTAGGTATAAATATTTTATGTGCACAAGGTGTTGTGAACATATATTTATCAATAAATTGAGTAAAAGATGCATATTTTAATAGAAAATTTTGTCCTAATAAAATATCACATCCAATTGTAGTTGACATATATATATATATATATATATATATATATATATATATATATATATATATTATCAACAAATACTTCTCTAAGAGATATTAGAAAAGGTATTTGTGTAGCATATTTGCTATATATTATTTTGTTTCCTCCTGCTGTTGTGGCAGTTACAACTTTCTTTGAGTCATATTTTCAATATTCAGATGGTACTACATTTGGTAAGCAAAGACTTATAATACTTCCTGTATCTAAATAAGCATGAAATTTTATTTTACAATAATTTAAAATTGAGTATAACTTCAATATATGAACTCATGGGATTGGTATTTATTATCCTTTCCATGGTAAAAATGATCTCATATTTTCATCTATCCTTGGTATAAGAACTGGATTTCCTTCAAGCGTTATTTTTATATATCCCTGACATATTTTGTAAGGGCTTACTTTTCCAAGAAATTCCTAGTAATATAGGTGTTTGGCTAAGTCCATAATTATCATCTTTATATAGGATTATTTCTGTTTTATGTTCACCTTGATTCTCTCCTATAATTATAAGAGGGAAATTCAGATATCTTTTTATTTCAAGGTTATGTTCCTAAGTAATCTATAAAAACATATTTTTGTGGTAACTCATAATCATGTAGATGGCTAACAAATTTAGCATCTACAGGGTTTTTATCCGCTCCTGTATCTATAAGGACAAGAAGATCATTCTTGATCCTTTCTTGGTTGATATATCTAGTCCTAATATAATATTGTGAGCTTGCTGGTTCATCAATACTTTGGTTTTTAAGTCTTTCTATATTAACATTTCCTCTAGATGGGAATCTTGCAATAATATTTTCTCCTTGTAGCCTCACACTACCTTTTCTTATTATTCTTCCTTCAGAATTAATTTCCTTAGTTTGTTTATGAAAATCAAGCATTATTTGTTCTGATATTGTAACTTCATGTTCCTTATATTTTCTAGGCGAAATATACTATGCCAATTCATCAAAATCTTTGTATATTATTATGTTATCTGTTATTTTTCTTAAATTGCCATGATGGCTAGTACTAAAAGCAAATATTGATTTTATGCTTATAATAATAGCCTTACTTTTTTGTAACATTTTCAAGTTTCCAATTCTGTAATAGAGATTGAAACTTTGGTCTATATTTTCATCTGTTATTGAGATTGCATAATTTTGTTTTACTGTAAATATTATCTTCTGATAAACTAGACTTCCTACAATAGTTCCTAATAGAGCATCTATAGGATCTTGTAGAATTCTGTTATCCATGCAATAAATTTCAATATGTATATTCATACATTCTCTAAAGAATCCTTTAATCATAACTTGGATTCCTCCAATTTCAATACATTTTAACTTCTTCCTAATATTTTCTGGGATATTGGATAATTTTTGTTTTACCCATTCTTTAGTAATTATTGGGATTCTGGTTTTTCCCACATCTTTTATGTTGGATTTCTTTATAATTCATACTTACAATTGTTTTGTTCATCCTAGGGAGTATTCCTAAGAATCCTTGATGAAATACATCTTTTTCTTGTAAGTCTAAGATTCTTTTAGTTATCTTCTTATATCTTTTGCTATCAAATGTAATTTCTTGACAAATTCCTTCTACTGAGTCTTCTACTTCCTCAGTTTTTTCAATATCTGATTCTTGTACTTCTTGAATTTCATTCATATATATATTTTCTTCAGATTCTTCATCTGATGATGATGTTTTCAACTCATAAATACTACTACATTCACTGTCTAAATCCTCAAAATACTCAATTGGTTCTATATCACTATCATCTATAAATTCTTCATAAACTTTGAGAGTTTTTATATTCTGTTTATCTTTTCTCTTAGGACATTGGGGGACTATGTGTCCTTCTTCATTACAAATGAAGCATCTACATTTTTTGATATATTTCTTTTTGGACTTTCAGACCAATTTTTTTTCTTGAAATATTTTTTATATGTCTTGAAGTTTCTTTTCTTCAATTTTTTAAAGTTTTTGAATCTTCTTTTATGTTTTTTATATGGCTTATATTTCTTCTTATGACATCCAAATTGTTCTGTTTAACCTATATCTTTGTAACAACATAAAAAGTTCTTCCTTATCTTATATGCTTTTTTATTTTCTAGCGCTTCTCTGCACCAAACTTATCATTCTTTTTGTAAATTCAATTCTACTACCAAGACTATCTATATATATTCCCTCTTCATCTCCTTCAGGTAATATTTTATTATATTTTTTTAATAACTTAGTTCCCCGTGGGAATGGTAATTTTGTGAAGTAAGATCTTAAGATTGGCTTATTATCTACATAATCTCCTTGGCTAATTGTATAGTATAATTCTTGAAATTTACATGTATATCTTTCTAATTCGCACATATCGCATATTCTTAAATTTTCCATTGCAATCATTCCTTCATTATATTCATCTTGTTTTCTAGCTTCTTCATCAATTGTGTATCTATCTCCTAAAAATTCTGTTTTGAGGGCTCTTTCCAATCTATTTAATATATCTCTTATACTCTGATCCTTTAGATTATTTCTATTATCTAATGCATCAGTTGTATTTTCTCCATATTTTATTTTTCTTTTTGTATTTACAGGTAATTTTCTCCACCATTTTGATACTATACCTCTAAATGTATGTTCTATAAATCCAAAAGTTGTATATGTGTCCAATTTATTAAATTGTATTGCTAAATCAGTACTTTTTGTCCATGTTTCAATAGCTTTATTTGTATTTACACAGTCTAAATCTAACCATATTCCTGTTGCGTGGATTTGTTCATTATATGATTTTGTTAGATTAACTTCTTTTATGAATAGTTTTCTAATATTTTTGCTATATCTATTCTGAGTTTTCCTATATCTTTGGAATCCTTCTCTTCTAGGTATGTAAGTTCTATATGGATTACTTGTATCTTCATCACTACTAAATTCTTCTTTTACGTTACTAGCAGATGGGTTTTTATTCATTTTAGTATTTTCTATTTTTTTTTGCTAATTCTTCTAATTGATTTTTATATTCATCATATTCTTCTCCTGTAGATTCTAAGAATTTTCTTTCTAATTCTTCTACATCTATTATCATAAATTGTTTTATTTCAGGTATTTTTTCATTTCCTTTATTTTTATCTTTACTTTTTCTTCTGTAATCTTGAGGAGGATTAATTATTATTTTATCTTTTCCTTTTAGATTTTTTTATCTAATATAGCATTTCATATTTGTGAATTATATTCTAAATTTTTCAATTTCTTATTCATTTCTTTAAATCATTCGTTCAAATTATTTTTTGGTAAATAATGATAACTTGATTTTTTATGTTTTTCTACATTTTTTAGAAATTCTTCAATTATATTTTCTTCTTCTAATAAATTCATTATGAATTTTTGGTTCGTAACAGGGGTTCTGATACCAAATTCACCAGGGTGCGCACAACATACTCTTTATTTTCTTAGAAAATTATATGCGGAATTATAATCGTCTTATGATTCTTGTAAAAAATATTTATTCTTGTCTTATTTCGTTTATTTCTCTCAGATATTCAATATGTTATTTAACCAATCTTTTAAGTTCTTCGTATAATTCTGTAGCTCTGGTACTTGATTCTCCTTCAATACTAATTAATTCTGTATATTCTCTATGTAGACTCCTAATTAAATCTTTCATTTTTTCCTCAAAAATGTGGGGGTCGTAAATAGGCATAAATTTAATTAGGTAAAAACTAATTTTATTATTTTTTTTCCAAAAATTATTTGGGGACTAAATTGAAGTTGTTTTATAGTTAGATGACTTTATTTGAAAATGAGGGTATTTAGTTTAGGGAAGAATAAATGGTTGAAATCTATTTTTAAAAGATTATAGTTTTAAAGTCTATTTAACAAAAAATTATAGTTATTAAATCTATTTATGAATATTCTCCCTTAATATATTAAATAAGGGTATAAGAAAAATATGGTTATAAGGACAGTCAAGTCTTTTTATAGAAAAAATGCTATTGTTGTTGTTAGTTTTTAAAAGGTTCGAATTTTTTGGCTTAGCCCTTGTTTGACTTGGCATTTTGAAAATTCACTCACGCTGCACTCTATGTGGGACTTTTCTTCGAAATTACTGGCCACAAACTCAACGTAGTAGAGGTTGACACCGTCTATGCTAAACCCATCATCATCGACACCATTCTCACAACACCTAGCTAGATGTGTCAAAACGGACGGGACGACTAGGCCCGTGAAAATCGACCCGGATCGACCTAGGACTGCGGGCCGACCCGTGCAGGCGGTTCACGGGTCAAGAAGTTGTGAACCGCAGGTTTCCCTGGTCAAACCTTCGCGGGCCGCTGTTAACTCGCTGGGCCGTGAAAAAAAATTTGTTTTTATTAGATATGGTAACATTAAAAATCTCCCTTCTTCTACAAACTCTAATGCAACTTTTAAAGTAAAATCTTATTTTTTTCCTCCCTAATAGCTAAGAAGCGTAATGTTTTTTGATAATAGTAAATAGAAATACATTTAACATTTAATTGTTATTTGTTTATATTTTATTTAAATTTGCAAATTTAGAAGTAATTCATGTAACATAAAATATAAATTAAATTTTATGTAAATATTTTATGGTATAAATATGAATTTGTCATTTTAATAATTTTGTATTTAGAAATTTGACAATAAAATTGCTATAAATATGAAAACATCTATGTTTTTATTCATAGGGTCGAGTCAGAATGAACTGCGACCCGCATGGGCCAGCGAGCGGGCCTAGGTTGTAGTTCGAAATTTGTGGGCTGACTCGAAACTCTCAGCGGGCGGACTTTTATTCAAACGGACCGTTACCTAGCTTTTATGTTGGTGGGCCGACCTAACCCGAACCACCCGGATTGACACATCTACACCTAGCCAGACCACAAACGAACTTATCTAGGCGGATCTCGATATTTTAATTATAATTAGTATTATTTACTTATATGCATTTTTTTTTATTTGTAAGTGATAAGTGATTTTTATTTTATAGGTTATTTACTACTTATAATCAAAGGTTTAGTTGTAAAGTTATTTTTTAACTGATAAGTAATTTTTCTACTAATATAAGCATGTTTATAAGTTAATTTATACTCGTAAGTAATTTTTTAACTCATACACAATTTTTTAACTTGTAATAATTTTTCAATATGCACAAGTTTTCCATTTGAAAATGATTCGTCACTCATAAGTGTTTTTACTTTACAATTAAATGTCTTTGTTTATAACTTGATTTTTTAATTTTTTATTTAGTTGTAAGTGAAAGTTTTAGCTCTTATTTACGTGCAAGTAAATTTATATATATTTCAATTTAACCAATATTTTCTTAATTCATAAATTGGCGGCTTGTAAGTAAATTTATATATTTCAATTTAACCAATATTTTTTTATTCATAAATTGGGGAATAATAATACAGCTAAACCCACCCTAGTGTATAGTGTATACATACAGTTGAAGAAAGGAGGATATGCACCCCTGATTTATTTAAGGGAAAAATACGCAGAACATTGTTTTTAAAAATCACTTTGTAATAATAAAGTTAAGAGTTTTATTTTTGTAAAAGTCAGGTAATAATTACAAATTAATATTTATTAATAAACATTTCAATCACAAACCCAAATTCTCTCTCTCTCTCTCTCTCTCTCTCTCTCTCTCTCTCTCTCTCTCTCTCTCTCTCTCTCTCTCTCTCTCTCTCTCTCTCTCTCTCTCCCTCCCCAATCTCTCTACACTCACCCACCCAAGGTCCGGCCAACACCATCGATCCCGCCGATCTCAAGTAAAGTTGAATAAATTGATATTGGAGTAACATAATTTTTAGGGGGTGGGAGGGTGATTGTAGGGATGTCAACTAGTCGAGCCGAAGATCAAGGCTCGAGTTTTTATGGGTCGAACTTTTTTTTGCCCGAGTCAAGCCGAGCCGAAGCTTGTCCCCAAAAATTAAGGCTCGGCTCGAGCTTTTTCCGAGCCGAGCTTTTAATTTTTTAAAATTTTTATAGCAAAAATTCATAAAATTTGTTTGAAAATGTGTATATATAGTAAGTTGGACCGAGCTCGTGGTTGAAATTCATTGCTCAAGCTCCCATCGAGCTTTTTTAGCGGGCTTTTTTTTTTTACTCGAGCCGAGTCGAGTCAAAGCCCGTCTCTCAAAAAAAAAAAAGCTCGGCTCGAGCCGCGAGCCGAGCTTAGCCCGAGCTTTTTTCGAGCAGAGCCCGAGCGGCTCGAGCCGACGAGCCGTTTTGCCATCCCTAGGTGAGGTAGGAACTCACAGCAGATCTTCTGCGCCCACACGGGAAAATAATGAAGCAAAAATGAAATTCATTGTTGTATTAAATGTAACCAGTGACCCATCAAATCGACGAATCTAATCCTAAACCACGCCATCCTCCCACCCTTATTTTTAATGCATATGTCATATCAAATGAGTTTAATAAAAAATCCAACCCTTGTTTGTATGACGGGTTAGTCACATCAAAACTTTGTACAATAATTAAATGAGTCTCGTTTAATCTCTGCATTTGAGCTGATCTGACGGAATTCAACTTTACCCACCAACTTGCACTAAACGCGACTGCAAGCCTATACCAAAATATTCATACGCTGAATATGAACATATACCTTTTTCTTTATACAATATCATTTCAGCAGTTATTCTCAATCCTTAGTGCATGATTCCTCACATTGACCAAGTATACTCACTAAACTGGACAGATTCAAAATCTTGTAACTCCAATCTCCATGAGCACAAGTTTGTATTGTTTTCATCTTGTAATCTCTATCAAACACAAGTCCCTGTTCAGACATTGTTAATGAACTTCAATGTATATCTGCAAGATGATTACAAATATGACAAATATAGAAAGAATCAAAGTTTCTAAAATGTTCATCACATCCAACAAAACGGTGCTAAACGAACACTATGAAACCCTTAAAAATGGAGAGAAATTCAATTGAGGTGTTTCTTGTTGATCATTTCATGCTGATCGATGCCTCTTTCTTTTGATCTTCAATAAAACCACAGGCTATAGCAGTAGTATCTTGACCCATTTCAAATTGTGCAAGGAAGAAAAACATTCATCAAAATGCTTCAATGAGAAACCTTATCATGTATACAACGAAATTCAGTTCTCCAACAATTTTTTTTGGCAAGATCTTTCTAATTCAAGTGAAGTTGAATAAATCGAGATTGGAGTAACATAATTTTTAGGTGGTGGGAGGGTGAGGTAGGAACTTACAACAGATCTTTTACGCCCACATGGAAAAATGATGAAGCAAAAATGAAATTCATTGTGTTAATAAATATAACTAGTGACCCATCAAATCGACGAATTTAATCCTAAACCAGGCAATCCTCCCACCCATGTTTTTAACTCATATTTAGAATAATATGAGTTTAGTCCAAAAGGCTGCCCTTGTTGGTATGACGGGTTAGTCTCATCAAAATTTTGTACAATAATTTAATGAGCATCTTACAATCTATGCATTTGAGATGATCTGACAGAATTCAATTTTGCCCACCAACTTGCACTAAACGCAATTGTAAGCCTGTACCAAAATATTCATACGATGAATATGAACATATACAATTTTCTTGTTACAATATCATTATTGTTAATCCCAGTGCATGATCCCTCAACCTTTACCAAGTGTGTTCACAAAAACTGGACAGATTCAAAATTATGTTACTCCAATCTCTATGAGCACAAGCTTGTGCTGTTTTAGTCTTATAATCATTATCAAACACAAGTCCTGTTCAGACATTGAAAATTAATTTCAATGTATATCTGCAAGATGATTACAAATATGATAAATATAGAAAGAATCACAATTTGTAAAATGTTCATCATATCCAACAAAACAGTGTTAAACGATCAACTTGAAACCCTTAAAAAATGGGGAGCATCTTCGATTGAGAATTTTCATGCTTATCGACACCTCTTTCTTTTGATCTTCAATGGAACCACAGGCAGTAGCTGTAGCGGTAGCAGCTTGACCCAATTCAAATTGTGCAAGGAAGAAAAGCATTCATCAAAATGGTTCAATGAGAAATATTTTCATGTATACCACTAAATTCAATCCTTCTACAATTTTTCGAGCAAGGTCTTTCTATTTCAAGTAAAGTTGAAAAAATTGAGATTGGAGCAACATAATTTTTTGGGGGTGGGAGGGTGAGGTAGGAACTCACAGCAAATCTTCTGCGCCCACATGGGACAATGATGGAGCAAAATGAAATTCATTTTGGTATTAAATGTAACCAGTGACCCGTCAAATCGACGATCTAATCCTAAACCACGCCATCCCCCACCCCTATTTCTAATACATATATCACATCAAATGGGTTTATTCAAAAAGGCTACCCTTGTTGGTCTGACTGGTTAGTCTCATCAAAACATTATACACTAATTTAATGAGCCTCGTACAATCTTTACATTAGAGTTTATCTAACGGAATTATACATTACCCACCAACTTGCACTAAACGCGTCTGCAAGCCTATACCAAAATATTCATACGCTGAATATAAACATATACAATTTTCTTTTTACAATATCATTTCACTAGTTATTATCAATTCTCAATGCATGATTCCTCAACCTTGATCAAGTTTATTTACTAAAACTGGGTATATTCAAAATTATGTTACTCCAATGTTCATGAGCACAACCTTGTGTTGTTCTCGTCTTATAATCTCTATCAAACACAGTTCCTTGTTCAAACATTGAAAATGAATTTCAATGTATACTGATAAGTGCTTTCTTAGCATATATTTAATTCACTTATTATCTTATTTTGTTATTAGTTTGATCATATTGAAGTATCGTTTAATGCATTTTCATTTATTGTGTTATACAGGATCGCAAAGAACAAAAAGAAAGGAAACATGACCAAAGAAATACCAGAAATCAAGAAATAAGTTCAAGGGTATATTCAAAGAGCTCCAAATCAATAATGACATGTGGGAAGAAGATTAGATGCAAAAATTATGGTCAAAAAAGGTTTGGGATGAAGTTGGAAATCAAAAACGCAAGGATTGTGATCATGAATTTTAGTCATAGATTGAAGCTCAATTTTGTCATATCATAATTTCGGATTTGAGAAGAGCTATTTCACAAATAATTGTAGATATTTGAGTTTTATTTTCAACAAAACTTGAATCATCACAATCGGACTTCGGGAGAGAAAGTTATGACCAAAACATCGAGTACAGGCGCTTCTCGGCAGAAATGCACTTACGACCGTAAATGATAAAGTTACCGCCGTAACTTCCAAATTCCGGAAATTTTCAGAAACCCAATTACGGACGTAATAAGTAAAGTTACGGTCGTAACTTGCTCGCCAAGAAATTTCCTTATCTAATTCAAGGTCTATCTTTGGTATATCTTTGGGGTAAAGCTAGTGCACGGTTTTGGGAGTATTAAAGGACTAAAATCACCACAACAAGGAGGCTGAACATTGAGGAAAATTGAGAGAAAAATATAGAGCATTCTTTGGAGATTTTCAAGCTCAAGAATATAAACAACAATGAAATTCATGAAGCAACTTGAAGAATCTACCACAACCATGCTAGGCTAAATTCCATATCTTGTTCAAAGGGGAAGTTGTGTCAATTTAATTATGTTATTTTCTTTTCCTACAAATTAGTAGCGTGAATTTATTTCTTTATTTCAACTGTTGGATTATTATGTTTTGAATTTTCAATTGAGTTTATTTGATTAATAGTTTAATTTGGCCAATTGGATTATTGATCTTTGGATTCATGAATATGCTATGTTTAGATTCTTGATCCGTAATTGTCATTGAATCTTTACTTTAGTAGCAAATAAATCTCGTGCAGGTTTAGTAATAATTCAACTTGGATTGATTAATTTGAGCTTGTGAAATTAACGATCCAATTCAATCTATTCTTCTAGATTTTCATACTAGTCGTGTATTAAATCCTAAGAGCTTGTTTAGGATTGTTCGTGGCTAGAATTGGTTTGAAGAGCTTGTTTTGAATCAATACACATAGGGAAGAATTTAGATAATCAGAGCTTGTTGATTATTTATGATTGATAATTGAATAGGGATATAAACACGTTACAAGGAAAGGTATAACATTAATTGGGGGTACAACCGAACCCGAGAACAAGATATCTTCTCATATTAATTCTCTAGTCATATTTAATTATTTATTTTATGCATAGTTTTCATTCAAGCAATTCAAACAACAAAATCCCCCATTCCATTCTAATTGATCGAACAACTAAAATTAGTTTCCGTTCCTCGTGGGATCGACCCTTACTCTCGTTACTACATTACTAATTAATATTTAGCGAGTAAGGAGTTATTTATTATTTTGGTGCATCGCGACACACATCATATACCTGCAAGATGATTAAAAATATGATGAATATAGAAAGAATCAATGTTTGTAAAATGTTCATCATATCCAACAAAACGGTATTAAACGATCAAGATGAAACCCTTAAAAAATGGAGAGCGGCTTCGATTGAGGCGTCACATGTTAATCATTTCATGCTGATCAAGGCCTCTTTCTTTTGATCTTCAATGGAACCACTGGCTATAGCAGTAGTGGCTTAACCCATTTGAAATTGTGTAAGGAAGAAAAACATTCATGAAAATGGTTCAATGAGAAACCTTTTCATGTATACCACTAAATTCAATCCTCCTACAATTTTTCTGGCAAGGTCTTTCTATTTCAAGTAAAGTTGAATAAATTGAGATTGGAGCAACATAATTTTTTGGGGGTGGGAGGGTGAGGTAGGAAATCACAGGAAATCTTCTGCGCCCACATGGGACAATGATGGAGCAAAATGAAATTCATTTTGGTATTAAACATAACCAGTGACCCGTCAAATCGACGAATCTAATCCTAAACCACGCCACCCCCACCCCTATTTCTAATACATATATCACATCAAATGGGTTTATTCAAAAAGGCTACCCTTGTTGGTCTGACTGGTTAGTCTCATCAAAACATTATACACTAATTTAATGAGCCTCGTACAATCTTTACATTAGAGCTGATCTAATGGAATTAGATATTACCCACCAACTTGCACTAAACGCGTTTGCAAGCCTATACAAAATTATTCATACGCTGAATATAAACATATACAATTTTCTTGTTACAATATCACTTCACTGTTTATTATCAATTCTCAATGCATGATTCCTCAACCTTGATCAAGTTTATCAAACATAGGTCCTTGTTCAAACATTGAAAATGAATTTCAATGTATACTTGCAAGATGATTAAAAATATGATGAATATAGAAAGAATCAATGTTTGTAAAATGTTCATCATATCCAACAAAACGGTGCTAAACGATCAAGATTAAACCCTTAAAAAATGGAGAGCAGCTTCGATTGAGGCGTCACATGTTAATCATTTCGTGCTGATCAAGGCCTCTTTATTTTGATCTTCAATGGAACCACTGGTTGTACCAGTAGTGGCTTAACCAATTTGAAATTGTGCAAGGAAGAAAAACAATCATGAAAATGGTTCAATGAGAAATCTTTTCATGTATACCACTAAATTCAATCCTCCTACAATTTTTCTGGCAAGGTCTTTCTATTTCAAGTAAAGCTGAATAAATTGAGATTGGAGCAACATAATATTTTGGGGGTGGGAGGGTGAGGTAGGAAATCACAGGAAATCTTCTGCGCCCACATGGGACAATGATGGAGCAAAATGAAATTCATTTTGGTATTAATCATAACCAGTGACCCGTCAAATCGACGAATCTAATCCTAAACCACGCCACCCCACCCCTATTTCTAATACATATATCACATCAAATGGGTTTATTCAAAAAGGCTACCCTTGTTGGTCTGACTGGTTAGTCTCATCAAAACATTATACACTAATTTAATAAGCCTCATACAATCTTTACATTAGAGCTGATCTAACGGAATTAGACATTACCCACCAACTTGCACTAAACGCGCAAGCCTATATCAAAATATTCATACGCTGAATATAAACATATACAATTTTCTTGTTACAATATCATTTCACTAGTTATTATCAATTCTCAATGCATGATTCCTCAACCTTGATCAAGTTTATTTACTAGAATTGGGCATATTCAAAATTATGTTACTCCATTGTCCAAGAGCTCAAGCTTGTATTGTTTTCGACATATAATCTCTATCAAACATAGGTCCCTGTTCAAAAATTGAAAATGAATTTCAATGTATATCTGCAAGATGATTACAAATATGAAAAATATAGAAAGAATCACTGTTTGTAAAATGTTCATCATATCCAACAAAACGGTCCTAAATGATCAACATGAAACCCAAAAAAAAAAAATGAAGAGAAGCTTCGATTGAGGTGTTTCATGTTGATCGAGGTCTCTTTCTTTTGATATTCAATGGAACCACAAGTTGTAGATGTAGTGTCTTGACCCATTTCAAATTGTGCAAGGAAGGAAAATGTTCATCAAAATGGTTCAATGAGAAATCTTTTCATGTATACCACTAAATTCGTTTCTCCAACAATTTTCCAGCAAGGTCTTTCTATTTCAAGTTAAGTTGAATAAATTGAGATTGGAGTAACATAATTTTTTGGGGGTTGAAGGGTGAGGTATGAACTCCCAGTGAATCTTCTGCACCCACATGGAAAAATGATGAAGCAAGAATGAAATTCATTGTGGTATTAAATGTAACTAGTGACCCATCAAACAACGAATCTAATACTAAACCAAGCCATTCCCCCACCCTATTTTTAATGCGTATGTCACATAAAATGAGTTTAGTAAAAAAGGCTGCCCTTGTTGGTCTAACGGGTTAGTCACACAAAAACTTTGTACAATAACATAATAAGCCTCGTACAATCTCTGCATTTGAGCTGATCTGATAGAATTCAACTTTTCCCACCAACTTGCACTAAACACGGTTGCACGCCTGTACCAAAATATTTATACGATGAATATGATCATACAATAATTTCTTATTACAATATCATTTCACTAGTTATTATCAATCCTCAGTGCATGATTCCTCAACCCTGACCAAGTATATTCACTAAAACTAGGCATATTCAAATTTATGTTTCTATAATATCCATGAGCAAAAGCTTTTATTGTTTTCGTCTTATAAAATGTATCAACCACGGGTCCTGTTCAGACATTGAAAATGAATTTCAACGTGTATCTGCAAGATGATTACAAATATGATAAGTATAGAAAGAATCACAGTTTGTAAAAGTTCATCGTATCCAACAAAATGGTGCAAAACGATCAACATGAAACCCTTAAAAAATGGAGAGCAGCTTCGATTGAGGCATCTCACATTGACCGTTTAATGTTGACCGATGCCTCTTTCTTTTGATCTTCAATGGAACCACAAGCTGTAACAGTAGTAGCTTGACCACTTTCAAATTGTGCAAGGAAGAAAAGCATTCATGAAAATGGTTCAATGGGAAATATTTTCATGTATACCACTAAATTCAATTCTCCAACAATTTTTCTAGCAAGGTCATTCTGTTTCAAGGAAAGTTGAATAAATTGAGATTGGAGTAACGTATTTTTCGGGGGTGGGAGGGTGAGGTAGGAACTCTCAACAGATCTTCTGCACCCACATGGGAAAATGATGAAGCAAAAATGAAATTCAATGTGGTATTAAATATAACCAGTGCCTCATTAAATCGACAAATCTAATCCAAAACCATGCCATCCCCCCACCTCTATTTTTAATGCATATGTAACATAAAATGGGTTTAGTAAAAAAGGATGCCCTTGTTGGTTTGACGGGTTAGTCTCATCAAAACTTTGTACACTAACTTAATAAGCCCAGTACAATCTCGGCATTTGAGCTGATCTGACAGAATTAGACTCCACCCACCAACTTGCACTAAACGCGGCTGCAAGCTTGTACCAGAATATTCATAAGCTGAATGTGAACAACTACAATTCTCTTGTTACAATATCATTTCACTTGTTATTGTCAATTCTCAATGCATGATACCTCAGCCTTGACAAAGTATATTCACTAAAACTTGGCAAATTTAAAATTATGTTACTCTAATCTCCATGAGCACAAGTTTGTATTGTTTTCATCTTATAATCTGTATCAAACACGGGTCACGTTCAGACATTGAAAATGAATTTCAATGTATATCTGCAAGATGATTACAAATATGATCAATATAGAAAGAATCACAGTTTGTAAAATGTTCATCTTATCCAACAAAACGCTGCTAAACGATCAACATGAAACCCTTAAAAAATGGAGAGCAGCATCGATTGAGGAGTCTCATGTTGACCGAGGCCTCTTTCTTTTGATCTTCAATGGAATCACAAGCTGTAGCAGTAGTGGTTTGGCCCATTTCAAATTGTGCAAGGAAGAAAAGCATTCATGAAAATGGTTGAATGAGAAATATTTTCATATATACCACTAAATTCAATTCTCCAACAATTTTTCGAGCAATGTCTTTCTATTTCAAGGAAAGTTGAGTAAATTGAGATTGGAGTAACATAATTTCTCGAGGGTGGGAGGGTGAGGTAGGAACTCTCAGCATATCTTTCTGCACCCACATGGGAAACTGATGAAGCAAATATGAGATTCAATGTGGTATTAAATGTATCCAATGACCCATCAAATCGACGAATCTAATCAAAAACCACGCCATCCCCCCACCTCTATTTTTAATGCATATGTTACATAAAATGGGTTTAGTAAAAAAGGCTGCCCTTTTTGGTTTGACGTGTTACTCTCATCAAAACGGTGTACACTAATTTAATAAGCCTTGTACAATCTCTGCATTTGAGCTGGTATGACGGAATTAGACTTTGCCCACAAACTTGCCCTAATCGCGACTGCAAGCCTGTACTAGAATATTCATGCGCTGAATATGAACATATACAAATTTCTTGTTACAATATCATTTCACTACTTATCGTCAATCCTCGATGCATGATTCCTCAACCTCGATAAAGTATATTCACTGAAATTGGGCAGATTCAAAATTATGTTACTCTAATCTCCATGAGCACAAGTTTGTCTTATAATTTGTATTAAACACGGGTCCTGTTCAGACATTGAAAATGAATTTCAGTGTATATCTGCAAGATGATTGCAAATATGATCAATGTAGAAAGAATCACAGTTTGTAAAATGTTCATCGTATCCAACAAAACGGTGCTAAATGATCAACATGAAACCCTTAAAAAATGGAGAGCGGCTTCGATTGAGTCGTCTCATGTTGATCTTTTAATGTTGACCGATGCCTCTTTCTTTTGATCTTCAATGGAACCACAAGCTGTAGAAGTAGTGGCTTGACCCATTTCAAATTGTGCAAGGAAGAAAAGCTTTTATGAAAATGGTTCAATGAGAAATCTTTTCATGCATATCACTAAATTCAATTCTCAAATAAATTTTCTAGCAAGGTCTTTCTGTTTCAAGGAAAGTTGAATAAATTGAGATTAGGGTAACATAATTTTTTTGGGGGTGGGAGGGTGATTCGCGTCGCGACGCACCAAAATAATAAATAATTTCTTACTCGCCAAATATCAATTAATAATGTGGTAGCCATATTAAGGATCGATCCGACGAGAAACAGTGAACTAAAAATAGTTGTTCGATCAATTAGAATAGAATTGGAGGGAGGGGGGATTTATTGTTTGAATTGCTTAAATGTAAACGATGCATAAAAAGAACAAATAATTATGTAAAAGAATTGAAATGAGAGGAAATCTTGTTCTCGGGTTCGGTTATGCCCTCAATTAATGTTATACCTTCCTATGCAACGTACTTCTATTCTTAATTCAATTTATCATTCTTAGGTAATCAACAAGCTCTGATTATCTAAATTCTTCCTTATGTAAATTAAATCAAAGAAAGCTCTTTGATTCAATTCTAACCAATGGGTAACTCTAAACAAGCTCTTAGAATTTAACGCAAGACTAGTGTGAAGCGAGAAGAGTCAGATTGAACCGGGTTACTAATTTCACAAGCTCGAATTAATAAACCAAAGTCAAATTATTGATAAACATGCACGAGATTTATTTGCTACTAAAGTAAAAATTCAATGACAATTACGGACCAAAGATCTGAACCTAGCACAAACATGAATTTAGAGATTCAACAATTTAATTAGCCAAATCAAATATATAAATCAACTAAATTCAACAAAACATTCAAAACTCAATAATTCGACAATTGAAATAAGGAAATAGATGCACGTTACTAGTTTCTAGGAAGAAAATAACATAATTGAATAACACAACTTCCCCTTTGAACAAGATAGAGAATTTAGTCTAGCATGGTTGTAGTAGATTCTTCAAGTTGATTCATAGCTTCACTTTGTTGTTGATGCTCGCTAAAAGAGATACCAAAGATAGGCCATGAATTCAGAAAGGAAAGAAATCTGCGTATAAGTTACAGCCATAAGTTCGGGAGTTACGGCCGTAAGTGCTCTTCTGGACAATTTTGGATTTTCAAGTTATGGCCATAAATGAATTTCTGAATCTTTTCACTCACGCCTCAAAATGATTTACGACTGTGAGTTCAACAGTTATGACCATAAGATAAATTGGTGTCTTGGTCCCCAAACTACACTTTTTACTGCTTTTTGGTCATTTCTTCCTGTTTTCTCATCCTTTATGATCCTACACAACATTAAACATAAAATACAATAAACAATACTTAAATAGGATCAAACCAATAACAAAATAGGACAAGAAGTGAACCAAACAAGAACTAATAAATCACTTATCAGAGGGTGAGGTAGGAACTCTCTGCAGATCTTCTGCACCCACAAGGGAAAATGATGAAGCAAAAATTACAATCAATGTGGTATTAAACGTTACCAGTGACCCACCAAATCGACGAATCTAATCCAAAACCACGCCATCCACCACCTCTATTTTTAATGCATATGTCACATCAAATGGGTTTAGTCAAAGAGGCAGCCCTTGTTGGTTTGACGGGTTAGTCTCATCAGAACTTTGTACACTAATTTAATGAGCCTCTTACAATCTCTGTATTTGAGCTGATCTGACGGAATCCATCTTAGCACAACAATTTGGACTAAACGCGACTGCAAGCCTGTACCAAAATATTCATATGCTGAATGTGAACATATACAATTCTCTTGTTACCATATCATTTCACTAGTTATTATAAATCCCTAGTGCATGATTCCTCAACCTCGACCAAGTATATTCACTAAAACAGGGCAGATTCAAAATTATGTTACTCTAATCTCCATGAGCACAAGTTTGTATTGTTTTTGTCTTATAATATATATCAAACACGGGACCTGTTCAGACATTGAAAATGAATTTCAATGTATATCTGCAAGATGATTACAAATATGATAATATAAAGAAAGAATCACAATTTGTAAAATGTTCATCGTATCCAACAAAACGGTGCTAAACGATCAAGATGAAACCCTTAAAAATGGAGAGCAGCTTCAATTGAGGCGTCTCATGTTTATCGTTTCATGCTGACCGAGGCCTCTTTCTTTTGATCTTCAATGGAAACACAAGTTGTACCGGTAGTGTCTTGATCCATTTAAAATTGTGCAAGGAAGAAAAGCATTCATGATAATGGTTCAATGAGAAATCTTTTCATGTATGCCAATAAAATCAATTCTCCAACAATTATTCTAGCAAGGTCTTTCTGTTTCACATAAAGTTGAATAAATTGAGATTAGAGTAACACAATTTTTCAGGGGTGGGAGGGTGAGGTAGGAACTCTCAGCGTATCTTCTGCACCCACATGGGAAAATGATGAAGCAAAAATTAAATTCAATGTGGTATTAAATGTAACCAGTGACCCATCAAATCGACGAATCTAATCCAAAATCACGCCATTCACCGCCTCTATTTTTAATCCATATGTCACATCAAATGGGTTTGGTAAAAAAGGAAGCCCTTGTTGGTTTGACGGGTTAGTCTCATCAAAACTTTTTACACTAGTTTAATGAGCCTCTTACAATCTCTGCATTTGAGCTGATCTGACGGAATCTATCTTAGCACAACAATTTGCACTAAACGCAACTGCAAGCCTGTACCAAAATATTCAAACGCTGAATGTGAACATATAAAATTCTCTTGTTACCATATCATTTCACTAGTTATTATAAATTCCTAGTGCACGATTCCTCAACCTCGGCCAAGTATATTCGCTAAAACAGGGTAGATTAAAAATTATGTTACTCTAATCTCCATGAGAACAAGTTTTTATTGTTTCTGTCTTATAATCTGTATCAAACAAAGGACCTGTTTAGAAATTGAAAACAAATTTCAACGTGTATCTGCAAGATGATTACAAATATGATCAATATAGAAAGAATCACAATTTGTAAAATGTTCATCGTTTCCAACAAAACGGTGCTAAACGATCAACACGGAACCCTTAAAAAATCGAGAGCAACTTGATTGAGGCGTCTCATGTTGATTGTTTCATGCTGACCGCGACCTCTTTCTTTTGATCTTCAATGGAATCAAAAGCTGTTGTAGTATTGGCTTGACTCATTTAAAATTGTGCAAGGAAGAAAAGCATTCATGAAAATGGTTCAATGAGAAATCTTTTCATGTATACCACTAAATTCAATTCTCCAACAATTTTTCTGGCAAGGTCTTTTTGTTTCAAGTAAAGTTGAATAAATTGAGATTAGAGTAACACAATTTTTTGGGGGTGGGAGGGTGAGGTAGGAACTCTCAGCGGATCTTCTGCACCCACATGAGAAAATGATGAAGCAAAAATTAAAATCAATGTGGTATTAAATGTTACTAGTGACCCATCAAATTGACGAATCTAATCCAAAATCACACCATCCACCACCTTTATTTTTAATGCATTTGTCACATCAAATGGGTTTAGTCAAAAAGCAAGTCCTTGTTGGTTTGACAGGTTAGTCTCATCAAAACTTTGTACACTAATTTAATAAGCCTCCTACAATCTCTGCATTCGAGCTGATCTGACAGAATCCATCTTTGCCCAACAATTTGCACTAAACGCGACTACAAACAAAATATTCATACACTGAATGTGAACATATACAATTATCTTGTTACAGTATCATTTCATTAGTTATTATAAATCCCTAGTGCATGATTCCTCAACCTAGACCAAGTATATTCACTAAAATAGGGCATATTCAAAATTATGTTACTCTAATCTCCAAGCACAATTTTGTACTGTTTTCGACTTATAATCTGTATCAAACACGTGTTCTGTTTCGACATTGAAAATGAATCTCAATGTATATCTGCAAGATAATTAAAAATATTATTAATATAGAAAGAGTCACAATTTGTAAAATTTTCATAGTATCCGACAAAACAGTGCTAAACGATCAACATGAAACCCTTAAAAAATGGAGAGCAGCTTTGATTGAGGCATCTCATGTTGATCGTTTCATGCTGACTGAGGCCTCTTTCTTTTGATATTTAATGGAACCACAAGCTGTAGAAGTAGTGGCTTGACCCATTTCACATTGTACAAAGAAGAAAAGCATTCATGAAAACGGTTCAATGAGAAATCTTTTCATGTATACCACTAAATTCAATTCTCCAACAATTTTTCTATCAAGGTCTTTTTGTATCAAGGAAAGTTGAGTAAATTGAGATTGGAGTAACACAATTTTTCTGGGGTTGGAGGATGAGGTAGGAACTCCTAGCAGATCTTCTGCAGCCACATGGGAAAATGATGAAGCAAAAATGAAATTCAATGCGGTATTAAATGTAACCAGTGACCTATCGACTAATCTAATCTAAAAACACGCCATCCCCCACCTCTATTTTTAATGTATATGTCACATCAAATGGGTTCAATCAAAAAGGCTGCGCTTGTTGGTTTGACAGGTTAGTCTCATAAAAAAATTGTACACTAATTTAATAAGCCTCTTACAATCACTGCCTTTGAGCTGATCTGACGGAATTAGACTTTGTCCAGCAACTTGCACTAAATGCGGCTGCAAGCCGTACCAGAATATTAATACGCTGAATGTGAACATATACAATTATCTTGTTATAATATCATTTCACTAGTTATTGTCAATCCTCAATGCATGATTCCTCAACCTCGGCAAAGTATATTCAATATAATGGACATATTCAAAATTATGTTACTCTAATCTCCATGAGAGGTTTGTATTGTTTTCATCTTATAATCTGTATCAAACAGGAGTTCTATTCAGACATTGAAAATGAATTTCAATGTATATCTACAAGTTGTTTACAAATATGATCAATATTGAAAGAATCACAGTTTGTAAAATGTTCATCGTACCCAACAAAACGGTGCTAAACGATCAACATCAAACCCTTAAAAAATGGAGAGTAGCATCGATTGAGGCGTCTCATGTTGATCCTTTAATGCTGGCTGAGGCCTCTTTCTTTTGATCTTCAATGGAACCACAAGCTGTATCAGTAGTGGCTTGACCCATTTCAAATTGTGCAAGGAAGAACTCTTTTCATTTCTACCATTAATTTCAATTCTCCAACAATTTTTCTAGCAATGTCTTTCTGTTTCGAGGAAATTTGACTAAATTTAGATTGGAGTTACCTAATTTTTTGGGGGTGGGAGGGTGAGGTAGGAACTCTCAGCAGATCTTCTGCACCCACATGGGAAAATGATGAAGCAGAAATTAAATTCAATGTGGTATTATATTAACCACTGACCTATCAAATCGACGAATCTAATCCAAAATCACACCATCCACCACCTCTATTTTTTATGCATATGTCACATCAAATGGGTTTAGTCAAAGAGGTAGCCCTTGTTGGTTTGACGGGTTAGTCTCATCAGAACTTTGTACACTAATTTAATGAGCCTCTTACAATCTCTGCATTTGAGCTGATATGATGGAATCCATCTTTGCCCAACAATTTGCAATAAACGCGATTGCAAGCCTGTACCTAAATATTCATACGCTGAATGTGAACATATACAATTCTCTTATTACCATATCATTTCACTAGTTATTATAAATCCCAAGTGCATGATTCCTCAACCTCAACCAAGTATATTTACTAAAACTAGGCAGATTCAAAATTATGTGACTCTAATCTCCATGAGCACAAGTTTGTATTGTTTTCGTCTTATAATCTGTATCAAACATAGGTTCTGTTCAGACATTGAAAATGAATTTCAATGTATATCTGCAAGATGATTACAAATATGATCAATATAGAAAGAATCACAGTTTGTAAAACGTTCATCGTATCCAACAAAATAGTGCTACTTCGATTGAGGCGTTTCATGTTGATTGTTTCATGTTGACCGAGGCCTCTTTCTTTCGATCTTCAATGGAACCACAAGCTGTAGCAGAAGTGGCTTGACCCATTTCAATTTGTGCAAGGAAGAAAAGTATTCACGAAAATGGTTCAATGAGAAATCTTTTGATGTATACCACTAAATTAAATTCTCCAACAATTTTCTAGAAAGGTGTTTCTGTTTCAAGGAAAGTTGAATAAATTGAGATTGGAGTAACATAATTTTTCGAGGGTGGGAGGGTGAGGCAGGAACTCTCGGCGGATCTTCTACACTCACATGGGAAATGATGAAGCAAAAATTAAATTCAATGTGGTATTAAATGTAACCAGTGACCCATAAAATCGACGAATCTAATCCAAAACCACGCCATCCACCACCTCTATTTTTAATGCATATGTCACATCAAATGGGTTTAATAAAAAAGGCAACCCTTGTTGGTTTGACGGGTTAGTCTCATCAAAACTTTGTACACTAATTTAGTAAGTCTCTTACAATCTCTACTTTGAGCTGATCTGACAAAATCCATCTTTGCCCAACAATTTGCACTAAATGCGACTGCAAGCCTGTACTAAAATATTCATACGCTGAATGTGAACATATACAATTCTCTTGTTACAATATAATTTCACTAGTTATTATATATCCCTAGTGCATAATTCCTCAACCTCGACCAAGTATATTCACTAAAACTGCGTAGATTAAAAATTATGTTACTCTAATCTCCATGAGCACAAGTTTCTATTGTTTTTGTCTTATAATCTGTATCAAACATTGGTCCTTTTCTGACATTGAAAATGAATTTCAATGTATATTTGCAAGATGATTAAAAATATGATCAATATAGAAAGAATCAAAATTCGTAAAATGTTCATCGTATCCAACAAAACGATGCTAAACGATCAACAAAAAACCCTTAAAAAATGAAGAGCAGCTTCTATTGAGGCGTCTCAAGTTGATCGTTTAATGCTGACCGAGGCCTCTTTCTTTTGATCTTCAATGGAACCACAAGTTGTAGCAGTAGTTGCTTGACCCATTTCAAAATGTGAAAGGAAGAAAAGCATTCATGAAAATGGTTCAATGAGAAATCTTTTCATGTATATGTACCACTAAATTCAATTCTCCAACAATTTTTCTAGCAAGGTCTTTCTGTTTCAAGGAAAGTTGAGTAAATTGAGATTGGAGTAACACAATTTTTCGGGGGTGGGAAGCTGAGGTAGGATATTTCAGCAGATCTTCTGCATCCACATGAGAAAATGATGAGGCAAAAAGGAAATTCAATGTGGTATTAAATGTAATGTGTGACCCATCAAATCGAAGAATCTAATCCAAAACCACGCCATCCCCCACCTCTATTTTTAATCCATATGTCACATCCAATGGGTTTAGTAAAAAAAGGCTACCCTTGCTGGTTTGACGGGTTAGTCTCATCAAAAATTTGTACACTATTTTAATAAGTCTCGTACAATCTCTGCATTTGAGCTGATCTGACGGAATTAGACTTTTCCCACCAACTCTCACTAAACGCTGCTGCAAGCCTGTCCCAGAATATTAATACGCTGAATATGAACATATACAAATTTCTTGTTACAATATCATTTCACTAGTTAATGTCAATCCTAAATGCATGATTCCTCAAACTCGAAAAAGTATATTCCCTAAAACTGGGCATATTAAAAATTATGTTACTCTAATCTCCATAAGCACAAGTTTGTATTATTTTCGTCTTATAATCTGTATCAAACATGGGTACTGTTCAGACATTGAAAATAAATTTCAATGTATATCTGGAAGATGATTACAAATAAGATCAATATAGAAAGAATCATAATTTGTAAAATGTTCATCGTATCCAAAAAAAGGTGCTAAACGATCAACAAGAAACCCTTAAAAAATGGAGAGCTGCTTCGATTGAGGCGTCTCATGTTGATCGTTTCATGCTGACCAAAGCCTCTTTCTTTTGATCTTCAATGGAATCACAAGCTGTAGCAGTAGTGTCTTGACCCATTTCAAATTGTGCAAGGAAGAAAAGCACTAATGAAAATGGTTCAATGAGAAATCTTTTCATGTATACCACTAAATTCAATTCTCCAATAATTTTTCTAGCAAGTCCTTTCTGTTTCAAGGAAAGTTGAGTAAATTGAGATTGGAGTAACACAATTTTTTGGGGGTAGGAGGGTGAGGTAGGAACTCTCAGCAGATCTTCTGCACCAACACGGGAAAATGATGAAGCAAAAATTAAATTCAATGTGGTATTTATTGTAGCCAGTGACCCATCAAATCGACGAATCTAATCCAAAACCACGCCATCTCCCCACCTCTATTTTTAATGCATATGTCACATCAAACGTGTTTAGTCAAAAAGGCTGCCCTTGTTGGTTTGATGGGTTAGTCTCATCAAAACTTTGTACACTAATTTAATAAGTCTCGTACAATCTCTACATTTGAGCTGATCTGACGGAATTAGACTTTGCCCACCAACTTGCACTAAACGCGGCTGCAAGCCCGTACCAAAATATTCATACACTGAATATGAACATATACAAATTTATTGTTACAATATTATTTCACTAGTTATTGTCAATCCTAAATGCATGATTCCTCAACCTCGAAAAAGTATATTCACTAAAACTAGGCAGATTCAAAATTATGTTACTCTAATCTCAATGAGCACTATTTTGTATTGTTTTCGTCTTATAATCTGTATCAAACACGGGTCCCGTTCAGGCATTGAAAATGAATTTCAATGTATATTTGCAAGATGATTACAAATATGATCAATATAGAAAGAATCACAGTTTGAAAAATGTTTATCATGAAACCCTTTAAAAATGGAGAGCAGCTTCGATTGAGGCGTCTCATGTTGATCGTTTCATGCTGGCCGAGGCCTCTTTCTTTTGATCTTCATTGGAACCACAAGCTGTACTAGTAGTGACTTGATCCATTTCAAATTGTGCAAGGAAGAAAAGCATTCATGAAAATGGTTCAATAAGAAATATTTTAATGTATACCACTAAATTCAATTCTCCAACAATTTTTCTAGCAAAATCTTTCCGTTTAAAGGAAAGCTGAATAAATTGAGATTGGAGTAACATAATTTTTTGGGGGTGGGAGGGTGAGGTAGAAACTCTCAGCAGATCTTTTGCACCACATGGGAAAATAATAAAGCAAAAACGAAATTCAATATGTAACGCCCCGAATTTCCGTGAAACCCGAAACGCCATTTCGTCTCTCTTTAAAATATATATTTAACAAATATTGCGGAAATAAACTGAATTTTAAAACATCACATTCATTTGGGAAATTTGCGATGGTAGCCCAATTTAAATACATCTACTTGAAAGCATTCCATAAAATTCCAAATCTCAACAATTTAACTTAACAAAGCTCAATAAACTAGACTTTCAAAATAACTTAAAATAAATGTTGCCATATTGCCCATCATTCGTCTCCGCCTCCGAACTCTGCAAATGTTGTTAAAAACGGAGTGAGTATTTCAAAAGAAATACTCAGTAGACTCATCGCCAATAATTAGTTTACAAGATAATTGAACAAGTAATTATGCAAATATTATAGTGACATTCTCTTCTTAGTCATAAGTATCATGAAATGAGTGCAATATGAACATACTCTTGTCTTCTCATATGCAAATAAAGCATATAAGTTATGACATGCATAACATAAATTTCTCTTCTTATTTCATACGAGATTTGATATGATCCGGACCAAGCATCGAAGGGCAAAGTCGAGCCATCGGCAATATGATAATGATCTACGTGCAAAACGGAGTAAGTTCCATGTTGGGGCCGAGCCGAGAAGAGGGACGGATCAGGCCAAATCAAGGGATCAAAATTATTTGTGCAGAAAGGTCATTACGGCCGTAATGGAGATCCTTCACGGCCGTAACGCATATAATCACGGCCGTAAAAGCTATTGTCACGGCCGTAATCAACTATCGAGAGAAAATGCAGAATTTCAGCAGAACCAGGCTTACGACCGTAAGTCTGATCAGATCTGACACGAAATTAACAAAAAATTAAACAACTGGAAAGATAAAACTGACGATAGGAACTTGACCCAAGATTCACGACACAAGAAATTGACGATGCGGAATCGAGATCCAAGGTTTTCGAAACACCACAAGGACTTGTCAATTTCCTTGATAAGATTCTAATTGGAAACGCCACAAATATTCTCGCGAATATTTGATAAGTTCAACGCCACAAATATTTCACAATATTTGATAAGTTGGATTTGTTCTCGAAGAACACAAAAGGGACTCCTCAACCTTTCAATTGGAGAAAACTATTTCAACTTTATTAATCTCAAAACTCAAACTAAACTGTTTTTTTACAATCATGGAAAAGAATATATATAAGCAAAATAACCTAGTTGCTAATTTACTCAAAATAGAATTCTAATTAGACTAAAATTCTAAAATAGGAAAATAACTAAAAATTATAAAGCAAACAAAATAATTGAAATTCCCGCAAAATCTGGCCCGCTCCTCAGTTACGGTCGTGAAGAATATATTTACGGCCGTAAAGCCTTCTCTGGTCCAAAACTGTTTTACGAATTACGGCCGTAACTTTAAGACTTACGGCCGTAAGCCTAGTTCTGCTGAAAATCTGCCTTTTCTCTCGATAGTTGATTACGGCCGTGACAATAGCTTTTACGGCCGTGATTATATGCGTTACGGCCGTGAAGGATCTCCATTACGGCCGTAATGACCTTTCTGCACAAATAATTTTGATCCCTTGATTTGGCTTGATCCGTCCCTCTTCTCGGCTCGATCCCAACATGCAACTTACTCCGTTTTGCACGTAGATCATTATCATATTGCCGATGGCTCGACGAGATTCCCCGACTGGGATCTCATCAAGATTCTCTTTTCTTGTCTCATGCAATTAAACATATAAATCACATAAATCCACATAACACATGCAATTATAATATAAATAAATTAGTGGGAGCGAGTCTACCTCAATTTATCTCAAATCACGTAAAAAGATGGAGCGGGAAGTAGCCTCAATCTCTTAATCGTCCGTGCGTTTCGTCTAGCCAAAATATGAAATAAAGCTTTGAATTAGTAATTCGGAATTTTAGGTTTAAAATGATAAGGTAAAATTTAGGGACTCGATGGGTATTTATTAAAACTGAAAATAAGTGTTTAGGGATTGAAATAAATATTTTGAAAATAGTGAGGCTGATTAGAACCATTTCAAACCTGCAGGGGCTAAATTATAAATAATCGAAACTTTGGGACTGATTTGGTGAAGTGCTGAAACTTTTGGAACTAAAATTAATATTTAAAATAATTAGGACTAGAATGACTAAATTTAAAATTAGGGCTGAAATAAGAAATTCTTAAAACTGAAAGGACTGAATTAAAACATTTAAAACTTAAGGGACTAAAATAAGGGCTTTATAAAATTCGGGGTTAAATTTTAGCGACACATTACTTTTTTTTTTTTGAAACGATTTTATATTATTTAAAAATTTCGGTCGCTACAACCTTACCCCCCTTAAAATAATTTCGTCCTTGAAATTTAAACTTACTTGATCTAGAATATTTAGATACTTAGCTAGAATCTCATTCTCTTTTTCCCAGTAGCTTCAAGCTACTCTGTCTATCCCACTGGACTTTGACTTAAGGAATCTCTTTATTTCTCAAGATATGGACTTTTCTCTCTACTATGCAAATGGATGCCTCTTCATAAGACAAATCTTTTTGACTGCAATAGACTGATAATTCCCCACATGATTAGGATCATGAACATACTTTCTCAATAGGGAAACATGAAAAACATTGTGAACCACTGTAAATTCAGGTGACAAAGCCAAACGATAAGCCACGTTCCTCACTTCCTCTAGTATTTCAAATGGTCTGATAAAACGAGGCCTTAATTTCCCTTTCTTGCCGAAACGAAAGGTACCCTTCATAGGAGCTACTTTCAAGAACACTTTCTCTCTAATCTCAAACATCAAGTCTTTTATTCTTTGATCAGCATAGCTTTTCTGTCTGTCTTGGGCAGCTTTAATCCATAATCTGATCTCCTCGATAGCCTATATTTTTTTCTCAATTAATTCTGAATCCAATAATTTCCTCTCATTAACTTCATCCCACTCGATTGGCGATCGACATCGCCGTCCATACAAAGCTTCATAGGGTGCCATACCAATGGTAGCTCGAAAATTATTTGTTGTAGGCAAACTCTACTGATGGAAAATGTGTCTCTCAATTACAATTTAGGTCTAGAACACATGCCCTAAGCATATCTTTCAATGTCTGAATTTGGAGATGGTAGGCAGTACTAAAATTCAACTTAGTACCTATAGCCATCTGTAAGCTCTTCCAAAATCTTGAGGTGAAATCCTCGAATCTCTATCTGAAAAACGGACACTAGCAATCCATTAAGTCGGACAACCTCTCTAATATATATTTGTGCCTCATACAAAGCCATGTGAAAAGACGCTTAATAGCTATTGTGTAGAACTCAATCAATCATCCGACATTATCCAACTTATTAACTCATTCACTGACCTTCTATTTACAACCTTTCAAGGATCTATACTGATATCGAATCCACGATATAAATATCAATTATTCCAATGCTTAAACTATAAATCAAGAAGATTGATCAAGAATAAAACCTTATGATCCAAAACATAGAAACGTGGTATCAATTCCAAAATATTGAGCACAAACTCAAACTTGGCAGAATCTTTCTGAAAAGATTTACATACGTAATCATTTCTAAACTTGACTGAAATTTCCTTTTCAAAATTGGAGAAATTCAAACTTGAATCCTTTAATCCATACTTTTAAATCATGCACCAAGTACTTGATATCACATACGTATTCTAGCTGAGGACTAATGTACTAACTTAAAGCAGCATCATAGGGATCAGATATGATATTCTCAAACTTAAGAAACTTCACTAATTTCCCAATTTGAAGTTCAAGATTTAATTTTCACTGTTCTCCCAAAACTTCAATTTATGTCACACCTTGAACAACACTTCGATTAAGTCTATCCCCTATAAATAAGACTTATGTGAATCATATAGGATTTCTCATCAAATTTACTTAACTCAAAGATACAATCTCATTATAAGTGAAAGTCACACAACTGATCATCTCAGGTTTTCCATTATCATAGCAAAGTACTTTACTCACATCAAAAGTATAACCGATAATAAGTAATCAAAACTGCATCACCGAAATTTTAAATAAATCCATATATCTTATGACTCGAAATGAAGATTCCCAATCGTATGTAATATTTCACCATAATCCAATAAACCATCCAGATAAGGTCAATTGACTCAATATATTCACACGATTTTATTTTATTTTTCACGGTTAACCATAACGTCCATTAACCGTCTACTCACCATATCTTGTAGTAATCATGTAACATATCACTTATCATCATATCATATGATCTCAAATATTCATATCAATCTCTCTAAGATTACAATATAATAACCATCATATCTATCACATGAACCCTTATATGTCAATCTGCTCACTAAGATTATATATCAATCTCCCAAACTCAATAAACATTGAATTCTACCGTTGTCACTCTTTCTGCACACTACTACGTAATAAGTTATCACTGTGAAGTTTGATCCCCATTTTCCACAAATTCTATCCACAAGGACAATTGCATAAAAGTTCATTTCTTATTTCGAACCGAGATACCATCAGTAACAATCTCCAAAAATTTTAATATATGATCTTATCATAAACTTTCCTCCGATCAAATGCATTAATTCTGCAATACTTGTACAAATCTAGGACCTGATAAAATTTCTTTCATCAATTTCATCCAACAATTTTCTCTCATGATCTTCTAGTATCATAAATGAAAACTTAATGTACATTAGTGAATCATTCACTGATCACGACGAAGCCCTAATTCATTTTCCATGACTGATACTCATCTTTCTTCGATTCTCACTTAGAACCAAATATAGCATAACTTATTCATGGAAAGTCAACTTATTTCATAATCTCAATACATCATCATCTTCAGTTCTCACCATAAGAGCAATCGCATTATTCCTTATAATTACCTCTTATACATTTTTATATTCAAATGACCTTATGACAATCATCATTATCTCACATAATCCCGAACATTCAATCATATGTCCCCAATTTCTCACTATAATAAATATCTACTTCTTTAAGGCATCCCACTATAAACTATTTCCAATATCACCCATTCATGATAACTGACTATTCCAAATAATTATATTATATGTAAATAAACAAATTTTTAACACATCATCTACCAAATCAACTTCCAAAATAAATCAACAGTATTATCACTTACCATCATAATTTATAATATTCTCCAATATAAGTGATCACTTTATACTGATAATCAATTTGTTCTCAAGAATAATTAAGATTCTTCCCAATAATGCCATAATATTTGTCTTCACTCATCTTTCAAAATATAATTTGACATTTTCCAATGTATGCATCATGTCATCACATAACTTCACGTATACCTTGACATCCAAGTAGTTGTATACATCATCTTGTTCTTGAAATTGTAAAACAAGGAGAGTATTTCAATAGAACTATATCCATTACAAAAATGGTCACACTTCGAAGAAGTCAAAAATATCTCAAGAGCCACTATCCCTTTTTATCATTTACTAAATCTTGCTTGGGGTATAAATGAACTTGCAAGTCTAACCTCAATTCTCTTAGTGGGTGCTTACCCTACTATGCTCTTAACTCAAAATGATAACATTTTAGGCAGAGTCTCCCTTGTAATTTGGACTTATCCAACCCGTAGGTATACTTCATAACCAACAATAACAACCTATAGTTATACTCCACATCTGACCACTACGATTTAAATATTGACAACAATTCCAGCAAACTTCAATTCCATAAAAATATCCCAGAAATCAATTCATAATTCCTCAACATAACAATTTCAAATCATAATTTCCAACATCAAAATATCAATTCCTTCAATACATTAATTGGCTCAAATGACCACTCATTTGTCATACTTATAAAATATATGCCACAAATCATAGTTCCAAATTTTTTTAATTATAAGACCAAACAACATTATAAATTTCTCTCAAAATAGAGGAATAATCCACTTACTCAAACACAATATCAAGTCCTTAATTTCCAATAATTAATAATCAAAACTTTAAATCTCTAATTTCATAACTCTTCTAGTAAAAGTCACAATAAAAATCACATCACTTATAATCTCAACATCTTATCACAACTTCATAAAACTGGCTTGCTGGCTTGCTATTTCTCGTTGATTTACTAAAAATGTTGACAACAAGTGACTAATGAATTTTCGCAACAGTTGCTCTAAAATCACTAGCTATGACCTCATAATGTGCGGCACAGTAGTCAATAGTGTGGTTATATATCCAACATGAGGTGTTGGTCCAAACGATATATATTTTGAAAATATTGTCTAATCCTTTCTGTTGGCTCTTCGTAAATGGTGCCATGTCTAAACTCAATTTTGCAAAGTCCAGTTAGGGTTCTAATATTTAAATTTTTTGAGGACAAAATATTTTATGAAAACATCCTTTAAATTATATCATTTCCCATTATGCTCCAGAAACTTGTCTTTCCTTCTTCTCTTTTCTTTTCTTTCTAATTCAGATATAATTTCTCGTTATACTCCAAAACTCATTTCTTTCTTATTATTTCGGATACTAATTTTCTAATTCTTTCTCATCTTCTCATTCTTTCTTGTCTAAATCTCAAAACATTTATTTCTCAAGTATCCGAAATAAATAAGATGCATATGCTAAACTTCTTTACCTTCGGAATCAGCGGAAGGAATGATGGCACTGGCAAAAGTCGTCAAAATATTATTTATTATTTTTAAAAAAAATCTCTTAGAAAATTTTGCAAGTCTACAGAAACGTAGACCTTGCTCTGATACCAAGTTGTAATGCCCCGAATTTCCGTGAAATCCGGAACACCATTTCGTCTCTCTTTAAAATATATATTTAACAAAAATTGCGAAAATAAACTGAATTTTAAAACATCACATTCATTTGGGAAATTTGCGATGGTAGTCCAATTTAAACACATCTACTTGAAAGCATTCCATAAAATTCCAAATCTCAACAATTTAACTTAACAAAGTTCAATAAACTAGACTTTCAAAATAACTTAAAATAAATGTTGCCAAATTGCCCATCATTCGTCTCCGCCTCCGAACTCTGCAAATGTTGTTAAAAACGGAGTGAGTATTTCAAAAGAAATACTCAGTAGACTCATCGCCAATAATTAATTTACAAGATAATTGAACAAGTAATTATGCAAATATTATAGTGACATTCTCTTCTTAGTCATAAGCATCATGAAATGAGTGCAATATGAACATACTCTTGTCTTCTCTTATGCAAATAAAGCATATAAGTTATGACATGCATAACATAAATTCCTCTTCTTATCTCATACGAGATTCTCTTTTCTTGTATCATGCAATTAAGCATATAAATCACATAAATCCACATAACACATGCAATTATAATATAAATAAATTAGTGGGGGCGAGTCTACCTCAATTTATCTCAAATCACGTAAAAAGATGGAGGGGGAAGTAGCCTCAATCTCTTAATCGTCCGTGCGTTTCGTCTAGCCAAAATATGAAATAAAGCTTTGAATTAGTAATTCGGAATTTTAGGGTTTTAAAATGATAAGGTAAAATTTAGGGACTCGATGAGTATTTATTAAAACTGAAAATAAGAGTTTAGGGATTGAAATAAATATTTTGAAAATAGTAAGGCTGATTAGAACCATTTCAAACCTGCATGGGCTAAATTATAAATAATCGAAACTTTGGGACTAATTTGGTGAAGTGCTGAGACTTTTGGAACTAAAATTAATATTTAAAATAATTAGGACTAGAATGACTAAATTTAAAATTAGGGCTGAAATAAGAAATTCTTAAAACTGAAAGGACTGAATTAAAACATTTAAAACTTAAGGGACTAAAATAAGGGCTTTATAAAATTCGGGGTTAAAACAGGCATTTAAATAAAATCATAATATATATATGTATGTATATATGCGTATATACACAAAACATATCCCTCTGATTGAAAATCAGAGAGGCAAAGAGAGAGAGAGAGAGAGGCTGGCGACGGGAGACCACCGACCGAGCAACCGGTTATGGCGCCACTGGCGCGAGACAGTGAGGAGAGGGTCGGTGTAGGTGTGAGTAAAGAAAATGACGAAGTCAGATTTTTTTGGGCTGTGATTGGGTGCAAAAAAAAACCGGGTTAACCGAGGCTCAGGTGGGGCGATTTTCGGCGAATCAGCAGGCGGCAGCAGGTAATTGTTTGGGTTTTTCTTTGTTTATTCTTGGGTTTGAGTTTTGATTTGGTTTGATTGATGGAGTTGGGCAGAGGCCGTAGATGAAGTGGAGGTGACGGTCGTGTCTTTATGGAAGGGACGGTGATGGAGTGGGCAGATGGAGATGGGGGCTTTGGGTGGTAGTTTGACTGTGGAGTTGTGTGTGATGGTTCGGTGGTTTGGCAGTGGTGGTGATAGGCGGCAGATTGGTGGTCGTTTTGAAGCGGTGGTGTCCGATGGTGTTACTCTTGATGGTGTTCAAATTGTGGTGTGCATTTGACAATGACAGTGGAGTGGCGACGAAGGTGGAAAGCTTACTGATTGTGGAAGTGTGGCTCGATTCTCCGGTGATTGAGCAGGAGCCGTGAGGTGGTGGAGGCTTACCCAGAATATTGCTTGGAGTTGGCTGCGTGAGTAGTGAAAATCTGAGGTGAAATTGAACAGTAATATTTAGGGCACAGCTTTCTAGGCGGTAGGTGGGCCAAAATTTAGGTTGCAAGAAAATTCCTAATTGGACTAAATTGAAATGGGGCTTAAAATGATTGGATCCAAAATAATAAAATATTGGACTCAAAATTATTACAATTTGGATTCTAAGAAAAAATAATAAGGAATTCGATACTTTAAATTATTTGAGAATTGGGCTCGATTTGGAATAGGTTAAATTTTATTTTTACAATGACTAGACGAACACGCTTCACATTTAAAAGTAAAAAATTCGGGATTAAATTTTAGCGACATATTACTTTTCTTTTTTTTTTGAAACGATTTTATATTATTTAAAAATTTCGATCGCTACACAATGTGTTATTAATTGTAAATAGTGACCCATCAAATCGACGAATCTAATCCAAAACCTTGCCATCCCGCTACCCTTATGTTTAATGCATATGTCACATCAAATGAGTTTAATAAAAAAGGCTGCCTTTGTTGATTTGACAGGAGTTTTATCAAAACTTTGTACACTAATTTAATAAGTCTCATACAATCTCTACATTTGAGCTGATCTGACATAATCCATCTTTGCCCCACAACTTACACTAAACTTGACTGCAACCCTGTACCAAAATATTCATATGCTGAATGTGAACATATATAATTCTCTTGTTACAATATCATTTCACTATTTATTATAAATTCCTAGTGCATGATTCCTCAACCTTGACCAAGTATATTCACTTACTCTTTAGGAGCCTGGAACCAAAACTGTGCCCACAACAATATCCCCGACTTCACTTAGATTCAAATTTGTTTTCTCAGTCAATGCCTAAACAAAAGGTTGTGACAAAAAATGATATTAAATATGTAATTCCTAAATGTGAAATTCAGCAGCTTAAAAATCATTTGAAGTGCAAATAAGAACAAGAAACAAACCCTTAACACAAGTGCAAGTAAATCATCAGGATGAGCATCTTTGAAGCCTCCTCTATTTGACTTCCAAAGTGCAGTTCGACAGGCACTATACCAAGTTAAAAGCGTATGTATTTTTGAAGCATGTATAACAAATTGAATCTGTCTACACTTGATTCAAAATACAAGTCAGAACAGGATAACTTACGCTACTATGACCACATCATCACCAAACACAGAAGCCCTACGGTATGCAGCACCATCTCCAGCTGAAAATGTCAGCATTTCTTCCTATTGACACGGACATAAATGAGCAAGTTGAAGTCACAATTTCATATCACACACACACACACACAATTTGAGAAGGACTTGTTTGGGTTAGTTTTGTTATAGCTCAAATTAATTAAAAAATTGTGTTAGATGAATATGTTGATTTTGGTTGAGTTGAATTAATTCTCGTCGTGGATAAAATTAATTATTTAGTCGAGTTGAATTAATATCTAGTTTTAGTTGAAATTAATTATTCAATTTGGTTGATAATAAGTGTAAGAATAAAATAAGGATGAAATAATAAATAAATTTTATTATCACTACAATTAATACGGCGACAAATACATTAACTTAAATTTCGAAACTAAATGTATTTTCCATTTTATCTAAAGAATGACACATGTGTTAATGAAATTAATGGTAAAATAAATAGTTTCAATAAAATAATAACCAAAATTAACTTAAAAAGGAAAATAAAAAAATACTATTCATTTGGTGTGAAATTTGAAGTTCTAGGTTAAAGATGAGTTAATAGAATAGAGTAAGAGAAACTATATTTTAATGTAAAGTAGACTGCATTTTGAAGTTTTGGGTTGGAGATGGTAACGAGGTAGAATATTTTAATTACACATAATCTTTCATTATTCAGAAATGCATGTATCTTTGAAATTTATCTTTTTGTATTTCGAGTTCAATTTTGAGTTTTTTTTTTAATTCCATTTTAAGTTTTCCGTTTTCGGTCTTTATTTTGAGATTTCCAAAAACGTGTTCTTTTTGTGATTTTGAAATCTGCTTTCCAAAACAAAAAATTGAAAAAATGTGTTTATTTTGAAATTTCGAGAATCATTATCTTGTGATATTTTGTATGTAAGAAAATGATTATTTTGTGATATTTTATATATGTAAATTATTTGACAAATTTAGGGTACATAAACCTTTTTATTTATTTATTTATTTTTTTTGGGTAACCAAAAATTGAGCAAACTTCAATAGATTAAAGAAGAGAGACGATATAAAAAAATAAATAAATAGAAAGGTAGATTAAAGAAGAGAAACGTGCAATCAGATTATGTCTTAGGACAACAATTGAAAAGGAAACACTTTCTGTTTATAGATAAAATAACACAAGTTCACATTACAAGTTTGCATAAAAAGCTTAACAAGCATCCTATTTATCCAGAGTACTCAATGAGTATATTAAGCACTAGCTGCAGCGCGTGCTTTCTAGAAAGAAGTGGCCTTCCCAGTCTTTGAAAAAGTCTGCAGAACTGCCTCTGAACTTAGGCTTATGAACTATTAATCATACATTTAATTATTTTTTGCCAATCAACTAAAAATCTGATTTTTAGCAAAGGCTAAATATACATTATTATAATTAAATAAACACGGACTAAATATTTCTTCTGCGCTAGGAAATTTGTTCTTTTGACTTGCAATGATGTGTAGAATCTCATCTTTTTACTCTATTGTATCTCTTTGATTGGAGTGTCACAGACATATTTCGCAGCCTGTTTGTGATCTCTGTGAACGATGGCCTTGCTGCTGGATCGTGCGACCAGCACTCTTCCATCAACTTTCTCCATTCCGAATCACAAGGTCCTGGGATAGGCGGCCTTAATGTGTTATTTACAATCCCACCTTCACATAAAGCATACAATAAAATTGTCAATTCCTGATAAATAGATTCAAACATCTGAGAACACTTTTAAACATACAGATCCTCATGACAGACGCTAGTCGTGTTGATTACTTTGTTATTTTTATTTTTATTTTTGCTTTTGAGGTTAGCCTCAAAATGCCCACTTCACAGATATAACATGTCTTGATACCTAATTTAGCCTTTTAAGCATTGGCCATATAGGCTCACAAGCTAGTTCCTTGCCAACACCACCTTTCCTATTAACAGTGTCACAGTCGATTCCATATGTTCTTTATTCCACAGATAACTATAATTTATAGATGTCAATAATGATGTTTTACCAATTAGTGTGGTTAGTGTCAATGCTTGGTTCAAAGAAAATGCAGTCCTCTTTGGACAGATCCTTTTAGGTTCTAGTCCAGTCGAGTTCTTCTCAGAAGTGGGGAAATGACAAAACATGTGATGGAATTGGCACATATTTTTATTATTTTGTAACTTCCCAATCTTTATTTTAATTTTTACTCTTTTAAGTTTTTAAATGGTTTCGTGTCCTTATTTTTACTTCCTAAATTCATTAGGATGAGGTATACCAAACTATTCCAAACTATACCGGCTTTCAAGACCGGGGCATCGAGACTAATCTGTCGTGAGCCTATCCCTTTTTTTTTTTTCCCTTTTCTACCACCCAAGGCATTTATAACATGACCCAAATAGGCCTCGCTTACTAGTATTTGAGCAATTCTTTCAGTTTATGTTCCTACCTATTATCTGGATATACCAAGAACCAAGAAAGATATACGAGGAGAAAACATCGTATATGTTTCTTTGGGGGGGGGGGGGGGGGGGGAAGGGATTATGGAAGTTTTGAAATGAATGGAAAGATAATCTACTTACATATAAATAGGAGGAAGTAGGATTCTAAAATTGTGTAGAGAATATGATACTCAGTGAAATTATCTTCTCCGCAGTTTTCTCTTTCTATAGCATCATATAATAAATTGAAAGACTAGCATCAAAAGCTTACCTATGATGGCACCACAGTGCATATCTGCATACGGCTCCTCTCCAGTCCAAATCTCCCACATGGAAATGCCAAATGAGAAAACATCAACCTGCCAAATATTATTACTCTTGAGAAAAAGAAAAAAAAATGAAAAGTAGTCATCGTTTCATCTTTCAAGACATCAAACAGATGATGATTTATATATCTAAGCCTCTGTTTGGCAAACTATAAAAAAACATGTTTTTAAACAACACATTCCTCAAATCACTTTTTAACCACACACATTTTCTCTCTCCACTTTTCAACCACATATTTTTACCTCAAAAACATAAAAAACATGTTTTTGAAAAAAAAAAAACTTTTAACAGACAAAAAGAAAGATAAACAGAGGTCTAACTTTTTCAGAAACCCGATTACTGCTTCCGTTCAATAGCTCTGGAGCCATCCATGGAAGCGTTCCACGAACACCACCAGAAACTAGAGTATTTCTTTTGATTCTTGAAAGTCCAAAATCACCCACCTGAATAAAAAATTTGAACGACCTTATGTATCAATATGAATTAGAAAGCTTTCAAATTTATTTTTTAAAGCTCCAAAAAAGAACCAGAAATTGTGTATTAGAAGAAATGAAAAAATCTTGCTCTTACACCTACAACTATAAGAAGTCCGGAAACTACCTTGCATACTGGCCGTTGCGGATCTCCCAAGTTGACAAGCAAATTGTCACATTTTAAATCAAAGTGAACAATATTTTTCAAATGCAAGTATTCCATGCCAAAAGCAGCATCCAGTGCAATTATAACTTTTTTACGACGATCAAGAGCCCTGTAATAGAATTTCTCACTTCATAAACCGAACTTTTCCAAAGTGCAGCTGAAAGGAAATGTGAAACAAACAAACTCACCGATCCTTCCTTAAGAGGACATGCCTTAAGGATCCATTGGCCATGTACTCAGTCACAGTTGCCAATGTTCCCCCCAGTCCATCAGGAACTACCCCATAGAATGCTACTACATTTGGATGGTGTAGTTTGGAAAGAATATGAGCCTCTCTCCAAAAATCTTTAGTCTGTGAAGAAATAGAAAATAGATATATAAGAATACAAAATAACCATTACTTCTTGTCAAGTGGTTTGTCATTGAAAATGTAACAAGTAATTTTACATCCCGACAGACACAGACCTATAAAGTTATCAATCAAAATAAAATAAAAATTATAATTCCCCGTATTCAATTAGGGAACAAACCAGTTTTTCTTGTTCAGATAGCCTCCCTGCAAAACAGCTCTTTTTTATTCTCTTGATGGCAACATCAGTTCCCCTCCACTTTCCATGAAATACAGTTCCAAATGTACCAGATCCCAACTCATGCAGATCTTCAAGATCTGCATTTTTAATGATCTGCCAATATTTTCAAAGTACTTGAGTCAAAATTATGAATATAATTTATTTCTTGGATATGAACTGCCAAAAGCAGATATTAAATTTCTTGGTTAAAATTTGATCAATCCGGATGAGAAACACATTACTTAATATGGCGTCATGAGGATTACATAGAAAGAAGTTGTTATATGGACCAATAAGAATTAGAAGAAATAGAACTCCTGATATCTAAACTTCTTGTAACTTGTAGGTTCTTACTGACCCCACATCAATTTACACGGCTGAACAAATTGGGGTCATTTTGTTCAGCTTATGACTTACAAAAGGTTATGAATAAGTTTTGGAATTTCATCACGCTTACCATACCGAGTAAAATGTGATGGACCTAGCCACTTCAAAACCTCATTACCATTGTCTATAGTTGCTTTTCTTCCAAGAAGCTTTTGGAAATTTTTACAACTCTCAAAAGGCTATAAACAAGATTTTCTCCACGTCTTTACCTCTGCTTGTTGAAGTTTGAGATAAATCATCAAATATATAGGATCATCAAATTACTAGGATTAATTTAAATATAATCTCAGTAATTTACTGATTCATCTTTAAGATACTAGTCAATATTTTAATCTCCAATTAGATTTCTCACAAGACTTTCTTGCAATGTATTATTAGATAAATTCCAATTATCATTAAATTGTGGGAAACTATTTTTTAAAGATTGATGAAATAACATTTGACACAACTAAACACAAAAACTGTGACATAATCTTTAGAGTCGTAGATAAAATGATTCCTATATCTTGAACCTAGCTAATATACAGTCCTTTGATCCTTTGACAAGATATCCAAGAATTACAAGATGGAATCTTTGGAAAGACCATACAGTTCCCATCCATTTCAATTTTTATGACATAATGGTTAAACAAAAATTATAGTTGCTAGTGTATATTCAAACCTAAAATTGTGTAACTTAGTCATCTTATGTAAGATAATTCAGAAGACATATAGGTCAAATGTAAACATACTATTATATTAGATAATTTTTTTGATGACTACAAAACATAATATAAGGTTTGGTTGTCAACCTGCAAACCATATATGCCAGCTTCAATTTCAATAATTGCAGCATCGCTTATGGATTCACCCTTATCATCTTTGGCAACTTTATCATCCTACAATACACAATCACAAGTAGACCTTATTCCGGTAAAATTTATTCTTCAACATTGCATCAACTATGTATTAAGAATCTTACCTCAGAGTCAGATTCTGTGACAAAACTCTCAGACAGTGTTTCTTCTCCGCAGGATATGCTCACATCAGTTGTTTCATCTTGCACATGAGGGATTGCTGTCAAGGAGGAGGGGACATCAGGAGGCACATTGTCAGTTACATCTTCAACTATTAGAGGCAATTCAGTTGCACCATTTCTGTGACAATTATCTCGGGGTCGAGAATGAACAGAGGTTCCATCTATGATCCTTCCAGGAGGATCACCTCTTCGATAGAAATCATACACCGTTCCCTCTTGAACAGATGCCTCTCTACGTAAAGCACCTTTTCTGGTATTGTTTACCAATGAAAGGTCAGAAATAAGAGAATCAATAAAGTTCTCAGCCAAACTAGATTCATATCCTTGATCTGGTGGTTGGTCAATTCCCCCAGGCCTAACAGGTTTAATCCCATGAGATCCGTGAAAGGCTGCTTTACTGTTAATATTGTCAAGGATACTATTCTTCTGATTATTAATTGTTGTTGGATTCTCAACAAGAAATTCATGTGCAACTGTACTTACTTGGTAAGTTTTAGTTTGCTCTTTCCCATTTTTTTTGGAATTTTCCTCAGAGTTAGTGATTAAAGAACTATTGCCTTCTCGGACTTGTGGCTTTGATGATGAGACATGAATACTGAGGTTTGAGTCCGTTTTACACAAAATCTTAGGCAAATTCATCTTGCATTCCACAACATTGGCATTTTCTATATGATTATTACTAGTGTCATTATTCTTCCTACCTCGATCTGGAGAAGTATCTGTCTCCTCCAACCACAATATTGTATCTTGACCGTATTTGGTATATTCCTTAATATTCGGATCTTCCATAGAGGACTGCTCCTCTTTTGTAGACATTTGATATTTTTCGTCTATTATCTGTTGCTGCTGCATTATCCCTCCTCGCAACAAATTGGAAATTGCATGGGAGGGCAATGTTTTGTTGACAATATTTAATGAAGATGTTTCTGTAACTTCATCTAAAGAGACACCAGGCTTCCCTTTGTTCTTCATTTGTGATTCAGGGTGCAAATCATGTATTCTTTGATAAGGTGTAGCTTGAACATCTAAGGCAGGAGACAAACTAATTGTATCTTGAGAAGAATGTAACTTTTTCCTAGAGTCAAAACCACTGTGATCATAAAGTGAAGAAGTATCAAAATCTTTACTGCGGCTGCGAAAGTGAGAATGCACTGCACGAGTTGGATTGGATTCTATCAGGTGACTATTCAGCTGCTGGCTACTGATCACTTGCATGGTATCATCAGGATAATTATGATAATAACCTGTGACATCAAAATGGTTTGAATTGTCATAAGCTAGTTTGCCCACCGCAAATGGACTAAAAGTCATTCAGACACAATATATTTACAGGCTTGCATATAGGAAAACTTCGGTTATTTAAACTGACCTGGTACTTCAGACCGAAGTGGTGCACTAGAAAGGTGAGCAGTGGGACTTGAAAACATCGACTTGTTGTTTAAGTTATTGCCTCCATTCCATTTCTCTGACACCTGAAGTGAAGTAGGGGAGTCCCTTAGCAGAGTTGGACTACTGTCCAAGTTACTTTCCCTGCTAGAGCTCCTCTGATGACTCGGATCAAGCATGCCATTAACTGCTATAACATACTGATAATCAACGTCACTTTGTTGTAACGTCCTTGCTTCTAATGAACATGGGCTCTCAGAATCAAAAGAGGATTCAAGAAATATTCTTAGTCTCTGTGAACTTCTTTCTAAATCATGATATTCCTCTATCATATGTTGAAGATCTTCATTGGAAGACACAGATATAAGTGCATCAAGGTCTTCACAGGGAAGCTGGTATTTGATTATATGAGGGTGATTGCAAATTGCAGTAGTCTTTTTCGCAAGCTCACAATATGTTAGATTCTGTCTTATGGATATAATTCTCGTCTCCCCGCCAACATATCTAAGTTTCCCATCATTTGGTCTAGGTAATATTTTTCCCCCGAAACTGCAGAGGAATTTCATCTTTCCAGTAAAGGAACAGCCCGGAACTCCTGATGCTTGATTATAAGCCTGAAATGCACTAGGGGAGTCAGATGCATGAATAATTGGAATGGGACCACTTCTATCAGAGTAAAAGTCATCCGAGAACTTTGCTTCTTGTTGTTCATTAGCCTGGTATTTCCCGAAATATCTACTTGTAACATCCAAATAAGTCTTATTATCCACATCTAATCCATGTCCTTTACTAGGAGAATAACCTGCAAACTCTGTGCGATCCTCTGAATCTGTGTTCTTTGTTCCAAGAACTCCTTTTAGATCTTCATACAGAAGAAGGTGATTCTGTACAATGTCAGAATATGCTCTATTCGTTGTACTTTGATCGAGATCACTCATGACATGTATTCTTCTCGGTGTAAGACGATCCTTCAGAAACTCAGGTGAAAATTCTTCCCCGGTCTGTACAGATACATTACGCAGACAATTATTTCCATTGTTTTCATCACTTGGCATAACATTGGTTGAAGCAGCATTAGCTTGTCGGCCTGAAGTACTAGAAAGTTCATATGTCATGCTCTGAATCAATAATGAATTTCCTTTTGCATGATCATTTTCCAGCATTTCAAACTTCTTCCTTAATCTCTATCAGAACCCGTGCGTACAGGAAACTCGTGCATATTATTTTCTCATGTCGTATACAAATTTTAAATTCAAAAGATAATTGAGTTGGCTCCTTCCTTAGTTTATCTTCCCATGTGTACTTCTACAAGACCAACTAGTAATGCGTAAGAAATAGCTATAACACCAGACTTCATACAATCAGAGCTTTTTCCTACAGGAACTTCCCCTCCTTCAACTAATTAATTAGTCATAATAAATTTATGCCTCATAGATTTCTAAGAGTTTGATAACCAACTCTTCGTGTATCCAAAATTCGAAGTTCTTTCCTGGATTTTGCCCAAAATGATTACACTATTCTTTAACTTCTACTCACTCATCCCGTTTATTTTAGCAGACCGATCAAGGTATCATCACCAACTGTTTCAAAGGAAAAATAGAAAGAAAGAAAGAAACAATATAAGAAAGTACATAAATATTTCAATCGAAACACACACACACACACAAAAGACGAAAACGAAAACAAAATTATCAAACTGCAGCAATGTAATGCAAAAACCCAGCATTTTACAACACCAGTTGAACGCAATATTCAGAAATCACATAAATTATTCAGGTACTATCATCATCAAGAATAAGAATTCGTTTTCATTTTCAACATGTCCAATAACAATTACGAGTACCCAGGAATAGAAAATTGAAAAACGAGTCAGAAAGAGAGTTCCCGTACAAATTACACGTCTTTTTGTGTGATTTCCCTGCCAGATTTTCAATACATTCTTCGATAATTTCAGGGGGGTTCCGTGATAAGAAAATTGATGTTGGACATTGGGTTTTGCTTGTTTGTGAGGCACTGGCTGATAGGAAGAAGGTGAAAGAGAAGAGGGCATTGCATGGGTGTCGGAAGGAATATCAAAGGAGGGATGGGAGACTCAATTGCTTAAAATAACGCGGCGTCATAATAGGAGCGGCTATTAACTATAACGTAATTTCAAGGCCCCCCACCTAGGCGTGAAGAATAAACCATCAAACTGTCAAATTGAATTAAATCTCAATAAATGGTTTAATTTACATTTTAATTGTCAAAGTTGCGATTTTATATCGCCAATACACCGAATTTTAAAAAATTAAAAAATAAAGGCAAATGTTCAATTTAAAAAAAAAATAGCACTCTTTATATTTTCAACAAATCAAAATTAAGGAGTCAAAAATTAATTTATTCAGATTCACTTCCATTAGGAAAAGATTATTGTTCCTACATTTTATAATCATTATTCAAGATATTTTCTTAAAATAAAATTTAATGTACTAAGAACTAAGTAAGGTTTATTTAAGAAAATTTTATAAGTTTGCTTTTATATAATTAGTTTGTTTATCAACGTGAGTTGATTCACAGCGCTGCACTCAATTAGAAATTGAATACTATTATTGAGCTAGTTTCAATTTGAAATTTTAGACGAATATATGTCATTGAGCTCACTTTGGAATATGCTAATTCATTCGTTGGCAAATTGCGGTTTCAAACGCACCAAACTGCCAAAAAATGTTTTGATTTGGTTTAAAAAGAATTGGTTTGAAATATTGCTGTAAACCGTCTAAATCAAATCGTGTTCACCTCAATCCACCCATAGGTGATTAAGAGAGAGAAGCTACAAATATAGATAGGGTTAATTTCAGCAAGAGTCACTGAAGTTTCATTAGAATTTCGAAAAGATCCCTCAAATCTCACAAAAAATCTTCAAAAGAGTCAATGAAGTTAAGACTTACACCAATGGTTGGTCACTAGCTAAATTTTTAATCCATAAACAAATATTAAGGGCATGTTTGGTTTGTGTTTCAATTTTATGTTTTGACTCTTCGGGGCCTATTTTAAGATTACTATAAAAACGTATTTGGTTTGTCATTTTGAAATTCTTAGAAGTTATTTTATGGCATTTTATTCCATGAAATTTGATTATTCAATTAAAATAAAATAATTTTCTAATATATAATTCCACTTATATATACATTTCAGATTGATAATTAATCTCATAATATCTTTTTTTCGCTCCAAAATAAAATAATAAATTTAGTTCAAAATATAGGAAATAAAAAAATAACGACGTGAATTGAGAATACTTTTATTTGTATTCATTTATATATAAATATATTTTTTATTTTTTTTGTAAATAATCATCAAGAGCTTAAACTATTTTTATTTTTCTACATAAATTTATAATTTAATTTTTAGATTTTTTCTAGAATCTTAGAATTAATTTTTCAAAATTTATTATTTTTAAAATTTTTTGTTTTAAAATTTATTTTTTAGGATTTTTGTTTATTTATAAGAATTTTTATTTAAATGCTTGTTTTCCATGTTTTGAGTGTTTTAAGAATTTTAACTGAAAAAACACAAAATGAAATAAATGCTTTTTGAGTTTTAAGTCAAAAGTTTTACCTTATTTTCGAAAAGGTATTTTTAGAAATGTCATACCAAATGTGCTTTCAATGTTTTGCAAAACTGAAAACATCAAACAATATGCACTCTAAGTATTTGAATTTTAATTTAAATTCTAAATAATAAAAAGAAAAACATAAAAAATCACCTAAATTTTTTTTTATAAATAAATATTACTAGAATTTTACTTAAAAAACTACTTTTATAAATTTATGAACACTAGTATTTCATCCGTACAATGCATGAAAGTTTCTATACATAATATCAATTTCAATAAGTATTCATAAAATCTTAATACTTATACATAATTAACACTACCATAAAGGCATAAAAATAACTTTATATTACAATAATTATTAAGATTTTAAAAATAACAAAACTAATTCAAATTATTAAAAACTTACTAGAACAGTAAATTTCAATTTATATATTTAAATAATAAATGAATATTTATTTCAATAATTTTTATAAATTATTATTAACTTCACTGAAAATGTAAATTTAGTATTTTTTTTAATGATATATCATTAATATAATGGGTGCGAATATTGATGCATGTGGAAGATATCGATATATTTCTTGTAATTTCTACATTTGCCTCTAATATTTAACTTCTTTTTTTAAAAAAAAAAAATTTCATTCAAAAACACCAATCACAATAATCAGAAATGCGTGTTTAATGTTAACCATGGAAATATTTGATTTAACCAATAAATTATAACTTTATTGACAAAAATAAATAGTCAAAATAATAATTTTAAAAATCTCACAATTATCATGATACGAAAATCGAACAAAGTTGGAGATCACGAAATTATACTGAAAATCTTATACCTTATAATTTAAAAAATAAATTATTAAAACGAAGAATGATTAAGAAATATTAATAATTATATTAATATTGTTAACTAAAAAGGAAATCAAAGTATTAAATATTCAATAGCCTTCGTTCAATAACGTTGTCTATAAATTATTTATAAACAACATATTTTTTCATCCCACTTTTTAACCACACACATTTTTCAATACTACTTTTCAACAATATTTTTTATTTTGAAAACAACAATATTTTTTTTATAAATAAAAATATAGCCACTGAGCGGACGCTTAATTTATTTAAATAGATAGTAGCAGTAGTAGTATATTTCAAAAATATGAATTGTACTACTATAGATAACAAATGATTTACCATTAATAGTAAAAACAGAATTTTAATATTGATAGTTGCACATATGATTTATAGTATTAAGAACAAAAAATAAATAAAATATTAATAATTTTAATACTAATAGCTATAAATATTGACTGAATCCATTACGTATTTGTGTTAACAATTTAAATAATAATCATTATAATCATAATGAAAATATACAAATAACAATAACATCAGATTAATTATTTAATGTAATACTAAAACCTTACAGAATTAAGAACTTAAATGATCAGGATTAAAATATGACATTAATCTACATGGATATAAACACGGATACAATATTACAATTGCATTAAGTGGAAAGTAATATATATATATATATATATATATATAGTGAAGTCAAAATATGGGCGATAACAATTATTTTGCATTCATACCAACTTAAATTTTGCATATACATTTGTTAGACTATCCTCTTTTTATATATGTATAGATGCATAGAGAAATAATTTTTTGCTATTTTTTCTTCAAATTTTAAATATTTAATACTGTAAAATATCTATTATCTAATTTATTTTATTGTTTAGAGTTTAAAATTTTTAAATACTTAATATTTGTTTTTATTTTCGAAATTTAGCCAAGTGACAATTGCCGAAATATTTGCAAACTTTAGTGACCGTCGTGTAAGTTTCAACTTCAATGATCATTTTGAAATTTAGTAAAACTTGACCGTTTTGAAATTCGGTAAAACTTGATTGATTTTTTGTGTAAGATTCAAATTTTAGTAACCGTTTTGAAATTTCAGTGAAACTTCAGTGACCATTTCTGAAATTAATCCAATATAGATAAATTTGGTCAATTTCTTTGGCATTTCAAAGGGAGTGTCTAAGTCTTAACGTACAGTTTTTAGTAAAACATAAAGAAATATGTTAGAATCAAAGAAATATGTTAGAATCAAGTTAACTTGTTGAAATTATATACTCCCTCCGTCCCACAAAAATAGTTTATCGTCCGTCCCACAAAGATAGTCCACTTTCTTTTTTAGAGTGAAGTTAATATTTTATGTTTCATTTTACTCCTATTTAATTAGTTTAAATAAATTTATACTCTTTCAATTTTGTGGAAAACTTCATAAATTTATTATGAGTATATTAGGAAAAGTGATTGTAAAATTTATGTTTTCAACAACATTAATTGACACTTCTTAATCTGTGTGAAAATGAGTATAGGAGTATCTTTGTGGGATGGGGGGAGTAACTAATTTCTTCTCAGAGTTAAGTTGAAAGCTAATATGTATAGCTCCTAGCTGCTTGGTTATAGAAAAAATCGAGTTTTTAGTAAATTTTGATAAAAACTAATGAAATACATAGCTAAAAATTTGAAAAAAGTGTTGAATCTCATGAATTATGTGATCCACTCGGCTCTTTGATAATTTTTTTCCCTTCTTTACCCTAATTGATAATCACAGCCATTACACGAAGGGGTGTCGTTGAATTTGTAAATACCAAATTAAGTTCGAGCATGAGGAAAAGTAACCAAGTATAGAAGATGAATTTATAGAGGATTCATAGTGTTTTTTTTATCAGAGTACTTCTCAAATCAATTATACCAAATCATGGTTGAAAAAAATAACATTTTCAGCAAGTGAACGATGAGCAAATTATCCGTTTCGCACCCCTTCCATAGCAAGAATTGGGGGATCATTTAGTGAAAGAACAACGTTGTAGTCTGATTTATTGGTGATGGTGTCATGGTCATGAGAATGGGAAAAATGTAGTCCATCCTTTTATAGCAAATAGCAATGCATTCCTGCACCAGTTAGAAGCCACAATAACATATCCATTATGGTTTCTGACTTTCTGTACACACATCCAACCTCAAATCTATTAATATTCTTGTGGCTTCTTGAATGTAATGTTTTTTATATCCGTTCAAGGATTAAATTGATAGGATTGGTCCTAACAATATGAAAGAACAAATGGCCAAACATGACAATTGAACCCTATACCCTTTTCTCCATGAACTGAAATATAATTCATTGCAAAATTTCACTGAAATTTACTTCTTTTTCTCTTTATTATCCAAATTTACATCATAAGTTTCATGTGTATCAATTTGTGACACTAAAATTTAAGCCATAAGTATCATAATATTTTTGAAAGCATTATAATATGACACTTTAAAAGACGTCAATTTGAGTAAATCAGAAATATCATATAATTCTTGAAAGTGTCAACGTGTGATACATCTTGAAAGATGTAAATTTCAATTTAACCCCAAAAATTAAGGTATTTATGCGGTTGTCCCAATAGCTTACCTTTAGGTCAGGAACTTAAATTTACTTTAAACCTACTATTAACAAATACTACCCGTTTAATATTTACAAAATGCAAGAATACGGCCACACACAATCAAAATATACGTTGACTAAAACATGCTACAAATTCATGAAAACCTCCTCCTGATTTCTTTGCAACCAAAAACTTACCAACACATTTTTCTACCTTTACAAAAAGCTGAGATTTCTCTATGATTTTGGGCGATTTTTAGCTCTTCTGAAGATTTTTGGTGATTTTAAATTCGGGAAGATTGTGAGTTCTTGTAAAGATTTTGAAACAGTCTACTTTCAATATTTCACATCTATTCCTAGAAGATTTTCCTATTCAATTTTTTACAAATTCAACCTAATTTCTTACCTGAGAATGCTTCGTTTTACGGTTAAAATTGAATAATCAGGACAACGTGTAATTTAAAGTTGTTTTTATATCTTTTGAATTTAATTATTGTTTTTATTTGATAGTTAGATTTAGACTTTGATAATCTCACACTATTTTTGGAAGTTTTTGTATCAGTTTAATTACTTGGATTTGTTGGAATTATATATGACCATAGAGTATAAATCACGATAATTAAAATAAAATATAATTGATTGTATTAATATGATGTTGTATTTGTCCATAGGTCGATTTGATATTACAGATTGAGTGTTTAAGTTGTTAAACGCAAAAAGATTCAATTTGTAATTCGATCTAAAATTAATATTCACGATCAGTAAATAAATATGGAAAATTTATTTTTATAAGATCGTCTCGATTTTATTGAAGTCTGTCCGACTTTGGTAATAAAATTGAAAGTACGTTTGAAACGTATTGAACGGAACCAAATGAAATAAATTTGTGACATTGACCATACAAATTTAATTTCACTCGACTATCGTATGTGGGACCTTAATCCTAATCGGATAATGGACTTCGATTACTAACTTGAAGTTCTTTGAGGTATCAATGAGTGAGATTAAATTGCTGATCAATATCTCGGTACTTTGAGAATCAAAATGAACTAATGAGGAATATATATTCGTATTATGGAATCCGTCACCTTTTAGGTATTATCATATACTCACTATATCTTCTAGTGGATAATTGAATTTGAGCTTAGTATTTCGACAGTGAATGTTGAATTCTATGATGTGATATGATCACATCGAGCTGTCATATAGAAGATAAGAGTTAAGAGTTTATGAATATTCATAGAAGGGCATTTTGGTCAGTTTAGCTTGCTCTGAATATTCGAGTTGATCAACGGGGATAACATGTAAGAACGATAAGTTAGAGGATATAATTATTGATTAATTGTTTCAGTAATTTCAATTTTACTAAGAATGCAATCTCGTTCTTTTAGTGGAATATAACGTAATTAATAAATTAATTTTGGCTGATCAAGAGTTGACGAGATCATAATTAATTTATTGGAGCTTAATTTAGTTGGGTCCGATCAGGTTTCCTCGGTAGCTTCACTATAATGGGTTTATACATGCTTATTACCTGTATTGGGATGTGCAGAAATGGGCCTGGATTATAGTACTAGGCTTGGTAGGGTTTTGGAGTGTAAAGAGGTTACAAATAGTCTCACAAGGCTATTTTTCTTAACCTAGTTTGCAAAGTGACGATACACACACTAAAGTATGTAGTGTATGTTTTCTTTTTCCAAAGAAGACCCTAATCCTAGTTTAACATAGGCCTAGAGAAAGGTGACCACACACCTGCACAGCTGCCATTGGAGAACAGCGGGGAAAGCTTGAGGGTTTGAAGTTTTGGTGAAATCAAGAAGCAGTGGAAAAAGGATTATTGTAAAGTACGCTACAAGGGTAATATCTCTTTCTTTCTTGTGTGCACAAAATTATTTATTCCAAGTTAAATACATAAAACAGAAAATCCAGTAACAGGATGAACTACCACAAGAAGTCAATTTTAGTGTGTAGAACAACCCGAGTTCCCAACAGTATTTTGATTGTGTTAATTTGATATTACAAAATCCTAATATGAATGTTGTTTTTGCTAATATGAAACTTGATTTTCACATTTTGAACTTCAATAGTTTTTCTAACATTTGAAGTATCATGTTACTTGAATGTTTGGATCAATACACATTGATACACAGTGATTTGAATGTTTTGAAATATAACTTGATTGAATCAATACACACTGCCTTTAATGTTAGGATGATCATATCTTGTTATACATTCATGTTTAAACTTCAATCAAGAAGTATAAGAGATTTGATACCTTAATGAAATTGGCATGAAATTGTGAAGTTTTTTCATTCATGTCTACACTTAAATCATTAAGTATCACATATAGATACCTTAATGAAAATAGTATGATACTTTCATGTTATTGACTCATGTTTGAACTTCAATCATAAAGTATCGTACATTAATACCTTATAGTGAATGGTATGATAGTTTCATGGTAACTACTCATGTCTAGAAATCATGACTGAAGTATCATACATTCGTACCTGAGCGCAAATGTTATAATCATATCATGATAATAAAATTTATAATAGAGGTATCATACATTGATACATTACTACAAATCACATTTCTAAATTCATTTATTCCCTATGTTTTAATCAATTCAGGTATGGAAACAACTATAGTTCTCTTACATTATGGTGGCAAGTGGTTACAAGACATAGAATATAGACTACGCAGTAGTTGGTATAACATTGTCATTTGGTTACACTTATACTAGATTTGTAGTACTCTATTCTCAGCAGTAGAGTTGGATTAGGCAAGAGTAAATGTAACTATTCAGTATAACCTAAAGAAGGAGCTACCCTTGGTGAAAATTTTCAACAACAACTTGGTAGTATTTTATTAGGAGTTAAAGAAAAAGAATCGGTAGATTGAATGTTATCCACTAATAAATGACGCTACCATACTTCCAGGAAGTATCACATTTGAAACTTCTCAAAATCCAACCAAATTTTGCTAATATTCAAAATGAAGATGTCTGGCTACTTCATTTGTGCTGAAAGTGAAAATACAGTCGCACAATCTTTGAAATCGATTGAAGAAATTACTTTGAAACCGAGTGAGTGAATGCTACAATATGAAGAAGTGGATAATGAAGTACTAGATATTGTGACTTATGATGTAAGCACTAACATAATAATGAATGATAAATTTTTCAAGATAAGGAACTGCTAAAGACGTATATTTTGATGTATGTAATGCGTAATATGTTCCGATTCAAGGTAGAGAAATCAAGGAAATAAGGAGTGTGTTTTGATATGTGTAGTAGGCAATTGCAAATGGACTTTCAGGGCTTTAAATGTTTAAAAAAAGAATACCTCAAAAACACGCTACATAAAAAATGATCATAAATGCTCGTTGGATGCCGTATTAGATGATTATAGATAAGCATCAAGTTCAATAGTTGTAAGTTGTATAAAATAAGACGTTGCATATGTAAGCAAAAACTACACTCCAAGAGATACAAGAAAAGATATGCAAAATGATTATAGAGTGGCGATGAGCTATGATAAAGTGTTGAGAGCCAGAAAGTGAGCATGTGTTGTTGAAAGGACATACCGGAGAATCATATAAAATACTTCCACTGATAAGTGTGCATTTTACACACTTATTTAGTTCCTAAATTAGCACTTTAATTGACAAATTGAGCAAATATCTACTTATAAATTGTGTTTATCTTGTAAAATTAGGTACAAACTCAATTGGAAAGCAAATGGACAAGATTGGAGTGTAATTGAGCTAAAAGATAAGCAAATTTGATGTCCAAGGACCTAATTGAAAGAAATCAAAAGTTTGAGGACTTAATTGCAACATCTCAAAAAATGAAGGACCAAAAGTGCAATTTTAGCAAGAATAAGACAAGAGAACGTGGCTGGGAATCTGATGAGCTGGAAATGATGGGAGAGGGATGGAGAAAAGCTGCTGAGAGACAAAGAAGCATGGGCTAAAAAGAGTGGAGACAACAACTGGCTGATGTGCTCATTTTTGCATATACATATACACAGGGGCAGACGGTTGGACAAGGGGGGAAGCTGCCTTAGGCAGCTGAGTGCAGAAAAGAAAGCAGCTGGACACATCTGGATGCTCAACTGAGGAAGAAAACCAGAGAAAAGGAGGAGAGACGGGTGAAACCGGAAAGGAGGTTGCTGGTGACAGGAGCAGCCTGCTACCGGTGGAGTCTGCTGTTGCTGCCATTGCTGGTGAAGAAAAGGTGAAAACCAGACGGATTGCAGGCTGGTGACAGCAGCTTACTACTGCTGGTTTGAAGCTGAAGAAGAGCTGGTTGCTTGTGCTATATTGCTGTTGTGAAAGGGAGCTTGCTGTTGCTGATAGATAAGAAACCTGCTGCTGGTTCATGCTGCTGTAAATTGAAGTTGCTGGTTAACAAAGTCTGGTGCTGCTGAGGAATGAATTGAAGCTGGTGGAACTAATCTTGATGCTGCCTGAGATGACTGCTGCTGCAAACCAGACTGCCTGAGAAGAGAGAGAGCTGCTGCTGAATTCAAGAAACTTGCTGGAAAGCTGATGCTGCTGCTGGAGCTGTTTTGCTGTGACTGGATGCCTGTGAACGCTGCTGAGGAATGTCAAGGAAGCTGCTGGAGACTGATTGTAGCTGGAGGGCTGCTACTTTTGCTGGTTCTATTATTTTGCTGCTGGTTATGCTGATTTCAGACAGTTAGGAAATGAAAGAGCTGAGCAGGTTGGGCGAAGCAGGAAGTTGCTGGTGATGCTGACTGCAATGATCATGCCTGCGGCTGGACGCAACTCAAGTAGCGATGAAAATTCAAAATCTTCAAACTCCGGGTTTTATTTTTAATGCTTCTTGTTATTTTTATTCTCAAACTCATGTTTAGCTAAATTTTGCATGTTGGGATTTATGGAATGAATTTAACCTAGCTTGGATTAATTTTAATATTTGCTATTTGATTAAATGCTTATTTCATGTGTGTTTGTTATTGAGATTATTACATGTGTTTGCTTGATCACCAAATATGTGTTTTGTGAAGTGTATGATAATCGAGAGATATTATGCATTTTAGACCAAATAACAAATGCTCTAGGTTCTTGTTAAGGATAGAGATATACCTTAAACCTTAGATGATCCATTGAGCTATTTTCACAAAACGTTAATGCAATTGATTGGGCCTTAATCGACATAGAGATATAGTAGGTTAGACCAATTGATTAGGATTGATTTCACTCGAGAGAGGTAATTGGCTAAGTTTGGAAAATCGGGTCTAACATTGTAAATGAGTAATTTGTTAATTTGCATGTTGAGAAATTAATTAGGCGACGGTTAAATGAAACCATGAATCCCAACCACGTTTTATCTTTCATTTTCCGTATTTTAATTCGGTTTAGAATTAGTTTCTTTAATTTAGAATTTACAAAAACCCATCTTTTAATTGTGTGTTTTATTTGTTAAGATTAAATTAACTAAAGTGTAATTAAGTATACATTCCTCGTGGGATCGACAATCCGGACTCAAAAAGTCCACTTTATTACTTGTACGCGACCCGTGCGCTTGCGGTACACTATTTTGAGCGAACATCCACTTGGCGCCGTTGCCGGGGAATGTTTTTACTTTGATTATTACTTTAGTTAATTTTAGTTTTAACAACTTGTAATTATTTTTCTTTAATGTTTTATTTTGTTATTTTTGGTTAACCACCACAATTCTAATCTTTCTTGTGTTTGGTTTTCTTTCTATGTATATTTGATTCTAACATTGGCAAAATAGGAAAGCAATTGCAATGAGCAATCTCGACATGGGTGATGAATACATGCTTGAAGAATATTCAAGGTGTGAAATTTGTTACAAGATGCATTGTAATGGGCAATGCTTGTATTCGGGAAATAGTTTGCTTACGTCGAAACTTATTGGGTTTAGACAATATTTGAAATACCGAAAACAAGCAATTGACACATCGGATGTGAGTTACATGCTCTTGGGGGATTGTGTACCGGATGATTGGGATGAGGATATCACTCTTGTGGGAGATGGTCCTCCACTATTGAATGAGAAGGTACTTGCAAAGTATTACAATGAGCTTGCCAATTTGGATGAAGAGGATATGCTTATGGGGGATGCCATGTATTGGGAAGGATTCCAAATGTGGGGGTATAACCCACTCTTGGGAATTAATAGGAAAAACTTGCCGTTGCCCATGGATTCAAATTTTGGATCGGTCATTCAATCTAAGGAGACATCAACTAATGTAGATGAACTTGAAGAGAATGATAATTTAATCACAAAAGAATCACTTGGAGAAGTGGCAATTAATGAGGAAGAGATCAAATCAAATTCTCTCAACTTTATTGATTGTCCAATAATAGAATTTGTGATTAAGCCACTTGAGGAGGAGCAAGTCTACATTGTTGAGTTTGAATTGGACGGAATAGGCAAGTCCCATGACTTTGGAAGGGGAAAGGTGCAAGTATTTCGAATCAATGAAGAGTGGGTCAAATCCAAAATAAGCACAATGGACAGGGCATCAAAAGCTATGTTTAGAGTGCCATGAAGTGCTTATGCGAAGAGTCGAGCTAATGACTTTAAAATAAGCGCTTAATGGGAGGCAACCCATTCTCTATCCTTTACTTGCTTTATTTATTATTTTTATTTTTTGCATATTATTTACTTTCTTGCATTTTATTTACATTTTTGCAAATAAGTTAGCTAGGTCAAATCTCTATCTTCCATAATTATTTTCCTCAAGTTGGGTAGTGTGAAATAGCTCCAATGCATTCTCATTCAATTCTAGCATATACTCATATCAAATCTTCAAAGTCAAACTTTGCTTAAAACTCATTTTTAAATCACTTGGTTCATATTGTCTTTTATCTTCAAGTGTGATTTAATATTGATGTGGATGGGCAAATTACATTGGATTTATGAGTTAGAATTGAGATGATGAATGCAATTTAAATTTTTGGATCATCACCACTTATTATCTACTCTTTTCTTGTGTTTTCATAGGATGCTCACAAAGTGTTCGATGAAATGCCTCATTGGAGAAATTTGTGTTCAATTGATTGGAGGTTTCAACACAAGTTTGGGGGTGAATTGTTGGTGATTGCAATGAGAGTTTCACATGCCCAAGACTACTTATGAGTAACCCCACCACTTCTTGGGATGTCTAGTAACTTCTTTCATCTTACTTTGATTTTGTTTTACACATTGAGGACAATGTGCATTTCAAGTTTGGGGGTGATTTCATATTGTGTATCGACATGTTAGATAGCCTTGCCGGCCAGGATTACTTAGATGTTTAAAATTGTTATTAATTCATGATTTATGACCAATATGCTACTTGTGTCTACTTTTACAAAATGCTTATCCATGCAAGATCATAATTATCTTGAGCACAATAGTCATGATTGATTGTTGGTGAAGTTGGGAGTTGTTGAAGGGTGAAGAGGTTAATGGAGTAGAAGAATTAGGTTGTGAGATTGTATTGTTTATTTTTATCAACCTATCTAATGTTTCCCAAATCTCTAAATCTCTTGATCCGAATGTAAGATAAGTTTGGGGGTGGTCGACCCGGTGAAGGAGACGGTCTAGACGTGTGGTGATTCCATGCATGTTGGAAATAAATTTTGTGTGGAGTGTATTTCGCCAAGTATAAGCTAAGTGATGACCGTATGCTAAAGTTCTAAGCCCATTTTAATTTTTTGCATTACATTGCCCTATCTCAAAGCCTTTTTGACTCGAGTAATTAAGCCCGTAGGAGTATCTTGAAACTTGGTGCCTTAAGTTTGAAACTTGGGAGTCACCGGCCGAAAACTCGCTACATGGGTCAATTAGAAAGCTTAATGAGTAGGGTACTCACACACACACTTGAAAAAAAAAAAAAAGCACATTATCATTGCATTCGCTTAATAAGTCTATCCCACTTCGTAGCCTTTTTGACTCGAGTTAATAAGTCCGTAGGGGTATTTTGAAACCTGGTACCCTTTGATCTAAAAAAATCGGGGAGTTGCCGACCTAAAGCTCGCTACATGGGTCAATTAGAAAGCTTAAGGGAGTGGGGAAGACACGAGCATTCATCACGTTAATTTTTAGAAATCATGCATTTGTACTTGCATAAGGGCTCTTAGATGAATAGTGGGTTTGAATTGCTTGGTATAAACTTGAATGTCGAAACACTCATTAGTGGAGAGTCACTGCATTTCTAGGTTGTCGAGATTGTCGGTAAAACACACCCAAACTAGAGTGGAAAAAGAAAAGAGTGATTTAAGAGTACCCTCTAGAATTGCATCCCGGGAGAGGAAAGAAAAATATTTATAGGGGGATGAATGTCACGAGTGGGAAAGAAAAAGAATTGACCACTAATGGTGGGTAGTTTTGACTTGAAACCTCTTTACTCATCAACATTCTTGAAACTAAATTGACAATTGAAAGTGACTATGCACACACACAACGATTGAACATTGGATTAGCTTAACTTCTTTTTTGTAGCATTATTTGGAATCATACTTTTGAATTGGTTATACAATTTTGTACTCATGAGTAATTTGCAAGTTATCTAACATTGTTGACCTATATTTCATATTACTTGATTGCACTAGTAGATAATTTTGCTCGAGACGAGCAAAAGCTCAAGTTTGGGGGTGTGATAAGTGTGCGTTTTACACACTTATTTAGTTCCTAAATTAGCACTTTAATTGACAAATTGAGCAAATATCTACTTATAAATTGTGTTTATCTTGTAAAATTAGGTACAAACTCAATTGGAAAGCAAATGGACAAGATTGGAGTGTAATTGAGCTAAAAGATAAGCAAATTTGATGTCCAAGGACCTAATTGAAAGAAATCAAAAGTTTGAGGACTTAATTGCAACATCTCAAAAGTTGAAGGACCAAAAGTGCAATTTTAGCAAGAATAAGACAAGAGAACGTGGCTGGGAATCTGATGAGCTGGAAATGATGGGAGAGGGATGGAGAAAAGCTCCTGAGAGACAAAGAAGCATGGGCTAAAAAGAGTGGAGACAACAACTGGCTGATGTGCTCATTTTTGCATATACATATACACAGGGGCAGACGGTTGGACAAGGGGGGAAGCTGCCTTAGGCAGCTGAGTGCAGAAAAGAAAGCAGCTGGACGCATCTGAATGCTCAACTGAGGAAGAAAACCAGAGAAAAGGAGGAGAGACGGGTGAAACCGGAAAGGAGGTTGCTGGTGACAGGAGCAGCCTGCTACCGGTGGAGTCTGCTGTTGCTGCCATTGCTGGTGAAGAAAAGGTGAAAACCAGACGGATTGCAGGCTGGTGACAGCAGCTTACTACTGCTGGTTTGAAGCTGAAGAAGAGCTGGTTGCTTGTGCTATATTGCTGTTGTGAAAGGGAGCTTGCTGTTGCTGATAGATAAGAAACCTGCTGCTGGTTCATGCTGCTGTAAATTGAAGTTGCTGGTTAACAAAGTCTGGTGCTGCTGAGGAATGAATTGAAGCTGGTGGAACTAATCTTGATGCTGCCTGAGATGACTGCTGCTGCAAACCAGACTGCCTGAGAAGAGAGAGAGAGCTGCTGCTGAATTCAAGAAACTTGCTGGAAAGCTGATGCTGCTGCTGGAGCTGTTTTGCTGTGACTGGATGCCTGTGAACGCTGCTGAGGAATGTCAAGGAAGCTGCTGGAGACTGATTGTAGCTGGAGGGCTGCTACTTTTGCTGGTTCTATTATTTTGCTGCTGGTTATGCTGATTTCAGACAGTTAGGAAATGAAAGAGCTGAGCAGGTTGGGCGAAGCAGGAAGTTGCTGGTGATGCTGACTGCAATGATCATGCCTGCGGCTGGACGCAACTCAAGTAGCGATGAAAATTCAAAATCTTCAAACTCCGAGTTTTATTTTTAATGCTTCTTGTTATTTTTATTCTCAAACTCATGTTTAGCTAAATTTTGCATGTTGGGATTTATGGAATGAATTTAACCTAGCTTGGATTAATTTTAATATTTGCTATTTGATTAAATGCTTATTTCATGTGTGTTTGTTATTGAGATTATTACATGTATTTGCTTGATCACCAAATATGTGTTTTGTGAAGTGTATGATAATCGAGAGATATTATGCATTTTAGACCAAATAACAAATGCTCTAGGTTCTTGTTAAGGATAGAGATATACCTTAAACCCTAGATGATCCATTGAGCTATTTTCACAAAACGTTAATGCAATTGATTGGACCTTAATCGACATAGAGATATAGTAGGTTAGACCAATTGATTAGGGTTGATTTCACTCGAGAGAGGTAATTGGCTAAGTTTGGAAAATCGGGTCTAACATTGTAAATGAGTAATTTGTTAATTTGCATGTTGAGAAATTAATTAGGCGACGGTTAAATGAAACCATGAATCCCAACCACGTTTTATCTTTCATTTTCCGTATTTTAATTCGGTTTAGAATTAGTTTCTTTAATTTAGAATTTACAAAAATCCATCTTTTAATTGTGTGTTTTATTTGTTAAGATTAAATTAACTAAAGTGTAATTAAGTATACATTCCTCGTGGGATCGACAATCCAGACTCAAAAAGTCCACTTTATTACTTGTACGCGACCCGTGCGCTTGCGGTACACTATTTTGAGCGAACATCCACCATACTTACACATGTTACAAGTAGTAAGTGCTGAATTATACAAGAATAGAAATAGATTCGAGCAACAGATTCAGGTATTTATTCATGGCATTTAGGGTATCAATTGAAGGTTGTGAAAACGGTAGACCAATTATAGTGGTTGATGGAACCTGACTAAAATGAACTTATAGAGGCTCATTATTCATAGTGAGCACTCATGACACCAATCACAGCATTTCCTTGCTTGGTTTTAATATTGGTGATAGTGAAAATAATGATTATTTGGAATGGTTTTTGAGTAGGATAAAGAAAACATACCTTATTCGTGAAGGTTTATGTATTATCTCGGATAGGCATCCAAGCATTGATGCAAAATTGGGGAAAGTATATCCAAATGTGATGTACACGCTTGTTTGTTCCATTTTCTAAAAAAAATTAAAGACAAATCTTCCAAAGAATTCAAAGCATGCAATACAACCATTCAACGTGTACACATTGATGAAATAAAAGAGAACATTCATGAATACTTGGTAAGATTTTGCTCATGTACTCATATCGGCTTATAAAACTTATATATAATGGATTATGCAGATTAATGTAGTTTTCATCTCTTACAGGAAGAAGCAGTATATGATAAGTGGACAGGCGCATACATGACAACTGACCGATATTTAATAATGACATCGAACATCGTAAAGTCATGAATTAAGCAATAAGGGCGGTTAAAAAGGAACATATAGAAACTTTATTAGATGCTTAAGACACATTTTGCAACGTTCTTTTCAAAGAATCAAGATAAGATAATGGCAACATTCACAACTTTGACAAATATCCATAATGAAATATTGTAGGAGAGGTTTAATAAGTCAAGAAGGATGAAGGTAAGAATATAAATGAATATATCTGGTATAAAGGAATAATGTACGAACACTAAGTTTTCATATCATGATACTTTAACTTGTATCACAATGTGCAAATTGTATGTAAAGAATTTATGTCGTATTATTTTCAAAATTTAACATAAAAATTTGACTTTTAAATTTTGTTGTGTTTTTCTTAAAGTATTTTTCGCCTAAAAAAAGAGACATATTACATAAGATATCATACATTCATACTCATCTTATTTATATTGATACGTCATTTTCTTTAAATAACTTGTCATACATTAATACTTGTTTAAAGTTATATTGATACTTCATTTGATTTACTAAATGTATCATGCATTGATACTATTGCAAATTCTATTCGAACTTCATTTTGTTTACAAAGTGTATCATACATTGATCATTGTTTGAATTATTTTGACAATTTGGTCATTAAATTGAAACATGTCAATGTTTTTTCAAGTTAACAGCAAAGTCAATACTCAATCAAACATTTTGAACATCCTCAGTGGGTAATCAAGCATAAGCTGGAGCAGCATTTTGGAAAGCTTTTGGAATTTTTCAAACAACTACACATCAACATCCTATTTGCTGAAATTCTAGCTCAAATGCCTTTCTACATGATATTTATGAAAGAGATGTTGTCAAAGAAGAAGAAGAAGTTGGAAGATTTTGAAACTGTAGCTTTAAATGAGGAATGCAGTGCCACCTTACAAAACAAGTTACCACGGAAACTGAAAGATCTAGGGAGTTTCTTTATCCCTTGTACTAATGGTGATTTAAGTTTTGATATTTTTTTTGTGATTGTGGGACAAGTGTTAAATTAATGCCTCTATCTGTTTATAGGAAACTTGGTTTAGGTGAACTTAAACCAATAAAGATCACATTGAAGTTGGCGAACAGATCAATTCAATATCCACATGGAATAGTTGAGAATGTGCTTGTCAAAGTGGATAAATTCTTTTTTCCAGTAGACTTTGTGATCCTGGACATGGAAGAGAATAGCCAAATGCCCCTCATCTTTGGAAGACCATTCCTTGCTACTGGACGAACCCTGATTGACATTGAAAAAGGGGGAAATCATATTTAGAGTAGAGCATGAGCAAGTCACATTTAGCATCACTCCACAAAATGTTCCTAAGGTTCAAGTTGAAAGTTGTTGGAAAGTGGAGATAGCTATGAAAGAAAATGTATGGAGGAAGAAAAACCAAACATCCTCAAAACTATGCCACAAAAGACACAAATGAATTCAAGAGAGGGAGGAAAAGAGGTGAGAAGTGCTAGGCAATTGCAAGCAATGCAAGGTTTCACAAGCATCATTCATTCCTCCACGATGAAAAGTACAAGAAGTTGGGCATAAGACTATAGATGGAGCGCTCATCGGGAGGCAACTAAGGTTTTATTTCATTATTTGAGTTTTGATGCATGCATGATTGGTTACATATTTTAGTTGTGTTGCTTGTTGACTTGTTAGTTTGCATGTTAAAATAACTTTGCATGTTTTACAATTTTGCATGTTTAGGTATATTTTTAATTTTGCATGTTTTAGTTAAACTTAGGCTATAATTGTCACCACACACACACACACACACACGAGTTATAAATTATGAAGTGACTAGGGGTAAAAAAAAGGACTTGAAAGTCAAAACAGATATTTTATATACCTTTCCGGAACAACTACGCGACCGCGCGGTAAAGCATGCACGGCCGCGCAAGTATATTTTTTGCAGTTTCAGCAGATTTAAGTACTTCACATCATTCTTTAAATTTTAAACTTTATACGCTCGTTTTCGCTCCCCAAATCACCCAATTTTTATTATTAATCTCTTGTGCATATCATCAACACTAAATTGCATCACATACCTAGCTCTTATCGCCTCATAATCCAATCCAAAAGTACGAATTCTTCACCTTATTTAAAGATTATTTCAAATTTTTAAAATTTTCTATGATTTTTGAAATTTAAGTTTATGAAGATTGAAGTATGGGTTTAGGTTAGTCATTGAGGTATGTGGATCAGACTCGTTTAAGTAAAAATTTTAGGTTAATCCATGTTTTCAAATCTATGCATACTCTTTGACTTTCGTAATGCACCCCAAGTGTTCGATGAAATGCTACAAAGAGATTTTGGTTCGTTTTTTGAGAAATTATTTCGAGCATATATCTTCATCACATGTTTATCATTGTGTGTCGTTAGTTCATGAGTTAGTTCATTACATCGCATAAAACACATGAAAACCATGTATGCACCATTGTAGCTCCACTGCAAGGTCACTGCAGGCTACTGCACCTGAAAATAGCTTCACGTCATCTACTTCTCTATAGTGCTTCACGACCTTATTAAGCTCCAAATGCTAAGAATTTTTAATATGTTGTAGAAGAAGTTATGAACTTTAACATATCAGAAGATGGCTCGGAAAAATTTCTATTTTCCATGGTGATGTTATGGCCTGAATATGTATGGTCGATCATGTTTGAAAATTCAAGATTATGCTTTATCCTTAGTTTGGAAGTGCTTGTTTTGAACTTAGTTTCTTTATGGTGTACATGTGTTTTAAAGTTGTTTATCTCTTATTTGCAAAGAATACATTACTCAAAACACTCGAACAAAACTGGAAAATGCAAGGAAATGTTAAAAATCATCCAAATGACATGTAAGAAAACTTCAAGACGATGAAACACCTCCAATACACTTGAGAAGTACTAGTACCCTCTCTCTTGTGTCTTTTTTTTTTCATATTTACATTTATTTTATAAACATTAAGGGCAATGTTTCTTTCTAGTTTGGGGGTGGAAAATCTCATTCATGTCATCTATCTTATATTCATTTCATGCATTCATTCGATTTTTGGGATTAAAAAAAAATCGAAAAATCTAAAATTTTTGTTGATTTGCTTATTGCCTATGATATAGTTTGTATTGGATTTATGTTTTAATATGAATTTTGGACAACATATGTACTTAAATATTTTTCTTATTGCTTATCCATGTTAGAATTTTCTAAAACTGAGCACATAGCCGTGGTTGAATAATTACTTGTATAGAGATTTATTCTGTATATGTGGGGCAACTTTTAAGTTTCTTGACCTAAGTTTGACTCTATGATTCCTAACCTTAGATCTATAAACATCTCGACCTTTAAATTTAGAATCTATACTTGCTCAAGAGCAGTTTGGGGTTGGAAAGATTGATGAACGTAGGTTTAAACTTTTGAGGGTCTAAAGTTCCTAAAATGTATCTTTGGTCTAAGAGGTCTTGGTCAACGAGTGCAAGCCATTGCTAGCACTCAATAAATAAGTCTTATTCTTCTCTTCGAAGCCTTCTTGACTTGAGCAATTAAGCTTTTAAAGGTGTTAAAACTTGGTACCCTAAAATCATCTGAATTGGGAGCTATCAGCCTAACTCTCACTACATGGGTCAACTAGAAAGCTTAAGAGAGAGAAGATTTACATGTAAGACATAAAAACATCTTTAACTTTTCTTTGTAACTTTTGTGGCTTGAGTAATTAAGTTTGAGGGGTCTAACTTGAGAGTTACCAACCAAAAACTTGCTACAGGGGTCGCATAGAAAGTAAATAAGAAAAGTATTGCACAAAGATGGGTAAGAGGCAAGGACATAAAAGAAAAAGGAAAAAAAATCGCCCATGAAGAGTAAAATAAAGTGTATGGTATAAGCTTTGAGACTTGGACTTTGGAAACTAAATGCATTGAATAGGGAATCGTTCATCATCTATCATTTAAGCAGACTTAACCAATTCTGACCACTTTGTATGAAAAAATGCAGTGTTCGATGTTTAGAAATCACATAAATAGAAAGAACCTCGGGATTTGAGAGAAAAGTATAAGGAAGTGGTCATACTTGCGAGATGCAAGAAATAGAAAGACAAGCATTGTCTTTAGGGGTGGGCATGTGTTGGGTTGGGTTGGGTTTTGGTCCAACCCAAACCCAACCCAACTCAATGTTAGATTTCAACCCAACCCAATAAGGTGTCGGGCGGGTTGGGCTTCGGCCCAAATTAGCAAAATGTACTAAAATAGCCAAAAAATCTAATTTTTGTAGCCCCAATTAATTATTTAAGTGTACAACCTGTAAAATCACTTAAAATTTAAATTATTGACCCAATTAATCAACATATATAATAACTTAAAACAATGTACCAAAAATGTTAAATACCTATAAAATTCAACTAACAGGAAACACTCAAAGAAAAATTTCAAATTTTAATAATTCTAGCTACATCTATAAAGTATAGACTTGTATAATCATTCAAGTAATATCATACCGTCAATCAAACAAGATCAATCAATTCATCCAAATAAAATTGAGACATCTCAAATATAATTTAATAGTACAATCATCCAAATATAATTAAAATAATAATCCATCAATTAATAAATATTTAATACAACAACAAACAATCAAAATTAATACAACAACTGTGAAAAATCGTTTCTACCGAACGAACTAGACTTCAAGTCCTTCAAAAATAGCGTACCTGTCATTTTAGCAATATGAGATTAGGATTAAAAAATTAAAGAAAAAATAAACATGCAAATTTTGATATACCGAAAATCAATACTCCAAGAGTCACAACTCACATTAGTACATCATTTAGCATTGCGCACTTGATCATCTTGATTCATCGATTCTAGAACTTCTACAAAAAAAAGTAATTAATATCACGTGAAACTATATTAAAATAAGTAAAAATACATATTTTACCTTCATCAAAATGCGCTTATGAAGTAGGGATGGTAATAATACTCACGAACCCGTTACCCGATGGAGACCCGACATAAATGGGCGGGGATTACCCGACTAAATGGGTTCGTGGGTAGGGTATGTAGGTAAATTTTAAAACCCGATATGGGTATGGGTCGGGTGTGGGTTTTACTACAATACCCATACCCGACCCGCATACCCATTAATTTCCTTTAAAAATTATAAAATCTAAAACAAAAGTGATTGTTTAAAAAAAATAAAAAAAATAAAAAAAAATAGAACTCAAATATCTATTGACATTGTTATCGTCTAAACCTTAATATGTTTAAATTATTGACTTTGTTAACGTCTAAAAAAAATTGTTCAAATTCGCTTGTATAATTTCAACATATAACAAGCTTTATTCAATTCAAATTCAAGTGAAGCCCAATATTTAACTGATTCAAGTTAATCTAGAGCACCTATAACCTATTTATAGCCTAAAAAATAATAATAAAAAAATAAATAATTAGTAATGGGTTTAAATGGGTATAGAAGCAAACCCGCCTCCGACCCGCACCCGACCAGCACCCGACCCGCAATTTTTAAATGGGTATATGGGTAGGGTATGGAGGTTGTAAATATTTAGTGGGTAGGGTACGGGTTTGGCAAACCCGACCCATTGACATCACTATTATGATGCGTCCAATCAACATCAATATAGTGCACTGTTAGAAACATATAGTTCACATTCTGAATAGAAGTCCAAGTATCAGTGGTAAGGGAAACCCTTTGACGTTGCGAAGAAAAGAGATTTCTCAATTTCAACTTCTCATCTAAATATAACTGATAAATGTCTCTAACAAGAGTCCTACGAGACGGGGGTTGAAACTGAGGACATGCTATACCACAAAAATGTCTAAAACCACGTGCTTCGACAAACCTAAAAGGAAGTTCATCTACTATTACCATTTTTGCACATGCAACTCGACATTCTTCCTTACTATGACCAACAGCTATAAGGTTACTCCCATCACCCTCGTTAATTTTTTCAAATGATAGAGTTTTCTGTTTTTTTGTCTAGTAATCTACTGGGATACTTCTTACAGTTAAGGTTCAAATGGTTACTCAAAGTGCTTGTACCACATTTTTTGGTTCCACATGCATAATCGACTCCACAATAATTACATTTACATCTAACATTTGGATCATCCCTTGGGCCCAATAAAGTAAAGTGCTCCCAAACAAATGAAGATAACCTGTTAGATTTTCTCTTTCGCGATGATGATGGTGGAAGTGGTGGAAGACCTTCACCTGAAGGCAAGCTCGAGTCATTTGAATTTGATGGAGGGGTAATGATTTCATTCTCGCTATGTGCATCGAAATCTACAAAACATATTCCACAAAAAATATAAAATTACGATTTACGAATCAATAAATATTCCAATTATTATTCTATTCATGTATTATAAGAAAATGCAAGTACATATGTAAAGCACCTGTGTCCATTTTCTTTTAGGATACTTGGAACTTTTGAAAGTTTTCAAGAACTTAAACTTGGGCGACTGAAAATCAACAAACATGATAGTTTAAATAACTCAATAGGCAAATCCCAATATTTCAATAAATGAAAATATTTTAACTAGACAACCAATTCACATATTAACTTGCCCTCGTAAGGCTAATGTCTCACGTCACACTTGAATCAAAATAGATATTTCAATACAATAAAGAATATTGCCTAGTTTCACTATATCAAAGAAAAGAATTATGATGTATTTTGGACTCACACCTCTCTATTTCCTCTCTACTATGATACAAAAAGTGGAGCCTCGTCCTAATCCTAATACCTTTATATAGGAAGAAAATATTAGAGCAACGTAATACAGTGAAATATTCAAACTGCTCCTAGCCTCCTATAAGTCTATAACACTTAAAAATTTCGCCAGCGTGAAAAGTATACAGTATATTAGGCTCCATATTCGTCCAATAATTCTCATATGAATATTCACACAAAACATTAATAGAAGCACTTAAAAGATGCCTTAACATGATGATTATGGGAGTTTCGACAGGAAAGCAACCAAATTAAGAGGATGGGCCTAACTAGAAATCCAATGAACTTACAATAACTTTAGCACTTTCGAAGTCACAAATCTTGACCTAGTGGCCGGTGGGTAAGTGGATCAACCTGCAGACAACACAGAGCTTTCATGATTCAGTAATAGAAGTTACACAAATTAAAATAGAAAGCCAATGATTACGTACCCCGGTCGGAAGTTGTGGACTCGCGGAACAGGGACGGGTCGACAGCAGTCGCGGAGTAGTCGTGGACCTCGAGGTCCGGTGGAGCCGTGACAGAAGATGGAAATGAGAGTGACTGAGTGAGAGCTCGACGACGAGAGAGGCAGAGAACTTGGAGGATCGACTGAAGTACTGAGTGAGAGAGGCAGAGAACTTAGAGGATCGACTGAGTGTGAGGCACTGAGCGAGAGGCGAGAGAGAGAGGAGCGGATCGACTGAAGGCTGAAGCACTGAGCGTAGCGAGAGAGGCAGAGAACTTGGAGGCTGGAGCTTGGTAAGGTTAGATTAGAAACTGAATGAAATCTGAATGAATTCATTTCTCTAACGTTTTTTTTTCCCTAAAATCGGGTTGGGTCGGGTTACCCGGGTTTAAAATCGCAACTCGCAACCCGACCCGACCCGACCCGACCAGTTGAGTCAAAATCCGACCTAGTCTCATTTTTTGCAAAAAATCGATCGAACCCGGTCGACTCTGTTCGGGTTGGGCGGGTTGACCGGGTTGGTTTGAGTTTTGCCCACCCCTAATTGTCTTACACCTGGGATATGGACTTATGCAATTTAGAGCAACACTATTTTGTGTATGTCATGATATGAGTATGCATTCAATTTTGGCTATTCAAACACACATATATGAAAAGTTGAGGATCAAATAAGTAATTTTATTGTGTTGTCTAGCTTTCCTTTCTAAAATATATGTTTGATATGAACTTTGAGGCATGTGATGGGAAAATTAATTTTGAATTTATTCTATAAATTTGATTTTTGTTTTGAATTTTATTTTTAGTTTTAGTTTGTTCGAGGATGAATAATAATTTTAGTTTGGGGGTATTTGATAAGTGTATTTTATACACATATTTATATGTCAAAATTAGAATATTATATTGTCGTTTTAGAATAAATTCTACCTAATGGTTATTTATTTGTTTACTTTTCAGAAAATATTCCAAAATTATGTGAATAAAGCAATTGATGAAAATAATGCACAATTGAATGACATTTGGAGCTTAATTGGACAATTTGGAAGTTGTTGAAGTCAACAGGAAAACATGCATGGTGCTGAAGTGAAGAAATCAAGATAAGGATGACATAATTGAAGAAGTTGAGAGTTGAAACAAGCTAATTGAGAAGATTCAGAAGTTTGAGGACCAAAATGCTCCAATTGAAAGTGGAGGACTAAAGGTACAAATAAAAGTCAAGGAGCTATTAAACGAATTTGAAAAGTTTCAAATTGCGCCTAAACGTATCATCATCTCGTGGCCGCAAGCCACTGGGTAACCACATGAATCATGGTCCAATGGTCAGAATGAAAAAAAAGTTAACTAAGCGGCCGCAAGGTTTATGCCTACACGGTAGCGCCTCTTTCCGACCGGACCGTATTTTGCGCTTTTGTGCACGATTTCAGTAGGCTTCTTTGTGGATTAGCTAGGTTTTTCCCAAAACCTATATATACAACTTGTGAGGCGTGAATTTCAGATCTTTGCCTCACATAAGACCAGCTTAAAATCGAGATTTTCAAGTCAAATTGTTGGAAGATTGGAGCAAAGTAAAGGGCGAGACTTGAAGATTATATGAAGGATTGGTTCTTGATGCAAGCTTTCCTTTCTTTATGTTATTTTCAATGAACACCTATTTTTATTGTTTTTGTTATTTAATTATGATATATAACTAAATTCTCATGTTGGGATAAACGATGTAGCCTAGTTAATTATTTCAATTCCATACTTCATCGTTTTAATTATTCGTTGCATGTATTGATTTTATTTTTGAGTTTAATGAGTTAATTGACCACTAATTCATGATTTCATGATTTATTTTCATAATTTGAGAGGTAAGCTAACATACTAGACTTAGGAATAAAATTCGGTAATTGAACAAAAGATAGATATATACGTTTGTTATTACTGCAGTCGCTTGTGAATTCTTGTGTTTTATGCATCTAGATAAGAAATAATTCGGACCCTCTGTAGAGATACATGATTGACTTATTTAGGTAGAATTGATTTAAACTCGAGAGAGTAATCTCAATATACATAAGTGAATTCGACTAAATGCATATTTAGGAAATAAAACAGGAGTTTGAGTTAATTTAATTGGTTATGTAAAATTGGGAATCCCAACTATTTTACAGTCGTTTTAAAAAAAAATTGCAATTTAATTCTTTGGTTTATTTTCTTATTTTAGTTTAAAATACAAAATACTTTTCATTGTTCAAATAGAGTTATGGATTAAAATATAGCAATCTCTATGGGAACGATAATCAGGATTCTTAGGTTTACTTTATATTACTTTTCACGGTCTGTACACTCGGGGGCATAGTGAACATTTCCCTTAGATCTAATATCATAGAACTCATCTTTACAAAAGAACTATACTATATGAATATATGTATATGGATAATTATCAGCAATTTTGTGGGATGAAAGAGATGACGAAGAAAATGATGGATGAAAAAGGAAAAAGAAAAACATTTTTTTTTTAAGTTGGGGGTCATGTGACCCCTGGATCCACGGGTACATATCCAGCACTTATATTGTACGAACGAAGTCACATGCTTGTGCTGTTGTGCAAGTGAAGAAAGAATCCCCTATACATAAAAAAACAGTATTGTTAAATGAGTAATTGCACTATTTTGATCCAAAAAAACATAATAATAATAATAATAATAATAATAATAATTGCACTATTGGTGCACAATCTTTTGATTGAATTGCAAGTAAGTGACCATCTGTCAAGCAGGATAAAATTGATCATCAGTGTTCTAAAATGTGCAAAGTGCATTTGAAGGTAATGTCAAGTTTCAAGCTTTTCTAAATAGTAGTCGAGAAGCCTAAAATGAAATGCCACGTAAAAGTGCATAAAAAAGCACATAATGTTGGTCGCTCCAGTTTAGTGCTATTTTAGTCAATTTTCTGTTGCAAGTAACTCATGTCCAATTGAACTTGAATTTCCAATATGGCCCAGTTACCTATGACTAGATATTTGCCTAATCTAAAATTAAACAAAATTACTAGAATTTCTCTGTCGCGTAAATACTAAAAATTAGATTTAGAAAACGTTATTTATTTCCAATTTTTAAAAAGGTTGATGCCATTTCTGATACTGGAAATTACACTCACCCCTACTTTATAATTACCAAATTCATAAATAAGATCAAACTTCAATTACTTCAAAATTCAGGTCTTAATTAAAATTTTAATTAATTAAAAAAATTAAATAATAATATTCTATAATTAAATTAATTACTCAATCCTATTTTTATTTCACACCACTTCAAACCCTAACCTAATCACTTCTCTCTCCCCACGTATATTACTCTCTCCCCCACCGTCATCTCTTCATTTATTAGACAACCTTCGCCGCCGCCCACATCCATCCTCGTCGGCTTCATTTATCAAACAACCTTCGTAGCCGTCCACATCCATCCTCATCGGAGTCATTTACTACTGCATCCCCGGTCGCTGCATCGTGCGCAAGCAGCAGGCGTCACTGCATAGCGCAAGCAGAAGCGGCATCGCTGCTTGCGCACGATGCAACAGCATCGCTGGTTTGTTCTTGTAGCAGTGCCGCTGCCTGCATCACGCGCAAGCAGTGATGCCGCTGCATCTCGCACAAGCAGCAACGATACCGCTGATTACGTACGATGTAGCGGATCGCAGGTTTGTTCTTGCAGCGGTGCCGCTGCTTCGTTTTGGGATCTGTTTTTTGATGGTTGTGCTACTTGAATCTGGTGGGTGGGGCTATTTTGTTGCAAGTCATGGTATGGGGTTGTGCGATGGCGGTCGTCGGAGTTTGTGTGCGGTGGTGGTGTTCTGTGTGTGCGGTGGTAAGGGAGAGAGAGATTTTGGTTTTGAAATTTGGAGATCTTGTGCAATTTTGTTGGTTGTTGTGGAGGTCGTGGTGGCGTAGGTAACAGGGCGACAGTAGAGACAACGGGGTCGGTGGCTGCGATGCTACAAGTGTTGTTTTGAGGTGGTAGTGTTCTGTGTGTGCGGTGGTGAGGTAGAGATTTTGATTATGCAATGTTTTGGAGATCTGGTGGTGGTGGTGGTGGTGGACGTCGTGGTGGCATAGGTGACGGCAAAAGGGGGCGACAATGGTGGTGGTGGTGGTGATGGTGAGGTAGCTGCAGGTGCTGTGGTGGGGTTCTATGTATGCAGTGGTGAGGGAAAGATTTTGATTTTGAAATTTGGAGAACTGGTGTTGGTGGAGGTCGCAGTGGCGTAGGTGGCGGCAACGGGGGTGGCAATGGTGGTGGTGGTTGTGGTGATGGTGAGGCGGCTGCAGGTGCTGATTGTTCAAAATGTCTGACTTGATAGATATGACTTCAAAAAAAGTGACCTAATATTTTATAATTCGTGACCAAAATAATTGTATAAATGTGACATAATAATTTGATAATTGTTACTTAAAAGATTTGTGAAAAAATAATTTAATACGTTGTGAGCTAGAAAAAAGTTGAGATTGATTAATTTGAAATTTATGTGACCTAAACCCTGTGACCTAATAATTCAATATATTGTGATCTAAAAAAAAGTCGGGATTGACTAATTTTACATTTGTGTGACCAAATGATTTTGTAATTTGTGACCTTAAAATTAGTTGTGAAACTTGTGACCTAAAAGATTTGTATTTGTGACGTGAAATTATTGTGACATGAAAATTACGTAATGTTGTGACCTTAATATTCATAATTAATAAAATTATTTAATTAATTAACATAATTAATTAATATTAATTAAAACCTGAGTTTTGAAAATATATAGGTTTTATCTTATTTTTGAAATATGTATTTGTTAACCCCTTAATTATGTATTTTTCCTTCTGTTATCATTTTCATTGTCATTTTAATTATCAATTTTGGAAAATCAAATGGGCCTTAAATAAAAGCATAAGGAGTACTCATTAAACATATTTCATGCATTCTCATTTTCAGCTAGATGGTAAACGGGTTGGACAGTTCGGGAGTTCGGCTCGGCTCGGTTCGTTAAAAGTTTGGCTTGACTCGTTAAAAAACGGACTTCGGCTTGGACCGGACCGGACCAAAAACTTGGGTTTTGAAAAGTTTGGGTTCGGCTCGTGAAGTTCGTGGACTAGTCTAACGGACTGCGAAATGGGCCGGCTCGTTTCCGTGTCTGCTATTTTAATATATTTTTTTTCAATTCAACTCTATAAATACCTCATTTTTCATACAAATTTTACACAATTCTATATACAAGAAATTACACTACTCTCTAGTCTTATATTCTATCAATTCTCAAGTTCAACTGTTCAAATGATCAACTCTCAATTGCAATCTTCAACTTCAAGTACTCTAAATATTTCATATTTTCATACAATATTTCATATTGTCTCAAATTTCATATTTCATTTTCATCTCAAAATTTTCAATTCAATTATTTCTTTAAAAAAAAAATTATGTACAGGCTGACGGGCCGGCCCACGATCCGGCCCGTGGACCAACGGGCCAACGAGCCTGCTCGGCCCAGCAAGTCTCCCCACGAGCCAGCCCATTTCTGGCTCATTGGCCGGACTTGGACTTCGGTCAAACGGGTCGAGCCGGCCCGGCTCGGCCCGTTTGACATCCCTATTTTCAGCCAGTCTTTCATTTATTTGTTTTTAGAAAATAGAATATTTGAATTAAGCTTATCTATTTGTTATTGGAAAATTGAAAAAATCTTTAAAAACTTAAAATGGTCTCCAAACTTATATTATCTCAAATCGTATAGTTTTTCTCCAAAAGAAACAAAACAATTGAAGGATTGTTTCAATAACTTTTTCCCTAACATAAAATACGACCCTTTAAGAATTTTTTTTTATATAAAAAATAATATTAAAAATAAATCGATGCACCCTTTTCAATAATTTTATAAGTGAATTCTGATTAATTTGAAGAATTCCAAACGTAATTATTCATCGAAATCTTGTTTCAGGCTATAAACATGCATGCAAGCTGGCAAGTTTGATTTTTAACACACAAAAAGTTGAAGAAAAGTAATAAAGATCAATAAAAGTTGAAATCTAATGATGAAAAATCGGAACAAATAAATCAACATTTCTTAGTGGTAACTTTTTAAAGATTTTAACATAGATTTGTTAATTAAACTAAAATTTCAGAAAGTCGTATAAAGTGGTTTTAATCATAGGAATTATATTACAAGATATTTGGACAGTGTTTGTTTGTAACCAAATAAATAAAGTTGGTGGAAGGAAAATGACAAGGAAACTCATTTTCTTGTATGGCTGGAACAAATATTTGACAAAGTTCAAATAGATATTAGAAAGTTGAGTTTTTTGTTAACAAAAAATAAAAAATAAAATAAAAAGCATATAATACAATACATTTTTAACTTCGTGTATTACATACTAAAAAGTAAAAATAGTGTAAGGAGCTAGCTTTTAAACTTAAGCTATTGTATCCTATATATTCTTCTTCCACAATACATAGAATTTACTTAATCGGATCACTCTGTCAACTAAATGAGTAGGAATTTTGATTAATTAACATTTCAGTTTTAGTTCTATATAAAACAATCGCTCATATATTATAATGTCAAAATAGGATACGTACGTCATGTGTATATATATAACTTAATTTTCTAACACATCTTGGTGATGCAAATATATGATGGTTGTCATGATACAAACATGTAGGCTATTTTGAAGTATGGATGATTATATCGCCACCACATTTTTTATTGTCTTAATTTTTTTTTTTCTCCTCATTGCATTTTTATAATTAACATTCTATTAATTTGTACATGTTTGACGAATGAATATCTTATCTAAAGAGTTTATTGGAGTGCGTGAAGTACTTATATACTCTTCAAATTAATGAAGGAAAAAACTAATCTGCAATATAATATTTGTTTATCATTCAAAACATGCTAAAGAATATTTAGAAATGAACTAAGATCAGAGAATAGATGTGCTGAATTAATTGAGAATGAGAATGCAGAAAAAACTAATCCAAAAGCGCACTATAATACTTGTTGCATGTACAACTTTTGATGTGATCCGGACCCTCGACAATCGGAGTCATAGCAGGCTTGACGGAAAAATTTAAATATTCAAGCCAAAACAAGAATTCAGCAGGTTCGACGAGCTTTGAAGATCAAACCGTGTCGAAAAGAACCAAAAATTAAATCACGGCCATGCATGGAATTGGTCACGACCGTAACTTTGAAGCTCACGGCCGTAACCTGCCCTCTGTATATTTCATAAACCGGATAAAAGGGACTTACGGCCGTAACGAAAATATTCACGGCCGTAACATATTTCAATTACACAATTTACGGCCGTAAATGAAGACACTCACGGCCGTAAGACTGCTTCTGGACGTGCGCCGCTGTGGAGTTTAAGATTTCGCAATATTTTATTTCCTTATCAGTTTTTAGCTATTTTAGGTTAGTTAAAATTCTATTTTGAGTAAATTAGCGATTAGGGTTTTATTTTGCTTATTTATACGCCTTTTTGATTCATTGTAAATTAAGACTTTGATGATTAAATAAAATAGAGATTGAATGTTTTTCAATTGTTTAATGTGTGGATTCACATTACAAACCCAAACTTATCAAGATTGATTATCTTGTGGCGTTCATCCCGAATTTATCAAATATTCGCGAGAATATTTGTGGCGTTCAAATCAGAGACTTATCAAGGAGATTGGGCAAATCCTTGTGGTGTTTCGAAAGTCGTGGTTCTTTATTCCGCATCGTCGAGCCATCGCGTCGTGAATATCGGGTCATGATTCATCCGTCCAACCACAACCTGAGTTCGGAACTTTTCGGCGTTTCTTCCGCGCTTCGAATCTCATCATTTGGTATCAGAGCTGGACTCTGAATTCAGGTTTTTCTATCCAGTTTGATTTTTATGTCTATCATCGAGTCCCATAAAAATCATCCATATTTTGTTGTTGAGTCTTTCTTTTCTTTCTTTTCTTGTTCCTCGTGCCAGTAAATTTTTTCTTTGTTTGATCCATATAAAAATCCAACAAAACTCAAAAGTGTTTGTTTTGCTTAATTCTTATCCGAATTAAGTTCCGTTTGTTTTGTCGTGTTCGTTGTCGAATTTTCGGATTTATAAAAAAAAAAAAAAAAAAAAAAAATTTATTATTTTATTTATTCCGAAAATTCATCATAAAATTCAAAAAAAAAAAAAAAAAAAAAGAGTCCATTCAAGAACCACTTTCTTGAATTTCTTGATCCTTTGTTTTCATTATTCTTTTTCTGTGTCCTTCCACAAAAATTTCACAATGTCCAATTCGCATGAAAACGCCAAAGATCGTATGTGGAGATTTTTGAATGAAGCTTTGGTTAGGTTGGATAAATTAGATGAAAGGGAAGGGAAATTGAAAAATGGGCGATCTCAAGCAAATCGTAGTGATTATAGGCGTGATCCTAAACCTAGGGATGGAATCGGGGTTAAGAGAGGAGCTGAGATTGATCCAAAAGCAATTTTGAAAATTCAAAAAGAAATTCATGAGGAAAGATTGATGTGTGAACGGGAGGCAGAAAGAAAATATTTGGCTAAATTGCGAAAAAAGGAGGAGAAACGAAATGCGGTAATTAGATGGTTAGAAGAGAGTGAAAATCATGTTGAGCCTCGGGATATGAAAGTTGAAAAGAAGGAGGGAGGCTTAAGGCATGAATTAGTTGAAGAGACCCCGAACTTTGTGGTAGGAGTTGAAAACGTGGAGTTGTGTGAACAAACTCCAAAATATGATGAGGAATTAGAAGTTGGGGTAGAAGTTCAAATTTTGAGCTTTGAATTGGAAGATCCACATTTTGGTAGTGATGAGATAGTACATGAACATGGTGATTCAAATGTGGAGGTCGGAGATGTGGTTGAGTTTGAAGATAAAAAAATCGAACAAGAAATTGCGAAGGAGGAAAAATGCGAAGAGAAGAGCCTCGTGGTTCAAGAAGTGGAGTTGGTGGTGGTCTGTCATGAATACAAGGATCCATACCTTGTACCTCATGAAGCTAACATGTCCCTCCCCATTTTGTTTAAATCTTTTTTTCAGGTTAATTATGACTGGAAGCTTCAACCACACTACGAATGGCAAAGGAAGCTCAAGCTCCATCTCTTCCGTGTTAGCAAATCAAAGGAATCCAATTTATTGAACTCATGGCATAGAAGCAGAAATTTTCCGTTTGATCCAGGAGGTGAAGTGGAACACCAGGAACAAAGCTATGATTCGGGACGAATCATCCTAAAGAAGGAGGGTATGATGTGATCCGGACCCTCGACAATCGGAGTCATAGCAGGCTTGACGGAAAAATTTAAATATTCAAGCCAAAACAAGAATTCAGCAGGTTCGACGAGCTTTGAAGATCAAACCGTGTCGAAAAGAACCAAAAATTAAATCACGGCCATGCATGGAATTGGTCACGGCCGTAACTTTGAAGCTCACGGCCGTAACCTGCCCTCTGTATATTTCATAAACCGGATAAAAGGGACTTACGGCCGTAACGAAAATATTCACGGCCGTAACATATTTCAATTACACAATTTACGGCCGTAAATGAAGACACTCACGGCCGTAAGACTGCTTCTGGACGTGCGCCGCTGTGCAGTTTAAGATTTCGCAATATTTTATTTCCTTATCAGTTTTTAGCTATTTTAGGTTAGTTAGAATTCTATTTTGAGTAAATTAGCGATTAGGGTTTTATTTTGCTTATTTATACGCCTTTTTGATTCATTGTAAATTAAGACTTTGATGATTAAATAAAACAGAGATTGAATGTTTTTCAATTGTTTAATGTGTGGATTCACATTACAAACCCAAACTTATCAAGATTGATTATCTTGTGGCGTTCATCCCGAATTTATCAAATATTCGCGAGAATATTTGTGGCGTTCAAATCAGAGACTTATCAAGGAGATTGGGCAAATCCTTGTGGTGTTTCGAAAGTCGTGGTTCTTTATTCCGCATCGTCGAGCCATCGCGTCGTGAATATCGGGTCATGATTCATCCGTCCAACCACAACCTGAGTTCGGAACTTTCCGGCGTTTCTTCCGCGCTTCGAATCTCATCAACTTTTGTTTTGAAATAAAAAATTATTTAGATAAAAATTTATTTTATGTAAAGTAAAAATATTATAACTAAAGATCATTGATCAGTGTCCTGCCAATCTTCAAAGCTACCGCACTAACCGGAGGTTTTAGTAGATGTTTGCCATGGCAGAAACAATTGGATATCTTCGTTCGTTTGTCGTCAAAACTCAAGTAAATCAAATTGTAAAGAATCAGTAGGTTCTATATTCATAAGTAATTCTTGTTTAAAATAATTTTTCAATTTTTCATGTAATATTGCAGGTGGACTAGATGATCCAATTTCAAATGTTTTATGAAAAATATGGGACATGTTTTAAGAAGAGGTTCCTTGTGTATCCCTAATATCTTCCATTAGATCCAATAGTTCTACTTCGTTTTCTCGAAGTAAAGAACCACGTGAAGGTGCGGAGGGTGTACAAACATTAACACCTAATTGTATTGCATATGAGTTATACATGGTCACTTACGTGCTTTCTATGTTATTATAAGTGATAGGAGAGTCCAAAATCATTGCATTACTGATTTTTGAAATAATATGTTTACACGCATTTTAAATTGTAACGCGGGCCATTAAGCAAGCTAAATAAATTAACATAGGTAAATCTTCCCATTATTTCCTAAATTTTAGTTCCATTGCAATTAACATACCAATAAAAATGAGTAATTTCTATACTTATGAAAAGTTCTTGCAATAATAAAAAGTTATTCAAGAAATCTTAAACTACTTGGGTAGTATATCCCGGATAATATGTTGGTTGAATTATAAAAATTAGTAAAAAAATCTTTTGACTTTAAATGCTAATACAAACTCATATTCATTTCTAACATTTCTAGCGATATAATACTCAATTATTACGTGTTCATAACCTTCATATGATTTAAGTAATAAATATCTCGAGTTCAGCTTATGCCCTACGTCGGTGATAAAAAAATTTAGCGTCTTTACAATATTGTAAACATAACTCTTCAAAATATTGTTTTCTACTTAGTGAAATAGTTATGTAAACTAATGCATCTGTAATCCTATCAATTTGGTCTTTACTATGTTTCATCTCATTTTGAACAATTAAAGTTGAAATATGACATATACATCTAAAATGAAATGAAATAAAATAAATAAAAAATCATCATATTCAAGGATACTACATAATTTATCTACAACGAGTTTATTTGCACTAGCATTATTGAACATAAATGAACGAATTTTACTTTAACAATTTGTAAAATCATTAAAATGTTGGTGGCATCATGGGAAAATTCTATAATTTTAAAAGCAATAATTTTTTATTCGTAACCCAAAATTGATTAATGTAGTGTGCAGTTTCAGCTATATAACATTTTTATTAATTCATTCGAAAATATCAGAAGTAAATGAAATAACATCACCATATTTATTTAAGTCAAATATTAATTTTTTCTTAATTTTAATAAAATAATTATAGTGTCAGGATGAAAATAGTGAAATAACATCACTATATTTATTTAAGTCGGATGTAATTTCTTCTTAATTTTAATAAAATAATCTATAGTGTCAGAACGAAGAGTATTCCTAGTAATTCTAACATACCTTAGCTGAAGATATTCTTTGACTAAGGTGGTGAAGTGTTGGTTGTCCATTATGCTTAGTGAAACCTCCACCCCAACAACGAATTTAACTATTCCAATGCGTGTTTCTTCTTCAGAATACATCCACGTTGAAAGTGTAGATGTAGAGCCAATAGTGGACGAACAAAATTGCAATTTATTTTGATTTTGATTTTGATTTGTGTCAACGTAGCCATGTTTGGTCACACACTTACGATAGTGACAGTTGAGGTGTGTAGTACATATACCCTCTTGCCATGCCATTTGTTGTACACAATATTTGCACACTACTTTAAACTCTTGATTTTTGTCAGTTGTACGCCTAGTTGAGACCAATTTAAAATACTCCCAACACTTAGTAGCTTTCTTACCTTCTACGGTTTATTGCTTCCGGGAATATTGATCGGCTCTTTCTTCTTAAATTTCAACATCTTCTTCAATGTCATTCAAATCAATTCGATGACTATCGACAGCCTTTTAAATATTTTCTAGAATGGGAATGTCGTTGAGACCATAAAATTCTTCATTAAATGTGTATATTGTGTAATGTAGAATAATTGAAAAATTAAAATATAAATAATGTAAATTGAGATTGAATATTTGAATGAGATTGTAATTTGTAGTAGAAGAGAGTCTAGATAGTAGAATTATAGAGTATTTTGGTGAAATTGAAATGAAATGAAATGAAGTAATATTTATAGATGAAAAATGAAGAAAAACGTTACATGACCATTGAAAAAGGTCACAAAACTTTGAAATGTGACCGTTGGACCCTCAACGATCACATTTCAAAATGAAAGAGCCTGCGAGCCGTTCGTTGTTCTCTCTTTTTGCTTGGCTCACGGTCCGACTCGTGAAATTGGCTAGTCGTGCTGCTCTCGATTCGTATTTTCCAGAGTTGAGTCAACTAGCTGAGGTTTGGTTGGCTTGCCAAATTAATCTCCCCCCAAATTAATCTCTTGTTTGACTCCCTTTAATAATAATAATAATTAAAAAAAAATTATAAAATAAAATATTTTACACATAAATTCAAATATTTTTTTCACTTTTTAATCATGTATTTTTTAAAAATCAATTTCTTTTTATGATTGCCATCAAAAGTAAAAACTGACTATCTAAAAAGTGTTTTTTTTTTTTTTTTTTTTTTTGGGGTTGAAGTACTAATTTAGTACTCCCTCTATCCCAATTATATATGCTGTTTTTCTTTTTTCTCTTATCCCAATTATATAAATTTATTTCTTTATTGGAAATTATTTATTTTGTTTGTTTACTAATCTATCCCTATTTATTAATTTCAATAATAATAGTTTTGATATTAAATAAAAGTAAGTTGAAAATTTTTTTACAAAAATTATTTTTTTAATAACATTAAATATGTTTTTTAATCTGTGTAAAAAGTCAAATCGATCTATATAATTGAGATGGATGAATTAATAAATAACGATCAATATAGTTGTAATAGTTTTCTTTGTTAAAGGTGTAGGTTGACAAATTGTGTTGTTATCAACGATAAGACCGGCAATCACTCTTGGAAACATAATTATTAGCTAATTATGCTTTAAATTGGCAATAAGTACCTTTAATACCATAATTAATAATATATTTATCATAATATTAAATTGGAAAAAGTCAGCCAAAAGTGAATGAATTAATAATTCTTCCTCAGCGGCCATGTGGTTGTCTCTTGCATAGCTTGCAAACCGTGATTGGTGCTAACTGGGTCTTACATGCATTCTCTTTATCATATTCATAATTTTTCTCCAATATAAATAGATTAATATCTAAATCTAAATCAATATTTAATTTTTATTATAATTTTATGAGACTCGTAACTTTTCAACCACACATTTTATCAACTTTTATTAAAATTGACTATGAATTTTATTTTTATCTAACGAAAAGGGAAAATAATGAGTTTCAGGACAAGGATTTAATTTTATATTAAGTTAAAACAATTCATTTAAAAATTTTAGGAATGACAACACGGCGAGTCATGATAGTCATTTTCGTCCCCTTTTCAATATTTATCATTCAGGATTAAGGCAAGATGGAATGGAATGGAATGGAGCGGGGCAAGTCCCTACCCCGTTTACCGTCCCATTTTTATTTATTTTTTATTTTTTTGCCTTTATTTTTTTATGTCTGAAATTGGCAATTTTTTTTTCTAGTTTGTGGAACAACCCATTTTCCTTTCAAAAATTATAATGATTATTTTCTTTTGTGTAATGAAAAAAAAAAAAATTTAAATAGGAAGGAATCATGTTTTTCATGCTCACCCCGCCCCAACCCAACCCAACCCCGTATACTCGATTCGACTGAGAGTTTTTGTACCGTTCAATGTGGGAAGGGTCCTCGGGTATCGAATTTAACGAATTCTTTTGTCATTCCAAAGAAAATCACAATATGTTTTGATATAGGTAAAATGCTATATTTTAACCATATTGGATTGTTTGCAGTAGACTTTTCACACATTTTATTGCAAGAGAATTATTTCTCGTCAACAACACTAAGTTCTTTATATGTTAAATAATTGTTTAGTAATTTTTAGTTTAAGCCTTTATCACCTCGACTAATTTTAGCAATGTTTTCAAACCTATCTGGCCATCGACCAGGCCTAGGGACTGAGTCAAAGGATAGAGGGTCAACCTGATAATAAAAAAATATAAAAAAAAAAAAAACTCAAAATAGTTTTCGATCAGATTTGACCAAAACAGATTTTAGGGATCACCCAACCCAATTTTCGGCCCTGTAATATAGTTTACTGGTTGAACTGATCATGACAAGTCGAGTCAAGATTTGACCAAAACGGATTTTAGGGATCACCCTAGTCAAGTTTGGCAATTGGGAGAATTTTCTAGCCGTTTGGTTAGAGGTTAACACCAAGCAATCACTTGACGTTAGAACAAACTTGAGCATTTTCTTGTGATGCAAATTTTGGGCGCCAAAATGTGCCCATTCATCCAACATATGTATACTTTCCTGCATGGTGTTTCAAGCAATTATACAGATCTACTGAAAAAACAAATAAGGAACTCCACATGTACACAAAATCATACAAGCGAAATAGAGATCTCAACCTTGACACCAAGATATCAAAGATTTGGCTCAGGATATCGTACCTTTCAATATCACAATGAACACACACCCTAACCACAAGAATGACTCGAAGAAGTTGCTTCAATAGATCGGAAAACCCCCAAGCCAGATCCCAAACTGCTTTCACAGACCTTGTAATCACCAAGACTAACAAAGTAATAAATCAAGACTACCTAAGAATAGTTCCAGCTAGAGGTTGGAATATCGACAGAGGATGAGGAGGCACAAAAAGAGAGAAAATCCTATCCTCGACAAAGAAAATGTTTGGAATGAATGAGTCAAACACCTAAAGTCATCATCGTTGATCTCAAGTCAGGATCAACAATCCAGAGCAACTGGGTCTAGCCGGTTTTAGGTTCTGGTCATGGCCACATGTGAGTTATTAGGCAATAGATATCTCAACCGACTGGACCTTAAGCTGCCCATTTATTTTCATAGCCCAGGAGCAATTATTGGATCACACTTATTTAGAATCACAGCTCGACAACTCTCTACCTTGATGCCAAGGTTTTAAAAAATATAGTAACAGAGTAGACATTCTAATCCTATCACCAACATCTTGGAATAACATCAATCCCAGCAAGACAAACATGCAAACACGAAATTATTCAATATCAATGTTCAGTAATTTCAAACAAGACCTAAAATTGTTTACAGGTAGTATCTTTGTTCCCATATCAAATGAATTATATTCAGTAGTGATTTTCTCCATGGACACTAGTCTTTAGAAATTATATCTCTAATAAAATGTAATATAATATCAATGTGCTTAGTTATTTCATGAACAACGTGATTTTTCCATAAATTTATGACATTTTGACTATCAAAGTAAACAACTATAGTATTAAACAACTCATTTATCTCATACAACAAACCTTTAAGCTATAATGACTATTTCACGGCTTCTGTGTGGGAGCTACATATTCTGCCTTTGTAGTGGATAGGGCAACAATAGATGGAGTTGATATTTCCAACTCACATAGGTTCCACAAGAAGTAAACATGTAAGCAGTTGTTGATTTTCTATTATCCATATTCCTTGCATAGTCAGAGTCAACAAATCTCTTAAGTACAACCCCCTCTTTACTCATAGTAAAACATTAACCTAAATAAGAAGAACCTTTCAAATATTTAAGTAACCATTTTTAAGGCATTCCAATGTTGAGGGCCAAGATTAGCTATAATTCTACTCAAATTACTTATAACATGTGCAACATCAGGTCTAGTATGTACCATAGTGTATATAATTGAACCAACAACATTAAAAAAGTATTTCTCAATTTGAAATAACTGGCCAATGGTAAAGTAATCATGCATAGCAAATTTTGACAATACTTTTTTAACATATGATGTTTGTTTCAAGGTCAGAATTTGTTTTAATCTGTCCCTAGCAATGTCCATGTCCAATATCCTCTTAGCATGTCCTAAATCTTTCAATTCAAATTCATTGGTCAATGATTTCTTTATCTTGTTTCTGTCATTCATGATAGGAGCATGTCATCAACATATAATAAAAAAATAAACAATCTCATAAATTTCAGCATTTCTTTTAAAGTATAGACAATGATCAAATTGACTTCTGATGAAGCTCGCGGCGTTTACAAAGGTGTCAAACATCTGGTACCATTGTCTAGGTGATTGATTTAGGCCATATAAAAATCGTTTAAGCAAGCACATATGATCAAGTTTCTTTCTATTAATAAAACCTTGAAGTTGATTGTTGGTTTGAAATATCGCAAGTGTACGATATCGCTAACAAGTAGTAAAAGTGGACTTTTTGAGTCCGAGTTGTCGATCACACGAGGACTATTTAATTTGCTATAAATTTACTTCGAATATAGAATTCCTAGACGAAAACCAAAACTAACTAAGAAAATAAATTGTAAAATAATAAAAACAAAAACGAAAAATAATTGGAAATCAATGAAATAAACAAATCAATTAAAATAAACAATAACAAATTAAACTAAAAGCAATTAACGAAAGCAAGAAACAAACGTGGTGGATTTTTAGCAATTGAATGAATATCGGGACTAACGATTTCGAAATAACGTTCTAGCTTAATTTCTCATCTCAAGTTGTTTTCTAAAATTGTATTTGGTCGAATTCACGCATATATCTAATTTACCTCTCTCGAGTTCAAATTAGACCTATTTAACTAAGTCAACCATGTATCTCTACAGCGGGTCAGAGTTCTCCTTAGCTAAATGCATTAAATTTCCTAAGAATTCCTAAGTGACCACATGGAACCACAAATTCATATCTCTATCTTTTTGTTGAAATTTCCGGATTTTATTACGTGATCTAATTGTTAACTCACCTCTCGGATTATGAAAACAATCATTTAATCATGAATTGGTGATCAAGCAACTCAAGCATTTAACTCAATAATAAAATTAATACATGAAAATAAAGTACCAACTTAAGAATTAAAATCAAACTAAAACATTAAATCTATATCGTCAATCCCGATTATAAAATTTAGCTATTCATGTTCTTGAAATAAAAAGCAATAAATAACAAAAGTAAAACCCGAAGTTTGAAGAGGTGAAGAATTGACATCACTTCGCACCACCAAAATTTTAGTCCCCAACCGTAACCTCAATTCTGTCGACTTGTCCACAAGAATTCCCGTAATGTTGCTGCTCCTCGCTTCCAATCCGTATCACAGCCAACCACCAATGATTTATTCCTTCAGTCAGCCCCTATCTCCTTAATTAAGTCTCCACCAACCCAATCAACCTTAATTCTTGTCTTGTGCACAGCCGCCTTCTTCAAAAGTGTTGCTGCTGTGTATATATTCCAAGAATAAGAATAATCCTATCAATCAACCATATTTTTTTTCATTCCAGCCGCACGTCTCTCTGTTTAAAGCGCTCTCTCTCTCTCTCTCTCTCTCTCTCTCTCAGCTGCTCACGGCTGTTTCTTATTTTTCTCACGGCTCACCTCTCTATTTTTCACGGCTGCGCACCCCCCTTTCTTTGTTTAGCAATGTGTATTTATAATTATATACACAATCCAACCCTAAAGCCCAAATAAAATAAATTATCATTTAAGCCTCTCAATTCTTTTAAATAATATAAGTTGGTCCTTGAGTCTTGACTTTCTCCAATTTGCTCCACTTTTGAATTTTTCCATCCAATTTTTGTATAATTTCTTCAATTCCTCATTTTTCTTCATGTTGGGATAAAAACCTGAAATAATGTAAATAAATATAGACTAAGTAGAATTTATTCGAGAAAAACAAAATAATATCCTAATTTCGACAGATAAATAAGTGTATAAAATACACTTATCATTGATTCATGCAAATAATTGCATCAAGACCATCATACAAAAATGCAGTTTTAACTTCCAATTTTTCAAGCTCGAGAATATAATGAGCAATCAATGTAAGTATAACTCTAATTGTAGTATATTTTATGACAGGAGAGACTATATCATTATAATGAATGCCATGTTTTTGGATAAAGCCTTTTGCAACTACTCTATCTTTAAATCTAAGAAGTTCAGTCTCAATATTATCCTCATTAATACTAAAAATCCATTTATAGTCTATGTAAGATCTACTAGTAGTCTTAGGAACTAATATTCGTGTTTTATTTTTCATTAAGGAGTTCATCTCATCTTTCATGGATGTTAGCCACTACTTAGATAGCTTACTAGAAACAGCTTCCTCATAGGATTTAGGCCCTTTGTAAGCTAAGTCCTTATATGAAAGAGTAGCAAGAGATAGATATTCCTTGTATCTAGATGATTCTTAATTTTCCTTCTAGTCATATCCCTAGTTAATTGGTAATCCTCTATCTCAATTTGATATAACTCATCTTAAGTTTGAGTTTGTGAACCCTCTTCTCTAATTTCATAAAAAACCTGAAAACTTTTAGATTTACTCAAATCTGATCAGCATTTTTAGGCTCAAGATTAGGACCAAGCTCCACCTGCATTTTAGTTCTCTCATTCTCTTCCCTTCTAAGGTCCTCAACCATGTTCTTGTTACTCAAGATAAGACAAGACAAGACAAGACATATCAAACCTTTGAAAATCACATCTCTACGGTTAAGGGTTTTAAAATCCCCAAGGTTTCTAGCCCACAATCTATAACCTTTTGCATCTTTAGGATAACCATAAAAAAACATTTTTTGGATTTGAGTTCTAATTTCGTTGCCTTTGGTGGGAAAATGCAGCACAACCAAATATTGTAAGAAAACTTGTTAAACAGTTTACTAACTAAAACAAATAATTTGCAGAAACAGTTTACTAACTAAAACAAATAATTTACAAGAAGCAGTAAACAAAATGTGGTGGAGCATGAATTAAAATGAACGTTGGAGCCGGGGCCTGTGTTCAACACAGTGTCCTTAAAGCAATATTCGCCCTCACACTGAAGTAACTCGAGCGCTTGCTTCCCAGGATACAGCGGCTGGAACTGCAGCTGTGCAGTTGAACAGAAAAGTGCCTGAACAGAATCACCAAGTGACTGGAAGAAGGCAGAAAGCAGGATGCAGAGAGATTTTCGTGGTTGTTGTGGTGTCTAGACTGAAGGAATTGTTGCTGTATATATAGGCAGGGAGGAGCCTTTGTATTTAGTACTGCAGTTGAATTCTGTATTTACTCCAGACGTTTTGGAGTTACAACTGCATTTGAATTCTGCATGAATTCTACACTTACTCCAGGCGTTTTTGGAGTTACAGGTTAAATGGAAATCAGTTTGGAGTTATGTTTTAAATGAAAAATTCAAAACAAAATTCCAAAACGTGGCTTGCACTTTGTGGCCAATTTTTGACTCGTTCGGTCCGACATTCGTGTACGTAGGTCGCGCCCGCACACAAGTTCAAGGCTCGAAGGCCAAGTCGGTCCAAGAATTGCACCCCCCCTGCGGGCGCGTAGGCCATGGAGGAGTCTCTATGCAATAAATGGTTACACCTTACAAATTGTTAACCATATATAAATTGGTTCACAAACTCATTTCTATCCTATGTGGGATAATTATTTAAGCATTCCCAACATTTTCACATTTTTTCCATTTTCCAATGTGGGATGGAACTATTATTTATAGCCTCCACTTATTCCCACTTTTCCATTTCTAATCAATGTGGGATTGTAATCCTTTTTAAGGCTCCTCTTCAAATCCCAATTTTCAATCAATGTGGGATCAATTTCACATTCACACAAGTGAAAATCAATTGCCAAAATATATTTTCCAACAATCCCTCACACGAATGGAAATTGATAGAGACACGGAATACTTGGTGATAAAGTTCCACAGTTGAAACTTGCATAGGATAGGTAGGGGTTTCCTTTGAACCTTCCCTTGTGAAAATACATTTACTTTACTAGCTGATCAGTAGACGCGATGTCTTTGAACTGTTCTGCCTTCTGTGTAAACGATGATGTACTTCACACAGGATTCTTCCTGACACATTTTAGTTCTCATGGGTATGTTCGTTTGTAGCCATGAACATATGCCTGGTTCAGTGAGAGTTGTTAAGAATTAGCCTCATAATTCCCTTCGAAGCAGCCCTACTTCTCTCTCACATAGGTGATTTCTTAATTAAGAGTAACCCGCATTACTCCGCTCGGATTTCCGACGCATAAGAATCATTAAAAGCTTATTGCTTATCCTCTCCCCACGGGCATCACTGTTATTACAGGAATGGACAGGAGATAACCCCCACAGTGATCCTATTAAGTATTCGTAATTAGGTTTTCTCATTGAACCTAGATCTTGGGATCTCCAGTCAACTAGGTTGAGTTTCCATTACAATAACTTATTCTTTTAGAGTCTTAAGTCCCATTCCTCTCGATGACTTTGCAACTAACTCTCTATTTAACCCTTTGGTTAGCGGATCTGCAATGTTATCTTTTGACTTTACATAGTCAATCGAGATAACTCCAGTTGAGAGTAACTGTCTTATGGTATTATGTCTACGACGTATGTGTCTAGACTTACCATTGTACATGTTTCTTTGTGCCCTTCCAATCGCAGATTGACTACCACAATGTATGCAAATTGCTGGCACAGGTTTTGACCATCTTGGAATATCCTCTAAGAAATTGCGTAGCCATTCAGCCTCTTCACCACATTTATCTAGAGCTATAAACTCAGATTCCATGATAGATCTCGCAATAACTGTTTGTTTAGAGGATTTCCATGATATGGCTGCACCTCCCAATGTGAACACAAATCCACTAGTAGACTTTGAGTCTTTTATATCAGATATCCAATTAGCATCACTATATCCTTCAATGACTGCCGGATATCTGGTATAGTGCAGTCCATAATTACGAGTATATCTCAAGTATCTTAGTACTCTTACTATTCCTTTCCAGTGGTCAGACCCTGGATTACTAGTATATCTACTCAGCTTACTAACTGCGTAAGCTATATCTGGTCTTGTACAACTCATTAGATACATAAGACTTCCGATTATTCTAGAGTACTCTACTTGAGAAATACCATCGCCTCTATTTTTTGATAGATGTTGACTTGTATCTATCGGTGTTCTAGCCATGCCAGTATCATCATTATTGAATTTTTCTAAAATCTTGTCCACATAATGTGACTGACTTAAAACAAGTCCATCTGATGTTCTTGAAATTTTAACTCCAAGAATCACATCAGCTAGACCCATATCCTTCATGTCGAATCTTGAATTCAACATATTTTTAGTAGATTTAATCATCTTATCGTTGCTACCAACGATGAGCATGTCGTCAACATAAAGACATAAAATGACATAACCCATTTTTGTGTCTTTGATGTAAACACATTTGTCACATTCGTTGATTTTAAATCCACTTTCTATCATGGCATTGTCAAATTTTTCGTGCCACTGTTTTGGTGCTTGTTCTAAGCCATATAACGACTTCACCAATTTACAGACCTTGTTTTCTTGTCCTTGTACAGAAAATCCCTCGGGTTGTTCCATGTAAATTTCTTCTTCTAAATCTCCATTTAGAAAAGCAGTTTTGACATCCATTTGATGTACTTCGAGATTATACAAAGATGCAATCGCTAATATCAATCTAATGGAAGTTATTCTCCTTACCGGAGAATAAGTGTCAAAGTAGTCAAGGCCTTCTCGTTGCCTATAACCTTTAATTACAAGTCTTGCCTTATACTTATCAATAGTTCCATCTGCTTTCATTTTCCTTTTGAAAATCCATTTGTAGCCTAGTGATTTGCTTCCCGGGGGAAGATCAACCAGCTCCCACATATGGTTTTGCAGAATGGAATCTATTTCACTTTTAATTGCCTCTTTCCATTGAGATCCTTCTGAAGAGTTTACAGCTTCTTTGAAGCTTTGAGGTTCAGTTTCTAGCATATAGGTCAGAAAATCAGGACCGTAAGATTTTTCTGTCCTTTCACGTTTGCTACGTCTTGGTTCAACCTCTTGATCCTGACTATTTTCAATCATGGTCTCATGCGTTCGTTTAGAAGAACTTGGTTCTTCTTTGGACTTGTATGGAAATACGTGTTCAAAGAACGATGCATTTCTCAATTCCATTATCGTGTTTTTGTGTATATCAGAAATTTTAGAATCAAACACAAGAAACCGATAAGCACTACTATTATATGCATATCCAATAAATATGCAATCAATAGTTTTTGGTCCTATTTTCACCTTCTTTGGTGTAGGTACAACCACTTTGGCAAGACACCCCCACACTCGTAGGTATTTGTAGGAAGGCTTCCTTCCTTTCAATAACTCGTAAGGGCTCCTTTCTTCTTTCTTTCGGGGTACCTTATTTAAAAGGTAATTAGCTGATAACACAGCTTCCCCCCACATGTTTTGAGGTAACCCAGAACTTAATAACATTGCATTCATCATTTCTTTCAATGTTCTATTTTTCCGTTCAGCAACACCATTTTGTTGAGGTGAATAAGGTGCTGTTGTTTCGTGTTTAATTCCGTGATGTGCACAGAATTCAGCAAATTGTGATTCATATTCACCACCTATATCACTTCTCAATACTTTGATCTTTTTGTTGAGTTGAATTTCAATTTCATTCTTATAGAGAACAAATTTCTCTATAGCTTCGTCTTTACTTTTAAGCAAATACACAAAACAATATTTTGTACTATCGTCAATAAAAGTAATAAAATATTTGTTGTCTCCCCTTGTTTGCACAGATTTTAAATCACATACATCGGTGTGAATTAAATCAAGCGGTTCAGTTTTTCTTTCAACAGATTGAAATGATGACCTTGTCAATTTTGCCTCAACACAAGTTTCACACTTATGTTTATTATCAATTTGGAATGTAGGTGTGCAATTCAGGTTAATTTGTCTACGTAAAGTGTCGTAATTAACATGTCATAATCTACCATGCCATAAATTGGAAGACTCAAGCAAGTAAACGGAAGAGTTATTCATTTTTGGCTTAATAGCCATAACATTGAGCTTAAAAAGCTCATCACTTACATAACCCTTTCCTACAAACATTCCAGACTTAGACAAAATAACTTTGTCTGACTCAAACACCATACGAAATCCATGCTTGTTCAACAGCGAGCTGGACACCAAGTTCTTGCGAATCTCCGGCACATAGAGCACGTTGTTTAGAGTCAGCTCTTTCCCCGATGTCATCTTTAGAACCACCTTTCCATGGCCCTTGATTTCAGAAGTAGCTGAATTTCCCATATACAGCTTCTCCCCATCCGCTGCTTCAAAACCGCTAAACATCTCCTTGTCGGAGCAAACATGTCGGGTGGCACCGGTGTCTATCCACCATTCTCTCGGATTTGAACCCACCAGGTTCACTTCAGAAATGACAGCTACAAGGTTGATGTCAGATACATCTTCAACCACATTTGCTTCCTTTTTCTTCTTCGGCAGGCGGCACTCCGTAGATTTGTGACCAATCTTGTCACAGTTGAAGCATTTTCCTTGAAACTTCTTCTTGGAAACTCCACCTTTTGGCCCCAACTTGGGCCCTTTGCCACTAGATGGCCTAGACTTGTTTTTGTTAATTTTGGAGCTTTGGCCATGCTCCACAACGTTGGCTTTGGCCACAACCGGATTGAACCCTTTTTAGAACTTTTGTTGTCTTCTTCAATTCGAATTCTAACAATTAGCTCCTCGACGTTCATTTCCTTTCGCTTGTGTTTTAGGTAATTTTTGAAATCCTTCCATGCAGGAGGTAGCTTCTCAATCATGCAAGCCACTTGGAAAGATTCACTTACAACCATTCCCTCGGAATGAATTTCATGCAAGATTACTTGTAATTCTTGTACTTGACTGATTACAGATTTGGAGTCCACCATTTTGTATTCCAGAAAGCGGCCAACAAGAAACTTCTGGGCTCCGGCATCCTCGATTTTATACTTTTTGTCCAAAGACTCCCATAATTCCTTATCCGTTTTAATAGTGCAATACACGTTATATAATGAATCAGCCAAGCTGTTCATAACGTAATTCCGGCATAGGAAGTCAGAATGCTTCCAAGCATCTACTGCACTGATTGCTTGAATGTCTCATTCACCCTCTTTTAGCCCTAGACTTTGACCTAGCTTTACATTTACCCTTCTTCTTGTTATTGTTGCTCCCCTGACTACAATGACTCCTTTGGTTATTAGTTCAAAATATAGTGTGGTCTTCCTCTCATAAACAAACTCTCAGATGTACTACCATGTCTTTTAGTTTTAAGCTCTAGTTCCTTACTCCTTAAAGCATTGATAACAATTTCAAGAGTAGGAGAGTCTCTACGATACTTAATGGCAGTTTTGACATCTCAATATGCCCCAGGAATGAAATTCAGAAGCACAACTTTGTACTCAGAAACTTTTGCACTAGTATTAGTTATGTCTTGAACTAGCTTATCAAAATTATCATGATTTTAATCTAATTCGTTTGAAGGATATATCCTAAAGCCGAAGAATATTTTTAAGAGGAATAATTTATATGACAGTGACTTAACTATGTATACTTCAGCTAATCTATCCCACGGTTCTTTAGCAGTATCAAGTTTTCCTAATTTTCTTAACTCATGGTCAGATAGATGCAGTATAATGGAAGTATAAGCAAGTTCATTAGCTTCACCTTTTTGTACTTTTGTCATAGTAGCAGGAAATTCGCAATTATAACCTTAGATACCTTTTGTTGTACCAAGCTCCTCTCATTTTTTGTTCCATATAGGAAAATCCCATTTTTCGTTAGACCACAAGTTCTAAAGTAGTGCTAGTCATTTAAAAAAAAAAATTAAAAAAAGAAGAAATGATATTCTTCAACACAAAGACATCTTAAACAGAAGAGGAACAAGATCAAACCAAAAACAGTTATACAGACAATATTAATATTTTGCAGAATGATGTAGTCATAGTATATAATTTCAAGATCGCACATGTAATACGAGAGAGGAAAAATGAGGAATATACCCAGGTTTTGTTTACGAAAGAAATTATATATCATATAAGGATGTTCAAATTCATCAGGATTCCAGGAGAATTAGGTTCTCAGATCAAGGATCAATTTGAAAGACCTTTTATAACCACAGTTATAGGGGAATTCTCAAAGTACAAAGTATATTAAATTTTAGAAAAAACAATATGCAGAAGTAACACAGAGTTAATCTCATACAATATATCATAGTTATGGAGTGTAGTTCAAAAATTTTCAAACTACTATTTTGGTCTGTCAATCAGCCCCAAAAAAATTGCAGAAATTACAGATTATCCACAGAGTCCATCCGTTACCAATTTCAAGAAAAATAGAGTTCCAAACTAAGCTATTTCATGAACTTTGAATGGTATAATTAAAACAATTATTGTACCGGACAAAATTTCAGACGAAAACTCTCATTTAAAACAGATCATTTAAAAAAATAGTTATAAGAAGATTTCTTGTCAAAAACTTTTATAAAAAACTTAATGCAAACTTTCTTTACTAGATCTATCAAAAATATTCCATTTTTTGTAAAACTTTTCAGATCCACGTAGGATCGATTGTGAGAATTATTTTTCCACACTTGAATGACCAATGAAGGTCTAACGATAGCTAACACATGCTTCGATTCCACTGTTATACAGATCTATTGTAAAACCAAATACAGAACTCCCGATCTACACAAGATCATACAATCAAAAAAAAGATCTTAGCCTTGGCACAAATATATCAGGAAGACCCTAACCCCAGATCCCAAACTACTTACCCAAACCCTAGCCTCTACCAAGAAAACATTTGGAATGAATGAATCTAATGTTGAGTTTTGACCCAAAAATATCTAGGAAAATGGGTTTTCTTGTTAATGTGGTTAACTTGGAGATCATGTTAAAGGTGGGAGGAAAATGAAAGAAAATAAAATAAAAGACTTTATTCTGGTTATTCTACTTCAACAATGAAACATCTTGGGACACAAGTAATACACGTTTTTGGATTATATTTACCTATAAATGCGTGTCTTGAGGAGCCAATTAATTATACATCAATAGTTCCATATTGTGACCAAATAGAGAGAGAATTGTGACATTTATCTTTATAGTTTCTTAGGAACTCTTTGTGAGATAATTCAATGGGTAGAAACTTGTGATAGATAATAGCTCGTTTTTAATATTTTTTCTGTGGTTTGTTGGATTGGGTTAGTGAGTGAACGTCTATATATTTGTAACAACTTAATATTTAGTGAAAGGCTCTGATGATCCGAAATTTCTGCTTTGTTTGTATTCATTTTCTCGTTTACTTGATTTTTTGAACATCAAAAAGTTCATGTAGGTTAAAGAAGGGGAAATCAACATGTAATTCCCAACAAATGGTATCAGAGCATCAGGTGGTTCAAATAATTTTGAACAAAAGAAAATATGTCTGTCGAGTACGACGTGAAGAAATTTGACGAGAGAATTAATTTTGGCTTATGGCAAGTACAAGTCAAGAATATTTTAATTCAAGAGGGTCTATACAAAGTTTTGAAGGGAAAACCAACCGCGAGATCAACGTGTAATTCCCAATGGAAATGCAAACAGTTCCACATTGATTATGAGGAATGAAAGAAACCACCATATAACTCAAGTGGGCTACTCCATCTATTACCAATTGATTTTGGTTGGGACCTCATGATGTGATCCGGGATAGGAGCTCAAAGGAGAAATCAAGACACAGATGATGCAACAACATTCTATATAGGAAAATGAACAAGTTTCATGTTGGAGTTAAGCCGAAAAGACGAATGGATCAAGCCGAGTCGAAAGATCAAAGTTTCAGGATCAGAAACATATTTACAGCCGTAAGGGCCATATGTCACGGTCGTACTCCACTCTCGGACCAAAACACAGGATTCCAAGATTTTCACAATTACAACTGTAAGTCTTAGGTCATGACCGTAACATGTAAATAGGAATACGCTTACAGCCGTAAGTGTCTCTTCACGACTGTAACTGCTCAGAGGGATAAGATTTTGCGAGAATTATATTTCCTTTTCAGTTTTTGTTATTTTAGTTTAATTAGAATTCTATTTTGAGGTCATTAGTGGCTACTCTAGTTGTTAGGTTATTTTTCGTTATTTATATGTTATTTCCATTCATAGTAAAAAAGAAGTTTTGGATTTGATTAAATAATTTATTGAGGATTCAATAAAATATATACTCCTATATTTCATCTGAACTTATCAAGATTATTTCTTGTGGCGTTCAATTGAACTTATCAAATATTCGTGAATATTTGTGGCATTCAAATTCAGGAACTTATCAAGGAGAACTGAACAAATCCTTGTCGTGTTTCGTAAATCTTGGTTCTTTATTCCGCATCGTCGATCTTCGCGTCGTGAATATTAGGTCAAGATTCCATCGTCCATCCACAACCTGGGTTTGAAACTTTCCGATGTTAATTTCGTGTCTCGAATCTTATCACCTCACTTGGCCTCGGGTTTGGGCTTGGGATTGGGTAAAATTAATATCTATGGTCTCAACAAGTGGTATCAGAGCCAGAAAGATTGTCTGATGGATGCACGATCGAGTGGATGCACGATCGAGTGGACAATGATAGATGAATCGAGATGATGAGCCTCAAGATTAAGAATTCATGTGGTTTCTCACGAGATGGAAGATCCACGGTAACATAGTGTGCAACGGCTATGGTGGATTATCTCGATGAATGGTGATCTCTCTAGCATGAGGAGATGTGATGGGATTTATCTTGAGGGAGGCCAGATGGGCCAGGTGTACCTCGTGGGCCTTGTTTAAGGGAGGGATTGATGAGAATGCAAACAATCTCACACCGGTTGTGAGGAATGAAAGAAACCACCATATAACCCAAGTAGGCTACTCTATCCGTTACTAATTGATTTTGGATTGGAACCTTACTTGGGCCTGATGTTTGGACTTGGACTAGGCAAAATTAATATCTATGGTCCCAACATCTAACACCAAAGGGCATCTATATACCCTCAGCCATCACCATTGATCTTAGGTTAGGTTCAGGATCAGGATCAACAGTTCAAGGCAACTGGATCAAGACAATTTTGGGTTCTTGTCATGGGCCATATGTGAGTTATCAGACAATATATATCTTAACCGACTAGACCTTAAGTGGCCCATTTATCATCATGGCCAGAAAGCAATTATTGGATCAAACTTATTTGGCATCACATCCAAACACAAACCCGATAAACAGGGCTTATAGTTGATAAGAAAGTAGATGATTAACATCCCCGTACTCTTCAATTGAGAAGAGATCATCCATCCTTAAAAACTTAGTTGTTTCTCTTGTTCTTCTTCCGAGTACTCATTGTGCTATATGTGGACCATTGAATTCTTGAATAATCCGTTAAATTGATTTGCATCAGACCCTAAGCATCTTTATCAAGAGGGGACAAATGTTCTTTAGGACAGGGATTTTGAATCGTGTTAGTGCCTCTACTTTGCCTCCATTTTCGGTTGTTTCTAATTTATTTTCAGATGCAAATGTGGTGTTTAGTCCAATGATTGATGTGTTTTTATTCGTGGTTCTTCATTTAACATATATTGATTTTGTCTCCAACTCTCTTGAGTAACTTTTTTAACATTTATCTTTAAGTGTTAATCTTTACATATGATTACCTCTAATAATAGTCATAAAGATTATTCATTTTCTTTTGGTTAAATGGTTGTTATAGCTTCTAGAATTCAATAAAAGCAATTTTTCAAAATCATTAGATGAGTAATTTGACAAAGCTACTTTTATGTGACATTTTTCCTTCTTTTTGGCGGTTGTTAGTAAACCTAACTAACAATAAAATTACCAAACTAGCCTAACCACTAATAAAAGTCAATGTAAAAAATATTTATGTAATAACTTTCGTTAGTATTTCACTTTTTTTATATTTAATAAGAGTCTGTTTGACATACTTAAAAGCATACAGATGCATCTTTTATTGACAGTATTAGGTGTGATACTCTCAAGAAAACATGTGTTACACTACCAAGAAAATTTAATCGGAGCCAAACATGCTCTAAAATGTCTGAATATAGTGCGTATTTTTTTTTTTTTTTTTTGTTTATAAATCATCATTCAAATTATCATACAGGACACCCAAAATATTAGGGTTGGCCTTGGATTTGGACTTATGACTCAATTTATTTGGATTTGAATTGATTGATTTACCTGCATTAGGTTTGTGATGGTTGGGGTCCGGTGTGGTGGTTCGACATTTTCACGAGCGTCTATCTACTTTTATTTATTATTATGTTTCATACATTCTTGTTTATGTACGCAGTCATGCGTAATACTTTAAATGCATTAATAAATCAATAAACTCTTCTACTACTTATGCTAATTAGAATATCGAATTCTTCATTTTCAAAAATTATATATATATATATATCGAACTCATTTACTTGAGACAACTCTCTAATCACCTCTCACTATTTGGAGAATGATTATCAGGCAGACTTATCCTACCCACCACCCTATGTGACATGAAATTATTAATCGAGGCTCTACCACTTTGATCTGTAGGGTAGGGTCTCGGAGCCCGATCTCCTACCTTGTGTGCAGTAGACATAATATCTTATGTCCATCGTAGGCTGGAGATCGGGCCTCCTCACTATTTCAATTTTTATTTTTATTTTTATTTTTTATGAGGTCTAATATTGAAATGAAACTAAATTTTGGATACAAGATAACATAAAATATTTAACATAATTATGTTTTTCTTGGTAAAATATTCAATAAAATTCAATCAATTCATGTACTAATTATTCCTGAAATGCCAAAATTTTCGAAATCATTAGAAACGTGAAAGTTTGAGCCTCATTATTTCACTTTAAAAATACAACTTTTTTCTAGAGTAATTAATCTCAATCATCCAAAAAAATCAAGTTCACAATTTTTTTACTTTTCAAACTACTTTTTAACCATTAGATTTTCAAAACTCAAATTATAAATTGAAATAATGGAGCTCAAACAAGGGTGAAGTGACAAAAGCTACTTTCCATGAGTTCTTTTTCTTTTCAATGGTCGTTTGTAGAAGCTTAATAATAAAAAATAAAATTTACCCTTCTTTAAAAACCCTTGCGCAACATGTTTGATAATTTGAATCATCCTTTTGATAGGATTAATTTAATAATAATAATAATAATAATAATAATAATAATAATAATAAGATTTTATCTATTGTATTATATAACAATATTACTTAACCTATGTTTGGGCTCCATTTTTACAACACTCGGTTTCAACAACACGTTATATCATAAAATAATATTACACATAAACTTAAAAAAATAATATCTCATATTTTTTAATCAAACATTCTCCAAAAATTACAATTGCAAAATATATTTTCCCCCAAATACTCATTAAATTGGAGTCCAAACAGGGACTTAATACTATGTATACATATTAGTTCGACTTTAGTAGTATATATTGTTTAAAAATAAGCACTCTTTCTATCATTGACTTCAAGGATTAATACACTTAACCAAATATTAAAAAAAAAAAAAAAAAAAAAAAGTTACTAACCCTTCAAATATTCTTAAAAAAAAAAGTTACTAACCCTCCAATCACCATCTCACCTTTTCTGTTTAACTTTCTTAATTCCAGTTATGATTTGCCATATTTCGCCATCATATAGATACTTTGGTGAAAGATGGGATATGAAAAATGTGTAGTTGAAAAATGATTGCACTACAAGAAACATCAGCGAATAAGACGAAAATTTTTAGCGACAACGCATTTTGTCGTCGCTAACACTTCAATTTTGACAATATTGTCGTCGCAGTTGATGTACTATTTGCGACGACAAATAGAGACGACAAAATGTCGTCTCTAATAATTAGGAATTAGAGACGACAAATTAGTCGCCTCTAATATTGAGGAAACAGAGACGACTTAGTCGTCTCTATTTCCAAACTATTACAGATGGCAAATTTTATCGTCTCTAATTTCTTGTAATAGAGACGACATTATCGTCTCTATTACCTTTATTAGAGACGACATTTTGTCGTCTCTATTTCTTGTAATAGAGACGACAATGTCGTCTCTATTGGCCACCAGGAAACGGGGGAAACTTTCCCACTTTATTTGAAGGACATTAGAGACGACTCTGTTTGTAGGACATAGAGATGACACTAAGAGATAAATAGAGACGACATATTTGTCGCCTCTAATACCGTAATTAGAGACGACAACTTTGTCGTCTCTAATTACGGTATTAGAGGCGATAAAGAGTCGTCTCTATTTCCAGGAAATAGAGACGACGAATGCCGTCTTTATTTCCTACAAATAGAGACGACTATATTGTCGTCTCTAATGAGGAATAGAGACGACAGAGTCGTCTCTAATGGTAAGTGAAAATGCGGGAGACTTCCCGCGCGAGGAATTGGCGACGAAAAAATGTCGTCTCCATTTCCTTTCTGTATAAATTCCATTGCAGACGTTTTTCTTGCATTTTCTTGATAAATTTTACACTTTTCCTCAATTTTTGCTATCTAATTTTACTTCATCTCTTAGACATGATATTTGGACACTTTCAATCAAAATGTCTTCTGTAATTTTTGTAAGTTATGTACTCCAAAGCTTCTGTATTTTGTAGAGTTTTTAAACGATTAATTAATAATATTTTTCGTCCTCTTTTATGTCAGTTTCTACTGTCTACATTGTTCTTGGAGTTTAAAGTGGTTGCTAGATAGAAGTTGAAAAGTGAAAAATTTACGTTATTGGTAAGTTATTTTTATTTAATTTTAATTTCTTGTTAACTTTTTTTTTACACTTAATTGCATTTGAATTGAACTTAGAGCATCTACAATGTACATGTTAAACTACATATTAGTGAAATAAAGTAGTTAGATGTTGAAAAATGGTGTACAATTTGATAAGTTAAATTACATGTTAAGTGAATATTTTTTAACACATGTTAACTATTTTGTTAAATTTGGCTAGCAATTTAGTGGATAACATGACAATGTTAAATTGAAAAATTCCCCAAAAATCTTATTCTTTTTTCTTTTGTTCTTTAAATTTTTTAATATTCATAAATAAAATAATTTTTTTTATTTCATATTATATAATTTAATTCAATCTTCAAAATGATTACCATATTAAAATTTAAATTTTCCTATTTTAAAAATAAAATAGTATTTTACCCGTGCGATGCACGGAAGTTATTATCCACAATATCGATTTCAATAAGTATTCGTAAAATTCTAGTGCTTATACATAATCAACACATATATAAATGCATAAAAAAGAATTCTCTATTACAAATTTATTAGAATTTAAAAAATAATATAAGTAATTCAAATTATTAAAAAATTCTTTGAATAGTAAACGTCAATTTATATATTTAAATAATAAATTATTATTGATTTCAATAATTTTTATGAATTATTAATAACTTCATTGAAAATGTAAATTTAGTAGTTTTTAATAGTATATCATATTTGATATAATATTATGTGGCATGAATATTGATGCATGTGAAAGGTATTAGCATATTTCTCATAACTTTTACAATTGCCTCTCGTATTTAAAGTACTTTTTAATTTTCATTCAAAAAATCAATCACAATAATTCAAAAAGAAATAGTCAAAATATTTGAATTTAACTAATAAAACTTTATTTTGAAAAAATAAATAGTCAAAATAATAATTTTGAAAATCTAATAATTATCATGATACGACAATCGAGTAAAGTTGAAGATTAAACAATTATATAGAAAATTATACCCTTTAATCTTTAAATTTTTTAAAATTAAGAATGATTAAAAAATATTAATCATCTATTAATATTATTAACTAAAAACAAAAATCAAATTATTGACTCTTCAATATTAACATTCGTTCAATAACTTTTTCAATAAATTATTTATAAGCAGCACTTTTTTTCATCCACTTTTTAACCACATATTTTTTCAAAACTATTTCTCAACCACACATTTTACATCGAAACAAAATTATAGTTGCTGAACAGAGGCTTAATTTATTAAAATATTTATTAATAATATATAATATATATTTTAGGAAATATGATTTGTAATATTAAAGATAACAAATTATTCAATCATTAATAATTAAAACACTATTTAATTATTGATGGCTACGCATAGGATTTATAATAAGAACAACAAATAAATAAAAAAATGAATGCTTAAATAATAATTTTAATACTGATAATTAAAAATATTGATTGAACTCATTCAATACTAATGTTAATAATAAAAATAATAATAATTATAACAAAAATATACAAATAACAATAACATCATATTAACGATGCAAATTCTGTAATTTTTTAATTATATATCATATTAAATGTAATATTATGAGTACAAATATTGATATTTGTTCAAGATATAAATATATTTATTATAATTTCTACATTTGCCTTACATATTTAACTTTTTCTCCATTGTGGATGCTCTTAGAGTACCGTTTCAAGATTATTTTATCAAGCACACACGTCCAGGACTGTTTGATATTTATAAACTAATCATTGAATTGTCCCATTATTGAACAGTTTGATATTGATTAGTGAGTTACGAGTTGTGTAATTCGATATTTTTTTTCCTGCAACTATTTCGTTATTCGCGAGTAGATTTGAGTGGCATCTCCTAAAATATTATCTGGGTGTGGACTACGTTTAAAGTAGTACTAGCACTTAGGAGAATAGTAGGGAGATGTTGCCAAAATTTATGCGTGACGTAGAAGTAGTAACAGGAAAAAGAAATGACACAACTCGCTACTCACGAGTTATTGTTGAATGGTTAGGACCCGTACCATGAATTTTTTTATTATTGGAGCGATAAGGGGTTAGCACATGTTCACATCACTCTAACTTTTTAGTTATATGTGTTTTTTTTAACAGTGGAAACGAAGTACAGATACATATGGACAAGAGTTGGGTAAAACTGAACAGAATACGGGGCAAGTCCATCGAATTTGCAAACGGAGTTGCAGCATTTATAAGAATGGCCACGCCATTGGCAAATGACAGGGGGATGATTTCTTGTCCATGCAAAAACTGTCTAAACAGACCAAAACAATTAGTAAGTGTTGTAGATGACCACATATTTCGATATGGTTTTTTAGAACATTACGAAAGATGGATTTATCATGGAGAACCAATGGAAGTGCTCGTAGACACACAGATACAGGAGGAGCCAGTAGTTTCGAGAGATGAGATGGCAGACATTCTGCATGATGTGGTAGGGGGAGAACCGATGGAGGCAAGAGCTAACGTTGAGTATGACAACTTGTTTGAGGCATTGCAGTCAGAGTTGCATCCGGGTGTCTCTTCATTCTCGTCATTGAATTTTTTGGCTAAGTTGATGCATATTAAAGTGATGAACAAGTGGACCAACAAGTCGTTCGATGACCTGCTTAAACTATTGAAGTTAGCACTTCCCAATTTAAATCTTGTGGATTCACATTACGAAGCTAAGAAGCTAATGAGTAAGTTAGGGCTTGGAAGCTAAGAAGCTAATGAGTAAGTTAGGGCTTGGCTATGAGTCAATTCACGTCTGCAAGAACGAATGTGCACTGTTTTGGAAGGAGAATGCCGATAAACAGATCTGTCCAATATGCTTCTGAGCGCTATAAAGAGTACAAAGGTAAAGCCCATAAACACTACAAAATAAATGGCCACACAAAACCCTTTGACGACATTGACATGGTCGAGTGGGGTAACTGCGCGGACTTGTTCGAGAGTGCATCCTTTAAGGTATAATTAATGATTTATATCTTATTTGTTAATTTATAATTATTTTCATATTTAATTTATTACTTTGTGTTTTTTAGGCTGTGTCGCAAAGGAATGCAGCCAATCGGGCAAAACTCCCTTATCAAAGTTTGCAAGGGTCTAAGAGTATCGTGGAAACACGTCACGCCAACGTAAGTAGTAAAATGATTGGATTTAGTTTTGGATCAAGTCATTTAGATTTTATTAGTAGTTAATTTAAATCCTACTTAGTTAGATGAATGTTATTGATTTAAATTTCTTATTGTTGTGGAATTTGATATTAATATGAATTATTTTTGCACGTAATGTTAAAAATAGTTAACGCATCTAGGTTTATTTATCGTTATTATTATTTACTATTTATTGGTTTTTCATTTTTTTTTTGGTAGAGGGATCTTGATACGTAAAAATGGCCTTCTATTTTGGATACGTGGAAGTCCGTTCATACACTAATTACTGACCAAGGGGAAGTCTGGGTCAGCAAGCAGGACGAACGCCAACACGTAAGTATTATTTAATGTTCATTTTTTTTTTAAAAAAAAGGGTTGGTACAATTTCAAATTTTCAGTTTAGCTTAGTCATTTTATTTTTTGAATATTCAGTATGAAATGCTTCAGACGAAGGAGACCCAGACACAGCGGGCCATCTTATCGGGGACACAATTCGATGAGCACAATGTCATACGGAGGTGCTCGGAGATAGGCAAGGCCACGTTTGTGGAGTTGGTCGGACGGTCCCCGGCTTCTCCAGTTCGGCATCGTCGACAGCGACTTCACCCGCTGTTGGAGAGTCAACGCGTGTGACGGAGCTCGAGCATGAGATGGCCGAGACAAAGTCCGAGCTAGCCGAAACAAAGTCCGAGCTGGCAGAGACAAAGTTTGAGCTTGCTCGAGTTAGTGTTGTGTTAGAACAGATATTGGAAAAGATATCTGGGTCAGCCATGACCACATCATGTGGTGTTGGATCCTCGGCTCATGTGGATGGAGACGGGGACGACGACGAAGACATCGAATATTACGAGAACGATGACGATGACGACGACGACGACGAAGATTCTTAGGGGTTTTTCTTACGACTTTTTTGTATTGCAACTTTTGTTATTTAATATGTGTTACTACTGTTTTTTTATTAATAATATAATCCGTTAATTAATATTTTGATTTTTGTTATTAATTAACTACATTAATTAATAAAATGAAAAGATTATTTTTTATTACAATTAAATAATGTAGAATGATTAAAAAAAAATTAATTTATTAGAATTATATTAATTAATAATTAATTTTAAAAAATTGAATAATTAGAGAAATATAGTGGTCACATTTAAAAAGATTTCAATTCATTTTTAATCATTTGAGACGCTGTATTAACAAACAGAGACGACGTTAGTCGTCTCTATAGAGCCTATCAGAAACGACTATAGCTGTCTCTAACCTTTAGAGACGACATATTGTCGTCTCTAAATTTTAGAGACGACATATTGTCGTCTCTTGTCGTCTCTAAATTTTAGAGACGACAAATGACGTCTCTAATGATCAACTGCCACGGATCTACAGAGATGACATTTTGAGACGACTTTGTCGTCTCTATTTCTCAACAGAGACGACTTTCAGGCTTTTAGAGACGACTTTTGTCGTCTCTGTTGACCGAATTTTTTGTAGTGTTGAAAAATTTAAAAAGTGGCGGATCCAATAAAAATATGTTATTTAAAATGAATATGAGATCAAAAAATAAAAACCGCATTGGAACAGGCTCTAGATGTAACAGTATCTATTTGTTTACCATGATAGTGAAAGAAACTAATACAAAGAAATAATATCAAAAAAGGCACTATATGTTGAGATTTTAAAACTACAAATTTGAACATCAACAAGTACTAAACATAAACAAGACAAAACTCGCACAATAAACGTATTGTATGACGGTCTGACAAAATATTCTAGATTTTATAAAGTTTTATTTTTTAAAATTGTCATAATATTCTAGATTTGACCTTCATTGCATTACGCATATATTCTAAGAATAAGCTTCTTATAAGTCAAAAAATAGGTAAATAAACGTATTTATTGACTTGACCATATTACTATGAATAATAAAGAAGTTACGTTAATTTTGCTATGTATTACCAAATCAACGAGTACTCTAAGGGTGTGTTTGATTGGAAGGTGAAAAAAGAAAATAAAAATCTCATTTTTCATGAAAATTATTTTCCAACCTCCACCCAAAGAAAACAAATTCCATGATTTTATGGAAAATTTGTACTTTTTGACCTTGGGTGGAAAATTATTTCCATGGAAATTTTGTGAATCAAACACTCAAAGATAGAATTTGGCTAAACAATATTTTCCTGTTTACCTTTTCCCATGCAATCAAACACACCCTATATGACTGCGAAAAGACCGGCTAATTACATCAATACTCATTCGTGTATACTTCAAGAACTAACATCAACTATGTACGATGTATAAACTATAAAGTATTTATACTCTAATTATACATTTAAATTTCAATTTGTTAACATACCTTTTATTGGACGTCGTTTTTGTCTACTGACTTGATTTTATTGAAATTTAAAGCATTCGACAGTATACGCAAGCTAAAAGTAGAAGTACATATTTAAATCATGACATCAATAATTATTAATTTTGATAAAACAAGTATAAATATTTTACTTAGAAATATATATAAAGATTTGATTAAAAACACTTTTTTTTTTTAGTTTCATTTTTGTTGTAAAATCATGAGATAATTAATTGTTGATGTATATTTACTATTATCAGATTCTTAAATAAATCATATCTACTGTGTTATAGTCTATTTTACCATGATTGTAACTCTTATTTTGAACCCTATAAATTCGAGACTTTAGTTTTCAATAAGACAGATATACTTGAATTTTGTCTCTTTATTTCTCTCTTTATTTCTTGAATTTTATAACAAGTTATTAGCACAATAGAGGTTATATAACCAAATTAGAGAGTCAATTCAAGTTATTGAATAAAATAATATAGATTTGATTTTTAATTGGCTATAAGTATTTTCAAATAACATTTTGTTATTGTTCTCGAAATAGCACAATATTATAATTAATATTCCAGAAGAATATTAACCGTAGATCTTTCTATTAAAAATAGTTTGTTGATACTCTTGATGTAGTACAGGATTATGATTAATATTTCAGGAGAATGTGAATCCTAGATTTTCTATTGCAAATAGTTTGTTGTTATTAAGTGACACAACATTATAATTAATATTACAGAAGTTACTTACTCCTAAAGAACATGAATTATTATTTTCTATATTCCAGAAGAATATTGACATATTACTCTTGTAGAAGCAATATTAAAATATAACGTGCTTCGAGAACTAGAGATTTGTTGTTCACAATTTGCATGATCTAATCAGCTTGCAATAGCTACAATTAGACCTTGATATCTCAGAAATTTATATTTTGATTGTCATGAAATTTGGATATGACGTTCACAACTCATTGTTCTTTTATTCAACGGTTAGGATCATAATCGAATGGTTCATTTATGATAAATAGCTATGTGAATAGTAGCAGGTTTTAAAATATTATAAATTTTTGAAATTTTATGTCTTTGAAGAATATGAAACTTGTCTACTATTCAAGATTTTATAAGATTTTCAAATCCAAATACGTTTATTATTTAAAGCATTTTTATTCTTTATATATATTTATTCGTGAAGTTTAGATCTGTCAAATCTTTTAATTTAACTAATGCTCTTGAAGAAGCATGTGTTTTTATTATGATACAGTTATTGCTCCCTAATAAACACAAGATTCTACTATTATTAAATAATATTACCTGCTCCTACGAGCATGATACTATAATTTCAATATTTAAGAATATTGATCCTTCATAAGGAGCATACTTTTATAATATATTATAAGAATAATTAATTATTTCCTGAAAAGAAACATGATTAAGATATTTTAATATTGTAGAAGAATATTGCAAAATTGTCTGAATCAATTTACACAAATCAATATTCTTTTCTAAAAGAATATTTTAGGTGAGCACATCTACATTTATTAATTATACTCTCGAAGAATATTTTTATTGTTTGGCATGTCCAGTTAGATCATCACTACATCAATAATAATGCAAAATGAGAACTAAAATGAATATTTAATGAAGAACATGAAGATTCTTCAATCTAACGAATTCATATACAATGCTTGTTCTTTGTATCATAAATTGATTTTTGACCATCAATAGCTAAATGTTGAATGAAATTCCATAATATTCAAAATATGTTTGAGTGGTATATGTGGCCCACTCACCTTTCATGTATAACATTTCAAATTTTTGAACCGAGAAGTAGATCCATTAGATGATTACATGTGTGATAGAAAAAGTACATGAGATATAAATTATCTGATCACGTTATTGTATTTTGAACAAAGTGATAAATTCTAATAAGTTTATATCCCAGAGTAATTAATGATTTTATTTATTGGTTGAGATAATAATAAAATGTGTTTCCAGTGATTTAGCAAAACTAAATGCCTCAAAAAATTTGCTACAATATTTATATGAATAAGCGTGAATAGAAGATTCATACGTGGGTGTAAATTATATGATCGAGTTATTGTATTATTAACTAAGTGGTAAAAGCTAATAAGTTTATATCTCATAGTCATTACTTATTATATGTATTGGTTGGGATAATAATAAAATTTGTTACCATGATTTGTTAAACTAAACGCCTTCAAATTTGCTAAAATATTTATATGAGAACAACGTGAGTTGAAAATATTATTTAACATGCATGAGTATTTTGTATATAAACATGCCAATGTGATAACCCCTTGATTGGCTATATTGAGATGATATGAAATCGAGAAAAGAATAATAGTCGACAACATACATTATAGTACTCTATTATGAAAAATTGGATGTTAAATCCATAAAACTTTGGCTAAAGATGAAAATCTTAATGTAAGGTTTTACTTGATTTCATTACCGCAAGTTTACGGATCGTACAAATAATAACGTGGACGACAAGTCCATGTATCATTCTACGAGTATTGAATAAACTTATTATTTTAAATAAAAAACCTTAACTGGAACTAGAAAATATAAATTTATTTTGTAATTAAACCAATGATTAAAGATAAAAAACTTTGAAATGAAATTAATGAGAAATATATATTAGAATCGAGAATTCACTATTATTTTTCATCATTCATGCTTAGATATAAACGTTTAACTACAGTTCATGAGATTTTGAAAATCAATTTTCCTAATTTTATTAAAGTCTTCTTTTGAGTGGTGCATTAAAATATTTTTTGTATGTAACCCAACTATATTTTTATGACGAAACATTTGTGAACAATGTAAAGATAACACGAAGTATAGAGGCATATTTCTATTTTCTATCGGACTTTATGATAATTAAATCATGTCTAACGTAATCCTAATCTTTCGAATTTAAGAATATGCCACAAAACTCACATAATTACAGTACAGATAATTATAGAAGCAAGAAAGATCGAATAATTACTCAAACCCATAAATTGTATTAATCAACTAAACTCAAAACATGAAATTCGTAAATTAAAGTTTCATCAAAATTCTAACACAAAGAAAACCAATCAAGAAATATTATTAAAGATAAATAACAACAAGATATATTTGAGTTCATCGCCCGGATAATGTTCTTGTTGTAGAAACCTTCAATCTTTCTTCATGCACCAATTGCTTCCCTCAAGAATTGTGTAGAATATGGTATGAAATATTATTGTGGTGCAAGAACCTTAATCTCGTGCATGATGTTGGGTTAGATAATGGAAGAAATCTAATTGAATGGGGAAAGAGATATCAAAGATCTTATTTTAAGGATGAATATTTGGCTCAGTCAAACTACTATGCAATCGCGTGATTGAAAGGATGGCGATCGCGTTGTGATGTAAAAAACAATTATACATTGTTGCAATGTGACTGCATGATCACCTACGTTTATGGGCCATGATCTCGTGATTATAATGTCTCATACAATTTTTCATCTTTCAATTGCTGCAAGTTGGTCCCCTTTCTTTAATTGCATGAAAAATCCTTCGTCTTCTAATTTGATCACTTTAGTCCCTGAACTTTTGAGTCTCTTCAATTTACTCCTTTTTTTTTTTTTACCTCAATTGACCTCATCAACTTCCCATGTATAATTTTGCTCAAATTATCATCCAATTAAACTTTATTTACTTCAAATCTTTCACTCCCAAATTTGGGATAATTTCCGAAATAAAACCAAACAATAACGAAATCAGTAATATTTATTCTAAAACGATAATATAATATCCTCATTTTAGCATGTAAATAAGTGTATAAAATACACTTATGAACATCACAAACTATAATTATTGTTCGTCCTTGAACAAAATAGAACTAAACTATAAAACTGCAAAACAAATTTAATAACAAATTTTTTGTCAACTGTTTCTTCACTTGTCATATGCCTCAAGTTTGAATCAAAGTTACACAGACTTTAGAAAGGAGAACTGAACAACATAATAAACTTAGGCTGCGTTTGATAGGGAGAGTGAAATTTGGGTGGAAAGAAAATGAATTCCAGGGAATTGAATTCTAGGGAATTAAATTCCTGAGAATTGAAAGTTTAATATGTTTGATTGGTTTAATTTTCTAGGTAGAAAAAGTGAAGAATTTTCCAACTTTTGTTGTTTGATTGACATTATTTTCTATGGAAAATAAAGTAAAATTTAGCTATTATAATATTTTTTATTTTTTATTTTTTCATTTTTTAACAAGTTTGTACTTTGTAATAATAATGTTAATTTTTGGGAAAAAAATAAATCAATTAACAACAACAAGAATGATCAAACGTAACAAAAATGGTATAAGATTTTCCATGAAAAATAAAACCTCCTCCCCCCCTTGGAAAACGAATTCATCCAAAATAAGGAAAATACCGAATTTCGAGACAAGTGGAAAAATGAATTCCATGGAAAATTTAGGCAACCAAACAGCGCAAAGTTAGAAAATCACGTGGAAAATCATATTTTCCATGGAAAATCTAGCCAATCAAACGGAGCCTTATTTCTACTTATCCGATGCTCGACTTTCCATATGTGTGTGAATAGTCAAAGTCAAACGCATACCCATATAAAAATATACTCAACATAGCATGACTTATAATGCATTAAAAATCGGAATCTCATTTGGTCAAACAATGATTTTCTATTTACTTTTCTCGCATCACTCATGTATGATCACAACTTCATGCTTTTCTCTACAATCCCGATGTTCTTGCTACTGATGTTGTTTCTAAATATTAAGGCCCTGTTTGAAAACTTTTACACCGTTTGATTACCTGAATCTTCCATGGATTTGTTTTCAAAATTTTCTAGAAATTCGTTATTTTCCTTGATTTTGAGGAATTGGTTTTCTTGGCACTTTGGTGATAATTGATTTTCCACTTTCACCCATTTTCACCTCGTTTGGTCATTTTTTATGTTGTTACTTGACTTATTTTTTTTCTAGAAATTAACATTATTATTATTATCAAGTACAAATGTATGGAAACTTAAAAAATGATTGAAATAGTAAAATTTTGTATTTTTTCATGAAAAATAATGTCAATCAAACAACAAAACTTAAAAATTTCTCTACTTTTTCTACTTAGAAAATTAAACTAATCAAACACATTATACTTCCCAGAAATTCAATTCCTAAAATTAGTTTTTTTTTTCCACCTAAATTTCATCATCGCAATTAAACGGATCCTAACACATTGCATTTTTCGATACAAAGTAGTTAGAACTAGACAAGTTTGCATAAAAGATCAATGGTAATCAGTTCACCATTTCACACCTTCAGCCTCCAAAGTTCTAGCCTTAAAACTTATACCAAACACTTTTTTTTCTTTCTTTTTCTCATATTTTGTACCATACTTTCTTATCAAGATTTTTGAGTGACTCCTGTAGCAAGTTTTGGGTCGGTGACTCCTAAGTCAGATTTCTTTATGGCACCAGATTCTAAGAATCCTTAAAGACTTAATTACCTCAGTTACCAAGGTTACAAAGAAAGTAAAATATGTTTTTGTGTCTTATATATAAGTCTCCTCTCCCTTAAGATTTTTAATTGACCCATGTAACGAGCTTTAGATTTATAACTACTAACTCAGATGAATTTAGAGTACCAAGTTTTAAGTTTTTAACACCCGTAAAAACTTAATTACAATAGTCAAAAAGGTTACAAAAAGAATAATAAAACTATTTTTTATGTTGCTAATGCTGACTTATACTTATTGACTAAAATCCTTGAACGAAGGCATATTTCAGAAAATTCGGCCCCACAAACATTTATACATCCATATTCTAATCCAAACTATTCGTGAACACGTTTGGTTTCTATAGATTTAAGGTTAGGAATATAGAGTCAATCATATGTCAAATTGCATACAAATTCCCCACATATATTCCAACACTAGTAAAGATTCTACATCGGCCACGTGGTCAATTTCATAGAATCTAACATGGATAAGTAATTAATGAAAAATCAAGTTTAAATGACGTCCAATATTCTAACTAAAGCAAAAAATTAATCCAAACAATATCATAGGTAGCAAACAAATAAACTAAATTTTTGAAATTTTCAATTTTTTTTATATCCCAAAATATTGAATGAATGCACATGTAAAATAATGAATGAATGAGATACACACCCCAAACTTAGAAAAATACATTGTCCTTAATGTATAACAAATATGTATAACAAATATATTTAACAAATAAAAGCAATACAAATGAGAGAGGTAAAGTACTTCCCGAATTTGAAGGCTTATTGTCATGACATGACTTTTCTCTTTTCGGCATCTTTTAGATAATTGTTAATGTCTATTTATTGGTATCAGATTTTTAGATAAGTCTTATGTAACGTAGAAGTGTATGTTACTATAATCGTAATCTTTATTTTGAATCCTATAAGTGCGAGACTTTAATTCTCAATAATACACTTAAAATTTTACTATATCTTGTTTCTTTAGTTTTATAACAATTTTCTTATTTTTGTCTTTTTCTTTTATTTAATCATCGTAGACCGAGTCGTTTTGACGGCCGTTAGAAGCCTATTGCTGAAACTTCTTCACATGACTGAAAATACAACTTTTGTCATTTAGTTAACGGCTCCAAACATAACGTTCCATTGGTGGTGAAAATGCGTATGACCTGCCAAAAACCTCAGGTACCAACGGGACTATAACAATGGGTACAGACTTTTAGCTAGCCAAGACAATGACACAAGATCTCTGTCTCAAAACGACAAGTATCCACTAGAATTGGACGGTATAGAAAGCGCTGCGTTATATCTAATTACAAATGATCTAGTCGATATATTCACCACACATAGCCTTGGTTTAACTAAATTGTTGGGACAAATCCAAATCAAATAAAGATGAAAAAATATAGACAAACTTATAAAGATTTGAACTACTCCTCCTAATAATGTTGACATTTTAAGAGAGAACTCCTAGTCTTAGCCCCTGTTTGGTTTTTTTTTTTTTAAAAGAGTTTATTTGAAAAATATAGTTTTTGAATAATGATTTTTATGAAAATGTATAGTTAAAAGTAGGGGTTTTTTTTTTTTTTTTTTGTGTAATATTATTTTATTGATAAATATTGGTTGAAAAATCTTAATGGTCTCAAACAAGGGATTAATATTGTATTAAACTCCATTAAGCGATCAACGAGTAATTCGATTCGATTAAGATTAAAAAAGACATTCGAGCACACAAATTTTATCTGCTCAAATGAGTATCATCTGGCATGGCGTATTAAGAAATAAATTTACATACAATAAGATGTAAATATAGACTAACTTATAAGTGATTAGATAACCTCCGATAAAGTTGACTTTTTAAGATGAAACTCTAAGTCTTAATAAAAACTCTTGAGATTGTAAGTTGGTGGTAGTGAACCACATATAATGTGTAGTTATAAAATTGATTGGACCAACTTATAATCTAAAAAAATAAAAAGAAGGCTCTTTGTCAAACATGATCTTGATTTCATTAATTTACATGTGAATAATCTTTTTGTTTATTTGAATATATATAATTATATATTTTATTTTATTATATCTTTATCCATGTTACGATTAATTTTAAAGATTAAAGAGAATATACAATATATAACTCGAACTGTCGAAAAACAGCTTTATCTTACTCGGATGAACTGCGTTATTATTGGAGGGAAGATTGCAAATTGAGGGCAACTCGCAGCATTTACTTTATCAAATTTTGAGGTAAAAGTAAAAAAAGTGGGATTTTGACTGCAAGACTGCATCTCACATTTGAAAAAATAATAATAATAAATGTTTAAGGAAGATTCATAGACCCACCAAATTTCTTGTTATCAAACATGACCTACTAAATCTACCTTTCACTTTTCATTATCTCTACATGCCTTGTGGCTTGGAGATGAAGGAAAAATAATTAAAGAGTAATTATAAATAATATATTTCTTCAAATCACTTTTTAATCAAATACATTTCTTTTTTTTCAATCACATATCTTGCTCGAAAATATAACATTATTTGTTTATAAATTTTGTGGCCTTATTATATATATAAAGGTGTCAAGACGGACGGGCCGATCAGACCCGTGAAAATCGACCCGGATCGACCCGGGACCGCGGGCCGACCCGTGACCCGTGCGGGCGGTTTACGGGTCAAGAAGGTGTGAACCGCGGATTTCGTGGGCCAAACCTTCGCAGGCCGCGGTTAACCCGTTGGGCCATAAAATTAAAAAAAAAAAAAAAAAAAATTCTACAAACCCTAGTACTAGCACAATTTCTAAAGCTAAATCTTATTTTTGTCCCTGATAGTTAAGAAACGTAATGTTCTTTAACAGTAGTAATTAGAAATGCGTTTAGCATCTAGTTGTTATTTGTTTATCTAAATTTAAATTTAAATTATATATAAATATTTAATGGTGTAAATATGAATTTATCATTTTGTTCATCTCATATTTATAAATTTAACAAAAAAAATATATATTATAAATATGAAAACTTCTATATTTTTATTCATACTGGCTAAATTGGAACGAACCGCGACCCGCAACACGCATGGGCTCGACCCGAATGGACCAGCGGGCAGGCCTCGGTTGTAGTTCAAAATTTGTGGGTTGACCCGGAACCGGCTCGGAACCCGCAGCGGGCGGGCTTTTTTTGACGCGGACCGTAACCGGGCTCATATGTTGACGGACTGACCCGACTCAGACTACCCGGATTGACACATCTATATATATATATATATATATATATATATATATATATATATATATAGGAGAAGGGGTTAGTACCAAATCTGTGTCAAAAAATAAAAAATAAAAAATAAAAAATTAGTACCGAATCACGATTCATTTAGTTTTAACATCATTGTCCAAGATATAGTGTTTCTAGCGTCACATTAATTCTCTCAAAGGAATACCTTAATAGTTACCCATGTACGTAGTCAAAGTGTATTAGCAAAAATTGGTCTCCTTCACATGGGTTCACCCTAATTTCTAGCAACAGCGGCAAGAAGAACAACAACAATAATAATAATAATAAATCATCTGAAGACGAGAGTGCAAGAATTTTTAGCCTCAACAAATGTACAAACATAAAATTATTTTGAATAAGAATACATGGTCCATCGTTTGGTAACCGTCCCTTTTTTGATTTATAAATCAATTTATAAATCACATAATTTTTCAAATCACTTTTTAACCACACATTTTTTCCCTCTCCAATTTTCAACCACTACTTTTTACCTCAAAATCATAAATAAATCAGTTTATAAACCAAACAGTGTTACCAAATGGAGGTATATCACAATTTTAGTTATATATTAGACACATTTCTGGGTGTGACGGATTTCGCAAAATCATTTTAAAACTACGTTGATCGAGAATTAAGCTAAGCTTTAATTAGAGGTAATTATGAAGAGTTTGGTAGTTGTTAACAGTTACGTAAGTTGTCGAAGGGATGATATCAACCAATTCATCCTTCATTGGTGCATGCCATCGTGTTTAGTACTAATAAAAATATACCATAATGTTTCGTGCGTGTATGTGGACTTTTTTGGTGCATGAGAGGAGGGGATAAAATTGGATTGGGAAGTTGTTTTTGGGCTACAAGCGTGAAATGTAGTTATGATGGGAGCCACTTGGTGGTTGCATAGAAATCAAAGTTTCATACAAAGTGCAATGAAAGGCTGAGGGACTAAAAAAGAGATATATACGATGAAGTTTGTCAATAAATATGTTTAATTTATTGCGTCAAATATGTTGTTAGGGTTATGTCAAAGACATAGGGTGTTGACCAATCATAACTAGGGGTGGACAAAAAAATTGGAATCGATAGAACGAACCGAAATCCAACAAAAAAATCGAATCCATCAGTTCTTTACGAGAAAAATGAGAAGTGAAATCAAATCAAAATTAAAAAAATGGAGAACTGAAAATCGATCGATTTCTATTTGAAAATTGAAATTCGAACTGAAAATCAAACATTCTTAATTTAAAAATTAAGCTCACATGGCACTTTTGACATTTTACGTGTTGTTTTATATGACACAGTGTACAAATCCAACTAACTTAGATGTATTATGATAATTTTTGAAATGTTTATATCGTGTTGCATCTTACATGAACTTTTGTGCACCAATTTTAAAAAATTGGATGTCTAGTCTCTCACTCGCGCTTGTTCAGTATATCTTTTTGGTGCAATATTTACAAATTAAATCAAGGACTGTTGTATTAATATGTACTGAACCAATTTTAAGAAGGGTGTGTGGTTTGACATGTATATGACTTTTGTGGAGTTGCATTAGTGAATTGTGATTTTACATTAAAGTCTAAAATAAGAGTTATTAGAAATCATTTTTACCTTCGAAGTATCTCTAGGTTCAAATAATATTATTGAAAACAAAATTTGTTTCATCAATTGGTCAACAATTTCCGACCACTTCCCCTTCATCTAGGCATTCACTTCACGCTAGAACAAATCATTAAAGTGCAAAGGCCATCGTCCCATAAAAAAGCTCAAAGATCGTTTGCACTCATACAGTTAAGTCAACTGTTAGAATGAGATAGAATGGCTCAGAGGGGTTTGATTAGGGTTTAAGAAACATACCTCACGTGTGCATGACTCACCTATATACATAGCGAAAAATTGGTCAAGTAGACTATTGAATCGAGTCAAAGTACAAGAAGTGTTTAGTGTGATCTGTCCAATTCGATCTAGGTCAACTATGCCCAGTTATCTAATGACGGACCAGCCACTATTACTTAGCCTTTGTTTGAGCCCCATTTTCAAAGAAAAAAGTTTTTGAATTATATTTTCGAAGAATGTGCGGTTTAAAAATAATAAAGATTTTTGAATTTACATGTAATATTATTTTATTGGAGAATGTATGATCGAAAATAGGAAGGAGAAAAATGTATTTTGATTTTAATGAAGGCCAAACATAGGCTTAATTTATATAGATATAATTGCTTTTCAACAAGAATATAATTACACCATAAGAAATTATAATATTTAAAATTTGAGGTAGTTATGTATTTGGCATGTAAAGTGTATTTGATATCCAAAATAATGAAAACTGCATCATTAAATTAGGTATGTAATCACATTGCATAAAAACAAAACTATTTTTGGTAGTCTATTTTAGATATAATATATTAATACCATAAGAAATTATAATATTTAAAATTTGAGGTAGTTATGCATTTGGCATGCAAAGTGTATTTGATATCCAAAATAATGTTGCCTGAATAATTGATCCTAATAATGATTATTTTATTTTTATTTTTTTTAAATGATTTTCAAGCTTTGGATTCAAAACTAAGCATCATTAAATTAGGTATGTAATCACATTGCATAAAAACAAAACTATTTTTTGTAGTCTATTTTAGATAATATATTACAAATAAGTGTAACTATTTTATTTAAGAAATAAATTTATAGAAAAAAAAAGAGATATTTTAATTTTTTATGTTATTAATTGTAAAACATGACATTTCCTTCTAGCTCACATTTGTTTGGCAAACTAAAAAAAAAAAAAAAAACATGTTTTTAAATAACACAACTCTCTAGATCATTTTGTAACCACACTACTTTTCAACCATACATCTTATCGCAAAAACATATAAAAAAACATGTTTTTAATAAACAGAGGCAAATTAACCATCTTAAACTGTCCAAATTTATTCCAATGCATTTTTCAGGTTGGAAAATAATTAATTATTTTTTATATAGTAATATTCTTATTTCCTCTCTTTAATAGACCAATATATATACTTGCTTTTTTTTTTTTTTTTTTTGATTAACAATATATATACTTGTTAACTAGATAAATTAAGAAAAACACGTATAATAACAATATAATTTGATGAAACTTCAAGAAAATTTTTGTCCAAATGTTCCACAACTTTAATCAGAAACTCTAATTCATTTAGTCCTTTTTTGTAGGTCTCAACTAAATATTAATAGTATTAATATTTAGATTATTAATATCTAAATTCTCTAAAAAAAAAAAAAAAAAAAAAAAAAAAACTAAATATTAATAGTATATAACTCTCGTACTACAAAAAATAAACGTTTCTATGTTAAATATCTCATCTATAATTATTTATTCAATTCATAGAATTAATTAAAATATTTCTTTAACAAAAATAATATTTCACATATCTTAAACCACACTCCATCACAATTCAGAACCACATTGTGGAACAATTAAAAGTGTCAATTATTCTGAAAATTCTCTTTTTCTTTCAAAATCCAGTCTGGACCCAATTCCCCTGATGGACCTCCGCCAAAACTCCCGGAGCCATTTTCCACCCACCTCAATCAAACCCTATAATAATCAAAATACATAATTAATTCCGTTGAATCAGCTTTTCCCCGTGAATTATGTTGACCAATGGGAATTATCGTAACCTAACAGTACTACCCCACCTCTCCTTTACGGACTTACAGAGGGATGTACTTTGTAAATGATACAAGTAATATAAAGTTCCTAGATGCGTAAATTCGGATGGTTCGAATCGGATCGACACGTCAACATAAAAGTTCGATAATGATTCATTTAAAAAAACCTCTGTCCGTTGTGGATTTCGAGTCAATTCACAAATTTCGAACTACAACTCATGCCCGTCGGCTTATCCATCCGGATCGAGCTCATACGGGTCACGGTTTGTTCTGATTTAGCCAGTAAATAAAAATATAGATTTTTTTCATATTTATAGCAATTTTTTGTCAAATTTTAAATACAAAATGATTAAAGTGATAAATTCATGGGTCGATCCGCGATCCGGGTCGATTTTCAGGGTCTGGTTGGCCCGTCCGTCTTAACACGATAAAAATTGTGTTTAAAAATATTTTTTTTTATATTTTCGAGATGAAATATATAATTAAAAAGTTAAGAGAGAAAATGTTTAGAATTAAAAGGTAATTTCAGAAATTATATTGTTTAAAAATATATTTTTATAACAAGTTTACCAAACTAACACTACGACATATGTAGGTGCGGAGTTAGAAAAAGACGTTTATTGCGCTACATTGTTGAAGAAGACATCCTTTTTCATGTTGAGATATTTGTAGACAAATTGAAGCTTGAAACTTGATTGCTAAGAGGAGGCAAGACACCTAGAAGATTTGGAAAAGACCATATCGCCATCGGTGATGCCACGACGAGAGAGATGGGAAGCTGGGCTGGTTCTTCTTCTCGGCCTTTACGGACAAAGGAAGAAAGGGCAATTGTTTTCTGAATTTTATTTTGCGTTTTTTATTTACTTACAATTTTGAATTTTTACTAATTAAATTTTGTAAAAAAAAATGTGCATGGATCGTAAAATTTCCCATTTTATCATTATCATTAATGTAAAGAAGTGCCCTATAGTTATTAAATTTATGGTAAAGTAAATATAATAAAACAGTAATTAAAATTAAGTTCAAAAGGAAAATAAGAAACATTGTTCATTTGAAGTTATGGGTTGAATGAGTTTTAATTTTAAAGATATATAATAAGAGAAATTGTATTTTAGTGATAAGTTGACTGTATTTTAAAGTTTATGATTGGACATGACCTAACTTTCAAACAAAAAAAAAAAAATTAACATGTGTTATTTCAAATAGTTGAAAATTTTGACAAAAATGCATGATTGTACACTGCTAGTCTCAAATTATTATTCAACTACACCAATATTCAAATCACGCATAAGAAGAGAAAAATCGAACGAAAATATTGAGAATATAAAGAAACTTAATTATTTCAAGTCCATAAATTGCTTTTTCAATAATATACTTATAATTAGAATAATTTATAAATAAATAAATAAATTTTAACAAATCTTATTTTTTAATTACAAAAAAATAAATATGAAATTATTATGGAATCTTAATTTGGACAGGGATCTGGACGAGGACTAAGGTTAGCTAGACTAAAATAGATTTTTGAATCAACTTGAACATATTTTTTTGCATTTAACTTTGCATCAAGGATGGGATAACTGCTATGGGAAAAATACATAAATCAGTTCTTTAAAAAATCATAGTTCATAAATAAAAAATAACTTTCATTTATTCACTAATTAACTGCTAATTACTAATTAAAATTAATTATATATACATATTGAAAACGAAACCACAAAACCCAGCCCCAACCCCTATTACCCAACCTCTGCATCCAAGTTTGACCGACACTCAGCATCATCGAGACTTCAACGTGCCACGTCATCTCCGACGAACCACCACCACCACCACCACCACCACCACCACCATAATCTCTGATCTGCCATCACAATCACCATCACATAATAATCACGCTCTCCTATTCTCCACCTCCACAAAATCTCCGATGCACGATCGCCATCGTCGTCACCATGCTCACCATCTCTAACGAACACCATTACATGTGACAATTGCACATGTGATATGAGGAATGGAACGTGTGTGACCTCAGACTAGCATGTGACATGAAGAATTAAACATGTGACTAGAGGAAGCTAGTATATCAATGCCACATATGAAAATTTGAAAATGTGCCCCATTGGCATAGCCCCAAAACCACATCCTCTGCACCACCACCGCGGTCTCCTCCTCTACACCACCGCCATTACCGCCTCAAATTCACTAGCAATGTCGCCACCGGCCACACACAAGCTTCTCGTCACTATTAAAATCTACCACTAAGCATCTCACCACCATAATCTACACTAGCAGTGTGATGTGAGGAATCGAATGTGACCTAAGAAAACAATGTGTGACCTGAGAAGAATTCTACATCCCATCCACACTGATTATACCTAGTTGCCACCACACCGCAGTCACTACCGACAACACCACATTTGATGCAGTGCGACAATCAGCTGGCAAAGTTCAACTTTTACACCAATACTACAGCACCAGTCGTCTACTCCTACACCATCGCACATCACCAATGTTTCAACATCCAAGGACCGCCTCACGAAGGTTGACGACAGGGGGCGCATAAGAATTCCTGCAGTCAACATCATAGGGCATTTCAGTTCACCTACGGTTCATCCGATGCAGCGGCAGGCGCCGCTGCTTAGTTTGACGGTGCTTGAAATGAAACAGTCGATGGCACGACATAGGTGGTGGCCTGGTGTCCTGAAGAGAAATGGAAAAAAAGGACTAGAGCTTGGTGTTGGGGGCGATGGTGGTGGCGTCGAAGAGAAATGAAAGAGACGACTGTGGCGTGAAAATGTCTATTTTATGGTTTCGATTTTGAAATCAAAGAATTAGGGTTTGCCAATTTGTAGGATAGATTAGATTAATTTAAAAATTACTAAATAAAATTTTATGCTTAATATTTTATTAAACTTAAAATTTAAAATAATGGCTTGATTTATGAAGTTATTTAAGTTTGATTTTGTTTTTGAATTTGATTTTTGAAAAGCATGAGTTTCTGTAATTTCCTCCTGGGATTAACCTATGTCTGCAGTTTGCCCCATGTTGCCTATGAGCATATGTGATTCTTGTTAACGAGCGAGCCTATGATTTGTAAAATATTTTTTATTTATAAATAAAGAATTTGCTATTAGAGATGGCAATGGGTAAGGTATGAGGCGGGTTTGGAAAATCCATACCTTACTCACTAGAGATTTATAATACACATACCCTACCCATCACTTAAGAGTTGCGGGTCGGGTGCGGGTATACTTTTATACACATTTAAAATCCGTTACGTATTTTAATTTTAATATTTTTTTATTTTTATTTTTTTTGGCATTGATAATAAAGTAAAAATATAACAATATCCATTGTCCAAAAATAAATAGACTCCAATTGTCCAAAAATAAGCAATATCAAATACTCTAATTGTCCAAAATTATATACTGTTAAAATTTAAATACAATAATTTTTTGAAAAAAAATTAATGGTTATATGGGTTGGGTATGAGTTTTTCTACAATACCCATACCCTATCCATACTCATGTCGGGTTTTTAAATCTATACACATACCCTACCCACAACCCATTGGGTAGGGTAATTTCCGTTCATTTGTTTCGGGTACCCAACGAGTTTTGGGTACGTGGGTATTATTGTCATCCATATTTACTATTTTTGTTGTAAAATACATATTTGAAAAATGATTTTAAAAAATGTAAGCGGTCAAGAAGTTATTTGAAAAAAGTGTAATTTATAAAATTGTTTACAAATCAGTTATCAAACCAAAGAAGACTTTTTTTTTTTGGGCTCGAATTTTGTATGATGATTCCTATTCATAGATCTTATCGAGGGCGACTCTTTCCCTTCGTCATGCATAAATTACCCATTAGGTCACTCAATCATATGATAATGAATCCTTAAATGCACCAAATTACAAATACTGTTTTGTATATCTTACATTGTTGAATCCATTTTGAAGAGACAAACTTTCAAATTGATTATCAAGTTCGATATTTGACAAACATCGTGTTAACTAGTAGGCTCATAATTTTCAACGGTTGAAAGTACTGGAATAAAGTTGTCTATCAATTCTGCACATCAATAAATTTGATTATGATTCCTTAAACGCTTCCATTGATTAACAAGAATGGTTTAAAATTTGCTCTAATTTTCATTTTCATTTTTTTTAAATGTAAATATATTGACTTGAAATTTTTCATCAAATGAGATCGAGAACCGAACTGTATCTATCAAAGAGCTAGAGGGATGACTGGATGTAGCGGAAGGGAAAAAAATAAAATAAAAACAAAAATGCCTTTAAAGCCCTTAAGAAAAGCAGAGGAGGTGTCTCACGTAACTAACCGACGGTGGCACGTGATGGAGACATACACAGTGGATAAATGAAAAAGAGAGCGGTTAGGAGCAGTTAAGTGTAAAGTTAACCATTACTTTTTTGCTTCATAGAATTACCAGTTGGTTAACGGCCGTCAAGTCTAACTATTTCTCACACTATAAATCTGGCCGTTATCCTGGCCGTAGTACTTGTCACTCAACTTTCTTTCTTCGTTTTTCCTTCTCTCTCTCTAAGGAAATAGTGTTTTAGAGGGAGAAGATTAGAGATATAGCAATGGAGGTCTCGAAGAAATGGGCGTCTCTTTGTTCTTTGCTGCTTTTGCTGCTACTCATTGGCGTTGTTGCTGTAGAGAATAAAGTTAAAGCCTCGAAATCGGGGTTTGTTCCTGGTTTTATAATACATTATTCAAATTCTTCTCTAATTTGCGAGTTTTTGCTTTTGAAGTAAGGCTTCACTGGGAAAATCTCAGAAAAATATTTTAGTTCCTGTTTATTCTCAATGTGTAATTCTCTCTTTTTTCCTGCCTTAAATCAGAAAAATGTAGAGTTGTTGTTTATTCGGAATTTATTTTATTTATGTCAAAATGCACCTGCATTTTGCTGTTTTACTTGAATTCCCAAAGGAATTCGTAATTCTTTTCTCCATTTCTTGTGCTTTCCTTTTCATAATTTCAGAAGAATCTTTTTATTTACAGAGATAATTAATGTTTATTTTTCAGCATTGTGGAAAAAGAGAGAGTGCGGATCTCTAGCAACTCAACAATGGCGGCAAGGTTTGTAACTCAGTTAAATCTTCACATTTTTACAACAAACTTTCACGGTCGGATCTCTTTCGAGTCCCACGCACTCTGTTTTTAACCTAAAAGAATAAATATCAACCCTCAGATCCATTATTTATTCCCATCGGATCTCATCCATTTATTCAGTTAATGCATGGATTCCTCTGTAAACAAACAATTTTCATAGGCTCTTCCATTTTCCATAGTTACCCTTAATAAATGTAGTTTATTCCACGCTGAACCTTATTATCAGAAGAAGCACTATGGGTATTGTGGTAATTATACTATTCATTTCGACCCACCACCAAAAACAGTTATCAGTTGTATTCTTATTTTCTCTCTCTTCTTAAAAGGTACTTTTCTGACGATTTTAACGGTAGTGCTATGTATGTAATACCAACGTGTATGTATATACGGCACTGCCCCACTACCTTGAGCAGTGTTCAGCACTGTGGTATGTGTATGTTTTTTCCGGCGTGAAATTCATATTAGTGAATAAATAATTTGGAAAAATATCATTATGTCTTCGGTAGCTGATACTCCCATGTGAAATTTCTTTTACCGAAACTGTTTCTTTTTACCGCAATTGAGTTCCCTGCAGAATGAGCTAAAGTTGCTTTCGTCTATCCTAAACGGTGAGTTGTTAGTCAATACTCTTGGATCGATGTGTACTAATAAGTTCTTGAAAATGATATGTATATGTATAGAGAGAGAGAGAGAGAGAGAGAGAGAGAAAAACTGTTTTTAATAAATATTGATGGGTGTTGTAATGTGATTTGGCTCAGGTTGGGAGAAATTGGAGAGGAGGCTTTGAATGAACATGCAGTGGATGACCCAGAAGAGGTTGCAAGAATGGTTGAAATGTAATTTCTCTCTTCTTCTCCATTTGAAAATTCTTGATTGTCGCGTTTGTTGCATTAATGGGCACATCGAATTTATTAGTAGTTATTGCTACAAGGCTTATTATGGTCCTTGAATAGAATCCACACCCGAAAGAGGGGGGGGGGGGGGGGGGAGGTTGGTGAATTCTTTTAATTTATCCGTCAAACTGTATGATGAATGTAGTAATATGGGTTTCTTTTTTAATAAAAATTTATAGCTTTATATTATGAAATTTGCCAAATTCAACCTCAGAGTCATACTCTGTTCTTCTAAATTCATGAATTTTTACATGGATTAGTTGGTCTAGTTCATCCACTTGCTACTGCAATTATATTTGTGTCTTGCTATATATTTCCTTCATATATATAGGACTTTCAACAATTTTAGACGAAGAAGTTCAAAACTTACAAAATTCTCATCAATATCTTTACATTGGCAGTTTGATAGAATGCAATTTAAATTTGGTATTGTCTTTAGAATGCTTGACCGCTCTGATGCTGAAGTCAAAATCTCACTTTGCTCTCTCACATTGATCCACACAATTGCATTCTCCAAGTTATCATTTGGTCATAGTTGGGTTAAGTGCTGATGGTGAGGGTATGCATTGCATGTTTATACAAGAAAAGTAGCAAAATATTGGAATTCTGAGTAGTTCATGGTGGAATCCAGTAGGGCCGCGTATATGTGAAATGTTGAAACCTTATCCTATCTTTTTTCTTGGCATGATCACTCATATGGGTCAAAGAAAGATGAAAGTGCATCCACTTTTTTTTTTTCCTGCCTTTATACCAATAATTAACCTAGCAAATAAATCCATTGGATTTGGAAACGGCCAAATTACCCATATAATATGACAATCTGTATTTATTTTTAGTATCCTCTACTAGAACAGGGTCTATCTTTGCCTTTGCTCCACCGACAGATACATTAGCAAGGGTGAACTTTTTTTTCCCTGACTATTTTTCATGCTACTATTTGCCAAGTTTACCATGTAGTCAAAGGATATTTTATTTAAAAGTAACTTGGAGACTTGGACATGTCTTATGAATTACAGGGCCACTCAGAATAGCACCGAGAGGCGAAAACTTGGATTTTTCTCGTGTGGAACTGGCAACCCTATTGATGACTGTTGGCGTTGTGACCCCAATTGGCACAAGAACCGCAAACGCCTTGCTGACTGTGGTATTGGTTTTGGGCGCAACGCCATTGGAGGCCGAGATGGCCGATTTTATGTAGTCACCGATCCTCGAGATGATGACCCAGTTAACCCAAGACCTGGCACTCTACGTCATGCTGTTGTCCAGGACAAGCCTCTCTGGATTATCTTCAAGCGAGACATGGTTATAACATTGAAGCAGGAACTCATTATGAACAGTTTTAAGACCATTGATGCCCGTGGTACCAACGTACATATTTCCAATGGAGGGTGCATTACAATTCAATATGTTACCAATGTTATTATTCATGGTTTGCACATCCATGATTGTAAACCGACGGGAAATGCCATGGTGAGGAGCTCCCCATCGCATTATGGTTGGAGGACCATGGCTGACGGTGATGCAGTTTCTATCTTTGGGTCGAGCCATATTTGGGTTGATCACAATTCACTTTCTCATTGTGCTGATGGCCTTGTTGATGCTGTCATGGGCTCAACAGCCATTACCATTTCCAACAACCATTTTGCCCATCACAATGAGGTCCGTTAGATTTGAAATTTCCCATCTTCACTATTTTCCTTAACATCCAATTACAGGTAATTAGACAAATGCTTTTGTCTTTTTATGTAAGCAGGTTATGTTGTTGGGACACAGTGATTCTTATGTGAGAGACAAGCAAATGCAAGTGACCATTGCCTACAACCACTTTGGAGCAGGTCTCATTCAGAGAATGCCAAGGTAATTCATACTTGAAATTTCATGCTAAATGGCTGTATTTTAGGCCTCTTTGCATAATCCTATACTTTGTGGAGGAAAATCCAATTTCTATTTTACGTGGAAACATCCATATTTCGGAACTTAGATTCAAGAAATCTGATAGGAAAACATTGTACAAATAATGCAGATGCAGACACGGATACTTCCATGTCGTGAACAATGACTATACTCACTGGGAGATGTATGCCATTGGTGGAAGTGGAAACCCCACAATTAACAGCCAAGGAAACAGATATCTTGCCCCGGCAAATCCTTTTGCAAAAGAGGTACCGCGAATTCACATCACTTAGTATTAGTAAACAGTTACCGCAATGAGATTTAAGCGCCATTCTTGTTTATATATTGATGAATTTTTTTTCTGATAGGTGACAAAACGAGTCGAGACAGCTGAAAGTCAATGGAAAGGTTGGAACTGGAGGTCTGAGGGCGACCAGATGCTTAACGGGGCTTATTTCACTCCATCTGGTGCTGGAGCTTCCGCCAACTATGCTAGAGCTTCAAGCTTAGGTGCCAAGTCTTCCTCCATGGTCGCGTCTATTACTTCTGGTGCCGGCGCCCTTGGTTGCCGCCGGGGTCGCCAATGCTGACAGTAATAGTTATTATTACATAAAAACTACAAGTCGTCATTTTCATTTTTATTTTTAATTTCCTTTTAGATCCATTTACCTCTTCAAAGCACTACCTATTTAATGTTACGTCTATTGTTTGTCGGTCGTCTGTCCTTTTAAATTGGCAAGTGTACATTTTTTACTCGTTGATCTCGCCCCACTTTCACCATTGTTGCGCAACCTCGGCCTGCTTAAGTCGAAAGAGAACAATGCTATTCTGGGAGCAGGTGCAGAAGCGTTGTACAAACTGGTCTTTTTTTCCACCTCTTATATTTTATCAGAAAGTCAAAAAGTTTCAGGCTTTCAGCCATTATCTCCATCTGCATATTGTGTTGGTTTTTGTTTTCACAGAAAATGAGTACTTCTTCCTCTTCGTATCTTTATCTTTCTTGAGTCATAGAAGCTATAGCGTGAATGTCAAAAACTTGATGATCAGTTATGGCAAAAGAAATGATTTTTGTACTGTTTGGTATTAGTTTCTACTTTTTTGCTTTTTCTTTTGGTTGAATTAATTATTGTGCTTTTAGAAGAATAAATATACAAAGTTGATGAGTGAGTTTTACTTTTATCTAATTGGTGTTTTGTTGTGATTATTACTGCATGTGCTGAGCATAAAGATCAATCTAAATGATGAGTGCTTATTACCTTACCAGCAAATGGATTATCTTCATACCGTAGATTGATGATGTCAATTACTTTTGTAATGATCCAATATAGCATCATCATATTTCACATGGTGTATTAATTTTTACCCTCTCATTTTCATTACCTTTTACAAGAAGTACCATAGATCACGGATTCACGGGGGTTTATACTCAATGTGTTTATAAATTTACAGTCATTGTATTGCATTCCTTCTGAAGTGGCGTCCACGATTGGGTAAAATCAACAAACACTCACCGAACTTTGGAAATGTGACGTCCACGATTGGGTAAAATTAACAAACAATCACCGAACTTCGAAAATGGAAACACTTTTGCGTTCTCTTTGACGTTTTCCAGCCGTTTTCCGTTTTTCATTTTCGAAAATATGAAAAACGCGTTCTCTTGCGTCATTTTCTGGAAAAATTTTCAAAAATGTTTTCAAATTTTGTAAAGGAAATGGAAAACATAATTTTCACGTTTTCCGCATTTTCCACAAATTATACCTATAATCTGAAAATGCGTTTTTCACTTAAAAAAAAAAAAAAAAAATTAAAAAAATCAAAAAATTTTGAAATTTGTCAAAATTTGTCATTTTTAATTACATTATTGGTCCCTGATTTTCAAAACTTGTCATTTTAATCCTCAAATTTTGAAATTTCTTTCGAAAATACCCTAATTTATTTGCAATTTAGGTCCTTCAACTTCATATTTTTTACACATTAGTCCGCGAATTTTACTTTTCTTTCAATTTACTCCTTCTCGTATTTGCTTTATAGGTCATTGTCAACAAACATGTATAATTTTTGATGTAAAACTCCGAATTGCACTCCGTTTTTGCGTCGAACTCCAAATTCAACCATCTTTTTGATGATATATCATGTGCTTAATTATTAAACATTTATTTTTTACTTTTGTATTTTAGACACTTATTTTGTAAGGGTATCATTAATTAACGTAAATTGATATTTGCAAATTTTATTGAAACTTAAATTTTAAACGTTATGAGTGCTTACTGTAAGGATGTATATATATAAAGTATTAAATGGAACGATTACTTTAGAAGGGAAAATTACTACCCAAATGTGGAACGATTACTTTAGAATGGCAACATGAATTTTTGAACTTTTTTGGCATAACCAAATTGTGTGATTGAGGCTATTTCCTTTATTTTTGTTGTGCAACTCAAATATGGTATCTCTATTTCATTTATATTCACAAGCAATATAATTACAAGTATAAAGAAATAATCTTCTTCAAAATTTTAAACAGAACGTGTTTTCCAACTTTTCATTTTCGAAGACAGCTTTCAGAAATAATAAACCAAACGAGTTTTCAGCAATTTTGAAAAAAGTCACAGAAAATAGAAAACAAAAAACATTTTCGAAAACGAAAACAGGAAACTGAAACACAAAGAGAACGCAGCCTTACTTGCCCAACTTTGAAAGGGAAATGAATACTCATCAAACTTTTTATTTTGCGAACCATCCATCACCATAAATGTCCAACTCTAAAAAAACTAATAGATATTGAGTTTGTTTATTCTGAACTTCCAGAGGCAGAAAACAAGCAAGAACAATTTGACCCAGGTATTGAGTTTGTTAATTCTGAAAATAAAGTTAATGATGGTAATTTTCACTATGATGATAATGTTCCTAAACGTGTACGATGATACTTAATTGTGATATCACGGTTGAAGAAGGATAAGAAGATGCAAATGAACCTTTGATTGATTCTGATAACTCACATGATCCGTCATTTGAAGAATCACATACCATGCCTTACAAAGTGAAGGAGATCTGGGATTCGAAGTTTGATGTGGGTAAGACATTTAAAGACATGGAGTAGTTCAAAAGAGTAGTGAAAAACCATGGAGTAGATACCAAATGCAACTTGAAAATGAAAACAAATGATGATAAAAGAGCGCAATCTATTTGCAAATATGACTGTCCTTGGAAAATTTGGGTGTCGAGGAACAACAAGCTGAATTGCATCCAAATAAAGGTATACAATCCGAAGCACACATGCATTAAAGATGGTACGAATAGGCATTCCATAGCAAATTATGTAGCTGAGAGATATCTAGATACATTTAAGGTGGATCCTGAATGGAAAACTAAGCTAATTAGAAAGTGAGTTAGAGATTATATAAAATAAAAATTGTTAGACAAACTACAGCTAGGGATAGGCAATTGAAGAAGATTATGATTGAGGGGAGCGATGAGCATCAGTTTGGTTTATTGTGGAGTTTTACCGAAGAGCTATTGAGGACTAATCCAAGTTCCACATGTAGGATAGCTGTGTATAAGGACAAGTTTTAGGGGATTTATGTGTGCATAGATGCTTGCAAAAGGGGGTTTTATGACAGGTTGTATGCAACCAGTAGGATTAGATGGATGTTTTCTGATGGGTACTTTCAAGGGTCAAATGTTGGTTGCAGTAACTCTGGATGCCAATGATTGCATATACCCATTTTTCTTTTTCTATTGTCGAGAGGGAGAATACCACCACTTGGAGATGGTTTATGAGGCATCTGGGTGGAGACTTACGTATTATCAGCTGCAATTCAATTTCCATTTCAATTTCTAGTTTGTTACTATCTTAATCAAAAAATAAAATAACAAGCAGATTACATGGAGATTATATCAAAATAAAAATAAAAAATAATAAGCAACAATTGCCATCTCAATTGTTAGTTTACAACATAAGCAGATTATAGCTATACCATGGCCAGAATTCTTGTATTAAGAACCAAAAATAAAATTTGAAAACGTTACCCTTCAATATCCAGCGAGAATCGACAAAGAACCTGAATTCTTCAATGATGGATAATTTCTCTCTATTCTGTTGTTCTGCATTACCCTAATTCTTAATCATTGATCACCGAAGGATAATTTCTTGCCTGAATCAAACCCAATCCCTAGTTCCTAATTCCTAATTTTTTTCCCGAGGGGGCTGATGCATTTTCTGTCGTGTATGTAGAGTGTGTTATGAGTAAAATGCGTGTGACGAGAGTTAAAGGCGTGTTTGGGAGTTAGACGAGTTGACATGTTCAAAATTACCTTGACAACTGGTGCCACATAGGATGTCGTTAGCAACGTGTGAATAACTACTAGTTTTTTTTAGAGGTAGACATTTACAGTGATGCATGGTTGAGTAAGCGTTTCCATTTCCAAAGTTTGGTGAGTGTTTGTTAATTTTACCCTCCACGATTCATACTGATTGACTTTACCTAAATCAGTTTCGTACTAAAATTAATAGATGTCATGTTCCACTTATGATATGGGTGAACCAATGTAAATGTATACCTGATGGTGTCCAAAAAGTTAGCCATGTTTGTTTAGCTAAGTTGAAGTGAAATCAACAATTAATTTTAAATATACATTCTATTGAATTCACAGATTTTATAAATTTTTCAACTATATATTTTTCCAACTTCTATCAAAATCAATTAAAAATTGAGAAAATCAAATAGGTGCAAAATATGATACAAAGCTTTGCATGTGAGATTGGGCCCATAGGCATTTGAGGCATTTTATTTGTGGAAATTACAGAAAACCAATGTTTATAAATTCAAATTTTTTTTTCTTTTTTTTTTTTCAAAATATAAGTTTAACAATTCACAAATCAAGTGGCAATTATGTATTTAGTATTTTTTTAATATATACTTTATTACATTATTAAACTTGTTACGATCATGCCTAAATGTACTTAACACTTCACCAATAAGAACAAACGCGAGACCCACTCACATCTAATTGTACTCCAGAATCATAAAATCGGAGGCCCATTAGTTCGGACTCACAAGTCGTCCCTCTACAAGTTGCGGCTTGATGTGACAATATCTTTAAAGGGATGTGATGTCTACTTTTACCATATGACGAATGGTAATGATTATAACCAAAAGGATGGTTTACCTCATAAAAGGTTAGCAACTCAATACTCAAACTCAATATACGAATCTCACTCCATTTTCTCTCTTTTACAAACTTATATTTCCCGCACCTAAATTATATTTCATACATAATGGATATTGAATTGGGCGTCGGAGTGTAAATGGGAGCCATCTCGGCTCCCTTTGTATACTGATTGTTTGTCCTAGTGCGCAGGAAGTCCACGTGTGTAAGAGGGAGGAGCTGAGACGTATTGATCCAAGGTCCCACTAGATTTTTTGGTCAACATCTTGGTGTCGTTTGTAGGAAACCACACTTTTAACCACGGATTCAAATGGTAAAAAGCAATAAGAAAACCTGAAAAAAGGGGAAGACCTCTTGAAAAAGAGCGAAGAAGAATCATAAAACCCTAAAAAAAGGAAAACCTCTTGAAAAATAGCGAAGAAGAATCATAAAACCCTGAAAAAGGCGAGAGACCTCTTGAAAAAGACAGGTAAACCTTGCAAAGGGCCTTCTAAAAAAGAAGTGGTGAAACCGCACCTACAAGAACCTTGAAAAATGTCTAAAACTTTAAAACCCAAGTTTAATAACCTTGAAAAAGGAACATAACATCTTGAAAAAAATTGACAAAGAGATGATAAGAACCCCTGAAGAAGGGATTTCATCAAGAAGCTTACCTCCTCATTGCCCCCAAGTAGCACACCTTGGCTTAAGTGTCGAAACGACACACGGTCTCAAAGACCATATATTATTAAGCCTCAGCTTAAGTGTTGAAATGACACACGGTTTGAAATACCCTATATCATTAAGGTTCGACTTAAGTGTCAAAATGACACACAGTCTCAAAGACCATATATTATTAATCCTCGGCTTAAGTGTCGAAACGACACACTATCTCAAAGACCATATATCATTAAGCCTCGGCTTAAGTGTCGAAACGATACACGGTCTCAAAGACTATATATTATTAAGCCTTGGCTTAAGTGTCAAAACGACATATGGTCTCAAAGATTCTATATCATTAAGCCTCGGCTTAAGTATCGAAGCGACACATGGTCTCAAGGACCATATATGATTAAGCATCGGCTTAAAGACCATATATCATTAAGCCTCAGCTTAAGTGTCGAAACGCCACACGGTCTCAAAACCATATATTATTAAGCCTCAGTTTAAGTGTCAAAACAACACACGGTCTCAAAGACCATATATTATTAAGCCTCGTCTTAAGTGTCAAAATGACATACAGTCTCAAAGACCCTATATAATTAAGCCCCGGCTTAAGTTTCGAAGGGACGCATGGTCACAAAGACCATATATGATTAAGCATTGGCTTAAAGACCATATATGATTAAGCATTGGCTTAAAGACCATATATGATTAATCATTGGCTTAAAGACCATTTATCATTAAACCTCGGCTTAAGTCTCGAAACGATACACGATCTCAAAGACCATATATTATTAAGCCTCAACTTAAGTGTCGAAGCGACACACAGTCTCAAAGATCATATATTATTAAGCCTCGACTTAAGTGTCGAAGGACACATGGTCTCAAAGACCATATATTATTAAGCCTCGGCTTAAGTGTCGAAACGACACACAGTCTCAAAGATCATATATCATTAAGTCTCGGCTTAAGTATCGAAACGACACGCAGTCCCAAAGACCATATATCATTAAGCCTCGGCTTAAGTGTCGAAGCGACACACGGTCTCAAAGACCTTATATCATTAAGTCTCGGCTTAATTGTCGAAATGATACATGGTCTCAAAGACCATATATTATTAAGCCACGTCTTTAGTATCGAAATGACACATGGTCTGAAAGATCCTATATAATTAAGCACCAACTTAAGTGTCAAAGCGACACACAGTCTCAAAGACCATATATTATTAAGCCTCAGCTTAAGTGTCGAAACTACACACGGTCTCAAAGACCATATATCATTAAGCCTTTGCTTTAAGTGTCAAAACGACACACGATCTCAAAGACCATATATTATTAAGCCTTGGCTTAAGTGTCGTAACAACACACAATCTCAAAGACCCTATATCATTAAGCATTGGCTTAAGTTTTGAAGCAACACACGATCTCAAAGAACAAATATTATTAAGCCTCGACTTAAGTGTCGAAACAACATACAGTCTCAAAGACCATATATTATTAAACCTCGACTTAAGTGTCAAAACGACACATGATCTCAAAGACAATATATTATTGAGCCTCGACTTAAGTGTCTAAACGACACAGTCTCAAAGACCTCATATCATTAAGCCTCGGCTTAAGTGTCGAAGCGACACATAATCTCAAAAACCATATATTATTAAGCCTCGACTTATGTGTAGAAATGACACATGGTCTCAAAGACCCATATCATTAAGCCTTAAGTGTTGAAGCGACACATGGTCTCAAAGACCCTATATCATTAAGCCTCAGATTAAGTGTCGAAACGACACATTGTCTCAAAGACCATACATCATTGAGCCTCAGCTTAAGCATCGAAGCGACGCATGGCCTCAAAGATCATATATTTAGTTCGACCTCATGACATTAAAGTAACATGATCCCAAAATGTCGAAATACTTGCATATCTCCAAAATGAGTTGGCTCCACAAGCCCTTTCTAAAACCCATTCCAGATCCAATATTGTTGAAGTAATGTACCGAAGCACTTTAGTTAAGGCACAATGTATCGAAGTAACACCGTTACGAATTAACCAAAGAAACATTTCAAATGATCTAAGCTCTCATTGGGGACTGACCAAAAGATCAAAATATGCAAGCTAATTTAACTATTTAAAAGAAAAGATTATGGACTATTCAAAGTAACAATGCTTTATTGCTTATTCAAATAAGAGTTGATATCTTTGCAGAAAGGCGACCAAGTTAGGACACTTGAGCATGTAAGCATGGAAATAATTGGCTCCTACTAGGGACTACCCAACAGAAATAACTACAACGTAACTTGAATCACTCGAATTGAACCCCCCCCCCCCCCAAACAAAGGGACTTTGCTAACTCGATGGAGCCAATTATGCTCCTAATGACTTTCTCGTCCGAGCCAATATGCTCAGTACAAATCAGAGTGCCTGCACCTGAATAGGTCTAGTTAAACTAAATTGCAAAATAAAATGAACCCAGGGAGAGGAATTTAATTTCCTACCGAAAAAGCGATCCACATATTACGTATACACCTTATTTCTTGACTAATGAGGCGAAGCAACCCCATTATGCACGTTTTAATTTGAAGCAAATGTGAAGTCTAGTGGTAAACACAGACCGGTATAGTACATAAACATAAAGAAAGATTGGTCCCAAGTAATAGGTTTTAAGAACTAATTAAGTTCATATTCGAAGCAAAAAATTACAAGACCTTCACACAAGGGACTCCGTCACCAAACATTAATTACCTCAGTTAAGTGGCACCTTTAGCCTTTAGGGTACACCGATCAATTTTACAAATGAATCTTGCAACCTTGTCTTCTAAGGTGTATACTCAAAAATTGTGCTTTATCAAATATAAAACTCAGGATATGTACCTCGGACATGAACTAAGGGACTGCCTGACTGCTATCAGTCCGACCTCATTCAACCAGATCTAACCAATGGACATTAATGTCTTAACTTAGATCGGAGGGACTATCATATGCAGCACCTCCTCATTATGAGGACATGTTGTTACGTGCTTTAGAAGCCCCATTACCATGTTTCAAGTTATTTCAAGGTAAGTTGAGTTAAGAAAATGGTTAACTTACACGAGGCAAAAAAATGAAAATATAAATATGAAGAATAGAATAAAAATTCGCTTGTGTCATTTAAAACATAATCGCTCAGTACAAAAATCAAGTCAAATATTTCAAGAGTTCATAAATATTAAGGGGCAGGAGCATCATAGGTAGAAGTGTCTTCGGCAGGAGGGATAGAGGAGTCATTTTCATTGGCATCTTCTAGCTTCGGATAAAAGGCCTCTATCTTAGAATGATCCAAATATGGAAATCTTCTTTCACATCCTTTAGAGCCATCTAAGCCCCGATGTTACCAAAGACCTTCTGCATCATCCCATAATCTTCGATGTTTTCAAAGGTGTCCTTGAAGTTTTGAACACCTTCAGCCACCCTAGTCTCAACATGCTACTCCAAGAGCCTGCACTTCTCCTCCGCCTGGGTTATGGTTTCCCTATCTTTCTGCTGGGCGTCCTTCTCTTTTTCTAGTTCCCCTTTTAGAACGGCTACCTCATCGATTAACTGACCTTTCATGGCATTAGCCTCGGTAAGGGCATGGGCAGTTACCACTTGGGCCTGGCAAGCATTTTCATACTTCTTAAAGGGGTTGCCATGTCAACCTCTGCAGAATCGAGGTCCTTCTTCAGTTTTTCATTATCCTCCCTTAGGGCCCTCAAAGAATTTCACTCATCCTGAAGAGACTTCCGGGCCAAAGGTAAAGAGTCATTTAAATCCTTGATCTCTTTCACCATGTTATCCACATTGCGCATAGCTACCTTAGCACTTGCTTCTTACTGCTCCATCTCTCAAATGGAAAACTTCATCTCCTCAATCAGAGCCAAAGTCCAAGCACTCATTGCTTTAATGGATTCCAACAGTTGGCTAGGCGAACTTTTGTAAGAATAAGCCTCCCATCCGTCGGTTCAATAACAATCCACCGCAGCTGCTGCTTTAGCAGAGGACTCCAGAAGGGCTGCTAGGGTGGTAAAATCAAGGACCGATGGCTTAGCAACAAAGCTGGCCCTAATCTTTGCCAATTCATAGGAAACCTCTTGCCCCCACACTTTTCATAAAATCGGGCAAGAGAATTTCAGAGGCCACTGTATCCTTAGGCAGATTGCAAGGTTTGGGAAACGAATCACCTAAGGAAGCGTTGGTGATATGAGAATAAATCCCTTTGCCCTTCTTCTGTCTCTTCAATGGAGGTACGACATCCGCTCCCATTTCGATTATTTCATCATCATTCCATGTCTCATCAGTCAAAGTCTTCTTAAGCTTTGCCCTTCCTTTTTTGATTTCTTTTCCTTCTCCTTGCCCAAAACTAGTTTGGAGCCATGTTCCTTCTTTATGGCTAGGAGTTGCTGCACGGACGGAACCAAAGGAGGTGGAACCAGAAGTTTTTGTGTGCAAGAGTCAGCTTGGGTAGGAGCCTTCTCACTGATCCCATTAGAAGCATCAACAACCTCTTTGGAAACTTCCAAATAAAGACCAACAAGAACGGTTTTATGTTTCTTTTCCCCCTCGCTTCCGGCCCCTAGTACCGGAAGAACTCTCTTAGCTCTAAGATCTTTTAAGGAAATTCCCGAGACCCTGCAAATCAGCATAAGGAATCAGACTCAAAAATTGAAAGGAGACCATAACAATAATTGAGGATGTTGGATATTGGAAACTTACTCATCTCTCACATCAAGTCGTGCTTAACAAAAAGTCTTTTTGAGGAAATCATTTTTTGAAAGGTGCTTCGGTAAGCGAACAATTTTCTTATCACCACCAAATCCTTTTCTGGAAGCAGATGGGCATATGTTTGGACTATAAAATACTTTTGTTAGAATTAAAAACCCTTACGAAATCCAGATATCCTTTACATCCACGTAAGAAAGTGCAAAGACTCACGAGGGCAAGAGAGGGTCCGGGGAACTATTATCTTAGGGACGGGGTCCGATGGAGTATATTACCAGTCTCCAAAAACTCAAAACCACCGAGTCCTCCAATGCTTGATGGGGGTCGAATGCCCAGTAATAACCGATGGATGTTGGGCTCGTGGGGTAAGGTAATACCAATCCATCACGTCCGACATGGTGTCTTTCTCCCTCATTGCAACCTTCTTTAATGTATAAAAAGTATGAATGATGTACAAAGAAATTGGGTAGTCCAGGTTGACCTCTTGCCATATCAGCCAAGTCCCTACCACCTGGATCCAAAAATTTTGGGTTACTTGGTAAGGGAACATGTTATAACTTCGGAGAAGGGTTCAGAAGAACGAATGAAGGGGCAGACGCATCCCGCAGTTAAATGCATCAAGGAGCACCGCCACCTGACCTTCTGGGGGACAACACGATTTGTACGAAGGGCTGGGATGTATTATTCTTATCTCCCTAGATATCGATATGTTAAAGATACCTCGAAAATACAACTACTCCTAACCTCTGTTGCTACCTCATCAGATTCCCACAATTCTGGGAAAGGCTCCAGGTCAGTATGATACCCTGAAGCCTTGTTTACGTAATCCACCCAATCTCCCACTTGGGCAATTTCCTCCTCGGTAAATCCCAATTATTCCCTATGGGCTCTAAAGGGCATCCTAATGCCTAAATTAGATTCTAGTGCATCGGAAGATGGACCCACTACTACTCTTGCTTAAAAGTTCTTGCATTGATGCCTCCTCTTCGACTGATAACTAGTAGGACTGGTTCTCCTTTTCTTCGCTATCAGAATCATCCAAATATATTATACTACAGAATTTCCTATTTCTCTTCTTCCTAAGCTTTCTAAAGTAAAGAGAACTAAAAACTAAATGGAACCAGAGGCAAAACCCCCTGATAGGGTCAGTCGCGACCGCCAAATCCTTTGGATCTGCCCCCTAACTCCTTCCATGCTCCCCAAAACTGAATTACTTCTCAGAGACACAAAGGAAGAAATATAATTTCAAGAAAAACAACGAACACACGCAAAGGAAAAGGGAATTACCTAAAGACAGTAAGAAAGAAGGTCCTTCTTGTGAGGTAAAGAGCTAAGGAAAAACTGCAATAGCTGGAACAATCCTTGCAGATAGAAACTTGTTAAGGGAGAGAAAAGGTAGAAGAACTTCTTTGCAAGAAACGAACTCACACCTAATGGAAATTTTGATTATGCGTAAAGAAAAAAACTCTTAAAATGTTGAAGACTTTATAAGAGTTCTCGAATTAACCAAAAGCGTCCACGTGTCATTCCAAGTGGATATAGTGAACGTCAATAGACGGGAATTGGAAGAGGGAGTAATGATTCAATGACGCAAGCTTCCTGCACGCACATGATAGGACGCGTTTTGTGGGAGGGTTTCTAGAGAATTACCAAATCATCATTACCCTACCATAAATGAGCTTCAAAAGAGCGTGTAAATGCATGTAACATATGATTTAATGAGAAAAATGTCCAAATATCTGCTTCCTAAATAGCAACAAAGACATCTAACCCTTGGAAATAGCATTGTTTCACCTCCGACAGATTCCACGCCAGAAAATGGAGACTTCTTGAAAAACTTTGCGTTATTCTAAAATAAGTACAGTCCTCTCTTCATGGTTATCCCAACAAGTCCATTTGTTCTATCTTTTTCAATTCAAGTTCGTACATGAATGAACCCACCAGATTTGAGGGACTAGTGGTGCGATCATGCCTAAATGGACTTGATACGTCACCAATAAGAACAAACGCGATACCCACTCACATCCAATTTTACTCTGTCCACCCACTCACATCCAATTTTACTCTGTCCATCAGTCCGGTATTACAAGGCCTGGATTCCATTAGTCGGACTAGAGGCATATCTTCCGGGTTGATGGCTGGACCACTCAATTTTTCGGAGAGATGTGACCCCTCTACAAGTTGCGGCTTTATGTGATAATATCTTTAAAGGGATGTGATGTTTATTTTTACCACATGACGAATGGTAAGGATTATAACCAAAAGGATGGTTTACCTCATAAAAGGTTAGCAACTCAATACTCAAACTCAATATAAGAATCTCACTCCATTTTCTTTCTTTTACACACTTATATGTCCCGCACCTAAATTATATTTCATACATAATGGATACTATATTGTTCAACAAAATTAATTAATATATCCCCTCCCCCCCGACAAACATAACCCTAATCCTAACCAATTTCGAATGAAAAATAGTCACAAACAGGCAGTTTCTTTGCCTCTTCCACAACCATACACCGATCAAAAGGAATGAAAATACTAACCATACGAAATTCAGCCATATAGGAATGAGCCCAGGACATCTTCAATGGGCAACCAAAGAACTATCCCAATTGCATGTTGAAGGTCTTATTGAGTTAACCACTTCCCAGTGGGCATGCCAGCCTTTTATGTCAATAAGTGGAGTGAACAAGTTTGAGAAAAAATAAGACTTGTTATTGATTATAAATTCTTGAATCATTTCCTTGTGGATGATAAATTTCCTTCTCTCAAATAGAGTGGACCAAGGATTGGGTTGGTGATAATTGATTTATTGGTTGGAGAAGAACTATGTAGGCTTGGTCTACCTAGAATTTTTTGAAATACTGAAAAGAAGGAGAAAGTAGTATATGAGATAGCAAGCTGGTCTAACAAAAAAAGAAGCTGGAGGATGAGAGATTATTTCATTCCAAAGAAAATAAGGAGAGGGTATATATAGTTTAAAATTTGGACTATTCACTTTGTGATAGTTGTGAAGAAATACTAGGGAACATCAATTATATTACATCAAGAACCACATTAACTCCAATGAGATTTGTAGGAGAAAAACAATAAGAAACTTTAACAAAAAGAAAGGATGGAGGACATGGCTAGGAACCAAAGTGAAAGAGTCTCCGTTTCAATGCAAAAACAAGAGATTGATATATGTGTTCAACTTGGAGAAGAGCCAACTACAAAACTAGTTGAAATATCATTCCATTGATACATGAGAAGCAGAAACAGAACCATAACCAAAATTAATAGCATATGAAGTGATGGTCAATGGTGTAGCTGGAAATGATCAAATGGAAAATTTGTTTGTTCAATCTACTGGAGATGATGCACTTGCTCGAATTGTTGCTACCAGACATGATGCAAGTGGATGAGTTGTTAACAATGGAGAGACAGAAATATCACAATGATATGGGGAAACAATTGGGGTAGACAATGAAGGTTATTGTGTGTCTGAATTCGATGAGAGTGCAAATATCAACATAGACTCTAATTGGAATGGCGTTCCAAATACGGTGAAATGACACTTTGAGGATCTAGGAGAATTCCTTCTGAGATGAAGGATCCTACTATATGTTTAGAAAACATTTACAATTTTCCTTTTGTTTGAGTTTAACATCCCTTAGTTTCCATATCTCGATCAAGGCTATTCAACCAATTCATTCCTCTTTTCTGCTCTTAGGGGTGGGCAAAATGACCAAAGCAAACTAAACCAAACCAAACCAAACCAGATTGAGTGATTTGAATCTACCAAAAAAAAAATCAATGGTTTGGTTGTTAGCTTAGAGAACCGTTGGGGTTTGGTTTTATTTCTAGAACTGAGAATCAGAACCAAAGGCCAAGCCTAATTACCATCTCATGTGTTGATTTGTAAGTTTAACTGCCCAAATGTATAACTTAATACCCAAAGTCCAAAATTTAAACTCCAAATTCGTCAATTTTCAGAAGTTAACCCAAACCCAAATTGCAAAATTAAATCTCTAACTCACACGACATCATGGCAGAGTGGGCAGAGTCGGGCCTTCATCATAACCTATAACTATAAGTCTAAATGACATTTATGTTCGATTCTCTAAGTTTCGACGAGTCGATGAGCTTCCCTCATGCGAGTTTCTTCTTCTTCAATTTGGAATAACATGTTACTTTTTCTAAACTTTTGTTTTATTAACTAAAAATTTCATTTTCTATTTGATAATGACATAGACGGATTTAGAAAACATTTACAATTTTCCTTTTGTTCGAGTTTAACATCCCTTAGTTTCCATATCTCGATCAAGGCTATTTAACCAATCCATCCTCTTTTCTGCTCTTAGGGGTGGGAAAAATGACCAAACCAAATCAAAACAAACTGAGCGGTTTGATTCTACCAAAAAAAATCAATAGTTTGGTTGTTAGCGTAGAGAACCATTGGGTTTTGGTTTTAGTCCTAGAAATGAGAATCAGAACCAAAGGCCATGCCCAATTACCATCTCCTATGCTAATTTGTAAGTCCAACTACCCAAATGTATAATTTAAGTTAATACCCAAAGTCCAAAATTTAAGCTCCAGCCCAATTCGTCAATTTTCAGAAGTTAACCAAACCCAAATTGCAAAATTTCATATCTAACTCACACGACATCATGGCAGAGTGGGCAGAGTCGGACCTTCTTCATAACCGGTAACAATAAGTCTAAATTGCCTTTTTGTTCGATTCTCTAAGTTTTGACGAGTCGATGAGCTTCCCTTAAGTGAGTTTCTTCTTCTTCAATTTGGAATAACATGTTTCTTTTTCTAAACTTTTGTTTTGTTAACTAAAAATTTCATTTTCTATTTGATAATGATGTAGACGGATTTAGAAAATATTTACAATTTTCCTTTTGTTCGAGTTTAACATCCATTAGTTTTCATATCTCGATCAAGGCTATTTAACCAATTCATTCCTCTTTTCTACCCTTAGGGGTGGGAAAAATGACCAAACCAAATCAAACCAGACTAAGCGGTTTGATTCTACCAAAAAAACCAATGGTTTGGTTGTTAGCGTAGAGAACCATTGGGTTTTGGTTTTAGTTCTAGAACTGAGAATCAGAACCAATGAGAGTGCAAATGTCAACGTACACTCTAATTAGAATGGCGTTCCAGATATAGCGAAATGACACTTTGAGGATCTCGGAGAATTCCTTCTGAGATGAAGGATCCTACTATATGTTTAGAAAACATTTACAATTTTCCTTTTGTTCGAGTTTATCATCCCTTAGTTTCCATATTTTGATCAAGGCTATTTAACCAATTCATTCCTCTTTTTTGCTCTTAGGGGTGGGCAAAATGACCAAATCAAACCAGACTGAGCGATTTGATTCTACCAAAAAAAATCAATGGTTTGGTTGTTAGCATAGAATCGTTGGGTTTTGGTTTTAGTTCTAGAATTGAGAATCAGAACCAAGAACCAAAGGCCAAGCCCAATTACCATCTCTTGTGTTGATTTGTAAGTCCAACTGCCCAGATGTATAATTTAAGTTAATACCCAAAGTCCAAAATTTAAACTCCAGCCCAATTCGTCAATTTTCAAAAGTTAACCCAAATCCAAATTGCAAAATTTCATCTCTAAATCACACGACATCATGGTAGAGTGGTCAAATTCGGACCTTGATCATAGCCTGTAACTATAAGTTTAAATGGCATTTATGTTCGATTCTCTAAGTTTCGACGAGTCAATGAGCTTCTCTCATGTGAGTTTCTTTTTCTTCAATTTGGAATAGCATGTTACTTTTTCTAAACTTTTGTTTTGTTAACTAAAAAATTCATTAATAATTTGATAATGATGTAGACGGAATCTAATGAAGAAACTGATACAAGCAGGTTTTATTTTGCATTCATTATTATTTAAAAATTCAAGTAATGGTCCAAGAACCTTCCGGTTTGATTCCATGTCTTTATAAACATCAATTGGTTTCATTAGTGAAAAACCATTGATTCATGGTTTAGTTTGGTTCTTCTGAAACCAGAACCAAACCGAATCACGTCCACTCCTACCTGCTCTTTCATCCTCGATCGATATAAAAAGAATAAGGTCTTTAGTTGTTTAATTAAAGGTGTCAGAACTTATAGTCTCGTATGTGTCTAGCTTTTCTAATATCGAAATCTAAAGCAGCAAAGTGAAACTACTACGATCTGTAGATTTTCCATCTGTATCCAATCATTACGAGATAGAAGCCAGTCAGTGATTTATCTGTAGTCTTGCCATACAGTTGCCCGTCTAGAAGAGCTACTCACACTGTAGTGTCTTCAAACAAGATAAGAGCAATTGACTTTCCTATATTTTCAAATCCGCGTAAGCAAAATTTCATATTTTTGGCTAGAAATTGAATTAGAACAATGGAATCTTGTCTAGTATTTATGATAAATTAAAGTGCCTCTACCAACCATTTTTACCCTTCTTTCTCACCTTATCCAATTCAATAAAGGACTTCTCTATTAAGGTATGGAACTTTTCTCATTGTTGACATTTTGATGCCTCACTAATTGTTGACCAACTGAACCTAACTCATGAAAATGCATTTGTAAAATGTGACTTTAGCTGTGTCTTTTCTAGCTATATCCGGCCTTACACATGGATGATTTTGAGGGGTGCGGATTGGATATGTAGTAGGGATGTAAGCGGAAACCGTCAGAAACCGTCAAAGCGTAAAATCAAATCGAAACCGCATTTTAAAAATCGATGGTTTGGTGCCATGCAGATCCGTCAACGAAATGATTTTGAACCAGACCAAATCGGTCAAGGATGGTTTTGAAATTTTAATTGCGGTTTGAAAACAAACCGGACCGATGAAAAATATATAAAAAAAAAAAAAGAAAAAAGAAAAAATTGAAAATTCGGCCAATATGAATAGGTATCTTTATTAATTTTTATTGCATATTTGCATATATTACTCAATAAGACAATTACTCATGCTTCAAAATTCATATAAATCCAATAATCTCCATCCAAGTATTTGATGAATGGTGTGAGTTCGTAACAACAGGAAGCTTATGTAATTATTATATTAATTATGTAATCAGTTAATAAACCTCTTTTTTTTATTGTGGCCAGTTATACTCTCTATCTAATTAATAAACCTCTTTGTATTTTCTAGATGTGATGATCACAAAGATCTTGTTGGGCATCATGTTATTATTTAGACCTTATAGACTTGTATTATAAAGTTGTCGTAACTTTTATTTTGTAACAACTTAACCTAAAAGGGCGGATAAAATAACTATATTGTAATTTTACCATGATTTCGGTTTGATTTTGTTATTATTTAAATTTATTGTAGATTTATTTAATTTGTTTAGATTTATTGCCAGTAGGGTATAAGTATGTATCGGAATCAATAAATTTGAGGCATAAAAGTAAATAAGCAAATATATATATATTGGCGGTTTAAAATAGGACCAAACCGTAAGGTTTTTGAGTTTTTCTCAAACCACTCTCAAACCGTTTTAAATAGTTTGGTTTGAGTTTGAGATTTTTTTCAAACCGGTTTAAATGATTTGGTTTAAAATATGTCAAAAATAGGTAAAATCGGACCGCTTACACCCCTTTCTGTCGTTTGTTGTTGTGTCTTATAAAAGGCACATTAGGCCCTTATTCTAGTTTGTGCTTTGTGTGTGTTATTTCTATGTTTTTCTGGTTTTAGGATCTATGCTCTAGTTTTTGTTGTTCATTCATCCTGTAATTGAAAGCCGAAAAGTCCCGAACCCAAGTTGTGGATGGACGGAAGAATCTTGACCCGAAAATCACGACGCGAAGATCGACGATGTGGATTGAAGAACCAAGACTTTCGAAACGCCACAAGGATTTACCAAATCTCCATGATGAGTTTCTGGTTTTGAACGCCACAAATACTCTCACGAATATTTGATAAGTTCAATTGTCGAATGCCACAAAAATCACTCTTGATAAGTTCGAAAAACATAGGAATCCACCTATAACTTTTATTGAATCTTCAATAAAAATTGTTTATATCAAAATCAAAGTATATGTAATACAATGAATGGAAAAGACTATAAATAAGCAAACTAAAACCCTAGCAAAATCCTAACTGGCTCAAAATAGAGTTCTAATTAAAGTAAAATAGTTAAATAAAGAAAAGGAAATAAGATAATTAAAAATCTCGCAAATCTGATTCGCCAGCTATATACGGCCGTGAAGAATCCAGTTACGGCCATAAATGATTCTCTGATCCAAAATTGATATTGCAGTTATGGCAGTGGCACATTTGATTATGGCCGTGAATATCTTTCATTTGAATGGTTACGGCCGTAAGTGTTACTTTGAAATTCCACATTTTAACCAGCGACTTGATTACGGTAGTGATAATCTTGACATTACGACCGTAAGAACAAAACTGATCCTTTTTGCCTCGTTTTTGCTCCAATTTGGCTTGAATTGTAGATTTTTCTGTCAAGCCTGTTATGATTCCCACCCTCGGGGTTCCGAATGGTATCAAGAGGTGTCAATTCATGTGATCCAAGCCGGGTCAGCCCACCAACATATGAACCAGTAACGACCGGCATGAAAAATGCCTGCTTGCTATTGGTTTACATGCAGGTGTCAGGCCATTAATTTTAAACTACAATCCAGACCCACCCGCTGGCACATGTGGGTCGCGGTTCGTTTTAGTTTAGCAAGTATGAGTAAAAAAAAAAAAAAAAAAATTCATACTAAAAAATCAACAATTTATACGTTGGTATAGTTAGTGCGTATCTAGCGGGCTTTATTAATAGAGAATTATTTTCTGTGCACCACAGTATTTCGTTTAGAATCCAACTTAAGGGTTTAGAGCCCTTGTCAGTGCTGGTCCTGTGAATCTCCAGGTTTGAGTCGAATATATAAATTAGGCCTTCAGAGATTGAAGCTAGGAAAATATGGAGGGGGAGGTCCCCTCTCGCGGATTCGCCCCTCGAAAAAAAAATCTTTAGCCAAGAAGATTGAAACTAACGATTTTACGTCCGAAATTTGATGTAAGGATAATCATAAATAGGTTGAAATGGTCCATTCGACATTCAAAAAAGAAGAACTATTTTTGGGCCTTGTATATAGCTATATGCACTTGAGTTTTAAGCACTTTGAAAGTAAAAATTTAAAAACTTGTAGAAGAAGACGGGAAAAGATGGAAAAAATTGAAATATTGAAAGTATCGTGTGAGTGACCCATTTGTATTTAGACTTACCTATTAAGAGTAATTGGGCCTAAAATAAAGATTAATGGGCTCCAAATTCTATTATTATTAGGGGTGTTTGCACAAATACCTAACTTTTGGTATCATAATTGAAATATACTTCATTTTTAAAATAACTGAAGAATACTTCAATTTTTTTTTTACTGAAAAATACTGTTTTCGTCAAATATCATATTGTGACACTTTTAAATTTTCTGATACTTTTAAAGTATCACTTGTGATACTTTCAATTTTTAGTATCATAACAATGAACTTTTTCAAATTTCTATGATACTTAGGACGGAATTTTGGTATCACATAATGATACTTTACATAATTTTTATGATACTTGGTCTCAATTATAACTTCAAACACTTTTCATTCACTTTCTATGCTATCCGATAATCATCTTCATCAAAAGTCACGACCCAGTCCTCAACCTCAACAGCTGATTTCCGATTCCCCACCATAATCAACCACCATCCCACCACCCGCATCAACCACCACCATTACCACTCGCACCAACCACCACCGAGCCACCACCACCACCAAAAGAATCAACCACAACCGAAACTTTGTTGCACATGTCTGGTCATCATCAGTTCTCTTTACTGATGTCGTAATTTGTGTCTCTCTCCAGATTTTCTCCAGAGGTCCCATTCAACCCAAGTGGTGCTGTTGGTCGGACTTTCGCCGGATTTCTCCCTGAGAGAATTGACTTTCTCCAGTCGAGCTTCTATGCTCAGTTGGCTCGTTTTCTTGCCGGCATCTAGTTGGGTCCCGATGCTTATCGCATCTCGCAGTCCCAGCTGGGAGTGCCGAAGGTTTCTACAACTTTACTTTATCCCTGAAAATTGAATTTCTACAGTTCTCTTTACGGATCTCCTTCGCAGACAATTGTTTCGGTGGGGGATGGGATGCTGGTGGTTCGGTGATGTCGTCGTGGTGGTGGTGGTGGCGGTGGCGTGGTGATGTGATGGTGGTTTGGTGGGGAAGAAGAAGGAAGAAAACGAGTAGCAACAGGCAGCAGCGATGGAGAGGTAGTCGGCGTCGGGGAAGAAACAAACGTATTTTTCAATTTTTTCTTAGTACAAGGATTTTCGCAATTGATGATAAAAAGATAGTATCGGGTGCAATTATCCTTTATTATTATTATTAAAAAAATTTTCATCAAAGCAAAATTTTTGGGCTTCTTTATCAAAAGGAAAAAAAATGGGCTTCAAAAAGTTTTTGGGCTTTTTGGGCCGAGTTCATGGACTCTTTTGATTCACATAAGGACCGCCCTGGCCCTTTCCCTTGGTACCATTTACTCTAATAATATGCTATATATGACAATCATTTATTCTCTCAGTGTGTCAATAAGTGTGCTATTTTCTATTTTTTATTTCTACTTTGACGGTTTATCTTGGACGTATTATAATTCATATCATAAATTGATATAGAAACAATTTAAGTTGTATGGGCATGTTATGTCTAGATTTGAAGAGCTCTCACTTATAAGAGTGGCGTGATCTCAATAGAATATGTTAAAATTTGGTTAATTTCACGAATTGTCATTGAAGCTTGCCCAAAATTTCAAAATATGCCACTAAAGTTTCAAATCACGCGACATGCCACTCAAGTTTTATTCTCTCTCACGTCATACCATTCTGTTTAATTCCTTTAAGCTTTCACTGATCTGTCACGTGAAATGCCAATAAAGCAAGAAGGTTATACCATGCCATTAAAGGTCTTACAGTATATGGGTATTAACTAACTTGGGGAAATCCAAGCATATAACTACAAGCACTTTTTGTCATCTATAATGTCTTCTACATAATTATATAACTTTTGTAAAGAAGACTAGGTGATTTTTTTTTTTTTTTAAAATCTCAAAATTATCTGTATGTAACTTTTGTAAAGAAGACTAGCTATTTAAAAAAAAAAAAAAAATTGACAAATTATCGTCCATAAGTTCTGTAAGTCGCAACTCTTCCACTTATTCCTTCAAAAAATATCAATTGACTATTGCATCTTCATCCACTCAATTCATTACATGCTACCTAAAGACACAAACTAATCTAGTCAATAAATATACAAAGCTAGACATCACATCATACCCATTTAACCAAGCGCCATTTTCCCATACAAAAACAATCAAAAAAAAAAAAAAAAAAAAAGCAAACATTTTCATGTTGACAAATGTGGTATTTCGCATCATTTCTCCATCATATTTGCATAGGTGAATTCACAAATTTACCGGTCATTGTGGTACAAAACTCTTTCTCTTGGAATTAGCTCTTAGTTAGGCAACATTGAGTCGACTCTTGATGATGCATCGAATTGTGAATAGAAACGTGGTTGTTCAGCGTCCATTGGTGATGACGCATGTCTGGGTTGTAAAAATGAACTGATTGCACCACTTTTTAATTAAAGTGCCTACCCCTAGACCAAGTTGCTCAATAGTCTATATGTTAAGATACAACACATGAAATGAGAATCTGGCTTACAGATATTATTTGTAACACCTCAAGTTTAAAATACTAAATCTAGACGTGTTAACTTTCCTTCACTTTAAAAGTGGAAATATATCATTCTAAATACTAATATTTTCATTTTTCTATTTAAATATTCTAAAGAAATTTCGGCAAAGTCTCTCCTATAAATTAAACTTAACCAACCTGTAGGGGAACACTACAACCTAACAACAATTTAAAAACATAGAACCACCACTCATTCAACAGTTCAAACCATAAACATCAATTAACAAAAGGGGATTAACAAGCTACTAAATGAAATATACTTATTCAAACTAACTTCAACCAAAATTATTTGAAGAATGAATGAATAAAGAATAACAAATGAAAAACTTATGAAAAATCTTTAATTCAAATTTAAAAAAGAATAAACTACGGGTACTATCTGAGTCTTCCCCCAAGCGCTTACCTCAGATCATCAACTTTCATCACCAGAAACATTGGGGAATCAAAGGGGTGAGCTAAAGCTCAACTAGTAAACTGCATACATATGATGCATGTGTTGACTTATGATTATTTATATACTTATTGTTTTGATTATAACAAAAGAAATTACTTTTATTTCTAACAAGTTTCAATTTCTGAGTCTTTTTTTATATATCTCAATATGCATTCAAAAGCTCAAATCATTATCCATTTGAGTACAAGTGATCAAAGGAGACTCAAAGTGGACAAGAATGTTGAAGACTAGAGTTTAGAAGTTTTTATGTTGAAACTTCAAACAACATGTCAAGGTATCGACTCATCAATATTTAGCAAGTACATAAAGCTCAAATCATTTCCAAAAAGTCATCATTTGCATAAAATTATTTTGACTCATGATATGAAATAAATTTTTAAAAAAATGAATATTTTGATGTAAAATTAAATTCCAAAATTTCAGTCATTTCGGTTGATCGAAAGTGACCTGATCAACCGAAATGACAGTTTTACTCAACCGATAGTCCAATGATTGGAAATTCATAACAGCTATTAAATACATTTCGATCGAAACTCTAATTTGTCAACCGAAAGTACCAGAGTTGGATTTTCTCGCTCTATATATACCCATCTCTCTTGCATTCAATTCCAATAACTTACAAGAGAAATTAAGAGAGTATATTCACTTGAGAATTATTGAGCAAACTTGTTTTTATATTCTATTTCATTTATTACAAAGATTCTTTTGATTGATCAAATTATTTACATATTTTTAATCAAAGAATCTATATTGAAGAAAACCTACTACTTTCATTCATTCTTCAGTATTGATGGAGTTCATCATCACAAAACACTTATATTGAAGTGTAAATCTCTCTTCATACTTAACTTGTATTATTTGTTAAGAGAGATCATTGGTTGAAAAACTTTGATATAAGCAAAACTATTAATATCATTCATTAAAGTTTTTGCAAACACTTGAACTTTAAACATTTGCTAAAAACTTTGATATAAGCTAAACTAACTCTTGAAACACTTGATTTGATTACATCATTTCTCGAGAGAGTTCTTTCAATTGTAAAAATTCTCATTTGTATTTTGGTGGTTCCGAGATTCTTGTGAAAACTCGATTGTAAAGGATATGTGCTCCTTGTTGTAAAGTTACCTAAGGATTAATGCTCCTTGTTATAAGTCACTTAAGATTTGGTACTCCTTGTTACGAGTTTCCATTATAGTGGATTTAACATTGCTTGTGACGGAGAGCTCGGTAACAGAGGATGTAGGCCACGTTGGTTGATTAAACTTCTTTAAATCATCGTTTGCACTCTCTTATCCTTTTTACTTAATTTTATTGCACTTGTTTTATCTCATTATTTTATATTGTGCAATACTTTCTTTTAGTGCTATTTGCTTAATTGTTTAAGTTTACTTATTCTATCACTTCACCTTGACAATTAAGTTTCTTCCATCATTAGTTCATGATTGATTCATTGTTTTAAACTTTAGATTATTTATCGAAATTTTTTTATAAAATCAATTCACCCCCTCTTGGTTGTTAGTCTTGGGTTATCAGTACGCTTATGATATGAAATGCCTTAAAATATTTCAAAATATTTATCCCCATTTACTTTAACTTTCATACAAACCTTCACCTTTCACTTTAACCTTTCAAAACTTCATTTCATTGCTTTCGTGAGCTCATTTTATATATCTTCTAGCCAATCAGACAATAGTGGACAATTCCTTATTTGGAACCAAATTCATTCCATTGCAAAGTGGTTTAATATTCACTTTCATTCCACCACATTGTGGTACTTCATTCCATTGTGAAGCGGTAAAAATCATTTATATTCACCCCTACAATACATTTTAACGTTTACTTTTCTACCACAAAGCTGTTTAACATTACACAGAAAAAGCAGTGCAACATTCCATCGCAAACGCGATTTAATTCGGGTACGTTGATCCCTCACGCCTCATTTCTCACTCACTTCATTCATGATATAGAAGTACACCCTTTCTTTCTTAAAACTTTGGATACATACCTTTTGACAAAACTTGCACTTTCCACATTTTTCATTTAAAATCTTTGACATTTCAAAATCGATGACAGTACATGCTAATTGATGCAATGACATGATAACATGAATGTTTGAACATTTACTTAAATAAATACATACTTGTATAAAGTAAATGAGAAACATTATCTTAGATAAATTGCAAGTAGGTCATTAACAACATTATATCCACATAGTACATTCAACTTTGACGAAAATAGGGGAAGTTTACTTACTTGACGTTTTTAGTATTTACGGTTTCTAAATTTGCAAGTGAAAGAGTTTCGGATGCCCGTAACATTAATGTTCCAAAAATCCTAGTTATATCTTTTCATTAAATGAAATATACTTTTAGTTAAGAATCACATATCCATTAATCTTTTAATACTAACAAGACTTCAGACCAAGGTTGAAACCTCAATTTGATTCAAACGTGGCCTTAAACTATGTCCAACACATATTGCAATCGAAACTAAAGATAAACTTCAATGCATAGTAGAAAGTTTTCTTACCTTTTATTTCAACTAAAACTAAAAATTACATAACCTAACTTTACAAAATTTCTCAATTACAAGTCTAGCTATTCAAAATATGAAAATTCTCAAATATGATTGTCAATTAAACCTAAAATCAAACAAACATAAACTCAAAATCTCAATTTGTCAAACCTGAAAATAATTACACATTTACATATTTTTGTCCCAAATTCTGAGAAGGGAAATTTTCAAAAATGTCAAATTCCATGATAATCACAATTGTTGTGTCTAAAGGTAATAAGTTTTACAAAAATGTCTAAATTTAGGTGTAAATTGATTATCATACCCTTAACGAAACATTAAAAAAAAAGATTTATATTTTTCATTCCCAATGTCATGATTAAACCCTTGATAAATCACATCAAGAGTAGTTAATATCCATTCGATTCAATCAAACTTCTTATTATCTATTAGGTAATAATCACTTTAATTTTTTTTAAAAAATATATATCTAACTTCTATCATAATTTCATATTCCTAATTCTTGACTTTGAAGTTTGAAGAAAACACATACTTGTTTCAATTTTTGAGTAAAAAATTACCAACAAACTGTGGAATCTATGTAACGACTCGAGTCCCACTTAACGGGTTGTCCCGACCGTTATATGACGACGTACTGTCCCCACTGTACCAACACGAGTCTTTTCAGCATGCTTTGTCCTCACTCGCACGCTCCCGAGAAAACTTTCCAGGAGGTCACACATCCCAGAATTTCTCCAAGCCAAGCATGTTTAACTGTGGAGTTTCTAACGATGGACTTCCAGAAAAGAAGGTGCATCTTGGTGGTAGAAGTAGTACCTATCATTTCTTTTAAGCTTTCTTAGTCGGGGTATTACAATCACCCCCTGTTAGACTCGCGACGTCCTCGTCGCGCTTAACCCATCTGAGAATCTATTGCCAGACGTTGGGATTCTAGAGGTGGCTCCCGCTTTATGGCGTAACACTTAGTTCCCGATTTTCAGTTGGTGGCCATCTCTGATACCATTTATAATGACTCGGGTCCCACTTAACGGGTTGTCCCGACCGTTATATGACGACGTACAGTCCCCACTGTACCAACACGAGTCTTTTCAGCATGTTTTGTCCTCACTCGCACGCTCCTGAGAAAACTTCCCATGAGGTCACCCATCCCAGAATTTCTCCAAGCCAAACACGCTTAACTGTGGAGTTTCTAACGATGGACTTCTGGAAAAGAATGTGCATCTTGGTGGTAGAAGTAGTACCTATCATTTCTTTTAAGCTTTCTTAGTCGGGGTATTACAATCTATTTGTCAAACAACAATTTCAGAAGAGGTATTATTCTCAAATTTTTGTTTCCATTGAGAGTTTGTTTTTATTTGTTATATATTATCTTACAAAAATGGAGAGAAATATACTAAATAATTAGAGCAACTAATTTTTAAGATTATCGAAGTATTGGAGTAAATATCATGACCATTGTGTTGTGTTATTTTCAAATTGTGTCACTTTTATTATCATTTATGTTAGTAATCTAAGGTCGTTGTGTATTCAATATGTCATTAATGGTGAGAATGAAATGAGGGTGGTTGGAGAAGATGGTAAATGCAAGTGTTGATGAATCTCGATACGTCATTCTCGACATTTATAATATATTGAGAATGACATTTAGAATGGTGTTCTAGACAGTTTTAAAATGTCAAGATTGTCGGTAATGAACTCACAAATGTTTATCATTTCAAATGTCTTCTTGTAGATAACATTTTCTATCTACTTATCTTGTGCAAGCTCATCAAGGTATTGTTTCTGGCATGTTGGGTTTCAAAAAAAGAAATAGAAATAAAATCTCGAGATTCAACACATGATTATTGACATTCATGACCATTCTCGACAATTCCACATGTCATTCTCGACATTTGAGACCTGTTTTTCTAGACACTTGACATATCATATGTCAAGAATGACAAATTTGTTCACAATAATTATTGTACGCCAAATTCAATTATATTTCGAAAGGAGAACAGTCTGATAGTAGTTCCTAGTTGAAGTGCAATGTTTGGATAAAAAATAAAAAAATGTATCATCATGATTTCCAATGAAAAAATACACACGCCATTATTTCCAAGTCTTTTCCTTTTCAATCATTCTTTCCCTTCTTTTGTCTGCTGCGTGCGTAAGGAGTCTTCTTGGTAGCACTTGGAATTTTTACCCTATTGGAAGGTGGTCTACAAGATGGTCGATTGGAAGACTTTGTGGCATTTTTACTTGTAACATTCTCAATTGTCCGTGCCATCTCATTCACAACCTCAGTTGTAGCTCCCTCGACTGCACCTGCGTTCTCTTCTCGAGAAAGCTGTCATGTATATTCATGCAACTTTGGGTGTTAGTTTGAAATAGCATAATGGGAGAATTCCCCGCAATCTCTACTTGATGCCATCATAAGTTAAGAGTCTAGAAAGAGTCTCTTGATGTATACATAAGCAAATATAGAACCACTTATTTGATGTATACATAAGTAAATGTCAAGTTATACCTTACAGAATAAATTCTGGCAATGTTGTGACAATCATGTGAAGAATCTTAATTATTTTGGGAGTTAATTGTTTATTTATATTATTTTAATTTTGTGGTACGTTTTGGCTACTTATATGGAAGATGTTAGAAATCGTTATAATGTATAAATGTAATATATGATAAGATTCTCGCATATGATAAATTGATGATATTATGTGGAATGTTTATTGGTGGACAATAATATGTTGTTGGGTATATTAGGCAGTGAGGAAATTTAACATTCAGGTGCCTATATCACTTCAAATATTTGGTTACAAGATGTTTGAGAAAAACAAGGATGGATGATAAGTGCGTTATTAGCACTTATTTGGTTCACTTGTTTTACCCTAATTTCTTATTGGTTTGATCCTAATTAAGTATTTTTTAATGTATTTTATGTTTTATGTTATATAAGATCACAAAGGACGAGAAAAGACGAAAAAAGGACCAAAATACTCTTAAAACTGAAGTTTGGGGACCTTGGCTGCAATTTACTTACGACTGTAACACCTCAGAGTTATGGCCGTAAATCAATGATAGGCGTAAGTTGAAAATCTGCAAAAATCAACTTACGGCCGTAACTAGTAACACAAAAATAACTAGGGAACCGCTTACGGCCGTGACTACCAAAGTTACGGCCGTAACTTATACGCAGATTTCTTTCCTTTCTGAATTCATGGCCTATCTTTGGTATCTCTTTTGGAAAATCCTAAGGCACGTTTTTGGGACTTATAAAAAGGGAAATTCACCACAAAACGATGGTTGAAAAAAATATTGGAGAGTGGCTTGCTTGAGACTTTGAAGAGGAGATCAATTCCATCAAGAAGGTGAATCAAGAGCGAAAATTATAGATTTCTCCATGACTTTGCACGGCTAAATTCTTTACCTAGTTCAAGGGGATGAGTTTCTTTTCATTATGTTATTACTCTTTCCAAACTAGTAATTTAGTTCTAAATTCTATGTTCTTGATTGTTGGGTTTCTACGAACTTTCAATTCAATTAATACAATGATTTATGTGATTAAGGCCTTGTCTCATATCTTGTTGTGTTGATGCATGCTAAATTGAATGATTGGATCCATACTTCTCTTATTGTTCAATTCATAGTAGCAATTGAGAATTTTTTATTTCTATTGGAAATTCAACCTAGGTTAATCGTCACGAGCTTGTGTGATTGGTAATCTAGATCACCCTAATTCTTCTCGACTCATCTAGTTATTGTATTTAATCTAAAGAGCTTATTTTAGGTTAGCCAATATCTATAGTTTGGTTAGAGAGCTTGTCCTAATTAAACACAATTAAGGAAGAGTAGTAGTTAGAGCTTGTTAACTACTTACGAGTGATAAATTAGGAAATAGAATAGGTATGTGTTACTTGGGAAGTGATAACAATGTGGCAGAATACAACTGAACCTGAGAACTAGGATCCATTAATATTTGATCTTTATTCCAACCATTTTAATTGCTTTTTTTTTATTATTCAAATCATTTACAAATAATCCAACTCAAAACCCCATATCAACTCTAATTGATATTAACATTATCTTAGTTCATGTTCCTTGTGGGATTGACCCCTTGCTTCCATTACTACAATCTTAGTAATAGTGGACGAGGAAATTGAATTAAATTTTGGTGCATCGCGATACGCATCAATGGACTTCACAATTATTACTTATTATGGGGTATTTTGTTTCTTAAAGAAGGAGTAAAGGATTGTAGAATTCAAGATTGATTGAAATTGGAAGACTAGTATATAAAATCTTAGTGGTATATCGAGGTATGAAGATTGATGAGATGAAATTGAAGGTTATTATTTTGTGATGTTAAGGATATTGATGTGATCAAATATTAAGGTCATATGATATAACGATAAGTGACATGTTGTATGATTAATATAAGATATGGTAAATATCAAGTGAAGAATGGTTATGATTGTCCTGTAGAAGAATATTGCGATTATATATTAAAGTTTATTAATCTTATCTTGATCATTTGTTGGATTATTGCGAAATATCACTTATGATTGGGTTATTGTCGGTTTTACTTTAAATATGAGCAAAGTATTTTACCTTTTTTTAGATCTATTTGCCATGGGATATACGCGGCGTGTGTGATCATAAAATCATTGATCCCCCTTAAGAATTGCATCAGATGATTGGAAGAGTTTATTTCAGCTATAGATTTTAAAGATCCACAGTTGAAATTAGACAACGACATAAGAAAAGTCAATTCATCCAAAAGTCTCTTAAGTTTTGTATAATATTGTGAAATAGTCATGGATCCTTGTGAGATAGAACTTATCTCTCTTTGTATTTGGTATAGGAGTAGTCCATTCATTCACCAAACCTCTCCTCTATCTTACACCATAGTTCCTTTGATGTTCTTCTATACAAAAAAAGCTTCCACAATTCTCTGCGAGGTGTAGTCTAAAATCCATGAAGTTACCATACAATTAACACAATTCCATTATTCATAGAGCAGGGAATCCTTTTAAGTTATTTCAATACTTTCATTGATGAAACCTAGCTTCACCTTTGCTCCAAGAGCAATTTTAACTGATCTACTCTAGGCTACAAAGTTCTTCCTAGTCAATGATGTGGTGACAAGTGCCATATCTGGATGATTCGAGCTTTGTAGAAAGAGAGGATCTCCATTTTGGATTTGACTCTATTGATTCTGCATTTGCTCCATATTTGCCTCACTTCCTCTTGCTGAATTTTCTTGATTTTCTGCCATTCTTCAATTCTAATTGTTAATCTAGAACTTAATCAAGTTCCTGCAAAAGACTATATTCTTCACCTTTTAAATTTTTCTTTGAGTTTCTAATCTAATCCCAGATCAAGTGGCTCTGATACCATGAACGATTAGAGAGTAGAAAAACTCTGGGAGTGATATTTTATTCATCATAATAAATTGTGAAAGTTGAGTTCGTGAAAATGTTCATAATTTAGGGTTGCAAATGTCTAGAGTTCCATCATATAGGGAAAGTTATGTGAGTTATGTGACTTTATCCCTATATTCAAATGAAAAAAAAATGAATAAGAAATGCTTATATAATATAAATAAAAGGTTCCTAGTTACACAGCATTGAACATGCATAAACGGAGTTCATTTTATCATGCAGTAATCTGCAAGTTTGAGGGTGTTGGGATAATTTTGTTGTTCAAAAAGATAGCAAAAACAGAAAAATATAAAGATATGACAAAAAATTTACTGATTGTCAAAATTTTCCACTATATAAAGTTCTTATAATCATATAAAATTTCACTCATAAACCCCCAAGTATTGTAGAAAACTACCCAAGCTTTGCCACATCTTCTAGATTCTACTTCTTTGTACAATTCACAAACAAGAGAGATGCATTGTTCAACTGTAACACCGCCTTTTCATTTTATTGACAATTCTGAAATCCCACGTGATATTTATGTTAATATTGTTATAAATTTTAAATTGATAATTTTTAATGTCTATAATTGGAATTATTTTGCAGTGGAAGGACTTGGACGCCGTCTCGATCAATGTACCAATTCGAAAGTTTATAAATTGGTTATTTTAATTATTTACGTGCAATTCTATGTGATTAATTGTTTTATTGCCTAAGCATGTTATTTTCTATTTTATTATGCCAATTTGAAACTTGGGGGGAAAGTTTAGTATCTATCGAGGGTAAATAGAACTTATAGACTTACTTAAACAAAAGAGGAGAATTGAGGGACTGATTTGTAAATTCCAAAAGATTTAAAACTTAACCTAACCTAATTAATCCCTCACTCCGCTCTCTACTTCGGGCTCTCTCTCACCTCGCTCTCTCTTCTCTCTGCCTCGCTCCCTCGTCTCTCGGCTCTCTCTATCTCTCGCCTCACTGACCCTCTCCCGGGGACGCCGACCACCACCCCACCGACGGTAAGACTCCGTTCTCCCCTTCACTTTCTTCTCACCCGCACACACACACGAAACTGGGCACACACACACACGAAAAACCGAACGCACACACGGTTTCACACACACCCGCTCACACACATACACAATTTCATATGTTGAATTATATGTATATATTGATGTATATAGGAATTTATGTAAGTATATACGTATTTTCTCACATTTTCAGATTTTGGTTTTGTGTTTGATTTCGAATTATACCATAAATTAAGGATTTAATGATCTTATGTGTGTGAGTATTGATGTATGGGAATGTGTATATCATTATGTATGTATAGATTAACCAAGTGGAGGTTCAGATTTGTTAAATATATGAATATGTGTTTTATAAAACTTCAAATTCAAACTTGGTTAAAATTTCGAAATTTAATTAGTTAATTTCAGTTTTGGGTGTATGTACATGTATATATAGGTGTACAATTTTCACAACGGATTTTTTAGATTTCGATAATGGAAGAGTTAGTTTGATGAATTTCAGATTTTTATCAGCTTTTAAATTCGATATATATATATAATGTGCATATGAGTATGTTTATACTATCATTTGTATGTGTTCACAGATTTTAGGAATAATGGCATAAAGGGCGTGTGTGTTAATTTTCGGATTTTTGTGTGTAAATTTTCAGATTTAAGAGACTATTGGAACTTTAAATCGGAATCGAAAATTTTGGAATTTATTGATTTGGGAAGTTTGGTATTGTATATACTAAGTAAATTTTTGTTAATTATGATAACGGAAGTTAATTATCAGATTGGGGAAAAACCTCATGAATGGTTTGAGTTGTTATTTAGTATGTGATTTAAGTTAGATATAATTGTTTGAGCTGTATTTAAAAGGACAAGAAAATTTTCTAGTTCACGTTGAAGTCATATCTTATGTTTAAAATGTGGCATGATAGGTATTTGATTTCACTTAAAACTTCGTTTGAGTTAAATTGTAAGTCACACGAGAGTCTCAATCTCATTTTGGAGTTAAACGTGATTTTTGAACTAAAAGTATATTTTATTGAATGAATATACAACTAGGATTTTGGTACATTTACGTCACGAGCAGCCGAGGCTCCTCCACTTGCAAATTCAGAAACGGTAAATTACTAAGGACTACAGGTAAGTAAACTTCCCCTATTTTCATGAAAGTAGAAAGTTAATGTGAAATTAATGTGCGCAAGTGATTTCGTGTTAATTACTTAATGTTGATGTATTTGATGTGTGATATGCAAGTATGTGTATTTAAGGAAATGTTCAAGCATGCACATTATCATGTCATTGCATCATCAAGCATGCATTGGCATCGAAATTGGGAAGTGAAATGTTTTTAAATGAAAGAAATGTGTCAAGGTGCAAGTTTGTTCAAAAGTTATGTATACCAAGTTTTTAAAGAAAGAATAGGTGTACTTCTAGTTCATGAAAGTTGCGAGTGGGAAATGGGGCGCGGGGGACCGGCGTACCCGAATTAAGTCGCTTTGGCGACGGAATGTTTAACCGTTTACGGTGGACTGTTAAACCGCTTTGCGGTGGGAAAGTGAATGTTAAACCGCTTTGCGGTGGAAATGTGAATTTTAATCTGGTTCCAAATAAGAAATTGCCCACTGTATTCTGATTGACTAGAAGTTACATCAAGTGAGCTCACGATGGAAATGAAGTGAAAGTTTGAAATGTTTGAATGTTCTGGAAAGTAAAGAAATAGGGGATACATATATGAAATTTTTTTAAAAAAAAAAGCATTCATGTCATAAGCATGCATTCATGCATACAGTTTACTTACTGAGCTTTAGCTCACCCCAATCCCTCCCCAACATTTCAGGTGATGAAAATTAGATGATCAGAGGGGAGCACTCGGCGACTGACTCAGACAGTACCTGCTGTCGCCATTATTTAATAAAGTTAAATTTATTCAAGTTATTATTTAAATTTATTCCTTAATTCATTATTATTGATAATTGTTTGGTTGAAGTTGGTTTTAATTAAGTATGGATGACGTATTAGAGATTAAATTACTTCTTATTTCATTTGTTAATGTTTGCTGATATTTTTGGAAAATCTTATGCTTGAAGAGTTGGGGAATGAATGAATTGGTTTTGGCGATGACGAATGTGATTGATGTTTTAAATTTTTAAAAAATGGTTTTGATGTCCCTCTACAGATTGGCTATGTCCAATTTATAGAGGAGATTCTGCTGAAATTTCGGTAAAAATTTATAATAGATAAATGAACATTTTAGTTGTGTAAATGATTTAATTCCGTGTTTAATGTGAATGGAAGTTGACACGCCTAGGTTTTAGACTCTTAAACTTGGGGTGTTACATCAACTTTGAACAGTTAGCCGATTGTGCTCATGTGACAATTTCTTTTCATGTGACCAAGTTGACCACATATCCCACAAGTTACTTTCTTACTCATGGAATTACATCTCTTCAACTTTTTAGTAACAAGAAATGAATTCTCAAATTAAATTCTTCAAAATTAGCTTTTTATAACTTCTATAAAATTAATTATTTTTTTCCTACATCAAAATAGGCTTGATGTGCTAAAAAAAACAAGAAAGAGACTAGATGAATCTTAAAACTTTATCCACATCATCAATTTTTACATCCATAGCTTCTGGTTTCTAAACAATCCCATTGAGAACAATCAGGTGGTCTGAGATTTTCGTATTTGCACTCATTCTCAGAGAATGAAGCTACTCATTCAGATAAAAACGATTTGAAATAATCTTTTTTTTGACACAACTCTTTTAGTTTTTTCTTAAATCTCTTTAGTAAAAGATATTCCATGAATATTTACAAGAACATTCTTGGAAAAATAAAGACATCGTATTTGCAGTCTTCTAATCCAAATATTCTCAATCATCATCGTTATTACTCTATTCAATGTCTTTGGCAAAACTTGGTGTTGAATATTTTCTCTTAAAGCTTTGTGTAGTCTAGCATGAATGATCAATACAACCCTGACTTGTACTTGACACAAACCAAAATTATTTTTCACATCAAATTTCTCCATGTTTGACAAAATATTTTTCTTTTGCTCCAACTCTTCAAATCACGTGACACTTCAACACCACTTGTTGAGAATCGAAGCAAATTCCCTTTAATTTACCTATATGATCTTTTTGTTGTTCAATGAAAAATATATAGATATGACAAACAATTTACGAACCATCAAGCTTTTCATTATATGAAAAATTATGATAATTGTATAAAATTTCACTCACCAAACCCCAAAATATTGTAGGAAATATACTCAAGTTTTATCATATCTAATATATTCTACTATTTTGTATAACACAGAAAGAAAACAAGAAAAACTAAGATGTTAGGTTACATTTTTCCTCACAAAACTCTTTATCACCTCTAAAATAATTAATAACATCATCTATTTATAAAAACAACTACGACATTAAAGAGTCCAATTTCAATTTAACCAAGACAAAAGAAACTCTTTTCTAATACTAAAAGGAAACCATTGAATTTATTCAAAAAAGAAATCAATCTTTAACTTAATTCCTTTTTGTAATAAAAGTCCTTCAAACTTAAAAAAAATCATAATCGAAATCATTTTCAATCAGATGACACAAGCATTCGATTAGAATATTAACTTGTTTCAGGTAATTGTCCCAACAAAGGGTACAATAAGAAACTTTGGTTTAGAAATTGAGTTCAATATTCAAAAAATGATTGTTAACAAGATACAATTAAGACCCTCAACTAAATAAAGCTAAGCCCTAAATCCAACTGTTAACATTATTTTTGTATAATTGGATACAACTTTGTGGATTTATTTTAATCAATGCGATGTTACAGTGGAGATAGAATGGACCCACTAGTGAGAAAACTTAGTGAGTTGTCACGCCCCAAATGTGATCCATTGAAGAAACATGATAATTTGCTAAGACGTGCGCGCTGGGATGCATGTAAAGGGCGGACTACCCATTTACGAATGATGCGCAATTAAAGTTTCTAAAAGGTTTCAGAAGATTGTTGGATGTGATGGAATTAACTAGCTAGATCTTAAAGACTTCATGGAAGAGACTTGAAAGATCTTTTTAGAATATTGAAGAGAAGTCTCAAAGAAGGGGGTTCTAGAATGTTCTACAAGTGTGTACGAGTAGGAATAATCTAAATATTTCATGATATGGAAATTATATAGCGCCCTTAGTGGGCACCATATTGGGGGCACGTGGCGGCCCCCTATTGGGGGGGTTGTCAGGCATGACCCACTAATGCCCACTCACCAAGTGACGGGTGGGCATGATATGGTGCCTCTGTTTCATGATAAATCTTTGTATAGATATTTGTAGAATTTTCTAGGTGATAGATATTATTGTAGAATTATTTAGAAGATTGGTGGTAGTATAAATTGGGATAGGGGTCGTTATTTGAAACCATCCAAGGATTTGGAGTGGATAGCTTATAGAGAGAGCTTGAGAGCTTATATAAAGTACAGGTGGAAGAGAGTCCTAAGTGTTTGTCGAGTGTTATAATATTAAAGAATTTTAATACAAAGAGTGTATTTCTCTCTAATATCGTTTGACAATTTTCCCTTTCTACTTAGTTGTGAGCACTTGGTAAGGTCAAGGGACGAGGCTGACTTATCTAAAATCCGAGGGGAGGATTGAAGAGCTAAGTGCCGCATGGAGCTTGAAATCTCCAAGTCCGTAACAGAGCGCTCTACGTGCTTGGAAGCCAACTTGTTATATTGTGAGAGATAGATCAACCGAATGGAATGTGATAGAGGGACGATTGACCGATGTCTACTAATGGTCCGTTTGGCACAACATTGACGATTATTTCAAATGTTAGTTGCACATCTCATGACTCTCACCTATGATTGGCAACTCGTCCAAAAGCCATCAGGAGGTGGACGATAACCATCAGGCACGCGAGAAGAAGTTTGCTCACCTATAAATTCTCCTAAGTACAAGTTAGGCTTTGGTTCATGTTTTTTTCATAAGTCCATATATGTTTTTTCATTTGAGATAAATTATTATTTCTCTCATTTGCAAGTTCTAATTCTCACACTGGCGAACATACTAGGGGAGAGTTCTCCGTCAAATTTTTCAGGTGAGCTAGCTGACTTAAGGAGACCAAGGCTAGTTGGAAACAGACTAATCCAGGGATTATTTCGTTAGCGCGGTCTGTAGGAATCTAGAATAAAAGCTATAACAGGTTGGCAAACTAGAAGTGAAACTCGAATGGTAGCAACCACAACAGAGTCAAAATCGGTCGCTAGAGGACAAGCTCTCCCGTCGTTATTTTATATCATGCAAACAAAGTTGTTGGATAGTGCTACTCACTTTGGGCCTAAAATGGTTAAGCCCACATACATGGCCTAAAATTGGACCATTATATAAATTGGTGAGATCGAATTGGTGATTATAATCTTGGTTCTACAACAACACAGTTTACGGATTCTCCTCTTTAGCTCCCATTTGGGAGGCCTTTTTTATGTTAAGGTTTGGAACTAGATTTCTTGCTGAGATCTAAATGTAGTTCCCCTTATCTCTTATATTAATGATTCTTCATGGTTTTCTCTTTTCTTAGTGATTAAAAAGAGTGGTTTTACAATTTTATAAAAACATAGTTTAGAAGGAGTTTATTCTTAGTGAAATCAGTGTGTTGTATGATAGTGGATAGACTTAGTGGTTTTAGAGATCATTTTTTGTGTTCTTGGTGTTGATCTTATAATTGCAATGAACTTCTTGATGTGCTTAGTGGAATTTGAGGGTAAATCCAAGTTTGATGTATTGCTCAACGAGGGAGTAGGTAATTCTTGAATTACAGAACCTCCGAGGTCTTCGGATCGAAAAATCTTGATGTTCTTGTGTTTACATTTTTATTATTTTTGTTATATTGTTCAAATCAACCCAACTGTGATATCAGAGCCTTGTAATTTGAATCTGAGTCTTGTGTGGAGATCAAAAATTGAATTTTCGGGATTTAAATTAATCTCAAAAGATTCCAAAATTGGAAAAGAGCAAAAATGGGCTCACTAGCCGGATGACCGCAAAGGGGAAAGTTGCTTGTCGGATGAAAAATTGAGCTACCATCGGATAAAAAAAGATTTCAGAAAGGAGCACTGACAAGCAATCAAAAGAAATAAAAATCTAAAAATTTCAAAAATTGATATTAAGACTTGGGGAAAGTTCAAGATTGGTTGACGGATTTGAAATCAAAGGAAATGGATTCCAAAAGTAGAAAGTGGAAAGTCTACTGGTCGGAGTGGATTATTTGAGGTGGAGTAGGAATCTGACTAGTTTTGAAATCAAAAGAAATTGGAAAGAAATCAGCACTTTCCACTTCGGGAAAGTTAAAAGCCACCATTTGTTCAGCGATTGACAGGGGTGATTGCAGTTCCGACCTATTTGACAGGGGCGTCAACAGTAGGATGGTTCGATCGGAGAAGGAAGAGGAAAAAAGGGAAGTAGGCTGGTGTGAAAGTGTGAAATTTTGGCCGGAAGAAGACGACAAAGAAGAAGCCAGAAAAGGCATAACACCAGTCGGTTTCACGAAAAAGTAAATCTAACACGGACTTTCAATCTTGATTTCGACAAGTCCGTAGGTTCGATCAACAATCTGACACTAGATATGGATTCATGAGGGTAAGGCGGAGTTGCGATCAGTGGAAAATTACAGTTTCCGACAACGGCAGTCATTTTTTGCTAGATAAATTTTTTTGACCTGATTATCATTTTCAAATTCCGGCCAAACCACAACTTCAATGAAAAAACTATTGGAATTAATCTTTTATGTATGGGCTAAATAGTTAATTACAAGGGAAAAATACATAAATAAGGTAATTAAAATGTAAATTTCAAAATTAAAGTGAAATTCATATAATTTCAGAAATCAGGTTTTAATTAAAATTAATTAATCAAATTTAATAATTATCAATATTTTATTAATTACAAATATTAAGGTCACAATATAAAATCTTAAGTCACAAAGTACAAATATTTTAAGCCACATATTTAAGATTACAGTTAGGTCATAACCATTAAAAATAACAAGTCACAACTATCATTTTTTTTCCGATCACAACCTACCAACCACCATTTTTAAGGTCACAATTATTCATTTTCAAGGTCAAAAGAAAAAAATTGTAGGTCACAACCATCATTTTTTTCTATCACAACCTACCAACCACCATTTTTAAGGTCACAGTTATTCATTTTCGAGGTCACAAGAAAAAAATTGTAGGTCACAACCATCATTTTTCCGATCACAACCTACCAACCACCATTTTTAAGGTCACAATTATTTATTTTCGAGGTCACAAGAAAAAAATTGTAGGTCACATTTATATTTTAAAGTTACAACCCAACCCAGACCTCACTTCACAACTTCAAACCATCACCAGCACCGGCATCTAACCACTACCCTCAATACCGCGCCACCACCAGCCACTTCCAGTGCCGCCACCACCACAACGACAGCCTCCAATATTTAACCTCATCGCCTACACCACCAGTCACTGTAGTCGCCGCCGTAGCCACAAACAAAAAAAATTCAAACTTTAGGTGACAGCAACATCACGCGATGACGACCTTCACTACGAAGAGCCAACCACCATCACCGAACAGAAGTCACTGTTGACGAACAAAAGCAACAAACCCGATTTGTAAAAAAAAAAACCCTAACCTTTCACATCAAACCGCCACTAGATCTGGGAACACGATGCATCCCCCAGCAACGTGCGCCCATTTCCTTCCTCCGCACTACGACATCGTGACGCCTATGCACCTGAATCGAGACTACAGGTTGCTATCACATATCTGAAAAGGCTAGCGTTCGCCACTTCGATCTAGCTACTATTGATTGAGTGTGAGTTCCATGGCCTTCTGTATCTCTTGGAGAAATCGACTCATTAGACTCCTCCATTGTTGTACCTCGTGAAGCTTGATAGCCTAAATAAAAAGCTTGGGCTCCGATAATTTTCTTGTTACAAGCCGCTGCTGGGAAATCCGAGGTAACCATACAAGTCCTTTTCCAATTGGCCGGGATCAAAGGAAGCCCTTCATCGAAAAAACTCAGCCGCTCCGGGCAAATCCCAGTATCGAGCATACCAACAAATACATCATCAGCATAATCAAAATTCGGCCAGAGCCCAAAAGAATCCTCCAGGCCAAGAAAGCGAGGAGTATGTGTAGTATGTAAATACTGGCGGTTGTGTATTACAGATAGGATCCCACGGACCTGGCCGATCTTGGAGGCTTGGTCAACAGTAAGCCGAGCCGAGAATCCCTACAAGACGCGACTGTAGGTGTAGAGAATCTTTGAAGGGTGATGTGGGGGTGTGAACCAATTGGACGATGGATGCAGCGGCGCCGACGCATTTAGGTAAGTAACGAAGGGGAGAGAGAGGATTAGGTTTATGCGGTATATTATGGGATTGAAACTGGTATAGGGTTTAACCGTTGAATGATGAATTTAATTTAAAATATTATTATTTTAATTAATTAATTGTTATAATTTTAATCACAATCTGAAATTTGAAATTTTATAAATTTGATCTGATTTGTGAATTTGAATCTTTAAAAGTAGGGATAGGTGTAATTTCCTCTAATTACAATTATATTGAGCTATCTAAATTATTAGGGTCAATTAAGTGATCTAAATATTTGGGCCCTAGAAACATTTATTGGTATGTGCTTTGCAATGTGTAGATACCCAATAGTCTAATTAGGGTTGATGAAAACCTAATTACCTATTATAAAAGGATAACAATTGTGGTTATGGTCCCCAAGTCAAATTATAACTGTTCATGTCCTTCTTGTGACCACCGCGGGAGAAAAACATGTTGAACAATAAGTAATTTGGCTGTGGAAGATCAAACCTTCGTTCATTCAGATTCAATAGATCCAGGTATGTTTTCAGATTATTATTCTTGGTAATTTAGCATGATTGATCACGAGCTACAAAAATCTAATTCTAAAAAGTGGTATCAAAGCCTCCAATCATGTTTAATTATCAGATTTTCAGATTTTTCATACTTTGATTAAAGAAATTAATTCGATATTTGGACGTGCTAAAGATTATAGCCAAATCTTCTTTTCATTTCTGTCGTATGTATGTATATATGTTAAGATCTTATAAACATAAAAGAAATATATAAATTGGATAAGGGGCATGTATATGTGAAATTCGATTTTGGTGTTGCATTTGGCTTAGGATGTTCAACTTCTTATTTTATGCCTACTAAATCGAGAAATTATAATTGAATCTGTTTGTATGTGTTTGGATATAGATATGGTCATATGCGTTCAATTTTGTATGTATATGTTGAAGATTCGTTGAATTTGAATATGTGGCTGTTGAATTTGGCGTTGAAACTTTTCCATTTGGGTGTTAAATTTTTTAAATAAGATTCCACGTTCTGTTTTTGGAAGTGACTAATATTGCTTTGAGATATAATCCATCAAGATTTAGTCCAAATTTGGATGTTGAAGAAAGGATGTGAAGGGTTGAACCAGTGACAACAGTCTCCGGCACTCGCAGCAACTCCCAGCGCTGCGTAGTACGATGCAGCATCGGTCGGTGCAGTGATATTGGTCATCCGCCACCCTTGTGGCGACGATCGTCATCCACGGTAGCGGCTAGGGTTTAGCCAAACCCTAGCTGCATTCGGTTTTGGAGAAGGACCTCAGACCGGAAATTAAGTGAATTCGAGGGTTTAAGGTGCAATTTTCTACATTTTGATTTTTTCCCCTTCAGGTCCTCTAAAGTTACTCAGATATTGATTTTAATACCTGAAAATATGGAATTTAAAATTAAGCCCCCTAAACTTATAAATTAATAAGGTTGGGCCTTTAAAGGTAAGGGTTATAAAACTCAGCCACCAAAGTTTGAAAATTTTCCATATCAGCCCCTCAAGTTTGAAAGTTTTCTAAATTGGCACTTTAAGTTTAGAGATTTCCTAAATTGGCACCTAAATTTTGGAATTCTTCTAAATGGGCCACTATGGTTTTGTGGAATTGCAATTAAGCACCTAAAAATAAAGATTTCTTTTGAATTGTCCACTAAAGTTTTATAAAATTTCAATTTAACCCCCAAATTAAGGATTTCTTCATAATTGACCTCTAAAGTTTTGATTTATTCATATTCGATCTATAAAGTTTTGGATTTTACAATTTCAAGTTCCTAAAGTTTTGAAGTTTCAAGTTTTAGGCCCTCAAGTCTCAGATCCCTAAATTCTTGGATTATTGACCCTTAGGTCCTTAAAGTTTCAGTAATTAGAATCAAATTAAAATTTATGGAATTAAATATTAGGCCTTTAAAGTTCCAGGAATTAAGAATTTGGTCATTAAAGTTTAGGACCTCGATCTTCTTACTCTTAAAACCCTTAAGATCCATCAATTGTCTTGTATTTCGAGATAAATTAATAAAAACGACACGTTTCCAAAGTAACATCTGTCGTGTAGATTTACTTAATTTGAAATATAAAGACGAGTGTGTCTGTTATTTTATGATAGCAGTGATCGGCCCAAAGGAAGGTTACTATTTGGCCAAATGACAGACACACATGCGGTAATAAATATACGATGATCGTAGGATTAATCATGTGAACAATGAGTCGGTCCAAAGAAAGGCTTATTGTTTGACAGATTGAATGGTGTCTACTATTTATGCAAACAATGATCAGCCCAAAGGAAGGTTACTGTTTGGCCAAATGACCGACACATGTACGATTATAAATATATGATTATCATCAAGTTAATCATGCGGACAACGAGTCGATCAAAATAAAGAGCTATTTTCGGCAGATTGAATACTGATATTAGATTATTGCGTTAAGAGTATTCTAGCCAGATGAAATATGAAAATTGTCTTATATTTCAAAATAAATCGATTGAAATGACATGTTGCCAAAGTAACCTCTGTTGTGTAGATTTGTTTAATTTTGAAATGTGAAGATGCGTATGTTTGTTATTTATGCAAACTTTGATCGGCCCAAGGGAAGGTCACTATTTGGCCAAATGACAAACACACATGTGGTAATAAATATGTGATGATTATAAAGTATATCATGTGGATAATAAGTCGGTCCAAAGAAAGGCTTATTGTTTGACAGATTTATTGTCTATATTTGATTACGGCATGGAGAGTACCACTTATAAGTTGATATTTCTGTCCAAAGATTAAATATCAATGTTGTGTTAGGTATCTTGTAATTAGTCCCACCATTATTTTAATATTTCCTGATTTCGATTCAGTTATTGATTCTGCTACTACAATATCTGTCATTTAACTCCATTCTCATGTTTAATGGCACGAAATTCAAAATGGAAAGAGAACGTTACGATTGTTCTTGATTACATGGATCTTGACCTTGCACTTCTGACAGAACACCTACTCTCACTGATGTAAGTTCCATTGAGACTAAACGGGACGTAGAAAAGTGGAGCCATTCTAATCGCACAAGTCTTATGATCATATAATGTTCCATTCAGAAAATTATCGTGTCTAGTCTCGCTTTAGAATTAAAGGCACGAAAGGTAGAGCTATCTTTGGACTTGCTCATGCATCTGGATTTGATTTCTCTCCATGCACAATACAATCAATTTAAAGTGAGTTAAAAAAAAAAAGCGCGCTTCTCGTTTTTGGATTGATTTGAAGTTAATTTAACTTCTGTACCTATACACACTTGATAACTAGATTCAAGTACTACCACTCACATAAGTGTGACTATGCATGGTTACCTATAAAGCTGACATCCAATTGATGCCAAAAGATTCATCTTTTAGGGAAACAGTAATACAATTACAGTTGAGGCTATAAGGAATTTTAGGTAAAACCCATAAATTAACTAATAAAGATTTCGTTGCATTGTGGCACAAGTACAAGGATATATCTCTAAACTGAGAATTGAGATAGGCTTGTGCTCTATGGGGTTCTTGAACCCTTTGACTTGACAGACTCCTGAGTCCGTTGTATCAAGTGCATAAAGGAAAACAGAAAAATATTATGAAATTGGTTGCCAATGATAGTTCTTGTGTCTTATAACTAATTCATACTAATATTGACAGTTCTTGTGTCTTAGAACTAATTCATACTAATATTTGTTGTCCATTCTCTACGATTTCTTGGAATCGGAAATAGTATTTTATTATGTTCACGGACTATTATTCAAACTTCGGCTACCTATATTTGATTCACGAGAAGTAACATATGGACGTTATAAAGGCCTTCAAAACTGAAGTTGAAAAATCAACGTGGAAAGAAGATTAAAGTACACATTTGACTGTGGTGATGTATACTCCAGCAGGCATAATGAATTCATTAAATAACTTTCAGGACTTTTTGCTAAATTCCTTGAGGATATTGAGCTTGGAGGGGAAGATAAGTTTAGAGACATTTGTTTTAAAGAGGAATTTGTTTTCTCTTGTTGTTGTTGCTATTGACAATGATCATACTCTGACATTGTTCAAGATGCAAATTCGGATTATCAAGACAATGTTGGGTATTTCCCAATTCAGAATGAATAAATTGTTTCTAATGAACAAGCTCAACAAAAAATGCCATTGAAAAGATTCATTAGAAAAAGGAGAAGTGTGGTTTCGGATGATTATATCATCTTTCTCCAAGAACATGAGTTTGACATAAAGTAATTGAAGATGATCCAATCAACTTCTATTTGGCCAAACAAAGTTCTAATTCTCAAAAGTGGATTGACGTTATAAAAGATGAGATAAATCCATGAAAGACAGTGACATTTGGGATTTTGTCAAATTTCCTGAAGGCATGAACCCAAAGGTTTCAATTGAATATTTAAGACCAAAAGGGATTCAAAAGGCAATGTTGAGAGATATAAGGCTTGTCTTGCTGTCAGGATTTTAGTCAGAAGGAAAACATTGATTAGAAAGAGACTTTCTATGGTTTTACTGAAAGACTTTTAGGATAATGACTGCATTTGTTATTAGATCGATGTAAAGATTGTGTTTCTCAATGAATACATTGGTGAAACAATATGCATGGTGCAACCATAATCTTTTTGTTATGTAATACAAAGAAAATGGTTTGCAAACTAAACAAATTCATCTATTGTATCAAACAAGCTCCCCATCAATGATATGACAAATTTTATTAAATTATTATCTCGTTTGGACTTGAGATAAATGCAGTTGATAATTATGTTCCATAAGTTTTCGTGGGAGTAAATGTACCATTTTTTGGTATGAAAGATTGTTGATTAAAAGATACACTCAGTGGTAAGGGAGACTAGTTTAGTCTCATTCAGTGCCCCGAGATTGAGTTTAAGTGGTAAAGGATTAATATGCACGAGACTTCTTATGTGTTGGATATAGGAAGCCTTGTATACACTCAAATATGTACGCATCAGGATATAGCAACATAGTGGGAGTATTAGTCAGATATTTAAATAATCCTGGGATAAGTCATTTGAAAGCATCCAAAAGGATTGTACAATATTTGCATAGAGCAAAACATTAATTGCTCACCTAAAGGAAATCATGACATTTGGAGATCAATCATTATTGTCAAAGAATGAATTTAGAGTACTCAGATGTCTATAGAGCGTAGGGACACAAACTCTATATCGCAGATCTGCTCACTAAGGGTTAACAATCGAGGTCGTTCTTGAGCACACTGTTCATATGAGTGTTGTATAATTTGACGTAATGCTGTATTAGTGGGAGTTTGTACTTTGGTGCTCTTTAAGTGATAGACACATTCTATTGTTGTTTTCTGCAGAATTAAAGATATGATTTATTTTCAAATATTTGAATTTGATCTTTTCGTTTGCGGGTTAGCATCAAGTTTGAAAAGATTTAACATGATCTCACTAAGGAATAAAGTTTGACCAGTTGGAAATAGGGATGTTTGTGATTACATTGCATGTAATTTCCATGCTACACATCCATACTTGATCTATGTCATTGAATGTGTTGGTACGATGACCATTGATGGGTTTAGTTACCAATATAAGTGTAATGAAAGCCGCTTCGATCCCATGTTGACACTGGAGATGGACCAGATTGTAACTAAAGGGATGTTTCAAGGCAAGATAGCATTTTGGTGAGCACCTCGGGTTATACAATATAATTATTTCGGATTACTCATGTAGCCCAAGTGGGAGATTGTTAGGATTAATCTTTTACATGGGTTACATAGTTAATTACAATTATATTGGGCTGTCTAAATTATTAGGGTCAATTAAGTGATCTAAATATTTGGACCCTAGAAACATCTATTAGTATGGGCTTTGTAATGTGTAGATACCCAATAGTCTAATTAGGGTTGATGGAAACCTAATTAGCTATTATAAAAGGACAACAATTGTAATTATGGTCCCCAAGCCAAATTATAACTTTTCGCGTCCTTCTTGTGTCTATCGATAGAGGAAAATATGTTGAACAATAAGGAATTTGGCTGTGGAAGATCAAACCTTCGTTCAATCAGATTTAATGGATCCAGGTATGTTTCCAATTTATTATTCTTGATAATTTAGCATGAATGATCATGGGTTACAGAGATTTAATTCTAATAAAAATTGCCACCACATTTGAGTTCGAGATAGGTCTACAAGCTTCTTCTTTTGATCCAGGGATTATTTCATTAATGCGGTCCGTGGGAATCTGGAATAAAAGCTATAACAGGTCGGAAAACTAGAAGTGAAACTTGAATGGTGGAAACCACAGCAGAGTCGAAATCGATCGCCAAGAGGACAATGCCTCTTGTCGTTATTTTATATCATGCAAACAAAGTTGTTGGATAGTGCTACTCACTTTGGGCCTAAAATGGTTAAGCACTCATACATGACCTAGAATTGGACCATTAGAATTGGTGATTATAATCTTGGTTCCACAACAACACAATTCACGGATTATCCTCTTTAGCTCCCATTTGGGAGGCTTTTTTTATGTTAAGGGTTTGAACTAGATTTCTTGGTAAGATCTAAATGTAGTTCTCCTTGTCTCTTATCTTAGTGATTCTTCGTGTTTTTCTCTTTTCTTAGTGATTAAAAGAGTGGTTTTACAATTGGTGTAAAACATAGTTCAGAAGGAGTTTATTCTTAGTGAAATCAGTGTGTTGTATGATAGTGGATAGACTTAGTGGTTTTGGAGATCATTTTTGGCGTTCTTGTTGTTGATCTTGTAATTGCGATGAACTTTTTGATGTGTTTAGTGAAATTTGAGCATAAATCCAAATTTGATGGATTGATCAATGGGGAAGTAAGTGATTCTTGAATTACCGAACCTTCAGGATCTTCGGACCGAAAAATCTTGGTATTCTTACATTTATATTTTGATTATTTTTGTTATATTGTTCAAATCGATCCAACAAAAGTTCAACTCATTGGAGAATAAGATGGAAGCCATGATAGCCCTCCTACATTGTCAGACGCAACATGCCACCAGCTATTACACAACTCTCTGGGAAATCACTATGAATAACCTTCTTTGGCAGACTCAGAAGTTGTGCCGCCGGAACTATTGGAGTAGAACAGGGTGCCCCAGCCTACCACTCAAACGCAGATGGATTTGTCAGTTGAACTTTCACCTCCGGTTGCGGTACTTGTAGTGGCAGACCAACACGTGCCACTTTTTTCCTCAACATTAAGAAGATAGGCCAGAAATTGGGGTGCCACTCTAACTTCGCAATATATTAAGACATTTGACGAACTTTCCCAAAGTTTCGTGGCATACTCCTAAGCAACAAAAGAAAGGAAAAAAACTGCTATAAACTTGTTGCAAGTTGTACAAGAGAAAGATGAGTGTTTACAAGTCTATTTGGCGAGATTCAGCAAGGCTACGAGGCTAGAAGAAAATGCATATTTGGTTAAGTATTTTTCGAACGATAAAACTACAATAGAAATTACCAAACTTAATTTCCAAGAACAATGAATTTTTCACGCCTTTTATGTCAGTCTAGGTGCAAGTAGTACATGTCTTCACAAATATATCTATTTCACCGAGTTTATGACTATCTTAAGATGATTGCATCAGTCACAAATTCTAATTTTATTACTATTACTATTTTTGCTATTCCCTTTTCTTCTTTCATTATAGAACAATTCAAATATAATTCCTTTTGGAAAAGCAAAGAAATGTCTGAATAAGGGTTTGCGGGTTATCTGTGACAATACAATACCAACGTGTTAGGATTCCGATTGGGCAGCTTCCCAAGAAAGTGACCCTAAAATTAGGGGGCTGTGACTTTTAGCAGCGCCGTTTAACTTTATTAATTTGGATTATCAGCCCCAAAACACTTGTTTAATGAACATTATGGCCCCCTTTTTAATACATTCCTTGCAAATGACAATAAATAATCTAATAAAAAATTATTGTGGAGGACTCACCTGATATATTGCCTCAAATCTGACACTTTACAAATTATGAATTATTATCTCACTATGTCCATTATAAACCTTTTTTTTTCCAAGGTTAATTGGATTTTTTTTTTTTTTTTTTACTTAAGTAAATTTTATAATGCTATAGAACCCAATATGTAGGTCCTATTACTATAATTTTACGACAGCGACAAGAGAATTGATCGATTAATTCATTTTAGACAATATATATTAAATATTAATAAGTACTTTTTTTTTTTTAATTAAGGATATACTTTTTATAATATATAAACCTCCAAGACGACCGTAATGAGACGTAATGCCGTGAGTGATAAACTAGTTGATTGTGGTATTTGTAGAAGCTTACCCCCTTAAAAAAAAAAAAAAAAAAAAAAAAAAAAATTCTTCTTCTTCTTTTGGTAACATTTCGGCCACTACCTCCTTTTTCTTTTCTTTCTATTAATGTTAATTCTCCAAACGACATAAACTGCTGCCTTCAGAGCCATCGTAAGCCTCTCACTAGCACCCTAACTTCTCTCTTTTTCTTCGGTCATTTCACATGTACCACTCCACCATCTCCCTTTTATCTCCTCTCCTCAATTTCTTTTCTCAAATCTATTTCAACTGCCTGCCTTTATTCCAGTGCCTGGCTCTTTATTCATCACCACTTCCACTTTTCCTTCCTTTTATATTGTCTCCAACACCGTGTTGCATTCCTTTTTCTCTTCCAGCAATCATACATCGGTCGAATTTCATCTCGGCTTCTTCACTTCTTTATCTTTAGCAAATTCCTTCACCCATAATTCGAATTTCAACCCCTCCCACTACAATATTATGTCTACTACTCTATCGATATATTTTCATTCCAAGATTGCATTTTTCAATGGAAACTCCATCTTGAGGGGGCATATTAAGGAATATACGATAGATGCAATTAGATCAACATGAACATATATTTTTATATTATATTCTTATCATTAAAGATTTTATTAGATTATATTTAGATGAATTAGATTGATTTAGTCAAAGATTGTATTATATTATATTTAGATTAGATTGATTTAATTTTTTTTTTATTCAAAACTCTTGTGCTATATATATGTGTGTGCCAAAGAACATTAATAAAAGTGTGCATTCTATTCTATTTTTTTCTATAAAGTATAAGACAGATTGCAGTCAGACTCATGGTTCGATCCAAATGTATTTTGGATGTTTTATATAATAAGTGGAGAAAATAAACATGAGGGGGGAGTGTTATTTTATTATGTTTAGAGCCTTTTTTGAAAATGTACAATGATTCCAATGATCTCTCCATACACTCCTCATTTACCCCATTTTATACTTGTTTTGTCACTAATCACGTTGATCGCCAATTTACTCCTGCATTTGCTCCTCTTGTCTTTGTATGATTGTGGGTAACTAATTTCGGAACTCCTTTGAGTTGGGCAATTAATCTGACTGAATATGAGGGAATAGCCAATTTAGAGGCTTCATCATCTCTTTCTCCATGTGGATCGCTCAATCATGATGATGCCCACATTATTCGCTTGAGTCTGGATGTCGAATTCGGGCTATAGCGGTTCTTTAGCTCTGTTTGGTCCAATGACTCATCTAGTATATGAGCTTGAGACGATTCAATTGCATTCTTCATTTACAAGTTGAGGTGGCACGGTTCAAGACAATTTTACACCACTAACAATTGCCCCCTTTTTCGTGATTCATTATTTCGAATATTATGAATGCACAAAAAAATTAAATAAAAATTAATATTAATAGTGTTTGTGTGTGTGTGAACTTTTTTTTTTAATCCAGCTCGCATGCGAGCTAAAGCACTTGTGTGCATTTGGAATTCAAGTGCATACTTGCATGCACGAAATTCGTTTTTCTTTAATGGTAAGTTCCAGATCGTATGCGAGCTAAGCAGTTGAAATTACAGATGATTTTTTTTAGCACGCATGCAAGTTGGCTTGTACATATAAAGAAAATGTAGTTAGAGTACATGGGAAAATCTTGATAGCTTGTAGTTTATACAAAAATCGCTTAGAGAGTTTGTTGTAATATGCTCAAGTCGCATGGGAACATGCTGAGAGCTCATATGGGCGCGTGTTTAGAGTTGGGTCGTAATAGGTTGAGCTTTCATAAGCGTTGATATTTGGGACGTAATAAGCTCAGCTCGCATGAGCGTTGAGATTTGGGTCGTAATAGGCTGAGCTCGCATGAGCGTTGAAATTTGGGCCGTAATAGGTTGAGACCGCATGAGAGTTGTGCAGTAGTGACCCAATTGTTTATCGTGGTAGTTTGATTTGTATTGATTGTCGTAGTAGCCAGGTTCTTTTACCGTGATCGTCCTACTTTTATTGATTGTCGTAGTGACCTGATTGTTTACTGTGGTCGTCCGACTCGTATTGATTGTCGTAGTGATCTGGTTATTTACCGTGGTCGTCCGACTCGTATTGATTGTCATAGTGAACCGGTTGTTTATCGTGGTCGTCCGACTCGTATTGATTATCATAGTGACCCTGTTGTTTATTGTGGTCGTCCAACTCGTATTGATTTTCATAGTTGACCATGGAGATCTGATATCCATAATGATAAGGTTGTCTTACAAATAATTGGCTAACTTCAAATTTATTTCTAGAACAATGACATTGAAGTAAAATTGAAAAATCACATAAAATAGGAACAAGCTTACCAATAGTATTTTTTTTTTTTTTTTTGGTTTTAGATGCATACAACCTTCTTGCCCCCGGACTCTTCAAGCCAGTGGGTGACAGGCTTTAATTGACCTCACAATTTAGTAGGATTTTCCCACTTCACCTCTAGCTTTACGATGACATGTTTCTCTCTCTCTCTCTCTCTCTCTCTCTCTCTCTCTCTCTCTCTCTCTCTCTCTCTTATCTGAGCTTCCTCTTTTACATTTTATGATCCTGGTATTCATTTAGGTAGGAGTTCTCTTGCATGCGGCTCGATTTCGCCATTCCTTTCGTGTTTTCAAGTTTGTGCTAGTTGGTAATTTTACAGGGGTGGCAAGGTCAGTCTGTCCCTATGGCGATCATACTCATTTCTTGCTACTAGTGCGATGTCTATAGCGACTGGAACCATTTCACTAATTTGTTCTGTCGTGTGGGCTGTCGCATGTATCTCTTGTTGTAGAGGTGTCTAACTCTCTCCGAAGGGGGTTGTGCACTGGCCTGCATTTTTTGATTTGAATATTGAAGGGCACGAGTTTCTAATGGATCTTCATCTAGTGTTCGCTAAGAGATTACTATTCATCTCTTTTCGTGCCCCACAGTGGGCACCATACTGTTGATGTCAAAAATGGTTCAATCTCCTTCGCGCCAATGCAATAGAAAATGTATAAAAAGTACGTAAAGTGTAAGACAGATTGCGGCCGGACTCATGGTCCGACCCAATTTTGTATTTTGGATGTTTTATATAATAAGTGGAGAAAATATAAATGAGGGGGGAGTGCTCTTTTATTATGTTTAGAGCATTTTTTGAAAATGTACAATGATTCTAATTAGGAGTGAACGCGTTCTGGTTTGGGCTGTTTTTGACATATTTTCAAATCAAATCATTTTTAGTGGTTTGACATTTTTTCAAACCAAAACAAATCAAACCATTTCATTTTACAAACTAAACCAAACAAATCATTTTTTGCGATTTGGTTCGATTATAATCCACGGTTTACCTATCGATATAATATAATATTTTTATATGTCAAATTAATTTGTTTTTTTTAATACATAAAGCTATATTAGAAGTTAGTATAAGATAACATATGTTAACATTCTTTGATTAATTCTTTACCTCATTACCCTTACACTGGATTGATAATAAAATCATAATGATGAGTAAATAATTTCACTGAAATGTGGGAGTATGATTTTTAGACTGTCAATTGTCGATATTTAATATACATCATTTGAAAATTTGATAGCTCTAGTCAAAGATTTGAGTTCCTCTTCGTTTTCAGCAGTTCATTGTAATTATGGCTTATTGTTGCATTATCTTGGTCAATTTTCTTGCTTAATACAATTTTTTAACCTTCAGTACATGCATGGCCCAGACTGCAAGGTGGCAAACTTCTATATATTTTTTCTGAGATCATTACAATGCAATGAAAACAAGAAAAGATATACATGAGAATTTTATTTCATAATTAGATTTAAAAAAAATTTAGCGGGAAAAGGTAAATTCAAATTATTAAAATTAATTTTTAATTAAAAAATTAAAAGCGGTTTGGTTCGGTTTGAAATAAAAGAAACCACAAGTTCATACGGTTTCAAACCAACGAGTTATGTTCAGTTTGCGATTTCGCGATTTTTTTGTGCAACCCTAATTCTAATGTTATCTCCATACTCTCCTCCTTTACCCCTTTTTATACATGTTTTGTCACTATTCACACTGATCACCATTTACTCCTACATTTGCTCCTCTTGTCTTTGCATGGTTGTGGATAACTAATTTCGGAATTTCTTTGAGTTGGACAAGTAACCCAACTGGATATGAGGGAATGGCCAATTTAGAGGCTTCACCATCTCTTCTTCCATGTGGTCGCTCAATCATGATGATGCCCATATTAATCGTTTGAGTTTGGATGTCGAGTTTGGGTTGTAGCGGTTCACTGTTAGGTCCAATGACTTATCTAGTAAATGAGTTTGAGACGGTTCAATTGCATTCTCTATTTACAAATTGAGGTGTCATGGTTCAAGACAATTTTACACCACTAACAGAAATATTTCAAAACCCAAAATAAAGCTTTGAAAAAGGCACAAGTTATTCGTTCAATTTCATATTTTGCATAAGCTTTTACGTTGCAAGATAGATTTTAGGGCAATTGTTATACATAAAATCATATGTTTGGTTAGGATTAAATTTGAATTTTTAGTAGATTTTATAGAAGTTGATGAATGTGTGATTGAGATTCTGAGAAGTTGTGAGTGCTATAAATTGTGTTATTAAAATTAAATATTGACTTTGACTAGATTAAAATCAGGATTTAATTGTTACCAAACAGGGGTAAAATTCATTTATCATATTTTTACACTATCTTTAGTGATTTTGATTAAAGCTGATGGAATGTGTTATTAAATAATTTATAAAAGTTATGAATTCAATAAAATATATATTAATAATTGATTTTTTTACTTTATTTTTAATTAATTTTTTAGCCGAACCAAATGGAACTTGGTGTTTGTATTACACACTATAGCCCCAGGGTAAATCTCCAAGTGACAAAAGGAGAGGAATGAAAAAGTGCTCAGTGCAGTCGGGTGCGGGTTAGAATCCTGAAATAAATGATTTATACTCTGTGGCAAGCGAGAATTATGATTTATCACACCTCCACCCTGTCTTTGAGAGGCATAACCTGCGATTTACCTCCTTAATCAATGATTTAGAGCAGGATCGATTAGGGCCCTCTGGGCTACACCTTTTTTTTTTTTTTTTTTTTTGTATTACACGCTACAATCAATATTTAGAAAAATATTGCTAGATTAACGAGTTGCCACCTAATGCTTCCTTAAATACAACAATAATAAACTATTATAAATAACCCTCAAATTCCTAAATTCTCAGAACTAATATAATTAAATTTTAATTAATATATCATTAAACTCACAAAAAAAAAAAAAAAAAATGAATTGGATCTAATTGTTATCCCAAGCACGTGCTATTCTCACCGGCTTCTATCATTCCTGTTGAAACTTGAATTTAATTAAGGCTCTTTGCTTTTACAAATTAATTTGTAAATTATTTCACTACAAGACAAAAAAGACACAAAAATTAATTTACAGAATTTTTCATACCACTTTTTAATCATCCATATTTTCTCTCTCTAATTTTTAACCACACATCTTACCTAGAAAATACAAATAAATCAACAAAATAATTCAATTCCCTCTCTCTCCAATTTAATTTTAGCGGAACAGGCCCTAAGTCTATATTTTTTTAATACAATTATTACAATTTATAAATCAATTTATAAATAACACAACTTTTAAAATCACTTTTACTCATACACATTTTTTCTCTTGACTTTTCGATAACATATTTTACCTCGAAAAATATAAATAAATCAATTTATGAGTGTAACACACACCTTGAGAACATATTTTACCTCGAAAAATATAAATAAATCAATTTATGAGTGTAACACACACCTTTAGAGCCTCAATCGACCCTGTCCTGAGCCATTAGTTGGGGGAGGTTTAATCGCAGGTTATGCCTCCCAGAACCAGGGTGGAGGACTTGATGGTAAGCTCAAAGTCTGAGTAACTCCTGCTGAAAACAATGTTACAAATTCAATATTTTAGGATTCGAACTTTGCGCACCACTACACTGAACCTTATCAGTCCTCCATTTTATCACTGAGAGATGTGCCCTGAGACTAACTAAATCAATTTATGATTCCTACAATGTTGTCCAACGCGTTACACCAACAGCCTTAATTCATGCTTATGCGCGTGACATTGCATCAGTCCGCTTGCTGTTTTAGGAATCTTGCATTATATGAATTGGAATTTCAAGTTTATGGAAATGTTTGGTAAATAAAATAAACTAACAAGGTTATGTTTGTTAAAAATTTTGTGCTTAAAAATATATTTTTTATGTTTTTTTAGGTAAAATGTGTGGTTAAAAAGTGAAGAGGAAAAATGTATGTGGTTAAAATGTGATTTAGAAAATTTTGTTGTAGATAACATGTTTGCCAAACAGAGGTTAAATTACACAATTTTTCAAATTATTTTTTAATCATATACATTTTCTCCCTCCAATTTTTAACAACTACTTTTAACCTCAAAATTATAAATAAATTAATTTATAAGCAAGTTTTACCCAACAAAGTTCTCTTCAATATATTCGATTTTCAATTTCTTTTTCCTTCTCTTAATCACCAAGTCGAATTGTTTATTGGAAAGAAAAGCAAACACAAATCAAAAAGGAAAAAGAAAAAACATAGAGATAGGAAAATAATAAAGAAACACTAAAAATTAGTGTAGATTAGAGAGTGACGCCTTGAAGGTATCTATCGTCTCTATTTTAAGAAATAGCTAATTTAAGAAGACAAACACCAGAGTTAGGATGACAATTCGATCAGTTCTACAAATTGTTTAATTGGTAGTAAAATTCAACTTAAATTTCTCATACGTCATAAGCATTGAGTTCGAATGCTGGAGACGACAAAAATTCATGAGGTGTAATATGTGATTAGACTATCTCAGAGTAAGTATACAGTTATCGAGTGGTTACAGCTAGGGGTGGGCGGGGGTTGGGTCGGGTCAGATTTAAGTTCAACTCAAACTCAACCCAACTTGATCGGTTTGACATAAAATCAACCCAAATATAAATTTCAACCCAACCCAATAAAGTGTCGGACGGGTTGGGCTTCGACCCAAATTGGTAAAATGTAAAAAATAGCCCATAAATCCAATTTTTGTTGTCCCAATTACATCTGTGGAAATTACACCCTCACATGCTTTTTAACTTTATAATTCAAAAAACAAATTTCTAAAATTTTTATACAAAAATCAGGTTATAGTTTATTTCTAAATATTAATAAATGTTAAATTAAACCAAGCAATCCCCACTACCATTCAACCCTAATTCACACCATTTGCCCAAATTAATTCTCATTCATTTCAGACACTCCCAACACGTCTGAAGAAGAGAACAAATTCACGATGTCACTACACCAACACCAGCATTGAAGGCGATGTCGGTCGTCAGTGGTGCTGTGAGCGCCGCCTTAGCAAGGTTGCACTTCGCCAACGTCGATATGTTTATCAACGACGCTTATGTTTGATTTGTTTATCTTCAGCCATCGATCGACGCTGTGGTGCGGTAGCTGATTTAGCGTTCTTTTTTTGAGTTTGTGGTGTTTGGTTGTGGTGTGGTGGCGGTGTACGGTCCTGGCTTGCGGGGTGACCGATCTGAGTCCGTGATTGCAGATCTGCAATTTTACTGTTGCAGGTGGCACCGGTGTATTGCAGTTGAAATACTTCTTGTTGTGTTTAGTTGTGAGCTTTGAAGATTAAGGTGGTGGTCGGTGGTGGCGGTGGCGGTGTATGACTTTAAGTTGTGACTGGTAATAATATGTGAGCAATGGCTCTGATGTGCATTGGGGGCAGTTTGTGGTGGAGTTTTGTGGTGGTGGTTGTGTGGTGGTGATTGGGGAAGGATCGTGTGTGGTTGATGGTGGTTCCGGCACCATTCTTTAGAGTGTGCAATGGTAGTTCCGGCATTGGCACCGTCGGCCCCGGTGATTCTGGGATTGGGTGTGGGGACGGGGACGAGTGATAAAGGTTAACTTGTGACCTTTATTTGAATTAGTGTGACTTAATAATTAGATAATTGTGACTCAAAAATAAGTTGTGACCAATTAATTAATATTTTGTGACATATAAAATTTGTAGTTTGTGACTAAGCAATTGATTGTGACCAATTAAATCTATAATTTGTGACCAAAAAATGAGTCGTGGCCAAATAAATTGTTACCTATAACTTTTTGATTTGTGAAAATTGTGATTTAAAAATTTTGTTATTTGTGTTAGAGAAAAAAATTATGACCAATGAAATCTCTGACCAATTAGCTTGAGATTTGCGATCGAGAAAAAGTTGTGATCTACAAAAATTGAAATTTGTGATCAAAAAATAAGTTGTGATCTAAGAAATTTGTGACTGTGACCCAAAAATAAATTGTGACCTATAAAATTTGTGGTTTATAATCGAGAAATAGATTGTGACCAACTAAATCGATAATTTGTGACTAAAAAATGAGTCGTGACCAAATAATTTTATAAGTATTGATATGTGACCAAGAAAACTAGTGATTTGTAAAAGTTGTGACTTAAAAAATTCTTGATTTGTATCGAGAAAAAATTGTGACTAATGAAATTTGTGATTTGTGACCAATAAAGAAATTGTGACTCATAATTTGTTAAATTGTGACCAATTGACTCGAGATTTGCAACCGAAAAAAATTGTGACCTACGAAATTTGAAATTTGTGACTGAGAAATAAATTATGACCCAAAAAATTGTGACTGTGACCATAAACTTATAACATGATTTGTGACTTGTGACTATAATAAACTGTGACCTAAAAAAAAATTGTGACCTGTAACCTAAAAAAAATTGTGACTTGTGACCATAGTTAATCATGACCTGATTTTTGAAATAAAATATTAAGTTTCTTAATTTTGAAAATATTCACTTTAAAAACATTAGTTATGTATTCTTCCCATTACATCTTAAGTTTACAACATATAAAATAACTTAAAATTTAAATTATTGGCCCAGTTAAACAACTTAAATAAAACATTTTACCAAAAATGTTAAATATACCTATAAAAACAAATAAACCAAAAAATTCAAAGAAAAATTACAAATTCAATCATTCTAGCTACATCTATAGACTATACTTATACAATCATTCAAATAATATCATATCGTCAATCAACCAAGATCGATCAATTCATCCAAATAAGCATGAAACATCTCAAATATAATTTAATAGTACAATCATCCAAATACAATTACAATAATAATCCAGCCGTTAATAAATATTTAATCCAACAACAAACAATCAAGCATTATACAACAACTGTGAAAAATTATTTCTAATCAACGAACTGGACTTCAAGTACTTCAGAAACAGCATACCTGTCGTTTTGACAATATGAGATTAGGATGAAAAAATTAAAGACAAAATAAACTGCAAATTTTGATATATCGAAAATCAATACTCGCATAGTCACGACTCACATGAGCACATCAGTGAGCATTGCACACTTGATCACCTTAATTCATTGATTCTAGAACTTCTTCCCAAAAATAAAAAATAAAAAAATGTAATCAATATCACGTCATACTATATTAAAATAAGTAAAAATAACATATTTTACCTTCATCAAATTGGTTGTAAAGCTCTACATCTTCCATGCAGAAACCATCCAAGTTCGGAGATGCTTTTAACCAATTTTGAGCACACACCAACACCTCAACCATTTTAGGAGTTAAGGAACTACGAAAAGGGTCGAGTATCCTTCCTCTAGTACTAAATGCACTTTCTGAAGCAACAGTTGAAACTTGAATGGCTAGCACATCTCTAGCTAATTTAGACAAGACACCATACTTACCCTTATTAACTTTTCACCAGGTAAGAACGTCAAAATCCTTGTTCTCTATACTTTCACGAGCATCCAACAAATATCTCTCCACATCATTTTTTATCTCGGTCAAATGTTTTGCTGCTTGCTTCTCTAAAAATCTAGAAAGGTGAGCATCACTCGTAGAAGATGCAGAAGTGCCCATACAACTAGAACTCTTAGATGATACTTGACTGTTTTCACCAACTCCTTCACATCCCAAATACCAATCATAAATGCACACCAAATTGGCTTTCAAAGCCTTAGTCATATCAGAAGCAACTTGCTCATCCTTATACAAATCGTTAAAACAATATTCAACATAATCACGTTTGTATCGTGGATCAAGGACGGTAGCAATAAGCAAAAGTTGGTTAACATTCTCCATTTTCCCCCAATACTTATTGAACTTCCTTTTCATTTTAGATGCCATATCATTCAAAAAGCAGATCATTGCTTAAACTCCATTCATCTATCTCTAAGAGAAGATTACATATTTCATGAAGGTAAGCACAAGCACCAACACGCAATGATGTACTAAAAGTTAAAGTCACATTAAAGAAATTTTTAAGGAACTTGACAAACACTAAAGCATTTTCCCAATCCACAAATCTGGGAGGCCCACCCCTTTCCTACCACCATCATCTTCTCGAAAGTAATGCGAGTATTGTGCATCATCTTCTTCTAATCTATCAAAAGCATTTTTAAATTTTAAAGCGGTTTCCAACATCAAATAGGTAGAATTCCACCTAGTTGGAACATCTAAAAAACAACATATTTGCACTCAATCTTTTCTTGCCTTGCACAATCCTTTAGTTTATCGTACCTAGCAGGAGAAAACTTAACATATTTGATTGCATTACGAATATTAACAATGGAATCATGCACATCTTTCAACCCCTCACAAACAATCAAGTTGATAATGTGTGCACAACATCTCAAATTCAAATATTTACCATCTAGAACACACCCACTATTACCCCAACCACTGATCTTTCTCTTAAGATAAGCAATAGCAGTATCGTTTGATGAAGCATTATCAACTGTGACTGTAAAAACTCTTTCTATACCCCACTCATGCAAGCAAGTTTCAATCATTTTGCCCTAGAGTTTCTCCCTTATGATTGGAAATAACAGAAAAACTCAAAATGCGCTTATGAAGTGTCCAATCAACATCAATATAGTGTGTTGTTAGAGACATATATTTCACATTCTGAATAGAAGTCCAAGTATCAATAGTAAGGGAAACCCTTTGACGTTGCGAAGAAAAGAAAATTTTCAATTTCAGCTTCTCATCTAAATATAACTGATGTCTCTAACAAGAGTCCTACGAGACGGGGGTTGAAACTGAGGACATGCAACACCCAAAAAAATGTCTAAAACCACGTTCTTTGACAAACCTAAAAGGAAGTTCATCTACTATTACCATTTTTGCACATGCAACTCAACACACTTCCTTACTACGACCAACAGCTATTAGGTTACTCCCATCACCCTCGTTAATCTTTTCAAATAATAGAGTTTTCTATTTTTTGTCTAGTAATCTACCGGGATACTTCTTACAATTAAGGTTCAAATGTTTACTCAAAGTGCTTGTACCACATTTTTTGGTGCCACATGCATAATCGACTCCACAATAATTACATTTACATCTAACATTTGGATCATCCCTTGGGCCCAATAAAGTAAAGTGCTCCCAAACAAATGAAGATAACCTGTTAGATTTTCTCTTTTGCGATGATGAGGGTGGAAGTGGTGGAAGATCTTCACCTGAAGGCAAGCTCGAGTCATTTGAATTTGATGGAGGGGTTATAATTTCATTCACGCTATGTGCATCGAAATCTACAAAACATATTTCACAAAAAATACAAAATTACGATTTACGAATCAATAAATCATTCCAATTATTATTCTATTCATGTATTATAAGAAAATGCAAGTAAATATGTAAAGCACATGTGTCCATTTTCTTTTAAGATACTTGGAACTTTTGGAAGTTTTCAAGAACTTAAACTTGGACGGCTGAAAATCAACAAACATCATAGTTTAAAAAACTCAATAGGCAAATCCCAATATTTCAATAAATGAAAATATTTTAACTAGACAACCAGTTCTATTCAGTAAATGAATAGAAAATGCTAGGCCTTTCACATGGTGCAAGGTGAGACCGTGAGAGAAATTTCAAAATTTGCACACACTGTGAGTCTGTGATGGATTTACCAAAAGAAAATGTAAACTCAAGCATATAACAAGCTGCATTAAATGGTTATAACGTATTAAAATGACTACAGGGGTACATCATATCATTGAATTAATGCAATTTGGAGCAACCTTATTACTAAATATTAACATGCTGGACAAATTGATTTTTTTCATCCGTTAATTAACTTAATGCTTCATGAATGGCATAAAATTTTTATGGCATATAATGTAAACAATCTTCTACAGAAAAATCATAAAACCACACCACACCACACCATACCACATCCACTGCCTGACCTCAGACAAAGTGAAAAAAATAAGCAAAACATTTATATTAATATTGATAAAATCTGAAAGAAGATGAAAAAGTTAAAATCAGGGTACCCCGGCTAGTTGGACTTGGCAAGTCGACGACTAATGGTAGAAGTAGAACCGTAGAACAAGGTGGAAGCCACGGAACAGGGACGATAGTCACGGCACTCACTGAGTGCTCACGGTAGTCGAGGTCCTGTGGAGCCGTGGCGGAAGATGGAAATGAGAGTGAGAGCTCGACGACGAGCGACTGAGCGAGAGCGGATGGACTGAGTAAGAGAGGCAGAGAGCTTAGGTTAAGAGTTAGGAGGAACTTTAGGGTTAGAAACTGAATGAATTCGTTTTTTAACTTCAATTTTACACTTTTTTTTTCTTAAACATCGGGTTGGGTCTTGCAACCCGGGTTTGAAATTGCAACCCGACCCGACTAGTTGACTCAAAACTCGACCCAGTCTCATTTTTTGCAAAAAACCGACCGAACCCGGTTAGTTCGGTTTGGACGGGTTGACCAGGTTGGTTTGAGTTTTTCCCACTCCTAGTTACAACGATCATGTTGTATATATTAATTCTCTTACGTTTCTCGTAAATGAAACTCATTTCGAGTCTTTGACAAGTGTTTGCTTCACCCCACCCCACCCCATGCCCCGTATATATGTAATGTATATATGTGTATGTATATGTTGTATATATATATGTGGACAAACACACACTGTGTAATGGTGGTGGGTTGATGCTGAGTCTCCAATCTCCAGGTATTCCTTTCTTGCCTGCATTTCTTGTTGGGAACCCGGGTTGCTCTACTCACAAAAATTGATTTCTTGTTACTAGATCATTCCGTTACAGGATTTTCTGTTCTATGTATTCAACTTGGAATAAACAATTTTGCACACAAAAATGGTTTCGAGAAGATTACCCTTGTAAAGTGCTTTACAATAATCTATTTTCGCCGCTTCTTGATTCCACCAAAGCTTCAAACCCTCAAGCTTTCCCCGGTGTTCTCCAATGGCAGTTGTGTAGGTGTGTGGTCACCTTTCTCAAGGCCTAGGTTAAACTAGGATTAAGGTTTCTTTGTAAGGAGGAAACACACACTACACCCTTTAGTGTATGTCTCGCCACTTTTCCAATTAGGTTAAGAAAAATAGTCTTGGGAGAGTATTTGTAACCTATTTACACTCCAAAACCCTACCAGGCCTAGTACCATAACCCAGGCTCATTTCTGCACAACTCAATACAGGTAATAAGCCTGTATAAATCCATTATAGTGAACCCACCGAGGGAACCTGATCGGACCCAATTAAACTAAGTTTCAATAAATTAATTATGACCCGATCAACTCTTGATCAATCAAAATTAATTTATTAATCACGTTCTATTCCACTAAAAGAACGAGATTGCACTCTTAGTAAAATTGAAATTACTGAAACAATTAATCAATAATTATATCCTCTGCTTATCGTTCTTACATGTTACCCCCGTCGATCAACTCGAATATTCGGAGCAAGTTACAATGACCAAAATGCCCTTCTCTGAATATTCATAAATTCTCAACTCTCATCTTCTATCTGACAGTTCGATGTGATCACATCACATCATAGAATTCAACAGTCACTGTCGAATTACTGAGCTCAGATTCAACTGTCCACTAGAAGAACCAGTGAGATTATGATCATACCTAAAAGGTGACGGATTCCATAATACTAATATATGTTTCTCGTTAGTTCACTTTGATTCCCAAAGTACCGAGATATTGATCAGCAATTGATCTCACCCATTGATACCTCAAAGAACTTCAAGTTAGTAATCGAAGTCCATTATCCGATTAGGATTAAGGTCCCACGTATAATAGTCAAGTGAAATTAAACTTGTATGGTCAATGTCACAAATTAATTTCACGTGTTTCCGTCCAATACGTTCCAAACGTACTTTCAATTTTATTACCAAAGTCAAAGATAGACTTTAATATAATCGAGACGATCTTATTAAAATAAATTGTCCATATTTATTTACTGATCGTGAACGTTAATTTTAGATCGAATTACAAATTGAATTTTTCTACGTTTAACAACTTAAACACTCAATCTGTAATATTAAATCGACCCATGGACAAATGCAACTTTATATTAATACAAGCAATATACATTTTATTTCGAATGTCGTGAATTATACTATATGGGCATATATAATTCCATCAATCTCCCACTTGCCCTTAGAGTATACATGAAACATCGAATAATCCATCTTGTCAACACCATCATTACACTAATGATTATGTCCTCAACCAAGATAGTAACTCCTTTCGATGTAAGTCACGGTTGTATAACAAGCAATCCAAGATTGTGTTAAACCCAACCAATTAACCACATTATCTCCCAACTATATTCCAATTTTGACAACTCTCGAGAGTCCTAGTCAAATCAAATCTTAATTAGTTTTAATCCATCAGATCACAAACTGAATAGATAAGCAAACATTTACTCGTTTTCCGAAAACGCTTCAGTATATGCTTTATGTAATACCACAACTAAGAAAGCTTAAGAGAATTGATAGGTACTACTCATACCAACAATGTGCACCTTCTTTTTCGGAAGTCCATCGTTAGAAACTCCACAGTTAAGCATGCTTCGCTTGGAGAAATTCTGGGATGGGTGACCTCCTGGGAAGTTTTCTCGGGGAGAGTGCGAGTGAGGACAAAGCATGCTGAAAAGACTCGTATTGGTACAGTGGGAACAGTACGCCGTCATCTAACGGTTGGGACAACCCGTTAAGTGGGACCCAGATCGTTACAATTGGTATCAAAGCCGATCTCCAGCCGAAAATCGGGAACTAAGTGCTACGCCATAGGGCGGGAGCCACCTCTAGAATCCCAACGCCTGGCAATAGATCCTCAGATGAGTTAAGCGCGACGAGGACGTCGCGAGTCTAACAAGGGGTGATTGTAATACCCCAACTAAGAAAGCTTAAGAGAATTGATAGGTACTACTCATACCAACAAGGTGGACCTTCTGTTCCGGAAGTCCATCGTTAGAAACTCCATAGTTAAGCGTGCTTCGCTTGGAGAAATTCTGGGATGGGTGACCTCCTGGGAAGTCTTCTCGGGGAGCGTGCGAGTGAGGACAAAGCATGCTGAAAAGACTCGTATTGGTATAGTGGGGACAGTACGCCGTCATCTAACGGCCGGGACAGCCCGTTAAGTGGGACCCGGGTCGTTACACTTTACCTCTATTCAATGATCTACTCCTGGATCAAACTAATAATCACCAACAATATCCCCAGCATAAGATATGACCTATCTAGTGCAAAGTAAGGCTTCCTATAGCTGGTGCATAAGGAACCTTCTCTATCTTACCATGAGTCTTAGGAGAATACTCATAAGATAGATAAAGTCTACAAAGAACATTATTCCTTTCAAGACTTCAATATTGCAAATGTAGATAGTATCTTATTATTACATGAAACTTGAGACTATTCTATTCCATTTTTCTCCCACTCCGAAAAGTACGGATGTCTAGAAAAATAGACAGTCATCTACAAGTCCTTCAAATCTAATTGTTGGTACCAACTACTATTTAATGAAAATACTCTCACACATAAGTACAGTGTTATTCAATTAAATAGTCGCGAAAACTGTCTCGTCTTTTTGTATACACAAGTATACTTAAGATATATCAAGATTTTGATCAAGAACATGTATCACAATGGTTCTATCAAATTCTATATTCCATATCTTGAACAACTACCCAAATCCAAAGTTGGAAACTTGTAAGTCATGAATTTTACTTTCATGGTCTTTAATATGAACTCATTAGATTATACTTTGTAAATGATTTCCTCAAGATGCATTCAAGAAACAACATCTTGACATCCATTTGTCGTACCACATTTTCACAATGAACGACAATGGATAAAAGATCCAGGTAAACTTTTGCATGGCTATTGGCGAGAAGGATTTCACAAACCCACAACCATAAGCCTTGTACTAAAGGTATCAACCTTTCCATCTACCATTCTTTTATCATCTTAAAAATCATCACACCCTATAGGTTTGACCACATTGGATGCGTCTACAAATAGCCAAACTTGTTGGATTACTAGGAATCTAATTCCGAGTTCACATTCACCTTCCATGATTTCAAGCCTATAACTTCTACCACTTCCCTAAATGAGGAGTTCTTCTCTTATTTCAATAGAGACTGTCTAAAAAGACTTTCCGTAGAATAAGCGTCAAGAAGGTGGTCTTACAACCCTCTCACTCCAATTAGTCGCTGGAAGTGTATTTCCATTATGTCCAAACGGAGTCCCTTCCTCTCCTCCCACTACTTGGTATATCCCTATTTGGGATCAACCTCTTCACTACCTCTTTATGAACATAAAGAAGAGACAGAACAGTGAGAACAACTTCGACTACAACCTTTGGTTTTCCCCTGTCCATTGGTATCACCAGGCAAGAATAGTGGTTGAACCACTTGCTCATTCTCCCACTAGGATCAGCAACCATCAGTTCCGTAGGAAGTTCCAAATCATCAAGATTAATTCTATGCTGAAATCTGGAATCAAGTTGTTTGAACCACGTTCTAACATCTCATCCAATAGAATTTTACTTGTTGATTTGTATTCTTCTATATGCTTTATCCTCTAAGAAAGCTACATTTATACTCAACAAATACTTTCTTGACCAGAGGATTATAGAAGAAATAATTTCTAGTTTCGTTGCATGCCTTATAATTAAACCTTCATTGTTGCCTACATCTCTTCAATCCTTGCTTTTAGCTTGTGTGCCAAAAGTCCCCAAATCTGAATGTGGTGTAAACTGAGCTTGCACCCATGCCACAACTCTAGGGGTATTTCAGGAAACGAATCAATGGTACTAGGCTTTGAAGGAACCTGACTATCTCCGGTATACATTCCCAAATGAAACTAGTAATGAGGATAACTTATCATTGATTTGGTATTACCTTGTTTTCCTTTTCCGATAAATGGTTCCTAAACTCATATGAGAGATACACAAACCTCGATCAAATTGAAGTATCTCGATTCTCTTAATTACTTCTCAACTTCTGTCCAAAATTCTAGAAATTCTTCAACATTTCAGATCAATGAGATATTAAGTATAGAATCGAGATCGGGAGTGATCATCAATAAAAGTGATGAATTACTCATACTCTCTCTTATCTTGAGCACCAAAGAATCCACACATATCGAAGTGTATTAATCCCCAAACTCTTAAGTCCATTTAATGTATAAGGACTCTTGGTTATCTAATCCTCTAAACAAGATTCAGAAAACAATATAGATTCCACCTCAGATCCTTTTGAGGTCCATCCCTTACTAGTATTAGAATCGAGTTTTGGATAAGTGTGACCAAGCCTAAGATCTTAATCATTTTACCCTCTAAATAAAATTCAAAAGTCCACATAGAATCCACCTCCAAAATACTTAGAGGCTATCTTTACTAGTCTTTCAATCTTATTTAGATAAATATGATTATCTTAAGATCTTATCAAAGAGTTCATTAATACAAGGAATCATCTATCCCTTATCACTTGTAGTAATATTACACTTAGAACTATTTACAAGGTTTTGAGATTGTTAACCATTTGTCTCGCAATAATAAGAGAATTATTTAACTTAATTCCAACTAATAACTGGAGATTAAGTGCTAAATAATTTCGCTTAAATAATAAAGAGACAAAATAACAATCAAATTGTTTCGCAAACATAAAAGCCCAATGGCTCTTTCCATATTACCGTACCCGTGCTTATCCTTATAGTATACTCTATCTCATTGTATCGTTTGGTCACCTAGGACCATATTGCAACAACTTGCAATAGTGATTAGTTATTCTAGAATCTATAATCAAGATAGACTCAATTACTAACCATAACACAATGAATAGAGTCTTACTCCATTATAGAGTTTCCAGGGAAGGCTACCTCCTCATTAATCCTATATTTGCTCAAAAGCAAAAAGGTTAGAGGCCTACCATACTATCCATTGCTTTAAAATAATCTATTCTCTATTAATAGCTTACATTGAACCTTTCAAGGACATGTTCATCCTGGTGAATATAGTCCACACTGAACCGCAAGAGATCATCTTAAAAGATTTCTCAACACTAGTACAGAAAGTGGAAAAGGCGTCGGTTGTAAAAGGCATAGGCGTCGGTTGTAGGGGCGACGCCTATGACGCAGACGCCTAAAGTTTTTACTTTAGGCGTCGGTTGTAAACCGACGCTTAAAGTTCTACTTTATGCGTCGATTTTTTAATAATCGACGCTTTAAGTTTAAAAAAAAAAAAAATATGACCACTTTAGGCGTCGGTTCAAACTTTAGAACCGACGCCTAAAGTTCGACTTTATGCGTCGGTTTTTAATAAACCGACGCATAAAGTCTAACTTTAGGCGTCGGTTATAAGTTTGAACCGACGCCTAAAGTGGTCATATTTTTTTTTTTTTTTTTCCTTCCCCGTTTTCACACCTGCAGTGACCCAGGCCGCTGCAGGTAATAGCCTGCAGTGACCCAGGCCGCTGCAGTTCATGGCCTGCAGTGACCCAGGCCGCTGCAGGTCGTGACCCAAGCCGCTGCAGGTCGTGACCTGCAGTCATTTGGACGTGGCCCGCGATGACTTGAACATTTTCCACATGCGCATCATCAAATTTATATATAATCGACATATACATAATAAAATTAAATAGAGAACAATTATATATACAAGATTGTTGTTTTATTATACAAATATGTAAATTTAAGTTTGGATACGCGTCATTTTACACATACCTATCAACGAAATATTTGGCCCATAAATTTTGAATCTCAAAGATTTCCTCCGTTGAGTAGTATTTTTTAAATGCCTACAAACAATCAAAACATATTATTAGTTATTTTATAATAAAATATAAAGTCTTAATTAAAAACTCTAATTTAAATTATTTATACCTTTTCTAACGAAGGAAGCTGGAAGTGTTCTGTGACTATCTCATACATATTTCTCATAACGTAATAGGCACACTCAGAACCTCCAGGTTGCTGAGGACACTGAAATTTTCACATTGAAAACTAAAATGAATAATCAAACTTAATAGAATATGAAAATAATTCAAAACATTACAATAAATTTTAAATGTGTTTTCGTACCTTTATTTTTAGCCACGTGGTATTGCCTTTCGTCCTAACACCTCCTTGGGCCCAATACATTTTGAAAGTTCTAAAATTTTAATAAATTATATGAACAAGTTACCAAAAAAAAAAATACTCTAAATTTTCTACAGAAATTTTGGCAGAGTCTCCCCTATAAATTGAACTTATCTAACCTGTAAAGAGGCAAGTTGCTATTGAAATAAATTCTCAACAATCACAACAGAAATTCATCGATTTTACCACAACTCCACAATCAATTTCATCACAACTCCACAATTATTTCATGAAAAATTATCATAACTTACATATTCAATAGCGGCTTGATATCTAAGTCACGCTTACATGCACCAGCTGAATCCAAGAAGTACACCGTATTCTTCTGAGGAGAAATCAATAGCAACATCCAGTGGTTCCTACGTATTATGAACGTGTAAATACAACTTTAAACATATATGATTCAAATTAGGTAAAAAAAGAGAGAATGTCGGTGGTCTTACTCCTGAAAATACGGTGCTATAATGAACTTCTTACTTTGCATTGCCCTCATGGTGCTGTCCATGTAAGTTACAACACCATCTGCATTTGTTCTTACCGAAACCGATGCAATGTGTGTCGGAGACATGAATCCAATTGATTCAATACCGTATTCATGACACATCTCATGGAGGTACCTAAAAATAATTAAACCAATAAATATAAATAAAATAATGATTTAAAGTCAAGTTATAATTTCTGATCAGAAGTCTTACATTGAAAATATTTGTAAGATAGATGTATCCAACCATTGCAACGTTAGCAAATCGGTGATGTCTCCGACTGTAACAAAAATACCATCGTCGAATGCACAGTTGAACACAGAGGCATCTATGCGCACCTGGTAGAAGTCATCACCAACAGGCAATTGAAGGACTAGAGTGTTCAACATTTTGCATTTGTCACCTAGACGTTGTAACGTCTCATCGTCGACAATTGCAGGTCGCTGGGTAGATGACAATTCAAAACTTTGAGGCTTTTTTTGTTCGTTAGATTTTTTTAGCTTTTTCGGTGCCTCTTCCTGCAAGAAGACAATTTTTATCATTATAACACTTCTAACACGATTTTAAAATAAATTAATATCGACATAATCTTTTATGTAACTAAACATTATTACCTCTCCAAAAATAACCAACTCCTTCGGCCATTGAAAAAAACTTCCAATACCTTCCCCCACCGTGGTGTGATGTTGAGATGGCACTGGAAGATAGAACGCTTCCGCACCATCTACGACATGGTCAACGGACACCTTCACATGATCAAGCCAGAGTGGTTGATGATGCACCACAGTGTCGGCTCCGGACGGATAAACCATTCCGCTGGCCACTATTTGTTTCTCACCATCATGACTTACGGCGAGACGACAAGGAATCGGCTTCTATTTTTCAACATATATAATTGAACATATAAGTCATCACTTTCCATTTGAAATGAAATAAGAAATATTAAAAAAAAACTTAAATAATTTAGCATTAAGTACCTGAAGCCCATCAAATGGGTCTGGATTCACGGAATGACAACTGCTTCGAGTTAGAGGTCGGGGGTGTGGAGTTACGTCCATCTCGGCATCAACATTTAGGCCCAAGCGCTGGAGGATAGCATCGTATTTACTCTGCATACTATGGTACGCACTTTGCATACTGTCGAATTTACTTTGCATCTCCGACATGGTTTGATGCCTGACCTTATCGGTAATGCTATCCTCCATCTCGTGCCTGATTATCTCCTTAATGTCATCTACTGAAACAACCCCACAAGATCGTCTGAGGTAATCGTCCGGCTTGCCGTAAACATCACTCATGGTGACATACACGCCATACCCCCTCACCCTACCAGGATGATCCTCCTTCCCAAGGGCTTCACTTAAAATATCATGTTGCCTACTTGCCACAAATGTCCCCTGTGTGGCCTGCTCAGCTTTTTCTACCTGTTTAAAAAAAAAAAAAAACTGAAAACTAAATACAAGTATTAAAGTTAATTTGAATTGAAAATATGAAAAACCGGGAAGATATACTTACAATTTTGTCAAACACCCCTTTAGTTTTCTCGTTGGGGATGTAGTAAGTTCCATCTTCTTTCTTTTTTGATCTAGCTCGAACCCAATCTAAAATGCGATCATCGCTTACAATTGAGGAGCTAATCATGTCACATGAAGTGCTAGAAGATAATGGGTCGCTTACTAGCCATTGTGGCTTCATCCCCACATAACCTGCTGAGCCCAAATAATGGGGATGCTCATTTCGCATTTGACTATCTCTAGCCTTCTTACTTTTCTCCTGAATAAAATAATATATTTTTAGTTTTTCAACTCAATAAATCATATGCGTACATTTCAATATACCTTAAATTGCTCCGTTTGTCGTTCTTTCTTGAACAACTCCCATTGCTCTTCAGATAAGAAATCATAAAGCTGCGTAGGGGATTTATATTTTGGGTGGTCATGTGTAATGTACTTATGAACCAGCCTTGTCTTAAAATCTTTCCATCGCATCCCCCGCAACTTTCAAAACACTTGATTTCAGACGACGATCATCGGGGATGTTGAACTCCCTCTGAAAGTTAAGGATAATATGCGATGTTATAAAAAATATTACGATTAATGTTCAATTCATTATGTATAAAGTGATAGTACCTTGATTTCTTCCCACATCATATCCTTAAGGCCTTGATCCACTTTGTGCCAATCACTGATGTTTATGTCAACGTGAATACGGACCAAAGACCCTATGAAAGCTTTGAAATTATTCTTTCCTGGTCCGATCGGCCTATTTTTTTCATCGAACTCAATAACATTGATTTCTGACCCTGCCTTCTTAATTTTCTTACACATAGTCGGCCCTCTTGTCCTTTTTGTTTGGGTAGTACTATGATCGTCTGAAGAACTTGAAGACTCCGCCATTATATTAAAACAATATAACACGTACCTGCACATATGACAATCAATATTCATGTTAGAAATATATATATATCAAATTATTGTTATCAAGATCACAAATAATATTAACAATGTATAGCGCTAAGGAATACAAGAAAGTTTAGTAGTTGGAATCAAATAAGATAATTTACGACCTATATGTGAAGATATAATTAAAAAGATTAAAAGTTTACAAGGATGATTGTATTTTATATAGTTATTTTATTAGTATGGTCAATTTTGTACGAGTGACAGTCACCACAAATTATAATTTTCATTTTTTATTTGTAAAATTTTACGAAATTTTCGACAGAGTCTCCTCTGTAAATTGGACTTAGCCAACCTATAGGGGGAATGAAAATACTACAATAAAACCAAATTATTCACCATCGACATATTCAAAACTCAAACGCAACTCCAATCAAACTTCAACATCATCTACTACTCCAACATTAATCCAAAATCAATTCTCAACTTTTAAAAATCAAACTAAGATTGCATAACTTAACTCCAATAAATCAAATATTATTGTATACCAATATACTAACTTCAAATCAATAATATATATTCAAACAAACCAATTAACTTGATAAATAATAAATCAATTATATATATATATGCACAAACATATACATACACACAGATATATATATATATATATATATATATATATATATATATATATATATATATATATATATATATACACACACAAAAACACATACATATATATATATACATATATACATACACGCACATATATATATATATACACACACACACACACAAAGATATACACGCACATACACACATAGATATATATATATATATATATATATATATATATATATATATATATATATATATATATATATATATATGCACAAACATATATATATATACATATATACATACACGCACATACACACATAGATATATATATATATATACACAAACATTATATAAACACATAGATATATATGTGTGTATATATATACACACACACATTTACAAAAAAACTAAGTAGGGGGTAGAGATTTAAGGTCACCTTGCGGCGGCGGCGACGGGCGGTGCGGCGACGGGCGGTGCGGCGACAGGCGGGCAGTGGCGGCTTGGGTGTGGAGAGAGTGGAGAGAGTTTGGGCGTAGAGAGAGTTTTGTGATTGAAGTGAGTTACGCGATACAATTGAAAAGGGCGCGGAAAAAAACTCGGGTTTGGGCGTCGGTTCCCCTTGAACCGACGCCCAAAACCCGGTTTTGGGCGTCGGTTCCTATTGAACCGAAGCCCAAACGCGGGTTTTGAGCGTCGGTTCAGGAGAACCGACGCCCAAAACCCCCGTTTGGGCGTCGGTTCAATAGGAACCGACGCCTTTACTTAAAATTTATTTACAAAATTGCCACCGCTTTTTCAATTGGCGTCGGTTGTTACATAAAACGACGCATAATACCCATTTTTTATGCGCGATTTTGTACTAGTGCAAGCATTATGTCACATGAATCAATGTTTGCAAGTGGAACCTCCACCATGTTAAAGTGACCAATCATGTTTTACCAAATGGTCTCTGGTAAAAAATCGTGATCGGTTCATAAGTAGAGATATATTATAGCTTGATAGCATATTTTGTATAACTCCATAATTAAAATGTTCAAATTATCATAAATACCCTTCCATCGAGAAAATAAATATGGTATCCTATTTTGATGTTTTTATTGCGAAGTACTTGACGTGAGAATCAAAACTATGCAATAAACCATCTCATCAAAATAAAACAATTTTCATTGGAAGATTTATAATTATTTTTGAACAAGGATCTTCTAGCACGAACAAATGTCATAAGTGGAAAGAATTATAACGAGACATGTTATAGTTTTCGCAAATTAGTTGGTGATGTCTAAACATATAATTAGTTGTGGAAATACGACATTCAAATAAAATAAATGTATTAAACACGAGTTGCATAAATGATGAATACTTTCATAAATGATGAATACTTTCATATATGATGCATGAAGAAAAATTATGCACAAGTAGACCCAAAACTACTATAATATGACGACAACCTAAAACCCTAAAATCTTAAACACATTTCTCTATAGGATAAATAAATATGATTTATGGTTAGGCTGGGACCCTCCCACTAAATTAAATATATCTAGCATCTCATGCAATATTTAATTTATAGTCGTTAAAATTTGACCATCATTGACATTGTTTGGATATTCTATAGGAAGTCCTCACGATGTCCTTGATTTAAGTGTATAACCCCTATATTGATAATATTTTAAGTACCAAATTAATTACGTCACCTATAGGGTAATTATGATTAATTCACACTTAAAAAATCATCACCTGATTGGGCCCAATCTAGTAACCAAAACAGTACAGCCCTCCTATAGGGAGACTAATTAGATTAGCACGAGGAACACACATTTTTTTTTTTTTTTACTAATGGGCTAATAGGGGAGGCCGTGGGTTCAAAAATTGCACCCTCGCTCACTTAATATTTTGAACTCTTGGATTTTAATTAATAATTACCCAATCAATTTTAACTCTTAAAATCAATTTAATTATTAATAAATGTATTTATTTTCTAATCTAACATTTAGAAAAGAAAATAAAAATATAAAACAATGCATGACAGTATAGTACCTAGAGCGGTGTTCATGCGATCTACATGACATGTTATTCAATAACATACATTCACAAATTATTAAAGCAATAAATAAGTAGATGCAAAAATAAAATAAACATGAACATAATTTATGGCCCAAACCTAGACACAAAACTACAAATTAATTAAAGAGTCTATCGAGCCACAAGTCGACTCAATTCTTCAATTTCCATTTGTAAGTGTGCAGCCCAAAACTGCAAACCTTCAGTCTTCAGCCCAAATGCCAAATACCAACATGAAATGATCCAATTAAATATTCCAACTCATTGTAAAATTTAATCCACATTGCATTGGCCCAGCTAAGCAATTTAACCCACATTGTAATTAATCAAAATTGACCAATTTTACAATTTCAGGGCCATATTTAATTTCACCCAAAATCGGCTCAACTGATACAAACCGGTCCAAGTGAATAGGAGGCCCAATTGCATCTACCACATTTTCTCCTTTCTACATGGCGACACAGAACCTGGATGGAATTTCAGTCGTCGTTAACCGAGTCTGCCAACGATGAAAAATCGGACCTCATGGTGGGATTCAATAAAGTCTTTGGATACCATCTTCGTCGCCACGATGGCTGCCGCTCGACCACTGCCGCACCACGCACGGTCGCGATGCCAAAATTGCAACAGTGCTGTGGCCTCTGCCATCGCCTTCCTCGTCACGCCGGAACTTCACTGCACCAGTCACCAAAAGGGTCACCCAATGGTACCGTTGCTGCTCCCACGACCACAGACAACAGTGCTCAAAGCACCGTCACACGTGCGCTCGCTACAGCGACACCACCTGGTGTCGCGATTTCTCGCACAGTTGCAGCTGTGCTACAGCTACCGCTTTAGTAAAGGAGACTGGCTGCTGCAAATCTTCTTCACTATTTCGCGAATTTACATTGCAAGTCCTCATGCTTTGGAGATGGTGAAGTTGAGTTCGAATTCTGAAATTGTAGCAGTGGTCCTCAAAATCTGAAACTGCAGATCCGGTCCTTCAATATATAAACTCTATTATCTGGTCCTCTGACTTTATAATTACAATAGAAAGAACATAAACCCTGATTTGCTAATTCTATTGCAAAAGTAAAAATCAAAGGGGAAAACATGGAGACGTAATCCACCCCATTTGTTACATGACTTGATAAAACAAATACAAGATTTTACGACAAAAATCTAAGGCCATAAATTTGTTCACCAAAATATCATTCAACCAATAACAATCAAATCACATAAAACCTAACACCGCTCAACTAACACATGTATAGACAAAAATATTTATTCCTAAATACACAAAACAGTATAAAAAATGTGACGCTCTGATACCAATTGTTGGGAACCCAGTTGCTCTACTCAAAAAAATTGATTTCTTGTGACTAGATCATTCCGTTACAGGATTTTCTGTTATATGTATTCAACTTGGAATAAACAATTTTGCACGCAAAAATGGTTTCGAGAAGATTACCCTTGTAGCGTACTTTACAATAATCTATTTTCGCCGCTTCTTGATTCCACCAAAGCTTCAAACCCTCACGCTTTCCTCGGTATTCTCCAATGGCAGTTGTGCAGGTGTGTGGTCACCTTTCTCAAGGCCTAGGTTAAACTAGGATTAAGATTTCTTTGTAAGGAGGAAACACACACTACACCCTTTAGTGTGTGTCTCGCCACTTTTCCAATTAGGTTAAGAAAAATAGTCTTGAGAGACTATTTGTAACCTATTTACACTCCAAAACCCTACCAGGCCTAATACCATAACCTAGGCCCATTTATGCACAACCCAATACAGGTAATAAGCCTGTATAAACTCATTATAGTGAAGCCACTAAGGGAACCTGATCGGACCCAATTAAACTAAGCTCCAATAAATTAATTATGACCCGATCAACTCTTGATCAATCAAAATTAATTTATTAATCACGTTCTATTCCACTAAAAGAACGAGATTGCACTCTTAGTGAAATTGAAATTAGTGAAACAATTAATCAATAATTATATCCTCTGACTTATCGTTCTTACATGTTATCCCCGTCGATCAACTCGAATATTCGGAGTAAGTTAAAATGACCAAAATGTCCTTATCTGAATATTCATAAATTCTCAACTCTCATCTTCTATCTGACAGTTCGATGTGATCACATAACATCATAAAATTCAACAGTCACTATCGAATTACTGAGCTCGGATTCAACTGTCTACTAAAAGAATCAGTGAAATTATGATCATTCACCGTACAACTTGAATTGCATTTTCTGGAATTACATAAAATGCAATCCAAGAGGGTTTGTTTCTGAAATTAACATTCTGTCAGTCCCTCTTGAACTTCTTTTGCTGTCAAATCTTTCTTCGTTTACGTACCTTGAAAAACTGGTGATTTCTGATGCAAACATCACCGGTACTATTCCACCAGAAATTGGTGATTTTAGTGCACTCAGAGTCATTGACCTTAGCTCCAACAGTCTTGTGGGTACAATCCCGTCAAACATTAGGAAGCTTCAATTCCTTCAAGATTTGATTTTGAACTCAAATGAATTAACTGGGAAAATCCCAGTTGAGCTAGGAAATTGTCAAGGCCTAAAGAACATTTTGCTTTTTGATAACAAGCTTGATGGAAACTTACCGTCAGAATTGGGCCAATTATCGAGACTTGAAGTCATCCGCGCCGGCGGTAACAAAGATATCGCTGGAAAAATCCCCGACGAGCTCGGAAACTGCAGCAATTTGACGGTTATAGGCCTAGCTGATACACGGATTTCGGGTTCTTTACCGGCCTCGTTAGGTAAGCTCAAGAAACTGCAGACATTGTCCATATACACCACAATGCTTTCTGGTGAAATCCCACCGGAAATAGGTAACTGTTCTGAGCTTATGTACTTGTATTTGTATGAGAATAGTCTATCTGGTTCAATTCCAAAAGAGATTGGCAAATTGTTAAAGCTGGAAAAACTGTTATTATGGCAAAATAATTTTGTTGGGGAAATTCCAGATGAGATTGGGAATTGCACTAAGTGAATTTCTATAGATTTATCCTTGAATTCTTTATCTGGCATTATACCATGGTCTATTGGTGGTTTGGTTGAACTTCAAGAACTTATGCTAAGTGATAATAATCTGTCCGGTTCAATTCCTACTGTTCTTTCAAATGCTAGAAGTCTTGTCCAGTTGCAGCTCGACGCGAATCGGATATCGGGTTTGATTCCTTCTGAGCTAGGAAATTTGTCAAACCTTGAAGTGTTTTTGGCTTGGCAGAACCAGCTTGAAGGGAGTATACCTTCAACTTTGGCTAGTTGTTGCAACCTTCAGGCACTTGATTTATACCACAATTCGCTCACCGGTATTGTGCCTCCCGGGTTATTTCAACTGCGAAACCTCACTAAGCTTTTGTTGATTTCTAATGATATCTCGGGTACGATACCTTCGGAAATTGGTAACTGCAGTTCCCTAGTGAGACTTAGACTTGGAAACAATCGGATCACGGGTGGAATTCCTAAAGAAATTGGAGGGTTGAAGAGCTTAAATTTTCTTGATTTTTCTGGAAATCGGCTTTCTGGACTGGTTCCTGATGAAATTGGAAGTTGCACAAAATTACAAATGGTGGACATAAGTAATAATACATTAGATGGTCCCCTGCCTAATTCATTATCATCACTTTCCGGGATTGAAGTTCTTGATGTTTCAAGTAACCGCTTATCCGGTCCTATTCCAGCGAGTTTTGGCCGTCTTATTTCGTTGAACAAGCTAATGTTGAACAAGAATTTGTTCTCTGGATCGATTCCTTCATCACTTAGCCTCTGTTCTAGTCTCCAACTACTTGATCTTAGCAGCAATCGGCTTTCTGGCAGCATTCCTTTGGAGTTAAGTAAAATTGAATCTCTTGAAATCGCTCTCAACCTGAGTTGGAATCGACTCATGGGAGAAATTCCGACCCAAATTTCTGCACTTAACAAACTTTCGATTATAGACCTTTCGCACAACAAGCCTCGGGGGGATTTGACTTCTCTTGCCAACCTATTTAACCTCATCTCTCTCAATGTCTCGTATAATAATTTCACCGGTTTTCTTCCTGGCTCTTTCGCCAGTTAACAGCATCAGACCTCGCTGGTAACCCAGAGCTATGTACTTTCGGAGGAGACTCGTGTTTCTTGGATAATGCTGAAGGGCTAGGAGTGGCTAACCAAGTGAGTGAGATGAAAAGGTCTAGGGGACTCAAATTGGCAATTGTATTGCTCATTGCCATGACCATTGCATTGGTGATAATGGGAATACTAGCAGTACTTCGAGCTCGTAGAACTATTCAAGGTGATGATGAATCGGAGATTGGAGATTCATTTCCCTGGAAACTCACCCCATTCCAAAAGCTCAACTTTTCGGTACAAGAAGTATTGAGATGCCTAGTCGATTCCAATGTGATTGGAAAAGGATGTTCAGGAGTCGTCTATCGTGCGGAAATGGACAATGGGGATGTCATAGCGGTTAAAAAACTATGGCCCACAACGCTGGCTGCAACTAATAGATGCAGCAATGAAAAGTCCGGAGTTCGTGATTCCTTCTCAACAGAAGTGAAAACACTGGGTTCAATTCGCCATAAGAACATTGTCAAGTTCTTGGGTTGTTAATGGAATAAAAGCACAAGATTGCTCATGTATGATTATATGCCTAACGGGAGTTTAGGCGGTCTTCTACATGAACGGAACGGTACAGTACTGCTGGAGTGGGAACTGAGGTACCAAATTTTGCTAGGGGTAGCTCGAGGGCTTGCATATTTACACCATGACTGTGTTCCTCCGATTGTTCATGAGACATCAAGGTCAATAACATTCTCATTGGTCTTGAATTTGAGCCTTACATTGTGGATTTCGGCCTTGCGAAGCTCGTCGAGGAATGAGGATGGTGATTTTGGTCGGTCCTCAAATACAATTGCAGGTTCCTATGGATACATTGCCCCTGGTAACTGTTTCTTCTTTCATTCCATGCATTCAATATACAAATATGCCTTTTATTTGCTCAGTTCTACTTACCATTTTCATTTGCAGATTATACGTAGAAAAGAACCTACATGCAAATTCAAAACTTAATAGTTAACTTTTCGCCCTCTTTGTGGCTGACTTTTTGTTAGTATTCTTCTTAAGAATATGGATACATGATGAAGATCACGGAAAAGACTGATGTCTATAGCTACGGCGTGGTTGCAATGGAAGTCTTGACCAGGAAACAACCAATTGATCCAACGATACCCGATGGTCTACACGTAGTGGATTGGGTGAGGCAGAAGAAGGGAGAACTCGAAGTTCTCGATCCAACTTTGCTATCCCGACCTGAATCGGAGATCGAAGAAATGATGCGGGCATTAGGTATAGCTTTATTATGCGCAAACTCGTCCCCCGGTGAAAGGCCTACGATGAAAGATGTAGCCGCATTGCTCAAAGAAATCAAGAATGGAAGGGGAGAGTTTGCAAAAGTTGATGTCCTCCTCAAGGGATCTTCGATGCTGGAAAATCATGAAAGTAAGAACTCAACTGGAGTTCTAGCTACACCCTCGTCAAAATCTGCAATGCGAAACCCGTACCTGGGAAGCGCCAACACAAGCTTCTCGGCTTCATTGTTGCTTTACTCATCTCCCTCTAGTGACAAATGAGGTTCAAGTGAATAATATTATGTTTAATAAACATAGGAAAGGAATTAAATTCGACATTTAGTATCTTATATTAGTCCTCTTTTTTCCTTAGTTTGGATTGCTTGTTCTTGTGTCATTACATGTAAAGAAGAAAAGATGAAAGATTTGTTGAAACTGTGATGAAGCTAACATATTCAGTTTTGTCTGGTGGGAGAGTAATTTAGGTAGATGCTAACAAGATTGACTTTATCTCCCCCAGGGTTTAAGGTTCCATTACAACTTAATGGGACCCACCAAGAAAATAATCAAAAACATGTTTTTTTTATATTTTCTAAGTAAAATATGTGATTAAAAAATAGTTTGAAAAATTGTGTTGTAAAAAGTATTGTTAAAAACACTTTTGCCAAACGTAGGCCAGCTCAAGAATGCCTCAGCCGTATATATAGAAATATCATTTTGTTATTATAATAAAATATTTGATATTTGATTTTTTTTTTTATAATATAATATTGAAAAATGGATTGTACTTGTCAAGTCTTATTTTCTGGTAATCGGTTTTGGGGTTGCTAAAGAGCATTATTATTATTCTAAGGAGAAAATAATTGCAATAGATTTGTGGGGAATACCGCAACCTTCAATTGATTTATGTCTATCAATTTTACGGGGAAAAAATAAATGCATGATAATAGATGCATACGCCAGTTCGTCCTATTCTTTTTTCTGATCTTCAGTTACAATAGTATTAAAAATATTATTATCAATGACTTTAGACACAATTTTTGTTGTACTATAAAACTCTTCATTTTTTTGTGTCAAATATAAAAGTCACCCTTACCATTAAAAACACCCAAGTCCAAATGACGAGCACAAATCTTAAGGAATAAGACTTGTAGCACGTAAAATGTTGGGAAATACGGGATTGCCTGATTACAAAAATTAATTTCCTGTCATCTAAACGTTTCATTACAAGATTTCGTTTGTTCTATTTATTTGACTAGACTAAATATTTTTGGAACACATAATAGTAAAACATTACTCTTGTATCATGTACAATTAATTCTCTACGACGCTTTGTCCCCCACCACCACTTCAGACCTCCAAGCCTTCTTTGGTGTTCTCCATGAATCCTAGAAAAATTGCAATATTTTTTTCTTGTGTATGGACACATAATAATTGAATCACTATATTAATTGGGTTATTAATATCATATATTTGGGACTATGAAAACAACTCTATTAAATAGGACTCTTTTCAATCCAAAAATATTTGATACTTATCAATATCCAGCATACACGCTGGTGCGTGTCTAGCACTCGTGTCATGCCATGTGTCCAATAAACGTGACACATCTGTCCAACTAATTAATTTCATTGCAAATCATAATAAATTATGCCTCTTATAATTTGTTCAAAACCTTACATGGAAGTCATCGAAGGAACCTAATCAGATTCAATTAAACCAAACTCCGATAAATTAATTTTGACTTGACAAACTCATTACCTGTCAAAATAATATATAGGCTCAAGACTTTTTGGGAATGTAAAGAGATTGATATCCAAAAATGGCCACAAAGTGAATACTAACAATATTTCAAACGAAAACTTCAAAACTTTCATAAACTTCAAGAACCACAAAGAGTTAAAACATAAAATACAAAGATCGCATCTCTTATACAAAAGAAATCAGAAACCTAAACAAACTCGCAACAAACCACAAAGAAACCTATACAGAATAACAATCTGTATACAAACCACAAATATCCACTGATTTTACACGAAGAATCAGTAATAGAACCACAAAGATTTGCGAGAATCAGAAACTAGTTTAGGGTTTTCTGAGAGAAAACGAGAGAGAGAAAGTTGAGAGACGAAACGTTGCTGCTCCAGAAATTGTGAGATCAAAAGTCAGTATCACCAATATCAATCAGAATGAACGGCTCAGATTAAAGAACAATGATCCAATGGTGCGGTATAAGGCGGTGATACATTTGGGCTGAAAATTCCGGGTCAACTGCTTGGGCCTTTCACTTGGTTCCGGTCCAAGACAATAATACATATACTTGGGCTGAAAGCTTCAGTTTGGGCTGAAAAATGGGCTGACTAAAATTGGATCTACATACTCCACCTCAATTTTGGATCAGCTCACCTGTAAATATCAGAATTCAAAGCAGTATCACAATTCTAACAAGTTAAGAGAAATTAAAGCATCTTTAAATTTATTTATAGGTATTATTTTAGTTCCTGCATCTGCAGGATTCAACTGAGTTGGGATTTTAACAAGTTTAATCACACCCTTTTCAGTTATATCCCTAATGAAATGAAATTTAACATCAATGTGTTTGGATCTATTATGAAAAACAGGATTCTTACACAAGTGTAAAGCACTTAAGCTATCTGTACTAAGTTCAATAACAGAATCATCAATACATGAGATTTCAGACAACAAACCTTTTAACCAGATACACTCTTTCACTGCATCAGTGGCAGCAATATATTCTGCCTCAGTTGAGGACAGTGCCACAAGTTTCTGTAATTGTGATTTCCAACTAATGCATGTACCATTTAAAGTAAAGAAATATGCAGAAGTAGACTTCCTATTGTCAATATTACCTGCAAAATCTGAGTCTACATAACCTTTTAACTTGAAATCATTTTTGGTTCTAAAAAATGCTAAACTCAGATTTGCAGTGCCTTTAAGGTATTTTAAAAGTGATTTAACAGCTTCCCAGTGTAGCTCACCAGGATTACTCATGAACCTACTAAGAACACTCACTGCAAAAGCAATATCAGGTCTGGTACACACCATAAGGTACATTACAGATCCTATAGCATTAGAATATGGTACATTTTTCATTCTTAGTTCTTCTTCTGCAGTTCTAGGACAATGATCAGATGACAGTTTAAAATGAGCAGCCAAAGGTAAGGATACAGGTTTAGAATCAATTAAATTAAATCTGGTCAGAACTTTTTCAATATAATGCTTTTGATTTAAAAATAGATTCCCTGATTGTTTATCTCTAAATATGTCCATACCCAAAATCCTTTTAGCATGTCCTAAATCTTTCATTTCAAATTCAGAATGCAATTTGTTTTTCAACAGGTTTATTTCATGCATATTAGGCCCAGCAATTAACATATCATCAACATATAGCAACAAATATATGAAATCAGAATTATCAATCTTGAAATAAAAACAAGAATCATATTGGCTCTTTTTAAAATTTAGGCTTTGGATATAAGAATCAAACCTCTTATACCACTGCCTAGGCGCTTGTTTCAAGCCATATAGGGATTTTTTCAATAGACAAACTAAATCAGATTTCCCCCCTTTTTCAAAACCTTTTGGCTGATTCATATATATAGTTTCATCTAGAGATCCATATAGAAAAGCAGTTTTAACGTCCATTTGTTCAAGTTCTAAATTAAAATGAGCAACAAGAGCAAATAGTATTCTGATAGAAGTATACTTAACCACAGGAGAAAATATTTCATTGTAATCAATTCCTTCTTTTTGAGAAAAACCCTTAGCCACAAGCCTAGCCTTGTACCTAGGTTTAACATCTTTTGAATCACTTTCCTTTATTTTAAAAATCCATTTACAGTCAATGATCCTTTTATTATAGGGTCTATTAACCAAAATCCAAGTGCCATTTTTCAGAAGAGAATCCATCTCTTCCTTCATGGCAGCCAACCATAGATCTGATTCTTTTGAAGAAACAGCTTCTTCAAAAGATTCAGGTTCAAAAACAAGTGGATCAGAATAAGTATATGCAGACACAAAATCAGGATCCTGAAACTTAAGGGGTGGTCTTATTTCCCTTCTAGGTCTATCCCTAGCTAATTGATAATTATCAAGGTCTGTTTCAGTTTCAGGAATATTACCAGGCAATGGTGAAGTCTCAGTCAATACAGGTTCAGGATTGTCATTTTGAAAATGTGGGGGTTGCTCCACCTGAAACTGAGTATGGGGCAGGCCATTTTCATCACCTAAATGGTCTGCACTCAGCTCAGTGGTAAGAAAATCTTTATCATTTACAGGATCATCTAATTTTTCATTTTTACATGGGAAAACAGTTTCATTAAAAATGACAGACCTACTTAAAATAACCCTGTAACCTCCCTGCTCCCTAACCCAAAGTCTATAGCCCTTGACCCCTTCTCCATATCCCAAGAACACACATTTCAGAGATCTGGAGTCAAGTTTGGTTTCTGTTTGATGTGAGTAGGCAGCACACCCAAAAATTTTTAATTTTGAAAAATCTGGAATAGAATTATTCCAAATCTGATCAGGTATTTTGAAATTAATTGCACTGCAGGGAGAAAGATTGATCAAGTAGGAAGCAGTTTTAACAGCTTCTCCCCAGAAAATTTTTGGCATATTAGAATCAAGTAGAAGACACCTAGTTCTTTCTAAAAGAGTTCTATTCATTCTTTCAGCAACCCCATTTTGCTGTGGACTGTATGCAACAGTCCTATGTCTAAGGATTCCTAAGCTGCTACAAAAGGAATCAAAGTCTTGATTGCAAAATTCTAATCCATTGTCTGTCCTAATTATTTTTACCTTCTTATCCTTCAAATTTTGGACTAAGGTAATCCAGTTTTTAAAAACAGACACTGTAGCATCCTTAGTTTTCAACAAATGAACCCAAGTTTTTCTAGAAAAATCATCTATAATAAGAAGAAAGTACCTATATCCTGAGACTGAATTAACAGGAGCTGGACCCCATAAGTCAGCATGCAAATATTCAAGAACATCAATAGATTTATGAATACCTTTATCAAAAGAAGTCCTTTTCTGTTTTCCTAATACACATTTTTCACAGAATTCAAGTTTATGTAGCACATCATTACCAAAAACACCTTTGTTTTCAAGTAACTTAAGGCCTTTTTCACCTAAGTGTCCTAATCTTTTATGCCATAAAACAGTTTTGTCCACATCAGACACAGCATTAAAAGATCTAGCATAAACAGGTAAGGTATTCAGCACATAGATCCCATTAATTTTGGGAGTAGTAAAAATCATCAAGTTACTTTTGAAAATACTTAAGTAACTTTTAAACATTCTAATCTCATAAGATTCAGAATCAAGAACACCAAGAGAGATTAGATTTCTTTTCAAATCAGGAACATATCTTGTTTGGTTTAAAACAAGAGTTTTGTCATTATCAAGTTTTAACAAAATCTTCCCAGTTCCTTTCACATCACATGTAACATTGTTACCAAGTTTCACAGAGCCATAATGATCAGAACAGAAGTCAGAAAATAAATTTCTTTCAGGACACATATGAAAAGTGCAACCGGAATCAAGTATCCATTCATGTTTGCTTTCAGATTCAATGGTAACATAAACCACTCCATTATTGTCTTGGACTGCAGCCTCTGTTTGATTACTGGTTCCTATTTCATTTTTCCTTTTGAAACAATTTTTGATATGATGTCCAGGTTGGCCACAATAGTAACAAAGTCTGGGTCTATTTATGTTATCAAGTCCCCCAGAATTATCTTGCCCCCTGACATTATTCTGACTTCTATGGTTGTCTTGATTTCTAGAGTTATCATAACCTCTAAAATTGGTCTGATTTCTAGAGTTATTTGATCCTCTATAGGTGTTGTCATTTGACTTATTGAATGTGGCTCTATATTGGAAATTCCCTCTTGCAGGCTTATTATTAACATTATTCCAGGTTCTAACATTGCTAGAGGTATTCCAATTTCTATTGAAATTACTCACTGGCTTATTATTCCTAGAGGGAGCCTTTTTCTTAAAAGATCCTATCACATTATAAGCCTCTTTAGGATTGTTCTTGAACTCAAGTTCTTTATTTTTAAGTGAAGTATGAACAATTTCAGTAGTCAATTTTTGTCCTCCATATTCAAGAGCATTTCTAAGGTCTTTGAACTTATCACCCATAGCATTAAGCAAACACACAACCTTTTGTTCATCAGTTAATTTTTCTTCACAATTTAACAAACTCTGTGTAATTTTGGTAAACCTACTCATGTTCTCATCTACATCCTTTGAAGGATCAAATTTAAAAGAAAAATATTGTTTCCATAGAAAACATTTATCAGGCAAAGACACAGTAGCATAAACTTCTTCTAGTTTGTCCCATAATTCCATAGTAGTTTTAGTCTTGCCTACTTGTCTAATGACATTATCAGATAAGTGTAAAAACAGAGTACTCCATGCAATTTCATCCATTTCAAGTTGTTTATCCTGAGGGGTATCATGAGGCCAGGACATATCTATAGCCTTGGCACATTTCATTTGGAGTAATAAAGCCTTCATTTTCTGGCTCCAGAGATTAAAGTCTCCTTTGCCATTCCATACTTCAACATCTACTTTTACAGTAGCCATTGAAGTAATGACTAAATGATTTTAGAAGATTATTTTAAATTGAAGGCTTTGTTATTCCCAAAAAAAAATAGACAGATTAAAACACAAAGTACAAACACTGAAACCCAAGAATTATCAGTAAATATTCTACAAAGATCAAGATACAAGAATAAGGTTTCAAACAATTTATGAAACTGCAAGGCAAACAAGATGATTACAATTCAAACACTAATCAGATAACTACACAATACCAATGTATAGAAACAGGTTCTCCCAGTATATCCCTCAACCTATTTATGGGTCAGCCCAACCTCCCTCAGATTCCCGGATTCTCAAGGAATCCTGGACAAAGGTAAGAATTAGGGTCCAATAATAGGCTTCAACGGAGGAATTTAGGGAAAAACCCAAGAATTTGGAGAAATAATCAATATGAATTGAAGTAAATTGTAAAGAGATCACCTGATGCAAAGTTATATATCCTCAGCAGCAAAAAGATTATTTTTCCACAAAGATTCAAGAACCACAGGTTCAAAACAACCAAATTCCAGAAATGTTGCGAAGATCAGCCAACCAAAAATATGTAGGATCTATTGTATATTGATTCAGTATATTTATTAAGTAAATATACTGAAAACTAAAACAGAATAAAGATCCCAAAGAATTATATATGACTCAGTAAAATCCAAAAACGTAAGAAAACCTAATTTCAAAATAGGTTTTAAACCAAGAAAAATACCACAAAGCAAATTTCTGAACCACGAAGAAAGTTTGAAAAATAAAATTTCAAACGATTTTCAGAAACCAAAAAATTCCAGAATCATAAACTAGTTTACAAACAGGTTTTCAAGAAACTTTAAGAAAAGAAATATTTTCTCAAAGATTACCACTACGAACTGAAGAACCCTAAAACGATGTAAACAGTAACCACAAAGAGATTTTCAGGAGAAACACAGATCCGTACAAAAATCTTGGATCTAACAAAACTGAGTCAAGAATCAACGTTTATATCATGAACCCTAAGGCTCTGATACCACTGTAAAGAGATTGATATCCAAAAATGGCCACAAAGTGAATACTAACAATATTTCAAACGAAAACTTCAAAACTTTCATAAACTTCAAGAACCACAAAGAGTTAAAACATAAAATACAAAGATCGCATCTCTTATACAAAAGAAATCAGAAACCTAAACAAACTCGCAACAAACCACAAAGAAACCTATACAGAATAACAATCTGTATACAAACCACAAAGATCCACTGATTTTACACGAAGAATCAGTAATAGAACCACAAAGATTTGCGAGAATCAGAAACTAGTTTAGGGTTTTCTGAGAGAAAACGAGAGAGAGAAAGTTGAGAGACGAAACGTTGCTGCTCCAGAAATTGTGAGATCAAAAGTCAGTATCACCAATATCAATCAGAATGAACGGCTCAGATTAAAGAACAATGATCCAATGGTGCGGTATAAGGCGGTGATACATTTGGGCTGAAAATTCCGGGTCAACTGCTTGGGCCTTTCACTTGGTTCCGGTCCAAGACAATAATACATATACTTGGGCTGAAAGCTTCAGTTTGGGCTGAAAAATGGGCTGACTAAAATTGGATCTACAGGGAACATCTGCCCCTTATTGATCCCAAAATTATAGAGGATAAAATAATGAATATACGGAACAAAATTCGCTTTCTGGAGGATAGGAAACATAAAATTCGAACCCTTCCATCCCTTTGTCCTAATTAAGATTTTTCTTACAACGTGCATACAAACCTTCTTCAACCCCACAATGACCAGCTACTGTTTTACTTTTGGGCTCTACTCACTCAAAAGCACTAGAATGTGATTCATCTTTCCCCTGATCTAACACTAGTTTGAACTTTGACAGATTTAGTTTTCATATTTAGGATAACCACATTCATTCTCATAGGATCTGGGAACAAATCTTCGTCCACTACCTTCTTCTTCTTGTCACTGAATGTAACTCATCAAGATTCAAATGCATCTTGCAGGAGATTTCGAAACGCCACACAATTGTTAGTTGTATGTGACAAAGAATTATGGCGTTTACAGTATTTCTTGTCCTTAACTTGTTCTAGACTTGACAATTTGTGTTTATCGCTCAACTTTATTTGCTTATCTTTATAAAGTTGGTTAAATACTACTTCAGCCTTGGTCACATCAAATGAGAATGTTCTAACTTTTTTTTTCTTCGTTCAATCCCTCATTTTTGGCTTCTGGTTATAACTTAACTGACTCTTTACACGATCAAGTTTTTCCCTTAACCAACTTAGCCAAGCATATTTTTCTGTTTCGTCCTGTTCTATCCAAATTTCATGAATTTCACAATTGTGGTCTCTATAATAAATCACTTTGCTAGAATTTCTCACTTGCTCTTCCTCTCTTAACAATCGTTTGTAATTAATGACGCTAGCACTTAGTTGAAATTAGGAATGTAAATAGGGCGGGTTCGGGCGCGCAATTTCTTAGTGTTCCTTGCCCTATCTCTAGACCCGCAAAGTCGTAGGGCTAATCTGGACAGGGGTTGAGGAGTACAACTAGATGGTGAGATTTGAGAGAAACGAAACAATTTACGTTTAGGGTTAGAAATTTTATTAGTTTAAAGAATGTATTTTATATTATATTTAGTAAAACAGAATATATTAACAAATATGAACTTAGTGTAGTGTTTGAGGTTTACATATCTCTCCCACGTAGGTTCTATTCCTACCACCTCATTTCCACTTCACAATTCATTCTTCAGTTAAAAAAAAAAAAAAAAATTGTTATTCTTGGGTTTTGGGGTGGGTACATCCCGAACCAACCTTGAAAGCTCCACAGGCAGGAGGATTCAACTTGAACCTGCCCCCACAGACGCAATTATTTGAGGCGGGGATCGGCGCCTCACGGGTCTCGGCTCCATCGAATTTGTTTGCCATCCCTAGTTGAAATAGGTCCAAGAATTCCCTATCTTGGAACTTCTTTTTTAAGTCAAAGCTTAGACAACACTGAGAAATTTTCACAAACTCTTTAACATGCCCCCATATGAGATGTACCAGTATTTGGCACTTCATTATTGTGGGTCACTCTTGAAGCATATCCAAAATGAGGATTATTTCCCATTAGATTAATGCTTTGAGTCTGAGTGTGTGGGTGCCTCCTAAATAAGAATAAAATTCAGTTAAGTGACTGAAATGTCCTACCGACTTGGTCATTAACTCGTTCAATGTGCATAGTTGTTTAACCATATTATCATAATGTACATTCTCTGTTTGAACAGACTTTTCGGCATTATGTATTTTTTGAAGTCTCACCTATTCAACAAAATCCACTAGTACAAAAAATCATAACAAAAAATGAGGAATACACGTCGATTTTTCAAAAAATCGACGTGTAAAATAGGACGGTGTCATTTTCGTAATTAAAATTTAGGAAAAGGCGTCAGTTTCCATTTTAAACCGACGCGCAAAGTCGGACCGGCCGACTTTGCGCGTCGGTTCAAGAAAAAATCGACGCGAGAAACCCCGATTTCTCGCGTCGGTTCAAGGAGAACCGACGCGAGAAACCGGGGTTTCTCGCGTCGATTTTTTCTTAAACCGACGCCTCTTCTTATAAAAAAAATTCTCCCGGTAATTTCATACACACTCTCGCGCCTCTTTCTCTCTTTCACTAGTACTCTCATGCCTCTCTCTCTCTCTTTCACTCTCACAATTCTCTTCTCTCTACTCTCACGATTCTCTTCTCCCGCCGCCACCTCCACCGCCCGGCACTCCTCTACCGCCGCCACCTCCTACATTGTAAGACCCGATTCTCATTTTTGTATAATGTATGTATATGTATGTGTGTATAAATATGTGTCTATAGAATTATATATTTGTGTATATATATTTGTGTGTATATATATTTGTGTGCCTGTGCGTGTGTGTGTGTATATATATATATACACACACACACGCACAGAAATATGTGTGTATATATATATATATATATGCCTATGTGTGTGTGTATGTATATATATGTGTGTGTGTGTGTGTGTATTTGTTATTATATAAATATGTTAATTACATGTTAATATGTATAAATGTGTTAATTAAATTTTAATATATATAAATTTGGGTGTTAAATTTATATTGTTGATTTTAAGTTAGTAGATAGATACATTTTAATATTTTAATTATTGGAGTTGAAATTATGAGATATTAAGTCATGAAATCTTAGCATGACTTTTTAGGAATTGAGAATGGATTTCGAATTAAACTTGGAGTAGTTGAAGTTTGATTGGAGTTGTATTTGATTTTTGAATATATCGAGGTTGAACATTTTGGTTTATTGTGGCATTTTGATTCTTCCTACAGGTTGGTTAAGTCTAATTTATAGGGGAGGTTCTGTCGAGATTTTTTTAGAATTTTATAAATACAAAATGAAAATTATAGTTTAAAGTGATTTTTACTATTACAAAATTGACCATACTAAATAAATAATTACATAAAACATAATCATTGTAATAAAATTACGAAATTTCCAACCTAAAAAAGTATCGTATTTGATTTCAAATATTAATATATAGTTAGTTTAAGGATGTATCATGAAAAATATTTACGCAAAAGTAATAAATTTTTTTAATTATATCTTCACATATAGGTCATTGATATGAATCGGGGTTGGATGTATGGCAGACGTAATAGACATGAATATGTAAAAGGTGTTGAAGAGTTTATGAAATGTGCGGATGAAAACAAGAGAAAGAAAGGTGAAACAATGATTTTGTGTCCTTGTTACGATTGTAAGAATTTGAGAAAGTTTCATAGTTTTGATCAAGTGAAGAGTCATTTGATTCGTCGTGGGTTTAAGGAAGGTTATACACGATGGATATGGCATGGTGAGAGTATGCTTCCCAGGACGAGCACTGGTGACGATGTTGGTGATCAGCAGCAGAATAATTCAAGCAATATTTGTGAGAATGATTTGGAAAATGACGAGAATGATATGATAGACGAAATGATGCGTGATATACAAGGGGAATACATTGAAAAGCCTCATGTATTAGATAACTTGTTCAACGAGTCTGAGAAGCCTCTGTTTTCTGGTTGTAATAAATTCACTAAATTGTCTGTTGTACTAAAATTGTATAACTTGAAAGCAAGCAATAGGTGGAGTGATAAGAGTTTCACGGCATTATTGGGACTGTTACGAGAGATGCTTCCGGAAGATAACGAACTTCCTAGTTCAATTTACGAGGTAAAGAAATTGGTGTGCCCGATGGGTATGGAGATTGAGAGGATACATGCATATCCAAATGATTGTATACTGTATCGAAATGATTACAAGGACTTGCATCTATGTCCAAAGTGTGGGGCATCACGATATAAACGGAAGAACGTGAATGATAATTGTGGTGATAAGAAAAGCCCTCCGGCAAAGGTGTTATGGTATTTACCTGTAATACCAAGATTTAAACGTTTGTTTGCCAATGCAAAGGATGCAAAGAACTTGCGGTGGCATGTCGACGGGAGAAAAGAAGATGGAAAACTAAGACATGTGGCTGATTCTCCTCAATGGAGGAATATTAACAGGTTGTTTTCCGAGTTTGGGAGCGAAGATAGAAATCTTAGGCTGGGACTATGTACAGATGGGATGAACCCACACGATAATATGAGTATTCGACAATCTTCCTCTTTGGTTATGTATGAAGCGCAAGTATATCATGTTATCTTTGTTAAGTGCATTTTTATACACTTTTTATACCTTTAAAATAGCATATTTTGGAACATCTTGAACAAATATCTACTAATTTATGCATATTTTGTGTTTAAAGAGGTTAATATCCAAGTTTGAGGCCAAAAACCACAAAAGAAGTGCAAATTACGCTGAAATTGGAAGTTTGGGGACCATTTTGTCACCTCCGGGAAGTTTTGGACAAGCCACGCAATTAACCAAGGGACCAAATTGAAAGATTTCAAAAGTTGAAGGGCCAAAAGTGAAATTTTAGAAGGACATATTTGAAAGAAATCTGAAAATTTGGGGACTAAATTGCTCGAGATTAAAAGATAGAGGACTTGATGGAAATTACGGAATGGACTTAGCTGCAAAACCATCCTTTAGTTGAGCCACGCGATCCCGTGGCTCGAACTAAGTCGCGAATGCGACTTGGACCTCGAAACAGACCCGAGGCCAAGCTGGCCCCGAAATTTAAACCGCGCGATCGCGCGGTTGCAAAACAAAAAAAATATATATATTTTTCGGGCCGGACCGGGTCAACCCGACCGACCCGGTTCGGCCCTGAAGCTGAATTTCGCTGATCTTTGCCTTTTTTTTAGGGTTTTGGATGATTTTGGGGTATTATAAATAGAAAAAATCAGATTTTTAGGTTGACCCATGTAAGTTCTTGCCTCTTTAACTTTTCTTTGTAATTTTTATCTTGATTTTCATACTTTTAATGCAATGTTAAGTTAATATTTTTATGTTTAGTAAAGTTATTGTGCATTTAAGTTGTTTATTATTGTTGGGCTTTTGATTATTGTTATTTTCTCATATTTCCATCAAGAAGGTTATTTATTTCTTATGCATTTAATGCTTTGTGTTTGAGTTGTTAAAGATATTAATGGTTGATGAAGAAACTTGATTCAAAGTGAAGGATTCTTGGGTTTTCACTTCAAGAACTTTACAAAAAGGGGAAGTTTCCTTTATTCTCTTGTTTTTAATCTTTATTTTTAGTATTATTCATATGTTTATGTTGTTTGTTAAATATTGTTGTTAGTTTATTATGGGTTAATGTTATTGTGTTGGGATTTTTGACTAATTTATTTTTATTTAAGCATTTTAAGTAGTTTTTAGATTTTTGGTATTTATGTTTACATGTTTATGATTATGAATGTTGTTTTAGGTTTTTTGTAACTTTTAAATGTTTGTTACTATTTTAAGATGTCATTGGAATTTACTACACAAGTTAGGTGATTTTAAAATTGCCCATGTAATTTGGTTAATTAATTAACTACCACTAATTGATTTGAAAAGAAGAAATTAGTATAGTTATGAAAACTAAATTCACTTTGTTTTATGTTATGTAACTTGTTTCAATCATCAAGTTTATGTTTTCATTAAAGTGTTTAGATTAATTAGTTTTATTCTAAGTTTCATGTTATTATCTATTTGCTTTAGTTAACTAGTTTACATATTGTCATGTTTCTTATTTGTGTCACTTAGTTAGTAATTCACCACAAAACATATTTTTATGTTACTTGACTTTTCTTTAAAAACGAAATCAATAATTTTAGTTACAAATTAATCAATCCTCGTGGGTACGATAACCCAGACTTCTCTAGTCCACTTTACTACTTGAACGCGAACCGTGCACTTGCGGTATACGATTTTAGCGAACAATCTTTGTTAATATCAGGGCACAAACAACCGGGTAATGACATAGATGTTTATCTAGCCCCACTAATTGAAGATTTAAAACTGTTGTGGGATGAAGGCGTGTCTGTGTTTGATGCATATACTCAGATGAATTTCACCTTACGTGCTATGATATTTTGCACCGTAAATGATTTTCCAGCTTATGGTAACTTGTCGGGTTATACTAACAAAGGACCTAAAGCATGTCCCGTTTGTGAAGAAGACATGATTGATCTTTGGTTGAAAAACTGCAAGAAAAATGTCTTTATGAGTCATAGAAGATTTCTCCCTACTAACCACCCTTATCGCAAGAAGAAAAAGCCATTCAATGAAAAAATCGAGGCTCGAACAGCTCGCTTACCATTAACAGGAGGTGAGGTATATGAACGAGTTAAAAATTTTGATGTTTCGTTTGGAAAAACTTTTAAGCCTCCTCAGAAGAGTCTTTGGAAGAAAAAGGTTCATATTCTGGGATCTACCTTATTGGCAACACTTATCTGTAAGGCATTGTCTTGATGTAATGCACGTGGAGAAAAATGTTTGTGATAGCATAATTGGGACATTGTTGAACATTCCAGGAAAGACGAAAGATGGTATTAAAGTCAGGAAGGACATTGTAGAAATGGGGATAAGGGATCAATTAGCACCTCAAGAGTCGGAAAATCGTACTTATTTACCCCCAGCTTGCTATACTTTGTCGAGAAAAGAGAAAACAAGTTTTTGTGAGTGCCTGCATACTATTAAGGTTCCATCTGGGTACTCATCAAACATTAAAAGTCTTGTCTCTATGAAGGACTTAAAATTGGTTGGTATGAAGTCTCATGATTGTCATGTCGTAATGCAACAATTGTTACCAGTTGCAATTCGAGACATTCTCCCAAAACATGTTAGACAAGTCATTATAAAACTTTATTTTTTCTTCAATGCAATTTGCAGCAAAGTTATTGATTCGGAGGAGTTGGATGATTTGCAGGCCGATATTGTTATCACTCTATGTCAATTTGAAATGTATTTTTCGCCATCATTTTTTGACTTTATGGTGCACTTACTTGTTCACTTGGTGAGAGAAATTAAGATTTGTGGTCCAGTATTCTTGAGGTATATGTATCCATTTGAGAGATACATGAGTATATTGAAAGGATATGTGAGAAATCGATTTCGACCTGAAGGAAGTATCATTGAAGGTTATGCTGCTGAGGAGGCTATTGAATTTTGTACTGATTACTTGGATGATGTTGAGACTATTGGTGTTCCTAAATCTCGGCATGATGGAAGACTTGAAGGTAAAGGTACTATTGGATGCAAGTCAATCGTCCCCAATGTTGAATTGTGATATAAAGCACACCTCCTTGTATTACAACACCTTCCTGAAGTTCATCCATATTTGGACGAGCATATGTCCATCATAAGGCAGCAGAATCCTTCAAAAGTTGAAAGGTGGGTAACTAATGAACATAATCGTTCATTTGCAAAATGGTTCAAAGATAAAGTCATGAAAGAATTGTCACAAACACCGAATACCATTGTTGAAACGGTAAAGTGGTTAGCTTACGGTCCTAGCACGATTGTGAGGTCATATGAAGCATATGACATTAATGGGTATACGTTTTATACTAAACGTCAAGATGATAAGAGTGCAGTGCAAAACAGTGGAGTGACACAAGTAGCACTATCAAGAGATTTTTCAAATGCTAAAGATACCATGCCAGTAGATTCCTCGATGTCCTATTATGGTATCATTGAAGATATTTGGGAACTTGATTATAGGGAGTTCAAGTTTCCTCTCTTCCAATGTAAATGGGTTGATAACCGATGGGGTGTTCGGGTGGATGAATTAGGATTCACTATGGTGGATTTCGGACGGTTGGGTTATCTAGACGAGCCATTCATATTTGCATCACAAGCCAAACAGGTATTTTACGTTCTTGATCCTGCCGATACTAAGTGGTCAGTCGTCCTTCAAGGCAAGAGACGCATTGTTGGGATTGGTGATGTAGTAGATGAAGAAGATTATGATCACTTAGATGAAACCCCTCCATTTTCTATCGGTATACAACGGAGTGCAACTTTAGGGGAAGATAATATTGAATCAAATTATATGCGTTGGGATCATGAAGAAGGATTATGGATTGACCGTCGTTCCTGATTATTAATTGTATGAGTTTATTTACACAGTCTTTGCTTATAACTTTCTTTTATTTTTCATATATGCTCTATACATTGTTAATAATTTCATTTGTGATTTTGATAACAATAATTTATTAATACGTTGTTATATGTATAGGTACGTTAACAGTAGTCCCAATATAATGGTCGAGTCTTCATCATCTTCAGATGATCATCGTACTACTAGCACCAAAAGGACTAGAGGGTCAACAATGTGCAAAAACATGAAGAAGGTCGGGGAAGTGAATGTCATCGAGTTCGATGACAAACATAGGCCAATCGGACCAGGCAAGGGGAACTTCAAACATTATGTCGGGTGTTTGGCCCGTATTCACGTTGACATTAACATCAGTGATTGGCACAAGGTTGATCTCGGCCTTAAGGACTTGATGTGGGAAGAAATAAAGGTACTATCACTTTATACATGGTTAATTGATAACGTTTCATAATTTTTTCTTATAACATCACATATTATATTCGTCTTTCAGAGGGAGTTCAACATCCCCGATGACGCAGCCAAAAAAAGGGTGTTGAAAGTTGCGGGGATGCGATGAAAGATTTCAAGACTCGGCTGGTTCATGATTATATTACACATGACCACCCGAAATACACATCTCCTATGCAACTTTACTCCTTTATAACTGAAGAGCAATGGGACTCGTTCAAGAAAGAACGCCAGACTGAGAAATTTAAGGTATATATATTTAAATGTACGCATGTGATTTATTAAGTTGAAAATTAAATACTTGATGTGACATTTTTCAGGAAAAAAGTAAGAAGGTCAGGGATGCTCAATTGCGTAACGAGCACATTATATGGGCTCAGCTGGTTATGTGGGGATGAAGCCACAGTGGGTAGTCAGTGACCCACTGTCTTCTAGTTCTTCATGCGACATGATTAGCTCGTCGATTGTAAGTGAGGATCGAAGTTTAGATTGGATTCGAGCTAGATCGAAGAAGAAAGAAGATGGAAGTTATTACATCCCCAACGAGAAAACGAGGGGGGTGTTTGATAAAATTGTAAGTATATCATGATTATTTTTTCATAATTTAAATTCAAATTTACTTAAATATATACTTATATTTATGTTTCATTTTTCTGTTAATAGGTTGAAAAAGCTGAGCAGTCCACGCAGGGGACATTTGTGGCAAGTAGACAGCATGATATGTTAAGTGAAGCCCTTGGTAAGCCGGATCACCCTGGTAGGGCGAGGGGGTATGGCGTCTATGTGACCACGAGGAATGTTTACGGCAGGCCTAATGATTACATTAGATGTTCGTGTGGGGTCGTCTCAGTAGACGATATTAAGGAGATGATCACGTCAGAGATGGAGGATAGTATATCCGAGCGGGTCAGGCATCAGACCATGTCGGAGATGCAGAGTAAATTCGATACTATGCAGAGGGACTACCATAGTATGCAGACTAAATACGATGCTATCCTCCAGTGCCTGGGCTTAAATGTTGAGGCCGAGGTGGACGTAACTCCACAGCCCAGACCACCAACTCGCAGCAGTTGCCACTCCGTGGATCCAGATCCATTTCATGGACTTCAGGTATTTAATGTTATGTTATTTAGAATTTTTTAGCATTGTTTATGTTATTTCAACTGGAAGTTGCTAACATATATGTTCAATGATGTTGTACAATAGAATCCGACTCCTTGTCGTCTCGCCATAAGTCTTAATGGTGAGAAACAAATAGTAGCGAGCGGGATGGTTTATCCAGCCGGACTCGACACGGTGGTGCATCATCAACCTCTTTGGCCTGATCATGCTAAGGTGTCCATTGACCACATTGTCGATGGTGCAGAAGCGTTTTGTATTCCAGTGCCATCTCAATACCACACCACAGTGGGGGAAGCTATTGGAAGCTTCTTGCAATGACCCAAGGAGTTGGTGATTTTTGGAGAGGTGCAAACATTTAGTTATATAAAATATTATGTCAATATTAATTTCTTTTAAATTTGTATAACAACTGAAAATGATAAAAATTATCTTGTTGTAGGAAGAGGCACCACAACAGGCCAAAAAATTGAACGAAGGAAAAACACCCCAGAGTTTCGAAATGTCATCCACACAGCGACCTGCGATTGTTGACAATGAGACGTTACAACGTCTGGGTGATGATTGTAAAATGTTACACACTGTGGTCATTCAATTGCCTGTTGGTGATGACTTCTACCAGGTACCCGTTGATGCCGCCGTGTTCAATTTTGCATTCGATGATGGTTTTTATGTTACAGTCGGAGACATCACCGACTTGCTTACGATGCAATGGTTGGATACATCTATCTTACAATTGTTTTCATTGTAAGACATCTGATCAAAAATTATAACGTCAATTTAAATCATTATTTTATTTTTATTTATTGGTATTATTATTTTTTAGGTACCTCCATGAGTTGTGTCAGGAATACGGTATTGAATCGATTGGATTCATGTCTCCGACACACATTGCGTCAATTTCAGTAAGAACAAATGCAAATGGTGTTATAAATTACTTGGCCAGCACTATGAAGGCAATGAAAACTAAGAAATTCATTATAGCACCGTATTTTCAGGAGTAAGACCATTGATATTCTCTAATTTTTAACCCAATTTGAATGATATTATATTTAAAGTTGTATTTACACGTTCATAATACGTAGGAATCATTGGATGTTGCTAGTTATTTCTCCTGGGAAGAATACGATGTACTTCTTAGATTCAGCTGCTGCATCTAAGCGTGACTTGGATATCAAGCCGATATTGAACACATAAGTTAGGAAACTTTTAATGAAATAATTGTGGAGTTGTGGTGAAATTGATTGTGGAGTTTTGATTGTTGAGAAGTTGATAGTTTTGAATAGCAGGGTCCCCCTACAGGTTGGATAAGTTCAATTTATAGGGGAGACTCTGCCAAAATTTCTGTAGGAAATTTGAGTCATATTATTTTTTTGTAGCTTGTTGATATAATTTATTGAAATTTTACGGCTTTCAAAACGTATTGGACAGTTGGAGGCATGAGGACAAAATCCAATACAATGTGGAAAAACGTAAAAGTATGAAAACATAGATTTAAACTTTATTAAAAATCTTTGAATTATTTCTATATTTTATTTAGTTTGATTACTAATATTGTTATTTTTTAATGTGAATATTCCGGTGTTCCCAACAACCTGGAGAGTCTGAGTGTGGCTACTACGTTATGAGAAATATGTATGAGATAGTCACAGAACACTTTCAACTTACTTCGTCAGAAAATGTATAAGTCATTGAAAATGAGAATTTTAATAATGACTTTATATTTTATGAAAAAATAACTAATAATTCATTTTGATTGTTTGTAGGCATTTAAAGAATATTATTCAACGGAGGAAGTAATCGAGATTCAAAACTTATGGGCAAAATACTTCGTTCATAGGTTTGTGTAAATCGAAGCGTAATCAAACTTGCACTTACATATATATTTAATTTGTATCTTAAATTAACAATTTTGTAAGTATAATTGTTGTTAATTTAATTTTATTACGCATATATCGATTATACATATATTTGGTGATGCGCATGTTCAGGTTATCGCAGACCACGTCCTGGTCACTGCAAGCCACGACCTGCAGTGGCCTGGGTGGCAAGTCACGTCCAGGTGACTGCAGGCCACGACGTGCAGTGGCCTGGGTCATTGCAGGCCACGACATGCAGTGGCCTGGGTCATTGCAGGCTACGTCCAAGTCACTGCAGGCCACGACCTGCAGTGGCCTGGGTCATTGCAGGCCACGTCCAGGTCACTGCAGGTCATAAAAAAAAAACTTTGGGCGTCCAAAACCGACGCCCAAAGTTATTTTTTGTTTTTATTTTTTTTACTTTAGGCGTCAGTTTTAAATTAGAACCGACGTCCAAAACTGACTTTGCACGTCGGTTTACAACCGACGCCTAAAGTCAAGACTTTACGCGTCTGCATCATATGCGTCGTCGCTACAACCGACGCGTATTCCGTTTTCCAACCGACGCAAATTCATATTTCTGTACTGGTGATCCTATTAAGGTCCCCAACCAGTGAGCGCATCAAATTGGGGCTGAGCTCTGTCATGGATTCATAGTGACTACTTTTTGGAGTTTGGCCAATTTCCTAGCTCTCCAATCATTTTGGCTACGTCTTTGTCAAGATATTGTAACCCTTCTTCTATACCAAGGTCCCACTAGGCGTGACAATTTGTATGCGCGTGATTTCGTGCAAAATAATTAAGTGAAAACTTAGAAAATGTGTGCATGAACAAACATGTTGATACAAAGTTTCAAAAGGAGTATAATTGAGACTGGAGTCGTTGCCTCTCAAAGGCGCAAGCCCACAATTACAAGAAAAGGGAAATTCGACATGTAGAGTAGAATAAAGGAAATTACATTCTCTGTTTTGAGAGTTAATTTGTTGGTCCTTCAAAATGTCTTCATTTCTTGCTTTTATGAATCTAGTAATCACTTCCCTAAAAGTGCCATTTAGTTTCGAAGTTGCCATATCTTTATTTGAGTGATCCCACTAATTGCACATTCGATAACTGCAACACATGACTTATCCAATAACTTCTTTCGCCCATAACTACTCTAATACTTTGCCAGTTTTGCTCCATGCTCTTCTTTTTTTGAGACATATTCTATTGGAATCTCACCCAGGATTTGTGCTCATTTCGCTTCCCTCGCCCTAATAGGGCGAATCTTGTCTTGTTCAATTAGCCCTAATGGGGCACACTCGTCCTTTAGGCTAGGTAACATTTCGCTCAATGTTGACCATTCTAATGCCCATGTATCAGTGTCGCATTAACCTTTATTTTTGGACGAATTTAAGTGTAAACAAGGAAATATGTTATTTATAAATAATTCATTTGAAACCATGAGGATCATAATAGTTATTGAGGGAAAATTGTTGAGATTCAATGTTCTCTTAATCGAGGCACAAATAAACAAGTTAATAAAAAGATTGTTAGTTGAAAACAAGTAAAAGATTTGTGCCTCGATTAAGAGAACATTGAATCTCAACAATTTTCCCTCAATAACTATTATGATCCTCATGGTTTCAAATGAATTATTGATTAAATCCAAAAAAATGAATCATAGCATAAGATAAAAAAGCCTTTGATATTAATTTATTCAGGGCATGATAATACCATGCAAATTACATTTTACATAGTAGTATATAAAAACCACTTATTCAATCAATCAAGTGTTGCAACAGCAATACTGATAAAGAGGTGGATAGCATTTGCCTGACTGGAAACCTGATCTTTGGCAAAACCCATTGCAGTCAGGAAGATCTTCACATTTTCCTTGGCATTGAACTTCAGCCTCCCCTACATAAATAAACACTACAAAATCCTATGTCAGAAATAATAACACACACACACACACACTATATATATATATATATATATATATATATATATATATATATATATAAAGTGAATTTGATTGTACTCATCAGTACAAAAGATAAAAATATATTTATTATATCTTGCTATTGATGAATTATTTTCCGTAATTTTGGAGTTTGTGTCCTTCTTTATTTAAGATAAGGTGGTTTAAAACAACAATAATTTTAGGGAGAAATGTCACAATGAATGTGTGACATCCCACAATGTCACTTAAAAATGTCTCCAAGAAATGTCTCTCCAAAACAATATCTAATTCTTGAATATGAAGTGTAATACATACCTATTGAGACGAGCAAAATGGCTAGTAGAGTGATTTTTGCAAGTTTCTTGGCAATTGGATAGAGACTTGGGTCCTCCATTTTAACTTGCTCAAGTGAGTGTATAAACCAATTTATTGTTGAGATTTTCTAACTTCCCTACAAGTTATATATAGAGCAATTTCAAAGAATACTTCTAAAGCAGATTACAATATTATTTTAGATTTTAACAATCTTAAACGAGGATACATGGGAGACAAGATATGGACAATCTTATTATATCAGATTCTAGTAAAAATAATAATAATATATATAATAAGAAAAGAGTCAAAATTATATCAGATTCTAGTAATATAATAAGAAAAGAGTAAAAATCAAGGCTCAGTTAATTCTATGATCATATGCAAGATTTCACACTACAAGAAAATGATCCTTCACTGACGGCCAACTATCCGACGGAAGCCGGTGCCGTCGGAAATTTCCGACGAAACTTGTGATACCGTCGGAAATTTACGACGGAAAGTATAATACCGGTCGAAAATTTCCAACGGAATAATTGTAACACCCCAAGTTCAAAAATCTAAAACCTAGGCGTGTTAACTTTCATTCACATTATATGCGAAATTAAATCGTTTACACATTAAAAATTTCATTTTTCTATTATAAAATTTTACAGAAATTTCGGCAGAGTCTCCTCTATAAATTGGACTTAACCAACCTGTATAGAGACAACATAACCGACATAAAATTTATACAAGATCAACCACATCTCAACTATATTCGTCATCGCCAAAACCAATTCATTCAATCCCCAAACTTCTCAACATAAATTAAATTCAGATCATGATCTCCATTTAACTAAATGGAGAAGTGATAAACTACTAATGAGATAAATAACTTATCAAAATTAAATTCAATAAACAATTAAAAGAATGGACTAATAAAAAATACCAAAGAAAACAATTATGAACTTTCCAATTCAAACTTCATTTGGAATGAGAAATCGTGGTACTATGCAAGTTTGCCACCAAATGCTCTCTCCTCAGATCATCTAACTTTCATCACCTGAAATATTAGGGAGGGATTGGGGTGAGCTAAAGCTCAGTAAGTAAACTTTATGCATGAAATGCATGCTTTTGACATGAATGCTTTAAAAATTTCATAAATGTATCCCCATTTACTTTACTTTCCAAAACTTTCAAACTTTTCAAACTTTCATTTCATTTCAAAACTTTAACTTCATTTCCATCGTGAGCTCACTTGGTGTATCTTCTAGTCAATCAGATAACAGTAGGAAATTCTTATTTGGAACCAGATTAACTTTCACATTTCCACCGCAAAGCGGCTCATTCACTTCATTCCACCGCAAAGCGGCTCATTCACTTCATTCCACCGCAAAGCAGTTTAACAGTCCACCGTAAAACGGTTGAACATTCCGTCGCAAAGCGACTTAATTCGGGTACACCGGTCGCCCGCGCCCCATTTCCCACTCGCATCTTTCATGAACTAGAAGTACACCCATTCATTTCTTAAAAACTTGGGATACATAACCTTTGAACAAACTTGCACCTTGACACATTTCTTTCATTTAAAAACATTTGACTTCCCAATTTCGATGCCAATGCATGCTTGATGATGTAATGACATGATAATGTGCATGCTTGAACATTCTTCTCAATAACATATACTTTCATAAAGTAAATGAAATTCATCAAAGCAAGTAAGTTGCAAGATAGTCATTTACACATTTCACATTTACATTCAACTTCTATAAAGATAGGGGGAAGTTTACTTACCTGATGTCCTTAGCATTTACCGTTATCTGGATTTGCAAGTGGAGGAACATCAGCTGCTCGTAACGTCAATGTACCAAAATCCTAGTTGTACCCATTCATTTAATAAAATATACTTTTAGTTCAAAATCACATTTTAAACTCTAAGCAAGGTTAAAATTTCTATTTCATTCACAATTTAATCCCAAATGTGACCTTACGCTAGGTCCAACACACAACACCATATTCGAAATAAGATGTCAATTTCAATGTACTTTAGAAAGCTTTTTCTTACCTTTTAATTCAAATTAAATTACAACATTACATAGCTTGACCTAGCTTTACAAAATTTCTCAATAAAATTCTAATTATCCATAATCAGAAGATTCTCAAACATTGTTGCCAATTAAACCTAAAACTGAGGATTTACCATCACAGGTCAACGTTGTTAAAATTAACATTGCTAAAATTTGAAATTTGTAAATAAATTCCTAAATCCAAATTTCACATTATAACTCAAACATTATCAAATAATTAACTAATTTCATAATCCCATCAAATCCGAATTCTGAAAATAAACTATACATATAAGTTATAATACTAAATTCCTAAATTTCAAAGTCTAAAATTGTTATGCACATTTACAATTCACAAATTTCATAAATTGGAAAGTCTAAAATTTATGTGTATGTATAATATCAATATATACATACATATATTTAAATTACTCCAATCTGAAATTCGAAATTAAAACTCAACATTAAATTTTAGATTCAAGTAAGCTAACTAAATTGAAATCTGAACACACACACCCCCTTTATGACATTATTCCTAAAATCTGTGAATCTCCATGTATTGGATACACACTGACATCATTAAATTCCATATTTTAAAATTTGGCATTTAACATATGAAATTTAGACTAAAATTTTAATATGAAATTATATATTTATACACATAGAAATCTGAAATTTACGTATATATATATATATATATATATATATATATATATATATATATATAGACACACACACACATATACACACCCATTATCAAAAATTTGAAATTAACAACTGAGGTTACAAAAATTCTGAAATTACAATCAAATTCGAAATCTACAAGTTACTATAAAACCCGAATACCCACATATAGATGTATATTATTCCATATATACGTGGATGTGTGCGAGTGTGTGGCCATGTGGGTGCGCGGGTGTGAGGAGTCCGAGCAGCTGCGCTCGAGAGGGACAGCGGCAGTAGCTACTACCGGTGATGAGGGTGGCTGGGAGCATGAGAGGCGAGAGCGGGTGTGAGAGAGAGAGAGAGAGAGAGGAAGGCAAGAGAAGAGACCGAGGCGAGCAAGAGGGTGAGAGTGAGAATTTAGGTTTAAATGTTTAAGATTTGGTAATTTGCAATTAAGTCCCTCAACTCTCATAAATTGGTAATTTAAGTCCACGACCATCAAATAAAATTTCCAAAGTGTCACCAAACTTTTTCCACCTTCAATTCATGAAATCTAAGTCGCTCACCGCCTAATACCAGTAGAAATCGACAAGTTTAACAAATAAAACAAAAAACTAGACATAGAATTGTACATAAACAAATTTATCAACATTTTAATTGGCACATTGATCGTGACGGCGTCCAAGTCCTTCCACTGAAAATTCATTCAAAACATTGACGTAAGATTCATTAAATTTCAAATTTCAAATAACATTAACATTAATATTACGTGAAATTTTAAAGGACACGAAAATGAAAAGCGGTATTACAATAATACCTGTCGGAAATTTTCGACGGGAAGTAGAAGTACGTCGAAAATTTCCGACGGCATTTATGGACAATCTTATTATATCAGATTCTAGTAATAATAATAATAATATATATAATAAGAAAAGAGACAAAATTATATCAGATTCTAGTAATATAATAAGAAAAGAGTAAAAATCAAGGCTCAGTTAATTCCAAGATCATGTGCAAGATTTCACACTACAAGAAAATGATCCTTCACAGACGGCCAACTACCCGACGGAAGCCGGTGTCGTCGAAAATTTTCTACGAAACAAAATCCCGTCGGAAATTTCCGACAGAATAATACCCGTCGTTAAATTCCGACGGAACTTGTGGTACCGTCGGAAATTTACGACGGAAAGTATAATACCGGTCGAAAATTTCCAACGAATTAATACCCGTCGAAAATTTTCGACGGGAAGTAGAAGTCCGTCGGAAATTTCCAACGGCATTTATGGACAATCCTATTATATCAAATATTAATAATAATAATAATAAGAAAAGAGGAAAAATCAAGGCTCAGTTAATTCCATGATCATGTGCAAGATTTCACACTACAAGAAAATGATCCTTCACAGAAGGCCAACTATCCAACGGAAGCCGATGCCATCGGAAATTTTCGACGAAAGAAAATCCCGTCGAAAATTTCCGACGGAATAATACCCGTCGGTAAATTCCGACGGAACTTGTGGTACCGTCGAAAATTTAAGACGGAAAGTATAATACCGATCGGAAATTTCCAACGGAATAATACCCGTCGAAAATTTCCGACGGGAAGTAGAAGTCCGTCGGAAATTTCCGACGGCATTTATGGACAATCCTATTATATCAAATTCTAGTAATAATAATAATAATAATAATAACAATAACAATAATAATAATAATAATAATAATAATAATAATAATAATAATAATAATAATAATAATAATAATAATAATAATAATAATAATAATAATAATAATAATAAGAAAATAGTCAAAATTATGTCAGATTCTAGTAATATAATAAGAAAAGAGGAAAAATCAAGGCTCAGTTAATTCCATGATCATGTGCAAGATTTCACACTACAAGAAAACGATCCTTCACCGACGGCCAATTATCCGACGGAAGCCCGTGCCGTCGGAAATTTACAACGAAACAAAATCCCGTCGGAAATTTCGGACGGAATAATACCCGTCGGTAAATTCCGACGGAACTTGTGGTACCGTCGGAAATTTACGACGAAAAGTATAATACCGGTCGTAAATTTCCAACGGAATAATACCCATCGGACATTTCCGACGGTATTTATGGACAATCCTATTATATCAGATTCTAGTAATATAATAAGAAAAGATTAAAAATCAAGGCTCAGTTAATTCCATGATCATGTGCAAGATTTCACACTACAATAAAACGATCCTTCACTAAATAATTATCCGACGGAAGCCGGTGCTGTCGAAAATTTCCGACTAAATAATACCCGTCGGTAAATTCCGACGGAACTTGTGGTACCGTCGAAAATTTATGACGAAAAGTATAATACCGGTCGGAAATTTCCAACGGAATAATACCCGTCAGACATTTCCGACGGGAAGTAGAAGTCCGTCGAAAATTTCCGACGGCATTTATGGACAATCTTATTATATCAGATTCTAGTAATAATAATAATAATAATAATAATAATAATAATAATAATAATAATAATAATAATAATAAGAAGAAGAAGAAGAAGAAGAAGAAGAAGAAGAAGAAGAAGAAGAAGAAGAAGAAGAAGAAAAAAGTCAAAATTATATCATATTCGAGTAATATAATAAGAAAAGAGTAAAAATCAAGGCTCAGTTAATTCCATGATCATGTGCAAGGTTTCACACTACAAGAAAATGATCCTTCACAGACGGCCAACTATCCAACAGAAGTCGGTGCCGTCGGAAATTTCCGACGAAACAAAATCCCGTATAAAATTTCCGACGGAATAATATACCCGTCGGTAAATTCCGACAGAACTTGTGGTACCGTCGGAAATTTACGACGGAAAGTATAATAAAAGGTCGAAAATTTCAAATGGAATAATACCCGTCGGAAATTTTCGAATGGAAGTAGAAGTCCGTCGAAAATTTTCGACGGCATTTATTGACAATCTTATTATATCAGATTCTAGTAATAATAATAATAATATATATAATAAAAAAAGAGACAAAATTATATCAGATTCTAGTAATATAATAAGAAAAGCGTAAAAATCAAGGCTCAGTTAATTCCATGATCATGTGCAAGATTTCACACTACAAGAAAATGATCCTTCACCGACGTCCAACTATCCGACGGAAACTGGTGCCATCGAAAATTTCCGACGAAAAAAAATCCCGTCGAAAATTTCCGACGGAATAATGCACGTCGGTAAATTCCAACGGAACTTGTGGTACCGTCGGAAATCTACGACGAAAAGTATTATACTGGGCATAAATTTCCAACGGAGTATTACCCGTCGGACATTTTCGACGGTATTTATGGACAATCCTATTATATCAGATTCTAGTAATAATAATGATGAAAATATATATAATAAGAAAGAGTCAAAATTATATCAGATTCTAGTAATATAATAAGAAAAGAGTAAAAATCAAGGCTCAGTTAATTCTATGATCATGTGCAAGATTTCACACTACAAGAAAATGATCCTTCACCGACGGCCAACTATCCGACGGAAGCCGGTGCCGTCGAAAATTTACGACGAAACTTGTGATACCGTCGGGAATTTACGACGGAAAGTATAATACCGGTCGAAAATTTCCAACGGAATAATACCTGTCAGACATTTCCGATGGGAAGTAGAAGTCCGTCAGAAATTTCCGACGGCATTTATGGACAAAATCTTATTATATCAGATTCTAGTAATAATAATAATAATAAGAAAAGAGTAAAAATTATATCAGATTCTAGTAATATAATAAGAAAAAAGTAAAAATCAAGGCTCAATTAATTCCATGATCATGTGCAAGATTTCACACTACAAGATAATGATCCTTCACCGACGGCCAACTATCCGTCGGAAGCCGGTGCCGTCGAAAATTTCCGACGAAACAAAATCCCGTGGGAAATTTTCGACAGAATAATACCCGTCGTTAAATTCCGACGGAACTTGTGGTACCATCAGAAATTTATGACGGAAAGTATAATACCGGTCGAAAATTTCCAACGGAATAATACCCGTCGGAAATTTTCGACGGGAATTAGAAGTCCGTCGGAAATTTCCGACGACATTTATGGACAATCTTATTATATCAGATTCTAGCAATAATAATAATAATAATAATAATAATAATAATAATAATAAGAAAAGAGTCAAAATTATGTCAGATTCTAGTAATATAATAAGAAAAGAGGAAAAATCAAGGCTAAGTTAATTCCATGATCATGTGCAAGATTTCACACTACAAGAAAACGATCCTTCACCGACGGCCAACTATCCGACGGAAGCCCGTGCCGTCGAAAATTTACGACGAAACAAAATCCCGTCGAAAATTTCGGACGAAATAATACCCGTCGGTAAATTCCGACGGAACTTGTGGTACCGTCGAAAATATACGAAGGAAATTATAATACCGGTCGGAAATTTCAAACGGAATAATACCCGTCAGAAATTTCCGATGGGAAGTAGAAGTCCGTCGGAAATTTCCCACGGCATTTATTGACAATCTTATTATATTAGATTCTAGAAATAATAATAATAATAATAATAATAATAATAATAATAATAATAATAATAATAATAATAATAATAATAATAATAATATATAATAAAAAAAGAGAAAAAATTATATCATATTCTAGAAATATAATAAGAAAAGCGTAAAAATCAAGGCTCGGTTAATTCCATGATCATGTGCAAGATTTCACACTACAAGAAAACGATCCTTCACCGACGTCCAACTATCCGACGGAAGCCGGTGCCCTTGAAAATTTCCGACGAAACAAAATCCCGTCGAAAATTTCTGACGGAATAATACCCGTCGGTAAATTTCAACAGAACTTGTGGTACCGTCAGAAATTTACGACAGAAAGTTTAATACCCATAGAAAATTTCCGACGGAATAATACCCGTCAGACATTTCCGACGGGAAGTAGAAGTCCGTCGGAAATTTCCGACGGCGTTTATGGACAATCTTATTTTATCAGATTCTAGTAACAATAATAATAATATATATAATAAGAAAAGAGTTAAAATTATATCAGATTCTGGTACTATAATAAGAAAATAGTCAAAATAAAGGCTCAGTTAATTCCACGATCATGTGCAAGATTTCACACTACAAAAAAACGATCCTTCACCGACGGCCGACTATCCGACGGAAGCCTATGCTGTCGAAAATTTCCGACGAAACAAAATTCCGTCGATAAATTTCCGACCGAATAATACCCTTCGGTAAATTTCGACGGAACTTGTGGTACCGTCGGAAATTTACGACGGAAAGTATAATAGCGGTCGGAAATTTCCAACGGGTGAGATTTCCAACGGAATAATACCCGTCGGAAATTTCCGACGGGAAGTAGAAGTCCGTCGAAAATTTCCAACGACATTTATGGACAATCCTATTATATCAAATAATAATATTAATATTAATAATAATAATAATAATAATAATAATAATAATAATAATAATAATAATAATAATAATAATAATAAGAAAAGAGTAAAAATTATTTCAGATTCTAGTAATGTAATAAGAAAAGAGTAAAAATCAAGGCTCAGTTAATTCCATGATCATGTGCAATATTTCACACTATAAGAAAATGATCCTTCACCGTTGGCCAACTATCCGACGGAAGCCGGTGCCGTCGGAAATTTCCGACGAAACAAAATCCCGTCGGAAATTTCCAACGGAATAATACCCGTCGGTAAATTTCGACGGAACTTGTGGTACCGTCGAAAATTTACGACGGAAAGTATAATACCGGTCGGAAACTCCAACGGAATAATACCCGTCGAAAATTTCCGACGGGAAGTAGAAGTCCGTCGGAAATTTCGGACGTTATTTATGGACAATCCTATTATATCAGATTCTAATAATAATAATAATAATAATAATAATAATAATAATAATAAATATAATAAGAAAAGAGACAAAATTATATCGGATTCTGGTAATATAATAAGAAAAGAGTAAAAATCAAGGCTCAGTTAATTCCATGATCATGTACAAGATTTCACACTACAATAAAACGATCCTTAAACGACGGCCAACTATCCGACGAAACAAAATCCCGTCGGAAATTTCCGACGGAATAATACCCGTCGGTAAATTCCGACGGAACTTGTGGTACCGTCGGAAATTTACGAAGGAAAGTATAATACCGGTCGGAAATTTCCAACAGAATAATACCCGTCAGGAAGTAAAAGTCCGTCGGAAATTTTCTATGGCATTTGTGGATAATCTTATTATATCAGATTCTAGTAATAATAATAATAATATATATAATAAGAAAAGTAACAAAATTATATCAGATTCTAGTAATATAATAAGAAAAACGTAAAAATCAAGGCTCGGTTAATTCCATGATCATGTGCAAGATTTCACACTACAAGAAAACGATCCTTCACCGACGTCCAACTATCCGACGGAAGCCGGTGCCGTCGAAAATTTCCGACGAAACAAAATCCCGTCGGAAATTTCTGACGGAATAATACCCGTCAGTAAATTTCAACAGAACTTGTGGTACCGTCAGAAATTTACGACGGAAAGTTTAATACCCATCGGAAATTTCCGACGGAATAATACCCGTCAGACATTTCCGACGGGAAGTAGAAGTCCGTCGGAAATTTCCGACGGCGTTTATGGACAATCTTATTTTATCATATTCTAGTAACAACAACAACAACAATAATAATAATAATAATAATAATAATAATAATAATAATAATAATAATAATAATAATAATAATAATAATAATAATAAGAGTCAAAATTACATTAGATTCTGGTAATATAATAAGAAAATAGTAAAAATCAATGCTCAGTTAATTCCATGATCGTGTACAAGATTTCACACTACAATAAAACGATCCTTAAACGACGGCCAACTATCCGACGAAACAAAATCCCGTCGAAAATTTCCGACGGAATAATACCCGTCGGTAAATTCCGACGGAACTTGTGGTACCATCGGAAATTTACGAAGGAAAGTATAATACCGGTCGGAAATTTCCAACGGAATAATACCCGTCGGGAAGTAAAAGTCCGTCGGAAATTTTCTATGGCATTTGTGGACAATCTTATTATATCAGATTCTAGTAATAATAATAATAATAATATATATAATAAGAAAAGAGACAAAATTATATCAGATTCTAGTAATATAATAAGAAAAACGTAAAAATCAAGGCTCGGTTAATTCCATGATCATGTGCAATATTTCACACTACAAGAAAACGATCCTTCACCGACGTCCAACTATCCGACGGAAGCCGGTGCCGTCGAAAATTTCCGACGAAACAAAATCCCGTCGGAAATTTCTGACGGAATAATACCCGTCGATAAATTTCAACAGAACTTGTGGTACCGTCAGAAATTTACGACGGAAAGTTTAATACCCATCGGAAATTTCCGACGGAATAATACCCGTCAAACATTTCCGACGGGAAGTAGAAGTCCGTCGGAAATTTCCGACGGCGTTTATGGACAATCTTATTTTATCAGATTCTAGTAACAATAATAATAATATATATAATAAGAAAAGAGTTAAAATTATATCAGATTCTGGTAATATAATAAGAAAAGAGTCAAAATCAAGGCTCAGTTAATTCCACGATCATGTGCAAGATTTCACACTACAAAAAAACGATCCTTCACCGACGGCCGACTATCCGACAGAAGCCTATGCTGTCGAAAATTTCCGACGAAACAAAATTCCGTCGAAAATTTCCTACCGAATAATACCCGTTGGTAAATTCCGACGGAACTTGGGGTACCGTCGAAAATTTACGACGAAAAGTATAATACCGGTCGGAAATTTCCAATGGGTGAGATTCCAACGGAATAATACCCGTCGAAAATTTCCGACGGGAAGTAGAAGTCCGTCTAAAATTTCCAACGACATTTATGGACAATCCTATTATATCAAATAATAATAATAATAATAATAATAATAATAATAATAATAATAATAATAATAATAATAATAAGAAAAGAGTAAAAATTATTTCAGATTCTAGTAATGTAATAAGAAAAGAGTAAAAATCAAGGCTCAGTTAATTCCATGATCATGTGCAAGATTTCACACTATAAGAAAATGATCCTTCACCGTTGGCCAACTATCCGACGGAAGCCGGTGCCGTCGGAAATTTCCGACGAAACAAAATCCCGTCGAAAATTTCCAACGGAATAATACCCGTCGGAAATTTCCGACGGGAAGTAGAAGTCCATCGGAAATTTCGGACGTTATTTATGGACAATCCTATTATATCAGATTCTAGTAATAATAATAATAATAAATATAATAAGAAAAGAGACAAAATTATATCAAATTCTGGTAATATAATAAGAAAAGAGTAAAAATCAAGGCTCAGTTAATTCCATGATCATGTACAAGATTTCACACTACAATAAAACGATCCTTAAACGACGGCCAACTATCCGACGAAACAAAATCCCGTCGGAAATTTCCGACGGAATAATACCCGTCGGTAAATTCCGATGGAACTTGTGGTACCGTCGAAAATTTACGAAGGAAAGTATAATACCGGTCGGAAATTTCCAACGGAATAATACCCGTCGGGAAGTAAAAGTCTGTCGAAAATTTTCTATGGAATTTGTGGACAATCTTATTATATCAGATTCTAGTAATAAAAATAATAATATATATAATAGGAAAAGAGACAAAATTATATCAGATTCTAGTAATATAATAAGAAAAACGTAAAAATCAAGGCTCGGTTAATTCCATGATCATGTGCAAGATTTCACACTACAAGAAAACGATCCTTAACCGGCGTCCAACTATCCGACGGAAGCCGGTGCCTTCGGAAATTTCTGACGAAACAAAATCCCGTCGAAAATTTCTGACGGAATAATACCCGTCGATAAATTCCGACGGAACTTATGGTGCCGTCGGAAATTTACGACGAAAAGTATAATACCGGTCAGAAATTTCCAATGGAATAATACCCGTCGGACATTTCCGACGGGAAGTTGAAGTTTGTTGGAAATTTTCGACGGCATTTATGTACAATCCTATTATATCAGATTCTAATAATAATAATAATAATAATAATAATAATAATAATAATAATAATAATAATAATAATAATAATAATAATAATAATAGTCAAAATTATATTAGATTCTAGTAATATAATAAGAAAAGAGTGAAAATCAAGGCTCAGTTAATTCCATGATCATGTGCAAGATTTCACACTAAAAGAAAACGATCCTTCACCGACGGCCGACTATCCGACGGAAGCCGATGCCGTCGGAAATTTCCGACGAAACAAAATCCCGTCGAAAATTTTCGACGGAATAATACCTGTCGGTAAATTCTGACGGAACTTGTGATACCGTCGGAAATTTACGACGAAAAGTATAATACCGGTCGGAAATTTCCAACGGAATAATACTCGTCGAAAATTTCCGACGGGAAGTAGAAGTAGAAGTCGATCGGAAATTTCCGACGGCATTTATGATCAATCCTATTATATCAGATAATAATAATAATAATAATAATAATAATAATAATAATAAGAAAAAAGTCAAAATTATATCAGATTCTAGTAATAATATAATAAGAAAAGAGTAAATGCGTGATCATGTGCAAGATTTCATGAGGAGATTAAAATCTTAGTGTAATTAGTCATAAAAAAAAAGTATGTCTTAATTAAATTTTAAGCACAAGCAACATTAAAAACGAAAAGAAAAAGTGAGGATGTTAAATTATATTTCTAATTTTCTAAATTAGAAGTCGTAATCGACAAGCAACATTTGCATCTTCGAATCCCAGTCCACAAGTCCAAAACTTGCAAGGATGAAATAAAATAATCTTCAATGTTGAAGAAATGTCGCCTTTGACTTTGTAATGACAAGTAATAAAAATAATGCTATTAATTAAACAAATTTTATACTTAGGGTAAGTTGTGAGTTCTGTGAAAAATGTCACATTAGAAGAAAATATTTTTCTATTTTTACATTTGTCACGGCGTTAAAAATAAAATTTAACATTTCATGGTACAAGCACTTTAAACTCAATTTGGCTATATTCATATGATAAAAAAAAAAAAAATACACACACACACACACATATCCTTAGGGAAGGGTTAAGAAAAGTTTTTTCAACTTCCATGAAATCCAAATTCTTTTCCACATTTTGCAAACAAACATACAGAGATAGGGTTTAGTCCACGGACGGAACCATAATTTTTATTCAATCCGGCTCCATTTAAAGTGTAAATAACTTCTTTCCGAAAATTAAGTTTTAATTTTTTCTAGAAATATCCCTTACATTTTGTGAAGAAAGTATAAGATTTCATGATCATTAGGAATTTGTCTCATCTTTGCTAGGTGTAAATTAGAAAATACAAATAGTGATGACAGTGCAACAGAGTAATATTGTAGAATAATATGGTTAGACCGTAATAACATCTCCATTTACGTATGGAAACCTGAATTTGCATAGATTCATCACCTGATCACTCCACAATTAAACAGACATAGATGTTACACTCTAACGAAATAATCAAAAGGAGGAAGAATTTACTGCCAAGAATGCTTACAACTTATTTATATGTTCAATAATCGTCCTCTTTTTTTTTTTTTTTTTATCATGATCCATTGTTGCATAATAAACCGAATTACACAATTCAAGTTTGTAATCAACGAAGTAAAAAATGAAAAAGCCCTAAATTTGTATAAAAATGTCATAAACCCTAAAATTATATTTAACCCAAATACACAATTCATTGTTTTTAAAATGAAATTAGAACACTAAATATTGTAAAATAAACAAGAAATTAAGCAAAATATACATTACAAAAACATACAAAATTGAAAAATAAGAAATGATTAAAGAGATTTCATTAACTTAGCAATAATAAAAAAAAAAAAAAGCCAAAATAGAAACGAAACTAGTTAAGAATGTCAGAAGAAAAGGTGCGCTAGCAATCGATCGACAACATGAGGCTGAGGAGTAGCAGGGACGAGTGTCAAGATACGATTGCATTTTTTTTTTTAGAGGATTAATCTGCTTGCATGGCTGATAGACGGATCATTAGTGAGTTTATTTCGGCCAATTCGAAATCGAAAATTGAGCAAGTCACAAAATGATCATGATCGACCATGCTAAATTTACTTCTAGATTGTGAATGGCAGAGTTTTAAATCCCAATTAATGTTGGTGATGAATTGTGCCTGAGCGGCATTATCTTGCTTCCTAATATTTCAGATAAATAGAGGTCATCGGTGGTGGTTGAATCTCGTCGTTGCTGCATAAATGGACTCCTACAACTGCAGAAACTCACTGTTCTACAACCGGAATCGAGATTTACACTCTCGTGAGTATGCAAGCGGTTCTGGTTTAGTGATTTTGATGGAACAGACACTGGTAGTACCTAGTGAAATTATAGTGAATCACAAATTATAATGTCGTCTGAGCAATTGTACTGTGACCTCATCTCATCATGCGACATGAACATTAAAATGTGCATAAAGATTTTATCACGAATTTTAATATGTTTTGAGCTTCTGTGATTTCATCTTGTTGTGTGACCTAATCACTATAATATGTATTAAAATGCTATTTGAGATGTGTGACTTATGTCTACAAGCGTTTATATTTCACCTGATCATATGTGGCACGTTAGTGAATGAATTGTATTTCTGCGTGATTTAATAGTAGTTCAAAATGTGACCTCAACTTATGAATATGTAGTCAAATGTTGTTTAAGATCTGTGGTTTATATGGGCATGAAAGATTTATTCGGGCTTGCACTTGTGTGACTTTAAGAGTCTTTATGTGACTTGGTCGTTTGTGTCACATTTCCTGACCAAATTTCAAGAGCTTGAAGTAGAATTTCTGGAATGGAATGGAATTAAGAATGTGACTTTGCAACATGGGACATGGAAAATTAAATGTAAAGACACAAAAATATTTTTCACTAACTAATGTAACTCGCATTATTGTGCAAGGATGGATTATATGCAATTTTTTAATTTTTTTGGATGGATCATTGTCAGCCTTGGTAATGTTCGATCAAGGTTGCAATTATTCGAAGTTTGTGGACTTAGTTATGACAGAGTTTGCATTGACTCGTAACAAAGTTGCAATCATGATGAGTCACGTATTGAAGAGCAACATTCAACCCCTCAAAATAAAAGTGACATTAATGTATTGTCTTACATGACATTGTGAAAATTTAAAGTTGTCTAAATTTTATGAACAGACTGTCACAGATAAGTTGGGACAGAAACCAATTAACAATAAATTGTTAAGATTTGTTTTAGCTCAATACCAGATGAATCTTGCTGATACATATTCGTTTGGATAGTAAAACGTAAATGAACAGAATAAATTATGCAGAATTGTAAATAAACAAGAACACAATAATTTGAGCTTAACGTGGGAAAAATCCTAACAGGGAAAACCCATGGCCCGCATCCTGCGGAAAAAAACCAATCACTATATAAGAAAATAATTTATACAGATAAATCTAAACTACAGGATGAATTTACGCATAGACTTATCAAACATCCAAGAAATAGATCACTCTTTGATCCTTCTATGACATGTAATATGAGCTGTCGTCCCACCACTCTTCAGTACTTTCTTTGAATTTGCAACAATTTTCAGCAATACGAACTTTCGTTCGATCTCGATCAAAACCTCCAGTTTGATCTTTAGGCTGAAGGACTTTTCTTCTCTCAGTGATTGATAATCTCCTCTCGGAGAACCGAAGTTGTAATGATGTAGAAGTCGTGTATAATAAGCACCACACGAAAATCGGCTTCCAAACTTCTTCGAAAAAATGTCCCGTCTTTCTTCTATTTAAATACAATTAAGGTACTTGTCCTCCAAGTTTCCTTATTGCAAAAGATCTCTATTACCGGTAAAATAAAGCAGGGATAATTAGAGAAATGTAAGATAATTATTCTTAAATAAATCTTACCATAACTCAGGATAGAGAAAAATCATGAAGGATGTTACCATAAGTTAATTATTTACCAATCAAGTGATTAACATAAACTTGGACACCAAGAATAGGAACCATATTTTCGGCCAAATCAAGAATCTTTACAATTAAGATATTTGGCCATTCAAGAAACAATCTTACCATATGTAGATAAACTTGAATATGCTCGGCCCTATCAAGATGATGATCTTACCATATGCAAAGATATGTTTGAATACCAAGATTAATCACAAAATAGATTATCACGAAATTTACCATAAGTGATCAATATCATAATTTCGAGATTATGATCCTACACGTTCAATATTTCTTGATTCATTATTATTCCTAAAACTAAAATAATTAGTACTAAAATAGGAGATATTATTTTTATCAAGAAATATTTGCTTAATTTATTTAAACTTAATAAATTACTAAATAGTATTTAGTAATCAAATTAAGTTTTTTTTTTAAATTACACACTTGTGGAAAAATAGGAAATGCCAACAATATTAAGATAACAATCTCCCCCTTTGGCTTTTTCTATTTTTTCGAAACCAATCATCTTTTTACAATCACAAAAAATCATTAAGCTCCCCCTATCAAGAATCTCCCCCTCAAGTTATGCATCCTAATAATCAACAAATGCATGTAAAGGGAATCAACATATAAGGAGCATGAAAAAGTACTTCAACGATCAATAAAACTAAAAAAATGATAACTAAACTATTCCCCCTTTTCAGAACAAGGAGGAGAAGCCATTAATCCTAGAGATGGCAAAAAAATCCGATCCGCCCCGTCGATCCTCGACCCGATCCGATCTGATCCGAAAAAATCCCGATCCGTGGATCAACGGATCGAAATTTATGTGATCCGCCCCGATTCGAAAATTCACGGAGCGGATTTGGATCGGGGCTGATCCGATCCGCTCCGATCCGCGATCCGACATTTTTTTTTAATATAATTTTTTTATCATGTATAAAAATCTAGTATGTAAATTTTGTAGCAAACTTTAATTTTTGGGAATAACCTGCAATCTTTGTATTTAAAAAAAAAAAACACATTTTCATGTTCTTCATTTGAAGAAAGAATTACAATAAGTGATGGCAAAAAAAATCGATCCGTTGAATCGGAGAATCGGCCTCCATACGACTCGATTCAATAAAATAAATAAAATTTAATAAAAATAATAATTTTTCTAATTTTTTTTAAAAGGATTTAATTTAAAATATATTTAAAAAATTTTAAAAAATTAAAAAAATTAAAAAAAATTAAAAAAAAATAAAAAAAATAATTTGGCGGATCGGTCCACGGATCGGTGGACCGATCCGCCCCGACCCAACCCGAAATTTGACGGATCGCGGGGCGGATCCGGATCGGATCAAAAAAATTCAGGGTGGGGCGGATCGGGGTCCGATCCGCCCCGTTGCCAACACCATTTAATCCCACAGAACCTAGACGAAAAAACTCAAACATAGTTTTTTAAAGCAAAACACAGGAACATTGTTTCAAAATCATTGAAAATGATCAGATGGAACTGGCAGGGTGGAGATCAGTCCTAGGTCTTCTTTTGCTTCTTCGAGGCAGGATGCTTCTTGCCTGCAACCTTTCTTTTTTCTTTGGCTTCCACTGGAGACACATCTTTTGAAGAACCTCCAAGCAACTGATCTAATGTGTCTTCAAGTCGTTTGACACATACCCTGAGGTCAGACATGTCAGCCTTCAACCCAACAATCTCCGCTTCGAACTGGCCAATCCTAGAATCCTTGCCAGCTGAATCCTGTCTTCCAGCAGTCTCATCCAAAACCTATTTCTTGTGAGAGGTCTGTACCTCCATAGTTTTTCTGCATCTGACCCTGTTTAGCACTTTGGGAGTGATCACCAAATCATCCTCTAGCGTCTGGACACCCTGATCTCTAAGAAACTGTGAATTAATCCAAGGATAAACCAACAGATAGGTATTACCTTGTCGAGGACCACTTCCTGAGACCCTACCCTTTCCAAATACGGGCATCAAGGTCAATGTTCCGTTTAGTGCCAAGGAGAAACGAGGTTCTAGCAGACTCTCTTAAAACTTGAATCATGGATGAGTTGGTCAAAATTTGCCTTCACAATTTTATGAAGAATTTGGTATTCCTTGGACATCTCCGACCTAGGTAATTGTTTTAACCCTTTCACCGACCACGTAACCTTACCCCCTGACAACTCCATATCAATTTCATCGTTTGTGGCTTCCATTGACTCATCTTCATCAGCTACATCATCATTCAGCTCTAACCACTTTCTAAGTTCCTTTGCAGAAATCTTAATCAACTGTCCTCTAACAAATAAGGAAGTGGTAAACAAGCATTTTTTGGAGTTAAAGTCAATAGGGATATTGGCATAAAACTCTTTAACCAAGGTTTCATTGATCTCCCCCTTACATTCAGTCAATTTTTTCAACCCAAAGTAAAACACTATTTCATTTACCTCAAAATCATCAAACTCTTCTATAACCACCCTAGATTCATAATGCATTTGTTTCCCCAACATATGCTTTTGGAAATTAGAATATGCCTTAGACGAAAAAAAATTAAAATTAAACGGAGTGAACATACCTCTTGCCGTCTGCATAGGGGTGCAAATGAATGAAGAAGTATCAAATTTGGATCTATTTGGATTCGTAGACGTGTCTCCCTTAGACTTTTTCTTCTTCAAACTTATTGTGGCTTCTTCTACCTTCTTCTTTCCCTTTCTGTCTGGGATAAAAGCCTCTTTCTTAGTCTCCTCTGCTGATTGCTCAGATTCGTTCGCATCCTCAAACACTTTCTTCTTCAGCAATTTTTGCATCTTTTGCACTTCTCATGGTTTCAAGTTTTCTTGCTCCCTGCAATTCACTGCGAATATCCAAGGGGGAAATCTAACTTTGGTCAAGATTACCTGATATGGGTGCCATGGTATGTGGAATGATTGGGTTGCCCCGGCTTAATTGGGCCATGAGAAGAGCGGGTGTTGGAGTGGTACCGGTGGTAGAGAGCGAAGTCGAGGTAGGGCTGGTGCCGGAGGTCGGTACTGACACAATGGCGCCGACGTTTGGAGTTCCCATCTCCGATGGGTTTGGTTGAGACGATTCTACATTGCCACTACCGCCTCTGGTGACTCTCCTCCTTCTGGATTGCTTACTTCTGGCCATACTCAGGATGGATGTCAGATTTGTAAGAGTAAGAGAAGAAGGAAGTTAGGGTTTAGATGAGAGGAATTTGGGAATTTGGAATTTTGGGACGTGAGGTTTATGAAGAAGTGTGAGGGTTTTTGGGCTTAAGAGGGACTCCTATATAAAAGGAATTAGAGTTCAGCATGGTGACTTAGAAGACCTTGAGAGTCCTGATTCCTGCCAACTTCTTTCCTTTGAAAACTAGGATAAGTATGAAAACAGAATATGTTAAGAATTAGGAAACAAGTAAATTACCAAACTTGGGCCTCACAATGAACTGACTTATTCTGCAAGATTTGCACATATTAGCCCACGATATATTGCCTAAAAGTTAAAGATTTACAGAATAAAAACTAAGATTCGTGAATAAGGAAAAATCTAAATGCTTCTGGATATCTGAGACATGTCCGAACATTGTTGGCATCTGTTGCGGCAGATACATCTGGCAGTATACAGTCCACCACATATATAATTAAGTTGATTAATGTGCGTGTGTGATCCGAGCAATCCTTTGTCATCCAAATACTGTCAAAAATCATATGATTGCTTGACTTATTGATTTGTCACCGTCTTGCACAATAAGATAGATCTATATCTGTATAAGGTGCATTTTCTCAAATTCGACTTGCCGACTTTTTCAATATTATGGCATTGTCTTTTGGAGGTGGAAACGGGTTCACACAATCCCCAGAAGTTATCTTACAAGATGTTCCCCTTTAAATTAGAAAAAGGGTATGAACTTGGCTTGGATTGGTAGATTCACACAATCCCCAGAAGTTATCTTACTATATTTTCCCCTTTCTTCTATGATATTCCCACATTTACCTCAAATCATTATATTTTGAAGCTAAAGGGTATGAACTTGGCTTGGATAGGCAGCCTTCTTTTCCAATGGCCCTGCCCTTGGATAATGAAAAATGCGTGCAATGTTAAAAGCAAAATTCAAATCATAGGTCTACACACAGAATATGAAATCTCTTCCAGTAATAAACCATATGACTTAGACAGTAGTGACTTATCCTTAGGATTGTCCAAATTTGAGTGCTAGTCAGATTCATCCAGAGACATGTTGACTGCCTTCAGCCAGACGTATCTGTCTCGTTATCAACCTCAAGCACTCAGATATATCTGCAAGCAAAAACATGATCTACTTAGTATAAGTGTAAGATCGCTTTTCATTTTTACGTGCAATTTTAAATTTCACGTAATATTTATGCTAATGTTGTTATGAATTTTAAATTTGGAAAATTTTTAATATCTATGATTTGAATTATTTTGCAGTGGAAGGACTTGGACGCCGTCTCGATCAATGTGTCAATTAGAAAGTTATAAATTGTTTACTTGTAATTTATGTGATTAATTGTTTTATTGTCTAAGCATGTTACTTTCTATTTTATTTGTGAAATTGAAAGTTGAGGGAGAAAGTTTAGTGGCAATTGGAGAGTAAATAGAACTTATGTGCTTAATTAGACAGAGGAGGAAACTTGAGGGAGTAAATTACAAATTTCAAAAGATTAAATCTTAATCCTAAACCTAATTACTAAACCTACATCAGACTCGTCCTTCTAGCCTCACTCCCTCGCCATTGATCTCTCGCCTCTCTCGACCTTCTTCTCGCGCCTCGCACACCCGGCTCATCCCCCGGCGACTACGACCACCGATCACCACTGCGGTAAGACTCCCCTCTCTACATTTTCTCTTCCCTATTTTTCACTCGACCACACACCGCTCGGATCCCACAACAGTCGCACCCATGGTCTGGAAATCATGCACTTTCACACACACGAATATATATATTGAGTGTATGTAAATGTGTGTTATTTCTCATATTTCTCAGATTTAAGCTTACCTAATTTCGAATTATACCGTTAATTTGGGGGTTAGTAATGCTTATGTATGTGTGTATTGATGTATATAGGTATATATGGACGTGTAATTTCATAGTAGATTTTCAGATTTCAATATATGAATATGGGTCTTGCACAGTATATGAATGAATTTTAGATTTGGGGCTTAATTAGATTTTTGGATTTTTGAATTTTTATTTGAGATTGGAGATATGTAATATTATATGTGTATATTGTGTAATTTCAGATTTATGGATTCATTGAATTAATTGGTTTTGTTGAGTTTATAACTAAATTAGAATTGTAATGTATTTTCGAATTTAGGAAATTAAGTTCTAATTAGTGTAACTGATAATTGATTTCAGTTAATTAATTTTGAATTATCTTTATAATTTCAAAGTTTAGAGTAAAATTTTAAATGTGTACTAATTCCAAATTTCAAAATGTAGGAGTTTAACAATTAGTTCACCTTGATTCTTAAAAGTGGAAATTCAATTTAATTTCCCAGATTTATTAATAGTTAAAATTTTTATTTTTGTAATTTAGTAAAGTCGAACTATAAAATTTTGATTTTAAGTTGAAACAAAAAGGGTAAGCAATTTTCTAATGTACATTGAAATTGATTGGTTGTCTCAAATGTGGTGTTAAAGGTAATTGTTATACTGTGAGGTCACATTTTGAGTTAGAAGTTGCACTTTACTGATTAATGTGAATACTTAGGATATTTGGTACATTGATGTCACGTGCAACCAAGACACCTCGGCTTGCTATTTAAGAAAGGCGGTAAATATTAAGGAAGTCAAGTAAGTAAACTTCCCTTATTTTTATACAGGTTGAATGTAAATGTGAAATGTGTAAATGACTGTCTTGCAACTTACGTGCTTTGATGAATTTTGTTTACTTTATGAAAGTATATGTTATTAAGAAAAATGTTCAAGCATGCACGTTATCATGTCATTGCATCATCAAGCATGCATTGACATCAAAATTGGTAAGTCAAATATTTTTAAACGAAAGAAATGTGTCAAGGTGCAAGTTTGTTCAAAAGTTATGTATCTAGAGTTTTTAAGAAAAAATGGGTGTACTTCTAAGTCATGAAAGAAGTGAGTGAGAAATGGGGCGCGGGGGACCGACGTACCCGAATTAAGTCGCTTTGCGACGGATTGTTCGACCGTTTTGCGGTGAACTGTTAAACCGCTATACGGTGGGAAAGTGAATGTTAAATCGCTTTGCGGTGGAAATGTGGATATTAATCTGGTTCCAAATAAGAATTTCCCATTGCTCTCCGATTGACTAGAAGATAGACTAAGTGAGCTCAATATGGAAATGTCAAGTGAAAGTTTTGAAATGTTAAGTGAAAGTTTGAAAAGTTTGAAAGTTCTGGAAAGTAAAGTAAATGGAGATACATATATTGAATTTTTAAAGCATTTTATGTCATAAGCATGCATTACATGCATAAAGTTTACTTACTGAGCTTTAGCTCACCCCAATCCCTCCCCAACATTTCAGGTGATGAAAGTTGGATGATCTGAGGAGAGCACTTGGCGGCAGACTCAGACAGTACTCATAATTCTATCTCCTTTAGGACTGAATCAAGGGCTTTCACAAATTATTTTTATTTTTTATTATTTTATTGATAAATTCTTTTGATTAGTTTGTTGGTTTTTAGTTAAAATAAGTTATGGTATTTCCCTGTGATTAATTTATATCATTTTTCATAAGTTTAAAATTTACTTACTTTAAGATGTTATTGTTGAGGAGTTTGGGAATTGATGTTGAAGTTTGATTTTGGAATTGTGGTTAGATGTAGAATGTTGGGTTTGAATGAGTTGAGAATTGTATTTGTAATATGGGTATGATGTTCCTCTACAGGTTGGCTATGTCCCAGTTATAGAAGAGACTCTGCTGAAATTTTTGTAAAAATTTATAATAAAAAATAAAAATGTTGAAGTTTTAAATGATTTGTTTCCGCATTTAAGTTAAGAGAAGTTAACACGCCTAGGTTTAAGATTTTTGAACTTGGGGTGTTACAATAAGAATAGGATAAGTTACCCTAAGTGCATGCAAAAAGAAAAAAATGCATTTTTTTTTTAAATATGCATGTTCCTATTCAGGAGGAGGTGATACTCCAATTTATTTTCTAAGGCTTTTAAATTTGACAGTATCAAGGGCCTTAGTGAACAAATCTGCAAGCTGTAGATCAGTCAATATGTGCTCCAAATTGATAATCTTTTGTTCCACCAATTCTCTGATGAAGTGGTGTCTGATGTCAATGTGTTTTGTTCTGTAGTGCTGGACAGGGTTTTTAGAGATGTTGATGGCACTAGTGTTATCACAGTACATAGAGGCTTGTTCTGTAGATATCTCATAATCTTCCAACATTTGTTTCATCCAAAGGAGCTGTGTACAGCAACTACCGACTGCAATATACTCCGCTTCGGCTGTAGAAAGGGACACTGAATTTTGCTTTTCTACTTATTCATGCTACCAGATTGTTTCCAATGTAAAAGCAGCCTCCAGATGTGCTCTTCCAATCATCCACATTTTCAGCCCAGTCTGCATCTGAATAACCTGCAAGAAGGGTAGTGGTGTCTCTAATAAATCAGATTCCATAACTCAAGGTACCACTTACTATCTGATGATCCTTTTTACAGCAGTAACATGAGATTCCTTGGGTTTGGCCTGATATCTTGCACATACTCCTACACTAAAGGTTATGTCTGGTCTACTGGCTGTAAGGTACAGAAGACTTCCAATCATGCTTCTGTAGAGGGATGGATCTACATCCTTGTCCTTTGAAAGTTTCAATGTAGTTTCCATGAGAGTTCTCATATCCTTTGCATCTTCAAGTCCAAATTTCTTCACCATATTTTTTGCATATTTTGCTTGAGTTATGAATATGCCAGATTCATCCCGCTGTACCTGCAAACCAAGGAAAAATGTTAGTTCACCAACCATACTCATTTCAAATTCTCTTTTCATTGTATTTATAAATTCATCAATTTTGGACTTAGATGTAGACCGAAATACAATGTCATCAAAATATATTTGAGCTACAGTTAGTCCAGGATTCAGATGATTAATGAAAAGAATTTTATCAATTCCTCCCCTTTCGTATTCTTTTCTTAGCAAGAATGATGTGAGCCTCTTATACCAAGCTCTAGGGGCTTGTTTCAACCCATATAACGTCTTTTTGAGTCTAAAGACATAGTTCGGGTGAGATGGATCTGTGAAACCTTGGGGCTGCTCCACATAAGCTTCCTCATTGAGTACACCATTTAGGAATGCACTTTTGACATCCATCTGATATAGCCTAAAATTGATGTAGCAGGACACAGCTAGCAACAACTTGATAGATTCCAGTCTGGCTGCCGAAGCAAATGTTTCGTCAAAGTCTATCCCTTCAATCTGGGTATAGCCTTGAGCAACAAGTATGGCTATATTTCCAACCACATTTCCTTGTTCATTTGATTTGTTCTTGAAGATTCATTTGGTTCCAATTACATTACCTTCTTTAGGACGTGGTACCAACTCCCAGACGTTGTTTCTTTCAAATTGGTTGAACTCCTCCTACATAGCCTGTACCCAGTGTTCGTCTGTCAAAGCCTCCTTGACATTTTTAGGTTCAATCTGTGACATATGACGAATATTTCCCATATCATCATCAAATTTACTTCCGGTCACATTTCTTTTAGACAGATCCGTGAGAATGTTGTCAAGTGGATATGCCTTTTGAATCCTAGCAGTTGGTTTTTTCAATACTTCTGATTCTGCAATATCCGGTATATCAGGGTAGTCAGATGCGTCTGGATATGTAGATTTTACTGGGTGCCCAGTTGCATCCTGGTCACATTCTTCAGTATCATTGAGACTTCCGGCTTGGTCCTGTTCTCCTTCTGATTTTTCAGTTCCGACTTGTTCTTTTGGTGGAATCTCCAGTCGAACAGCATTTGCTTCCTATAAATCCAAGTTTAAACTATCAATGTCATCTACTTTCACATTAATTGACTCAAGAATGGTTTGAGTTCTAAGATTGTAAACTCTATAGGCCATACTATTTTCAGCATAGCCCAAAAATATTCCTTCATCCGATTTTGAGTCAAATTTTCCTAGACGTTCCCTGTCTTTTAGAATGTAACATTTACTTCCAAAAGCATGAAAGTAATCAACCCTAGGTTTTCTACTCTTCCAGATTTCATAGGGAGTTTGATTTGTTCATGTTCTAAGAATGACTCTATTGATAATGTAACAAGCAGTATTTATGACTTCTGGTCAAAATTTTGTAGGCAATTTGTTGCTGTTCAACATGACACGAGCCATCTCTTGTAGAGTTCTATTTTTCCTTTCCACCACTCCATTCTGTTGAGGAATCTTCGGGGATGAGTACTCATGCTTAATTCCATATTGGATACAAAAATCAGCAAAGTCAGTGTTTTCAAACTCTCTTCCATGATCACTTCTGATCCTTTAGACTCTTACCTGTTCATCTGCCTTTTCATTGCTCAGTTTTTGAAATAGATTAGCAAAATAGTCAAAGGTATCAGATTTATCACGAATAAACATGACCCAGGTGTATCTGGAGAAATTATCAACACACACACATAAATATACCTCTTGCCACCAATACTTTCCTTTTGAATAGGACCCATCAAATTCATATGAATTAGTTTAAGTATATAAGAGGTATTAATAGATGTACCTAATTTATGTTGACTTTTGATTTGCTTACCCTTTTGACAGTTACCGCAGATTTCATCTGGAATGTTTTTTATGCTAGACAAACCTCTCATAGCCTGTAGTCTGGTTAGCTTCATGAGATCATTGTAGTTTAGATGCCCTAATCTGTTATCAGAAACTACAATGTTGCCACCTAGCTTACTTGGTTTTCCTCTACAAAAAATAAATGAAGATTGTAGTGTATTAACAAGTTTGGTTACTATATTTATAGGCATTCTAGACGTTGGTGCAGCCAGAGTAGTTAATTGCATGTGAATACATCAATGACATGGTCAAATAATTATTATGTATGCCTATTGTGTGACATGATTGATTCTTGTGTCCTCAATTCCAACAGATAGAGAATTTCACTTGAAGATGTGGAGTATGAAACTAATGTGACTTGTCAATTAACATATGAAATTAGTGCAATGTTCTGTGACATGTGACATGATGTATCATGTCAAAGTAGTATTCGTATTTTAACCTGTTGATTGACAAGTTCGATTTCTTTCTCCACCGGTACTACTACATTTTCTAGATCTTGTTGTACATCTTTCTGTGTAGACAGTTCAGTTGACTTGCATAACTCTAAATCTATGTGTGAATCCAATGCCTGAATCAAACGAGGGTGTTTGAAAAGCAAGCTAGATTTGATTTTGCCTTGTTTTGTAAATAATATCATTAAGTTGGCTACACCTGTCAAACCTTAGCAACAAGATCCGTAACTTCAGATCATTTTGCTTAGTAATCAGCTATTTATTATGTGATTGAGTTTGTGAGATTTGGTCGTTAACTCATTCATTCATTGTTCAAACACTTATATATAACGGTCAGTAAAAACAATTTTTTATTTTGTAAGGCTTGAATAGGATTAAATAATAAGAATGTATGTCAGCCAAAGGACCATCTTTTGAATGTTTCTCATGAGGCTTCATAGGAGTAAGAAAATCAGGTGAACACGTTTGCCACCTTCTCTCAGCTGAATCTGTTGCCTATGAACGTGTAGGTGGAGATACGTCCCATGCAGAACAGTCCATACCTATCTCACCTGACCCTCTACCATGCATAATTATCATAGAATGAAAATCAAGAGAAGACTTTTGTCTTCTTTGTAGGTGATCTACAAAATCATCATCGTCATCGTTGAGTTTACTTGATGTCCTAATTTTTCATCAGTAATCATTAGCATGTTGTTTTGAATTTGTAACCTGATTGTTGGGGCCTTTATTATCCTTGGTTGAGAATAAAATATGTCATGTGATGGTTTTCGTGGTTTTTCATATGGAACACTAGTCATGTATGGCACCACATCTCTATATCAGTGGGATAATGCCACATACTTCAACTTATTGCACCAAATTAATTTGAAGGAGTTAGCTTATATTTTTTAGTTGTCGTGACATTCGATATGTGAATCTACATGTAAACTGTGCTTTCAAGTACACCTATTTTAAAATGTGATCGTAGACCATTGACCTATGTTATGATATACATGATATTACATTAGAACTTAGACTTGTGATGTGACATATATATGGATATGTGTGATATCTGTAATGAGACCTCACATCTATGACCTCTGTTTCTGATATATGTGACATGATATTAAATTTGTGACCTCAGAACTGTTATAACATGATTCAAATTTATGGATTTAAGTAAAAACATTTTGTTTAAACACTTACATTTGGTTAGGAGAAAATCTTCCATTCGAGCGTAAGATACATGTGTATTTTTTCTAATCCTTGGTTTTGGATTCAAGGGAACATGTCCGCATCAGTGTGGTCACTTTTTAGTTAAGTATTGGCATTGTCTCGTAAATACATACTTGAAAAGCAAGTAAAAAACACCCCATATCTAATGAGGATTTCTCTTTTTCAAAGCATCCTTCAACGAAGTTATGGACATCTCAAATAATTCCTTCCCCTCACGAAAAACATTACCTTTACATTAAAGTCTTCTACATGTGGTAACATGTAATGTTTAATCGACTTATTGTATGATATGGTGAAGAAGTATGGCGTTGTCAAGTATAATATTCCAAGTCTGACTACGTCATGGTAAGGGACATCTGTTATCTAAAGAAAGAAAATCGTCTATTATGTCTTCATTTGTGATAGGGTTCAAGTGACCAAAATAGGTATCTTTTATCTTTGATGGTAACAACTCAAGTTTCTTCCTATCATCCATGTTGAGTGTATTTTACATGCATATTTCATACATTTATGGTAGTACTTTTTGAGTAATTTGGACAAATACCTACTTAATTGTGCATATTTTGTGATTAAATAGGTTTAACATTCAACTTCATGGAGAAAACACAAGACGAAGCTAAATGAATGATTGATTGAAGAAATGAGAGGAAAAAGGACCAAAACATACAAAGCAAAGAAGGGACCAAGGTGTTAGTTTTTCAGAAGTTCAGGAAAAGATTTGCAATTAGAAGAGGGACAAGAATGCACTTATCCAAAAGTCGAAGGACCTCAGATGTAATTTTACAAGGACCTTTTTGAAATAAATCAGAATATTTGAGGACCAAGTTGATCGACATTGAAAGTTGGAGGACCCCAATTGCAATTTATTGAATGACTAATCTGCAAAACCACGCTCAGGTGAACCATGCGAACGCGTGGCTCAAATCAGGTCGCGTTCGCGACTCATGCCAAAAATCCAACCCGAGAGTGCAACATATCAACCACGCGATCGCGAGGCCTTCAGACGCCCGATCACACGGTCAAAAAATTGAACAATATTATGGGCCGACCAGGTTCGGCCCAAATGCTGTCAAACGCGGATCTACGCGATTTTTAAATATTTTTGAGTGATTTGGCTAGGGTTTGTTCATTCTTCTTCCCATTTTTTTCTCTCCAAAACCCTTTTGCTCTCATTTTGTCTTGTGATTTCTCTTGTAATTAGTTAGTTTAGTTGATGAATGTTGATTGAGGGGAGAAATGCACATACCATTGTGGAAGAATATTGATATTTTGAAGCAAGAATCATTGGTGAAGGGAAGTGTTATTGTTTAATCTTCATATTTCTCTATTTACTTTACTTCATAGTTGAAATGATGCATTTAATTCATGAATTTTATTGTTGTTTCACTATGAGCTAAGTTATTTAGTGTTGGGATGATTGATGAAGCTTACCCTAACTTAGTTGATTTTAATGTTTGTATTAAGAATTTAAACTATTTATTATCTCGTACATTTATTGTTGTATTTATTGACTTGCATTTATTGTGGCTACATTTATGCTTGGATTTCATGGGATGTGCAATTATTGAGAAATTGTTGTGTATTCTAGATCAATACAATATTTGCTTTAGGTTCTTGTTTATGATAAAGATATACCTAAAACCCTAGATGATCCATTGAGTTATTTACACAAATGTTTAAATCAATTGGTGTGTTTTTTATTGACGTAGAGATATAATATGTTAATTCCACTAATTAGGGTTGATTTCACTCGAGAGGAGTAATTAGCTAAACTTGGAAAATCGGATCTAACATGCTTAGTAAATTGCATTTCTATTTGCCTGTTGAGAATTCAATTAGGTAATGGTCAAGTGGAATCAAAAATCCCAACACTCCTTTGTCATCAATTTATCACCATTTTCTACTTATTTATCTACAATTGTGATTTTAATTCAAGTACTAGAACATTTTCAAAATCAAAACTTTATTAAGTGTGTTTCTTGTTTAAATTGATTAAAATAGAGTGTAATTGAAATAGACAATCCTTGTGGGATCGATAAACCGGACTCATTTAGTCCACTATCACTTGTATGAGATACGTGCACTTGCGGTATGTTTCTAGAGAACAATCCACGACAATGTATCAAGTCCTATAACTAATGTGAACTCAGGCAACATAAAGCGGACACATCTACCATAAATTAGAAACTACATCTCGTGCGGGTTCGGTATCTCAACCACCCTTAGAAGAAAGTAGTGTATGAATTGTGGCTGTAGAATAATCACATGGCAGTCCATGTAATAGTAAAAACATGTGTATGCCAGAATTTCCTTTTGAGCATCATTAAATTTGGAAGTGAATTTGGTCAGATCAGAGCATGCTTCGTCATGTTTGAAGTAATTTTCTTGAAAACCAGTATTCTTCAAGGATAGTGTACTTCCATACCTACTAAAATGAAAATCGTGTGTCTTCTGATGGTAGTAAGTTATCAAAAATAGATAAGGATTGTACTTATCAGGTCATAATGCCTAAGTCATACAACACGAAATTTAGGATATCGTAACCTAGATTACAGTTTGCCCATATGACACAAAATAGAGAGTCATAATTAAAAATATGCAAGACTACACAATGCGTAATCTAGGTCACAAGAACATGAATGCAAGTCACTACCCGCCTATTGAAATCAAGGTCACACGTAGAAGTCAAGCCACAAGTCATGAATTAAGAGAACCAAACAATCAGTTAGTAATGGATGACACAATTCGTAATCCATGTTACAATACCATGAGTTCAAGTCATCCGGGCTATTTAAATCAAGATCACACACATAAGTGAGTCACGTGAATGGAAGGAAAAATGTGGAATCTAGGTCATAATTTTAAATTTCATGAATTTAAATCACTACCTGCCTACAAAAATCAATGTCCCACCTATGTGTGAGGTCACAATTACAGAACTACAATTTGTGTGAACGAGAATCGTAATGTATAATCTAGGTCACAGATTCATTGTTTCAATGCAATGCCCGCTAAGATGATTCAAGGTCATATGTATAATCGAGCTCACAATTCCATGGTTAACATTGTCCATGCCTAAACACCGATAATAATCCATATACTCAATGGAGAAGTTCACTTACAATGTTTGAATGATCCATATGTGTAGATTTTGATTTTCTAGGAGTATTTGATGGAACTTCTTTGAGGATACTTGTTCTCCTCCTTTTATATCCTACCATTCCCTTTTCCTTCCCTTGCTTCGATGAATATTTCTGGTTGTAAGTCCACGTCTTCATCGGTTTTAGAGAGGGGTTTCGTGGGGTTGAGTTTGGAAAGCATATGGGAGCTAAAGGAGACGATTCAACGTCAATTACTATGTTGGAGTCTGAAAATACCGATGTCGAAATGAGCAACCGTAAATTCCAAATTTGGTTGATTGCTATCGTGACCAAAAATTTAGAATTTGAGATCGTGATAATTGATAATATCTCTCAGCTGTTAAAGGTTTAGATGGCGCTAAATTCCCGTTTCATTTATATATTATAAAATATTGTAAAATTTATTTATTTATTAGTAGAATTATAATTACAACCTGATATGTAAAATTATAAACATTTTATCTCATAATTTAATTCAGTTCCTATAAAACAAAGCTTGCCGATAATTTCCACAAGATAAAAATTCACGTACGCACAAATTTTAACTACTCAAAATCAAATACAAAATTTTTACAAAATTTAACACTTTTTTACTCAAAAATCAAATGCTAATTCAAGTTTTTAATATTAAGTATAGTACCATTAGTTTAAAAAAATTCATTGAATCCTCATTCACCTCTCTCTCTCTCTCTCTCTCTCTCTCTCTCTCTCTCTCTCTCTCTCTCTCTCTCTCTCTCTCTCTCTCTCTCTCTCTCTCGTGGTGGATTGTAGGTCGTGTTGGTGGGTGGTGGGGATGATGTTGGTGGATTTGCGGTAGCAACAATGTTTGGTTAGGCGAGGCGGGACAGGGCAGGGCAAGGAGTGAAATGTAATTTTTCATTTAATTGGATAATTGTGACTGGTTAAGCTATTAACTTCTGACCAAGAAATAAGTTGTACCTAATTAATTTGAAATTTTGTGACCAAGAGAAAAGTTGTTGCCTATTGATTTGATAATTTGTAATAGATAAATAAGTTGTGACCTATAAAATGTGTGATTTATAATTGAAAAATAAGTTATTACAAATTAATTTGATAACTTGTTACCATAATTAAGTTGTGACCCACAAAAATTGTGATTTGTGACCTTGAAATATAGGAGTTACGTGGTTTTCCCAAAAACAAATGGAAAAATTACGAGATTATACCATTGTATAATTAATTAAATTTGTAAGGTTAGAACACTTCTATGTGATTTTATGGGAAAAAGTGTAATTAATTATTAATTTAGGTACTTGTCACTATACTTAATTGTAGGGATGTTGTTACCATAAAATATAAAATTACATAGGAAATAAACCAATGACGATGCTAAAAAAAATCATGGAATTATGAGAATATGAGAGAGATTGTTATTAATTATTAAATTAAGAAGTTATTACCATCCTTAATTGTAGAAATGTTGCCACCACAAAATATAAAACTAATTAGGGAAGTTACAAATTATCAAATTATTGATGCTAAAAAAATAAACAGTGATTTACCTTTGAAAAAAAAATGTGATGCATGATCGAATATCAAAGATGCAATGGTGTAATGTGTTCATTTTTAACATATATTTCATGTGGTATAATAGATTTGTTACCCAATGAATAATAATATTTTTCATTGCGCATATTGTAATATAAGCTTGTTATGTAATTCTATTGACAGCCTCGCCATTTTATTATAATTACATGTGCTGTGATTCTCATCCTATAATATATGTGTTTATGTAGTCGGTTTGTGAGTTGTATTTTCTTCATTACAAAATCCGTAATGAATAAAATAATTTGCAATACAACTTTTAGGAAGTTTCGAGTATAAATAAATGAAATGCAATAAACCAACTTTTTGTATGACATAAAGTTAAATTACAATACCTATCTATATCAACATGAATTATGTAATGCAGAAAAATTACAATGTAATTTTTTTAATGAAGAAAAATTTCAATGTAGCTCTTACATGCCGTTAAATTACAACACTAATTACAGATCTCGTAATAAAAGACAAAATAACTATATACTTTTCATCGAATAAAACTAGCACCGGCCCCTTATGCGCCTGTGCTTGTACACAATATCCTCGCCTAACTGTATTGACACGACAAACTTGAACAATTGCTTGACCAATTGAGTGTGTGCCTCATGAAACCGAAAATTTCATTGTCATCTCACTCAACTTTTCATTAATAAGAAACTTGGCATATTTGCTGACAAATATCTCACAATAAAACCTATAATGTTACAAACTACTCGATATATAATCACAAATCACATGATCTGTAATGAATCATGCATGGAAGATGATTTAATGTTAAATATATATATAAGTAGACAAAGATTATAATCACAACACATTACTTAAAGAAAATGGCTTTTAACCAAAAACTCACCTTACAAAACCACAAAATATTCTTTCACTTGAATATAGGAAAATCTAAAAATCCAACATTATGGGATTTTGTATGGAGAATTAATGAAACTAAAACTTCATGAATGAATCAATGTCATCTTGAGTATTGAATCGTATTCTGATTACATAACAAGTTTACCTTTCAATGGAGACGAACATGTAAAGACCATTATCGAAAGAAGAATGTTAAATAAGACTTTTGGCAGATGAAATGTCGATTATGGTTTTAAAGTTGCAATGCAAATGAAACAAAAAGGACTCGAGGAAGAAGATTCACAAATTGAAAACGTGATAATTTAGGGTAGAGATTACCGCGAGAATTACAGACTACATTTTAGGGTATTGGATATATTTCGATTTGTGATGTTATATTAGAAGAGAGAAAACTGTAAATCAATGAGTAATAAATTGTAATTGATAGTTTTCTGAAATCTTTATAATAAATGTGTTTTTCAATAATATGGTGGATGGAGTAGTGTAGGGTCTAATTAATCCAAAAAAATTTAATGTTTAAATATGCAAATGAATGTTTCAACCTATTATTTCCCAAATCCTCATGCATCATATTCCTTAACCCTTTTTTCCCTCGTCTCTCCAGTGTCTTAGGAAATCTATCACCTCTTGACTCTCCAATGCCTCGTAGATTTTGATAAAATTTGATAAAATTTGTTATGTCTGTGTATTCATTCCAGAGGGCCATAAAACCAGAATAATAATCCTGAATAGACAAAGGCCCTTGAATATATTGAGCAAGTTCGTGTTGCAAGTGGAATCGACGAGCTGAATTTTCTTGTTGATAGAGTCGGTGAAGATGGTCCCACATGTCTTTGGAAATTTTGTAAGGTCGCAAATTCAAAATGAATTTAGGCTCAATGGAACCTAAAATCCAACTAATGATCTGCGCATCTTTGATTACCCATTTAGAAAGTTGAGCAGCATCGGTTTGTTTAGGAGTAGTCCCATCAATATAACCCCATAGTTCCTTACCAGTAACATACATCTGGATCTGAAATGCCCAAGAAGCATATTTTTTGCCTTTATACAAAACGAAAGGAATGCTGTCAGTTTTTCCATGAGGAAATGCTAGGCTGCTGGAGCTTCAAAATATCAAGATAAAAAACTCTCAAACAAAATCTGGAAATAAAATTTCTGTTATGACTCTGATACCATGACAAAAAACTTAAAATGACTAGAATTGGATGATCCTCAATTGGGATTATCATCACATATTTATACTAAACTGTTACATAGTTACAACCCATAATTATGGGTGATTACAAGGCATAATTACAAGAATATTACAGCAGATTTATAGGTAAATGTACAGCAAATTCTATAGCAGATTTGTAGAGATTGCAAGCATAATTATGGTAAATGGCAACAGATTCTTAGGGTAGATTTCTAGGGACATAGCAGCAGATTTCTAGTATAATTGACAACAAGCATAATTATGGCAGCAGATTCGTATGACAGATTTCTAGTGTAATTGACAGCAAAATGGGATTCTCTTTAACAGTTGAAAAGTTGAGGATTGTATAAAATGTGTGGTTAAAATTAATTGTTAACTTTGATTTGAAATTAAAATTTGATTTTAATTAAAACCAAACACGAGCTAAACTATTAAATTTTCACTAATTTGGAGCCCTTTTCCCCCCCCCAAAATGCAACACAAAATTTACCGATTTTGAGTCCTACAAGTTGTCTACCAGGTATGCCCAATTCCTTACTATTTTTATTCCTTCTTTCTTGGCAAAACAAAACCCTATCTGTGTAGTAGTTTTTTGTTCATCCTGAAGATTGTAAGAAGAATATACAGATTGCTCAACTTTTGCTAGATAAATTGTAGAAACGTTCTGAATTTTTTTATACAATTGTTGTCTTCTCTATCGATCACAGTGAAAATTTTTGATACAATTGTTGTCTTCTCTATCGATCACAGTGAAATTTTTTAATATAATTGTTGTCTTCTCTATCTATCACAGTGAAAAATGTCTAAAAATTGCAATTATCACATGCTATTATTAACTGTATGGCATTTTCAAACTTGGATTGAGAAAATATTGTCAATTTTTCTTAACAAAATTAAGTGGAAAAAATTATAAAACCACATAATTATGAACGACTAAGATAAGCGAAGAACGGAAAGTGACTTAACTGAAATAATTTTTATACTTCGTTTGGCCGCCCCATTAATTGGAGGTTTAAATCAAAATTTAAACTACACAATTTTTCAACCAATTTTTAACCACACACATTTTCTCTCTTCGATTTTTAACCACACATTTTACTTAGAAAATAGAAATAAATTATCTATCTCCTATTTAATTTACTGCTGAACACTAGGGCTGTAAATTTAAACCGTCAACCGTTAAACCGAATTGAAATCACAATTTTGAAATTGTTGGTTTGGGTCCACATGGACCCTTCAACGTTTTGATTTTGACCCAAATTGAACTGCTTTCAAATGATTTGATTTAGGCTTCACTTTTCAAAATCCGTTTTAAATCGCAAACCCATAAAACCCATTTTTATAATTTTGATTCTTGTATGATTTGTCATTTTGTTGGGAAATAATTTTAATAATGCCATTATGCAATATCACTGTGGACAATGGACATTTAAAACATTTTGATTTTGCCTTCATTTTGAATGAAGATGTATGAATGTGATTTAAGTTGAAGGCATTTTATTATTTTCACTATTTTCTAGAAAAATGTTAAATCCAATTCAAAATTTGACATACATTTCTGCTAGTCCAGACCCAGTTTTTTTTTCTGCAGTAATGTTTTTGATGTTTGATTTTTAATTATGTGTAACTTATCTATGAGCTTTATCATATTATGTTATTATGCTATGCTAAGGAAAAATCTCTTAAAAAGATTTTATATGATTCCCGTGATCAGTCGTGGTTTGAAAACCTTTTTTTGATTGATTTTATTTACAAACTATGGTTTGAACCTACACTGTACCACAAAAAATGGTTTGGTTTAGGAAATTAAATAGTTTGGTTTGTGTTGGAAAAAAGTCAAACCGTTTTAAATAATTTTGTTTGAAAATTTATCAAAAACCGTCCAAACCTAACTATTTACACCCCTACCAAACATTTCGATGACTATACACATTTTTAAAATTTGGTGATCAAAAGAGTCTTTATCCAATTCTTTTGCCAGTCCATTTGAATGGCGGGAAAGTAAAGAAAGTCATGAGAGAGAGAGAGAGAGTTGCAGAGTTTACTTGATGACATCAAATCGTCTGATGTAAGCATCATCATACCTTCTCTAAATTAAATTAAATTTCATTTTTAAAATGGTTTTATTACTTCATTTAGCCTTTGTTCGGCGTCTAATCTTAAAAAAAAATGTTTTTTTATTTTTATTTTTTAGGTAGATGGATGATTAAAAATTGGATAGAAAAAATATGTAGAGTTAAAAATTGATTTGAGAAATTTTGTAGTTTAAAAAGTGGTTTAAAAACCACAATCATTGACTTACCGAACAGAGGCTTAGTTACTATTTAAGCAGTGTACTACAGCTTATTCGAAAAAGTTCCATAAGACACTTGGAGTTGCATTGATATTTTATTCAATCTAAAGGTGTTGCTCTGTTAATTTACAACTAGAACAGTTTAGATGGCAGAGTATTTTAAATGTGACACTATTCAATCGATTATTGGTTACAAAATATATATTGAAATTTACCCTCAAGTTCTCCTTCTCTTTGTCTGTCATTCTACATTAGGGACCCTTCTTTAAGAAACATAAATCCAGCCACTGGGTGCCCCAACACCCTCAGATTATTGTTTGTTTAGTGCTTGAAGGTGACCCCAAAACTGCCCTAATCGAGACGGAAGGTTGGCCAAAGCTCGGCATCCCCCCTTTCCCACCCAAAAAGAAAAATGAAAAAAATAAGCGTAGTCATCAAGTTATTATAGGAGTAACACACAACTCTGAAGGAATAATGCCCATCTTTCTTCTAAAAGTTCAAACTACACGTTGCATTGCCCTTGTCTGAGACCCATTATCTTTAAAAAAAATGAGTTTTGTAATTGTGATTTTTAGGAGAATGTATTGTTAAAAAATAACACCCTATTCGACGGCTGGTCAATAAAAAAAATGATTTTTTCTTTTAATTATTTTTTAGGTAGATGAATAGTTAAAAAATGAAGAGAGAAAATGTGTAGGGTTAGAAATTGATTTGAGGGTATTGTGTAGTTTAAAAACGGATTTAAAACCAAAAAAAAACCAAAAGTACAATCTTTACCGAATAGAGGTTAAGATTTTTTTTTGCGTGTATTTTACGAGAGAATGTGGGGGTTGAAAATGGGTTCCAAACAAGGGAATTTGTAGGTAGAGTTCTTTTATAGTGCTAACCGTTGACACTTGTTATTGTGTTAACAGAGACATATGCAGTGACCTTTTGTTGGCACAATAACAAGTGTCAATGGTTGATACTTGATCATTTTCATTTGTCGGTAAGCTCAAAGCACAACATCAACTCCACCAAATTTTAGCCCAACAAGATTCTCAACCAATAATTTGTAGTTGTTGCATGTTGATGGTGTGGGCTCAAATGACAATTATTCTGGAGATTTATAAAATATTTGCATGAATTATTTACATCATTGCTCATCTCATTACATAATCATCCTTCAATCACTAGCGAGTGACGAAATCAGCCTGGTTTTGTTTCATACCAATATTTCATCCTGCGATAATGTTCGTTGTCTTTGTGTTTTCAATTCCCCCCCAAAATCCCACAAAAAAATTAAAATAAAATAAAATTATTGGTAGCTTGGTCTAACATCACCTTCTTCCTTTTTTTTCTTTTTTCTTTTTCTTTTTATAACTTCTAATACTACACGTTTTCCTATTTTGTAGCGACCGGACATGACAATTATACTCTTGTTTTGTTTTTGAAGCAGCATGAAGGCCATCCTGGAAAGTTTGCGAATTACATTTTATTTTTCGTCAGCAATGTCATTTAAAGTCAAGAAAAAAGTGATGGAGATGTTTTGTATATTTGCTTAGATATAGATAGAAAAAATGGCTTGTGTTGATTGATACTTGCTGCTCGCATAGTAGAAACTAATGTGCTGGCGTACATATATATAGAGGTGTCAATTCGGGTGGTTCGGATCAGGTCAGCCCGTCAATATATGATCCCAGTAACGATCAAAGTGAAAAAAAGCCCGCCCGCTGCGAATTTACGGGTCGGTCCACAAATTTTGGAGTACAACCTTGTCCTGCACGTTGGCCCATGTGAGTCGCGGTTCATTTCGATTTGGTCCGTATGAATAAAAATATAGAGTTTTTTATATTTTTATCAATTTTTTTTTTGTTCAATTGTTAAATGTGAATTGAACAAAATAATAAATTCATATTTATTAAAAAAAATACATAAAATTCAAATTTATATCTTATATTATATGAATTACTTCTAACTTTACAAAGTTAAATACAATATAAGTAAATACCGACTAGCATCCATTTGGTAAACAATTAAACTGGTTTATAAACCAGTTTATAAAATATACAATTTCCTAAACCGCTTTTTAACCACACACATTTTCTCTCTCCAATTTTCAACCACTACTTTTAACATTAAAATCATAAATAAATAAATTTATAAATCAAACAGTGTTATCAAACAAACTAGTTTAAATACATTTTAAGCACATCTCAACTAAGATGACACATATTTAACTATAATTTAGTTGTTCAAATTTATTTTTTTTTAAAAAAATTTTAATCCTTTTTTTATTATTATTTCACAAGTCAACGAGTTTACCGCGGCCCGTGAAGGTGTGACCCGCGAAGTCTGCGGTTCACACCTTCTTGACCCGTGAACCGTCCACTCGGGTCACCGGTCAACTCGTGGTTCTGGGTCGATTTTCACGAGTTTGGTTGGCCCGCTCATCATGATACATCTACATTTAATGATGTTATGAGACTGATTGAGCCAAAATTTTAAACCAACTAAAAAAAAAATTAATTCTCCACCTCCTTGATACCTTATCTTTACGTAAAAAAATTTATAACTCTTATGTATGAGGTTGTGTTTTTTTAAGCAATCATTGCAAATTATAATTTATGATGTACACAATTTTTCAAACTATTTTTTAATCGTGCACATTTTCTATTTTCACTTTTGATAACATTATTCTAGTAAGAAAGAACGAGAATGATAATTGTTTATGAACTCAATATGATTTTATGCTCCAAATAAAGAACTGAAGTAAGGGTCTATTTGATAGGCTAAGTTTTCCGTGGAAAAGGAAATTTTTTTCCAGCTTTTCTACTTTACTCCGTTTGATTGCGAAAATTTTCCACGGAAAATATTTTCCGTAGACCCCATCCACGCGCCCCTTTTCCTTGTTTTGGTGGAAAACATTTTCTTTGGGTTTTGGTGGATTTTTATTTTCCATGATAGATGGAAAATTATTTTCGACACGTTTAATCAATTTTATTGTTGTTAATTGACTTATTTTCTTTCCAAAAAAATAACATTATCATCATCAAATACAAATATATTTAAAAAGTAAATTTTTTTTTTTTATTAAAATAGCAAAAAATTACATTATTTTCCATGGAAAATAATGTCAATCAAACAACAAAAGTTGGAAAATCCCCCACTTTTTCCACCTAAAAAATTTAACCAATCAAACACATTAAACTTCTAATTTTATTATGCTTGCTCATTGGGATGTGAAACAAGGACCAAATTCACTATTACCAACTATAAACTAAGTTGTACTTGCTGTTATAAAACAAATACAACCCATTTGATCTTACACTCCATTGACACCCTGAAACCAAAGTTGCACAATGCCCAAAATCTCTGAAGAAAGTAAACACATTAAAATGCCCTTTCTTACTTCCTGAACTCATGTCACACTCGGCACGACCACTTTTAGAATTGATTTCAAAATTATCTATAAAATTCCAACTGCTATTTGGGTTTAGAGTTCGCGTGCCAATCTCAGTGATGATGCCCTTGCCAACAATCCGGCAATAGGCAGTTAACGGTGCCACCATCTGGTTGTCTATTGTTATCTTGATCGGAAGAATAAGTTCATCTGGTGGGGCTGAATAAGAAAAATGAGGATTCATGATCAATAACAAGAAAAATATGGGAAGAAAATGGTACGAGTGTGCCATTTTTTATTTTTTTTTGTGTGAATTGTTGTTTGCCATGTAAACCCTTTAAATAGGACAATAAATTGGTACACGATTTGATAATTAAATTTCATTCTAGTAATAATTTATTTTTATAGCTATAATCTAAAATGCTATTACATAATCTAATCAAGAATTTTAAAAATCTGAAAGGATATATTTTGTAATGTTGTGTATATTATTTAATTAATTTTGAAAAATGTAATCTGATAGGCTAATACATGGTCTAAGCAAGAATTCTATAAATCAGATTCCAAAGAAAATTATGAGCTAACCTAATAAAAAGGATTGCCTTAGCCAAAATTCAAACCCTAGTGAAAATTCTGTCTACTTGTCGTTCCTCACAACATGGTCGGTCGTGAAAATATAGAGGTACAAGGCAACTAACGATTTTGAAGCCTTTAATTTTTATATTTTTTTTGTTAAACATAGCAATAATTTCTTACCAGAAAATGAGTTTTCATGTATATATTGTAGTCATCCTAATTCTTAAAGATTATGTCTCTTAGTACTGTCCTTTTTTTTACCCTTAACTTCCATCAGGTACACCAGAATATACTAATGCAAACAAATAATTCCTCCGAAGTCCAGGAGAAGAAACACTACCAAACAGTCACAAGACTCACAAATGGTGTATCTTTTGGGATAATTACACTCCATACTACCTTTTTATCTCTCATTGAAATTTTACTTACATTATTATTTTAATTGATTTTTACTTTTTTTTGTCCTCTTAAAAAACTTACATTATTCTCACCAACATCGCATCATCAACGTCGTGCCAACTCCCTGTACCTCGACGAGATTGGGTGTATTTTTGAAAGACATTATTGAGTTTTCACGTATTCTTAAACATATCAACTGAATATATATATATATATATATATATATATATATATATATATATATATGTATATATACACAAAGCTCATATATATAAAAGTGTTACCCGCTAAAAAAGTTGCTGTTTTCAGCGGTTGACAACTTTTATTTTATTTATTTTATTTTATTTTTTTATATTGTTTATTTAATTTTATTTGTTTTATTTTATCTTTATATTTATGACCCTATTTGGTATTGATAAAAATCAAATTTTTAGTAGATTTTGATAAAAATTGATGATGTGTGTGGTTGAAAAGTTTTGAGTTTCATAAAATATGTGATTAAAACTAAATGTTGATTTTAATTAATTTGATTAAAATCTAAATTTTAAGTGCTACCAAACATAGGCTAAATAATTCTAATTATTGTACTTATTTTATCTTATAATTTGATTTTTTTTTGTAATGTGTTATTTTTATCTTTTATTTTGTCGTAATAAATTTTAATACACGTACATGTATTAAATTTCATTTAATATTTATAATAATACAGTAAATTATGTTTGATATTCAAATAACATCGCAATACATTAATATAAAATGAAGTAGATCTCGCATAAATTAGATAAATTTGCTTAAAATATATTTCAAACTATGTTGAATAAGTACACCAATATTCACTTTAAAAGTGATTTGAGAAATTATATGGTTTATGAACGAATTTATAATAAACCATTTACATGTCTAAGCTTTGTAAATAAATAAAAATGACTTACTAAATAATTCAACAAAAAGATAGATAAACAAGCTTCTAAAAATATTTTTATTTTTCTCATTCTTATGTTCTGAATGAAGCATATTTCTTGATCAATTTATAGACAAATATATACTATATAAGACAAATAATAATAATGAAAATAAAAAATATAAAAAGGTTGTCTGCCGCATCGTAAATATATTGCTTAATTTGTTACATTTATTTATATATAGGACTGCATATATTTAATTTGCTGTAATTACTTTATTTTATGTAAATTATAATATTTCGATTGTTATTATTTCTATTCAAATTAGGTCGAAATTTTTTTATTTATTCTATATAATATATATTTGAAAATTTGCATTATTTAATTTAAATTTGAGCAATTATTTAAATATGTGTTGTTTATAGTAACTTTCGTGTATCACACAAGTGTGAGTAACTAAAAACTATATAAACAATATATTATTTAAAGAGGTTTTCCAAACTTGACGAGAATTGTAATTTATTTCTATTTTGAGTATTCATTGACAGTCTATATCATTAATCAAAGTAAATTATGTGTTCAATTTTTTTTTCTATTTTGTAATGATATTTACAGTAAAACCAATTTATTTTATTCTTCTGTTCAACGCACGGATGTGATACTAGTTGTAACAATAATAAAATAACCACATGAAAATAAATGGTTATATAAATTTTCAATGTTAAATTGAGTTAAGCACATGATTACAAACATTTAGCACTATAATAAAAATGGTTATTTGTAACGCTTAAAATGCAACATTTGATAGTTGAATGTTGCGAAAAGGGGTCTACCGCAATATTCAGTAATTGAAATGTTACATTTGATTCATATATTTGATTTAGCCCTTTTTGCAATATTCAAAGAGTATTGCAATAAGTTAAACCTTTTACAATGCTCAAATTACTCTTTTGCAACGCTTTTGTAAATGTTGCAAAAGACCTATGTTTAAAGCATTTTTAAAATGTTGCAAAATGTTTAGGTGGCGTTCTGTTTGTATTTTATTTTGTATTTTCATTTTCGAAAATGTTTTGTGTTTCCTGTTTTCATTTTTATTTTTAAATTTGCTGAAAACGCGTTTGGTTTGTCATTTTTGAAAACTGTTTTTGAAAATGAAAAGCTGGAAAACACGTTTTGTTTGAAATTTTGCAGAATACTACTTAAACTATTTTTAATTAATTTACTTGCAGAATACTATTAATTCAAACTCAAATTTCCTTTCACAATACACTAAAAACATGGTTACATGCAATACAATAATGTGAGCATTAAGAGTCTATATTAACACAGCTTGGTCAGGTTCGGGATTTGAAAAAACTCTACTTCTATTAAAATTCAGAAAATACAAGTTCTTTCAAAACCACCAGAGTCCATTTATCAGTGCATTTTTTGAAATATAATAACAAGAATTCTCACTTAATTTTTTTTTTTGTAATGTTGATATTGAATTCAATAAAACTTTATTTAAACTTAGGGGGGTTTATTTAATTAGGATTTGGAAGGAAATTTAAAGACTTTGATGGAATTTAAAAGTTTAGGGGTATTCAATCTAAACTTTTTTAAATCCATTAAAATCTTGAGTTATTCAATCTAGATTTTAATAAACTCTTAAAATGTCTTTTAAAGTCATGGTGTATTGTATAAAGACTTTTAAAAGTCTTTAAAAGTCCCATGTTATTCAAATTATCGATGACTTTTAAAGACTCATACGAAATCCTCTATGTAATAACTTCTAAACATAAAGTGTAACCACAAAATCTCTTTATTTGTCTCTCATTAATCTCCAAGATTTTGAAAGACTTTTATAAAAAAAAAATTCTTTCAAATTGTAATTTTATTTATTCTATATTATTCTTTTTTCATATTATTTTTAGAAACCTTAAACATTTGACTAAACAAATCATTATTTCTCTTCTCTTCAACTTTTTGTATTTTTTTATTTTAAATATTTTTTCTTTATATTTGGACTCTCTTTTTTTTCATCATTTTTTTCGATTTTTTTATGAAAATAAATCTAACTAAAATTCCATAAGATCTTATAGAAAAATAATAAATAAATTGTGTCAAAACAAATAATAATTAAAGTGATTCAAGAATTTTCTCTAGAAATTTTTTTATGAACATAGTACAATTTTTATGTCGATATCAAATGCGATTTTATTTTCCCCCCATTTTTTTAATCACAACTGTTTCTCTGTCTTAAAACTATTTATATTTCTCACGTTTTTTTTAATTCACTTTACATATAATTATTATTAACGATTAATATTCACATCATACGAAAATTTATCTATTAGCATTTATGTTTTTCAATTAAAAAATAAAAGTCTGTAAAAGTCTTCAAAAGTATTTGAAAGTCTTTTAAATCAATCTATAAAAGTCTTTGAAAGTATATGAAAGTCTTTTAAATAAATGTTCACGAAAGTCTATATAAATCTATAAAAGTCAATCAAATTCAATGAAATCCATTAAAAAAAGTCTATAAAAAAAGTCTTTAAATGTCTTTCGAAATCCCAATTGAATAAACTCCCCTTAGTTCCAAGTTAGGATAATTCTCAAAAAAAAAAAAAAAAAAAAAAAAAAAAAAAAAAAGCTTAGTTCCAAGTTAAAATAATTCTAAAAAAAGTAATAAAAAAATAAAAACTTTATATTAAGCTTAGTTCTAAGTTAAGATAATTCTTTAAAAATAAAAAAAAAAATCCCAAAACGCGTTTTCCGCGTTTTGGACATTTTTTGTCGAAATACACACAAAACAACCAAAACGAGGTTTTGGGCGTTTTGCGTTTTGTGTACAAATTTTATTTTTTTTTCCAAAATGCGTTTTCGAAAATGGTAAAGAGAACGCGTTTTTAACGTTTTTAAAAATAAAAACAGAAAACGACCTCAAAACAGCAAAGAGAACAGGAGCTTCCCTGTTCTGTTTGCTGTTTTGAGGTCGTTTTCTGTTTTTATTTTCGAAAACGCTAAAAACGCGTTCTCTTTACCATTTTCGAAAACGCATTTTGGAAAACAAAAAAAAAAATTGTACACAAAACGGAAAACGCCCGAAACATCGTTTTGGGCGTTTTGTGTGTATTTCGACAAAAAATGTCCAAAACGCGGAAAACGCGTTTTGGGATTTTTTTTTTTATTTTTTTTTTAATTTTTTTTATAGAATTATCTTAACTTAGAACTAAGCTTAATATAAAGTTTTTATTTTTTTATTATTTTTTTAGAATTATCCTAGTTTGGAACTAAGCCTAAATAAAGATTAATTTTTTTTTTTTTTTGAGAATTATTCTAACTTGGAACTAAGCTTAAATAAAGTTTTATTAAATTCAATATCAACATTACAAAAAAAAATTAAATGAGAATTCTTATTATTATATTTCAAAAAATGCACCAAACTGCATGGAATCGAAATGTACCAAACACGCAAAACTCTACTAAACAAAGCTAAATCTACCAAAAAAGAGCAAAAATTCACCAAGATGCCTAATCTAATACCAAAAGCGCGATATGTACCAAATTGTGAGATGTTTCAAATTGTGCCCAAGAAATTTACCAAAATGCGCAAATAGCTCTAAAATTTACGAAAACAATGTCAATTGTACTGTGCTAACCAAGATGTGTGAAATGTTAAAAAATGCTTCAAAATGTACTAAAATACACTATATATACCAGAATTCACCAAAATATACAAAATGCATGATATCGACCAAAATGCGCAAATCGTACCAGTGTGCGAATGTACCAAAATACAAGAAAACAAACCAAGTTAAATGAAATTTATCAAAATGCACAAAAATCTACTAAAATTCTAGAAATGTACCACATGAGAATTGTAGCAGGCAAGACCTATGATTAATCCTAGAAATGTGCCTGAATCAAATGTGGACTGATTACTCCACAAGGTCAAGATGACTTTTAAATTTATTTTGTTTAATCAAACTCTGTATGAGTAATTAGAGTTACATGTATTATGGAAGTAATTTGGACTTGAATATTATGTTATTAATTTCTTATAATATTTTTTTGGAGTTGAACATTAATGACATTATTATTTGGTCCAAAAAAAAGTTAAACAATATAGATTGTTTAATATAATTCAGAAGCAAATTCATTGAAAATAGTATAAGTTGTATTCTGCAAAATTTCAAACAGAACGTGTTTTCCAGCTTTTCATTTTCAAAAACAGTTTTCAGAAATGACAAACAGAACACGTTTTCAGCAACATTGAAAATAAAAATAAAAACAGGAAATACAAAACATTTTCCAAAATGAAAATACAAAATAAAATACAAACAGAACGCCGCGTTTTTCTAAATGTGAGAAAACACTGCAATAGCCCTAAGTCTGGAGCTTAATTTCAATTATTTAAAGTTGGGTAATTAAATTGTAATTAATTAACATATATAAAACTTAAAACAATTAAAAGTTTAAACCCATCCCCCAACCCCCAAAAATCGAACTCCCGCCACCTCGATCTTTCAACCCCGTCGTCTCAGATTCAAGTGCGCTCTCTCTCGGCCTCGCCAATGCTATTCCAGTGTTAACGCCGCATCAGTCTGCCGCGTCAGTCCACCGCCTCAGTGAACAACGCCGCCTCTGTCCGCCAGTATCTCATGGGTAATCCAAGAAGATACACTGGAGGCGAGCCGCGGTAGTTTGGGTTACATTCAAAATTATTGCAATCAGAGGATTATTAAACGCTAGAGGACGCGGTGGGGAACACGAAAGAAGTCTTGGCCTTTGCAAGGAATATTGCGCATCATCCCTAGACCTGGTTGGATTTTCCTTTATCAGATGAAGAAGAATTTGATGGTACCTAAGTTTGATATTCGCACTCTCTTTTCTGTTATATAAGTCTGATTTTGGTTCTAATTTTTTCCAGTTTGGTTGTGATTTTGTGTGCGCGTGTGATTACTTTTTTTTTTTTTATCAAGTTTTGTGTGAAAGTAGAGATTGGCTTGATTTGGTTTGGAAGCCAATGAAGATGATACCCTAGACAATACAGTGGGAACTGCAGTAGGGATTAAAGAGTAAGTATTGGAGTTAGCAAGGAATGATATAATGCCCATCTATCCAGTCATTTTTGGGCCAAATAATTTTATTTGTAATAATGAAGCAACTGCTGGAAAAGTTTGGTGTATTTTCTCTTAAAATAAAAGAACTTTTTACGGTAGTCTGGGTGGTGTTTGAAGGTCTCACTTTCACATGGAAGTAGTAGTCTTTATTCTTTAGCATAGTTTTCAAGGATATAGAGCCCGAAGACTACAACTCTTTAGTAGTAATCTTTATTCTTTAGTGTTCAATTTTTATTATTTCTTATTAACCTGATGGTTATTTTGAAAGGAGTTGTCTGATTATGAGTTGGAATTATTAATAGATGGAGTCACTTTCCCATCGTTTTCCCGTCCCCGTCGTATGATAATTATATAAGTGTTGTGTAGCTTGACTAGAACTCTTTATAATGCAATATTCTCAAGAAGCATCATTTCTTTTAACCTTGCTGAAATATGTAAATTGTAGCCTGTAGTTAAGATGTGGAATGTGATTACTAGGTCAATTTCTTTGTTGCTTTTAAGTAGTTTTTTATTACCCCGTGTCAGCCATGACATCCTCAACAAGCTGTAGAACGTTTCTTCCAAAACCAATTATGAAGTAGGTGCCAGAATTTCCTACTTGATTGCCTTGTAGTCCATCCCGCTCCTTGCATGAATAATAATGTTTTGTTGTTTATAGACGAACCAACCAAGTAAACCAAAGCCCAAAGGTTTTCCTCGTTTGGCATCCTCTACTGAACTACTCTCATTGTTACTAAAATTATTTTTAACACCAAATGTTCTCTCGATGCCAGATTGAATGCAAAAACTACCTAGAAGATTTTTTTCCTGTTCAACTGTTTTGGTATGGGGATGGCCAGAAAAAAAGGCTTAGCTTATGATTTCTGTGGTGTTCTATACCATGAACCTTGTCAACAAGATGTTCAGTACCGATGCTCCTCTCCAGATCAGATAAAGTAAGCAAACTGCCTTCATGGGTATTTTGCAACCCCACTTCCTTCCCTAAACAAGTAGTCTCCTCTTTTCAATAATTTTTAACACTTGATTGCTCATACAAAGATGGAACTGAAGAAATCCCAAATTGCAATTCCTCCTGGACGCTTGTTAGATCATTCTTATCTGCTTCAGAACTGCCATTCCCACTGGTTCTGAAGCTACATTTTCCATCAAGTGTATACTCACCAACTGAGCTGAGAATTTCTTTAACAGCTTCCTTATCTCCATGAGGAGTTAGCATGTTCCTATTGGGTTCTTTGTTTTGATCAGACCACGATTCTGTAGAAAATGATGGAATGGGCACACTGCCAACATTCTCACAGGAAAGGACTTAAAAATTACTATGTTACTAGTCCATTAGGGAAATGTGCATCAACATGGCCTTCATGGAAACTTTCGTTCTCATTGTTAGATGAGAGATACTCAAAAAATCCTAAATTGCCATTTGCCGCCATGCGATCTCCAACATGGTCAATCAACAGATGGTGATTCTTCAGTACTTTTCACATGGTTTCTCCCATAAGCTCCAAGATGTTCATTAAAATACTCATTCCATTAAATGTATTATGTGTCAACACGTCTTCATAGCTTCCTCCTTGAGTATTACCACATTCATTAAGGGATGCATCATTCTTTTTAATCTTTTCCCGATGAAGAGATGACTGGTGGTGCAATAGATCATCCTTCACACTGAAAGTCATTTTGCACTCATCACAATTTAAAAAAAATTCCACAAAAGAGTTCTTATTCACTTTGTCTAAAGACAAAGTTCAAATTAGTTCTAAGCATATTTCAAATCCCACTAATTCCCCATTGGTTTTGAAATAACCTAATCATCTGTGCTTTTTCAAAACCATCTTTAGGGAAATGTTTATGGTTTGCTAAATTCTACTGATAATCATGTGTGTTGATGTCTACATAATCTTATTGGATGAACGACTATTGAAATCTGCACTATATGCACTTAAAGATACTGAATCATCTTTATTGGTACTTATGGTTGAATAACTAATACTTTTTGTTATTTACTTCCTCCATCCCGTGAAGATAGGCTTGCTCCTAAAAATTGCAATTATCACTTGTTTTTGAGGCATTTTCAAACTTGGATTGAGAAAATATCGTCAATTTTTCTTACCAAAATTAAGCGGAATTTTTTTTTGTAAAACCACATACTTACGAACAACTAGATAAGTGAAGAACAAAAAGTGACTTAAATAATTTTTAAGTTCGATGACTATCTATCCCAAAAAAATATTTGATGACTAAGTGACACATTTTTAAAATCTGGTGACCAAAATAGTCTTTATCCAATCCTTTTGCCTCTCTATTTGAATGGCGGGAAAGTAAAGAGAGCCATTAGAGAGAGAGAAAGTCCTCACTCAATTTTATTTTATTTTTTATTTTTTTGTAGGAAATGAAGGGCTCGAGCTCAGGCAGAGATTTGCAGAGCTTACTTGAAGACATCAAATCTTCTGATGTAAGCATCGTCATAGCTCTAAATTCACTCAATTAAATTAAATTAAATTAAAATTTTAAAATTGTTTTATTAATTCATTTTGTTACTATTTCAGCATTGTTGCAAAAAAATTGAAATTAAGATTTCGAAGTTTTGACATTTTGTCTCACATTGCATTTTCCATCGTTGAAAAGCGTGAAATGAGGATAAAGTTGATTAATTTGTTTTTCTAAATAAATGTAGACGTGATAAAAATATACTGTGTATGTATTTTATGTCGAATTCTAAATTTTTATTGTTTGCAAATTATTATTATTATTATTATTTTTTATTTATTTATTTTTAAGTTCAGTATTGGATTTGAAAATTATTGTACCTCTTGCAGGTTGTTGAGAATCGTGTGCAATTGCTTGTGGAATTGGAGGAGTTAGATTTAACTGAGAAATCTGAATTGAATTCTCTTCTTGAATCTTTAATAGTATCCAAAAATGGAACTGATATTCATGCTCCATACTTTCATCTAGGTTTATGAATATCTCTTATTATACAATTCTTTATTCGAATTTGTTGCTATTTTTGTGCAATTGGAACATAATAGTAAGTTTGAAATTTGCTGTGATAAGTTGATTAAAAATTATAAATATGTCAGAGAATACTGAGATTTTAGAAGTTGAGTTCTTAAATGTTACGTGACGAAGGGTTACAAAGTTGCCATTATTTTCTAGTGAGGCTGACATGTCTTTACATCCAACTGATTTTGTAGTTTGTGTTCTGATATCAGAACAGCTAGAACTTATTGGTCATTTTAGAAAAGAATTATGGTATTTTGATGTTTAGGGCCCGTTTGGTCCAATGTGTTCGTTTCCAAATTTTCTTCACATTCATTTTCAACCACATATTTCTATGCAACCCATCACTTGTCACACTTTTAATCACTTTTCAACCCTACATTCTCCCAAAAATCCAAAACTCTTCAAAATTTTGAAAAAAAAAAAAAAAAAGACATTAGAGTATTAGACCAAATGGGCTCTAAATAATACTTCTTATTTCTTATCATACAAGCTAAACCAGATTACCAAGATGAAAGTGGAACCAAAAATTTCTTGCTATTGGTTGAGTTCTGAGATCGTTACTCCAATATAATTTACTGAAATTTATGGGCCTGTGTTTGAAGCAAAAGGAATATCTACTATATCAGTAAGTTTTATCTGCATTAATATTTGATATTACAGTTTTATTTGAATGCCTAATTTCTCCAATTATTTTGATTGCTACTTGTTATATACCTTAACAATCATTAGATATTCTGGGAGGACTTTACTTGCTTGGATATATCCCAGTGCACCCTGAACAAGACCATTCTGCATGTGGCTGCAAAATACTTAGACTCGGATATATCTGAATGCCTAGGACAATTTCTTTGTCTAGGGACGAAAGTAAGTGTTTTTTTTTTTTTAATTAATATCTAGACTACATTTATCATATATATTTTGCTGCACATGGTGTGTTTTTGTTTCCTCGGTGAGGATCTATAGTTTTCGTCCTGTCATTTTTCTTATGCAAAAATATGTTGTAGAAAGCATCTGAAGATATCATGTTATTCAGCAAACATATTTGCCGCACATGATGTATTTTTGTTGCCTCAATGTGGATCTATACTTTTCATATTGGCTTTTTTTCCTAGGCAAACATTTGGTGTAGAAAGCATCTGAAGATGACATTGATGACAACAGAGGATTCTCAAGAAGAGGAACACAGTGGCATTTTCTATCAGGTAAACAAGTATATCATAAAAAGCTGGGATGACACAATTTTGGACTTTAATTTTATTCATAGGATCCACATCTCATTCAAATATTGTTCTCTTGACTGGTAATTTAGGCTCTGTTTGTTAAAAGTTTTGTTTTCAAAAACATTTTTTTTTTATGTTTTCTAGGTAAAATGTGTGGTTGAAAAGTGGAGAGCTAAATTGTGCGTGGCTAAAAATTGATTTGTGGAATTGTGTTGTAAAAAACATGTTTTTAAACATGTTTGCCAAACAGAGGCTTATTTAAAATTTCTTTCATAAAAAGACCAATGAAGTGTAAACTATTCACCTTATGATTTGCTAGAAGGCAGACAATCCCCATGGGAATGCATAAAAGCTATGTTTGTTTTGTTGTTTAAAATCTTGACCTGAAGGGGACTTCCTATAGAAAATTTCATGGATGGTTCCATAAACCCTATCATTTTATCTTTTAAATTGTCATGAACATTGTGTATTTAAATCAGATTGAGGTTATTGAGATTATACCATTCTCACTTTTCAAGTCTGCGTCATGTTCTGAAATATCTTTTTACCTGTTTGAAATCAATTCAAGTGTAATTGCATCAAGTGTTCTTTGACATCTTTTAACTTCTCTTCAGTTGCTTTTGGATTTGCTGAGCTACTCTTCTGCTAGTTATTCAGCTTTTGCGAGATATTCGGTATCGGGTAACAAAAAGGTGATGTCAAGCCTTGAGAATTTCATATCAGAACAGTTAAATCTGACAAAAGATTCAGTATCAGAAATAAAGGTAATGAATGAATGCATTCATATTTTTTATTTTATTTTATTTTATTTATTTATTTATTGTTATAATTGATTAATCTGAGTTCACAGGTTTCATTTTTCCTTTGGAGATTTGTTTCAAATTTTGATTTTTGTATAAGTTTATACGATATATGGTTTTTTAAGATAAGATATATTCTCTGAAAAAGCAATTTCATATCTCCATTTAATTATTTGTGTGGATAAACCACCAATGGTGTTTGTTGGCAACTTGCTCTTTTGTCAAGTATGTCAGGAATGCCTTAATTGAAGTACTAATTTCTATTGAGAATCAAATTAGGTACCCTTTGTTTCTTAGTAAATATAACAGAGATGCTGAAGTTTGTTGTTACTTCAAGGACTGTTTTCTTGATAGACCAAATGATTGATTTTAGAGATTTATCATTAGCTGATGTAAATATGGTTTTATTCTCTGATAAATCTCATCAGATTTCTTATTTGTGAGGAATCAAACTTGCAAGGTGTATTGCTGACCTCTTAGTCTGTTGTTTTCTTAATCACTTTTCTTTTAGCTCATTAGATGTCTCTATAACACATACAATTCTTACATTTATCCTGTAATTTTGAAGTTTGAAGTTGCCGGTGGATCTAAAAATGATATTTTTCAATATATAAAAATTAATTTAAGTTTTAGCTGAAGAGCTGTAGGTTTTGGGTATCCTCATGAACTTTTAAAACACTAGTAAGATTTCAAATCTTGTTTACACTCCGTTCTTTTACGCAATGATTACAATTTATAAACAACACAATTTTCCAAACTACTTTTTAATCACACATATTTTCTCTCCCCAATTTTCAACCTTTGATCTAACTAGAAAATACCAAAAATTAAAAAAAAAAAAATTACGGTTGCTACAGCTGAACAGTCTCTTAGATTTCTACTTCTTGCCTTATAACTTCGAGGTTCTGATATCACTGTACAAAATTAAAACCCTCGATTAACAAATCCATTCACGAATCAAATCAGAAAAGTTTTGTAGACGAGCAAACACAGTTGTACTTGCGGAGTGCATAAAAGCACCTATGTCCACATATCTTGAGGAGAGTTTATTTGCACTACCAGGATTTCACACAATTGAAAGGGAATTAACCAGAAATCTCTCCCAGAACTTCTACAAAACTTATGTTACTTGGCTTTGAGTACGGGTGTTGGACAAAGTATATGTCCAATTATTGGATTTGTAATTGATTTAAATTGTTCATAAAAGTGAAATTTTGTATGTTAAGTCCTTGCAATGCATGTATTTGAGATAGTTGGTCGAAGTATATGTCAGATTTTGGATTTGTAAAATATTTAAATTGTGCTTGAAGTAAAATTCTGTATGTAATATCTGTTAAGGGATAAAATTCACATCAAATAAAGATGAAAACATAGACCAATTTATAAGGGTTTGTGCTACTCTTCTTAACAAGATTGACTTTTTAAGATGGACCCCGAATCTAAATATGGTATCAGAGCCCATTAAGCTCCAACGAGCAATTCGATCCGATTAAAACTAAAAAAATGAGCACACAGATTTCAAAATCAGTTTGCTCATACGAGTCACCATCTTGAGGGATATGTTAAGGGATAAAATATCACATCTAATAAAGATGTAAATATTGACCAACTTAAAAGAGTTTGTGTTACTCCTCTTAATAATGTTAATAATGTTGACCTTTTAATTTGGAACTCCAAATCTTAACAATGTCCCCCCAGTGCATTTATTCGAGACATAAAAAGAACTCAATCTAACATAGAGACATATTCACTCTACTAGGGGTGTTAGACAAAGTATATGTCCAACTTTCGGATTTGTAAAAGATATAAATTTTTGTGCTTAAAGTGTAATTCTGTATGTGATAACCCTCCGACGCATGTAGGCGTGAGCGTGGTTCCATATGGTTCTGGTTCCTAGGGAACCGAACCAAACCAAGAACCGATGGTTTTTGTGAAAAGAGAACCGTTGGTTCTTTTTGCAAGAGAAGAACCGAATTGGAATCGAACTGTTCGGTTCTTTTAGTTTTGATTTTGGTTTTGGGTTTGGTTTCAATTTCCTAAACTATAATTTTCGAACTTAAGCTATGAAGCCATGATAGATTCCGGCTGGTAAGAGTCGTAAGACGATAAGGTCAATGACCTTGATCAAAATGCGAATACAACACTCAAAATCCTTGATATCAAAACATTCACTTCCTTCCAGACAATAACGTATCTCCTCATCCGCTTATATGTGCTCCTTCTAAAAATTATTCAATTTCTGCTAGTATTTCTCCACTTTTCAGGGAATAGTCACACAAGTTCAGCAAATCCTTGAAAACAAGATAATAACTAATTGTAAGATGAAGAGTGAATATTTATTGTTTGTTGATTCTTGAAGAAATGATGACTGGAGACTTGAAGCTAAACGACAGAACTAGTGAAAGAAAAATAATTTTTGATATATGGTTTTTTGTTTATTACTTTTTTTGCTTATAGTTATTGTAATGTTGAATGAGTTAATAGTTGTTAGATAATTGATATTGACTAATTGAGCGGATAACATGCATTAAGATTAAGAATTGATGGCATTTTTTTTTTAAATTTATATTTAAAAACATAAAAAAATTGTGTTTTGTTTTCGTTTTGGTTCTGTTTATGGTTCTGAACCAAGAACCGAAATCAGAATCGAAACCGATGATTCTTGATTTTTAGAACCAGAATCGTTTAAAATTTTGATAGAACCGAATCGGAACCGAACTGCTGGTTCTGGTTCTTTTGCCTAGGCCTAGATGCATGCCTTGGAGAAACAAAAGAAGTCAATCTAACATACAGAGAAATTCACTCCATTACGTCTTCTGTAGTAAAAAAAAAAAAATTTAAAATTTCAGCCTCAAAATGCTCATTAGGATCAACACAGCGAAAACCTTAATTCCATTTTATATGGTTCCACAATCCACTCTATATTCTTCTCTTCTTCATCCTGTTTCTTGCCATATACTATTTTGTTTTGTATTGAAATATTTTGCTGGCTTGATGATTGAAACTTCAAACAATTTTCAGCATTAATGATTTTTTTTTTTTCCTTCCCGAAAATGCTTCCCCTATTGCTCGTTGACGTTGTGCGTTCTTAATTGTTATCCAGAAGATTTACACTTTAGTTCCAGAGTTATTGAAGGCAGTACAAGTGGCGATTGATGCTGTGACTCGACTATGCAGGGTATATTCAGATGGTGTAAATTGGGATATCTACCTTTTGAAAGCTAAAGAATTTGAAAACATTACAGACAGCAAGGAGGCTGAAAATGCAGATCCTGTCATCAATGTGATCAAATGTACGCTAGAAAATTTGTGTGAATTGGGCGTCCTTGCAGCTGACAACGGTGGCTGTCTTGTGAGTCTGTTAAATATTTCATGGAAAGGTGTAGTTACATTGCTTCAGCTCGGGAAGGGCGCTTTGGCAGTAAAAGTGAACATAGCAGGTGTTATTATGACCCTAATTTCACTGGCCAACGAGTCTTTAAGATGCGCAGCTGGGACTTGGGCAGCTTCACTAAAGGAAATGGTCTCTGTGTCAGAAGCTAAAAGGACTTACCTTCCTGTGAAATTTTATCTGATTAATGCTGTAAGAATTATTTCTCAGTACCAATGTGAAGCACTTTCTTTATACAAAGATATAACACTCTGTGTTGTTATGATATTGACCTTTAGAATTTCGCTGAGTAAGGTAGAATCTTTGCAATCTGCAAGTGAAGTGTTAGCAGAAATCCTGGAGCCAACATCCCTGCATTTACTCAATGGTCTACTAAATTCAGGTCAGGTGAAGGAAGAGCAAAAGTTCCAGATTTTGGACTGGTTGTTCAATAATGACAGTGACTTGGGATCTGTTGATAAAGATACAAATAATAATAATGGAAACAATTCATTACATGCAATATTTTCTGTAAATTCCAATGCTATGAACCGAGCAAAAGTATTGGACCTTGGTCGTGTTGCCTTATTTCTTCATCTTTTGAAAAGTGCTCCTGATCTAGAAGATGATATCAGATTTGGAATTTCCAGAAAGCTAGGATGGCTTTTGGATATACTTGTAGATGAAGATGTATATTCTTCAATTCTTGTCTTGCAAACTCCTACTGTAAATGGCACTGACCAAAACCAGGAACTTAGTTACCAGCCTATGTTCTGTTCTGCACTTCATGCTTTGAAGACATTCATGATAGTAACCTCTTCCAGTCTGGTTTGGGGTGAAGTAGAGTCATTCCTCCTCGAAAATCTCTTCCATCCTCACTTCCTCTGTTGGGAAGTTATTACTGAACTTTGGTGTTTCGTATTTCGCCATGCTGAGCCAGGCATGATGAATGACATTATTGATAAACTTTTCTCAGTATTGAGACGTACAGCTACTCCAGAATCAGTTTTATTTCCTGGTAGTCCTCTGCGAAGAATTGCAAGATTGATCTGCATATTTCTGACTTACGGGTCAGAATTGGTGGTTGATCGAGTTTACAGTTCCGTTGTTGGCAATGACAGATCTCAGTGTTCATCAAGTGTGTATACAGCACTAATCCTGGAAGGTTTCCCTCTAAATCTTCTTCCAGAAAAGACGAGAAGTACTGCAAAACAAAGAATTATAACTGAATATTTTGACTTCATAAAGAGCCTGGAAGAGAATTCATCTGAACCATGTGTTTCTGGCATTTATGGTGCTCCGGTGTTTGCTCTCTCTGCTGCTTTGCAGTCTCTGTAAGTATATAATAATACTATAGTCCTTTGAGTTTAATTTATTGAATGTTGCTGTCATGACTAAATGGATTCTACGCCAATGTTTATCTACATTACATTCACTATTACATCTCATATCCCTCCTTGCTTTACCCCTTCTCGTTTTTTCTTTTTAATTCTTTTTCATACATGTATAGCCAGGTCAGCCTATCTGATACTGAGATGAAAACTCTGAAGTATCTAGTTCCCATGATTCACAAGTACATAAACTTCAACTCCACCGACAACCGAATTAAAGATCATTACTGCAAGCTTCTAGGTGAATTATTAGGCATTGTTTCTCACATGAAACATTTATACTCGTCTGATGAAATGGAAGGAGTTATTTTGGAGCTTCAGAAGCTCTTTATCTCTAGGCCAGAAGAATCAGCTGGTCAACTATTTTGGTGCAAACCTAGCCTAGCTCATTTCGTGGGCGGTCTTGGCCATATGGAGCTGGCAGATAGTGATAATAGTGCTCGGATTTCAGCTGCTTGTGAGTTGTATCACATGTTACTAAGGGAACGGCACTGGGCATTTGTTCACCTGGCAATCTCAGCGTTTGGATATTTTGCTGCTCATACTTCTTGTGATGAGCTGTGGAGATTTGTGCCACAAGATGCTGCTCTGTCTTTTGACTTGGAATCTGGAAACGAAGCTGTTGAAGAAATATTTATGTCTGAGTTAAAAGCATTTCTTGAGAAAGAAATGACATGTTTAATGGTGAAACCAAGATCCCATCAGTTAGGGATGCTTGTTAAAGAAGGTCAAATATTAAAAGAACTTTTTCAAAACAGTGTAAAGATCAATCCAGAGTCTATAGCATGTGACATCATGCAGGTCGATGATGAGAAACAATTCAGTAGGAAAAGAAAATTTCCTGATGGAATCAGCAAGGGAGTAGAATTACTGCAGAGTGGCTTGAAGGTTATGGGTGATGTTCTTTCCCAGTGGCAACATAATCAAGTTGACTCTACTGAAGTACATAAAACGTTGTTGACTCATTTTTCTAGGCTCGAAGATGCGATTGCAGACTTAGTTAGCCTGGCTGGTAGTGGCCAGGGTAGCGGTACAATGGATGCTGAAATTGGTCAACGAAGTCTTAGCAGCAGCTGAAGAACTAAACCTAAAGTTGGTTGTTCCGAAAGACATTGTGCTCGAGAAGGTATGACTTCAACTCTCATTCTTCCATTTCCTGAATACATCTTGTTTGCATCAGATAATGAAAGTTCTTGTGTTTCAATGTATTAACTTCCTACAAAAATATGAGCTGCTCGTACTTCCATGGTAAAATTATATTCTTCAATGACCAAAAGCTTTGTTTAATCAAATCTATGGGTCTGTCATGGCTTGACTTTCTGATGTAGGGTAAGCCTAAGAATTGAAGGTGAACATGAGATCGACAAATCGATAATTCTTTCTGGTGGCGATTTAAATTAAAGTTGGAGAAAAACTGTTACAATTATGTTATTTCTTAATCAATTGAAAACCAAATTAAAAAAGGATGTTGCAGCCCAAACTTAACAGGCTAGTTAGCAAACCTGATAAAAAATTTCACCCATGGTCCTTGAAGTCTTACGACTAAACATTGGCCCTAGTTAAATGTGTTAGACTACCTCTCGACTCCTTGACTAACGCCAGTTTCTCATCATATGGAGTCACATCAATGACTCTGAGCCTGGCATTTGAACATGGGATTTTGAAAAATGTTTTTCAAAGAAAATGGGTACCAAACATGGGAATTTGTAGGTAAGAAGGCTCAGTATCAATTCTAGCAAATTTTAGCCTCACCAGTTTTTCAACCAATAATTTGTATGCGAGTTGTTTATTCTAACTATAATAGTTGTTGCATGTTGCTGCTGTGGGTTCAGATGACAATTTAAGATAGCAATTATTCTGGAGATTTATAAAATATAAGCATGAATTATTTTACATCATTGCTTATCTCGTTACATAATCATCCTTCAATCACTAGCGAGGGATGAAATCAGCTTGGTTTTGTTTCATACCAATATTTCATCTCTGAGATAATGTTCGTTGTCATTGTGTTTTCAACCCCCGCAACACCTCACCCAAAAAAATAATAATAAAAAAATTAAATTAAATTAATAATAATAAAAATAAAATAAAATCATTTGTAGCTTGGTCTAACATCACTTTGTGACGTTTCGCTATAGATTTTTTTTTTTCTTTTTTAAACTTAATGTTATGCATTTTCCTGTTTTGTAGCGAGGGGACAGGACAATCGTACTCTTTTCTTTTTTCATGTTTTTGAAGCAGCATGAAGGCCATCATGAAAAGTTTGCGAGTTATACATTTTATTTTTCGTCAGCAATGTCATTTAAAGTCAAGAAAAAAGTGATGGAGATGTTTTTGTATATTTGCTTATATGTAGATAGAAAAAATGGCTTGTGTTGATTGATATTTGCTGCTTGCGTAGTAGAAACTAATGTGTTGGCGTACATATACATGATATGAGACTAATTGAGTCAAAAAACTTTAAACCAACTTAAAAAAAAAAAAAAATTAATTATCCACCCTCATCTTGATACCTTATTTATATTAATTTTTTTTTTTTTGATTATCCACCCTCATCTGATTCTAATATATGATCATAGTTATAAAAACTCAAATCAGATATATATACCTTTATCGGAAAGAACTTCAGAACCCACATCCTCTCCTACAAAAATAGAAATTAATTTAATGCTCAAGCACGTTATCCCTATATTGAAAACGCAACAACTGTAATTACGTAAATAATGAACTTGTAAGAAAATAACTTACCATCACTAAAATTAAAACTATTTTGTTGTAAAACATCTGGAGCCTGCTGTGCTAACATTGAATCTGATCTACCTTGGCCAATACCTTCAAAAATACCGTTATGCAACATGTGTTTTCCAGTAGACAAAATACGCAATCTTCTACGTGTCTTCATAGGTTCTATGGATTCACTAATGTCCCGAAAGGCTAGTAACATACATATAGAATTAATAAGTTTCTTGTATTTTAAATGTTCGCTAATGAAGTAGTTGAAATGTTTTTGAAATCTTGGTCAGTAAAATATATAATCATAGCGTTGGTAATATTGCTCAAGGGTGTTCTCAAGCAATCTGGAGAAAGGATGGTGTGATCATTTTCGTGCAGATGAGCTTCAGTGTCTTCTACATGGAAATAAAACACTCGCTATTCATCATACGTCGAATGGGTAGCAATGCTAATCTAACCATTTATCAATTGAGAACATTACAGGAGATAAAAAATGAATGTTCCATTAATGAACACTCTTACCAATCACTTGCTTAATTGTTGTTCCTTCATTATGAAATGCTGCATTTCCCTCAGAAGAGGAAACTGACTGTGTCTGTCTAGATAATTGAGGAACACCAATGCACTGTTAACCAATAAACCCTTATAATAGAGAAATTGGTGGTAGTTTGGCATGATAAATGACCATTTCATCCATTATTATAAATCTCTTTAATTACATTGTTCATAATTGGTGTTTAGATTCTTGAAATACATCTACTCTTCAACAAAATACTGGAAACAAATGCTCATATCAGTAGCATTTATACCTTCATTAAATACTCAGAAAGCAGAAGAAATTATGGGAAAAAAGAGGGGAAAAAAAACTAATAAAAAAGTAGTGGAATCATAAATGTCCTGTAGTTACCTCCAGAACTTCCTATTCGTTGGCGTTTTAAATGAGGTTAGATCTGCTGTCCCAAATATATATGTCTCAATGGCTATCCCTCCAATAAGAAAGTACACGTCATTTACTAAATACAACTCAGCATACAGATTAATAACTCTGTCTAACACAACTTATCACTGCCGTTAACGTCTCTTCTTCTTCCCAGTTCAACTTCAATTCCACGAAAGACCATCCAATTAAAAAACCCATACTTTTCTTGAACTCCAAATGAATTTTCCAATAGAAGTACATAACCCCCGTATCTCTGTAATTTCTGGCAAGACTAATAACGTTCAAGGTGGCGAAATTTTTTATTCCCTAAATAGTATTCTTGCTCTAATCCCTTCAATCTTGAGGTAAATCATGTGGGTTGAGTTTTGTTTTTGATTTTTGAACTTTTGGTTATTTTTAATTTTGATATTGTAAATTTTGGTTGCTCTGGAGCCTTCAATTTTCAATTGGTTTCTATAATCCACTTGGACAGATTCAAATCTCGTGGGTTGGATTTTGTTTTTGTTTTTTGAGCTTTTGGGTTTCTGCCTTAGTTGGCTAATAAAAAATAATCGGATAAAAATTCAATAGATTGAAAATTGGGTGTGTTGGATTGAATATTTTCATGTGATTCAAGCTTTGTTAATTGCGGGCTAACCATCACTTATGGAAGTGAGTTTGCGTCTGCCATTTTTCTGCAATTATTGATATCCATTTGATATTTCCATGTGCATTTGCAGAAAAGAGGTATGGGAAAACAGAGAGCATTGCAAAATTCTTCTCGAAGAGATGTTTGCCTCCATCTGGAAAGACTAACAACCTGAATGAAGCTTCCCCACAATCATCCCACTAAGCCGCTACAGTAGCTGTTTGATGTGATTAGAGAAAAGGTTTGGCAAGTTTTAATGTAGTAGTCTTTTAACAAAATCTTGCAAACTTGATGGCTAATTGTAGTTTGATTTTGCTGCTAAATTTCTGTTGTTCTTGTGTCCTCTGTTTCATATTCTAAAGTTAAAATGTACTGATAGTGGCCAATTTTTATTCTATCAAAAATTTGGTAACCCAAAACCAAGAAAACTGGATTCAGAATGAAGAAAAGAATGCATCCCAAAGAACAAAACACTAAATTGGAATTCAAAAGTTATAACGATTTACATGACTCTACACAACATGAAATTAATCAAATTATATGCATCAGTTGAAATTGAATCAAACCAGACACTAAATTATCCCCTAAATAAACAATAACAAGATTTACAAAAACAAAAGCAGAGTTGTTGAACTCTTTATCAGACGTGGTATAGAGTTTTGCAGCATTTTGATACAAGTGCCAAATGAATAGATGATCAGATGTTTCTGGCCATTGGACCATTGCCATTGCTACATCTTGATCGTTGAGAATAATTGTTGGCATTTTCCTGTCATCCCTCTAAGAAAAGTCTCAAATAACCATATATATGTAATATGTTTAGACGACCTATAAAAGCGCAGCTCCAAATCACACGGTTTGCTTATGATGATTAACCCCTACAAACATAGCAAAATGCCAATATATCTTTAGCTAACATAAACCACAATTTCAATAATCAATAGTATATCTTCATTGTAATTTCTGTAATCTTTACCATTCTTGAAGACAACTTTGGAATAATATTTGCAGCCATTTAAAAAAGTACACATCCAAGGCAAGAATTTTTGGATTCATATAAATCTTCAAACCATCCCAATTTGTTTCTTAACTTGTTGTCAACTAGAAATCTAAAAGCAGAAAAAAAAAAAAAAAATGACAGCCACACAAAGTAAAAGACATCTTAGCCAAATGCAACCCAATTTTTAACCCATTCAAAAAATAAAACCTCAATCCGGCACACTCAATTTTCAATCTATTGAATTTTTATCAGATTATTTTTTTATTAGCCAACAAAGGCAGAACCCCCAAAACTCAAAAAACCAAAACAAAAACAAAATCCAACCCACATGCATTACCTCAAGGTTGAAGAGATTTAAATCTGTCCAACTAGATTATAGAAATTTATACACACGTACATACGAGAAACCATTTGGAAATTGAATGCTCAAAAGCAACCAAAAATTACAAACCATTTGAAAATTGAATGCTCAAAAGCAACCAAAAATTAGAAACCATTTGGCGTACATATACATGATATGAGACTAATTGAGTCAAAAAAAATTAAACCAACTTAAAAAAAAAAAAAAAAATTTAATTATCCACCCTCATCTTGATACCTTATTTATATTTAAAAAAAAAAAATTGTAACTCTTATGTATAAGGTGTTCTTTTAAATAACTAGTATTTCACTTGTGCGATGCACGAAAGTTATTATCTACAATATCGATTTCAATAAATATTCGTAAAATTTTAGTGCTTATACATAATCAACACATATATAAATTCATAAAAAAGAATTCTCTATTACAATAATTATTAAAATTTTAAAAAAAACATAAGTAATTCAAATTATATAAAAAAAATTTGAATAGTCAACGTCAATTTATATAGTTAAATAATAAATTATTATCGATTTCAATAATTTTTATAAATTATTAATAATTTCATTGAAAATGTAAATTTAGTAGCTTTTAATGGTATATTATATTTGATGTAATATTATCTGCAAAAATATTGATGCATGTGAAATGTATTAGCCTAATTCTCTTAACTTCTATATTTGCCTCTTATATTTAACGTACTTTTTAATTTTCATTCAAAAACATCAATCACAATAACTAAAAAAGAAATAGTTAAAATATTTGAATTTAACCAATAAAACTTTATTTACAAAAATAACCAATCAAAATAATAATTTTGAAAATCTCTCTATTATCATAATACGACAATCGAGTAAAATTGGAGATTATGAAATTATACTGAAAATTATACCCTATAATCTTTAAAAACTTATTAAAATTAAGAATGATTAAAATATATTAATCATTCTATTAATATTATTAACTAAAAAAAATCAAAGCATTAACTCTTCAATATTAACCTTTGTTCAATGACTTTTTTTTAAAATTATTTATAATCAGCACATTTTTTTTACCCACTTTTTAACAACATATTTTTTTCAAAACTATTTTTCAACCATAAATTTAACCTCAAAACAAAATTATAGTTGCTGAACAGAGGCTTAATTTATTAAAATATTTAATAATAATATATATAATATATATTTTTGAAAATATGATTTGTAATATTAAAGATAACAAATGATTTGACCATTAATAATTAAAACACAATTTAATTATTGATGGCTACAATTAGGATTTATAATATTAAGAATAACAAATAAATAAATAAATAAATAATTAAATATTAATTTTAATACTGATAATTAAAAATATTAATTGAACTCATTCAATATTAATGTTAATAATAAAAATAATTATAATTATAATCAAAATATATAAATAACAATAACATCATATTAATTATACTATAATACTAAAACATAAAGAGTTTAAGAATTCAATTCTACCAAACTATCTTACTTTCATATATAGTATAGATTTTCACTAGTGCGATGAATTGAAATTGCTATCCGCAATATAGATAAGTATTCATAAATTTAATGATTATATATAATCAACACAAATACAAAAGATACAAAATAATTTTTTATTACAACAATTATTAAAATTTAAACACAGCATAAATAATTCAAATTATCGAAAACTTCATTGAATGATAAATGCAAATTCTGTAGTTTTTTAATTGTATATCATGTTAGATGTAATATAAGTACAAATATTGATGATTGTTCAAGATATAAATATATTTATTATAATTCCTGCATTTACCTCACATACATAATTTTTTCTCAATTTTCGTTCAAAAATCACAATAAACCATAAATATGTGTTTAATCTTAATTCATCAAATATACGACAATTGAACAACATTGAAGATCAAAAAACTATTATATATATAAAGTAATAAATGCATTCACACTAATCCACTATTCTCCATTTATATATAGTATAGATCATTGCAAATTATAATTCAAATTTATAATGTATACAAGTTTCCAAATCACTTTTTGATTACACATTTTTTCTCTCCACTTTTAACCACATATTTTATTTAGGAAATACAAATAAATAAAAATATATTTTATCGTGTGGGAGACGAGCCAAGCCGGCCCAAGTCCGGCTTGTGGGCTCGTTACCACACCAGTCGGATGGGTCGGCTCGTGGGCTTTTTTTTTTTTTTTTCCCTTCTCTCTCTCCTCTAACGAACGGTTAGTTTGTGTCTGTGAATACTCAAATAATTGAAAATATAAAAACTTAAATCCTCTGCCTTTAATCCTGGCTTGAGACCAACTACATTAGGCGGAGTTAAAATTGTACACGAATAAAATATTACGCGTACAATTTTTTTTATTTGCAAGAAAGAATTAAAAATATAGAAAAAGAAAAATGCAAGTATTATCATGTAATTGTAAGGATAATAATTAATAATACGAAATAATTACTTACCAATACGATTATTCTCCGAACTCACCAGCCAGAATTTCACTTATCCTATCTTGTAACATTTTCTTCATAAACTGTCAATCCTTCAAACACAGTAAGCTCTCCAATATGTCTTCTTCAAGCCTTGACTATATTCAGATAACACTTTACCAACTGCTCTAAAAGCAGCCTTTGATGCTACAGTTGATACCGGAGGTGCTAGTAGATCTCGTGTAATCATAGAAACAACCGGGTATTGATGCTCGTTTAGTCTCCACCATTTAAGAATGTCAAAATTATTTTTCTTGTCCTCGTCTAACATGCTAAGAATGTCGTGTGAGAAATACCTAGTTAACTCGCTCGGAATTTCATCTGAACTATTATATGTACTAGAAGAACTAGAACTACATTAGGTCGCTTCATAGTAATAAGGTAGGAAAGTAAATCACTGTCTTGATTTTTGTATCACATTAGGGGTAGGAGCAGTTCACTGTCTTGATCTTGTATCACATTAGGGGTAGGAGCAGTTCTTGTAACATTTTTGTTTGACTTTTCAACATTGATCTCGTACATTTCACATAAACATTTTTCTAAATTTATTCTAGGGGTTATAATCGTTGCTAATGAAAAAAAAAGTGGGTAAATCTTCCCTATATTTTCTAAACTTAATCTCCATTGCTACAATGATTTTAGAAAAAATAAGAAATTGTTTGTACTTGTTAAAATTATTAGTAATACAATAAAAATGCTTCAACACTAAAGGACTAGTGGGATAATAAATACCAGATAATTCGTTTGTAGCAACGTAAAATGGTTTAAAAAAGTTTTAACATGAAATACAAATTCCCAATCATTAGCCCCCAAATCAAAACTTGGGCTGTGTGAGTGCTGACCATTGTAATATTCACATATTAAATTCTCGTAACCTTGACAATGTTCAGTCATTAAATAATTTGAGTTTCATCTATATCCTATATCTGTAACAAACGATCGTGCTAACATATCATTTTTTGCACAATGTGCATCAAAAGTTTGTTTTCTAGAAGGTGCTATCATAATGAAATTGCAAGCATACCTAATTTTTTTCAATTGATTTTCTATAAGCTTAAGACCATCTTGAACTATTAAATTAAAAACGTGACACACACAACGAACATAAAACAAGACTCCATCAAATTCAGGATTCGTATGGTTAGCTAATCTATCTATCACTGCTTTATTAACAGAAACATTATCTAGTGTAAAATTACGAACTTTACTATCACAATTAAATTCTTTAAGAATTGCAAGTAGTACATTAAAAATATTTGTTGCATTATGTGGGTAATCAATAAATTTAAATGCAATAATTCTTTTGTTCATTAACCAAGTATCGTCTATGTAATGACAAGTAACAATTATGTAACCTCTATGATTATTGCTAGTCCACAAGTCCGAAGTAAATGATAAGTTACCATTATATTTATTTAAAACATCTATAAAACTTTGTTTTCTCTCGAAATATTTAGCAATGCAATCACTTCGTAAAGTATTTCTAAAAACGGGCTTGTACCTGATTGGATATACTTTTGAATGAAATCCGTAAAATGCGGACTTTCTACAATTGAAAGCGGGAACTCACGACTCAATACGAACATAACCATCCCTTCTCGACACACTAGATCTTGGTTGAAGACCCAATTAGTTAGACTTGATTGACCGAATTGTAGAGTTGATTGGTTTGCTTCAATCGAGCCCAGTGTTTTACATTGTTTGTAATATCTGTTGAGGTATGTTGTGCCCCCACCCTTCTTCCAAGAGAAAACTCTACCGAAACTTTTACATTGTGCTTTATGTACTACCGTATCCGTGTTCCCATCAGCGTCTTTAGCTGTTGTTTTGATCAAATTGAAAAAATTCCAGCAGTTCGATTTTTTCGACCTTTTCAAATTTCTGTTGGAGCCTGTCGTCGTGCTAGCGAAGTCCGATCCATATGCAGCAGTAACATCTTCATCAACAATGTCATTCAAATTAATACGAGTTCTAGTATATTCGATCTCATTTTCCAAGTCCACCAAATTGTCGGGGAATTGGAATATCGTCGAGACCGAAAAATTCATCAACGAATTGGCTAGAAAAATAACCATGAGATTGTGTGCCATTAGAAATAACAGAATTGAAAATTTCAAAATGAAATATGAAATTCGATACAAATTGAATATTGTATGAAATATTTATAGCACTTGGAACTAGAAGTTGAAGATTGCACTTGAGAATTGAGAATAGACTAGAGAGTAATGTAATTTCTTGTGGATAGAATTGAGAGAATTGTATAATTTTTTATGAAAAAATGATGTATTTATAGTTAAAATTAAAAGAAGAAAAAAAGGTTAAACGGTCACAAATGTGACCGTTTATCAAAAAAGTAAAAATAAAAAAAAAGTATCAGAATGAGCAGGCCCATTTTATTGTCTGTTGGGCCAGTCCACGAACTTTCGAGCCGAACCCGAATTGTTCAACACTTATATTTTCTGTCTAATCCAAGTCCAAGTCCATTTTTCACGAGCCGACCCGAAGTTTTAACGAGTCGAACCGAACCGAACTGTCCAGCCCATTTGATGCCTCTAGCTCCACATTTCTAAATAAATCTTGTTGAAAATACATTTTTCAGTTCTTCAGGTATTACAAGTGGATCTGATTCGTTACAACTAGGAGACATGCTGTAAGAAGAAGTTCTTTGTATTTGACTAATTTCTTCCATTAGATTGTATAATTCTACTTCGTCATCTTCAAGTGTAGTGGCATGTGATGGTGCAAATTGTCTGTGACTAACATTAGTTCCTAACCGTACAGCATATACGGTATACATATTTACTAACATACTTTCCAAATTATTATAAGTGATAGGGGTTTCTAAAACCAATGAGCTATTTATTTTTGAAATAAGAAGTTTTGTACCTTTTAAATTGTAACGTGGATCCATTAGAATGCTAAGGAAAATAACATAGATAAATCTTCCCAATATTTTCTAAATTTTATTTCCATAGCAATTATTATATCAATAAAAAACGAGTCAGTTCTATATCTATAAAAAGTTCTTACAATAACAAAAAGAGGTTCAATAACTCTTGAACTAGTTGGGTAATTGTGACGACCCGAATTCTCGACCATTCGAGTGCCACTAAAAGTGACTCATATCATATTATCGAGACTTAAATAGAAATGTAAAATTATTCAAAAGAATAATTAGAATCCCATAATTTTATTTGTGAATAAAAATAGAACATAATTTTCTTACATAAAGTTCAACATAATTATCTCATCAATCTTAACCACTTTTGCCACTTCCATGTTGACCGCCTCGAACCTTCAATTATCTGAAAATGGTAAATATCGTGGAGTGAGATTTATAAAATCTCAGTAAGTATACCAAGCATAAATTTTATTTTGAAAGCATATGGATCATTTTCATCATAACATAGGATAGGATCGAAATACTCATAAACATAGGGAGACACAAGAATTTTACCGAACTTAAATGGCAAGAATTCTTATGTGTAGCGCTACTAAACTCCGGTCCCCTTAGCATAATCATAAACATATCATATGGAACCCATAACAATCTTGTGAGATTGATTTCATAGCAATGATCCAAACATTTTCATAAAAACATAAGATATACTTACTTTTCATAAAAACATAAGGTGTATTTACCTTTCATAAAAACATACTTACTTTTCATAAAAACATAAGATATATTTACTTGTCATAAAAACATACTTACTTTTCATAAAAACATAAGGTGTATTTACCTTTCATAAAAACATACTTACTTTTCATAAAAACATAAGATATACTTACTTGTCATAAAAACATACTTACTTTTCATAAAAACATAAGGTGTATTTACCTTTCATAAAAACATACTTACTTTTCATAAAAACATAAGATATACTTACTTGTCATAAAAACATACTTACTTTTCATAAAAACATAAGGTGTATTTACCTTTCATAAAAACATACTTACTTTTCATAAAAACATAAGATATTTACCTTTCATAAAAACATACTTACTTTTCATAAAAACATAAGATATACTTACCTTTTAAAAGATTAAAATGAAGTGTAGTAGTAAATGGACCAAAACTTTCTTGACCACCTTGAATTTCTCTTACTTGTGGATTTTGTCAAGAGATTGGAAATAAGTGTATATGTGTAGAGTTGTGTGTAAAAGAGATGGGTTTAAATAGATGTATAAAGTTGGCATATTGTAAACATAATCATTCAATTCTATTAATTTTAACACATCATTTTCTTAAAGTAAAGCACCATTCATATACTTTTCCATATTTATACAAATATTATGCTCTTCATGATTACATATAATGGAGTCTATAATTCATTCATATACTTTTCCATATTTATACAAATATTATGCTCTTCATGATTACATATAATGGAGTATATAATTCATTCATATACTTTTCCATATTTATACAAATATTATGCTCTTCATGATTACATATAATGGAGTATATAATTCATTCATATACTTTTCCATATTTATTAAATTAAGATTCTCATAATTATTATATATAATGGAACCTCTCATGCTTGCATATATTTTCTTAATTTCAATAATAAAAATAATTTTTGTATAAATAAATATTGGGATAACATTGAATTAAGTACTTGGACTTAATATACTTTAAATCAAGAGAATGGAGATATTTTTAGAAATTCGGAATTTAATTTAAAATCGAACGATCTCGATTATTTCTTGACTTGGCTATACGAATACGTCGTGGCGTTAACTTAATAAAAATGGGTGAAATAGTAGCGACACGATTTTCTATTAAAATAATTATTAATCGCGTAAAAATTCTTGGTCGCTACAGTAATATACCCCATATAATATGCTGGTTGAATCGTAAAAACTTCTCAAAATTTTTTTGACTTTAAAAGCAGCTTCTCAATCCGATTCTATTAATACATGATCATTTTCATTCCTAAGTGTTCTACTGTTATAATAATCGATTATGATGTGTTCATAGTCTTCACATGATTTAAGTAACAAATACATAGAGTTCCACCTATGACCTACGTTGGTGATAAATTTCTTAGGATTTAAACCGTATTGTGAATGCATCTCTTCAAAGCATTGTTTTCTACTCGGTGATATAGTTATGTGCACTAATGCATCTGTAATTTTATCCATTTGATCTTTAATATGTTTCATTCCATCTAGAACAATTACATTCAAAATATGACAAATACATCTAACATGGAATAAAAAATCACAAAATTCTGAATTACGAATTCTACATAACTTATCTACTACAGGTTTATTTACACTAGCATTATCAAAAGTAAATGATTGAATTTTACTTTCGAAACCATATTCTCTTACAATTTGCAGTATAAGGGTCAAAATGTCACAATTGGAAGTTGGAGGACGTGGAAGCAAATAAAAAATGAGGACCAACTTAAACAAGAATCAAAGTTGAAAACGCTCTGAACAAGTTTCTACTGCGCTGCCACGAGCCCCAAAGACACGCGGACGCGCGATAATCCTGAAATTAATAGAACCTGATTTAGGTTAACTGTGTGGCCACTAGGGTTTTGCCTAAGCGGTCGCGCCTCTTTCTGGTCCAGGCCCGTGAGCGAATTTTCTCATTATTTTGCCTAGTTCTCTTCTCTATCTATATATACAACATCGGAGGTACGAATTCAGAACCTTTGTACAACTTACCAACTACACAATTCATTTTTCTATCATTCAATCCTTGGAGGAAAAGATCAAGACAAAGGTGGGGGAATTAACAATTATCAATGGAGAGCGATTTCTTGGTGCAAGACTTCCTTTCTTTTGTTAATTCGATAAACTCTATATGCGTAGCTCTTTATATTGCTTCGTATTTACTTCTTTATTGATGAGTTGTTAATTTCAAATTTGGGATATTCGATGTAACTAGTTTTACGCTTTTAATTGTATAAACCTAGTTTTGCGTTTTTGATTACATGTGTTGATTTTATTTTGTATTTAATGCATGAGTTAACTCGTGACTAATTCATAATTTAATGAGTGTTTTCATAATCCGAGAGGTCAGTTAACACTTAGATCTAGGAATAAAATCTAGTAATTGGACGAACGATAGAGATATACGTTCGCTATTATTGTGATCGCTACATGAATTTTTGTATTCCATGCACTTAGTCATTACGACTTGCTGTTCGTTAAAACGATCGACTGACTGGGTAGAGTTGATTTAAACCCGAAAGGGGAATTTCATGTGCATAAGTGAATTTGATCGAGCACTATAATAGGAATAAAACTAGATAATTGGAATTAAAAGTATGGGCTATGTGAAATCGGATGTCCCAATGCTTATAAACATCAATTTAGAATCTTTAAATGTCTTTTCTTTTATTTTTCCTTTTAGTTTAGTTATATTCAAAAACTCATATTCTATCATTCAAATAAGGCGAGAACTAACAATTTCGATATTTAATTGCAATCTCTGTGGGATCGATATTCGGACTCTAAAAGTCCACTTTATTACTTGGATGTGACATCGTACACTTGCGATTTAGCACATTAATAATATTTACAATAAAATCAAATTATGCAGTATCAATAACTGACGAAAATATAGACCAAAGTTTCAATCTCTATTATAGGATTGAAAACTTTAAAATGTTACATAAAAGTAAGGTTATTAGTATAAGCATAAAATCAATATTTTCCCATCATAGCAATTTAAGAAAAATAACATATAACATAATAATACATAATGATTTTGATGAATTATCACAATATATTCTGCCTAGAAAACACAAGGAACATGAGGTTACAATACCGAAACAAATAATGCTTGATTTTCACAAACAAGCCAAAGAAATTAATTCTGAAGGAAAAATAATAGGAAAAGGTAGTGTGGGACTACAAAGAGAAAATATTATTGCAAAATTCCCACCTAGAAGGAGTGTTAATCTAGAACAACCTAGGAACCTAAGTATTGATGAACCAACAAGTTCACAATATTATATCAGAACTAGATATATCAACCAAGAAGGAATCAAGAATGATCTTCTAATCCTTATAGATATAGGAGCAGATAAAAACTGTGTAGATGCCCAATTTGTTAACCATCTACAAGATTATGAGTTATCACAAAAAATATGCCTTTAAAGATTATTTAGGACATAACCTTGAAATAAAAAGGTATCTAAGTTTTCCTTTTATATTTATAGGAAAAAATCAAGATGAACATAAGACAGAAATAATCTTATATAAAGATGATAATTATGGACTTAGTTAGACACATTTATTACTAGGAATGAGCTTTCTTGAAAAAGTGAGCCCTTACAATATATGTCAAGGATATATAAAAATAATACTTGAAGGAAGTCCAATTATTATACAAAGGATAGATGAAAATATGAGATCATTGTTGCCATGGAGAAATTAATAAAGGGGAAATTACACACACACATGGATTTCAATTTCATAATTCAAAAATCAGATTTCAAACATTTTCATTTAAAAATCAGGTATCAATTCAGGTTTTTGACATTGATAATCATATTTAACCATAAAGTTAAATTAATATAACCAACCCATAACCCACTCCATCCACCCCACCTTTAACATTACCCTAAATCTTCTACACATGATCTGATGGTCACAGAGAGACAAAATCAGGAAACGAAGATGGAGACAAAAATCCGGCGATGGCGCACTGCAACTTTCCTCTCAGAAGATTGTGCCACATGACGGCTGTTGCTTTCCTCTCCGATGATGGCACCACAGGACGATTGCTTCCTTCTGCTCTCCTCTCTCGTAGCATCTCCAGCGTGCGTAACGGCATCATCAAAGTCAAATGGAGACAACTATGTGGCCTATGGTGGTGCGTGCAATAGTAGTGGTTGTGGAGATCTACGGTAGATTAGTGAATAGTGGTCTGATTATTTTTGCAGATGAGATTTGAGTATAACATTGTGTGGTGTGTGAGGTGATTTTTGTTGTGTTGGTGGTGGTGATTATCTCATGTGGCAGCACGGGCTGTGGTGGTGGTTGTGTAGCGGCAAATTAGTGATGGCTGATTGAAGGCGGTGTGATCTTGTGAGGTTGAGATGGTTTGAAGGCGGGGGCGGTGGTAGTGTGCACGGTGGTGAGTCATGGTGGTGGCCGACGGTGGTGGATTGCGGTTTTGATGGTGGTGGTGTATTTTCCAAGCAGGTGGTGGTCAGGTGATTGGAGATCGTTGGTTGGGGTAGGTAGGTAGGTGGGGGTGGGTTGGGTTGGGTGTGGTGTTGGGGCGAGGCAGGTAATTTGTTTGTGACCAATTATAGGTGATTGTAATTGAATAATAGATAAGTTGTGACCAATTAACTTGAAATTTACAATCAAGATAAAGTCGTGACCTACAAAATTCGAGATTTGTGACCTATAAATAAGTTATGTCTTAAGAAATTTCATAATTGTGACCTGAAAATAAGTTATGGCCAATTAATTGTTGTGACCTGAATTTCTGACCCATAAAATTTGTGATTTGTGACCAAGAAATAGATTGTGACCAACTAAATCGATAATTTGTGACCAAAAAATAAGTTAACCAAATAATTTTCTAAATTTTGACTTATAAAATTTATAATTTGTGACCAAGAAAACTAGTGATTTGTGAAAATTGTTACCTAAAAAATTCTTAATTTGTGTTCGAGAAAAAATTGTGACCAATAAAGAAATTGTGACTCATAATTTATTAAGCTGTGACCAATTGACTCGAGATTTGCGATCGAAAAAAATCGCGACCTACGAAATTCGAAATTTGTGACCGAAAAATAAATCGTGACATAAAAAACTGTGACTTGTGACCTAAAAAATTGTGACTTGTGACCATAAACAATAAAATATGCAATTAATTATGACCTGATTTTTGAAATAAAACATTGAGTTTCTTAATTTTGAAAATGTGTACTTTAAAAACCTTAGTTATGTATTCTTTCCTTTAATAAATACTAACCCCCATGAGCCCATATATTGAAATTAAACTCAATTTACCAACTTATTGTAGAATAAAATCTCATGCATATTTAGACAAAGGAAGTACTATAAACCTTTGCTTGCCAAACGTACTACCATCTGAATATTGGAAGTATGATCCAAAGAAAATCCAAAGAAAATAGTGACTGCTCCAACAACAGGAGGAAATAAACTAGTATATAGCAAATATTATACACAAATACCTTTTCTAATATCATTTAGAGAAGTATTTGTTGATAACATATATATGTCATCTACAATAGGATGTGATATTTTATTAGGACAAAATTTCCTATTAAAATATGCACATTTTAATCAATTTATTGATAAATATATGTTCAACGCCTTGTGCATACAAGATATTTACATCTAGGACCACAAGATATTTAAGCATAGCTTACAAAGAAATTAATCATCAGAGCTCTTTAGCCCAACTTGGTGGATGTTAGAGTACATAAAAATTTAAACCAATTAATGTGTTAAAAACGACAATAGAAGATAAGTTAGATAAACTTAAAAAAGAATTTTCTGAAACTTATTTTGAAAATCTATTAGGAAAATGGATCATAGATAAGATTAATGTCAAAATAGAGCTTATAAAATCAGATATCGTAGTAAGAGTTAAAACTATAAAATATAATGTTGAAGACCAAGAAGAATTTAAGGTTCAAATAAAAGAGTTATTAGAAGCTAACCTGATTAGGCCTAGTAAAAGCCCACATAATAGCCCAACCTTTATGGTTAGGAAACATAGTGAAATTAAATGAGGAAAAACCAGAATAGTGATAAACTATAAAAGGCAGAACGAAATTATAAAATTTGATGAATATTACTTACCAAATAGGAACATTCTTATCAAACAAGTACAAAATAAGAAGATATTTTCAAAGTTCGATTGTAAATCAGGATTTTGGCAAATTATGCTCACAGAAGATACAATCCTTTGACTGCATTTAGCACTCCTAATCATTTAGGACAATTTGAATGGAATGTAATGTCATTTGGATTGAAAAATGTACCACTGATATTCCAAGGAAGGATGGATGGGGTAATAAACCTATTAATTATTTCTGTATTGTCTATACGGATGATTTACTTATTCATTCCTAAGATATGAATGAACATATTGAACATCTTGAAAAGTTTTGTTATATAATGAAAAAACTGGTATCATACTTTCTCAAAAGAAAGCTGAAATAGCAAAAATAGAGATAGAATTTCTTGAACTATTTATTAAAGAAGGAGAATTGCAACTGCAATCTCATATTGGTGAAAATTTTCAAGATTTTCCTGAAGAAGTCAAAGATAAGAAACATTTACAAAGTTTTTCTCGGTATATTAAATTATGTCGAAGGATTTATTGAAAATTGTTCCCAGTTAAAAAATTATTTTCTGCCAAACTAAGAAAAAATGTAATGTGGTCTTGGGATGAACGAGATAGTGAAAATATCAAGAAAGTAAAAGAAGAATTTAAAAAACTAACAAAACTTTTTATTTCACAGGAAGAAGATTTCTTTATTCTTGAAATTGATGCTTCAGGTAATTACTGAGAGTAGTACTTAAGGTAAAGAAAAATCATAAAGAATATAAATGTGAAAAAAATTGTTGTTGTCCTGAAATACTTGCATGACACACGTCGAGAACATTCAAATAAGTGGAAACTAGATATGAAACAAATAGAAAAGAACTCATTGCTGTAAAGCGAGGGGTACAAAATATGAAGATTATTTGTTGTCAAAGAAGTTCTTAACGAGGACTGATAATACTCAAGTTAAAGCATTTCTTAAAAATAATGTTGATCCATCTATTGTCAATAGATATATTATTAGAATCCAAATATTGTTTTCTTATTTCAAGTTTGATATCGAATATATAAAGGGCAGTCTAAGTTTCTCCCTGATTATCTTAGCAGAGATGGAATTGGAGGAATTAAGAACCAAGGTTAAAATACTTGAAAAAAAGTTTATTATTTGGAAATGTAGATACAAAATATGTAACAAGGTTTTCACAACAATATCAATATAGCTCCTATGGCAGAAGATACTTGTATCAAGTATAGTATCCCTTCACTGGGTCTTGGAAATACTAGCACTCTTCTCAAGGATGAAGGGAAAAATAAGATAATGTTAGGAGCCCCTTCACAGGGTATTACTCAACCTAATGTTTGTACACAAAATATGGGAGATAAAGACACCAAGTTTTCATCCAAGAAGGATATGGAATCGTTTTCATAGGGGAATGAAATTAATTCCAAAACCCGTATTGAGAAAATAGATCCAAATGATGTAGTAAAGATTTTCCGCGACAAAAGTTACCTAACAAAAATAACTACGAGGAAGTTGTCTTCTTTATTGTTATTCTTAATATATTGTCCGATTGGTACCTTGAAGTAGGGAAATGGATGAAGACCCTACACTATGGAAAATATAACAAGATAAATTTCTGTACAGGAGCGCCAGCTAATTGGGTTCAAAATTGCTTTGAACTAGGATATATACAGAGTATATATCCAAGCAAACATCTACGAGAAATTTCACTATTTCCTATAGATGTTAAAAAGGCAGTCTGAAGATTTACTGAAGTTATCAAAAGTACAAACATATATATCAGATTCTTTTCTGCCACAATGGAATGAGATAAATATGAAGGAAAAATGACCACATCATTCCATTTTATCAAAATAGGAATTACAAACCAACACTTCTTACCAACTATCCAAAAGGTTGTTAATAAAGGATATGATGATATAATTAATATGATTCCTTACGGAAGAGCCAAATGATATAAAGAGATATTTGACAATTTAAGCCAAGTAATTTTTGAAAAGGAAAAAATTGGTTTTATCTTTCAGATAATCACGTAATTTACTCCAATGCAAGATTGCCATCTAACCAGATATTTGTGAATTGGACCACATACTTGAGAAAATTATTATCAATGAAGTAAGTAGAAGTGAAACTATGCGCAAAGTGCTATGCAAGATAATATAGGATCATCTAGGGAATATGTGTGAACGCTGTCTTGTTGAAGATATGAGTCATGCATCACTGGACAGTACAAAATTCCCTGCAGAATTTTTTGATTCGAGGATGGAAAAGTAGTGCTGTCTGGTAGTGACCCTTTATCACTTCTTGCTTTATTAAAGAAAAAATGTTGGTCACTTATGAGAGCTGTCAAGATAGTGGAAGATAAAACCAAAATTTGTTAACATAATGGAGAGTTGTCAAGATAAAAGTTGAAGACAACTTTCAAAATAATTCAATGACACTGAAAGAAGATCCCTTTCTTATCAAAAAAGGAATGGCGGAAGATAATTGAAGGCCTCTATAAAAGGGGAAGATGTTCATGAAGGAAGGCATTCTAGGACATCTCAACTGAGAAATTCCTTGTACTCTTTCATTCAAAACCTTTTGTATACACCACTTGTATTCAAAAGATATTTTAGCAAATAGCAGTTTCAAGTTAAAACTTGTAACAAGGTAATCACTTATGGATAAAATGATGTTTGAGTTTTTATCAAAGCTTTCTTGAAAAGATTTTCGTTAAGTTTCTCATGACCCCTGGCAATATTGATATTTTCCAAAATGAGTTTTCTTCTTTGAAGAATATGCTTCTCAACAGAAAGTCCCGTTAGCCGTTTGGCTGCTCAACAGAAAGTCCCGTTAGCCGTTTGATGAGTTTTGGCATCTAGGGATGTAATTTGAGCCTTGTTTCAGCTTTAAAACTTGTTTTAAAGCATTGTAGTTTTTGAAAAGTTCTAAATAAGGTCTTCCTAAAAGGAGTCAAGATAGGGGTGAAAACAGAGACTCTGAATACTGTGAGATAGTGTCGGTGGAAACATGGCTAGTTCTTTACAGTGAAAAGTGCAACCTTAATTGAAAAACTTTTTGCGGAAGCAGTTGTGGACCCAATTTATGAAAAAACATCTAATATTCATTTCATTCAAAAGATTGATTGAAGTACAGACAAGGCAGCTATAGGACGACACTAGAGGGAAAACTTGTTTATTTTTATTGATTAATTATTGTAAGTTTTACTTGCTATTATTACATGCTCTTGATTACATGCTTTTCCATATTTATGATTTTATATGCTTTAATTAGTGATTTTGAACAATGATAGTAGAGAAAATATTGAGAGACTCGGCATAGTTCAAGATAATACCAGTGATTTAAGATCTAGAGAGACAGAGATACTCCTTAGAGAGTTCAAACAAAAAAATAATCAAGAAAAGTGGGAAAAGATAAGAAATACTATCAGATATCATCAGTACGAGGAACAACAATATTTGATTTGGTTATAAGAAAATACTGAGATAAAATTTCCAGGATTAGTCTAGAGAACCTTTGATCCAAATAATCCTAATTAATTTATGAACACTTCACAAGTATCCACTTCTAGTAATTGTGATAAATTGTATTTAGACGATAAAGATATTTCGTTTTTATTAAATATTGCTGAAAAATTGTAAAAAATATAAGTATAGTTTATAAAATATTACTGGAATATAAAGATATAAAAAAAGAAGTTTCGGAAGGAATAGTATTAGGATATAAAACTAAGCAAGATTATCCCAAAGTCTTTGAGAAATTATCAAAATACAGATAATATATAGAACAATTGAAAGAATTACAAAAAGTTCAAATAGTTAGTCATGAGATAAATCAACCCGACTAAATTGAGGACATATTATGTAATAAAGTATTTTGTCCTTTATAGCTAGTTGTCCACTTATAGTTCATTTAGCATTACTCTAAATTGTTTACGTCACCTATATCGAATTTACAGGTGTTGCTTCTTAAAATTCTTCTATCCAACACGTTCAAATATTTGAGATTAAAAGATGACGTGACATCAGATAATGGAAGACAATAAAACTATCTCAGTAATGTTATAGTTTGCAATCATTAAACACGGTGTTTATCCTATCCTCTTCATAGAGTTCATGTCTATCTCACCCAAATACAAAAATTCATTTATTTGCCCCTAATTAACACGCAATCACAGACTTTACTAATTTACAATTTCTCACAATGATTTCCCTTTCTCTTCTTGTTTCGACTCCAAGAAAAATCGGGATAATGTTTCTTCAATGAGAGAATTTTTTGTTTTGCCTCCTAAAAATTTTCCTATAACATCTCCAAGAATTTCATGTACACACTTCTGTTCTTCCTGCCCGGGCAGGAGTGGTGTGAGCCCCACACAAACTGCCTTTATTTGATCGAGTAAACAGCAAAAAAAGTCCCTAATCTTTGCATTTTTTACGAAAATTATTCAAAACATTTCAATTTTGAAATTTATACCCTCAAAATCACTAAAGACTGTGAAATTGGTCCATACCGTCAAACATCATTAACTTCAACAGTAAAAAAAATGGGTAATTGACATATTTAATTCCTAAAGTTTAGATTTTTTGTGGAATAAATTCCTAACTTTTTAAATTCTTCGTGGAATACATTCCTATTCTTTTATTTTTGTACAAAACATCCTCGAATCACTCAATTCTTGTTAAATAATTTTTTTTTCATTATTTTTCCTCATAAATGACAAATTTACACTTACTCTTTAAATTAAGAAAATGTAAAAATTAATTGCACCCAAACATCAAATTTTTCAAAAAGTGCAAATGAGTTATGGCAGAACAATTACAAAACTAAACATAATAAATAAATATAAATAACAATAAGGTATTTACATATTTTAATTTAAGATCATATAAATGTATTAACAAGATCATTAATTTAACAAAGACATTTTCTTAATTATTTTGTATAACTTTAAAATTCAAAAGACTTTCTAATGGATATTTCTTCTTATTGAACTCAACATATTGCGATATTTTCAAAACAGAATTTAAACTAATGAAGTGAATGCTGTTATTAAATTAATGATATTGTTAATACATTTATATGATATTAGATTAAAATATGTAAATACTTTATTAATATTTTTATTTGTTTATCATATTTAATTTTTGTAATTGTTCCACTATGACTTATTTACATTTTTTTGAAAATTTTGATGTTATGGGTGCAATTAATTTTAATATTTTTTAAAAGTGAGTAAATTTGTCGTTTTATAAGGAAAAATAATAATAAATATTTATTTAGTAAGAGTTAAGTGATCCGGGAATTTTTTGCACAAAATAAAAGAATAGTATAATCTGTTGGTGGAATTTGTGAATAGTGACGCCAAAATATATTATAAATCCGTGCCAAAATTTGGACAGAATAACGGCAAGACAAATGCAAATAAACAAGAGAAAAGAAAAGGAGAAAGTGATAAGCCGAGGCAAGAGTTGGACTCTTTGTCCTTAAGTCGAAATTGCCCCGCAACGGTGCCGACGGAATCCGACAATCGACTCCCAAGATACAACGGCTTCCCTTGTGTTAGTAGCACTCCAAAACACAAGTTCGACGAACCGAATATTGGTTATTGTACTCCAAATATGAAATGAATGAAAAATAATCCAAAAAACAATGTTTATGAATTTAATTGGGAGAGAAATGAGTATAGTATATGTATTGCATATCAATTGTTTTTAAATAGGACACCCAAAGGGTCCTATTTATAGAGTATGAAGGGTTGTGGACGGAATGGTTCAAGCCAAACCATGCAACCCTTCCAAAAGATGCACCAATTCCAAAAGGTACCTTTTCTCGGTCAACCGTGCGACCGCACGGTTATAATCCGTGCGGCCGCACGGATTTAGCGAAAACCGGAAAATAAAAACGACGTGTGGTCGCACGGTTCTTAACACCGTGCGACCGCACGGGCAAAAATCCGAATTATATTTTGTCCGTTTCCGCAATTTCTCATTCATCCGATATTGGTTTTCGAGATGCCAAATATACCCTTCAATACATGTAGAGAAATCAAAATTCTCTTTCGGGGGCGTTGCCCCCGAGCCCCCACGGGGGGCGCTGCCCCCTCGACCCCCGCGACCTGAAGCGGCGAAGCAGCGAACCCCGTTTGTGCGCCCCGAAGCGACGAAGCGGCAAACATAATTTTGCCTAAACGGATTGGGTCGGGTTTTGAGTATTTAGCCGAAGTCGACACGAAGTCACTTTAATCGATTTTAAACTCTCGAAACTTTAATCGATTTTATTAACCAATATCCAACATAATCTACAAAAAATCTAAATGTTAGGAATGTATTCCACATAGAATTTAAACGTTAGGGATGAATTGTGTCAATTATCCATTTTTATAACGGTGTTTGACGGTAGAGACCAATTTAGCAACGTTTGGTGAATTTGAGGTTGTAAATGTCAAAATTGAAACGTTTGGAAGGATTTTCGCAAGTAACGCGAATATAGGTCATCAATCTCTTTACGATAATATGAGTTGGGCGCTTGTCTATATAAAATACAGAAGATAGAATCCATTGTTTTGATTGATAACAATTTGTCCTATATCAGCTAGTAGAGATTAACATTCTACTTGGATTGTAGGGAGAGTTAGAGCCTGCTTGTGAAGAGATATTTTGGAAGAAATTTGAATTTTTGAAAGAATATGTGGTTGGAAAAGGTTGAAAAATGTAAAAGTGGTGTGTTCCATAAATTGTTAGGTTGAAAATGAATTTTGAGGAAATAGTTTTTTCAAAAATCCCATGACCTAACAAGGGATTACTCTACCAATTAGGTTATACTGTTTGTCTCGATCGTGGGATTGTCTATTATTATAAAGTAATATAGTAATAATATTACTTTTGAAAGTAATGTAAGTATTGGACTAGATCAACTTATAGAGTGACCTTAATCATGCGTGGCACAATTTATGATTAACTTAAATCAGGTGACTGGTATTGATTGCTATTAGTGAACTCAAAGTTCTATAATATGTCAATCAGTGAGATTGTTTATAATTGCCAACACTTCAATATGTTGGGTGCCAATAGGAATAGAAAGTGAATATGTATTTGCATTTGAAATTCGTCACCTTGGTCGAATAGGTAAATGAGACCATTTGTGTAATTCAATGACTGAGATAGTTTATTATTTGAAGATGCCCGAATCATTAATTCCACATTCATTATATTGTGATGAATTAACCTCGCAAATACACAAAGAAATCAAGGTTAAACACAAGAAACAATTAGATTGACAAACGAAGGGGGCAACGCAGACGAGGGCTCAAGAGAAGGGCAAAAGATGGTTGGTCTCTCTCCAAGCAGTGAAGGAGACGAACACATCCAAGGAAGAGCCAACAGCCGCTATCACGAAGAGAGGGAAGAGAGAGGCTCGTTTTTGTATTCTTTCCAAGAATGTAGAGAATTAGGGATAGATATAGGTAGGTTTAGGTTAATTAGGTGAAGTATAGATTAGGGTCTAATAAACCCAAATCACCTATCAGATCCACCCATCGAGTAACATGGCCTAAATTGCAAAGTCCCTAACTCGTCTTTAAATGGGTTACACTTGTTGTGGATATTAGACAGTATATAATTCTTTGATAATGGACATAGGCCCCCAAAAAATGATTATTTCGACACGACGTTTCATCATCACCTTCGAAGTTTGTTTAGGATCAAAAAACCCAACACATATCACAAAGAAATATACTTTCAATAAAACTCATCCTGCAGATGGTTTCGATATTTGATTTCCAAACTGAAGTTGATTTCTATCTATCCATCTTGAGTTTGAGAGTGAATGTTAACAATATCTGATAATCTCTATGGTTTGTGCCCTTTTGAGGTTAATTACATAATTACGAGATTGTATAATTACTTATCTCTCCGTCCCAATTATATAGGTTTTCTTTCCTTTTTCTCTTGTCCCAATTATATAGGCTTGTTTTTTTATTGAGAAGTATCTATTTTATTGGTTTACTAATATATCCCTATTTGTTTACTAATATACCTCTAATATAATTTGGTCTCTGCTATCTCATGTCCTTTACTTTCTATTGAACCAATTTAATCCCCAGACTTTAGAATCTTTTCGATTTGCTTATTTCAACTTTCAAATCCTTCAATTGGGTCCTCCAACTTCTAATTTGTTTACTTTGGCACTATGCTAGTTTTCCGGTTGACGTCATTAATTCCTCATCTGCTCAATTAAGACCTTATTAGAATCCAATTGTGCATTTCTTCTATTATTTGTTTCATTATTCATCTTTTGAGATATTTTCTGGAAAGTAAATAAATAAATACAAATTAAATAACATTTATTCAAAAACGACAATATGATATTCTAATTTTGATATATAAATATCTGATAATTTCTATGGTTTGTGCCCTTTCGAGGTTAATTCCATAATTACGAGATTGTATAATTAGTATTGTATGTTTCCTTTTGTAATCATTTATTACACTATTTATGCACACCAATCAATTTGCCTCTTTTTGGTAAAAAATGTTGTTGAGTATAAAATATCATTTATAACACTATTTATTATGCACATCAAGTAGCTAGGTTCTATCACATATTTATTACGCACATCAACTTGTTTTGTAAAATGTTGTTTATAAACATTGACGAGTCAACATTTTATTGATTCATGATTTTTTTTAAAGTAAAAAATAGTGGACGAGAACTTTTGACTAACCGAAATTATTAACTTTTTAAAAAAAATAATTTAATGAAATTTTGTCACGTGGCTGTTCATAAAAAAAAAAATTATAAACAACATTTTCTCGAGTACAATGTAAAAATAATGAATACATGATATATACACACACACAAACTCTCTCTCCCTATATATACCCACACAAGTACTACTCAAGTAATTGTCATATAATTTCGTTGAGGGAAAATATTCCTTAAAAAAGCTACATAAATGAAGAAGTACATTGTATTATTCATCCTAGGCATTGCATCATATGCAGCATTCTTTTTATTAAAACAGAGTGTTTTTGACAACAAAAGCTATGATGTCCGTATCGTGAATGGTTTCAGCAACAACTCTTCCTTGCCACTGGTCATCTGGTGCGGTTCAGACGACGGCAGCGATATTGGCGGGCGGGCGCTGCAGGAGCGCGACGACTATAGCTGGAGTGTCATAACCGGCTTGTGGAAGACCCCACTCTATGTTTGCACCATGAAATGCGATGGAAAAAGGAAAAAGTTTGAAGCATTTCGGGTAACCCGCGACAGATATAGGTGTGGAAATTATAGGCAATGCTTTTGGCTGGTGAAAGAAGATGGATTTTATTTCAGCAATGATGAAATTACATGGAAAAAAGATTTTTCATGGATGTGATGAGCTTTAAAGGAACTGTTTTATTACATTAACGTTTGTTCAATACATTGTTAACGAGAATTGATCATCCTACAAATTAAAATCTAACCTAACTCAACAATCAATCTCAGTGTACGTTTGGTATTATTTAAAAAGAGTTTTTTTGAAATGAATAGAGATTTTTAAGAGAATAGATGGTTGAAATTTGATTGAAAATTCAAATATTGTGTGTTTAACTTTTAATGGATGATTGAAATTGATTACCGTAGAGAAAAGAGAAAATTTACAGTGAACCAAATAAGAGCTCAATCACATATTTTATGAGATCCACAACTTTTTAACCACACATCTTATCCACTATTATCAAAATCTACAAAAAAAATCTGATTTTAATCTCTACCAAATCGGGGTTAAAGGTTTACAAACAAGAATTATAGGATTCGCGCATGTTTAGCTTGTTGAACAAGGTTTAGGAATAAAATGAGTTTTAGTTTACCCGACTCGGTAGGTCAAAGATAGCACAAAATTCTTCAAAACTTGGGGCAAAGTCCATCCAAGCTAAAGTGGAAGAGATGCTCTTCGACATCCCAAAACCATGCATCGGCCTTCAACATGTTGGATGGTATCACCGCATTATGAAGGGAAGGATGAAAGCATAAATAACCAAAGAGAATTTGGACGAATCGTATGGGAATTGGTTGGAGGGAGGGAGGAGTCAAGGCATAAATTCAAAACTTAACCTCCCCTATCACATTTGTTCTAAAAAGTTCGTTTACACTTACACTTATGGCTTATACTTTGACATGCTTAGGCTCGAAACTTGACATTCACTTTTCGCGCTTCACTCGCCCATTATCTGTCTTTTTTGCACCTAAGCGCACTTAAGCTTAAAATTGGGTCTCATCGTTTCGTCACGCATTAAGTTTTTTAGATCTCTGCCTAGCACTCACAACTTCCATTACATGAAATGCATATTCGTGTAGAGAGAAAGAAGGAAGAATACATGAAGGCTGTGAATAGATTTTACAAAAAGTAGCATCTCAAAGTTGGTTCTTGGATTGTAGATGTCAAATTCTTTGGATTGTGATTGAGTTTTTGGCCGAAGGAGCAAAAAGCAAGCAACAAAAGGACAAGTGAGTAAGGCCTTGTTCTTTTTACTGATTTGATGTCGTTTTATGTTTTTATTTTCGAAAATACTAAAAATGCGTTCTCTTTATCATTTTCGAAAACGCATTTTGAAAAAAAAAAAAAAAGAATTTGTACACAAAACACAAAACGTCCAAAATATCGTTTTTGGCGTTTTAAGTGTATTTCACCAAAAAAATGTTCAAAACGCGGAAAACGCGTTTCGAGATTTTTTTTTTTTAGAATTATTATTATTATTATTATTATTATTATTATTATTATTATTATTGGAAAATTATAGCTTGGAGTTAAGCCTAAATAATTTTTTTTTTTTTTGGGAGAATTATCCTAACTTGGAACTACCCTAAAATAAAGTTTTATTGAATTCAATATCAACATTACAAAAAAATTAAGTGATAATTCTTATTGTTATATTTCAAAAAAGTCTTGATAAATGGACTTTGGTAGTTTTGAAAGAACTTGCATTTTATGGATATTATTAAAACCAGAGCTTCCTCAAATCTCGAACCTGACCAAGCTATGTTAATATAGACTCTTAGTGATTATATTAATGTGTTGCAGATAACCATGTTTTCATTGTATTGTGAAAGGAAATTTGAATTTGAGTTAGTAGTATTTTGCAAGCAAATTAATTAAAAATAGTTTAATTAATTTTCTACAAAATTTAAAAAAGAACTTGTTTTCTAGTTTTTCATTTTTAAAAACAATTTTTAGAAATGACAAATCAAACGCGTTTTCAGCAAATTTGAAAATAAAAATAAAAACAGAAAACATTTTATAAAATAAAAATACAAAATAAAATATAAACAGAACGTCACCTTAACATCTCGCATGTTTATCAGGTTAAACTGAATACAATGATTAATAATTGACTTCGTATCATTTTGTTAGTCGAATTAAATATTATATAATTTAGCATAAATGTGTACTTAAAATCTTCAAATAAAACATTAGACGCTATCGGACAAGAAAAAAGACAACTCTGTTGTAAAACTATCAAATCAAATAACAAGATTAGAAAGAGAAAGAGATGGAGAGAATTCTCATTCCAGAATTGGTGTAATAAATTGGTAAGTATAGGCTCCTATTTATAGGAGTGGACAATGGCACAATCGTAATATTGTAAAGTTTACAGGGATATAATGGTAATGTCATTCACATATATACATTATTTATAACACTCCCCCTTGAATGACATATTACGCAATTGTCTGCCTCGTTAAAACCTTGCTAAGAAAACCCAATGGGATAAAACTTGAGCGAAGGAAAAAGAGTACAGTTGCTCCCCCTGATATTGGCCATCGTCAATCGTTGAGTCTTAATGTTCAAGTAGAACAAATCATGTATTGAATCTTTGAAGTTCTTCAGTGCTTCAGTGCTGCCTCGTTAAAACCTTGTCAGTAAAACCCAATGGGACAAAATCTGAACGAAGGAAAAAGAGTACAGCCGCTGCCTCGTTAAAACCTTGTCAGGAAAACCCTGTGGGACAAAACCTGGACGAAGGAAAAAGAGTACATCATGACAGCATGATTCTCCCCCTGAAGTGTGCAATCAAGTATTCATGAACATTTTGAATAATGATATCATTTTTCTTCTGGAATATATATGAAAATCTTCTTGTATGTAGCCGATATCATAACATTCTTCATAAGATGTGTATGATTTTCTTCATTTGTTGATATCATTCCAGTATAACAATGTGTTGCTGAATTATAGCTTGTTAATAGCTATAATGATGCCTCAAAAACCTTGCTAGGAAAACCCTGTGGGACAAAACCTCAGCGAAGGGAAAAAGAGTGCATTATTCTCATTAATTTTCATCAATACGCCTCAACTGTTGCCTCATTAAAAAAAAACTTGCTATGAAAACCCTGTGGGACAAAACCTCAGCTAAGGGAAAAAGAGTGCAACGCGTATTTATTCCTTTCATGGAATATTACATGTATATTGGTGCAATCACGAATCTTTTCATTGTATTTTTCACTTCTGGTGAATAATCAAATTTAGAATTCACTTCTGGTGAATAATCAAATCTATAATTCACTTTCATAGATTGCATCTTTCACTTCTAGTGAATAATTAAATATTCATTTTCAAATTCACTTCTAGTGAATAATCAATTTCAAATTCACTTCTGGTGAATATTCATTTTCGTATTCACTTCTAGTGAATAATCAATTTCCCAGATGTCATAAATAGTACACTCCAATTTCACTTTCAACATATTATATCATGGAGTCATTTGTATCATTCTATAGTGATACTAATCTGGGCATATTGAATCTTTCAATGATTTATACATGTATGTTCTTGCACTTTATAAACTGCAATTTCTAATTTTGCAGGAGCATAATCAATCATTGAAATAGATATCAATTTCGACATATAATCTACAATCATTTTACTTGAAATCCCAATGTACCGCGATCAACTGGTACATCAAAGAATACTCCCAAAGTACCGAGATGAGAATCATACATTTTGATCTCACTCATTGGTATATCAAGGAGCTCAAGCTAGTGATTTAGACTATAGTCTATCCACCATATGTCATGCCAGTTCTATGAAAAATTTCGCGCGCAACTAGTCGTCTTTTACGACTGTGAAATATTTTTCATTTGTACATATAATTACTGGCTTTACACATTTAAGCATTTGGACTTCAGGTCCTTGAACAATAATCCCTACATTAGGGTTTCAAACTTGGCCAAAGAATTATGATTTCATCAATCTTATTTCATAAGAGGGTATGCAGTCGACTTATTTATCGATTCCATCTCAATATAACGTGGAGATATCTCTTTATATGTTCTATCATCAGGTACCTGAATATCTCATCATTTGACTATGTCCCTTTTACTTACTTTGAGTATTTAGCCTCAAAGGAATCATTTCAATCATTCAAGAGATATTTATTTTTGGAATCGATAGTCATTATGCTTCAGGCATAATTACGCTTCAGGCGTGTTTTCACCATAATGTTCTCAAATATTATCAATCGGCTAAAATGCCATAACACATGTCATTCTTTTAGGGATGTAATTTCAATCATATATCTCAGTGCGCTTTGGTGGAGTGTATGCATATCGCACTTTTACAAATAATAAAGCTTCTTGAGCTATTCCCTGTTTGACATAGAATATTGTTGTATGATAAACAATTTCTGAATAAGTTATTCTCATAGAAAATAATTTGGAACTTTTGATAATCTAACCGTTTATTATAGAACTTCTGGTTCTATACGGTTTTATTTCATTTCTATGTATGAATATTTGATTCAATACAATATCGCTAAACTTCTGGTTCAATACAATGTATATTTCATTTATGAGCTTCTGGTTCATACTATATACATATTTCACTTGTACGTATGAACTTCTGGTTCAATAAGATATTTCACTTGTACATATGTATGAACTTCTGGTTCAATACAACATTTATTTCATCAGTATTCTATATAGTTCAAATCAGTATACCTTTATTACTTTTAGTATACCGAAAAATCAGGTACAATATCCAAGGAAATATCTCATAATCTCAATCTTGTCGCCAAATCTTCCCTTATATCGAAAAAGGTAATGGCACATTATCTCACCTTTTCAATAATTTATTCCATTATTTCTTGATGGAATCCATATCACTGACACGCGGAGCCGCCGCTCTTTTACGCGTTGAATAATGCATTTAAATAGATGATTTGGGAAGAAGGCTAGATCCATCAAAAATGGATATCATACTTTCAAATATTCGCAAATATTATTCCAATCTTCCAGTAAATGATTTGAGAAAAATTTATCGAATTAGGCTCGAAAGATTGAGGTTGCTGATGGATCATGGCATGCCAGAAGATGTTCGCTGGTTGATCGAAGCAAAAGTTCGATTAGCTGGTGAATTACCAGATTCATTTTCTAAGCACAAGCCTGGCTTAGGTAAGAGTACTTTTGCAAAGAAGCGAAGAGCAAAAAGATTAAATAGTTGCTACAAATGTGCTCGATGGACATGTGATACCCGTTGTAAATCAATAGGATATTCATCCATAAATCGAGATGATAAGATAGATTTCATTAAGGGTGGTCTGAGTAAGGAGTCATTGGATGATATTCGATTGACTCTTGAGACGCACCCTAGTGGGTATGTGCAGCGTGAGCTACTATCTTTATGGGCTAAATTCACCAACGATAAAGAGCGTTATAGTCTCAAAAATATAGTAGCAAAAGATCCTGTTTGCCAGGCTGTTATAAACAATGATGTTTTGGCTATGCAGCATTAATACAAAGGTAAATCATTTGAAATATATGCACATATAAAATATTTTTCTGTTTCCTTTCACGAGTTTTGATAAAGGCTGGTTAAATATTAAATCACCGAAAGGTGAGTAGGGTGATTTTGTCAAAAGTAAATCTTCACTTTTTTCAAAAGACGAGCGGAAATAGTGAAGTTCTTTGGTTTTAAATAACCAAATATTTTCATAGTTCATGTATCCCAAAATAACATTTTCTCGTAAGTTTTTCCTTCTTTACTTTCAAAAATGGAAGGATCAAAATTTCGACAGATCAAAACTATCTGTGTATTTTGTGGATCAAAAGTGGGAAAAGGTTTTGGGTATCTAGAAGCAGCCGTGGATTTAGGAAAGAAATTGGGAGAGAAAGGTATCACTCTCGTGTATGGAGGAGGTAGCAGTGGATTGATGGGTTGTGTTTCACAATCCGCTCTAGTAGAGAAAGCAAGAGTGATAGGTGTTATACCTACTCCTTTAGCTGATATTGCAGGCAAAACACGAGGGCATGAAGTACAAACCTTATCTATCCATGAACGCATAACTTGCATGTTATATGGTTCTGATGCCTTCATAGCCCTGCCTGGAGGTTTTGGTACTTTAGAAGAAATCTTTAATATTACTTCATGGGCTCAACTAGATCTACATACCAAACCTATTGGGCTTTTAAATGTTAATAATTTCTTTGATGGTTTGCTAACATTTCTTGATTATGCTGTGGAACAGGGATTCATCTCTCCATTTTCTAGGAGAATCCTTATTTCTGCTCCTACTATCGAGGAACTGCTGGATAAGTTGCAATCATATATTCCAATACAAGATCCAGCAGGAGTTAAGATAGATTGGTCGCAAGGAAGGGGAATCAAGCGAAAATGGAGTCCGGTTAATGTAAATTTATCTTTGTGAACCCTAGAATAGGTGGTGGTAGAGTACGGAGTATTCTCACTCTTGAGACACACCATAAATTTCTTGGATTTTATCAATGTTTTAATCTTGTGTACCTCAAAGATTTAAGGTGGTAGAGAATGGAGTATTTCTTAGTCTTGAAACACACATTTTTCTTTATTTCCTCAAAAGGTCAGAGGTGGTAGGATACGGTTACTCCCGAAACACATCTCTAATTTTGAGGATCATAAATGTTTCCCCCTTTTGTATTTTGCATGTATGACTCGTTTATGCTTCTTCAGGAGCAATAATAATATCATTTCAGCATGTTTAGATGATAATTTTTACTTCTTCTGGAGTAAATATATATTTCTTCTGGAATACACAAGTGTTCGTGCAAGAACTTTTTCAGACATTTATCATCTAATATTCATCTCATAATACTGATGAGATTATTTTCACATTAGCCATATCCGTGCTATCATGTGATATTATCTTATCATACATCAACATTCTCTTGTTGAATAATTTTCATCCACCCATTTAAATACAGATATTGGTAACTTCTGGTACCATTGGATAAAATATTTTTATCAACATTTACCAACCTTTTGGTAATGATAACTTCTGGTATCATTTTATGAAGAATAACAATAATATTGTATATATATTAACAATAATAATACTGGGGTTATACCACCACGTATATATGTTGACAACAACCTCTAATATGTTAGAATTAACCAACAACTGAGGTGTTTATATGTATTCAATTGATAGTCCGGCCATATAGGCGGTAACATAATTAAAACTAGTAAAACCAACCAGGTAGGTGGTAAAACCGACCATGTAGGTGGTAGCATAATATAATTCAATTGATCACATATTAATCGTTAATTTACGATTATTATACTTTTATGTATTATCAAGGGCAAAATCGTCCATATTTTAATATATTGCTCATATGGATAAATTGAAACCGTCAATAGGTTTAAAATTTAATTTAGAACAAACTTACTTTTGGTCCGAAGTTCAAAATCTCGTCGGGACTGCTCCAAAAACAGTTTTTAAGAAAACCGCCATGTTCGACCGCCGGAATATTTTAAAAACTGCACAAAACAGAAAAATAAGATCATAGAAAAATCCAATTCATCAAAACGGACAAACTGCCTTTCGTCATCGCCGGATCCGCCACGCGCCGCCGCCGCCGGCCGCCACGCGCCGGTGATCGGAAAAATTAACCCATCACCATAATATGTGCCTCGGCGTCCTGAACATGCCGGTGGTCTCCGATTTTCCAAAAGATCAACCGTTTGGCCGGAATCATCATTTTTCAGTCCGCCAGCATCTTCTTCTCCGGACAATAACTTCCGTTTTAACCGTTGGATTTGCGCCAAATTTCAGTCGAGTCTTCTCCTAGAAAAACCCGTTGATATGCCGCTGGCCGATCGTCGATCGGAGTTCAGAATCGTCCGGAATAAGCATTTCAATTTTCGGTCAGATATCTGTTTTTGCACAGTTTTTCAGATTTTCTTCTTCGGTCGATATCTTTTGTTTCAGCCGTTGGTTCTGCGCCAAATTTTAGGCGAGTCTTCTCCTTGACAAGCCCGTTCTGATGGCGGTGGCCGATCGTCGATCGGATATCTGGATCGGCCAGAATCATTCTTTTTCAGTTTGAGAGAAAAGGAAACATTGGTTAGTAATAATCAGGTTTCTGATACAGAGGCTCATCATTTAGATGCAACTGTAGAGCATACTCCCGTTATTACTCAATTGGTTAGAGACTCGTGCTGATAACGTGTTGTAAAACTATCAAATCAAATAACAAGATTAGAAAGAGAAAGAGATGGAGAGAATTCTCATTCCAGAATTGGTGTAATAAATTGGTAAGTATAGGCTCCTATTTATAGGAGTGGACAATGGCACAATCGTAATATTGTAAAGTTTACAGGGATATAATGGTAATGTCATTCACATATATACATTATTTATAACAAACTCAACGTTACTTTATTTTTTGCTAATTATAACTCACATAGTGACCTTACTTTTCGAGTCGAAAGATTTGTTTTATCGTATCTTAAAAATCTTTTGCAAGTTGGCCAACATGATTTGTAGATAAGTTAGCCTAATAAAGCATGCACGAGTGCCACATTGTGCTTCAAGAACTTTTCATTCACGTGCTGTTCCTAATTCCCACTTGCACAAGCCAGGAGACTGGAGAGTATGGTTGGGCTGGGAAAGGAAAAAATACTTTTTCTCTCTCTCTCTCTCTCTCTCTCTCTCTCTCTCTCTCTCTCTCTCTCTCTCTTCTAATTTATTTTTTGTTTTAACATAAAAGTAGAATGATCATTTCCCAACAAGAACACTCGATCAGGTGTCAGTCACTTTACTTTCAATCTTCTTTTCATTAGAGACTGACCAGTTGCTTTAAAATTAAATTTCAGTTGGGTAGAAATCTTGAATGGGGAATCAATAACTGGGTCGTGAATCTTTGATGTTGGATCAGCGTTTCTTAAAACTGATTTTTGTTCAAATTAATTTTTAATCAAACTTTTTATAGAGTACACAATGTTTATCAATTTTTCAATCACATATTTTACGAATATTTATAAAATTTATTAAAAATCTATTTTTTTATCCAAACCAAACAGGGGCCTTTTTTTTAATTGAAATTAGAAGAATTGATGCGACGAGCCCAAAGCAAGGGCAAGAAAATGAACAAGAATGAAAAAAATGATTAAGTGTGTCTTGTTTAAGCAAGAATTTCATTGATAAGTAAACCTTTGTTCGGTTTAATTAAAAAATAAAAAGGAATCTCGTTCATCTCTTTCATCAAAACCGGTGCAGGATCCAATGATGTCAAAGTCATTGTTAGCTTCTGCAAAATATTGGAACATGTGAAGTACACATTGAATGTCGGGTGCCCTTTGTACCCACATCACCCCTTTGATTAATAACTTTGAACATCAATACCAGAAAACAGAGCAATAGAGACGACTTTTAGGGACTATTTGTCGCCTGTATAGAGGTTAAACCAACAGAGGCGACATGGAGAAATCGTCCCTATGATTTATTAACCACTCATTTGTCCATTCATCCTTTCACTTGGTTATGATTTATTAACCAGATCAAAATTTGGGTATGCATATTCTAACTCGAGAAAAACTAGAATCTGATAATTAAAAAAAAAAAAAAAATTGAACAATTTGATTATACCAACCATTATAAAAAGTCAAAGCTGAAAACATTAAAAACTCCTTGCTAATGTTTATTTTATTTGATTGAAATTAGATGTCTGGTTTATCAAATGTTTGGAATGATGTTTGAGAGTGAATTTTTGAAGATTAAGTTGGGTAGCAAGCATTTGATTCGGTTATATCTGTTGAGTTGTTTTTCCTTCTATGTTTTTGGTTTTTTTTGTAACATTTTTTTTTCCTTAATCCTTAAGACATCACACATTCTTTTTTCATAGGTTGGTAGACAACACATTTTAATTATTTTGATGTTTCTAAATGCTATGTTGAGTTAGCTTCAATCAACACATTTTCATATATTATTTATTGTTGTTAGTACGTATGGTTGATATTGCTCGCTCTCATGGTGTGATTGATCAGGCGACCATCCTTGACCACCACATCATAGTTTGTCAGGATCATGCCAGTCGGGTAAAAAAAATATTTAGAGCCAAGAGCTTATTTTCTCAATCCCAATGTTTTTTTTTTTCAATTTGTAGCACTGGCGTTGAAAAGGTGTGGTGTTTCTAGAAATTTAAATCTAGAGAAGTAGTGGTTGAATAGCAGGAAAAAACCACTACCCATAAATTTTGATTCGAAGTATGAGACCCTACAGCCGATCGAAAATAGTACGAGAATGTTACACGATTGGTTGAGAATACAATTAGATAGAATTGTCTTCCTTGCTATTCTAGTTGGGCCGAAGTCCCCGAGGAGCTATGGGGATGGGTTCTAACTACAGTTGAAGTAAGTAATTATCAACATAAATGATTAATAAATATTTTCTATCACCCGATGATGCATTAATTAAATTTTTTTTTTCTTGATAGACATACTTTGATATCCGTGGTGGTCGGTCAGCTAAGGAATACGAGGATGTCCTAGGCGGTCTCAATCATTTGGCAGCCGATCGCTATCGAGCATATAAAAATACGGCGAATGAGCACTTTAGATTAAATGGACCGAGCCGTCCTTATAGTGAGATCTTCATTGAGGATTGGTAGATATATCTAGACTTGTTCACAAGCCCTAATTTCTTGGTAAATGATTATTTTTTTGTTGTTTAAGAATTCAATTTAACATTTAAGTAATGATTACAATTAGGTAATCTACATCTTTATGATCACAGGCTCAATCACATAAAAATAAAGTCAATCGCGAGAAGGATAGATTCATATCCTGCCAAGGCTTTAGGAGTTTTTCTGCAACAAGATACTCCGAGGTACAATTTTTATGCCGCACATGTACTCTAGTATTTAAATTTATTTTCGAATTGAAACTGGTACAGAGAAACCTCGATACTGTGGAGTGGTTGGGTGTTGTGGATGCATTCGAGTGACTGTATAGACGTGGAGACGGGGAATGGGTGAACGAGAATGCGACAGAAGACTATGTAAGTAAAACACATATTGTAAAACTAATCTTTTTTTCTTCGATTTTACATTTTATTACCTATTTATTTTCGATCATAGGACCAACTTGTTTTGGCGAGAGAGACTTAGCAGACCAGGCTGACTCCACTGGCACGCAGGTGGACAAGCGTGCCATTGTGAAGGAGGCCCTTGGAGAATGATGTGGATTCATGCGTGGAGTTGGTCGAATCTCGAAGAGCAGATCTTCATTTATTAAGAGCAGCGCTACGTCATTGTATGTCCCAATTGGAAACACCTAATCCCCTGAAGTTGTAAACTCGGATGACAGGTTGGAATTATACAAGGCTAAGGTGCTATCCCAAATGGAAACAATGATGAGGGTTATTAGATGCCTCACGGTCAGGTGATGATGTAATTAATGATGAACTTTGTAATGACGACATGGCCGGGCCATCAGAGGGGTAATAATATGTTATTCTAAAAAATGCATTGTAAACTTTTAATATTTCATAATGCAATATTTTGAATTGCTATAATTATTTTTAAAAAAAAATCTATAGGGGCGACAATGTCGCCTCTATAGGTGTCTTTGCTATACATCTAAATAGTTATAGCCATGACTAGAGTCTTCCCTAAAACATTTGGCGTAGGTTATGGGTTCGAGGGAATAGGGGCGACAAACGTGGCCCTAATAGTAGATGTGATGTAAATCACGTAATAATTGTAGCCGCGCAACCCACAAAAGATTGACACAATTCAAGAAGGTCAAAAGAATCACGATTTCAAGGTTGATTCAAGATTAATTGAATCAAGAAACTAATACAATCAAACGATATATTGACCTCTTGATAATAACAATAATAAATCTCACCCAAGTTTGAATGCACAAGATTAAACTTGCAAGTTCGAATTTTATTCAATGAAAAATAAGTTTTGAAAAGCAAATAGCCTCACAATAATCTCTCAAAATTGTCTAACTGAAAAAAAACATAATGAACGCTAATATACCCATAAGAGATGAATTAGGTCTTGGAAATAAATTAGGAAACTAATGAATTGAAAAAAGGAAATAAAAAAAATAAAAAATTCGTGAAATTCTTGATCAGACCCTCATGACAAGCCCTGGTGATTGCGTGGTGAAATCTAGGGTGATTGCGACCTCCTTGTTACTGCACGATCGCGCAGTGTTCCGCGTGACTCCATTTTTCGTCCACTTGAATCACGATGATCCACTTGGCTTCCGGATTGGATCCAACATGAAATTTGTTTCTTTGCTTACCAAGAACATGTTTTTGACCATCACCCTTTGCACAACATTGTCCATCGCTTCTTTGATCTTCTTGGATCGAAACTGAGTCATTGACCCTTCTTCTACAATCAATAGGGCCTTGCTCGAGCTTGTGTTTGGACTCTAGATCTAGATCAAGTCATCCCCTCCCCCTTCAAAAGGATTTAACCTCGAATTCTTTACCTGCATCAAACAAAGAAAGATCAGACACATTAAATGTAGCTGAAACTTTATACTCACCTAGTAAGTCTAGTTTGTATGCATTATCATTGATCCTTTCAAGGACTTGAAGTGGACCATCCCCTCGTGGTTGGAGCTTTGACTTCTGTTAGTCTGGAAAACGTTTTTTTTTCCTCAAGTGTACCCAAACCCAATCACCGGGTTCAAATATAACATTTTTCCTACCCCTATTTGCTTGAGATGCATAGTGCTTGTTCTTCTTTTCAATCTCCAACCTCACATTTTCATGGAGTGATTTAACCAATTCACCCTTTTTCTTCTCATCTAAACTACCACATTCATCAATAGGTAAAGGAATTAAATCCAACGATGTTAGTTGATTAAAACCATAAACAATCTTAAAAGGTGAATAAGAAGTATTAGAATGAGTAGTTCCATTAAATGCAAATTAAATGAATGGTAAACACTCCTCCCAAATTTTTAGATTCTTATTGATGATAGTGCGCAACAATTGAATCATAGTCCTATTTACCACCTCGGTTTGTGGATGACAAGTGGTAGAAAAGAGTAATTTAGTGCCTAGCTTGTTCCAAAAAACTCTTCAAAAATGGATAAGGAACTTAACATCTCTATTCGAGATAATGCTTTTAGGGAACCCATGTGAACTCACTACCTCCTTAAAGAAAAAGTCAGCTATGTTGGTGGCATCATCGATTTTGTGGTAAGGTATGAAATGTGTCATCTTACTAAATCTATCTACCACCACAAATATCAAATATTTTCCCTTCTTAGTCCTAGGCAACCCCAAAACAAAATTCGTGAAAATATCAACCAAATATTCACTAGGAATGGGTAAAGGTGTGTATAATCAATGGGGGCATAACCTTAGACTTATCTTTCTTACAAGTGATGCATGTACTACAAACCCGATGCACATCAATCTTCATTTTAGGCCAATAAAAATTCTCACTTAGTATCTCTAAGGTCGTCTTTTTAATCCCAAAATGCCCCATCAAACCTCCTCTATGGGCCTTCCTCACAAGTAACTCCCTCACTGAACACTTAGGGACACAAAATCTATTTTTCCGGAACAAATAATCATCATACTTAAAGAACCTATCTAAAACCCCCTTACCAGATGAATCATATATAATAGAAAAATCCAGGTCATTAGCATACATGCCCTTAATGTATTTAAAACCAAGCAATTTAGCACTTAAGGAAGTCAAAAGTACACACCTTCGAGATAAAGCATCCGCTACTACATTTTCCTTGCATTGTTTATACCAGATGACGTATGAGAATGTTTCAATAAATTCCACCCACCTTGCATATCTCTTGCTCCACTTATCTTGGCCTCTCAAATGCTTTAAGGACTCATGATCGGTGTGAATCACGAACTCCCATAGCCATAGGTAGTGGTTCAATGTCTCCAATGCTCGTACAAGTGAATACAATTCCTTGTCATATGTTGGGTAATTAAGAGTAGCCCCTTTTAGCTTTTCACTAAAATAGGCTATTGGCCTTCGATCCTCACTAGCACAATAAGAGTCAAAGGTGTCGGTTGTAAAACGGAAAATGCGTCGGTTGTACAGGAGACGCCTATAGTAGCGACGCAAAAACTATATACTTAAGGCGTCGGTTGTTACTTAACAACCGACGCCTTAAGTCATATAAAGGCGTCGGTTGTTGAATGAAAACCGACGCCTTTTATATAACTAAAGGCGTCGGTTGTTACTTTACAACCGACGCCTTTAATTATATAAAAGGCGTCGGTTTTCATTCAACAACCGATGCCTTTTAGTATGAATTTTTTTTTTAATTATTCATTTATTTATATTTCCATTATACCTATATACACTATAACAATCACATACACCAACTAATTATTTTCAACAAATAAATAATCGAGGAATGCAAAACAAAACTTAATAACTCAATAAACAGAATTTCTACCGCTTATTATTCACAAAACTTTGTAGTAGGCCAAATACTTCAAAAAATATTATTGATGATGCAAGCATTACAAATTCAATTTAGCCCATATTCTTTAACGCAATCATTACAATTTATAAACAACATAATTTCTGAAACTCCTTTTTAACCACACATCTCTCCACCTTACAACCATACATTTTACTTCAAAAACATAAATAAATCAACTTATAATTATTACAGTGTTACCCAATAGAGCCTTAGAAATGACAAAGACCACCACAACCTAAAATTTGACCATAAACAAAAGTGACCCCTCTCTAATTATCATCTGTTCTGCAATAGTTACTAATATTAAATCCAGTCTTTATAATAATAAACACAAAATAAAAGTAATTCGGACCATAAATAGCTAATATGTAAGTTCCAGCTTTTAGTTCTGAGACCTCACAAGGTCATCTGATATTTGATGGGCAACACCCTCCATACATATGACAGCCCGAGAGTCCCCCACGTTTGCAACTACCAACTTGTGCCCATCCATCAATATTGCAGTCACAGCAGTCGACCCTCCTTCCCCCAAGCGAAATGACTTCTCTAATATTTCGTTATCTGTTGTCTTGTAAGCTCTCCTTAGCGCCTTCTCTGTGTCGGTCCAAAAGTCATGCTGCTTATAAAGAAATGTTACTCCAAAAATAAATCAAGATCAGATATATAAAGAACAAACTATTGTCGAAGAGTACCAATAATATGATTACCTGCTTCAGAATATTGTCAAACAGGTGCCCTTGCAAGTATTTTGCAACGTCACGTCCCATATGCCCATCAAAGATAGCAAATAAACCTAACTCATTGTCGCCCAATTTCTTGAAATCAGAAACTAAACAATCTTCCATTGCATGATTTGATTTTCCTTTCTCAAGACAGAAGCCATGAGTAATGTGCTTTGCGAATTTACTTTTGCCTTTTCCTGCTTCGGGAGTGACTGGAGTGGAAAAACATGCTTTTTCCTGAATATTAACAAAAATTAAGTTAAATCTAAAAAATGTAGCAAGTCATCTGAAACAACCATCACAATAACCCTACATAAGACACTCGGATCTTTAGGAGGAACATATACAGATAAATTTACTTAAGTGCTTATAAGCTATGAATTCAACGAAATATGTGAATAAAAAGTGAGTGGTTGTGGGTCCTAAAATTATGTTTGACCAACTCCGCTAAACACACACTAAATCTGATCACATTGGCAACGTATCAAATGGACGATATTAATGAAGAAAATGTACCACATGGGATGACTATTAAAACAAACATTGCTAGCCTGCAAGTAATTACAATTCATAACAATGTAGCAATTACTAATCGTTTGTTTCCATACTGCAATAAAATTTTGAATGTGTCTGAACCTTAGAAACTTTTACCAAAAGCTGGTTTGATGATTCCCCTTTTTCCTGTTTATTTCTTCAATTCTATATCTCGAAATTGCACGCTAAGAATTTGCTCAGCGCAGCAAATGCTACATTGAGGAACTTAGTAAATCATTTCTGCTATAAATTCTTAGTCGTTCAGGACCTCTAATTGAACAGTTCTAGAGACTCACTGTTGAAACAAAGGGTGTACCTAATATACAAGCACTAATTCACGTTTTATCCACCAAACGACATAAAATCGAGCAATTGTTGGTGTAAATAAAAATAATTCAAACGCTTCTAGAAATTGAACTGTAACAATATAAACAGACCTTGATACATATTCATCTAATAATACTTGGAACTTGCTGCCCTTACATTAAGCAGTCTGCTTTCCGGCCTAAGTCCAACAGATGATTTATAAAAATGCAGACCCTTCGATGTAAATAAGTGAATGAAAACTCTGACAAGGCAAAAGGACCTTTTTCTATCTATTCCTAATCTCCATAAGCTTTGATAATAACAATCCATTCGTTTACGTCCACTCCTGTTGAACCCAATCTCAATATGATATAATACTCCAATATCGCTAAAGATGCTTCCGTAGTCCTTGAGGACTCCATTTATTCTCTCACTTCGAATTTACAAAGATATACTGACCTTAAGTACCCGACCATCAAAAACCCATAATGGTCTTTATTAACAGCAACAACCTATCACATCTGTAGGCATGAGTAAACTACCACAAAAATTCCTAATTCTAAATAAGCCCTAAATAAATAAAATGAATTAATCAACAAATTCAACCATTAAAACAATTAATAACCAATAATTAAACTACCAAATTAAGAAATAACAAAAGTAAAATGTAACATAATCATTAATCAGATTTTAAGTAATCAAAAGTATAACTCTCGGTCCACACCACAGTACCAAACTCCAGTGACTTACCACTAACCAGTCGACGCCTTCCCCTTGCGACTTGTTATTTGCGAACCACTGAAAGTCTGAACCAGTAATAGGCAGTAGCCAGCAGGTGCAGCAACACAGCCCAGCAAGGCAAGGCAGTAGCAGCAACCCAGCAAGGCAGCGAAATGGTGGCGCCGGTACACAGTGGTGGGCGTGGCGCACGGAGGAAAAGAGAGGGGAGAGGGGTGGGGGTGGTGCGCGCGAGAAGAAATGGTGGTGCCGGAGCTGCACTACCGGTCAGAGGTGACGGTGGCTATGGTGGGGGAGTGTGATGAACGAGACTTTGAGGCGCCGTGGAGGTGAGCAGCGGTGGGATTTCAAAATTAAAAGACTACAGCTGTTTTTTTAAGACCTAGGCCTGTATAAGTATATAACTTAAAGGCGGCGGTTCCTTTCAAGAACCGCCGCCTTTAATTAAAGGGCATCGGTTTTGTCAAAGAACCGACGCCTATCATTTAATTATAGGCGTCGGTTCTTTAGTAAGAACCGACGCCCTTAATTGGGCGCCTCCACAGGCGTCGGTTCTTACTAAAGAACCGACGCCTTTTATAAATTTTTATTTACAATTTTGCCACCGCTTTTTTTGAGGCGTCGTTTTTGAAGAAAAACGACGTTAATATGTTATTTTTTTATGTAATTTTGTACTAGTGCCTGCAGTAAAATAACTCCAATACCTAGCCCTGAGGCATCACACTCAATCACAAAAGCTTTTTCAAAGTTAGGAAGTGATAAAGCCGGTGCCTTACACAACATATTTTTAATAGTTTCAAATGCATGCTTTTGTTCTACATCCTAAACTTTTTTTTTTTGACAATTTCAGTGAGTGGTGTGGTAATTGTCTAACCTCAATTATGCTTTTAGGTGTTGGTCATATTTTAATAGTTTTGACTTTCTCTTCATCTACTTCTATCCCCTTAGCACTAACCACATATCCAAGAAGTACAACTTTTTCCATGCAAAAAGTACACTTTTTAAAATTAGCATAAAGTTGTTATTCCTTGAAAACCACAAGCACAAGCACATACATAACATGTTCCACATGTTCATTTAAATTTTTACCATACACAAAGATATCATCGAAGTAAACTACAACGAATTTAGCTATAAATCCACGTAAAACATGATTCATTAAGCGCATAAATGTGATAGGTACATTAGTAAGTCCAAATGGAATTACCAACCATTCATACAAGCCACATTTAATTTTAAAAGCATTTTTCCACTCATCTCCTTCCCTTATGCGAATTTGATGACAACCCTTTAAGATCAATTTTACTAGATATCCTAGAGCCATGATATTTATCCAACAAATCATCTAACCTGGGAATATGATGACGATACTTTACCGTTATGTTGTTGATGACCCTTCAGTCAACACAAATTCTCCAAATCCCATCTTTCTTTGGCACAAGTGACATGAGTACTACACATGGACTCATGCTCTCCCATATGTACCCCTTGCTCATCAATTGTTCCACATGCTTTTGAAGTTCCTTTGTCTCATCGGGGTAACTTCGATAAGTGGGTCGATTTGGAATGACTGATCCAGGTACGAAGTTAATTTGATGTTCAATGCCTTGAATGGGTGGTAACTCACTGGGCATGTCCTCCGGGAACACATCTTCAAATTCTTGCAATAAAGAAATAGCCAAATTAGGGAGGGATTTTTTAGTTTCATCAAATGCAAGGAATGAATCATTGTACAATAAAAGGACCATTGGTCGCTCTTCCATGAAAGCTTTCTTGATTTCACTCCCTTTTGCAAAGAAACTTGTTTTTATTTTTTCTTTTCTAGCCCTCTTCGCTCCCTCTCCCTCTCCTTTTTCTGGAGTCGTGGCTTCAATCCTCTTTTCTTATCCTTTTTCTGAGGTCGTGGCCGCAACTCTCTTTCTCTCATTTTCCCTCACTCTTTTTTCTTTATCATTTTTCAACTTTATTTGATCTTCATACACTTGTGTGGTGTCAATGGTGCAAGTGTAATAGTTTTCTCTCCTTTGGTAAAGATATACCTATTTTTATATCCATCATGCATCACCTTCCTATCATATTGCCAATGTCTGCCCAAAAAAATGTGACGGGCATGTATAGGAACCACATCACACATTACTTCATCCACATAGCTACCAACAGAAAAACTTACTAACACCCTCCTATTCACTTTAATTTCGCCACCATAATTTAGTCACGGAATCCTATAAGGTTTAGGATGTTTCAACATGGGAATTACAATTATCACCATCAATAATCATACTACATACATTGTCATTGATGTGACACCGCATATGGAATATGTTCTCCCTTTGTTGCTTCAAGTCATCCATGTTGATTTGACCACTAAGAGCTCGCCCTGCAACCAATAACTCTCCATTATCCCCATATAATACATCCTCATCTTCACAAGCTTCCTCCAATTTGGGCATGTTACTATAATCCTCTTATTCACCATTTTTCTCCATGGATCCATCCTTTCGTAAAAGTATTACCCACCTATTAGGACATTGAGATGATATATGTCCTCTACCCAAACATTTAAAGCATTGGATGCCTCTACTCCTAGATAGTTGAGATTCCCCTTTAAGTGTGAGTTTGTTAGCATGTTCCTCCTTTCCTTTCGGTACCTCACGCTTCCACTTTGAAACAGCCCCATCTCCTTTGTTTTCCCACTTCTCTTCAATTGCTTCTCCACCTTTATAGCCATGTGTAGCATATCTTCCAACTCCAAATAATGTTGCAGCTAAACCACATTAGCTATATCTCTATTCAACCCATTCAAAAACTAGGCCATAGTAGCCTCCCTATCCACATCCACATTAGCCCTAATCATCAACAATTTCATCTCCTTATGATAATCCTCCACACTCTTTGTTTAGACTTTGCAATTTTTTATGAAGCTCCCGATGGTAATGACTTGGTATGAATCTCCTCCCATGATAGTTTTCAATTCATCCCAAGTGCTAATGGGCCTCTCGCTATTCCTCCTCCTAGAAGTCACGAATTGATCCCACTAGGTAATAGCTTAATCAGTGAATTCAAGTACCACCACCTTAACCTTTTTCTCTTCCAAATAAGTGTAGCAATTAAAAATCAACTCAATCTTCTTTTCCCACTCCAATTATGCTTGAATGAAGGAATTGTCATTTTGATGTTACTCCTACTACTATCTACTCTGTCCCCAACAAGAATTCTACCTCTCCTTCCATGCCTAACTCCTCTAACCACAATTGTCCCTTCATCAAAATCACTACTTTCTTCATACTCATTAACTACCTCTACTCTATGTCCTCGCCTACCTTTCCTACACGCATTAGACCCTTCCTGAGGTTGCTCTAATATTTCTAACCTACCTATCATATCTCCAAACAACCGCTCAAACCGTTGTACCATCTCATTCGAAATGTAGGCTCGATAATTGCTTTTTGTAGTAGAAGAATGCTCCAAGATCCTAACACTAAGTAATTTATGTCTCATGTGTTTTTATTCATGTATCACTAAATTTGTGCTTTTTCCCTCTATTAATCTCACATCTCTTGCCTTTTACCACTTAATAGCATTCACAACAATTGCTTCAAAGAACGAATCCGAACTCAAACAAGTATAAAACCCAAAGAATTCAAACTAGGTATGAGTGAGGATTTAATGATTTGCTGTAATAAACTCAATGAAGAACTTGACAAAGGGAATTTGACTCAATGAAGGAATTGACTTTTGATGGGAGATAAAATTGATTCAAGAGAATAGTTCTTGAAATCAAAATAAATTTTTTTGATCGATTTCTCGAAACTAACATTTTTCTGTTGATTTTTTTTCCTCAAAAATTTAACTATGATTGCAATGAAACAAACGAAATTTGATTTGGATATCAAACAAATGAAATAACGACCTTTGATTTTTTTGGGATACTTTTCTGGATCAAAGACTTAAGAATACGAAGAATGAAAATAAAGAATTCAAGAATTGAAAGAATGATATAACTTTGGTTTTTTTAGAGCATAAGCTCTGATGCCAACTGATGCAAACCACATAGAAATTGTAGCCACGCAATCCACAAAAGATTGACACAACCTAAGAACGCCAAAAGAATTACGATTTAGAGATTGATTGTACCAAACAACCAATACAATCAAACGATATATTGACCTCTTGATCACAATAATAATAAATCTCACCCAGGTTTGAACGCACAAGATTAAACTCGCAATTTCGAATTTAATTCAATGAAGAATAAGTTTTGAAAAGCAAATAACCACACAATAATCTCTCAAAGTTGTCTAACTGAAAACAAAACATGATGAACCCTAATATACCCATAAGGGACGAATTAGGTCTTGGAAATAAACTAGGAAACTACTTAATTGAAAAAAGGAAATAAAATAAATCAAAAATCCGCGAGATTCGCGATCAGGCCCTCGCGACAAGCCCGTGCGATCGTGTGGTGAAATCCTGGGCAATCAGATGGAGAGCGACCAAAATTTTGGCTTTATTTTGAGATAGTCGCGCGATCGTGACCTTGTTACTTGATAAGTGTATTTTATACACTTATTTATCTATCAAAATTAGGATATTATATTGTTATTCATGAATAAATTTTACTTCGTTTGTGTTTATTTTCATTATTTCAGATTTTTATCTCAAAGTCAAGAAAAATGAAAAGTTGAAGCAAATACATAATAATTGGATGAAAAGTGGAGCTAATTGAAGACGTTTTGAAACTCAAGGACTTAATTGAACAATTGAAGACTCAAGAATCAACTTATCAAATTTGGAAGAATTGAGAGGCTTAAAGGAAATTTTATTTGGGCCTTAGGGCTGAATGGTGTGTATATTTTATATATACACTTCGCTGCAAAAAAAAAAAAGGGAGAAGGGTGCGCAGTCGGGGGAATCAAAAGCAGCCAGGGAGAGGAGAAGAGCAGCTGTGAGTTTAGACAGAGCAGCCGTGTGGTGGAGGAAAAAAAAAAGGTGAGAGATATATACACACACTTGGTTGCGACTGACCTGTGGAGAATTATTTGAGAATAGATACATATACACACAGACGTGAGCCGTGGGGACCTGGACTAGGATTGCTGCTGGAATATACATACACGGCTGTGATTGTGAGGTTGGATTAATTGGTTGGGCAAGTGATATACATATACACAAGGTTAGATTTAAAAGAGAGGGGACAAGAATTGTGGTTACCTTGAGAGTGGCCGACTGTGTGTTTTCTGGAGGAGTTAATTAGCAGAAGCAAAGAGAAAAGGCAGCAGCTTTGGGGAAAAAAAAAGTGGAGAGGTTGGCTGGCAGGAGAGAAGCAGCCGACTGGTTTAAGGAGAAGAAGTTAGGGGACTCGGCTAGACGCAATTGAAAGGCAGACGACTCGTGTAATTCTTGGTGGTGATGTTACTTCTTCAATTATTCAAAATCCAAGTTTTATTTTTATTATTTATTGCTTTTTATTCCATAAACATGAGTAGCTAAATTTTATAATCGGGATTAACGATTTAGATTTAATGTTTTTAGTTTAGTTTTGATTATCAAGTTGGTGCTTTAATTTTATGTATTGATTTTATTATTGCATTTAATGCTTGAGTTGCTTGATCACCAATTCGTTATTTAATGGTTGTTTTCATAATCCGAGAGGTGAGTTAACAATTAGATCACGTAAAAAAATTCGACAATTTCAACAAAAAGATAGAGATATGAATTTGTGGTTGCATGTAGTCAATTATGAATTCCTAGGAAATTTAATGCGTTTATCTAAGGAAAACTCTGACCCGCTGTAGAGATACATGGTTGACTTAGTTAAATAGACCTAATTTGAACTCGAGAGACGTAAATTAGATATATGCGTGAATTCGACTAAATACAATTTTAGAAAACAACTTGAGATGAGAAATTAAGCTAGAAAATTAATTCAAAATCGTCAATCCCGATATTCATTTAATTGTTCAAAATTCACCACGTTTGTTTCTTGCTTTTATTAATTACTTTTAGTTTTAATTTGTTATTTTTATTTTAATTGAATTCTTTATTTCATTTAATCTTAATTTTATTGTCTTTTTTTTTTTAATTCTCTTGCAATTTTATTTTCTTAGTTAGTTTTTATTTTAGTCTAGGATATTTATAATCGAAGTAAATTTATAACGAATTAACTAGTCCTCGTGGGATCGACAACCCAGACTCAAAATTTCACTTTTACTACTTGTTAGCGATATCGTACACTTGCGATTTCACACAAACATTACTGCGCAATCGCGCAGTGTTCCGCGTGACTCCATTTTTTGTCCACTTGAATCACGATGATTCACTTGGCTTCCGAGCTCAGGTCCAACAAGAAACTTGCTTCTTTACTTGTCAAGAACATGTTTTTGTCTATCACCTCTTGTACAACATTGTCCATCGCTTCTTTGATCTTCTTGGCTCGAAACCGAGTCGTCGACCCTTCTTCCAAAATCAACTGGTCCTTACTCGGGCTTGTATTTGGACTCTAGATCTGGCTCACATCAAGATGTTAGAACCTATAGCAATGAATGGAATCATCCCTAAAACCCTTTGTTACGGGTTATGGTTCTAGGCTATAGGGCGACCAATAGACGTCAGAGCCATTGGGCCACATACGTCGCCCTTAAAGGTTTTATGCAAAGAAGCTATATGAATGAATTATAGGGATTACAATGTCGCCCCTGTAGATTTACAGAGGTGACATACTAGTTTATAGGGGCGACATATGTCGCCCCTATTTCTCCGATTTCATGTATTGCACGCACCATTATTGACGTGGGGATGTTTCGATCTTTTTGGATAGATGAGAAGATGGACGTTGTCTGCCACAGGGTAATTTTCTATGGTTTAGGTGTACAAGCTCTTCACGTGGGTTCACATTGATTTGTGTGAACCCTATTTATAAACATGAATATTTACTCTTTTCAAACCAATAGTAAGAAAAGTTGAGTTAGATGTCAAGGAACAAATTATGGAGGGGAGGAGGGGGGGGGGGGGGAGCATAGATACACAAGGGAACATCTAGGGTTCAAGGAAAGTCTCAGATGTAGAAGAAGACAATGGTTAAGAACTCATCGTATCGCTTCCTCAACCATATGCTATCTCATAGATAAAGAAGGACGATGAGGTAAAGATTGATAATAGATTCCTTTTTGTGGTAAAAATTATGGTGAAAAAGTTTGGTATGATGTAACTCATGAGAATGTTGGAAGACATACTATTTGATAGACATTGGCAATAGACCCTCTATAGTCTCCTTCACGCCAACCACCTCTCTAATTCTTATGTGATCACAACCTTCTAGGATGGTATTTTAGCTCCTTCGATTCCACATCCCTTCACCAGTGCTCGAATTCAGAGTCAACTACCTCGGTAAAACAAGCCCAAAAATCGTGCAGAGGAAGTAGGGGATGAAAGTGATTGATTTTGAAAGGACAACCGACTTTGAACTGGGGATTAGTTTGAGCATGTGATGTTTAATGAATGGTATTTTCGATAGTTACTAAAACATAAATAAGTATATATATTTTTATTTTTTGAAAATATTTTTTATTTACAAAGGGAGTGGAGGGGAGGAGAGTAGGGACTTGAACCTTGAACCTAGCCAAGGAATGGACAAGGACAACCTAGAACATCAACTACCACTATGGCACACTCCAAGTCCCTAAATAAGTATCTATATTTTAGTACTAACTTTTGGGTCAAAGGATGAGATTATTAATTCTGAGTAAATAGGAAATTTTGACCTAATCTATCTATATAATAATATGATAATCGTCATCTTTTTTACGCACACACTTTCCTGTCCAAAACTCTTTCTAAATAAGGAATTTTTTGCAAAAAAATAATAAGAAAAAAAAAAACAAGTATTAAATGTAATTAATAAACGTTCGTATTAAATATTAATATTAAATAAAAGTTGGTATTAAATGATAGTTAATAATAAATGTGAGTCATTAATTATATGCGTGTGTGTGTGTGTGTGTTGAAGTTTTTATAAAATATGTGTAATCAATGCATTAAAAATTAAACTTATCAAAAGTTAAAATATATCTAGATGCCAGGAATAATACTATGATGAGAACACGAAATAAGCGGACACAAAAATATCTACAAGGAGGCGTTTCAAACAATTATCATTTTTAAGTTCATTATCCACAATCTCGACATTTTAAAACTGTCTAGAACAGCATTTTAAATGTCATTCTCGATATTATAAATGTCGAGAATGACGTATCGAGATTTCCTGAACACTTGCATATCTTATCTTCTTCAACTACCATTTTTAGAATCGTTTCATATCCACCATTAATGACATATATTCAATACAAATCGACCTCATAATACTAACATAAATGATAAAAAAAGTGATATGATTTGAAAGTAACACAACGCAATGATCATAATATTGACAACAATACTTTAATAATATTAAAAATTAGTTCAACTAATTATCTAATATTTTTCTCCATTTTTTTAAGAAAATGCAAAACAAGTAAGAGTAAGTTCTCAATGGAAACAAAAATTTGATAATAATGCATTCTAATGAAATTCTTTTGTATAACAAATAGATTCCACAATATGTTGGTAAATTTTTTCTCAAAACCTGTTTAAGCATTTCCTTCCATGTAACTCACGAAATATTTAAAAAATTGGTAATACAACTTTAAAATATTTGTCTTATGTAGTTATAGTAGTTATTACCCAAAGTCTAAATGGAAATAATGGATATTAACTAGTATAGATGTGACAACTCAAAGATCAAATCAAAATATATATTATGTTTCATTAAGGGTAAGATAGTCAAATTACATCCAAATTTGGACATTTTTGCAAAAACTATTAACTTTGGACACAACTTTTGTGATTAGCATAGAATTGAACATTTTTGAAAATTCCCCTTTTCACAATTGCATATACTACTTTTTAACAACACATTCCAAAAAAAAAAAAAAAAAAAAAACAAAAATTACTTTTCAACTTTTATTTTCAGTCACTCAATTGATTGATTTGACAATTATTTTATTTTTATACCACTTCCCATCACTTTCAAATATACAATTAAAATTATTTTAATCTATAGTCTCTATCAAACATACTCTTATTCAATGGTTTCCAATGCAACGTGATATCTTATTTTTCATCGAGTAGTAAAAAAGGTCACCAGTCATGTTACAGGGAAAAAAACTATTTTGTGCATGTTAAATAAATATGTTGACCATATTTTATTTTTAAATAGAATCTGTTTGCTAACACCTTATATTTTTATTCTCTGTAGAATTTAATGAATTAATTGTTAAAATTTAAAGTATATATTTTACAAATTGAGGTTATTTTAAATCTATAAAATTAAAAATAGATAAATTAACAAAATGAGTAAATTAATAAAATAATTTCAAAATGACCAAAGAGTTTTCGGGGATTTAATTGAATTTACTTAGAAATTAATCATTTTTGTCAAATTGAATTTATGTAATAAATGATAGGTATCATTTTATGACTTAAATGAGATAAATTAAAAATATTGGATATTGACAAAACTAAAAAATATAAATTAAAAATTTTACTTTTATTATTTGAGACAATTTTAAGAATGATATGTTTAGAGTTTGCTCTCATTTGTTAACTTTTATTAAACTTTTCTTGAGATCTTGAATTAATTTGACACCCATATTACATATTTTTCAACTTCAAAATATTACATACTTATCAAAAGAATAAAAATAATATACAACTTGACCTTTACATAGATGTTTTATTTTATCCAAATCAACAATCATTTATTACATGTCACCTATAATTAATTTTGCATTAATTGAACTTTCATAATTCAGTTATTAAAATAATTAATAAAATTACTGAGTTTCCTGAAATGACAGGTAAAAATGGTGAGAAACTATGTACGGATTTATGTGTCGGCTATATTGTTATTAAATATTAAGATTAAGATTGAGATAAAATAAGGGATTGTATTTTGTCAACTACAATGCAAGATTATCCAATTAGAGTTCCAAAATCATTTAATTTCTGAGTTGGTGACTCCCAATTCGTTTGTTATAGGTAGAATATTCCAAGAATCATATTGAAATTTACTAATTTAGTAGGAAAAAAATACATAGAAAATAAGGGATTGTATTTTGTCAATTACAATTAAAGATTATCGAAATCTGTTTGTTTCTTATATAGGCATAATATTCCAAGAATCAAATTGAAATTCAATAGGAAAACATAATTTATGTAGAATAAGGGATTGTATTTTGTCAATTAAAATTCAATATTATGTTCCTTACTACAGATAAAATATTGTTGTGATTTTTGTCAATCTTGCTTTTATATGTCACTATATAAACAGGCAAACATAAGAACATGGGTATCAAAAAACTCGATCCATTAAAAAATGAAAACCATTTTATGTTTATGTATTATCTTATTTCACCTTGTTCAACAACTAAGTGCTTCTTGGCACTTCACTAGAGGATATGATGTGCATGTTGTTAATGGTCTCCCAGATAGTCCCAATCCATTGTCGGTAGGGATGTCAACGAGTCGAGCCGGCTCGCGAGACGAAGATTAAGGCTCGAACTTGGCTCGAGCTTTTTGGGGTCGAGCTTTTTTTGGTCCGAGCCGAGCTGAGCTAAAGCTCGTCCCCAAAAATAAGGGTCGACTCGAGCTTTAGCTCGAGCTTTTTCCGAGCCGAGCCGAGCCGAGTCCCGAGCTTTTACTTTTTTTCTTATTTTTATAGCAAAAATTCATAAAATTTTTATTGAAAATGTGTATATATAGCAAGTTGAGCCGAACTCGTGGTCGAAATTCATTATTCAAGCTCCCATCGAGCTTTTTTAGCGGGCTTTTTTTGGCTCGAGTCGAGCCGAGCCAAAGCCCGTCTCTAAAAAAAAGCTCGGCTCGAGCTTTGTCTCAAAATCTTGAGCCACGAGCCGAGCTTAGCCCGAGCTTTTTCCGAGCCAAGCCCGAGCGGCCCGAGCCGACGAGCCGTTTTGCCATCCCTAATTGTGGGTTCACTGTTATTCTGGAGATACTAAACATGGAAAACGTATTTTACATAAAAATGAAGGCTCTGTTCTCTTTGCTGTTTTGAGCCCGTTTTGAGTTTTCGATTTTTGGAAATATCGAAAACACGTTCACTTTGCCCATTTTCAGAAACACGTTTTTCAAAATACAAATATATATATATATATATATATATATATATATATATATATATATATATATATATATAAAGGAAACTCAAAACGATTTTATTGCGTTTTGAATATTTTGTATTAAAAAGTCCAAAACGATCAAAATGCGCGTTTTGAATTTTTTTTTTTTTTGGTAAATGTGAGACACTTCCTTCACTTGAAGTTCTTATATTATTTTGTCATTATATATAGATCCATGTTAAGATTTTTTTTTTTTTTTTTTTTTTTTGTAATTTATTTATTTATTATTATTATTATTATTATTTTTTAAATGTGAGACACTTCCTTCACTTGAAGTTCTTATGTTATTTTGTCATTATATATAGATCCATGTTAAAAAATTTTATTTTTTGTAAATTTTTTTATTTTTTATTTTTGTAAAAGTGAGATACTTCCTTCACTTGAAGTTTTTATATTATTTTGTCATTATATATATAGATCAATGTTAAATTTTTATTTTTATAAAATTCTTTTATTTTTATTTTTATTTTTATTTTTATGTTTGTAAAAGTCTCATTCACTTGAAGTTCTTATGTTATTTTGCCATTATATATATATATATATATATTTTAAGATTTTTTTTTGGGTAAATTTATTATTATTATTATTATTATTATTATTATTTTGTTGTAAAAGTAAGACAATTCCTTTATTTGACGTTCTTATGTTATTTTGCTATTATATTCATGTTAGGATTTTTTTTTTTTTTGTAATTTTTATTATTATTATTATTATTATTATTATTATTATTATTATTATTATTATTTTGTAAATGTGAGACACTTACTTCGCTTGAAGTTCTTATATTATTTTGTCATTATATATAGATCCATGTTAAGATTTTATTGGTATGATGTTAAATTTTTGTTTAGCTGAAACAATATTAATGATGAATTTATTGATATAGAGAACTAACAGATTTATTAACATTAAAATTAATGTAATTCAATAAATCAACCATTTTTTACATATAAAATATCATAAAATAAATATATCAAAAAATTACAAAGTAAAAGCATTTTTCAGTTTTCTATTTTTGAAAACAGTTTTCCAAAATCACAAAGAGAACATGTTTTCAGCAATCCCAAAACAAACAACCAAAATCCAAAATTCAAAACAAAATTCAAAACTCAAAATCCAAAATCGAAAAATAAAGAGAACGGTCCGGAAGATTTCCATTGGCATTTTTACTTTAATTCTTTTGGTGTTACTAAATATATCTGTCACTTTTGGTGGGGCTCAAAGCAAAGAGTCTTTGTAGTGTTTCACCTTGAAGATGACTGTACATTTGATACTGGGAAGAGTGATCATAATCAGTGTTATTGGCTTGTAAAATCAGATGGGTTTTATTTTACCAATCAATTCCCTCCTCTCCCGTAATTTGACAAAAAGATATGATTGGGCTTGAAATAACTTTAATGGTTATTTGAATATTTGAAAATTAGTGGGGCATACTAAGCTGAGTAAGTGACGGATTTTGTAGCCTACCTCTATTTAATTCTTTATTTTATTGACTTGTTGAAAATCAACCCCAATAAGATTTCGAATTTATCCCAAAACCTTGCTTTCTTGTTGAGAAATATCAATTAACAGGATAAATAAAAAAAAATAAAAACACAAGATTTATGTGGAAAACTCCAAAATCGGAGTTAAAAAAAAAAACACCAGCCGTCAAAGACCAATATATTCCACCGTTTAAAAATTTGTTACAATCATATAGAATCTCTCATTCACACCCGACCCTCAATTACGATCTCAACAATATCTACTAGGCTTCAAGCAACCTCCTCTTTTATAAACTTCAAAGAGAATACTTGAATGTCAGCATAGATTTCTCTCTAATTTGGTGCTCTCTCTCCAAGCATTCAATTGTAACAGGATAACTCCTCTATATATAGACACGGAAAGCTTCCACCGTCATTGACAACTTACACTTAGTTGTCGGTGTTCAAATCCAAATCGAACTTCTCTTCATGCAACTTGCAAAAGGATAATATTCATGAGTCAAATTTGAATTGAACTCTTCATCTTCAATGATAACTCGTGCTTAGTTGTAGCTAGCTAGGAGTTCGAATCCAAATTGAATTCTTCCTTTCCATGTGACATGTTCACATCTTGTGGATTGCATCACCACAAACATTATTTTAATTTAGTCAATTTTTAACAATCTCCACCTTGAATAAATAAAATAATTAACATAGATTTCGCTACACAACATCATCTTTACAGACAATCATAATTCTCAACATAGAGAATTATCGTACTCCTCCATAAAGAATATACCCCTTAGAATTAACCACCAATTCTACGAATCGGCACTTGTCGAACATTCCTAACTAAAATTTATGGTGCAATCTCCTCGCTTGGCTTTCCTAGAGATTCCTCAGCCATCGGCATCTTTTCCACCACACACCTTGCATTATCGCCAAGCCAATGCCTGTATGACAATTGTGGACCAGCTAGAAGTAGTACATCATTTATCATAGCAACTAGCGGCATGCCATAAGGATGAATTTGTTCTTTATTTCAAAGAACGTCACTGTCTCCCACCAAAAGAGACATATTGTTAGCGTCACCATCAGCATTTCTATTATCCGAACCTGCTCTGCTTTTTGGACAACTTCTTTTGAGGTGTCCTGGTTGACCACAACCCCAACAAACTTATTGGCTCTTCTTGGAGTTATTTCCCTTCCAACTTGTAGCTACAAGCACGAAGTTTTTAGATGGTATAGAATTTTCACCATTCAACATCCTTTCCTCAGAAATCAGCTTGCTTGTGACTTCTGAAAAATTCACTCTCTCCTTCCCATACATAAAAATTGGCTTGGAAAGTTCGTAGGAAGATGGAAGAGACCATATGAGCATTATTGCTCTGTCATCATCATTAACTTTAACTCCAATAGCCTCCAACTTAGAGACGATCTCATTTAGAACACTGAGATGATCTGAAATTTTAGTAACCGCATCCATTCGTAAAGAATGAGATTGCTCCTTTAAGTACAACCGATTTGAAATGCTCTTTGTTTGATATAGTTCTTCAAGTTCTCCTAAAGCTCCTTTGCCGACGATATTCCATGTACGTTGGTGAGGACATTTTTGGAAAGACAAAGATGAATTGTACTTCCTGCTCTTAAATCTAAATCTTCCTAATCGTCGTCCTTTTTGGATTTGTCAGCACCATCATTTGGTTTTCCATAATCACTAATGAAAACTCTAGTAGCATTTGGTTTTCCTTTCAAAACCTTGTGCAATCCATCTAGAATCAAAATATCCTTGACTTGTACTTGTACTTGCCACAAGTCAAAATTGATTCTGCAATCAAATTTCTCCAACTGTAATAACTTGGAACTTGAAATTTCTACTCTGCGAACTTAGTTTGGTAAACCTAAACACCAAACTCCATCGCACTGAAGAACCTTGCTTTGATACCACTTGTTGAAAACTAACCATAACTATATTTCAGATTTATCCCAAGACCTTGCCTTTGTGTCGACAAATATCAGTTAACGGGAGAAATAAAATAAAAATAAGAACACAAGATTTACGTGGAAAACTCCACAATCGGAGAAGAAAAAAACCATGGGCCGTCATAGACGGAGATATTCCACTATATAAAAAATCGTTACAATCATATATAATCTCTCACTCACACCCAACCCCCTACAATCTCAACAACACCCACTAGGCTTCAAGCTAACCTCCTCTTTGATAAATCTCAAAGAGAACATTTGAATGCTAGCTTAGATTTCTCTCTAATTTGGTGTTCTGTCTCAAATCATTCAAGTGTAATTGCACAACTCTTTTATTTATAGACATGGAAACCTTCCATCGTAATAGACAACTCACACTTAGTTTTCGGTGTTTAAATCTAAATCGAACTTCTCTTCATACAACTTGCAAAAGGATAATGTTTATCCATTCAAGAGTCAAATCCGAATTGAACTTTACATCTTCAGTGGTAACTTGTACCTAGTTGTCGATAGTTCGAAGTTTGAATCCAAATTGAATTCTTCCTTTCCATGTGACATGTTCACGTCTTGTGGATTGGCATCACCACAAACATTATTTTTATTTAGTCAATTTTAAACATGACTCATGTTTAATTCAGCTGAAATTCTTACTCAACATCAAGTTAATCAAATATATAGTCCCCCTTCATTGGTTGAGGAGGTGGATTATCTATAGGGGGCTAGCTTGCTTTCACTGACAACTGGATTCTTGGTATACTTGATCTCGCCATAGGTATGGCGGGTTCATAATTTTTTTATTGGGAAAATGGATGGACGTGAATAAAGGGTTCCAACGAAAAACTACTTCAACAACTACAAAAAGGAAATTTATAGATCTCGCGTATCTACATAAGTTGTGGGAATATAATAAATAATAATTTCTTTCATTGTAAAAATTATCTATTAATATAGAGCATCATTTTACATGGACAGGTAAAGAAAGGAAGAAGAAATTATTTAGCACTTCTTCTCGACTCGATACAAATTCTAATTGCGTTGTTGTGCCAGAAGAGAGATACTTAAATTAATTCGGTATACTCTAAAGACACCACCGGTACATTGAAGATCCTACAAGGATGAAATTCAGTGATTGCCTTTTACTGATCTCATTTTTTACGAAATCAATCCCCTTTGACTGTACAAGAATATGCGGAGCTGAGCATGTATAGAATAATAATACATTAATACTACAAAACATCTCATTTTTCTCTTTTCTCAAGGGTAATAATTATAGATTTTTTAAGGCAAAGCATCAACTTATCCTCAGCGTGTTTTTAGGTTTTATTAAGAAGGATGATAGGATTAAGATGTCCCAAAAATAATATTAAACTCGTAAAAATACATTGGGGGGGGGGGGGGGGGGGGGAGTAAACATGACCTCAAGAAAGTAGCAAATGTAAGAAAACAGTAAATGAAGAGATATTACCTCTCGTACAAATAAAAGTAAAACCCTCTAACACTAGGGGTATCATGTCTATCAATCTATATTATAGCGTTTAATCTATGAGAAAGGTCAATGAACTCATAACCCAGTCTCTAGAATAACAATCACCATAATGAGATGAAAACATTTGGATGCACCTTCAATTTTGGCTACGACCCACCATTGGAAAATTCATCCTTGATGCAACCATCTGTTATATCTTGTGAGATCTCAGCCATGACATGTGCTAGGAAACTAAAATAGGGGACGATGGTGAATGAGGGGCAATGAAAAGCTGAAAACTTATAATGCCCAGAACATGAGGAATTAGTCGGATCTAACCACAAAAAAACATAGAACTCAAAATACTTGCAGAAAATTAAATGATCAAACACAAGAGACTTTTTTACCCAAGCCCCAGAGGTTCGGTATAACCTACTCTTCTGTTGAGTGTCCACTGAAAGTGGAGAAAGATCGATATTTCACTATAAGGTTAATGTGACAAATAAGATACAAACGTTTCTATCATTATTTCACTATAGGGTTAATGATGACAAATAAGATACAAACGTTTCAAATTTAGGCAAGCCAGAACATAGAAACATGGATCTAACTTTGTTTAATAGAATTCTATTCATTCTTTCAACAATGCCATTTTATTTTGGTGTATAGGTTACAATACTATGTCTCATAATGCGATGAGATTTACAGATACTATTGAATTCATAATTACATTATTCTAATATACTATTAGTCTTCAAGGTTTTAATTTTTTGATCAAAAAAGTTTTCAATTTGAGTTTTCCAATCCTTAAAAATAGTAAAAGTCTCATCTTTAGATTTTAAAAGAAACACCCAAGTTTTTTTTTTGGGAAGTTATCAATGATCAACAAATAATACTTAAAACCAGATGGATTAATCACAAAAGTAAGACCCCAAAAATCTGCATACATGTACACAAGTGTTTGTTTTACTTATAAATTCTAAGCATAAAATGCATCTTGATTTGTTTACAAATAACACATTGTTCACAAGAAGATAAATCACCAAGGTTTTGAGATTTAAAACTTCTTTTGCGAATATGACCAAGTTTTTCATGCCATAACTTTGCAAGGGTAAATTCTTCATTTAAAATAATAGCAGTTTCTCCCAAAAGAGGTTTATCTTCAAGAAGATAAAGATCATGTCACTTTGGAGTATTTATGACTAAGCCATAACCCCTAAACATCTTAATATGACCCTGAATCATGTTAATGTTAAACTCCATATTAGGATATTACCATTTTGAAGAAGCAATTTAATGGTTCCTATTTCATTTACTTTGGAGGTCATGTTATTTCCCATTATAACTTGTCCACACAAGCCCTTTTAAAAATTTAGAAACCATTCTTTATTAGGATACATGTGGAAGGAACAACTTGACTCTAGAATCCATTCCCTTCCCATCCTCTGATTCATATTAACTAAAACTACATCATCATTTTGATGTATTTTAGTGTAATCTAAAACAACATTCACTTCATCTTCTTTTTTATCTTTTAATTCATTTTGCCTTCTAAAACATTTTTTCAAGAAATATTCTAATTTTCAATGGTAATAACATTTCTTACCTTTTGATTTGATCTTAGACTTATTTCTATTAATCCACTTCTTCTTAATCTCATCTTGATTCCTGGACTGATAATAAGACTTACCAAAATTATTAGGCTCGACAATTAAGGTTTTCCCACTGTGATTCTCTTTAGCTTCAGACTTCAGTTGCATGTTCTTGGTTCTAAGACATTTATAATAATGTTAGTGGTAAGTTCATATTTTCCATATTTGAGAACATTCTTAATGCCTCTATGCCTATCATTGATGGAGTTTAATAAGAACACGGTCAACTGATCTTTTGAAAGTTTTTCATCGCAATTTTCAAGGTCTTGAGTCAATTTGTTAAACCTATTGAAGTTTTATCCTAAGTCAATAGAGGCATCCATCTTAAAAGAAAATAATTATTTAAGAAGATAACACCTATTAGGGACAGTTTTAGCAACCTATTCAGACTGGAACTTAATCCACAATTCAGAAGCGGTTTAAGTATCACCGATGACTTATTACATTTTTAGATAAGTATAAGAAAATAGTACTCCATGTTATTTCTTCTAGTTCAGTTCTTTATCCAAGAATCATATCAGCAAGCCAAGAGTTATATAAGGCTCTATGACATTTTCATTGCATTAAAACAACCTTTAATTTCTGACCCCACATGTTAAAATTCCATTCCAACAAAGTTTCAATTTATTTTCAAGTTGAGTAAAAAGAACACAAGTATGAAGCATAAAAAAGAAAACAGAGATCATGGAGTTGGTTCATTTGATTTTCTCTTTTGAGATTCTTTGGATACACACCCGTATTGAATTTATCTCAAATTCTCAAGGCCCCACAGAAGCATTTTGACAAAGAATAGTCTGCAAGGGGTATATCGTCTATGGAAATATCAAGGGAATAAAATCAAGAACACATAAATTTGAAGTAAACTACTTAAAATTACAGAATCAGAAAGATCTCACCAAGTGAGTTATAAAAATTCAATTCCTTGAGCTTTACTTTGGTACAAAGTTTTAGGGAAATAATTGTAAATAGATCCAATAACTATAATATTTAGTAAAATAGACTTTGAAACAATAATATTGTAAAAATAGACTTTGACTCCTTAATCTTACAAAAATACCCTTATATTTATAATTTGCAATACAAGCCTTTAAAGTATGGAAAGATTTCATTCAAGTCCTTAGAAAATTTTGTTTACATAATTTTAAATGATTTTTATATGATTCTTGTTCGCTCATAGTAGCACCCTCACTTTGGTATCAGAGCCATATGGCAGATCTAAAAGATAAATATTATACGACAAAAAATAAAAATAAATATATAATATATACATCAAGATTTATAATTATGCATACACTAACAATACCCGATAATTATAAAATAGAAATCTTGAATACTTTAAGAAATTTAGATAAAGATATAAGAAGAGAAATATATGATCTAATAAATTTCGATATAATAAAAGAAGATTTTATCATAAACGAAATATTAGATTTAATCCACAAAGATATACTAGAAGAATTATACAAAAATTATAGGAATGGATTATCATAGAGGAGAACCCTTATTAATCAAATATCTAGATATAAAAACAAATGAAAAATTAGATTCCATAATAGAACAAAGAGGAAATCTATTAGACCAAATGATAGAAGAAAGAAATATAAAAAGAAAAGGATTTCTAAGACTAAAATCATTAGAAAGTAAAAGAAAATACTTTAATATAATTCTAAAACAATTACCTAATATACTTATGATTATAAATAACAAAGAAAAAATCAATATGAAAAAATATGATATAACTGGAGAAATAAAATATTACAATAAAAGTTATAGAGCACAACAAAGAAAAATTATGTTAAGATCAATTGAAGAATTTTGTGAATATAATATAATGATATGTAAAGAAGTAAAATATGATACAGAATTAAGATTAGAAGTCGAGCATATCAAAGGAAAAATTTAATGACAGAATTTCCAGAAATAAAATTTGAAAAACAAATAATAGAAAATATTAATCTACCAGTAGGATCTTACCAAATAAAAGGAGCTAATACAACAATATTTCAACCATTAAGCTCATGGGGAGAATCTGACGGATTTCTTAACATGCAATTAAATTGGATAAGTGCTTTTTTATGGCAAACATATAAAAACATAAATTTACAAGATAAATTAGCCGTTGAAGAATTACAACAATTAAATATACAGGATATGAATATCAAAGAAAAATTACAAAACATTCAAAATAAACTAACAATACAATTCAAAGAATTAAAAGAAATGATAGGAGAAATTAAAAATATAGATGAAGAAATCTTAAAAGAATTCCAAAGAAAATCAGGAGAATTAATTAATCAAGATAAAATTGGAATAATTATAGAAAAAATAGATAAATTAAATGAGAAAATAAGAAAGAATGAAAACGAAAAAATCATATCAATAGAAGAAAGAATAAAAAAGTTAGAAATAAAAATAGATGATATGTATGACAGACTATTTAAGGTACAAAAAACTCAAAAACCAAGAGTATAAAATGTCGATAAGTGAATATATTGAAGATTTAAAAACATTAATAAATGATGTACAAGAAGTAAAAAATGAATTAAAAGAAGTAAGAAATGATATAAATATACTAAAACTAGAGATTAGAGAATTCAAAGAAAATAATAAAAGCAAAGATAAGAAAATAGACAAAAAACTCATAGAAAAAGAAATACTTAGAATAGGAAAGAAGCATTTCGAACAAGAAAAACATATAATAGAAGCAGGAAGTATGGATGATGAATTTAGAAGAAATATATTACCAAAAATATTAGAGGAAGAATTAGAATTACAAAAATCTAAAGAAAAAACTTTAGGAAAATTAAAAGCTGAAGAAAAAATTGAAGAAGAACAAAACAAAAATGAATGAAGAATTAGATTTGCTTATAGAAAATTTTGACCAGTTAAGTATAGAAAACTTTAATGAATACCAAGTTTTAATGAATACTGGAGGAGCACCTAACCCTGCTCCTATAGGAATTTCTAAACAAGAATTACCAGATCCAGATGAAAGTTATGCACCCTTATATAACAAACCACACCGACAATATTATGATAGAATCAGAGATAGACAACCACCTAGAGGAAATAAATATAAAGATAGATTTGAACCAAATAATAATTATGATAAACCTATTAATCATGGAGGAACAAAATTGGATCTTGATTGTAAAATAGATACTAAAAAAGCCTTATTAACTTGGGCAGATTCAATGATACTATTCTTTTTATACAATAAAGATGATACATGGGAAAATACTGATAGAATGATAAATTTTTTAATAGCATCTTTTGAAGGACATGTTAGAAATTGGTGGGAAGGAATAAGTAGTGATACAAAAGCATTAATAAGAAGAAATGTACAGACAGAACTAATAAAATCAGATAGAAAAGGAATAGAAAAGATAGTAGATTATATTGCGGATGAATTTTTAGGAGAAAATTGGATAAGTAATTCTGAAGCAGAATCAATAAGAGAAAAAGATAATGCAAGAGTAAGATTAATAAATTTAACAATATGTGATATGTGTAAAATTAAAGAATATACTTGTGAATTTAAAGAATACTATTATGTCCAATTCTATAGTAATGAAAACCAAGAAGTATATAGAGATATGTATTACAATAAATTACCAGGTTCATGGGGAATATACTTTAAAATAGAATTTGAAAAATTTATTAGAGATAACCCTGGAACACCTAGAACATTAGGATCAAGGATAAAATTCTTATTTGAAAGATTAGCATATATATGTCAACAAAGACAATTATTAAAGAAATCAGGAAAATTAACTATAATATGTTGTGAAGATATGGAAAAACCTACCCAATGGGGATGTAACCCTGAAAGAAGAAAATATAATAATAAAAGAAAATTTAAAAATAGAAAATTTAAAAAATTCAGAAACTTCAGAAAAAGATATATAAAACCTAAGAGGAGATATTACAAAAGAAGATATAATCCAAATAAAAAACAGAAAAATAAAACTTATAAGAAAGATAAAAGCCAATGCAAATGTTGGAATTGTGGAGAAATGGGACATATAAGCCCTGATTGTAACAAAAAGAAAGTTAAAATATTACAAAATGAATATCTAGAAATAGAAAGTGAACTAAGTGAAATATCAGATATTGAAAAATACTATGATCAAGAAGTCTATATAAGCGAAACAGATTCAGAAAGCAATGAATCAGAATCAGAATAAAGAAATAGAAACAAATAAGAACATAGATAAGCAAGAATATGAAGGAATAGAAGGTTATGGATTAAAAGTAACTTTTGATAATAATAAGTTCAGAAAAATACAAAAATTATCTTTAGATTTGAAAATAGGAAAATGGGAAATATTAGACAGAATATGGAAAAGAGAAAAAGTAGCAATAAATGAATATTATAAAATTGAAAGAGCAATAGATGTTAGAACCACTCAAGGAACACACAAATTAAATCTTTTAACAAAAAATACAGTTGCAGAATTATTAAGAAAGATTAATAGAAAACAAAGTGAAAAGATTCAATATGTTTACTTAGCAGGTATCCAAATAAAGTTTAAATCCCTGTTTAGAGAAGGATTAGATTCGCCTTTGACTGTAAGTTTACATGATGGAAGAATTATAAATTTAAAAGATAGTCATTTAGGAACAGTGGAAGGAAATCTAGCATATAAGAAGCTAATATTTACATGTTATCCAAAATATTGTATATCGTTAAAAGATAGAAACTTTAATGAAGTTTTAGGACTACATTTCAAATTACATAAGGATGACATAATGGAACCAGGAGATAAAATTATGACTATAGAATACAGAGCATTATACACATTTACTAATTCTAATTATGGAAACATTTATTCTAAAAAACCATATATTGAAATTCATAAAGAATGTAAAGATTTTGGTAAAGCTGTAGAACCAGATAAACAAATAAGTTTAGTTCCAAGAAATTATGAACTTACTATAACAAAAAATAAACCAGAAATCATTGAGTTACGAGAAGAAGAATACCCTAATAATAACATAACATTTGAAGATGGTAGATTAATTAGGAGATCAGCAAGTTTACCTAATAGAAAACAATTAGGAGAAACTAGTAATATAAAAGAAATAAAACTTAATAGAAATGCTGAAAATATGAAAATAGAAGGTGAATATTTTAATGGAATAGAACATATAAAAGGATCAAATATATTAATTGACACAGGAGCTAGTGAATGTCATATAGCTTCAAATAGAAATAAAGGACTAATATCTCATAGAACCAATCCATATAGATATATAAATTTTGATGGACAAATACATATGACTGAACTTGAAGTAAAAGTACCAATAAAAATAGGAGGAATAAATCTCTTAGTACCATGTCATGTAGATAGTAGTATGGCAAACCCTCATGTATTATTAGGTATGAGCTTTCTAGATGGACTAGAAGATTATAGTATAAAACGTGAAGAATTATATATAACTCATAATGGTCAAACTATACTATGTAGAAAGGCTGAATAAATGAATAACCAAATAAGTTTTCCATTAGCCGTTTATATACAAGTTACAATTGTTGAAACAAATATAACAACATGTGCATTAATTGACACGGGAAGTGATATAACAATATTCAAAAGCTTCTTAATAAAATCATGGAATACTAATGGAAAAATAAAAATTACAGGAGTAACAGGAGAAAGTACTCATATAATTAATAGTGTTGATAAAATTGATATAATACTTGGGAGTAAACAAATAGTTGTAAATAAAGTATATAATTATAACAAATTAGAATGTGATATATTACTAGGAAATGACTTTATACAACAATTTCAATATTATAAACAAAATAATTACATGGTAATGTTACAAACACCTTGTGCACATTTACTAAAAATACCACGAGAATTTAGACCTTACAGAGTTCAGCCAACACAGCGTGGTGATAAATGGGAGAAAAAACCAATTATACAAAATGAAATAAAAAATAAAAGAATAATGTATAAAAAAGCCTTAAAAACAAACATACAAATAAATATGGAAAAAATCATTGACCAACTAGAAAAAATTTGTGGAGAAAATCCATTATTATTTTGGAAACCACATCATCCAAAAGCTAAAATAGAATTAACAGAAAATGTTATTATAAGAGTTAGACCAATGATGTATACCATACAAGATACACAAGAGTTTAAAACTCAGATAAAAGAATTACTTAATCAAAAATTAATCAGACCTAGTAATGGACCCCATAGTAGTCCAGCATTTATGGTCATGAAACATTCTGAACAAAAAAGAGGAAAAGCTAGAATGGTGATAAATTATAAAGAATTAAACAAATATACTAAATTTGACGGATACTTTTTACCCAATAAAGAGGTACTAATAAATCTTGTAAAAGGAAAACAATATTATTCTAAATTTGATTGCAAATCAGGATTTTGGCAAGAAAAAATGGAAGAAGATAGTATTCAATATACAGCATTTAGTACACCTCAAGGTAAGTATGAATGGATGGTTATGCCATTTGGTTTAAAAAATGCACCACAAATATATCAAAGAAGAATGGATAACATATTTAGAAAATTCAATGAATTCTTAATTGTCTATGTAGATGATATATTAATATGTTCTAATAATAGAGAAGAACATAGAAACCATTTAATTAAATTTATAAATGAATGCAAAAAAGAAGGAATTGTTCTTTCAAAAAATAAAGCTATAATAGAAAAACAAGAAATTGATTTTCTTGGATTATCAATAGATAAAAGAGGGATAAAATCACAAACCCATATATCTAAAAAGATAGAAAGTTTTCCAAACAAATTAGAATCAAAAGAACAAATACAAAATTTTTTAGGATGTTTAAATTATGCAGAAGGATTTATTGAAAATCTATCAAAAAAGAGACATAAAATTCAAGTTTTACTCAGGAAAACAAATACCAAAGGATGGAGTGATGAACATACAGAAATTGTCAAATCACTAAAAGAAGAATGTAAAAATTTGCCAAAATTAAGATTACCAGATGAAAAAGATAAACTGATAGTTAATACTGATGCCTCGGATAAGTATTGGGCAGCAATATTAAAAACAGATCTTAATGAAATTTGTAGATATTCAAGTGGAACGTTTAATCAAGCAGAAATAAATTATACCACTCATGAGAAAGAACTGTTAGCAATCATCAGAGGAATAAAGAAGTTTTCATTGTTTTTATTATCTAAGAAATTCATTGTTGAAACTGATAATTCTCAAGTTGCAGGTTTAGTAAAAAATAAATTACCACCAGAACCTCAATATAGAAGGCTCCATAGATGGCAAGCCTATTTGGCATTTTATAATTTTAATATAGTTTATATTAAAGGTGTTAATAATTATCTTGCGGACTTTTTAAGCAGGAATATTGAATTTGCAGATGGATAATATCAAAAGATCCCTAATAGATGCTAAAAAGCGAATGAACTTCCTCATGGAGGAAGCTGAAGATATAAAGCTTGGAATTGAACAACTTGCAGAAACTCTCCAAGGAAGTTTCAAGCAATTGATGGAAATCTCAACATTTCATCACAATTATACTAAAGAATTGAGCGATAACATAATTGAGATTGAATCTCAGTTTGAATCGTTGATTACCAAACAGGCTGATACCAAACAGGTTATACCAAAAATACAAACATGTACATCTTCTGGAAGCTGTGGTGGACCAATAATTAAAAGAGATGAACCAAGTCCCAAAAAAGTTGTTATAAATGAAGCCATTCCTCGAAAAATCACAATCAATGCCAAAGATGAACATACAAGGGTAGTCAGAATTCGTCCTGAAGAAGAAAATGATTCCCCTTTTTTACCAAAAGAAAACGAATATAAAACCACTGTTGAAGTTATATATGAACTTCAAGAATGTGATTGCTATTACATTTCGTCTGGAGACCATGTATACCCACGATTGATCGTTACCCAGGGAGGAGACCCCGTCATGACAAAAATGGCAGCTGATTATGGATTCTTGGATCTTATCTATCCAGGAAAAGATCTAAAAGAAATCGAAAAATTTGATGATTTACTAAAAGGAGAAATTTCAAAGTTTGCTCAAGGAAGATCCATATATTTAAAATTTTATTCAATCAGTCCTGAAATTGATGGAAAGATATATTATCCTGCTGAGCATATTATCACAATTGGGTATATTGCTCGAAATTTTCAAATTGAAGTTGGAAAAAAATACCAAGCCAGTACCAAACATTACAAGATCATGGTTTAGATCCCGAAGGGTGTTGGGAATCAAAGTTCTCTACAACATTGCCAAAAATTTGTGTGAGAAAAAATTCAAGTGCATATGCCAGTATAATGGATGGACCCTCCTCACTAATGGAGGAAAAGAAAAATCAACAATCCTGCAAGAATACATCAATAAATTTGACACTCATCAAATCCATGGAAGCTTTGCCACTTTGCAAGAGGCGTGCATAGCCAGGAACTGCCCCACATGCCAAAGGAATTGATGGACAGGTGGAAGCTACTTGATGGATCTGTTTCACATGCCAATAAATTGATGGACAAGTGGAAGATATTCAATAGATCTACTTTAATTCAACAATGCAGAATAATGTAGGGGCCATACCAAGACCAAAAAAGAGAAGGATAAGTGTCCCTATAATGTAAGGGTCATGTGATGTAATAAATAATAGAGGGACAGGTGTGTCCTTAGGTGAAAAAAGTTGTAAAATTGTTAGGACAATGATGTAAGCAATGATGTAATTGTGTCCAATGTAGTATTATAAATAGAGGCCTCCGGGCTAGTTGAAAGGCAGAACTCACTTGAGCACTCAGTTTGTGAGAAAGCCAAAAATCTTCTGTATTTGAAAAATTCTCTTATCAATCTTGTTTCAATCTTCATATTATCAATAAAATCTCAATCTACTTATCAAATTATGATGAGTTTCTAAATTCTTGTCTTCTAAATCCTGTTTCCAAGAAGAAGATATATTATTAAGAAAACTCCCTACACTCTGTCCTAAAATATTTTCCATCTAAAACGTTATACAGTGAAGGCAACCAGGTTCAGCTAATAACCCGTGAAGGCAGGAAGCCATTGAAGGGTGTGGAGCAGAAACCTATAAGCCTGAAGGTCACTAACAATAGAAGGAAAATACAAAGGTACTAAGAACAGGAAAAGAGGTTAGTATTCTTAATATATCTATCTTTACGGAATTAGGAGGAAGAAGAGTTTTTTAACATGACAGAATTCAGGATTATTAAATTTAATTATCAAAACAGTCCTTACAATGATGAACACCATAGCATAATTGAACCTTTATTCATGTATGAAAAGTTTACCAGACCTAATAATGAAATAAAAAAGTTATATCATGTGTATATGCCATGTTTGTTAGTTATCTTTCCAACATTAAAAAGAATATTAGGATTAGAAATTACAAAATCAATTATTTATTTTTGGCTTGATAGTGATAATACTGAAATAAATAATGAATTATATTTAGGATATGTGTTTAGCAGTGATAATGATTATGACCCTGTAATAGATTATGACAGTGATGGAAGGGATGAATCTTTCTTTACCAGTTTTTGAAAATCTTAATATCATGAATAATAGTAATTATATCATGAAAAAACCCAGAACTAAAAGAGGTCCATATAAAGTTCAAAAGCATATCAAAAGTAAAAAAGGTATTGAATATGAAAATGAAATTGATAAAATAGGATACCAAGAGCAACTATATGCATCACAAGAGATATTAAAAAGTTTTAAAGAAAATTTGATAGAAAACTTTGCTAGAGGTACTGTAAGATCTATAATGGTACAAAATATTCAAGATATAATTGATAAATTAGAAAAGAGAAAGAAAAGTATTTCAAAATATAATATACCATTTGAACCAAGCATAGATATTATGGCTGATATAGATATTATCAATTCTCAAACATTGATAGAGTTTGAAAAATTACTTGAAATTTTATAAATTATTTATCTTTGTATTTATAATGCCTGGATATACTATTGAAGGATTAGACAATTTGTTAGATAGGATAACGGACAAAATAGATAACATTATATCTCAATTAATAGATATGGATGAATCATCTGAACAATATTATATACTTTTAGAAAATCATGATCAATACATTATAGATTGTTCTGATATATTACAACTTAAAATAGATTTAGAAAATAAAATAGTAACAAATACAGTCTAAACCTAAATGCCAGGGTATACAATAGAAGGACTAGATAATCTTTTAGAAAAATTAAGAGATAAAATGGAAGATATTAAACATCAAATGGAAAATGAAAATATATCTTCTGAAGAATACAATAAACTTTTAGAAAAATACGAACAATATATTGCAGATTATTGTATGTTACTAGACCAAAGAATGGAATTATACCAGAAAATTTTATATAATAATTTACCAACCCAATAATCTATGAATACTTTACAAACATCAACATCTAATAACTGTGAATATAAACTATATTTAAATGATAAAGAAATTTCATTTTTATCAACTATTGTTGAAAAGTCTAAAAATATACATTCTGTTGGACAAACTAAACTAAAAGAAATATACGAAGATATTGACTATGCAATCCTAAATAGAATAGAATTTAATTCTGTTGAAACAGCAAAAAATATAAATACGGTTCATAAAATTATAGAAGAATACGAAGATATAGAAGAAGAAGTATCAGAAGGAATAATGTTAGGATATATAAATAAAAATGATCATCCTAAAACTTTTGAAAAATTATTACAATATAGAACATTTTTAGAAGAACTTAAAAGATTAAAAAATATAAATATAACCAGAAACATTGAATTAAATCAACCTGACTAAGTTTGGGGATATACCCTGCAAATTAAACAGTCCTTTTCATTAAGGATAATTTTGACATTTCACCTGAGGGATCTATTTTACTAAACTTATTACATACCAAACCTATTTAACTAAAAACCCTAAAGTTTTAAAAAATCCAGAGATGTTACAGATCTATGTTTTCCTTGAAGGATAAATTTGTTGATTCATGGATTCAAGCTGTAATACCATTTTAATGCCCAGAAAAATAATGAGTCAGTTAGATCAACCAAAGAAAACATAAAACTCGAAATACTTGCAAAAAATTAAAAAATCAAACACGAGATTTTTCGGACGAAGTCCCAGAGGTTATTATAACATACTCACCTGTTGAGCATCCACTGAAAATTGATAAAGCTCGATATTGCACTATAGGGCCAATAGTGGTTAACAAGATGCAAACATATCAGATTACAGAAAGAATCAACCCAAAACTTATGCTTCTATCTTCAGACGACTTATCAGAGTTACTGTTCATCCAAGAACATCAAAAACCACGACCCAACCAACATCTACAATCAACAATCATATATTGCTAGATCTTCACAAAGAAACCAAAAGAAAGAAGGATGTAGAAGTAAAAGTAGATCAAGCCAAGGAAGCGTCCGGAAGAAGCCAAATCGAATGGCCATAGAACTGCCAAGTGTCACAATCCCAGCATGCCTCGAACTTAATAAGAGGCCCATTTCACAAAACATGAGTTCAACAGATTTTGATAGCACACTTTGCATATGCGCACTGGTTTAATCTCACACAGACAACTCAATGCTAAATGGTAACAACTTACAGTAGCACCTGCGAAATTTGCAAGCAGAAGGAGACAATTGTAGGTATGATAGGATTCTATAACAAGTGGTTTATATCCTAAATTGAGCGGCTCGATCAAAAAAGCTTCTAGCAAACTCGAAAGTAGATTTACCTATAGCCGTACATGTAATTTTTAGGGTCCAAAACGAATAGTGCATTTTGAATATATTGGGCCTTTTATACAAAAAGGTCAAAATAAAATACAAAAATTTGGATGGGTCGTTTACACTAAAAGACCCAAATTTTATTTTTTTTGGACAGAAAAGCCTAGATTTCAATTAAAAAAAATACATAAAATGGACCCTTATTTTTCTGAGGGCCAAAGTTGTAGCTTGATTTGCCTGCCCCCAGGTCCAGCCCTGAATTTACCATCCAGTGTATCTCGCCACATAATCTATTCAGGCACCACGTATTATGTGTATACTCTAATAAGTGGTCAAGATGTAAGGATTTTAATCAATCGTGTGGGCTTATATGTGAATTATTGTGTATTGAATAAAAGGCTATCAATTTTGGTTAAGCCCATTTAAAGTGATCTAATAAGGATTTAGTATATTGGGCTTTAATGCATCTAATTAAATGTATGGGCTTTTATGTGTAGATACCAGGCCATTACCTAATTCATGATGGGCCGGATTAGGTTAATTGGCAATTCAGTATATAAAGTCGGTTATGGTCCCTGAATCCTACGTACTGTTCATCTTGTCTGACATCCCATCATCAGAGAGATAATAAGGACTACGTATCGATTTAGAAGATCCAACCAACCAAATCGTTCATCGTGAATCACGTTTGATTAAGGTACGCTTCCGCTTAAGTTATTTAATTCTTGATAATTCCAACATGATGATTATTCAGATTATAGATAAATTATTATCTGTAATAAATTTTCTAACAAGTGGTATCAGAGCCAACATCGTGTTGAATTATCAGATCAATTTTGTACGTGTATATGTAAAACCTAATTGTATGTATACGCGCATAAGTCTGATTTCAAAACCAAAATTCTGTGCGTGAATATATACATACACAGCAAAATAAAATTAAGAATCACCTGCCATGCCAACGATGCCATTGAGAAATCTGATCTTGAGTTACTGTGAAAATCGGATTCTGTGTATATATGTATGATTTTCTTGAGTTTTGGTTGGTGGAATTGGGTGTTGAGCATGTGGATTCATGTTGTTATGAAATATGGATTTCAATTTTGATTAAGATTCTAGATGAAGGGAAACAATTTTTTTCGAATTGGGTTTCTCGTTTTTGAATCTGTTGAATATGGATTCAGTTGGGTTTGAGTTTGGTGCTGTGTATGTATTTAGATTTGGGTTTTTGCGTATGGAGGATGAATTCGGTTTGGGTATATTGACTGAAGATCGTATTTTTTTTTTAATCTGGTTTTGGGGTGTTGAACTTGCAATACGTGATTAAGGCAACGAGGCCGGCGACAACTGCAGCCGCCTGCACTGCAGGTGCAGTCGGAGACTGCAGGCAACTACTGACGCTGCAATCGCAGCGTCCATGCTGTTTACACCACCGCTCAGGTGCTGGGCGTCGACCCCTTCTGTTTTATGGTCAGCGGCGCTGCAGGCAGTGGACGTCGCCAGGAATGGAGACGCGTTTTGAGGGGTTAAGAGCGGCGGCGGCGGCTAGGGTTTAAACCCTAGCTGTCGCGATTTTGAAGAAGGGGTTTCGGTTGGAAATTAGAAGTCTTCAAGGGCTCAGTTGCAATTTCCGGAAATTCTTATTATTTGGACATCGTCCTCCATGTTTGTTATGATATAAAGTTTAAACCCTAAAGGCTATGAAATTTATAATTAAGCCCCTCAGGTTATAAATTATTTAAGTTGGCCCTTAAAGTTCTGAAATTTATAAATTGAGCCCCTAAAGTTAAAATTTAGTTAAGTCAGGACCCTTCAAGTTATGGAATTTTATGATTCAGCCCCTGAAGTTTGAAAATTTTCCAATCCAGCCCCTAATGTTTGAGAATTTTCAAAACTGGTCCCTAAAGCTTGAAAATTCTCTAATTTGGTCCCTTAAAGTTTGAAAATTTTCATTTTTAGTCCCTGAAGTTTGAAAATTTTATAATACAGCACCTAAAGTTCTGAAATTCTTTAATTTGGTCCTTAAAGTTTGAAAATTTTCTAATTCAGTCACTAAAGTTTGGAAATTTTCAAATTGGGCCTTAAAGTTTGATTTTTTTTTTAAATTAAGTCCCTAAAGTTTGGGATTTTTCTAAATTGGCTCCTAAAGTTTGAAAATTTTCAAAATCAACCTTTAAAGATTGAAAATTTCCTATTTTGGCCCTCTAAAGTTTGTTTTTCTTTCAAATTGGGACCTAAAGTTTGGAATTTCTCTAAATTGGTCAATAAAGTTTTGGGAAAATTGTAATTTAAGCCCTTCAAGCTTAGAATTTTACATAATTGGCCACCTAAGGTTTAAGAATATTGCAATTAGACTATCGCAACTTAAGGATTCCTTTATTCTAAAGTTTTGAATTCTGTAATTCAAATCCTAAAGTCAAATATAGATGCAAATCAATGGATTTCAGTTTCAAATCTTGGTACATCGGAATTTTTTGAGAGATATAATATTCGAAAGTAAGTTAGTTGAAGCAACATGTTGTCAAAGCAACCTCTTTTGTGGATATTAATTAACTTTGAATATTAGAAGGTATTTGTGTGTGTTATTCATTGCGGATATTGATCGGCCCAAAGGAAGGTCAATATTTGGCTCGAATTTCACATGCACCTGTGGTGATAAACACGTGGCAATTATTTGGTTTAACGTGCGACTAGTAAATCGGTCCAAAGAAAGGTTTATTGGTTAACATGTCTTATTGCCAGTGTTTGATCACTACACTAAGGAAAAATTAGGTGTTTGTGTGTTATCTCATGCGGATATTGATCGGCCCAAAGGAAGGTCAATATTTGGCCCGAATTTCACATGAACTTGTGGTGATAAATACGTGACGGTTATTTGGTTTTACGTGTGATCAATAAATTGGTCCAAAGAAAGGTTTGTTGGTTGACATGTCTTACTGTCAGTGTTTGATCACTACACCAAGAGTACCACTTACAAGTCAATATTTCTGTCCAAAGACTAAATATTGATGTTGTGCTAGGTATCTTGTGATGGGCCCTACCATTATTTGAAAATATGATTTGCATAATAAGGTATTTATGTGAGCTATTTTGTTTAAGTGTTCTCTATTCGGTTTCAAATTCTGCTAGTAGTATATCTACAAGCTCAAATTTAATCCCTGTATTTATGGAATAAACTTCAAGGATCAAAACAAGAACATTAACTTTTCGTTGGCTGCATCGATCTAGACCGTGTACTAAGGATTGAGCAACCTACTCCTCTTACGGATGAAAGTTCATCTAATCAAATGAGGACTTTGAGAAGTGGGATTGCTTAAATTACGTGAGTCTCATGATCATTTAAGTGCGGCATTCCAGAAGCCTTTAGTGGCATAGTATCTGAAGAGGTAAATGATGCCAATGAATTCCTTGCCGAAATTAAGAAACGTTTTGCGAAAAACGATAAGGCTGAAACAAGTACGCTTATGCAAAGCTTGATTTCAATAAAGTATAAAGGCAATGGGAAAATAAGGGAGTACATCATGTAGATGTCTCACACTGCTTCAAAACTTAAGGAACTAAAACTCGACTTGTCTAATGACTTGCTCGTGCATTTTGTATTGATATCGCTTCCTGCACAATACAGTTAATTTAAGGTTAGTTATAACTGTCAAAATAGAAATGAACTCTCAATGAGCCCATTTCATAGTGTGCAAGCTTCTTGCACAATTCAGTCAATTTAAGGTCAGTTGTAACTATCAAAGGGAGAAATGAACTCTAAATGAGCTCATTCTATTTTGTGTGCAAGAGGAAGAAAAGTTGAAGTAGGACAGAACTGAAAGTGTTCACTTGGCAAACACCTCTAAAGATAAGGGCAAGAAAACAAATAAAGAAAATAAAGTCGTTAAGGGGCTATTAATTTTATAATCCCACGCTTAAGTCAATTTTTGAAATGGGAACTGCAACATTTTTTGAGGATGTTGAGTTTGGGGGGAGAAATAAGGTTAGAGATATTGTCCTTAAGGAATAAGTTGAGGAAGGATCGGTTTCGATTCCTATTATTGCTTTTGACAATGTGCAAGTTTCTATACATGTCATTGATCAAGAAGCATATCCGGAACTCAACTAGACAATGTTGAAGGACCTCCCATCCAAAATAAGGTAAATTTCAGAAATACAAACTCAACAACCTCAATAACTAAAGCCATTAAGGAAATCCACGAGAGAAAGGGAAAAAATACTATTCCGGATAATTTAAATAGTATTTTTCCAAGAACATAAGGAAATAATGGAATGGTGGAAGATATATGGTCCAATCAATTCCATCAGGCCATGCAGGGTTCTAATTCTCAAAAGTGGATTGATGTCGTAAATAAGGAGTATAAGCATATGCAAGACAATAAAGTTTTGGATCTTGTCCTATTACCAGAAGGTGCGAAACCCATTGGTCTTAAATATAATTTTAAACCAAGAGGGATTCGATAGGTAATGTGGAAAGATATAAGGTTCGTCTTGTATCTAAGGGCTTTACACAGAATGATGGCATTGATTGTAAAGAGACTTTCTCTTCGATTTCAATGAAAGACTCTTTCAGGAAAGTCAGGTTGTTGCACATTTTGACCTCGAGTTACATCAAATGGATGTTAAGACGACGTTTCTCAATGGAGACATTGATGAGACGGTTTGCAAATTAAAGAAATCCATTTATGTACTCAAGCCAGCTTCCCGTTAAGGGTAATACAAATTTCATCAAGTAATTATCTCATTTGGTCTTGAGATTTACAAGTTCAGTGGGAGTAAGTATATTGTCCTGGTTTTATATGTTGATTATTGCTTGCCACTAATGATATAGGCATGTCACATAAAATTATGAGATTTTTGTCAAGGAATTTTGAGATTAAAAATCTTGGTGACGTCTCTTTTGTATTAGGAATTCAGATATACCGAGATTTTTCTCAGGATATTCTTGGATTGTCACAAAAGGGCTATATCGATAAAATACTTAAGAGGTTTGGCATGCAAGACAGTAAATTAGGGGAAACCCCTATCGCTAAGGGAGACAATTCAGTTTCAACTAATGCCCGAAAAGTTATCTTGAAGTTAAAGAAATGCAGAGGCTCCCATATAGTTAAGCTATAGGGAATATTCAAATTTGTATGCGTTTGGATATTGCATACGTTATTGAGATACTAAGGAGATATTTAAGTAACCCTGAGATGGATCATTTGGAAAGCAGCCAAACATGGGTTATAAGATATTTAAAGAGAACAAAAGATTACATGTTCACATACAGAAAATCGGATCAGTTGGAGATCATATGGTATTATGATTCCGATTTTTTCTAGATGCCAAAACAGTAAAAGATCCACATCAGGCTACGTTTATCTGCTAGTTGTTGGAGCTATTTCCGGATGGAGTGCTTAACAGACACTTTAGCTTCTTTCACTTGGCAACACAGTTGTAGCAATTTTGGGGGCATCTAATTATGGAATATAGCTGCGAAATTTTCTCACTGGGCTGCATATTCTGTACGGTATAGAAAGACCACTAAAGTTATATTGTGACAATAACTCAGCAGATTTATATTCCAGTAACAACAGGAACTCAACTAAGTCAAAATACATTGACATAAGTTCCTGATTGTGAAGGATACAGTTCAGAGTGGACACGTGTCAATAAGAGCACATTGGGACAAACTCCATAATTGCGGATCCGCTTACTAAAGTATTACAACTCAAGGTCTTTCATGAGTACATTACTCATATGAGTGTTGTATTTCTTAAGGATATTCGGTTTCAATGGGAGTTTGTATTTTGGGTGCATTAGACACATTTATTGTCATTTCGGATACAGTTTAAAGTTAAAGTTATTTACAGCTGTAAGGTTTCAGGTTTATTATCTCTGAACTTGTTTAAGGATGATCTCACTTAAGTCGGACCAGTTGGAAATAGGCATGTTGAAGATCACATTACATGTAATTTCCATGCTACACATCCATACTTGATCCATGTCATTCAGTTATGTCGATATACGTGGCCATTGAAGGTTTAGTTACGATTAATGTAGCGAAAGCCGCTTTCATCCTATGTTGATATAATTGATGGACCGGATTGTTTGGGGATGCATTCAGTAATGATAGCAAAATTCTGAGTACTCATAAGGTTATGATTGATACACAATTGTAAGGTTACACATATAGCCCAAGTGGGAGATTGTAAGGATTTTAATCAATCGTGTGGGCTTATATGTGAATTATTATGTATTGAATAAAAGGCTATCAATTTTGGTTAAGCCCATTTAAAGTGATCTAATAAGGATTTAGTATATTGGGCTTTAATGCATCTAATTAAATGTATGAGCTTTTATGTGTAGATACCAGGCCATTACCTAATTCATGATGGGCCGGATTAGGTTAATTGACAATTCAGTATATAAAGTCGGTTATGGTCCCTGAATCCTACGTACTGTTCATCTTGTCTGACATCCCATCATCAGAGAGATAATAAGGACTACGTATCGATTTAGAAGATCCAACCAACCAAATCGTTCATCGTGAATCACGTTTGATTAAGGTACGCTTCCGCTTAAGTTATTTAATTCTTGATAATTCCAACATGATGATTATTCAGATTATAGATAAATTATTATCTGTAATAAATTTTCTAACATAAGATTCTACCCGAAATTATCAAAGAATTCATGAACACGCCTGGAAGTGTGGAGCCGTTGAGGAAAGATAGATGCCAAGGTAGAGTTTCTAACACACAATGCAAAACAGTGTGTAAATAGATGATTAATACATAAAATATATAAATAGAAAAACTGATTTGAATAGAAGATAAAGGCTAGCTTGACGCCATAGCCTATAGTTGAAATTGGCCCCTACTCTCGTTCTTGTAGTTCGATGAGCATCTGCCACAAGAATTCAACAGTCTGTAGCCAAGAATCTAGCACTTCATTCTTGGTTCCGACAAATTTACTTATTACTTTCTCTCTTAGATCAAAATATTTATGTTTGAAGGTTTGAATGCCATGAATATTTTTTATTATTGCAAAATGACATTATAGAGAACTAGACGTGTTGATCAGACACAATTTTTCAAGATACCAAAATATAGAAGTACTAAAAAGAAGATTTGAAAATCAAATGACCCCCAAGAGGTCAAGACTTTTATAATATTAAAAGAGAAAAAGAACTACAAATACAAAATTTTCATCATTTTTTGTTGGAACTTTGTGCATAAAACTGGTTTTGACCAATTGTTTATGATTACTTCATGTGCCTCATTAAAATATGTTTGTTTCTACTTTCATACAGATTATATATATATATATATATATATATATATATATATATTGAAGAGGAAATCTACACCTGTTTTTAAAAAATCAAATTCAAAAATGAGGTAAAATTTGTATAACTTCAATTTTCAGGTGATATTTAAAATTTTAATAATAAAAAATAATATTATTATATATTTAAATTAATACTCAAAACTTCCAACTCTCCTCATTTCAAACCCTAGTAGATCAGCCCCCCTCCTATTCTCTCTCTACATTATGACTCATATATATATATATATATATATATATATATATATTGAAGAGGAAATTATACCTACACCTGTTTTTAAAAAATCAAATTCAAAAATAAGGTAAAACTTGTATAACTTCAATTCTCAGGTGATATTTAAAATTTTAATAATAAAAAAATTTATTATTATATATTTAAATTAATACTCAAAACTTCCAACTCTCCTCATTTCAAACCTTAATAGATCAGCCCTCTCTTGTTCTCTCTCTACATTATCACTCCCAAACCACACCACCGGAAGCAAGGCAGCACCACTGCACACCACCACAGCAGGTCGCTCGACGGAAAACACCTCTTCCCTTTCACCCATGGCCACACATCATCCCCTCACACCAAGGGAAGCAGCGGTGGTGCCACTGCAAACCACCACAGCAGGTCTTCAACAGCAACCACCTCTGCCCTTTCACCCATGGCGACACATCATCCCCTCACACCACCGAAAGCAGCGGCTGCACCACTTCACACCACCACAACACATCGTTCGACGGCAACCACTTCTGCCCTTTCACCCATGGCCACACATCACCCCATTCGGCTCCATACATTTCTTCAAAAGGCGATTACCACCTCTGTCCCATATTCCATCTCTCAATACAATCACCGGAAACCTCCTCTGCACCCACCCGCCACTGCTCTGAAAGTCTCAAAAAGGCCGACGCTGGAAGTGGCAATTTCAGGGTAACCGGACGCCCTTTCTCCCTTGGAGGCAAGGGCGCTGCTGCTAGATCTAAGCATCGAAGCAGCGGCCCCTCTGCAGCGTATTGAAGCTGCACCCCGCTTCTTTCAATTCTTCGATCTAGTGGTGGTGCTGCTTCGATGCTTCGATTTGGTGGTGGTGCTTTTGATCTAGCAATGAAGCAAAGGTTTATTGACGGTGGAGGCCGCGATGGCGGGGATATGACACCGTTGTGGCAGTAGCGGTAGGTGACTTGGTAATGATTTGAAACAGGGGCCAACATGGTGCTGTGACCTGAGGAAATGTATAATAATTTGAAAATGTGACCGAAAAAAGTATGTGACCTAATATTGATGAGCTGTGACATAAAAATCAAGTAAATATGACCAAATAATTTGATAATTGTGACTTAAAAAATTCGTGATCTAATAATTTGATAATGTGTGACCTGAAAATGTGTTGGGCTTTAGTTGACATTTTGTGACCTTGAAATCAGTCTGTGAATTAAAAAATATGTTATTGTGACTTAAAAATGAGTTTAACTTGTGACCTAATATTCGATAATTTGTGACCTTGAAATTATTTGTAACCTAAAAACTTGTATTTTGTTACTTGAAATATATAGTAATATGACCTTAATATATATAATTAATAAAAAAATTTAATTTTTAAATTAAGTTAATTGAAACCTGATTTTTGAAATTTTATAGGTTTCACCTTAATTTTGAAATTGACATTTAAAATCACCTTATTTATGTATTTTTCCCTATATTGAATAATAGCATTTCATATTTGTTGATAACAATGCATATTAAATAAAGGTATATTAGCAAATTAAGACATGAATTATAATCTCAATGAAAACAAACCTATCCTCTTGGGATGGATGTAGTATTTATTAAGTGGAACCATTAATAGGTGAATGAAAAATTAATAGCCACCGAAATTATGTGACATTATTAAAAATTTATTAGAGTGTTATTGAATATTTTAGAACCAAATTGAATGAAAGGGTGTGTCCTTTTAGATAAATGTCGTAATTCATAACTTTGGAATTATTATTTTTCAATAGTTGTGTCTCCTTATAGTGTTGTGTCTTCTGAGACATAACTTTTCAACAGCAATTAATAGATCCATATGTTTGAGTTTTCCATTTATTTAATTTCATGCTTGTATAATAATCATATTAATGCATATTCACTTCAAAATAATTCGTGTATTTATTTGGAGTCGATCTTTCATATAAAGAGAGTTCAAAACATAAGTAGGTCCATTGGTCTACTTAATCTAAAGTGCTCCTATTACAAGACGTGTTTGTTGTATATCTGGAGATGAATGCTAAAAAAAATTGTTAGTTATAAACGTTTTAAGAAAAGAGAGTCAAACTCTTACCTTGACCAAATTAATAATCATGCATTTTTCAATTCTACTTTACACATTCGATTTTGATAATTCAAAATTTTGTACAATTTTATACTCTTAAAAAGTATATTATTTGAATATATTTATACAAGTTAATTCTTCCCAACATTTCTCACTTAGTGAACAAATTTTTAAGATCAAACCCCATCATTTCAATTTAACAGCACCATGAATTGGAGTGCATCTTTTGGGGCATCGAATTTTTGGTGAGTCAAATTGTGTTTATTCAAAGGTTTTTCGTTGAAAAAAAATAAAAATAAAAAATAATCTCATTTTTTGGTATATGATGTTATAATGACTTTGTAATTGAAATATAAATTTGTGGCTAGCCTCTTTCTGTAAATCGTTTATAAATGGTTATAAATAACGAGGTGACGATATTTTGTTGAACCATTTTTTTGAAAGTAAAATTGGTGGTTGAAATTTTTTACCAGTAGAAATTGTTGAAATTATCATATTTTTCATGTAGCTATTTATAACCAAAATTTTAGTATGTATCACTTGCCTTGACTTTGTTGTATAAGAATGTCGAGGATCTCTATATTTAAATTTTATAAAGTAATGCATATTTTTTAAAATGGCAGAGTTTGGTGGGATCTAAGGCTTTATGGCCAAAATTTCCAAGGAAAAGGAAAACATTTTCCAAGTTTCCAAATTTTTGTCCGTTTGATGGAAGAAATTTTCCGTAGAAAATCTTTTCCACTTACACACCAACGAGCCTAGTTTTCCATGTTTTGGCTGAAAATATTTTTCTCAACATTTGGTGGAAAATGGTTTTCCATGGTACATGGAAAATCTTTTGCGTCATGCTTAATCAATTATTTTTTTAATACAAATTTGGGAACTTAGGGGTGGGTGGGAAGGGAGACTCGAACCCAGGACCAAGTCTTGGTAAAGGTGATTCCTTAACTACTTGGGTGCCCAACCATTGGTCTCAATTTTAATTGACTTAATATTTTTTAAAATAAACATTATTATTATTATTATTATTATTATTATTATTATTATTATTATTATTATTATTATTATTATTATTAATTTTGTTGTTGTTATTGTTATTATTATCAAGTACAAATCTATTAACAAAGTAAGAAAAAATGATTAAAATAGATAAATTTTACTTTATTTGCCATAAAAAAATGTCAATCAAACAACAAAACTTTGAAAACTTTCCACTTACAAAATCAAATCAATCAAACACTTCCAATTGATATTTTTCACGAAAATAATTTTCAGGCAAATAATACCCTAGCAAAAATATTTTCTTTCCACCCATTTTCCAACCTCGCAATCAAATACGTCCTAAAATCTTCTCCAAATTAAGTTCCCATTGATTTGAGAAATTGAGATAAAAGTATGATTTTCAGTAAAAGGACCAAAAAAATTAAGGCAGTGTTCGGCTATGTATTATGATACAAACTAGTATCGCACCCTTGCGTTGTACGAAAGAAAAATATGAAATGATTTTATTGTAAATATCATTACAAAATAGGAAAAGAAATTGACCACATAATTTGTTTTGATTAATGATACAGACTGTCAACGAATGCTCAAAATAGAAATAAATTACCATTAATGTTCAATAAATGAAATTTTCTTTTTTAAAAAACTTTTGAACTACAAAATTAGGCTCATACAATACATATGAAAAATCAACTTACATATTCTCCTTAAGATCGACGCTTTTTTCATATATTGTTCTTCATCATATCCTTCCCAAACGAGGTGTAGGATAGACTTTTTTGGTATAATTTGATTTTTTAAGCATTAATTATTAATTTCAAGTATGTTTCTAAAAAATAATAATTAATTTTAATAAATATTGTTACATTAATTGAGTCTTTTTTCTTCTGAGAATTTCTTTATTCATATTGTTACATTATCATTTTAATAAAAATTATTGATCGATCAATTGTTTAAAAGAAATTATATGAACTATTGGTAAATAAATAAAAATAATGTGAAAATGATGAATGAATTGAAGAAATTTTAAGTTTGTAAAATTAACCCGACTTAATTGGATTTGCCTTAAAATTTTGTATATTTGTCATTTATTTTAATTTGATGAGAAAAAACCATAACGAAAATTAATCATTTACGACCAAAATGAATTTAGTTAACTATTTAAAGATAATATTATAGGACTTAAATGATATAATTTAAAATGAATTAGATATTTAGGAAAAATAAAAAAATATAAAATAAAACTTTATCTTTAATTTTTTATATGATTTTACGCACAATATATTTACAATTTGCTTTCACTTTTTAACTTGCATTAAATTTCTGATCGATGTGATCTTTAATTTGACACACATATTACATATTTTTCGATTTTAAAATAATACAATAATTATTTAAAGAATAATAATAAAATAGAAAAAATAACATTTTTATGTTATTAATAGAATAGCATGGATGTCAATGTAATTAATGACACATGTAAAATAATAATTGCTAAAATATTTAATATACTCTTTTTTAGGAAAAAAATTCTAAATTTAGAAAGATTTTTTGGCTGGAAACTATGTATGTATTTTGGTGACGGCTATTCTACTTTTATATATAAACTATTGTTACACCCGTGCGATGTACGGTCATTTGTTACTCACATATATCGATTTTATATGTTAATATATGAAATAAATATTTATAGAAAAATGAGAAACGAAGGAAGACAATTTGCATAACTATTCAATTTTAATGATTATTGACATAATTAATATTTTCAAAATATAATTTCCAGATAATCACAAATTAATTTCATTTCATATTTATTTTAACATTACAAATTAAATATATGTTATCCTTTATTTAAATGAATGTAACAAATTACGCAATATGAAATGTTAATTTTAATTAAATTCTTCCAAACCTATATTGTAAATATAGCTGGCTTTATGTAAAAAAATAATATATGCATCTCAATTTATACAAGTGACACTGATGTTTAACACACATGACATAATACTCTACCACTTACCCATTTGGAATTGGTTTTTCAAGAATCAATTTTTCTGAACATTCATTCTCAATCACAAGTCACATATTCTTTAAAAAATCATTTTTACAATTTTTCATACTAATTTTTAACTACACATTCTAAATAAAATAATAATAAAAAAAAAAATCACTTTTCACAAAATCAATTCTCAAAAAATCAAAATCAAATTATCAATATTCGTAAATAGGACAAGATCAGATGAGATGTCAGACATATACATAGATAATTGCAAAAAAAAAAAAAAAAAAAAAAAAAAAAAAAAAGATGAACTAAAATAAAAAAAAATAATCTAAATATCATTAAGAATAGAATTTAAATACGAAAAAATATTAAACAAATAGAGGTTCAATTAATCTAGTATCGTCGAACAACATTTGATAAAACTTTCAATTGTAACTAAGATTGAAAATACAAACCGGAAACCTATGCATCGCAATGATTTACATATCACGTATGTTGGACAAAATAGTTCGAAGGTGCAAAAAGTTCATAGTCGATGACAACCTGTCGTATGGCATACCATTGAAAACATATCTTAATTCAATAAATCAAATATTACAAATTCATTTTTGAAAGTACCGTAATGTTAAAAATACAAAAAAATTGTTAAAAAAATATAAGTTTGTCCATGCGCACTCTAATATTAGATTGTGATTGTTTTTTATATTGTTTAGGTGAAAATCATTTTTATTCAATATTTTATCGTTTTGTAGTCATTATTTTCTACATTTTTAATCAGTTTTTAATTACATTAAAAATTAAAGAGATGAAAATTTTAATTTTACCATTCGTAATACATAAATCATATCTTCAACATACTTATAACCCTTTTTTATGCTCACTTGATCTAAATAAAATGGATAATTTATTTGGACACGAAACATACAACATTTTAAATTTTAAATTCCAAAATTATAAGTATTAAAAATGTATTTGATGTTGTTTAAAAAAAGTACTTGTGATTTTGAGTAGTGATTTTTAGGAGAATATATCGTAAAAAAATTTAGAATCGTTTTTGCATTTTTGTGTAATATTATATTATTGTTAAATGTGTGGTTGAAAAAAAAAGATAAAATTATGTGTGAGGAATAATAAACATCAAACCGATATTAAAATTGGTTTCCATGGGATAACATGGACTTTTGACAACTGTAACATAAAAATAAATAAATAAAAACAAAATAAAAACAAAATCCAGTTACAAATCTTTTACTTTACACAAAACCAAAACCAGAAACTTTTGGACTACTTCTTCAACCAAGATCAAAACTCTGGTATAACTTATTCCGTTCATTTCATGCTAAATACATCTGGTTAAATATGATTTCAGATTGTTTGATCAGATGGAAGACTCAAAGAACGTCATTGATTAGCAAGATTATGGTCAAATCTTCACATTCAACCATGGAGAAAAAAAAAAAAAAAGGAGTCGGACGTGACGCCGAAGGTATCCTTCATTTCTTTCACGGGAAAATGGGAAAATCTAAATCTCTCATATATTTTTAACACCCAAAAAAAGATAATGCATACATTGACAACTTTTTTTTTTTTTTTTGAATCCAATTTAGCTAGTAAGTTTTTATTTCCATGAGATTTGTTTAAATAATGTAGTTTAAAATGCTTGAAAGCTTAAAATGGAGGGGAAAAAAACTACACATAAACAGTATTTGATATATGTATTTATGTATCTCTGATATGAAGTAAGAAATTTAAAAAAAGAGAAAAAAAATTGAGAAAGAAAAAACTAAATCAGTGAATAATCATATTGCGGATTTTTAAAAAAAAATTACTTATTTTATATGATATAAATAAATGTATCTGTTATGTTGCATGTCTAATTATTTTTTGCATTTATGAATCTAAATAAATTGTAATTGATTTTCATTATTAGGAAACAATTTTTGATATTTAAATACACGGTTTCTGAAGTTTAATCAATACTATGTACTTGATTTTCCTAATTTATTGAATCAGTAAAACTTGGGGTTATCTCATTAAATAAATTCATTCTCTTTGATTAAATAGCGGCAGAAGTGTAGATGCTAGATGGAAATACTGATATTAAAATGGTGCATAAATAACCAAGGGTCAATAACTGCAACCAATGTGGATGGAAGGCCGTAATTGTACTGTGGAAGGCATACCCCATGCATGATTTCACGTTAAAAAAGGCATTTACCTTATGAAAATGTATGTACCAAACAAATTAATGAATTTGTATTAAATTACAATCTTTTAACAATTAATGTTTAATTTTATGGAAATTTACTATTTATAGAAACAAAAAATGGACAGGAAAATAGCCAAGAATTGTTTTAAGGAAGTGCCCAACTTTTATATAAAGATAAAAAAATTAAAATTGATTACAAAAAAAAAAAAAAAAAATCAACCATTATTTAGTATTTACCAATATATATATATATATATATCTGTTATAAACTAGAGAGAAAAAGAAAGAAAAGTAGAGACACTAATTATAAACTTGTGTATTTTATTATGAACCAGAGGCCCATATATATAGGAGAAGAAAGGGATATACAAAGTAATTATAACTAAGATTATAGGGATACAATTGTCATTCAATAATACAAGATAATATTTACAACACTCCCACTTGAATGACATATTACAAAATATCTGCCTCATTAAAACCTTGTTTGATAAAAATTCAATGGGACAAAAATATTAAATGAAGGAAAAAGAATATAGTTATTCTTTGAGTATTAAGATGAATGCTGTCAGTTAAAACTTTATCAGAAAAATCAAGTAAGACAAAACCTGAACGAAGGAAAAAGAGTACAACTACTCTCCATGATTCAATTTGTATTGAATCATCCATATAGTTATTCCCCCTGATTCAATCTCTATTGAATCATCCATATCTTGATCTCTTCAGGAGTCTCATATAGGATATTATATCAATAGACATTGATAACAACTACCTCATTAAAAATCTTGCTAGGAAAACCTCGTGGGACAAAACCTCGGCTAAGGAAAAAAGAGTGTAGCGCGTATTAGCTCCCCCTCATGGGAACATTACAATTATTTTGATATTGCATATAATTATTTCAATTGTTAATCAATGCAATATAGAATATCTTCACCAATCATATATAAATGGCATATATCCCATATTATTTGTTCTACGAATATAAAATAATTATTCCTTTGAACTTGAAGAACTATAAAATATTTCTAATCATTTTAACATGCTGCATCGAGTCATGTTCTATAATCAATATTATCAATGCATTTAAGGCAGTTCTAAAATTTGGAAGTGACTTATTTACTTCAATGAACAATTAACTTATTCACTTCAGGTGAATAATTAACCATGAATTTGAATTTGAAAATCAATTGCCACAATTTTTAAATATTATTCACATTAATGGTACATCTAAATTTCAACACTTTGTCATATAGAGTCATTTGTACCATTCTTCATGTAATCTAATTTCGTATTATCAATCACATTACATTGAAAATTGAATCTATTAAAGGCATATGATATATTCAGATAGCAAAGTATCTTTATACTTTGATAAACAAGTTTCTTAAAAACTTGAATTATATGTTTCAAACATATTTAATCCTTCGAGGATTATATTGTATGCTTCAGGCATAGTATATGTTTCACATTGTAATTTTCAAATTGCTACCACAAAACTTAAGTCGTGAAACTTTAGGTAGATAACGATTCCTATATTTCAAATAGATTTTCTCTAATTATTTCACCATAATCCCAAAGTACCAAGGTATTGATTACCCTTTTTAATCTCACTCATTGGTACTTCAAAGAATACTCCCAACGTACCGAGTTAATGATCATACATTTTGATATCACTCATTGGTACATCAAAGAGTGCAAACTAGTAATTAGAGTAAATCATTTTTCATTATATACATTTCTAATAACCATATAATTATCGGCACTTATTATGCATTTTCAGGCAAATAAAATATTGTATCTATGCCAGATCTTTGAAACATTTGTTGTGCAACAAGTCCTGTATTACGACTATACTTATAGGTATTTTACTGGCTTTATACTTTTATGTGTTTAGACTTCAGGTCCCAGAATTTCAGGTTTTGTAATAAGTTTAATTTAGCCTGAATGAATACTTTTGCCAACTATTTTTATGTCGGTTTTCTTTGACATATTTTCTTCTCTTATTCTCGCTATCATTCAAATTATGATGCGGCTAGTTTCGCAATTATAAAGTGTGCCAACACAATTATCATCTCAATTTGATTTCTTTCCCTTCAAGACATAACTATAGAGATCTCAATTTTTCAATATTTCAAGTACTTGAACCTCTTCTGGAGATTTACAATTAATTATGTCAATAAATACTCTCTCACGAGTATATGCCTACTCAATAAGACCATCATAATCATTTGCTCTATTTTTATTTATTTGGGGATCTTTATTCGAATCAATTATCGCTATACTTCAAGCGTGCCATACATCAATATAAGATAGAGCATCTGTAGCAAGTACATGAGATTTTATTAATCTCTTATGCATATTGTAATTATGTTATCTTTTGAACTTTTCGTTCGTATTTTCAATCGAACTTCTGGTTCGTATTATCAATCGCGAGGATATAGATAACATAATATGATACATTTGTTTGATTTTAAACTACTAATCTTCCCCCTAATGTTGAGAAAATTTTCCAATCAAATTGACAATCATTTTTTTCGACGTTGTAAAATATCACCCATTTGGGATATATGTTCAAACAACGCATTTTCCTCAACATTCTTTATTTTCCATATCAGTGCATTGTGGTGGATCAATTGCAATATTCAAAAAAAAAATTATATGGAAAAATTAGGCTCTAACCATAAGCCAATTATAACAAGGAAAACTATGATGTGACATGATGCGTAATAGAATTCCCTAAACAAAAAGGAAAGTATTTTGTTCTCAATTAAATTAATTGGAGGTGCTTAACAAGCAAAAATGTTAAACCATTTATCGATATCCCAACTAACACTTATTAAAATGTTGAGATTCATGTCCACTAGCATTTTCAAGACACATTCTTGATTATATAATCTGAAATTTTTTGCTCATAATTTAAAATTTGATCAATAATTTCGCAAACTTTAGGTTGTGAACACCATGCAATCATATAGTATATGTATCAAATCTATTAGATACAAATAATATTTTGATGATCAACGTGGAGGATGGTGGTGGCCCATTTATCACCCTAATTATTTTTCAAAAATATAGGGAATTTAATCCCTATTTTAGCTAGTGACAATCTAGAAATTTCATGAAAGAGAACAAACATCATATATGATTGGATTGAAGAATCTTCTGGTTCTTCATTAAGTATCCATTTTAATTTTGCATCATTCGCATCATTATTGATCCAGTGATGGTCCAATTGGTCATGCGAAATAATAAAATCAAATTGAACTTCTGGTTCAATATAAGATATAATTCATTGATTAAACATTATATAATCATATATTATTCAAGTAATCAAACTAATTAATGTCCTTATGACATTAGTTATATGTTTTCCTTCAGGAATAAACATGAACTCAAATGAAATATGCTTCGAAACATATGCTACTTTGAAAAGCATGTGTTTATTACTCATTCAAAATCAATATGACAATATTCTTCCTGAATATTGTAATATCATACTCTTTCAAGAGCAGTTAATATTATTTTATAATTGTTATGCTTCTTCTGGAGCAACAACATATAAACATATTAGACTTGAATATGTAGTGTGAAATAAGAATTTGCTTCTTCAAGAGCAAAAACGAAATATTTTTCTAGAATATTTTATTAAATAACTCAAATGAGATATTCGTAATGTGCAATATTCTGTTGGAATATCGATTTAGATTAACATTCTTCTGGAACATTGATTTAGATTGTTTCTTTTTCTAGAATAGTAATCTAATATTCTTCTGAAATATTGTTCTATAATATTGAATGTAAAACATACATTCAAACAAATGTTTATTGTAAGTTGGTATAATCAAAACGGTATGATAAGATCGAATAATTATACCACTTTCTATGAAAATTCAAAGTTAATAGAATACAAACATTTCCTTTGAGTAGAAAAGGAAACTATGTTATTCATGAACAAGTAAAATAATAAATTGAATATTTATCATAAAATAAAGTTGTTATTCTTTAGGAGTAACAACAAAATATTTTTTCAGAATATTAAATTAATAACATATCTCATAATATTGGGCTCTTCGGGAGCAAATTATATTCCATTATTATATTTCATATGAGATAAAATTATGATTCTTCATGAATCATCACAACAATATATTATTCTACATCATAATAATCTTTTGGATTATTAATAAATTCGAATTTCTTTGAGAAAAAGAATGCAATATTTATCACATGAGCAATAAAATAATATTCTTCTAGAATAGTAAAACTTAGCAATAACGCAATATTCTTCTGGAATATTGATTCGAATCTCATTTAATTATAACAATAATTAATATCTATTGTGCTATTTAGGAGCAAAATAACGAATTATTCTTCTGGAATAATTATATTTCTAAAATTGCAGATTTTCAAGAATAATAAATCAATATTCTTCAGGAATATTGACAAATTATGCTCTTCAGGTACAAATAATATTCTTCAAAAATATTGACATTAATGATTCGTTCTACCTTTCGAACTAACAATATTTGTGCTCTACGCAAATGACGATAAAATATATTCTGGAATATTTATTTAACGTGGGTTGTATTTTTTCTAGAATGCCAACACCATATTCGTTTAAAATATAAATTATGTTTCTTCAAGAGCATTGAGTCAATATTCTTCTGGAATATTGAAATTGTAATAAATTGCTCTTCATGAGCAAGTAATATTATATATCCAAGATATTACTTGGATTACAAGACAAAAATAAAATCTAAAGATTAAAAGAATATTGGATTAACATAAACCAAGAGATATACTACAAATAAACCGTGAACATAGTAATTTAATCTTTACTGATTTTGATTTCAAGATTTTAGGCTGATCTTGTACATCACAAATGGTATAGACAAACATAATTGATATGGGCAAAAAGAGATAATGACAAATTTTCAGTACTTTTTAGAATGAAAGTTAATGTGCTAGAATAATATATGTCTTCTTCCGCTAATGAACTTATTTCAATTCTTCAAAAATAATAAATTAATATTCTTCTAGAATATTGAAAATTATATTTCATGCTCTTCAGGAGTAAATAACATCCTCTAAGATATTAATTATAATGTTGTACTACTTTAGAAGTAACAACAAACTATTTATAATAGACAAATTTACAATTAATATTCTTCTGGAATATTGAAACGCAATAATAATGCAATATTCTTCTGGACTATTAATACGAAGTAATAAATTATATTAAACTAGATATATGTCTATCATCAACCAATATAGTTAAAACGATATTACAAGTCGTATAACCAGCTAATATTTATTTATAATAGACAGTTCTTTAATTAATATTGTTCTGGAATATTAATTATTTATTGTGCTACTTCAAGAGCAATAAAAAATTATTCTTCTAGAATAATTATAGTACTAAAATCTCGATTATTCAAGAAAAATAAATCAATATTCTTTTGGAATATTGAAAATTATAATTTATACTCTTCGAGAGCAAATAATATTCTTTTGGAATATTAATTATAATATTGTGCTTCTTCAGGAGCAATAATGAATAATAATCAATTCTATGATTAATATTCTTCTGGAATATTAATGTATTGTTGTGCTACTTCGAAAGCAACAACATAATGAATTATCAAAAAAAAAAAAAAAAATTCAACAACAAAATAATATATACATTAAACACACATAAAAAAAGTTAATGTATGGAGTATGGAGCCGAACTTGACTTGCATTCAAGTCACAATTGTTACACGAGCACAAATTATTGGTTGGAGTAGGGAGGCAAATGGAATTGGAACAATTATTAGAATTGAAGCAACCTCTTGGAACTGGAACAATTCAACCACGACCGGAACAAAAAATTCATATGCTATCAAATTAATTTCGACGCACATGATTTTACCTTCTAAGTAATATTTTGGTATATGAGATTTTGAAAAAGAAAATTCTAACTCAATTTGATAGAGACTCGTGCTGATAACGTGTTATAAACTAGAGAGAAAATGAAAGAAAAGTAGAGACACCAATAAACTTGTGTATTTTGTTATGAACGAAAACCCCATATATATAGGGGAGGAAAGGGATAAACAAAGTAATTATAACTAGGGTTATGATAAACGTATTTTATACACTTATTTGTATGTCTAAATTAGGATTAATTATTGTCGTTTGGGAATATTTTCTATTTAATTTATGTTTATTTGTTTACTTTTCAGAAAATGTCCCAATTTAAGAAGAATGAAGCAATTGATGGAAAAATGACACGATTGGATGTTAATTGGAGCTAAATTGGACAAGTGAGGAGTTTGTGACAACAACCGGGAAACAAGCTTAGTGCCAAAGTGACTAAATCAGAGGTTGGAGGACCTAATTGAATGAATTAAGAGCTTGAATGGTCAAACCGAGAAGAAGATAAAGTTTGGGGACTAAATTGCAACAATTGAAAGTTGAGGACTGAATGTGCAATTAAAAGTCAGGGACTAACTTGTACACCCGAGAAAAGAGCGAAGTTGCGATCGCTGGTTATGTACCAAGCGATCGCGATATGGTTGTAAATTATAACCCGAGAGTTATAAGGTCTTCCACGCGATCGCCGGCATTATGCCTGCGCGATCGCTCGCTTGTCCGACTGGACCACATATCAGATTTTTGACAGGCTTTGGGCTTTTTGACCTAGGTTTTCTCCAAAACCTATATATACAACATAAGAGGCACGAAATTCAGACCTTTGCCTCTCCGAAGAACGAGCCACAACTGAGAATTCAACATCAAATCCTTGGAGATTCCAACATCGCAGAGGGGCTTGAATTGAAAACAATTGAAGAATTGATGATTGGTGCAATCTTTCCATTCTTTATATTGTTTTTCAATGAACGTTTATTTTTACTGTTTTTGTTATTTCATGATGATGTGTAACTAATTTTAACGTTGGGATGAACGATGTAGCCTGGTTAATTATTTTAATGCCATATTCCTTGTTTTAACGCTTTGTTGCATGTATTGATTTATTATTGTTCGTAATGCTTGAATTGCTTGATCACCAATTCATGATTTATTGAGTTATTTCCATAATTCAAGAGGTGAGTTAATAATTTAGAACGTGGTAATAAGTCCAGTAATTGAACAAGAGATAGAGATATACTCGTGTTATTATTGCGGTCGTGTGTGAATTCTTGTGTGTTATGCATCTAGATAAGGAATATTCGGACCCTCTGTAGAGATACATGATTGACTTATTTAGGTAGAATTGATTTAAACTCGAGAGAGGAATTTCAAGTTAAATTAGTGAATTCGACCGAATGCATAATTAGGAAATAAAACATGGAATTGGAGTTAATTTAATTGGTTAGGTGAAATCGGAATTCCCAACTACTTTACAATCGTATTTAATAACAAAAGCAATTTCGCAGTTTTATTTCTTTAGTTTAATTCTTTAGTTGTAGTTAACAATCTCAAACAAATTCGCCCATTCACATAGAGTTAGGAACTAAACATTTCGGTACTTAATAGCAGTCCTCGTGGGACGATAATCCGGACTCTTAGGTCCACTTTATTACTTCTCACGACCCGTGCACTTGCGGGGATATCTCGCATCGCGAGATATCAGGTGAACAAGTTACATGGATACAATTGCCATCCAATAATAAAAGATAATATTTACAATAATATATATATATATATATATATATTCAAATTCTATTTATTTCAGCTGCCAAATGGAGCCTAAATAAAGTAATTAATGGGATTCATTAAAAATTTTAATATAGAATTATGTTGAGATTTTATGTTTTGTGTGAAATTCTATTGAAATTCATGTAATCTACGAGAATATAAAATTTAAATAAATTAATTGAAATCTGAGCCGAGTAAACCTCATTAGTCAAGACACATTTATATATAAAAATTAAAAATATTAGTCCAATTCTTGCAATGGACAAGTAGTATCTGTAATTATATATGTATCATTATTATTGCACATAGAAAATGAAAAGTAGCATTTTGTCAAATCATGATTCCTCAACTATATAATTTTGAATACAAATTTTAGATTTTTGCAAAAAATTTCAGTAATATATTAAAAACTCAGTTTTATCTAAAATATTTATGATTTTGAAATTGTGACGAAAGTAAAAGCATAAAATGAAAATTGGGAAAAAAAACATTTTTAATGATAGGTAACCACAAAGATTTAAAAAAAGTAAGCGGTCATTTTTGGATGCACCTTCACCTTATTTTGATAGTCGTTATATGATTTAGAAAATGTATGTTAGTAGTTTTTATTAGCTTTTCGAAGTGGTGTATTATAAACTTAATTTTGTCTAGAGTGCATAGGTAAAAAATGTGATGAAAGTTCACTCGTAAAAAAGAAAAAAAAAAAAAAAAAAAAAAAATTGTTAAAGGCCCATTTTAAACAATTATAACTTTTACTACATTTGACGGTTTTAAAATTCCAATATATTGTGGTAAAGTACACTTTGAGAATTAACATGTCACATGAACAATCAAAAGTAATATTTTGTATAATTATGATTCCTCGGTTGTTTTATAATTTAGAAGACAAATTTTTAGATTTGCAACGAGCTCTTTGAGTAGTGTATTAAAACTCGATTTTGTCTAAAGTATGCTTGTTTTTAAAAATGAGACAAAATTTTACTCTGAAAAGGAAAATTGAAAATAAGTTTTTAAGGATTGGTAATATTCACATAGATATAAAATAGTGATTGGTTATTTTTGAATGCGTTTTAACCTTATTTTGACATTCGTTAATTATTTTTGAAAATGCAAGTTTGTAGTTTTTAAGAGCTTTTTGAAAAACGTACATTAAAAACTTAGTTTTGTCTAGAGTGCTAATATAAAAAATTATACGAAAGTTAACTCGTGAAAAAACTGAAAAATATATTAATTATGTACCATTTTAAATGGCTATAACTTTTGTTTCGGTAAAATTTTTTGTAATTCGAAAATAACATGGTAAAAATTGTATGAGAACTTTATATTGATAGAAAAATCTTGCTATTAAGACTTTATTTGAGTCCCACAAAATCGACCAACCGAAGAGAATAAAAAAGAAAAGAAAACTAAAAGACAAATAAGAAGTGACCACAAATGAACAGTGACATTCCCACTTACGCTTGTAAGAAAAATAATGTGGTAAAATACAGTGTGAAAATTTCACATTGCACATGAATAATAAAAAATAATATTTCGTCAAATTATGATTCATGATATGATTCATGAGCTACTATATAATTTCGAAGACGAATTTGTAGATCATTGCGAGTGCTTTCAGTTGTAAATTAAAAAAATAGTTTGATCTAAGTATGCACGATTGTGAAAATGGGACGATAAAAGGAAAATCGAAAAATATATTTTTGAGGATTTGTAATGACAAAGATTTCAAAGGTGAGTGGTCATTTTTTGATACGTGTTCGCCTTATTTTGATAGTCAATATGATTTTTAAAATGCAAGTTTGTATTTTTTTCTGAGTATTTCGAAGTTGTACATTAAAAATTTAATTTTTTCTACAGCATATATGCCGAAAATGAGACAAAAATTGACTTGTAAAAAAAAATGAAAAATCAACTGATAAGGGGACTATTTTAAACGACTATAACTTTCCCTACGGTTGATGATTTTGTAATTCGAAAATAATGTGGTAAATACTACTAGAAACTTAGTTATCAGTGACGAATTTTTTTTCGATGGACATAATTTCATTGGAAATTAGCGATAGATTAGAAAAATCCGTCGGAAAGTTCTGACGAACAAAATTTCATTGAAAATTTTCGGAGTTACATTGCAAATTTCAGAAAGAGTTGCGAATTCGTCGAAATTTCCATGCGAATTTTTGGTCTTTGGAAGTTTCCAGCAGACTTTCGGATCCGTTAAAAATTAGCGACAGAAATTTGCAATGAATTATTTGTTTGTTGGAAATTTCAAATAACTTTAATAATCATAATTTTCTTTAATCTTGTAATTACATAGTTATTGAAGTTTTATTTTAGTTGCATTTAAGAAGAAGAAGAAGAGGAAGAAAGAAAAAAATGTTATTACTTGAACTACTTTATGTATTATTAATGCGAATAGGAGATATAGATTTTAATTGACTCAAATGGTTTGGGTGACCTTACCGTCAATGGGAGGTCAAGGGTTTCAAGTCAACAAAAAAATATATTTTCTTTTCAAACAATGCTACAAGCACTACAATCTTAACCCCAACCTTGACAACTCTCTCACATTGGGGTTGAGACCAACCGTGGGGCCGCATTAATGAGAAAATTAGTCCCACCACCCTTTTGAAGGGGTGGTCAAATTTGTGATTAAGGTTGTGGTGCAAATAAATTTATTCTTTTCATAATATACATAGATGAAACTATTCGTGCTCTTGGTGGGTGGGCTTTCGAGTTGTAGGGTTGTAGGCTTGGAGCCGATTCAAAAAAAAAAATATTGAAAATCTCCAACGGATCCTATAAGTCGTTGGAAATTTCCAACGGAATAAAATTTATAGAAATTTTCGACAGAAACAAAATTTCATTGGAAACATATTAGCAATGTAGTTTTCTCCCACAAAATTTGTGACCGACTTTGTTTGTTGGTATTGATAATTTTTGATGAAAATTAGGCCTTTAGTGACGGAAAATTCCATTGATAAAGTTGGATTTATAGTAGTAAAAGTACCGTGTGAAAACTTTACATTAATATCAAGATGTTACTATTACGACTTCATTTAAGCCAAAAAAAATTGATCAAACAAAGAAAAACAAATAAAAAAAGAACCACTAAAAAACAAAAAAAATGTCTAGCCTTAAGTAAACGGTGGTACAAAACTCAATCGTACAATATAAGTTAGGTAGATATATGTTTCAAACAACATCTTAGGATTAATATATTTAGCTAGATTGATTTATCTAATGATATACCAATTTCTGTGTTGGCATAATTATGGTGGTTGATTTTAAAGATGATGTGATGGGTAAAGTGATGAATGTCTGTCAAATGTATTGTAGGTAAGTCAATCGGTAAATCAATCTGGCAATGTAACGTGGTTCAAAATCTAATCTATATTAGGATAATCTTAATTCTTACCATAGTCTTATCAAATTCAACTATATAATAAAGGAGTAAAACATCTCAGAACAGAAAAACACGCAAAATACAAACACAATGTCATTTAAATTCTGCTTTTCCTTTCTCGTTTTGTTTTTATACTTCCAGTTTTCCACATTATCATTTGCTCAAAATCTACCAGTTATGGAGTTTATGACTTCATTCCCAAAAGGATATCCTCCAGTTGATAATTTTAACTGTGAAGTGGGCTTCCATAAGACAGCCCCCCATACATTCAAACCGGTAGATAGATATCAGTTGAAGGTTTCGGTAAATGATATATACTACTGTGAGGCGTTTTTTGGTCTACAATTTGCTGCGGTTCACGGATTTGAGCCAGCGAGAGATAAAGGCCATGTTAAAATCATTTGGAAGATCAATTTGTATGGATTTTCCATTAGTTATGATAATTCTACCTTTAAGAAGTTAGCTCCCTGGGAAAGTGAATGATTTTACTTTTACTCATGTTAAAAGTATTTTATCAAATAATGATTTGAATAAAATTTTATGACTTCGCATGCTGAGAAATCTCAACTGAGTTGCCAAATACAGGGTGGGAGTTCGAATCTTACCATATGTATGTATGAAGCTCCTTGCAAGCGCAGTTAAATAGCAAGCTCTTAACCCTATTCCATTGAAACACATCCCGCGATTTATATCATCTACAAATCTCTAGAATAGGGGCAGTAGGGAAGTTGGAGTTCAACCTTTTTTTTATTTTTTTGAAGGTTCATTCAATTTGATGCGACACGCGATCTAAGTTGAATTTGAAATGATAAGGTCAATACCACCTTCTTTATGACTATTCGGCAACTAGTTTTTAATTGATTTATAAAATCTCGATTCGGATAAACCTAGATTATAATTTGCTTTATTTGTGTTTTCTAGATGAGACGTGTGGTTAAAAAGTGGGGAGAGAAAAAATGTATAGTTAAAAACTGAGTTGAAAAATTGTGTAGATTATAAATTGTTTTATAAAAAAAATAATCTCATTTATCGAACAGAGGCAAAAATGTTTTTTTTAAAACAATTTTCTATCCACGCACTTTTTCTCTCTCCAATTTTTAACCACAAAATTTACTTTGAAAACACAAAAAAAGGGTTTCTGTGGCTGCCGAACAATCAGTAAAGGTTCAATCCTCGAATTAATTTAGCATAAATAGCCTCCGTTTGATTTATAATTTGATTTATTTATAATTTTGAAGTAAAAATTAGAGTGAGAAAATATTTGAAATGAAAAACTGGTATAGAAAATTATGTAGTTTATAAATTAGTTTATAAATCAATTTATTTTGTTTACCAAACACTTGCTAATATTTTGACCCGCATTAAATCGAATTATCATTTATAGGAGAATCCCCAATTAAGATTTCAATGGATTTTCAAGTCTTTCAAATTTAGGTATTCCGAATTGATTGGAATCTATTATTAAAATTTGATGGGTTTATTTAATGTAGATTTTGAAAGATTTCTAAAGATTTTAAAGGATTTGAAAAGTTTGGGTGTATTCAATTTAGATTTCAAAGACTCCATAAAAATTTTGAGGTATTCAATATAGATTTTAACGGACTTTCTGAAAGTCCATAAAAATCATGGTGTATTATATAAATATTTTTAAAAGTTTTTAAAAATCTTGTGTTATTCAAAATATCAGAGATTTTAAAGAATTCTACGAAATCCTCTAGGTTCTGACTTCTACACAGAAAGTACAACCATAAAATCATTTAAGTTATCTTTTATTAACCTCTAAAATTTTGAAAGACTTTAAAAAAATAATTCTAGTAAATTTTAATTTTGTTTCATCTATATTTTTCTTCTTTTTTTCATGTTATTTTTAGAAACTTTAGACCTACGACTAAATAAATCATTATTTTTTTTGTCTCTTAAATTTGTTATTATTTTTTTCTTTATATTTTTCCTATCTTCTTTTTCAATGTTTTCTTCATTTTTTCTATGAAAATATATCCACCAAAATTTTGATAGAAAATTACAATTTCAAATTAAGTACACCATCCTTAATATAAGAACTGTGATAATGAACATAGTACAATTTTTTAAGTCGATATCGAATGTAATTTTATTTTATCCCCTTTTTTTATTCAAAAATGTTTGTTTGTTCTAAAACTCTCAAGCTGCATTTTTTTTTATTTACTTGACATATAATTTTATTAACAATTAATTTTCATATCATAGAAATAAGTTTTATATTTAGATTTTTTTTTTTTTATGTTTTCGAGGTAAGATGTGTGGATGAAAAGTGGAGAAAGAAAATATGTGTGGTTAAAAAATGATTTAGAAATTGTGTTGTTTAAAAACATATTTTTTTTGGATTTTTCAAACAGAGGCTAAGTTTTTCAATTGAAAAAATAAAAGCCTATAAAAGTTTTTAGAAGTCCACGAAAGCCTTTTGTACGAAAGCTTTTGAAAGTCTTTTATATAAAAGTCCGTGAAAACTTTTGAAAATCTATACATACAAATCCGTAAAAGTCAATAAAATCTAATTAAATTTATTAAAAACATATTTAAATTTCTTTCAAAATCTACATTGAAAAACCAACACAGGTGTCGCCAACTGAAATTTTAATAGATTTCAATGAAATTTCCTTTAAAATTTAGGTAACCTCAATAACTTGTGAATTTATAAGGATTTCATTAATAAATGAATTTTTAAAAAAATCAGTTTTCCAAACTTAAAAATATTCATAAAAAATTATTTTAAAATTTCTCAATTTTAATTTGATTCTTATGAATTATATGAAAATCTATTCAAATTCAAGAAATTTATTGAATTTATAATATTTTAAAATTCATAAAAAAATCAGAAAACCCATAACATTGAAAAAATCTTGGAATCTATAAAACAGGATAGAGTCATACATATTGTATGTCCTTCCATTCATATGTTGGATATTTATTTAATAAATCCAAAAATTGGTTAAGTATTGAAAACCGATTTCTCTGCATGCATCAAAGGGTATATTTGACATTTCGAAACCAATATCGAATGAATGAGAACGAAAAATGAAGGAAAATGGGTCAGGGTTCTGCCCATGCGATCGCACGGTTTTAATACCGTGTGATCACATGTCAAATGATTAAATCTCAGTTTGGCGTAAAGCCGTGCAATCGCATGACTTATAAGCATGCGGTAGCACGGTTGTCTGAAAAATGTGTCTTTTTGAAGAGTTACATGGTTTGGAAGGCATGATTTGGCTCCCACCACTTTGTCCACGAAACTTCATACTCTATAAATAGGATCATTGGGGTTCCTATTACACACACCAATGATATGCAATAACATTTTCATTCTCTCATCTTCCTTAATCAAAATTTCTTGTATTTTGTTGCATAATTTTGATATTCTTGTTCATTTAATTTTTGGAGTACAAAAGTCAACATTCTGGTTTGTTGTACTTGTCTTTTGAAGTGCTACAAATACTAGTAGTCATTGTATCTTGGGAGTCAATTGTCATAATCCGTTGACACCGTTGTGGGACAAATTCGACTTAAGGACAAAGTATTAAACACTTGCCTCGACTTTGTCCATTTTTTCTCTTTTCTTGTTTTTCTTGTCGTTACTCCATCCATTTGTCGACATGGATTTCATATATATATTCTATTTCTTTGGCGTCACTATATACAAAATATTCCAACATTATACTGGTCCTCAAATTGTATATAGCTTCTTTTACTACTTGAGTATCAAGTCTCACTTTCCTCAAATCAATGAAAGTCTCACTTTCTTCAAATCTTGTGAAGGATTTGATTTCATGATGATATTTAAATTTGAAATAAACTAAGCTCGACATAACTAAAACCTAGAGGGGACAAATATGTGTAATTCGCAAAAAATAAATGCATAATAGTAACGAACACAAAATTTGCTAGCGAATGAAAAATTATGTTCTTTCAAGAGATATGACCTCGGGGAAAACTTCTCGATAAAGAATCCTCTAGGATTGAATCACTGATTGAAACAAAACTAAATCTTAGTAAACTCTGACCACCAACCTATAATAACCAAATAACCACTTCGATTGTGCCTCCAACACTTTTCAGTATCTCTGAACTTCTTTTCCCTTCTTGTAGATTAGCAAGAATGAACATTATTCTTTTTCGATGGAACTCCATGTTCCTTTTTCAAACCTCGAGACTCTGAAGAATCATTAATAAGTGATTTTATGGTGTTTTGAAATTTTATAAGCTTGGGTTTTGAATCTATGAGTTTTGTGATTGAGCGAACAGAATTTAATAATTTATTTGAATGTTCGTACGATATTTTCTGCATTTGAAACAATTCTCAAGCAAACTTTTGGGATGAGTTTTGATTTGGTATTTGTAGAAGTAAGGTGTTTGAGATAATTTAAGGTTACAAGAAGTCTAAAAATCACGAAACGAATCGTGTCCAAAAATCACAACCACTCGAGCGATTGTGAGGCGGACATCGAGCTATCAATATCTACTAAACCCACTCGAGCTGCTACTTTGCGGTCTTCGAGCAACTTTGCAGCTATTATTTTCTTTGTTCCACCCCCGACTACCTTAAGCCTGTTTCAACTTAATAACACGACTTTTGTACAGGACAATTACATTTTGAACCTAACAAAAACAACTAACAATTGGAAGAGTCAAAAGATGTTTGTAATTGCTAACACAAAGTGTCATAAATTGATGGCATCGAGGATCGAACATTAACTTATTTGGAAGCTTTGGATCATTCAGTTTCAAAGAAACGAGAATTTTCAAAGAAACGGGCATAGAATTCGATTATGGGTTTTGGGCTTTTGAAATCGAATAATGTTAAACACACAAAATGGATGACACACTGGATAACACACTACTCACATGCAGTGGGGCCACAGTGTGCAAACTCCCCTCCATGTGAGGGGTGTGTCATTTAGTGTGTAATCTCTTTTGTGTGTGTAGCACAGTCCTTTGAAATCATCTAGATAGTAAAAAACGGGAATCTTTGAGTTTTTGTTGCTTTTTTCGTCTTTTCCTTTATTTAATGTTTAGGATTAGGGTTCACTATTTAAGTCACTTTGTTTTACGTTTTTAGCAGTTGTTTTTTAGATTAAAAATTTGTTCTTCTTTGGAGTTCCTCCAATTCATTTAATTCAATTCGATATTCATTTGAATCAACGAGTTGAGTTTCTGTTGTTCTTCATTGATATACTTTTCTGCCTGCATCATAAATGAAATTCAATCTCTAAATAATTTTAATGAAAATACTAAACAATAAGTACCACATGTCATAGTGAGGAACCAAACCACAGGTACCGGAAAACTTATACATTTCTGTTTATAACATTTAAAAAAAACCAAATTGAACCATATCGGATGGAAAGTTATGTACATTTCATAAACCCCAGCCGGAACCATATCGAGCGGGAGAGGATAAACATATCATGCAAGATCATGAAAAATAATAATAACTGTTTAAAAATAAGCACTCCCAGATCTTTAAAATTTGTAGGAGAGACTTTTGAGAGAAGATGATGCGAAATATGAAAAATTGGATGTTGGATAAAATTCAATAATGTGGGGTCAAACATGTATAAAATAAAATGTGTGGTGCTATCTTAAGGATTTAGTCAATAAAGTGATCCACTAAAGATTATTCAGGAATAATGGGTATTAAGTGTCGTGAGATTAAAGTGTAGAGACAGATTCAATGTTTTAAATTGATGAGGGGCCAATTTAATAACATCGAAACACGATAGTTGCCCTACAACTATTTATACAGGTCATGGTCCCCAATTGAGCGTAACTTTTCATAATTCTCTGCATCCCCGTCAACAGAGAAGAAACATAAGGAGAAAACCACGAATCAGTTAGAAGGCCATAACCCTGTTCGATCAAACACAATAATGGATTCAGGTACGCTTCCGCTTCAGTTTCGATCTTGATAATTACAGCATGATGTTTATGGATTTTAGATGAACATTCATCTATATTAAATTCAATTTTAACAAGTGGTATCAGAGCCAACATCGTGTTGAATTATCAGATCAATCTCAAAATTGAGAAATATGCATATTCAGCCGTTTTTTTTTCTTATGTGTATGAATTTATATGCTGAAACCAAGTTCTGATTTAAAAATATACATACACACTGCAAGATTCGAAATTGGGAAATATGGATTCGGTTTACTAAAAAAAAAATTGGAACATTAATTTGGTTTTATGAATTCATCCAGCCGATCGTTATCTGTATGTATATATGCGAAAATAATCTTCATTTAATGAAATCTGATTTTCAGTTTTTGGTTTTGGTATATTTCGAATTGTGTTGTTGTGTATGGTTATGGATTCTATGGTTTGTGGTGGTTGTTTGTTGATGGAAATGAATGGAGGTCGGAAAGGGGTTGCAGCGGCGCTGCGCGCGACGGATTTCAGCGTCGACGCACGCGATGTGGGTTGCTGTAGTACACCGCGTCGGGCGCAGTGACGCAGGTTCTTGGCTGCAGCGCCGGTAATGGCGTCGCAGGCGACAAGCGAACGCGGCGGCGCCACGTTCTTAGGGCTGGTGCACGGCGGGGCTAGGGTTTGTTCCAAACCCTAGTTCTTTTCAATTTTGATTCAAGGGGCTCAATTGAAACTTTGAAGTTCTGAAGGGTCTGGTTGCAATTCTCGAAAGTTGCATTTATTTCACATTAGGTCCTCCTGATTTGTTTTAATAATTAATACAACCCTAAGTTTATAAAAACTTTTAAGTTGGCCCTTCAAACTTCTGAATTTACAAAATAAGTCCCTAAAGTTAAGAAATCATTTAAGTTGGGTTTTAAAAGTTCTGAATTTTACGATTCAGTCCCTGAAGTTTCTGATTTTAATTAATTGGCAGCTAAAGTTTGGAAAAATTGCAATTTAGTCCTTCAAGTTTAAAAATATTTCAGAATTGACCAATCAAGTTTAATTAAATTGCAATTTAACCATCCAACTTAATGATTACTTAATCCTAAAGTATTGAATTTCATAATTCAAATCCTAAAGCCTTAAATATATGCAAAACAGTTGATTCAAGTTCAAATTTTAGTATGAAAGACTCTTTTGAGAAATATAATATTTCGAAGTGAATTAATTGAAGCAACATGTTGCCAAAGCAACCTCTCTTGTGGAAATTAATTAACTTAGAATATTAGAAGGTTTCGTGTGTGTGTTGTTCATGCGGATATTGATCGGCCCAAAGGAAGGTCAATGTTTGGCTGGAATTTCACATGCACCTGTGGTGATAAACACGTGACAATTATTTGGTTTAACGTGTGATTAATAAATCGGTCCAAAGAAAGGTTTATTGGTTGACATGTCTTATTGTCAGTGTTTGATTACTACATCGAGAGTACCACTTACAAGTTAATATTTCTGTCCAAAGACTAAATATTGATGTTGTGCTGGGTATCTTGTGATGGGTCTTACCATTATTTGAAATTATTATTTGCATAATAAAGTACTAATGTAAGCTATTTCCATCTTCTTCTCCACACAGTTAATTCATCTGCTACCACAATATCTGCAAATCTTAATTCAATTCCCATGCTTGATGGGTCAAACTTCAAGGATTGGAAAGAGAATGCACTAATTGTTCTCGGCTGCATGGATCTCGACCTTGCTCTCAGGGTTGAGCAACTGGCTTCTCTTACGGATGCAAGTTCACCTGATGACAGGAGGAAATTTGAGAAGTGGGAACGTTCAAATCGCATGAGTCTAATGATCATTAAGCGCGGCATTCCGAAAGCCTTTAGGGGCGCAGTATCTGAAGAGGTAACTAATGCCAAGCAATTCCTTACCGAACTTGAAAAGCATTTTTCTAAAAATGATAAGGCTGAAACAAGCACGCTTCTGAAAAACTTGATTTCAATGAAGTATAGAGGCAAGGAGAACATAAGGGAGTACATCATAAAGATGTCTCATACTGCTTCAAAACTTAAGGCACTAAAGCTCGACTTGTCTGATGACTTGCTCGTGCATTTAGTATTTGATAAGTGTATTTTATACACTTATTTGTATGTCTAAATTAGGTGTAATTATTGTCATTTAGGAATATTTGCTTTTTAAAAGATGAAGAATGATGAAATCAATGGGAAAAACGCATAATTGGATTGCTAATTGGAGCTAAATTAGACAAGTGAGGAGTTTGTAACGTCATCCGGGAAGGTTCATGGTGCTCAAGTGAACAAATCAGAGGTTGAATGACCCAGTTGAAGGAATTGAGAGTTGAAACGAGCGAATTGAGAAGATTCCAAAGTATGGGGACTATATTGTTGCAATTGGAAGTTGAAGGACTGAAAAGCAAATTAAACATGAGGTACCAACTTGCAAATATCCAATGATTGATTTGGATAATAAGAAGATATTTTGAGTATTTTTAGGAGTTAATTGGATGCAAGTATAAGTCAAAAAGGAATGGAATATGATAAGAATATTACCATAAAATTGATTCCAATCCTAGAAGATTCTGGACAGAATTCTAGTCGGACTTTGAGACCAAATTTTGGGGCAGTAAAAGTTCGAATTAGGAAAATCCTATAAGAAGAATTGTGGCCCTTTAAGTTATCTTTCTAACGCAATTTTAATCATTTTAATCAGATAAGGAAAGAGAAAGATATGGTCGAAATACTGAACGCTGTGCAGATACCAAAAAAGACTCGCGCGCGGATTTGATGAATTTCTTTCCTTCTTCAACTTGATCTCTTCACCAACTATAAATACAACCTCTTTGCACGAAAATCAGACCTTTGCCTCTCCAAAGAACGAGTCACAATCGAGAAATCAACATCAAATTCTTGGGGAATCAAGCATCTCAAAGGGGCGTGAATTGAAGATAATTGAAGAATCAAAACTTGGTACAAGATTTCCATTCTTTATATTATTTTTAATGAACGTTAATTTTTATTGTTATTGTTCTTTATTGATGATGTGTAACTAAATTCTATGTTGGGATGAACGATGTAGCCTAGTCATATTATTTTAATTCCAAATTCCGTTGTTTTAATGTTTAGTTGCATGTATTGATTTATTATTGTTCTTAATGCTTGAATTGCTTGATCACTAGTTCATGATATATTGAATTATTTCCATAATCCGAGAGGTGAGTTAATAATTTAGAACATGGTAATAAATTCGATAATTGAACGAGAGATAGAGATATACTCTTGTTATTATTGCGGTCGTGTGTGAATTCTTGTATTTATTGCGTCTAGATAAGGAATATTCAGACCCGCTGTAGAGATACACGGTTGACTTATGTAGGTAGAATTGATTTAAACTCGAGAGAGGAATTTCAATATAAATTAGTGAATTCGACCGAGTACATAATTAGGAAAACATGGAATTGGAGTTAATTTAATTGGTTAGGTGAAATCGTGAATCCCAACTATTTTACAATCGTTTTTAAAAAAAAAACAAATTCTCCAATTTTAAATTCTTTAGTTTAATTCTTTAGTTTTAGTTTAAAACCTCAAATTTATTTGTTTGTTCAAATAAAGTGTAGAACTAAAATATTTCAGTAATTAATACCAGTCCTCGTGGGACGATAATCCGGACTCCTAGGTCCACTTTATTACTTCTCACGACCCGTACACTTGCGGGGATATCTAGCATCGCAAGATATTAGTGAACAGTATTGATATCGCTTCCTGCACATTTTAGTCAGTTTAAGGTCAATTACAACTGTCAAAGGGAGAAATGGACTCTAAATTAGCTCATTTCATAATGTGTGCAAGAGGAAGAAAGGTTGAGACAGGATAGAACTGAAATTGCTAACTTGGCAAGTACCTCTAAGGATAAGGGCAAGAAAAGAAAAACAGAATATGAAGCTGCTAAGGGTCCAGATCAAAAGAAGCCACATAAGGACAAAGAGGGTTGTTTCTTTTTCCTGAAACCTGGACATTTAAAGAAGGATTGTACTAAATATAACGCTTGGCGTGCAAAGAAATGTACATTTCTTAATTTGGTCTGTTCTGAGGTTAATTTAGCTTCAGTACCTAGAAACACTTGGTGGTTAGATTCTGGTGCTACTACTCACATAAGTGTTTCTATGCAGGGTTGCCTGTTCTGCCAAAAGCCAGATGATGCTGAAAGATTCATCTTTGTGGGCGATGGAAAATCGGTGGAAGTTGAAGCAATAGGCACTTTTAGGTTATTATTGGGAACTGGTTTTTATTTGAATTTGAAAAACACTTTTTTTGTGTCGTCATTTAGACGGAATTTGGTTTCTATTTCCTTATTGGACAAATCTGGATATTATTGTTCTTTTGGAAATTGTCAGTTTAGTCTTTCTTTAAATTCAAATATTGTTGGTACTAGTTCATTATGTTCATACGATAACCTATATTTTCTTGATACTATTGCATCTTATAATGAAACTTTGCATGTGGAATCACGTGGTACTAAGCGAAAATTAAATAAAGAAAATTCGGCAAAACTATGGCACAAGCGCTTAGGTCACATCTCAAAAACTAGAGTAGAACTTCGACTTTACGAACTTTGATGTTTGTATTGATTGTATCAAGGGAAAACAGACCAAAAACAAAAGGTTAGGTGCTAATAGAACTTCGGACGTCTTAGAATTGATACACACAGATATTTGTGGACCATTCCCTACGGCTTCCTGGAATGGTCAACAATATTTTATATCATTCATAGACGATTACTCACGTTATGGGCATCTATATCTTATTCATGAAAAATCTGAGTCACTGGACATGTTCAAAGCTTTCAAAACCGAAGTTGAGAATCAACTCAACAAGAAAATTAAAAACGTTAGGTCTGATCAGGTGGTGAGTACTACGGAAGATATGACGGTTCAGGTGAACAATGTCCAGGACAATTTGCTAAATTTCTAGAGGAATGTGGAATCGTCCCACAGTACACCATGCCAGGTTCTCCTAGCATGAATGGTGTAGCTGAAAGACGAAATAGGACTCTTAAGGAAATGGTAAGGAGTATGATTAGTCATTCTACTTTACCAAAATCACTATGGGGAGAAGCATTAAAGACTGCAGCTTATATTCTGAATAGAGTACCAACTAAAGCTGCTGCTAAAACACCTTATGAGCTTTGGACAGGCAGAAAGCCCAGTCTAAAGCATTTCCACGTTTGGGGATGTCCAGCTGAGGCAAGGCCTTATAGGCCGCATGAAGATAAATTGGACTCCAAAACTGTTAGCAGCTACTTTATTGGTTATTCTGAGCGATCAAGGGGCTACAAATTTTATAATCCCACGTTTAAGTCAATTTTTGAAACGGGAACTGCAACATTTTTTGAGGATGTTGAGTTTGGGGGGAGAAATAAGATTAGAGACATTATCTTTGAGGAAGAAGCTGATGAATGATCGATTTCGATTCCTACTGTTACTTTTGACAATGTGCAGGTTTCTATACCTGTCATTGATCAAGAAGTATATCCGGAAACTCTGTATGATAATGTTGAAGAAACTCTCATCCAAAATCCAGAAGTACAAACTCAACAACCTCAACAAACAATACCATTAAGGAGATCCACTCGAGAAAGGAAAAATGCTATTTCGGATGATTATATAGTATTTCTCCAAGAACATGAGGAAAATAATGGAATGATGGAAGATGATCCAATCAATTTTTCATCAGGCCATGAAGGGTTCTGACTCTCAAAAGTGGATTGATGCCATGAATGAGGAGTATAAGTCTATGCAAGACAATAAAGTTTGGGATCTTGTCCCATTACCAGAAGGTGCGAAACCTATTAGTTGTAAATGGATTTTTAAAACCAAAATGGATTCGAAAGGTAATGTGGAAAGATATAAGGCTCGTCTTGTAGCTGAAGGCTTTACACAAAAGGAAGGCATTGACTTCAAAGAGACTTTCTCTTCGGTTTCAACGAAAGACTCTTTCAGGACAGTCATGACACTTGTTGCGCATTTTGACCTTGAGTTACATCAGATGGATGTAAAGACGACATTTCTTAATGGAGACATTGATGAGACGATCTATATGGCGCAACCAGAAAACTTCGTGACAGGAGACTCGAAGAATATGGTTTGCAAATTAAAGAAATCTATCTATGGACTCAATCAAGCTTCCCGTCAGTGGTACTACAAACTTCATCAAGTGATCATCTCGTTTGGTTTTGAGATAAATGTTGTTGATGATTGTGTGTATCACAAGTTCAGTGGGAGTAAGCATATTTTCCTGGTTTTGTATGTCGATGACATATTGCTTGCCACTAATGCATGTTGCACGAAACCAAGAGCTTTTTGTCAAAGAATTCTGAGATGAAAGATCTTGGGGACGTGATGAGAATCGGGAAAGTCAAACCTCGATGTACATGCCCGTGGGACCCATGACGAGATCCGAAGTTGAAGAGGTTCAAGATTCGAGGCTAAATAATGTGAATAAATCAAGAAAAGCAAGTCGAGAATCAAGTTGGAGCCAAAAAGAAGAAGAAATTGGAATCAGCCAATTTCGGTCGACCGAAAATCATTACGGTCGACCGAAACTCTGCAGAGGAATTTTGATCCAGCCTCAGTCACTTTCGGATGAGTGGCGGTCGACCGAAAGTCCAGTTTCGGTCGACCCAGAGATCGACCAAAATAATTTCGGTCGACCGAAACACCTCATTTTTCAAAAAAAACGGGGTTTTCTTGCAATTTCCACAAAAACGGGGTTTTTCTTTTAAGTACCGAAATTGCACATTTTCCCCATTTTGTACATTATATTCACATTTCTCTTCATTTGTAAATGATAACTTTGGATGTTAAGAAAATTGCTCTTGAGAGCTAGGTCTTGAAGACCCCCTTCTTGAGGTAAGGTTAAACCTCTTTGATCTTGTTATCTTCTTGGAATTTAATCAACTTTGCTTGAGTATTATTATTCTTGTGTTGTTGTTTATTTCCGCCATCTTGGAATTTGTTTAATTCTCTCCATTGGGCTAGAGTTAGTTTAATCCTTGAATTTTGGGTTAGATTTAAACTTGGGTTAAGGTGTTTATCCATTTATTTACCACTTTAGCTTTCTTGGGTTGGTATTAAAATTGTTGTGAAAATTTTCGGTCAACGCACCGAAGGGTTTCGCATCATTTGGTATCAGAGCTTGGCTCTAAAATTGGAAATCCTATCTTTACATTTATTGTTGTTGTTCTTGATAGTCAAAAAAAAAAAAAAAAAAATCCGAAAAATTGGGGAAAATTTATATGCCCATGTGTATTGTTGATTCTATGTATTGGGTAGATTGATTTTGAGTTTGTTGGGGGAATTCCATATTCATTCACTACAAAACCTACACTTTCCAAATTGTGTATTCAAAGTATTTGATAAATTGTCCCAAAAGAAAAATACTCCCTTAGTGCTTTATTGTTCAATACCCATATATTTCTAATTACTTGGGGCTATCAAATTCCCATTATCGGGATTGTGTTATCAACATTGTATCCCATATATTACTTGCTCCATACATTGGGTAATTGTTGATCATTCATTCCTTACCACAATTTGAGTTGCTGGGAGTTTTCATATATTCACATTATCCACATTCAAGGTCATTCAAGATTGAGTACAAAGTGTTTGATAAATTGCCTCATTCAAAATTTACACTCTTTGTGCTTATTGTTCTACATTTATGCCTTGTCTATTATTTGTGGTTTGTCAATCCCATTGCTAAATTGTGTTCCTAGCATCCTATCCCACATAAATATTGTTCCTTTTGAATTTAGCAAGCACATAAATTCTATTTGCTATTTGTATCTACTTGTTATAAGTTCCTTCTTCCTTTGTTTGTGATTTCCTTGACTTCACAAGAATTATACTTTTTGGTTTAGTTGATTACCTTCCTTAGAGAACTTGAGAAAGGAGATTTTGAGTGGAAAAAGGCAAGAGTGGTGAGCTCATTAGAGGGTAAAAGCCTAAATTGAGTGAAACATGAGTGGAAATTATTCTTGTGAGAACACTTTCACACTTGCACACCATGTCAAATTTCAATGCTCAAACTCAAGATTTGAAGTACTTGTTACAAAATCTTTCAACCACCATGGCTAAACAATTGGAGAAGATTGGGGGTGAGTTGGAAAATTTAGGAACAAGAGGGGAGAGTACATCAACTAGTATGGGTGAAGAAAATAGGGATGGTAGGAGAAGGTTGAGGGATAAATTTGGGAACATTGTGTATAGGGATGGAAGTAGAAAACCAAATGGGAAGTTGAATAGGAAAATCAGAACGAATGATTGGGACGATGAAGGGGATGGTGAACAAAAAGGGAGCATGTATAGGAAAAGAGGAGAATGGGTAGATAGGAGTGGAGATGGAATTGATGGTAATATTGATATAACAAAAATGAAGAGTCCATCATTCCATAGGAGGGACGGTAGTGGAAGTAGAGAAGTAGTGAAGGAGATGAATACTAGGCTACCAAAATTTTTGGACCATGATAATGAGAAGGAAACACATGGAGAAAATACATTCTACACTAGATGCCTTGTGGGGGATAGGGCATGTAGTCTCATTATAGATGGGGAGAGTGACACTAATTTGGTGAGTGCTAGTAGGGTGGAGAAATTGGGGTTACCGGTTATGAAGCATCCTAATCCCTATGTATTACAAAGGTTGGATGACTATGGGGAGGTGAGAGTGAGTGAACAAGTTCTTCTTGCCTTCAACATTGGATCCTATTGTGACCAAGTGATATGTGATGTAGTTCCCATGCACACTACACACATAATTTTGGGGAGACCTTGGCAATGTGAGCGAAATGTGAATCTTGATAGGAGATGGAATCGGTGTAGCTTCAAAATGAATGAAAAAAAGGTTGTGATCCTATCTTTGAGCGCGGAAGAAGTATGCAAAGACCAAATGAAGTTCAAGAAGGAATTCGAGGAAGAAAAAGAGAAGGAGAAAGAAAAAGAAGAAAAAGAAAAGGGGAATAGGAAAATAAAAGAGAATTCAATTGAGCAAATTGAAGAAAGCAAAAATAAGAGCATGAGAGTTGGGACCTCGACCCTAGAAAAAGGTGAGGAATTGAGAGTTGGAGCCACGACTCCAGAAAAAGGAGAGGCGAGAGAAGAACTGAGAGTTGAGGTTCCTACCTCAGAAAAATGTGAGGGAGTGATGAGTGCCACCAAGAAAATTGAGAGAAAAGATCACCCCGAAATGTTCTTTACTCTTGAATACTCTAACACTTCCCTCCCTAGTTTTGTCATGTCTTTGTTGCAGGAAATTGTGAGGCCAACTTATCAAGGTAACAAAGAACTCCAAAAGCATGCCTTATGGAAGATATTCATGGAAACATTTTCCTACAACAACGAGTACAACCGAGGTAAAGAAAATGGGATAACCAATGCAACATCTAGGAGGTATGCTCCTAACATTTCTTTGAATGCAAGGTTATTGTGTCTTGAATATATTAGAGGGTTGTATGATTTTGATGTAGATTTGACAAGTGTGCTGTTGACTTGTGAAAATGTAACATGTGGTAAGATCCATTGTCATGATGAGTGCTTAATTTGTAAATGCAACTTTTTGCATGTGCCAAATTGCATAAGTACCAAATCCTTTTGTGAAAATATTGCATATAGTACATTTCATGGGCATGTTGAATCCTTATCTTGTGAAAATATGCTTAACTTGCATATTGGCTCTCTAAAGGAATTGCTAGTTAGGGGAGTCCATGAGAAAGATTTATTGGGATGTTTTGATGATAAAAGGACTTCGCCTCTAACGTTTCTAGATGCTCCCTCATTCCGTCTTGAACATAGTAAGAGCATGCATGTTAAATATCCGAATTGCTAGTTAGGGGAGTCCATGAGAAAGATTTATTGGGATGTTTTGATGATAAAAGGACTTCGCCTCTAACGTTTCTAGATGCTCCCTCATTCCGTCTTGAACATAGTAAGAGCATGCATGTTAAATATCCGAATTTGTTAAACATTTATGAATCATGTTGTGAGCAATATTTTGATGGATTTTCTGGGCATGATGATTATTTGTTTTAGAAAATCGGATTGTTTCCTTGTAAATGTGCCATGCGTGAATTACTAGTGGGAGGAGCACATGATGATTGTTTGATGGGGCGATTTAAAATCAACGGGGTCTTAGGGGTATTTTGTGATCAATTTTATTGGCCTAATTTGAAGGTTGGTGTTGAATATGTTTGCACTTGTTGTAAATACCTAACTTGCAAAATTGCTAAACTTAAGTCTAAGTTTTTGCCCCAAGAATTCCATGCATATTTGTCCATCATGAGGAAACCTGGGACTACTACTTCTATGAATTTTATAGTGGGTTTACTTGGAACAAAGAAAGAAGATGAAGCTATTTTTGTGATTGTTGGTAGGAGAATTAAAATGTCACGTTTGATTACATGCCATGAAACCAACAAGGTCATCAACCTAGCTAATCTTTTCTTTCAGGAGTTCGTGCATTTGCACGAAATTGGTGCTAATTTTGTGGTTGTTAAATTTGCTTGCAATTTAATTACTCATCATATTAGCAAGTTTTCTCCACTTAAAATTGCTTGTGACTTTAACCTATTAACTCTGTTGAACTTTAAGCGTATGTTTATTGAAGAAAGAGTTGGTTTAGGTGGCCACGAGAATGCACCTTTGGTTAAGCCCCTTTGCAGGAGGCTCGAGCTTCCATTTGAGGGAATTGGTATACAATGTATTTCCAATGCCAACCATGGTAGGAAGCATATTCCATTTGACCCGGGCTGCTAGATGTATTCCCATCCGTGGAAGGAGCGACCCCCCGATCAAATAAAATCCAAATTGCTACTTTGCAGTGTTGGCACATCTCAAGCTTTTGGCAACGCCTGCAAATTGATTTTGCACGGTGAGTATGAAATTTCAGTTACATTTATTGTGTCTGAATTTTCTATTTTTATTGTAGGTGCCGATTCGTGGTCGAATCTCTTTCGAGATGGAGGGGATGATGAGAATCGCGAAAGTCCAACTTCATTACATGAACTTGTGGTACACAATGTTGCAAGATCAAAGTTCAAGGAGTTTCATAACAGTGCATTCAAGCAAGATTCGAGGTCGAATCCTTTTCAAGAGGGAGGGGATGATGAGAATTGGGAAAGTCAAACCTCGATGTACGTGCCCGTGTGACCCATGACGAGATCTGAAGTTGAAGAGGTTCAAGATTCGAGGCTAAACAATGTGAATAAATCAAGAAAAGCAAGTCGAGAATCAAGTTGGAGCCTAAAAGAAGAAGAAATTGGAATCAGCCAATTTCGGTCGACCGAAAATCATTACGGTCGACCGAAACTCTGCAGAGGAATTTTGATCCAGCCTCAGTCACTTTCGGATGAGTGGCGGTCGACCGAAAGTCCAGTTTCGGTCGACCCAGAGATCGATCGAAATAATTTCGGTCGACCGAAACACCTCATTTTTCAAAAAAACGGGGTTTTCTTGCAATTTCCACAAAACGGGGTTTTTCTTGTAAATACCGAAATTGCACATTTTCCCTATTTTGTACATTATATTCACATTTCTCTTTATTTGTAAAGGATAACTTTGGATGTTAAGAAAATTGCTCTTGAGAGCTAGGTCTTGAAGACCCCCTTCTTGAGGTAAGGTTAAACCTCTTTGATCTTGTTATCTTCTTGGAATTTAATCAACTTTTCTTGAGTATTATTATTCTTGTGTTGTTGTTTATTTCCGCCACCTTGGAATTTGTTTAATTCTCTCAATTGGGCTAGGGTTAGTTTAATCCTTGAATTTTGGGTTAGATTTAAACTTGGGTTAAGGTGTTTATCCATTTATTTACCACTTTAGCTTTCTTGGGTTGGTATTAAAATTGTTGTGGGAATTTTTGGTCAACGCACCGAAGGGGTTCGCATCAGGACGCCTCTTTCGTATTAGGAATTCAGATACACCGGGACCGCTCTCGGGGTATTCTTAGATTATCACAAAAGAGCTATATCGATAAAGTTCTTATAAGGCTTGGCATGCAGGATAGTAAACCAAGGGACACCCCTGTTGCTAAGGGAGACAAATTTATTCTCAATCAGTGCTCGAAAAATAATCTTGAAGTTAAGGAAATGCAAAAGATTCCCTACGCATCAGCTGTTGGGAGTTTGATGTATGCTCAAGTTTGTACACGTCCAGACATAGCGTTTATTGTTGGAATGCTAGGAAAATATTTAAGTAACCCTGGGATGGATCATTGGAAAGCAACAAAGAGGGTTATGAGGTACTTGAAGAGAACAAGAGATTGCATGCTTACATACAGCAGATCGGATCAGTTAGAGATCGTAGGATACTCCGATTCTGATTTTGCGGGATGCCAAGACAGTAGAAGATCCACATCAGGCTACATATACCTGCTAGCTGGAGGAGCCATTTCCTGGAGGAGTGCTAAGCAGACACTCGTAGCTTCTTCCACTATGGCAGCAGAATTTGTAGCTTGTTATGAGACATCTAATCATGGGATATGACTGCAAAATTTTGTCACCGGGCTGCGCATTCTGAATGGAATTGAAAGACCATTAAAGTTATATTGTGATAATAACTCTGCAGTGCTATATTCCAATAACGACAGGAGTTCAACTAAGTCAAAACACATTGACATTAAGTTCCTGGTTGTGAAGGAAAGGGTACAGAGTAGACAGATTTCCATAGAGCATATTGGGACAAACTCCATGATTGCGGATCCGCTTACTAAGGGATTAGCACCCAAGGTCTTTCACGAGCACACTGCTCGTATGGGTGTAATATTTCTTGAGGATATCATGATTAAGTGGGAGTTTGTATTTTGGTTGCTTTATGTTTTGGTTTTGGGACACATTTGTGTATTTGGATAATTTTCTGTACAGAAATAAAGCATTCAGTTCATTCTACTCTGTTACATTATGTTTGGTATTGATCTCACCTAAGGAATAAAGTCGGACCAATTGAAATAGGCATGTTTGGATCACATAACATGTAGTTTTCATACTACACTCTCATGATTGATCTATGTCATTTGATTGTATTGGTATACGTGACCATTGATGGATTTAGTTACGATTTATGTAACGAAAGTCGCTTTGATCCTATATTGATATGATTGATGGACGAGATTGTTTGGAAATACCCTTAATAATGATAGCAAATTTTTGAGCTCATAAGGTTGTACACATTTGTAAGGATATATGTATGGCCCAGTGGGAGATTGTTAGATAAAATTCAATAATGTGGGGCCAAACATGTATAAAATAAAATGTGTGGTGCTATCTTAAGGATTTAGTCAATAAAGTGATCTACTAAAGATTATTCAGGACTAATGGGTATTAAGTGTCGTGAGATTAAAGTGTAGAGACAGATTCAATGTTTTAAATTGATGAGGGGCCAATTTAATAACATTGAAACACGATAGTTGCCCTACAACTATTTATACAGGTCATGGTCTCCAATTGAGCGTGGCTTTTCATAATTCTCTGCATCCCCGTCAACAGAGAAGAAACATAAGGAGAAAACCACGAATCAGTTGGAAGGCCATAACCCCATTCGATCAAACACAATAATGGATTCAGGTACGCTTCCGCTTCAGTTTCGATCTTGATAATTACAACATGATGTTTATGGATTTTAGATGAACATTCATCTATATTAAATTCAATTTTAACATTAGATACATAAACATGATGAAAAGAAATTAAGTTTTGGTCTTAATGGTGCAAATGATAAGTCTCCAAACTCCTCTCCATTGATTCTTTTATTTATTCAACTGGTTTTGGTGCGTGCGTTTCACCCATATTGCCAATATTTTCCTATTACAGAAGTTTCGAATAATGATTTTTTGTTTGATACTCCTCCTGTCTTATAAAGATAGAGCCATTTTTATTTTGATATGGATTAAGAAAACACAATTATTATATGTTGGAACTATTAATTTGTTTACATTTTATCTAATATACCCCTATATTAAATAATAAATAATTCATATGTGTTGATAACAATGCATATTAAATATGAGTATATTAAAAAAATTAAATAGTGTTTAATTGGATGAATAGTACCTAAATTGATGGAAAATCCGGGTAATTTGTCCTGCATAATATTTAATTGGATGAATAGTGCATCCAATTGTTGCTCGCATAGTGTTTAATTGGATGAATAATGGCTAAATTCGATAAATAGTGTTTAATTGCAATTGTACCTAAATTGGATTAGTAGTGTTTAATTGCAATTGTAATAGTGTTTAAATTGGATGAATAGTGTATAATTACAATTTGATGAATAGTGCCAATTGCACATTCAATTGGATGAATAGTGTCTAAATTAATGGAAAATCCGAGCAATTTTTCTACATAGTGTTTAATTAGATGAATAGTGCATCCAATTGTTGCCCGTATAGTGTCTAATTGGATGAATAGTGCTTAAATTGCAATTGGACGAATAGTTAAATTGGATGATTGGTGTTTAATTGCAATTGGATGAATAGTGCCAATTGCACATTCAATTGGATGAATAATGCCAGAATTGATGGGAAATTCGAGCAATTTGTCTGTATAGTGTTTAATTAGATGAATATTGCCTAAATTGGATAAATAATGTTTAATTGTAAATGAATGAATAATTCCAATTGGACATTCAATTTTATGAATAGTGCTTATATTGATGGGAAATTCGAGCAATTTGCCAACATAGTGTTTAATTGGATGAATAGTACATCCAATTGTTGTCCGCATGGTGTCTAATTAGATGAATAACGCCTAAATTGGATGAATAGTTAAATTGAATGAATAATGTTTAATTGCAATTGGATGAATAGTGTCAATTCCACATTCAATTGGATGAATAGTGCCTGAATTGATGGAAAATCCAGGCAATTTGCCCGCATAGTGTTAATTGGATGAATATTGTAGTTAATTGTTGCCCGCATAGTGTTTAATTGGATGAATAGTACATAGATTGGATGAATAATGTTTAATTGTAATTGGTTGAGTAGTTAAATTAGATGAATAGTGTTTAATTAAAACTGAATGAATAGTGCCAATAGTGCATCCAATTGTTGCCCACATAATGTTTAATTGAATGAATAGTGTATAAATTGGATGAATAATGTTTAATTACAATTTCATGAATAGTTAAATTGGATGAATAATGTTTAATTAAAATTGAATGAATAGTGCAATTGGATGAATAGTTAAATTGGATGAATAGTGTTTAATTAAAATTGAACTAATAGTGCCAATACTGCATCCAATTGTTGTCGGCATAGTATTAAATTGGATGAATAATGTCTAAATTGGATGAATAACATTTAATTGTAATTGGATGAATTGTTAAATTGGACTAATAGTGTTTAATTAAAATTGAATGAATAGTGCCAATTATTCAATGATATAGTTAAATTATGTTATAAATAATATAAAATATGTGAATGACCAATTACTATTATATCCCTATAAAATTTACATATTACGATTGTGTCATTGTCTACTCCTATAAATATAGGCCTAAGTTTTCATTCTAAACACACCTAATGAGAAGTTCTCTCTCATTTTCTCCATCTCTCCATCTATTTCTTGTTATGATTTTAGCAGTTTTACAACATGTTATCAGCACGAGTCTCTATCCAATTGAGTAATATGATGGAAGTATGCTCTACAGTTGCATCTAAATGATGATTCTCTGTATCAAAAACCTGATTATTATCAATCAATGTTTTCCTTTCCCAAATCAAACATTTTTTGTTTTAGAAAATAACCCACATATTGTAGATATGAAAACATCAAGAAAAATGGAAACTTTGTATGATTCAAAAGGTTCCATACGAGGAAAGAAACGTGGTCGCGATATTGCGCAAAAAAAAAGTTGGAATAATTGGAAAATTCGAAACTTTTAAAGCCGATCTACACAAAACTATACATCCAATAGATGATCGGAGACCGGATCTGAAACCACGGTGGTGAGACAAATCTCTGGCACTGGCGCGTGTCGACGGCGACAATACGGCGGGCGGCTTGTAAGGCGCGTGAAGTCCACCCGCATATGTCAACTCAGTGCGTGAGGGCGTGTGGAGTCGTTTCCGGAAACGGTGTCAAAAGACAGTTTGTTCATATCGACATTTTTTATTTTTCTATGGTCTTACTTTTCTGTTTGGTGCAGTTTTGGACATTTTCCGGTGGTCGAACGTGTCGGCTTCGTAAAAACTATTTTTGAAGCAATTTCAGCGAGATTTTGAACTTTGGACCAAAAGTAAGTTTGTTCTAAATTAAATTTCAAACCTATTGACGGTTTCGATTTACTCATATGATCAATTTATTAAAATATGGACGATTTTACCCTTGACGATACGTTAAAGTATATCAATCGTGATTTGACGAATTTGATTAATCACAATTATTGATCTAATGATAAGTGCTAATAGAATATATATTCTAAATCATTTAACACTACTATGTGATCAATATGATAAATTAAAAGATTTAAAACAATGTACAAGTAATATAATAGTTGTCATGTCGTGATGTATTGAGTATAACTCATTATCGTAACGGACTGAACTATTATGAATACATTGATTGAATTTGGAGATATGGCTTGCTCATTTATGAAATGTAATTATTTCATTATATTGTTACCACCTATATGGTTGGTTTTATCAGCTTTAAATATACATATTACGTTACCACCTATATGGTTGGTTCTACAAGTTTCAACCATATCACATTACCACCTATATGGTTGGTTCTACTGATTTTAAATATTTCTACTCATATAAATTTGATATATTGTTGTTATTTGATATTTCAATAAATGGTACCAGAAGTTACCATTACCAAAAGATTGTTGGATTTTAATATTTTATCAAATGGTACAAGAAGTTACCAATATCTGTATTGAAAGGGTAGATGAAAATAAATTATTCAACAAGAAAAATGTTGATGTATGATAAGATAATATCACATGATAGCACGAATATGGCTAATGCGAAAATAATCTCATCAGTATTATGAGATAAATATTATATGAATAAGATAAAAAATATTTGATCAAAGTTCTTGCACAAGCACTTATGTACTCCAGAAGAAGTATATATTTACTCTAGAAGAAGTAAAGATTATTATCTAAACATACTGAAATGATATTATTATTGCTCCTGAAGAAGTATAAACGAGTCATACTTGCAAAACACAAAAGAGGAACATTTATAGTCCTCAAAAGTAGAGGTGTGTATCAAGAGTAATAATAGCCCGTACTCTACCACCCCTAATCTTTTTTTGTGTGTCTCAAGAGTAAGAATACTTCGTACTCCACCACTCCTAATTCTTTTGAGGTTCACAAGATTAAGTTCAAATACTCATCAACATTAGAGGTGTGTCTTAAGAGTAAGAATACTCCATACTCTACCACCCACAACATTTTGAGATTCACAAGGATAAATTTACATTAATCGGACTCCATTTTCGTTTGGCACCCCTTCCTTGCTACCAATTTATCTTAACTCCTGCTGGATCTTGTACTGGAACATATGATTGTAACTTTTCTACCAGTTCGTCGATAGTAGGAGCAGAAATAAGGATCCTCCTAGAAAATGGAGAGATAAATCCCTGTTCCATAGCATAATCAAGAAATGTTAGTGAACCATTGAAGAAGTTGTTAACATTTAAAAGTCCAATAGGCTTAGTATGGAGACCCAGCTGAGCTCATGACGTAATATTAAATATTTCCTCTAAAGTACCAAAACCTCTAGGTATGGAAATAAACGCATCAAAATCATATAACGTGCAAGTTATGCGTTCATGGATAGATAACGTCTGTACTTCATGCCCTTGTGTTTTGCCTGCGATATCAGCTAAAGGAACAGGTATAATACCTATCACTCTTGTTTTTCCTGCTTGAGTGGATTGTGAAACACAACTCATCAATCCACTGCTGCCCCCTCCATATACTAGATTGATGCCTCTCTCTCCCAACTTCTTCCCTAAAAGCACTGATACTTCTAGATATTCAAAGCCTCTCCTGATTTTTGATCCACAAAATACACATATAGTTTTGATCTTTCGAAGTTTTGATCCTTCCATCTTTTAAGTGTATAAGGAAAGAAAGGTTACAGAAATTTTTATTTTGGGATGCATTAAACTGCGAAATTACTTGGCTTTTTAAATTGAAAATATTCACTATTTACTACTCATCTTTTAAAAAGGTTACTATTTACTTTTGACTAAAATAACACCACTTTTGATAATATCTCTGACATCATATATTTTACTCCATAATGGCTAATCTTTCGGTGATCTCTCAGATACCATCGTTAATACGCGAAAAAATGAAATACAAAATACTTTGTTAAAATATATACACTATACTGATTTACCTTGTATCAATGTTGATTAGCCAAAACATCATTGTTTATAACAGCCGGCAAACATGATCTTTTGATATTATATTTTTGAGACTATAACGGTCTTTATCATTGATGAATTTAGCCCATAAAAATAGTAGCTCACGTTGCACATACCCACAAAGGTGCGTCTCAAGAGTTAATCGGATATCATCCAATGACTCCTTACTTAGCTCACCCTTAATGAAGTCTATCTTATCATCTCGATGTATGGATGAATATCCTATTGACTTACAATGGGTATTACATGTCCATCGAGCACATTTGTAACAACCTTTCAATCTTTTTTCTCTTTGCTTCTTTGCAAAAGTACTCTTACCTAAGCCAGGCATGTGCTTAGAAAATGAATCTGGTAATTCACCAGCTAATCGAACTTTTGCTTCGATTAACCAACGAACATCTTCCGGGATACCTTGATCCATCAGCAGCCTCAATCTTTCGAGTTGAACTCAGTAAATTTTTTTCAAAACATTTATCGGAAGATTTGATTAGTATTTGCAAATATTTGATAATATAACATCTATTTTTGATGGATCTGATCTTCTCCCAAAGTGATCTATTTAAATGCGTTATTTAACGCGTAAAAGAGCGTATTATTGATTCCACCAAGAAAAGGGGAAAAGATTTGTAATCAAAAGAAGGGGACAATGATCATTTTATTGAGATTTCGGTCTAAACATCTTTTTAGATATAATAAATCAAGGTATACTGATTTATGAACTCGAGCAAATAAATATTGTATTGAACCGAAGTTCATACGTAAAAGTGAAATATGTATATAGTATGAACTAGAAGTTCATTAGTGAAATATACATTGTATTGAACCAGAAGATCAACGATATTGTATTGAATCAAATATTCATACATAGCAATGAAATAAAACCGTATTGAACCAGAAGTTCTATAATAAATGGTTAGATTATCAAAAGTTTTAAATTATTTTCTATGAGAATAACTTATTCAGAAATTGTTTATCATATAGGGATTAGCTCAAGAAGCTTTATGATTTGTAAAAGTGCGATATGTATACAATCTACCAAAGCGCACTTAGATATATGATTGAGACTATATCCCTAAAAGGATGATATGTGTTATGGCATTTTAGCCTATTGATATAATATAATATTTGTGAACATTATGGGGAAAACACGCCTGAAGCGTGATTATACCTGAAGCATAATGACAATCGATTTCAAAAATAAATATTTCTTGAATAATTGAAATGATCCATTCGAGGCTAAATACTCATGGTGAGTAAAAGGGACATAGTTAAATGATAAGAGATTTGTGTACTTGATGATTGAAGAAATCTTTATATGTCATATTGAGATGAAATGGAATCGATAAATAAATCGAATACATACACAACTCTCTTGTGAAAATGAGGTTGGTGAAATTATAATACTTTGGCCAAATATAAAACCCCAATGCAGGGATTATTGTTCAAAGATCTGAAGTCCAAATGCTTAAATGTGCAAAGCCAGTAATTATTTGTACAAATAAAAAATATTAAACAGTCGTAAAAGACGACTCGTTACTCGCGAAGTTTTTCATAGAACTGGCATGACATATGGTGGATAGACTATAGTCTAAATCACTAGCTTGAGCTCTTTGATATACCAATGAGTGAGATCAAAATGTATGATTCTCATCTCGGTACTTTGAGAGTATTCTTTGATGTACCAGTTGATCGCGGTACGTTGGGATTTCAAGTAAAATGATTGTAGATTATATGTCAAAATTGATATATATTTCAATGATTGATTATACTTATACAAATTAGAAATTATGATTTATGAGATGTAAGAACATACATATATAATCACTGAAAGATTAAATATACCCAGATTAGTATCACTATAGAATGATACAAATGACTCCATGATATAATATATTGAAATTGAAATTGGAGTGTACTATTTATGACATCTGGGAAATTGATTATTCACTAGAAGTGAATTCAAAAATGAATATTTTATTATTCACCAGAAGTGAATATGAAAATGAATATGTTTAATTATTCACCAGAAGTGAATTCTAGATTTAATTATTCACCAGAAGTGAAAGATGCAATCGATAAATAAGTACAACATTGCTTAATATAGCATGTTATGACATCATAAATGAGCTATGAACGATTTATATAAAGCTCATCATAAATGATATGTTTGATGAAAAGATTCGAGATTGCATCAATATACATGTGATATTCCATGAAAGGAATAAATACGTATTGCACTCTTTTTCTCTTAGCTGATGTTTTGTCCCACAGAGTTTTCCTAGCAAGGTTTTAATGAGGTAGCAGTTGAAGCGTATTAATGAGAATAATGAACTCTTTTTCCCTTCGCTAAGGATTTGTCCCACAGGGTTTTCCTAGTAAGGTTTTTGAGGCATTATCATAGCTAGCAACGAGCTATAATTCAGCAACACATTGTTATACTGGAATGATATCAACAAATGAAGAAAATCATAGACATCTTATGAAGAATGTTATGATATCAGCTATACAAGGAGATTTTTATGTATACATATTCCATACGAAAGATGATATCAAGGTTCGAGAAGTTCATGATCCTCGATTGCACACTTCAGGGGGAGAATCATGATGTACTCTTTTTCCTTCGTCCAGGTTTTGTCCTAATAGATTTTCCTGACAAGGTTTTAATGAGATATCGGCTGTATTCTTTTTCCTTGGTTTAGATTTTATCCCATTTGGTTTTACTGACAAGGTTTTAACGAGGCAGCACTTCAGAATTTTAAGATTCAGTACATGATTTGTTCTACTCGAACCTTAGACTCAATGATTCACAATAGCCAACATCAGGGGGAGCTTCTGTACTCTTTTTCTTTCGTTCAAGTTTTATCCCACTCGATTTTCTTAGCAAGGTTTTAACGAGGCAGGAAATTGCGGAATAGGTCATTCAAGGGGGAGTATTATAAATAATATAAAATATGTGAATGACCAATTACTATTATCCCTGTAAACTTTATATATTACGATTGTGTCATTGTCTACCCCTATAAATAGGGGCCTAAGTTTTCATTCTAAACACACCTAATGAGAAGTTCTCTCTCATTCTCTCCATCTCTCCATCTATTTCTTGTTATAATTTTAGTAGTTTTACAACAAATTAAATTAATTTTTACTCTTAATTTTTGCAAAAATCGAGACCCTCCATCTTTACTAAAAGTTCTTCCAAGCCCCTGATCACGTACATCCTAAATTGCTGAAAAATAACTTAAAATGAACCTTTTACCATTTTTCGTGATCTAAAAAATTACGGAACTTAAACTTATACCATTGGATTTCCTTATATTTTTAACCTTCGAACTTCACGTCTTTATGTTTAAAATCGCAACTTGACTTTTACTGACTTAAAATTAGATATGACAATGAGTCAGGTTCGGGATGATCGGGACCACCCTTGATCCATTAACATCTAGCGGGTCTCGGGATAGGGGGGACGGGTTGACCTTCCCGCCCCATTTAGTGCCACGTTTATATTTTTTAATTATTTTTTTCTTTTTTTTATAGGATAAAAATAAAAAATAAAATTTTGGCAGGTCCGCATGGCAGAGGACTCACCCCGAACCCACCTCATCGGCCAAATTGTTCGGGTGGAGAGCCTCTAATGAGATCAGGTCCTGTGGTCTCGGGTTTTTCTTTTTATTTTTGCTATCCCCACTTCATTAAGCTGCGAAAAATATCTCAACCAAAACTTTAAAAGTTCAAAATAATTTTAATCATTACGCTCATCATTAGAAATATTTTTGAGCTAAATCAGTTTTCAATAATAATCCCACGATTCCATTAAGATCAAAGAAATCCACGGGGTTACGTTAAAATCTATGTATAGAATTCTATTAAATTATGATTTTCTGGATATGTCAAGAATACTAAAACATCTTTTAAAATCTAAGTTGAGCACATCTTTTTAGTAAAAGACACATTTATTATTTATATAAAATATTAAGTTTCCATATAAATTTTTTTCTAGATTATGCTAAGGCCATTTCCAATTAAGAACTCTAAAATGTAGTCAGTTTTACACTAAAATGCAGTTTCTCTTACTCTATCTTTATAACTCATCTCCAACCCAAAACTTCAAATTTCACACAAAATAAACATTATATAACTCATATCCAATTCAAAACTTCAAATCTCACAAATTAAACATAATATTTTTATTTTCTTTTTGAACATACTTTTTATTATTATTTTATTTGATCATTAAAATAAAACGAGAAATACATCAAATATATTTATTTCAATAATTTAATTCTCGAAATTTGAATGTTGTTCACATAAATGTTCAATTAAAGCATTTCAGAGTGCAATGTGAGCCTCTTTATCCTTAATTTGACGATGATGAGCGAGAAACTCCTGAAAACGGACATTTTCATCTACAACCATCTCAACTTTTGGGCTCGGCGCTTCTACCCAATCTCGAATATGTGCTTCAACATCACGTTCATCCTCTATGATCATATTGTGCATAATGATACATGCAGTCAAGTTATCGTGTAAGATGTTTTTTTTCCCAAAATCATGACCGTCCTGCAATAATTTCGAACCTAGATTATAAAACCCCAAATGCTCGTTCAACGTCTTTTCTACAGCTTTGTTGTTTCATTGCGAAATATTTTTCTTCAGCCCACGTGGCTCATGAATTGTTTGTACGAGAGTGGCCCACTTCGGATATATACCATTAGCTAAATAGTAACCCATATTATATTCGCGTCCCTGTATGACGTAATTAGCGGGGGGAGCAATACCTTTAGAGAGGTTAGCAAATTGATGGGTGGCTTCTAAAACATTGATGTCGTTGTTTCAACCTGGCATACCAAAGTATGCGTGCCATATCCACATATCATAATCTGCTACGGCCTCTAAGACAATGGTTAGTGATCCACTCCGTCCTACGTATTGGTCTGTCCATGCAGTTGAACAATTTTTCCACCTCCAATACATACAGTCAAGACTACCCAGCATTCTGGGAAAACCACGTTGTTGACCAACGTGAAGAAGCCGTGCAATGTCATTAGCGTTGGGTGAACGCGAAATAACGGCTTCCAAATACCTCCACGATTGCACGGAAAAACCTTTTCAAACTTTCAATAGTTGTTGACTCACCAATCTTGCAATACTCATCAGTTGCATCCGACGCAATGCTATATGCTAGCATCCGAAATACGACAATAATCTTTTGAAGCGATGACAACCCTAGCCTACCCAGTCCATCCATTTTCTGTATGAAGTAACTATCATGCGACTCCACAGACTGCACTATGCGTAAAAATAAATTTCTTAACATGCGATAATGTCGTCGAAACAACCTTTCGTCGTACTGTGGGTTTGGTACGAAGTATTCTTTGAACAATCATTCATGGGAAGACGAAACATTCAAAAAAAGATTTAAATTAGATCATGTGTGGCCAATCCATAAGGATAGTGAAAATTTTGGAAAAGTTGTTCAAGTGGAGTTACCTGACTTTCATAACCAGAAAACATACTCTGGGACAGCACATGTGGATTCTGCAATTTCTGATTCTCCAACATCAGTATATCAGGGATTATCTTCATTTTCTATAGATATTAATGAAGAGAATGCAAGTGACAGTCTGAGCCAACGACTCATTGGGATAAAAAATGCTAAGGGAGAACGGAAAAATGAAGAAGAATTGATGAGATTCGAAGCGCGGAAAAAACGCCGGAAAGTTCCGAACCCAGGTTGTGGTTGGACGGATGAATCATGACCTGATATTCACGACGCGATGGCTTGACGATACGGAATAAAGAACCACGACTTTCGAAACGCCACAAGGATTTGTCCAATCTCCCTGATAAGTTTCTGGTTTTGAACGCCACAAATATTTTCAAGAAATATTTGATAAGTTCAGTATTTGAACGCTACAAGAAATATTCTTAATAAGTTCGAAAATATAGGAATCCACCTATATCTTTTATTGAATTCTCAATAAAAACTGTTTATATCAAAATCAAGTATGATTACAATGAATGGAAAAAGCGTATAAACAAGCAAAATAAAACCCTAGTCGCTAATGGACTCAAAATAGAGTTCTAACTAACTTAAAATAGCTAAAAACTAGAAAAGGAATAAAAATACGAAAAATGAATTAAAAATCCGCATTATTTGCGAAAATCCTAACTTACGGCCGTGACAGCATCACTTACGGCTGTAACTATTCTTATGCTTAAGGATTACGGCCGTGACGATAATACTTACGGCCGTAACTTTGAAAACCTGGAATTCTTCAATTTGATTCGAGAGTGACTTACGTCCGTGAGAATATTTGGTTACGGCTGCAACTTTGCTTCTGCATAATTTTTGGTTCTTTTTGACACGGTTTGATCTTCAAAACTCGTCGAACCTGTTGAATTCATGTTTTGACTTGAATTACTTGAATTTTTCTGTCAAGCCTGCTATGACTCCGATTGTCGAGGGTCCGGAACACATCATACCCTCCTTCTTTAGGATGATTCGTTCCGAATCATAGCTTTGTTCCTGTTGTTTCACTTCACCTCTTGTATCAAACGGAAAATTATTGCTTCCATGCCAGAGGGATACCAATAGTATCCTGTAACTTGGGTTACATGAATGGATTGAAGTAGAAACTCTTGTGGGCATTGTTGGTGTTGCCCAAATTTTCATGTACATTTAACCCACAAGACAAAATTAAATAAAGCGGGGAGGGAAATGTTAGGTTCATGAGGTACAAGATATGGATCCTTGTATTCATGAATTATCACCATCAATTCCTCCTTTGGAACCACGAGGCCTTCTCTTCACCTCGTTCTTCCTTTGCAAGTTCTCGTTTATTCCTCTCTACTTCTTTGCTCTCAAGCACCTTTTTAATATTTTTACTTTCAAATTCAACCACACCTCCTATCTCCAGATTTTTATCACCACACTTGTGTACTACGTCATTACTACCCAAATGTGGATCTACCAATTTAAAACCCAAAATTTGAACTTCTACTCCAACTTCCAATTCCTCATCAAATTTTGGAATTTGACTATCCGTTTTTAATTTAAACTCCCCCTCCTTCTTTTCAATATCCTTACCCCCACGACGCCTCCTATTACACCACCTTTCACTCTCCTTCCTTACCATTCGTGAATCTTCTAGTGCATCCTCTAATGTCAACCCATATAGTACGCATGCTTTCCCTTTCTTAAGGAATTTGTATATGTGCATACTCTTATCATAAACAGCCTCCCTCCTACATCTCCATGGTTTTCCCAATAAAATATAATAAGATTTTAATGGCACTACATCACACCATACATCATCACTATACATTCCTTGGGAAATTGGCACTAGAACTTGTTTGGTTACTTTGAAATTCTCAAACTTCCTCATCCACGACATCCTATAAGGTTTATAGTGTGGTTCTAGGGGCAATCCTAATTTTTCAATCACGGTGCTACTAACGAAATTAGTAAAACACTTTCTATCAATCGCCAAATTGCACCCCTTATGATCCACATAACATCTAGTTTGGAATAAAGAGCCCGGATCATAATCCATTCCTTATGTGGCGTTTCAAAAATTCAAGAACGAAGAGGATTTAGACATCAAATAGTAAGAACGACTTTTATTGACTTGGAAGAAAATGAATATCAAGAATTTTAAAGAAATTCAAGAAAGTGGTTCTTGAATTTGGAATAACTTTTTTTTTTTTTGAATAATGAATTTTCGGAATTAAATAAAAAATTAAAAAAAATAATTTTTTTTTAATAAATTTGAAAATCGACACGAACGCAACAAAACAAACGGAATAGGATTTGGATAAGAATCGAATAAAATAAACACTTTTTGATTTTTGTTGAATTTTTATATGGATCAAAAAATGAAAATTTTTACTGACACGAAGAACAAGAAAACTAAAAAAAATTGAAAACAAAACACTCAACAAGATATGGATGATTTTTATGGGACTCGATGATAAACATAAAAATCAAATTGGATAGAAAAATCTGAATTCAGAGTCGAGCTCTGATACCATATGATGAGATTCGAAGCGCGGAAGAAACGCCGAAAAGTTCCAAACCCAGGTTGTGGTTGGACGGATGAATCATGACCCGATATTCACGACGCGATGGCTCGACGATGCGGAATAAAGAACCACGACTTTCGAAACGCCACAAGGATTTGTCCAATCTCCCTGATAAGTTTCTGATTTTGTACGCCAAAAATATTCTCAAGAAATATTTGATAAGTTCGGTATTTGAACGCCACAAGAAAAATTCTTGAAAAGTCTGAAAATATAGGAATCCACCTATATCTTTTATTGAATTGTCAATAAAAACTGTTTATATCAAAATCAAGTATGATTGCATTAATGGAAAAAGCGTATAAATAAGCAAAATAAAACCCTAGTCGCTAATGGACTCAAAGTAGAGTTCTAACTAACCTAAAATGGCTAAAAACTGGAAAAGGAATAAAAATACGAAAAATAAATTAAAAATCCGCATTATTTGCGAAAATCCTAACTTACGGCCGTGACAGCATCACTTACGGCCGTAAATATTCTTCTGCTTAAGGATTACGGCCATAACTATAATACTTACGGCCGTAACTTTGAAAACCTGGAATTCTTCAATTTGATCCGAGAGTGACTTACGGCGGTGAGAATATCTGGTTACAGCCGTAACTTTGCCTCTGCATAATTTTTTGTTCTTTTTGACACGGTTTGATCTTCAAAGCTCGTCGAACCTGCAGAATTCTTGTTTTGGCTTGAATTACTTGAATTTTCTCATCAAGTCTGCTATGACTCCAATTGTCGAGGTTCCGGAACACATCAAGAATCCTCAAAAATCATTGCAAGTATCATGGAAGAGCAACGGGAACTTGAGAAGGTCATCCGCAAGGGGAATGAGGACATGCTGAAAAATTACGAAATTCAAAGGGCTCGAATGCAATTGGCCAAATATTGTTCTGACAATACAATTCTAGCCAAAGATTTGAGCTCCATTTCAAATCCGGAGCTACGAGAATTTTTCTAAATGAACAAAAAAGAATCATACTGAAAAGAAGTGTAGAATCGAAATCGGATCACCAAAGTTCATCAGCTCCATATGGTCTTTTTTTGACGATCTTGAAGGATCTAGATCTGATCTACCTGATTATTAGATTTTTATCTTTAATTATCTCGCATCGTATTTTCATTTTCAATGTCGATGTCACTGTTCCAACTTCCAAGCATGTTTATCGTGTCGTTATTTTATGGTTTTCATTTATGTTCACCAATTATGTAACTTTTTAATTTTAATCATGAATAATTTTATTTTAATATTATTATTAGTTGTTATTTATATGAGATTAAATTAATTCATTATTTTAATAAAATAATAACAAACAACAAAGAATATAAATAAATTTTAACCAAACAAAATAATAACAAAAAAATGAGCAATAGACATGGATGGAAGAAACAAATTTCGTGTAAAAAAAAAGGACAAAACTGGAATAAAAAAAACTTCAAAAATCACAGCATATGAACAGTGGGATGCCACTGTTCACAATTTGCAAAATGGCTTTCAAATTTCAGTCCGGTTGGAACAAGAAATCAACTGCAAAATGGCGTGAAACTCCATTTTAGAGTTGCGATGGAGATGCCCTAATATTAACTCTTATCATAATATTATCGATTATAAAGAGGAAACGCGGTAAGTATTATCCACAGTCAAAGAAAAAAAAAAACAAACACACACAAATCAAACACAATGGCATCAAAATTCTGCTTTTCCTTAATGGTTTTGTTTCTATCCATGCCCTTCTGCACATAATCATTTGCTCAAACCCTACCAGTTTTGGAATTTATCACTGCATTACCAAAAGGATCTCCTCCAGTAGATAAATATGAGTTGAAGGTTTTCAGTAAATGAAAGATACCATTGTAAGGGATGGTTTGGTAAGCAATTTGCTGCCATTCACGGATTCCAGCCAGCGAGAGATAAAGGTCATGCTACAATCTTTTGGAAGATCGATTTGTATGGGTTTTCCGTTAGTTATGATAATTCTAACTTCAAGAAGGTTGTTCCCTGGGAAACTGATTAATTTTTTTTTACTCATGTTAAAGTATTTTATCAAATAATGATTTGTGTAAACTTTTCTGGCCTCTCATGTTATGATAATTATTAGAATAATGTTATGTTTAGGAATTAACTAATTAAGGATCACCCTCGTGATGTGGCAACGTAATATGAGGTAAAATGATAAAGTCAATTTAATTTGTGGATTGAGGCCCACTTTATAAGCCTTATCATTCAGCGACGTCACCTATTTGCACTACTCGAAAAATCGGGCACAAAGACGACAACTTTACAGAGACAAAATGTCGTCTTTATATAAATGGATATTCATCGATGACTAAGAGATGTCATGTCTACAGAATTGCGACAAATGTCATCTCAATGATACCTTGAATTGTAGAAGAGTGTTTTTGGATCGATTTTCCAACCTTTTAGAGACGACAAATGAGGCCAAGGAGTAGCCTAGTTGTTAAAGGCACTCCTTACAAGGATTCATACCTTGTTTCGAAACTTCATGGGGTGGGTTTGGGGGGGGGGTGGAGATTAGAGGGTGTAGGGGGTTTCTTTGTTTAAAAAAAAAAAGAAAAACGAAAAAGAAGAAAGAAACCTTTTTGAGATGACAAATACATCTCAATAGGTTTATGTACAGAGACGACAATGTTGTCATCACTATAGTTTGAATCAAAGGTCGAAATATTTCTAGCTCTATTACCAATCATTTTGAGACGAAAATTGTCGTCTCAATAGATCTACATTTAGAGACAACATATTTTTCCTGATCATACTAGTTATTAGAGACACCATTTACCGTTGAAATAGGGCCTAGCTGAAATGATGCAAAACTTTAGGCCGCGTTCTCTTTGTATTTCAGTTTCCTATTTTTATTTTCGAAAATATTTTCTGTTTTTCATTTTCTGTGGCCTTTTTCGAAATTGCTGAAAAGGCGTTTGGTTTGTTATTTCTGAAAACTGTCTTCGAAAATGAAAATCTGGAAAAACACATTCTGTTTAAAATTTTGTATAAAATATATCTATATACTTGTAATTATATTGCTTGTTAATATAAATGAAATGAAAATGTCATATTTGAGTTGTACAATAAAAATAAATGAAATAACTCCAATCTCTCAATTTGGTTATGCCAAAAAAGTTCAAAAATTCATGTTACCCTTCTAAAGTAATCGTTCCACATTCAGGTAGAAATTTGCCTTTATAGAGTAATCGTTCCATTTAATACTTCATTTATATACATCATTCCAGTAAACACTTACAAAATTTGCATACTTCAATAAAATTTGCAGAAATCAATTTACGTTAATCAATTATGTCCTTACAAAATAAGTGTCTACAATACAAAAGTAAAAAAGAAATGTTTAATAATTAAGCACATTATACATCATCAGAAAGATTGTTGAATTTGGAGTTCGATGCAAAAAATAGAGTGCAATTCAGAGTTGTACATCAAATGTTATATATATTTGAAGACAATGACCTATAAAGCAAATACGAGAAGGACTAAATTGAAAGAAAAGTAAAATTTGTGGAATAATGTTTAAGAAAATCTGAAATTGAGGGGCCTAAGTTACAAATAAATGAGTATATTTTCGAATGAAATTTCAAAATTTGAGGATTAAAATGACAAGTTTTGAAAATCAGGGACCAATAATGTAATTAAAAATGACAAATTTCAAATTTTTTTGATTATTTTAATTTTTTTTAAAAAAATTAATATGAAAACGAGGAAAACGCGTGTTTTCTGTAGTTTCACATTATAGTTATATTGGGTGGAAAAGCGTGGAAAATGTGAAAATCACGTTTTCAATTTCCTTTACAAAATTTGGAAATATTTTCGAAATTTTTTTCCGAAAATGGGGCAAGAGAACGCGCTTTCCTTGTTTTCAGAAATAGAAAAAGAAAAACGGCTGAAAAACGTCAAAGAAAATGCAGCCTAGAGCATCTTTTCTTTGCACATCGTGGTACATATTAGCAACAAAATTAGGTCATTAAAGACGACACATCTCACCTCTGTAGGGTTACCATATAAAGCTAGGAAGAGAGTTTCAGTAGCCATATTCCTCTATTTCATTGTCCTACATTTTGCTAGAAGGTTTCAAATTGTCTGTTGGCACTTTTCATATGAAAAACTTAAGTTTCTGGAGAGTTATTTTTATTTAACTATATTAATTTTACTTTAAATTTCTTTTATATGCTTTGTACTCCTCATTGCACTTTCATAAATCTTAGCATTTCATTTGAAGATTAATTTGATAAGCCACACGACTTCATCTTGGGCTATTAGATATTTACAAATTAATCATTAAATTTTCCAATTTTGAAAAGTTTGGTAGTAATTTATGAGTTACTTGTTGTGTTGCGTTATATTTGTCTTGCAATTGCCTTGTTAAGCGCACGTAGATTTCTATAGTGTTTTGTCTTTTACTATCCGGTGTGGACTATGTTTGATGTAGTGTGCTCACTTGGGAGAATAAAAAGGAGATGGTGTTGAAATTTGAGATTGAAATAGAGGCAATAACAGCATATATATTAAAACAACGTGTAATTCACATATCAATATTGAGTGGCTAGGACACATACCTTAAATTAGAATTTGACCAAAAAGGGGTTATAACATTCTCACGTTACTCGAATATTTTTCTTAACATTTGGATAGCTTGAGGCAGGAATTATAAAATGGAAAAAGTTAAGGATTTAACAGTGTTATCACCGGTTGAAACTCTAGAAAATTACCGCGGGTTGAATAAAAGGGACATAAGTTGTAGGTATATTATTGTATGGATGTTGGAATTTATTTCAAAAATTAAATTTAGTATGTGAAAATTAGAAATTATAATTGAAAATTAAAATAAAATTAGTTATTTGTAATTAGAAAATATAATTACTACATAAATGTCTAATTCATAATCAATTATTAGTAATATTCATTAAAGCTACAAATTAATAATTATTAATAAGTAACGTCTAATTATATTTGTAATTGTAGTGTTTTTCGTTTTGTATGGTTGACGTTATGTCGCACAAAAGGTCACCTTGGTGATTTCACTATCACAATCACTATCACCTTCACCTTTTTTTTTTTTTTTTTTGAAATAAACATCCATGTCATCCAACTCTATCCAAACATATGCTAGTTGATCAATAAATCATTGATTAACTATTTTAATATAGAATTTTTTTTTTAATAATTATATAAAAGAAAAAGAGAAAATAGAATAGAAAACAAAATGAAATATTGATGACTATTCATCATCTTCTTATTTTTGGAGCTTAAAGCTATTGGTTGACGGAGTTAATAAGTAAAAATTTTAAGCTTTTAGTAAGTTGTTTATTTAAATAACTTTCTTACTGACATTATGTTTTACGCTTTATACACTTTATTACACTTGCATTGAGCTTAGAATACCATTTTATATTAGTTTGTTTATCACACAAATCCTAATTTAGGACTGTTTGATGTTTATAAACTAATATTTAAATTGTCTCACTATTGGATAGTTTGACATTGATTAGTAAGTTACGAGGTGTGTTATTAAATATTTTTTCCTTCAACTGCTTCGTTATTCGCTCGTAGATTTCAATGATATATCCTATAAATTTCTTCGGGTGTGGACTACGTTTAATGCAGTGCTAGTACTTAGGAGAATAGTGGGAGATGATGCCGCAATTTACTCATAACGTAGAAGCAGTAACAGGGAAATATTGGCGCAACTCGTGAATCAATGTCGAATTGTTTGGACCCATACCTTAAATTAGTATTAGAGCGATAAGAAATTAGCACATTGTCACACCACTTGAACATTTTTAATATATGTGGTTTTTAGGTAAAAAGGAAGCATAAATAAATATGGACAATAGCTGGATAAAACTGAACATAATAAAGGGAAGTCCACCGAATTTGCAAACGGAGTTGCAGCATTTATAAGACTGATCATGACATTGGCAAATGACAGAGGGTGATTTCTTGTCTGTGCAATAACTGGTTAAATCGAGCAAAGTAATTAGTGAGTATTGTAGATGACCACATGTTCAAATATAAGTTTTTAGAACATTATGAAAGATGGATTCACCACGGAGAGCCGATGGAAGTGTATGTCAACATGCAGCCGCAGGAGGACCGCTAGTTTCGAAAGATGAGATGACAGATATTCTGCATGATGTAGTCAGGGGAGAACCGTTGGAGGAGGGGACTGAAGTTGAGTATGATGAGTATTTTGTGGCATTGCAGTTAGAGTTGTATCTAGGCATCTCGTTATTCTCATCATTGAGTTTCTTGACTAAGTTGATCCATATTAAGTGATGAACAAGTGGATCAACAAGTAATTTGACTACCTGCATAAACTGTTGAAGTTGGCATTTCCCAATTCAAAACTTGCAGACTCACATTATGATGCTAAGAAGCTAATGATGAAGTTAAGATTGGGCTATGAGTCGATATACATTTGCAAGAACGACTACGCACTGTTCTGGAAGTTTTACTACCACCTAGCCATCTCCCAGACTTGCATTTGTACGCTACCACGCACACTGCGAAACAGATGAGGTAGCACAGTACTGGACGTTTGATAGACGATGGTGAAATGGGGCACCCCTTTGATGGGAAGGCATTGCAGGACTTTGATAAAGCACACCCCAATTTTGCATGTGAGATTCAAAATATCCGACTGGCACTCGCTACAGATGGCTTTAATCTCTTTGGAAACATAAGTCAGTCTTACAACATGTGACCAGTGGTTTTGTGTACCTATAACCTACCTCCGTGGTTGTTTCACAAGTTCAGTTATCAACTCTAATATTTAATTATTCAAAGTTAAAAGGTGCAAATTGTGACATATATACCATGTTTGTTAAGGAAAGTGGGCTGTATTTTCAAAACGTAAAAAATTAATAAAGATTTATTATTTTGTTAAGTTGCTTTGTTTGGGTTTTGAGGAAGTTGGAACGACCACTTGAAGGAACATTGTGTTTGATGTTTTATGTTCATTTTTCTCTTGTTCGGGTACTTTGTGACCTTTTTATGCAAAATAAGACAATAAGTAAGAAGGCACAATCCTTTAGGATTGAGGTTTTATGTTCCTTTTCTCTCTTTTTTTGAAACGTAGAACCTGGAGACTTCTAGCTTGATTGAATGATGTCCATAACATAAAGTGTAAAAGAATGTTTGTTATGTGCCCTATTATAGTTACAAAAATTTTCTGGAATGCAAAATTTATACAATTTATTTTTAGCTATTGTAGTTAGCTTTTTATGAAAATCATTTCTTGCTGTAGGAATTAAATATTTTTTTGAACTAATACTATTTTTTTCTGTGAGTGGATGTTGTGAATTTATCTTACGTAATATTTTGCTAGCGTTTTACAAGTGCCATAATGAATGCTCTTTATATGTACATTGATTTAGAAGGATGTATATGGGTAAAGTGAGACTTCTTGTAATTTTTTTCAGGAACTAAACTGCTTGTCTAGTTTTAGTTCCTGTTTGAATGAGATTAAATGTCAAATTTAGCAAATTTTAATAAAAGCCCCCCACATATGGAGAGCCTTAAGTTTCAATGAAAGTTCATCCAAAGAAACGCGGGCTAAACAACGAACTCTTTCAAACCATCGTCAAACAAACAAAAGGGAAGGAAGTATCTTTAGTCGTTTGGGAGAGCCAAGCCAACAACCTCCCAAAAATATCCCTACTAGAATAGAACCATTCAATGTTGAAGAAAAACATCCCTGCATCATGGAAATGGGGAAATAGATGAACTTCAAACACTAAAGCAAAGGATTGAAGTACTTGAATCATGGAAAAGAAGCTCCACATAAGTGTTCAACCAGAACTCATGTTCGCAATTCTCTAAGGAAACTATGGCTTAAAAAATGCAAGAAAAATTCAAAATGCCGGTATTTCCAAATACAAAGGAAACACTTATCCTACGAGGCATATCTACAAGTACACCTCTTGGATGGAGCTCCAGGGTGTAATTGATGCCATTTTCTATAAAGCATTCCCTCTGACCTTTTGATTCTTAGCTTATAGATTATTTAGAAAACTCCCACATGGCTCAATAAAAAGTTGAAAATATCTCGCAATAGCATTCCTAAGTCAGTTCATGAGAGCAAGTATAATAACTACGACAAATGAACAAAAACAAGGCCCAATAGAATTCTTAAGGAGCTACCTTGATAGGTTCAAGAAGCATAAAGTAGAGATGGAGAAAGTCTTTGATGATGCGCTCTCATGGTTGTGTTGTTCCGTCTTTGATATTGGACAAGATTCTGATGGCCCGTGCAAGAGGAGGCGTGACTCATATCAAGATTTTCTTAATAGAGCTGAAAAATATATCATTGCGGAGTACGCAGTCTACGAGGAGGCTGCAGGAACTCCTAAAGTCCCAAAAGATGGGGACAAATAAATCAAAAGACACAGCACCAGAACGTAGGAAAGAAAGGTACATACGGCCTAAACCTAACCTCGAGAGGTCTCAAGACTATAACTTGCTAAATACTTCCTTGGAAAGAAGAAATCGAAGCCCTTATCAAATGTGATTATTTATGGTAGTTCGTAGCCAATCTACTAGAGTAGGAGAGCGTCCAAACGTGGCACCACCTCCACCTCTAGGAGGACAAAAGAATCAAGCAAGAGAAGAAATCAAAATAATGATTGGAGGAGCTCAAAATCTTTAAGGATCAAAGCAAAGTAGAAAAATAATTGCACGAGAAACATACACTTACGCAAAAAAATGAGGTCAAAACCACTTGGTGTTCCACCATCACCAAGACCAAGAATGTATCACTTTTCGCGAATCAAATGCAAAGTACGTCCTCTAGCCACATAATTATACATTGGTCATCACAATCCAGTAGACATTGTCGAAATTCATAGGACCTTAGTGGATAACGGGAACTCATTTAACGTCTTGTACTTGCGAAAATATAATCAAATGGGCTTAGAAAAGTTTTTATTATGACCATACTACAAGCTATTACAAGGATTTTTTGGAGATTCAATAAATAGTAAGGGGAAAATTGCGCTTATGGTTGAGCTCGAAGAACGTCCATGTCAAAGAAGAACCATTGCAGGATTCATAGTGGTTGACTTGCTATGCCTTATCAGTTTCTGGAGTTGTAAGGAAATTTTCACCTTCAGCTCCACCACGCACATGAGCTGCACAATATATGCAGCACCACAAGTTTAGAAAGTCCTAAATCTAGATTGGATATAGCCAACCTAACAACATTCAAAAAATCCAATAACTGTCCTACAGAAATTTCGACAGAATCTCCCCTATAATTTGTCCTTATCCAACCTATAAAGGGACACTACCAATCAAACAAAACTCACAATATCCAACAACTCTAATTCATTATGTAAAACCAACCAAAAAGTTTTAAGCAAATTCAACATCCAACCAATAGTTATAATATCCAAAATAAAATATCAAATTCAATTCTCAAAATCCAACATAATAATATAAAGACTAAATCAATATCATCAAGCTAAAGAGGTGCATTTGAGTCCAATGAAATTATCAAACAAGACAATAACCAACTTGCTCGTGTTTTATGCAAAACAGAGGCAAATCTATACAATATATGAAAGAGTGAAAGATAATGAAGGTTTAGAAATTAAAAACTTAAATATGACATTACCAGAGACCTTTTTATGACCACGATGATGTCGAACAGAACTCGTAGGATGAGAAGGTGGCCTATCGTGATTATGGTTGGATGAACCATTTTTATCCCCTGGATTCAGACGAATTTTCCATGGAATTTCAGGGTGTGCAGGAACAAGAATAGCCTCAGTTGAAGGAGTAACGGAATTGGGTGTAGTTTAGTTGACCAAGTCCCAATGTTGCAGGTGGATGGTAGAGAAATGTTGGGAGAATGAGATGTCTGATGAAGAGAATGTAATAATCTATTGGTTTGCAACAAATTCTGCAATGAAAGCGGCGGTACAAACCTATTATTGGACTTGGTAGAATGCAATGCTTGAGATAGTGGAGGCACATTTTTGGTTGTCATTCGAGACATCTTAGGTGTTCGAGGTACAGGTGAGCTGTTAGGACGTTTCTTTTGAGAAATCAGTCATTTGCACATAAATCAATGAATAATTAGTGTATGAATTATAAATTTAACCAAAGCAATTTAAAAAAATAAAGTATCGACACGTTAAAATATTGATTATATATGTAAGCCTTAGTAGATGTAAACGACACTTTTAGTAAAAATTCATAAGTATCATTACATGCACTCAAAATTTTCAGGCCAATGCAATAAAACTAAAGCTAAAGAACAAATATCTGTAGGGTAAAATAAAGAAGTAATTATCTTACTAGTCTAAATCACTGTCATCCAAACCATGCTAACTAGTTTTCTCAACAAAGTCATCATCATCCTCTTCAATGCCTTCATTATCCGTGTCTCCATCATTTCTTCTCAGAGGGTCTCGAGTAATAGTTTCCATATCAATCAAAATGGGAGGAACTTCATCTACATGACCTAGTCCTTGAATTATATTGTAGCTGTGATCTTCAACCATGTTCGGTACATCTGAAGAAGAATTCTCTTGATACGCCACATCATTACTATCATCGTTGTCAACGTGAGTCTCCTTTTGTGGGATATTATATATATATGATCCATCCTTTGAACTACTTTCCACTCACCACCAGCTTTGGGGTCGTTCACATAAAATACTTGTTTTGCCATTGTTGCAAGAATATAAGGATCACTAACGTACCACCAAGTACTAGTGTTCACAGATTTCAACTGGTAATCAAGTTTAATAGATCTTATCTTACGAGGGTTCGTATTAAACCAATGACACTTGAGTAAAACGAACTTGTAGCGGTGCCTATACATCAATTCAACCACACTTATCAACTTTCCATAGAAGTCTAAATTATCAGTATCATGATTTCCGGGGACATAAACGCCACTATTCTGCGTGGCCAGTTTGTCATCTCGTTCAGCAACTACAAACTTTACTCCATTCACAATACAACCCTGGTAAATTTCAGCTCGAAGAGGACCTCTTTCTAACTCAAATAGTTCATCATTGTACAAAGGTGATTTTGCTGCCCCTAAACTTCTCACCTAATTTTAGATTAAAACATCAAGAAAAATTAAGTACAAATTACAATGATGCATGAAAATTATGAAGCTCATTACAACTACAGAATGACTTACACGTTCACGAAACCAGTTAAGAAACAATTTCCTATGCCTAGTTTGTACATTCACACTACTTTCGCGTTTTATCTTCTCCTCATGTTCACTGTAACAAGTGAATATTTATGCTACATGTAAATAGGCATAATTGTGCACCATACATGATCCCACGGTAGCCATCGTCGATGCCCCATATAGCAAACCTTATTGCTGAACCATTCAGATGTTCCATCATCATTACATCCAGGGCAAGCATTATAACCCTTAGTACTCCACCCGGACAAATTTCCATAAGCAGGAAAATCATTAATTATCCACAATAATGCAGCCCGCAAGTTAAATGTGGTATTAGTCCCTTTATCATAGGTATGCACGCCAATTTCCCACAACTCTTTTAGTTCATTAATTAGAGGGCGCAAATAATCATCAATATCCTTACCGGGTTCATGCTTACTTGGAATTAACAAAGTTAGCATGGAGAATTCTTTTTTCATGCACATCCAAGGGGGAAAATTGTAAGGAACAACGACCACTGGCCACATACTATATGGTTTGTTCATATCTTTAAATGGATTAAAACCATCAGTCGCAAGTCCTAACCTTATGTTTCTGGAATCTGCTGCAAAATCAGGGTACATCTTATCAAAATCCTTCCATGCAACTGTGTCTGCTGGATGTCTCATCTCACCATCATCAACACGCCCATCCTTGTGCCATTTCATATGATTAGCCGTATGCATCGACATGTATAGCCGCTGCAATCTTGGCTTTAGAGGGAAATAACGCAACACTTTTTAAGGAATATTCTACTTTACTCCACAACTATTTTGATACCTAGGCTCATCACAAATGGGACACTTATCTAATCCTTCATTTTCCTTGTAAAATAGAGTACAATTATATTTACATGCATGTATTTTTTCGTAACCCAGATCGAGATCTTTCAAAACCTTATGAGCGTGTCGATGAGAAGGAGGCAACTGTTTTCCTTTTGGAAGCATTCTCTTCAAGATGCCCATAAGCTCATCGAAGCATTTGTTAGTCATTAGATTCTTCACCTTCAACTGCATCAACTCCACAATCGCTATTAGTACAGAAAAATCTTCGCAACCAGGATAAAGTTCTTTTTGTGCTTCTTTCAATAACCGTTCATACTTTTGAAACTCTTCCTCATGCATATTCAACGTATGATTGTCTCCTAATGTATCATCATTAAGATACACATCATCTTTCTCTAAAATATTTTGCTTGTCATGGTGAGAAGCATATGGATATGCATCCTTGATTATATTCATTACTTGATCATTATCACAATCAATATCATCTCTGGGACTCGATATGGAAGACAAGTTAGCATTTGAGGACCATGATGTACCTCCAAGTCGTTCGCCATGGCAAGTCCATTTAGTGTAGTTATATGACATTCCATACATTAGCAAGTGTTGTCGAATTTCACTAACTGGCCTCCAAGAGCAATTATTACACTTCTGGCATGGGCACACATAATGCCCTCGATGATTAACATGGTTCCTTGCAACTCTAACAAACTCTTCAATTCCAGACAAATATCCAACACTAGTTCTATCCGTATTACGTATCCAATTTCGATCCATGCTATAATTATTATAGTTAACCCTAAAAATGATATATAAAACATAAGACTTTATGCCACCATATATTTATCATGACCATTAATATATGACATTCAATAACAAGGTAAATTTATTCGTTAATTTTTTTTAACGGTTAACTTTTATTATAAAATTATTCAGTTCTTAGATTGAGATGGATGTAAACAACTAAAAAATGATAAGCTGTAATACTCAACATTTTGGGCTGAAATTTGGACACGTAAATGGCCCTCTATGTGGCACTTTCTAACCTATTCTTGATTTTAAAGTTGAGTTTAACCAACGTACATAAATTTGACATAAAGTTCAATGTATAAAATTTATACATTTGATTAGTTAACTATGATTAAAGATAAATTAAAGTTAAAAAATGACTGTAATAGGTAGTAATATACACACATCAAAGCATTCACTGAAATAAAACCACATGTTAATAACATGATGAAAGATTTTGGTGCAAAGATATAACGATGATTACTATCACACATATTATTGATGCAATACTTAAATTATATGAACCTACCTTGTTGCAATTTGAATTGAAGGAAGCTCTGCAATCCAATACACTTTCTACATCCCCTAAAAGATATTTGATATAATAATTAAAAATATTTATTCAATGGAGAAACAATACAATTCAAACACTATAGAAGTTATATAAGAGCATTTGAACAAAGATCCAATTTTATTAACTGCCATTTTTGAATTTGATGTAAGTCATATTCTGTTGACTACTCTTGAAACGGACATAACTTTTGATCCCACTGAATTTATCGAAAATCCAATGGGAAGGGCCTCAAATTTAGCTTTTAAGCTTAAATAGAATTAGTTTCCTATTTTTAATAGATTTCATAGATTTATTTGCTTTCTTTTCATTTTTTACATACAATTTGATTATAAAATAAAATTTCTTTTATTCAAGATTCTCCGAGTTTCGAGTTCTTGATTTTTCTTGAATTCATTAATGTTTTTTGTCAATTTTTTTTTTACTTATTGTTGAGTTACCTTTCAACATTATCTTTTCATTCTTGCTTAGTTTAATGCTTGATATTTGAGTTTGAACATACACCTTAGGCAGTGAAAGCATAAATCTTCAATCTGATTTTGAAATTGAAATTGAATATAACACCTTAGGCAGTGAAAGCAGAGTGAAAGTAGACCTTAGGCAGAAAGCATAAATCTTGAGTTCGATTTTGAAATTGAAATTGAACATACACCTTAGGAAGTAAAAGCATAAATCTTCAATCTAATTTTGAAATTGAAATTGAATATAACACCTTAGGCAGTGAAAGCAGACCTTAGGCAGTGAAAGCATAAATCTTGAGTTTGATTTTGAAATTGAAATTGAACATACACCTTAGGCAGTGAAAGCAAAAATCTTGAATTTGAGTTAGCAATTGAAATTGAACATACACCTTATGCAAACCAGAAATCTCAACTCTGAACATACACCTTAGGCAGTGAAGGCAAACAAAAAATTTATGGCTATAGTTAAAACTTTAATTGAAATTGTACAAAGTGGAAGCAACAATTTACAACAAAAAACATCTAAAAACTAATTAATCTCATATGCAGCCATGATTTACAGAAATGCAGCCACGATTTGTAGAAACCCATATAACAAAAATCAACAAATTTGGCCAAGAAATTATAACCTGTAGCGACCGAGAATTTTCCATGATTTATTTAAACATTATTTTTTTTTATGTGTCGCTACGACTTTGTCCATTTATTTTAAAACGCAATAGTCTAGCCAACGACGAAAAATTTTATTTTAAATTTATCTTAGTCAAATTCCAGTTCCATTAAAGTGAATCATTTTCAGTATTTATTCTTAAGTCCAGATTTCAACTTTTAATAGATTATCCAAATTATTTAATTTTATGTCCAAAGTCCATTATTTATTTTAAAATTCAATTTTCAATTTATGGAATTCAAATTATTTTAAATCCAAATTATTTTATCTCTAATTTAAATTCATTCTCAAATTTTTATTTATTTTTAAAATCCCCAATTCACATTCATTTTAATCCCAAAATTTCCTCCCCAACTTCTACTTTCATATTCAAGCACATTTTCCCCATTATCTCTACCCAATCCCTCACAATTAGCCATTCAACCTAATTACATCCCACATTTTCTTCTTTTCCCACCCATTTCATCATCATCAATCACCATACTTTACACCACTTTCCATTTCATTTTCCACCTAATCCTCCACCACAAACCTCCATTTATGAATCCACCAAGCCTCATTTACAACCACATTCAGAACCATAGCCAAGAATGAAATAACCTCAATCCCAAAATTTCAGTCATCATCCCCACGTCACCTCATGCCTTCCATGCATATTTTTTTAAATCCCTTCAATCTTTCCCCAAATCATATGCTGCCCTAACCTACCAAATTGAGCCCCAACAACACGTGTATATCTCCCTCACCATTCATGACCAGCACACACACAAATTTCAGCAACACAATAATACTCTCAGTATGAAATCTCCTCCTCCAGTGGTCAACCTCGGTTTAGACATGGTGTTCATACATCGAAACTTATATGTTGATGCTAGAACTATAATTTCTAGACACCAATAATATGATGAATCCCACATATTCACACTGGCGAATTAGCACACGTTGTGTCAATTCATTCACTCAATAATTCAAGCAATGGATTAATGGGGTGAATGGAAGACAACCACCAAATTCCTTCTTCAACAGAAAAAGCTAAAAACCAACACTACATACACAAAAACTCCAGTAAGCACCTCTAAGTATGAATTCATCCCTCAAGATTCAGTCTCTTCTCAATTCGAATATCACACACGATGACCGCACCTCCACTGAGCCACCAATTCGATCCGTAGCGATCAGACCGCTTGTAAACACAAACCCAAAATCTCAACCCAAGTTCCGAATTCACAGAATCACCCAACACCTCCGAAACCGCCGCCTGGACCATCCACAACGCCACTACCAAAATCACAGCCTGCACCCAAACCTCCCTCATCACCAAAATCGCCCCTGCCCATTTCACCTCCAACCAAAGGCAATAACACCACCACAATTCATCATCATCACCAAAATTCCAATCCAGTCAAACCATCCCCCTGCCCACTCAAATCGTAAATAGCACCGCCACCACCAAATCGAAACCGTCACTGCCCATTCACCACCATCAAATTGAACCCCCAAACCGCAGCCCACACTCGCCCCTGCTCGCTGCCAACTTCAATCCCTTAGCCCAACTCCACCGTAGCACCATGTGAAGCCACCGGCCGCAACCTCTCAACCGGCCATTTCCATTCCACAAACGAAGCACCACTGCTGCCCAACTCCCACAATCAAAACCCAGAACCAAGAATCAAATTAAGCCCAAACACTTACCTCGACCGCCGGCGTACTCGACCCCACCTTCGCCGGAAATCGCATTCCCAATTTTCGAACCCAAGCCACTGACTACCTCATTTCTCGCACTTGAAACCGCCCAAAACTTCACCTTCTGCAGCCCCCCTCCACCCACTTCCGTCGCGCCCTTCGATGGCGGCTTTGCCGCCTACGATCGCCAGCGAGAGGCGTCGTCCGCCTCTCTCTCGCCTCTGCACTCTCACTCTCTGTATCGAAAATAAGAGAGAGAGAGAGAGAGAGTGTGTGTGATATTTTTAAAGGAATTTTTATTATTTTGTTCAAATTGCTTTTAAGCCCCAAACTTTGAAATGTGTCTAATTCAGTCCCTTATTTTAGAAGTCCCTTAATTTAATGCCTACACTTTTGAAATACACTCAATTCAATCCTTTCGTTTTAAAAGTTATTTATTTTAGTCCTTATTGATTTTAAAAGTTATTTATTTCAGTCCTGAAGATTTAACTCCTTTGAGTTTCAGCCCCTGTTTATTTAAAAATGTTTTATTTCAGTTCTTTCAGCTTTAAAACTTATAATTTCAGTCCTTAAGTTTTAAATGATTTTAATCAGCCACTCCATTTTTAAAATCTATTATTTCAGCCCAATAGTTTAATATTCGTTTTAAGTTTCAACTCAACTTTCAACAGTATTCATTTTAGTCCCCCAAGTTTTAAAATAATCATTTCAGTCCCTAAAAGTTCAAAGTCATTTAAATCAGTTTTATAGTATTAAATTGGACTTATTATTTTAAGTTATGCTGGACGAGGCGCTTGGACATTTAGAAGAACAACGTGATTTTCTTGCTCAACTTTCAGACTCGTGATTTGAGGTAGACTCTAATCTACAAATTTACATTTTTCAAAAGTGCGCATCAATAATTATTTGGATTATAAGTTTAGCATCTATGATTGTGTTCATGAGAATTACTTGCTTAAATGCATGAGAACTTGAACTTTTATGTTCATGAGAATTACTTGCTTAAATGCATGAGAACTTGAACTTTTATGTTCATGAGAATACTGGTGATCGTTAGGCACCTGAGAACTTGAATATCATGATTATGTGTTTTAATTTATAATGTTAAATGATTATTATGCGCGAGTCTACTGAGTATTTCTATGAAATACTCACGTTTTCCAAAAACAAATTTTGCAGATGACGGAGTCGGCGGCGAGGCGTGCGATGGTGGCAATTATTGAGATTTTAGAAATGTTTTATTTGAAAGTGAAACTTATTTATTCATGTTTTGTTCCAAGAATAATTTTTCAAATCATTTCAATATTTGAATTGTTTCATAAATGTCGTCAATTTAATTATTTATCGTTACTTTACTTTAAAACTTAAGATTTAACTTTTATGAATTGTTTTAATTAAAATGTTTAAAATTTAGTTTCCGCTTTAACTTTTAAACAATGGATGTGATGTTTTATAAATTCATTTATTCCGCAAAAATGTTGTTTCAAAGGTTTCAAATAATAAATATGATGTTTGAGATTTTTAATTATTTCCGCAATGAAATCAGATTTAAAGGAAGAAGTGGCGTCCCGGGCTCCACGGAATTCGGGGCGTTACATAACCCATCATGTTTATAATCTCTAACCCAGTTTTAATTCCAACAATTTCAGCCAAGAAATGACAAATTCTCGTAAACAATTTCATAATTATTATTCAAAGATGAAGGATAAGGAAGATATGAACCTGAATTCACAATTGCAAGGCGAGAAATCTTGGGCAATTGCTTGACACTCGGGAATGGTAGAGATGAATTCACGGTCGGTAACTTGTGGGAAACTTCACGGGGAGAGACTGGGAAATAACGAGAGAAACAGGTTGAGAGACTGCGAAGATACTACGAATTAACGAGAGAAACAGGGTGAGATACTGCAAAATTATGAGATAAACAGGGTTGGACAGCTAGTCTTCTAGGGCAAAGTGATTGGAGGGAGGGAAAGTGATAAATTTTTAGTGGGAAATTTTTAGTTTTTATGTTTTTTTTTTTTCAAATAAAAAAGTTAGATTAAGTTTTGATATTTTTTTAATTATATTTTTTTCTATCAAATTAAATTTTGTAGGGAAATTAAAAAAAAAAAATGAGATTTTTCTTTAATTATTATCTTACCCAAAAAAAAAAAAATTGTTCGAAAAAGATATGTTTGTAGCGACAAAATCCTGTAATATTTACTGTTAGCCTTATCAATGCTCGTTTTGCTAGGAAAAAGTGAATTCCCCACAAGAAATTTTATGACCTGATCGAGAAGGTCGATCTCCGCTTTGAAGCACAAACTTATTTGCCAAAATAACAATAAATCAATGAATAATTATTGAAACTGTCTAACAAAAAATAATTCTGCAATAAAAATTGTAGGGTAAAGTAAACTCACGTTACGAATTAAAAATTGTCTTCTAAAGTTTTGTAGGCGAAATTATATCCCAACAAAAATTATTTTTCTGAGAAACTTTAATTCCGCTTACAAATCTCATTTTATAGGTGGAATTGTGTAGGCTAAGAATACATATTTTTGGAGCCAATTTTTTGCCCCTACAAAATTTTATTTTGCGGGGAAAAATAATCTTTACCTACAAATCTTATTTTGTATGCGCATTATTTGTAGAAAAAACAAAAGTTTCTAATAAATACCTACAAAGTCTCAATTTGCGAGGAAATGCACTCTTTTCATACAAAAGTCATTTTGTATCCGCATTATTTGTGGGGAAAGCAAAATTTTCTTGTAGTGTTAGCTTGGATTGCAATCCAAGCAAACGTGTCAGCCGCTGAACATTTTTAATTTTTTTTTTTTCATTTATTTTATAAAATGACTTATTTAATATTTTGAAGTAAAAAATAGTTGTTGAAAATTGAAGAGAAAATGTATGTTTAAAAGGTGGTTTAAAAAATTGTGCAATTTATAAACATGTTTACAAACCATTTTTTTACTTTTTTCAAACACATGCTTATTCTACAGAAATTTTACAAATCACATTATTTGAAATAGTGATTTATTGAGAATATAATGTTAAAAGTAAATGATTTTTTTTTATTTGTATGTGGATTATTTTATTGGTAAAATGTAGCAAAAAATTATAGATTATTTTATTGGTAAAATGTAGCAAAAAATGAGTTTTAAAAAAAACGATTTTTGAATAAGTAGAGAGAAAATATGTGTGGATAAAAAGTAATTTAAGAAATTATGTTGTTTTAGCGACTAACATCTTTTTTAATTTTTTTTTTTCATTTATCTTATTCTTCTTTTGTCTATTGCCTCCATTTGGTAATAATGTTTGGTTTATAAACTGATTTATTTATATTTTTGATGTAAAAATAATTGGAGAGAAAATGTGTGTATTTAAAAAATGATTTGAAAAATTCAAAAGTCTTGCCCAAGAAGATATATAGCGCCATTTACTGTTCATTGTTTGAATTTTTTTTTTTTTTTTCGTGAACTTTGACAAATGTGTCAGCCGCTTTTCAGTGACTGACACATTTTTAATTTTTTTTTTCATTTATTTTATAAAATGACTTATTTAATATTTTGAGGTAAAAAATAGTTGTTGAGAATTGAAGAGAAAATGTGTGTTTAAAATGTGGTTTAAAAAATTGTATAATTTATAAACATGTTTACAAACCATTTTTTTACTTTTACCAAACATATGCTTATTCTACAAAAATTTTACAAATCACATTATTTGAAATAGTGATTTTTTCAGAATATAATGTTAAAAGTAGATAATTTTTTTTTTATTTGTATGTGGATTATTTTATTGGTAAAATGTAGCAAAAAATTGTATATTATTTTATTGGTAAAATGTGGCAGAAAATGAGTTTTGAAAAAAAATAATTTTTGAATATATAAGTAGAGAGAAAATATGTGTGGATAAAAAGTAATTTAAGAAATTATGTTGTTTCAGCATCTAACATCTTTTTTAATTTTTTTCATTTATCTTATCCTTCTTTTGTCTATTGCCTCCATTTGGTAACACTTTTTGATTTATAAACTGATTTATTTGTATTTTTTGATGTAAAAATAATTGGAGAGAAAATGTTTGTATTTAAAAAGTGGAGAGAAAATGTGCGTGGTTAAATTATATATTTTTTTTCACTACTTTTTTTTCTTTCCTCTGTTTGGTAAATATGTTTAAAAAAAAGATTTTTAAACCATAATTTCTCAAATCACTCTTTAACCATATACATTTTTTCTTTCCACTTTTCAACCACACATTTTACCAAGAAAACATTAAAAAAAGGTTTTTAAATACAAAACTTTTAACAAACAGAGCTGTTCTCTTTTTTGTCTTGCTATGTATATTTTTGTAATTTAGTTTTTTGCGATGTGCCATTCTTATCTTTTAGTTTGTCATAATAATTTTTAATACACGTACAATTATGTTGTTTAAGAAATTATGTGGATAAAAAGTAATTTCAGAAATTATGTTGTTTCAGCGGTTAACATCTTTTTTAATTTTTTTTTCATTTATCTTATTCTTCTTTTGTCTATTGCCTCCATTTGATAACACTGTTTCATTTATAAACTGATTTATTTATATTTTTTATGTAAAAATAATTGGAGAGAAAATTTGTGTATTTAAGAAATGGTTTGAAAAGTTGTGTAATTTATAAACATGTTTATAATTCATTTTTTTACTTTTACCAAATACATGCTTATTATTATTATTATTATTATTATTATTATTATTATTATTATTATTATTATTATTATTATTATTATTTTGTCTTGCTATTTATATTTTTTAATTTTGATTTTTTTTGTAATATTCATTCTTCTCTTTTATTTTGTCATAATCTATATTTCTATACTATCTATATTATCAATAAAAGTGACAAATATGTTTAAAAAATGGGGAGAAAATGTGTATGGTTAAAGTATTATTTTTTTTTTCACTACTTTTTTTCCTCTGTTTGGCAAAAATATGTTAAAAACAAGATTTTTAAACCATAATTTCTCAAATCACTTTTTAACTACATACATTTTTTCTTTCCACTTTTCAACCGTTCATTTTACCAAGAAAACATTCTAATTTATGCAATGTCTACTTCATCTCATATTCATTATTCAAAATATTATTTACCACACATTCTACAAATATTTTACAACCTACATTATTTGAAATGGCGGGTCTCAAACATTAGACTAATAATAATACGACACATTATTTCAAATAATAAGGTTTGAAACAGTAAATTTTTTCAGAATGTAAGGTTAAAAGTAGTTTTTTTTCTTTTTTTTTTTTTTTTTCTACAATTACTTTTTTTTATTTATAAACCAAATAATAATCTATATAATTTCTCAAACCATTTTTTAATCACACTTCTTTTTTTCTCTTCATTTTTTAACCACACATTTTACCCTGAACAATAAAAAAATTAATTTCTAAATTTGGGGAGAGATCTGAACAATTTCGATTACACGTTCTACAAAACATTTTGTCTTAATAATTTTTAATACCATACAAGTATTAAATTTCGATTCTACAAAAAATTTAAAAATCACATTATTTGAAATAGTAATTTTTTCATTATGTAAGGTTAAAACTAAAGAATATTTTTTAGTTTGTGTGAATATTATTTTATTGATAAAATTTGGAAGAAATTGAGTTTTGAAAACAAATAATGTTTTAAATAAGTGTAGAGTAAATGTGTAGTTAACAAGTGGAGAGAAACTGTGTGTGGTTAAAAAATAGTTTGAGAAATTATTTTGTTCATAAATTAATTTATAAATTGTAATGATTGCATTAAAAAACAAAAGCTTATATTTATTTAATTTATGCAATGTCAATTTCATTTTGATATTCATTATTCAAAATATCATTTACCACACATTCTATAAAAATTTTACAAACCACATTGTTTGAAATGACGGATGACAAATATGGAGCTGATAATAACACGACACATTATTTTAAATAATGAGGTTTGAAATAGTAAATTTTTTCCGAATGTAAGGTTAAAAGTAGAGAATTTTTTTATGTTATTTGTATATTATTTTATTAGTAAAACGTAGTAAAAAATGAGTTTTCAATATTTTGTCATAATAATTTTTAACACACATACAAGTATTAAATTTCCCTCACACATTCTACAAAAATTTTACAAACCACATTTTTTGAAACGACGGACTCAAACATGGTGGTGGTAATAATAAACGACACATTATTTCAAATAATAAGGTTTGAAATAGTAATTTTTTTTTTTTTTTCAAAATGTAAGGTTAAAAGTAAAAATTTTTTTTAGTTTATTAGTATATTATTTTATTGGTAAAATGTGATAGAAATGGGTCTTTTTTTTTTTTAAAAAAAAAAATGATGTTTTGAATAAGTGGAGAGGGTGTAGTTAAAAGTAGAGAGAAAATGTGCGTGGTTAAAAAGTAGTTTGAAAAATTATGTTGTTTATAAATTGTAATTATTGTATAAAAAATAGAAGCTTATATTTATTTAATTTATGCAATGTCTGTTTCATCTTGATATTTATTATTTAAAATATCGTTTTTAAACAAAAAAATAATTTTGTGCTCATTTTACACCAATAAAATAATCTACACATAAACTAAAAATAATTCTCTACTTTTTTTTTTTTTTTTTTTTGAGAAATTATATGGTTTTTATACCATGGAAAGCGAAGAATCGTTTTGTTAAACTTTCTATATTAATTTATTATTTTTATATTTGTAAATTATTGTTCTCTTGAAATTTATAATTTTCTATTATGTTATCAATATTTTTTTTGGATACAATAATATTCCGATTTAAGTATATTATTTAGATTTAAATATAAATACGAGAGGAGAATACAGAAATCGTGAAAAATATATTGATGTCTTCTACAAAATTAATATTGTACCATAATATTACATCAAACATGATATATACCATTAAATAAACTACTAAATTTGTATTTTCTTTGAAATTAATAATAGCTTATAAAAATTATTGAAATTAACAGTCATGTATTATTTAAATATATAAATTAACTTACTATTCAAAGAAGTTGTTATAATTTGAATTAGTTATATTATTTATTAAAATTTAATAGTTATTGTGATATAATATTATTTTTCACGCATTTTGAATTTGTTTTAATTATGTACAAACATTAAAGTTTTACAAATATTTATCGAAATCGATATTTTTGAATAACTTCCGTGTATCGCACGGGAGAAATGCTAGTTCATAATTAAAACAATACACGTTTTGACGTCACAACCTCCCTCACCCTCACCCTCACCACACCACACCACGCCACCCACCCATGCACCCCCACTTGACCTCACCTCACTCGCAGTGTCATAGTGATACAAAATCAAATCAAAATTACAAATTTAATCGTAAATTTCATGCCACCCCACCCACACCACCCCACCCCCACCCACATGCTCAAAGTCACATTTGGTCACACAAAATCACAATTCGATCAAAACTGCAAATTTCATTGCAAAATTTACACCCATCTCACCTCACCCGACATGTAAATTCACAACTTGTCACATAAAGCCACAATTACATTTAGTTGCAAAACCCCACCCAACCCCAAAGTCCCAGTTGGTCACAGAAGGTCACAGTTTTGTCACAGATTAATCACATAAAGTCACATTTTGGTCACATTTCGCTCACACAAGGTCACTGCTCGATCACTCATAATCATATTTGACACGGCTATTGGTCACATCACGTCTTTATCCAAAGATCACACAAAGTCGCAATTACAAATTTAGTTGTAAAATCTCACCCCCCACCAACCTCCAAAGTCACAGTTGGTCACCCAAAGTCACAGTTGGTCACATAAAGTCATAGTTCGATAACACAAAATCGCAATTAGGTCACACGAGGTCACACTTTGATCACACAAAGGTACAATCCAGTCACACAAAGTCGCAAATAGATCACACGAGTTCACAATTAGGTCACACAAGGCCATAGTTCGGTCACACATGGTCACGATTCAATGGCATAAAGTCACAGTTTGGTCACACAAGATCACAGTTTGCTCACATAAAGTTACAGCTTGGTCACACATAATCATATTTAACACAACTGTTGATCACATCATAATCAACTATAATTGTTCAATATTATTTATTTATTGGTCACAACTTATGCATTTTCTTATCACGATTAATCAATATTTTGATCACTAATTACCTAATAATTGGTCACAATCATTCATAAATTTTCACATATTATTTATTTATTGATTACAAACTACTCGTTTTCTTGATCAAGATTAGCCAATATTTTTTCTATAATTATCTAATAATTAGTCACATTCTGTACTTGTCACAAGTCACATTTAGTCGATATTTTGGTTACAATAACCTTATAATAGGTCATAATTACCTATAATTGGTCACAAGCATTACCAAGTCATCCGAACCTACCTTGTAACCTTGACCCACCCCACCCCACCCCACCCCACCCCACCCCACAACCCTTTCCAATACTTTTCTCCACTGTCTACTCAAAGTCCAGCAGACACTGGCAGCAGTGTCGTCGCCGGCCACCGCTACCATCATCACAACCACGAACACCCCCCTTCACTCGAAAAAATCACTGTTTGCACCCAAATCGCCTGTACCATCGCACACACAAACCAGCCACCGCAGAACAAAACCAACCACCCATGGCACATCGCACATCAAAATCATACAATCCCTTCACTACAGTACCGTCACCGTCAACCACCATTTTCACCCATTACCAAACCACACATACAACAACAAACCGGTACACACACAAAGGGAATGAATGGTGCAAATTTGAGCAAAAATGTGGAATAAACCCAACCATAAAGAGCTGCAACCACAACAATCGCCGAAGGTTTTGTAGGGGTGAGGAGAAGCGGCGCCATTGCTAGATCGGAGCAGTGGCACCGTGAACAACGACACTGCTATTAGAACGAAGCAGTAGTGAAGAACGTAAGCAACGGCCGCTTCGCCGTTTCTTCGATCTAGTAGTAGCTCGGCTGCTTAGATATAGCAACGGCGAGAGGTTGGGGGATGGTGCTCCAGCGGTGGCCAGTGTGGGAAAGTGTGGAGGAAGAGGTCTCTGTCGCCGGCCCCTGAGATGGTGGAGAGAGAGGCCTTCTGGACTTGACATGAGAGAGAGAATGGGTTGAGCACCGTTGATTAATTATATAGATTTTAATTAATAAATGTTAATTGGTAATTAACGCCTGATTTTTAAAAATGTAAAGTTCATCAACTTATTATTACAATGTAATCTTAAAATGTAGGGCTCCATATAATTTTCCCATCATGAAAGTCACACAACAAGCAAATATATGAACTGCATGCTGCAAATGAACCATGAGTTCAAGATTCAGTAACAAATCAACATATAATTACTCCTTCAAAGTCCAAAATCCTGAAAATCAAATAGGCACACATAAACATACACAAACATACACATGTGACTATTCAGAAACATGAGTTGTGAGGAACCAATGCTACAAGTGAATCACAAATAACCCAAAATTATCAAAATCGAATTTGGAAGGAACAATAGGGAAAAAGGAGTGGAACTGAGTTGTTGAGAATCTTGAGGTCTTTATGTTACTCAAGTGAGTTGAGAGAGAGGATTAGGGGTTTACCTTTTGGAATGGTTGTGTCGGTTTGGGATGTTGAAATGGGGAACCGACTTTTAAATTATTCAGAACTTGACCCGACCCGATCCGATTCGGGTCTGCAATTTACGGTTTAAGTGCCCAGCTATAGGCTCATATGTACAGACTGGCCCAACCCAACCTACCTCTACTTGTTTGGGCAAGAGGAGGGAGTGACACCTCAACCTTACCATCCTTTCTCAAAAAGGTTGAACTTCATCTCTAACAATTTACCCCAAATTTGATGTAATCTTTATCCCAAATTTGGGGTCAAGTGAATAGTACCATTTTTCTTATAATTTCTTAATATTTACCTTGATTATAAATTTGTTAATTAATGACTTTAATTTAAATTAATAACTAATGCGTAAAATGGACCAAATTAAATTAAATTATTGTGAACAAAAATAATATTTTTTAGAAAAAATTAAATTAACAATTATAGAATTATAACATTTCAAATTAAATAATAATTATTATAATATTTACAAATATGATTATTACTGTAACAAAAAAATATTGGAATAATTATGAATATTTAACATTTAAATTAAATATGAATATTACAATTTGGTAAATAAAAAAAGTCAACCCCAAGTTTGGGGTAGTGAATAGTGCAAGGGTAGGATTCGAACTCCCATCCTATAACTATCAGCTTAGTTGAGATTTCTCATTTTCATCTTTCAAGAGTTATGCCCCGAGGGCAACCTTACCATCCTTTCTCAACCCAAGCTTGGGTAGTTCAACCCATTATCACCCTGGTTGTGTGACTTGTGTCCATTTATTAAGGATATCTACAATCACCGAATGTACGATTTGAAGGCAATACGTGATCGTCATTGATTTCAAACAAAAATAACAATTTCCTTGTGAACTTTATACTTCAATTTTTACCTTCTTTCCAAAACATCCAATGTCTCCATTTATCCACCATATTTAAAGAAAATTATCATCTTAGACCATGTACAGGCTAAGATCCAACTCATTGCCATGGAAGGAATAAGAACCGAGAAGATTTTATTTAATTAGAAAGACCTAATGCAGGAAAAACCGGGAAATTTGTTGTATGATATTTATGCTCTAATGCATAATCAAACACACTAAAATTCGAAATTCCTTAATGGATTTTGATAAAGGAACACAATGTGGTTCACGACTAACCATCTAGTCCAATACAACAAGCCTAAATCTTAATCTAACTAAGCTTAAAAAAATTAGCAAATCTAAAAACACTGAAAAAGAGAGTACTAACCACTATCCTATCTTGTATCCACAAGCCTCATTTCCCGCAATTCCATTTGGTGCTATCTGCTTCTCCTTTCTCATCTCAACCACCTTTCTATGAGAGTTCGAGTGCAAAGTGCTCGAGAACGTCGGACTACTTGCAGGACGGTACTCAGGAAGTAGACGACCAGACTTATACCGCACCCCACAAGCATTGCAAAGCGTCTTCGGTCCCATGGGGCCCGCTCGCCACTGTGGCGTCTTGTCAGCTTGGCAATGCAAGCACCTCCTCCCCAAACCAGCTCCATTCTTCATCATCACTGGTAATGGTTGCAACGGAAATGAATCATGAGTTTTGTTCTCGACCTTAACTTCGTTAGACCACAGAAATTGCTGGCTGGGAAGATCGGCGAAGCCAGCTGTTTTTCTTCGCCTCTTGCTTCTGGCACGACCTAGACAGTTGGCCGGGAACTTAAAGCTACCGCACCAGCTCGCAACAGTGCTGCCACTGTTATTGCTATTGCTGCTACTAGTGCTGCTTTCAAGAACCGATACCGGGCTCTGGTGGCTCAACATAAGTTCCGGATTGTCCGACAAAATACCGAAGCATGTTTCCACCGACGGAAACGCGTCCTTGTTGGATAACCATTCCAATTCTTCCTCCACATATTCCTGTTAACGGTTTAACTAAAATAATTATTTATATTTATTTTGAAAGAAGTGACTAAGATCATGACTCGTCCATACCATTAAGTCAACATTATGACATCCACATTTTCAATAATGTGATAGAATATAGCTAGTGCACAAATCTACCAAGTGGACCATTACAAGTTGACAAATTGAGAGAGTAATTTATTTTGTAGGGATAAATTTGTCTTTTAAGAAAGGAAAATGTAACCTCATGTCCACTTATTGCAATGTTTGAAAGGGACCTTGGCATTTATTTTACAGCTCATATTTTATACACTGACAACCAATGCTCCAAGAACAATAAAGTTGAGTCCAAAAATTCAAATTCCAAAAATACCCACGAAAAGAATTTTTAAATCCCGGAATACCCTCGTGCATTATTCAAGTTTCCAAAAACGTTTAGGGTTCACAAGGGCAACTTTGTCATTTAATTACAAAATTGTGGAATATCGGCCGGCAATTTTGACTCGAATACATCAATTCATTTAGACGCGGAGGCGACTAGGAAACCAACTCGTCAAACTCATCCGAGTCGAGACAGAAAATAACAGGGCACAAAAAATCATAAAACCGCCCAAACTCTCCCGAGTCACAGCCAACTCGGAGTTTTTACACCGGGCTTCAAAATGAAGAACACCTTTTAAGAGTAACAGAAAAAGCACGAATGCATGACTTACAGGAAACGAAGCGTTTTGAGTTTCGGTTCGGGTAACTGTTGTCGACGGATTTGTGGATTCAGAAGAAAAATGGCCTTTCAAATTGAAAACGGTTTTCTCTTCTTCCCCTTCCTCTTCCTCTTCTAAAGTGAAGTTCAAAAGGTCATCATCCTCCACGAAACTCACCTCTGTTAATTTCAAAATCTCCATATCTCTGAAAAGCTCTTGCTTCCTTAGGTTTCAGTTTGGTTTATAGAGAGAGAGAGAGAGAGAGAGAGAGAGAGAGAGAAAAGTTAGGTATAAAAAGAGGGATTATTTTTGAAGTAATTGATTCAACTAATGGGCGTGAATTTTTCTTGTGTATTTTGGTAGAATTTCGATTTCCTTTTTTGTACGTTACAAGAGGACTTATACTCTGTTTGCTAGCGCAGGATTTAACTACTCATATTTATTTCATAATTTATAATATCAAGAAAATTACTCAAGAGGTCTCTAATAGTTCACAAGTGTGGTAGCCATGTCTCTTTCCTTTCATTAGAGAGAATCACATCTCCAACTTTTTTACACTATTCGTGGTATCCTAACAAAAAAATGTCTATATAGACGTTAAATGATCAATGTATAACTTTTTTCCTTGTATAATTTTACTTCTTAGTCAGATATTGCATAATAATTTATGACTAGTGTTTATATTTATGTAAAAGTGAAGATAGATGAGTGAGCAGTACTTTTGAGTTCCAAATATTATGCTGGTAATTGATAAATATTGATTTAACTTTTAGGAAATTTAGGAAAACATGTGAGATATATAAGTGGAAATACAATTCAAATATTTAGGGACCCCTTAAAAAATTTCTTTTAATTTATTTAATTTGTACCACTTCATCCACTACCTACATTGTTCGGGAAAAAAAATGATAAGAAAAATCAAAATTAAATGAATATTAAAATTTATTTGAATAAAATTGGAATAATTTTATTTGAATATAATTTATGTCGATAAAATATCATTTTATCGACATTGACATAATTTGACGAGAACTCATATATCTTCTTGTCGTCGGAATCTAATTTTAGGATTTATATGTTCAATAAGTTATTATAATTTTTTATTTGTGTTACATGCATTTATAAGAATTATGTTTGATAAAAAAAATGATTATAAGAGCTTGTTTGGTAAAGGTAAAACTTTTACCACAATTTTTCAAACTCAATCTCAATCATCAATTCTTAGTAAAGTCTACAATTTTTTAGTTTTCAAACATTTTTAAACCACACATCCATAAAAAAATCAAAAAAAAACTACAAAAATCAAAAAATTTCACATTATCAAACAGGCTCTAAGAAATCATTGTTGAAATGTGTAATACCAAAAAACAACATTCTTATCCAAAAGACTCATAAAATAATTGAAAATAAAATGTCAAGGATCATTTGAATGATTTTTTCAAACTTTAGGGATTATTTGCTCTAATTTTTGGATAGAAAAGTTAACAAAGTGGTATATTAAGTGACCAAGTAAAACTTGGTAGAAGTTTGTGTAATAATTGAACTTGAGTGACCTGGTTGAAATTTAACTAAAATTTAAGTGGCATTTTTCAAAAATTCTCTTTCAAACACGCTATAGTCAATTGCAGCATGTGCAGTACGGTCAAACTTCTATGTAATGCAACCAATAGTAAAACGACATATGTTTTTTTTTGGGAAAAAAAAATCTTTTCTTTGACACCACACATGGCGGCGATGATTATGTGGGTTGCTGTCCGTTAATTCAGCTTGTAGGCCCGTTTGGTAAAAGGATTAGGCACTCTATGTTCTGTGTTCATGCGCTTGCTTGTAGGGATGGACATTGTTTGGTTTAGTTATAATTTCAGAAGAACAAAATTAAATTATAAATTGATGGTTTTTTATTAATGGAATCAATTGATTTTTTTAAAGATATGGAACCAAACCGCTCGATTTTGATTTTGTCTGGTTTGGTTCTGGAACCATTACTTAAATTTTTAAATAATAAATTCAAATTAAAATTTGTTTATATCCGCTTCTTCATTATAATACATCTACATCATTACTAAATAAAAAATGAAATTTTTAGTTAACAAAATAAAAATTTAGGAAAAATAACATGTTATTCTAAGTCAAAGAAGAAGAAACTCGCCTGAAAGAAGCTCATCGACTCATTGAAACTTAGAGAATTGAATATAAAGGCCGTTTAGACTTATAGATATAGGTAACGTTGATGTTTTGACTCTCATTCTATCGTGATGCCGTGTGAGTTAAGAATGAAATTTGCTATTTGAGTTTAGGTTAACTCTTGAGAATTGACGAATTTGGTTGAGGATTATATATACATAAATTTTAAAAAATAAACATCAATGCCGTCGATGGTGACTAAGGAGTGTAACGATTACTGTGTTATAGGAGTGCAAGTAAACCAGTGTGAATCAATGTCGTCGATGGTGACTAAGGAGTGCAACGATTACTGTGTTATAGGAGTGCAACGATTACTGGGTTATAAGAGTGCAAGTAAAGCAGTGTGAATGTGCATTTGTAATTGAAAAGAAGAAAAATGAATTAGAATTATAATTTGATTTATGATTTAAAATCTTTATCTAATAGGAAATGAGATAAAATGTATGGTAATAATATTTTTGTACATTTCATGTTTATAATTTCAGTTTTGAATTTTTTGCTGAGATGAATACCCACTAATTTGTAATATATATATATATATATATATATATATATATATATATATATATATATATATATATATATATATATATATATATTGAGTTTGGTTCTTGGTTCTGGTTCTGGATCTTGAATGAGAATCGGAACCAGAACCGAAATCAAATGGTTCTTGAGTATAAGAACCAAACCATATTTTTTTTTTTTTTATATAGAACCGAATTAAACCGCTTGGTTTGATTTGGTTTGGTTCTGGTTTGATCTGGTTTGATTTGGTTTGGTTCGGTTATTTTGTCCACCTCTACTTGCTTGGTTATCTTTAAAATTTATCTTTTTTTACATTATCGAATCTCAACAATTAATTAAAATTCAAGTGCACAATATTTAACTTTTAATCAAATTTCAATCATCTATCACTATTCATTTTTAAAAAATCCACTTTTTAAATAATATCAAACACGCTAAATGTTATTTATAGGAGAGTAATAAAACACATCGTTTTCAAAAGCATTTTCGTTCATGTTATTTAGATGTTCAAGTAAGGATTAGGCAACTTCCACACCATTTTATTTATTCATCTACAACCTATTATCAGGGACGGAGCCAGAGTTTTTATTCCGTGCGAACGACGTAGATTAATAAATGCAAAAATATAAAATAATTTATAATAAAACACAATTGAAAATGGAATACCTTGCAATTGTTCTTTCCAAGTTCTCATGCATTGAAACTGTTTGTAAAATTACTTCAAAACCGAGCTTCAAAAAACCATAATTTTTATATAAAAATATCACTAACCCTAAAATTATATTTTACACATACAACTTTTCAGTTTTCAAAATGAAATTACAAATTAGAGCACTAAACAATGTAAAATAGATAAGAAATTAAGCAAAAACATATTAAAAAAAAAAAATAGATCACTAAACATCCCAAGTGTTTTGTTAAAATCATTTTTTTAAAAGAAAAAAAGGCTTTTGTTCTTTTTTGGCTAAAGCCTAAAAAAAGAAATGTGCATTAGCATGTCAGTGCGATCAGTGGATCGCAATGATCATGAACCAACTCCGCCATTGCCTATTGCATTTAGAAAAAAGAAATCTTTAATTACATATATTCTGTCACTACTAAAAATTATTAAATTAAAAATACATTTAACTATCTGCCTTCGTTCTTTAAAACAATCATTATAATTTATAAATTAATTTATAAATAACACAATTTTCCAAACAATTTTTTAACCGTACACATTTTCTCTCTCTACTTTTCAACCAAACATTTTACCTCAAAAATATAAAAGAATACAAATTTATAATTGTTACAGTGTTACCGAACAAAGAAGTATTGCATTTATAATAATTTTTTAAAAATATCAAAATTTAAAATTAAAACAAATATAATCAAATGAATCATTAAGAAATAGAATGATACAGAAAAGATATATTATGAATTAAAATTAACTATAGTATAATACGAAGAGCAAAATGTGAAATAATTACAAAATATATATTTTACTAGATGAACCGTGTTCTTCTTCTTCTTTTTTTAATCAAACTATTACAACTACAATAACCCCCCCTTCACCCAGCCCTCCCCATGAGAGTTGAAATCCGGCAAGGGCTGGATCTCTGCTGTAACGTTGTTCCTTACTATAATTTGGCGTGAAATTGAAGTTAGATTATAGAATCATTTTCACACTAAATCAGTAAATTGACGTTTTACACCATTTTGAAGTTGGATTGAAAATGTCTTAAAAATGATATATATATATATATATATATATATATATATATATATATATATATAGTTCAAGAATAAGTTGAATATGAGTTGAATATGCCTTCAACGAGATAAGAAACTAGAACTCCAACAACATGAAGTGGAAGACAAAAAAAAAAATAGATAAAATAATATATAAAGCCTAGTTGTAGAGGCTCTATTAGCATGCTGAATCAACAGTTTAATTAATTTAGTTTCTATTTATATAGTATTAGATTTTGTTTAAAAAAGTTACATCACAACATTTCTGGGACAATATTTTTCTTAAAAAATCAACAATTTTGATTGATCAAATATTTTATTCACTAATTTAGACTTTTAAAAATGAATGGATCAATGAATTGCTATCATGTCATTATTTATAGGCTATTGTTTACAAATAGTTTATCAAACAGAGACTTAATGTCAAGTGGAATTTTTATTTTTTTATTATTTTTTTAAAAGTACCACATTGATTGCAATCCACAAAATATATTGAAATGCTATTAAAAATCACTTTCAAACTTCCATTTTATTTTGAATTTCATCCTTGCTTTCACCTAATTTTTCCATCCTTCCAAACACGGCCGTGGAACCTTCTCTTGGTAGTACACCCACCTCACTTCACCTCCAAAACAATCTTGAGAGTTAATTGTTTCAGTGGCCACCGAACTTTATATGATGTCACGATTTATACACTCAACTTCAATATGATTTCAAGTGGCTACCGAACTTTACATGCTGTCACGATTTAGTCACTCAACTTCAATATACTTTCAAATGACCACCAAACTTTGTATGTTATCAAGAATTACCCACTCAACTTTAATACGCTTTCAACCGACCATTGAAGTTTCAAATTCTAGTTTCGGAGAGGCATGTTCAAGTTTAATTTTGAGGTACCAAACGAGGTCAAAATATCAAGTTCTTGGTACCATTTCAAAATACTCACATCATACTTTTGCGTACAATTTACCACACAATGAAGGCGGAAGTTATGGCTTGTCAAAATAAACAATTTAAAACTACTTTTTTGAAACTTTTCGGTAAAGTGGCTTACTTTGTAAAGTCATAACTTCCTCTTCAATTAACCATTTCTTGTGTTGTAAATTGTACGTAAAATTATGCTCTGAGTACTTTGAAATTGTATCAAGAACTTGATGTTTCGACCTCGTTTAATACCTCGAAATTAAACTTGAACATACCTCTCAAAAACTAGAATTTTGAAACTTTAGTGGCCGATTGAAAGCATATTAAAGTTAGGTGGGTAATCCGTGATAGAATACAAAGTTCGGTGGCCACTTGGATGTTTATTGAAGTTGAATGGCTAAATCGTGACATAATATAAAGTTTAGTGGCCAACGGGATGAGACAGTTCAAAGTTCAGTGGCCACTTAGAAATATATGAAAGTTGAATGATTAAATCATGAGAGTATATAAAGTTCGATGGCAAGTGAAACAATTAACTCCAATCTTGCTTGTATTCTTTTGAAATTTTTGTTTGTTGCCCATAATCTCTGATTCTCTCATGTTATGTGGGTCCTATCTACGTATTGATTTTCCACTAGTAGTTGGGAGCTGCAACAAACATTTAAAAGAAACACGTGCTAGTCACATGGAATTGAGGGGAAAAGTAAGTGTAGTTGTATAATACTTTTGCGATCACTTCGTGATTCATGAGTCGACCACCACTAATGGAATCGTAGACTTTATCATAGTTAGCCCTGGCTCCATTAAAAATAATTTTTTTAGAAAAATGTATTTTAAAATAATTATTTTTTAAAGAAGGCATGATTAATTTTTCTTTTTTTTTAATCAATTTACGTATAATATTATTTTATTGAACGATGTAATTGAAAAATAGAAAAAAATGCTTTTTCAGAAATGTAGTCCAAATGGGAGCTTAATTTTTCCGTGTTTTATTAAAGAGAAAGTATCACAAGAAACGAAACCATTAAAAGAATACTCAATAATTTATTGGACATTGTATGGATTATTTTAGTAAGGAAAGAACACTTCATAAAAGCTATGTAAATGATATTACAATTGAGATTTTCATTATATATTTTGTATTTGATAGAATTTTCATATAAATAAAGAGAGAAAGATAACGACTATTAATGTTTGCTCATCCGATGCAATTAAAATCTAACCTATGCGTTCTAAAAGTAATTAGAGATTCTCCATCCTCATTCGAGCAAAGTATCATATGATCACAACCCATGAATTAATATCACGAACATCCTCAACAAAAGATTTTTTCCTATTATCTTCTTCAACTACAAAAATCACACACTTTCAATAAATTATACAACATATTAACCATGCTGTGCTGATGTTACCAAAGAGACTTAACCAGTTGGGAAATAGTAATGAAGCATGAACATGTAGTACGAATTAGGCACCATTTTTAGTGGGATTAAAATTAATTATTAGTAAATTTTAATAAAAGTTGATGAAATGTTTAATTGAAACAATCCTGCTATGGGGATGAAAGGTTGACATAAACTTTTACACTAACACATATGATAATCATTCATTTTTTTACTCCGTACAACTGAAAAATCAACAACTCACATTTATCCACATCATTTTTTATCATACAGGAATCAGGATGACATCAAAGTGTGTGGCGAAGTAGCATTATTCATGGTTAAAAAGTTGTGAATCCCATGAAATATGTTATTAAAATTGATTGTTGACTTTGATTTTGATTAAAATCTAAATTTTATTCCCCTCCAAATAGAGGCTAATATGTTACTGGAAAAAATTGTTTCTTTCGATGGATCCAAATCCACATAACCATTTTTACACGTTTTAATTGAAAATATGATTGAGAAATTGCACAAAACTAGAAGACAAACTCATCATAATTTATACCTATATGTGTGCTTTTCTGAATCATATTAGTAACCAAAGTAAGGAGAAAAAAATAAAATAAAATAAAAAGAGGGCATCTTAGTAGGTTGGAATAAGTTCGTGCATAGGCAGCACAAGAAATGAAATATATGAGGCATCCAATTTAATAGTGGGTTTGTTTAGACTTTAGCGTTAGAGGAGAATGTGGGCAGCCACAATATATATAAGATGCAAAAACGAATAAAATTAAAGAAACAAATGCAAGAAAAGAGTCTCGTTTCGTGTAAAATTGAAATGAATTTTCCATCACAGGAAAAGAGGCTCCCGTGCACCTGTATTATTTCCTGTAAATAAATGAAAATACACAAGACTCACACTCTCAATCTGTAAAGGGAACTTTAAGATGAAAAACCGTCACACTATTCAACTAAATCTCACACAGATAAATACTATCATAACTATGCGTTAGATGGCAAGCCACAAGGATCTTTTGCATTGTCCTCCGATGCTCAATCGTTATCACTAAAAAGTATACAACAAGTGAACGGGTTACATACTGAAATTTTTGGGACACCCCAAAGTTTGACCTTATGTGTGAAATATTAACTATTAAAACGTACGTGTCACTTTTAATTACTGATAGATAGTTATTCAAGTAAGTTCAATTATCTTATATTTCAATGCCACAGCCAAATAACGTAAAGCAGTAAATAACACACAATATGATAATAGAGAAATCCAACGTGAGAAAAATTTCGAGACCAAGTCAGTTACCTCCACTATAAGCAATTTCGGTTACACTTAGATTAATTCAGCTTCGCCTACTAGACAACACAAATCTACCCCTGGTAATCCAATATATAGCTTCCAGATCTTGATGTTGAAGAAAATAATAAGTCAGCATCCAGCTGGATTTTATCAGTTAGTCTAGTCTGGATTTTATCACGCGTTTTATTTTTTTACTGGATCTGTTCTGCTCGCATTGGATATATACATATATATATATATCCATTCCCATTTGATATATTAGGATCAATCATGATTAATCAGGAATAATCAGGATATATGAAATAAAAAGATTTCTCTCCAGTTTTTTTCCTTCTTCTTCGATCTTTAATTTCTTCATGGTATCAGAGCCGGAATAAATCAAATCGAAGGAAATGGATGCTACAGGAACAAATGCAGCTGGAAGATTATGCAACTGGTGCAGAACACAAACATAGTTTCAATGGAGAACCACTTCAATTGCAAGGATCGGATAACCCAGGAATGTTATTGGTAAGTTCACAGCTTACTGGTAATAATTACTTGAGCTGGAATCGCTCAATGAAGATAGCTTTGGGTGCTAAAAACAAACTAGGGTTCATAGATGGTACATTAGAGATTCCGGATGAAAAATCAGCAGAATACGAGAAATGGAAACGAGTGGATTGTATGATCATATCCTGGATCCTAAATTCGATCTCAAAGGATATTGTGGATGCATTTTTGTACACAACTTCAGCTCGAGAATTATGGATTGAACTGGAAGAGAGATTTGGGGAGTGTAATGGACCACTCCTGTATCAGCTGCAAAGGGAAATCAGCAGTTTGAATCAAGGAAATATGTCTGTAGTTGCCTATTATACGAAACTTAAGAAGTTATGGGATGAATTTGCATGTCTATTACCAATTCCATCCTGCAGTTGTGGAGCAGCTAAGGAAGTTGCAGATATGAACACTTTCAACAGGTTAATTCAATTTCTCATGGGCCTAAACGATGGTTTTGATCACATTCGTAATCAAATACTTGTTATGGATCCCTTACCCACCGTCAACAAAGCATACTCCATGATTTTGAGAATTGAGAAACAGAGATCAGTGCACCAAGCATATTCAGATTCAGCAGATTACACTGCATTGACGATTAAAATGCAAGGAACTATTAGGGGAGGAGGATATGGACGAGGATCAGTAAGGGGGAGAGGTTTTTATGGAAAAGGTAATACAGAGGACATATCAAACATGTATTGTAGCCATTGCCACATGACTGGGTACAATAAGGAAGGATGTTTTAAAATTAATGGCTATCCAGATTGGTTCAGAAAGCCAAAGGATCAGAGAGGCAGATTTGCATACAGTAAACCTTTGGCAAACATGGCTGAGTCACCATTGAGCATTGAAGGAAATGAAATAGCAATGGATGATAAATCTCCTTCACTGAGTACAGACATATCTGGTATTGTGCAACAGGAAATCATGAAGTTTATGAAGAATAAAATGCAGATGAATCAAAATGGAGCTGTGAATTTTGCACATTTTGAAGGATTGGCAGACTTTGCAGGTATAAGGTCTACTGAGAATTATCATAATGTTTTTACTGTGCTTGATAAGTTAGAGATAGGATCTTGGATATTGGACACAGGTGCTATGTGACGACCCGAATTCTCGACCATTCGAGTGCCACTAAAAGTGACTCATATCATATTATCGAGACTTAAATAGTAATGTAAAATTATTCAAAAGAATAATTAGAATCCCATAATTTTATTTGTGAATAAAAATAGAACATAATTTTCTTACATAAAGTTCAACATAATTATCTCATCAATCTTAACCACTTTTGCCACTTCCATGTTGACCGCCTCGAACCCTCAATTATCTGAAAATGGTAAATATCGTGGAGTGAGATTTATAAAATCCCAGTAAGTATACCAAGCATAAAATTTTCTTTTGAAAGCATATGGATCATTTTCATCATAACATAGGATAGGATCGAAATACTCATAAACATAGGGAGACACAAGAATTTTACCGAACTTAAATGGCAAGAATTCTTATGTGTAGCGCTACTAAACTCCGTCCCCTTAGCATAATCATAAACATATCATATGGAACCCATAACAATCTTGTGAGATTGATTTCATAGCAATGATCCAAACATTTTCATATAAACATAAGATATACTTACTTGTCATAAGAACATACTTACTTTTCATAAAAACATAAGGTATACTTACTTGTCATAAAAACATACTTACTTTTCATAAAAACATAAGGTGTATTTACCTTTCATAAAAACATACTTACTTTTCATAAAAACATAAGATATACTTACTTGTCATAAAAACATAGTTACTTTTCATAAAAACATAAGGTGTATTTACCTTTCATAAAAACATACTTACTTTTCATAAAAACATAAGGTGTATTTACCTTTCATAAAAACATACTTACTTTTCATAAAAACATAAGATATACTTACTTGTCATAAAAACATACTTACTTTTCATAAAAACATAAGGTGTATTTACCTTTCATAAAAACATACTTACTTTTCATAAAAACATAAGATATACTTACTTGTCATAAAAACATACTTACTTTTCATAAAAACATAAGGTGTATTTACCTTTCATAAAAACATACTTACTTTTCATAAAAACATAAGATATACTTACTTGTCATAAAAACATACTTACTTTTCATAAAAACATAAGGTGTATTTACCTTTCATAAAAACATACTTACTTTTCATAAAAACATAAGATATACTTACTTGTCATAAAAACATACTTACTTTTCATAAAAACATAAGATATACTTACTTATCATAAAAACATACTTACTTTTCATAAAAACTTAAAATATATTTACATTTCATAACAACATACTTAATTTTCATAAAAACATAAGATATACTTACCTTTTAAAAGATTAAAATGAAGTGTAGTAGTAAATGGACCAAAACTTTCTTGACCACCTTGAATTTCTCTTACTTGTGGATTTTGTCAAGAGATTGGAAATAAGTGTATATGTGTAGAGTTGTGTGTAAAAGAGATGGGTTTAAATAGATGTATAAAGTTGGCATATTGTAAACATAATCATTCAATTCTATTAATTTTAACACATCCTTTTCTTAAAGTAAAGCACCATTCATATACTTTTCCATATTTATACAAATAATATGCTCTTCATGATTATATATAATGGAGTATATAAATCATTCATATACTTTTCCATATTTATACAAATATTATGCTCTTCATGATTACATATAATGGAGTCTTATCAATCATTCATATACTTTTCCATATTTATACAAATATTATGCTCTTCATGATTATATATAATGGAGTATATAATTCATTCATATACTTTTCCATATTTATACAAATATTATGCTCTTCATGATTACATATAATGGAGTCTTATCAATCATTCATATACTTTTCCATATTTATACAAATATTATGCTCTTCATGATTATATATAATGGAGTATATAATTCATTCATATACTTTTCCATATTTATACAAATATTATGCTCTTCATGATTACATATAATGGAGTCTTATCAATCATTCATATACTTTTCCATATTTATACAAATATTATGCTCTTCATGATTATATATAATGGAGTATATAATTCATTCATATACTTTTCCATATTTATACAAATATTATGCTCTTCATGATTACATATAATGGAACCTCCCATGCTTGCATATATTTTCTTAATTTCAATAATAAAAGTAATTTTTTGTATAAATAAATATTGGGATAACATTGAATTAAGTACTTGGACTTAATATACTTTAAATCAAGAGAATGGAGATATTTTTAGAAATTCGGAATTTAATTTAAAATCGAACGATCTCGATTATTTCTTGATTTGGCTATACGAATATGTCGTGGCGTTAACTTAATAAAAATGGGTGAAATAGTAGCGACACGATTTTCTATTAAAATAATTATTAATCGCGTAAAAATTCTTGGTCGCTACATGCTAGCAGTCATATGTGCACTAATTTGAGTCTGTTTCACGATTTCAAACCTATTTCAATTCATACACCAGTCTATCTTCCAGATTGTTCAGTAAAATCTGTTACACACATAGGGAGTGTTCTGCTCAATCATAGACTGAAACTCATTGACACTCTTTTCGTTCCTAGCTTCAAATTCAACCTCCTGTCAGTAGCTAAACTTGCTGAAAATGCCCAGATCAAATTCATATTCTATCCTACACATTGTCTATTGCAGGACCTTCAGACTGAAGAGACTCTTGCCATTGGGAAGCTAGTTGGGAAACTCTACATCCTTGAGAAATCTAGCTTGCTTAGAGACACATTTTCTTCTATTCCTTCTGCAGTATCAAATAACTATTTTCCTGACTGTGATTCATTCAAGTTTACTGATGCTAATTGTAATAATACCATGACTGAATGGCACTATAAACTTGGTCATGCCTCAATTCTTGTTTTACAGCATCTTGATTTCATTCCATTTTCTGATATTGATTCTGAAACTTCCATATTGCAACAATGTGAAGCTTGTCATAAAGGGAAACAACAAAGATTTCCCTTTCCAAAAAGCTCTATTCACACAAAAACCATTTTTGACTTAGTGCATGTTGATTTATGGGGCCCCTATAGTCAGCCAGCCTTATCAAAAACACCATACATGCTTACCTTGGTAGACGATTTCAGTAGATGTACTTGGACCTTTTTGATGTCACACAAAACACAAGTTACAAAAATCTTAGAGGGCTTTGTATTGATGATACAAACACAGTTTGGAAAGAAGATAAAGTGTATTAGGAGTGACAATGGGTCTAAATTTACTAGCAGGGAATGCCAACTCCTTTTCCACCAACATGGCATTATCCACCAAAAATCGTGTACCTATTCTCCCCAACAAAACGGGGTAGTGGAGAGAAAACACAAACATCTACTTCAAATGGCAAGGTCTCTAATGTTTCATGCAAATCTACCACTTAAATTTTGGACCTATTCCATTCTCATGGCTACATTTATTATCAACAGATTGCCTAGTCCTGTACTACATTGGAAATCACCCTATGAAATCCTTTATGCTAAGAAACCTGATTACTCTTTGATAAGACCATTTGGTTGTCTTTGCTATGCATCAAACACATTACCACATAAAGCCAAATTTGACTCTAGAGCATACAAGTGCATTTTTATAGGATATAATGCAGGACAAAAGGCTTTTAAGCTGTATGATCTGGGGTCTCACCAGCTGCTGGTTTCTAGAGATGTCAAATTTTTTGAGGGAGTTTTTCCCTTTCAAAAACAAATTGAGTCCCAAATCTCCACTCCTTTACCTGTCCCTATCAATGACTCTATTCCTATTGTTGTTAATGATAAGTATAATGCATCACCATCAGGTACTTTGCCTCAATTACCTGCTTCATCAGACCAATTTACCACACCAAGACAGTCTGTCACACCCAGTCAATCTTTTCCTATTGATATTATGCAATCTTCCTCCTCTCATTCCACTTCTTCCTCTTCATTACCAACCTTATCTGAACCTGTTTCTACTAATGTTCAACCCCCCACTCAACTTAGAAGAAGCTTAAGACAGACAGAAAATCCAGCTTGGCTTCAAGATTTTGTTCTAAATCCTTCAAAACCCAAATTTGTACCTCCAAATAAAGCCCTCATTGCAAATAATAAACCAGTTACTTCTCCACATTTCCTCCTACATTTCCATACTTCACATCTCCACATTTTAGTGACACTTATGTAGCTTTTTTAGCAAATGTGTCCAAAGTTCAGGAACCTTCCTCATACTTACAGGCCAGTGAAAATTCTGATTGGATCAGGGCTATGGATGATGAGTTGAGAGCCTTAGAAACGAATCATACATGGGAACTTACTTCTCTCCCACCTGGGAAACATGCCATTGGGTCTAAATGGGTGTATAAGGTTAAAATGAGTCCAGATGGCAATATAGACAGATTTAAAGCCCGGGCCCGGCTAGTGGCAAAGGGATATAATCAAATTGTTGGAATAGATTATGTTGACAGTTTTTCCCCAGTGGCTAAGCTGGTAACTGTCAGACTCTTCATTGCAATTGCTACAGCCAAATCTTGGCCTTTGCATCAATTAGACATTAACAATGCTTTCTTACATGGCCATTTAACTGAGGATGTTTACATGAAACTACCAGAAGGTTATACAAAGGGCAAACCTGGTCAAGTTTGTAAATTGAGAAAGAGTCTCTATGGGTTGAAACAGGCTTCAAGAGAATGGAACACAGAATTTTGTGCCAAGCTTCAGAATTTTGGTTTTGTTCAGTCCAACCATGATTATTGCCTGTTTGTTAAACAGTCCAGTACATCATTTCTTCTACTCCTTGTTTATGTTGATGATGTTCTTCTCACTGGTAATGACAGCAAAGATATTGATGAGGTCAAGAAATATTTACATCAACTTTTCACTATCAAAGACTTGGGCTTTGCCAAATATTTCTTGGGGATCGAAATTGCTCGTAGTGCTTCTGGAACTTACCTTAACCAAAGAAAGTATGTTCTTGATATTCTTCACGATGCGGGACTTATTGGAACCAAACCAACTTATACTCCTCTTCCTAAAGGTGTTAAGCTTTCGCTGGACTCAAGCCCGGTTCTCCCTGATCCTGATAGATACAGAAGATTGGTTGGAAGGCTTCTCTACCTAAACCTTACAAGACCGGACATCACATTTTCTGTCCAGCAATTAAGTCAATTTGTTCATCAACCTCGTCTTGATCATTGGTCTGCAGCCATTCATCTTCTTAAATACCTCAAAGGATGTCCATCAATAGGCCTATTTTATCCAGCAGAAAATGATTTTCAGATTGAAGCATTCTGTGATGCTGATTGGGCGTCTTGTGTTGATACTAGGAAATCTGTTACCGGTTATTGTGTTTACCTTGGTAAAGCCCTCGTTTCTTGGAAAACAAAGAAACAGACGACCGTTTCTCGATCCTCAGCAGAGGCTGAGTATAGGATGTATAGAAAGATGTTATGGATCATCAAATCATAGGATGTATAGAAAGATGTTATGGCTCCTAAAATTAGACAACAATCTCAAAGAATTTCGTGCATAGGCTGGGTATAAATAGTAGAATGATATGGGCCACGAAAAATAGGTTAAAAATAGGCTTAGGGCGCGTTTTGGCCATCGACCACTCTATTAGGAATTACACGTTGATTTCCTTTTCTTTAACCCACAAGATCTTTTTGATGTTCAAGAAATAATTGAGCAACAAGAAAATAAATAACAGTGACGCAAAATTTTCGGACCGCCAAAGCCTTTCACTATATAATAAATTATTACAATTTTATAGAATTTCACTCACCAACCCAATTCTATAGACTACTGAGAAAATACTAAAAACGAGCTATTATTTATCACAAGTTTCTACCATTTGAATTATCTCACAAAGAGTTCACAAGAAACTACAAAGATAAAACTCTCCAATTTTTTCTAATTAGTCTCACATAAGATTCAAAATATTATGACTCCCTAACACACATATTTATAGGTAAAAACAACCCCTAAAATATGTAGAATTCGTGTACAAGTAAGTTTCCTTACAGAAGTAGAATACAAAAATAAAGTCTTTTACTTTCTTTCCTTTTCACCTTAAATTTGGTCTCCAAGTTAACCACTTTAATAGGGAAGTCAATTGTCCAAGATATTCTCATTCTTAATTTGGGTCAAATATCCCAACACACTCGAGTTGAATTTGAGCAAGATTCGAGCGATTGCTTTTTCCTTAAGGACAGCTCGAGCTATTCGAGCGTCCTGTTTCTGGGTATGGACTGCTCGAGCAGCAGGTTCTGGAAATCACGCTCAAGCGTGAGACGAGCATGATTTGTAGCTTTCGAGTTTCAGCCTCTCTTTTCAACTCAACCATAACCTACCTTATTAACTACACAAAATTGCACCTAAGTCCTTGACTTTTACAAATGTTCAATTTAGTCCGTTGTTCACAGAATTGCCAATTACAAAATCCAAACAACTCCCCCTTTGGCATTCTGTGACAAAAGAACTCAATAAGTCAAGGTACTAAAAACAAAAACAAAACTAACTAAGACAAGCAAAGCCAAGTCTTGTTTTTTGCTTTTCCTTTTTCCTGAAATCAGAAACACTAAAATATCCAGTGTAAAAGCACATGATACAGGAACAACATAATATAATCAAATGAAGGCACAAAATATGAATCAAACATGCTAGTTTGAGACGTGATATAAATACTAATTTAACACCAAAACAAACATTTATACCACAAAACACCAAAACTCAAATAGTTATGCAAAAATGGAATGCATGCAGTACAAACACAATACATGCCCCCCCTTACTTCAACCCTTGAATTTTTGAATGCAGTATGATATAATGTATCTATGTCTCTCCCCTAATGACTCCAAAAATATAGAATTCATGTAATTTCAATGTGTAATTGAATTTCATGCAACACTTTTTGATTCAATTCATTTTCTCCCCCTTTTTGTCACAAATGATGAAGGGTGCAATTTTCAAATCAATTTTTAGCATAATTATGGAACAACTTAAAAATGATGTAGTTGGCATGATAAGTATAATTAATGAATAAAATTCTTCCCACATACTTAACCCCAAGTCAAAATGGAGTAAATTATATAAGAGACTCGTGTGTGTAATGTGTCACTAATCCTTTGTAAGTAGGATTCCACCTTATATTTGTGAGAAAAAACATGCAAAACATCACTGCCAATAAGTTTATCCCCATACTTATGAAAGGTAAACCATTATAATGCAAAGTAGAACCTTAAAATTGAAGCTTATTTGCAAATTTATTTCACACTCCCCCTAACTTCAAGCATATTTTTCCAATAAATCTCAAACTTTATCAAGCTCATTATTTTTCATCTTAACTACAAGTTTCCCTCATTAGGCGACTGAGATGACCCTTGTAGCGAGCTTTCGGGTGGTTAACCCAAGTCAGTTGACCATAGACACCAGGTGATGAAGCATTTCTTAGACTTAATAACTCGAGTCAAATAGGCCTCGACGAAGAACATTAAGATATGAGCATTTTTATAATGTGGGGATTTATAAGAGCTTAGGTCTACTAAAATTGGAGGATATGCTTAGAGCCTGTGTTCTAGACCTGAGCGACAATTGGGAGACTCACTTGCCATTAGTGGAGTTTGCTTACAACAATAGCTTTCAGGCTACCATTGATATGGCATCATACAAAGCACTGTATAGGCGAAGATGTCGATCTCCAGTCTATTGGGATAAGGTTGGTGAGAGGAAGTTATTAAGTACAAAATTGATTGAGAGGACAGCTGAGGCTATCGAGAAGATCAGATTGCCGATTAAAGCTGCCCAAGATAGACAAAAGCTATGCCGATCAAAGGAGAAAGGACTTGGAATTTGATATTAGAGAGAAAGTGTTCTTGAAAGTAGATCCTATGAAGGGTACTATTCGTTTCGGAAAGAGGGGGAAATTAAAGCCTTGTTTTATTGGACCATTTGAAATATTAGAGAAAGTGGGTAATGTGGCTTATCGTTTGGCGTTGCCACCCGAGCTCTCGACTGTACACAATGTCTTTCAAATTTCTTTATTGAGAAAGTATGTTCACAATCCCAGTCACGTACTAAACTTTCAGTAGATTTCGATTCTGGAGAATCTGTCTTATGAGGAGGCACCTATGTACATTATTGATAGAAAAGTCCATCTCTTGAGAAATAAAGAAATTTCACTAGTTAAAGTCCAGTGGGGTAGACATGGTAGCGATGAGGCCACCTGGGAAAAGGAGGATGAGATTCTGACTAAGTATCCTGATATTATATATCAATTAAGTTTAAATTTCGAGGACAAAATTATTTTAAGGGGGTAATGTTGTAGCGACTGAGAATTTTTAAATAATATAAAATCATTTTTCTCGAAAAACGTGTCGCTAGTTTTAACCCTAATTTCATTTTAAAATAAAAGTGTGTTCATCTAGCCATTATAAAGAAAATATAAATCCATTCAAAATCAAGTCCAATCTCGAATATTTTGAAGTATTAAATTCCTTATTATTCTTAAATCCAAATTTTAATAATTTTGAGTCCAATTTATAAAAGTCAAATTTTTATTATTTTAGATCAAAAAATTGTGTTGTCCAAATTTTGATCATTTCAGTCTAATTAGGATATTCTGCTAGCCCAAATTCTTGGCCCATTTACCAACTAGAAAACTGTACCCTAAACATCCACTGTTCAGATCACTCAATCCTCAACCCTCCTCTCAGCAACCACTCCGGGTAAGGAAAATCTTCCTCTCCCTCAAACTTCTTCAATTCAGTATTGCACTGGTGGATTCATGTTGAAGCTGGAACCTCAATCTCTAGCATCAACAACATGATGATTTTCACACAATCTTAAGCCTCAAACCCAACTTTGAACCACCTCTATTTGCAAACCAAAAAGCACCACTGATGCACGTTTCGCCCAAGACTGAGCCCACAGCTAACCATAATCGCCTCACCAACTGCCACATTGAGCACCACCACCGCAGCAGCCGCCTGCAAATCCACATGAACAGCCGTAAAAACCAAGACCAATCTCGAGGCTCAAATAACCCAAGCCTCCCCTGCAACCTCTGCACAACCATTGACTATCTCCACCAACCAACACCACTGTGAAGCCACCTTATCACCACCCAAAGCCACCACCTCCATTAATCTGTTCACCCCCATCACCTCCATCAACGGCCACAACCGGCCTCACCTGAACTACGAACACCACCATCAACGGCCAAAAACTCCTCAAATCCTCACCTAAATCAAAACCTAAACCCAAGAATAACAAAGAAAAACCCAAATACTTACCTACCACCGTCTGCTGTCGGAGTACTTTGCTGAAAATTTGGCCGGAAAATCGCATCTTTGAGCCTCTGCACCCACACCGTAGCCACCATGAGATGGCGGCGCTACACCGTCGGACTGAGTCGGAGGAGAAGGGGCGAAGCCCTTCCTCGATCGTCCATCGCTCTCTCTCTCTCTCTCTCTCTCTCTCTCTCTCTCTCTGTTGCACGAAAATAGGGGGAGAGAGATGAATTTCTTTGTTTTAAAATTAATTTTAAAATTTGCCCCTTTAGTCCCACAGTTTTCGAAAAGGTTTAATTCAGTCTCTTCAGTTTTAAAGTCACATATCTCAGCCCCTATTTTTAAAATTTAGTTATTTCAGTCTCTAGTTTTAGAACATTTTATTCAGCCCCTGTAAGTTTAAAATGTTTCCAGTCAGCCCTTAAGTTTCTAAAAATACATTTTCAGCCCTATACTTTCAAACTTCCAATTTCTTTAAAATTACAATTTAGTCCGCAAATGTTATTTTTTTTTACCTTAATATTTAAATTTCGAAATACTAATACAAGGCTTATTTCCTATTTTGGCTAGACGAAACGTATGGATGATTAAGAGATTGAGGTTACTTCACGCTTTAATTTTTACCTGACTCGAGATAAATTGAGGTAGACTCGCCCCCACTAATTAGTTTATATTATAATTGCATGTGTTATGTGGATTTATGTGAATTATATGCTTAATTGCATGAGACAAACACAAGAATATCTTTTATGAGATAAGAAGAGAAATTATGTTATGTATGTCATAACTTATATGCTTTATTTGCATAAGACAAGAATATGTTCATTTGCATTCACTATGTGATGTCTATGATTAAGAAGAGAATGTCACTGTATTATTTGCATAATTACATGTTCAATTATCTTGTAAATTAATTATTGACGATGAGTCTATTGAGTATTTCTTTTGAAATGCTCACTCCGTTATTTTAACAACATTTGCAGAGTTTGGAGACTGTGATGAATGAGGGGCAGCGATGGCAAACCTTATTTTTAAGTGAAAGTCAAGTTTATTAAACCTTATTAATTTAAATTGTTGAGATTTGGAATTTTTATGGAACGTTTTCAAGTAAATTTATTTAAATTTGAGTTACCGTTACTAATTTTCCAAATGAATGGGATGTTTAAAATTTAGTTTATTTCAGCAATATTTTGTCAAATAGTCAGTTTAAAGGACGACGTGGTGTCCTGAGTTTTACAGAACTCGAGGCGCTACACATGCAACAATAAATAGTCATACGTGATGAAAATACATGCATGCACCAAAAATATCCAATCGGTTAAGTATTAACATGCTCTTATCCTTAAGAGCATTGTAACTAGTATTCAGATTTCTATGATCACTCTTCTTCACCCATTCATGTCTAGTAGCAGAAAACTTACCAAACATTTGTATCATCAATTTGGTCAACCTATTAAGTTGATCAGTGTTCGCTCAAAATAGTGTACCGCAAGCGCACGGGTCGCGTACAAGTAATAAAGTGGACTTTTTGAGTCCGGGTTGTCGATCCCACGAGGAATGTATACTTAATTACACTTTAGTTAATTTAATCTTAACAAATAAAACACACAATTAAAGATGAATTTTTGAAAAATAACTAAAAATCTACTAAAGATGGAAATATAAAAATACTTGAAGGTCTTGAGGGAAAATGTGGTTGGGATTCATGGTTTCATTTAACCGTCGCCTAATTAATTTCTCAACATGCAAATTAACAAATTACTCATTTACAATGTTAGACCCGATTTTCCAAGCTTAGCCAATTACCTCTCTCGAGTGAAATCAACCCTAATCAATTGGTCTAACCTACTATATCTCTATGTCGATTAAGGCCCAATCAATTGCATTAACTCTTTGTGAAAATAGCTCAATGGATCATCTAGGGTTTAAGGTATATCTCTATCCTTAACAAGAACCTAGAGCATTTGTTATTTGGTCTAAAATGCATAATATCTCTCGATTATCATACACTTCACAAAACACATATTTGGTGATCAAGCAAACACATGTAATAATCTCAATAACAAACACACATGAAATAAGCATTTAATCAAATAGCAAATATTAAAATTAATCCAAGCTAGGTTAAATTCATTCCATAAATCCCAACACAAAAATTTAGCTAAACATGTTGGAAGAAAAAGCGATAGATGATAAAACTACAACCCGGATTTTGAAGATTGTTGAAATTTGCAAAACAGTCCTCCAACTTTCGGTTAAGTGCATTTCAGTCCCCATCATCATTTTATGTCCATTTCAGTCCCTGTAATGTTTCTGCATTGAACCTTTCATCTTCCTCAATCTTCTTAGCATCAACTAACTGCTTCCTGGTCTGCTCCAACAGTCACTAGCCTGAACCAGCAAAATCATCCTGCATCAGCTTTGCTTCTCCTCTCAGCTCCAAATTCCAGCAGCTGCAGCAGAACCAGAACTTCTTTTCACCAGTCCAAGCACAGCAGGCAGCCTGCACTTCACTCACTAGCAGCTGCAACAGAACCAGCAGCAGTCCCCTTCAGTTTCGAACCAGCAGCTGCGTTTTCTCAGCTCTAGCAGTCTCCAGTCAGTTTACCTTCCGCTCTGGCAGCAGGCTGTCACTCCCAGGTGCTTCCAGCTTCAGCAACAGATCCAGCAGTGTATTCTCCCCAGCAGCCACCAACCTGCAGCACCCTTCTCCTCCGGTTTGAAACACCTTCGGCAGTAAACCAGTGATTTTCTAGCAATCTGTCACCTTGCTTCCACTGGTTTTTCCCCTGGTTTCACTGCTGCTCCAGTAAAATTGTAGTCTCCAGTAGCTCTACTTTTGTTTGCACCAGCCCGGCTGTCTCCTGGTTATGCAGCAATCAGCTGCTCCAGCCTCCTCTCCGTTTTTCACCAACTAGCTGCTGCCCTTTTCCTCCTATCTATCTTCTTTCTTCCTTCTGCCTATCTATCTCCCTTCTAAAACCAACACCAATCCGTGTATATGTATCAATCTATATCTACTGAAACCTGCAAATGGTTGCTGTCACCAACCATCCACACACAGTTTTTCTCCTCCCTCTGCATTTCCAGCTGATTGTATGTATATATGTGTGTTTTGCAGTACAGCTTCCTTCTCCATCATCTGCCCATCCTTCTCTGTCTCTCAGCATCACCTTTTCCATCATTTCTAGCTGCCTTCCAGCCTTTTTCCCATACTCTCCAGCAGAAAACACGTTCCCAGCCATGGTCTCCTGTCCTTTTCTTTCCAAAATTGCACTTTTGGTCCTTCAACTTTTTGGGATGTTGCAATTGAGTCCTCAAACTTTTGGTTTCTTTCAATTTGGTCCTCTTTAAGCTCAATTGCTCTTCTTTTAGCTCAATTTCTCTCCAATCTTGTCTATTTGCTTTCCAATTGAATTTGTACCTAATTGTACAAGATAAACACAATTTATAAGTAGATATTTGCTCAATTTGTCAATTAAAGTGCTAATTTAGGAACTAAATAAGTGTGTAAAAACACACTTATCACACCCCCAAACTTGAGCTTTTGCTCGTCTCGAGCAAAATTACCTACTAGTGCAATCAAGTAACGTGAAATATAGATCAACAAAGTTGGATAACTTGCAAATTACTCATGAGTGTAAAATTGTATGATCAATTCAAAAGTATGATTCCAAACAATGCTACCAAAAAGAAGTTTAGCTTATCCGATGTTCGATCGGTGTGTATGTGTGCATAGTCACTTTCAATTGTCAATTAAGTTTCGAGAATATTGATGAGTAAAGAGGTTTCAAGTCAAAACTACCCACCGTTAGTGGTCAATTCTTTTTCTTTCCCACTCGTGACATTCACCCCCCTATAAATATTTTTCTTTCCTCTCTCGGGATGCAATTCTAGAAGGTACTCTTAAATCACTCTTTTCTTTTTCCACTCTAGTTTGGGTGTGTTTTACCGACAATCTCGACAACCTAGAAATGCAGTGACTCTCCACTAATGAGTGTTTCGACATTCAAGTTTATACCAAGCAATTCAAACCCACTATTCATCTAAGAGCCCTTATGCAAGTACAAATGCATGATTTCTAAAAATTAACGTGATGAATGCTCGTGTCTTCCCCCACTCCCTTAAGCTTTCTAATTGACCCATGTAGCGAGCTTTAGGTCGGCAACTCCCCGATTGTTTTAAGATCAAAGGGTACCAGGTTTCAAAATACCCCTACAGACTTATTAACTCGAGTCAAAAAGGCTACGAAGTGAGGTAGACTTATTAAGCAAATGCAATGATAATGTGTTTTTTTTTTTTCAAGTGTGTGTGTGAGTACCCTACTCATTAAGCTTTCTAATTGACCCATGTAGCGAGCTTTCGGCCGATGACTCCCAAGTTTCAAACTTAAGGCACCAAGTTTCAAGATACTCCTACGGGCTTAATTACTCAAGTCAAAAAGGCTTCGAGATAGGCAATGCAATGCAAAAAATTAAAATGGGCTTAGAACTTTAGCATACGGTCATTACTTAGCTTATACATGGCGAAATACATTCCACACAAAATTTATTTCCAACATGCATGGAATCACCACACGTCTAGATCGTCTCCTTCACCGGGTCAACCACCCCCAAACTTGTCTTACAATAGGATCAAGAGATTTAGAGTTTTGGGAAACATTTGATAGGTTGATAAAAATTAACAATACGAGCTCACAACCTAGTTCTTCTACTCCATTAACCTCATCACCCTTCAACAATTCCTAAACTTCACCAACAATCAATCATGACTATTGTGCTCAAGATAAATATGATCTTGCATGGATAAGCATTTTGTAAAAGTAGACACAAGTAGCATATTGGTCGTAAATCATGAATCAATAACAATTTTAAACATCTAAGTAATCCTGGCCACGGCAAGGCTATCTAACATGTCAATACACAATAGGAAATCATGTCCCGGCCAAAAACTTGTTCGCTCAAAATAGTGTACCGCAAGCGCACGGGTCGCGTACAAGTAATAAAGTGGACTTTTTGAGTCCGGATTGTCGATCCCACGAGGAATGTATACTTAATTACACTTTAGTTAATTTAATCTTAAAAAATAAAACACACAATTAAAAGATGGATTTTTGTAAATTCTAAATTAAAGAAACTAATTCGAAACCGAATTAAAATACGGAAAATGAAAGATAAAACATGGTTGGGATTCATGGTTTCATTTAACCGTCGCCTAATTAATTTCTCAACATGCAAATTAACAAATTACTCATTTACAATGTTAGACCCGATTTTCCAAGCTTAGCCAATTACCTCTCTCGAGTGAAATCAACCCTAATCAATTGGTCTAACCTACTATATCTCTATGTCGATTAAGGCCCAATCAATTGCATTAACGTTTTGTGAAAATAGCTCAATGGATCATCTAGGGTTTAAGGTATATCTCTATCCTTAACAAGAACCTAGAGCATTTGTTATTTGGTCTAAAATACATAACATCTCTCGATTATCATACACTTCACAAAACACATATTTGGTGATCAAGCAAACACATGTAATAATCTCAATAACAAACACACATGAAATAAGCATTTAATCAAATAGCAAATATTAAAATTAATCCAAGCTAGGTTAAATTCATTCCATAAATCCCAACATTAAAATTTAGCTAAACATGTTGGAAGAAAAAGCGATAGATGAAAACATTACAACCCGGAGTTTGAAGATCGTGAATTTGGCTCGCTGCTTGAGTTGCGTCCAGCCGCAACCTGCTTCACTGCAATTTCTCATTGCAGCCTTGCGTCAGCTTGCATCCAGCCTTGCGTCTAGCTGCAATCATCCCCATTTCAGCTTCACTAATCAGTTCACAGCAACTCTTGCTTGCAATCCAGCACTTCCCTCAGCAAAGCAGCAACACCCTCGCAGCAGCAACCATCCTGATTCCCAGCAGCAGCACTTCTCAGTTGAGTCTCCTTTCTTCAGCAGCACTTCAGCACTTCTTCCACAGGCAGCAGCAATCCAAACCAGTAATTCCATCAGAAAACCAGTAGTAGCTCCCTGCAGCCTGCATTCGTTTCAGCACCAGCGTCTGAGCAAGCAGGCAGCAGCAGTTCCTGATTCAGCACCAGCTACTTCCACTTTCTGCAGCAACAGGTTCAGTTGGCAGCAGCACCAGTTCACAGCCTGTTTTCCACTTCTTCTGCCACCAGCAGTGTCCACGAAGCAGCAACATAACAGCACTTCTCCCAGCAGCAGGTTTTTGATCTACAGCACTAGCCTGCAGTGTTCACAGGCAGCAGTCAGCAGTAGCAGCAGCGTCACCAGCTGCTCCTCTGGTCCTCCCCCTTTGAGCAGCCGTCTGCACCCCAGTAGCAGCAATCCCCCTGGTCTCAGCAGCAGCAGTAGCTGCCCTTAGCTGTAGTCTCCAGTAGCTCTACTTTTGTTTGCACCAGCCCGGCTGTCTCCTGGTTATGCAGCAATCAGCTGCTCCAGCCTCCTCTCCGTTTTTCACCAACTAGCTGCTGCCCTTTTCCTCCTATCTATCTTCTTTCTTCCTTCTGCCTATCTATCTCCCTTCTAAAACCAACACCAATCCGTGTATATGTATCAATCTATATCTACTGAAACCTGCAAATGGTTGCTGTCACCAACCATCCACACACAGTTTTTCTCCTCCCTCTGCATTTCCAGCTGATTGTATGTATATATGTGTGTTTTGCAGTACAGCTTCCTTCTCCATCATCTGCCCATCCTTCTCTGTCTCTCAGCATCACCTTTTCCATCATTTCTAGCTGCCTTCCAGCCTTTTTCCCATACTCTCCAGCAGAAAACACGTTCCCAGCCATGGTCTCCTGTCCTTTTCTTTCCAAAATTGCACTTTTGGTCCTTCAACTTTTTGGGATGTTGCAATTGAGTCCTCAAACTTTTGGTTTCTTTCAATTTGGTCCTCTTTAAGCTCAATTGCTCTTCTTTTAGCTCAATTTCTCTCCAATCTTGTCTATTTGCTTTCCAATTGAATTTGTACCTAATTGTACAAGATAAACACAATTTATAAGTAGATATTTGCTCAATTTGTCAATTAAAGTGCTAATTTAGGAACTAAATAAGTGTGTAAAAACACACTTATCACACCCCCAAACTTGAGCTTTTGCTCGTCTCGAGCAAAATTACCTACTAGTGCAATCAAGTAACGTGAAATATAGATCAACAAAGTTGGATAACTTGCAAATTACTCATGAGTGTAAAATTGTATGATCAATTCAAAAGTATGATTCCAAACAATGCTACCAAAAAGAAGTTTAGCTTATCCGATGTTCGATCGGTGTGTATGTGTGCATAGTCACTTTCAATTGTCAATTAAGTTTCGAGAATATTGATGAGTAAAGAGGTTTCAAGTCAAAACTACCCACCGTTAGTGGTCAATTCTTTTTCTTTCCCACTCGTGACATTCACCCCCCTATAAATATTTTTCTTTCCTCTCTCGGGATGCAATTCTAGAAGGTACTCTTAAATCACTCTTTTCTTTTTCCACTCTAGTTTGGGTGTGTTTTACCGACAATCTCGACAACCTAGAAATGCAGTGACTCTCCACTAATGAGTGTTTCGACATTCAAGTTTATACCAAGCAATTCAAACCCACTATTCATCTAAGAGCCCTTATGCAAGTACAAATGCATGATTTCTAAAAATTAACGTGATGAATGCTCGTGTCTTCCCCCACTCCCTTAAGCTTTCTAATTGACCCATGTAGCGAGCTTTAGGTCGGCAACTCCCCGATTGTTTTAAGATCAAAGGGTACCAGGTTTCAAAATACCCCTACGGACTTATTAACTCGAGTCAAAAAGGCTACGAAGTGAGGTAGACTTATTAAGCAAATGCAATGATAATGTGTTTTTTTTTTTTTTCAAGTGTGTGTGTGAGTACCCTACTCATTAAGCTTTCTAATTGACCCATGTAGCGAGCTTTCGGCCGATGACTCCCAAGTTTCAAACTTAAGGCACCAAGTTTCAAGATACTCCTACGGGCTTAATTACTCAAGTCAAAAAGGCTTCGAGATAGGGCAATGCAATGCAAAAAATTAAAATGGGCTTAGAACTTTAGCATACGGTCATTACTTAGCTTATACATGGCGAAATACACTCCACACAAAATTTATTTCCAACATGCATGGAATCACCACACGTCTAGACCGTCTCCTTCACCGGGTCAACCACCCCCAAACTTGTCTTACAATAGGATCAAGAGATTTAGAGTTTTGGAAAACATTTGATAGGTTGATAAAAATTAACAATACGAGCTCACAACCTAGTTCTTCTACTCCATTAACCTCATCACCCTTCTACAATTCCTAAACTTTACCAACAATCAATCATGACTATTGTGCTCAAGATAAATATGATCTTGCATGGATAAGCATTTTGTAAAAGTAGACACAAGTAGCATATTGGTCATAAATCATGAATCAATAACAATTTTAAACATCTAAGTAATCCTGGCCACGGCAAGGCTATCTAACATGTCAATACACAATAGGAAATCACCCCCAAACTTGAAATGCACATTGTCCTCAATGTGTAAAATTAAATCAAAGTAAGAGGAAAGAAGTTACTAGACATCCCAAGAAGTGGTAGGGCACTCATAAGTAGTCTTGGGCATGTGAACATCTCATTGCAAGCACCAACAATCCACCCCCAAACTTGTGTTGAAGCCTCCAATCGATTGAGCACAATTTTCTCTAATGAGGCATTTCACCGAATACCTTGTGAGCATCCTATGAAAACACAAGAAAAAAAGTAGATAATAAGTGGTGATGATCCAAAAATTTAAATTACATTCATCATCTCAATTCTAACTCATAAATCCAATGTAATTTGCCCATCCACATCAATATTAAATCACACTTGAAGATAAAAGACAATATGAACCAAGTGATTTAAAAATGAGTTTTAAGCAAATTTTGACTTTGAAAGTTTGATATGAGTATATGCTAGAACTAAATGAGAATGTATTAGAGCTATTTCACAATACCCAACTTGAGGAAAATACTTATGGAAGATAGAGATTTGACCTAGCCAATTTATTTGCAAGAAAGTAAATAAAATGCAAGAAGGTAAATAATATGCAAAAAGAATAAAAATAAAAATAAAGCAAGTAAAGGATAGAGAATGGGTTGACTCCCATTAAGCGCTTATTTTAAAGTCATTAGCTCGACTTTTCGCATAAGCACTTCACGGCACTTTAAATGAAGCTTTTGATGCCTTCCCCATTTTTCTTCTTTTGGCTTTGCCCCACTCTTCATTTGATCTAAACACTTGCACCTTGCTCCTTGCAAAGTCATGGGACTTGCCTATTCCCTCCAATTCAAACTCAACTAAGTAGACTTGCACCTCCTCAAGTGGCTTAATCACAAAATCAATTATTGGGCAATCAATGAAGTTGAGAGAATTTGATTTAATCTCTTCCTCATTAATTGCCACTCCTCCAAGCGATTCTTTTGTGATTAAATTGTCATTCTCTTCAAGCTCATCTTCTTTAGTTGATGTCTCCTCGGATTGAATGACCGATCCATAAGTTGAATCCATGGGCAACGGCAAGTTTTTCCTATTGATTCCCAAGAGTGGGTTATACCCCCACATTTGAAATCCTTCCCAATACATGGCATCCCCCATAAGCATATCCTCTTCATCCAGATTGGCAAGCTCATTGTAATACTTTGCAAGTACCTTCTCATTCAATAGTGGAGGACCATCTCCCACAAGAGTGATGTCCTCATCCCAATCATCCGGTACACAATCCCCCAAGAGCATGTAACTCACATCCAATGTATCAATAGCTTGTTTTCGGCATTTCAAATATTTTCTAAACTTAATAAGCTTCGACGTAATCAAACTATTCCCCGAAAACAAACATTGTCCATTACAATGCATCTTGTAACAAAGTTCACAACTTGAATATTCTTCAAGCGTGTATTCATCACCCATGTTGAGATTGTTCATTGCAATTGCGTTTCTATTTTGCCAATGTTAGAATCAAATATGCATAGAAAGAAAACCAAATACAAGAGATATTAGAATTGTGGTGGTTAACCAAAGATAATAAAATAAAACATAAAACAAAAATAATTACAAATTGTTAAAACTAAAATTAACTAAAGTAATAATCAAAGTAAAAACATTCCCCGGCAACGGCGCCAAAAACTTGTTCGCTCAAAATAGTGTACCGCAAGCGCACGGGTCGCGTACAAGTAATAAAGTGGACTTTTTGAGTCTGGGTTGTCGATCCCACGAGGAATGTATACTTAATTACACTTTAGTTAATTTAATCTTAACAAATAAAACACACAATTAAAGATGAATTTTTGAAAAATAACTAAAAATCTACTAAAGATGGAAATATAAAAATACTTGAAGGTCTTGAGGGAAAATGTGGTTGGGATTCATGGTTTCATTTAACCGTCGCCTAATTAATTTCTCAACATGCAAATTAACAAATTACTCATTTACAATGTTAGACCCGATTTTCCAAGCTTAGCCAATTACCTCTCTCGAGTGAAATCAACCCTAATCAATTGGTCTAACCTACTATATCTCTATGTCGATTAAGGCCCAATCAATTGCATTAACTCTTTGTGAAAATAGCTCAATGGATCATCTAGGGTTTAAGGTATATCTCTATCCTTAACAAGAACCTAGAGCATTTGTTATTTGGTCTAAAATGCATAATATCTCTCGATTATCATACACTTCACAAAACACATATTTGGTGATCAAGCAAACACATGTAATAATCTCAATAACAAACACACATGAAATAAGCATTTAATCAAATAGCAAATATTAAAATTAATCCAAGCTAGGTTAAATTCATTCCATAAATCCCAACACAAAAATTTAGCTAAACATGTTGGAAGAAAAAGCGATAGATGATAAAACTACAACCGGATTTTGAAGATTGTTGAAATTTGCAAAACAGTCCTCCAACTTTCGGTTAAGTGCATTTCAGTCCCCATCATCATTTTATGTCCATTTCAGTCCCTGTAATGTTTCTGCATTGAACCTTTCATCTTCCTCAATCTTCTTAGCATCAACTAACTGCTTCCTGGTCTGCTCCAACAGTCACTAGCCTGAACCAGCAAAATCATCCTGCATCAGCTTTGCTTCTCCTCTCAGCTCCAAATTCCAGCAGCTGCAGCAGAACCAGAACTTCTTTTCACCAGTCCAAGCACAGCAGGCAGCCTGCACTTCACTCACTAGCAGCTGCAACAGAACCAGCAGCAGTCCCCTTCAGTTTCGAACCAGCAGCTGCGTTTTCTCAGCTCTAGCAGTCTCCAGTCAGTTTACCTTTCGCTCTGGCAGCAGGCTGTCACTCCCAGGTGCTTCCAGCTTCAGCAACAGATCCAGCAGTGTATTCTCCCCAGCAGCCACCAACCTGCAGCACCCTTCTCCTCCGGTCTGAAACACCTTCGGCAGTAAACCAGTGATTTTCTAGCAATCTGTCACCTTGCTTCCACTGGTTTTTCCCCTGGTTTCACTGATGCTGTCACCAGCAGTAGTCTCCAGTAGCTCTCCTTTTGTTTGCACCAGCCCGGCTGCCTCCTGGTTATGCAGCAATCAGCTGCTCCAGCCTCCTCTCCGTTTTTCACCAACTAGCTGTTGCCCTTTTCCTCCTATCTATCTTCTTTCTTCCTTCTGCCTATCTATCTCCCTTCTAAAACCAACACCAATCCGTGTATATGTATCAATCTATATCTACTGAAACCTGCAAATGGTTGCTGTCACCAACCATCCACACACGGTTTTTCTCCTCCCTCTGCATTTCCAGCTGATTGTATGTATATATGTGTGTTTTGCAGTACAGCTTCCTTCTCCATCATCTGCCCATCCTTCTCTGTCTCTCAGCATCACCTTTTCCATCATTTCCAGCTTCCTTCCAGCCTTTTTCCCATACTCTCCAGCAGAAAACACGTTCCCAGCCATGCTCTCCTGTCCTTTTCTTTCCAAATTGCACTTTTGGTCCTTCAACTTTTTGGGATGTTGCAATTGAGTCCTCAAACTTTTGGTTTCTTTCAATTTGGTCCTCTTTAAGCTCAATTGCTCTTCTTTTAGCTCAATTTCTCTCCAATCTTGTCTATTTGCTTTCCAATTGAATTTGTACCTAATTGTACAAGATAAACACAATTTATAAGTAGATATTTGCTCAATTTGTCAATTAAAGTGCTAATTTAGGAACTAAATAAGTGTGTAAAAACACACTTATCAATCAGCAAGAAATTTAACTTGACCAATGGACTCGTGATTATGATTCCTATTAAATCTCATGTTATGCTTTCTTTTCAAGATATTATGACATCTGGGACATATGTGACCTAACTCACTATGGTGACAACAAGTAGGGAGAATCTTCTGACCATTTTTGAGAGAAGTTGACGTCTATTCCTAGGTCGAAAAATCCTACGTTGAGAGTTAGGTACATATTTAGGCTAGTCACACACAGGGACAAGTATGGTCTTAGATGTACTTGCATTGTTCTTATCAAAACCTAGACCATACCTATTACCAGCAAGCTTGCTCATTCCTAGAATGTTTTCTAACTTGTCAGAACTACTAGAAAAGGCAAGGAATTGAGCTTTGGAATGTTTAAGCTCGCTCAACAGGTTACAAACTTGGATTTCTAAATTTTATTTCTCAACACTCAGCTCACTAGCTAACTTGGAGGTCTTCTCAAGTTCGCTTTCTAAACACACAACCTTCTTTTCTAAGGTATTTCTCTCATCAGTCATAACCTGCAACTTGTTATTGGACTCTACTAGTTTGACCAACAAGTCTTCCTTTTCTAGTTCAATTTTATTCAATTTCCTAAAGGTGGCATTACTCACTTTCTTCAATTTAAAGAACTCCTCTTATAATTGGTCAAACACCTCATGAATATTCTGTTGACTCTCATACTCTTTTCCAGAAGACTCACCACTACATGGGTCACCACTCTTCTTACTGGAACTTTCAGATTCACTCTCTGAATATTTAAAGTTGTCTAATTTTTATTTAAGGCGAGACTGACTGTCACATATTTATCTGGACGGTAGAGTATTAGCAGAAAACGTGAAGTTTTGTTTAGCGTAGATCCAGATGAATCTTGCTATTCCGTATTCGTCTGGATTATAATCCGTGAATAGAATCAATAAATGATGCAGAATTATAAAGAGACAAGAACACAATATTTGAGCTGAATGTGGGAAAAACCCTTTCAGGGAAAACCCACGTGCCGCACCCTGCGGACAAAAATCAATCACTAATTAAGAAATGTTGTTACACAGTTCAATAAAGTTGCAGGATAAATTCACACATAAACTTATCAAACACCCATGAATTAATAAATTACTCCCTGATTCTTCTATGACCTATAATATGAGCTGGCGTTCCACCACTTTTCAGTGGCTTCCCTTGATTCCGCAACAGTTTTCAGCAAATTCGAACTCCCATTCGATCTCAATCCAAGCCTCTTGTTTGATCTTTTGACTAAGTTTTTTTCTTGTAGTGATTGAAAAACTCCTCCCGGAGAACCTTTAGATTTGTAATTTGAATATTGATTTATGCATGAATGAATAAGCGCTAAATATTTTTGATATTCATGCAATGGAGAAGTTTCCGAGAAGGAAGCCGTTTATAGTTCTTGTTCTTTCACAAAGTTTTTGGCTTCACTGTCTTGAGGAAGAAGACGTCCCTTTCTTCCTTTATAGGCACAACTAAATTGCTTGACCATCAAGAATCCTAGTTGTGCAAAATCTCTATTACCTGTAATAAATCAAAGATAATTACAAGTTTAATAGAGATAAGGTAAGAAATCAAAGAAAATAATGAATTAAAAGAATTTCACCATAAGTGAATCACTTACCAACCAAGTGCATCAAACAAACTTGGACTCCAAGAAATAAGGCCATAATTTTCGGCCAATAGGAATATTTTAGCAAGGGTAAAATATTATTACAATACTTATCAAGAATAATAAGTGACAAACATTATCTCCAAATAGTGAATCATTATCACAAATATATAGGAGATAAGTACAATATCAAGTCCAATAAATAATCAAGTAATTTAATTAAACTTAATAAATTCCTAAATACACATAATTAAATTAAATTTAATTAAATTAAAAACATGTAGAAAAATAGAAAATACCAATTTAAATAAGTTAACACTCTTAATCCTAGATTGAAGGTCATGTACTTTCCACTTTCCTCATCGGTGGACTCATCATTCTGGTTACCTGATTCAGACTCACTATCAATTAGAGTGACATTTATAGCTTGCTAGGCTTCTTCCTATTACTAGGACACTCATCTCTCGTGTGCCCAAATCCTTGACGCTCATGACACCTCACATGCTTAGGTACTTTCCTGAACTCTCCAGTTTCTCTTTTATCTTTCTTACCCTTTCTAAATTTACTAGTCATCCTGGTATTTCCCAAATTTCCCTTTTTTAGACTTAAAGAATTTTTTGAACTTCTTAATCATATAAGCAACATCCTTATCTTTAACATCTTCATCAGAAGAGTCAGATTCATCATTCCCAAAGGTGTTCAAGGAAATAGACTTAGATTTAACAGGTTTATCCAAGGTAAGCTCATAAGTTTGAAGGGATCCTACCAGTTCTTCAATTTTCACGGTGCCTATATCCTTACTCTCTTCAATAGAAGTGACTTTAGGTTTGAAATGCTCAGGTAAGGATCTAAGAGATTTTCTCACAATTTTGGACTCAGGAATCCTTTCACATAAGTTGAAACTAGAGTTGACTATGTCATTTAGGCTCTCATAAAAGACATCAAAAGTCTCATCATCCCTCATTCTAGTGTCTTCAAACCTAGTGGTCAACATTTGCAATTTAGAGTATTTAACAGCCCGAGTTCCTGCATGTGTGGTCTGCAAAATATCTCAAACCTCTTTAGCTACCTCACAAATGGATATTCTCCAAAATTCCTCCTGGGAGACAGCCATAAATAGGGCATGTAAGTCTTTGCTGCTCCAATTTGATGTGAACCCGTTTGGGAAACATGATGAAGTGCGAAAGAAACATCGAAAAGTTTTGAATTCAAGTTGGAATGTAGACTGGAGAATCTTAACCCAAATTTCACGACGCAAGTATTTGACGATGCGGAAGAAAGAACCAAAATTTGTGAAATACCACAAGGAGCTATCTAATTTTCTTGATAAGTTTCTGATTTTGTATGCCACAAATATTCATAATATTTGATAAGTTCGGATGAATACCACAAGAATCAATCTTGATAAGTTCTAGGAAAATAAAGGAATCCACCTTTAATTTATTGAATCCTCAATAAAAATGTTTATTAAACCAAAACTAACTATTACAATGAATAAAACTTGACTATAAAGCAGTGAAAATGGACTAAGTTAACCCTAGTCGCTATAGAGGTACAAAATAAAACCTAACAAAATTAAAAACTGAAAAATAACATAAAAAATGCGAAAACCCTAGTTCAGTTGAACCATGTGATCGTGTGGTTGTACATCCCGTGATCGCGTGGAGTACTTGAAAACAAACAGCTTAAAATTTTTTACGTCGCGCAATCGCGTGGTGGCAATTTTTAGCCCGTGTTGAATTTTGACCTCAATTTGATTCTTGGTTCATTTCTTGAATTGATCACTTGTTTTAGCCATGAATATTCTCCAACATCCTTTATTGATATTTGAAGCCCCCTCATATGAACTTGAAGTCTTGTTTAGCTTGAATGTTTGAATTTTCCCATCAAGCCCACTATGATTCAGGTCACAATTGCATTCATCTCTCTCATTCCTAGTCCAGTTTGCTATGGGTGTGGGGGTGACTATGCCAGCAATAGTAGTAGATGGTTTTGACCATTCATTTAAAACACTACGCCGCACTTGTTCATCTATGGACTTTAAATAAGGCCCTCATCTTAACTTTCCAATAAGGACAATTTGAGCAATCGAATAATGGCGGGACAAATAATAAACTACTCATCTAGACAAAAGAGTTTAGGAATTCAAATTAGGCCCTGACACCAATTGAGATTTCTGGGACACCCCCAAAGTTCGACATTATGTGTGGAATAATCACTATTAAAAAGAACGCGCCACTTTTAATTATTGATAGATGGTTATTCAAGCAAGTCCAATTATCCTATATTTGAATACCACAACCAAATATCATAAAGGAGTAAATAACACACAATATGGTGATGGAGAAACCTAATGTGGAAAAAACTCCAAAATCAAGCTAGTTACCTCCACTATAAGCAATTTCAGTTATAGTTAGATTTATCCACCTTCCCCTACTAGACAAGAAAAATCTACCCCTGCCAACACAAGATACAGCTAACTCTAACAGCTTCTAGATCTTGATGTTTCTTCCAAATGGATATCCCAAGAACTTCCCATTCTTGTTAAACTTCCTCGCATGTAGTCCAACCTTCTTCAACCTCCAGCAACTCTAAAATTTCACAATTGAAGAAGTAATCATTAGATCAAAGGATGCCAAGTGTTTGATTAGGAACAATTGATGTTTTTCTAATTCGGGTTTTTAGGTCACAAGAAGAACATGAATTCAACCAATGGTGAATTTGGTTCTTAGATTATCAAATCATAGGATTTATAGAAAGATGTTATGGCTATGAAAATTAGACAACAACCTCAGAAAATTTCATGCATGGGCTTTGGTATATATAGTAGAGTGATATGGGCCACAAAAATAGGTTAAAAACAGACTTAGGGCTCGTTTTGGCCGTCGACCGCTTGAGTTGAATTCAAGTAGGATTCGAGCAGTCACTTTTTCCTTAAGGATCGATCGAGCGCTATTCAAGCGTGATTTGAGCATCCTGCTTTTTGGCATTGACCGCTTGAGCGCTATTCGGGCGGCAAGGTTTTGGAAATCACGCTCAAGCATGAGTCGAGCATGATCTATAGCTTCTGAATTTCAGCCTTTCTTTTCAATCCAACCCTAACCTACCTTATCAACTATACAAAATTGCACCTAAGTCCTTAACTTTTATAAATGTTCAATTTAGTCCGTTATTCGCAGAATTACCAATTACAAAATCATGACACATACAAACACCAAAGTGGAATAATGATTCTGGATTGTCAGTCTCACGAGTAGCGTTTCCTTAATTACATGATATTTAATTTAGTTTTAACAAAAAATAAAAAAACAATAAAATTTGAAATTTTGAAAATAATAAAACTAACTTTCAATTCTACAAAAATAACAAAACTTGAAGATTAAATAGTTTGGATTCATGATTTAATTAACTTTCCTAATTAATTTCTCAACATGCCAATTAAAAAAGGAAAAATATATTACCACCACAATTTATACTAAATATACCACCTTATATTTACACCACTAATAAATATATTATTTATAAATACATTACACTACAAATACAAGCATACCCTTTTATCTAATTCTAAAGACACAATGGGATAGAATTTGTACACCACAATATCGTTTCTCTCAACCCATTAGCTTCTCCATTCACAATGTCTTCTAGGTTTCTTAGTTTCACGTGAAGGATTGATTTCGGTGAGGAGTACTTGTTATTCTACTTGTATTATGTTTGATTTCAACTTTTAATTTCCAATTGATGTCTGATTTGAGCTCATTAGTCTTCCAATTTGTGCCTGATTTCAACGAGCAGGTTCACTCATCTTCTTTGACCCCATTTCTACACTTCATCCTTCTGGGTGTTTTTCATTGTTTAGAGGCTGGGAAGATACCACATAAGAGGAAAATTTTAGATCAAAAATTTGAGCTACCTTAGGTTTGGAGGTAGGAAAGATACATCATAAGAGGAAAAACTAAGATGATGATTGAAAAAGAAAAAAAACAACCAAGGAGAAAGCAACTCTTGGCTCAGTTCCTTTTCCCATTTTGCATTTCCTTCAAAACTAACTTGAAGGAATTAGAGTACGAGCTTGAGTTCTTCTTGAGGCTGTAAAGCATATGTGAAGCACACTGAATTGGATAAGGTAGAGTCTAAGCTTGATAAATATATATTTATCGAATATCCAAAATAGACAATTAAATATTAATTCTATAACCCCTACTCAGAAAAAGTCTTCGTTTTTAGACATGCACTCTTCCTACAGAAATGTTTCATACTAGGGGAGGATAGAGGGAGCAAAATATAATTTGAAGAAGTTCAAGAATCACAAATTCAACTAACAAAATAGATGAGAAATAGATTGATCCCACACCAGCTAAGGGACAAACTCATGATCAGAAAGTAGAGACTCCTTATGACACGACAACTCAGCATAAATTTAGTAGGATCATTCGACTTAGTAGAAATGAATTCACGATTACTAATCAAGGATAATTAGCCTACGAATAATGCAGAAGCAGAGTCAAGCGACTCAAGGAGATGGAAAGAAGCCATGGACTCTAAGATGGAAACATTCATACCTACAAAGTAAGACTAATAGTGAAATGTTACATGCAAAGACAATGAGTTGACTTTTATTAAACCTTTTCATATGTAGCCATGCATAAGTCCATTCAAATCTTGCTTGTAAATAGCTTCATACCATGATTAGAAGATATGGTAAGATATGGTAGAAGGAAATCAAAATTGCATTCCTGAGATGAAATATGCAACGGGAAGTGCTTGTGACACAACCTAGAAGTTTTGAATCCAAAGATGTTAACAAGGTATGCAAGCTTGCCCAATCTGTATATAGATTGAAATAAACCTTAAGGAGCTGGAATATTCTCTTTGACGAGACAATCAAAAGACTTGATTTTATCAAAAATAAAAGGAAATGTGTGTTTATAAAAGCAAGTTGGGCTGTCTTCGTATTTCTAATAATATATGTGGGTGACATATTATTAATGAAAAAGACATAACTCTACTTCTTTGCTAAAATTACGGTAATAAAAGATCTTCTTCAAGCAAGATATGGGAGAAGCAACTTATATATTAGAGATAAAGATCTATAACGATTGTCTCTCAACACACACTCAGCCCCTCAACTCCACCTCCATAGCCGAACATGCACACTGCCAAAATAGAACTTGACCACCATCGATTCTCCATTACTACCTCCAAACCAACTTCAATTTGCAATCTCTTATTTCACACAACTCAACAGCCTGCCAACTTCAATCCAAACAGAACACCATCCGCTATACACCACATGACTGTCAACCAAAGCCGAGTCTAACTTATTACAGAACCACCGTCAACGACCGCCCAAATTGAGCCATCTTCTGCATTCAATCCCACCAAACCAAACTGAACTTCAATAACACAGTGAACCATAACTAGGCCACTGCCTTCCACCTGAACCACCATCAGCACACCACAGCGTCGCCGAATCATCAACCATTGCACAAGACCGAAACCCACCACCCGTCACAGACGAAGCCACAAACAAATCAATACACTGCAACCTCACCACCGTTGCCAAGGAATCACCTGACCGCAACCACACTGCCCTCCTCAACGCCCCCCAATCAACCACAAATCAATCCAAGAAAATCCAAAACAAACCCAGAAACAAATCAAGAAGCCCAATTACTTACCTTGATCGTTGAATTTTCATCGGAAACACACAGTCACAAAGCCGAACCCAGCCTCGGTTCTTGTCCCAAACAATCACCCAAATCCTTCTTCCACACACAAGCCCACACCTATTCCGCCGCCTCCTCGCGACGGTGACATCATCGCCAGATATGGCGTCGGCAAAGGCCCTAAACCGCGACACCAATGCCCGTCCCTCTCCTGCTCTCCTTTTTTCGAACCAGAACAACGAGAGAGTGGAGATGTTTTGGTTTTAAAGTGTGACTAGTTCTTACCCGTGCGATGCACGACAATTATTATGAGTGATTCTAAAAGAAAATATTATGATGTTCAAATGTTCACATAATAAGATAAATAATTCATAGATAATTTTGTACAATATTAATAATGTCTATTTAATTTTGAAAATTCAACAAAATTTATATACGTTTATGAAAACATCTTTAAAAACTACATTTATGATAGAATTTGTTGATTGTCCATCTTTGTCACAAATTAGTATATTCAATTCAGTACAATTGGTAATTCAAGAGACTATTACATAGAATTATCCATGACTGAAAATTGATTTTTCAGATAAAGCCTAACATGCGAAAGAGATTGACCGTGACTCTTGTTTATGAAGGGAAATGCTAGAGGAATCGATATGTAGACTGGAAGTTTTTTATGATTTTTCGAGGGTTGTTCAAATTGGGGTTGATATAATGGGTGAATGATAGAGAGCTATGAGTGTAGATATATTACTTTATCTTAAAATTTCAACACATATAGCAAGATTGTTAATAAAATTGTTTATAAACAATTTTACATAAGGGATGTTGATTTATGAATAATATAATTTCTCGAAACATTTTGTAGTAATAGGAATTATCATTTACCACAACACAATATACCTCAAAAACTCATAAATCAATTTAAATTTGTTACAGTGTACGGACCACCACTTTCATCTTTTTCTTCAAATTCATTTTCAGTTATAAATTTATGTGGGACTCAAAACTTTTCAACCACATTCTCTCAAAATTAAATTCATTTTCAACCATAAATTTATGTGGGGCTCATCACTTTTCAACCAAGTATTCTCTCAAAATTCCTCAAAAACTACCTACACGAAACATACACATGAGTTAGTTGAAAAATAATATATAAATACAATTTTTTTATAACCCCGTCTAAGAAGCAAATGAGAGAACAATGCACAACACAAATAGACCTCTACTCACAAAATAAACCAAAATTTCATGCACTCTATCGAGACGGTGAGTTCTGCATCTAGACCACCTTCTTCCACGTCTCTTGGCTAGAAATCTCATCCTACCACCTCCCAACATTCTTCCACAAAATGAAAAGTTCCCCTCTACCACGCATTCACCAAGTACCACGACATAGGCAAGTGATAAAGATCAGCCAATGTTAATTCATTGCCAGCCAAATATCGGCTCTCTCCAAGACTGTTCCCATACACATCCAGCACTTTCCGAAGCTTCTCTTCATTTTGCTCGATCAAACTCTCGTCTTGCTTGATCTTCGTCCGCGGTGCAAGAGCTAGTTGAAACACAAGAACTGAGGTTGGTGGACTAAAGTTTTGGCCTTCAATCTCTATCCATTGATCAATTGTTGCTTTCTCTGACGGGTTTGTGCCAAACAGCCCCTTGTTTCCTTAATTTGCATACTTATCACAAACATATCTAGATATGGCTCTGGATTCTGGTTTCATCAAAGACATGAAAGAGAACAAATGAAATCCAAATCCAATAAAGTATGAGTATCTATAATTTCGCATAAGCATTAACTATAAATACATGTGACCTGTATTTCCTCCCAGAAAATATATGAGACTGATACTCTTTTTCTTTGCACTATTGTTGGTAAAAATTTGTATTTCCTCCCATTTCCTCCCACAAAATATATGAGATTGTATTCTTTTATTCCAAGGATAATCCCATGAAAATGGTGTTTCCCAGAAATTGAAAATTGAAAATGAAACCTTACCCTGCTTTCATCTTTTCATCTTTGAGAGTATCAAATTATTCTGATGGGTCACTTTCAACCCGATATATGACCCAGAAAAGTTCAATTAAAAAAGCTTGCAGATATAGATATAGATCTCTCCAAATTTCATGCACCATGGCCAAGACATAAAACCTAAAAGGGGAAGCATGCATCATAAGATAGATAGTCACCTACAGTTCACCCCGTCCAAGTGATGGCTCCAATAGATTAGCTATGTCTAGACCAACTCCTTCAGCTCTATTCTCGAACTCCTTCAGCAAAAATGAATTGTTCTTTTGCACGATCTCCCATATCAACTGTCCTGGAGTAGTAGCCATTTTTCATTGCAATCCTTAATGACCTTGCACCATAAAAATATCAAAACATCAGAAGAATATAACTAAAGATAAGGCATGTAATAATTAGGCCGAGTACAAACAGATCATCAGTGGTTATTTCGATTGTTGACAGTGCTACTTTCTCAAAAAAGAAAGCAAGAAGCACAACACCTATTTTATACAATATCAGCACATTGGCATAAAAAATTTAACCACACATAAGTGTCAGAAAAAATAGGCATTTAAATAAGGCAGGATTATTGAGGAGAAATTTACCTTCAAGTTTCATCAGAAGAAAAGTAATAATGTAACACTTTTACCTTAATATTAATATGTACGTGGATCCAATTCTGAGTTAACGGATAAGATAATTTAATATGATCTATTAATCAAGGTGAATCAAGAAGGTCGTGATTAAATCAATAAATTACAGTTCGGGTGAGTTTAATGTATGTTGATTTTCATATTTCAACTTCTTCTAAAGAAATACTCAACTAAAAGGCACAAAAATGAAATTCTAAAACTGAAAGTAGTAGTATTGATTGGTATTGTAAAATCATTGTCTGAAATTTAGATTCTCGCCCTTTTCAAATGCGAGAGGGTTATGAAGTTCCTAACCCATGTTTTTTTTTGCCTAGCAATTAGAATAGACATCTAGCTCCATGTGGGCTTGTTTTCCTCTTCTCAGTAAGTATCAGTTTTCCTCTTCTTAGTAATCTAATACTTAATTGCCTACCAAAAGTAGTTTTCAACAACGAAACTGAGAACTTACAAACCCTGTAAACAAATGCACTCACGACCTGACGATCATGTTGAAGTTATGAGAATTTATCCAATCCGAAAAAAACAAAAGTTCAATCAAAGAGACAACGAAAAATACTAAGCAATGTTACATAATAGCAAAAGAGGAACTTCAAACTAACCTGGTAAATTTGAGGGACTGTACTGGTATGGGTTTAGATCTTCTATTACGTTACCTGGAAGAGGGGATCTACATATGTACTCATCAAGTGAAAAAATGATTTGTTCATCACTTGATCCAATTTCAGAAAGTGGGGAAGGCAGAATTGTAATCTAATGGAATGATAAAACATAGCTATCCCTCCCTCCCCCACCTTTTGAACCATTGTATTCGTTTCTAAAATCACATCAATCCCAAACACATCTGTCAAAGCTTACAAATGAATTCAACCGACCAATAGCTACAATCATAGCCTACCATCAAGAGAAATAGTTTGTCTCCTTTTCTTAAGTTTTCGAACACCTTGTGTAATATTGCAGAAGACCTTCTGTTCTAAAAAAAAACACACACCAATTTCTTAATGCTTTTGTTTTTTTTTAATTAGATTGTTTGCCTTAATGGTCCTACATTTTTTGTTTGCTAGCTATATTATAATCAGAAATTCATTCCATGACATGAGTCACAGGATCTTAGTCAAAATAAGGCAATTTTAAAGTTTATATGAATACATTTGAAATTCCAGAGTTAACTTTTACTTATAGATAAACAAATGTACAAATGAGGATATTCACGATATCTTCTATATCTCTGTTATAAATATACATGAGTTCCATTAAATTCTTGTTGTCTCAGAATGCATGTTGAGTATTTAAAATATAGTGAAGAAAGAAACTATCAATAATTAGCATAAAAAATAGTAATACGAAGCTAATTTAAAAAAAAAAAAAAACTATCAGATGTTAGTGAATTAGACTGAAGAGTTAATTTTTCATAGTGGATTTTAACATAATAATTTGTGCAAGCTCCACATAATGCTGGTAGTTTTGGACTAATAAATTTACCAAATGCATACCTTGTCACATAGTTCATAGGTCTTGGTGTGCAATTTAGCAAGAACATTCTCACATCCAGCCAATTATCTAAGTCTGACCAAGAAATATAGTTTTTAGAATGTATTATCCAAGGAAACAATCTGCTGAAACCAAATTCAGAAACATACACGTATTCCATAATTCTTGAAAATTTACAAACCTATCAAATTCTAACCTTGGTCCCTACTAAATAAATCCATACACAGACCTAATACCCAGGATAACAGGTCTTACCCATGATTTGCAACAACAGATTTACCTTTCTCAACACCAAGTTCCCACGCTGCAGAAATATAAACCACTTCTTGCTTGACACTAAATTTAAGTTAATATAGAACAAAGAAGGATTTCAGATTTTTGGTTCAACAAATCACTACTAAAAGAGAATGCAGATATTTAAGGGTATCTAATGGTACCTTAAGTGCTGTCTGATTCCATAAAAAATCATTTGACTTGAACATTACAGCAGCAATCCAAATGATAACAATGAAACCTGTAAACGTTGTGAAATATCAAACAGAGATTTTGAATAATAATTATAAAGTCCACAGTTTCAACAGACAGAAGATGAAATGGATTTCATAATAATGTGACTAAGCTTTTTCATCCATTCAAGCCAACTCTACATTCTTTGTAGCTTTTTTCCTCCTACAGGGCCAATCTCTCTCACTGAACAAAACTAAACAAAACATTGGAGATTTTGATCTGCCGGATCTAAGCAAATTAATAGGCAAAGAAAAACCCTAACCTCCGTTTTGGAGCGAGAAAGAAGAAGTGAGGGCACTGCAATTTTTGGGCTCCGAAAATGTCGATGCCTTATTTTCGGAGCTGAGAGTCCAGCAGTGTCATAAATTTGCTTGGTAACAGTTTTTCTCATCGAGATAGTGAGAGCTTCAATGTCTTTCCGGCGAATGATGGAGAAGAAAGAGAGCTTTTTGGTATTTCAGAGAGTAAAGGAGTGAATAATGGCAGCGTAGGGTGGAAAGAAAACAGTAAAGAGGGTGCAGTCTAGACAAATTCTGAAAGGTTGATTTCCAGTGTAGTGTCACGGACTTGGAGATTTCAAGCTCCGTGCGGCACTTAGCTCTTCAATCCTCCCGTCGGATACTAGCTAAGTCAGCCTCGCTCCTTGACCAAGCACTTCCCAAAGTGCTTACAAACAAATGACAAAGGAAAGCTAGCAAACTATATTAGAGAGAAATATACTCTTTGTATTAAAACTCTCCAATATTACAATACTCGACCAACACTTGGGACTCTCTTCCACAAGTGCTCTATACAAGCTCTCAAGCTCTCTCTATAAGCTAGCAACTCCAAATCCTTTGATGCTTACAAATGAGGATCCCTACCCCTATTTATACTACCGCTAATCCATCTTCTAGATAATTCTACAATTGTATCTATCACCTAGAAAATTCTACACACATCTATACAAATATACCACTTTCTATAATATTACTTACCAACCTAGATTCTTCTAGAATCTTCCGGAAGAGTTGAAGCTTGGTTGAATCTAGAACCTTCCGTACTCTTCTAGGACACTCCATTCCTTTCTAGAATGTTCCGTCCAATTCTAGAACGTTCCATACACTTCTAGAACGTTCCGCACTTTTCTAGAACGTTCCTTCCCCACGCAACATGCTTGCATTTCATAGCTTCTTTCAATATGCGAGATGCATCTTTCAAAGCTCGACCATGGATCTTTCCAGAACGTACTAGCGTAATCAAGTCTCGTAATCTTCTAGAGTCCTCCATCTCCTTCGAGTACCTTCCTTCCTTGCTATTCTTGCATTGGTCTCTCGAAGGTCTAGGCATTGCATCCCGCAAGCGTCCTTGGCCTACGAACTTGCGCCTGCCCTGTGCTACTACAAATGCATTTGTGTTTGGAGTTTCGGTCATGTGACACGCGAGGCGTGACAGTAGGGTGAAAAGAAAACAGGGTGTTAGTCTAGACAAATTCTGAAAGGTTGATTTAAATTTCACTGGAAGACAATTTTTATCAATCTTCACAACCAAGCCAATTTTAAACTGAGCGGGAATCTTGGACAAAATGTGGGCAGGAATTTCTACTAAAACTCTTCTCCTTTTATATATTAATAGATTTTGTAAAATTTGCCTTTAAGTCCCAACTGTTTTAAAAACGTTAAGTTCAGCCCTTTAATTTTAAACTCGTTATTTCAATTCCCAAATTATTTTAAATAGTATTCAATTTTAGTCCTTGAACTTTTGGAAAATAAATTAGTCAGTCCCCAGATTTTTGAAAATTATATTTTAGCCCCAACTCTTTTTAAATCAATTATTATATATTTTCAATTTAATCCCTAAGCTTTCAAATTCGTTTTAAAAAGTTTAAATTCCAAAATACTAATTTAGATTAATTTTCTTTTTGGCTAGACGAAGCGTTCGGGGATTTAGAAGAATAAAGTGATTATTCCCGCTCAACTTTCAAACTTGTGATTTAAGGTAGACTCGTCTTCACTAATTAGTTTAAATTATAATTGTATGTATTATGTGATTTTACGTGATTTATATGTATTTATTGCATGAGACGAGACGAGATTATCTCTTATGAGATGTTGTTATGCATAACTTACTTGTTTTAATGTATAAGACGAGATTACTCACACCATATATTCTTTAAGAGCCTTTGATTTTTTAAAATAAAAGAGCCTATGTTGATGATGACGACGTCACTGTATAAATTGTATAATTACGTGTTCAATTATTCTATAAATTAATTATTGGCGATGATTCTACTGTGTATTTTTATGAAACGCTCATTCCTTTTTTTACAACATTTGCAGATATTGGAGATGAAGGCTGACGCGATCCCCGTCGGGGAATCTCGTCGAAAACGCGGAATAACGAAATCTAAAACCCTAGGAAAGATCTAACTCAGATCTGACTCGAAAATAACAAGAACTCGAATAAATGAACAGAAATTAAAAGATAGATTGACGATAGGACCTTGACCCAAGATTCACGACGCAAGAAATTGACGATGCGGAATCGAGATCCAAGGTTTTCGAAACACCACAAGGACTTGTCAATTTCCTTGATAAGATTCTAATCGGACACGCCACAAATATTCTCGCGAATATTTGATAAGTACAACGCCACAAATATTTCCACAATAATTGATAGGTCGGATTTGTTCTCGAAGAACACAAAAGGGACTCCTCAACCTTTCAATTGGAGAAAACTCTCTCAACTTTATTAATCTCAAAATCAATCTTAACTGTTTACAATGAATTGAAAAAGCGTATAAATAAGCAAAATAACCTAGCAACTAATTTACTCAAAATAGAATTTTAATTATACTAAAATTCTAAACTAGGAAAATAACCAAAAACTAAAAAAGGAATAAAATAATTAAAAATCTGGAAAATCTGGCCGCTACTCATTTACGGCCGTGAAGAATACATTTACGGCCGTAAAGCCTTCTCTGGTCCAAAATCTGATTCATTAGTTACAGCCGTGACGAATTTCTTACGGCCATGAAGTTTCCTTTTTTTGAACGTTACGGCCGTAACTTCCAGGCTTACGGCCGTAAGCCTCCTTCTGCAGAAAATCTTCATTTTTCCTCGTTAATTGATTACGGCCGTGATTGTAAGATTTACGGCCGTGAATACATGGGTTACGGCCGTGAAGGTCATCCATTACGGCCGTAATGGAATTTCTGCATAAATAATTTCTTTTACTCGATTCGGCTCGATCCGTCCCTCTTCTCGGTTCGACCCCAACACGGAACTTGCTCCGTTTTGCACGTAGATCACTATTATATTGTTGATGGCTCGACTTCGCCCTTCGATGCCTGGTCCGGACACATCATACTCCCTCTCTTGAAAAGGATTCGACCTCGAATCCAATTTTGGCCAGCTTTTCAAACTCCTTCTGCTTTTCTGGGCTCGATGATCATGTTTAAGAATTGTGCGATCCTTTAGACTTTTAGCCTGCTCATTTTTTCCAACGGATTTCTTTCCCGCCTTAAGTTCATGGCTTGACTTCGGTACCTGTAAAACAGATTTTAAAGAACTGGGGAGGGGTTTGTTAGCGTGAGTAAGTGCAAATAGACTCAATTCTGAGGTAGACTCTCTTTTCTTTTGCTTTTTGCACTCAGTCTCTCCTTTTTCTGAGGTTTGAACCTCAACTCTCTTTTCTTTATTTTTCACTCCCTCTCCTTTTTCTGAGGTCGTGGCCTCAACTCTCTTTTCTTTAGTTTCCACTCCCTCTCCTTTTTCTGAGGTCGTGGCCTCAACTCTCTTATTTTTCCCCTCAAACTCACTTTTGACCTTCAATTGATCTTTCAGGGCTTCAGTTGGAGATAGTGGCATTAGAGTAAAATTTTTCCCCCATTTTACCAAGCTGTATCTATTCGTATACCCATCATGTAGCACAACCCTTTTATGTTGCCAAGGTCTCCCCAACAGTATATGACTAATTTGCATTGGCACTACATCACAAATTACCTCATCTGAATACCCACCGACAGAAAATGTCACTAAAGCCTGTCTCTTTACCTTAACTTCCCCTGACTCAGTCAACCATTGTAATTTATAAGGCGTTGGATGTTTCATTAAAGGTAAGCCTAATTTTTCCACCAACATTGTACTGACTACATTAGTACAACTTCCCCCGTCAATCACCAAGCTACAAACTTTTTCATCCACTAAGCATCTAGTGCGAAAAATATTATCCCTTTGCCCATCCACATTTTCCAAAACATTCGCCTTACGCTTAACGCTAAGAACATGCCTATCAATAATTGACTCATCCACCACAACACTTTTAGCCCCTTCACTATCACACCTATCCTTCTTACGTGGACAATCAAGTGCAATGTGACCCCATTCCAAACATTTAAAACACTTAACATTTTTAACCTTAAGAGGCTTGGAATCAAAATTATTTTTACCTTTGGTTGTCGGTTCCTCCCTCCTTTTGTGAACATGATCACTACTCTCCCGTTTTGATATCTCTTTTTGCTTCAATGTCCTTTCACCCATCCCATCTCCGTACCTAGCATGACTTTCACGCTTACTACTCCTCCTAGCCATAGAGTCCGCCGCGATTGCTCCTTTTTCAATTGGGCAATCATCGCATCTCTTTTATCCATCCTAGCCATTGCCTTCTTAAATTTTGCCTGCATCTCTGCCAATAATTCAAAACCCTGCTCCAATATCCTATCCCCTCTTTCGGGCCGTTTGTTGTTACCCATTGACGAATATCTCTCCCCGCGAGACATGGAAATTTGGAATATGGAAAAAAAATGAAATTTTTCGATTTTTTTTTTAATCTGCCAGAGAATTGGACTACGAGTATGGCAGAAAAAACGGAACTGAATTTGGACGAAAAACGAAGAAGAAAAACACTTTTGAATTTTTGGGACTAACTCTTATGGATCAAAATGAAAAAAATTATGACTGACACGAAGAACGCGAAGAACACGAAAAAATCAAGAAAATCAAGAAACACAAGAATCTGAAATAGATCCAAGCTCTGATACCAGATGACGCGATCCCGATCGGGGAATCTCGTCGAAAACGCAGAATAACGAAATCTAAAACCCTAGGAAAGATCTAAATCAGATCTGACTCGAAAATAACAAGAACTCGAATAAATGAACAGAAATTAAAAGATAGATTGACGATAGGACCTTGACCCAAGATTCACGACGCAAGAAATTGACGATGCGGAATCGAGATCCAAGGTTTTCCAAACACCACAAGGACTTGTCAATTTCCTTGATAAGATTCTAATCGGACACGTCACAAATATTCTCGCGAATATTTGATAAGTACAACGCCACAAATATTTCCACAATATTTGATAGGTCGGATTTGTTCTCGAAGAACACAAAAGGGACTCCTCAACCTTTCAATTGGAGAAAACTCTCTCAACTTTATTAATCTCAAAATCAATCTTAACTGTTTACAATGAATTGAAAAAGCGTATAAATAAGCAAAATAACCTAGCAACTAATTTACTCAAAATAGAATTCTAATTATACTAAAATTCTAAACTAGGAAAATAACCAAAAACTAAAAAAGGAATAAAATAATTAAAAATCTGGAAAATCTGGCCGCTACTCATTTACGGCCGTGAAGAATACATTTACGGCCGTAAAGCCTTCTCTGGTCCAAAATCTGATTCATTAGTTACGGCCGTGACGAATTTCTTACGGTCGTGAAGTTTCCTTTTTTTGAACGTTACGGCCGTAACTTCCAGGCTTACGGCCGTAAGCCTCCTTCTGCAGAAAATCTTCATTTTTCCTCGTTAATTGATTACGGCCGTGATTGTAAGATTTACGGCCGTGAATACATGGGTTACGGCCGTGAAGGTCATCCATTACGGCCGTAATGGAATTTCTGCATAAATAATTTCTTTTACTCGATTCGGCTCGATCCGTCCCTCTTCTCGGCTCGACCCCAACATGGAACTTGCTCCGTTTTGCACGTAGATCACTATCATATTGTTGATGGCTCGACTTCGCCCTTCGATGCCTGGTCCGGATCACATCAAAGGCGCTTGATGGAGTGGTGGCAATAATAATTAAATAATAGAAAGCTTATTTTATTCATGTTCAAATTTAGAATGCTAGCAAATTTTATAATTTTGTTAAATGATTTCTTTTGAATTGTTATTTCAAGAAATTCTAAATTATTAAATTTTATTTACCGTTTGGTTTTTATTTAAATGTTGCCAATTATGAGAAAAATTTATTATTCTTCCGCTAAAATCGTTATTTTAAAAAATAGTCGAGACGTTGATGTGGCAAACCGGGTATTTTGAACTGAGGGCATCACATCAAAATCTTGAAATTTTCTTCGAATTGAACGGATGTGAAACTACCATGCTTTAAACTTTTTCCGCGACCTCGTCTAGCAGGAACAAAATTAATATAATTTAGGATTCTAAGTCCTAATTAATACTTTAAAGCTTTTAGGGACTTAATTGAACTTTTTAAAGTAAGCTAATGAGTAATTTGATAAATTTTTAAATCTTTAGGATTTAATCACCAAAATTAGAGAGTTTGGGTCCAAGTTGATGTCATAAAGTACTTTTAAAATTTAATTTAAAGAAGACCAAACTTTAAGGCTCTAGAGGTAGTTAAATTAATCTAGAGGACTAACTTAAACATCTTTAAAACTGTTGGGGCTGAAGGTTAAACACCTTTAAAATTTAAGGATCGAAATGAAAGATCTCAAAACTAAGGGGCTATAGGGTAATTTATATAAAATCAAAAATCATATAATCAGATTAACTCTCTTTCTCTCTCTCTCTCTAAAAAACGAAGGAGCCAACAGAGAGAGAGAAAAGAGATGGCGATCATCGACGACGCAAGGGGAGCTGGTGGCGGTGGCAGCATGAGGTAGTGTGAAAGGATGAAGTGGGCTCGATTCTAGGGTGTGAAAACCGAGAATATGCATTCGGATTTTGGTGGAAGAATCTGGCCGAAACTCCGGCCAAAATGGACTGAAGTATAGATAAGGCATTGTGTCACCTCTATTTTCTTGGTTTCTTGTGTTTTTGGTTTGATTTTTGGATTGGTTGGAGATGGGAAGTGGTTGTGGGCAGGTTGAGGTGTGGTGATGTTGTGTCTGGGTTTCAACAGTGGACATTTTCCTCACATCGATGGTGGTTTGAACAAATGGCATTTTCTTCTCTTTGGATTACATTGAAGGTGAACACTATGCAGTGAAGTGCAAGAGGGAATAGAGAAACTGAAGATTGTTTCTTTGAGTATACCTGTGATTGCCGAGGTAAAATGTTGGACTCGACCTAGGAATTCAAGCTGGAAGAAGTAGTTTGCAATGCTTTGTGTAACATATCAGATATATGATTATCAGTGGAAAGGAATGATCAAAGAGTTGAGAGCTTTACCTAGTTGAAATGCTCAGATTCTTGTGAATTTTTCTTCCAGCCATGAGAGTGAAATCTGGGAGATTGAAATCTCTGAATTTGGTTTTGTTACTGTTGATGAGTCCTACTAAGTTTTGGATATATTTGGACCAACATTGGACTTGATACTATCAATTGGTCTAAATACCCATTATTTAGGGTCAACGTACATATAGGTAAGAATCTACAACCTAATTTTTTGCAATTTACCATATATAAAGAATTCCTAAACTATAGCAAATCAAATATTATGTATTGTGAAATATCCTAAATTATCTCTGATAACATCCCCCTGAAATTGATGCTGGGGGATCAATAAGCACCAATTTGTCAATCAAGAACTGAAGTCGATGACGAAAAAGAGCTTTAGTGAAAATATTTGCAGTTTAATGTTCGCTAGAAATATGAGGCAAAGCAATCACATGCTTATCGAAGGCCTCGCATATGGAGTGATAATCGACTTCGATATGCTTTGTACGCTCATGGTAAACCGGATTAGCAGCTATCTGAATTGAGAGGATCTGGAGACATAGCACGATACTTAGATTCAGTTGAGGATCTGGAGACTCTATCTTGTTTCTTGCTTTTCCAAGAGATGAGGGCACTTCCCAAGAACATACATCATCCAATAACAGAACAACAAGTATCTGCACATCCTGCCCAATCAGCATCACTATATCCCACCAACTGTAAGGAAGATTCCTTAGGGAAGAACAATCCACGTGAAGAAGTGCCCTTCAAATATCTGATAATACGACGAACAACAGCTAGATGAAGATGTCAAGGGGTTTGCATAAATTGACTGACCTGTTGTACAACAAAAGAAATGTCGGGCCGAGTAATTGTCAAGTAGTTCAAACTCCCAACCAGTTGTCGGTACAAGGAGGGGTCTGAAAGAAGCTCGCCTTCCTCACGAGAAAGCTTGAGATTTACCTCCAACGGGGTAAGAACAGAGTTACCCGATTGGAGACCAGCCAAAGAAATTACTTCATGTGTGTATTTGTGCTGATGTAACAATATACCAGACGGAGTATTCTGGATCTCAAGGCCGAGAAAGTACTGCAAAGGTCCAAGATCTTTCATACGAAAAGAGTCCTTGAGATGCTGTTGTAATTGCTGTATTAATTTAGTGTTAGATCCTATAATCACAATGTCATCAACATATACTAGGAGTAACACAATTCTTGCAGAAGTCTTGCGAAGAAAAAGTGATGAATCAAATTGACTTTGAGCAAACTAAAAGTCAAGCAAAGTAGAGCGAAATTTATCAAACCATGCGCGTGAAGCTTGTTTCAATCCATACAAGGACCCGTGTAGCCGAAAAACATCCGATGAAGGTGTAGTAAACATTCCATGAGGTGGAGACATATAGATTTCTTCCTTTATGTCTCCATGTAGAAATGCATTCTTTACATCCATCTGCCTGAGAGACCACCCTGTTGAAGCTGCAAGTGCTAAGACAGTCCTAACAGTAATCATCTTAGCAACTGGGGCAAGTGTTTCTTCATAATCAATTCCATATTCTTGGCGACTCTCAAGGGCCACAAGACGAGCCTTGTATCTATCGAGTGAGCTATCAGATCGAAGTTTCACCGAATATACCCATCTATAGCCAATCGGTTTAACACCAGAAGGACAACCAACAATATCCCAAGTGTGATTTTCTTGAAGAGCATGAATCTCTTTTTGCATATCTTCCTGCCAGCATGCTTGAGAAACTGCCTGAGCATAAGAGTGAGGAACAGAGACAGTATCGAGAGTGGCAGTCAGTGAGGTATGAGAAAAAGCCATACCTATCAGGTGGATGTGTAACCCGAGTGGAGCGCCGAGGTATAGGAGTCACAGGATCAGGCATTGGATTAGTATCTTGAAGGGGTACTGGGTAAGGTCGGAGACGTCGTTGATACAGAAGACCTAGTTTAAATCGCTCAATAGGAGAAGACATGTCATCAAAAGCTAGAAGAAGAACAACAGGAGGATTGGGATTAACCTGAGACTGAAAGTAATATTGATTTTCAAAGAAGATCACATTTCGTGAGATTCGAAATTTATTTGCCTGACCATCATAACAAATAAATCCTTTCTGGATAGGGCTATATCCCATTAAAACACATGTGACAGACTGGGCAGAAAGTTTGTAACGATCAACAGGTGGTAAGTGAACAAAACAAGCACAACCAAAAGTATGAAGAGACTGATACTCGAGAGATTTTCCATGTAAAAAAAGGTAGGGAGAATCAAAATTTAGGGTAGCAGTAGGCAAGCGATTGATCAAATAGACAGCAGTAGATAAAGCTTCGACCCAGAACCTAGTTGGTACAGACGAATCAATCAACAAAGTACGAACAACATCTAAGAGGTGATGATTCTTACGTTCAACGACTCCATTTTGTTGAGGTGTATAGGAACAAGAACGCTGGTGGATGATCCCTTTGTTTTGAAGATATGTCTGGAAAGAATGAGACATGTACTCTCCCCCTGAGTCGGAACGTAAAATTTTGATACGAGTACTGAATTGTGTCTCGATAAGTGTAACAAACTTTTGAAAGACAGAAAACACTTCAGCTTTAGAACGAAGGAAATATATCCAAGTGAATCGACTAAAATCATCGATAAACGTGACAAAGTAATGATATTTCCCATGAGAAACAACAGGAATTACACCCCAAACATTAGTATGTATAATCTCAAAGCAGCTAGAAGCACGACAACCATGCATAGGAAATGGCAAAACTTTACTTTTATCAAGACGACATATAGCACAATCAAAAGAAACAGGAGAAGTAAAAGAATTTTTATTGCCCAAAAAACCATGTTTCATAAGATGAGTTAAGACAACAGAATTGGGGTGACCCAATTTTTTATGCCAAACTTCATTATTATTGGCAGTTGCCGTACATGCAAGAGAAATAGCATTTGAAATGAAAAACTATAAAGGAAATAGACGTCCCACTTTAGGCCCCTTCGCGATCACTGTCCCCAACGCCTGATCCTGTACAAGACAACCACCACGATAAAAATGAACATCACGGTTATGATCCACGAGTTGTCCAATAGAAATCAATTTTGTAGATAATCCAGGAGAGACAAAAACATTTTGTAATGAAGAACCCAAATTACCAACAGCAATAATAGGAAGAGTACTGCCATCAGCAATCTGAATATTTTGTGTCCCTCCATACTTACGAACATCATGGAGACCAATTGGACTACCAGTCATATGATTAGAAGTCCATAATCAACAATCCAAGAAGATGTGAGGTTATTACCGGTACCTTGTAAGCCTAAAGTGGAAAAAGTTGAAACAATCATTTGTTGAACCATGGCAGGTGTGAGAATAGAAGAATCAGAGCTTACTGTGGGTGGAGCAGAAGAAGAAGACGAGGGTTGAACAGTAGCTTGAAATGCATGGGGTTGGAGATTCTGAGGCCGCATTCAACAGTCCTTGATGATATGTCCTTCTTTCTTGCAGTAGTTGCAAAACTTCTTAGGGCAGTTGCGAGCACTATTGATGCAAACCACGTAGCAATTGTAACTACGCAACCCACAAATTATTGGAATCGACCCAAGAACGCCAAAGAATCACGATTTCCAGATTGATTCAAATTAATTGAACCAAGCAACCAACACAATCAATAGATATGCTGACTTCTTGATCACAATGAAAATAAATCTCACCCAAGATTTGAACAAACAAGATTAACTCCCAAGTTCGGATTTTATTCAGTAAAGAATAAGGTTTGAAAGCAAATTGCCTCTCAATAATAATATCAAAGTTGTCTATGAATAATGAAAATTACATCCCTATAAATAGGGTCAAAAACTAGGTTAAGAGATTTAATTATACTAGGAAACAACTAGCTAAAAATAAGGAAATAAAAATTAACCTAAAATTATGCGTATATGTTTTTTACGGCCGTGACCTTTCCCTTTACGGTCGTAACTTGGTTTCTGTTTAATAGTTACGACCGTGACATAATTATTTACGGCCGTAATTCTTATTTCTAAAAATCTCGTTCTTTAACCCGAGGCTTCGTTACGGCTGTGATAAAAACTTTCTTACGGCCGTAAGTCCAATTTCTTCAAATTCTCAATTTTCAGCAGCGAGCTCTTCACGGCCGTAAGAATTACGGGTTACGGCCATGAATTTTGAAACTTTGCAATTTTCTTCGACGGCTTGAATGATGTTGATCCACTCATCGTTTTGGCTCGGTCCCAACATGGAACTTGCTTCTTTTGATGACACGAACATTGTTTTGGCCATTGTTTCTTGAACTAACTTGTCCATTGCTTCATTGTCCCTCTTTGTTTGCAATCGAGTAATCGGTCCTCCTTTGATCTTCAACGGATCTTTGTACGAGCTTGTATCCGTGGTCTGGATCACATCAACTATGGCCGAACTCCTTACAACTGAAGCATTGTACTTTATGCTTTCCTTACCCTTGCGCCGCATATGCTACATTCACAGCTTCAGAAATGACCTTCTCATGAGTCATACCCATTTGAGTGGATAATCGTTGTTCTTCACGGAGTAACTCTCCCAAGCAAATATCTAGAGATGGAACTAGATTTCGGTTCAATAATCTAGCTCGAACAGGCTCAAATTCACGTTGAAGTTTCATCAAGAATTGATCACGCTGGCTTTCAGCATGAACCGTTTGAAGAGCTTCAAGTGCTACAGTCGGAACCTTAGAATGTACTATAGCAGAATACTCGCTCCAAATATTAATAAACTCGGAGTAAAATTGTTCAATGGTCAAATTACCTTGACTAAAATTGTTAATTTCCAGTTCTAACTGAAATTTTCGAGCACTGTGATTTTGATGATAAACCCACTGTAGGTAGTGTTAGCCCAAGAGTAAACTAACCAAGATGGGGGGGGGGGGGTGAATTGGTTTATAAAACTTTTTCAATAAATAATATCAAACTTAAAAATCAATGGGTAAGAGTATGAGCACTTAGTGTCGCAAGTAACTTAACTATCAATATAGTGTGCTATAAATGTGTAAACTTAATTGATAAAGCAAGTATAACACTTAGATATAGTGTTGCACAATATAAATTGATAGAATAGAGTAAGTGCAATGTAAGTAAGTAAGTAAAAGGGATAAGAGAATGCAAACGCGATTTAAGGAGGTTCAATCAACCAACGTGATCTACGTCCCCCGTTACCGAGCTCTCCGTCACGAGCAAGGTCAAATCCACTATATTGGTAACTTACAACAAGGAGTACCAAATCCTTAAGTGACTTACAACAAGGAGCACTTATCCTTAGGTAGTCACAACAAGGAGCACCTACCCTTAACCAACAATCGAGTTTTCACAAGGCTCTCGAAACCACAAGATATAATAAATTGAATTTACAATTGAAATAACTCTCTTGATAAATGATATACTCAAATTAAGTATCGAGAGAGTTAGGCTAACACTTCAATAGATAGCAATGAATTAAGCTCGAGTGTTAGAGAAAAACTTTGATGCAAATGATAATGAAAAGTTCAATGCAATCAAACAAAGTTTTTCAAATAATGTCTTGTTAAAATATTGAATCAAATTAAGTACCAAGAGATGCCACACTTGAATAATTAACAATAAGTTAAGCTCAAAGTGTCAATAAGTTAAGCTCAAAGTGTTTAGGCAATGGAACTTTGATGAATCAAATGATAATGAAAAATGTAGCACAAATAATCAAAGTTCCTTAATTGGAATTTCTCTCTTTTAAAAGATTAAAACAAGTTTAGAACAAAGAGAGACTTACACTTCAATTCCAATATATAATGCGAAGATATTGAAGAAGTTTATGCAATGTAAAACCAAGAATCTTCACAAAAACTTTCTTTCAAGAACTTTGATGAGTTTTGATAAAACAAAGTTGGATCAATCAAAGTATTCTAATAAAGATAGATAAATATAAATCAAGTAAGAACATTGAATTTTTCATAAGAAAGCTTCTCTAAAATCTCCTCTTAGTTGTTGAAAATGAATGCAAGAGAGAAGGCTATTTATAAAGCAAATTTTGCACATACTGTCTTTTGCGGTCGACCTATCCGGCCATGCGGTCGACCTCAATATAGCCGTTGCGAAAAAATAGCCGTTAGAGTTCAAAAATAGACAGTGCGGTCGACCTCAAAGGGCCATGTAGTCGACCTCATATATTTGCGGTCAACCTCAAAAATCAGGATTTCAAATTTTTGATTTTTCAAGGTTTTCTGATCAAGGTTGATTTTGAAAAACATATTTTAATGGCTTTAAAAATGTTACTTGAGCTTTATGAAGTGCGTTGCCAACTATTGATGCATTAACTTTACATAAGATTGAAAAGCAATTTGTAAATGCTCAATTCTTTTTAGGTTTCATTGCTTGGTCTTCATGCTTTCCGACTTGAAATTTGATCTCGAATATCTTCGATTCTTTCTTGATCTTCTTTGTGTCTCACGTGCTTGATCACATAGTTTTGATTTATGTCTTTAATAGACGATTTGAACATTGAATGCTTTGAATTATATGAAACACTTGAAGCACACTTATTAGCAACACAATATATTCTTGTTTGTTATGATCAAAACAATAAGGTCAAGTTGACCATAGGTCAACAGGTAGGCCCACATAGCCTAAGCCGTAGTAAAACTCTGAAGATTGGTGATAATATGGGGCTCAATTGTTCCCAATAAGTAAGAAATTACTTTAGCATCCTTAACCTCCCATTGGGCAAGTTCTTTTAAATCAGTAGGAGCAAGAATAGTACTGTCAATATGATCATATAATTCTTTCCCTTTTAAAAACATTTTAAATTGAAATTCCCATGTAGGAAAGTTCTTTCCAGTGAAACGAATGATAGTATTCTCAAAAGACATGATGAAAAAAAAATCAGGGAATCTCGACTAAAATAAAATGTATTCTTTGGAGAAAATCCAAACCAAACACAAGCCCAGGTACTAAATCACAGCCCAATATTACTAACAATTCAAGCCCAATAATAAAGACCCAAGAGAATTCCTCAAAAAATAGCCCAATATTTCTAACAATTCAAGCCCAATACTAATGACCCAAGAGAATTCTTCCAAAATAAAGGCCCAAGCCCCTATTATACCCGTCTAACCCAGTCGGCGAAGGGAGACGCTGATCCCGAAGTCCCGCTCCAAAATCAGACGCCAATCCGAGGTCGCGCTCCAAAATCAGACGCCAATTTGAGGTCATGCTCTAAAATAGAACCCAAACCCGACGTCACAGCTACTTTAGAAAAGTCCGATCACTGCCGAGGAATGCTTGACTGCCGCCGAGAAATGCTGATGAACACCCAACCACAGATACTGTGACACAGAGGTTGGCTACCACTTTGCAACCATCGAGAATCAAAGAACCCGCACGAGAGAACGATTCTTTACCCAGAACCGATCGTTGACAGCCATAGCAGTGGACCCGAGAGCAAGATGCACAGAAAAGAATTTCTTTTCTCGTTGCACACGAAGGATTGAGACCACACAGATGAATATCAAAGTAGAGGCTCTGATACCATGTCAATTGGTCTGAATACCCATTATTTAGGGTCTCCTTTCATTATACAGAAGAGAACGTACATATACAAGGTAAGAATTTACAACCTAATTACATGCAATTTACCATATATAAAGAATTCCTAAACTATAGCAAATCAAATATTACGTATTGTAAAATATCCTAAATTTTCTCTGTTAGCAGATACTTGGGCTTAAGGAGTACTGGATTAAGAATAATTTTAACTAGATTGAACCTAAAACAAATTTTAAAAACAAGAGACTAAGTTTGATAGTTGGGCCATGAATAATTTGAATTTGATGAATGTTGTAAATCTTGACCCATAGAAGATAGAATCTTCAAGTATAAAAACTGTTCTTAATTTCTTATATTATATGTTCCGCTAGACAATTAGATGGACGTAATATAAATTCTAAAATTAGTAAGGAAGGTCGAAGCGACAAAACTTAATTGATATATATATATATATATATATATATCTATATATATATATATATATATATATATATATATATATATATATATATATATATATAGGTCGCTACAACTTGAGGAGGTAACTTTGAACGAGTGCAGCGCAATCTTGCAAAAGAAGATGCCATCGAAGCTCAAAGACACAGGGAGCTTTTATATATCTTACATTATTGGAGAAAAAGGTTTTTATTCATGTTTGGATTGGTCATAGAAATATAAGCTCGTCTCTTGTAGAAAAATGTGTTTATGCATCGCTCGAAAGGGGATATAAACAACTATAAGAATACGAATTTTCAATACTTCATAAATTATGGTTAAATGTTTAAGTCAAACACATGGATGATAGGGTTAACATGGATTTATGATTATAACACGTTCAATTCATAGTTTTTACGAAACAAATTTTCTCGTTCTTTTTAGTTAAGTTTTAATTCCAAAATTCTCAAACCAAAGCTTTTCATAATTCCGATTAAGAATTCGTAATCCAAAATACAATTTGCACAATTCTTGTGAGAACTATATTCGAACTTAAAATTCACTTTATTACTTGTGCAATCCGTATACTTACGGTCAGTGAACAAGTGGTAAGTTGGAGACATTCCAAATGAGAAACAACCGTTGATTAAATAAAGGAAGCCTAATACGTTGCCATTTCAGAAACATCAAAGGTGTAGTCTTGATCAAGAAACTTACTAATGAACTTGGAGTAGTTCCTAACATTGCTGATCCTAATATAACAATGGAACCATTGTGCAAAGCGAATGAACTAAGGTCTTATCAATGACTCAAACATGTGTTAAGGCAATTTCATCTCATCGGAGAGATAATATAAAGAAATGACCAAAAGAAAGTACAAGTTCCTACAAGTTTCAATATTGCAGATCCACTGACAAAGAGTTGTCATAGAATAAACATTATCATCATGTAGACTCTGATGGTATTAAATACATAAGTTATTGGATTTAGTGCAATTGGAAGTTTGTAAGTGTTATGCTCTGAGTCCAATCATTTGACCAAACACTTATTAATATTTTTTTATTGATTTAATATTTGATAGATCTGTTATTTAATCTATTAAGAATATTATTATTATTATTGAAAACTAAATCAACGGAGTTCATAGATTCAAGTCTGGATAACTTGTTAATCACAAGGAGTTGCGATTGTGATATATAAGTTATATATGATTAAATTTTAAATCATCATTGTTCGTTTATTGAACACTTGTATGTTTTGTTAAGAGAATAAAATATTGGACACAAGTATGTTTTGTTAAGAGAATAAAATATTGGACACAAGCAACAGAGATTCCACATGGATAAACGTTAGTGGTTGATATCTAATGTTCATTAGTGAAATTGATCAGTTGACTTGCGGTCATCATAATATCTTATATGAGAACAGTCATACTTTGGTGATGTCAGATGTTGCTATGCGAAGAGATGCTAATACAATGTCATTCGGGCATGTCAAGAATCATATGAATGTTGTGATAGATCAATATAAGATTCATCACTCTTAGATTTTAAGAGATTATGATCTACATTTTATTTTGTAAGTCGACATCGAAATCCTTGGCCAAGGTGAATTCATGAGTAGAAAACAATTTTGACACTTATTGACTTAAGAGCGAAACAAAAGATATGATCATTAATCGAGATTGATACACTTCCATATCTCGTAATATATCGGAGTGTATTGACGGAAGGATTACAGTTTCTTGATAAATGAACAAGTTTGATTTTGTCATACCACGTGACGTTTTTCGTCACATGTATTGTTTTTATACATTGCTAGATTTCAATTTTGGCCAATGATTGTGAATTCATTAATCTAGGAGAATTAATGATTAAGTAAAATAAATTTTAATTAATTCTACTTTGATTAGATTAAAATAATAATTCACTACGTTTGACATCGTGATCGAAAATCTAAAGAGTCATAGATTATGGGAGAACTAAAATAATGTAATTAGAATTAATTAATTAAGTTGTTTATTAATAGGATTGAGTTAATTAATTAAATTAATTAATGTATGTCCAATTTTTAATTAATTAAATTAATTAAGCCACATGGACTGGATTATGTTTAAGTGATGAGCCAAGCCCACTTAACATCTATTAATATACAATTGGAGTATAGAAATTTGAGATCAATTCATTAGTAACTTGCCAGCACAATAATTGAGAAATCCTAATAACTCATTCATATTCTCTCGTGTGGATCACCTTTGGAGGCTGGAAATTAGATAGCTGTGATGTGCAAGTAGACAGATTCTCAAATTAGTTTGCAAGAACATCCAAAAGGTAATGTTCTTATCACGATTTCTATCTAAACAAAAAGCAAATCCTCATTTGGGAATTGAAATTATTTTAATTCTGCCGTATATGATTAAGTAAATTCCCAAAAAGGGCTCCCAACTCTAAGGTTTGATATGACTTAGGAACTTGAGAAATCAACTCATGTAGCCCCTTGATATACAAGTGGGTTGAGTTGCATGTATTTCGATGTGTATGAAGTTTAATATAGGTTTTTTTAGCACAAACTGAGTTGTTGCGATCATTATGGGGTTTCAAAGGTGGAGAAGATGATTAATTGTAGGCTTAGGGATGGTAACCAGACAGCTCAACTATCATACCATAGTTCTCCACTCGTGGTCAGAAGAGAGTCCAGAGTAAACTTAATAAAGGAATGTATTACTAGAGAACTGATCACTTCTAATCTGATTTGACAAAGAGCTAATGATGATTGGCCTTAATAGGAGCTAGCAAGCCCCATCGAAAATGGTTAAATGTATGGTCTCAGAATGTGTGCTTCATCGTTCATATGCATCCCAAGGCAATTCAAGGCCATAAGCTAATTTGGTTCAAACTGGATGAGGCCATAGCGTTAGCGCATTCGTCCATGGGTGGTGCATCAATGGAATTGAATGCATTGTGATGAATGTGGAATATGTCCTAGGGTTTATTTGGCTGTATGGTCCTGTGAGTGGGCAGTTTAGGTCCTATTGTGGATCAATGAGAAAGAGTTTGGGTTATCATGTCACCAAAATTTCCCAAGTTGAAATTACACCCACACAAAGTTTTCAATTTATCAATTCAAAAATCAAGTTTGCACCTTATTTGTTCAAAAATCAGGTCAACTTTTAAATCTTAAAATAATATTATTAACGAATTTAATATATTAAAAATTTACATACAATATTATTGAAAACTCTATATCAATATCTTACTTCCATTTTCTCTCTACCCTCTCACCAAGATCCACCGCCGCCGCCGCTAATAACTGCCGCGTGCGATGCTTATAGTGCTGTTGTTTGCAGTGGCCACGATGCTCATATGTCTCTGAACCTCTACGTCACCTTTTAGATCTCTTAATCGTGGCTCCAATATATCTTAATCACTACGTCGTCGCTCTTAACCTCTACATTATCGTTGCTATAGCGACTTTTTATTTTTTATTTTTTGTGGTGGTGGTGGTGAGTTGCTTACTACGATGGTGGTTGTGGTTTTTTGTGGTGGTTGTTTTGAAGATGGTGGTGGAGTTTGTGTCCTCAGTTGTGGCGGTGGCGATTGTGGTTGTAGTTGTTTAGTGTTAGTTGTCAAATGTATGCAAAATCCTAACTACATTTTTTTTTTTCATTTTTTCTTCTTTCTCCCTCCTTTTTTTTTGAATAAAATAAATCTAAATGAATTACCTTTCGATCTTAAGCTTTCTAGATGATTCTTGTAACGAGCTTTAGGCCGATGGCTCCTAAGTCAGTTAACTTTAGGGCATCAGGAATAGAAATACCCCCATGAGCTTACTCACTCGAGTAAAAAAAGGCTACAAAGAGAGGTAAAATATGCATGCATGTTCCTACTTATCCAATAATGTTAAAAAAAAAAAAATGGTTATTAGACTGCCAGAATTTGGTCATTACCTAATTTCCACCTGTCAATCAAGATCACTCCACACATAGTTTTTGCACACATGGAATCAACATATCCCAAAATAAGAACTACTACCAGTTCAAGTCCCCCAAACTTATCTATCAAATAGGTCAATTGATTGTGTAGTATTTTTGTTTGGGATTGTATCCTTAGTTCCACATGAACAATCTATTTTCTATTCATGTGCCACCTATTTACGCCATAAACAAATTGACCTCGTGCTTAATAAATATTTAGCATGAATCAAATTAATGTAAGCGTAACATCTCTATCCATAGCTCATGAATTACGCAGTTTCAGATAAATAATAACAAGAGCCGGAAATGCTATTTAACGTAAACTAAACAAGCACACAAAAGAATGATTTTTTTTATTTAAAAAAAAAAAAACAATTACTCGAATTTTTGTGCCCACCCCCAAACTTAAATCGACTTTTTCCACAATGTATTAAAGCAAAAGTAAGAATATTAGGGAGTGGGGACGAAAAGGAAGAAGGTACTCCCCGATTTTTCGATGAAATGTGTGAGGTACCATGGGTGATGGCTAGACAATCTTTTTTTTTTTTTTATCATGTTGTTCTCTTGATTGATGTTGGTTTGAATGTTCCACGACGTCATGTTCCTGCATATATAGCAATCAAATTAAACATTAAATATCAGATAACCTAGAACATGTGTTACTTAGCTCAAACAATCAAAATAACTAAAAATAAATTCAATGGCCTAAGGGAGAAACATAATCGGATGATGATACCATATAAAATCAAATCAGTAAAATTACCAAGCCCTATATTCTAGAGAGCAACATAACTAAAAGCAATAAAAGTTAAGTAAATAAATAAAAGGAAAAGAAAATTGGATCGCCTCCCAATAACCGCTCCGTATATAGTCTAAAGCTCAACTTTTGATGGGATCGTTCAAGGAACTTTAAAGAAAGGTTTTGATGGTTTTCTTTGCTTGTGTCAGTTGAATTTTTGCCATTCTTCATTTATTCTCCAACAGTTCACGTTGCCTCTGTCCTTAAAGTATATCCTGACTTCTCCACTCGATTTGAACTTCAATCATATCTTCGATGTTAATGATGAAATCAATTATTATGCAGTCAACGGAGTCAAAGGATTGCGTGGTAAGGTTAACATCACTCACTCTATCCTTTTTTGTTTTCCCTACTGTGATCAACTCCTCCTTCTCCACTTTATCATCTTCTTTAATTGAAGTTTCGTCGAGCTCGATGTTCGGATCTTGAATTGTTGACAATAAGACAATGACTTCTTCTTGGCAAATATTTTCCTCGTTCTGTTTTGTTGAAAGTCTAGTGTAGGTGATTCCCTTATTTCATACCCATTTACTCTCGGTGGAAGGATTATTTTCACAATTAAGTTATGCACATCAAATTCCGGTGAGAAAAACAATGCAGAAAGTAAGTCATCCAGGGCAGCTTCATCAATTTCATATTCAACTTTTATGTCTCTTAGTCGCTATCCTATGACATAATCTCCCAGTACCATATGTCTATCTTCATTGCCTAGAACTGTCAAATATTGTTGCCTTATGAAGAAATCACGTACAGGCATTTTGTGAATGTATAATGACCCGAATTTGAAAATGCAATTTTATAACTTAAGTGGTATCAGTACGACATTCCCGTCAAAATCTAGAATTTATTTTACGTTCGTCAAGTTGTCTAGAAAAACATTTAATATAAGAATTCAAAACAATTTTTAATCTTTCAATTCGATTATTTTTATCGGGTCAAATTTTATACTCAATATCTAATTTAAATTGTCTTTAGTCCACTATTCCTCTTCCCCAAAGTTTAAGTCTCATTGTCAGCTCAAGGTATAGTCTATTTTTGACCCAAAGTAAATCCAATTTTTTGTTATTAAAAAAAATCTGAATAGTAGGGCAATTCAACAGTGTCAAAACTCAGCCATTTCCTCCTCCAAATTTTCTCTCTCGGCAGAAGAAAAATTTCACAAGATTTTGAGCATTTCAACTAGGTAAATCTCTCAACTTTTGAACAATTATTTTTCTTGGGGTTCATCATCAACATCTATATCGTAGTTTTTCTCCTTCCAGCCAAAGAAATTCCAAGCACAGTCTGAAAAATTATCCTTAACAATTTAAATAGGTAAGCTTCCAAAACAACTTTGGATTTTCGTTTTTATTGAAGTTCTTTAATCTGTATTCTTTTCAATCAAAAAAAAAAAAAAGAAAGAAAGAAAGATAGCAGAACGAAATTTTGAAATGGCAGTGAACTCTACCTTTCAATGCAAGAATTTAACTACCATTACTTATGCACTCCCTCCATGTGAACACTTTAACACATGAAACTCATGGATTCCGACTATGTATCGACCGGAGCAAGCCCCTACTGCCGGAATTTCTTTTATGTCAAACCTCACAATCAAATTGTTATTCCTCACTCTGTTGCTTGGAACCTCTATTGCCGAACAACCTCAGGCGACCCCCCCCCCCCCACCGTCGACTTCATCTCTTGGCCGAAAATGATTTAAACCCAGAGGAATTAGTGGCCAATAGCTGGATCCTCCGACCCATTTTTCAAAATACCCTTTGACCCATTTGTAAGTTAAAAAGAAAAATCGGAATAGATTTATTATTTACAAAGTCTAAAATATCCTTATAAGTATTCAAAAGAGTCCGGCTTCTCACCATTCCTAGAGTTCGGGTCCGGCGAAAAACAAAGTCTCCTCACCATATAGAGAGTCAGCGTCCAAAAGAAGAAGAACTTCACTCCGGGTTGTTCAAGATTCAAACTTTAGACAAGGTTAGATTATATTTTTAGCTTTGATTCCTAGACTTATAGCTTGAAAGTTGAAAATTTTCTTATGTAAATCGAGTTTGGGTTTATAGAAGTATTTTTCTTGATCCGCCTTGTTGGAGCTTGTGATTTGTGAAGAAGATGAAGTATTAGGTCCGGTCGGACCAAAATGGTCCGGCCGGACCACTTTCAAAAAGGTACCTTTTTGAAAGTGGTCCGGCCGGACCATTTTTGAAAATGGTCCGGCCGGACTGTTATGAGTTTTACATTATAAATAAATTTTAAAATTCTAAATAATTATTTTATTCTTAATATTATTTATCAAATATTACAAAAATAATTTCATTACTAAATATAATTAGAATTAACAAATGGCTAACTATGATTTCATAATTGTAACAAAAAATTAATAATTTCACAATGTTGGAAAATGTAATTATAATGTCATAATTTGTAATAATAATTACAAATAAGATATGTAATTACAATTTCATAATTTCTTAATAAAAATGAATTAATAATTTCACAATAATTAGAAATAAGATATGTAATTATAATTTCATAATGCAAATAAGAAATTTATTAATAATATCAAAATAAATATAATTATAATAATTAAATATTGTTGATGAAAAATATATTAATATTTTTCATAATAATTCGAAATAATAAATATGAACTATAATTTCATAAATGTAAAAATATATACAATAGTTTCATAACATTAATAATTATAATTATAATTACACAACTTTAATAAAAAAAATAATACAATAATAATTAATAATGTTTATATATAAACCATAATAATAAAAAAATAATAATAATAAAGTTTTTCCTGTAATGTTTAATTTTCCCTTTATAGGGTGGCTAAGTCCAATTTTAAGGGTAGACTCTGTCGAAAATTTTGTAGAATCTTAAATAAACAATATTCGACATTTAATTTTCACTTTTGTTATATCTAGAATCAATGCACTCCAGTAGGAGACATGTCCCCGTCGCTCATGAGATCTCATTCACCGGGGGCATCTCGCAGACCTTTAAGCTCCCCCACTCCCCCGGTATGTACATGGATTCAGTTTTCAATAAATTATAGTATTTTAATGATTACATTTACATGTTATAATATTTGAGTTAAATAATCAATTGTCATTTTTGTTTTCAGCGCCCAATATCTCACATTGATGATTTGTTTGAGCGTCTGGTGGGGGTCATTCGTGATGAGATGCATGCCTTTGGGGATGAGCTCTGAGGTAAGGTCGACGCCCTCGAAGTGAAGGTCGACGCCCTCAGAGGTAAGGTCGACACCCTCAAAGCGAAGGTCGACGCCCTCGGAGGTAAGGTCGACGCCCTTAGGGATGAGCTCCGAGGTGGCATGGAGTATCAGATATGATGCCAGAGCATGATGAGCTGGATGATATGATAGCTCGGATGATGGAGCAAGATTTTTACAGGGTGCCGACTTGGGTCGCTGGGGATGTGACCGAGGGGGTGCCTCGGGCGGAGGAGGAGGTGCCTCGGGGGGCGGAGGAGGAGGGGCTTCGGGTGGAGGATGTGGTGCCTCGGGAGGTGGAGGAGGAGGTGCCTCGAGGGGCAGAGGAGGAGGGGCCTTGGGGGGCGGAGGAGGTGCCTCGGGAGGCGGAGAAGGTGCCGTAGGTGTCGGAGGTGCCGGAGGATGAGTCGACTAAGCGGCTGACAGAGATGGTTGAGAAGAGGGAACGGAAACGTACTGTCGAGGTGAAGGAGCAGATTATAAGTAAGAGGACAAGACAACCCTCACAACATGTTCTTTTTCCCTTCACGGCTGAGGAGAAGAAGAGGACATTCGTGGACGGCACTTATGTTAACTTATTCCGCGAAGTCGATCCGGCGAAGCAAAAGGTGTTCGATATGTGGTACTCTCAACTTAAGTCAAAGTAAGTTTGTTATGATTTTGTTTATTTATTTCTTAACTGTTAAAATGATTATATATGAATCTCTAATTATTTATTCATTCAGGTTTCGCTTCACCATTGGGAAGACAACAATATCGGATGCCAAAGATTGGTTCGCAATAGTCCTCAGAAGCGGAGCTTGGCTTGCCGACGATGTGAGTGCATAATCATAATTATGTGAACTCACTATATTATTTGTTGATTAAATAATATTTAATTCGCTTATATTTTATGTTGTAGCATGTTGATCTTGCGATGGAGTTGCTGCGCGATCGGGCTAGTAGGTACCCGAAATCGTTCGGCTTTCCTGAACGAGTGATCTTGTGTTGCGGCTTTAAAAACGATGTCGACATTGAGTACTCAATGTTCGAAAACAACCCTGCCTCGTACGTGTTGCCAGATTACATGTTGGACTATGTGGCAGGGGCAGAGCCCATGCCAGTCGTGGACAGGTTGTACACACATCTATATTCCGGTGATCGGGAACTCGCACATCATTGCTGCTGAGGTTGTGTTCGCCGAATCGAAAATGTATGTGTACGACTAAGAACATGGTTGTTTCACAGAGACCCAGCTCCAAGAAACTCTGATGCCCTTAGCATTCATTGTTCCTCTAATGGCTAAGCGTGCTGGAATTCATGTCGATGATGTACTAGCCATTGAGAGGATCAAGGGGATTTCCAAACAATGTGTCAGGTAAATTTTCTTATACTCGTATTCTAATATTTAATTAAATACTTAAATATATTAATTTATTTCCCTAAAGTTTTTTTTAACTTACAGTGGAGATTGCGGGATTTTTGTAATAAAATATATTGAGTTTTTGAGTATCGGACGAGATGTCAAGATGATCAATCAAGAACATACACAGAAGTGGAGGATAAAGTTGGCTACTGATTTATTTACCTACAATTGTAATCCATAAGATTTAGAAATGTAAAAATATAGTTATTATATGTAATTGTGTATATATATTTATTTGTCAATTTTTTTATTACTGTCAATTTTTTTATTATAGTTTTTATTTGTCAATTTCTTTAGTTGAATAAATTACCTAACAAACCCTAAAATAGGAAACTATACGCTAAACCCTAAACCCCAAACCCTAAAATAGAAAACTATACCCTAAACCCTAAACTCTAAAATATCTTTTTTTTTCCCCCAAGAAACATTTATCATCTTTCATCGTATAATAAGCAATTCACGAACTTTATTAACATAGACCAAATAAGATAATTTATTATCAACAACACTACAATTACAGTAAAAGTTTTAATAGTGATAAAATTAATTATTCAAGGGAATTAGACTAGTACAAGTTTGGCGAGTATGACCGACTGCGCCGCACCTCCCGCTCTTTCGCGGTCTGGGAAACTCTCCAATAGATGGTATTCTAGACATACGTACACGTCCAGGAGTACGTCTTCGGACATTCGGTGACAGGAAATTATCAAGCAGGAGCAAGTGTTCGGGAAGTTCTCACTCAGCCTCATTTGGTAGAGGAAATATAGTTTCAGCATATGCTTCTCTCCACAAAGCAATGGTATAGTACTCAGTTGATAAAGACTGTGGTGAAAAGCCCCTATGTCTAGCAACTGCAACTGCATGAGCGCATGGAAAGCGCTCAAGCTAAAACTGTCTACACGTGCACGTATTGTCATTCAAGTCCATAACAGAACCAACATTACGTCCGCATACAACGTTGAATCTAAACTGATCCAGTGGCTCCACGCCCAACCTTCTAGCCAGGTCTAATGTCTTGAAGAGTTTGGTTTCCATGGCAGGGGTGAGATAAGATGTGCATGATTGAGATTCATCGCGTCTATCGTGAAACCAAACCTGTAACTTCTCCCTAATATTCTCAATCATTTCCAGAATTGGTAACTCTCGATCCTTCTTAAATAGTGCATTCAAAGACTCCACGTTATTTGACGTCATCATATTGTATCGACGTCCTGGAAATTCACACCGTGCCCAATGTTGAATCCCCAATTTATCTATTAAGTACACCGAGGATTTCTTACTCTTGTTATCTATTTCAATCATGAACTTATTATAATCTTCAAAAGTGTAAGCCTCTGCCGCTCTCCTAAACAAGGAAACGATCCCAGTACCACCGTACGTCATCTTCAAATTTCCTTGTATATGGTACATGCAATAACTGTGGTGTGCCTCGGGAAAAACTTCAGCCATACCATTTATGATAGAATTTCCCCGATCAGTTATAAAAGCAAGGTCGTGGACATCTCCAATTACTTCCCTCAACTTTGAGAAAAACCAATTCATCGCTAGATCATTTTCGCTATCCACTATGCCGAACGCAAGAGGGTATATTTGAATGTTGGCATCTTGACATGTAGCAATAATTAACTTCCCTTCATATCTAGCTTTCAATGTTGTACCATCTACTAGAATTAGAGGTTGCATCGATCTTCTAAATCCACTTATACATTGTCCAAGAGCCATGAAAAAATACTTGAAGCGATTGTCATCGTCAGCCTCAATAAAGAATGTCGAACCAGGATTAGTTCTCCACATGTTATGACAATACCTGGCTATTTTCGCATAACTTTCCGCGGGTGAACCTATTAAATCCTCTAACGCACATTCTCTAGCCTTCCAGGCCTTCTGGTAGCTCATGGTCACCCCAAAATCTCTCTGCACATCGTTAATGATGTCTCTGGGTCTGTAAATATTCCTTGGGTCATCAAACTTATGCATTATCTGTCGTCCTATAAACCATGAACGCGCTTGTCTGTGATCATTTCGACGAATGCCCACTTGACAAGTATGCTCTCGTGCATACTTGCGAACTACGAAGAATTGATTTGTGTCCATCCTCGTTGCTCGCAGATGCCAACTACAATTATCATCTACACAAACAATTGTGTAGGTACTCCTGTCTGACTTCTTCACTTTAAACTCGAAATTGTGCTTAAGTGCAATACTGTGCACCGCTTCTTGGAGATCTTGCTTGGTATTAAATAATTGCTGGACTTCCAAATCTTCATCATCTGGAACCACACGTGAACAATTAGTCGATCGTGAACTTGGCCCAGCCTGTGAGTTCTCGAAGTGCTCATGTTGAGGTCTAAATAAATTAATCAGATCATTGTTTGTAAATGGAATGTCCTCCTGATTGTCTCCGACTACATCGTGACCTCTATGGGTGATAAGAGGATCATGGAGTATAGCAACTGTATCAGGAATAACATCATCATGCTCACGAACTATTTCTAATGTGTCCCAAATATCATTCACATTCTGATCCCCACCATCGAATTCTTCATTTTGATTATCGGGGGTATCCTTTCGTACTAAAGTTACACAGAGAGGAATAGTTTCCTTTTTATTCGCCTCAATTAACCACGTAATTTGCACATCAAAAGTAACAAACAAGGGTGGCAATGCAACAGTAGAATTAGAGTTATATAGAAATCCAAATTTCATATCATATTCAGATGGATCAACTTTGAGTTGATCTTGTAGTTTGCTGTACATGTCTATAAATGACATACCTGGAGTTAACAAAATTACTGAAATGTTTTGATCACTTGTATATTTCCATGACCATCGCAGATTTTCATCAACCACGAATTCACCAAAATAAGAAACTGGTATGAAAGTCATAATTGCATTAATAAAAAATAATAAAATTTCAAAACAACAAGTTATGGAAAATCAGAGTAACTGATAAAAAATAATTGTAAAAAAAAGTTGTCGTGCTGGAGCCTCGGTCAGGCCGGACCATGCATCCGCAATATTTAATCAGTCTACATTGTAGACTACCACACGTAAATGAACTAGTAGGAAAATTAAACATTATTTAATTATTATAATTATATTTATTTTGATATTATTAATAAATTTCTTATTTGCATTATGAAATTATAATTACATATCTTATTTCTAATTATTATGAAATATTAATTCATTTTTATTAAGAAATTATGAAATTATAATTACATATCCTATTTGTAATTATTATTAACAAATTAGGACATTATTTAGTAATGAAATTATTTTTTTAATATATGATAAATAATACTAAGAATAAAAAAATTATTTAGAATTTTATAATTTATTTATAATATAAAAAAATAATTTTAAAAAATAATTTTTGAAATTGGTCCGGCCGGATCGTTGCAGGGTCTGACCTGACCCTGCAACGGTCCTGCCTGACCGTGCATTGATCCGGCCGGATCATTGACAGGCACTTTTTTTTCGCTCTAATTTCAATTCTTCCGATTTTGTTACTAAACTGATAAAAATCACACTTCGTCATATTAATTTTCATTGTTTAGTCTACATAATTATAGATCTATAATTATTATTAACTAAAAAATTAACAATATATGAATTTTTCGTTAATTTTTGGTTACTGGAATTATAGATCTGTTGAATAAGTTTAACACAACGAGAACAAAATTAAATACAGTATAATAAATATTGCTAAATCAACTTACCGATAAGAAGTAGCGAATAAAATCTTTTAGTTGAGATTTGTATATTTTTTGCGAATTTTTTTTAGCACAAGCAGATAAAAAATGAGAGAATAATTTATCTGTGTATTGAGTACAAACAGATGAAAAAAGAGAGAATAATGAAAAGTGAGAATTGTATTGTTTTCGTTTTAATATAAATATGAAATAAATGAAGGGTATAAGAGAAATATGATTATTAAGGGTATATACGTCGTTTAAAAAAAAAGGTATTACGGTTAGTTTTAGAAAAGTTAAGATATTTTCACTTACCCCATGTTTGACTTGGGTATTTTTAAAATTCCCTCTTTAAACCCATGAATTGATTTTGAAACCATACTCTTCCTCTGTCTAATACCGAGCAGAATAAATGTTGGGAATGGGGGTTATATTATAAAGTCAAAATTCACTTTTAAATCCTAAAGTTTTGCTAATATTTAAGTTAGTCCTCAAGTTTCAATTAAACTCTGTCATCAACCAAAATTTTTAGTCTTCCTCAAAATTAATTTTAAAATACTTTCTAATTTCATCATCTTGGCCCCCAAAAACTTTCTGATTTGGTAATTAGACCCATCACATTTAAATATTTACAAAATTAGTCATTTCTTTACTATTTAAAAGTTCAATCGAGTCCCTAAAAGTTTGAATTCAAACTTAATATCCTAAATTATGTTTATTAAATTGTTATTGCTAGACGATGTCGCGGGAAAAGTTTAAAGCACGTTAGCTCAAATCCGTTCAATTCCAAGAAATTTTTCAAGACTTTGATGTGGGGTTTACATTAAAGCAATTGTGATTATTTTGTCCACATTATTTCCTTATGTGCGATTTTAATTGTGATATGATGCTTCTATATTTTGCAAAGGTTGTAAGGGACCGTAAATAGGTCCATAATGGAAATTTGGTCCTTAGTGTTGTCTCACAGTGCACAATTTTATTTAGAGCTAATACATGTTGTCAGGGATCGTCAATAGGTTCGGGATTGAAATTGGGTCTTTGGGGATGTCCCACAGTACATTTTTAAATGAAAAGTTTTTATTGGTATCATATTAAAAATTTGATTTCATGCTTGGAATTAACTGGACTAATTACTGTATCTCCACTGAGTATAATTTATTATGCTCACTCCACTATTTCCACCCTTTCAGGTTAAGGATATCAGCAAGGCAAAGTAATGAGCGGGGCTATATCGATCAAATGATAGAACATTTAATTTATAAATTTTTAAGACAAGTATTTTATAGTTGTTTTCCATTTTGTCAATTAAATCTCGAATTTTAGAATTTTCACAAATTTTGGCACTCTGCTCATTATACTTGGTTGTAAATAAATTATTTAAAGAATGTTTTCGCATTTAGTTTCTAATTTGCTATAATTGTTAAAAAAAAAAAAAAAAGAATATTTACGCATTTTGGCGTTATTGAAAATATTTATTCATGGGATTTTTGACTTTCGTGACGTCCCAAGTTAACAGAATCTGGAGCGTTACAGAATGTTAACTCCAAATATCTTTAACTTCACTTAATTAATGTTCCTAAGTAGAAATAATAAAAATAGTGAAGTAAATTGAAAAACGAAACAAAACAAAATAAAATAAAATAAGAATAAAGTTCGAATTAGTGAAAGTAATCTAAAAAATAAAATAAACAACAATCCCCGTCAACGGTGTAAAAAACTTATTGCACTAAAATCCCGCAAGTTTACGGATCGCACAAATAATAAAGTGAATAATTGAGTCCGTGTATGGTTCCTATGAGGATTGAAATAAATTATATTTTAGATTACTAACCTTAATCGAACGGGAAAATCTAAATTAAAATTGAAATTAAAATAATAGGAAATATAAAAAAAGTGATTTTGTTTTGTTTGAATAAAACTTAAAATTGCAATTATGAAAAAAATGAGATTTGTATATGGAGGGAATGTATTGGAATTTGAATCACCAAGTGTTATCTATTTCAATTCTACAATTTTCTAATTTAGCTCATTCATGCATTCATGACAATCGATAAAACTAATATATTTAGCTTTCTTTTTCAAGAAAAATTAAATCTACCATAAACACGATCCGAATTTATTTTTAGTCCGAATGTGAATTGCACACACCTCATATTGTTATTCTAACATATAATGTTTCTGTATTTATTTTGCCGCTTTCTAAACTATTGTGATTTTTCAAGACTATAACAAGAAACTAATTATCCAATTGATGATCAAATAAAAATAAATGAAGAAACTCAAGAAATTACTAAATTATAAATCTTTTGAATTTAAAATAAATAAAAATTATTGTTCATCTCATCCAATACATAAAGGGAATTAACCTAGCATCTTAATATGTAAATTGCACACAAAGAAGTGGAAAAAATCACCCGACCAACAATGTGGTTAATTTTGCAAAATTGCTCCAACCGTGTTCACCAAGAAATATATCCCAGCTGACTAACCTTCCCAATAATCTGCAGACCAGTTCCTACCACCAAAACGAGCCCGTCTTCTTTGTATGTATATTCTACCCTCTTCTATTAACTCCCCAGCCTGCTGCCTACCTGTGTGCAACAGCTGGCCACCAAACTTTCTTGCCCTCCCCCAGTATATATAGATTTATATATATAATCAGCCCTCCTCCCTTTTCACTCCCTACCCACCCCCTCTTTGAATGAATTGAAATATCTTTATAACATATAAAAGTTGGGTAATTCCTAAAAAAAAATTTCCATCCATTTTTTATTTCTATAAAATGTAAGTTCCTATAAAATTAAACAGTGTTAATGCAAAGTGGATTAATGTGAATGCAAAATGAATGTATGTCAAATGTGAATGCAAAATCTAGATATATATAATGGTAAATACTAAATGATCGGTATTATTTTCCTGCTTCCTGAAAGGATAAACAAATTATATGACCCGACCTTATGCCCGGGATTTTTGTCGTTATTACATGGTCGGTCACATGCCGACCTATCTTCTACTCAGCAATATTGGGCCTATGTTCTCTAAAGCCCGGGCTTATCAGATCAGAGGCACCCCGATCACTGTAGCTCGTGTTCTCACTGATGGCCCAGGTCGGTCTACCCCGGCCTATGGCCCGTACGAGCATGCTTCGAATACCTTTATGATAAAGGGCCTCATTAATGGGCTATATTCTTGGGCCTTAAGACGATACGTATTCTATAAGGAAACTAAATCCCAACAAATTTAGAATTCTTCCTAAGAAGTAAGTTTATACCAAAGAAGACTCCTTCTTTAATTAAGGAAAGTCATGGGCTTTTCAGCCCTATAAATACAGCATCTTTGATCACATATTATTCATTCACAATTCTTTACATATATTCCAGTTATATATTTTCTTTTTACCCCAAAAAACTAATTCTCACACCGGAGGGGCGACGAGGAGATTCCTCCTCGCCTTTTTTGCAGGTCATCCAAGGCGAGTTCATTGATCTTTTCCAGCAATAAAAAATCATCAGATCCTGCCACGTCAAGGTTAGGATTTTTGACAGCATCACTAAATAATAGTTGTTATTATTTTAACGAATTTTAATTTTATTATTATTAACACTAATATTGAATGAGTTCAATTAATATTTTTAGTTATCAGAATTAAAATTATCATTTAATTATTATTTCTTTATTTATTTGTTGTTCTTAATAATATAAATTCTATGTGTAACCATCAATATAAAAATTATGTTTTAATTATTAATGGTCAAATCATTTTTATATTTAATATTAAAAATTATATTTTCTGAAATATATGTGGTTGAAAAAATGCGCTACTTATAAATAATTTATAGAAAAAATTATTGAAATAAGACTAATATTGAATAATTAATGCTTTAATTTTTTTAGTTAATAATATCAATATAGATAGAATGATTAATATTTTTTAATCATTCTTAATTTAAATGAATTTTTAAAGATTATAGGGTATAAGATTTTTCGTATAATTTCGTTATCTCCAACTTTACTTCTGTTGTCGTATCATGATAATTGCGAAATTTTCAAATTATTATTTTGGCTATTCGACTTTGATTTTTTGAGAATTGTTTTTGTGAAAAGTGATTTTTTAGAATGCATAGTAAAAAAGTAGTATAAAAAATTGTAAAAAATAATTTTTTAAAGAATGTGATTGAGAATGAATGTTTAGAAGAATTGATTATTGAAAAATCAATTCAATATGAGTAAGTGATAAAGTATTACGTCTTGTGGATTAAATAATTGCGCCGCTTTTATGAAACGAGATGCATAGATGATTTCTTAGTATATAAAGTTAAATATATTTGTGATGTACATTCGTTAAAATTTAATCAAAACTAACATTTCATGTTGCTTAATTTGCTACATTCATTTAAATACATGACCACATGTATTTAATTTGTAATGTTAAATTAAAAATGAAATAAGATGAAATATTTGTTTAATAAATTTAAATATCAAATATTGTAATAAGATAGTTATACCAATTCTAATAGTACTATTGTGATAATCTAGAAATTTTTTGAAAATATTAATTACATCAATAATCATTAAAATTGAATAGTTATGCAAATGGTCATTGAAGTGCTTCTTTTTTTATTTTTTTTATTTTAAAGTAGTAAGTTATTTAAGTTCCTAACTATTACAATTGTGGTAACTTAGTAAAAAAAAAAAGGCCCTTACTAAGTAAACTTTATTCAAACCCTCATTTTTTTAAAAATCATTTTCAACTGACATTCTATTAATAAAATAATCTACATATAAATTTAAAAAAAATCATACATTTTAACAGCTCATTGTACAAAAATTTACTGTTACGAACTACATTATTTGAAATAATGAGTCTCAAACAGCTACTTAAGTATATATTCTTCACAAAATCATTATTATTAAACTCATATGGTAGATAATGAGGGCTCAAACAAGGACTAAATATACTCACGAAAGAAAAAATGTAATATATAAAGGGAGAGCACTTCCCAAAAAAGGTATTAGCCCATTTTCCTGTCGAAAACACATTTCCTAAAATGGTAATTAGTAGTATTAATTCACTATTTATTATTCATTTTAGGAAAAATTCATATTTAAAATAATCCAATTGAATACAGGTTTTTAAATAGCTGCATTTTCAGGTCCTGAAATTTCTTGGTCCGTCTTCCCTTCTTGAAAATCAATTACATTTTTTTAATTCGTAAAAATAAAAAAAATAAAACTTTGTCGACATCACATAAATATTTATATTTAAAAATAGAAAATGAAATAGGATGAAATAAGAACGTTCATCAATTTATTTTTGTTTTCCTTTTCCTTTTCGTTTTTAGTAAAATTCTGAGCGTATATCACAAATATATCTATTTTTTCTACTTATTATTATTACAAATTCTATTTAAATGTAATTTTTGTTTTCCATTTTAAGTTTTAAATAAATTCAAATGACAATATTTAAAGAAATTCTTGGAACGATAAACATACGAACCGTAAAAAAAAAAAAATTAAAAAAAAATTGAGGTATCTGTAATGTACCTTTGTAATTAATTGTCTAAAAAATGCCCATGCATCGCACGGGTGTAACACTAGTATCCATACATAATGCTCCACCTCCTAGTTCACGGAGGGAGTGCCCCATGCCCAATTACAATTCATGAATTGTTTAATGTAGGGCTTTCTTCTAAGGTCTCAAACTTCCAAAATATGGTAAGTTGGTCCTTGAGTTTATTAGATTGTGTAGCTCATATCTCCTAGGTTTTCTTCTTCATTTGGACCTCTTATTATTGCAGCTCGGCCCTTCAACTTTTGGATTGTTTGCAATTTAGTCCTTTTTGTACGGTTTTAGTCATTTTTCTTCGTTTAACTTCCAAACGTGTCCAAATTCGAGTTTTTCCTAAAACAAACAAAATTAACACATAATTTAGTAATATCATATTCTAAAACAGTTACAATTATTTAAACTTAAAGTCAAGATAAGTAAAAATAACATATTTATCCTTGGTTGTGGGTCATGGTGATGGTGTTGGGAAGGGGCACTAGTGGTGGTGGTTACTAGTGTTTGGTTGGCAGACGGTAGTGGGTGGTGATGGTTGGTAGTGGAGGGGTGATGGTGGTTGGTAGTGTTTGGTGTTGGCAGATGGTAGTGGATGATGATGACGATGGTCGGTGGTGGTAGGGGTGGCAAATGGGCTAGACATTTCGTGAGTTCGGCTCTTTAAAAGCTCAACTCGACATGTGAAAAAAGGGACTTGGACTGTACAGAAAATTTGGGTGTTGGACAGTTCGAATTAGACTCGTGAAGCTCGTGGGCCGCCTCGTGAAAGCCCAACAAGTCGCGAAATAGGCCGACTCTTGAGCTGGCACATGTCCGGCTTTTGTCCAGCTCGTACATTTGTAAGTGTTTTCATGCATTTTTTTTTATTTTTGTTTTTGATGTTTATAAATTGGTTTATAAATTGTAATGATTGGGTTAAAAAATTTATAAATAACAAAAAACACATAACTATATTATATTATTATTATTATTATTACAGGTTTTAAATTTTAAATTCTTAATCGAGTCCGAACTTACGAGAATGTTATAATAGTACAAGAATGTTACATTTTAAGCATAAATTGAACGTTACAAATGTCATATAATAGAATAATATATCCCAATATCCAAATTCAATTTTCTATTTTAACTCTTTTAACTTTTAAGTCCTTCAAATATTAAAAAAAAAAGACATCATGGGCTTGGGTCGACTCTTAGACTAGCTCGTCCGGCTTGTGAGCCAACGAGGTCATGAGCCTGACTTGGGCGTCTCGTGTGGGAAACGAGCTGAGCCAACGAGCCAGCTTGGATCGTTTCCCACACGAATTTCTTAGGTTTGGCTCGTGGGCCTGACCAAACTCAAGGTAAATGGGCCCAGTCGACTCGGCCCATTTGACACCCCAAGGTGATGGTCTCGATGATGAATGGTGTTAGATGTAGTGGTTTCTATAGAGGTGCGTTAGATTCGATAATGACTGTGGAGATATTGATGGTGGTGCTGGGATTTGTGGCGAAAACAGGTGGCAAATCTGTAGCGACATTGGGTGTTGGTTGATCTATAGTGGTTGTAGTTGGTGGTAGTAGTTCAGTTGGTGGTGGTGGTAACAGCGATAGTAAGATGTGGTGGTAGTAATGATTGTGGAGATTGTGGTGGTAGTGCAGGGATTTGTGCGGCAGTAGGTGGCAGATATGTGGCGACATTAGGTGGTGGTGGATCTATAGTGGTTGCAGTTGGTGGTAAGGTGGTAGTGCAGGGATTTATGGTGGCAGCAGGTGGTAGATCTGTGGCAACATTGGGTGGTGGTGGATCTATAGCGGTTGTAGTTGGTAGTTTGTGGTGGCAGTGGCGGTGGCAGTAAGATGTGGTGGTGGTAATAATTGTGGAGATTGTGGTGGTAGTGAAGGGATTTGTGGCGGCAGCAGGTGGCAGATCCGTGGCGACATTGGGTTGTGGTGGATCTATAGTGGTTGTAGTTGGTGGTGAGGTGTTTTTGGTAGTAGTTCAGTTGGTGGTGGCGGTGGCGACAGCAAATGATGGTGGTGGGAGTAGTGTAAGGATAATGATTATTTGACTTTTGTTACCAATTATTTGAGTGTTTGCTACCAAATATTTGAGTGATTATGGCCAATAAATAACATGTGACCAAAAATAATTTAAGATTGTGACTAAATTTATAATTATGACTTATTTAATTTGTGACTAATTATTTTTAAATTTGTGACCGAAATAAGTCGTAACTGTTGTTGACCACAAAATCTGGTAGGACTTTAGATCAACATGTCTCAGCTCCTCCCTCTTGAACACATAGATCTCTTGCACACTAGGACAAATAATCAGCTTGCAAAGGGGGATGAGGTGGCTCCCGTTTGTACTTTGATGCCTAAGTTAGTACTCATTTCAAGTAAATATAAATTGGGTGTGGGAAATATATGTAAAAGAGAGAAAAGGGAGTGAGATTTTATATATTGAGTTTCTAACCCCCTTCCTGGAGACAAATGTGTTATATTTATATCTAAAAATCCTATATATGGGGTCACGACACATGTTAGAATTTACACGTGTCTTCACCCTAACCGCTTGTCAGGTTAACCATTTAATTGATCATAATCATTACATCTTATTTTAGGGTTATGCCTGCCATCCATCCACAATAAAGGCAGTATCCCATCGCGTTGCAACTTGTTTCCAATTCCTACATTCCTGACATTATTGTCAACTGAACCGCCGACTCTAAGAACACACCTCGGATGTCACCACATAGAAAAAGTGGTCCGGCTAGAGGGGTTCGGCCTCTAGACTGCCTCGGCCATGTAATAACTTGTAAGATTGTGGGTCCACTAGGCGACTTGCGGGTCTTACTAGTAGCGTGTCTGTTAATTTTATATTATTGACATTTTCTATTTTTTCAAAAATGTGTAATTTTAAGAAAACTTAATTTAATTACTAAATACGTGTATTTAGTAATTTATTAAGTTTATTTAAATTATGCAAATATTCTTGGAGAAAAATATATCTCTTATTTTCAAAAATCATGTTATTGTTGGAAAGATAATGATCAAGAAATATTGATTTTATTAGGATCATAATCCCGAAATCTTGATCTTGATATCTTGTGATTTTGGTAAATTTCTTGATGATGTATTTTGTGATTATCCTTGGCACTTAAGCTTATCCTTAGATATGGTAAGTTTCTTCTTGTTATGGTCGTGAATATTTCAATCTTATCTTTGCATATGGTTAAGATTATTTGGTCGAAAATCTTGATCATGAAGAATATTGATAGGGCCGAAAATATGGTTGATTGGTATCAAAGTTTATCACTTGATTGGTAAATGGTAAGATCTTTCAAGATTTATCATTATCTTATTTTATGGTAAGATTTATTTAAGAATAATTATCTTACCTTTTTCTAATTATCTCTATTGTATTTTGCAGGTATTAGAGATCTTGTGCAATAAGGAAACTTGGAATTCAAGTAACCTAATTGCACTTTAAATAGAAGAAAAATGGGATGTTTTTCTTAAGACGTGTAGAATCATAAAATCCGTGTGGTGCTTCAAAAATACATGTCCACTTCATTTAGAAGTCAAGAAGCCAGTTTTTCGTGTGGTGCAAGAACATTAAAGGCTTCAATTGTATTGTGATTTCGGTACTCCGGGAGGAGGATTCAATCACTCAGAGAAGGAAAAATTTTCAGTGTGAAGATCAAACGGGAGGTTTGAATCGTGTTCGAACGGGAGTTCGAGGTTGCTGAAAAAGTGTGGCAGATTCAAAGAAAACTACTGAAGAGTGGTGGGACGCCAGCTCACATTACATGCAATAGAAGGATCAGGGAGTGATCTATTTCTTTGATGTTTGATAAGTCTATGCGTAGATTTATCCTGTAGTTTAGACTGATCTGTATAAACTCATTTCTTATATAGTGATTGATTTTTATCCGCATGATGCGGGCCGTGGGTTTTCCCTGTTAGGGTTTTTCCCACGTTAAGCTAAAATTATTATGTTCTTGTCTATTTACAATTCTACACAATTTATTCTGTCCATTTACGTTTTACTATCCAGACGAATCTGCAATAACAAAATTCATATGGTATTGCGCTAAAACATATCTTAAGGTTTACTGTTAATTGATTACTGTCCAGACTTATCTGTGACAGTCTGCTTATAAAATTTAGACAACTTTATATTTTTGTTTGGTATCAGAGCGGGTCACTTCTAGAAAGTGAGATCCGGTTGTCTAAATGGAAAATTCTGCATCTCTTAGGCCACCTCTGTTAACTGGTAGTAACTATGCATATTAGAAAATCTGTATGGAAATTTTTATTCAATCCATTGATGAACGTTGTTGGACATCTGTCCTTGAAGGTTACACAGCACCCACTGTCACTGCTGGAGGTGTTGTTACAACTGTAGCTAGAAGTGCTTATACTGCAGATGAATTAGCTAATGCAAATTGGAATTCTAAGGCCCTTAACACTATTGTTTATTTGGTTGATCCAGGTCAATTCAGACTCATCTCCTCCTTAAGGACCACCAAGGAAGCATGGGATGCTTTGAGGATAGCAAACGAAGGAACCAATGCTGTCAAAACCTCCAAGCTGCAGATGATCACTCTAGAGTTTGAAAAACTGTCTATGGATGAGAAAGAAGACTTCAAAAGCTTCTACGCCAGATTGAGTGATCTCACCAACTCACCTGAAGTTCTTGGAAAAACCTATTCAAATGAGCTGATTGTACAAAAAATCCTTAGATCTTTACCAGACAGGTTCCATGCGAAAGTGACAACAATTGAAGAAAGCAAGGATCTTTCAACCATGCGAGTTGAGGAACTCTTAGGGTCATTGATGACCTATGAGTTAAATCTGGCCCGAAGAAAGAAAGACAAATCACCAGGGATTGCCTTCAAGATGAACAGTGCAACTCCAGACGACTCTAGCGAGACTGATGAAGATGGAAATTTTGTACTTCTCACCAGACAATTTAAAAGGTTCCTCAAGGGCAAACAAAAAGAAAGGTCCACAAATCTTCAAGGCCAGAATTAAAGCCCATAAAAATAATGGAGGAAAAATAATTTCTATCCAAAAAATAATACTAACTCATCTGAAGGAAAGCCTAGGAGTCGAATTCAATGCAGAGAATGTGAAGGATATGGACACATTGCAGCTGATTGTCCTAATACTCAAAAGAAGACCAAGGGAAGGAAGGCCTTGAATGTTACATGGAGTGATGGAGACTCAGATGAATCTGAATCAGAATCAGACAGCAGCAATTCTGAAAAATAGGTAACTACCCTTACTCCTTTACAGCTGTCTGGTGCTAAATCGGGTAACTCTTCTTATGCAGATGAATCCGGACCAAACACTGAAAACTTGAGAAAGGAACTTCAAGATGTAGAAGAGAATATTCAACTGTTGCAGGCTTTCCCTGAGCACAGCAGGGAACGACAACGGGACGTATCTGCAGTCTCAGATGACGAACAAAATGAGGTAAGCAGGTTAAGTTCAGAACTTTCTAAAGCACAAGACAAAATCAAGAAGCTGGCACTTGGATCTGTCCAGCTTGATGAAATCCTGAACAGTGGCAAACCTGTCAGCTTAAAAACAGGTCTTGGATATGAGGGTAAATGTAAAAATCATGACCATAAAATAAACTTTGTAAGAGAATCTGGATACAGATGCATGGAACAAAATAGAAATTATACAAATGCATCTACCTCTCATCATCATCATCAATACAATACGGCTGGAACTCAAAACTCACATCCAACCAGGAACTATATAAGAAGACAATTTCAGCCGAATCTGTACAAGCCAGATAAGTCTATCCACTAGAATGGAAGGAAATCTCAACCTCGACAGAGTCAGCAGGATATATCTGTTTTCCACGTATTTTGTAATTTTTGTACTAAATCTGGTCATGATGTACTTAGGTGTCATGAGTACTTGAAATTAATCAATTCACACAAAAGAAGACTTGTTTTTAGACAAGAAAAGAAAAATCAAACTAATGCTTATGTAGTTCAATTATCTTTAATTGCTTTGATTTCTAACAAATGGTATTTTGATAGTGGATGCTCTAGACACATGACAGGTGATCTCTCCCTACTAACACATTTTGAAAAAGGCGAAACATGTGCTGTTACGTTTGGTTATGGCCAAAAGGGTAAGATAGATGGATCTGGAATCATCAACATCAAGGAATTTCCTACATTAACAAATGTCTTATATGTTATGGGACTTAAGGCAAATTTGATCAGTGTAGGACAACTGTGTGATGATAACTTGCTTGTCATGTTTTCAAAAGAATATTGCAAGGTTTTAAATTGTGACAAAAAGTCTAACCCGTTAAAAAGTGTTTTGTTTAAGGGAGTTAGATCTAGAGACAAATGCTATACACTTGAAAGTCACATAACTTGCAATTCTGTTAAGACCAAAAATGAGAAACTGTGGCATAACAGATTAGGGAATCTAAACTACCATGATCTCTTGAAACTGACTAGACTATAGCTGTGAGAGGCTTGCCTAGCATAAAAAATATTCCAGATGAAATCTGTGGTGATTGTCAAAAGGGTAAGCAAATCAAAAGTCAACACAAATCAAGTAAATCTATTAATACCTCTCATATACTTGAACTAATTCACATGGATTTGATGGGTCCTATCCAAAAGGAAAGTATTGGTGGCAAGAGGTATATTTATATGTGTGTTGATGATTTCTCCAGATACACCTGGGTCATGTTTATTCGTGATAAATCCGATACCTTTGACAATTTTGCTAATCTTTTTCAGAAATTTAGCAATGAAAAGGTAGACGAATAGGTAAGAGTCAAAAGGATCAGAAGTGATCACGGAAGAGAGTTTGAAAACTTCGAGTTTGCTGATTTTTGTATCCAAAATGGGATCAAGCATGAGTACTCATTCTCAAAGACTCCTCAACGGAATGGAGTGGTGGAAAGAAAAAATAGATCTCTACAAGAGATGGCTCGTGTCATGCTAAACAACAACGAATTGTCCATGAAATTTTGGACAGAAGCCATAAACAGTGCTTGTTATATTGTCAATAGAGTCATGCTTAGATCAGGAACAAATCAAACTGCATATGAAATTTGGAAGGGAAGAAAACCTAGGGTTGATTACTTTCATGCCTTTGGAAGTAAATGCTACATTTTAAAAGGTAGAGAACACCTAGGAAAATTTGACTAAAAATCGGATGATGAAATATTTTTGGGTTATGCTGAAAATAGTAGGGCCTATAGAGTTTACAATCTAAGAACCCAAACTGTTCTTAAGTCAATTAATGTGAACGCGGATTTGCAGGAAGCAAATAGTGATCAATTGGAAATTCCACCAAAAGAAAAAGCTGGAACTAAAAAGTCAGAAGAAGAACAGCACCAAGCTGGAAGTCTCAATGATACTGAAGAACTCGATCAGGATGAGTCTGGGCACCCAGTAATAACTGCAGATCGAGATGAATCTGACTACTTAGATACACCTGATATTGCAGAATCAGAAGCATCGAGACTACCACCTGCTAGGATTCAAAAGGATCATCCACTTGATAACATTCTCACTGATATGTCTAAGAGAAATGTTACCAGAAGAAATTTGCTGCCGAGATGGGAAACATCTGTCACATGTCTCAAATTGAGCTAAAAAATGTCAAGGAAGCGTTGACAGACGAACATTGGGTACAGGCTATGTAGGAGGAGCTCAACCAATTTGAAAGAAACAATGTCTGGGAGCTGGTACCATGTCCTAAAGAAGGTAATGTAATTGGAACCAAATGGATCTTCAAGAACAAATCAAATGAACAAGGAAATGTGGTAAGAAATAAAGCTAGGCTTGTTGCTCAAGACTATACCCAGATTGAAGGGATAGACTTTGATGAAACATTTGCTCCGGTAGCTAGACTGGAATCCATTAGGCTGTTACTAGCTGTGTCCTACATTAATTTCAGACAATTTCAGATGGATGTCAAAAGTGCCTTTTTGAATGGAGTGCTTGAAGCTTATGTGGACCAACCCCAAGGATTCACAGATCCATCTCACCCGGACTATGTCTTTAGACTCAAAAAGGAATTATATGGTTTGAAACAAGCCCCAGAGCTTGGTATGAAAGGCTCACATCATTCTTGCTAAGCAACAGATACAAAAGGGGAGGAACTGATAAAACTCTTTTCATTAAGCATCTAAATCCTGGACTAACTGTAGCTCAGATATATGTAGATGACATAGTATTTGGGTCTACATCTAAGTCCCAAATTGGTGAATTTATAAATACAATGAAAAGAGAATTTGAAATGAGTATGGTTGGTGAACTAACATTTTTTCTTGGTTTGCAGGTATAGCAAGATGAATCTAGCATATTCATATCTCAAGCAAAATATGCTAAAAATCTGGTGAAGAAATTTGGACTTGAGGATGCAAAGCAATGAGAACTCCCATGGCAACTACTCTAAAACTTTCAAAGGATGACAGTGGTAAGGATGTAGATCCATCTCTCTACAGAAGCATGATTGGAAGTCTTCTGTACCTTACTTCCAGTAGGCCAGATATATCCTTCAGTGTTGGAGTTTGTGCAAGATATCAAGTCAAACCTAAGGAATCTCATGTTGCTGCTGTGAAAAGAATCATCAGATATGTAAGTGGTACTTTGAATTACGGAATTTGGTTTACAAGAGATACCACTGCCCATCTTGCAGGTTTTTCAGATGCAGACTGAGCTGGGAATGTGGATGATCGAAAGAGTACATCCGGAGGATGTTTCTACATTGGGAACAATGTGGTGGCATGGCTAAGTAGAAAACAAAATTCAGTATCACTTTCCACAGCTTAAGCTGAGTATATTGCATCAGGCAGTTGTTGTACACAACTCCTTTGGATGAAACAAATGTTGGAAGACTATGGGATCTCTACAGAACAAGCCACTATGTATTGCGACAGCACCAGTGCCATTAATATCTCAAAAAATCCTGTCCAGGACTCCAGAACAAAACACATTTGACATCAGACACCACTTCATCAGAGAATTGGTGGAACAAAAGATTATCAATCTGGAGCACATACAGACTGATCTACAGCTGGCAGATTTGTTCACTAAGGCCCTCGATACTGTCAAATTTGAAAACCTTAGGAAACAAATTGGAGTATCACTGCCTCCTGAATAGGAACATGCATTTTTCAAAAAAAAAAAAGTTTTTTATTCTTCTTCTCTTCTTTTTATTGCACGTATTTAGGTTATCCTATTCTTATACTAAGTAGATCATGTTTTTGCTTGCAGATATATCTAAGTGCTTGTGGTTGATATCGAGATAGGTACGTCTATCAACATGTTTCCAGAGGAATCTAACTAGCACTCAAATCTGGACAATCCAAAGGATAAGTCACTGTTGTCTAAGTCATATGGTTGTTACTAGATGATATTTCATATTCTGTGTGTAGACCTATGATCTGAATCTTGCTTATAGCATTGCACGCATATTCTTATTATCCAAGGGCAGGGCTAGTGGAAAAGAAGGTTGCCTATCCAAGCCAAGTTCATACGCTTTAGCGTCAAAATATGATGAATTGAGGTTAATGTAGAAATATTATCGAAGTAAGGGGAAATCCTAGTAAGATAACTTCTGGGGATTGTGTGAATCTACCAATCCAAGCCAAGTTCATACCCTTCTTCTAATCTAAAGGGGAATTAATTTTAAGATAACTTATGAGGATTGTGTGAAGCCGTTTCCACCTCCAAAAGACATTGCCATAATGTAGAAAAAGTTGGCAAGCCGGATTTGAGAAAATGCACTTTATAGATATTGATCGGTCTTATTGTGCACTGCAGTAACAAATCAATAAGTCAGGGCAATCATATGATTTTTGACAGTATGTGGATGACTAAGGGTTGATTGGATCACACACGCACATTAATCAACTTATTTATGTACGTGGTGAATTGTAGACTGCCAGATGTATTTGACCCAACAGATGCCAACAAGTGCTCAGATGTGTCTCAGGTATCCAGATGCATTTAGATTTTTCTTGTTCACAAATTTAAGGTTTTATTTTGAAAATCTTTATTTTTAAGGCAGTATATCGTGGGGCTAATATGTGCAAATCTTACAGAACAAGTCAATTTATTGTGGAGCCCAATTTTTGGTATTTTATTTGTTTCCTAATTCTCAACATATTCTGTTTCTATGTTCATCTATTTTTAAGGAAAGAAGTTGGCAAGAATCAGAATTCTCCAGTTACCATAATAAACTCTAATTTCTTTTCTATGAGAATTCCTCTTAAACCCAAAAAGCCTCACACTTCTTCATAAAAACTCACATCCCAAAGTTTCAAAACCCCAAATTCTCTCATCAAAACCCTACCTTCTGTCTTCCTTTCTCTCTCAAATAATAATAAAAAAAAAAAAACCCTTCCAGACATGGCCACAAGCCGGAAGGAGGAGAGTCACCAGAGGCGGCGGAGCATCGTCTCAACCAAACCCATCTAAGATGGGAACTCCAAGCGCTGGGGCCATTGCACCTGCACCGCCCTCCGGCGCCTAGCCAAACGCCGACCTCGCTCTCTACCGCCAGTACTTCTCCAACACCTGCTCTTCTCATGGCCCAAATAGGCCGGAGCACGCCTATCATTCCACAAACCATGGGCATAAATTTGGCACCCATATCAGGTAATCTTGGCCAAAGTCATCTTTCTCCCTTGGATATTCGTAATGAGGTGCAGGGAGCAAGTAAACTTGCAACTAAGAAAAGGGCAAAGGATGCGAAAGTTGTGGAAGAAGAAGGTAGCGACGAATCTGGTGAAACTGAATTTGGTGATGAAAAGGAAAAACCAGAGGAGCAGGAAGAGTCTGGGGAGGATGAAAAATCTGAGGAAGACAAGGAAGCAGAAGAATCTGGGGGTGATGCACCACCAGAAGAATCAGAGGAATCTGAGGATGTAGACGAGTCTGAGTAGTCAGAAGAGGAGATTGAAAAAGAGGTTGTTATTCCAGACAGAAAGGGAAAACAAAAGAACAAAAGGCAGTAGTCACTGCAAGTTCAAAGAAGAAAAAGGGTGACACAACTGCGGGTCCAGTGAGGTCCAAATTTGATGTATCTTCATTTTTCTGCACCCCTATGCAGACTGCTAGAGGTATGTTTACCCCATTTAATTTTAAATTTTGGTCGACTGAGGCACACTCTGATTTCCAAAAGCATATATTGGGTAAAAGACTGCATTATGAGTCTAGGGTGGTTATAGGCGAATTTGATGATTTTGAAATAAATGATATTGTGTCACACTTTGGGTTGAAGAATTTGACTGAATGTAAGGGGGAGATCAATGAAACCTTGGTTAAAGAATTTTATGCCAATATCCTTATTGACTTTAACTCCAAAAAATGTCTGTTTACCACTTCACTATTTGTTAGGGGGCAATTGATTAAGATTTCTGCAAAGGAACTTAGAAAGTGGTTTGGATTGAATGAGGATGTGGCAGATGAGGATGAGTCTATGGAAGCCACTAGTGATGAAATTGCAATGGAGTTGTCAGGGGGTAAGATCACGTGGCCGGTGAAGGGGTTGAAACAATTACCTAGATCAGAGATGTCCAAGAAATACCAAATTCTTCACAAAATTGTGAAGGAAAATTTTGACCAACTCATCCATGACTCAAGTTTTAAGAGAGAGTCTACCAGAACCTTGTTTCTCCTAGGGACAAAACGTAATATTGACCTTGCTGCACGAATCTGGAGCTCCATCATTGGTAGGGTCTCGGGAAGTGGCCCTCAACAGGGGAATACTTATCTGTTGGTGTACCCTTGGATTATTACACAGTTTCTGAGTGATCAGGGTGTCCAGACACTAGAGGATGACCTTGTGATCACTCCCAAAGTGCTGAACAGGGCCAGATGTACAGACATGTCACAAGAAACAGGTTGTGGATGAGACTGCTTGGTATCTGGATTCAGCTGGTAAGGAGGTCAGGATTGATTAGCTAGAAATGGAGAATGCTGGGTTGAAGGCTGATATATCTAACCTTAGGATGCATGTCAAACGACTTGAAGACACACTAGATCAACTGCTTGGAGGGTCTTCGAGAGATGTGGCTCCTGTGGAAGCCAAAGAGAAGAGAAAGGTTGCAGCTAAGAAGTTCCCTGCCTTAAAGAAGCAAAAGAAGACCTGAGCTTGATCTACACCCTGCCAGTTCCATCTGATCATTTTCAATGCTTTTGAAACATTTTTCTTGTTTTGCTTTAAAACTATTGTTCTTGTGATCGAATTTAGGTCGTGGATTTTGCGTACAGGTTTTGTGAACCAATTGGCTTCTCCTCTTTCTCCGAAAATGGGGAGTAGCATTGGCATGTCATATCATCTTTTCATCTTTTTGATTTATGCTCTCTATGTGTTGATTTCCTTTACCTTATCATGATGCATATCTTGAGGGGGAGATTTTTGATAGGGGGAGCTTGTTGATTTCCTATGTTTATGAAAAGATGATTGGTTTCGGAAAAATAGAAAAATCTAAAGGGGGAGATTGTTAATTTCATATTATTGACATTTCCTATTTTTCCACAAATGTGTAATTTTAAGAAAAGTTAATTTAATTACTAAATACATGTATTTAGTAATTTATTAAGTTTATTTAAATTATGCAAATATTTTTGGAGAAAAATATATCTCTTATTTTCAAAAATCATGTTATTGTTGGAAAGATAATGATCAAGAAATATTGATTTGATTAGGATTATAATCTCGAAATCTTGATCTTGATATCTTGTGATTTTGGTAAAATTCTTGATGATGTATTTTGTGATTATCCTTGGCACTCAAGCTTATCCTTAGTTATGGTAAGTTTCTTCTTGTTATGGTCGTGAATATTTCAATCTTATCTTTGCATATGGTAATATTATTTGGTCGAAAACCTTGATCATGAAGAATATTGATAGAGCCGAAAATATGGTTGATTAGTATCAAAGTTTATCACTTGATTGGTAAATGGTAAGATCTTTCAAGATTTATCATTATCTTATTTTATGGTAAGATTTATTTAAGAATAATTATCTTATCTTTTTCTAATTATCTCTACTGTATTTTGCAGGTATTAGAGATCTTGTGCAATTAGGAAACTTGAAATTCAAGTAACCTAATTGCACTTTAAATAGAAGAAAAACGGGATGTTTTTCTTAAGACGTGCAGAATCATAAAATCCGTGTAGTGCTTCAAAAATACACGTCCACTTCATTTAGAAGTCAAGAAGACAGTTTTTCATGTGGTGCAAGAACATTAAAGGCTTCAATTGTATTGTGATTTCGGTACTCCGGGAGGAGAATTCAATCACTCAGAGAAGGAAATAATTTCAGTGTGAAGATCAAACATGAGGTTTGAATCATGTTCGAATGGGAGTTCGAGATTACTGAAAAAGTGTTGCAGATTCAAAGAAAACTACTGAAGAGTGGTGGGACGTCAGCTCACATTACATGCCATAAAAGGATCAGGGAGTGATTTATTTCTTGGAGGTTTGATAAGTCTATGCGTAGATTTATCCTGTAGTTTAGATTGATCTGTATAAACTCATTCCTTATATAGTGATTGGTTTTTGTCCGTAGGATGCAGGCCGTGGGTTTTCCCTGTTAGGGTTTTTCCCACGTTAAGCTCAAATTATTGTGTTCTTGTCTATTTACAATTCTACACAATTTATTCTGTCCATTTACGTTTTATTATCTAGATGAATCTGCAATAGTAAGATTCATCTGGTATTGCGCTAAAACATATCTTAACGTTTACTGTTAACTGATTACTGTCCAGACTTATCTGTAAGAGTCTGTTTATAAAATTTAGACAACTTTAAATTTTCAGTGTCAAGTTAATTTAGGCGTGGTCGTAACACTAGTCCCTCAAATATGGTTGGTTCATTCATGTGCGAACCATATTTGCTGAATACTGATATGTGGATTTATCCTTGTTGGGTCAGTGCTTGAACCTTCATTCCAGAGGTTGTGTACCCCCTAAGTTCCGGGGGTGGCTAGATTGAAGCAGATGTGTAGGGTAGCATAACTGGAGTCTCAAAATAAGTGGCATATAAGGACCCTTCTGCGAATAATGAATTATTTATAGGTTTGGGGGGTTGCCCATTGAGTTTCCAGTAATTATAGCGCGTGTGTTTTTCTCATGAATGCAGACGGTTTTCTTTCTTTCAAATTCTTACCGTTTGGCGCTTCATTTAACCTATCAATAAAAGCTCCTTGCCTAACGTTCACACGTGGAGGGCCAAGGTTAATCCAGATTTTGTCATCTAACGATCTAGATCTACAACGCAATTTTATAAACCTCTTGTCTTCCTTTGCTTCTCCCTTTTCACCTTTTCTAATCTGAAAGAACTTTCAGAAACTTTCTTTATATCCTTCTTTGCTTCTTAACTGCAAGCGTTTTGACATTTTGCCAAGAGTTGTTGTTCATTACCGCTCACCTCGCCGCGTCGCCCATTCAAAGAATTCCCACCTCTTGACCAGAAGGTAACTCCTTATTTTTGTTCATGTGCTTCTCTCCACCCTTATTTTATTATTTATTTTGGAGTACGTAGGGTGCAATTCTTTTCGCGTGTTGCACCCGTAGGTAAGTTTGATTTTGAGGAACATGGAGGGATATGGGGAAATAGATCCAAAGGAGCTGATGGCGGTGGTTAACCCCATAAGGGGGTTTTTGTCCTTTGTCCCGCTTAGTGTTTAGTTCCCGTCGTTTTAGGGAACGATGGAAGAAAAGAGAACGACGATTCTGCAGTGTAATATCTTTGAGTGATTCTGAAAGCAAAGAAGAGTCATCCCAACTATACATGGCCAAGTTATCAACTGAAGAAGAAGCGTCATTATGTGAGATTCGGAGTAAGAGGGAAAGAGATTTAAGAGGGAAGGAGGTGGCGACTACTTTATCTGGGGCATGAAAATTTGATTTGGGGGTGCGAGCCCCCTTTAGGGCTCACAAGGAGGAACTGGCCTTGACTAGAGAGGAGATTACCTAAGTAGATGGTTGGGTGGATTATGTTAATAAGGTTTCGGGTTGCCATGTAGATCCCCTACCGCAGCTGTAGCAGTGGGAGCCAAATGAGGTTAGGATTAAGGTTAGGGGGAATAGTATTTCCGAAGTGTTGTTGGTATATAGGATGCCTCAGGAGATAAGGGTCATACACCCAAGCCCATCGTGCCGGCCTTGTTTCCCTCCGGACGATCAAGTGGTTGTACTCCTTGATGCCTTCTTATGCGGGATGCGCTTGCCTCTCCATCCATTTTTTAGAGCCCTTCTTCACAGTTACAATGTGTGCCCTTACCAAGTGGCCCCAAATTTCTGGACTCAAGTAGTTGGAACATGGCTGATTTGGCAAGAAGTAAGTCCGGAGCATCCAATTTCTCTTCACATCATCCATACTCTATATGCGCTAAAGAAAGTTGCCAAAAGGGAGAAAGATAAGAGATCGGATGTGAGGGATTGGTACTATTTAACTCCTTGAGGTAAATATCCTCCCATCATCACAGGACATCCGAACTCCCTAAAAAATTAGAGGACCCAGGGGTTCTGGGTTGGCAGTGACTAGCAGTGCACTCCTTCGGATCCAGTTACTGAAATAACTGTTCCTCGAACCCTTTCTTTCCATCGTGAGTCCTTATGCATTCTTCTGGGTGTACAACTACTCTAAACCCTGCATTTCCCTATCTCCTGTGCTTATACATTCTTTCAATTTTGCAAGTCAAACATACGCCCACCAGCTTCCTGAAGAGGACTTGGAGGTTGTGAAAAACCTATTCGAATACCGCGGTGATTTCCAAAGAATCATAACCTCCAAGAGGCTCTTTGTAAAGCACGATTTAATGCGAGATATGGGTATGTTTACACCTTTTCTCTATTTTAACATATTAGCTTATATTGCATATTATTATTATTGCATTTTTATTATATATATATATATTATGACTCAATGTATTCCTTGCAGGGTCGAGGGAATTTCCTGAGATATCTCTGCAGGGTCTAAAGGCTAAGAGAATCCCTCCCATTTTGGCTGCAGGAAGTGAAGAGAAGAGGAAGCAAAGATCTGTCTTCACGGGCTTTCACCTAGAGACAACCAAAAAGACCGCTGAAGCCTCAAAAGAGGCATTTGAAGGCGCCTCTACTCCCAAGCCACTTGGTCCATCATCCCTTCCAGCCTCGTTTGCCTCAGTACAGTCCGGATCACAACCTCTCACTGCAAAGAAGGAACACGGCCGCAAACATACCGAGGGACAGGAGAAGGAGAAGAAAGCCGGGAAAAAGGAGTAAGTGAGGCTCCCACAGGCTCTTTCTAAATAGGTGGGTGGTGATGAAGACGAAGTGATGGAGGTGGCCATTGAGGAACAACCGCCTTTGAAGAAATTGAAGAGGGGTGTTAAGGGTCAGCCCTGTGAAGTGGAGGTTCCTTCAGTCATTCCTTCTATTCACCTGTCCGGATCAGATGAAGGTGCCGAGGCATTACATGCATCCTCTCCCAACCATATGGAGAGGACCGACCAGGAGACTGCTTTGGAGGTGGCTCGAATAAAAGAGGGTCTGGTCTCTAAGCCATCCATTTTGGACTCCGATGGTTTGGCATCCCTTCCGGGGTATGCCGCTAAGGCTGCCATTGCAATGGATAGCTATTGGATGGAAGGACGGGAAACCTTTGCTTCCAAGAGCTCCCCCAGTCAGATGCTGCTTGCAATCAAGGCCCTGAGTACTAGAACCCTGGCTTTAGCAGATGATATGGAAGGGCCGATTAAGGAACTTGAGAATAGGGAGACAAGCACCAAAATAGCTCCGCGCAATGCGGACAACATGGTGCAAGAGATTAAGGATTTGAAGGAGGCCCTCTCCTCCACCCGAAAGTCTCTTCATGAGGAGAACTCATCTAGAGCTCTTAAAGAAGATAACGAGCGATCAAAGAAAGACCTCCATTCCTCAGAGGCATATGTGGCCAACCTCTGTAAAAAGTATGAAAACGCTTGTCAAGCCCAAGCAGTAACTGCCAAGGCCCTGGCAGAATCTAATGCTCTGAAGGGAAAGCTTTTTGATGAGGTCACCGATCTGAAGAAGACATTGGAGGAGGAAAGGGATATCTGATGAAAGGATGCAGGTTCTTTAGTTTTGTTGGAAGAAAAACTCAGGCTTCTGGAGCACGGTGTGGAGGCCAAAGTTCCCTATTTGGATCTTTCCAAAATTGAGGCTTTGTATCCCGAGCCAAAAAACACTGAAGAAAGTGGTTTTGTTGCTGATCCTGCTAATCCCTGCCAGGTTGTGTCCCGTGGCAATGCTGGAGAAGATGCCCCCCCTCTTGATCCTTCTTTTTATATTATTATTATTATTATTATTATTATTATTATTATTATTATTATTATTATTTATTATTATTATTTGAAACGATTCACCCTCGAAAAATGTAATTTCTTTATCAATTCAACGTTTTTTGTGAAATTTAACATTCGACGCCTCCATTTTTATGAATTTTCTTGTATGACCTCGTGTGTTTTGAATATTTTGTGAGATTCAAAATTCGCCACCTTTGTTTGGTGGCTTGTCAGCTTTGGTCGAGGCGCGATATATGCTGGGCAGGTTCGCAAGAGTCCCTTGCATAGAAAAGGTCTAAGCATAGTAATCCGATGTTTCACTATTGTTTGTTCAGCATAAGAAAAAATATGTTTTACATATGACAAAGGTATTTGTTTCTTCATCGAGGAGCCTTGATGCTTCTTTTTCGTTTTGGTTTTAACTAGGCAATGCCGGTGAGTCTACTCGGTGTGAATTTCAATAAGGTAGCCCTTCATTATATAATTTTCATTGAGTCATACGAGGACAGTACATACTAAGGGAAGTTCCCTTTACTGAAAATAGCAATGAAGATGATCTGTGTTCCAAGGATTAGGCAGAGGACTCTAGATAGATCTTCTATCTTGTAAGTGCCAGGTACCACTTCAGCAATGACTTTATAAGGCCCTTCCCAATTAGGACCAGAGTCCCTACTCCTGGTTTCTGCCTTCTTGAGGACCAAGTCCCCGATCCTAAAGAACTGTTTCTTTACCCTTTTGTTATAGTAGCTGGCCATCCTTTCTTGGTAACTGACCAAGATAACCTGTGAATCACTTCTTCTTTCTAGGAGGAAATCCAAGTTTTCCTTTTGAGCTTCTTCATTTATCGCCTCATCATAATGAATTTGACGAAGGGAAGGTACTCCGATTTCCACTGGACATACTGCCTCAGATCCATATGTCATGGAGAAGGGGGTTTCCCTTCTTGCAGTGTGAGAGGTAGTCCGAAGTGCCCATAAGACTTGTGGGAGTTCATCTACCCACGCACCCTTCTTCAATTCCAGCCTCCTTTTCAGAGTGTTTTTTATGGTTTTATTCACAGCTTCGACTTGCCCATTTGCTTGTGGATGGTGTGGAGATGAAAATAATTTGCATATTCCCAAATTATCGCACAACTTGTCAATCCTTCTGTTTTTGAACTGCTTTGCATTGTCACTCACCAAAGAATGTGGGACCCCGAACCTATATATAATGTTCTTCCAGATGAACTTGGAAGTGTTGGCTTCAGTGATCCTCATAACTCATTTGGTGAAGTAATCTATCGCGACGATTGTAAAGTAGTTGTTACCAGTTCCTCGGGTGATAGGGTGCATATTTGCTATTTAAATTGTGATATTTTATCTTACTCCATTGATTTTAAATGCTTAAATTATGGATATTAATCATATTTTGTGTTTTGTGGATTAGATGGAGGAGTTGGAACAAAACGGACTCAATATCACAAATTAAAAGAACAAGTTTGGAACTCAAAAAGTTTACAATCAGATCAGGACTTTACATAAAGCGTGGGCACGCCTTATTTCGGACAGACAGCAACCTCAGCAAAAATTCATGGGCCATCATAATAAAAAGATTCTTGGAAGCTGAAATTAAAAAAAGAAAAAAGAAAAAAGGGAATAAAAGAGGAGGGACCAGGACGTTTATTTTGGTGGTTGAGAGAAAGAAGACTTCTTGGAGAATTGGGACTCTCATGACTTATCCCAACAATTGATTGGAGCTGCTTTTCTCAAGGGGAAAAAAATTGGACTCTTGGCTGCCAATAAAATTAAGAAAAAGGTAGGAAGATTGCTGGGGGAGTTGACGTGGAAAAAGAAAGAAAAGAAGAAAAAAAAGAAAAGAAAGGAAGAGGAAGGAGGAGGCTGCAACACGTTTCATCGATTTCTAGAGTTTGATATCAATTTTTATTATTTTTTCTTTTAGTTTTATTTTCGAAATGTTTATGGATAGCTAAACTTATTTTTCCAGTTCAAGGATATTCGAAGTTTTGATTCACCAAGAATTGTGAGATCTAATTTAATTTAATTGTTCCTTTGATTGTTTTCTATTTATATATCTTTTGTTTGCATCAAAGTTGTTGTTTTGATTTGTTAATACAAAGTGCACGTTGTTTTAATTGTCAAAACGATACCTAGCCAATTAGGAATCTAAATCCGTAATTGTTTAGGTTTTCTAATACAGGTGGCAAATAACATAGTTAATTATAGACTGATTTTTGACTCATGTTATGAAGATATATAACCTAGCTTAAATAAATCACGCGTGTGAATTTGTTGGTTAGAATTGGTCGTCTCTCTAGAAATTAATGTTATTGGTAAATTAAATCCTACGATCGTATCTAGGGTTGTTTATTGATTAGGGAAATAATCAACGAGCGTCTCTTGATTATCGATAAAGTAAGGAGAGATAGGTTGTTAGATCGTATCAATGACCATAACCAATTTAGAGAATGAGTAAAGGATTTTATTTTTGCATCTATGATCAATTTCGTGAATCATTACTGAGATTATACATTGGGCTGGATATTTATTTAATTTGATATTTTCAACAATTTTAATTTCGCACTCGTTTATTTACAAATTGATTTCACATTCAAAATTCAAAAACCCCCCTTATTTTCAATTCATTGCTTTTAATTTTTCCGAAGAATTAAATCTAACCAGTCCCTGTGGATTCGACCTTACTCACCACTATTGCAATTTATTTTTACAAGAGCAAGAAAACATTATTATTTGTTGGATTCGACACCCATCAAATTTTTGGCGCCGTTGCCGGGGACTGGTGTTAATCAGATTTAATTTTTCATTTACTGTTATCTTTTTTTTTTTTTTTGTATCTAATTTCTTTATTTCTTTTATGCCCTGTTGTTCTCGTATAGGTGAGTTGCGATACGATCCTGAAATTGAGAAGACAGCTCGTAAATTAAGGAAGGAAGCCAAGTTGCGCAAACAAACCAGATTGAATTTAGTAGCTGACCCGACAAATTCAACAACCGATTCTTCTAGTGGTTCTGAAACTAAGCAAGAGAAAGCAATGGCCAATGAGGAACAAACCTTAAGGGAACTGGCTGCACCAAATGAAAATCAACAGCCACTTTGCATTCATATCCAGTCCTAGATGTGGGATTTGAATTGAAATCTGGACTGATCCATTTGCTACCCAAATTCTATGGGCTCGAGAATGAAGATCCCCACAAACATCTGAAGGAATTCCACATGGTGTGTTCAAGTATGAAACCACAAGGAGTGACTGAAGAACAAATCAAGCTGCGGGCTTTTCCATTCTCACTAGCTAACAAAGCAAAAGATTGGCTGTTCTATCTACCGCCAGGTTCTGTAGCTACATGGACAGGAATGGTCAGATTATTTCTTGACAAATTTTTCCCAGCCTCAAGAGCTGCAAACATCAGAAGAGAGGTATGTGGAATCAAGCAGAGAGATACCGAAACCTTGCATGAATATTGGGAAAGGTTTAAAAAGTTGTGCGCAAGCTGCCCCCAACATGGAATTTCTGAACAATTGCTCATTCAATACTTCTATGAGGGATTGTTACCAATGGAGAGGAAAATGATGGATGCAGCTAGCGGAGGAGCTATAGTGAATAAAACCCCAACTGCCGCTAGGGATTTGATTTCTATCATGGCTGCTAACACACAGCAGTTTGGATTCAGACAAGACACTCATGTAAAAAGGGTGAATGAGGTAAATGTTTCTTCTCTTGAAAATCAAATAGCAAATCTAACCTCTTTTGTTCAACAAATGGCTGCAGGAAATATGCAACAGGTTAAAGCTTGTGGAATTTGTGCTGCTACTGCTCATCCAACTGATAAGTGTCCTACTCTTCAAGATGATTCTTTTGAACAGGCTAATGCGGTTGGAAGATTTCTAGGCCCACCTCAAGCGAATTATGATCCTTATTCAAATACTTATAACCCAGGATGGAGGGATCATCCCAACTTTAGTTATCAAACCAGGCCACAATTCCAACAATTCCAGCCTAGACAAAAATACCCCTATTTCAGGGCTTTTCGATCCAAAGATAATGCTCCAACGTGGTTTCCACAAATTTCCTCATGAATTTCCCTCATTATATAACATCCGTCCTCCGGTCCAACACATCGCAGCAAAGGAGAGGTGTAGCTCCGCATGTAGAGTAAACCATCGAGAAGGACAAGATTGGCGGCATACCTTTGTAATTTTCGAACTTCTTCTGACTCGTCTGGGAGAGTTTGATATTTTAAGTAGGCCAAAATGGGAGTCATCCAAGAACCCTTTTCTTCTATCACCAACACCTCTGCCCCCAGTTCAATGGAGGAGACCGGTATATGTTCGATTGGTACCATATTGAGGAGCTCAGCGTCCTTGTCGCTTGCCAGTTTAGACAAGACATCTGCGTTGGAATTCTCAGTTCTAGGAATGTGAAGCAGTTCGATCCTTTCGAAATGGGACGCTAAATCCTTCACTTTCCTCGAGTATGCAATCATAGCTGGCTCCTTGGCGAAAAACTGCCCGTTAACATGACTTACCACAAGTTGTGAGTCACTGTTCGCTGCCAATGACTTGATTTTCAGAGATATTGCAAGCCTTAGTCAAGCCAAGAGTGTTTCGTATTCTGTTACATTGTTCGAAGCTTTAAAGCCGAAGTGAACCGCGCTATGCAACTTATGTCCCTTCGGGCTTACCAGTACTACTCCTATCCCAGTTCTTTCTTCAGTGGAGGACACATCAACAAACAACCTCTACTCAAGGTTGTCACCCATGTTCTCAATCATCTCGACCTCGGGTGGATGCGTGAACTCAACTATCTGCTAACGCGTGGCCCTTTACTGCTGTCCTAGGTATATAATGGAGGTCGTACTGACTGACTTCTATTGCCCACTTCATTAACCTTCCAGATACCTTTGGTTTCTGTAAGACCTGTCTCATAGAGAAATTGGTGAGTACTCGAATAGAATGTGACTAAAAGTAGGGGTGGAGTTTACGAGCCGCGATGATTAATGCTAAAGCGAATTTCTCCATGTCTGGGTAGTACGTTTCGGTGTCCAGCATGGCTTTACTCACAAAATATACCGGGAGCTAACTCCCATTCTCTTCTCTAATCAACACAGAGCTAACAGTCTCCTTGGAAATGGCTAAATAAAGGAAGAACGGTTCGCCGATCTTTGGTTTGAACAATAGGGGGGCCTGCCCCAAGAAAGCTTTCAGTTTGGAAAAAAAACTTGCTCACATTCCTGTGTCCACTGGAACCGTCTTCCTCCTTTTAAGACCTTGAAAAATGGTAAACATTTGTCAGTGGACTTGGAGACAAATCAACTTAAGGCAACAACCCTTCTAGTTAAGCTTTGCACTTCTTTAGGGTTTCGAGGCAAGCGCATGTCGAGCAAAGCTTTGATCTTATCTGGATTGACTTCAATTCCCCTTCGGTTCACCATAAAACCAAGAAACTTTCTAGCTGCTACCCGAAAGGCACACTTCACAGGGTTAAGCTTCATCCGGTACTTCCTTAATATATCTAAAGTCTCTGATAGATGGCGAACATGTTCTGAAGCGACCATACCTTTTACTAGCATGTCGTCCACATATACTTCCAAGGTATTTTCGAGTTGTTCTGAGAACATTTGATTCACTAACCTTTCGTAGGTGGCCCCTGCATTTTTCAATCCGAATGGCATTTCCCTATAATAATAGAGTCCCCTGTCCATAATAAATGAGGTGTGCTCCTCATCCGATTTATGCATGGAGATCTGATTATATCCGGAGAATGCATCCATAAAGCTTAGCATGTCATGCCTCGCCGTGGAGTCAACTAATTGATCAATCCTAGGTAGCGGAAAACTGTCTTTTGGACATGCTTGGTTTAAATTTGAGAAATCAATGCATACTCGCAGCTTTCCACTTTGCTTGGGGACTAAAACAGGGTTCGTCACACACTTCGAATAACGGGATTTTCTGATGAAACCATTTTTCAATAGCTTCTTCACCTCATCTTTCGAGGCCTCATATTTCTCTGGACTCATCGGCCTCCTCTTCTGCCTATGTCCAAGAAGCCTTGAGTCAAGTTGAAGCCTGTGACAGGCTATTTTAGGGTAAATTCCAATCATGTCATCGTGTTTTCATGAGAACACATTAAGTTTTTGAAGCAAAAAACTTTTCAACTGCCCTTTGTATTCAACCGATGAATTCGGCCCAATCTGTAACTCCTTCATTGGGTTGTTTGGATCAACACAGAAGCATTCTAGCTTTTCAGTAGGGGTAGAGCAACAACTATCACCTGTCATTCTAGGATCTAGATCTGCCAGATCTTCTTCCTGTGCCATTGTGACATCTTCACCTTCAGAGAGTCCCGCACCCAATTTTTTAGAGTCTGGAATAGCCTCGACCATTGCCACATCGCTAATCATATTGATGGTTCGGTCTTGAAACTTTCGGATAGGGTTTGTGTAACAGGACCGTGATTCTGTTTGACTTCTCCTAACAGTAGCTATACCACGTTTAGTAGGGAATTTCATACAAATGTATTTTGTGTAAGTTACAGCCCCTAGGACAATTAGGCCCGGCCTCCCAATTGAGCCGTGATATGAGGAGATTTTATTCACAATTAAGAACTCCATTGGCATCCTAGAAAGGGTCGGAGCCTATCCTACTTCTGTCATAAGGATTATGGATCCTTTAGGAGTGACGCTATCCCTAGTGAAGCCATATAAGAGATCTGGGACTGGAATGAGTGGGGTACTAATTCCCATCTTGTCAAACGTTACCCCGTAAATCACATTTACCGAGGCACTGTCATCCACAACATCCGAGATAGACCATTTCAAGCTACCACCACCCAGATTACTAACACATCATCATGTGGAAAATGCACCCCAATCGCATCATCCAGGGTGAATGTGATGGGTTCGGTCTTGGAAGTCCCAACAGGGTGTGAATTGATGTGATAGTTCACATTGGCGGGCTCTTTGGCCTCTCTGATGTATCGTGTTTGGGAGTTGTTCGTACTTTCTCTTGGATGGGGGCCTCCAAATATCGTGTTGATCTCGTGGATTGGTGGGTCATTTAAAGTTGGAAGTAGCTCTCTCACATTTTTATCATGCACTGGGGGCTTATTCCGGTCCCTGCTTCAGTCTCTCGGACGACTGTCTTTCCTCACTCTTGGAGGGTTCTTTTAGGGATATCGCATGTCAACTTGGCTAAACTTTTGGTCATTTTCTGTGTGTGGTTTTCCTCTATTTGGAGTAAAGTTGCCACCCTTTCTTTCATTGGCCTTCTGGTCAGCCAAAATGTGGATTTCCCTGCAATCCTTTGTTGCATGCCCATAGTGTCTATGGTAAGCACAATATGCCCCAGTCACAGGTTGTTTTCCACTTCGGCTTCCACCTATTCCTTAAGGAGCAATAGTGGAATTTCTAAAGGTATTGTGGAGTGCAAATTGGGAATGGCTTCCGTGATCTTAGCCGCATAACTGGATCCAATCCCCGGAAATGGACATGGGATACCTTCGCGGTGATTGCTGAACCGATCTTTATTGCATCCTTTTATTTGACCAAATCCAGGTGGGTACCCAGTATTGTATCTCTCCTGAGGATGATTATCTCTGGCTCTTGTCATTTCTTCTGAGACAATTTCCTCCTTCATTAAATCTACAAGGGAGTTGTAGTCTCTTGGCTTCCTACTTAGGACGTCTCTCCATAACATGCTGGTCTAAGCCTCCTTTTAAGGTAGAAAACATTTTCCCCTCCGTGATGTTCTCACAGCTATGCATTTCCTCCGTGAACCGGGCTAGATAGCCTTTTAAAGATTCATTCCTTCCTTGCATCACATCTTGAAGGCATTAGAGTGGCTGACCACACTTATAACAAACTTCTTTGCCCAAAAGGCACTCTCCCTTATGCATCTTCTGGCATTTGGGACATGGGGGCTTGTAGTTAGCCACTTGGCCTTTGGCCGGCCCTGTATTCTGCCTCTTGTTGGACGTTTATGTTTTGGTTATGATTTGAACCATGCCATTTCCTTTTTCCTTACTCACTCTGCGAACCCTGTCCTTCATATCCGATACTAGCATATGCCACGACCTGTGCTTTCTTCACTACTTCCCGATAGGTAGGGAGCTCGTGGGAACTAACTATTTGACGAATATCGGAACGTAACCCTCATTCGAAACGACGAGCCTTTTTAGCCTCAGTCTCCACTAGATGTGGAGAATATCGGGATAATTCCTCGAACTTTCTCTCGTAATCAGTTATGTCCATCTCTCCCTGAGTCAAACGCAGAAACTCAACCTCCTTACGGTCTTGAAGGGCTTGTGGGAAGAATTTGTCTTTGGTCTCGGCTTTAAATTCTTCCCAAGTTAGAGTTTCCTGTTACACTTCAGTTCTTGTCCGTGATGCGGACTTCCACCAATAGCCGGCCCTTTCGACCAACATGAACTCAGCACATAAAACCTTCTTATCCTCAGGGCAGGATATGTGCTTGAAGATTCTCTCGATGGTCTGTAACCATTCCTCAACAGCTAGAGGACCATCTCCGCCATCAAAAGTAGGCGGGCGGTATCTTCTGAATTGCTCTATCATCGGCACTGTGGAAACTGCAGGATTTTGCCTCAAACTTTGTACTGCCTGGAGTAGGTCCCTGATAGCCGTGGGGCCCTGTTCTGGGTTAGCTTGCTCGGCTGCACTTTTGTTTCTGCGTCTCGACATTTTCTTAAGAAGAGGAGTAAAATATATTCAACTTCTCGATATGTATGTATATATATATATATATATATATATATATATATATATATATATATATATATATATATATATATGCATATATTTTTAATCATAAACCAAATATTAAAATAAAAAAAAAATGTTTTTATCGAAATAATATCTTTATTAATAATCAAATAATCCTTCAAGTGAGAATACAAAATAAGAGCGGTAAAATGCTACCATAGTTCAAAATAAATAGGGCCTATTCTACTACCAATTATATTAATCTGTTGGGTAATACATGACTCGGCATCCGAGAATTCTTCTAGCACTGGCTCATCGTCTTCCTCTTCTGGGTCTTCTTCTTCTTCTTCTGGTTCTTCTTCTTCTGGATCTTCTTCAGGATCACTCTCGGGTACCAACTCAGCTCCTTGCCCAAATTCGGGCTCGGGTGCCGGCGCCTCACTAGGAGAGAACCCCAAAAGGTCCTTGTGGAACATAGGCCAGTATGCCACAAGTCTCTCGCAGAACGAGTCATAGTCGAGATCCACGTTAATGGAAGTATTCACGTCCATGTATATCAAGCGGGCTATATTTCGTGTATTATCCGGAAAGGACAAGATTAAATGATTGATCGAATGGAAGTCGTTGGTCACGTAGCCATGTTGTATTGCTTGATTACGTAAGTAGCGCTCTTGCCCAACATGCTGGTTGATATTTCATTCCGGCCTAGGTTTAAAATTGTCATAGTCCCTAGCGGCTATTTCTTTGTAACTAAATACGTTCTTGGAACTTGATGCCATGTCCTAAAATCAATTATGCAAAGTACAATTAAGTGGGGTTTTATCCATTTCTCTTAGTTAAAATTATGAGGACATAAAAATTTAAAAGATCTTTCAAATTATGCTCAAACTCGTTTTCTTTCTTTCTTTCTTTCTTATTTCGGATACAAAATCTTTCTCATTCTTTCTCGTCTAAATCTTAAAACTTTCATTTCTCATGCATCCGAAATTAAAATAAATAAACTTCATAATAAAAAAATCATTTACCTTCGGATTTGGCGGAGCGAAAGATGGCAGTGGAAAAAATCGTCAAAACATTATTTATTATTATTTTAGAAGAATTCTCTTTTAAAAATTTTGCAAGTCTACAGAAACGTAGACCTGCTCTGATACCACACTGTAATGCCCCGAATTCCGCGGAGCCCGAGACGCCACTTCGTCCTTTAAAAATTTACTTCATTGCGGAAAATAAATTTAATTCAAACCGTCACATTCATTATTTGAAACCTTCAGCGGAAATTTGATAAATTTAAATATAGAACAATTCACAAAAACTTGTGTCTCAATTATTTAAATGAAATTAACGATAAATAATTTAACGAGTAACATTCATAAAATTGTCTAATAACATCATTTATTTGATTTTGCCAACGCTGCCATTTCATTCGCCGCCGACTCCGAGATCTGCGAAAACTGGTAAAAATAGAATGAGCATTTCGAAAGAAATACTCAGTAGACTCATCGCCAATAATTAATTTATAGAATATTTTAACACATACTTATGCAATCATACAGTGACATCATCATCATCATCATCATAGGCTATTTTAATAAACTCAAAGACTCTTTAAAAATCATAGGGTGTGGGTAGTCTCGTCTCATGCATTTAAGCAAGTAAGTTATGCATAACATCATTTCCCATCTTATCTCGTAAGAGATATTCTTTTCTCGTCTCATGCGTCAAAGCATATAAATCACGTAATTTCAAATAAGACACGTAAATTATAATTTAAACTAATTAGTGGGGGCGAGTCTACCTTAAATCACGAGTTTGAAAAATAAAGCTGGAAAGTCACGTCAATCTTCTAAATCACCAAATGTATCACCTAGCCAAAAGAAAATTAAATTAATTTAGTATTTCGAAAATTGAAATATTAAAGTGAATAAATAGAGTTTAGGGGTTGAATTAAAATTTTAAAGAAAGCATAGATTTTAAAAGTGTAGGGGCTGAAATGGACTTTTCGAAATTAGTGGGCTGACTCATAGGATTTTAAGATTCTAGGGCTCAATTAACTCATTTCACAAGTGTAGACATTAAATTAAACGACTTCTAAAACAAAGGGATTGAAATAGGCACATTTCAAAGTTTGGGGCTTAAAAGAAATTTCAACAAAATCAAAATAAATATAACAAGTTTCACTCTCTCTCTCTCTTCATTTCGTTAAACAGAGAAGAGACAAGAGAGGGAGGCGACGGGGAGGGGCGAATCTCTTTCCTCCGGTCCATGCTGCCGGCCAAGCCGGCGATGGCGCCACCATCGCAAGGTGGTGCCGGTGTAAGGGTGAGTCAAAAGGAAGAATTTTGGGGGAAGTTTGGGGTGTGAAAAGCTGAGACCGAGGTTGCGATTTGGGTGTCTCGCCGGTGGAAATCCGGCCAGAAATGGGTCAAGGTAAGTTATGGCCTAACTTGTTTCTTTGGTTTTGGGTTTGATACTTGGGATTTTTGATTTGGTTGGGGGTTGGAGCAGGGCGGTCGATTTGAGGTGGTTGTGATATTGGTTTCGGTTGGGTGATGAATTGGTGATGTTAGTGTGGTGGTGTTCCGGTGGTCGGGTATGGGCAGTGAAGTGTTGGTGGTGTTGTTCGGTTCGACTATGATGGTTGTAGGGTCTTGATTGGAGGTTTGAGAGAGAGACAGCGGCTTGGTGGTGTGCGGTCATTTACAGGAAGTGATTGGGTGATAGTGAAACGATCGGTGTGAGTGCCCGTGTGGTGTTGCTGGGTGGTTTGAGAGGAGGGGGCGTGATGGTGGTCGGTTTCTGGTTGCGGCTTGTTTGAGCGTGAAGTGATGGATTGATTTTGAAGAATGTGGTTGCAAAACACTGCTTGACAGCGGTTTAGGATTTACAGTCTGTACTGGGTTGGAGGTTGGGTGTGGCTGTGGCTTGGTTGGGCAATGGTGGTGATTGAAACTCAGACGATGGAGGGTTTGTGTGTGTGTTTTGTGGATGGTCGAGAGCTTACACTGGTCTGTTTACAGAATTTTTGTTGTGGCGTGAGTTTGATGAAGTGGGGATGAGAACATATACATTGACTTGGGTTCAAAATCGGAAATTGCTTGATTGGTGACTAAGTGAGAGAGGATTAGGAGAATAAACTGGTTGATGGAAAGTGAGTGTTGATGATTGAGGAAAAGGGAAGAATTTTGGGGGCTAAAAATTGAAGATTAGGACAGATTTCTGATTGGGAGAAATTTCTGAGAATGTTGGAAGTGATTTAGCAACTTGCTTAGGGAAAGAAACAAGGTTGAGATGGAATAAAAGCTGTGAGGTAGGATTTGATTATGGACTTAAAAATAATTTGAATTCCCATAAATTGAAAGTTGGATTTAAAATAAATAATGGACTTAAAACATCATTTAATAAAATTTGGAATTTGGGATTTGGAATATAATGAATTTAAAATAAAATAAATTTTTATTTCATTGGTTAGACGATCACGCTTTTAAAAATAAATGAGCAAAGTCGTAGTGACACATTTTTAAAAATAATATTTATTTAAATAAGTCGTGAAAATTTCTCGGTCACTACACTATTTATATGGCATGCTTGACAATGACATCCACATGAAAATTCCCGAGGGATTTAAAATGCCTGAAGTATATAATTCGAGACCTCGAGAATAATTTTCAATCAAATTGCAAGTGTCATTATATGGATTGAAACAATCCGGCCGCATGTGGTATAATCGCTTTAGTGAATATCTACTGAAAGAAGGATTCAAGAATGATCATATATGCCCTTGCATTTTTATAAAGAAGTCAATGAATGGGTTCGTAATTATTGCTGTATATGTTGATGACTTAAATATTATTAGAACTCTTGAAGAAATTCCGGAGGCAATTGAGTACTTAAAGTCAGAATTTGAGATGAAAGATCTTGGAAAGACAAAATTCTGTCTCAGCTTGCAAATCGAACATTTATCAAATAGAATTCTTATTCATCAATCAACATATACAGAAAAAGTCCTTAAACGATTTTACATGGATAAGGCAAATCCATTGAGCACGCCGATGGTTGTTCGTTCACTCAATGTGGAAAAGGACCCATTTAGACCTCGAGAAGATAATGAAGAACTTCTTGGTCCTGAAGTACCATATCTTAGTGCTATAGGTGCACTACTATATCTTGCCAACAACACACGACCTGATATTGCATTCTTGGTAAGTTTACTAGCAAGGTATAGTTCTTCTCCTACACAAAGACATTGGAATGGTGTTAAACATGTATTGAGGTATCTCCCAGGAGCAATTGACATGGGTTTGTTTTATTCAAATGAAACTAAACCGGAACTTGTTGGGTATGCTGATGCGGGATATCTATCAAACCCACACACAGCTAAATCTCAAACAGGTTATTTATTCACTTGTGGAGGTATCATGGAGATCCACAAAACAAACATTAACTGCTACTTCTTCTAATCATGTTGAACTACTTGCAATACATGAGGCAAGTCGAGAATGTGTATGGTTGAAATCAATGACTCAGCATATAAGGGAGACTTGTGGTCTCTCTTCAGGAAAAGGAAATCGAATAATTTTGTATGAAGACAATATCACGTGTATAGCTCAACTAAAGGGAGGTTTCATTAAAGGTGACAACGAAACATATTTCACCAAAATTCTTCTTCACACATGATCTTGACAAGAATGGTGAAATTGATGTTCGACAAATTCGTTCAAATGATAATCTAGCTGATATGTTCACAAAATCATTACCTACTTCAACATTTGAAAGATTGGTAAATAAGATCGGGATGCGTCGACTCAGAGATCTCCAACAACATCATCAGGAAGAAAATTAAACACACGCTGGATTTCATTTTAGCTGAGTTTTTATCTTATTGAGTTTTTCGAACAAAGTTTTTAATGAAGCAGCGGCTGTACTCTTTTTCCTTGGTTCATATTTTATCCCACTGAATTTTACTGACAAGGTTTTAATGAGGCAGCACTTCAGAACCTCAAACTTCAGTACATGATTTGTTCTACTTATCATTGGATGTTATTTCGAATATTAGACTCAATGATTCACAATGGCTAATATAGGGGGAGCAACTTTACTCTTTTTCCTTCACTCAAGTTTTATCCCATCGGATTTTCTTAGCAAGGTTTTAACGAGGCAGACAATTCGTAACAGGTCATTCAAGGGAGAGTGTTATAAAATATTAATATTAGTTAGGTATGAATGACCAAGTACAATTATACCCTTGTAAACTTTACATATTACGATTGTGCCATTGTCTACCCCTATAAATAAGGGCCTAAGTTTTCATTCTAAGTACACCTAATGAGAAGTATTACTCACTCTCTCTCTATCTCTATCTTTCTATTCTCTTTATTTTGCTCTAGTTTTACAACAATGTTGTTAATTTTTATTTTATTTTTTAAAAGAAGAACTCATATTTGCTTTAATTGTCAAGAAGTCATCTTTAATACTGATCTATATCTGCACTTTTGAACAGAAACAATCTCTTGGATTATGTTGTGGGAAATTGAACAGTGAGAGGCGGAACTGTAAAGGGTTAGGTATCTTATTTGAATCTTCATCGGAAACATTCCAACATTTTGTCCTTGTTCTAGTTATCATCAACCACCTTTATCCTCCCGATTTGTGCAATCTTTATCTTTATATATATATTATAACAATAAAGTGGTTAAATATAACATCACATAATTTTTCGTCATTTTTATACTTTTCTAAAATGAAAATTCATGGTTTATAGAGAATATAAAAAAGTGATTATATATATACATTTCAAAATTGCTTTTATAAAAAAAATATAAGCAATCACTTTGAAAATGATTTTATCTTATTATTAGTTATGTTATATATTCAGCTATTAATTAGTTGGTATTTTCAATATATGTTTATAATTTGAAATTATGATGTATAGTTTTAATATAAAATTATATTAATAAAAAATGCAACCACGTATACTTTTAAACGATGAATTAATAATAATAACATAAGTAAAAAAATATTCCTTAAAAAAAGTTATTATAATAATTAAAACATTATTGAAAAGAACATAACTTAATTGTGTTATGAAAAAAATATAATTACAAATTAAATTTGTAAAACTGTATGTTGTTTTAATTAATAATAATAATGTTGTAATAATAAAACAATATTTAAAAGAACGTAATTTAATTATTTAATTGATAAAGAATATAACGAAATATGTGTATGTATTATTTTAATTAAATACATATTATGCTAATAATAAAATAGACTAAATAGTATTGAAAATAACGTAATGATGTTTTACCAAAGCTATAATAATTAATTAGTATTAAAGATAACATAATTGTTAGAGAGTTTATTAGTAAAATAAACAGTATTAAAAATCATATATAATATAATTGCAAATGTGTAATTATGTTATATATGTTTTTTAATCATTTATATGTCTTGTCCATTGCATGGGGGCAAATACTAGTATATTATTAAAACAACACAAAGTACAAATGTGTAGTAAATCAGAAAATTAATTAACAGGCCTGCACTTGGCTTTGTAACCATAACTATGTAATGTGCCCAAGGTTTCTTTTCAAAGTTTCGATCGGTCTATAGCCATTTCAAGAAGACACAATTTTTCAACAGGTGTAAAGCAGCAAATAAAAATATAGTATACCATATGGCTCAGGCTAAAAAACACTACTGTTTAAGTTGGTTCTGGTGCTTAGTCTTGTTCTCACACTATCAACGGCCAATAGCAAACGACTTGGCAGTAAGCATATATGTTGCAATTTCACATATGAGCTAACTTTGTTTCGCAAAAATTTCTAGGAACAAACTTTGTAATGCTCGAGCTTTTGTTGAATAATAACTTAATCTAAAAGATTGCTTTTAGGTCGCCCCAAATGCATATTATTTAAATAATGTTTTCAATACGCTTCCTAACGTATGTGATAATTGCATATTGCCCCATTTTTATCTCTATGAACTGAAATATGTCTTCTTGCAAAACTTCGCTGAAATTTCTATGTTTTTTTTTTATTATTATTATTTTCACCAATATTTATGCCTTAAGTATCATAGTTATCAATGTGTGAAGGTAAGATTGGACCCTAGGTATCATAAAAATTTGGAAAGTATAATAATATGGTACTTTAAAATGACGTAAATTTCAATAATCAGAAGAATCAATATGATGCCCTTGTTTGAGCCCCATTAATTCAATTTATAATTTGAGTTTTGGAAATCTAACGGTTAAAAAGTAGTTTGAAAAGTAAAAAATTTTGGGCTTGACTTTTTTGGATGGTTGAAATTGATTACTATAGAAAAAAATGATAAATTTTATGATAAATAATGAGGCTCAAACAAGGGCGATATTTCCTAAAGAACGTATTTATGTAAATTTCCCCCCATGAATAGGCATGGTTCATTTTGTTGGATCATTTGAATCATTTGATTTTTTTGAAAAAGTGGTTACCATTACTCTTCATTTTCTAATAAAATACTCGTAAAATTGAGCAAGGTATATTATGAAAAGGGTAATTTTATTCTCGCTACAATAATTAAGGGTAATTATAGTGACACCACCAATTTTATTAATCACACCACACTTTTTATATTTACTAAATTAGCCACAATTAAATTGACCAAAAAAGCCACCCTATTATATTAATTTTTAATTTTTATTTTTTACTCTTATGTATACCGCAAAAATTAAAACCCCAAATTTTTATATGTATTACTTATTTTTCAGCCTACAATTCTTGTCAAACAAGATATTCAATATCTCCATTATCTATTCAAATTCAGAAATCAAATTGAGTTCTATCTCAAACTAGAATAATTTTTTTTCTTCCTTTTTCTAAATAAAAGGCGAAGAGAAATGAAAAAAAGGATGGTCGTAAAGATCCAAAAGCATCAAACTGTTGAAAGTGCGCCCTCCTCAACTATACTTATTGTCTGGTGTTTAATCTTGAGCATTCCTCCACTTGGAGAAAGTCATACAATTCATGAATCAAATACATATAAATATGCATCTATCAAGTACACAGAATCAGCATGCTTTTCAATTGCATTAATTATAATTATAAAACATCATCACACTTAGATTCGACCAGCAAAGGAGCCCAATTGAATTTGATTATGACTTTGTATTCCTTAAATGGTTTAGCAAGAAACTCGTTAATCGTTATAAATGAATTGACTATCGGAAAATGAACAATAGAATAGAAATGTGGTGTAATTATAAAGATGGAAGGAGTCTCGTGGATCTGGTTGGGGGTAGTGTGTGAAGATAAAGATGGAAAATGTCTCTTGTTGTAGTGTATTTTTTTTTTCTTTTCATTTTTTATTTAGTGAAGGTTATATTTGTAAATGGAATGTGGTGTAATTATAAAATTCACGTTTTAGTAAATGTGTATATATAATGTGGTGTGATTAACAAAATTTGTGGTGTCAATATAATTACCCAATAATTAATTTCTACACCACGTTATAATTGCACCACAACTAAAATATAATTTTTATAATTACACAACAATAAATTTACAAATTCATCCCTAATAATTAAAACAACAATAAAAAAAATAATATGCAAACCATGGATCTCTTATTAATTTCCCCAATTCTCTTACTCTCCCACATTCCTCTCGTTCGCCCTCCTCTCTCTACAATCCACAGTCATCTTCTAAACCCATTTTCTGCCCCTTTCTTTCTCCAAATACGCACCACAATATAAACATAAGTAAGCCTATAATTCACACGCAAGCATCTTGTTCATCGCAATTGTAATTGCAGTAGCGTTAATTTTTTTTGGCTCAATTACTTACAGATGTGATCAATTTTCAACTCTGGCTTAGTTTTAGTATCAGGCGTTTCAGATCTGAATTTGGACTCGGAGTTTTTGTTGTTTCACCAGGATTATACCTCGCTGTCGGCTCCTCCTCCACCGCCACATCAGCCGTCCGTTTCGCCCGAGCTTGATCTTGGCGGCATCGATTCCTTGGAAACTACCTGCGAGATAGCCTCCAAATTTTCTGAAATTTGTGGTTCTCTTTAATATGAATTAATCGATTCGGAGAAATAAAAGTATGAAATTCAATTCTTAAAAGTGTAATCTTGACATTCTTGCCGGCAGAAGTCGATCATTAATGATTTAGAGTAATAACAAAGGAAGAATGAAGTCATGAGAAAGAATGTAACACAAGATTGTGGTATATTTAAAGTTTATTTAAAAAAAAAAAAAATGAGAGAGAATTATAAAGGTTTTTCTATAATTTCATTTTGAGTTTTTTTTAAATAAGAAAAATATATAAAAATGTCTTATGAAAAAGGTAAAGCCAAAATGAGTATAAAAAGTGGTGCTTATGTGGATACATGTCCTGCTCTAAGATAGAATGCTGGTGAGTAACTATTTTTTCTGATGCAGTTGGTTTTGGAAACGCCGCTGCTTCCACTGTGGTTTGCAATTCGGTATATGGAGCAGAGAGTGGTGATACTTGTACAACCGCCGCACAGGAATTTAATTTTGTATCAGTTGAAGACTTCGTCAGGATCAATCCGAACATCAACTGTGATGCAATCTTTGTGGGTCAGTGGCTGTGCATTTGATGGTTCTGCATAATGACTCCAGATTATGAAGAACTTAATGAAGGATTATACGATGCGATACTGTCCTCCCAAATGTAGCCTCTTTTAAATTGCAATAACTAGCTAATTGCAATACCGTCACAGTTCTTTTTAATATAATTGTTAAACTTATGCAGTATTATGATCGTTCTTTATTCCAGCAGCTTAATGTTTCCTAGTGAATTATTATCCTTTAATCTTAGAGTACCTTCTCTATTCCTAAGCTCTTAATGCAAATCTCCCTAAGCTCTTTGGGAACATGAGATCATAAATTGTGTAGCTAATGACTACGAGTGTTCTGTCTCAAAATCAACTTCAAAACCAACCAATTAAGAACTTGAAGAACACTTCTAGAAAATAGAAGTTTGATCTTTGTATTTGGATCAAAGAGATGTTATGAACATGTTTTCTCTTCCCCAACATTTCTATTTATAGAATTACAAATCCCATGCCGAATTAGTGCAAAAAATCAAGTGAAAATGGACCTATATCTGCAAGAAGTCATCTTCAAGAATGATCTATATCTGCACTTTTTAACTACCTAAGGGGATATTATGTTGTGAGAAATTGAACAGTGAGAGGAGGAACTGGAAATGGGTTGTGTGATCTTATTTAAATCTTCATCGGCAACATTCCAGTATTCTGTCCCTGTTCTTGTTATCATCGACCACCTTTATCCTCTCGACTTTTACAACGTATTAACACAACACAGAGTACGAATGTGTAGTAAATAAAAAAAATTAATTAACAGGCCTGCCCTTGACTTTGCAACCATATCTATGTGCCTAAGGGGGTGTTCTTTCCAAAGTTTCTGTCTATAAATAGCCATCTCACGAAGCAATAATTATTTAACTGGTATAAGGCAGCAAATAAAAATACAGTATACCATGGGTCAGGCTTATAAATCAGTATTCAATTTGGTTCTGGTGCTTAGTCTTGTTCTCACACTACCAATGGCCAATAGCAAACAACTTGGCAGTAAGTATATATGTTGCAATTTTCACATATCACAAAAAAAAACTAGGAACTAGTTTGCACCAAACTTTGGAAGGCTAGAGTTTTTGTTGATTAACTTAATCTAAAAATTTCAAGCTTTTAGATTGGGCCAAATATATACCATTTAAATATTATCTTCAACACGCCCCCTCACACACATAGACGGGAATCATTTTTTGGATCTTAATATTTGCAAAATTCATTTAAAAGGGTAGTGGGGAGACTTTAAACTAGGATATTTGTCTACTCTGATATCATGTCGAACCATTTAATTAAAAAAGTTTAAGCCAATATATCAGGCTAGTATATCTTTAAATATTATCTTCAACAGCTTTCAAACTTGTGAAATCTTTTAAAAAATGGGTTACTATTACTCTTCATTTTCTAATAAAATACTCTTAAGAATCGGCAATGCATATTCTAAAAAAACTAAAGCCAAAGGAGTATAAAATCTGGCACTTTGGATACATGTCCCGCATTTAGAAGGAATGTCGGCGAGTAACTGTTTTTTCTGATGCAGATGGTTTTGGAAAAACTGATTCCACTCTGGTTTGCAATTCGGTATATGGAGCAGAGAGTGGTGATACTTGTACAACCGTCGCACAGGAATTTAATTTTTCATTTGAAGACTTCGTTGCGATCAATCCGAACATCAACTGTGATGCAATCTTCGTGGGTCAGTGGCTGTGCATTGATGGTTCTGCCTAATGACTGCAGATTATCTATGAAGAACTTTAAATAAAGTATGTTATGATATTGTCATCCCAAATGTCGTCTCTTATAAAATACATTTGCTATCTAATTGTTATGTTGTGTCCGTTTTATGCAATTGTTAACTTACTGTAACAAGGTAGTATGATCTTTGTTTAATCCAGGTTAATGTTTCCTAGTGAATTATTGTCCCTTTAACGTTATGATACTTTCTTTGTTTCTAATCTCTCAACAAAATATATTTCACATTAACATTAACTGAATAAATGTTCAGGAAAAACATAAAATAAACAATATAAAGAGAAGTGTGAACAATATATATATATATATATATATATATATATATATATATATATAATCAAAGTGATCTGTATATTAGTACATTATAATATATATGAACAACTAATAATTGCACCCGTGTGATGCACGAAAGATATAATTGACAATTATTTATTGAATAAGTTGTAAAAATACAATGCCCGACATAAATTGTTCATTCATATATAATGAAAAATACTCAAAAAAATAAAACATAAAATTGCGACTTGCATATTTTGTAACAACTAATTGTCCTTTCTCTAGTTTTCTTAGTCTATTTAGGTAAAGTAAGATATAAATATGTGACTTATTCTGTACTTTAAAATTTTGATTTGATGACTAAAGTCGAGCTTATGATTTTTTGATTTCTAAAATTTGAAATGTTTACAATTTTCAAATCGTAAAATGAAATAAAGAGGCTAAGGACATTTACAGAATTAATTTATCGACTCTCCGCATAGCACTGTAAGAATTTTAAAAAAAAAACAAATATATTACTAACAAAATTTACCAAACATTTTAAAAAATAAAACATTGCTAAAATTTAAATTAAATGTTGCAATTTGTTAAACTTACACATGATAAACTTATACGCAGTCTTATATTTATTTTTCATAAATCCATAAGTCATTGACTACATGCATTAATTGAACTTTTCTAAACCGTGTATTAAAATAAATTGATAAAAATAAGAAATTTCCTAAAATAATAGGTGAAAGTGGGCGAAAAACTATGTACATAAAATGGTGACGATTATCATATTATTATATATGAATATGGATAGATAGATAGATAGATAGATAGATGAGTTTGCTAACATCTTCTATTTTACAAATTGAACCAATGAGTATATCGGAACCTAAAGTAGTAGAAAATTAAATGATTTAATTGAATTTATCTAGAAAGATCGAATATCTATTATTTTTCAATTTATAATAAGAAAAAGATTCAAAATTAATATTTTAGGTTAAATTGAATTTAGTTAAAAATGATAGGTAACATTTTAGGACTTAAATGAGATAATTTAAAAATATTGAATATTGAAAAAAGTAAAAAAAAATATAAATAAAACTTTTATATTTAATATTTAAGAAGATTTTATGAAAGATATGCTTAGAGTTTGCTCTCATTTCTTAGCTTGTATTAAACTTTTAGTTGAGATCTTGGATTTGACATCTAATTGCATATTTTTCGACTTCAAAATAATGCAGTAATTATCAAAAAGAAAAAAAAAAATCTATAATTTAACTTTTTATAGATATTTTGATCACAAATCCATAAATTGTTTACTACATGCATTAATTGAACTTTCTTATTTTATGTATTAAAATAAATTGATAAAAATAAAAAATTTCCTAAAATGATAGGTGAAAATTGGTGGAAAACGATGTGCTTAAAATGATAACGGTTATCCTATTATTTTATATGTATAGATAATGTTTAACCTCCAGAAGTAATATGTATTGATTCTGTAAATTAATTGGAAAAACTGAAGTTTTTGTGTATTCTTTGTTGGCTAAGAGTATGAAAGCTATATAATCTACAAACTTTTTTGGGTCAAGTTGGACTCAATTTTAACTATGAAATGCTGTATACATCATGGAGGAAATATTTCCAGTACAATGCCTATGGACACAACTTAGGCAGTTATAGCCACTGTCACTTATGTCGACATGTCAGTAGAGAAGGAAATGTGGCAATCGGATTGGGTGGTGAATGAAGTTCATCATACTAAAAGATTAGTAAATTAAAACCTGGAAAACCATGATCGATCTTAAAGAGAAAATTAAAAATTTTAGAATCCATAGAATGGGAGTTCCATTTATTAGAATCCCAATAAAACACAACAAAGAACCATGTTTTCTGCTTATAAAAGAGGGGTATACATTATTGTGGTAGAGTCGACTAAAATTACAAGTTCTTGGTAAGTATGATAATAAGGTAAGCGGGGATTTACCCTCTCGATGTCTGAATCTTTATACTAATATAATGTATAGTCCCTATGATGCACCGATACGGACATGTGTATCCGACACAATACATGCATTACACACAAAAAAAAAAAAAAAAAAAAAAAAAAAAATTCCAACGTAAAAATCTGTCGGTAAAAGGCCATTTTCCGTCGGAAATGCCTTTTTCCGACGGACTTCCACACGTCGAAAAATCTTCGGAGAAACCCTCGTCGATAATATTTTCCGCCAAAAAGATTACGACTGTTGGAAATTTTCGACAACCGTGAAATGTCGTCAGAAAGTTCCAACGACCATGAATTCCATCGTCGGAAATTTCCATATATATATTAGTTATTTGTATTAGAAATATGGAATTTTTTTAAAAAAAAATAATAGTAATTAATGTGGTTATAATTTGTAAAAATATGCTATTCATTTCTTTTCAATTAATTGTGCAATTATAATATAAACAAAATACAACTTTATGAAATAAAATCTAAAATTATGTTAGAATTTGTAAAATACGCTAGTTATTTATTTATTTATTTTTTGCAATTAAATGGGTTGCTAGCTATCTAATTGTCATGAATTATAACACCATTTAAAATAATTATTTATTACCAAAATTATTTATTTCAAAACATATTCACTATTCGATCTATCTTGAAACAGTAACATAATAGAGAAAATAAATATTGTTTTACTCCTTGTAAAAAAGAAGATTAATAATAATGCATTTAAAACTCATGATTCATCCCACAAGTTTACTATATTGTGATCATGCTCAAAAAACCTTCTAGGCCATTTGTTTCCTATTTTTGTTTATGAATATCTTTTGTTTCATGGAGAATCCTATACTTTTCTTCGGGGTGAAAGGATTTTCGAAATTTTTGATCTTGATATATTCGGTAGAAATTTATTTCAGGTTATTAGCTCACTTCTCGAGGCCTGATGCTCCTCGATAAGGCTCTCGAAAAATAATTATGTAATACCGCTTTACATTTTTACGTGCAACCTAAAATTTCACGTAATAATTATTTTAATGTTATTATAAATTTTAAATTTAATGATATTTTAATGTCGATAATATGAATTATTTTGCAGTGGAAGGACTTGGATGTCGTCTCGATCAATGTGCCAATTAAAATGTTTATAAATTGTTTATGTACAATTCTATGTATAATTGTTTGTTTTATTTGTTAAACTTGTTGATTTCTATTGTTATTAAGTGGTAAGTAACCTAAATTGCATAAATTGAAGTTGGAAAAGGTTTGGTGGCACTATGAAATTTACTTATGAGTTGTGGACTTAAATTGCCAAATTTAGGAGCCTAGGGACTAAACTTGCAATTTACAAAAGAAATCAAATTTATAACCCTAACCCCCTCCCACACCCGACTCAACCTCTCAGACTCCTCACTCTCACGCTCGGCTCTCGTCTCTCCCTCGTCTCTCAGCCTCTCTCGCGACTCACCCGCACACCTCACCCTCAACTTCTCTCTCTCCGCCCTTGCGGCGCACCACCGGCGGCCACGACCTCGACCACCACCTACCGGTGAGGCCTCCCACCCCTTTTTCCCTCACACTGCCACACGGGTTTGCACACACACACACCCGCTCACACACACACACAGATTTATATGCTGAATTTTATGTATAGGTTGATGTATAAATGGATTTAATGTAAGTATATATGTATTTTCTCACATTTTCAGATTTTGGTTTTTGGTTGATTTTCGAATTTTACCATAAATTAAGGATTTAATAATGGTTATGTGTGTGAGTATTGATGTATGGGAATGTGTATATTATTGTGTATGTATAGGTGTATGTAAATATGTAGATTTTGGATTTTTATGTGGGAATATGTATAAATTCAGATTTTTAGGTTATGTGATTCAATTTTCAGATTTCTAAAATGGAAGCATTAATTTGGTTAATTGATATATTTTTAGTTTAATTCTTATATAATAACTGTAAATTCAGAGTTGTGGAGGATTATATATATATTTTGTATATTTTCAAATTTGGATTATAGTCTAATTTCGAATTTTATAATTAGGATTTGGGTAAAGTTGGATAACGTATGAATTTAAGATTGTTAGTACCTAATTATGAGGGGAAAATTTAACGAATGGTTACATTTGTTAGTAGGAACTTGGTAAACTTTGGTTTAACTTTGATTTATTTATTTGAGTTTGAATTATAGTGATAATTTTTCATATTTAGAATTTTTGAAAATTACCTTGTTTAAATTGAGTTAATTTAATTAAGTTTATGTTATTCTGGGTAAATTGAGAAATTTGAGAATTTTCATGTATTGATATAAATGGCTTTAGTCATATTAGCTAGTTAATTCTTAGATTTTTAATATATGAATCCAATTGTTAACCAATGGACCAATGGTTAGTTTAATTTTGGATTAGAAGTTATAGATTTAGTTTTTTGAATTTAATTAGATTTATGAAATTAGTTAATTGCTTTTTGGTAAAGTTTGTAATAAATGATTATTTTAAGATTTGTGAACTTGTTAGAACCATGATTAAGTAATTTCTAAAGTTACGGAATTTTGAGTTTAAGTTTGAATTTAAAAGATGAGAAGACCTTCTAATGTGCATTGAGATTCATTTTCTTGTCTCGAATATGGTTTTATGTGTTTTGGTTATTATGTAAAGTCACGCTTGGGTTAAATTGAAGTTTTAATCTCGGTTAATGTTTGATTATTATTAAAATGAATAACGAATGTGGTTGTGAACTAAAAGTTATACGTTTTGTCGAATGATTTAAATCTTTTGATTTCGAGTATTGTATGGAAGTGTTTAATATATCTTAATACCTTGTTTGGAAGAAATGATCACAAGAATGAAAAGGGAAAGAAGATTTATTGTTTTAACTTGTTTAATGTAATGTTAAAAGAATGATAAATATATCAATTTGAACTGAGAGTATATTTTACTAAATGAATGGATACAACTAGGATTTTGGTACATTGACGACACGGGCAGTCGAGGCTCCTCCACTTGTAAATCCAGATAACGGTAAATACTAAGGACGTCAAGTAAGTAAACTTCCCCTACTTTCATCAAAGTTGAATGTTTAATGTGGAATTAATGTGCTTGATTGACATTCGTGTTAATTATCAAATTTTAATGCTTTCAGCTTACCATATGCAATTATGTGTATTTAAGGAAATGTTCAAGCATGCACGTTATCATGTCATTGCATCATTAAGCATGCATTGGCATCGAAAAGGGGAAGTCAAATGTTTTAATGAAAGGAATGTGTCAAAGTGAAATTTTTGTCAAAAGTTATGTGTCCCAAGTTTTTCAAGAAAGAATGGGTGTGCTTCTATGTCATGAAAGATGCGAGTGTGAAATGGGACGCGGGGGACCGGCGTACCCGAATGTAATGAGCCGCTTTGCGGTGGAAATGTGAATGTTAATCTGGTTCCAAATAAGAATTGCCCACTGTTATCTGATTGACTAGAAGTTACATCAAGTGAGCTCACGATGGAAATGAAATGAAAGTTTTGAAATGTTAAGTGAAAGTTTGAATGTTCTAGAAAGTAAAGTCAAAAGGGGATACATATATGAAAATTTTAAAGCATTCATGTCATAAGCATGCATTCATGCATAAAGTTTACTTACTGGGCTTTAGCTCACCCCAATCCCTGCCCAACATTTCAGGTGATGAAAGTTAGGTGATCCGAGGAGAGCACTTGGTGACAGACTCAGGCTATACCCGCTTCAACCCTTTTAAATAAAGTTAAATTAGAATTTATTTCAATTTCTCATTATTTATTCTTTAATTCATGTATTATTGAGGTTAAAGTACCTCTTATTTCATTTGCTAAAGTTTATTTACTTAGAATTATATTGTTGAGGAGTTTGAGACTTATCGTAATGGTTTGGATGATGTTTAGGATTGAATATTTTAAAAATGGTTTTGATGTCCCTCTACAGGTTGGCTATGTCCAATATACAGAGGAGACTCTGCCAAAATTTTTGTAAAATTTCATAATAGAAAATGAGAACGTTGAAATTTTAAATGATTTCTTTTCCGCATTTAAGTAAAGAAAAGTTAACACGCCTAGGTTTGAGATTTTGAACTTGTGGTGTTACATTTTTGGTATCAAAGCTAAGAGTTTTAAAAGCGATTCTGTAGACTTTTAAAACTTATTTGAAAATGGTTCGGGTACTGAGTCACGCCTCAAGTGCATCTTCCTCGATCATCTGGTAAGTTAAATTTTGTTTAAATTGTGCAATGTTATGTGATATTCCAGTTATCACAATTTCTTGCATGTTAATGTGTAATGTCGTAAAGTGAATGTCAAGAATGTAGTTTGTGAATATAATGAGTATATCTTCGTTATGTAAATAAGGAAGTGAGAAAGTAATGGTTATTAAAAATTTGGGTGCCGTTTATTAGATCTTTTTGTGAAATAAGAAATGAATATGAATGGTATATCGGCACGAGAGGATACAATGTCCAAACGAGAAGTTGAGAAGTCATCGAACTTAGTATTAAGCACTTATCGTGTTTGATTTCGGGACTACCCACTCATTTGATAGTCCCACAATTATAGGAAAATTGATTTACCCATCTCAGTAGCTGGAGACCAAGTTTATATTGTCAACGCCATTTGATGAATTGTTGAACTAAAGTTATGTGTTGAGAAATTTCCCCAACCATGGTGAATGGGAAGGATTAGATGATGGATTTCATAACACTGAATACCCACAAACTTGATGTCATGCTAGGAATGGAATGATTATTACGATATAAGGTTTCAATCACTGGCTACGTTAAGGTGGTATTTAAACCTCCAAATAAAACCCTTTTCGCTTTGTTGAAGTAAAGGTGAAACTTTCTATTTCGATATTATCAATGATGAAGGCTCTTCAATTGATGAATAAGAGTTATTAAGCCTACTTGGTTGCAATAATTGAAGTGTCTAAGGTGAATACTTCTCTCGAACAAATTTCTGTTATTCGAGAATGACTAAAGATGTTCTCAGAAGATCTTTGTGATTTACAGCCTAAAAGAGAAATTGAATTCGTCATCGATTAAGTGCGCGACTTTAGTATCCAAGGTATAATATCGGATGGCTCCTTCGTAACTTAAAAGAGCTCAAAGTGCAACTATAGAATCTCATGGACAAAGGTTTTGTTCGACCTAGCTTGTTGCCATGGGGTGCTCAGGAGCTATACATGAAGAAGAAAGATGGTTTTATGAGACTTTGCATAATTGATTTTAGACATGGCAAAACCAGTTTTATGAAGTTGTGATGAGATGTTGGGATTATGAGTAATATGATTTTATTGAGACTTCTATGAGAAAAATTATGAAATTTGAGATTTAAAGATTTGATTCTTAATTATTGGGAATTAAGGAATAGATATTGTGTTTGAGTAAGTGAATTATTCCTCTATTTTGAGAGAAATTTATAATGTTGTTTGGTCTTATAACTAAGAAATTTTGGGATTATGATTTGTGTCATATATTTATAAGTATGACTAATGGGTGGTTATTTGAGCCAATTAATGTATTGAAGGAAGTGAGATATTGATATTGATATTGAAAACTATGATTTGAAATTGTTATGTTGAGGAATTAAGAATTGATTTTCTGGGATATCAAGGTATACATGAAGTTATGTGATGACTTGATGCGTATATTGGGAAATGTCAAGTCATATTTTGAAAACATGAGTGAAGACAAATGTTATGGCATTATTGGAAAGAATTTTAATTATTCTTAGGAACTTATTGATTATTAGTGAGAAATGATCACTTATATTGGAGAATATTATAAATTATGATGGTAAGTGATAATACTGTTGATTTATTTTGGAAGTTGATTGGTAGATGATGTGTTAAAGATTTGGTTATTTACATGCAATATGATTATTTGGGAAAGTCAGTTATCATTATTGGAGATATTGAAAGTATTTAATAGTGAGATGCCTTAAAGGAGTAACCATTTATTCTAAATGAGAATTTGGGGACGTATGATTGAAGGTTTGGGATTATGTGAGATAATGATGATTGTCATAAGGTCATTTGAATATAAAAGGTACAAGAGATAATTATAAGGAATAATGCGATTGTTCTTATGGTGAGAACTGAAGGTGACGATGTATTGAGATTATGAAATAAGTTGACTTCCCATGAATAAGTTATGCTATATTTGGTTTTAAGTGGAATTCGAAGAAAGATGAATCTCAGTCATGAAAAATAAATCAGGTTTCATTGTAATTTGAATGATTCACTGATGTACGTTAAGTTTTCATTGATGATACTAAAATATCACATGAGAGATTGTTGGATGAAATTGATGAAAGAAACTTTATCAGGTTCTAGATTTGTACAAGTATTGCAGAAGTAATGCATCTGATCGGAGGAAAGTTTATGATAGTACATACCATGAAATTGTGGAGATTATTATTGATGGTATCTTGATTCAAAATATAAGAAATGAAATTTTAGGCAATTGTCCTTGTGGATAGGATTTGTGGAAAATGAGAATAAGACTTCACAATGATTATTTATTATGGAGTAGTGTGCAGAAAGAGTGACAATGGCAGAATCCAAGATTTATTGAGTTTGAGAGATTGATATAAAATCTTAGTGAGTATATTGACGTAAAAGGTTCGTGTGAAGGATATGATGGTTATTATGTTGTAATCTTAGAGAGATTGATATGATTATTTGAGGTCAGTTGTGTGACTTTTACTTATAATGGGATTGTATCTTTGGGTTAAGTAAACTTGATGAGGAATTCTATATGAATCACAAAAGTTTTATTCATTGGTGATAGGTCAATGATTTATTTATAAAATACTTGGTTAGAGTATTGTTGTTATGATGATTTTGAAAGCATGAATTCTTAAATTAGTACCTTGGCTCTAGTTTTAAGATGAGTGTATGATGCTGAATACTTGATTACAATATGTAAGTATGGGTTACAGGATTTAAGTTGATCCTCTGATTTTAAAAGAAATGTCAGCATGTTCAGAAAGGATTTCGTTTGTAAATCTTTCTAGAAAGATTCTGTCAAAGTTTTAGTGTTTCTGTTGTATACTTTGGTATGGACGTCAAGTTTCACGAATTCTAGATTATAAAGTCTTATTTTGGTCAATCTTCTTGATTTTAGTTTTAAGAATGTGATCAATCAATATATATATTAAGGTTTATATGTTAGAATAGATCCTATGAAAGGCTGGAAATAGAAAGTTAGTGAAGGGATTCATAAGTGGGATAATGTCGGTTGATGGTCTCCTACAACAATAGCTATCAAACTTTGATCCGTATTGAGTACTATACGATAGGAAGTGTAGATCGTCAGTTCACGAGGGTGAGATAGGAGAAAGAAAGTTATTGGGTCCAGAAATAGTACAACAAACAGCAAAAGTTGTTGAAATAATTCGCCAGGAGATGAAAATTGCACAGAGTAGACAGAAAAGCTATGTGGACAGAAGAAGGAAACCTTGGAATTCGTTGAAGGAGATATGATCTTTTTGAAAGTAGCTCCTATGAAAAGAGTTATGAAATTCGGGAAGAAAGAAAAATTAAGCCTATATTTTGTCGACCCTTTGGAATTCTTGAGAGGGATGGGTGACCTAGCATATCGGGTTGCATTGTCACCAGCGCTATCGGGTGTGCACAATGTTTTTCATGCATCAATGTTGAGGAAGTATATTTTGGATTCCACCCATAGCCTCAGTTATGAGTCATTAGATCTTTGTGAGGATCTGACTTATGAGGAGTTACTTGTGAAAATCCTAATGAAAGTAAATAAGGAACTTAGAAGAAAGAAGATTACGTTAGTTAAGGTTCTTTGGAGGAATCATGTAGTAGAAGAGGCTACTTGGGAATGCGAAGACGAAATGCGTGCCAGTATTCACAACTTTTTGGTAAATTTTAATTTCGAGGACGAAATTTCTTTTTAGGGGGTAAGAAATTGTAATACCGCTTTTCATTTTTATGTGCAACCTTAAATTTCACGTAATAATTATTTTAATGTTATTATAAATTTTAAATTTAATGATATTTTAATGTTGATAATATGAATTATTCTGCAGTGGAAGGACTTGGATGCCGTCTCGATCAATGTGCCAATTAAAATATTTATAAATTATTTATGTACAATTCTATGTATAATTGTTTATTTTATTTGTTAAACTTGTTGATTTCTATTGTTATTAAGTGGTAAGTAACCTAAATTACATAAATTGAAGTTGGAAAAGGTTTGGTGGCACTATGAAAATTTACTTATGAGTTGTGGACTTAAATTGCCAAATTTAGGAGCCTAGGGACTAAACTTGCAATTTACAAAAGAAATCAAATTTATAACCCTAACCCCCTCCCACACCCGACTCAACCTCTCGGACTCCTCACTTTCACGCTCGGCTCTCGTCTCTCCCTCATCTCTCAGCCTCTCTCGCGACTCACCCGCACACCTCACCCTCAACTTCTCTCTCTCCGCCCTTGCGGCGCGCCACCGGCGCGCCACGACCTCGACCACCACCTACCGGTGAGGCCTCCCACCAATTTTATGTATAGGTTGATGTATAAATGGATTTAATGTAAGTATATATGTATTTTCTCACATTTTCAGATTTTGGTTTTTGGTTGATTTTCAAATTTTACCATAAATTAAGGATTTAATGATGGTTATGTGTGTGAGTATTGATGTATGGGAATGTGTATATTATTGTGTATGTATAGGTGTATGTAAATATGTAGATTTTGGATTTTTATGTGGGAATATGTATAAATTCAGATTTTTAGGTTATGTGATTCAATTTTCAGATTTCGAAAATGGAAGCATTAATTTGGTTAATTGATATATTTTTAGTTTAATTCTTATATAATAACTGTAAATTCAGAGTTGTGGAGGATTATATATATATATTTTGTATATTTTCAAATTTGGATTATAGTCTAATTTCGAATTTTATAATTAGGATTTGGGTAAAGTTGGATAACGTATGAATTTAAGATTGTTAGTACCTAATTATGAGGGGGAAATTTCACGAATGGCTAGATTTGTTAGTAGGAACTTGGTAAACTTTGGTTTAACTTTGATTTATTTATTTGAGTTTGAATTATAGTGATAATTTTTCATATTTAGAATTTGTGAAAATTACCTTGTTTAAATTGAGTTAATTTAATTAAGTTTATGTTATTCTGGGTAAATTGAGAAATTTGAGAATTTTCATGTATTGATATAAATGGCTTTAGTCATATTAGCTAGTTAATTCTTAGATTTTTAATATATGAATCCAATTGTTAACCAATGGACCAATGGTTAGTTTAATTTTGGATTAGAAGTTATAGATTTAGTTTTTTGAATTTGATTAGATTTATGAAATTAGTTAATTGTTTTTTGGTAAAGTTTGTAATAAATGGTTATTTTAAGATTTGTGAACTTGATTAAGTAATTTCTAAAGTTACGGAATTTTGAGTTTAAGTTTGAATTTAAAAGATGAGAAGACCTTCTAATGTGCATTGAGATTCATTTTCTTGTCTCGAATATGGTTTTATGTGTTTTGGTTATTATGTAAAGTCACGCTTGTGTTAAATTGAAATTTTAATCTTGGTTAATGTTTGATTATTATTAAAATGAATAACGAATGTGGTTGTGAACTAAAAGTTATACGTTTTGTTGAATGATTTAAATCTTTTGATTTCGAGTATTGTATGGAAGTGTTTAATATATCTTAATACCTTGTTTGGAAGAAATGATCACAAGAATGAAAAGAGAAAGAAGATTTATTGTTTTAACTTATTTAATGTAATGTTAAAAGAATGATGAATATATCAATTTGAACTGAGAGTATATTTTACTAAATGAATGGATACAATTAGGATTTTGGTACATTGACGACACGGGCAGTCGAGGCTCCTCCACTTGCAAATCCAGATAACGGTAAATACTAAGGACGTCAAGTAAGTAAACTTCCCCTACTTTCATCAAAGTTGAATGTTTAATGTGGAATTAATGTGCTTGATTAACATTCGTGTTAATTATCAAATTTTAATGCTTTCAGCTTACCATATGCAATTATGTGTATTTAAGGAAATGTTCAAGCATGCATGTTATCATGTCATTGCATCATTAAGCATGCATTGGCATCGAAAAGGGGAAGTCAAATGTTTTAATGAAAGGAATGTGTCAAAGTGAAATTTTTGTCAAAAGTTATGTGTCCCAAGTTTTTCAAGAAAGAATGGGTGTGCTTCTATGTCATGAAAGATGCGAGTGGGAAATGGGACGCGGGGGACCGACGTACCCGAATGTAATGAGCCGCTTTGGGGTGGAATGAAGTGAATGAGCCGCTTTGCGGTGGAATGAAATGAATGAGCCGCTTTGCGGTGGGAATGTGAATGTTAATCTGGTTCCAAATAAGAATTACCCACTGTTATCTGATTGACTAGAAGTTACATCAAGTGAGCTCACGATGGAAATGAAGTGAAAGTTTTGAAATGAAGTGAAAGTTTTGAAATGTTAAGTGAAAGTTTGAAAAATTTGAATGTTCTGGAAAGTAAAGTCAAAAGGGGATACATATATGAAAATTTTAAAGCATTCATGTAATAAGTATGCATTCATGCATAAAGTTTACTTACTGGGCTTTAGCTCACCCCGATCCCTCCCCAACATTTCAGGTGATGAAAGTTAGGTGATCCGAGGAGAGCACTTGGTGACAGACTCAGGCTATACCCGCTTCAACCCTTTTAAATAAAGTTAAATTAGAATTTATTTCAATTTCTCATTATTTATTCTTTAATTCATGTATTATTGAGGTTAAAGTACCTCTTATTTCATTTGCTAAAATTTATTTACTTAGAATTATATTGTTGAGGAGTTTGAGACTTATCGTAATGGTTTGGATGATGTTTAGGATTGAATGAGTTGCGATGTGTATTTTAAAAATTGTTTTGATGTCCCTCTACAGGTTGGCTATGACCAATTTACAGAGGAGACTCTGCCGAAATTTTTGTAAAATTTCATAATAGAAAATGAGAACGTTGAAATTTTAAATGATTTATTTTCCGCATTTAAGTAAAGAAAAGTTAACACGCTTAGGTTTGAGATTTTGAACTTGGGGTGTTACAAATTATTATTGTAAAACCGAATTAGAACCGAAACAGAATGGTTTGGTTCTGATTTGGTTCTTGCGATTCAATGGAACCGAATGGTTTCAGTTTACAAGAATCGAAAAAGTATAGTTCGGTTCTGGTTCTTGAGATACCCGAACCGAACCACCCTACTCCCACCCCTACTCTTTAACAATAAAAAATTTCTAAGAACTTCTATCAATCAAAAATAAATAAATAAATTAATTAATTAAAATTCTAAGATTTGGAAGGATGAAGGATCCCACCAATTCTTCTACATCCGTTAAATCTATGTTCTTTAATATGGCAGTCACTTGGCATAAACCTATATATTTAATTTTTCAATTAATTTCAAATAAAAAGATGAAAAATAAAAATAATTAAGAGATCAATTAGCTCCACTCTGATCTTGACGAGCCTGACCGAATGGAATCCAATCTAAGGAAGACCGAGTTCGTCTCCACAAGGGTCAACTGGGTGGATCAGGTTTAAAACGTTTCATCCAGCAGGCATGTTAATCTGGCGTGTGTCGAGTGCAGGCAGATATCTTGATTATGTTGTGAGAAATTGAGCAAAGAGAGGTGCGGCAGGAAAGGGGATCAACTATATATTTTTATTTGCATTTGCTAGAGATAATTTTGATTCGTTCTTCGTTGATTTTGTTCCACTTTCTTGTTTTAGGACCCATTCCAAGCTGCCAGAAGACACTCTAGACTTTAAAAGAAGACTCAATTCTAATGCATTAAAGAAATGAGATGTTGAAGTATCTGAAGGAGCAGCCCCATGTTGAGCGGTCGTGAATTTCTCGGATTATGTTGTGTCATATTGTGAAGTGAGAGGCGGGATGGGAAATGGGTTTCGCTATCGAATTTGCATCTTCAGTCGACTTTGCTGCCATATCTATGTGCCTAGCTAATGTCGTGTTCTTTCCAAAGTTTCTGTCTATAAATTCTTGATCAGGTGTAAGGCCAGGCAGCAAACAAAAATACTATCATGGCTCAGGCTTACAAATTAGTACTCAATTTGGTTCTGGTGCTTAGTCTTGTTCTCACACTATCAATGGCCAATAGCAAACATGATGGGACCAAGGAAGTCAACCTGCGAATCAAGGAAGTCAACGCTCGATTCATATTCCAGTGGGGCCATGACGAGGTCAAAGGTCAGAAAGGTCCAAGAGTTGATGGTGAGACTCATTTACAAGCTTCAAAATCAAATCCAACTCGAAGAGGGCAAAATCGAAGTCAATTACATAAATTTTGAAGTTCAGGAACCTTCGGTCGACCGGAAGTTCCCTTGGTCGACCGAAAGTCTGTAAGATTTTTAAGGGTAGTCTCAGTCGGGTTCAGCTCATCACCGTTCGACCGAAAGTGTCACTTTGGTCAACCGTGTGATCGACCGAAATTGTTTCGGTCGACCGTGCGGTCGACCGAAAACACGCTGAAGCTAAAAACGCGGGATTTTTTGTGCAATTATTCAATTATTGATTTATTCCCAAATATTGTAATATATATATATACATTTCCTCTTGACCCAACAACCTTATTTTAATTTACACATTGATTGAGATGGTGTCAAGAACACTTTGGGCAAGGTAAATCTTCCCTTCCTCTTGTAATTGCTTGGAAGTTCTTCAACTTCATTTTGAGTAATTATATTCTTGTGATGTTGTTGATTTTCACCATCTTGAAATTTGTTTAATCTTTATTCATTGGGCTTGGGTCCTTAACCTATGAATTTTGGGTTGGATTTAAACTTGGGTTAAGGTGTCTCATATCGATTTTAGCTTTCTTGAGTCGATTCCAATTGGTGTGGAAATTTTTGGTAAATATACCAAGGGGGTTCACATCATTTGGTATCAGAGCTTAGCTCTAAAATTGATATATCTATCTTTAAATTTCTTGTTATTGTTGTTGTTCAAAAAAAAAAAAATGAAAATTACCCAAAGATAGGATGTTGTCTTGAGCTTTGGTTGATTCCTCTACATTGGGTCATTGTTGTTGTCATATTCGATTAGTTAGGATACATTTGGACAAACATTTGACAAATTCCTATGCTACTCAATGTGTGCATTCAAAGTGTTTGACAAAATATTCCAAAGAAAAACTTCATGTTAAATCTTACTTTGCAAATATCAAAATACTCCTAGTTGGCAACTTGTTCCATTACCAATTACATTGTGATCCAACTCTTGAAAACCTTGTCATATAAATCCAATTCTTTGTTCATATCTCTTGTATAGTAGCAAGCAAAGAAATTCCACTTGCTATTGTGTCTAGTCACTTTAAAATCCCTTTTGTTTGGTGGTGGATTTTTTTTGACTTCACAAGGATTAATTGTCTCGATCTAGTTGGTTACCTTCCTTGGAAAAAAACTTGATAAGGGAATTTGTGAGTGGAAAAAGGCAAAGAATGGTGAGCTCAATTGAGGGTAAAAACCTATTCGGAGTGTAACGCGAGAGAAAAATATCTTGTGAGGACACTTGCACCCTTGCACTTTATGGCTAATACACACACTTCAAGTGGACAAGATTCTAATGCCCAAAGTCAAGAAATGCGAGATACCTTACAAACCCTTTTGGTTGGCATGAATAGGCAAGCGGAGGCAACAGCAATAATGATGAGACAAATGGAGGCAATAGGAGGGAGATTGGATTGGTTAGAGGCAAGGAGGACGGATCCACCTACAAGGGGTAATGTTGAAAGGAGGGGGAATAGGAGAGGAGTTAGAGATGAGGATGTGGATGAGATTAAGAGTGAAGGAGACAGTGATCAAAATTGGAACATGGGTAGGAATAGAGGAGGGCGCCATGATAGGGAATTTGATCGGGAATATCCGAGGGAGCATAGAGGAAGAGATGGGATAGATGGAAATATTGGTAGTATCAAGATGAAGATCCCTTCATTTCATGGGAAAAGTGATCTCGATGCATATTTGGAGTGGGAAAGGAAAATGGAATTAATTTTTGAATGCCATAGGTACTCCGAGGAGAAGAAGGTCAAGCTAGCGGTTTGTGAACACATGGGGTGAGTTGAAGAGCCTTATGAAGAAGAGGTTTGTGCCCAACCATTACTATAGAGGGATGTATCAAAGGTTGCAAACTCTTAAACAAGAGACTAGGAGTGTTGAAGATTATTATAAAGAATTGGAAAAGGCCCTAATGAGGGAAAATATAGAAGAAGATAGGGAGGCCACTATGGCTCAATTTTTTAGTGGCTTGAATAGAGAGATAGCCAATGTAGTAGAATTGCACCATTATGTGGAGATGGAGGAATTGGTGCACATGGCTATCAAAGTGGAGAATCAATTGAGGAAGAATGATCAATTCAAGAAAAAGGGGCAAGAAAAATACACCGGAGGCTCTAGCTCAACTTGGAAATCCTGATGGGGTAATGAAAGGATTGATAGGGCACCTCCTATGGAGAAGAGTGGGCCGCCCAAGGGGAAGAAAATTGTGGGCCATAAAGACAGGCCCAATGTCGGTTCAACCACATTGAGAAGTATGGATGTTGAATGCTTCAAGTGTCGGGGTAGGGGGCATTATTCTCGTGATTGTCCAAATAATAGAGTGATGGTCGTTAGGAACGGGGTGGTATTCCGAAGATGAGAATGAAGAAGGGAGAAATTTGGTGGTAAATGAGAGTGATAGTGATGAAGTGGGAGTGGAAGGAGTAGTTAGCCCACCTAAGTCCTTAGTTATCATGAGGGCTCTCAATGCCCAATCTAAAATTGGTGAGGTAGAAAAGCAAAGGGAAAATATTTTCCATACCTGGTGCCTTGTTAATGGTATAGCATGTAGTATTATTATTGATGGGGGTAGTTGCACAAATGTGGCTAGTGCTAGCATGGTGGAGAGGTTGAAGTTACCAAGCAAGTCCTTCTTACCTTCCACATTGGCACTTATAGTGACCAAGTACTTTGTGATATTGTTCCCATGCAAGCTACTCACATTCTCTTGGGAAGACCGTGGCAATATGATCGAAGGGTTATTAATGATGGGCGAAAAAATAGGTATAGCTTCCAAGTGGATGGGAAGCAAGTGGTCTTATTACCCTTGAGTCCGGAGGAGGTATATAAAGATCAAATGAAACTCAAAAGGGATGTTGAAGAGAGAGAAAAAAAAAAGTTGAGTATCCCAAGCTGATTGAAAGAGGGTGAAGAAAAAGGTGAGGGGGAGGAGAGTGAGAAGAAAAATGAGGAGGAAAGAGGGAGAAAAAAAGGGTGAGTTTCTATGCCAGTAAGGGGGGTGTTGACAAAGCTTTAAAAAGAAACCAACAAGTTCTCTTGTTAGTGTATAAGGAATCTCTCCTTACACTTGACGAGTCTCACAATTCCCTCCCCGATTTAGCTATTTCCTTGTTGCAGGAATTTCAAGATGTTTTCCCGGAGGAGATGCCTAGCGGTCTTCCGCCCATTAGAGGCATCGAGCATCAAATTGATCTCATTCCTGGTGCAGTAATCCCAAATAGGCCTGCCTATCGAAGCAACCCAGAGGAAACTAAGGAGCTCCAAAACAAATTGAGGAGTTGATGAGTAAGGGATATGTTCGTAAGAGCATGAGTCCTTGTGCCGTGCCCGTGCTCGTGCTCCTAGTGCCCAAGAAGGATGAAACCTACAGGATGTGCGTTGATTGTCGAGTCGTCAACAACATAACGGTAAAGTATGGCCATCCCATCCCCAAGTTAGATGACATGTTAGATGAATTACATAGTTCTTGCATCTTTAATAAAATTGATTTGAGGAGTTGATACCATCAAATTAGGATGAGGGAAGGGGATGAATGGAAGACTGCATTTAAAACTAAACATGGTTTGTATGAATGGTTGGTCATGCCATTTGGTCTCACTAATGCACCAATCACTTTCATGAGGCTGATGAATCATATCTTGCATGCATTTATTGGAAAATTTGTAGTTATTTATTTTGATGATATTCTAATTTATAGCAAGAATTTTAAAGATCATGTAGAACACCTGAGATGTGTGCTTTCGATTTTGAAAGAAGAAAAATTATTTGCCAATCTCAGCTAGTGTCATTTTTGCATGGAAAGTGTCATTTTTCTTGGATTTGTTGTTAGCACCAAGGGAATTGAGGTTGATGAAGAAGAGGTTAGAGCCATTAGGGAATGGCCAACTCCCAAGAGTGTTACTGAGGTAAGAAGTTTTCATGACTTGGCTAGTTTTTATCGGCGCTTTGTTAAAGATTTTAGCACTTTAGCCTCACCACTTACCGAAGTTGTTAAAAAAATGTTGGGTTTAAATGGGAGATAGCCCAAGAAAATGCATTTATTAATGTCATTAAAGAAAGATTATGCACTGCACCTGTCTTGGCACTGCCTAACTTTGACAAAACTTTCGAGATTAAGTGTGATGCTTCAGGAATAGGTATTGGAGCGGTGCTGATGCAAGAGAAGAGGCAAATTCCCTATTTTAGTGAGAAGCTCAATGGGGCCACTTTGAATTACCCAACCTATGACAAGGAGCTCTACGCGTTGGTGCGAGCATTGGAGACGTGGAGTCATTACCTGTGGCCGAGAGAGTTTTTTATCCACACAGATCATGAGTCGCTGAAGCACTTGAAGGGGCAAGGTAAATTAAGCAAAAGACATGCTAAGTGGATGGAGTACGTGGAGACCTTCCCCTATGTCATCAAATACAAACAAGGTAAGGATAATGTAGCAGCCGACGCCCTTATCTCTACCTTGGGTGCCATTTTGGTTGGGTTTTGAAAGTATTAAGGAATTGTATGTGCATGATGTCGATTTTTCAAGTGTATTTGAGGCCTGTGAAAATATTGCCTGTGACAAATTTTATCGGCATGATGGGTTTTTATTTCACGAGAACAAACTTTGTGTGCCAAATTGCTCCATGAGAGAATTGTTGATTAGGGAGGCTCATGGGGGTGGTTTAATGGGTCATTTTGGGGTAAAGAGGACTTTGGAAATCTTACAAAAGCAGTTCTTTTGGCCGAAGATGCATAGAGATGTTGAGAGGATTTGTTCTAGGTGTGTGACCTGTAAGAAGGCCAAATCCAAGGTAGCCCCACACGGGCTGTATACACACCTACTTGTCCCTAGTGAACCTTGGACGGAAATTTCTATGGACTTTATTTTGAGATTTCCTAGGTCTAAAAAAGGTAGTGATTCCATCTTTGTGGTTGTAGATAGGTTTAGTAAAATGGCACATTTTCTTGCTTGCCATAAAACTAATGATGTCATTCATATAGCCGACCTATTCTTTAGGGAAATAGTGCGACTCCATGGGGTTCCTAGGAGCATTGTGTCGGATAGGGACGTCAAATTCCTTAGCCACTTTTGGAAGGTCTTGTGGGGAAAATTGGGAACTAAACTTTTGTTTTCGACAACTTGTCATCCCCAAACTGACGGCCAAACCGAGGTGATTAATAGAACCTTAACACAACCCCTCTGCACTATCATCAAAAGCAACCTAAAGAATTGGGAAGAATGTTTACCTTTTGTTGAATTTTCTTATAATCGAAGTGTTCATTCTACTACCTCTTTTTCTCCATTTGAAATTGTATATGGTTTTAACCCGTTAACTCTTTTAGATTTGATTCCTTTGCCAATGGATGAAAGAAGTAGTTTGGATGGGAAAAGAAAGGCTGAGTTGGTCAAGTCTCTTCATGAGAAGGTCAAACTCCAAATCGAAAAGAAGAATGAACAATATGCATCCAGTGCTAACAGGGGCAGGAAAATGGTGACATTTGAGGAAAGAGCGGTTCCACACGCAAAGAAAATCCAAACTGCAGCCGCGTGGTGATGGCCCATTCCAAATCCTTGAGAAAATTAATGACAACGCCTACAAGCTTGACCTCCCTGGTGAGTACAATGTATCGACTTCTTTTAATGTCTCTGACTTGTCCCCTTTTGATGCAGGAGAAGATTCAAGGATGAATCATTTTCAAGAGGGAAGGTGTAGCGACCAAGAATTTTTACGCGATTAATAATTATTTTAATAGAAAATCGTGTCGCTACTATTTCACCCATTTTTATTAAGTTAACGCCGCGACGTATTCGTATAGCCAAGTCAAGAAATAATCGAGATCGTTCGATTTTAAATTAAATTCCGAATTTCTAAAAATATCTCCATTCTCTTGATTTAAAGTATATTAAGTCCAAGTACTTAATTCAATGTTATCCCAATATTTATTTATACAAAAATTATTTTTATTATTGAAATTAAGAAAATATATGCAAGCATGAGAGGTTCCATTATATGTAATCATGAAGAGCATAATATTTGTATAAATATGGAAAAGTATATGAATGATTTATATACTCCATTATATATAATCATGAAGAGCATAATAATTGTATAAATATGGAAAAGTATATGAATGGTTGATAGACTCCATTATATGTAATCATGAAGAGCATAATATTTGTATAAATATGGAAAAGTATATGAATGGTTGATAAGACTCCATTATATGTAATCATGAAGAGCATAATATTTGTATAAATATGGAAAAGTATATGAATGGTTGATAAGACTCCATTATATGTAATCATGAAGAGCATAATATTTGTATAAATATGGAAAAGTATATGAATGGTTGATAAGACTCCATTATATGTAATCATGAAGAGCATAATATTTGTATAAATATGGAAAAGTATATGAATGGTGCTTTACTTTAAGAAAAGGATGTGTTAAAATTAATAGAATTGAATGATTATGTTTACAATATGCCAACTTTATACATCTATTTAAACCCATCTCTTTTACACACAACTCTACACATATACACTTATTTCCAATCTCTTGACAAAATCCACAAGTAAGAGAAATTCAAGGTGGTCAAGAAAGTTTTGGTCCATTTACTACTACACTTCATTTTAATCTTTTAAAAGGTAAGTATATCTTATGTTTTTATGAAAAGTAAGTATGTTTTTATGAAAGGTAAATACACCTTATGTTTTTATGACAAGTAAGTATATCTTATGTTTTTATGAAAAGTAAGTATGTTTTTATGAAAGGTAAATACACCTTATGTTTTTATGAAAAGTAAGTATGTTTTTATGACAAGTAAGTATATCTTATGTTTTTATGAAAAGTAAGTATGTTTTTATGAAAGGTAAATACACCTTATGTTTTTATGAAAAGTAAGTATGTTTTTATGACAAGTAAGTATATCTTATGTTTTTATGAAAAGTAAGTATGTTTTTATGAAAGGTAAATACACCTTATGTTTTTATGAAAAGTAAGTATGTTTTTATGACAAGTAAGTATATCTTATGTTTTTATGAAAATGTTTGGATCATTGCTATGAAATCAATCTCACAAGATTGTTATGGGTTCCATATGATATGTTTATGATTATGCTAAGGGGACCGGAGTTTAGTAGCGCTACACATAAGAATTCTTGCCATTTAAGTTCGGTAAAATTCTTGTGTCTCCCTATGTTTATGAGTATTTCGATCCTATCCTATGTTATGATGAAAATGATCCATATGCTTTCAAAAGAAAATTTATGCTTGGTATACTTACTGGGATTTTATAAATCTCACTCCACGATATTTACCATTTTCAGATAATTGAAGGTTCGAGGCGGTCAACATGGAAGTGACAAAAGTGGTTAAGATTGATGAGATAATTATGTTGAACTTTATGTAAGAAAATTATGTTCTATTTTTATTCACAAATAAAATTATGGGATTCTAATTATTCTTTTGAATAATTTTACATTACTATTTAAGTCTCGATAATATGATATGAGTCACTTTTAGTGGCACTCGAATGGTCGAGAATTCGGGTCGTCACAGTTGGTATCAGAGAAAAGAGTTTTAAAAACGATTCTGTAGATTTTTGAAATTTTATTTCTTTTAAAAAAAAAAAAAAAAAATTCACTATTCACGTGAACAGTAAACGACGTGCTATTCATGATGAACAGTGAACGAAATCACTATTCATTATTAAAAAAAAAAAGTTGAATTTTCACATGTCAAGTATGGTTATGATTTTGAAAAGCATGATGAAATTTGATGTGCGAATTTCAAGGACAAAATTCATTTTAAGCAAGGGAGTTTGTAATGTCCTGAAAATTTTATGGAATATAATTAGTTAGTGATATGATGTTTATATTGATGTCTTTGATAAATTTCTAGAAGTTCGGGGACTAAAGGAAAAATAAGATTTGACGATAAATTTTATTTGGGTTAAGTTATTAATTATTGATGGGGAGATAATTACTATATCGATATTGGATTTGTTTTGAAGACTGTGATTAATTAGGAATTATGATTCAAGAAAATGTTGATTTGGATACAACCACATTAAATTATTGTTGATTAAAGGAAAATAAGATTATATGAAATATTTTAACTCATCACTCTACTATGTCACTCTCCACGTATTGACTCCTCGAACCAGGTATGTTATATGCTTTGCAAGTCATTTACGATTTTATTAAGACATGTTAAGTATGAAATCTTCATATGTTATGAATCTTTAAGTGAAATATACATGTTGAGTATGATATGAATTGATAGAAGCCTGAATTTTAATTTATTCCTTTTAATGTAGAATCATGAGACATAGAGGATATTGATATGAATTTTGGTTCATATTAAGCTTAGTAAGACTGACTAAATTAGAAAAATAAGTTGGTTTGTAACTTTTGCCAAAAATATATGGAATAATATATTAAACAAACAAAATTAATAATGAATTCGTACAATAATTTATCCCTTTATCACTACCTTTGTGTAAAAACAAGGGAAAAACTGTGGATGGTTATTAGTACTTCCTCTTCAAGTTTCAATTTTCGGTTCAATAATTTATCCCTTTATCACTACCTTTGCTTAAAAGCAAGGAAAAATTGTGGATGATTATTGGTACCACTCTTCAAGTTTCAATTCTGAAAAAAAAATTCGGAAAGAAAGAAAGAGAACGGGTGTTGAGCATAATGGGAATAATATGACTTAAGAATGATTTTCAAAATAATTGTTGTCCTCGAGTTTAGAAATGATGAACCTTAAATGGACTTTGCATAATTGATTTTAGACATGGCACTAAGTATGAGAAGTCAACAGAAATGATTAGAAATATGTTCAGATTATCTATCATTTAGATTTAATGAGAAATAGCGAGCCAATTTTATGAAGTTTTATGAGATGTTAAGATTATAAGTGATATGATTTTAATGAGACTTTTATGAGAAGCATTATGAAGTTAGAGATTTAAAGATTTGGTTATTGGGAATTAAGTAATGGATATTATGTTGAGTAAGTGAATTATGCCTCTATATTGAAGAGAAATTTATTATGAACTTTGGCCTTGTGATTAAATTTTGGGAATATGATTTATGACTTATAAATATAAGTATGAGTAATCTTTTGAGCCAATTAAGATATGGAAGGAAGTGATATTGTGATATTGAAAAATATGATTTGAAATTGTTATGTTGAGAAATTATGAATTGAGTTATGGGATATTTTTTGATGATATTGAAGTGTTGGAATCGTTTTCAATATTTTTAGATTGTTGTGATCAAATGTGGAGTTATTTATTATTGTGAGTTATGAAGTATGCTTATGGTTTGGGATAAGTCCAAATTACAAGGGAGACTCTGTCCAGAATTTTATCATTTGGAATTAAGAGCATGATATGATAAGCATCCACTAAAGGAATTAAGGTTAGACATGCAAGTTCATTTACATCACAAACGAGATTTAGTAGATGATAGCAGAGATTTTATTATTTTCTCATAAGGAGAACATACAAAGAGTCACACTGGAAAAGAAATACATGAAATACGCAAAAGCAAAAGAAAGCAACATGGGAAATTCTTCAAATTGAGAGATGTGTTTCCGGAGTAGCCGTATCCTACCACCTCTGACCTTTTGAGGAAATAAAGAAACCTTCAAAGAGGTGTGTTTCGAGAGTAAGAATACTCCGTAATCTACCACCTGGAACCTTTGAGGTACACACAAGATTTAAACATTAAGGAAATCCTAGGAAATTAGAGGGGTGTCTCGAGAGTAAGAATACTCCGTACTCTACCCCCACCTATTCTAAGATCCATAAAGTTAAGTTTACATTAACCGGACTCCATTTTCGCTTGATTCCCCTTCCTTGCGACCAATCTATCTTAACCCCTGCTGGATCTTGTATTGAGATATATGACTGCAGCTTATCCAGTAGTTCATCAATAGTAGGAGCAGAAATAAGGAGCCTTCTGGAAAATGGAGAGATGAATCCCTGTTCCACAGCATAATCAAGAAAGGTTAACAAACCATCAAGAAATTGTTAACATTCAGAAGCCCAATAGGCTTAGTATGGAGACCTAGTTGAGCCCACGAGGTAATGTTAAAGATTTCTTCTAAGGTACCAAAACCTCCGGGCAGGGCTATAAAGGCATCAGAACCATATAGCATACAAGTTATGCGTTCATGGATGGATAAGGTTTGAACTTCATGCCCTCGTGTTTTGCCTGCAACATCTACCAAAGGGACAGGTATGACACCGATTACTTTTGATTTCTCTGCAAGAGCAGATTGGGAAACACAACCCATTAGACCACTGCTACCACCCCCATACACAAGAGTGATACCTTTTTCCCCCAGTTTCTTTCCAAGATCTACGGCCGCTTCTAGATAACCGAAGCCTTTCCCCACTTTTGATCCACAAAATACACAAATAGTTTTGATCTGTCGAAGTTTTGGTGCTTCCATCTTTGATAGTATAGAAGGGAAAACTTACGAAGAAGATGTGATTTTGGGATACCTGAACTATGAAATATGTTTGGCTATTTAAAGCCGGAAAAATTTACTGTTTTTGATTGATTATGAAAAAGTAAAGATTTACTTTTGACAAAATCGGCCAACTTTTGACTGTTTTACCAAAGATATCACCTTTCGGTGATTTATTTCCAGCTTTATCAAAACTCGAGAAAGGAAAATATATTTTATTTCCAAAACGCGTGAAAGAAAACAACAAAATATTTTAAATGTGTATCAAGAGATTTACCTTATATCATTGTTGAACTGCCAGAAGCCTCATTTTGTAAAACAGACTGGCAAACAGGATCTTTTGCTATTATATTTTGGAGACTATAACGATTTTTGTCCTCGTTAAACTGAGCGTATAAGGAGAGAAGTTCACGTTGCACATAACCACTTGGGTGCGTCTCAAGAGTCAGTCGAATATCATCCAAAGACTCCTTACTCAGTCCACCCTTTATGAATTTGATTTTATCATCCCGATTAGTAGAAGAATATCCTACTGTTTTGCAACGAGTATCACAGTTCCAACGAGCACATTTGTAGCAACCATTCAGCCTTTTTGCTCTTCGTTTCTTTGCGAAGGTGCTTTTGCCTAAACCAGGCATGTGCTTTGGAAATGTCATAGGTAATTCACCAGATAGTCGAACCTTTGCTTCGATCAACCAGCGAACATCTTCTGAAACACCATGAGCCATCAGCAACCTCAATCTTTCGAGTCTTATTCGATAAATTTTCCTCAGATCATTCATTGGAAGACTGGAATAATACTTGCGAATGTTTGTAAGAATGATATCCATGTTTTTGATGGATCTAACCTCTTCCCAGCATGAACTATTTAAAAGCATTAAGGATCGGAGGGAATCCGCGTGATATTGATTCCAGCAAGAAAGCGCGGAATAGAATAATGGAAAAGAGGGAACAAGAGTTTATGCGCCGTTTACTTTCTTGATAAAAGGAAGATTTGATGATGACGGGATTTGAGATATGGAATATTTTCTTGGATTTTTGGGTACTGATATTTTGATATAATAATCAAGGTATAGAAATAATACGGGGATACGTGAAAGTGAAATAAGGACTGTATTGAATCAGGATTAATAAGTTTGTGCAAGTGAAAGGAATACCTTACGGGAAATGTTATGATATTTGAGTTAAGAATTTTAATTATTTGGGAGATATTTGTTTATTGAATTTTGCAGAAATTTTGGGTTACAAATATTGGAAAGATAAACTGATGATTATGTTGATATGTGAATAACATGTTTGGATATATTACATAGAGAATATTCAGGTAATCGTTTTAATTATTTTGGGATATTTGGTGATAAGAAGAAATGACAAATTATTATGGTATGATATGTTAGTAAAGATTTATTGAAATTTTAGAGATATTAATACGAATATTTGAGGTTACATGATACTATGATAAGTGACAGGTTACATGAGTACTACAAGATATGATGAAATATCACATACGATTGGAAATTTTCATTTTGAGTTAGAATTTATGAGTAGACACATATGTCTATTATTGATAAGAAAAATACATGTTCTTAAGAAAACAAAGAGATGCATTTAGTAAAAGTCCAGTGGGTTAGATATTATAATGATGAGATTACTAAGAGAAAGGAAGAAGAGAAGAGATTCTGATTAAGTGTTCAGAAATCATAAGATCAAGTAAGTTTAATTTCGAGGACGAAATTATTTTAAGGGGGTAAGTTTGTAGCGACCAAGAATTTTTACGCGATTAATAATTATTTTAATAGAAAATCGTGTCGCTACTATTTCACCCATTTTTATTAAGTTAACGCCGCGACGTATTCGTATAGCCAAGTCAAGAAATAATCGAGATCGTTCGATTTTAAATTAAATTCCGAATTTCTAAAAATATCTCCATTCTCTTGATTTAAAGTATATTAAGTCCAAGTACTTAATTCAATGTTATCCCAATATTTATTTATACAAAAATTATTTTTATTATTGAAATTAAGAAAATATATGCAAGCATGAGAGGTTCCATTATATGTAATCATGAAGAGCATAATATTTGTATAAATATGGAAAAGTATATGAATGATTTATATACTCCATTATATATAATCATGAAGAGCATAATAATTGTATAAATATGGAAAAGTATATGAATGGTTGATAGACTCCATTATATGTAATCATGAAGAGCATAATATTTGTATAAATATGGAAAAGTATATGAATGGTTGATAAGACTCCATTATATGTAATCATGAAGAGCATAATATTTGTATAAATATGGAAAAGTATATGAATGGTTGATAAGACTCCATTATATGTAATCATGAAGAGCATAATATTTGTATAAATATGGAAAAGTATATGAATGGTTGATAAGACTCCATTATATGTAATCATGAAGAGCATAATATTTGTATAAATATGGAAAAGTATATGAATGGTGCTTTACTTTAAGAAAAGGATGTGTTAAAATTAATAGAATTGAATGATTATGTTTACAATATGCCAACTTTATACATCTATTTAAACCCATCTCTTTTACACACAACTCTACACATATACACTTATTTCCAATCTCTTGACAAAATCCACAAGTAAGAGAAATTCAAGGTGGTCAAGAAAGTTTTGGTCCATTTACTACTACACTTCATTTTAATCTTTTAAAAGGTAAGTATATCTTATGTTTTTATGAAAAGTAAGTATGTTTTTATGAAAGGTAAATACACCTTATGTTTTTATGAAAAGTAAGTATGTTTTTATGAAAGGTAAATACACCTTATGTTTTTATGAAAAATAAGTATGTTTTTATGACAAGTAAGTATATCTTATGTTTTTATGAAAATGTTTGGATCATTGCTATGAAATCAATCTCACAAGATTGTTATGGGTTCCATATGATATGTTTATGATTATGCTAAGGGGACCGGAGTTTAGTAACGCTACACATAAGAATTCTTGCCATTTAAGTTCGGTAAAATTCTTGTGTCTCCCTATGTTTATGAGTATTTCGATCCTATCATATGTTATGATGAAAATGATCCATATGCTTTCAAAAGAAAATTTATGCTTGGTATACTTACTGGGATTTTATAAATCTCACTCCACGATATTTACCATTTTCAGATAATTGAAGGTTCGAGGCGGTCAACATGGAAGTGACAAAAGTGGTTAAGATTGATGAGATAATTATGTTGAACTTTATGTAAGAAAATTATGTTCTATTTTTATTCACAAATAAAATTATGGGATTATAATTATTCTTTTGAATAATTTTACATTACTATTTAAGTCTCGATAATATGATATGAGTCACTTTTAGTGGCACTCGAATGGTCGAGAATTCGGGTCGTCACAGAAGGGATGATGAGAACCGAGGAAGTCAACCCGCGAATCAAGGAAGTCAACGCTCGTTTCATATTCCGGTGGGGCTCATGACGAGGTCAAAGATCAGAAAGGTCCAATAGTCGATGGTGGGACTCATTTACAAGCTTCAAAAACAAATCCAACTCGAAGAGGGCAAAATCGAAGTCAATTATATAAATTTTGAAGTTCATACAGGATTTTTAAGGGCAGCCTCAGTTGGGTTCGGCTGATCACCATTCGATCGAAAGTGTCACTTCGGTCGACCGTGTGATCGACCGAAATTGTTTCGGTCGACTGTGTTAGTCGACCGAAAACACGCTGAACCTAAAAATGCGGGGTTTTTTGTGCAATTGTCCAATTATTGATTTATTCCCAAATATTATAATATATACACATTTCCTCTTGACCCAACAACCCTAGTTTTGAACATTGATTAAGATGGTGTCAAGAACACTTTGGGCAAGGAAAATCTTCCCTTCCTCTTGTAATTTCTTGGATGTTCTTCAACTTCATTTTGAGTAATTATATTCTTGTGATGTTTTTGATTTCCACCACCTTGAAATTTGTTTAATCTTTATCCATTGGACTTGGTTCCTTAACCTATGAATTTTGGGTGGGATTTAAACTTGGGTTAAGGTGTCTTCATATCGATTTTAGCTTTCTTAGGTCGATTCCAATTAGTGTGGAAATTTTTGGTAAATATACCAAGGGGGTTCACATCAAAACAACTTGGCAGTAAGTATATATGCTGCAATTTTCACATATAAGCTAACTTTGTTTCACAAAAAATTTTTGGAACTAGGTTGCACGAAACTTTGGAAGGCTAGAGTTTTTGTTGAATTACTTAAATCTGATATGCCAAATGTATATCATTTAAATATTATCTTCAACACGCTCTCTCAAATGCATGCGAGGTTCCTTTTTTGGATCAAAGTCTAATATGCGCAAAATTCGTTTAAATGGGTAACCGGGAGATTTTAAACTAGGATAGTTGCCTACTTTGATACTATGGTGAACCATTTGATTTAAAAAGCTTTAAGCTAATAAATCCAACTAGCTGTATAACTATAATTAATCTGTGTTTGGTAAGGATTATAATATAAATTTTAATTTAAATCAAAGTTAACAATTAATATCAATCATATATTTTGTGGGACCCAAAATTTTTTAAACACACATTTCATCAATTTTCATCAAAATCTAATAAAAATCTATTTTTATTCCCTACCAAACAAGGACTAAATGTTATCTTCAATAGCTTTCAAACTCGTGAAATCTTTTAAAAATTGGGTTACTATTTATTACTCTTCATTTTCTAATAATTTGAACAATGTATATTCTAAAAAGCCAAAGCCAAAAGTAATAATAATAAAAAATAAAAATAAAATAAAAAACTAGTGCTTTGTGGATACATGTCCCACTTTTAGAAGGAAAGCCGGAGTAACTATTTTTTGTGGTGCAGTTGGTTTTGGAAGCACTGCTTCCACTCTGATTTGCATCTCGATATATGGAGCAAGTGGCGAATCCAGAAATTTTGTTCAGCATGGATGAATATAGATAAAAAAATTCCAATTAGTATGAACTTCAATAAAATAACTGTATTTTTCGAATCGCACCAAAAAAAATGTCAAAAATTCCTATTAGTTTTTTCCCGGGCAGATCCAGCACGGGCGAGCGCTGCGGCTCGCCATGTGGTGGATTCTCCCTTGTATGGAGCAGAGAGTGACAATACTTGTACAAGCGTCGCACGGGAATTTAATTTTTCTGTTGAAGACTTCATTAAGATTAATCCAAACATCAACTGTGATGCTATCTTCGTGGGTCAGTGGCTTAATTTGCATTGATGGTTCTGCCTAACTCTGCAGATTATGAAGAAATATAGGATGATAGAATTTGTTCCGCCAAAATGTTGCCTTTTTTAAATTACAATTGCAATCTAATTGTTATGTTGTCATACCATTTTTATATAATAAATAAATTGTTAACTTATAAATTATGTTCTTTCTTTCTTCCTTCCAGCTTAATGTTTCCTAGTCAATTATTGGCCATTTATTCTTATGGTACCTACTTTGTTCATAAGCTTTTAACAAAAGATATTTCACAATATCATTAAGAGTAAATGTTTTAGAAAACCATAAAATAAATAAATAATCTAGATCACCTTAATGCAAATCTCCCTAATCTTGTGGGAACATGTGATCATATATTGTAGCTAATGACGCTGTGTTCGAAAGAAAAAAAAAAAAAAAACACAACCCTATAATGCTTGACATGTTCTTGAGATAAACGCAAATCGATTATCCTTGTCCAATCATTTAGCAATTATATGATCTTTGTAAATATTTTTGATGACACGACACGTCTAGAATCATCCTAATAGACCCGAAACATGACGTGCGCCAATAATGGATGCCAACTAGAAGTTAGACTCACCGCCAAGGCTGATTATGATTTGTTATCAATCATATGCAAGATAAAAGAGTATCATGTTTTCGTCAAAAGAATATAATCCCCAAATTATTTTACATGCTTATATAAATTTCACTAAACCAATAACCTACACATATCATGTGACTGAGGCTCCAAAATCAACATGTTCTTAAAACCTTTCAAAACTCAATTCATAGCTGATAAGAAATATCGTAAGAAAATATATGAGTTGATAGTTCGGTGAAAGGAGAATTTTGAAAATAATTATTTATAAGTATTTATCGAAAATCGAGTTAATAATAATAATAATAATAATCAAGATGTAAGACATTCTTATGACTCCTAAAAATCTCATCTGATCAGCCATAATATTATCAACTGAACATACCTGATCTAATAAATCTCGTCATAAATAAAAAGACTTTCACTAAGCATGTCAAAGCCCATACGGGAGTGGATTGCTGATGGACGGAGGTGGCTGCATCCATATTATAATCTCATAACATCACATCACAATATACTGAAAAATCTACAAAAAATGTACTCTCTCACTAAACCTATAATCAGGCCATACGCTCGTAGACTGTCTCTTAGGCTAACAGAAGCTGCTCTTAAAGATCTCTTATAATCAATTTTAGGATACGACCAAGACCGTCTCAGTGAACTATATCATACACAATAAGAACCACCTTAGTGCACTATCGTACATGGTCAAGAACTCTTAGTGCAATATATATATATAGAAAAAGGCCAAAACCGCATCAATGAACTAAATAACTTTTCTTCTGACATTCCTTTTATAATATATAATCACTTAACAATCTTTATTTATTTATTTATTTATTTTGATCGGAACACTTAACAATCTTTTTAATTCCACAACTATCATATTATGATAATATTTTATAATAACCACATATAACTGAACAATTAATTCATATAATCATACTAAACATAATCATGCATGTAAGTAATTTATCAATATCAGAAGATATTAAAGTTTTTCCACTCAGTGGACTACGTTCTTGATGAATATTAACTTGACTGATAAGCTATTTCAATCTCTCTGTAATTTCCTGAGAAATGAGACATTTATTCTAATTAAAAACCAATTTGTCCCACTCCAAGTAGATGAATAACAACAACCCTAAAATTTTAGCTATAGAGACAACCATTAAAAGATTCTTGAAAAATAAACCTCTCCTTATCTTGTGTTTCTAGCCAACCTGGAAGTTAAATTCAAGCAAGATATAGCACATGTCCAAGTTACAAGTACTGCTGTTATAGCTGCTTTTCCCTTGCCCTACTCTTTTTCAATTTTCTCTATACTTCTATTCTTCACCCTGGCACCAAGACTTTAAGATAGTAGATTGCATTATGTATCTGACGCTGCACTGTGTGTGTGAATATTTGAATTTCCCTTTTTGCTTGTGTATATGAAGAATGAATATAGAGGGACAAAGATTTGTTTTATCTTCATTTTCCAAAGCACTTAATGGCCTGATTTTCTTTCCAAATTCAGCTTTCTGCCTTTCTTTTGTTTTTATAAGGTTCTGTTTTGCAACACTGGTCTATTTATATTTTTTAGGTAAAATGTATGGTTAAAAAGTAGCTTGAAAATTTGTGTTGTTTATAAATTGATTGATTTATAAATTATAATGATTACATTAAAGTACACAGGCTCAACGTGGCCTGATAGATTTGACCAAGAATATTAGATGTTCACGAGAACAATATATTGCATAATGGGTCCTTCAATTAATTTGCAAGTTCCATCTTTATGCTGAGTCCAATATGAAAATCACTAGCCTAATTTCATTTAGTTATTACATTATATATTATATACTTTGACCTATCTAATGGAATGATGCATTACTGTTGGTTCCTGTCATGTAATCTCAATGGAATTTTAAAATTTATAAATCAAAGTTATCTGTGTCAATTAGTACAAGGTACTACTACTAGTTTTTATGAACTTGTATTTGCACATGCTAGGCACGTATGTGCTCGAACTAAGTATAATTTAGCGTGAATTATATTATAAATTTATTCCTTTTGTAATATGGATTCTAAATATATTCTTCCTTATTGAACAAAGTTCTAACCTGAAAATGAGGAGGAAAATAAAGAGAGATAAATTCATAGAGATTGAGAGTTCAACATCCATTGAAGAGATTGAAGATTTCTCCTATAACAATATTGTTTTCTGCATATGGGTGATGATTTATAAAATCTTGTTGTGTGATATTTTGTAGTGAGAGGCAGGATGGGAAGGTTCTGCTATCGAATTTGCGTCTTCAGTCGGCAACAATATTCCAGATTTTTGTCCATGTTCTTGTTATCATCAATCACTGTATCCTCCCAATTTATACAACATATTAAACCAACAGAAAGATTAATTAACTGGCCTGCTCCCGGCTTTGGCATCCATAATCTTTGTGCCTAATGTGGTGTTCTTTCCAAAGTTTCTGTCTATAAATAGCCATTTTATGAAGCCACAATTCTTCATCAGGTGTAAGGCCAGGCAGCAAACAAAAATACCAGTACCATGGCTCAATCTTACAAATCAGTGCTCAATTTGGTTCTGTTGATTAGTCTTGTTCTCACGCTATCAATGGCCAACGGCAGACAACTTGGCAGTAAGTATTCGTTGCAATCAAAAACTAATTTCGTATTAAAAACTTCCAAAACATTTTGTATATCAAGCCATGCATTTTTTTTTTCCCCCTCAAAATTGCCTCGGAAGCAGGTTGCCCAAAACTTTGGAAGGCTAGAGTTTTAGTTTTTAACATGGGAAATTCTAAAGAAAAATGGGTTTCAATAACTCTTCATTTTTTCTTATAAAATACTGATTGAAACATGAACCTTTAGGCGTATAAAGCTGTTGCTATTGCAGCTACAAGTCTCAATTGGAAGGATTGTTGGTATAACCCTTTTATTTTTTTTCTTGTATTCATTAATTTAATTTTTGTTGATCCGATGCAGTTGGTTTTGGAAGCACTGCGGCTTCCACTCTGGATTGCAATTCGGTATATGGAGCAGAGAGTGGTGATACTTGTACAACCGTCGCACAGGAATTTAATTTTTCATTTGAAGACTTCGTTGCGATCAATCCGAACATCAACTGTGATGCAATCTTTGTGGGTCAGTGGCTGTGCATTGATGGTTCTGCCTAATAATGACTGCAGATTATCTATGAAGAACTTAACAAAGGATGATACGATACGATAATGTCCTCCCAGATGTAGCCTATTTTAAATTACAATCACTAGCTAATTTTTATGTTGTCGTCTCCCTTTTATGCTGTTGTCAAATAATAACAAGGTGTAATGACCTTCATTTAATCCAGGTTAAAGCATTATAGTGAATAGTTCTTCTTTGATTTTGTTGTACTTCCGTTGTTCCTCATTTCTCGGCAAAAGGTATTACACAACAAAATTAATTAAATCAATGGTCTAGTCGTCCCAAAAGGCCGATGCGGATGTGTTTTAGAAATTAAGCCCATGTTTGAGACTCATTAAAAAATTAACACATTTTTCTCTTTCTCTACTCATTTATCAATAAAATAATTTTGTACATAAACTCGAAAGTGATTCCTTACTTTTTAACAACATATTTTCCTAAAAATTACTATTCAAAAAATTATATTTTCCAAATAAACTCTTTAAAATGAAAATCAAACAGGGGCTAAATAACGTCGAGACCCTTGTAGCATATCGAAAAACTATCACTAAAATTTGGACCACTTAAATTCAGTCTTTGTTCTTTAACGCAATCATTACAATTTATAAATTAATTTATAAACAACACAATTTCTCAAAACATTTTTTAGCCACGCACATTTTCTCTCTCCACTTTTTATCACATATTTTATCTCAAAAACATAAATAAATCAATTTGATTTCACCCAAGATTTAAGCTCCGCGGTGACCTCTCAGCGAATGAGGCGACCTGAAATTATTTCGTCTATGCTCTGTCGCTCGAAACATCTCAGTGCTTCAGGCGACCTGAACCCATTTTAGCCCAAATCTCAGCTCCCTCGCTAGCTATCAACGCCTGCTCGCTTGTGAGCTAAAAAAATATGACAGTACCAGCTCACATGATAATTGGGCTGTTAATCGCCTAAAACAACTCGCATGCGAGCTCAATAATTTTTTTTTTTACAGCACTAGCTCACATGCATGTTCGAAAAACGTTCAAAATTTTCTTGTATTTATTCTATGCAATCGTAAATATTGAATCACAAAAAAGGGGGGCAACTATTAATAATGCAAAATTGGCTTAGATCGCAACACCTCAATTCGTAAATGGACCTCAGCCAGCCCATTCACAAACCAAAAACGGCTAGCCCAATCATTATTTGCCACGTGAGGAAATTAGCTAATGAAGGTCCTGATTTGATCAATCCTAAATTGACACCGGCATACAGGAGGAAAGGCCAAGTATAAAAGATGGAGGAGAACAAGAGAAGAGGGTAAGTAATTTTTACATCACATCTCCTAAAAAGTCTTAAAGGACAAATTTTGACATCAACACGGTGGAACAATTCCCGGTGAAATAACCTAATCTCTGTTTCTTTCTTGCTATCGTGTGTTGTTGTTCTCTTGCTTCTTTTTAATTTACTCCCTTTAGTCTCTACTTAAAAGTGCGTTCAGTTTCCGGTTCGAAGACTACTAAGCTGAGGCTTATTGAACTACACATGCACATACGGAAACCTGAAACAAGGAAAGGAAATAGATCATTTTGAAAGAGAAAACTAATTAAAGCTAATATAATCTAAATATAAAATAAAACAATCAATTTCCAGCAACAATTTCAAAAACTTGTTCTCCTAAAACTACAATTACGAAGTGTCAATGACAATGCATGAGTTCATTTTCAATTCCATGAGGATTGATTAACTATTGCGTTGATATATAGTGTTTAAATGAATGAATTTAGAATGTGTTTGATATTGTTTAAAAAGAGTTTTTTTGAAATAAATAGTGATTTTTAAGAGAATGGATGATTGAGATTTGGATGAAAAGTCAAATATTGTGGATTTGACTTTTCATGATTGATTAATATTGAATACTGTAGAAAAAAGAGAAAACTTTAAACAAAATCAAACAGGGCCTTAATAAGGATAATATTATAATCTAATGTGGATGAATATTGTATTTTTAGAAAAACTAAAATTTTAATAGGGATAGATTTAAAGTTGGATATACATATATAAGAATGGTGGATAAAATAGTTTGTTCCTTGATTTAATATGATGTAATTTTACCATTCACCAAAACCAAGTCTAAACTAGCTAGGTTTTATTGTTAGATCTCATCTCCACTTCTTCAAGCTTTTAGGGTCTGTTTGATAGGTAAGTTTTCTCATGGAAAATGGAAAGTTCACACGTTTTCCTTCTTTTTAGGGTTTGATTGCACTTCTTTTCGATGGAAAACATTTTCCATGAGCAGCGCATTTTCTTGCTTTTTATTGAACTTGAATTCCTACCAATTTGGTAGGAATCGAGGTGGAATACCATTTTCGTCTCATTTGGTCCCTTTTGTTGGTGTTAATTAACTTATTTTTTTCCAGAAATTAAAATTATTATTATCAAGTAAAAATATGCGAGAAACTAAAAAAAGAAGAAGATTAAAATAGCAAAATTTTGCTTTATTCCATGAAAAATAATGACAATTAAACAACCAAACTTAAAAAATAAAAATAAATAAATAATATATATATATACACACACACAGTTATACTTTTTTCACCTATAAAATTTAACAAATCAAACACATTAAATTTTCAATTCACAGGAATAACTCTTTGGTCCATATCCTTTCGATTTTTACAACTGAGCTTTAAACTTCTGAATTTCTTCAATTAAATCCTTTGTATTTCTTCAATTTAAGTTCTTGATTTTATCATTCTCCCCAATTTAGCTCCAATTTGACTATTGATTGGCCTCATCTATTTCCACATTGCATACTAAGTCCTTATTTTCCTTTATTCGCCCATTTTTTCGAATTTGAGATAATTAATACTAAAATAAATACAATTAAAAATTAAATAAGTAGAATTTATTCTTAAACGGCATTAAAATTCCTTGATTTTAGTATCTAAATAAGTGTATAAAATACACTTACTAGTGTGTGAGGAAATGTTTTGTATTGTTACCTGTTTTGGCAAATCTAGCTTATTTCCCAACATTATTGTCAAATCTAGAAATAATTTAGAAAATCCAAGCCTAAGGTATGCATTTTATTGATACTCAAAAGAATTACATCTTAAGCCGAGGGGGCGGTTTGTGCCTTACCTCTAATGCAGGCTAAGTACAAGGATAATTTGGGGTGGGGTTTTAGCAAAACCATACTAACTTATACATATATGCAGGAGGAGTACTACTCCAATGCACAACACTTCAGCAAGCACTAAAATTGGTGCAGATAAAATGAAGAAACTGATGCAATTTAAGGCCTTCAGTGTTAGAATTAAATCTCCATATAGCCCAAGATCAATCATGCTAAATTACCAAGAATAATAAACTAAAACATACCTGAATCCATTGAATCTGATTAAACGAAGGTTAGATCTTCTACAGCTAAATTCCTTATTGTTCTACATGTTTTCCTCTCGCGATGGACACAAGAAGGACACGAACACTTATAATTTGACTTGGGAACCATAACCCACTACAACAAAAACCCCCTTTAGCAACATGCAAACGACAACATTCGCTAATTGCATGTTGCTAAAGGGGGTCTACCGCAACATTCAGTAGTTGCATGTTGCCATTGGTTGATTAATTTGGCATTTAGCAACATTCAGCAAGTGAATGTTGCTAATTATATCCTTTGGCAACGTTCGTTGCGCGTTGCCAAAGGGTTACCCTTTGGCAACGCGCAATGCGTGTTGCAAAAGGGTACCTTTCGCAACGCGCATTGCGTGTTGCGAAAGGTACCCTTTTGCAACGCGCATTGCGCGTTGCCAAAAGTTTTTTTTTTTTTTTTTTTTATTTTATAAATAACCTTTTGGCAACGCGCAATGCGTGTTGCAAAAGGGTACCTTTCGCAACACGCAGTGCGTGTTGCGAAAGATACCCTTTTGCAACACGCATTGCGCGTTGCCAAATTTTTTTTTTTTTTTTTTTTTCCTTAAAATAACCTTTTGGCAACGCGCAATGTGTGTTGCAAAAGGGTACCTTTCGCAACACGCAGTGCGCGTTGCGAAAGGTACCCTTTTGCAACGCGCATTGCGCGTTGCCAAAAGTTTTTTTTTTTTTTTAACCTTTTGGCAACGCGCAATGCGCGTTGTGAAAAGTACCCTTTTGCAACACGCAACGAACGTTGCCAAAGGGTATTTTGTAAATTTATGATAGATGTGTACTTAATTTTGAAATTTAGGAAGAATGAGTGACTAAATTGCAAATTCCCAAAATATAAACTTTAAACCTAATCTAATCCCTCACTCACGACACTCAACCTCGCCTCACTCCCTCGTCTCTCGTTCTCTGCCTCTCTCGACGTCGCTCTCTCTCTCTCTGTCTCTGCGCTCTCTCTGTCTCCCGTCCTCACCGAACCTCTTCCGGCGACACCAACCACAACCAAATTTCCCCAAATCAAACCTTCCGCCACTGCTCCCGCCTTGTACCTTCAGCTCCGCGCCTCCGCCAGTGCCATCGCCGTCCGCCGCAGGCCCGCAGCGCCTCAGCTCCAGCGCTCTGCGCTCGTCCGGGAGACCAGGACCCGGGCCGCCTCGCCTCGTCCTCGTGAATTTGAAGAACCCGGTTACTGTTCATACGAGTTCTCCACTTTCAATTTGAGGTTCGTTTTGTGTGTTTGGAGTGATTTCTTGCACTGGGCTTTCTAATTCCAGCTGGGATACATCATTATTCATGATTATTTCACAGTTTTGGATGGATTTATGAAGATTTCAGCTCCTAGGTTACGACTTTGCTGAAAACGAAGGTGAACGTGCGATTTGGACAACTTTCTTTGGATTTTCAGAGTTGTTCTTTTCTACTTGGGCTTTCTTCTTTGCACTTGGAAGCAGCTATTTTTTATTTTATTTTTTTTAAGTATTGGATTTATTGCTGTATTTGTGGATATCCATTTGATTAAGCAAAACTCATTTGGTCAATTTGATTTGGGAGTGTGTTTCTTGTGTTTCATACATGCGGATTTGTTTGTTTACTTTTCTGACTAGTGATATTCTATTGGGTTTTGAATGAGGAGAAAGAGTATGTTATGCTGTGAGAAATGAAGTTTTGTGTTTTGAGTGATGGGGTGTGTTTTTGGGAGAGAGATCTCATCATCTAATTCCCAAAGCTATTCACTTGAAGAGTTTGGATTTGTTTGCTTATTTTGACATTGTTCTTGAATACTTAGGTCAAATGTTTCATGCATCAACTATTGTCTGGTCTTGAACACTGCCACAACGGCCACGTGTTACATCGTGATATTAAGGGGTCGAATCTCCTTATTGATAATGGAGGAGTTCTTAAGATTGCTGATTTTGGGTTGGCAACGACTTTTGACCCGAACAATAAGCAGCCCATGACTAGTCGTGTGGTTACTCTTTGGTATAGGCCACCAGAGCTGCTTCTTGGGGCCACTGAATATGGTGTAGGTGTGGACTTGTGGAGTGCTGGGTGCATTTTAGCCGAGCTATTTGCTAGGAAGCCCATTATGACTGGGCGAACGGAGGTAAATATTTGAGTTCTTTAATTTAAACCCTTAATGATCTCTTATTCCTGTTCAAAAATTATGCAGTTTACATTATATGTTCAGCATGCTTCTGGTTCCTGTACTTCTTATTCATGTATATTAGTGCATCTGACCACTAGGTAATGATTGAGCTCCAGGTAAAAGGTTAGTTTTGAATTTCAGATTGTAGCCATAATATTTTTGATGTTTAGATTTTTAAGATCAAATTCTTTATAATGAGAAATGACCCTACAAGTGAATTGAGATGAAGAACCTGGAAGGGAGGAACCGGGGCTGGTGACAGCAGCCTGGAAATCAAGTTTCATTTGCTGGAATTCTGCTGGAAGTAGTGCTGGAAGTACTGCTGGAGCGAGAAGAACAGTTGCTGGAATTCTGCTGGAAGTAGTGCTGATTGCTGGATCAGCCTGCTGATCTGATTTTGCTGCTGTTACTGAGAGTTAATTGCTGGAGAAACTGGTCTGCTGCTGCCTGCTGCTGGAGGACTGGTCTGCTGCTACCTGCTGCTGGAGAAGCTGGGAGGAGCTGCTGGTTGCTGGGAGAATTGCTGGTGCAGTGCTGAAAATCCAACTGGTTTACTGTTGGAACTGCTGGAAATGCAGGGACTTCAGAAGTCATGGGCATAGTTCGAGCTAGACTTCAGAAGCCAGGAAGTACTCATCTTCAATGATGATTCGTGTTGAAAATTGTTATAGTAGCTTCTTTTTGTATGGTTGTTGGTCTGCTAGAGATAATGTTGCAATTTATAGGGATAGTAAATATCAAACTTTAGATGTGTAATCAAATAGGTGAAAAACCTATATTGCATATTTTGTTTTAATGTAGGAGAACAAAGTACCGTAATTTTTGTAAAGTATTTATTTTGAATAATTGATTTATTTTTATAGCACACGTGTTTCGTATATTATATATTACATATATGTTTGAGAAATTTGTTGGTTATTAGTGGAATTATCTATATTGATTTACAAAAATTTAAAAAAAATGTTAAAGATCAACGGCAACGCGCAATGAGTGTTGTCAAAAGTATCAACGGCAACGCGCAACGAGTGTTGCCAAAAGTATCAACGGCAACGCGCAACGAGTGTTGCAAAAAGTATCAACGGCAACGCTCAACGAGTGTTGCAAAAAGTATCAACGGCAACGCGCAATGAGTGTTGCCAAAGGTCTACGGCAACGCGCAGTGAACGTTGCCAAAGGTCTACGGAAACGCGCAATGAACGTTGCCGTATCCTTTCCCTCTACGGCAACACTGCGATTTGCAACATACACATGAACGTTGCAAAAGGCCTACGACAACATTTTTTGCGCGTTACCGTAGGCTGTTTTTGTTGTAGTGACCACAATTGTTGTCCTTTTATAATAGCTAATTAGGTTTCCATCTACCCTAATTAGACTATTGGGTATCACACATTGAAAGCCCATACCAATAGATATCTCTAGGGCCTAAATATTTAGATCACTTATTTGGCTCTACTAATTTAGAAGGCCCAACATAATTGTAATTAACTATGTAGCACACATAAAAGATTAATTCCAAAAATCTCCTACTTGGGTTACATGAGTAATCAGAAACAATTATATTGTATAACCTGATGTGCGCACCAAAATGTTATCTTGCCTTGAACCATCCCCTTAGTTACAATCTAGTCCATCTCCAATATCAACATGGGATCAAAGCGGCTTTTGTTACACTTATATTGGTTACTAAACCCATCAATGGTCACCATACCAACACATTCAATGACATAGATCAAGTACGGATGTGTAGCATGGAAATTACATGCAATGTGATCATAAACATGCCTATTTTCAACTGGTCCATCTTTATTCTTAAGTGAGATCATGTTAAATCTTTCAAACCTTCATGCTAAACCGCAAACGAAAAGATCAAATTCAGAGATTTGAAAATAAATCATATCTCAGCAGAAAACAACAATAGAATATGTCTATCACTTAAAGAGCACCAAAGTAATAACTCCCACTAAAATAGCATTACGCCAAATTATATAACACCTATATAAGCAGTGTGCTCAAGAACCACCTGGGTTGTTAACCCTTAGTGAGCAGATCTGCGTTTGTATCCTTATGCTCTATAGACAACTGAGTACTCTGGATTCATTCTTTGACAATAAATATTGATCTCCAAATGTCCTAATTTCCTTTAGGTGAGTAAATAATGTTTTGCTCTATGCAAATATTGTACAATCCTTTTGGATGCTTTCAAATGATTCATCCCAGGATTATTTAAATACCTGACTAATACTCCCACTATGATGCTATATCCTGATGTGTACATACTTAAGTGTATACAAGACTTCCTATAGCCAACGCATAAGAAGTCTCATGCATATTAATCCTCTATCATTTTAAACTCAATCTCGAGGCACTGAATGAGATTAAACTAGTATCCCTTATCATTGAGTGTATCTTTCAATCAACAATCTTTCATACCAAAAATGGTACATTTACTCCCACTGAACTTATGGAACATAATTATCAACTGCATTTATCTCAAATACAAATGAGATAATAATTTGATAAAATTTGTCATACCGTTGATGGGGAGTTTGTTTGATACAATAGATGAATTTATTTAGTTTGCAAACCATTTTCTTTGTATTACATAACACAAAATGCCATCATTATCCTGAAAAAGTCTTTCAATAAAACCATAGAAAGTCTCTTTCGAATCGATGTTTTCCTTCTGATTAAAATCCTGACGGCAAGACAAGTCTTATATCTCTCAACATTGCCTTTCGAATCCCTCTTGGTTTTAAATATTCAATTGAAACCTTTGGGTTCATGCCTTCAGGCAATTTGACGAGATCCCAAATGTCACTATCTTTCATGGATTTATCTCATCTTTTTTGACATCAATCCACTTTTGAGAATTAGAACTTTGTTTGGCCAAATAGAAGTTGATTGGATCATCTTTAATTACCTTATGTCAAACTCATGTTCATGGAGAAAAATGATATAATCATCCGAAACCACTCTTCTCCTTTCACTAATGGATCTTTTCAATGACATTTTGTTCTTGAGGTTATTGAGTGTAGCGCCCCGAGTTCTAAATACCCAGTTCACCATGTCATTTTCTGGTCTAAATTTTAAAATAATATTCTAGCAGAAGAAATCACTGAAATCCATTTTTGGCAACATTAAATAAACTGTAATGGTCGATAAAATTCGAAAACATTTATGAAATAATTCAAAATAACGAATTGAGCCATTAATAATACAAATCATTCGACAATGCCATAATTTCTCAAATAATTGAAAATCTCAAAAATAGCCAAAGTTTAGAAATATGGATCATCAAAATAAGATTCTAACGACTATTGCCACTATCATCCATCATTGGCCACCCTCTCTGAAATCTGCAAATGTTATTAAAAATAGACATGAGCATTTCATAGAAATACTCAATAGACTCATCGTCAATTAATTAATCTACAATATAATTGAACACATAAATGCAGGCTCTTTAGAAATCATAGGGTGTGGATAGTCTCTTCTTGTGCATTAAAGCACGTGGCTTCTCTTTAAAAAAATCACTGGCTCTTTAAAATCATAGGGTGTGGGTAGTCTCGTCTCGTGCACTTAAGGCACGTAAATTATGCATAACATCATCATTTATCTTACAAGATATTCTCTTCTTTCTTTCTCATGCATTAATGCATATAAGTTATGACAAGCATAATAACATAAATATTTCCAAAGAAATATATTCTCGTCTCATTTCATGAAATAAATTTCACACAAATCACGTAACATACACATTCACATGCAATCATAATTTAAATCAATTAATAGGGGCGAGTCTACCTTAAATTCAACGAGTGCAAAATCGAGCGGGGAATGACTTCAATCTTTTAAATCTTCGTACGCCTCGTCTAGCTAATTAGAAAAATAAGTTAAATTAGACATTTGAAACTCATAGTTTAAAAATGATAAATTAAAATTTAGGGACTGAAATTGATGATTTAAAAGTTGGAGGACTAAAATGAATACTTTGAAATTTGAGGGACTAAAATGAATAATTTGAAAGTTGAGGGACTAAAATGAATACTTTGAAAGTTGGGGGTACTAAAATGAGTAATTTGAAAGTTGAGGGACTAAAATGAATATTTTTCAAAAGTTGAGTTGAAGCTCAAAACGAATATGAAACTATAGGGCTGAAATAATTGATTTTAAAAAATGAAGTGGCTGATTAAATCATTTAAAAACTTAAGGAATGAAATTTTAAGTCTTAAAACTAAAATGGCTGAATTAAATCATTTTTTGAACTTGGGGACCAAAATGTAATTTTTGAAACGCAAAATTATTAAAAACCAATCTCTCAATTCTCTCTCTCTCTCTCTCTATGGCCAGGTGCAGAGAAGAGAAAGAGGAAGAAGGGCCACGCGAATTCGGTCCCCAGCCGGCGGTGTCACCGGCGAAATGCCAGCACAGGGTGCGGCGAGGGGCGGGCAAGGATGGGAGTTCAGATTTGGGGTTCAGGTGCGAGGTTGGGTGCGAGAAACAGAGGTAAAACGAGGCATGGAGGTTACGGTTTTCGACAATAATCCGACGGAAAAAGGGATCTGCAGCTGAGGTGAGTAATTGGGTTAATCTATTCTTGGTTTATGGTTTGATTTGGGTAAGGATTTGGTTGAGATTTGAGCTGGGCTGAGGCCGTTGTGCTCGATGGGGGAGGTGGTCCGAACTGTGGTTGTGGCGTTTTGGTGCATTTTGGTGGTTGGTTCGGTCGATTCTACAAGGTGTTTTCAATGGCCGTGGTGGTGGTGATGATGATGATGACAATGATTTTTGTTTGGGTTTGATGGGCAGTGGTGGTTTCTTGGAGGTGGCGGTTTGGTAGTGGTTCGTTGGTGGTTGGTGGCGGAGGTGGCTTTGCAGTGGTGTTGATGACTGGGTTGTGGTGATTATGGTGATGGTTCAAATGAGATGTTTATGGCTGTGAGCTGCTGATGGTGGTGGTGAAGGAGGTGAGTGGGTTGTGGCTGGGCAGTGGAAGAAAATGGTGGTGCTGCAAGCGGTTTGGGTGGTGGTTCTTGGTCGAGCTTTAGCTGCTTGCTGGAATTGAGAATTGTGGTGGTGCAGAGAGGGAAATGGTGGGTGCTGGAAATGGTGTTGAGGAAATGAGTTGATGAGTGAGTAGGAGGGGTTGGTGATGTAGAGCTAGGGTATGGGATTTGATGTGATTGATGGAAGTTGGTGGTAGTATAGGATGATTAGACATTTTGGAAGTCTTGACAAGCAACACACGAAATTCAAGAAAAACAATACACGTGAATCAACTGAGTCGGGAAAACGGACCTGATAAAATGAGTTTAACACGATTTGGAATTTTAAAAGCGATTTTGATTAAGAATAATTTAAATAAATAATTAAAATAATATAATTTTTGAAATTCGAAATTTATTTAAAATCAAATGACCTCGATATTTCTCGACTTGACTAGACGAACACGTCGTGACGTTAAATTAAAAATGGGTGAGATCGCAGCGGCATGATTTTTCATAATTTAAAATAATTATTTAATGCGTGAAAATTCTTGGTCGCTACAACCTTACCCCCTTAAAATAATTTCGTTCTCGAAATTAAACTTACTTGATTTATGGTTTCTGGATACTTGGCTAGGATCTCCTCTTTCTTTTCCCAAGTAGCCTCATCACTATTGTGTCTACCCCACTGGACTTTGACTAAAGGATCTTTTTATTTCTTAAGACATGGACTTTCTCTCTACTATGCACATAGGTGCATCTTCATAAGACAAATCTTTCTCAACTAGGGGTGGGCGTGGGTTGGGTTGGGTCGGTTTTTTGCCCAACCCACTACAGTCGGGTTGATAAAAAATCAACTCAACCCAACCCAATTACGAATTCAAACCCAACCCACCAAATTTGGGTCGGGTTGGTCGGTTTGGGCTTTGGCCCAATTAGTAAAAATTTTGAAAAAAAAAAAAAAAAACTCATGAATTTATCTTTAATTCAGATCAATTATGTACACTACAATAACCAAAAATACAATAAATTAAACACTTGCTAATAAAATTAAAATATGTTCAATCAATATTTAAATAAGTCATGTTTCATTACTTTAAAAAAAAAACTGTCTTTTTTTTTGGGTTGGGTTGGGTTGGGTCGGGTTATTCACCCAACCCGCAACCCGACCCAACCCGAAAAAAAATTTAAAAAAACCCGAACCCAACCAAATTTTCATGAAAAACCGACCCAAACCGATCGGGTTGGGTCGGTTTAGACGGGTTCGGCAGGTTCGGTCGGTTTTTGCCCACCCCTATTCTCAACTGCAAGAGACTGATAATTCACCACATGATTAGGATCATGAACATACTTTCTCAATAGGGAAACATAAAAACATTGTGAACAGCTGCAAGTTCTGGTGGCAAAGCCATACGATAAGGCACATTATCCACTTCTCTAGTATTTCAAAGGGTCCAATGAAACGAGACCTTAATTTCCCTCTCTTGCCGAAACGAAAGTACCCTTCATAGGAGCTGGTTTCAAGAACACTTACTCCAACGTCAAACTCTGAGTCTTTTCTTCTTTGATCGGCATAGCTTTTCTATCTGACTTGGGCAGCTTTAATCTGTAATCTGATCTTCTTGATAGTATCAATTGTTCTTTCAATAAGTTCTGGTCCCAATAACTTCTTCTCACCAACCTCATCCCAATAGATTGGTGATCGACATCGTTGTCCATACAATGCTTCATAGGGTGCCATACTAATGGTAGCCTGGAAACTATTATTGTAGGCAAATTCCACAAATGGTAGATGATTCTTCCAACTACCACTCAAGTTTAGCACACCGGCTCTAAGCATATCCTCTAGCGTCTGAATTGTGCGTTCAGACTAGCCGTCTGTCTAGGGATGGTAGGCAGTACTGAAATTTAATTTAGTACCCATTGCCACTTGTAAACTTTTCCAAAATTTCGAAGTAAATCTCAGATCTCTATCCGAAAAATAGACACTAGAAATCCATGAAATCGGACAACTTCTCTAACATATATATGTACCTCATACAAAGCAATGCGAAAAGACGCTTGATAGCTATTATGTAGAACTCAATCAATCATCTGACCCTATCCAACTTATTAACTCATTCACTGACCTTCTATTTCCAACCTTTCAAGGATCTATACTGATATCGAATCCACGATATAAATATCAATTATTCCAATGCTTAAACTAAAATTCAAGAATAAAACCTTATGATCCAAAATATAGAAACGCGGTATCAATTCCAAAATATTGAACCCAAACATGGAAGAATCTTTCTAGGAAGATTTACATACGTAATCATTTCTAATTTGACTGTAATTTCCTTTTCAAAATTGGAGAAATTTAAACTTAAATCCTTTAGTCCATACTTCTAAATCATGTATCAAGTACCTGGTATCACATACTCATTCTAGTCGAGGACTAATGTACTAACTTAAAGCAGCATCATAAGGATCAGATATAATGTTCTCAAACCTAAGAAACCTTACAAACCTCCCAATCTGAAGTTCAAGATCCAATTTCTCCTGTTTTCCAACTTCAATTTATGTCACGCTCTCAATCTGAAGTCACACAATTGATCATCTCAAACCTAAGAAACCTTACAAACCTCCCAATCTGAAGTTCAAGATACAATTTCTCCTGTTTTCCAACTTCAATTTATGTCACGCTCTGAACAATACTCTGATTAAGTCTATCACCAATGAATAAGACTTCGGTGAACCATATAGGGTTCCTTATAAGGTTTATTTAACCCAAAGATACAATCTCATTATAAGTAAAAGTCACACAATTGATCATCTCAGGTTTTCCATTATTGTAACAAAATACTTTACTCGCATCAAAAGCACAACCGATAATAAGTAATCGAAACTGTATCACAAATTTTTTAAATAAATCCACATATCTTATGACTCAAAATGAAGATTCCCAATTGCAGGTAATATCTCACCATAATTTAATAAACCATCAAAATAAGATCAATTGACTCAATATATTCACATAATTCATTCACGGGATAATCATAACATCCATTAACCGTCTAGTCACCATATCTTGTAATAATCATGTAACATATCACTTATCATCGTATCATATGACCTCAAATAATCATATCAATCTCTCTAAGATTACAATATAATAACCATCATATCCATCACATGAACCTTATACGTCAATATGCTCACTAAGATTATATATCAATCTCTCAAACTCAATAAATCTTGGATTCTACCATTGTCACTATTTCCTGCACACTACTCCATAATAAGTCATCACTGTGAAATCTTATCCTCATTTTCCACAAATTCTATCCACAAGGACAAATACATAAAATTTCATTTCTTATTTTCGAACCAAGATACCATTAGTAACAATTTCCAAAATTTCAAGGTATGATCTCATCATAAACTTTCCGCCGATCAAATGCATTACTTCTGCAATACTTGTACAATTTTAGGACCTAATAAAATTTCTTTCAACAATTTCATCCAATAATTTTCTCTCATGATCTTCTAGTAGCATAAATGAAAACTTAACGCACATCAGTGAATCATTCAAATTACGAGGAAACCTTGACTCATTTTCCATGACTGAGACTCATCTTTCTTTGAATTCCACTTAGAATCAAATACAACATAACTTATTCATGGAAGGTCAACTTATTTCATAATCACAATACATCATCACCTTCAGTTCATATCATATGAAAATATTACATTATTCCTTATAATTCTCTATTGTACCTTTTATATTCAAATGACCTTATGACAATCATCATTATTTCACATTATTCCAAACATTCAATCACATGTCCCCAATTTCTCACTTTGAATAAATGGTTACTCCTTTAAGGCATCTCACTATAAAATACTTTCAATATCTCCCACTCATGATAACTGACTCTTCCAAATAATCATATTACATGTGAATAACCAAATATTTAACACATCATCTACCGATCAACCTTCAAAATAAATCAACAGTATTATCACTTACCATCATAATTTATAATATTCTCTAATATAAGTGATCATTTTCTTACTAATAATCAATTCATTCCCAAGAATTAATTAAGATTCTTCCCAATAACGTCATAATATTTGTCTTCAGTCATCTTTCAAAATATAACTTGACATTTCCCAATGTATGCATCAAGACATCACATAACTTCATGTATACCTTGATATCCCAGCAGTTGTAAACATCATCTTATTTTTGAAATTGTAAAACAAGGAGACCATTTCAATAGAACTATATCCATTACAAACATGATTATACTTCGAAGAAGCCAAAAATATCTCAAGAGTCATTATCCCTTTTTATCATTTACTAAATCTCGCTTGGGGCGTAAATGAACTTGCAAGTCTAACCTCAATTCCCTTAGTGGGTTGCTTACCGCACTAAGCTCTTAACTCAAAATGATAAAATTCTAGGCAGAGTCTCCCTTGTAATTTGGACTTATCCAACCCGTAGGTATACTTCGTAACCAATAATAACAACCTGGAGTTATACTCCACATCTGACCACAACGATTTAAATATTGACAAAAATTCCAACAAACTTCAATACCACCAAAAATATCCCAGAAAATCAATTCATAATTCCTCAACATAACAATTTCAAATAATAGTTTCTAATATCACAATATCACTTCCTTTAATACATTAATTGGCTCAAATGCCAACTCATTTTTCATACTTATAAATATATGCCACAAATCATTGTCCCAAAATTTAATCACAAGACTAAACTACATAATAAATTTTTCTCAAAAAATAGGAATAACTTACTCAAACACAACATCAAGTCCTTAATTCCCAATAATTAAGAGCCAAATCTTTAAATCTCTAATTTCATAATTCTTCTCATAAAAGTCTCAATAGAATCATATTACTTATACTTTCATCATCTCATCACAATCTCATAAAACTGACTTGCTATTTCTCGTTGATTTACTGAAAATGTTGACAACAAGTGACTAATGAATTTTTGCAACAGTTATTCTAAAATCACTAGCCATGGCCTCATAACGCACGTCACAGTAGTCGATAGTATGGTCATATATCCTAACATGAGGTGTTGGTCCAAACGATATATATTCAGAAAATATTGTCTAATCCATTCTGTTAACTCCTCGTAAATGGTGTCATGTCTAAAATAAATTATACAAAGTCCAGCTAGGGTTCATCATTTCTAAGTTCGAGGACAAAAATTATTATAAAATCATTCTTAAATCATTTTATTCACATTATGCTCAACACTCGTTGTCTTTCTTTTCTTTTCTTTCTTTCTTATTCGGATAAAATCTCTTTCTCTTTCTCTTCATTCTTTCTCATAAATCATTAAAATAAGTATCTGAAATACTGAAATAACGTTTAATATCATAAACTTCTTTACCTCGGAGTTGGTGGAACGAAAGATGGCAGTGGAAATCTTCATCAATAATAATTAAATTGTGTAAAATGTTTCTTGAAATTTCTTTTTTGAAAATTTTCCAGTCTACAGAAACGCAGACTGGCTTTGATATCAAGCTGTAGCGACCCGAGTTCTAAATACGCGGTTCACCACGTAATTTTCTGGTCTAAATTTTAAAATAATATTCTAGCGGAAGAAATCACTAAAATCCATTTTTGGCAACATTAAATAAACTGTAATGGTCGATAAAATTCGAAAACATTTATGAAATAATTCAAAATAACGAATCGAGCCATTAATAATCGCAATCATTCGGCAATGCCATAATTTCTCAAATAATTGAAAATCTCAAAAATAGCCAAAGTTTAGAAATATGGATCATCAAAATATGGATAGTCTCTTCTTGTGCATTAAAGCACGTGGCTTCTCTTTAAAAAAAATCATAAGCTCTTTAAAATCATAGGGTGTGGGTAGTCTCGTCTCGTGCACTTAAAGCACGTAAATTATGCATAACATCATCATTTATCTTACAAGATATTCTCTTCTTTCTTTCTCATGCATTAATGCATATAAGTTATGACAAGCATAACAACATAAATATTTCCAAAGAAATATATTCTCGTCTCATTTCATGAAATAAATTTCACTTAAATCATGTAACATACACATTTGCATGCAATCATAATTTAAATCAATTAATATGGGCGAGTCTACCTTAAATTCAACGAGTGCAAAATCGAGCGGGGAATGACTTCAATCATTTAAATCTCCGTACGCCTCGTCTAGCCAATTAGAAAAATAAGTTAAATTAGTCTTTTGAAATTCTTAGTTTAAAAATGATAAATTAAAATTTAGGGACTGAAATTGATGATTTGAAAGTTGGAGGACTAAAATGAATACTTTGAAAGTTGAGAGACTAAAATGAATAATTTGAAAGTTGGGGGGACTAAAATGAGTAATTTGAAAGTTGAGGAACTAAAATGAATACTTTTCAAAAGTTGAGTTGAAGCTCAAAAGAATATGAAACTATAGGGCTGAAATAATTGATTTTAAAAAATGAAGTGACTGATTAAATCATTTAAAAACTTAAGGACTGAAATTATAAGTTGTAAAACTAAAAGGGCTGAATTAAATCATTTTTTGAACTTGGGGACCAAAATGTAATTTTTGAAACTCAAAATTTTTAAAAACAAATCTCTCCATTCTCTCTCTCTATGGCCCGGTGTAGAGAATAGAAAGAGGAAGAAGGGCCACGCGAATCCAGTCCCCAGCCGGCGGTGTCACCGACGAAACGCCGGTGCAGGGTGCGGCAAGCGGCGGGCAAGGATGGGAGTTCAGATTTGGGGTTTAGGTGCGAGGTTGGGTGTGAGAAACCGGGGTAAAACGAGGCATGGAGGTCACGGTTTTCAGGGATAATCCGATGGAAAAAGGATCTGTAGCTGAGGTAAGTAACTTGGTTAGTTTATTCTTGGTTTATGGTTTGATTTGGGTAAGGATTTGGTTGAGATTTGAGCTGGGCTGAGGTCATTGTGCTCGATGGAGGAGGTGGTCAGAACTGTGGTTGTGGATTTTTGGTGGATTTTGGTGGTTGGTTCGATCGATGCTACAAGGTGTTTTCAATGGCCGTGGTGGTGGTGGTGGTGATGATGACGACAACGATGATTGGTGTTTGGGTTTGATTGGGCAGTGGTGGTTTCTTGGAGGCGGCAATGGCTTTGCAGTGGTATTGATGACTGGGTTGTGGTGATTATGGTAATGGTTCAAATAAGATGTTTATGGCTGTGAGCTGCTGATGATGGTGGTGAAGGAGGTGAGTGGGTTGTGGCTGGGCAGTGGAAGAAAATGGTGGTGCTACAGGCGGTTAGGGTGGTGGTTCTTGGTCGAGCTTTGGCTGCTTGCTGGAATTGAGAATTGTGGTGGTGCAGAGAGGGAAATGGTGGGTACTGGAAATGGTGTTGGGGCAATGGGTTGATGAGTGAGTAGGAGGGGTTGGTGATGTAGAGCTAGGGTATGGGATTGGATTTGATTGATGGAAGTTGGTAGTAGTATAGGATAATTAGACATTTTGGAAGTCTTTACAAGCAAGACACGAAATTCGAGAAAAACAATAAGCGTGAATCAACTGAGTCGGGAAAACGGACCTGATAAAATGAGTTTAACACGATTTGGAATTTTTAAAGCGATTTTGATTAAGAATAATTTAAATAAATAATTTAAATAATATAATTTTTGAAATTCTAAATTTATTTAAAATCGAATAAACTCGATATTTCTCGACTTAGCTAAACGAACACGTCGTGACGTTAAATTAAAAATGTGTGAGATCGCAGCGGCATGATTTTTCATAATTTAAAATAATTATTTAATGCGTGAAAATTCTTGGTCGCTACATTGAGCTTGTTCATCAGAAATAATTCCTTCATTCTGAATTGGGAAATATCCAACATTGTCTTGATAATCCAAATTTGCATCTTGAACAATGTCAGAGTATGATCATTGTTAATAGCAACAACAACAAGAGAAAACAAATTCCTCTTTAAAGACAATGTCTCTAAACTTATCTTCCTCCCCAAGCTCAATATCCTCAAGGAATATAGCAAAAGGTCCTGGACGTCATCACCACTGTCAGATCTGACGACTTTAAATTTTCTTGCCAAGTTGATTTTTCAACTTCAAATTTGAAGGCCTTAACAACATCCATAAGTTTTTACTTCTCGTGAATCAAATATAGGTAACCAAAGTTCTAATAATCATCCATGAACATAATAAAATACTATTGTCCATTCCAAGAAACAGTAGATAATGATCAACAAATATTAGTATGAATTAGTTCTAAGACACCAAAGACGGTACTCTCTTCTAAAATCAAATAATGACCAGTCCTTAATAATAACCTAAAATTCCTTATAGCCTCAACTGTAATTGTATTACCGTTTCCCTAAAAGATGAATCTTTCAGCATCAATTGGATGTCAACTTTACAGAAAACCATGCATAGTCACACTTATGTGAGTGGTAGTACTAGAATCTAGTCATCAAGTGTGTATAGATACATAAGTTAAATTAACTTCAAATCAACCAAAAAACGAGAAGCACGCTTTTCTTAACACCCAGTTTGAGGCATTCCTTATTTATTATCCACCCTTATTGCAAAAGTAGCAGGTAAATTTCTTATCCCGTTATTTTGCATTTTATGGTACCTCAACTGTAACTTCCTTTCCCCATTTTCCTTTTCTGATCTTGATGAGTTGTTAACAAGTGAATACTTTCAATCCTATCCTGCTTAATTATTTTCTTTTCTTGCACACAATGATATATGAACTCATTAAGAGTGCATTTATAGTGCATTTATCCAGTTGGGTGTTGGAACTTACTTTAAATTGACCGTGTTATGCATGAAGGAAAAATAACTCAAGATGCACGAGCAAGTCCCCAGAGAGCTCTACCTTTAGTGCCTTTAATTTGAAAGCTAGACAAGACACTATAATTTTCTAAATGGAACATGACATGATCATAAGACTCTTGTAATTAGAACGGTCCTCACTTCTCTACGTCCCTTTCATGGAACTTATATTAGTGAGAACATGTGATCGTTATGTCCAAAGTTCAAGGTCAAGATCCATGTAACCGAGAAAAATCATAACGTTCTCTTTCCAATTTTGAATTTTGTGGCATTAAACATGAGAATGGAGTTAAATGACAGTTATTGTAGTAGCAGAATCAATAACTGAATCGAAATCAAGAAAATTTAAAAGAATGGTGGGCCCAATTACAAGATACCTAGCACAACATTGATATTTAGTCTTTGGACATAAATATCAACTTGTAAGTGGTACTCTCCATGCAGTAATCAAATATAGACAATAAATCTGTCAGACAAGAAGTCTTTCTTTGAACCGACTTATTATCCACATGATATGCTTTATAATCATCACTTATTTATTACCACAGGTGTGTTTGTCATTTTGTCAAACGGTGACCTTCCTTTGGGCCAATCAAAGTTCACATAAATAATAAACACACGCATCTTCATATTTCAAAATTAAACAAATCTACACAACAGAGGTTATTTTGGCAACATATCATTTCAATCGATTTATTTCGAAATATAAGAAAATATTCATATTTCATCTAACCAGGATACTCTTAACGCAGTAATCAAATATCGGTATTCAATTTCTCAAACAATTGCCCTTTATTTCGATCGACTCGTTGCCCATATGATTAACTTGATGATAATCATATATTTATAATTGCATGTGTGTCTGTCATTTGGCCAAACAGTAACCTTCCTTTGTGCTGATCAATGTCCGCATAAATATTAGACACCATTCAATCTGTCAAACAATAAGCCTTTCTTTGGACCCACTCTTTGTTCACATGATTAATCCGATGATCATCGTATATTTATTACCGCATGTGTGTCTGTCATTTAGCCAAACAGTAACCTTCCTTTGGGCCGATCACTGCTCCCATAAAATAGAAGACACACTCGTCTTTATATTTCAAAATAAGTAAATCTACACGACATAGGTTACTTTGGAAACGTGTCGTTTCGATTAATTTATCTCGAAATACAAGACAATTGATGGATCTGAAAGATTTTAAGGGTAAGAAGATCGAGATCCTAAACATTAATGGCCAGATTCTTAATTCCTGGAACTTTAAGGGCCTAATATTTAATTCTAGAACTTTTTAGGGTCCGAATCTAATCCCTGAATCTTTAAGGGCCTAAGGGTCAATAATTCAAGAATTTAGAGGGCCTAAAATCTGAAACTTCAAAACTTTAAGGACTTGAAATTGTAAAATCCAAAACTTTATGGATCAAATTCGAATAAATCAGAACTTTAGAGGCCAACTATGAAGAAGTCCTTAACTTTAGGGATTATTAAGAAATTTTATAAAGCTTTAATGGCCAATTTAGAAGAACTCAAAAATTTAGGTGTCAATTTTGAAAATTTTCAAACTTTAGGGGTTGAATTATATAACCCTTAACTTTAAAGGCCCAACTATAATAGTTTATAAATTTAGGGGGCTTGATTATTGATTCCATATTTTCAGGGATTAAAATCAATATCTTAATAACCTTAGAAGACCTAGGGTACAAATAAACCAGATTTAGTAAAATTGCACATGAGGCCTCGAAAACTTCAAACTTCCATTGCCAGCCCCCTGACTCAAGACTTTAAACTTCAGCTTCAGCTAGGGTTTTAACCCTAGTTGCCCTTGCCGCCGCCCTATAACCGAAAGGGCGGCCCCTCTCACTTCCAACAGCGCCATCCTCGGCGCTGCACCAAACCGCGATTGTGATGCAGTACGCACAACGTCTACAACACCCGCCATTGCTGATTGCGGCTGTGGCAGTCGGCCACGCCTGAATGCTTTCACCCTCTTGATACATAAGTTACATGTTGAATGTAGATCCACAATTCATCTATATACATGCACAAATCGAATCTGGATATCATATATAGACAACTAAGAAGCATAATGTTGAATATACACGTCCATGGCACTGAGTACAATCTGATTCCAGATACATTAATCCAAATCCCAATCCAATATCAATCTTCATCCAAATTACCACAATAATACACTCAGCCCACACTTTAAATCTGTATATACATATGCTCAATACCCAATTCAAAAAATCATGAAAATCAGATTCAACACCAAACCAAAATCCATATATATACAACCAAAATTGATGCAAATACGTAACTGGATTCCATAGGAAGCATTTCTTGATTTCTGTATGCATTAGGTATGAATATTATACATATAATACTCATGTAATGGCAGTCAAACATGTATGTATATATACTTTTAATTCTTCTGCACTGACATGCATGTTTATATAATTTATTATTTATAATAATCATATAAACGATAATCTGATAATACAATATGATTGGAGGCTCTAATACCACTTGTTAGAATTAAATCTCCATATAGCCAAAGATCAATCATGCTAAATTACCAAGAATAAGAAACTAAAACATACCTAGATCCATTGAATCTGATTAAACGAAGGTTAGATCTTCCACAGCCAAATTCCTTAATGTTCTACATGTTTTCCTCTCGCGATGGACACAAGAATGACGTGAAAAGTTATAATTTGACTTGGAGACCATAACCACAATTGTTGTCCTTTTATAATAGTTAATTAGGTTTCCATCAACCCTAATTAGACTATTGGGTATCTACACATTGTAAAGCCCATACCAATAGATGTTTCTAGGGCACAAATATTTAGATCACTTAATTGGTCCTACTAATTTAGATAGCCCAACATAATTGTAATTAACTATATAGCACACAAAAGATTAATTCCAACATTCAGTTCTTAATCAGTTGGATAGCAGCGACACCAGTCTTGTCCAGCCTATCATGCCCTCAACCGGCCACTTGAATGCATCAAGATGAAGGATTTTGAAGCATTAATTTCTCTTGGTAGCCAAAATTAGCAATCCAGCCAGCCAAACACACAGTTCCCTTCCCTCCAGATATGAGTTATGATGATTTCCATCTTCTCCGTAAACTGGTGAATAATTTCCAGATCATACTGAACATGCCAAGGACCTTTATTTCTATGTTGGGTGAGGAGAAATGCCCAACTTCTGCCCATGTTCTGAAATATCCATGCTGGTAACATAGTTGGATGCCTTTAGACAGAGCTTCAAGAATAGAGCACTCATGAAATCCCCAGATAATTTCTCCTTAGCAAAGATTAACTGAATATACTACGGAAGTGGATAATCAATTCATCGGTATTTTTCATGAAATATAAACTGAATATATTAAGGCATCACATGACGAGAGTTAGATTGATTTTCCCAGTCGATTTTCCCTTTGCATTGGAGGTTTTTCGAGTTCAATAATTTTTGGTATTATTGCATTGTTACTTTATTATTCCGGCATTTTATTTGTTGTGGATTGACTTGTTTTGACTAGCTTAGAATTCCGATTTGAATCACACTGTTTGGTAAACTATTTTGTATTGCTACTTGTGTTGGCATATATATCTAGTTTATTTCCCAACATGATTGTCAAACTTAATTTATACCTATTTACATGCATTCGCTAGAAATGATTAATTAACTGTGTTGGGTATTTGACCCAAATTAATCAAGTGCCTGGTGAAACATAATGAGTGCCTAGTTGAAACAAAGGATGGTGGAGCTAATTATGGTATTTGAATGATAATTAGTCTTGACTAATTATGATGTCTTTGAATGATAATTAGTCTTGACTAATTATGATGTCTTTGAATGATAATTAGTTTTGACTAATTATGATATCTTGGAATGATGATTAGTTTGACTAATCATGATGTTTTGGTGTTAAGAGAATTTCATGTAGAATTCTCTCTATAAATAGAGAAGGAATTCAAGGAAGAAATACACCACCACAAGCACAATTGGAGAGTGCCAAATATTGTGAGTCAGTGATCAAAGAGAGAAAATTGTGAGCCTAGCATATTGTGAAGTTTCTTGTAACTCTTTGTAGTGTAAGTCAAAGGGTAAAAATTATATGTGGTAAAGCTAGTTTGTTGTATTTTCTCTGTGGTCTGTGGGATTGGGTTGGTGAGTGAAAGTCTATATATTTGTAACAATTTAATATATAGTGAAAAGCTTTGGCGAGGGTCCGTGGACGTAGGCATTTTGCTGAACCACGTAAATTTCTGTGTTCGTATTTATTTTCTTGTTTGCTTATTTTATTTTGAACATCGAAAGATCCTGTGGGAAAAGTAAAGTGGGAATCGACGTGTTGAAATTCCCAACAAGTGGTATCAGAGATACAGGTGGTTCAAATATTTTGAAGCAAAAGAAAATATGTCTGTCAAGTACGATGTGGAGAAATTTGACGGGAGAATCAATTTTGGCTTGTGGCAAGTACAAGTCAAGGATGTCTTGATTCAGGCGGGTCTGCACAAAGCTTTGAAGGGAAAACCAACTGAGAGTTCTGACAAAGAAATTGAATCCAGCAAGACTGATGAAGATTGGGAAGATTTGGATTTGAAAGCTGCTAGTACAATACGACTTTGTTTGGCCAAGAATGTTCTTGCAAATATTCATGGGATATCTGCTGCTAAGGAGCTTTGGGAGAAACTGGAAGAGTTGTATCAAACGAAGAACTTGTCAAATCGCTTGTATCTGAAGGAACAGTTTCATTCGTTGAGAATGAGCGCAGGTACAAAAATCTCTGACCATCTTAGTGTTCTTAACGGGATTGTTTCTGAACTGGAATCTATTGGAGTCAAAGTTGAAGATGAGGATAAAGCGTTGAGGCTCATCTGGTCTCTTCCATCCACGTTTGAGCATATCAAACCGATTTTGATGTACGGGAAAGAAACGGTGGATTTTGCTGAAGTTACAAGTAAATTGATCTCTGAAGAGCGGCGATTAGGTGGAGACGATAATTCATCTAATAATAATTTGCTTGTTACTGAAAAGTGGAAGAGAGGGAACTCCATGAAGAAGAAGGTGACATGTTGGAACTGTGGTCAATCCGGGCACGTGAGAAGAAATTGTCCAAAAGGTGGAGCGGATTCGGCGAACTGCTCGAAGGACAATACGACTCTCCTGGTGGAGGGTGGTGATGATGTACTCTGAGTAAGATGTGATATCCTCATGGCATGATGCCAGTTGCCATGATAGAGGATGTGTTCTTACTGGCACGGGTATTGTGTTCGCATACAGCATTGGTTTGGTTTAGATGCAAGCTATGTGGTTTTTTATGTCGATGGCTGATGAACTTCCAAGGAGAACCAAACATGGGAGTTGCACCATAAATTTCAGCAATTTTGTTTCGACATGGGCCGATGAAATTCTCGGAGTTCGTTGATAATTCTGAGTGATTATACTCATATGGTGGAGTATGGGACTGTCAAAGTGGAAAAATGCTTGCCTGTTACCCAATATTTGAATTTGGTTTTGGCTTGGACGAATTTGTGTCAAGGTGGAGATTGTTGGGTATTTGACCCAAATTAATCAAGTGCCTAGTGAAACATAATGAGTGCCTAGTTGAAACAAAGGATGGTGGAGCTAATTATGGTATTTGAATGATAATTAGTCTTGACTAATTATGATGTCTTTGAATGATAATTAGTCTTGACTAATTATGATGTCTTGGAATGATGATTAGTTTGACTAATCATGATGTTTTGGTGTTAAGAGAATTTCATGTAGAATTCTCTCTATAAATAGAGAAGGAATTCAAGGAAGAAATACACCACCACAAGCACAATTGGAGAGTGCCAAATATTGTGAGTCAGTGATCAAAGAGAGAAAATTGTGAGCCTAGCATATTGTGAAGTTTCTTGTAACTCTTTGTAGTGTAAGTCAAAGGGTAAAAATTATATGTGGTAAAGCTCGTTTGTTGTATTTTCTCTGTGGTCTGTGGGATTGGGTTGGTGAGTGAAAGTCTATATATTTGTAACAATTTAATATATAGTGAAAAGCTTTGGCGAGGGTCCGTGGACGTAGGCATTTTGCTGAACCACGTAAATTTCTGTGTTCGTATTTATTTTCTTGTTTGCTTATTTTATTTTGAACATCGAAAGATCCTGTGGGAAAAGTAAAGTGGGAATCGACGTGTTGAAATGCCCAACAAACTGGCCTGCACCCAGAATCTATGCGCCCAATGTGGTGTTCTTTCCAAAGTTTATGTCTATAAATAGCCATGTCATGAAGCCAGAATTTATTCATCTTCAGGTGTAAGGCAGGGCAGCAAACAAAAATATCAGTACCATGGCTCAAGCTTACAAATCAGTGCTCAATTTGGTTCTGGTGATTAGTCTCGTTCTCACACTATCAATGGCCAACGGCAGACAACTTGGCAGTAAGTATTCGTTGCAATCAAAAACTAATTTCGTATTAAAAACTTCCAAAACATTTTGTATATCTAACCATGCATCTTTTTTCTCAAAAATGCCTTGGAAGCAGGTTGCGCGAAACTTTGGAAGGCTAGAGTTTTAGTTTTAAACACGGGAAATTCTAAAGAAAAATGGGTTTCGATAACTCATTCATTTTTTCTTATAAAATACTGATTGAAACGTGAACCTTTAGGCGTATAAAGCTGTTGCTATTGCAGCTACAAGTCTCAATAGGAAGGATTGTTGGTTTAACCCTTTTATTTTTTTTCTTGTATTCATTAATATAATTTTTGTTGATTCGATGCAGTTGGTTTTGGAAGCACTGCGACTTCCACTCCGGTTTGCAATTCGGTATATGGAGCAGAGAGTGGTGATACTTGTACAACTGTCGCACAGGAATTTAATTTTTCATTTGAAGACTTCGTTGCGATCAATCCGAACATCAACTGTGATGCAATCTTTGTGGGTCAGTGGCTGTGCGTTGATGGTTCTGCCTAATGACTGCAGATTATATATGAAGAACATAATAAAGGATGATACGATACGATAATGTCCTCCCAAATGTAGCCTCTTTTAAATTACAATCACTAGCTAATTTTTATGTTGTCATCTCCCTTTTATGCTATTGTCAAATAATAACAAGGTGTAATGACCTTCATTTAATCCAGCTTTTGGCTTTATAGTGAATAGTTCTTCTTTTGATTTTGTTGTACTTCCTTTGTTCCTAATTTCTCGGCAAAAGGTGTTACACAACAAAATTAATTGAATCAATGGTCTAGTCGTCCCAAAAAGCCATAGCGAATGTGTTTTAGAAATTAAGCCCATGTTTGAGACTTATTAAAAAATTAACACATTTTTCTCTTTTTTTTCAACTACTCATTTATCAATAAAATAATATTGTACATAAATTCAAAAGTGATTCTTTACTTTTTAACCATACATTTTCCTAAAAATCACTATTCAAAAAATTATATTTTCCAAATAAACTCTTTAAAATAAAAATCAAACAGGGGCTAAATAACGTCCAGACCCTTGTAGCATATCGAAAAACTGTCACTAAAATTTTGACCACTTAAATTCAATTTTTATTCTTTAATGCAATCATTACAATTTATAAATTAATTTGTAAACAACACAATTTCTCAATCCATTTTTTAGCCACATACATTTTCTCTCTCCACTTTTTTATCACATATTTTATCTCGAAAACATAAATAAATCAATTTGATTTCACCCTAGATCTAAGCTCCCCAGTGACCTCTCAATGAATGAGGCGACCTGAAATTATTTCGGCTCTGCTCTACGCCCTTCAAACATCTCAATGCTTCGGGCGACCTGAACCCATTTTAGCCCAAATCTCAACTCCCTCGTGAGCTACCAACGCTTGCTCGCATGTGAGCTAAAAATATATTACAATACCAGCTCACATGATAACTCAACTGTTAATCGCCTAAAACAACTCGCATGCGAGCTCAATAATTTTTTTTACAGCACTAGCTCACATGCAAGTTGGAAAAACGTTGAAAATTTTCTTGTATTTATTCTATGCAATTGCAAATATTGAATCACGAAAGAGGGGGGGGGGGGAACTATTAATAATGCAAATTTGGCTTAGATCGCAACACCTCAATTCGTAAATGGACCTCAGCCAGCCCATTCACAAACCAAAAACGTCTACCCCAATTATTATTTTCCATGTGAGAAAAGGAGCTAATGAAGGCCCCGATTTGATCAATCCTCCATTCCTAGCAAGTTGACGAGCAAGTTAGGAGGGAAATTGGGGGCAGTTACTCACGAATCTAACCAATACATAAAGAAGAAAGAAGTAGTGGAGGCTGAAATAAGGGAAATTGACACTGGCATACGGGACAAAAGGCTAAGTATAAAAGATGGAGGAGAACAAGAGAAGAGGGGAAGTCATTTTTACATCACATCTCCTAAAAGTCTAAAGGACAAATTTTGACATCAACACGATGGAACAATTCCCGGTGGAAGAACCTAATCTCCGTTTCTTTCTTGCTATCGTGTGTTGTTGTTCTCCTAAAACTGCAATTACAAAGTGTCAATGACAATGCATATAAGTTCATTTTCAATTCCGTGAGGATTGATTACCTATTGCGTTGATATATAGTGTTTAAATGAATGAATTTAATAAGGATAATAATATTATAATCTAATGTGGATGAATATTGTATTTAAAAAAAAAAAAAAATCTAAAATTTTAATAGGGATAGATTTGAAGTTGGATATACATATATAAGAATGGGGGATGAAAATAGTTTTTTCCTTGATTTAATCTGAATTAATTTCCTGGTCATGCCCTCAACCAGCCACTTGAATGCATCGGGATGAAGGATGTTGAGGCATTAATTTCTCTTTGTAGCCAACATTAGCAATCCAGTCAGCCACACACACAGTTCCCTTCCCCCCAGATATGAGTTACCATGATTTCCATCTTCTCCTTAGACTGGTGAATAATTTCCAGATCATACTGAACATGCAAGGACCTTTATTTCTATGTTGGGTGAGGAGAAATGCCCAACTTTTGTCCATGTTCTGATATATCCATGCTGGTAACATAGTTGGAGGCCTTTAGACAGAGCTTCAAGAATAGAGCTCTCATGAAATCCCCAGATAATTTCTCCTTTGCAAAGATTAACTGAATATACTACGGAAGTGGATTATCAATTCATTGTTATTTTTTAAGAAATATAAACTGAATATATTATTAAGGCAGTGATGAGAGTTAGATGGATTTTCCCCGTTGATTATCCCTTTGCATTGGAGGTTTTTTCGAGTTAAATAATTTTTGGTATTATTTCATTGTTAAATTATTATTCCGGCATTTTATTGGTTGTGGATTGACTTGTTTTGACTAGCGTAGAATTCCTATTTTAATGTTACTTGTGTTGGCATATATATCTAGTTTATTTCCCAACATGATTGTCAAACTTAATTTATACCTATTTATATGCATTTGCTATAAATGATTTTGAGTATTCATTGATTCTGTTCAACTTTCTTGTTTAGGAGCCACTCCAATCTGCCAGAAGACACTCCAGACTTTCAAAGAAGGCTCAAATGCATTGAAGAGATGAGATGCTCAAATATCCTCCGCTATCGAATTTGCATATTCAGTCGGCAACATTCCAGCTTTTTGTCCAAGTTCTTGTTATCATCAATCACTGTATCCTCCCAATTTATACAACATATTAATTAAAACAACAGAAAGTACAAATCTGTAATAAATCAGAAAGATTAATTAACTGGCCTGCACCCATAATCTATGTGCCTAATGTGGTGTTCTTTCCAAAGTTTATGTCTATAAATAGCCATGTCATGAAGCCAGAATTTATTCTTCATCAGGTGTAAGGCAAGGCAGCAAACAAAAATACCAGTACCATGGCTCAAGCTTACAAATCAGTACTCAATCTGGTTCTGGTGATTAGTCTTGTTCTCACACTATCAATGGCCAATGCCAGACAACTTGGCAGTAAGTATTCGATAACTCTTCATTTTTAAACATGGGAAATTCTAAAGAACAATGGGTTTCGATAACTCTTCATTTTTTCCTATAAAATACTGATTGAAACATGAACCTTTAGGCATATAAAGTGGTTGCTATTTCAGCTACAAGTCTCAATAGGAAGGACTGTTGGTATAAGCCTTTTATTTTTTTCTTGTATTCATTAATTTAATTTTTGTTGATCAGATGCAGTTGGTTTTGGAAAAACTGATTCCACTCCGGTTTGCAATTCGGTATATGGAGCAGAGAGTGGTGATACTTGTACAACTGTCGCACAGGAATTTAATTTTTCGTTTGAAGACTTCGTTGCGATCAATCCGAACATCAACTGTGATGCAATCTTTGTGGGCCAGTGGCTGTGCGTTGATGGTTCTGCCTAATGAATGCAGATTATATATGAAGACCTTAATAAAGGATGATATGATACGATAATGTCATCACAAATGTAGCCTCTTTTAAATTACAATCATTAGCTAATTTTTATGTTGTCGTCTCCCGTTTATGCTATTGTCAAATAATAACAAGGTGTAATGACCTTCATTTAATCGACGTTAAAGCTTTATAGTGGAGGATGGTTATATTACCACCAAGAAAATTATTTTCTACACTACAGTTTTAAAATTTCTGCTTATTTACTAAAATAGGCACAAATACAATGACATAAATGTCCTTTAGGTTTTCTCTTATTAATCTTTGTACACCACAATCACTAATACTAAAAATCTTCTTTTTCTCCTCTCTTTTATTTTTTTTTCAAAATCATCTTGGTTTTATTGTTTATTTCAATACCAAGTTAATTAAATTGGATGATGATGCAATAATTTCATTTTGTTTCTCAGGAAATAATGTGCCACACCACCCATTGACGAAAGTTGAAGTCCAAAAATTAGTGATCAATTTTTATGTTGCATTTATCTTAATTGTGAGATTGCTTGTTTTTGAAAAATTTCTTCAACCCAGCATAATTTAATCGTAGCAATTCAGGGACGATTTTTTTGACTGGAAATTGCACAATTTGATAATCAAATTATATGTTCTATATTACATCATGGAATGGGTCCACCAGTATATATGTAGTTGTTCCAACCCTATCATAGTACCACTAAGTGACTGGGTTTCCTTCCTGTGTACATCTTCAGAAGAAATTTGATATGTTCTTCATGTAGTCATATTTACGAGAAATTGTGGAAATTTTACGAGGAAAAAAGTTCTTCAACCCTATTTTTACGAAAAAAAAGTTATCATAATTGAAATGGCATGTTCGTACCAATTGAAGCGATGACTGAGAATGATGATGATGGTGTCGTGGTGGTGGGGAGAGAGAGAGAGAGAGAGAGAGAGAGAGAGAGAGAGAGAGATAGGAAGGGGAAATGACGTGATAAAATTATGTGGTGCACATATTAATTCCTTTTGTTGTTTTAATTAGATTAGGGATATATTAGTATAGTTGTTGTAGGGTAATTATAAAATTCAAAATTTGTTTGTTGTGTAATTATAATGTGGTGTATAAAATAATTATTGTAATGGCAATAAAATTACCCTATAGTGAATAGTTCTTTTTTGATTTTGTTGTACTTCCTTTGTTCCTAATTTCTCGGAAAAAGGTATTACACAACAAAATTAATTGAATCAATGGTCTAGTCGTCCCAAAAAGCCGTAGCGAATGTGTTTTAGAAATTAAGCCCATGTTTGAGACTTATTAAAAAATTAACACATTTTTCTCTCTTCTTTTTAACTACACATTTATCAATAAAAATAATATTGTACATAAACTCAAAAAAGATTCAATCCTTTTTAACCACACATTCTCCTAAAAATCAGTACTCAAAAAATTATTTTTCCCAAATAAAATCTTTAAAATGAAAATCAAATAGGGGCTAAATAACGTCCTGACCCTTGTAACATATCGAAAACTATCACTATAACTTTTGACCACTTAAATTCAGTCTTTGTTCTTTAACGTAATCATTACAAGTTATAAATCAATGTATAAACGAAATAATTTCTCAAACTATTTTTTAACTACGCACATTTTCTCTCTCCACTTTTTATCACACATTTTATCTCAAAAATATAAATAAATTAATTTATAAATGTTACAGTGTTGCTAAACAGAGTCACAAAGAAAAGCGTTAATGATTGCACGTTAAATATGATTCGTTTTCACATTGATAATATGCCGAAAATAACATGCAAGCTTATGAGTGCATAAGTGAGCATATGTTTGTCTAATAATTTTCAAAATTTCTTTTTTCTTATATCCATTTTCAACCATATATTCACACTAGTATTGACAGACTCATTCGCGTCGATTGTAAAAGCGATGCATTTGACAGAGACACGTAAAGTTTGGACAATACGCATCAGTTGTAAACAAACGCCTACTTTAGGCATTAGTTGTAGCCTAAAAATCGATGCATAAAGTTTGACTTTAAGCGTCGATTTTTAGTCTACAATCGATGCATATTTATTTTTATTTATTTTTAATTTTTTTCACCAAATCACCTATATATATTTAATACTTCTCAATATACACATCACCAAATCTGTTGCCACCAAACATAAGTTACCGATAATTTATGTGTTTCTCTTAATTTGAAGTTTTATATTTTGTTTAAAAATCGTCTATAATCATTTTTTTATTCCAAGCATTCAATCATATTATTGCAATCATAATGGATTTATTACATGGTCAAGGCCCACGGGACTTCTTGTTTTTTTATTGTGTTCCATCAAAATTGGTGTCATAAGAATATATTTAGCCATATTTGATGAAGATTATAAAGAGAAATTGTTATTTTGTACAGTGATTTTTTAAAGAATTTGTGAATAAAAAATAGAGAAAAGTTTTTAAGTTTATGTTTAAAATATCTTATCGTGTGGCACCAGTACAGATTTTCCCAGAAAAATAATAGAATATACTTCTTCTTTTTTTAACAAAGACGCGTATAAAAAATACGGTGAAAATTTTGTAATTAAGTCTAAACCATATGCGTCAGTTGTATAATGAAAACCGACGCATATAAGCTATAGGCATCGGTTCTGTGAGAATCAACGCATATTTTCTACACTAAAGGCGTTGGTTCAACCTAGAACCGACACCTAAACTTGGTAAAAAAAATATATCTACCCGATTCCTTCCTTCTTTCTTCTCGAAACTGAACCTCATTACACATCATGGCACCACTGCATGAATTATTGCACCATTGCAGGTTCCAAACAACTTCATATCACCTACTTCACACCACATTTTCCTGACCCAAACGATCCATGTTTGATCTGAACTTTGAATATGTTGTAGACCAAGTCACATACTTTCATATACTCGAAGATTTCTTAGGAAAATTTCACTTTTTCAAGATGGCGTCCGAGGCTGAATATCAATGGTCACACACTTTCTAAAATTTAATTATTTTGCAATATCTTAGTTTGAGGGTGTTTTTATTGTTTTGCGTAAATGTCTATATGGTTTTTATACTACTAATGTATATTATCTCTAATGTGCAAGAATTACACCAACTCAAAACACCTCTAACACCAAACAAAGGAAAGCAAGGAAATTGTCAAATCATCGAAGAGACGTCAACGAAAGAATAGTCGTGTCATGACAATAAGCTTTCAGACTCAGGAAGTACTTGACCTCTCTTATTACTGCTTTTATTTTTTATATCTATCTTCTATACATTGAGGACAGTGTAGTTTTCTAAGTTTGGGGTGGGTATCTCATTCATTCATTATTTTACATGCATATTTCATTCAATTTTTGAGATATATAAAAAAAATAAAAAATCGAAAAATTTCAAAAATTCTATTGATTGTTTGTTGTCTATAATGGACAACAATTGAAATAGATTTTTCCATGAACTTCTCATCCATGTTAGACTATATGAAACTGAGCACATAGCCAATATTGAATTATTACTCGTGTATGTATGTACTTCATTTGTGGGGAATTTGTATGCATTTTGATATAGGATTGACTTTATAACCTCTAACCTTAAATCTATAGGAATCCTGACCTTCACACAGTAACAAACTTACTCAAGAGCAGTTTGGGGTGGAAAGATTAGTTAGGGATGCATGAACGTTTGAGGGTTTGAAGTTCCTGAAATATACCTTTGGTTGAAGAGGGTTTTAGTCATAAAGTATAAGTCAGCACTAGCAACATAAAAAAATAGTCTTATTCTTCTCTTCGTAGCCTTTTTTACCCTAGCAGCAATTAAGCTTTTAGGGATGTTAAAACCTGATAACATAAATTCATGGGAAAAATACGTATATCAGGCTATCACAACTATACAATTCATAAATCCAGAATAAATACAATTCCTTCACAATTCAGGTGCATGTGTGTGTGTGTGTCTATATAAATAGTAACATAATCAACTATATTATTTCCTTTAATCACGGTATGAGTTATGTTCCAGCTTTCCATACGAAAAATGGTCTTTGCATTTAGGCTCTCGAGTTGATATAGAATTTACTAATTTGGAAAACCGATCGGAGAGCGGCAACTTGCTCTAGTCGTCCGATTGAAATCATCACGATGATTGGTGTCGACTAGGTCACAGAACATAACGATGTTGTTGCGACCACAATAAGCAAAATACATAACCTGTGATTTTATTTCCTAACTAGCAGTAATCGACTCTATTTCGTAAGTCCATCTCTCCATGTGTCATCATCTTTTTGTGTAAGTTGTTGTCATAATGAATATTTTTAGAATCAAATTTCGAAACTGTGTAGACCCAGTACACAAAGAATCGTTCCGAACATGAACTGTGGGGCATCGTTTCACTTCTATGTGCACCACTTTGTATTTTGAGTTTGTGACCTGAGAGATGAAGGTGTGACCTGAGAACAGAACGTGGGTGGCCTGAGAGATGAACGTGTGACCTAAAAACAGAATGTGTGACATGAGAGCTGTGATGAATGTGACGTCAGACCACACATGTGACCTAAAACTTTGAATATGTGACCTGAGAATGATCCCAAAGCAAGTCCATTTTCAGGTATTCTTCTAGTCTTTCCTTTCCATCACCAACTGATGAGTCCAACCTCTAACAAAGGAACTGGCTCGATTCACATGGCCCTTTAAAGTAAGTTAATTTCTCTCTGGCTCTGAACCAAAACAACCATGTCCATAGAAAAACTTGGTGCAATTTCCTCAAACCTTGTATCCACCACCACCTCCACCATCACAACACAAATCAATATCACAACAGCCATCCCTTTCCCACCTCCATTCACAGCTATTCCTTATTCTATATTTATATTTCTCCTATTTTACTCCCTCAAAAATCTCATCCTCCTTTCGTCACCTCCATCCGCACTCCGACGCCGTACCACCACCACCTCCACTTCCAATAAGATGGTAGGACTGAGTGTAATACTAGGACCTAAGAAAATGTTTCCACGGCAGGTGAACCTAGAACTATAGGTTACTACTGCAATGTAGGCACTCTTAGCACCGTTGTTGAGCGGCGCCACAGAGGCTATCGTTGTCAGTCATTTCCGTCCAGCAAACTGCGCTTCTTCTTTACACCCAGCTTTGTGCAGCGCTGTTGCCATCCCGTGGTGGTGATCTGTGTTGGGGCGGTGTGGAGGCATGAGTTGAGAAGAGAAATGGAAGAGAGATGGATAATTTTGAAATCGCAATTAGGTTAGGGATGGTATAATTTAATTTAATAAGTAATACGATTATTATTAAAAATCATAACAATTACCTGAGAATTAAAGTTATACAAGTTTGATCTCACATTTGAATTTGGTTTTCATAAAGTACGGATGCATGGAATTTTCACTAAATTCATTTGAGTTGAGAGTAATTAGCCCAAAGCTCATTACATGGGTCAATTAAAAAGCTTTAGACGGAGAAGAATTACATATAAGACACAAAAACATATTTTAATATTCTTAGTAGCTTTGGTGACTCGGGAAATTAAGTTTTTAAGAGTTCTCAAAACTTGGTGCCCTAAATTCATTAGACTTGGGAGTCACCGGCCTAAAGTTTGCTATAAGTTCACTTAGAAAGCTGATGAGAATAATATTGCACAAAATATGAGGAAAAAAAAGAATAAAGTGCTTGGTATAAGTTGAAATTAAAACTTTAGAGACTAAAGGTGTGAAGCAGAGAACTGATTACCATTGATCATTTATGCAAAAGAGATGCAAGAGAAGTAAACAAAAAACTATTGTTTGACAACATGGTATTCAGGTTTTTAACGCATTACAAGCCACACTATGTTGAGTATATTTTTACATGGGTATGCCTTTGACTTTTTCTATTCACACACACATGGAAAATCGAGCAGTTGATAAGTTGAAATAATTTTTATTATATTGTTCAGGTTTCTTTCCTATAGTGTAATTTTTAATTTTAACCTGAGGCATATGGCAAGCAAATTAATAGTCGACCAAAAAAATAATAAATATTTTTTTATTATTGAAATTTGTTTTACAGTTTATATTTTAGTTCTATTTTGTTTGACGATGAACAATAATTCTAGTTTGATGATGTACCTATTTATATACTAAAAGTAGGATATTATGTTGTTTTAGAATAAATGCTATTGATTTCATTATTATTTATTTTTATTTCAATATATTCTCAAAGTCAAGAGAATGAAGGAATCAAAGAGAATAAACGTCAATGGGATGATAAATGGAGCTAAATTGTACACATGAAGAAGTTGATGAAGCCAAATGAGGTCGAAAAGGAGTTAATGGGAGAAAATTAGAAGTTCAGGGGACAAAATGATCTAATTGGAAGATGAAGGGCTTGTGGGAAATTAAAGATGAGGGACCAAGTTGCTGAATGTAAAAGATGAGATTTTGAAGGAAACACGTAAACCACGTCAGTAGGCCAAGCTATATAGTGCGACCACGCGATCATCAATTTATTTACAAGATTTCATGTTTTGATACTTGCTTAATTTAATGCAATTTATGGATTTAAGCAATTAATTCTGAGTTTCATGTTTCGACAACTCTCTACCTAATTATTGTATGAATGTTATGATGTTTTCTTATATTTGAAAGATTAGGAGTTCGTTAGACACGCTTTAATTGTCATAAAGTCCGATAGAGAATATAAATGTACCCCTATACTTTATATTATCTTTCAAAGTGTTCACAAAACATTAATGTCTTTCTATATGTTATTATTCTTTATAAAAATATAGAAATAGGATTCATTTTTCGGAAGAGAGTTTTAAACAAAATAGGAACATCGATATTCAAAATTCCATGAATTGTAGTTAAACATTTATACCAAAACATGAAGGAAGGAAAATAAAGTGGATTCTAGATTCTAACATATTTTATCATTAATTTCATTACTTAAAAGTTCTTTATTTTTATTTGTTAGTTTAATTCCAAATCCAAATCAAATTGATTTCTCTAGTTCCGGTTAAGGTAATTAATCTAAAATACAATTTACTCAATTCTCACGGGTACGATACGCCGTTGTCGGGGATTGTAGTTTAAATTTATTTTTAGATTGTTGTCCGGAAAATGCAGGAGGGAAAATGATTCAGAGAATGACGTTGAGAGTACTTCTGAGGCGGGTTGTTAGCAGAGATGTCCTTGATCGGGCAGGACAATGGGCACTGTGCATCAGACCTAGATAGTCCAGCAGGGACATATTGATGAGATTGGGCGAGAGATCAGAGCCACCAGGAGCTTACGAGCAGACATGATCACTGACCTGCACACTATGAGATACTCCTTGAACGAGCTACACTCCCTCATCTCGGATGGATGCTATAGAGGATAGGATTGCTCGGGCTCCACCACAATCCTCAGCAAGACCATCTCATCCTTCTAAGCCAGACCAAACCCGGGAAGTACTTGACCCTCTTTTATTTTTTAACTCCAAGCATTCAATCGTATTATTGCGATCACAGTGGATTTTATTTATTGCATGGTCAGGGGCCATGGGACTTCGTATATGTTTGGGCTTTCCATCAAAAAATGTTGTCATAAGAATATATTTACTTATTCACTCAAAAGCTTGCATGTTCCGAATATTGTCAATGTGAAATCTGAATCATATTTAACGTGCAATCGTTACCGCTTTTCTTAATTAGAATTTCACGTACAAGCAGATGCTTCGCTACGGCTTTTTGGGACTAATAGACCATTGATTCAATCAATTTTGTTGTGTAATACCTTTTGCTGAGAAATTAGGAACAAAGGAAGTACAACAAAATCAAAGAAGAATTATTCACTAGTCTATAAAGCTTTAACCTGGATTAAATGAAGGTCATTACACCTTGTTATTATTTGACAATAGCATAAAAGGGAGACCATAACATAAAAATTAGCTAGTGATTGTAATTTAAAATAGGCTACATTTGGGAGGACATTATCGTATCGTATCATCCTTTATTAAGTTCTTCATATATAATCTGCAGTCATTAGGCAGAACCATCAACGCACAGCCACTGGCCCACAAAGATTGCATCACAGTTGATGTTTGGATTGATCGCAACGAAGTCTTCAAACGAAAAATTAAATTCCTGTGCGACAGTTGTACAAGTATCACCACTCTCTGCTCCATATACCGAATTGCAAACCGGAGTGGAATCAGTTTTTCCAAAACCAACTGCATCTGATCAACAAAAATTAAATTAATGAATACAAAAAAAAATAAAAGGCTTATACCAACAGTCCTTCCTATTGAGACTTGTAGCTGAAATAGCAACCACTTTATATGCCTAAAGGTTCATGTTTCAATCAGTATTTTATAGGAAAAAATGAAGAGTTATCGAAACCCATTGTTCTTTAGAATTTCCCATGTTTAAAAATGAAGAGTTATCGAATACTTACTGCCAAGTTGTCTGGCATTGGCCATTGATAGTGTGAGAACAAGACTAATCACCAGAACCAGATTGAGTACTGATTTGTAAGCTTGAGCCATGGTACTGGTATTTTTGTTTGCTGCCTTGCCTTACACCTGATGAAGAATAAATTCTGGCTTCATGACATGGCTAATTATAGACATAAACTTTGGAAAGAACACCACATTAGGCACATAGATTATGGGTGCAGGCCAGTTAATTAATCTTTCTGATTTATTACAGATTTGTACTTTCTGTTGTTTTAATATGTTGTATAAATTGGGAGGATACAGTGATTGATGATAACAAGAACTTGGACAAAAAGCTGGAATGTTGCCGACTGAATATGCAAATTCGATAGCGGAGGATATTTAAACATCTCATCTCTTCAATGCATTTGAGCCTTCTTTGAAAGTCTGGAGTGTCTTCTGGCAGATTGGAGTGGCTCCTAAACAAGAAAGTTGAACAAAATCATTTCTAGCAAATGTATATAAACAAGATATGCCATCACAAGTAGCAATACAAAATAGTTTCCCAAATAGTGATGAAAATATGAATTCTAAGCAAGTCAATCCACACCCAATAAAATGCCGGAATAATAAAGTAACAATGCAATAATACCAAAATTTATTTAACTTGAAAAACCGGGATAATCAACTGCGCTAATCAATCTGACTCTCGTCACTGCCTTAATATATTCAGTTTATATTTCTTAAAAAATAACGATGAATTGATTATCCACTTCCTTAGCACATTCAGTTAATCTCTGCAAAGAGGAATTATCTGGGGATTTCACGAGTGCTCTATTCTTGAAGCTCTGTCTAAAGGCCTCCAACTATGTTACCAGCATGGATTTATCAGAACATGGGCAGAAGTTGGGCATTTCTCCTCACCCAACAAAGAAATAAAGGTCCTTGGCATGTTCAATATGATCTGAAAATTATTCACCAGATTAAGGAGAAGATGGAAATCATCATAACTCATATCTGGAGGGAAGGGAAAAGTGTGTGAGTCTGACTGGATTGCAAATGCTGGCTACAACATCTTTCTGTTAAGGTATAGGATACCACATCGAATAAAGATGAAAACATCAACCAATTTATAAGAGTTTGGGTTAATCATCTTAACAAGGTTGACCTTTTAAGATGGACCCTCAAATCTTTACATGGTATTAGAGTCCATTAAGCTTCAATAAGCAATTCGATCCGATTAAAACTCAAAAAATGAGTATACGATTTTCAAGATTCGTCGCTCAAATGAGCCACCATCTTGAGGGGGATGTTAAGAGATAGAATCTCATATCGAATAAAGATGAAAACATAAACCAATTTATAAGGTGGCATTCTGTTTGTATTTCATTTTCTGTTTTTATTTTTGAAAACGTTTTCTATTTCCTATTTTCATTTCCTGTTTTTAAATACGATGAAATCTCGTCCTGTTTGTTATTTCTGAAAACTATTTCTATAAATGAAAAATTGAAAAACACGTTCTGTTTGAAATTTTGCAGAATACCATTTTGGCTATTTGTAATTAATTTGCTTGTAGGTTAAATTATAAAAAAAGTTGTCTTTTGAAGATTTATTTTTTATTATAAGAAATTAGCTTATCTAATGGACTGATTTAACAATGACTAGAAAAATATTATTAAAAAAATAAAGTCATTAATGATCAAGTCCCAAAAATATTATAAGAAATTAGTTTATCTAATTATTGTTATCACATTTATGTTCAAGACACAATTAAATATGAGTCCATGTAAATAAAATAATCACACAAAAAGTTTGGCTCAACAAAATGAATACAAGTTATCCTAATCCAAAATAATCACACATAAGATAAACTATATACTTCTGACATCTAACAATAAGAAATCTCACTGAATGTTTTCCTTAATGTTAATATTGAATCAATAAAACTTTATTATAGGCTTAGAGTGTGTTTGATAATGTTTAAAAAAAAAAAAAAAAAAGTTTTTTTTGAAATACATAGTGATTTTTAGGAGAATGGATTGTTAAAATTTGGTTGAAAAGTCAAATATTGTGGACTTGACTTTTAATGAATGGTTAAGATTGAGTACAGTAGGAAAAAAAAATAATCAAAACCAATCAAGGGCTTAGTTACAAGTTAAGATAATTTTCAAAAAAAAAAAATACGTTTTCCACGTTTTGAACTTTTTTAGTTAAAATACACTTGTTTTCTAAAATACGTTTTCGAAAATGATAAAAGGAACGCGTTTTTAGTTTCTTCGAAAATAAAAACAGAAAACAATTTCAAAACAGCAAAGAGAACAGGGCCCGAGGCTTTGAGTTACTTTCTTAATAAGGTTGATCTTTTAAGATGGACCCCAAATCTTTACACCTTCATTCTGATGCATTCAAGTGTCTGGTTGAGGGCATGATTAGGCTGGACAAGACTGGTGTGGCTGCTATCCGACTAATTAAGAACTGAAGGCCTTAAATTGCATCAATTTCTTCATTTTATCTGCACCAATTTTAGTGCTTGCTGATGTGCTGTGTAATGGAGTAGTACTCCTCCTGAATACATGTATAAGTTAATATGATTTTGCTAAAACCTCACCCCAAATTATCCCTGTACTTAGCTTGCATTGGAGGTAAGAGGCACATACCGCCCCCTCTGCTTAAGATGTAATTCTTTTGAGTATCAATAAAATGCATACCTTATGCTTGGATTTTCAAAATTATTTCTAGATTTGACAATCATGTTGGGAAATAAACTAGATTTGCCAAAACAAGTAACAAAATAAAATATTTCCTCACACACTAATAAGTGTATTTTATACACTTATTTAGATACTAAAATCAAGGATTTATATTTCCTTTTAAGGATAAATTCTACTTATTTAGTTGTTAATTGTGTTTATTTCAGTATAAATTATCCCAAAGTCGAAAAATAGGTGAACCAAGGAAAACAAGGACTAACTTAACTGAAAAATGGACTAAAGTATACAATGTGGAAATAGATGAGGCCAATCGATAGTCATATGGGAGCTAAATACGAAGGATTTAATTGAAGAAATTTAGAAGTTTAAAGCTCAGTTGTAAAAATCTGAAGACAATGGACCAAAGAGCTATTCCTGTGAACTTATTTTCATGTGAATTAAAAATTTAATTTGTTTATTGGTTAAATTTTATAGGTGGAAAAAGTAGAGAGTTTTTTTAAGTTTGGTTGTTTTATTGTAATTATTTTTCATGGAAATAAAGCAAAATTTTGTTTTTTTAATCATTTTTTTTTTATTTTTCACACATTTGTACTTGATAATAATAATGTTAATTTCTGGGAAAAAAAAATAAGTCAATTAACACCAACAAAAAGGACCAAACACTAGTACAGAAATGACCAAAAAAATGAGGAATATACATTGATTTTTAGGAAAATCGACGCCTATAAAAGGACGGTGGCATTTTTGTAAATACAATCGAAAAATACGCGTCGGTTGTAATATTACAACCAACGCATGAAGTTTAAGGCTAAAGAATACGTGTCGGTTCTTTAAGAACCAAAGAACTGACACGTATTCTCCGATTTTACGCGTCGGTTCTTCAAGAACCGATGCGTAAAATCGTGAAGAACCGACGTCTATTCCTTTATATACGTATCAGCAAAACTCGCAAATCATCTCTATATTTTTCACTACTCGATCTCTTCCCGCCTCTCTCTTTATCTCTCTCTCACCCGAACCACCGCACTACGTCGCCGCCACCACCACCATTATTCTTCCATTTCCCTGGCAACGCTCACCACCACATTCCTCCTCTCACTCTTTATCTCTTTCTCTCACCTGAACCATTAGACTCGCACCTCTACCACCTCCGCTGCCCCCAGTCTCCTCCCTCCCACCTCGTAAGAGACCCACCTCCCTCTTTATATACATGTGTTTGTGTGTATATATATATGTGTGTGTGTGTGTGTGTGTGTAATAATATTTATGTATTCATAATGTATGTAAATATATGTATTATATATAATGTATATAAATGTATATATGTTTATATATTGAATTTATGATTTTATATGCTAATTGGTTTAAATCATAGAACAAACTATTTTCATATCCACATGCAATTCTTATATATGTATATCCAACTTTAAATCTATCCCTATTAAAATTTTAGTTTTTTTAAAAATACAATATTCATCCACATTAGATTATAATATTATCCTTATTAAACACTATATATCAACGCAATAGGTAATCAATCCTCGTGGAATTGAAAATGAACTCATATGCATTGTCATTGACACTTTGTACTTGCAGTTTTAGGAGAAATTGATTGTTTTATTTTATATTTGGATTATATTAGCTTTAAATAGTTTTCTCTTTCAAAATGATCTACTTCTTTTCCTTGTTTCAGGTTTGTGCATGTGCATGGGTAGTTCAATAAGCCTCAACTTAGTAGTCTTCGAACCAGAAACTGAATGCACTTATAAGTAGAGACTAAGGGAGTAAAAAATAAGCAAGAGAACAACAGCACACAATAGTCCGTGTTGATGTCAAAATTTGTCCTTTAGACTTTTTGGGAGATGTGATGTAAAAATGACTTCCTCTCCTCTCGTTCTCCTCCATCTTTTATACTTAGCCTTTCCTCCTGTATGCCAGTGTCGATTTCTCTTATTTCCGCCTCCACTATACTTCTTTCTTCTTTTATGTATTGGTTAGATTCCTGGCTAATTGTCCCCATTTTCCCTCCTAAGTTGCTCGTCAACCTGCTAGAAATGGAAGATTGATCAAATCGGGGCCTTCATTAGCTCCTTTCCTCACATGGAAAATAATGATTGGCCTACACCAAATTTTTGGTTTGTGGATGGGCTGGCTGAAGTCCATTGAAGAATTATGGTGTTGCGATCTAAGCCAGATTTGCATTATTAATAGTTGCCCTCTTTTTGTGATTCAATATTTGCAATTGCATAGAATAAATACAAGAAAATTTTGAATTTTTTTCCAACTTGCATGTGAGCTAGTGCTGTTAAAAAAATAAAAAATAAAATAAAATATATGTATATATATATATATATATATATATATATAAATATATAAATTAAAATAAAATTATTGAGCTCACATACGAGCAGGCGCTAATAGCTCGCAAGGGAGCTGAGATTTGGGCTAAAATGGGTTCAGGTTGCCCGATGCATTGAGATGTTTCGAGGGGCTTAAAGCAGAGCTGAAATAAGTTCAGGTCGCCTCAATCGCTGAGAGGTACTCGTCGGGGAGCTAAGATCTAAGGTGAAATCAAATTGATTTATTTATATTTTTGAGATAAAATATGTGATAAAAAGGTGGAGAGAGAAAATGTGCGTAACTAAAAAATGGATTGAGAAATTATGTTATTTATAAATTAATTTATAAATTGTAATGATTGGGTTAAAGAACAACGACTGAATTTAAGTGGTCAAAATTTTAGTGACAGTTTTTTTGATATGCTACAAGGGTCTGGACGTTATTTAGCCCCGTTTGATTTTCATTTTTAAAGAGTTTATTTGGAAAATATAATTTTTGAATAGTAATTTTTAGAAAAATGTGTGGTTAAAAAGTATGGAATCACTTTTGCGTTTATGCACAATGTTATTTTATTGATAAATGTGTAGTTGAAAAGAATAGAGAAAATGTGTTAATTTTTTAATAAGTCTCAAACATGGGCTTAATTTCTAAAACACATTCGCTACGGCTTTTTGGGACGACTAGACCATTGATTCAATTAATTTTGTTGTGTAATACCTTTTGCTGAGAAATTAGGACAAAGGAAATACAACAAAATCTAAGAAGAACTATTCACGATAAAGCTTTAACCTGGATTAAATGAAGGTCATTACACCTTGTTATTATTTGACAATAGTATAAAAGGGAGATTACAACATAAAAATTAGCTAGTGATTGTAATTTAAAAGAGGCTACATTTGGGAGGACATTATCGTATCGTATCATCCTTTATTAAGTTCTTCATATATAATCTGCAGTCATTAGGCAGAACCATCAACACACAGCCACTGACCCACAAAGATTGCATCACAGTTGATGTTCGGATTGATCGCAACGAAGTCTTCAAATGAAAAATTAAATTCCTGTGCGACAGTTGTACAAGTATCACCACTCTCTGCTCCATATACCGAATTGCAAACCGGAGTGGAATCAGTTTTTCCAAAACCAACTGCATCTGATCATCAAAAATTAAATTAATGAATACAAGAAAAAATAAATAAAAGGGTTATACCAACAATCCTTCCTATTGAGACTTGTAGCAACAATAACAGCTTTATACGCCTAAAGGTTCACGTTTCAATCAGTATTTTATAAGAAAAAATGAAGAGTTATCGAAACCCATTTTTCTTTAGAATTTCCCAGGTTTAAAAATGAAGAGTTATCGAATACTTACTGCCAAGTTGTCTGCCGTTGGCCATTGATAGTGTGAGAACAAGACTAATCACCAGAACCAAATTGGGCACTGATTTGTAAGCTTGAGCCATGGTACTGGTATTTTTGTTTGCTGCCTTACACCTGATGAAGAATAAATTCTGGCTTCATGACATGGCTATTTATTATAGACATAAACTTTGGAAAGAACACCACATTAGGCACATAGATTATGGTTGCAGGCCAGTTAGTTAATCTTTCTGATTTATTACAGATTTGTACTTTCTGTTGGTTTAATATGTTGTATAAATTGGGAGGATACAGTGGTTGATGATAACAAGAACAGGGACAAAAAGCTAGAATGTTGCCGACTGAAGATGCAAATTCGATAGCGCGCAGAGGATATTTAATCATCTCATCTCTACAACAAAAATAACCTACGGCAACACGCAAAAAATGTTGCAAAAGACCTTTTGCAACGTTCGTGTGCATGTTGCAAATCGCAGTATTGCCGTAGAGGGAAAGGATACGGCAACGTTCATTGCATGTTGCAAAAGGTTGAATTGCGCGTTGCGGTAGACCTTTGGCAACGTTCACTGCGCGTTATGGTAGACCTTTGACAGCGTTCATTGCGCGTTGCGGTTGATACTTTTGGCAACGTTCAACGCGTGTTGCGGTAGACCTTTAGCAACGTTCTTTGCGTGTTACCATAGATACTTTTGACAACGTTCAATCCGCATTGCGGTTGATACTTTTGGCAACACTCATTGCGCGTTGCAGTTGATACTTTTGGCAACCCTCATTACGCATTGCCATTGATACTTTTGGCAACACCCATTGCGCGTTGCCGTTTATCTTTTACATTTTTTTTTATTTTTCGCAAATCAATATAGATATTTGATGTGGTCCAGACCACGAATACAAGCCCGCACAAAGATCCGTCGATGATCAAAGGAGGACCGATGACTGGATTGCAAACAAAGAGGGCCAATGAAGCAATGGACAAGTTAGTACAAGAAACAATTGCCAAAACAATGTTCGTGTCATCAAAAGAAGCAAGTTCCATGTTGGGACCGAGCCAAAACGATGAGTAGATCAACCTCATTCAAGCCGTCGAAGAAAATTGTGAAATTTCAAGAATTACGGCCGTAACCTATACTCCTCGTGGCCAGAACGAGTCTACTGCGGAAAAACTGAAATTTTGAAGAATTGGGTTTACGTAACTCACATATGTCACGGCCGTAATGCAGCCTCAGGTTAAATTATGATTTTTAGAAAATATGACTTACAGCCGTAAAAATATGTCTCACAGCCGTAATTGTAAAACAGAAAGCTTCTTACGGCCGTAAGAATTATGTCACGGTCGTAACAGCCAATACGCGTAAATTTAGGATATTATTTCTTTTCTTATTTTTAACAATTTGTTTCCTAGTATAATTAAAACTCTTAAGTTAGGTTTTGACCATATTTATAGAGATGTAATTTTCATTATTATGCAGAACTTTGATTTTATTATTGATAGGCTATTTTGCTTTCAACAACTGTATTCTTCATTGAATAAAATCCGAACTTGCGAGTTATTCTTGTTTGTTCAAATCTCGGTGAGAATTAATATTGCTTGTGATTAAGAGGTCAATATATCCTTGTGATTGTATTGGTTGCTTGGTTCAATTAATTTAAATTGGATCCATAAATCGTGGTTTCTTGGCGTTCTTGGGTCGATTTCAATATTTTGTGGGTTGCGTAGCTACAATTGCTACGTGGTTTGCATCATTTGGTATCAGAGCTTAGGCTCCAAAAATCAAGGTTATATCTTTGTTTTGTTTCCTTGAATTTTCTTAAATCTTGTTCTTCGTATTCTTCCAGTTCGTGAGTCTTTAATCCAAAAAGTTTCACACAAAAAAATTCAAAAGTCGTTATTTCATTCGTTTGGTATCCAAATAAAATTTCGTTTGTTTCTCATTCTCGTAGTTGAATTTTCGAGTAGATTAAAAAAAAAGAAAGAAAGAAAATTTCATCAAGTCCAAGAAAAAGAGTTGTTATTTGATTTCAAGAATTATCTTCTTGAATCAATCTTAGTTCCCATAAAAGTATCAAGTCCTTTATAGAGTCGAATTCCATTCTCTCAAGGTCTTCTTCGAGTTTTCCAACAAGTTCATAAATTCTCACTCATATTCGATTTGAATCATTCGAGCTTAAACTTGTTTGAGTTCGGATTCATTCTTTGAAGCAATTTGGGTGAAAGTCATTGAGTGGAAAAAGACTAGAGAGGTGAGATCAATAGAGGGTAAAAGCCAAAAATTGAGTGATACACGAGCAAAATATACGAGAGGCATATATTACTTAGTTTAGGATGTCAGAGAATTCTACTACAGCAAAGAACGGAGATCAAGTCAACATGGTGGAAGAGTTGGCACAACGCTTTGAGAAAATGCTTGGGGATATGTCGGGTAGGATTGAAAGATTAGAGCGGCCTAGGGAAGCGCCCAATGTGCTGAGACGATTGGGGCATGATCATAGGATAGAGACGGAGGAAGAAGATGAATTTGATGAGTATGATGATGGGGCACTTATGGATAGAGGGGTTAGGCATGAACGACGAGATAAAAAGGTTGTTGGGGATCGACAGGATCGTGGCATGAGTAATATCAAAACAACTATTCCTTCCTTTAAGGGTCGGAGTGAACCAGAACAATATTTAGAGTGGGAGAAAAAGATTGAGTTGATATTCGATTGCTACAGCTATACGGAAGAGAAAAAGGTTAAGGTTGCGGTTCTTGAATTCACTGATTATGCACTTACTTGGTGGGATCAATTAGCAACTTCTAGGAGGCGAAATCGTGAGAGTCCTATTAGTACATGGGGTGAATTAAAGGCTATCATGAGGAAGAGATTTGTCCCTAGTCATTACCATAGGGAACTTCATCAAAAACTGCAAAGTCTCTACCAAGGTTCTAAGAGTATTGAGGATTATCATAAGGAGATGGGGATGTTAATGCTTAGAGCCAATGTGGAGGAGGATGAGGAGGCCACTGTGGTCCGTTTCTTGAATGGGATGAATAAAGAAATAGCAAATGTGGTCGAATTGCAACACTATGTGGAGTTAGAAGATATGCTACATATGGCCATGAAAGTGGAGAAGCAATGGAAGAGAAAAGGAACAGCTAAGTATCAGTCGGGTTCTTTGAGTTCTAATTCTTCTTGGAAGCCGAGGTGGGAAAATAAAGGAGCTGGGGCTATTTCGAAGGGGAAGATTGAGGTACCCAAGGGAAAGGAGGAGTCCGTTAACAAATTTCCACCCAAAGGGGAGTCTCAACCATCTAGGAGTAGAGATATCCAATGCTTCAAATGCTTGGGAAGAGGACATGTGGCTTCTTAATGCCCTAATAGGCGTGTCATTACCTTGCGAGCGGAAGAAGCTTGGGAAATTCGCAGCGATGAAGAGGACTATAGCGACATGCCCACTTTGGAGGAAGCTAGTGATAATGAGGAATTGTTATACGGGGAGCATGGACCGTTATTAGTAGTGAGGCGAGCCCTTAGTGCTAAAGTCAACATGGATGATCTGGAGCAACAGAGAGAGAACATATTTCATACACGGTGTCGCATCCAAGACAAGGTATGTAGTATGATTATTGATGGTGGTAATTGTACAAATGTTGCTAGCACTACACTAATTGAGAAGTTAGGATTACCATTGTTGAAGCATCAATCACCTTATAGACTTCATTGGTTAAATGATAGTGGTGAAATTAAGGTGAATAGAAGGGTGTTAGTGAACTTTTCGATTGGTAGCTATATGGATGAAGTGATGTGTGATGTGGTTCCTATGCAAGCCGAGCACATTTTGTTGGGTAGGCCTTGGCAGTATGATAGGAAGGTGACACATGACGGGTATAAAAATAGATATAGTTTTACCAAGGATAGGAGAAAAATTACACTTACGCCATTGACACCATCACAAGTTTATGCAGATCAAGTTAAATTGAAAAATGATGAAGAACAAAAGGTGAGGAATATTGAGAAAAAGATAGTTGAGGCCACGACCTCAGAAAAAGGAGAGGAAAAGAGGGTTGGAGCCACGACTCCAGGAAAAAGAGAGGCGAGAGAAAAAAAGAGTGTTGGGGTACATACCTCAGAAAAAGGAGAGGGAGCGAAGAGTGCCAGAAAAGAAAAACCAATAGTGAGTTTCTATGCCAAAAGTAGTGAAATCAAGAAGGCTTTCATGGGAAATCGACCGATGGTCCTTTTGTTGTACAAGGAGTCATTCCTTGCCCTTGATAAAACTAACATACCCCTCCCTAGTTTGGCTATTTCTCTCTTGCAGGAATTTGACGATGTATTTCTGAAGGATATTCCTAGTGGGTTGCTACCCATTCGAGGTATTGAGCATCAGATTGATTTTGTACCTGGAGCAATCATTCCAAACCGTCCCGCTTATAGGAGTAATCCCGAGGAGACGAAGGAGCTTCAAAAGTAAGGGGAGGAATTGATGAGCAAGGGGTACATAAGGGAGAGCATGAGTCCATGTGCCGTACCTGTGTTACTTGTACCCAAAAAGGATGGGACTTGGAGAATGTGTGTTGATTGTAGAACCATCAACAACATAACGGTAAAGTATCATCATCCTATTCCTAGGTTAGATGATATGTTAGATGAATTGCATGGCTCTAGCATATTTAGTAAAATTGATCTTAAGAGTGGTTATCATCAAATTCGAATGAAGGAAGGAGATGAGTGGAAAACTGCTTTTAAAAATAAATATAACTTGTATGAATGGTTGGTTATGCAGTTTGGACTTACTAATGCACCTAGCACTTTTATGCGTTTAATGAATCATGTTTTACGTGCATTTATAGGTAAATTCGTTGTAGTTTACTTCGATAATATCTTGATATATAGTAAAACTTTGAATGAGCATGAGGAGCATGTAAGGTGTGTTCTTGTGGTTTTGAGGCAAGAACAACTTTTTGCTAATTTTAAAAAGTGTGATTTTTGCATGGAAAAAGTTGTGTTTCTCAGCTATGTGGTTAGTACTAAAGGGATAGAAGTAGATGAAGAAAAAGTCAAAGCTGTTAAAGAAAGGCCAACACCTAAAAGCATAACTGACGTTAGAAGTTTTCATTGCTTGGCTAGTTTTTATAGGCGCTTTGTTAAAGATTTTAGCACAATTGCCTCACCACTCACAGAAATTGTCAAAAAAAGTGTAGGGTTTAAATGGGGTGTAGAACAGGAGCATGCATTTGAGACTATCAAAAATATGTTATGTAAAGCACCGGTTTTATCACTCCCTAACTTTGAAAAAGCTTTTGAGATTGAGTGTGATACCTCAGGGCTAGGTATTGGAGCTGTTTTAATGCAGGATCGAATGCCAGTAGCTTATTTTAGTGAAAAACTAAAAGGGGCTGGTCTTAATTACCCCACATATGACAAGGAGTTATACTCACTTGTGCGCGCTTTGGAGACATGGTAACATTACTTGTGGCCACGGGAGTTCGTGATACACACTGATCATAAGTCCTTGAAGCATTTGAGGGGTCAAGCTAAGCTGAGTAAGAGACATGCAATGAGGGTAGAGTTCATCGAAACCTTTCCCTATGTCATCCGGTACAAACAAGTAAGGAAAATGTGGTGGCAAATGCATTGTCCCGAAGATATGTTCTTTTAACTTCTTTGAATGCTAAATTGCTTGGATTTGAATATATTAAGAACATGTATGCTAATGATCCGGACTTTTCTAGTATTTATAATTCATGTGGTAAGGGGTCTGTGGATAGGTTCTTTAAACATGATGATTATTTATTCCGAAAAAATAAATTGTGTGTCCCTAGGTGTTCAATGAGAGAGTTACTTGTGAGAGAGGCCCATAGTGGAGGTTTAATGGGTCATTTTGGGGTTAAGAAGACCATCGAAATCTTAAGTGAACATTTCTATTGGCCTAAGATGAAAATTGATGTGGTTCGGGTTTGTAGTAGATGCATTACTTGCAAGAAGGCTAAATTTAGGATTAAACCCCATGGATTATATATGTCTTTACCTGTCCCTAGTGAACATTGGGTCGATATCTCTATGGATTTTGTTTTGGGATTACCTAGGACTAAGAAGGGAAGAGACTCGATTTTGTGGTAGTAGATCGCTTTAGCAAAATGGCACATTTCATACCATGCCACAAAACTGACGATGCTACCAACATAGCTGATATTTTCTTTAAGGAAGTCGTGCGCTTAAATGGGGTTCCTAAAAGTATAGTCTCGGATAGGGATGTTAAGTTCCTTAGTCATTTTTGGAGAGTCTTGTGGAACAAACTGGGAACAAAACTACTTTTCTCTACAACTTGTCACCCATGGACCGATGGACAGACCGAGGTAGTAAATAGGACAATGATTCAATTGTTGCGCACCATAATCAATAAAAATCTGAAAAATTGGGAAGAGTGTTTACCATTTATTGAATTTGCATATAATAGGGCTATACATTCTACTACTTCTTGTTCGCCATTTGAGATTGTTTATGGTTTCAATCCGCTAACACCATTGGATTTAATTCATTTACCTGTGAATGAACGAAATAGTTTGGATGGAAAGAAAAATACTGAAATGGTTAAATCACTCCACGACAAGGTGAGGTTGGCAATTGAAAAGAAAAATGAACATTATGCATCGCAGGCTAACAAAGTAAGAAAATGCGTCATATTTGAACCCGATGATTGGGTTGGGTACACTTGAGGAAGGAGCGGTTTCCAGAACAACGCAAATCAAAGTTACAACCGCGAGGAGATGGTCAATTCCAAGTGATTGAAATGATCAACAACAATGCCTATAAATTAGATCTTCCTGGTGAGTATAATGTTTCGGGTTCATTTAATGTTTCTGATCTATCTCCGTTTGATGCAGGTACAGATTCGAGGTCGAATCCTTTCGAAGAGGGAGGGGACGATGTGATCCAGACCACGAATACAAGTCCGCACAAAGATCCGTTGATGATAAAAGGATGACCGATGACTCGATTGGAAACAAAGAGTGCCAATGAAGCAATGGACAACCTAGTACAAGAAACAATGGCCAAAACAATATTCGTGTCATCAAAAGAAACAAGTTACATATTGGGACCGAGCTAAAACGACGAGTGGATCAACTTCATTCAAGCCATCGAAGAAAATTTTGAAATTTCAAGAATTACGGCCGTAACCTATACTCCTCACGACCGTAACAAGTCTACTACGAAAAAACTGAAATTTTGAAGAATTGGGTTTACGACCGTAACTCACATATATCACGGCCGTAATGCAGCCTCGGGTTAAATTATTATTTTTAGAAAATATGACTTACGGCCTTCAAAATATGTCTCACGACCATAACTGTAAAACAGAAAACTTCTTATGTCCGTAAGAATTATGTCATGGCCGTAACAGCCAATACGCGTAAATTTAGGATTTTATTTCTTTCCTTATTTTTAGTAATTTGTTTCCTAGTATAATTAAAACTCTTAAGCTATGTTTGACCCTATTTATAGGGATGTAATTTTCATTATTATGCAGAACTTTGATATTATTATTGAGAGGCTATTTTGCTTTCAACAACTGTATTCTTCATTGAATAAAATCCGAACTTGCGAGTTATTCTTATTTGTTCAAATCTTGGTGAGAATTAATATTGCTTGTGATCAAGAGGTCAATATATCCTTGTGATTGTATTGGTTGCTTGGTTCAATTAATTTTAATTGGATCCATAAATCGTGATTTCTTGACGTTCTTGGGTCGATTTCAATATTTTGTGAGTTGCGTAGCTACAATTGCGACGTGGTTTACATCAATATTTCTACTGATAATCAACAAATTTCTCAAACATATACATAATATGTAAAATATAAAATACGTGTATTATAAATAAATCAACTACACAAAATGAAGTGCAAGCATTTTAAAGAGAATTAGATCACATATTTTTATACAAAACAAAAACACCGTTACTTCGTTCTCCTACATTAAAACAAAATCTTCAACAGTAATTTTTCACCTATTTGATTGCACATCTAAATTTTGACATTTATTATCCTTCTACATTGTAACAATATCTCTAGCAGACTATCAATCATACAAAAAGGAACTACTATCACCAATTTTCAACACGAATCATCGTAGAAAATAAGTGCTTCTCTGGCTTCTGAAGTCTAGTTTAAACTCGGCCTATGACAAACCATCTTGTGAGAGGGCTACAAAATTCACTTTTACCTGCAAAGACATTATGAAAGTCTAATTATCATGACTCTCTAACTGCATTAAATTCAAAAATGTAGAAATAAATCATATGAAATATTAGAATTATCATTTTCTATTATAAAGCTTTAAATAAATTTTGACAAAGTCTCCTTATAAAATGGACTTACCCAACCTGTATGGGGACATCACAACCACCATAATACTTTAAAAAAACATCAAAATAATAACTCATTCATCATCAAACTATAATCAAACCAATCCAAAATTCATCCTCAACTCCACAACAATAATAATCTATGTGGTAGATGATATTATACATCACATAATTTTGATTTGAGGAGCTATTAATATCACAGTAGACTTCTATGTACGAAATACCGAAAGTGTAATGAGTGATTCCGATTAATGAAATACCCAAACCTATCCCCAACGCTCAAGCCTCAAATTTAGTTCTATACTAGAATAAGCTGATGTAAAATGCAAAAATTAAAAACTCAACTCCATTATCTAATAGAAATTGGCTATATCTTACAAGTTTCTACACAAACCAAAAGCCAGATTCTTTACAAATATAAGAAAGCCCTGAAACTAGATGTCACTCTACTCCATGCTCTTATTACTTTGTATTGATTTCAATTGCATCATCAAATTGTCTAAATTTTCAACTTGACTCCGATATTGATTCTCACCTTGAAGCAAAATACAGTTTAGAAGTTCTTTTCCTATACACCATCAGTTCATGCTGTAGATCATCAATTATATCTTTTATAACATAAGGTTCTATAATTCTATTGTCATCCAAACCAAACACCTTTAAACATCCAAAAGATTTTCTTGATAAAGGATAAAGTTTCCCGTCATGACATCCTAATCACATTCACACAAATAGAAGTAAAAAATAACACGTTTTCTTGAATGTAAGTACAAATATTTTATCTCAGGATTGTATTACCAATAATCAGAAAGCAAAGCATTTGTAATTCCACTTCCCTGCAAGCATAATCATCATTTATGTATATATTATGTCATACATAGAGACCTAATAGGTTATAATTAAAAACTGCATCATTAAAGACGAAGATATATTATATTCTTTCAACTTGGAACTAAGTAAATACAATTAATATTTAATTTTTGTGAATATATAGTAAAGCGCCCTTGTATCAAAAAGTTTGATTCTTTATTATGAAAAGGAGTTTTAATAACCATTATAAACATCTACATCGTGTCATGGAGAGAGGAAAAAATGGTAGATGTAGACTTAACATTATTTTATCCTTCCAAGTTTTTCTTGTTCCACGTGTCACTACAACAAAAAAGGGCTTTTGCAACACTTGAATTGCAACATTCGGCAGTTGAATGTTGCTAAAGAGACATACCGCAACATTTTAAGAAGTGAATGTTGCGATTGGTGTTAACAATTGAGCTTTAGCAACATTTGTCAAGTGAATGTTGCAAAAGAGACTCATTTGTAACGTTTTTTAAACGTTGCAAAAGATACCCCTTTTGCAACGTTTTTTTAAACGTTGCAAAAAGGGTATTGAGCTTTAGCAACATTTGTCAAGTGAATGTTGCAAAAGAGACTCATTTGTAACGTTTTTTAAACGTTGCAAAAGGACCCCTTTCGCAACGTTTTTTAAACGTTGCAAAAGGGTGTTCTTTTGCAACGTTTAGCAAATGTTGCGAAAGGGTACTCATTTGCAAACAAATTTGAAACATGGGGACTAAAGTTGCAAATTCTTGAAATTTAATATATCAGATCTTATCTCTCTCTCTCTCTCATTATTCTCTCACTACACTCTCTCTCTCTCTCTCACGATCGGACCAAAGCCAAAAAAACGAGGATATGCGTACATTGAACTCCGTTCGCCAATCCGCCGGCGATATCACCGCTGTCTCGTGGCGGTGACAAGGAGACGACATTGGTAGTAGGTAGGCACGAATTGGGGCAGATTTGAGTGGTTTTGGGGTGCGAAATTTGAGGCACGATTTTGGGTTTTAATTTGGGTTTTGATTTTGAGTTGAGATTGAAGTTGGGTTGGTCGTGATTTTGGTGGTGCTGCAGGTGGATGAAAATGGTGATTGGCCGGTTTGGAGTTCAGCCTGGCAGGGTGGTGACGGTGAAGGGGGCTGGTGATGCTTGATGTTGGTTTACTGGGGAGGTGGTGATGGTTTGTGATCTGTAGATGTTGGTGGCAAGTTGCCTCCGATTCTGCTTCTCAGGGGAGCCAAATTTTGGTTTCGATTTTAAATTCCTTTACTTTACAAAGCTTCCATCTTCTGCAGCTCAAACACAAGCCATGACTTCTTGTCGAAAGAAGAAGAATGAAGAAGTGACTTTCCTGCAAGATGTGAGGGGTCACATTGATGAATTCGTCAATGCTTCTATGGAAGAACACAAAACTTGCTTTCAGAAGACAATCAAGAAGGTTGGCCGTTAAAATTTTACTACCTTCACAGGAAACTGAGGTGGACACTTTTTTAGCTGTAATGTAAGTTGAACTCAGTGCTTATTATTTAACTTTGATGCTTTATAATTGTTTTGGTGGTTCTTTTGAAGGGTGATTTTAAAAGATTAGATTTTAAATTTATATGAGATAAAAAAAGAGATATTTTCCTTGATTATAGGAAATAATATAGGAAAGTTTAGACATTAATTATATTGTCGGTTATGATTCTGTTGCAACCGTATCAAACAAACACAAATTCATCTTCAACAAATTCATTAACCGAATCAGGAACATTGTGTCTGATCTATTTCGACGATAATACTAAACTGAGGTTTAGCAGTCACAGCCACATATTCTTGTTTGGAACTCTTGGAAGCCTGTAAATATTCGTGAATTCCTGCACCGATTGACAGCCTATCTGGATGTATTGTTGATGATGCAAAATACAAATTCTTGAACGATTTCTTGATTGAATGAATTTCCAACCCAACGTGTTCATGATAAACGGGACTCTTCTTAAATGTTTTATAACCAGTGTGGTGTAACCAAACATCTTAGCATAATTTCACTTCAGCCTTGTTTTCCCTTTACCATTTTTTGGCCTACATTGATACTCGTTGATATTTTTTTTTTATATGCCTGTGTTTGTGCTCCATTTGACTGTTAGCGTCAAGAGTGGAAATCAGTAATCCATATTGGATGTAAGGGCTCCGAGTGCATGTTTTGTTTAATTTGTGATGCACAGTACGCTGTATGCCAGTATGGAACTCTTGAAATTTGTTTGCATTTAAGGGGGTCCTTGCACCAGGTCACTGGTACTACTGCAATTCAGCTTTGGATAAGTGAAGAGGTCGGATTAAGACCTGAATAATTAAAACTGAAAACTATAGTTGTCTGATCTAAAGGCATATTCTCAAGTTTATGTTGAAAGGAGCTCCATGAAATTGACATATGCCACAAGGCATACTTATTGTGAAGATCTGCAGAAAAAAAATGAAGTATATATTTCTTAAGACCAAGAATGGAGGAAATGTGATTTAGAGCCCTTTTGATCCATGGAAAGTTTTTGGTTTTTGTGGTTTTTTTGTGTTTTTTTTTATGGATGTGTGGTTTTGATTGGTTTGAAAAGTAAAAAATTGTGGAGCTGCCAGTCAACTTACTGTGGACCATGAGCCATACAGCGAATGAAGGAGAATTGAGAAACGGGGTGGTTTTGTGACTACTCTTCCTGGTAAATAATTTATATTTATTTGACTCCTTTCCTCGAGTTCTTTGGAGACAAAGTATGTCCTTGGATCCATAATAAAAAAGGAGCATGTCTGACCAATCATATACTTATCTTAAATCAAAATAAGTAACTTATTATCAACTTTGATTTGTCAAATATAGTTTATTTTAAGACATAATATAATTATGTACAAGTAAAGTTACTTGTAACTAAACTTTTCAAGCTTTCCAACACATGTTCATGTTTTGAATTTATTGGGGAGTTGGATTTGTGCGTCTCACACTAAACTTTTATCTCCCGGTTACAGGAGATGTGCCTCGGGTTAACGGCCAACTTGCTGTTGCGCGAGCTTTTGGAGATGAAAATTTAAAAGCACACTTGAGTTCAGAGCCTGATGTTTATAATGTGAGCATTGACTCTAGTACCGAGTTTGTTATATTGGCAGGTGATGGCTTATGGAAGGTCAGTCTTGTACTATTTCATTATGGAACTTACTTTTGCATTCATTGGCAATCTTTTAATGCAAATACATGAGGTCTTGGAAACTATTCTTTGAAATAACAAGGAAATAACAAAGAGTTTTTTGTGGTAAGAAATGTTTATTTATTCAATGATCTTGTTTAATTCTTATTTATGATTAACTTCAGATAAGTCCATTTGAAAACAAGCTTAATTTGACTTAAAAACCTTTTTTATGTTTTTGTTTGATAATATGAATTAGTTTGAAATTTCATTTGAGTTTAGATACTCAAATAGTGCCAAGGAAGAAAGCAACAACTTCTGCTATTTAGTAGTTCATTGTCCTATTTAGTGAGATGTAGTTTATTGTTGAATTTGTGATGTTGAGGAGTTGGGGACTGATGTTGGAAGTTGTTTGATGTGTTGGTTTGATTTTTAAATTATTATGTTGGTTATGATGTCTCTCTACAGGTTGACTAAGTCCAATTTATAGGGAGGTTATGTCAAAATTTCTATAGAATTTTTTACAATAGAAGGGAAGGAAAGAGAAGTTAACACGTCTGGTTTTACACTTGGGGTGAAAGCTCATTTTCCTTGGTGGTAGATTTAGCATCTAGCTGACATCTGTCATCAGTGCACTTCACGTCTCAGGTCTAGTAGATTGATTTAGGACAAGTCATATCAATTTCTATGAAATCACATTGGAAAGATATAAATCTATTTTGCTTTTAACTCTATTTTTTATTTTTTCTACCATTTATTAAGTAAAGCATGACATTCACTTATAACTTTGTCCAAACTTGTTATAGGTGTAACTTTGAAGATATTCTTTTGGAGATGGACCGAATTTTGCGATCTAAATGTGCGGTTATATTTCGGGATGAAGTTGATGTTCCCGTAGTAAAATATTTCTTTTGTCAAATGATGATATTCGTTTGCGAATTTGTTAAACACTATCAACACTTTCTTTCGTGGACTTGTTATTCTGTACTGTGAATTTGTTAAACATTATCAAGACTTTATTTTGTATGGATTTGAAAATTCATAATGTATTTACTTTTATTTTTTGTTTAAAGTACCATTTTAATGAAGTAATTAGAAAATTTTGGGTTTTATAAATAATTTGTTCAATAATATTTTTTTTTTAATATATATATATAGCAATGTTGCAAAAGGTTGATGATGAGGTTTATAAATAATTTGTTCAATAATTTGTTCACTTATATAGCAACGTTCAAAAAACGTTGCAAAAGGGTCTACGGCAACACTCAATAAATGTTGCAAAAGGTTGGGTTAATAGTTTTTGCAACACTTTAAAAATATTGCAAAAGGGTTTACGGCAACACTCAAAAAACGTTGCAAAAAGATCTACGGCAACACTTAATAAATGTTGCAAAAGGGTTTACGGCAACATTTAAAAAACGTTGCAAAATGGTCTACCGCAACACTTAATAAACGTTGCAAAAGAGTCTACGGCAACACTTAAAAAATATTGCAAAAGGGTCTACCGCAACACTTAATAAACGTTGCAAAAGGGTCTACGGAAATACTTAAAAAACGTTGCAAAAAGGTCTACCGCAACACTTAATAAACGTTGCAAAAGGTCTTTTGCAACGTTCAAAAAACGTTGCAAAAAGTTTTTTCTCTACGGCAGCACTGCGATTTGCAACACTTGCCAAACGTTGCAAAAACCTTTTGGCAACATTTTTTGAGTGTTGCAAAAGGCTATTTTTGTTGTAGTGTGTGAAGAGTGAAAGAGTGATAATAGCTATGTTATAACAAACTATGATGACTTACAGAAAGACAAGCCAGATCTTCTGTATAACAAGCTTGTACCCAGTTAGTTCATTGTAGGAGCGCTGTAACTTCTCACCATTTGCCTTAATTTCAACCTTCTCTACTTCAAGTTCACCAAGCTTGATGATGAGATTCGAAGCGCGGAAGAAACGCCGGAAAGTTCCGAACTCAGGTTGTGGTTGGACGGATGAATCATGACCCGATATTCACGACGCGATGGCTCGACGATGCGGAATAAAGAACCACGACTTTCGAAACGTCACAAGGACTCGCCCAATCTCCTTGATGAGTTTCTGGTTTTGAATGCCACAAATATTCTCAAGAAATATTTGATAAGTTCGATATTTGAACGCCACAAGAAATATTCTTGATAAGTTTCCAAAACATAGGAATCCACCTATACCTTTTATTGAATCCTCAATAAAAAACTGTTTATATCAAAATCATCCAAGTCTGATTGCAATGAATGGAAAAAGCGTATAAATAAGCAAAATAAAACCCTAGATGCTAATGGACTCAAAATAGAGTCCTAACTAACCTAAAATAGCTAAAAACTGGAAAAGAAATAAAAATACGAAAAAAGAATTAAAAATCCACATTATTTGCGAAAATCCTAACTTACAACCGTGACAGCATCACTTACGCCGTAACTATTTTTCTGCTTAAGGATTACGGTCGTGACCATAATACTTACGGTCGTAACTTTGAAACCTGGAATTCTTCATTTTGATCAGTGACTTGATTACGACCGTAATAATCTTGACATTACGGCCGTAAGAACCAAACTGATCTCTTTTGCCTCGTTTTTGCTCCAATTTGACTCGAATATTTAAATTTTCCTGTCAAGCCTGCTGTGACTCCGATTGTCGAGGGTCCGGAACACATCATACCCTCCTTTAGGATGATTCGTCCTGAATCATAGTTTTGTTCATGTTGTTTTACTTCACCTCCTGGATCAAATGGAAAATCTCTCCTGCCATTGCACATGATCAACCAAAAATATTTTGCAACGGGGGTCACGTAAATGACTTGAAGTTCAAACACCTTTGGACATTGGTGGTGTTGCCCAAATTTCCACGTACCATTAACCTGCAAGAAAGAATTAAAGAGAACGGGGAGGGGAATGTTAGTTTCATGAGGTACAAAGTATGGATCCTTGTATCCATGATTAATCACCATCTCCAATTCTTCTTTATGAACCACGAGGCCCTCCTCTTCACCTCGTTCTTCCTTTGCATCTTCAACCACCTTTTCAAAATTTTTACTCTCAAATTAAACCACATCTCCTATCTCCACATTTTTACCACCACGCTCGTGTACTACCTCATTACTACCCAAATGTGGATCTTTCAATTCAACGCTCAAATCTTGAACTTCAACCTCAACTCCCAATTCCACCTTCTCCTCATCAAATTTTGGAGTTTGTTTATTTGTTTTTAATTTCAAGTATCCCTCCTTCTTATCAATATCTTTATCTCCATGATGCCTCCTATTATACCACTTTTCACTCTCCTTCCTTATCCTCTGTGAATCTTCTAGTGCTTCCTCTAATGTCAACCCATATAGTACGCATGTTTTCCCTTTCTTAAGGAATTAGTATATGTGCATACTCTTATCATAAACAGCCTCCCTCCTATGTCTCCAAGGTTTTCCCAATAAAATATGATAAGATTTCAATGGCACTACATCACACCATACATCCTCACTATACCTTCCATGGATGATAGGCACTAGAACTTGTTTGGTTACTTTGAAGTTCACAAACTCCCTTATCCACGTCATCCTATAAGGTTTATAGTGTGGTTTTAGGGACAATCCTAATTTTTCAACCACGGTACTACTAACAAAATTAGTAAAGCATTTTCCATCAATCGCCAAACTGCACCCCTTATGATCCACATAACATCTAGTTTGGAATAAAAAGCCTGGATCATAATCCATTCCTTTTGTGACGTTAAAAAAAATTCAAGAATGAAGAGGACTTAGACATCAAATAGCAAGATCGACTTTTATTGACTTGGAAGGAAATAAATATCAAGAATTTTAAAGAAACTCAAGAAAGTGGTTTTTGAATTTGGAATAAATCTTTTTTTTTTTAATAATGAATTTTCGGAATTAAATAAAAAATAAAAAATAATAATAATTTTTTTTTAATAAATCCGAAAATTCGACACGAACGCAACATCACAAACAGAATAGGATTTGGATAAGAATCGAATAAAACAAACACCTTTGAATTTATGTTGGATTTTTATATAGATCAAAAACTGAAAAATTTTACTAACACGAAGAACAAGAAAACTCAAAAAAAAAACTGAAAACAAAACACTGAACAAGATATGGATGGTTTTTATGGGACTCGATGATAAACATAAAAATCAAACTGGATAGAAAAACCTGAATTCAGAGTCCAGCTCTGATAACAGATGATGAGATTCAAAGCGCGTAAGAAACGCCGGAAAGTTCCGAATTCAGTTTGTGGTTGGATGGATGAATCATGACCCGATATTCACGAAACGATTGCTCGACGATGCGGAATAAAGAACCACAACTTTTGAAACGCCACAAGGACTCGCCCAATCTCCTTGGTGAGTTTCTGGTTTTGAACGCCACAAATATTCTCAAGAAATATTTGATAAGTTCGATATTTGAACGCCACAAGAAATATTCTTGATAAGTTTCTAAAACATAGGAATCCACCTATATCTTTTATTAAATCCTCAATAAAAATTGTTTATATCAAAATCATCCAAGTCTGATTACAATGAATGGAAAAAAACGTATAAATAAGCAAAATAAAACCCTAGTCGCTAATGGACTCAAAATAGAGTTCTAACTAACCTAAAATAGCTAAAAACTGTAAAATGAATAAAAATACGAAAAAAGAATTAAAAATTCACATTATTTGCAAAAATCCTAACTTACAGGTGTGACAGCATCACTTACGCCGTAACTATTCTTCTGCTTAAGGATTACGGCCGTGACCATAATACTTACGGCCGTAACTTTGAAACCTGGAATTCTTCATTTTGATCAGTGACTTGATTACGGCCGTGATAATCTTGACATTACGGCCGTAAGAACCAAACTGATCCTTTTTGCCTCGTTTTTGCTCCAATTTGGCTTGAATATTTAAATTTTCCTGTCAAACCTGTTATGATTCCGATTGTCGAGGGTCCGGAACACATCACTTAACCTAAAATGCAATCAAATTCAGGACTAAACAACACTAATAAACCATGTGGTATAACCTCTTCGTCCTATATGAGGAGTCAGTAAACTTGTTTAAGAAAGGAAAAATGAAACACGAAAATAGAATAAAAACATTAGGAAAAAAATTAAATAAGATAAAATAATAAGATAATGCAATCGAAACCAACCAGGGACTTTACCTTCTTTATACGCAAGCTGGGACAAATCCTTTTGAAGTCATCGAGCAGACTGTGAAGTCAGCCCTTGATTTTCCTTGGGAATCACTAAAACTCCTTCCTCCTATTTTGCAGATAAGCCAAATAAGAAATTCACAAAGTTTTACTTATACCAACAAAATTAACAAAAAATAACAAGTACGAATCCATTGAGAAAAGCACAAGATCCAATAGCTATGATGATTTTTATTACCCCTTTATGTGTGTGGTTCGTAGAGGAAGGAGGCAGAGGGGAGGAAAGGACTTACAGGTGTTTGGCGGTGGCATGGTTGGTGGCCGGCGTAGTTGGGTGGCGACGACGTTGGGTGAGAAGGAAAGGAGAGGAGGAGGGAGGGGAGAAGATCTTCGTTCGGGATTGAGGGGGCAGAGAAATAAGGTTAGGTTATGACTTTAGGAATTTGCAATTTAGTCCTTCAATTTTAGGTATTATGAAATTTTGTTCCAAATAAGTCGGTTGGCAACATTATTTGTACGTTGCGAAAGGGGTACCCTTTTGCAACGCACAACGTTCATCTGAATGTTGCAAAAGGGTACCCTTTGGCAACGTTCGTTGCCCGTTGCAAAAGGGTACCCCCCCTTTTGCAATGCACAATGAACGATGTCAAAAGGTATCCTTTTGCAACGCGCAACGAACGTTATCAAAGGGTACCTTTCACAACATTCAGATAAACGTTACGAAAGGGTACCCTTTTACAATGTTTAAGTGAACGTTGCAAAAGGCTATTATTAGCAACATTCGCTTGTTGAATGTTGCTAAAGATCAAATAAATGGATCAATAGCAACATGTAAGCACTAAATGTTGCGGTAGACCACTTTTAGCAACATTCAATTAGCGAATGTTGTTGTTTGTATGTTGCAAAAAGCATTTTTTCTCATAGTTCAATGCATTCGAGTCTTCTTTTGAAAGTCTAGAGTGTCTTCTGGCAGCTTCGTGTGGGTCCTAAACAAGAAAGTTGAACAAAATCTTTGCAAAGGAGAAATTATCTGGGGATTTCATTAGTGCCTTAATATATTCAGTTTATATTTCTTAAAAAATAACGATGAATTGATTATCCACTTCCTTAGTATATTCAATTAATCTTTGCAAAGGAGAAATTATCTGGGGATTTCATGAGTGCTCTATTCTTGAAGCTCTGTCTAAAGGCCTCCAACTATGTTACCAGCATGGATAGGATATATCAAAACATGTGTTTGAATTTTATTAGTGTGGTTAGCAATGGCTGATGGCTGCCTTGAATATGTGTTTTTCAGGGAGGTTTTATGAGGTCGGTTCGTCGGTGGAGTGCTTTAGGGGGAACAGGAAGGTGGGTGTTTTTGAAGGTGGGTGTTTTTGAAGTTGGAATATGGAAAGTTATGGGTTAATTAAAAAGGGTATGTGACGGAAATACCATTCAACTTTTTTAAAAGATATTTTTGAATATTGAACTGACGGAGAATAGGGGTTAATATTAATGGAAATGACATTTTACGAAAATTTGATAAAGGTAAGGACGTTATTCGTCAAAAAATTGAATGTTGAGAGGTCCACTGTCTTAATGTTTGGTGCCAGATGAAAAATACAAATATTAGGAAAAAATGAAAAGAGTAAGGCAAGGGAAAATTAGCAATAGCTGCACTTGAAGCTTGGACATGTGGTATATCTTGCTTGAATTTAATTTCTAGGTTGGCTATAACACAAGGTAATTAAGGAGATGTTTATTATTCAAGAATCTGTTAATGGTTATCTGTATAATATATGTAGCTAGTCACTACAAGAAAAAAGACCTTTTGCAACATGTAAAAGGCAACATTTGTTGATTGCATGTTACTAAAAGGTGTCTACCGCATTATTCAGTAGTTACATGTTGTGACTGATATAAATATTTGAGATTTAATTGCAACGCGTAATGAGTGTTGCAAAAATTTCAAACTTTTGCGATGTTCATTGTGCGTTGCAAAAGTATGCACATTGCAAAAGATGCGCAATGCGTATTGCAAAAGACATATGAGCCTAATTTTACATCTCTCTAAAATTGGGATGAAATTTCAATATACAAAATCACACTTAAATTACCAAATTGAGAAGAGTAAGGACCATTTTCAAAATTATTTCTAGATTTGACAATCATTTTGGGAAATAAACTAGATTTGCCAAAACAAGTAACAATACAAAACATTTCCTCACACACTAATAAGTGTATTCTATACACTTATTTAGATACTACAATCAAGGAATTATATTTCCGTTTAAGAATAAATTCTACTTATTTAATTGTTAATTGTATTTATTTCAGTATTAATTATCTCAGAGTCGAAAAAATGGGTGAATCAAGGAAAATAAGGACTAACTTCAGTGAAAATGGACTAAGCCTCTGTTCGGAGGCCAAAGGGCCGTCGTTATTTTTAAAGTTTTTTTTAGGTAAAATCTGTTGTTAAAAAGTGGTTTAAAAAAATATGTGGTAAAAAAATGATATTGAAAATTGTAATGATTATCATTTTTAAAATAATCACCCAGCCAAACGCAAGCTAAAGTATACAATGTGGAAATAGATTAGGCCAATCGATAGTCAAATTGGAGCTAAATTGGGGAGAATGATAAATTCAAGAACTTAATTGAAGAAATATGGAGGATTTAATTGAAATAATTCAGAAGTTCAAGGCTCAATTGTAAAAGTCTGAAGACAAAGGACCAAAGTGCAATTATGAGGAAAGGACTAACTTGTAGGAAAACAAAAGATGAAAATTGAAAGTAATCAAAGAACAAAGTGATCGTGCCTAGTAATAACAATCAATCGCACAGTTGCCATATTTCGTAGTAGAAGTTGAAACTCAATATCCAAGCAATCGCGACTATCTCTACCAAGTGATAGCGTTGTTGTTTTCTAGGCGAGATTTGATTCCTATTGCAATACGAATTCTACATATATTGTTCCTTATTGAACAAAGTTCTAACCTACCTATATATACTCAAAGTTGCACAAAATGAGGAGGACGATAAAGAGAGATAAATTCACAGAGATAGAGAGTTCTACATTTATTGAAGAGATTGGAGATTTCATCTATAGCAAGATTGTTTTCTACATTCAGGTGATGATTATTATAAAATCTTGTTGTTTATCTTCAAATATATGTCTAGGCTAAACTTTAATTTTGTTAAGATCATGATGAAACTTTAAAATCACAAATTTTTGTTTTGGTTTTGTTTGTTAGAAACAATTTATATTTTGAGCAATTAAGAAAAGATGTCGCTCCTCCTTAGTCGCTAGATTCTATTTTTCATGCATCTACAATTATATGGGCAATGATCGTATGGTATTTGTGACCTATTTTAAGGTTCGAAAGACTAGAAATTTGTTAGACTTGTGTTAATTGTCATAAAGTACGACAGTGGATAAAAATATGCGTTTATGCTTTATATAATTTTTAATTATTCATGAATTATTGGAGCACATCACATTCGGGTCTACTAGGGTGATTCGGAACGAGTCGTGTCATCAACAATATTTGGTAGGGTCATATGGTAACTAAATGACTGGACAAGGATAACTGATTTGCGATTGTCCCAAGAGCGTGTTAAGCATCATAGGGTTTTGTTTTTGAGTGATCGTGGACGGTAAAATCGTCATTTTGAGTATGAACGATATAATTCTCGTTTTTCTTTTTTATAAAAAGAACCGCATCTATTTTGTTGTTATTATATGAACTAGAAAGATTTCAATGTCGTTAAGATTGTACTGAAACGATATGAATGTCGTTATGTTATTTCGTGAATTTGATAGACAATGATATCAGTGTCGTTTTTTATGAAAGAAACGGACAATGATAGCCAAAAAAGTTGGTGGGTAGATCAAACTCGCTACCTCCACTGCAATTTTTCGAAAAATCAAGGACGATAATAAAAATAAATCACTCCCAAGACATCTTTTAAGTTTATCATAAGGTTTCCTAACATCTAATATATTTATTGAAATTAATTTTTCCAAAAACAACATGTGCACTTTCCTTTTTTGTTGTACAAGGATTTAATAGTTAAAACAAGAATTTCTCTGGAACAGCCTCATTGTTGGACCGAATTTTGTCACTACATAATGTTAGGTTGTGTTTGTTTTTTAAAAAACAATCCCACGTTAAGAATACAACTTTAAAACACTAAGCATGTTTCTAGAGTAATGTTATTTGAAGTCGTGCTTACCAATGAGTGTCTAGTCGCAGCAAAGTAATTGACAAGTTCTCCATTAACACCTTGTCGGTGGCACTAGAATTTAAGATTTTCTAATTCAAAGTTAATATTTAATTTTAATCACACTTTTTATCAGATTCACAATTTTTCAATCATACATCTCATCAATTTTTATCAAAATTTGCTAAAAATATGATTTTTATCAATACCAAACTATGGGTAGTATGCATTTTAATTCGTTGAAAAATGTGATATTAACTCCGTGTCACATGAACTACTAACAGGTAAGTATTGTCATTTCTTAATGTAGCATGCCAACAAATCAACTTATATGTGTTTGGTAACTTTTTGCCCCTGTTTGGCCCCATTATTTGGAAAATAATTAGTATTTTGACCCTGCCATGGATGACAATATGTTTTTGATACTGATTTCGATCAAAATTTATGAAAATATGTTAATTATACAATTATATCAAATAAAAACATAATATAATAACATTTTAATATAAAATATGATCGAATTCAATACTTTAAAAAAGACCAAATTAATCAAAATAGGAAATGCAATATGTACAAAATTAGGAAATTCTGAGATTTATAGGTTTTTCTTTTTTCTTTTAAAATTGTTTTTTTTCTTTTAAAAAATATATTTTTATTTATTTATTATTTGTTTGTTGAACTTTCTTCTTCTAAATAAGTTATTTTTATCTTTTTTTTATATGTTAAAATATTTTGAAATAAAATAAAATATAATATAATAAATAACCATAAATCTATATTTGTTTAGAATTGGTAATTTTGAAATTAAAGAATATTGTTGTTATATTTTTTGTGTATTTAATTTTATCTCCAAATGAGTAAATGTTACTTTATTCATAAAGTGAATACGACAATAATATTTTATTACAATAATTATTAAAATTTAAAAAACAATACACATGTTTGATAGGGAATAAATCAGGTTTTTAGTAGATTTTGATAAAAGTTGATGAAATGTGTGATTGAAAGTTGTAGGACCTATGAAATGTGTGATTAAAATTAATTGTTGAATTTTAGTAAAAAAACAATAGAGTTATCAAACATGAAAAATATAACTAATCTCATTTATTAAAAACTTATTTTGGACAATAAATGTTAATTTATATATTTAAATAATAAAATGCAATTTATATATTTAAATAATAAATGGTCGTAGGTTTGAATAATTTTTATGAGTTATTGTTAACTTCATTGCAAAGGAAAATTTACATGATTTCTGAATTTGCCTCTTATATTTAACATTTTTTTTTGGGGAATAGCGGTATTTGAACTCCCTATGTATAATACTTTGACAAATAGACTTTGACCAAAAATGTGAAAATAAAAAAAAAAAAAAAATCAAATAAAACATAAATTACATATATATCCTTCACACTTTCCTTCACAGTTTTCCTTCTTTCTTTTTCTTTTACGATTTTTTGTCCTTCTTTCTTCCATCTCTCTTAACTCATCTCTCTTTTGCAAGATAAATTATTGAAGATGGTATTAATAAATTCTTCAATATGCTAAAAGATGAGAAATCGAAATTCTTTCAGGTATTTTTTTATTTTCCATTCATTTCTTAAATACACATAAAAACGAGAATATGGTAATTTCTTATTATTATGATTATTATTATTATTATTATTATTATTATTATTATTATTATTATTATTATTATTTTGGCAATATTGCTTGTTGGGTGAAGATTTTATTCATTTCTTGATGTAGATGGAGATGGGCTATATATAGTTGAATATATTGAAACTTGGATTGAACTTTAGATTATTGAAAATTCATATATATGTGAAGTAGGATGAAATGAGTAATACTCTTATGGTGTTTGATTAAATGACTTAAAATAATGAGTTTATTGAAATTAATTTTGTTATTGAACACATAACGGCACCAATGTCGTTTCAGTTATACCATAACGTCACTGTTTCCGTTATGAGTTAGAGCTCTTTCAATTGCGTTCTTGATCTATTTTCACACACTCAGAATGTTAGATACACAATTTTTAGTTACTTTAAGACTTGTGATATTCAAAAAATATATAAAATTGTGTAACGGCATGCATGCCGTTATATTTTAAAGTGATGGCCCAACAAAGATTCCATTAGCTATAATCACTCATTCATGCAGTGATGGAGCTGGAATTACTTATTGCGGGAGCGAAAATATGGAGGTCCCGGGGTTTGGGGGCGGAGCCCCCGAATTTTTTTGAACCAAGTGAACGTACAGATACTTAGGTGAATGAATGGTAACCGTATGTCAATCATTTTATCTTTCGAACCTAAATTCTATTTTTCCTTTTTTGCTCCATATATTTTCTTCCATAGAAAAACTTCATGGCCACAATGATATTCAGTTACTTCTTTATTCATCGTGATTTCTTAAAGAATGGTTAGTATTGCACATAAATCATGCTACTCTAGTCATATTGACTAATTAATGTAAGCTACATCGGTTGGCGCATATTATCATCTCTTATCATATAATAAAAATAATTTACTATCATTGTTGATACCTCTCAATTGCTTTGCAGATTCGAATGTTGATTTGTTATAGTGAAGTTCGTCGAATTTTCTTTTGCAGGATTAGACTTGAGTCTTGTTCAGCCGAAATATTTAATGATGTGGAGGGAAAAAATGACATCTGGAATTTTAGCATAACATTTTGACCTGTAGAACATGTTTTGAGATCGATTTATTTTGTACAGTTGCATATGTAATTCTTAATTTATTAGTAATGTAGAAATGCTAATTTTGTTAAAATGCTTTTGTATCCAGATTCTTGTAGTTGTTACCATATTTTTTGTTGTGAGGTTCTATGTTCATGCTTGTGGACAGGTTCTAGTTAAACCGTGACCACATGTATGTCGTTATGACTTTAAATGCAAGTGGACAAGTAGAAAGGATAACACCATATTTGACTTTCAATTATTAAGTGGTTGTTTATTTACAGGTTATTAGATGAATGCCCAAGTATAAAGGATACCAGCATACTTGTCGTTCTAGTTATGTCGTAACGACAGGCATGCCGTGATGCCTCTAAATTCAACCGGACAGGTTACTGTACAAGATTTTGTAAAGTCGATTTTTGTGTATAGATTTGATTTATGTACTTCTGGACATTTGGATGTGGTTTTCTGGTGTCGGAGTAGAAGAATGCTCAAGTAGAAAGGATAGCGACATGCACGCCGTTCTAGTTATGCCGTAACGGCATGGTTGCCGTTATGCCTTTACATGCAGCCGAACAGGTTTCAAGTTATGTAGTCACGATATTTATGTACTTCTGAACATTTGGATGTGGTTTTTGGGTGTAGGATTAGAAGAATGCTTAAGTAGAAACGATAGCGGCAGGCATGCCGTTCTAGTTATGCCGTAAAGACAAGGTTGTCGTTATTACTTTACATGCAGCCGGACAGGTTTCAAGTTATAGAGTCACGATATTTATGTAATTCTGGACGTTTGGATGTTGTTTTTGGGTGTAGGATTAGAAGAATGCTTAAGGAGAAAGGATAGCGGCAGGAATGCCGTTCTAGTTATGCCGTAAAGACAAGGTTGACGTTATTACTTTACATGCAGCCGGACATGTTTCAAGTTATGGAGTCACGATATTTATGTAATTCTAGACGTTTGGATGTGGTTTTCGAGTGTCAGATTAGAAGAATGTTCAAGAAGAAAGGATAGCGGCATGCATGCCGTTCTAGTTCTGCCGTAACGGCAGGGTTGCAGTTATGCCTTTAAATGCAACCGAATGTGTTTTTACTTGTGTAGTTACGACATTTACGTACTTTTGGATATATGGATGTGATTTTTGGATGTCGGAGTAGAAGAATGTTCAAGAAGAAAGGATAGCGGCATGCATGCAGTTCTAGTTCTGCCGTAACGGCAGGGTTGCCGTTATGCCTTTAAATGCAACCGAATGAGTTTTTACTTGTGTAGTTACGACATTTACGTACTTTTGGACATATGGATGTGATTTTTGGATGTCGGAGTAGAAGAATGTTCAAGAAGAAACGATAGCGGCATGCATGACGTTCTAGTTCTGCCGTAACGGCAGGGTTGCCGTAATGACTTTAAATGCAACCGAATGGGTTTTTACTTGTGTAGTTACGACATTTACGTACATTTGGACATATGGATGTGATTTTTGGATGTCGGAGTAGAAGAATGTTCAAGAATAAAGGATAGCGGCATGCCTGCCGTTCTAGTTCTGCCGTAACGGCACGGTTGCCGTAATGACTTTAAATGCAACCGAATGGGTTTTTACTTGTGTAGTTACGACATTTACGTACTTTTGGACATATGGATATGTTTTTTGGATGTCGGAGTAGAAGAATGTTCAAGAAGAAAGGATAGCGGCATGCCTGCCGTTCTAGTTCTGTCGTAACGGCAGGGTTGCCGTAATGACTTTAAATGCAACCGAATGGATTTTTACTTGTGTAGTTACGACATTTACGTACATTTGGACATATGGATATGATTTTTGGATGTCGGAGTAGAAGAATGTTCAAGAAGAAAGGATAGCGGCATGCCTGTTGTTCTAGTTCTGCCGTAACGGAAGGGTTGCCGTAATGACTTTAAATGCAACCGAATGGGTTTTTACTTGTGTAGTTACGACATTTACGTACTTTTGGACATATGGATATGTTTTTTGGATGTCGGAGTAGAAGAATGTTCAAGAAGAAAGGATAGCGGCATGCCTGCCGTTCTACTTCTGCCGTAACGGCAGGGTTGCCGTAATGACTTTAAATGCAATCGAATGGGTTTTTACTTGTGTAGTTACGACATTTACGTACTTTTGGACATATGGATATGTTTTTTGGATGTCGGAGTAGAAGAATGTTTAAGAAGAAAGGATAACGGCATGTCTGCCGTTCTAGTTCTGCCGTAACGGCAGGGTTGTCGTAATGACTTTAAATGCAACCGAATGGGTTTTTACTTGTGTAGTTACGACATTTACGAACTTTTGGACATATGGATGTGATTTTTGGATGTCGGAGTAGAAGAATGCTCAAGTAGAAAGGTAACTAGTCTATTGTATCTAATTCATCATAAACACAACATGCATCCTTTAAGTTACTTGATTTATTTTATTATGAAATCTTAAAAACGAAGCATCATTAGTGTCATTATAACAACTAATACTTTAATTTTGTCTGTTTTCGAATGTTAACATATATGGGGATCGATTAAAGCATTAAATTAGTAAGGTATGATTATAACGACACGTACGCCGCTCTATTGTTCCCATAACGGTATTTCTGCCGTTATGGGTATAAAATGTTCGGAACGATATGGAAGTGAATACACGGGCTTGTTAGAGTCATATTATAAAAAATAACATGTTTAGGACTGATGCAAATGGATGACAAGTCCGGTTATGGCCATAACGGCAGTATGCCGCTTTATTGTACCCGTAACGACTTTTGTGCCGTTATTGGCATAAACTCTTCCGAACGACATAGAAATGGATACACAGACTTGTTAGACTGATTTTCTAAAAAATTAAGACATTCTGTGCTGATGCAAATGACTGCAAGTCCGGTTTATGAACATAACGGCACGTTTGCCATTTTAGTGATTGGATAACGGCATCTGTGCCGTTATGCTGACAGATTATAACCAAAACTTGAAGAAAAGATCTGTTAACTACCTATTACGATATTTATCTGCTACAACGTTAAAAAAAATTTATCTCCCTGTTACATGTAGAGATGAGGTGTGCTGATCAAAATGAATGACAAGTATAAAATTATGAGTATAACGGCAGTATGCCGCTTTAGTGTACCCGTAACGGCTTTTGTGCCGTTATTGGCCTAAACTCTTCCGAACGACATAGAAATGGATACACAGACTTGTTAGACTGATTTTCTAAACAAATAAGACATGATGTGCTGATGCAAATGACTACAAGTCCGGTTCATGAACATAACGGCACGTTTGCCGTTTTAGTGATTGGATAACGGCATCTGTGCCGTTCTACTGGCAGATTATAACCAAAACTTGAAGAAAAAATCTGTTAACTACCTGTTATGATATTTATCTGCTACAACGTTAAAAAAGAATTTATCTCCCTGTTACATGTAGAGATGAGGTGTGCTGATCAAAATGAGTGACTAGTATAAAATTATGAGTATAACGGCAGTATGCCGCTTTAGTGTACCCGTAACGGCTTTTGTGCCGTTATTGGCCTAAACTCTTCCGAACGACATAGAAATGGATACACAGACTTGTTAGACTGATTTTCTAAAAAAATAAGACATGATGTGCTGATGCAAATGACTGCAAGTCCGGTTCATGAACATAACGGCACGTTTGCCGTTTTAGTGATTGGATAACGACATCTGTGCCGTTCTGCTGGCAGATTATAACCAAAACTTGAAGAAAAGATCTGTTAACTACCTGTTACGATATTTATCTGCTACAACATTAAAAAAGAATTTATCTCCCTGTTACATGTAGAGATGAGGTGTGCTGATCAAAATGAGTGACAAGTATAAAATGATGAGTATAACGGCAGTATGCCGCTTTAGTGTACCCGTAACGGCTTTTGTGCCGTTATTGGCCTAAACTCTTCCGAACGACATAGAAATGGATACACAGACTTGTTAGACTGATTTTCTAAACAAATAAGACATGATGTGCTGATGCAAATGACTACAAGTCCGGTTCATGAACATAACGGCACGTTTGCCGTTTTAGTGATTGGATAACGGCATCTGTGCCGTTCTACTGGCAGATTATAACCAAAACTTGAAGAAAAAATCTGTTAACTACCTGTTACGATATTTATCTGCTACAACGTTAAAAAAGAATTTATCTCCCTGTTACATGTAGAGATGAGGTGTGCTGATCAAAATGAGTGACTAGTATAAAATTATGAGTATAACGGTAGTATGCCGCTTTAGTGTACCCGTAACGGCTTTTGTGCCGTTATTGGCCTAAACTCTTCCGAACGACATAGAAATGGATACACAGACTTGTTAGACTGATTTTCTAAAAAAATAAGACATGATGTGCTGATGCAAATGACTGCAAGTCCGGTTCATGAACATAACGGCACGTTTTCCGTTTTAGTGATTGGATAACAGCATCTGTGCCGTTCTGCTGGCAGATTATAACCAAAACTTGAAGAAAAGATCTGTTAACTACCTGTTACGATATTTATCTGCTACAACGTTAAAAAAGAATTTATCTCCCTGTTACATGTAGAGATGAGGTGTGCTGATCAAAATGATTGACAAGTATAAAATTATGAGTATAACGGCAGTATGCCGCTTTAGTGTACCCATAACGGCTTTTGTGCCGTTATTGGCCTAAACTCTTCCGAACGACATAGAAATGGATACACAGACTTGTTAGACTGATTTTCTAAAAAATTAAGACATTCTATGCTGATGCAAATGACTGCAAGTCCGGTTTATGAACATAACGGCACGTTTTCCGTTTTAGTGATTGGATAACGGCATCTGTGCCGTTATGCTGACAGATTATAACCAAAACTTGAAGAAAAGATCTGTTAACTACTGTTACGATATTTATATACTACAACATGCATAACAGTAAAATTCACAGTTTCAACAATACTAAAATATATTAAAAACTTGAAATGCAAATTACATATTTTATCAAAAGGATGTTCAATTACTACATAAAGTGCATCCATCTCTATGTAGCCGATAAAGGATTTGTACAAGAATAGGAGTAACATTTGCTGGACCATTGCCTATATGCCTCCATGTCCACCCACCGCATTCTTTCTCCACAAACTCAACAAAATAACAAACTGATATCCACACCTTGTCCAACACATCCATCACTGCAATTCAACATAAAACAAATATATTTCAATTTATTATATCATAAAGTACTACACTATACATGTCAAAATGCAAAAAATAAATTTTTCACTCAATACATGAAGAATGCTAACTATTAACCTATGTCTAATAGTACTAAATTAGTCACATTTTCAAAGCCAATTATCACAATCAATGCTAGGTATATGGTGTCAGTCAAAAATTAGATAACGACATGCGTGCCGTTATAGATCAAAGATAACGGAAAATATGACGTTATGACAAATTCTTAAACAAATGCATCTATTAGCAACATTTTTGTAAACTCTGGATGTTATATACATACTGACAGTGAAAAAAAAAGATAACGGCATGAGTGCCGTTATACATCACAGATAACGACATGCATGACGTTATGGCAAATTCGTAAACAAATACATAAATCAGCACTGTATAATACACCAGAACAAAAAATGTAGCAAAAAAATTATAGGAAATGATTTTAATGTGTACCTTTTTTCTTCTCCAATTGCAAATCTATGTGGATTATTTAACAATTTCACAAACCACTCTAGCTTCAATGGGCAAAAGAGGATGACAAATAAGAATATTGTTGGATTTCTATGTAGAACAAGTGCAATGGAAGAGAGAGAGAGATGAGAGAATGACTGATTGTTGCTGTAGAGAAGAAAGAATGGGTATGAATCGGTTGGGTGGAAAAAATTAGGGCTTGTTTGATTGTAATTTTGGGTATCAAGATCATTTGACAAGTATGGGTATTTTGGACATTGTTTAATATCTTTTGTATTTTATTTATTGAATAAATCTATTTGACAAAACATTGTGGAAGGACATCTATTTTACTAAACTTATGCTTTGACACATCTTTTTAACTTAAAACCCCTTTTTTTTTCAACATTCATTCAAAAAAATTATCAAAAAAAAAATATATAAATGTGTGTTTATTCTCAACACAGCTAATATTTATAAATATTTAACCAATAAAATTATACTTTTATTTACAAAATAAAGAAATAATTAAATTAATAATTACGAAAAACTTTCAATTATTATGATACAATAATCGGACAACGTGGGAGATCAAGAAATTATATCAAAAACCTTATACCATATAATCTTTATTACACAATTATTAAAATTAAGAGGAATTAAAAATATTAGCATCTATTCGATAATTTTGTCTATAAATTTATGGGCAATTGGCGTAAAACGTCCCTACCTTTGGACTCTTTTGCTAAATTCATCCCTATTTTTTATTTTTTGGCAATTTCATCATCACCTTCACACTTTCTTGCTGAATTGGTCTCTTCCGTCCAAAAATCTGTTAGTTAACTATTAAATCATCTATTGACCATGTTTTATGAAGGACAAAAAAGTCTTTGTATATTCTTTAATTGGATAATTGGCTCAATTGGTCCCTACCTTTCACACTTTTTTGTGGAATTCGTCCCAACGTTTGTTTTTTTGGAAAATTTACCCTTAGCTTCACCTTTTCTTGCTAAAAACGTCTTTACCGTCTAATTTCATTCAAAAATCCGACAGTTGACCCAAAAATCACCTATTGACTATTTTTTTTATAATCTTATTGACTATTTTAATGAAGGGCAAACAAGTCATTTCCTATTATTTAATTTAAAATGATGTAAAAGAAAGAATAAAATAAAAACAAACAAAAATAAAAAATATTTGTTACTGTTCATTTTCTTCCCAAGTCAATTCCCACTCGTTCAGTTCAATTAAATTCTCTTTATTTTTTTTCCAATTGTTGTAATTGCCCTCGGAGCATCTTTTTGGTGTTAAGGCAGTAAATGATTCAGATTGATATGGTAGAAAACAACAATTTTAGTGCATTTAATTTATTGGTGGAGATGGTGGAAATTTAGGGTTTCACATGTTTAGGTCTGAAATTGACGCAAAGAAAATGACAAACCCGAGGGAGACGATTAGGGTTCCATCTATGATCTACATCTGGATGCCTCGAACACAATTACAGCAATTGAAAAAAAAATAAAGAGAGTAATTGAAGGAAACGAGTGGGAATGGGGTTGGGAAGAAGATGAACAGTAACAAATATTTTTTTGTTTTTATTTGTTTTTATTTTATTATTTCTTTTACATCATTTTAAATTTAGGCTGCGTTTGATAGCGATGGTGAAATTTGGGTGGAAAGAAAATGAATTCTAGGGAATTGAATTCCTGGGAATTGGAAGTTTAATGTGTTTGATTGGTTTAATTTTCTGGGTGGAAAAAGTAGGAAATTTTTTAACTTTTGTTGTTTGATTGACATTATTTTCCATGGAAAATAAAGTAAAATTGATCTATTTTAATAACAAAAATATTTTTATTTTTATTTTTCACACATTTGTACTTGATAATAATAATATTAATTTTTAGAAAAAATAAATAAATTAATTAACAACAACAAAATGATCAAACGTAACGAAAACAGTATAAGATTTTCCATGGAAAATAAAACCTCCTCCCCCCTTGAAAAATGAATTCATTCAAAACAAGAAAAATACCGAATTTCGAGACAAGTGGAAAAATGAATTCCATGGAAAACTTAGGCAACCAAACAGCTCAAAGTTGGAAAATCATATGGAAAATATGATTTTCCGTGGAAATTAAAGTGTCAAACGCACCCTAAATAATAGGAAATGACTTGCTTGCCTTTCATTAAAATAATTAATGAGATTATAAAAAAAATAATCAATAGGTGATTTTTTAGTCAATTAACGGATTTTTCGATGAAATTGGACGGTAATGATGTTTTTAGCAAGAAAATGTGAAGGTAAGGGTGAATTTGCCACAAAAAAAAAAAATTGTTGGGACGAATTTCACAAGAAGATGAAAGGTAGGGACCAATTGCGCCAATTACCCAATTAAAGAATATACAAAGACTTTTTTGTCCTTCATAAAAAATGGTCAATAGATGATTTAACAGTTAACTAACAGATTTTTGGACGGCAATGACCAGTTCAGCAAGAAAGTGTGAAGGTGAGAATAAAATATTCAAAAAATCAAAGGTAGTGATGAATTTAGCTAGAGAGTCCAAATGTAGGGCCGTTTTGCGCCAATTACCCTAAATTTATTTACAGACAACACATTTTTCACCCAATTTTCAACAATACACATTTTTTAAAACCATTTTTCAACTACTCATTTTATCTCAAAAATAACAATATTTTTATTTATAAACAAAAACAAATCATTTGAACGGATATTTTAATTTATTAAATATTTAATAATAGTAATATATATTTTAGAAAATATGATTTATTATTTAAAGGATAATAAATATTATTTACACGGGTTTTTATTTTATTTATTTTAGTTTTTTCCCCCAGAAAATTGTAAGAGCATTTTTGAGGAAAAATGGCATGCATTAATGATTCTCTCTTCTCACTTCTACTTTTGTATATAAATAGATAGATGTGGTTTTGAATAGTTTTTTTGAGAGAATGTGGTTAAAACTGTTTGAAAAGTCAAAAATGGTATGCTTGACTAAGATGGATGGTTGAGATTGAATATTGGATAAATTTGATTTTCAAAAAATTGGAACTAAATAAGGGTTTTATAAACGACACATTTTTTTTAAAATAACTTTTTAATCATGCATTTTCAAAATCATTTTTCAATTATATATTTTTCCTTAAAAAAATTCTTTGTTTATAAAAAAAATTCTTTTACTAGAAAGGCGTAATTATTGACCTCATCCCGAGTTTCATCATCCACATAGGATCAGTAAGGTTATGTTTGATTGGTTAAATTTTTCATGAAAAATGTCACTTCCATAGAAAATATTTTCCAACATTGTACGTGTTTGATTGTAATAATCGGCATGGAAAACGTTTTCCATGTACAATCCTTTGAAGCACAAATTGGACCATTTGTCAAGAAAATATTTTCTCACCATTTTGGTGAGAAGATCTTTTCTCACTTACCTAGAAAATATTTTATTTTCCACCTCATGTATCAAACACACCCTAATTAAAAAATACTAAAACAGTTTAGTCGGTAAATAATCTATATCTATCTATCTATACCACTTCTCCATGTCTTTGTTTCTATTTCATCGTCTCACATTCTGTTCTGGGAGATTTGAAAATCACCGTCAATACCTTGGTGTAGGTCCTGGATAATCCTTTGTTCCATAGCCCTGGGGCTATTTACAACTAGTCAATTAAGAATTCTCAGAAAAGTGGCTTAAAGGGAGAAACTTTTTTGGACGTTTCCACTCTCATAACTTTTTTGTAATTTCATATTTACCATTAATAATGTTAATTAATGAATAATTATTTTTAGTATTATTTTTTTAAAATTTTATCAATAATGTCATTAATTTCAATACATTTACTAAAAGTTTTTTCGAATAAAGCATAAAACTTTCAATTTTCATTTTTTATTTTACGTTGATTTATTTCAAATTATTATTAATTCTCACTAACAAACAAATACAATTATATTAATACAAAACCATAAAAGAAATAGTGAAAATGTCCGATTATAGTTTTTTCATGAAACTAAAATTCTTCTTCTTAATTAAATATTAATATATTTTCAGTATTAAAGAAGTTGTGAGAAATATAAATAATATATTTTTTTGATTATATTTTTAATATCTTATTATTATTTTTTATTCAATAAGAATATATACGACATTCACTCTATAACAAAGATCACATGCATTATAACATTCAATTTAATACGATCTTCACTCTATAACCAAAGTAATTAATATTTTGCTGGACTTTTTTGAGATATCATTTATCTCAAATTTTAATTTTTAATAAATCGAATGGTTTTGTCCACAAATAAAAGTATAGATCATATGTTGCTACGAAATTTGATCGTATACAAAATCTCAAAACTTATTTTAAGTTTTTGATTAATGAAAATGCGATATTTCCCATTATATTTATCTATCTTTATTTTAATAAATTTTTATATTAAACAAATATGTTGTCTTCTTAATACTTATAAGGTATCATATTCTTGCTACATTATTTTGGGTCACGATTGAAAATTTCGCTCCCACACTTCATAAAGGCAAAATATATCGACTTTATCATAACAAAATTAGACCAATAGTAATCATACATTTTCAAATGTGAACGCTAAAATTGAAATCAATTTCACAAAAAAACAACAAAATTTAAGAGATTGAAGATTAGATATCACCGAAATTATCAAATTTATGCATTATTAAATTCTCAAAAGTCCCAAACTTTGTTACGAAGGAAAAATACTTTGTATTAAATTTTCATTGACAATTTTTTTGTTCATTTTATAATATTTCAAATATTATATAAATAAAACTTATAAGTTATTCCCAAATATTATTGACGTTCTCAACTTGAAGCTCATATTTGCTTTCAACAAATAAATGAGTCCAGCCAAGATTTTGATTGAGAGAGCAAAATATGGTCTCAAAAACTTTGTTTGAACGTTAAAAATTATTCGATTTTGTAAATTCTATTTGTCTTACATTTTTGGCTAATTTTCTAAAGAAAAAACTCGAAATTCTTGCCAGACGTAATATCTAAAAATTACTTCATATGGACAATTAACTTGCAAAGCACGTTTAGACAACTAGTATAAGTAAAAAAATGTTAATGACTGATTGGTATTATTTTTCTGCTTCCTGAAAGGATAAACAAATTATATGACCCGACCTTATGCCCGGGATTTTTGTCGTTATTACATGGTCGGCCACATGCCGACCTATCTTCTACTCAGTAATATTGGGCCTATGTTCTCTAAAGCCCGGGCTTATCAGATCGGAGGCACCCCGATCACTGTAGCTCGTGTTCTCACTGATGGGCCAGGTCGGTCTACCATGACCTATGGCCCGTACGAGCATGCTTCGAATACCTTTATGATAAAGGGCCTTATTAATGGGCTATATTCTTGGGCCTTAAAACGATACGTATTCTATAAGGAAACTAAATCCCAACAGGTTTAGAATTCTTCCTAAGAAGTAAGTTTATACCAAAGAGGACTCCTCATTTAATTAAGGAAAGTTATGGGCTTTTTAGCCCTATAAATATAGCATCTTTGATCACATATTATTCATTCACAATTCTTTACATATATTCCAGTTATATATTTTCTCTCTATCCCAGAAAACTAATTCTCACACCGGAGGGGCGACGGGGAGATTCCTCCTCGCCTTTTTTGCAGATCATCCAAGGCGAGTTCATTGATCTATTCCAGCAACCAAATATCATCAGATCCTGTCACGTCAAGATTAGGATTTTTGACAGCATCAATTGGCGCCGTCTGTGGGAACCTCGAACAAAAAATCATGTTGTTCAACTATCATTTTCTAAATAAATAAATAAAAAGTTTTGAAGATCTGAACCCGATCTGAAGAAAAATGGAGAGCAATTGTGGCATTTTATAGAATGTTACAGATCCAAAAATTGGAGGAAGCTATGTGGGGAACTCTCTTGGAATTAATAAAGGGGTTTATAAAATTCCTTAATTCCTCTTTTAACATCCGCTTCGAAAATTCTTCCTCCACAATTCCTACTGCGGCTTTTATTGGAGTGATCTTTCTGAACTTCAACAACAGCCATAAACGAGAGCCAGTCAAAAGGCTATTATAGTCTCCATCAATTTGGTAGAACTGATAGGGGCGATAACCAGTCGAAGCATGTCTCCACTCGCTACGGTTGATTCCGGTAAGATCGAATCGCTCCTTGATTTCTTCAGTGTCCAGCAAAATCTATCAAGGCGATTAAACCTGCTCCTACTCCATGGCAATCAGTGTTCCACCCTCGACCCGTTTTCTTCCTTTAACTAACGGCTTCGCGAGCAGCGAACCATCAAGGTTGCAGCAAAGACCTGTTGACCTATGGTCAATTTGACCTTATTGTTTTGATCATAACAAACAAGAATTTATTGTGTTGCTAAAAAGTGTGCTTCAAGTGTTTCATGTAATGATAAATATTCAAAGCACTCAATGTTCAAATCGTCTCTTAAAGATATAAATCAAAATTATGTGATCGAGCACATGAGACGCAAAGAAGATCATGAAATCATTGAAGATATTCAAAGATCAAAATTGAGGTTGAAAAGCATGACATGAAGATCAAGATTTCAAGCTTACAAGATTAGAGTTGATTTAACGTATGTAAAGGTATAACACTCTCAATCTTTAGCGATGAAATTCAACGAGCTCGAAAATGATTTTTATGCATCAAGAAACTTACTTGGAAATTCATCACTTGGATAAAATATTTTTATATAAGTCAAGATTGTCTTTCAAATGTTATTTGATCTTAAATCATGATTATATTATGTTAAACCACTTTGAAAAACAAGTTAGAAACCTAAAAATCGAAAATTTTCATATTTTTCAAAAGTCAACCAAAAGTCAACGGTCAACAGTTGACTTTCGGTCGACCGAAAGTTTGGTCAACCGAAAGTTTCGGTCGACCGAAAGTTGGTCAACCGAAAACTCAACGGTTGAATTTATAACGGCTATATGGAAGATTCGGTCGACCGAAACTTCAAATTGGTCAACCGAAAGTTGCTGAATTTGAATATTTTGATCTATAAATAGCCATCTCATTCACATTCAATAACAACAACTTAGATAAGATTTTATACAAACTTTCTTGTGAAAATTCATTGTTCTTACTTAGTTTTTATTCATCTTTTATTTTCATAAAACTTTGATTGATCTAAACTTTGTTTTATCAAATTCATCAAAGTTTTTGGAAGAAAGTTTTGTGAAGATTCTTGGTTTTACATTGTTTGAATTTCTTCAACATCTTCACACTATATTGGAATTGAAGTGTAAGTCTCTCTTTGTTCTAAACTTGTTTTAATCTTTTAAAAGAGAGAAATTTCAATTAAGGAACTTTGATTATTTGTGCTACATTTTTCATCATCATTTGATTCATCAAAGTTCCATTGCCTAAACACTTTGAGCTTAACTTATTGTTAATTATTCAAGTGTGGCATCTCTTGGTACTTAATTCGATTCAATATTTTTAACAAGAGATTATTTGAAAAACTTTGTTTGATTGCATCAACTTTTCATTATCATTTGCATCAAAGTTTTTCTCTAACACTCGAGCTTAATTCATTGCTATCTATTGAAGTGTTAGCCTAACTCTCTTGGTACTTAATTTGAGTATATCATTTGTCAAGAGAGTTATTTCAATTGTAAATTCAATTCATTATATCTTGTGGTTTCGAGAGCCTTGTGAAAACTCGATTGTTGGTTTTCGAGAGCCTTGTCAAAACTCGATTGTTGGTTTTCGAGAGCCTTATCAAAACTCGATTGTTGGTTTCGAGAGCCGTGTGAAAACTCGATTGTAAAAGGATAGGCGCTCCTTGTTGTAAGTCGCCTAAGGATTTGGTACTCCTTGTTGTAAGTTACCAAAACAGTGGATTTGGCCTTGCTCGTGGCGGAGAGCTCGGTAACGGGGGACGTAGATCGCGTTGGTTGATTGAACCTCCATAAATCGCGTTTGCACTCTCTCATCCCTTTTATTTACTTACATCGCACTTACTCTATTCTATCAATTTATATTGTGCAACGCTTTATCTTAGTGCTATACTTGCCTTATCAATTAAGTTTACACATATATAGCACACTACATTGATAGTTTAGTTACTTGTAACACTAAGTGCTAATACTTGTACCTATTGGTTTTAAGTTTGAGATTATTTATCGAAAAAGTTTTATAAACCAATTCACCCCCCTCTTGGTTAGTTTACTCTTGGGCTAACAATTGGTATCAGAGCTTAGGTGCTCATTTTTAAAAGATTTTACAATCTTGAGTAAATGACTAACCATAATCTTGAGGGGCATTCTACAAATCGTCCTCCTTTCTTTAATGGTACAAATTATAATTATTGGAAAACTAGAATGATGATTTTTATTCAATCCATTGATTATAACATTTGGGATGTCATTGAATCCGGTCCTCATGTGCTTACTATGGTCATTAAGGTTGATGGAAAACCGGATCAAACTATTTTAAAACCTAGAGAGGAATATGATGAAAATGATAGGAGGAAATTGACTTTAAATGCTAGGGCCAAAAATATACTCTATTGTGCTTTGGATATTAATGAATTTAATCGTATTAGCACATGTGATTCCGCACACGATATTTGGCATGCTTTAGAAGTCACACACATGGGCACAAATAAGGTTAAAGAAACAAAGACAAATCTTTTATTTAAAGATTTTGAAAATTTCTTTATGAAGCAAAATGAGCCCATTACTTGCATGATTACTCGTTTTACTGATATTGTAAATGGTCTTAAAGGCTTTGATCATAAATTTACTAACGGTGAACTTGTGAGTAAAATTCTTAGGTCTCTCTCCCAAGAATGGAATCCATTAAGGATGTTGATCGAAAACACGATAGACGTCAACACACATCCATTGGAGGAGCTTTATGGAACATTGATGACTTATGAGCTCAACAATGCCGAAACAAAGGAGAGGACAAGAAAAGGAAAAGAAGAGGTCAAGCGCGAAATTGCTCTTAAATCATCACATGGTCACAAAAGTACCAAGTGCCGAAGCAAGAAAAGATTCTTCAAAAAGAAAGCTCTACAAGCCACTTGGGATGAAAGTGATGATGAGCAAGATGAAGATGATAGTCAAGATGAAATGGCCAACATGTGCTTCATGACTATTGAGGATGAGGTAAATTTCTTTGATACATCTTGGACTTTAAATTATCAATGATTTAAATTTCTATGAATCAACATTTTTTATTAAAGCATCTTGCTCTTCATAAAAATTTCTTACATACAAAATATGTTGAGTATGAATATGAAACATGGTGCTAATATGTGGTTTATGCATAATTGTATGTTACATGTTTTAACCGAAATCAAATGAAAAATTTTAATTTTTATTGATTTCGGTCGACCGAACCTTTGTCGGACGACCGAAACTGTCTTTTCGGTCGAACAAATGCTCAACCGAAAGATGTTTCGGTCGACCAACTGTACGACCGAAACCAGACTTTCGGTCGACCATTAGTCAGCCGAAAGTGTCTGCAGCTTCCTGATTTTTACTCTGCAGAGTTTCGGTCGACCGGTTCATACTTTCGGTCGACCGAAAGTGGCTGAAATAAGGGATTCATTTTAAATTTCAAAATTTTCATACACAATCCCTAAATAACTTGAAATCATCTTCTTTTCTTCATTAAACTCTTGTAATACATTTATTTGATCACTTATTTTTCTTGCTTTGAGAGTGATATGATTGTTGACCAAAATTGTTTTGATACTTCGACAAATATGCAATGCATTACCCTTCAACTCATTTCATGATAACAATTATACTTCATAGTCAAACATAGATATTATTTCTCAAATGAAAGAGCACACACAAGAGTCACACTTGAAAGGAAATACATGGAACACGCAAATGCTAAAGAGAGAAACATGGAAAGTCCTCACAATGAGAGATGTGTTTCCGGAGTAGCCGTATCCTACCACCTCTGATCTTTTGAGGAAACAAAGACAAACCTTCAAAGAGGTGTGTTTCGAGAGTAAAAGTACTCCGTAATCTACCACATTTGAGGTACACACACAAGATCTAAACATTAAGGATATCCTAGGAAATCAGAGGGGTGTCTCTAGAGTGAGTTTACTCCGTACTCTACCCCCACCTATTTTAGGATTCACAAAGTCAAATTTACATTAACCGGACTCCTTTTTCGCTTGATTCCCCTTCCTTGCGACCAATCTATCTTTAATCCTGCTGGATCTTGTATTGGCATATATGACTGCAGCTTTTCCAATAGTTCATCAATAGTCGGAGCAGAAATGAGAATCCTTCTGGAAAATGGAGAGATGAATCCCTGTTCCACAGCATAATCTAGAAATGTTAACAAACCATCAAAGAAATGGTTAACATTTAATAGCCCAATAGGCTTAGTATGGAGATCTAGTTGAGCCCAGGAGGTAATATTAAAGATTTCTTCTAAGGTGCCAAAACCTCCGGGCAGGGCTATAAATGCATCAGATCCATACAGCATACAAGTTATGCGTTCATGAATAGATAGAGTTTGTACTTCATGACCTCGTGTTTTGCCTGATATATCTGCTAAAGGGACAGGAATAACACCAATCACCCTTACTTTCTCTGTGAGAGCAGATTGGGAAACACAGCCCATCAGACCACTGCTACCTCCTCCATACACAAGATTGATACCTTTCTCCCCGAGTTTCTTTCCAAGGTCTACTGCTGTTTCAAGATACCCAAAACCTTTCCCCACATGTGATCCACAAAATACACATATTGTTTTGATCTGTCTTAGTTTTGATCCCTCCATTTTTGTAAGAAAAGAAAGGAAAACTCAAGAGAAGATGTGATTTTGGGATGCATGAACTATGAAAACCTTTGGCTATTTAAAAACCGAAAAACTACACTATTTACGATCATCTTTTTGAAAAAGCAAAGATTTACTTTTGACAAATTCAGCCTACTTTTGAATACTTTTATCGTATCGAGGCTGTCACCTTTCGGCGATTTATTTTATTTAAACCTTTATCAAAACTCGCGAAAGGAAAAAGGATCAAAAATTTTACCTTATATCAATGCTGGGTTGATTCCGGTAAGATCGAATCGCTCCTTGATTTCTTCAGCGTCCAGCAAAATCTATCAAGGCGATTAAACCTGCTCCTACTCCATGGCAATCAGTGTTCCACCCTCGACCCGTTTTCTTCCTTTAACTAACGGCTTCGCGAGCAGCGAACCATCAAGGTTGCAGCAAAGACCTGTTGACCTATGGTCAATTTGACCTTATTGTTTTGATCATAACAAACAAGAATTTATTGTGTTGCTAACAAGTGTGCTTCAAGTGTTTCATGTAATGATAAATATTCAAAGCACTCAATGTTCAAATCGTCTCTTAAAGATATAAATCAAAATTATGTGATCGAGCACATGAGACGCAAAGAAGATCATGAAATCATTGAAGATATTCAAAGATCAAAATTGAGGTTGAAAAGCATGACATGAAGATCAAGATTTCAAGCTTACAAGATTAGAGTTGATTTAACGTATGTAAAGGTATAACACTCTCAATCTTTAGCGATGAAATTCAACGAGCTCGAAAATGATTTTTATGCATCAAAAAACTTACTTGGAAATTCATCACTTGGATAAAATATTTTTATATAAGTCAAGATTGTCTTTCAAATGTTATTTGATCTTAAATCATGATTATATTATGTTAAACCACTTTGAAAAACAAGTTAGAAACCTAAAAATCGAAAATTTTCATATTTTTCAAAAGTCAACCAAAAGTCAACGGTCAACAGTTGACTTTCGGTCGACCGAAAGTTTGGTCAACCGAAAGTTTCGGTCGACCGAAAGTTGGTCAACCGAAAACTCAACGGTTGAATTTATAACGGCTATATGGAAGATTCGGTCGACCGAAACTTCAAATTGGTCAACCGAAAGTTGCTGAATTTGAATATTTTGATCTATAAATAGCCATCTCATTCACATTCAATAACAACAACTTAGATAAGATTTTATACAAACTTTCTTGTGAAAATTCATTGTTCTTACTTAGTTTTTATTCATCTTTTATTTTCATAAAACTTTGATTGATCTAAACTTTGTTTTATCAAATTCATCAAAGTTTTTGGAAGAAAGTTTTGTGAAGATTCTTGGTTTTACATTGTTTGAATTTCTTCAACATCTTCACACTATATTGGAATTGAAGTGTAAGTCTCTCTTTGTTCTAAACTTGTTTTAATCTTTTAAAAGAGAGAAATTTCAATTAAGGAACTTTGATTATTTGTGCTACATTTTTCATCATCATTTGATTCATCAAAGTTCCATTGCCTAAACACTTTGAGCTTAACTTATTGTTAATTATTCAAGTGTGGCATCTCTTGGTACTTAATTCGATTCAATATTTTTAACAAGAGATTATTTGAAAAACTTTGTTTGATTGCATCAACTTTTCATTATCATTTGCATCAAAGTTTTTCTCTAACACTCGAGCTTAATTCATTGCTATCTATTGAAGTGTTAGCCTAACTCTCTTGGTACTTAATTTGAGTATATCATTTGTCAAGAGAGTTATTTCAATTGTAAATTCAATTCATTATATCTTGTGGTTTCGAGAGCCTTGTGAAAACTCGATTGTTGGTTTTCGAGAGCCTTGTCAAAACTCGATTGTTGGTTTTCGAGAGCCTTATCAAAACTCGATTGTTGGTTTCGAGAGCCGTGTGAAAACTCGATTGTAAAAGGATAGGCGCTCCTTGTTGTAAGTCGCCTAAGGATTTGGTACTCCTTGTTGTAAGTTACCAAAACAGTGGATTTGGCCTTGCTCGTGGCGGAGAGCTCGGTAACGGGGGACGTAGATCGCGTTGGTTGATTGAACCTCCATAAATCGCGTTTGCACTCTCTCATCCCTTTTATTTACTTACATCGCACTTACTCTATTCTATCAATTTATATTGTGCAACGCTTTATCTTAGTGCTATACTTGCCTTATCAATTAAGTTTACACATATATAGCACACTACATTGATAGTTTAGTTACTTGTAACACTAAGTGCTAATACTTGTACCTATTGGTTTTAAGTTTGAGATTATTTATCGAAAAAGTTTTATAAACCAATTCACCCCCCTCTTGGTTAGTTTACTCTTGGGCTAACAAGACCCATAATCATTTTCAAGATAGCGACGAAGACTCACTTCACCCTAACCCTCGATGACCTCCGTTAAGGTTGAGAGGAGGGCTCACACCGATGATCACCGTCAAGTTTGCGGCAAGGACCCCCTCCACCTATGAAGTCAAGATTTCAAAGAGCACATCATCTCTTTATTTTTATTCAGAATGCCCCATCCTTCTTCACCAAAAATTGGGGCAGGCACTTTTCGTATGATCCGCCATGCTTGTGATGTTGCTGTAAAGATTCTTATGGAACAAGATTTTCATGTAGAGCGATACAAGGAATTTTTATGGGAGGTGGCAATTGTGAAACGATTACTTTTCATGGGTACTGTAACAGAGCCACCAAACTTATCCATAGATCTCGCCGTGTACCTCTGTTATCATCTGACTATTGCGTAGACCTGATGCAAGAGAATTGCTAGATGAAAGGTGTCACTTGTACAAGGCTTATGATATTGTTAGTGGATGAAAAAGTCACCTAATCATTTAGCTGATAAGAAGTATATCGTGAAGGTCTGTGATTTTGGTCTTTCCCGTTTAAAACCAAACCCATTTCTTCCATCAAAATTGGCTGCTCCGGAGTGGATGGCACCCGAAGTTCTCCGTGATGAACCATCAAATGAAAAATCAGATGAATTTAGCTTTGGTGTGATTTCGTGGAAACTGGCAACATTGCGTACACCCTGGGGAAATTTAAATCCCGCACAGGTTATACTGCAATTATGCTTTGAGGATGCATATTTTTGGGAGCTTTTGAGAACTTTGGAATTTGTTCCAACGAATAGCGGATCTCTGAAATGTGCAATAGCATTATATAATCCTTGAAACGAGGAATTGTTTGCATTACTAGAAGATTCTGATACTTTTCCTTGTCCGCCTTTTAAGGAATCAGGTATTGTGGACATATTACAAGGTTTGGGACCAAAGAAGACTGTGTTTATTGAAACGGTCATACAAAGTGATCGGTATGTTGAACAGTTGATGTGAGAAAGTCAGGAAAAAGCTCATTCACAAGGAAAGCTGCTTCTTTCCTATATGGAAGTGAAAGCGTTAAAGTGGCTTCCTGATCCAACCGAGGATTATCAAGGAACAGTGAATAAAATACTCCCAAGAGACACTAATGTATTAAGTCTTGCCATTTAAAATCCGGTTTAGAGAAGTTCGGAAATGATCTCAGAATTGTCACAAATAAGGATATTGTTCCTCTGGATACGCAAGAATTCCGAGCTGTTATAATGTTTGCTCAACACCTCGCTGGAGCTCACTTTTTTAAAATTCAAAGTAATATATATCTTCCAGATGTATCAGGAAGACTATATAATGCTACTGAGTTGTTCATAAGTTTGTTAATCGGGACCTTTCTAATGATGTTGCTGAAAAACTTGGGGTACTTCCTTCCAGAGAATTTTGCGTGGGAGTGTTGACTCAATGAATTTGAGCCTGTCTGGAGCAGCAAGAGCATTTGAACAACATGAATCATTGACTACCAGACTTAGACATATACTTGAAATAGCTAACTATGGGACTTCGTCTCTTCTCTCTCCTGAAATGGCAGATTGGAAGGGTCCAGCTTTGTATCGTTTTAATGACTATATTTTCAGCCCCAATGTCTATATGCTATTTCTCGAATTGGGCAAGAAAGGAAATGGGAAAGCGCCAGGCTGGGATTTGAACACATGTTGTTGCTGTGAGACATTGTACACGGAACCACTGTATTGTTGACTGTTTTTAGACAAGTTCCTTATCATCCCATAGCTGGATGATAACACCAGCTGCAAAGACTGTCAGAGCGGACAAAATTGAGTCACATATCTGCTGCTAAAGTACAATCAAGAGCAGTCGAAACGAACGAAAAAGAGAGTATCATATGGATTCTCAACTTACACGGCAGGCAAGTTAGGCTAGCATTTAATACTTGTTGAAATCGCCTCTTTCCTTGCCTCAAAACCATTTCATTAGGAGCTTATCAGCACCAAGTTATGATTGTTGACCAAACTGACAAATCTAGAAGGAACTTGGAAGTGTTAATATTTTCTATGCAGAGGGTTTTTCTGCTCCTTCATCCAAATCTCCTTCATTGCCTTCAAGGATTCAAAACAAGCAGTGGGACATTGTTCGAAAATCAATGCAACTACTCCACTCGAGTCATTTTTCCTAAATGAACTCAAACATGCTATTCGTGGAACCACTTATCGGAAACCTTCACATGGAAGGGAAAGGAATAAGTCACGGAGAACTCACAGTCATTTCCAGAGAGACAACCGCAACAATGGAAATGTATCAAGTTCTTCCTTGTGGAAGTCAAAATTCTTTTAAGAATAGTCGGGAATTCCTACCCTCAAGCAACAGATTTTAATGCCAAGGAAAATCTGATGAAACCTGGCTGAAGAGACGATTTCGGGTTTATCTTGCACTGGGGACTTGACTCTTGGAATCTCAAGGGGAAGTTGGGATTCAACAGCATCAAGCAAGAAAGGATTTACGTAAGTCCTTGGTCAATTCTGGATCTGCTCAAGGAATTGCAAAAACAAGGTGTACTCTAACCCTCTTCACTAATCCAATTATTCTTGCACAAAATGTTGATCATGTGTTAAAACTCTAAAACTTCACACCCCATTTAATCTGTGGTTACTGAGCCAATCAACTCTAAACATGATTACTTATCTTTGACTAATCTGATAATTAATTCGATAAGTTGATTAAATCTACAATAGCATGTGGACGAATTATTATGATATCTGAATTCGAGAAATATGCTTTCCGACCATGAGATAGTCATTGGTTCCGCTATTTCTTAGAACAAATCGAGAGTTGCGACCAAAACTCAAAATGGAGCGTTCTTGGTACAATTCTCATATAACCATTATGAGCAATATGTCCAAAGGATTACAATCAATTAATTATTGATCTTTTCGAAAATCGTGAAAGCCTCATAATCTATTAATATGCTAATTTAATTGATGAAATCCGATTGTAATTTTGGTCTCATTATTTACACAACCTCAAGTATGATCAATAATACCCAAGTTAAACTCAAATTGCTTGCTGAATTTGAAGTTATTTGATTCATTCACATGATGATTCATGTTATTTTTTGTGATCTAAAGTTCATATAACTTGAAAATTAGCTGATTTAAGTAGCAAATTATAAAGTAATTCACACAGTGACCAATTATGTAAAACATCATATTTCTATGTGATCATCAATAGAAACACTTAAAATATTTTAGCATGACCTTCCTGGGTACAATATACATTGATTAAAACGCTCCAACCTTTTTCAATAGATAATTATATTAATTGAAAATAAAGGTTTGCTTCGAATTAATTAAATTCCCGCTAAAACAAGTTTGGGCTTATTACTCAACATAAGCTCGGCTTACCATTCCTTAACATTGACTTAAGCTCATTACTTAAACATGAGCTCGACCTATTATTTTCTAACACCAGCTCGGGCTTATGTGCTAACATGAGCTTGACCTATAACTCCCGCAATATCAAACTCATTATTTCTTAACATGAGCTCGGCTTATTGCTTCTCAACATAAGTTAGAGGTTATTACTTAACATAATCTCGGCTTATTGCTTCTCAACATAAGTTAAAGGTTATTACTTAGCATAATCTCGACTTATTCCTTGCTTAAACATATCGATAAGCTCTATTATCAATGCAAGCCATAATCCCTCGTCAATTTGAGATTAGCTTCTATGCCCTCCAATCATCGAACGAAAACAACTGTGATAATTAAAGAAAACCTACCATACCAAATTGGGAATGATTTACAACGTCGACCACAAAGCATGACTTTAGAAATTATCTCCCAAAAATACAAGGTCAAATAATTTACAATGTCTCATATGGCAAGATGTTACAAATTATTTCCCTACAAATAATTTACAATATCTCATATGGTAAGGCGTTACAAATTATTTCCTTACAAATAATTTACAATGTCTCATATGGTAAGGCGTTACAAATTATTTCCTTACAAATAATTTACAATGTCTCATATGGCAAGGCGTTACAAATTATTTCCTTACAAATAATTTACAATGTCTCATATGGCAAGGCGTTACAAATTATTTCCTTCCAAAATAATTTACAATGTCTCATATGGCAAAGCGTTACAAATTATTTCCTTATAAATAATTTACAATGTCTCATATGGCAAGGCGTTACAAATTATTTCCTTACAAATAATTTACAATGTCTCATATGGTAAGGCCTTACAAATTATTTCCTTACAAATAATTTACAATGTCTCATATGGCAAGGCGTTACAAAATATTTTCTCGCAAATAATTTACAATGTCTCATATGGCAAGGTGTTACAAATTATTTCCTCATAAATAAATTATAAAGTCGACCAAAATGTCTGACATGGCGAATTATTTCAGCACGAGTAATTTACGGGGTCAACCATCATGCCCGGCCTCACAGATTGCTTCCCTACAAAGAGTTTATAAGGTCGGCCTACCTGCCCGACCTATTCCTTTAAATTACACAAAGTCAAGGGTTAGATCCCTTCTTTGTACAAAAAGTCTACAAGGTCGGCCTACCTGCCCGACCTATTTCCTTAAATTATGCAAAGTCAAGGGTTCGACCCTTCTTTGTGCAAAAGATTTACGAGGTCGGCCTAAATGCCCGACCTAAATAACAATTCCCTTAAAAGTCAAATAATTTAGAAGGTCGGTCACATGACATGACTTTATAAACTATTTCCTAAAAAAACACGAAGTCGATGACCTGACCAATTCTTTGTGTAAATTATTCACAAGGTCGGTCTTGCTCGACTTTAAAAATTGTTTTCCATGAATTGACGAAGTCAAAAGCTTGACCATTTCTTTGTGTAATTCATATACAAGGTCGGTCTCGCCCGACGTAACAAATTATTTTTCATAAACTCACAAAAGGGCAAGGCTTAACCCCTCTTTTGCGCTGAAGTCCATAAGGTCGGTCATGACCGACCTGTATAACTATACTTCAAATTATAAAGGGTTTCTAGTTCAGAGCACGGGCTCACTGCCGTATTCAACATGCTCGACCTATCAACCATTCTTGTAAATTACACAAAATCAAGGACTTGGTCCATTCTCAATGGGAAAATTTACAAGGTCGGCCTTGCCCGACCTTACAAATAAATTTCCAAAGAACACAAAGTGAAGGGCTTGACCTCTTCTTTATAAGAATAATCTACAAGGTCGGTCACAAAGCACTACCTTCACAGGTTATTAATGACACTACTTACCAAAATTGTTTCTCGCTCACGCACAAGAACTCAAAGCTTTAACCACGAGCAGACAATTAGATGCTCATGCAAGTACACATGATCATTCTCAAGCAGTCAAGTAATCAAATCACATAATGAAGTCCCCGGATCTACATAAGCTCAGGTTTATTACTTTACATGCTCGGGCTTATTTACATTCTACATAATGCTCGGGTTTATTACATAACATAAACTCGTGCTTAATACTCGCTGACATAAGCTCATGCTTAATTCTTGCTAACATAAACCAAAGCTCATTCCTTAAACCTCAGTTTATTCATTGCTTAAAATGAGCTTGGCCTATTATTGCTTAATTTCTCGAGCTTATTACATAACATAAGCTCGGCTTATTATTTAAGCTGCAACATAACCATTGAATCACATCCTGCCAAAATCACGCTGTCTTATTATTTAATGTCCATCTCTCCCCGAGCTCAATGAGGAAGGCACGGGGGCTTATAATTAGACTAAATTCCGTCTTGTATGGGCAGCTAAAAAATCCTACTTCAATATGGCAGCTAGAAAATATGCAACCTTATCCTAATAATGCCATCAAGACTCCCACGTCTCCCAACCATCCGGATAACCTAATTCTACCTGGAATGTGTTACGGGGTCTTCAACCATAGTCCAGCTCATAAAGGATAAGACCTCCACTTGTGAATTAGTGAAACTCATGAGATGGGACGAATGTAAGAACACTATCAGTTGTTCTCAAAATTTGGTTAATGAAAGTCTTTTGCTAGAAGTAAGATCCATGTTTCATAGCATGACCTTAACCTTACTATAGCAATAATATGACATACGTCTAGAGGCCGGAGCTCGACCTCTGACGCACGGGGGCTAATGATCGGTATTATTTTTCTGCTTCCTGAAAGGATAAACAAATTATATGACCCGACCTTATGCCCGGGATTTTTGTCGTTATTACATGGTCGGCCACATGCCGACCTATCTTCTACTTAGCAATATTGGGCCTATGTTCTCTAAAGCCCGGGCTTATCAGATTGGAGGCACCCCGATCACTGTAGCTCGTGTTCTCACTGATGGGCCAGGTCGGTCTACCCCGACCTATGGCCCGTACGAGAATGCTTCGAATACCTTTATGATAAAGGGCCTCATTAATGGGCTATATTCTTGGGCCTTAAAACGATACGTATTCTATAAGGAAACTAAATCCCAACAGGTTTAGAATTCTTCCTAAGAAGTAAGTTTATACCAAAGAGGACTCCTCCTTTAATTAAGGAAAGTTATGGGCTTTTTAGCCCTATAAATACAGCCTCTTTGATCATATATTATTCATTCACAATTCTTTACATATATTCCAGTTATATATTTTCTCTCTATCCCAGAAAACTAATTCTTATACCGGAGGGGCGACGGGGAGATTCCTCCTCGCCTTTTTTGCAGGTCATCCAAGGCGAGTTCATTGATCTTTTCCAGCAACCAAATATCATCAGATCTTGCCACGTCAAGATTAGGATTTTTGACAGCATCAATGACCATTTATAGAAATAGAATAAAGATGAGTTAAACTATTGAAGACAATATCAAAGGTACTCGATCCCTCAACTAACTGATACTATTAGACCACTTCTTACGCTCTCTATGAATTGGAGTCTGTTGCAGACAAGAGAGACTTGAGATCTTTGTGGCATTGAAGTTGTCATGTTGCACAAATGAATGATCCAGTTCAAAATTCATTTCTAATTTGACTGATCGGCAACTCAAATTTCATTTTCAATGCTCATATAACTAAAAAAAGGGATCAATAATTAAATAAGGTGTTTAGTAGATACAATTTTAAAATTAGTAAAAAAAATTTAAAACTTCTAAAATCAAGTGATAGTTAAAGTTTATTAATTAAAATAAATCATTAAAAATATTTTATTAATAAAAATATATTAAGGTCACAATACTATACGGTCATAATAATAACATATAATTTATACAATTCCAAATCTAATTTTATAGATCACAAATTATCAATAGTTGGTCACATCTTATTTCAAGGTCACAAACAAAAGAAAATTGAAAAAAAAAAAAAATAAACTGACCTTATAATGCATGGTCTTACAAAACACAAACTGCTAATAAACAGGCTTGCGACCACAAATGATGCAGTGACTGTTGATTCAAATCCATTTAATGGTTCATCAAACATTTATTTTTATTTTTTAGCTAAACCCAAATCATAAAACCCCTTAGCAATAATTGATTGCGGTTTAAAGGATCTGGGCTTCTGTGGACATATATATACTTGGAATAATAAGCCCTTGTTAAAGCCCCATTTAATGGAAAAAGTTTTTGAATAATGTGGTTTTGAACAGTATTTTACGAAGAATTTATGGTTAAAAGATATTTGAAAAGTCAAATATTGTAGACTTGACTAAGATGGATGGTTGAGATTGAGTGTTGAATAAATTTAATTTTGAAAAAATGAGAGCCAAACAGGACCTAAGTGAGGAGGCAAAGCTAATATTCAAGCAATACTTGGACCATTTTGTATTTTGCAGCTCATAGCAGAATCTATATCCTTTTGCATTTGTAGAACACTAGAAATTTGCTAAATCTGATCATAGACAGATTGTAATCCGATTAAAAGGACATATTTCTCACATCAACTCCTTCCAAAAGAAATTTTATTTTTGCTATGAGCCGTGCTGGATTGAAGAATCTGGGTATACTGAAGTTGTAGATGCTCACTGAATCGGAGTAGCGGGATTCTTGAAAATAACAATCAGTTATGCTCGCTTCAAAACAAATGGAAAGATGTGGAAGGGCTCTTCGTCAGTGGAATGCAAAAGCTTGTGGTCCTTGGCAAAGAAAACTTACACTAAATAATAACGGCTGAATAATTTGCTTAACTTACATCATTCAGCCTCCTTTATGGATAACATACACAATCTTGAAGCTGAAGTGGAAAGACTTTCACTGCACAATGAACTTTACTGGAAACAACGCTCTAGAACAGATTGGTTGCTGCAAGAGACCAGAACACAAGGTATTTCCATGCTAAGGCCTCCTCTAAAAGGAGTAAGAATCGCAGAGCTGAACTCAACACTGATCATGGTCAATAGGTCTCGGATAACGATGCTATCATTCATATGATTCAGGATTATTACTCTCATCTTTTCACTAGCAGCAATCCGACTAAAGAGCACCTGGAATCTGTTTCCTCACGTCTTTCTTCTTCCTTGTCTAATGAGGAGATCCATTTTCTTAATGCACCTTTTACGTCTGAGGAAATCTTGAAAGCTCTTTTCCAGTTAGGATCTCATAAAGCACCGGGACCTGATGAATTTCATGCAATTTCTTTCCAAACCCATTGGGACATCCTTGGTAACGAGGTTACTAAAGCATCCTTGCAAATTCTTAATGAAGGGGAGTCTCTTCAACCATTCAATCAGACAATAGTTGTCCTTATTCCTAAAAAACCCAACCCGGAAGTCGTCTCAGATTGTAGACTCATTAGTCTTTGTACTGTCCTCTATAAGGTTATCTCTAAAACTCTAGCGAATAGATTAAAAAATGTTCTCCCAAACTTGATATCTGAATATCAAGGAGTTTTTGATTCGGGACGCCTTATCACAGATAATGCTCTTGTGGCCTTTGAACTTCTCCACTTAATGAGCAAAAAGAAAAGTGGAAATAATGGTTTTATGACACTCAAGCTATGTGAGTAAAGCCTATGACAATTAAATGGAGCATTCTATAGAGAGTATTAGAAAAGATGTGGTTTCCTACCCTATGGATTTCATTGATCCGTAATTGTCTTTGTTGATACATTTTGGACAGCCCAGTTTCAACCCAAGGATTAATTCGGAATTGGACCATGCATTGAAGCCGAAATATGATCTGCATTGTTCAGTTTGGACCGAAGTTAATGGAAGCCCAAATATCTGAATGCTGGAGCCCATATCAAACAACCCGGAATTTTGGCCTGTCTAACTCCACTGCCTTATCTGGACCGTTGGATCACATTGTTTCATCTCAGCCGTCCACCTGGAAATAAAGCCTTGCTGAGACGATTTGTTTACCAATTTTTTTTCTGATCTAGATTCATCTCATAGATTCTCTCTCTCCCCTTCTTTGTCTTCTCTCTGAAAAATGGTTGCATTTTTCTCACAATTCTTTGTGGTTAAATATCTGATTCTTAGTGCATAATCATAGTTAATTTCTTTGTGGTTGTTTACAGTCTGTTACTGTAATTTTGTAGCAGTTTTTATGCGAGATTTTGAGTTTACACTGAGTTTTGTGCGTTCTGTAGAAATTTGTATAATCTTTGTTTGATACTTTTGCGATTTTATGTTTAATAAAATTTTCTGAAGTTTTATTTGTGAAATCGCTCTTGTATACTTCGTGGTTGATTCTGAGCCTCGATCTTTTAACAGTGGTATCAGAGCCTTAGAGTTCATGTAATAAACACTGTTTTAGACTCAGATCTTGCTAGATCCAAACCTTTTCTTAGTAGATCTGTATTTTTTTGGAATTTCTGTGTGGTTTCTAAAATTTGCGTTTTAGGGTTCTTCAGATCTTGGTAATGATCTTTGAGAAAATTCATTTTCTTAAAATTTCTTGAAAGCCTTTTTAAAACGTGTTTATATTTCTGAAAATTTTCTTTTTTTCAGATTTCTGGGAAAATTTCTTTGAAAATTTTTCATAAATATTCTTCGTGGTATACATACTGCTTAGTGGAAATAATTGTTTAAAACCTATTTTTAAAATTAGGTTTACTCGGATATTTTAATTTTTTCTGGATCTTTTATTCTGGGTCATATATTTTTTGGGGATCTTTTTTTTGTTTTGATTCAATATATTTTCTTTATAAATAAACTGACACATCTAAATAGGATCCTACATTCTTCTGTTGGCTGATCTTCATGGCATTTCCAAAAGGTTTGGTGGTACTGAACCTGTGGGTTCTGAATCTTTGTGGTGCTGCAGTTATAAAATTTGCATCAGGTGATACCTTTTTTAATTACTGCAATATATACTGATTTGTTTTCAATTCTTGGTTCTTTTCAAAATCTCTCCGTTGAAGCCTATTGTTGGACCCCAATCCTTACCTTTGTCCAGGATTTCTTGAGAATCCGGGAATCTAAGGGAGCTTGGGCTGACCCATAAATAGGTTGAGGGATATATTGGGAGAACTGTTTTCAGCATATTAGTATTGTGTAGTTTTCTTGATCAGCCTGATTATTATTTGAATTGTGATCACCTTGACTTCTTTACTGTTTGATAATTTTTTGAGACTATGCTATTATATCCTGATCTTTGTGGAATACTTTCTAATAATTCTTGATTTTTGTGTTTATACTCTGCATTTCAATCTGTTTGACTATTCCTGATTTGAAATAACAAAGCCTTCACTCTTGATAAACTTTCTTTTCAAAATCTTTTAGTCATTACTTCAATGGCTACTATAAAAGTAGATGTTGAAGTATTGAATGGCAAGGGAGATTTTAATCTCTGGAGCCAGAAAATGAAGGCTTTGTTACTTCAAATGAAATGTGCTAAGGCTATAGATAAGTCCTGGCCCCTTGATACCCCTCAGGACAGACAACTTGAAATGGATGAAATTGCATTGAGTACTTTGTTTTTACACTTATTTGATAATGTCATTAGACAAGTAGGCAAGACTAAAACTACTATGGAATTATGGTATAAATTGGAAGAAATTTATGATGTTGTGTCTCTACCTGATAAGTGTTTTCTGTGGAAACAATACTTCTCTTTTAAATTTGATCCATCTAAGGAAGTGGATGAGAATATGAGTAGGTTTACTAAGATCACACAAAGTCTTTTAAATTGTGATGAAAAACTTACTGATGAACAAAAGGTTGTGTGTTTACTTAATGCTATGGGTGATAAGTTCAAAGACCTTAGGAATGCTCTTGAATATGGTGGGCAGAAATTGACTACAGAAATTGTTCACACTTCTCTTAAAAACAAGGAACTTGAGTTTAAAAACAATCCTAAAGAGGCCTATAGTGTTATAGGATCTTCCAAGAAGAGGACTTCCTTTAGGAACAACAAGCCTATGAGTAATTTCAATAAAAATTGGAATACTTCTAGCAATAATAGAACCTGAAATAATGTGACCAGTAAGCCTATAAGAGGAAATTTTCAAAATAAAGTCAATTTCAATAGGTCTAATGACAACACCTATAGGGGACTAAATAATTCTAGGAATCAGACCAATTTTAGAGGTTATGATAACTCTAGAAATCAAGACAACCATAAAAGTCAGAATAATGTCAGGGGGCAAGACAACACTGGGGAACTAGATAACATAAATAGACCCAGACTTTGTTTCTATTGTGGCCAACTTAGACATCATATTAAAAATTGTTTCAAAAGGAAAAATGAAATAGGAACCAGTAATCAAACAGAGGCTGCAGTCTAAGATAATAATGGTGTGGTTTATGTTACTACTGAATCTGATAATAAACATGAATGGATACTTGATTCTGGTTGAACTTTTCATATGTGTCCTAAAAGAAATTTGTTTTCTGAGTTCTGTTCTGATTGCCTTGGTTCTGTGAAACTAGGTAACAATGTTACTTGTGATGTGAAAGGAACAGGGAAAGTTTTGTTAAAACTTGAAAATAACAAAACTCTTGTCTTAAACGAAACTAGATATGTGCCTGACTTAAAAAGGAATCTAATTTCTCTTGGTGTGCTTGATTCTGAATCTTATGAGATTAGAATGCATAATGGTTACTTAAGTATTTTCAAAAGTAACTACTTGATTTTTTCTACTCCCAAAATTAATGGGATTTATGTATTGAATACCTTACTTGTTTATACTAGGTCTTTCAATGATGTGTCGGAGATGAATAAAGCTGTTTTTTGGTATAAAAGATTAGGACACTTAGGGGAAAAAGGTCTTAAGTTACTTGAAAACAAAGGTGTTTTTGGTAATGATGTGTTGCATAAACTTGATTTCTGTGAGAAATGTGTGTTAGGAAAACAGAAAAGAAATTCTTTTGATATAGGTATTCATAAATCTAATGATGTTCTTGAGTACTTGCATGCTGATTTATGGGGTCCTTCTCCTGTTAGTTATGTTTCAGGTTTTAGGTATTTCCTTCTTATTGTAGATGACTTTTCTAGGAAAATCTGGGTTCATTTGTTGAAAACTAAGGATGCCACTGTATCTTTTTTTAAAAACTGGATTACCTTAGTCCAAAATTTGAAAGAAAAGAGAGTAAAAATTATTAGGACAGACAATGGACTAGGGTTCTGCAACCAAGATTTTGATTCTTTCTGTAGCAGCCTAGGAATTCTTAGACACAGGACTGTTGCATATAGTTCACAGCAAAATGGGGTTGCTGAAAGGATGAATAGGACACTCTTAGAAAGAACTAGGTGTCTTTTACTTGATTCCAATTTGCCAAAATTTTTTTGGGAGAAGCAGTTAAAACCGCTTCTTATTTGATCAACCTTTCTCCCTGAAGTGCTATTAATTTCAATATACCTGATCAGATTTGGAATAATTTTCTTCCAGATTTTTCAAAATTGAAAAATTTTGGGTGTGCTGCCTACTTACACCAAACTGAAACTAAACTTGACTCCAGATCTCTGAAATGTGTGTTTTTGGGTTATGGAGAAAGGGTCAAGGGCTACAGGCTTAGGGTTAGGGAGCAAGGAGGTTACAGGGTTATTTTAAGTAGGTCTGTCATTTTTAATGAAACTATTTTTCCTTGTAAGGATGAAAAATTAGATGATCTTTTTAATGATAAAGATTTCCTTATCTCTGAGCTGAGTGCAGACCATTTAGGTGATGAAAATGGCCTGCCCTATACTCAGTTTCGGGTGGAGCAACCCCCACAGTCTCCAAATGTCAATACTGAACCTGAACCTGAACTAACTGATACTGTGCCATTTCCTGGTAACATCCCTGAAGCTGAAACAGACTTAGAAAATTATCAACTAGCTAGGGATAGACCTGGAAGAGAGATTAGACCTCCTCCTAGGTTTGAGGATCCTGATTTTGTGTCTGCATTTACCTACTCTGATCCTCTTGTATTTGAACCTGAATCTTTTGAAGAAGTTGTTTCTTTAAAAGAATCCAATTTATAGCTTACAGCCATGCAAGAAGAGATGGATTCTCTTCTGAAAAATGGCACCTGGACTTTGGTTAATAGACCTATAATAAAAGGATCATTGACTGCAAATGGATTTTCAAAATAAAGGAAAGTGAGTCAAAAGATATTAAATCTAGGTACAAGGATAGGCTTGTGGCTAAAGGTTTCTCTCAAAAGGAAGGAATTGATTATAATGAAATTTTTTCTCCTGTGATTAAGTATACTTCAATCAGAATATTGTTTGCTTTAGTTGCTCAATTTGACTTGGAATTTGAACAAATGGATGTCAAAACTGCTTTTCTTTATGGTTCTTTAGATGAAACAACTTATATGAATCAGCCTAAAGGTTTTGAAAAAGGTGGAAAATCTGATTTAGTTTGTTTATTGAAAAAATCTCTTTATGGCTTGAAACAAGCCCCTAGGCAGTGGTATAAGAGGTTTGACTCTTATATCCAGAGCCTCAATTTCCAAAAGAGCCAATATGATTCTTGCTTTTATTTCAAGTCTGATAATTATGATTTCATGTATTTGTTACTATATGTTGATGATATGTTGATTGCTGGCCCTAATATGCATAAGATTAACTTGCTGAAAAATAAACTGCATTCTAAATTTGAGATGAAAGACTTAGGGCATGCTAAAAGAATTTTAGGCATGGACATTTTTAAGGATAAACAATCTGGAAATCTATTCTTAAACCAAAAGCATTATATTGGAAAAGTTTTAACCAGATTCAACTTGATTGATTCCAAACCTGTGTCCCTGCCTCTACCTGCTCACTTTAAATTGTCATCTGATCACTGTCCTCAAACTGCAGAAGAGGAATTTAGAATGGAAAATGTACCACATTCCAATGCTATAGGATCTGTTATGTATCTTATGGTGTGCACTAGACCTGATATTGCTTTTGTTGTCAATGTCCTTAGTAGGTTTATGAGTAATCCTGGTGAATTACACTGGGAAGCTGTAAAATCATTTTTAAAGTATGTTAAAGGTACTGCAAATCTGAGTTTAGTGTTTTCTAAAACCAAAAATGATTTCAAATTAAAGGGTTATGTAGACTCGGACTTTGCAGGAAACATAGATAGCAGAAAGTCTACTTCTGCATATTTCTTTACATTAAATAGTTCATGCATTAGCTGGAAATCACAATTACAGAAACTTGTGGCATTGTCCTCAACTGAGGCAGAATACATTGCTGTCATAGATGCTGTGAATGAATGTATTTGGCTGAAAGGTTTGCTATCTGAAATCTCTTGCATTGATAATTCTGCTATTGAACTATGTACTGATAGTTTAAGTGCTTCACACTTATGTAAGAATCTCATCTTTCATAACAGGTCAAAACACATTGATGTTAAATTTCACTTCATTAGAGATATAACTGAAAAGGGTGTTATTAAACTTGTTAAGATTTCAACTCAGTTGAATCCTGCAGATGCAGGAACTAAAATAATACCTATAAATAAATTTAAAGATGCTTTGATTTCTCTTAAGTTGTTAGAATTTTGATACCGCTTTGAATTCTTATATCTGCAGGTGTGCTGATCCAAACTGAGGCGGAGTATGTTGATACATTTTGGGATGCCCAGTTTCAGCCCAAGGATGAATTCGGAATTGGACCATGTATTGAAGCCCAAATATGATTTGCATTGTTCAGCTTGGACCGAAGTTAATGGAAGCCCAAATATCTGAATGCTAGAGCCCATATCAAACAACCCGGAATTTTGGCCTGTCTAACTCCACCGCCTTATCTAGACCGTTGGATCACATTGTTTCATCCCAGCCGTCTACCTGGAAATAAAGCCTTGCTGAGACGATTTGTTTACCATTTTTTTTCTGATCTAGATTCATCTCACAGACTCTCTCTCTCTCTCCTTCTTCGTCTTCTCTCTGAGAAAGGGGATAAACTCTTACATTTTTCTCGCAATTCTTTTTGGTTAAATCTTTGATTCTTAGTGCATAATCAGAGTTAATTTCTTTGTGGTTGTTTACAGTCTGTTACTGTAATTTTGTAGCAGTTTTTATGCGAGATTTTGAGTTTACATTGAGTTTTGTGCGATCTGTAGAAATTTGTATAATCTTTATTTGATACTTTTGCGATTTTTTGTTTAATAAAATTTTCTGAAGTTTTATTTTTGAAATCGCTCTTGTATACTTCGTGGTTGATTCTGAGCCTCGATCTTTTAACAGTTGTATCAGAGCCTTAGGGTTCATGTAATAAACACTGTTTTAGACTCAGATCTTGCTAGATTCAGACCTTTTCTTTGTGGATCTGTATTTTGATGGAATTTCTGTGTGGTTTCTGAAATTTGCGTTTTAGGGTTTTTCAGATCTTGGTGGTGATCTTTAAGAAAATTCATTTTCTTACCCCTATTGGAACAAGCTCCTATTCACTTGATAAATGGTGGAAAGGATTGTGGCACACTCCCATTCCACCGAAAGTGTGCATGTTCATTTGGCGAGTATTCCATAACGAACTTCCTACTACCTCTCAATTTCTTTCTCATGGCTTCAACATTAATCCCATTTGTTCGAGTTGTGGAGGATATGAATCAATTTTACATGCTCTTGTGATGTGTCCCCGTGCGAAACAAATTTGGAAGGCTGCAGGTTTTTGGAGCTTCATTAAATCTTTTTCTTGTGACAATATGGCTTTACTTTTGCCTGAAGTTTTCTACAAATGCTGCAGTAAGGACTTCTCATTTATTTGCATACTTTTATGGGCTATATGGAATGGCATTAATCGCATTGTCCATGATAGTATTACTTGGGAGCCTAAATCTATTTTCAAGTCAGCTATGACTTTCGAAAATACCTACCAACAGATTTTTGAAGCTAAGATTACCAATCAAATGGCTATCCATCATAAGGAACATGACACAACATCCAAGTCATCTGTCTTTTGGAAAGGAGATACCTCTAAACAGCACGGACTTCGCCTCAACATTGATGTTGCAGTTTGTTCCTCAACTGGATAGGTTGGTATTGGTGGGGGTCATTCGTAACGACAAGGGAATTGTAGTAGTTCATGGATCTTTCACAGTTGAAGGAGTTGAATTCGAAGCTCTCCGCTATGGTCTTCTCTTTGCATGTGATCATGGACTCTCTCTTCTCCAATTTGCATGTGATGCTATCCTTGTTGTCTAAAGTCTAGTGAAGGATTGCCCACTTGGGCCTTTTTCGAATATTGTTAAGGACATCAGATCTTTTACATAAAGCAAGATGCGGCTCTTTTTATCATATTTCTCGTAGGGTTACACAAATACACAACTTTAAGGGGTCTGGTTTTAAAAAAAAAAAACAGGTATTTTAAAAGATATTTTAACTATATTAAACATATTTTCAAACTCAGGTGAATTCAAAAACAGGTAAAAGACGAGCACCCATGAATGTTGATTCTATGTCCGTATCGTATCAAAAGATAGAGCATAGAAGCATGCAATTTGTTTTTGCATGCAATTTAGGGGACGCGTGTTTCGGAATATAACCAAAATTGAGGGGGGTATTGGCTTTGGGGGCACACATGCCAAAGCTGTTATTACTGGCATGCTAATACTCCTTTTTTTAATTTTTTATTTACTTTTAGAGGAAAGGCAAATTTATTATATTTGGTTGAGCTATCTTTATATTTCGGAGGATACTTTCAGTCGTATAAAAAAAAGGTACATCAGCGTAAAAATACACAAACCCAAAAAGATCTTTAATTAATTACAATTGTAACTTAATTTCACTATCAAAACCTTTTCTTCAATTCCATATTTGTTGTATTTTATTACATTCAATATCAAAGACGGTTCCAATTCCCTGAACATTCTGCAGTGAATTACAGTTTGGAATTAATTACAATTATAACTCAATTTCAATTTTACAATTAATTACAATTATAGCTAATTAATTACTATTGTAACTTAATTATATATTACAAGTAAATTTCCTTTTTATTTTAAAATTAATTGAACTAGTTACCAGTTGTAATTAATTACAATTTGTAATTTATTACAATTGATACTTAATCATATTTTATAATGAATTACAATTTATAATTAATTCCAATTGTAGCATGCCTCGTTTGGTTGAGATTAAAATCAAATTTTTAGCAAATTTTGATAAAAATTCATGAGATGTGCAGTTGAAACGTTGTGAGTTTCATGAAATATGTGGTTATGATTGATTGTTGAATTAGATTAAAATCTATATTTTAATTGTTACCAAACATGAGCTTAATCTCAATTTTGCAATTAATTACAACTGTGATTTTATTTCAATTTTGTAATTAATTACAATTGTAACTAATGAATTTGTCAAACATAACATGTTTTTTTTTTTTTTTTGCTAAAAATTAATTGAATTAATTACATTCATCCTAATTACTACTACAATTGCAACTTAATTATATTTTGTAATTTATTACGTTTTAAAATTAATAATTACAATTATAACTCTATTTCGATTTTTATTTAATTAATTAAAATTGTAACTAATTAATTAAATCTAATTAATCACTCAAAATTTTATTTCATCTTGTTTTAATTAGTCTCCAAATAAATTATTTAGAGCATCTCTAGCGCACTCCGTCAATTGGGGAAAAAGACTTAACATGTCAGACGAAATAAGTTAAAAATATATCTTCAATGCATAATGTCAATTACAATGTTAAGCTGATGTGACTGGAAAAAAATTGACAATGTCGAGTGCTCCGTCTACATATTGACGCTCCATCTGACTAAATGAGTCAACATTAATTTATTTATAATTATTTTAACTATATTAAAAAAGGACGTGGATATCGTGGTATTAAGACTTTCAATGAAAATTATCTCTGGTCAAGCATTTTTTGATTACTTTCATTCAAAGATTTCATGATTATATTAAATTTAAGATTATTAATTTTAAAAAATGTGAATTTTAATAAATTTAATTTATCAATAAAAGTTATAGCTAAATAAAGTTATATAAAAATATTAGTCATTGAAATATCTTAACAAATAAAAATAAAAAATAATAATTTAAAATTAATAGATAATTTTTTGTCTGTAATAATTTAAAAAAAAAAGCCTCACAATAAATTTAACTACCAAAATAAAATAAAATGAAATATAGTCCAAGAAAATAACTTTTATAGCTTATAATAACGAAGAATTTAATATTATATTAATCATTTTGTGAATAAATTATTATTTTTAAATTTGAAAAAAATGTCACATAATCAACAATATTTAAATATAGACGAAATCATTGAAAATGAAATTTTTCCATCAATTTATTCACGTTCTCTAAAAGTTCGTCAATTTCTTTATCACGTCAACCACAATTCACATAGTGTATTGGAGGTGCTCTTATAAAAACCTGAATATACTCCGTTTAGTCTTTTAGAGGACTATAAGAACACAATAATTTGTACCTTTCATTTCATTTAGATTTTGAACTTCATCGTCGAATAATTCAACTTCATTTTACGGTCAAAATAATTACTTTTCTCTGCATCAAGAAAATACGGATCAACAGAAGGCTCTGCATTAACCTCTTCTGAATGCTTGCTTCTAATATGGACTACTTCGTGTCCTCAAACAAGGTCAAGAGAGGGACGTCAAGTGAATAAATACTCCTATTGGGAGCTATTAGAACCCTCAAGAAAGAATTCTCTTCTTCATTGTCAAAGTCTTCATCACTGTCACTCTCCAATGACCTTTCCTAAGCTTCCTTGGGAATACATTTCTCAAGACTCTCAATCAACAACTGCTCAAAGGTCTGGTGGTTTTCCTTGCTAACATCCTTGTAACCATATATGTTCATAGCAGCATTGGGAAAACCATAAGTGCCTAAATATTTCTGAAGATTAGTTTAGTTTATAAACTGCATATCACACCAACTGGTGGGTTCTTAATGGAGTCACGACAAAAGGTTTACATCGAAGAATTCAATGACGAATAATAGTTCGAAGTGAGAAATATCACTAGGGAATCCGAGCTCACTAGTGATGCGGGGTAATAGCAAAGGGAATATTACAGGGTAATGGGATTCAAAGCCTCCAACAAGTCCTTCAAGGGCTAAACGAGTTAGGCGTCACTCTTTCTCTTCGAAATCACGGCGCAGCCTCGATGACCACCACGACATCGCCTGTCGACGCGGCTGCTACAACAGCAACTGGATCCAAAGCCAAAACCACCGATATCTCCTGTGTCTCTATCTAACATGCTGCAATGATTGGTGTTGAACTGAAAAATGGTAGAAAATTTCCCAATTTTGAGAAGATGAAGGAAAAAGAAAAGTAAAAGTGACGTTCTAATTAGGTCCCATGATTTTTAAAATTATATATGAAATACTTGATTTTTAAAAATTATAAATCTAAAGATATGATTGGGCCGAATTAGTCCTTTCTCGTACTCAAAATATGGTAGCCCATCTTCTTGCTTCCTATGTTTTATCTTTTCTTGTGTTTCCCGTTGGATCGATTGTATGCCGATCTCTATGCGTACGCAATGATTTATCTCTTAAAGAATAATGCTGGTTGTACAACCACACATGAAAATGTGGTTCACAATTTCAATATCTTGCGACATTTTGGGATGAAAATATCTTGATATTTTGCTTGAACTAAAACTCAAATATTCATTTCAGACAAAGAGAGCGGAATCTGCCTTCTACTTTCCTCTTCATTTCAACTCAAAAAATTGGTACGACTCTGACATTCAAACTTTCTTCGTTGTCGACCCACACCATTGGTGCTGGCCAGATTTGGACTTCCGATGAAGAGGTGAGTTAGATGTTTTTTAGGTAGCGAAGAAGACAACATTTAATCACATTTTCGTTCCTCTCAAACTCATATCCCAAATTTGTGTAGGTCCTCTAACAATACTCCGACGACACACCACCGTGCCACCACACCGGAAAGCAACAATGTTGGACATTGGTGAGTACATCATCAATTTAAGTTTAGCTCCTGCACCTTGATTTTATGAGCTGGGGGGAAGATTATTGTTTTCAAAAAATTGAATACTTTTATGCAAGGTTTGCACATAATTAGTTATGCACAAACATTTAAGGTTTACACATAAATGGTGGAATCCTAACCTGTTGGTTATCACAAATGGTGGAATCATAACTTGTGTACATGGTGGAATCATTTTCGTGTAGCTCGTTCACTCGAATATATATTTGTTGAAATCATTACCTGTTTGAATTAATATACGACACGACTCGCCCCGAATCATCCTAATGGACTCGAGACAAGGTGTGCGCCGATGATGGATGCCAGTTAAACGCCGAAAACACCATCAAGGCTGACTGTGATCTACTACTAATCATATGCTAAATAATGAAAAGACATTTTCTATTAAAATAATGTGGGCCCAACTGATATGAAATGCTTAGTTTAATTGAAATGGTAACCTTGACATGTCATACTGGTTTGACTCCAAAATCAACAGGCTCTTCAGGCTTCCAAAACTCATCATCTTATTCATATAACCACAAAATTTAGTCATGTCAATTTCCTCAAAACCATCATATTTATCACATGAACCTTCATACATCAATATAACACTAAATTTCATATATTAATCTCTCAATCACAATAAACCTTCAATTTCACAATTCTTTACTCTTTCTTTAAATAACAGATTACCCCACAATAAGTAATGCTTATGAAATATATCCCTATTTTTCTTACATCTCTTACAACCAAATAACCCAAAAATAATTAGTGATAGAAGTCACATGACTATTAATTGCATCTGTGTGTAGTATACTCAATAACATATCGTTATCCACTAAACAATATTCAGCATAATATTATCATCAACTTATCAAGTGCAAAAATATTATCATATATCATTCATAAATCATCATGATTTCTAACATTCTTCCTCATGAGTGGTCAACACATACTACAAATTAATTCAAAAAATATATATATTAATAATCAATTAACTTCTAAATAATTAAGATTCTTCGCATAATTGTCACAATATCTTCCTGCACTTATCCTGCAAGATATAGCCTCATTTTTTTTCCCATGTTTACATCAAACGATCATATAACCCCACGTATACGTTGATACTTAAGGGGTTCTATACTTCATCACTTTGAATGTCTATACATAAACAATCAACAAAATCTTCAAACGCCGACTCCAAATCGATACTCTACTCAAAATTGTATCCTTATTAAAAACTAGGTACCACAAAGATAATAAACAACTCAACACTTTAAACCATCTTTTCACTGAAAATAATATCTTCTCATACCAATGCTCATGAATATACTAAAAATATTCTTTCATAATCTTAAATTTCATACCTTTGAGTAACAATGTGAGTTTAAGATAGAGCTGAGAGCCGTTGATTTCAGCCACCACGACATGTGCATGATAAGCTAATGCTTAAACAATGAAAAGTTCAAGACTTTATAAACCATGGTCTAATACCATTCTGACACGACTCGCCCCGAATCACCCTAATGGACTCGAGACAATGTGTGCGCCGATGATGGATGACAGCTAAACGCCGGACCCACCATCAAGGCTGATTGTAATCTACTACTAATCATATGCTAATTAATGAAAAGACATTTTATATTAAAATAATGTGGGCCCAACTGATATGAAATGCTTAGTTTAATTGAAATGGTAACCTTGACATGTCATACTGGTGTGGCTCCAAAATCAACAGGCTCTTCGGGCTTCCAAAACTCAACTGTTACCTGTTAAGAAAAGTAGTGGGAAAATAATGAGTTGATAGCTCAGTGAGTGGATAATTTTGAAAATAACTATACTTTCCCATTTATGCTTTTTATCGAAAATCCAGTTTCACATCTTTTGACAATTCACATAACATCACATCATCAACAGTATACTGTCCCACAGTTTGTAATCTCTAGGTATGGACATACCATAAAAAATCAACCAAAAATGTACCCTCTGATTAATCTGGTCATACATGTATAGACTGCTGATAAGTGTGCGTTTTACACACTTATTGTGCTTTTAAATAAACAATTTAATTGACAAATTGAGCAAATATCTACTTATATATTGCGTTTATCTTGTACAATTAGGTACAAACTCAATTGGAAAGGAAATAGACAAGATTGGAGAGCAATTGAGCTAAAAGAAGAGCAATTTCGATGTCCAAGGACCTAATCGAAAGAAATCAAAAGTTCGGGGACTCAATTGCAACATCTCGGAAAGATGGAGGATCTATTTTGCAAATATTTCAGGGGCATATTTGTAATAAAAGTCAAAATGTGAGGACTAAATTGAAGAAGACCAAAAGTTGGAGGACCTGGATGGCAATTAATTGAAGGACCAGACCACAAACACTCACTCAGCTGAACCACGCGATCGCGTGGTTAAGCACAGGTCGCGCTCATGAGATCAGGCCAGAAATCAACCCAAGAGTCTGCAGGCTAACCACGCGATCGCGTGGCTGAATGCTGACCCAGTTCCGATTTTATTTTCTATTTTTTTTATTTTGAGTTAAGGGCGTGTTTGGCTCGTAAGGGGCACGTTTTTGGACCTTTTTTAGGTCAGATTTTTGGGGGTATATATACCCCCACTTCTCACTTCACCAAGAATCCCCAATTCTTGACAAACCCTAGCCCCCTTTTCTCTCTTCTCTTCTTCTTCTTTTCTTTTATCGTTTCTTTTCTTTGTTTTTGTTTTGTTTGTAATTTAGTTTGTAGATTGTTTTTGTTTCTAAGTTACTAGTAACCATTTGGAGCAAGGAAGCAAGAAGTGAGGTGAAGATTCAAAACAAAGTTCAAGAAATTTTGGGGCAAAAATCAAGGGAAGTGATTTATTTCATTATCTTGTATTTTTAATCTTTGATTTCTATATTTTGTGATGTATTTTCGTAAACCTCAACTTTTGTGCAATATTTATATAATGGGCTAGTTATTTTATGTTGGGATGATTGATGTAGCTTAACTTAGTTTAAGTAATTTTAATGTTTGTTTATTAATGTTGAGCTTATTTCATGTGTGTTTGTTGTTGAGATTATTCCATGTGTTTGATTGATCACCAAATATATGTTTTGTGAAGTGTATGATAATCGAGAGATATTATGCATTTTAGACCAAATAACAAATGCTCTAGGTTCTTGTTAAGGATAGAGATATACCTTAAACCCTAGATGATCCATTGAGCTATTTTCACAAAGAGTTAATGCAATTGATTGGGCCTTAATCGACATAGAGATATAGTAGGTTAGACCAATTGATTATGGTTGATTTCACTCGAGAGAAGTAATTAGCTAAGCTTGGAAAATCGGGTCTAACATTGTAAATGAGTAATTTATTAATTTGCATGTGTTGAGAAATTACTTAAGCGAGAGTTAAGTGAAATCATGAATCCCAACTATTTTATCTTTCATTTTTCTTATTTTAATTCGGTTTAAAATTAGTTTCTTTAATTTAGAATTTACAAAAATCCATCTTTTTAATTGTGTGTTTCTCTTTGTTGTTAGAATTAAATTAATTAAAGTTATATAATCTAGAGTATACATTCCTCGTGGGATCGACAATCCGGACTCAAAAAGTCCACTTTATTACTTGTACGCGACCCATGCGCTTGCGGTACACTATTTTGAGCGAACAACTGCCTCTCAGGCTAGTCTCAAAGACCTCTGATAATCAATTCTAGAACACGGCCATGACCGCCTCAGTAAACTATATCATACACGGTCGACCGCCTCAGGGTAATATCATACCCGGTCAAGACCACTCAGGTGCAGTATAGAATACGGTCAAGGCCGCCTCAGTGAACTAGAATAAGCATATAATCACGGGTACTTTTCTGGCCGATTTCAATTTCACATATTTATCTCACATTTCATTGACTGCATCACAAGTCTTACATTTCTTTCAACATATAATCGTTTCACAATCTTTCCAATTCCAAATCAATCTCATATTCTCATAATATTTCACAATAATCACATAATTAGACATATAAATCACATAATCACGTCTTACGTAATTATATAAGCAATTATAAATATTTGAAAATAATTTAGATTTTTCCACTCACCAAGTTCTCGGCAATGAACTAGCTAGGTCAATATACATTTCCAATCTTCTTTTCATCTCCTTAATCCATCATACCAAGTTAATTTGGAATCCCATACCATTCCAAGAGATCACATCCTTTCATATAATTGCCTCAAGCACTATTCCTATCATTCAGAATAAGAATTAATTAATACTAACTAGATGTATAAAATTTCCAACATTTTATCCCAACTAATAAAATCACTAACAACATTTAAATCCTTTACTAAAGTTCTTTTAACATCATATCCTTAATAAATAACACTTAATCTAATTTCCATAATAAAATTTCCAAGAAATCCCAATAGTTGACAAGAACATCACTATATTCCCAGAATTTTTAAAGTTGGTACTAATTTCTGCATAAAGAAATCTGTCTCCAAACTATTGACAGAAATAGCATTTTTGGTAACACTTTCAGAGATAGCACCTGTGTGAATTTGACCGAAAATTGGGAGGAAAAAACCATGAAAAAATAAGTAAAATCATACTCAAATCCTTATCCAACTCTAATATATCATAATCACATATTTAATATCATATAAACACAACAAACTTAAGGATTGAAGCAATAATTTTCAAACCCATTTCCAAAGTTTCATTTTCTTTCACCTCGATCTTTCAATAAACATTCACATGCCATATTCTTGTCTAATAACCCAAAATAATATCAATAATCCCTAAAATTTCGAATTTAAATAAAATCTATATAAACCATAAATAATTTAACATCATATTATACTCACCTCTTGAAGTTAAAAAGAAATTACATGGAAGAGAACTCGAGATTCAACAGCCGACTTTTATTTCTTCCATTTTTTTTCCCTTTCCTGTTTCGTCTCCTCCCCAGCCTTCTGTGCATTTTTGTGTCCTTCAAAAATGAGAGAGAGAGAGAGAGACTTATTCTTATCATCTCATCTATTGTATAAGAATAATATAATTTCAGCTTAAACCCCCACACTTTCAGTATATGAAATTAAGTCCTTAACTTTCAATAACTGCAATATTTTCTATTACCTCAGCCCTTGAGCTTTAATAATTTCAACTAAACTCCCAGTAAAACCATTTGTTCAACTAGGTCCTTATTCGATTTAACCAATTGAATATTTTACTAAATAAATTCTTGACTTTTGACTAGCACAAAAACGGGTTATCACAATATATATATCATCTAATAAATTGAGGACATTGAATGGGAAATGAATCTCCATTTGTTGATGTAAATGCCTTAGTTGTGAGAGATGAAGTTGTGGAAGTAGATGAGATAACACTAGATAATTGGGTTGGAGTGAACGAAGAGGTTATAGATGAGGCTAGTGGGATTGTGCCGGAGGTTGGGATGAAATTTACATCATACGATGAGGCGTTCACATTTTACATGCAGTACGCTTACAGTGTCGAGTTCCCGGTAGGAAAAGAAATTCCAAAAAAAACTCAGACGATGGTTGTGACAATTCAAACTATGAATGAATTTGTTTGACATCATTATTAATTCATAATGATGCTAAAATTTAATATCTTTCAGGGTGTTCAAATGCAACCGTTTGGTGGAGCTTATGGAGTCAATTGGACTGCAGGTTATAGGATAAACCAACCGATGATGCCATTATATTTACCTCAGCATCCTCAAGAGGAAGATCGTGGATGATTACAAACTGCTCTAGTGCTGAACATTTGAAATGAAGAATACGTTTGCTGCCTCTATGAATTTGTTGACTTTTAGTGTTTTGGTTACATTTAATCATGTAATGTCGACTTGGTTTAATATTTTAGTTGAGTAACTAAGTAATTTTGATTTTAGATATGTAATATTTAAGCTTCTTTTGAGTTAACAGAGTTATGAGCCTTCATTTGAAGCTTATTTATGTTCTCTCTTATTCCCTTATCTGTTTCACTAGACATTACATAGTGTGAAGCTTAAATTGTTCCATTTATGGTGAAAAGAATCTGGATAGCTAGGGAAAGTACCAAGTGCAGGAAGCAAAATAAATTCATGTATATGGAATTTGTTCAAAAATGAGAAGGAAAATGGTGGTGAATATTTCTATTCTAGTTCACTGTTTTGTTAAAATATATTTACTCTCCAAGACAAAATTCCACCAAATATGCATTTCAAATAAACAAGAGTTAACATATAAACATTACTCATCCCATGTGCATTTAAAATCTACCAAAAGAGTTCCTTAGGTGTTACAACATACAATACACTTCTTCGAATAAAGACGCCCTACAACATTAAACTATATCAAAATTCACAAATCTCGCATACATCTATTGATCCGGTAACTTCTCTTTCCCTTTCCCACTCGCACTTTGTTTGTTCTTGCGAAATGTGATAGCGTTTATTTCCACGTCTTCTTCGTCCGATATCAGTGCACATGTTTTCAGTAGGCGTGACAAATCATCATTGTCTTCTCCTCCATTTTTTAGCTTGATGCACATTGCTCGAGGACGCATCTTGCCATTCGAAGAACCGACAGGTCATGCTGCTATAGGAGTAGAAAAGCCATCCATGATTTTTCGTCATTTTCTCTGCCTCAAACAGTCGCAAGATTCCCTGTCCACATCTCAGGCAAAGACTCTTTGTTGGGAAATTATACAACCAGTGATCGATCAATCTACAGCTGTGACAGATTCCATAATTCTTTCCCCACATAACATGTTCCTGAAATAATTCAATAACACAGAATCAAAACTAAACACTTGAAGTTGTTCAAGAATTCAAAATTATAGAACAGAATCTAGCTTTTAACATATTGGAATGGGTAAATAAGAGAGGATATATACCAAGAATTCTTTCCCCCTCACAATATAGCTAACCTACCTTATACAACATCCAGTGTTTTCTTTTCTATCCCAAATTTCCATTTTTTCTAAAAGAAAATAACTAACTTATCTCACTGAAATTTGGTCACATACAACACTCAAACTTCCGCAAAATGTGGTCAAAGAACATGATTGGGGTCACAGGATTTATTTTCAAATGGAGAGTAGATATCACCAAAAGTTCTATTCTCAGCATACTCTTGGGCTCAAACACATTTTGGTTTTTCCACCTATAATGCCGTAAACCCCAATCATAGAACATAGAGCAATGCATAAAATTTACCATCTCATTTCATCATGGCATTTACACAAACAATTAAATTGCATATACAAAGAAAAATAGATGCAGAAACATACATGAAGATTTGAGATCATACGAAAATTATAATTTTCGAACTGAATGAGCAAAATAATTGGACTGAAATGAAAACAAATCACATGGTTCTTCGATTATACTACCAGTACCAAGATGAATCCTACTTATTTTAGTTACCAGCACACCTACTATTTATGTTTAATGTGTTTAATTGATTTAATTTTCTAGGTGGAAAAAATAGGGAATTTTCAACTTTTATTATTTGATTGACATTATTTTTCAAAGTAAAATTTATCTATTTTAATAAAAAATATATATATTTTTTAGTTTTTTCACACATTTGTATTTGATAATAATAATGTTAATTTTTAGGAAAAAAATAAATTAATTGATAACCACAAAAAGGATCAAACGTAACGAAAATGGTATAAGATTTTCCATGAAAAATAAAATCTCTTCCCATTGGAAAACGAATTCATCCAAAACAAGAAAAATACCGTATTTCGAGATTTCGAGGCAAGTGGAAGAATGAATTCGATGGAAAAACTTAGGCAACCAAATAGTATAAAGTTAAAAAATTACATGAAAAATCATATTTTTCATGAAAAATATTGCGTATTAATCGTAGCCTTAAAAGAAATGTCTTGTTTTCAACAAAAAAATAAAAAATAAAATAAAAAATTTGCAAAATATGCTTTTAAAAAATATTTTTAAAAAAATCTCGGACATGCAATCTGTTTGTTTTTCATTGCGAGAAGATTCGTTTGATTTACGTTTGAAAATCGCAGCTTTTCTCCTGTAAATTATGTCCTTCATCGATGAATTTCAATCCAGTACGTACCGCTTCTCTTTTTACCTCTATATTTGTATGGTTTCATCTCGAAGAATTGTTTGTTTGCGTCGCAACCCTAAAATATCAAAATGTAACAATTGAACATGGATTCTTAACTTTTTATTGAATTAATTATATTTTTTGTCCGATAGTCACCTGAATTTCTTATTGCACTGAAAAAATGATGCTTCTGCTTCTGCTTATTTTTTTTAATTAGATTTGGAAGCTTTGCCGAATACACTACAAAGGAAGTACTCATTGTTGCACGATTTGGATAAAAGTTTACAAGGTATGTGTTTAACAGTTAAGTGATTGAAAAGCATAGAGTTTATTTTGCTGTTTCTTGTTTCTAGATTTGTTTTCAAAACTTCCGATGGCTTTGCTTGATGTAGGATATAGACCAGAAAAGAATTTTGAATTAGAAAAGAATTCATTCAAAATTTACAATTTCAAGGTCTGCTTTACTATGTGAATGTACTCTTAGTTACGTATCTATTATTTTTTAAAGCATTAAAGCAGAAATTATGAGTGTAAATTATAATTATTGGATTTTTTCTCTCATGGAAACACTTGTAGCACGTTTGGTACACCACATTGGATTAGGGGATAGGATTTGGAGGGATAGGATTGGGGAGGATCCAATTAAGAGGAAAAGGATTGAGGTGGATAATGCAGAATTATTGGAAAAAAAATTTAAGTTGTTTATAATATTTTTATTTAAAAGCAATTTTTCTTACTTAGAAAATTTTGAATTATAACTTAATATTTTCTTGTAAGTAAAATTTTATTTTGTAATAATTAGTTTTTTTACATAAGCTTTTTACTTATGAGCAATTTCTTTTACATATAATTGAATTTTTGCTTATACATAAAATTTCTTTTCTTCTACAAAGATGTTTGGATAATTTAATTGTTTCTTACTTTTAATTATAAAAGGTTTTGTTTAATTAAATATACTAATATCAAAATAAATAACCTGATTATTTTTAACTTCCAGCTTCCAGCCTCCAGTCCTAATCAAATCCCAGGATAATTTTAATACCCGGAATGCATGCACCAAATGTTGTACTGACTGACTTTACTCTAATATGGTTATCAAACACACACTTAGTGGATTCAATTTATATAATCAATGCAAAAATTCTAACCAGTTTCAATTTAAATTGAATTATAGGTTATTTAAGGCCTAAGAGAGTTTTTCTGCACATGGAAAGAGTGTGATTGCTAATTTTAGCATTAAATTGACTAATCAATTGTTCTCTGTATCAAATTCCTTGATGAAGTGATTACAAGGTTGGGGAGTGGGATTGACTCATAAAATACTAAAGAAAGATGTTCAATTGCATTTTTTTAATCTTCTAAGAGAGTAACCCTTCTTCCTTGTTTGTGCGATATTTTATTTTATCTCTCTCTTTAACCTTGCATTTTGCATGTTTTATAGGAAAATATTACTGACCCTTCCCAATTTATATAAAGCTATTAATAAAACAATTTCTCAGTTAAGAATCAGGCAAAAGGATATTGATTTAAACAACTCCTCTGTGTATGTGTGTGTACCTACTATGATGCTTGATTTGGTGCTTAGCATGCCACCTTTTAAAAGTAATTTGACAGCATGTCGCTAAGTTTTTACTTTCCTGTATCAATTTTATGTATCTGGTTCACAATGTATATGGACAGAAATCCAGCGACAAAATGAACAACGCTGTGAACAGGAAATAGATGATATGAAACGTGGGATCAAGTCTGGTAACATTACGCCAAACTCGTCACTACTAAAATTCTCAGACGATGCTCTGGATGAGCAGAAACATGCCATCAGGATTGCTGATGAGAAAGTTGCATTGGCGATTCAGGCTTATGATCTGGTACTAACAACAGAAAGCCTTCTTATAGTAATATGATTTGAATGAATGTGTTTTTCTGCTGCTTGTTTTATTTTCCAATAAAATAGAAACTTTACTGGTGGAAAGGTTATTTGCTGGACCATTTGTCCTTTTTTTATGGTAATTGTATTGCTCTACAGTGAACCTTTATATGATTAATTTAATCCTGCATATGTTTGATTCTGTAGAAAAACTTAAACTCCCCACTTTTTAACATCTGCCACTGTTTTTACAATTAACAATATAGTTTTGATTTGAACAATTTTCTTGGAACTTTGTTGCTGTTATATCTCTTGTGATTTCAAATGCGTAGAACTTTAGATAAAGTTCAAATATGAGGGAAAAAGGGTAGTGGACATTTAAGCTTATGATGATGATTATGATGAGGAGGACTCATGTAAATGAGTACTAAAAGTTGTGGTTGTAAACGAATTTTTAGAATATACCATGACTTCCTAGTATCTCTATCTCAGTCCAGTCCTGCAGCTGCCGCTTGGGAACATGACTCCCAAGTGTTGAATTTGTGCTCCATGTTAAAGATCCATAACCAGTGGTTAATACCTTGATATGATTGTACAACTTATTTGTGCCATGGCATGAATCTCGTCACCGTGTCTTGGAACATCCATGTAGTTGAGTAGATTACTCATCTCTTTAAGATATCTCTGTCATGAATGTTTGGCTTAATTGGAAGTAGTAATATTCAATGACTTGGTGTAATATACAACAGGTAGATTCTCATATTCAGCAGCTTGATCAATATCTGAGAAAAGTTGATGAAGATCAACGACGTGGTGTGTATCATTAAATTGTAGCAACATTTTATTTATTTATTATTATTATTTTTTAACTGATCTGATGATGTTTGCTGAGCGTTGGAACCTCATTATGTTTTATCTTTCAATTTCACATTATGCAGAAAGAGAAAATGTGGCAGCAACTGGATCAGCCTCCACAGCTCCTGATCATATAATGAAAACTGGAAAGGCTGGCGAGAGTAGCAACAGAGGGCGTAAAAAGTAATTGCTCATTCCACACTTTTATTTTTTGAATTCTTTATCAAAAGGAGAAAGACTGCAATGGATCTCATTGTTTAAAACTGAATTATAATGAAGTACAAGTTTCCTTTAGATTTTTGAGTACGAGATTGGTAAAAAGAAGACATGCCCTGGAAAAAAAGGATCGTACTACTAATAAATAAATATAGAAGAACATGAAGGACAATATGCTGTTTGCAACTTCTGAACATTATTATTATTATTATTATTTTTTTTTGGTACTCCATTCGTCCCACAAAGAGAGTCCCCTACCCATTTTCACACGGATTAAGAAATGTTAATTAATGTTGTTGAAAACATAAATTTTACGATCACTTTTCCTAATATACCCCTAATAAATTTATGTAGTTTCCCACAAAATTGAAAGAGTATAAATTTATTTAGATTATTTAAATAAGGGGAAAATGAGACATAAAATATTAACTTCACTTTAAAATGAAAGTGGACTATCTTTGTGGGACGGACGGAAAAGGAATAGTGGACTATCTTTGTGGGACAGAGGGTGTATTATTTTTGCCAGCCGACTAAATATAAATATGAGTGAGAAACTGGTTATATACTTATATTATAGGACACAAGTACACCATCCCTGGACCAAATTATATGCTGTCATTCAACAAGTTCCAGCATTTCTTCTATATTTCTGTCTCACGAGAAGATTAGATGATTTTTCGAGCAATCGTCCTGTGTTTGAAGATCCTCTCTATATGTTCTTGTTTTGAAAGTGATCATCCTGAATTGATGGTAGATGGGAATGAACTTGAATTAAAGTAAAAAATATTTATTTTGCAGGACTCGTCTTGCTACAGCTACAGCGACAGCAGCAACACCAACAACGAATACTAGTATGGAGCTAGATCTACCAGTTGATCCCAATGAACCAACATATTGTTTCTGCAACCAAGTGAGCTATGGAGAAATGGTTGCGTGCGATAATCCTGATGTACGTAAACAAGTTCTATGATTCTTTATTCTCCTTTTTTCTTGTTGAGCTTTACCTTTTATAATATCTAATCTAAAAGAGGCAACTGTTTTTCAATAGTGCAAGATAGAATGGTTCCACTATGGCTGTGTTGGTCTGAAAGAGCAACCCAAGGGCAAATGGTATTGTTCAGATTGTGCCGGGAAGCGGAAGCGTAGGAAAGGCAGATGATGGATCCATTCAACGTGCTTTACTCAACGGTCCTGCATGGCCAAGTTCCGCTGTTGATATAATTGCAAAATAGAAACTAATTTGCATCTTCTTTTTTGTGGTAAATTTGTGCCTGCTCTTAGGATTGGATTTAAGTATCTTTGAATTAGTAGGTATCATCGATAGAGGCTAGTGTTTGTATGTTTACACAAACTTTTATGGGTGAACACTATTTGATTTGGAAGGTTTGTAGCAAAATTTCAAATCGGCTAAACAGTTTGATATTTTTCCAAACAAAATCAAATCAAACAATTTTACTTACTAAACCAAACTAAAAAAAAAATATTTTTTTTTTCTTTTCTTTTCTTTTTTAGCAATTTGGTGCAGGTTGAAATCACTGTTTGTCAATTAATAAATTAGTAGATTACAAACGAGCTTAAAGATACCTATCGTCTAAAATTTTGAGTTTAAAATGAGTACTTCATGTTTTTTAATGATAATGTTTTGTGATTGACTGACTTTTGTATTGTTTCAAAATTAAAGATGTGAATTATATTGTAAGAGATTGAATCGATCGTTTAGAAATATGATATGAAATGTAAAGATGATTTGAGATGTTTGGATAATTGAGAATTTGAGTTGGGTAATTTAGTAAATAGATTTATTAGATAACATTTGATGGGTTTGAAATTAAAAACGGGCGAAAATAAAACTTGATGAGTTGAGTGTTTAAAACCATGATTTTGACAATTGAAATATAAATCAAATCATGTAAAGCAATTTGAAAAATCACTTATTGCAGTATGTTTCAATTTAATCATTTATTTGTTCACCTCTAATGTATATTATCAGGTGTAATTTTTTAAAGAATTACTCTAAAATTACAACAAAATTTTATGACGTTATAATGGTGGCTTGTATATTTCCTCTTTTGGAGCATCTGCAACTCTACAACAAAATTTTATGACATTATAATGGTGGCTTGTATATTTCCACTTTTGGTGCATCTGCAACTCTATGTAATTTAACATAAAATCACTTTTACAATCAAATTTACACATTCTTGGATTTAAATCAAGATTTTCCTCCAATGATAGATGTATAGTAAAATTTATAAATTTAATTACTTCATGTTATTTTTTTAATTTGCACAAATATTCTTCCTAGTAAATTTCTTAAGTTAATTTAGTTTTGATTTTTGTATTTATATGTATATTACGAAAAATTTTGAAATTTTTTTAAGAAATTAAAATTTTAATTTTAAAATTTTAAAATTTGATTTTAAAAAAAAAAAGGAGATTTGTTAAGATATTATTTAAAAATACTGAAAACTAAGGAAAGTACCTAGTAGGATAAAAGTAAAATTTGGAAAAACAAAAGAATTTCATGAACCCTTCATCATCACACACTTCAAACGAGATAAATATAGAGAAAGAATTTCCCAAAATTATTTTAGACTTTGAATATTTATTATCATTACATCAGACTCAAATTATTGTTATAGATCAAACTCTAAAAGAAGACTATAATACTTTAGATAAAGTTATAGACATCCAAGGATATAGTAGTAACCTTTATCCTTTTAAAAATTATATTAATAGAACCAGTAAAAGAAGTTTTGATTTACAATTTAAAATCAAAGAACTTAAAGAAATCTTAGAAACAAAAATTCTAAGAACAGATAGTGAATTCTATCCTTTCTATTTAGAACAATATAGAATAGAGACAGGATATTATAGACAAAACTGTGAAAGTCTTTTAGACCAATAAAATAATTCCGCATACAAGCCGAACTCTGCATCCAACCTTAGAATAAACCCTTCTACGCCAATGGCTGTGTTTATTTTAAGTATATACCCCCCCTTTTTTGGTATCAGAGCCATAGCTAATAAAAGATACATAGAATATTTAGATTTAGAACTTTCTAGTCAAAATAAAAAGTTCAAAACCATAGAAAATAATATTTTAAATTGTAATTTAGAAACATCACATAAATTACATTGTTTGTTTTCAGAAGATCCAAGTCAGAATCTTTTAATAGACTTAGTTATAAATTTTGCAAAAAAATTAGAACAAGCTAATAAAAAATTTAGCAAAACTCTTGAAGAAGTTTTAGATCATCTTAAAACAAGAAACTCGGACTTTAAAAATATTAAAGAAAGTTTAGACTTTATTAAAAATCAAAATTGTGTTATTCTAGAAAAAATATCTAAACAAGAAACTATAACTTTAACTAGTAATTTTCCAGAAATAACAAAAATTTTAGATTCCAATAAAGAAATTTTACAAGAAACAAAAAAGATTAATAATAAAACAGAAGAACTAAAAGGATACATTCTTAGTTAATGAACACAGACTTTGAATCAAAAAAAAAACTACAAGGAAGCCTTTAATTATTGTAGAATTTTCCATAAGGATCCAGAAGGAGTAACTAAATTAGATTCTCCAAAAACTACTGAAGGTATTTTAATCAGACAAAACAATATAATTATTACCCTTTTAATTAGTTTACACAAAAAATTAGACGCTTTTGATAAAAGAATTGATCCAGAAATAGAAAGTGATTTAAGAACCATAACAAATAAATTAGGAAATTTAAATATCAAAGAAACAGGTAAAGAAAAAATTACAAGGAGATTATCCAGAGAATTAAAATTTCCAAGATGAATTTAACAACTCCATTCATAGGAAGATCTAGAACAATTAGTGAAGGAACATCAAGACCAAGTACATCAGGAGAAAATAGAAATTTCTTAGATAGAATTTTAAGAAGAGTAGAACAACATAATCAAAATATAGAAGAAATTATTGACCCAGAACAAGATTATGCAAGATTCCAGACACATGGATTAAGAGTACTTAATCCTGATATATTATACAATAGAGGAATTTTCGAATCAAGAACTCAGTTTTTTAGACATCATAGAGAAGTAGAAATTCAATGTATTAGTAATCAAGTTGTTAAGCTTAATTTAATCTCAGAAGATTCTAAAAAAGAACTCAGAAAAAGAAAATTTAGATTTATGCACTTAGGATTAATTGTTATAGGAATAAGAGGATTAACTAGAAGAAGTTTAGGATGTAAAACTTTAATTACTATTTTTGATGAAAGATTTAATAATATAGAAAAAGGACAAATAGCAAGTATGGAAGTAGACATGAATAATAATACTGGTATTATTTATTGTAACCCAGACTTTTTGATGACAATCAGAGATTTTTCAGAAAAAATAAAGATAGGCATCCAAACTAAAGGATATGAAGATACAAATAGTGGAGAAAACCTCTTAATAAACATAGCATTTTTAGGAAGATGTTCAGTTGATTCCCAAACTAAATATAAAGTTTACATAGATAAAGTAGTAGGATTAATGAGTAGTAAAGGAATCAATATGGTTAAACCAAAAGAATTTTCATCAGAACAATTAGCAGGATTAGAATGGGATATGGATAAATTCTTAGAAGAAGAAGCCAAACCCATAGCACCCAAAGAATCATTAACTTATAAAGATTCACAAGGAAGAACAAGCCTAAGGTTTACAAATTATACCTATGTACCAAGAACTAATGATGAAGAAAACCAAGAAGAACATTATCAAGAAAATGTTCACATAGAACTAATAGAAGAAGATATTGATAAAATAATTTATCCAAAAGAATTAGGAATTATTTTAAATAAAGAAGAACTCCTAGAATTAGAAGATCAAATGTATATTTTAAAACAAATAAAAGAAAATGAATATTTGTATTATGATTCAGAACAAAATATCAGGACAGGAATTATTAAAGAAAATGATAATAATACAGAAGTTACAGATTATAGTTATACAAAAGAACTTATGGAAGATACAACTAGATACAGAACATTTGATGAAACCCCTTTTGATAAGACTGTTAAACATGAGATTTTAACTTATGGAGAAGGTTTTCCTCCTAGAGGAGCCTATAATACATATAATGAACCACCACAAAATAGTAAATACATAGCAAGAGGAAGTGAGAGGCCTTTAGAACAAAAAATAGAATTTCAGACAGCCTCTAAAGCACAAATACTAAACATCACAGCACATGATTCACAGACATGGACAAATGTCATAGATGTTTGGAAAAACACTATAGTAGGACATTATATTAGAAACATACAAGATATGGAACCTTCAGACATGTATAGATACTTAGAAACATTTTTAGGAGAAAGTACAAAGGCAATGTGGGAAGCCTATAAGATAGAAAGAAAAGAAGAATATGATCAATTAATACAATTAGGAAGTAATCCCTACAATTTTGTTAACAAAATACAAATTTTAGTCACAGGAGCAGACCCTAATTCAGGAAATATGAGTATACAAAGGAAAGCAATGAGAGACTTAGAACAGCTTAATTTGTATAAATGGACTAAAGGCAAGTATGTAAAAAGATTTTTAAATGAATATTACTATCAGACCTCAATTTCAGGAAATACATTTAATCAAGAAATAGGAAATAAGCTATTTCATAAATTACCAGGACCATTAGGATTAGAAATTACAGAATCATGGAATAATTTAGCATCAGTAAAAGAATTTCCAGATAAAAATTGGAGTATAGGACAAAGAATACAACATGTAATAAGATGCCTAGAAGGTAAATGTGTAGAACTACAAATACAAAAGCAATTAAAAAAGACAGATTATAAATTTTGTAAAGATATTTTTACACCTCAAACTTATGGAGCTTCAACATCTAAACCTTATAAGAAAAAATACAAGAAGAAATTTAGAAACCCAATTAAGAAAAGATATTTCTTAAGAAAATCAAATAAAATGAAACCTTATTTAGACGAAAAAAGGCATGTTAGAAAATTTAAGCCAGAAAGGACTTATAAAAATAAATTAAATTGCTTTGTTTGTAATAGCAATGTACATTTAGCAAGAACATGTCCTAAAAGAATAAACAATTATGATAAGAAAAGTACTCTTATAGAATGTACTAATGAAGATTTAATACAATTAGATGAATATATTTCAGACAAAGAATCTATTTACAGTATCATATCAATAGAAGATCAGGCTAATATAGAAAAAGAACAATCTGATTATGAAATCTTAGATGAATTTACTAAATTCAAAATAGACGAAGAATCAGAATCAGAACAAGAAACTGAATTCATGGAGACATATATAGATCCATGTAAGCATAAATGGCAAAAGAACATAGGAATGGATAACATAGCATGTTTTATTTGTAAATGGTATCCAGCAAGAAAACTTAGAGCTAAATGTTTAGAATGTTATAAAGAAGCATGCATAAGATGTTTAGAAGAGAATTTGATTCTAGAAAAAGAAGAAACAAACATCGAAGAAGAAAGAAATAAGCTAGAAATTTCTGAAATCAGAATTCTTAGAAAAAGAATTGAATGTTTAGAAGAAATGCAAAAGTTAGTAATTAAAAGAATTGAAATTTTAGAATCAAATAAAAAAGATAAGCAAATCATGATAGAAGACCCAGATTTAGAATGCTCACAAATTAATTATGTTCAAGTTGTTTGTAATCCAGAAAAGCTTAAAACAATCAAAGTAAAATGTCAGATAAGAATAGGAAATTATATAATAAAATGTTTAGGATTAATAGACTCAGGAAGTAGTAATTGTATAATAAATAAAAGACTTATTCCAAATCAATATGTTATAGAATCCAAAAATCCAATTAATGCACAACAAATGGATGGAGGATTATATACATATACAGAATTATTAAGACCAAACAGTAAAATAAGTTTTGAAACAAATTGTGGCCTTAGTACAGAATATACATTACCAAGAGATTCTACATGGGTTAGATCCCTCAATTTAAAAGAAACAGACTTTATCATAGGACTTAGTTTTTTATTAAAGGACAATGGTAGTGTTACAATTACAAAGGATTTTATACATTTCCAAAAACATACATTATTTACACCAGCCCAGACAATACATTATCCATCAGAGTACGCTGAGAAGCGTGGTGGAAGCCCCAAAGAAGAAAAAATCTGCCCCTGTAACAAAGAAAAAGAATGTCAGTTGTTAGAAGAAAAAGAAGATTCAGAGTTAGAAGAAGTTGAAGAATTAGAAATAGATTTTGAATCTTTAGAATTTTTAGATAATGAAAAAATTTATGACATGTTGGTTACAGAATAAGATATAGAGAATTTGATAAATAGATTAGAAAAAATGGAAATTTTAGGAGAAAATGTTTTAAAATACTGGGAAAAAGACAAGATTTTTTGTGAAATAAAGATTAAAAATCCAGAATATATCATAAGAACCAAGAACATAGAAGCAACCAATTTGGATTTAGAAGATTTTAAAATGCATATAGAAGAACTAATGAAATTAGGAGTCATTAGAAGATCAGATAGCCCTCATAGATCAGCAGCTTTTATTGTTAGAAAACACTCAGAAATAGTTAGAGGAAAAAGCAGAATGGTAATCAATTACAAAAGACTTAATGATAATACAATAGATGATGCATATAAAATTCCAGATAAGACAGTTTTAATTAATAAGATACAAGAATGTAAAATTTTCAGTAAGTTTGATTTAAAATCAGGATTCTGGCAAGTTAAAATGCACCCAGATAGTATTAGATGGACAGCATTCACATGTCCAGAAGGACATTATGAATGGTTAGTCATGCCATTTGGATTAAAAAATGCGCCTAGCATTTTTCAAAGAAAGATGGAAGATATCTTTAATAAACATAGTAAGTTTATTATTTCATACATTGATGATATTTTAGTCTTTAGTAAAAATAGGAGAGAACATAGAGGACATTTACAAATTGTATTTTCAGAATTCATTAAACACGGTTTAATCATTAGTAAAAAGAAAATGATTTTATTTAAAGAATATATAGACTTTTTAGGAGTAAATATAGGCCAAGGAGAAATTAAGTTACAGCCTCATATAGCTCAGAAAGCCTTAGAGTTTCCAGATAAACTAGAAGATCTTAAACAAATCCAAAAATTTTTAGGATTAGTAAATTATGCAAGACCTTTCATTAAAGATTTAGGAAAAATTGCAGGACCTTTATATTCCAAGACCTCTCCAACAGGACAAAGACATTTTAATCAAGAAGACACTAAACTTGTACAAGAAATTAAGGAAAGAATAAAGAATTTACCAAAATTAGCAATGCCTTTAGATACAGATTTCCTTATTATAGAAACAGATGGAAGCATATTAGGATGGGGAGCCATTCTATTATGTAAACCTAATAGATATGCAGATAAAAATACAGAAAGAATTTGTAGATATAATAGTGGTAATTACAAAGAAAAAGGAAACATGAGTAGCATAGATGCAGAACTCTTAGCTGTTAATTACGCCTTAGATAGTTTTGAATTATTTATTATTTCTAAGAAAGAAATTATTATAAGAACAGACTGTGTTGCTATAGTTTCTTTCTATAATAAGTTAAAATTAGATTCCAAGAAAAATAGTAGAAGGAGATGGTTGAATTTTGTAGATAGAATTACTAATACAGGAATAAACATAGAGTTTGAACATATTAAAGGAGTAGACAATAAGGCAGCAGACATTCTTAGTAGAATGGTAGAAAATAAAGAAAATTTTGAGATTAACTCATCATAATTTTGTTTTCTACAGATGTCTAGACCTCCTCCAAGACCAGGAATTCCTCCGGGAAATTCCTTTGCATCATTTCAGACTCCATCTACTCAGAACAGAACGAATTACTCAGAACGCATTAGATTTGGTAATCAAGAACTTACATGTTTTCCAAGTAGTAATATTTCTTTCAAAGCATTAGCACACGTTTCACTTTCAAGAGAAGAAAAATGTATTTTAGACAATTTGTGGATTTCTTACAATAAGAGTCCAAAGGACCAAAAATACTTTCTTGCATGTTTAAATGCATTGTCAGAACACTTTAATCAGAACAGAACTAGATTTAAGTTTTATGTTGTCATTAAAGGTCATAAGTTAGGAGTCTTTCATACATGGTTAGAAGTCTTAGAAAGCATTAGCAATTTCAGAGACCCTCTTTACAAAGGTTTTACAAATTTGAAAGAAGCTTTAGATTCAGCTAGATAGCTCATTGGTTTAAATTTTTACATTTCCCCTTCTCTCAAAAACTACCAAGACCCGCCTCTTGATTTTTCTCCAAGCAGAGAAGAGAACATTTTTTGCAATCACTGTGAATGTATGAAGAACAATTTCAGAGTGATTAATGAAGCCAATCAGAACCTTGTTTTAGAAAGAACTCACTTACAGAAGAAAATCACAGACTTAGAAAAAGAAGTGATTAGTTTGAAAATAGGAAAAGGTACTACTGAGCCCAGTAAGTCAGTAGCTAGTCCAGCTCAAACGGTAGCTGGTAAAGACTTTTCAAACCCGTTGATGGCTGTGGACTTGCCAAAAGCCCAACAGACTCAGGGAACTGTTGATTTCCCTAATACACAATACCATTTTAATTTTGAAAGAACTCAGCAATTTCCCTTTCAGACAAAATAAAATTGGGACACATTGGGTCAGCCCAGTGGAAAGTTTGATTTTCTTGTTAAATATTCCCATGAATCTCAAGAACAAATTTCTAGCTCAGCCCAAAATCTTAGCCCATTACAAAAAACCCAAGAAGAATCAAGTAGTCAGAATACCAAAGGTAAAGAAATAGTCCAAGAAGCCTAAGATCCAGAGGATGACATTGTTTCTATTAATCAGTTACTTTCACAGATACAAAAACTTCAGAAGACTCCATCTAGCAAAGAAGAAATACCAAAAAGAAAGAAAAATTTTTTTATCAAAAAGAAAAAAGAAAAAGATCTCCAAGAAAAAATGAGTGAGACCATAGAAAAAATTTATTCTCAGAACAGAACAGAAAAAGAAAAAGAAATCTCAGAATACCCACAGATAGTTCCAGAACCAGAAGATAATGAATCAAGTCCAGAAAATAGTCACGAAGGCCATAAAGGAGAAGCTTTTTATAATTCAGACAGTGGAATGTCATTTTCATCCACAGCAGAACATAATCTGAACACATAAGAAAAGAAGATGCTGCCGACGCAACAAGACAAGAGATTTTTAGAAAAGAAGATGCTGCCGACGCAACAAGACAAGAGACTTTTTAGAAAAGAAGATGCTGCCGACGCAATTAGACAAACTACTTTTCAAAAGAAAGATGCTCTTAGGATAAGATGTCCAAAACTTTTTTGACCAGAGTTGCTCGGAGAAACGCATGTCAAAAAAGTAGAAGGCAACTTTAGAAAAGTAAAGACAGCTGTAGGATAGAATTTTTTTCGCTCCCAAGAATTTCTCTATATAAGGAGTTGGTTTTCAAAGAAAGAAGCAAGAGTTTTCAGCCTGTGATCTCCTTGCTCTCTACTCTAAACCTTCCTTATCAGAAAAATTCATCAATCCAAATAGGAACCTCTGTATAGGAAAACTGTGAATACCTCCAAGGTACTTGTTTTCTTTTAAGTTTTATTCCATCCTTTAAGGGATTTTCCGAAAGGGAAACCCTTAGTTGTATTTTCTTCATAATGTTTTAATAAATCTCCATAAAATTTTATCTTTATGTTTTACATTTTGTAATCATGTTTTTAATTTCAGTTGTTTAAATGATGTAAATTTTGTTTGAAGAATTAAATCATTTCATTCTATGCATATCATAAAAGCATAACTTGATCTTTAGAAGCCGTACTGTTTTTAAGTTAACCCTGAGTGACCCAGAGAGATAGGATTGTTGGCCGGAGTGAGCCTATTGTGATCCTTAGATACTGGGGAAAGGGATAAGTTAAAAAAAAAAAAAAGACTGATTTTAGTTTTAAAATAAACCCAAAAAGCATTGTGCTTGCTGGGCAGTGATTTATCCCATTTTAAAATGGGGGATGGGGGTATGTCCGAATATGTGCATATATTCGAATTCACACGCTAAAAGACGTTGAATGCTGGACATTAGTGGGTACAAAGGCGGGTCACACGAGGTGCAAAATTAGATGCAAATGTGTATCCAAATATTCATTTTCCATAGAAAACTTAGAATACATCTAATTTTACATCTCCTCATTGGAGATCATTCCGACAAATTTGGAGTTGTAAATCACCAATTACATCTAAAATATACCACCATTGGAGATGTTCTTAAGGCTTGTTTGCTCATCTCTATTTTTTTTTTTTAATTTTTCTCTCATACATTTTCAACCACGCATTTCTACGAAACTCGTCACTTTTACACTTTTAATCACTTTTTAAACACATTCTCCCAAAAATTCAAAAGTCTTGATGCGAACCCCTTCGGTGTGTTGACCGAAAATTCCCACAACAATTTTAATATCAACCCAAGAAAGCTAAAGTGGTAAAATAAAGGATAAACACCTTAACTCAAGTTTAAATATAACCCAGAATTCAAGGATTAACAAACCCTAGCCCAATGGAAAGAAATAAACAAATTCCAAGGTGGCGGAAATCAACAACAAACACAAGAATAATAATACCCTAGATGTAGTTGAAGAAATTCCAAAGATAATACAAGACAAAGGAGGTTAACCTTACCTCAATGAGTCTCTCTTAAGACCAAGCTCAAATGAACAACCAAGTTATGTTACAAATGAACAAGAAATGTGTATATAAGTACAAAATTGGGCAAAATGTGCAATTTCGGTATTTACAAGAAAAACCCCGTTTTTGTAAAACGGAGTGTTTCGGTCGACTGAACTGGTCGACCGAAATGGGACTTTCGGTCGACCGCAACTCAGCCGAAAGCGAATGAGGCTAAAACAAAAAATCCTCTGTAGAAGATCGGTCGACCGGAAAAAAGTTCGGTCGACCAAAACTTGGCTGAATCTCCAAACTTCCCAACTTGATTCTTGGCTTCTTTTCTCGATTTATTCACAAGGTTTAACCTCGAATCGTGAACCTCTTCGACGTCGGATCTCGTCATGGGTCCCACGGGCAAGTGCATCGATGTTTGGCTTTCTCGATTCTCATCAAGTCTCCTAAAAACAACCAACACCAAACAGGTTCTTAGTTGGACGCTGCTCTAGGCATAGATAAGAGCTATAACAGTCGAAACTATGTAGTTACGTCCCCAAGTCAAGCATGGGATATCGTATACAGAAGTCGACTTCAAAAATCATTGCGTGAAAACACAATACACAGAACAAACATTCCAATTCCAATGAAGAATAAGACAAGTCGAATCTCAGATGCAATTGTAATTTCAATCATACATGAAAGACTATTCATAGATTACCAAGAATGCAGCTGTCTTGAAAATATTACAGATTCCAAATGGTTCTATGATTCCTGCCTTCACCATATCCGCATAGTCGCCTGTTTGCGAACGTATAAATGTTCAAAGAAAATGACAAATTCTATAGAGGTCGATCGAAGCTTTAGCAGCATCATATCCAAGATTGGGGTTGTCCTATTCTAACAACTTTCCAACGACAATAGCACCCTCGACTCCAGCATTTGTGGCAATCGTATATACAGGTGTCTGCAAAGAGAAGTCAACAATAGAGGCTTGATATTGATACAAATAAAATTGGAAAACAAGCATTAAAGTGATCTGATATCCCAATGTGAATATGGAATTGGAAGAGTTAAATTAGCTTGGTAAGGACTCTAGGGTCTCATTAATGAGGAATAAAATTTCAGACCTTCAGCGCATTCTGAATAATTTGAACACCAATCTTCTGATCGTTCTTTTTATGCATACAAAAGAGCAACACCTCCACCTGCATTAGTGTAGTTACTTTTAGCATCTTCCTATGTCGTTCGCTTGTTAGCAGGCTTAAGTCTAAGAATGCAAGACACAAAATGAATACACGTGTTACCCTTCTTCTACATCTGCCTTGGTGGCATTTAAAGCAGTCTTTTTTCTCACTAACTTCGGCTTCACTAGCTCCTCCAATCTACAAGTAAAAGGAAAGATTATTTTTGCTAGTGAAGTTGTAGCATTAGGACAATAACGGAAATGCAATAAAAAAGCGGACCTTCGACACACCTACACCACCGGAAAGCTTAGCAAGTCTTTCTTGAAATTTTACCTTATCGTGCTCAATTCAATTCCTGTCCTAATCTGGAAGTTTGAATGATAGCACGTAAATCGATTAGAGTCGAATGAAGTAGATTTGAAAATACTTTTATAGTTAATTGTACAAGAACAAGTAAATCATCCCAAACTAGGTGTCTATAGATGAAGTAACACAAACCTGTTCACATCTTTCTTCTCACCAGCTCCATCAAGAACAACGTACTGTTACTGTGTCATCCTTAGATATTGTGACCTACGTACAAGAATAAGAACAGAGATAAAGTGTTAGAAGAACAAGAACAATATCTAAAGAATGGTATGTTAGCCGTACCTTTGATTTTGTAGACCTGAAACAAACAGTTATTTTTCGAGATATAGGCCCTGGGCTTTACGGGCTGCCCCCAAAAAAAATTTTTTTAAGGAAAAAACTGAAGGAAAAAAAAAAAAGGGCCCCAAAACCAATGGGCCTTGAAGCCATTGCTTCAGTTGATTCAAGCCAGGTCCGGCCATGGGTATGTATAACTCAAACTTTTTAGACGAGTCAAGCATATCAAACTCCACATCATCCAACTTCATTCCAAGCTCCTGTTATGACCTAGATAACAGGACACACCGGTTAAAAAAGTTGTCACAAGAAACTGAAACTAAGAGAAAGTAAGAACTTGAATCTATATGTGAACAAGACAATAGCTGATCAACTTACCATACTAACAAATAGCAAAGACAGTAGAAAAACATTGTCCATGCCAGCCCATCTAATTCTTAATTTTCCCTTTATCCCAATTATTCTCAAAGATAACAGCAAAGTGATTCATATGCAAAATAGATCATCTGCAAGACATCTCCACCATTATTATAAAGCTTATTAATTAATGACACAAACTACTAGTGAATGTATAGCTTGCATGTGAGTCCAAGCACTTAGCCTAGTGGTTGGCAGCCCTTTCCCCAGGCTTGCCAACCTGGGTTCGAGTCTCATGGGTGGGGTTTATTTGTAATCAAAAAATGTATAGCTTGCATGTCTCCTGTACACGGACATATAGATCTAACTACCACAGACCATTTTTTAACTTGACTTGGGGTTAAAAAAAGGGGGGACCAGAAAAAACTGGGCACAGCGAATTAGACACAATAAAAACCGACTCACTGCAGAAGCAAGTGTCTAGCTCACCTATCCTTTGCTCACATCCCACATTGATGGAGTACTTACTTGAATTGTGATGACACCCTCTTTGCCCACTTTCTCCATAGCCTTTGCAATCAACTCACCAATCTCTCTTTCTCCATTTGCAGAGATTGTTCCAACCTATAAATGCATAGTTTGAATTAATAGCAGCCTTGCAAGAAATAGAACAAATTAGACAATTAATACATTAAACTTTATTTTCTGCACCCCCTAGAATAAGATGTAGCAGTGCCATTTCAAAAGCATTAGACAACACCTGCTCTAAATAGAATTTTTAGAAATCATTAAAACCTGATAGATAAACCAATGACTTGCAAGTGATAACAAACCTGCACAATTTCCTCGGACGTACTTATCATCCGGGCTCTAGTCTTCAAGTTTGTAACAACTGCATCAATTTCCATAGTAATACCACGTCTAAGATCCATCGAATTCATGCCAGCTGCAACTAACTTGCAGCCTTCAGTAAATATGGCACAAGTGAGGACAGTAGCACAAGTAGTACCTCAAAGTACATAAAAACATGTTCAATAGGACACAGAACTTCATAACAAGGGGAACTGTGATACGAAACAATAATCTCATCTGTGATCTGAAAACTTGCCATCAACAGCAACATCATTCGCAACATTTGAGACCTGCTTTACAAGGCTTGCACCGATATTTTTAACTTTGTCCTTGAACTCAATGCTCTTTGATACCGTGACACCATCCTTTGTCACTTTAGGGGAACCCCAACTTTGTTCAATCACTACATTGCGGCCCTTCACCAATCAAAAAATTACAACATTAGTCAACAACCATAATATAATTGTAGCACTAACCTGTCTAAAAATGACAAAAAGGTTAAAAAATGGCACTTCATTTTGCAATAAGAAATCACAAACCAAAATTCCAAAGCCAATTGCATCATACTGTAAAAAAAATTTCAAGTCTGGCAATCTCTCTCTCTCTCTCAAAATAAATCTTGGTAGTCAGTAGTCAGAAGTTTACTAACTTTATTTCACATGACTAATTGTTGCTAAAAATCAGATCTTTGACCTGATTTCAGACAATTGCACAAATTCATCATATTTTCCTTAATTGGAAATGCACTTAATAATAGAAGAAGAAGAAATTGATCAATGCAGCAGTGTACAAGATGTATTGAAGAACCTTTGGGACCATGGTGACTTTAACAGCATCAGCAAGCTCTTCAACACCTTTAAGCTTCATAGCCCTGGTCTCCACTCCAAATTTAATGTCTTTTACTGCATAGTTTCTGCTCCAACCCAATCCACAACCAACCTGCATCAAAGCCACAAGATTTCCATCATCCGTAATCCCAATATAAGAAAATAATAAGGCAAAAACAAGGTGGTATGATATTAAAATTACCTGTTGGCTGCTGTTTCTAGCAACCCTGTAAAATCACTAAAATGAGTTCATCAAAACAAAACCAACCAATTAGTGTACAAAAACTTATGTCAGCGTGCAGAATCAAGGAAATGAGTTTTTCTTTAAAACATTAACTGTGCTTAGTGTGTAGGATCAAGAAAATTGGTCTTTAAAGAAAAAAAGACTGTTGATTCTAGCAATCCTGTACAATCAAGAATATGGGATTTACATAAGATTGAACAATTATACTGCATCAAAACTTGGTACAGTGTGTACAATCAAGAAAATGGGATTTTATCAAACAAGATTGAACAAGTATAATGAATAAAAACTTGGGTCGGTATGCATTTGTGCGTGTGACCATGAGTTTCCTGGTTGCCTTTAATGGTGTGTTCTATTATTATTTTAAAATATTTGAAATTATATTACCACCACGAAATTTGTTCCTCCCACCACAATTTTTATATTTACTTAAACAACCTTAAGTAATATATGACATAAATATCTTGTCTGTAAATTATTGATATATTTATTCATTCCATCATATATTCCGCGTGCCATGAAAATATATATCTCATGATTTGTGCTATTTTGTGAGTCTAGAATCGGCATAGAAGCAATTGCTTTGTTCATATATGAAATGCACGAACAAGAAAGTCTTATGACGGACGAGGAAAATAAGTTGAGTGAGGAGGTGATTCAACAAAGCAAAATTCCCGAATTACAGAAAATATTAGGGTGGCTATATTGCCACCACAAAAATTATTTTCTACACCACAATTTTAAATATTTTCTTTAGTTACAAAAGTAGACATAAATAAAATTACATAAATAACCTTTTAATTTTTTCTCACTATTTTTTGACATTTTTGTGCACACCATAATCTATCAAATAATCTTCTCCAAATGTTTTTTTTCTGAATCCGGTTCTTCTCAAAATGAAAAGAGAAATGTGAGTTAATTATCTCACTAACAATTGAATTGAACAAACGAATTTTCAATAGCAATAAGAGAATGAACAAAAGCACGCCACAGATTCACAGCTGTTCACCCTAAATCTACAGCTTTTCACTAAACTGGAGAAAAAGTGTGTGTGGGTATATATCCGTTTGGTAACACTGTTTGATTTATAAATTGATTTATTTATGATTTTGAGGTAAAAAATAGTGGTTGAAAATTGGAGAGAGAAAATGTTTGTGGTTAAAAAGTGATTTGAGAAATTGTGTGGTTTATACTTTATGTTTAGGTATGTAGTATTCGACAGAGCCAAATCTTCTCCAGCGTGAAGGCTGCGACCAACAAATAACAAAAAGCTTGGGAGTCATAGAAAATCAAATTCTATTGAAAAATCTCATCTTTCTTTCTTCTCCATTATTTTTTTCTCATGAAAGAATGAAATCAAATAAATACGGAGATCTCGTCGGAGTAGATCTATAACCCACCTTTCAGTTAAAGGAACCACTAAATTCAATTCCACTCCATGACCCTAACCAGTAAATTATTTTTCATCCCCTGTGAAGAACAAATTGAGGCATCCCAATATTTTCGGGTCGGAAAGTTTCATCTTCAGGAAACGAGTCAATATTGTCATCTTTCCATGATGCTAAATATCTCTTTGTGCTGGTGCTCCATCCCAATTTCATTCTTGGTATAAGTGTATCAAATGGGAAATCAAGCTATATATATATATATATATATATATATATATATATATATATATATTTGTTTGGTATCATCTTCTTTTCTAAGCAGATGCCCGAATCCAGTAGCTGTGTCCCTGGTTCATTTTTGGAAGAAATGGATTGATGAGAAATGCTGAAATGATGAGTACACCACAATAATTCATTCTTTAATTATTATTTTTTTAAGTTTTTATAGAATTAAGAATATTATTGTAATTTTGTTGTGGTGTATTTATTAAAAATATACTTTAATTATGATGTGATTATAATGTGGTGCAGTAATTAAATTTTGTGGTGGTAATATATTTACCCAAAATATTAATCGAGAGAGAGAATGAAGTTGTTGCCATATAGGAGAAACTGTACAACGTGCAAACTGAAGCAACATCCCAAATGACTACCCTGTTAGAAAAGGTGAATCATTAACGAGAGGAGAAGGAACATTTGTCGTATGAGAAAAGCCTATTGGAAGCAAAAATTGAGAGAAGTAAACAAGAGTCGAAAAGCTTGACTCGATTGGAGAATCATTATACGGAAAATCTGAAAGAACAAAAAGATACGTTCGTCGAATTGAGTAAGGAGCACAAAAAACTCGAATTCAAGTTTTAGAACTCCGAGGGAAATCTCAAAACTACAGAGATGGAGTGGAAGAAATTAAAGAATAGTTCCAAAATGTTGATCAATTGGAAGAAACTGCAGATGACTTGAAGAGGGATTCAGAGATAAAAGGAGACAAGGTTACTACCCTGATAGAGAATCATTGAAATACTGAAGTTAAGCTTTTGTTAACTGGCTAAGAGCTCATAGAAAAATTAATTGGAAGAGATTAAAGAGCAATTCCGAGATGTTTTTATTCCCTCTCTCTCTTCTTAAATTAAAAATTAATTGGAAGAGATTAAAGAGCAATTCCGAGATGTTTTTATTCCCTCTCTCTTCTTAAATTTTAATTTTAATTAGTTTAAGGATATAAATGTAAATTAATAGTGTGTATCTATAAAAAAAAAATGTGTTTAAATGTGGTGGGAGAAATAATTCTTGTGGTGGTAATAAAGTTATCCTATGAGATATGAAAAGAGAAAATGAACTGTTAAAAGATACAAAGTTAGGAATATGGGGAGTTTAGAGGAATAAAGCAAGAGAGTAGATGGAATGCCCTTTGTTTAATTATTGATATTGTTAGGTTGCGTTTGATAGTTTGAGTGGAAAGAAAATGAATTTCAGGAAATTAAATTCTTGGAATTGGAAGTTTAATGTGTTTGATTGGTTTATTTGTTAGGTGCAAAAATGGAAAAAATTTCAACTTTTGTTGTTTGATTGACATTATTTTCCATGAAAAATAAAACAAAATTTAGTTATTGTAATCAAAAAAATATTTTTTATTTTATTTTTTAAACATTTTGTACATGATAATAATAATGTTAATTTTGGAAAAAAATTAATTAACAACAACAAAGTCGTACAAACGTTACGAAATTGATAGCGATTTTGACTAGAAAATAAATTCTCCTAGGCAGGCTAGAAAACGAATGTCTTAAAAAATTGGAAAAGACGCGAGTAGATGGAAAAGGTGGAATTTGGATTGCCTACAAAATCATGCAAATCAAACACTCAAAAGTTAAAAATTGATGGAAAATAGTTGAATTCCATGGAAAAACAACCTTATCAAACGTACCCTTAGAGGAAATTGTAAATGTTAAATTAACTTTAATTCTTATAATATATTAATATTTTAAATTAGATAATTGTATAAAATGTCAGTTTAATAAATAAATCGCATGTAATATATTAAGAAGTAATTTGATATCATAAAATATTAGGCAAATCAATAATTTTTTTATAAAATATTTATGATAAGTCGCAAGAAAATGTGAAAAACTATGCATAGGTAAATTGAATTAATTTCGGAGTATATTTTTTAATGAAAAAAATTAATACTATGCTCCGTTTAGAAGAAACAAAAATAAGATTTTAATATGAGTTAAAGTCAACAATTAATTTTAACTACACATTTCATCCGACTGATAACTTTTCAACCACACTTTATTAATTTCCATCAAAATCTATTAAAAATTTGATTTTAATCATCACCAAACAGTGACTATATAAATTTAAACTAAAATTTTAGTTTTAATTTTTTCATTTTTCCAAAAGTTTTGAAATTATTTATTTTATTTTCTTAATTAGAAAAATAATTTTTAGAAATTATATAAATTAATAGATGATTTTGATAAGAATTGAAGTGTGTTTAAAAATAAAAAGTTTCACTCTCACCCTACTTTGAAAAAAATAAAAAAAAATCTATTTTTATCGGTAATTAAAACGTAATTACTTGAATTAATAATAGAAGAAGTTTATTAAACGCATAATTTTTTTTTTGAAATATTCAATGGAGTTATCACGAGAAATGAAATTTGATGGGACAATATTCTAAAAGTAAATTAAAAGTAACGATGCTAAATTAATATAATTGAATAACCAATTTCGATTTAGTCAATGTGAATAAATTAATGTTTTTGACATACCATTTTCATGTTTCATATGTTTCATGTGCATTCTATTATTTGGGAAATTAAAAAAAATTAAAAATTAAAAATTTTGTTGACATGTTTTATTGCCTAGGATATAGTATGAATCAACATGTTCTTTGGCTTAATTATTGAATAACATCAAAACATGAATTTTATTGACTAGTTATAACTTGCTTGATTTCATTTTCATGTGAACACAGTCATTTGTTGAATTACTACATGTGTAGGAATATGTTTAATACATATGAGGCATATTTATTCAATTTGAACTTATGAATGACTTGTTAGTTCCTAAACTTAGAACTTTAGATATCCCGTCTCTAAAATAGAACCAAACAACTCAAAAAGCAGTTTTTGGGGTGGAATGGTTAAAATGTACATGTATTGATAGGTTGAAGGTCTGTGATTCTTGATTTTCCACTTTAGTTAAAACAGTTTGGTCAACCAAAATTTAAAAAAAGAAAAATGTTAAAGGTCTTATTCTACTCTTCGTAACATTTTTTACTTGAGCAAGTAAGCTTATAAGGGTGTTGAAACTCGATACCCTAAATTCAACTGAATTGGGAGATATCAACCCAAAACTCATTACATGGGTCAATTGGAAAGCTTAAGAGAGAGTGGATTTACACATAAGACATTCAAACATCTTTAAACTTTTCTTTGAGACCTTTGTGACTCTGGTTATTAAGTTTGAGAGATTCTCTGAATCTGGTACCCTAAAGTCGTCTGACTTGGGAGTCATCAACCCAAAACTCACTAAAAGGGTTACATAGAAAAAAAAACGAGAAAAGTATTGCACAAAGATGATAAAAGATAGATACAATAAAAGAAAAAGTCATCTATAAAATAAAATTGCATGGTACAAGCCTTGTTGACTGAAACTGTGGAGAATAAAGGAGCAAAATTGGGGATTGCTTACCATTGATCTGTTGTGCATGCATGTTTCTAATTCTGACTATCTTATTTGGAAAAATGTAATGAAAAATATTTAGAAACCACTATAGATAAAAACCAGGGAGGAGAGAGAAAAACAGTAAATTATGAGCATCCATAAGCGATGAAAGGAAAATCATTAGATTCTAATAGATTGACTACATGGGATTCGAGCTTAATTCTGCACAATGAGCACACAGTGTTGAGTGTATCTTTGCATGAGTAGGCATTTGACATTGGCTATTCACACACACATTTGAAAATCTGGCATGAGATAACAAGAATTATTTATTTTGTTGTACAAAACTCTATGCTACATTACGAATTTGATTTGGAATATGGAGGCATGCAGTAAACATATTGACATTACAAAATAATTGTTGCTTTGCTATTTTTATTTAATTAGTTTCCTGCTACATTGTTTGAGGATGAATAATAATTCTAGTTTGTGGTATTTGATAAGTGTATTTTATGCACTTACTTACATACCTAAATTAGGATAATTTATTGTCATTCTTGAATAAATTCTACATAATTGTTTTATATTTGTTTGCATTTCAAAAATATTCTCAAAGTGACAATACTATAGCAATGAAGTGGAATAATAAACAATTTGAGCTAAAATGGACAAAATGGATGTTGATGTCATCCACCAGGAATTTCAAGAGGAGCTAAGTAGAAGAAATTAGAGTTTGAGGGCTTAATTGAAGATGGATTGAAGTCTGGAAGAAGAATTGAAGTGATTTAGAAGTTCAATGACTAAATTGTTGCAATCAGAAGATGAAGGACTTACGTGCAAATAAAGTTCATGGACCAACTTAAATGTATCGAAAAAGATGGGAATTTCACTGGAAGAAATGAACTGCACGACCACGCTAAACCTACCAGGTGGCCATGCAACCATACGCCATTTTAACAGAACCAGTTTTGGTTCAACTGCACGACCACCAATTTTTAAACTGTGCAATCGTGCAGTTGTCCAGCTGGGAGGGAAAAAGGCCCATGTGCATTTTCAACTTGTGTTTTACCTAGGTTTTGTGGAAAACCTATATATTGGACTTTTCATGCACGAGTTAGAAACATTTGCCTCACCTAAGAACATCATAAAACTCAGATTTTCACTTCAAAATTTTGGGAGATTGGAGCAAAGGGGCGAAACTTGAAGATTACATGAAGGATTGATTCTTGGTACAAACTTCCTTTCATTATGTTATTTTCAATGAATACCTATTTTTATTGTTTTTTGTTATTTAATTATGATGTGTAACTAAACTTTCATGTTGGGATGAAAAATGTATTCTAACTTTATTATTTTAATTCCAAATTTCATTGTTTTATTGATTCATTGAATGTATTGATTTTATTTTGAGTCTAATGCATGAGTTAATTGGCACTAATTCATGATTTAGTGGTTTTTTTTCATAATCCATAAGTGAGCTAACAAACTAGACATATAAGTAAAATCCGGTAATTGGGCAAGAGATGGAGATATATTTTTTTTTATTATCGTGGTCATGTGTGAATTCTTGTGTTCCATGCATCTAGATAAGGAATAATTCGGACCCTCTGTAGAGATACACGAGTGACTTATTTAGGTAGAATTGATTGAAACTCGAAAGAGGAATTTCAATATACATGAGTGAATTCGACCGAATGCATATTTAAGAAATAAAAGTGAAATTATTCACTTGCTTTTAGGATGATTTACTTTATTTTTATTTTGAAGCATAATTATCACGTTTACCATACTTTAGCTCATCTTTTGAATGTCATTCCTTCCTCTATTTGACATCAAAATGCTTCCTCATGCGAGAGGAATCATTGAGCAACCTTATTGTGTGTTTGGTATTGTTTAAGAATTTTTTTTTAAATGAATAGTGATTTTTAGAAGAATGGATGGTTGAGATTTGGTTGAAAAATCAAATATTGTGAGTTTGACTTTTATTGAATAATTGAGATTGATTATTGCAGAAAAATGAGAAAATTTTAATGAGAAATAAGCAAGGGCTTAATTCCACCAACGCATCAATGTCCATCACATCCAACTAGAATCCACATTTTCTATCATGGCCTTCACATCCTAAGCATGGACGTGAACTATCAAGGCACCAAAAAATATTTTCAAGGTTACTAGTCAGCAATTGCCTAAAACTTACTTCTAATACCAATTGTCATAGGGTTATCCTTAAATTATGATATAGAGATTTCACATCTCAGTTAGCCTACTCTAGCACAAGATCACAATTAAAATTGATGAAAATGATAAAGAAATGCAAATGTAAAATGATATATTTATGGGAACTGGTGCTGTAAAAAATCCTAACATTGACGTGGTAGGATCTGGTGATACTTGAATGCGGAAAAAGATGAATTAATTCGCCTTGGATGACCTACAAAAAGGCGAGGAGGATTCTCCCCGTCCCCCCTCCGGTGTGAGAATTAGTATTCTGGAAAAAAGCAGGAAGAATATATAACGGGAAAACGTAAAAAATAATGAATGCCTAATATGTGATCAAATGAGATGTATTTGTAGGGCTGAAAAGCCCATCACCTTCTTTAACTAAGGAATGAGTCATTTTGCTACAAACTTACCTTTTAGGAAGAGTTCTAAACTTATAGGGATTCAGTTTTGATGAGAATCGGGAAAGTCAAACCTCGATGCACGTACCCGGTGGGACCATGACGAGATCCGAAGTTGAAGAGGTTCAAGATTCGAGGCTAAACAATGTGAATAAATCAAGAAAAGCAAGTCGAGAATCAAGTTGGAGCCAAAAAGAAGACGAAATTGGAAACAGCCAATTTCGGTCGACCGAAACTAATTCCGGTCGACCGAAAGTCTGCAGAGTTTTTTGAATCAAGCCTCAGTCAGTATCGGATGAGCAGAGGTCGACCAAAAGTCCAGTTTCGGTCGACCATGAGATCGACCGAAATAAGTTCGGTCGACCGAAACTTATCTTTCGGTCAACCGAAAGTCCTCCGAAATGAAATAGCGGGGTTTTTCTTGCAATTTCCACAAAAACGGGGTTTTACTTGTAAATACCGAAATTGCATATTTTTCCCATTTTGTACATTATATTCTCATTTCTCTTCATTTTGTAAGACAACTTGGTTTGTTCATTAGAGTGCTCTTGAGAGCTAGGTCTTGAAGACCCCCTTTTGAGGTAAGGTAAAAACCTCTTGATCTTATATCTCTTAGGAAATTAATCAACTTTATCTTGAGTATTATTATTCTTGTGTTGTTGTTTATTTCCGCCACCTTGGAATTTGTTTTAATCTCTCCATTGGGCTAGGGTTTTGTTAATCCTTGAATTTTGGGTTAGATTTAAACTTGGGTTAGGGTGTTTATCCATTTATTTACCACTTTAGCTTTCTTGGGTTGGTATTAAAATTGTTGTGGGAATTTTCGGTCAACACACCGAAGGGGTTCGCATCATTTGGTATCAGAGCTTGGCTCTAATTTGGTAAACCTATCTTTACATTATTGTTGTTGTTATACAAAAAAAAAAAAAAAAAAAAAAAAATCCGAAAATTCAAGAAAAATTGGAGAAAAATTATATGTCCATGTGTATTGTTGATTTCATGTATTGGGTATATTGATTGTGAATTTGTTGGGGGTTTCTATTAGCCAAACACTTACTTTCCTACATTATCCAAAGTGTTTGATAAATTGTCCCAAAGAAAAATACCACATTCATGCCTTATTATTCAGTGCCAATAACTTGCTATTTACTTGGGGCTATCCAATTCCCATTATTGAGATTGTGTTATCAACATTGTATCCCATATATTACTTGCTCCATGCATTGGGTAATTGTTGATCCTTCATTCCTTACCACAATTTGAGTTGTTGGGAGTTTTCATACATTCACATTATCCACATTCAAGGTCATTCAAAAATTGAGTACAAAGTGTTTGTTAAATTGATTCATTGAAATTTACACTCTTTGTGCTTATTGTTCTACATCTATACCTTGTCTATTATTTGTGGTTTGTCAATCACATTGCTAAATTGTGTTCCTAGCATCCTATCCCACATAAATATTGTTCCTTGTGAGTTTAGCAAGCACATAAATTCTACTTGCTATTTGTATCTACTTGTTATAAATTCCTTTTTCCTTGTTGGTGATTTCTTTAACTCCACAAGAATTATACTTTGTGGTTTAGTTGATTACCTTCCTTGGAGAACTTGAGAAAGGAGATTTAGAGTGGAAAAAGGCAAGAGTGGTGAGCTCAATAGAGGGTAAAAGCCAAAATTGAGTGAAACACGAGTGAAAATTATTCTTGTGAGAACACTTTCACACTTGCACACCATGTCAAATTCCAATGCTCAAACTCAAGATTTGAAGTACTTGTTACAAAATATTTCAACTACCATGGCTACACAAATGGAGAAGATTGGGGGTGAGTTGGAAAATTTAGGAACAGGAGGGGAGAGTACATCAACTAGTATGGGTGAAGAAAATAGGAATGGTAGGAGAAGGTTGAGGGACAAATTTGAGAATATTGTGTATAGAGATGGAAGTAGAAAACCAAATGGGGAGTTGAATAGGAAAATTAGAATGAATGTTTGGGATGATGAAAGGGATGGTGAACAAAATGGGAGTTTGAATAGGAAAAAAAGAAAGCGGTTAGAAGGTAGGAGAAATGGAGTTGATGAAAATATTGATAGTGCGAGAATGCAAAATTCATCACTCCATGGAATGAGTAGAAGTGGAGAAGTGGAAGAAAATTGGGGAATGGGTAGGAGACGAAGAGAATGGGTAGATAGGAGTGGAGATGGGATGGATGAGAAGGTTAATATTGATAGTGTGCAAATGAAGACTTCATCATTCCATAGGAGGGACGGTAGTGGAAGTAGAGAAGTAGTGAAGGAGATGAATGCTAGACTACCAAAAAATTTTTGGCCCATGATAATGAGAGAGAGAAGGATGGAGAAAATATTTTCTACACTAGATGCCTTGTGGAGAATAGGGCATGTAGTCTCATTATAGATGGGGAGAGTGACATGAATTTGGTGAGTGCTAGTAGGGTGGAGAAATTGGGGTTACCGGTTATGAAGCATCCTAATCCCTATGTATTGCAAGGGTTGAATAGCTATGGGGAGGTGAGGGTAAGGTTTCGATGAATTCAAGTTTTCTCTCATAAAGTTTTATTTCATTTGTAATCAAGTTCAACTTTCGTCCCGAAAGCAAGTGAGAAAAGGCGGAAGGTAGTCTAGCGGAGCAGACTACTGCCGCACGGTGCCCCTTTCTGTGCTAAGAGGAAAGGCGCCCCGTGAAAGTTGGTAAAATGGCCTTCCCAATATGATTGGAATGTCATGATCTTCCTCCATGTCTAGAATAATGAAATCCGCCGGAAAGATGAATTTATCCACCTTCACTAGAACATCCTCAATAATCCCCCTAGGATATTTGATGGACCTGTCCGCCAATTGTAGAGACACGGTGGTTGCTTTAACTTCCCCCAATTCCAATTTCCTGAAAATGGACAAAGGCATCTAATTAATGCTAGCACCAAGATCACATAAAGCTTTACTAAAATTAACATCACCAATAGTGCATGGAATAGTAAAACTCCCTGGATCTTTAATTTTCGGAGGAAGCTTGTTTTGAATAATGGCACTACATTTCTCAGTTAGCATCACCGTCTCATGCTCTTCAAGCCTTCTTTTGTTGGATAGAATATTCTTCATGAACTTGGCATAGCTTGGCATTTGAGCTAATGCATCGGCAAAAGGAATGTTGATGTGTAACTTCTTGAACACTTCCAAAAATTTTCCAAATTGACTGTCAAGCTTTTGCTTTTGCAACCTCTGAGGAAATAGAATAGGAGGCACATAAGCCTTGATCGGTGTTGGGGCCTTTGATGTGGATGCTTCCAGCTCACTTTCCTTTGGCACTTCAACAACTTTTTCGGATGCTTGAATATGCTCATTTTCTTCAATGGGAGCCTTGTTTGATTTAGTTGTTGGTTGTGGGGCCGTGATCTCGAGCAATTGCATCCCGCTCCTTTTTGTAATAGCTTGAACATTCTCTCTCGAATTTGTCTCGGTGTTACTAGGCAAAGCTCCTTGTTGTCTTTCCGAGATAAGTTTAGCTATTTGGCCCACTTGCTTCTCCAAATTTTTCAAAGAGGCATCATTGCGTTCTTGATATTGCAATTGATGATTTCCTAGCTTGGTGATAGCCTCTTTCCATCCCTCTTTCTTCTCTTGCGGCTTTGGATTCAACACATTGTGATTGTTGCCATAAGATAGATTAGGATGATTTCTCCAACCGAGATTGTATGTGGGAGCATATGGATTGAACCCTTGGCGTTGGAAATTTCGAGCATAAGCAACTTGCTCGGTAGATGAAGAACCACTTGCCACCAATGGACACATAGAGCTTTGATGATTAGCTCCACATATATCACATACCGGAGGGGCTTGAACCATATTGACGGGCCGAGAGGTTGAAGTAGATAACCCTTCCACTTTCTTGGCTAAGGAATCAATCTTTGACAAGAAAAGTGCATAATCATCACCCCTTCGTGCACCACTAGAACTCCTTGGTGCACTTCTATCCGGCCACATTGCACTTTGTTCACTCATGATCTCAAACAAATCATAAGCCTCCCGAATGCTCTTTGTCTTGATGGACCCATTAGAGGATGAATCCACATTTGAACGGGAAGGAGGAGTTAACCCGACATAGAAGTGGTTGACTTGTTGCCCCAATGTAATCCCATGATTTGGGCACTTCCTAAGCATATCTTTGAATCTCTCCCAAGCTTCATGAAAGATCTCCATCTCGAATTGTTGAAATGTAGTAATATCATGCTTGAGTTTAGCAAATCTAGATGGTGGGAAAATTTTTGTAGTGAACCTTTGAACAAACTCCACCCAAGTCGTGATGCTCCCCGGAGGCAAAGTGTCAAGCCATTCTCTTGCTTTATCTTTCAATATATGTACAAATAACCTCATCCGGATTGCCTCCACATTCACACCCTCATAGTTGAAGTTGCTACAAATCTCTAGGAACCGTACCACATGGGCATGTGGATTTTCATCGGTCGTCCCATAGAATGAGATGGTGTTGGAGAATAAATTGATGACATCTTGCCGAAGTTAAAAATTTGGATGATTGTAGGAGGGATAGACGATGCTTGATTGATTCTCGACAATAGGATGGTTCATGAAATCTCCAAAAAGCATGTCTTCTTCATTAACAACAGGCTCTTGAGCTCTAGCCGCTTGAGGAACAAAACCGGGTGGGATTCCACCCCTTAGAGGAATTGCAGCTAGAGAATCAAGCTCGATGTTAACTCTTTCTCCTTCCATCCCAATAAGAAGTTGTCTCCTAGCTTCCCGTTGTTCCCTTAACCTACGTCGAAAAGTCCCCTCGATATCCGGATCTATTTCAACTAGATCAAGACTTCTACTTTGACGCATGCACAATTAACAACCTAGAACAACACAAGAAATTAGAAGATTTCTTACACAAAACAAAACAAAAGAAAGTTTGTACAAAAAATAAAAGTAACCAATAGTTAAAACTAATATCAACTAAAATGTAATTTAAATAGAAACAGTCCCCGGCAACGGCGCCATAAACTTGTTCGCTAGAAACACACCGTAAGTGCACGAGTCGCATACAAGTGATAGTGGACTAATTGCGTCCGGTTTATCGATCCCGCAAGGATTGTATATTTCAACTACACTCTAGTATAATTAATTTTAACAAGAAACACACACAATAAAGATTTGTTTGGGAATGTTCTCGTACTAGAATTAAAGTTGCAATTGTAAATAAATAACTAGAAAAATGGTGATGAATAGATGATAAAGGAGTGTTGGGATTTTTTTGATTCCACTTGACCATTACCTAATTGAATTATCACAAGCACATAGAAATGCAATTCATTAATCATGTCAGACCCGATTTTCCAAGCTTAGCTAATTACCTCTCTCGAGTGAAATCAACTATAATTAGTGGCATTAACCTACTATATCTCTATGTCGATTAAAAACACACAAATTGCATTAAACCTATGTGAAAATAGCTCAATGGGTTATCTAGGGTTTTAGGTATATCTCTATCATAAACAAGAACCTGGAGCAAATATTTTATTGATCTAGAATACACAATAATTTCTCAATAATTGCACATCCCACGAAACCTAAGCATAAATATGGCCACAATAAATGCTAGTCAACAAATACAACAATAAATGTACAAGATAATAAAAAGCTTAAATTCTTAATACAAGCATTAAAATCAACTAAGCTAGGTCAAGCTTCATCAACATCTCAATACAAAATAGTTTAGCCCATAGTGAAATAACAATAAAATTCAAGAATTAAATACATTATTTCCACTATGAAGTAAAATAAATAGAGAAATATGAAGATTAAGAAAACACTTCCCTTCACCAATGATTCTTGCTTCAAAATATCACTATTCTTCCACAATAATGTTGGTATTTCTCCCCAAATCAATATTCATCAACAAAACTATACAACTTACAAGAGAAATTACAAGATAAAAGGAGATAAAATAAAAGAGAAAGAGAAAGTTAGGATTTTCTTGACTTGAAAAGAGGAAAGAATCATTCAAAATTTTGCCAAAACCACCTCAAAACCCCCCAAAAATCGCTAGATCCGCGTAGAACAGCATTTGGGCCGAACCGGGTCGGCCCAGATTATCGCCCAATATTTTGACCACACGATCGCGTGGTTGACTGCCTCGCGATCGCGTGGTTGGCCTTGTAAGTCTCGGGTTGGATTTTTGGCCTATCTCGCGAACGCCGCTTGTAAGAGCCACGCGATCCCGTGGTTCATCTGGCGGCTCCGTCTTTCAATGATCAATAATTGGGTCCTCCAACTTTTAGTGTAGATCAACTTGATCCCCAAAGTTTCTGATCTCTTTCAGTTGAGCCCTTTCAAAAGTGCCTTTGAGTCCGTCAACTTTAGAAACTTGCAATTTATTCCTTTGATCAATTGTACATGCGATCCACCACTTTTCTGGAGTGACAATTTGGTCCCCAAACTTTGACTCTTTGAAGGATTTGACTCTTTTCTCCTCAATTTCTTCGATTATTCATTCATTTAGCTCCTTTCTCGTGCTTTCTCCATGAAGTTGATTGTTGAGCCTATTTAACCACAAAATATGCACAATTAAATAGATATTTGTCCAAATTACTCAAAAAGTGCCACCAAAAATATATGAAATGTGCATGTAAAATGCACATTTTACATCTCTGTCTCAAGAAGATATTCCTCCTCCCAGAGAGGAAAGGCCGCCAAGAGATCGGGCACCCCCTCCGTTTGACTCAGAGCTCGAGGCCGATAACCCATCTCTGGCTGACTGCAAGAGGAAAATGCAAGACTCCCTGCATCTAAACCTCATGAAAAAGTACCAATATGAAGTCGGTCTAGAGCGGGGTGTGGAGATATAATGAGCGCGGCTCTCCAGGTAATTCCCGAGATATTTCGGCCATTCTTTAATTGATCTTTGGACACAAGATTTTTCACAAGTTATTTTCCCAACCTGTAGATGCTGAGCATTACCCGGGGAGTTGCCAACCAAAGTATTGAGCAGGGTGAGATGGCAAGTCAACTAGTGCACTTCGTTCAGTAGGAGGCCACCCGGGCCAATGCTGCTGAGGAGGAGCTTCGAAGGGTCAAGGCTGAACTTGAGGCTACATTCCAGAAGCGAGACACTGCTCTGGATGAAGCTAAGCGTTTGGCCGAAGAGCTCGAGCAGACTCGAGCACGTGAGCCCCAACTCCAAGCTTTTGCAATTGAGTCCTTCAAGGGCTTGGAAGATTACAAGCTCGCCCTGGGTAACTATGCTTTAGAGTCTTACTCTTAAGCAATAAAACATGCAAGGGCTTGGTACCTTCTGAAGATGCCCGATCTGGACACGAGCCCAATGGCTGCTTTCCCTCGGGTGCTGACGATCTTGACCTCAGCCCTTTCGAGAAGGAGAAAGAAGCTGATTGTGAGGTGCTCGAGGAAGCGGAGGATGGGACTGATCCCGAGGACTGAGAATTTTGTAAGATTTTGTCATTTTGCCCGGGGTATGCCCCGTACACCTTTTGTAAAACTTTCTTGATAAATGAATTTTATGTTTACACCTTTCACATGTGTTTTGTTGCTTTCAATACACAAGCTTACCTCAAATATTAAGTAGTTTTGATTCCGTGTCCTGATAATTATATGGTCGATCAATGGCCGAATTTATAATTTTGTTTATGGACTTTAACTTTTTATAGAATCAAAACTTTGGATTGATGACAATTGACTAGTGAGACCGGGCATGGCCGACCTTTTTAGTCAATTTACACAAAGATTAAATCGAGCTCATTACTTGGCGAAATTGAGATGAATGTTTACTAAGGTCGGGTAAAGCCGACCTCTTTATTTTGTGAACTTGAGATATAATTTGTAAGATCGAGTGAAGCCGACCTTGTATTTTATTTTTGCGAAGGGGAGGTCAAATTTTTGACTCTGCGAAAGTAGGAGAAATAATTTGTAATGCCTTACCATGAGACATTGTAAATTATTTTTGGAAAAAGAATTTGTAACGCCTTGCCATGGGACACTGTAAATTATTCATAGAAGAATAATTTGTAACGTCTTACCATGAGACATTGTAAATTATTTGTGAGAAAATAATTTGTAACGCCTTGCCATGAGACATTGTAAATCATTCGTAGAAGAATAATTTGTAACGTCTTACCATGAGACATTGTAAATTATTTGTAGGGAAATAATTTGTAACGCCTTGCCATGAGACATTGTATATTATTCGTGGAAGAATAATTTGTAACGTCTTACCATGAGACATTGTAAATTATTTGTTTGGAAATAATTTGTAACGCCTTGCCATGAGACATTGTAAATCATTCGTAGAAGAATAATTTGTAACGTCTTACCATGAGACATTGTAAATTATTTGTTGTGAAATAATTTGTAACGCCTTTCCATGAGACATTGTAAATTATTTGTTGGGAAATAATTTGTAACGCCTTTCCATGAGACATTGTAAATAATTCGTAGAAGAATAATTTTTAACGTCTTATCATGAGACATTGTAAATTATTTGTTGAGAAATAATTTGTAACGCCTTGCCATGAGACATTGTAAATCATTCGTAGAAGAATAATTTGTAACGTCTTACAATGAGACATTGTAAATTATTTGTAGAGAAATAATTTGTAACGCCTTGCCATGAGACATTGTAAATTATTCGTGGAAGAATAATTTGTAACGTGTTGCAAAGAGACATTGTAAATTATTTGTTGGGAAATAACTTGTAAAGTCATTTGGATGACCTTGTAAGTTATTCCAAGATTTTGTCCTCTGGTGTTCGTTCTTCTGAAGAAACTCTTTTATTGTGGTGTTCGTTCTTCGGAAGAAACTCTTTTATTAAAGGGGACTGAACTGTTGGCCTCGTTAAAACCTTATCCAGAAAAACCTTGTGGGACAAAATATGGATAAGGAAAAAGAGTTCCCGTCCCTGACATTGAAAGAAAGAACGATGGGCGCGCAAACCCGACCTTAAACATTATTGATGGATGTGCAAGTCCGAAAAGAAAAAATGGGTGTATAGACCCGACTCTTCTACAACTAGATGACTTTGTTTAAAAGAAACATGACTACTTGTAGTATGGCTTCAAATTCTCCACATTCCATGGCCAAGGAAGAGGTCTTGAATCCATTGTTCGGAGGCTGTATGAGCCATTTCCCACTTTTTGGATGACTTCGTATGGTCCTTCCTAGATAGGTCCAAGTTTTCCAGGTTGATGACCGGTGGCCTGGCTTCGACGAAGGACAAGATCTCCCATTCTGAATTATCTCTTCTTCACTCGGATATTAAACCTCTTGGTCATGGCCTGTTGATAAGCCGCTATTCTCAAGGAGGCATTTTCCCCCTGATTTCTTCTAGAAGATCCAGACTTTCTCTCTGTCCCTCAATCTGGTCGGGTGATTCTGTGGTCATTGTACGGAAGCTGGGAATTGTCACTTCTACTGGAAAAACAGCTTCCATCCCAAAGGCAAGCATGAATGGAGTTTCCCCTGTTGCAGTTTCGAATGTTGTTCGATTGGTCCGAAGTATTTCTGGGAGGAGATCGGGCTAATCAACCTTGGAACTGTCAAGGCAAGTCCTCAAGTCTTGCAAGATGAGTATGTTCGTAACTTCAGCTAATCCATTACTTTGCGGGTGCGAAATGGAAGTCAACTTGTGTTCTATTCCCAGGTTCTTGCAAAACTGTTTTAAGGCTTGGAACTCGAACTGACGCCCGTTATCATTGATTAATGTCGTAGGAAGACCAAAACGGCAGATAATTGACTTCCATACAAATGCTTCCAACTTTTGTTCTGTGATTGCGGCAAGGGGTTCTGCTTCCACCCATTTTGTGAAGTATTCCATAGCTACTGCTATGAACTTGACTTGACCACGAGTTATGGGGAATGGCCCAAGTATGTCAATTCCCCATTGAGCTTAGGGATTTGGGCACATAATTGAAGATAGTTCTTCTGCGGGTTGATGCAATTAAGCTGCAAACCTTTGGCACTTATCACAAGTTTTCACATAGCTGAGTGTGCCCTTCTTCATCGTTGACCAATAGTATCCGTATCCCATTAACTTCATAACCAGTGCTCTTGCTCCCTGGTTTCCTCCACAAATTCCTTTATGAACATCGGCCATAGCAAGGGATGCTTCTTTCGGAGTTAGGCATCGTAGGTAAGGAAGTGTAAAACTTCGACGGAACAAGGTATTCTGTAATAAGGTATACCTCGGGTCCCTTGATTTGACTCTTCTTGCCTCTGCTTTGTCATCTAGCAACTTTCCTAATGTTAAGTATTTAATAATCAGATCCATCCAACTGGGCTCATGATCTGAAATATCCATGACATCGGGCTGATGCGTAATATTGGGCTCATGAAGAGTTTGCACGAATACAGTTCTCTCTAAGTGGTCAAGATTGGAAAAATTTAATCTTGACAGAGCATCCGCTTTATGATTGGCTGACCTTGGGATTTTGTCTATGTAGCAAGACTTGAACTTCCTTTGCAAGTCCAAAACCATCATCCTGTAAGATGACATTTTCTCATCTTTTGCTTCAACAGTGCCGTTCACTTGCTCTACCACCAATTGTGAATCACTTAAGACTTTGACATGCTCGACCCCTAGATGTTGAGCTGCTTGAAGTCCGGCGATAACGACCTCAAACTTTGCATCATTATTAGTTGTTGGGAAGTCAAACCTTATTGCACACTGAATTTTCATTGTGCCATCATCTTTCTTTAGTATGATTCCGGCTCACGAGCTAGCGACATTCGATGCTCCGTCAACTTGCAAAGTCCATGTGACCTCTTCCCTGTCATGACCTGTTGGCCCTCGAGGTCTTGGGGCAAGTTCGGAGACTAAGTCAGCCAAGACCTGTGCTTTTATAGAAGGTCGAGGTTTGAACTCAATGCCATATTCCCCAAGCTCGATTGACCATTTGAGTAGACGACTAGAGACATCTGGTTTCTGCAAGATCTGTTTTAAAGACTGATTTATGAGGACTGTTATAGCATGGGCTTGAAAGTAAGGTCTTAACTTTCTGGCTACTGTAACCAAGGCAATTGCAAGTTGTTCTGCTAGTGTATATCGGGTTTCTGCACCCAACATCATCTTGCTGACATAATATATGGGGTTTTGGGCCTTCCCTTCCTCTTTGACCAAAACAACGCTCATAGCATAATCTGAAACTGCTAGATACAAGAACAGATTGTCCCCTAGATGTGGCTTTACCAATATTGGAGGAGTACCCAAATATTCCTTCAACTTCTTGAAGAAGATCTCGCATTCTTCATCCCACCTAAAATCTTTGTTTCCTCTGAAAGTCTTAAAGAAGAGAAAACATTTATCTGCTGCCCTTGACATAAAATGGCCCAATGCTGCCACTCTCCCCGTAAGCTTCTGCACTTCCCCGATGTTCCTGGGAGGTTCCATTGATGTAAGGGCTATAATTTTATCTGGATTAATTTCAATGCCTCTCTGGGTGATCATGAATCCCAAAAAATTTCTCGAGCTTACTCCGAAGGCGCACTTGGCTGGATTCAGTTTCATCCGATGTTCTCCGAGTGTACAGAATATGTCTTGCAAGTCAGCAATGTGGTCTTTCTTTCTCGAGTTCTTTACAACCATGTCATCAACATAGACTTCAATAGCCCGATGTGTTTGGAGAAGACCATGTTTACCAATCTTTGATAAGTAGCTCCGGCATTCTTCAATCCAAAGGGCATGAATTTATAGCAATATATTCCTTCATCTGCCATAAAGGAAGTTTTTCCTGATCATCATGTGCCATTCGAATCTGATGATATCCTGAGAATGCGTCGAGGAAGCTGTAAAGCTCAGAACCTGATGTGGAATCTACTAATCTATCGATCCGAGGGAGATGATAACTGTCTTTTGGACATGCTTTGTTCAAATCTGTGAAATCTATGCAAACCTACCATTTGCCATTCGGCTTCTTCACTAATACCACGTTAGCTAGCCATCCTGGGTACTTTACTTCCTTGATGAATCCTGCTTTCAAAAGCTTGTTTATCTCCTCCTTTATTATTTGCCTTCTTTCTGTGGCAAACTGCCTTCTTCGTTGTTTTACAGGTTTCTTGTCGGGCAAGACATTAAGTCTATGTTCAACAAGTGCGGGGTCGATCCCGGGTATATCTTCTGCACTCTATGCAAATATGTCGATATTTCTCTTTAAACATTGTGAAAATTCTTCCTTCATTAATTTGGGGAGTTCTTTCCCATGAAACTCTTCCCTTCTGAAATTTGAACTTCTTCTAGCTCTTCTACTGGTGACATGCATTCTTCCACATGACGTTCAATTGATATCAAATCCGTTTTACCCTTCCCAATACAGCTGATATAACAACTTCTAGCCACTGACTGATTTCCCTGTACTGTTGCTATGCCTGCGGAAGTCGGGAACTTGATTTCCAGGTGATATGTCGATAATATTGCTTTGAAGCTATTTAGGAATGGTCTTCCCAAGATAGCATTGTAGGCCATAGGGGTCTTCACGACCTGAAACGGAGTCATCTTTGTTACCAACTTTTCTTTTGATCCAAGTGAATTAGGAAGGTCAATTAGGCCTTCGGGTTTCACTGTTCCCCCACCGAAGCCAGTCAGCGGAGTAATGACCTGTCAAAGTCGATCTTTGGGGTGTTGCATCTTGTTGAAGGCTTCCAAAGAAAGGATATTGGCTGCACTTCCCTTATCAACAAGCACCCTTCTTACATCAAAATTTGCAATTGTGGTACTGATGACAACGACATCGTCATAGGGATATGAAATTCCTTTCATATCAGCGTTACTGAAGCTGATGCTGTTTGAAATTTTATGGTCATGATCTCCTGACCTTTCTTCCCGATCACCTAATGCCCGGGCATATTTTTTCTTGCGTTATTTGAATCGCCTTCAGAAGCTATTACTCCAACGATAAAGTTTATGGTGCCAGTGGATCTATTCTTCTCTTCCCCTTTTCTCTGATCTTTATCATTTTTCTTTATGTAATGTCCCAGGAAGCCTCTTTTTATGAGGGTTTCTATCTCCTGTTTTACTGTTCTACATTCATCAGTAGTATGACCCGGACTTTTGTGGAAGTCGCAATACTAGTGACAATTCTTCTTGTCTATTTTTCCTTTGATAGGCTTTGGCCAACGCAAATCTTTGCGACTTTTGATTTCCATGAGAATGCCCATAACTGCTTCCCTATGTGTTGGACCAGGAAGAGTTCCTTCCATCTTCTTGCCTTGATCTCTTATGCACCTGTTTGACGGGTTCCGAAGACTGTACTATTGCTCCATAAACTTGATCTTGTGCCCTAACCGACATCATTGTTTCTTCCATATTTATGTATTTCTTGGCCCTACTGAGAAGTTCTGTCACATTCGCAGGTGGATTCTTGGACAAGGACATTCTGAATTCCGGACCCCGAATAGCCAAGGTCAGAGCTGAAGTGGCCGATGAGATGTGAAGATCTGGAATCTAAATTCTTTCGGCATTAAAGCGAGTCATGAACTCCCACAGCGTTTCACTCTGTCCTTTCCTTAACTGCATGAGGGAAGCGGCGGTTTTCTTGATCCTTTTGCTACTTGCAAAGAAAGCCGTGAATTTCTCAGTAAGATCAGCGAAGGAAGAGATTGATCCTGGGGGTATTGTAGAAAACCAGTCTCGGGCTGAATTGGTTAAGGTTTGCGGGAAAGCCTTACATAAAATCTGATCGGGAGCATTCTGCATGTCCATGACATCAGTGTAGGTATTCAAGTGGTTGTTAGGATCTGTTGTCCCATCATATTCCTTTATCCGAGGATATTTAAATCTTTCTGGTAAGGGGAACAACGTAATTTTTGAAGTAAAAGGGGTTCTTCTTATGAAATAAGTCCGACCGTGTGTGTTGTTAGCCCAAGACTAAACTAACCAAGAGGGGGGTGAATTGGTTTATAAAACTTTTTCGATAAATAATCTCAAACTTAAAAACCAATGGGTACAAGTATGAGCACTTAGTGTACTAAGTAACTTAACTATCAATGTAGTGTGCTATAAATGTGTAAACTTAATTGATAAAGCAAGTATAGCACTTAGATATAGTGTTGCACAATATAAATTGATAGAATATAGTAAGTGCAATGTAAGTAAGTAAAAGGGATAAGAGAATGCAAACGCGATTTAAGGAGGTTCAATCAACCAACGTGATCTACGTCCCCGTTACCGAGCTCTCCGTCACGAGCAACGCCAAATCCACTATATTGGTAACTTACAACAAGAAGTACCAAATCCTTAAGTGACTTACAATAAGGAGCACTTATCCTTAGGTGACTTACAACAAGGAGCATCTACCCTTAACCAATAATCGAATTTTCACAAGGCTCTCGAAATCACAAGATATAATGAATTGAATTTACAATTGAAATAACTCTCTTGACAAATGATATACTCAAATTAAGTACCGAGAGAGTTAGGCTAACACTTCAATAGATAGCAATGAATTAAGCTCAAGTGTTAGAGAAAAACTTCGATGCAAATGATAATGAAAAGTTCAATGCAATCAAACAAAATTTTTCAAATAATCTCTTGTTAAAATATTGAGTCAAATTAAGTACCAAGAGATGCCACACTTGAATAATTAACAATAAGTTAAGCTCAAAATGTTTAGGCAATGGAACTTTGATGAATCAAATGATAATGAAAAATGTAGCACAAATAATCAAAGTTCCTTAATTGGAATTTCTCTCTTTTAAAAGATTAAAACAAGTTTAGAATAAAGAGAGACTTACACTTCAATTCCAATATATAATGTGAAGATATTGAGGAAGTTTATACAATATAAAATCAAGAATCTTCACAAAAACTTTCTTTCAAAAACTTTGATGAATTTTGATAAAACAAAGTTGGATCAATCAAAGTATTCTAATAAAGATAGATAAATATAAATCAAGTAAGAACAATGAATTTTTCACAAGAAAGCTTCTCTAAAATCTCCTCTTAGTTGTTGAAAATGAATGCAAGAGAGAAGGCTATTTATAGAGCAAATTTCGCACATACTCTATTTTGCGGTCGACCTATCCTGCCATGCGGTCGACTTCAATATAGCCGTTGCGAGAAAATAGCAGTTGGAGTTCAAAAATAGGCAGTGCGGTCGACCTGAAAAAATTTGCGGTCGACCTTAAAGTGTCATGCAGTCGACCTATTGAATTTGCGGTCGACCTGAAAAATCAGGATTTCAAGATTTTGATTTTTCAAGGTTTTCTGATCAAATTTGATTTTATTAATACCTAGGAAATTTGTTATTTGATCTAAAATGTACAATAACTTTTGATTATCATACACTTCACAAAACATATATTTGGTATTCAATCAAATACATGGAATAATCTCAATAACAAATACACATAAAATTAAGTATTTAATTATCAAAGAGCAAATATTAAAATTAACCAAGTTAGGTTAAATTACTACCATAAATCCCAACACAATAAATTAGCCCATTTTTTTATAAATAATAAAAAGGAGAATATTTGTAACAATACATCACAAATATGGCAAAATAAATGAGAAAATACAAAGTTGTAGATGAAATCCCTTTTGAAGCTTGGCTATGACTTTCCCAAATATTTATCCACCTTAGATCTATTCTCCTTGTGCTCTTGATTCGTTCCTCAAAAGATTATCAAGAAGTTGAAAAAGGAAACAAAGTAAAAGAAAAGAAAAGAAAATGAAAAAAAGAGAAGAGAAGAGAAGAGAAGACTAGAACAGGGAAGGAGACGCCCATCCTAGGTCCTAAAATCAGATTTTTAATGACAAAATTAAGAGAAATTGCACCCTTGGTCCTTGGAGTTTGGAAGGTTGTGCAAAAGGTTCCCAAAACCTTTTTTTTTTTTTAATCAAAGATGGCCCATGTCTTCAACATCAATCTGTCCACCCTGGTTATAGGAGGCATAACCTGCGATTTACCTCTTGAACCATGACTCAATGCAGGGTCGGTTCGGTCCCCCAAGATGTGGGTACACCCCCCCAACAAAAGTGTCGTTTTGGTGCCATTTGCAACTAAGTCCTTAGATAATTGCACTCCAAGTCCCTCAACTTTCGGTACTTGTGCAATTTGGTCCCCAAATCACATTTTTGTATGCTTTTGGTCAATTTTCACTCCTTTTGATGTATTGTCTTTCATTTTGTGATTTTGACCTTAAAATATTTGCACAGTGATTCCTCCAACCTTTTGAGATGTTGCAATTGAGTCCCCAACTTTTGATTTCTTTCAATTGGGTCATTGGACATCAAATTTGCTCTTCTTTTAGCTCAATACCTCTTCAATCTTGTCCCTTTTCATTCCAATTGAGGATGTACCTAATTGTACAATATAAACACAATTTATAAGTAGAAATTCTCTCAACTTGTTAATTAAAGTGCTAATTTAGGAACTAAATAAGTGTGTAAAGCACACATATCAGACCTTCCTTATTTCTTAATTCTTTGCACATAAATCCTCCATGGCTCCATGTTCTCAATTTCTTTTGAATTTCCTATAAATGATATCGAAATTCATCGTGAAGTCAGTTGGTTATACCTAAACAATTGTATAAAGTGAAAATCTCGAAACTATAAAAGTTTATTCCGAAGATGCAAAATTGCAACATTGTTAAAAATATAATTTTCTTGTTTCCGTATGCAAAGTAACATGTATTATTTGGATATTATTTTTTAACTTGTATGCAATGTTTTTTTTATTTTTCTTTTAATCTTTGTAAAGTATGTGCAATTCTTCTATATTTTTTCCAAAGTAGCGTCAAGGAAATTTTTAATTTTTAATACTAATGAACATTTTATTTTAACATTTTCAATGTTAACAATCGAACTAGAACCAATTGTTCCGATTCTGGTTTGGTTCCATTGTCAAATATGGAACCAATGGTTCCATTACTAAAATTCTCATTGGTGCTCAGTTCGATTCCAAAAGGAACCAATGGTTCCATTAATATATACTAATTTTTATATATTACTATGCTTATGTTCCGAAGAAAAAAATATTGTACATTGTTTTAAGTGTTAATTGACCAAATAACCATTGAACTTATGTATACCTTTTTTTACTTATCACTGAAATTTAAATGTTGCTAGTCACCTTATTAAAATGTTGGACGTTAGTCATTGACTTAATAGTCGTAATGAAATTGGTGATGTCACAGATCGATGTGCACGTGACATCATGTCACTTTTAACCAACCAATCACTACACACTAAATTGTTAAGTAAGAGATTTTTAGAAAGTCTTCGATTGGTCAATGAAATTTTGGAAACATCTTTGACTGTTGATTTTGTTTATTTAACTGAATTTGGAAGAGCATTTATAAACTTTCAGGCAAATCGTGTCATTTTTACAAGTGTAGTGACCAAAACTCGATCACTATAAAGTTTAGTGAATAATCGAAGACGTATTTAAAAATCTCTTACTTTACAATTTTGTGTACCGTAATTGGTCGATTAAACGTGGTGCCGCATGTACATTCGTATGTTACATCACCAATTCCATTACGAGAGTTAAGTTAATAACCACCGTCCAACATTATGATAAGTTTATTGACCAAAACTTGATATTTTAGAGTTTAGTCACCAGTCAAAGACATGGACATAAGTTCTTTTATTATTAGGATAATTAACTCATAAGTTTAATGACAAAAACTCGACACTTGAAACTTCAGTGATCAAGGCAGACATAATTTAGTGATTATTGAAACAATTAACTCATAATTTTAATGGCCAAAACTAAACATTTTAAATTCAGTCATTAGTTGAAGACATGCCTTCGTTTGTTAAATTTGTTTATAAGCAAGTTTATAAACAACACATTTTTCTAAATAACTTTTTAATCACCATTTCATCAAATAACTTTTCAACCACATATTTCACCTCAAAAATATCAAAGTCTTTATTTGAAAATAAAAAACTTTCACGAAATAGAGACATAAACATAAGTTCATTGATTTTTGAGACAATTAACTCTTGTGTTTTATATTTATTAAAATAATAATTATAGAGGGATTTATTCAAATGTTTCTTGATCCTAAAACTATTTATCTCTCGAGCTTCATTTTTTTTATTCACTCAATATATAATTATTATTGAAAATTAATACTCACACCATAGAAAAATTAATCTATTAATATTCAAGTTTTTCAATTAAAAAATAAAAGTTTGTAAAACCTTTTGAGAATCTATCAAAGTCTTTTAAATAAAAGTCTACAAATTTGTTTGAAAATCTATAAAAGTCCTTTATGCAAGAGTCTACAAAAATATTTAAAAATTTATATAAATTCGTGAAAGTTAATGAAATCCATTAAAAAAATCATTTAATTTTTTTTAAATAACTTTCAAAATCCACCTTCAATAATCCCGGAATAATTGCATTCTATATTATATTTTTAGGATTAATTACACAAATAATCATTTTGAAGAAAAAATTGGAAAAATACGCTCATCATCTTCTTCCCTCTTCCTACTGCTACAGTGCTACCTTCATCACCATCATCAACCACCACCATCATCACCATCTTTATCATCATTGAAAACGGTCAGAGAACATGATGCTGCCACTGCTGCAGTCTTATTGGAGGTGAAAAACATGGCTGACTGTGTTGTTGTGTGTGCGATGGTTGTGAGGTGGTGGTGCTGGTGATTTGATGGTGGTGCGGTAGACGTGAGGCAATGTTGCTGGTGCGCGACAGTGGTGCAACCAAGCATATATAAGTCGACTGTTATGTTGTTTGTGCGGCGGTGGTGGTGGTGATTTGAAGGTGGTGCAGTAGGCGTGAGGTAGTGTTGATGGTGCGCGGTGGTGGTGGTAATTTGAATCCATAAACCTTGGGTGCCGCCACATGTTGTAGCTAATTCGCAGCTAATTGGAGGAGACATATTGGTTGTAAGGAAGCGGCATGGTGTGGTCCGATGATAATGGATGAGACTCATTGGTTGTATGGAATTATCATAAATATTATGTAAAATATCATGGTGTGATAATAAATTTTCACCTTAAGTATCATAAAATAATGAAAAAGTTTCATGTTATGATACCAAAAATTTGAAAATATCATAAATATCATGTTGTGATACTTTAAATACTTTTAGGGTGCGTTTGATAGCGATTGTGGAATTTGGGTGGAAAGAAAATGAATTTCAGGGAATTGAATTCTAGGGAATTGAATTCCTGGGAATTAGAAGTTTAATGTTTTTGATTGGTTTAATTTTCTAGGTGGAAAAAGTAGGGAATTTTCCAACTTTTATTGTTTGATTGACATTATTTTCAATGGAAAATAAAGTAATATTTTTGCTATTTTAATCAATTTTTTTTTACTTTTTAAATATATTTGTACTTGATGATGGTAATGTTATTTTTTGAAAAGAAAATAAGTCAATTAACAATAACAAAATTGGTTAAACGTGTCGAAAATTATTTTCCATCTACAATGGAAAACAAAAATCCACCAAAACCCAAAGAAAATATTTTCCACCAAAACAAGGAAAAGGGGCGCGTGTGTGGGGTCTGCGGAAAATATTTTCCGTGGAAAATTTTCGCAATCAAACGGAGTAAAGTAGAAAAGTTGTAAAAAATTTTCATTTTCCAAGAAAAATTAAGGCCTATCAAACAGACCCTTAAAGTTACTTATCATAATATGATACTTAGATAAAAACAATATTTTTTCAAAAAAAAAAAAATGAATTATTTTTCAATAATTATTTAAAATAAAGTAAGTTTAAATTATAATACTAAAAATTTGGTATTTATACAAAAGCCCCCAAATCAGAAACTACGTGTCGTCGGGCCTATTTAGGGCCAGAACCGGCTGGGCGGAGCCCGGCCCGTACCGCAGGTTGACAGCTGACTGTTGACACCAATAAATTTTCCCCTTTCTCTCCAATCTAACCCCTAAATTTGAGAAATACTCGCAGTATTCATAGGTAGATCAAATAATCATTTGATTCCAGAAAATGACGGAGGCGGTGATTCGGAAGAAGGCAGGGATGGCGAGCATTAAGGACATGCCGGTGCTTCAGGACGGCCCGCCCCCGGGTGGATTCGCTCCGGTCCGGTTTGCACGTCGGATCCCCAGCAAGGGCCCCAGCGCCATGGCCATTTTCCTTGCTGCTTTTGGCGCCTTCTCCTGGGGCATGTACCAAGTTGGTAAAGGCAACAAGATTCGCAGGTAATCCCTCCGCCACTTTTCACTCAACAGGTCACAGATTCTTTCACTAAACTAGTGTCCCTTCAAGTTATGTATCACCTACGGGCCTAAGTCCTATTTCCTAACGGTTATTTATCTATACTGACACAGCATACGGATTCCAGAGCTGAATATTATGCCAATTATAAATTCTTTGGATCTGATATTTATGTTTTCTGTGAAATATCTTTCTATGGCGCGGTGTTATTGAAGTTAACCAGATATCTGTTGAATTGGCTCCTGAAAAGAAGCCTGGTTGAGAATGCATCATGCATTTCTATGGATATAAATAATGTGATATTTTCGATGTAAATTTGTGGTTGAAAAGTGATTTGAAAAAACGTGTGTTGTTAAAAACTGGTTTGGGAAAATGTATCGTTTATAAACCTGTTAATAAACATGTTTACCAAATGGAGACTAATTTATTATCATTGACAGCTTCTGGTGTTTATTTAATTGATTATTATTGACTCCCATTGGTGTTAAGTGTTGCTGAATCTTATAGTATTTTTGGATTAGTACATTCACTTTTTGCTTGGCTGTTTGCTCTCTCTAAAGTTTTACATTTTAATTGTTCTCATCTTTGAAGATATATTGGACTCTTACGACAAATCGTAAAAGAATCCCATGTGTATTTTGTTGTACTTCATTTTAACTATTACAACGTAGAACTCATCCTTAAAAGGTAGCCTCTGAGGGAATGGTGTCTAAGAGGTTATAAACTCCACATTAAAACTCATACTTTCGATGTGGACAAGTCTCATACCATACAATGTGAACCATGACAAGTAACCACGCTCTGCGATTCTCGTGCTCATGTCGGACCACTTTGCACTAGCTTATGACTAGTCTGTACGAACATTGTTGATTGCAAGCGGGATACTTGTTTTTCTGCTATGATACCATTTTTATAACTATTTAGTTAGAACTCACCATTAAAACCTAGTCAATGAGGGAGGATGCCAAGAGGTTATAAACCCCACATTAGAAGTCCATATTTTCGATGCGAGACACGTCTCATACCTTGTAATGGGAACCATGACAAGCTACCATGCTCAATCCAAGCTCAGATGCCGGACTAGCTTTGCACTACTCCATGACTAATCACAGACGAACACTGTTATGTTGTCGTCATCATCCGCACTGCTCGATTGCAGCCGGGAGACGTGGTGCTTGCTATGATATCATTGTTACAATATCTTGGGTAGAACTCACCCTCAAAAGTTAGTCAATGAAGGGATGGTTTCCAAGAAGTTACAAACCCCACATTAATAGTCCATACTTTCAATGTGAGACAAGTCTCGTACCTTGCAAGGGGAACCAAGACAAACCTATTGATGTTTATGGGTTAGGGGTATTATGGGTAGGGGTAGAATGTTAAAGAACAGTGCTTCACATTATATATAGGGGGTGGAAGAATTAGTTTTGGGTATTCAATTATAGTAAGAAAGCTTGTAATATGTTCTTTCTTTCATTTTTGTTTTTCTTTCAAATAAACATTCAGTTACACTTTGCCATCTTGATCACAGTGTCACTTTACTTATCAATACACATATATATTCACCAATTCAAATCACCAAAAGAAACACCAACCAAGTTACCAGTTGTGAATTCAGCATTAGTATTGGAGGTATCTACCATTTGTTATCAGGGCAAAGTCCTAGAAGATGACTCTAATAGATAGTTGGGGAAACTCGAAAGGAGAATGTATAGCTATCACCAAGAGCTTGTCTAACGTATGGAAGAATTTTGGTATTGGATTTGAATTGATGAAACTAGAATTTCACAAAATACAAAATATAAAGAACGTAGGGATGATGATGGAACAATTTCAATGCATTATGGATAGCTGGGAGGAGCAAGGAGAGCGAAAAAGTAAAGGGCCTAAGGAAACTCAACCCCCTGGATTCATCGTTAATTCAGTTGTAACCACTGGAGTGAAAGATGAGAGTAAGGAAACAAAGGGAAAAATTGCAGGGCAGTGGCATCCATATTGTCTATCTAGAAGGTTAGAGCTCCCATTGTTTGGAAGCAAAAACACAAGATGGTGGGTGTATAAGGTGGATTGATCTTTCTCCATGAATAGCCTGATAGAGGATGAGAAAGTAGAAGACATTGTCGATCGATTTTAGTTGGAGATGCACTAATATGGTTTCGAAAAGCATGAAATCATTGTAAGAAACAATCGCCGCCAAATTGAAGAGATTGCGGCACTTGGGTAGATGAAGTTGCAGAAAATCCTGACTTCACCTGGGTAGCACGTGATGAGCATACTTTAGAGTGAATTTTAGAGAAATTGGGCCATAACAAAGAAATGAGCTAGCAAGTTGAGCAAAACTTATTGACTAAAAAAGTCCAAGAAGAATCAAGTCCAAAAAGCAACACAAGTCCATTATTTGGTTTGGATCCCAATTCATGTCTAATTTTTAGTTCAACACCCATATCAAAAGATTCCTTCAATTAGCTTACTGGTGCAAGTATACAATTGAAGGGCCATCGCTGTATAAAAAAAAAGGAACTACTGGTGGTGGGTGATTTTGTAGAAAATTCAGGGCTTGAGGGATCTTGACATAGCAGTGTTTCAAAACTAGTCATGAACAAGTGCAAAGCCTCTGGCTTGGGCGCATGATCGTGGAGTGTGGTGGCTTGTCATGGTTTCCATGGCAAGTAGAGGTGGGCGTGGGTTGGGTCGGTTTTTTGCCCAACTCAAACCCAACCAACGATAGTCGGGTTGATAAAAAATCAACCCAACCCAACCCAACAAATTTCGGTCGGGTTGGGTGGGGTTGGACGGTTTGGGCTTTGGTCCAATGAGTAAAAATTTTGAAAAAGAAAAAACTCATGAATCAATCTTTAATTCAAATCAATTATGTACACTACAATAACCCCAAATACAATAAATTGAACACTTGCTAATAAAATTAAAATATGTTCAATCAATATTTAAATAAGTTAAGTTTCATTATTATAATAAAAAAAAAACAGATTTTTTTTTTTTTTTTTTTTTATTTGAGTTGGGTTGGGTAGGGTAGGGTTATTCATCCAACCCAAATTAAAATATGTTCAATCAATATTTAAATAAGTTAAGTTTCATTATTATAATAATAATAAAAAAAAAAAACAGATTTTTTTTTTTTATTTGGGTTGGGTTGGGTCGGGTTATTCATCCAACCCGCAACCCGACTAAAAATTTAAAAAAAAAAACCCGAAACCAACCCAATTTTCATGAAAAATTGACCCAAACCGGTCGGTTTGGACGGGTTCGGTTGGTTTTTGCCCACCTCTAGTAGACTTGTCCCACATCGAATGTATAGGCTTTCAATATGGGGTTTTTAACCTCTTGGATACCCTTCTTTCAATTTCTTTGGGATCCTCTCAAATTTGGTATTAGAGCAACCATCTTGGGAAGATGACACTCACCGATCGAGTCAACACTTTGGAAGCGAGAATTAATGGAATGCACCTTGAGTTACAAGAAAGGTTAGGTACAATGAAGTCTAAATTGCAGAGAGGTGGTGGGGATGATGGGGAAATTCGAGTTGTTGACGAGGAAATGGGATGGGCAGGAGCGCAAATAGAAGGAGAAGGGACTAGCAGAGAATTCACCCTGACCTGCCCATATGTCTGAAATTATGTCAAAGTCCGATGGAGTAAGCGTAAGTATCGAAGGCAGGAATTGTCATGTGGTGCTACTGCGAGTATAAAATCAAAACAGGAAGCTGGAAATGCCGTCGTCGGCTAAGATCCCAATGGTTGGATTTTTCAAATGGAGAGGTATTTCAAAGTTAACCACTTCTCGAATTAGGAGAAAACTAAGGCAAGGGTAGTATGTTTGGAGGGTGAGGCATTAGCGTTGTATCAATGAGAGGAAAGGCGTCATGGAATGAGCCCAAAGAGTTGAGGACTGCAATGAATCTCTAAAACGTGCCCAATTTAATTCAAGTCTATATAAAACCAATGGTCACATTTCAAACCCAAATCTAAATTGCAACTCTCATCTTTTCCCTTTTCAAACCACACGCTATTCCAACCTAAAATCCACCGTTCCAAAAATACTGCGAACACCGTACTTCGGCCCATGGAAAATGAAAAGGGGCTTCCTCCAATGAAGAGACTTACTGATACATATTACAGTTAAAAAAAGAGTAGGGGTTGTTATCATTGTGATGAAAAGAATGTGTCGGGTTACTGATGTCGAAATAAAGAGCTACAGGTGCTATGGCGCAAGAAAAAGGGGGTGAGCTGGTAGAAACTCTGGAGGTTGAACAATAGTTTCCACCTTGAGAACAATGTGGATTTAGGGGCAACGAGTAATGATATAGAGTGTTTGAAATTAGTTAGATGGGAGCGGTGGTTAAAAGGGTAATGTAGCTATAGAAGATATCAATAAATGTGATAGGGGAAGCGTGTAGGGGATTCATTCTGAGATTCGCAGTTAGGAAAGGAGAGAGAGGCCTCTCGAATAAAGATGACAAAAAAACCTGACCCGAAAGGGGTAAAAAACCTGCTCCGTGGGTCGGAAAGGCTGATTCGAGCGGGTCGCGGGGCGGGTTTTGACCGTCCCAACTCGGACCCTCCCCCAAATAATTATTTAAAAAAAAAAAAATAAGTAAGGAAAAAATATTGAAAAATAAAAATATACAAAATAAATAAATAAATAAATCGGGTGACAAGGTTGACTAACCCTGAAATTCGGGGGCGAGGCGTGAGTTTGGCATAAGAAAAATTTCGCGGGACAAGGCACGGGTCAGGTCGAGGGTACCCGAACCGAACCGAACCTGCCCCGTTTCTATCACAACTCTCGAATAGTTTGGATTTATCTTTCAAAATTTCTATAATTTTCCAATTTATTCTACAAGTTATTTTCTGGTTCTGATAGTTCTCAAATTGCAGTTGGGATCTTGTCACCCATAACCTTTAGATTCCAAAGTGCTTATCCAGGGTTTGATAATAAAGTTCTCCTTTGTTTTCATCAATTAAAACTATGTCATCATTGAATGGCATACTCGAAGGAGCTTGTCTTGGATGTGACTCTTTTAATACCTTTGTCATTCAAATTATTTTAAGCATCTCTTTTATTCACAAATAGGCAACACGACACTTAACTTATGTCTTTTTAATCTTCAAGATCTAACAAAATGATTTTGTCATCCTTGGAAGGCCCATCATCCAGACTTTCTCATCTTCACCTTCTTCTTCGCCTCCCTGACTTCCAAGTGCCAGACTCTTCTAGCTCACTTCAATTAGATAAGTCTTTAATGTATTTTTTCTTCTCCATTGTAAACTTCTCCAACCTTTTTATAATGAGAGAAACTGATGGAAAATTCAATTGTAAGTTCATTGAATATCAAAAACCTAGATATGACCTTATTTATATTGGGTGATGTTGTGATGAAGAGTGATTAAATAGGAAATTTTGAGTCAAATAATACTGGAAATGCCTATCTATGGTGTTAAATAAGTTTTCATTATAATGAGACTGACTTCTAGATACGCATTGCAGGTTTTAAGCGGAAAAAAACATTCTAAATCTTCAGACACGTGAAGAAACACCCAATATTTTTGCAGTTATGATGCTTGCCTTTGCTTACTAATAGGTCTCATGTAGTTATTTTTAACAAAATTGGAAAAAAGGATTTCTGAGATGTTAATTATGCTTATATGTAATAGGAGTTAGGAATAGAATTCTAAGACAAAAAATAAGACAAAAAATAAGTCTAAACCTTGACTTTTGCAAACAATCTGTGAAATGAATATTAGGTGGTTGTCCCATATATGCCTCTGAAATTTGCTTTGCTGTATCTTTCGGTTGCTTCTCTAGGATATCTGAAATAACTCTTGAATGGTCTTATACAATGTAGTTACCCAGATGTAGGACTGGTGTCTAGTTGATTGAAGTCCACAAGGATAAGATACTAAATGCTTGTTTTGTTTCATTATAAGTTGCTGAATATAATGTGATAGAAATGAGTAGGATATTAATGGGTAGTCGTCATGCATCTTATGAAATGTGTAGTTAAAATTAAAGTTCGATTTTGACCTTTAAATTGTAAGGAGCTTGCATTGAAACCCAAACAAGTACTTAGGATAAAACTATAAGTTCTTGTCATATTTCTTTGGAGAACATAAAGTACTTTTCTCCATTTCATTCACGATATTCCAGTAAATGATAAATAGTTGCAGATGCTTATGTACTTGGTATCCTGTTTCTTATCTTCATTAGTTTATTTCTAATTCCATTTCGGTAGCAAGTTGTTAAATGCTGCTGTTGTTTTATATGGAGAGGATCCCCAAATGATGCATGGAGGCTAGTTATATCTTATATGAGTAATTTATAACCTAATTGTTTAACATGGGGAAGTGGAAGTTGTTGATGGTTTTGTGTTGTACAGAGCGCTCAAGGAAGAAAAATATGCTGCTCGCAGGGCAATCTTGCCAATGCTTCAAGCCGAAGAGGATGAAAGGTGATGTATTTTCTGTAATGTCCAAATACCAGTCTTGATTATTTTAATCAGTTTCTTTTCCCACAAGGAAGTAGCAATTATTCTAATTTTTTTTTTCCCCTTCTTTTTTATGCTCTCGTTTCTTCTAGATTTGTCAAAGAATGGAAGAAGTATCTCGAAGAAGAGGCAAAAATCATGAAAGACGTGCCTGGTTGGAAAGTGGGTGAAAATGTGTACAACTCTGGAAGGTGGATGCCTCCAGCAACTGGGGAGCTTCGTCCTGATATCTGGTAAAGATTTGATGGTCCATTGTCAAAAGTACTTCTGGTTAATGGGTTTCAGCAAAATAGCATCATTTCTTCCCCGTGGCATTGCACTATCTGGCTGGAATTCTTATTTAAATAAAGACGAGTTGAAAAATCTGTTCACTCTTATGCAAGCTTCATGACAGCAATTGTTATGGTGTTAGTTTTCTTCTCCAAAGCAGTCCATTTTGCTTGAAAATGTGGCTCTTGAAATCTTCTGATTTGTATGGGAATCTTGAGATCTGATTTATATGATCCTTTTGCAGTTTGATAAACCTCAATGTGGTTTCTTTTTCCCAAAGCCAACATGTCAATAAGATCTTTAATTGATTACTTGGCCGAAACAAAACCATCAATGAAGGGTGGGGTATTCACCTTCCAAGTCCTATACTGATACTGCAAAAGGGTGTGTGATACACCATTGACCTTGTGCTAACTAATAAAATGTCAAGTGGAAAACCAATTACAACCAAAGCAATATTGTGTAAAAGGGCTCCGTCCTGAGCATGAATAGGTTAGCAACTTCACAGCAGCGATGCAATTGCTAGAATCTGATTAAATGTTGATGATTTGTATTCCTTTTAGCTTAGAAAACTTTTTATTCACTTTTTGAAGCATTCTGGGGCAAGTAGGTATTTTTACATTTCCGATCATAGCATTCTGAAGCAAGTAGGTATATATGACCAGTGGCGGATCCAAAAATTCTATTGAGCATGAGTGAATTTAGGTGAGTACGGAGCAGCTACAAAGAGAAAAATATTTGACGGAGTCAGCATGGGCAGCCTTAGGGACTCGTCATGTGCTTACCTTTGGATATATCATTTCCTCTTGTAGGGCTATACTTTTAATCCGGGTAAACATAAAAATAATTCCCTCACCTTTTTTTTTTTTTTTGGTCTCGTGAAAATCATCCGTAACATTTCAATTTTGACTCTTACACTTTCAAAATCAATATTTCTTACGAAAATCTTCGGGGCCGTTCTCTTTGTATTTCGATTTTGGATTTTGAGTTTTGGATTTTGCTTTGAATTTTGGATTTTGGTTGCTTGTTTTGGGATTGCTGAAAACATGTTCTCTTTGTGATTTTGGAAAACTGTTTTCAAAAATAGAAAACTGAAAAACGTGTTTACTTTGTAATTTTTTGATATATTTATTTTGTGATATTTTATATATAAAAAATGGTTGATTTGTTGAATTACATTAATTTTAATGTTAATAAATCAATTAGTTCTCTATGTCAATAAATTCATCATTAATATTGTTTCAGCTAAACAAAAATTTAACCCCATACCAACAAAATCTTAACATGGATCTATATATAATGGCAAAATAATATAAGAACTTCAAGTGAAGGAAGTGTCTTACTTTTACAAAATAATAATAATAATAATAATAATAATAATAATAATAATAATAATAAATAAATAATTTACAAAAAAAATAAATCTTAAAATGGATATATATATATATATATATATATATATATATATATATATATAATGACAAAATAACATAAGAACTTCTAGTGAATGAAATGTCTCACTTTTACAAAAAATAAATAAAAAAACTTCGCATGGATCCATATATATAATGACAAAATAACATAAGAATTTCAAGTGAAGAAAGTGTCTCACTTTTACAAAAAATAAATAAATAAAATAATTTACAAAAAAAAAAAAAAAATCTTAACATGGATCTATATATAATGACAAAATAATATAAGAATTTTAAGTGAATGAAGTGTCTCACATTTAAAAATAATAATAAAAAAAAAATTACAAAAAAAATAAAATAAAATCTTAACATGGAGCTATATATAATAACAAAATAATATAAGAATTTCAAGTGAAGGAAGTGCCTCACATTTAAAAATAATAATAATAATAATAATAATAATAATAATAATAAATTACCAAAAAAAAATAAAAAATCTTAACATAGATCTATATATAATGACAAAATAATATAAGAACTTCAAGTGAATGAAGTGTTTCACATTTACTCAAAAAAAATCCAAAACGCGCGTTTTGGTCGTTTTGGACTTTTTAACACAAAATATCCAAAACGCAATAAACTCGTTTTGAGTTTCATTTGTATTTTTTTTGATGTTTTGGAAAACGCGTTTCTGAAAATGGGCAAAGTGAACGCGTTTTTGATATTTCCAAAAATCGAAAACTCAAAACGGGCTCAAAACAGCAAAGAGAACGGGTCGTTTCTGTCCAACACAATTAAATTTCACTGTTAAAAAAATTGTTACACTCAAAAATTGGATAATAAGCACAAAAGATTCACATCGTTTCTCTTTCTTGTGTAAATCGTTCATATCGTTTAAAACTTGAAAAAACTTGACATTTGCATCCTTATTTCAACAATTTTTCGCTGAGTTTAGAGGTGGGCGTGGCTTGGATTGGGTCGATTTTTTGCCCAACCTAAACCCAACTCACTAAGATCGGGTTGATAAAAAATCAATCCAATCTAACCCAATTAAGAGTTCCAACCCAACCCAACTAAATTTCGGTCGGGTTGGACTTTGACCCAATTAGTAAAAAATATTGAAAAAAAAAAAAAACTCATGAATCAATCTTTAACTCAAATCAATTATTTACACTACAATAACCTCAAATACAATAAATTGAACACTTGCTAATAAAATTAAAATATGTTCAATTAATATTTAAATAAATTAAGTTTCATTAAATAATAATAATTAAAAAAAAAACAGATTTTTTTATTTGGGTTGGGTCGGGTCGGGTTTTTCATCCAACCACAACCTTATCCAACCCGACTAAATTTTTTTAAAAAAATTAGAACTCAACCCAATTTTCATGAAAAATCGACCCAAACCGATCTGGTCGGGTCAATTTTGGCGGTTTTGGCGGGTTTGGGTGGGTTTATGCCCACCTCTAGTTGAGTTGGTCGTTTCATTGTGTAAAACATCCTTGTTGTTTGTCTTGATAGTGAAAATCGTCTATATCTTTCAACTTTGACATTTGGACCCTTAGATTGACCTTTCTTTGAGCAAAAAGTCATTACCATCTATTTTCTTTATTAAGCATACCTCTTATTGTACAATTATTTTTCATGTAAAGTGATGCGTGTCGCGATGCACCAAAATAATAAATAAATTCCTTGTTCACTATTACTAAGAATGTTGCAATGGAAGCAATGGTCGATCCCACAAGGAACGAGAACTAACTTAATGTCATGTCAATTAGAATCGTAAAGGGGGTTTTGTTTTGAGTTGTTTGTAAATGATTTAACTAATAAAATAAAGCAATTAAAATGATTGAAATAAATATCAAATGTTGAGGAGTCCTAGTTCTCAGGTTCAGTTGTATTCTATCACAATGTTATCACTTTCCAAGTAATGCGAGTTCAATTTCTTCTTTGATTTATCACCCGTAAATAGTTAATAAGCTCTCTAATAAAATAAAGCAATTAAAATGATTGGAATAAATATCAAATGTTGACGAGTCCTAGTTCTCAGGTTCAGTTGTATTCTATCACAATGTTATCACTTTCCAAGTAACGCGAGTTCAATTTCTTCTTTGATTTATCACCCGTAAATAGTTAATAAGCTCTAACTATTCCTATTCTCCCTTAATTGCATTTAATTAGAATAAGCTCTCTAATCAAACATTAGCCATTGAATAACCTAAAACAAGCTCTTTAGATTTAAGACATTAACTATATAATGGTTAAGAAGAATTAGGGTGAATTGGATTATCAATCACACAAGCTAGTGACAATTAACCTAAGTTGGAATTCTCTATGGAAATATTAAATTTCCACTTGCTACTATGATTTGAGCAAAAAGACGATTACGGATCCAATCATTCAAAATAGCAAATCTCAATACAACAAGTTAAATGATAAGACATTAATCAAATAAAGAATTGCATTGATTGAATTTAAAACGCATAAAAACTTAACAAATCAAAGTAAAGAATTTAGAACTACGTTACTAGTTTGGAAAAGCAATAAACAAATTGATATGAAATACAACTTCCCCTTCGAACTAGGTATGGAAGTTTAGCCGAGCATAGTCATGGTGAAAAGCCCAGAATTTTGCATCTTATTCATCTTCTTCTCCGGATTTATTTCTCTTCCACATTCCAAGCAAGCCGCTCTTTCTTTTGCAATTTTTTCCACACTTTTTCTTGTCATGAAATTCCCTTTTATAGCCTCAAATTCGTGCCCTAACTTTGGGCTCAAGAAATCCCAAAATTATGAAAAAATTCAAAATAAAGAAATTCTTGACTTGACAGTTACGGCCGTAACCTAATTTCTGTTAATTTTCCACGTTTTGAAGTTACATCCGTAACTTTTAGTTTACGGCCGTAAGACCGGTTCTGCTAATTTTTGCACAATGATATGAAAATGTTTACGGCCGTGAATATATGTATTACGGTCGTAACTTATTTGCACCCAAGGTCCTCAATCTTCAATTTTAAGCGCATTTTGATCATTTTTCCTTCATTTCTCTTCCTTTGTGATCCTATGCAACATGAAATATAAAATGCATTAATAATACTTAGATATAATCAAATTATTGCTAGTCCAAGGTTATAAGTGCATAAAATAAATGTTAATAAAGCACTTATCATAAAGTTTTTCTAGTTAAAATTTTTTATAGTCTCTTGATTATATATTTTTATATATATATTTTTACAATGTAATTAAGAGACTTAACAAAATTAGCTTGTAGGGAGAAAATGAAATCGAAATACAAACTTTAAATAAAAATAAATGTAAAATAATAGGGGTACATTTATTTTGAAAGAAGATAAAATAGTTATTTTACAATAGAGAAAATAGATGGCAATGGCTTTTGCGTAAAGAAATTTCAAACCAAGAGTCCAAGTGCCAAAGTTTAAACGATATGGACGATTTGTGAATTGAAGCAAATAATGGGGATGTTTTGCGTAAGGGAAGGACTAACTCTGAAAAAAAATGTTGAAACAAGTATGAAAATGTCAAGTTTGAAATGATATGGAGGATTTATGCAAGGAGTTTGTATGCTAATTATCCGATTTTGAGGTGCAACAATCTTTTTAACGGTGAAATTTAACAATGTTGGACGAAATGATGATTCCGCAAAGAAATGTAATTTTGAGGGTGTAAATATCAAATTAAAAAGTTAGGATGATTTTCGCAAGATATACAAGCGTTAGGGACTTTTTTTGCTATCTACCCTTTTAACCCTTGCATATTTTTACCTAATACATAATTCAAATTCAATATCTAATACCTAGTGGTTAAAGATGTGACAATTTTTAACGACAACGTAGAGGCTTTACTTTGCTTCTGACTCTTTAGTTTAGTTGGGAAAGTCTTGCAATTTTATATTAAGGTTGTGTTTGATTAGGCTAGTATGGAAAATAAAAGAATTTTCAAGATTCTCCAACTTTCATGAAAAATAAAAATCACCACCCCACTAGAACTAATTTTTCATGAAAAATAGGCTAAAATATGATTTAAAGTGTTGTACCATGGAATTCAATTTTAAGGAAAATATAGTTTATCAAATAGCCAGAGTGGAAAAATAGATGGAAAATTACTATTTCCATCGTAAACATGGGCTATCAAACACAGCCTAAGTATCCTTCTATCTATCCAAAATTGTCTTATGAAGACTAAAATAACATGTGTTGATCCAGCTACACCTAGAGGAGGTGAATATGTGTATAATGAGCAATCATATGTGTATAATGTGGAATCATAATTTAATTAACAGGTAATTAAATATAGATGAATAATCAATCAAAAACAAAAATAGCAATCAATCTGAAGCAGTAAATAAACGCGAGAAAGTAAATAACACCTTATGTGGTAACTGTTTGCTCAAATCATATATCGCAAGTGCACGGTTCACGTTCAAGTAGTAAAGTGAACTGGAAGAGTCCGGATTATCATACCCACGAGGATTGATTGATTTGTAACTAAACTTGTTGATTTCATTTTAAAGGAAATGTCAAGTAACATAAAATTTTGGTTTGGTGGTAAATTACTAACCAGGTGACATAAGTAAAAATATGGCAATATGAAAACTAGTTAACTAAAGCAAATAGACGATGATATATAAAAGCTAGAATTAAAACTAATTATCCAAAATAAACTAATGACAACAAAGATTTGGTGATTCAAATAGTTAAATAATATAAGAAAATGTAAATTTAGTTTTCTTAACTATACTAATTTCTACTTTTGAAAATTAATTAGTGCTAGTTAATCATTTAACTAAATTACATGGGAAGTTCTAAGTTGACCTAACATTTATAATACTTGCAATAAGAATCCAGCATATTAACAACATTTGAAAATTACATAAATATAAAATAACATTCCTAATCATAACATAAACATAAATAACTCATGATCCATAAACATCACAAAGTGATTAAATGAACTTAAACTAGTCACATTCCAATAAAATAAAATTACCCATAATAAAATAACAACAACATTTAACAACTAACAAAATAATTTCAACCACAAGCTAAATAAAATATTAAAACCAAGATAATAAAGAAAATTCTCTTTTTTGTTAGGTTCTTGAATTGAAAATACCAAGATTCCTTTACTTTGAATTAAGTTTCTCCATCAATTATTAATGTCTTCAACAACCCAAGTATAAAATATTAAATGCACTAAAAGTATATGGAATTCTTGGTGGAAATGTGAGAAAATAACAATAATCAAAAGCTTAAACAACAAAAAGAAACTTAAATGTAGAAGAACTTTACTAAAACTTAAAAACTATAACTTAACATTGCATTAAAAGTGTAAAAATTGAGAGAAAATACAAGAAAAAGGTAAAAAGAGGCAAGACTTACATAACCATAGTTGAAATGAGGTTGAATTCTACTTATAGGTGCTCCAAATTAACCAAAAAAACCTCGCCCAAATCCGCGTAAAACAATGAAGTGGGCTGAAGTGGGTTGGCCGGGTTGTACCGGTCCGGCCCAATATATATGTATTTTTTTATTTTTTATTAAGGTAGCGCGATCGCACGATAATGATTTTCGAGCCACCCTTGGGTTCTACCTTGTTTCACAGCTTGAGTCGCGTTCGCGAATTGGTTCAACCACGAGTTCGCGTGGTTCGACTGGGGCGCCTTCTTGCAGTTTGGTCCTTCTTATAATTGACATCAAGTCCTCCATCTTTCAATGCCGATCAATTTAGTCCCCAAATTTTCATATTTCTTTCAAATATGTCATTCAAAAATTCCACTTGAAGTCCTTCAACTTTTAAACTTTTGCAATCTGGTCCCTGATTTAATTTCACAGCTGGTCCGAAACTTTTCAAAAGTGACAAAATGGTCCCCAAACTTGGAATTTCAGTATAATTTACATTCCTTTTGTGATTTTTGGCTTCAAACTTGGATATTAACCTAGTTAAACACAATATATATATGTGTGTGTGTGTGTGTGTGTGTGTATAAAAATGCATTTAACAGTAACAAACCTCTGGAAGAACTCTTCACATGGATAAAAAGACCTTTGGGCAAACATGCCAATAAAACTCATTAGAAAATATTTGACTTACAAAAATTGGTTCGCACATTAGTAAACCTTGATTGACTCTGATCCCAACTTAATCATCGAAGACCCTCTTCGATTATGTTATCCGCACCTTCCAGCAACTCTGGACTTTTTTTCTCTTCATGTGGATTGTCAAGAATGAATCACATTCTTCTTCAACTGGAACTCCAGTGACATCTCCCCAACTCCAGACTCTAAAGGATTATTGGTAAAGGATTTTAGGTTTGGTGTTTTATGATTAGACAATCTTGAATTTCAATTTAAGAAGTTATTGCGATTGATTTTGAATAACCAAGAACTGGATCAAGAGATAAGTAGGATGTTATCTCAATCAAAAATAATAATCAACCACACCTAAAAAACGAAATAGAGCTTCAAAATTTATAATATGAATTATTAGGGATCATATGGGATCATAAAAACGTTAAAAATAGTGAAATGTGAATTTTTCCAATTGACACCATTTCCCGAGTGCCCATCGAGCACACTTCGAGCGCCCCAAAACTACTAAACCCTTTGATCATAACTTTATCTCGATATTCGATTGAAGTGATTCAAAATGCATAGGAAAGTTCACTCAAACCCTACAATTCTTCTGGAATAGAGAGTCTCAAATTCGAAGGTTTGCTATGTGGAAACAGAGTCTAAACTTGTAGCAGAGAATATGAAAATAATGATTGCAGGTTTTTTATTCTCCTTTGATTTCTAGTTGCATGTCAAGTCTTCTTGAGCACTTCTTTGATCTTCTTGAGTCCAAAATTTGACTTTAATTTTAATTTTTTAAACGAGTCATTTTATTCATGAGATTTCCAATTACATCAAAACCTAACAATCTCCTCATTTGACATTTCATAACAAAACACTATAATAATAAAATGATTACAAAATACCAAGTCTTACATCTATGACACAAAAACTCAATACTACATCTCAATTGCTTGTTAAGTAGTTTCCTGGTCATCAAATTAACAAATACTAAGCGTAAAAGCAAGTGATATCATATGAAAGTAAATGAGATAAAACTCATAAACATCAACTAGCAAGATCGAACTGAGATACTAGCAATATGTCAAAAACACTGACCAAAAGCATTATATTAATATATCACATATAGATTTGTTAGAAATAAAATGTCAAAGTATAAAATAAAACAAATCAAATAATGACAGTCAAAATAAATAAATATTTTCTCTAAGTACTAACTCTCTCCCTAATTCATAATTAATAACTCTCCCCTTTTTTACAAGAATGACAAATGAACAATCAATATAATTACGAGTAATATAAAGAGGTGGAAAACAATAAAGCACACACGATTTAAACAATGTGACAAAAACATTCTATTATATTTTTCATGAATTTTTAAATATGACATTAAATAGTGAAATCATATTGACAGTTATTTGCTTATTTATACAAACATAATTCACAAGCAATGATAAATTCCCACACAACTCATTTGAAACCTAATTGGAGTAAATTGTATAAGTTACCCATGTATGAAAAGTGTTCATAATATATTGTAAGCATGACTCAAAACCTTAAATCAGTTAAAAGGGACATGCAAATAAATCATTGGTGAATGAATATTTTCCTCAAATCATGACATCAATTTAGTTGTACTAGGACATTTTAATCAAAAAAATTTATTGCATCTTTTTTCATTCTCCCACTTATTGTGAGCATAAAATATTTTTTTTCCTATTTAATGTGTACACATTTCTTTATTAAGCTAACTAAATGAACCTGTAAGGAGCTTTCAGTCAATGACTCCAAGTCAGTTACTCATAGGGCATCAGATTTTAAGGATCCTAAAAGACTTAATTACTCAAGTCAAATAGGTTCTGAAGATAAGTATAATATGTATTTCACTTTTCTTTTGACATATAAATAATTATTTTTAAGAAAAATACTTTTTTCTTTCTAGGGAAATATACTAGAGCTTAGTCAACTAGTTAAAGGTAATTCTACATTCAAAGTCAACTCACCAAATCAATGACCGTCATCCCAAGTCTCATACATGCGGTCAAGACTCACTTACAAGAGAAAAATGTATGCAACGCAAAAGATACATGAAATAAAATACATCAAGTATTCCAAACAAATTCTAAACAAAGTTAATGGAAAATTTATAATTTTTCTAGTACTTAATCACAAATTGACATGTCCATTTATATAATTTTATATATAAAAAAACCTCTTTCCGTTTTTTTTTTAATATTTTTAATAAAGTAAATAACTTAAAATCAATAATACAAAAAAGAAAAAAAATACTTAAGTGCATGCATGTATGTGTAAATATCAAGAACATTACAGATGCATGCACCTTAAGACCTACTCTATGAGGTACACAAATTCTCTTATCTTTAAGAGCAACAAGATCAACATCACAATTTAATACATCGTTCAAATAGTAGAGATCACCTTTTTTTTTTTACCATAATCTTCTTAGAAGATGTTACCTTAGTTAAACAAGTCACCAATTCAGTCAAATGAATGACTTGATTAGCTAGACCTCTAACTTGAGAAGTGATGTACTGATTGTTCCTAGCAAATAGCTTTCAACATCTAGGACTAATGTGGCCTAACTCACCAAAATTGTAACAAGTAGGAATGAATCTGGAGGGAAATTTAGATTTCATGTTCTGACCCCTAGGTTGTGAAATCTTATTTTGTGACAAAAGGTTTGTATAAAATCCCCATTTCTCTTGGTTCAATTTGTTCCTAATGTCACAGTTTTAATAGCGGTAGGGACAAAAATAGTTATGATCGGTATTTGTGTACTAGATTCCGTAAAACCTAGACCTTCTATATTTCCCAGGTAAACTAACCTTGAGGATATTGTCAAGTTTCTTAGATCTACAAGAGAAACTATGTTGTTTGTGTTTTGATTTTCTCAAGCTCATCTTCTAAAGTCTTATTCTTTTATACAAGAGACTCATTCTCAACCTTCAAGTTTTCTAATGAAGTTTAAGCACAAGATCTTGTTTCTCTACCTCGACACCATTTAACTTCTTAAACATGGATTTATTAAGTTTTTTTTTTCCATCTTAAGGACTTTCTGATATCAATGTTCTAAAAGGCGTAATAATGTGTTGCGAGGTGGGGAGGTCGAGCATCAAGAATTTTTATATAATTTTTTTAACATAAAATTAAAAATGAACAAACATATTTACTATTATCTTATTCATTACTAATTTCAAAATTTAATAAATATTATTGTGTGGTGGTTTTAGTTAAGATATATAAATAAATATGAATAATATATGTCCATATATAGTTATATACTAACAAAATAGTAAAAGAAAAGTATTAACATGACAAAAGATAAGAATATTTTTACATTAGGTTGTATGGGCCAATGTGATGTTGGGTATAAGACATTCATTTATAGGACAATGCGGGTTTATTCGGGACTATGCGAGATTAAAAGTACCTGGTCACGCCTATTCACGAATCAAAATGCTTATTGTGCATAGGCGTTCAACAAAAAAAGTTGACCTCATTTTTAAATGCATATCCCGAATGCGAGGCGTTTCGACCATGCCTCGCGCCTAGGCGGTGCATTATACTTGTAGCGATCGAAAATTTTTCGTTACTTTAAATAAATAAAAAAAGTGTCGCTATGACTTATCCCATTTATTTTAAATGAATATTTGTCTAGCCAATTATTTAGTGAAATTTAAAATTTATTTTAATCATAGTCAAATTTCAAAATTTTATTAAAAATGTTCCAAAATCATTATTTTATTTTATCTTTAAAAATCCCAAAATTTAAAATTTAAATTCTTAAAATCCAATTTTTATCCAAAATTAAATTCCAGCTTAATTTCTTTTCAAGATTCGAAATTGTCCGAGTTTATCAATCTGAGTTCATCATTATCTTGGAAAATTTCGTGATTTATCCGAACTCAACCTCATCAATTCCTTAACCCACATTTATTTGATAAGGTTATGCAATTTCAATCCAACTCCGGCACTAAACTAACCCACCATTTAAACTCCATTCACGTCCCAAACCTCACTCACGTTTCAACATCACAATTCAGGTAAAATTCTCAAGAAACTTCTGCTCTTCGTTTCTCTCCATAGCCAAACCTTCTCTTCCGTGACCACCACACAACGCCGCACTGCACAACCCAAATTCAATCCACCATTACATTACCAAGCAACCAACCGCAATTCACAAAAACGACAGCTACGTCATAACTCCAATTCCACCGAGACTCTGCACTGCAGCAACACCTACCATAACCGAGCCAAAACCGTCACTGCCCCATCTCCAAAACTTCACTCGAAACACCATAAACCGAGCTCCTCTTCTAATCCGACATCACACAGCAAACTGGCCGAAGCATCAACAAACCCAACCACTGCACAAACACCGCTGGAACTACCATCACCACCATGACCAGCCACCACCGGCCACACAAAACGTCCAATCCACCGTCACCAATGACAATCATCACACTGCCCACTTCCGTTTGGCATCCAATCGAACCCCAAAACTAAGAAAATAAGTTAACCCAAGCACTTACCTCGAACTCCAATCAGTTCGATCGGATTTTTGCCGGAGAAATCTCACTTACAAAATGCGAATCCAGCCTCGGTTTAAGCCACACCTCGCACCCAAAAGCCCAAATTCCTAACCCATGGCACACCCACATACTTCCCTTCCGTCCCCTCACGTGGGCGGTGTCATCGCCGGTAGTACTGCTGGCGATTGACCTCCGAGGAGGGGCTCCGCTCTCCCCCGTCGTCTCTCGTCTTCCTCTCTGTCGTTCACAGAGAGAGAAAGTGAGAGATGTTTTGTTTTATTTTAAAAATTTTGATTTTTGTAAATTGCCCTTAAATCCCAAATTTGAGACCCATATAAGTCAATCCTTTCTATTTCAAAATGTTTTGTAAGCCTCTATTGAGTTTTAAAGATGTTTTTAATCAGCCCCTGCGGCTTTAAAAGGTTTCTAGTCTGCCCCTAAGTTCTAAATATACTATTTCAACCCTAGACTTTTAAATTTCAATTTAGCCCTAAAATTTTATTTATCACTTAAGACTTTAATTTTGAAATTTCTAATTTAATTAATTTTCTCTTGGCTAGACGAATCATTTGGAGAACTAAAAGATTGACATACTTTTCTCGCTCCACTTTTGTGAACTCGTTAAGTTTGAGATAGACTCTCCTCCACTAATTAGTTTAGATTATAATTGCATGTCTTTATGTGGATTTACGTGATTATATGCTTAATTGCATGAGAATAGACGAGAATATCTCTTATAAGATAAATTGAGAATTATGTTATGCTTGTCATAACTTATATGCTTTATTGCATGATAAAAATTTATAGTTATCTAAATTTTATATTTAACGAACAGACTGTCAGAGATATGTATGGACAGTAACGAATTAACAGTGAATCGTTAAGATTTGTTTTAGCGCAATACCAGATGAGTCTTGCTGATGCAGATTCGCCTGGCTTGTAAAACGTAAATAGACAGAATAAATTATGCAGAATTGTAAGTAGACAAGAACACAATATTTGAGCTTATCGTGTGAAAAATCCTAACAGGGAAAACCCACAGCCCACACCCTGCAGACAAAAACCAATCACTATATAAGAAAAGAGTTTATACAGATCAATCTAAACTATAGGATAAATCTACGCATAGACTTATCAAACATACAAGAAATAGATCATTCCCTGATCCTTCTATGGCATGTAATATGAGCTGGCGTCTCACCACTCTTAAGTATCTTTATTTGATACTGCAACGCTCTTCAACAACCTCGAACTCCCGTTCGGATATGATTCAAACCTCCTGTTTGACCTTCACGCTGAAAGTCTTTTCTTCTCTAAGTGATTGATTCCTCCTTCCAGAGAACTGAAGTTACAACACAATTGAAGCCTTGAATATTAGTGCACCACACGAAAATTGGCTTCCTAACTTCTTGAAGAAAACATCTCATTTTCTTCAATTTAAATACAATTGGATTGCTTGACCATCAAGAATCCTTGTTGCATTCAATCTTGATTTCCTGCAAGATAATCAAGAATAAGATAATTAGCGATAATGGTAAGATAATCATAAATATTCTCAATTGATTATAGAATAAAAGATCTTACCGAATGAAGTGATCAACTTGACTTACCAAGAATCAAGATACTCGGCCATATCAAAAAGAATCATACCATATGTAGAGATAAGCTTGAATATGATCAGCCATATCAAGATAAAGATCTTACCATATGTAGAGATAAACTTGAATGCCAAGAATCAAATTATCAAGATTTCGATCTAATCACAAGCTTATCCTCGACCAATGATAACCTTGGATATCAAGAATTAAATCATCAAAAAACTCATAAGATTATATCACAAGATTTCGAGATCAACATATCAATATTTCTTGATTCAACCAAACATATTATCTCCAAACAATATCAATTATCACAAGATAATTATCCCAACAATATAGGAGATAAATATTCATAATACGTCAAAATAATTATGAAGTAATTTAATTAAAACTTAATAAATTACTAAATAAAAATATTTAGTAATAAAATAAATTTTTATCAAATTACAAACCTGTAGGAAAATAGAAAATGCCAATAAACATAACATAAAATAAGTTAACACATGAGAAGAGAATATGTTCATTTGCACTCCTTTTGTGATGCTTATGATGAGAATTTGAGAATGTCACTGTAATATCTGCATAATTTTGTGTTCAATTATTCTGTAAATTAATTATTGGAGATGAGTCTATTGAGTATATTTTTTTGAAATGTTCACCCCGTTGTTTTAACAAATTTTACAGATTTCGGAGACGGTGGCAAATGATGATTATATTTTTTTGAAATGTTCACCCAGTTGTTTTAACAAATTTTGCAGATTTCGGAGACGGTGGAGAATGATGGGCAAAAATGGCAAATCACTAATAGAAAATATTTTAAAATTGTGTTTTATCAACTACATTATTTCATTTTGATTGAAATATAGAATTTTATGAATTTTCACCAAGTTATTATTTTATTTGAATATTCGTTACAACTTAAAGTCAATAAATGTGATTGTTTTGAGAATCAATTATTTTTTCCGCAATAAATTTTATTCTGAAAGTTAGTTTTAAAAGAAAGAAGTGGCGTTCCGGGTTTCACGGAACTCGGGGCGTCACAACGTGATATCAGAGCAGGTCTACATTTCTATAGACTTTCAACTTTTCTAAAAATAATAATAATAATAAATGATGTTTAACGACTTTTTACCATTGCCATCATTCCTTCCGCTGACTCCGAAGGTAACGAAGTTTAGCATGTTTATTTTATTTATTTCGGATACTTGAGAAATAAATTATTTTGAGATTTAGACGAGAAAGAATTAGAAAGCTAATATCCGAAATAATGAGAAAGAAAGAAACAAGTTCTGGAGTATAATGGGAATTAATACGGTTTAGAAAAAAATAAAAATGTTTTTACATGAAATATTTTTGTCCTTGAATTTGAGCGAATAATAGAACCCTAACTGGACTTTGCATAATTTGATTTTAGACATGGCACCACTTAGATGGATTTCAGACCACATTCTTAACTTTTGCACCATGCACCATCACTTCATAGCTAGTGGATTTAGGATGACCGACACTTAGTTCATGGTCCAACTTTTATTGTCATTCCCAAAAAATAAGAAGACATTAGCGTACGCATTTTATGATGACGTAAAGATTCGTCTGGGAGAGAACGTGAGCTTCCAGGCTATCTGTGACGAATTTGTGATACGGTGGGATCGTTTCCGAGTCCCTGCTCCTGCTCCAGCACCAGAAGTGGTAGTCATATCGGATGACAAGGAGGAGCCAAATGAGATACCTGATGCTGAGTCAGGGACCTATGATTACACAACTGGTTTACAGGGTTACGTTCCAGATTGACCAGATTATTTTCTCGGTTCACCAAGTGTCACACCAGGTGCCCCAAACTATACACCTGGCATGCCCGGGTCTACCTCTGTCAATAATCACATATAGTGGGATAGGACTAGAGACAAGGGTTTTAGCAATTCTTTGCCCCATTTCAGTAATAATGATGTATCCTCTTTGAAAAAATTTCAGTTATTAATAAAAGAGATTTATTTTTATGTTACAAGCTGTGTTTCGACAGTGATATTGGATTTGAATGTATGAGATGATTGGTTATCTATATTTCCTATCAAGAAATAATAAACGTGTTGTTTTATTTTTGATAAAGGGAAATGTCTAGACGCACTAACAGAAGCACAATGGATTTGGCCACCTCGGAACAGGGCCACACAGAACAAGGCCCCACAGCCCAGTCCACTGTCATCAGGGACCTACTTCAGGCCGCGTAGGATTTGAGGCAGGCCCCGGTAGGTTCCTCAGTACCGATCATCGAACAATTCAGAAGGTATCGTCCGCCCACTTTTGATGGCGGGAATGGTCCATTAGCGGTGGAAGAATGGTTATAGGCAATTGAGAAAAATTTTAAACACATCTCGTGTCCTGAGACTAGGATGGTTTCATGTGTAGATTTTATGTTGGTCGGCTGGGCCGACTTTTGGTGGGAGTCTGCATCTCGGACGAGGAGTGAGACTGAGCAAGAAGCTTTGGCTTGGGAAGAGTTTAAGGAGGAGATCAAAGACAAGTTCTTCCCACAGGCCCTCCAAGATCACAAGGAGGCCGAATTTTTGCACTTGGTTCAGGGTGAAATGGACATCACTGATTATGAATGGAAGTTTGAAGAACTGTTACGGTATGATCCACATCTGGTGGAAACCGAAGCTAAGAAAGCACGTCGTTTTGAGAGAGGATTGAGGTCGGACATCGGACAGATTGTTAGCTCTCAGGAATTGCCCACCTACCAAGAAGTTGTGAAGAAAGCCCAAGTTGTGGTGTGGCATATGCTGGTGGGAAAACTAGCACCTTGGGGTAACCATAACAACTAGAGGCACCCGAATAAACGAAAATGGCATGGCTCTAATCAGACATCCAACAAGAGGCCAAATACAGGACCTGCCAGAGGGCAGATGATTAATTACACCCCGCCATGTCCTATGTGCCAGAAGATACACAAAGGGGAATGTCTTTTCGGAAAAAGAGTCTGTTACAGGTGTGGTCAGCTGGTCACTTTGCACCGGATTGCAATGCTGCACCTACTCAGGGTCCTGACCAAAAGAAGAATGTCGATCAGAACAGAAAAGGGAAGGCTAGAGTATTTTCCATGGACACTATTGATGACTTCGACGTGATTGCAAGTACACCAATCAAATTTGGTTCCATGTATCTTTCTTGTTTAAATTTTTGTACACCATGCATTACTCAAATTGATAAGTTAACATGACAACAAGCATACTATCTGTTTCCGGCATTCCAGTATACGTCTTAATAGATTCTGGTGCAAAGCATTCGTTTAAAGCTGATGCATGCCTAACTAGACTAGATTTGAGGGGAGAAACAACTGGTAGTGTACTTGAGGTGAGCTTACCGTTAGGAGGAATTTTGGACACCGAAAAGATAGTCAAGTCAGTATAGATAGATTTCAATGGAATAATGCTTGAAGCAGACCTAAATGTCATTCCGATGAAGGACTTCGACATTATTCTTGTTATGGACTGACTGAGTTCTAATCGTACCGCAATCATGTGTCACGAGAAGGAAGTCATATTTCGAAAGAATGAGGACGAAGTATTCAGATTTTACGGGTTAATGGTTAAGGCACTTCCTCGCCTTATCTCGGCTTTGCAAGCTGAAAAACTACTTGCCAAAGGAAATTGTCAAGGTTATCTGGTAAATCTTCAAGGAAAACCTTCTGAGGAAATCAAGTTGGAGTCAGTACCAGTTGTGTGTGATTTCAAGGATGTTTTTCCATACGACCTACCAGGCATTCCTCCAGATAGGCAAGTGGAATTTGCTATTGACTTGGTTCCAGGAGTTGCCCCTGTTTCAAAAGTTCCATATCTCCATGGGGAGCACCTATCCTATTTGTGAAGAAGAAGGATAATAGCATGAGGATGTGCATTGATTATTGACAGCTTAACAAGCTGACAATAAAGAATAAGTACCCCCTTCCCAGAACCGAAGATTTATTCGATCAACTAAAAGGAGATGCTGTATTTTCAAATATGGACTTAAGGTCTTGTTACCACCAGTTGAAAATCAAGTCCGCTGATGTACAAAAGACAGCGTTCAGGACTCGGTATGGGCATTATGAATTCACAGTGATGCCATTCGATCTTACGAACACACCTGCAGTATTTATGGATTTGATGAACCAAGTTTTTCACAAGTATTTGGATAAGTTCGTCATTGTGTTTATCCAAATATGATCTATTTTGATCCGTTTCCTCATCTCTCCCAATGTCAGGCTTCACTCTAGAGGTAAAAGTCATGTAATTCAAACTTCCTCATGTGTGGTTTCTAAAATATCTCAAGTTTCTTTAGTAGTCTCACATATAGACACATGTTTGAATTCTTCAGAGAAGGTAGCCATAAATATGGCAATGGACACCTTTATTATTCCAATTACAACCAGGTAATTTATCCCTACTCCAAATAGAAATATCATTAAGGGTAACTACACCATTAACTATGGTCGATGGGGCTGACCAACCCTTAATAATATCACACCAAACATGTTCATCTGTAGAGTTTAAAAAATTCTCATCCTAACTTTCCAACATGCGCAATTACAAAATCAAAGTAGGGAGGATCAGATAATAATTAACTTATCTAGACTAAATAGGGATTAACTGTAGCAACCAAGAATTTTTACGCGATTAATAATTATTTTAATAGAAAATCGTGTCGCTACTATTTCACCCATTTTTATTAAGTTAACGCAGCGACGTATTCGTATAGCCAAGTCAAGAAATAATCGAGATCGTTCGATTTTAAATTAAATTCCGAATTTCTAAAAATATCTCCATTTTCTTGATTTAAAGTATATTAAGTCCAAATACTTAATTCAATGTTATCCCAATATTTATTTATACAAAAATTACTTTTATTATTTAAATTAAGAAAATATATGCAAGCATGAGAGGTTCCATTATATGTAATCATGAAGAGCATAATATTTGTATAAAAAATGGAAAAGTATATGAATGATTTATATATTCCATTATATATAATCATGAAGAGCATAATATTTGTATAAATATGGAAAAGTATATGAATGATTTATATACTCCATTATATATAATCATGAAGAGCATAATATTTGTATAAATATGGAAAAGTATATGAATGATTTATATATTCCATTATATGTAATCATGAAGAGCATAATATTTGTATAAAAAATGGAAAAGTATATGAATGATTTATATATTCCATTATATATAATCATGAAGAGCATAATATTTGTATAAATATGGAAAAGTATATGAATGATTTATATACTCCATTATATATAATCATGAAGAGCATAATATTTGTATAAATATGGAAAAGTATATGAATGATTTATATACTCCATTATATATAATCATGAAGAGCATAATATTTGTATAAATATGGAAAAGTATATGAATGATTGATAAGACTCCATTATATGTAATCATGAAGAGCATAATATTTGTATAAAAAATGGAAAAGTATATGAATGATTTATATACTCCATTATATATAATCATGAAGAGCATAATATTTGTATAAATATGGAAAAATATATGAATGATTGATAGACTCCATTATATATAATCATGAAGAGCATATTATTTGTATAAATATGGAAAAGTATATGAATGGTGCTTTACTTTAAGAAAAGGATGTGTTAAAATTAATAGAATTGAATGATTATGTTTACAATATGCCAACTTTATACATCTATTTAAACCCATCTCTTTTACACACAACTCTACACATATACACTTATTTCCAACCTCTTGACAAAATCCACAAGTAAGAGAAATTCAAGGTGGTCAAGAAAGTTTTGGTCCATTTACTACTACACTTCATTTTAATCTTTTAAAAGGTAAGTATATCTTATGTTTTTATGAAAATTAAGTATGTTGTTATGAAATGTAAGTATATCTTATGTTTTTATGAAAATTAAGTATGTTGTTATGAAATGTAAGTATATCTTATGTTTTTATGAAAATTAAGTATGTTGTTATGAAATGTAAGTATATCTTATGTTTTTATGAAAATTAAGTATGTTGTTATGAAATGTAAGTATATCTTATGTTTTTATGAAAATTAAGTATGTTGTTATGAAATGTAAGTATATCTTATGTTTTTATGAAAATTAAGTATGTTATTATGAAATGTAAGTATATCTTATGTTTTTATGAAAATTAAGTATGTTGTTATGAAATGTAAGTATATCTTATGTTTTTATGAAAAGTAAGTATGTTTTTATGAAAGGTAAATATACCTTATGTTTTTATGAAAAGTAAGTATGTTTTTATGAAAGGTATTACCTTATGTTTTTATGAAAAGTAAGTATGTTTTTATGACAAGTAAGTATATCTTATATTTTTTATGACAAGTAAGTATATCTTATGTTTTTATGAAAAGTAAGTATGTTTTTATGAAAGGTAAATACACCTTATGTTTTTATGAAAAGTAAGTATGTTTTTATGACAAGTAAGTATATCTTATATTTTTATGAAAAGTAAGTATGTTTTTATGAAAGGTAAATACACCTTATGTTTTTATGAAAAGTAAGTATGTTTTTATGACAAGTAAGTATATCTTATGTTTTTATGAAAATGTTTGGATCATTGCTATGAAATCAATCTCACAAGATTGTTATGGGTTCCATATGATATGTTTATGATTATGCTAAGGGGACCGGAGTTTAGTAGCGCTACACATAAGAATTCTTGCCATTTAAGTTCGGTAAAATTCTTGTGTCTCCCTATGTTTATGAGTATTTCGATCCTATCCTATGTTATGATGAAAATGATCCATATGCTTTCAAAAGAAAATTTATGCTTGGTATACTTACTGGGATTTTATAAATCTCACTCCACGATATTTACTATTTTCAGATAATTGAAGGTTTGAGGCGGTCAACATGGAAGTAGCAAAAGTGGTTAAGATTGATGAGATAATTATGTTGAACTTTATGTAAGAAAATTATGTTCTATTTTTATTCACAGATAAAATTATGGGATTCTAATTATTCTTTTGAATAATTTTACATTACTATTTAAGTCTCGATAATATGATATGAGTCACTTTTAGTGGCACTCGAATGGTCGAGAATTCGGGTCGTCACAGTTGGTATCAGAGACAAGAGTTTTAAAAACGATTCTGTAGATTTTTGAAATTTTATTTCTTAAAAAAAAAAAAAAAAAAAAAAAAAAAAAAAAAAAAAAAAAAAAAAAAAAAAACACTATTCACGTGAACAGTAAAACGACGTGCTATTCATGATGAACAGTGAACGAAATCACTATTCATTTAAAAAAAAAATTTGAATTTTCACATGTCAAGTATGATTATGATTTTGAAAAGTATGATGAAATTTGATGTGCGAATTTCAAGGACAAAATTCATTTTAATCAAGGGAGTTTGTAATGTCCTGAAAATTTTATGGAATATAATTAGTTAGTGATATGATGTTTATATTGATGTCTTTGATAAATTTCTAGAAGTTCGGGGACTAAAGGAAAATAAGATTTGACGATAAATTTTTATTTGGGTTAATTAGGCCCAATCTTATGTAAAGATGCGAAATGATTAATAATAATTTTTTTTTTTAAAATATTTTAACTCATCACTCTACTATGTCACTCTCCACGTATTGACTCCTCGAACCAGGTATGTTATATGCTTTGCAAGTCATTTACGATTTTATTAAGACATGTTAAGTATGAAATATTCATATGTTATGAATCTTTAAGTGAAATATACATGTTGAGTATGATATGAATTGATAGAAGCCTAAATTTTAATTTATTCATTTTAATGTAGAATCATGAGACATAGAGGATATTGATATGAATTTTGGTTCATATTAAGCTTAGTAAGATTGACTCAATTAGAAATTAAGTTGGGTTGTAACTTTGGCCCAAAATATATGGAATAATATATTAAACAAACAAAATTGATAATGAATTGTACAATAATTTATCCCTTTATCACTACCTTTGTGTAAAAACAAGGGAAAAACTGTGGATGGTTATTAGTACTTCCTCTTCAAGTTTCAATTTTCGGTTCAATAATTTATCCCTTTATCACTACCTTTGCTTAAAAGCAAGGAAAAACTGTGGATGATTATTGGTACCACTCTTCAAGTTTCAATTCTGAAAAAAAAAAAATTCGGAAAGAAAGAAAGAGAACGGGTGTTGAGCATAATTGGAATAATATGACTTAAGAATGATTTTCAAAATAATTGTTGTCCTTGAGTTTAGAAATGATGAGCCCTAAATGGACTTTGCATAATTGATTTTAGACATGGCACTAAGTATGAGAAGTCAACAGAAAGGACTAGATAATATTTTCGAATTATTCATCGTTTAGATTAAACGAGAAATAGAAAGTCAGTTTTATGAAGTTATGATAAGATGTTGAGATTATAAGTGATATGATTTTATTGAGATTTTTATGAGAAGAATTATGAAGTTGGAGATTTAAAGTTTAGGCTTTTAATTATTGAGAAATAAGGACTTGATATGGTGATATTAGAAATTATGATTTGAAATTTCTATGTTGAGGAATTATGAATTGATTTTCTGGAATATTTATGATGATATTGAAGTTTGATGAAATTGTGATCAAATGTACAATTAGTTATTATTGTGAGTTATGAAGTATGCTTACGATTTGGATAAGTCCAAATTTCAAAGGAAAACTCTGCCTAGAATTTTATCGTTTGGAGTTAAGAGCATAGTATGGTATGCAATCACTAAGAGAATTGAAGTTAGACATACAAGTTCATTTACATCACAAACGAGATTTAGTAGATGATAACAGAGATATTATTATTTTCTCATAAGGAGAACACACAAGAGTCACCCTAGAAAGGAAATACATGAAAACACGCAAAAGCAAAAGAAAGCAACATGGGAAATTCCTCAAATTGAGAGATGTGTTTCCGGAGTAGCCGTATCCTACCACCTCTGACCTTTTGAGGAAATAAAGAAACCTTCAAAAAGGTGTGTTTCGAGAGTAAGAATACTCCGTAATCTACCACCTGGAACCTTTGAGGTACACACAAGATTTAAACATTAAGGAAAATCCTAGGAAATTAGAGGGGTGTCTCGAGAGTAAGAATACTCCGTACTCTACCCCCACCTATTCTAAGATTCATAAAGTTAAGTTTACATTAACCGGACTCCATTTTCGCTTGATTCCCCTTCCTTGCGACCAATCTATCTTAACCCCTGCTGGATCTTGTATTGAGATATATGACTGCAGCTTATCCAGTAGTTCATCAATAGTAGGAGCAGAAATAAGAAGCCTTCTTGAAAATGGAGAGATGAATCCCTGTTCCACAGCATAATCAAGAAAGGTTAACAAACCATCAAAGAAATTGTTAACATTCAGAAGCCCAATAGGCTTAGTATGGAGACCTAGTTGAGCCCACGAGGTAATGTTAAAGATTTCTTCTAAGGTACCAAAACCTCCGGGTAGGGCTATAAAGCCATCAGCAACCTCAATCTTTCGAGTCTTATTCGATAAATTTTCCTCAGATCATTCATTGGAAGACTGGAATAATACTTGCGAATGTTTGTAAGAATAATATCCATGTTTTTGATGGATCTAACCTCTTCCCAGCATGAACTATTTAAAAGCATTAAGGATCGGAGGGAATCCGCGTGATATTGATTCCAGCAAGAAAGCGCGGAATAGAATAATGGAAAAGAGGGAACAAGGGTTTATGCGCCGTTTACTTTCTTGATAAAAGGAAGATTTGATGATGACGGGATTTGAGATATGGAATATTTTCTTGGATTTTTGGGTACTGATATTTTGATATAATAATCAAGGTATAGAAATAATACGGGGATACGTGAAAGTGAAATAAGGACTGTATTGAATCAGGATTAATAAGTTTGTGCAAGTGAAAGGAATACCTTACGGGAAATGTTATGATATTTGAGTTAAGAATTTTAATTATTTGGGAGATATTTGTTTATTGAATTTTGCAGAAATTTTGGGTTACAAATATTGGAAAGATAAACTGATGATTATGTTGATATGTGAATAACATGTTTGGGTATATTACATAGAGAATATTCAGGTAATCGTTTTATTTACTTTGGGATATTTGGTGATAAGAAGAAATGACTAATTATTATGGTATGATATGTTAGTAAAGATTTATTGAAATTTTAGAGATATTAATACGAATATTTGAGGTCACATGATACGATGATAAGTGACAGGTTACATGAGTACTACAAGACATGATGAAATATCACATACGATTGAGAATTTTCCTTTTGAGTCAGAATTTATGAGTAGACACATATGTCTATTATTGATAGAAAAGTCCATGTTTTTAAGAAAAACAAAGATATGCATTTAGTCAAAGTCCAGTGGGTTAAATATAGTAGCAATGATACTACCTAAGAGAAGAAGAGAAGAGATTCTGATTAAGTGTTCAGAAATCATAAGATCAAGTAAGTTTAATTTCGAGGACGAAATTATTTTAAGGGGGTAAGTTTGTAGCAACCAAGAATTTTTACGCGATTAATAATTATTTTAATAGAAAATCGTGTCGCTACTATTTCACCCATTTTTATTAAGTTAACGCAGCGACGTATTCGTATAGCCAAGTCAAGAAATAATCGAGATCGTTCGATTTTAAATTAAATTCCGAATTTCTAAAAATATCTCCATTTTCTTGATTTAAAGTATATTAAGTCCAAATACTTAATTCAATGTTATCCCAATATTTATTTATACAAAAATTACTTTTATTATTTAAATTAAGAAAATATATGCAAGCATGAGAGGTTCCATTATATGTAATCATGAAGAGCATAATATTTGTATAAAAAATGGAAAAGTATATGAATGATTTATATATTCCATTATATATAATCATGAAGAGCATAATATTTGTATAAATATGGAAAAGTATATGAATGATTTATATACTCCATTATATATAATCATGAAGAGCATAATATTTGTATAAATATGGAAAAGTATATGAATGATTTATATATTCCATTATATGTAATCATGAAGAGCATAATATTTGTATAAAAAATGGAAAAGTATATGAATGATTTATATATTCCATTATATATAATCATGAAGAGCATAATATTTGTATAAATATGGAAAAGTATATGAATGATTTATATACTCCATTATATATAATCATGAAGAGCATAATATTTGTATAAATATGGAAAAGTATATGAATGATTTATATACTCCATTATATATAATCATGAAGAGCATAATATTTGTATAAATATGGAAAAGTATATGAATGATTGATAAGACTCCATTATATGTAATTATGAAGAGCATAATATTTGTATAAAAAATGGAAAAGTATATGAATGATTTATATACTCCATTATATATAATCATGAAGAGCATAATATTTGTATAAATATGGAAAAATATATGAATGATTGATAGACTCCATTATATATAATCATGAAGAGCATATTATTTGTATAAATATGGAAAAGTATATGAATGGTGCTTTACTTTAAGAAAAGGATGTGTTAAAATTAATAGAATTGAATGATTATGTTTACAATATGCCAACTTTATACATCTATTTAAACCCATCTCTTTTACACACAACTCTACACATATACACTTATTTCCAACCTCTTGACAAAATCCACAAGTAAGAGAAATTCAAGGTGGTCAAGAAAGTTTTGGTCCATTTACTACTACACTTCATTTTAATCTTTTAAAAGGTAAGTATATCTTATGTTTTTATGAAAATTAAGTATGTTGTTATGAAATGTAAGTATATCTTATGTTTTTATGAAAATTAAGTATGTTGTTATGAAATGTAAGTATATCTTATGTTTTTATGAAAATTAAGTATGTTGTTATGAAATGTAAGTATATCTTATGTTTTTATGAAAATTAAGTATGTTGTTATGAAATGTAAGTATATCTTATGTTTTTATGAAAATTAAGTATGTTGTTATGAAATGTAAGTATATCTTATGTTTTTATGAAAATTAAGTATGTTATTATGAAATGTAAGTATATCTTATGTTTTTATGAAAATTAAGTATGTTGTTATGAAATGTAAGTATATCTTATGTTTTTATGAAAAGTAAGTATGTTTTTATGAAAGGTAAATATACCTTATGTTTTTATGAAAAGTAAGTATGTTTTTATGAAAGGTATTACCTTATGTTTTTTTGAAAAGTAAGTATGTTTTTATGACAAGTAAGTATATCTTATATTTTTTATGACAAGTAAGTATATCTTATGTTTTTATGAAAAGTAAGTATGTTTTTATGAAAGGTAAATACACCTTATGTTTTTATGAAAAGTAAGTATGTTTTTATGACAAGTAAGTATATCTTATATTTTTATGAAAAGTAAGTATGTTTTTATGAAAGGTAAATACACCTTATGTTTTTATGAAAAGTAAGTATGTTTTTATGACAAGTAAGTATATCTTATGTTTTTATGAAAATGTTTGGATCATTGCTATGAAATCAATCTCACAAGATTGTTATGGGTTCCATATGATATGTTTATGATTATGCTAAGGGGACCGGAGTTTAGTAGCGCTACACATAAGAATTCTTGCCATTTAAGTTCGGTAAAATTCTTGTGTCTCCCTATGTTTATGAGTATTTCGATCCTATCCTATGTTATGATGAAAATGATCCATATGCTTTCAAAAGAAAATTTATGCTTGGTATACTTACTGGGATTTTATAAATCTCACTCCACGATATTTACTATTTTCAGATAATTGAAGGTTTGAGGCGGTCAACATGGAAGTAGCAAAAGTGGTTAAGATTGATGAGATAATTATGTTGAACTTTATGTAAGAAAATTATGTTCTATTTTTATTCACAGATAAAATTATGGGATTCTAATTATTCTTTTGAATAATTTTACATTACTATTTAAGTCTCGATAATATGATATGAGTCACTTTTAGTGGCACTCGAATGGTCGAGAATTCGGGTCGTCACATTAACGATCGAATTCATGCTCTGATACCACTTGAAATAGCATGTGTTGATCCAACTACACGTGGAGGGGGTGAATAAGTGTATAATGCATAATTATAAATTAATTAACAATTAATTAAATCTAGATGAATAATCAATCAATAAAATAAAATACCAATTGATAAGTGTGCTTTACACACTTATTTTGTTCCTAAATTAGCAATTTAATTGACAAATAGAGCAAATATCTACTTATAAATTGTGTTTATCTTGTACAATTAGGTACAAACTCAATTAGAAAGAAAATAGACAAGATCGGAGAGCAATTGAGCGAAAAGAAGAGCAATTTTGATGTCCAATGACGTAATTGAAAGAAATCAAAAGTTTGGGGACTCAATTGCAACATCTCAGAAAGTTGGAGGACTAAAGATGCAAATAATTCAGGGGTATATTTGTAATAAAAGTCAAAATTCGAGGACTAAATTGAAGAAGACCAGAAGTTGGAAGACCCAATTGCAAATCATGGAAAGACGGAGCTGCAGGTGAACCACGCGATCGTGTGGATCTATCATGTCGCGTTCGCGAACTAGGCCACAGATCCAACCCGAGAGATTTCAGCTTAACCACGCGATCGCGAGGAACTCAGCCACGCGATCGCGTAGGCAACTTTCTGGCCAATACCGGATTTTATTTTCGTTTTTTTTTTTATTTTAAGTTAAGGGCGTGTTTGGCTCAATTGGGGACGCATTTTTGGACCTTTTTAGGTCAGATTTTTGGGGGTGTTTATACCCTCACTTCTCTCTTTACTAAGGATCCCAATTCCTACTCACCAAACCCTAGCCCCCTTCCCTCTTTTCTCTCTTTTAGCAACCATTGGAGCAAAGAAGCAAGAAATAAGTGGAAATACAAAGCATTATTGAAAGATTCTTTGAGGAAAAATCAAGGGAAGTGTTGTATTTCATTTTTCTTGTATTTTTATCCTTAATTTCTATATTTTGTGATGTATTTTCATAAACCTTATCTTTTGTGGAATATTTATATAATGGGCTAGTTGTTTTATGTTGGGATGATTGATGTAGCTTAACTTAGTTTAAGTAATTTTAATGTTTATTTATTGATTGTGAGCTTATTTCATGTGTGTTTGTTATTGAAATTATTCCATATGTTTGATTGATCACCAAATATATGTATTGTGAAGTGTATGATAATCGAGAGATATTATACATTTTAGACCAAATAACAAATGTTCTAGGTTTTTGTTAAGGATAGAGATATACCTTAAACCCTAGATGATCCATTGAGCTATTTTCACAAAGAGTTAATGCAATTGATTGGACTTTAATCGACATAGAGATATAGTATGTTAAACCAATTGATTAGGGTTAATTTCACTCGAGAGAGGTAATTAGCTAAGCTTGAAAAATCGGGTCTAACATTGTAAATGAGTAATTTATTAATTTGCATGTGTTGAGAAATTACTTAAGCAAGAGTTAAGTGAAATCATGAATCCCAACTATTTTATCTTCCATTTTCCTTATTTTAATTCGGTTTAGAATTATTTTCTTTAATTTAGAATTTACAAAAATCCAACTTTTAATTGTGTGTTTCTTTTTATTGTTAGAATTAAATTAATTAAAGTTGTATAATTTAAAGTAAACATTCCTCGTGGGATCGACAATCCGGACTCAAAAAGTCCACTTTATTACTTGTACGCGACTCGTTTGCTTGCGGTACACTATTTTGAGCGAACGTCAATCAATCTAAAGCAATAAATAAATGCGTAGAAAGTAAATAACACCATATATGGAAACGAAGGAAATCCCTCAAAGAACTCTTCACATGGATACAAAAATCATTGGGAAAATACACCAATAAAATTCAATAGAAAATATTTGACTTACAGAAATTTATTTATACACACTACTAACCCCTAGTTGAATCTGAATCCAAACTTGTAAATCACTGAAAATCCTCTTCTATTGTGCTACCCACGCTTTCTAGAAATTGAAGTAGTAAACTTCTCCTATTTTCATCAAAGTTGAAAGTTAATGTGGAATTAATGTGCTAATGTGATTGTTATATAATTTACCTACTACTTTGATATTTTCATTACTTTATACAAGTACGTATTATTTATGAAAATGCTCAAGCATCCATGTATATCGCGTCATGCATCGACAACTAAAGGTGAATGTTAAACTGCATTGCGGAGGTTTTACCGGTAAATGTGATATGGTTTCAAATAAGAATTGTCAATTTCTCTCCGAATGATTAGAAGATACACCAAGTGAGCTCACGAAATTAATGAAATAAAGTTTTGAAATGATAAAGTGAAAGTTTTGAAAGATGAAAGTTTTTGGAAAGTTAAAGTAAATGGGGATGAGGATACATATTTCAAATTATTAAAACATTTCATATCATAAGCATGCATCAAGTGTATGAAGTTTACTTGCTGAGCTATAGTTCACCCCTTCATTTTCTCCTCATTTCAGGTAATGAAAGTTAGGTGATCTGAGGAGAGCACTTGGTAGCAGATCAGACAGTACCCGCAATTATTATTTTTAAAATAATTTTTGAATTAGATTACATGATTGGTGTCGAATCCAACAAATAATAATTTCTTGCTCTCATTAAAATAAATTGCAATAGTGGTGAGCAAAGTCGAATCCACAGAAATTAGTTAGATTTAATTCTTCGAAAAATTAAAACAATGAATTAAAAAAACAAGGGGGGTTTTGGATTTAGAATGTGAAATCAAATTGTAAATGAACAATTGCCAAATCAAATTAATGAAAATATCAAATTAAACAAATATCCAGCCCAATGTATAATCTCAGTATTGATTCACAGAATTGATCATGGATGCAAAAATAAAATCCTTAACTCATTCTCTAAATTGGTTATGGTCATTGATACGATCTAACAACCTATCTCTCCTTACTTTATCGATAATTAAGAGACGTTCGTTGATTATTTCTCTAATCAATAAACAACCCTAGATACGATCGTTGGATTTAATTTACCAATAGCATTAATTTCTAGAGAGACGACCAATTCTAACCAACAAATTCACACGCGTGATTTATTTAAGCTAGGTTATATATCTTCATAACATGAGTCAAAAATCAATCTATAATTAACTATGTTATTTGTCACTTATATTAGAAAACCTAAACAATTACGGATTTAGATTCCTAATTGACTAAGTATCATTTTGACAATTAAAACAACGTGCACTTTGTGTTAATCAATCAAAATAACAACTTCAATTCACAAGCAAAAGACATATAAATAGAGAACAATTAACGAAACAATTAAATTTAATTAGATCTCACAATTCTTGGTGAATCAAAACTTCGAATAACCTTGAACTGGAATAATAAATTAGCTATCCATCAACATTTGGAAAATAAAAACTAAAAGAAATAATAATAATAATAATAATAATAATAATAATAATAATAATAATAAAACGAAATCAAACTCTCCAATGATGAAAACGTGTGGCCGCCTCTCTTTCCAAGGTCAAGATCCGTTCTCTTTTCTCTCCAGCAATCCCCTTTTTTTTCTTCCTCCTTTTGTTCCCAGATTTCCTCCCCTCTTTATAATCCTTTCTTTCCTTTTTTTTCAATATATGTCAACTCCCCTTTTCTAACCTCCTCTCTGCTGCGTGACACCTCTTTTTAGGTCCACAGTTGGGCCCAAAATTATTCAATAGCTGGGTCTTTCCCAGCCCAAAAACCGTAGTGTGAAACTCTTGGAAATTTGTTTTCACCTCGAATCATGGAGTTCAAATTCAAACGTGGCTGCTGGGAATTAATGGTCCTCTTTCAATTGTATCCTAATAGCTGCTGGGCTTTAAATTTCATCCCTCAAGAATTTGTCCAGCCCATGAATTTTTTTAGGTTGTTGTCTTTCTGAAAGAATAAGGCGTGCCCACACCTTATGCAAAGTCCTGATTTGATCGTGTACTTTTTGAGTTCCAAACTTGTTCTTTTAATTTATGATATTAAATCCATTTTGATCTAAATTCTCCACCTAATCCACAAAACATAAAATATGATTAACATCTACAATTTAAGCATTTAAAATCAATGGAATAAGAGGAAATATCACAAATTAAATGACAAATATGCGCTCTATCATTACATAAGTTTCCCATTAATTATTTCTTTATTCTTCATTATTGAAATTGTTTAATTGGATTTAGTTTTAAATAAGTTATGATATCATATTAGTGATTAGTTTATCTCCTATATATTTCATTTGTTGGAGCTTATTGATTTGAAATTGTTGTGTTGAGGAGTTGTGGATTTATTTTTGGAGTAGTTGGTGATATTAAAGTTTGATTTTGAATTGTGGAATGAATGTTGGATGTTGTTGGAGTTGTGATGTTTTAAATTATTTTATTGGCTATGATGTTCCCTCTGCAGGTTGATTAAATTCAGTTTATAGGGGAGATTCTGTTGAAATTTTTATAAAATTTTACAATAGATAATGATGATTTTAATATTTACTATGATCTATTTTAGCATTTAAAGTGAAGGAAAGTTAACAAGTCTAGATTTAAGATTTTAACTTGAGGTGTTACAATCTCTATCAAATATAATAATTAACCACATCTAAAAATGAAATAGGACTTGAGTATTTATAATATGAAATGTTTGGTGTCATATGAGATCGTAAAGAGGCTGAAAACAATGAAATAAGAATTTCCCTCACGACATGACTGCTAGAGTGAACTTCAAGCACCCGAAACTTCTAAACCCGTTTGAGTGGCATCCCACGGCCATCGAGAGGTCTTTATTAATTTTGTCCTTACTTCTCTACCAATATCCGATTGAGACAATTCAAAATAAATTAGAGATATCACTCAAAGGGCTACAATTCTTATTGAAATAGCAATTTCCAAATTTGAACATTTGATAGGTTAAAAGAGAGCATAAACTTGTAGCTGAGAATCTGAATTATAATCCTTGAGGGTTTTTTTTTATTATTTTCATTTAACTTCTAATTACGTCACAAGTTTTCTTGAACATTTCTTTGATAGTTTTGAGCCAAATTACTTAATTAATTTAACTACAATACTTTACTCTAATTTTGACTATATGAATGAGTCATTTTATTCACGAAATTACCAATTACATCATAATCTAACCAAAACTTTTTTCGAATTAGCTCGTGCTCGAGAAGAATTATCAAATAATGATGGCAATGCAAGCAATTCGGTCTAAATTTTTTTTTAGCATCAATCATACTATGCAAGCTCACGTCATAAAATATAATAAAAAGATAAAAAAAATGCAATAATTAATTTTAATGTGATTTTTGAGAAAACTCATTAACATTAATTGTTTCTGAGTGACTCAAAAACCCTAAAAGTACATCCTAGATATATCAATTACATCTCTATATTATTTTTAAATTATCTAGTAATTTATGTAATCTCAATGTTCAGTTCCAATAAAATCAACAATTTTTATTTAAAAAGAAGAAGAAGAAAAAAGAACACGCCCTGCAAAAATCTGTTCAACTATAATATAAAATATTAATTTGTCCATTTCCTTTTTATTCTGACAAAATCACGCACACTTTTGGTCGTAAATATTTTCATATTTTCTCTCAAGACTCAATATCTCAAATTTCGAATTCAATGTGTATAAAAATGGTGGTTACATCAAAATTAGCATCATGGTTATAGAAACCAAACAATTTTCAGAAATTCAAATTCTCTTATATAAAATAGAAAGTACAGAATTATTAAAAGAGAAATGTGCGAACACGTTATTTATTTGAGAGTATTAGCACGATAAAATATCTTAGCATGAAACTAATTGATCTTTTAGAATACTCGAAGCCCCTATTTGGTTAAAAAAAGAAAAAAATTAATAAATAAATAAATAAATTTAATTTTAGTCGAAGTTAACAATTAATTTTAGATTAATGCTACTTGTACTTGTATGTTGACAAGGAAGATGACAAAAAATGAGTTGACGAAATTATGTGTGCTGATCTAAGAGTTGATGTGATCAGTAGGATTGTGCCTTTTATATATTATATGTCAACTTTAGTGTCAACATCAAAGTACAAGTAGCATGTCTCTTAATTTTAACTACATATTTTATAAAATCCACAATTTTTCTACCACACATTTCATCAACTTTAATCAAAATTTTAATAAAAAACTTATTTTAATCCCATCAAACATATGCTAAATAAACAAAGTGAAATAATAAGCCCATCAAATTAACTCAATTTTGTAGACTAGCAAGTTCTTACATTTTATTACTCGAGAATTTTGTCTAATAGGTTAAAGTTGAAGTAACAACAGATATAAGAATACTTCAGATAAAAATTCACCATAAGTGAGAAAATAACTTCTGTCTGGGTGATACCTTTGAACCAGTGTCATGGCTCCATCAATTTCCTTCAATTTCATTGATGATATTATTTAACTAGGTGTGGAAAAATAAAAAAATATGAGTATTATCAAATTAGTTTTTAGTAAGGTTACAATCGTCCACACATTTATATATATAACTAATCTAGTAAGCAAAATAAAAAATAAAAAAACTTGCTTCTGATCCGACACAACCCATTTTACATCTCATTTCCCTGTGAAAATAAAGATTCCTATTAAAATGTTGACGCACTTAGGAGGAGTTAGAATATATCATCGGGCTAAAATATATGTTCTTCTATTTCATAATAATGTAAGTATCTGTCATGTTCTAGTGTCAACGAAGGACACCAAATCAATTTCGATGCAAGTATAATGTCAAGATTATAATTATATCTAAGGATTTACTTCCCAGTCAAATTTTTTCTGCAAATCAGAGGGAGTAGGGGGATTTTTCTTGGAGAAATAAAAGCCATCTCCTTTTACAAGCCAATAGCACTGGTTATGATCATCCTCCCCATTACCAAATTGACAGGCAGAGACATCCTTAAAAACAACAAAACTTTTTTGCCTTTTTCCACACCAAAAGTGACAAAAGAATAATGTTCTGAAAAGCATATCTTCATAAAAGTGCCAATGAAAATCTTGGTTTTCACTTAGTATATGATATCCTAAATCATCATCTTTAGAAGCACAATGAATCCACAATGTACAGGGACTAGGGTGCATTCCATTCACAACATGAACATCATATCCTTTAGTGAAGTGAAACGAACTCAGTATTTGAGTGAACTGAAAAAATAAGATGAACAAACAGAAAATGATTTTCATTTTCTATCAAATATGGTTTTCTGGTGTTTATGGTTCTTAGCATTGTGTCTTTAGATAATGATTTATAGAATCAAGATTGAAAAAAATTATATTCATAATTATCAGAATCAGATAGTAGTTGACAAAATATTACCCCTTATTCTATGCATACATATTTATGTTTTGAAATTGAATCTTAATTTAATTCTTCAAATATCAAATAGATTTTGATAATCTTGATGTAAGACTTGATTAATATTTTGATAATCTTTATGATTTTTATAATCTTAATTACATCGATCAATTTATTATTAAATTTATTGAGTGACATATCACAATGTCACATAAAAATGTCGATTAAAAATATCTCCCTAAAATTAGTCCACTTCTAAAGCCTATCAGACACTACCTCTCCCCGCTCATTAAAGTCCTTGATTCTGCTGTAAATCAGTAAATGAATGAAACCCAAATATTGCATAGCCTTTGTGGTCGAGATTGATCATTCATGGCTTTGACTTAGATTAAAATTGTATCAAATTTCCTTACAAATAGACATGTGTATGTGAACCCTAGATATACTGAGTAGGTGCATAACTCTGATACCAATTTTCAAGCCATCAATTTTCCCACCCAACCTCAACCAAATGCAACGGGAACACAAAACACAAAATAACGAACGCAATAGAGAAAAACAAGAATTTAAAGTGGCTTAGCTGACCGCCAACAATTACGGGAGAAGAACACTTTTATTAGATGATGAAGAAACTCACTCACACAATTTTTCTCTCATTCTCACAACTTCTCCCTACCCAAAATTAGAAAGAATAGCGTACGTAGTAACTCCACTTGTACCGTTTTCTTTTAATTCATTATTATGCATAGCTTTTCCCACTCGACAATTAATTCATCACGACAATCAATTCTCAATTACTGCCCATGTGCAATCTATCTCAAGAACACTAAACATAACAAGCAACATGCACCATGTACCCCAAAAATCTCTTTGAACTCTATCTCTTGAACCAACAACACAATAGTAGACCAATCACATTCTCTACCCATGTGTACTTCACCACAACATTTAATGCACGTGAATAAATCATCACTCACAACGCGGGTGCCCGAATGCACGTGTCTTCTTCTTCCCTCTCATTTTTCTTTCTTGCTTTTCTCTCTCTCACGTCAATCTTTTGGCTACACTGCCCTTTCACAAGGCTGGACACATATATAAGAATAAATTATACCAAAAACTTGACCTATTTAAACACAATATATATAAATTAGTAGATATTTGCTCAATATATTCCAAAAAAATGATAATTTAAAGTCATAAAAAGTGTATAAAAATGCACTTAACAGTAACAAACCTCTGGAAGAACTCTTCACATGGATAAAAAGACCTTCGGGAAAACATGCCAATAAAATTCATTAGAAAATATTTGACTTACAAAAATTGGTTCACATATTAGTAACACTTGATTGACTCTGATCCCAACTTGTAAATCATCGAAGGCCCTCTTCGATTATGTTATCCGCACCTTCCAGCAACTGTAGACTTTTTCTCTCTTCATGTGGATTGTCAAGAATGAATCACATTCTTCTTCAACTGGAACTCCAATGACATCTCTCCAACTCCAGACTCTGAAGGATTATTGATAAAGGATTTTTTGTTTGGTATTTTATGATGGGACAATCTTGAATTTCAATTTAAGAAGTTATTGCGATTGATTTTGAATAATCAAGAACTGGATCAAGAGATAAGTATGATGTTATCTCAATCTATGATGTTATCTCAATCAAATATAATAATCAACCACACCTAAAAACGAAATAGGGCTTCAAAATTTATAATATGAAGTATTTGAGGTCATATGGGATCATGAAAATGTTGAAAATAGTGAAATGTGAATTTTCCAATTGACACCATTGTCCGAGTGCCCATCGAGCGCCCCAAAACTACTAAACCCTTTGGTCATAACTTTCTCTCGATATCCGATTGAAGTGATTCAAAATGCATAGGAAAGTTCACTCAAACCCTACAATTCTTCTAGAATAGAAAGTCTCAAATTCGAAGGTTTGCTATGTGGAAACAGAGTCTAAACTTGAAGCAGAGAATCTAAAAATAATGATTGCGGGTTTTTTATTCTCCTTTGATTTCTAGTTGCATGTATAGTCTTCTTGAACACTTCTTTGATCTTCTTGAGTCCAAAATTTGACTTTAATTTTAATTTTTTAAACGAGTCATTTTATTCATGAGATTTTAAATTACATCAAAACCTAACAATCTCCTCATTTGACATTTTGTAACAAAACACTATAATAATAAAATGATTACAAAATACCAAGTCTTACATCTATGACACAAAAAAACTCAATACTACATCTCAATTGCTTGTTAACTAGTTTCCAGCACATCAAATTAACAAATACTAGGTGTAAAAGCAAGTGACGCCATATGAAAGTAGCAAGATCGAACTGAGATACTTGCAATATGTCAAAAACACCTACCAAAAGCATTATATTAATATATTACATATAGATTTGTTAGAAATAAAATGTCAAAGTATAAAATAAAACAAATCAAATCAAATAATGACAATCAAAATAAATAAATATTCTCTCTAAGTACTAACTCTCTCCCTAACTCATAATTACTCTCCCCCTTTTTGACAAGAATGACAAATGAGCAATCAATATAATTACGAGTAATGTAAAGAGGGGAAAAACAATAAAGCACACACTATGTAAACAATGTGATAAAAAAAATTCTGTTATATTTTTCATGAATTTTTAAATATGATATTAAATAGTGAAATCATATTAACAGTTATTTGCTTACTCATACAAACATAATTCACAAACAATGATAAATTTCCACACAACTCATTTGAAATCTATTTGAAGTAAATTGTATAAGTTACTCATGTGTGAAAAATGTTCATATTATCTTGTAAGCATGACTCAAAACCTTAAATCAGTTAAAAGGGACATGTAAAGAAATCATTGGTGAATGAATATTTTCATCAAATCATGACATCAATTTAGTTGTACTGGGACATTTTAATCAAAAAGATCAAAAAAATTTATTGCATATTTTTTCTTTCTCCCACTTACTGTAAGCATATAATATTTTTTTTCCTATTTCATGTCTACACATTTTTTCATTAAGCTAACTAAATGAACTTGTAAGGAGCTTTCGGTCGATGACTTCAAATCAGTTAATCATAGGGTATCAGATTCTAAAGATCCTAAAAGACTTAATTACTCGAGTCAAATAGGTTCTGAAGAGAAATATAATATGTATTTCACTTTTCTTTTGACATATAAATAATTATTTTTAAGCAAAATACTTTTTTTCTTTCTAGAGTAATATACTAGAGCTTAGTCAACTAGCTAAAGGTAATTCTACATTCAAAGTCAACTCACCAAATCAATGACCGTCATCCCAAGTCTTACACATGCGGTCAAGACTCACTTACAAGAGCGTAATGTGTGCAACGCAAAAGATACATGAAATAAAATACATCAAGTATTTCAAACAAGTTCTAAACAAAGTTAATGGAAAATTTATTCACTATTCATAAATTTTTCTAGTACTTGATCACAAATTGACATGTCCATTTATATAATTTTATATATAAAAAAACCCCTTTCCTTTTTTTTTAATATTTTTAATAAAATCAATAATACAAAAAAGAAAAAAAAAAATTAAGTGCATGCATGTATGTGTAAATATCAAGAACATTACAAATGCATGCACCTTAAGTCCTACTCTATGAGGTACACAAATTCTATTACCTTTAAGAGCAACAAGATCAATATCACAATTTAATACGTCATTCAAATAGTAGAGTTCACATTTTTTTAAACCTTAACCTTCTTAGAAGATGTTATCTTTGTTAAACAAGTCACAAATTCAGTCAAATGAATGACTTGATTAGCTAGACGTCTAACTTGAGAAGTGATGTCCTGATTGTTCCTAGCAAATAGCTTTCGACATCTAGGTCTAATGTGGCCTAACTCACCAAAATTGTAACAAGTAGGATCTGGAGGAAAATTTAGATTTCATGTTTTGACCCCCTAGGTTATGAAATCTTATTTTGCGACAAAAGGTTTGTAGAAAATCCCCATTTCTCTTGGGTCAATTTGTTCCTAATGTCATAGTTTTAATAGCAGTAGGGACAAAAATAGTTATGATCAGTATTTGTGTACTAGATTCCTTCAAACCTAGACCTTCTATATTTCCCAGGTAAACTAACCTTGAGGATATTGTCAAGTTTCTTAGATCTACTAAAGAAACTATGTGGTTTGTGTTTTGGTTTTCTCAAGCTCATCTTCTAAAGTCTTATTCTTTTATACAAGATACTCATTCTCAACCATCAAGTTTTCTAATGAAGTTTAAGCACAAGATCTTGTTTCTCTACCTCGACGCCATTTAACTTCTTAAACATGGATTTGTTAAGTTTTTTTTCATCTTAAGGACTTCCTGATATCAATGTTCTAAAAGGCGTAATGCGTTGCTAGGTGGCGAGGTCGAGCATCAAGAATGACAAGTTTAAGCATGACAATGCGAAGAATATGCGTCATAATACATTTCATATTATTAGTATTATTTTAATTATTTTAAGACATTAAATAAATTTTTATATAATTTTTTTTAACATAAAATTAAAAATAAACAAACATATTTACTATTATCTTATTCATTACTAATTTCAAATTTTAATAAATATTATTGTGTGGTGGTTTTAATTAAGGTATATAAATAAATATGAATAATATATGTCCATATATAGTTATATACTAACAAAACAGTAGAAAAGTATTAACATGACAAAAGATAAGAATATTTTTACATTAGGTTGTATGGGCCAATGTGATGTTGGACATAAGACATTCATTTATAGGACAATGCGTGTTTATTCGGGATTATGCGGGATTAAACGTACCTGGTCACGCCTATTCACAAATCAAAATGCTTATTGTGCATAGGCGTTCAACAAAAAAAAGTTGACCTCATTTTTACATGCATACCCCGAATGCGAGGCGTTTCGACCATGCCTCGCTATACTGCATTTTAGAACATAGCCTAATATAAGCGATTGTATCTCTCTTCCCTATTTGTACCAGCGCTAGATTCATCCTCAAATGAGCTATTTTGATCTGTTTCCTCATCTCTCTCAATGTCAGGCTTCACTCTAGTAGAGGGGGTGAATAAGTGTATAATACATAATTATAAATTAATTAACAATTAATTAAATCTAGATGAATAATCAATCAATAAAATAAAATACCAATCAATCTAAAGCAATAAATAAATAGGAAGAAAGTAAATAACACCATATATGGCAACGAAGGAAATCCCTCAAAGAACTCTTCACATGGATAAAAAATCGTTGGGAAAACGCACCAATAAAATTCAATAGAAAATATTTTACTTACAAAAATTTATTTATACACTACTAACCCCTAGTTGAATCTGTATCCCAACTTATAAATCACTGAAAATCCTCTTTTGTTGTGCTATCCACACTTTCTGGAAACTGAAGTAGTAAACTTCTCCTATTTTCATCAAAGTTGAAAGTTAATGTGGAATTAATGTGCTTATGTGATTGTTATATAATTTACCTAATTTCGATATTTTCATTACTTTATACAAGTACATATTATTTATGAAAATGCTCAAGCATCTATGTATATCATGTCATGTCATGCATCAACAACTAAAGGTGAATGTTAAACTGCATTGGAGGTTTTACCGTTAAATGTGATATGGTTTCAAATAATAATTTCCAATTGCTCTCCGATTGACTAGAAGATACACCAAGTGAGCTCACGAAATTAATGAAATGAAGTTTTGAAATGTTAAAGTGAAAGTTTTGAAAGGTGAAAGTTTTTGAAAAGTTAAAGTAAATGGGGATGAGGATACATATTTCAAATTATTAAATCATTTCATGTCATAAGTATGCATCAAATGTATGAAGTTTACTTGCTGAGCTATAGCTCACCCCTTCATTTTCTCCTCATTTCAGGTAATGAAAGTTAGGTGATCTGAGGGGAGCACTTGGTAGCAGACTCAGACAGTACCCGTAATTATTATTTTTAAAATAAAATTTTTGAATTAGATTACATAAGTTTCCCATTAATTATTTCTTTATTCGTCTTTATTGAAACTGTTTAATTGGATTTAGTTTTAAATAAGTTATGATATCATAGAAAAAGCCAAAGGGGGAGATTGTTAATTTTATATTATTGGCATTTCCTATTTTTCACGAATGTATAATTTAATGAAACTTGATTTAATTACTAAATACGTGTATTTAGTAATTTATTACGTTTAATTAAATTATGCAAATATTTATTTTCGAGAAAAATATTTTTGGAAAGATAATGATCAAGAAAATAGTGATATTGATTGATCATAATCTCAAAAATATTGATCATAATCTCAAAATATTGACGTGATTATATTGTGATATATTTTGTATTTATTCTTGATACTCAAGCTTATTCAATATATGGTAAGTATCTTCTTGATATGGTCAAGAATATTTTTAATCTTATCTTTGTATATGGTAAGTTTATAAGGTCGAAAATATTGATTGTGAATAATATTCATAGGGGCCGAAAATATGGTGATAAATATCAAGGTTTATCACTTGATTGATAAATGGTAAGATCTTCTATGATTTATCATTATCATTATTCATGGTAAAATTTATTTAAGGATAACTATCTTACCTTTTACTAATTATCTCTACCATGTTTTGCAGATTGTAGAGATCTTATGCAATAAGGAAAACTTGGGAATCAAGAAAACCTAATTGCACTATAAAGAGAAGAAAAACGGGACGTTTTTTGTGTGACGTGTAGAATCAAAAATCCGTGTGGTGCTTACAAAAATACACGTCCACTTTCGAAGTCTTGAAGCTTAATATTCGTGTGGTGAAAATATAATTAAAGCTTCAATTGTGTTGTGACTTCAATACTCCGGGAGGAGGATTCAATCACTTAGAGGAGGAAAGAATTTCAGCGTGAAGATCAAACGGGAGGTTTGGATCAAGATCGAACGCTAGTTCGTGTTGCTGAAAAGTGTTGCAGAGTCAAAGAAAACTACTGAAGAGTGGTGGGATGTCAGCTCACATTACGTGCCACAGAAGGATCAGGGAGTGATCTATTTCTTAGATGTTTGATAAAGTCTATGTGTAGATTTATCCTGTAGTTTAGATTGATCTGTATAAACTCTTTCCTTATATAGTGATTTGTTTTTTTTCGCAGGATGTGAACCGTGGGTTTTTCCAGTTAGGGTATTTTCCCACGTTAAGCTCAAATTATTGTGTTCTTGTCTATTTACTATTCCATACAATTTATTCTGATTGTTTACGTTTTATTATCCAGAAGAATCTGCCTAAGGAAGATTAATCTGGTACTACGCTAAACAAACTTAACGAATTACTGTTAACTGGTTACTGTCCAGACACATCTGTGACAGTCCATTATTAAAATTTAGACAACCTCAAATTTTCAATTGGTATCAGAGTGGGTTCACTTCTAGAAAGTGAGATCCAGTTGTCTAAATGGAAAATTCTACATCTCTTAGGCCACCTCTGTTAACTGGTAGTAACTATGCATATTGGAAAATCCGTATGGAAATTTTTATTCAATCTATTGATGAACGTTGTTGGACTTCTGTTCTTGAAGGTTACACAGCACCCACTGTCACTGCTGGAGGTGTTGTTACAACTATAGCTAGAAGTGCTTATACTGCAGATGAATTAGCTAATGCAAATTGGAATTCTAAGGCACTTAACGCTATTGTTTCTTTGGTTTATCCGGGTCAATTCAGACTCATCTCCTCTTTAAGGACCGCTAAGGAAGCATGGGATGCTTTGAGAATTGCAAACGAAGGAACCAATGCTGTCAAAACCTCCAAGCTATAGATGATCACTTTGGAATTTGAACAACTGTCTATGGATGAGAAAGAAGAATTCAAAAGCTTCTATGCCAGATTAAGTGATCTCACCAACTCAGCTGAAGCACTTGGGAAAACCTACTCAAATGAGCAGATTGTACAAAAGATCCTTAGATCTTTACCAGACGGGTTCCATGCAAAAGTGACAGTAATTGAAGAAAGCAAGGATCTTTCAACCATGCGAGTTGAGGAACTTGTAGGGTCATTGATGACCTATGAGTTAAATCTAGCCCGAAGAAAGAAGGACAAATCACCAGGGATTGCCTTCAAGACAAACTGTGTGAATCCAGACGACTCTGGCGAGACAGACAAAGATGAAAATTTCGTACTTCTCACCAGACAATTTAAAAGGTTCCTCAAGGGCAAACAAAAAGAAAGATCCACAAATCGTCAAGGCCAGAATAAAAAACAATGGAAGAAAAATAATTTATATCCAAAGAATAATGCCAACACGTCTGAAGGGAAGCCTAGGAGTTGAATCCAATGCAGAGAATGTGAAGGATATGGAAATATTGCAGCTGATTGTCCTAATACTCAAAAGAAGGCCAAGGGAAGGAAGGTCATGAATGTTACATGGAGTGATGGAGACTCAGATAAATCTGAATCAGAATCAGACAGCAACAATTCTGAAAAATAGATAACTACCCTTACTGCTTTACAGCTGTCTGATACTGAATCTGGTAACTCTTCTTATGCAGATAAATCTAGATCAAATACTAAAAACTTGAGGAATGAACTTCAAGATGCAGAAGAGAAGATTCAACTGTTACAGGCCTTCGCTGAGCACAGTAGGGAACGACAACTGGACGACGTATTTGCAGTCTCAGATAATGAACAAAATGAGGTAAGCAGGTTAAGTTCAGAACTTGCTAAAGCACAAGACAAAATCAAGAAACTAGCACGTGGATCCGTCTAGCTTGATGAAATCCTGAACAGTGGCAGACCTGTCAGCCTAAAAACAGGTCTTGGATATGAAGGTAAAGGTAAAAGTCATGACCATAAAATAAACTTTGTAAGAGAATCTGGATACAGGTACATGGAACAGAATAGAAATCATACAGATGCGAATCCAGACTCAAAACTTACATCCAGCCTGGAACTATACAAGAAGACAATTTCAGCCGAATCTGTACAAGCCAGATGAGTCTGTCCATCAGAACAGAAGGAAATTTCAACCTCGACAGAGTCGGCAGGATACATCTGTTTTCCAAGTATTCTGTAATTTTTATGCTAAATCTGGTCATGATGTATTTAGGTGTCATGAGTACTTGAAATTAATCAATTCACACAAAAGAAGACTTGTTTCTAGACAAGAGAAGAAAATTCGAACTAATGCCTATGTAGTTCAATTGTCTTTGAGTGCCTTGATTCCTAACACATGGTATTTTGATAGTGGATGTTCTAGACACATGACAGGTGATCTCTCTCTACTAACACATTTTGAAAAAGGCGAAACAGGTGCTGTTTCAATTGGTGATGGCCAAAAGGGAAAGATAAATGGATCTGGTGTCATCAACATCAAGGGACTGCCTACATTAACAAATGTCTTATATGTTATAGGACTTAAGGAAAATTTGATCGGTGTAGGACAACTATGTGATGATAACTTGCTTGTCGTGTTTTCAAAATAATATTGCAAGGTTTTAAATTGTGACAAGTCTAACCCGTTAAAAAGTGTGTTGTTTAAGGGAGTTAGATCTAGAGACAAATGATATACACTTGAGAGTCTCGAAACTTGCAATTCTGTTAAGACCAAAAATGAGAAACTGTGGCATAACAGATTAGGGCATCTAAACTACCATGATCTCATGAAGCTAATTGGACTACAAGCTGTGAGAGGCTTACCCAGCATAAATAATATTCCAGATGAAATCTGTGGTGATTGTCAGAAGGGTAAGCAAATCAAAAGTCAACACAAATCAGGTACATCTGTTAATACCTCTCATATACTTGAACTAATTCATATGGATTTGGTGGGTCCTATCCAAAAGGAAAGTATTGGTGGCAAGAGGTATATTTATGTGTGTATTGATGATTTCTCAAGATACACCTGGGTTATGTTTATTCAGGATAAATCTGATACCTTTGACAATTTTGTTTGAGCAATGAAAAGGCCGACGAACAGGTAAGAGTCAAAAGGATTAGAAGTGATCATGGAAGAGAGTTTGAAAACTCCGAGTTTGCTGATTTTTGTATCCAATATGGGATCAAGTATGAGTACTCGTCCCCAAAGACTCCTCGACAGAATGGAGTGGTGGAAAGGGAAAATAGAACTCTACAAGAGATGGCTCGTGTCATGCTAAATAGCAACAAATTGCCCACGAAATTTTGGACAGAAGCCATAAACACTGCTTGTTATATTATCAATAGAGTCATGCTTAGATCTGGAACAAACCAAACTGCATATGAAATTTGGAAGGGTAGAAAACCTAGGGTTGATTACTTTCATGCCTTTGGAAGTAAATGCTACATTTTGAAAGATAGAGAATACCTAGGAAAATTTGACTCAAAATCGGATGATGGAATATTTTCGAGTTATGCTGAAAATAGTAGGGCCTATAGAGTTTACAATCTAAGAACACAAACTGTTATTGAGTCAATTAATGTGAAAGTGGATGATACTAATTGTGTAAATTCGGATTTGCAGGTAGCAGATGGTGATCAACTGGAAATTCCACCAAAAGAAGAAGCTGGAAGCGAAAAATCAGAAGAAGAACAGCACCAAGCTGAAAGTCTCAATAATACTGAAGAATCCGATCAGGATTAGTCTGGGCACCCAGTAATATCTGCAGATCGAGACAAATCTGATGACCCAGATACACCTGATATTGCTGAATCAGAAGCATCGAGATTACCGCCTGCCGGATCCAAAAGGCACGTCCACTTGACAACATTCTCACTGATATGTCTAAGAAAAATGTGACCAGAAGAAAATTTGCTGAGATTAGTAACATCTATCATATGTCTCAAATCGAGCCAAAAAATGTCAAGGAAGCTTTGACAGATGAACACTGGGTACAAGCTATGCAGGAGGAACTTAACCAATTTAAAAGAAACAATGTCTGGGAGCTAGTTCCACCTCCTAAAGAAGGTAATGTAATTGGAACCAAATGGATCTTCAAGAATAAGTCAATGAACAAGAAAATGTGGTAAGAAATAAAGTCAGACTTGTTGCTCAAGGCTATACCCATATTGAAGGGATAGACTTTGACGAGACATTTGCTCCTGTAGCCAGAATGGAATCCATCAGGTTGTTGCTAGTTGTGTCCTGCTACATCAACTTCAAACTATTTCAGATGGATGTCAAAAGTACCTTTTCTGAATTGTGTGCTTAATGAGGAAGCCTATGTGGAGCAGCCTCAAGGCTTCACAGATCCATCTCACCCGGATTATGTCTTTATACTCAAAAATGCGTTATATGGGTAGAAACAAGTCCTCAAAGCTTGGTATGAAAGGCTCACATCATTCTTGCTAAGCAACAGATACAAAAGGGGAGGAACTGATAAAACTCTTTTCATTAAGCATCTAAATCCTGGAGTAACTGTAACTCAAATATATGTTGATGACATAGTATTTGGGTCTACATCTAAGTCCAAAATTAATGAATTTATAAATACAATGAAAAGAGAATTTGAAATGAGTATGGTTGGTGAGCTAACATTTTTTCTTGGTTTGCAGGTACAGCAGGATGAATCTGGCATATTCATATCTCAAGCAAAGTACGCTAAAAATCTGGTGAAGAAATTTGGACTTGAAGATGCAAAGGCAATGAGAACTCCCATGGCGACTACTCTAAAACTTTCAAAGGACGACAGCGGTAAGGATGTAGATCCATCCCTTTATAGAAGCATGATTGGAAGTCTTCTGTACCTTACTGCCAGTAGGCCAGATATATCCTTCAGTGTTGGAGTTTATGCAAGATATCAAGCCAAACCTAAGGAATCTCATGTTGCTGTTGTGAAAAGAATCATCAGATATGTAAGTGATACGTTGAGTTACGGAATTTGGTTTACAAGAGATACCACTGCCAATCTTGTAGGTTTTTCAGACGCAGACTGGGCTGGGAATGTGGATGATCGAAAGGGTACATTTGGAGGATGTTTCTACATTGGGAACAATTTGGTGGCATGGCTAAGTAGAAAGTAAAATTCAGTGTCACTATCCACAGCCGAAGCTGAATATATAGCAGCTGGGAGTTGCTGTACACAACTCCTGTGGATGAAACAAATGTTGGAGGACTATGGAATCTCTACAGAACAAGCCACTATGTATTGTGACAACACCAGTGCCATCAATATCTCAAAGAATCCAGTCCAGCTCTCCAGAACAAAACATATTGACATCAGACACCACTTCATTAGAGAATTGGTGGAACAAAAGATTATCAATCTGGAGCACATACAAACTGATCTACAACTGGCAGATTTGTTTACTAAGGCCCTCGATATTGTCAAATTTGAAAGCCTTAAGAAATAAATTGGAGTATCACCTCCTTCTGAATAGGAACATGCATATTTCATAAAATAAAATAAAAACTCGCATTGTTTTTATTTTTTTGCATTTTGGTTAACTTATCCTATTCTTATATTAAGGAGATCGTGTTTTTGCTTGCAGATATATCTGAGTGCTTGTGGCTGATAACGAAACAGATACGTCTGGCTGATAGTAGTCAACATGTCTCCGGATGAATCTAACTAGCACTCAAATATGGACAATCCTAAGGATAAGTCACTACTGTCTATGTCATATGGTTGTTACTGGATGAGATTTTATATTCTATGTGTAGACCTATGATCTAAATCTTGCTTATTGCATTGTACGCATTTTTCTTGTTATCCAAGGGCGCCCGAAAAGAAGGCTGCCTATCCAAGCCAAGTTCATACCATTTAGCCTCAAAATACGATGAATTGATATAAATGTGGAAATATTGTAGAAGTAAAGGGAAAACCAAGTAAGATAACTTTTAGGGATTGTGTGAATCTACCAATCCAAGCCAAGTTCATACCCTTCTTCTAACCTAAAGGGGAACATACTGTAAGATAACTTCTGGGGATTGTGTGAAGCTATTTCCACCTCCAAAAGACATTGCCACAATATCGAAAAATTCGGCAAGCCGGATTTGAGAAAATGCACTTCTTATAGATTTTGATCGGTCTTATTGTGCATTACGGTGATAAATCGATAAGTCAGGGAAATCATATGATTTTTGGTAGTATGTGGATGACTAAGGATTGCTCGGATCACACGCGCACATTAATCAACTTATTTATGTACGTGGTGGATTGTATACTGCCAGATGTATCTGACCCAACAAATACCAACAAGTGCTCAGATGTGTCTCAGGTATTCAGATGCATTTAGATTTTTCTTATTCACGAATTTTTTGATTTTATTCTGAAAATCTTTATTTTTAAGGCAGTATATCGTGGGATAATATGTGCAAATCTTGCAGAACAAGTCAGTTGATTGTGGAGCCCAAGTTTGGTAATTTATTTGTTTCCTAATTCTTAACATATTTTGTTTCTATACTTATCTATTGTTTTTAAGAAAAGAAGTTGACAAGAATCTGGATTCTCCAGTTACCATAATGAACTCTAATTCCTTTCCTATGAGAATTCCTCTTAAACCTCAAAAACCCTCACACTTCTTCCTTAAAAGCTCGTGTTCCAAAATCTAAAAGCCCCAAAATCCTCTCGTCAAAAACCCTACCTTCCGTCTCCCTGTCTCTCTCAAATCAAAAGAAAGAAAAACCCATTCCAAGACATGGCTCGAAGCAAGCAAACAGGAAGGAGGAGAGTCACCAAAGGCAGCGATGGCTTTAATGAATCACCTCAACCAGACCCATCGGGGATGGGAACTCCAAGCGGCTCCGTTGTACCTGCACCGCCCGTCGGCACCAGCCAAACGCCGACATCTCTCTCTACTGCCAGTACTACTCCCACACCTGCTCTTCTCATGGCCCAAATTGGCCGGAGCACGCCTATCATTCCACAAACCATGTCAGGTAATATTGGGTCCAGCCATATCTCTCCCTTAGATATTCGTAGTGAACTGCAGGGAGCACGAAGACTTGCTGCCATGAGAAGTGCAAGAGATGCGACAATAGGAGATGAAGAAGGTGGAGATGAATCGGGTGATACAGAATCTGGTGATGAAAAGGACAAACCAGAGGAGCAGGAAGAATCTGGGGAGATTGACAAATCTGGGGAAGATAATGTAGCAAAAGAATCTGAGGATGATGCACCACTAGAAGAGCCAGAGGAATCTGAGGATAAAGACGAGTCTGAGCAGTTGGAAGAAGAGTCTGAGAAAGAAGCTGTTATTCCAGACAGAAAAGGAAAACAAAAGATAGTAGCCACTGTGAGTTCGAAGAAGAAAAAGGGTGACACGGCTGCGGGTCCAATAAGATCCAGGTTTGATGTTTCTTCATTCGTCTACACCCCCATGCAGACAGCAAGAGGTATGTTTACCCCCCTTCAATTTCAAATATTGGTCGTCTGAAGCATACACTGATTTCCAAAAACATATTTTGGGTAAACGGTTGCATTATGAGTCTAGAGTAACTGTAGGTGAATTTGATGACTTTGAGATTGATGATATAGTGTCACACTTTGGATTGAAAAAATTGACTGATTGTAAGGGGGAGATTAATAAGACTCTGGTCAAGGAATTTTATGCCAACATCCCCATTGACTATAACTCCAAAAAATATCTTTTTACCACTTCACTTTTTGTTAGAGGACAATTAATTAAGATTTCAGCAAAAGAACTTAGAAAGTGGTTAGGACTTAATGACGATGTGGCTGATGAGGATGAATCTATGGAAGCCACTAATGATGAAATTGCTATGGAGTTGTTGGGGGGAAAGATCACATGGCCAGTGAAGAGGTTAAAACAATTGCCTAGGTCAGAAATGTCAAAGAAGTATCAAATACTTCACAAAATTGTAAAAGCAAATTTTGACCAACTCATCCATGACTCAAGTTTTAAGAGGGAATGTGCTAGAACTCTTTTTCTGCTGGGGACCAAATGAAATATTGACCTTGCTGTCCGAATCTGGAATTCTATCATTGGAAGGGTCTCGGGAAGTGGTCCTAGATAAAGGAATACTTATCTATTGGTTTATCCTTGGATTATTTCACAATTTTTGAATGATCAGGGTATCCAAACACTGGAAGATGATCTGGTGATCACCCCTAAAGTGTTAAACAGAGCCAGATGCAGAAAGACTCTGGAGATGCAGACGGGTCACAAGAAGCAGGTTATGGATGAAACTACTGCTGGAAATCAGGATTCAAGATGAAACTACTGCTGGAAATCAGGATTCAGCTGATAAAGATGCCATGCTTGGTCAGCTGGAAGCAGGGAATGCTGGGATGAAAGCAGACATATCTGAACTCAATGTGCATGTTAAACGTCTTGAAGACACGCTTGATCAGTTACTTGGTGGGTCTTCGACAAATGTGACTCCTGTGGAAACCAAATAAAAGAGGAAGGTTGCAGCCAAGAAGCTCCCTGCCTCTAAGAAGCATAGGAAGACTCCAGACTGATCTTAACCCTGCCAGTCTCATCTACTTATTTTCAGTAATTTGAAATCATTGTTATCATGTTTTGACTTAACACTTTCGTTCTCATGTTCGACTTTAGATTGTGAACTTTTTAATGCAGGTTTTGTGATACTTTGGCTTCTCCTATTTCACCGAAAAGGGGGAGTAGCATTTGGATATCATCTTTTTTTATGCTTTCTATGTGTTGATTGCTTTACAAGCATTTATTGATTGATGCATATCTTGAGGGGGAGATTTTTGATAGGGGGAGCTAATTGATTTCTTGTGATTATAAAAAGATGATTGGTTTCGGAAAAATAGAAAAAGTCAAAGGGGGAGATTGTTAATATTATATTATTGGCATTTCCTATTTTTCACGAATGTGTAAACTTGATTTAATTACTAAATACGTGTATTTAGTAATTTATTAAGTTTAATTAAATTATGCAAATATTTATTTTCGAGAAAAACATTTTTGGAAAGATAATGATCAAGAAAATAGTAATATTGATTTGATCATAATCTCGAAAATATTGATCATAATCTCGAAATATTGATGTGATATATTTTGTGTTTATTCTTGATACTCAAGCTTATTCAAGATATGGTAAGTATCTTCTTGATATGGTCAAAAATATTTTTAATCTTATCTTTGCATATAATAAGTTTATAAGGTCGAAAATCTTGATTGTGAAGAATATTCATAGGGGCCGAAAATATGGTGATAAATATCAAGTTTTATCACTTGATTGATAAATGGTAAGATCTTCTATGATTTATCATTATCATTATTCATGGTAAGATTTATTTAAGGATAACTATCTTACCTTTTACTAATTATCTCTACCATGTTTTGCAGGTAGTAGAGATCTTATGCAATAAGGAAAACATGGGAATCAAGAAAACCTAATTGCACTATAAAGAGAAGAAAAACGGGACGTTTTTTGTGTGACGTGTAGAATCAAAAATCCGTGTGGTGCTTACAAAAATACACGTCCACTTTCGAAGTCTTGAAGCTTAATTTTCGTGTGGTGCAAATATAATTAAATCTTCAATTGTGTTGTGACTTCAATACTCCGGGAGGAGGATTCAATCACTTAGAGGAAGAAAGAATTTCAGCGTGAAGATCAAACGGGAGGTTTGGATCAAGATCGAACGGGAGTTCGTGTTGCTGGAAAATGTTGCAGAGTCAAAGAAAACTACTGAAGAGTGGTAGGATGCCAGCTCACATTACATGCCAGAGAAGGATCAGTGAGTGATCTATTTCTTGGATGTTTGATAAAGTCTATGCGTAGATTTATCCTATAGTTTAGATTGATCTGTATAAACTCTTTCCTTATATAGTGATTTGTTTTTGTTCGCAGGATGCGAACTCCTGCGAACCGTGGGTTTTCCCTATTAGGGTTTTTTCTCACGTTAAGCTTAAATTATTGTGTTCTTGTCTATTTACTATTCCGCACAATTTATTCTGATTGTTTACGTTTTACTATCCAGACGAATCTGCCTGAGCAAGATTCATCTGGTACTGCGCTAAACAAACTTAACGAATTACTGTTAACTGGTTACAGTTCAGACACATCTGTGACAGTCCATTATTAAAATTTAGTCAACCTCAAATTTTCAGAGATATCACTCAAAGGGCTACAATTCTTATTGCAATAGCAATTTTCAAATTCGAACATATTTGATATGTTAAAAGAGAGCGTAAACTTGTACTTGAGAATCTGAAATATAATCCTTTCGAGCTTTTTATTTTCATTTAACTTTTAATTACGTTACAAGTTTTCTTGAACACTTCTTTGATATTTTTGAGCCAAAATACTTAATTAATTTAACTACAATACTTTACTCTAATTTTGACTATATGAATGAGTCATTTTATTCACGAAATTACCAATTACATCAAAACCTAACCAAAACTTTTTTCGAATTGGCTCTTGTTCGAGAAGAATTATCAAATAATGATGGCAATGCAAGCAATTCAGTCTAATAAATTTGTTAGCATCAATCATACTATGCAAGCTCACGTCAAAAAATATAATAAAAAGATAAAAAAATGTAATAATTAATTTTAATGTGATTTTTGAAAAAACTCATTAACATTAATTGTTTCTGAGTGACTCAAAAACCGTAACAGTACATCCTAGATATATCAATTTCATCTCTATATTATTTTTAATATTATTTTTAAATTATCTAATAATTTATATAATCTCAATGTTCAGTTCCAATAAAATCAACAATTTTTATTTAAAGAAGAAGAAGAAGAAAAAAAGAACACACCCTGCAAAAATCTGTTCAACAATAATATAAAATATTTGTCCATTTCCTTTTTATTCTTACAAAATCACGCACACTGTTGGTACATACTTATTTTCATATTTTCTCCCAAGACTCAATATCTCAAATTTCGAATTGAGTGTAAAAAGGGTGGTTACATCAAAATTAGCATCATGGTGATAGAAACCAAATAATTTTCAGAAATTCAAATTCTCTCAAATAAAATAGAAAGTACAGAATTATAAAAAGAGAAATGTGCGAACACGTTATTTATTTGAGAGTGTTACTCTGTATTAGCACGATAAAATAAAATATCTTAGCATGAAACTAATTGATCTTTTAGAATACTCTAAGCCCCTATTTGGTAAAAATAATAATAATAATAATAATAATAATCTTAGTCAAATTAACAATTAATTTTAATTACACATTTTATAAGACTCACAATTTTTCAACCACACATTTCATCAACTTCTATCAAAATTTTAATAAAAATCTTATTTTAATCCCATCAAACATATGCTAAGTAAACAAAGTGAAATAATAAGCCCATCAAATTAATTCGATTTTTATTGCTCGAGAATTTTGTCTAATAGGTTAAAGTTGAAGTAACAACAGATATAAGAATACTTCAGATAAAAATTCACCATAAGTGAGAAAATAACTTCTGTCTGGGTGATACCTTTGAACCAGTGTCATGGCTCCACCAATTTCCTTCAATTTCATTGATGATATTATTTAACTAGGTGTGGAAAAATAAAAAAATATGAGTATTATCAAATTAGTTTTTAGCAAGGTTACAATCGTCCACACATTTATATATATAACTAATCTAGTAAGCCAAATAAAAAATAAAAAAACTTGCTTCTGACCCGACACAACCCATTTTACATCTCATTTCCCTGTGAAAATAAAGAATCCTATTAAAATGTTGACGCGCTTAGGAGGAGTTAGAATATGTCATCGGGCTAAAGATAGACAATAAACATTAAAAATAACGAACAGAACTATATGTTCTTTTATTTCATAATAATGTAAGTATCTGTCATGTTCTAGTGCCAACGAAGGACACCAAATCAATTTCGATGCAAGTATAATGTCAAGATTATAATTATATCTAAGGAATTACTTCCCAGTCAAATTTTTTCTGCAAATCAGAGGGAGTAGGGGGATTTTTCTTGGAGAAATAAAAGCCATCTCCTTTTACAAGCCAATAGCACTGGTTATGATCATCCTCCCCATTACCAAATTGACAGGCAGAGACATCCTTAAAAACAACAAACCTTTTTTGCCTTTTTCCACACCAAAAGTGACAAAAGAATAATGTTCTGAAAAGCATATCTTCATAAAAGTGCCAATGAAAATCTTGGTTTTCACTTAGTATATGATATCCTAAATCATCATCTTTAGAAGCACAATGAATCCACAATGTACAGGGACTTGGGTGCATTCCATTCACAACATGAACATCATATCCTTTAGTGAAGTGAAAGGTACTCAGTATTTGAGTGAACTGAAAAAATAAGATGAACAAACAGAAAATGATTTTCATTTTCTATCAAATATGGTTTTCTGGTGTTTATGGTTATTAGCATTGTGTCTTTATATAATGATTTATAGAGTCAAGGTTGAAAAAATTTATATTCATAATTATCAGAATCAGATAGTAGTTGACAAAATATTACCCCTTATTCTATGCATATTTATGTTTTGAAATTGAATCTTAATTTAATACTTCAAATATCAAATAGATTTTGATAATCTTTATGATTTTTATAATCGTAATTTCATCGATCAATTTATTATTAAATTTATTGAGTGACATATCACAATGTCACATAAAAATGTCTCCCTAAAATTAGTTCACTTCTAAAGCCTATCAGAGACTACCTCTCTCCCTATCCGCTCATTAAAGTCCTTGATTCTGCTGTAAATCAGTAAATGAATGAATCCCAAATATTGCATAGCCTTTGTTTGTGTAGACATTAAAAAAAAAAATTATTAATTGGATTGGATCAAATTTAATAGTCCAATTAATTTATTATACAAATAAAGTCCACTAAAGCCCATCAAATAGAAACCCCCATTGAGGCCCATCCTACTTTTAAAAAAAAAAACCTAACAATTTTATTTATTTATTTATTTAAATAAATGGGGTGGTTACAAAATTTTCTCTATAAATAGGACCATTGGTCCATAAGAAAAAAGAGGAAGAATGAAAAAAAAAAAAAAAGATAAAAAGAAAAGAAAAGCAAGAAAAGAAAATTGCAGGTGGAGAATACAAAAATTCTCTCAAACTTCAAGCCAAGTCCAAAATCCAAGAAGATCAAAATCTTCTTCAAATCAAGCAAGTTCAAATCAATTTTAAGAAGATCAAAGCCTTCTTCAAATCAAAGCAAGTCAATCCGAAGTGCAAATCCAAAGTTCAAATCCAAGTCTCAAGTTCCAAGTGACAAACAAGCAATCTCTCAATAAATCAAATTTTCCAGCAAATTCAGAAGTCCAGGAATCAAGCCACGTGGCCCCTTGTCTTCAAACACGCAGATCGTTAATCAGAGGATTTTGTAATTTTTGCATTTACAAGAGCTGTCCACTTGTATTTTCTCAAATTCAATTTGTACCAATTTCAGTATTTTAATAATACTTCGAAATTCGTCGTACAAATTTCTTGGCACGCCCAGTGGGACCCTCTTGCCTCTCATCTTCCGTTCTGCAAAGCTTTCAAGTTTCAACAAATATATCAGACATGGCAAGCGAAAAAGCGAATGAAACTGTGACCCATCTTGAAGAAACACTTGCTGAACTTTTCCATGTGACCAGAGCCCAAACAAAATCGGGGAAAACTCAACTGGTTACACCATTGAAGAAGTTCTCAAAAAGGGCAAAATGAAAATCGCTTTCAAGAAGCAGGGCTCCTGTTCGTCAGAAAAGAACTTGGCGAAAAGTCCTCGTTCTGGTTCTATCTCCAGTGGCAGGTCTGTGTCTGGATCAACTCATGCTACTTCTCCGCGAAAATGGGGAGACTATACCGCTTCTGAAGAATCAATCGAGCCGGTGATGGTAACAGAAATGTCACCAGACACTGATGATCGAGTTCAACAAATGGCAGTCTCCATTGAAAAGTTGACAAAGTCTTTGGAGGAAAAAGATGCACAAATCGTCGCTCTCATGCATCGACCGGAGTTGCAAAGCCCTTTGAAAAAGGACAACCCTGAAAATGCAAGCTCTTCCAAAGTTAAAGATCCTGAAATCCAAGAGTACCAGCAGAAGCAAGATATGCATGACCGTACTGTTGTGCAAAATGTGTTTCGTGACACCACTCAACTCTCTGTTGGCTCTTTGTCCGTCCAACAACTTCAACATATGATCACTGACACCATCCGTGCTCAATACGGTGGCTCACCGCAATCTTCATTGGTTTATGCCAAACCATATAGTCGTCGAATCGACGAGATGAGAATGCCTCTTGGCTACCAACCACCGAAGTTTCAGTATTTTGATGGAAAGGGCAACCCGAAACAACATGTAGCTCATTTCATTGAAACATGTAACAATGCTGGCACATACAATGATACCATGGTAAAGCAGTTTGTACGCTCCCTCAAAGGTGCTGCATTTGAATGGTATACAGACTTGACAGCCTGGTCAATTGACAGTTGGGATCAGCTCGAACTTGAATTTCTCACACGCTTCTATAGCACCAGACGGACCGTCAGCCTTCCAGAACTTTCCAGAACTAAGCAAAATAAGGAGGAACCAGTTGTTGAATACATTGAACGCTGGAGAAATCTCTTCCTTAATTGCAAGGAACGTATCAGCGAAGCATCCTCTATCGACATGTGTGTGCAAGGCATGCATTGGGGACTCCTTTATAATCTCCAAGCAAATATGCCTCACTCTTTTGAAGAGTTGGCCACACGTGCTCATGATTTAGAAATTCAAATTACAAGGCATGGAAGTTACTTGCCAAGCTATCCGCGTGACAAAAAAGATCCCAAGAAGGAAGTAAAAAAGGACAGTAAGCCAGGTAAGTTGAAAGAATCTCTGGCCATATCTACCCCTCCTGCAAATATCACTTTTCAGAAATCAAGTTCAAATCCAAATCCAAATTCAAAGCCAAAGCAAGAGTTCAGGCCTAACAAGGCACAAGCACAAAAGAAAGGTCTTCTAAGTTTGAAAGAACTTGAAGAAAAGGAGTATCCATTCTCAGACTCCGAAGTTTCTGAAATTTTAGATCAACTCCTTGAACAACGAATAATCGAACTTCCAACATCGAAGAGGCCAGAAGAGGCTAGTCAAGTTGATCATCCTAAGTACTGCAGGTTCCATAGAATAATCAGTCATCCGGTGGAGAGATGTTTCATGTTGAAAGATCTTATTGTTCGCTTGGACAAAGAAAATAAGATCAAACTCGAAACTGGTGAAAATCCAACAGATGCTTGTTCGATGATTTCCTTTGGGTCATTCGATCCAATCCCTGTTGCAAATAAAGAGCAGTTTGCCCCTATTGCATATGATATGGACAAATTCTCGCCTGGGGTAAAGGAGTTTAGACCTCAACTTCCAAAAGGAGCTATTCCAGTAGAGTTCGAGGTAGACGGAGAAGTCACCATCACATACATATATCCAGAAATGGATAAACCACATGCTCCCAACCGTCCAACATTTTATGAAATCATGACAGATGACTTGGATGTTTGGGATTCCGATTTGGAATCTGAAGATGAAATTGGTGATGGTTGGTCCACATTCATAAGTAAGAAGGAGAAATATCAGACGCCCAACAAAACAGGTAAAATACCATCTTTGATATCTCTTGCAGGACCAACATTGGGGGCATTGAGTATGAAAATTTCTCCTATCGAAGAAACACCTTCAGAAGAAAGCGATATGCCATGGACTCTCGTGAAAAGATGACACCGAAAAGCTCAACAACTACCAAATCCTAATATATGTGATGAACAATCAAGGCTAAGAAGGAGGCCAAGAAACAGTAAGAAGAAGTCCAAAGCTAAGACAAGTTCACCTCCTAGACCCATAACTTTGGAAGAGTATTTTCCTCAGGATTTCTTTGACAAAGAATGTTTCACTTCTAACGTCATCGATTTGGATGGAGAAAGTAAATCAAATAATGCTGTAGGAGAGAGTTCGAAGTCGAAGAAAGTAATATCACGTCTCAATAATATCTCTTCAAACACAAGTTTGTCTGAAGCTCTAGATCTACCTTTCGATGATAGGATGACTTTGATCACGGCATTGATTGATCCAGAAGCTTATCAAGGGAAAGTGTTGGAACCAATTACTTCTACAACTTACCAAGACTGTATGGCCACAATCACATTCAATGACGATGACTTACAGTTGGGATCTCGTTTGCATAACAGGCCTCTATTTGTCTGTGGTTATATCCGGGAGTGCAAAATACATCGGATAATGATTGATTGAGGTTCAGCTGTTAACATTATGCCAATCAATACTATGAAGAAAATTGGAATAAAGATTGGAGATCTGTCCAAAATCAACATCATGATTCAGGGATTCAATCAGAGAGGTCAAAGAGCCATTGGCATGATACGCTTGAAGCTACAAATTGCAAACCTAGTTTCCACAGCTCTCTTCCATGTCATTGATGCCAAAACATCTTATGAATTACTTCTTGGACGTGTCTGGCTGCATGAAACAGGAGTTGTACCCTCAACTTGGCATCAATGTTTTAAGTACAGCCGAGATGGAGAAGTCAAATGCATGGTAGCTGAGACCAAGCCCTTCCTGAAAGAAGAAGCTTACTTTGCAGACGCCAAGTTTTACCTTGAAGATGAAGAATTTCATTTGGCAGGGTTATCTACAGCGGGGTTTGAAATGGAAAGTGTTAATCAGAAAGTTGTAGTTCCACCATATCAACTTATGACAGGTAAATCAAAACTTACTTGTGAAAGGTCTTCTAGAGGTAAACAGCCTCAGGAAACTTCAAAAAGTGTTGAGTTATCGAGGAAAGAATTGACTTTTCCGATACCTAACATTACAAAACTAGCTATACCACATCAACTTATGAAAGTTACAAAGGTCGGTGAAGCTTCAACATCTATTCCAAGTATATCAAGACTCTGTATCTCTGATTCACCTGAACAGAACTTGACACATGCAAAAGGAGTTGATGAAATGAAGAGAACTTTCAAGGGATGTTACAATCCGAGAGTTAATAAACTGTTTGAAAATGCTGGGTTTGGAAGAGGAGAACCTCGAAAATTAGGTGATCTTGACGCAGTACTTGCAGGTGGACGTGTCCCGTCAGGTTTGGATGGATCAATCATATCACAACCAAAATATGGCTTGGGATATAATCCAAATCAACCGAAACAAATTAAAGTTAAGAAGGTCTCCTCAAACCCAATCATGATTCAAATATGTGAGATTCCTGAAGAAAAATCAGAAGAGTCGAGACCTTCCGTATTTGACCGAATTCAAGGTGAAAACGTCAGAGTTTCGGTATTCGAAAGGCTAAAGGGAGAATCTTCAACATCCACTGAATCAAAAGACAAAGTCTCAGTCTTCCAGAGGTTAAGCAGCAATGACCCCATATCTGCTCAAGTTGATGAAAAAGCTCGGACTTTTATAGAACCGTCTCAAAGGCAATCTGCCTTCTCTCGACTTGGAGTTAAGAATTCAGATATGAGTTTAAAGACTCAACGTTCCAGGAGAAGGCACAAAACTAGAAAGACTTCCAAGTTTCAAAAGAATGACGGAAATGAAGAAAAAGTATCAATAAACCACATTGCTTTTGAAGAAGTTGGTAACCCAGAATCTGAAGTTGAAGACTCAAACACATCAGATAAACCTGAACCAGCTCCGCCAACATTTGAAGAAGGGGGGCAAGCTACTGTGGACGATTTGAAACAGTTGAACTTGGGAACAGAAGAGGAGCCGAGGCCAATCTATGTCAACGCCCTTCTGAGTCCAAAAGAAGAATCTGAATATTTCAACATGCTACAAGAATACAAGGATGTGTTTGCATGGTCCTACAAAGAAATGTCAGGGCTGGATCCTAAAGTTGCTGTGCATCATCTTGCAGTAAAACATGGAGTTCGTCCTATCAAGCAGCCTCAGAGAAGATTTCGGCCAGAATTGATTCCCCAAATTGAAGTAGAAATCAACAAACTCATTGAAGCTGGGTTCATACGTGAACTCAAGTATCCGACTTGGATTGCTAACATTGTTCCTGTCAGAAAGAAGAGTGGACGGTTACGAGTTTGTGTTGATTTTCGAGACCTAAATCAAGCGTGTCCTAAAGATGATTTTCCACTTCCAATAACAGAGTTAATGGTGGATGCAACAACTGGATACGAGGTTCTTTCTTTCATGGATGGATCTTCTGGGTACAATCAAATCCGAATGAATCCTAAAGATGAAGAGCTTACAGCATTCCGCACACCTAAGGGGATATACTGTTATAAGGTCATGCCTTTTGGATTAAAAAATGCCGAGGCAACTTATCAAAGGGCAATGCAAAAGGTTTTTGATGACATGATGCGTGAGAAAGTTGAATGTTATGTGGATGACCTTGTTGTCAAGACAAAAACACGAGACGATCATCTACAAGACTTACAAGATGTTTTCAAGAGACTCCGGCGCTATCAGTTGAAAATGAATCCATTAAAGTGTGCATTTGGGGTCACTTCTGGAAAGTTTCTTGGCTTCATAGTCCGACATCGAGGCATTGAGATAGACCAATCAAAAATTGATGCCATAATTAATATGCGTGAACCCAACAATTTACATGAACTAAAAAGTCTTCAAGGAAGGTTAACATATATTCGAAGATTTATTTCTAATCTTGCTGGTCGTTGTCACCCATTCAACAGGTTGGTAAAGAAAGATGTACCATTTGAATGGAACGATGCATGTCGTGATGCTTTTCAAAGTATTAAGAAATATCTATCTCACCCACCAGTGCTTACAGCTCCAACTCCTGGAAAGCCATTGACTCTCTATGTTGCAGGGCAAGAATATTCTCTAGGTGCTCTTCTTGTCCAAAACAACGATGAAGGAAAGGAGAATGCACTCTATTACCTGAGTCGGACATTAGTAGGTGCGGAACTGAAGTACTCACCAATTGAGAAGATGTGTTTAGCATTGATATTTGCAGCTAAGAAATTGAGGCATTATATGTTAGCACACACAATCAATCTAGTCTCAAGGGTGGATCCATTAAAGTACGTAATGTCAAGGCCTATTCTTTCTGGAAGGATAGGAAAATTGGCACTTCTATTATCGGAGTTCGACATCAACTTTATTCCTTAAAAGGCTGTTAAAGGACAAGCATTAGCAGATTTTCTTGTTGATCATCCAATTCCGGCAGAATGGGAGCTCTCTGAAGACCTTCCGGATGAAGAAGTCTTTTACACTGAAGTTGTACCTTCATGGAGGCTATTCTTTGACGGGGCAGCTCGAAAGTACGGTGCTGGAGCAGGAGTCGTATTTGTCACTCCTCATGATCAAGTTATGCCATATGCCTTTGCTTTGACAGAAAAGTGTTCCAATAACATGGCAGAATATCAAGCTCTCATTATTGGTTTGGAGACTGCATTGGACATGGGAATTAATCAATTAGAAGTCTTTGGAGATTCTATGTTGATAATCAACCAGCTTCTATCTGAATATGAAGTCAGAAATTTGGATCTAAAGCCATATCATGAGTACGCATCAACACTTTTGAAGCAGTTTGAATCAATACAAATCAAATTTGTTCCAAGAAATGAAAACAAAGAAGCTGATGCATTAGCCAATTTAGCTGCTGTTCTAGCCAGATCAGATGAAGAGTCTATCCACCAGGTGTCAATTGTTCAAAAATTGGTTATTCCACCACTATTGCCAGAGAATCTGCAAGAAAACAACAATGTTGAAGTTTCCGATGAAGAAAAAACTGCTTGGAGACAACCAATAATTGATTATCTTCAACATCAGAAGTTATCGGACAATCCCCGTCGTAGGACTGAAGTCTGAAGGCGTGCTTCTCGCTTCATATTCTACAAGAACACACTCTATCGACGTTCATTTGATGGAGTTTTTCTTCGATGCCTAAGTAATGAGGAAAAATCGCACGTTCTTGAAGAAGCTCATTCTGGAATATGCGGTGCTCATCAGTCCGGGCCCAAGCTCCATTTTCGGATAAAAAGAATGGGGTACTATTGGCCAACCATGGTTCAAGATTCTATGGACTATGCAAGGAAATGTGAAGTTTGTCAAGTCCATGCAAATTTCATCCACCAGCCTCCGGAACCATTGCACCTGATGATAGCCTCGTGGCCTTTCGATGCTTGGGGCCTTGATGTGATTGGACCTATAACTCCAAAATCTTCAGCTGGACATTCATACATCCTTGCTGGAACTGATTATTTATCCAAGTGGGCTGAAGCTGTACCGCTGAGGGAAGTAAAGAAAGAAAATGTTGCAGATTTCATCCGTGTTCAAATCATTTACCGGTATGGAGTTCCTCGACACATCATCACTGATAATGGAAAGCCTTTCTGCAATAGCCACATAAATAATTTGTGTGCTAAATTTGGGTTCAGACAATACAATTCCTCCATGTATAATGCAGCAGCCAACGGACTTGCAGAGGCATTCAACAAGACCATGTGCAACCTGTTGAAGAAAGTTGCGTCTAAATCTAAAAGGGACTGGCATGAAAGAATTGGAGAAGCCTTGTGGGCTTACCGCACTACTTACCGAACCCCGACACAAGCTACCCCTTATGCTTTAGTGTATGCAGTAGAAGCTGTCCTGCCTTTAGAAGCTGTCCTGCTTTAGTGTATTGAAGAAGGGTTGACAACAAAAGAAAATGCCCGTCTTCGACTCGAGGAGCTAGAAGGTTTGGATGAGAAGAGATTAGAGTCACAAATGCACTTGGAATGTTATCAAGCTCGTATGGCAAAGTCCTTCAACAAAAGGGTGCGGCCAAGATCATTTCAAGTAGGAGATATGGTACTTTCAGTGCGCAGACCAATCATAATCACAAGAAAAACTGGGGGCAAGTTCCAACCTAAATGGGATGGTCCATTTCTTGTTACTCACGTGTTCACAAATGGAGCATACAAGATCGTTGACAAAGATGGACTGCAAATTGGACCTATCAACGAAAAATTCCTAAAGCGTTTTTACGCTTAAAGTTCTTTAAATTTTATTGTACTTAAATGTACTACTCCTGGCCCGCTAGAGGATAAACTGTGAACGGCTCTATAAACAAAAAAAAATGTTGTTGTAATGAACTACTTTTTGACTTGATCCCTTTTGGGTACGTAGGCAGCTTGAATAGAAATTATAAATTTAAGTTCAGTCAAAATCAATAAATTCTTTCTATTTTTCTTGTATTAATCTTTCTTTGCAAAAAAAAAAAATGTACAAGAGAGATGCAAGAAAAAAAACTCAATAAAGAATGATGTTGATGAATCAAAGTTCATTCAACATAGCAAAAACAAAAAAAAAAAAAAAAAAAAAAAAAAAAAAAAAAAAAAAAAAAAAGAATTCTTCATTCTATCTTAATCAATCACTGTCAATCAACTGCAAGAAATTGTCTTCAAGAGTCTTCCTTTCTTGGTCAATGGATCCTGCGATTGTGGCATCTTTAACCTGCGCTTGCTCCAATGAGGTCTTCTTCGTCTCAAGTAAACTGGTATTTTCCTGGCAAGTTTGGAGTTCATCACGAAGTCTATCCAGCTCTGAATTCAAATCACTAATTCGAGCTTCCAAAGAAGAACATGTGGAATTCCCTGCTGCTATTTGGATATCAAGAGATTTCAACTGCTTAGCCTTTTCTTCTGCAGTCAAACACTCCAAGTACTGCTGTCTTTTAGCAATATAAACGTCAACTCCTCCAAGAAATACATCCATATGTCTCATCAAAGGCATTGGATCTGCACGGAACTGATTGATGATCACATCCCGAAGAGTTGATTTGCTTTCATTCCACCAAGTCCGAATGTTTGAAAAACCATGCTTCAAAGCTTCCTTAAACAATGCTCGCAGAAAATTAATCTTGGCTTCTTGTAGAGCATTCTTCAAGAAAGAAGATTCTTCGGTAAATCTGTACAGAGGACCGGAGATGGAAGAACATATTGGTGTCGTCTCACAATTATTTATCTTCTGACCTGGAGCTGGTAATGCTAATAAAGGGGAGATATTCGAAGTATCCTGTCCAATCTCTGAACTGCTAACTTGCATAGGCTCAGAATTCACCTCATCATTAAGATTATCTTGATTAGGTGATATGACACCGTTATTAATACTGCTTGGGTATTTGCAAGGAGGCTCATGTCTATCGTTGCCATCAATTTCATCAAGTGCACCAATCATTTCATGGTTCTCATTACGATAATCTGCTGAATAAAACATCCCTTCAGGAACTTGTGGAAATCCTACAACAAATAGAAAGTTGAAGAAATTAAATACCAATCTATTAGGGCATTGAATGGGCTAAAAAATGAAGATGTATACCTGCGTTTCGTGTTTGAGGCGACATATCCAAATTTTCATCGCCATAGGATACATCTGGGATGCTCAAGTCATGTCTAAATGTTTCAGAACAAGCTTCCTTAGGATTCTTCACAACCTGAGAATCTTTAGGTCGTATTGTCCGCTTCCGACGTAATATTTGAGAAAGAGGAATCTGAAGTTCAAATTCAAAACGAAAAATGAGATGCAAATTATCATTCAAAAATAAATAAATAAAATTGATTGATAAATAAATCTTACCTGGTCTCTAGGACTACTGCTTTCCAAAGGAAGTGTGGCATCAAGTGTTTGAGGTGTTCAGTCCATAGAGCTACTGCTTTCTGAAATTGTAATGGGCTCATGTACCTTCTCTACATGTTCTGAAGTTGAAGTGTAATCCATGCGAGAGTGTATTATTTTAATTTTCTTGATACCTCTTTCATTTGGAACATCCAGAGGTTTCTTTCGAAGAGTCACTTGAGAATCTACATAAGAGGAGTCCAATTCACGAGCATTATGACTTCCTGTTTGTTCGGGGGCAGATGGAGATTTACCAAGTACAAAGTTATTATCTTCGCTGGACAATAAATCTTGCACTTTAATCTTGTTCAGACCAGGATATACTTTATCTTCCCACCAAGCTTCGTATGATGGATCAACTTGAAGTCGTATATCATCAATGCGCCCCGGAAGATGAAATGTGCATCTACTTCCTACCTGCGTCAAAGATAACCAAGCATGGTAGAGGGTCAATGCATTGGCTGTAAGCATCATTGGTTTTGGTGAGCCTGGAATCGTTTGCCTAAAGCCTTGTTGCCTTGCAAATCTGTGAGGATTGTAAGCTTCAAGAATAAACAGGTTATTACCACGACGATAAGAAAGAAACCCTGGTCGGATACTCATCATGAACTCTGAAGTCTCTATAGATCTTTCATTGTTATCTGTGCGTATACCACCATGAGGTAAATAAATCGGATTCCACGAAAAATCATTAGAGTCCATTTTTCCGCGAAGGAGTTCTCGACAATCAAATGCATCAACCTCCCAATGTTGGAAATCATTTAAAGTCCAGCATATCTTCGGATAATAGGACGACCAATGCTCTTGTCAACGTCACGCAATTTGTTGTCTCGGTAAGTCCTCTATAAATGCAAGCTAAGATGGGAGGTACCAAGCTGTAAGTTGATTTTGTAGCCATTCTGGAAGCTACTTTAAAAGTTCCCACCCTGAGACAATCATCTCTAGAAGGAAAAATAAAACGGTAGAGCCAAAGGGAAAGATAAGCTGCTATGTCCAACTCTTCTTGTTCTTCAACGGATAAAGAAGTATTCCAGTAGTCCGTGTCCCTGTGCAGAATATCGTGTAATGTTTCTGTGCAAACGGGTCTCTGTAAATTTTATTTGGCTACTGACTGATCCCCTGAAGATGGATTTGCTTCCATAGCCTGCTTAAACGCCTTGCTTTTCCTTGGATTCGGAACACAATCATCAGTTTTGAACCAGAAATCAATCCAGTCGCTGTGGCGGACCCGCTCACTCTTCTTTTTGTCAACGATCAGTGAAAAGGCCTTAAATAAATATAAGCAAGATCTGGGGAGGGAGTTTGTTAGTTCCAAAAGACTTGGTACTACCTCCTCGTAATAATCACCCCTGATGGAAAGTCCAGTAATCTCCTGCATATCCCAAAGCGAAATGCTGATCTCTCCATTGGCAGTTACAAAAGTGTTGGTCTCCGGGCACCAAACTTCGCCAAGAGCTCGATAAATAGAGTCGGGTCGAGAGTAGTCCTTAGTGGCAGAGTAAAGGGCATGAGCTAGTTCAAGAAGATTTTTCTTGATGAGAAGCTTATGAATCCAAAGGGACCATTCCCAAAACTTTGACAAGAAAGAAATCTCTCCACGATAATGAACTGTACTTCCCCATCTGATCTCCCTTCAATCAATTCTCTCAGAAATGATTGCTTTTGGAATGAACGTTGTGTCTGAAGTGTGATGCGGAGGAGGACACAAACAAGGATGTCTAGTACGAGTTGAATTCCTCTGGCTGACACTGAGAATACGCATGTCCATACCCTGCAAAAGAACTGCATGGACGAAAGGGTATGTCATTGGCTTATAGATGGTAAGTTTAAAATCTCCTATCAAGTTGCATGGAAGCTTCAAAGTAGTTTTGGGGAAGCAAAGGATTTGACTTTTCCGTGCAGGATCATAAAATTCCTTAACTTCAGGTAATTTCAAATTTTTCTTATCTTTGGAATTTTGTTTTGCCATCCCTGAAGAAAAAAAAATAATAATAATAAAAAATAAAAAAATAAAATAAAAATCTTCAAAAAAATCAAAGTTTCAATCCTGAAAATTTACTATGCCGGGGGGGTATCCAAATAGATACATTCCGCATATTTTTCAGGTCTTCCAAGTTTCTATCCTGAAAATTTTATTATGCCGAGGGTATCCAAATGGATACATTCCGCATATTTTTCAGGTCTTCAAAATTTTCCACCCTGAAAATCTTATTATGTTGGGGAGTATCCAAATAGATACATTCCGCATATTTTTCAGGTCTTCCAAGTTTCTATCCTGAAAATTTTATTATGTCGGGGGTATCCAAATGGATACATTCCGCATATATTTCAGGTCTTCAAAATTTTCCACCCTGAAAATTTTATTATGCCGGGGAGTATCCAAATAGATACATTACGCATATTTTTCAGGTCTTCAAATTTCAATCCTGAAAATTTTACTATGCCGGGGAATATCCAAAATGATACATTCCGCATATTTTTTAGGTCTTCAAATTTCTTCAACCTGTAAAAGTAAATCTAGCGGGGGGTATCTAAAAAGATACATTCCGAAAATTTACCAAATTTTCAAAGTACTTGTTTAAAAAAGAATTTGTTCGAAACACAATTCAACCTTCAAATTGCTAATCCACTTTTTAAGAATCCTGTCAAAAAAAATGTGAGTTTTCTTTATATATATATATATATATATATAAAAGGATTTCTGCCAATTCGACAGAAACTGGGTTCTGATGTCAAAAAAAAAAAAAGGTTTTTTGTTAAACATCTCACATACAACACACAGGTCCATGCAGACACAACCATACACATCTCTCACTCACACACACCATCACACGTGCACAACACACATAGCTAGTCAAACACACAAACACACTCACATCTCTCACGCACACATGCATGCAAAGTTGCAAACACACAAACATGTACACACACCTCTCTCATAAACAGAGAACGTGCTTTAAATAAAAATAAAAATAAAAAAGAGAAAAAAAAATCTTGCCTATGGAAATAATAATGAAGGTGAACGAGCCGGAATATTCTAATTTCTCTGGTTGCTTTTTGATGTTCAACAGTTCAAGTCCAGAAATTCAGATTGGTGGATTGGGTCTTTCGGTTCTTCTATTACTTTCTTCTTCAAAGGTCAAGATTCTTTAAGCAAAATTTATTTAAATAGATGGCCGAAATTCTTTAGTAATATCAATTTCAATATGACTCTTTTTTCTTGCTTTTTAAGGTGAGATTAATTTGTCTAAACAGAAAGGACTCATCTTTTTTACTTCAAATAGGAGTCTTAAAAAAAAAAAACACTGTTCACGTTAGAAAAAAAAAAATCTCTCATGAATTGAAGGGATTTGGATTATAAATCTTGTATATGATTCATTCTCCAATTAAATCAAAATCATGACAAGATAATGATTTGTAATTACATTCTAGTTTTCTAAAAAAATTGGTGAATTTCAAATTCTTTCAAGAGATATAGTTTAATACAATGTCATATTTATTTGTATTAATCTTAAACAAATTTCAAACCAAATTTCAAATTTCAAGATTTGTCTATTTATTTATTTTCATAATAAATAAATAAATCTTGAGGGGGCATTTGTAGACATTAAAACAAAAATTATTAATTGGATTGGATCAAATTTAATAGTCCAATTAATTTATTAAACAAATAAAGCCCACTAAAGCCCACCAAATAGAAGCCCATGGATGAGGCCCATCCTACTTTTCAACAAAAAACCTAACCATTTTATTTATTTATTTATTTAAATAAATGGGGTGGTTACAAAATTTTCTCTATAAATAGGACCATTGGTCCATAAGAAAAAAGAGGAAGAAGGAAAAAAAGAAAAAAAAAATTGCAGGTGGAGAATACAAAAATTCTCTCAAACTTCAAGCCAAATCCAAAATCCAAGAAGATCAAAATCTTTTTCAAATCAAGCAAGTTCAAATCAATTTTAAGAAGATTAAAGCCTTCTTCAAATCAAAGCAAGTCAATCCGAAGTGCAAATCCAAAGTTCAAATCCAAGTCTCAAATTTCAAGTGACAAACAAGCAATCTCTCAACAAATCAAATTTTCCAGCAAATTCAGAAGTTTAGGAATCAAGCCATGTGGCCCCTTGTCTTCAAACACGTAGATCGTTAATCAGAGGATTTTGCAATTTTTGCATTTACAAGAACTGTCCACTTGTATTTTCTCAAATTCAATTTGTAACAATTTCAGTATTTTAATAATACTTCGAAATTCGTCGTACAGTAGAGATTAAAATCAGAGTTTTAGTAAATTTTGATTTAAGTTAATGAAATATATGGTTGAAAGTTGTGGGTCCCATGAAATTTGTGGTCGAGATTATCATTCATGACTTTGACTTAGATTAAATTTTGTATCAAATTTCCTTACAAATAGACATGTGTATGTGAACCCTAGATATACTAATCAGGTGCATAACTCTGATACCAATTTTCAAACCATCAATTTTCCCACCCAACCTCAACCAAACGCAACGGGAACACAAAACACAAAATAACGAACGCAATAGAGAAAAACAAGAATTTAAAGTGGCTTAGCGCCAACAATCACGGGAGAAGAACACTTTTATTAGATGATGAAGAAACTCACTCACACAATTTTTCTCTCATTCTCACAACTTCTCCCTATCCAAAATTAGAAAGAATAGCGTACGTAGTAACTCCACTTGTACCGTTTTCTTTTAATTCATTATGCACATCTTTTCCCACTCGACAATTAATTCACCAGACAGTCAATTCTCAATTACTGCCCGTGTGCAATCTATCTCGAGAACACTAAATATAACAAGCAACATGCACCATGCACCCCAAAAATCTCTTTGAACTCTATCTCTTGAACCAACAACACAATAGTAGATGAATCACATTCTCTACTCATGTGTACTCTACTACAACACTCAATGCATGTGAATAAAACATCACTCATGACGTGGGTGCCCGAATGCACGTGTCTTCTTCTTCTCTCTTTCATGTCAATTTTTTGGCTACACTACCCTTTCACAAGACTGGACACATATATAAGAATAAATTATACCAAGAACCTGACCTAGTTACAATCAGATTCTTTTATTATTTTCCTTGTATAATAATACCAAAAGTATTTTATTCCTTTTCAATTGGTATTATCTTTATTATATTATATTTAAAGTAAAGAAGTAGCTCAATGTGAACACATGGTGTGAAGACAATGTGGTTTAACTATTTTGTTAATATTTAGTGGTTCAGTGTGAATACGTGGTGTGAACACAATGTGGTTAACTATTTAATTAATTGATGTTTGATTACAATATGGTTAACTATTTGGTAAATATTTATTTGGTTAATGCAAGTTTGACTATTTAAGTTTGCATTTGGACCAGAATATTTTTTATAATTATACTATTATTTTGAAAAAAAAATGTCGTGTGGATATCATCAAATTGAAGATCTCAACGAGAACTTTAATACGAATTCACGATTGAGAGTCGACTATAAACATTTCTTCCCTAAAATCACATCAAAGATTAAATGTAAAAATTTTATTTTGTACAGTTTACTTTTTTCAAATGTCACACAATTTCAAAATTGTTTTATTTAAGTAATGATATTTATAATTTTTTAACTAAATTTATTTTGGTAAAAAATAATTAATTTCAATTCGAGTTGACACCTATATTACTCATTTTGTTCATTTATTTATTTATTCACTCATTTTGTTTATTTATTTAATTAATTAGTTTTATTTATTTATTTATTTTGTTCATTTATTTATGTTAAATACTATAGATTTAAATAATAAAAATATGCAAAATACATATTATTGACTTTAACAGTTAGTTTAACTATTTTTTATCAAAATAAAAATAAAGGCAAGTTAGCAAACTCATTATATTTCAAAATAGGTTGTGGTCAAATACATTTATTTAAAACGTATAAAAATATTTTTTTCAGTAATACAACACTTTCACTGCTGGGTGGAAAATGAAAAGTCATGTTATATTGGAAATTATTGAATAAGTTTTGAATATTTTGATAGTTCGTATCTATAATTTTTTTAATTTTTAAAATTATGTCATTGATGTTGGTTTCACTTTGTAGACCGATTTATATGGAATTTAATTATTTGATTTTGATTTTTTGAGAATTGTTTTTGTGAAGTATAATATGAATAATCACATTAAAAACTACTGCAACCTCAATATTTAAATAAAACTACTAAAGCTTAATGTCTCTATAATTTTAAAAAAAAAATCCAAATTTTTTAAATCAATTGAAGGTAATTTTAATTTTTTGTCCCTTCAATAATCTTTAATTATCGAATTTACCTTCATCCTAGATAATAAGGTAATATTTCATTTTCCATTCTAACAAAAATAAGAATCATAATTGCTCCACTTAAATTCTTATCTTGGACCATATATTCATTCCTTCAAATAATCTATCTATCTATCTATACATCTACATCTATATATATATATATATCTATATCTATCTATCTACTTATATATATTCCCTCCAAAATGAACTTACATTTTTTGGAAAAAACAAAAATAAATAAAAAATCGTGTAAATAATATTTATTATCCTTTGAATAATAAATCATATTTTCTAAAATATATATAAATTAAAACATTCATTCAAATGCTTTGTTTTTTTTTTTTTTTTTAATAATAAATATAAATTTTTTTGTATTTCTCATGTTTGGTAACTCTAAAAATTTTGACTAAAATGCAACTCAAAGTCAACAATTAATTTTAACCACACATTTTATACATTTTATATTTGTTTTGATTATGTAAAAGTATTAACATTTTACAAATACTTATCCTAATAGATATTGCGGAAAATAATTTCTGTGCATCGCACGGAGTAAATACTAGTATATAAAAAGAAAATAATCTTAATCTAATTTGACCCCTTTTTCTTTTCTTATCAAACAAGAGTTCTTTATTCCATAATATTTTGGGTAAAAAACCAGCAATATCTACCTTGGCCTAAAATTCTCCACATCTTCAATTAATTGTAAGACTGAGTCAAATTCAGAGCTCCTCAACTTGACTTCACCATTTGACTTCTTCTTACTCTAATTACTAACCACATCACATGTTTTGGCATATTTGAAATCTTTAATAATAGCGAAAAACAAGACCATGTGACTCGATACCATTGCTCAACATCCACATGACTCGATCGTTGCAACTCTACCTTAGTTTGCTAGTTGATGTGACTTGATCACCACAACCCATTGTATGACTCGATCACGATCGTAGCTATACCTTAGGGTTAATCCACCACTATTGGGAAAAATCACGATTTTCCCAACCCACACCTCTTATACCAATTGTTGGGACAAATAATCAATTTCTCGTCCATCAATTTTCCCTCCCCAAATCAACAAAACGCAGTGGGAACACAAAACAATAAACGCAATAGAGAAAAACAAGAATTTAACGTAGCTCAACTGACCGCTGACAAACATGGGAGAAAGACACTTTTATGAAATGATGAAAGCAACTCACTCATACAATTTTTCTTTCATTCTCACAACTTCTCCCTACCCAAAATTAGAAAGAACAACGTATGCAATATCTCCACTTGTACTGTTTTATTCTAATTCATCATGCACAGTTTTTCTCATTCGACAATGAATTCACCATGACAGTCAATTCTCAATTACTGACCATGTGCAATCCATCTAAAGAACACTAAACATAACACACAACATGTACCATGCACCCCAACAGTCCCTTTGAACCCTCTGTCGTGTGCCAACAACACCATGGTAGACAAATCACATTCTCTACCCATGTGTACTCCATCACAACACTCAATGCACTTTAATAAAATATCACTCATCAACACGCGTGCCCTAAGGCACAAGCCTTCTTCTTCCCTCTTCATTTTCTCTCTCGCTCATCTTCTCTCTCTCTCTCTCTCTCTCTCTCTCTCTCTCTCTCTCTCTTTCATGTCAATCTTTTGGCTACACTACCCTCTCACATGGCTGGGCACATATATAAGATTAAATTATGCCAAAAACCTGACCTAATTACAATTAGATTCTCTTATTATTTTTCTTGTATAATAATACGAAAAATATTTTATTCCTTATCAAATTGGTATTATATATAAAAAGAAAATAATTTCAATCTAATTTGAGCAATTTTTCTTTTCTTATCTAACAAGAATTCTTTATTCCATAATATTTTGGGTCAAAAATCCAACATTCCATTGTTCAATGAGCTTAATTTCTCTGATTAGGATTAACAAAGGGCTAATTACTCTCATTAATACCTTTAATTAGTTAACTTTTAAAATAAGGTAAGTCTAAACTATATTATAAAATCAATTATATAAATATACTGAACCCTAATCAATCTCGTCCCTTTTCTTTCTTATTTTATTTCTCTACTCCAGTTTCCCACAACATGCAGAAGTCCTTCTAAATACATACGTTGCATTGAAGTAATTCGATTCCTGCATTGTCTATTCCACGAATTATTTAATGTACCAGAATCCCCTGATGGAGTAGTTTTGACGCGATCCCAATCGGGAAATCTCAACAAACACACGGAATAACACAATCAAAACCTAGGAAAAATCTAAATCAGATTAAACTAAGAAACAATAAATAAATTAGACGATAGGATTCCAACACAAACCTCACGACGCAAGAAATTGACGATGCGGAGGAAATAACTGGAATTGTTGAACGCCACAAGGATTGCCTAATTCCTTGATAATTTCGGGGTGAACGTCACAAAAATTCGATCTTTGATAAATTTGAAATTAAAGGGACTCCTCAACCTTTAACAAGAGAAAACTCTCTCACAATTGTATTTAATAATCAACTAAAACTGTTTTACAATAATGAAAATTGTCAATAATATAGGAAAAAACGACCTAAAACTAGGGCTAGCCGCTAATGGGCCCAAATTATAGAAATAAATAATTAAAAACGAAAAAATAATCAAAATACACGAAAATCTGAAAAATTAGAGTTACGGCCGTGAACTAATTTACGACCGTAAATGATCTTTTGCTTAAGACTTACGGCCGTGACGACGGGACTTACGGCCGTAAGTAAAGTTCTGCTCAAAATTTGCGATAGTTGTGTTACGGCCATAACTTCCACTCTTACGGTCGTAAGATGATTTCTGCCCCTTTTTTTTCTGAACTTCGATTCCTTGATTCGGCTAGATCCATTCGCCTTCTCGGCTCGACTCCAACATGAAACTTGCTCCATTTTGCACGTAGATCACTCTCATATTGCCGATGGCTCGAATTCGCCCTTCAATGCCTGGTCCGGATAGTATAATACTCCCTCTCTTGGAAAGGATTCGACCTCGAATCCATTTTTGGTCGGCTTTTCAAACTCCTCCTGCTTTTCTAGGCTCGATGATCATGTTTAAACTTCGTACGATCCTTTAGATTTTTGGGCTGCTCATTTTTGCCAATGAATTTCTTTTCTGCCATAAGTTCATGGTTTGATTTATGTCCCTGCAAAAAAGATTTAATAGAACTGGGGAGGGAATTGTTAGCTTGGTTTAAGTGCAAGGCAAGAATCCTTTTACACCAACCTTTGTGCAAATAAACTCAATTTGGGGGTGGATTATCTTTTCTTTTTGCACTCATTCTATCCTTTTTCTGAGGTCGTGGCCTCAACACTCTTATTTATTTTTTCAAACTCACTTTTGGTTTTTAACTGATCCTCTTGAGCCTCTTTCGGAGATAACGCAAAAAGGGTAATTTTCTTCCCACCCTTCACAAATGAATATTGATTCTTAAACCCATCGTGCACTACCCTCCTATCATGTTGTCGTGGCCTCTCCAACAAAATATGGCCAACATGCATAGGTACCACGTCACAAATCGCCTCATCCTTATAACCCCCGATGGCAAAAATTGACCCTAGCCTGCTTATTTACCTTAATTTCTCCCGACTCGGTCAGCCATTGCAATTTATAAAGGTTTGGATGTTTCATCAAGCTCAAGCCCAATTTTTCAACCAACATTGTACTAACCACATTAGTACAACTCCCCCCGTCAATCACCATACCACAAACATTTTTACCCACTAAGCATCTAGTATGAAAGAGATTATCCATTTGCTCACCAATTTCATCCACCTTGACCTTAGTACTAAGGACACGTCGATTAACAAGTGAATCTTTAACAACATAAGTCAACCCTTCCTCATCACTATACTAGCTCCAACATCCACTAACTTAGGCATTCCCTTAAATTTATCCTCGGAACTAATTTCACCATTATCACTCAAGATCATTAGCCTCTTATTTGGACACTGGGATGCTATATGACCCGAACCCAAGCACTTAAAACACTTAATATTTCTATCCCGAGTAGTTTGAGAATCAGAAATATTTTTACCTTTCGTTGTAGGTTCCTCCTTCCCTTTCCGGTTATGTTCATCATTGTGTTTCTGCTTCGGTTGTGATGTAGGATAAGATGGTGAGTGTCTTGCTGCCCCCTTTCGCCTTAGTTGCATTTCCACTTTCATGGCCATATGCACCATATCCTCTAGCTCCACATAATGTTGCAGCTCAATGACATTGGCAATATCTCTATTCAACCCACTCAGAAACCTAGCTATCGTAGCTTCCTGATCATCCACCACATTAGCCCAAATCATCGCCACCTTCATATCCTTGTGATAATCCTCTACACTTCTCGACCCCTGAGTCATACCCTGCAGCCTCTGGTAAATATCTCTATAATAATGAGTCGGCACGAACCGCTTCCTCATTATGGTCTTTAATTCACCCCAAGTCTCCACCGGCTCCTCAAGGTTCCTCCTCCTACCTGTCACTAGTTGATCCCACCAAATATTGGCATAATATGTGAATTCAATTACAGATAATTTCACCTTCTTCTTTTCTGAATAATTATTACAATCAAAAAGTCGTTAGACCTTTGTCTCCCAATCCAGGTACGTCTCCGGATCACTCCTACCCTGGAACGATGGTATTTTTACTTTAATTTTCCCAAGGTCGTCATCAACAGCATCTCTACCCCCACGATGCCTCCTAGCATCACGACGCTCCCTATCATGCCTCCTCTCATACCTATCTCCTCTATCCCTCCTTCGCCTACTTCCCACCAAAGATATACTTCCACTTTCACTGCCCATGTCCTCATCATCCATACCAACCTCACGCCTATTACCTCTCCTAACCCGAGAACCATAATGAGATTGATCCTGAGGTCTTTGTCCACGTTCTGCACCTCGATTCTCCATCTGAGCCATAAACCTCTCAAATTGTGCCCTTATTACTGCAGTATCATCATTACCGTGTTCATCCTTTCTATTCACACCCCTGAGCTGTTTTCTGTCTCCAACAGAAGATGAAGATGTTGAACCCTCTCTATCAGACATTTTTAATATCAAAAATAAATTTCTCCTCACGTGTATTTTCACTCGTGTTTCACTCTTCTATCCCTTCAAATTTTACCTAAGAACAATTCAAGAACTCAATCAAGGGTTGGAAAAGGGTAAGACATGAACAAGAACAAGGAAATTTGGAAATTGAGAAAATTCGGAATATGGAAGAATATTTGAAAATTTTTAAATTTTTTTTTTTTAATCTTCTAGAGAATTGAACTACGAGTATGGCAGAAAAAGGCACTGGATTTGGACGAAAAACGAAGAAAAAACATTTTTGAATTTTTGGAACTGACTCTTATGGATCAAACTGAAGAAAACTAAGACTGACACGAAGAACGCGAAGAACACGGAACAAAAATCAAGAAAATCAAGAAATAACAAGAAACCAAGAATCTGAAATAGATCCAAGCTCTGATACCAGATGACGCGATCCCAATCGGGGAATCTCAACAAACACGTGGAATAACACAATTAAAACCTAGGAAAGATCTAAATCAGATTAAACTAAGAAACAATAAATAAATTAGACGATAGGATTCCAACCCAAACCCCACGACGCAAAAAATTGAAGATGCGGAGGAAAGAACTGGAATTGTTAAACGCCACAAGGATTGCCTAATTCCTTGATAAGTTCGAGGTGAACGTCACAAAGATTCGATCTTTGATAAGTTCGAAATTAAATGGACTCCTCAACCTTTAATAAGAGAAAACTCTCTCAAAATTGTATTTAATAATCAACCAAAACTGTTTTACCATAATGAAAATTGTCAATAATATAGAGAAAAATGACCTAAAACTAGGGCTAGCCGCTAATGGGCCCAAATTATAGAAATAAATAATTAAAAACGGAAAAATAATCAAAATATGCGAAAATCCGGAAAATTAGAGTTACGGTCGTGAAGAACTAATTTACGGCCGTAAATGACCTTCTGCTTAAGACTTACGGCCGTGACGACGGGACTTACGACCGTAAGTAAGGTTCTGCCCAAAATTTGCGATAGCTATGTTACGTCTGTAACTTCCACTCTTACGGCCGTAAGATGACTTCTACCCCTTTTTTCTGAATTTCAATTCCTTGATTCAGCTTGATCCATTCGTCTTCTCGGCTCGACTCCAATATGAAACTTACTCCGTTTTGCACGTAGATCACTGTCATATTTTCGATGGCTCGAATTTGCCCTTCGATGCCTAGTCCGAATCGTATCAAGTTTTGAAGTCTGGCCTTATTCCTACTCTTGCATTAGTGATTTTTTGGCTAGGTGACAAGCGCAGCGGCCAAAAGCGTGCACTCATCTCCGCTGTGTGCGGGAACCTCGTCGATGCAGAGTTAGTCAGGTAAGTTGAAGCCTACTCGTTGATGCCGAGGGTTTCACAAGAGGCTAAATTGTTTGTCTTTGTTTTCCCTAGGTTGTAGAAGGGGCAAATTGGGGTGGACGATTACACGTTGACTAGGAGGTAACTCCTCGCACGAAGGCGATGATTGTGGTAGTTTCTGGTGTGGATGAGGTGAGGTTGTAGTGGATGTAATGCAAATGGTGGATGTGGTTGTTGTGGTGTTGGTGCCGCCTCACTGTGAGGCAGTGGAGGTTTTTTTTGCTGGTAAGTTGGTGCTGGTGGTGTTGGCAGCGACTTCCTGTAAGTATGGTGGTGTACTAATGGTTGGTGAGTTGATGCCGATGGTGGTGATAGTGGTCAAGGTTGTGGAGGAAGAGGTGGATCTAGGGCGCCACCAGCGTCCAGCAGTGTTGGGGAGTAGCTTCTTCAACAGCGTTTTGTTCTGATTGTGAAACAAAGAAAATTAAAATTGTAATTAGTTACAATTTTAATTAATTACAAATTGAAATAAAGTTACAATTGTAATTTAAAGTATATTTTCGACAGTGGCTGATTACAATTATACTAATGTAATTAATTGCGAATTACACTAATATTTTACTTATTCACAAGTTATAATTGTAATTAATTACAAAATTAAAATAAAATTATAATTTTTTCTCTGACGGTGGTTGTGGTGGTGACAGATTACAAATTAGGTGGTGATCGATGGTAGTTGTGGTAATTAATTGAAATAAAATTACAATTGTGATTAATTACAAAATCTGATTTTGATTTTAAAAAAAAACTTGATTTTATAAATTATTTTGATACTTGTATAATTAGTTACAAATTATTTGATTACAAAAAAATTGAAACTTGAATGTCTGAGGTTGTGTACTTAACCCATTAACAAATTCAATTTCACTTAGTTGTTTTGGACCTAGACTTCACACTTCAAATAGATAAACCATTTGATCTTATTGATAGAACTGCTAATCCAAGATTTTTCTATAAGGTTTGGGAAACAGAAAAATGATTGAATCTAATATATATGCAAATGGCCTTAGCAAAGAATATAAAGTAACTATTCCAAAAACTAAGAAATGCACAAGGAAATTATGAAGTTTGTGGATAAGTACACTGTCTACTTTAACTACCAAGAATTTGACACAAGACTCTTGGAATGGCTATTGGCGAGATCCCATCGTGGTATAGTTTATCATCAATTCTTATCAGTGTTCTAAAAAGCGTAAAGCGTGACGAAGCGACAAGATCGAGTTTCAAGCTTAAGCGTGAAAAAGCAATACACGAGTGAAGTGCGGGTGAAGTACGAGTGAAGGCCAAACTTCTAACTTAAGCGTGCCTAAGCGTAAGCAATTGAGCTTTTTAGAAAAGAGATTCTTACCTTCTAAGTATGGTCCATTCCAAAAAAATCTGCATATTTGAATTGCATATCACTACAAAAAAAATGGGCTTTTGCAACATTTAAATAGCATCATTTGCTAATTTAATGTTGCTAAAAGTGGTCTACCGCAACATTTTGTAATTGAATATTGCATTTAATATGAATATTTGAGATTTATCCATTTTTGTAACATTTAAAAATTGTTGCTATAAGTTGGAATTTTTGCAACACTCAAATTAAGTTTTGACAACGTTTTTAAAAACGTTGCAATAGATAGCTATTGCAACGTTTAAAAATAAATGAAAACGTTGCAATAAATTATCTATTGCAACGTTTAAAAATAAATGAGTCTTCTGCCAAAAAGTTCACAAGGGGTCAAAAAATAAAAATAAAAATAAAATAGATACGTTTTATTTCCATCGAAAGCTTTGTTTTTATTGGAAACACTGCTTGAAACGTAAGGCATTGTTATAAAATAAAGATAGGCATGAAGCTTTTGTATGTAATTAGAATGTAATTTGACAAAAAAATATTTTAATAATTCGCGGATTAATTTCAATTGTACCGCCCATATTTCCAATACGACGAAAGGATTGCTTTAAACGCTGATCATAAAAAATTCTGTCTAAAATAATTTAATATTTCAATTTCTTAATGGATAAGTTATTCTCATTTGTCTAAAAATACTAGAAATGTTTTCTTTCCTTATTTGGAATCTTCATATATAATGAGTCACCTAATCAACAATCCATGAAAGATATATAAACTTAAACAATTAACCGCTATCAATTTTATTTGTTTATCTTTATACTTATATAATATATAAAAGTAATTGAGTCAATCCCAGTCAACTTCACTGTTTTCCTCCAAAATTCTTGTACTATGTCCAGATTTTATTTATTTATTTATTCAATTTTTAGGGACTTCAATATTTATCATGTTCACACTACTCATATCTCTCATCTAATAATCAACTTCAAAACCCACTTCAAAAATAGTTGGGCCTTCAATATTTATTTATTATTTTCAAAATCGCTGATGTCTACTTATATTCTTCAATATTTATTGTGTTTATATGGCTTCTAATTCCCGCCGCCTAATTAAACTGAAAGCCAGTTTTTTTTCTTTCCTTTTTTGCTATTTCAGAATTTGTTTCATTTTTTTTCCCATTTTTCAAATTCTGTTTATTCATTTTTGTTTTCTATATCTTTTTTTTTTTCCATTTCCCGATATACAACATCTTTCATTTCTGTTATATATAATTATTATGAAGATATACACAATAATAAAACATTCAACTAAATGGTTATTTCTTTGAAAAATGTGTACTATTTAACATGACCCATCCACTCCACCTTCTATTTATCACGTTTTATGATTCAAAATTTCTGGTGCGGTGGTAATGCTTATTAGTTATTAATATTACAAACCCCAGTTGAAAATAAAAAAATCGTAAATTATTTTTTGAAAAAGTAAAAATGATTGACACTACTTTTTTCCTCAAAACTTGTGATATTTAAAGTCGTTGAACATAGATTTGGGTTTCTGACAAAAAAGGAAAAAATATTAAAACAATAATATTGTAGAGAAAGTTTCGAAAACAATATAGAATGCAAAATTATTTTGGACTAATAAGATGATTTGTTAATAGTCTATTTATATTATGTTCTAGATTTCTCTGTTGGGGTTGCAATGTATTAACTAATGTTGGACTATTTAGAATAGCTTTGGGTTGGATAGATATGTTAATGATTTCGGCCGTTGAGTGAAGAAAAAACATATTATTCATGGGTCAGTATATATATTTGATGAAATTGTATATCATATTGTATAAAAAATAATAAAAACAAGAAACTAGAATTATTATTTTTTTTTAAAATTTGCTTTTACCGAGAAGTTGTTTTTTATTTTTTGTCATATAAGAACGATAATTTGTTTGGTTTTACTTATTTATATTTGGCTTTTTTGTGTCAAAATCTCTCTTTTCATAAAAAAATGTGTTCTTCTAACGTTTTCAATCTTACAAATAAATATTTGTGTTCAGTTATACAAATCCAAAGTAAAATTTTCAGTTAAAAATTATGTCGAAATTTTATTACTAGATAATACTCTTTCCGTCCTACAAAGATAGTCCACTATTTCTTTTTTATCCGTCTCAAAAAGATAGTCTACTTTATTTTTTAAGAGTGAAATTAATATTTTATAATCCTCTTTGTCTTTAATATGTGTGAAAATGAGTAGAGGACTATTTTTATGGGACGGAGGGAGTACTAAATTATAAATCACATCATACGTATTGTTTTTTTATAAATAATCTTATTTTTAGTTATTTAGTACATCTAAAAATTGGAGCTCCTTTTTGTAGCGTATTATTAAATTATTAAATATTTTTATAGATAATTACATTTAATACGTAATTAATTTCTTATAATAATTGTGATATTTTATTGGTCTTAATTTTATGGATAAATATTTGGTTCAGCCATACAGATCCAATGTCAAATTCTCAATTAAAATTATATTTAAAATTTATACACATTCGTATTTTTATAAATCACGTTGTATTGAAATTCTTATAACTAAATCCTATTTTTAAGTTATTTATTACATATACATATTAAAGTTCTTTCATATATTGCATTATTTATCAAAATTATTTCAATGACAATTACATTTAATTCTTAATTAATTTTTTATTCCAAAAAGTCTCATATCACATTTTTTAACATTAACGGTTAACAAATTTATCTATATTGTTGGAAATGATATAGTTATTAATGATTTTTTGTCCTAACTGTTAATTTTAAAATTTCAAAAAGTAAATAACAATACCAAGATATTCTTTGCTATATTTTAATTCAAATTTTATGATATTTTTTCACAATAATATATAAATTGTCTCCCAATTTACTTAACTAAAAATTGAGATTATCAATACTAAATTATAATTTCAATCAAAAAATAATTACGTTGTATAAATATTGAAAACCTAAAATATCATAAATTTGATGCAATATCTTTGTCAACCTCGCAATATTTTATTATTATTATTATTATTATTATTATTATTATTATTATTATTATTATTATTATTATTAAACATGTTGTTTTTCATTGTCAATGGTCAAAATATTGAATTTTATCTTTTATATGCATGATCTCTATTATTAACATTTTCATCTATTGTTTGAATGTTCAGAGTACATGAATACTGGAGATCCTACATTTAAGTGTTCATTTTGCAAGGCGAATTTTTGGTTCGAGAAGATAGTGAATAATCGTTACAAAACTTGACGATCATATTTTATAAGGTCAAATTCTATCTAACAGTAATGCAGGATACAAGTTCTTTATTCTAAGGATATCGTTGAGCCATTTGAATTTTAGGATACTTATTAGATTTAAAAAAAAAAAGAAAACAATTTTCATTGATAGTGTCATATGCCATGACTATCAATAAGAGTCAGGCACAATCATTTTCGCATGTATGACTTCTCCCTAAAAGGTTGATGTTTATACATGAAACTAATAAATGATGAACTTATATCTTATTTGTGAATGTTATTTATTTTATTTAAGGATTTATTAAATTTCGAATATGATTATTTTTATTTAGACGTTTCTTCCCGTGCATTGCACGGGATGATTCACTAGTAATATATAAAAGTAAAGTAGTTCCTAAAAATGATTTTCTGCCCATTTTTCTATTTCTATAAATAGTAAGGTCCCATAAAATTAAAGAGTGTGAATGTAAAGTGGATTAGTGTGAATGCAAAATTTGGATAAATGTGAACGCATTTATTGCATTATATATATATATATATATATATTAAATATTATTATCCATCTATATCTATTCTATATTATATATTAAAGTTCTTGAGTTGGAACGTGTCCCAATTCAGGTTTTCCAGCCCAAACTCATTAATTAATTGTGCATACTCTACAACTAATATATATTATTATAATATATTGATTTTTTTTTTGTGTATTTATTAAATTCATTTCATAATAAAATATGCAATCTTAATCTATATACTATATATAAAGGGAGAATAGTGGATCAGTGTGAATGCAAAGTTGATTAGTATAAATGCAAAATTTAGATTAGTGTGAATGCATTTATTGCCTTTTATATATAACATATAATTACTAATATTATTTTATGGTAAATACCAAACAATTGTTAATATTTTTTTAATAATTTTTAATTTTAACAATTGTGTAAAGATGATACGATATAATATTTTTTTTTATTTTCAATGGTCTTTCATTGTCATATATTTGATGAGTTAAGATTACACACATATTTATAGTTTGTTGTGATTTTTGAACGAAAATCGATAAAAAATTAAATATGTAAGGAAAATACAGAAATTATAATAAATATATTTATATCTCGAACAAACATCAATATTTGTCCTCATAATATTACATCTAAGATGATATACAATTAAAAAACTATAAAATTTGTATTTATCATTCATTAAAATTTTCAATAATTTGGATTATTTATGTTGTTTTTAAATTTTAATAATTGTTGTAATAAAAAATTATTTTTGTATTTTTTGTATTTGTGTTGATTATGCATAATCATTAAATTTTATAAATGCTTACTGATATTTTTCGGATAGCAATTTCAGTTCGTCGCACTTGTGGAAATCTATATTTATATCTATATCTATATCTATACTATATATAAAGGGAGAATAGTGTGTGTGTGTGTGTGTGTGTGTGTGTAAGTACTAATATTATTTTATAAATATCAAACAATGGTTAATATTTTTTTTTAATAAATTTTAATTTTAATAATTGTGTAAAGATTATATGATACAATAATTTCTTGATCTTCAATATTGTTCAATTATCGTATATTTGATGAGTTAAGATTAAACACATATTTATAGTTTATTGTGATTTTTGAACGAAAATTGAGAAAAAGTTAAATATGTAAGACAAATGCATAAATTATAATAAATATAGTTTTGTCTTGAACAAACATCAATATTGTACTCATAATATTACATTTAACATGATGCACAATTAAAAAACTATTGAATTTGCATTTACCATTCAATAAATTTTTTGATAATTTGGATTATTTATGTTGTTTTTAGATTTTAATAATTGTTGTGATAAAAAATTACTTTTTAATTTTTTGTATTTGTGTTGATTATGTACAATCATTAAATTTTATAAATGCTTATCTATATTGCGAATAGCATTTCAGTTCATTGCAATGGTGAAAATCTATACTATATATAAAAGTAGGATAATTTTAAAAAAATTAATTCTTAAATTCTTTATGTTTTAGTATTATAGTAAATAATTAATATGACGTTATTGTTATTGTTATTGTTTTTTGTATATTTTGGTTATAATTATTATTATTTTTATTATTAACATTAATATTGAATGAGTTCATTCAATATTTTTAATTATTCGAATTAAAAATATTATTTAATCATTGATTTTTTATTTATTTTTTGTTCTTAATATTATAAATCCTATGTGTAGACATCAATAATTAAATTATGTTTTAATTATTAATGGTCAAATCATTTGTTATCTCTAATATTACAATTCATATTTTCTAAAATATATATTATATTTTATTATTAAATATTTTAATAAATTAAGTCTCTATTTAGTAACTATATTTTTGTGTTAAAAAATAGTTTTAAAAAATATGTGGTTAAAAAGTGGGTTAAAAATGTGCTGCTTATAAATAATTTATGGAAAAAGTTACTGAACGAAGGTTAATATTGAAGAGTTAATGCATTGATTTTTTTAGTTAATAATATTAATAGAATGAGTAATATTTTTTAATCATTCTTCATTTTAATAATTTTTAAAGATTACATGGTATAAGCTTTTGTATAATTTCGCAATCTCCAACTTTGCTCGATTGTCCTATCATGATAATCACGAGATTTTCAAAATTATTATTTTGACTACTTATTTTTCGAATAAAATTTTATTAGTTAAATTCAAATATTTTGACTATTTCTTTTTTAATTATTGTGATTGATGTTTTTGAATGAAAATTGAAAACTACGTTAAATACAAGAGGCAAATGTAAAAGTTATGAGAATTATGCTAATACATTTCATGTGCATCAATATTCGTGTACATAATATTACATCAAATGTGATATACCATTAAAAAAACTACTAAATTTACATTTTCAATGAAATTATTAATAATTCATAAAATTTATTGAAATCAATAATAATTTATTATTTAAATATATAAATTGGCGTTTACTATTCATAGTATTTTTAATTATTTGAATTGCTTATGTTATTTTTTTAAATCCTAATAATTATTGTAATAGAGAATTTTTTTTTTTTTTATTCATTTATATGTGTTGATTATGTATAAACATTAAAATTTTACAAATACTTATTGAAATCGATATTGCGGATAATAACTTCCGTATATCGCACGGGTGAAATACTAGTATTTATATATAATAATAAGATAGTTGGTACAAGGTTTCCCGCCAAAACTGCTGACATCATTTTTTTTTGTCAAAATATGGCATTTATTTGTTTGACTTAATATCATTAAATATCAATTATATCAGCACCATTACATTGGCACTCATTCCTCACTACACGCGAATCAGTGCATTGATACTAACAAATTGTTTAATCAATTCTATAATACATTGATTTATTAGTTGGATAGTTTTTATATGGATTTCAAGAATAAATTATGTAACATTCAAGAATGTAAAAAAAAAAAAAAAAACAATTTCCTTTTGTGAAATAGATTTTTTTTTATTCATTATTATATTTTGACATTACTAAAAATATCTACAAAAATATTATTTGTAACGCTGAGCAACATTAAGGCAAGAAATAAAAAATATTTTTATTTTCCATAAATAAATCTAATACACTTGCAATTCCTTTTCATGTATTGATTGATGTTCTGCATTTTTCTAATTGGAAAGTTTTAATATCCTAATTTTAAGAATTGATATAATAAAGTCCAATAAAGAAATTATGTCATTCATTATTTGGGAAAACATTTTTTCTGTGATCATTCTTTGAATTATGTTTGACATTCATTAATTCACATCTCATTTTTTAAAATTCGTTTTTAACTATATTTTATTAATAAGGTATTTTATACATGATATAAAAAAAAAAAAAAAATTCTACTTTTTAACCATATATTCTCCTATAATATACATTTCTATACCACGTTTCTTTTTAATTGTTTTGTATGCAATGACCATGAATCGTAATTATTTAAAAATTATGAACCACAATTATTATTTTTAAAGAAGTTTTTTTAATTTACATTGAATTTTTCTATTGAATACTTTTTTGTTTCTTAATATTATTTCCCATAATTTATGAATTTAATTGTTTTTGTTATATATTTCTCACATTTTCATTAATTATTATATATATTTAGTTAGTTATTCATTAATTAATAATTATAATTTTTTTGTTCCGTGCAACGCACGGATGCGAATACTAGTAACATACTAATGTTTATACATTAATATCCTAACTCTTTGTTTGCCTCTCTGTGTCCCATGAAAATTGTGATTACGAGGTTCAAAAATGATTTCAATTAATTTGCATGACATTTTTTCGTAATTTATATTAAATGAATGATAATAATATAAACAAATTAAAATAAATCAACTATACAGAGATGTTTAATCTTGCAAATTTAATCAAAGAAATATCAAATAAAAATAAGTTATTAACAACTCAAAGATTTAATTTATAATATTTTTTTTTTTAAAATCTTTATACACACATCTAGGTCATTGCAAAATAAAAATTAATTTTTATATCTGTATAACAAATTCCTTAAATTCTAGGAATTCTCATTAATTTATTTAATTGTACCATCGAAAGTGGCAACAGCTAAATAAGCCAACTAAAAGAATTGACAATTGTATTGAAAAAGATTAATCTTTTAAATTTTCAAACTGTGATGGTTTCTAATTTCTATTATTGTATCTTTTCAATTTTGGCTGTTTGGAAAACTTTGCATTATTTATTATGACTATTGATTTATTTGATGAAACATAATTTCTTATTTTATATATTATAGTCTCACAAAAGTATGTCTGTTGTTACTAATAATAATAATAATTTGATAAATCATATAATTTCTTATTTTATAACAAAATTCTCACTAAACCATGCCGGATGTTACTACTAATAATAATAAAATTCACACAATAAAATGTCTAATGTTTCTAATAATAATAATAATAATAATAATAATAATAATAATAATAATAATAATAATAATAATAATAATAATTTGATCAATTATAATTTCTTATTAAAAAAAAATCTCACAAAAGCATGTCATTGTAAAGAAGATTGAAATAGGACAAATATTTTGTTCATAATAATACTATTATAATCATAAAATAAGATCCAAGTAAAGCATCTTTAATATTACCATTATTAATGATAAATAATTGCATTAGGATGAACATGATACGTCTTAAATCAATTTGAACTGTCCTAAGCATAGTATAAAGATATCTTTCTAAAGTAATTATTTTGTTTGTATAATTACCCATAAGATTAACTATAGTTTTAAATATCTCAGTATTCAGCAATTGTTATCAACTTACGTTTATATATTGAAAATAATATTGTTATTAAATATAATAAGTAATAACATTAACATGTCTTATACTATAAAAAGTACTAACAAAAAAAAAAATGTTCATAATTTCTAATAACGAAAGCACATCTTATATTATGAAACATTACTAACTAAAAAACTTTTTTTTTATTATTATAATACAATTAGAAATTATTACAAATTTCGATAGTTACTAACACCGTATAGTTATTATTTAGTTTTTTACATATACTTATCCTTTGTTTGAAATCTGTTCCACATTAATAATTGTTAATTAGGCTGCATGATTATCCTGGATTCTTAATTGCTGGTATTAGAAGTTTAAGAGTCTACAATTGAGAATGGTAACGGCCAAAGTACTCAGTTTTCTCTTTAAATATCCGCAAATATTGAAAGCCATCTTACCTGCAATACTTCATATTTTGCTTCTATACATCGCATCATGGCTACAACATTTGCACTCTTGAAAGATCTTAACAAACATCGTGCACACTTGAGGTTAAAACTCCATTGGGCTAGCAAATGGTTTGTACCAGAGCACGGAAAAAATAATAGATGCATGGAAATGATTTTCATAGAAAAAGATGTGTTATGGTCCCAAATTTAACGCACGTATTTTAAATTTCTAATTGTATTTCAGTTTGTGTTGACAATATTGTTCTATTATCTACGTGCATTATTTACCAATATAATTTGTATTCAGAGTAACAGGATTCAAGCTACAGTAAAGAGTCACCTCATTAATACTTACAACTATCTATTGCGCGAACATGAAATTTACTACATTCGGCACGTTACAATTGTTAAACATTGAGGAAACTACCCAATAACATGCCATAAGTTCAAACTCTTTTTTTATTTTTTATTTTTATTTTTTTTACAAGACTTACGTCTGGCCAACGGCTGACTGTTTTTTCCCTCAAACAATTTACAATTTAAAGTCTTTTATTGAAATAACGGGACCAAGTTTGCAACTTTGAATCCTAATGAAGACTCAATGTGTAATATAAAGCAATAGTTGAAAGCACATACCTCTCAAGGAAGGGCCATTCTTGCCAAGCAACACTTTTGAAGAGTTCAGAAAAGAATGACCGACTGGATTCTGAAGATTTGGCTGGCACGAAAGTGAATCGTCTCGATTGATAACTACCTGAAGATTACTCCAAGTATGGAGTTAGTTCCTGTGGACAAAAACGTAAGCAATAAAATCTGTACTCTTTTTTATTCTTTCTTTCATTGTTTCGAACATCATTGCACAAAACGTAGAAGACATTCTATTTGTCTTTTTTTTTTTCTTTGCCCCCTTAGTTTTTCTTATATGTTTTAAAAAATATTTTTTTATGAATATCAACGTAATACTGATTGTTCGATAGGGGAGTAGTCATGGAAAATCACTCTACTGATATATTATGGTTCATATGCTAAATACCTTTATTTGTTGTCCAACTCTGTTTTTTTTTTTTTTTTTTTAAAAGTATTTTTTTTGAATATCATCGTCAATCTGATTTTTCGATATGGGAGGGTCATGGAAAATCACTCTATTTATACGTCATAGTCCATACACTGAATAAATTTATTGGTTGTCCAACTTTGTTTATGCAAATTTCATCAGCACAAATTTCATCACAAAAGATAAAGAACTTGAATCGGTAAACACGTTTAAAAAAAATGTAGGAACAAGGCAATTCATCAAAAAAAAAAAAAAAAAAAAAAGACGAGTCGAAACTTCAAGTGAAGTTGGTGAGTGTATTTTCTTACACTAATTTTACCTTGCTTCAGTATTCTTTTTTTCCTGTTTCGCATTTATTTAGGTGTTTTTGCGCTTTTAAGAATCACAATATATTGTAAATCTAAGTTTCGTTTGGGTATTTGAGAGGTATCTTCATTTTGAATCATTCAAAGAATTTTTTGGTTTGTTAAATAAAAGGGTGTTCCAAGTGTTTACCTTTCATTCTTGACTTGACTGTGTTTACTGGTCGGATATCCGCACCTTCACCAGCCTACAATGATAAAGGAGCGGAACGGAACATCAGAATCAGCTCAATCCACAACAATAGCTTTCAGGAAAGAACAAGAACACAATTTAGCGATATTACTAACTGTGAAGTTCCGTTAATTGATTATGTATCCATTTTATTTTGTGAAATGTGTCACTTCGTTTCCTGAATGATTTTTGCTTTTTTTTTTTAAATAGTTTCGCATATGAGCTCCTATACACTTCGTTCCCTATCTTCCAATCGCCATTTGATTGGGAAAAAAGAATCCAACTCTTCGTGTTTCCATCTAATTACTACTGGTAGGACCATTCGGTCGGTTGAAATGATTCGTGGGTCAAGAGGTAATATTTAGCAGATTAATAAACTAACTTTATGATATTGTAGCTTCAAATTTTATATCCAACTCTTATTTCAAATAATCATACTTATAAATTCATTTAAAAGATTTGTGCATGTGGAAAGTGCATTATTCTGCCCTAAATATCTTTATAAGGGTTTTTGATTTTTTTTTTTTCCTTTGCTTTGTCAAATATTAGATGCTCTCTCTATCGGACAACCGTGTTCTGTAACGAGGGTTGATCATCATTCTTCGTCTGGTAAGATCTACTACGTACTATTTTATTTAATTACAATATTAACTTATTTTTAGAACAAAGGTGGTTTATTACTAACTAGGCAGATATTAAATTTCATCACTGTATTTCATAATTCATAGGCGCAGAAGAGATTGGGAATTAAAAATCAAAACTCAAAATATACTTGGTCAATTATTGTGAACTAACCTAGCCCCTTTTTTTTTGATATCTGTGTTTCATATCTATATGTTAGATTAATTATGATCTAAATGTTATATGGAATAACAAGTCAACCATTTAATTTAAACGTGGGACTACATCTAGATGTTAATTACACGTTTACTATTGTTCATTAAATACATCCATTAATAAAAAAATTTATACTGCATCTGAAAGATTACTGAACTATTAATACTAGATGTATCAAATTATGCAACGTGTCTTTACATAAATTAAGACTTTTTTAGACTATTATTTGTAAGAGATCATGTTCTCTCTTTTTTTCATTGCTTCATTTTTTATAACCAACCTGTAGCTTCAAACTCCACTGTAATATATATTTTGTATTAAATTGCATTACTTTTTTTTGGCAAAAAATCAATTGAATTTGCAGATTTTTTAAATTTATTGCTTTGACATACATTGCTATAAAAAATGAAAGTTTAACAAAAGGGAATCCATATAGCAAAAAAAGGAAGGTGGGATAAATGAAAAACCAGAAAGATAGATCTCCTAATGCCTTTACTGCTCGAGTTGCACACCCGTTTCAACTAGCTAATGTTGAAAATAAACTTGTTTGGCCCAAAATCTTATTGAGTCCAAGTCCAACATTTTATGTGATCCAATTAGCCCAATGCATGGAAGTTTCTTGTAGTAGGCAAGATTGAATAAGAATCACTAGATTGAAGTTGGTAAGATTAATTCTAGATTGTTGGATGGGAGTTGGTATGATCAAATATTGATCGTCGGATGTATCTTTGTTTTTAATATTTGTACGGTTAGGATTGGTTTGTATTTCCTATAAATAGCCCTCCCCATTCTCATTTGAAATCATCAAGTGAGTGAAAGAAGAACAAGAAGCATAGCTTCTTTGAGGATGTGAAGAGTAAGTTGTAATATTTGAGTTTGAGTGTTTTAGTTAATAAAAGTGTGTTTTTGAGTGAAATCGATCCAACAAAGTGGTATCAGAGCGAGGTTATAGGAAAAGGAAAAATATCGTCATTGCATATCAAATCGAAGCTCTCAAAGAGAGGAAAGTAGCGGTTCAAAGATCGGCCAAATCTGAAGTCGTTTGAGCCCCAAATCATTCCACAAAGTTGCTGTCCCGGAACCGAGTTGACTCATCCAGTGCACTGAGTAATACTGAGTCAGACCCAGTTCAAACCGAGTTCAACCGAGTCGGACACTACCCCGACGTTTTCCAGCATTTCGGATCCGTCGGTGTGATCAGAATTTCCAAATTCAGTTTCTATAAATGGCGAATAATGGTATGTCTTCTTTTCAAGTACCTACACTAAAAAACAACAACTATGATAATTGGAGTATCAAAATGAAAGCTCTTTTGGGTGCACACGATGTTTGGGAAGTCGTAGAGAAAGGTTTCAGTGAGCCTGAAGATGAAATTACTCAAACTCAAGTGCAAAAGGATTCATTGAAGGACTCAAAGAAAAGAGACAAGAAGGCTCTCTTTCTCATCTATCAAGCATTAGATGATGATGGTTTCGAGAAAATCTCAAGCGCAAAAACTTCCGAGGAAGCATGGAATAAATTACAAACATCCTACAAAGGAGCTGAACAAGTGAAGAAGGTTCGTCTTCAAACATTAAGAGGTGAATTCGAATCCTTGCATATGAAAGCATCCGAGTCGATTTCCGAATATTTTTCTAGAGTCTTGACTGTTTCTAATCAATTAAAAAGAAACGGTGAGAAACTAGAAGATATAAGGATCCTAGAAAAGATACTCCGCTCACTTGACCCAAAGTTCGAGTACATTGTCGTGACTATAGAAGAAACTAAAGATTTAGAAGAAATGACGATCGAGCAATTACAAGGATCATTGCAGGCTTATGAAGAAAAGCATAAGAAAAGGCAAGGAATCAATGAAAAACTGCTCAACACACAACTCAAAGAGAAAGAAGAAATCAGAGGCTACAACAGAAATCAACATAGTCGAGGAAGAGGCCGAGATCGAGGACGAGGTAGAGGTCATAGTCGTGGACGAGGTTGGAATTACAATAACAACAATTTCAACAGTAATTACGAAAGAGGAGAAAGTTCGACAAGAGGTCGTGGAAGAGGCAATTCAAACTCGAGGTACGATAAATCTCAAGTTCAATGTTACAATTGCAAACAGTATGGCCATTATGCAGCAAACTGTTGGAATCCAAAAAATGGAGTCGAAGAGAAGGCTAACTATGTTGAAACAAAAGAAGAGGTTGATGGAACAATGCTATTTGCACACAAAGACAGTGACGGAGGCCAAGGAAGTATTTGGTACCTAGATACTGGTGCAAGCAATCACATGTGTGGAAAAGGAAGCATGTTTGCAGAACTCAATGAAAGAGTAAGTGGCAATGTTTCGGTTGGAGATCACTCTAAAATACCAGTCAAGGGAAAAGGTAACATCCTTATTCGCACTAAAGCTGGAAGACATCAAGTGATTTCAAGTGTCTACCATGTGCCAAATATGAAAAGCAATGTCTTAAGCCTAGGTCAGCTATTAGAGAAAGGCTATAATTTTTATTCCAAAGATTATAGTATTTTTGTAGTAGATGGCCAAGGAAAATTGATAACCAAAGTGAAAATGTCGAAGGATAGATTATTTCCTTTGAATATTGAAAATGATGTTGCAAAGTGTCTTAAAACTTGTTACAAAGATGCATCATGGCTTTGGCATCTTTGATTTGGGCATCTAAATTTTGGAGGATTGGAGCTATTATCCAAGAAGAATATGGTGAGAGGCTTACCTTATATAAATCATCCAAAAGAATTGTGCAAAGGATGCTTACTTGGGAAACAGTCCAGGAAGAGTTTTCCAAAGCAGTCAGAATTAAGAGCCAAGAAGCCACTCGAGCTCATCCATACCGATGTATGCGGTCCAATCAAGCCAAGTTCTTGTGGTAATAGTAATTATTTCCTTCTCTTTATAGATGATTTTTCAAGAAAAACCTGGGTATATTTCTTAAAACAGAAATCAGAAGTTTTTGAAGCATTCAAGAAGTTCAAAACTGCAGTAGAAAAAGAAAGTGGTTACCAGATTAAAGCCATGCGATCAGACCGAGGAGGAGAATACACTTCCAAAGAATTCCAAGAGTTTTGTGAAGCAAATGGAATCAGACATCCACTGACCTTTCCAAGATCACCCCAACAGAACGGTGTTGCAGAAAGGAAGAACAGAACCATCCTTGACATGGTACGAAGCATGCTCAAAAGCAAGGGACTACCAAAGGAATTTTGGGCAGAAGCAGTTTCATGTGCAGTCTATTTGTCCAACCGATCTCCAACAAGGAGTGTATGGGGAAAGACACCACAAGAAGCATGGAGTGGAAGGAAGCCTGGAATATCCCATCTACGAGTATTTGGAAGTATTGCATACAGACATGTACCGGATGAGATACGGAGAAAACTTGACGATAAAAGTGAGAAACTTATCTTTATTGGCTATGATACACAGTCCAAGGGCTACAAGCTATACAATCAAAGAAATAAGAAAGTTATCATTAGTCGAGATGTGGAGTTCGATGAAGAAAATAATTGGGATTGGAGTACCCAAAAAGAAGACTACAACTTCTTTCCTCACTTTGAAGAAGAGTACGAGGAGCAACCGATCATAGAGCAAGAGCAAGCAGTAGGAGAGCCAAGTACACCACCTACTTCGCCTACAGTAACTGAAGATAGAAATTCTCCACCATCTTTCTTAAATGAAAGAAATGAAGAACGCACAAGAAATCTCCAAGATATATATGAGGTAACTGAGAGGCTTGATAATCTTACTCTTTTCTGTCTCTTTGCTGAATGTGAACCAGTGAAATTTGAAGAAGCTGTACAAGAAAAGAAGTGGAGAAATGCGATGGATGAAGAAATCATCAAGAAGAATGATACATGGGAACTTGCATCTCTTCCAAGAAGTCACCAGGCAATAGGTGTCAAATGGGTGTACAAGACGAAGAAGAATGCTAGTGGAGAAATTGAACGATACAAGGCAAGACTTGTAGCAAAAGGATATAGTCAAAGAGCTGGAATTGACTATGATGAGGTATTCGCTCCTGTTGCTCGATTAGAAACTATAAGACTAATAATTTCTTTGGCTGCTCAGAACAAATGGAAGATTCATCAGATGGATGTAAAGTCTGCCTTCCTAAATGGAGTCCTAGAAGAAGAAGTGTACATTCAACAACCACCAGGTTATGAAGTGAAAGATCAAGAAGACAAAGTCTTAAAATTGAAGAAAGCCCTTTATGGGTTGAAGCAAGCACCAAGAGCATGGAATAGTCGAATCGGCAAGTACTTCCAGGAGAATGGCTTCACCAAAAGCCCTTATGAACATGCTCTCTATATCAAGAATAAAGATACAGATATTTTGATCGTGTGCTTGTACGTGGATGATCTTATCTTTACTGGAAGCAGTCCAAGCTTGTTTGACGAATTCAAGAAAGCAATGGCTAAGGAGTTTGAGATGACAGACATTGGGCTTATGGCATACTATCTTGGCATTGAAGTCAAACAAAAAGAGGAAGGTATCTTCATCTCCCAAGAAAGCTATGCGAAGGAGATACTCAAGAAGTTAAAAATGGATGATTGCAATCCGATAAGCACCCCAGTAGAATGTGGAGTCAAAATGTCCAAGCATGAGGAAGGTGAAAGAGTAGATCCAACATTATTCAAAAGTTTGGTTGGAAGTCTACGTTATTTGACTTGTACAAGGCCAGATATCCTGTATTCAGTTGGATTGGTTAGTCGCTACATGGAATCTCCAACAACTACTCATTTCAAAGCTGCAAAGAGAATTCTTCGCTATTTGAAAGGTACAACTGATCTTGGCTTGTTTTATTCAGTTTCTAATGAGTATAAACTTGTTGGATATAGTGATAGTGACTGGGGTGGAGATATAGATGATAGAAAGAGCACTACAGGGTTCGTGTTCTTTACGGGTGACACTGCTTTTACTTGGATGTCAAAGAAGCAACCAATTGTCACTCTCTCAACCTGTGAAGCTGAATATGTAGCTGCAACCTCGTGTGTTTGCCATGCAGTTTGGCTAAGAAATTTGCTGAAAGATTTAAACATATCTCAAGGAGATCCAATCAAGATTTGTGTTGATAACAAGTCAGCAATTGCCTTAGCAAAGAATCCAGTATTCCATGATAGAAGTAAACATATCGACACGCGCTACCACTACATAAGGGAATGCATTGCAAGGAAAGATGTGCAGCTACAGTATGTGAAGTCTCATGATCAGATTGCTGATATTTTCACCAAGTCCCTGAAGTATGAAGACTTCACCAGATTGAGAAATTCTCTTGGAGTTATAAAACAAGTTTAAAGGGGGATGTTGAAAATAAACTTGTTTGGCCCAAAATCTTATTGAGTCCAAGTCCAACATTTTATGTGATCCAATTAGCCCAATGCATGGAAGTTTCTTGCAGTAGGCAAGATTGAATAAGAATCACTAGATTGAAGTTGGTAAGATTAATTGTAGATTGTTGGATGGGAGTTGGTATGATCAAATATTGATCGTCGGATGTATCTTTGTTTTTAATATTTGTACGGTTAGGATTGGTTTGTATTTCCTATAAATAGCCCTCCCCATTCTCATTTGAAATCATCAAGTGAGTGAAAGAAGAACAAGAAGCATAGCTTCTTTGAGGGTGTGAAGAGTAAGTTGTAATATTTGAGTTTGAGTGTTTTAGTTAATAAAAATGTGTTTTTGAGTGAAATCGATCCAACAGCTAAATGGATACTTGATTGTTGCATGAATGTGGAGAATAATGTATCAGAAGTTTAAATGAAGATTTGAAACGTGTAATATATATACATTTTTATTGGAAAAAAAAAAGAAAAAGAATATAAGGAATTTATTTATCCTTTTTCGATTTGTGTTGAGACAATTTTCCTTTTTATCCAATGTGTTCAGAACCTCTTTAAGGAAACCAGACCTGGTGAAACTACTATTCGTGTTTGTGCTCGATTTTTTCCAATTTGTACATGATTTCTGAAATACAGATATGAACACACCTAGCACTAGAACTAATTTCAACTATATCGAATTTACTGGAATTATTTACAAAACATGAAAGAGAGAAAAAAAACAGTAGTAATAATATAGACCGTTGGTACCTACTTTAATATTTTTACAGATCCAACCTAAATAAACATTTAAAATGGAGAAACGTCAAGTAATTAATCCTAATTTGTTTCCTAGATCTGGCGTCCTAGCCTTCTTTGTTGACAACAATGCAACAAGTTCATCTTAGACAAAGGAATAGAGCAATAAACATGATGCATTATCCCTACAACAAACACATTGTATTAGCACACTTTGTATTTGTTTTTGTAATAATAAAAACAAGGCGCTATATTTAAAGAAATATGATTAACTTGTCTTCAGAATATGATCCAATAAGTTCGGCCTTTTGAGAGGTGATCTTTTGATTTCAAGTGTAACACTGGTCCCATGAGAAAATGTTGCTATGTTTTTGTCACCAGTGAAGGTGGATTTAGATTAAGTAGACTGAAAATGCAGCGAGTTGTTGAGAGAAGAATGCGTTATTTCGTGCATGATTTTCATTTTATTACCCAGACCCAGCTGCTGGCCGGAGGTGATCATTCATGAACCATTATAAAGAGCCAGGGGAGATTGAAGTAGAGGGGCAGCCGCATTTGGTTGAAGTGTGGGAGGGAGCTAAGGTCATAATCATAGTAGAGGGTATATACATAACCCTTCTGGACGGCTCCTTTAGAGTTACCTTTTTTTTCTCCCCTCCAGAATTCTGTTACAAAAAAAAAAAAATTTGTATTGGGCCGGGTTGTTTGTAGATAAAAAAGAGGGAAAAGTATATAACTATACAACTAAAACTTTTACTTTTTAAACATAACAAACTTAAGATTATTTTTAAAAAATCAGGTGTTAATTAGTTAATTAATTAATACAATATTATAATAATTATAATGAGTTGCCAAACAAAGGTTAATATTAAATAATAAAATCAAAACAATTCATAATCCACAATAGCTTTATCCCAACCCAACCCTGTACTCAACCCACCCACCCCGACACCCACCCACACACTCCACCACCCCCATCCACCCCACCCACCCACCCCACCACATCCCATAAAATAATTTTTTTCCTTCTACTTTTTCACACTCACCCCCACCCCCAACACCACCTTACCCACCCCACCCCCCCACCCCCACTCCTCCCCAACCCAACCCCGCCCACCCACCCTTTTACTTCTATTTTTTTCTCATCTCACCCACCCACCCCACCCCACCCCAACCCAACCACACCCCACCCACCCAATCACTCACCCACTAGTCCCATCCCATCACACCTACCCACCCACTACGCCCACCCACCCCACTCCAAAAATAAGTTTTTTTTATTGAAATATTTTTTCACCCTTCCCCACCCCACCCGACCATACCCCACCCCATCCCACCTCACCAACAATGATTTTTTTCTACTACCTTTCTACAACTAGCCCAGACCCTACCCTATCTTACTCCGCCACCTACCCCAACCCCACCCAAAATTAAATTTTTTCTTCTAATTTTCAACTCCCCCACCAACCTTGCCCCAGACCCTACCCCAACCCACCTCATCCAAAATGATTTTTTTTACTACTTTTTCACGATTCGCTCAGACCATACCACGCCACCCATCCCCAACCCCACCCCACCCCACCTAAAATTAATTTTTTTCTCCTAATTTTCCACACCCCTACCCACCCTCCCCGACCCTACCTCGCCACCCACCCACGCACCCCCACCCCCATCCTACCCCACCCAAATATGATTTTTCTTTTATATTTTCACACCCACCCTAACAACCCCACTACACCCCACCCTAGTAACCCCACCCCACCCAAAAATGATTTTTCTTCTATTTTTTCACACTTCACCTCAATCGCCCCATCTTATCCCACCGCACCCTACCCCCATCCAAAAATGATTTTTATTCTATTTTTTACACCCCACCTCACCCAAAAATGATATTTCTTCTATTTTTTCACACTTCCCCCCCAACCGCCCCACCCCATCCCACCGCACCGCACCGCACCCCGCCACCCACCATCAAAAAATTATTTTTCTTCTATTTTTTCACACTTCACACCAACCACCTCATCTCAATCCACCCTACCCCACCCCACCCCACCCACGCACCCACCCACCCAAAAAATAATTTTTTTCTTCTACTTTTTCCAACCCCTAACCCGACCTCGACTCCACCCTACCCACCAACCACCCACCCCACTCCAAAAAAATATTTTTTTCTTCTACTTTTCCCCACCCCGACCCTACCTCAAAAAAAAATGATTTCTTCTACTTTTTCTAGCCCCACCCGACCTCTACCCCACTATCCCCACCCCCAAAATCACAATCAGTCACGTAAGTTGACACGAGATCGCAGTTAAGGCACACAAGGTCACACAGAGTCACAATTACAAATTTAGTTGTAAAACCCCACCCCTCAAAAGTCACAGTTGGTCACACAAGGTCAAAGTTCGGTCACACAAAGTCGCAGTTTGGTCAAACGAGGTCACAGTTAGGTCACAGGAGGCCACAATTAGGTCAAACGAGGTCATGGATAGATCACACAAGGTCACAGGTCGATCACAAAAAGTCATGCTTCGTTCTTACAAAGTCATAGTTCGGTCACACATAGTTATATTTGACACAATTGTAGGTCACATCACGTCATCATCCAATGGTCACACCAAGTCACAGTTGGTCACAATCTATATAATTGGTCACAATGATCCATAATTAATTACATATTATTTATTTATTGGTCATAGTTACCTAATAATTGGTCATAGTCATCAATAATTGATCACAATTTATTTATTGATTGATCAAAACTTACTTGTTTTCTTGATCACATTCGCACTTATCATAAATCCCACAAACTCACAATTAGTCAATATTTTGATCACATTTACCTATAATTGATCAAATTTATCATATAATTGGTACGTATTATTTATTTATTGGTCATAATTTACACGTTTCCTCAATCACAATTAGTTAACATTTTTGTTACAATTACCTAATATTTGGTCACATTCTGTATTCTTAGTTTTCTTGGTCACATCCCCCATTTCTCACAAGTCACAATTAGCAAATATTTTGGTCACATTTACCTAATAATTGGTCACATCTCGTACTTTATCACACAAAGTCACGATTTGAACATACAAGGTCACAGTTCGATCAAAAAAAGTCTCAATTCAGTCATACAAGGTCATAGTTCAATTACACGATGTCATAGTTCGGTCACATGTGTTACCAAACTATGACCTTGTGTGATCGAACCGTGCCTTCGTGTGACCAACTGTGACTTTATGTGATCTAATTATGACTTTGTGTGACCGAATTTTGCAACTAAACCAATTGTGATCTAACTGTGACCTCGTGTGACCAAACTATGTCCTTGTGTGATCAAACTATAACCTTGTGTGATCAACTGTGACTTTAGGAATGTGTAGGTAGGTGGGTGAGGTTTTTCAACTAAATTTGTAATGTGACATTGTGTGACCAATTGTGTGACATGTTGTGACTTTGAATGTGGGGGTGGGGTAGGGTGGGGGTGGGGTGGGGTGATCGAATTAATAGGTAAGTGTAACCAAAATGTCAACTAAATGTGACTTTGTGTGACTTATGACGAGTAGGGAATGTGACCAATTATTAAGTAATTATGACAAAAAATATTAACTAATCATGAAAAAAACGAGTAAGTTGTGAACAATAAATAAATAATATGTGACCAACTATAAATGGTTGTGACCAATTATATTAAAAGTTGTGACCATCTATAACTTTTTGTGATCATTGGACGAGGAAAAGTATAAGAAAAAAATAATTTTTGGGTGGGGTCGGTTTGTTGGGTGGGCGGCGGGGTAGGGACGGGATATGGAAAATTAGAAGAAGAAAAATCATTTTTGGGTAGGGGTGGGGTTGGTGGGTAACGGGTATAGGGTCGAGACGGGGTGTGGAAAAGAAAAAAATCATTTTTGGGTGGGGTGGGTAGTGGTGGGGTTGTTGAGTGACGGGTGTAGAGTCGGGATGGAGTGTGAAAAAGTAGGAAAAAAATCATTTTTGGGTGGGGTCAGTTAGTTGGGTGGGTGGCGGGGTAGGGTCATGAGCGAGGTGGGTGGGGGTGTGAAAAATTGAAGAAAAAATCATTTTTGGGGGGTGGGTAGGAATGGGATGTGTGGGTATGGTGGGGTGGGTGCAAGGGTAGGGTCTTGTTGGGGTGTGAAAAAGTGGAAGAAAAAAATAATTTTTGGGTGGGGTGGGGTCAATTGCTTGGGTGGGTAGCTGGTAGAGGCGGGGTGGGTGTGGAAAATTAGAAGAAAAAAATCATTTTTGGGTGGGTAGCAGGGTAGGGTGGGAAAACATGGAGAGATAAAAAAAACTCATTTTGTGGGGTGGGGTGGGCAGGGTGGTGTTGGGGTGGGGTTGGTGGGGGTATGAAAAAGTAGAAGGAAAAAAATCATTTTTGGGGTGGGGTGGGATCGGTAGGGTGGTGTCGGGCTGGGTAGTAGGTGGAAAAGTAGAAGGAAAAAATCGTTTTTGCGGTGATGTGGGGTAGGGTGGGTGGCGAGGCGGACAGGGTGTGTCGTGGTTTGTGGCTGGGATAAGATCAATTTGTCACTTTGCAATGAGGTGGGGTAGAGTCGAGTGGAGTGGGGTTAGGTTGGGGTGGGATGGGATGGGGAAGTGTAGAAAAATATCGGGAGAATATAAAAATAAACTTATTTTTGGGGTGGGGTAGGATTTGGGTGGTGAGGTGGGATTGGTGGGTGGGGTCGGGGATGTGGCTAGAGTGAGATCAATTTGTCACTTTAAGATGAGGTTGGGTAGGATAGGGTCAAGTGGGGTTAGGTTAGGTTGGGTTGGGTTGGGGTGGGATGGGGTGGGGTAGGTGGAGGAAGTGTAGGAAAATATCGAGAGAAAATAAAAATAAACTTATTTTTGGGGTGGGGTGGGGTAGGATATGGGTGGTGAGGCGGGGTGGGTGGTGGGGTCGGAGGATGTGGTTAGGGTGAGATCAATTTGTCACTTTAAGATGAGGTGGGGTAGGGTGACATGGGTGAGATGGGGAATGATAGGAAAATATCGAAAGGAAAAAAATAAAAATTATTTTTGGTGTGGGGTGAGGTGGGGTGGTGATCTGTGACTGGGATAAGATCATTTGTCACTTTGCGATGAGGTAGGGTAGGGTCGAGTAGAATGGGGTTGGATTGGGGTGGGATGGGGAAGTGTAGGAAAACATCGGGAAAAAAATAAAAATAAACTTATTTTTAGGGTGAGGTAGGATATGGGTGGTGAGATGGTATGGGTGGACAGGGTGGGTGGGTGGGGTCTGGGGATGTGGCGAGGGTGAGATCAATTTGTCAATTTGCGGTGGGGTGGGGTCGAGTAGGGTTGGGTTGGGTTGGGGTGGGATGGGGTGGGTGGGGTAGGGTTGGGTTGGGGTGGGATGGGATGGGGAAGTGTAAGAAAACATCGAGAGAAAATAAAAATAAACTTAATTTTGGGGTGGGCAGGGTGGGTGATTGGGGTCGGGGGATGTGGTTAGGGTGATATCAATTTGTCACTTTGTAATGAGGCGAAGTAGGGTCGAGTGGGGTTGGGGTTGGGATGAGATGAGATGGGGAATGATAGGAAAACATCGAAAGGAAAAAAATAAAAATTATTTTTGGTTTGGGGTGGGGTAGGGTGGGGTGGTGGCCGGGCGGGTTGGGGTGGGGTGGGGTGGTGGTAGGTTGTGACGTCAAAATTTGAAATTTTGATTTAATATTATATTAGTTTTAATATAATGTATAGTAGATAATTATGTTTATCTTATATATATCATTATATTTATTTTTAATTATTAAACACCTAACTAAATGAATTAACACCTGAATTTTTAAAAAAAAGATTTCCTTCACATAATTTTTAAATTGCATCTTTGAAATACAAAGTTTTATGTAATTTTTCCTAAAAAGGATTATTGTACTAGCCCATTTATTTGATATTGTGTAAACTACCCGGTTCCTATATTTTGGGCCACTTTAATTAACACTCCTAACAAAATAAGTATTTTGATACTTGAGCAAATACTTGTGCTTTTGAGCCAGTGTGTGTAATTGAGTTCCCTATTACTACTTTTTGATGAAATAATGTCATATGTTCGTACCAATACAAAAAAATAAAAAATAAAAGAAGGCATTTTATTCGTATAAATTGTTTGAGCAAATGAAAATGTTTATTCAATTGCCTCATAATTGTTCATGTCTATAATTTTTCTTAATTATTTCAATTTATGAGGTCCATCTAGCAGTTGGGATAAAAAAAATAATAAAATGCATTATAAATATTTTAAGTGTGAATGTTGAAACCGTTAAAAAGCAATATTTCATTAATTTTTTGTATGTGTATAAATATGAATGGATTGATTATCAACAACATAATTATTTATACAACGTAATTATTTTTTCATTAATTTTTTCATTAGGTTTTCAATATTTATACAACGTAATTATTTTTTGATTAAAATTATAATTTAGTATTGATAATTTCAATTTTTAGTTAAGTAAATTGGGAGACAATTTATATATTATTGTGAAAAAATATCATAAAATTTGAATTAAAATATAGCAAAGAATATCTTGATATTGTTATTTACTTTTTGAAATTTTAAAATTAACAGTTAGGACAAAAAATCATTAATAACTATATCATTTCAAACAATATAGATAAATTTGTTAACCGTTAATGTTAAAAAATGTGATATGAGACTTTTTGGAATAAAAAATTAATTAAGAATTAAATTTAATTGTCATTGAAATAATTTTGATAAATAATGCAATATAGGAAAGAACTTTAATATGTATATGTAATAAATAACTTAAAAATAGGATTTAGTTATAAGAATTTCAATACAACGTGATTTATAAAAATACGAATGTGTATAAATTTTAAATATAATTTTAATTGAGAATTTGACATTGGATCTGTATGGCTGAACCAAATATTTATCCATAAAATTAAGACCAATAAAATATCACAATTATTATAAGAAATTAATTACGTATTAAATGTAATTATCTATAAAAATATTTAATAATTTAATAATACGCTACAAAAAGGAGCTCCAATTTTTAGATGTACTAAATAACTAAAAATAAGATTATTTATAAAAAAACAATACGTATGATGTGATTTATAATTTAGTACTCCCTCCGTCCCATAAAAATAGTCCTCTACTCATTTTCACACAGATTAAGGACAAAAAGGAATATAAAATATTAATTTCACTCTTAAAAAATAAAGTAGACTATCTTTTTGAGACGGATAAAAAAGAAATAGTGGACTATCTTTGTAGGACGGAGAGAGTATTATCTAGTAATAAAATTTCGACATAATTTTTAACTGAAAATTTTACTTTGGATTTGTATAACTGAACACAAATATTTATTTGTAAGATTGAAAACGTTAGAAGAACACATTTTTTTTATGAAAAGAGAGATTTTGACACAAAAAAAACCAAATATAAATAAGTAAAACCAAACAAATTATCGTTCTTATATGATAAAAAATAAAAAACAACTTCTCGGTAAAAGCAAATTTAAAAAAAAAAAAATTCTAGTTTCTTGTTTTTATTATTTTTTATACAATATGATATACAATTTCATCAAATATAGATACTGACCCATGAATAATATGTTTTTTCTTCACTCAACAGCCGAAACCATTAACATATCTATCCAACCCAAAACTATTCTAAATAGTCCAACATTAGTTAACACATTGCAACCCCAACAGAGAAATCTAGAACATAATATAAATAGACTATTAACAAATCCTCTTATTAGTCCAAAATAATTTTGCATTCTATATTGTTTTCGAAACTTTCTCTACAATATTATTGTTTTAATATTTTTTTCTTTTTTGTCAGAAACTCAAATCTATGTTCAACGACATTAAATATCACAAGTTTTGAGGAAAAGAGTAGTGTCAATCATTTTTACTTTTTCAAAAAATAATTTACGATTTTTTTATTTTCAACTGGGGTTTGTAATATTAATAACTAATAAGCATTACTACCGCACCAGAAATTTTGAATCATAAAACGTGATAAATAGAAGGTGGAGTTGAGGAGTCATGTTAAATAGTACACATTTTTCAAAGAAATAACCCTTTAGTTGAATGTTTTATTATTGTTTATATCTTCATAATAATTATATATAACAGAAATGAAAGATGTTGTATATCGGGAAATGGAAAAAAAAAAAGATATAGAAAACAAAAATGAATAAACAGATTTTGAAAAATGGGGAAAAAAAATGAAACAAATTCTGAAAAAGCGAAAAAGGAAAGAAAAAAACTGGCTTTCTAGTGTAATTAGGCGGCGGGAAATAGAAGCCATATAAACACAATAAATATTGAAGAATATAAGTAGACATCAGCGATTTTGAAAATAATAAATAAATATTAAAGGCCCAACTATTTTTGAAGTGGGTTTTGAAGTTGATTATTAGATGAGAGATATGAGCAGTGTGAACATGATAAATATTGAAGTCCCCAAAAATTGAATAAATAAATAAATAAAATCTGGACATAGTACAAGAATTTTGGAGGGAAACAGTAAAGTTGACTGGGATTGACTCAATTACTTTTATATATTATATAAGTATAAAGATAAACAAATAAAATTGATAGCGGTTAATTGTTTAAGTTTATATATCTTTCATGGATTGTTGATTAGGTGACTCATTATATATGAAGATTCCAAATAAGGAAAGAAAACATTTCTAGTATTTTTAGACAAATGAGAATAACTTATCCATTAAGAAATTGAAATATTAAATTATTTTAGACAAAGAATATTTTATGATCAGCGTTTAAAGCAATCCTTTCTCGTATTGGAAATATGGGCGGTACAATTGAAATTAATCCGCGAATTATTAAAATATTTTTTTGTCAAATTACATTCTAATTACATACAAAAGCTTCATGCCTATCTTTATTTTATAACAATGCCTTACGTTTCAAGCAGTGTTTCCAATAACAACAAAGCTTTCGATGGAAATAAAACGTATCTATTTTATTTTTATTTTTATTTTTTGGCCCCTTGTGAACTTTTTGGTAGAAGACTCATTTATTTTTAAACGTTGCAATAGATAATTTATTGCAACGTTTTCATTTATTTTTAAACGTTGCAATAGCTATCTATTGCAACGTTTTTAAAAACGTTGCCAAAACTTAATTTGAGTGTTGCAAAAATTTCAACTTATAGCAACAATTTTTAAATGTTACAACAAGGGATAAATCTCAAATATTCATATCAAATGCAATATTCAATTACAAAATGTTGCGGTAGACCACTTTTAGCAACATTCAATTAGCAAATGATGCTATTTAAATGTTGCAAAAGCCCATTTTTGTTGTAGTGATATGCAATTCAAATATGCAGATTTTTTTTGGAATGGACCATACTTAGGAGGTAAGAATCTCTTTTCTAAAAAGCTCAATTGCTTACGCTTAGGCACTCTTAAGCTAGAAGTTTGGCCTTCACTCCTACTTCACCGGCACTTCACTCGTGTATTGCTTTTTCACGCTTAAGCTTGAAACTCGATCTTGTCGCTTCGTCACGCTTTACGCTTTTTAGAACACTAATAAGAATTGATGATAAACTATACCACGATGGGATCTCACCAATAGCCATTCCAAGAGTCTTGTGTCAAATTCTTTGTAGTTAAAGTAGACAGTGTACTTATCCACAAACTTCATAATTTCCTTGTGCATTTCTTAGTTTTTGGAATAGTTACTTTATATTCTTTGCTAAGGCCATTTGCATAAATATTAGATTCAATCATTTTTCTGTTTCCCAAACCTTATAGAAAAATCTTGGATTAGCAGTTCTATCAATAAGATCAAATGGTTTATCTATTTGAAGTGTGAAGTCTAGGTCCAAAACAACTAAGTGAAATTGAATTTGTTAATGGGTTAAGTACACAACCTCAGACATTCAAGTTTCAATTTTTTTGTAATCAAGTAATTTGTAACTAATTATACAAGTATCAAAATAATTTATAAAATCAAGTATTTTTTTAAAATCAAAATCAGGTTTTGTAATTAATCACAATTGTAATTTTATTTCAATTAATTACCACCACTACCATCGATCACCACCTAATTTGTAATCTGTCACCACCACAACCACCGTCAGAGAAAGAATTATAATTTTATTTTAATTTTGTAATTAATTACAATTATAACTTGTGAATAAGTAAAATATTAGTGTAATTCGCAATTAATTACATTAGTATAATTGTAATCAGCCATTTCCAAAATCGTTGACGTCGGACCACTGTCGAAAATATACTTTAAATTACAATTGTAACTTTATTTCAATTTGTAATTAATTAAAACTGTAACTAATTACAATTTTAATTTTCTTTGTTTCACAATCAGAACAAAACGCTGTTGAAGAAGCTACTCCCCAACACTGCTGGACGCTGGTGGCGCCCTAGATCCACCTCTTCCTCCACAACCTTGACCACTATCACCACCATCGGCATCAACTCACCAACCATTAGTACACCACCATACTTACAGGAAGTCGCCGCCAACACCACCAGCACCAACTTACCAGCAAAAAAAACCTCCACTGCCTCACAGTGAGGCGGCACCAACACCACAACAACCACATCCACCATTTGCATTACATCCACTACAACCTCACCTCCTCCACACCAGAAACTTCCACAATCATCGCCTCCGTGCGAGGAGTTACCTCCTAGTCAACGTGTAATCGTCCACCCCAATTTGCCCCTTCTACAACCTAGGGAAAACAAAGACAAACAATTTAGCCTCTTGTGAAACCCTCGGCATCAACGAGTAGGCTTCAACTTTCAATAGCCACTTTGCATTCAGTATCCAGTCCTAGATGGGGGATTTTAATTGAAATCTGGACTGATCCATTTGCTACACAAATTCTATGGGCTTGAGAATGAAGATCCCCACAAACATCTGAAGGAATTCCACATGGTGTGTTCAAGTATGAAACCACAAGGAGTGACTGAAGAACAAATCAAGCTGCGGGCTTTTCCATTCTCACTAGCTGACAAAGCAAAAGATTGGCTGTTCTATCTACCACCAGGTTCTGTAGCTACATGGACAGGAATGGTCAGATTATTTCTTGACAATTTTTTCCCAGCCTCAAGAGCTGCAAACATCAGAAGAGAGATATGTGGAATCAAACAGAGAGATACTGAAACCTTGCATGAATATTGGGAAAGGTTCAAACAGTTGTGCGCAAGCTGCCCCCAACATGGAATTTCTGAACAATTACTCATTCAATACTTCTATGAGGGGTTGTTACCAATGGAGAGGAAAATGATGGATGCAGCTAGCGGAGGAGCTATAGTGAATAAAACCCGACTGCCGCTAGGGATCTGATCTCCATCATGGCCGCTAACACACAGCAGTTTGGATTCAGACAAGACACTCCTGTGAAAAGAGTGAACGGGGTAAATGTATCTTCCCTTGAAAATCAAATAGTAAATCTAACCTCTCTTGTTCAACAAATGGCTGCAGGAAATATGCAACAAGTTAAGGTATGTGGAATTTGTGCTGCCACTGGTCATCCAACTGACACATACCCAACTGTCCAAGAAGATTCATTTGAGCAAGCTAATGCAGTTGGGAGATTTCCAGGCCCACCTCAACCGAAGTATGATCCTTATTCAAATACTTATAACCCAGGATGGAGGGATCATCCCAATTTTAGTTATCAGACCAAACCGCAATTTCAGCAATTTCAGCCTAGACAGCCTACACCTCAACCACAACAACCTTCTTCGAGCTCAGGTATGTCTCTAGAAGAAATTGTGAAATCACTTGCAACTAATACACAACAATTTCAACAGGAAACGAGAACGGGCATGAAGAATTTGGAGACTCAAATGAGTCAATTGGCGTCAACTGTGAGCCGATTGGAATCTCAAGGAAAATTAACTTCCCAAACCATTGTCAACCCAAAACAAAATGCCAGTGCAATCACTCTAAGAAGCGGGAAGGAACTGAAAGAACCTAGTAAGTCAAAGCCAGGTAGTAAGGGAGAGGAAACTGAAAAGGAAGTCATCCCACAACGTCATGTTGACCAACCTGAAGTGCTTGACAAAGATCAACCCAGAATTTTCGTGACACCTCCTCCATTTCCCACAAGATTGAACAAATCTAAGAAGGAGGAAGAAGAAAAGGAAATCATGGAAACATTTCGAAAAATTGAGGTAAATATTCCCTTACTCGCCACAATTAAACAGGTGCCTCGATATGCTAAATTTCTTAAGGAATTGTGCACCAATAAGAGAAAATTAAAAGGGAATGAAAAGATAAATGTTGGATAAAATGTTTCAGCTGTTCTCCAGAAAAAACTACCTCCTAAATGCAAGGACCCAGGTATGTTTACCATCCCTTGTAAAGTAGGTAAGGTTAGAGTCGAGAAGGCCATGCTAGATCTAGGAGCTTCAATAAATGTCATGCCTTTATCTGTTTACTCATCTTTAAATACTGGTCCATTGAAAGAAACATGCGTGATCATTCAACTAGCTGATAGGTCCAATGTGTACCCTGAGGGAGTCTTAGAAGATGTTTTGGTTCAAGTAAATGAATTGGTTTTTCCTGCTGATTTTTATGTACTTAATATGGAGGAAGATGATTCTTCTAATCCTACACCGATTTTACTAGGAAGACCATTTCTTAAAACATCTAGGACAAAAATTGATGTACATGCTGGAACACTCACAATGGAGTTTGATGGTGAAATCATTAAATTTAATATTTATGAAGCCATGAGATATCCTAGTGACGTGTCCCCTGTTTATGCTATGGATGTCATCGACCCTCTAGCACAAAATATTTTTGATCTTAACAATGATGATAAATTGAATGTTGCTCTTAGCAGGAACCTCACTCTTGATGGACTAGAGAAGGCCATGAATTTTGCGTTGGATTTTGATTTGCAGGAAGCAATTCATGAACTTGAGTCACTTGGACTGATAAGGTATAATGTATCTCAGATTGAATTTCCTGGTTCTCACACAAAACTTCTTTCTTCTATTGAGCAGGCACCAAAATTGGAATTGAAACCCCTACCGGACCATTTGAAGTATGTGTTCTTAGGAGAAGGAGAAATGCTCCCGGTAATTATTTCCAAGAAACTCTCTCCCTTGGAGGAAGAGAAATTGACTCGGGTGCTTAGGGAGTATAAACAAGCAATCGGGTGGACTATAGCAGACATTAAGGGATTGAGTCCCTCTACTTGCATGCATAAGATACTACTGGAAGAAGATTGTAAACCTTCTAGAGAAGCCCAACGAAGACTGAATCCACCAATGATGGAAGTGGTAAAGAAAGAAATTTTAAAACTTCTTGATGCAGGTATGATCTATCCAATTTCTGAAAGTAAATGGGTGAATCCAGTTCAGGTAGTCCCAAAGAAAACAGGTATAACAGTTATTAGGAATTCTGAAGGTGAGATGATCCCTACTCGTGTTGAAAATGGGTGGCGGGTGTGTATTGATTATAGGAAGTTAAATGCTGCAACTAGAAAAGATCACTTCCCCCTCCCATTTATTGATCAAATGCTTGAGCGTGTAGCAGGTCGTACTCATTACTGTTGTCTTGATGGTTATTCAGGTTTTCACCAGATTCCAGTGGCACCAGAAGATCAAGAGAAAACCACATTCACGTGCCCGTTCGGCACCTTTGCGTATAGACGGATGCCATTAGGACTTTGTAATGCCCCTGCTACATTTCAGAGGTGTATGGTTAGTATATTTTCTGATTATGTGGAGAACATCATAGAGGTATTCATAGATGATTTTACAGTCTATGGTAATTCTTTCGATTCATGTTTAACTAACCTTACAAAAGTTCTTGGCAGATGCATAGAAACGAATTTAGTTTTGAACTATGAAAAATGTCATTTTATGGTTGATCAAGGAATTATTTTAGGCCATGTTGTGTCCTCTAAGGGTATTGAGGTTGATAAGGCTAAGATAGATATTATTAAATTCTTGCCCTACCCAACAACTGTTCGAGAAGTTCGCTCTTTTCTTGGACATGCAGGTTTTTACAGGCGCTTTATCAAGGATTTTTCCAAGATCACACAGCCCATGTGTAAATTATTGCAAAAAGATATGGTGTTTGAATTTGACGAGGCGTGTAAAGGAGCGTTTGATAAATTGAAGGATATGCTCACCTCAGCCCCAATTATCCAACCACCTGATTGGAATCTCCCATTTGAAATCATGTGTGATGCAAGTAATCATGTCGTAGGTGCTGTGCTTGGACAAAAAGTTGGAAGAGCTCATCATGCCATATACTATGCTTCCAGAACACTTGATAACGTACAAAGCAACTATTCAACCACGGAAAAAGAACTTTTAGCTATTGTTTTCGCTTTAGAAAAATTCCGTCAATATTTACTTGGTACTAAAGTGATTGTTTATTCTGATCATGCAGCTCTCAAGTACTTGTTTTCAAAGAAGGAGGCGAAACCTAGGCTGATTCGTTGGATTCTCTTGCTACAAGAGTTTGACTTAGAGATACGGGATAAAAAGGGCACAGAGAATTTGGTTGCTGATCATCTCAGCAGATTAACCACAAGTGAAGAGCTATCACCACTAAAGGATAATTTTCCAAATGAGCATCTATTTTCTATTAAAGAAGCAATCCCCTGGTATGCTGATATTGTTAATTATCTAGTTACTAGGACGTTACCACATGATTTGTCTAGAGCTCAAAAAGATAAGATAAAGAGTGATGCTAAATACTATGTGTGGGATGACCCTTATTTGTGGAAACATTGTTCTGACCAAATTATTCGTAGGTGTGTCTCCCAACAAGAAATCCCTTCGATTTTAAAATTTTGTCATTCATATGCTTGTGGGGGACATTTTGGTCCTAAGCGAACAGCCCGTAAAGTACTAGAGTGTGGATTGTTTTGGCCTACTTTATTTCATGATTCATACATATTTTGCAAATCTTGTGAACAATGTCAGAAGACTGGAACAATAGGACGTAGAGATCAAATTCCACTCACCCCTATATTCTCATTTGTGAAATATTTGATGTGTGGGGTATTGATTTCATGGGTCCTTTCCCTTCGTCTTATAGTAATGTTTACATAATTCTTGTTGTGGATTATGTTTCAAAGTGGGTGGAAGCTAAAGCCACCCGAACTGATGATGCTAAAGTGGTTGCAGATTTTGTCAAATCTCATATTTTTGTTAGGTTCGGGACACCTAAATCCGTCATTAGTGATCGCGGGACTCACTTCTGCAATAGAGTGATGGAGGCTTTATTGAAGAAATACAGTGTTACCTACGGCGTCTCTACTGCATACCACCCGCAAACTAATGGACAGGCTGAAGTATCCAACAGAGAAATCAAATCCATACTTGAAAAGACTGTCAACCCAGACAAAAAGGATTGGAGTCTACGGCTTGATGATGCACTTTGGGCTTACCGAACGGCCTACAAAACTCCTATAGGTATGTCTCCTTACCATTTGGTATATGGTAAACCTTGTCACCTTCCAGTAGAATTAGAACACAGGGCATACTGGGCCATTAAGTAGTGCAATATGAGAATGGATGAGTCGGGGGAGCAAAGAAAACTGCAAGTGCAAGAGTTGGAAGAGATCCGCAATGATGCCTATGAGAACTCAAGGATCTACAAGGAAAAGACAAAAGTCTTCCATGATCAAATGATTTCCAGGAAAACATTTTCTATTGGTGAGAAAGTTTTACTTTATCATTCTAAATTAAAATTGTTTCCTGGTAAGTTGCGTTCTAGATGGATAGGTCATTTTCTTGTTACTAATGTATATTCTCATGGTGCAGTTGAAATTCAAGGATTGGATACGGGTAAGATTTTTAAAGTCAATGAACATCGCTTAAAACCCTTTTACGAAGACTTTCCGGTATGTAATGTTGATCAATTCGATTTAGAATGCCCAACTTACACTAATTGAGCGATGGGAACGTCTAGCTAAAGACGTAAAAGAAAAGCGCTTCCGGGAGGCAACCCGAATTTCTTTTCCTTAGTTTAACAATCAATTTTTATCTCTTTATTCATTTTCATCTATTTGCTTATTTTTATTTATTTATTCAGTATTATTTATTTTATGATCCATGTAATTTTTTGAAGTGAAATTAACCTTGTTTTAATTTTTGGGCAGATATGAATCTTCATTAGGACGTGGGCACGCTCTATGAAGAAAGCACTTGGTTCAAATAGTGGAGAAAAACTTGGAATAAGGCGTGCCCAAGCCTTAATCAAAGTACACCTCGGATTACAAGGTCATTGCTATCAACTTGGAATAAGGCGTGCCCACGCCTTAACCAAAGTACATCTCGGATTACATGGCCATTTTTCACGACTTGGAATAAGGCGTGCCCACGCCTTAACCAATGTGCAGCTCGGATTTACAAGTCTTAAAAAAAAAAATTAAAATTAAATAAAATTTTGAACCCTATTCAGATTCAAAGCCTTCACCGTCTCCCTCTCCTTCCTTCTTCATGCAACCACCGCACCTCCCTCTTCCCCTCTTCAATCATCCACCAATTCATTCACCACTCTTCCGTCTCTCCCCTTCTTCTCTCTTCAGCAACCACCATCGGTCCTCGCCTCCTAAGCTATCATCAACCCCTAAACCTGCGCAACCCGTCGCGCTCCGACCCCGCTGCGTCTTCTATTTCTTCTCTACCGCCGCATCACAACGACCACTTCTCCCCTCTTCCGCGCGACGTCACGCCCTTTTTCTCTCGATCCCTCGCCCCAAACTCCTTCGCCTCTGTACCACGCCACTCTTACCACCAGCCCCCCTCCTTCTCCCTACATCGTCGGAGCCCTAACCTTCTACCTTCGGCTAGACTCGGTTTTCTCTATCCCATAATACTGCCAAGTCCTGTTCCCTCTCAATCACCACCGGTCAGCAGCCCCTTCTATTTTCCCTCGCCACATTCTTAATTCAATTTTACACTGCAGCAACCAAAACTCGAATTGGGCGTCATGGGCAGAAACAAAGCACCTCAATCCAGTCGAAGAAAGCTGTGAGACCCACCCCCACTGCAGACACGCGATCCGCCCCTGTTGAGGCCAACTCTCCTGCGCGAAAATGAGCTCGAATTGGTAAAGGTTTGCACATTCTTCCACCCTCTGATTCGGATTTGAATGGGTGTTTGCAATTCACTAAGAAAAAGGACAAAGAACGTTATAGGATGATTTGTGATAAAGACATCATACCTTGCAAATATATTGATAGGAATACCATGGAATCTTTGCATATTGATAGGAATGTGTTTGAGCTTATTGAAAATATTGGTTGGCGTTCTTATTTTTCTATTCAACATCCTGCCTATATTGAACTCGATTGGGAGTTTTACACCACTTTTGAATTCAAAAAGTCTGATGATTTCACATCGAATAGCCCTAAGGTGGTTCAATTCAAACTTATGGGGAAAGATTTCAAACTTTCAATCACTGATTTCAATTTGGCATTTGGTTTTATTGACAAGGATTATGCTGAAACCAATGAATACCTGAATAGTGCATGTGATTACAGGGATGATTTTGAACCAGTTGCTTTGTACAGAACACTGTCCACCTCTAATTTCTATCATCCAACCAAATCCAAAGATTCTTTCCTTCGTGATCCTGCCCTAAAGTACATACATAGGTTTCTTGCTTTCACGTTTTCGGGTAGGAAAGACTCGGCAGCTGTATTGTCAAAATCTGAATTTTATTTCTTGGGGTGCATGTTGAACAAAATCAGGGTGAATCTTGGTTACTGGTTGGCCTCACAATTTGCTAATGTGCTGACTAACAAGCGTCCTTTAATTTTAGGATCTTTGATCACTTAGTTAGCTATTCATGAAAATTTGATTGATCCTATTAATAATGATCTTCATGTTTCTTGCAAGATGCAACCATTGGACTTGCATTGCTTGGAGATCATGGGGTTGGTTTGGAAGGATGGCAGCACGTACAAATTTCATGAACCAGGGCCCATTGCACCTCGGGTTACCCCCACGATTCCTACCTCCAGAAACCCTGAAAGGTCCATCATCCCCTATCGTGCTTCTGCATCCACATCCACGGGGTCGGCCACGGGTCGTAATGAGGATCAGTTTGATAGGATTGAGCATCGACTCGAGAGGATGGAAAGAAATCAGAATGCCTTCTTCGTTCACATGGGATTCAACCCGCCTTCGCCACCATCCAGTTCATAGCTACATATCTTCAGGGAAGTCCTCTATCATAAAATTTTTACAATTTTTGCTCTTTTTGCAACATTGAGGACAATGTTTAGACTAAGTGTGGGGGTGGGAGATGCTTTTGCCTTTTTCCTAATTTACACTTTCTATTTTAATTCCATTATCTTTTCTTTCATTATCTTTCATGTTTGCTCTACTTTCAAAAAAAAATGTGACAAATTGGATGAGTAATTGAATTCTTGTTCATTTCATCGGAATAATTGCTTTTGATGGGGTTTGATTGAAGAGTGTGTGGGATTTGATGCCCGTTGACCCTATTTTGTGAGTTCTTGAGCCTTTTGAGCACTTACATATAATCTTACACAATGCTCTATCCTTTGATTGTGTGACTGTCAAGTGTAGTGGATATCTTCTAGAACTTGCTTTGTTATGCATGTTGAGATGCCTATTGGTAATTGAATGCACTGAATAAGTATGGGCGTTTAGGAGAAGCCAAATTTAGCTTTCTTAAAATGCCTGCCTTGAAATATGCCACTAGAAAACCACTTTTGAGCCATAGCCTTTTTGTTGAAAATCAACCACAATATAAGCCATGAGCACTCCTATTCCTTGCTAATATTCCATTCTCTTGAACCTTGCATTGACGGAATATATGAGCCTATTCACTTGTGCTTCAAATTATTTTGGTTAAGAATAACAAACATTGAAAATCAAAGACTTGTGATGTGAAAGAAATGTTTGGGGGGATAAAGTAGTTGAGTTGTAATCCGTACCTAATTGAGTCAAACCAAAGTTGATGTGTCATAACACCACTCTAATTAACCTAACTCCACTCTTTCTAGCATTAATTTGAGTTTGAAACCAGGACCGAGCAATGACCTATATCTCATAAATGGATGGGAGCAACACATATAAACCGTAATTCGTGAGCTTCTGAGCATATGAGCTGTTTTTATTTTTATATTAAGCTCTTATTCTTTGATGTGTGTCCTGCATGGTTTGTTTATTCTTGGATGTGCTCTCTTGTACATGCCGTTGTAGTTTCTTGACCCAAGTGCAAAAATATAGTAAAGGCATTAGGTGAAACCCAATTTGGCCTTCTTAAAGAGTCTACCATGATACATGTACCAATAGAAGCCTCTTTGAGCTTTAGCCTGTCTTTGGAATTTTGTTGCTACGTTACAAGCCATAGATTCCCATTCTTTCATGTTACCCCTATCTTGAACCCACAAGAGAGGAATTTCACAAGCTTGTATTGATGGAGAAGTATGAGACAGTCTTAGCTTCAGAAAAATGGGAGCTTTCATTTGGTTCTATTCAATGTTTAAGTGATAATGGGATCAAAAAGAAATCAAGTTGTGATTCAAAAAAAAAAAATCATGTGAAGAGAATAAACCCCACATGCATAATAAGAGTCAAGGGCTGAATCGATTGGATGCTAGGAAATTATGGAAAAGTCATATTGAAAGGTGGAGGGAGAGATATCGTTTTGAATTGAATCAGCTTGTGAACTCTCCTCTCAACTTAGCCTAAATATTTTCCTTTTATCCTACCTAACCCGAAGCCCCGTTACAACCAAATAAAGACCTTTACTTTGCACTTGTGTTATTGTTAGCTCCGGTCCTGACATCTGAGCAGTCTGTAGCAATGAATTCTCCATGCAGTGAGTTGAGTGAAAATTCTCACCCTTATACACTTTGTGCGAAGAGAGAAATACCTTGTGAGGGTGTTTACTCCCATTACATGTGCTTATGAGTGGTTTGAATTGCTTGGTCTATATTTCGTGCCTTCAAGTTGATTGAAATTAACACCCATGTTGTAATTCATTGATAGTTGTTAATGGGATACTCACGAGAGGTGAAAGGATATAAACTACGCTGGGGTATGGAGTGATATGATTGAAGTACATGAATTTTAAGTGAGCTCTTACGAAGAAGTTCATATAATTCCTCCAATAAAATTAGCCAAAAATATATCCTTTTTATCCCACCTTACCCAAGCCCCATTACAACCGGTGTTAAGACCCATACTTTGCATTCAAAACCATTGGTGACTCCAATGTGATATATTAGCAAGCCTATGGTAAGAGTTTTATATGCTTTGACCTGAGAGTGTATATATACCATACACCCTAAACACTTTGAGCGTATTGTGTGAATCTAATATGAGGTGTTAAATCTCACCACATGTGGATTTTGAAAAAAAAAAAAAAAAAAATTGAAGGTACTAGCGTTGTGTTGAATTGTGGAGATAGAAGAATGAATGATGATGATGAGAACAATTGATAAACTTGAGCTAGTTCATGCTTGAGGACAAGCATTGTCTAAGTGTGAGGGGATTTGATAGGGCACATATTTGCTATTTAATTTGTGATATTTCCTCTTATTCCATTGATTTTAAATGTTTAAATTGTAGATGTTAATCATATTTTATGTTTTGTGGATTAGGTGGAGAATTTAGATCAAAATGGATTCAATATCACAAATTAAAAGAACAAGTTTGGAACTCAAAAAGTACACAATCAGATCAGGACTTTGCATAAGGCGTGGGCACGCCTTATTGATTCTGAAAGGCTAGACTTTTGGTGGCATATATTCTTAAGGGCTTGTACTTTGGCAGACATTCAACTGTTCGTGAAATTGCTCTCATGGTTTTAATGGCATATCTTTCCTACATGTTAGATGAGTTGTTCAACCTCAGTGGAATTTTAACAGTCTTCTTTTCTGGGATTTTTATGTCGCATTATGCTTGGCATAATGTAACTGAGAGTTCAAGAATCACAACCAGGCATGTTTTCTCTACGATGTCCTTCATTGCAGAAACTTTTATATTTTTATATGTGGGAATGGATGCTCTGGACATTGAGAAGTGGAAAATGAGCAAATTGAGTTTTGGGAACTCCATTGGAGTTTATGGCAGTGTGTTGCTATTGGTAATGCTTGGACGTGCTGCTTTTGTTTTTCCTCTCTCTGTTTTATCCAACTGCATGAGCCCAACTGCAACAAGGTCGTCATCAATAACGTTCAAGCACCAGATAATAATTTTGTGGCCTGGGTTAATGAGAGGAGAATTTGGGCCAAAAAGGAAAACCACACTTTGACCTAGATGGGAGACTTGGAATAAAAAGGAGGCTGGCACTACAATTGAAGAGGAGAAGAATTGCTGAAAAAAGAGGACTCTCGGCAGTCAACAGATTAAGGGAGAAAGAGGAGAGAACGACGGCTGGGAAAAAAGGCAAAAGAAAAAGAAAAGAAGCTGGGGACGAATTGAACAGGAGAGGCAGCCACATATTTTTGATCGAAATTTGTGGAGTTTGACTTTTTTACTTTAATCATTATTTCTTTTTTTTTTTTTAGTCTTTGATTGATAATGTATATGAGTAGCTAATTTATTTTTCCAATTCAAGGATATTCGAAGTTTTGATTCACCAAGAATTATGAGATCTAATAAAATTTAATTGTTCCTTTGATTGTTTTCTATTTATATATCTTTTGGTTTGCATCAAAGCTGTTGTTTTGATTTATTAATACAAAGTGCACGTTGTTTTAATTGTCAAAACGATACTTAGCCAATTAGGAATCTAAATCCGTAATTGTTTAGGTTTTCTAATACAAGTGGCAAATAATATAGTTAATTATATACTGATTTTTGACTCATGTTATGAAGATATATAACCTAGCTTAAATAAATCACGCGTGTGAATTTGTTGGTTAGAATTGGTCGTCTCTCTAGAAATTAATGCTATTGGTAAATTAAATCATATGATCATATATAGGGTTGTTTATTGATTAGGGAAATAATCAACGAACGTCTCTTGATTATCGATAAAGTAAGGAGAGATAGGTTGTTAGATCGTATCAATGACCATAACCAATTTAGAGAATAATTTAAGGATTTTATTTTTGCATCTATGATCAATTCCGTGAATCATTACTGAGATTATACCTTGGGCTGGATATTTATTTAATTTGATATTTTCAACAATTTTAATTTCGCACTCGTTTATTTACAAATTGATTTTATATTCAAAATTTAAAAACCCCCCTTATTTTTATTTCATTGCTTTTAATCTTTCTGAGGAATTAAATTTAACCAGTCTCTGTGAATTCGACATTGCTCACCACTAATACAATTTATTTTTATAAGAGCAAGAAAACATTATTATTTGATGGATTCAACACCCATCAGTCTTAATAGATATTCTTCAAGTAATATATACCCAAAATATGCACTTTTTCCCACTTCTTTTTGATTGCTGAAAAGCTCCCTTACATTTTCTCATTCTCATAATGTCTCCAACATTTTTTTTTTCACGTATACGTTCCATTAATTTAGCATATATTGTCCGTGATGACGATTTTCAGTTCACCAATTAGTACATTGAGTTGCTTTACAATATTCTTTTCTTCTCTAATTTAGAAGTTAAGACTATAATCTTACTATATATTTATTTATATATAAAAGATTGAATGTTCAATTGGCATTATTCATTCAATCCAATTGCAATTAAATTGCACTATTCATCCAATACAATTGCAATTAAATATTATTCATCCAATTTAGGCATTATTCCAATTGTAATTAAACACTATTCATCCAATAAAACACTATATTCGGGCAACAATTGGATGCGCTATTATTCATCAAATTGTAATTAAACATTATTCATCCAATTTTGACATTATTCCAATTGCAATTAAACACTATTCATCCAATTTAGACATAATTTCAATTAAACATTATTCATCATATTAAACACTATACGAGCAACAATTGGATGCACTATTCGTCCAATTAAACACTATGCTGGCAAATTGTCCTAATTTTCCATCAATTTAAACACTATTCATCCAATTAAACATTATACAGACAACAATTGGATTTAATGCACTATTCGGTCACCTATCCAGAGATTACGTTGGACATCTTTATGGAGACCTTCTCATGCTCCTATTTTTATCGTTTTGTGTTACTTTTTTTTGTTAAGTTAATTATGAGAGTTCAAATTAAGTCGTAATAACAATATCTTAATACTGATGTGAAGTTTTTACACAATACTTTGTTATATTATTTTCGAATTACTAAACTGTAGCAAAAATTTTAGTCATTTAAAATGATCCATTAGCAATGTATTTCATCTTTCATTTTCCTTTTTGGTTTGTCCCAAATTATATGTTACTTTCCTTTTTGAGATTATATTAATATCTTAATTTTTTTAATATACCCTTATTTAATATGCATTGTTATCAACACATATGAACTACTTATTATTTAATGTAGGGATATATTAGATAAAATATAAGCAAATTTATAATTCCAACATATAATAATTATGCTTTCTTAATCGGTGTAAAAATAGAAATGGGTCTATCTTTATGGAATAGAGGGAGTATCAAACAAGAAATCATTATTAGAAACTTCTCTGATAAGAAAATATTGGCAATATGCGTGCAATGCACGCACCAAAACTAGTTAAATAGAAATAAGTGAGTCTCAATCCAGTCAATTTGAGGGAGTTGGAGAAGAATTTGGATATAGAGAATTTAAGAGAGAAATTGAAACAGGAAGAAAGGCTAGAACTGGAAACTGTTGGATTTGACCCAAAATAATAGAATAACGAAATGAGGTGCAACTGTACGTAATTGGAAAAGAATTAATTGGGCTTGAGTATTGATTAAATGACCCATTAGGCATGTCACGATTACTCGATTTTCATATAGGAATCTAATTGCCAAAAGAGGAAATTAGGCCTACACCCACCTCATTAACATAATTTTTGATATTTGACTACTATAATAATATCTTTTGGTATATGCCATATCAATGCTAAATGAATTAGTGAAATGTCATCCAATTTAAAAAATCAAATTTGAATATTCAAATTTCAATTTATTTCCTAAATATCTTATTTAATTAACCAGCAGTAATTAATCAAAAGAAGAGATAAATCTTGCCAGCAATTGATGCTCTCTCTCTCTCTCTCTCTCTCCCTCCCCCCACTCTATCCTAATCTTCAAACTGTCTAGTTCTCTCTCCATTTCTATTGAACACTTTGAAATCAAATGGATTCTTCTCTTCCATCGGCAATGTGAAGGTTAAGGTCCAAGATAAGGAAGACATCCAATGTTCTGATTTTGTACAAGAAATCTATGTGAAAATGAAAAGTAGTGTTGCATCGCTCTCATTTTCAATAAATGCGATTGTTAAGATTTGGGGGTTCAGTCCATCTTAAAAGGTCAACTTTTTTAAGAGGAATAGTCCAAACTCTTATAAATTGGTCAATATTTTTATCTTTATTTGATTTGGGATTTTATCCCTTAACATGCTCCGTCAAAATGATGGCTCTTTTGAGTAGGCCAATCTTGAAATTCGTGTGCTCATTTTTTGAGTATTAATCAGATCGACTTGCTCATTGGAGCTTAATGGACTCTAATACCATGTTAAAATTTGAGGGTCCATCTTAAAAGGTCAATCTTATTAAGAGGAGTAACTCAAACCCTTATAAATTGGTCTATATTTTCATCTTTGTTCAATGTTCCCTCAAAATGGTGGCTCGTTTGAGCATACCAGTCTTGAAATTCGTGTGCTCATTTTTTTTGAGTCTTAATCGGATCGAATTGCTCGTTGGAGCTAAATGGGCTCTGATAACATGTTAAGATTTGGGGGTCCATCTTAAAATGTTGACCTTGTTAAGAGGATTAGTCCAAATCTTTATAAATTGGTCTATGTTTACATCTTTATTCAATGTGGAATTTTATCCCTTAACAGAGGTAACATCGTATTTACATTGTAATTTACATAAGATTGAGAATCTTTATCACATATATGATATTATGAGTTAATTTTCGAAACTAAGTGGGTTGATACATGATAGCTTTTTTTCTCTATTTTCTTTTTGTTACATCTCCGTGTATTACCTTGACACTTTAATAATCGAAGCTTTTGAGTTTATTTTCTGAGATATTAAATTTCGAATTCATCACGGTCCCAAAAAATAAAAATCGAGATCCAAATTCTCAATGAAAGCACCATGTTTCAACATTTTTAGGAACAGTCATAAAAGTATTTGCTCGCCACGTAGGATGAAGATACCAAAAGAGGTCCATTATAAAGCAAGATATGCATTGACTGTCGATCCAACATCTGAACAAATGATGTGATATATATAGCCATGCCTTGAATTACCATACCACAGGGAACATGTATCTAAATATCATACTAGTTCTGGTTTTTTATTTGAATAATGGGATTCATCTCCAATGCTGATACTATTTGAATAATGGGATTCATCTCCAATGCTGATACTATTGCGAAATCAAAGCCCATGCTAGCAATATTGTCTCTGCTATATATATATATTACAACTGGCCAAGATCCAGTACAAAATGTTGAGAGTTTGCACCATGATGGAAGCTGTCAATTATGGAAAAAACCTGGAGGTGGGATACAATTGGCCTCTTAGTCACCTTGCTGAACTTGCTTGGAGTGAGGGGAGCTAGTAAGGAGGCTCTAGGATCAAGCTAAAGGCATTAGATACCATTGTAGCTGGGACCGTTCTTGCTAGAGAGCTCTCTCTCCTGTTAGCACTTGCTGCTGACCAACTCCTCAAGAGCCATATGAAATACAACAGATCCAATAGAGATGTGTCTAAGGATTCTTATTAAGGTTCCTATCCCCAAACAAGTCGCGAAAGATGACTGGGGCAGACTGGTGCATATATTTTCATCTAATGGCTAGAGATTGGATTAGTCTTTCTTTTTTTATTGGTTATTCTTTTGTACCCTTACGTATTTACATTTTTCTATTTCATCAAGAAATTAAGGGGCTTGAAATTTCAAGGAAATTCTAAATATCATTTTCCTATTTTATATGTGAATTACAAGAATGAGTACTTCTCTATATTACATGAGAGAAATAATAGCAGCATCATCAGTGAAGCTTTTAAACATATAAGTGGTGGTTAATGAAAATTTGATGAACTTTGTGTGACACTTTTGTTGTTACAAAGTCATATATTTTGCTGTGTATTATCACACGTATTTGTGATGTTTTTCAGCTTATGTTTAGTCGTTAGTTGGACCAGTTAATTTATATATTTGCAAGTTGATGTATTTGACAAGTAAGGGAGTAGTTGTATTAGGTAAAAAAAACTTGATAGCAGATCACTTTATTTTGTATCAATGTATGGCTATAATATGGAGCCATGTACTTTGATTTTCTGTGATTTTTACCCAATTTAGTTTTCCTCCTCTTTGTCTTCTAAGTTCTATCAGTAGTATTAGAGCTTTATATGATCTTTGAGGGACCGAAAAAGTGCTAAAGAACTGTGAAACTTGAGAGAAAACAAGTAAGGAACCATTCACTAGCCAAACGAGTTTAGAAAGTGATGGCTTTAAGTAGTTTTTCAGCTCCTCTACCCTCTGTTTTCAATGGAGAAAACTACAACTTCTGGGCTGGTAAAATGAAAGCTTATCTCAAATTTTATGACCTTTGGGAGACAACTGAAATAGGTACTGAACCTGAACCTCTAAGAGCTAATCCTACGATTGCTCAAATGAAACAGCACAGTGAAGACGTTTCAAAGAAGTTCAAGGCTCTCTCATGCATTCAGTCTTCCATATCAGATGCAATCTTCACCAGGATTATGACTTGTGAAACAAAAAAAAGAATCTTGGGATAAACTTAAGGAGGAGTTCTAAGGAAATGAAAAAACAAGACAAATGCAAGTGCTCAACTTGAGAAAGGAGTTTGAGAACTTGAAGATGAAGGAAATCGAGGTTGTAAAGGAGTATGCTGATAGGTTTATGAAAGTTGTAAACCAAATCAGATTGCTTGGAGAGGATTTACCAGACAAGAGAGTTGTGGAAAAGGTTCTAATCAGCTTGTCGAGAAGTTTGAATCCAAGATCTCTTCACTTGAAGATTCAAGGGACTTGAGTAGCATTACGTTGGCTGAACTAGTGAATGCTCTTCATGCTACTAAACAAAAAAGATTGTTTAGGAAAGAAGAGCAAGTTGAAGGTGCTTTGTTTTCTAAAGGAAATGATAGAACACAAACAAGTTTTGCTGAAAAGAAGCTACAAAATGAGAAGAAGGAAGCTGAAGTTAAAGGCCATGGAAAGGACTCCAAGTATCCTCCATGTCCACATTGCAAAAAGAAGGGCCATTCACCCAAATGGTGTTGGTACAGGAAAATAGTTCAATGCAAGGCATGTAAGCAATTTGGACATATTGAAAAAGTGTGTAAAAATCAAAAGGAGAAGAAGAAGTTTCAGCAGGCCAAAGTTGCTGAAGATCAGATTGAAAAACACATTTTGTCATCTCTAAATCAGTCGACCATTAGTAAGAATCAATTATGGTTGCGTGATACTGGATGTACTTGTAACACCCAGGCCAGGAAAGCACAAAAGAAATGATAGGTACTACTCATACCAACAAGGTGCACCTTCTTTTCCGGAAGTCCATCGTTAGAAACTCTACACTTAAGCATACTTGGTTTGGAGAAATTCTATGATGGGTGACCTCCTGGGAAGTTTTCTCGGGGAGCGTGCGATTGAGGACAAAGCATGCTTAAAAGACTCGTATTGGTACAGTGGGGACAGTACGACGTCATCTAACGGCCGGGACAACCCGTTAAGTGGGACCCGGGTCGTTACAAATGATATCAAAGGCGGCCGCCAGCCGAAAATCAGGAACTAAGTGCTACGCCATAGAGTGGGAGCCACCTCTAGAATCCCAACGCCTGGAAACAGATCCTCAGATGGGTTAAGCGCGACGAGGACGTCGTGAGTCTAATGAGGGGTGATTGTAACACCCAGGCCAGGAAAGCACAAAAGAAATGATAGGTACTACTCATACCAACAAGGTACACATTTTTTTCGGAAGTCCATCGTTAGAAACTCCACAGCTAAGCGTGCTTGGCATAGAGAAATTCTAGGATGGGTGACCTCTTGGGAAGTTTTCTTAGGGAGCGTGCCGTGAGGACAAAGCATGCTGAAAAGACTCATGTTGATACAATGGGGACAGTACGCCGTCATCTAACGGTCGGGACAGCCAGTTAAGTGGGACCCGGATCGTTACAGTACTCATCAAATGCAGATATCTTTGTTAAGTTAGATGATACTTACAAATAACAAGTGAAGGTTGTGAATGGGGAGTATGTGGCTGTAAAAGGTACTGGAAAAGTCTTAGTTCAGACTCCAAGTGGTATGAAATTTATTTCTAATGTCTTATAAGTTCCAAATATTGATCAAAATCTGATAAGTGTTGGCCAATTAATTAAGAGGAACTACACCTTAGTATTTAAGGACAATGGTTACACGATTTTGGACCAAAAAAACTTGGAACTAATGACAGTTGAGATGAAAAATTGAAGTTTTCCATTGAACTGGGAAAATGTGAACTTGCAAGCCTTACTTGTGTTGAAAATGAATCTGAATTGTGGCATAAACGACTTGGTCATGTCAATTAAACATCACTCAAGTCTTTGAATGAATTTGAGTTGGTTGAAAATCTGCTAAAGATAGTTGATGCTACTTGTGTTTGTGAAATTTTCCAAAAAGGAAAACTAACTAGACTTCCTTTCCCCAAAAATCAATGTAAGAGAGCTCAATCCAAACTTCAACTTGTGCATTCAGACATCTGTGGACCTATGAAAACATCATCCATGAATTGTAGCAGATATTTCATTCTATCTATTGATGATCTAACAAAAATATGTTGGGTTTATTTCCTTAAATCAAAGTCAGAAGTTCTTGTGGTTTTTCAGAAGTTTAGGAGCTATATTGAGAATGAAAGCAATTGCAAAATCAAGGCCATTAGAACTGATAATGGCACTGAATATACTAGCAATCAGTTCAACAGAGGAATAATAGAACAGCAATGGAGATGGCTAGATGTCTTTTGTTAGAGAAAAACGTGCCTAAAGTTCTTTGGGCAGAAGCTGTGAACACATCAATCTATCTACTTAACAGGTTACCTACTAAATCTTTGGACAAATTAACACCTTATGAGTCCTGGTATGGAGTCAAGCCAAACATATCTCACTTAAGGGTGTTTGGAAGTGTGTGCTATATGCAAATACCTGATATTAAAAGGGATAAACTCAGTCAGAAGGCAGAGGCTGGAGTTTTTGTTAGATATTGTGACAATGCAAAGGGCTATAGGATTTTTGACCTTAAAACCAGTAAAGTTGTGTCAAGTAGAGATGTTAGATTTGATGAAAACTCCTCTTGGAATTAGGAGTCAAATGTTGTGAATAAATCTGATGTTCCAAGATTGAATTCTCAAAAAGAAGATGCAGGTAATGATCAAGTAGAAATGGAAAATGAGTCTGAATCAGATTCAGAAGATGAAGTGCCAAGAACCAGATCACTCCAAGACATTTATGCTACTTGTAACTCTGCAATGTTGGAACCAGCAAGGTATGAAGATGCAGCACACTCCAAGGAATGGATGGAAGCTATGAAGCTTGAGCTGATGGCAATTGAAAAGAATAACACTTGGCTACTTGTTGACAAACCAAGAATCAAGAATATTATTGGAGTCAAATGGGTTTTCAGATCAAAGTTAAATGCTGATGGCTCAATCAATAAACACATGGCAAGGCTAGTGGTTAAAGGCTACTCACAACAGTTTAGAATCAATTTTATAAATACTTTTGCACCTACGGCCAGACTTGAGAATATAAGAGTTCTATTTGCATTAGCTGCTCATTCAAATTGGAAGGTACATCAACTAGATTTAAAATCAGCCTTCTTGAATGGAGACTTGAATGAGGAAATTTTCATTGAACAACCTAAGGGCTTTGTTAAAAAGGGACAGGAAAATATAGTATACTTGTTGAGAAAAGCTATGTATGGCTTGAAGTAGGCGCCAAGATGTTGGTATAGCAAAATTCAAAGCCATCTTTGCAATCTTGGTTTTAACAAAAGTGTTAATGAATAAACTTTGTATGTCAAACCAGTGGAGGAGGATCTGCTCATCATTTCACTTTATGTTGATGATCTTTTAATAACAGGAAGCTATGAAATCTTGTTTAATGAGATGAAGAAGGTTTTTGAGATGACTGACTTAGGTGAAATGAATATTTTCTTGGAATGGAAGTTGATCAAACCAATGCTGGAATTTTTGTTTGCCAGAAGAGATATGTCAAGGAAGTTTTAAAGAAGTTCCACATGGAGAATGGCAAACATGTTAACACCCCTTTGGTTCTGAATTTAAAGCTGATGAAGGATGATGGTGCAATCAAAATTCATGGGAAATTGTATAGAAGTTTGTTGGTTGTTTGTTAAATCTTTCAACCACAAGAACATATGTAATGTTTGTTGTGAATATGTTATCAAGATTCAGACAAGAACCAAGCTAAATTCACTTCCAAGCATGATAAGATTCGAGATGCGCGGAATTGAACGCCGAAAAGTTTCGAACCCAGGTTGTGGATGGACTGTGGAATCTTGACCCAACAATCACGACGCGAAATCGACGATGCGGATTGAAGAACCAAGATTTTCGAAACGCTACAAGGATCTGTCCAATTTCCTTGATAAGTTCCTGATTTTGAACGCCACAAATATACTCGCAAATATTTGATAAGTTCTGGATGAACGCCACAAGATAATCAATCTTGATAAGTTCGGGTTTGTAATGTGAATCCACACATTAAAAAAATTGAAAAACATTCAATCTCTTTTATTGAAATTCAAAGTCTGAAAATACAATGAATGGAAAAAACATATAAATAAACAAACAAAAACCCTAGACGCGAATGGGCTCAAAATAGACTCCTAATTGACCTAAAATACTAAAATAGGAAAAGGAAATAAAATATGCGAAATTCTGGAAAAATCTGATCCGCCAAATAGTTACGGCCGTGAAAGATCCAATTACGGCCGTAAGCCGCTCGCTGATAAAAAGTTACGGTCGTGACTTCATTATTTACGGTCGTAAGTGTAAAGATTTGAAATTCTGCATTTTAACCCGAGACTAAATTATGGCTGTGACAAGCTGGGCATTACGGCCGTAAGGATGAATCTGGTCCTTTTTTCTTTGTTTGGCTTGAATATTTGAATTTTTCCGTCAAGCCTGCTATGATTCGTATTATCGGGGTTCTGGATCACATCATACCCTCCTTCTTTAGGATGATTCGTCCCGAATCATAGCTTTGTTCATGAATGCAACTGCTCATTATCAAAGATTAACTATCTTTGTGGCGTTCAAAACCAGAAACTTATCAGGGAGATTGGACAAATCCTTGTGGCGTTTCGCAAATCTTGGTTCTTTATTCCGCATCGTCGATCCTCGCGCCGTGAATATCGAGTCAAGATTCCACCGTCCGTAACAACCTGGGTTCAGAACTTTCCGGCGTTTAATTCCGCACAGCTCGAATCATATCATCTAGTATCAGAGCTGGACTCTGAATTCAGGTTTATTCTATCAGTTTGATTCTGCGTTTTTATCATCGAGTCTGCACAGAATCATTCATATCCTGTTTTTATTTGTTTATTGAGTCTTTTGTTTTCAAATTTTCTTGTTCTTCAAGTTCTTTGTGTTCTTCATATTTCTTGAGTCTTTGATCCATTAAAATACCCATAAAAATTCCAAAATTGTTTTTGAGTTTGTTTTTCGTCTAAATTGAGAACCGTTTGTTTTCCCATATTCGTGTCGAGTTTTCGAATTGATAAAAAAGAAGAAATTATTTTTTTAATTTATTTATTTATTCCAAAAATTCATTCATTATTCAAAAAAAAAAAAAAATTCATTCCAAAATTCAAGAACCACTTTCTTGAGTTTCTTTAAAATTCTTGGTATTCATTTCCTTCCAAGTCAATAAAAATCGTTCTTGCTATTTGATGTCTGAATCCTCATCATTCTTGAATTTTTTTAACACCACATAGGAATGAATTATGATTCGGGTTCTTTATTCCAAACTAAATGTTATGTAAATCATAAGGGGTGCAGTTTGGTGATTGATGGAAAGTGCTTTACTAATTTCGTTAGTAGCACCGTGGTTGAAAAATTAGGATTACCCCTAAAACCACACCATAAACCTTATAGGATGACGTGGATGAGGGAGTTTGGGAAGTTCAAAGTAACCAACCAAGTTCTAGTGTCTATCGCTCAGGGAAGGTATAGTGAGGATGTATGGTGTGATGTAGTGCCATTAAAATCTTATCATATTTTATTGGGAAAACCATGGAGACGTAGGAGGGAGGCTGTTTATGATAAGAGTATGTACATATACAAATTCCTTAAGAATGGGAAAACATCTGCACTATATGGGTTGACCTTAGAGGACGCACTAGAAGATTCACGGAGGGTAAGGAAGGAGAGTGAAAGCTGGTGTAATAGGAAGTATCGTGGGGATAAGGTTATTGAGAAGAAGGAGGGGGAGCTGAAATTAAAATTAGATGATTAATCTCCAAAATTTGATAAGGAAAAAGAGTTGGGTAGAGAGAAAGTGATTGAGAATGCAATTGCTGAAGATGAGAATGAAGAATCAGAAGTGGTGGTTAAACAAGAAATTGTGACATTAGAGGAGATGGTGGAGTGTGAGAAGAAAGAAAAAGAGGGTCATGAGCGTGAAAGTGCAATGAATGTAAAAGGCGAAGAGAAGAGTCTTATGGGTCAAAAGGAGGATTTCTTGTTGATTTACCATGAATACAAGGATCCATACCTTGTACCTCATGAAACTAACATTTCCCTCCCCATTTTATTTAAATCCTTTTTGCAGGTTGATTATACTTGGGAACTTCAATCACACTACATATGGTCATTCAAGTTTGTGTTTCAATCCATCCAAGTATCCCAAATGGCAGCGAATTATTGGTTGATCTTATGCAATGGAAGTAAAACTTTTCCATTTGATCCAGGTGGAGCAGTTGCGCAATAGGAACAAAGCTATGATTCGGGATGAATCATCCTAAAGGGAATGATACGAATCATAGTGGGATTGACAAAAAGTTAAATATTCAAGCAAAATAAAAGTGCAGTCCAGTCAACCATGTCGGAATTAGATGCATAATATGTGTTTTTCAAGTAGAAATGGGCCACTAAGCAAACCTCACGGGCTAAAGCCCTTGAGCCGACTGATTTTATGGCCAAATTCCATCATTTAGGGCTTCAAACAGCAAGTCAATTATGCAGACAGAAATTAGGGTTTTTGCATATTTTTAGGTTAAATTTTGTTTTTAATTGTTTTAGGGTTATCTTTGTGCCTCTATAGCGGCTAGTGTTTATTTAATTTTGTTTTACTTATTTATATTCTATTTCCATTCAATGTAATATTAGACTTTGATTAATGAAAATTGTGTTGAGTGGTTTTCCCTCATATATTGTTCTGAATTGAACACTTTCGAAAATATCAAATATTGTAAGATATTTGTGGCGTTCACCAAATCGAACTTATCAAGGATCTGGACATTCCTTGTAGCGTTCACCCCTCTGTGGTTCTTATCTTCGCATCGTAACGGGTATCGGGTTTAATATATCCCTGGTTCTTGTTTCGTGAGGTCAGGGTTGCATTGTTACCGTCCGCTCCTGCCTGAATTCAAAACTTTCCCAGCGTTAATTCCCCGTGTTCGTCGTGACCCCCTCCAGGGATCACATCAGTTGGGATATGGTGCATATGGCCATGAAGGTGGAAGGAAACTAAGACGAAAGGGGGCAGCAAGACACTCACCATCTTATCCTACATCACAACCGAAGCAGGAACACAATGATGAACATAACCCGAAAGGGAAGGAGGAACCTACAACGAAAGGTAAAAATATTTCTGATTCTCAAACTACTCAGGATAGAAATATTAAGTGTTTTAAGTGCTTGGGTTCGGGTCATATAGCATCCCAGTGTCCAAATAGGAGGCTAATGATCTTGCGTGATAATGGTGAAATTAGTTCCGATGATGAATTTAAGGGAATGCCTAAGTTAGTGGATGTTGGAGCTAGTAGTAGTGATGAGGAAGGGTTGACTTATGATGTTAAAGATTTACTTGTTAATCGGGGTGTCCTTAGTACTAGGATCAGGGTGGATGAAATTGGTGAGCAAAGGGATAATCTCTTTCATACTAGATGCTTAGTGGGTAAAAAGGTTTGTGGTATGGTGATTGATGGGGGAGTTGTACTAATGTGGTTAGTACAATGGTTGTTGAAAAATTGGGCTTGAGCTTGATGAAACATCCAAACCCTTATAAATTGCAATGGCTGACCGAGTCGGGAGAAATTAAGGTAAATAAGCAGGCTAGGGTCAATTTTGCCATCGGGGGTTATAAGGATGAGGTGGTTTGTGACGTGGTACCTATGCATGTTGGCCATATTTTGTTGGGGAGGCCATGGCAACATGATAGGAGGGTAGTGCACGATGGGTTTAAGAATCAATATTCATTTGTGAAGGGTGGGAAGAAAAGTACCCTTGTTCCGTTATCTTCGAAAGAGGCTCAAGGGGATTAGTTAAAAACCAAATGTGAGTTTGAAAAAAAGAAATAAGAGTATTGAGGTCACGACCTCAGAAAAAGGAGAGAATGAGTGCAAAAAGAAAAGAGAGTCCACCCCCAAATTGAGTTTATTTGCACAAAGGTTGGTGTACAAGGATTCTTGCCTTGCACTTAACCAAGCTAACAATTCCCTCTCCAGTTCTATTAAATTTGTTTTGCAGGGACATAAACCAAACCATGAACTTAAGGCGGGGAAGAAATTCATTGGAAAAATGAGCAGCCTAAAAGTCTAAAGGATCGTACGAAGCTTAAACATGATCATCGAGCCCAGAAAAGTAGGAGGAGTTTGAAAATCTGACCAAAAATGGATTCGAGGTCGAATCCTTTCCAAGAGATGGAGTATGATACGATCCGGACCAGGCATCGAAGGGCGAAGTCGAGTCATCGGCAATATGACAGTGATCTACGTACAAAACAGAGCAAGTTTCAAGTTGGAGTCGACCCGAGAAGGCGAATGGATCAAGCCGAATCAAAGAATCGAAGTTCAGAAAAAAAAAAAAAAAAGGGCAGAAGTCATCTTACGGTCGTAAGAGTGGAAGTTACGGTCGTAACACAACTATCGCAAATTTTGAGCAGAACCTTACTTACGGTCGTAAGTCCTGTCGTCACAGCCGTAAGTCTTAAGCTGAAGGTCATTTACGGCCGTAAATTAGTTCTTCACGGCCGTAACTCTAATTTTCCAAATTTTCGCGTATTTTAATTATTTTTCCGTTTTTAATTATTTATTTCTATAATTTGGGCACATTAGCGGCTAGCCCTAGTTTTAGTTGTTTTTCCCTATATTATGGACAATTTTCATTATGGTAAAACAGTTTTTGTTGATTATTAAATATAATTGTGAGAGAGTTTTCTCTTGTTAAAGGTTGAGGAGTCCCTTTAATTTTGAACTTATCAAAGATCGAATCTTTGTGGCGTTCACCCCGAACTTATCAAGGAATTAGGCAATCCTTGTGGCGTTCAACAATTCCAGTTGTTTCATCCGTATCGTCAATTTATTGCGTCATGAGGTTTGGGTTGGAATCCTATCGTCTAATTTATTTATTGTTTCTTAGTTTAATCTGATTTAGATTTTTCCTAGGTTTTAATTGTGTTATTCTGCGTGTTTGTTGAGATTCCCCGATTGGGATCGCGTCAAAGCAGCTAAAAGAGTGTTGAGATACATTAAAGGGAAAGAAGATTATAGAATCAGTTTCAAAAAGGCAGAAAATCTGGTGTTGACTGGTTTCACTGATAGTGATTGGACTGGTTCAATTGATGATATGAAGATCACTTCTGGTTATGCTTTCTATGCTGGATCAAGCCTTATTTGCTGGAATTCAATCAAGCAAAATATAGTGGCTCAATCAACAATAGAGGCAGAATATATAGCAGGAACTAAGGCAACAAATCAAGCTATTTAGCTAAGGAAAGTTCTGAATGATTTGAAGTACAATCAATTTGATGCAACCACAATTCTATGTGATAATCAGTCAGTGGTGGCAATTGTAAAAAATCTGGTGTTTCATAGAAATACCAAGCATATAAACATTAAATATCACTTCATCTGGGAAGCTCAAGAGAAGAACAAAGTGAAGCTGATGTATTGCATGTTTGAAGAGTAGGTTGCTGATATATTTACTAAAGCGTTATTTAAGGAAAGGTTTGAAACACAAAGAAAATGTCTTAGTGTTTCCAACAAAAGTGTCAAGGAGGAGTGATGAACTTTGTGTGACACTTTTGTTGTTACAAAGTCATATATTTTACTGTGTATTGTCACATGTATTTGTGATGGTTTTTAGCTTATGTTTAGTAGTTAGTTGGACCAATTAATTTATATATTTGCAAGTTGATGTATTTGACAAGGGAGTAGTTGTAGTAGGTAAAAAACTTGATAGCAGATCACTTTATTTTGTATCAATGTATGGCTATAATATGGAGCCATGTACTGTCATTTTTTTGTGATTTTTATCCAATTTAGTTTTCCTCCTCTTTGTCTTCTAAGTTCCATCAAAATTCAAGTCAAATCTTCGTGTGCAAATCTCGAAGCACAAAGTAGAGTTGTCTTGCCCTTCTCATACTTTTCTATTTAGCCACCCTTTTTTGTAATCTAAATTAATTAACAAAAACAGTGCAACACCATTAGTGAAGCTCCAAATTATACAAACACTGTCAAATGGGTTACTACCTGTTTTCAGTAACCAAAAATTAAAGGTTCAAGTTGTTTTATAGTTAGCATTCAAGATTATTAACAACGTTGAGTTCAGAAGAAAATTTTGAAGAGGCTGAAACAGGAGGGGGAGAAAAGGAAGAGATAATAGAAATCTCACTCCATGCCTTAATAGGTAGTATCAGGCCCAAAACTATAAGGACCCATGGTATAAGGATCCATGGAAGCATAAAGGGGAGAAAAATATCTAAATTGATAAATAGTGGGAGCACTAATAGCTTTGTCGATGAAAAGCTAATAAAGAATCTAAAATGGAATCTAATACCCACAACCCCAAAAAAAGTTAAGGTGGCTAATGGGAAATAGCCATCAGTGAGGATGCCTGCATGGTGCTTGGTGTGGACTAGTTGATTCAATTAGATCATGTTCTGTTTGATTTCACTAAAGGAAGTATCAGCTTTAACTTTGAGGGAAGTCCAATCACACTTCAGAGTAATCAAAGCAAAGAGGAAGGCAGAATTGTGGCAAAAATGGATCTTCATAAATGGGTTCAAAGTCAATCTTATAGGGTACTTACACAGTGAGACTCAAAAGGGGGGAAGAAATTATTGAAACCCCCAAGGAAGTTCAACAAATAGTGAATGAATTTGGATCATTATTTACAAAGCCTAAGGGATTACCCCCTCTCACATCCCATGATCACCAAATCCCTTTTAAAGAGGGGTCACAACCATTTGCAAATAGGCCATATAGATGCCTTTATATACAAAAGGCTGCAATTGAGAAACTAGTCAAGGAGATGCTAGCATATGGGCCCCTTTGCTTCTCTTGTTCTGTTGGTCAAAAAGAAGGATGGTACCTAGCACTTCTGTGTGGATTATATGCAACTAAACTTTTTGAAAATTATGGGTAAATATCCAATGCTCTTGGTAGATGAATCATTGGATGAACTAAAGGGATCTAGATGGTTCTCTAAGGTGGATCTTCGATAAGGGTACCACCAAATTAGCGTGAATGAAGATGACATTTACATAATAGCTTTTAAAACTCAACAGGGGTTGTCTGAATTTAAGGTGATGCCAATTCGGGCTCACCAATGCTCCCGTAATATTCCAAAGGCTGATGAATGAAATCTTTAAAAATTATTTGAGGAATGGTGTATTATTGTTCTTTGATGACATCTTGGTTTACAATAAAACATTAGGAGACCACTGTAAGCAACTCAAGCTTCTCTTAAAAACTCTCAAGGAACATCAGTTATTTGCTAAGAAGAGCACATGCTCCTTTCAATAGTGCAAAGTGGAATACCTGGGGCATATCATTAATGAGGAGGGAGTGGCTGCAAATCCTATGATTATTGAGGCTATGATTAATTGGCCCAAAGGCTATTACATGAGGTTTGTACAAGGCTATGGAACTATAGCAAAACCTCTAATTGAATTACTTAAGAAAGATGTTTTTTGGTTGGAAAGAAATGTAGAGCCCATGTCATTTTATTTGCAGTCAGACCCTTCATCTTTTGCAATGATCAATTTGGTCCCTGAATTTTCAAATTCTTCCCATTTGATCCTTCAGAAATCGCATTTGAGATCTTTCTACTTTTGGAAATGTACATTTTGGTCCATTTTTTAATTGCATGACTGGTCATGAACTTCTTTAAAGTGATAGTTTAGTCCCCAAACTTCCTAGCCTTGAATGTTTTAGCTCTTTTTTCTTCAAAATCTTCAATTAAGTACTAATTTTGCGTTTTCTTGTGATTTTTTCAAGCAGTTGAGTAGTAAACCTATATTAACACAAAATATACACAAATAAGTAGATATTTATCCAAATTACTCCAAAAATACTATCTACAATGTGTGAAATGTCCATGTAAATTGCACTCAACAACGCCTTTCTTTCTCTCTTAGAAATTCCACTAGTTTCCTTAATGAACTTTTGATTTCAACCAACTGTTCATGAGTGTTTAATTTTAAAATATAGAGTATTGAATGGCTTCTGTTCAATTATTAAAATTCCATCTACACTTTCAATTTCTTCTCAATCGAGTTACCCAAGAATATTCAATCGTTTCTACTGGAATATTAGTTCTAGGTTGCATTCAAGAATTCTGCCTCATATTAGGAGGTCTTGGGTTTATTGTAAGACTAAGGAAAGTAAAATTCAAAGCAATGATATTGTTTTATACTCTATATATATCCATTTGACTACATAAATTTGAACCTTAGGACCGGATATTAAGTAAAATTTGTTGTGGTAAACATGAATTGTATATAGTTGCAGTTTTTGGAAAAAGTGTACAATTGATGTTGCACTGGTGATAGGGTGTAAGGTCTATTTATTTTTGCAATACAATTATTAAGACTTATGAAAACAATAAATATTTTGAAAGTGCTAGTGAAATGCCTTACTGGGATTTAGTGTTAGACATTAGACATCTATGATTTTGGGGTATGTTGGGTGAAAGAATGTTAGCAGCGCTTCTTGGTCGTTTAGTTGATCAAATGTGTTTTTCATAGTCTGTACACTTATTATAATTTTTTTGGGTGACAATAAGCAGATATTTTCCTCAAAATGGGAAGACTGAAGAAAACAAAGTCAAATGGAGGCCAAGCTAAGGAGTTGCTAGAAGGATTATGATGCTTGTACAACTTTACTTACAATGTATGATGTGACAAATTGAAATGTATTAATTTTGAAGATGATGTGATGTATGAACTAATAGAATTATGTCACATCAGTGTTGTAAGTAAAAGTTACAAAAAAAATTGTACATGTATCATATTTCCTGCTAAAAATGTGTGGATGAGCATATTTTTAGTCACTTCCATCACTCTCCTTGATATCATTTGGGCTATGTTATGCTCTAATCAAAGATGGTGCAGATGTACAAATATTAAAAGTATAATAAAACTTGTTGCTTTTCTTGCAAAATCCTAATGCAATAATTAACTTTTAGTGGAACTGATTGGCATGATTTTTGCGTATTAACATATTGGGATTTCCACAAATGAAACTAGAGAAAAAGTTTGGGACTTTTGCATTGGCCTATGCTGCACACAAGGCTGCTTCTCCAACTAAATTTCCTCCCATTGTAACTCTTACACCTATGCAGTCATTCTTGAACTTGGTTTGCATAGCTTAGAGCAAAGGTGGTGTTGGGGGAAAAACCCCGAATATGGGTTTATTCCCCCTCTTTTACATCCCCCTACATTTTTCTCCTAATACTAACATTGCTCTTACAAGAGTCTATAAGAATCATTCCAGAACTTGATTTTTATTGCGGGCAGGGGTCTATAAGAATAATATTATCTTGTTTTTTGAGTGTTTGTCAAATTTTTTTTTTATTTCTGTCACTCTTTAAACATATTAGAAGTTGTGTACTTAAAATGAAGTCATTTTCTATGTTTATGTTATAGAAGTGAAACATAATCACAAGAAGACCATATATAGCAGAAAATTAACAATTCATATGATCTAATCTAAGGTTTTGATTTGTGTTTGATAGAAATAGTGAGATTCAATTGTATGTCAAAAAGGCAACAATTACAAACCTGGCCAGTCTAGGTTTGTGATAGGCCGAAACACGCCTGCCTGCCCCATTTCTCTATGGCCAGTCTTGGTGTAAGCTTAGAACTCGACTTTCCAAGGGCCAAGTCCTCAAGCTTGGGTGGCTCGATCTATTTTGGCAACACTGATCCCATGTAAGTTCAACACTTCAAGATGCACAAAATAGCTTCAAAAGCAACATGTCATGGGCTCAGAGAACTCCCCTACTCATGTGACACGGAAAGAATGCTTATATGTTATATTTTAGCTTGTCGGCCTGGTGCCCATAAAGATGACCCAGATGCATGCCAGAATCGACAGTTCGTCCTTTACAAACAGCTCAAATTGAAGTATGCAAAAGTGCTAGAATACTATTTTCAGAAAAACTGCCAGCAATTTAAAAAATAAATAAATAAAATAAATAAATAAATCTAATGGATTATGTTACACTTGATAAATGCAGAACCCAACCAACCACTTTTTTACTACTGACAAGATATTTTTGTTTACTCAACTGAAATTTGGGAGGTTAGAGGCAGCTGCTTCCCAAAGATTATTTCGGCCACTAGTTACTGTAAAAGAATGCTCCTAGAGGAAGGACTACTACGACGAAATATTCAACTCCGTCCGTTCTATCTATTCAACTAAACCTATGAAATTTACAATCTAATTGAGTAATTATACATTCGGGTCAGTGTGGATACTATATATGAGAACTCTATCTAGCAAGAGAACTGTAGAGCATGAATTTGCATTATGGGATTGGCCCAACTAGAGAAACCTAGAGCCTTATTCCTGTAAAAACTGAAAGGATGGACGTTTAAGTAGTTCTGCTGCAGGTTTTACACCTGTAAAATCAGACTCCTGGAGAGAACTGCTAATATCATCGACCGAGAAAGGGATGCTGCAGCAGCAAAACCAAAATAATCAATATCAGAACATAACTTTATTGTGAGTCTAGAGAGAATCTATTACAAAGGTACCTTGAGTTTTCATCCAACAAAAAGGAGTTGCTATCGGCATCATCAGAGTCCCCAGTCATAATATTCTTCATGCTAGAAATTAACTGCAGAAAGCCAAATTGGAATATAGGAAGAGAAAATTGATAAAAACAATTTGAATTCATATTTGCAGTCGGAAGAAGAAGACAAACTTACTTCAGGAGATACGCTGCTAGTATTAAAATTATCATATCCGTTGAGAGTACAGATTCTATAAAGCTGTTGAATCGTTAGCATCTGGAACATCAACAGATAATACAATATCAGTAAAATTGGAAATTACTGATTTTCTGAACTATCATTGCATTGAGGTAAGGTACTAGTATTTTTATCAGTGCAAGAATTCATCACTACTTTGAATTCAAAGTGCATGTCAGTTTGGCATACACTATTAAGAAATTAGAATGACAAAAAAAAAAAAAATTAACTCTTCAATCTTAATATTGTTCAGTGCTATATACACTTTATAAAACAAGGTAAACAAATATAATGTTGAATTCTCCTTAATTTGCTTCCTGTAAATTGGAATCTATAATTGAGAAAATTGCACTAATCCTACTCTCTATCAGAGTGTGAATGGAACGTGAAGAAAGAAACAAAAATTAGAAAATGAGACACGAGAAATTAAGGAAATATTACACAAAGATGGACAAACTTACAGGGCACAAAGCAGAAGTAAGATCGTCATAGGTTATTCGTAACTTTTGGTGTATGACCTGCAGATCAGGTAAGATTGAATTTAATTACAGGCTGTATAAATCTCACCATCTCACCACATGGGTGAAAAGTAATATATAACTTCAGCAATGTTCAACATGTGTCAGTTTCAGTTCAATTGATGATGAATCGTCAGTATTTTCAGGATATGGAATTTTAATTTGAAATAGGAGTTGAATCCAACTCTACTTAATTCTATAAACTAGCATAGCAATTAATAATTTTAACAATTTAAATTCGAAAAAGCTTCAGACCAGATGATCAAGAAATTGCAGTGAATACTGGCAAGTTTTAAAAATTATTTGCATGCAAAAGAACAAGAGATCATACCAGAAACCCTACAGCCTGCCGTACATGTTTTAATTCATCCCAAGATGAGCCCACATACTGAAACATGATTCATAGTTAGATAATCTACAATTTGCATTATGAGCAATCCAAGTACATAAACTTATTGAACTAATGCATTAAAATTATAAGGGAATAGATGCATGGCTTAGAACCAGCTAAAACCAAAAGTCAACCTTTTCTTTTGCGTGTCCACACCAAAGTTCTAATTCATCTAATCCTGCTTTTACATATTCACCATTGCTAAATGTGCAGCACTCTCTACGAAGGAGAAGGCTGAAGAAACGGGCAACAATGTTACACCAAACAAATAAATCTTGTAATAACATTATAAAAAGAAAAAATCGGGGCTTTAGAGCTACCTATTAAAAAGCTGGACGTCTATATAAGAAAAGATCTGCGTGAATATTCTTTGAACAAGGACCGGTGGCACCTGAAACAAGCATTTTAAGATCGGAGTGCAGAGAAATTACAAGGTAATAATATAGTTAGTCTTGCCTACATAATTTTCTTGCAGTGTACTCAGAGTCTTTTCCAGGATTTCAATGATGCTTTTCCAGTCACTGGTTGGATATCTACTGTTGAAGGATAGACCAGATGATTGAAAAGAATTTTCTGCTGGCGTTCCGGGTGCCTGAATTGTTTCTGTTTGCGTTCCGGATGTCTGAATTGTTTCTGTCTGCGTTCCGGGTGTCTGAATTGTTTCTGTTGGCATTCCGGGTGCCTGAATTGTTTCTGTTGGCCTTTCAGGTGCCTGAACTGTTTCTGTTGGCATTGCGGGTGCCTGAATTGTTAGGAAGATAAACATTCAGTACCATAAACAAAAAAATCAGATATGAAGTTCAAAACTCTTTGCACATAGCACAAAAAATTTAAAAGATATTGATAAAAGAAACAGTAAAGAACTGGCATGGAAAATATCCTTAATTGGTGACAGTAAGATGATATTGGCTTCGAAATTAAATAGTTTTTTGAAGGGTGATTTATTTGATCTTTTAAACCTCTATTGAGATGCAGCTAATACAAAAAGATTATACGTCATTTATTCCATTAAGCCCTGAAACACGAAATACAAAATCTAAATACAAGAGAAAAAATAATGTAAAAGGAAACATCATACAGAAACAAAATAAATAATATTTAGAAACAAGGAAGTGATACCTGGATACATGAAGAAAGAAGTGATGACAAGTCTTTCTTTGAATTATCTCGAATGATTCCATAGATCTTCTCGACGTAAGCAGTCAGCTGCTGCTTAAAAAGCAAAGCAGGATACTTTGCCTCAACCTGGCAGACTCTATCAAGTCCGCCAATGGAGAGGTTTGCAGAAGAAGGGGACGAACGAAATCCCTTAAAAAATAGCAACATCATGTTAGCATTATTGTGTATTTGCCCAGATTCCAATTTCAATGCTTAAAACTAACTCATTTTCAGCAATTTGTTAACAGTACTAACAGAATTAACAAATAATATTTGCATACTTGGGCCATCCTTCCAAAAAATGATGTAGGTTGGGGAGGTTTCCGTGGAGTTGATGAACCAGCACTAGTAGATTTTAGGGTTTGCTGAAGCAAAAACAATAGCGTTGATGTGTTGGAGAGCCAGTAAGACATGTGATTATTGTCTGCCTCATTCTGCAAAAATACAAGTTGTTGTCATAATTCTTAATTCATGAATTGCATCCCAAATCATTTAAGCTACAAACAGCAAAGAAGAAAAAAGCTGTACTATTTTGATACAGAATAACATAGTGATTAATTAATAAGACGAGAAAAATATATTTTACTGTAATCTTCGCTTTGGTATTTTGTTGAGTGGAAGACATACAATTGTCAATATAAAACCAATAGTAGCATTACTAACAATTATATGTTGTACATAATGCACTTTCCAAAACTTTTCATTCAAAAAATAACAATTACGGATGATGACCAATTGATGGTAATTTAACCCCTTGACTTCAGAGTGTAAAATGAATGAGTTATGAAATAGAAAACAAATCAATTGATTGTCTTTAAATGAAAATGGAAGAAAAGAAACAAGTGACTGTGATGGACTAAATCAATAAGATCAATACCAAGCCTTATCCTTTGGATGTTATACTCATTATACAAGTCACAAAAATGTGATATATAATGATAGAAAACCAGAGCATCTAGCAATAAAATCTGATAAGATCGTGATATGAGAGAGAAGAAACTTTGCTTCAGGAAGAAAGCAAGAAAAAGAAACACAGCCACAGGCTGGTGTAGGCTGAAACAGAGAATAAATTGCAGGGACTTGCTATGAATTTAGTTCACAGTAATACTAAAAACTAGTATTTTTTATGTTCCTGGGCCTTAGTACACTAAATTCAAATTAAAGTGAAATTTTAGTTCATAATCATAATAAAAGAAAAGTAATCATACGCTGCTTGGACTCCATTATTATGGAGTTTTGAAATAAAATGTATTTTGGAATAGTGATTTTTGGATAACGTGTGGTTAATAAATAAGGAAACAATTTCGAAAGAAAAATGTATTTCTGAAAAGATGGAGCCTAGACTCGGCTAAATTTATAACCTGAAACTAGAAAAAATAATGAATCAAGTAAATCCTAAACTAATTAGGAAAACATCTTAACAAAATAACTACTAAAAGTCTTAGGACGGCTTTAGCATGAAGTAAAATTTCTTGAAATAACCTTCCTGTCCTGAATAATCAATAATCATCTTTATCCTGAATATCATAACCAGGGATTGAGTAAAAGTTACAAAATGCGGCAGAAAGTTTCTGCTTCATTGGCGAACAAGCAGCGTACTGATTGCTGCATGCATTAGCGTAACAAGTTTCTGCTATGGTCGAATGGTACCTCTATTTCAGAACCTATAATCTGAATAAGACGGTCAAATACACTAGTTCTTTCAGCTTCAAAAGATTTCCAGTGAACAAGGCATTTGTATATGGTGAACGCAGCAACTGGTTTTCCTTCACTGAACCCAAGATTTTCTGGGATGCACCTGATAAGAGCATCTACATTCTCCTGCAACAACAAAAAAAGCAAGGTACTCAAATTTGGGTCGATGAATTCAAATTTAAAAAGCGCTTATGAAGATAGCGGAAAAACTAAAAAAACATCCATAAGGCAGGGGAAAGATCAGTCTGAGGTTACAGATTGAAAATTTAGGTGCTACAACATGAGAAAAGATTTTAAACTGCTTCTTGATTTTTCCTTCTACAATTGTCAGCTTTTCCTCATTTTTCATACAATTTAAACATTTCAAAAATAAACAAATAAAACCATAGATGCATCTCAGTCCAAATAGGGTCATGGTACATTCCCGTCCTATGATGCTAAGACTCGGGTGCGGGTATTGGGTACAGGTACTAATTTAAGTGTCGAATCTTTTATTTTCTAAAATGTAAATTACGAGGACATGCCTAAAAGGGTCCAAATTTCAGACACGGGTACGTGGTCTTTCAAACTTTAAATTTTTCCCAAAGGTTTACATGTAAAAAAGTTACATATTTTTCCCAAAGACTTACATGTAAAAAAGTTAAATAATAATTAAGTGGCAAATTGATAAAAGAGAGAATGTGTCACTTAAAACTAAAACCAACAAGAAATTTATACTGCACATGGGCCAAAGACTGAAAATACTGCACATGGGCCAATTTTATACAAATATGAATTGCACATGGGCCAAATTGCAGATCATTAAATGTTTCGGGCCAAACACATTTGAATTGAATTAGGGTACACTTTCGTCATCTTCCTCAGTGTCTTTTCATTTCTGTCCCTCTTCCTCAGCACTGTAACACTGTTGTCTTCATTTCTTCTTCCTTCTGCCCTTCTTAGCCATTTTAGGGTGCCGTGTCCGCATAAAAATTGAAGTGACTCCCCATATTTCAACTCAGGAAATGTTTGGTGTTGACACTTGTATGCCGACCGAAATGGGGAGTCCAAGCATCACAGTTACCTTCTCATTCCCCAACCAACACCATAAAAGGATGCAGTAGCCATTTTTTTATGTGATTGGCACCAATGTCGAAAATCAACTTATTTCGCAGGAATAGAATGAACAAGGATTTCAATGTCATTTTTACTGAATGGGAATAAAAAATTTAATAATTAAATTCTTTTCATTTGTTTACCTAACTTCTCTCATAAGCCAAAGAAGGCAAGAGGCGCAAACAGAAACAAAATCAACAAAGTTGAGAGGAAACGACATACACGATGCCTTTCCATAATGGATCTCCTCAATGTGTCATGAGATACAGAGCCAAATCTTATTAATGGAGTTGCATTCGGAGGTTCCTGTATCAAACAGCTCTATATCATGAACATGTTGAGCCAATACTTTTGCATGTAATATAGCCGAGTACATTTAACATCAGCATGCTACTGTATAGTATATAGTTCACATACCTGATGACCATTCTCTACAGGCTGCAATTGGAAGAAAAGGAGAGTAAGAATAAACACAATGGAAACAAAAGAAAGAATCGACGGTGTCCTAAGTTCCTAACCTGAGTTGTAGGAGTTAAATGTCCAGACATTTTCCCAGCAGCGGAATTTATCAAAGCTTGCTGCCGGAGAATCTGGTCCTCAGTTTCCATATCTGAAAGTTTCTCTTCGAGTCTGAAATTAGACAGAATCAAAACACAATCACAATCAGAAAGTATAATGTTCATGCTTCATAAATTACACATTATAGAAAGAATTATCATTGGCACTTGAAAACTAGAAAGAAAAAAAGGAGGGGGGGGGGGGGGGGGGGGCATGGCGAAAGCAATAATATCCTTTAAAGAGCTGACTTGTATTTTAAAAAACGATCAGCAGATTGAAGTCTATCATAATAGCAACCTTTGCATATCAGTCTTCAACTGAATAATCTTTGATTCTGCCTCCAAAACCTGCCTTAATCGATCCTCACTAAGTTTGCTTGTTTCCTCGTATTTCTTCTCTGTTTCATATATTCTCTTTTCTAATGAACTTACTAAAGCCTGAAGAAACATTTTTCAATTTGAGAATTACACATCAGAAGTTGCAGATACAGATCTCACATCTCACCAAGAATCAAACAGAAGATTCTTGAATTTCGAGAACTAACCTTAAGCTTCTCATTTTCAGATGTTAGCTTATTGACCAGATCCTGATCAACAACAGGGTCTTTTACAGAAGAGACCTCTTGTACAGCAGAGACCTCGTGTACTGCAGAGACCTCTTGAACAGCAGACACATCTTGTACAGCAGAGACCTCCTGTACACCAGGGACCTCTTGTATACCAAGGACCTCTTGTATAACAGGTACCTCTTGTATAACAGGAACTTGCTCAAGCAACTTCTTCACAGTTTTTCGTTCCTTTATCAGTAGTTCTTTGGTTTCAAGAAACTGAATTCGCATTTCCTCCAAAGCAATTTGAAGTTCTAAATTTTCCTGAGTTCTGGCATCCTCAATGTCAGCCTAAAGAGTTATCCATCAATTAGGGGAACATGACGTCAAAGAAGTAAAATTTTGTAATCGTGATCTATCGTGCCTAATATATAGAAAGATGCACTAACCAGTTATGAACTTTTTTTTAACAGAGGCAAATAATTACTGAGAGATATTTATTACACAAAGGGAAAATCTAACATAGATCTTATAAAGAAATATTACCCTCATGCGTTTCTCCAGCTGCAGTTGCCAAGTTAATTCTTCAACTTCTTTTTCCAGCTTGCTTTTAGCATCTTGAAGTGCACCAGTTTCCTTAGCAGCCTGAATTATGGAAGATAGTCATTTTTTATGGTAACATAAGCATTTGATGATTCAAGTAGAAGGCTTAGATACTTTGCAAAAAAATTAGGCTCTTCAAATTTCACAACTTAGAACGTTCAGAAAATACTGAGCAATAAATTTCACATCAAACACCAGCCTGAATATTTGTTTATTTAAGAGAAATAAGTAAATCACATTACATTTAACTGAAGTGAGCAAGCATTTGTTGTTCATATAACACATTCTGGTAAAGCAAAGCACCTAAATTATTGCTATGTGAAGTAGATAAATTATATCACCAAGCATCCACATGTGGGTTCAATGTTAGAAGAGGCAAGTATGTTTCAAAGACCCAACACCTCAGGGAAACAAGCATCACATGGATGCCATCCCTTTCTACTAACATACTCGGGTTCAGCACATGTTTCAGCAGTTGAGATTCATTAAGAAAGCATTGTCATTCTACAAAGATTGATAACTTAAAGAACTAGTGTACCTTCACCAGCAATTTGTCGAAATACAAATACAATTAAAAAGAGAAACTCACCATTTTAAGCTTACGTAGTTCTTTGCGAGCCATTCTTCCTCTCCAGGCACATTGGGAAGTAATTGCTGCTTTCTTCAACCTCAAATACTTGCAGCGGGCCAAGTATCCTTGGCAGTGACTCTGGAACAAATTCCATCATATTAAAGAGGGAGGTTTTTAAACAGAAAATTTACTCTTAGACATGGAAATCAAAAGGAAGTTGCATCATTGTGAAAAAAGATGGACTGGCTAATAATGAATGCACATGAGTCATAACTAAGTTGTCATCATTCTAAAAGTCTACTAGCTATAAGATCTGCACATTTTTTCTGGTAGATGAGAAAATGTTTGTCCACTTCTCTGGATAAAGTAATTGTAAGGAAATTCTGTGAACATGTAGGCATAACAGCTACTTCCACATATCAGAGGATATAAGTTAGATGATTAACTGGAAGATGACAAATGCAATTTAGTCAAACCTAAGTGAACTCAGGTAAACTAACGGAAGGTATCAAACAAAGCAGCTTTGACCTGATAACGATGATCTCATTAATATAGATCCTCAATTAAGAAGGCTGGAGTAGCTTCAGTAAGATCGGCTAAATTTAAATTTTACTGATCTATGTAAGAGAGTAAAAAGAAAGGACACACCGTGCCAACAGAGCCATTTTTATATATTAAAATCAATAGCCTTGTTTATGTATTAAAATTACCTGGATGAGGATGACTGCTTTTGTTTGCTTTCTAAATTGGAGCAGTCTGCGAGCAGCCATTCCACGTATTCCTGCCTGAAGAGAAAGAGCGGAGGAGACCAATAATGCATAAGCTTTCCTAGAAAGAAGCATACGCACATCTTTCTGAATCGTTGAAGCAGCAGCTTCTTGTCTTTTGTGTTCATAACGTTGGCGTGCAACTTGTCCTATTATGATAAAGAAGCCATTAATAAACAGACACACATACGAATATGATCACTTGGAATAATGAATATAATCTCATAAACAATACTAGAATAATAAAAGCAAACCCATTTTACGTTAGCTATACCTCTACACCAAGCTTGAATTTGTACAACTGAAGTACGTGATGAGATAAAAAGTTTTCGAGCTGAATGTGAACGAACTTCTCGCTGAATAATGCATGCAGATTTTCCTAGGACCTCAGCTCGACAAGCATCTAGTTCTGCCATTTGACCGACTCTCAAAAATACTTTTGTTTTTCCAATCTACAGCAATACATGATTTGCATGAATAGTGCCTCAGCTCGTTCGACAAATAAAGAGTAATCAGTATGTGATTAATCAAAAGCCTAATTAGAACTCTGCATCAGTACAGAATGAACCAATAACATGGGCCATTACTTTGTTCTGAGGTGAATAAGAGATGCCAGAACTTTGTTTGAGGATAAAGGGCCTAACAGCCTGGTGACCATTCTATCTTTATATGTGAAAGGTTCTGAGCCCTTGTGCAAGTTGCTGACATGCAACAAGTCTTTCAGCAATTTTTATTTTATTTTATTTTTTTTAAACTATTGTGCTTGTGGACAAATCCATATAATTTGGCCACTTTCATGACGAAGAAAATATTTTGGAAACTCAAGAATAAGGTACAAATAACTAGTGAGCAAATAGTAATGATACTCCATGTCAATGTACTCACTACTCAGGGCTCAACCTTGTGAAATGTGAACCAACTGAAAATGAGATCATGCACGGTCAAGTGTTCTGAAAAAACTGTAGCTAATTGTCCATACACGAGATAGTATATGTGCCCTATTCATCCTAGCATACAAAAATGCCCACTAATCTAACACAAACTTAAATCGCAAAAGCATCAAAGTCGGGCCAGAACTATTTAAATGTTAATGAGAGAACTAACCAGAAAATATGGAATAAATAAAAAATACCTGATACCCTTTTAGGCCAGCCTTCTCCAAAAGTCTTCTACAAGCAATGACCTCATCGCAACTAACAAAGTGTATAAGAGAAAACATTATAGAGAAATGACTATAGAAGGAATCTAAGAAAGCTTTAAATAGGGAGTGAGCTTAAACTGTCTCTTTAGCATTTAAACATGTAGACCTGTTGTACTTGTGTTAATTGAATTGTATCTCATTCGTCTTATACATGGATAAATGAAGAAAAATTCTTAATTTTTTGTTTGAAAATATATGTCAAAGGATAAAAAGATGGTACCTAGAGTTTAAGGTTTGAAAAACTACAATATCAAAACATTAATTTATGTTGTTACATTTAGTTTGAATGGATTCTCTATCCTCTATCCTACCTAAAGTACAAGGTAAAAAATTGATATATTTTACGATCATCTCTAACACGTGTAAGATCTCTTTACCAAATCAACCTCAAACTATCCAATCTAAGAAGCACGGATTCCGATACATATTTATAATACAATACAATACAATACAATACGAGACGAGACGAGACGGGTACATAAATATAATTATCCAATCTAAGCAGCACGGTATACGTAATTCTAACACAATACAATATGATACAGGTACGCCAATACAACTTTTTAACAAAACTTAGGATATGCAATTGTCACATATTTCATAAGTTAAATATAAAATTCAGCATAGTTTCATTATCCCAAAAATAATTAAAATAAAATAAAATACTAAAGCATTTTACCTTAATCCTTAATTGTCTCAACTTCATTTTCTTCAACATCACCATCATCAGCTTCTTCATTACCATTAAAACTAACACTATTTTTTACTTATCTAGTTATAGATTAGTAACCTCAAACAGAAAATATCTTCAAGAGTATCAAGTGAGTCTCCGACAATATCCCACAAACATTTTGGATTCTCCTTTTAAATAAAGATTTAATCTTTTTTTTTTTTTATTAAAGATGCAGATGCTAGATAGCTTTGAATATTTCTCAGTTTTCTCATGTGGTAGGCACACAATTATATAATTACTTTATCAATGTTGTCTGGTATGTACTTGTGTTGCATATCATATAGAGAGAGTGATTGAGGAAGAAAGTGGGGTGGCAGTGTTGAGTGGTGATTTAATGGAGAGAACAAAAGGGATTAAGATAATATAAAATTATAACACAGTTAAATGTGACTTTGCCATCTAGCATGAAAGCATGAGCATGCTTTTGATGTAGTATCAGACCTAGTATTGGTAATATATTTCACAACACTCATTTACTTTCACTCCAATCATTTCCTCTTGTTTCACCTTGTTTGTGCTATTATTGGACCTTATTGATATAGTATCGATCCGAAGCTTGGAAATGGAGTATATAGGACAAGCCATACTTATATCCATTTCAATCGTCTGCTCAGGTTTCCCCTTGTTTATTATCGAACCTATTCTTGGCTGTTCCCTATTCGTGCCTTGTTTTTATGTGTCCATTTGCATGCAATCGTATGAAACATCAATTAAATATCGCCTTCTAATCTACTATGTGAACTCGGATGGCTCTCTCTAGAAAAACACTAGTTGATTTGAAAATGGATGCTTTAAAAAAAAATCGTGAGAAAAATAGAGTGCCACTTCAGGCAGGGAGAAAGATGCCTAGATTCTCAAATCTAATGCAGTCAGAAATATATAATAATATATCCAGCTACTCCGTTTGACATTGTTCTCGGAACTTAGCAGTTCACTTTGGAGTCATTAGCACTTCATTCTTTACGAATTTGATTTCAAGAAGCAGATCTTTATGAAGTCCAAAGAGTATAACAAGCAACATATGAAGTTCTCAGGGAGTAGGGGTCACAGACATCACACATCAAGCCAAGCAACCCATACTAGTAAAAGACAAATGTCTCAACTGAGAAAGGCGTGCAGCTGGGAAGCTGAAAATCTTGGAAGGGAACTCATCGTACTGGATATAACAACAGCTAAGGGAACTACCTTAAAATACTAGGCTCAAGAATTTTGAAACGACTTATGAATTCGTCAAATGTTTTTCGAGTGGGATATCCAGCACAACTAATCCTGATTGCCTCCATAACTCCCTATAAAGAAGTAAGTGTTCAGAATGCTTGGAAATGCAACATCCGGTTACAAACATACAACATGGACAAAACTGATCCAATCCTAGTAAAGAACAAAAATAAAATCTGAAACTAACCCCACATCTAAGTTGCTGCAGCACATTAGAATTCTCAAAGATAGCAGGCTTTAAAAGATTGTTAGGCTTCACACAACGAACGTAGTGTGGCTCTGTAGCACTGAGTGTCTCAAGCAGAGCTTGCAGTTGTTGCTGTAAGGTATATGAAATGGAAATAAATCTGGAAGGGCAAAATAAGAAACCTTCTGGCATTGAACAAATATAATGAATGAAATGAACCTTAAACTGAGAACCAATGGAAGAGAACTTTGATGTTTTAGAAGATTCCTCAGATAAAGGTGGGAAAAGGCCAGACACAAATGAGCAACTTGAAGCACTAAGGAGGGCTTGATGCTCTCCAATGACATAGTCTTTGTTCTTATCCAAGAATAATTCAGTCTGATAATTGACCTGAAATCAAAGCCTCCTCTGTGAAACTCAACTAAAGCAGCAAGGGGCATTTTTCTCGTTAAATACTCGAATACACCGCCATTATTATACAGTTGAATACTAAAATATTTACATACATCACCAGCATAATGGCAAATGGTGAACCCAGTCCGTGACAACTTTGGCTTGGTAAAGCGTTTGTGATCTTTGAATGTCTGGTATAGCTTTTCTGCAAATGTCTCGTGTGTAGATCTTGGAAACATGCTATAAAAAATAAGCATATTAATAAATCAATAAATATAAAAGAACATGACAGACAGATTTTAACATTACTGAGAAAGAAAATAAGAATAATAGTATGTACATACCAAGCTTCATCAAGAAGAGCAATAATGCCACCAGGTTTCTGAGAGCAATAAAATATATCAGATTTATAAGCTTCGGGCCACAATACTAGAAAAATATTTTAAACCAAAAAAAATACAAAAGATAAAATGAACGTAAAACAAGAAATGTACTGTTTAGCATGGCTTGTTATCTCTTTTTAATGTTAGTTACTACAAAGGAAAAGGAACTGCATTTAGAAACAACCAAGATTGACATAAATAAGCTGCCACTAAGAAATCAGATAGTTAAGGTTAGAGGATGCACTGCAATCAAACTTTGATTACTTAATAGAAGACAAGGCTCAGAGGAACTGTAAGTTTGAAAGTTCAGCATGTGCACTAGAGTCTGCCTCATGGTGTACATATATATATACACACACACACACTACACATCTTTAACCATTTTCATTTATGTGCCAAGTATAACGAAACACATGGCATGAGTATATAGTAATTTTTATGCATTCCTTTTCTTCAAGATTACATAAATCATATTTATTCTTCAATCATTTCCATCTTATTAAGTGTGCAAACCAACAGTTTCTTCAGAACTAGAAAGGGCCCATTTGCAAGCTTATGTTTTTTGTAGAAGAGTTTTCTAAGGAAGCAACCTTGGTCAATTTCGTCTAAAAAAATTTCTTGACACATGAAGCACTTTCAAAATACTATCCAAACTTTCCCAAAAGTAACTTCTTAGAGTATGCCTGGAAAGTATTTAAAAAAGAATTAAATTATAAATAGATAGAAATTAGTCATGGATAATACTTTTGGATGCATCGAAATATGTGACTAAAAATAGCTTGAGTGTTTATAAACGATTCATAAACATGAGTCAAATAGTAACTTAGTCTCAAAAGAGCCTCTTGGCATTTCACAAGCTTTGCCAAACACCCTAGAAAAGGGGACCATTGAAAATGCATAGGTTCGTACCTTTGTTAACGGGGTAATTAGTACAAAACGTCCTTACATTTCACTTGTCTTATGCAAAACGATCCTACCTTTCATTTTTTGGCATTTTGACCCTTAATTCAACCTTTTGTTGTGCAAAACATCCTTTTATCCATTTTCATCCAAATACCTTGTTAAGTAAATGGCATTTTAGTCTTTTCAAAAAAATAAGAGAAAAGAAAGGTTAATTAGCACAAAACCATCCTCACATTTAACTTTTATTGTGCAAAAAATCTATACATTCCAATCTTTGACATTTTCACCCTTAGTTTCATCCTTTATTACCACAAAATATCCTTACCTTTCATTTTTATAGTGCAAAACACCCCTACCTTCCAATTTTTGACATTTTCACCTTTAATTCCACATTTTATTGTGCAAAATGTCAATTCCGTCCATTTTCATCAAAATGCTTAGTTAAATGAAGGGTATTCTCATCTTCCCACAAAAAATAAAAGGAGAAAAGAAATAAAAAAAAAACTAAGTCTTCTTATCCAATACACCACCACAAAAATCAGAGTGGACGAATATGTGTGACAAAAAGTGATTATTGAAATAAATGAGTGAATTTTTTTTATTTTTGGTTTTATTTTGAAGTGGGATTGGGGTGTTGGGTAAGAAGACTCGGCTCCTGTTTGATGGCCATTTTAAAGAGACGGTGATGTTTTCAATAGTATTTTTTTGGAGAATGTGTGGTTATAGAGTATGAAAAAGTTTTGATTTTACATGCAGAATATTTTATTATGAATATTGGGTTGAAAATGAATACGAGAAAAAAGAGTTTTGAAAAGAAGGGAGACAAACAAGGGCTGCATTTTCTTATTTCTATTCTCCTTTTATTTTTTATGGAAAGGCGGGAATATCTTTCACTTAACTGAGCGTTTGGATGAAAATAGAAGAAAATGACGTTATGCACAATAAAATCACAAGCAACAACAAACAGAAATTGGATTAGAGAAAATAGATACGTCAATGGACCTTTTCTATAAGATCAAGAATATCTTGATTATCTACGAACTCTATGTAACTCCAATCAATTTCTTCTTTGGTATACTCTTCTTGCTCCATCTTGAAAACATGCTGCCAAAATATATAAAATGTTATCTTATATCATGTTTAATACTTTCCTTAGATCTTATTATTCAATTTTTTTTTAACACTTTAAAATTTTTATAGTAAAGAATTAGACCATATATATCATATATAAACCTGATTGAAATGTTGCTGCAGTTTCTCATTGGTCAAATTGATGCAGAGCTGCTCAAAGCTGCAGGATATGCAAAAAGTTATTGAAAAATTAGGCATCAGTAGTGTGGAACTTCAGAGTCTAACAACTAACAAGCACCATATCATTAAAAAAAAAAATGTGCAGCAGTTTATGATTTTATTTTGCAATCACAAAAATTGCATATAAGAAAAACATCATGCACATAATAGTACTATCGCATAATTTTCTTTTGTAAGTAAAATATAAATAATTGATTATTCAATGTACATGCAAAAAATTTAACATCTTAAGCAAAAATAAAATAAAATGGTAATAGAACTAAAACATTCAAGTCCAAAGGCAACTATTGGATAGAAACGTGGCTTTTATGCAATATTCTCCAAGATATTAACCTCTGTTATGATGAAAACAAAGCATACCGGTTAAGCACCTGTTTGTCTTGAAACTCTCAAAGCCGTAAATATCCAGAACACCAATTAAGAATTTTGAATCAGGATCTTGGCCAATAGAATTATTAATCTTGTTCACAAGCCTAAGTCAGAAAACAATCAGAAAACAATTAAGCTCCAAGTCAAATATAATCAACATCTAGCAATGAAGATGATTTAACAGAATGTCACAGTCCGAATTCAACTAACCAATCAAACAATTTTGAATAGACAATTTTAGCTAAAGCATCTCTGCTGATGGCAGCAGCATCTGGATCTAGGCTTTTTGTTATGGTCTCATCGCGAGTTACTATGACACGTTTGCATACGGAGTCTTCAAGTGACTTCTCATCACACCTATACAAGATTTTTAGATGTGTATAGTTTCAGTTGTCACTACAAAACACAACTAAACAAGGGTACTGGGAGAATTATGAAGTGGAAGAATATCACTTACATAAAAAGCTCAGCTGCAGTTTTCAGATGGAATTGAGACTGACCATCCTTGGGTTGTGAAGCATCAGTTTCACTTTCCTTCGCAAACTCAATATTACCCAAGTGAAGAATTGCAGCTACAACTCGGAAAATTGCATCCTGCCAATTGAAATATAACCCCTGAAGTTTGAAATAATCTATATAACCAAGAATGGCATATAACTAGTTATACCTGTTCATCAGAGCTGATCCCAACGACATCCATAGCCCTCCTTGTAGAAAGATATTCCTTGGAATCATTCACTCCATCCAGTTCATAACAATTCGTCTGGTTCAAGTAATGGTACGTCCTTGGATTTTCCAATTTGTATTTTTTGACATCCTATGGAGAGATATGGTGTAAAAATAGGGTGCCAAAAAATTGAAAATCTGGTTAAAATCATATATACAGTGCCATGGTGTGCAGACTTGTATTCACCATGCTTTATTGCAGAACGTTAACAGATGATAAAGTAGAATATTTCAGGAACCCTAAGTTAAGCAAGCAATAGGAACTACATCAGTTTTATTATGGGGGTGAATGGTTACACAGATTTAGACACAAATGCATTACATTGCATTGAAATAAGATACATCAGACAGTGTATCAAAAGGCTAATTGAGGCACGTCTCGAGGAAAATCGCCTTGAGGCTTCTCAACTGAGGCTTTTTTTTTTTTTTTTTTGCGAGGCTTGCATTTTTTATGTTGAGGTGCACGCCTCAAATCACCTGCTTCAAGGCGTGCGCCTCGAATTAAACTTCCAGATTTTTTATTTTTTTATATAATTAATACAAATAACTAAGAAAAAACAAAGAGATTGGAAAATTAGTTTATGTAAATTTCTCAAGGATCGACGTCGGCAATTGACATCTCCAAAATATGTAGTAGATCATTTGGTTCGCAATGAGGCTTCATTTGACGATGAATAGGTTGTTGGTTATGATGGTGAAAGTGGAGATGAAGTTCCTTCAAATGAAAATGAGGAAGTTATTGGAAGCTTTACAAATACTCAAAGTCAACGAAAAAGAAAACTATCGGAAATAGGTACAACTACAAGTATTTTTGCAATTAAACAGAATTTCTAATTATGTAACAAAATTATTAATGGTCTCTTTCTATTTTCTTTATCCCTTTTGCCGATATGGTGAAGGATAAGGTAGAAGATAAGGGAAAGGAGAAGGTGCAAGATATGGGGAAGGGGAAATAATTTTGCAGTTGATGAATGATGATGATGAAGAAGAATGGATAGACATCGATGGTGAAGATGAAGAACATGATTTTGGAATTAGATATGATGATAGTTCCATGGATGATGACACTAGTAGCAATGAGTGATGACTCATGATGATCCTATCACAATTTTTAAGACCGATGACTTGTTTGTTTCGTGATTTTAATTTCTATGGACAATCTTTTTTTAAGTATACTTCTATTGAATTAAGTATGCTATATTCCATTTTTTTGGCAATATTTTGATTTTTTTTTAGGCTACCCTCGCCTCGTAACCATAAACCGCCTCAGTACCAATTTTCGTCTTTTCGAACACTAACATCAGAAAAATAAGTATAGTTCTACAGTAAAAGATAGATGGTCCATTTTGCAATATTTATCCCATGTATTGAAAAGAAAGCTGATTCCTCAATTGCCTAAGGTCCCAAAGATCAGTAAATTCTGTTTTCAAGAATATAAAAAACTTACAATGCTGCTACTCATCACGAGGACTTTGTATTACGCAATTGGCATACAAACTAGGGTACAGGCAAATCAGCTGCCTCAACTCAATTATCAAGAAGGAGATTCTCTTATTTAATGGTACTAGAATCTAGAATAGAAGATTATATAATATCGAACTCCACAGCCTACTTATTCACGTGAAAAAATTTATTTGATATTGATAGCAAAATTCTAATTTTATAGTTTGATGATGAAAAGTAATATATTGAAACCTAAATAAAAAGAGGACATACTAAATTATACTCAAAGCGTAGGCAAAAGTTAACCATGTCAAACGAAGGTTCCCAGCAGATTCTCAGCATTCTATAGCTAAAAATCAGTCAGCAGATTTCCAGCATTCTACACCTAAAATCAGCAAACAGATTTCCAGCAGATTTCCATCATTCTATAACTAAAAATCAGCAAGAAGATTCCCAATACTCCACTGCAGATTCCCAACCATTTGTACAGCAGATTCCCGGCAATTTATATTTGTAGTATTTGATTTTTTCCTTAGTTTAGGATATACTAAATGGAGGATAAATATAGATAGCTTTGTACATGGTAGGTTTCCTATTTAAAGAGCTATAAATCAGCATGTATTTGTACTGTATAAAGGGAATGTCTAACAAATACATGATATATTTTTCTAAAAAAAAATCTCTCATTTGTCACATAGCCACAACTCTGAAAACTCTTGTCCAGTTCTTCGATCTCTTTTTTTTCTTGATCAATTTCATGAGCATCATGTCTTCAGACAAGTCTAATGCCTTCTTGATTTGTTTTAATGGAAAAAACTACTCACCTTGGGAATTCCATTTCAAAGTTTTTGTCAAAAGGCAAAGATCTATGGGGTCATGTTAATGGTCGCAAACCTTTTCCTAGTAAAGAAATGGACACGGATCTGTACGCTAATGGGAAGTCAAGGATGTCCAAGTCATCATAACATAGATTCTCGGATCTGTTGAATCCAACCTCTTCTTGAACCTCCGACCATCAAAGACTGCTGTTAAGATGTGGACTTACCTCAAGTAGGTCTATAGTTAGAACAACATTGCTCGTTGATTCCAGCTTGAACTTGATTTGGCCACTCTCCAACAGGACAGACTCTCTCTATCTCTGGTTTTTACTCTACTTTCATGAATCTTTGAGCTGAACATTCAAACATTGTCTATTCTACTTTACCATCTGAAGGTCTGAATATCATTCAATCGATCCATGAATTTCATTCAATTGATCCATGAAAGTATTAAAAACTACGTTCTTATGAAACTAAGACCTGAATTTGAAACCATCCAATCCAATCTTATGAACCTGGAGCTTCTCTCCTCCCTAGATGCATGTTTCATTGATTTATTTTGTGAACAGCGCCTCCTCACTCAAACCACCATGAAAGAACGTCACTCCACCTCTTCTCCTGCTCACATGGCCTTTGCAGTACAAGGCAAGCCAACAGACTGAGACATGAGCACTATCAAGTGCTTCAGTTGCAAAAATATTGGTCATTTGGCTTCAAATTGTTCCAAAACATTTCTGCAAATACTGCTAAATGGATGGCCATATTATCAAAGAATGTCCTAGTCGTCTCCCAAGAAATCTGATGCAGCATATAATGTCATAGTTGGCTCTTCTAAAGCTTGTAGTTCTGCAGATATTGCTCATCTTAAACAAAACTCCACCCTTGACTCCTGAAATGATCCAACAAATGATCACTTCTGCATTCTCTGCTTTAGGACTCTCAGGTAAACCCTTCTCTACATTTTCTCCTGGCTTTTTGATACTGTGGCTTCAAATCATATGAAAATAGTGCCAAATCTCTTACCAATGAACACAAATATTCTGGAAATCTTGAGATTGGCAGCTCTTTACCAATTACAGCCATTGGTGATGTTTCTTCTTCTCTAACCGATGTTTTCATCTCTCCCCTTACCACTAATTTTGTTTTTTCAGTCAATTGGTTGAAATGATTGGAAAGTGGAGTTCTTTAAATCTGGTTGTATTTTGTAGGATCAACAGTCCAGAAAGATGATTGTCAGGGGGCCTAAAGTGAGATGTCTTTTTCCTTTTCCTTTCCCTTTACCTTTACATTCACCTTCGTCTCCATGTTTGTCATTACTTTTTCTCAATTGTAATTTTGTTCATGTTGATTGTTGAGCATGGCATAAACGTCTTGGACATCCAAACTCTTAATTTACTTGATAATTTGCTCAACTCTTGTTTACTTGGGAATAAAGTAATTTTATCTTAATGTTGTACAATTTGATCGCAATTCTTGTAAGCTTGGTAAAAGTAATACACTGTCATTTCCCATTCACACATGTTTCAGCAACTATACTTGCCCCTCTCAGACACAATACTCGAGTTCGTAGACCCCTAATAGGTTTGGTTTCACTCCTTTATCATTGATGGTCACTTTGTATTCTATTTCTATTCCCTCGTGTTATAAATAGGCAGTGGAGCTTGAGTGTTTGAAGAAAACTAATGAAACAGAACTTCTAGCACTTAAAGAAAACCAGACTTGAGATGTTGTTCCATGCCCCCCATCTGTAAAATCAATTGGGAGTAAAAGGGTATTCTCCATTAAGCTTCGTTCTGATGATACTTAAGATCGATTCAAGACTCGATTGGTGGTCCTTGACAAAAAGCAATAATATGCCTGGTCTATAATGAGACATTTGCACAAGTGGCCAAGATGACCGTTGTGTGAACAATACTAGCCCTTGCCGCTTCTCAATTGGAGCCCCTATATAAAATGGATGTTAAGAACGCATTTCTACACGGTAATCTCAAGGAAAGCATTTACATGAAACTTGCCTCTAGTATGCTTATTTCCTCACCAACTCATGTTTGCAAACTAATACGTTCTTTATATAGTTTGAAATAGGCGCCCAGAGTATGGTTTGGAAATTTTCAAACCTCTCCTTGGCTTTTCGTTTACTCAAAGTCAATATGACTCCTCTTTTTCTTACATGGGACCTCTAGTGGCATAGTCGTCCTCCTTGTTTATGTGGACGACATCATTATTACTGGTTCACATATTGTATCCATCTCTATAATTCAGAAATTATTGCATTCTAGTTTTCACTTGAAAGACCTTGGCCAGCTCACCTATTTTTTAGGGTTGGAAGTTCTTCATCAACCTCAGGGTCTCTTCGTAAATCAAACCAAGTATATTCAGGATCTGATTCAGTTGGCAAAACTCACAGACAATACTTCGGTGGATTTCCCAATGGAAATTAATGTCAAATATAGACATGATGAAGGGAAGCTCCTTAAGGATCCGATCCAACTCTACTGAAAGTTGGTTCGTAGTTTTATCTATTTAACCATCACTCAACCGGACATCTTTTATATTGTGCACACCATCAATAAATTCATGCAAACACCTCAACATCTCCACCTAGTCCTTGTCTGTCGCATCATTGTTGCATCCTTGACACATCTATTCGTGGCTTATTCTTTCCTACTAGTACTTCACTCCAGCTATAAGCTTGACGCTAATGGGGCAAGCTATTCGGACACCAAGAAATGTACTATTGGATGGTGTTTGTTCCTTGGTGATGCTCTTATCTCTTGGAAATGCAAGAAATAGGATAGGACTGCAACTCCAAATCATCCAGTGAGGTTGAGTACCGCACCATGACTGTTGCGTGCTCTGAGAACTCCTCACAGAATTTGGTTTCTCCCAAGTTCAACCTACTCCACTACATGCTAACACTAATTCATCCAAATTGCCACAAACCCAGTCTACCACGAACGCACAAACCACATAGAAGTTGATAGTCACTTCATCGCGATGCCTTTGATCGCAAGGCTATCATCCTTCCACATATATCAACTACTCTACAGCTTGCAGATATCTTGACCAAATCCAGGACCCATCAACGCCATCATTTCCTAGTTAGCATATTGATGATTGTGAATCTACCAACATCAACTCGAGGGGGATGTCAAAGGAAGGTTCCCAGCAGATTCTGAGCATTCAATAGCTAAATATCAGCCAGCTGATTTCATGCATTCTACACCTAAAATCAGCAAGCAGATTCCCAACAGATTTCCATCATTCTATACTCAAAAATCAGCAAGCAGAATCCCAACAGTCACTACAGCAGATTCATTATAATTGTCATCTTTGATTTTTTTTTCCTTAGTTTAGGATATACTAATGTAGGATAATTATAGATAGCTTTGTACACAGTAGTTTTCCTATTTAAAGTTTTGTACTATGTGCTTGTTTGAGACCCATTATAATTAGATTATTTGCGATAATGTATTTTGGAATAGTGATTTTTTGAAGAATGTGGTTAAAAATTAAGAAGAAAAAAAATGTATTGGAGAATGTGAAGGTGAAAGCAAGACTAAAAAAAAAGTATGAAATTACAATGGGGCTCAAATAAGGGATACATAAAGGGAATCTCTAACAAAGAGATGATATAGTTTTCTAAAAAAACTCTCATTTGTCAAACCATACGAGTCTTATCACTAGGTCAAAATAGTTATCTCCATTGTCAATTTATTTGTTGGTCAAATCAATATTCCAAAACAATTGGGACAGTTTCAATGTCACTAGAGCTTGACCAAATATGAACTAGGGCATTATAAGACTGCAATGGTGCCTAATGATTGCAATGTGAACTAGGGCATTATAAGACTGCAATGGTGCCTAATGATTGCCTGAGATCTGATGGTCAATGCTTACCCAACTATCCAACAGTTGTAGATTTTTGGTTCCGCGAACACATAAGAGCTGTATAATAAGCTTGAGGTTAACTTGGGATAACTATTGTGGGGGAAATGAGAAGGGGCCAAGTGCTTAATTTTAATGTTATCTTTCAATGCTTCAAGTCACCTCTTGTTGGCACAAGACTGTAGGGGCATATATAATGGTCAAGTTTTCAGAAGATAACCATAGAAAAGCATGAGCAATAAAAAGGTGGCTTCATGTTAAAACTATCAGAAGGGTCAAGGGAAATTTAGCGAAAAAATCCAGACTATCATTTATGATGACATAGCACAAAAATCATTGCAATATTTCAAAATCTGGGAAACAGAATTAAGAAATATAATTAACTTTTGTATAGTTCGGGGTAGGAACAGAGAATCATAGAGAATAAACACCATTAAACTCAAGATTTGCATGATTGACTTTCACAATGTGCTTCGTTACTTTTACATTAAAAGCATAACCCTATCCAATCCTAGTGAAGCAGTGAATATTTGACAACTTCCAAATTAAGATTAATAGCCTGAACCCTACAACTCCCAATTTATATTACTCCATCCGTCCCACAAAGATAGGCCTATTCCCATTTTCACATAGATTAAGAAATGATAGTTAATATAGTTGAAATAATAAATTTATCTATACTTTCCCAAATATACCCTTATGTAAATTTCAAAGACTCATTAATTCATTCAAACTACATACCATTAAATTGACATTGGAATTAACTACCAAGGTACATTAACAAGGGGTATATGAGGAAATGAAAAATTAAATACATGCTCATTATAGTAAGTGGTCTATCTTGTGATCCGGACAAAAATAGTATACAAGCCTATCTTTGTGGGACGGGGGAGTATAATACTCATAACCACTTCTTGATGCTGATTAAAATCATGACGCCGCTTGTCTCTTATAGCAAGGATATCTTTTGGATGTGGTTCTTATTGTATGCATTTTGATTTTAATAGTATAAATAAATATATGGTGCTATAAGTAAGTTGAGCTGGTACATCATGAGAATCAATAACCTATAACAGTTGAGAATTGGTAGGTCTGTTAGTTCCATGTAATAACCACAGCTGGCCGGCACTTTCTGAAAAAATAATATCCCCCCAAATGTAAAATACCTCCTGTGGTGCAGCACAGAGCATGTAAAAGCAATGATAGTTTCTTTCAGGATCAGACAGTTGACAAACACGTGATCTTTCCAACAAATAAGTTCTGATTGCAGCACCAGAAATCTTCCCAATATTGTTAAACTGAAGCTCCACAAATTTTCCAAAGCGGCTGTCATGGAAAGCCAATTGTGTTAGTTCAGGAAAAACATTGATCAACAAATCTATCCAACCCCATTGCAAAAAGGTATTTTAAGTGAAACATAACTGACCTTGAATTGTTATTTCTCACTGTCTTTGCATTACCAAATGCCTCCAAAACAGGATTTGACTGAATAGGAAGATGGTAAAATTAGCAAGAGTAAACAAATAGGTAGATGTGATCATGTGATTTGGTACTGAAGATAACTTCAGTCTTCTCCTTTCTTTGTGTGTGTGTGGAGTTGGGGGGGGGGGGGGGGGGGGGTTATTACAGTGCGACTATGTAACACAAAAAATTAATTTAGTGAAACCTCAAGGACTTGTTGCTCCACAGACCGTCCTTCGTTTCCAGCTCTGCCTCCCATATGAGCAAGATAACCCATAAGCATTTTAGTGCTTTCAGTTTTTCCAGCTCCACTCTCTCCACTGACCAAAATCGATTGGCTAAACCCCTCATTAATCATCTGCCTGCATTAGAAGTGCACTTGTTGGAAATGAAATAATACAACAATCAATACTTAGAGTCTTAGACATCCTGAAAAAATAAATAAATAAATAAACAAAAGAACAAAAAAATGCCTGTAAGCAGCATCTGCGATAGCAAATGGGTGCGGACTAAGCTCCCCAATTGCAATTCCTTTGTATTGTTCCATCATATCATTATTGTATAGATGAGGTAACCGCTGGAAAGGGTTCACAGCTATCAATATGTTACCTGTATAGGTCTGCAAGCACCAATTTTGATGTTAGCTTCAATTGGTAATTTCACAAAATCCGGAAGAAATAATAACTTAAGAAGAGCAATGTTTCTGATACATATAGCAACATAAAAGAAAATATTTTTAATGAAAATTTAAACTAAACATCACTAGTTATGTTAGCTTCACGCATGGCATTGTAACACAATCACAAAAGATAATATATGAAAATATAAGCACAAATAAATGGCAAGTTGAAACAATGTCTTCAGAAGGATTTAAAAATAAAAGACATGGGTTTGGATAATCAACAAGATCAGAAAATTGTGTGAAGCAAGAAGGGAAGGGTAGAAATAGAGAAAGTGATAAACAATTGAATCTCTCTTGAAATGTTTATAAGATGCAACAGTACTCACATATATTTCATTTATATCATATCGAGATTTCAAATTCTGTAGAACGCCTGGTTCATGCAGGTAAGAAAGTTTAGTCATGTCATCCACGCCACATGGAGGAGCCTCGGGATCTTTAGGGTATACATTGGCTATATTAGCTACAGCCTGCAAAGTGAAGATAGCACAAAAAATCTGAAGAGCTCCCTTCAAGATACTATCTCAATAGATAAATTGATTCCCTATTGTAATCTACAAACCAGTTACAAACATTGAGACTCCATTTAAATTAGCATATTGCAGTAATAGGTAGAAGGACTGAATCAAATTCAACAGACTGAATGTAACATGAGTTCAATCATAAAACATATTTTATGAAACTAAGAATTATAGATAGACGCTCCAAAGAAAATAAATACATGCGAGTACTTTGCAAAGATTGTCAAGCACCATTTATAACAATATGATGGATAAACAGTCTTTGAAATAAAAGAAAAAGGTTAGAAACGAGTTCACTTCCCACTCTGCTAGGCATAAGCCCATGGAAATTTTGATATTCTTAAATCTTTTAATATAGAAAAATAGTCACGGAAAAGTAAGAACATGCAAAACACTATGAATATTAAAGAAAAATTATGAGCAGCATGACAAAAATAAAGTGACAGAAAATGAAAATTTATACCTATAAACTCATACAACATTGGAAAAGTTCCAATTACAATAAAAAAGTAAAATTTAAAATTGAGCATTCCTAAGATTTCACTCCAATGAATTCCAACCTCTATGGGATTGCTTAATGTTTGAAGCAATCCTTATCTTAGATCAAATCACATGGGAACTGAGCCTCATTTAGACTGAAAAAAATATACATATCAAGTTTCAACATGCCAACAACTATGACTAGGAGGCTTTACACCTCTACCAAATTAAATATGATAAATTCATGTGTTTACCCTGTTGTCCCATTGGGTGCTGCATCCACAAAATCCCTCTGGGTAGAACATGGATGAGGTAGCTTAAAATCATTTCAGCATGCACATAAATAAAACCCGTTTAGTTTGTATTTCAGTTTTGAGTTCATTTTTAGTTTTATATTTTGAGAATGTATTTTGTGATTGTTAAAAATGTGCTTGTTTCATCATTCTGAAAAATAACCCCACGCAAATGTGCTAATTATTTTCTTGGTAATGGTATGTTCTGTACGTAGATAGAGCACCTAGAGGTTTAGTAATAGATATGGAACAACAGATTTCAAGTCTTGAACGTTCTACGAGGACCGATCCAAAATGGAAAATTGAAAAACACATTTGGTTTGGAATTCTAAAAAATTATGCCCGGTAACCTCTTTGTTGTTTTCATGTCATTTTCTGTTTTTCAATTTTCCAAAACATCGAAAACTTTTTCTCTTTCATATTTTCAAAAACAAGGAAAAAATTGTAAAGAAAACTCAAAACGACATTTTTGTCGTTTTGAGTGTTTTCGGTGTTTTTAGTGTAAAATATTGAAAACATCGAAAACGTAAAGTATATGTCTAATTTAAAGTAAATCACCGCCAAATCCCTAAATCTTCCCCAAACGTGTTAAGTTTTTTTTTTTTTTTTTATAGAAATAATTTTTTAAAATGACAAAACAAACACATTTTCAAAAACTAAAAACTAGACACTCAAAACACAAAATTGAAAATGATTTCAAAGCTGAAATACAAAGAGAACGGCCCTTATCTTTTGACATTTAATCCCACGAATTTGATTATTCAGTAAAATAAACTTTTTATGTTAAATATTATCTAATAATATATAGTAAAGTTGGTGAATCATACGGTACTTTTTTCGCTACAAAAGTAAAGTAAAAATAAATAATACTCCCTCCGTCCCAAAACGATAGTCCTGTGGTTATTTTCACACGGATTAAGAAATAATAGTTAGTATAGTTATAGTATTAAATTTTGTCATTGTTTTCTATTTATACCCTTTATCCCTTATTTATTGTTTTAAGTGGACTCACTTCATTTTTCAAAAAAAATTGAAAATGCAATAGTGAAGTAGTTGGTGTGTATTATACCAAGATACATTAAATAAGGATATATGTGAAAATGAAAAATTTAATGCATGCTCAATATGGAAACAAGACTATCTTTTTGGGACAGACAAAAATAGTATACAAGACTATTTTTTTAGGACGAGGGGAGTAAATTGAGTTGACAAAATATAGGAAATTAAATTTTATGGCATGGAATGAAAACTGTTATCTGTTTTGATGTCAAAAATTTCTTATTTGAATAAGCACTTAAGAGCTTTAACTATTTTTGTTATTTTTTTAATTTTTTCTTTTTTAAGAATTTTGCATTTTTAAAGAAAAAGAATTGACTTTTGAATTTTATTGTTTTGTATATTAGAATTTTAGAATTTTTATAAAACATTTTTTTTCTTTTTTTTTTTTTTTTATTTTTTATTTTTTATTTTTAAGAAACAAAATTATTATTAAAGAGAATAGAATTGTTGTTACAAACAAAATCGTGAACAAGACATCCACTAAAAAGACTGTAAAAACTTGTGAATTTTCACAAGGTTTTAAACAACAACATTAGGGACTATTCATTACAAATTTGCAATGGAACATAAGGAACTATTAAGGTCTAATCGAAATAGAAAATTTTCTAGATCACTAAAAATTTCAGCTGCTCTGGCTCATAGTCCCGTAAGAAAAATAATATTATCCCAAATATCATCCAAAGACCTTTCGACATTGTCGAAAATCCTTCGATTTCTTTCTGTCCAAAGTGTCCAGGCTGATGTCATTAAAATTAGCTTCCATATCACCTTGTTTTGCTTTTTGTTTCCCCCAAATGATCATTTTATCCTTATCATTTCAGCCCATCTTCTTGGTACTACTATCACTTCACCAAATAAACACAAAATTCTGCACCAAATGCCTCTAGCAATCACACGGTGAAGTAACATATGGTCAATGCTCTCCTTCGCCTTTTTACACATAATGCAATGTGAGAGGGAAATGTACAAATATGGCCTTTTCAATTGCAACAAATCACAAGTGTTTACCTTTCCCAAAGAGACCAACCAAGCAAAAATTTTAACTTTAGAAAGTACCACACTCTTCCAAATGAATTGAAATTGTAGAAAAATGGAGTCACATGATGGGTGAAGGAGTGTATACAAAAAGGATTTGCAAAAAAACTGTCCCGAGTGATGGGCATTCCATAATCTTTTATCAGGTGAAGATGTGTCAATGTGGATATTTTCAAGAAGACTATAGGAAATGAATTCATTGGTATCTCTATCACTTAAATTTCGAGAAAAAATAAGGTTCTAGACCGGATTAGAGGCTGATGGAAAGGAAACAACATCACAAATTAGTGCATTTTTGTTGTTTGATAACCGAAAAAGTCGAGGGAATGCCTCTTGAAGCGATTGGTCGCCTATCCATTTATCTAGCCAAAATCGGATCTTGTCACCTTTATCGACTACAAGTTTGGTGTTTTCCATAAATTTATCCCTAACTCTTGCAATTAATCTCCATTGTGCTCGAAGGGTAGAGTTCATTCCAGTATTTGCATCCCATCCGTTAGAGTGAAGGCCATACCGACTAAGAATGATGGAGTGCTAAAGTCATTCCGATTCTTTGGAGAGCCACCACAACCATTTCCCTAATAAGGCATGTTTTTCAATTCTAAATTGCCAATTCCCAAACCACCAAATTGTTTTGGTTTCGACACAATTTCCCACTTGACTAGATGATCGCTAGTTCCTCCCCTTTTCCTTCCCAAAAAAAAAAAAAAAAAATCTCTCATCATTTTCTCAATCACCTTAATCACCTTCTTAGGCATTTTGAAAATTAACATTAAATATGTGGGAATGCTTCCCAATACCGATTGAAGAAGAATAAATCTCTCACCACGTGACAAACAACCTTTGTGCCACCCTTCTAGCCTTTTAGCAATTCTTTCTATCATCCGGTTCCAAAAGGAATAGGCATTTGAATTTCTCCCTAACGGTAATCTAAGGTAATTTAGTGGACAAACACCCTTGACACAACCCCAATTTTTCGCTATGTTTTCAATTCTCTCTTCCATTAGATTTATACAAACCACTATACTTTTTTCCAGAATTATCTTTAGTCCTATTATTTTTTAGAAAATGTCAAGAATTTTCATTAAATTATCAATACTTTCATCCTTATTTTCCAAGAAAAAGATACTATGATCCGCAAATTGAAGGTGTGAGATTCTTACTTTGTTTCTACCTGTTTTAAAGCCTTCTATCATTTCTTCATTACAAGCCCTATTCACCATTTTACTCAACACATCAAGAATTTTCATTAAATTATCAATACTTTCATCCTTATTTTCCAAGAAAAAGATACTATGATCCGCAAATTGAAGGTGTGAGATTCTTACTTTGTTTCTACCTATTTTAAAGCCTTCTATCATTTCTTCATTACAAGCCCTATTCACCATTTTACTCAACACATCTCCAACTAAGATAAATAAAAAAGGTGATAAGGAGTCACCCTATCTTAAGCCTCTAGATGCTCCAAATTTACCTCTCGGTTTTCCATTGATCATTACACAGAAATTTGTCGAAGATAGACAACCCCCATATCCACTTCTTCTTTCTCCAAAACCCTTCTTCTCCAACACATAATCAAGGAATTCCCAGCTTACTTTATGATATGTCTTTTCAAAATCGATCTTGAGTACCACACCTTCTTTCTTTTTCACCCTATACTCCTCCACAATTTCATTTGCTATCAAGACCAAATCCAAAATTTGTCTTCCTTTTGCAAAAGCACATTGAGCCACATTAACTGTATCTTCTAGTATTTCCTTTAATCTCAAAGATAGAACTTTTGCCAAAATTTTGTTGAGAGAAGAGACTAGACAAATTGGTCGAAAATCTTTGATAGACATTGAGTTCAATTTTTTAGGGATTAGGCATATGAAAGTTTCATATACCCTAGCATTCACAATACCATTCTCGTAGAATTCCATGAATATCTTCATCAAATCCTCTTTTATCCCACTTGCCATCCTTCATGTAAAGCTGCCATAGAAAAACCATCTAGACCCAGTGCTTTATCACCTTCACAACTGAATAGACCATGTTTCACTTCTTCTTGAAATGGTCCTTCCAGCTTGAGGTTGCACTCCAAATCGATACCATTCCAATCTAAACCTTCAATGCGAAAATCACCAACATCCTCCTTTTTAAATATATTCTCAAAAAAAAAGCTATGATTTTATGTTTGATTTCCTATTCTGTAGTTAATATCAGTCCATTACAACTCTCAATTTTGTTCATCAAGTTGATTGTTTTCCTCCACTTGCAATCTTGTGGAAAATGTGTTTTGAGTGATTTTGGTATGAAATTATCAAAAATATGATTTGAATTTGATGTTGTAAGTTTAATTAACGTCGTTCAAAACATGAATTTTCAGAAAGAACACATCAAATAAGTTTTGGATATCTTGCAAAGCTAAAAACAGTTTGAAAAAGGCAAACTAAACACGTCCTTAATGTTCTAGGTCTCTCGATATAATATGTGGCTACGCTAAACCCTCAACTCCACCACTGCAAACTAAAAAGGCAAACTAAACACATCAAATAAGTTTTGGATATCTTGCAAAGCTAAAAACAGTTTGAAAAAGGCAAACTAAACACGTCCTTAATGTTCTAGGTCTCTCGATATAATATGTGGCTACGCTAAACCCTCAACTCCACCACTGCACAAGGAAATAGACGAGCAAGAGAAACTATGATGGATTGATATATGCTAAGCCAATGAATTGCAACCAACACAGGTAGTTTACTTTTCTATCATCCTTTATGGGAACTTAAAATTGACTAAGCAAGCCACCAAAAAGCAAATGGAAATTGAAAGGGAAGAAAATGTGTCTACAATAATCATAATAACCACAACCACATTTTTAATGTAATTGTTAATAGAAAGCCAAATAAGAAATACTTACTGTCTTCCCGGAGGTACAAATCACTTTAATCTCTTCATCGTTAACTTCCACAACTTCCCCATCTATCCAAGCTACCTCAGAATCCTCCACCCATACTTGCGAACCTACCACTATACTGGCTGCAACAGTCTGAATGAGGTGGAGTTGTCAGTACATTAGTCATTTTGTATTAAAGAAATTTACGCAGAACACGGTAAACACATTAGTAATGTATTGCATTCCAAACCTAGAATTTTCTGGAATAATGTTGTACAAGTAACTATATTTGATTGATATGCTCAAAAGGAATAAGCATGCACGATTAAAAAAAAAATACATTTTCCGTTTCTCTGGGAAGAAGGAAAAGTGCAGGGGGGATTTTGGTTTTCCGGTCCCTCTTTATATGCATACATTTGTTAAATTAATAATTAATATACTTATACGCGTAGGAGGGGACTATACAATTTATAATCTTTATATTAAGATTAAAGTCCACCATTACATCTTCTGCAACGCTTACATTGTTTGATTCTAAACCCTCATTCTCATTTCTCAACATTGTTAGAGAGGAAACGCGAAGAAAGTGAGAGAAAAACAGAGATTTCTTTGGGGAAAATTTTGTGTGCAGATGTTGCATGCATTGTATTTACGTTATTGGATGAAATATCTGAAGTGTTTTCTGACATTTGTTGTCATTTGATGAAACATAATTCGGAGAGTAATTTTGTGGGCTTTTTGAATATGTGAGCAAGCTGAGAGCTTGGAGTATTTAAAAAATGTTTTGATTGTAGTACTTGAAGAGATAAATATCATCCACATTTTGAGGATTATTTAATCTATTTGATGAGTCTTTCAAACATTTGATAAAGTTAAAGCTTCCAGTATTAGTATGAGCATGAATTTATCGGTTCAAATTTATGATAATATTGTGGTTTTATTATACGACTTTATGTGTGGGTAGTTTCAATTATTTATTCTTTGGATGGTTCTGGATATTTTTTTCTCTTAGATATCATGCATTTGTAGTTGTATTGGACAATCTAGACAAATACATATATAGCATTGTTTCTTTATTTTCATATTAATTGTTTGTCAGTAAAGCTTTTATATGGAAAGCACCGAAATTGGTGCTGTATGTTTGTAGTTGCAATTGCCTTAAGTTTTATGGATATGGGAATATGAAAATGATGTGTTATATCACAGTTAGTGTTGATTATGGAAACTTATTGGTGAATTAATAATGAAGTGCAAAAGTACATGCTTTAGTAATCATATTGATAGAGAGCTTTATGCAGGTGGATAAATATGTTTAAGTTTGGAATATGGAGAATAAAGAAGGGTCCGTTTGTTAAAAAATTTGTGTTTAAAAACATGTTTTTTTATGGTTTTCCAAACAGAGGTGAAGTAACTTGACTCTGTTAGTGTAGTTGAGATTTTAGTGAACAAGTTATTCTGAAATTTGTTGGACAAAAAACATTGAAATATATGGGGGTTCAAACATAACCAAGCCGATGCTTATCAGCGAAAGGGGGCATGTCTAGATTGCATTTGGCAACAAAAAGTAATAGGCATTGAAAACATTTTTATGAGATCAAGGGCAAATCAGGTGAATAAACTGGCCAGGAGAGTTAAGATAACTTCATGCTCAAATGTCCATGGAAAATGAAAAGACTAACTTTGAAATGAGGACTTACATAGCTAGTTTAAAGGGTTTTATAAGGGTTAAAAAAGAGATTTTTAAAGTTTTTTTTGCTTTCACTTCTTATAAGATTGGGTGTTAGATAGTCGCATTTATCTTCACTTGATAGTGTTATCCATTGCTAAGGTATACCAATATTTTTCACTGCTTTTATGCTTACACATAGATTGTTAAATTTTGAGTATATCAATCAAATATAGTTACTTATATAGCATTATTCTAGATAATTCTATGTTTGGAATGCAATACACTACTAATGTGTTTACCGTGTTCTGCGTAAATTTCTTTAATACAAAATGACTAATGTATTGACAACTTTAAAAGTGCAATTTGGATTCACCTTCATAGGATTCAGCCAAAGTGCAATTTTAGAAGAGTTTATCCTGGCAACCTCGAATCACTTCAGATATCCATTCCTGCATTGTAGGCATCGTCTCTTCGCCGGACAATCATATAATCATGACTCGACTCGACTTCCTACAAATGTGGTATTTTTTACTGTTCTTACTTATCTTCCATAAACCTATTCAACAAAAGTAACTCTTCAACAGCAGAAATGAACCAAGTGAAAGTCATTGGATGGAAAAGATTAACATACCAATTGAAAACGTAAAAGCAACAATACTAGAAGTTGTGACTATAGCAGCGAAAAACACATAATTATATTTTGTCCCAATTTAAACCCCCAAATCCAAATCCATAGGAAGAGAGTTGAATAAGCAATTAGTAATGTTTATGGCCAGCAAATTAAAGTTGTTTATACAATTCCACTAACTCCTCAATTTGTAACATGTTATTTTAAAGAGTTTAGTTAATCATGTTACTCATGGGCAAGAATACAATGTCATGAATAAAAAGTGCAGAAACTAGTAACATACTTGAATATCAGAATTGAGTGAACAATACAACATTCACACAACAACACATCCAACTCAAAAAAGCAAACTCATATCCACAATAATTTGAGGCTGAATAAATGAAGAAAAATCAGTTTCAAGAGTGCAACCCTGATGAGCAGATTGGTATGATGATCTCCCTGCGACAATAAAAGTATTGACACTATATTGAAAAAATTATACATATAAATATTATTCTTTCTCCGTTTTTCAAGAACATTAATTTCATCATCTAAGTTGCTCGTTATTTTCCACCACGAACCCTAATTTCTTCAACTATATTACAAAATCCCTAATATACTTTGTTGTAGCACAAATCCAAAAAATGCGGTAGAAAATAATAGGTCTAAATCTCCTAGAAATGTAAGAAAAAAATGAATTAAAAAAATGCACAATGAAAATCTGGGTATATGTTCACACACCGATCAACAATGCCCAATGTTACAAATTAATTATGAGGTCACAATTGTTAAAATCTGGGTATATGTTCACACACCGGCCGCTGTTCAACTGGTTGTCAATCTTCTAAGATGATCGGAATATCATTCTGAACATCTTTTCGGACATTTCCTCTCTTGCTTTTATGATGACTGGTATCTTTTCGTTCCTTGTTTCAGGCGATGAACTCTGGTCTGTTGTCCTTATTTTCACCATGTCCAACACATTTTTTCTACGATTTCAGATCCTGGGCGGGGGAATAGATTGTGTGACGTAGTTTCTCAATATTGTCTCTCTTTGATATCGTCGGCATGATGGATTGCATCGAGTAGTTAATCGGCATAATAAATGGTGAGGTTGGTCGGCATTGTAGTTTCAAAATATTGAAGCCATTGAGATCAATTTTAGTAGATGCCGCATATTTGGGGATATTTCAGATTCAAAATTTTTCTTTAAGCGGTTACTTGCGCAGATGCCGCTTATTAATGTTTTTAAAAAATATATTATGTGATATAATAATTAATTAAAAACTTATAAAATTTGAATTTATAAAGGTTAGACCTGATTTTTTATTTTCAATCTTTAAATATCGAAATCCATGTAATTTCCACAACAGAAAAAAAAAAAGTCGGAGCACTACAGGATTTTAAAAAGGATGATAACCAGCAGCCGATAGAGAGGTCTTTTAACTTGGAAAAGAAGAGGTAGGGAAGCCACGGTTTTTTCTCAATTTTTCATCATTGGACCTTGATTTTCGACTAATTCTTTCTTTTTTTTTTCTTTTTAGTTTTTTTATTTCAAATGCTGATGGATAACTAAATTTATATATTCTAGCACAATGATATTCGACTTTTTGATTCATCAGGAATTATGAGATCTATTTAAATTTATTGTTCTTTTGTTTGTTCTCTATTTATATATCTTTTGTTCATGTATTAAGTTGTTATTTTGATTGATTAATACGAAGTACACGTTTTAATTGTCAAAATGATGTTTAGCCATTAGGAATCTAAATTCGTAATTGTTTAGATATTCTATTGTTAGTGGCAAATAACATAATTGATTTCATATAGGTTTTCAATTTATGTTATGAAGATATATAATCTAGCTTAAATGAATCGCGCGTGTGTATTTGTTAGTTAGAATTGGTAGCCTCTTTAAAGATTAATACTATTGGTAAATTAAATCATAAGATCGTATCAAAGGTTGTTTATTAATTAGGAAAATAATCAACGAGCGTCTCTTGATTATCTAGATAGTAATGAGAGATAGGTTTTTAGATCGTATCAACGACCATAATTAATTTAGAAATTGAGTAAAAGATTTTACTTTTGCATCCATGATCAATTCTATGAATCAATTCTAAGATTATACCTTGAACTGGATATTTATTTAATTTGATATTTTCATCACTTTAATTCCACAATTGTTTATTTACAAATTGATTTCACATTCAAATTCAAAACCCCCATTTTTTTAATTTATTGTTAAAATCTCTTGAAGAATTAAATATAACTAATCCCTATGGATTTGACTTTTCTCACCACCATCAAAATTTATTTTTTTCAAGAGCAAGATATTATTATTTGTTGGATTTGACACCCCTCAAATCTTTGTGTTAAGATACAGGAATTAGTTAGGTCCTTACAGACTTATGAACTTACCCTATCTCACTCTCAGAAAAATAAGTGTATTGCTCTAAATACCACTAGAGATGAAAAATGTGACTCTACTAATGAAGAATGTCTAAAAGTTTGCCTACATCGTTAAAAAATTCAACACCACCTTTAAAAAACTCATAAAGGACTTTCAATCTAACAATAGAAGTAAGCCTAGTAAGTTGTGGAAAGATCGTAAAGATAAGAAAAATAGTGAAAGGAGTGGTAAGAAGTCACAATCTCAATCTATTAGATGTTTTGAGTGCTAAGGTTTTGGACACATTAAGTCGGAATGCCCTAACTATAAGAAATCATTAGGCAAGAGTAAGGGAAAGGCATTGAATGTAACTTTGACCGATAATGAGTCTGAAACTGATAATTCGAGTGAATCATCTATGGAGGGATCAAGATTCATGGTCTTTAATGCGGATGAATCTATAATTACTACATATGTGATGCTCAGTGATCACTTCAATTTTATGAATTAAGTTGTTATTACGGGCAGTGAAATATTACGACATTACTATACATGTTATAGACAATAAAATACCACAAATATTATGGGCATTGTAATATTCTGACATTACTAAAGATGTTTGAGGCTGTAGCATACAAATAATAGTACAAACAATGTAATATTAGTGACCTGAAACTATTACTAAGCACGTCGTAGGGAATTACAATCTAAGTAATCATACAAAGATAACTTCCATAATTATTAGTCTATTTTAAAAATAACAACATCTTTAAAATTACGATTACCATAACTAATGAAATTAATTACCATTAACATTTTCTTCCCACTAAACCATTTTTAAGCTTTATTATTATTATTATTATTATTATTATTATTATTATTGAAAATAATTATAATTTCCATAATTATTAGTATATCACAAAGGTAACAACGTCCCTAAAATTAAGGTACCATAAATAATGAAATTAATTAGCAATTAAAATCTCTCACCTCTAAACCGTACATATCTAAGGAATAGATTTGAAATTGGGTAATATTTCAAATTGTGTTAATGTTACGTGATTTTTAATTACCACACATTACAATTGTGTACTTGCATAATTTCCCTATATTATATGCTACAATTCAATTTTCAATACCAAGTGTTAGTTGTTGAGTGACTAGATCAATCAACACAATGGATTCACCGCTGATAAATGCCAACCGTCATTTAACGAGTATAGCATAACTGTAAATTATTAAGTCTTTATGCAAATAAATCTTCATCAAGAAGAAATGTATCACTCATATAAAAAATGAAAGATATTATTATTGTTGATCGTTACTTAGGATATATCAGAAGGGAGAAAATTATCAAGAAAATGTTTATACGTTTCTGATTGTTATGATATGAACACAACAATAACAATGAAAATAAAGAACACACGTATTTTACTTGAGAAATCATATTACAAGGAGAAAATCCCATGGCTAGAGGAGGAATAATTTATTATACGAAAAAAGGTAGTACAAAATATTGCGTTATGATGATTCTTATTTATAACAATATTGAAGCCCTAAAATAAGACATGTCTTAGCCTGATTCCTCCATTACCACCACATATGCCGATTTTTTCCTTAATTTATTTTCACAACAAAGGTCGCAGCACAAATATTTTGGGCCGTGCCAAATAGAATTCGGGTCACCGTTCTCTAACAATCCCCACCTTGACACGAATCTCAATACAAATAAATAATTTTCCACCGCTTCCACAAAAATACCTAAGGGAAAATCAACAACAAATACCAACCAATTCTAAGCAATGCTCAAACTTGACTATAGAGAGTAACTTGGTCATCATATCAGCAGAATTATCTTGGGTGACAACTTTGCTCACAAAATATCACAACGAGCAATAACATCACACACAAAATGATACTGCATATCAATATGCTTTGTCCTCTCATGAAACATATAATCTTTTGTGAGAAAGATAACACTCTGAATATCACAAAAGATTGTGGTAATCTGCAAGTCTTCACAAAATTCACCAAATAATTTGAAGCGGCTCTGAGGGTGTGCAAGTAGTGTGATCGCAAAGACATCAATATTATATGGGCACAAATTTATTTTTTATTTTTTTATTATAGGGCACTTAAAGAAAATAAAATGGTTATGAGGGCACAAGAAAAAATTTTAAGGGACCAAAAAGATTTCTTAATATATTTCTAAGTTAAATAAAAAGGACATTGTTTTAAATTGTAATACAAGGCACCCAAAATCTAAGGGTCAGCTCTGTAAATAATCCCTTCAACCTAATAGCTTCCTTACAAGCCTCTGTAATGGCCATATATTTTGCCTCAGTAGTGGATAGTGCAACTATAGTCTGTAAAGTAGTTTTCCAACTCATAGCACAACTTCCAATAGTATATACATACCATGTAAGAGAACTTCTATTGTCAAGATCTCCAGCAAAATCAGAATCAACATACCTTATAATTCTCCTAAAATGTAAACAAACATTAGTAGAACCATGCAGGTATCTGAAAATCCACTTAACTGCTTTCCAATTTTCTTTACCTAGATTAGTCATGTATCTAGTGATTGCACTGACTGCATATGATAAATCTAGATGTGATCAAACCAGAGCATACTTGAGTCATCCAACTATACTAGAATATAGAACTTGCAACTTATAATCAACCTCATCATCTGATTGTGGATATAAAGAAGATGATAATTTGAAAGTACCCACCAAAAGAGTACTAACGGGTTTGGCATTTTGCAAATTGAACAATCGTAGAACTTTCCCAATGTATCCTTTCCAAGTCAAGTACAATTTACTTGCTTTTATATCTCTTAGAATCTCCATTCCAAGTATCTTCTTTGCTACTCCTAACTCTTTCATCTCAAAATCCTTATTAAGATGAGCTTTGAATTTTCTTATCTCTCTTTTATTCTTAGCTGCTATCAACATATCATCAACGTAAAGGAATAGATATATAAATGAACCATCACCATTCTTCTTAAAGTAGACACAACTGCATAAATGCTTCTTTTGAAATCATGAGTAGTAAAAATGGAGGTAACCATCTTATACTACTATTTAGGTAATTGTTTCAGGCCATAAAACAACTTTTTCAGCAAGCAGCCATAGTCCTCCTTCCATGTAACTATAAGAACCTCGGGCTACTGCATGTAGATGTCCTCATCAAGTTTTCCATGTAAGAAAGCTTTCTACACATCCAACTGCTCAAGCTCAAGACCATGCATGGCTACAATACCAAGTAAATCTCGAATCGAACTATGCTTTACAAAACACATCTGTGAAGTGTAGACCCAGAACTTGGTTGTATATTTATGACTAGTCTTTCCATATACATGTTTCTTCAACTCCTGGTTTCCTTTCTTCCTTTTGAAGATCAATTTTCAATGAACAACTTTCTTAAATTTTGGTAATCTCACTAAATCCCGTGTATCATTCTTATGAAGCGATTCAGTCTCCTCTTGCATGACAATCATCCATTCTGCTAAAGTTCTCACAAGTAACTACATCAGCATAAGTAGAAGGTTCTTCACTTGAATTAATACCTTCAGCAACATTCAAGGCACAAGCAACCAAATCAGCTTCACCGTACTTTTGTGGAGGTATAATATTTCTTCTGAGCCTATCTTTAGCAATCAAATTGGTGGTGGTGATGATGGATCAACATTATCATGTACTTCTAAGTTGGTTTGAGATGTAGATTCTGGTATAAATTCTAACCAAAACTAACACTCAACTTGATGCGAACCCCTTCGGTGTGTTGACCGAAAATTTTCACAACAATTTAATACAAAACCCAAGAAAGCTAAAGTGGTAAATAAAACGATAAACACATTAACTCAAGTTTAAATCTAACTCAAAATTCAAGGATTAACAAACCCTAGCCCAATGGAGAGATTAAAACAAATTTCAAGGTGGCGGAAAAATAAACAACAACACAAGAATAATAATACTCAAGCAAAGTTGATTAACTTCCAAGAAAAATATAAGAACAAAGGAAGGGTTTTACCTCACCCAAAGGAGGAGCTTCTCTCAAGAGCTTTACATGAACCACCAAGTTATCTTACAAATGACAAGAAAATGTGTATAAAAGGTACAAAATGTGTAAATTTCGAAAATTGCAACAAAACCCATTTTTTGTGAAAATTGTAACAAAAACCCCGTTTTTGTGAAACGGGGTGTTTCGGTCGACCAACACGGTCGACCGAACCATTTTCGGTCGATCACATGGTCGAACGAAATGGGACTTTCGGTCGACCAAGCCTCAGCCGAACGCGACTAAGGATGCCTTCAAAAATCTCTGCAGACTTTCGGTCGACCGGAATGATTTTCGGTCGACCGAAATTGGCTGATTCCAATTTCTTCTTCTTTTTGGCTCCAACTTGATTCTCGGCTTGCTTTTCTTGACTTATTCACATTGTTTAGCCTCGAATCTTGAACCTCTTCGACTTCGGATCTCGTCATGGGTCCCACGGCACGTGCATCGGGGTTTGACTTTCTCGATTCTCATCATCCCCTCTCTCTTGAAAAGGATTCGACCTCGAATCTTGCTCGAATGCACTGTCGTGAAACTCCTTGAACTTTGATCTTGCAACATTGTGTACCACAGGTTCATGTAATGAAGTTGGACCTTCGCGATTCTCATCATCTCCTCCATCTCGAAAGAGATTCGACCACGAATCGGTACCTACAATAAAAATAGAAAATTCAGACACAATAAATGTAACTAAAATTTCATACTCACCGTGCAAAATAAATTTGTAGGCGCTGTCAAGAGTTAGAGATGAGCCAACACCACAGAGTAGTAGTTTGGATTTTATTTGATCGGGGGGTCGCTCCTTCCACGAATGGGAACACATCCGGCCGCCTAGATCAAACGGAATATGTTTCCCACCATGGTTGGCATTGGAAGCACATTGCATTCTGATTCCCCTAAATAGAAGCTCGAGCCTCCTGCAAAGAGGCTTAACCAAAGGTGCATTCTCGTGCCCACCTAAACCAACTCTTTCTTCGATAAACATGTGCATAAAGTTCAACAGAGTTAATAGGATAAAGTCACAAGCATCTTTAAGTGGATAAAACATGCTAATATGATGAACAATTAAATTACAAGCAAATTTAACAACCACAAAATTAGCACCAATTTCGTGCAATTGCACAACTTCCTGAAAGAAAATATTAGCTATGTTGATGACCTTGTTGGTTTCGTTATATGCAATCAAATGCGACGTTTTAATACTCCTACCAACAATCACAAAAATAGCATCATTTTCTTTCTTTATTCCAAGTAAACCCTCTATAAAATTCATAAAAATAGCAGTCCAAGGTTTACTCAGGATGGGCAAATATGCATGGAATTCTTGGGGCAAAAACTTGAGTTTAGCCAGTTTGCAAGTTAGGCATTTACTACAAGTGCAAACATGTTCAACACCAAGCTTCAAAGTAGGCCAATAAGATTGATCGCATAATACCCCTAAGACCCCGTTAATTTTAAATCGCCCCAACAACCAACTATCATGTGCTCCTCCCACTAGCAACTTACGCATGTCACTTTTACAAGGAAACAATCCAATTTTCCAAAACAAATAATCATCACGTCCATAGAATCCATCAAAATATTGCTCACAACATGATTCATAAATGTTTAACAAATTCGGATATTTAACATGCATGCTCTTACTATGTTCAACACGGAATGAGGGAGCATCTAGAAATGTTAGAAGCGAAGTCCTTTTATCATCAAGACATCTCAATAAATCTCTCCCATGGACTCCCCTAACTAGCAATTCCTTTAGAGAGTCAATATGCATGACAAGCATATTTTCACAAAATAAGAATTTATCATGCCAATGATATGTACTATATGCAACATTTTCACAAAAAGATTTGGTACTTATGCAATTGGGCACATGCAAAAAGTTGCATTTACAAATTAAGCACTCATCATGACAATGATTCTTACCACATGTTACATTTTCACAAGTCAACAACACACTTGTCAAATCTACATCAAGATCATACAACCCTCTAATGTATTCAAAACACAATAACCTTGCATTCAAAGAAATGTTAGGAGCATACCTCCTAGATGTTGCATCGGTTATGTCATCTTCTTTACCTCGGTTGTACTCGTTGTTGTAGGAAAATGTTTTCATGAATTTTTTCCATAAGACATGCTTTTGGAGTTCTTTGTTGCCTTGATAAGTTGGCCTCACAATTTCCTGCAACAAAGAAATAACCAAACTAGGGAGGGAAGTGTTATAATATTCAAGAGTAAAGAACATTTTGGGGTGATCTTTTCTCTCAATCTTCTTGGTGGCACTCATCACTCCCTCACCTTTTTCTGAGGTTGGAACCTCAACTCTCAGTTCTTCTCTCGCCTCTCCTTTTTCTGGAGTCGTGGCTCTAACTCTCAATTCCTCACCTTTTTCTAGGGTCGAGGCCCCAACTCTCATGCTCTTATTTTTGCTTTCTTCAATTTGCTCAATTGAATTCTCTTTTATTTTCCTATTCCCCTTTTCTTTTTCTTCTTTTTCTTTCTCCTTCTCTTTTTCTTCCTCGAATTCCTTCTTGAGCTTCATTTGGTCTTTGCATACTTCTTCCGCGCTCAAAGATAGGATCACAACCTTTTTTTCGTTCATTTTGAAGCTACACCGGTTCCTTCTCCTATCAAGATTCACATTTCGCTCACATTGCCAAGGTCTCCCCAAGATTATGTGAGTAGTGTGTATGGAAACTACATCACATATCACTTGGTCACAATAGGTTCCAATGTTGAAGGCAAGAAGAACTTGTTCACTCACTTTCACTCCCCCATCGTCACCCAACCTTTGCAATACATAGGGATTAGGATGTTTCATAACCGGTAATCCCAATTTATCCACCCTACTAGCACTTACCAAATTCGTGTCGCTCTCCCCATCTATAATGAGACTACATGCCCTATCTCTCACAAGGCATCTAGTGTAGAAAGTATTTCCTCCATGCTTCTCCCTCTCATTATCATGGGCTAAAAATTTTGGTAGCCTAGCATTCATCCCCTTCACTACTTCTCTACTTCCACTACCGTCCCTCCAATGGAATGATGAAGTCTTCATTTGCACACTATCAATATTTTCATCAACTCCATTCCTATCTACCCACTCTCTTCTTCCTCTACCCATTCTCCATTCTTCTTCAACTTCCCCTTCATTATCATCCCTCCTATAGAATGATGAACTCTTCATTTTTGTTATATCAATATTATCATCAAGTCCATCTCCACTCCTATCTACCCATTCTCCTCTTTTCCTATACATGCTCCCATTTTGTTCACCATCCCCTTCATCATCCCAAACATTCATTCTAATTTTCCTATTCAACTTCCCATTTGGTTTTCTACTTCCATCCCTATACACAATGTTCCCAAATTTATCTCTCACCCTTCTTCTACTACACATCATTTCTTCACCTCCCCTATTTGATGTACTCTCCCCTCTTGTTCCTAAATTTTCCAACTCACCCCCAATCTCCTCAATTTGTCTAGCCATGGTGGTTGAAAGATTTTGTAACAAGTACTTCAAGTCTTGAGTTTGAGCATTTGACTTTGACATGGTGTGCAAGTGTGAAAGTGTTCTCACAAGAATATTTTTCACTCGTGTTTCACTCAATTTAAGCTTTTACCCTTTAATGAGCTCACCACTCTTGCCTTTTTCCACTCAAATCTCCTTTTTCAAGTTCTCCAAGGAAGGTAATCAACTAAACCACAAAGTATAATTCTTGTGAAGTCAAGGAAATCACAAACAAAGGAAGAAGGAATTTATAACAAGTAGATACAAATAGCAAGTAGAATTTATGTACTTGCTAAACTCAAAAAGAACAATATTTATGTGGGATAGGATGCTAGGAACACAATTTAGTAATGGGATTGACAAACCACAAATAATAGACAAGGTATAGATGTAGAACAATAAGCACAAAGAGTGTAAATTTTGAATGAGGCAATTTATCAAACAACTTGTACTCAATCTTTGAATGACCTTGAATGTGGATAATGTGAATATATGAAAACCCCCAACAATACAATTGTGGCAAGAAGTGAATGATCAACAATTATCCAATGGATTAAGCAAGTGATATATGGAATAAAATGTTGATAACACAATCTCAATGATGAGAATTGGATAGCCCCAAGTAATTAACAAGTTATGGGCATTGAATAATAAGGCATGAATGGGGTATTTTTCTTTGGGACAATTTATCAAACACTTTGAATAATGTAGGAAAGTAAGTGTTTGGCTAATAGAAACCCCCAACAAATTCACAATCAATATACCCAATACATGAAATCAACAATACACATGGGCATATAAATTTTCTCCAATTTTTTCCAAATTTTCGATTTTTTTTTTTTAATAACAACAACAATAATGTAAAGGGTAGGTTTACCAAATTAGAGCCAAGCTCTGATACCAAATGATGCGAACCCCTTCTGTGTGTTGACCGAAAATTTCCACAACAATTTAATACAAAACCCAAGAAAGCTAAAGTGGTAAATAAAACGATAAACACATTAACCCAAGTTTAAATCTAACTCAAAATTCAAGGATTAACAAACCCTAACCCAATGGAGAGATTAAAACAAATTCCAAGGTGGCGGAAAAATAAACAACAACACAAGAATAATAATACTCAAGCAAAGTTGATTAACTTCCAAGAAAAATACAAGAACAAAGGAAGGGTTTTACCTCACCCAAAGGAGGAGCTTCTCTCAAGAGCTTTACATGAACCACCAAGTTATCTTACAAATGACAAGAAAATGTGTATAAAAGGTCAAAAATGGGCAAAATGTGTAAATTTCGGAAATTGCAACAAAACCCCGTTTTTGTGAAAATTGCAACAAAAACCCCGTTTTTGTGAAACGGGGTGTTTCGGTCGACCGACACGGTCGACCGAACCATTTTCGGTCGATCACATGGTCGACCGAAATGGGACTTTCGGTCGACCAAGCCTCAGCCGAACGCGACTGAGGATGCCTTCAAAAATCTCTGCAGACTTTCGGTCGACCGAAATTGGCTGATTCCAATTTCTTCTTCTTTTTGGCTCCAACTTGATTCTCGGCTTGCTTTTCTTGACTTATTTACATTGTTTAGCCTTGAATCTTGAACCTCTTCGACTTCGGATCTCGTCATGGGTCCCACGGGCACGTGCATCGGGGTTTGACTTTCTCGATTCTCATCACAACTTGTTTGTTTAATTGCTGCTGATTTTTATCACATGAATCTCTAAGAGTTAAGTCATGAAGCATTGCAGATTCATCAAATATAACATCTCTATTGGTTATCACATTAATGATTTCTAGACACCATAATTTATAAACCTTAATATCAGACTTATAATTAAGAAAGATACACTTTCTAGATCTAGGTTCTAATTTTTCATTATCAACATGAGTGTAGGCAGGACATCCAGATATTTCCAAATCAGAGTAACTAGCACGAGTACCAGACCAAACCATACCTCTTTTGGAGTCTTTTTGTCAATAGCGATTGAGGGTGAGTGATTAACAAGAAAACATGCTATAGAGATAGCTTCGGTCCAAAAGGACTTAGGTAGACCAACATTAGAAAGCATACAACGTACTTTCTCCATCAAAGTCCTATTCATTCTTTCTACCATATTATTCTGCTGCGGAGTATTACAAACTCTCAAGTGCCTCAAGATTCTTCTGACTTTTAGAAATCATTATACTCATTAGAACAAAATTCCAAGCTGTTATGAGTGTGAAGATGTTTTACCTGCTTCCATATATGATTCTCAATCATGGTGTTCTAATCTCTTAATGTAATAAATGCACCACTCTTCCAATTTAAGAAAAACACCCAAATGTTTTTGAAAAAATCATCAATGATAGTCAGCATATAATAAGCACCTCCTTTGGTAGCCACCCTAGATGGCCCCCATAATCAGGATGTATGTCATCAAGTGTTCCCTTCATGTTGTGAATGCCTTTGTAAATATAACTCTCTTCTGCTTTCCAAAAAAACGTAGTGCTCACAAAATTTCAATTTACTAGTACTCTGTTTATCAAGAACTCCTCTCCTACTCAATACAGCCATCCTCAGTCATATGCCCAATATGCATACACCATAATTTGCTAATATTATCATCTAATAGAGAAGAAAGAGTGATAACTGCATCACATGTGACTGTAGAACCTGCAAAACATATAACTATGCAAATATTCTCTGACCTTTCATTACAACAAGAGCACCTTTGTTAACCTTTAGAACTCCACCTTCACCATTGTGTTTGTACCCTTTTGTATAAAGAGTACTCAGAGATAAGATTTCTCTTCAAATGGAACGTATCTAACATCACTAAGTATCGTGACATCCCCATCAAATATCTTAATTCTAGTTATTCCAATACCAGCAATCTTACAAGGTGCATTATTTTCCATAATCATAGCACCTTTAGAAATTGCTTCATATGTTGAAAACCAATCCCGATGCAATTTGAGTCAAGAATCCAATCCTCGTAAGGTTTGGAGTCACCATCAGAAATAACAAGAAGTTCTCTATCACTGTAGCCATCTTCTACAACATTAGCTTTACGAGAATTTTCTAGTTGTTTTCCCCTTTGATTAACGTCCCTTCTATTTCTCTTCTGCAACTTATAGCAATTAGATTCGATGTTTCTCTTTTTTCTTGCAATGATTGCATACTTTATCTCTATTTTTAGATTTTGATCTGCCCCTCATATCACTGCCAAAAAAATTTTGTTGTGTCCTCCCGCGAACAACAAGGCCCTCTACCTGGGCCTCATATTCATTCACAAGTTGCTTCATCTTCTCCTTAGAGAATAGAGCATCATATACGTCATCAATTGTAAAAGTGTGATGACTATATAAGATAATGTCTCTGAAAGGAACATATGAAGAAGGAAACGAACACAATAAAATCAACCCCAAATCCTCTTCATCATACTTAACCTCCATAGTCTCTAGGTTAAAGACAATTTCTTTAAAAGTGGTTAAGTGTTCTTCCATAGACATACCTTTTGTCATACGATGAGAACGCAATCATTATTTTCATATGCATCTTACCGGTTAGACTTTTCGTCACGTACAACTGCTCCAACTTTAACCAAAACACAAATGCAGATGCAGACACAGATTTCTCCTTCAAAATGTCCTGTAAAATTTTGTTTGAAAAATGAATATGAGATAAGACATTTCGACCCTTACGTTGTTTTTCTTATGTTGTCCAAATCGACGTCATTTTATCAAATCCTAACAATGCATCGTCCAAATCCATCTACGTGAGCACTGCCCGCATCTTAACATGTTATAGAGAAAATCTGATGTTGTGATCCAACAGTGGAATATCGTATTTCATTTTTTTCATTATTGTGATTGAACTCAACCTGAATCTAATATCGGTTTGTTATGTATAAACGCAAACTGCAATATGTAAAATATGATATACAAAATCATTTTTATAACCAAACTGGAGAAGAGGAACACAATGGAATGTGACCCAAAATGAAGCTTGTTTTAAATATTTTAAGGTAATGTCAATATTTATAATTTCGTGTTAAACATAGTTGTAGAAACTTCACAATGACCTTAGAGATTCATAACATGTTGTGATTTTAAATGTATATATATTCAATTTAGGGTCCATTTGATTGCAAATGTGGAATTTGGATGGAAAGAAAACGAATTTCAAGGAATTGAATTCATTGAAACTTATTTTCTTTGGATTGGAAGTTAAGGTGTTTGATTACTATAATGGAATTTGAGTGGAAAGAAAACGAAATTCATTTTTTGATGTTTGTTTGATAATATTTTTCACGTAATTTGTTTTGTGAAAAAATCATCTAATAATAAATTATATAATAAATAATATGAGATATTAAAGTGGTGAAAAATGAGTTAATTTGGAAGATGTAGAAAGTTGAAGGACTAAATTGTAACTATTCAAAAGTTGAATCAAATCAAAGAATGAAGATTGAGTTTGACCACAGATCAATTAGACCTAATTGAAAGTTGAAGTATCAAAGTGGAAGGATAAAAGGTATAAAATCAGGCCAATTAAAAAGAAAAGAACCAAAATGCAAGATAATGAACGCTTTTCCGTTTTGCCAAAAATTAGAATTTTCACCACTTTGAGAAGAAAGTAAATTCCTTGAAGACAAGGAAAACTAGGTGATGTGACTTAAGTAAGGAAAACAAATTTCATGAAAAATTTGGTCAATCAAACAATTCAAAAGTGTCTCGTGTGTAAGCAATTTCCTACACCTGATGTGAGAACTGAGATCATGTGTGAAGCAAAAAAAAAGTTCGCTGACCAGCATTAGCATGTGACCAGAAAGAACATTAATGTGACCACTTGTAGTATGGTGTATCGATGGAGAAAATAAATTTTGCACATGTTACTCAAAAAAATATAAAATAATGTGAGTCTTCATTATTTTATTTTATTTTTTTAATCTTTTTGAGATACATCGAGAACTTGAGATATTTTTCTCTGTACAATCTCCTTGGGCGGTGAAAAATGTTTGACTACATAAGGTGAGATACCTTAATTTTAGAATTTTTGTTTTTGAAAATGAAATCAGGTAATATTACTCCCAAAATGTGGAATTAATTAAATCATATAACCAAAAAAAAAAAAATATTAAAGTTAAATTGGACGATTTTTGTTTTTTTTAATAAAACTTAAACTGTCGGGGAATTATTTTATGACCTCATATAGGAAAAGAGAAACTTGAAGTTATGATTCAGCTTAATTCTCTTTTGAATAGGCCTCATATAAATTACCTCTGGTTCGATTCGTTCAGTTACAAAAATTTATTAGAATCAAAGTCAAAATTAATAATTACTTTTAACCATGCATTTTTCGTAATTTTTTCAGCCACGTATTTCAAGTTATGTCAAAATGATAAATCTATTAAAATAACTAATTTTTATTTAAACTAAATAACTAATTTAGATCTAAATAGAGCCCATGCGTGTGTCTATATATATATATATATATATATATATATTATTTCATTAGTTTGCCGAAATGTTATTCAATTAGCTATTTCATTCATTATTTTGGAACTCATTAGGAGAGTTGCACCTCAGTATTACTCTAGAACAAAATTAAGTTATGATATTGGTAGTTATAAATCGTACGTTTTGCTTAGCCTTAGGGTATAAATTGAACAAGAGTTATAAATCGTTTTGCTTAGGGTATAAATTGAACATGATGGAACAACAACAAATGATTTATGGATCCTTTTTAAGTGAGCAACTCACTAGAGATTAAGATAAAATTAAATCGTTACCAAATTCGTGTATTATCAATCTACATTGAGACATGACTCGAATCATGCTTGACCTAACACGATGAAAATTTCATGAAGTTAAGCATATCCATTACTCCAAAATTAATATTAATAATAATAAATAAATAATTTTTTTTATTACTTACAAATTACAATTATATATACATACAACCCCACCCAAAACTCCCATGATACTCAAACCCAAGTCCTCAAACTTGATAAGGAATGTCTCCTCACTTGAAATGAGCCATTGATCTCAAATAAATAATATATTTATTTATGTTGAGAATTACACACAAATTTTCTCTCTAATTAACCTCACATGAATTTTTATGTTCAAGAAATAATTGAACCAATAAGAAATAAAGCAACGCAAAATTTACGTGGTTCGATAACTTGCCTACGTCCACGGACCATCGCCATAGCTTTTCACTATATAATAAATTGTTACAATTATATAGAATTTGCACTCACCAAACCCCCAAGTATTGTAGGAAAAATAACTAAGTTTTACCACATTTACCAATTTTTACTTCTTTGTACAACTCACAAACAAAGAATCCATGAAAAACCAAGACGCTAGACTATATTTTTCATCACAATACTCTCTAATCAATATGCAATTAATTGGCTCCTCAATACACATATTTATAGGTAAACATAACTCAAAACGTGTATTACTTGTGCCCCAACATATTTCCTTGTTGAAGTAGAATTATTAGAATAATGAAAGAAATTCATATAAAAAAGATTATCTTCATTTTCTTTTCACCTTTAACTTGGTTTCCAAGTTAACCACTGTAACAAAAAAAAAATCAATTGTCCAAGATATTTTTGAGTCAAAATCCAACAATTTATTTATTTATTTATTGCAAAAGTACTCCTTTGGTGGCCATAAATATCGTGCATGTATAAAAAGCGTAAGATTTTGACGACAATTTTCTTCTAAAAATTACCTTTTGTCAAACATCAAAATAAGGAGATAAAAGTTATTCTAATTCAATTCATTTCACTTTACACTTCTATTATTATGCAGTCTTTATCAATCTACATTGAGACGTGACTCGAATCATGCTTGACCTAACACGATGAAAATTTCATGAAGTTAAGCATATCCATTACTCCAAAATTAATATTAATAATAATAAATAAATAAATAAATAAATTTTTTTTATTACTTACAAATTACAAATATATATACATACAACCCCACCCAAAACTCCCACGATACTCAAACCCAAGTCCTCAAACTTGATAAGGAATGTCCCCTGACTTGAACTGAGCCATTGATCTCAAATAAATAATATATTTATTTATGTTGGGAATTACACACAAATTCTCTCTCTAATTAACCCCACATGAATTTTGATGTTCAAGAAATAATTGAACCAATAAGAAATAAAACAACACAAAATTTACGTGGTTCGACAACTTGCCTACGTCCACGGACCATCGCCATAACTTTTCACTATATAATAAATTGTTACAATTATATAGAATTTGCACTCACCAAACCCCCAAGTATTGTAGGAAAAATAACTAAGTTTTACCACATTTACCAATTTCTACTTCTTTGTACAACCCACAAACAAAGAATCCATGAAAAATCAAGATGCTAGACTATATTTTTCATCACAATACTCTCTAATCAATATGAAATTAATTGGCTCCTTAATACACATATTTATAGGTAAACATAACCCAAAACGTGTATTACTTGTATCCCAAGATATTTCCTTATTGAAATAGAATTATCAGAATAATGAAAGAAATTCATATAAAAAAGATTATCTTCCTTTTCTTTTCACCTTTAACTTGGTTTTCAAGTTAACCACTTTAATAAAAAAAAAAAATCAATTGTCCAAGATATTTTTGAATCAAAATCCAACAATTTATTTATTTATTTATTGCAAAAGTACTCCTTTGGTGGCCATAAATATCGTGCATGTATAAAAAGCGTAAGATTTTGACGACAATTTTCTTCTAAAAATTACCTTTTGTCAAACATCAAAATAAGGAGATAAAAGTTATTCTAATTCAATTCATTTCACTTTACACTTCTATTATTATGCAGTCTTACTCTAAGCTCCTGTTTTGTTCTAATTAAAATATAATTTTAATATCAAATTAAAGTCAAATTTTAATCACACATTATAAGATCCACAACTTTTTAATCATACACCTAATCAAATATATCTACTAAAAATTTAATTTTAATATATACCAAATCGGGGCTGAATGTTATATATATATAGCTCCATCTCTTGCAATAATGTTAGAAATATGACAGTGCTATCCATCATCGTTGGTGTTCAATACTCTCCCAATTGGTAATGTTCTCCAAACTTCATAATAACATTAGAATAATGCTAATAGTACAACCCGACTTACAGTTGGACTTACCGCCCCCTCCACATGAGGGGGCTATATAGACCCGGACCTGAGGGAAGGCCTAGCAGGCCACCGCCTTGGGCCCCTGTTTATGGTCCAAATTTGAGGGCCAAAAATTCTGTCATTTATTTAAAAAAAAATAATAAATAAATTTTAACCCAATTAAAAGCAAGGCCCACTTCCCGCTGCCTAACCCAAACCTAATTGATCCTAGAAGACTCAGAACTAGCTAGATGCAGTTAGTGCAGTGCGCCACTCCGTTGCTCAGTTGTTGGCGCTCTTTACCGGACATCATAATTCATTATTCATCAAACAATCTTCGAAGGTAAACGGTTCACTTCTCATACTTCATGAAATTTGTATTTTGAGAAAAATCGAGTTTGGGTTCTTCATTCTTGAATATCTGCATCGACTGTACACTTTACACGTATATATTGTTTTTTATAGCTAATTTTCATGAATTGGAATGGTTGTAATAGTGGTTGAAATCCTTTATAAATCTTAAATGGAAAGCTGTAGATGTCAAAAACTCAATCTGTGTCTATTTGCTTCTTTCTTCTTCCCTTTCCCTGTTCACGTGTAACTAAAAATATGATTAGTTGGTGCATTTCTCTTAATTTTTTCAATTTTATTATTCTCTTTCAATTATTTAGGGATTAGAAACATCACAACTGTGATGAGATGGGATGAGCATCGAATATTGGATATACAAACTAAAGATTAGCTTCAGCTTAAAATTGAGGAAGATGATGAATTGCATTTGTTCCGGAGTCAGAGTCCCCGGCCAGTCGGAATTATTCAGCTAGTGGGTATTCTTCTCGACCAGGTGAGGCTGACTCTAAGTTGGACACCACACCAGCAATATAGAAGAGGTTGAATTGTCACTTAGCGAGAGTGAATTTTTGAATTATGAGGTAGGTAATTTCAAGCTTCACTGAATCAAAATTTGCTTATATTTGTGATGAGATGATCATTATGGAATTAGTTTTTCTTTCTTCTTTTGTGAAACTATTGCTTTGAGAAAGGATCCATTGGTACTAATTGAAAGGTTTTCAACTAGAAAAACGAGTTAGATATTAGTAGGTCCAAGTCATGTCAATATTTAACTCTGAATATACATATACTTGACAAAACATAAAAAAAGTTGTGCATACGAGGGCCCAATTTTTAAGTTCACCTTTAGCCATCACAACCACAGGTACGGTGTTCGCTCAAAATAGTGTACCGCAAACGCACGGATCGCGTACAAGTAATAAAGTGGACTTTTTGAGTCCGGATTGTCGATCCCACGAGGAATGTTTACCTTAGATTATACAACTTTAATTAATTCAATTCTAACAACAAAGAGAAACACACAATTAAAAAGATGGATTTTTGGAAATTCTAAATTAAAAAGACTAATTTTAAACCGAATTAAAATAAGAAAAATGAAAGATAAAATAGTTGGGATTCATGATTTCACTTAACTCTTGCTTAAGTAATTTCTCAACACACGCAAATTAATAAATTACTCATTTACAATGTTAGACCCGATTTTCCAAACTTAGCTAATTACCTCCCTCGAGTGAAATTAACTCTAATCAATTGGTCTAACCTACTATATCTCTATGTCGATTAAGGCCCAATCAATTGCATTAACTTTTTGTGAAAATAGTTCAATGGATCATCTAGGGTTTAAGGTATATCTCTATCCTTAACAAGAACCTAGAGCATTTGTTATTTGGTCTAAAATGCACAATATCTCTCGATTATCATACACTTCACAAAACATATATTTGGTGATCAATCAAACACATGGAATAATCTCAATAACAAACACACATGAAATAAACTCAAAATTAATAAACAAACATTAAAATTACTTAAACTAAGTTAAGCTACATCAATCATCCCAAAATAAAACAACTAGCCCATTGTATAAATATTGCACAAAAGTTGAGGTTTACAAAAATACATCACAAAATATAGAAATCAAAGATTAAAAATACAAGATAATGAAATAAATCACTTCCCTTGATTTTTGCCCCAAAATTCCTTCACCATTGCTTTGAATCTTCACCTCACTTTTTGCTTCATAACTTCAATGGGGACTAGCAACATGTAAACAAAACTAAACTACAACTAAATTACAAACTAAATCAAAAACAAAGAAAATAAAAGAAAAGAAAGAAAAGAAAAGAGAGAAAAGAGGGAAGGGGGCTAGGGTTTTACAAGAAAAATTGGGATCAAGTGAAGAGAGAAGTGGGGGTATAACTACCCCCAAAAATCTGACCTAAAAATGTCCAAAAACGCGTCCCCAATTGAGCCAAACACGCCCTTAACTTAAAATAATAAAAAAAAAACAGAAAATAAAATCCGGTATTGGCCAGAAAGTTGCCTACGCGATCGCGTGGCTGAGTGCCTCGCGATCGCGTGGTTAAGCTGAAATCTCTCGGGTTGGATCTGTGGCCTAGTTCGCGAACGCGACAGATAGATCCACGCGATCGCTGGGTTCACCTGCAGCTCCGTCTTTCCATGATTTGCAATTGGGTCCTCCAACTTCTGGTCTTCTTAAATTTAGTCCTCGAATTTTGACTTTTATTACAAATATTCCCCTGAAATATTTGCATCTTTAGTCCTCCAACTTTCTGAGATATTGCAATTGAGTCCCCGAACTTTTGATTTCTTTCGATTAGGTCCCTGGACATCAAATTTGCTCCTCTTTTAGCCTGATTGCACTCCAATCTTGTCAATTTGCTTTCCAATTGAGGTTGTACCTAATTGTACAAGATAAACACAATATATAAGTAGATATTTGTTCAATTTGTCAATTAAATTGCTAGTTTAGGAACTAAATAAGTGTGTAAAGCACACTTATCACACCCCAAACTTGAACTTTTGCTCGTATCGAGCAAAATTACCTACTAGTGTAATCAAGTAACGTGAAATATAGATCAACAAAGTTGGATAACTTGCAAATTACTCATGAGTGTAAAATTGTATAATCAATTCAAAAGTATAATTCCAAATAATGCTACCAAAGAGAAGTTATCCAATCCAATGTTCGATCGGTGTGTGTGTGCATAGTCACTTTCAATTTTCAGTTAAGTTTCGAGAATATTGATGAGTAAAGAGGTTTCAAGTCAAAACTACCCACCATTAGTGGTCAATTCTTTTTCTTTCCCACTCGTGACATTCATCCCCCAATAAATATTTTTTTTTCCTCTCCCGGGATGCAATTCTAGAGGGTACTCTCAAATCACTCTTTTCTTTTCCACTCTAGTTTGGTTGCGTTTTACCGGCAATTTCGACAATCTAGAAATGCACTGACTCTCCACTAAATGAGTGTTTCGACATTCAAGCTTATACTAAGCAATTCAAACCTACTATTAATCTAAAAGCCCTTATGCGAGTACAAATGCATGATTTCTAAAAACTAACGTGATGAATGCTCGTGTCTTCCCCACTCCCTTAAGCTTTCTAATTGACCCATGTAGCGAGCTTTAGGTCGGCAACTCCTCGATTGTTTTAAGATCAAAGGGTACCAGGTTTCAAAATACCCCTACGGACTTAATAACTCGAGTAAAAAATGCTACGAAGTGAGGTAGATTTATTAAGCAAATGCAATAATGAAGTGTTTTTTTTTTCTCAAGTGTGTGTGTGTGTGTGTGTGGGTGTGTGTGTGTGTGTATACCATACTCATTAAGCTTTCTAATTGACCCATATAGCGAGCAAAGGCCGGTGACTCCCAAGTTTCAAGATACTCCTACGGGCTTAATTACTCGAGTCAAAAAGGCTTCGAGATAGGGCAAGGCAATGCAATGCAAAAATTAAAATGGGCTTAGAACTTTAGCATACGGTCATTACTTAGCTTATACTTGGCGAAATACACTCCACGCAAAATTTATTTCCAACATGCATCGAATCACCACACGTCTAGACCGTCTCCATCACCGAGTTGACCACCCCCAAACTTATCTTACAATAGGATCAAGAGATTTAGAGTTTTGGGAAACATTTGATAGGTTGATAAAAATTAAAAATACAAGCTCACGACCTAATTCTTCTACTCCATTAACCTCTTCACCCTTCAACAATTCCCAAACTTCACCAATAATTAATCATGACTATTGTGCTCAAGATAAATATGATCTTGCATGCATAAGCATTTTGTAAAAGTAGACACAAGTAGCATATTGGTCATAAATCATGAATCAATAACAATTTTAAACGTCAAGTAATCCTGGCCGGCAAGGCTATCTAACATGTCAATACACAATAGGAAATCACCCCCAAACTTGAAATGCACATTGTCCTCAATGTGTAAAATAAAATCAAAGTAAGAGGAAAGAAGTTACTAGACATCCCAAGAAGTGGTGGGCCACTCATAAGTAGTCTTGGGCATGTGTACATCTCATTGCAACCACCAACAATTCACCCTCAAACTTGTGTTGAAGCCTCCAATCGATCGAACACAAATTTCTCCAATGAGGCATTTCATCGAACACTTTGTGAGCATCCTATGAAAACACAAGAAAAGAGTGGATATTAAGTGGTGAATGACCCAAAAATTTAAATCACATTTAACACCTCAATTCTAACTTATAAATCCAATACAATTTGTCCATCCACATCAATATTAAATTACACTTGAAGATAAAAGACAATATGAACCAAGTGATTTTAAAAATGAGTTTTTAAGCAAATTTTGACTTTGAAAATTTGATATGAGTATATGCTAGAATTGAGTGAGAATGCATTAGAGCTATTTCACACTACCCAACTTGAGGAAAATAAATGTAGAAGATAGAGACTTGGGCCTAACCAACTTATTTGAAAGAAAGTAAATAAAATGCAAGAAAGTAAATAATATGCAAGAAATAAAAATAAAGCAAGTAAATGATAGAGAATGAGTTGCCTCCCATTAAGCGTTTATTTTAAAGTCATTAGCTCGATTCTCCGCATAAGTTCTTCATGGCACTCTAAATATAGCTTTTGATGGCTTACTCATTTTGCTTCTTTTAGCTTTGCCCCATTCTTCATTGGTTCGAAATACTTGCACCTTGCCCCTTCCAATGTCATGGGACTTGCCTATTCCATCCAATTTGAACTCAACTAAATAGACTTGCACCTCCTCAAGTGGCTTAATCACAAATTCAATTATTGGACAATCAATGAAGTTGAGAGAATTTGATTTGATCTCTTCCTCATTAATTGCTACTTCCTCATAAATCACATGTATATCTCTATCCTTAACAAGAACCTAGAGCATTTGTTATTTGGTCTAAAATGCACAATATCTCTCGATTATCATACACTTCACAAAACATATATTTGGTGATCAATCAAACACATGGAATAATCTCAATAACAAACACACATGAAATAAACACAAAATTAATAAACAAACATTAAAATTACTTAAACTAAGTTAAGCTACATCAATCATCCCAAAATAAAACAACTAGCCCATTGTATAAATATTGCACAAAAGTTGAGGTTTACAAAAATACATCACAAAATATAGAAATCAAAGATTAAAAATACAAGATAATGAAATAAATCACTTCCCTTGATTTTTGCCCCAAAATTCCTTCACCATTGCTTTGAATCTTCACCTCACTTTTTGCTTCATAACTTCAATGGGGACTAGCAACATGTAAACAAAACTAAACTACAACTAAATTACAAACTAAATCAAAAACAAAGAAAATAAAAGAAAAGAAAGAAAAGAGAGAAAAGAGGGAAGGGGGCTAGGGTTTTACAAGAAAAATTGGGATCAAGTGAAGAGAGAAGTGGGGCTATAAATACCCCCAAAAATCTGGCCTAAAAATGTGTCCCCAATTGAGCCAAACACGCCATTAACTTAAAATAATAATAAAAAAAAACAGAAAATAAAATCCGATATTGGCCAGAAAGTTGCCTACGCGATCGCGTGGCTGAGTGCCTCGCGATCGCGTGGTTAAGCTGAAATCTCTCGGGTTGGATCTGTGGCCTAGTTCGCGAACGCGACAGATAGATCCACACGATCGCGTGGTTCACCTGCAGCTCCGTCTTTCCATGATTTGCAATTGGATCCTCCAACTTCTGGTCTTCTTAAATTTAGTCCTCGAATTTTGACTTTTATTACAAATATGTCCCTGAAATATTTGCATCGTTAGTCCTCCAACTTTCTGAGATATTGCAATTGAGTCCCCGAACTTTTGATTTCTTTCGATTAGGTCCCTGGACATCAAATTTGCTCCTCTTTTAGCCTGATTGCACTCCAATCTTGTCCATTTGCTTTCCAATTGAGGTTGTACCTAATTGTACAAGATAAACACAATATATAAGTAGATATTTGCTCAATTTATCAATTAAATTGCTAGTTTAGAAACTAAATAAGTGTGTAAAGCACACTTATCATACGGCTCTGGGGCTTTACATCCGGCTTGTACTAATAGTATGGTCCATATGATTATTGGTGATGAGTTGTATTTTCTTATGATCATCAGCTGTGAAGTATGAGGTGCACTTTCACTTAAAACTATTAATTAAAAGCATGAATCTAGAAATATAGCAGCAGAAGAATTTTGTTACTATTTTCCTTTGTCTATATTCATAGGATAAGACAGTGAAAGAGAATCGTACCATTATTGCGATTTTTCTCTATTGACTATCATGCTCCAATCCAAAATTTGGACGGTCTTCTAATACCCTGTTTTGGGAATACTAATTAATTATTTTTGTCCTATTTATGATTTATCGCTTAGTACTATGTATTGTTATTTTAGGTTTTATTCATATTTTTTGAAGAATCCTATGAGAATGATTTTTTGTTGAAAAATATTTTATTCCATTAAATAAAGAAATAATTAGACTATAGACTATTTCTTCATTCACTTATTGAAAAATACGTAATATTTGTTGGGATCATGAAGATCAATTTGCTCAGTCCCATTCCAAAAAGTCAAGCGAGGTTTCAATCCAAAATCAATTGGTAATGGGTAGAGTAGCCCACTTAAATTTTATGACGGTTTTTTTTTGTTCGTTAGAAACACACCGCAAGTGTATATATCACATACAAGTAATAGTGTACTAAATGAGTCTGGTTTATCAATTTCACAAGAATTGTCTATTTCAATTACACTCCAATTTAATTAATTTCAACAATAAACACACAATAAAGTTTGATTTTGAAATGTTCTAAAACTTAATTCAAATTTACAATAGTAAATAAGTAAGTAGAAAATGGTGATAATTTGACGATAAAGGACTGTTGAGATTCTTGATTCAACTTGACCATTACCTAATTGAATTCTCAACAAGCAAATAAAATTGCAATTTACTAAGCATGTTAGATCTGATTTTTCAAGTTTAGTCAATTATCTCTCTCGAGTGAAATCAACCCTAATTAGTGGAATTAACATACTCTATCTCTATGTCGATTAAAAACACATCAATTGCATTAAACATTTGTTAAAATAACTCAATGGATTATCTAGGGTTTAATGTATATCTCTATCCTTAACAAGAACCTAGAGCAAATATTATATTGATCTAGAATACACAATAATTTCACAATAATTGCACATCCCATGAAATCCAAGCATAAATTTGGCCACAATAAATGTAAGTCAATAAATACACAAGATAATAAATAACTTTAAATTCTCAATACAAGCATTAAGATCAATTAAGCTAGGTCAAGTTTCATCAATCATCTCAACACAAAATAACTTAGCTCATAGTGAAATAACAATAAAACTCAAGAATTAAATACATCATTTCAACAATAGATTAAAATATATGAATATTAACAATGAAAACATCCCTTCAACAATGATTTGTGCTTCAAAACATCAATATTCTTCCACAATATTGTAGGTTTTTCTTTCCTTCATCAACAAAAATAATTAATTACAAGAGAAAATTGCAAGAAAAGTGTAGAAAATCAAGAGATAAATAAGAGAAAAGGGCTTGGAACTTGGAAAGGGGCAAGGATATCTCAAACTCTAGCCAAAAATGCTTAAAAAGTGCCAAAAATCGCGTAGATCCGCGTTCAACAGCGTTTGGGCCGAACAGGGCCGCACCAATATATTTTTCAAAATAATGACGGCGCGATCGCACGCCTAAAGGCCTCGCGATCGCGTTGTTGACATGATGCACTCTCGGGTTGGATTTTTGGCATGAGTGGCGAGTGCCACCTGGTTCGAGCCACGCGTTCCCGTGGTTCATTTGGGTGGATGTTTTGAAGCTTGGTACTTTTTTTAATTGCAACTGAGGTCCTCCAGCTTTCGAAGTCGGTCAACTTGATTCCCAAAATTTTCTACTTCTTTCAAATAAGCCCTTCTAGAATTGTATTTGAGGTCTTTCATCTTTTGAAAACTTTCAATTTAGTCCCCCGATCAATTACACAAGAAGTCCACAGCTTTCAGGAAGTGACAAATTGGTCCCAAACTTTGAATCTTTGAAAGGGACTCTTTTCTCCTCAATTTCTTCAATTATTCATCCAGTTAGGGTGCGTTTGATAGCGATAGTGGAATTTGAGTGGAAAGAAAATGAATTTCAGGGAATTGAATTCCTGAGAATTAGAAATTTAATGTGTTTGATTGATTTAATTTTCTAGGTGAAAAAAGTAGGAAATTTTTCAACTTTTTTTGTTTGATTGACATTATTTTCTATAGAAAATAAAGTAAAATTGATCTATTTTAATAAAAAAATATATATTTTTAATTTTTTCACACATTTGTACTTGATAATAATAATGTTAATTTTTAGAAAAAAATAAATCAATTAACAATAACAAAAATGATCAAACGTAACCAAAATGGTATAAGATTTTTCATGAAAAATAAAACCTCATCCTCCTTGGAAAATGAATTCATTCAAAACAAGGAAAATACCGAATTTCGAGGCAAGTGAAAAAATGAATTCCATGGAAAATTTAGGCAATCAAACAGCGCAAAGTTGGAAATTCAAATGGAAAATCATATTTTCCATGGAAAATTACGCGAATCAAATGCACCATTAGCTTCTTTCTTGTACTTTCTCCATGAAATTGAAGGTTAAATCTATTTAACCACAAAATATGCACAATTAAATAGATATTTGTCCAAATTATTCAAAAAGTACTACCATAAATGTATGAAATATGCATGTAAAATGTACTCAACGGTTTCTTTACTCACAATTGATGTGAGACTTTTTGCATAGAGAAAATTACACGAACACTTGTATTTCAAAAATGCAATTCAAAATTCCGGTGAGGCACAAATATTTCTAATTTGTAGGTGGTAATTAGCAATATTAATACATAATCAACTAATTTAAATCCAGATCTATTTCCTAAAAAGCACTGGACAGAACCCACAGTACTCCCTCACTTTCTCTCAACTGCTTCTCCCCCTACCGTCTCTCTTTCTTCAACTCCTCCTTCAACAATGAAGGACCGCCATCGAGAGTACCTAGCGACGAAGGCAGCTATGCCTGGGAGACCGTTGCTGCTGCAACGACATAGACAATCTTGTCGTTGCAGATCGCAGCTGCTAGCAGCAGCGCTACCGTAGCATCGATCTCAAGTTGCTGTTGGGAACCCTGGTTGGTCTACTCACAAAAATTGATTTCTTGTGATAGATCATCCCGTTACAGGATTTTCTGTTCTATGTATTCAACTTGGAATAAATAATATTGTGCACATAAAACGATTTTGAGAAGATTACCCTTGTAGCGTGCTTTACAATAATCTTCATCGACTGCTGCTTGATTCCACCAAAGCTTCAAACCCTCAAGCTTTCCTCGGTGTTCTCCAATGGCAGTTGTGCAGGTGTGTGGTCACCTTTCTCAAGATCTAGGTTAAACTAGGATTAGGGTTTCTTTGTAAAGAGAAAACACACACTACACACTTTAGTGTGTGTCTCGCCACTTTTTCAATTAGGTTAAGAAAAATAGTCTTGGGAGACTATTTGTAACCTCTTTACACTCCAAAACCCTAACAGGCCTAGTACCATAACCCAGGCCCATTTCTGCACAACCCAATACAGGTAATAAGCCTGTATAAACCCATTATAGTGAAGCCACCGAGGGAACCTGATCGGACCCAATTAAACTAAGCTCCAATAAATTAATTATGACACGATCAACTCTTGATCAGTCAAAATTAATTTATTAATCACGTTCTATTCCACTAAAAGAACGAGATTGCACTCTTAGTAAAATTGAAATTACTGAAACAATTAATCAATAATTATATCCTCTGACTTATCGTTCTTACATGTTACCCCCGTCGATCAACTCGAATATTCGGAGCAAGTTAAAATGACCAAAATGCCCTTCTTCGAATATTCATAAACTCTCAACTCCCATCTTCTGTCTGACAGTTCGATGTGATCCCATCACATCATAGAATTCAACAGTCACTGTAGAATTACTGAGCTCAGATTCAACTGTCCACTAGAAGAACCAATGAGATTATGATCATACCTAAAAGGTGACGGATTCCATAATACGAATATATGTTCCTCGTTAGTTTACTTTAATTCCCAAAGAACTTCAAGTTAGTAATCGAAGTCCATTATCCTATTAGGATTAAGGTCCCACGTACAATAATCAAGTGAAATTAAATTTGTATGGTCAATGTCACAAATTAATTTCATGTGGTCCCGTCCAATACGTTCCAAACGTACTCTCAATTTTATTACCAAAGTCAAAGACAGACTTTAATAAAATCGAGACGATCTTATCAAAATAAATCGTCCATATTTATTTACTGATCGTGAACGTTAATTTTAGATCGAATCACAAATTGAATCTTTCTGTGTTTAACAACTTAAACACTCAATTTGTAATATCAAATCGACCCGTGGACAAACACAACATCATATTAATACAATCAATTAATATTTTACTTTTAAATGTCGTGAATTATACTCTATGGGCATATATAATTCCAACAATCTCCCACTTTCCCTTAGAGTATACATGAAACATCGAATCATCCATCTTGTCAACATCATCATTACACTAATAATTATGTTCTCAACCAAGATAGTAACTCCTTTCGATGTAAGTCAAGATTGTATAACAAACAATCCAAGATTGTGTTATTCCCAACCAATTAACCACATTATCTCCCAGTTATATTCCAATTTTGACGACTCTCGAGAATCCTAGTCAAATCAGATCTTAATTAATTTTATTCCATCAGATCACCAACTGAATAGATAAGCAAATATTTACTCGTTTTTCAAAAACGCTTCATTATATGCTGTACCTCTATTCAATGATCTGATCCTGGATCAAACTAATAATCACCAACAATATCCCCAGCATAAGATATGACCTATCTAGTGCAAAGTAAGGCTTCCTATAGCCGGAGCATAAGGAACCTTCTCCATCTTACCATGAGTCTTAGGAGAATACTCATAAGATAGATAAAGTCCACAAAGAACATTATTCCTTTCAAGACTTCAATATTGCAAATGTAGATAGTATCTTATTATTACATGAAACTTGAGACTATTCTATTTCATTTTTCTCCCACTCCGAAAAGTACGGATGTCTAGAAAAAATAGATAGTCATCTACAAGTCCTTCAAGTCTAATTGCTGGTACCAACTACTATTTAATGAAAATACTCTCACACATAAGTAGAGTGTCATCCAAATAAATAGTCGCGAAAACTGTCTCATCTTTTTGTATACACTAGTATATTTAAGATATATCAAGATTTTGATCAAGAACATGTATCACAATGGTTCTATCAAATTCTATATTCAATATCTTGAACAATCACCCAAATCCAAAGTTGGAAACTTGTAAGTCATGAATTTTACTTTCATGGTCTTTAATATGAACTCATCAGATTACACTTTGTGAATGATTTCCTCAAGATGCATTCAAGAAACAACATCTTGAAATCCATTTGTCGTACCTCATTTTCACAATGAACGACAATGGATAAAAGATCCAGGTAAACTTTTGCATGGCTATTGGTGAGAAGGGTTTCACAAACCCACAACAATAAGCCTTGCACTAAAGGCATCAACCTTTCAATTTACCCCTCTTTTATCATCTTAAAAATCATCACACCCTATAGGTTTGACCCCATTGGGTGCGTCTACAAATATCCAAACTTGTTAGATTACTAGGAATCTAATTCCGAGTTCACATTCACCTTCCATGATTTCAAGTCTATAACTTCTACCACTTCCCTGAATGAGGAGTTCTTCTCTTATTTCAGTAGAGACTGTCTAAAAAGACTCTCCATAGAATAAGCGTCAAGAAGGTGGTCTTACAACCCTCCCAATCCAATTAGTCGCTGGAAGTGTATTTCCATTATGTCCAAACTGAGTTACTTCCTCTCCTCCCACTACTTGGTTATATCCCTAATTGGGATCAACCTCTCCACTACCTCTTTATGAACATAAAGAAGAGGCAGAACAGTGAGAACAACTTCGACTACTACCTTTGGTTTTTCCCTGTCCATTGGGTTCACCAGGAAAAAATAGTGGTTGAACCACTTGCCTATTTCTCCCACTAGGATCAGCAACCATCGGTTCCGTAGGAAGTCCCAAATCATCAAGATTAATTCTATGCGGAAACCTGGAATCAAGTTGTTTGAACCACGTTCTAACATTTTATCCAATAGAATTTTACTTGTGGATTTGTATTCTTCTATATGCCTTATCCTCTAAGAAAGTTACATTTGTACTGAACAAATACTTTCTTGACCAGAATACTATAGAAGAAATAATTTCTAGTTTCGCTGCATACCTTATAATCAAACCTTCATTGTTGCCTCCATCTCGTCAATCCTGGCTTTCAGCTTGTGTGCCAAAAGTCCCCAAATCTGAATGTGGTGTAAACTGAGCTTGCACCCATGCCACAACTCTAGGGGTATTTTAGGAAACGAATCAATGGTACTAGGCTATGAAGGAACCTGACTATCTCCGGTATACATTCCCAAATGAAACTAGTAATGAGGATAACTCTTCATTGATTTGGTATTACCTTGTTCTCCTTTTCCGATAAATGATTCCTAAACTCATATGAGAGATACACAAAACCTCGATCAAATCGAAGTATTTCGATTCTCTTAATTACTTCTCAACTTCTATCCAAAATTCTAGAATTTCTTCAACATTTCGGATTAATGAGATATTAAGTATATAATCGAGATTTGGAGTGATCATCAATAAAAGTGATGAATTACTCGTACTCTCTCGTATCTTGAGCACAAAAGAATCCATTCACATCGAAGTGTATTAATCCTCAAACTCTTAAGTCCATATAATGTATACGGACTCTTTGTTATATAATCCTCTAAACAAGATTCAGAAAAATAGTATAGATTCCACCTCAGATCCTTTTGAGGTCCATCCCTTACTAGTATTAGAATCGAGTTTTGGATAAGTGTAACCAAGCCTAAGATCTTAATCATTTTACCCTCTAAATAAAATTTAAAAGCACACATAGATTCCACCTCCAAAATACTTAGAGGCTATCTTTACTAGTCTTTCAATCTTATTTAGATAAATATGATTATCTTAAGATCTTATCAAAGAGTTCATTAATACAAGGAATCATCTATCCCTTATCATTTGTAGTAATATTACACTTAGAACCATTTACAAGGCTTTGAGATTGTTAATCATTTGTCTCGCAACAATAAGAGCATTATTTAACTTAATTCCAACTAATAACTGGAGATTAAGTGCTAAATAATTCCGCTCAAATAATAAAGAGACAAAATAACAATCAAATTGTTTTGCAAACATAAAATCCCAATGGCTCTTTCCATATTACCATACCCGTGCTTATCCTTATAGTATACTCTATCTCATTGTGTCATTTGATCACCTAGGACCATATTGCAATAACTTGCAATAGTGATTAGTTACTCTAGAATCTATAATCAAGATAGATTCAATTATTAACCATAACACAATGAATAGAGTCGTACTCCATTATAGAGTTTCCATGAAAGGCTACTTCCTCATTAATCCTATCTTTGCTCAAAAGCAAAAAGGTTAGAGGGCCTACCATACTATCCGTTGCTTTAAAATAATCTCTTCATTACGAATAGCTTACATTGAACCTTTCAGGGACATGTTCATCCTGGTGAATATAGTCCACACTGAACCGCAAGAGATTATCTTAAAAGATTTCTCAAGCATTATGTCACATGAATCAATGTTTACAAGTGGAACCTCCACCACGTTAAAGTGACCAATCATGTTTTACCAAATGGTCTCTTGTAAAAATCGTGATCGGTTCATAGAGATATATTATAGCTTGATAGCATATTTTGTATAACTCCATAATTAAAATGTTCAAATTATCATAAATACCCTTCCATCGTGAAAATAAATATGGTATCCTATTTTGATGTTTTTATTGCGAAGTACTTGACGTGAGAATCAAAACTATGCAATAAACCATCTCATCAAAATAAAACCATTTTCATTGGAAGATTTATAATTATTTTTGAACAAGGATCTTCTAGCACGAACAAATGTCATAAGCGGAAAGAATTATAACGAGACATGTTACAGTTTTCGCAAATTAGTTGGTGATGTCTAAATATATAACTAGTTGTGGAAATACGACATTCAAATAAAATAAATGTATTAAACACGAGTTGTATAAATGATGAATACTTTCATATATGATGCATGAATAAAAAATTATGCACAAGTAGACCCAAAACTACTATAATATGACGACAACCTAAAACCCCAAAATCTTAAACGCATTTCTCTATATGAGAAATAAATGTGATTTATGGCTAGGTTGGGACCCTCCCACTAAATTAAATATATCTAGCATCTCATACAATATTTAATTTATAGTCGTTAAAATTTGGCCATCATTGACATCGTTTGGATATTCTATAGGAAGTCCCCACGATATCATTGATTTAAGTGTCTAACCCCTATATTGATAATATTTCAAGTACCAAATTAATTATGTCACCTATAGGGTAATCATGATTAACTCACACTTAAAAAATCATCATGGCCCGGAGGAGGAAACCTCATGGCCGCTCAGGCAATCATTTTTTGTTCTGTTGATTTTGCTAAGGAGCTTGTGACCTCACCCCGTTTCAACCGCGCGGACGCGCGGTTGTATTTTCTGCACTTCGTGATTTTTTACTCCAACTTGATTCTTGGCTTCTCTTTTGAATTAAACACTTGTTTTAGTCTCGAATACTATTCTTTTATGCCTCGGGAGTCCTTCAAAATGTGCTTAAAATTTGTTTGGCTCGCATGATTGATTTTCCCTAGTCGAGCCTCCTATGATTCTCATCATATCCTCTTTCTTCAAGATGATTCGTCTTGAACCATAAGTTTGTTCATGGGGTTTCATTGCACCTCCTATATCAAATGGAAAATTATGTCCTCTATGTCTAATGATCAACCAATAGTACCCTGTGGCTTGGACTAAATGAAATGGTCGAACCATGAACTCCTTTGGACATATGTGGTGTGATCCAAGGACCAAAATACAATTAACCTGCAAAATAGATTTAAGCAAAATGGGGTGGGGATCGTTAGTTTCTCCATTACAAGGTAAGGATCCTTGTATTCATGAAGAGTCACCACCACTCCATCAAATTCAACAACGAGGCTCTTCACTTCACCTCTTATCTTCTTCTCACCCTCTTACTCATCTAACACCTCAAAATTCTTATTTCCATGTTCATTCACTTCCCCCACACTTTCAATCAGCTCTCCCACATTTTTGCTCTCAACAAGATTTTTGTCATCTGCATAAGAAATTGGAGTTTTATCAATTGTCCCAAATTTCAACTCCCCTTTTTTCTCATTTTCCTTATCTAGGGGCACCTCTTGCAATTCAACCGCCACCTTTCTTTCAATCCTTTCACGCTCCCATGCCATAAAATTTTCTTCAAAAAATTTCATTTGCCCTTTAAAATCCAACATTTGATCACTCTCCTTTTCCACCTTTTTTGCATCTTGTAGAGCTTGCTCTAGTGTCAAACCATTTAGTGTGAATGATCTCTCATCCTTAAGAAGTCGATATATGTGCATACTCTTATCATAAGTTGTTATCCTCTCACGTCTCCATGGTTTACCCAACAATATATTACAAGATTTTAGAGGTATTACATCATACCATACTTCATCACTATATTTTCCATGAGTGATAGTCACTAGAGCTTGCTTGGTCACACTACACTCCCCACATTCCTTCATCCATGTAATCTTATAAGATCTAGAGTGTGGGATTAAAGCCAATTTCAATTTTCCAACTAAGATGTTACTAACCAAATTAGAGAAGTGACCTCTATCAATAACCAAACTACAGACCTTATTGCCAGCATAGTATCTAGTTTTGAACATAGAATCCGGGTTGCAATACATCCCTTATGTGGCGATTCAAAATATTGTAGACATGAAGTGCAAGTGTGAAAATGTCCTCACAATGTTTCCACTCGTGTTTCACTCAAGCTCCAAGGAACATGAAACCACAACCAAGAATAGATATAGGAATTGATGGGCACAAATAGCAAGTGAAATTTAGCTTGCTAGAACAACGAACATGTAATATGGATTTATGGGTCAATGTATTGGAGTACAAGAATTCACAAAGGACTTGGCAAAGAACAAGGAATTACTAAGGACTAGTTTGGGTGTTGAGAAAAGTGGATTCTAATATGGAAGTTCTCTTCGGGGCAATTTATCATACACTTGGTAGGCACACTTTGGAAGTTATGGAAATGCAAGTGTTTTGGTTATGAAAAATCCCCAACAATCTCAACAATGATAGCAATGATAATACTCAACATGTGAGAATCAACAAATATTCATGGGCATACAATTTCCCCCATTTTTTTTTTTTGTATTTTTTTTAATATGAAGAACAACAAGAAATTTAAAGGATAAATTTACCAAATTAGAGTCAAGTTCTGATACCAAATGGTGCGAACCCCTTTGGTGTTTAAACTAAAAAATTCCTACAACAATTTAACACTACACCCAAGAAAGCTAAAATGGTAAAATAAGTGATCAAACACCTTAACCCAAGTTTATCTCAATCAAAATTCAAAAGTTAAATAACTTAGTCAAATGGATGAAGATCAAACAAATTTCAAGGTGGTAGAAATAAACAACAGTACAAGAATAATATACTCAAAATGTAGTTGACTAACTTCCAAAGATTACAAGATAAAAGAAATGAGATTTTACCTCACCCAAATAGGAGTCTCTATCAAGAGTTTCATTCATGAACAACCAAGTTATGTCTACGGTTTGAGGGAAATAAGTATTTATGGTACAAAATAATTGATTAAAATAAAACTTGAAAATGAGATAAAATTTCGCGAAGTCAGCTTCCGAGTGAACTGGGCTGCCGCGCAGGAGGAAACCTCTGCGCGGCCATTTTTTGTTCTATTGATTTTGCTGAGGAGCGCCCGACCTCGCCTCGTTTCAACCGCGCGTCAAAAATCACGAAGTGCAAGGTTGTATTTCGGTACTTCGTGATTTTTGACTCCAACTTGATTCTTGGCTCCTCTTTTGACTTAATCACTTGTTTTAGCCTTGAATACTATTCTTTTATGCCTCGGGAGTCCTTCAAAATGTGCTTAAAATTTGTTTGGCTCGCATGATTGATTTTCCCTGATCGAGCCTCCTATTATTCTCATCAAATAAGCTCAAAATTAATAATCAAGTATTAAAATTACTTAAACTATGCTAAGTTACATCAATCATCCCAATATAAAATAATTAGCCAATTATAAAAATATTCCTCAAAAGATAAGGTTTCTGAAAATAAAACACAAAGTTAAAAATTAAAGATTAAAATACAAGATAATGAAATAAACCACTTCCCTTGATTTTTACTCTAAAATTCCTTGAACTTTGCTTTGCATTTCCACCTCACTCATTTTTTTTTATTATGCTCCAACGGATGCTAGAAGATTGAAATAAAAAATTAAAACTAACAACTAAAATGAAACTAACTAAAACAAAGAAAGAAAAAGAAAAGAAAAGAAACAAACAAAGAAACAAAAAGAGAGAAAGAGGTCAGGGTTTTGGAGAGAAAAAATGTGGATATTTTATAAAGGAGAAATGGGAGTATTTATTCCGAAAATTCTATGGAATCAGGTATCTGGTTCCTTATGAATCCAAGTGATGGGATGACTATCTAGTCAGCCCAATTAGAGTTTTTTAAATCAAAATTGGAGCCCACAAATTATGTTTAATTGATAGTTGACTAGGCAGTCATCTCATCACCTAGTTTCATAAGGAACCAAGTACCTGGTTCCATAGAATTTTCGATATTTATACTCCCAAAATTTAGCCCTAAAAAGTCCCAAAAATGTCCAAAATCGAATCCAAACACGCCCCTAAGGAAAAATAAGAAAAACAAAAACAAATTTTCGGAACTGGTCCGAAAAAGTGCCTATGCGGCTGCATGGGTCTGCCATGCGGCAACATGGCTAGCACAGTTTCTAACAACCATATTTTTTCTTTTTTTTTCCCTTTTTCTTTTAATAATTTGCAAATTAAGTCTCGCATCTTTTGAACTTCTTCAATTTTAGTCCCCACATTTTGACTTTTATTACAAAATACCCTTGAAATATTTACACTTCTAGTCCTCCATCTTTTTTAGATATTGCAGTTTAGTCCCCAAACTTTTGATTTCTTTCAATGGGTCCATTGACATCAAATTTGCTCTTCTTTTAGCTCAATTTCTCTTCAATCTTGTCCATTTTCATTACAATTGAGGTTGTACAAGATAAACAAAAATTATAAGTAGAAATTCACTAATTTACCAATTAAAATATCAATTTAAGACAAAATAAGTATGTAAAGCACACTTATCAGTGACTAATTATATTAGATATTATGACCAAGTGCAACTTTGTGTGACCATTTGACGAGAACATTTGTGTCAAATATGACTATGTGTGATGTTCACCGATATCTCACTATGCGAAATATCCCCGCAAGTGTACGGGTCGTGAAAAATAATAAAGTGGACATAAGAGTCCGGATTATCGTCCCACAGAGACTGTTATTAATTACCGAAATATGTTAGTTCTAAACCTTATTTGAATGAACAAAATAATTTGGTGTTTTAAATTAAAAATAAGAAAATAAATTAGAGAATTAAATTGCGAAATTGTTTTGTTTTTAAAGATGATTGTAAAGTAGTTGGGATTCACGATTTTACTTAACTAATTAAATCAATTCCAATTCCAGTTTTATTTCCTAAATATGCATTCGGTCGAATTTACTAATGTACATTGAAATTCCTTTTTCGAGTTTAAATCAATTCTACCTAAATAAGTCAATAATCTATCTCTACGGAGGGTCTGAATATTCCTTATCTAGATGCATTACACACAAGAATTCACACACGACCGCAGTAATAACAAAAATATATCTCTATCTCTTGTTTAATTAGCGAATTTATTACCACGTTCTAAATTATTAACTCACATCTCGGATTATGGAAATAACTCAATATATCATAAATTGGTGATCAAGCAATTCAAGCATTAAGAATAATAATAAATCAATACATACAACAAAAAAGTAAAACTATGGAACTTGGAATTAAAATAATATAAATAGGCTACATTGTTTATCCCAACATTGAGATTAGTTACACATCATTAATAAATAACAAAAACAAGAAAGATAAACGTTCATTGAAAATAATATAAAGAATGGAAATCTTGCACCAAGTTTTGATTCTTCAATTATCTTCAATTCACGCTCCTTTGCGATACTTGATTCTCCCAAGAATTTGATAATGAATTCACAATTGTGGCTCTTTCTTTGGAGAGGCAAAGGTCTGATTTTCGTGCCAAGAGGTTGTATTTATAGTCGGAGAAGAGACCTAATCGAAAAATGAAAGCAAATTTCCAAACCCGTGCGCGAGTCTTCTTTGGTATCTGCACAATGTTCAGTATTTCGACTATATCTTTCTATTCCTTATCCGATTGAGATGATTCAAAGTGTGTTAGAAATATATCTTAAATTCCTACAATTATTCATGAAATTTGGTTTTTCTAATTCGAACTTTTACTACCCCAAAATTATACCTCAATGTCCTACTAGAATTCTGTCTTGAATCTTCTAGGATTGGAATCAATTTTATGGTAATATTATTATCATATTCAATTCTTTTTTGACTTCTACTTGCATCCAATTGACTCCTAATAATCCTTAAAGTGTCTTATTATTATCCAAATCAATTATTGGATATTTGCACGTTGGTCTCTCGTATTTAATTTGCTCTTCGATCATTCAACTTCCAATTGCAACAATATAGTCCCCATACTTTGAAATCTTCTCAATTTGCTCGTTTCAACTCTCAATTCCTTCAATTGGATCCTCCGTATTCTTATTCCTTTACTTTGGCACATTACATCTTTCCCCATTGACGTCATTAGCCTCTCGATTGTCCAATTTAGCTACAATTAGTATCCAATTATGCATTTTTCTCATCAATTGCTTCATTCTTCGCATTGTGGGATATTTTCTACAAAGTAAACAAATAAACATAAATTACGTAGCATATATTCTAAAACGACAATAATTTATTCTAATTTAGATGAACAAATAAGTGTATAAAATACACTTATCAAATACCTCCAAACAAGAATTATTGTTCGTCCTCGAACAATGTAAACTAAAATGACAAAAAGAAATTATTTTTGTGTTGTCAACATGTATACCATATACCTCAACAATCCAAATCAATTCACAATTCAACAAGAGTTATGAACAACACAGTAAAATAATTTCTAGTTATATCATGCCAAATTTTCAAGTGTGTGTGTGAATAGTCAATATCAAACTCTTACTCATGAAAAGGATATACATAGCACCGTGTTGCTTTTTATGCACAATCAAGCCCGAATCCCATGTGGTCACCCTAATAAATCTAATGATTTTCCTTGCATTGCTCATGGAAGATCACATCGTTTTGCTTTTCTCTCAAATCTCAAGATTCCTTCGATTCATGTGGTTTCTAAATATCAAAAATTTGTATTTTTCCACACTAGGTGGTTAGAATTAGTTAAATCTGCCCGAACAATCAATGGTAAGCGGTTCCCTAATCCATGCCTTTTGTATCAAAGTCTCAATCAACAAGTTTATACCATGTAATTTTTTTTTTTAATGGATGCCTTTTTCTTTTTATATCCACGTCTTTTACCATCTTTGTGCAGAGCTTCTCATACTTGTTTTCTATATGACCCCTGTAACGAGCTTTAGATCGATGACTCCCAAGTTAGACGACTTTAGGGCACCGGGTTTGAAAGACCCCTCAGACTTAATTACTCGAGTCAAAAAGGCATTTGAAGAGCAGAATAAGACCTTCAGCATTTTTCTATTTTTATGCCGGTAATGGTTTATACCCGTTGATCAAGACCTCTTCAACAAATGACACATTTCAGGAACTACAGACCATTAAAAGTTCAGCCCTACCTTCACCACTTCTTCTCACCCCCAAACTGCTCTTGAGCAAGTTTAGATTCTAAGTTTTAAAGGTTGGGATGTCTCTAGATCTAAGTTTAGGGATTAATAGTCATTCATGTATTCAAGGTGCATACAACTAGCCCTACACGTGTTAAAAAAATCCATAAACAAGTATTTATCCAATAATGACTATGTGAGTGATGAAGATGAAATCTAGCAAGTGAAAACTAGTTCATAAAATTCGTGATTTCACGTTGTCCACAATTCAAGCCAAAGCAAAATTTGATTCATACTATATCCTAGGCAATAAACAACGTCAACAAAATTTTCAAAATTTTCAATTTTTTTTTTATCCCAATAAAAATCGAATGAATGCCGATAGAAACATCAATGAGATATGGATGAGATTTTTCACCCCCAAAATAGAAAGAAACATTATCTTCAATGTTTGTCAAATAAAATAAAATAATGCAAAACAAGACAGAAGAAAGAGAACTAGAACTTCCCAGGTATAGAGGAGATGTCTTATTGCTTTAAAGCTTCCATTTGGTTGCACTTGGATGAATTTGACACTTTCTTTGCATTGCCCAACTTGGTTCAAGGTGTATTTATTGGTGTATTCCTTGCAAACAAAAGATTAGTAATATTAGAGGTCACAAACACCAATAATAAACTATACAAGTTCTAATAGAGTGTGTGTGTGTGCGCGCGCGTGCTTGGGGTGACGATAAAAGCCTAGTGTAAACAAAACGCGCTAAATAAAAAAAACATACCTAAACATGCAAGAATATGTTAACATGCAAAATTGTCTTAACATGTAAGCATGCAAAACAACTTTAATGTGTAACCTATCATGCATGTATCTAAAAACAAGTAATGAAATAAAAACTTAAAGCATAATAAATAAAAGGGAAGAAAAGTTGGGTTACCTCCCAATAAGTGCTACGTTTATAGTCTAAAGCCCGACCTTGTGCACTTTTCTTCAAGGAACTCTAAATAAGGCTTTTGATGACCTTCTTTGTTTATGTCGTTTGAACTTGTTCCAATTTGGATTTATGCACCAAAATTGTACCTTGCCCATGTCATATATGTTGACTTCTTCACTTGATTCGAACTTCAATATGTTGATTTCAATCGTGGTCTCATTACCAATAATGAAATCAATTGTTCCCCAAGTATTGAGGTTAGAGAGTTGCACTATGGAGTCGGTACCCTAAAGTGTGATGTGATTCTTGTTGGGGAATCACGGGATCTCGCGGAAATTGAATTAAACACTTGGAAAGTTCCAAATCCAGATTAATTGACGATAACAATATGACCCGACACTCACGACTCAAGAACCAAGGATGTATCAAATCCAAGACCCGTTAAGATGCGGAATGAAGAACCATAAAGGGGTGAACGCCACAAAGGTTGTCAAATCCTTTGATAAGTTCGAGGGGTTCAATCAAGAACGAAGAAGAACAGGGATAACTCACATAATTCAAGCAATCTCATTAATCATAAAAGTTGTGTTGTTTACAATGACAAAGAAAAGCTAATATAGTCCAAAAACGCATCCAAAATAACCTAGCCGCAAAAACCCTAAAATAAGAAGCGGCGCATGTTTACGGCCGTAACATATGTGTTTACGGCCGTAATTGACCCTCGGGTCTAAAATTGATTTTGTGTCTTACGGCCGTGACATGGAATCTTACGGCTGTAAGACAACTTCTGCAAAAAAAAAACTGCCTAACTCTTTTACGGCCGTGAATGGGTTGTTACGGCCGTAAAAGGTCTTTTACGGCCGTGAATGGGTTTTTACGGCCGTAAAGGGTCTTCTGAATTCTTTTCTTCTTGTACTTTAACCCAAATGACTTGAAACGGTTTTGGCGCATCTCCCATATTGTCATACAATGAAATTGGAGTCTTTGACCATGCATTTGAATATTCATCCACCCAAGCTTGCATAAACCCCTGCATTGCTTGCTTGATCTTCTTAGCCCCTTGCCTCGTTATTGGTCCCACAGGCACATGCAACGGATCCTTGCTCGTTGGGCCACTCAGGTACTCATCATTCCCTCCCTGTTGAAAAGGATTCGTCCTCGAATCATCACCTGCATCAAACAAAGAGAGATCAGCAACGTTGAATGTAGCAGATATATTATACTCACCTGGGAGATCCAACTTATAAGCATTATCATTGACTCTCTCAATGACTTGAAACGGCCCATCTCCTCTAGGCTGCAGCTTAGATTTCCGTTGTGCTGGAAATCGTTCCTTTCGCATGTGAACCCACACCCAATCGCCTGGTTCAAAAATCACCTACTTTCTGCCCTTATTCGCATGGGACGCATAGTGCTCATTCTTCCTTTCTATTTTTAGCCGGACCTTTTCATGGAGTGACTTCACAAGCTCGGCTTTCTTCTTGCCATCCAAACTGGTCCTGTCATCTACAGGCAAAGGGATTAGGTCCAAAGGGGTTAGTGGATTGAAGCCATACACAATTTCAAAAGGAGAGTAAGTAGTAGTAAAATGTACAGCCCTGTTATATGCAAACTCCAAAAAAGGTAAACATTCCTCCCAACTCTTCAAATTTTTATTTATGACAACACGCAAGAGTTGTGTTAACGTCCTATTGACTACTTCTGTCTGACCATCCGTCTGAGGATGGCAAGTAATGGAAAACAATAGTTTAGTACCCATTTTTCCCCCACAGAACCTTCCAGAAGTAACTAAGGAATTTGACATCTCTGTCGGACACTATACTCCTAGGCACCCCATGTAGTCTGACAACTTCCCTAAAGAATAAGTCAGCTATGTTCACGGCATCTTCAGTTTTATGGCAAGGAATGAAGTGTACCATTTTACTAAACCTGTCCACCACCACAAAAATGGAATCCCGACCTTTGTTGGTCCTAGGAAATCCTAACACAAAGTCCATGGATATGTCTACCCAAGGCTCACTAGGAACTGGTAGAGGAGTGTACAAGCCATGTGGTAAAACCTTAGACTTGGCCTGTTTACAAGTTATGCATTTATTACAAATTTGGTGAACATCCCGTTTCATCCTAGGCCAATAAAAATGTTCCTTTAATGTTTCCAATGTTTTTAAAATACCAAAATGACCCATCAAACCACCCCCGTGAGCTTCACGTACTAACAACTCACGCATAGAACAGTTAGGCACACACAATTTATTTTCCTTAAACAAATAACCATCATGCCTATAAAATCTATCAAATGCTCCCTTTTCGCAAGAGACATAAATAGAGGAAAAATCATGATCGTTCGCATACAAATCTCGAACATATTCAAATCCCAATAATTTAGCATTCAATGAATTAAGGAGCACATACCGTCTTGACAACGCATCTGCAACTATATTTTCCTTACCTTGTTTGTATCGAATGACATAAGGAAAAGTCTCCACAAACTCCATCCATCGGGCATGTCTTTTGTTTAACTTACCTTGCCCCTTGAGGTGCTTTAATGACTCGTGATCCGTGTGGATGACAAATTCTTTTGGCCAGAGGTAATGTTGCCAAGTCTCCAATGCCCTGATAAGAGCATAAAGCTCCTTATCATACGTTGGATAGTTCAACGCTGCCCCGCTCAGCTTTTCACTGAAATAAGCTATCGGCCTCTTTTCCGTGATATTGTGGATGGCCCTACAATCCACGCACATCCTCCAGGGTCCATCCTTCTTGGGCACCAATAAGACCGGCACCGCGCATGGGCTCATGCTTTCTCGAACGTAGCCCTTGCTCAACAACTCGTCAACTTGCCGCTGAAGCTCCTTTGTTTCCTCCGGATTGCTTCTATATGCAGGCCTATTTGGAATGACAGCTCCCGGTGCAAAATCAATCTGGTGCTCGATGCCCCGAATGGGTGGCAGCCCACTGGGTATGTCTTCCGGGAATACATCATCAAATTCCTGTAAAAGAGAAACAGCTAAATGGGGGAGGGAAGAGTTAGCGTCACCGAGCGCAAGGAAGGAGTCCTTGTACATTAGTAAGACCATTGGTTGGTGGTCAAGGGCAGCTCTTTTGATATCACTCCTTTTGGCTAGGAAGCTCACTTTGGTTTTCTCTCCTCTTTCTTTTCTGGCACTCGTCATTCGCTCTCCTTTTTCTGAGGTGGAACCCTCAACTCTCTGTTTTTCTCTCAGCTCTCCTTTTTCTAGGATCGTGGTCCCAACTCTCTTTTGAACACTCAGCTCTCCTTTTTCTGGGATCGGGGTCCCAACTCTCTTTGTCTTCTCTTCCTCACTTTTTAGTTTCAGATGATCCTCATAAACTTGCTATGGAGTTAATGGCATAAGTCGAATGCTTTTCCCATCCTTCGTAAAACTGTATCTATTTTTGTACCCATCATGTACCACCCTCCTATCATATTGCCATGGCCGACCCAACAGGATGTGTCCAGCATGCATTGGAACCACATCACAAATTAACTCATCCTCGTATTTCCCGATAGAAAGGTTGATTAACACCTGCTTATTTACTTTTATCTCACCGGACTCATTCAGCCACTGTAATTTATAAGGCCTAGGGTGTTTGATAATAGGTAGACACAATTTCTCAACAAGAGTGGTACTAACCACGTTGGTACAACTCCCCCCATCAATGATCAAACTACACACTTTATTATTAACAAAGCATCTAGTATGGAATATGTTTTCCCTTTGCTCACCCGATTCCTCCACCTTAATTTGGGTATTAAGGGCACGCCTAGTAATAAGGGATTGAGCTACCGCATAATCTCCATCATCACAATCACTAGCTTCTTCTAAGGCAGGCATGTCCCTAAACTCATCATCATCCTCAACCTCATCCTCCGACACCACCACCCCATTTCGCACAAGCATTATTTTCTTGTTCGGGCATTGAGATGCAATGTGTCCTATTCCCATACACCTAAAACACTTGATGTCCCTACTTCTAGGAGGTTGAAAGTTAGAAGCGGGGTTACCTTTATTGGTAGACTCCTCTCGAGCCTTTGGTGGTTCTGGCTTCCCTTTTTGAGCAGCTCCTTCATTTTTGTTATTTCCACTCCACGTAGGTTTCCAAGGAGTGGAACCCGACGAGTACTTCGTTGTTCCTTTCCTCTTCAGTTGCCTCTCCACCTTCATCGCCATGTGCAACATCTCCTCCAGTTCAACATAATGTTGCAGTTCTATTACATTTGCAATGTCCCTGTTCAAACCACTCAAAAACCTGGCCATTGTGGCCTCCGGGTCCTCCTCAATATTCGCTCGGATCATGGCAATCTCCATCTCTTTATGGTATTCCTCGACACTCCTTGAACCCTGAGACAAAGTTTGGAGTTTCTGGTACAAGTCCCTATAGTAATGGTTGGGCACAAACCTTTTTCTCATCAAACCCTTCAACTCGTTCCAGGCCTCAACAGGTCGTTCACGGTTTCTCCTCCTACTTGTCACTAACTGATCCCACCACACAAGTGCATAGTCTGCGAACTCTATAACGGCTAACTTCACCTTCTTTTCCTCTGAGTAGTTATGGCACTCAAAAATCAGTTCTACCTTCTTCTCCCACTCAAAGTACACATCCGGATCACTTTTCCCTTGGAAAGCTGGTACGGACATTTTAATGTTCCCTAAGCTTCTATCCACCCCATCATCATCCCTATTTTTACGCCTATTTCCTCTTCCACGCCGACCAACACGACCTCTTCTCCTGCCCAAGCTAGCCACTGATACACTTTCACTATCATCGTCAACACTATCTCTTATCTCAACATCATCATCATCATCCCAAGCTCCATTTCTAGGATTACGGTCATACCTTTGCGGCCTCTGGATATTAGGAGCTGTGCGCGGCTGCTCTCTATGTAGTTGGGCAATATCCGCACTATTCGTGTCCACAGAGTTTTTAATTTCCCCCAACCTCGCATCCAACTTCTCGAATCGTTTTTCCAACATTGCAAGAAAGTGGAACTGTTGGTTATCCTCCCCTGTCGATGATGCGTCTTTCTGTGACATGGTTAGTGATCAAAGAAAAGAAAAAAAATATAAATAATTTTCAAGAAAATATATCCTCACGTGTTCAGCACTCGTGTATCACTCTATTCGGCTTTTTCCCTCTATTGATCTCACCACTCTGCCTTTTTCCTCTCTATCCCTTTCCTCAAGCTCTCAACGAACCCACCAAACTAGTCACAGACTTGGTCATTGTGGAATTAACCCAAGGTGCAAGACACAACAGATGAAAAGAAGATTTGATGGAATATTGGACTCAAGAAACTGATGTAACGGAATGAACGAATTTGCAGGTAGTGATGGATGACGAAACTACTATGAATGTGGAAAAAATTAAGCGGTATCAAGAAAGGTCTTCTTGACTATGGAATGATGTTCTTGATCTTGCTCTTCAATAATAATCACTTTTTTTTTTTCTCAAGAACAAGCAATAACGACAAGAATTGAAACTAAGACCGGTTTAGTAACCGTGCAGAATTTTCAAGAACAATGAAATCTAATGAAGAAAAAAAAAAGGAATATGAAACCAAAAACAAGAATTACATCAAAACCTGGATTTAGAGCCAAGTTCTGATACCAAATGATGTGATTCTTGTTGGGGAATCACGGGATCTCGCGGAAATTGAATTAAATACTTGGAAAGTTCCAAATCCAGATTAATTGACGATAACAATATGACCTGACACTCACGACTCAAGAACCAAGGATGTATCAAATCCAAGACCCGTTAAGATGCGGAATGAAGAACCATAAAAGGGTGAACGCCACAAAGGTTGTCAAATCCTTTGATAAGTTCGAGGGGTTCAATCAAGAACGAAGAAGAACAGGGATAACTCACCTAATTCAAGCAATCTCATTAATCATAAAAGTTGTGTTGTTTACAATGACAAAGAAAAGCTAATATAGTCCAAAAACGCGTCCAAAATAACCTAGCCGAAAAAACCCTAAAATAAGAAGCGGCGCATGTTTACGGACGTAACATATGTGTTTACGGCCGTAATTGACCCTCGGGTCTAAAATTGATTTTGTGTCTTACGGCCGTGACATGGAATCTTACGGCTGTAAGACACCTTCTGCAAAAAAAAAACTGCCTAACTCTTTTACGGCCGTGAATGGGTTGTTACGGCCGTAAAAGGTCTTTTACGGCCGTGAATGGGTTTTTACGGCCGTAAAGGGTCTTCTTAATTCTTTTCTTCTTGTACTTTAACCCAAATGACTTGAAACGGTTTTGGCGCATCTCCCATATTGTCATACAATGAAATTGGAGTCTTTGACCATGCATTTGAATATTCATCCACCCAAGCTTGCATAAACCCCTGCATTGCTTGCTTGATCTTCTTAGCCCTTTGCCTCGTTATTGGTCCCACCGGCACATGCAACGGATCCTTGCTCGTTGGGCCACTCAGGTACTTATCATCTAAAGTGTCTGCTTTTCTGTGCTTAACTCCTCTTTCCCAAATTGATCTTCCTCTTCAATTGAAGTCTCCTCGAGCTTGATATCCGAATTTTGGACAATCGACAATGGGATTATGGTCCCTTATTGGCAGCTACTTTTTTTGGTTGATTCACTTTTTTAAGTTCTTCTTTTTCTTCAGCTGTTTCAACCAATTTTTCTGACTCCTCTGATCTTTGCAATTGAATTTCTGGTAATTGCAATGGTTGACTCTCTGACTTGCATGTTGTCATCTGCTCCATCAATTTCTTAATTTCAGCTTGTTGATTTTGCAATTTCTGATTTATCAAATCTTGATTGTCAAAATCTTCAGTTTTCAACTTGAACTGCATGTACCGGTGGACACCCATGCTCTACCATATAATAATTCCCATAACAATTAGCCTTCCATAGAGCATCCTTAGGTGCAATAGGGAAATCAAATACAATATGATTTCCCCAACAAAAATCACACATCAGATACGTCTGAACTGCAGTTTGATCAAAGAGCCACTGATTATTGTTCACTGCCATCTTGTTGTGTTGCTTCCAACTGTCTGAAAATTCATTCAATACCTGAGAAGGAAACAATTCACAACTTTTAAAAATTTACAAGAATAAAAATAAAAAATAAAATAAAGAAAAAATTCAAAGTAAAGTAAGAACTAATTGGTATCGATATTAATATTAAACAGTCCCCGACAACGGCGCCAAAAACTTGTTCACCGAATCTCGCTATGCGAAATATCCCCGCAAGTGTACAGGTCGTCAAAAGTAATAAAGTGGACCTAAGAGTCTGGATTATCGTCCCACAGAGACTGTTATTAATTACCAAAATGTGTTAGTTCTAAACCTTATTTGAATGAACAAAATAATTTGGTGTTTTAAATTTAAACTAAGAAAATAAATTAGAGAATTAAATTGTGAAATTATTTTGTTTTTAAAGATGATTGTAAAGTAGTTGGGATTCACGATTTCACTTAACTAATTAAATCAATTCCAATTCCAGTTTTATTTCCTAAATATGCATTCGGTAGAATTCACTAATGTACATTGAAATTCCTCTCTCGAATTTAAATCAATTCTACTTAAATAAGTCAACTATGTATCTCTACAGATGGTCTAAATATTCCTTATCTAGATGCATTGCACACAAGAATTCACACACGACCGCAGTAATAACAGAAGTATATCTCTATCTCTTGTTCAATTACCGAATTTATTACCACGTTCTAAATTATTAACTCACCTCTCGAATTATGAAAATAACTCAATATATCATGAATTGGTGATCAAGCAATTCAACCATTAAGAACAATAATAAATCAACATATGCAACAAAAAATTAAAACTATGGAACTTGGAATTAAAATAATATAAATAGGTTACATCGTTCATCCCAACATTTAGATTAGTTACACATCATTAATAAATAACAAAAACAATAAAGATAAACATTCATTGAAAATAACATAAAGAATGGAAATCTTGCACCAAGTTTTGATTCTTCAATTATCTTCAATTCACGCCCCTTTGCGATACTTGATTCTCCCAAGAATTTGATAATGAATTCACAATTGTGGCTCTTTATTTGGAGATGTAAAGGTCTAATTTTCGTGCCAAGAGGTTGTATTTATAGTTGGAGAAGAGACCTAATCGAAAAAGAAAGTAAATTGTCAAACCCGTGCGCGAGTCTTTTTTGGTATCTGCACAACATTCAGTATTTCGACTGTATCTTTCTATTCCCTTATCCGATTGAGGTGATTAAAAGTGTGTTAGAAATATATCTTAAAGGCCTACAATTATCCTGAAATAGGGTTTACCTAATTTTTATGTTTGCTGCCCCAAAATTAGGTATCAAAGTCCGACTAGAATTCTGTCCTGAATCTTCTAGGATTGTAATCAATTTTATGGTAATATTCTTATCATATTCCATTTCTTTTTAACTTCTACTTGCATCCAATTGACTTCTAAAAATCCTCAAAGTATCTTCTTGTTATCCAAATCAAATATTGGATATTTGCAAGTTGGTCCTTCATGTTTAATTTGCTCTTCAGTCCTTCAACTTCCAATTGCAACAATATAGTCCTCATACTTCGAAATCTTCTAAATTTGCTCATTTCAACTCTCAATTCCTTCAATTGGATCCTCCATCTTCTTATTCCTTTACTTTGGAACATTGCATCTTTCCCTGTTGACGTCATTAGCCTCTCGATTGTCCAATTTAGCTACAATTAGTATCCAATTATGCATTTTTTCTCATCAATTGCTTCATTCTTCGCATTTTGGGATATTTTCTACAAAGTAAACAAATAAACATAAATTACATAGCATATATTCTAAAACGATAATAATTTATTCTAATTTAGACGTACAAATAAGTGTATAAAATACACTTATCATGTGACCAAACAGTGATGTTGTATGATCAAACTGTGACCTCGTGTGACAGAACTACGACATTGTGTGATCAGACTGCAACTTTATGTGACCGAACTGAGACCTTGTGTTACCAAATTGTGACTTTCTGTAATCAACTGTGACTTTGTGATCGAATGGAGTGGTATGAGGTGAATTTTGCAACTAAAATTGTAATTGTGACTAGAGGTAAGCATTAACGGACTGAACCCGCTGAAATCGACCCGACCTGACCCGATAGATTTTTGTCAATTTTTCATGAAATTGGGTTGGGTTCGGGTTCTGTTTAAAATTTTGTAGCCAGGTTGGATGAAAAACTCAACCCAGCCTTAACCAACCCAAATAAAAAATTATCTTTTTTTTTTTTAATGAAACTTAAACTATTTAAATATTAATTGAATATATTTTAATTTTATTAGCAAGTGTTCAATTTATTGTATTTGATGTTATTGTACTGTACATATTTTATTTGAGTTAATGATCGATTCATGAGCCTTTTTTTTTCTTTTTCAAGATTTTTTACTTATTGGGCCAAAGCCCAAACCGTCCAACTCAACCCAACTTGACCGAAACTTGGTTGCGTTGGGTTGAGTTTAAACTCGTAGTTCAGTTGAGTTGGGTTCGAGTTGGGAAAAAATCGACCCGACCCGACCCAACCCAACGCACGCCCAACTCTAATTGCAACCAAACTGTAATTTTGTGTGACAAAGTGTGACTTATTCGTGGGGTGGGATGGGATGGGATGGGGTGGGATGGATATGAAATTTGAGACAACATTTGTAATTGTGACTTCACGGGTGGGGTGCAAAGAAAGTTTCCATTAAATTTGTAATTGTGATCAAATTGTGAATTTGTGTAACCAACCGTAACTTAATGGGGGTGGGGTGGGGTGAGGTGGGTGGTCGAATGGGATGTTTGGCGGGACGTGATTTGTATTGTTTGAGTTTTCCTTGATTTAATATTAAATGTTTTAGTTTAATATATAAGTTATAATTTATATATAACATTATACATATTAATTACTATTTAACACCTGAATTATAAAAAAAAAAATACTTAAGTTTGTAGTTTTAAAAAATTAACCTAGAATCTAGGTTTTGTGTACTTTTCCCTTTTGAATACCCAACAATCCATACCTCAAACAAGGCCTACAAGGTGGACACGGCCCTTCTGGCCCTTTCTCAAAATAAGTCCCGCCACATCTCCTCATGCCTAAGGAGACCACCATTCAATGTGATAATCTATCATAGCCGCAGCACATTATGTTAATGTTACCATGGATCTACCATCTTGTGAGAAATCACAGGAATTCTTCATCTTGGGGCTAATCATCTCGATTCATCTGCCGTTGTTCGGAGAGTTACGTCATCCACCCGATCGTGCATCCATTAGACAATCTTTCCAGCTCTGATACCCTTTGTTGAGACCATGGAGATCAAAATGAGGTTACAACTCAGAACTAATTGGTAATGAGTGGAGTAGCATACTTGGGGTTCCAACCCAGAACTAATATTTGTAATGTAACATAATTCTATTCCCCATTTTTAGAAAAATACCAAATTGTGTGTGTGTGTGTGTGTGTGTGTGAGAGAGAGAGAGAGAGAGAGAGAGAGAGAGAGAGAGAGAGAGAGAGTATTTTTTAAAATTAATTTAATTAATATGAGAAGCTTATATTTAGAGATGATGTAGAGAGAAGATAATTAATATAACCTTAATTTCAGGGATGTGATTTACATTTAAAATAGATTAATAATTTTAGAAGTTAAAATTAATCAAATAAAAACATTATTACATGAGACATTGCAAATTTGGAGTGGTTACTGAGCATTACGGATGTGTTAATGATATATGTTTCATTACTGCGCTCTGTTTCTTAAAGATTTTGAGTTTAAAAACATTTTTTTATGTTTTCGAGGTGAAATATCTGGTTAAAATGTAGAGAGAGAAAAAATGTGTGTTGCTGAAAAGTAATTTGGAAGATTGTGTTATTTAAAAAAAATCATGGTTTATCAAACGGAGGCTAAATGAAATGTATTTGAAGTGATTATTGAGCATTACAATCTTTGTAATAAAGTGTAAATTCTTACATGATTCTATTACAACATAGTTAAATATAGGGATGGTGATATGGCTCATCAGTCGAGCCGAGCCGAGCTTTAGCTCGGCTCGACTCGAGCAAAAAAAAAGCTCATCCAAAAAGCTCGACCATTAAAATTCATCACAAACTCGGCTCAGCTCGTTGTATATATACATTTTCAATAAAAATTTTATGAATTTTATTATAAAAACAAAATTAAATTTGAAAGCTCGAGACTTGTCTCGGCTCGTCCCGTCTCGACTCGAAAAAGCTCGAGTCGAGCCTTATTTTTGAGGACGATCATTGGCTCGACTCGGCTCGGGTCAAAAAAAGCTTGACCCCTAAAAGCTCAAGCCCTAATCTTTGGCTCGCGAGCCGGATCGGCTCGACTTGTTGACATCCCTAGTTATAGATCATATATAACACACAATATGTAATGTACTTTATAATACTTAGTCATTGAATATTACGATCTGTGTAATGATGTGTAATTCCTTTAACGCTAAATAATTTTATTACAACATTTAGTTACATTGTATGTAATGTGTCCTGTAATTAAGGTTGCACGATTTGAATGTACTATGTCATTTTTCGCTGCCGACCATTTCAATCCGTGTACTGCAATGTCATTTCATGAAAAATTATGATTTATGCTAATAGGTTTGTACAACAATACTAAGTTACAAGATTTGTAATGCTAAATTTACTAATAAAATACATATCATTATCACTCTGTAATGCTCAATAATCACTACAAATTTGTAAAGTCTCCTAAGTAATGTTTTTATTTGATTAAGAACTCATTTGATGTAGGAGATTTTGGAAGAAATTTGGATTTTGGGAAAATATGTGATTTAAAAGAAGTTGAAAAGTGTGAAAATGATGAGTTCCATAAAAATATGTGATTGAAAATGACATTTGAAGGAAATTTGTTCAAAAACTCCTAAACCAGACTGTGGCTAATTGTAACTTCCATAATTAATTAATGGGTTAATTTTACAAAATACCACTTAAATTTCAGCGAAATTTCAAATATATCACTCAAGTTCAATCGTTATAAAATCTACCACTCAAGTTCAAATTGATTACTCAAAATGCTATTTTGTTGATTTTCTTAGCCAAAAATAGGCAGAAAGAGTCCCTAATATTTGGAAAAATTTGTTAAAATGGTTCTTAATATTTTATTTTGATATAAAAGTCCTTTTTTTTTTATCTAAATTAACGAAAGTGGTCCTTTTTATTGTATAATCTAAATATCATTATGAAATAAATTAAATTAATATTTGTTTGGTATATATATTTTTTTAAAGAAATTGATTTTTGTAAAGAAAAAAATATTTTTTTTTTGTTTGAATAAATCTCTTCAAAAATCAAGTGAAAAGTATTTTTTTTTTTTAATATAACGTGTGTTTGAAAATTAAGAAAACAAAATTTTTGTTCGAAAAAAAATTTAGGGGAAATGATTTTCAAAACTGCTATTACAATCAAATATTAATTTAATTTATTTCATAATAATTCATAGATAGTTTTTTGTATAATCTATGAATTATTATGAACTAAATTAAATTAAGATTTGTTTGTAATAGTTTTGTTCTTCATTTCCCCCAAATTCATTTTCGAACGCACACTTTAAATGGACCCTTAACATTTTCCTAATTTTCAACCGCACGTTATATTAAAAAAAAAAGAATTATCTATTTTTTATTTCATTTTCAAGAGATTTATTCAAGTACGATAATAATTTTTTCGTTTTCAAGAATTAATTTCCTTAAAAATATATTCCAAACAAATATTAATTTAATTTATTTCATAATAATTTTTAGATTGTCCTAACAAATTTATATGCATATTAACCATTTGATCAATAAAATCCTAGTGAAAAAATCTAATATACTAATTTTAGTTAATTAAATATATATATATATATATATATATATATATATATATATATATATATATATATATATATAAAATTATGAACATACTCAATTGTACTTTTACAAATGTTATGACACAATTGTAAATTTTATATTAGAAAATAAAAATATATTTGACATTTAAATTAAAAAGGACCACTTTTGTTAATTTAGGAAAAAATTAAGGACTTTTATATCAAAATAAAATATTAAGAATCATTTTATCAAATTTTCCAAACATTAGGGACTCTTTGTGCCTATTTTTGGATAAGAAAATCAATAAAATGACATTTTGAGTAATCAATTTGAACTTGAATGATAGATTGTGTAACGATCGAACTTCAGTGGTATGTTTGAAATTTCGCTGAAACTTAAGTGGTATTTTGTGAAATTAACCCATTAATTAATTATTAGTCTGTTTTAATGGTAAACCACATCCTTAAAATTAATGATACCATACTTATATTGTGGGAGCCGAAAATATACTTTGTTTTTGAATTTTTTGTCAAAAAATTTTCTTTCTTAACATTATTGCAATTATAAATTTGTTTATTTATGTTTTTGAAGAAAAATGTGTGGTTAAATAATTAGAGAGAAAATATGTATGATTAAAAAATGATTTAAAAATGATATTGTTTATACATTGTAATACTTGTGTTAAAAACATAGGCCTAACGTGCTCCGCGAGCAACGTAAGACAATTTCATATACTGATAGTCTCATTGTCCCGATATCTTCTTAGAAGTATAGTAGAGGAACCGACTTTTTTTTAACGAAGAACGATAAAAGAAAGCTATTTCTTCACGAAATTTCTCTCTTACATTGTTAAACCAAATTGAATTACTTAGGATACCCCATTCACGTCCTCATCAATTAAACAATTCGCCATGCACATATTCTCTGAATAATCTGTAGGACCATTCTGCTACAGAAAATGTCAATAATCAGCAAATACTTCCAAATTTCTCTTAAATGATATGCATGTTGCTTTCCAATGCCTGTCAACTGTTTGATATAAAGTCCCTTTAATTCTCATTATGCCTTACACCATGTCAACATCTGAAATATGGAGGCCCCATTCACGAGCATCTTTGAAAGTACCATAAATGATAGTGTTAATGAAAGAGCTATTGCAATGGTAGGAATGTAGCTCCAACATTACTCGCTTGCACGAGGGAGCGTCTTTGACATAGGCACGAGCAATTCAAGAGGTGATCTAAAGTTCGTTCAAATCCTGCGCGAGGGATTCGAGCTTGAAAAGTACTCGAGCACAGACGCCCACACTGTATCACTTGAAACTTTCTTGAAATCTGTAGAAGAAATCAAAATCATGGGCAGTTTTCAAACTAAGGAAAAGAGCAGCCCTAGTGAGAAAGTGGTGGAAGGCTTGAAAAACAAGGTGAGGGTTCTACGGGGGGAGATGAATGAAATAATGTGCATTAGGGAAAGGGAGAATCAAGCTTACGAGCGCGAGTTGATGGTTTTTGCATTTAAACAAGCCGAGTGGAGGAGGGAAAGGAAAAGATTGAAAGACGAGGCCAAGAAGTTGAGGAAGGGATTAGAAGAAAAAGAAGAGAGGTTGAGATGCACGGAGAGAAGCGTCGTGTTGAGTGAAAAATGTAGCGATGAGCTGCAGGTATTTGACAAAAGTTCCATTTTAGAGCATATCAAGGAGGAACAAGCTCGGCGAGACGAGACTGTAGAGAAGTGGAAACAGCTTTATTTTGCAATCAAGGTTGAGCTTGATGATCTTATTCAAAGGACACATCAAGGTACACAGTTGCATTATCATCATTATATAATAACTACATATTAGGTGCTCCAGCATCCTGTATTTCACTCATGGTGTCTTGAAATTGGAATTAAAGATGACCCCTTTTTAAGTTTAAAATGATTTTTCATAAATCCAAACATAGCATTTCAGTAATTAAATACCATACTGAAGTTGGTCATGGAGAGTACCTTCTCTGATTCATTTGAGGCATCCAACCTCATCTAGACATGCTTTCAAGATTGCTTACACTTGGAGCTTGTTTGGTAATGGAAATACAAAGGGTTTGGGGGAAGAGCAATGCTTGGTGCACAGGGGGGCCCTCTCACTAAACATTGTAGCAGTGCTACAGTGACAGTGAAAACTTACATGCCCCTCTACAAGGAGAGAAATCCTTTGGGGGAATGAGTGGTTTAAAAGTGTGAAAATGATGGGTTCTAGCAAAATGTTTAATTGAAAATAAATTTGAGAAATATGTTGAAAATTCTTCTATTACCAAATAGGCCCTTTGCTAGCTATCCTCGGCCCTCTTATTATTATTATTATTATTATTATTTTTCTTTCCCTGTAGTTAGAGTGAAATTGGCCCTCTTACTAAATAAGTCGTTTTCTGTTGTTTTGTAGAAGAAAGACTGTGTTGGAAAGGCGAGGAAGAAGAAATATTGTTGGAGCTGAAGGAGGAACTGAGTACCAAGGAAGAAAAAATTGCACTTCTACAAGCAAAGTTAGATTCAATGAAGCAGCAAGAATGCAAGAGGGAGAGAGAGATTGACATATTAAGACAAAGTTTGAGAATTATGAGCCACAGGAAGAAGGCAATGCCAGCTCAGCATCAAGGTCACGATGGATGTCGTCGCCAACACCGAGCCTGGCGAAAGGCCATTCCATGAATTTTACATACATAATTCAACTGCTATATGTGAATATAAGATGTTTATATCCTTATGAGGTCCTTAGGCCATTCTACATTGCAGAAACTTGTATTGTGAGTACCTCTGATCAACTTTCTTGTTGAGCTAGCATTCTAGTAATCGACTAATGGTACTTATATTCCTTGTATTGCACGAAGCTTTGTGTTCGATAATTTTGACTTGCACAACAATTTTCTTAGTTTAGACTGCTGGAAGTAGCTTTTATAAACACGAACGCGATAACTCCTACCAGACAGCCGAAGTAGAAGTTTGAGGACTAAGGTTATGAAAGAGCTCGACTGAAAGGGAATAGGGACGAATAGTAACGCTGCCAACAATACATCCCGGGAGGGTCCCAGTGAAATGAAAATTGCTTAGACCTATTAATTGGATTTTAAGTCGAGCTTCAAGATTCATTTTCTTCAGAAATTCTCTCTCAGGTATCTTGAGTTTGGTTATAAATCAGACAGCTTAGCTGTAAACTTGTAATTTGGTAGATTACACTGAAGAAATGGAGGTTTAATATTTCGAGTTGTAACAGCCAGACAGGCGGGGCGGGCTGGGCCAAAACCATGACAAAAGATGCATACGAGTTAGGACCACAAAGGGTCGACTCACTTGTAGACTATTAGGTGCGGGTGGCCCTAACTTCGATGGAATCACGATTTGGACAGAATACAAAATCTTCATGGTTGTTCCAAGTCCCCGTTACTTCATGGTTGTTCCAAGTCCCCGTTACTATCCGTTCGGTAACTTATCTATAAACAACACATTTTCCCATATCACTTTTTGACTACACATTTCTTAAAATCATTTTTTAACCACATATTTTACCTCGAAAATATCACATTCATTGTTTATAAACAATTTTTTTTTACCAAACAAAAAATCCCTACTCAAATATATTATGATTCCAGAGCTTCCAAAGATTACTTTAGATTAGGGGTCTCAAACTTGATTAAGCCCCTATTCTTTAATGTAATCATTGCAATTTATAAACACCACAATTTTTCAACCACTTTTTAACCACAAACATCTTCACTCTCCACTTTTCAACCACATATTTTACCTCAAAAACATAAAATAAATCAACTTATAATTACTACAGTGTTACCGGAAAGAGCCAATTATGCGCGTTCTTAACGCAGACACACAATCCCTAAAAATTTGTGCCTGAAGAAATACCTACTTTATGTATCAACTTTGCTACACTCACAATGAGTGACATTGAGGTTGACAATTAGCTTACGTGGCACAATTTTTTTTTTTTTTTGGACACATTACATCATCTTTTAAATCAACAAGCACAACACTACCATATCACCTAATTGCCATCTTCATTATCAACATAATTGTGCAAGTAGCAAAATTTCTTTACGTATAGATTTTCTAGTCATCATTAAATTTGTAAAACAAAAAAAGTGACAAGGAAACAGTACCTAAACCTCAAATTCAAAAAGTTTACGAAGCCTACTGATACTTTTTCACTAGTAGAGTGCAGGTTAATATTCATGTGGTCATAGAGGAGTCTACCCAGTGAAGCCTACTGCAGACTAATTTGTTTTAAGCTCTCTCGTCAAGATCCCAACTTCTACTAGTTGGAGTTTTTATGCTACTGTCAATACTACTGTGTAACATGCTCAACCGCACTGGATAGGATTAAAGAGAAGAGGGGGGGGGGGGGGGGTGGCAATTGACGAAATTAATATATTGTTCATTGTACTGCAATACTATCTAATGGTGTGTACCAAACGTGCTCTTCGTTTCACAATGACCTTTTCATAATCCAGTGATATCAAATGCATCCAACTTTACATTCTTCTATCCGGTGTCTTTACATGTTCCCCATATATGTAAAAACCATAATCAATTTGTGTGCGTGTGTGTGTGTGTGTGTCTATTTAAATACTTCTCATGCACTGGATAGAATTTGTAACGACGATTTTAAAGCTGTACTGAAGCAGATCTTTTGCACATAATTTTCTATTAAGATACCTGAGTTGAACATCACCTGGACAGTTGGATATTTGGTTGAAAAATCTGCACCTTTATGATGTTGTAGCCATATGCAAAAATCTATGAGGGAAGATTATGCATCTTATTGGAGTAAATTTGGACATCCTTTTTAAATAGACAGCTTTTGATCTTCAACTGGTTGTGACTCATTAACAGTTTGATAATTTGATCGGACATTCTGAAACAGATGAATGTAACCATCAGATTGTTATACACTGCACGAACATATGGCATCTTAATCTCTGAAAAAAGTTGGTACCTCTAGCAGCATTATGTAATAGAAATCCTCCATATGCTGCATTAGTGCACTTCCATCTCTAATGGACCGGAAAATGTTTATCTCTGTGTTCAGTATTTTCTCAACCAGTTCCTTCTCACCTTTCATCTGTTCTCGACCAATAAAAAATGTAACGTTAGAAGGGCATCAATATGTTGACTTGAACATTTAATTAAAGTTTTGTGCAGATATTATCTGAAAAGCAAAGGAAAATCTGAGAGGTAAGGGCCGCATTTGTAACAAGAAGATATATTAAGTAGGAGTAGGACCATACAAATTCACTGAAAAGAACATCAGGTGTCGCTTCTCCAATAACATCACCTCTATATCCATCTTCTAGAAGATCCATATTTTCCTGAAATAGTTCCACATTTTGTATAAGATTATCATTTTCACGAAGAATAGATGGTTTAACAGATGCCATAACTAGCAACATCCACAATAATAGATTTTTTTATTTTTTTATTTTTATGAACTAGTCATGGATGAAAATTTTCTGCCTTCACTGAACATATATGGGAAGTCCGTAGCATGTGAAAGAATTATTGTTGCTGACAAATCATGAGACTCCAAAGAGTCGAAATTAAGGATTTAGTGTGTTAAAATGTAAGGATATTCAGAAAGATCGAAGGCAGGCTCAACTAGTAACTCAGCAGGTACCTCAATTCGTTGTTTGATAAAAACTTGAAATGCTTTGAGTTCTTTCAGAATCTGAATATGAATTTAATTTTCAAATCCACTTGGATAGTGAATAGTATTAACTTTACTGGTGATATTTCATGAATGTTAAACCAATGATCAATTAGGTAAAAAAAATGTTATTTCACAAGCAAACTTCAGGTTGCCAAATATCTACATCTTTTTGAGAATTTTTTAGTCAAAATGAAAAATCTTAGAGCCAGCTGCTTACCATTGTGTTTTCAATTTCTCCCGATGTCAAATAAACAGGTCGAGCTACATGGCAATAGCCCATAAGATGTGGTAATGTAGGTATTATGTCTCTATGATTTACAACTCGCCGACTGTCCTTCACTTTCTGCTTTACAAAAAGCAAGTTTAAAAGAAATTCATCCCGTAAAAGTTCCAAAACTTGAAGACAGGGACAACAGCATTGGCTACTATACCCATTTAATTTAAAATTAAAATGCGAAAAATGAAGCAGGCTTCAAGAAAAATCTGTCAATTCAATGTTTGATGACAAGAACTGTATAACGTCTTTCATGTGGTTAAACCAACAGAGTCAATCACAGAAATAGTGTCGTGAAGTCTGATAGATCCCCACCAATCAGATTCAGTTTGTTATTGATTTCAGTTGTTAGTCAGTTGAGAAGGAGAATATTAGTTAGTTAGTCAGCTGAGTCAGTTAGGTGATATGTCAATAGAGTGGGGGTAAATCCGTAAAGGGGAATAAGCATTGAAGAATTGTGGGTCATTGAGGAGAGTTTCCAGGCCTCTCAAATTGCCTTGGAGTGTTAATATCTGTTTCCTTTCCACTTGAATATCAATGCAGCATTTATTTGTTGTGTAACATACAATTTACATCATATAGCAGTGACTTCTTCTTTCCAGTAACTTGAGCAGGCCCCTACCAAAGTCCTGCGGAGAGTTTTGTCTCTGTGTGTGTGTGTGCGTGCGTGCGTGTGAGAGAGAGAGAGAGAGATTACATTGTGGCTATGACAATTGTGCCAATAAAGGTGGGCCTTGGTAAAATTCGAAAACCTTTTTTTGATAAAATAGAACTATCATCTAATATCCAAGTAGTCTAACTAGCTACTAAGGGAATTCTGTTCACGTTCGCTTAATATTTCTCCACATCCATCAACACAAAATTTTATAAGATTAATTTATGCTTCACGAAAATGTCAATTTTGCATTTTAGTTCTACACCCTGAACCCATCACTACATTCCTAACCACTGCCATTTCTACCTTAATATTTGTCAATGAGATCGAGATCAACGGAGATTAGGGCTTGATTAATGGTCTGATTATTTACCATAATTATGTATATTATTGTATTTACCTTATGTAGATTAACCTAGTTGTATTTACCATATTTAGGTTAACTCTAACTATATGTAATCTCTATATAATGCAAGTAATGAATCAATGAAATTATTCGATCAAAATATTGTTATGGTATCAGAGCCTCCATCTAAGAGGACGCCCTGTGTGACGTTTTTCGGGGGGCTGCTACGGTAAAGCTCAATTCATAGTTTCGGGACTCACCTTGGCGGACTACATCTTTGTGGTAGTCGTCGATTGTTCTGGGGTCTATCTGTGGAGGCGATTCCAGCTTGTGTGTCGCCGATTGCAGTCGATGTATCGCTGATTTCAGAAATTTAATTGCTGAAATTTTCTGCTGTGGTGATTCTTCTTCGCTGTGGTGCTTCCTTCTTCGCGTGGGCTCAACCGGACTGCTTGAAAGTGCCGATAAATTGGAAGTTTCAGATCAGGTGCTTCGTTCCTCTTCAGATTCGGTTGTTTCTTTGTGTGGCTGTGGGTAAAGGATTGGGAGGTATAGACGTGTTCCTACAGAAAATTTGGTTCTGGGCTCTAGCATTATATTGGGCTATCCATATTGGGCTATCAATAATTTTCTTTGGACTATCATATTATATTTAATTTTTTTTGGTTGCTTTATTGCAATTATTGTTTAAGAGTCATGTCTGTTGAAACATTTTGTGTTAAGTTTACGGGAAAGAATTATTCCATATGGGAATTCCAGTTTAAGATGTTTTTAAAGGGTAATGAGCTTTGGGGTCATATTGATGGGTCGTCTACAGCGCCTGAAGATGCTAAGAATCTCAACGCGTGGGAAACAAAGGATGCCCGTATTATTTCTTGGATTATGGGATCTATGGAAGCACACATGGTTAATAATCTGCGTTCTTTCACTACTGCGAAAGATATGTGGGAATACTTGAAGCGTATTTACTATCAAGACAATAATGCTCGGAGATTTCAGTTGGAGTTAGAAATTGCTAATTACACTCAAGGTAATCTTACCATTGAGCAGTATTATTCTGGATTTCTGAACTTGTGGAGCGAGTACTCGGGCATAATTCATGCTAAGGTCCCTGCGACGGCATTATTAGCGTTACGAGAAGTTCATGAAGTTAGTCAGCGGGATCAATTTCTTATGAAATTACGCCCTGAATTTGAAGTTGCTCGGGCAGGTTTATTGAATCGCAATCCAATTCCTTCTTTGGATATATGTTTGGGTGAACTTTTGCGTGAAGAACAACGATTGGTTACTCAGGCTACCATGGGAGGCGATATGTCCTCATCTAATGAAATGACTGTTGCATATACTGCCCAAGGACGAGGGAAGAGTAAACTCCAGTGCTTCTGCTGCAAAGGATATGGTCATATTGCTCGTCATTGCCCTCAAAAGGTCTGCACTTACTGCAAGCAATCAGGACATATCATCAAGGAGTGTCCCACACGACCTCAAAATCGTAAAGCTCAGGTCCTTCAAGCAGTTGCTCAGGGTCCTACTCCCGCAAGTTCACAAGTTAGCACCATCCAACCAAATCTTACCCCAGAAATGGTTCAGCAAATTATTATTTCCGCCTTTTCTACATTGGGTCTACAAGGTAAGGGTCAATCTATTTCTTCTCCCTGGCTTGTTGATTCAGGGGCATCGAATCACATGACAGGTAGTTCTGACTCTTTGCAAAACATCCGTAGCTATAATGGCACACAACATATTCTGATTGCTAATGGTAGTACCCTTCCAATTACTGCTGTGGGTGATATTGGGTCTTCATTTCAAAACGTTTTTATATCTCCAGGCTTATCTACAAACTTGATTTCAGTTGGTCAATTGGTTGATAATAACTGTGATGTGTGTTTCTCTCGTGATGGTTGTCTTGTGCAGGACCAGGGGTAGGGGACGGTGATCGCGAAGGGGCCTAAAGTCGGAAGATTATTTCCATTGCAATTTACTTTTCCTACTGCTTTATCTTTAGCTTGTTTTAGTGTTGGACTTAAACATGAGACTTGACATAAAAGATTAGGGCATCCAAATACTTTAATTTTATCTCATTTGTTGAAATGTGGTTTATTGGGTAATAAAAATCAGTCTCAATTATCAAATCTATCTTTTGATTGTGCTACTTGTAAACTTGGGAAAAGCAAGACTCTTCCATTTCCCTCTTATGGTAGTCGTGCTGATAAATGCTTTCAGATCATCCATAGTGATGTTTGGGGCGTGGCACCCGTCACTTCTCATGCTCGTTATAAGTATTTTATAACATTTATTGACGATTTCAGTCGTTATACTTGGATATATTTTCTTCGCTATAAAAGTGAGGTCAGCACCACACTTAAGACTTTTGTAGCCTATATTGAGACACAGTTCTCTTCCAGTATTCAGATTTTAAGGTCTGACAATGGCGGGGAATATATGTCTCGTGACTGTCAAACCTTTTTGCAACAGAAGGGCATTCTCTCACAACGATCTTGTCCATATACTCCTTAGCAGAATGGAGTAGCCGAAAGAAAGAATCGCCACTTGTTAGACGTTGTCCGAGTTTTGCTCTTGGAATCTTCAGTTCCACCTAGATTTTGGGTTGAAGCTCTCTCTACAGCTGTATACCTAATTAATCGACTTCCTGTTCAGCATTTGGAATTTGTCTCGCCTCATTTTCGCCTGTACGGTATACATCCTGGATATGACATGTTGCATACTTTTGGATGTGTTTGCTTTGTTCATTTGCCTTCTCATGAACGTCACAAGCTTTCTGCTCAATCCGCACGGTGTGCTTTCATGGGTTATAGTATTCCTCAAAAGGGTTTTATTTGATATGATGGTGTTTCTAATCGCTTTCGTATATCTAGGAATGTGGTTTTCTTTGAGAATCAGTATTATTTCCAGCAACATGTTGTAATCCCTTCTGATTTGGCTCCACTCATTAACTTTGAGGATGAGGATGATTCTCGATCTATTGAACGTTTTAAACCAGGTATAGTATATCAACGACGAAGGCCTCCAACTCCACCACCCCTTCCCGACTCTGATCCTATTCCTCCTCTTCCCGACCCTGATCCCGTTCCTGGCTATATTGATCTTAGGCGATCCACTCGCGTTACTCGTCCTCCCGATTGGTATGGATTCTCTACAACTTTATCTCATATCACAGTTCCTACTTCTTATTCTCACGCAGTTACCCAACCATGTTGGGATAAAGCTATGCAAGAGGAAATTCAAGCCCTACAGGAAAATCACACATGGGATATTGTTTCTTGCCCTCCTACCATCAAACCTATTGGATGTAAATGGGTCTATTCTGTTAAGTTTCGCTCTGACAGATCGCTAGATCGCTATAAAGCTCGATTGGTAGCCCTTGGTAATCGTCAAGAATATGGTGTGAATTATGAGGAGACTTTTGCTCATGTTGCCAAAATGACAACGGTCCGAATTGTTCTTGCTATAGCTGCCTCCAAGGGATGGTCTTTGCGGCAGATGAATGTCAAAAATGCTTTCTTACATGGTGACCTTAAGGAAGAAATTTATATGACGCCTCCCCCGGGCCTCTTTTCCTTGCTATCCTCTAATGTGTGTAAACTAAAGCGTTCGCTTTATGGATTGAAACAAGCTCCTCGTGCTTGGTTTGACAAGTTTCGCTCCACTCTTCTAGGGTTCTCATTCACACAGAGTCAATATGATTCGTCTCTCTTTATCTCTAACACCAAGGCAGGTACTGTACTTCTTCTGGTCTATGTGGATGATATTGTTATTACCGGGACTAACTCTGAATTGATATCTCAACTTCAAAATCAACTGAAGGAATCCTTCAATATGAAGGATTTGGGTCCCTTACAGTACTTCTTAGGTCTAGAAGTGCTTTCAACTCCAGTCGGAACTTACCTACATCAGCATAAGCATATGGAGGAGTTGATTAATTTGGCTGGACTTACGGATGGTCGCCCGGTTGATACCCCCATGGAGGTTAATGTGAAGTATCGTAAGGAGGAGGGTGATCTTCTTCCTGATCCCTCTCTATACCGCCAATTAGTGGGTAGTTTAAACTATCTCACTATTACACGGCCCGATATTTCTTTTGCCGTACAACAAGTTTGTCAGTTTATGCATGCTCCACGACACCTTCATTTGGCCGCAGTTCAACGCATTATTCGATACTTGTTAGGTACACCTGATAGAGGACTTTTCTTTCCTGCCAAATCTTCGCTTCAGTTGGTAGGTTATAGTGATGCGGATTGGGCCGGATGTACTGATACTCATCGGTCAATTACAGGTTGGTGTATGTTTCTTGGGAGTGCGTTAATTTCTTGGCGAAGTAAGAAGCAGGACCGCGTCTCTAAATCTTCCACTGAATCTGAGTATCGAGCTATGTCTTCAGCCTGTTCTGAGATTGTTTGGCTTCGAGGTCTTCTAGTGGAGCTTGGTTTTCCTCAGTATGAGCCTACTCCTCTTCATGCTGACAACACTAGTGCCATTCAAATTGCTATTAATCCTGTGTTTCATGAGCGCACTAAGCACATTGAAGTCGATTGTCACTCTATTCGTGAGGCTTGTGATGGTCGCATTATAACTCTTCCTCATATCACTACTAATGTCCAGACCGCTGATGTGTTTACCAAGGCAATGACTCGACAACGGCATCAGTTTCTTGTTAGCAAATTGATGCTCCTTGATCACCCAGCATCAATTTGAGGGGGGATGTCAATGAGATCGAGATCAATGGAGATTAGGGCTTGACTAATGGCCTGATTATTTACCATAATTATGTATATTATTGTATTTACCTTATGTAGATTAACCTAGTTGTATTTACCATATTTAGGTTAACTCTAACTATATGTAATCTCTATATAATGCAAGTAATGAATCAATGAAATTATTTGATCAAAATATTGTTAATATTTTCTCTCTCTATCTCAGAAGGTTTTTCCTTTCCCTCTTTCCCCTCCCCATCAGAAATGGTACATGGGTGACTGCAACAGGATTGCCCAGTTGCTAAGGCACCCCCATGGTGCAGAAAGAAAGAAGAATATTGAAGGGGTGGGTGGCGATATATAAGGTGGGTTGCCTCAGTGTAAGTAGTAAACTTGAGAGTATTTTTTATACTGTTGGAGTGTAGAGAGTAGCTTTGTTAAACTTTCAATTGGGTGTTGGGTACTCAAAGTGTGGAGAGAAAAACGGGGCCATGAATAGAAGCTTTCCAGAAAACAAAACTATATAAAATTACCTCATTGTAGACTTCAGCAAATCTTCTGTTTCCAACTCTAGGAGATCCAAAATTATACATGGTCACAGAAATAGCTCCGTGCCTAGTACAGAGACATTATGAAATAAATAACATATTTGAAGAATGGAACATTTAACAATGTCTCCAGGAATTTCTAAAACATTGTGTATTTACATGGACTTTTTAGATCACGAGTCATCGTGATGTTTATGAACTTGCTAAACATAGTTGTATTTCATGTCCAATTAAGCAGTTCAGAAATTGTTTCTCAATTTTAATTTGACCCACTACATTACGTTGATACAATACTTATTCAGGGCTCACACAACACAATTTAAGATAGCACACAATCTTTCTATCACTACATCGTAGCAGTGCTGCATATTTTTTTGATGCTTACAATATGTCTATTATATATTTCCTATTTTGCAATTCCATTTTCAAGAACACAAAACAGATCTTTATGTATCAAGATAAAAAATAAATTTCAGCTCAAATAATGATTATGTATCGACATGGTAAATACTGTGAGGTGGATCGTGGAATACACATGCAAGAAAATCACCGATTCCATTTTGGAAACCTCCTTAATCGTCAATATTTCAGGCGCTAAATGGTTTGCCACATTTGCTCATGAATGCAAACATACTGATTAAATTTATCTGTGTTAAATCAAGATTAGAGGTGGTTTTTCCATATGTTGCTTGGAATCGGGTACGAATATTGGAAACGGGTACATATCTAAGTGTCGGACCTTTCTTTTTCCAAAATCTAGGATACGAGGAGAGGCTAAAAAGAGTCCAAATTTTGGAAATGGGTACGACTTTCAAACTTCAATTATTTATGTGTCAAATAGAAAGTTTATAACTTGTTTACGTGCAATTCTATGTGTAATTATTTATTTAATTACCTAAGCCTTCTAATTTCTATTTAATTAACTTTTATGTGGCCAAAATTGCATTTAATTGAAATTAGCGAGGACTTCTCATGACATTTAGTGCCCGTTTGGTGGTGAAGAAATTTTTGGTTTTTTGTGTTTTTTCATCATCCATAGAGCCCATGTCTATATAAAAATCCTCATTACAGTGCTGCAGTAAAATGTTTACTCCATCAACATCTCAATAGACCCGCAAATTCCATATATGTCCTTTCTTTTAAAAGATATTTATGTTGGAAACCGCAGCATCCTCATCCCAACCCATGTGTCAGAAAGGGCATAATGGTCCAAATTGAAATGGTACCTGCTGTATCTGACCAAGGTAGCAGCCTTTTGGAATAATTTCCATAATTCATTGGTCTGCATTCGAATGGGTCCCACGATTCTTCAATTTTTCCCTCAAAATGTTGCAATTTTTCATGGGAGCAAACAGGGCCTTAACCTTTAAACGAAAGTTTTGACCTCAATTATATATAAATATATAGTTGAGGGACTTAAATTGCAATTTTACACAAGTTTAAAAAAATTAAAAAAAAACCCTACCACTAAATTGTTTCAAACTCCCTCCCTCCCTCCCTCCCTCCCTCTCAAAACTGTCACCGCCTTCTCTCGTCTCTACCTCTTGATTTCTCTTCTCGCCAGCCACCATCACCAACTCACCGACCACCACCACCACCCCGGTAAGCCCTTCCTCCCCCCTTCTTCCTCCTGAACACACATTGTAACTGCAATCAGTCCGCACACACGCACCTAACACACTTACACATGAACACACACTCGTGTATCACCTCCCGTTTTCTCTCTTTTTGCTACCATGTCTGAGTAAAAGAAAAAAGGAACTGATTCGTATTCCGTTTCGGTATTCGTATGACGTGTCGACACGGGCACTTTGCCATTTTGAATAGTTCGAGCAACCCAGATTATCCTACTTCCCAAAAAATTTTGAATTAATTTTGGAGTGAAAAGACATACCCTTTATAACCTAACAATGACAGAGTATTCATCATTATGAAGAGATATCCTAGAAAGCAAAGAGATCCCACTCATTTATAGGAACGAAAGTCAGAAGTACATATGATTTCCTACTTTTTTTCTTTCTTTAACCCCCTATTCTTTAATGCAATAATTACAATTTATAAACAACTTAATTTTCCAAACCATTTTTTAACCACATACATTTTCAAAAATACCTTTTTTAATCACATATTTTACTTAAAAAGCACAAAAAATAAAACAAAAAAGCGGCTCATAGTTGCCTAACAGAGCATAAATCTTACTTTATTGTATCTGTGGTTGTTATTCCCACTTCCCAAAAAATTGTCTCAAATTAATTTGGATTGAAATGGCGTACCCTTTAACCTGAAAATGGCAAGGTATTCTTGATTCTAAAAACCGAAGGTATCCCACTCATGTGTAGGACTGGAAAGTCAGCAGCACCTCTGATTTCCTACCTTTTTTATTTTTTATTTTTTATTCTGAAATCTTACTTTATTGTACATTCATTATGTGTGGACAGACCCCAACAAAATGGAGTTGACGGAAAGGGGGAAAACAGCACTAATTAGTTGTGTCAGGGCATTTATGTTTCAAATGAAGGTTTGAAAGCATAATGAGGGCACTGTAATCCTAACAACCTATTTGATTAATAGGTTGCAATCTCTAGCAGTTGATTTTTTATCTCTTATAGAAATGCTCTAATCAAACTTCCCCAAACATCGTCCCTTAAAAGTTTTTGGTTGCAACTCACGCGTTCATATTCACAACCAGTTTAATAGTAAACTCGATCATTTGGCTCTCAAAAAGAGATATATTGTTGTCATCCACAAAATATGAGAACAGTCACCACTCACGCATCCTTTATCAAATATCAACCTTCTTCTGACATCATCCATCTTCAGAGGGAAAGCCGGTTTAATAACAGAGATAGGAAGTAAACAAAAATAGGTAATATCAAAGTGAGAGTGATACTATTTAAATGATATATGTAAACATATCTAAAAGTTTAAGCTTTTAATCAAGTGGTTTAACATGATATTAGAATAAGCAAAGGTCCTAGGTTCAAGTCTCAATGTCACTCATTTAAATTAATTGTGCATGTGCAAGCTTTAAATGGGGGGAAAAAATATATGAAGAGAGTTGTATTTCATTTCTTCACAATGATTAAGATATGAGAAAAGAAAGTTCTTATTTAAGTCGCTAACTATCATAAAGCTTCTATGTTGATCCATTCAATTCACTTATAAAATTAGTTATTTATAATAAGATATTTATATTAAGATTTCTAATTGTAATAAGTTTATATCTTTTATTCTTCTTACTTATCTAGAATATGATTTCTTTTCTTTTTTTATTAGATGAGATTTTGTAGTTCTTTTAGATTATGATTTTAGATTTTTTTTTTTTTTAGTTTCCTTACGTTAGTAAGATTATGGAATAATTTTGCCTATATATACAAATGTTTTGTACACTTTTTCAATGAATCCACTCATTAATCAATATACAAAGCAAGATTATTCCAATATCATTCTTTATTTTTACATAATTCTTATTACAAGAATTTTACAATCGCTTCCGCACCAAAGAAGTTCCCATTGCTAAAAGATTATTCAACTAGAAATAACAGACCAACTGTAGTAGAAAATATTATTCACGCTCTTAGTTAATTGAACAAGAATTGACAAGCTGCAAGAAGAAGGAAAAAAATTTATGTAGGGGAAGTCTCAAGAGCTTACTTTACTAATTGACTTGATGATAGTTCGAGAGCAAGAAGGGTAGCTAATCCACCACCCAAACTATGACCAGTCACGTAAACATGCCATCTGGGAAGAAGCTCCAGCGAGTCATCTCTGGTAGGAAACACATTTATATTTTAGTAAAGGTAAAAAACCCTTGATCCTTCACAATTATGGTCAGCTGCAATTATATCCACTGGGAAAAATGATTATAACTCCACATAGTCGCTTCCCTTTGCCAATATAATTAAGGAAAAATAGAGTTCTGTCATGATGATGTTAACTTGGGAAAATATTTCAGATGGGCACCACTATTCATCATATCAAGACGGAATTCCGGTTTGTTTTCGAAGGTGATAAAAAAAAATTCGATGAAAACCAGACTTTAGAATGCATTATATTGTCTTCTAGGCCTTGTTTGAGCCCCATTTTAGGGCAAATGAAGAGTTTTTGAATAGTATTTTTGAAGAATGTGTGGTTCAAAATTAATGAATACTTTTGGGTTTACGTGTAATATTATTTTATTGGAGAATGTGTGGTTGAAAACTGAAAAGAGAAAAATGCATTTTCATTTTAATGGGGCCAAACAGGGGCTAAATTGGAGTCACTAAACTAAAAGATGACTAATAATCATAAAAACCATTTCATCACATGAAGAAAATGGAATACTCAATTAGTTAAATCATTTAAGGATTTAAATTTCTGAGGTTTCGATTGTGATTTACATGAAGCAAAAACAATTTTATAGTTTTAGAGGCATGACATCACTAAATCAGCTGTAAATTCTGGACATCACAAACTAAGAAAGTCTGTGACCCAAAATAATCAACAAAATTTGTTATATTAGATGGTAAAGGAGAACAGGGAAAGGCCTTGGAGAACCTCCAGTCAAAAAGCTAAGTTTTGCTAATATGTAATGGCCGAGGGAAGTATCTTTCGCAGCTGGTAAAAACATCCAGAAATAAAGAGCCAGATTATCATGCATCACATGCTTGCAAAGTCAGAAACAAAAGTTCTGGTAGAAAAATCAATAGCATCAGATTATAGAATCTGCCATAATTTTTTGTAAAATAGTAACTTAAGTTGTCAAAAGAAGAAAGCAAATGTGATTCACAAGGCTTATGGATGGTTTGTGGCTTTGTGCAAGTGAAAATTCATAAACACAATTGGTACATCAAGAAGTTGTCAAATGATTTGAATACCTTTCAAAGGAGGGTTCTTCTCATTAAATAGGAAAATCATTCCCTAATTACAGCCTATAGTCAATGTTTTACAACCTATAATCATTATGTAATAATACAAACTCTCACTAAACAAGTTAACTATTACCTATCTATTTATTCTTCCCTAAATAAAGGAAACTATATACAGAAGTCTGTCTATTTGAAGAACATATGATATACAAGGAAACACAGCCATGCATTAACAAAAGTAATCACAGTAAATCGAGTTTTCATACTTTAAATAACAGATATAGAAGCGAAAGGAGAACAATATTGGCATGAAAATGAGTCACTGCATAACAATACGTAAAAACATCTGTGAAGACAAGCTAATTGTTGAAGTTTCTTGATGAGAGAACTTAGTTTTTTCATTTCCCCAATTGGTATTATATACACAAGGAATTATATATTTGCCACTCTAGTCCCTGACATCTACTAGGTGCTAAATTGGTACAATACTAGAAGAACTATACACAAAGGCTATGCACATTTCAACACTAATGAAGGGCAGCAGGAACTACTAGAAAATAGATGTCACGTGTTTTTAATAAATTTAACGTGAAACAAAATTGTAGTAGTAGAAATTTGGTGCTCAAAAACTGTCACAACGTTTTTGTGAATTAGAAACATATACTCCCTCCGTCCCACAAAGATAGGCTTACTTCTATTTTCATATAAATTAAGAAAACATAATTAATATATGTTGAAACTATAAATTTATCTACATTCTACCTAATATACTTCTACATTAAATAATGAATTGTTCATATTTATTGATAACAATGCATATTAAATAGGGATATATTAGAAAATGAAGACATTAATACACTCTCAAAAAGGAAAGTAGTCTATCTTTGTGGGACAAACAAAAAAGGAAAACAAGTCTATCTTTGTGTGACGGAGAGAGTATACAGTACTAAAATGTTCAGAAATAGATGACTACCTGTAACCAACAGCCTGCTTAATGAGCAAGATGAGCCTTGTCCGTACTGAATCATATGCACTCAAAAAACCACTGTGAACCTGCATATATCAATAATTATTTAATGATTAGTAAGTGAATTATGTTAGACGGAAAATATTTCATGTGTTAAAATAAAAGAAATTATAGGTCTAAATAAAATAAAATGATCATACCTGAACTTCTTTCTTAAAATCACCACCTATCCTTTCAGGATTTAGCCTACTCATGTATGGAACAAGTCAACAACAACAACTCAAAGTCAAAGCTTGAAACAGATGTTGAGGGCATCACAAGTGACGAAGAGGAGAAGTGACAATATGCAAGAGTTATAATGTTGCTCGGTTAGGATGGAAACTTGAAGAAAAAAATAGAATTTCTTATCTGAAGTGTATCTATTACAACCATATTAGCTTCTATTTATATACAACAAGGAGAGACGAGATAATAAACATAATCTCCAAAAAAGGAAAAGAAAGTTTTGTAGGGAACATTTTATAGAGCTGCTTCAATTGTTCGGAATTGAACGCACCGCTTGGAGCGGTGGTATTTCTTTATTTCAGTAGAATCAACATGTCTGGTAGCCACGCTTTCTAGTGTTTTGTCTAGGTTTCCATTTAGTTGGTTTCCCATGGATATCCCAATAAGTGTCTTCTTCATGTCCCATTTTATGACAATTATCACACCAGGGACGTCCTTTAAATAAAACCCCAAAAAAATGGGTTGACACATTAGGCCCAATTCCTTTGGACATAAGGGCCAAAAGTTTCTCACCCACAGGCGATCTCGCATTTTCCTTCAACATCACCAATCCGGAGAGGACCTTAGCATATACCTCACGCTTCGATGAAGGACGTCGTCGGCCGAGGATTCTTCCTCTCATGTTGTCCCAATATTGGTTAAGTCCGGCCAAAAATTCATAGGTCCGTTCAGCTTCTAGCTACGTGTATCGGACTCTATCGCCGGGACACTCCCACTCTTCTTCAGAGTTCAAGTCGAGTTCTTGCCAAAGGCTCGTCATTTCTAGGTAGTAGTAACTTCCCTATCACCTTGCTTTGTCTGCCATATCTTGGTTTTGATTTCAAAGATTTGGGATGAATTTTCAGCATCGGAGTACATTTCCCATACAGTTTCCCACATGTCTTTAGCAGTTAGCAAAAAGAGAAAGGTCTTTCCGATTTGTGGTTTCATGGAATTGACCAGGCGCACACACAGTCACCATCGAGTTCTCTATTTCTAACCTCCATTTTTCTAAGAGGGCAGCTTCAGTTAAGGCAGACTTATTCTTCTCACTGCTAAGGTATCCTAATTTCCCTTTTCCGTTGACTACACTTTAATAGATTGAGCCCATTCCCTATAAGCTTTTCCATTCAACTTCTCTACTGTGAGTTAAAATGAGGAATTATCAAGTCCTCTTGAGTTCATGGAGGGGATGATTTCTTTTTCACTATTAAGGAATTCAGAGGTTGTCAACCCCTTGCTGTTTCCGCCATAGATGACTAGGTTAGAAGATAACCTAGCTCTAATACCATGAAGAAGGAATAGAATTTCTTATTTGAATTGTATCTATTACAACCATATTAGTATCTACTTATAATATAATTTCCAAAAAAGCAAAAGAAAGTTTTTCCTGTAAAAAAGGCATACACAATAAATCACAATCATCCCATAATATCTTCCCATAATAACCGAGGTTTTTTTTTTTTAATTAGAAGTTTGGGAACGTAGGGGTGGGAGGTAGGACTCTGACCCGGTTCTCCACCCGGTAAGGACGTCTTCCTAACCACTGGGGCGTTGCCTTGGTCCTAATAATCGAGATTTCTACAGAACTTTATGCTATGAAATTGAAATTGCATTGGCAGCAAATATCAGTTATATTATTTTTAACAAATTCTAATTCTGCTAAATTGTTAACCTACAATACTGACATTTATTTTTTCTCATTGTAAAATGAAAGGTTTTATCAATTCAAGTTAGAGCCTGACTGATGACTCCCCAATAATATGTACTGAAGTGCCATGATGTTGTAGAAAATCAATCGTTAATAAAGGAAATGTGGCAGACTTCCTCTGCTTTATCTTTCCCTAAATTCTGAACCAGGTGATATTACTAGTTCGCTAAAAGGTTCAAGGACGGATATTTATCTTAATTTACAAATAATATGAAGAAGATTAATATTTTTTTAATTTAAAAATAATACAAAGAAGATCTAATATTTTAAGTAACAAATGCATTACCCAGCAGGGACAAGCATCAAATCTGTCCGTAGATCCTTCCATCTAGACTGGATAAATTAAATATCAGCATTTCAACCTGAAAAATATATATTACTATTCCACTGGTTCCCATAAAATTAGAACCTACCTGTTCAGTTCCCCTAAAAGCAACAACAAGTCTTCTCCTTTCGGTATCATGCCAAAGTGCAACCTACAGCACTTGTAAATTTGAAGATCAGTTAAAACAATTTTTTTGGATCATCCAACTAGGTGAAAAATAGGACAATGTATACTCAACTACTTTCTAGATGCATAAAGAAGCAAGATGCGTGCTGACTAATTAGATACAAACTTGCCTGAGTGTCAGTGGAATCATTATCCAAGAAACAGATCTTTTCAAATTCGGATCTGATAAATGTTGGATGGCCCAAAGCATTCGCTAGCATTGCCCAAGCCTCGATGGCACTTTCTGCTGTTGAGAAGAGTGTCCTCATCTCCCCAGCTTTCTTCTCATCTAAAACTAATCCATTTGGTGGGCTTGCTAATGTTTTACTCTCAGAAGATATTGAAACATCTTCTAGCACTTCAAGCGAAGCACCTTCATTGGTCTCGCTCTGCCCTTTAGGGCCTGCGCCTTTGTTTAATTTAGAAACTGCTGCATTTAAAACCATCAATGTTCCTAATATGGAATCAGTTTGTTGTAATATATCTAGTGTTGCTTTCTTGATGTCCGGTAAAGAAGTTTGAATAATGTTATTGGGTACAATATCAGCTGATATATTGCCATTAGCCGCCTCCTGATTATCTGGAGTAGCAAGCCCAGACTCAACATAGCCCGCCTCTGCAGTTTTACGCGATTGCAAGCCAATACTATTTAGCAACTCAAATCTATCCCACTTTAATTTCTCAGGGGCAGGGTGACCAAGATTTTGGGTAACATTTTGATTGACTAAATCAGCTAAGTTCTTCCAAAAATGTTTATCAGACTGTGAAGCCTCGTCAACTTGACTTACTGGAGAGAAGTTAAATAAATCAGCAGCCACATTACCAGATGGGTCGGGCTCAGACATAACGTTTTCTTCCTTTTGGCTTGTCTCATTTGAAGAGGCCTCTAAACTATTCTCCAGCTTGGTCTCATCTTTGTCATTAGAAAACCAATCCTTCTGAAGATATGAATCATTAAATGACATTATCTGCTTAAAAGCAAACTGCAGAAACTGGCGTGCTTGCACAGTTTCTGACCCAACAATCATCTTCAGTGCAGGTTCAAGGGCATTTTTTTTGAGTAAGTCTGTTACAAAAGGGATCCTCCACCACTTCTTTTCCTTGTCAATTTTCTCAAAACTCTTGTATTTAATCTGAAACACATCATTAGGAAGAAGTGTGAAATCCAATTTAGTAAAGCACACATACCAAGTCATTTCAGTTTGAGAGTTTCACAGAGCATTTCAGCAACTCCCTCAATTTTAAGTAAATAAACATATGCATTTTATTAGCAGCACATTGTTGAAATGTCCAAAGAATTTCATGTTCCGGAAATTCTTGAAATTAACAAAAACGATATATTTCCCTTTCTGTTTTGTCAAATCAGAAAGAAAGAATCGTTTGAATATAAACCACGTAGACTTTAACTTGATTCATCCTTTTGTCCCTTTACAAAATTTCCATTAAAGGAAACTCGGACAAGGAAAGAAATGGGACAGGATGGCCCATTACTGACATGTTTCAACAAATATTGGGGAGAAGTTGATGGAATTGGAAAGCATATGAAAGAACAATTCATGATGAAATATTTAGCACATAACATTATTTCTTTTCTACTTGATCAGTGGCGGACCCAGAATTTTTGATCAGTGGGTGCGAAACAGAATAATGTAAAAAATAATTTCAAACAAGACAACGATAGTATTCAAAAATCAAAATGTAGTACATTTTTTACAATTGTTCCTTCCGACTTTTCATACTTTGAAAACGTCGTATAATAGTCTCATTATCAATTTTATTAAATACATCTTTTTCAACATATAGCACTAAGCTATCATTCATCCATTGGTCTCCAATCCGATTGCGCAATCGATTTTTCACAATATTCATAGCAGAAAATACCCTTTCAACTGTAGCAGTAGCAACTGGAAGGGTTAATCCTAATGTCACGAGCCTATAAACCAATGGGTACACTCGATTTTTTTTGGTCACAACCAACTTGATTGCAAGTTCACTAAGGCCCCATATATCTTTGAACTCCTTGCTAGTGCGCATATCAACAATATAGTTTCGAAGTTGATCATCAAGTGACATAAGGTCATAAGCTGTACTTTCGAAAAATCTTCAGGATAATGCTTAGCAAGACTGATTAATTTCTCCTTGTCAAAAGTATAGAATGAATCATCGGGACATAAACATGCTAAACAAAGAAGTAATTTTGTACTTGCCTCAGAAAAACGATCATTCAACTCTTGAAGTTGCATATCAATGATAGAATAGAACAAATCCACACGAAAACGATGAAGATTTGTTGTTTCTTCAGTATTACGCCGTGAGCGACCTGGGCGTATAAACACACTATCCATATCAGGAACACCAATATTATATTTCTGACAAAAAGTAACGACTTCATCAAAAAAAGAATCTCACTCTTTTTCCCTCATCTCTTGGAGCCTTTGCTTGCACACTGTCACTAAACTCATAGCATTAACAATATCCTGATCTTTTCTTTGTAATGCCTTAGACAATTCATTTGAGATTCCTAAGATGGTTCTCATAAGATGTAGATTAAACACAAACTCAAATGATTGCATCGAGTATAATAAATTATCAGCCTCACATCTTTGTTCAGGTGTTGAGCCATCAACAGAAATCATTTCAACGACATCAATTATAGGTGAGAACATCAAAATCAAACTAATCAAAGTACGATAATGCGATCCCCAATGTGTATCACCAAAACGTGCAATAGTACTTTGCTGATTAAGACCCCGTCCACTTGAAATCTCACCATTACCAATTGCTTCAGAAATTATGGCTTCTTGTTTGTCTCGGAGAATATCACAACGCTTTGAGGAAGCTCCAACAATATTCACCACACTAGAAACCAAATTAAAGAGTGACTGAACTTTCTTGTGCTTCTTTGCCACAGCTACAAGAGCCAATAGAAGTTGATGTGCAAAACAATGTACATAAAAGGCACTTGGATTCTCTTTCAAAATAAGCGCTTTTAGACCATTGAACTCACCTTGCATATTACTAGCCCCATCATAACCCTGACCTCGCAATCTGGATATACTCAACCCATATCTTGAAAATAATTTATCTATAGCCGCCTTAAGTGATAGAGCTGTAGTACTAGGAACATGTTCAATCCCAATAAAACGTTCAACTATATGTCCCGTCTTATTAACATAACGTAAAACAATAGACATTTGTTCCTTTACAGAGATGTCTTGAGATTCATCAACTAGAATTGAAAAGAATGTACCAGCAATATCATTGATGATAACATCAATTGTTTCAAGAGCTGCAGCACTTACAATATCCTTTTGGATTTTTGGAGAGGTTAGTTTGTGATTTTTTTGGAGCGTTTTTCAAAGTGACAGCTTTAATTTGCTCATTATGATCAGCTAAAAACTGTAATTGTTCAAGAAAGTTACCTTGATTATTTGACTCTTCACACTCATCATGACCGCGAAAAGCAAGTCATTGCCGTAAAAGAATTCGAACACAATCAATTGATGCATTTAGACGAACTCAATATGCACTCCGTGCTTCTTTTGTCTGCTTGAAGAAAACTGTCTCAATATGTTGCTCTTGATTCATCAATGCTTCGCAATTGCTTCGGGCTTGATTGTGTGCACTATTGACATCTCCAACATGAACTCCAAGTCTATCCTTCTTTCTGAAATTCTGGAATCCTTCTTTCGCAAAAGCATCACCACCTCCTTGTTCCCCATTGTTTGGTCCAAACAAATAACAGTATAAACAAAATGCAGCATTTTTACTTATACTATATTCCAACCAATCACCATATTCATTAAACCAAGCAGGAATGAATCTCCTTGTTTTGTTTCGTGGAAACACATGACTCCGAGGTTGGCATGGACCTCTCTGCAAGTATGCTCTTATTATTTCATCTCGAATATTAACATTGTAATCCATAATTGGAGTTCTTAATCCGGGGTCAGTGGGAAGTTGTTCAAGTGTAACATTGATAGGCTCAATATCTGCTTCCATTACCTCAAAATCTTCTTCAAAATCAGTTCCATCAATGTTTGCTTCATCGATTTCATCAATAGTTGCTTCCTTTGCTATTGCTTCATCGATTTCATCAATATCATCAATACTTACTTCATTAGCTTCAATGGTTTCATCAATATCATCAATACTTACTTCATTAGCTTCAATGGTTTCATCAATAGTTGCTTCATTTGTTTCATCGATTTCATCAACGCGTAATTTCTTTGCCTCAACCTCTTCTTCAATAGAATTTTGAGACATTCGTTTAAAATATCTCAACATTTCTTCCTACGAAATCAAATCAAACAAAGATAACTTGAAATTCCCCTTCAATCCATTATCCATCCATCCTCAAAATTCAAAAAAATTCCATTTTCCATCATAATTCAATTCATAAGTAAAACCATATCTAATTATCTATTACTAATTTACTATTAGAATTTAGAAAAATAACTTACAAGCTACAACTTACAAATTACAATTTACAAAATAAATGAAACTTAACAATTCATTGAAATTGAATTCAATACAGACAAATGACAATGACACAGTCACACAATGTCACAGACTCACAATACTGGAAATTGAAATTGGGAAACCCAATTACCCATTAGTATTAATTAAGGATTACCTAATTCCAAACCCACTCCAGACTCCACTCGGCCACTCTCCACTCCACACTGTCCAGACTCCAGTCCAGACTGATGCTCCAAGGCCCAAACTCCAGGATTCCAAACCCACTCCAGACGACCAGACAGACGCAGTCACGAGACTCGCGACTCACGCATTACACACAAAACCAACCAATGACTGAATGGAGTATGAACCAAAATACCAAATAAAGCTAGAGTCTGAAGAACTGAAGTGCTTACAGGCAGGCTACAGCAGTGTTTCTGCCTTCTGGTTCAAGTTCGAGCAATGTTGAATCGTTGATGTTGGTGTTGCTGGCTGCTGCTATTGCGACTCTGCAGCACCCGCCGTGTGTAGGTAAGGACCGAAGGTATGGTCGGTCTGGGTGGCGTTGTGCCTGTAGCAGGACGAGGACGGCGATGGGTTGGACTTCTAGGTCGATGGGGGTGAGGTTGTGGGCTGAGACTTGAAAGGATGATGAAAGAAAAGAGAACGGGAGGAGAGCGAGAGCGAGTATTGGGCTCTGCTACGGTGCTGATTGCTGAAGGTTTCTGGCTCACCTAGCTGCTGCGGTTGAAATGAAATGAGAGGCTGAGGAAGGAAGCATACGAAAAAAAAAAAGAAAAAAAACGAGTGCTGAATTTGGGCAAAAAAAAATTTGGGCCGGATCCAGTGGGTGCGGCCGCACCCACTGGACCCTTAATGGGTCCGCCCCTGTACTTGATGGCATGCTATGTTAAGAACTGGTAAATACAAATGTGAAGTAAATGCATCCCAGTTACACATTTATAAACAACAAGATAAACAAATGAAATCATTGAACCGTCTCATCTAAAAACTGAATTTGTTAGAGATATAAGAAAATTATTTATTTATTTATTTATTTATATTCATATATTCAACAAGCCCCCTCTTTACATGTGGAACTAACATAATTGCATAACAGTGAGAATTGAACCAAGGACAAAACCTAAGGAAAAAGGAGGACTAGGGTTTGGCAATCTTCACTTGAAAAATTTGGCACTTCTTGGTAAATGGCTTTGGCTGTTTCCCCTTGAATTGGATTCACTCTGGCATTCTATTATTCTTAGTCGGTATGGCCTTCAATCAAATAATTGGGATGCATGCACCGAAGTTAAATCCACTTTCCGAGCACCATGGAAATCCATTACAAGAGTTTGGAATACTTTCGAGACATGCACCAAATTAGTGGTTGGGAAAGGGGATAAAATTCGATTCTGGTTAGATAGATGGATGGGTGACCAAACTTTCCAAACACTTTTTCCGCGATTATTTAGACTATCAAACAACAAAAATTCTGTCATTAGTAACATAGTACCCAACCCATCAAGTTCAACACCTACTTGGAACTTTCAATTCCTAAGAAACTTTAATGACAGAGAGATTGAAGAGTTTACTTCTCTTTCTAATCTGCTTGAAAACACCACTATTGACCCATTATCCCTGGATAGACGGACTTGGACTGGCCACCCATCCGGGTCTTTTTCATGTAAATCATTTTCCAAAAGCCTCTCTCAATCCGTATGTACCACAACCTTCCCCCAATCAAAATTTATTTGGAAAGGTATATTCCCTTCAAAAGTCAAAGTTTTTGCATGGTTGATCTCTTTGGGAAAAGTTAACACTTGTGATTTGTTACAACGAAAGAGGCCTAATTGGTACATTTCCCCATCATGTTGTATTATGTGCAGAAAGGCGGATGAAACAATTGATCACTTACTGATCCACTGCGAACTGGCCAAAGGAATATGGGATAGAATTATGTATTTGTTTCGATTATGGGGAGCATTACCTAGGCGATGGGCTGACCTGATACTTATCAAATGGAATTTTGGGATTAACAACGGAAAAAAGAAGGTGATATGGAAACTACTTATAATGGCAGCAGCTTGGACTATTTGGATTGAGAGAAACAGGAGAATTTTTGACAATTCTGAGAGATCGATAGGAGATATTTGGGATTCGATAATATTTTACACAGGACTTTGGGCAAGAGCGAATGGTCTATTCAGTACCTTAGATAATTTTTTGTTTCATTTAGACCCACACAGTTCATTACGTACTCTAGTTCCGAGTAGTTTGTAGAATATCTTTTATCGATCTTGATTAGAATCAAAACCATATTGTAGAGATGGACGCCTCGTCCATTATGAGCATTGTAATCTATTGAGTTATTTTCAATAAAATTTTGTTTCTTATCAAAAAAAAACCAAGGACAATTGTGCACTTGGATAGCATATTGCACCAATCCTATTAAAAGCTTAAGACATTAGAAAGAGGGAAAATTTATTTATTTATACATTTTATCTTCAATTGCCTTCCCAAATTATCAGTTCCTGTTTTTTTTCCCATCTCGGTAAGACTAGCACTTTGTTCATGACCAATGGGCAAGCAAATCTAGATTTAAAATGGAATTATTATGATGAACATCCATGTGGGAAGGAAATAGGAAATATGAGACTGAATTAGGATGAAGAGAAAGAAATAGAAGTGAAGATTAGGAAAGTGGTATATCTATTATTTTTATGTTAAAATGGGTACAAAAGGAAAGTATAAATAGATCTACAAACTATACATAATTTGCTAACTAGTCCCTAACTATTCTAAACTATGATAATGGTATATACATTTCAACACTCCCCCTCAAGTTGGAGCATAGATGTTAATCATGCCCAACTTGTTACAAATATGATTGATTCGAACTCCATTAAGAGCTTTTGGAATGCCATTTTGGAACTTGCATTTGGAACAAAAGTGCTCTTGCTGTCTGAAGAAGATATCTATTCTTTCCTTCAGCCACCCCATTTTGAGAAGGTGTATCAACACATGAGGATTGATATAGAATGCCATTTTGAATCATGTAAGTCTGAAAAGACTGAGAAAAGTACTCTTTGGCTTTATCAGATCGCAATGTAAGAACAGAGACATTAAATTGTGTTTTAATTTCAGCACAAAAAGCAGTAAAATGAGAAAATAACTCTGAACGATTTTTCATTAAATAAAGCCAAGTTACACGAGAGTAATCATCGACAAAAGTGACAAAATATCTGAACCCAGTTTTAGACAAAACAGGACATGGACCCCAAACATCAGAATGGACTAATTCAAAAGGAAGATTGGCCCTTTTATTGACTCGGGGAACTGAGGACAGACGATGATGCTTGGCAAATTGACAGGACTCACAATCCAAGGATGATACATTGTAGAACTGGGGACATAGTTTCTTCAATAACGGTAGAGAGGGATGTCCCAATTTGCAATGAGCTTGAAAGGGGGTGAAGGCACTGGAACAAGCAAAAGATCGTGGCACCGAAGTATCCAAGACATAGAGACCCCCTGATTCATGTCCTTTACCAATAATCTTCTTCGTCGTAAGATCCTGAAATAGACAGTGATCAGGAAAGAATGAGATACAACAATTTAGAGCACGAGTGATTTTGCTCACAAAAATTAAATTAAAGGAGAATTGGGGAAGATTTAAAACAGACGACAGGGAAAGGGAAGGGGGTAGATTGATAGTGCCAAATCCCAGAACACAGGACGTAGAACCATCAGCTAAAGTAACATTCGTGGATGATGTGTGTGGCTGATAGGTGGAGAAGAGATCAGGATTACCTGTCATATGATCTGTGGCACCAGAATCAATGACCCATTTGGAAGATGATGAAATAAGACACGTAGTTGGTTTACCTGACTCAGCAATTGCAGTGATAGGATGAGATGAAGACCTTAATGCTTCCTGATATTGAGAAAATTTTGCAAACTCCTCTGCAGATACTGTAACTGTCTTCCCAGAAGAGGTGCTCGGTATAGTATCAATGGAGGCAATATGAGCTGACTGACTTCTTTGATTGTGAATCTGAAGCTTTCTGCAAGCTCGCTTGGTATGGCCCGGTTCATTACAATAATAGCATATAACTCCCCCTAACTCTTGAGTACGATGATCACGACTATTAGTCTAGCTTCGATGATCATGACCGTTCATAGCCTCCCCCCCCCCCCTCTCTATTAGATGAACGACCATGTTCATATACACTTGTATGACTGATGAGAGCACTATTAGACTGTGATGAAATACCCCACACACTATTCTCAGTGCGAAGTATCCTAGTGAAAGTTCCTTGTAAAGAAGAAATCTCGGGGCTGGAAAGAATTTGAGACTTAACAGCATCGAACTCTGGACGAAGGCCTGCTAAAAAACTCATCACGGCCATTTGCTCTCGTTGTTTTTGTTGAGTTTTCACATCAGAACTATATGGCAGTAAGACATTAAGCTCTTCATATGTCCTTTTGAAGTTCATAAGATAGGCAATAAGAGTTTGATCTTGCTGTGTAGCACGATAAAAATCTTTACACACATCATAAATGCTAGAAATATTCCCCTTCCCAGAGTACATAGAATCCAAATAATCCACCAGTTCTTTAACATACTCACAATGATCCACCAAGTTAATTAATTCACAATCAATTGAATTTCGAAGTTGCAAAAATATTCGAGCATCATCTCGCAACCAGGCCTGTTTTGTATCATCAGTGGGTAGGTCATCGGTGAGATGCTTATCCTTTCCTATACTACGAAGATATATTCGAATAGTCTTGCTCCAAACTATATAGTTAGACCCATTAAGTTTGTGTTCCGTGATTTTGGACATCACGGGAATCATATCAGTTACACAAACATTTTTATTTTCACCCATGACAATTTTCAATCTTCAGTGTGGCAAGAAGAGACACAAAAGCACAAAATGCAGGTGTTGAAATACCCTGTCTTCCTTAAGCAGGGTTAAGTCGGAGATAAACAGGAAACATAAGAAGGTAACAGTAAATGGAAATTTAGAAGCTCTGTAGTCCCAGAACACACCCTCCAGCAGCAGTTTCACCTGGAACTGCGGTATGAGGTCGGAGATACACGTCAGCGCCAACAGTGGAGGCGCCAAAAATACCGGGTCAGCGTCGGAATGGAGGGCCGACATCGGAGGAGCAAACAGAGTCTGAAATCTCGAGGGAACCGCGCAGAGCAGACTTCCCGCGAGAAGAAAAAATCGCCAAATAGACTTCGTCGGCCGAGAAGGGGTCGCCGGCGTCTTGGCAGGTCGTCGGCGACGTCACCGGTGCTAGAACAGATCGGGAATGGGTTGGGTCAGACCAAAAAACGAAGGCTAGGGTTCCAACCGGTCTCTGATACCATGAAGATTAGGAAAGTGGTATATCTATTATTTTTATGTTAAAATGGGTACAAAAGGAAAGTATAAATAGATCTACAAACTATACATAATTTGCTAACTAGTCCCTAACTATTCTAGACTATGATGATGGTATATACATTTCAACAAGAAGAAATGGGACTATTCTCATTTTAAAAGGTGATAGATTGATGTCAGAAGCAAGTATTAGTAAAATAATAAATTAGGTTGCGTTAGATAGCGATGGTGAAATTTGGGTGGAAAGTAAACGAATTACAATGAATTGAATTCCTGGGAATTGAAAGTTTAATGTGTTTGATTGGTTAAATTTTCTAGGTGGAAAAAGTAGGGAATTTTTCAACTTTTGTTGTTTGATTCACATTATTTTCCATGGAAAATAAAGTAAAATTTAACTATTTTAATAAAAAAAAATTATTTTTTCACACATTTGTACTTGATAATAATAATGTTAATTTTTAGAAAAAAAAATAAAATCAATTAACAACAACAAAGATGATCAAACGTAACAAAAATGGTATAAGATTTTTCATGGAAAATAAAACCTCCTCCCCCCCTTGGAAAACGAATTCATTCAAAACAAGGAAAATACCGAAAGGCAAGTGGAAAAATGAATTCCATGAAAAACTTAGGCAACCAAAAAGCGCAAAGTTAGAAAATCAGATGGAAAATCATATTTTTCATGGAATTTAATGCGTATCAAACGCACCGTTAGTGAATTGATATACAAATAAATCCAAATCTGTACTACTTAACTAAATGAAGTTCAAATTTGGATAGCAAAACAACTGTTTGAATGAAACCAACAGTAAATTAACAAATCTGTACAGCTTAACTTTACATGAAGTTCAAATTTGGATAGCAAAACAACTGTTTGAATGAAACCAACAATAAATTAAGGCTCTGCTTGACAAACCATTTATGAACAGTTTTTTGTAAATAGCTACGCGTCAATATTTCGTTAAGTCCATTTTTTGAAAAGTAAGAAATAGTGGGCAGGAATCTTTAACTAGCCGAAATTGTTGACTTTAAAAAAAAAATGGTCCAATGAGATGTTGTCATGTGGCCAAAACAAAATTTATAAACATATTTTTACCAAACGGATCCTAAATCAATTATCAAATTACCCTTAATTCACATCTAATATCATTTACCCTTGTTGTATGGAATTCTGGCCAAGCAACATACCTCTAGCTGTATTTTCCCACCACCTCCCATACCTTCTAGATCAAGCAGCACTTCATGTGGATTTCCTAGCAGAAGATTATTTTGTCTTTTAGCTGACTTTCTCATGTGCCTATGCACTTATCTTCCCAGACATTACACATGCATTTGTTTTCAATAATACCATGACATTTAATCTATCAATACAAGGTCCTAGTCGAAACAATGATACAATATTAATTCACATGCTCTTGGATGCTGATGGGACATAAGTTATATTCAATACAAGATCCTAGTTGAAACAATGCCGCTTGAAGTGATACAATTAATGCTAGATCATCATTTGAAACCTCAATATGTTGCATGCATTTCTTTAAATCTTACCATCACAGAGGTTTTCCAAATCTATAGCAGCATTCCCCATACGCTTGTGCGGAGTCACAAGATTTGCATCCCAAGCTGCAACCTGAAGTTATATTTTTGCAAAAGAACAGAAAATCGTCAAAAATACATGGTCACAAGATTGTCACTACAGTATGAAATAGTTTTTTGATACAGAAATGTTCTATTTCTTATGAGAATGAACCTCGTGAATTACTTTATGCATATAATGCAGAAAAATCGAGAATAGCTAAGGATATTTTTGCTAAGACTGGAATATTCCGTGATATTTTTTCTTAAATTTCAACACACGGTCACTTTCCACACATTCCATGTGGGAGTCCTATATTTTATATGCTTCAAAATTAGCAAACTAAAATTAATTATCAAAATCTAAAAAGTACAACATAAAGATGCAGTTTATAAATGTATAAATTTAAAGAATTTTAATTGGTGTACCACTTATCAAGGCTACGTCAGGTTCTTTTCATATATGATCCATGGTATCTATTTCAGATCCTGAAAGAAAAGCTAACATGGGATCTCATGCAAATGATGCATACAGAAACTTAACCTGAAACCACTTTCCTTACTAAATCTAGAGCAATAAATAGACTCCAGTAGATTTATTCGCCAAATTACAAGCAAAAAGAAAGAGATAAAGGATGTAAGGGGGTTGGTCACCAAACTAGTTTTATCATAAAAGAAAGCTCCACAACAATTTATTACAACCTGAAGATTCTGTTCTGATGGTTGCTTAACATTTAAACTAATCTCCTCGTTCCATGTGGGTTCTTTTGTCCTGCCACAGTTGTTCACTTAGTGGAAGATGATTGAAGGAAACAAACATCAGCCGAATAAAGAATGCAAACATTCAAGTTATGTAAAAGATAAATAATGATAAAATCTAACAAATGAGAAAGAAGAAAACTTTTCTAGCCTAGTTGACCAGAAATTTAAAAAATAAATAAATCCCACTGTGCTTCCACTAAGCCTACTAACACTTACTACTAAACATAATTCAATGAGTGCCAGAAGCTGAACCAAAGAGAGGATCCCCTGATACATAATTTTTTTGACTTTTTAGAAGGCATCAAATCCTTATCCGTTATCTCTCACACTATCACTTCTCAAATCATTTGCAACCAAAATAGAAGAATAAACAGATTCCGTTCCACCCAGTAAATGCAGGTCCAAAGTCTATAATACCAGGAACAAACACAGTACATTGAGAAAGACTCAAATCCAACATGCAATGGACCAAGTAACACTTCTTTTTTTTCTGTGGTGGAGAATGGTTTTATTGATGAAAACACTCACTTACCCCCATTTGACCTTGCTTTTGACCACTTGACAATCTAATTGCATGACCACATAAGGATCACTTGTTCCCTGAGATTGGAACATGAATCACATGAAAACAGATGAAATATTTATCATAAGATAAAACTATTTTTATGATAGAAAAGCAAAAGAGGAAAGCTTATGGAAATAATTGAATTGTCAACTACTTTCTGATATAGAAAGAATTAGATGATATTATCCTACCCACGGATCCATTGCAGGAAAATTAAAACCTTTCTTTAACTTTATGGACAATTGGCCATCATAAATTTCACGAACAAATGACCTGTAATGCAGCAATTTCGAAGTTTTAAGACAATATGAAGGTATTCTCAAAAAATGAAAAAGAAAAGATAAAAGACAATATGATAGCAGGCATCCAGCCTCTGAAGGAAAACATCATGATTAAATAACTAGGAACTACTTTAACTTACATCAAGAACATGAGTCTGTATGCAGATGCACACATAAAATTGCAAATTTATATATCTGCAAAGTTTTTACAAGAAAGGGGACAATGTAGTTTCACTAGGGACAGATGAAGAGCACGTTATAGTAATCAGTTTAAACTGAACTTCATCTCACATAAATTTAGCTGCTACAATATGAATGTAGATTTTTTGGGGATTGGTGTCTTTAACATATGTCGAGTTTCATGGATTGCAATGAATGCAAAATTTCCTCATAAAATTTTACAATTGAATCATGTTAATAGCACGAAGTGTTAGGCTGTAGATGGGCATTTAATCTTCCAGTTGCCAGCTATATAATATTCAATATACTCTATAGAAACATGATTAGAGTTTTGAATTTGTTTCAGTGCTTGAAACAGGTGTCTGAGTGTGATTACTACGAAGTTACAGACCCTCAAAACTACTCTTTCCAATTCATCAAGCCTTGCTTTACAAAGCATATCCCTTTCAACACCAAACTGATTTTTAACAAAAGCCCAAATTTCAAGCCCTTCTAGCTCAGTTCTTACATTTCTGAACTAAAAACTGAAAAATAAATAAATCAAAATCAACCTTAAATAAAACTTATCAGGTTGTTCAGTGCCATTTCAACCCTAAAGCTCAAAAGATAACGAGTCTACTGTTGTCTGCCATTACTTTTTTACTACCAAGGTGTGTTAACTCAATTTTACATTTCTCAGAAAATAATGAGAGAACATATGTTATTCTGAAAATGTGAGCCCAAAAAGTGTTCAATCTTCATATCAAATATTTAAAATGAGTAAAATAACATCTTCTTGAGCATGGGAAAAACAGTCTAGCATTTTCAATGATGTTAATTGCTCTAGCAATTCCAATAAACAGACTATTCCAACATTTGGAAATAATAAGGTATCAAATTAAATGCTATTTAGCCTTCCAAAAATTAGATCACAGCCCAAGATGAAATGCTAAAATGCTCGATTCTGCCACTTAACAATGATCATACTCTACTTTTATGTAAATAAGTTATTTTGAAATTCTAGTTTCATAATTGAGAGAGAATGAAGTAACATACTGCGAAAGAAACACCGTATGACAATTTGCTGCATCAATCTCACGCTTGCCAACAGTTTTCTGACAAGGAATATACAAGAAAACACCAAAGCAAATCAAATTAAACAACTAATTATTGCATAAGCACTGCAACTCGAGAAGAAGACATGGCCATTTTTTATGCCAAGGTAAAAGAAAGTGCCACATCCACTTGTATGAATTAATATAGTATCCTGGAAGTCCATCTTCATATTCATTTCATACGTGCTTCTGGTTAATAATTCATAGTCTTAAAAAAAAAAAAAATCACATTAACTGCCTTTTTCACTTGAGTAAGATAAGATATCCATTTGAAGATCAGTTTTCTTGGGAAGTGATGTTTAATTGATGCCGCAATGATGCGGAACAAGGATTTAACTGAGCAATAACTAGAGTAAAGTGAAAAAAATGAAAGCATATCTCAATTCTTCCGGCTATGTGTTGCTTTACAAAATATTAAATCCGACAAAATAATAATAATAATAATAATAATAATTAGAAAAATCAGTGACCGCAACTCTTTCTTTCTGGGTAATGAACAAAAGACAACCTGAAATGCACAATATTTCAGCTTTACAATATATAATAGTATCATACAACAAATCAACAACAAACCCATATAACAAGATAACAATGTAATCTCTCGTTTTTTGCATTGTTTTTCTCCCAAGATATATAATGAACCAAATTTCAGAAACACGAAAAAAGGGTTAAACTAAAGAATAAAAGTAGTTACAGGAGGGGTAGTGTAGGCCTCAAATGCAAAACCAGCAAGAATGACTGCTAAATTGATATCAAATGGAGGCATCTCATTCTCATACTCCTCTCTCTTTTCACTTGAAAGGGACTCATAAATCCCAGTACTACTATTATCACTACTGCCGCTGCTGCTTTTGCAATACCCAGAAACTCTTGATCTCAAAACCCCACAAAATTTCGTGGAACAAAACAGTTCATTGGGGAGCACGATTTTCTTGGAGAATGAAAATGAATTGGGGTTCTTGAAATGAAGAAGTTTAGGCGAACAGAAAAGGTGGGATTGAAGAGTGGCCATGGATGAGAATGCATATGATGTCGCAGCTTTTGCAATTTCTTCTGTATTGAAATATAAGGGGACTTTTATAAGGAGTGAGTGGGGGCGTAGGGGGTCGTTCGTGTGGGTAATACGTAAAGCTATGTTGCGAGAAAATTGGTGGCGCCAAGCCGTTAACTGTCGGTGTTGGTATGGCTCATTGGCTATTGCTTAAAAACATGTTATTTTATATTTTTGAAGTAAAATATATAATTGAAAAATGGAAAGGGATAATGTAAATAGTTAAAAAACTGTTTAGAAAATTGTGTTATAAAAAAATTATTTTTAAACAAGTTTGTCAAATGGAGGCTTAGCATCTGATTGGCAAACGATTTAAAAATATATTTTTAAACAACTAAATTCTCCAAATTAAGGCTCTGTTTATTAAAAAAATATAATTTTCGAAGTAAAATATGTAGTTAAAAAGTGAATAGAGAAAATGTATGAAATTAAAAAGTGATTTAAAAAATTGTGTTGATTAAAAACATGTTTTTAACCGTTTGTCAAATAGAGGGCTTTTGGAATTTTTTTTAATTTTTTTTATTTTTGGAAATATAGGCTTTTGGATTTTAGATGTTGATAAATTGAGTGTTGGAAGAAATAGTTGCACGCACATTTTTCAGACAATAAAAAATGAAAACTTATTGATCACGACTCGTGAGAACAGTCATAGGCTCATAGCACCATGTACTAAAGTGAAATTGTTCGTTGTGAAATGTTGTGACCTCTTTGAATAATCACTTTCAGTATACAACTATCAAATAACTATATGCAGCAATCACAATTGATTTTTATAACCTCAATGTTACTCTAGAATAATATATTGAAAATAATATAGAAAATGAATTTTTCTACTTAGGACTTGAAGGAGTTGTTTGTCTTTTTCACTGAAAAACAATTTGATTTTATAGGTAAAAAGTATCTTAATTACTTCCAAGTTCCACCACAATCAATTAGAAAAATCGAAACTATAAAACTTTTATGCGTTTTTATCTTATCTTACTTAATATTAAAGGAGGAGAATTTCCCGCCAATTTGATACAACTTTTTATGATTTTTTTTAATACAATATTATATATTATATATTTCATTTATTTTCACACTCAACTTTTATTGCTTTCACACTGCAAAGATCAAAACTCAACTTTTATTGTGTTCACACTGCTACTTCCACTTAAATATTTTTATGGAGATTTTTTTTTACTTATTTATATTTGATTATTTGTGTTTAAACCTCTCTTTTTATAATTTTTTTTTTATCTTTTAATGTTTTGAATTTTGCAAATAAGTATTTGTGTGCAGTCATACAAATTCAATGCAAAATTTTCAGTTCAAAATTATATCGAAGTTGTATCACGCATTTAATACTAAATAAATCTTATTGTATAAAATTTTTTTATAAATAATCTTATTTTTTTAGTTATTTAGTACATCTAAAAATTTGAGTTTATTTGTATTGCGTTCTATTAACTTAATTAGTATTTTTATAGAAAGTTACACTTAATACGTAAATAATTTTTTTCAATAATTGTGATATTTTATTGGTATCAATCTTATGGATGAATAATTTCGTTCCGTCATACAAATTTAATATCGAATTTTCATTTATATTTATATCGAATATTTAATCAATTTATGAGAATTTCTCGTCAATTTGACACAACTTTTTGTGATTTTTTTTAAATACAATATTATATATTATATATTTCATTTATTTTCACACTCAACTTTTATTGCTTTCACACTCCAAAGATCAAAACTCAACTTTTATTGTGTTCACACTACTACTTCCACTTAAATATTTTTATGGAGATTTTTTTTACTTATTTATATTTGATTATTTGTGTTTAAACCTCTCTTTTCATAATTTTTTTTTTATCTTTTAATGTTTTGAATTTTGCAAATAAGTATTTGTGTGCAGTCATACAAATTCAATAAAAAATTTTCATTTCAAAATTATATCGAAATTGTATCACGCATCTAATACTAAATAAATCTTATTGTATAAAACTTTTTTATAAGTAATCTTATTTTTTTAGTTATTTAGTACATCTAAAAATTTGAGCTCCTTTGTATTGCGTTCTATTAACTTAATTAGTATTTTTATAGAAAGTTACATTTAATACGTAAATATTTTTTTTCAATAATTGTGATATTTTATTGGTATAAATTTTATGGATGAATAATTTCGTTCTTTCATACAAATCCAATATCGACTCCTCCCGCCAATTTGACACAACTTTTTGAGATTTTTTTAATACAATATTATATATTATATATTTCATTTATTTTCACACTCAACTTGTATTGCTTTCACACTCCAAAGACCAAAACTCAACTTTTATTGTGTTCACACTGCTACTTCCACTTAAATATTTTTATGGAGATTTTTTTTTTACTTATTTATATTTGATTATTTGTGTTTAAACATCTCTTTTCATATTTTTTTTTTATATTTTAATGTTTTGAATTTTGCAAATAAGTATTTGTGTGCAGTCATACAAATTCAATGCAAAATTTTCAGTTCAAAATTATATCGAAGTTGTATCACGCATCTAGTACTAAATAAATCTTATTGTATAAAACTTTTTATAAATAATCTTATTTTTTTAGTTATTTAGTACATCTAAAAATTTGAACTCATTTGTATTGCGTTCTATTAACTTAATTAGTATTTTTATAGAAAGTTAGATTTAATCCTTTGTTGCAGTTTAATTTGATTTTGCGGTTTATTTGGTCACCCCTACTTTGTTGTATACAAGAGAAAGTGAATATTTCTCTTATGGAAGATCATCCTCTAATTTTGAAAGATTTGTTATATGACAGGGAGACAGGATTAAAAATTCCATTGATAACATTCGGACATATAATATGATGTTTTCATTCACTTCTATGGGAGAATAGATAATGAGCTAAATGATGGTAGAGGGTCTCCCCTCTTCAGATTACACGATCAAAATTGCCATAAGATTGAGAGTCTATTGCCTGATGACGGTTCAGATTTGCAATTTGCTCGCTTTACATTGTTGACAATGTGAATGAGGTTGAAAACAGAAAAAAGGGTCATGAGGTACGTATTATGTATTTATTACTTTTATATTTATATTTTTTACGGATAATTTTGTTGTGATATTCTAAAATTGAATTTATGTCTTTTAATGTCCCCTAGTAGGAGTGAATCATGCGATTCTATGTTGCATGATTTAATAGTTTCTGATTCGAAGGATATGCTAGACAAATACAACAAATTGTTAAGACAATTTAGGTCGGTTTGAGAAAAGATGATTGAGGAAACACTTCAAATTTAAGACTTATACTTATTGGTTGGTGGGCGACCAATGATGGCCAATATGATTTTTCTATTGTCGATGAAATTGCCGAATTGATTGTCGGTGGATTTTGACACACTACATGGACACATGGATATTACTATTGCGCCACGTGGTGGACATTTGCAACAGATAAGTGAGGACACAAGTTCTTTCTGAGAAATATTGATCATACACAGGGATTGAGTAATGGAACAAGGTTGATAGTTACAAAACTTGGCGACCATCTTCTAGAAGGTCAAATTTTTTCTGGCATCAATGCAAGACACAAGTTCTTTATTCCAATGTTATCGTTGAACCCTTTTGATTCGAGGATACTTATTAGATTTCAAAGAAGACAATTTCTATTGATGGTGTCATATGCCATGACTATCAATAAGAGTCAGGGACAATCATTCTTGCATGTGGAACTTCTTCTTAAACGGCCGGTGCTTACACATAGATAACTTTATGTTGCGATTTCTATGGTGACAAATCGTTCCAAATTAAAGATATTGATTTGTGATAAGAAAGGAAGAACAACAAAATCAACAAACAACGTTGTGTACAAAGAAGTATTCTAGAATTTGTAGTTATATGAAATCAATAAATGATGATATTATCTCTTATTTTTGAAATTTATTTATTTTATGAAAATGATTTATTTAATTTCATATTGAATTATCTTTATCCAAACGTTTCTTCCCGTGCATCGCACGGGTGATTAACTAGTTATAATAAAACACACTAAAACTGCTTTCAACAGCTCAAAAATCTTATTTTGTACTGATTAGTTTGACCGGTACTCAAATAGAAATAATAAATAATTATTTGACTAATAATAAATTTGAAAAAGACTAAAAATAAAAATATTTATTTTTTTAAACAAAGAAGTTCAAAACCCAAGGCCTAATCAAAGACTTATTCATTACTGCGTGGAATATGATTTGAAGCGTCGACCTCCCAAATAAATTCCATACTTTTCCACTACCTGGGCACTTCACCTAATTTATTTATTTCAATTAATATATTTGACATACATATTTCAAACAATCCCTCACATATAGAACCTTTCATTATGCATCGCCGAAAATTGGACTATTGTGAATAAACATATCAACAACAACGTGTTGAACTAAAGCTCTGTTTGTTAAAAGTTTTGTGCTTAAAAATATGAGTTTTTATGTTTTCGAGGTAAGATGTGTAATTGAAAAGTGAAGATAGAAAATATGTATAGTTAAAAAATAGTTTTAAAAATTGTGTTGTTTAAAAATTGTGTGTGTTTTCCAAACATAGGCTAATTCAACAAGGATGTGCATAATATATTCAGTATTTGATGATCGTACACCAAAAACAACAACCACAACCCTTTACGGGCTCTGTAGCAAGAAATGATATATTCTATACACGAAATATATAGTTTTTTTTTAAAATGAAATTGTAACCTTTTTACGTAGTTTCACTTCTGTCTTCAAGTTGTCGAGAATGAACTTTTTATGATCATAATGAATTATTGTGAAATGAGACATTGATTTTTTTTTTTATTTTTTTTTTAAAATGAGCAAAAGTTAGATCGGACAATATTACATGGAGGTATATGATCATTGGAAGGATCGTGAAATTTTTCTCCATTTACACGTGTTTTGGATTATCATTCAAACTTCAATGCTAAATAAATGGCCCTTTTTTCCCCTTTAATTAAGAGCAAGAGACCCCTACCTTCTCCTCCTTTTTTGCGCTAGTGGTTTGAAAAAACTCAAAAAGATAAATGATTAGTTATTGACTAATTAATACCCTTTTTAAGGCTACTCGACTTAATTAAGACACGTTTGGCAAGGCGGGCCTTATTAAATAGAGGTTTAACTAAAGTTTGTTAGGTATTTGTGCATAAAACATTGAAATGCATGAATTATAAATTCGTTACATGGTATTGGTAACTAATCATAACCCGAGTTCAAAAAACTTTTTGAACGATGCATTTCAACTTTGAGGAACGCTACATGTACTAATAAATTTGTACAAATTTGTGTACTAATCCTCACATGGAGAGGAATGCACAAAAAAATGTGTTTGGAACAGCTTCCATGTAAGAGTTAGTACACTCATTTGTACAAATAATTTAATTTGTGAACTTTTCACTATAGCTATCGAGAATTCTCTATAGAGATTTCGAATTAATTGAAATGCAAGTCTTTCATCAAGAAAAAAAGTTTCGAACAAACATCTGAAATATATAATCGAGCATTAATGCCAAAGCTCTTATTAGATCACATGGGAACGATCTTGAAAGAAATCCCAATACAACTAAATATATAATCATGAAAAAATCCAAAAAATAAAAAAAAAATGAAACCGGCAGCTAGCGCGAGTGCATGCATATCTTACATGCATGCCATATATATCCATTCACTTCTTATCGCCCATTCCAAATGTGTTCTTCACGCCATCAATGGCACCTTGAGCCATATGAGCCACTTGCTCTCCCGTCTACAAAAGTTTAAGATATTAGATATCGAAGAAAATTATTTATTTAAATTCTATGTTTTATTCAGTACGCTACGTTTAAACAAATTCATTTTTCAATGAACGTACTTGTTGAAGGAATCCAGCATTCTCTTCCTTGCTACGTTGAGCCTGTGCTTGAATATCGTTGGTTGCATCGCATGCCTTGTCGTGTGCTGATTGCGCCGTGTTCTTAGCCGACTCCATCCACTCCTCTGTCTTGGCCTGCTTGATACACACATTTTATTGATCAAGTTAATGAAATGATCTTCGACGCACAAATATGCATGCATGCATGTAATTTTATATACACATGCACAGAGACATATTTGACAAGAAAATTGAATAAAAAAGAAAATTCAATCCTATGTAGATGATACTAAAACTGTCCTATGTATTTCTCAAATGGGAAAGTGTGATTTTAACAAATACCTGGGTATTGGCTTGGGATTGTCCTGCATTGTATTGAGCACTCGACATATTTCTATGAAACCTTAAAGGAAATGAGAAACTTGAAGGTTTTGTATATGTTTGATGATGTCTTTGATATGAATTAAACCAATTCTTGTAGGATATTTATAGTGTAAATGGATCCATGTATGGAGGAACAACCTTTGCATTTTGATGGAATAAGTTCTTGGTGATGAGAAAATTGCTGCCTTTGACTTGGACAAAGGGGATTAAATTCATAAATTTTTTGGCTTAAAACTATGTTTTAATACACGATTGAACAATGAAAATGAGTACTTACGAGAAAAATATTTGTAGACACACTAAGCTCCTATATTTAGGCCCCATTATTTGAAAAATAATGTAGTTTTGAATAGTATTTTTAGAGAATGTGTGGTTAAAAAATGTTTGGAAAAAAATGATATATGCTTGACTAAAATGGATGGTTGAGATTGAGTGTTGAATAAATTTGATTTTCAAATAATTGAGGCCAAACAGGGGCTAAATTTATAGAGAAAAAATGAAGTAGATTGTTAAACTATTTTTTTTTTTTTTGGAATTAGAGACTTAACTTTCTTGTTAGCTTCACATTATCCATTGTCTACTCCTGCGAGTAACACTACCTGGAAAGTTGTATGCGATAGTTAGTTCGTGATGGAGAGTTAGTGTGACAAAAAAAAAAAATGGAATTTTTTCCAATCAAGTGTTCCATGACAATTGTTGTTGCTTTGATTAGTTAGTCAACGTGACCATATAATATATAATGAAAAATGAAGGGGTAGAAAATAAATCTAAACTAAAAGGGAAGTTAAATGACCAATATTATTTCAAATGACCCAATTGATGCTAAATGTAGAAGTTGTTTTTCACTTAAAAAAGTAGCACATGGTTAAGGTGGAAGTTGGACGCCTAATTAGATGCAAAAAAAAAAAAAATTCGTTAACAGTTCTTGCATGTCTCATTTTCTTAATCATGTATAATTCAGCTCAAAACATGTCATAATAGTTTAATACCTAAAATGATTAATGTGAATTATTTATCATTTCTTACCTACATATATATAGTTCCATTTGTGTACGTATTTGCAATTTTCTCTTCTAACTAGGTCAAAATCAAAACTAATTATCAACTTGGAAAAATAGGGTATCCTGCAATTGTACTTCTTCCTAATTGAGTCTCTAAATGGCAAATCGATCAATTTACAAAATTAGATGGTCTTCTAAAAACAGGAAGCTATGTATAATTAGTTTTTTAGTTTTCCCTAGAGGGCACATTCAGGGACGGAGCCCTTTGAGGCCCAGTGGGGGCCCCCACTGGGATCTGAAAAAATTTGAGCCTAGTTTTCGGTTTGGACCTGTTGGGGGCGGTTAGGCCCCAAAAAAAATTGATCTCCCTGTTTTTATAAAGAAAATAGATTAAAATTGGGAAATTTGCAACTACGAACAATTTAGAATTGATTATTGATGATGTATTGTCATATTTGATATTTCAGATTAATAGATTATGGAGAGATATATTTAATAAAAAGACATCGTCAAGAAAATGTTGTTGAGGAGAGTTCAAATAGAGTTGAGAACAATGAGATTGACTCAAATAGAGTTTAAAATTGATTATTGATGATGTATTGTCATATTTGCTTTGTCATTTCAATCATTTTTGTTCAAAAAAATTTCGGGGGCTCCGCCCCCGAACCCCCGGGAGGGGACCTCCACCTCCCCCCTCACACTATTTGAAAATTTTGACCCCCACTCACTCGAATCTCTAGCTCCTTCCCTGGGCACATTATTTCGATTTGAAAAACTGGTTATAATCACTTCCTAGAATAAAATCTTTTAAGGGATGATAAAATTAATTTTTGATCCTTATAAATGATTGATGGCCATTATAGAACTTAAATAGTACATTTAATGGGTATGTTGATTTTAGCTCCACTAATTTTTATTCTTTATCTAGATTTTCGATATAATTTAACGTGAATAGTCCACCGAATTATTATGTGCGTGGAATATTACTGTGACGACCCGAATTCTCGACCATTCGAGTGCCACTAAAAGTGACTCATATCATATTATCGAGACTTAAATAGTAATGTAAAATTATTCAAAAGAATAATTAGAATCCCATAATTTTATTTGTGAATAAAAATAGAACATAATTTTCTTACATAAAGTTCAACATAATTATCTCATCAATCTTAACCACTTTTGTCACTTCCATGTTGACCGCCTCGAACCTTCAATTATCTGAAAATGGTAAATATCGTGGAGTGAGATTTATAAAATCCCAGTAAGTATACCAAGCATAAATTTTCTTTTGAAAGCATATGGATCATTTTCATCATAACATAGGATAGGATCGAAATACTCATAAACATAGGGAGACACAAGAATTTTACCGAACTTAAATGGCAAGAATTCTTATGTGTAGCGCTACTAAACTCCGGTCCCCTTAGCATAATCATAAACATATCATATGGAACACATAACAATCTTGTGAGATTGATTTCATAGCAATGATCCAAACATTTTCATAAAAACATAAGATATACTTACTTGTCATAAAAACATACTTACTTTTCATAAAAACATAAGGTGTATTTATTTTTCATAAAAACATACTTACTTTTCATAAAAACATAAGATATACTTACTTGTCATAAAAACATACTTACTTTTCATAAAAACATAAGGTAATACCTTTCATAAAAACATACTTACTTTTCATAAAAACATAAGGTATATTTACCTTTCATAAAAACATACTTACTTTTCATAAAAACATAAGATATACTTACATTTCATAACAACATACTTAATTTTCATAAAAACATAAGATATACTTACATTTCATAACAACATACTTAATTTTCATAAAAACATAAGATATACTTACATTTCATAACAACATACTTAATTTTCATAAAAACATAAGATATACTTACCTTTTAAAAGATTAAAATGAAGTGTAGTAGTAAATGGACCAAAACTTTCTTGACCACCTTGAATTTCTCTTACTTGTGGATTTTGTCAAGAGGTTGAAAATAAGTGTATATGTGTAGAGTTGTGTGTAAAAGAGATGGGTTTAAATAGATGTATAAAGTTGGCATATTGTAAACATAATCATTCAATTCTATTAATTTTAACACATCCTTTTCTTAAAGTAAAGCACCATTCATATACTTTTCCATATTTATACAAATAATATGCTCTTCATGATTATATATAATGGAGTATATAAATCATTCATATACTTTTCCATTTTTTATACAAATATTATGCTCTTCATGATTACATATAATGGAGTCTTATCAATCATTCATATACTTTTCCATATTTATACAAATATTATGCTCTTCATGATTATATATAATGGAGTATATAAATCATTCATATACTTTTCCATATTTATACAAATATTATGCTCTTCATGATTATATATAATGGAGTATATAAATCATTCATATACTTTTCCATATTTATACAAATATTATGCTCTTCATGATTATATATAATGGAGTATATAAATCATTCATATACTTTTCCATTTTTATACAAATATTATGCTCTTCATGATTACATATAATGGAACCTCTCATGCTTGCATATATTTTCTTAATTTAAATAATAAAAGTAATTTTTGTATAAATAAATATTGGGATAACATTGAATTAAGTATTTGGACTTAATATACTTTAAATCAAGAGAATGGAGATATTTTTAGAAATTCGGAATTTAATTTAAAATCGAACGATCTCGATTATTTCTTGACTTGGCTATACGAATACGTCGCTGCGTTAACTTAATAAAAATGGGTGAAATAGTAGCGACACGATTTTCTATTAAAATAATTATTAATCGCGTAAAAATTCTTGATCGCTACAAACTTACCCCCTTAAAATAATTTCGTCCTCGAAATTAAACTTACTTGATCTTATGATTTCTGAACACTTAATCAGAATCTCTTCTCTTCTTCTCTTAGGTAGTATCATTGCTACTATATTTAACCCACTGGACTTTGACTAAATGCATATCTTTGTTTTTCTTAAAAACATGGACTTTTCTATCAATAATAGACATATGTGTCTACTCATAAATTCTGACTCAAAAGGAAAATTCCCAATCGTATGTGATATTTCATCATGTCTTGTAGTACTCATGTAACCTGTCACTTATCATCGTATCATGTGATCTCAAATATTCGTATTAATATCTCTAAAATTTCAATAAATCTTTACTAACATATCATACCATAATAATTAGTCATTTCTTCTTATCACCAAATATCCCAAAGTAAATAAAATGGTTACCTGAATATTCCCTATGTAATATATCCAAACATATTATTCATCAATCAACATAATATCATCAGCTTATCTTTTCCCATATTTGTAACCAAAACGTTCTGCAAAATTCAAATAAATAATTAGCTCCCAAATAACTAAAATTCTTCACTTAATTGTCACAACATTTCCCGCAAGGTATTTCTTTCACTTGTACATACTTATGAATTCTGATTCGATACGGTCCTTATTTCACTTTCACGTATTCCCGTATCATCACACCATACCTTAATTACTTATTATTATACCTAAAATATCAGTACCAAATCCAAGAAAATATTCTGTATCTCAAAATCTTATCATCAAATCTTCCTTTATCGATAAAATTAAACAGCGCATTAATTCTTGTCTCTTCTTTTCATTATTCTATTCCGCGCTTTCTTGCTGGAATCAATATCAGATGGATCCACTTAGTTCCTTTATACCTTTAAATAGATCATGTTGGGAAGAGGTTAGATCCATCAAAAATGGATATCATCCTTTCAAACATTCGCAAGTATTATTCCAATCTTCCTATGAATGATCTGAGAAAAATTTATCGAATTAGGCTCGAAAGGTTGAGGTTGCTGATGGCTCATGGTATTCCAGAAGATGTTCGCTGGTTGATCGAAGCAAAAGTTCGATTATCTGGTGAATTACCTATGACATTTCCAAAGCACATGCCTGGTTTAGGCAAAAGCACCTTCGCAAAGAAACGAAGAGCAAAAAGGCTGAATGGTTGCTACAAATGTGCTCGTTGGAACTGTGATACTCGTTGCAAAACAGTAGGATATTCTTCTACTAATCGGGATGATAAAATCAAATTCATAAAGGGTGGACTGAGTAAGGAGTCTTTGGATGATATTCGACTGACTCTTGAGACGCACCCAAGTGGTTATGTGCAACGTGAACTTCTCTCCTTATACGCTCAGTTTAACGAAGACAAAAATCGTTATAGTCTCAAAAATATAACTGCAAAAGATTCTATCTGCCAGTCTGTTTTACACAATGAGGTTGTGGCAAATCAGCATTGATATAAGGTAAATATCTTGATACATATTTAAAATATTCTTCTGTTTCCTTTCACGCGTTTTGATAAAGGTTGGTAAAAATATATTTTCCTTTCTCGAGGTTTGATAAAGCTGGAAAATAAATCACCGAAAGATGAAAGCTTTGATAAAATAGTCAAAAGTAGGCTGATTTTGTCAAAAGTAAATCTTTACTTTTTCAGAATCAATCAAAAACAGTAAATTTTTCCGGCTTTAAATAGCCAAACATATTTCATAGTTCAGGCATCCCAAAATCACATCTTCTTGGTAAGTTTTCTCTTCTATACTATCAAAGATGGAAGCACCAAAACTTCGACAGATCAAAACTATTTGTGTATTTTGTGGATCAAAAGTGGGGAAAGGCTTCAGTTATCTAGAAGCGGCCGTAGATCTTGGAAAGAAACTGGGGGAAAAAGGTATCACTCTTGTGTATGGGGTGGTAGCAGTGGTCTAATGGGTTGTGTTTCCCAATCTGCTCTTGCAGAGAAATCAAAAGTAATCGGTGTCATACCCGTCCCTTTGGTAGATGTTGCAGGAAAAACACGAGGGCATGAAGTTCAAACCTTATCCATCCATGAACGCATAACTTGTATGCTATATGGTTCTGATGCCTTTATAGCCCTGCCCGGAGGTTTTGGTACCTTAGAAGAAATCTTTAACATTACCTCATGAGCTCAACTAGATCTCCATACTAAGCCTATTGGGCTTTTGAATGTTAACAATTTCTTTGATGGCTTGTTAACCTTTCTTGATTATGCTGTGGAACAGGGATTCATCTCTCCATTTTCCAGAAGGCTTCTTATTTCTGCTCCTACTATTGATGAACTACTGGATAAGCTGCAGTCATATATCTCAATACAAGATCCAGCAGGGGTTAAGATAGATTGGTCGCAAGGAAGGGGAATCAAGCGAAAATGGAGTCCGGTTAATGTAAACTTAACTTTATGAATCTTAGAATAGGTGGGGGTAGAGTACGGAGTATTCTTACTCTCGAGACACCCCTCTAATTTCCTAGGATTTTCCTTAATGTTTAAATCTTGTGTGTACCTCAAAGGTTCCAGGTGGTAGATTACGGAGTATTCTTACTCTCGAAACACACCTTTTTGAAGGTTTCTTTATTTCCTCAAAAGGTCAGAGGTGGTAGGATACGGCTACTCCGGAAACACATCTCTCAATTTGAGGAATTTCCCATGTTGCTTTCTTTTGCTTTTGCGTGTTTTCATGTATTTCCTTTCTAGGGTGACTCTTGTGTGTTCTCCTTATGAGAAAATAATAATATCTCTGTTATCATCTACTAAATCTCGTTTGTGATGTAAATGAACTTGTATGTCTAACTTCAATTCTCTTAGTGATTGCATACCATACTATGCTCTTAACTCCAAACGATAAAATTCTAGGCAGAGTTTTCCTTTGAAATTTGGACTTATCCAAATCGTAAGCATACTTCATAACTCACAATAATAACTAATTGTACATTTGATCACAATTTCATCAAACTTCAATATCATCATAAATATTCCAGAAAATCAATTCATAATTCCTCAACATAGAAATTTCAAATCATAATTTCTAATATCACCATATCAAGTCCTTATTTCTCAATAATTAAGAGCCTAAACTTTAAATCTCCAACTTCATAATTCTTCTCATAAAAATCTCAATAAAATCATATCACTTATAATCTCAACATCTCATCATAACTTCATAAAACTGACTTTCTATTTCTCGTTTAATCTAAACGATGAATAATTCGAAAATATTATCTAGTCCTTTCTGTTGACTTCTCATACTCAGTGCCATGTCTAAAATCAATTATGCAAAGTCCATTTAGGGCTCATCATTTCTAAACTTGACGACAAAGATTATTTTGAAAATCATTCGTAAATCATATTTTATTTTATTTTATTTTTTTTCAAAATTGAAACTTGAAGAGTGGTACCAATAATCATCCACAGTTTTTCCTTGCTTTTAAGCAAAGGTAGTGATAAAGGGATAAATTATTGAACCGAAAATTGAAACTTGAAGAGGAAGTACTAATAACCATCCACAGTTTTTCCCTTGTTTTTACACAAAGGTAGTGATAAAGGGATAAATTATTGTACAATTCATTATCAATTTTGTTTGTTTAATATATTATTCCATATATTTTGGGCCAAAGTTACAACCCAACTTAATTTCTAATTGAGTCAATCTTACTAAGCTTAATATGAACCAAAATTCATATCAATATCCTCTATGTCTCATGATTCTACATTAAAATGAATAAATTAAAATTTAGGCTTCTATCAATTCATATCATACTCAACATGTATATTTCACTTAAAGATTCATAACATATGAATATTTCATACTTAACATGTCTTAATAAAATCGTAAATGACTTGCAAAGCATATAACATACCTGGTTCGAGGAGTCAATACGTGGAGAGTGACATAGTAGAGTGATGAGTTAAAATATTTTTAAAAAAAAATTATTATTAATCATTTCGCATCTTTACATAAGATTGGGCCTAATTAACCCAAATAAAAATTTATCGTCAAATCTTATTTTCCTTTAGTCCCCGAACTTCTAGAAATTTATCAAAGACATCAATATAAACATCATATCACTAACTAATTATATTCCATAAAATTTTCAGGACATTACAAACTCCCTTGCTTAAAATGAATTTTGTCCTTGAAATTCGCACATCAAATTTCATCATACTTTTCAAAATCATAACCATACTTGACATGTGAAAATTCAAATATTTTTTTTTTTAAATGAATAGCGATTTCGTTCACTGTTAATCATGAATAGCACGTCGTTTTACTGTTCACGTGAATAGTTTTTTTTTTTTTTTTTTTTTTTTTTTTTTTTTTTTTTTTTAAGAAATAAAATTTCAAAAATCTACAGAATCGTTTTTAAAACTCTTGTCTCTGATACCAACTGTGACGACCCGAATTCTCGACCATTCGAGTGCCACTAAAAGTGACTCATATCATATTATCGAGACTTAAATAGTAATGTAAAATTATTCAAAAGAATAATTAGAATCCCATAATTTTATTTGTGAATAAAAATAGAACATAATTTTCTTACATAAAGTTCAACATAATTATCTCATCAATCTTAACCACTTTTGCCACTTCCATGTTGACCGCCTCGAACCTTCAATTATCTGAAAATGGTAAATATCGTGGAGTGAGATTTATAAAATCCCAGTAAGTATACCAAGCATAAATTTTCTTTTGAAAGCATATGGATCATTTTCATCATAACATAGGATAGGATCGAAATACTCATAAACATAGGGAGACACAAGAATTTTACCGAACTTAAATGGCAAGAATTCTTATGTGTAGCGCTACTAAACTCCGGTCCCCTTAGCATAATCATAAACATATCATATGGAACCCATAACAATCTTGTGAGATTGATTTCATAGCAATGATCCAAACATTTTCATAAAAACATAAGATATACTTACTTGTCATAAAAACATACTTACTTTTCATAAAAACATAAGGTGTATTTATTTTTCATAAAAACATACTTACTTTTCATAAAAACATAAGATATACTTACTTGTCATAAAAACATACTTACTTTTCATAAAAACATAAGGTAATACCTTTCATAAAAACATACTTACTTTTCATAAAAACATAAGGTATATTTACCTTTCATAAAAACATACTTACTTTTCATAAAAACATAAGATATACTTACATTTCATAACAACATACTTAATTTTCATAAAAACATAAGATATACTTACATTTCATAACAACATACTTAATTTTCATAAAAACATAAGATATACTTACATTTCATAACAACATACTTAATTTTCATAAAAACATAAGATATACTTACCTTTTAAAAGATTAAAATGAAGTGTAGTAGTAAATGGACCAAAACTTTCTTGACCACCTTGAATTTCTCTTACTTGTGGATTTTGTCAAGAGGTTGGAAATAAGTGTATATGTGTAGAGTTGTGTGTAAAAGAGATGGGTTTAAATAGATGTATAAAGTTGGCATATTGTAAACATAATCATTTAATTCTATTAATTTTAACACATCCTTTTCTTAAAGTAAAGCACCATTCATATACTTTTCCATATTTATACAAATAATATGCTCTTCATGATTATATATAATGGAGTATATAAATCATTCATATACTTTTCCATTTTTTATACAAATATTATGCTCTTCATGATTACATATAATGGAGTCTTATCAATCATTCATATACTTTTCCATATTTATACAAATATTATGCTCTTCATGATTATATATAATGGAGTATATAAATCATTCATATACTTTTCCATATTTATACAAATATTATGCTCTTCATGATTATATATAATGGAGTATATAAATCATTCATATACTTTTCCATATTTATACAAATATTATGCTCTTCATGATTATATATAATGGAGTATATAAATCATTCATATACTTTTCCATATTTATACAAATATTATGCTCTTCATGATTATATATAATGGAGTATATAAATCATTCATATACTTTTCCATTTTTTATACAAATATTATGCTCTTCATGATTACATATAATGGAACCTCTCATGCTTGCATATATTTTCTTAATTTAAATAATAAAAGTAATTTTTGTATAAATAAATATTGGGATAACATTGAATTAAGTATTTGGACTTAATATACTTTAAATCAAGAGAATGGAGATATTTTTAGAAATTCGGAATTTAATTTAAAATCGAACGATCTCGATTATTTCTTGACTTGGCTATACGAATACGTCGCTGCGTTAACTTAATAAAAATGGGTGAAATAGTAGCGACACGATTTTCTATTAAAATAATTATTAATCGCGTAAAAATTCTTGGTCGCTACAATTACACAAAAAAATAATAATAATAATAAAATTTATTATCAGTAAACAAAAGTTTAAGGTAATTGGAACAAAAATTTCTCACCACATTGCTTAGATTTTATAATGTTCACGGTTTGGTAAATCAATATTGATGGAATTTTAGGAGTCGCGTATCGTTGAGAAGACGAGCAGACATAATAGATTGTGTGCCGAAATCTTAAAACCAAATTCAATGACGAAATTGTTAAGAATGTCTATATAATTAGTAGATGAGAAACCCAAAAGATTGGAAACTGTGTTGGAATACTAATGAATTTGTTTAAGAAACTAGTTCAGCTGAAAAATCGTGTTATAATAATGATTAATTAACATTTTATTTTGTAGTAATAGATGTTTAAAAGAAAAGAAAACTCATAAATAACGACTGAGTTTTGACGGGGAATTGGCATTGGAAACTGTTGCTAACTCGAGAACTTTAATATATATATATAATAGATAATAGATTTTCACATTTTTCTAGTACTCAATCTCAACTATACATTAAAAGTCAAGCCCACAATATTTGACTTTTCAATTAAATTTCAACCATTCATTCTTCTAAAATCACTATTCATTTAAAAAAAAAAAAAAACTCACTTTAACTAAAATTAAACACACTCCTAATACTATATACTTTTTTTTTTTTTTTTTTTTTTTTAGTTGAGGAAATTGAAAATGTATATTTACTCAGCACATTATGAATAAGAACTTGGATAAAATGTGTATATATGGATATGCTCATTGACTACAATACAATAATATGCCACGAGTACTGGGCAAAATACTGTTCTCCCTAAACTTGGAGTTTGTATAAATCAATTCTATTCTCCTGCGCATGATGCGCGGGAGAAGGAAATAAGCTTTGCCCTTGGTAATCTATACTATATTTTAAAGTGGAAAAGTCTTGCTCTAGAAGTTGCCGTCATTTACTGTTCATTCGTCATTTTTTTTTTTTAAAGGTTAAAATGGGATGTCAAAGACATCCCATTTCAAATTTTCTTGAAAACATGCGGTTGTCGTCTGACAACCGCATGTCTATTTATTTTTTTATTAATTTTTTTAAAAAAAAAAACGTTAAAATGGGATGTTGGGATGTCAAAGACATCCCATTTCAAATTTTCTTAAAAACGTTATTTTTTTATTAATTTTTTTTTTTTTTTTGCTTTTTTATTTAATGTTAATATTTATGAATTATTTATCTTATGTGTTATTATTTGATTGGTGTTTTTTAATGAAAATTGGAAAAGAAAAAAGTTAAAATACGAGAAGCAAATAATGAGACCCATTATTTAAAAAATACGTGATTTTCATGTTAGAAAATGAACAAAAAATTCTATTTATAAACGATAAAATAGAATTATTGAATAGATCTTTATTTTTTTCTTTTAGAAAAGAAAAATTATATTTTAAAATAGTTTAGCATATTATATCTCCATTTCATGTTGATTTTATAGTTATTCAATATTATTATTTGACGAGGTATTTTAGTTATTTGTTGTTCGCATTTTAATTTATTACAAACCATATCAATATGTGTAGCTATCAATATTATAATTATATTTTGACTATTATCATTCGTAATCTTTAATATTAAAAATTATATTTTATGAATTATTTATCCTATATTATTGTGTGTTGGAGTTTTTCAATGAAAGATGGAACAAAAAAAGAACTTAAAATTTGAGAAGCAAATGACAATAATTTATTAATTCACTATATAAATTGTCTTTTATTATTAAATTAATCTATTATAGTTTGAAGAATAATGAGACCCATTATTTCAAAAATACTTGATTTGCAAGTCAAAAAATAAATAAAAAATTCTTTTTATACACGATAAAATAGAGTTATTGAACAAATCTTTATTTTGTTCTTATAGTAAAGAAAAGTGATATTTTAAAGTAATTTCACAATTGATTTTCAAGCAAAAGCAACGGTGTCAGCAGCTGGCTAACACCATTTTTAAAATTAATTATTTTTTTGTCTTATTTTTTTATTTCATTTTTTTCTTCCTCTGTTTGGCAAACATGTTTACAAACAAGCTTTTTTAAAACACAATTTTTTAAATTACTTTTTAATCACACAAATTCTACTATTCACTTTTCAACCACACATTTTACCTAAAAAACATAAAAAAAATGTTTTTAAACACAAAACTTTTAACAAACAAAGATGTTACTTTTTCGTCTTACTACGTATAATTTATAATTTTGTCTTTTGTAATGTTTTATTCTTATCTTTTATCTATACTATATTTTAAAACTGAAAAGTCTTGTCCAAGAAGCTAGCGCCTTTTGCTGTTCGTTGTTTACAAATTTTTTTTTTTGAACGTTTGCAGGGATTACAGCTTGGATTGCTTATGAAAGCAATCCAAGCAACAAATGTGTCAGCCGCTGAAAAGCAGCTGTCACATTTTTAATTAATTTTTTTTTTCATTTATTTTGTTAATCTTTTGTTTATTTGTCTCCATTTGATAACAATGTTTGATTTATAAAATGATTTATATAATATTTTGAGGTAAAAAATGGTAGTTGAAAATTGAAGAGAAAATATATGTTTAAAAAGTGGTTTAAAAAATGTGAATTTTATGAACATGTTTACAAATATTTTTTTACTTTTACCAAATACATGCTTATTCTTTTTTTGTCTTACGATGTATATTTTATTAGATTGGTCTTTTGTAATATGTCATTCTTATCTTTTATTTTATAATAATATTTTTTAATACAAGTACAAGTATTAAATTTCTGAACACAGAGTCTACAAAAATTTTATAAATCACATTATATGAAGTACTGATTTTTTCAGAATATAATGTTAAAAGTAGATAATTTTTTATTTTAATTTGTATGTGGATTATTTTATTGGTTAAATATAGCAAAAATTGTAAATTATTTTATTGGTAAAATGTGGCAGAAAATGAATTTAAAAAAATGATTTTTGAATAAGTAGAGAGAAAATATGTGTAGATAAAAAGTAATTTAAGAAATTATGTTGTTTCAGCGGCTAACATCTTCTTCTTTTTTTTCATTTCTCTTATTCTTCTTTTGTCTATTGCCTCAATTTGGTAATACTGTTTGGTTTATAAACTGATTTATTTATGTTTTTGATGTAAAAAAATAATTGGAGAGAAAATGTGTGTTTAAAAAATGATTTGAAAATTTGTGTAATTTATAAACATCTTTATAATTCATTTTTTTTACTTTTACCAAATACAAGCTTATTATTATTATTATTATTATTATTATTATTATTATTATTATTATTATTATTATTATTTGTCTTGCTATGTATATTTTTTGTATTTGATTTTTTGTAATATTCATTCTTCTCTTTTATTTTGTCATAATCTATACTTCTATATTATCTATACTATCGATAAAAGTGACAAATGCGTTTAAAAAGTGGAGAAAAAATATGTGTGGTTAAAGTATGTTTTTTTTTTTCACTACTTTTTTTTTTCTTTCCTCTCTTTGGCAAACATGTTTAAAAACAAGATTTTTAAATTATAATTTCTCAAATCACTTTTTAACCACATACATTTTTTCTTTCTATTTTTCAACCACACATTTTACCAAGAAAACATAAAAAAAATGTTTTTAAACACAAAATTTTTAACAAATAGAGTTGTTCTCTTTTTTGTCTTGCTATGTATATTTTTGTAATTTAGTATTTGTGATATGCCATTCTTATTTGTTAATTTGTCATAGTAGAGATTTTTTTTAGTTTGTGTGTAAATTATTTTATTGGTAAAATGTGGCAAAAAATGAGTTTTAAAAAAAAATGATGTTTTGAATAAATGGAGAGAAAATGTGTTGTTCAAAAGTAGTTTAAGAAATTATGTTGTTTATAAATTGATTTAGAAATGTTACTAAAATTCCCACCATTTAATGTTCCTTTTTGACTAAATTTTTTTTTTTAAATTTTATTTCATATTCAAATGGGATTGACTAACATCCTACTTGAATTTTTTTGTCTTGATAATATGCGGCTGTCCATCTGACAGCAGCATTATTTTAATTTTTTTTATTGTTCGGTAATGATTTTTTAACCACATATTTTTTCTCTCTCCACTTTTCAACCACACATTTTATCTTGAAAAATGAAAACAAAAACCAATTTATAAACTTGGATAAATATCCGAACATGGGCAGATATTAATATTTCACGTTTTGGGGTTTCTTTGTCTTTCCTTCTTTTAAATTGCTTTAAAAGAAAATAAAAGTGATATTTTAAATTTATTTAGTATATTATGCCTCTATCTGATGTTGATTTTATTGTTATTATAATTAATATGTTATTGTTGTATGATGTATTTTATTTGTTTGTTATTCTTATTTTAATATTATGAATTATTTATCCTATATATTATTATGTGATTAGTGTTTTTGAATGGAAATTGAAGGAAAAAAGGTTAAAATACGAGAAACAAATGACAGTAATTTATTATTTAAATATATAAATTGTCGTTTATTAATCAACGAAGCTATTATAATTTGAAATAATGAAACCCATTATTGTGATTAACGTTTTCGCAAGAAATTTCATGAAAATGTTAAATACTATAGGCAAATGCGAAAAATGTGAATACTATGGTTAATAATGAATTATATTTTTTTAATCATTCTTAATTTTAATAGTTGCTTAAAAGAAAAACAGTTATATGGTATACAATTTTCAGTATAATTTTTTTACTCCAACATTTCATATTGTCATATCATGATAATTGCTAGATTAACGTAATTATTATTCTTGACTATTTGATTTTATAAGTAAAAAAGTATAATTTTATTGATCAATACAAATATTCGTGGGATTAAGTTAAGCACGCATTTTTAATTATTTTAATTGATATTTTTGAATGAGAATTGGAAAACTTAAATACGAGGGGAGAATGTAAAAATCGTAAAAAATATATTGATGTATTCCACAAAATTAATATTGTACTCATAATATTACATCAAACATGATATAGAATTAAATAAATTACTAAATTTGCACTTTCTTTGAAATTAATGATAGCTCATAAAAATTATTGAAATTAACAATCATGTATATATTGTGATATAATATTATTTTTCATGCATTTTAGATTTATTTTAATTATGTATAAATATTATAGGTTTTCAAATATTTATCGAAATTAATATTTTTAAATAACTTCCGTGCATCGCACGGGAGAAATACTAGTTTGTGATAAAAGCAAGCCGCAATTGGCAAATACGTTGTCGGGCCTATTTTCGTTTTCTTATTTTTAATCTTGTTTTGTATTTTTTTTAATTTGATTTTTTTTACAACTTTTATAACGATTATGCGAAATTTAATAATGTACATATATTAAAAATTATTAAGGTAAAATAAAATATTATATATAAACAAGTTTATAAATAGCAATTTTTTCAAATTATTTTTTAACCATACATATTTTTTCATATCGCTTTTCAACTATAAATTTTACTTAGAAAATATCACATTCTTTGTTTTAAAAAATCTTTTATCAAATAGAAGCTAACACATTGCAAAAAATCAAATTAAAAAAAAAAACAAATTGCAAAACAAGATTAAAAAATAAGGAAACGAAAATAGGCCCAACAACCTATTTGCCAATTGCGTATTTCCTTCTACTGCGCTCAGAGACGGAGATGAGGGGCAGGGGCGATTGCCCCTCAATATTGTCCACTGATCCGCTATTTCTGGTTAATTTGTAATATATTTTTCAGTTTCGCCTATGCAAAATTTTGGACTCGCTTCTGCAAAATTTTGAAATTTTTTATTTTATTTTTTCATTAATAAATATTGATCCAATAACTTACACTTTAAAATTTAACCATACAAAAATCTTAGACCTAAACAAAAGATCCAATTTTCACTTACTTAAATAAATAAATAGCCCAAATTCAATACAAAAGTAAATGACCCAAATCAATTACCCAAAAACATACCCAGTCTACCTAATCTTGTGACGCCTAATCAGACTACACATCTCAGTCCTCACAACCCAGAACCCTTGGACTCATTCATCCTCAAATCGACTCCTCTCCGCAGCTCCGCCACTGCCAGCGCCGCCGTCCGCCTACTAGCGCCGCGAGTCCGATTGCTCCGTCAACGAAAACTCAACTTCAAAACTATAGAGAAAATGGATGGGATAGATTGTTGAACAATGTGAAGTCATTTTGTACTTCAAGACACATAGATATTCTTGATATGACTTCTTTATATAGAGCAGGTCGAAGGAGGATTTCTAAGCAAAAAAAATCATATTACTTAACAACATCATTACAAAGTTAACTTGCCTATTTTGGTACTCAAAATTGTCATTTCGAATCCTCTTAGTTAAAAAAAAAATTCGGGGCCCCGGGAGGGGGGCCGCCCCCTCCACCCCTCGTATTTTCGTCCCCGTAAGATTAAATTCCTGGTTACGTCCTTGACTGTGCTTGAAGCACAGGAGATCATATCTGTGTATAAATTTCGGAAATAATCAAAATTGTTGAGAAATCCTCCCAGTTCCCAAGTATATTTCCCTTCTTTTATTGGATCTATTGATAAAGTGTTGAGAAACCTTCCCAGTTCCCAAGTATCCATCAGCTATCTTGTTACTAGTTTGCGATACAGAGAAAGATGCAAATTCCATTTGTCTCATCTATCTTGCAACATATTTGCTTTTGTTCTGTTGGAAATGTTGAGTCAACTAATATCGGTGATGTAATCTTTATTTTAGTATAGGAAACAAATAAATATTCAGATCGGACGTGAGTGGATTAATATATAGTCTATAGACGTTTGTTTATGATTTTACAAGCTAATGTTTCTTATGAATTTTATAATATTTTGGACCAAAGAATATATTTGTTTTGAGAAATCCACCCCCCCATTTATGATTAATTATCTTGTCTTTCCTCTGTGTCTTTGGTTGCAGTGGATTGTATGATTTATGTTGATTGATCGTGTTGAAGAGCAAGGGGAAGGACCACTTGTTTTCTCAGTCGTTGCTTTTTTCATTTGTTTTATTGAGCTGCATAAACCATGCCCATTGCCCATTGATGTGATTCAGGTCCAGAGCCTAAACACAAGTCCAAGCAAGGATCCATTGATTGTGGAAGAAGGGTCAATGACTCGTTTTAGAGCCAAGAAGATCAAAGAAGCAATGGACAATGTTGTGAAAGAAACGATTGACAAAAACATGTTCTTTGCTAATAAAGAAGCAAATTTCATGTTGAACCAGAGCTCGGAAGCCAAGTGGATCAACATGATTTAAGTGGACAAAGATTGGATCCAGTCGGACACCTGGGCGATCAAGCAGTTATAATGTCTCGGCAACCGCGCGACCATAGAAAAATAAAGACAGAGGTCTTTAGGGTACTCCACGGATCACTCAGGACTTCACCACGTGATTGCGCAGTTCAATCGCGGAGGACCTGTTCGCAATTTCCGCAGATTTTCGATTTATTTTATTTCCTTTTTCAATTAAGTTGTTTCCTAGTATAATTCTAAGATCAAGTTTCGTCCCTTAACATTATATAAGGGTTCTTTATGTTTATTTTTAAATTAGACAACTTTGAGAGATTATTGTAAAGCTATTCTGCTTTCAACAACTTATTCTTTATTGAATAAAATTCGAGCTTGCGAGTTTATTCTTGTTTGTTCAAATTTGGGTGAGAATTAATATTATTTGTGATCAAGAGGTCAATATATCAATTTGATTGTATTTGTTGCTTGATTCAATTGATTTTAATTGGATCCATAAATCGTGATTCTTTTGGCATTCTTGGGTTGAGTAAATCTTTTGTGGGTTGTGTAGCTACAATTGCTACATAGTTTGCATCAGTTGGTATTAGAGCTTAGATTCCAAAAAATCAAGGTTATATCTTTATTTGTTTTCTTGAATTCTTGAATTTTATTCTTCGCATTCTTCATAGTTTTGAGTCTTTGATCCAGAAAAATATCCAAAAATAAAATAAAATTCAAAAATCGTTATTTCATTCGTTTGTTATCCAAATCAAATTTGGTTAGTTTCGTCGTTATCATAGTTGAATTTTCCAGTAAAAAAAACTCCGTCAAAGTATATATATATATATATTCCACCTTCTTGAATTAATTCTAGTCTCCAATCAAAAGTGTCAAATTCCTTCATTGAGCCAAATTTCCTTGTCAAGTCCTTCATTTAGTTTATTCCAATAAATCATTGAATTCTTCCTCATACCTCGTTTGAATTATTCGGGATTAATACTTGGTTGAGTTCGGGTTCTTTCTTTGAAGCAATCGGTGTGAAACCTATTAATTGGAAAAAGACAAGAGAGATGAGATTAATAGAGGAAAAAATCCAAATTGAGTGATACAGGAGTGAAAACAGGTGAGGCATAAAATTGCTTAGTTTTAGGATGTCTGAACAATCTTCTACTAAAAAAAACAACGATCGAGTCAACATGTCCGGTGATATGGTACAACGGTTTGAGCGGTTGTTTGGGGATGTGATAGGTAGGTTAGAAAGACTTGAACAACCTCGGGAAGTACCTAATGCACGAAGGCAAGGTGGGAAATGTCGTAGAGTAGAGGTGATTGATGAGTATGAAGAAGATAGTTTTGACGATGGGGCAATTGTTGATAGAAGAGTTAGGCATGGAAGGATGGATAGAGATCTTATTGGGGATAGAGTAGATAGTTGTATGAGCAACATCAAAATGACAATTCTGTCATTCAAGGGTAGGAGTGATCCGGAAGCATACTTGGAGTGGGAAAAGAAGATGGAGTTGATTTTTAATTGCTACACTTATTCGGAAGAGTAAAAGGTTAAGGTAGCGGTACTTGAGTTCTCCCATTATGCTATTACTTGGTGAGATCAATTGGTGACTTTTAGGAGGAGGAATTGCGAGAGGCCCATTAATACTTGTGATGAATTAAAAGATATCATGAGGAAGAGATTTGTGCCAAGTCATTACCATCGGGAGCTTCATGAAAAATTACAAAGTCTATACCAAGGATCTAAGAGTGTGAAGGATTATCATAAGAAGATGTTGATGATTAGAGCTAATGTGGATGAGGATAGGGAGGCTACCATGGCCTGATTTTTGAACGGATTAAATAGGGATATAGCTAACGTGGTTGAGCTAGAACATTATTTAGAGTTGGAAGATATGTTACACATGGTTATAAAGGTGGAGAAGCAATTGAAGAGAAAAGGGACAACAAAGTATCAATCGGGTTCTAATCATTCTTGGAAGCCGAAGTGGGAAAACAAAGGAGATGGGGCTATTTCTAAAGAGAAGTTTGAGGTATCAAAGGGAAAGGAGGATCATGCTAACAAACCCACGCCTAAGGGGAAATCTCAACCATCTAGGAGTAGAGACATCCAATGCTTCAGATGTTCGGTAAGAGGACACGTGGCATCTTAATGTCCTAATAGGCGAGTAATACTTGTGCGAAAGGATGGAACCATGGAGAGTGATAGTGAAGAAGAGGATTATAGTGATATGCATGCATTGGAGGAAGTATATGATGATGAGGATGTGCTATCTGGGGAGCATGGTGAGCTATTAGTTGCAAGGCAAACCCTTAGCGCTCAAATCAACACGGATGACTTGGAGCAACAAAATGGAGAACATATTCCATAAAAGGTGTCGCATCAATGACAAGGTATGTATTATAATTATTGACGGTGGTAGTTGTACTAATGTTGTTAGTACCACACTTGTTGAAAAATTAGGATTACCCTTGTCGAAACATCCTAAACCTTATAGGCTTCAATGGTTAAATGATAGTGGAGAAATTAAGGTGAATAGGAGGGTATTGGTGAGTTTTTCTATTGGTAGCTATGTGGATGACGTTATGTGTGATGTGGTTCCTATGCATTCCGGGCACAGTTTGTTAGGTAGACCTTAGCAATATGATAGGAATGTGATGCATGATGGATACAAAAATAGGTATAGTTTTACCAAAGGAGGGAAAACTATTACATTTGCACCGTTGACACCATCACAAGAGAGTGAAGATCAAATAAAGTTGAAAAATGATGAAGAAAAAAGAGTAAGGGAAAATGAGAGAAAGATAGTTGGGGCCACAACCACAGAAAAAGGAGAGGAAAAGAGGGTTGGAGCCATGACTCCAGAAAAATGAGAGGCAAGAGAAAACAAAAAATGAGTTTCTATGCAAAAAAGAGTGAAATCAAGAAGGTCTTCATGGAAGAGCGACTAATGGTCCTTTTATTGTACAAGGAATCATTCCTTGCATTTGATGAAACTAACAAATCTCTTCCTAGTTTGACTATTTCTTTATTACAGGAATTTGAAGATGTGTTCCCGAAGGACATACCTAGTGGGTTACCACCCATTCGAAGTATTGAACACCAAATTAGTTTCGTACATGGAGTAGTCATTCCAAACCGACCCACTTATCGAAGTAACCCCGAGGAGACGAATAAGCTTCAAAAGCAAGTGGTACATAAGGGAGAGCATGAGTCCATGTGCCGTACCCATGTTACTTGTGCCAAAGAATGACGGGACTTGGAGAATGTGTATTGATTGTAGGGCCATCAACAACATAGCGGTAAAGTATCGTCATCGTATTCCTAGGTTAGATGATATGTTGGATGAATTGCATGGGGCTAGCAAATTTAGTAAAATTGATCTTAAGAGTGGTTATCATCAAATTCAAATGAAGGAAGGAGATGAGTGGAAAACTGCTTTTAAAACTAAATATGACTTGTATTAATGGTTAGTAATGCCCTTTGGACTTACTAATGCACCCAGCACATTTATGCGTTCATGAATCATGTTTTATGTGCATTTATAGGTAAATTCGTTGTAGTTTACTTCGATGATATCTTGGTGTATAGTAAAACTTTGAATGACATGTTATGTGTGTGCTTGTGGTTTTTAGGCAAGAACAACTTTATGCTAATTTTAAAAATTGTACCTTTTGCATGAAAAAGGTTGTATTTCTTGACTATGTTGTTAGTGCTAAGGGGATAAAAGTAGATAAAGAGAAAGTCAAAACTATTAAAGAATGGCCAACACCTAGAAGCATAATTGAGGTTAGAAGTTTTCATAACTTGGCTAGTTTTTATAGGTGCTTTGTTAAGGATTTTAGCACAATTTCCGTACCATTCACTGAAATTGTCAAAAAAAGTGTAGGTTTTAAATGGGGTATAGAATAGAAGCATGCATTTGAAACTATCAAAAATATTTTATGTAAAACACCGATTTTATCACTTCCAAGCTTTGACAAAGCTTTCGAGATTGAGTGTGATGCCTTAGGGTTAGGCAGTGGCGGATCCAGAAGATTTTTCAGCACTTTTTTCGGGCTCCAGCACGAACGAGCACGGGGGCTCCTGGGGTTAGGTATTGGAGCTGTTTTAATGCAGGATCGAAAGCCAATAGCCTATTTTAGTGAAAAGCTAAAAGGGCTTGCTCTTAATTATCCCACATATGACAAGAAGTTGTACTTACTCGTGCGAGCATTGGAGACATGGTAACACTACCTATGGCCACGAGAGTTCGTGATTCATATCAATCATGAGTCCTTGAAGCATTTGAGGAGACAAGATAAGTTGAGCAAGAGACATGCAAGGTGGGTGGAATTTATTGAAACATTCACATACCTCATCCGGTATAAACAAGGTAAGGAAAACATAGTAGATGATGCATTGTCTCGAAGGTATGTACTATTTACTTCCTTAAATGCTAAATTGCTTGGTTTTGAATACATTCAGGATATGTATGCTAGTGATCCGGATTTTTCTATTATATATGATTCATGTTCTTTAAGTATGATGACTATTTATTTCGGGAAAATAAATTATGTGTCCCTAAGTGTTCAATGAGGGAATTACTTGTTAGGGAGACCCATAGTGGAGGTTTGATGGGGCATTTTGGGGTTAAAAAGACTTTAGCTAAGTGAGCATTTTTATTGGCCAAGGATGAAGATTGATGTAGATCGAGTTTGTAGTAGATGCATTACGTGTAAAAAGGCTAAGTCTAAGGTTATGCCCCATGAATTATATACGCCTTTACCCGTTCCTAGCGAACTTTGGGTTGATATTTTCATGGATTTCGTTTTGGGGTTGCCTAGGACTAAGAAAGGGAGATACTCGATTTTTGTGGTGTTAGATAGATTTAGTAAGATGGCACATTTCATACCGTGCCATAAAATCGATGATGCTACCAACATAGCAGACCTTTTCTTTAAGGAGGTAATGCGTTTACATGGGGTTCCTAAAAGCATTGTCTTGGATAGGGATGTTAAGTTCCTTAGTCATTTTTGGAGAGTTTTGTGGAACAAGCTAGGCACTAAACTACTTTTTTCTACCATTTGTCACCCAAAAACTGATGGGCAAACTGAGGTAGTTAATATGACCATGATTCAATTATTGTGCACTATCATCAATAAGAATCTAAAAAGTTAGGAGGAGTGTTTACCATTCATTGAATTTGCATATAAAAGGGCTACTCCTTCTACTACTTCTTGTTCACCTTTTGAAATTATTTATGGTTTTAATCCACTAACACCATTGGATTTAATTCCCTTACCTATTAATGAATGTGGTAGTTTAGACGGAAAGAAGAAGGTTGAATTGGTTGAATCACTCTATGAAAAGGTGAGGTTGGAGATTGACAAGAAGAATAAGCACTATGCATCTCAAGCAAACAGGGATAGGAAAAACATTGTATTTGAACCTGGAGATTGGGTTTTGGTACACTTGAGGAAAGAGCGTTTTTCAGACCACCGGAAGTCAAAGCTCCAACCACGAGGAGATGGTCCATTTCAAATCCTTGAAAGGATTAATGACAATGCATACAAACTAGACTTACCAGGTGAGTATAAGGTTTCAACTACATTTAATGTGTCTAATCTTTCTTTGTTTGATGCAGGTACAGATTCGAGGTCAAATCCTTTCGAAGGGGGAGGGGATGATGTGATCCAGGTTCAAAGCCCAAACACAAGCCCGAGCAAGGATCCGTTGATTGTGGAAGAAGGGTCGATGACTCGGTTTAGAGCCAAGAAGATCAAAGGAGCAATAGACAATGTTGTGCAAGAAGCGATGGACAAAAACATATTCTTTGCTAATAAAGAAGCAAGTTTCATGTTGGACCCGAGCCCAGAAGTCAAGTGGATCAACATGATTCAAGGGACTAAGATTGGATCCAGCCGAATGCCTGCGCGATCGCACAGTGATAATGGGTCGGCGAACACACAACCATAGAAAAATAAAGATAGAGAGGTTTTTAGGGTACTCCACGCGATCGCGCAGTTCAATCGCGGAGGACCTGTTCGCAATTTTCGCATATTTTCGATTTATTTTATTTCTTTTTTCAATTAAGTTGTTTCCCAGTATAATTCTAAGACCAAGTTTCGTCCCTTAACATTAAATAAGGGTTCTTTATGTTTATTTTTTAATTAGAAAACCTTTAGAGATTATTGTAAGGCTATTCTGCTTTCAACAACTTATTCTTCATTGAATAAAATCCGAACTTGCGAGTTTATTTTTGTTTGTTCAAACTTGGGTGAGATTAATATTATTTGTGATCAAGAGGTCAATATATCAATTTGATTGTATTGGTTTCTTGATTAATTGATTTTAATTGGATCCATAAATCGTGATTCTTTTAGCGTTCTTGAATAGAGTTAATCTTTTGTGAGTTGCGAGCTACAATTGCTATGTGATTTTCATCACCCATACTGGTGTGACAAGAATAAGGGGAAGGACTTGTAAATATGAACAAAACACTCTTGTAATGTATTATGTAACACCTAGTTTTGTGTAATGAAATGTAATTCCTCTTCAGATCATGATTTAGCACCACATATTATACTACAACACTTAGTTACGTGGTATGTAATGTATCATGTAATTAAGGTTAATGTAATTAGAAATATTTAATTACTGAATATTACAATCTGTGTAATAAATTGTAATTTATACATGATTATATTACAACACGATTATATATCATCTATAGCAAACGCGATATGTATTGTATAGTGTAATACTTAGTTAGTAACTGAGTATTACAATCTGTGTAATATTAGAATCTTCGTGTAATAAAGATTATGATGCTTGTTAGTGAAGATAATGATACTTGTAACGAATATTACTCATATCATATGTGCAATGAACATTAAAATACGTGTAATGAATATTAAAATTCCTTTAATCAAACGTAATTCCTTCATAATTAGTGAAATACCAAATAACATGTGTATCCTAAAATATGAAGAATGTAATTTTAACGAAGATTATAATAGTTGTAATAACGCATCTTTCAGATAACAAATATACATTAAAGTGGTTTATACCAACATAAATATATATATTTTACAAGTTTCACGACATAAATTTGTTGTGCAATATATCCTTCCTGATCATTACAATTTGTGTAATACAACATTATTCCATGGGAAACCATGATTTATGTTGTTAGCAAAAATAGTGCACCGTAAGCGCACAAGCTGCGTTCAAGTAATAAAGTGGACTTGAAGAGTCCAGATTGTCGATCACATGAGAAATGTTTACTTTAGATTACACAACTTTAATTAATTTAATTCTAAAAATTAAAATTTAGTTTTGGAAAATAACTAAAAATCTACAAAGGAAATATGGGCTCATTTGATGCTAATTAAAAATTAGATTTTTATAAAAGTCAAATTCGACAATTAATCATAATCACGTATTTCATGATCCCACAACTTTTTTACCACAAAATTTCATCAAATTTATTAAAATCTCCTAAAAATCTATTTTTAATCTTAATCAAACAGGTGCATAAAAATACTTGAAAAACGTGGTTGAGATTCATGATTTCGTTGAATCGCCCTTAATTAATTGTTTAACTTACTATATCTCTATGTCGATTAATACCAAACAATTCCATTAAATCTTTGTGAAATTACCTCATGACAATTTAAATCACACTTGAAGATAAAAAATGATGTGCACTATATGATCTAAAAATGAGTATTAAATAAATATTTGACTTTGAAAGTTTGATATGAGTGCATGCTAGAATTGAATGAGAATGTATTAGAGCAATTTCACACTAACCAACTTAAGCAAAATAAATGTGGATGAAGATTTGGGTTTAACCAACTTATTTGCACGAAAGTAAATAAAATGCAAAATAAAAAAGTAAAAATAAAGCAAGGATAGATAATAGGTTGCCTCCCTTTAAGCGCTTATTTAAAATCATTAGCTTGACTCTCCGCAAAAATTCTTCATGACAATCTAAATATAGTTTTTGATGTCTTGCCCATTTTTTTTATTTTGACTTTGCTTCCATTCTTCAGTGATTTTCCATACTTGTACTTTGTTACTTACAATGTCATGGGACTTACCTATTCCACCCAATTCAAACTCAACCCAATAGACTTGCACCTCCTCAAATGACTTAATCACAAAATCCATTATTGGACAAACAAGGAAGTTGAGATAATGTGATTTAATCTCTTCCTCGTTAATTGTCACTTCTCCTTGTGATTCTTTTTTAATTAACTTGTCATTCTCTTCAAACTTATCTTCAATAGTTGATATCTTCTCGGATTGAATGACCGATCCAAAATTTGAATCTATGGGCAATGACAAGTTTTTCTTATTAATTTTCAAGGGTTGATCATACTCCCACCTTTGAAATCCTTCCAATACATGACATATCCTATAAGAATATCATCTTCATCCAACTGGAAAGCTCATTGTAATATTTTGCAATTACATTTTTATTCAATAATTGAGGACCATCTCTCACAAGAGTGACGTCCTCATCCCATTCATCTGGTACACAATCTCCCAAAAGCATATAACTTACTTCAAATGTGCCAGTTGCTTGTTTTCGGCATTTCAAATATTTTCTAAACCCAATAAATTTCAACGTGAATAAACTATGGGAAGAATACATAACTAAGATTTTTAAAGTATAGATTTTCAAAATTAAGAAGCTTAAGGTTTTATTTAAAAAATCAGGTCATAATTAATTATATATTTTATTGTTTATGGCCACAAGTCACAATTTTTTAGGTCACAACTTATTATGGTCACAAGTCACAATTTTTTAGGTCACAAGTCACAAATCAAGTCATAAATTTATGATTGCAGTCGCGATTCATTTCTCGATCACAAATTTTGAATTTCGTAGGTCACAATTTTTTTCGATCTCAAATCTTGAGTCAATTGGTTACAACTTAACAAATTGAGTCACAATTTCTTTATTAGTCACAAATTACAAATTTCATTGGTCACAATTTTTTCTTTATGCAAATCAAGAATGTCTTATGTCATAAATCACGAAATTTTGTATGTCACAACTTTTTCTCGGTCACAAATATATCGAATTTTTTAGTCACAATTTTTACAATTTGTAGTTACAACTTATTTTTCTGTCACAATATACAAATCTATTAAGTCACAACTTATTTATAGGTCACAAATCTCAAATTTTGTAGGTCACAACTTAATCTTGATCGCAAATTTCAAATTATTTGGTCACAACTTATCTATTAATCTGTTACAATCACCTATAATTGGTCACAAACAAGTTACCCACCCCGCCCATCCCCAACAAGCCACCCTACTCTACCCCTTTCCCACCACCAACAGCTGTAGCCAACACCACCGCCACCGAAACCTTTGCAGCCGTCGACCGTTCCTACACCAACACCATCTCCACCTCCACCTCACACCACCAGCACCACCTAAGAACGATATCGCCGCATCAGATCTATCATCTCCACCCCCACACACCACCACCCGCTCACCTCATGACCCCCCGACCAAGCTCATGGCAGATATGTGAAAATGGCCTCCACAGCTCCGTCGCCCTCACCAATCATCGTCCCTATTAATCGCCACCTCTCTATTGACTATCAACAGAAGAAAAGATAGGAGGAGATGGGTGCTGCTGCAAATCCATCGCGACCATAGACACGTACACTCACCCGCCAACACCGCCTGTACAAACAAACACCACCACCACCACCATCGTATACCCACCACGACCACCGCATCAGCCTCAATCAAACTGCAAAACCACCATAGCAACCGCAACTACACTGTTACATCCGCAGCAACCACAACCACCGCAGTAAGCGCAACCACTACCTTACCACCACAACCGCACCCACACTATCACCATCACTGCAGCAACCACAACCATAACTGCACCAACACCTAAAAACATCACAAACTACCTGCTTTAGTGTCGGCGATACTCCGTTCGACCTCCCACCTCCCCATTGTGCAGTGGAGTCATGCTTCTGGGTGCCGCCGCCACTTCTGGAAAATTGATTTCAACCGATAAGCTTGGGTAGGTTACTAGGACTTAGATTTTTTATTATTATTATTATTATTATTATTATTATTATTATTATTATTATTATTATTATTATTACTACTACTACTACTACTACTACTACTACTATTATTAAATATTTGAAATTTCTATTACCACCTGATTTTTGAACAAATAAGATGTAAATTTGAGTTTTGCATTGAAAATTTTAAATGCATGTGTGGATGTAATTTCCTCATAACCTATTACCCGAATACAAACATTGTCTATTACAATACTTCTTGTAACAAATTTCACAACTTGGATATTCTCCAAGCATATCTTCATTATTCATGTTAAGATTGTTCACTGCAACTATTTTGCCAATTTTAGAATTATGTATACATAGAAAGAAAACCAAACACAATAAAGATTAGAATTGTGGTGGTTAACCAAAAGTAACAAAATAAAATATAAAATAAAAGTAAAATAAAAAATAAGTTGTTAAAACTAAAATTAATTAAAGAAGTAATCATAGTAAAAACTTTCCCTAGCAACGGTGCAAAAAACTTGTTCGCTAAAATAGTGCACTACAAGCACACGAGTCGTGTTCAAGTATTAAAGTGGACTCTAAGAGATAAAATCCTTTTTTGTAAGCTTGTTCTTGATTTCTCTCGAAGTTGAAAGGGAAAAAAAATTACCAAGAAGTTGAAAAGGAAGAAAAAAAATTAAACTAAGGAAAACTGCAAAACATGAGCAAAAGGTCCCCAAACCATATTTTAAATTAAAGTCCCTTACATAATTGCACTATAGGTCCATCAACTTTGAGATAGTACAATTTGCTCCTCAAAATTTGAATTTTATATTAATTTTCCCCTCCGTAAATTGCAGTCGAAGGTCCTCAACTTTCGTCACATGTGCACTTTGGTCCCCAACTCCACGTTTTTGTACGCTTTTTGTCTCTTTTCACTCCCTTTTGCATTATTCCCCTCCATTTTGGGGTTTTGACCTATAAAGGCTATAATTACATCAGTATGAGTAGAAATTCACTCCAATAAATATTTAAGCATATTTAGGTATTAAATAAGTGTGCAAAAACACACTTATCATATGCCAACTGAAATTGTCAAATGCTTTAAGTTACACGATGTGTAATTTGCATGGTACTAATGAGATACGTGTTATTATCACATCTGTAATGTTCAGTAATCACTTCAAATTCATAAATTAAGTTGTTAGTACGAGAACTGTAATATTAAGGCATTACTATGCATGTAGTAGACAATAAAACAACATAATATTATTGGCAATTTAATATTATGATATTTCTGAACAGTTGGAGGTTATAACATACATTGTAATATTAAGTCCAATCTAGAACATGACTTCCCATATTGTTAAACTAATTTAAGATTTGTAACTTTCATAATTATTAGTTTATTTTAAAGGTAGCCATATATCCCTAAAATTAATGTTAACATAACTAATTAAATTAATAATTAATTACATTTCTCTCTTCACACTCATAAATAAAAAGTTTCTATAATTAATGAGGTCAATCAAATAAAAAGCTCTCTCTTTGCTAGAACTCAGTATTTTTCTAAATCTGGAGAGTGAAATTATGTAATATTGCGAATAGGTTCAAAATTACGTATTTTTCAATTGTTATCCATTACATCTAGGTAGTGGCTTAAATTTCCTAATTAATATCCCAAAATATCAAATTAATCAATTTGAAAAATTGAGTAACTTTCTAATTTAATACATCATTTTCATCCCCTAAGTAATCTCTAGTTTCTAACACACTTTTAATTCTCTAGTCTTCCAAAAGATTAATCCAAAAGGTTTGGAAGGCGTCAGGCGCTATAGGACAACAAAAAAGATATGTTGAGACAAGCATGTAACTGGGATGAGACGTGTTAAGTTGTGGAGCCTAGCTTTTTGTCGAGCTTAACTATTGTCGTTCCTAATTATTTCCACATCACGAAGCATTAAAATGTCATTCTTCATCATTTCTTATAGTAATAAGAAGATTCCCAAGTAAGAACACTAGACTACTCTCTAGTAAGTAAAGGAAAGAGGAAGACAGACTAGGGAGGGGATAGGAGGGAAGAAGAGGGTATCTATGTCCCATTTCCAAGAGAAGTAGAAATTGTGCAGCGACATGAGAAGAACAATAGATGCTGTGACAATGTATATCAACAATCTAACATAACATTTCCGTTATAATTCATTGATTCAAGCAATAGAAGATATTTTGCTTATACGTTCCGAAAATTTTATTGTTTGGAACTTATCTTGTGCTAATATAGAAGTTAAAGGGAGAAACAACTTTTGAAACGAAAACTTTAGGATAATTAATTTATACCACGGTTTTTTTAATGTAATGAAGACCTTTAACATCTTAATTTTCTTTATTGCATTTAAACAGTATATGACATCCCTAATAAAAAAGAGAGATTGGAAAAACCTTTTATCTCATACCACTCTCAATACATAATCGAATCTTTGAAAAAAAAAAATACAAAAATTTGCATATCAAATTCGAAGTGCTATGCTATCATTACTTAATATTCATATGGTGAAGGCATAGTCTTTATTTTTCTCTTTAAAAAAAAAAAAACGGAGCCAAGTGTGAGGAAATGCTAGACGATTGGTAATTTCTCCTTCAATCAAGATAGAGTGTCCCATTGACGTGGCTAATCCTATGCATATTGTAAAATCATTTTGTTAAGTGCATTTTATACACTTGTTTATGCCCTTAAATTAGCAATTTTTGGAATATTTTGAGCAAATATTTACTAAGTTATACATATTTTGTGTTTAAATGGGTTATCATTCAAGTTTGGGGGGGCGAAAAACCACAAAAGAAATGTAAACTACGGTGAAACAAGAGTTTGGAGACCAATTTGTCACATTCGAAAAGTTCTGGACCAGCTGCGCAATTAATCAGAGGACCAGATTGAAAATTTTAGAAGTTGAAGGACCTCAAGATACAATTTAGAAGGACCTATTTGAAAGAAATCTGAAATTTTGGAGACCAAATTGACCTACATTGAAAGATGAAGGACTTCGTTGCAATTAAAAAGGGACAAGTTGCAATACAACTCCCCAACCAATCATGTGTTCACGTGGTTCGAACCAGGTGCGAACGCAACTCAAGCCGCGAACGCAACTCAAGAACTCAAAGTTGGGCCAAAATTGTTACCGCGCAATCGCGTGGTAGTATTTTTTAACAGATTCTAAGCCGAACCGGGTCGACCCGGTTTCTCCCATACGCTGTTTCTAACAAATTTTAGTGATCTTTTAGGATTTTTGAGTTGTTTTGGGAATTTTATGAATAATATAAATACCAAATATGACTAGGGTTCATGTAGTTCTTTGCCTCTTCTAAAATTTTCTTGTATTTTTCTCCCAAACTTCTTTTCCTTAATGCAATTTTAATATTAAAGTTAACGTATTTTTACTAGTTTTCCTTTATATTAGGCTTATTGTGGTTATTGAAAGTATTATTATTGTTATTTTCTCAACTTTTCTCCTAAAATACAAAGCATTTATGGCACATTTAATATGTAATGTTGGGTTGTTAGAGAAATTAATGAATGAAGAAGAAGCTTGATGCAAAATGAAGAAATCTTTGAGTGCTCACTTCAAAAAGCTTAACTAGAAGGGAGTTCTCTTTACTATTTTATATAGTTTTTTATTAATATGTTTATGTTAGTTGTTAAATGTTGTTGTCATTTTATTATGGGTTAATTTTATTTCGTTGGAATATTTGATTAGTTTAATTTCATTTAATAGTTTTAAGTTGTTTATGGATTATTCATGTTTATATATTTATGATTAGGAATGTTATTCTATGTTTGTGTAGTTTCCCAATGTTTGTTAATACTAGTCCACACCCGTACGATGCACGGATATATTATATTTACAAAAAATAATGTATTAAATAGAATAGTTCAAAAACTATCAGAAAATATTAACAATATCCAATGTCAATCTAGATTATAATAAGCTTTGTGTATTACAAATTTTGAAATACTCCCTTATACAACACATTTGTTGTCACAATATTGGGTTTCCATCGTCACTGCATATCAAAATTTAAAGATCAACACGCTATTCATGATCTATTTCATTGACAAATTATAATGAACTGAGACGAAAAATAAGAAAAAATTCAATAGAAAGTAACAATTGAAAATGTCAATTTAAATAATAATAATAATTTTTAAAGATAATACTTTTCCTCTGGATTCTTTGGCCCCTTTATTTTGTGAATAATGCGGTTTTGAATAATATTTTTGGGAGAATCTGTGGTTAAAAATCTTTGAAAAGTAAAAAATAGTATGTCTAACTAAAATGGATGATTAAGATTGAGTTTTGAATAAATTTTATTTTTAAAAAATGGGTCAAACATGGGCTATAATTATCAAAAGTATTCATGTTCATTGAAATTTCCATTTTAGGAAAGGCGATTTAGGTGAGAAAAGTTTCAAAACTTGTTTTTGAGAAGTGTTTTTCCTTTATATATAGTACTAGTATTATACACGTGCGATGCACGGTCATTTGTTACTCACATATATTGAATTTATATGTTAACACTTAACATATGAAATGAATATATATTTAATTAAAAATAAGAAACGAAGGAAGACAATTAATTACAAAAAAGTACAATTACACAAACATTAATTTTTTTTTACATTTCGTATGTTCACTGTTCCAAGAAATTTATGCTCGAAATTTTATTAAAATGAAAAGGAAAAGAAAAATAGATCGATGGACGGTGCTATTTTATTCTCTTTCATTTTCTATTTTTAAAGAAAAATGTTAATGTGATACTGACAATGTTGTATTTATATTATTTTTTAATGAATTTAAAAAATATAATTAATTTCCATATATTAACTTATAAAATGAATATTTAATTAAGAATGAGAAACGAATGAGGATAATTAATTACAAAAAAATATACAATTACACATACCTTAATTTTTTTTCACAGTTTGTATGTTTACTAATCCATGAAATTTCTTTAAATATTGTAATTTGAATTGAATTAAAGCTTAAAGTGAGAAAACAAAATTACATTCAAATAGAATTTGTAATAAGTGAAAAATAGATATATTTGTGATATACGCTCATAATTTTATTAAAATGAAAAGGAAAGAAAAAATAGATCGATGACTACTCTATTTCATTCTCTTTCATTTTCTTTTTTAAAGAAAAACATTTATGTGATATTGATAACATTTTTTTTTTACGAATTAAAAAAAAATTGTAATTGATTTTCAAGAGCGGAAGGCAGACTAAGAAACTTCAGAATGATTTGATCTTTTAGACGATTTTATGGACAATATATTTTCAGTTTGCTATCACTTGTTATCTATTAAACTTCTAATTGAGATCTTCGATTAGACACCGATTTTATATTTTTTTTCGATTTCAAAATAATACAATAATTATAAAATGAATAATAATTAATACAAAAAATAGTTTATAGATAATATTATATAATTTTAAAGATATATAGTTTAAAATGAATCGGATATTGAATAAAATTAAAAAATATAAAAACTTTTACAATTGATCGTTGAGACGATTTTATGGACAATATGTTTACAATTTGTTTTCATTTGTTAGCTAGTATTAAACTCCTCATTTAGATCTTCTATATGACACCCATATTACATATTTTTCGACTTAAATATAATAAAATAATTATCAAATGAATGAAAACTATTACAAAACAAAGAAATAGTTTTTATACATTAAAATAAATTAAAATTTTAATATCATTAATAGCATAGCACGAATTCTAATATTATATACATTGCTAAAATATTTATTACATTATTATTATTATTATTATTATTATTATGCATAAATTTCTAGATTTAGAAAATCATTTTGGACGAGAAACTATGTGCATTTTATTTTTGGTTTGAACTTTGTTTTTTTATATGTATAGATATGTTTGTCTGTTGTTATTGCAATTTATTAGACATGTTACATTAAACTTAGAATTTCCCTTGTAATTTGGTTAATTGATTAACTAGTACTAATTGATTTTTGAAAGAAGAAATTAGTGTAATTAAGCAAACTAAATTTACCTTCTTTTATTAGGTTATATAACTCATTTTCATTACCAAGTTTATGGTGTTATTATTTTACTAGGTTAATTAGTCTTTATTCTAGTTTTTATATTGTTGCTTATTTGATTTGGTTAATTAGTTTTTATATTTTGATGTTTTTAATCATGTCAATTAGTTAGGAATTTAAAATCAAACTTTTGTGTCACTTGACTTTCTATTTAAAATGAAATCAATAAGTTTAGTTACAAATCAATCAATCATCGTGGGTTCGACAACCTTTCATCACTTTACTACTTGAACTCGAACTGTGTACTTGCAGTAAATGATTTTAGCGAACGTATTTCATAGAAGTTCATTGATATCTTATTTTCATAAAGCAAATTGACTTGGATTATTCAATAATCCTCATCACTTCTACTTTTGTTGTAATGCAAGTTTTCCTTTTTAGTGGAGAATACCCGTATCAATAGTTATGATTTTACGTATGGATAGTTCTTCAATATCTTGTTCATTTGCATATATTCACTTTATGTGTTCGTAAAAAAAATGGCTTTTCATTTGTCCAAATACTATTTTAGTGTGTTTTGAAATGAGAGGCAAACATTTTGTCAATACAAAAAGTATCTAAAAATGTGAAGAACAAATAAGTTTTTACGCCCCTTGTTGTTGATTTTTTGGACGAAAATTATCTTCAAGATTATATTATAGTTAATGGAAGGTTGATGATGAAAATGCAACAAAAAGAAGGTTGAGGACACAAACAATGAGTAAATGGTAAATATTTTTATTGCGATTAAAATATGGTGCATCACACAAATATTGTGATTTAAACATAACCTGAACTTCTTGTTTTCAACTTAATTCTTGAACAATTTTCCAAAAGAATAAATATATTTATCACACCACCATTTTTTATTAGTGCATCACACTTTATTTTCAAAGGTCTATAATTTGTACTCGTTAGTCACATATGTATATTCAACTTTTTTATAGTTAAATTACGTAACTACCTAAGTGTAACCTCCTGTAATTAAAAAATACTAGGTTTTTAAACTATTCGTAATATTGCTGGATTTCTTATCATAACTTTAGAAAAATACTAGATTCTCATGAGAGAGAATGTAACATTTTTTATTGATATCATTAATGATAAATTCCTTATGTTTAAGAAAATTGTTACCAATTCAATTTCTATAGTTTAGAAAAATACTCAATTTGATGTGAGAGAAAATATTAATGGATAATGATCATTAAATATTGTAATATCTTTTATTTAGGGATTTAGATTAGGAAATTTGTATTTATCAATAATTACTCTACAATCAATGGTTTTCTTGCTTCTACCATTTTCCGATGAATAGCACCAGATTTTTCGGCAATTACATTCTGTAATGTTATGTAACGTGTTGTAACTTACGACCACGGTTGTGTAATATTATTACTATTATTTTTCATCGCGTCGGTTCAAATTTGAAGCAGTGTTATAGTCGTTGTAATGTTGTGTAATTGTATTTAGCGTAAGATTACAATCTTTGTAATATTGTGTTGTAATTTTCAATAATGCTTTGTAATGCCTTATAACGTTCATAAAAATTTCAGCACAAAGACTTGATAAAATTTCAACTAAGAATAACCAGTGATTACAACCAAATAAACACTTCAAATAGGGAAATTAAATTCTAAAAAACTAAAACCTGCTACATTGATCTATTACAACTTTGCAACTATTACAAAATACCAACACAACATTCAATTTTAGTTTCAGAAACACTCGGTGATTACAAGCACGACAAAACATGTAAAGACAAGCCTCTTTCCCGTTCGCAATTATACGTGGTGAAAGCCCTTCTACAATTCTACCAAAAATGAAAAAAGAGATGGTACCTTAGTTAAAAATAAAAAAAAGTTAGAACCAAGACAAGTAACACAATCAAAGTAATCTCGTCAGTCCCCTTGACATATTACATCTTGTCGTTCCATATTCGTTTTAATTTCAGTGATTTGTGCTTTTCTCTAGCGTGTTTTTCAAGGTCTGCTGGATTGAATTTTCGCCGGTATCTTGTCGGCTGTTGGAGCTCTTTTGAAATGGTGGTTTCAATGTTGTTTAATTGTCTAGTGTTTTTTTCTTGACTTTTTTTGTATCAAAAGAAAAAAAACAAACAACACCCATCATTGATCATTGCTTGTACAGTTTCTTGATCCAATATGTGGAAGAAAAAATGGTTGATTTGTAGAGAGAGTGAAAGAGGAGAGAGACGCTTGATTTGGGGGAGAGAAAATGGTTGATTTGTAGAGAGAGTGGGGGGGGAGAGAGAGAGAGAGATATTTTAGGGAAGTCTGTTCGTGTGGGCTGGAGAGAAAGAGGGAGGAGAGAGAGTCTAATACTGTGTGATTCTAAATAGTTTGAAAATACAATAATTATCAATACACACTAGATAGATACAGTTTATGATCTAATTATGCCTTTTTTTAATTGCATTCTTATATTCAATTTTTCATTAATTAGCACGTCTTGTTCCTTAGAGCATCTTCGATGCACTATGTGAATTAGGGCTAACGTGTCAATGAAATTGACAGACTTCTGGAGAATGCTGATAAATTGACGGAGAAGTCTTAAATTTCACCTCAAATGGTTCCGTCAACATTTAAATATTGTTGATTACGTGACATTTTTTTAAATTTAAAAATAATAACTTATTCAAAAAATAATTAATGTGATATTAAACATTTCGCTATTATAATTAAAATGCATTTTTTAAATTAATAAACTTAAATTTAATATAATCGTGAAAACTTTCAATGAAAGTAATTAACAAGTGTTTGATTAGAGATAATTCTCAACGAAAATCTTCATGCCATGACGTCCATGTCCCTTTTTAATATAGTTAAAATAATTATAAAATAAATTAATGCTGACGGAGAGTCAATATGTAGACGGAACACCCGACATTTCGAATTTTTTTTCCAGTCACATCGCTTAATATTGTAATTGACATTGTTCATTGGATATACATTTTTAACTCATTTCGTAAATTTGCTGACGTTTTAAGTTTTTTTCTCCTAATTGACGGAGTGCATTGAAAATGCTCTTAATCCAGAACTTCCATTGAAAGATAGTAAAAAGACATTTTTGCCCATTGTATTTTTAATAAGGAAAAAAACGAAATCTATACATATCTTTATCTTTATATATATATATAAGTAGAAGTCAGGAGAGAGAGTTATTTTGGATTGAAAATTGGATTTAATGACTCTCTCACCTCACTTCTACTTTTATATATAAAAATAAATAAAGAAAAATAAAGATTTTTATAGGAAAAATTATTATTTATTACATATTTAGTAAGAGTTTTAATAAATGTACTATGTGTAAATGTGTTACATTGAAAATGAAAAAATTAGATGAATATATTTGAATATAAATAATGTGATATCTATATAAATGTGTTCTGTAGGAAATGAAAAAATTGGATTAATATATTTGAACATAAATAAATGTGATATCTATGTAAATGTTTTACATAGGAAATGAAAAAATTGTATTAATATATTTGAAAATAAATAAATGTAATATATATGTAAATTTGATACATTGAAAATGAAGATTTTAGATTAATATATTTGAAAATGAATAAATACATGCTACATAAATTTGTTAAGTTAGAAATGAAAATTTTGAAAATAAATAAATAAAATCATTGAAGTTTTACTTCCTAATATGTCAGTAAATAAGTAGGTTTTTCAATAAGCATATTAAAAAAATAATTAATTATTTGCTCTCAACTTTTTATCACCAACGATAAATTGGTAGAAAATTTAATCATTCATTATTTTGACAAAAATTGGTATGTTTAAAAAATAAGAAAAAAATAAATATATGCTATATAAATTTGTTAAGTTCGAAATGAAACAACTGAATTAATATATTTTGAAAATAAATAAATAAAATTATTGAAATTTTACTTCATAATATGTCAATAAATGAGTAAGCTCTTTTTATCAACTTTTTAACCAAACATATTTTCTCCCTCCAATTTTTAGCCACTACTTTTTACCTTAAAATCATAAATAAAAAAGTTTAGAAACCAAATATTATTACTAAAGTAAGGCTTAATCATTTCATCATTTTAATAAAAATTGACATGAAATAAGGAAAAATAAAACATACGTAAGCAACACATTAAAAAATATAGTTAATAAAAAATTATAACATATTAAAAGGGAAATAGGTGATGAGGTGGACAAATTTTCAAAAAAAAAACGTAAATAAAAGTAAATAAAAATTTATATAAAAAATTTAAATGAGTGCCAAATTTTGAGTGGCGCGGTATACTTAGTGTACATGTAGCATTTTTTTATTTTGAATAATTTTGTCTTTTTTGAAGTTTCAAATTCAATAACATTTTCTATTGAAATTTTATTTTTTATTTGATATGATTGATACAAGATATTTTCAAAATTATGATTTAAAAATTATATATTCCGTACATCGAACGGGTAGACAACTAGTATTGATAAAATAGATAGTGAGATTTAAGGTTTATCTCCAATAGTCATTGTTTATAAATTTTTTTTGTATACGTGTCTCTTCAATATTTTGTCCAGTAAGTTATCTTATCTATATATGAACATAGTACCAGATAATGTCCCTGCAACGTCAGCGCTACATAGGCATGCAAACTAACAATTGGAGATTAATTTTTTTTATCAGTATTTATTTTTTCTATGTGGTAATATATTTTTTCCCAATTGATAGACCATTAGATATGTTCTTAGAATAATGACTCTAACTGTGATTGTTCGTATTTAATTTTGATTAGGATAATCTTGACCGAGATTGTCTTGTATGAATCTTATCTTATTTATTTATTTCATTTTAATAATAATAATAATAATAATAATAATAATCTTATAACTATATTAAAGGATCTAAGTGGGAGGAAACTCCCGCATAGGGGAAAGAATAGCAAAGAAAGGAAAAGAAAAAAAAGGGAAAAAAACTGAGCCAAAATACATCAGAGCATTGAAAGCTTCAAATAGAGTGGGCCCAACACAATACCTTTCAAAATTCAAAATCAAATACTTGAGAAAAAGTATCAATGAATTGACAATGCGTCAGCGACATTTTTCACAGAACTTTTGTAAAGTAAACAGTGAAAAATTGACAGAAATGGCCTCTATTCGGATCTATTTGCACCAGAAGTTGTGCTCTATCTAAAGCTGATTAATATTTACAAATTTCTCAGATTTTGTTTGGCAACCGAGCAAGGTTTCGCCCGATAATTTCTCCCCCATTTGAGACACGAGCGTGAGGAAGGTAAGCTGTGTGTTCTCTTTAAAAAAAAATCTGTTTTCATTTCATTTTTACACTTTCCAGATTTTGTTTGGAAAGCTACATGTTCCCTCAGAAAAATCTGGATGGTAGTTTTATTTTATTTTTTTATTTTTCCTTTTGACTTGCAAACTCAATAACTTGCATCTCTTGCCTCATTTTTCTGCTCTGTTTGTATTGAGGCAGCGTAATTACCCTGATCATTGACATGCTAGCAGACATTGATTCAACCAAGATGTATTGGGATTTAAAGGTTCGCGTTGTACGAGTTTGAGAGAACTTGAGTTTTCGAAAAATGGATGAGATTTACAATTCCACTAATCACTATTTGGGATAGAGGGCTCTAACTAAGTAAAGGAAAGTAACTGAAATTTATGGCAGTTCATATTTGTCCATGAATTGCAGAGATTAAGTTAGGCTATTGTGATTGACTTGCTACAAGAAATATACTAACAAAGTATTCTATTATCCTTTAAGTTTGGGATTGCTCTATTTCATTATTATTGCACTATTTTCTGTGTTGAGGTTCACAGTAGTAAGTTTAATTTAATTATAGGAGATTGTCGCATTAATAATTTCATTTTCGTTAGTTACTTGATTTACTACTACTTTTTTGTAGCTTACTGCAGTCTCAGGCCGATGATAGATTTCATAACTTTTAACTTCTCTATAAAGGTGAGAAATCTTTTCTTCATTGGTACTGGAAAGCCATGATTTGCCTAGGGGTGCTACTCATTCTTTCGAGATTAAAGGCTACAAGTTTGATTATGGCCCCATCTTTTATAATTATTGTATTATTTTAAAGTCGAAAAATATGCAATATTGGTCTCAAATCAAAGATCCCAACTAGAAGTTTAATACAAGATAACAATTGAGAGCAAATTGAAAATATATTGTCCGTAAAATTGTCTCAAAGATCAAATCGTCCGAAGTTTCTTACTCCATCTTCTCCTCTTAAAAATCAATTATTAATTTTTTTAAATTCGCAAAATAAATAAATAAATAAATAAAATGTTTTCAATATCGCATACATATTTTATCCATTAAAAATATAAATTGAAATAGAATAATATAGGAGCGTTCATCGATCTATTTTTTCTTTCATTTTCATCTTCATTTTAATAAAACAAATATATCTATTTTTTTCACTTATTAAAATTTTTATTTAAATGTATTTTGTTTTCTTACTTTAAACTTTAATTTAAAATACAATGTTTAAAGAAATTTCTTGGAACAGTAAACATACCAACCGTAAAAAAAAATACATTTTTGTAATTAAACATAATTTCTTGGAACAGTAAACATACAATTATTAAAAAATAAAATAATAAAATTTAAGGGACATGTTATTATACATTTTTTGTAATTAATTGTCTTCCTTCGTTTCTTATTTTTAATTCAATATTCATTTCATATGTTAACATATGAAAATCAATTATATTTTTTTAAATTCATATAAAAAAATAAAACGTTATCAGTATTGCATAAATATTTCTTCTTTAAAAATAGAAAATGAAGGAGAATAAAATAGGAGTGTTCATCGATTTATTTTTTATTTTCCTTTTCATTTTAATAAAATTCTGAGCATAAATCTCCTGGAATGGTAAACATAAGAACAGTAAAAAAATTTAGGATATATGTAATTGTTTCTTTTTGTGATTAATTGTCTTCCTTTGTTTTTTATTTTTAATTAAATATTCATTTCATATGTTAACATATAAAATCGATATATGTGAGTAACAAATGACTGTGCATCGCACGGGTGTAACACTATTATAAGAAATTTCTTAGAAAGAATAGAATCATTAGAAGCTAGAATTCAGAATTTAAGAAATAGAACTAATAATTCTAATTAATTATTTATTTCATAATTTATGAATTCAACACCGCCATTAATTAACTTATGCCCAGTAATCCTTGGACGAAGTTAAAGATCTATATAGAGAAACAGATAGACAATTAGAATACATAAAAGAAGATTTGGGAAGACTTTATAAATATTAGATTCAACAATTAAAAATTATCTAGATACATATATATCAGTACTTAAAAGAATTATCATAGAAAAAGGTAGATTAATTAGAAACTTAGAAGAAATAGTTGAAGAATTAGAAATAATTATAATAGAAAAGACTTTAGAATATAATAGTAGATTCTATACATTTTATTGTAATACCAAACATATCTTAAACTTAGATACCTTACCTGACGATTAGAAAACTAAATGATTTATAACAAGAAGGATAACATAGTAATTATACATTTAGAAATTTTGTCTTTTAGCTGTTAGTACAACTATTAGTATTGCTAGTAAGTATAGCAAGGTCCAGAAAAAATGTTGAAGATAACACATCAATGAAAATAATTATATATAAATGCAGTGTTTTAAAAAGTGCATCTGAATCGTTGATGGCAAAATTAATTACCACCTATATAGTTGGTTCTATTAGTTTGGAATATGCAAATTACATTACCACCTATATGGTTGGTTCTACTGGATTTTTTAAATATTTTTGCTCTTATTATAACTTCATATTAGGATGTTTTAAATTATATTGATACCTACACAGTTTCGACTTTATATACAGAAGTTAATCCTAAATTTTGTTGATACATGTATAGTCGATCATTCGACTATATTTATTGTTAATTATGTTGATGCTTACTACGTTGATCTGTCAAATATATGGTCTAAATAAAATCACATTTTATGTATTTTTCAAAAAGATAATTTTATAATGTAATCAATTCATCATTCCAATAAAGTGCACTTACAAAAGCAAAAGTTGTTTTTCTTTTTGAAAACTAAAATCACAATTTCAATAAAGGTAATGATTAAACATATCTTTATGATACATGGTTACATACATACCACATAATTCTTGAAATGCAATTTTTGAAGAATTTTTTGTTAATGCCACTTTCATTATATGTATTAATCATTTGTTAATTATTAATTGATACCACAACTTAGATTTGCACATAAAAATTTCAAATTTTTGTTTTATTGCTACAACAACTCAGAGTTATAATTAATATTCCAGAAGAATAAAAACTCGATATAGAAATCATGTCATTGATTCTTCACTGAGATTTTTCAAGGAATTAATTGTCTCTTATTTGATTGAATAGTTATCCTAATTGCAAACATCACAAAACTCGAGTTCATTGCACTCGATTTATCCTAGAAAAATTATCTATCATGGATCCTAGATGCCGATATCCATCTTATTTCAAAAGGTCTTGGAGAAACAATAAAAGAAGAAACACAAAGAATTCCTACAAGATCGTGCAAAAGCACTTATTTCCCTTCATCACCATCTTCATGATGGATTGAAAGTTGAATATCTAACTGTGAAGGATCCACAAGAACTCTGGAAAAACTTAAAAGAAAGTTTTGACCATCAGAAGACTGTAGTCCTCCCAAAAAGCCCGTTATGAATGGATGGACATTCGTTTGCAAGATTTTTAAACTGTGAGTTAGTACAATTCTGAACTATTCAGAATATGTTCAAAATTGAATTTGTGTGGAGAAAAGATCACTGATGCAGATATGTTAGAAAAAACATTCTCCTCCTTTCACGCCTCAAATGTGCTCCTGCAACAATATCGTAAGTGTGGTTTTAAAAGGTACTCAGAACTCATATCTTGCCGTTTAGTAGCCGAACAAAATAATGAATTGTTGATGAAAAATCATGGATTACGTCCAATCGGTTTTATACCATTTCCTGAAGCAAGTGATACTGCATTTCTTGAAGCAAGTGCTATATCAAGAAATAGACACGGATACAGACGTGGCCGTGGGCACGAACGTAGACGTTGACACGAACATGAATAGGGACGTAGACGTGGAAGGAATTTTGGATAAAATCATCAACAAAATCATCAGCAACATGGCCACATAATTAAAAGGCACACGACAAATGAAAATAACATAATCAAACGGCAATACGAAGAAAATTGCTTCTGATGTGGCATGAAAGGGCATTGGTTTCGTACCTGTCATACGGAAAAACACCTTGTGGACCTTTACCAACAGTCGATTAAAGGAAAAGAAAAAATAGAGACAAATTTTGCTGATTGTCCAGTTAATAGGACACACTTAGATGTCTCTGATTTTTATACTAACGGGCTGAAAAATATAGATTAGTTTGCTTTATCAGAAAGTCACGATGTTGTTATTGTTTTGAAATCTTAATATGTATTATACATTTCATGTTAAATTATGTTTATCTTCTTTTCATCATAAATTCATTTTTCTAAAATATCTATTTGATTATATTTTAGATGAATTGCCAAGATACATGTCTTTTTGATAGTGCAACAACACATACTATTCTCTGGAAGAAAAAATATTTTATGAACTGTTCACTAATATCTCGCGATGCGAAATACCCCCGCAAGTGCACGGGTCGTGAGAAGTAATAAAGTGGACCTAGGAGTCTGGATTATCGTCCCACGAGGACTGCTATTAATTACTAAAATATTTTAGTTCTACACTTTATTTGAACGAACAAATGAATTTGAGGTTTTAAACTAAAACTAAAGAATTAAACTAAAGAAATTAAAATGGGAGAATTGTTTTGTTTTCAAATACGATTGTAAAGTAGTTGAGATTTACGATTTCACCTAACCAATTAAATTAACTCCAATTCCAGTTTTATTTCCTAAATATGCATTCGGTCGAATTCACTAATTTAAATTGAAATTCCTCTCTCGAGTTTAAATCAACTCTACCTAAATAAGTCAACCATGTATCTCTACAGCGGGTCTGAATATTCCTTATCTAGATGCATTACATTTTAGAATTCACACACGACCGCAATAATTACAAGAGTATATCTCTATCTCTTGTTCAATTACCGGATTTATTACCTAGATCTATGTTATTAACTCACCTCTCGGATTATAGAAATAACACATAAAATCATGAATAAGTGGCTAGTTCATTCACGCATTAAACGCAATAATAAATCAACACATGCATTAAAGCGTTAAAACAAGGAATATGGAATTAAAATAATTAACTAAGCTACATCGTTCATCCCAACGTTAAAATTAGTTACACATCATGATTGTAGAACAAAAACAATAAAATATAACGTTCATTGAAAATAACAAAGAAGAATGGAAAGATTGCACCAATTATCAATTCTTCAAGTATCTTCAATTCACGCCCCTCTGCGATACTTGAATCTCCAAGAATTTTAATTAAAATCTCTATTGTGGCTCGTTCTATGGAGAGGCAAATGTTTGGATCTCGTGCCTCTTATGTTGTATATATAGGTTTTGGAGAAACCTAGGTCAAGAAAGAGAGAATTCAGTTGAAAATCGCGAGAAAAAGCCCACAGTCTGCCCAGCCGGATAAGCACGCGATCGCGTGGCTTCAACACTAGCGATCGCGTGGACTTCGTTAAAACTCTCGAGTTACAATTTTGTATCTTCTCGCGATCGCTTGGTACATATCCAGCGATCGTGACTTCATCTTTCTTTCGGCTGTGTAAGTTGGTCCCTGACTTTTAATTGCACATTCAGTCCTCAACTTTCAATTGTTGCAATTTAGTCCCCAAACTTTATCTTCTTCTCGATTTGCCCATTTAAGCTCTTAATTCATTCAATTAGGTCCTCCAACCTCTGATTCGTTCATTTTGGCACAGTGCATCTTTCCGGTTGACGTCACAAACTTCTCACTTGTCCAATTTAGCTCCAATTAGTAATCCAATTATGCGTTTTTCCCATTGATTTCATCATTCTTCATCTTTTGGAGTATTTTCCGAAAAGTAAACGATAAACAAAAATTAAATAGAAAATATTCCTAAACGACAATAATTACACCTAATTTAGATATACAAATAAGTGTATAAAATACACTTATCATGAACTTAACATTAGCGGAAAATAATATTAATACAATATCCGGTACATCGAGGATCGTTGAAGGCTTCGGTAAAGCCCGTATTATTTTATCAAACAATACACAACTATGTATTAACGATGCACTTTACTCTAGTAAATCCAAAAGAAATTTGCTTAGTTTTAAGGATATCCGCTACAATGGATATCACATTGAAACAATGCGAGAAAACAACATTGAATATCTTTGCATTACTTCTTTTGTATCTGGCCAAAAGCAGATAAAAGAAAAACTCCCGACACTTCCTTCTGGAATGTATTATACATCCATAAAAGAAATTGAATCAAACAACGTCACGAACCCGAAGTTCGTGGACTTAAAAAGTTTTATACTTTGGCATGATCGACTTGGACATCCAGGAGCGATAATAATGCGTCGAATAATTAGAAACTCACATGTACATCCTTTAAAGAACCAGAAGATTTTTTCACCTAATGATTATTCATGTGTTGCTTGCTCGCAAGGGAAATTAGTCATTGGACCTTCCACTACAAAGGTCAATGTTGAATCTTCAACTTTCTTAGAAAGGATTCATGGAGATATATATGGGCCGATACACCCACCATGTGGACCATTTCGTTATTTTATGATACTAGTTATTTCTTCTACTAGATAGTCACATGTTTGTTTACTATCCACAAGAAATGTAACCTTTGCTAGGCTACTTGCTCAAATAATAAAATTAAGAGCTCAATTTTCCGATTACTCAATCAAGACAATTCGTCTTGATAATGCTGATGAGTTTAGATCACAGAGATTCAATGAGTATTGCATGTCAATTAGGATTACCATTGAACATTCAGTTGCTCATGTCCATACACAAAATGGGTTAGCAGAGTCATTTATTAAACGTCTACAATTAATTGCTAGACCACTACTCATGAAAACAAAACTCCTAGCTTCTGTTTGGGGTCATCCCATATTACATGCTGCATCATTGATTCGTATAAGACCAACTGCTTATTATCAATACTCACATCTACAACTTGCATCTGGTCATGAACCTAATATTTCTCACCTAAGGGTTTTTGGTTGTGCTGTCCAAGTACCAATCTCTCCCCCACAACATACCAAAATGGGTCCCCAACGTAGACTTGGGATTTATGTTGGTTTTGATTCACCTTCCATCATTAGGTACCTTGAATTCTTAACAGGTGATTTGTTTACTGCACGTTTTGCAGATTGTCATTTTGATGAAATGATTTTTCCAACTTTAGGAGGAGTAAAGCTGCATCCTGAAAATCAGGATGAAATTTCTTGGAATGAAACAACTCTATCTCACTTTGATCCCCGAAGTAATCAATGTGAGCAAGAGGTTGAGAAAATTATTCATTTGCAAAGAATTACAAATCAATTACCCGATGAATTTTTTGACACAAGAAAAGTGACAAAGTCATATATATCAGCAGAAAACACTCCGGCACAGATTGATGTCCCTGTAGGACAAACTGCTATAACAAGTTAACCTCAGAAACCCTAGAAGCATGGTCGACCAGTTGGATCAAAAGACATCATACCTCGTAAGAGGAAATTAAACCAACCAAAGACTTCTAGACGAGTAATAATAGAAAAGATCGATCAATCTAATAGTGGTGACATGGTTCCCGCAGAACCACAGATTTCAATGAAACAATCTAATAGTGATGACGTGATTCCTGCAGAATCACAGATGTCCGAGAATAATGAGATTTCAATAAATTATATGTTATCTCATAAATTATGGGAAAGGGAGAATGTTGTTATAGATGATATTTTTGCCTTCCAAATGGCTCTTGAAATATTTTAGAATAATGATCCTAAGCCACTGTCTGTTAAAGAATTCCAACAAAGAGAGGATTGACCAAAATGGAAGGAAGCTATGCAGACGAAATTGAATTCCTTAGAAAAACGAAAGGTGTTCGGACCAGTAGCTCGAACACCTGAAAATGTAATCCCTGTAGGATACAAATGAGTTTTTGTAAGGAAAAGAAATGAAAATAGTAAAGTTACAAGGTATAAAGTCCGGCTTGTAGCTCAAGGTTTCTCACAAAAACCTGAAATTAATTATGAGGAAACATATTCTCCCGTCATGGACGCCATCACATTCAGATTTTTAATTAGTTTGGCTGTGTTAGAAAGGCTCGATATGCGCCTTAAGGATGTAGTAACTGCCTATCTATATAACTCACTTGATAGTGACATATACATAAAAGTCCTTGAAGGACTTAAAGTGCCAAAAATAAATGATACATACCCCGAAAAGTAAGTTTTCAATCAAATTGAAAAGATCATTATATGGATTGAAACAATCTGGACGTATGTAGTATAATCGCCTCAACGAATACTTGTTTAATGAGGGTTACAAAAAATGATGATATATGCTCATGTGTTTTCATAAAGAAAACAAATATTGGATGTCCAATAGTGGCAGTTTATGTTGATGATTTAAATCTTATTGGAACTCCAAAAGAGCTTAACAAAACTACTGATTACTTGAATAATGAATTTGAGATGAAAGATTTGGGAAAAACCAAAATTTGCCTTGGGTTGCAAATTGAACATTTTTCAGAAGGACTATTTGTTCATCAATCTTCATATACAGAAAAGGTTTTGAAGCGATTTTATATGGATACAACACATCCATTAACATTACCAATAGTCGTTCGATCACTCGATCCAAAAAATTATCCATTTTCGTCCACTTGAAGATGGAGAAAAGGTTCTTGGTCCAAAAGTACCATATCTAAGTGCAATTGGAGCATTATCATATCTTGTAAATTGCACTAGACCTGATATAGCTTTTTCTGTAAATCTACTCGCAAGATATAGTTCTGCACCAATTCAAAGGCATTGGAATGGTGTTAAACACATTCTTCGTTACATAAAAGGTACTGTTGATATGAGATTATTTTATTCTCACAATTTGGGATCTTCTTTAGTGGGATATGCAGATGCAGGTTATCTCTCTGATCCACATCAAGCAAAATTTCAAACAGGATATGTGTTTACATGTGGTGGGACAACTATATCGGGGAGATCTGTGAAGAAAACTTTGACAACATCTTCGAATCATTTAGAAATTATTGCATTCCAAGAGAAAAGTCGAGAATGTATATGGTTGAGAAATATGACTCATCATATCCAATCATCAGCGGATCAGTTTTGATAAAGATAGTCCAATGATATTGTATGAAGATAATGCAGCTTGTATTGCACAACTTAAAGGAGGCTATATCAAAGGAGATAGAACAAATCAAATTTCTCCAAAATTCTTCTATACACATGAGCTTCAGAAAGCAGGTGATATCTATCTTCAACAAATTCGCTCAAGCGATAATGTGGCTGACTTATTCACTAAAGCATTACCGACATCTACAAGAAATTGATATATGAGATAGGAATGCGTTGGTTGAGTGATTTACGATGACTAATATCAGGGGGAGTAGCTGTACTCTTTTTCCTTCGTCTATGTTTTATCCCACTGGATTTTTCTAGTAAGGTTTTAATGAGGCAGCATTTATTTTTATACTCCACAATGACTGTACTCTTTTTCTTAGCTTAAGTTTTATCTTACTGGATTTTCTTAGCAAGATTTTTAACGAGACAGACATTAAGTATTAGGTCATTCAAGGGAGAGTGTTATTAAATATCTTTAGTATGAATGATCTTTATGCTCATATAAAGTTTATATTATTACAATTGTACCATTAACTACACTATTTAAATAAGGTGCTTCACTTCTTCATTTAACACACAATTGGAATAAGAAGAATTCTTTCAATCTCTATATTCTCTCTAATATTTTGATAGTTTTGTTTGGTAGTTTTACAACATAATTTACTAATTGTAGGAATTATTAAGAGGCTCTTTGCTCCCAGAAAATTGTACATTTGGTGAAAATTTTCTCATCCAATGAATCCCACGTGATTATTAATATTTGAACGGTCAGAAAGGGAATGCAAATGCCCATATTGACAAGTCAACAATTGGTAATGTGAGAAAACAACCCCGCTACCTATACTTAAAACTTAACGTATTTGTTGACATACTCTGAGAAAAGACCAAAAAGCCTATGGTTAATTTAAAAATTACACTCAGCCTTTTACTTGGATAGGACTCACCGACATTTCATATCCATTCTCAAATTCTTCAAACACTAATCCATGAAGACCTAGAAATCGAGCCCACCCAAATTATCGCCTCCCCATTCTAGTCAGCTGCTAATCGGAGTTCTTATGCGTCGTCGGCAAGGGACGAGTTCAACGATAGTGTTTCAGATTTGTTGTCATTTTCTAGTGAAAACCACGCAATTGTCGCGGGCAAAGAATTCCAACAAAATGTGGGAAGTTACCCATAAAGTCTCTTATGAAGGAGGTGTAAAGCAACAATAAGAATACATAAACTCTATCTAGAATAAGAATGTATAGAAAATGTATTGAACAAAATAAAGTCTTCATATTATCAGAAGGATATGAACTAACCCAATGTTTTTGCCATTGTAGTGATTCTGAGGTGAAGACAACTCCGGTGAAGATGACGACGTCGGGAAGGTGGCAGCGGGATGAGTGGCAGAAGACGACGACATCGGGGACGTGGCAACGGGATGGGTATGACGGGTGTGATTTTTATAGAGGATTACAGAGCTGGTTTTGGGGTATGGCGGGAGGATTTGAGAGCTGGTTTTGGAGCTTTCAAGCCCAGCACAATTTGGTCGATTTTGCACAGTGCAGATTTTTTAGTTGCCTTTTGTCTCGGTAATTTAAAAAGGAAAATATCACGATATGTTGCTTTATGTCAACTTTTATGTCATTTGCTAAGTACAAGTATCATTTTCCATGTGCGAATTGTCTGACCAACAAACAAACGAAAGGGTATATTTGTCTGATACTGAGAAATTCTTGTATCAATTTTGACTTGCACTAAGTAGTCAGACTCATCCAATTTTTTTTTATCGCTTTTCAACTCTTGACTCTTGAGTCCCACGAGTTGATGTAAAATTTTCAACTCTTGCATTTTTTTTTTTTTAGGATAAATACATATGTAAATGATGAAGGATGAAATTTCAAATTTAAGAAATTTGTGGTTTTAATATAAAAATTATGATTTTTTATTAAAAAATATATAATCAAGTGTATTTTATTCTTTAAATAGTTAATTAAATAGGATGATGTCACAATTATACAATTTATGTTCATAATCACAAATCACCAATTTTATAGGCCACAAATTATAAAATATTTGGTCATGAATTAATTCTCAGTCACAAATAAAAATTTTATAGGCCATAACTTATTTTCGATCACAAATTATTATATTAATTGGTGACAACTTATTATTCGGTCACAAATTACACATATTAAAAGTCACGATTTATTTCTCGGTTATAGATCACAAGATTCATGGCTCACAACTTATTTCTTGATCACAAATTATAAAATTATTTGATCACGAATTATTTTTCGGTCACAAATTAAAAATTAATAGGACTCACACAAGTCACAAATTTTATTAATCATAACGTATTTTTTGGTCACAAATTATGAAAATTTCGATGACGACTTATTTTTCGATCACACCTTACACATTATCAAACAAATTAGTCACGATTTAATTCTTCCATCACAATTTATCAAATTAATCAGCTACGACTCATTTATCGATCACAAGTCACACATTTTATTAGTTATGACGTCTTTCAAGGTACAAATGATGAAAATTTCAATTAAAACTTATTTTTTGATCACAATTTACAAAATTCTTAAGTCACAACTCATTTATTGGTCATAAATCTCAAATTTTATTGGTCAAGATTTTTTCTTGATCACTAATTTTAATTTAATTAGTCATTGTGAGTCACAATCACCTATAATTGGTCACAAACAAGTAATCGACACTATACCCCACCCACCTCACCCCACCCTATCCCCAAACCCTTTGACCCAAAACAACTCAACCCTAATCCCACTCCAGCCAACCACCACCACTTGCACCACTGCAGCCACCCACCGCACCACTGCCACCACTGGCATAAATCACGACTGTACCACCACTCCACCGAAAAAGATAAATCACCACCAGCAAAAACCATCAGTGACCACCACCACCACCACTTCATCCTACATCATTGCGACCACCAACCATAACCACCACTTTGCTGCCATAACCACCACCTGAAACACAATCGTCGCCACTTCGTCACCTCCAAGCACTAGCAACCCAAATCACCATAACAAATTAATATTATTCACATCTCAACCCCAACCGACACCCACAAACCACCGCAATTCACGACCACAACCCAATCCACCAACATAGCCACTGTCTACGATCACCACCATAAACCATACCCATTGCATCACAACCACCACTATCATAGCATCATCAGCACCACATCCCTGCCACCACACCACTACACATACATAGATTTGAAGACATAAAAATATTATACTCCAACGTCGCATGCAGAGGGAATCGAAAAGTAGCGGCGCTCTTGAGTCACCACCTGTGTGCGGTGGCTGCAGCAGCGACGCCCTACGTAGTGCTTCTAAACTGCATTGAGCATCACAACTGCAATGTTTTAGTGGAGGTGATGCTTTAGTGGCGACTGCTGTGGATTTTGACGAGAGAGAAAACATGTAGTAGAGGAAAAACGTCGAACTAATTTAAGGTTGTAATGGGTGGGGTTAGGGTAGGATTTGGGTGTTGATTTATAAAAAAAATATAATTATTAGTTTTAAAAAAACCTGATCACTTGTAAAACTTTTTTGAAACGTGAAGTTCAAATACATGGCCTCATGTAATTTTCTCTCTCTCTTTCTTTTTTTTCTTGGGACAGGCCTTCAGTAAATATTTGTGATGAGGCGAAAATCTGAAGTGAAAATTACTTACGTAGGAAACGTCTCGGCGTAGTCCCATGAAACGCCTGAATGAGGGCATTAATGTCAAATCATATGCCCTCGTAGTGTGAAATGAAATCTGTCAATGACGAATCCCCCCACCTGGCACCTACTTTCCTGCACTCCTCTCCTTCCCATTCCCCCCCCCCCCCCCCTCTCTCTCTCTCTCTCTCTCTAGTATCTTCATCCTTAAAATTTCATTCAAAATCCATGGACATTTCCGAAACTAAAAATCACCCGATCTCACATCTTTTTAACCAAATTTGCCAATTTTTTTTTGTATAAATTCAGAAACGCCAGAAGTAATTTTCCTAGTTGAATAAATATTAATTTGTTGTAAATTGATTTTAATTATGAGGCCATCATCGGTTTGGCCGGAGAATTCCACCGCCCCTGCACCATCTCCGTCAAATTTTCCTCCGTCGCGTCTGCCGCAGCTGACGTCTCCTGCCTCCGGCCCGGCTCAACACCAACAAAGGTTAACATTTGAACCCTAATCTTCATTTTACGCTTTGTTGATGAAAGGATCGGAAACTTGATTGTTTGTGAGTGATTTAGTTAGCTGTCAGCTTAATTCTGGAGTTTCAATGAGCTCCTGTATAATCCGAGTTTAATTCCATATTGATCCAAGGAGTCAAGTCGCGTGCTTTAATGGGAATTCAGTAGCTTTATTTTTCATTTTCCTTTTTCAGGTTTTTTGTGAAGATTTATGAATAAATTATATGATTTGGTTGTTATATAACATTACATGGATAAATAAAAGGTGGTTTCTTGTTAATGATTTTGAGAATTGTTGATTGCCTTCAATTCACTGGTGTTTTGGTCTTAGATTCACCTGAGTGTAGTTTTTAGGATGTTAGATTTGAAGGATGTTAGTTATAGTACTTTTGTGCGATCATGTGTGCAATGCGACCGCAAAGTTGAATTAATTTTTCATTAATTTGGTGTCTGAGGTTGGGGCAGAGCAGCAGTAGATAACAACAATTTTTGTGTTTGTAAATGACAACTTTTTGGATTTGGTGACTTCTTCACACAGTGTACAATGTTTATTGGGCTAGCTTAGAGATTTTCTCATGATTTTTGCTGGATTTGAAGGCTTAATTGTTTTGGATTGAATCTGTATTTTTTCCCCTTTTCATTTCTCTCATGGATGAGATTATACCGGACTTTTAACCACTATATATGAAAGTGATAAAACTTAAACTAGTCTCCAATGAGTACCCAACCACTTTATCCAAAAACCATGACTTGAAGGTATGACGGACACCCAACTTATGGTGTGTTTGATTACATATATTTGCTAGGAAAATGTCACATCAAGGAAATGATTTTCCACCTTTTTGGTGTTTGATTGGAAAATTTGCTTGGAAAACATTTTCTTGGTACAATCATGTTATGCACAACTTAAGCCATTTTGTTGGAACTTGGAAAATATTTTCTCACCATTTTGGTGAGAAAATTTGCATGGAAAAGGCAAATATTTTTATTTGCCTTTTCCATGTTGAATCAAACATAGCCTTAGATTTTAACAATACCCCACGATCCAAAAGCTGACCCACTCTAAGGTGACTTCACTCTACTTGGTCCGGTCCCATTGGCTATTGATAGGCAGCGCTTTTCATAGGTCGTCCCTCTTAGGAATCGAACCTGAGACGTAGGGCATACTCTGATACAAATTGATGAGTACTCAACAACTGTACCCAAAAGCCATAGACTTGAAGGTATGACGGGTACCAACCATTAATCCTAACAGTACCCTTTCATCGTTTATGCATTTTTTGCTGTGCTTTAACTGCTGTAAATGTGGTCTTATATGGGCTTATTGATGATCCTATAGGTATATTACATAAAAGAATATAACTATAGACTTATGCCTCACTGTGAACTTCTAAATCTTTTGGTTGATTTTGACTTTCTTGAAGCTCTATAGCACCTTTTTGAGACCAATTATTCCAAATAATGTGGCTTGTAATAGTAAATTTTTGGAGAATATATGGTTAAAAAGTACGAATTTTTTTTGGGTTTATTAGTAAATTATTTTATTGGTAGAATCAAGAATGTGTGGTTGAAAATGAATTTGGAAAGAAATGAAGTTTTGAATGATGGATACTGAACAGGGGCATAATTGAATGATGGATACCAAACAGGGGCATACTGTTTTGATTTTTAGAGGATACAGTGAAATGATCTTATCCATATCTAGATTAGGCTGTTTATAGAGGCCAGTCTGTTGCTTATGTGCTATTGATTTTGTTCAAACCAGTTGCTTCATATTTATTGTTTTTCTTCACAAGATATTTATGATTTATCTTTCATGTTGAAGGGTCCAAAGTTTAACAACTCTGCATTTTTTTTTTTTTTTTTTGTGGATTTGATTTTATATGCTATGTGCCACTTGTAGAAATGTGTTTCACCTATTAGCTAGGAGGGAGGTATGTCCTCGAACTAAGCGTTGTCCCAAAAGGTTTTGGGGTGTGGCCTCAAGTCCAGGTTGTAATTCCTCTGGATTAAAACATGAATCGGCAAAAAATGCAAGACAAGAGCTTTTTTCATGGTATGTTTCTCTATGCTATTTTATAATTTGTGAATGACCGTTTTGTCTCCATGCTAACTCATGTCTTGATCTTTTATTTGAAAATATCAGGGTAGAGGCAGAGTCATTCCTACATTTAGCCGCCAAGTATTGCCTTCTCTTGCCTCCTCCCAGGTCAACCATCGCAGCAGCCTTCAGTCCTGATGGGAGGACACTTGCTTCTACCCAGTAAGTCTACCTCTCTCTATTTTGCATCCACATAAGTTTATTCATTTAGTTGGATACAGATTTATTGATTTCGGTTTGATGTTCAAGAGGTTTATTATATTTTTATGTTGGCAGTGGAGACCATACTGTAAAGATAATTGATTGCCAAACTGGAAAATATTTGAAGGAGTTGAATGGTCATCGTAGGACACCTTGGGTGGTATAGCTGTCTTCTAATATCTTTTATATAATTATTGTTAATTTAATTTAAGGGTGTGTTTGATGTCGTTTAAAATGAGTTTTTGTGGTTTTGAATAGTGATTTTTAGGAGAATGTGTGGCTAAAAAGTAATGAATCTTTTTTGGGTTTTCGTGTAATATTATTTTATTGATAAATGTATGGTAGAAAAGAAGAGAGAAAACCATGGTTTTGTTTTAATGAAAATCAAACAGGGGCTAAGTAATGAAATTGTACAATACATAATTTGGTAGTAATTTTATGGTAGCATGTTTTGACTTTTATCAACAAAGAGAAAGACACCCATTTAGATATACAAATACATTTGAAGTTTCACCATGCTAATAAATTCTTATCACTTACCTCTCATTCTTGCAGAAATATATTTGTTAAATATGCATCTCTGTCAAAAGAGAACTTGTCATGTGATGTCAGGCCTCTGCTAAAATTGTGTGATCAGCTTCTGGCAATAGATATTGTATTTAATAATGTAGTAGTTTTTGTTGCAGTTTTTTTTAAGCTCAAATTGTCAATGTTTTCAGAGTACCATTTTTCTTTGTTTTTGTACCATGTTTATGGAACCTCGCAGGTCAGGTTCCACCCGCTGTATCCTGAAGTTCTTGCAAGTGGAAGTTTAGACCATGAAGTTCGCTTGTGGGATTCAAAAACTGCAGTGTGTATAGGATCGCGTGATTTTTGTAATATCTTCTAATATTCAACAGTTTCAGCAATAATTCTCTACCTATTTATTCAGTTCAAATTCCTTAATGTGGCTGTGCTGAATTTTTGTTTCCGCAGACCGTCCTATAGCTTCTATTGCCTTTCATGCCCAAGGGGAAATTTTAGCTGTAGCTGCAGGCCACAAGGTTAGAAATTTCAGACATTATATTGCTGTCAGTTTAATTTTGGACGGTCTTCACTGTTGTTGACCTTGTGATATGTGGCAGCTCTACATGTGGCACTACAACAGGAGAGGAGAGGCTTCCTCACCAACAATTATCCTTAAGACACGCCGTTCACTCCGAGCTGTGCATTTCCACCCACATGCTGCACCATTTCTTCTAACTGCTGAGGTATGGCTTGTGGTGTGCTAAATATATATTTTTACAGTGCGTGATTTTGATGGAGTCTCTTTGCAGGTCAATGATCTTGACTCATCAGACCCTTCAATGATGCTTGCAACTTCCCCTGGGTACTTACGCTACCCTCCTCCAACCATATATTTGGCAGATACACACTCAGCTTATCGACCTAACCTGGGAAATGAGCTTCCCATCATGTCTATACCATTTATAACGTGGCCTTCAATTAGCCGAGGTGATGGGAGACTACCTACTCAGCAGAGTGACGTTGACACAAACTCTGCTGTTTCACAACAGAGGGTGGGTTCTTCTGCCTCTGTACGACTTCTCACATATTCAACTCCATCTGGACAGTATGAACTAGTATTGTCTCCAATTGAATCTAGTAATTCTCCTGTGCGTGTAGAGTCACAAACTAATTCCGTAACAGCAGAAATAGGAAATACCGTTTCTCAGCCTGCCATGGATCCAATGGAAACAGATGTGCAACCTGAAGACAGAAGCAATCAATATTTTCCTTTCCGTGATCCAGCATACTGTGAACTTCCTTTCTTGCAAGGGTGGCTGATTGGTCAAAGCCAAGCTGGCCAACGTGCAGCGCATGCACAAGATGGAGGTTCTACTGAAGGTTTGTCTGCTTATGGCGAGTTAAGGAATCCATCATCATTGGTTCCCCCAATTATTGCAAATACTGTTGGTAATTCAAGGGGTGCAGGAAGATCTGGTTCACAGCACCGATCTGCACGCTCTGTCACAATACCGGCAAATGGCCCCGGAAATGGTGCTACTCTTAACAGTATTCGGCAGGAGCAGAACAGGTCTCAACCTTTCATGAATCAACTCCAATCTGAAGTAGTCACATCTTTAGCTGCAGGTTCATCTGCTGAATTACCTTGCACCGTGAAGCTTAGTATATGGTCTCATGATGTGAAAAATCCTTGTGCACCTCTTGATACAGAAAAATGTCGCTTAACAATTCCTCATGCTGTACTTTGTAGGTATGTAAATTGTTTTATGTTTTTCCTTTAGAACATTGTTGCTCATTTTTCCAAAGCAATTGGCAGTAAGTTCAAGAAAAATTGATTCATTTTGCTTTAAGAAAGTGGCAATGAATCTCAGGAATTTCTAATTGGGATGTCGTGAAGTTTCCACGAGCTAAATCCCTCCAAATTTTCAATTCTCTCTCCCTCTCCCTCTCTCTCTCTCACACACACACACACACACACACCCACACACACACACACACCCACACCCTCTCCCACACCCCACCCACACCCACGCCCCCCTCTGAATGCTTACAAACAAATCCAAAAAATGAAAAAAAGAAAGAAAAAATAAGGCCATTTTCCGAGTCAATTAGGGTTTGAGTAGTTGAATCATTTTCCATCATTATGGTCGGTTCATTTTTCTGTCTACCAGTTTCTTACACGCAAGATGTAATTTGCAGTGAAATGGGTGCCCATTTTTCACCATGTGGAAGATTTTTAGCAGTCTGTGTCGCATGTATTTTGCCAAACATGGAAGCTGATCCAGGTATCCAAGGACAGGGTCAGCATGATGTTGCAGGGGCCCCGACATCTCCAACCAGACATCCAATTTCTGCCCACCAAGTTATGTATGAGTTAAGGACATATTCTCTTGAGGAGGCTACGTAAGTCCCTAACTTCTAATATATTGCCAGTACGTTCCATGTTTTTAATACATTCTGATGGTATTTATAACTTTGAACTGATAGTGTTTGGATTGTGTAGATTTGGCTTGGTTCTAGCTTCACGGGCTATAAGGGCTGCTCACTGTTTAACTTCAATACAGGTTAGATTTATTATTGATTAGGGGCTTAATACCAATGTGATTTCAGAATTATATGTATATGAAGTTTTATATGTTTGGATAATGGTAGCTCTCCCTATGTTCTCTGTAAAATGCAAGATAATTTTTCTTACCGTTTTGGATGTATTTATAATTGCAGTTCTCCCCTACCTCAGAGCACCTGTTACTTGCCTATGGCCGCCGTCATAGTTCACTTCTTAAAAGTGTCGTGATTGATGGAGATACAACAGTACCCATTTACACCATTCTGGAGGTGAGATAGCAGATATAAACCCTAATATGCTGCTTTACTGTGCATGTTGTCTGTCTGTTCCTGTATGTATAGGGACTCTTGAACACATTTTGTTTATTCAATCTTTATGGTTAAGTTGGATTTGAAGTTTGAGCTCTGAGTCGACATCCATCATATGATTTTCTTTTGATTCTAGCAGAATGCTAAGCCTCCATTTGGGAAGAATTTATAAACAGTTTAATTTTAACATATAGAAATAAGTTGTGGATAAGTGGATAATGAAATGTGTGTTTGAAAATGAAGATTGTTCATTTACAAATGATTCATAAATTAACCAAACGCTCTATAAAATAGAATAATATTTGTTAACATTTGGAAGGTAGAATAGTTCACCTTGCTATTAAAACTTAGGCTCGGTTTGATTGGCTTTATATTCCATGGAAGATGGAAAATTTTAACCAACTTTCCATCTTCTTGTCTGTTTGATAGATCAATTTTTCCAGGTGAAACATTTTCTTACTTTTGGTCACGTGATGCTATTTTCCTTCAAAAGCTTGAAAATCTTTTCCCATGGATTTGCAGAGAAAATAAATTCTAGGCAACCAGGCAAATCTCTCTCTCCACAATTTTACTCCTCCCTCGGTTCTCCCCATCCAATCCCAAGTCCCAAAATCCTTCTCCAATTCCTCACAATTTCAACTTAAAATCCTGGCCCAAATTTCACTTTCCCCATCAACGTCCTCATGTTCCAGTTCAACTATCTCCTCTCCCTCTCCCCCTCTCCCCCTCTGCCTCAAATCTCTAATTTAAGCGCAGTCTGACGGCATTAGCGAAGTGCATCTTCATATTTATATATATTGATTATTTTGTGCTAGATTCTAATTACGCGTCTACAGATTTGGATTATGGGTTGCCTCTCTTCAGTTTCATATTCTGTGTTCATTAACGGCAGACCTACTGGAAAATTTAGAGGATCAAGGGGTCTTAGACAAGGGGATCCCTTGTCACCTTTTTTGTTTACATTGGTTGTAGATGTCTTGGGGAGGTTGGTTGACAAGGCAAAAGAAAATTTTATTATCAGGGGGTTTTCTGTGGGTAAAGAAAAGGTTGTTGTATCCCATCTACAATTTGCTGATGACACATTGTTCTTCTTGAACGCAAATAATCAAGAAATTCATAACTTTTTGATGATTTTGAAGGCCTTTTGTACTCTATCAGGATTGAGGGTAAATTTGCATAAAAGCCAACTGCTGGGGATTAATGTGGAGGATAGCTGGTTGGATGATTTGGCTGGGGTATTGGATTGTGAGGTAGGCTCTTGGCCTATTAAATATTTAGGAATGCCTCTGGGTGATAATCCGAGAAAAAGCATTTTTTGGGAACCGGTTATTGCAAAGGTGGCCAAGAGATTGGGAGGATGGAAAAATGCATATCTCTCTAGAGGAGGAAGACTTACACTCATACAATCTGTTTTATCGTCGATGCCCATTTATTACTTGTCCATATTCAAGGCACCTGTTATGGTCTTAAACAATTTAGAGAAGTTAATGAGGGATTTTCTTTGGGAGGGCGGAGATTTAAATGGTAGTGATCATTTGGTTGCTTGGGACATTGTTTGCCGTTCAAAGGCAAAAGGTGGTTTGGGAATAGGGGACTTAAAAGTCAGAAACAAAGCATTATTGATGAAGTGGCTGTGGAGATTTCCTTTGGAAACTAATACTCTATGGTTTAGAGTTGTTAAAAGTAGATATGGTATTCAAGAAAACCAATGGGATTCTAAACTGGGGGAGAGACTGACTTTTAGAGGACCTTGGAAAGGTATAGCTTCTCTTTATAAAGAATTCTCAAGATTTGTCAAATTGAAGGTTGGTAATGGAAGGAATATAAGATTCTGGAAAGATATTTGGGTGGGTAATAAGCCTTTGGAAGAGGATTTTACTGTTTTAGCAGGAATTTCTTCTTTGCAAAATGGGAAAATATACGATTTTCTAGATACAGAAGGCGAGGGGATGAGTACTAGTATCTCTTGGAACCTGCACTTTAAGAGAAATCTGCTAGACAGGGAGATACCAAAACTAATTGAGCTGTTGAATATATTGGATAACAAGACCGTTTGTCATAACTTAGAAGATAGAAGAGTCTGGATGGGAGATAGCTCAGAATTCTTCACTTGTAAATCAGCTTTTGAATGCTTGAAGGAGTCGACACATCATCTGTTGAACTATAGGTTCAAATATATTTGGAAAAGTCCTGTGCCCTCAAAAGTTAAAGTTTTCACTTGGTTACTATTACGGGAACGAGTGAACGTTCATGAACTCCTACAAATTAGGCGGCCTAATCTTTCTATGTTGCCTGGATGGTGTGTGTTGTGTAAAAAACACGATGAAACTTTGGACCATTTGTTTTTACATTGTGAATTCTCTGTTCAGTTTTGGAATAGCTTGTTTAAAGAATTCAAGGTGCAATGGGTACGTCAACAACGTTGTTCAGAGTTTTTGTTCTCTTTTATCTCAAGTGACAAGATGAAACAAAAGTTGTGGAATGTCAGCGCTATGGCTATTTGTTGGGTGATCTGGTTAGAGCGGAATAAGAGAATTTTTGACGACATCGAGGATTCTTATGGAAATTTGTGGGATAAAGTTAGATATTGGACAGCTATTTGGTTGTTCAATGTAAAAGAATTTAGAGGAATTTTATTTGCTGATTTAGTTAGAGACTGGAGCTTTTTGTTGTAGGGATACAATTTTCTTCTCTTTTTACTGTCCGACTCTCATCGGACTAACTTGTATCCTTTCCATCATTATCATTAATATAGTTGTTTCTTTTCAAAAAAAAATTTCTTTAAAAATTTCTTTGTCGTCCTCACCAATAAATTTCACTTCATTCAATCATCGAGAACAATCTTTACTAGGAAGCTCACATATTTTGTGTGCTATGGTTACGAACTCTGCCTGAGCACTTGATCTATTCGCGACTTCTTGCTTCTCCAAGTAATCAAGCTTTGTCTTAGGTACATCATAATTATCATGTTCTGATTTTGATATTCTAATTCTATCCACGACTGACCTCCTTGCCTTACACTTCTGATCTTAAATTTACTCTTTTTCAAAAAAATACCCTTCGTAAGGTTGAATTCCAAAGTATTGATGAACTCATCGAACTGCTTTAAGACGACTTTCTTGTGGGGTCATTTTTTCAAATAGTCTCAATACATATCTCAACTACCTCCTCAACATCACAAGTATGCAATTCTGTTAAATGGGATTGTCGATTGGCCTACATTTTGGCACATGTGAATTCAAGAACTATATCTTCTATGGTATGAAAATACTACTCTTTTAATGAGCTTCACGAAGTACTTAACTCTCCCAAGATCTTCTATCTCAAATTCTACAACTAGGTGTTCTCGAGCCATTATTTTACCTCTTAATTATCTTTTGTAACAGTCATGTGATCCACGCAGCAATCTTTGTTGAAATTGAGTGCTTAACTAAGAGTATGTTATCAATGACCATGTAGATATTTCATCATACACGATCTCTAGGAGATTACTTAAGACCATTCATGCCTTTTTTTAGCCTGGGCATACAGTTACTAAAAATCTCCTTAATCCTTGTGGATCTTCCATGTAACTTCCTCCTCCAAAATAAACATGGTAAAACTAGTTCAACACAAAGTTACAAGGACTAACCTAGGTTAGTAGCCAAGATGTGAAAAAATATTCATGTTTGTTGGTGGAGCAAAACTTTCTAGCTAAATGGTTCCATAAAAATCCTTTTTGCTACTAACCTTGCTTTGAATTCCTTAGGGCCTCGTGTTGTATTTCACAGGGAATATGGAATACCCATTTACATCCAATTGGCCTTTTTCCATTCAGAATTCTTCAACATATTATGTTTGATTCTTTCCAAGTGCTCTCAATTTTACCTACTTTTAGTGCATGATTGCTATGAGTTGAGTAGTTGGCGACGAAAACATGGGATCTTACCAGGGAAAATGTATGTGTTACTATAGTTTGGTAGTAGGGATAGCTAGAAATTTTAGGCCTGTAATCTTGAATTATGATAATAAAAGTATTTCCGAAAGACTTTTTATTTAATGTAGAATAGAGAACATCTTTAAATTTAGAGTGTAAATATTTTACACACAAGCTATTTATTTTGACTTTTCATCTTGCTTTTTTTGAGAAACATAATTAATTTTTCCTCATCTTTTATTTAGCATATTTTTTTGAGTAATCCATAGACTAGTATATAGTCCTACTGCCTTACCATAAATTTAATCCTTTATGTGATGGACGGGTCCACAACTACACATGTAATTTTTGGATTAGTTCAATAAAATTTCAGTTTCCTATAAAAAAAAAAAATAATAATTTAAGAAATAGAAGATTGAAATGGGTAGCTTATTAAATGCATTCATTATAAAATAAGAATACAGAGTGAACTTGTCTCTTCAAATTTGGAGATCCAAACCTAATTAAAATATAGTTTCTCTTAAAACTTAGCTTTAAGCATTGATTCTCTAATATAGAAGTATCTTGTATTCAAATAGTCTCTTGGACATGCTCTAATGATAAGTGGGTTCTTGCATGCTATACATCTGAGCAAGAATAACAAGACATGCACATGGTTGAGATTAGTTCATCTCATATTTCTTACTGTGTTACCATTGAAGGACTAAGATTTGTGTAGAAAGATAGGCTATTCCTTATGATGTGTGATGGTAGGATTTTAATTGTACCAATTGTGTGATCTCAGAGGAGACTGATTTCAACAATAGGAACGGAGCTAGGACATTGAAATGTAGTAAGCTATCCTTGATATTTTTTCTTCAAACAAACAAAAAAAAAAAAGAATAATTCAAACTTCAAATACATAAATATAATGCAATATATTTACTTAAAAGACAATATCAAAGCGATAAAAAAAAGTACCACAAATGTGCAATACACATATTTTGGGGTTGTGCATTACATGATCGCGTTCATAATATGGAGTATTGCTTTACAATGTCTCAACAATGCATTCGTTTTCAATCATTGATCTTTTACTTGAAATAAGAGTTTCTTGTGGGACATTTGTGGTACTTGATGATCCAATATCATCTTTTTTATTAAAGTAAACTAAAATTCATTTAAGATATTCTCATCAAAAAAATCAAGTGATAAAATAAAAATAAAATAAAAATCTAACGACCACAACCACCACCCCCCCCCCCCCCCAAAAAAAAAAAAAAAAAAAAAAAAAAAAAAAAAAAAATCAGCTCCTTTGTAATCATAAGTAATTTATACAAATTAATCAATATTCAAATCAATTAACAAACAAGAATTATCTAACGCATAATTAAGTACAAAGAACTAGAGGTAGACAAATACATGTGTAGACATATAAATACCCAGCAAGGAAAAAATTATGTTTGTAGCTGAACCTAGCTGGATCTTGTTAAATGGATTGCAAAGGATTAAACCATATCTCAAGCAAGAAATGAAGAGAGTTGGAATGAAATGTTAAGTGTTTAGTTTGGGGCCTTAGGCAAAATAAGATTTATTTTTGGGCTTTCAAAAAAAAAAAAAAAAAAAAGGCTTCACAATAATTTGTTAAAATCCTAGCGGGGCTTTGCTCCGCCCCTGCTCAACAATATTCTCACCAGAACTTGTTACCTGCTACAAGTGTTGGTTATCTGTATATTCTTCTTCTGCAATCCTTTTGATTTTGTGATATGGAGAGATATGAAGTATACACAGAACTAGAGTACAGTCAATAACCTCTGAAGCTATTGTCATTTATCATGTCTTGATTACTCATCTCAAAGTTTGTTTTCATCTCACAGATTTACAGAGTTTCTGATATGGAACTCGTGAGAGTTCTTCCCAGTGCAGAGGATGAGGTAAACGTTGCTTGCTTTCATCCTTCAGCCGGGGGTGGCCTTGTATATGGAACCAAGGTAAACAACGAAATCATGTGAAGAATCTCTTTAGTTTGATCTTGTACTCTAGCCACGGATTTCTCTATATATTGCAGGAAGGAAAGCTGAGGATTCTTCGTTGTGATCTTTCTCATAGCTTTGATCAGGAGGGATCCTGTTTTCCTGATGAAAATATGTTTGAGGTATAAGATGGCATACATTTATTTGTCATTCAAGCTCTTCTTACATTATGTTGCTGGGGAATTAACTTCTAAGCCGATTAATTTTTTGTGCTTGCAAGAAGCTCGCAAAATATGTGTTAGTCAATAGTCATGTATAATTCCAATCAGCGCAGAACTTCTGTAATACCCCAACTAAGAAAGCTTAAAAGAAATGATAGGTACTACTCATCCCAACAAGGTGCACCTTCTTTTCCGGAAGTCCATCGTTAGAAACTCCACAGTTTAGCGTGCTTGGCTTGGAGCAATTCTGGGATGGGTGACATCTTGGGAAGTTTTCCTGGGGAGCGTGCGAGTGAGGACAAAGTATGCTGAAAAGACTCGTGTTGGTACAGTGGGGAAATAGCTAGAGAGAACCTGAGCAATTTAACTCAGGACCGCCATGAAGGAAGGTTGAGATTTTGTTGAAAAGTCAAATATTGTGGGTTTACTTTTAATAGATGGTTGAGATTGAGTAATGTAAAAAAATGAGAAAAATTTAATGAAAATCAAACAAGGGCTAAAGGAAGATGTTAAAACATTAAGAGACTTCAGAGGGAACACACTAGCAATTGTTGTGTGAAGGAATAGGAGTAGATGAGTGGGGGTTGGTTAGAATACAGGTTTAAATTAAAATAACTATTCTATTTTACACTGCGAATACTGAAGCTTTCTGTATGTATATTTTGTATATACCTAGAATGTCTACCAAATGTTCCGAGTCCTCTGGTCCTGTCCATGTGGACGGATGAAGTTAAAATTGGGGGATATCTTCAGTTTAAGAGATAAAAGATTCATCTACAAATTTCATGTAGTTTTTCGCACTTCCATACTAATGTTAACTGTCTATTTGTTATATTCCATTGAGTTGCATTTGTTTCATTAAAGTCATGAATTCATTGGAATATTTTTCTGCAGGGCGTGAAATTGCACATCAACTGAGAAATGACTTAACCGGCATTCATGGATTGAATTTATGTCCACGAGGCAGTGAACTCAGAATGTACTGATGCTTGAGAAAAGGATCCTGCAAGTGCCAAAAAAGTTTTACTTGGACAGAGGTCACAACTGCTTGGACGCCTGAAATTTGATAAAGTAAAATTCTGCCCATCCCGCTTCTGGTGGCCCTGAAATTCTATTTTCATACATCTCATGTAAATCTTAAATTTGTGTACTTCATAAAGATATTCGAAGAATTGAATATAAAAAACCTAAGCCATGTTGCGACTTTGTTTGTCATGACTTCATCTCCTGTTGGGGAAAAATGGCCAGAAGGGAAATATTTGATCCAGAATGTAAGGCCAGCAAAATTTAATTCATTTATGGTATGGTTACTGGATGGATACTCCTGGCTTGGCTTGCGAAAGAACATATGGATGGTTGGTTGAGATGTAACCTTGACAAACTAGTGAAATAGCGAGCTAGGCTAATGTTGGCCGGCCGTGATATGTGGATCCTCACTTGGAAGACGGTCGTATCAAGTCGATTCTTCCATTAAGGTGTATGCATCAGAGGATTGAACATCATTTGGTTAGTTCCTGAAAATTATACTAATATACTTGTACTTCTTGTTTGACATTTACATTTTCAGCATTAGTTGCTTCTCTTTCTTCCTTTTTTTTTTCTCTCTTTTTTTTTTTCCCTGTAAAAAAAAAAAAAAAAAGAAAAAAAAAAAGGGGGGTGTTTGTATGTGTATCTTAGATGATGTTTATTCATATTTTTTGGCTATAGAAATCTTGTCCCTGCTCAGAAATTATCAGCAACTCCCGGTGGTCCCATGAGTCATGCTAACAATCGATAGTGTTGACCCCAAAATTTGAACGGACACTTGGTCAACAGAATTTCGCCCTTTAACGTAGGTGTCACCTATGCAATAGAACACAACGTTAGACATGAAGGCAGCTGATTGAGAAAAATGTTTGCTGATCGTTTGCACTCTAAAAATTAAAGTCAATGAGCAGATGAGAGAGAAAATGAGTACAAGAGGTGGGTGAGGGATTTTTCATGGGGATCATTATCTTTGTTGTATAATGTAAATGAATTCACCTTATAAATAGAGAAAGAAAAAATACATAAATAAGGTGTTTTAAAATACAAATTTAAAAAATGAGGTAGAAGTGTCGTATGATTTTAAAAATCGGGTTGTAATTAGAATTAATTAATGTTACAATATTCTATAATTTTAGGTCACGAAAGATAAATCTTTTACGTCACAAATTTATTTTAGGTTACAAGTCAAATTTTTAATGTTACAGATATATTTTAGGTCACAACTTATAAATTATTAAGTAAATCTAAGTACTAATTACCAATTTAGTAGGTTACAATTATTTGATTTCTAGGTCATAACTTATCAATTATTATGTTACACATTTTTTAAGTCAAATTAATTACGTCGCCAACACTACCATTGCACACAACAATTTTCGGTGCCTCCATAGACCCATCACCATTTTATCTGCACCACAACCATCTGACAACAAGTATCCACTCTCCCCCGCTGCGGTGACGATGATGCACCCACTAAAGGAGCAGGAGTGGCATCGCATCTGCGCGATGATGCCAACGTTCGGTATATCGTCACCTTTGGTTGCCCTGCACGTAGATGGTGGTGGTGTGCAACGTGAGGTTTGTGCTTTATTTCTTTGTGGTGGTAGTATTGCGGGTGATGTGTTGGCGACAGAGTGATTGTTGTGGTGGTAGGTCAGATGTGGTGGTTTTTGTGGTGTAGGTTATGGTGAATCTTAGGCAGGGAGTAGTGTTTTCTCCTTTGGTTATGAGTCTGTCCGTGCCTAGTCTCTACTATGTCATTCTTTCTTCTCTCCGGTGCTTCTTCTTTCAAGTGCTGGCTTTCAATTGTGTTTGTGGTTCTGATCCGGTGATGGTTTATGGTTCTGATATGTGTTTTTGATGTTGGTGGTGGTTTTGATTTACGTGTACAACGGCTCCACTGCATCATGTGGCGTCTCTTACCTTGAAATGGCTGTTGCGTGTGGTAGTCTTCGTTTGAAGCATGGGCTAGAGTGCGGTGTATGGAAGTCATGGTGTGTGGTCGGGATGAAGGGGCGTCGTGTGACAATCAGGAGTGCGGCATGAGAGAGAGAGAGAGAGAGAGAGAGAGAGAGAGAGATTAATTAAGGTTTGATGTAGAATGGTATGATGTGGGATTGTGGTAAGATTTGAGTAATTAATTTAATTTCAAATTATCATTATTTTAATTAATTAATTTTGAGATTTTAATTATAACCCGAGATTTAAAGTTATACATGTTTAGTCTTATATTTGAATTTAAATATTTAAAAGTAGAGGTGTGTGTAATTTTCACGTAGAGGAATGAAAATGGGTTATATAGAGGATTAGAAACGGGTAGCTAATAGAATGAGATCAAGCCCAAGTCAAGGTTGCTTGATTTATAGGAAAATTTACGCAACTACCTGATTGTAACTAGTGGTAATTGAAAAATACGTAATATTAATATTATTTGTAATATTACATAATTTCATTCCCCATTTTTAAAAAAATACCGAATCTCAGGAGAGATTATGGGAACCTTATATTTAGGGATGTTGGGTAATTTATAATGAATTTAATTAATTATGGTAACCTTAAGTTTATGGATGTGATTTACATTTAAAATAGATTAATAATACGGAAGTTACAATTACTCAAATAAAAATATTACTATAGGAGACTTTACAAATTTGAAGTAATTACTGAGCATTACAAATGTGATAATTGTTCACTAATATTTCGCAATGCGAAATGCCCCACAAGTGTACGGATCGTGAGAAGTAATAAAGTGGATCTAGGAATCCGGATTATCGTCCCAGGAGAATGCTTACTAAGTACCGAAATATGTTAATTCTTATCCCTATTTGAACAGACGAATATGATTGGTTGTTTAAACTTAAACTAGAGAATTAAACTAAAGAATTAAAAATTGCAGAATTATTTTGTTTTTTTAAAAAAATGATTGTAAAATAGTCGGGATTCACAATTTCACCTAACTAATTAAATTAACTCTAATTCCAGTTTTATTTCCTAAATATGCATTCGGTCGAATCCACTAATTAAAATTGAAATTCTTCTCTCGAGTTTAAATCAATTCTACCTAAATAAGTCAACTATTATCTCTACAGTTGGTCCAAATATTCTTTATCTAAATTCATAGCACACCAGAATTCACACACAACTGTGATCGCGTGGTTAAGGCTTTTAGCCTCGTTGGAAAAATTGCGTACTCGTGCGACAGCGCGCTTCTTTAGCCATCGATCGCACGGTTGAACCCTGGCGTAATTTCCATCTTTTTCTGGTTGTATAAGTTGGTCCCTGACTTTTAATTGCACATTCAGTCCTCAACTTCCAATGTTGCAATTTAGTCCCCAAACTTTGGAATCTTCTTGATTTGCTCGGTTCAGCTCTCAACTCTTTCAATTAGGTCCTCCAACTTCTGAGTTATTCACTTTTGCAACATGCTAGTTTCTCGATTGACGTCATTGACTTCTCAATTGTCCAATTTAGCTCCAATTAGCGTCCAGTGTGCATTTTTTTTCATTAATTCCTTCATTCTTCATCTTTTTGTGATATTTTCTGAAATGTAAACAAATAAGCATAAATTAAATAACATATATTCTCAAACGACAATAATTTATTCTAATTTTGACATATAATAAATGTATAAAATACACTTATCAATAACGATATATATTTCATTACTAAGCCCATGTTTTGTGGAGATTAAAATCAGATTTTTAGTAGATTTTGAGATTGATTGTTAACTTTGACTTGTATTAAAATCTAGATTTTAATTGTTAACAAACGGGCAAAATGAGATATTAAAAATCATGTAATTTAGGGCCGTCATATAACCCTATTGACATAAATCATAATCATCATAGAATGACATTGCATTACATGGATTGTAATAGTCTGCATCAAAATATCAAATAGTATTTTCATACAATGTAACCTTATTACAAGATACATTACATACTATGTAATAAATGTTGTAGTATAATTATGTAGTGTTAAATCATATCTTGTTGTAATATAATCATGTAATGTCAAAAGAAATTACACTTCATTACACAGATTGTAATACTCGGCAACTAAGTATTATAAAGTACATTACGTATCGTGTATGTTATAGATAATATATAACCATGTGATAATATAATCACGTAGGAATTACACAGATTATAATACTCGGTAATCACTTCAAATACATATCATCTACTAATGGAATACATATCATTACCACATCCGTAATGCTTAATAATCACTTCAATTTGCTAATGTCTCCTCTAGTAATGCTTTTATTTGATATATTGTAATTTCTATAATTATTGATCTATTTTGAATATAAACCACATCCCTAAAACTAATGTTACAATAATTAATTAAATTAATTATTAATTACTTCATCTCTCAAATATCCCTAAATATAAAGTTCCCATATTAATCAAATTATTAAAAAAAAAAAAACCCGTCTCCTGAAATTTAGTATTTTTCTAAAAGTGGAGAATTGAATTTTGTAATATTACAAATAATATTAATATTACGTATTTTTCAATATGAGAATGAATAAGTAGTTTATAGTCTAATTATTTCTTTATTTAATAGGCTAAGGCCTAATTGTCGATGTCGAGTTGGCCACTGTAGGACTTCCTCATGTGCATGCCATGTAATTTATAAATATAATATATAGCTCTTGAAGGAACATATTTACGGAACAAAAGATCCGGATGATATGGGAAGTAGGTCTATATCAAACAGATCAATGCTTGTGGTATCAAAACAATTTTATGCAGGTTGGCTGCCTAGTCGATTCCCATCTTTCTTGATATCAAATAGAGTTTGGAGACACAGTCTATATTTCCTAAAAAACAAACATATTATGTACATCCAATTGTTAAAAGAATTAAATGATAAGTTCACATGCTTCGAATCCATCTTTTTTCCAAGTTTTAAAGTAAACTAGATAGATGATGCACCGCTAAGTGTCCTTTTTGAGTTATTTGGATAGAGAACTTGCGCTGCCTGTCCTTCAATATTGCAGTTTTAAGGGTACTAGTTCGTTCATCCATACGATGCACAAATTTATGTTACGTCATAAATATCTTAATAAGAGAAACATATAATTAAAATAATTTTAATCGGGTTAAATGCAAATACATCATAAATATAACAAAATATTAAATATGTATTGTTTAAATAAAAAGTATTATATCACGTAACTAATTCAAATTTTGAAACACTTCTTTAAAGACAACATTTTGCAGTTGAATTGAATGATACTCTATCTCGATCGCAAGAAAGTATCTTCGAACTGGAACGATTTGTAACTCTAAACACTGCAACATAAAGTTGACCATGACTGAAAACAAGCCTTTTCATATACAATCCTACACGAGATAGTGATTCTGACTTTGTTAACTGTAACATCCCAAGTTTAAAATCTTAAACCTAGGCGTGTTAACTTCCTTTCACTTTAAATGCGGAAATAAAACATTTTAAATACTACATTGTCACTTTTCTATTATAAAATTCTTACAAAATTTCGACAGAGTCTTCTCTATAAATTGAACTTAACCAACCTATAGAAGGACACCACAACTATTTTAAAACAAGATTCTCAATTCATTCAACATCCAACATTACCAAAACCACTTCAATCAATCCCGAACTCCTCAAAATAATAATTCCAAATAAACAAACTTTAAAAAATGAAGCAAGATGTAAATCAATTGCTAATACGATGCCATTACTTATTCAGAGCTACGCTAACCAAACAATTATCAATAAAGAATGAATAAGAAATGGTTAATGGAAACTTAAGTAATTACTAGTTTAACTTTATTAAGAAATAAAAGCGGGTACTGTCCGAGTCTTCCACCAAATGCTCTTCTCGTATCATCTAGCTTTTATCACCTGAAAAATTGGGGAAGGATTGGGGTGAGCTAAAGCTCAGTAAGCAAACTTCGTGCAAATGATGTATGCTTATGACATGAAATGCTTTAAACTTTGAAATATGTATCCCCATTTACTTTAACCTTTCCAACTTTCAAACTTTTCAAGCTTTCACTGAACATTTCAAAACTTTTACTTCATTCCATCGTGAGCTCACTTGGTGTATCTTCTAGTCAATCAGATAACAGTGGGCAATTCTTATTTGGAACCAGATTGACATTCACATTTCCACCGCAAAGCGGTCATTCACTTTATCCCACTACAAAGCGGCTCATTTCATTCGGGTACACCGGTCCCCCGCACCCCATTTCCCACTCCCATCTTTCATGACATAGAAGTACACCCATTCTTTCTTGAAAAACTTGGGATACATAACTTTTGACAAAATTTGCACTTTGACACATTCCTTTCATTAAAACATTTGACTTTCCCATTTCGATGCCAATGTCAATGCATGCTTAATGATGCAATGACATGATAACGTGCATGCTTGGACATTTCCTTAAATACACATACTTGCATATGGTAAACCAAAAGCATTAGAATTTCGTAATTAATACGAATTCCAATTAAACACATAATTTCACATTAAACATTCAACTATGTTGAGAGAAGGGGAAGTTTACTTACTTGACATCCTTAGTATTTACCGTTATCTGGATTTGCAAGTGGAGGAGCCTCGGCTGCCCGTGTCGTCAGTGTACCAAAATCCTAGTTGTATCCATTCATTTAATAAAATATACTTTTAGTTCAAATTGATATATCCATCATTCCTTTAACATTAAACAAGTTAAAACAATAAATCTTCTTTTCCTTTTCTTTCTTATGATCATTTATTCCAAACAATGTATTAAGATATACTAAATACTTCCATACAATACTCGAAAGCAAAAGATTTAAATCATTCGACACAACATTTTAAGCTTAAGTGCTTGTTTGGTTTACATCAAATTATTCTCATTTTCTACAGTACTCAATCTCAACCATCCATTAAAAGTCAATCCCACGATATTTGACTTTTCAACCAAATTTCAACCTTCTATTCTACTAAAAATCACTATTCATTTTTAAAAACTCATTTTAACTAAAATCAAACACACATTAACTATTAAGGTACTTAAATCAAAACCAAAGTTTGAAAAATGTACACGCCTTTAAAATTTTCCCAAAATTTAGGAATTATAATTATTACTCACGTTCACACTAAAATCACAATTAAGTTAACTAAATTCCAAAATTCCATAATCCTTTACCAAATCCGGAAATTTCAACTGAAATTTAAAAGTAAATCTATAACTAACCATCTAAAACTAAAAATTCAAAATTCACATATCTCAATGTCACCTTATATTCAAACTTAAACCAAAATTATCAAAATTCTTACTAACAACTATAACCATTTAAGAAGTTTTCCCAATTAGACAAATTACAAATTTTCACTCATAGTTAAACATGAATAGTAAACTAACAGACTTAAATTCATAATTTATCAAAATCTGAAAATTTTAAACAAGGTTCCATTTTACTAAAATCAGTCAAAACAACCTAGATCTATAAATTCCAAAATTTGAAAATCACATGTATAGTATATACACTGTCATCATAAAGCTCCCAAATTTTGAATTTGACATTTAACATATGAAATGTAAACTAAAATTGAATCTGAATTTATATATGTAAACATAAAACCTGAAATTTACATACATACATATTATTCCCATACCGAAATTAACAATTGAGGTTAAAAATATGAATATTATATAGAGAATACATGTATTAACATCATATACATATACGTGTGTTCGTGTGTGAAAGTACGTGTGCGATTAGCAGTGTGCGTGTGTGATTTCATGTGCGGGTGGGTTGTTTCTCGCGTGTGTGGGTGCACGCTCGAGGGAAAGGGGGAAGAGAAAAGGTAGAGAGGGGTGCCCTACCGCGATGGAGATCGGTGGTGAGGTGAGCGGAAGTCGAGGCTGGCAGTAGCGGCGTCGCGTAAGAGGAAGGAGAGAACGAGAGTGAGACAGCGAGGGGAGTAAGGTGAAAGAGACGAGTCTGAGGTAGGTTTAGGATTAATGTTTAATCTTTTGAAATTTGCAATTTACTCCCTCATGTCTCCTCCTTTGTTTAATTAATCCCATAAGTTCTATTTACTCTCCAATTGCCACTAAACTTTCTCCCTCAACTTTCAATTTAACAAAATAAAATAGCAAGTAGCATGCTTAGGCAATAAAACAATTAATCACATAAAATTGCATGAAAACAATTTATAAGCATTTTAATTGGCACATTGATCGAGAAGACGTCCAAGTCCTTCCACTGAAAAAAAATAAATTCAACTTATATTCAATAATAGTTGCCAAATAAATAATTCATCATAGTATCATCATAGAAATTGGTTGATATTCAAGAAAGCACGTAAAACCAAAAGTGGTATTACATTAACAGTCATAGAGTACGACACAATCAATGGATATTCCCTTCTTTGATACCTAAAAGGTAGTCACGGATCTGGTGGAGTTAAAGTCATTTTTAGAATGAACACTTTATGTCCTGCATTACTTTGTGAGCATCCAAAACATGATGTCCAAGTTTTATTATGACCAATCTTGTTCCATTGTACAATCCCACAAAATGATCAATATTTCTTAACAACATAACAGGAGTGCCAACCTTCAATTGCAACTCATGATTAGGTACACCCTAACATCTTATACCATTGAAGAACTCCGGAGTGTGTAGATCATCTAGTAAATCAATATTGGAATATGTCTGGAAGCTTCATCCAAGCTTAGATATGTATTTCCCCCTGTTTCATTGAAAGAGACCATGTACTCATTGACCATTTCAAAAACCTCAAGCATTAGGGCCAAAATGGCACTTTCCTGCAAATATGAAGGGTTGTTGACTATTTCTGAGAAATTTGGATATGTACACTCCAATATTGAGGCAACCAAGTCCTCAGTCCCTTTTATCAGTAAATCATCATGTATTTTAATTGAAGTATGCACATCATTTGGCCCACCAATTGTACCTCCCCAATACTTGAAATCCAATCTGAGAAGGAATTTAACTCTCCAAGATCAATGTCTGAGTTTGTCCTTTGAAGCCTCACATTCTTCGTCAATTTCAAAATTTTATAATGTTTCCATAAGTATGAGGAGTTAATAGTTGCAAGCACGATATCTTGCCTGGTACCCTTTGGAATAACAGGCAATATCTTTCTGAAATCTCCTCCAAAAAGAACAGTTTTACCTTCGAACTATTGTGTCAAGCTCAGAGGATTGCTAAGTCTTAATATCTATCTCATAGTCTTGTCTAACGCTTCAAACAATATCGGTTTATCATAGGAGTTTCATCCCAAATGATAAGATCAGTTCTGACGATTAGCTCAAAAAAAGGACTACCTTGTTTAATGTTTCAGGTTGAATCTTCTGTAGGAGTTAGAGGAATAACAAATCTAGAATGAGCACTTCTACTGCCCAGTAGAAGAAGAGATGCTGATTATTGTCCAATTTTACTTATTTTAAAGAAGTAAATAATTGAAAAAAATACAATTTTGGGATATAAATTTTGTTATTTAGAGTAAAATTTATTAAATATTCAATTTTATTTGTTTAACTCTAAATTTACTTTAATTGCTAAAAATTTCATTTATTTGATTATAGGTATATTCTGGACAAGTTCAACCCAAAAATCCATAATTTAATGGACCTAAACACTCACCTTCCAGCCCAACCTAGCTCCCTCACTCTACAAAAGAAAGGAGCCCAGCAGCACCTTCATCCCTCTCACCCTAAACCCCTGACGTTTCTCTCTCACTTTCACCTTGAATGTTCTTCCAGCCATCTTCCCTCACAACACCAGCAGCCGCAACCCATTCTCTGTATCCATCTCCTCTGGATGCTCACTCCTCACACACGTAACCAACCACTCTCTGCCTCGTCTCTCTTCCTCACCACTTCCAGCCGCAAGGAGCCTCTGTCTTCTCTCAGTACTTCAGCCGCAACTATCATCTTCTACAACCTGCTTCTCACGCATTCTCTCTATTGGACCTCCAGCCGCCTTCTACCTCTCTGCGCATACACCACCAGACCTCTCCCTCACGTCTCTCTGTGTGTCACCTTCAACAGCCAACCTTCTCTCCTCTCTCACGCAACCAACTTCCTCAGCATCCTCCTTCCACAGCCGCAACCCGTTCCTTCTCCCTCTACCTCCTCCCAACAGCAACACACAGCCCCTCTGTGTGTGCTGTCTCTATCTCTACAAAAAAACTCCAGCCGTCTTCTCCTTCTCTGCCTCTGTCTTCTCCCATCTTCTGAAACCGCCAGCCACAGCTCCGTTTTCTCTCCTCCCTCACCAACTTCAACAGCCATAACACAAGCCGTAGCCACTTCTCTGTCTTCCTCTAACCCAGCCTGCAACGTTCACAACATCAAGCAGCAGCAGCCCCCCCAGCAGTCACGCATCACTGGAGCAGCAGCTCCCTCATTCCAGCAGCCTCCAACACACGCAGCCAGCCCTCTTTAAGTGATTTGTTCTAGTTCAATTTCATATATCTTGCTTAGAATTTTAGTTGTTTCAACCTTCAATTATTGTTTTAGTAATTTCAGATTTTAGATGTTATTTGGTTTTGAGAAATGTTTTGGTTATTGAATTTTCACTTCCAGTTTGAATTTCATTTCTAGTAATAGTTATGTTTTGTTTGAATTTTATTTTAGTTAATTTAATTATGTTCGGCTAAGTTATATTTGAGGGGAGTTATTCTTAGCCTCAATGGGTGAATGTTAATTTTCTATAGATGAATTCTTGTTATTGATAAGGGTTTACAAACTATTTTAAATTTTCAGATTATTTTACTTGAATGAATGTCGCTGATGTGGTATGTATTGAATATGCACACAACATGCTCGATAAAATGTCGTAAAATAAATTGACTAATTTTCTTACTAATGTGTTTAAATCGTATCGATATCAAAAAAATTCACACTAATCTTATTTGAAAAGCCCAATTGATAGCAAAAGAATAACTCCACTCAAATTTTCCTTTCATTGCAATTTAATTTTATCATCTTTTTATTCATTTAAAAACAATTGAAATCATAGTTTAAGTTTCGAATTTAGCAAATATTACGATACCAATAAAATCCCTAGGAAGAATGACCCTGGATTATTGCTAGGCTACAACTTGACCCCTTTATACTTGGAGGGTAGATTTAACATCTATATTACTTGATGCAACAGTTAATACAGCCTATCCTTTCATCGTAATGCTACAGATAGGGTTTTTCATACAAACGTCTTTCCTGTACCTCCATACCCATAAAGAAAGAATACCCTACCTTCACCCTTATCAACAAAATGAATTATTGTTTTATAGACATTTCGTTACTCATCTGTAACATTCTATTCAAAGCTATTGTGTTCTTCTTCCAAGCATTAGGGCCAAAAAGGCTCTTTCCTACAAATATGAAGGGTCGTTGACTCTTTCTGAGAAATTTGAATATGTACACTATTGAGGCAACTAAGTCCTTAGTCCCTTTTACGAGTAAATCATCAAGTATTTTAATCAAAACATGCACATCATTTGGACCACCAATTGTACCATCTCCAATATTTGAAATCCAGTCTTAAAAGGACCTTAACTCTCCAGGATCAATATCTGAGTTTGGCCTTTGAAGCCTTATATTCTTCATTAATTTCAAAACTTTACAATGTTTCCATAAGTACGAGGAGTTTATAGTTGCAAGCACTATATCTTATCTGGTACCCTTTGGAATGATTGGCAATATCTTTCTGAAATATCCTCAAAAAAAAAAAAAAAAAACAACTTTACCAATGAACGATTGTGTTAAGCTCAGTGGATTGCTAAGTCAATTCTATATCTAATTCGTATTACAATAATGTATATATATAAGAAATTATTTAGTCGGGTCCTCCAATTACTTCTCCTCGTGCCCACATTAATCAATATTTCATAATGTCATTTCATCATCTTGAATAACTTGGATGTATAAGTAAAACTATAAAATTGGTATTAAATTATTATTGTAAGGCACAAAAGTATACTGTTTTGCTTAAGAAAACATTCTATTTATCATAAATTTTAATTACTTAATATCAGTAATTTTTTAAAATTAGATAAACAGTCATTTTTTTAATTGAACTTTTTAATCGCGGGGACGGGTCTGGGGTTGAGACCACCATCACCGTCCCCAGTTCATGCTATATAAAATAAATTCTAGTATTCTGCTGCATTATGTTTGAATAGTCATGCACTACGATTGAACTCACACCATTTTGAAAAGTAAGACGAAAGTAATCCAAGTTAATCCATAATCTTTATAGGAAAATTTTGCTTCTTTAGAATCAAATGTATTCAAGCAATTATTTCTAACGAATCTTGTTCTAAAAGGTTTAGCGATGTCGTGTAAAACTAATTAGCCTACTAAACTTTTTTATAATTTATAAAGTGAAATTCAAATCAAAGGTACTAGATGCATAATTTTATGAGGAGAGGTTCATGAGCTAAAATCGTATTATGCAAAAGAGAAAAATTATATTTATAACCTTTGAACATGACCATTCGTTCAGAGGTCTTGGTTTTCTACAAACTATAATTTTTTTCCAACTGTGATATAAAACCTTGCAAATACACAAAGAAATTAAGGTTAAACACAATAATCAACAGATTGACAAATGAATTTGAAATTATATGAATTCAATTTAAATGAAGTGCTGTAAAAATCCCTGTAATTACATAACGAGTAGCCATGTGAGGATGAATCGAGGGCTCAAAATCTGCCCAATAAACCAGAAAGGCAACACCACACGAAGAAGGCTAGAAGAACACTTTGAGGTAACCCAAAACACCACCTATTTCACCAAGAAAGCACCGAAAAGAGATGCAAGTAGCATTGAGGTAGAGGTTCGGTTTCAACCACAAAAGGAGGAATCGACGGGATCCAGCCACGAAAGGGAATCGGCGTCGGACAGAAAGCAACAAAGAGAATGGATAGTGGGCTAACAAAGAGAGGCTTAAGTGTTCCATGTGTTTCCCGAGAGTGAAAGAGTCAGAGTAGATATATGTAGGTTTATGTTAATTAGGTGAGTAGATTAGGGCCTAATTAACCCGAGTAGCCTATCGAATCCACCCATCGAGCAACAGGGCCTTCAACCCAATTAAAACCTCAAGATATGGGTAGTAAAGTCTCTAACTCTTCTACCTCATGGGTTGCACTAATTGTGGTTATTGGACAGGATAAATTCTTCGATCATGGGCCAAAGGCCGTGAAGTTTTATTATTCTGACACGATGTTTCATCACCACCCTTGAGGTTTGTTTGGGACCCAATTTCCCAACAAACCTCTACCTTGGTACCGAACAAACCTGTAAAGACAAAATAACACATGCTTAGTGAATATAAAATTAAAATCCTAAACAAATTATAACTTTACATACCTGTACCAATATTTAGAAATGAGAGACAACTTCTAAATTTTACCAGCTTGACCACTTTAGTGCCCATATCTGCAGGGTTATAATTTGTATGCACTCTCTCAAGTTTGATCTTGTCTTGAGGAACAATAATTCTAACAAAATGCAACCTAACATTAATATGCTTAGTGCATTCAAGAAAAACATGATTCTTGCATAGATGAATGGCTGACTAACTATCTGAGTATATAGTTATATTTTCATTTAAGGAACCTAATTCCTTGAGTAATCCTTTAAACTACAAAGCTTCTTTAAAGGTCTCAGAAAACATCAATATATTCAGATTCAATAGTAGAGAGAGCAACAATGTGTTGTAGTTGAGACTTCCAACTAACACACGAGTCACACAAAGTAAATACATAAGAGAAAGTAGATTTCCGATTATCTCTATCTCTACCATAATTAGCATCAGTAAATACTTTTAATTCCACATTATTAGATTTATATGTATAGATTAAACCCACGTTACATGTATCCTTTAGATACATGAGTAACCATTTCAAGGCTTTCCAATAAGTGGGACCTGGATTAGACATATACCTCCTCAAACTACTAATAGCAAAGGCCAAATCTGGTCGAGTACACACCATCAAATACATCAAAGAACCAATCACATTAGAGTAAGGAATATTACTCATATAAGATATTTCTTTTTCATTAGTAGGTAATTGTTCTTTAGATAAAACACAATGGTTACCAAGAAGCACAGAAGAAGGTTTACAACTAAGCATACCAATCTTCTTTAACACCTTTTGCACATAAGGAGTTTGATACAAGAATAAATAAGAACTAGACCTAATTCTTTCAATTTCCATACCTAGAATTCGTTTAGCATGGCCTAGGTCCTTCATATCAAGTTCCTTGTTTAAATCACTCTTAACTTTGTATACAATCTCATGTTAGAATCAATCAATAACATATCATCCACATAAAGTAACAAATACACACACTCATCAGTGTTGTGGTACATGTAGTACAAACAATGATCAAACTCACTCCTCTTGAAACTAATAGATAACACACAAGAATCAAATATCTTGTACTTCTACATGGGAGATTGTTTTAAACCATGTAAATGATTTTTTAAGAAAACACACATGATCAAGTTTTTCTTTATCTTCAAAACCTTTAGGTTAATACATAAAAATTTTCTCCTCAAGATCCTCATGTAAAAAAGCAATTTTCACATCAATTTGTTCAAGTTCCCAGTCATAGTAAGCAACAAAAGCAAGCATTACTCTAATTGTGGTATACTTAACAACGGGAGAGAAAATCTCATTATAATTTACCTCTTCATTCTGTGTGTAACCTTTTGCTACTAATCTAACCTTATATCTCACAGGCTCACTCTCAGTGGTACCCTCCTTAACCTTGTAAACCCACTTGCATCCTACAATGATTTTATCCTTAGGTTTGAGCACTAGTACCCAAGTTTGATTCTTATAGAGAGAATCCATCTCATCTCTCATGGCACTAACCCAATCTTTACTATTTTCACCCTTCATAGCCTCTTCATAGGTACTGGGTTCCTTATCACCTAGGTCTTGGCAACTGGCATAGACATAGACATAGGAGGACATTCTTTGGGGTTCCCTATGTGGTCTTCTTTCCCTATATCTAGCTAACTGATAGCCATCTAAAGGGTTCTGGTCAATAGGATGATGTTCAACATCATCAGCTTCTATTTCTGATTCTACATATGTCTGATCTTGTTGGGGGTTACTCCCCACCTCACTCCAGGGAATGGGAATAGGGACTGTAATGTTCTCCACCTCGGTGGAAGATTCATCTCTACCTATCTCTTGCTGTTCTTCTTTCTTTAGACACGGTATCTAAGATTCGTTAAAAGTAACATCTCTATTAATAATTATTCTCACACCATTTTGGCTTCTGTCCCACAACCTATACCCTTTAACATCTTCATGATATCCTAGAAAGACACACTTTCTAGCTCTAGGTTCAAGCTTTCCCTCACTCTGATGGGAAAATGCACTACAACCAAAAGTTCTAAGCATAAAATAATCAGAACATTTTCCTTACCACTTTTCACATGGAGTATTACCATTTAAGGCAACAAAAGGAGTCATATAGCACGCAGTTATAACACCTTCAACCCAAAAAGATTTAGGTACACCAAAACTTAACATCATACATCTAACTTTATGAAGTAATGTACGATTCATCTTTTCAGCTATCTCATTTTGTTGGGGAGTGTAATGCTCAGTCCTATGTCTAGTAATACCACTATCTTTACACATATTATCAAAATCAGAATTGCAGAATTCAAGACCATTATAAGTTCTCAAATATTTTATACTTTTACCTATTTGGTTCTCCACCTGTGTTTTCCATGTTTTAAATTTAGCAAAAGTTCCAGATTTATCTTTTAGCAAATATCCACATGTGTCTGGAGAAATCATCAATAATAGATAGAAAATATTTGTTATCACCAAAAGTGGGATTGCTCCCGGGACCCCATAAATCAAAATGAATGTATTCAAGAATTCTAGATGTCCTGTGTGTGCTGGATGCAAAAAACATCCTGTGATATTTACCAAGCACACAATGATCAAAAAATGGCATATCAGACACCATATCCTTCCCAAACACACACTTGTCATTTAGATATTTTAGACTCTTAAACACTAATGTGTGCTAGTTTATTGTGCCATTTTTGTGTGTGATCAGTGTCAATTGAGACAATAATGTGCCTTTGACCACCAACTACCTTAGCATGCATTATGTAAATGCCACTTTTTCTAATGGCCTTAAAGGTCCTAAACGCACCCTTAAATATTTTAATCATCCCATCACCAAGTTCCCCAATAAAACTTGTACTTTCCAATTCTCCCACAGATAACATATTTCTTCCCATATGAGGAATGTACCTAACACACTTCAAGGTATACACAAAGCCATTTTCAAATTTGACAGTAACATCACCAACACTTGTAATGTTATATGAGACTCCAACCCATGCAACAACATGATCATGGCCAGACTCATGCAAGTGATCAAACCAATGCTTAGGAGAAGTGACATGAAAAGATGCACCAGAGTCAAGAATCCATTCATCAATATGAGAGTTCATTGACGGGTTAATTTCACTGGACTTGGGATTTAAAAGGACGTAAACCTCACTAGGTTCACTATGTTTTCGTTACACAATGTTTGCCTCCCCTTGTTCACTTCCCTTTTTTTAAATTTATTTTTCTCCTTATTGCAATCACTAATGAAGTGTCCTAACTGTCCACAGTCATAACACTTCTTTCCCGTAACTTAACCCTGTTATTTAGTTCTACTTCTACCTTTTTTTCTTGCCACCACCACTTTGCCAACTCCAACTATTACTACCACCCTTAGTTTGAGATCTACCTCTCATAAAGTGGACCTCTCCGTGTTTTATCTCGCCTTCTTCAGCACTCATCTCTCTATCCTTGCTCTTAAGTGAATCAATGACTACCTCCGAGGTAAGGGTCTAACTCCCATACATGATAGTGTTCTTAGCTTCCTTATAGATGTTAAGAACGACATTTAATAAAATTATGACCTTATATTCTTCAGACACTTCATCACCACAATTTGTGATATCTTGCACAAGTTTATTGAAAATATCAAGATTGTTATCTAATTCCTTTGAAGGATCGATTTTGAAACTGAAAAAATTTTCAAGTAAGAAAAGTTTGTTTTTGGTGAATTGTGTTGAGTAAAGTTCTTACAACTTCTAAAGATCTTCAGTGGTTTCGTGTTTACCAACTTTTCATAAAACACTATCAGATAAGTGCAAGATAATGGAAGTATAAACAAGTTTATTAAATTCCTTTTTCTGTTTATCAGACATAGTAGCGGGAAATGAATTATCAATTGCTTTTGAAACAATTTGTTTTATCAACATACCTTTCATTTTCTATTTCCGTATAGAAAAATTGCATTTTCCATTAAAGATACTCAGTTCAAAATGATGTACAAACATAATTCCAAAAATAAGCAACACAACACGAAGAAAAATAAGTAGCTCACAAAGAATTACACAAAGAATCTTAAATGACAGCAATATACACTGTTCTAGATTCTAAGGATTCCGTGAGACTCAAAGGATCTCAGGTCAAGAGAATCTTCGACATGAGTAAAGTTCAGATAACAGTTCTAATATCAACGCAACCAGGAAAAAAAGATAATCACCAAGTTATATCTAAAAAGATATAAAACAACAATATAATCACTGATGCTGTAAAAATTCCTAACCTTGACGTGGCAGGATCTGATGATACTTGATTGTTGGAAAAGATCAATGAATTCTCCTTGGATGACCTGCAAAAAAGGCGAGGAGTATTCTCCCCATCGCCCCTCCGGTGTGAGAATCAGTTTTCTGGAGAAAAGTAGAGAGAGAATATTTAACTGAAAAACGTAGAAACAATGAATGAATAATATGTGACCAAAGAGGCTGTATTTATAGGGTTAAAAAGCCCATCATTATCCTTAATTAAAGAAGGAATCCTCTTGGTATGAAGTTACCTTTTATGAAGAGTTCTTAACTTACAAGGATTTAGTTTCCTTTTGGTAGGAGGTTTCCTTATGGATAGCGTATTACCTTGAGGCCCAATAATATGGCCTATGAATGAAGCCCATAAATGAATATGGTTTCGAAGTCCTATCTATTCCGGGCTTATATGCGTGATGGGGCCGGGACGTGCCGACCATAGATTTTACAGTCCCTGAGATTTGATGATGAGGTCGGTGCAATTCGACCTATCGTGGCAAGCCCGGGCATTTGAGATTGCCTTTAGATAAATGGACTAGAGCTCGGGCAACATCAAGTCGGGATCATAGACCGGCCATTTTATCAAGATGGGCCGATCTTGTTACATTCCAAACACCCGGCCTATTTTAGGACAACTTAAAATTTCCATGATCATTGGCCCCCGTGCATTAGGGATTGGCGATTGATGCCTGAATGCATTTATCCTCTGATAGCTGTTACATTTATTGATGACGCGTTTTGCCAACTATTATATTTTGATTAATTTGTTGTCATTAATAGTGTGCAAACAGATTGCTGCCACGTGTCCAAGGTGAAAGGCAGAGATTCAAAAATTTTCCCGCCTGTTTTCGCATATATATATGTGGTCCCTATCCTCTCATTCTTTTTACATTGCGATTTTGTGAGAAACCAGAGAACTCCTCGAGCGTGTAGCACAATCTCATTGTCAAACAACATTTCCTTTAGGTAAGCTCGGCCACGCCCAACCTTTTTTAATTACGTAACTTATTCTTAGGAAAAATGGCCAGGCAGGTTAACATAACCGACCTTAGGGAAGTAGAGAACCTAGAAGAACCCTTAGAGGTCGAGCCAATAGGTTTCTACCAACCCCCACCTTCCTAGGATGAGGAGTCGGGTGGTGAGGAAGGGGTAGATGATGATATTGACCTAAGTAGAGGGTCGAGTGAGACCGACCTGGAGCTCTCGACCTTTAACAGTAGGATGAAGGAGCACATGGTTGAAGCTGATATGAGGAAGTTCGAGTTGTCCGAGGAGTACATAGCCCAGACTCCAGAGGCAGATGATGTTTCTTACCACTGCCGGGAGGGGGAGATGGTGGTATTTCATGAGTCTCTCATGGCCAGGCTTAGGTTTCGATTACACCACTTCTTCATCGACTTTCTTCTCACAGCTAGTATAGTCCCTGGGCAACTCGCACCCAATGGGTGGAGAATCCTAGTTTATTTCTTTGTTTTATATAGGAGTTTAGGAATTGAGCCCACAGTTGACCTGTGTAAGTGTCTTTTGGACTTGAAGTATTTGCCTCGATGCAACTGCTTCGTCTACTTAAGTGGGAAGGGACGTTTTGAAGTTCCCTGAGTTCCTTCCTCCATAAAATACTGTAAGGAAAGATTTTTCTTTATAAAGCCTCGGGCTGGGGAAAACCTTTTTTTATCAACCTTTAGGAGACCAGACGTAGATAGCTTTAACAGGATGGAGAATAAGAGCGAGGAGGAGATGGCAGACCTTGTTGCTAATGTTGTTAGGGTATGTGACTTCGGCCTGTTGGCTGAAGAGGCCTCAGACTTGACAACAAATGAGATTTTGAGCCAGGCCGGTCTTGACCTTCAGCCCGGTAGTTCTCGGCCTTGTTTTAGCCCTTACTTCACTGCTCATCCCCCCTTTTTTTGTACTACTCTGCAGGGATGACTTTTGATGGTGACAAGCTCAGGAAGGCGATTGAGGAGAGGGGGGGAAATGCTTCGCAAAAGAGGAAAGACGACGGGGTCTTGTGGCGTCGTTACCAGAAGAGGCCACTCAAGGAGCAGTCTGGGCATGGGGAAACCTCTAGAAGGAACGAGGTTCCTCCTCCTCCCAGAGTGAGTGGCCGGGACTCTCGACGCCAGCCTCCATGGGAAGAGCTGGCTCCTGAGCCTGCTCCTGAGGGTCCCACGTTGGCCTATCTCCGAGAAAAAATGGAGGGAGGTCTTCACCCCGGTCTTCTAGAAAAGTACTATGAAGAGGTCGCACTTGAGAAAGGGGTGGATCATTTTATGAATGCCACGGTTAAGATATGTTTATATCCCCGTGCTTATACTTAGTATTTTCAAACCTTCTTGAAAATGTTACTAAGTCTTCATCTTGATTACCAATTGATCAGCATTGGCCGGGGACTGATCAATCAGGGTGTCAAGCACGGAGAGACTTCGAGCCAGCTCTTTTCACTCAGTCCAATACGAGGCAACCAAGGCTCTGGCTGCAGAGGAGAAACTGGCTCATGTGGAGTTGGACTTGGCCTTAATGACCTAAGACGGAGACCTTACCCAGGAGGAAAATATAAGGCTTGTGGAGGAGCTTCGCCGGGCACGGGAAGAGGTCGAGGCTGCCCAGGTCGAGGTTGTAGAAGCCTATAAAAAATCCGAGGAGTATGACTTGGCTCTGGACAACTACGCCTTGGAGTCGTACTCTCAAGGAATGAAACAGGCCCGAGCTTGGATCAAACTGCACGTTCCCGAGCTTGATACCAGCCCCCTCTCTCAATTTCCCCTGGGGATTGAAGGTCTTGACCTTACCCCATTCTTGGAAGAGGACGCCGAAGCTGAGGTCGGGTCCGACGAGGAGGCTGAAGACGCCAGTGATCATGATCCTCAGTAGTAACTCAATAGGATAATTTCTTGATGTATAGTCCGGGGTATGCCCCGAGGATCTTTTGTAATCAATTTTTGTCTTAAATGCAAAATACTTTGTCAAAAGCTCGCTTCTTTTACTATGCATTTTATTAATAATGTTTTCTAACTAAGGTCGGGAGTGCTCAACCTTTTCAACAACCCACAGAGTAAGTCGAGCATCTGACTCAGCGAAATTGAGGGAGATGCTTCAATAAGGTCGGGTATTGCCGACCTATTTTTTATTCGTGGGGTTGATTTCTTATGAACGCAGTAGGAATAATTTGTAATGTCTTTCTACGAGACAATGTAAATTATTCGAGGTAAATCTACATCGCTTTGCCTGGGTTATGCCCCGTAGACTTGTAAAACTTTCCTCATAAATGAGTTTGATTTTCACGCCTTTCACATGTATTTTGTTTTGAGTACGCAAGTTGCCTACAAATATTAAGTTGTTTGATTCTGTTTCTTGATAATTATATGGTCGGATAATGGCCAACCTTATATCATAGTTATAAGAATGGACCTAACTTTTTTTGTAGCATCAAGACTTTGAGTTGAAGACAATTGACTAGTAAGACCGGGTGTGTCCGACCATTTTAGTCAATTGACTAGTAAGACCTGGGAGAAATGTTTGATAAGATCGAGTGATACCGACCCCTATATTTTGCGAGAAATAATCAACGAGATCGAACTGGGCCGACCTTTTAATTTAAGCGAAGGAGAGGTTAACCTCTCCACTTTTCATAAGTGGAAAAATAACTTGTAATGTCTTGCCATGAGACATTGTAAATTATTTGATGAGAAATAATTTGTAACGTCTTTCCATGAGACCTTGTAAATTATTTGATGGGAAATAATTTGTAACATCGTGCCATGAGATCTTATAAACTATTCGTGGAAGAATAATTTGTAAAGTCTTGCCATGAGACATTTTAAATTATTCGATGAGAAATAATTTGTAACGTCTTGCCATGAGACCTTGTAAACTATTCGTGGAAGAATAATTTGTAAAGTCTTGCCATGAGACATTGTAAATTATTCGATGGGAAATAATTTGTAACGTCTTCCCATGAGACCTTGTAAACTATTCGTGGAAGAATAATTTGTAAAGTTTTGCCATGAGACATTGTAAATTATTCAATGAGAAATAATTTGTAACGTCTTGCCATGAGACCTTGTAAACTATTCGTGGAAGAATAATTTGTAAAGTTTTTCCATGAGACATTGTAAATTATTTGGAGGGAAATAACTTGTAAAGTCACGTGGATGACCTTGTAAGTCATTTCAAGATTTGGTCTTCTAGTGCTCATTCTTTGGAAGAAGTACTTTTATTGAAGGGGACTAAACGATGGGTCTCGTTAAAACCTTACCCAGAAAAATCCAGTGGAAAAAAATCTGGATAAGGAAAAAGAGTACCCATCCCTGACGCTGAAAGAAAGAACAATGGGCACGCAGGCCCGACCTTAACAATCATTGATGGACGTGCAAGTTCGGAGATAAAAAGATAAAATGGGTGCGCAGACTAGACTCTTCTATAACTAGATGACTTTGACCTTTAAAGGAATCGTGATCACCTGTAGTATGGCTTCAAATTTTCTACATTCCATGGCCGAGGAAGGGGCCTTGAATCCATTGTACGGAGGCTATATGAGCCCTTTCCCACCTTTTGGATAACTTCGTACGGTCCTTCCCAAATAGGTCCAAGTTTCCCAGGTTGATGACCGACAGCCTCACTTCGACGAAGGACAAGATCTCTGATGTGATCTGAACCAGGCATCGAGGGGCGAAGTCGAGCCATAGGCAATATGACAATGATCTACGTGCAAAACGGAGCAAGTTCCGTGTTGGAGTCGAGCCGAGAAGGCGAAAGGATCAAGCCGAGGCAAATAATCAAGAAATTGTGCAGAAAGTGTTTCACGACCGTAAAGATATTCCTCACGGCCGTAAAAATGGAATTGAAATTGATCACGGCCGTAACCTATTGATCACGGCCGTAACACCAAACTGAAATTTGAGACAGAATATTAGTTACGGCCGTAAACTAGATATTCACGGCCGTAACTCAAGATTTTCCAGATTTTCCGGTTTTTTCAATTAATTTATTTCCTTTTATTATTTTAGGTTATTTTCCTAATTTAGAATTTTAGTATAATTAGAATTCTATTTTGAGTAAATTAGATGCTAGGTTATTTTGCTTATTTATACGCTTTTCAATTCATTGTAAAAACAGTTAAGATTGATTTTGAGATTAATATAGTTGAGAGAGTTTTCTCCAATTGAAAGGTTGAGGAGTCCCTTTTGTGTTCTTCGAGAACAAATCCGACCTATCAAATATTGTGGAAATATTTGTGGCGTTGTACTTATCAAATATTCGCGAGAATATTTGTGGCGTGTCCGATTAGAATCTTATCAAGGAAATTGACAAGTCCTTGTGGTGTTTCGAAAACCTTGGATCTCGATTCCGCATCGTCAATTTCTTGCGTCGTGAATCTTGGGTCAAGGTCCTATCGTCAATCTATCTTTTAATTTCTGTTCAATTATTCGTGTTTTTGTTATTTTTCGTGTCAGATCTGATTTAGATCTTTCCTAGGGTTTTAGATTTCGTTATTCCGCGCGTTCGACGAGATTCCCCGACTGGGATCGCGTCATCTGGTATCAGAGCTTGGATCTATTTCAGATTCTTGCGTTTCTTGATTTTTCTTGTTCTTCGCGTTCTTCGTGTCAGTCATAAATTTTTCCAGTTTGATCCATAAGAGTCAGTCCCAGAAATTCAAAAGTGTTTTTCTTCTTCATTTTTCGTCCAAATTCAGTTCCGTTTTTTCTGCCATACTCGTAGTTTAATTCTCTGGCAGATTAACAAAAAAAAAAAAAAATTCGAAATTTTCCGAGAATTTTTTTCTAATTTTTTTTTTACCTTTCGTATCTTCCATAAATTCCTTGATTGTTGATCATTGATTTGATCTTGGGTGAAATTTGAAGGGATTAAGTGTGATACACGAGTGAAAATAAACACGAGAGGAATTTTTGTTGTCTTTGAAAGCTAACCATGTCTCGCAGGGAAAAATCTCCATCAACAGGTGACCACAAGAATTTTAAACAGATGGAGGCCATGAAGGTAAAATTTGAGAGATTGATGGCTAGGATGGAAAGAAGGGAAGTAGAACTTGCTCAATGGGAAAAGGAGCAACATCAGGCGGTTTCTATGGCTAGGAGGAGTAGTAAGCGTGAAAGTCATGCTAGGTTTGGAGATGGGGTGGATGACAGGTCATTAAGGGGAAAGGAAGAAGCAAAGTCACACCAATCAAAAACGGGAAAGTAGTGATCATGTTCACAAAAGGAGGGAGGAACCGACAACAAAAGGTAAAAATAATTCTGATTCCAAGCTTCTTAAGGATAAAAATATTAAGTGCTTTAAATGTTTGGAACGGGGTCACATTGCACTTGATTGTCCACTTAAAAAGGTTAGAGGTGATAGTGAAGGGGCTAAAAGTGTTGTGGTGGATGAGTCAATTATTGATAGGCGTGCTTTTAGCATTAGACGTAAGATGGATATTGTGGGTAATGTGGATGAGCAGAAGGATAATATTTTTCGCACTAGATGCTTAGTGAATGAAAAAGTTTGTAGCTTGGTGATTGACGGGGGAAGTTGTACTAATGTAGTTAGTACAATGTTGGTGGAAAAATTAGGCTTACCTTTAACGAAACATCCAACGCCGTATAAATTACAATGGTTGACTGAGTCGGGGGAAGTTAAGGTGAAGAGACAGGCCTTGGTGAATTTTTCTCTTGGTGGATATACCGATGAGGTAATTTGTGACGTGGTGCCAATGCAAATTAGTCACATACTGTTGGGGAGACCTTGGCAACATGAAAGGGCTGTGCTACATGATGGGTATACGAATAGATACAGTTTGGTAAAAGGGGGAAAAAAGTTTACTTTAATGCCACTATCTCCAACTGACGCCCTGAAAGATCAATTGAAAGTAAAAAGTGAGTTTGAGGGGAAAAACAAGAGAGTTGAGGCCACGACCTCAGAAAAAGGAGAGGGAGTGGAAATTAAAATTAAGAGCGTTGAGGCCACGACCTCAGAAAAAGGAGAGGGAGTGAAAAGTAAAGAAAAGAGGGTTGAGGTTCAAACCTCAGAAAAAGGAGAGACTGAGTGCAAAAAGCAAAAGAAAAGAGAGTCTACCACAAAAATGAGTCTATTTGCACTTACTCACGCTAACACATCCCTCCCTAGTTCTTTAAATTCTGTTTTACAGGTACCGAAGTCAAACCATAAGCTTAAAACAGGAAAGAAACTTGTTGGCAAAAATGAGCAGCCCAAAAGTCTAAAGGATCGCACGAGGCATAAAAATGATCACCGAGCCCAGGAAAACAGGAGGAATTTGAAAAGCCGACCAAAAATGGATTCGAGGTCGAATCCTTTTCAAGAGAGGGAGTATGACGTGATCCGAACCAGGCATCGAGGGGCGAAGTCGAGCCATCGGCAATATGACAATGATCTACGTGCAAAACGGAGCAAGTTCCGTGTTGGAGTCGAGCCGAGAAGGCGAAAGGATCAAGCCGAGACAAATAATCAAGAAATTGTGCAGAAAGTGTTTCACGGCCGTAAAGATATTCCTCACGGCCGTAAAAATGGAATTGAAATTGATCACGGCCGTAACCTATTGATCACGGCCGTAACACCAAACTGAAATTTGAGACAGAATATTAGTTACGGCCGTAAACTAGATATTCACGGCCGTAACTCAAGATTTTCCAGATTTTCCGGTTTTTTCAATTAATTTATTTCCTTTTATTATTTTAGGTTATTTTCCTAGTTTAGAATTTTAGTATAATTAGAATTCTATTTTGAGTAAATTAGATGCTAGGTTATTTTGCTTATTTATACGCTTTTCAATTCATTGTAAAAACAGTTAAGATTGATTTTGAGATTAATATAGTTGAGAGAGTTTTCTCCAATTGAAAGGTTGAGGAGTCCCTTTTGTGTTCTTCGAGAACAAATCCGACCTATCAAATATTGTGGAAATATTTGTGGCGTTGTACTTATCAAATATTCGCGAGAATATTTGTGGCGTGTCCGATTAGAATCTTATCAAGGAAATTGACAAGTCCTTGTGGTGTTTCGAAAACCTTGGATCTCGATTCCGCATCGTCAATTTCTTGCGTCGTGAATCTTGGGTCAAGGTCCTATCGTCAATCTATCTTTTAATTTCTGTTCAATTATTCGTGTTCTTGTTATTTTTCGTGTCAGATCTGATTTAGATCTTTCCTAGGGTTTTAGATTTCGTTATTCCGCGCGTTCGACGAGATTCCCCGACTGGGATCGCGTCAATCTCCCATTCCGAATTCTTTCTTCTTTACTCGGATATTGAACTTCTTGGTCATGGCCTGTTGATAAGCTGCTATTCTTAGTGATGCATTTTCCCTGACTTCTTCCAGAAAATCCAGACTTTCTCTCTATCCCTCAATATGGTTGGGTGATCCTGCAGCCATAGTACGGAAGCTCGGAATTGTTACTTCTATTGGGACAACGGCCTCCATTCCAAAGGCAAGCATGAATGGAGTCTCCCCTGTTGCAGTTTTGAATGTTGTTCGGTTGGTCCACAGTATTTCTGGGAGGAGATCGGGCCAATCACCCTTGGCACTGTCAAGGCGAGTCCTCAAGTCCTGCAAGATGAGTCTGTTTGTAACTTCAGCTAACCCATTACTCTGCGGGTGTGAAACGGAAGTCAATATGTGTTCTATTCCCAGGTTCTTCTAGAATAGTTTGAAGGCTTGGCACTCGAATTGACGCCCGTTATCTGTGATTAATGTCTTAGGAAGACCAAAACGGCAGATTATTGATTTCCACACAAAAGCTTCCAACTTTTGTTCTGTGATTACGGCCAGAAGTTCTGCTTCCACCCATTTTTTAAAATATTCCACAGTAACTGCTAAGAAATTGACCTGACCCCGAGCTATGGAGAATGTCCCAAGTATGTCAATTCCCCATTGAGCGAAAGGATATGGGCACATAATCGAGGATAGTTCTTCAGCGGGCTGATGCAATCGAGCTGCGAATCTTTGGCACTTGTCGCAAGCTTTTACATAATTGAGTGTGTCCTTCATGGTTGGCCAATAGTACCCGTATTGTATCAACTTCAATACCAGAGCTCTTGCTCCCTTGTGTCCTCCACAAATTCCTTCATGAACCTCGGCTATAGCAAGGGCTGCCTCTTTCGGAGTTAGGCATCGCTGGTAAGGGAGTGTGAAACTTCGACGGAACAAGGTATTCTGTAATAAGGTATACCTCGGGGCCCTTGCTTTGATTCTTCTTGCTTCTGCCTTGTCATCCGGAAACTTTCCTGATGTTAAATACTCAACAATCGGATCCATCCAACAGGGTTGATGATCTGAAATATCCATAACATATTGCTGATGTGTAGTACTGGGCTCATGAAGAGTTCACACGAATACGGTTCTCTCTAAGTGGTCAAGATTGGAAAAAGTTAATCTTGACAGAGCATCTGCTTTATGATTGGTGGACCTTGGAATCTTGTCTATGCGGCAAGACTTAAACTTCCTCTGCAAGTCCAAAACCATCATTCTGTAAGATGACATTTTTTCATCTTTTGCTTCAAAAGTGCCGTTCACCTGCTCTACCACTAAATTTGAATCACATAAGACTTTGACGTGCTCGACCCCTAGGTGTTGAGCTGCTTGAAGTCCGGTGATAACATCTTCATATTCTGCATCATTATTAGTTGCTGGGAAATCAAACCTTATTGCACACTGAATTTCCATTGTGCCATCATCTTTCTTCAGTATGATTCCGGCCCTCGAGCCTGCGGCATTCGATGCTCCATCCACTTGCAAATTTCACGTGACATCTTCCCTGTCATGACCTGTTGGCCCCCGAGGTCGACCTGTGCTTTTATAGAAAGTCGAGGTCTGAACTCAATATCATATTCCCCAAGCTCGATTGACCATTTGATTTGTGAGGACAGTTATGGCATGGGCTTGGAAGTAAGGTCTTAACTTCCTGGCTGCTATGACCAAGGCAAGTGCGACCTGTTCTGCTAATGTGTATCGGGTTTCTGCGTCCAACATCATCTTGCTGACGTAATATACCGATTTTTGGGCCTTCCCTTCCTCTTTAACCAAAACGGCGCTCACAGCATGATCAGATACGGCTAGATACAAGAACAGATTATCTCCTGTATTTGGCTTCACCAATATTGGAGGAGTACCCAAATATTCTTTCAACTTCCTGAAGGAGACCTCGCACTCCTCGTCCCATTTGAAGTCTTTGTTTACTCTGAGAGTTTTGAAGAAGGGAAAGCATTTGTCCGCTGCCCTTGACATAAATCAGCCCAATGCTGCCACTCTTCCTGTAAGCTTCTGTACTTCCCTAATATTTCTGGGAGGTTCCATTGATGTTAGGGCCAAAATTTTATCTGGGTTAACTTCGATGCCTCTCTGAGTGATCATGAATCCCAAAAACTTTCCTGAGCTTACTCCGAAGGCGCATTTGGTGGGATTCAGTTTCATCCGGTGTTTTCCGAGTGTACAAAAAATGTCTTCCAAGTCAGCAATGTGGTCTTGCTTTCTCGAGCTCTTTACAACCATGTTGTCAACATACACTTCAATTTTTAGTCCGATGTGTTTAGAGAAGACCATGTTTACCAATCTTTGATAAGTAGATCCGGCATTCTTCAATCCAAAGGGCTTGACCTTATAGCAATATATTCCTTCATTTGCCATAAAGGAAGTTTTTTCCTGATCTTCCTGTGTCATCCGAATCTGATGATATCCCGAGAATGCGTCGAGGAAGCTGTAAAGCTCAGAGCCAGATGTGGAATCCACCAATCTGTCGATCCTGGGAAGAGGATAACTGTCTTTTGGACATGTTTTATTCAAGTCTGTGAAATCTATACAATCTCGCCACTTTCCATTCAGCTTCTTCACCAAGACCACATTGGCTAGCCATTCTGGGTACTTAACCTCCTTGATGAATCCTGCTTTCAAGAGTTTATCCACTTCTTCTTTTATTATCTGCCTCCGTTCTGTGGCAAACTGTATTATTCGCTGTTTTAAGGGCTTCTTATCGGGCATGACGTTAATCCTGTGTTCAACGAGGACGGGGTCAATCCCGGGCATGTCTTTAGTACTCCATGCGAATATGTCAATATTTCTCCTTAAACACTGTGATAGCTCTTCATTCATTAATTTGGGGAGTTCCTTCCCAGTTGTAAAGCTCTTTCTTTCTGAAACTTGAACTTCTTCTAGTTCCTCTACTGGCGACATTATTTCTTCCACGGGAAGTTCAATTGACATCAGATCTGTCTTACCCTTTCCAATACAGCTAATGTAACAACTCCTGGCTACCGATTGATTTCCCTGTACTGTCTCTATTCCTGCGGAACTCAGGAACTTGATTGACAGATGATACGTCGATACTATAGCTCTTCAGCTGTTTAGGAATGGTTTTCCTAAGATAGCATTGTAGGCCATAGGGGTCTTGACGACCTGGAATGGAGTCATCTTTGTTACCTGCTTTTCCTCTGATCCCAGTGAAGTAGGGAGGTCAATCAGGCCTTCGGGTTTCACTGTTCCCCCACCAAAGCCAGTTAGCGGAGTAATGACCTGTTGAAGCCGATCTCTGGGTAGTTGCATCTTGTTGAAGGCTTCCAAGGAAAGGACATTGGCTGCACTTCCATTATCAACTAGCACCCTTCTTACATCAAATTTTACGATTGTGGTATCGATGACAACGGCGTCGTCATGAGGATACGAAATTCCTTCCATATCAGCGTTATCGAAGCTGATGCTGTTTGAATTTTCATGGTCATGATCTCCAGACCTTTCTTCCCAATCACCTAATGCCCGGGCATAATTCTTGCATGCGTTGTTTGAATCACCTCTAGATGCTATTCCTCCAAATTAAAGTTTATGGTACCAGCGGATCTATTTTTCTCTTCCCCTTTTCCACGCTCTTTATTGTCTTTCTTTATGTAGTGCCCCAGGAATCCTCTTTTTATGAGGGCTTCTATCTCCTGTTTTAATGTTCTGCACTCATCCGTGGTATGGCCCGAGCTCTTGTGAAAGTCGCAATACTTATGTCGGTTATTTTCGTCGATTTTCCCTTTGATAGGCTTGGGCCATCGCAAGTCCTCAAGCCCCTTGATCTCCATGAGAATGTGGGATCGATGTGCATTCAATGGAGTTAAACTCTGATGCCTGTAGTTATTTCACTTCGTGTTAGGCCGGGAAGAGTTCTTTTCATCCTCTTGCCTTGACCTCTTATTCCCTTGCTTGCGGATGAAGACTGCGCTACTGTCCCATGCACTTGATCCTGTGCACAAACTGACAACAGTGTTTCCTCCATATTTATGTACTTCTCGGCTCTTCTGAGAAGCTCCGTTACATTCAAGGGCGGATTCTTGGACAAGGACATTCTGAATTTCGGACCTCGAATAGCCAAGGTCAGGGCCGAGATGGCTGATGAGATGTGGAGATCCGGAATCTGAAGTCTTTCAGCGTTAAAGCGAGTCATGAACTCTCGTAGTGTTTCATTCTGTCCTTGCCTTAACTGCATGAGGGAATCGGCGGTTTTCTTGATCCTTTTGCTACTTGCAAAGAAAGCTGTGAATTTCTCAGTGAGATCAGCGAAGGAAGAGATGGATCCTGGAGGTATTGTAGAAAACCAGTCTCGTGCTGAATTTGTTAGGATTTGCGGGAAGGCCTTACACAAAATCTGATATGGAGCATTCTGCATGTCCATGACATCAGTGTAGGTATTCAAGTGGTTGTTAGGATCTGCTGTTCTATCATATTCCTTTATCCGAGGATACTTAAACCATTCTGGTAAGGGGAATGCTGTTATTTCAAGAGTAAAAGGGGTTCTTCTTATGAATGACGTCCGACCTTGTGTATTCTGCCGTATTCCATCAGTAATTCCTTCCTGAATGATCCTTGAGAGCTCTTTCTGTGTCAAGTTGGCAGATCCCTCAGTCATGGGATGGGCACCCTCAATTCCCGTGGAGTTGTCAGCCACGGGATTAACTGGCCTGCGATCTTCCCTGGGAATCTTTCCTGGAGTGTTCGGGTCAGGTTGCGCTTGATGATTATTCTGTTGTTGAAGAGCTTGACGGAGTTCACGGAGCTGCTGCTGAAGTTCGTTGAAATCTTCTCGACTAACGGGTTCATTTTCGGGTGTGATTTCTGGGTTTTGTGCTTCTCCAACATCTTCAAGAGGTGGAGGGTTTTCCTCCTCAGCCGAAGTATTGGTCGGAAGAGGTTGACCTGTGGATGCGGAGGGACGAGCTTGACGTCTATTAACCATGGTTGATCGAATCTTTTCCCACAGACGGCGCCAATTGATGTTGTAAAAAATCCTAACCTTGACGTGGTAGGATCTGATGATACTTGATTGCTGGAAAAGATCAATGAATTTTCCTTGGATGACCTGCAAAAAAGGCGAGGAGGATTCTCCCCGTCGCCCCTCCGGTGTGAGAATCAGTTTTCTGGAGAAAAGAAGAGAGAGAATATTTAACTGAAAAACGTAGAAAACAATGAATGAATAATATGTGACCAAAGATGCTGTATTTATAGGGTTAAAAGGCACATCATTATCCTTAATTAAAGAAGAAATCCTCTTTGGTATGAAGTTACCTTTTATGAAGAGTTCTTAACTTACAAGGATTTAATTTCCATTTGGTAGGAGGTTTCCTTATGGATAGCGTATTACCTTGAGGCCCAAGAATATGGCCCATGAATGAAGCCCATAAATGAATATGGTTTCGAAGTCCTATCTATACCGGGCTTATATGTGTGATGGAGCCGGGACGTGCCGACCATAGATTTTACCTTCCCTGAGATTTGATGATGAGGTCGGTACAACTCGACCTATCGTGGCAAGCCCGGGCATTTGAGATTGCCTTTAGATAAATAGACTAGAGCTCGGGCAACATCAAGTCGGGATCATAGACCGGCCATTTTATCAAGATGGGTCGATCTTGTTACATTCCAAACACCCGACCTATTTTAGGACAACTTAAAATTTCCATGATCAATCATCAATTCATACTATTTATATTTTCCAACTGAATTGGGCCACGTCATTTGATTCCGGTCAAATTGCATTGACTTGGACCGGACAATCTTTAATTTTATTTATGCTATGTCCAATAATGTCCTCATTTAAGTTTATTTCATTAGAATAAAATTTGTAAAATATAATTTTTTTTTTTTTTAAATGTGTGATAAAAGAGTAGAAAGAAATTTGAATTTTTATATTACAGAAAAAATTTGAATTTACAAGTAACTTTTTCTATTGAAAGAATGTAATTGGACAAAATAAATTTTAAAAATGAAGCTCAAACATTTTCTATATTTTGTTAAACTCACGGTACTCATAATTTCTTTACTTTTTAACTGTACATTTTTTTTATAATAATAATAATAATAAAAAAATAATAATAAATAAATAATCGATTTTCATTTCTTTCCAAACAAATATCAAATACGCACAATTGAATAGAACCAACAAATTCAACTTATTTTCTTCAAATAATTTCATTTAATGGGATTGCCACATAAAATAAAATAATATTCTCAACACTGTGATACCATGATGCAGAAATGCTGGCACAATTGAACACCTCTAATGGTATATCCTTCCATTTCTCTCCTCCTAAATTATCTCCCTCACCAATTCAGCCGCCGCTACCCCAACTGCTCGCTACCAAAAAATCCTTATCTAATCACCGGTTTCTCTTCGAATTGCGACCGTTCGTTTGCAGTTCCCGGCGGTGGGACTCGAATGCAGAGTCCTCGAGAAACTTCAATTTCGAGTATAATGATGATGAGGATGAAGATGATGAAAATTATGAAGAAACGAAGCAATGGACTGAGGTTTTTGAGGATTATATTGATAGTATATGGATATTTAAGGTGACCAACCCTTCTCTCTTTATTCTTGCATTTTTCAAGTTTTACAATTCTGTGGTTTGGATTAAGATAAGAGGAAGCATTTGCTTAAAATATATTTGGTTTTTTGGGAGTAAAATTCAATTTGAAAACAATGACTAACATATGGGGCCGGTTGTTGATATCAAATTTCATGTGTTTGGGCTGAGCAATTGGGGAATGTTTGTAAATATTGTGCTCTTGGTTTTAAATTCAGGATATTTAGTTGAAAATTCAAATATAAAAACTTTACCAAATTGCTCTAACTGTAGCTTGATATATTATGATTTCCATCTGTATTGAATCCCTTATAACTAATGTGAGCATGTAAACAAATAAATATCAAGAATATAAGAGCCCTGCTCGACCAATTTTCATGCCTGGTTTCTGGTATATCAAGATAAGTTTTAAACTTGTTCAGAGATTCTATAGATAGAAAATTAAAATCATGATATTTCTCGATGAAATATAAGATTGTGGGGTTGATAGAATCTCTGATTTACTGTGTTTGGATCTTTCGTAATCGTGTAGAGAATCCGAGGCAAAGAATAAAATGTGAAAAAATAGATCAAAAATCATGCATTCATGATTCATGGATTGTATTTATGCTATGATGCAATTCTAGACAATGTCATGTCTGTAATTATCAGGAAAACTTTATTCTTCTGATAAAGACTGTTAAACTTGAGAATGTGCCTGATTAACTTGTCATAGTCATGTATGGTTTTATCTTTCAAGCGTTTTTTGACGGGGTTGGTCTTACGGTTTGCTTACAGTATATAGTGTTCTTGTGCACTTACCGTTGTTAACAAAAATAAATCCAAAATAAAATGCTGAATATTATGATTTGGAGGCGGTGTTCCAATTTCCTTGAGCAGTTTAGTCTTGAGTTTGTATCTTCAAAACCAAGCCTTTTTCCAGTGCAGGTTTTCAGATCCTTTGGTTGGATGCTTCCGTTTATTCTCATATCATTGCTTCTGGCAACGGGTACAAAAGCTTTTCTTATGGCGTTAGCAGTGCCTATTGGGCAATCAACTTTTTCCTTTGCATTCCAAAGTTTATGGGATCGAGGTAAAAACAAACCAAAGCGCAAAACCAAGACTAAAAAGGGAAGATCACGCCCTCGCCCTCGTCCTCGCACTTCAAAGACTGTTAAATTGAACGAAGAATGGGGTGGAAGCCAAGGGACTGCAAAGAAAAGGACTGGATATCAATCTTGGATTCCAAGAAATGATGTTTCAGATAAAAGCAGTGACGAAGATGCATACAGTTTTGGTGGATGGGATGAGCTAGATAGAGGAGAGGAGTCGAAAGAATCTTTAAGAAGACAGGGTGCTCGACCAGAAAGTAGATCACCAGGGATGTTTACAGAGAAGGGGAAGTCGAATCAAGGTGAAATGATGTTTACAGAGAAGGGGAAGTCGAATCAAGGTGAAATGCCTTTATTACTGAGATTACTGATTGCAGTTTTCCCATTTTTGGGTTCATTCACAAAGATGCTATAGTTAAATCACATAATATATATAGAGCAATATGTTTTGATCTGGTCTAAAATCTTGGATTATTCTGAGGATAAAAATGTGTACGACTTATTCGTGGAGTGGCAAAGTTTAGAAGTTGGGCAATTCTCAGAACCTATATTGCTCATATATATGGTGTATTCTTTGTTGAGGACAACAAATACATTTTTTTTTTTTTTTTTTGCTTATTTAACATTTTAGATGAGATGATTTGACATTTAACTGGGCTGTGTGATGATGTTTTGACCGTCTCTAGCACGAACTTTTGAGGATTATTAGTAATCTTAACAAGTCAAATTATAAATTTGTTTGTGCATTTTATTTTATTTTATTTTTTATTTTTTCAATTTAACATGAAGCAGTGTATTTGTTTATAAGCTACTTGAAAATTGAATCTTAAGAGCTAACTTACTTGAATATAATAAAATTAAAATGTAGGTCCAATAACAAATTGCTTCATTGCCCTTCTAGTTAGGGGAATTTGGACCGATACTTATCTATGAAACTTTATTTTGATTATTGCAACTAGAAATATTATAATTTGGAAAATAGTATTATCAAATATATGAATTGCTCAAATGCCATGTAATTCAAATTGAGTGAAAATAGTAATCTTAACAAGTTGAATTATAAATTTGTTTGTGCATTTTTTTTTTTTTTTTAATTTAACATGAAGCAGTATATTTGTTTATAAACTACTTGAAAACTGAATCTGAGAGCTAACTCACTACAAAATTTATTGACCTTGATTTGACAAGATCACGAACTTTTGTATTGTTCAAAAAAGATGATTCAAACTCCCAAAGAACCTCCAAAAAGACATTGAGGATATCCTCGCCACCCCTTGGATGTGAGAACTAGTTAATTGGAGAGAGATGGAAAAATATAGAGAATAAGAAAGTGAAAAGGCTTGAGAGTTTATGAATGTTGTCCGCTAAATTTTGAATAAGGGATCCCTATTTACAAGGGATCAAAACAAGTCTAATAAGAGTAAGTTTCCTGATTGAGTGTGTCCAGGGGCGAACCTAGGATTGTGGTTGAGTTAGAGCGTTCTTGACTCTTTGACCATTAACCCTCAACGGCGAAATATTATTTAATTAAAAAAAATAAAAATTTTACAAACATATAAATGCTATAAAACGTAATTTCATTTAATATGAAAATATAGTTCAACACAAACAAAAATAGTAGGAAAAACATATGATATAACCCTACTTCGTAGTTGTAAGCAACTGCATTCTACGGGTCTCACACTTTGAAAGCGTTGCAAAATTGACTCATTTTCAATAAATTTAAAAATCTCGTGCTCCGTGTAAATCACCAAACTGCGAGGTGGGGGTAGGGTTCATGACCAATAAATAATGTGATTGAAAAACTTGTTAAATCGAGATTTGTAACCAAGAAAAAGTGGTGACATGTAAAATTCGAGATTTGTGATCGATAAATAAGCTTTGACTTAAGAAGTTTGTAATTTGTGATTAGAAAGTGATTGAAAAAATAAGTCATGATCAAAATTTTCATAATTTTAATCATTTGTGACCAATTATTTGAGTTTTTGTGACCAAATATTTGAGTGATTCTGACCAATATATAATATGTTAGCTAAACAAATTTAATATTGTGACTAAATTTATAATTATGACTCACAATATTTTAAGTTGTGACTAATTATTTCAAAATTTGTGACCTATAATATTGTGATTTGTAATCGAGAATCAAGTCATCACCTGATAAATTTATAAATTGTGACCGAAAAATAAGTCGTGATTGTTATTTTATAATATGTGACATATAAAATTTGAGATTTGTGACCTATAAAATTTGAGATTTATGACTAAAATAAGTAGTGTTACATATTTTTTAAAAACTCGCCTTTGGTATCAAAACCACAAGTTTCTTGATTTTTAAATTCAATTTTTAAAACTTCTTACATATGTATTTATCTCCAAAATTAACTACATGCATTTTACACATAATAATAATAATAATAATAAATCTGAAAATCCGATTGGATCTAGCACGAGCGATCGAATGGGCTAGCTTAATGCTGGATCCGCCCATGAGTATGTCTCTATGTTGGAGAACATTCCTTATTCGAGTTGGATTCTTTTTGAGCAAGAAAAAGTTTATTTCGAAGGTAAATCAATATTGAATCACAAGGACCAAGATATGACCAATTAACATATACGGGGAAGGGATCGGTCCATGGTGAGATCACATCATAATTATCCCATAAAATGTCGACCCAAGGTATAACCTTGGACCTTCACGCCATCTGCCCCTTCAAATGAGGTCAGTCCAAGGTAAGACCTTAGGCTATCATGAGAGGTCAACCTATTAGCCGACCTAATTATGAGTATATTGAAGATAATCTTCAAATATTGTAATGAGCAGGAAATATACCAATCCATAGCCTCCCGTGCATCAGTGGTCGGGCTTAGACCTCTAGATGTGGGTTACATCAAGTGCAATTATTACTAGGTAAGATGAGTGGTCGCCATTCATGATAGGTGACACTAGGGGTGGACATTAACTCACCCAAACCACCAAAATCGTCCAAACCAATCTAACCAGATCGGTTTTTGATAAAAATCGGGTTGGGTCAGGTTTTACAAAAAAATAAAGTTTGTTCTGGTTGGCTTGGGTAAGACCATTTAAATTTCAAGAATCTCAAGCCCGTTTTTAATTTGGATGAAACTCAAATATGATTTGAACACATTTTAGTTTTATTAGCAAGTATTCAATTTATTATATTTGAACTTATTGTATTGTACATAATTGATTTGAGTTAATAGTTGATTTATGGACTTAATTTTTTAATTTTCAAGATTTTTTGCTATTTGGACGAAAACCCAAACCACCCAATCCAACCCAACCGAAATTTGATTGGGTTGTGTTGAGTTAATTTTTGAGGTAATTACACTACACAACTAGTTAAAATATTATATTTCATATTCACATACCAACAAGTTTTTATTCAACAAATACTACAAAATAGTAGTAATATTGATTTTCCAAAAACCACTTCCCTCATCAGACTATTTCAACCAAGAACGACAATTACAGAATTAGATCCCATAATCAAGCCTTTCACCCCATCCCCAAAATGAAGCAATACTCTCATAATATTCCCACAAATTATTCTACCACCTTAAAACCTCTATCGAAATTATTTTTCATGCACAGAGCAAGTGCGAAAGACCAAAAATGGAAGAACTCAAAGTTTTCCGTTCCACGCCTCAAACCCTACCCTCACAGAGCAAGAAGTAACCTCTCGAACAAAATTTATCCAACTTTAAGAATGCTGATTACTACAAGATGCACATTGTTCTTAGAGATCTTCGATCAACCCCATTTCATAGAGGAGACCCCCAATTTTCGAAAATTACAAGGCAGCTGATGAAATTCGTAAATGCATGAAGGATATGATGGATCTGTATAAAGAAATGACGTTTGAATCCGTTAGAATGTAGAAGTATAATAATTCGTCGGGCAAAAACATTGAAGACGAACAAAAGCCCAAAGAGCGTAAAAAGGGGCAAAATTGTCCGAGAATTCTACACCAGAAACATTGAACAGGCCTTTAGATCATTAAGTCCAAGGAGGGTCATATAATGAATATTGTTGGTGGTTTGACTTTTGGGTGGAATTTTGTCGCATTTCATGGCAGCAAATGTCTATTATGGTCAAAAAACTGCTAACCCTTCTGAACGAAGGGATGCATGTTCCACAGCTGCCCCATTGATATAGACATGTATCAAGAGAAAATTCTTAGAAGAATTCTTTTGTTTAATGTAACTGAATAATCATGGAATATGTGTATAATCGCCCCCCCAAATTGCTCATTTTGTTTTCTTGTTCTAACTGGAATAGTGTGCCTGAAGACTGATTCAAAAAATAAAAAAATAAAAAAATAAAAAAAAAATAATAATTCTGTCACCTTTGAAATCCATTTTTGAATCATTTCGATTTTCATAACAATCTTCATTGTTCATCAAAATCTCAATCTACCGGGATACACATTTTTTTATCCAGAGCCTTTTGTTCCCATGTGCATTAGGATATATGGAGATCACTGTAAACTTCTATGCACACATCAATATAAGGGGTTTTTCACTATAAATACACGTTGTAGGCGATTTGTTGTCATGTAGCAATTACTAAGTAGTTGAACAAGTGATTAAAGATCAATATTGAAGTTTCAACCATCTGCTATGGAAACATCGTAGCGCGTTTCAAATATAGGATCCGGTAAAATCAAGTGAACCAATTATGCAGCACCATCAGAGGTTTTCGAAGTTCAATATGCCAAACAAGAACAGAGTAGAGGTGTATAGAAACGATAATACTTGACCCAAGCTTGAAGAAAAAGTTGATTCAGAGTGAAAAATATCAGGTAAATGCTTCTATCCCTTATGAATCATCTAAAAAAAAAAAAAAGTTGTGCAAAGTTACGTGAATTTAATATTTTGGGGGCTTTTCCTTTGATGCTATGATGTCAATATGCAAAAAATTAATCTTGGAAGACCCATTTGTAAAAGATTGAATCAATGCAATACATTACTCAGTCATGATGTAATCATACCACACGATGTTCTTTTGTACGTAACATTACGTGATAACATGAAATCACCAGGTACGTATCATTACGTGATAACATTAATTTAGTACATTTTTTTTAATTCCTTTTATGATGCTCTATATGATATATTTTTTTTCATAAGTCTTAGTATTAAATGTAAATGAAGCACGATGCTCTCCATTTTCATTGGTATAATTCTATCTTCCAAAGTAGTAGAAGTCAATAACAATTGGTTGTCGAAAGTGAACTGTTTCGATTAGGACCACTTTTAAGCATGTTGGCTGTAGCTTCAAAGTCATTGGCTAAAATAATGCAACCAATAGAAACATTGATGATCTGATGAAATGCCATTTTAACTATGTAAGTTGTAGCTTCAAGTAATTCACTGGAAAAATGCAATGAATAGGAACAATTACGTCATATCTTCATGCTGAGTATAGTAGAAACATAAAAATTTTCAGAATGAAATATTCACAAGTGACAAAGAGAGACATAGAATAAGAAATTAGGGAAGCAACATATTCATAAATGACGAAGAAAGCGTGATTCAACATAATATATCAATCAATATTACAAACTCACTTGACATAAATACAACACACATGCGGACACATTAGTTCATCTTAAGAAATTTCCTAAAACTTGAGAGTACGTCTTGTGTCATAAATCTTCCGTTGCCATAATTTGACCTTATTATTGTATAAAGAAAAAGGATCTGATCATCCACGACAAGAGGGATTTGGTCGATTTTAACATGTCCTATCGGATTCTGGTATGAGGGATTGATGCCTGATCCTACCATTTCTACATTAGTGACATGATCAGAAATTGGTTCAAAGGATTGCTCATTTCGACAATGCTCAGTTTCCGGGGAAGTTGCGGTTTGATACAAGTTGTCTGATGCTCTTGCATCCATTTCTAAATCTTTTTGTACAGATTCGGTTGAAGAATCAGAGACTATCTCGACATCACCAACCTCTTTTTTTGTACATTTCTACTACCATCGGCTTCCAAAGTCGAACTTGTGCATTTATGAACCAGTTCAAGGCCTCGATCCAAGGAATAGATCAATCAACAAAAATCATACTAGCATCGAGTATTCACCATGAAGAGAATGACAGTTAATCCTTTCACGAAAAACAATTGTATGCAATGGACTTTTGTTTTACCTGACTCTGCTAGCATGGTCTTGTCCAATCTTTCGGGTAGCTGGAGAAAGAAAGAAAATTCAATCAAATTGTAAGAATTTTATGATAAAGGTAGAATTTTTAAAACAAAATAATTTTGCAGAATGAAAGATGAAGGAAGTGCTCGAAAAGTCGAGCATTCTGGGACTCCCCTCTGTCCTCCAAGCATGTGGTTGCATCATTTCGAGTTGTTGAAGGGCTCTCTGTTGTCTGAGTTGCTGATCTACATAAACACAGACACATTAACTGCATGCATCCATTTCTGCAATTTTTTTTTTTTTTTTATTTCATCAAATTCTTCCAGTATTACATCTTCATTAGCATCAACATGATTATCCAATATAATTAATCAAATTGTTATGCCCACAGGTTATAGATGACACAAATATTCAACAAATAATGATGATTCCATATATCAATGATGTCCATCGATTGGATGATATCACACTTATCAACAACAGAAAATTTCTTTCTAACGCAATTACGACAAAAACTCCAGATTTCTGATACACATGATTTCATCTAATTGTTTCTTCTACATAAATTACGAATTAGTGTTTGATATTATTCAAAATCATATATGAATCATACCTTCTAATGATAATTTTTTTCCTGAACTTTGTTGATTCACAGAAACACGCAAAATTAAACAGAGAATTTTATCAACTCGTAGTCGAGTCTCCCGATCACACAATGTAGCTGTTGCAGGAAGGATATTGTAGTTCTAATGTCTTTCCAATTAGTGCAATTTAGATTTTTCCACTCATTTTTTGAATTTGCTACTTTTGGGGTGGACATTCAAAGCAGCAGAATGAGCGTTTTTTGTTTTAATTTTCCGTTATGTTTGCTAATTTGAGGGAATTATGGTAATATATAAATATGAAATTATTATGTGATTTTGTCAGTATATTACATATATAATTACCTCTATAATAAAAACAGAATTTTTTTTTCGAAATGGGATAGACCCCAATTTTCCCCTTAATTTTTTTATCAACCCGACCATTGTGGGTTGGGTTCGGACTGGGAAAAAACCGATCCAACCCAATCCATGCCCACACCCACACCCACCCCTAGGTGACACGTGGCTGAACGGAGGGTGATTCGTTTTTTTTTTCCCATCAAAATTCTCTACAAATAGGTCATTTTTTTTCCTTGTTGAAGGCCACATCAGATATTTGATTCTAAGGGGAACTTGAAGATTTGCATCTTGATTTGGCAAAAGCACAGCTTATTTGAAGTTGTATCACATACTGACCTTCACATAGCATTAGGTACACTCGACCTATTTCCTGACCCTTTCTGTTTAATTAGTTTGGTAAATTATGGTCAACATTGTTGTTCGCTTAAAAGTATATCGTAAGTGCACGACTTGCATTCAAGTAATAAAGTGAACTTGAAGAGTTAAGGTTATCAATTTCACGAGGAATGATTACTCTATGTAGTTAATTTAATTTTAACAGCGAAAACATATAATAAATTTTGTGATTTAATTAATTGCAAAAATAAAATAACTAATTTTAATAAAAATAAGGAAAATGAAAGATTAAATATTTGAGACTCAAGATTTCACTTAACTATTGTTTAAATAATTTCTCAACAATCAAATTAACAAATTAATAATTTACAATGTTAGACCCAATTTTTCTATTTTAACTAATAGCCTTTCTCGAGTGAAATTAGTTCCATTCAATTCGTTTAACATACTACATTTGTCGATTAAAAATCAATCAAAATCATTAATTCTTTGTGAAAATAGCTTAATAGATCACATAGGGTTAGGAGTATATCTTTATCTTCTAAATTATGTAACCTATGACATTTGTTATTTGGTTTAAAATTCACAATGTTTCTTGATCATCATACACTCACAAATCACATATTTGATGATCAAACAAATACATGGAATAAACACAATAACAAGCACACATGAAATAATTAGCTCAAAATCAATAAGCAAACATCAAAATCAATTAAACTAGGTTAAGTTACATCAATCATCCTAACATTAAAAACTAACACATTGTATAAATATTGTACAAAAAATGATGTTTATGAAAATTCAATACAAAGTATAACAATTAAAGAAGGAAATACAAGAAATAAATAGAACATGTCACTTGGTTGGATTTTTAAAGAATGTCATGCTTTTGTCTTGATTTGCTCCAAAAATCCTTCCACTTTGCTTTGGATTTCCACCTCTCCGTTTTCCTATTTCTCTCAATGGAGGCTAGGGTTTGGAAGAATGTAAAGTGAATAAAACTTTTGTTGAAATGGTGAAGTGGGTGGGTGTTTAAAAACCCAAAATCGAGACTCGGAACTCCCAAAAACACTCCTAAAATTGAACCAAACGTGCCCTAAAGAAAATAATTAAAACAGACTTTAAAAATCGAAAACTGGACAAAAATGCCTTTGCGATCGCAAGGGCGTCGGCAACAGTTCACCGGTTGGTTTAGCTCGGTACTTGCGATCGCATGGTGGTTGAATCATGCGATCGCACGGTTAAACCCAATGCGATCCAAGTCTCAATTTTTACAGTCAGTTCTCCATCTTTTAATAATTTTCAATTAAGTCCTAACTTGGACAAAAATGCCTTTTCGATCGCAAGGGCGTCGATAATAGTTCACGGGTTGGTTTAGCTCGGTACTTGCGATCGCATGGTAGTTGAACCATGCGATCGCATGGTTAAACCCAATGCGATCCAAGTCTCAATTTTTATAGTCAGTCCTTTCCCTTTCCAAATGAAGTTGTACCTAAATTGCAAAAATAAACACATTAATTTATGAGTAGAATTTCACTCAATTTCTCGATCAAAAGATTAATTTTAGAGCCAAAATAAGTGTGAAAAACACACTTATCACATCTCCAAACTTGAGCTTTTGCTTGTCTCTATTGGTGCAATCAAGCAATATGGAATATAAATCAACAATGTTAGACAACTTGTAAATTATCCATGAGTGTAAAATTGTAAAATCAATTCATAAATATAATCTCAAATAATACTACAAAAAAGAAGTTTAACTTATCCGATGTTCAACAAATGTATGTGTATAGTCACTTTTAATCATTACTTGGTCTGCGTTTGATTAAAAAAATGAAAAATTGGTGGAAAGAAAATAATTTAGGAATTGAATTCCTTGGAAATTATTTTCGTGAAAAGTATAATTGGAAGTGTTTGATTGGATTAATTTTCTAGGTGGAAGAAGTGGGGAATTTTTCATCTTTTGTTATTTGTTTGATATTATTTTCCATGACAAAAAAAGAGCTATTTTAATTAAAATAAAATAAAATTTCATACATCTATACTTGATAATACTACAAAAAATACTACAAAAATAAAATCTCAAATAATACTACAAAAAAGAAGTTTAACTTATCCGATGTTCAACAAATGTATGTGTATAGTCACTTTCAATCATTACTTGGTCTACGTTTGATTAAAAAAATGAAAAATTTGTGGAAAGAAAATAATTTTTAGGAATTGAATTGCTTGGAAATTATTTTCGTGAAAAGTATAATTGGAAGTGTTTGATTGGATTAATTTTCTAGGTGAAAGAAATGGGGGATTTTTCATCTTTTGTTGTTTGATTGATATTATTTTCCATGACAAAAAAAAAATAGCTATTTTAATTAAAAAAATAAAATTTCATACATCTATACTTGATAATAATAATGTTAATTTTTGGAAAAAAATAAGTCAATTAATAACAACAATAACTAGGACCAAACGAGATGAAAAATATTTTCCATTGAAGGTGAAAAATATTTTCTCAACTAAACCCAAACAAAATATTTCCCTTATTTTCAAGGAAAATCAAGGAAATTGAGATAAGATAGAAAATACTTTTCATGCCAAAAAAGGCAATCAAACACACCAAAAGGTCTAAGGCAAATTGTGGCGTATCAAACACAGCCATTCGAAGACATTGTACAGAGGAGAAATCTCTAATCGAAAATAACTCACATTTAGTTGTCAATTTTTTTCATTTCCCACTCGTGAAATCTCACCATATTATTTTTTTTCCTTTCCCAAAATGCAATTTTAGAGATTACTCTCAAATCACTCATTTATTTCTTTTTCTACTCTAGTTTGGTAGGACTTTACCGGTAATCTCAACAATCTAGACATGAGATGATTCTCTCGAAATTCAAGTGCTCTAATAATCAAGCAAACGTTAAGAAATTCAAACCTACTGGTTATCTAAGCCCTTGTGTTAAATTCAAATGCATGGTTTCTTTCTACATATGCGATAGTTGTCATTACTTCCACTCTCCTAAACTTTCTATTTGACCCATGTAGCGAGTTTAAGGTCGATAACTCCCCGATTTTTTTAAAATCAAAGGACACCGAGGTTTAAAATACCCCAACGAACTTAATAATTCTAGTGAAAAAAGTTACGAAGTGAGGTAGAATTCGTAAGAAAATGCAATATTTATTTCTTTTTATTTTTTTTGTACCCTACTCATTAAACTTTCTATTTGACCCATGTAGCGAGTTTTAGGCTCGTAACTCCCAAATTTAAAATTTAAGACACCAAGTTTTTTGATACTCCAACGTACTTAATAACTCGAGTAAAAAAGCTACGAGATATGGCAATATGAGAATTAAAAGGGGCTTAGATATCTAGCTTATGGTCATTAATTAACTTATACTCAATAATCAAAGACATTTCACACAAATTATCAAGAATGCATGGAATTAATACACATTTAGACTATCTTCTTTACCAACTCGGCCACCCCATACTTATCTCACAAATCAAGGGATTCAAAGCATTAGAAAAAAAATTAGATACGTTGATAGAAATTTATATAAAAAAACACAACCTAGTTCTTCTACTTCATAAATCTCTTCACTCTTCAACAATCCCCAAATTTCACAAACAATTAATTATGACTATTGTGCTCAAGATGACTTAGGGTCTTGCATGGATAAGCAATTTAACGAAATAGACACAAGTAGTATTTTTTTATCATAACTCATGAATCAATGAAAATTCTAAACATCAAGTCATGTTAAGCCATGTTAAACCCGCAGAGCTATCTAACATATCAAATACAAAGTAAATTATCACTACTAAACTTAAAATGCACAAAGTCCTCGATGTGTAAAATAAAATCTAAGAGGAAAGAAGTTACAAGAAATCCAAAGTGGTGAGGCACTAATAAGTAATCTTGGGAACGGGGACATCTTATATAAAGCACTAACAACCCACCCCAAACTTGTGTTAAGGTCTCCGCTTTATTGAAAACAAATTTCTCCAATAGGGCATTTCACATAACACTTTGTGAGCATCCTATGACAACACAAGAAAATTGTATATTATAAGTGGTGAATGACCCAAAATTTTAAATCACATTCAACATATTCATTCTATTCATAAATATTATATAATTTGTCTATCCTCCTCAACATTAAATGACACTTGAAAATAAAATACAATATACACCATATGTTCTAAATATGAGAGTTGAGCAAATATTTGAATTTGAAAGTTTGATATGAATATATGCTAGAATGAAAAGAGAATGTATTAGAGTTATTTAACACTACCCAACTTAGGCAAAATAAATGTGGAAGATGAAAATTTGTGCCTAACCAATTTATTTGCAAGAAAGTAAATAAAATGCAAAATGTAAAATAAAAAAAGTAAAGGGGTAGAGAATGTGTTTTCTCCCATTAAATGCTTATTTAAAGTCATTAGCTTGACTCTTGTTGCTGTGAAATATCGCAAGTAATAAAAATGGACTTCTAAGTCCGTGTTGTCAATCACACGAGACCTAGTTAATTTGTTATAAATTTACTTCGATTCTAAAATTCCTAAACTAAAGAAAAACTAACTAAGAAAATAAAATTGCAACAAAATCCCAAATAACAATAAAATAAAGATTTAATGAAATAAACAATGCAATTGAAATAAAAATAAAATTTAAACTAAAAGTAACTAATAAAAGCAATAACTAAAGTGGTGGATTTTCGAACAATTAAATGAATATCAGGACTAACGATTTTAAAATAATATTCTATCTTAATTTCGCATCTCAAGTTGTTTTCAAAAATTGTATTTGATCGAATTCACATGTGTATCTAATTTACCTCTTTTGAGTTCAAATTAGACATATTTAACTAAATCAACCACAGCGGGTCAGAGTTCTCCTTAGCTAAATGCATTAAATTACCTAGGAATTCATAAATGACCACAAGTAACCACAAATTCATATTTCTATCTTTTTGTTGAAATTGTCGAATTTTATTACGTGATCTAATTGTTAACTCACATCTCGAATTATGAAAATAATCATTAAATCATGAATTGGTGATCAAGCAACTCAAGCATTAACAGCAATAATAAAATCAACACATGAAAATAAAGTACCAACATGAGAATTAAAATCAAACTAAAAACATTAAATCTACATCGTCAATCTCGATTAATAATTCAGATACTCATGTTTTTGGAAGAAAAAACAATAATTAATGAAAATAAAACCTGAAGTTTGAAGTGTTGAAGAATTAGCATCGCCTTGTTTCGAAAATTAATTCTAGCCGTATCCTTCAATTGCACCAGTCAAGTCTTTCTTTTCTATCCCAGTCGGCACTTTAATTCTTCCAGAGTTGCAACTCACAGCCGTGTATATGTATTATCAATTCAACTCCCTTCTGACCACTTCAATTGCACAGCCAAGTGTGTTTTTATTCCCAGCGGTGACCTTCTTTTTTTTATCCTCACAGCAGCTAACTCCCCAATTAATTCCTCTCCCCACGTTGGCTTCCTTTTATTCCTTGCAACGGTCGCTGACTCCTCCCCTCCCAGCCGTGTATATTTTTCTCTCCAAACCAGCCACACTTTCTTCACAAAAGTCGGTGGCTTCCTCTTCTTCTCAATTCAACCAGTCGTGCTTCCCTTTTTATTTAAATCCCAGTTGCACACAATGTCTCTTCCACTCACACAAAATCGACCACTTTGTCTCCTATATTCAGCCGCACCTTTTTTTGTTTCAAGCTCCACCAAAGAGCTGCCTTTCTCCTAATTTTATCCAGTCAGCTGTCCACCTCCTTCTCCTAGTTAATTCCCAGTAGGCTGCTTTAATTCTCCCCAGTGAAAGTCTCAGCCATGTGACCTCTTCAATTAATGTTGCTGCACCACCACTTTGTGTTTCCTCCAATGTAAACTCTCGGCTGCTCTCTTTTTCAATTCACTCAACTGCTCCTTATTCTCTTCAGCAATGTGTGTGTGTGTGTGTATATATACACACACAAATCAGCACTAAGGCCCAAATCAAATATATTTTCATTCAAGCCTCCCAATTCTTTCCAAATATGATGAGTTGGTCTTTGAGTCTTCAATTGTGTAATTAAGCCCTTGAGTTTCAAAACGTCTTCAATTAGCTCCACTTTTCATCCAATTATTATGTATTTCCTTCAATTTCTAATTTTTCTTGATTTTGGGATAAAACTTGAAATAATGACAAATAAACACAAACTAAGTAGAGTTTATTCATGAAAAACATTATAATATCATAATTTTGACAAATAAATAAGTGTATAAAATACATTTATCAATCGTAAAAACACTTCATGACACTTTCAATATAGCTTTTGATATATTGTTCATTTTTCTTATTTTGACTTTGTTTCACAAATGTAATATAACTTGTATATTTCATTCAATTCAAATTCAACTAAATTGACTTGCACTCCTCAAATGGCTTATTACAAAATCAATTGTTGGACGATCAATGAAATGGAAAGAATGTTATTTAACCTCTTCCTCATTAATTGTCATTTCTCCTTGTGATTCTTTTATGATTAACTTGACATTCTTTTCAAGCTCATTTCCATTAGTCGATATCTTTTCGGATTGAATGATCGTTCCGAAATTTGAATCAATAGGCGATGGCATGTCCCTTCTATTAATTTTCAAGAGTGGATTATATTCCCACCTTTGAAATCCTTTCCAATACATGGCATCTCCTATAATCATATCATCTTTATACAACGAGAAGCTCATTATAGTATTTTGCAATTACCTTCTCGTTCAATAGTGGAGGACCATCTTCTAAAACATGATGTCCTCATCCCAATTGTACGATACAAAATCTTCCAAGAGCATGTAAGTTACATCCAATGTGTCAATTACATGTTTTAGCATCTCAAGTTATGTCTAAACAAAATAAGTTTCAACACGAGCAAACTATTACCAGAATACAAGCATCGTCCATTATAATACATCTTGTGACAAATTTCTTGGATATTTTTCAAGCATGTCTTCATTACCCATGTTGAGATTGTTCATTGCAAAAGTTTTCCTACTTTATCATTGTTGGAATCATATACAAATAAAAAACCAAATATAAAAAAGATTAGAATTGTGGTTGTTAGCCAAAAATAAAAAATAAAACATAAAAAAAAATTGTTAAAACTAAAATTGACTAAAGTAGTAGAAAAGTAAAAACATCCCCTGAAAACGGCACCAAAAACTTATTTACTAAAAAGTGTACCACAAGTGCAAGGGTCACATTCAAATAATAAAATAGACTTGAGGGTTGTCGATCACACGAGGAATGATTATTCTATTATACCCTAGTTAATTCAATTTTAACAAAGAAAACACATAATAAAATTTGGAGTTTAATTAATTGCAAAAATGAACTAACTAACTTTAAAGTCTAATAAAATATAAGGAAAATGAAAGATTGAATAATTAAGATTCATTGTTTCACTTAGTTGTTGCTTAATTAATTTCTCAACATGAAAATTAACAAATTACTCATTTAAAATGTTAGATCTCATTTTTCTATTTTAACTAATAGTCTCTCTCGCATGAAATTAATTCTAATCAATTTGTTTAATCTACTATATTCCTATGTCGATTAAAAATCAATTAAAAAATAGCTTAATAAGTCACCTAGGGTCAACATATATATCTCTATTTCCTAAATTATGTAACCTAGGATATTTGTTATTTGGTCTAAAATTCAAAATATCTCTCGACCATCATATAATTCACAAATCAAATATTTTGTGATCAAACAAATACATGAAATTAACTCAATAACAAGCACACATGGAATATTTATCTCAAAATCAATAAGCAAATATCAAAATCAATTAAACTAGGTTAAGCTACCACAATCGTCCCAACATTAAAAGCTGGAACATTGTACAAATATTGCACAAAAGATGAGGTTGATGAAAATGCATTACAAAGTGTAGAAGTTAAAAAAGGAAAATACAAGACAATGAATAGAACCCATCACTTGGTTGGATTCTTGAAGAATGTGATGCTTTGGTCTTGATTTGCTTCAAAAATCCTTCCACTTTGTTTTGAATTCTTGCCTCTTTCTCTTAGTGGAGGCTAGGGTTTGGAAGAATGTAAAATAAATAAAAGCTTTGTTGAAATGGTGAAGTATGTGTTTAAATATCCAAGAATTCAAGACTCAAAAATCGCAAAACACCCATAAAATGGGACCAAACGCGCCCGAAAGAAAAATAATTAAAATAGGCTTTAAAAATTAGAAAATGGACATAAATGCCCTTGCGATCGCAAGGGCTTTGGAAATAACTCACGGGTTGGTTTAGCTCACTACTTGCAATCGCATGGTTCAACCCCATATGATCCAAGTCTTGATTTTTACAATCAAATCTTCTATCTTTAGATCTTGTTCAATTAATTCTCCACATTTTGACTCTTAATTACAAAATTACTTTGACATATTTGCAAGATGGGTCCTCCTTTTTCTATAATGTTAAATTTCAGTCACCCCGTACTTTTAATTTCTTTCAATTAAACCCCTGAACATCAAAATTTCTCTTCTTTTAGCTCAATTCTCTTCAGTCTTTTCAATTTCCTTTCCGATTGAGATTGTACCTAAATGTACAAAAAAAAAAAACACACACACACACACACACACACATTTTTGAGTAAAAATTCACTCAATTTTTTGATCAAAAAGTTAATTTAAGAGTCAAAATTAGTGTGCAAAGCACACTTGTCATACCCCCAAACTTGAGCTTTTGCTCATCTCAAGCAAAATTATCTACTAATGCAATCAAGCAATATGGAGATAAATCAACAGTGTTAGACAAATTGTAAATTATCCTTGAATGTAAAATTGTATAATCAAATCATAAAAATGCTTCTAAATAGTACTAACAAAAAGTGTCTAGCTTATCTGATGTTCAATTGGATGTGTGTGTGTGTGAGTACACTTTCAATCATCACTTAGGTTTGAAAATATTGTAGATGAGAAAATCCAAATCGGTACTGACCTACCTTTGGTGGTCAATTATTTCACTTCCCGCTCTTGACATTAATCTCTCCAAAAAAAAAATTTCTTTGTTGAGATGCAATTCTAGAGGTTATATTTGCTAACCGCAAGTATACGGGATCACACAAGTAATAACGTGAACTTAGAGTCTGGATATCGATCCCACAAGGATTGAGTAAATTTATGTTTTCGACTAAGTACCTTAACTGGAAGAAGAGAATTGATGCAATTTTAAAGTTCTGAATAAAATAAAACTAACAAGCTAAAGTAAATAAAATCTGGTAAAAAGAATTCAACTTAAGATTTTCTTAAGCGATGTTTAAAGGTGTTGGGATATTCGATTTCACATATGTCAATACTATTAATTTCAATCATCAAGTTTTACTCCTATCTCTGTGCTCGACCGAATTCACTTATACATACGAAATTCCTCTCTGGTTTAAATCAACTCTACCTAATTAGTCGATCATATTTCTAGACAACGGGTCATAAAGACTAGGTACATGGAATACAAGAATTCATTTAGCGATCACAATACTAATAAACGTATATCTCTATCGTTTATCAAAATATCGAATTTTATTCCTAAATCTAAGTGTTAGTTCACATCTCTGATTATGAAAACACTCATGAAATCATGAATAAGTGATCAATTCATTCATGCATTAAATAAGGAAATAAAATCAACACAAGAAAATTATTTGTAAAACTCAATTCATGAAATTAATAGCAAAAAACTTATACTACATCAAATATCCTAACTAATAATTTAGCTACTCATCACAAAATAATTAAAAGCTCAATAATTAAATATAAACATGTTGAGTTTATCTAATTAATAAGAGAAGAGAATTCTTGCACCAAGATTCAATCCCCATTGATAATCTTCAATCATCGTCCTCTTGCCTTGATTTTGCTTATGTGGAATAGGCTATGCAAAGGTCCCCAGATCATGCATAGAAAGTTGTATTTATAGGTTGTTGAAGAAACCAAGGCAATCAACATAAGAAATCCTGTATGGGTCTGTTTTGGCACTGAGTCGGACAATTGTGCGACCGTGCAGAAGAAATTGTTGTGGCCACGCACGTTGTCAAAAAGTGGTTCCATTGGTTCATGCTACTGACGCACGGCCGCCAGGTGTGAAATCCGTGATCATGCAGGCCAACTACTCCAGCAAGGTTTCATCTTTCAATAATGTTTAAGTAGGTCCCCAATAGTTAATTGTCCACAAGCCCTTTATCTTCCAATTATTGTAAATCAGTCCCCATACTTTTAAATCTTTTCAAATCTTTCTACTACTTTCTCTTCATATTCAATTGAGTCATCCAACTTTGATTTCTAGCACATTGCATCTTAGTAACTCCCAATTGACATGATCATTATCCATTTGTCCATTTTAGCTCCAATTACCACCGAAATGCACATTATTTGCCTCAATTGCACAATTCACTCAATTTTAGGATATTTACTAGAATATAAACAAATACAAACAATTATGTAAACTTTATTCTACAACGACACTAAATAATTCTAATTCAAATATATAAATAAGTGTATAAAATACACTTATCAGGTTCTCTCAAATCACTCATTTCTTTTTTCACTCTAGTTTTGTTGGGTTTTACAGGTAATCTCAACAATCTATACATGCGATTATTCTCTCAAAATTCAAGTGCTCCAACTGATTTAATAACTTGAGTTAAAAATGCTACAAGTGAGGTAGAATTCGTATGCAAATGCAATGTTTTTTCCTTTTCCTTTTTTTTTCGTACCCTACTCGTTAAGCTTTATACTCGACCCAAGTAGAGAGTTTTAGGCCCGTGACTCTCAAATTTAAAACTTCAGGCATCAAGTCTTTAGATACTCCAACGAGCTTAATAACTTGAGTAAAGAAGGCTACGAGATAAGGCAATACAAGAATAAAAAGGGGCTTACATGTCTAGCATATTGTCATTACCTAATTTGTACTTGATAATCAGTACACCTCGCACAAATTATATAAAAAATGCATAGAATCAATACACATCTAGATTATCTCCTTTACTAGTTCGAACATAACTCATTAATTCAATAAAAATTCTAAACATCAAGTCATTCTAAGCTCGCAAAGCTATCTACTATATTAGTACAAATTAAATTATCACCCTAAACTTGAAATGCACGTCCTTTATGTGTAAAATAAAATCAAAGTAAGAGGAAAAAAGTTACTAGACATCCAAAGAAGTGGTGGGGTACTCATAAGTAGTCGTGGCACATAAACATCACATAGAAAGCACAAACAATCCATCCTCAAACTTATGTTAAGGCCTCCATTCGATTGAAAACAATTTTCTGATAAGACATTTTACTGAACACCTTGTGAGTATCATATGAAAATACAAGAAAAGTGTAGATTATAAGTGGTGAATGCCCCAAGATTTTATATCACATTCAACCTATTCATTCTACTAAAAAAATTCAATATAATTTGTCCATCCCCCTTAAAATTTAATCACACTTGAAGATAAAATACAATATACACAATATGATCTAAATATGAGAGTTAAGCAAATATTCGACTTTGAAAGTTTGATATGAGTATATGCCAGAATGAAATGAGAATGTATTAGAGGTATTTATCACTACCAAACTTAGGAAAAATAAATGTGGAAGATGAAGATTTGAACCCCAATTTATATGCAAGAAAGTAAATAAAACTGAAAATGTAAAAATAAAGCAAGTAAAGGGATAGAAAATGGGTTGCCTCTCATTAAGCGCTTATTCAAAGTCATTAGCTTGAGTCTTTGTATATATACTTCATGGCATTTTAATCATCATTTTTCTTATTTTTGCTTTGCTCCACTCTTTATTGGTTCTCCATACTTGCATTTTGCCAGTTCCAATGTAATATGACTTGCCTATTTCATCCAATTCAAGTTCAACTAAATAGACTTGCACCTCCTCATAGGCTTTATCACAAAATCAATTGTTGGACAATCAATCAAGTCGAAAGAATGTGATTTAATATCTTCCTCATTAATTGCCACTTCTCCTTGTGATTCTTTGTGATTAACTTGTTTTCAAGCTCATCTCTATTAGTTGATATCTTCTCGAATTTCATGACCAGTCCAATACTTGAATACATGGGCAATGACATGTTTTTCCTACTAATTCACAAGAGTGGATTACACCCCTACATTTGAAAACCTTCCCAATATAATGCATTTCCTATAAGCATATCATTTTCATCCAACTTAGAAAGCTCATTGTAGTGTTTTGCAAGTACCTTCTCGTTCAATTGTAGAGGACCATCTCTCACAAACTTGATGTCCTCATCCCAACCATCTGATACAAAATCACCCAAGAGCATGTAACTTACATATGACGTGTCAATTGTTTGTTTTCGGCATTTCAGTACTATCTAAACCCAATAAGTTTCAAGGTGATTAAACTATTGCTCGAGTACAAGCATTGTCCATTACAATGCGTCTTGTAACAGGTTTCGTAACTTGGGTATTCTCTAAGCATGTATTCATTACCTATGTTGAGATTGTTCATTGCAAAAATTTTCCTACTTTGCCATTGCTAGAATCATGTACACATAAAGAAAAACAAATATAAGAAAGATTAGAATTGTGATGATTAGCCAATCCCACAGTAAATGATTATTCTATTAAACCCTATTTAATTTAACTAATGGTCAATCGTGTGTTGCACGACCCGGTAGTCTTATGTTGACTATAATAAGTAAAAGATGAGTTCTACTTGGCCGTATAGTAGCATTATGAGAAATAAAAAGTATGAACGATATTGATGTTCAATAGAAGATACTTTAATGAATTGTTGAGAAAGGTACATGAAGCTTAAAATAGGAGAAGGTGGTGCACTGTAGCATGTGTTTGGTTTTAGGCTCCCATGATTTATTTAAAGTCATGCGAATAATAGTCTCCCATGTTGGAATTGAACTTCTATTTTCTGCCCAAGAACATTCCCATCGTTCAAATGAACAACCTCTTTAATCTATATAAAATGAATTTAGAAGGAATAGAAAATCAATTTGAATTGAAAGGACGATAATTATTTTCTCTAAGTTCTCGTTTTATAAATGGATTGAATTTTAAGGGAAATTTCTGTATCCTCCAATTCTAATAGAGAAAACATATTCCCTATGAATTATGTTAGAAAATTGAAAGACAACAAGCATGACATATATGTCAACCAATATTGTACTAACCTTCAAATCAAGAACATAATCACCTCTCTTGAAAAAGTTGGACTCTTTGCTGCCCTCCATTCTGCTGTTCCCATCCCATCTGCAGCAATAACCCAATTGACAGAATCAAATAATATCCACTCAATTAGACCTAGATATCTCCACCAAAGATCAAGTGGAAGTATTGATAATATTATTTGAACGTGTACGAATTATTGATTTGAAAGGAGAATATACATTGAATTGTGCTAGGTTTGCTGATTGTCCACATCAGTCTCTAACTTGAAATTCTTGTGGTCCTCAATAAGCCTTTTGCCAATCTTAAGAAATATCATTGAAACAACCTTAATAGTTAGGTACCAGTGGCCATTAAAATCTTAAATGGAGTGTAATGACTACAACAGAAAGATCAGATCCTGGTTGCACACTGCTCAACAGACTGAAAATAAGTCGAAGAAGATTGGGAGGTGCATGAAAATCCTCTCCCTCTAGTGATGATGGTGCAATACTACAACATTCATCCCCCAATTCCCCTTCTGTTAACTTCATCATAAAATAGAAATAACTATTTTTATTTTCATATCATAAATAATAATGAAATAACCTGTCTATGGTTGTGATTGGGTTGTTTTAATTTCGGAATTTCTTAAATAAATCAACTATTAAATCAATATTATATGAATTTCACCAATTCATATATATTCAGAATGAATAATTTTATTGAAAAGACACACAAAGACATTACTTCAACATGACAATAAATTAAAACAACTTTAAAAGGGATGAATTCCTCACCATTCAATTTACGATAAGCCAATACTCAGGTGGCACATCAAACAAGCTAATAGATGATAGCTATACACCATACTGTTAGAAAGCATTTTATTTGAAGTAAATCTTTATCTTTACCACTAAAAAATACTAAGAAGATTCCGTTAGATAGATACCTCGCAATTTTTCTTGACTAACAACTTGAATTCTAGCATTCAGTGAACTCCATAAATCTTGTTTCTCGATAGAAATTCAGAGCTTCCTTCTCCATTTATAGTTCACATCTTTACAGAATGCAAGGATTTTGAGTGGTTCCTAAAATTAGGAAGCATCATTACATTTAAACCATAGTACACACATAGAATATCGTAATACACAAGTTTAGTAAAAATAAACCACTAAGAAAACAAGAAAAATACGACTTACCCCATAACATAATCTTGTTCCATCAAGTTTTGGAGTTCTCCAGACTATCCAGAAAGATTACATACCAAGGAAAAACTTCTGGTAGACTAAATAAAGAAATTAAAAAAAAGCTTTGACATCGTTCGATTTTAGTAATAGAATACATTGGAGTAAATAAAAGTAATCCAAACTGGTAATAGATTTTTGCCCAGAACATCACTAGGAATGCATAGATTCAGGAAAGCACAAAACTCGGCACATCAAAGAAGAATCTTAGACAATTTATCGAAACAGAATGGAAGAAATGAAACTAAATTAGAGCATCTACAATTCTTCAATTGTAAAAATCATAATTATCAGGAAATGAAAATATGGAAAAGTTCATATATCAAACAGATATTGAATTCTTCAATTGTAAAAATCATAATTATCAGTAAAATGACTTTGTAATGTCATCTCCACTTTGGCGTTTACAGAAAGTTAACGTAATATACGTATAATAAATCAATTCATTCCATAAAGGGAATGGTGATTTTTGAGGGGTTTTTTTTTTTCTTCTTGTCTTTCTTTTTGAGGCTGAGATAAATAGTTAAATACTTCCGTTTGTTTGGAATTTCTACAATATGCATTCATTGTCGGTTACAACTATTTGTCGTACTATAAAAGAATTTCCATTTAATTGCTTTTCAATAACTTTTACTTGGGTGCGTTTGATTCAACACATTTTCCATGGAAAATATGATTTTCCACGTGATTTTCTAACTTTGCGCTGTTTGGTTGCCTAAATTTTCCATGAAATTCATTTTTCCACTTGCCTCGAAATCCAGTATTTTCCTTGTTTTGGATGAATTCGTTTTCCAAGGGGGAGAAGGTTTTATTTTCCATGGAAAATCTTATATCATTTTTGTTACGTTTGATTATTTTTGTTGTTGTTAATTGATTTATTTTTTTCCCAAAAATTAACATTATTATTACTAAGTACAAACTTGTTAAAAAATGAAAAAAAAAATATTATAATAGCTAAATTTTACTATATTTTTCATAGAAAATAATGTCAATCAAACAACAAAAGTTGGAAAATTCTCCACTTTTTCTTCCTAGAAAATTAAACCTATCAAACATATTAAACTTTCAATTCCCAGGAATTTAATTCCCTAGAATTCAATTCCCTGTAATTCATTTTCTTTCCACCCAAATTCCACCCTCGTTATCAAACGCAGCCTTAGAGAAATAGAAACAAATTTCCCCCAAAAAAGGAAAAATAAACAATGAATTTTTTCTTCTTCTAGTTGAGGTCGACTTAGAAGTATTTTCTCTTCTAGATGCTCCATTTTCCTTCATGGCTGAGTCATTTCCACTAAAAAAATATAGCTCTCTCTCACTAAAAAAAAAAATTGAACTACTCATTTTCATCCTATTGTAAGCAGAAAATCAAACATAATTCTTCATGACTAAAACCGTTAACATACATACTCGTACACCTGTATAGAATTAGAATCCCAAAATTTTGTAGAGGCTTATTTCGTCAAACTAATAAACCAAAAAGAGGAACAAAAAACATTCACTTCATATATCCAAGTCACATTAAAAACAAAAAATTAAATATATTACGTACAAGGGATTGAAGATGCTACTTTTTGATGTTGTCATCGGCGACCCACCAGCGGAAGAAAAAGGAGAAATCGATTCACATCGGTGTTTGGGATTTGAATGGAGTAGAAGCGGCAATGATTTTTGGAGAAGCCGACTCTGGAACGATAGGAAAGGAGATGTAGAGCCGACTGTGGAAGGTATGCATTTTGGTTAGATATTTTGCCTTTTAGCCTAACACATACATCGACTCAGCTCGGCGTAAAAGTCTTGTGGATAAACGGCTGCTTATGAACAGTGTAAAATCCTTATGAACAGTGTAAAATCCTTAGCCTCTTTTATATATAAACTAGTGGTGGCCCGTGCGATGCACGGAATGCGATAATAATTTTGTATATAATAGCGTCGAAAGGTAAGAAGATTGTAAAGATGAAGAAAAAGACAAAAAGAAAGGGTTATGCTAACAAATATATTACACCTTAACTAAAAAAATTATTTTAAATCAGAACATCCATAAATTATTTTTTAATCTAATTGATTATTTAGGATTCAAATGTGACACGAAAACATATAAAATCTTACAAAAACAATGAAAATATGAAATAAGTAATGTGTGAAATCTTTAAATCAATATTAAGATCTTGCTATTACGACTTTTTTTTAGCCTTCCATAAAATTCATGAGTTTAGGGAGATAAAATTGACAAATGAAAAGTTTGATGACTAATGATAAATTTGATAATTGAAAAGTTTGATGACTAAATGGTAAATTTCAAGAACTTATGAAAGATAAAGATTTCTTGAATTTGAAAAAATAAGGACCAAAGTGTACCTTACAATAGTAGAAAAATAATAGATAAATGAATTAGTAAATGCGATAAAAAGAAAACTCAATTGATGTCATTATGATGTCATTGATGGTGCCTTATGAATAGTAGTATATGAATAATATTTTTTTCTTAACTTCTTTTAATTTAATATATTTAGGATAGGATAGGATTATGATAGGATATGGTAGGATAAATAAGTGTTGAAGCAATAATTGCATAAAATTCATGAATTTATGGAGGTAAAATTGATAATTGAAAAGTTCGATGGCTAGATGATAAAATTGACAGTTAAAAAGTTTGATGACTAAATGACAAATTTTAGGAATTTATCAAAGATAAAGATGTCTTGAATTTGAAAGAATAAGAACCAAAGTATACTTTACAATAGTAGAAAAATAATAGATAAATGAAATAGTAAATGTGAAAAAAGGAAACATTAATTGATATCATTATGATGTTATTGATGATGCCTTATGGATAGTAGTATATGAATGTTATTTTCTCTTAGCCTCTTTTAATATAGTTAGGATTAGTATGTATATAATAATAATAATAATAATAATAATAATAATAATAATAATAATAATAATAATAATAATTAGTCTAGTTAATTATAATTATAATTATAATTAATAGCTATAAGTTAAGTTGAAAATATGAGGACTTTATGACATCATACATGATGCAAGCCTTATGAATAGTAAATGAATAGGGATTTTCCTTAGCCTCTTTTTATAATAGTTAGGATATATAATATATATATATATATATATATATATATATATATATATATATATATATAAAATAACTAGTGTCGAACGTACGTTGTACGAGAAACGATTCGTAGTCGATTTTCTTACGCGGGTAAGAAATTGTTTGTATGCTACAAATTAAGGTTTATCGAGCACCAAATCTCCTTGAATCATAACAGCTAAACTAAAAGTTCAGAAGTTCTCCAACTTGTGTTGAAGACCCAAGTAAATGCTAAATCATTCTTCACATGTTGACAAATTACTATTGATATCTTCTATTGAAGTCAAACCTGTCAATGCAACCATAAGGTCGACAGTCTCCTCGCCTAGCAGCAGACCCAAAAAAGTAACAGAAAGTTAACCAATTCATATACTCCAAACATTTCAATTGATCATTCAATTGATTACGAGAAAATGTACTCAAGTAATATGATAATTTTTCTTTGGATTCGAAGCACATGCGGTCATTTTTCTTTGGATTCGACACATATACAAAGTTCTGGGCAAACAAGGAAAAAATGAGAAAAAAAATGTAACGAAGAGAACACAAAAGCTGACATGAGTGATTCAATTTTTAAACACACATTTCTTAGGACCCATCAGTTCTATTTACTTTTATCAGACATTCCTTGGGAATCACTACTTATAAGCACTTCAGAACTTTGTCAAGGAAGCACATGGTATTAATAAACAATTAATATTAGAAACCATGTAAGTTTCAAGATGTAACTTGCATGAGGTAAAATCATCGCATATTTTTTCTTAAAACAAGCAATATTTAACATCATTTTTTATAAGACTGTATACGGTTAAAAAATTAACTTTCTTTGAAGAATGAAGAAGGAAACACATCAAAAGACGTCCAAACTTCTCAAATAAGCATCTAATATTATAGAATTTTAGGAAAACATGGTTGAATTAAATCTTCAGTCCTCGGGAATCCCTTTTGTTTGGAACAAAAATATGTAAGTATTTCTCTAATTAGTTTGATGGCAATTGGCAACAAGATGAATATATATCACAGGCAATGCGAAATCTGTTGTAGGAAAACAGTTTAGGACTCTCAAAAAAAATGTGTACCAGAAAAATATATTTTACGTGAGGAGACTTGAGCTTTATTAATTACCTCTCCTGTCATTTCAAACCCAAGAGTCCTGGAAAGAAATCGTGTTAGATCCAATATTCTATAGGTCAAAATAGCATTACAAAAACTCTCATACACCATTTGCAACATTGAACTCTCTTGCATCAATGGATGTACATGATTAAGAAAATGAAATAAAATTAAAAAGGCCAGAAAATTGGAATCAAACATCAGTAGTTATATACCACATCCAATTATACTTATTTCAATACTTGATTTTATAAGAGACTTGTGTCAATACCAGAAGCATCCGTATCAAACAACTTAAATGCCTCTTTTATCTCCAGCATTTTTTTTCTTGACTGTACTCGCTATGATGTCCTCTAGGTTTATCTTTCCTAGATATCACACTATAAAGCGGTGCCTACAAGCAAATGCGTTAAATAGAAGGGAGAAAACAGAAAGTAAGGAGGGAAAGGGAAAGACCCAATGTAACTAAAACTGAGTACTAAAACTTATGTTTTACAGAAATAAAAAATATGCTAATTTTTACTAAAAGTATATTGAATACCTCAGTGAACTCATCAAATATCTTGTCAGGTGAGTCAGAGCCATGGCAAAGAAGCTGAATGATTTGGAAAAATAATGCAAGTAAACAACAAGGGCAGTGCCATGGAATAAGCCGCTCATTATATTATAGCAAACAAAAAAGCAAGTTTCGAAGAAAAAAGTAATGGTGGTTGACAAATACCATAGAGTCATCAAAGTAAGAGAACCAAATTGAAAAACGAAAAGAAATCTTATGTCAACACACACACACACACACACACACACACACACACACACACACACACACACACGAATAGAAACAAAAAACAGAGTTAAAGTGATCAAAAGGAATCACATGTTGATCGAAGTCCTAATTGATGAAAAGCTTCATCTCAGTCTAAGAAGTTACTTTGATCAGATATTTCACCTGGGTACCAATGGAGCCAGTAGATCCAACAATTGAGATAAGCTTTGGACCATCCAAGCTTTTACGGCCCGATTTTACAACGGCCTGTCCTCACCAAGGTGGAGGAAGTAGCTGAGCTAAATACTGGACTCTCGTTGCAGCAATGCTTTCACATTCCTTCCTTTCCAAAGCAAACCTACCTGAACAAATTCACGAAAAAATTTAATTTTTATTAACACGTTTCATATTAGTCACTACTTACTGTTAATTATTATTCATACATTTCGTATAACTCGGAGTTCATAAACTAAATGAATTAAGAACCAATCGAATTTCCTCTTCGACGAACCTCTATCAAAATAATGCTCACAAGTCTCAAGAAGTATGATAATCATCCTGATGAGAAAACGGTTCTGGTGAATCCAACATATCTTGCTAATAGCATCATATCAAAGTACTGGATCAGACATTGGCTACAACTTAAGACTCATCACAAAATGTAACATGACGATAACGGTAAAACAAATTTTGGACTTGAACTAAGCACTGAACCTTTTGAACTCAAACGTGGAGGACCGACACCAAAGCATCAAGCACCAAGAAGAATGAAATTGATTTAAGAATTCCTGCATCCCAGCAAATGAAAACTCCGAAAATAATTAATTAAAAAAAAAATGAACTCACTTAATTAATTCTAATGAGACATGAAAACAGTGAATCAATTAGAATACGAAAAATGAAACAACTAATCCATAAACATCAAAAAAATTGAAAATAAATAAGAATGTCCTTAAGGCCACCCTTCAGTGACCATCCCCCAGTGGTCATCCCCACACCGATATAGAGCACAGCACAATTATTGTAAAAACTTTAATTATTGTAAGAACATTAAAAATAAAAGGCAGGCATCATGGAAAAATTTATATAACAACCAACTTAGAGCTTGTTTAGGAGAGATTTTTCCAAGTGAAAAATATATATATATATTTTTTTTAGAAGAATGTGGTTAAAGATAGTGAATAATTATTGGTCCAAGAAAATATGTCGTTGAAAATGTTTTATTGGAAAAATGATGAAATCGGTCCCAAAAAGCTCTTAGGGGGGTTTATTAAATGTATATTTTGAAAAACAATTAAAGAATTTTTAAAGAATTATGGTAATTACAAAACATGTAATTAGGATTATGGTAATTATTGCTGCAAGCAGCAAATTAAAAACACTTTCAACCAATCATAGCCAGAAATTATTCAAATCAGCGAAAAGTGATATAGAACATCAAATTGTCTTACCGGTTTCTGCAATTTAGAAGACATAGTGAATCCAAGTTGCAACTCTTTATTTAAACCCAAAAAAGAGGTCCAATTTTCTCCAATTCATAAATCCAGCTAAAAAAAAAAAAAAAATAGAAATATTAAGTAAGAAACTTAGAAATTTCTCTCTCTATGTCTAAGCCCAAGCTAATCTTAATACGAAAACACACAAACTTGAGTTCAGTGAATGCAAATGAACATAAATTTCGGGAAAATGAATCTGAACAAAAGACTAAAATAAGAAATCAATAAATTAAGACAATTCACAATACCTGGTGAGGCAACCAATGAATTACAGAGGCAGGCGAAATCTGGACTGGAAATTCAATTTACTTTATTAATAATTTATTGAACACTACATAACAGAAATGATACAGACCAAGAAAAAGTGGCAGTACAACAGTGAACCCCATCTCCACATAAATCTTCATTCGCCTGAAAACCTCCTTCGCTCTTACTGACTCCGACCGTCATTTCGTATGGATGTTGACCCAGCAATTGCACACTCACCGTCATTTGTTGTCGACCAACTGTGGAATTGTTGTTGTCCTCTTGTTATTCATTTGTGTTGGGGATCCCATCCAAAGCAAACCTAGAAGAATCGAGCCTCATTTGATTTTCTTCCAACAAAATTGTCGCTGGTTTCGCATCTTTATAAACTTTTGTTCTTACTCTCCAAATTTGAGACGCATTTGCAACTGCCGATTTAGAACTGCATTCTGGGACGAGTCCAATAAGGCCTTAGGGCTCCGAGACAGCTCGTCAATACGACTTCGACCTATTTACAATCAGTGCCGGCAGTGAGGGATTCTGGGACCCACTCTTCGCTGCCAATTTTGGTGCTTCAGCTGCTGTTTGTGAGATAAGTTTTGCTACCGTTTCGTCTTTTTTTTACTATCAGAAAGATCGATGTAGGGTTTTCATCGAAAGAGAGAGGTTTTTTAATTTTTGGAGAGAGAGAGAGAGAATTGGAAGATGAAAGATATTTTGATGATATTGTTGGCTGCAGCTGTCAATGTAAAAATATGGATGCCCAGTGTGAAACCAAAGACGGAAAAATGATTAGTAATTGTCATATTAACTATATATAAAGAACATAAATAAATTTTCTCTCAATTTATAAACAACACAATTTTTCAAATCACTTTTTAATCACACATTTTCTTTTTTTAATTTTTAACTAAACATTTTATCTAAAAAAACATAAATAAATTTTCTCTCACCTCTTTAATTGGACTTCGAACGCATTCTAAATTATAATGATAGTGTTAAATAAATAACATTGGGTGACCCATCATCAAGTGGATTCATCTTTTGCACGTCAGCAATTAAACAATAAGATTCTGACTAGTTACAACTTGTTGTGTGTAATTATTTCACCTCTGTTTGGCAAACTTATTCAAAAATAAGTTTTTCACAATATAATTTTTTAAATTATTTTTTATTCTTATATATTTTCTCTCTTTATTTTTTAATCATATATTTTATCTTAAAAATAAAAAAAAAAATGTTTTTAAACACAAATTTTTTCACAAACAGAACCATTGCAAAGTTTCATGATAGAGAATTTATTCCTTTCCTCCCAAAAAAAAAAAGTATTACCAACAACGGAAAAAGGAACAAAGATCATTTATGCTTGAATATTAAATTTATAGCATATCTTCAAGATTCACACCTTCATCATATTTAAGCAAGTGTTTGATAAATGGTTATTCAATCGATTTATAAATCAAATAATTTTCGAAATTACTTTTTAATTAAATACATTTTTTCTCTCCAATTTTCAACCACACATTTTATCTCAAAATCAGAAATAAATCAGTTTATAAACCGTTGCAATGTTACCAAGTCCTGTTTGATGAAGATTAAAATTAAATTTTTAATAAATTTTGATAGAAATTGATGGATTATGTGGTTAAAAAGTTGCGAATTCTATAAAATGAGTAATTAAAATTAAATATTCACTTTAATTTATGTTGTGGCATTTATTAAAATTTAATCAAATGTTGACTTTTGATTGGAGGATAATAATTTCGCATGTTTAATTGTGTGGCAAAATCTCTTATGATGCATTTATGCGTGGCATCTTCAAATTAATCCTCCAATTATATGGTCACAGGTATACACTATTGTGTTTAAATTTGTTTGGACCATTTATAAAGTAATGATATATATATATATATATATATATATATATATATATATATATATATATATATATATATATATATTTTCGACATCTGAAATGTCAATGGTGTTGATATTTTTTGAAGATGCTGACATTTTTGAAAATTGAGCGGCAAGCTCTTTAATCACTGCAGAATCAGTGTCTTAAGCTTTCTTACCGAGATCAGGAATAAGATTGGGTTGTTTGAAGAGTAACATTTGATTACTCGAAGAAGATGAAGAGGAAGGAGAATCTCTAATGGCAGAAAACACATTAGAGGGTATTTTGGATTTAGTTTCAGTTTCTTCAATTCTGGTTAACTGAGAACTCATAGAATGAAGAACAATATTTGTGAAATTGTTCTGGATTTGAAGATTTCTGACATCAACAGTTTTGGCTGCTGCATTATCAGTCCTATCTTCAGGAATTTGTTTGAAAGGAGAAGCAGTCACAACTGCATTTCCATGAGGAAAAAGAATTTCTTCAAGGGGAGGATATTCAGACTTGAAAGTCTGATCTGAAGAATTTTTCCAAATTTTTTCTTTTGAAGATGAAGTTTGAATGAATTTGGATTTCGAAGGGGATTTGGATTTGGAAGAAGATTTTGAATACTTCTTTTGTTTACCAAAAACTTTGAAATTAATCCATTTGTAAAATGACAAATCTTCTGGTTGAGCGAAGAACTCTTCCCAGTAAGATTCAATTTCTTCTTTTGAAAAAGTTTGACGGAAAAGTTTCCGAAGATTTTTGACTTTGGGAGATTGATCATTTTTGAATTCAGATCTTCTATCAATGCTAGAAGAAATGACGTTGAGTTGAGAAGATAAACTTCTTCTGTGATGTTTCTTTCTCAGAAGAGGAATTTCTTCAGAAGGAGGCTGCATATCAGATGCAGTGGGTGAATCTTGTTCAGATTCGGTATATTGAGGTTTGAGAGTCTTAAGGATATGTTTATCAAAAAGACCGACAGTGAAGTTTGGGTAGCAGTTTGAAAAGATTGGACCACTTTCTAGATTTGATTCTAGAACGGTCAAGAGCGAATGCTCGAAGTTTGAATGTCTTTGATCACGAAGAGTAACCAAGACAAGAATGTCAAGTCCAAGTCTGGACAAGGGCTTGAGAGCAATTTGAACAAGACCAATGTGTAAGAATTGAAATTTCTTACGATGTTCTTGTATGGAGTTTTTTGAAAGAAGAGCAAGCTCAGTATTTTGACCCAAAACATGCATGGTTTGTTCATGTGTTTTGATGATGTAATTTTGAGTAAAGTCGAACCGACCAATTTCATAGATAGATCCTTTGTCTACCTTAGGAATTGTCCAGTTATGCAACAATTGTTCAATTTGAAATATTTGAAGTTCATTTGTATTTTGAAAAGTTTCAGAATCATTTTGAAGTGATTCTTCAGTATTTTGAAAATTGTTTGACAAATTAATGATTTTAGTCCTCTTCAAACTGATGAAGAAAGGATTAATGTTATAAATTGTGTTCAACTTCAAAAGTGGTATTGTCAGATGACAATTGTCGTCGATAAAACCTTTCAAATTACCATCAGGGTTTTAATTGAATCTGGAGCAGATCAAAACTGCATCAGAGAAGGATTAATACCTACAAAATACTTTGAGAAAACTACTGAGTGTCTTTACGGTGCTAGTGGTAAAAAACTCAATATTCAATATAAACTTTCAAAAGCTCATGTTTGCAACTCAAACATTTGTTTCAAAAATGTTTTTTACTTGGTGAAAGATTTGGATCAAGAAGTCATTCTTGGTACTCCTTTCATTGTTCAAATTTACCCTTTTCAAGCTAACGAAAATAGTCTTCAGACCAATGTTTTCGGTCAAAATTTGTTCTTCAAATTTACCAATCCTCCTTCTTTCAAGGACGTTAATGCTATCAAGCAAGCGTCAATTTCTCAAATTATCAACAATATCAATTTCAAAAAACAACACATTTCTTTTCTCAAAGAAGAAATCAAATTTCAGCGGATTTCAGATCAGATTCAAAATTCATCGAATAAAGAAAAAATTTCTTTATTTCTCAAAAAATTCGAAAATGAAGTATGTTCTACTATTCGAAATGCTTTCTGGAATAGAAAAAAAACATATTGTCTCTCTACCCTATTCTTCTGATTTTCATGAATCAAATATTCCAACGAAATCTCGTCCTATTCAAATGAACAAAGAACTCCTTGAGTTTTGCACTAAGGAAATCAAGGATTTACTTGCTAAAGGACTCATTCGTCCTAGTAAGTCTCCTTGGAGTTGTTCTGCGTTCTATGTTCTCAATCAAGCAGAAATTGAGAGGGGTGCGCCCAGACTTGTAATCAATTACAAACCTCTTAATACTGCATTGCAATGGATAAGATACCCAATGCCTAAAAGAAAGACCTCCTCAATCGTCTCCTCAAAGCAGTTGTCTTTTCAAAATTTGATATGAAGTCAGGATTTTGGCAGATTCATATTAAAGAAGAAGATCGCTATAAAACTGCATTCAATGTTCCCTTTGGTCAATACGAATGGAACGTTATGCCATTTGGACTTAAACATGCTCCTTCTGAATTTCAAAAAATTATGAATGACATTTTTAATCCTTTTCAAAATCTTCTCATTGTTTACATTGATGATGTTCTTCTCTATTCTGAAAGTTTAGAACAGCATTTCAAACATCTTCATACTTTTTTCAAAATTGTCAAAATTAATGGTTTGGCAGTTTCTGCAAAGAAAATTGTTTTATGTCAAGAAAGTATTCGTTTTCTTGGACATACAAATTTTCAAGGAACTATTACACCAATTCAAAGAAGTTTGGATTTTACTGACAAATTTCCAGATCAAATCCTTGATAAAACTTCTCTTCAAAGATTCCTTGGGTGTGTGAATTATGTTTCTGATTTTGTCAAAGATATCAGGATTCTTTGTTCCCCACTCTTCAAAAAACTTCAAAATAATCCAAAACCTTGGGACCCTGAGTGTACCTTTTCCGTCCAAAAGGTCAAAAGTGCCATTAAGAGTATCCCATGCCTTTCAATTATTGATCCATGTGCCAATCTTATCGTTGAGACTGATGCGTCAGACATAGGGTATGGTGGAGTCCTCAAACAGATTTCAAAATGGTCAAATCAAGAACAGCTGGTCAGATACTATTATGGTATTTGGACTGGTCCTCAAATCAATTATTCAACTATCAAAAAGGAAATCCTTTCAATTGTCCTTTGTGTTTCAAAATTTCAAGATGATTTAATCAATAAATCTTTTATTTTGAAAACCGATTGCAAAGCATCCAAAGAAGTTTTGCAAAAGGACGTCAAAAATCTTGTTTCAAAACATATTTTTGCAAGATGGCAAGCTATTTTGTCGTGTTTTGATTTCAAAATTCAATTTATTCAAGGAAAGGATAACATTCTTGCAGATTTTCTCACAAGAGAGTTCCTCACACAAAAGAGAGAAAAAGTGAGTTCAAATCAAAAGAGTGTTCAAACAAAAGATACTAATCTTCATTAGTATGGCTTCTTCAAGATACTTCAAGAAAAGCAAGAAAACTGCTATTCTAGCAGATCAAAATTCCTTTCAAATTTCAATTTCAAACAGGTTTTCGTGTCTTCACGATTACCCTCAAGATTCAGTTTTGGAGATCCCAAAATCTTCAAACATCAAAAAACCTTTTCAAAATTCTTCTTATTGTCTTTCAAAAGTCAATAATGAAGCAATTCTCTTCTCTCAAAATTCTTCTCCTTATTACAATTGTAATACTTGTCATGTATTACATCGTCTTTTCACCTTCCAATATCAAGCTTCAAAATGGTATGAAAACTGTATCATTTCTCAAAGATACTGGGGTTCTCCATTCTGCAAAATTGATTTTTGGCAAAAATACTTTGAAACTGTTAATGATTTCAACGAAAACATTAACAAGTTCATCTTTCATTTTGCAATTTGTCACCATGCTTTCGGTGAATTTGCAAATTTTTAATGTTTTCAAAAATTGGTACTACTGTGCCTCAGAAGTCAGTAGCTATTCCAGTTCAAACGGTAACTGGTAAAGAATTCTCAAATCCGTTTATGGCTATGGACTTGCCAAAAGTTCAAAATAGGAGAATTTCTTCTTTTCAAACAACTAATAATTCACTTTTATAAAGAATCTTTCTCTTTATCTAAAGATGAATTATTTTCAAACTTTCGGTGGAGTTGGTGGAATGCTGGTTGGCTAGCTTTTTGGAAAAGCTTCAGACAAGTCACTGTTCAATCAACGACTTTCAAGCTTCAATCACTGTTCAAGATTCCTACTTTTTGCAAAGTAGTCGACAGAGCACTATTCAATTACTGTTCAATCAAGACTTTCCAGCTGTAGTTCAATTATTCAAAATTCTGTTGTACCTTTTTCATTTTTAGTCTTCTATAAATGTAAGGGTTCATTTCAATTGTCAGGCAGAGTTAATTTTGTCAGAGTTAATTCAGAGTAAGTTGTACTCAGAGTTAATTTAAGATTAACTACTCCTTCAATATTCAGAGAGATAGTGAGCCTTGAGCGGAGCGATAATAATTCTTTTTAAGAATACGTTATCCGATCTTTCTCTTTTCAAAATTTATTGTAACGTTCAGCGTTATAATTCAATATACTTTCAATATTCAATTTGTTGTTCAAAGTTATTTCAATTGTTTCATTTCAGTTGAATCTTTTTCAATATTTTGATTATTGTTCTTTCATATTATCCGCACTATCCTTGTTCTATCTAACCTAGGTTCTATTTGGTATCAGAGCCATTTATGTTCAAGTTATCCTTGGAGAGTGTTGTTATCTGTTGTGTGTGTTTTTTTACAGATTGAGAGCTTTAAGTGGATGGTTCGAAACCCGGAGGCAGGGCAGTTACATCGTGTAAGACCCGTGTAAGACCACGTGGGGGAGTAGGTAAAAGTCCGACCTTGTCTCAGTCTTGTTTCTCAAACATTCTGCAGGTAGTAATACCTTTCAAGCTTACCTTGTTCAAAAATGTCCTCTTTTTCCAGTTGGTTCAAAGGATCTGGTAGTTCTAGAAATAGAGATAATAATTTGTCAAACAATTTTCAAAATACTGAAGAATCATTTCAAAATGATTCTGAAACTTTTCAAAATACAAATGAACTTCAAATTTCTCAAATTGAACAATTGTTGCATAACTGGACAATTCCTAAGGTAGACAAATGATCTATCTATGAAATTGGTCGGTTTGATTTTTCTCAAAATTACATCATCAAAACACATGAACAAACCATGCATGTTTTGGGTCAAAATACTGAGTTTGCTCTTCTTTCAAAAAACTCCATACAAGAACATCGTAAGAAATTTCAATTCTTACACATTGGTCTTGTTCAAATTGCTCTCAAGCCCTTGTCCAGACTTGGACTTGACATTCTTGTCTTGGTTACTCTTCGTGATCAAAGACATTCAAACTTCGAGCATTCGCTCTTGACCGTTCTAGAATCAAATCTAGAAAGTGGTCCAATCTTTTCAAACTGCTACCCAAACTTCACTGTCGGTCTTTTTGATAAACATATCCTTAAGACTCTCAAACCTCAATATACCGAATCTGAACAAGATTCACCCACTGCATCTGATATGCAGCCTCCTTCTGAAGAAATTCCTCTTCTGAGAAAGAAACATCACAGAAGAAGTTTATCTTCTCAACTCAACGTCATTTCTTCTAGCATTGATAGAAGATCTGAATTCAAAAATGATCAATCTCCCAAAGTCAAAAATCTTCGGAAACTTTTCCGTCAAACTTTTTCAAAAGAAGAAATTGAATCTTACTGGGAAGAGTTCTTCGCTCAACCAGAAGATTTGTCATTTTACAAATGGATTAATTTCAAAGTTTTTGGTAAACAAAAGAAGTCTTCAAAATCTTCTTCCAAATCCAAATCCCCTTTGAAATCCAAATCTATTCAAACTTCATCTTCAAAAGAAAAAATTTGGAAAAATTCTTCAGATCAGACTTTCAAGTCTGAATATCCTCCCCTTGAAGAAATTCTTTTTCCTCATGGAAATGCAGTTGTGACTGCTTCTCCTTTCAAACAAATTCCTGAAGATAGGACTGATAATGCAGTAGCCAAAACTGTTGATGTCACAAATCTTCAAATCCAGAACAATTTCACAAATATTGTTCTTCATTCTATGAGTTATCAGTATCAAGAAGATTTTGATAATGAATTTAATTCTTCCTCCTCTTCTCATCCTTGCGAAGGTAAAGAGATTTATGGTTGCAAAACCATAAATGTTCTTACAAAAGAAGAAGAACTTATTCAAGAAGTAATTGAGAGGATTGACAACCCTCAATTAAAGAAGAAGTTCTCTTCGCTCCTTCCTTCTTCCTCAAAAATCCATGAATCATTTAGTATGAAAGAAATACTAAAAAGATTTGATCAAGAATCTACTTCTAAATCTTCAAGTTCTGATTTGAAATCAGAAGTGAAGGAAATGAAGTCTCAAATTTCCTTTCTGGAACGTCAGGTTAAAGAAATTAAACTTGATGTTACCATTCTCAAGAATTCTTCAAATATTCAAAATAATCCTGATTCTTCTTCTTCTTCTTCTGAAGAATCCAGTTCTGATCGACTTAATGATTTTAATCCTCTTCAAACTGATGAGGAAAGGATTAATGTTATTAATCGTATTCAGCTTCAAAAGTGGTATTGTCAGATGACAATTGTCGTCGATAAAACCTTTCAAATTACCACCAGGGTTTTAATTGATTCTGGAGCAGATCAAAACTGCATCCGAGAAGAATTAATACCTACAAAATACTTTGAGAAAACTACTGAGCGTCTTTACGGTGCTAGTGGTAAAAAAACTCAACATTCAATATAAACTTTCAAAAGCTCATGTTTGCAACTCAAACATTTGTTTCAAAAATATTTTCTACTTGGTGAAAGATTTGGATCAAGAAGTCGTTCTTGGTACTCCTTTCATTGTTCAAATTTACCCTTTTCATGCTAATGAAAATGGTCTTCAGACCAATATTTTCGGTCAAAATTTGATTTTCAATTTCATGCATCCTCCATCTTTTAAAGATGTTCATGATCTCAAAAATGCATCAATTTCTCAAATTAATAATATTAATTTCAGAAATTTCAAAATTAAGAAATCTTCAATTTTCAAAAAAGACGAATTGACAGATCTCTTTTCTCAAAATTTCTTTGGATCCATTAATAAAGAATCTTTCTTTATTAATTCCTTTTCAAAAGACAATCATGAGTGTCACCCACTCTTCAAAAGAAACCAAATTATTCAAAAGACATGGGTCCCAGAAAACACCTTTGCCATTCAATTTGTCAAAAGTGTCATCATTGGTATCCTTTTCATTATTGCTTCAAAGACTTTTTCCTCTGTCCAAACAGCTGTGTCAGACATAGGATTAGGTGGGATCGGTGGGGAAAACCTACAGCAGATTCCTTTTGAATCAATTCAAAAACAACAGTATTTTTACTATTCTAGTAACAAAAACTGTTTTCAAAATTACTTTTCAAAAAATCAAAGTTTTCAAAATAATTTTTGGGATAACTGTTTCACTAAGAAATTTCCCTATAAATTAGAGAGATTATGAGTGAATGAGAGGCCACCCTAAAAGAGTTTTCAAACAAAAGGTATCAAGATTGATTGGTACAACAAAGTTCTTGAAGACATGGCTTCCTCCATGGCCACTTCCTCAAAAAAGAATAAGGGAAAGAAATTTGTTCTTACTCCTCTCCCTTCAATTGAAACTTTTGTTCAAAATTCCAGCAGAACTTCGTCTGCTTCAAACTTACCTCAAATTTCCACTTCAAACAACTTCTCTGTTCTTGGTAAAGTCCCCCAGACTCCAGAAAAACCAAGACCTTCAAACTATAAAAAGGCCGTTCTTACTGGTTCAGGAAAACTTCCTAAAATCAATAAAAGCCCTTTTCAATATTTCACAAAAAGCCCCTTTCTTTCTGTTCTTACTATGGAATCCTCTTGGATTGAAAAATATTCTGATATCAATCAATGTTTATCAGATATCTTTCCTCCTAGTTTCCATTTCATGCCAACATCAATTCAAAAAACCCGTGAGTTCTATGAAAAGATCCTTCTCAAAACAGGATCAGCCATTATTACTCATACTCCAAACAAAGAAAATCCTCAAAATATTGATTTTTCAAAATGTTCAATTGTTAAGGTTTTGTCATACGATGACTGGGGACAACAACCTTGGGTTGAGAAAAAGATGAACCTTGCAAAAGGTGAAACTTTCTCATCTCGTTTCAATTACTTGGATTATCAAGATGTCTGGTTTAATGCCTTTTTGTTTTGACCAGTGAATCATTCTTGGTTCATCCTTTTTCATCAAAATTGCCAAAATAATTTTCCCAAATGGTGTCAAAATTGGTTTAATTATTTTGGACTTGAAGAGAGTATTCTACCTAGTCTCCCTCTTCAAGGTTTCAAACACTTCAAAAATGAGGCAAAAGATTTGCTTAAGCCTCAGGAGGATCTCCTCCTTCAATTTTCTTTCAATTTTAAAGTCTCATGGATTCTTTGTTGGGACTTTTTCATTCTTCAAAATACAACTGATTCTTTCAGTCCTCAAAGGATTGTTAGAAGATTCAAAATTAAATGGTGGGCAAAATTTCATGAAACAAATTGTTGTCCAAAGGCAGTTCAATCATGGATTAATAAAAAATCAAATGAAGGACTTCCATCAAAAAAGCTTCAAGATAAACATGCTGATTTTCTTGCCGAAAAGGGTAGATTATTAGCACTCCTTGCAAAATGCACCAGCCCTGAAGAAATGTCAATTTTAGCAGAAAAGATTGCTGCTCTTGCTGAAAATGCTTCTTCAGTTCAAGATTCATTAGAAACTAGTTCAGAGGCAGATTTTAATGTCGAAGACAGTTTCTATCAAAATGAAACTCTTCAAGAAAACCTTCAAACTACCAAATGACTACATGGACGCAGTTTCCTTGATGACCTCAGAGATTTTCGAGTTCAAAAATCAAAAGAATTTGCATTCAAAATAATCAAAGTTAAAAATCAATGTCCACTTTATTCAGAAAATCTTTTTATTCATAAAAGGACAAATTCATTTTAACTTTTCAAACTTTCGGTGGAGTTGGTGGAGTGGTTGGCTAGCTTTTGGAAAAGCTGCAGACAAGTCACTGTTCAATCAACGACTTTCAAGCTTCAATCACTGTTCAAGATTCCTACTCTTGGAAAGTAGTCGACAGAGCACTGTTCAATCAAGACTTTCCAGCTGTAGTTCAATTATTCAATATTCTGTTGTACCTATTTCATTTTTAGTCTTCTATAAATGTAAGGGTTCATTTCAATTGTCAGGCAGAGTTAATTTTGTCAGAGTAAATTCAGAGTTAGTTGTACTCAGAGTTAATTTAAGATTAACTACTCCTTCAATATTCAGAGAGATAGTGAGCCTTGAGCGGAGCGATAATAATTCTTTTTAAGAATACGTTATCCGATCTTTCTCTTTTCAAAATTTATTGTAACGTTCAGCGTTATAATTCAATATACTTTCAATATTCAATTTGTTGTTCAAAGTTATTTCAATTGTTTCATTTCAGTTGAATCTTTTTCAATATTTTGATTATTGTTCTTCCATATTATCCGCACTATCCTTGTTCTATCTAACCTGGGTTCTATTTGGTTTCAGAGCCATTTAGGTTCAAGTTATCCTTGGAGAGTGTTGTTATCTGTTGTGTGTTTGTTTTACAGATTGAGAGCTGTAAGTGGATGGTTCAAAACCCGGAGGCAGGGCAGTTAAATCGTGTAAGACCTGTGTAAGACCACGTGGGGGAGTAGGTAAAAGTCCGACCTTGTCTCAGTCTCGTTTCTCAAAACATACCTCAGGTAGTAATACCTTTCAAGTTTACCTTGTTCAAAAATGTCCTCTTTTTCCAGTTGGTTCAAAGGATCTGGTAGTTCTAGAAATAGAGCTAATAATTTGTCAAACAATTTTCAAAATACTGAAGAATCATTTCAAAATGATTCTGAAACTTTTCAAAATACAAATGAACTTCAAATTTCTCAAATTGAACAATTGTTGCATAACTGGACAATTCCTAAGGTAGACAAAGGATCTATCTATGAAATTGGTCGGTTCGACTTTACTCAAAATTACATCATCAAAACACATGAACAAACCATGCATGTTTTGGGTCAAAATACTAAGCTTGCTCTTCTTTCAAAAAACTCCATACAAGAACATCGTAAGAAATTTCAGTTCTTACATATTGGTCTTGTTCAAATTGCTCTCAAGCCCTTGTTCAGACTTGGACTTGACATTCCTGTCTTGGTTACTCTTCGTGATCAAAGACATTCAAACTTCGAGCATTCGCTCTTGACCGTTCTAGAATCAAATCTAGAAAGTGGTCCAATCTTTTCAAACTGCTATCCAAACTTCACAGTCAGTCTTTTTGATAAACATATCCTTAAGACTCTCAAACTTCATGTTCAAACTAAGAATCTTAGTTTGGATGAATCAAATTCATTCGCTGTAATATACAGAGTATATTACAAACTCTTGGGTACGAATCTCAACATTCGTGCTCTTCGTTCGTCTCCAAGAAACAAATCGCTTCTTATGGAGGTGAATGATCTTCAGATCAAGGATAGTGCGGATAATATGAAAGAACAATAATCAAAATAACGAAAAAGATTCAAATGAAATGAAACAATTGAAAATAACTTGAACAAAAAATTGAAAATTTGAAATTATATTGAATTATAACGCTGAACGTTATAAGATATTTTGACAAGAGAAAGCTTTGGATAACGTATTCTCAAAGAGAATGTTTAAAGCTCACTAACTCTCTGAATATTGAAGGAGAAGTTAATTTTTATCTCAAATTAACTCTGAGTACAATTAACTCTGACTGACAATTGAAATGAACCCTTACATTTATAGAAGACTAAAAATGAAAAAGGTACAACAGAATTTTGAATAATTGAACTACAGCTGGAAAGTCTTGATTGAACAGTGCTCTATCGACTACTTTCCAAAAAGTAGGAATCTTGAATAGTAATTGAAGCTTGAAAGTCGTTGATTGAACAGTGACTTGTCTGCAGCTTTTCCAAAAGCTAGCCAACCACTCCACCAACTCCACCGAAAGTTTGAAAAGTTAAAATAAATCTGTCCTTTTATGAAGAAAAAGATTTTCTGAATAAAGTGGACATTGATTTTTAAATTTGATTATTTTGAGTGCAAATTCTTTTGATTTTTGAACGCGATAATCTCTGAGGTCATCAAGAAAACTGCGTCCATGTAGTCATTTGGTAGTTTGAAGATTTTCTTGAAGATTTTCATCGAAGTCGACTCCAAGGTAGTTGCCTTCATTTTGATAGAAACTTTCTTCGACATTGAAATCTGCCTCTGAACTGGTTTCTGAGGAATCTTGAACTGAAGAAGCATTTTCAGCAAGAGCAGGAATCTTTTCTGCTAAAATAGACATTTCTTTAGGGCTGGTGCATTTTGCAAGGAGTGCTAATAATCTACCCTTTCCGGCAAGAAAATCAGCATGTTTATCTTGAAGCTTTTTTGACGGAAGTCCTTCATTTGATTTTTGATTAATCCATGATTGGACTGCCTTTGGACAACAATTTGTTTCATGAAATTTTGCCCACCATTTAATTTTGAATCTTCTAACAATCCTTTGAGGACTGAAAGAATCAGTTGTATTTTGAAGAATGAAAAAGTCCCAACAAAGAATCCATGAGACTTTGAAATTGAAAGAAAATTGAAGGAGAAGATTCTCTTGAGGCTTAAGAAAATCTTTTGCCTCATTTTTGAAATGTTTGAATCCTTGAAGAGGGAGACTGGGTAGAATACTCTCTTCAAGTCCAAAATAATTAAACCAATTTTGGAACCAATTGGGAAAATTATTTTGGCAATTTTGATGAAAAAGGATGAACCAAGAATGATTCACTGGTCTAAACAAAAAGGCATTAAACCAGGCATCTTGATAATCCAAGTAATTGAAACGAGATGAGAAAGTTTCGCCTTTTGCAAGGTTAATCTTTTTCTCAATCCAAGGTTGTTGTCCCTAGTCATCAAATGACAAAACCTTAACAATTGAACATTTTGAAAAATCAATATTTTGAGAATTTTCTTTATTTTGAGTATGAGTAATAATGGCTGATCCTATTTTGAGAAGGATCTTTTCATAAAACTCACGGGTTTTTTGAATTGAAGTTGGCATGAAATGGAATTTGGGAGGAAAGATATCTGATAAACATTGATTGATATCAGAATATTTTTCGATCCAAGAGGGTTCCATTGTAAGGACTGGAAGAAAGGGGTTTTTTGTAAAATATTGAAAAGGACTTTTATTGATTTCAGGAAGTTTTCCTGAACTAGTAAGAACGGTCTTTTTGTAGTTTGAAGGTCTTGGTTTTTCTGGAGTCTGAGGGACTTTACCAAGAACTGAGAAGTTGTTTGAAGTGGAAATTTGAGTAAGTTTGAAGCAGACGAAGTTTTGCTGGAATTTTGAACAAAAGTTTCAATTGAAGGGAGAGGAGTAAGAGCAACTTTCTTTCCCTTATTCTTTTTTGAGGAAGTGGCCATGGAGGAAGCCATGTCTTCAAGAACTTTGTTGTACCAATCAATCTTGATACCTTTTCATTTGAAAACTCTTTTTGGGTGGCCTCTCATTCACTCGTAATCTCTCTAATTTATAGGGAAATTTCTTAGTGAGACAGTTATCCCAAAAATTATTTTGAAAACAGTTTTTGTTACTAGAATAGTAAAAATACTGTTGTTTTTGAATTGATTCAAAAGGAATCTGCTGTAGGTTTTCCCCACCGATCCCACCTAATCCTATGTCTGACACAGCTGTTTGGACAGAGGAAAAAGTCTTTGAAGCAATAATGAAAAGGATACCAATGATGACACTTTTGACAAATTGAATGGCAAATGTGTTTTCTGGGACCCAGGTCTTTTGACAAATTTGGTTTCTTTTGAAGAGTGGGTGACACTCATGATTGTCTTTTGAAAAGGAATTAATAAAGAAAGATTCTTTATTAATGGATTCAAAGAAAAATTGAGAAAAGAGATCTGTCAATTCGTCCTTTTTGAAAATTGAAGATTTCTTAATTTTGAAATTTCTAAAATTAATATTATTAATTTGAGAAATTGATGCATTTTTGAGATCATGAACATCTTTAAAAGACGGAGGATGCATGAATTTGAAAATCAAATTTTGACCGAAAACGTTGGTTTGAAGACCATTTTCGTTAGCTTGAAAAGGGTAAATTTGAACAATGAAAGGAGTACCAAGAATGACTTCTTGATCCAAATCTTTCACCAAGTAAAAAACATTTTTGAAACAAATGTTTGAGTTGCAAACATGAGCTTTTGAAAGTTTATATTGAATATTGAGTTTTTTACTACTAGCACCGTAAAGACGCTCAGTAGTTTTCTCAAAGTATTTGGTAGGTATTAATCCTTCTCTGATGCAGTTTTGATTTTCTCCAGAATCAATTAAAACCCTGGTGGTAATTTGAAAGGTTTTATCAACGACAATCGTCATTTGACAATACCACTTTTGAAGTTGAATACAATTAATAACATTAATCTTTTCTTCATCAGTTTGAAGAGGACTAAAATCTTTAAGTCGATCAGCACTGGATTCTTCAGAAGAAGAAGAAGAAGAAGAATCAGGATTATTTTGAATATTTGAAGAATTTTTGAGAATGGTAACATCAAGTTTAATTTCTTTAACCTGACGTTCCAGAAAGGAAATTTGAGACTTCATTTCCTTCACTTCTTATTTCAAATCAGAACTTGAAGATTTAGAAGTAGATTCTTGATCAAATCTTTTTAGTATTTCTTTCATACTAAATGATTCATGGATTTTTGAGGAAGAAGGAAGGAGCGAAGAGAACTTCTTCTTTAATTGAGGGTTGTCAATCCTCTTAATAACTTCTTGAATAAGTTCTTCTTCTTTTGTAAGAACATTTATGGTTTTGCAACCACAAATCTCTTTACCTTCGCAAGGATGAGAAGAGGAGGAAGAATTAGATTCATTATCAGAATCTTCTTGATACTGATAAATTATTTCTAATTCAGAATCATCACTGGATGATGAATTGAGTAGATTGAGAAGATCAAGTTTAACATCTTCATCAATTTGAAGATTATTAATCTTATTCTTCATGGGACATTTGTTTGAGAAATGACCAGTTTGATTGCACTTGAAACAAGTGACATTGGCTGGATCAAAAGTTTTTTGAAAACGTTTTGGTTTTGAATGAAATTTTTGAAAAGAATTCTTTTGAAATGATTTTTGAAATTCAGGAGAAGATTTTGAGAAAAATCTTTTGGAATTTTGAAAATTTCGTTTCCTCAGAAATGAAGGAAACTTCTTCTTGTTTTTTGAAGAGGGAGGAAGAATTTTTTCAAAACCATATTGTTCACAGAATGAACCCAACTCATGCTTAGACCCTAAACTTTCAGATTTGAGTTTGGATTTGAGTTTGATATCATTACAGAGGGCTAACCCTTCCTTATTGACGTAACTAACAATTTCGCCATAAGTTAAGTCACTATAGGGAATTGAATTATTATATTGAAGTTTGATTGAATTGCGAACTTTTTATGCAAAAAGTTTAGGAAGTCCAGATAGAAATCTTTCTTTCCAGAACTCTTGATTGCAGTCATCGCGAAGCATGACTCTGGTAAGGAAGATATCCTTATACCATCTGAAGTCGTGCAATTTTGGACAAGACAAGTTCATCAGAATTTCTGACGATCTATCTCGAAGGAAATTGGAGAACCGATGAAATGTTTGACAATGGCAAAGACAAGGGTCGTCAATGTATCAGAAACAATCTGACCATCTTCGATCTTTGTGGCATTAAAAACCTCTAAACGAATTGCGTCATTGAGATAATTAGACCACCATCCCTTTAATTGTCTAGTGAAATTGGCAATAAGATTATTACAGGCATTCACTTCTTCAATCCTTTGACATCTGTATGCATTGAAGCACACATACATTTTTTCGATTGTTTGAATAATTTGGAATTCCGTCATTCCAAGATTTCGTCGCCTGAGTATGTCTCAGTGACTTTCCTTTTAAAAGATGATTCTTCTAAAAGTAAATCTGGTTGAGAAGGACGAGGATAAAATATTGGAGGTTTTGAAGTTTGAAATCTCAATTTGTTTACTTGAAGAGGTTCTTCTTCAACAAATTGGTTTTCGACATCTAAAATGTCAATTGTGTTGATATTTTTTGAAGATGCTGACATTTTTTGAAGATGCTGTCAATTGTGTCTAAAGCTTTCTTACCGAGGTCAGGAGTAAGATTGGTAGGTTTGAAGAGTAACATTTGATTACTCGAAGAAGATGAAGAGGAAGGAGAATCTCTAATGGTAGAAAACACATTAGAGGGTATTTTGGATTTGTTATCAGTTTCAGAATTGGCTTCAATTATGGTTAACTGAGAACTCATAGAATGAAGAACAATATTTGTGAAATTGTTCTGAATTTGAAGATTTCTGACATCAACAGTTTTGGCTGCTGCATTATCAGTCATATCTTCAGGAATTTGTTTGAAAGGAGACGCAGTCACAACTGCATTTCCATGAGGAAAAAGAATTTCTTCAAGAGGAGGATATTCAGACTTGAAAGTCTGATCTGAAGAATTTTTCCAAATTTTTTCTTTTGAAGATGATGTTTGAATGGATTTGGATTTCAAAGGGGATTTGGATTTTGAAGGAGATTTTGAAGACTTCTTTTGTTTACCAAAAACTTTGAAATTAATCCATTTGTAAAATGACAAATCTTTTGGTTGAGCGAAGAACTCTTCCCAGTAAGATTCAATTTCTTCTTTTGAAAAAGTTTGACGGAAAAGTTTCCGAAGCTTTTTTACTTTGGGAGATTGGTAATTTTTGAATTCAGATCTTCTATCAATGCTAGAAGAAATGACGTTGAGTTGAGAAGATAAATTTCTTCTGTGATGTTTTTTTCTCAAAAGAGGAATTTCTTCAGAAGGAAGCTGCATATCAGATGCAGTGGGTGAATCTTGTTCAGATTCGGTATATTGAGGTTTTGGAATAACAGATTCAAAGTTGACAACTTTGAGTCTGCTGGATGAAGTTGAGAATCTTGAAGAAAAAAAATTGAATTTTGAAATGAATTTTGAAAAGATTTAGATGAACTAGATCTTGAAATGTTTGAAGAGTTGTTTGAAGATTCTCCAAAGATCATCCTAACACTACCATCAGGAAATGAAAGAATCTGATTAGGAGTATCAGATGAAGGAGGGGGCTCAGGTTTGTTGGCCCTTAGAATATCCCATTCTAAGCTCCTAGTTTGAAGATTCCAACGAATTCTCTTAGGAATCATGGTGTTAGTATGAAGATCATTCACCTCCATAAGAAGCGATTCGTTTCTTGGAGACGAACGAAGAGCACGAATGTTGAGATTCGTACCCAAGAGTTTGTAATATACTCTGTATATTACAGTGAATGAATTTGATTCATCCAAACTAAGATTCTTAGTTTGAACATGAAGTTTGAGAGTCTTAAGGATATGTTTATCAAAAAGACTGACTGTGAAGTTTGGATAGCAGTTTGAAAAGATTGGACCACTTTCTAGATTTGATTCTAGAACGGTCAAGAGCGAATGCTCGAAGTTTGAATGTCTTTGATCACGAAGAGTAACCAAGACAGGAATGTCAAGTCCAAGTCTGAACAAGGGCTTGAGAGCAATTTGAACAAGACCAATATGTAAGAACTGAAATTTCTTACGATGTTCTTGTATGGAGTTTTTTGAAAGAAGAGCAAGCTTAGTATTTTGACCCAAAACATGCATGGTTTGTTCATGTGTTTTGATGATGTAATTTTGAGTAAAGTCGAACCGACCAATTTCATAGATAGATCCTTTGTCTACCTTAGGAATTGTCCAGTTATGCAACAATTGTTCAATTTGAGAAATTTGAAGTTCATTTGTATTTTGAAAAGTTTCAGAATCATTTTGAAATGATTCTTCAGTATTTTAAAAATTGTTTGACAAATTATTAGCTCTATTTCTAGAACTACCGGATCCTTTGAACCAATTGGAAAAAGAGGACATTTTTGAAAAGGTAAACTTGAAAGGTATTACTACCTGAGGTATGTTTTGAGAAACGAGATTGAGACAAGGTCGGACTTTTACCTACTCCCCCACGTGGTCTTACACGGGTCTTACACGATTTAACTGTCCTGCCTCCGGGTTTCGAACCATCCACTTACAGCTCTCAATCTGTAAAACAAACACACAACAGATAACAACACTCTCCAAGGATAACTTGAACCTAAATGGCTCTGATACCAAAATAGAACCCAAGTTAGATAGATCAAGGATAGTGCGGATAATATGAAAGAACAATAATCAAAATAACGAAAAAGATTCAAATGAAATGAAACAATTGAAAATAACTTGAACAAAAAATTGAAAATTTGAAATTATATTGAATTATAACGCTGAACGTTATAAGATATTTTGACAAGAGAAAGCTTTGGATAACGTATTCTCAAAGAGAATGTTTAACGCTCACTAACTCTCTGAATATTGAAGGAGAAGTTAATTTTTATCTCAAATTAACTCTGAGTACAATTAACTCTGACTGACAATTGAAATGAACCCTTACATTTATAGAAGACTAAAAATGAAAAAGGTACAACAGAATTTTGAATAATTGAACTACAGCTGGAAAGTCTTGATTGAACAGTGCTCTGTCGACTACTTTCCAAAAAGTAGGAATCTTGAATAGCGATTGAAGCTTGAAAGTCGTTGATTGAACAGTGACTTGTCTGCAGCTTTTCCAAAAGCTAGCCAACCACTCCACCAACTCCACCGAAAGTTTGAACATAATTCATTCTTTTGAAAAGGAAAAAGAATCTTTTCTGAAAAGTGAATTATTGATCTTTTGAAAGGAGAATTTCTCCAATTTGAACTTTTGGAAAGTTCATAGCCATCAACGGATTTGAGAATTCTTTACCAGTTACCGTTTGAACTGGAATAGCTACTGACTTCTGAGGCACAGTAGTACCAAGTTTGAAAACTTTAAAATTTTGCAAATTCACCAAATGCATGATGACATGTTGCAAAATGAAAAATGAACTTGTTAATATTTTCATTGAAATCATTAACTGTTTCAACGTATTTTTGACAAAAATCAATTTTGCAAAATGGAGAACCCCAGTATCTTTGAGAAATGATACAGCTTTCATACCATTTTGAGGCTTGATATTGGAAGGTGAAAAGACGATGTAATACATGACAAGTATTACAATTGTAATGAGGAGAAGAATTTTGAGAGAAGAGAATTGCTTCATTATTGACTTTTGAAAGACAATAAGAAGAATTTTGAGAAGGTTTTTTGATTTTTGAAGATTTTGGGATTTCCAAAATTGAATCTTGAGGGTAATCGTGAAGACACGAAAACTTGTTTGAAATTGGAATTTTATATATATATATATATATATATATATATATATATATATATATATATATAAAATATAATATAATATAGTAAGTACATTGAAAGTATATTGAATTATAACGCTGAACCTTACAATGTATTTTGACAAGAGAAAGCTTTGGATAACGTATTCTCAAAGAGAATGTTTAACGCTCGCTAACTCTCAGATGTTTGAAGGAGATATTAGTTTTTATAACTCAAACTAATTCTGCCTGACAATTGAAATGAAACCTTCCATTTATAGAAACTAAAAATGAAAAGTTACATTGAGGGAATATTGAATAATTGAACTACAGCTGGAAAGTCTTGATTGAACAGTGCTCCGTCGACTACTTTCCAAAAAGAAGGAATCTTGATTGAATTTTGAAAGTCGTTGATTGAATAGTGACTTGTCTGAAGCTTTTCCAAAAGCTTCCCAACCACTCCACCAACTCCACTGAAAGTTTGAAAAGTTAAAATGAATTTGTCCCTTTTTGAAAAAGATTTTCTGAAAAAAGTGGACATTGATTTTTAACTTTGATTATTTTGAGTGCAATTTCTTTTGATTTTTGAACTCGAAAATCTCTAAGATCATCAAGGAAACTGCGTCCATGTAGTCATTTGGTAGTTTGAGGGTTATCTTGAAAAGTCTCGTCAAAATCGACTCCAAGGAAGTCGTCTTCATTTTGTTAGAAACTGTCTTCCACGTTGAAATCTGCTTCTGAACTAGTTTCTGAGGAATCTTGAACCGAAGAAGCATTCTCAGCAAGAGCAGCAATTTTCTCTGCTAAAATTGACATTTCTTCAGGGCTGGTGCATTTTGCAAGAAATGCTAATAATCTTCCTTTTTCAGCAAGAAAATCAGCATGTTTATCTTGAAGCTTTTTGGACGGAAGTCCTTCATTTGATTTTTGATTAATCCATGATTGAACTGCCTTGGGACAACAATTTGTTTCATGAAATTTTGCCCACCATTTAATTTTGAATCTTCTAACAATCCTTTGAGGACTGAAAGAATCAATTGTATTTTGAAGAATGAAAAAGTCCCAACAAAGAATCCATGAGACTTTGAAATTGAAAGAAAATTGAAGGAGAAGATTCTCCTGAGGCTTAAGAAAATCTTTTGCCTCATTTTTGAAATGTTTGAATCCTTGAAGAGGGAGACTGGGTAGAATACTCTCTTCAAGTCCAAAATAATTAAACCAATTTTGGAACCAATTGGGAAAATTATTTTGGCAATTTTGATGAAAAAGGATGAACCAAGAATGATTCACTGGTCTAAAAAAAAGGCATTAAACCAGGCATCTTGATAATCCAAGTAATTGAAACAAGATGAGAAAGTTTCGACTTTTGCAAGGTTCATCTTTTTCTCAATCCAAGGTTGTTGTCCCCAGTCATCAAATGACAAAACCTTAACAATTGAACATTTTGAAAAATCAATATTTTGAGAATTTTCTTTATTTTGAGTATGAGTAATAATGGCTGATCCTATTTTGAGAAGGATCTTTTCATAAAACTCACGGGTTTTTTGAATTGAAGTTGGCATGAAATGGAATTTGGGAGGAAAGATATCTGATAAACATTGATTGATATCAGAATATTTTTCGATCCAAGAGGGTTCCATTGTAAGGACTGGAAGAAAGGGGTTTTTTGTAAAATATTGAAAAGGACTTTTATTGATTTCAGGAAGTTTTCCTGAACCAGTAAGAACGGCCTTTTTGTAGTTTGAAGGTCTTGTTTTTTCTGGAGTCTGAGGGACTTTACCAAGAACTGAGAAGTTGTTTGAAGTGGAAATTTGAGGTAAGTTTGAAGCAGATGAAGTTCTGATGGAATTTTGAACAAAAGTTTCAATTGAAGGGAGAGGAGTAAGAGCAGTTTTCTTGCCCTTATTTTTATTTTTTGAGGAAGAGGCCATGGAGGAAGCCATGTCTTCAAGAACTTTGTTGTACCAATCAATCTTGATACCTTTTGTTTGATCACTCTTTTGGAGTGGTCTCTCAATCACTCGAAATCTCTTAAATTTATAGAAAAATTTCTTCGTGAAACAATTATCCCAAAAATAATTTTGAATTTTCTTGATTTTTGAAAAGTAATTTTGAAAATAGTTTTTGTTACTACAATAGTAAAAATACTGTTGTTTTTGAATTGATTCAAAATGAATCTTCTGTAGGTTTCCTTTGATGATCCCACCGAATCCTATGTCTGACACATCTGTTTGGACAAAGAATTTGGTCTTTGAAGCAATAATGAAAAGGATACCAATGATGACACTTTTGACAAATTGGGTGACAAAGGTGTTTTCTGGGACCCACGATTTTTGAGAACTTTGGTTTCTTTTGAGGAGTGGGTGACATGAATGATTGTCTTTTGAAAATGAATTAATAAAGAAAGATTCTTTATTAATAGATCCAAAGAAATTTTGAGGAAAGAGATCTGTCAATTTGTCTTTTTTTAAAATTGAAGATTTCTTAATTTTGAAATTTCTGAAATTAATATTATTAATTTGAGAAATTGATGCATTTTTGAGATCATGAACATCTTTGAAAGATGGAGGACGCATGAATTTGAAAATCAAACTTTGACCGAAAAGGTTGGTCTGAAGACCATTTTCGTTAGCTTGAAAAGGGTAAATTTGAACAATGAAAGGAGTACCAAGAATGACTTCTTGATCCAGATCTTTCACCAAGAAAATATTTTTGAAACAAATGTTTGAATTGCAAACATGAGCTTTTGAAAGTTTATATTGAATGTTAAGTTTTTTTACCACTAGCACCGTAAAGACACTCAGTAGTTTTCTCAAAGTATTTTGTAGGTATTAATCCTTCTCGGATGCAGTTTTGATCTGCTCCTAAATCAATTAAAACCCTGGTGGTAATTTGAAAGGTTTTATCAACGACAATCGTCATTTGACAATACCACTTTTGAAGTTGAATACGATTAATAACATTAATCCTTTCTTCATCAGTTTGAAGAGGACTAAAATCATTAATGCGATCAGGAAGAGATTCTGAAGAAGAAGAAGAAGAAGAAGAATTATTTTGAATATTTGAAGAGGAATTTTTGAGAATGGCTACATCAAGTTTAATTTCTTTAACCTGACGTTCCAGAAAGGAAATTTGAGACTTCATTTCCTTCACTTCTGATTTCAAATTAGAACTTGAAGATTTAGAAGTAGATTCTTGATCAAATCTTTTTATTATTTCTTTCATACTAAACGATTCATGGGTTTTTGAGGAAGAAGGAAGGAGCGAAGAGAACTTCTTCTTTAATTGAGGGTTGTCAATCCTCTCAATTACTTCTTGAATAAGTTCTTCTTCTTTTGTAAGAACACTTATGGTTTTGCAACCACAAATCTCTTTACCTTCGCAAGGATGAGAAGAGGAGGAAGAATTAGATTCATTATCAGAATCTTCTTGATACTGATAATTTTTTTCTAATTCAGAATCATCATCAGATGATGAATTGAGTAGATTGAGAAGATCAAGTTTAATATCTTCAGCAATTTGAAAATTATTAATCTTATTCTTCATAGGACATTCGTTTGATTAATGACCAGTTTGATTACACTTGAAACAAGTGACTTTGGCTGGATCATGAGTTTTTTGAAAACGTTTTGGTTTTGAATGAAATTTTTGATGAAAATTCTTTTGAAAAGATTTTTGAAAATGAGGATGAGATTTTGAGGAAAATCTTTTGGAATTCTCGTTTCCTCAGAAAAGAAGGAAATTTCTTTTTGTTTTTTGAAGAAGGAGGGAGAAGTTTTTCAAAACCATATTTTTCACAGAATGAACCCAACTCATGCTTAGACCCAAAACTTTCAGATTTGAGTTTGGCTTTGAGTTTGATGTCATTACAGAGGGCTAACCCTTCCTTATTGACGTAACTAACAAGTTTGCCATAAGTTAAGTCACCATAGGGAATTGAATTGTTATATTGAAGTTTGATTGAATTGCGAACTTTTTCTGCAAAAAGTTTAGGAAGTCCAGATAGTAATCTTTCTTTCTAGAACTTTTGATTGCAGTCGTCGCGAAGCATGACTCTGGTTAGGAAAATATCCTTATACCATCTGAAGTCGTGCAATTTTGGACAAGACAAATTCATCAGAATTTCTTACGATCTATCTCGAAGGAAGTTTGGAGAACCGATGAAATGTTTGACAATGGAAAAGACAAGGGTTGTCAATGTATCAGAAACAATCTGACCATTTTCGACTTTTGTGCCATTAATAACCTCTAACCGACTTGCATCAGTGAGATAATTAGACCACCATCCCTTTAATTGTCCAGTGAAACCAATAATAAGATTATTACAGGCATTCACTTCTTCAATCCTTTGACATCTGTATGCATTGAAGCACACAAACATTTTCTCGATAGTTTGAATAATTTGGAATTCCGTCATTCCATCAATATTCCATTCAACGATTTCGTCGCCTGAGTATGTCTCAGTGACTTTCCTTTTAAAAGATGATTCTTCTAAAAGTAAATCTGGTTGAGAAGGACGAGGACAAAATGTTGGAAGTTTTGAAGTTTGAAATCTCAATTTGTTTACTTGAAGAGGCTCTTCTTCAACAAATTGGTTTTCGACATCAGAAATGTCAATGGTATTGATATTTTTTGAAGATGCAGACATTTTTGAAAATTGAGCGGCAAGCTCTTTAATCATTGCAGAATCAGTGTCTAAAGATTTCTTACCAAGATCAGGAGTAAGATTGGTAGGTTGAAAGAGTAACATTTGATTACTCGAAGAAGATGAGGAAGAAGGAGAATCTCTAATGGCTGAAAACACATTAGAGGTTATTTTGGATTTGTTTTCAGTTTCAGAATTGGCTTCAATTATGTTCAACTGAGAACTCATAGAATGAAGAACAATATTTGTGTAATTGTTCTGAATTTGAAGATTCTTGACATCAACAATTTTGGCTGCTGCATTGTCAACTCTATCTTCAGGAATTTGTTTGAAAGGAGACGCAGTCACTTCTGCATTTCCATGAGGAAAAATGATTTCTTCAAGGGGAGGGTATTGAGATTTGAAAGTCTGATTTGAAGAATTTTTCCAAATTTTTTCTTTTGAAGATGAAGTTTGAATGGATTGGGATTTCGAAGAGGATTTGGATTTGGAAGAAGATTTTGAAGACTTCTTTTGTTTACCAAAAACTTTGAAATTAATCCATTTGTAAAAACTTAAATCTTCTGGTTGAGTGAAGAACTCTTCCCAGTAAGATTCAATTTCTTCTTTTGAAAAAGTTTGACGGAAAATTTTACGAAAGATTTTTGACTTTGGGAGATTGATCATTTTTAATTCAGATCTTCTATCAATGCTAGAAGAAATGACGTTGAGTTGAGAAGATAAACTTCTTCTGTGATTTTTCTTTCTCAGAAGATGAATTTCTTCAGAAAGAGGCTGCATATCAGATGCAGTGGGTGAATCTTGTTCAGATTCAGAATATTGAGGTTTTGGAATAACAGATTCAAATTTGAGATCTTTGAGTCTGCTGGATGAAGTTGAGAATCTTGAAGGAAAAGCATTTTGAAAAGATTTAGATGAACTAGATCTTGAAATGTTTGAAAATGATTCTCCAAAAATCATCCTAACACTTCCATCAGGAAATGAAAGAATCTGATTAGGAGTATCAGATGAAGGTGGAGGCTCAGGCTTGTTGGCCTTTAGAATATCCCATTCTAAGCTTCTAGTTTGAAGATTCCAAGGAATTCTCTTAGGAATCATGGTGTTAGTATGAAGATCATTCACCTCCATTAGAAGCGATTCGTTTCTTGGAGACGAACGAAGAGCGCGAATGTTGAGATTCGTACCCAAGAGTTTGTAATATACTCTGTATATTACAGCGAATGAATTTGATTCATCCAAACTAAGATTCTTAGTTTGAACTTGAAGTTTGAGAGTCTTAAGGATATGTTTATCAAAAAGACTAACTGTGAAATTTGGATAGCAGTTTGAAAAGATTGGACCACTTTCTAGATTTGATTCTAGAACGGTCAAGAGCAAATGCTCGAAGTTTGAATGTCTTTGATCACAAAGAGTAATCAAGACAGAAATGTCAAGTCCAAGTCTGAACAAGGGCTTGAGAGCAATTTGAACAAGACCAATGTGTAAGAACTGAAATTCTCTTACGATGTTCTTGTATGGAGATTTTTGAAAAGAGAGCAAGCTCAGTATTTTGACCCAAAACATGCATGGTTTGTTCATGAGTTTTGATGATGTAATTTTGAGAAAAATCAAACCGACCAATTTCATAAATAGATCGTTTGTCTACCTTAGGAATTGTCCGGTTATGCAACAATTGTTCAATTTGAGAAATTTGAAGTTCATTTGTATTTTGAAAAGTTTCAGAATCATTTTGAAGTGATTCTTCAGTATTTTGAAAATTGTTTGAAAAATTATTAGCTCTATTTCTAGAACTACCAGATCCTTTGAACCAACTGGAAAAAGAGGACATTTTTGAACAAGGTAAGCTTGAAAGGTATTACTACCTGGAGAATGAAGGTATTTTGATGGTTTGGTATTTGAGAAGAACCTTACTCCCCCACGTGGTCTTACATGGGTCTTATACGATTTAACTGCCCTGCCCCCGGGTTTCCCTGAACCTCTCAGTACCTAGGAACAAAACACAAACAAAACAACAGATAATAACACTCTCCAAGGATAATATAATATAATATAATATAATAAGTATATATATATATATATATATATATATATATATATATATATATATGTATGTATGTATGTATATAAGTAAAGTATATATAATATAATATATAACTAGTTTTCTACCCGTGCGATGCACGGAATGTAACATTTTCAATGATAAATCTTTATATATATATATATATATATATATATATATATATATATATATATATATATATATATATACACATAAAGTAAAAGCTCTATTACCATTCATAATGACAATAAGAATGTAACAAAAGAGTAATATCATACCACTCATAAAAATAGAATGTCACAAATGATTATAATAACTACAAATTACGAAAAACCTCTTTGTACACAACATTAGTGGTTGTATTCGTCTGTTCACCATCTTTGTCACATATAAGAATTTTCAACTCAGATCTACTGATGACTCTTGACACTACAACATAGAGTTGGTCGTGACTAAAAATAGGTCTCTTCAAAAAAAGTCCAACATGGGATAGCGACTATCCTTGGCTCTTATTAATTGTCATAGCGTACGATACAACCAATGGGAACTGTCTTCTTTGAAACCTAAACGGCATTCTGGGATCCGATGGAGTTAATGACATCCTTGGTATAAAAACCTTCTGTCCAGCGTTAATGCCAAACAAAATTTTAGCCTCTATTACATGGCTCCCAAGTCTTGTTATAATAAGCCTAGTTCCATTACAGAGGCCTACAGTATGACCAATGTTTCTCAAAAACATAATTGGGTCACCGACCTTCAATTTTAACTCGTGGTTCGGGATGCTATAACATTTTACACTGTTTAAAAATTCTGGTGAATGAAGATCTCCCAAAAGATCGAAATTTGTATCCGACTTGCAAGTAGAATCAGAACTTAAATATGTCCTACCTTTAGTACGATTAATGGAAACCATATAATCGTTGATAGATTCAACAATATCTAATGTTGGAGCAAGTATGGCTCTGCCTTGCAAGTATGCCTTGTCGTCAATTTTTTCCAAAAAATTTGGATATGTACTTTCAACAATTGACTTGACCAAATTGTTCGACCCTTGGATCAAAAGATCATCTGGTGTATAACTACATCTGCATGTCCATCATTATCACCACCCAATGCACCATCTCCCATGCTTAAGATCCATTTTGAAAATGATCTCAACTCTCCACCACGATCATTGCAACCAATACTTTCAAGACGCATGTTTTTTGTTAATTTTAGAACTCTGCAATGACTTCACAAGTGCGACGAATTAATAGTCGCATGCACAATATCTTGCCTGCTTCCTTTTGAAATTACTGGCAATATTTGCCTAAAATCTCCACCAAACACGATAGTTTTTCCCCCGAAAGGTTGGTTTGCAGTCATCGGATTTATAGGCCTTATAATATCTCTCATTGAACGATCAAGAGCCTCAAAACAATACCTGTGCATCATAAGGGCCTCATCCCAAATTATAAGTTTGGTCTTTGCAATCAATTCTGCAAGGGGAGTTCCCTGTTTGATGTTGCATGTAGAATCTTCATTTGGGTTCAGAGGAATGGAAAATCTAGAACGAACCGTTCTACCATTAGGAAGTAGAAGAGATGCAATTCCGCTTAAGGCTACATTTAAGACTATTTCACCAACAGAACGCAAACCTGCAGAAAGCGTTTTCCAAATATATGTTTTTCCCGTGCCACCGCAACCGTATAAAAAAAATACAACTCCAAAATTGTGTTGAATAGAACCTATTATCGTATCATAGACATTCTTTTGATCATCATTCAAGCTGTCAAAAAATCTTAAGTGCTCCTTTGCAAGAAATCTTTTATTGTAACACATCTCATCTTGTATGAGTCTATTTCCAGAAATTGAGTTGTCCACTTCATACGGGAATGGCATTGATGGATAGTCGCGGAGACTTTTACCTCTGGCACACAATATTCTCTCTATCTCTAGAAGAGCATAGTTTTTTATTTCGACTTCAGACAAATCTAACTCTGTAAATCAATCCAATTTGGAGGCTTATATTTAGTATTAAAGTTGTGTAATCAATATAAAAATAAAAATTCATAAATAGAAAAGAAACATATAAATTCAGTAACAACATACGTTTTAAGATGATAGAAAAAAAATTAACATTGGAATGATTTTTAATATGAACATGCTGAACCATAACATAAAGTATTTGATACATATTAAATGATAAAAGTACCTTGATAGGCAAGATGGTTCGTTGTCGGTGAACTATATCATCAGACAATAACGACCAGGATTGTCCCCACACAAATTCAGGTCTTGATAAAGATTCTGATATCAACAATGTAGAAAATAAATTTCTAAGAGAATGAGTAGACCGCCAATGACTTGCTTCAACTATTCCATCAATGTATTCCTTATCATCATCCAAAAGCCCAAGAGCATAGCAAGCATCCTTGTATGACTCATATTGCACACCATTAACAATCCTAATATCTTCAAAGCTCCTAGGACCCCTTACCTTGTTAAGAAACTTCCATAAATAATACATCTCCCTAGTCCCAGGAGGTACAAAAAATATTCGACCTATTGAAAACCCACGTTGCCTAGGTTGCCACTGCTTTTGTGCAGGCTTCCAAACAAACTTCGTAGGCAACTCTGAATAGGTCAAACTCCTTGCATCTTCATAAACTACATTTGCGTGAAACCATGCAGTGAACATGCTTTCATTCACTGTAGGACGACTCAGAACATCATCTATTGTATCGTTCTCAGAAAAATATGTATTTTACTGGTTTGGAAGGTGGAATGACAAACGTTCAACTGGTGGATCTCTAAAGTGAATGTCATATCCAAATAATTGCCAAGCAGCCTCACATGAAGAAATGTATCTACAATCGTAATACATTTTTATTTCATCAACTTGTTGAGTGTCATTTCTCTCGTTAGCACTTTGATAAAAACTGGCTGTTACACGATCATGACCTTTGTTGACGTACTTAAAAAGATACTTAATCGATCTAGACTGATTGCACCACTCTACATTTATGTGAGCACCATACTTCAATAAAAGATAACGATTATGCGGAACTACAAATCTATTATCGAGATTGATACCATTCTTAGTTACGATTCGTCCACTGTCTCTTCGTCTGTAAATTGGGTACCCTTCATCATCGACATTTGAACATTCGGAAAGTCTCTTTGGATAGTGTTTTGAGCACCGTCCATTGACCATGCATGGAGAATTCTTTCTTACATTGCCACAAGGACCATGCATCATAAGATCTCTCACATTAGCATAATAATCCGAGTCAATTGATTCATCAGGAATTTCAGCAGATATGATTTGATCTATATCATCTCCTGAAGGATATTTTGCATCTTGACAAAGAAAGAGCAAAATATGCGCATGGGGTAACCCACGCTTCTGGAACTCGATTGTATACACTACTGCACATAAGAAATTTTATTGATTTAAAAATAAAAAATAAAACAACATTCAAATATATTATTTCAACATGATATTGAAAGTTATAAGTGCTTAACAACTACATAATGTACTCATACCTGCTCTGACAGATCCAAATACTTCATTCTTTCTGAGATCATTCATCAATTGATCTAACTTCACCTTAAATACTCTACATATTACATCAGGTCGATCCTCTACCTTTAATCCTCTATTTTCAAGAAAACGAACAATCTCTGGCCACTTTGGATTACAGGTAAAAGTAATAAATAAATCAGGATAACCGGCCCATCTGCAAATGGCCATTGCATCTTGGTAGTTCTGGATCATATAACGAGCCCCACCCTTGAAAGAAGGTGGCAGAACAACCCTTCCTTTTGCAGACAAAGTTCTCTCGTCCCTCAACAAAGCATCAACTAAACCATTGTATAACTCACACCTTAGTTCTTTCTGATGCATACGCAAGTAAAGCAAGCGAGAAGACTCAACCATAGTGTAGTCATCTACTATAAATTGTTGAAACAATCTTCTAGAGAATAAGATGTTTTGTGATTCAGAAATGCAAAAAATTCTCGCATGCTAAGCTTTCTACGACCAGCGTGACGCATATGTAGAATTGTTGAGAGGAACATCTTCTCTAAACCCATCTTGTCCATAAACAAAAAGTAAAGGGTACTGAAGTCCAAGATATGCAGGATTTAATTCAATTATACACTTCAGTAGTCCAGATCTAGTCTCCACAACTATATCTCTGGTGCCAGACATTGTCTCAAAATCACCAGGTATCAATCCCGCAACCTCATCTGCTGACGGAAGGTTATATCTCCTTCCATCCCGATCTCGCCTAACAATAAGCCTAAGCTTCATATTTGAGAATTCAAAATCACGCATACTTTCCCTAACCATCCTAAATGTTTTGACCAATACATTATGTTCATCAAGCATGTTCTTAAGGTCATTGACAATCTCTTCATGTAATCTGCCATCTTCAGTACTTGAACTGAATGATAAAGTAATTATTTACAACTGTTAAGTTTTTTAAATTATAATGTACTAAAAATAATACAAAATTAGTTGGGAAAGATTATTACCCAACGGATTTCAAACGGTTGGCCACCTCGTTTTCAGTGTCGTATATATAAAGTTGTGCAAATTTTGGTGTTGAACCCTTGCTTGGAAATAAACTACCAATCATGTGATAGTTTTGTCCATTTAGCCTAATTATGGGAGGTGATGTGCCGTGATTTATGCTAGCATCAATCTTCCCCCCCCCCCATAGAAGTGAAAGAAAACATCATTTTGTAGGATCTTATATTATCGAGAAAATGTTTGCTTCTTTCGCTTCCAGAATACAACAATTCTACCAGAGTTGATGAGATCCCAATCGGGGAATCTCGTCGAACAACGCGGAAAATTTACAATTAAGCCTAGGAAAGATCTAAATCTAATTTGACGCAAAAATAACAAGAACACGAAGAAAATAACGGAAATTAAAAGATAAATTTGACGGTAAAACCTTGACCCGACAATCACGACACAATTAATGACGATGCGGATTGAAGAACCAAGATTGGTGAACGCCACAAGGTTTGTCAAATCCTTGATAAGTTCGTTGGGTGAACGCCACAAAGACCGGATCTTTGATATGTTCAAGAAAAAAGGGAAAAATTCAACCTTTTAATTTGGAGAATCCTCTCTCAAATATTATTAATCTCAAAACTCAAACTGTCCTGTTTACAATCGTGGTAAAGAATACAAATAAGCAAAATAATCTAGTCGCTAATTTACTCAAAATAGAATTCTAATTAAACTAAGATTCTAAAATAGGAAAATAACTTAAAATTATAAAGGAAACAAAATATCTGAAAATCCCCGCAAAATCTGGCCGCTACTCAGTTACGGCCGTGAATCTTTTACGGCTGTAATGGCCTCTCTGATCCAAAACTGTTTTATTAATTACGACCGTGACGAATCTTATTACGGTCGTGAAATGCCCCTGCTTGAATGTTACGACCGTAACTTCCAGACTTACGGTCGTAAGCCTCGTTCTGCTGAACTTCTTCCCTTTTCCCCGATAGCTGTTTACGGTCGTGATAATAGCTTTTACGGCCGTGATTATAAGAGTTACGTCCTTGAAGGATCTTCATTACGGCCGTAATGTCTTCTCTGCATAAATAATTTCGTTTACTCGGCTCGAGAACATGAAACTTACTCCGTTTTGCACGTAGATCACTGTCACATTGCCGATGTCTCGACTTTTCCCTTCGATGCCTGGTCCGGATCGTATCATACTCCCTCTCTTGAAAAGGATTCGACCTTGAATCCATTTTTGGTCGGCTTTTCAAACTCCCCCTGCTTTTTCGGGCTCGATGATCATGTTTAAGCTTTATGTGATCCTTTAGACTTTTGGCCTGCTCATTTTAGCCAATGAATTTCTTTCCCACTTTAAGTTCATGGCTTGATTTATGTCCCTGCAAAACAGATTTAATAGAACTGGGGAGGGAATTGTTAGCTTGGTTAAGTGTAAGGCAAGAACCCTTGTACATCAACCTATGTGCAAATAAACTCATTTTTGTGGTGGACTCTCTTTTCGTTTTCTTTTCACTCTCAAGCTCACCTTTTTCTGAGGTCGTGGCCTCAACTCTCTTGATTTCAATTTTCACACCCTCTCCTTTTTCTGAGGTTGTGGCCTCAACGCTCTTATTTTTCCCCTCAAACTCGCTCTTTATTTTCAATTGGTCCTCTTGGACCTCTTTAGGTGATAGCGGAGCAAGAGTGTTCCTTTTTCCACCATTCACAAAAGAATATCGATTTTTAAACCCATCATGCACCACTCTCTTATCATGTTGCCATGGCCTTCCCAACAAAATATGGCCAACATGCATAGGTACCACGTCACAAACCACCTTATCCTTATAACCCCCGATGACAAAATTGACCCTAACCTGCTTATTTATCTTAATTTCTCCCTACTCGGTCAGCCATTGCAATTTATAAGGGTTCGGATGTTTTATCAAACTCAAACCCAATTTCTCAACCAACATTGTACTAACCACATTAGTACAACTTCCCCCGTCAATCACCATACCACAAACTTTTTTACCCACTAAGCACCTAGTATGAAAGAGATTATCCCTTTGCTCACCAATTTCATCAACCCTGGCCCTAGTACTAAGGACACGCCGATTAACAAGTAAATCTTTAACAGCTTAAGTCAACCCCTCCTCATCACTACTACTAGCTCCAACATCCACTAACTTAGGCATTCCCTTAATTTCATCCTTGGAACTAATTTCTCCATTTTCACGCAAGATCATTAGCCTCCTATTTGGACACTGGGATGCTATATGACCCATACCCAAGCACTTAAAACACTTAATATTTCTATCCCGAGTAGTTTGAGAATCAGAAATATCTTTACCTTTCATTGTAGGTTCCTCATTCCCTTTCGGGTTATGTTCAACATTGTGTTCCTGCTTCGGTTGTGATGTAGGATAAGATGGTGAGTGTCTTGTTGCCCCCTTTCGCCTTAGTTGCCTTTCCACCTTCATGGCCATATGCACCATGTCTTCTAGCTCCACATAGTGTTGCAGCTCAATGACATTGGCAATATATATATATTCAGCCCACTCAGAAACCTAGCAATCGTAGCTTCCCGATCCTCCACCACGTTAGCCCGAATCATCGCCACCTCCATATCCTTGTGATAATCTTCTACACTCCTAGATCCCTGAGTCATACCATGCAGCCTCTGGTAAATATTCCTATAATAATGAGTCGGCACAAACCGCTTCCTCATTATAGTTTTTAATTCACCCCAAGTCTCCACCGGCTCCTCAAGGTTCCTCCTCCTACCCATCACTAATTGATCCCACCAAATATTTGCATAATCGGTGAATTCAATCACGGGTAATTTCACCTTCTTTTTTTCTGAATAATTGTGACAATCAAATAGCCGTTCAACCTTGGTTTCCCAATCCAAGTATGCCTCCGGATCACTCCTACCCTAGAACGATGGTATTTTCACTTTAATTTTCCCAAGGTCGTCATCAACATCATCTCTACCCCCACGATGCATCCTAGCATCACGACGCTCCCTATCATGTCTCATCTCATACCTATCTCCTCTATCCCTCCTTCTCATACTTCCCAAAGATATACTTCCATTTTCACTTCCCATGTCCTCATCATCCATTCCAGCCTCACGCCTATTACCTCTCCTAACCCGAGAACCATCATGAGATTAATCCCGAGGTCTTTGTTCACGCTCTGCACCTCGATTCTCCATCTGTGCCATAAACCTCTCAAATTGTGCCCTCATTGCTGCAATATCATCATTACCCTGTTCATTCCTTTTATTCACACCCCCGAGCTGTTTTCTGTCTCCAATAGAAGATGAAGATGTGGAAACCTCTCTATCAAACATTTTTAAGACACGAACAAGGAAATTCGGAATATTTGAGAATTTTCGGAATTTTTTTAATCTGCCAGAGAATTGAACTACGAGTATGGCAGAAAAACGGAACTGGATTTGGACGAAAAATGAAGAAGAAAAACACTTTTGAATTTTTGTGACTGACTCTTATGGATCAAACTGAAGAAAATTATGACTGACACGAAGAACGCGAAGAACACGAAAAAATTCAAAAAATCAAAATTAACAAGAAACGCAAGAATCTGAAATAGATTCAAGCTCTGATACCAGATGATGAGATCCCAATCGGGGAATCTCGTCGAACAACGCGGAATAATGACAATTAAGCCTAGGAAAGATCTAAATCAGATTTGACGCGAAAATAACAAGAACACGAAGAAAATAAAGGAAATTAAAAAAAATTGTCCTGCGACAGTGTCATATTATTTATAACTAACAGATTTAATACATGTTAAAAAAAAATTAGCATATTAAAAATTTAAATATTTTGTTCAGAAGTTTATTTGATAGATATAAAAAACTTTTGTCAACCAAAAATTAGAACATAGCAAAGATTCAATAGGAACATAAATAACAAAACCGGAAATAAGTTATAGTTTGTGCTAATAAGCACATACATGTCCTCAAAAAGAAATCAACAAAGGATACCAAAAGTAGTAGGAAAACAAACAAAAGTACTTGAAACACAAAAGCAAATAACATTGAACAACTGATCCAAACAGTTTATGGGATGAACTTCAAGGACTTTCTTCTTTAACAATCCTTCGGAATTTATTACTCGACATCTTAGTCGAAAGCGCACCTACATTTCCATCGACCTCGATAAGATCTTCAATTTGATCTTCACTCCCCCTCTTCGAAAGACTTTTCACCGGAGTGCTAACGTCATCATCGGATAATACTTCCTAAGGATGCAATAAATCCAAAAAAATAAAATTTAACATCATACTTTGCCAAATAGTTTACCAAAGAGATATTGAGCTTTTTATAATTGATGTATTATAATAATTTTCGAACCTTGGTGCAGAGACTGCAATCTTCTCAACTTCATTATCAAATTCAGAGACCAAATTCTTCTCAATGCTCTCATTTATTTGGTACTTCTCAACCAACTTAGGGTCATTAGAAAGTTTCACAATTGTAAATATGTTATCCTGGCCACTAATATTTCCATCCTTTAACTGAACCCTAAATATAGCTTTCTTCCCAACTAAATCCTCTATCTCATCTGGAATTTCACTTTCACAAGCATCCTATATTACAGTTGTAGTAAAAAAAATGTAATTAATTAATGTAAGAAAATGATAACTAACAATTTTAATTTCATCAAGTGAAACAAAAAATATACCTCTTGCAACCCTTTCTCGAATATCTCTTACTGTCTTTCCAATCAATTGGAATGCCTCTCGATCCCAAAGCATAAACATAGCACTCTTCGTCCCATCAACTAACTTGACACGTATCATAAATTTAGTATTCACTGGAGTATCGATTTTCTTACATTTATCACAATAAAAACGCCTCCCCTGCTTCTGAACTTTCCTCGAACATTTTTTACATCTTAAGTACCACCAATCCTTCTCGGTGACAATGGCAACAATATTAGCAACAACATAGTAGTATCCAACCTAAAGGGGAAAAAAAAAGGTTTAAGAAACAGTAATATAATTTTAAAGATTATTTGATTTTGAGAATCTTGAACTTCAAACTAACAAATAGGAAACTCTTGTGATTTTCATACCTCGGTGCATTCTAAAAGCTGCCTTATGGTTTTCACTTCAGCAATTCCACTTTCCAACTCATCGGAAACAAAGTAAACAGATGACGATGAAACCTGACTTATTCGCTAGGAACTACATTCACGGCCACTTAACAACCTAGAAATCAATAAATTGTCACATTGAAAGTTTATAAGTTTATTAATAAATACGTAACTAAAAAAAATTTGTCCAATCAATTAAACACTGCATACTTGTTCCGAAACTTCTCAATTTCCGGTATAGGAGAATTAACCATCACCTTCGTGACATAGTATGCATTGGTGAGTCCGACCCCTTAAATAAAGAAAAAAAAAATAAGACAATTTCTCAGAATTGATATCATACGTTAGAAAATTATTTATACGTTAAAGTACCACTATAGTTTCTTAGACGACACATTTGCATGAGAACAATAACCAGCTGGTTCTTTACTGTTTCAAGGATTTTGAAGATCAAATCAGCGTAATCTCCCTACAAAGTACACGGAACTCGAACTTTCCTGTTACAAAACATTCGTTGTTTAGTCACCAAGAAAAAAAAATTCAATCAAATGCAAATTCAAAATGCATGCAAATAGACAATAAGGGGTACAATATGCCATACTCAAGATCCTCCAGAACAAAGTCAATCGACTTGGATGCATCTAGAGACTTCACTTGCATTTTCGTAGTATCCTTCTCAACGACCTCACCAATGACATCGTCGGTTTCAAATAAAAAAATTTATGTCAGAAACAAAATACAAATGGACATGTAGAACAATAAAAAACTAAAGATAGAAATAATGAATATAAAATTTTATAAAAGTATTGGAAGCAGAAATAAGTTACCGATCAAAGTTGCATCGTCAATATTTTCCCTTCTTAGAATTTCTGGAAAGGGTCTGAACACAAACAATGAATTTGGGAATGACTCATCTTCGACCTCCACAACATGAGTAGTCCTCATAAAATTCAACACGAATCTGTGGGGTGGAACTTTATATTTCATCTTGTTCTCATCAACTGAAAAATTCTTCATGTTGTAAACCTTGTTCTCGTGTATCTTGTCCGTGAAGAGCTTGATTAAATTCTTTTTTATTAGAGCATGAATTCGAGTTCCCTAAGAAAGATGAAAGTAAGTAGATGACGTCAATAGAAAGCTATGGTATTGTACTGTTGAACACTAATCATAAAGAACTATGTCATGCAATATAAATAATCGCATATGTTTTACATATAACAGAAAATGAGCAAAATAGATATTATATATATAATGTTTTTACATGTAATCCCTATGACTACGAATACATAATCAGTAAGTAACTTGAGGAAAAATAAAAGCAACTATGTTTCCCTATAATAACAGTTTAATCCATAGAAAATGAACAAATACATTCAGCCTCCCATAAATTCCAAAAGGATATAAAGAAATTAAATTGTAATTACTCTTTGTATTAAATAACTATCTAACAAAAAAAAAAAATTAACTTTTACATGTACATACTACCCTAATATTGTTCCTAGGAAACTCTAAAAAAAAATATGGATGCTTCTGTTGACCTAAATATTCATAGGTGGTAATTTTAGGTGGCTTTTTCTTGTAGTTGAGGTATCTGAAAACAAAATCAACTCTTAATTTAATCATTCTTGAGGCCAGTGCACCATGTTATTTTGCTCATTGTTTAATGGAAGATGATGATGTTGTTAACTTTTACATATACATACTACCCTAATATTGTTCCTAGGAATAGAGCTACAAACACAGTTGAACAGTATTAAGAAAAAAAAAAACAGATCCTTAAACATAAATTTCATAACAGTTGTTATCATAAAACTACATGATAAAGAAATAAAATAAGAAATTAAGGAAGGATAATAATAATAAAATTAAACTGCACCAGTCTTTTTTGTACTAAATAAATACATGAATGGAAAATAAATATACTTTAAACCTCAATATTTTTTGACAGTGTGAAGGCATCAGTATTGATGCCGGAACATTCCAACATCATAGAGGGTAAAAAAAAGTAATTAAAAAAAATTTGAAAAGGATATAAAGAAATTAAACTATAATTACTTTTTGTATTAAATAACTACATATCTAAAAAAAAAAAATAACTCTTGTATGTACATACTATCCTGATATTGTTCCAGCAATAGAGTTACAAATACAGTCAAACAGTATTTGAAAAAAAAAAAAAAAAGGGTCCTTAAACATCAATGTCATAACAGTTGTTATCATAAAACTGCATGTTAAAGAAATGAAATAAGAAATTGAGGAAGGATAATAATAAAATTAAAATGCACCAGCCTTTTTTGTACTAAATAAATAAATAAACGGAAAATAAATATACTTAAAATCAATTCCATTTCCGACAGTGTGACAGCATCAGAACTGATGCCGGAAAGTAGAACATTATAGAGGAAAAAATGTAATTAAAAAAAAAATACAAAAACATCAATCCATTAGTAAACATACCTCTCGGTCGATTAGTAGCAGCGACACATTGTAAATTTCAAATTGGTTGTAGAAGCTTGGCACCTCACATTTTCGTGCAACTCGAACACGGACATACCAGTCGGAACGACTATCATCAACATATTTTAACATATGCATTTAACTTAATATCGTTTGGATCAAAAAAAATATTTTGTGCAGGAACTTGTTTGTTCGTGGGGCTAGGAACAAAGTACTCAGAAGATCAATGTCAGAACCTTATTGTAGAGAATGGATAATGACAGTGTATATTTTATTATCATGCTTGGTATTGGAATGCTGTATAACCGTGTGTACATCACTCAATTTTTATTGGATGTTGACTAAGTTTGAAGAATTCAAAGAGTCACTATACCATTCCACTTACCTAATGAGGTTGCATGCTACATGGGAATTTAATGAGGTAGCATGCTGTATGGGGAATGGATAATACGGTTTATCAATATATTTTATCCACTGTTTTCTCTTTTTTTTTTTTTTATTATAATTACTGTTTCCAGAGCTGTGCTTTGAAAGAAAAAAAATTTAATTGACATTGCATTTTGGGTAGGAAAACAAATTGTACTCACTCTCTCTCATCATTGCTCCTTTTACATATATAAGTAGGGATAGGGATTTTAACAATGAAATCACAATAAATTTTGGGATTTAACTAATTGCAAAAATAAACTAACTAACTTTAAAGTATAACAAAAATAAGGAAAATCAGACCAAAGGCGCCCTAAATAATAATAATTAAAAAAGACTTTAAAAACCTAAATTGGACAAAAATGCCCTTGCAGTCACAAGGGCATATTCTTTGCGATCGCAAGGGCATCGACGATAGCTTACGAGTTGGTTTAGCTTAGTACTTGTGGTCACATGGTGGTTGAATCATGCGATCACATGGTTCTACTCCATGCGATCCAAGTCTCAATTTTTATAGTCAAGTTCTCCATCTTTAGATCTTGTTCACTTAAGCCCTCTCATTTTGAATCTTATTACAAAAATACCCATGTAATATTGACAAGACATGTCCTCGTTCTTTCTGGAATGTTAAATTTCAGTCCCCCATACTTTTGATTTCTTTCAATTAGACCCTTGAGCATCAAAGTTGCTCTTTGTTTGCCTCAATTCTCTTTAATATTGTCAATCTCATTTCCAATTGAGGTTGCACCAAATGCATCGGAAACAAAAACACAAAATAATTGAAAAAGAGAGAAAACAAAGAATTTAACTTGACTCAGTTGACAGTCGACATCCACAGGAGAAAAACACTTTTATTGACAAGAAAAATAAATCACTCCATATAATATTTTTCTCACCCTCACAACTTCTCACAACACAAAGAAAGAACAACAAACGAAAATTTTCTTTCTTTTTTATACTCTCTCACACAGGCACACAATCTCTCTCTCTCTCTCTCTCTCCCCCTCTCTCTCGCTCCCTCCCTCCTCTCCTTTTCACATCTGTACTCTGTAGCCTTTCTCCCTCTTCTGCTTTTAGCTTTTGGCTGCAGTTCTCTCTTTTTCACCCTAACTTCAATTGGCAAATCCATTGTATATATGGCCATAATTTATGCCGAAAACTTACCTAATTACAATTGAACTCTCTTAATTATTTTTATTATATAATAATACCAATAATATTCTTTTCCTTTTCTACTTGGTAATAATATATATAAAGAAAAATACTCCTAATTTAACTTGACCATTTTTTCTTTTCTTGTAAAACGAGAATTCTTTATTTCATTATTTTTTGTCAATCCCAACAATTTTTTATTAAAAAAGGGTATCATCAAGGGCTAACTACCATGTACCAAGTGGTATTATTATGGACAATGGAGTGTCTTTGTCGGTCACCGCAAACTTGGCGGACTATGGACTATGCTGACGATTCATTATTCTCATCCCCTTTGAACGCAAGACAAGACATTCGGTTTTGATATTGTAACTGTTACAAGATTAGGGTCTCAGAATCACAAAAATAGCCACAAAGTAAGATCTCAAATAAAAACCTCAGAAACTTTATTAATCAAACGAAATAATACAAGTATCAAGAATAGGTTTTCAGATCTAATACAGACTTCTCAGAAATACTCAAAATCGCACAAAAGCACAATATTACAGACAAAAACACTGTAAATCAACCACAAAGTAAATCACTGATTATGCACATAGAATTAGTGATATAAACCACAAGTATTAATGTGAGAAATAAGATTTCCTTCACAAAACCACGAAGAAATCAGTGCGAGAATGAGAGAGTTTAGAGAGGATTCTGGAAGAAGAGTCATGAGAGATGAGGAGTCAAAGCATCTGTCTTAACCCTTATAGATGAATAATTTCGTTCTGTCATACAAATCTAATATCGAATTTTCATTTATATTTATATCAAATATTTAATCAATTTAGGAGAATTTCCCGCTAATTTGACACAACTTTTTGTGATTTTTTTTAATACAATATTATATATTATATATTTCCTTTATTTTCACACTCAACTTTTATTGCTTTCACACTCGAAAGACCAAAACTCAACTTTTATTGTGTTCACACTGCTACTTCCACTTAAATATTTTTATGGAGATTTTTTTTTACTTATTTATATTTGATTATTTGTGTTTAAACCTCTCTTTTCAAAATTTTTTTTTTTTTATCTTTTAATGTTTTGAATTTTGCAAATAAGTATTTGTGTGCAGTCATACAAATTCAATGCAAAATTTTTTGTTCAAAATTATATCGAAGTTGTATCACTCATCTAATACTAAATAAATCTTATTGTATAAATTTTTTTTATAAATAATCTTATTTTTTTAGTTATTTAGTACATCTAAAAATTTGAGCTCTTTTGTATTGCGTTCTATTAACTTAATTAATATTTTTATAGAAAGTTCACACTGCTACTTCCACTTAAATATTTTTATGGAATTTTTTTTTTTTACTTATTTATATTTCATTATTTGTGTTTAAACCTCTCTTTTCATATATATATTTTTTTATCTTTTAATGTTTTGAATTTTGCAAATAAGTATTTCTGTGCAGTCATACAAATTCAATGCAAAATCTTCAGTTCAAAATTATATCGAAGTTGTATCACGCATCTAATACTAAACAAATCTTATTGTATAAAACTTTTTATAAATAATCTTAATTTTTTATTTATTTAGTACATATAAAAATTTGAGCTCATTTGTATTGCGTTCTATTAACTTAATTAGTATTTTTATAGAAAGTTACATTTAATACGTAAATAATTTTTTTCAATAATTGTGATATTTTATTGGTATCAATCTTATGGATAAATAATTTCGTTCTATCATACAAATCTAATATCGACTCCTCCCGCCAATTTGACACAACTATTTGTGAATTTTTTTATAAAATATTATATATTATATATTTCATTTATTTTCACACTCAACTCTTATTACTTTCACACTTCAAAGATCAAAATTCAACTTTTATTGTGTTCACACTGCTACTTCCACTTAAATATTTTTATGGAGATTTTTTTTTTAACTTATTTATATTTGATTATTTGTGTTTAAACCTCTCATTTCATAATTTTTTTTTTTTTTTTTATCTTTTAATGTTTTGAGTTTTGTAAATAAGTAATTGTGTGCAGTCATACAAATTCAATGCAAAATTTTCAGTTCAAAATTATATCGAAGTTGTATCACGCATCTAATACTAAATAAATCTTATTGTATAAAACTTTTTATAAATAATCTTATTTTTTTAGTTATTTAGTACATCTAAAAATTTGAGCTCCTTTGTATTGCGTTCTATTAACTTAATTAGTATTTTTATAGAAAGTTACATTTAATACGTAAATAATTTTTTTAATAATTGTGATATTTTATTGGTATCAATCATATGGATGAATAATTTCGTTCTGTCATAAAAATCTAATATCGACTCCTCCCGCCAATTTGACACAACTTTTTGTGATTTTTTTTTATACAATATTATATATTTCATTTATTTTCACACTCAACTTTTATTGCTTTCACATTCCAAAGACCAAAACTCAACTTTTATTTTGTTCACACTGCTACTTCCACTTAGATATTTTTATGGAGATTTTGTTTACTTATTTATATTTGATTATTTGTGTTTAAACCTCTTTTTTCATAATTTTTTTTTTATCTTTTAATGTTTTGAATTTTGCAAATAAGTATTTGTTTGCAGTTATACAAATTCAATGCAAAATTTTCAGTTTAAAATTATATCGAAGTTGTATCACGCATCTAATTCTAAATAAATTTTATTGTGTAAAACTTTTTTATAAATAATCTTATTTTTTAGTTATCTAGTACATCTAAAAATTTGAGCTCCTTTGAATTGCGTTCTATTAACTTAATTAGTATTTTTATAGAAAGTTCACACTGCTACTTCCACTTAAATATTTTTATGAAAATTTTTTTTGTACTTATTTATATTTGATTATTTATGTTTAAACCTCTCTTTACATAATTTTTTTTTTTATCTTTTAATGTTTTGAATTTTGCGAATAAGTATTTGTGTGCAGTCATACAAATTCAATGCAAAATTTTCAGTTCAAAATGATATCGAAATTGTATCACGCATCTAATACTAAATAAATCTTATTGTATAAAACTTTTTATAAATAATATTATTTTTTTATTTATTTACATATAAAAATTTGAGCTCCTTTATATTGCGTTCTATTAACTTAATTAGTATTTTTATAGAAAGTTACATTTAATCCGTAAATAATTTTTTTCAATAATTGTGATATTTTATTGGTATCAATCTTATGGATGAATAATTTCGTTATGTCATACAAATCTAATATCGACTCCTCCCTCCAATTTGACCCAACTTTTTGTGATTTTTTTTTTATACAATATTATATATTTCATTTATTTTCACACTCAACTTTTATTGCTTTCATATTCCAATGACCAAAACTCAACTTTTATTGTGTTCACACTGCTACTTCCACTTAAATATTTTTATGGAGATTTTTTTTTTTTTTTTTTTTTACTTATTTGTATTTGATTATTTGTGTTTAAACATCTCTTTTCATAATTTTTTTTTATCTTTTAATGTTTTGAATTTTGCAAATAAGTATTTGTGTGCAGTCATACAAATTCAATGCAAAATTTTCAGTTCAAAATTATATCGAAGTTTTATCACGCATCTAATTCTAAATAAATCTTATTGTGTAAAACTTTTTATAAATAATCTTATTTTTTTAGTTATTTAGTACATCTAAAAATTTGAGCTCCTTTGTATTGCGTTCTATTAACTTAATTAGTATTTTTATAGAAAGTTACATTTAATACGTAAATAATTTTTTTCAATAATTGTGATATTTTATTGGTATCAATCTTATGGATGAATAATTTCGTTCTTTCATACAAATCTAATATCGACTCCTCCCGCCAATTTGACACAACTTTTTGTGATTTTTTTATACAATATTATATATTATATATTTCATTTATTTTCACACTCAACTTTTATTGCTTTCACATTTCAAAGACCAAAACTCAACTTTTATTTTGTTCACACTGCAACTTCCACTTAAAATATTTTTATGGAGATTTTTTTTTTACTTATTTATATTTGATTATTTGTGTTTAAACCTCTCTTTTCATAATTTTTTTATCTTTTAATGTTTTGAATTTTGCAAATAAGTATTTGTGTGCAGTCATACAAATTCAATGCAAAATTTTCAGTTCAAAATTATATCGAAGTTGTATCACGCTTCTAATTATAATTAAATCTTATTGTGTAAAACTTTTTATAAATAATCTTATTTTTTTTAGTTATTTAGTACATCTAAAAATTTGAGCTCCTTTGTATTGCGTTCTATTAACTTAATTAGTATTTTTATAAAAAGTTAGATTTAATCATTTGTTGCAGTTTAATTCGATTTTGTGGTTTATTTGGTCACCCCTACTTTGTTGTATACAAGAGAAAGTGAATATTTCTCTTATGGAAGATCATTCTCTAATTTTGAAAGATTTGTTATATGACAGGGAGACAGGATTAAAAATTCCATTGAGAACATTCTGACATATAATATGATGTTTTCATTCACTTCTATGGGGGAATAGATAATGAGCTAAATGATGGTAGAAGGTCTCCCCTCTTCTGATTACACGATCAAAATTGTCATAAGATTGAGAGTCTATTGCCTGATGACGGTTCAGCTCCGCAATTTGCTCGCTTTACATTGTTGACAATGTGAATGAGGTTGAAAGCAGAAAAAGGGTCGTGAGGTACGTATTATGTATTTATTGCTTTTATATTTATATTGTTTACGGATAATTTTGTTGTGATATTCTAAAATTTAATTTATGTCTTTTAATGTCCCCGGGTAGGAGTGAATCATGCGATTCTACGTTGCATGATTTCATAGTTTCGAATTCGAAGGATATGCTAGACAAATACAACGAATTGTTAAGGCAATTTATGTCGGTTTGAGAAAAGATGATTGAGGAAACACTTCAAATTTAAGACTTATACTTATTGGTTGGTGGGCGACCAATGATAGCCAATATGATTTTTTTATTGTCGATGAAATTGCTGAATTGATTGTCAGTGGATTTTGACACACTACCTGGACACATGGATATCACTATTGCGTCACGTGGTGAACCTTTGCAACAGATAAGTGAGGAAACAAGTTCTTTCTGAGAAATATTGATCATACACAGAGATTGAGTAATGGAACAAGGTTGATAGTTACAAAACTTGGCGACCATATTCTAGAAGGTCAAATTTTTTCTGACATCAATGCAAGACACAAGTTCTTTATTCCAATGTTATCGTTGAGCCCTTCTGATTCTATGATACTTATTAGATTTCAAAGAAGACAATTTCTATTGATGGTGTCATATGCCATGACTATCAATAAGAGTCAGGGACAATCATTCTTGCATGTGGAATTTCTTCTAAAACGGCTGGTACTTACACATGGATAACTTTATGTTGCGATTTCTAGGGTGACAAATCGTTCCAGATTAAAGATATTGATTTGTGATAAGAAAGGAAGAACAACAAAATCAACAAACAACGTTGTGTACAAATAAGTATTCCAGAATTTGTAGTCATATGAAATCAATAAATGATGATATTATCTCTTATTTGTGAAATTTATTTATTTTATGAAAATGATTTATCTAATTTCATATTGAATTATCTTTATCCAAACGTTTCTTCCCGTACATCGTACGGGTGATTAACTAGTAAAGAATAAAAATAAAGATAAAGATAAAGATAAATGTAAAGATAATATATGTGTGTATATATATATATAAGTAGGGATAGGGATTTTAACAACGAAATCACAATAAATTTTGGGATTTAACTAATTGCAAAAATAAACTAACTAACTTTAAAGTATAAAAAAAATAAGGAAAATCAGACCAAAGGCGCCCTAAATAATAATAATTAAAAAAGACTTTAAAAACCTAAATTGGACAAAAATGCCCTTGCAGTCACAAGGGCATATTGTTTGCGATCGCAAGGGCATCGACGATAGCTTACGAGTTGGTTTAACTTAGTACTTGTGGTCACATGGTGGTTGAATCATGCGATCACATGGTTCTACCCCATGCTGTAACGACCCGGCTCCCTCGCTGGGGCCTTCTCCGAGCCGTACTCATGATCTTTCCACTCCCCCCTGGCTCCCTCGCTGGGGCCTTCTCCAGAAGTGGATTTTTGCCTCCCCAGGGATTCGAACCATGTACCTAGGGGTTTAGTACAAAGATTCATGGAATCCTGCTACCATTAGGTCTAATGGTAGCAGGATTCCATGAATCTTTGTACTAAACCCCTAGGTACATGGTTCGAATCCCTGGGGAGGCAAAAATTCACTTCTGGAGAAGGCCCCAGCGAGGGAGCCAGGGGGGAGTGGAAAGATCATGAGTACGGCTCGGAGAAGGCCCCAGTGAGGGAGTCGGGTCGTTACAAAAAAGGCGCCTTTTTTGTAACGACCCGGCTCCCTCGCTGGGGCCTTCTTCGTGTCTTACTCATGATCTTTCCACTCCCTCCCTGGGGTCTTCTCCAGAAGTGGATTTTTGCCTCCCCAGGGATTCGAACCTTGTACCTAGGGGTTAAGTACAAACTTCATGGAATCCTGCTACCATTAGACCAATGGTAGTAGGATTCCATGAAGTTTGTACTTAACCCCTAGGTACAAGGTTCGAATCCCTGGGGGGAGTGGAAAGATCATGAGTACGACACGGAGAAGGCCCCAGCGAGGGAGCCGGGTCGTTACACATGCGATCCAAGTCTCAATTTTTATAGTCAAGTCCTCCATCTTTAGATCTTGTTCACTTAAGCCCTCTCATTTTGAATCTTATTACAAAAATACCCATGTAATATTGACAAGACATATCCTCGTTCTTTCTGGAATGTTAAATTTCAGTCCCCCATACTTTTGATTTCTTTCAATTAGACCCTTGAGCATCAAAGTTGCTCTTTGTTTGCCTCAATTCTCTTTAATATTGTCAATCTCATTTCCAATTGAGGTTGCACCAAATGCAGCGGAAACAAAAACACAAAATAATTGAAAAAGAGAGAAAACAAAAAATTTAACGTGATTCAGTTGACAGCCGACATCCACAGGAGAAAAACACTTTTATTGACAAGAAAAATAAATCACTCCATATAATATTTTTCTCACCCTCACAACTTCTCCCAACACAAAGAAAGAACAGCAAACGAAAATTTTCTTTCTTTTTTATACTCTCTCACACAGGCACACAATCTCTCTCTCTCTCTCTCTCTCTCTCCCTCCCTCCCTCCTCTCCTTTTCACATCTGTACTCTGTAGCCTTTCTCCCTCTTTTGGTTTTAGCTTTTGGCTGCAGTTCTCTCTTTTTCACCCTAACTTCAATTGGCGAGTCCAATGTATATATGGCCATAATTTATGCCGAAAACTTACCTAATTACAATTGAACTCTCTTAATTATTTTTATTATATAATAATACCAATAATATTCTTTTCCTTTTCTACTTGGTAATAATATATATAAAGAAAAATACTCCTAATTTAACTTGACCATTTTTCTTTTCTTGTCAAACGATAATTCTTTATTTCATTATTTTTTGTCAATCCCAACAATTTTTTATTAAAAAAGGGTATCATCAAGGGCTAACTACCATGTACCAAGTGGTATTATTATGGACAATGGAGTGTCTTTGTCGGTCACCGCGAACTTGGCGGACTATGGACCATGCTGACGATTCATTATTCTCATCCCCTTTGAACGCAAGACAAGACATTCGGTTTTGATATTGTAACTGTTACAAGATTAGGGTCTCAGAATCACAAAAATAGCCACAAAGTAAGATCTCAAATAAAAACCTCAGAAACTTTATTAATCAAACGAAATAATACAAGTATCAAGAATAGGTTTTCAGATCTAATACAAACTTCTCAGAAATACTCAAAATCGCACAAAAGCACAATATTACAGACTAAAACACTGTAAATCAACCACAAAGTAAATCACTGATTATGCACATAGAATCAGTGATATAAACCACAAGTATTAATGTGAGAGATGAGATTTCGCTTCACAAAACCACGAAGAAATCAGTGCGAGAATGAGAGAGTATAGAGAGGATTCTGGAAGAAGAGTCGTGAGAGATGAGGAGTCAAAGCATATGTCTTAACCCTTAGTTGGACGTCCAAGATAAAATGAAGATGATCCAACGGTTTGGAATAAAAGGTCGGTGATGAATTGGGCCAAAACCGGGTCCAGTTGTTGGGCTTTAATATTTAATCCGGTTGGGCTAGTTTTCTTTCTTCTTCAGCTGGGTTTCTTAAGAATAGATGGGCTGATTGGTTTGATCCAATTGCTCTTTACAGTAACATGATCACATTTTTCAAAAGCCATAGCTAGTAAAAGAATTATAACCGAGACTTTTATATCTTGGTGTTTGAGTAATACTGTGCATCAGTTCTGGGATTGTTATCTAGACACTAGTACGTGGTAGATGTTTCCAACGGATTACTTGGAGGTAATGACTTATATTTCGTCTTTATATAATAGATTTGTTGAATTTTCAGAGTTAAATTTTCTCCCATTCATTATTAGATTGTGAATGGGAGAAAACAATAGGAAAAGGGGAATTAGATATTGGGTAGTTATGGTCAGAGATAATGTGCATATAAAATATTGGTTTTTTGACTAAGAAAAGTGAAAAACCAGTTATCCAACCATTTAGACCACAAAATCTTGACTTGTATTAAATCACTTTACCAAAAAACTATTGAGATTGGAAAAGCTTTAGCCTCCTCCATCTGAAAATAACTAGTTTCACACTCATGCAATGCACGAACATATTTTATTGACAAATACTAAATTATAGAAAAAATGCAATTGAAAATAAAATAAAAAAACAAAAACTACGAAAATACAATGTCAATTTAAATTTAAATAATAATAATATGCATTTAAAATCTGTCTTGTGTATGCTGATAATTGGGAGTCTCGTAATCGATACTTTTTTGTACGACTTTGCAAGTGAACCTTTAGTTACAAGCTCAAGGAAGATATAGAGTTTGACATCATCCTAGAAAATTGATTTTCGATAAAAATAAAAATAAAAATTGAAAACCATGTAACCTATCGTCTACATTCCTAGAGAGGAGAAGAATGACGTAAAATGGAACATCCCTCTCAAGACAAAGTTTTTACTTTTCACAATCAAGACATAATAAATTATTCTCAAATGTTCAAGTTGAAAGAGGCTATATTAGCCTTGGCTATCATGGTCAAGTAGAGAGACCTCTTTTTATAGTAATTAAGAACTCGTCACTAATAAGTTGAAGAATGAGGATCCAAAAACAATGACAGAAAATTCAATTATTATTTAAACAAACACATAAATATTTATTTTGCTTTTAATTCCAGTCAATGTCATCAAAGAATAAAATTAAAATTCGTTGGTAGAATAAGATAAGAGATCTTGCTCATTAGAATTATTAGGAGCCAACGGAGTTCTCAATGTCGATTAACCATGTTTGGATTTCTAAATAAAAGCAATGTAATTTCTATGATAGACTCACTGGTTCAATTGATGAAAAATCAACTTGTTTCTCTTTGATCCAACTGGCCAAACAACTCGCTTTCCAATTATAGGAAACCTTTCAATTTAAATAATGATCTCTACGTAGTCCTGTAGATGAACTAATAGAAGATTATTGCTAATAAAAGACTAAAAAAAAAGATAGTAAATGATGTTTTGATGAACAATTAATATATGTTGAATCAAAATTTTTAATATTCTCTCTATAGAAACAACATAAATATCTTAGAAGGCCAATTAATGTTGCAAAAACAAATTTTCAAGTGGCTAACAGCAAAACTGTTTGTAACAGAAGGAGTGACACAGGGCCCAATCATCTCAACCTATGTTTCCCAGAAAACCAGTTGCTTGGTAAAGTCTTAAAGGGAAATCCAGAATGACCTACTCTCATATGTTATAATATTTTGTTTTGCAGTGATCTTTGGCTCATTTCGAGGTGGCATGTCCTTTTATTTCATAACACAACATATATTATCATATGCAACTATTTCCTAAAATCATATGCTTCCCTTTTAATAAGGACTTTGTATAGTGGCTCTCATCTTATAAAGCCTTATCCCATATACTATGTTCCTCGTACTATTTGTCATGACCAAGTCGATATCACAAAATCACATGCTTCTCTTCTCTTCTCCTCTCTACCATTCCGTAGCCAGCAAAGGAAGAATTGTAGAAAAACTAAATTCTATTTAATGAGATCTAAGAGACTATGAGAAATAATGTTAAAAATGGAGAAAGGAACTCAATTAAGGAAACTTTGTCATGGAGAGCACTCTTTCAACTCAATCAGGTCTCTTCATACATATCTATTAGAATCAGTTCAACAATATATAAAATATCAAAATACGATTCTTTGTACGCAGGGACATAGCTGTGGCCTCATTTGTCTGTGCCATGTGTCGCCATAAATGGTTTTCTACATAAAGACTCTCTACTCTTTCTTGAAGAACCAGATTCAACTTGGCCATTTTCTGAATCTGCTCATCATTTTCCTTTAATTTCTTCTTCACTGCTTCCCTTATTATTGATAATACAGCTCTTGCGTGCTACTTTTGCCTCTCTTCTAGTCCCACTTTAATTTTCTTAGTCTGCACAAATTGACAAAATACAAGTATCTCATTAAATATTCACGCATTATGTCGCATTCACGGAATCACATGCATGTAACAAAAATTAAAGACTCACTTACTGGGAAATAATGTTATCGATTTCCAAGTGATGTTGTTGCATTTGATGCAAAACACCTTCACCAAAAAAAGTTGGGAACCGTGAGATGCTATTAATCTTCTGGGTGGCCGAGCTGGAATTCGATACTTCATAAAACTGATCCATTGAATCCCTACCACGCTTTTGAAAATTGATGCCTGTTAACGTTGTTGCCCGGGAATCATAAATTGGGACGAGATTTCTAAGCAGGGATTGGAAAAAACTGAATCCTGAAGAGATGTGGGGGTGTAAAACTTGGCCGGCCAAGGAAGTGAAATTATCTACTTTATTATTCACGATGAAGTCATGGGTAGTATGATCCACCACATTTTCATGAAGAGAAATAATTAAGAAATACATATTCATGATTTAGGGATACTTGAAGAAAAAACTTGAGGAGAATGTCAAGTGGATCATAGTCACTATCAATTTCATGTGTAGAAGCCTTAGCTCAATCCCCACTTCAGAAAGGTCCAAAGCCCCCAAGAAAACTAGATTATTTATGTAAATGCTCATCGGTTCACTTTCTGATATAATAGAAAGTAACAGTATCCAAAATATCCATTCATTCAGAATGGGATATAACTACTTATGAAGTTTTTTTTTTTTTTTTTTTTTCCTGATAAAATAAAGAGACAAAAGCAAAAATGAAGACCCTACAGATGAGTATATCAAGAAAATATGAATGATTGGTAGCACTATCACAGGACTTGCAAATGTCGCTTAAACTATATGTTGCATTCATAGTTACGAAAATAAAGCATAAATCTTATGAAGATGTTAACTGCAAATTATCTATAAATTGGCAATCTGTTATGGAGGGATTTTTTGATAAATTCTTCAAAATTCATTTCCAACAACAATTTTTTATAGGATTAATCACTTTCACACTTTCAACCTTTTTTCAACCACACATTCTCCTAAAAATTCAAATTTTATCTAAAATATCGTACACTTATCATGTGGGAAGTGAAGGATGCAATTGTCTTTGTATTTTTTGAAAACTAGGATCAAGGAATAAAGAAAAATAGTGAAAAAAAGGAAAGCAACTAAGCAAGTACAATTAGGGCTAGGAGTGGGCACGGTCCGGTTCGATTTCGAAAGAAATCGAACCAAGTACCAATGAGAATCTTAGTAATTAAACCATTTGTTCCACATTTGACAATGGAGTCGAACCAGAACCGAACCAATTGGTTTCGGTTCGGTCCGGTTCTTAACATTTAAAATGTTCATGAGTGCTAAAGATTAAAAATTTCCTTGACACTACTTTAAAAAAATATAGAAGAATTGCACATACTTTACAGAGATTAAAGGAAAAAACAAAAAACCTTGCATACAAGTTAAAAAATACTATCCAAATAATACATGTTTGCATTTGGAAACACGAAAATTATATTTTTAACAATGTTGCCATTTTGCATCTTTGGAATAAACTTTTATAACTTTTAGATTTTCACTTTATAAAATTGTTTAGGTATAGTCAACTGACTTCAAGATTAATTTAGATATAGCCGACTGATTATAGATTTATCATTTATAGGAAATAGTCAAAAGAAACTGAGAAGATGGAGCTATGAAGGATTTCTGTGGAAAGAATTAAGAAATAAGGAAGATCCAATTATGACTTCATCTTTGTTGGAAATAAATAAAAAAAACTAGTTATAACCTAAATGGGAAGCTTCTTCCTTCACGTGATATGTCAATAATTTACCAAAAATGGTGAAAAAAAATTAGTCAGTTTAACTGAATCGAATTATTAACGGTTCTAAAATACAATGATCGAGAATCGGATCGAAACCGTTTTGTTCTGACCAAGAAGTCCCAAAACTGATTTGTTCCTTGGTCAAACCCGATTCGAACCAACCGGTTCTAATCGGTTCCGGTTCAGTTCCACCGATTTTGGCAAATAATGGTCACTCCTAGTTAGGGCAGACGAATTGTGAAGATTTGCATCTCCTAGCCAAAGATTTCGAACCCTTCTCTCCCAAATACCAAATCCTAGTTTCCTTTTCTCTGTTTGAGTTTCTACAGACTGCAATTATTACTATTAGATAGATTTCAGATAGGGGAAAATAACGAAATTATAATTTTTTTATTTTATATTTATGCAGATTTATTCAGCAAATTATCAAACTGGCGGAGAAGGGTATGTTTATTTTTATATACACATCTGTATAGATTCATATGTTGGAGGAATTCGTGAATAGTGACCCCAAATAAGAAAATGATGGTTTTGTAAATTCAAGCCCAAAATTGGACAGAGTAACGGTAAGGAAATACAAACAAAAAGAAGAAGAAGAATAAGGACAAAGCCGAGGCAAGAGTTGGACTCTTTGTCCTTAAGTCGAATTTGTCCCGCAACGGTGCCTACGGATAACGGCAATCGACTCCCAAGATACAACGGCTACACTTGTGTTTGTAGCACTCCAAAACACAAGTACAACGAACCAAAATTAGGCTTATGTACTCCAAAGATGAAATGAAGAAAAATCAAAACAAATGAAATGAATTTGATTTTGGAGAGAAGTGAGGATGTTAAGATGTTTTTGCATATCAAATTGTGTGGAATAGGACACCCAAAGTGTCCTATATATAGACCATGAAAGGGTGTGGACGAAGTGGTTGAGGCCCAAACCATGCACCATTTCCAAACAATGCACCTTTAAGAAAAGGTGTCTTTTGGCTGGACAACCGTGCGGCCGCACGGTCTTACTCAAAAATCCAAAAAATAAATTGACGTGTAGTCGCACGGTTTACGAACCATGCGGCCGCACGGTCAAATATTTTGACCTGATTTTCGTCCTTTTCCGTAATTTCTCATTCATCCGATATTGGTTTTCGAATTGTCAAATATACCCTTCAATACATACTGTAGCAACCAAGAATTTTTACGCGATTAATAATTATTTTAATAGAAAATCGTGTCGCTACTATTTCACCCATTTTTATTAAGTTAACGCAGCGACGTATTCGTATAGCCAAGTCAAGAAATAATCGAGATCGTTCGATTTTAAATTAAATTCCGAATTTCTAAAAATATCTCCATTTTCTTGATTTAAAGTATATTAAGTCCAAATACTTAATTCAATGTTATCCCAATATTTATTTATACAAAAATTACTTTTATTATTTAAATTAAGAAAATATATGCAAGCATGAGAGGTTCCATTATATGTAATCATGAAGAGCGTAATATTTGTATAAAAAATGGAAAAGTATATGAATAATTTATATACTCCATTATATATAATCATGAAAAGCATAATATTTGTATAAATATGGAAAAGTATATGAATGATTTATATACTCCATTATATATAATCATGAAGAGCATAATATTTGTATAAATATGGAAAAGTATATGAATGATTGATAAGACTCCATTATATGTAATCATGAAGAGCATAATATTTGTATAAAAAATGGAAAAGTATATGAATGATTTATATACTCCATTATATATAATCATGAAGAGCATAATATTTGTATAAATATGGAAAAATATATGAATGATTGATAGACTCCATTATATATAATCATGAAGAGCATATTATTTGTATAAATATGGAAAAGTATATGAATGGTGCTTTACTTTAAGAAAATGATGTGTTAAAATTAATAGAATTGAATGATTATGTTTACAATATGCCAACTTTATACATCTATTTAAACCCATCTCTTTTACACACAACTCTACACATATACACTTATTTCCAACCTCTTGACAAAATCCACAAGTAAGAGAAATTCAAGGTGGTCAAGAAAGTTTTGGTCCATTTACTACTACACTTCATTTTAATCTTTTAAAAGGTAAGTATATCTTATGTTTTTATGAAAATTAAGTATGTTGTTATGAAATGTAAGTATATCTTATGTTTTTATGAAAATTAAGTATGTTGTTATGAAATGTAAGTATATCTTATGTTTTTATGAAAATTAAGTATGTTGTTATGAAATGTAAGTATATCTTATGTTTTTATGAAAAGTAAGTATGTTTTTATGAAAGGTAAATACACCTTATGTTTTTATGAAAAGTAAGTATGTTTTTATGACAAGTAAGTATATCTTATGTTTTTATGAAAAGTAAGTATGTTTTTATGAAAGGTAAATACACCTTATGTTTTTATGAAAAGTAAGTATGTTTTTATGACAAGTAAGTATATCTTATGTTTTTATGAAAAGTAAGTATGTTTTTATGAAAGGTAAATACACCTTATGTTTTTATGAAAAGTAAGTATGTTTTATGACAAGTAAGTATATCTTATGTTTTTATGAAAAGTAAGTATGTTTTTATGAAAGGTAAATACACCTTATGTTTTTATGAAAAGTAAGTATGTTTTTATGACAAGTAAGTATATCTTTATGTTTTTATGAAAATGTTTGGATCATTGCTATGAAATCAATCTCACAAGATTGTTATGGGTTCCATATGATATGTTTATGATTATGCTAAGGGGACCGGAGTTTAGTAGCGCTACACATAAGAATTCTTGCCATTTAAGTTCGGTAAAATTCTTGTGTCTCCCTATATTTATGAGTATTTCGATCCTATCCTATGTTATGATGAAAATGATCCATATGCTTTCAAAAGAAAATTTATGCTTGGTATACTTACTGGGATTTTATAAATCTCACTCCACGATATTTACCATTTTCAGATAATTGAAGGTTCGAGGCGGTCAACATGGAAGTGGCAAAAGTGGTTAAGATTGATGAGATAATTATGTTGAACTTTATGTAAGAAAATTATGTTCTATTTTTATTCACAAATAAAATTATGGGATTCTAATTATTCTTTTGAATAATTTTACATTACTATTTAAGTCTCGATAATATGATATGAGTCACTTTTAGTGGCACTCGAATGGTCGAGAATTCGGGTCGTCACAGTTGGTATCAGAGCAAAGAGTTTTAAAAACGATTCTGTAGATTTTTGAAATTTTATTTCTTTTAAAAAAAAAAAAAAAAAAAATCACTATTCACGTGAACAGTAAAACGACGTGCTATTCATGATGAACAGTGAACGAAATCACTATTCATTATAAAAAAAAAAAAAAAGTTGAATTTTCACATGTCAAGTATGGTTATGATTTTGAAAAGCATGATGAAATTTGATGTGCGAATTTCAAGGACAAAATTCATTTTAAGCAAGGGAGTTTGTAATGTCCTGAAAATTTTATGGAATATAATTAGTTAGTGATATGATGTTTATATTGATGTCTTTGATAAATTTCTAGAAGTTCGGGGACTAAAGGAAAAATAAGATTTGACGATAAATTTTATTTGGGTTAAGTTATTAATTATTGATGGGGAGATAATTACTATATCGATATTGGATTTGTTTTGAAGACTGTGATTAATTAGGAATTATGATTCAAGAAAATGTTGATTTGGATACAACCACATTAAATTATTGTTGATTAAAGGAAAATAAGATTATATGAAATATTTTAACTCATCACTCTACTATGTCACTCTCCACGTATTGACTCCTCAAACCAGGTATGTTATATGCTTTTCAAGTCATTTACGATTTTATTAAGACATGTTAAGTATGAAATCTTCATATGTTATGAATCTTTATGTGTTACACATAATATACATGTCAAGTATGATATAAATTGATAGAAGACTCAATTTTTTTATTCTTTTCAATGTAGAATCATGAGACAGAGAGGATATTTATATGAATTTTGGTGCATATTAAGCTTAGTAAGATTGACTCAATTAGAAATTAAGTTGGGTTGTAACTTTTGCCCAAAATATATGGAATAATATATTAAACAAACAAAATTGATAATGAATTCGTACAATAATTTATCCCTTTATCACTACCTTTGTGTAAAAACAAGGGAAAAACTGTGGATGGTTATTAGTACTTCCTCTTCAAGTTTCAATTTTCGGTTCAATAATTTATCCCTTTATCACTACCTTTGCTTAAAAGCAAGGAAAAACTGTGGATGATTATTGGTACCACTCTTCAAGTTTCAATTCTGAAAAAAAAAAAAAAAAAAAATTCAGAAAGAAAAGAAAGAAAGAGAACGGGTGTTGAGCATAATGGGAATAATATGACTTAAGAATGATTTTCAAAATAATTGTTGTCCTCGAGTTTAGAAATGATAAACCTTAAATGGACTTTGCATAATTGATTTTAGACATGACATTAAGTATGAGAAGTCAACAGAAATGATTAGAAATATGTTCAGATTATCTATCATTTAGATTTAATGAGAAATAGCGAGCCAATTTTATGAATTTTTATGAGATGTTAAGATTATAAGTGATATGATTTTAATGAGACTTTTATGAGAAGCATTATGAAGTTAGAGATTTAAAGATTTGGTTATTGAGAATTAAGTAATGGATATTATGTTGAGTAAGTGAATTATGCCTCTATATTGAAGAGAAATTTATTATGAACTTTGGCCTTGTGATAAATTTTGGGAATATGATTTATGACTTATAAATATAAGTATGAGTAATCTTTTGAGCCAATTAAGGTATTGAAGGAAGTGATATTGTGATATTGACGACTATGATTTGAAATTTCTATGTTGAGGAATTATGAATTGATTTTCTGGAATATTTTTTTTATGATATTGAAGTTTGATGAAATTGTGGTCAATTTTTAGATCGTTGTGATCAAATGTGGAATTATTTATTATTGTGAGTTATGAAGTATGCTTACGGTTTGAATAAGTCCAAATTTCAAAGGAAACTCTGCTTAGAATTTTATCGTTTGGAATTAAGAGCATAGTATGGTATGCAATCACTAAGAGAATTGAGGTTAGACATGCAAATTCATTTACATCACAAACGAGATTTAGTAGATGATAACAGAGATATTTATTATTTTCTCGTAAGGAGAACACACAAGAGTCACATTGGAAAGAAATACATGAAACACGCAAAATCAAAAGAAAGCAACATGGGAAATTCCTCAAATTGAGAGATGTGTTTCCGGAGTAGCCGTATCCTACCACCTCTGACCTTTTGAGGAAATAAAGAAACCTTCAAAAAGGTGTGTTTCGAGAGTAAGAATACTCCGTAATCTACCACCTGGAACCTTTGAGGTACACACAAGATTTAAACATTAAGGAAAATCCTAAGAAATTAGAGGGGTGTCTCGAGAGTAAGAATACTCCGTACTCTACCCCCACCTATTCTAAGATTCATAAAGTTAAGTTTACATTAACCGGACTCCATTTTCGCTTGATTCCCCTTCCTTGCGACCAATCTATCTTAACCCCTGCTGGATCTTGTATTGAGATATATGACTGCAGCTTATCCAGTAGTTCATCAATAGTAGGAGCAGAAATAAGAAGCCTTCTGGAAAATGGAGAGATGAATCCCTGTTCCACAGCATAATCAAGAAAGGTTAACAAGCCATCAAATAAATTGTTAACATTCAAAAGCCCAATAGGCTTAGTATGGAGATCTAGTTGAGCCCATGAGGTAATGTTAAAGATTTCTTCTAAGGTACCAAAACCTCCGGGCAGGGCTATAAAGGCATCAGAACCATATAGCATACAAGTTATGCGTTCATGGATGGATAAGGTTTGAACTTCATGCCCTCGTGTTTTTCCTGCAACATCTACCAAAGGGACAGGTATGACACCGATTACTTTTGATTTCTCTGCAAGAGCAGATTGGGAAACACAACCCATTAGACCACTGCTACCACCCCCATACACAAGAGTGATACCTTTTTCCCCCAGTTTCTTTCCAAGATCTACGGCCGCTTCTAGATAACTGAAGCCTTTCCCCACTTTTGATCCACAAAATACACAAATAGTTTTGATCTGTCGAAGTTTTGGTGCTTCCATCTTTGATAGTATAGAAGAGAAAACTTACGAAGAAGATGTGATTTTGGGATGCCTGAACTATGAAATATGTTTGGCTATTTAAAGCCGAAAAAATTTACTGTTTTTGATTGATTATGAAAAAGTAAAGATTTACTTTTGTCAAAATCGGCCAACTTTTGACTGTTTTACCAAAGATATCACCTTTCGGTGATTTATTTCCAGCTTTATCAAAACTCGAGAAAGGAAAATATATTTTATTTCCAAAACGCGTGAAAGAAAACAGCAAAATATTTTAAATGTGTATCAAGAGATTTACCTTATATCATTGTTGAACTGCCAGAAGCCTCATTTTGTAAAACAGACTGGCAAACAGGATCTTTTGCTATTATATTTTGGAGACTATAACGATTTTTGTCCTCGTTAAACTGAGCGTATAAGGAGAGAAGTTCACGTTGCACATAACCACTTGGGTGCGTCTCAAGAGTCAGTCGAATATCATCCAAAGACTCCTTACTCAGTCCACCCTTTATGAATTTGATTTTATCATCCCGATTAGTAGAAGAATATCCTACTGTTTTGCAACGAGTATCACAGTTCCAACGAGCACATTTGTAGCAACCATTCAGCCTTTTTGCTCTTCGTTTCTTTGCGAAGGTGCTTTTGCCTAAACCAGGCATGTGCTTTGGAAATGTCATAGGTAATTCACCAGATAGTCGAACCTTTGCTTCGATCAACCAGCGAACATCTTCTGAAACACCATGAGCCATCAGCAACCTCAATCTTTCGAGTCTTATTCGATAAATTTTCCTCAGATCATTCATTGGAAGACTGGAATAATACTTGCGAATGTTTGTAAGAATGATATCCATGTTTTTGATGGATCTAACCTCTTCCCAGCATGAACTATTTAAAAGCATTAAGGATCGGAGGGAATCCGCGTGATATTGATTCCAGCAAGAAAGCGCGGAATAGAATAATGGAAAAGAGGGAACAAGAGTTTATACGCCGTTTACTTTCTTTATAAAAGGAAGATTTGATGATGACGGGATTTGAGATATGGAATATTTTCTTGGATTTTGGGTACTGATATTTTGATATAATAATCAAGGTATAGAAATAATACGGGGATACGTGAAAGTGAAATAAGGACTGTATTGAATCAGGATTAATAAGTATGTACAAGTGAAAGAAATACCTTGCGGGAAATGTTGTGACAATTAAGTGAAGAATTTTAGTTATTTGGGAGCTAATTATTTATTTGAATTTTGCAGAACGTTTTGGTTACAAATATGGGAAAAGATAAGCTGATGATATTATGTTGATTTATGAATAATATGTTTGGATATATTACATAGGGGATATTCAGGTAACCATTTTATTTACTTTGGGATATTTGGTGATAAGAAGAAATGACTAATTATTATGGTATGATATGTTAGTAAAGATTTATTGAAATTTTAGAGATATTAATACGAATATTTGAGGTCACATGATACGATGATAAGTGACAGGTTACATGAGTACTACAAGACATGATGAAATATCACATACGATTGGGAATTTTCCTTTTGAGTCAGAATTTATGAGTAGACACATATGTCTATTATTGATAGAAAAGTCCATGTTTTTAAGAAAAACAAAGATATGCATTTAGTCAAAGTCCAGTGGGTTAAATATAGTAGCAATGATACTACCTAAGAGAAGAAGAGAAGAGATTCTGATTAAGTGTTCAGAAATCATAAGATCAAGTAAGTTTAATTTCGAGGACGAAATTATTTTAAGGGGGTAAGTTTGTAGCAACCAAGAATTTTTACGCGATTAATAATTATTTTAATAGAAAATCGTGTCGCTACTATTTCACCCATTTTTATTAAGTTAACGCAGCGACGTATTCGTATAGCCAAGTCAAGAAATAATCGAGATCGTTCGATTTTAAATTAAATTCCGAATTTCTAAAAATATCTCCATTTTCTTGATTTAAAGTATATTAAGTCCAAATACTTAATTCAATGTTATCCCAATATTTATTTATACAAAAATTACTTTTATTATTTAAATTAAGAAAATATATGCAAGCATGAGAGGTTCCATTATATGTAATCATGAAGAGCGTAATATTTGTATAAAAAATGGAAAAGTATATGAATAATTTATATACTCCATTATATATAATCATGAAAAGCATAATATTTGTATAAATATGGAAAAGTATATGAATGATTTATATACTCCATTATATATAATCATGAAGAGCATAATATTTGTATAAATATGGAAAAGTATATGAATGATTGATAAGACTCCATTATATGTAATCATGAAGAGCATAATATTTGTATAAAAAATGGAAAAGTATATGAATGATTTATATACTCCATTATATATAATCATGAAGAGCATAATATTTGTATAAATATGGAAAAATATATGAATGATTGATAGACTCCATTATATATAATCATGAAGAGCATATTATTTGTATAAATATGGAAAAGTATATGAATGGTGCTTTACTTTAAGAAAATGATGTGTTAAAATTAATAGAATTGAATGATTATGTTTACAATATGCCAACTTTATACATCTATTTAAACCCATCTCTTTTACACACAACTCTACACATATACACTTATTTCCAACCTCTTGACAAAATCCACAAGTAAGAGAAATTCAAGGTGGTCAAGAAAGTTTTGGTCCATTTACTACTACACTTCATTTTAATCTTTTAAAAGGTAAGTATATCTTATGTTTTTATGAAAATTAAGTATGTTGTTATGAAATGTAAGTATATCTTATGTTTTTATGAAAATTAAGTATGTTGTTATGAAATGTAAGTATATCTTATGTTTTTATGAAAATTAAGTATGTTGTTATGAAATGTAAGTATATCTTATGTTTTTATGAAAAGTAAGTATGTTTTTATGAAAGGTAAATACACCTTATGTTTTTATGAAAAGTAAGTATGTTTTTATGACAAGTAAGTATATCTTATGTTTTTATGAAAAGTAAGTATGTTTTTATGAAAGGTAAATACACCTTATGTTTTTATGAAAAGTAAGTATGTTTTTATGACAAGTAAGTATATCTTATGTTTTTATGAAAAGTAAGTATGTTTTTATGAAAGGTAAATACACCTTATGTTTTTATGAAAAGTAAGTATGTTTTATGACAAGTAAGTATATCTTATGTTTTTATGAAAAGTAAGTATGTTTTTATGAAAGGTAAATACACCTTATGTTTTTATGAAAAGTAAGTATGTTTTTATGACAAGTAAGTATATCTTTATGTTTTTATGAAAATGTTTGGATCATTGCTATGAAATCAATCTCACAAGATTGTTATGGGTTCCATATGATATGTTTATGATTATGCTAAGGGGACCGGAGTTTAGTAGCGCTACACATAAGAATTCTTGCCATTTAAGTTCGGTAAAATTCTTGTGTCTCCCTATATTTATGAGTATTTCGATCCTATCCTATGTTATGATGAAAATGATCCATATGCTTTCAAAAGAAAATTTATGCTTGGTATACTTACTGGGATTTTATAAATCTCACTCCACGATATTTACCATTTTCAGATAATTGAAGGTTCGAGGCGGTCAACATGGAAGTGGCAAAAGTGGTTAAGATTGATGAGATAATTATGTTGAACTTTATGTAAGAAAATTATGTTCTATTTTTATTCACAAATAAAATTATGGGATTCTAATTATTCTTTTGAATAATTTTACATTACTATTTAAGTCTCGATAATATGATATGAGTCACTTTTAGTGGCACTCGAATGGTCGAGAATTCGGGTCGTCACACATACAGAGAAATCAAAATTCTCTTTCGGGGGCGTTTCCCTCGAGCCCCCACGGGGGGCGCTGCCCCCTCGACCCCCGCGACCTGACCGGGCAGGTCGATCCCCGTTTGTGCGCCCCTGTAGCGACCAAGAATTTTTACGCGATTAATAATTATTTTTATAGAAAATCGTGTCGCTACTATTTCACCCATTTTTATTAAGTTAACGCCACGACGTATTCGTATAGCCAAGTCAAGAAATAATCGAGATCGTTCGATTTTAAATTAAATTCCGAATTTCTAAAAATATCTCCATTCTCTTGATTTAAAGTATATTAAGTCTAAGTACTTAATTCAATGTTATCCCAATATTTATTTGTACAAAAATTACTTTTATTATTTAAATTAAGAAAATATATGCAAGCATGAGAGGTTCCATTATATGTAATCATGAAGAGCATAATATTTGTATAAATATGAAAAAGTATATGAATGATTTATATACTCCATTATATATAATCATGAAGAGCATAATATTTGTATAAATATGGAAAAGTATATGAATGATTGATAAGACTCCATTATATGTAATCATGAAGAGCATAATATTTGTATAAATATGGAAAAGTATATGAATGATTTATATACTCCATTATATATAATCATGAAGAGCATAATATTTGTATAAATATGGAAAAGTATATGAATGATTTATATACTCCATTATATATAATCATGAAGAGCATAATATTTGTATAAATATGGAAAAGTATATGAATGATTGATAAGACTCCATTATATATAATCATGAAGAGCATAATATTTGTATAAATATGGAAAAGTATATGAATGATTGATAAGACTCCATTATATATAATCATGAAGAGCATATTATTTGTATAAATATGGAAAAGTATATGAATGGTGCTTTACTTTAAGAAAAGGATGTGTTAAAATTAATAGAATTGAATGATTATGTTTACAATATGCCAACTTTATACATCTATTTAAACCCATCTCTTTTACACACAACTCTACACATATACACTTATTTCCAATCTCTTGACAAAATCCACAAGTAAGAGAAATTCAAGGTGGTCAAGAAAGTTTTGGTCCATTTACTACTACACTTCATTTTAATCTTTTAAAAGGTAAGTATATCTTATGTTTTTATGAAAAGTAAGTATGTTTTTATGAAAGGTAAATACACCTTATGTTTTTATGAAAAGTAAGTATGTTTTTATGACAAGTAAGTATATCTTATGTTTTTATGAAAAGTAAGTATGTTTTTATGAAAGGTAAATACACCTTATGTTTTTATGAAAAGTAAGTATGTTTTTATGACAAGTAAGTATATCTTATGTTTTTATGAAAAGTAAGTATGTTTTTATGAAAGGTAAATACACCTTATGTTTTTATGAAAAGTAAGTATGTTTTTATGACAAGTAAGTATATCTTATGTTTTTATGAAAAGTAAGTATGTTTTTATGAAAGGTAAATACACCTTATGTTTTTATGAAAAGTAAGTATGTTTTTATGACAAGTAAGTATATCTTATGTTTTTATGAAAAGTAAGTATGTTTTTATGAAAGGTAAATACACCTTATGTTTTTATGAAAAGTAAGTATGTTTTTATGACAAGTAAGTATATCTTATGTTTTTATGAAAATATTTGGATCATTGCTATGAAATCAATCTCACAAGATTGTTATGGGTTCCATATGATATGTTTATGATTATGCTAAGGGGACCGGAGTTTAGTAGCGCTACACATAAGAATTCTTGCCATTTAAGTTCGGTAAAATTCTTGTGTCTCCCTATGTTTATGAGTATTTCGATCCTATCCTATGTTATGATGAAAATGATCCATATGCTTTCAAAAGAAAATTTATGCTTGGTATACTTACTGGGATTTTATAAATCTCACTCCACGATATTTACCATTTTCAGATAATTGAAGGTTCGAGGCGGTCAACATGGAAGTGGCAAAAGTGGTTAAGATTGATGAGATAATTATGTTGAACTTTATGTAAGAAAATTATGTTCTATTTTTATTCACAAATAAAATTATGGGATTCTAATTATTCTTTTGAATAATTTTACATTACTATTTAAGTCTCGATAATATGATATGAGTCACTTTTAGTGGCACTCGAATGGAAGAGAATTCGAGTCGTCACAGTTTATGAAATACTCAGTAGACTTTTAACAGTTTTGCAGATTTCGGAGACGGTGGCAAGTGATGGATAATGGTGGCAATAATCGATAAATGGTTGAAAGTTAAACTTTAAGATTTCCGTATTTTCCAAGCATCGAATAATTATGAGAACTTCATTTATTTGAGAAATTATGATATTGTAAATTTCTTTACAATATTAATGGTTCTGTTTACTATTTCAAATTGTTTCATAAAAGTTATTAAATTTTATCGACCATTACAGTTTATTTAAGGTTGCCATAAATGAATTTCAGTTATTCTTCCGCAAAAATATTATTAAAAAAAAAAAATTAGATTAGATAATGACGTGGTGAACCGGGTATACGGAACTCGGGGCGTTGATTAGAAATATGTTCAGATTATCTATCATTTAGATTTAATGAGAAATAGCGAGCCAATTTTATGAATTTTTATGAGATGTTAAGATTATAAGTGATATGATTTTAATGAGACTTTTATGAGAAGCATTATGAAGTTAGAGATTTAAAGATTTGGTTATTGGGAATTAAGTAATGGATATTATGTTGAGTAAGTGAATTATGCCTCTATATTGAAGAGAAATTTATTATGAACTTTGGCCTTGTGATTAAATTTTGGGAATATGATTTATGACTTATAAATATAAGTATGAGTAATCTTTTGAGCCAATTAAGGTATTGAAGGAAGTGATATTGTGATATTGACGACTATGATTTGAAATTTCTATGTTGAGGAATTATGAATTGATTTTCTGGAATATTTTTTATGATATTGAAGTTTGATGAAATTGTGGTCAATTTTTAGATCGTTGTGATCAAATGTGGAATTATTTATTATTGTGAGTTATGAAGTATGCTTACGGTTTGAATAAGTCCAAATTTCAAAGGAAACTCTGCTTAGAATTTTATCGTTTGGAATTAAGAGCATAGTATGGTATGCAATCACTAAGAGAATTGAGGTTAGACATGCAAATTCATTTACATCACAAACGAGATTTAGTAGATGATAACAGAGATATTTATTATTTTCTCGTAAGGAGAACACACAAGAGTCACATTGGAAAGAAATACATGAAACACGCAAAATCAAAAGAAAGCAACATGGGAAATTCCTCAAATTTAGAGATGTGTTTCCGGAGTAGCCGTATCCTACCACCTCTGACCTTTTGAGGAAATAAAGAAACCTTCAAAGAGGTGTGTTTCGAGAGTAAGAATACTCCGTACTCTACCCCCACCTATTCTAAGATTCATAAAGTTAAGTTTACATTAACCGGACTCCATTTTCGCTTGATTCCCCTTCCTTGCGACCAATCTATCTTAACCCCTGCTGGATCTTGTATTGAGATATATGATTGCAGCTTATCCAGTAGTTCATCAATAGTAGGAGCAGAAATAAGAAGCCTTCTGGAAAATGGAGAGATGAATCCCTGTTCCACAGCATAATCAAGAAAGGTTAACAAACCATCAAAGAAATTGTTAACATTCAGAAGCCCAATAGGCTTAGTATGGAGATCTAGTTGAGCCCACGAGGTAATGTTAAAGATTTCTTCTAAGGTACCAAAACCTCCGGGCAGGGCTATAAAGGCATCAGAACCATATAGCATACAAGTTATGCGTTCATGGATGGATAAGGTTTGAACTTCATGCCCTCGTGTTTTGCCTGCAACATCTACCAAAGGGACAGGTATGACACCGATTACTTTTGATTTCTCTGCAAGAGCAGATTGGGAAACACAACCCATTAGACCACTGCTACCACCCCCATACACAAGAGTGATACCTTTTTCCCCCAGTTTCTTTCCAAGATCTACGGCCGCTTCTAGATAACTGAAGCCTTTCCCCACTTTTGATCCACAAAATACACAAATAGTTTTGATCTGTCGAAGTTTTGGTGCTTCCATCTTTGATAGTATAGAAGAGGAAACTTACGAAGAAGATGTGATTTTGGGATGCCTGAACTATGAAATATGTTTGGCTATTTAAAGCCGAAAAAATTTACTGTTTTTGATTGATTATGAAAAAGTAAAGATTTACTTTTGACAAAATCGGCCAACTTTTGACTGTTTTACCAAAGATATCACCTTTCGGTGATTTATTTCCAGCTTTATCAAAACTCGAGAAAGGAAAATATATTTTATTTCCAAAACGCGTGAAAGAAAACAGCAAAATATTTTAAATGTGTATCAAGAGATTTACCTTATATCATTGTTGAACTGCCAGAAGCCTCATTTTGTAAAACAGACTGGCAAACAGGATCTTTTGCTATTATATTTTGGAGACTATAACGATTTTTGTCCTCGTTAAACTGAGCGTATAAGGAGAGAAGTTCACGTTGCACATAACCACTTGGGTGCGTCTCAAGAGTCAGTCGAATATCATCCAAAGACTCCTTACTCAGTCCACCCTTTATGAATTTGATTTTATCATCCCGATTAGTAGAAGAATATCCTACTGTTTTGCAACGAGTATCACAGTTCCAACGAGCACATTTGTAGCAACCATTCAGCCTTTTTGCTCTTCGTTTCTTTGCGAAGGTGCTTTTGCCTAAACCAGGCATGTGCTTTGGAAATGTCATAGGTAATTCACCAGATAGTCGAACCTTTGCTTCGATCAACCAGCGAACATCTTCTGAAACACCATGAGCCATCAGCAACCTCAATCTTTCGAGTCTTATTCGATAAATTTTCCTCAGATCATTCATTGGAAGACTGGAATAATACTTGCGAATGTTTGTAAGAATGATATCCATGTTTTTGATGGATCTAACCTCTTCCCAGCATGAACTATTTAAAAGCATTAAGGATCGGAGGGAATCCGCGTGATATTGATTCCAGCAAGAAAGCGCGGAATAGAATAATGGAAAAGAGGGAACAAGAGTTTATGCGCCGTTTACTTTCTTGATAAAAGGAAGATTTGATGATGACGGGATTTGAGATATGGAATATTTTCTTGGATTTTGGGTACTGATATTTTGATATAATAATCAAGGTATAGAAATAATACGGGGATACGTGAAAGTGAAATAAGGACTGTATTGAATCAGGATTAATAAGTTTGTGCAAGTGAAAGGAATACCTTACGGGAAATGTTATGATATTTGAGTTAAGAATTTTAATTATTTGGGAGATATTTGTTTATTGAATTTTGCAGAAATTTTGGGTTACAAATATTGGAAAGATAAACTGATGATTATGTTGATATGTGAATAACATGTTTGGGTATATTACATAGAGAATATTCAGGTAATCGTTTTAATTATTTTGGGATATTTGGTGATAAGAAGAAATGACAAATTATTATGGTATGATATGTTAGTAAAGATTTATTGAAATTTTAGAGATATAAATACGAATATTTGAGGTCACATGATACGATGATAAATGACAAGTTACATGAATACTACAAGATATGATGAAATATCACATACGATTGGGAATTTTCATTTTGATTCAGAAGAATTTATGAGTAGACATATGTCTATTATTGATAGAAAAGTCCATGTCTTAAGAAAACAAATTGATGCATTTAGTCAAAGTCCAGTGGGTTAAATATGGTTGGGTTAAATATGGTAGCGATGATGCTACATAAGAAGAAGAAGAAGAGATTCTGATTAAGTGTTCAGAAATCATAAGATCAAGTAAGATTAATTTCGAGGACGAAATTATTTTAAGGGGGTAAGTTTGTAGCGACCAAGAATTTTTACGCGATTAATAATTATTTTAATAGAAAATCGTGTCGCTACTATTTCACCCATTTTTATTAAGTTAACGCCACGACGTATTCGTATAGCCAAGTCAAGAAATAATCGAGATCGTTCGATTTTAAATTAAATTCCGAATTTCTAAAAATATCTCCATTCTCTTGATTTAAAGTATATTAAGTCTAAGTACTTAATTCAATGTTATCCCAATATTTATTTGTACAAAAATTACTTTTATTATTTAAATTAAGAAAATATATGCAAGCATGAGAGGTTCCATTATATGTAATCATGAAGAGCATAATATTTGTATAAATATGAAAAAGTATATGAATGATTTATATACTCCATTATATATAATCATGAAGAGCATAATATTTGTATAAATATGGAAAAGTATATGAATGATTGATAAGACTCCATTATATGTAATCATGAAGAGCATAATATTTGTATAAATATGGAAAAGTATATGAATGATTTATATACTCCATTATATATAATCATGAAGAGCATAATATTTGTATAAATATGGAAAAGTATATGAATGATTTATATACTCCATTATATATAATCATGAAGAGCATAATATTTGTATAAATATGGAAAAGTATATGAATGATTGATAAGACTCCATTATATATAATCATGAAGAGCATAATATTTGTATAAATATGGAAAAGTATATGAATGATTGATAAGACTCCATTATATATAATCATGAAGAGCATATTATTTGTATAAATATGGAAAAGTATATGAATGGTGCTTTACTTTAAGAAAAGGATGTGTTAAAATTAATAGAATTGAATGATTATGTTTACAATATGCCAACTTTATACATCTATTTAAACCCATCTCTTTTACACACAACTCTACACATATACACTTATTTCCAATCTCTTGACAAAATCCACAAGTAAGAGAAATTCAAGGTGGTCAAGAAAGTTTTGGTCCATTTACTACTACACTTCATTTTAATCTTTTAAAAGGTAAGTATATCTTATGTTTTTATGAAAAGTAAGTATGTTTTTATGAAAGGTAAATACACCTTATGTTTTTATGAAAAGTAAGTATGTTTTTATGACAAGTAAGTATATCTTATGTTTTTATGAAAAGTAAGTATGTTTTTATGAAAGGTAAATACACCTTATGTTTTTATGAAAAGTAAGTATGTTTTTATGACAAGTAAGTATATCTTATGTTTTTATGAAAAGTAAGTATGTTTTTATGAAAGGTAAATACACCTTATGTTTTTATGAAAAGTAAGTATGTTTTTATGACAAGTAAGTATATCTTATGTTTTTATGAAAAGTAAGTATGTTTTTATGAAAGGTAAATACACCTTATGTTTTTATGAAAAGTAAGTATGTTTTTATGACAAGTAAGTATATCTTATGTTTTTATGAAAAGTAAGTATGTTTTTATGAAAGGTAAATACACCTTATGTTTTTATGAAAAGTAAGTATGTTTTTATGACAAGTAAGTATATCTTATGTTTTTATGAAAATGTTTGGATCATTGCTATGAAATCAATCTCACAAGATTGTTATGGGTTCCATATGATATGTTTATGATTATGCTAAGGGGACCGGAGTTTAGTAGCGCTACACATAAGAATTCTTGCCATTTAAGTTCGGTAAAATTCTTGTGTCTCCCTATGTTTATGAGTATTTCGATCTTATCCTATGTTATGATGAAAATGATCCATATGCTTTCAAAAGAAAATTTATGCTTGGTATACTTACTGGGATTTTATAAATCTCACTCCACGATATTTACCATTTTCAGATAATTGAAGGTTCGAGGCGGTCAACATGGAAGTGGCAAAAGTGGTTAAGATTGATGAGATAATTATGTTGAACTTTATGTAAGAAAATTATGTTCTATTTTTATTCACAAATAAAATTATGGGATTCTAATTATTCTTTTGAATAATTTTACATTACTATTTAAGTCTCGATAATATGATATGAGTCACTTTTAGTGGCACTCGAATGGAAGAGAATTCGAGTCGTCACAGCCCCGAAGCGGCGAAGTGGCAAACAACTTTTCCTAAACGAATTGAGTCGAGCTTTTGAGTATTTGACCGAAGTCGACACGAAGTCATTTTAATCAATTTTCAATTCTCGATTTATTAACCAATATCCAACATCATATACATTAGATTATTTAGTGGGAGATTGCGAGAAGCAAGTAGAGGGAAAAATGTCGAAGAAGAAAGCAATGATGACTCTCATAGACTTACATGGCACGCGGTTCCAATCCTTCCGATCTTCTTCTTCCCTCTGCACCTGGCATGTGAGTTCTTTTTACCTTTTTGCCTATTTAATAACATGCCTGATTTTGCACTATTATTTTGTGAAAATTTTCGACTTTTTAAAGGATTTGAATACAATTTTGGGATTTCTTATTTCAATGGCCATTGGAACTCGGATATTTTTCACAACTTTTTTCTAGTTGTGAGTGGGAAGTGGAGAAGGTGTTTAATTTGGTACGGTAGTTTTAAAACTACTAACTATAGGAAAAAAATTGAATAAAAATATAATTTGATCAGAATCTCAATTCCTTATATATATATATATTCATTTATAAATTAATAAAAAAATATTGATAAATAAGTGGAAAGTAATATGTGCCAATAGAATACATGAATAGAAATAAAGTTTGACAATTTATAAGTAATTTATAAATAGCCAAATTGTGTAAACAAAAATTTGGACCACCATATCAAGAGATGCTTAGCTCGGCTTGAACCTTGAGTTAGACACATTAGTCGACCCATCGTGGCCCTTAATTTGAGCATACTCATAAACTAAGAGTCTGTTTTGTAATGTAGTTTTTAGAAATTTTGGTGATATATTTTTTTTTTATGAATGTGTGATTTTTAAAATATTTGAAAAGCAAAAAGTCATGTACTTGATTAAAAATAGATAATTGTAATTGAATTTTAAATGTTGATGTGAAAAAAAATATTTTACCAAAGAGGCTCTAATTTAGTTAAATTAGAGCGTGCATAGATAATTAATTTTTGAGAACAGCTTGAGCTGGACTTTTCAATCTAGGAATAAAGTTCGTTTGGCATAAATTTTGTTTTTTGTAGAAAGGGTACTAAAAAACTACATTAATTTTTATTTGGAAATTAATTTTTAAAAGTACTTCCTAATCGAGAATGTATTTTTATGAAATCACACTTGACTAGTTTTCTCTAAAAACTTTTCCAACCTATGGAAGGAATTTTAAAAATTGCCAAATGAATCAAACGTCAAAAGTAGCTTTTAATTTTTCAAAAATCATTCAAAAAGAAGTCCTCAATGTGAAATTGACTTATATATATACGAACTTAAACGTAGCATTTTCTCTAATTTGTTAACTTAAAAGGGATTTTTTTGGTTTTTTTAAATGATGAATTAAAAATTAAAAAGATATGTATGTTGTAATTAAATTTAATATAGATGATTGTTCATCTAAAATCCATAAACATCATGCTGTAATTATCGGATCGAAACTGAAGCGGAAGCGTACCTGAATCCATTATTGTGTTTGATTGAACGGGGCTATGGCCTTCCAACTGATTCGTGTTTTTCTCCTTATTTTGTCCTCTGTTGATGGGGATGCAGAGAATTGTGAAAAATTACGCTCAATTGGGGACCATGACCTGTATAAATAGCTGTAGGGCAGCTATCATGTTTCAATGTTATTAAATTGGCCCCTCATCAATTTAAACATTGAATCCATCTCTACACTTAAATCTCACAACACTTAATACTCATTAGTCCTGAATAATCTTTAGTGGATCACTTTATTGATTAGATCCTTAAGATAGCACCACACATTTTATTTTAAACATGTTTGGCCCCACATTATTGAATTTTATCCAACAATCTCCCATTGGGCCATACATGTATCCTTACAAATGTGTACAACCTTATGAACTCAAAAATTTACTATCATTAAGGGTATTTTCAAACAATCTCGTCCATCAATCATATCAATATAGGATCAAAGCGACTTTCGTTACATTAATCGTAATTAAATCCATCAATGGTCACGTATACCAATACAACCAAATGACATAGATTAATCATGAGAGTGTAGTATAAAAATCACATGTTATGTTATCCAAACATGCCTATTTTCAATTGGTCCGACTTTATTCCTTAGGTGAGATTAATACCAAACATAATGTAACAAAGTAGAATGAACTGAATACTTTATTTCTGTACAGAAAATTATCCAAATACACAAATGTGTCCAAAATCAAAACATAAAGCAACCAAAATACAAACTCCCACTAAATCATGATATCCTCAAAAAATATTACACTCATACGAACAGTGTGCTCGTGAAAGACCTTGGGTGCTAATCCCTTAGTAAGCGGATCCGCAATCATGGAGTTTGTCCCAATATGCTCTATGGAAATCTGTCTACTCTGTACCCTTTCCTTCACAACCAGGAACTTAATGTCAATGTATTTTGACTTAGTTGATTTCATGTTGTTACTGGAATATAAATCTGCTGAGTTATTGTCACAATATAGCTTTAGTGGTCTTTGTATACCGTACAGAATATGCAGTCCAGCGACAAAATTTCGAGGCTATATTCCATAATCAGATGCCTCCAAAATTGCTACAAACTGTGCTGCCAAGTGAAAGAAGCTAAAGTGTTTGTTAAGCACTCCTTCCGGAAATAGCTCCTCCAACTTGCAGATAGATGTAGCCTGATATGGATCTTCTACTGTTTTGGCATCTAGCATAAAACGGAATCATAATACCATATGATCTCCAACTGATCCGATTTTCTATATGTGAGCATGTAATCTTTTGTTCTCTTTAAATACCTTATAACTCATGTTTGGCTGCTTTCCAAATGATCCATCACAGGGTTACTTAAATATCTCCTTAGTATCCCAATAATGTACGCAATATCCGGACGCGTACAAACTTGAATATACATCAGATTCCTTATAGCTAAACTATGTGAGATCTTCTGCATTTCCTTAACTTCAAGATAATTTTTCGGGCATTAGTTGAGACTAAACTGTCTCCCTTAGCGATAGGGGTGTCCCCTGATTTACTGTCTTGCATGCCAAATCTCTTAAGTACTTTATCGATATAGCCCTTTTGTGACATTCCAAGAATATCTCGAGAACAATCCCGACGTATCTGAATTCCTAATACAAAAGAGACGTCACCAAGATTTTTAATCTCAAAATTTCTTGACAAAAAATCTCATAATTTTATGTGACATGCCTATATCATCAATGGCAAGCAATATGTTGTCAACATACAAAATCAGGAAAATACACTTACTCCCACTAAACTTGTAATACACACAATCATCAACAACATCAATCTCAAGACCAAATGAGATAATTGCTTGATGAAATTTGTATTACCCTTAATGGGAAGGTGGCTTGAGTACACAATGAATTTCTTTAATTTGCAAACCATATTCTTTGGGTCTACTGACACAAAGCTTTCTGGTTGCATCATATACATCGTCCCATCAATGTCACCATTGAGAAACGCCACTTTAGTATCCATTTGATGTAACTCGAGGTCAAAATGTGCAACAACCTGACTTTCCTGAAAGAGTCTTTCATTGAAACCGAAGAGAAAGTCTCTTTATAATCAATGCCATCATTCTATGTAAAGCATTTAGATATAAGACGAACTTTATATCTTTCGACATTACCTTTCGAATCCCCCTTGGTTTAAAAATCCATTTAAGACCAATGGGCTTCGCACCTTCTGGTAATGGGACAAGATTCCAAATTTTATTGTCTTGCATATGCTTATACTCCTTATTTACAACATCAATCCACTTTTGAGAGTTAGAACCCTGCATGGCCTGATGGAAATTGATTGAATAATCTTCCACCATTCCATTATTTTCCTTATATTCTTGGAGAAATACTATTTAATTATCTGAAATAGCATTTTTCCCTTTCTCTCATGGATCTCCTTAATGGCTTTAGTTATTGAAGTTGTTGAGTTTGTACTTCTGAAATTTACCTTATTTTGGATGGGAGGTTCTTCAATATTGTCGAATTGAGGTTCCGGATATGCTTGTTCATCAATGACATGCATAAAAACTTGCACATTGTCAAAAGCAACAATAGGAATCGAAACCGATCCTTCCTCAACTTCTTCCTTAAAGACAATATCTCTAACCTTATTTCTCCCCCCCAAACTCAACATCCTAAAAAAATGTTGCATTTTCCGTTTCAAAAGTTGACTTAAGTGTGGGATCATAAAATTAATAGCCCCTTAAACGTTCAGAATAACCAATAAAGTAGTTGCGACTGTTTTGGAGTCCAATTTCTTTATGTGGCCTATAAAGCCTAGCCTTAGCTGGACATCCCCAAATGTAGAAATGCTTTAGACTAACCTTTAAGCCTGTTAAAAGCTCATAAGGTGTTTTAGTAGCTGCTTTAGTTGGTATTATGTATGATCTTTATTCAAATGTCCAAAGTTATGGTAAAAGAAATAATCCTTAATGTCTTTATGTGGTTTCTTTTGTTCTGAACCCTTAGCAACTTTATTTTCTTTATTTGTTTACTTGCCCTTATCTTTAGAGGTGTTTACCAAGTGAACACTTTCAATTCTGTCCTGCTTCAACTTTTCTTCCTCTTGCACACAAAATAGAATGAGCTCATTTAGAGTTCATTTCTCCCTTTGATAGTTACAACCGACTTTAAATTGACTGAATTGTGAAAGAAGCTTGCACACTATGAAATGAGCTCATTGAGAGCCCATTTCTATTTTGACAGTTATAACTAACATTAAATTAACTATATTGTGCAGGAAGCGATATCAATACCAAATGCATGAGCAAGTCATTAGATAAGTCGAGTTTTAGTTCCTTAAGTTTTGAAGCATTGTGAGACATCTACATGATGTAATTCTTTATTTTCCCATTGCCTTTATACTTTATTAAAATCAAGTTTTGCATAAGCGTGCTTGTTTCAACCTTATCGTTTTTCGCAAAACGTTTCTTAATTTCGGCAAGGAATTCATTGGCATCATTTACCTCCTCAAATACTATGCCACTAAAGGCTTCCGGAATGCCGCACTTAATGATCATGAGACTCACGTAATTTAAGCAATCCCACTTCTCAAAGTTCCTCATTTGATTAGATGAACTTTCATCCGTAAGAGGAGCAGGTTGCTCAATCCTTAGTACACGATCTAGATCCATGCAGCCAAGAACAATATTAATGTTCTCTGTCCAATCCTTGAAGTTTGTTCCATAAATACAAGGATTAAATTTGAGCTTGTAGATATACTACTAGTAGAATTTGAAACTGATAGAGAACACTTAAACAAAATAGCTAACATAAGTACCTTATTATGCAAATCATATTTTCAAATAATGGTAGGGCCCATCACAAGATACCTAGCGCAACATCAATATTTAGTCTTTGGACAGAAATATTGACTTGTAAGTGGTACTCTTGGTGTAGTAATCAAACACTGACAGTAAGACATGTCAACCAATAAACCTTTCTTTGGACCGATTTATTGATCACATGTAAAACCAAATAACCGTCACGTATCTATCACCACAAGTTCATGTGAAATTCGAGCCAAATATTGACCTTACTTTGAGCCGATCAATATCCGCAATGAATAACACATACAAATACCTTCTAATATTCAAAGTTAATTAATATCCACAAGAGATGTTGCTTTGGCAACATGTTGCTTCAACTAACTTACTTTTGAATATTATATCTCTCAAAAGAGTCCGTAGTACCAAAATTTAAAATCGAAATCCATTGATTTGCATATATTTTGACTTTAGGATTTGAATTATAGAATTCAAAACTTTAGAATAAAGCAATCTTTAAGTTGAGAGAGTCAATTGCAATATTCTTAAACCTTAGGTGGCCAATGTAGAGAATTCCAAACTTTAGATCCCAATTTGAAAGAAAATCAAACTTTAGAGGTCCAAAATAGTGAATTTGGAAACTTTAAGGACTGAAAATGAAAATTTTATAAAAATTTTCAAACTATATGGACCAAATTAGAGAATTTTAGAACTTTATGTGCTATATTAGAAAATTCTCAAACCTTAGGGGACTGAATTAGAAAATTTTCAAACTTCAGGGACTGAAAATAAAAATTTTCAAACTTTAGGGATTGAATTAGAAAATCTTCAAACTTTAAGGGACCAAATTAGAGAATTTTCAAGCTTTATGGACCAGTTTTGAAAATCCTCAAACATTAGGGGCTGGATTGAAAAATTTTCAAACTTTAGCGAACTGAATTAGAAAATTCGAAACTTTAAAAGACCCAACTTAAAAATTTTATAACCTTAGGGGCTCAATTTATAAATTTCAGAACTTTAAAGGCCAACTTAAATGATCTTATAACTTTAGGTTTAAACATTTAATCCAAAACAAAAGAGAGGACCGGAGGTGCAATTAAACATAATTATCCAAAATTGCAAAAGAGGCCCTTCAAAACTTCAAATTTCCAATCGACGGCCCTTGACCCAAAATAGGAAGAACTAGGGTTTGCAACCAAACCCTAGTCCCGCCGCACCCGGTCTAAGAACGCGGCGGCATAGCTGGCGCCGCCTGCAGTGCCATTACCAGCGCTGTAGCCAAGAACCTGCGTCGCTACGCGCGACGCGGTGTACCACCGCAAACCACATCGTGCGCGGCGACGCCTAAATCTGCCACACGCCTTTGAAATCCAACGTCGCGACGTGCGGTCTTCCTTCTCCGACCAGTCGTCCTCAATCAACAACCACATAACCAACATAAATCCATACACAACAAACTCAACCACAACACACATAACCCACAACAATTCGAAATATGTATATATACCAAACCGATTTCAATCAATGTTGAAAAACAAGATTTTCCGCACATATATATACAAAGAACGGCTGAATCCATATTTCCAAAAAAAAATTCGATCTTGCTATGTGTATAATTTCGAATTTTGAAATCACACTGGCTGTGTATGTATATTGTCGAATTCAGAGGCCGGTTTTGCATATACATACACAAGAAATTAAGGTTTTACATATATACGTGCAAAATTGATCTGATAATTCAACACGATGTTGACTCTGATATCACTTGTTGTAATTAAATTTAATATAGATGATTGTTCATCTAAAATCCATAAATATCATGCTGTAATTATCGGATCGAAACTGAAGCGGAAGCGTACCTGAATCCATTATTGTGTTTGATTGAACGGGGTTATGGCCTTCCAACTGATTCGTGGTTTTCTCCTTATTTTGTCATCTGTTGATGGGGATGTAGAGAATTGTGAAAAGTAAAGCTCAATTGGGGACCATGACCTGTATAAATAGCTGTAGGACAGTTATCGTGTTTCAATATTATTAAATTGACCCCTCATCAATTTAAAACATTGAATCTGTCTCTACACTTTAATCTCACGACACTTAATACCCATTAATCCTGAGTAATCTTTAGTAGATCATTTTATTGACTAAATTTTTAAGATAGCACTACACATTTTATTTTATACATATTTGACTCCACATTATTGAATTTTATCCAACAATGTATCTTTTTCATCAGTCAAGCTTAGCAGCCTTAAAAGTCTTTGGGATATCGACTCATGAACACCCCCACCGAATAGCCTTTTGCTTTATTAAATTGAAGGCATTCCACTAACTATTGCTGCCCATACGCTTGGGAAAGTACGTGCGAAACTTCCCAACTGTAAACATAATTAGTGCACCTTAAAATAAAAATATTATTGCTGTGTTCGATTACCGTACTGTAATACTACTTTTAGAGCATCCACAATCGTCGCGTAATTTAACATCTCAAAAATCACTTTTACAATCAAATTTACACCCTCGTGGATCTAAATAAATATTTTCCTCCAATAGATAAATGTAAATTAAAATTTATAAATTTCATTACTTCATGTTATTTTTTTAATTTGTAAAATTATACTTCCTAGTAAATTTTTTAAGTTAATTTAGTTTCGATTTTTGTATTTATATGTATATTACCAAAAAAAATCGATCTACAAATTTTGAAATTTGGTTAAGAAATTAAAAAACTAATTTTAGTTTTAAAATAAACCCACAATATGGGTAGTGATTTATTTATCCCATTATATGGGAATATATCTGGATATATGAGTGCACATATATCTATATCATTCACACACTGCATGTTGAATACTGGACAGTAGTGTGCACAAAGTGGGTCACACGAGGTGAAAAATTAGATGCAAATGTGCATTCAGATATACATTTTCTATCGAAAATTTAAAATACATCTAATTTACATCTTCTTATTAGAGATTATTCCTACAAATTTGGAATGATAAATCACCAATTACATCTAAAATACACCATAATTGAGGATGCTCTTAGGGGGTTGTAAATATAGCATTCTCAGATGGGCCATGGTGAAATGATGAACAATCAATGTCGAGCAGTGAATAAAAGCATTTCTCTTATAAATAAGATCAAGCGTGTCAAGTGTCACTACAAATGCTAATTTACATAGTAGTGTAACCTATTGTTTAGATAAATGAAAACTAATCAAATTTTTGTTAGAAAATTCTATCACAGATAAATGTTTATCTACGATCCAAAATTATCATGCTGAATTATCAAGAATTAAATAATTGAAGCGGAAGCATACCTTAATCAAATATGATTCACGATGAATGATTCGGTTGGTTGGATTTTCTAAATCAATACGTAGTCCTTATTTTCTATCTGATGATGGGATGTCAAAAAGAATGAACAGTACGTACGATTCAGGGACCATAACCGACTTTATATACTGAATTGTCAGTTAACCTAATTCGGCCAATCATGAATTAGGTAATGACCTGATATCTACACATAAAAGCCCATACATTAATTAGATGCATTAAAGTCCGATATATATAAAATCCTTATTAGATCACTTTAAATGAGCTTAACCAAATTTGATAGCCTTTTATTCAATACAAAATAATTCACATATAAGCCCACACGATTGATTAAAGGGAAAAATACATAATTAAGGTGTTTACAAATACAACTTTAAAAAATAAGGCCAAACATATATGTATATATATATATATACATATATATATATATATATATATATATATATATATATATATATATTCAAAAATCAGGTTGTAATTAATATTTATTATTTATGTTAAATAATTAAAAATCTTTTATTAATTATACATATTGAGGTCACAACATTACATAATTTGATGTCACAAATCCAATCTTTTAAGTCACAAGTTTTACAATTAATGTCAAGGTCACAAATCATTAAGTCACACAAATGTCAAATTAGTCAATCTTGACTTTTTCTAGGTCACAATATATTAGATTATTAGGTCACAAATTTTTTAAGTAACAATTATCAAATTATCAGGTGACATTAATATAATTTCTTGGTCACAAATTATAAATCATTAGGTCACATTTATTAAGTCAACATTTTGAACAATCAACGGTAGCTACCTCACCACCACCACCACCACCGATGTCGCCGCCACTGCCACCATCTAAGCCACCGTCACCACCTACGCCACCGTGCGACCTCCACCACCACCAACGAAAAATCACCAATAATCCAACACCATGAAACACACAATTTTGTCAAGGTCACAGCATCAATCAACACCTATGGCTGCCCTACTGTCGCTAACGTCTCAACACCACCACCACGACTATCACAACGACCTCCACCACTACCGCAGTAAACTGCACACCATGTCAAAATCTCAAGACCAAAATTCAAACTCCTTCCCTCATCACCTCCGCCACCACTTCACGTTCGCTGAACCACCACCAATCAAAGTTACAAAAAAAAAGAGCAAACCACGCCGATGCCTCAACCAAAGCGAGGGGACCACTACTGCCAGAATCCCACTCAATCTCAGCGAGACCACAACTAGATCTGCCCGAATCCCACTCAATCTAGCAGCGCGCTGCAAGATCTGTGCAGCGGCGCGGTGGTTACCGGTTGTGTTCTTGTCGTAGACGATCGAAGCACTGGCGGAGACCGGCGGCGCGAGGTGTGGCTGTGGGTGGAAGGCATCGTCCATTTCTTTTCTAGAGGCTGAGAGTGAGTGTTTGAGAGGTGTATGACCGTGTATTAATAGAGAGAGATATATAATTAGGGTTTGAATGGGTAAATGATTGAGATATTGTTGATTAATTAATTTAATTTTGAATTATTGTAAATAGTTATTAAAATATTAATTACAACCTGATTTTTGTAATAATACAAGTTTCACCTTATTTATGAATTTTGATATTTAAAAGTAGGGGTGGATGTAATTTCCACTTGATTAAAATCCTTACAATCTCCCACTTTGGCTATATGAGTAACCTTACAATTGTGTATCAATCATAACCTTATGAGTACTCAGAATTTTGCTATCATTACTGAATGCATCCCCAAACAATCCGGTCCATCAATTATATCAACATAGGATCAAAGCAGCTTTCGCTATATTAATCATAACTAAACCTATCAATGGTCACGTATATCGACATAACTGAATGACATGGATCAAGTATGGATGTGTAGCATGGAAATTACATGTAGTGTGATCTTCAACATGCCTATTTCCAACTGGTCCAACTTTAGTGAGATCATCCTCAAACGAGTTCAGAGATAATAAACCTGAAACCATACAGTTGTAAATAACTTTAACTTTAAACCTTATCCAAAAGGACAGTAAATGTGTTTAATGCACCCAAAATACAAACTCCCACTGAAACCAAATATCCTTAAGAAATACAACACCCATATGAGTATTGTGCTCATGAAAGACCTTGGGTTGTAATACTTTAGTAAGCGGATCCGCAATTATGGAGTTTGTCCCAATGTGCTCTTATTGACACGTGTCCACTCTGAACTGTATCCTTCACAACCAGGAACTTATGTCAATGTATTTTGACTTAGTTGATCTCCTGTTGTTAGTGGAATATAAATCTGCTGAGTTATTGTCACAATATAACTTTAGTGGTCTTTCTATACCGTACAGAATATGCAGCTCAGTGACAAAATTTCGCAGCTATATTCCATAATTAGATGCCCCCAAATTTGCTACAAACTATGCTACCAAGTGAAAGAAGCTAAAGTGTTTGTTAAGCACTCCTTCCAGAAATAGCTCCTCCAACTAGCAGATAGATGTAGCCGATATGGATCTTTTACTGTTTTGGCATCTAGCAAAAATCGGAATCATAATACTATATGATCTCCAACTGATCCGATTTTCTGTATGTGAGCATGTAACCTTTTGTTCTCTTTAAATACATTATAACTCATGTTTGGCTGTTTTCCAAATGATCCATCCCAGGGTTACTTAAATATCTCCTTAGTATCCCAACAATGTACGCAATATCCGAACGCGTACAAACTTGGATATATATCAGATTCCCTATAGCTTAACTATATGTGAGCCTCTGCATTTCTTTAACTTCAAGATAACTTTTCGGGCATTAGTTGAGACTAAATTGTCTCCCTTAGCGATAAGGGTGTTCCCTGATTTACTGTCTTGCATGCCAAATCTCTTAAGTACTTTATCGATATAGCCCTTTTGTGACAATCCAAGAATACCCCGAGAGCAATCCCTGTGTATCTGAATTCCTGATATAAAAGAGACGTCACAAAGATTTTTAATCTCAAAATTTCTTGACAAAAAATCTCATAATTTTATGTGACATGCCTATATCATTAGTGGCAAGCAATATGTTATCAACATACAAAATCAGGAAAATACACTTACTCCCACAGAACTTGTAATACACACAACCATCAACAACATTAATTTCAAGACCAAATGAGATAATTACTTGATGAAATTTGTATTACCCTTAACCAGAAGCTGGCTTGAGTACACAATGGATTTTTTTAATTTGCAAACCATATTATTTGGGTCTACTGACACAAAGTTTACTGATTGCACCATATAGATCGTCTCATCAATGTCTCCATTGAGAAACGTCGCCTTAGTATCCATTTGATGTAACTCGAGGTCAAAATGTGCAACAACCTAACTTTCCGGAAAGAGTCTTTCATCGAAACCAAAGGGAAAGTCTCTTTAAAGTCAATGCCATCATTCTATTTAAGGAAATTATATACAAGACTAACCTTATATCTTTCCACATTACCTATCGAATCCCTCTAGGTTTAAAAATCCATTTAAGACCAATGGACTCTGCACCTTCTGGTAATGGGACCAGATCCCAAACTTTATTGTCTTGCATATGCTTATACTCTTTATTTACGACATCAATCCACTTCTGAGAGTTAGAACCTTGCATGGCCTGATGGAATTGATTGGACCATCTTCCACCATTCCATTATTTCCTTATGTTCTTGGAAAAACACTATTTAAATTATCCTGAATAACATTTTTCCCTTTTTCTCGTGGATCTCCTTAATGACTTTAGTTATTGAGGTTGTTGAGTTTGTACTTCTGAAATTTACATTATTTTGGATGGGAGGTTCTTCAATATTGTCAAATTGAGGTTCCAGATATGCTTATTCATCAATGACATGTATAAAAACTTGCACATTGTCAAAAACAACAATAGGAATCGAAACCGATCATTCCTCAACTTCTTCCTTAAAGACAATATCTCTAACCTTATTTCTCCCCCAAACTCAACATCCTCAAAAAATGTTGCATTTCCCGTTTCAAAAGTTGACTTAAGTGTGGGATCATAAAATTAATAGCCCATTAAACGCTCAGAATAACCAATAAAGTAGCTGCTGACTGTTTTGGAGTCCAATTTCTTTATGTGGCCTATAAAGCCAAGCTTTAGCTGGACATCCCCAAATGTGGAAATGGTTTAGACTAAGCTTTAAGCCTGTCAAAAGCTCATAAGGTGTTTTAGTAGCTGCTTTAGTTGGTATTGTGTATGATCTTTATTCAAATGTCCAAAGTTATGGCAAAAGAAACAATCATTAATGTCTTTATGTGGTTTCTTTTGTTCTGAACCCTTAACAACTTTATTTTCTTTATTTGTTTACTTGCCCTTATCTTTAGAGGTGTTTTCCAAGTGAACACTTTCAGTTCTGTCCTGCTTCAACTTTTCTTCCTCTTGAACACAAAATAGAATGAGCTCATTTAGAGTTCATTTCTCCCTTTGATAGTTACAACTGACCTTAAATTGACTGAATTGTGCAAGAAGCTTGCACACTATGAAATGAGCTCATTGAGAGTCCATTTCTACTTTGACAGTTATAACTAACATTAAATTAACTATATTGTGATGGAAACGATATCAATACCAAATGCACGAGCAAGTCATCAGACAAGTCGAGTTTTAGTTCCTTAAGTTTTGAAGCATTGTGAGACATTTACATGATGTAATTCCTTATTTTCCCATTGCCTTTATACTTTATTGAAATCAAGCTTTGCATAAGCGTGCTTGTTTCAGCCTTATCGTTTTTCGCAAAACGTTTCTTAATTTCGACAAGGAATTCATTGGCATCATTTACCTCCTCAGATACAATGCCACTAAAGGCTTCCGGAATGCCGCACTTAATGATCATGAGACTCACGTAATCTAAGCAATCCCACTTCTCAAAGTTCCTCATTTGATTAGATGAACTTTCATCCGTAAGAGGAGCAGGTTGCTCAATCCTTAGTACACGGTCTAGATCCATGCAACCAACGAAAAGTTAATGTTCTTGTTTTGATCCTTGAAGTTTGTTCCATAAATACAGGGATTTAATTTGAGCTTGCAGATATACTACTAGCAGAATTTGAAACCGAATAGAGAACACTTAAACAAAATAGCTCACATTAATACCTTATTATGCAAATCATACTTTCAAATAATGGTAGGGCCCATCACAAGATACCTAGCACAACATCAATATTTAGTCTTTGGACGAAAATATTGACTTGTAAGTGGTACTCTTGGTGTAGTGATCAAACACTGATAGTAGGACATGTCAACCAACAAACCTTTCTTTGGACCGATTTATTGATCACACGTAAAACCAAATAACCGTCACGTATTTATCACCACAACTTCATGTGAAATTCGAGCCAAATATTGACCTTCTTTTGGGCCGATCAATATCCGCAATGAATAACACACACAAATACCTTCTAATATTCAAAGTTAATTAATATCCACAAGAGAGGTTGCTTTGGCAACATGTTGCTTAAACTAACTTACTTTCGAATATTATATCTCTCTAAAGAGTCCGTAGTACCAAAATTTGAAATTGAAATCCACTGATTTGCATATATTTTGAATTTAGGATTTGAATTAAAGAATTCAAAACTTTAGAATAAAGTAATCTTTAAGTTGAGAGAGTCAATTGCAATATTCTTAAACCTTAGGTGGCCAATTATGTGAAATTTTAAGCTTGAAGGGCTTAAATTACAATTTTTCCAAAACCTTATTGGCCAATTTAGAGAAATTCCAAACTTTAGATCCCAATTTGAAAGAAAATCAAACTTTAGAAGCCAAAATAGTTAATTTGAAAACTTTAAGGACTGAAAATGAAAATTTTCAGACTTTAAGGGACAAAATTAGAGAATTTTCAAGCTTTAGGGACCAATTTTGAAAATTCTCAAACTGTAGGGACTGAATTATAAAATCAGGAACTTTTATAACCCCAACTTTAATAATTTATAACCTTAGGGGCTTAATTTATAAATTCCAGGACTTGAGAGATCCTGACTTAAATAATTTTAAAAACCTTAGGGCCTGATTTTATAAAATCCAAAGCTTTAGGGTTTAAATAAATTCAAAACAATCAGGGAGGACTGATGGTGCAATTAACCATAATTATCCAAAATTGCAAATAAGCCCTTTTAAACTCCTAATTTCCAACCGAAAGCCCCCTGTCCCTAAGAAACTGGTTTTCGCAATAGTTAGGGTTGAAAACCCTAGCTCGTGCCGCCTCCAAAACCGGAAGAGGCACAGCCCACCGCTCCTAACCGCGCTGCTTACCTTCGCGGAGCAGCGACGCGCCATTTCCAGTAGTGTCGGTCTGCAACCTGTTGCACCATTCCCCGCGCTACACTCCTGCAGCGCAGCGCTAGACCTGGCGTTGCGCGCCTGCGTCGCCCATAGTAGAGGAAACACCCGCACAAGCGGCGCCCGACTGCTCTTCGCGTGGTGCATTTCCCAGTGCGGCCACACCTTCTTCTTCATCACAGAACTCGATTCCAACACCATCCAAAACGAAATTGATTTCAACCCCCATGCGTAAATCCCAAATTTCAACAGCAAAATCCATACCCAAATCCGAAAACATCCATATTTCAACCATGAGATTAATTTCAAACAACCTAAATTCAAAATCCAACAGAAATCCATTAAACCACAGAGAATGCAAGATCGAATCCAACATATCCGAAAATATTCAAGCCCAGTAGGTAATTCATGCTTTATACACATATGCACAGATTTAAAGAAAACATCTGATTTCATATATATACATACACCAGATCTGGATCTACAGATATGCAGGCATCAGCTAATTCACGGTTTATGAGGGTGAATTCAACGTTTCAACAGTCAAAACAGATTCAACCAAATTTCATTCGCCAAAAATAATGATGCAAATACGTACTGCGCATATTAATATCCATACTATTAAACATAGATCTGATAATCCAATTTGATGATTGGCTCTGATACCACTTGTTAAAAAATTCTATCACAGATAAATGTTTATCTACGATCCAAAATCATCATGTTGAATTATTAAGAATTAAATAACTGAAGCGGAAGCATACCTTAATCAAATATAATTCACGATGAACGATTCAGTTGGTTGGATTTTCTAAATCAATACGTAGTCCTTATTTTCTATCTGATGATGGGATGTCAAAAAGAATGAACAGTACGTACGATTCAGGGACCATAACCGACTTTATATACTGAATTGTCAGTTAACCTAATTCGGCCCATCATGAATTAGGTAATGGCCTGATATCAACACATAAAAGCTCATACATTAATTAGATGCATTAAAGCCCGATATATATATATAATCCTTATTATATCACTTTAAATGGGCTTAACCAAATTTGATAGTCTTTTATTCAATACACAATAATTCACATATAAGCTCACACGATTGATTAAAATCCTTACAATTTTGCGTCATTTTATCCTAGCAAATATATTGAGAAATAAATAGATTAAAACAAATAATATTATTTTTGTCTTATCTTAAGGGTAATCATGTTTATGATTTTACTGTTGTTAGTTGTTACATTATTTTATTATTACTATTATAAAAGTAGATCGCCCCTCAGCCATTTAATTGGCTACATTTCCAACTTGCGTCACAACTCACAACCACTAACAGGTAACAGCAATCAATATCAGTATAACTCTGATTCTTTATAAAATTGATGATAAAGTTGGTGTAGTTAATTATTTAGATTTTCCCCAACACATGAACCCATTATTAAAATGTGCAATTATTTATTCCTATTTTATATACGAGTATGAATTTAAAATTAAGATGACAAGAATGGACAGCTTGCCCTACTAAGCATTGAACTCGAGAAGTATAGCATTTCAACCAATAAATTGGTGAAATAGCCTCACAAGATTTTCTCTCATTCACATGGCGGCTAACACTCTATTTATAAATAGAATGTTATTGTTTTTTAAGTAAAAAATGTAGTTGAAAAATAATTTGAGAAAATATAACTAAAAAATAATTTGAAAATTTGTGTTACATATAAATTAACTTATAAACGATTTAAAAAGTCAGTGTAATTAGCATTTTCCATGGCACTACAAGGTAATTCTAAACCCCATTTATTTGTTCCAAGTGTCTATCTAACAATGCTCATTAATTAGCACTCCAACCTTATATCAATTCTTCTACAAATTTGTCATGGCGTCAGTTTCTATGGACTTACTTTAAATATCTAAAAACTACCTCTGATACTCACCATGATATTGTACGGTTGTGGAACGATCAACTCGATTACTTTCAAATAGTGAAACGATCGTGCTCTGTCACAATAAACGAAGTCAAAACCTCATACGATGAGACCATAATATTCGATCACGCCATAACGTTTTGATCAATAAACAAATGAGACGTGTCAAGCGAGGACTACAGCCCACGTGGCCAACCCCTTAGTAACAGTCGGATAACACTCCATAACGGTCGGTTATCACTACTTAATAATAGAAAGTTTTCACTCCATGGATGATTATTGATCGGGCCTACAAATACCCCCCACATATGAAAGTTCCAACCATTGATTCCAAACACCATAATTCCAATTACGTTACCTTCATATTATAATTATTCTCTACAATTTTAACTATTTATCACACTGGAGTGAAACCGGAGGTAAAGCCCCACATTTTTCAAGTGTGGGTATCAAGGAAAATTTATCATCAAGGAAGTTTCATTTGATCGTGGATGTCATCAAAATTATTCTACATCATTTGGCGTAGTCCGTGCGAACCTTTTTATGCATTTCTTAAATTACCAAATTTTTTTTTTAAGCTTTGTCGCATAGGAATAATCATCGCAGTGGAAGAAATTTGGGGTAGGAAGAATTATTAAGCTGGCCTATAAATACCTCACACATATGAAAGTTTCAGGTATTGATTCCTGACACTATAATTCCAATTATACTACCTTCATATTATAATTATATTCTTTACAATTTTAACCATTTATCACACTGAATTGAAACCGCTGGTAAAGCCTGCTTTTTTTTTTATGTGATGGCATTAAGGAGAGTTCATCATCAAGGAAGTTTCAATTGATCGTGGATGTAACGACTCGGGTCTCACTTAACGGACTGTCTCGATCATTAGATAACGATGTACAGTCCTCACTGTACCAACACGAGTCTTTTCAGCATACTTTGTCCTCACTCGCACGCTCCCTGAAAAAACTTCCCAGGAGGTCACTCATCCCAGAATTGCTCCAAGCCAAATACGCTTACTGTGGAGTTTCTAACGATGAACTTTCGGGAAAAGAATGTACACCTTGTTGGTATGAATAGTACCTATCAAATCTTTTAAACTTTCTTAGTTGGGGGTATTACAATCACCCCCTGTTAGACTCGTGATGTCCTCGTCGCGCTTAACCCGTCTGAGGATCTGCTGTCAGGCGTTGAGATTTTAGAGGTGGCTCCCGCCATATGGCGTAGCACTTAGTTCCCGATTTTGGCTGGCGGACGGCTCTGATACCATTTGTAACGACCCGGGTCTCACTTAATGAGCTGTCTCAGTTGTCAGATGACGGTGTGCTATCCTCACTGTACCAACACGAGTCTTTTCAGCATGTTTTGTCCTCACTCGCACCCTTCCTGTGAAAACTTTCCAGGAGGTCACCCATCCCATGATTGTTCTAAGTCAAGCATGCTTAACCGTGGAGTTTTTAACGATGGACTTTCGGAAAAGAAGATGTACTTTATTGGTATGAGTAATACATATAATTTCTTTTAAGCTTTCTCAGTCGGAGTATTACAGTGGACTTCGTCAAGTCATTCTACATCAACCTCAATTCCTATCGACTTCATCCATTCGTCATCTACTCATAATTCACCACATTCATAAACCACAAAAAAATAGAAATATCTGAATATTTATTTTTCACTTCCACCAATTCTCGACCATTATATCCGAGGAGGGTAGAAATAAAGCTTAAGGCTCTATTTGGAAATCTTTCTTTATAAACATTGTTTATAAATGATCACACGGTATCATTTCATTTGACCATTTTGTTTAAAGTAAAAAATTTCAAACATTCATATTCACCATTTTTTACTTTAAAAAAAAAATGTTATATTTCGCTATTTTATAAACAATATTTACAAACGGATAGCCAAACAAACACTAAGGGCTTGTTCGGCTCCTATAAAGCAATTTATAAATAGAATATTATTATTTTCAAGGTAAAACATGTAATTCAAAAGTGATTTTGAAAAAATATGTTTGGTAAAAAGCCATTTGAGAAATTATATTATTTATAAATTATTTTAGAGGATTTTCAATGAGATGTCTCACTATTTTTTTGATAAATGAAAAAAATGTTTATGGGACATAATTAATGCTAGAAAAACACAATGAAACCTTTGTTTGGTACCCGTTATTTCAAAATTAATTTTTTCAAATTATATTTTCAATCACATTCTACCAATAAAATAATATGTACATAAATTTAAAATAATTCTCTGTTGTTTAACCACACATTTTTTAAAAATTTACTATTAAAAATTGCATTATTTTAAATAATGATTTTCAAACTGGGGCAAGAATATTGTTGGGAGTTACAACGAGGGAGGGATGGTTAAAGCCTTGGCCAATATGATAAAACCAAACCAATATGGTCCACTTCCATATTATCTTCAACCACAACCACGAAAACCCCATACCAATTATCTTGAACACTTCCATTTTTTTTTTCTTTTTCTCTTTTCTGATTTAGCGTTGAAAATTCAAGGTGCTCTAGCGTAGAAAATTCCGTGTAAATCTGATCGGTGCATTCTCTTCTTCTCCCTTCTTCTTTCATTCATTCATTCTTTCTTTCTTTCTTTTTTTCGCCTAAAATAATGTTACGTAGCATCACTATACTTGGAACCTGTCTATGTTGTTATGGATTCGATTGCCACGTTATTTAGCCCCGGTTTTGGGATGGCAAAATGGATCGGTAGCTCGAGCCCGACTCGAAAAAACTCGGTCCTAACTCAGCTTAACACTCGAGATTTCCGAGCCGAATTTCTTCTTAGGGACGGACTTTGGCTTGGCTCGAGCCAAAAAATGTCCGCCTAAAAAGTTCAAGTTTTGAAATTCGGTTGCTAGCTCGACTCGTGCATATATACATTTTCAAAAACAGATTTATGATTTTTTCTTAAAAAATAAAATGAAATTTAAAAACTTGGGACTTGGCTCGACTTGAAAAGGCTCGAGTCAAGCTCGAGCTCTGGAACTTTGTCTCGTAGCTCGACTCGTTGACATCTCTACCCTTGTTTTGACTCTCATTAACAATTCAATTTTCTTAAACTCATTTTCAACCTTACATTCGATGAATAAAATAATTTGCATGTAAGCCAAAAAAATTTCTTACTATTTAACCCCACATTTTTCAAAAATCACTATTTTAGAGCATCTCCAACTACGGTGTAAATTTAGGTATAAATTCACACCTCAAAAATCACATTTACATCTCAATATACATATCGGTGGATTAAACCAAAAGTGTGCATCAATGGTATAAATTTCACTACTTCATGTTATTTTTTTTAATTTACACAAATATTCTTGCTCATAAATTTCTTAAGTTAATTGATTTTTCGATTTTTCTATTTGTATATTATGAAAAAATGAATCTAAAAATATTGAAATTTGATTAAGAAAGACTTCATATAAATGAGGATATATGGGGATATATATAGAGGAAATTACACACAACCCTGCTTTTAGATATCCAAATCAAAAAATAAGATCAAATCCATATATCTTCAAGAATCGGGTCTTAATTCAATCTTTAATTATAAAATATTATTATTAAAAAATTTAAATCAAATTAAGACCTGATTTATTGCCTCATATATCACCTTTTACCTCAGATTCTCCATCGCCTTCCATCGATCCCTCTCCCACACCCGTCTGTAAAAACCAATCACCTCTGCATCTTCATGGCCTCTAAACAAACCGCACATGTGCGGCATCATCACAGCGGTCATCTTCTCTCTTTGCCCCAAATCGCTTCCAGATTTACCTCCCTTCTCCGCCGCCACACTCCCTTTCCCTTCTTCCCCACCACCCCATTTCCCTTCTCTTATTCGAAACCTAACCATCATCTCTCTTCCCCCTGTACCAGTGACACCTCAAGTTGAGTGCGACATCTTGATGGAGTCTGTGCATAGTTGCATTGCTCGCATAGTTGAAATCACACAAACACGTTGGCATCGGGCAGGAACCGCTCCTACAATAGTAGCAGCCAACTGCTGCGATATCCGCTCCTGGCCGTTGCAACGATGAGATCTCGGAGTGGTGATGTGGTGCAATAGTGTAGGTGGATGTGTTAAGATCTAGTGCTATGTGGTGTTGACGGTGTGGTGGTTCAGGGGCGGCGGCGGCGGCGGTGGTCTCAGGTCACACATTTTTTAAGTTGCAGTCATAGGTTCAATTTCTTCAGTCACACGTTCAATTCCTTAAGTCACGTTTGGAGATGGTGGGGTGGTTTGTCGGAGAATATGGTGTGGTGGATGGCAATGCTGGTAGCGATGGATTGTTATTGTAGCTTTCAGGTCACATGTTCAAAAGCTTCAGGTCACATGTATGCTTTCAGATCACATTCATTATATATACCATGTCACATGTTCTAAGTTTCAAGTCACACGTGTCGTGACTTGTTATGGTGGTGGTGGTTCGTTGGATGACGGTGGCGCGTGGAAGTCTTGGGTGATGGTGTTGACACTTTGTCATCAATGTGTTTTTCAATTTCAAAATGAGGAGATGTGTTTGGAATGGAAAGATTGTAATTGAATCCTTGATTTAAGGATGAAATATATTTGAAAAATTATTGAAATTTAATATATATATATATATATTAATTACTACTTGATTTTTGAATGTTGGAAACTTGTTTTATTAAAAATGAAATTGTATATTGTAATAACTTGATTTTTGTATTGTTCATATATATGGATTTATACATGTATCAGTATAAAGTATAAATCCATATCAATTCATGCATGCTAAGAAGTGGGCCAAAGGAGGTATAAAATTAAATGTAAATGTCCATCCAAATATACATTTTTTTACATAAAAGTTTATTTACATCTACTTTATACCTTCTCATTAGAGACTATTCCGACAAATTCGATGATCTAAATTACTAAATAAATCTAATATACACAACGATTTGGAGTGCTCTTAAAACTCATTTTAAGAAATAACGAGGCTCAAACAAGGTTTTAAGTTTAATTAAAGGTGAACAGTCACATACCTTTTAAAATTCAAGTGTTAAATTCATCAGACGGACGACTTAGGATCTATTTGAAATGACTTATAGAAATAAAAAGCTATTTTTGAGACTAATAAAAACTGCTTTCATTAGTTATAAAGAGTTTTAGAAAAAGTTATTTCATTGTCTCAAGTCAAAAGTACTTTTGCATTCTTTTAAAAGCATTTCTAGAGTATAAAGTGTTTTTAAAAATTAGATTCTCGAACAAAAAATAAGGTAATTTTTCTAAAAAACAAAAACTCTTCTTCAAGAAACAACTAAACAAAGTTGTGTCAACCATGCTCTTAATAGATGAATAATCACAAGAAGATTTCTATATCTTTCATGGCAACCAAATACAAAATATATTCCTAGCTTCTTTCTCATTTATTTACGATACTCAATTTAAATTATTTATTAAAATCAAGTCAACAATATTTAATTTTTTAATCAAATTTCAATCATTCACCTTTCTAAAAATCACTATTCATTTAAAAAAAATCATTTTAACTATAAAAAATCAAACAAACACATAATACACAATACACACTTTCCTTTTCCATTCTTAATAATAATAATAATCTAATTATAATGAATAAACTAGTCCTAAATTACGTGCTGAAAATTCAACAAAAATGAAGATTAAATAATTAATTCGATATTATGAAATACTCATCAATTTGGAGTAGTTGGAGTTGGTTCCACTCTTCTCATTTGTATCCCATGCTTGTGTGCATCGTCTTCATCATATGCATACGCGAATCCACCATGTCGGGTAAGATCCATACCCGCTAATTCATCGTCCTCGGAGATCCGAAGAAGCTTGAGTTTGTGCAAAATTAAGAATAATGGACCCATGGTTGCACTGACCCACCCGATTATCACAAGAATTTGGATAATATGGGCAGCCAATAGCCTCCCGCCACCACCCATGAACAATCCGTATGGTCGACCCGGTTGACCTGGGTACACTTCGTTAACGTACTTCTCAGTGGCAAACAACGCTGTAAAAATTACACCCCATGCCCCACAGCCGCCATGAAGCTGGGCGGCCTCTAGTGGATCGTCAAATTTGACTTTCTCCGCCAGTTTGTTGCACCCAATCAGCACCAGCGCCGCAACAAACCCACATATAATAGCTGCCCACGGCTCGACCACCGAACAACCAGCCGTAATGGCCGCGAAACCGCCCAATAATCCGTTACAAACATCTGTTACGTTCCAGTGTCCTGATAGGATTCTCTTACCGAAAAGGGTGGTCAACGCAGCGGTGCATCCTGCTAAGGTGGTTGTGACCGCCGTCCGTCCGACGGCGCTCCACTGTCCGTAATAATTCCCACTGACATACGGGCTTAGAATCCTGTTAAAAGACCCGGGATTGAACCCGTACCAACCGAACCATAAAAGGAAAGTTCCGAGCACAACTAACGACGCGCTGTGACCCCGCAACGCCACAGCACGGCCGCCGTGGTCGAACCGGCCGATCCTCGGACCTTCGATTAATGCACCGTACAACCCAGCAAGACCCCCTACCATATGTACAACACCTGATCCGGCAAAATCGATGACCCCGGAACCGAATAGCAGATCTCCGGTGTTAAAAGCACTGGCCCAACCATCAGGCGACCAAAACCAATGCGAAACTACTGGGTATACAAATCCAGTGAGGAAGGACGAGTAAATCAAATACGCAACGAATTGGGTTCTCTCAGCTATAGAGCCGCTCGTAATACCCGCGGCGGCTATAGCAAAAGCCCATTGATACAGAAAGGAACTGTAATCGTACGATGAAGAAGGTATCTCTTTCAGCCCGAAGTAGTGTTTTCCGATGAAGCCGTTGGAGGGGGTGCCGAAGGCGAAAGCAAAGCCGAAGAGGTAGTAGAAAAGTCCGCCGGCAGCGGCATCGAGGACGTTTGTGAGCATGATGTTCATGGTGTTCTTGGCGCGGACGGAGCCCGCGCAGAGCATGGCGAAGCCGAGCTGCATGGAGAAGACTAGGTAGGCTGAGAAAAGAAGGTAAGTGGAATCAACCGCAAAGGAGGTGTCAGTGAATCTGTTAGACACACCGGAGAACTGACCGCAGATGTAGTCGGCAGCGCCAGTGGCGTTGGTGGTGTTGGGGCCGAAGAATGAGGCCAATTGATCCACTGAACAAGGCAGGGACGCCATTTTTGCTAGAGATAGAAAGTACGCGTGTGTAGAAATTCAAGGTCTGCCGATTTATAAAGAGAGGGAGTCTGAATATTTGACTTTTCTTCTTTCATTTTTAATAGAAAATAAAAATAAAAATGAAGATTGTTTGCAAAAAGGATAAAGTTGTCATGAGAGGCTGAGTATTTTGAATTTGACTAGTAAACCGTGATAATACTTTAGAGTCTGCTCGTAATGTGAAAAATTTTAAATTTTATAATTTTGATTTTGTTTTTTTATGAATGTGTGGTTTAAAATTATTTAAAAAATAAAAAATAATGTGCTTGACTAAAAATGGATGATTGAGATTAAATTTGAAAAATTACGGTAAAAATTTAACCATTATCAAACAAGTTCTTAATCATTACCATTTATCAATTTATTAAAAACATAATATTTCAAATCATTTTTTAATGATAAATTATATTAACACCACATTTATTAGCCTGTATTTGGTAAATGTACTTTACTTGATTTATAAATCAGTTTATAAACCACACAATTTCTCAAATCATTTTTTAATCATACACTTTTCTCTCTCCAATTTTCAATCAATATTTTTTACCTCAAAATCATAAATAAACCAGTTTATAAACAAAACAGTGTTACCAAACGGAGCGAATTGTTTGTTTACAATGTTTAGTTTATAAATTAGTTTATTTATAATTTTGAGGTAAAAATAATGATTAAAAATCAGATAGATAAAATGTGTATTATTAAAAAGTAATTTGAAAAATTGTATAATTTATAAATTGATTTATAAACAGAGAATCAGGGCTGAGCCCAATTGGTTGTAGGTGCATGTAGAAGGCCTTTCCCTTGGCATAGACTAGGGTTTGATTTTCCCCCACCTCCACGCTCTTTGTAACTCCAAAAAGTAAAATAAATAAATAAATAATAAATAATAAAAAACTAAAATAATTTATAAACTAATTTATTTTAATTATCAAACGGATAAACCAAAATAAATGATGGCACAGGCTACCAAGCACACATTTGTTTAAATTTATAAATAACACGTTTTTAAATCAGGTACATTTCCAGGAATTGTAGGAGTTCCTCAAAAAAAATTTTCCCGCTAAACCAAAATTCATATTTAAATTTTGATGATTGTATCGGTTGACCACAAAATTCGGTTGGACCTTGGACCAACACGTCTCAACTCCTCCCTCTTTGACACGTGGATCTCCTACGCACTACGATAAACGATCAGTTTGCAAATGGGGTCGAGGTGGCTCCCATTTGCACTCCGATGCTAAAGTCAGTGCCCATTTCAAGCATATATAATTTGGGTGGGGGAGGTATATAAGTGTGTAAAAGAGAGAAAAATGAGTGAGAGTTAAATATTTTGTTCAGAGAGTGAAAATGTTAACCCTTTATAAGGTGGGAGGAGCGTCCTATTTATAGAGAAATTTATAGTTTTGGATGGCGACACGTGGTGGACTTTACGCGTGTATTTACCCTAACTGTTGGAGAGGAAAATCTTGTTTTTTGACAGTAATCATTATTACGCTTGGTAAGGGATGAGCGTCTGTCACTTTTTAGTAAAGGCGGTGTCACATCTCTGACTCCATCCCTTGTCTCATCACTCATCTGTGATGTCACCGTAAAGTACCTCGACTAAGCATGAAGCACATCGGCTAGACATAAATCAGTTCGGTCAAAGAAGTTCGCGTGCTATTCCACCTCGACAGTTGGTCCAAGGTGATATCCTAGACTTTAATCATAGGCTAAGGTCCATTGGGCCCCTATTGAGCCTTCCCCGGTGGTTCAATGTACTACATTTTGGACACGATCTCAACAGTGTCTATAGTCCAAACAAATTGGTTAATGAAATAAGTTAACAAGTATTTGATATTTTCTTGAATATATTTTAGAAAGGCAAATAAGCAGATCATCCATTGTTTTTAATAATGCCTTTGGTCATAATTATATACAATATGGTTGAACTAAATAAAAAAAATTACAATTAAAAATAAATAAATTGAAGCCAGGTAAATTATTAATTAGAATTATAAAAAGTGGAAGTTACTAAATGTGAAAACGTTAGATTCTTTAGTGAATGTGGTCCAATGAATCTGAATGATTGATACGGATAGACTTTTCATATTATTTTTATGGTTAAGATTGATAGCCGTTTGGTAGACTTATTTATAAAAAACTTCATAAAATAATATATTTTTTTAAATTATTTTTCAATCACTTGATTTTTTTCAAATCATTTTTCAATCATTTATTTTACTTCAAAAATATTACATTCTTTATTATATATATATAAATCTTTTACCAAGCGGAGGCTAAAGCTGGCCTGGAGTTGATAAAATTTGATTGAATTTGTTGTTCATTATTACTCTATAAAATATGGAGTTAAAATTAATTGTTTAACTTTAACTTAAAAAATCTAATATAATTTTTAGTTGGACAATTTCTAGTCCGACAATTATTAAAATGGGATCAAGAAAATTATTAAATAATTTGTTCGCATTATCGTGTAAAATGGCCCTACGTGCGTATATTAATGTTGACTTGACAAATTGATAGATTTAAGTGGTCTATTGTTTGCCGCTGTGTTATGGAAATTTTAAGGTGTCCACTATAAGAGACACAAGTGTTCTGTTCCCTTTTGGAGGGCGTCAGGTGGGCTCAAACCACCTAACACCCAATCCTCACCAGCTACCTGGTGGGTGAGAGTGTTGTTGTTTGTTATAGAACATTGAATCGTATATTATCGAGTTGAAATGGAGGGGGGTGGGGGTGTGATGGGGATCAAATCAAGGTAATTGCAAATTAATTGGTGCAGGGTGCATGAAGAAAGATGTACAGATGATTAAAAGGCTCGTCGGCTCGGCTCGATTCAAAAAAAGTATAAATTTTTATGAATTTTAAAAAAGTAAAAATAAATTCGGCTCGGCTCTAGCCAAAAGCTTGTATAAACTTTATTTATTTTGCCTAGCTTTGACTCGGCTCAGGAAATTCAATTAAAAAAAAAAACACTCCTATCAAAATGCTCGAGTCATGCATGAGCTGTGAGCTTAGACTCGCAAGTTGGCTCGACCCCGATCTCAAGGGGTAGAGAAGAAAGTATATGGATATTGACAATGTAAAATACATGACGAATCATTGATGATTTGAAAATTCATTGACACTTGTCTTTGCTTGGTAAGAATTTTTTGTTCCTTGGTAAGAATTTTTTGTTCATAAACAAAGAATATGATATTTTCAAGGTAAAATGTATGATTGAAAAATGATTTGGAGAAATGTGTGTGCTTGAAAAGTGATTTTGAAAAATGTATTATTTATAAAGTTGAACTGCTTCTACAACTACAAAAAGAAAATTTCTAGATCTCATGCATCTACTTAAATTATGGGAATATGATTATTTCTTTCATTGTAAGAATTTTCTATAAACTTCCCAAACAATTCTTGAACACCGAAAATAAAAGAAGTACAGGCGTGGATAAATGAACGGATGAGAGAGAGTTTATAAAGTTTACCCAACAAATGCTTAAAATACTCTTAAAGAAGGTGTATGAACAAATCATGGCATTGCACTTCTCAGAACCATGTTAAAGAACTTCGACTACTTGAAGTATACACTAATTGTAAACATCGTAGTAGTTACATAAAAGCAACCATTTCTAATCGGTGAGAATTAATTGGGGATAATGATGGAAAGTGTTAGGACTTAGGCAGAATACAGTGTGCCAATTAAGGATTTTTCGTATCGATCCTGGCTTGTGGCTGGGAGTGGCATGGTGGGATAAGTGATTGAAAAAATTATCAATCCAAGCCCAACGGATTCCGATTCGAATAGAGTGAAAAAAAAAAAAATTATCTGTGGATTGATGGAGTGGATCGATGCGAATACGGATCCGTATTCGAGACTGATCCACTTTGTTTAATAATAATAAAAAAAAATAATTAAAAGAGTTAATTTGATCACCTAAAATCTCTAAACAAAATAAAAAAAATAAAAAAAGTTCACAGGGCAGATTAGGGGGTCTAGTTGGCTCGACCCGTATCCAATACAACCCGAAAACTGACGGTTCGCGGGTTGCGGATACTAACTAGGTCGATTCGTCATGTTGATCATGAATTAGAACTATTGATGAAATCTATGGTTATGATGGCCTATACTAGAAAATTAACAAAAAAATAATTTCAATTAATGTTAGAAAATACATTTATATAAACCATTGCAAGGTGGTAGAGAAATTTAACAGAAACATATATAAAATGGTCAGAGGAAATGATCAAGATGCAATGCATTAAGAAGAGAATATACACTAGTAACAGACAGAGACAATTTTGCTCTAATGCGCTCCCCGCGCATTACAGGCCTTAATTTTAAATTTTGACCAGATTTTTCAACCTCACTTTTTCATCTTTTCACCTTTCCCCCTTTTTCTCTCCTCCATAGACTGTACACCTCTCTCGCTCATTGTGGTTTCCGGCCAAGTCTATAGATCACATTTTCGGCGGCCTCTCTAACTTCCCATCACCGGCAAACGGTATTTAATTTTTTCCTTTAATAGTTATTTTTAGTAGTATTAAAATCAAATTTATATTACCTGCAAAATGTTTATTTTTTTGGTAATTTGTTTTTCATCTTTGTTGTTTGGAATGACAGCGGAGTATTGATTAATATTCTTTGTTCTTATTTTTAAAAATTAAGGAAGTGCTAGCCTAAATTGAAATATGTTGTTTTTTTTTTTTTGTCTGGAATGGTAATGGAGGTTCGAACAATTTTTATTTTTATTTTTTGTAGGAATGAAAGGTGATGATAATCTGTACCTTCCCTAAGTTACTGTTGCTGCAACTCCTAAAATTGGACAACAATTTGAGAATCTTGATAATACATATATGTTTTACAATGACTGCGCAAAACTAGCGGGATTTGGTATACGGATTTGTAGTAGTAAAAAAAAAATAAAGAAACGAATGAGGTCGTGTGGAAATTACATGTTTGCTCAAAGGAAGGCCAGACAGATTATTACTACCAGATGAATACTAAAAATTCAGTGTTAAGAACTGGGGAATGAAAGCGGGGTCAAAGTAAGATGTGGGTGTTGTGCTAGATTGACAGTGGTGAAGAAGGAGAGTGAGAATTCTTGGGTTGTTAGTCACTTTGTTGAGGGCCATAACCACCCGATTTGTACACCTAGCAAGACACACTTGTTACGTAGTCATAGGAACGTGTTTGCCACCTAAAAAGCACTTACAGAACAGTTTTCACATGCTAATATTCCAACATGTCAACAGATTCGTATTATGGAGATAGACGCAGGTGGTCCATCGTTGATTGGTTGTCGTGGTAAGGATATCAGGAATTTTCATAGGGATTTACAACAAGAAATGATGGGGCACGATGCAAAAACACTGACTCATTATTTTGAATTAGAGAAGGAGAGAAACCCAAACTTCTACTACATATACGAGACTAATCAGGATGGTGTGTTATCTCGTTGTTTTTTGGTAGATTCCGAGTCAAGGAGCTCATACGTATACTTTGGAGATGCTATGGTGTTTGACACGACTTACAACACAAATAAATATATTCCATGATTTTTGCACCTTTCGTCGGAGTTAACATTCACCGTCGAACTGTTGTATTTGGTTGTGGACTGTTGAGTGACGAGAAGACGGATTCATTTGTTTGGTTATTTTAGAGGTTCCTTGAAGCAATGCCTAGCTACCAACCTCCGAGTGTAATTATAACCGATCAAGATGCTGCAATTTCTAGAGCATCCGGGTAGGTATTCCCGAACACACGACATAGATATTGTTTGTGGCACATCTTGATTAAGTTTTCTGAAAAGATGAGTCCAATTAATTTTGTACAAGGAGCAATATCACAGACTTGTAAACATCATCAAGCAATCCGAGAAACTTGAGGAGTTTGAACAGTGTTGGTCCGCCGTGATGGAGACAACTAACCTAGGGGGGAACGAATGGCACTAGTACAGAAATCACCAAAAAAAATGAGGAATATACGTCGGTTTTTAGTAAAATCGACGCCTATAAAAGGACGGTGACATTTTTGTAAATATAATTAAAGAATGGGCGTCGGTTGTAATATTACAACCGACGTGTAAAATTTAAACCTAGAGAATACGCGTCGGTTCCTCAAGAACCGACGCGTAAAACCGGAGATATGCGTCGGTTTTTGAAGAATCGACGCGTATTCTTTTTTTTTTTTTTTGACTTTAGGCGTCGGTTGTAATATTACAACCGACGCCTAAAGTCAAAAAAAAAAATTTTTTTTTTTTTTTTACTTTAGGCGTCGGTTGTAATATTACAACCGACGCCCATTCTCCGGTTTCCCGCGTCGGTTCTTAAAGAACCGACGCGTATTCCTTTATTTACTTATGCGCAGAAAGCTCAAATCATCTCTATTTTTTTCACTACTCGATCTCTTCCCGCCTCTCTCTTTATTTTTCTCTCACTCGAACCACCGCACTATGACGCCGCCGCCACCACCACCACCATTCCTCCATTTCCCGGCAACGTTCATCACCACATTCCTCCCCTCGCTCTTTATCTCTTCCTCTCCCCGAATCACCGGAGTTGCACCTCCACCACCGCCGCGCACCTCCACCATCTCGTAAGAGACCCATCTCCCTCTTTATATATATGTGTTTTTATTTATGTATATATATAATGTATGTAAATATATGTGATAATATTTATGCATGTATAATGTATATAAATGTATATATGTTTATATATATATATATATATATATATATATATATATATATATATATGGGTATTTATATTATAGATGTGTTTGTATATATGTATGGGTGTTTCAACTAGTTATTGATTTAATTTTGTATTGTTGATTTTTAGTTATTAGATGGATAAATTGCAATATTTGAATTATTGAATTTCTATTGCAACTGAATGGATGAAAGAAATGTGATACTACCCCAGAAAAAAAAAAAAAAAAAAAATACTTTAGGCGTCGGTTGTAATATTACAACCGACGCCTAAAGTCAAAAAAAAAAAAAAAAAAGACTTTAGGCGTCGGTTCTAAATGTAGAACCGACGCCCAAAGTTATTTTTTTTTTGTTTTTTTGTTTTTTTTTTTTTTTTACTTTAGGCGTCGGTTCTAAATTAGAACCGACGCCCAAAACTGACTTTGGGCGTCGGTTTACAACCGACGCCTAAAGTCGAGACTTTACGCGTCTGCTTCATAGACGTCGCCACTACAACCGACGCGTATTCCGTTTTCCAACCGACGCGTATTCCTGTTTCTGTACTAGTGTGGCTACGTAGTATGTATGAAATTCGTAGTCGTTGGATACCCGCGTTCATTAGAAACATCTTCTCAGGAGGTATGTCTAGCCGTCAGAGGTCAGAAAGTAATCATGCATTCTTTAAAAGATATGTGGATAGGAAAAATTCTTTGATTGATTTCATTACGAGGTTCAGTTTGGCATTATCGCACCAAAGACACGAAGAATTAATTGCTAATCACACTGATGTCAATGAACGGCCACGACTAATTACGACATTTGTCATGGAGAGTCAGATGGCTAGGATTTATACAAAGACAGTTTTTTCACTAATTCAGGAGGACTTAGATCAAAGTGCCCACTACATTTGCTCAAAGATGTCGACATCAGTTGAGGCTAAGATTTATAAGGTGGAGCGCTTCGACCTCTGGAAAACATATGATTGACAAAGAACATTGACTTATATGAAGGTATCCGATTTCATGTAATGCAGTTGCCAACTATTTGAGTTTGATGGTTACCCATGTCGTCATATGCTATCGTTGATGAAGAAAAAATAAGTATGCTATTACCAGATATGTATATTGTTGAGAGGTGGACAAAGAAAGCAAGATCTGGGATTGTGTTTGAACCAAGTGCTATTTCGGGAGGGGGGGGGACTTCTTTAGTGTCGCGGCATGGGTTGTTGGCGCTAACTGCATCAGTGTTGGTTGACGCGAGAGCTTTAACAAATGCTCATTTTTATTTCTCATGGATCAGTTTTCTAGTCTAACAGTACGGGTTGAGGATATGGATGACGGAGGGGAAGTAGGAATGAGCAAAACTAGGAACAAGAGCAGTGATGGTACCCAAATCGTTTGTGCCACTCCTGTTAGGACAAAAGGATGCGGGAAGAGATTAAAATCGTCGAAGGAGATGGCTATGTCCCAAGTGAGGAGGAAATGCCATGTATGTGGTGTTGTTGGACATGATAAAAGGACTTGTCCGTCATTGCAACATAGGTGAGTCAATTATTCTTGAAATTATTGTGTTCAAATTATACTTGACAATATTTTTTTGACAATTTAATCAGGACACATCTTGTTGACGAGCCTTATCAACCACATCCATCATGGAACGAAACACAAGATGATAGGTTCACTAACATCGCCAACAACAACTATGACTCATTCCATGAGTTCGGTGGCTTCGAGTTTCAATAGGCATTTGTGTGTTATTCCTAGTATTGAAGCAATGTTTTGTATTAACTTATGATTTTTTGTTTGTGTGATCTAGTTTGAAATAAATTATTGATGTAATACTTCGATTATTTGTTCGATTTCAGCAGTGCGGTTGGTACGTAATTTTTTTTATTGATTGGTGCCAAGCAACAACGTAAACTAATAAGAATATCAAAAGTGTGTTGTAATTTAACATTCGGAAAATCACTTTTACAAACAAATTTACACCCTCCTAGATCTAAATTAAGCTTTTCGATGTAAATTAAAATTTATAAATTTCATTACTTTATTTTATTTTTTTTAATTTGCACAAATATTCTTCCTAACAAATTTCTTAAGTCAATTTAGTTTCGATTTTTATATTAATATGTATATTACGAAAAAATTGATCTAAAAATTTTGAAATTTGGTTTAGAAATTAAAATTTTAATTTTAATATTATAAAATTTGGTTAAGAAAATAAAAACCTAATTTTAGTTATATTTTAAAACCCAACAAACACTCAACAAGCATTGTGCTTGCTGATTTATCACATTTACGGGGATATATCCCCATAAAATATGATATATCCAGATATATGTGCATATATCCGGAAATATTCATAACATTCACACACTAAATGCCGATTAATGCTGGGCAGTGATTTATCATTGATTAGTTGGTGATTCGAGGTTAATAAACTAATAACAACATTTCAGTTTCTACTGCAAATTTACAAATAAAATCAGTGACAAAACTTAAAAGTTAACCAAATTTAACATTATCAAAACTAACAAAGGAGAACCAGTTAAGTCCCTTCGATGGCCTATTGCTTTCATATAGTTGGCGCTTCCAAGTATGTCTTGAAAATCAAAATAACAAATGATGAACACTCCACTACCATTCCAGACAACAAAGATGAAAAATAAATTACCAAAAAATAAACATTTTACAGGTAGTATAAATCTGATTTTAATAATTGTTAATGGAAAACATTAAATACCGTTAGTCGACGATGAGAAGTTTCAGAGGCTGCCAGAAATGTGACTGGAAATGTGATCGGATATGTGACCGGAAATGGAAATCACATTGAACTGGGAAGATGTATAGAGGAGAGAAAAGGTGAAAATGTGAATAAAAGAAATTATTATTGGTCATCTTCTTCTTCTTCCGTCACCTTAACTCTCACACAACTATCACCCCAATCCAACCCACGAAATAAAAAATATGGAGAGAAACTCTAATTCTTTTATGTTTCCAAGGTTCTAGTGAATCCTTTTTTTCTAGCTGAGGATTTAGGACGCATAATTTGAGTTAATAATCTGATCTAATGATTAATGTTAAGAATTCATAAAACCTAAAAATAGATGCAAATTATATTTGAAGTGAATTAAAAAATAGAACAAAAATTTTAAGAGTTTGTACAATTGAACACATCCGTGCAAATCAATATTTCTGTACATCGCTTTGTGCCTACCTCTGGATCTAAATCATTTAGCAAAATAGAACAAGTTGCAAAACCGTGGATGTTGATCATGAAATTTAACAAAAAATAAGATGTTAATAATGTTGTAAATGCATTAATGATAAATGAAAATGATCCCTTCCCCGAATCATTTTCCCCGCCCCCTCACAGGGGGTGGGCCCAACTGAGGTGTCAGTTGGGCCCACCCCATGTGAGGGGGCAGGCAAATTAATCCTCTCCCCGAGGATAATAAATCCTGTAGTTTCTAATTCTAGTAGCTAGAAAAAAGTACAGAAAAGATTTCAAGATGACGCAACAGAGAGTTCATAGAAATTTTTTTTGCTTTCTGTGTGCAAGAAAATTAGGTCATGTTCTCTTTACTATTTTGAGGTCATTTTCTGTTTTTATTTTCGAAAACACTAAAAACGCGTTCTCTTTACCATTTTCGAAAACGCATTTTAGAAAAAAAATAAAATAAAATAAATTTGTACACAAAACTCAAAACGTCCAAAACCTCGTTTTGGGCGTTTTGTGTTTATTTAAGCAAAAAATGTTCAAAACGCGAAAAACGCTTTTTAGGAATTTTTTTTTTAATCCTAACTTGGAACTAAGTCTAAATAAAGATTTTTTTTTTTTTTTGTGGAGAATTATTCTAACTTAGAATTAAGCTTAAATAAAGTTTTATTGAATTCAATATCAACACTACAAAAACAATTAAGTGAAAATTCTTGTTTTATTTCAAAAAATACCTTGATAAATGGACTCTGATGATTTTGAAAAAACTTGCATTTTTTGGATTTTTTAATAGAACTAGAGCTTCCTCAAATCCCGAACCTGATCAAGTTGTTTTAATATAGACTCTTAATGCTCACATTAGTGTTTTGCATATAACAATGTTTTCAGTGTACACTACAAGAAAAATGGCCTTTAGCAACATGCAAATGACAATATTCGCTAATTGCATGTTGCTAAAGGGGGTCTACCGCAACATTCAGTAGTTGCATGTTGCCATTGGTTGAATTATTTGACATTTAGCAACATTCAGCAAGTGAATGTTGCTAATTATAGTCTTTTGCAACGTTCATTACGCGTTGCCAAAGGGTTACCCTTTGGCAATGCGCATTGCGCGTTTCCAAAATGTTACCCTTTGGCAACGCGCAATGCGCGTTGCAAAAGGGTACATTTCGCAACGTTCAGTGCGCGTTGCAAAAGGGTACCCTTTCGCAACGCGCAGTGAACGTTGCCAAAGGATTACCTTTGGCAACGCGCATTGCTAAATGATTTTGGGACTTACTTGTTCACATGAAGAGAAATGAGGGATCAAATTACAAATTACCAAAAAGTTAAAAATCAAAATCAAAACCTAAATCCTATTTCATACACTCTCATCCCTTTCACTCAACTCCCGCAGGCCGCACTACAACTTCGACCCGGACCTTCAGCTCAGAGACGGATCCACCGTCCGGCGAGCTAGCGCAGTAGCGCTAGCTGGCCGCCGGCGGTGCCGCAGTGCCCCGGTTTTTAATTTTTTTTTTACTTGCCCGATTGAAACCCCCAAATACCCAACCCATTTCAAGTTCAAAATTCCAAATCCTCGACAATCGGCTCTCCACCACAGAACCGCCTTCTCCGGCCACCTCGTCCATCCTACAACAGCAAGATTGTGTGGTAACTCCCAAATCACAGTTCACACACTTCGCGAATCATTGTTCGAAGTTCAAACCATGGTAATTTATAATTTTTATGTTTTGTAATGTAATTTCTAAGTTATAATGTTGAATCTTGATTCTCATCTACTTCTTCTTGGCTCTTGCCTCTTGGTCTTGGAATTTGCAGGGCATAGCAGGCTTAGCAAGTAGCAACCACTACCAGCCAGTGCAGAGGTGCAGTCAGCCAGGCCAATTGCAGCAAAGGTCAAGGAAATTTTTGATTGATTCTCGATTTTTGATTTGAATTCTCAAGTATTTTGGCTGATCCTTGATTCATTAATATTGAAGTGTTATTTAGGAATTATGCATAAATGTTACTTTTAAATTTTTGCAATGTTGTCACTTGTGAGCCCTAAAAAGGTGCAGTTGACAGAAAATGACAATTTGATTATTTACTTAGTATCAAGCTTGGAGTAGTAGGATGCCCAATTCTTTGGTTGATTTTTATAGCTGCCCTTTGTTTTGAGTGTCCGTGTGTTGTTGTCGGAGGCTTTTTGGATCGGGGTCGAGATGGGGGTTGGGGGTGAGATTCACCTTGTTCTGTTTTCTTCATGGTTGTGGGGGGGGGGGGGGTAGGAAGCATTTCTCAATTTGAATATTAATCTTTCCCTGCATCAATGTAAACTATGTTTTGGTATGTTGAAAATTGCAAATTTAGTTTCTTTATGAATCAAATAATTATTTATTGATGTTTATTTATGACTTGTAGGTCAGAAGATGGTCTTATATTTATGAATCAAATAATTATTTATATTTATGAATCAAATATAATCATTCACGTTTACTTTAAGATGAATTTCACTCTTTCTTTCTTCTTAAACTATATTAATGAAGAGATTTTAAATTTTTTCTTATTGTCCTGTATCAGCAAGCTTAAGAAGAAAGATTGAGTTAAAAGTTTGAATTTGGGGCAAATTTATTGCATAAAGAGAAGCCCAAGACATCCGATTCAAATGTCAATCACCCCTGGCAAGGCTGTGAATATTGATCATGTAAATTCCCTCTTAATTCAATTTCATTTTATTTACCTTCACAGGATAACATGCATTTGTAGCTATTAAGTAGTTTATTATTATTGCAGTTATTTCCACCACAGAAGATCAATGGTTGAAGTCTTGTATGACAGATGACTTGCAAAAGTGTTGTTTATGAAGAAGTCTTTAGGCTCATTTGACGTTAATATTTAAGGTAATCATTCTTTCCTTTCTGAGGCTTGTTGATGATAATTAAGTATTCTATACGGTATAATGTATTTTCATGATTGCATTTTAGAATAAAATTACCGGATGCATAAGCATGGTCTCATTTCTGTTTTATCGCCACATTGTTTTATTATCTATAAAAATTGACTATATTTCTTGATTATTGTAAGCCATTTTCCTCTAATTCAACTTATGCCTAATTTTTTCTATGCCGGTTTTTACTTTTTTTTCACCAATTTCTCTTTATGTAATGGTTTATGATTCCCACACATCTGACATGTAGTAAGGCTCAAACTATAGAGGTGACAACAATGGGGAATTTGCTGGTGATGGATTGACAGCTTTGGTTGGGCTCAGTCAGGGAGCAAGTATGTATCTAGCGTTCTTGGAGAGCATATGGAACGAGACTACGAGACAGATCAGCAAAGAAAACTGGCAGGAACCTCGGTTAGTGGGCCAAGTACCAGTGGTATTCCTTTGCATATGATGGACTCATCTGAGCATGCCATTGGGATTGAGTGGGAGAATTCTAATAGTTTGATATCATTAGATCTGAAGACACCATTGAGTCACTGCCCTCCTTTCCGATTTTCGTAAGCCATCCTCTCTTCTAGCATTGCTGTTGACATATATGCTTTGAAAACTTACTACTTGCAATTTTAAGAACCGATTAAGGTGAGTATATTTGACTGAATGTCTGACTGGTTAACAGGATTGTAGGATTGATGATTAAGCTACTAGTCACTTAGTAAAATTTGATTGTTTCACTTAGTTAGTCACTTTCCTTTTAGAAAGAGATGTACGTTCTAGAACAATAAAAAGTACTGAATGGTTAACATTGCTGTTGACATGTCTTTGTTTAACCATTTGAGGGTTTATTCCATGTGGGTGAAACTCATGCTTGAAAATATGTAAACACAGCAGCTATTTCTCTGATCTGATGTTCATCAATTGCTAGAATGAATTTACAGAAACAGCAGTATAATTTTTTATCATCCTCCACTGGTTTCTCAGGGTTGAGTTTCAGGATTTGCATAGGCTCTGTGATGGTCAAGTTAAACACTCTCCTGAAGTATTCTATGCTAGTTCCTTGTGGAAGGTTCTTGAATACAGCCAAATCAATTTTATATTTTTTCCCTGTTAATTTTATATTTAGATTGCTCTAGCAATTCATTATTTTATTCAGGGGCTGATCTTATCCGCCAAGGATGGAGTAGAAGGGGACCAAATGTACTCCAAGAAGGTTATGGAACTGCAGCAGTGTTACCTGAACAAGGCATATATTTAGCTGCATCAGTGTACAGGCCTGTTGTTCAGGTATGGAGTAGAGGATGGAAAGAGATGGCCTTCGCTGGTATGTTTTACCTACAAAAGACATTTTCTAATTGTCCATTTTTTTGCCCTGCATCTGCAGTTTACAGATAAAGTTGCATCAATGCTTCCTGAAAAATTTTGTCAACTTAGGTGAGTGTATCACACACCTTTCTTACAGTTAACAATGCACATTTTTATTATTTTTGTGAAAATATTGCTGTAATGAAGTAAATAAAAACTGAATTTGACAAAAGTTTTAAGATGGCAGAAGTAACACATACAGGATATTAACTGAGAAAATTGTATAATGAGTTTACGAGTTGATAATAAATTTTTTGCAAGTCACCGACTTTGTTTTATGTTTGGAATTAGCATGTGACAATCACTCCGATGACCGTTAATCTATTATTTGGTTTCCCAACATTTCTCGTCTGCAAATGCCTTTGAAGGCCACAAAGAGAGATGTTTACGAGTTCTTTTCACAAGCAGGAAAGGTATGTAAATCTTTATTGAAAGATGACATGGTTTTATCCTGGATGATAAGATTTATGTTTTGGATATTGCTTTTCTTGATTTCGGTTTGTAGTTTTCTTTATTCTGATCTGTTCTTGTTTCCTTCTCTATTCCAACTTCAAGAGTACGTATTCGATTTAAAACTCCAAACAAACATGTCTTGCTCCTTTATTTCCTTTCCTCCACTTCTCTCTATCCATTTTAACTATCTTTTATTGAGGTCAAGTCCTAGGTTTACCATTTACATGGACATCTCCTCTTACTCGTGTATTGTTTTATATTAAGTCCCTGTTTGGTACATATTCAATAAAACTCATTTTAAGCCAAATATTTTTCTAACAAATAGTTTTGCATGTGGACCCATATCTCAATTCCTAGAAATCTCTAGTACTCTTCTGTTCAAGTATGGTTCTATTTAGATCATGCATCAATTTTCATTGACAATTCTAGATTATTGTTGGTGTGGAGTTGAGGATGGATTTTGAATTGACTTGATTGTAGTTTGATGATGCATTAGTTTTTAATTTGATCTTTTAAAGTATTATGGTGGTTGTAATATCCCTCTATATGTTGGCTAAGTCCAATTTATAGGGGAGATTCTGTCCAAATTTCTGTAAAGTTTTACAATAGAAAATGATAATTTTAATATTTAGTATGATTTATTTCTACATTTTTGCATTCAGTGCAGTTGTAGTCCTAATGATTAGACTTTTATAATGTTTTTGCAGGTAAAAGTCAATTTTGTAGTTCTCTCATAAAATGGTTTGTCGTGGGCATAGTCCGAGCTAGATTTCAGAAGCCAGGGAAGTACTCATCTTCAATGATGATTCGTGTTGAAAATGGTTATAGTAGCTCCTTTTTGTATGACTGTTGGTCTGCTAGAGAAACTGTTGCAATTTAGAGGGATAGTAAATATCAAATTTTAGATGTGTAATCAAATAGGTAAAAAACCTATATTGCAGATTTTGTTTTAATGTAGGAGAACAAAGTACTGTAATTTTTGTTAAGTATTTATTTTGAATAATTGATTTATTTTTATAGCACGCGTGTTTCATATATTATATATTATATATATGTTTGAGAAATTTGTTTGTTATCAATGGAATTATTTATATTGATTTACAAAAATAAAAAAAAAAAATAATGTTAAAGATCAACGGAAACGCGCAAAGAGTGTTGGCAAAAGTATCAACGGCAACGCGCAAAGAGTGTTGCAAAAAGTATTAACGGCAACGCGCAACGAGTGTTGCAAAAATTATCAACGGAAACGCGCAATGAGTGTTGCCAAAAGTATTTACCGCAACACGCAAAGAACGTTGCTAAAGGGTCTACCGCAACATGTAAAGAACGTTGCTAAAGGTCTACCGCAACACGCAATGAACGTTGCCAAAAGTATAAATGCAACGCGCAATGAATGCTGTCAAAGGTCTACGGCAACGCGCGGTGAACGTTGCCAAATGTCTACCGCAACGTGCAATCCATCCTTTTGCAACACGCAATGAACGTTGCCGTATCCTTTCCCTCAACGGCAACACTGCGATTTGCAACATGCACATGAACGTTGCAAAAGGCCTACGACAACATTTTTTGCGCGTTTCCGTAGGCTGTTTTTGTTGTAGTGGTATTGTGAAAGGAAATTTAAGTTTGAGTCAATAGTATTCTGTAAGCAAATTAATTAAAAATAGTTTAAGTAGTATTCTGAAAATTTCAAACAGAACGTGTTTCCCAACTTTTTATTTTCAAAAATAGTTTTCAGAAATGACAAACCAAACGCCTTGTCCTTGATTAAAATGGTCAAAAGATAATTTATTGGTCAACTAACGGATTTTTTTGACGATAGAGACATCTTTTTCAGAAAATGGTGAAGACGGGGATTAAATTGCCAAAAAATCAAAGATATGGATGAATTTTGCAAGATTGTCCAAAGATAGGGACGTTTTGGGCCAATTACCCAATACAATTTATAGAAATAATAATAATAATAATAATAAAAACGAAAAATGTATGGAATCAACAGGGGCATACCTATTTTGCTACGGCTACAGCCCCACTCTCATTCCCTTATTTCAGAAGCTTTATTCGTTTTGTTTTGATTTTTCATTTTATTATAAAATAGTTTTAATTTGTTATGTCATATGTGTATTTCACTATTTTGTTTGATTTCTGTAAGAAGATTTGTATTTTATTAAACTTTTACTGCATATATTACATTAATAAATCTTTCTAACTATATAAATTTCATATTAAAATAATGTACGTTAAAAAATAAAATCAGCTCCCGAACCCCCGGGAGGGGGCCCTCCCCCTCCAACCCCCTTGGGTGTTCGCCCTACTGAATCATAATCATAGGTCTGTCCCTGGAATCAAGTAATTTATTAAAATTTTATACGACACGTAAAAAAATCATTATGTTATGATAAATTACAATATAAACCAATACAATGGAGATGCCAATTACAAAAAATAAAAAAATAAAACATAAGAAAAAGAAATTTTATATAAAGAATAATTTTGGAGATAGATTCAAGAAATTTAATAAACATAAAAATCATAAAACAAAACATTTATAAGGTGTAGAATACCGTATAAATGATACATAAGGCAAAAACATACCCAAAAAATCTTAAAAAATATAAATGTTTTCCATGTGGAGAAATATTTTATATATCTCCAGAATGTCTCAAAGAAATAAAAATAAAAATTATGATGTATATTTATTTGGTAGAAAAAGAATACTACAATTTATTACCTATAGAACAAGAAGAAGAATTGTAAGAGATTCCTAAAGATGAAGAAATTTATAAATTATAAGAACATAAAATAATAAATTCAATAATGAAATTAGAATCTTCAGAAAGGGAATCTAGAATATTTGTGCGTAAATATGACAAGAGAAATACAAAAAAAGAAAACACATCTAAAGAGTATGAATATCAATTAGAAGAAAATGAAAGACTAATATTTAATCCAAAAATGTATGAAAAAATATTTAAATCAAAATTAGATATAGAACCAAAAGAAATATTTAATTTATCGTTTTGGAAGAAAAATTAAGAAATGACATAAGTAGCAATCACAGTTACCATATAGATATAAGAGACACTTCAGGAAATACATTAATATATATAATTAATGAGGAAATTATAAGATAAGAAATAAATCTATTAAATCCTGAATTAAAAAGAAAGATAAAAAATCTATATTTAGGAGCGATACAAATTATAGCTAAAGCATTTTGGAGAAGGTATAGATACAATTGTAAAATTTTACATAATGGATGATAGAATTGTAATTAAGCTTAGTACAAGATATATATTCTTGATCTCTATTATCTTCCATTTCTTTCCCAATTCATATATTCTTTCCTTCAACAAAAACATATCAGAAACTATTAAAATGTATGAGTAACTATATATATATATATATATATATATATATATATATATATATATATATATATATAGCTATTAAATATTTAAGGATAATCTATTATGTATGAGTTCATAAAGTTTATTCTTTATAAAATTATTATTAAAAGAGTACATTCAGAGGTAGGAAACGAAACTAGATTGTGTTTAACCTCTTTGAAGTATTTGTTTAAGTATCAAAATAGAAAATATTGAAGTAAGTCTTTAGAGCATCTATTAATGCATACGTTATTCGAGCAGTAACGATCTCTTATGGAGATGTGTTTGATACTTAAATAAATAATTGAAGAGCATTTGGTAAAAAACTTTTAAAAACAAATTTACAAAGAAGTATTGTTAATTGTTTATGGTGGATTGTATATCACTTTTATCATCGAAATTTTGATTACCCGAAATCATTGCATGCTTTTATAATTGTTGTTTAAGTTATATTATTCTAGTTGTTTATGGATATAGAGCCATTGATTGATATTATTCTGGTAATGTTAGACGAATTTAGAGATCTACATGAAGAAACAAATACACAACTAAAACAAGTAAAATAAGATTTAGGAAGACATTATATACTGTTAGATCTCGCAATAAAACACCAATCATTTACATGTTTTTTTAAGAATTTACTAGAATTATAATAGATAAACAAAGACTTGTTAGTGATTTAGAACAGAAAATTGCAGAATTAAAAATAATTATAGTAGAAAAAACTTTTGTATATAATAGAAGATTTTATACATTTTATGTTATTACCAAAATTATGTTAAATCTAGATAACATATCTGATGATTAAATTATATAGTTTCATGAACTCAGAACCTTTAATTAATTTAACAATTGAAATTGTTAATGATTTTATAGATTTAAGAGAAGAAATAAAAACAAAATTAGAATACCAGAGAAACTATTTAGAGAATCTCCAATGCATTCCGTGGATTGAAAAAATACACATGACACGTCAGCAAATAGACAGAATATGATAAAAATTCCTCTCCAATGCGTAACCCGGATTAGGATGTTAAGGCTAACGTGACGCTAAAAAAATAGATATTGTGGGGTGTAACGTTTACATCTAGACGCTCCGTGAGACATGCTGACTCAGCATTAACTTTTATTTTTTAATTATTTAATTATTATAAATAAAGACATTGACCAATCAGGTTTTATAATACAAGTTATTTCTATTTGGATTCTTTATTCAGTGAAAAATCCTGCAGATAAAACTCAATTTATACGTAGTAATTAATTTTAAATTTAAATAAAAAATGTCACATAATAAATATTATTTAAATGTAGAAGAAATCATTGGAGAGTAAATTTTTAACTTCTTCGTTTATTTATCCATGCACTTTAGAAGCCTGTTTATTTTATTGTCACATCAGCCCCAATTTACGGAGTGCATTGGAGATGCACTTAAGAGAAGATTTTATAAAGGATATTTAGATATAATTTTAAAGCAAAGAGATTCGTTTATAAATCCTACTGTAACTAAAATTATAATACACACTGAAAAATTTATTTGTGTTATAGAAGAAAATATTGAAGAACTAGATATATATAATTATAAAAGAAGAAACTTTGATATATGATAGTATATTTTATACATTTTACTATAATAATAAATATATAGATTTAGAAAACACGTTAGAAAACTAAAGACTTACAATCAAAAGAATAATATAGTAATTATACATTTAGAAATATTGTCTTTTAGTGTATTCGTAAGTCTGTTTGTACAAATAGCAAAATCCTTGTAATGGACCATTGATTCGTTGAATAGTATCCTATCGAATTGATGTGGAGGTGGTGTGGTGGGGGAGCCAATCAATGGAAAATACGAATTAGTTGGTGGAGGGTGCACGAGGAAAGATACATCATTATTGCCATGATTCCTGGCCTCAAGGGGTAGAGAGGAAAGCACATAGGTGTTGATAATGTAAAATACCCGATGAATCATAGATTATTTGAAAATTGATTGTCAATTTAAATTACTCTTAAAGAGGGCATATAAACAGATTGTGGCATTGCACTTCGAAGAACAATATTGTTAAAGAACTTCAACTACTTGAAGTAGACACCAATTGAAAACCTTATATATACTTACATAAAAGCAATCATTTCTAACTGGTGAGAATTAAATGGGGATAACAATTGATGGGGTTAGGATTAAGACAGAATACCCTGTGCTTATCGAGGATTTCTCTTTGCGATCCAAGCTTGAGGCTGGGAGTGGCAGGGTGGGCTAGTGGCAAAAATATTTGCTCTGATCCAAATTCGATGGATACCTGCTCTGAGTGAAGCGAATATTTTTTTGAAACTTTACTAAAAAACTTAATTTAATAGTGTAAAATCTCTATAAAAAAAAAAAAAAAAATCAAAAAAGTTCACGAGACGGATTAGGTGGTTGACGAATCTTGGAAGCAACAGGGGCGGACCTATCTTGCGTCTCGAAAATTGACGAATCGCAGAGACAAATATGAATCATACAAAGTTTTCACGGAGTGAATATATATCATGTCGTTCCATCACTAGGTGGGACAGTCCCTTCTTGTTTATTGTCCAATTATATATATATACATATATATATTTTGCAGTCCCTATCTAATGTTCACAATGAGTGTCATAAAATGTGCTCATTGCTGTTGTGATGTTGTCACGTGTCCCATTATATAAATTTTGGGACACATAACATTACACCCACAGTGAATGCTATAAAATTTGTTCATTGTGGACACTAGATCAATTCCAAAATATTTTGGTAAATAACTAGATCAATTGCCACTTCGTCGCTTCGGGACGCACAAACGTGGATTGACCTGCATACATTAAAGGGTATATTTGGCATTTCGAAATCAATATCGGATGAATGAGAAATTATGGAAAATGACAAAAATATGGTCAAAATTTGCCCATGCGATTGCACAGTTTTAATACCGTGCGATCACACGTCAAAAGAATTAAAATTCCGTTTGGCGTAAAGGCGTGCGGCTACACGGCTTAATAAGTGTGCGGTCGCACGGTTGTCCGGGAAATATGTTGTTTTAAAGAGTTGCAATTTTTGGAAAGGTTGCATGGTTTGGCTCCCACTACTTCGTCCACAACCTTTCATGCTCTATAAAAGGGACCCTTGGGGTGTCCCAAAATCACACAAATGATATGCAATATCACTATCACTCTCTTTTCTCTTCCTAAATCAAGTTCTTGCATATTTGTTGCATTATTTGATCTTTCCTTGTTCATTTCATTTTGGAGTACATAAACCAAAATTCTGGTTCGTTGTGCTTGTATTTTGGAGTGCTGGAAACACAAGTTGAAGTCGTTGTATCTTGGGAGTCGATTGTCATAACCCGTTGGCACCTTACAGGGTAAATTCAACCGAAGGACAAAGAGTCCAACTCTTGCCTCGACTTTATCCTTTCTTCTTTCTTCTTGTTTTCGTGTCGTTATTCCGTCCATTTTTGGGCACGAATTTTATATATTTCTTCGTGTCACTATATACAAAATATACCAACAATCTTAAGTCGAATTTCGTATATATTTTGTTGAAGTGACATACTTGTTGGTTAAACTTGTTAAGTTTAACTTCTTCTACTCTCTATTTCTATTTGATTTGGTTGATTTTCTGCTTTACGTAAGCAGAAATGAATACGGTTGTTAATACCGATAATACTTCGAATAATACTTCGAACATGAGAACTTCTGAAGGAAGTATTCCTGCCGGTGTGAATCCAACTACTACTAATGTGATTCCTTAGGTTGTGGGTGCCCCTACTATCGCACATTCAAACTCCGTTCCACATGGAGAAAAGCTGGAGAAATTTAGTGGGATTGATTTCAAAAGATGGTAACAAAAAATGCTATTCTATCTCACAACCCTCAACTTGGCGAAATTCTTGAATGAAGATCCTCCCGACATACAAGAAGGGGAAAACAATAGGGCATCATTGATTGCTTTGGATGCTTGGAAACATTTGGATTTCTTATGCAAGAATTACATTCTAAATGGCTTGGACAACGCCTTATACAATGTATATTGCTCCAAGAAATCTGCAAAGGACTTATGGGAATCCTTGAAAAAGAAATACAAGACTGAAGACGCCGGAACCAAGAAGTTCATTGTGAGAAAGTTCTTGGACTACAAGATGGTAGATTCGAAGACTGCCATCAGTCAAGTGCAAGAATTGCAAGTCATACTCCATGAAATTCATGTGGAGAATATGTCCATGAGCGAATTATTTCACGTGGCTGCAATTATCGAGAAACTTCCACCCATGTGGAGGGACTTCAAAAACTACCTCAAGCATAAGCGCAAGGAGATGAACATTGAAGAACTTGTGGTCCGATTGAGAATTGAAGAAGACAACCGAAGTTCGAACAAACGTGTTGGGGATAGCATACCACAAGCAAAGGCGAATGTGGTGGAATCTAGCAACAATAAAGGAAAGAAGGGAAAGCATTCCGTTGAATCTACAAAGAAGATTTCAAAGAAATTCAAGGGAAATTGCTATAATTTTGGAAAGGCTAAACATCGCTCGGTTGATTGTCGCAAACCTAAAAAGCAAGCCCAAGCCAACATTGTTGAATCTGATGCCATATTAAATGGCATGTCCGATATGAATTTATCGGCGGTTGTTTCTGAATGCAACCTTATTGGAAATCCCATGGAATGGTGGGTTGATACGGGTGCAACCCGTCACATTTGTGCCGATAGAGGAATGTTCACATCATACACTCCAACCGAGGGAGAAAAATTGTTTATGGGGAACTCCTCAACATCCAAAGTGGAAGGAAAAGGCAAAGTGGTTTTGTAGATGACGTCGGGAAAAGAACTTAGCCTCAATAATGTCCTTCACGTACCGGATATTAGCAAGAACCTTGTGTCGGGTTCTTTGTTAAGCAATAATGACTTTAAACTAATCTTTGTATCAGATAATTTTGTACTTACCAAAAATAATATATATGTAGGTAAAGGCTATGTAAAAGATGGACTATTCAAAATGAATGTCCTAACTGTTGTATCAAATACCACAAGCAATAAAACGCCATCTTCAGTTTATATTCTTGAGTCATCTAATCTATGACATCATAGATTAGGACATGCAAACTTTAATTCAATATGCAAGTTGATGAATTTAAGTTTACTTCCAAATATGCATTTTAATAATGGAAAATGCGAAACATGGTAGAGGCAAAAGCGGCCAAAACACCATTTCATTCGGTTGAACGAAACATCACATCATTAAAACTAATTCACACGGATGTGTGTGATTTGAAGTTCGTACAAACAAGGGGTGGAAAAAAGTATTTCATCACATTCATAGATGATTGTACAAGATACTGTTATGTATACTTGTTGAAAAGCAAAGATGAAGCTTTGGAAGTGTTTAAACACTACAAAAACGAAGTTGAAAATCAACTTGGAAAACGAATAAAAATGATTTGTAGTGATAGAGGTGGAGAATATGTTGCACAGTTTGAATAATTTTGTGTAGAATCTGGAATTATTCATCAAACAACGGCACCATATTCACCACAATCTAATGGGATTGCTGAATGCAAAAATCGAACGTTAAAGGAAATGATGAATGCAATGTTGATTAGTTCGGGTTTACCTCAAAACTTGTGGGGGGGGGAGCCATACTTTCTGCAAATCATATCCTAAATAAAATACCATATAAGGATAAGGTTCAATCGCCTTACGAATTATGGAAAGGTCGGAAACCTTTCTACAAATATCTCAAAGTGTGGGGGTGCTTAGCAAAAGTACAAATACCCAAACCTAAACAAGTTAGGATTGGACCAAAGCCAATTAATTGTATCTTTATTGGATATATGCTATCAATAGTAGTGCATATCGATTCTTGGTTCATAAATCCGAAGTACTTGATGTACACGTAGGTACAATTATTGAATCAAGAAATGCGGTCTTCTTTGAAGATAGTTTTCCGTGTAAAGAAAAGGAAGTAAGTTCAAATAAAAGAACTTATGATAGCATACATGGAAATGACGGAGATCTTCAAGTAAATGAAGAACCGAGACGTAGTAAAAGGCAACGAATTCCAAAGACATTCAGTCCAGAATTCGTAACCAATTTACTTGAAAATGATCCAAGGACATTTGATGAAGCAATGTCCTCTCCCGAAGCTCATTTTTGGAAAGAAGTTGTACGTAATGAAATTGAATCCATCATGAGTAACCATACTTGGGAATTGGTTGAACTCCCTCCGGGAAACAAAACTTTAGGCTGTAAATGGATCTTCAAAAAGAAATTGAAGTCGGACGGATCAATTGATAAATACAAGGGTAGATTAGTAGCCAAAGTGTATAGACAAAAGGAAGGATTGGATTTCTTTGATACTTATTCACCCGTTACAAGAATTACGTCTATACGTGTCTTGATTGCAATCGCAGCATTGCATAATCTTGAAATACATCAAATGGATGTTAGAATCGCATTTCTAAATGGTGAATTAGAAGAAGAAATCTACATGGAACAACCTGAAGGGTTTGTTGCACCAGGAAATGAAAAGAAGGTGTGTAGACTTGTAAAATCATTGTATGGATTGAAACAAGCACCGAAGCAATGACATGAAAAGTTTGATAAAATTATGTTGTCAAATGGCTTCAAAATCAATGAACGTGACAAGTGTGTCTACATTAAAAACACACCTAACGAATATGTAATTGTATGCCTATATGTTGACGATATGCTAATCTTAATATATATAATAATAGTATAGCCGTCAAAAAAACCCACACATAGTTTCCTGCCATTTTTCCCTGCTATTTTAGGAAACTTTGTAATTTTATTAATTATTTTAATAATTGAATTAGTAAACTTCAATTAATGCAAAATTAATTATAGGTGACATGTAATAAATGACTTTTTGATTGTAAAAAATAAAAAATCTATAAAAAGATCAAATTGTATATTATTTTTATTCTTTTGATAATTATTGTAATATTTTGAAGTCAAAAAATATGCAATATAGGTGTCAAATTCATGATCTTAACGAGAAGTTCAATACAAGTGAACAAATGAGAGCAAACTCTAAATATATCATTCTTAAAATTGCCAAAATAATAAAGATAAAAGTTTTACTTATACTTTTTACTTTTTTCAATATTCAATCTTTTTAATTTATCTCATCTAAGTCATAAAATGATATTTATCATTTCTTACCTAACTTCAATTTGACATAAATGATTAATTTCAAATCTTTTTTCTTATCAAATTAAAAGAAATAATGATATCCGATCTTTCTAAGTAAATTCAATTGAATAATTTTCATTTCTACAACTTCAGGTTTAGATAAACTCTTTGGTAATTTTGAAATTAATTTTATAAATTTACTCATTTTGTTCATTTATCTATTTTTTAGTTTTTATAAATTTAAAATAACATCAATTTGTAAAATACATACTACAGACTTTAACAATTAATTCATTGAATTCTATAGAAAATAAAAATATAAGGTTTTATCAAACTTATTCTATTTAAAAATAAAATATAGTCCATACATTTATTTAACATGCAAAAAAAATAGTTTTGTGTGTGTGTGGCTAACATGGCCATTTTCAATACTTGGTGAAAAATAAAATGTCACATTGTATTTGAAACCATTGAATAGGAGTAAGTTTGATATAAACTATAGAAATTGTTTTAAATGTATGATTGAAAGTGAAAGAAGGTAGTATAAAAATAAAATAATTGTCAAATCAATCAATTGTGTGGTTAAAATTTGATTTTTTTTTTTTGAATGTGTGGTTAAAAAGTAGTATGTGCAATTGTGAAAAATTAGTTTTTAAATAATATGTGGTTGTGAATGAACATTAAAAAAAATATTTTTGAATAATCAATTTTATATGAATAAATAAACTAAGGAAACTAGATAATGAACAATTAACTGTTAAAAAAAATGCAATTCATAACCTTTTTTTTTTTTTTTTTTTTGATATTTTAATTGTATATTGAATATAGAATTTATGCATTAAAGTAAGAAATCTTATAGGGAGAAATGAAATTACAAATTATTCACAATTTGCGTATGCAAGTTATTATTATTATTTTTTTATTGTGTTATTTTTATCGGGCATTGTATTTTTACAATTTATTCAATAAATATTATTTATTCCGTGCATCGCACGGGTGCGATTACTAGTTATGGGAAATAACTCCAAAGTCATTTCCTCGACTAAGAAAATGTTAACAAAACATTTTGACATGAAGGATATGGGAGTGGCGGATGCAATATTAGGGATTAAAATCACTAAGACATCCGATGGTTCGTCATTGTCTCAATCACATTATGTTGAGACTATACTTAAGAAATTTAAGGCGTATGACGATAAACTGGTTAAGTCACCAGTTGACTTAGGTATACACTTAGGCAAGAATACTAGTGAGCCCATATCTCAATTGGAATATTCGCGTGTCATTTGTAGTTTAATGTATATTACCAACTGCACAAGATCGGATATATCATACATAGTCAACAAGTTGAGTAGATTCACTAGCAATCCTAGTATTGAACATTGGAAGGCATGAAATCGAGTTCTTAGTTATTTAAGACAAACAGTTGAATATAGATTACACTACTCAAAATATCTTGCGGTGTTAGAAGGATATACTGATGCAAATTGGATATGCGACACTAAAGATTCAAAATCCACAAGTGGTTATGTATTTACCAATGGAGGTGGAGCCGTGTCCTGGAAATCGTCTAAGGAAACATGTATAGCTCGATCCATGATGGAATCTGAGTTTATTGTATTAGATAAAGCCGGTGAAGAAGCAGAATGACTTCATAATTTTCTTGAAGAAATTCCATGTTGGAAAAAGCCAGTTTCTGCGATTAACATACATTGCGATAATCAGTCGACAATAGCAACGGCACATAACATTATGTATAATGGTAAGTCTCGACATATCCGTCGGAGACATAATACCATTAAACAGTTAATATCGAATGGTATAATCTCTATTAACTATGTGAAGTCAAAAGAAAATTTGGTTGATCCTTTGACGAAAGGACTTGCAAGAGATCAAGTATACCATCTTTCGAGGGGAATGAGCCTAAAGCCTATTGAATAGAACTATTATGACGGAAACCCAACCTTGTAGATTGGAGATCCCAAGATCTTGGTTCAATGAGACAACTAAGTCATAAATGATTCGGGATAAAGCACTTATTCCCATTCCTAAAATTTGAAGTGCTATGTAAAATGTGTATAAGGATAAGTATACATATATACTTTTAATGATTCATAACCTTGAGATAGAAAGGTATGAGATCACCTATATAAGTGTGAAGTGGGGCCGCTTCTATAAGAATTTGAGGCTTAATTCTCTTAAAGCACTTATGAAACCAAGAGTTGTCCAGGGCCAAAATGGACACAACCATGAGAACCGAATTGGTTAGATGAGTCATGGTGTTGGTACAATTGTTTGGTTTTACATGAACGGCTGGATGGTTCAAGACATCGCGTTCATCAACTAGTCTGGTAAATTCGATTGTATTCAACTAAAGAAGGTTCAAAGCCATAAGCTACCTATCTTGATGCTATGACTTGTCGTGTGTACTCCATTTGTTAGATTCTGCATTTCATTCGCATTGTGTTGCGCATATCTAGGAATTTCCATTCATGTGGGGGATTGTTGGATATTGGTTAAGTATCGAAAACTGACTAAAGTGACTTCTTGTCGATTTCGGCCAAATACTCAAAACTTGGCTCAATCCGTTTAAGTAAAATTGTTTGTCATTTCGCCGCTTCGGGGGTCGAGGGGGCAGCGCCCCCCATGGGGGCTTGGGGGTGCCATCGAAAGAGAATTTAGATTTCTCTGCATACATTAAAGGGTATATTTGGCATTTCGAAACCAATATCGGATGAATGAGAAATTACGGAAAAGAACAAAAATATGGTCAAAACTTGCCCATGCGATCGCACGATTTTAATACCGTGCGATCACATGTCAAAAGAATTAAATTTCTATTTTGCGTAAAGGCGTGGGGCGGCACGGCTTAATAAGAGTGCGGTCGCACGGTTTTCCGGGAAATGTGTCTTTTTGAAGAGTTGCAATTTTTGGAAATGTTGCATGGTTTGGCTCCCACCACTTCGTCCACAACCTTTCATACTCTATAAAAGGGACCCTTGGGGTGTCCCAAAATCACACCAATGATATGCAATATCACTATCACTCTCTTCTCTTTTGCTAAATCAAATTCTTGCATTATTTGATCTTTCCTTGTTCATTTCATTTTGGAGTACATAAGCCAAAATTCTGGTTCGTTGTGCTTGTGTTTTGGAGTGCTGCAAACACAAGTTGAAGTCGTTGTATTTTGGGAGTCGATTGAGTTAACCCGTTGGCACCTTGCATGGCAAATTCGACTTAAGGATAAAGAGTCCAACTCTTGCCTCGACTTTGTCCTTTCTTCTTTCTTTCGGCACGAATTTTATATATTTCTTGGTGTCACTATACACAAAATATCCCAACAGTGTGTAGATTATTTTTTTCTTCTCTCTTTCTCAGTTTTCCTCTTTCTTCGATTTTTAGGTTTTAATGGTTATTACTTATTATTCAAAAGATGAAAAGAGTTTAAAAAGATACTGTAATTTCTTAACTTATTAAATTATTCGTAAAAAATAATAGTGTGTTCGGTAAACTTTTATTATAATCAACACAATTTTCAACGTCACTTTTTAACCACATATCTTTTTTTTCCTCCAATTTTTAACCACACATTTTACCTAGAAAACACAAATCATTATCTGTTATAACAGTTTTCGAACACAAGCTAACATGGACGCAAAATAATTATTATATCTAAAGTACTTGATCCCTTATTTATTGATTTTTTTTTTTAAAAAAAATCAAACTCCTCAACCATTCTATAATTTTTGTTTAAAAGCCGTTTTTTTTTAAATGTAATTTTTGTATAATTTTGGCAAATTGGGGCAATAATCCTAACGTTTATGTATGCTTGATACGGACATTCTCAGCTTAAGTGTCATGGAAAAAAAGTGTCTTTCTTTTATGGAGGAAAATAAAAATAAAAATGGTCTTGCTACATATTTCAATGGAGCAGTTATATGTTTAAATTCATTTTGATCACAAAATTTCTTCTTCAATCTAATTTATTTCAACATAGCGAAAAATGCCGCTCGAATCTGAATATCACAAAATTAATATCGTCTCAAAAGTCAGAAGGAAACATTTATTGATAAACGAATTTGTTGACTTGATTAAGCATGCATCATTCAAATAAAAAAAATTTGACTTTCAAATGTCAAAATACGAAATGTTTAAGCCATCTAAAGTCAAAGCAAAGTTGTGATCATATTTTTAAATTTGGTAAAACCTATTTTATGAGGGTCATGTGATGCACTAGCTCACATGAGCTTTGGAAAGCAATCAATGAGAATTATGGGATACTGAACAAATCTAGAGTGACTTTTTTGGCTGCAGAGTTGCAAAGAACCAGAAAAGGCTCAATGACGATGAATAAGTATTTATCCACTATCAAACAACTGGTTGATAATATGGAGATTTCAGGAAAGAAGGTTGAACACTTAGATCTGGTGACTCAAGTATTAGCTGGTCTAGACGAAGAGTATACACCAATTGTGGTGCAAATCAACAACAAAAAGAATGTTTCATGGCTGGAGTTATGTTCTACTCTCATTACATATGAGAGCAAAATTGAGTACCTTAATCAGATCAGAAGTAACTTTGGGTATGTGAACCTGATGCAGGGAAGGACACAAAACTTTAGTCAAAGTGGAGGTAGGAATAACAGAGGTGGTAGAAATCAAAACTACAGAGGAAGAAACCAAGCCTGCAGAGGAAGGGGCAGATCTGGAAGGACAAATGAATTCAAAGAAGCTTTTCAAATATGTGGATTTCACAACCATACGTCTACCTGGTGCTTCCACAAAAAGGATGATAATTATAGGGGGAAAAGACCAACAGAACAAAGATCAGATCCTATAGTATATACTGCCAGCCCAAGTACAGTTGATGACCAAGCATGGTATGCTGATATTGGCGCCAGCCACCATGTGACAAACAATAACGAAAATGTTGATGATCCTAAAGACTATGCAAGTGATCAAACTCTACTAGTTGGTAATGGAAGTCCTTTGGTTATTTCTCATGTTGGATCTAAACGTTTAATATCAATCCTAGCAGACATTTACTTCTAAAGAAACTACTACATGTCCCAAGGATAAGGAAGAATTTAATAAGCATCTCAAAGTTTACCGATGATAACAATGTTTCATGTGAATATTTTCCTAAATGCTGTGTTGTGAAGGATTTATCAAAAAGGAAAGTGCTGCTACTGGGGAAGCTTGAAGATGGGCTTTATCACTTGAATTTGTCCAATCAACACTCAAGATAATCCAAAGTCAGTCCATCTGACTATAAATCCTTCAACACTTCTTTAAGTCAACCACAGAATATATCTAGAGCCAGAAAATCAGACTTTAAAGTCTGTCATAGAAGATTAGGACATCCTCATATGTCAATTTTATTTCAAGTACTACAACTCTGTAATAATCCTAGTTCTAATATCAATAGTAATTTCTCATTTTGTAAAGCATGTCAATATGGAAAGTATCATAATCTGCCATTCAAATCATCTACATCACATGCTAAAAGACCTCTAGATCTTATACATTCAGATGTCTGGGGCCCTGCCCCCTTAAACTCTACAAATGGATTTAAATACTATGTAATTTTTGTGGATGATTACTCAAGATACACCTGGATATACACTTTAAAGCAAAAGTTAGAGGTAAACTATTATTTCAACCTATTCGAGAACCTTGTTGAAAACCAATTTGAACACAAAATAAAAGCCATACAAACAGATATGGAGGGTGAGTTTAAGGCCCTAAACCAAATTGTCACATAGTCTGGGATTGAGCATAGATATTCTTGCCCACACACTTCACCCCAAAATGGCCGTGCAAAGAGGAAACACAGGCACATAACTGAGATGGGTCTTACCCTTCTTGCACAAGCACATATGCCTCTAGTTTATTGGTGGGAAGCCTTCTTAACCTCTACATATTTGATAAACAGACTCCCCAGTCCTATTTTACAACATAAATCACCATATGAAACTCTTTCCAAATACAAACCAAATTACAAATTGCTTAAAATATTTAGATGTGCTTGTTATCCATGCCTTAGACCCTATCAAAGCCACAAATTCAACTTTCATTTACAAAAATGTGAATATTTAGGACCTAGTAATCTCCATAAAGATTACAAATGCTTAAATTCAAATGGTAGAGTTTACTACTTTAGGCATGTCATATTTGATGAGAACTCCTTTCCCTTCAAAGGGGGTTTTCTTAATAAAATGCATGAATCTAAACACTACTCCATCACCTTGAATCAACTCCCCTTTGAAATCATCTCCCAAGTACTGAGCCTTTACACAGTACTACTGAGGTAAATCTGGAGGGAAATAGTGAAGAAGTTGATGTATTTGGAGGTAATGGAAATGAAGCAGTGGTTCGAGAAAATGATAAAGTGAGGGTTTGAATAATATGCAAGTTGAACAAGAGGAAACTGTCTATGCAGAATCAACAGATTTTAGTGCAAAAGAAACAGGACACCATATGCTGACCAGGGGAAAAGCAGGAATATTTAAGCCTAAGGCTTATGCTATGGCTGCAAATGAAGATCTTGATACAAGGGAACCAAACTATGTTGAAGAGGCTCTAACAAATGATAATGGACTAAAGCCATGAAAGAGGAATTTGACGCATTAACTAAAAATCAAACTGGGGTTTTAGTTCCACCTTAGCCTAAGATGAAAATTATTGGCTTTAAATAGGTTTTTAAGTTAAAACATGATGACAAAGGCTGTATTTTGAGACACAAGGCAAGATTAGTAGTCAAAAGGTTCTTGCAGACTTCAGAAATTGATTGTTATGAGACATTCAATCCAGTGGCTAAGGCTCCTACTCTGAAAATAATTCTTACTATTGCAGTGTCTAAAGGATGGGATTTAAGGGAAATAGATATAAATAATGCTTTTTTGAATGGTAAACTAGAGGACAGTTTTCATGGAGCAACCACAAGGTTTTGGTGATTAAAACATACCAGAATTCGTATGTAAATTGGCAAAGCCTTAAATGGGCTGAAACAGGCTCCTAGGGCATGAAATGACACACTAAAAGAAGCATTACTTAGTTGGAATTTTGTGCAATCAAAGGAAGATAATTCTGTATTCTATCTGAACACAAAAGATCAAGTTGTGTATTTGTTAATCTATGTTGATGATATACTACTAACAGGTAGTAGTAAGGACAAGATCCAAGTTTCTCTTTGAAAGATACGGGAAGTCTAAAAGGGTTTTTGGGAATGGATTTTGTGAGGAATGAACTTGGTCTGCATGTATCACAAAAAGCCTATGCTATTTGTATGTTGAAGAAATTTAACTTTGAGAATATAAAACCGAGCATCACTCCCATGGAAGTTGGAAATTTGGTCAGTAAGGCTGAAGGAACAAGTCTCAAAGATCCTACACTGTTTAGGAGTGCTGTAGGAGCATTGTTATACCTTACACATTCAAAACTAGATATATCCTTTGCTGTGAATAGAGTCAGTTAGTATTTGCAATGTCCTACAGATACACACTGGAGCCTACTGAAAAGGATCTTCGGATACATAAAAGATACTCTAGACATGGGCTTAACAATACAACATGACCAAAGCCTGAATATAGTAGCTTACACAGATGCAGACTGGGCAGCTTGTCCTGATGATAGGTGGTCAGTGGTAGGCTACCATGTTTATCTTGGAGAAAATCTAATTTCTTGGAGTTCCAAGAAGTACCATGTTGTGGCAAAGTCGAGCACAGAGGCAGAATACCGTGCCTTAGCCAACACTACTACAGAAATTTGTTTGATTGAATCACTACTGGGGAATTGGGATTGACACAAACAGAAGTTCCTAAAGTATGGTGTGATAATTTGGGAGCAATTGCTTTAGCTTCGAATCCGGTATACCACGCCTGAACAAAGCATATTGAACTTGATGTTCACTTCGTTCGGGATATAATTTTAGCCAAAAGTCGTCAAATTGGTTATATCCCTACTTCCAATCAAATTTCAGACATCATAACTAAACCTCTACGTACACAGCACAAGACACACATTTTTGAGAGACAAGCTTGGAGTAACTTCAGTTACGTCCAGCTTGAAAGGGGGAGAAGAAATTGATGAATCAGGGACCAGAAGTAACAAGCAGAAAAGATGAAGAGGTAGTAGCATAATATAGAGAACACGCCACTTATCCTTTACAAAGGGAGAACACGCTTTTATCCTTTAAACAACTAGATGCAACCATTAGCACATGTTTTGATTCTTGAGTGAGTTAGATTGTTTCCAGAATATATGGAATACTCACGCAAGAAATGAGTGAGAGTCAATCTGTATCTACTGTGTATATATCTGTAGCTTGTATATAAATAGGTGCACCTTTGTACTATTTTGGATATCTGATATATACAAATTCAAATATATTTCTTCATTTTTTTCTATCTTCAACTATGGCTCCCGAAAAATATTCAGCAAAAGATAAATTACTTTTGTTAATTTAAACGCTTTTAATTTTTCTTTATTTAGATAAAAACTAATCCTTTGCAAGCGAACCTTATTTTCTCTAAATCCATCAACAGGAACCATAGGGGAGACTCAACCAAGAATGTCACGACAGTAGAATCAACAACAATAGGAATTGGTTCCAGGACAAGTTTGCTACATGCAGAGTAGAGCGAAGCGCTTCAGAATGTTGAATCAACAATTCATCACCTGAGCAATATTTTTAATTAGCTTGCTACCTTGGTTTCTCAGCAAGGAGAGATTACTACCAGGTTTACTATTGACACCTATCTTACTGCATTCTATTTCATTAGGAACTGTGTGGTTTAATACCAATTGATATCAATATTTAATTAAGGCTGCACAATCTTAGCCCCTGTTCTCTTTGCTGTTTTGATGTCGTTTTTTGTTTTTATTCTCGAAAACGCTAAAAACGCGTTCTCTTTACGATTTTCGAAAACGCATTTTGGAAAACAAAAAAAAAATTGTACACAAAACGGAAAACGCCCGAAACATCGTTTTGGGCGTTTTGTGTGTATTTCGACAAAAAATGTCCAAAACGCGGAAAACGCGTTTTGGGAATTTTTTTTTTTTTAATAGAATTATCTTAACTTAGAACTAAACTTAATATAAAGTTTTTATTTTTTTTTTATTTTTTTTAGAATTATCCTAGCTTGGAACTAAGCCTAAATAAATTTTTTTTTTTTTTTTTTTTTTTTTTTGAGAATTATTCTAACTTGGAACTTAGTTTAAATAAAGTTTTATAGAATTCAATATCAACATTACAAAAAAAAACTAAATGAGAATTCTTGTTGTTATATTTCAAAAAATGCAATGATAAATGGACTCTGGTGGTTTTGAAAGAACTTGCATTTTCTGGATTTTAATAGAAGTAGAGCTTTCTCAAGTCCCGAACCTGACCAAGCTGTGTTAATATAGACTCTTAATGCTCACATTAGTGTGTTGCATGTAACCATATTTTTAGTGTATTGTGAAAGGAAATTTGAGTTGGAGTTAGTAGTATTCTGCAAGCAAATTAATTAAAAATAGTTTAAATAGTGTTCTGCAAAATTTCAAACAAAACGTGTTTTCCAGCTTTTCATTTTCAAAAACAGTTTTCAGAAATGACAAACCAAACGCATTTTCAGCAAATTTGAAAATAAAAATGAAAATACAAAACACAAAACATTTTCGAAAATGAAAATACAAAATAAAATACAAACAGAACGCCACCTTAACTTTTCGTTGTTTAGTAAGCAAAGAGATAGATAAGCTAGCCAATGGGTAATGCATCCATTGACCTGGGTTCATTGTATTTGCGCTTGATGCATGGTCTGTAACGGTTACTTTAACCCATCTGGATATTGAGAATATAGTAGCATTGATCCGACGTAGTGTTGTTTGTATTTGCCAATATATTTATATGGATATAATTGAGGCATTAAGCCAATATATATTAATGCTTTATTGTCCAATGATGAATAAATAAGACTTTACATTTTCACTCCTACAATCAATATGCTCAATATTTTTTCCTTATTTACTTTTAGGGGGAAGGTTCAGTATTTATAATGATTTTAAACATGGAACACTCAGTGATCCAGCCCAAGCCCATCCTCCTGGAAAAGTTCATAGAAAGGTCATGAATTCTCAATGCTATTGCCCAAAGTCCTTCGTTTTGAGTTTTTTCCATGTAGAAAACTCAAGATGGACTTATTTCACGCATATCATCTGGATGGGAAAAACATTGGACTTTACTTCCTTCCAAGCGACAACGAGATATATGTAACTACAATGTATTTACTCAAATCTTGCTCGACTTTCAACTTGCCATGTGTTGTTTTATTCCATTTATTTATTGTCTTGTAGATCTAATGAGTATTTTTCCACGCTAGAGTCTATGATTGAGAAAGACTAGGCCTTGAATAAGCATATTGCTGACGTTGAACTGCTGTTATTTGCATGCACTCGCCTGAGCCAAAATTTTGATTACGATGAGAATCCAATAAATGTGACGACAAATGTTGTTTATAAGAATATTTTTCAAAAATTTGTAATACTAAATGCTTATTATTATTTAGATTGACACGAGCTTTTGTTAGTTTTTTTTAGAATTTTTTCCAATTCTTATATTTCGGACTTCCAATACATTAATTGTTGTCAATGATAATATGTCCGTGCATTGCACGAGTGTAGAACTGGTTGTATATAATTAAACTAGCGAGTAGATTATTATTTTTCTTCTCTCTTTCTCAGTTTTCCTCTTTCTTAGACTTTTAGGTTTTGATGGTTATTATTTATCTATACTCCTTTTAAAAGTTCCTTAATGTGAGAAATTTTTTTGGACTATTTTATTCTCACATCTTTTTAATAATTACATATTCACCCTTATTTTAATTAATGTACATTTTTTAATATTTTATTTCTTTTTAGTTTCATATTGTCAATAAAAATATTTTTCATACATTTACAATCAAAACTCTTCACTTTTTCACTAAAAATCTTTTACATAAAACCAATAACTCACATATATAATTTATAGTTTCTAATACGTCCTTCAATTAATATGAGAAAAAGAAAAAAATTGGTCTTGTACATATTTCAATGGATCGGTTATATGTTTAAATTCATTTCGATCACACAATTTCTTCTTCAATCTAATTTATTTCAACATAGCGAAAAATGCCGCTCGAATATGAATATCACAAAATTATATCGTCTCAAAAGTCAGAAGGAATCATTTGTTGAAAAACGAATCCGTTGACTTGATTAAGCCTGCATCATTCAAATAAAAATTTTGACTTTCAAATGTCAAAATATGAAACGTATAAGCCATCTAATGTCAAAGCAAAGTTGTGACTATATTTTTAAATTTGGTAAAACCTATTTTATGATTTTGAATCTTCAATCTTAAATTGTTTTAAAAATGTCGAACAAAATCTAACATAAGCAAGTTGTTCTATAAAAACTTATTTTCTAAGAGGAAAAGAAATAAATAAAAAAACAGTTGAGGATTTTACGACTATTAGATTATAGTATCTAATAATAACGTAGCTGAGCTTATTCAATCCTAATACTTGTTCCTTTTTTAGTAACTACTCCTGTTGCAATCACAATATTAATAACAATTAATCAGCTGATTTTACCTAATTAATTATAAATTAACTTTCATCATCATTATTTTCGATTGATGTGTTGGGAAACTATGGAATTGTCTAATCACAAAAATTATTTTCTTTTAATTTAGACTGTCTTGTCGCATGAATTCAGATGTCTTATATATTCGACTCCGATTAAATTATTCTGAACAAACAACAGTATTGAGAAAATTATCATTGTAGCGTATATGAGAACTTCTCAACGATGTGTGTTTTTTATTTCAAGCCTCCAAGTCCTACACACGCCAACACACATCGACACATGTATGGCGTGCATCTATCATGTTTGTCATGCCATGTGTACAGTACATGTGGCACATTTTGTCCAACTAATTAATTTCACTACAATTCTTAATAAATTATGCCTCTTATAATTTATTTCATCCTTAATTTATTTCACGTGCTCCAGATCAATATATCTAAAATATACATTCTCAACTTTATTACCAAAGTCAAAAACATACATTAATAAAATAAAAATGATCTTATCAAAATAAAGTATCCGTTTTTATTTACCAATCGAGAAAAATTAATTTCGAATTGAATTATAAATCGAGTCATCCCGTGCTTAACAACTTAAACTCTAGATTTAAAATATCCTAACAATTCGTGAATAAATGCAACCTCATAATTAATTCATTAGAAACAAATAAATAAATAATAATTTTTTAATTCAAAAGCTCACGAATAAAAATAAATTTATTCGACCACCATAATACAATCTAAGATAATCAAAAAAGCTGAATATACTCAGATAATTTTTTATTTTTTTATTTTTTAACAATGATATGTTGTAACAACTTGTATTTGATTCTTTCAATATATTTTTAACAATTCCAGTCTGGCACCTCAGAAACAAAAGGTCCAAAACTGTAGGCGGGAATTGTGGCTTAACTAATTCTTATGGTTAAAGAAGTTTTGATTAATTAATTAATTTGGTCAAAAAATCTGCCACTCTCGGGCGCTCTTTTCTACTGAAAAAAAAGAAAAAAATTGTGTGTGTTGTAAAATTATTATAAAAACAATAGAGAATATAGAAAGATATGAGAGAATTCTTCTCTTATTGAATTCGTATGAATGAATGAAATAAGACTCCTATTTATAGGAATGAACAATGGCACAATCGTAATATGTAAAGTTTACAGAAGTATAATGGTAATTAGTCATTCACATATTTTATATTATTTATAATACTCCCCTTTGAATGAACTATTCCGCAATTGCCCGCCTCGTTAAAACCTTGCTAAGAAAACTCAGTGGGATAAAACTTGAACGAAGGAAAAAGAGTACAGAAGCTCCCCCTGATGTTAGCCGTGGTGAATCATTGAGTCTAATGTTCGAGTAGAACAAATCATGTACTGAATCTTGAAGTTCTGAAGTGCTGCCTCGTTAAAACCTTGTCAGGAAAACCTAGAAGGACAAAATTTGGACGAAGGAAAAAGAGTACAACATGTTTCTCCCCCTGAAGTGTGCAATTGAGGACTCATGAACTTCTCGACCATTGATATCATCTTTCGTCTGGAATATAAAAATCTCATTGTATAGCATTCTTCATAAGATGTCTATGATTTTTCTTCATTTGTTGATATCATTCTAGTATAACAATGTGTTGCTGAATTATAGCTTGTCGATAGCTATGATAATGCCTCAAAAACCTTACTAGGAAAACTCTGTGAGACAAAACCTAAGCGAAGAGAAAAAGAGTACATTATTCTTATTAATTTTCGTCAATACGCCTCAACTGCTGCCTCATTAAAAACCTTACTAGGAAAACCTTGTGGGACAAAAATATCAGCTAAGGGAAAAAGAGTACAACGGGTATTTATTCCTTTCATGAAATATCACAAGTATATTGGTGCAATTACGAATCTTTTCATCAACATATAATTTATGATGAGTTTTATATAAATCGTTCATAGCTCATGATGTCATAACATACTATATTAAGCAATGTTGTACTAATTTATCGATTGCATCTTTCACTTCAGGTGAATAATCAAATTTAGAATTCACTTCTGGTGAATAATCAAATCTAGAATTCACTTCTGGTAAATAATTAAATATATTCATTTTCATATTCACTTCTAGTGAATATAATCAATTTCCCAGATGTCATAAATAGTACACTCCAATTTCACTTTCAACATATTATATCATGAAGTCATTTGTATCATCCTATAGTGATACTAATCTGGGTGTATTGAATCTTTCATTGATTATACATGTATGTTCTTGCATCTCATAAACCACAATTTCTGATTTGTATAATCCATCATTGAAATATATATCAATTTCGACATATAATCTACAATCATTTTACTTAAAATTCCAACGTACTGCGATCAACTGGTATATCAAAGAATACTCTCAAAGTATCGAGATGAGAATCATACATTTTGATCTCACTCATTTGTATATCAAAGAACTCAAATTAGTGATTTAGACTATAGTCTATCCACCATATGTCATGCCAATTCTATGAAAAATTTTTGCCAGCAACGAGTCGTCTTTTACGACTGTGAAATATTTTTCATTTGTACATATAATTACTGGCTTTGCACATTTAAGCATTTGGACTTAAGGTCCTTGAATAATAATCCCTATATTGGGGTTATATACTTGGTCAAAGTATTATAATTTCATCAACCTCATTTTCATAAGAGGGTATGCAGTCGACTTATTTATCGATTCCATTTCATCTCAATATAACATAGAGAGATCTCTTTATATGTTCTATTATAAGGTACCTGAATCTCTTACATTTAATTATGTCCCTTTTACTCACCATGAGTATTTAGCCTCAAAGGGATCATCTCAATCATTCAAGAGATATTTATTTTTGGAATCGATAGTCATTATGCTTCAGGCATAATTACGCTTCAGACGTGTTTTTCCCATAATGTTTACAAATATTATATTATATCAATCGGCTAAAATGTCATAACATGTCATCCTTTTAGGGATATAATCTCAATCATATATTTAACTGCGCTTTGGTGGATTGTATACATATCGCACTTTTACAAATCATAAAGCTTCACAAGCAAATCTTTATTTCATCGTATTGACATGTTTGTATGTAGAATATTGCCGCATGAGAAATATTTATATTCAAGTTGTTCTCATAGAAAATATTTGGAAACTTTTAATTTGCTAAACCATAAGCAACATAATGCTATTATCTCAACTAATTCGTAAAATCATTAATGACTTTAAGATATATTCATGCTAGCATTTATCATTTTGATTGTAATATCATTACTTGAGCAAATAATCAGTCATTCATTTTCTTAGTGAGATAATTAATTTTCCTTTGAGAACAAGCAGCAATGATAACTTGTTAACCTGAACAATCTTCTGGTTCTTTAATGAATGCCATTTTGCATTCTCAATAAATCTCATTATTGAATTGAAATCTAACCAATCATTATAGAACTTCTGGTTCAGCAAGATATTTCACTTGTACATATGTATGAACTTTTGGTTCAGTACAGTATTCATTTCATCAGTACGTATTTCTGTATAGTTCAAATCAGTATACCTTTATTACTTTTAGTATACCGGAAAAATCAGGTACAATATTCAATAAAATATCTCATGTTCTCAATCTTGTTGCCAAATCTTCCCTTATATCGAAAAAGGTAATGACGCATTATCTCATTGTTCCCACATTTTCAATAATTTATTCCATTATTTCTTGATGGAATCGATATCACGTGGAGCGCTCCTTTACGCGTTTAAATAATGCATTTAAATAGATCGTTTGGGAAGAGATTAGATCCATAAAAAAATGGATGTTATATTATCAAATATTCGCAAATATTATTCTAATCTTCCGGTAAATGTTTTGAAAAAGATTTATCGAGTTCGACTTGAAAGATTGAGGCTGCTGATGGATCAAGCATTCTAGAAGATGTTCGTTGGTTGATCGAAGCAAAAATTCGATTAGCTGGTGAATTACTAGATTTATTTTCTAAGTACAAGCCTAGCTTAGGTAAGAGTACTTTTGCAAAGAAGCGAAGAGCAAAAAGATTAAATAGCTGCAACAAATGTGCTCGATGGACATGTGATACTCGTTGTAAGTCAATAGGATATTCATCCATAAATCGAGATGATAAGATAGACTTCATTAAGGGTGGACTGAGTAAGGAGTCATTGGATGATATCCGATTGACTCTTGAGACGCACAAAAAAGATTAGGGGTGGTAGAGTATGAAGTATTATTACACCTGATACACACATCTATTTTTGAGGATCATAAATGTTTCCCCCCTTTTATATTTTGCATGTATGACTCGTTTATACTTCTTCAAGAGCAATAATAATAATATCATTTCAGTATGATAATATTTACTTCTTTTGGAGTAAATATGTACTTCTTCTGAAGTACATAAGTGCTTGTACAAGAACTTTGATCAAAACTGCTTATCACAATTATATAACATTTATCTCATAATACTGATGAGATTATTTTCACATTAACCATATCCGTGCTATTATGTGATATTATCTTATCATACATCAACATTTCTTTGTTGAATAATTTATTTTCATCCACCCTTTCAACTACAGATATTGGTAACTTTTGGTACCAAATGATAAAATATTTTCATTAAGATCCAATAATCTTTTGGTAATGGTAACTTCTGGTACCATTTGTTGAAATATCAAATAATAACAATATTATCAAATTTATACGAGTAAAGATATTTAAAATCAGTTGAATCAATCATATAGGTGGTAACAATATAAAGAAATAATTACATTTCATAAATGAGCAAGTCATATCTCCAAATCTAGTCAAAGTATTTATAATAGTCCAGGTCGTTACGATAATGAGTTATACTCAACACATCACGACATGACAACTATTATATTACTTTTAAATCTTTTAATTTATCATATTGATCACATAGTAGTGTTAAATAATTTAGAATATATATTCTATTAACACTTATCATCATATTATTAATAATGATTAATCAAATTCGTTAAATCACGATTAATATGCTTTAACGTATCATCAAGGGCAAAATCGTCCATATTTTAATATATTGGTCATATGAGTAAATCGAAACCGTCAATAGGTATGAAATTTAATTTAGAACAAACTTACTTTTGGTCCGAAGTTCATCTCGCCGGAATCTGCTCACGCGCAGTCGCCGACCACCACGCGCCGGTGGCCGGAAAAATCAACCCATCACCAGAATGTGCGCCTCGACTTCTTGAACATGCCCGTGATCTCCGTTTCTCCAAAAGACCAACAATTTGGCCGGAATCAGCATTTTTCAGTCCGCCAGCCTTTTCTTCTCCGGTCAATAACTTCCGTTTTAACCGTTGGATGGGCGCCAAATTTCAATCGAGTCTTCTCCTATAAAATCCCGTTGATATGCCGCTGGCCGATCGTTGATCGGAGTTCAGAATCGTCCGGGATAAGCGTTTCAATTTCCGGTAGGATTTTGGTTTTTGCACAAGTTTTTCAGCTTTTCTTCTCCGGTCGATATCTTCTATTTCAGCCGTCAGATCATCCCCAAATTTCAGGCAAATCTTCTCCTCGACAAGCCCGTTCTGATGGCGGTGGCCGATCGTTGATCGAATATCTGGATCGACCGGAATCCTTCTTTTTCAGTTCGACCAGAAATTTGAAGTTTTCAGATCTACAATATATGGATTATTTTCTAAAGCCAAAAGTGTTTGGTTTGAGAAAATGAAACATTGATTAGTAATAATCAGGTTTCTGATACAGAGGTTCATTATTTAGATGCAATTGTAAAGCATACTCCCGTTATTTTACTCAATTGGCTAGAGACTCGTGCTGATAACGTGTTGTAAAACTATTATAAAAACAATTGAGAATATAAAGAGATATGAGAGAATTCTTCTCTTATTGAATTCATATGAATGAATGAAATAAGACTCATATTTATAAGAGTGAACAATGATACAATCGTAATATGTAAAATTTACAGGGGTATAATGGTAATTGATCATTCACATATTTTATATTATTTATAACAGTGTGATCAACGTATCTCAAAACGACATTATTTATTACTAATTTTACACCCATGCAAAATTGCCAAAGTATAATATATGTATGCACAGAACAATGTAAAAAAATCAACAAAAAATAACAATAGCAAGGGCCCATTTAAATAATAATAATAATAATAATAATAATAGTTCTCCAAAGCTTTTATTCACCGACTGGATGATTCTTTTCTATTGCTTTCCTAGCAGATTTAAATTCTAGCAGATTTAAAAAATAAAAACAGCAAGTGCCCATTTAAATATATTTATTTATTTTCATATTCATCAAATACATATTAATATCATATCTCCTTATTTAAAAGCAATCAAGGCATGACCATACATGCTCAAAACCATATAAAAGGCTATTAAAAAAAAAAAAAAAAAATTCCAAAACCACCAAAAGTGAAAACAGAATTAATATGGAAAAAGCTAGAGAGAGGCCACACACACACAGCATAATTGTCCTTCCTTTGTCAATGCTTATTGTTGCCACTAATTAAGGGTGAAAAAAAAGCGAAAGGAAGCTAAAATTACTGCGAAGGTAGGTACACTTAGTGTTCATAATTGAAATTCGGAGAAACTAAATGTATGCCTTTAAGAAAGTGCTAATATTGGAAAACAAATATTATCTCTCTTTCTAGCCCACAAATGTTGCAGCGCGATTGCGCGAAGCTGCTAATTTCTGTCCTATTCTGCAATCTATTTATCTCTTTTTCCAGGTACTTGGCTTTGGTCCTACTAACATAAATTGAAAGTCTAAAAAAATAAGAATAAAAAACAAAAAACAAAGAAGAAATAGAGTGAATATTCATGATTCTGAAAAAGATCAGAGCAAAACATGCATCAGAAAATCCTACATAACATAAACGAATAGATAATGAACAGGTAACCGTGAGATTTCTTTTAAGATATACATGTGCATGGAACCTTGCACTTTTTGTACAGATTGAGCAAATCTGTTTTCTCTATAGTTTGCTTTAAACTCATCAATATCAGCTTCAGTACATATGCATGTGGGATCATGTGAAGAAACCAAGCCTGTAATGAAGAAATCACCAAAAACGATAGGACAATAGCCTTTTTGGACGTGGCTAGAAAAAATTATGTGAGCAAATTTTGGATGTGCGCAAATTTAGGAATTGCAAGGAGCTTCACGTGAATCCTCGTTGTAGATTTAATACGGATAAAGAAGATACGTTGCTTAAATGTATTTGAAGATACTCAAATTAACTCCAACATCACATGACTTGGAAGATTAGGAGGGAAAATGCATAAATTGAAAGTACAATTTTGGAGTACAATTGGTCATTTCATTTATACTAGTTCTATCACCCGTGCGATGCACGGTATTAAATATACACAACATTGAAAGTAAAATGTAAAAAATTAAACTTGCAAGAAAAAGATAAATTCTAAAATACAGAATATTTTTCATTGATCTGTACATATTTATGAAGTATAAATTAAAATGACAAACAAAACTCAAAGAATCTTTGATAACTCAACAACAAAATTACAAAACTAAATTATTTTAATTTATTGCTTACACGTATCTTCAGTAACTCAAAGAATCAACTCTTCAGTTTAATAGCATTGTGATGAAACTTTTGAACTATCTTGAATTGGATTTTGGTTGCTTCAAGTATGAACTAAAAATTAAGGGGAAAAAAGGGTTAAAACTGAAAATCCCAATCAAGATTAAAACAACCGATATGATGTGTGCCATACATATTATTTATTGCTGTTCAGCTAACCTGCATTTGCATAGAGAAAAAAATTATAGTAGTTTGCAATTTCGATATTGTTTCAGCTTCTGTTAGTTTAGCTGCTAAAGCAAGCAACTCAGTCAACAAAATTTCAGGTCCATCATTTTAACATTTAGTATTATAGTGCTTATAGATAAAATAGAAAAAAACACGATTACTAAATAATTAGGTGCAAATACATGATTAGATGTAAAATGAAAATATGATTTTCTCCAACTCGATCTGAAATTACATATCCTTGAAGTTGAACCGTTATTACATATTTAATATGCAAACAGTAACGTACATTTCAAATAAACTCTCAAGTCAACCATATTATTTTAGAACCCCTACTTAGAATCAATTATCAACATGCAATTTCAAATCCCAATCATCCAACATAATATAAATCCGGACCCAATCTCAAATTCAAGAAACAACTCATGCAGTCAAATATAAATTAATCCATCATAAATAATTATTTTTCAAGGTACAATCACATACCAAATTCATACAATAAAATCATCAAATCACCATACTCAAGTTTCAAATCTTAACAATCCAATACCAAAAATAAATCCCGATTCGATCTCAATTTTAAGACTAAGCCCACGCAGTCAAACATAAAGGTCATTATATATTTATTCACATCCCACAAAACCCACCAAAACATGTAACCAAAAAATTAATAATAATAAATAAATCATATCAACAGAATAATAAAAAAAATAACGACATGGACTTTTCTATGAACTCAAATCGTTGAATATTGATACTCCAAATTCTTTTTCTCTGTTTAATTTAATTTCTAAATATTCCTCTCCTTTTGTCTCATCTCGTCTAAATATTCCTCTCTTTTCTGAGCCTATAAAAAGTTAATGCTATAAGAATCCAAAATATTGAGAGAAAATTCAACAAATACTTTACCTCTTTCTAGTGCAGAACAGAATGCTCGGGCATTTTTGTGCGCTAGTCCCAAATCATTAGCTTGCAATCATCTCCCACAGAACCATATAAATTTTCATTTTTCAAATGCCATGACACATCCTCAACCACACTTTCATGTCCCTGAAGCAACAGTTGAAAAAACCAGAAAGTTAACAACCAAGTTTATAGCATAAAATACAAGCTTTTGGTATCGTAAGAAAAACCACAATGATGAAATAACCAAATTCAACATAAGGAGGCAGGGAAAGGAAAAGATCAGTGACAACCCCATAGACATTATTTGCTTCAAGGGTTTTGTCTTGAGGCATTGCAGCAACAACCCACAAGCAAATTTTGCAATCATTTGAACAACTCAAAAGATATCCTTCTTTGAATGGATTCCATGACAGCCCGTATCTTTCTTTATCATGACCCCTCAACCTCAAGTCAGGATCGCAAGAACCCCCTCTAGCATTCACCAGCTGCTTGGTACAGACGAATACATATACTTCAGAACCATTAGTCTTAGCAGAAACCAAAGCTTGGTTTTGATGCATACACCGAGCTCTATTCACTTCCTCATCAACATGTATTTTCTGAACAATTTCTATCTGCATTTACATAATATATAGTCAGATAAAATGCTCCTTAAGCAGAATATGATACATATAGGTAGCAATTAAGCCCTACACTTCTTAAAACCTAAAGATAAGAGAGAGTGTCTGAGCTAAAGGATGATAAGAGATGCTCTTCCAAATTGTTGGATCGATTTGAACAATTGAACAAAAATAATCAAAATGTAAATGCAAGAACACCAAGATTTTTTGGTTGATAACAGGAATACCACAAACAAACACTGGACATCAGTTGACACAAACACTGGACATCAGAATATTGAACGGTTCATTCATAGATCATACCATAAATACAGCAACAAAAACAACAAACATGGGATGACTCTGCATTGATTTAATTTGTCCAGATGCTGAATTTAGCTGCATTAGAAAATAATCTATTAGCTAAATTTCTGCACTTTAATATAGTTCAAGAAAGACAATGGACAGAAGGCTTCAACTAAAGAAGAAAAGAACTCTAGAAAAAATGTAAAGAAAAGACCAATTTTATGGGCAAACTCGAAGAATTGCAGTACAAATTCATGTGATACTCACAACTTTGCAAGAACATAATAATACAAAAAAGTGAGCATTTCTCTTAATGCTATAAAAATGAACAAAAATACCAATAATAGTGATTATTTAAATGATTATACCTTGCTAAAATGATCATTTCAATCAATCTCTTTCTCGATCTCATATGTCAGATGAAGAAAACTTCAAACCCTACCAAAACAAACAAACCAAATAGGGTCAGAAAATTAGTTGGATGCATAAGAGATTAACACCAATCAGAGACTAAAGTTTAAATGAGAAACATCATATGGATTTGATTCTTGCTATTCTTAGTTTTTACTTCAAATGGAATTTCAAGTTCTCCTATTTGTTTCCAGTACTTCAAGCACACATGTAACGATTTTCTGTAATTTTAAGGGTGAAAATAAGTTTTAAGCCAAAAATTGATATAAGAAATCAAATAAATGTTAAGGACAAAATGATGGGCAGCACCATCTTTTCAATTGAAAAATGCAGAGGGGACAAATGAAATTAAGATGCAGCAAGAAATACATGCAGCAGTCATTAGATGCCAAACGGATTGTGAGATGATAATGCAAGACTTAAACTTATGATTCTTTAGCATGATAACATTGGTGGTATATCAAACAATCCATATTAAAGAACACCTGCATTTTTTATATCGACATTTAGCCAAACAAAATTTATAAGCCAAAACAAATTGTTCATATCCTAGAGTTTGAAAAATTATAAAGTAAATAAAAAGAAACAAACATGCTTTCCATTTTAACACAGATTTATAGTTCTATCTTGTTCACTTAACTGGTTTCTTTTCTTTTACTACAAAAAAAGATTCAGAAGCAAGAATTATATATGTTAGGAATGGCCAATGTTATGTATAAGCTGCAAGAATGAATTCGACAAAGAATTCCTGGCTGATACTGAATAAGTCTGCAATGTTGAAGAAGTTAATGAATTTTAGAAGAACAAATTTTACTTTATAATACCCTATATATTATTAGACTTTATTTTAAAGATTCAGAAGATAAAATAGTTAATTTTTCTCAGAAAATGCAAAAACTTTTACTGTGAAAATCACTGCTCAAAGCACTTGGATACTTATATAATTATACTGAGTCACAATTTGCAAATCAATTCTGCAGCATACATCTGTAGTTTTCCAGGTTGTAAATGAGTTGAGGAAATTAAAGTTTTACAAAATCAGCATATATAAAATTGATTAACAATAAGTAAGAACTGTTTATGCTTTTTCTAAGGAACTACATAAAATTGAATTATATCCTATTTGTGCCAAAAATTGAAATATGACAAAAGAATAAATTAATACCTTGCACAAATCTTCTTCCTCCTGCATCAACTTCATTTAGCTTAGCTTCACAGACGAAGCACCATATCGATTCTTCAGTATCATTTGGATTTTGTGTAACATCTAATCTGAGTTGCTCCACGCCTTCATCAACCCAAGACAAAGCACCATATCGATTCTTCATAATCTTGATTTGTTAGCAAAATCGAAACGAAAAAGCAATATAAAAAACACCTAGATAAACCCAAAATCTTGAATAGCCCTAAATTTCTTCAAAAATGTAACTGGTGTGGGATTTCAAACCCCGATTTACACTAATCTATATGCATCGAAGATTAAAAAATTGCAAATAAAAGCAAAATCACAACTACAAAATTGGGCAAAAAGCACAGATCTTGCAAACTAACTACTTACGTTCAAATGTCGTCGACGGTGCATGGGCTCTACACACAGACAGAGAGAAGGCTCTACACACAAACGGAGAGAAACGATGAGAAGGTAATCTTAGGTTTTGAAAATGAGATAACACTAGGCCACAAAATTTGGTCAAAAGAAATTTTTGTCTGAGTATTATTTTTGGGAGCTAGACAATAAATGCAAAATTTGAATTTGAATTTGAGAAAAATACAAAAGTGGGACCCACTATTATTCAAAAACTGCGGCTACCTTTGTAGATGAATTTTTTATGTGGGTCCTTGACTGATTGACAATGAATGGTGGCATGGTTTATTTCAATTTTGTACGCCATTCTACCAGCTTTCTTGGCAGATTTTTTTCTTCCCCCTTTGCTTGAGCAGGAAATTGGGGCAGCGTTTTAGGCGGGATTTACTATTCTACTATCCTTCTTTTATATAAAGATAGATTATGTGAAAAAATTGAAAAAAAATAAAAAAAAATCATTTCACTGATTAGTCAAATCAAACTGTTTTGTGGATCTTATAATAATATTTATGCACTTGCTACATAAGCAACATAGAGACTAAAGGTACTTCTAAAAATCATGAAATTATAAGAGAGTGGAAAAGATAACTACAACGTAAAAATAATGAAGTGTGAACAACCGTAAATTGTTCTCCCGAAGTTTTCATTTAGCAAAGCCAAACATTCTTGTAAAGCTAAAATATACATAAGTTCTTGTTCAATTAGATTTGGGATAGCTCTATAAACTCCGATCCCCAAGTTCCAGTACTTAATATGAAGATTTAGAATAGAGTCAAATGCAAATAAAATTCATTATTTCATTAAGTTGAAGCTCTAGAAACATAGTTTTATTTAAAAGATCTTAGTTTTCATAAATAAATATCTCAGAAGCTATAAATCTATTCAAACTTCGATAAAACTTTGAAAATAAAATATAATAATGACCATATATTCCTTGCTTAAAAGCCACCTACTGATTTTAAAATCAAGAAACAGTATTTGAGAGTTCAGCTGAAATGTATTACAACATCAACTAAAAGTTCAAGAAACACAAAATTTTCACATGCCAGTGCAACATAGAAAATTGTCTCATTGTATCATGTATATGGTTTTTAGATGTATCATGTATATGGAAGAGAGAATCCAATTATGACAATTTTTACGAACCCATATCTCAATTTACTCAAACTAGGCTAAAACATGGAGAAGAAAAAAGTGATATACCTTTGCAAATTGCTCCCACCACTAGTCATCTGCCGCAATGAATTGGATCGAGGGATCGATCATTATTACCCTCTGCATCAATCTCATTCATGCAATCAACTAACAGTGAAATTTGATACAACAATAATAAACGCATATAAAGACTATAAACGTATCTCATTCCTCGAGTTTGCAGATGCCATGTTTTACATATTTACTCTGAGGAAGTCGAGACTCAAGACCAATCAGTGAGAAGGGGGGGGGGGGGGGTGAGAAAAAAAAAAAGAACTAACTCCAAGAGGCACTTTAGCTTGAAACTTGCCCCCGAGAAAAATCCTTTAATAGAATCAACAACTTATGCTGACCAAAGGGTGGCACTTTAAGCTTTTTGAATATAAGCATTTCCCTTAGTTTCATTTATGTATTTATCTGAGCTTGTATCATTTATATAAATATCCGAGGTATTAACTAAAATTCAAGTCCTGCTTAAAATAGAAGAACGAAAATTGAAGATGTTAATTGCAATACTGTTGTAACCAATATATAAATGTACAATACTTCTAGTTTAGGACTAAAACATATTAATACCTTCATGTCAGCCATGCCCAATTTTTGGTTATTTTGCTTTTTAGTTTGCCATAACGCGACAAAACTGCTCTCTTTTATGCAGTCGTGAATTGAGACATGGTACACTTCAAAGGAATGTAACGCCTTAGGCCATCTCCAACTGAAGTCAGCTTTACGCTAAAATATAGTTTCTCTCACTCTATCTTCATAACTCATCTCCAACCCAGAACTTCAAATTTCACACCAAATAAGTTTAATATAACTCATATCAAACCCAAAACTTCAAATTTCACATCAAATAAACATAATATTTTTATTTTTCTTTTTTAACATACTTTTTATTATTATTATATTTGAAATATTTATTTGATCATTAAAATAAAACGAGAAATACACCAAATATATTTATTTCACTAATTCAATTCTCGGAATTTGAATGTTGTTCCCAAAAATGTTCAATTAAAGCATTTCGGAGTGCAATGTGAGCCTCCTTATCCTTAATTTGACGATGACGAGCGAGAAACTCCTGGAAACGAACATTTTCATCTACAACCATCTCAACTCGTGGGCTCGGTGCTTCTACCCAATCTCGAATAGGTGCTTCAACATCACGTTCATCCTGTATGATCATGTTGTGCATAATGATGCATGCAGTCAAGATATCGTGTAAGATGCTTTTCTTCCAAAATCGTGACGGTCTTGCAATAATTTCGAACCTAGATTGTAAAACCCCAAATGCCCGTTCAACGTCTTTTCTATAGCTTTCTTGTTTCATTGCGAAATATTTTTTCTTTGGTCCACGTGGCTCGTGAATTGTTTGTACGAGAGTGGCCCACTTTGGATATATACCATCAGCTAAATAGTAACCCATATTGTATTCACGTCCCTGTATGACGTAATTAGCGGGCGGAGCAATACCTTTAGCGAGGTTGGAAAATAGATGAGAGGCCTCTAAAACATTGATGTCGTTGTTTGAACCTGGCATACCAAAGTATGCGTGCCATATCCAAAGATCATAATCGGCTACGGCCTCTAAGACAATGGTTGGTGATCCTCTTCGTCCTGCGTATTGGCCCGCCCATGCAGTTTGACAATTTTTCCACTTCCAATGCATACAGTCAAGACTACCCAACATTCCGGGCAAACCACGTTTTTGACCAACGTGAAGAAGCCGTGCAATGTCATTAGTGTTGGGTGAACGCAAATAACGGCTTCCAAATACCTCCACGACTGCACGACAAAACCTTTTCAAACTTTCAATAGTTGTTGACTCACCAATCTTGCAACACTCATCAGTTGCATCCGCCGTAATGCCATATGCCAGCATCCGAAATACGGCAGTAATCTTTTGGAGAGAGGACAACCCTAGCCTACCCAGTCCATTCCTTTTCTGAACAAAGTAACTATCATGCACCTCCACAGACTGCACTATGCGTAAGAATAAATTTCTTGACATGCGATAACGTCGTCGAAACAACTTTTCGTCGTACTGTGGGTTCGGTGCGAAGTAGTCGTTGAACAATCGTTCATGGGCAGACTCTCTATCGCGATTTATGACAATGTGTCCAGGAATCGAGCCGCCATGTGTTGGTGGAGTTTGTTGCTGTTCGACCATTTCAGTTAGAAGGATGTTGTTATTCAAATACATGCGAACCACAGCATCATGACGGGCCTCAAGTGCCTCAAGGTCGTTCATGATCTGTTCGTCTTTGTCATGAACACTGTCGTTTACATTGGAAGATCCGCCAACATTGAAATTCATTTTTGCGAGACGTAAAATTGATGTATGAATTTTGAAGTGTTAGATATGAATGATGAATTGTATATTATGTACTCACCTTTTATAATTGCATTTTCATTGATAAGGTTAATTTGTGTGAACCAATCTCAATGGTAGATCAGATTACGGGAGATATAAGCCGTTGATGAGAATATTTTCATCTGATTCATTCAAGATAACTTCGTTTTGCGTACTTCAATCCTAGCCGTTGACCAGAATGCATGAAATATGAACCGTTAGAATGGATTCCTTATCTATATCATGCCAGAATAACTTCGATTTGTGTAATTTGCTCCCAGCCATTGATAAGATCAAAAGAGATCTGAACCGTTAGATTAAATCAAATATCTCTGTCATGTCAGCCTTACTTTGCTTTACGTACTTTAATCCCAGCCATTGATCAGATTACAAGATATCTGAGCCGTTAAATTAAATTAAATATCTCTGTCATGTCAGCCTTACTTTGATGTACGTACTTCAATCCCAGCCATCGATCAGAAAGTACAAGATCTGAGCCGTTAGATTAGATGAAATAATTTACCATGTCAGGATAACATCGAAGATCACAATTTAATCACAGCCATAAATCAGATTGCAAGAGATCTGAGTCGTTAGATGAGATCGTGTTATCAAATCTATCCAAGACATCAATTGCATTATAAATAAACAAGTCTCCAATTCATATTTCCATAACAATATCACCATTTAGCAATTACAAAAAAAAAAAAAAAAGAGTATCAGCAAGCGTGCCTCATACAATGTTGAAGAAGACATTCATTTGTGTAGTGTATATTTGGATATTTCTCAAAACCCGATTGTTGGTATTAATCAGTCAAAAGATCGTTTCTGGAGCCGCATCGAGTTGGAGTATAATAGTTCATTACCAACACATATTACTCAGTCCCGACCTTTAAGATCACTGCAATCCCGTTTCACATTGATCAATGCATCCATTAGTAAACTACGTGGGTGCATACGTCAAGTGGAAAATTTAAACCCAAGCGGAGCATCCGAACAAGACATTGTAAGTGCATTTATTACAAAAAGTTCAATTTGTATGTTACAATTAACTTTAATGTAATAAATTTATCATATCAATTTGCAGATAGATCGAGCTAAAATATTATTATGCCAAGACGAAAAATTCAAGAAATGATTTAAATTCGATCACGTGTGGCCTATCCTTAAGGATAGTGAAAAATTTGGAAAAGATGTTCAAGTGGAGTTACCCGACTTTCATAACCAGAAAACATACTCTGGATCTGCACACGTGGATTCCCCAATTTCTGATTCCCCAACATCAGGATATCAAGGATTGTCTTCATTTTCTCTAGATATTAATGAAGACAATGCCAGTGACATTCCAAGCCAACGACCCATTGGGATAAAAAAAGCTAAGGAGAAAAGGAAAAAAGAAGAAAATTCCTCAAAAATCATTGCAAGTATCATGAAGGAGCAACGGGAGCTCGCGGAAGTCATCCGCAAGGGGAATGAGGACAGACTGAAAAACTACGAAATTCAAAGGGCTCGAATGCAATCGGCTGAATATTGTTCTGATAATACCATTCTAGCCAAAGACTTGAACTCCATTGCAGATCCGGAGCTAAGGGAGTTTTTTCGAAATGAACAAAAAAGAATCATGCTGAAAAGAAGTGAAGAAAGTTCAGTAACTCCATATGGTCGTTTTTTTTACGATCTTGGAGGATCTGGATCCGATCTACCTGATTATTAGATTGTTATTTTTTAAGTACCTTCCATCGTATTTTAATTTTCAATGTCTATGTCACCGTACTAATTATGGTTCCAAGTTCCTAAATATTGTTGAGTAATCTATTTTGTTGTCATTTAATTTTAATGTTTTGATTTATAATAAGTTAATTATGTGGTAAAAATAATGGACAAATAAGAAACAAAAATTAAAATAAATTTCAATATAAATGAAATAACCATTGTTTTTACTACAACAAAATAAATTAAAATGCAATTTCTAAATAATTTTTTTGGGACCAAAATTGAATTATATTCATCAAATAACTATGTGTTCAAAATAAGGAAAAAAAAAAAAAGGGCAAAACTGAAATTCAAATCAATATTTGAGATAAAATTGAACAAAAATAAAGTTTGGGACAAAATTGGGGCAACAGCATAGTTGTCCCAATTTTTATACAGTCTGCTACAGTGGCACGCCATATGGCGTGCCACTGTAGCAGACGTGCCACTGTAGCAAACTTCATTTTAAGGTCCAAGTTGAAGTCACGGTTGGAGCAAGAAAATGGCACTATTTTGAAGTTTCACTACTAAATGCAGTAGGGTTGGAGATGCCCTTACCATATATAATTTTTTGCCAGTAGGGATATAAAAGAAGGATGCAAACCAAATCTGAATCAAATCAAATCACAACCAACTCAGTACAGATTTAACAACCTATCACAGAACTTTCTTCTATTATTTTTAGGTTTCCTAAATCCTCTATTGTTTAGGTGCAAGCCTAAGAATGTAATTCAAATAGTTCCCATCCTCTGTTAATGGCACAGAAGGCATCTGGCAAGAGGACCATATCCTGTTATTTCTTCACCCCCATCCTATTGACATCTACAGGGTTTCAACTTATGATCCATCAAAACCCAGCAGTTTCATTTAACCCATCCATTACCTCTCACTGACTTGCTTGAATCTGATGAAGTTTCGGATAACTTTTTCTACAAAATGACACCATCATCGACAATTGAATCCACGTTAGCTACTTGAAGAAACTTCACCAAATTTCCAGATAAGGAAAACCCAGTTTCAAATTGAAATTAGAAATTTCGTGGGTTGAAGAAAATGGTCTAGATTTCGTGAATGGATTTGTTGGCGTAAATTCAGAGCTAATAACTGCCTAATTTTAAAACACTTTGGTAGATATCTCCCAAAAATCATGGTAACTCTTTTAAAAAAAAAAAAAAAAATTCAAAGGAAAAATATAAATTCGTTTACCAAAACGAGTGGTCAATGCGGCTGTGCATCCGGCTAAGGTGGTGGTAACCGCCGTGCATCCAACGGAACTCCACTGTCTAAAGTAACTCCCACTGCTATACGGGTTAAGAATCTTGGCAAAGGAGCCGGGATTGAAGACGTACCACCCGAACCATAAAAGGAAAGTCCCTAACACCACCAGTGAAGCATTATGGCCTTGCAAAGCCAGCGCAGCGCCGGTGATCGAACCGACCTATTCTCAGACCTTCAATCATTGCACCATAAAAACTAGCGATCCCACCAACCATATGAACAACACTCAACCCAACAAAATCGATGACTCCGGACCCACATAGCAGATGTTCTGTATTGTTTGCACTGGCCCAACCATCCGATGACCAGAACCAGTAAGAAACTATGGGGTATACAAAGCCAGTGTGGAAAGAATAGTAAATTAAGCAACGATTTGCCTGTGAATTCTATATTTTTTGAGAATGGAAATAGCAATGGACTATTTGAAACTAATGAAACGCATTTCAATGCAATTATGCAACCTAAATGAGAGAACTGCCCATTACTAAAATATACCCATTACCACTCTCAACCACAGACGTGGGCAACAAACTTATAAAAAAAAAAAAAAAAAAAATTGGAAAAATAAATAAATAAGAAAATTTGATTATATGGGCAGAAATTCAATTTAGTAATTAAAATCTTTGACAATTGAGATTCTGATCAAAATTAATTTATCAAAATCTCAGTTGTTATTAAGAATATAGATGTCAGGTCTGCAAACCTTTTTTTTTTTTTTTTTTTTACATAGGGATGGAGTGGAGGGGGAGGGGGATGAGACTTGAACCTTGGAGCTAAGCCACAGGGCTGGGGCAAACTTGAACATTACAACCGCTTGGACAAACCCCCAAGTCCCGTCAGGTCTGCAAACTTGAGTATTAGAAATTGAGAGTCACATTCGGATGAAAAATCATAATATGAATTTAATTTTCGTCAAAATTTTGGGATGAAATCATATGATAATCCGGGCTCTTTTCTTCTTAACAAAGAATTTTTCTGAAACCATATAAGATTAAATCTAAATATTTTTGACGAATAATTATTCACCACCCCAAAAAATAAAAAAAGAACACTCGCATTACTTAGATGTTTTATTAATAACAATAATATTAATAAATAAAAAGAGGAGCATGGACTCAACCTCCAACAAAAAAATAAAATAAATAATCCCATCTGGTCAGTACAAATTTGATCAATCCCAAACCTTCAACCTTGAACACTTACCATGTCATCAAAGGTAAGATTATGTAACCCCGAGCTTATTTTTTACACCGAAAATAATTTATACCTCGAGCACTTGCTCAATCCCTCTATTCTAGGAATGCAACTCGAGGCTATTAATGATTGAGGTACTTTCCTCGTAAGCCAAATGTTGTTTCCTAACCTCGCTAGGACCTGTGGTCCTTCATAGTCATAACCTTACACAACTACTGCAGTCCTACAACCTTATCCGAAAATCCACCTTTGGGACTCCTACTCTTAGTAGGACTTATGAGTCCTTAATATTTACAGGCGTCCTAATCATTTCTGGATTATCCTACCTACCTCTACAAATCAGATGGGTTTCAACCAAAATTCAGGTATACAATAGTTTTTCAGTTCATAGCCTCTTGTATAAACATTTTTCTCCATCTTTACTGATTTAAGAATTGGAATGGTAACAAGGACATACCTTACCACCTTTGTTTAAGCTATTCGAAGATCCAGATTGTACTCTTTCATTGATCAAGGTTGGGAAATTACAGGTGCATATTTTTGGCATCATCATTAACACCGTTTGTGGGAAACATTACTAAAAGTCATGATTAATACACGTTGCAGACCTCCACCAGCAAGTTTCCCCGCTCAAGATCAGCCTCTTATTGAGGAGACGCTTGTCCCCCCAACTCTGCCAAAAAATCAGGGATCCCAACCCCTGCCTGTTGTCGCTACCCAGGTAGCATTGGAAGAACGTTGTCAACAGGTTGTCGCATTGACTCAGTTGTTAACCCAACAGAGTCAACGCGCTCCACCAATACTAGAAGAAGGGAATGTTTCACAGGCCCGAGCTCAAAACCATGGGCACAATGGTGTTGGGGTAGGTTCCTCAAGGCTATCTCGATCACCCCGGTTATATGAAGCTCAAGAATAGTTACCATGCCCCCTACTGAGCTTGCAAGAATCGTTCAGGATGGAATAGTAGCAGGTATGCGCCAGAACTCAAGTTCCAACAGGTTTCACCCCCAATACACCATTCACGCCAAAGGTATTGGCCTACCTACTGCCAGACGTTCAAATATCCAAGAATCAAAGATTATGATGGTACGACCGACCTTGTGAATCACCTCAACATATACACTGACGTCATTAACTTACAAGTTGCTCCTGATCTGGTTATGTGCAAGGCCTTCCCCAAAACACTAACCAATGCTACCAAGGATTGGTTCTCAACCCTTAAGCCCAATTCTATTCCCTCATTTGTAGGTCTTGCTAACAAGTTCTCAGGCTCATCCTTGGTGTCCCCAAGCTCAGTCCTCAAGGTCTCATCCTCCCTTTTCAGACGCTCCTTTTCATCTCGCATCGGGCAATGGACTATCCCAACCCCTCGAACCTCTCAGAGGTTTCTACTGACCTTAGGACTATACTTTGGGCAACCGTCAAAGCATGCAAAGCAAAAACGTAGTAAGCTTAGGATAAAACGATAAACAAAAAATAAAGTTAAGAATTAGGTATCAGGGGAGGGATAGTCCTGGGAACCCTGGTGTGAGGAGCCCCCGAAGAATCCCTAGGGCCGCTAGGCTGGGTTCCATGACCCTGTGCTCTCTTATTGCCATTCTTCTACATTTGGGGTCGAGCAGAAGTACCCCCGTCTTCCCTTTAGTGAAATTCCAAAGATTGGCAGGGTCAAACGTACAAAAATAATTAGCATGAGCAATAGCCTAGCAAAAACAAAATAAAAACACAAGGATAAGAACTACACTCCTACCCCTGACGTTTCTGGCACGAGCAATATCAAGAACCTCATCCCCAAGGAGGTCATCCAAGTTATGTGCTAGAGGCTCGATGTCCTCCAACATCTGTCTATCCAATTCTAAGACCTGGAAATAGGCTTGCTCCTTATTAAATTTGACAATATTCGGGACAATCCACCTCGGCCAAAAAGGGTGCTTGATGTGACGACCCCAAAATTTATTTATTTTATTATTATTTTTTTACAAGAGGCTACCAATCGCCTAAAACGAGCTGAGAACATAGCTGCAGGAGACTACTAGTAGCGTATTTTCACAAATCGGGCAGATTTACTACATTTACCAAAAAACTAATTTTAAACTTATTTTGAACCATTTTAATTATTGTAAACAATGAGTTTACCGAACTAAACTTTTACGGTCATTACAAGTCAAAATAGTTTCAACACTACATAAGAATTATACTTAAACATTAAGCGGAACTTTAAAATATAAGGCCCATTCTTTTCATAAACATGCACTTTACATCTCAAAATTAAGCCCGAACTAATAATTTACTCTTAAATGTAAAGTGAGTAATATTTACATTCCAAAATTAGTTCAAGCTATAGGGAAGCTTAACCCTTAAACATTTTTAGTTACCAATAAGTACTCTTCTTTCTCGGCCAGCATTCTCTAGAAGAAATTCACACACTTATGAAATAAATGCTTCATTACTTATAAAAAGAGACATAAAACAACTATGAACCACAAGATCCAGTGAATAAAACTTGTTACATGTAATGATATATTAATTTCAACATAAAATGTGTGAAAATCATACATGTATCGTCATCAACATTCTATTATGAATACTTAACATACTTTCTATTTTAAATATCTTCTAATTTATACTTCATCAATTAGCCTCAATATCTCATAATATTTCTATTATCAACTCTTTGAATTCAAGATTTCTTAACTTATAAATAAACAACCTCAAGAACCGTATTTTATAACATATAACCCATCAATACAGTTATTCCATAAGACAACAATTCACGAGTGAAAATATTTTTCACTTTTCTCATGTTTTCTTTCTTTCTTTCTTTTTTCTATTATTTTCTATCCTTTCTTAGTAAAGTGATATGCAAGATTCTTATTAATGGCATATTTCACTTTTTCTTTCTTTCTTTGAAAATCATATACATGAGTCAAAACATCTTTTTCATTTTATCATGTTTATTTTCTTTTACTATCATTCTTTCACTCTTTGAAAGTAATATGCACAAGTGATTATGTTTTTCACTTTTCATAGTTTCTTCATCTTTTATCTTTTGGGCCCTTCCCATATTATGATTGTATAATGGTACTTTCTATAATCACAAGGTTACTAGAGTATTGTTTTATATTCACGAGTACACTAACTCGATTATTCTTTAGAGTACTTTGTTCACGAGAATGCTAGCTCAAATGAGACTTGCTCCCAAGGGCGCCTAAAATATGGACTTGCTCCCTAGGTAGGGGTGGGCGTCGAGTGGTTCGGTTTGGGTATCTCAAGAACCGGAACTGAACCATACTTTTTCGGTTCTTGTAAAATGGAACTATTCGGTTCTATTGAATCGCAAGAATCAAACCAGAACCAAACCATTCGGTTTCAATTCTAATTCGGTTCTACAATAATAATTATTTTTCGAGAGCCTTATCGAGGAGCATCAGTCCTCGGGAAGTGAGTCAATAACCAGAAATAAACTTATACCGAATATACCAAGATAAAAGATTACGAAAATTCTTTCATCCCAAAGAAAGTATAGGATTCTCCATGAAACGGAAGATATTCATAAACAAAAATAGGAAACAAATGGCCTAGAAGGTTTTTCAAGCATGACGGTATAGTAAACTTTTGGGATGAATCATGAGTTTTAAATGCATTATTATTAATTATTTTATATTTGTATTTAAATATTTAATTAACTCCATCGTGGTCATTTACAACTTCGCTCATTAATAAGTTAGTCTCATTCGATTTTCATTTACTAAGAATTTCAGTCCAAGTGTGAAGTTAAAGATTACAATGAGGTAGAGACGTAACAGATTTCATAAAAAGAAATTAATTCACTTTACCCAAAAAAATTACAAAATCTTTTGATTTTTACTTTTAGTACAACCAATTAAGATCATATAAAAAAAACAAGGATCAAAGACCGGTTCTAACTTCGATTTTTTGGTTCTAAAGGCGGAACCGAGAATTGAATCGAAAACCAATCGGTTCTCGGTTCCAAAACCGATTTCCTATTTTATTTTTTTAAAATCATACGGTTCCGATTTTTTTTATTCGGTTCCGGTTTGGTCATATCAGTTCCAATTTTTTTGCCCACTAGGTGTACAACTTAAATAAGGACTTCTTAGTTATTCATGATCATTACTTTAAACATGCTTTCTCTTTTAAATGTTTAATGATCATGAATGCATATGATGTTATAATGCAAACACTGAACATCAAATATCATACTATCATCACTTGAGAGATAATATACATAATTATAACATACTTTGCTCTTTAATATTAAATGATTATGAATGCTAGTGATGATAAGATGTAACGTGATGTAATGTCATAATAATCATAGTTTATAGACTTAGCACACAATCAACTTCTCAAACTTATCTAATATTATCATATTGCATAAATCATATTTTAACATATAAGAGACTAAGGCTTCATATTTTGCAACATCAATAATCCCCTCTTATAGTTCTTATGGTCTAAATCATTTTCTTTCATATTTAGCACTCATAAATCTCAAATATAAAATAAATATAGAAGCCAAATTTTTCTGATACCCCCAAGTCTTAGGTATAAATTGATCTCCCACTTATGAAATCTAAACATAAAGTCTACTCTATGTTTACTTAATGGCAGTACTCATTTACCGTTACTTATAAATCATAAAACATATCTCAAGCATATAACAAGATATATTCCTAAATTCCACATCATTTAACATCAAATTCTTAAGCTTCAACACCTACAAAGTGGTCTTTTAAGTGTGAAACTCTAATGGATTCTTAAAGCCTTTTTGAATCCTCTTATCCAAATCTCAATCATATGCTTAAGCAAGAAGACAATACTTTGCCCAACAATAAGTTTTACTTATAAATCAAAGCATCGTTAAATATCAAAAAACCCAAAAATTCAATTCTTTCTTCTTGCTACTATGAAACTCAACTATATATCTAACTCAAAAAATTAAGATTTTGATATTTGTATATAACAAACATGATTCAATCATGAAATAGAACATGATCTAGTATCCAAATTTCAACTAAATCAATATTTTCCCAAATAAATAATATCTATTGTTGACCACAAAATCCGGCTGGACTTTGGACCAACACGTCTCAGCTCCTCCCTCTTTGACACGTGGATCTCCTGCACACTAGGACAGACAGTCAGCTTGCAAAGGGGGCCGAGGTGGCTCCCATTTGCACTTCGATGCCTAAGTCAGTACTCATTTTAGGCGAATATATATATATTGGGTGCGGGAAATATAAGTGTGTAAAAGAGAGAAAAGGGAGTGAGAGAAATATAGAGTTAAGAGTGAGAAATTGCTAACCCCTTACTTGGAGACAATTGCGCTTCCTTTATAGAGGAACTTCTTGTCTTGGATCACGACACGTGGCATACTTTACACTTGTCATCACCCTAGCTTATGGATGTGACAATCTTGCTTTTCAACCGCAATCATTGCTACATTTCGTAGGGGATGGGCGCCTGTCACGTCTGGGTAAAGGCAGTGTCCCATCACTGACTCCATCTCTCTCTTCTGGTCAACGTCATAAAGCGCCCCGGCTGAGTATAAAGCACATCGGCTGGGCGTTAACCAAGTCGGCTAAAGAGGTTTGCTTGACATACCACCTCGGCATTCATCTCAAGGTGATATTCCAGGCCTCAGCTGTGGGTCAAGGTCCATTGGGCCACTATTGGGCCTTCGCTGGTGGATCACTGTACCTTTCTTTGGGCCAGGAGTCAACACTAGTCCCTCAAATCCGAAGGGATCATTCATGGTCGTGTAGGATTTGCCATGATTTCACAGCATTAACTTTTTAGGGATTCAATAATGAAATTCCTTAGGTAAGGCTCGGATCCATATCATAGCCGACCTTCTGCCTCGAATTTTCTCTTCCTGCTGGCCAGGATCATACCAGCGCATTTCCTAGGCGGCGCATTCAATCCGGAGGAGCTATCGGTATTTATTTCCAAGGAATATATATATAAAATGGGAGGGGGGCAGCATTTCGAAACGTGTGGCATGCACTGTGGTAGCTGAACGGTTTTTATCCCTCCCTTTGAAGGCTGGCGCTTTGATTAGCTCATTTTCCAAGAAGCATGGGTTACCCACATTAATCATGCGGCTCACGAAACTTAAAGGAATCTAGACCGTTAGGATGCCTATAAATCCTTCTTCATTTTACCATTTCACCTTTTACCATTTTCTTAAAATCTTTGCAGCCATACTTTCGCGAAAACTTGCGCCGTCTCTCTCTTCCTTGCGAGTTTCGTGTCTTTTTCTTCAAGGGTTTTCTACCCAGCATCCACCCTTAACGTTCCACAGTTTTCCTTGGCGAGTTCTTCATTTCAAGTGCACAGTGTCAAGCATTCGTCTTTTGAAGGTAAATCTCTTGATTCCTGTATATGCAAGACTTTCTTATTTTTAGTTTCTCATTGTGGGTTTGAGAACTTTATTTTTGCACTTTGTTTTTCTTTTGTTGAGTCTGACTCTCTTTTAAAACAAAAAGAAAAAACAATGGAAAGAGTTGAGGGAACGGGTTCACAGGAAATGTTAGCGATGGCGGTTCCCATCAGAGGTTTCTGCCCCATCTCTTTATCAGTTTTTAGTTCCCGTTTCTTTAGGGAGCAGGTTAAGAGGAGAAATAGAAAAACCAGTGGCATAATTCATTTGAGTGATTCTGACAGCGAAGAAGAAAAACACTAGAACTACATGGCTCATCTGTTATCTGAGGAGGAATCCGCGCTTAGGGAACTCCGAAGCAAACGAGATAGGGACTTGGGAGGAGAAATGGCGGCGGGCTCCTCTTCAGGTCACCAGGACCTCGGCTTGATCGTTAGGGCACCGTTTAGGGCGCATAGGGAAGAGTTGGGTTTGACTGCCGAGGAGATCGCTCAGGTAGAAGATTGGGTTGACCAGGTCAACAAAGTTTCGGGCTATCATGTCGACCCCGATCCAAACCCAGAGTCATGGGAAAGCAGTGAGGTTGCTACTGAAATCTGAAGGATCGATTTGGCCTCGGCTTCGACAAAATTCAGGTTGCCAGAAGGGGTCCATCTGGTGCTTCCTACCCCTTCCTGCCGACCTTGCAGCTCTCCCCCGGGTCAGGCGGCTATATGCCACGATGCCCTTTCTTGTGGGATGAGGCTCCCCCTGCATCCCTTTTTCAGGGCACTGCTTAGGAGCTATAACTTGTGCCCCTACCAGCTGGCCCCCAACTTCTGGACTCAGGCTGTGGGGACTTGGTTGGAGTGGCAAGAGGTCAACCCGGATCATCCCATCTCACTGCACATCATTCACACTCTCTATACTTTGAAGAAATCAGTTAGGAGGGAGAGAGACGTGAGATCGGATGTTAAGGATTGGTATTATTTGTCCCCCAGAGGTTCTTATACTCCCGTTATTACCGGTCACCCTACCTCAATAAAGAACTGGAGGAACCAGTGGTCCTGGGTTGCTGGGGAGTGGCAGAGTTCCCCTGTGGACCCTAGTCCAGAAATTACAGTTCCCCGAACTCTTTCCCTACCTAGCGAGTCTTATATTTGCTTTAGAGTCTTTAAGTGTCATGCATCTTTTGCTGTTTCACCCATACTCACTTTTCTTGACTGCTTTTTAACATATTATTGGCTTATGGCAGGGGACACTTTTGCCCATCTCCTCCCTGACGCGGATCTAGCGGCAGTGAGGCGTCTATTTGCCTACAAGGGCACTTTCCAAGGGGTCATACAACAGAACAAATTATTCGTTAAGCACGGTCTTATGCGAGCTATGAGTAAGTTCGCCTCTTTATTGCTGTTACATCTTGTGTTTGTTCCTTCTTCTTTTTTTTTTATTTTTTTTTTTTTATATATAACCCCCATTGTCCTCCTTTCCTTGCTAGGTTCCAAAGAATTTTCAAAGATTTCTTTGAAGGGCCTCATGGCTACAAAGGTTCCTCCAGCTCTGCGCCATGGGAGCGAGGTTGAAAGAAAGCAGAAAGCGGTCTTGGCCGACCTGCAAATTGGGGTGGCCAGAGAAGTGTCTGAGAAGTCTGCTGCCCAACTTCAGGGCCCTCTCCCAGCTCTACTACCACCGCCCACTTTGCACCCAGTGGGTCCCCAACAACCCAACATTGCTGGAGAGGCCGATCCTGAAAAAGGCGTTGCCAAAGGGAAAGGGAAGAGGTCGGATAGAGGCGGACCCAAGAGGGGCAGGGAGACTAAGGATCCCCCAGTGCCACCTTCCTTGTCCGAGGACATTTCTGAGCAAGCACTTGAGGAGGAGCCTGCTCCCTTAAAAAGGCTCAGAAGGGGAAAAGGCAAGGAGTCCACTTCCGCACCTCCGCCATCAATGATCGAGGAGCTGGAGGACGACCCATCCGTGCCCATGCCGGGCTTGGCTTATGAAGTTACACCGGAAGGGGCGGAAGAGCTTAAGCATATTAAAACCAGCATCCTCCCCAGAGATGTCACTTTAAACCCTTCATTGTTCGACTCTCCCAGTTCGCCTCCAGCCAGGGCGGCCTTAATTACTGAACATTTTTGGACAGAGGGTTGGGCTGCCTTTTCCTCCAGTGCTACTCCGTCTCGGAAGCTACTCGCTGCCAAGGCTATGAACGCCAGAACTCTGGCTCTCATTGACGAGGTAGAGTCCTCCGTGGAGGTAGCTCAACGAGATAAGAGGGATGCTGAGACTGCTCTCCGCCACGCTGACAATATGCTTAAGGAGATTAATGACCTTAAGGCCCAGCTGTCCATAGCCCGCAAATCTTCTTCAGAAGAGAGGGCTAATGCGAAGCGCCTCCAAGAGGACAATGACAAATTGAAGCATGACCTCCATGCCTCTGAATCAGACGTGGCAGTCTTGTGCAAGAAATTGGATGATTCCAACCGGGCACAGTCTATCGCCTCTGAGGCCCTGGCCGTCGCCAATGCAGCCAAGTCGAAGTTAGAAGTTGAAGTGGCAGAAGTAAACGAAAAGCTGGGGAGGGAACTGGAGGCCAGGAAGAAAGCTGAGGAGGACTACACTTCCCTGGAGAAACATATTGACTCCAAAATTTCTGAGGCCTTGGAGCGTACCATTGCGGCTAGGGTGCAGGAGGTTCTGGGTGAAGAAGTTTCTAAGGCAGTTCAGAACTTCAAAGATACTTTCGAAGATATCCCGGAATACGAGGCTATGCAGAGGGTCTTTGGGAACTTGGGGGCCAGAATGGCCTTAGGGGATGTGAAGGAAGCTTTTCCGACACTGGACCTGTCCTCCATTGAGGCTTTTTACCCCGAGCCTCAAGATGATCCTGCGGATCCTCTGGGCGTGTCTGATAAAGGCCCATTGGAAGATGTCCCTCCTCCACAATAATCCTCTTCTGCATTTGTTAGCTTTAGCTTTTTGTTTTCTTCTTTTCTTTCTTTTTGTAAGTCCCCCGGCACTTCATATTATACATTTCTCATTTTTATGAATGGAGCAGTTTATTCACATTTTGGTACAGCGACATTTTTTTTTCTTTACTGCTTAAACATGAGTATTTCCAAGTGCGAGTTTCATAATTGTAAGATGATATGTGGGACATTGTAAATGTCTGTTTGTAAATGTCTTAATTTGTGAAATGCACACATTGTAAATGTCTGTCTGTAAATGTCTTGATTTGTAAAGTGCACCTGATTTAGAGCACCTCGGACAAGCATAACTTAGTTCGGCTGGAGGGGCTCCTGTGCCTTTCCTCCTTGACCATTAGTCCAAGGCGATACCTAAACCTTTGGTCATGGATGGCCATATTTTGGGTGTGCTAGTCCCTCAAATCCGATGTGGTCATTCATGAGCGGATCGAGTTTGTCATCACTTTGCAGTAATAATTCTATTCAAGTTTAATCATTTGCTATACCCCCAGATCCGGCACAGTTGATGTACCTATTTTTGCTAATTAGATCTGATCTTGACCAACCTTTGAGCGATTTTACCTTAAAACCATGTGACATCTACATTTACAACTTTGTATGAGCCTCTGTTAATGTCGCAGTGTAAATTCACCGGAGTTCCTTGTTTTTGACAAAGATCCTGCCTGGCGGAGACGTGTTGTATTTGCGGCCAAAATAACATTAGAATTTTTTTACGTTTGTCTTTTATGCTTATGCGCACAGCACTTAGTATATATATATATATATATCTTGCAAACGCTTTGTCCGGATGTATGAACTAACTTAACGCACCAAGGATTTTGGTTTACGTGACAACATTTGGTTATATTTGGATGATTCCAAACATATTGCGCGGTGAATGACAGTGAAAGAGTGCAGCACCTTAGATTTGAGTGGTTCGAAGCATTTATTGTATTAAAACTCCCGTTCCTTACGTGGTGATCGTAGTTTAGCCTTATGAGAGTCCCTTGTCCTTAACAATTTTTTATGCATAGTGTGGACGTATGGCGTCATGACCAAAATAATTTTAGAATGTGCGTTTATCCATTATGGTTATCTAATAGAGATTGGCGTAACTCTTAACGCAGCTCGCCCACGATTTTTTGAAATAATACGATAATGTTGCAATCATGGAGGAATTTAGTTTTATTGAAAATAACGGCGAAGGTGGTCTGTGTTCCAAGGATTACATAGAGGTACTCCAGACAAGTCCTCAATTACGTATGTTCCGGGTACTACCTCGGCAACGACCTTGTAAGGGCCTTCCCAGTTAGGACCCAGAGTCCCTACTCCTGGCTCCTGTGTTGAAGGAAGAACCTTTTTGAGGACCAAGTCCCCAATATTAAAGCGTCGGCTCTTCACCCTTTTGTTGTAGTATCGAGCCATCTTTTTTCTGGTATTAGGCCATTACCTCTTGGGAATCATTCCGCTTTTCCATTAAGAAGTCTAAAGCGGCCCTTTGCGCTTCCTCGTTCCTAACTTCGTCATAATGCATTTGACGAAGCGAAGGGATTCCGATTTCGACGGGGCATACCGCCTCGGCTCCGTAAACCAGCGAGAAGGGTGTTTCACCAGTAGCGGTGTGCGAGGTGGTTCGAAGCGCCCATAACACTTGTGGTAGCTCGTCTACCCACGCGCCCTTTCTGAATTCCAACTTCCTTTTCAGGGTATTTTTTATGGTCTTGTTCACCGCTTCGACCTGCCCGTTGGCCTGTGGGTGTTGTGGAGATGAGAACAGCTTCCTGATTCCCAAATCGTCACACAACTCATCCACGCTTTTGTTTTTGAACTGTTTTGCATTGTCACTAACCAGCGAATGTGGTATCCCGAACCGGCGTTACCTCTTGGTATTTTTCCAAATGAACTTGGTGGTGTTGGCCTCGGTGATCTTCATCAAAGGTTCCGCTTCGACCCACTTGGTGAAGTAGTCAATTGCAACTATCGCAAAGCAATTGTTACCCGCTCCTCTAGGCATAGGTCCAATAATGTCAACCCCCCCACTTTGCGAAGGGCCAAGGGCTAGTCACCACAGTTAGTTCGTGATGCGGCTGATGTGGTATGGTCGCGTGTCTTTGGCAGATGCCCCAGCATGGTTTCCGCAGATGCCCTCATGGATTTCTCTCATCACATACTGCCCTTCCTCTGGTCCCACACATCTCAGCGAAGGGGAGGTGTAACTCCGCTTATAAAGTAGGTTGTCCAAGAGTACAAAATTCGCAGATTATTTCTGCAATTTTCGAGCTGCTTCTGACTCGTTTGGCACTATCTGATGTTAGTAAGGAAAGTCCCCTTGAAAACGTCACTGGCGGCCCTTCTTCTAAAGAAGCCAACTTTTCCCGCGCTCCTGCTTAGGATGCCTGTTTTTGTCATTGTCTTTTGTGAATCTTCATCTACTTCACCTTTGATCTTTATATGTGAATTTTATGTATTGCTCTGCTATACACAAGTAGTTCGTATTGTAAGATGGTCATCATTCAATATGAGATGGTCCATCATAGGATGAACATAGTTTAATACAGGATAGTCCGAAACTTGTGCCGGTCCTCGGAGTCACTGGTGGATGTGATAGTCCCTAAAATCTAAGCGCTAAAGACATTTATGTCCATCGCTTAGCTTTGACTGAATGGGTCACAACTCGTACTTCCCCGTGAATCCCCTGTTTACGTCCAGGGTGAATACATCGGGGCCATTTTTGGTTAAAAATCTAACATGGGCGATATGCCTTTAAATTGTACCGTACATACTGCCTCTGACCCCATGTGCCAGTGAGAATGGAGTTCCTCCTGTGGCGGTTTGCAAGGTAATTCTGATTCCCCATAGGGCTCATGGAAGTTTATTTACCATTGTTTCTTTAATTGACTCCAATTTCTTCTTCAGGTTGTTTCATAGATTTATCAACCAAGTATGCTTCACCCTCATCTAATAGAATATTCACTCCGGAGTTAAAGGAGGACATCCACCTAGGAGTCCCATGTATTCATGCTTTATAGCCTCGTTTGTAAGTACTCAGTTTGTTAGTCCGGGGTGGATTCCATTGAATGGGGAAATCCCTTATTTGTGGGGATTTGCTAAGCTATTCATGTTTACCTGGAATTATGCTTGTTAGCAGCCCCTAGCGAGGACTTAGATCAATGATCTTATTCTTTTGTTAACTTGTAACGGTGTTACTTCAGTACATCAGGTTCGGGTTAAATCACGTCGACATATTACCTCGTCCGTGTTTTATCCGGTGTGAATTCAGAAAAAACTTCTAAGGTCATGCCATTCTGGAGACGAGTGGGTAGGGCTCCCATAGCCGTGTCATTTTCGGAGACACTTAAGCCGAAGCTTAAGAATATAAGGTCTCTGAGACCATGTGTCGTGGAGACACTTAAGCCGAGCTTAATAATATATTCTCCGAACCGTTCCGCTTCGGCAATAAACAAATCTTTTATTGTTTCATGAGTCTGCGTTGCCGCGACATTTAAATCAGACATGACTATAGGTGTCTTTTGACACTGTGTTGCTGCGACATTTATGAAGACGAACTTAGGAGAGGTACTTCGGAAGAAGTCCATGGAAGAGGTCCTTCGAGAGAGGTGCTTCAGAAGGAGTCCATGGAAAAGGTCCTTTGGAAAGGAGTTCACTTAGGCAATAAGAGGGAAGCCAATTTGGCCATGCCACTTAGGCAATATCAGGGAAGCACTTCGGCCTTGCCGCTTAGGCAATATGAAGGAAGCACTTCGGCTGTGCCACTTAGGCAATACGAGGGAGAGCCACTTTGGCCATGCCACTTAGGCAATATGAAGGAAGCACCTCGGCCATGCCACTTAGGCAATACGAGGGAGAGCCACTTTGGCCATGCCACTTAGGCAATATGAAGGAAGCACTTCGGCCATGCCACTTAGGCAATACGAGGGAGAGCCACTTTGGCCATGCCACTTAGGCAATATGAAGGAAGCACTTCGGCCATGCCACTTAGGCAATACGAGGGAGAGCCAATTTGGCCATATGAAGGAAGCCACTTCGGCCATGCCACTTAGGCAATATCAGGGAGAGCCACTTGGGGACAATAAGAAGGAGAGTCCCTCTTTTGAGGAGGCCTTTCTTCAAGACATTTGTTACCAATCTTTTTCAAAAAGTTTCCTTCTGTTTTCAAGATTTTATGTAGTATTTCTCCTCTTTGTTTCAAGAGGTTCTTCACTTTTTTTCAAGGTTTTTGTGGTTCTTCACTCTTTTTCAAGATGTTATCAGCCCTTTTTCAAGGTTTTATGTAGGTTAACGGACTTGTCTTTCAAAGCTCTTACCTTCTTCAAGACCAACCAGCTTATCTTTCAAAGCTCTTACCTTTTTCAAGGCCAACCAGCTTATCTTTCAAAGCTCTTACCTTTTTCAAGGCCATCCAGCTTATCTTTCAAAGCTCTTACCTTTTTCAAGGCCATCCAGCTTATCTTTCAAAGCTCTTACCTTTTTCAAGGCCAACGAGCTTATCTTTCAAAGCTCTTACCTTTTTCAAGGCCAACGAGCTTATCTTTCAAAGCTCTTACCTTTTTCAAGGCCAACGAGCTTATCTTTCAAAGCTCTTACCTTTTTCAAGGCCAACCAGCTTATCTTTCAAAGCTCTTACCTTTTTCAAGGCCAACCTTTCTATGTGTGGCTTTTTACCATGTGTTTTCGTGGTTAGCAGTATGGTTTCCCACAGACGGCGCCAAAATGTTGACCACAAAATCTGGCTGGACTTTGGACCAACACGTCTCAGCTCCTCCCTCTTTGACACGTGGATCTCCTGCGCACTAGGACAAACAGTCAGCTTGCAAAGGGGGCCGAGGTGGCTCCCGTTTGCACTCCGATGCCTAAGTCAGTACTCATTTTAGGCGAATATATATATATTGGGTGCGAGAAATATAAGTGTGTAAAAGAGAGAAAAGGGAGTGAGAGAAATATAGAGTTAAGAGTGAGAAATTGCTAACCCCTTACTTGGAGACAATTGCGCTTCCTTTATAGAGGAACTTCTTGTCTTGGATCACGACACGTGGCATACTTTACACTTGTCATCACCCAGCTTATGGATGTGACAATCTTGCTTTTCAACCGCAATCATTGCTACATTTCGTAGGGGATGGGCGCCTGTCACGTCTGGGTAAAGGCAGTGTCCCATCACTGACTCCATCTCTCTCTTCTGGTCAACGCCATAAAGCGCCCCGGCTGAGTATAAAGCACATCGGCTGGGCGTTAACCAGGTCGGCTAAAGAGGTTTGCTTGACATACCACCTCGGCATTCATCTCAAGGTGATATTCCAGGCCTCAGCTGTGGGTCAAGGTCCATTGGGCCACTATTGGGCCTTCGCTGGTGGATCACTGTACCTTTCTTTGGGCCCGAAGTCAACATCTATAATCATGGTAAATTCAATATAAATCAACCATTTAAAGTCACTTTTAAATTTCAATCATCAACTTAAAACTTTCTACAATTTCCCATCTTTACACATTCATATTCTTCAAGCAAAACTTACATCTTATATGTAAGATATCTAATATCATAATAGATTCTTCATAATCAACTCCAAATTAGAATTATTATACTTATACTTACATATACTAAACATAATCATACCTTACTTAAAACAAGATTTTTACTCTTACATTCAACCATTCTTAAGTCTCAATCTAAAATGGAAACTTCTATCTTCATCACTTCAAATCTCAGATCTCAGAACCCAATAAAATCAATTCTAAAACAAGATCATAATACATGAAATTCAAAGATAAGTTTAATTCATAAGGTAGAATATAATTGATGTGTGTCGCAATACACCAAAATAATAAATAAATTCCTTGTTCACTATTACTAAGAATATAGCAGTGGAAGCAAAGGTCGATCCCACAAGGAATGAAACTAACTTAGTGTCATGTCAATTAGAATCGTAAAAGGGGGTTTTTGTTTTGAATTGTTTGTAAATGATTTAACTAATAAAATAAAGCAATTAAAATTATTGAAATAAATATCAAATGTTGACGAGTCCTAGTTCTCAGGTTCAGTTGTATTCTATCACAATGTTATCACTTTCCAAGTAACGCGAGTTCAATTTCTTCTTTGATTTATCACCCGTAAATAGTTAATAAGCTCTAACTATTCCGATTCTCCCTTAATTGCATTTAATTAGAATAAGCTCTCTAATCAAACATTAGCCATTGAATAACCTAAAACAAGCTCTTTAGATTTAAGACAACAACTATATAATGGTTGAGAAGAATTAGGGTGAATTAGGTTATCAATCACACAAGCTCGTGACAATTAACCTAAGTTGGAATTCTCTATGAAAATTATTAAATTTCCACTTGCTACTATGATTTGAACAACAAGACGATTACGGATCCAATCATTCAAAATAGCAAATCTCAATACAACAAATTAAATGATAAGGCCTTAATCAAATAAAGAATTGCATTGATTGAATAAACAACGCATAAGAATCCAACAAATCAAAGTGAAGAATTTAGAACTACGTTACTAGTTTGGAAAAGCAATAACAAATTGATATGAAATACAACTTCCCCTTCGAACTAGGTGTGGAGCTTAGCCACTCAAAGCCATGAAAAATTCTGGAAGTTTCTTTTCTTAATTCGCCTTCTCGAGTCGCTTAATTTTTCTTCCAATCTCCAAGCAAGCCGCTCCCTCTTTCAATAATTATTTCACACTTTTTTCTGTTATGAGAGCCCCTTTTTATAGCCTCAATTTCGTGCCCTAGCTTTGGGAGCAAGAAATCCCAAAATTATGGAAAGAATTAAAATATGAAAATTTTGACTGGAGACTTACGGCCGTGACATTTCATTTACGGCCGTAAATAAGTTTCTGCTGATTTTCTTCTTTTAAAGGTTACGGCCGTAAGGATATGTCTTACGGCCGTGAAGGCGTTTCTGCTGATTTTTGCACAACGATATGAAAACGTTTACGGCCGTGACTATATGTATTACGGCCGTAACGTATTTGCACCCAAGCTCCTCAATCTTCAATTTTAAGCGCATTTTGGTCATTTTTCCTTCTTTTCTCTTCCTTTGTGATCCTATACAATATAAAACATAAAATGCATTAATAATACTTAGATAGAATCACATTATGGCATATTCAAGGATATAAGTGTATAAAATAAACGTTAATATAACACTTATCAATAATCTAGAAACTTTTTTACTTCAATCCTATTTCAACATTCTCAATTAAAGTTGTATCTTCAATCGTATTAACTTCAAAATAATATGTCCATTTAATATCATCTAAATAATAAACAACAATTAAGCATATCGGTAGATTTCTGTCTCTTTAATATTACCTCAATTCACAAAGTTTACAACTTATAGGCAAGACTCCATCAATTCTTAAAAGTTCATCAACAAAGTATGAAAGAACTAACTTGAAATACCAAGAACATATAAATATCAAAGCTGAATTTTACACTTTAAAAGCATGTGTTAAGTTATGAAATTTCATCACTAAATGTCCAAAACTTCAATTTCTTTCTAATTGGTGCATACTAACTAAAAATAAGATTAAACATGCTAATATACTAGACAAAAAACAGAAATTCCATGATTAATTAAACAAAATCATCAACCAAATACTTCATGCTAATTCCATCTTTACGTCTTCACGTTCTTTAAGTCAAACATTCAACTTATAGATAGGATTCCCTAGGAACTTGCTAAGATATACTTCATTTACACATTTAATCAAACACTTCGAAAGCATTTGAATTTCTTACCTTAATATTGGCATAACCCTCATCTAATCAATGCCCATCAATCAAACCAACTAAAGTAGTATAAATTACATAGAAAAATTCCACCATATGGGAAACTAACATCTAAAATACATAATCAAGTCTTACTCAACTTCTAACTTATCAATGATGATTTTGGATGCTTTATTCCCAGAAAATCTGCCATGTTTGTACCCTTATATATACTTAAATTTCATCATAAAAATTGGCTTTTTTTTCCCCTTAAAACAATCTCCTAAGTTCCTACAATCAATTGTGCTAATAACTTTCAAATTTGAGTAATTAATTCACAAATCCCAAATTTAAATCTCAAACATCAAGAGGAAATTTTTTTGCTTACCTTAAGAAATTGAAGAAGGTAATCAAAGCCCAAGTCATACCTCCTCCAAAAATCAATCAACCTCTCTTTTCCTTCTCTATTTTTCCTCTTCTTCTCTCTTTTTTCCCCGATTTTCTCACTAAGAATTAGGAAGAAAAGGGGCTAAAGTCGTTCTATATAGATACATATATGATATGTTTGAAAAACAACCTCATACTTTCATGTTCGCACAAGTTGATCCTTATATAATTGAAAATTAAGTCCTCAAAACTTTCTTTCTATTATCCATGCCTTATAACTCTTGCTAGATAATTGCTTCTAACAAAATAAGTTGATTTTCCAAACATTCCTTTGAATGGTAGGATGACAAGTTTCTTCTTCCTCCTAATATTATATGACTAAAAATTTGAGATTTTCCTTTTCAAGGTACCACATTCGGGTCAATATTTGAAAGTCGAGATGAAGTCCATTTAGGTCACTCTTTATACCGTTGAAAAGTTCATACTTCATGCTTTGCAACGACTACACATGCATCGAAAACAGACCATTCTATAACTTGTACCATTCATCCAAAAATGGCTGCTCGACCGGATTTCCATACTTAGCCAATTTTCTCAGCACTTCTAAAATTTCAAGTATGCAACTTCAACTCAATATTTGAAGCACTTTCCGACCTCAATTGTGCTCGAACTTGATATCAATACGTACATCTCATTGTGAACTATAAGGCAGTATAACATGCAAATACCGGATTAAAATATTGTTCGTACGATCCTCTCAAACATGGCTACTCGATCACTAATTCATACTTAAAGAATTTTTTTTTGATGAATTTCAGCATTTCAACTACTTCTCACATGCAACTTTAGCTCGATTTTTGAAACAATTTTCGACCTTGATTAAGATCAAACTTAATATCAATAATTAGATCTCATCATGGACTATAAATTGGTATAACACACAATGGCTAAAGATCACTACACATTACACAAAATGGTCCTATAGTCATGTTCATCATAATGGCAAAATTGTAATAAATAGGAGTTTCTAAAATTTTCAGTTTAGTCCTCAATTATGAAATTCAATACGATTGTGTTCTAACATCATATATAACTTTTGTTTATGCTAATTTAGTCTCCAAAATTACAAATAATGCCAGTTTCTTCCTTTTTCTCATAAATTCTATAATATCTCATCATACAAAACGTGACATTGACTCTTTTCTAAGAAAAAAAAAATACTTGAATTCAACTTCCTAAATAAATCAACCCAGGTATGAAATTTCCAGATTGTTACACTCTGGCTCTTGAGGAATCACATAAAAAAACCTCTCTTTCTACCCCCGAATAGAGCTCGACATTTTATGCAACTTCAATCCACCCCAACTAGATAAATATGCAAAACACGAAAAGTGGGAGAGCTGCTTAAGCTTGAAGACCATCATACAGAGGTCTAGCCAAGGAACTATGGATAAATACTTACATGCAATAATAAATACACGAGCATCAACCACCCATTTGACACTAGCTACCCTAGGCATATGGAGTGCTCAATGAGAAATTCTAAGAAAAAAGGACGGAGAGGCCACCTCAGTCCAGCCTTTGGAGCATCCCTAAAAACAACTATCTCCCCTTCTCGAGCCTCCAATACTCTATCCTCGGGGCCGGGGGCTCGTACATCACACATAGGCTCAAGCACAAACTCTCAAGCTATTTCTATAACCTTGTGTTCTTCGTATATACAGGGGAGGTCGGGGTAAGTTAGGGGGACTTTGTCCTCCTCTTGAGTTCGGGGCTTAGCGTCTAAACGTACGACCATTGGGATAATATGATTACCTACTTCCTTGGGAGAACATTACCTACTTCCTTTGGAGAACTACTATTTGTACTACTGTCACTACTCCTACTACTAGAACCCCGAGAACTACTACGACTACTGGAAATCTTTTCAGAAAATTTAAACTTAAAGTCGCGAGCTCTTACCTTAAAGATACTCAAAGCCCAAAAGACTCTCTAGATAGCCCGAGCCCGAGCCCGAACACGATCACTTCTCTCTCTCTCTCTCTCTTAGAAAGTTGATTTGTGAAGTGTGAAATGAAGAAAAATCCTATTTATAAGACGAGTCTGAGGGAATCCCAAAGGTCTTGAAATCTGAATCGCCAAACGATGCCACGTGGTGACCATCCATGGCTAACATGGACTGAAAAATGTTGTGCCTTGTCAAGAGCAACGTGTCGTTTGGCAAACCCTTCACATCGATTCACACCATAATCGAACACTTTCAAAACTCAAGACCTGTAGTCCGATCAATAATAATCCCATCTGATCGATACAAATTTGGTCAATCCCAAACTTTCAATCCCAAACACTTACCGTGTCATCAAAGGTAAGATTATGTAATCTCGAGCTTATTTTTTTTACCCCGAAGATAATTTATACCCTAATCACTTGCTCAACCCCTCTATTCCAAGAATACAACTCGGGGCTATTAATGACCGGGGCCCTTTCCTCCTAAGCCAAATACTGTTTCCTAACCTCACTAGGACTCGTGGTACTAATAGTCATAACCTTACACAACCACTATAGTCCTACAACCTTGTCCAGATTTTACCTTTGGGACTCCTACTCCTAGTAGGACTTATAAGTCCTTAATACTTATAGGTGTCATAATCATATCTGGATTATCCTACCTACCTCTATAAATACATGGTTCTCAACCACAATTCAGGTATCCAATAGTTTTTATAGTTTACAGCCTATTGCATAAATATTTTTCTCCCTCTTTATTGACTTAAGCATTGAAGGGACGACAAGGACATACCTCACCGCCTTTGTTTCAGGTATTCAGAGATCCAGAACGTGCTCTTTCATTGATCAAGCTCAAAAAATTACAGGTACATATTTTTGGCATCATCACCATCCAAAGTAGAATGAAAATAAAAAAAATAAAAAGTCAATGAAACTCTCAAGTTTGACAACCAGTAATAGCAACATGAAGCGCATAAGATTGCGAGGTAGGGTCAACAACCATAGGGGCAAGACGAGGAGCTCCTACCTATATTGATCAATAAAATATGTTGACATACAAACATATCCAAATCAAAAGTTAAATATCAAAGATCAAAAATAAGAAATCCAAGTATGAATATCAAGGCGAACGTCAAGGAGTCTGTACAATTGGGCGAGCAAGGCAATGTCTGGGCAAGCATGAAAATATCTAAATGAATTGAGAGTTGGACGATACTTATTAAAGAAGCAGTTTTTCTACTTAACCTATGATTTAAAATAACGGTAATAGAGTCATTATTAGCAGTTACTAAAAATATGAGCAGTTAAAAGTGACATTATGAGAAGTTATTGAAAGGAGTTATTGATATAAAGTAATGGGCGGTTATAGACGGTTATGAAACAAGAATCATGCAAGTATAAGAAACATGAAGTAACATGAAGACACGATCATGAAATCAACTAGGGATGGCAACGGCAGGAAACTGGATAGCTAAACCCCAAGTGTCTACAACTCCACACAGTTAGCAAAAATCAGCATCAGCTGCCATCTCTTCAGCACTTCGAGGTTGCAATCTTACAACGAATCAAACTCTTTCAGAAACTGTCCAATACCATCTAAATGTACTAAATCAAAATTTTCATGCGTTGTCGGGGGAACGAAGGGAAGTTCAATAGTTCAACTTCACACAAAAACAAATAAATTTCCAGTAGTAACAGTGCTTATCTATGGAATTCATTGGAAACCATTGCAGTCCCACATAATGCTTTACCAATTCAGATGAAAATGTATTTGTATTGAATTGAATCTACTAACAAACCACTTCGAAAAAGTTTATATGACTTAAACAAGCAAAAAGCTATATTTAATTAGAGTTTCATAATAGTTACTCGATCACGACATGTTAGCAATACAATTCAAGCTTACAATAAAGAAACTAATATCCATGTTGTGCAATTAAATCCATAGTAAAAATCAGAGATTGATTCAAATCACATTTTTTCATCGACTCTAAGTTCAACGACTAAAAAAACCTGCAATGCGAACTACATTTCAAGTTCACTTAATCAAGTATCAGAGTTGTTTCTAGGATTTCTACTCCTTAACATTCAGATTGCTTGTATAGAAATTCTGAGTACTAAAATTGCTTTACTCACCTGAATTTGTGACTCCGCCGGGGATGCTGTTGTAGACATTCGACGCTGGAAGTTTTGTTTTGAAGGAAGATGGATGGAGATTTGGTCATTGGTGCCTTAATCGAGCCGTTTCTGTAAACTCCGTCTATAACCATCATAAATGTTTCAGTTATTCTATGGTGTGGGCATTCTCTTGTTATTTTACACAAGAGGGTGTTAGGAATTGATCTAGATTCATGGTCTAAGCAGTAGACATGAAGATTGCATGTCCCAGCATAATCACTTGTATTGTTGAACTAAAATTCTTCTCTTTAGTGTACAACTTCTTACTTTCTTGAGACCAGTTATTTCTCATTAGCCAAATGGTGACAAGTTGATCCTCAATAAAAAACTTCACCCTTTGGTGCACCATAGATGAATGGACCTTGCAGGGAAGGGCGCTGCTATATGGAGCTGAAGGCTTGCCGACAAGAAACTAAATTATGCCTATGTCAACACTTTGAGATTGATCTTTGCATCAATGACAACATTACAGTACAAAACTCTCGTCACGGGACCATAAATTTCTCAAAACATAAATTAATATAGTGATGTCCAAACAATTTTACAGGAATATCATTTATGAAAAGAGGGGCAGTTTTCATCAGCTTTACCTCCACAGAAGTCTATATGTATGTCGAGGATAGAACATATATATTATGGTCTTATCAATCGTACCTTCAAAAGGCTGATTACTTTTACTATGGGTGCGAATTGTTCAAATGATTGGGCTCATGACATGAAAATTGCAGGTTCGAATCCTGCCCATGTGTAATCACCTAAGATGTCGAGCTAATATTCTTTTGTTTAGTGCACAACTTGTACATTTCTTGAACCCACTTCTCTGTCAATTGCTAGGTGATCCTCAATAACAAACTTGCCCTTTGGTGCAACTTGAAAGGGACTGCTTTGTTGAGCTGAAATCTTCCCAATAAGGAAATGACGCCTCGTTGTCTACCATGTACAAAATGATCTTGAATTTGTATAATGTTTTGTCAATGTCAAGTTCAATTAGTCCAATTGTCATGCCAACTGCATATTCAAATGCTTTAACAATCATCATTGCTCTCTTTCAATCCAGCTGCCCCCGACCTTTCCACTGATCAACTTGCAAAAGCTCAAACCAGTCCCCATAATCAATCAAGAGTGGCACTCAGTGCCTGAAGTGATTCTACAAAATCTTCACCAATAACCAACAGATTCTTCTTATTTACTCCAGAGTGACTTGCATCATTGATTTCTGCCTCACTAGAAAGAGGTGAGAATCCAAGCACATCAAAGATCAAGAATCAAAATATAATTTCCTAGTTGCATATATTTGTTGCACACAGAATATATATATAACATAAAAAAACAATGCTATATTTAATTTTACTATTACTTACAAGAAAAACTCCATAATTCCCGCAATAAAGATTATTTAACCATAACTCGTGCAATGAAAGTCATTGATGTCACTCTTACAATTTGCTTAGCAAATCTTCCATTCCACCTAGTTTTATTCTGCTTCCTCTGTTACTTTTGCTTGGAAGTTTCTAACTATGAAATGAAATAAATAAAGATTATAGAAAAGATGGTAAACTGGCTTCTTTGAACAGTAAATATGGTTCCAACACAAAACAGAAGCTTCGACACATATACATTACAGGAGCGCTTGTCTGGGTTTGTGCACATAATCATGTAACCAGCAAAAAATAATCTCAACTTGATTTTAATAATTGTACAAATCATGTGTATGTGCGTTGTTTTTGGCGGTGAAACAACCAATCCTGAAGCTATGATGATATACCATACATCTTGCTATTTCCAGGATGAGGACCGAACAACAATATATATGTTGTGGCCTTAGCCTCGGTATAAATCCTCAGCAAGGTACCAATATTTGGCATAGAATTAAGGAACTAGTGTATTTTCCTTTAATTTTCGACATTTGAAGTTTACAATAATTGTTTCTACTTGCTGTAATAGCACTGTTCTATGTACTGACTATTAACATACCAAATTATCATAATGTACTGCATTGTACTGTATTATTGGTTGCAGATTAATACCTTCCAGCAAGATCATTTCAACACCTCCATCATATGCCCCGAACCAGGGTTCCTACCATATAGCTTCATAGCCAAACCTAGTTCATTCAACATTCTGTAAATCATGCCGGAGCAAGGATGTGATTTGTCAGCAACAAGAAAACTGTGAGTCACACTATGTATGGTGATCCAACTACGACCTGGAAATTTCCTCAGCCCTCTTTCTTTCATTGCCTTTCTCACTTCAGCTACATCGTCCCAGCGTTTGGAAGCTGCATATTGATTGGAAAGAGAGATATAGTTTGATGAATTCTCGGGTTCTATCTGGATGAGGAACTTATAAGCCAAATCTCTCATTTCAGAATTTTCATGGAGAGCAGAAGCACTCACAAGGGCACCCCAAATGCTAGGTCCTGGTTCAACAGGCATGCTCTTGATAAAATCCAAGGCTCGATCAAGTTGACCCGATCGGCCTAACATATCAACCATGCATGCGCACATCTCCAATGTAGGCTTAATATCATAGTTATTCAGTACATAGTAATATATTTTAATGCCTTCATTGATCAATCCTGACTTACAACATGCAGAAAGAAATCCAACAACCGTAATTGTGTCTGGTTGGATCCTGTTCTGAAGCATATCATCAAACAAAACCAATGCTTCTCGACCCTTGCCATGTAAACCATACCCACAAATCATTGAACTCCAAGAAATTGCGTCCTTTTTAATACAATCATAGTCAAAGACTCGTCTTGCATTGTTCAAACTACCACATTTGGTATACATATCGATCAAAGCATTACATAAAGAGACTTCATGATTCAACGCTCTCCTTATTGCAAATCCGTGAATCTGCCTCCCACCCATCAGACCAGTAAATGAACTACAAGCTGGCAAAACACTCACAAGCGACACTTTATTAGGCTCCAATTGGTCCCTCCATTGCATTTCACGAAAAAGACACAAAGCTTCGTCGTTGTTCCCACAATGTACATACCCGCTAATCATTGCAGTCCAAGCAAACACATTCTTATACTTCAACCTATCAAAAACCCTTCTCCCTACATCAACTCTACCATTTTTTGAGTACATATCAATCAAACAACATCCCAAATGAGCATCAAAACCTGAGCTTGAACACAAATCCAACCAAAATCTCAGAATGTAACAGTGTAATTCCCTTCCATAATCCAAACTTTTGATACAGTTACCATTTTTAACATCTCCACACAAAGGAAGAAGTGTAGAGACTGTATATGCATCAAATTTCAATCCTTCATTTTGCATCCCCTTTACAAATTCCCACAATTTGTTATTATCAGAAAAACCATTTCTGTTATCTGAGTTTAGATTTGTATAACAGAAAATTGCCGCATTCCAAGAAGAAACATTTTTGTAAAGCATTTCATCAAACACTTTCAAAGAATCGTCAATACTGCCACATTTACCATACATGGTCATCAAAGAGTTGCCGACAACGGTATCCAAAACAAATCCATTCTTCATCCCCCTTCCATGAACCATTTTCCCACATAAAACATCTCCGAAATCCCCGGCAGTTTTAAATATAATAGAAAAGGTAAACTCATCCGCCGGGGGCAAACTGGTAGCTTCAGACATATTCCTGAAAAGCTCAAAAGTCTTGCTGAACAACTGGTTTTTCGCGAACCCGTTGAGTAGGTTGTTACAAAGGTGCGTGCTTTTGAGCAAAATCGAGTCCAGAACAAGTTGCGAGTCATCTGTGTGTTTGAAGTGAGAATATGAAATTATGAGTTTCTGGGTTATGAGGGGGTGCTGAATAAGGCCGACACGATGAACTTGCGCGTGGCATTGCTGGGTAAGTTTGAGGGACTGCGTTTCAACGGAGAGTAAAAGGAAGTAGAGAAGCGAGTCTGAGGGATCGATTGTGGGGACAAAATTATGTAAAAATGAGCTTGTGTGGGTTGATTTGAAGATGTTATTGAGAGATGAAATTCTTGAGAGAGTGATCATGTGAATTGAAGCTAACCTTTTTTATGATTGTCCCTGTAAAATTCGAAAATATCAACAAGGGTTTTTCCTCCAGATTTCTGTACGGTAACGTTGCACGACCGGGATGATGAATTTAAACGGGGGCGATAGTGAATTTTTGTTTATTTATTTATTTGAGAAAAATTATGAATTCACGTATAAAACTATTTTATCAAAATAATAATAATAATTGTGAGATTGATATAAATTTTAAATAATCCATACCAAACAAGGACTAAAAATGGTAAGCTTGGGGACTCGTAGCATACTTGTTGAGCTTTGATCTCCCACCCACCCAAATTTTCATGGAAATTAAAATATTTTTCATAGAATTTAATATGTGGTTTTTAATTGAATTTTTTTGGGTGAAATTCATTTTTTTTTTTTCGTTTTATCTCGATTTCGATTTCTATAATTTTCCTTGAAAATAAAGGAAATATTTTTCCTTGGAGATTGAGAATTCATTTTCCAACTTTACTACACAATAAATACCAATTTCACTTTCAATCAAGAACACTCAAATTCTTTTGAATTTATTTTCCATCAAAATTAAGTTATGACAGTTCAATTTTCTATAACTGATTTCATTTCCACTCAAATCTCATACTCTCAAACGGATCCTTGTGTTTGGTTTAAACTAGCCAACTTTTGGATTTCATTTTCTTCTCTTAAAGTTCTACTTTCAAATTTAGAAATTAATTTTAATCACGAATTTTATCGTATTCATAAGTAATATTCACTTATCAATTATTATATATACATGATTTAAACGTTCTAATGGAAATGAGAGAATCCCTTTTCTTTTTGGGCTTGATTGGACTTTCTCAACTTGTATATATTAGAAGAATTAGAAAATTAAGATTACTTAGTGCTAATATTTGTTATCTTGTACTAGTGTTACAAAAAGAGAATAAAAGGGGCAAATTTATAATCTATGGCTGGTTCTCTTGTATTTTATTTTCACAATTTCTCAAGTGTTCCAAACTTTCTTTGGACACAAAGTCGAACCGGCCTAATAGCAAGTCGAACCGGCCTAATAGCAGCACAACATAGTCATTCTAGATGCCTTAATAGACAAACACAAAAGATGAGCCAACAGAAAAGAAAAATCATAATCTGTAAATTGAAAACCTACTTTGGTTCTCAATCATCCAGTGCTCAAGTATATATTGAAAGCTTTAATGGAGATGTTGTGGCTAAAGTGTGCTGGTTAAATATTAGCTCTTTTTATTGCATTCCCAGCCTGAATATTTCCATGGAAATCATCCAAAGTTCCACAAGCCACCCCACATAGTGTCCTCATTTGAGGTCTCTAGCATGGTTGCATAACCATTGATCATCGAATAAAAGAAGCCCGACTCATCGTTCGTGTTGGGGTAAATTATCTCTTGCCTCATTTGAGGGAAGTTCGATAGTCCATTGTTGTTATCATTTTCGTCAAGCAACGAGATTATCTTCTTCATGTCCATTTCATCTTCTCGTTGTTGTAGTTGTTGGTATTGTCGTCGCTGTTGTTGTAGCTGAAATTGTTGCCTCTTCAGAAGGCGGAGACGGGATTTTTCCGCGTTCTCCGAGGAGGGTTTTCCCTTTTTCTTGAAATGAGTCCTCCAATAGTTCTTGATTTCGTTATCCGTTCTTCCGGGCAGACTTCTAGCAATTGTTGACCATCTGTGTCCATGAAATGTTAATAAAATTTTGATGATAAGTAAATAACTCATATAGGACAGCGGCAAATTTACCTATTTCCCCATCTAGCATGTAGCTCGAGAATTATAGTCTTTTCATGTGGGGTTATTTGTCCCCTCTTAAGATCTGGCCTCAAGTAATTCACCCATCTTAATCTGCAGCTCTTTCCATTTCTTTTCAATTCTGTTCAAACACCAAACACCAAACAAAACCCATTAGAAAACAAGACACTCCTTGCGATCACAAATTTTACACTTCGCGTCCATGTTTGGTTAAGGAGTTTTTACACAACTTTCCTCTAAAACTCATTTTCATCAACACATTTTTGTGGGATCCACAACTTTAAAAAAATCAATTTTCTTCAAATTTCTCCTATACCGAATAAGCAAATTACATAGTTTTGATCTCATAATCACAAAATAATGACTGGATAAGACTAGACAATACAATTAACAAGTAACACGTTTAGTTGAGCTTAGAAGCCAAACATGTGTATCTTGTTGGCTTGTTTTGCAATATCAAGCGATAAGCCAACTTCTTTTATAGAAGTGATAAGGGCAAACATTTACTTTTAACTTATTTTAGTTCATTTATACTATCATGTACATTACTGAACTACAATACAGTCTATCTTATTAAAACGAGCCAAACGAATATTTTTAACTATAGGAACGTTGTTACCTGCAAGCCTAGCCACATTATTCCATCTACCTTCACCATGCAACTTCACATATTCAATTAGCAACCTGTCTTCTTCAGTAGTCCAAGGGCCCTTTCTCCACCCTTCTTCCATGGCTCCCCATCCCATATGTTGTGCCATCACTTCCCAAGATATAAAAGCAGAAACAAAATAGTTTGTTTTTGTTAGGAGAAATTAATATAAGTAGGATTTGTGTCCTAGGAATTCCCTGACATAATGTGTTGGTGTCTAATGCATATTTATACTGCAATCTAACCTTAATTGCTCCACTCGCACGCTCAGTTCATGTCACAATAAAATAATCTACAGTATCCTCTCATCACATAATCAAAAGATTAGCTCTAGATACCACTTAATTCAAAGTTACAAAAATACCCTTCTTCATTTCTTCGGTATATAATGTGGTCCACCAATTTGTTAAGTTGAATTTAAGATATTTTTTTCTCACCACTATAGGATTTATTTTGATTAAAGTCCAGTTAGATTTTATATTTTTTTTGTTTACTAAGTATTTAAAAACTCTCGTTATTCAATCATAAACAAGAAATCATCCAAGATTTGAGTGAACATCACAAATTGAACAAAGAAATCGTCCTTCTAAGAGGAGAGCTTTTTCATTTAACCCAAAATCTACTCATTATTGAACTATTGTTATAAATAATTGCAATATATACAATATTCAGTTCGAACAGAATGAGATAATGATATTTCAATATACACATCTCGATTTTTGGACCCAATTTATGTTGGAATTATATATGCCCATAGAGTATAATTCACGACATTTAAAAGTAAAATATTAATTGATTGTATTAATATAATGTTGTGTTTGTCCACGGGTCGATTTGATATTACAAATTGAGTGTTTAAGTTGTTAAACACAGAAAGATTCAATTTGTGATTCGATCTAAAATTAACGTTCACGATCAGTAAATAAATATGGACAATTTATTTTGATAAGATCGTCTCAATTTTATTAAAGTCTGTCTTTGACTTTGGTAATAAAATTGAGAGTACGTTTGGAACGTATTGGACGGGACCACGTGAAATTAATTTGTGACATTGACCGTACAAATTTAATTTCACTTGATTATCGTACGTGGGACCTTAATCCTAATCGGATAATGGACTTCGATTACTAACTTGAAGTTCTTTGAGGTATCAATGGGTGAGATCAAATTGCTGATCAATATCTCGGTACTTTGGGAATTAAAGTGAACTAACGAGGAACATATATTCGTATTATGGAATCCGTCACATTTTAGGTATGATCATAATCTCACTGGTTCTTCTAGTGGACAGTTGAATCTGAGCTCAGTAATTCGACAGTGACTGTTGAATTCTATGATGTGATGGGATCACATCGAACTGTCAGATAGAAGATGAGAGTTGAGAATTTATGAATATTCAAAGAAGGGCATTTTGGTCATTTTAACTTGCTCCGAATATTCGAGTTGATCGACGGGGGTAACATGTAAGAACGATAAGTCAGAGGATATAATTATTGATTAATTGTTTCAGTAATTTCAATTTTACTAAGAGTGCAGTCTCGTTCTTTTAGTGGAATAGAACGTGATTAATAAATTAATTTTGACTGATCAAGAGTTGATCGGGTCATAATTAATTTATTGGAGCTTAGTTTAATTGGGTCCGATCAGGTTCCCTCGGTGGCTTCACTATAATGGGTTTATACAGACTTATTACCTGTATTGGGTTGTGCAGAAATGGGCATGGGTTATGGTACTAGGCCTGGTAGGGTTTTGGAATGTAAAGAGGTTACAAATAGTCTCTTAAGACTATTTTTCTTAACCTAATTGGCAAAGTGGCGAAACACACACTAAAGTGTGTAGTGTGTGTTTCCTCTTTACAAAGAAACCCTAAACCTAGTTTAACCTAGGTCTTGAGAAAGGTGGCCACGCACCTGCACAGCTGCCATTGGAGAACACCGAGGAAAGCTTGAGGGTTTGAAGCTTTGGTGAAATCAAGAAGCAGCGAAAAGAGATTATTGTAAAGCACGCTACAAGGGTAATATCTCTTTCTTTTTTATGTGCACAAAATTATTTATTCCAAGTTAAATACATAGAACAAAAAAACCCTGTAACGGGATGATCTATCACAAGAAATCAATTTTTGTGAGTAGAGCAACCCGGGTTCCCAACAATTGGTATCAGAGCGTCAGGTTTTTGATACTGTTTTGTGTATTTAAGAATAAATAATTTTTGTTTATGCATGTGTTAGTTGAGCGGTGTTAGGTTTTATGTGATTTATTTGTTATTGGATGAATGACGTTTTTATTGAACTAATTTATGGCCTTAGATTTTATTTTGTAAAATCTTGTATTGTATTATCGAGTCATGTAACAAAGGGGGTGGATTACGACTCCATGTTTTCCCCTTTGATTTTAATTTTGCAATAGAATTAGGGTTTGTGTAGTTTTTGTTGTAATTGTAAAATCAGAGGACCAGATTTACAGTTTCCAAATCAAGGGACTTCTTTTGCAAAATTCGGAGGACTGCTACTGCAATTTCAGAACAAGGACCGGATCTGCAGTTTCGGATATGGAGGACCACTGCTGCAATTTCAGAATTCGAACTCAACTTCACCATCTCCAAAGCATGAAGGACTTGGCTTGCAATTTCTGGAAATTCACCATGAACGGCATGCAGGCAGTCGGCGGGACTCGTGGGTGCTACCAATGTACTCGGCAGTCAATGGCAGCGCTTTTGGCGTTGCTATCTTGGCTCGATCGCGACGGTAGTGGAACCCACATATCTCGCTACTCGCAGTCCACAGCATCTGGGTGCGGCTGTTGCGTTCTGTGGTGGATCGCGTCAATTTTGGCGTTGTGACCCCACGAAGAACATGGCGGCAGCGGCACCATTGCAGCGCTGCTGGATCGCGATGGTAGGGGCACCCGCTGCCTGTGCAGAGCTGCTGTGGGAAATGGACAGCACCACCGTGGTGCTGCCGCTGCTGCCATTGGTGGTATTTTCCACCTTGTTGGCGATGGCGGCGAAGGCAAACGGAGGTTGGTACTGTGGTGACATGATTGCAGGCATTTTTCGGCGATGGCACCTCCACGAACGGTTGGCGGCTGAAGCTTCATCTCGGTTAGCTCAGCAAATGCAAGAGAGAAGAAGGGATGACCATTTTCATTTGGGCTGTGATTTTAAGTTGGGCCTCACCTTCTTCTTGGGCCGGACGGACTCAATTAAAATTGCAGATTAGACCAGTTTGAATATGGACCAGATTATTATTTGAAGAGTTCAAATAACGGGCTGGACACTTGCAAATGGAAATTGAAGAATTGGGCCGGCTTGTGGCTCAATTGAATCTTTAATTAATTTGTATTTTTTATGTCTAGGTTTTGGCCATAAATCATGTTCTAGTTTATTTTATTATTGCATTTATTTATTGCTTTAATTGAATTGTGGGTGAATGTCATTTGATAACATGTCATGTAGATCGCATTAACACCGCTCTAGGTACTATACTGTCATGCATTGTTTTATATTATATTTTCTTTTCTAAATGTTAGATCAGAAAATAAATATATTTAATAATAATTAAATTGATTTTAAGAGTTAAAATTGATTGGGTAATTATTAATTAAAACCCAAGAGTTCAAAATATTAAGTGAGCGAGGGTGCAGTTTTTGAACCCACGGCCTCCCCTATTAGCCCATTAGTAAAAAAAAATTTGTGTATGCCTCGTGCTAATCTAATTAGTCTCCCTATAGGAGGGCTGCACTGTTTTGGTTACTGGATTGGGCCCAATTAGGTGATGATTTTTTAAGTGTGAATTAATCATGATTACCCTATAGGTGACATAATTAATTTGGTACTTGAAATATTATTAATATAGGGGTTAGACACTTAAATCAATGATATCGTGGGGACTTCCTATAGAATATCCAAACAATGTCAATGATGGCCAAATTTTAACGACTATAAATTAAATATTGCATGAGATGCCAGATATATTTAATTTAGTGGGAGGGTCCCAACCTAGCCATAAATCACATTTATTTCTCCTATAGAGAAATGTGTTTAAGATTTTGGGGTTTTAGGTTGTCGTCATATTATAGTAGTTTTGGGTCTACTTGTGCATAATTTTTCTTCATGCATCATATATGAAAGTATTCATCATTTATACAACTCGTGTTTAATACATTTATTTTATTTGAATGTCGTATTTCCACAACTAGTTATATATTTAGACATCACCAACTAATTTGCGAAAACTGTAACATGTCTCGTTATAATTCTTTCCACTTATGACATTTGTTCGTGCTAGAAGATCCTTGTTCAAAATAATTATAAATCTTCCAATGAAAATGGTTTTATTTTGATGAGATGGTTTATTGCATAGTTTTGATTCTCATATCAAGTACTTCGCAATAAAAATATCAAAATGGGATACCATATTTATTTTCTCGATGGAAGGGTATTTATGATAATTTGAACATTTTAATTATACAAAATATGCTATCAAGCTATATTATATCTCTACTTATGAACCGATCACGTTTTTATATAAGAGACCATTTGATAAAACATGATTGGTCACTTTAACGTGATGGAGGTTCCACTTGCAAACATTGATTCATGTGACATAATGCTTGAGAAATCTTTTAAGATGATCTCTTACGGTTCAGTGTGGACTATATTCACCAGGATGAACGTGTCCCTGAAAGGTTCAATGTAAGCTATTCATAGAGAAGAGATTATTTTAAAGCAACGGATAGTATGGTAGGCCCTCTAACCTTTTTGCTTTTGAGCAAAGATAGGATTAATGAGGAAGTAGCCTTTCTTGGAAACTCTATAATGGAGTAAGACTCTATTCATTGTGTTATGGTTAGTAATTGAGTCTATCTTGATTATAGATTCTAGAGTAACTAATCGCTATTGCAAGTTGTTGCAATATGGTCCTAGGTGACCAAATGACACAATGAGATAGAGTATACTATAAGGATAAGCACAGGTATGATAATATGGAAAGAGCCGTTGGGCTTTTATGTTTGCAAAACAATTTGATTGTTATTTTGTCTCTTTATTATTTGAGCGGAATTATTTAGCGCTTAATCTCCAGTCATTAGTTGGAATTAAGTTAAATAATGCTCTTATTGTTGCGAGACAAATGGTTAACACTCTCAAAGCCTTGTAAATGGTTCTAAGTGTAATATTACTACAAGTGATAAGGGATAGATGACTCCTTGTATTAATGAACTCTTTGATAAGATCTTAAGATAATCATATTTATCTAAATAAGATTGAAAGACTAGTAAAGATAACCTCTAAGTATTTTGGAGGTGGAATCTATGTGGGCTTTTGAATTTTATTTAGAGGGTAAAATGATTAAGATTTTAGGCTTGGTTACACTTATCCAAAACTCGATTCTAATACTAGTAAGGGATGGACCTCAAAAGGATCTGAGGTGGAATCTATACTATTTTTCTGAATCTTGTTTAGAGGATCATATAACCAAGAGTCCTTATACATTATATGGACTTAAGAGTTTGAGGATTAATACATTTCGATATGAATGGATTCTTTTGTGCTCAAGATACGAGAGAGTACGAGTAATTCATCACTTTTATTGATGATCACTCCAGATCTCGATTATATACTTAATATCTCATTAATCCGAAATGTTGAAGAAATTCTAGAATTTTGGATAGAAGTTGAGAAGTAATTAAGAGAATCGAAATACTTCGATTTGATCGAGGTTTGTGTATCTCTCATATGAGTTTAGGAACCATTTATCGGAAAAGGAGAACAAGGTAATACCAAATCAATGATGAGTTATCCTCGTTACTAGTTTCATTTGGGAATGTATACCGGAGATAGTCAGGTTCCTTCATAGCCTAGTACCATTGATTCGTTTCCTGAAATACCCCTAGAGTTGTGGCATGGGTGCAAGCTCAGTTTACACCACATTCAGATTTGGGGACTTTTGGCACACAAGCTGAAAGGAAGGATTGACGAGATGGTGGCAACAATGAAGGTTTGATTATATATAAGGTATACAATGAAACTAGAAATTATTTCTTCTATAGTCCTCTGGTCCAGAAAGTATTTGTTGAGTACAAATGTGACTTTCTTAGAGGATAAGGCATATAGAAGAATACAAATCCACAAGTAAAATTCTATTGGATAAGATGTTAGAACGTGGTTCAAACAACTTGATTCCAGGTTTCCGCATAGAATTAATCTTGATGATTTGGGACTTCCTACGGAACCTATGGTTGCTGATCCTAGTGGGAGAAATAGGCAAGTGGTTCGACCACTATTTTTGCCTGGTGAACCCAATGGACAGGGAAAAACCAAAGGTTATAGTCGAAGTTGTTCTCACTGTTCTGCCTCTTCTTTATGTTCATAAAGAGGTAGTGAAGAGGTTGATCCCAATTAGGGATATAACCAAGTAGTGGGAGGAGAGGAAGGGACTCTGTTTGGACATAATGGAAATACACTTCCAGCGACTAATTGGAGTGGGAGGGTTGTAAGACCACCTTCTTGACGCTTATTCTACGGAGAGTCTTTTTAGACAGTCTCTACTGAAATAAGAGAAGGACTCCTCATTTAGGGAAGTGGTAGAAGTTATGGAATTAAAATCATGGAAGGTGAACGAGAACTCGGAATTGGATTCCTTGTACTACACTAGGGTTTGGATATTTGTAAACACACCTAATGGGGTCAAACCTATAGGGTGTGATGATTTTTAAGATGATAGGAGAATGGTAGATGAGAAGGTTGATGCCTTCAGCGCAAGGCTCATGGCTGTGAGTTTGTGAAATCCTTCTTGCCAATTGCCATGCGAATATTTACCTGGATCTTTTATCCATTGTCGTTCATTGTGAAAATGAGGTACGACATATGGATGTCAAGAAGTTGTTTCTTGAATGCATCTTGAGGAAATCATTTACAAAGTGTAATCTAATGAGTTCATATTAAAGACCATGAAAGTAAAATTCATGACTTACAAGTTCCCAACTTTGGATTTGGATATTTGTTCAAGATATGGAATATAGAATTTGATAGAACCATTGCGATACATGTTCTTGATCAAAATCTTGATATATCTTAAGTATACTCGTGTATACAGAAAGATGAGACAGTTTTCGTGACTATTTATTTGAATGACACTCTACTTGTGTGTGAGAGTATTTTCATTAAATAGTAGTTGGTACCAGCAATTAGATATGAAGGACTTGTAGATGACTGTCTATTTTTCTAGACATCCGTACTTTTCGGAGTGGGAGAAAAATGGAATAGAATAGTCTCAAGTTTCATGTAATAATAAGATACTATCTACATTTGCAATATTGAAGTCTTGAAAGGAATAATGTTCTTTGTGGACTTTATCTATCTTATGAGTATTCTCCTAATACTCATGGTAAGATAGAGAAGGTTCCTTATGCTCCGGCTATAGGAAGCCTTACTTTGCACTAGATAGGTCATATCTTATGATGGGGATATTGTTGGTGATTATTAGTTTGATCCAGGATCAGATCATTGAATAGAGGTAAAGCACGTACTGAAGCGTTTTTGGAAAACGAGTAAATATTTGCTTATCTATTCAATTGGTGATCTGATGGATTAAAACTAATTAAGATCTGATTTGATTAGGATTCTCGAGAGTCGTCAAAATTGGAATATAACTGGGAGATAATGTGGTTAATTGGTTGGGAATAACAAAATCTTGGATTGTTTGTTATACAACCGTGACTTACATCGAAAGGAGTTACTATCTTGGTTGAGAACATAATCATTAGTGTAATGATGATGTTGACAAGATGGATGATTCGATGTTTCATGTATACTCTAAGGGCAAGTGGGAGATTGTTGGAATTATATATGCCCATAGAGTATAATTCACGACATTTAAAAGTAAAATATTAATTGATTGTATTAATATAATGTTGTGTTTGTCCACGGGTCGATTTGATATTACAAATTGAGTGTTTAAGTTGTTAAACACAGAAAGATTCAATTTGTGATTCGATCTAAAATTAACGTTCACGATCAGTAAATAAATATGGACAATTTATTTTGATAAGATCGTCTCAATTTTATTAAAGTCTGTCTTTGACTTTGGTAATAAAATTGAGAGTACGTTTGGAACGTATTGGACGGGACCACGTGAAATTAATTTGTGACATTGACCGTACAAATTTAATTTCACTTGATTATCGTACGTGGGACCTTAATCCTAATCGGATAATGGACTTCGATTACTAACTTGAAGTTCTTTGAGGTATCAATGGGTGAGATCAAATTGCTGATCAATATCTCGGTACTTTGGGAATTAAAGTGAACTAACGAGGAACATATATTCGTATTATGGAATCCGTCACATTTTAGGTATGATCATAATCTCACTGGTTCTTCTAGTGGACAGTTGAATCTGAGCTCAGTAATTCGACAGTGACTGTTGAATTCTATGATGTGATGGGATCACATCGAACTGTCAGATAGAAGATGAGAGTTGAGAATTTATGAATATTCAAAGAAGGGCATTTTGGTCATTTTAACTTGCTCCGAATATTCGAGTTGATCGACGGGGGTAACATGTAAGAACGATAAGTCAGAGGATATAATTATTGATTAATTGTTTCAGTAATTTCAATTTTACTAAGAGTGCAGTCTCGTTCTTTTAGTGGAATAGAACGTGATTAATAAATTAATTTTGACTGATCAAGAGTTGATCGGGTCATAATTAATTTATTGGAGCTTAGTTTAATTGGGTCCGATCAGGTTCCCTCGGTGGCTTCACTATAATAGGTTTATACAGACTTATTACCTGTATTGGGTTGTGCAGAAATGGGCCTGGGTTATGGTACTAGGCCTGGTAGGGTTTTGGAATGTAAAGAGGTTACAAATAGTCTCTTAAGACTATTTTTCTTAACCTAATTGGCAAAGTGGCGAAACACACACTAAAGTGTGTAGTGTGTGTTTCCTCTTTACAAAGAAACCCTAAACCTAGTTTAACCTAGGTCTTGAGAAAGGTGGCCACACACCTGCACAGCTGCCATTGGAGAACACCGAGGAAAGCTTGAGGGTTTGAAGCTTTGGTGAAATCAAGAAGCAGCGAAAAGAGATTATTGTAAAGCACGCTACAAGGGTAATATCTCTTTCTTTTTTATGTGCACAAAATTATTTATTCCAAGTTAAATACATAGAACAAAAAAATCCTGTAACGGGATGATCTATCACAAGAAATCAATTTTTGTGAGTAGAGCAACCCGGGTTCCCAACAATTTATAGTCTCTGATTGTGGGGATTAAAATTAGATTTTTAGCAGATTTTGATAGAAATTGATGAAATGTGTAATTGAAAAGTTGTAAGTCATATAAAATGTGCGATTAAAATTAATTATTGACTTTAAATTAAATTAAAAACTAATTTCTACCGAACAGGGGTATAATATTTCTCAAACACCCAAAACAAGACAAAACAAAATAAAACAAGGGCGATCGAGGAATGGAAAAGTTTGTCAAGACATTTTGTGACATGTACTTATTTGGCTAGGGCCACGTATAACATATGGGTTTATGCATTTAGACACTAATACACCAAAAGCCTTTAAAGCACTCTCTTATTATATACAATATACATAATTACAGCTAAATATTAATTGGGTGGCCAATTTTTTAAGCTTGAAAGCCACTGCAAAGCCAATGGCCAACAAACATGTGTTTGATTTGCTTATTTCTTAAGGAGATAATTCCATCCTATTCACCATTCTATTTAATAAAATATGATTAATTAGAAGCCTGTTTTGGCTCTTGAGGAACTTAATTATGGGAATAAGCATGTTCTTAATACGTCATTAAGGGGACAGGTGGTATGGTACTTATTCGATGGCTTTTGTGAGAGTGGTTTAATAATTGAAAAGTGTCATAGTTTTTTTTTTTTTTTTTTGTCGTGCGATACTTGGAATATGCTTTTGTTTACAAAATGAAAATTGAAGTGCTAGATATAAATCATCGAACATATCTTGTTGAGTTTCAACCAAGAAGAAGACAATTCCAAGCAGCTCCCTTTGTCGAGCTCAGATTTAAGACCATTTAAACAATTGGACCTTGAAGGCTAGTCGAAAATCGACGAACTTTCACCGGAGATATTGGTCATCTTCCACTTCTATCTCTCCCCCTTTTTACCTTTGCCAAAACTCTCATAAACAAGGGACTTTCTCTCTACTTATGTAATTCAAACTTGTCCCATAGGTGTAGTGAATTGACAGGCCTAGTACAATTGTAAGTCCAAGATTAAATCCCAACCAATGATTCACAATTGTCCACAACAAGTACAATCCAGCAATACACACGCCAATCACCAAGTGACATGCAAATCTAAGTGAGCCACTTTATTACACAAATCTTCACCTTGGATCACTTCAATTCATTTCCAAATTCCCGAGTTATATGTGTTATCCATGTGTGTAGTCTTATAAATCATCGCTCATTTCAGCCAAGTATCTGCAAAACAACTAACCATTATCAACTTCAAGAATTGATAAATACTTGTTGAACTTACCAGCCACAAGTACTTTTCTTCCAACATCTGCGGAATTATCATCAATTGCAATTTTAAGCAGTTTGAACTCACCTGAAGATAAGTTCTCCCTGATGAAATGATACTTTACCTCAACATGCTTAGACCTTTCATGATAAACAGGATTTTTACACAACATTAAAGTTCTTTAACTATCAGTAAATATCATTTCAATTTCATCGAACAAGTTCAGTTCACACAATAGGCCTTAAAATCACGTGCATTCTTTTACAAGTTCAATTAGTGCAACATACTCAACTTTAGTGTTGGAAAGTGTAACAATTGATCTTAACTGTGATTTTCATGTGACATAATTATCACTCAAAGAGAAGAAGTAAGAAGTGGTAGATTTCCACTGATCTTAATCACTTGCAAAGTCAAAATCTACATATCTCTTTAAACTCAAGTTTATCACTTTTCCTTTCAAATACTAACTTCCTCTTAATAGTTCCCGCTAGATATCTTAATAGTCATTTTAAAACAACCCAATGAGGTTTACTTGGGTTAGACATAAATAGAGGTGTCAAGACGTGACCCTAATAGACACAGTTCACGAGTTAAAAATGTGTGAACCGTAGGTTTTCGCGGGTCATACCTTTAAAAGTCACGATTAACCCGCTGGCCCTTGAAATAATTAAAAAAATAAATATTGAAAAAATATTTAAAAATTAAAAATTTGAAAAACTAAGTTGTTGATAAGTACAGTTGGGGTGTACTTAACATATAAATATTTGATAATAGTAATTAGAAATGCATTTAATTGTTATTTGTTTATGTTATATTTAACTTCGCAAAACTAGACGTAATTCTTGCAAAAATAAAATATAAATTTGAATTCTATGCAAACATTTATTTGTATATATATAAATATATCATTTTGTTCATTTGATATTTAGCAATTTAATAATTTTTTTTTATTCATAATGGTAAAATCGGAATGAACCTCAACCCATGACCCAATGGGCTCGATCCGAATGGGCAAGAAGACTGGTCTAGGTTATAGTTGAAAATTTGCGGGCTAACCCAGACTGGCCAATAAACCCGCACGGGTGGGCTTTTCTTACTCGGGTTGTTACAACGCTTATATATTGGCTGTTACAATCTAAACACTTTTTGGTCACAATTACAAATATAGTCGTAATCAAACATTTTTGTAAATTATTTATTTATTACAACTTACTTATTTTCTTGGTCACAATTAATAAATATTTTGGTCAAAATTACCTAATAATTGGTCACATTTGTGATCAGTAAAATTTTGTAACCTGTAAATTAATTAAACAAGCCACGTCCCATACTTGTTAAGAATCACAAAAAGTCACAGTTGATATAGATTGTAAGTTACAATTACAAACTTAGTCGCAAAATTAAATTTTTTTACCGATAATTTAATTAAGTTGGTTACATCACATACTCATCAAAAGTCACAATCATCACATAAAGTCACAATTGACACAAATTGTAGGTCACAAATGCAAATTTAGATGCAAATCAGATTTTGTGACCTATAATTTAAATAAACTGGTAACATCACGTACTTGTCACAAGTCGCATAAAGTCACAATTGTCACACAAAGTTACAGCTGACAAAATGTAGTTTACAATTGCAAATTAAGTTGCAAATCAAATTTTGTGATCGATAACTTAATTAAAATGGTCACATCATGTACTCGTCATAAGTTACATAAAGTCGCAATCATCACAAATTGTAGGTCATAATTACAAACTTAGTTACAAATCAATTTTGTGACTGATAATTTAATTAAACTAGTCACATCTTGTACCCGTCACAAGTCACACAATCAAAATTAGTTAATATTTTGGTCACGATTACCTAATAATTGGTCACAATCACCCATAACTTGTCATAGGCAATCACCAACCCCAACATGCCACCTTCCCAACCTATCATTTCCTCCAACACCACCACCACCAGCGGCGCTAACAACACTTCCCCTTATGTGAATTAAAGTGAAATGTTCGCTCAAAATCGTGTACCGAAAGTGCACGGATCGCGTACAAGTAATAAAGTGGACTTTTTGAGTCCGGGTTGTCGATCCCACGAGGAATGTATACTCTAGTTAATTTAATCTTAACAAATAAAACACACAATTAAAAGATGGAGTTGGAAAATTCTAAATTAAAGAAACTAATTTTAAACCAAATTGAAATAAGGTAAATGAAAGATAAAATAGTCGGGATTCATGATTTCACTTAACTCTTGCTTAAGTAATTTCTCAACACATGCAAATTAATAAATTACTCATTTCCAATGTTAGACCCGATTTTCCAAGCTTAGCTAATTACCTCTCTCGAGTGAAATTAACCATAATCAATTGGTCTAACCTACTATATCTCTATGTCTATTAAGGTCCAATCAATTGCATTAACTCTTTGTGAAAATAGCTCAATGGATCATCTAGGGTTTAAGGTATATCTCTATCCTTAACAAGAACCTAGAACATTTGTTATTTGGTCTAAAATGCATAATATCAATAACAAACACACATGAAATAAGCTCAACATTAATAAACAAACATTAAAATTACTTAAACTAAGTTAAGCTACATCAATCATCCCAACATAAAACAACTAGCCCATTATATAAATATTTCACAAAAGATAAGGTTTATGAAAATACATCACAAAATATAGAAATTAAGGATAAAAATACAAGAAAAATGAAATACAACACTTCCCTTGATTTTTGCTCCAAGAATCTTTCAACAATGCTTTGTATTTCCACTTACTTCTTGCTTCTTTGATCCAAATGGTGCTAGTAACTTAGAAACATAATTAAACTACAAACTAAATCAAAAACAAAGAAAAGAAAAAGAAAAGAAAAGAAAAGAAGAAGAAAGAAAAGAGAGAAAAGAGGGAAGGGAGCTAGGGTTTTTGTCAAAAAAAATTGGGGATTGTTGAAAAGAGAAGTGGGGGTATAAATACCCCCAAAAATCTGACCTAAAAAAGGTCCAAAAACGCACCCCATACGAGCCAAACGCGGCCTTAACTTAAAATACTAAAAACAGAAAATAAAATCCGATTGTGTAAAAAATCTGCCAAAACGATCGCGTGGCTGAGTGCCTCGCGATCGCGTGGTTAGGCTGAAATCTCTCGGGTTGGATTATAGGCTGACTTCGCGAACGCGATCTGGTCTAACCACGCGATTTCTTGGTTCTCCGGCAGCCCCGTCCTTCCATGATTTGCAATTGGGTCCTCCAACTTCTGGTATTCTTCAATTTAGTCCTCGCATTTTAACTTTTATTACAAATATGCTCTTGCAATATTTGCAAAGTAGGTCCTCCATCTTTCTGAGATGTTGCAATTGAGTCCCCATACTTTTGATTTCTTTCAATTACGTCCTTGGATATCGAAATTGCTCTTCTTTTCGCTCAATTGCTCTACGATCTTGTCTATTTTCTTTCCAATTGAGTTTGTACCTAATTGTACAAGATAAACACAATATATAAGTAGATATTTGCTCAATTTGTCAATTAAATTGTCTATTTAAAAGCACAATAAGTGTGTAAAACGCACACTTATCATGAAACATTGGCAACCTCCCTTGGTGTGAATTCAATTGGGTAGGAAGAAAGGTAGACCTTTAATTTCATTGAAAATGGCAGCCTCAAATTGCTTAGAAGCTCATGTGTTGTTCACTTTTGTGTTTCCACTTTAATTTATTGCCAAGAGTTTTTGACTTTGTGTACTTTTTCGTGAAGTTCTTTAGCCTATCCCTTTTTTTGAATAGTTGTGGATCATCATAGATTTGGTTTCTATCTCGATTTGTGATGTTGCCTTCGTGGAGACAGTTATTAACTAAGTCCCTAATCACACCAAACGGAGCCGAATTGGATTCAGGATTTCTCATTTACTTAATGTGTTGGTATTCAATGATTTTGACATAATTGTATTTACCCTGTGATTTTTTTGTAGCTTTGTGAGATTAAATATCAATATTTGGTATCAAAGCGGGATTGACCAAAATCAGTTATGAAATATGCATAAATAAGGAGGAAGTCGAAGAAGGTGCAATTTCACATTAATTCCATCGAACCAGATCAAAAATTACTAATCTAGTATCCCATATGACCTTGTGATATTAATCTTGCAACTTTCGTAGATGAAATGATTATCTTTGAAGTCTTTGTTTGGGGAGGAAATAGTACTGGTTTGGGGTGGGAAAATGTAGGGATTTGGTTTTACAATCCAAGATTACCCCATGATTAAAACACCAATCAATCCCTAGAATAATATCAAACACAATGAGTTCTATTGGGTAGTCTTTATCATTAAATTGTATTCATGCTTCAGGTATATGGGTTTGAGTTTGACACTTCTTCCATTAGATAAGGATATTTCACATACAATGATTGACGTTTTAGTTGGTATTTGATAATTATTCAAAAATTGTGTAGAAATAAAGGAATGAGTGTACTAGAATCGAATAAGGAATAAGCTGGTTTAGTGAAAAGACAGGTAATACTTGAAATCACTTTATTGCTATAGATAGGTAATACCTGAAATCACTTTATTGATATCGGAAGCTTCCTGTTGAGCTATTGCATAAATTTGACTAGTTGGGGGGCATTGCTTTCACTTGAAGAGCTTTTACTTTTGGTCAATCTCACACCAAATGTCCCTTCTCTCCATATCCATAACACAACCCTAACCGAGTCCGAAAAGGACCTTGATGTGGTTTTCCATGGTGTGGACATGATTCCGAGGTTGCATTTGATATCTTAACCCCAGGATTTTTGGTTGCTGTTTGGTGAGACTTTTGAATTCCGTTGTTAATATTTTTATTGATTGATCGAGGACTCCAATGGGGCAGTATTCTTCATTAATGAAACGATCTATTTTGAGTTGAGGTAGACTGACTTGTGTTCGGAAAATCGAGATAATTCTTCAAAATTCTTAACATATTCAGCTATAGTCATATACCCTTGCTTCAATTGAATAAACTGATTAAGTTTCTGATTTTGTACTAAAGCCAAAAAATACTTATTACGGAATTTTTTCACAAAATTGTGCCCAGTTAAAGGTGCTAGCTTCTTCCAACTGCATTAAGGCATTCCACCATTATCCTGCATTTCCCCGTAACATGAAGGTCATGCAATTTACTTTTTCTTCATCTGGGGTATGAGCATAAGTGAACATCAGTTCAATAGTCCTGATCTAATTCTCATCTTTGACTGGGTCCTTTGCATCTTCAAATACTGGGGGTTTTTAAACGTTAAAATCTTTTTGTGGAAATTCCACCATCTTTTGATGGTTGACGAAGTTGACTTTCTCCATTATGGTTGATCAATTGTTCAATTTGACGAGCTTGTTGACAAATGATTCTTGTCAATCGATCCATTGAGGTAGTAGTTCTTGAGTTTTGGGACGAACTCATGTGAGACATTTCTCTTAACCTTAAAACATGGGAGAAAACTTGAAATTGGATTTCTAACTATATAATGTATCGATACCCAAATAAACAAAATAAGCAAACCCTTTGTTTCTCTTAACAATACATTGTGTCGAAATTAGCGGTTTCCAATCGCTATTTCGCTTTTAAAAACATTTCCCACTTCATTATTTCTTATATTCATGCCCTAACTTCCTCTAAATTCCCTTAAAACACTTTTTGTTCTTCCAATTTCATCTATTACAACCCAAATAAATCAATTATGGCATGAGTAAAAATCCATGTGACACGCCCAGAAATGACAGAGGCCGAATCTTCTTATCATCCATCTAAAAACTCCTTCTCTTCTCATGATTCTCATGACTCTGAAGCTATAGAAGAGGTTTCTCCTTTGGTTACATGAGAACCTCATTCAAAATTACTTCATGATCCAAACCAGAGGCCCGTTCGTCGTGTTAGGACTTCCTCTCCAGCTAGTATACGAGGTAGGGCTTCCTCTTCTCATGCTAGGGGTTGGCACTCTCAGGTGGATGATCGCGAGATTGAAAATCTCACTAATGTCCCGAATGAATAGTTTTTAAGTCGGGAAAATCATTCTTGTTTTCTTACTTTGATGAAATTTCCAATAGTCCCTAATAGGGTGTTAAAAATTTCCTTTCTTCGGTCATTCCAATGTGAGTTCCTATCTTATTTTGAACGACATGGTTGGTTCCATTCTTGGAGAATGATGAGAGTATTAGTGAGAGGTTAGTATAAATATTTTATGCTAATGCTCAAGTAATAACAGGTTGTGATATCGAGTTCGCAAGTGAGGCGGTGGCTCGAGGGGATGGGGTGTTTAGGATGATGGTTAAGGGAAAGTCCTTTTGGGTTGGTCCTTCTAAGATTAGGGGGATTTTCGAGATGCATTAGGCCAGGGAAGAGTATGACCCTTCATTCCGAAAGTTGGAAGCTTTGATGATCCCATATTAGGGGATGTGCCTAACTAGGTTACTCTTTTGAGTTTTCGTCATAGATTCCTACACCTGATGTTCACTCATCTGATTAGGCCACGAGGGTATAAGCATTCTACCTTGTAGGTTGAGGACCTTTGGTTTTTGGAGAGAGTATGCATGGGTAGACACATGGATCTAGTAGATTTGTTTTTGGATGGTCTTTTGGAGAGTGTGGGATTGCACACCACTAGGCTGTTATATGGTAGGTTGGTGATGAGGATACTATGCCATGAAGGGGTCAATTTTGATGGGGAGCACTTGTAGGCCATTCATCCTAACGAGATGTTTGGTATTGCTACCTTAGCCAAGATGAGATATACCGAGGCACGCCTTGGGGTGTTGGTGCTGGATGAGGTGCAGGTGGTGTTGGTGGTGGTGGTGTCACGGAGGGAGTTGATGCGGGTGATAGAGAGGAGATGCGCGCTAAGACTAGTCGAGCTAGGGAGACAGGGACTGAGCAGGCTACTGAGGCTTCGCTACCTACGGTGGAGTGGACTATATTTGTAGAGGAATCAAGAAAACTTTGGGATTCACTTCGCCATTCCATTAAGCAGTTGACGGGTCAGGTTGGTCGGATTAATAGTCGCCTTGACAGCTTGAGTGACCAAGTTGAAGTTCTTGAGCGCCATTCTGGAATGATCGTGGTTTGAGCTCCAGAGGTTCCTATAGATATCCCTTCGGACCCTGAGGCTTAGATCTTACATTCCCTCCCCTTTTGATGTATCTCATAGGATTATGTACTTTTGTTTTAAAGTAATGTTTCAGTATTTTATGTTTATTTCCTACTAGCTACTCACTCATGCACTAAAAAAAACATATTGAATTTTAACACATATGTAAGAGTGTACCTCAAAGGGATTGGAAGTGAGATCCATGTATATTTTTACAACATTATCTGCAGAATCTACAAACCGAAGCTTTGATACCATCACTCGTGGCACACATGACCTTTACACATATTATAACTAATCTTTATAAAATAGTATGCAATGGAAACTTGAATGGCTATCCAGACTTAAAACAAAATTTCTCAGATCTGCATATATCGATACATATATGGTCTCTTAAAATGTAAGTATGAACAGTAAATTTGATTATCAAATTTTCACATCCAAACTTTTATATTATACAAGGAAATTTTTGGGGCTTCACGTATTTATAGTTCTGTGAGTCAAGTTGTTATTTTGAAATATCTATTTTCCGCTAGAAACATGATTTTTTGTCACTGCATCTAAGCATATAGATACCATGTATCGATACCTTCAAAATACAATAACTACTTGCTATTTAAAACTTGGTGCCAAAGTCTGTTAGGTAAATCAAATTGTAGGTATCGATACATATACTTAAAATAGTATTTAACTAAGTACAAAACACCCATTTACATACATAAAACTTAGTTAACGAATACATAAGTTGACATATGTACCAACAAGTTCAAAATGTGGCCTTGTGCCTATTTTAACTATAAATTTACATATTTGTTGCATTGTACTCATCTATATACAAAAATTCAAAAGTATCAGCAGCATAGTACTCATCGGTTAATTTAGTATACTCGTATCAATACAAAGTAGGGTGATCTAGGGGATAGATCCAAATTTCTACTCAGTGGTAAAAATATACATAGTTCCATCTACCGTGAGCTTCCATTCCTTTGATTTAGCTTGAAAAACCATTCGGCTAAGCATCTGTATTTTTAAAAACATGGAAAATATGAATAAAAAAAGTATTTAGCAAGTAGCAATTTAACTTAAAAATATGCTTTCATGCAGGCCCGTATTACAAATCAGATATTATCTCGAGAGCACTTAAATCCTGAAGGGTACCACATCCCTACTTCAAATGTTTCTCACAATATCCAATTATTTCCATAATACATCACGATCACCTTCTTAGTGGCATTACAAGTGGGATAACTTATAATTGTAGTAATGCAAGAGAAAATCTTTGAATGCAACAAATTCAATAATCAAATACGGGTACGAAGTAGCATTGAAGACCATTTTAAAATGTAGAGATACTTACCTTCTGATGAACATGAAAAGAACAACAAATAAATCAAAATTACTTTCAATAATTTTCTATCCTTATACGTTTGAATACCTCAGGATCATGGCAGGAGTAGCTGGAATTATGTTAGGGTCGTAACAGAATCTCATTACACCTTAATATGATTTAGAAATTGGATTCATATTCCTACCTTTTTGAATCCTAACTAAACTTGCCCTTTGATACGTTTTTTAGTGAGTTTAGAGAGTGGAAGATGTAATATCTCATGTAGGAGCAAAAAACCCTTATTTATATATGATTTCGGGGACCAACATGAAATAGCAGATTTTAGTTTTGTCCTTTCTTAGGCAATGATTGCCCTAAATCTAGGTTTAGGATTCACCAAAGCAACAAGCAGGAGGTGCTCATCTGCATGAGACGTTAGTTCCATGTCCAGCAAGTGGCAGCCTATGATCGGTTGTAAATTTATAAATTTCATGCTTCAGATGCGTGTAACCCTAGCTAATAGTTGATATTGAGTAGTAGCATTCGAAGTGGAGGGCTAGTTGATAATGTTGAGACTAGATGGCTGAGAGTGTATTGGTGACATACTTGGGGATGTATATGTTTGACATTTAGATCACGAGGGGTGAGTTTATTAAATGTCTTGTTATACTCTATCTGTGAGAAGCTCGATGAGGTGGAGGACACTCATATCACCTTTAATAAGATATAGACTTGAGGTTTACCATAATTGAGAGAGTTGATGGACGTACATTTATTGCCTCAGGATTTTTAATAGTTTACCGGTTAGACATGATGAGTGAGTAATCTAGTAAGCATTGATAGCGATGAGAGGAGAACTACATTGTTTTTGGAAAGGGTAATTTTGGTAATATCTTTTTCTTGAGGGTCATTTGCATCTATTGCTTGTGTTGACCATTTGACTAACTTGAAATTAATTTTAAGTTCTCTATGTGAACTTGTTGAAAAGGTCTATGTGTTTTACCCTATTATGTGCTCTCATCGTATGTGTAAAGTCTCCTATAACTTTATGATATTATATGCTCTTGATTGACTCATTTGTGAATGTAATATATTTACATTAATTTTAGAAAGCATGTGTCCTTTTATCCAAAGTGGCGTTGCTTGCTAATGTGATATAAATGCATAGTTTGACTCTCTATGACTTTTTTTTATTGTACTTGGGTTAGACCTTAGCCTTTATTGAGAACAATTAGTAGGTTTGATATATTCCGGACTTGAAACATTGGTACATGTTCGTGGAGTTCTAATTTGTTAGGAACTATTTTGTGCAACTAATAAAACTATGTGTTTTGGTGTTACATGGTTGCTTGGAACCAATGTAGTGGTTTGTTGGGATTTTTGGTCCCAAACAAACCGAGGGGCTATGGGGTTAATCGAGTGAGACTGCACTTCATAGACATTTTGTTATCGAAGATTAAATATTATTTATTTAGCTCATCTTAACGGATTGGTAGCTCAATTGAAAAAGATAAGCTAGAAATTTAAATGCTTGATTGGAGAAATAATGGGCTTGGCCTTGTATTCATTGGATTAGTTTAAGATGACCCATTTAACATTGGACGAAAGCCAAAGAAGGTGCAATTTCAGTTTGTAGAGAATTGAGGTTCCATTCCAAAAGTTTAATCTATTTGGTGGAGTAGCTAAATTACTTATAAGTCATCATTTACTCCATATCTAATTGATGTGGGATTCGTCCGCACTTTTTCAACAATCCCCATGTAACGAAGTACCCATATCATTTTGACCCCCTTAATGGATAGTTCATCTATCTCTTTTCCTTACGTCAAAAAGAATTACATGCGCTATCAAGGCCCACCTCATCTACTGCATCAAGGCTACCGCCTTATGTGGGTACAATCGCGTTGAGTGTCAACCATGATTATTTTCGACCACCGCGATCCAAATTAGGGTCCACCATGTTGGTTCAGTTACAACTTGAATTCGTATTGTGTGTCCACACGATTAAGTTTGTGGTCTAAATTTGATACCAATTTTTTTTTTTTTTTTTTTGGGGTGGGGGGGGGGGGGATTAATGTTTCATCCCAAAATATTAACATATTAGGTGAAGTAAAATTCATTTGCACTTTTCTAACCGTTCTTACACTTTTGGTATTTCTTAATATAATTTTATTTTTTTAAAATTATAATGGTTATAAACATTTATTATAATCACCAGCCGTACACATACTTAAAAGCTTCAATTGTTAAATAAAAAATAAAAAATAAAAAAATTGGTTGTAGAGCTTGGAAATAAAAATAAAAATAATATATTTATATTAATATCTTCAAAACTACTTTTCTAATCTATGACACATGTATAATGGTATCTCATTTTTAAATTCTTAAAGTGTCATTTCAAGAGGATTATGATAAAAAGTTTTGAGATGTTGGGGAACATTAATTAATTAAACTTTATAATCACTTTTCTTTCTCTAGTTGAGGTCATGGAATGTGGAATGTTGAGACTGATTTTCTAGAAGCTTTTTCTTCTATAATTCAATATTATCCGTCAGCTTTGCAAAATTACAGCATCTGATGTAAATAAAAATTAAAATTAATTTTTAGTAAATTTTAATAAAAATTGATATAATGTATGGTTGAAATGTTGTGAATCGTGTATAATATATAATTAAAATTAATTATTAATCTAAACTTATAAATAGATTTTAATATGTACCAAATATGAACAAGTATATCGGGAGTGTTAATTTAATATCTTTTTTTTTTGTCTTTTCTATTTTTCTTTAACATATGCAATATAATATCTGATCTTTGATTCTTTGCAAGGTTGTCTCCCATTAATTGAATAGTCCAAGTTTGCTGTACCATAATATTACGGAAAGGTATTCAAATCAAATCAAATCAAATCAAATGAGATTGTTAACTATAATTATATAATAATAAAAAGAGATTACATTTGAAATGACTTGTATCAAATTTGGGGCCCCGAATCTACGTCAAAGAAAGATGACAGTACACGAGTAGTAAAAGTTGGTTTCAGAATTTTATTTGAAAAAATATTAAAGATGAAGAGGGAAAAAAAAAAGAAGAGTAATATTCTTTTATTTTATATTCTATGTTAAAAATTATATTTCTAACATCATCACACCTCTCATCTCGTGTTTGCCTCAAGAGACTCCCGAATCACCACTTAAGACATTGAAGACCGATAGAGGTTGTCCATGGAGGGATTCAACGAGAGGAAGAGGAGAGGGTGCAACAAGGTTGGCGTCCTGGCGAAACAGAAAAATGAGAAGGGATAAGCAATCAGAAGGTAGATGTGCATCATGTTGGGTGGATTTGTGAATAGTGATGCCAAAATTAAGTAGAATAAAAATTTGTAAATCCAAGCCGAAAATTGAACAGAGTAACTGCAAGAAAAGTACAAACAAGAAGAAGAAGAAAAGAAGGGACAAAATCGAGGCAAGAGTTAGACTCTTTGTCTTTAAGTCGAATTTGCCCCGCAATGGTGCTTACGGATTTCGGCAATCGACTCCCAAGATACAACGGCTTTACTTGTATTTGTAGCACTCCAAAACACAAGTACAACGAACAAAAATTAGGCTTATGTACTCCAAAGGATGCAATGAATCAAAACAAATGAAATGAATTTGATTTTGGAGAGAAGTGAGGATGAGAGATGTTTTGCATATCAAAAAGTGAAGAATAGGACACCCAAAGGGTCCTATATATAGATCATGAAAGGGTGTTGACGAAATGGTTGAGGCCCAAACCATGCCCCATTTCCAAACAATGCACATTTACGAAAAGGTGTCTTGTGGCCGGACAACTGTGCGACCGCACGGTTATAGACCTGATTTTCGTCCTTTTTCGTAATTTCTCATTCATCCGATATTGATTTTCGTAATGCCAAATATACCCTTCAATACATGCAGAGAAATCAAAATTCTCTTTCGGGGGCGTTGCCCCCGAGCCCCCATTGGGGGTGCTGCCCCCTCGACCCCCGCGACCTGACCCGTTTGTGCACCCCGAAGCGGCGAAGTGGCAAACAATTTTGTCTAAACGGATTGAGTCGAGCTTTTGAGTATTTGGCCGAAGTCGACATGAAGTCACTTTAATCAATTTTCAATTCTCGATTTATTAACCAATATCCAACAATCCCCCACATGAATGGAAATTCCTCGATATGCGCTACACAATGCGAATGCAATGCAAATGGAATGCAGACTCTAACAAATGGAGTACACACGACAAGTCATAGCATCAAGATAGGTGGCTTGTGGCCTTGAACCTTCTTTAGTTGAATATAATCAGATTTACTAGGCTAGTTGGTGAACGCGATGTCTTGAACCATCCAGCCGTTCGTGTAAAACCAAACAACTGTACCAACACCATGACTCATCTAACCTATTCGGTTCTCATGGTTGAGTCCATTTTGGCCCTGGACTACTCTTGGTTTCATAAGTGCTCTAAGAGAATTAAGACTCGAATTCTCGTAGAAGCGGCCCCACTTCACACTTATATAGGTGATCTCATACCTTTCTATCTCAAGGTTATGAATCATTAAAAGTATATATGTATACTTATCCTTATACACATTTTATATAGCACTTTAAATTTTAGGAATGGGAATAAGTGCTTTATTCCGAATCATTTATGACTTAGTTGTCCCATTGATCCAAGATCTTGGGATCTCCAATCTACAAGGTTGGGTTTCCGTCATAGTAATTCTATTCAATAGGCTTTAGGCCCATTCCCCTCGAAAGATGGTATACTTGATCTCTTGCAAGTCCTTTCGTCAAAGGATCAGCCAAATTTTCTTTTGAATTCATGTAGTTAATAGAGATTATACCATTCGATATTAACTGTTTAATGGTATTATGTCTCCTACGGATATGTCGAGACTTACCATTATACATACTATTTTGTACCCTTGCAATTTCCGACTGATTATCGCAATGTATATTAATTGCAGAAACCAGCTTTTCCCAACATGGAATTTCTTCAAGAAAATTACGAAGCCATTCTGCTTCTTCACCGGATTTGTCTAATGCAATAAACTTAGATTCCATCATGGATCGAGCAATACATGTTTGCTTAGACGATTTCCAGGACACGGCTCCACCTCCAATGGTAAATACATAACCACTCGTGGATTTTGAATCCTTAGTGTCAGATATCCAATTTGCATCAGTATATCCTTCTAACACAGCAGGATATTTTGAGTAGTGTAATCCATATTCAACCGTATGTCTTAAATATCTAAGAACTCGGTTTAATGCCTTCCAATGTACAACACTTGAATTACTAGTGAATCTACTCAACTTGTTGACTATGTATACTATATCCGGCCTTGTGCAGTTGGTAATATACATTAAACTACCAATAACACGCGAATATTCCAATTGAGATATGGGCTCACCAGTATTCTTGGCTAAGTGAATACCTAAGTCAACTAGTGACTTAACCGGTTTATCGTCATACGCCTTAAATTTCTTAAGTATAGTCTCAACATAATTTGATTGAGACAATGACAAACCATCGGATGTCTTAGAGATTTTAATCCCTAATATTACATCCGCCACTCCCATATCCTTCATGTCAAAATGTTTTGTTAACATTTTCTTAGTCGAGGAAATGACTTTGGAGTTATTTCCCATAATTAGCATATCGTCAACATATAGGCATATGATTACATATTCATTAGGTGTGTTTTTAATGTAGACACATTTGTCACATTCATTGATTTTGAAGCCATTTGACAACATAGTTTTATCAAACTTTTCATGCCATTGCTTCGGTGCTTGTTTCAATCCATACAATGATTTTACAAGTCTACACACCTTCTTTTCATTTCCTGGTGCAACAAACCCTTCAGGTTGTTCCATGTAGATTTCTTCTTCTAATTCACCATTTAGAAACGCGGTTTTGACATCCATTTGATGTATTTCAAGATTATGCAATGCTGCGATTGCAATCAAGACACGTATAGACGTAATTCTTGTAACGGGTGAATAGGTATCAAAGAAATCTAGTCCTTCTTTTTGTCTATACCCTTTGGCTACTAATCTAGCCTTGTATTTATCAATTGATCCATCCGACTTCAATTTCTTTTTGAAGATCCATTTACAGCCTAAAGCTTTGTTTCCCGGAGGGAGTTCAACCAATTCCCAAGTATGGTTACTCATGATGGATTCAATTTCATTGCGTACAGCTTCTTTCCAAAAAGGAGCTTCGGGAGAGGACATTGCTTCATCAAATGTCATAGGATCATTTTCAAGTAAATTGGTTATGAATTCTGGAACGAATGTCTTTGGAATTCGTTGTCTTTTACTACGTCTCGGTTCTACATTTACTTGTAGATCATCATTCTTTCCATGTATGTTATCATAAGTTCGTTTATTTGAACATACTTCCTTTTCTTTACACGAAAAATTGTCTTCAAAGAAGACCGCATTTCTTGATTCAATAATTGTACCTACGTGTACATCAAGTACTTCGGATTTGTGAACCAAGAATCGATATGCACTACTATTGATAGCATATCCAATAAAGACACGATCAATTGTCTTTGGTCCAATCCTAACTTGTTTAGGTTTGGGTATTTGTACTTTCGCTAAGCACCCCCACACTTTGAGATATTTGTAGGAAGGTTTTCGACATTTCCATAATTTGTAAGGCGATTCAACCTTATCTTTGTGTGGTATTTTATTTAGGATATGATTTGCAGAAAGTATGGCTTCCCCCCACAAGTTTTGAGGTAAGCCCGAACTTATCAACATTGCATTCATCATTTCCTTTAACGTTCGATTTTTGCGTTCAGCAATTCCATTAGATTGTGGTGAATATGGTGCCGTTGTTTGATGAATTATTCCAGATTCTGCACAAAATCCTTCAAACGGTGCAACATATTCTCCACCTCTATCACTACAAATCATTTTAATTCGTTTTTCAAGTTGATTTTCAACTTCATTTTTGTAGTGTTTAAACACTTCCAAAACCTCATCTTTGCTTTTCAACAAGTACACATAACAGTACCTTGTACAATCATCTATGAATGTGTTGAAGTGCTTTTTACCACCCCTTGTTTGTATGAACTTCAAATCACACACATCCGTGTGAATTAGTTCTAATGGTGTGGTGTTTCGTTCAACCGAATGAAATGGTGTTTTTGCTGCTTTTGCCTCTACACATGTTTCGCATTTTCCATTATTAAAATGCATATTCGGAAGTAAACTTAAATTCATTAACTTTCATATTGAATTAAAGTTTGCATGTCCTAATCTATGATGCTATAGATTACATGACTCAAGAATATAAACTGAAGATGACGTTTTATTGATTGTAGCATTTGGTACAACAGTTAGGACATTCATTTTGAATAGTCCATCTTTTACATAGCCTTTGCCTACATACATATCATTTTTGGTAAGTACAAACTTATCCGATACAAAGACTAGTTTAAAGCCATTCTTGCTTAACAAAGAACCCGACACAAGGTTCTTGCGAATATCCGGTACGTGAAGGACATTATTGAGGCTAAGTTCTTTTCCCGACGTCATCTTCAAGACCACTTTGCCTTGTCCTTCCACTTTGGATGTTGAGGAGTTCCCCATAAATAATTTTTCTCCCTCGGTTGGAGTGTATGATGTGAACATTCCTCTATCGGCACAAATGTGACGGGTTGCACCCGTATCAACCCACCATTCCATGGGATTTCCAACAAGGTTGCATTCAGAAACAACTGCCGATAAATTCATATCGGACATGCCATTTGATATGGCATCAGATTCGAAAATGTTGGCTTGGGATTGCTTTTTCGGTTTGCGAAAATCAACCGAGCGATGTCCATCCTTTCCACAATTATAGCAACTGCCCTTGAACTTCTTTGCATTCTTCTTTGTAGATTCAACGGAATGCTTTCTCTTCTTTCCTTTGTTTTTGCTAGATTCCACCACATTTGCCTTTGCTTGTGGTATACCATTCCCAACTCGTTTTTCCGAACTTCGGTTGTCTTCTTCAATCCTCAATCGGACCACAAGTTCTTCAATGTTCATCTCCTTGCGCTTGTGCTTGAGATAATTTTTGAAGTCCTTCCACATGGCTGGAAGTTTCTCGATAATTACAGCCACTTGAAATGATTCGCTCACGGACATATTTTCCTCATGAATGTCATGGAGTATGACTTGCAATTCTTGTACTTGACTGATGACGGTCTTCGAATCTACCATTTTGTAGTCCAAGAATTTTCCCACAATGAACTTCTTGGTTCCGGCATCTTCGGTCTTGTACTTCTTTTCCAAGGTCTCCCATAGTTCCTTTGCAGATTTCTTGTAGCAATATACACCGTATAAGGCATTGTCCAAGCCATTAAAAATGTAATTCTTGCATAAGAAGTTCGAATGTTTCCAAGCATCCAAAGCAATCAAAGATGCCATATTGTTTTCCCCTTCTTATATGGCGGGAGGATCTTCATTCAAGAATTTCGCCAAGTTGAGGGTTGTGAGATAAAACAACATTTTCTATTGCCACATTTTGGAATCAACCCCAACAAATTTCTCCGGCTTTTCCCCATGTGAAACGGAGTTTGAATGTACGATAGTAGGGGCACCCACAACCGGAGGAATCACATTAGTAGTACTTGTATTCACAACGGGAGGAATAACACCGGTAGGAACACTTCCTTTAGAAGTTCCCATGTTCGAAGTTTCATTCGAAGTAGTATCGGTATTAAGAACCGTATTCATTTCTGTTTATGTAAAACAGAAGATCAACCAAAACAAAAATAGAAATGAAGAAGAAGTTAAACTTAACAAGTTTAACCAAACAAGAATGTCACTTTCACAAAATATAATAGTTCGACTTAAGATTGTTGGGTGGATTTGTGAATAGTGACACCAAAATTAAGTAGAATAAAAATTTGTAAATCCAAGCCAGAAATTGGACAGAGTAACGGCAAGGAAAGTACAAACAAGAAGAAGAAGAAAAGAAGGGAGAAAGCCGAGGCAAGAGTTGGACTCTTTTTCCTTAAGTCGAATTTGCCCCGCAACGGTGCCTACGGATTTCGGCAATCAACTCCCAAGATACAACGGCTTCACTTGTATTTGTAGCACTCCAAAACACAAGTACAACGAACCAAAACAAATGAAATGAATTTGATTTTGGAGAGAAGTGAGGATGAGAGATGTTTTGCATATCAAAAAGTGAGGAATAGGACACCCAAAGGGTCCTATATATAGATCATGAAAGGGTGTGGACGAAATGGTTGAGGCCCAAACCATGCACCATTTCCAAACAATGCACCTTTACGAAAAGGTGTTTTGTAGCCGGATAACCGTGCAGCCGCACGGTTATAGACCTGATTTTCGTCCTTTTTCGTGATTTCTCATTCATCCGATATTGGTTTTCGTAATACCAAATATACCCTTCAATACATGCAGAGAAATCAAAATTCTCTTTCGGGGGCGTTGCCCCCGAGCCCCCATGGGGGGCGCTGCCCCCTCGACCCCCGCGACCTGACTCGTTTGTGCGCCCCGAAGCGGGGAAGTGGCAAACAATTTTGCCTAAATGGATTGAGTCGAACTTTTGAGTATTTGGCCGAAGTCGACACGAAGTCACTTTAATCGATTTTCAATTCTCGATTTATTAACCAATGTCCAACACATCATAAGTGGATGGAGTGTTCTCAACTGAGAATTTAATAAATTTTAAAAATCTTTCAAAATTCAAGTATTTTCAGATTTTTAATGGATTTCAACGAAATTCTTTAAGTCTGGGTATTTTCAATAACTTGTGAATTTATAAGAATTTAATTATATAAAGGGATTTAAAAAGATTTAGATGAATTCCAAGCTTGAAAAAAAAAAAAAAACTATTAGAAACTCGGTTATCAGTGACGGATTTTTTCCTACGGATTAGAAAAATTCATCACTGATTTCTGACGGAGCTAATACGTTGGTAATTTTCGATGGACTTCTGGATCTGTTGGAAATTACCAACAAAAATTTGCGACGAATTTTGGGCGTTGAAAATTTCCAACGGACTTTGGATTTCGTTGGAAATTACCAACAGAATTTGCAACGAATTTTTGGTTGTTGGAAATTTCCAACGGACTTCGTAATCCGTTGGAAATTACCAACGGAATTTGGAATCCGTAGGATATTAACAACGGAATTCGAAATCCGTTACAAATTACCAAAAAACTTTAATAATCGTAATTTTTTTTTTAAAAAATTTTGTAATTACATAATTATTTAAATTTTATTTTAGTTGCATTTAGTGAAAAAAAAATATTATTACTTGAACTAATCTATATATATTATGAGATTTCATGATTTTAGCGAGATTCCTATGGGTTTGTAAAAATTTGTTTAAATTTACGAAATTCATTATATTTAAAATATTTTAAAATTCATTAATATCTCAATTAAGAAGTTTTATTTAAAAAAAAAGGCTAACCATATAAGCACCTTAATCTTATTTACTGTACCAATTTTAATTGCATTTAAGATTTTAACATTTGCTAACTATACCACAAATGTTTATAACTTTTTCCATTGAATTTTTATTTTCAATTTTTTTTTGACTTAGCACTTCTCATACTTGATAATATTTTGTCAAAAATATTCTGTAACACCATGGTAGGGAAACTTAAAAGACTTAATAGGTATTACTCATACCAACAATGTGCACTTTTTTTTCCGAAAGTCCATCGTTAGAAACTCCTCAGTTAAGTAAGCTTGACTTGGAGCAATTCTATGATGGGTGATCCTTTGGGAAGTTTACTCAGGGAGCATGCGAGTGAGGACAATGCATGCTGAAAAGACCATTATGGTACAGTGGGAACAGTACATCTTCAATCTAACGGCCGGGATAGCCCGTTAAGTGGGACACGGGTTGTTACAAATGGTATCAGAGCTGGTCCCCAGTTGAAAATTGGGAACTAATGCTATGCGGGATAAAATACTACGTCATAGGGCGGGAGCCACCTCTAGAATCCCAACGCCTGACAACAGATCCTCAGATGGTTTAAGTGCGACGAAGATGTCGTTAGTCTAACGAGGGGGAGGGGGTGATTATAACACCTAGGCCAGGGAAGCTTAAAAGAGTTGATAGGTACTGCTCATACCAACAAGGTGCAACTTCTTTTTCGAAAGTCCATCGTTAGAAACTTCTCAGTTAAGCGTGCTTGACTTAGACCAATTCTATGATGGGTAACCCTCTGGGAAGTTTATTCAGGGAACGTGCGAGTGAGGATAAAACATGCTGAAAAGACCCATGTTGGTACAGTGGTGATAGTACGTTATCGATTTAACAGTCGGGACAGCCCGTTAAGTGGGACCGAGTCGTTACATATTCTATTTACGTTCTTTAAATAAGAAAAAAAATATGTTATCACACTTTTACATATAATGTTACCACTACAAAATAACAGGGTATTTCCGACGGAATTTTTTGTTGGTAAAGATCGCGAAACCGTCATCGTTGGCTTGTTTTGACGGAAATCAATCCGTCGAAAAATCGTTGGAGATAACAGTGTCTGTAAAGGTTTCCGATGGCCTGTGTGTCAATCGTCGGAAATTTCAGATGGAATTAGCATTCCATTGGAAATTTTCGACGGTGTCCATTTTTTCGGAAAATGAATTCCGACAGAATGAAAAGTCGTCGGAAATATATATTTCTGATGGCCTTAAACCCCGTCGGAAATAAACTATTTCCGACGTAATGGAAGGCATATTTCTGACGGCATCCATGCCGTCGAAAATTTATTTACCTGTGGATCCTTTTTACATTCGGAACTGTATTTTCCGACGGAATGATATCTTTCGGAATTCAAGTCGTCGGAATTAAAACCTACAATTAAAGCTTTCAGAATTAAATCTTTTTTTGTGTACAATCTTTTCTAATGACAATAATTAATAAAACATTGTAATCTCAAACATTACACCACATAATTCGAATTGCAGTATTTTTAGCTATTAAAATTCATAATGTTAATATAATAATATCGAAGTACAAAAACTATTAATATTAACATACATTAAAATATCTCATTTTTAAGGTTCAGTTCCTAATGATGAAGGAAAAACTGAGTTTGAAAATTTTAGTTGGCTGAATAACTCTTTTATTTTTGCTTGCAATTTCGCCTCAACCCTCGCTTCAATTGAGGCCTCAAAATTCTCCATTTCTATATGTCTAGTTTCAACCTCATCCATTTTCTCCCTTCGCCGTCCTCATCTGCTTCTGCCAACTGCTTTTTTAAGGCTACAATTTCTGTCATTTGTGACCGTACTCTTTAACGTTTAGAAGATTTTGTTACTTCAATTGCAGCTTGTGAACTCCCCAAGCCATATACATGATTCTTTTGTACAACATCTATTGCTTCAATCCATGTATTAGGATTAAATTCTGGACGTTCTACTGGATTTGACCGCTTCTCCTCAACAGCATCATTATACTTCTACAAAAATAAAATAATAAAAAAATAACGATTCATAATTTTTTGACAAATGAATGAAAATTGTCAAAAATCTAAATAACACGTTCAAAATGATTTGTAATGTAATAGTGACAAGTCTTATTCAAACGAATCATACAAAAAGAAAAGAAATAATGAAGGGTTCTTAGATTTCAACCATACATTAATAACTCATTGTAGTAAAAAAATCATTGTTTACTTTGTTTCGGCTTAGAAGAAAAAGGGGTTAAACATATCATTCAACGAAATCACATGTTTATCTTGCACTGTGGTTTGACCATCAAAAGAACCTAAGCAAGCACTGGAAATAAATAGTTTCCGACTATACGCGAGAAAAATGGTTGAAAAAGACTAGACATGAATAACTCCACATTTTGAATTACAAAACCACCTAAGAAGCCCTTGCCCCCACTGGATATTGACTGGCTATACTTCCAAATAATGTAAATCGTCCAAACAAGTGAGTAATTGCAACCTTCATTTGAGATTCAGCCAAAATCTACACTTTGAATGATTATTTGACTTTTGTGAAAATACTTCATGCGAAAATTTTGAATGTGTAGTTAAGCACATGTTTGGGTCCCATTATTCATTTTTTTTCTAAACTCATTTTCAACCACACATTCTATCAATAAAATAATTTACATGTAAATCTAAAAAAAAAATCCTACTTTTTAAACTTACAAGTTTATCGTGCCATTTGATGTCTACAAAATCTCAGTCTTTTTTACTGCGTGTCTGCACAAAAAAGCTTCAATGGTGTTGGTGGGCGATGTTGTTCCTCCGTCTATACGAGAAACATTTTTAATATTGAAATATAAAGTATTAATTATGAGAAATAACATGAAGATTAGAAATATTACCATACGATCATGGACTATCGCAAAAGTCACTAAACCAGCAGTGTGCTTAGGATGTTCACCATTAGCGGTCGAGGTACGATTCTTTGAGTTGATTTTAGGTTTGCTTTGCCATTCCTCACTATTCCATTGATCTGTTAACTTAATCCATTCACGATCATCAATCCATTTAAGTTTCTCCTAAAACAATTATAAAAATAATCGTGAATGATTTTTGAATAATTATAATTAAAACAACTATGTAATCATAAAATCTCAGAAAAGTACTGAGATTACCCCGAAAGCTTTGAACATATTGTCATCGTAATCCTTTGGTACATCAGAATAGCACATGTACTTATCACCTGTGAAGCTCTTCAAAATGCATGCTATTTGTCACGTCGTCTTTGGATTAAAACTGAGTTAAACAAACAAATTAAACAAATTACGAATGCCGTATATGAAATCAAAGCATCAGTTGTTACAATAAAATGTACCTTTGCGATGTTCTTATGAGAATGTATGGATTCTAGCGTGGCAAATTAGGGAGAGGAGTTCCATGATTAGAATCCCTTCTCTTGACTCTACTATGATTTGAGTCTATAGGAGACTCGTCCTCCTCCCTATTCGCATCGGGGGTATTATCTAGTCTAACGACTTCATCTCCGCTAATTGTGTTCATCTCTTGATCTCTTCTCTCGTCTCTACTGCTAGACGAGGATCTTCCACGCGATTTAGAGTTGCTACCACGTCCTCTAGTTTGTAGATAACCACTCATCTTCTACAGCGAGGAAAATAAGTATAGTAATATTATTGCACTAAATAGGTAAAAATCCATTCAATTAACAATAATCTATTAAGTGAGTCAAAAAATGAATTGGCAAATGCTCCATGGAATAAAAAAAAATGCAGGTGGAAATATCTTCTCAAGTTTGCATATTGTGACAACTGTATTTCTCTCCAAGCATATCATGTCTTCAACCTTTACGATTATATAACACAAATCTCTGAAAAAATAACTCAGCTCCGTTAATGCTTCCCAAATTAGTTTTGGTAATATATCTTTAAATGCTATTAGTATTAATCTCTGCATGAAAATGTGACATTCATGACTTCATTCTGTAGAACTTCGAATCACCCTTAACACATCATGCAATGATTGAGGCATATCCATCTGGCAGTCTTAATTTCTAATTCAATCACATACAACTTTTTTTTGTTCTTTTGTCAAGCTGTAAGAAACTTTCATCTTATAAAACCTTCCTCTTTTCTAAATTATGTGAAGTTCTGCACGACAACAGTAAAGTTCCAAATCTTTTCTAGCCTTGAGATTGTCTTTGGTTTTATCTTTAATATCTATAACTGTGTTGAATACATTTTTGAATACATTCTTCTCAATATTAATGACATCTAAGTTGCGTCTTCTTAGATTCCTGTGCCAGTAAGGCAAATCCCAGAAAATACTCCGCCTTATCCAACTGTGACAAGTTCCAGATCCTTCAATTTTAGGTCTCCCAATGGTTTTTCCAGCTATGAAAGGAGGAAGACTATCAACAATGTGACGTAATTGTTCACCTGTAGTTGGAGGACTTAGTTGATTACATCCTTTTCGATTTTTCCTTTAATAAACTTATCTCACTGTCTTTGAAATGGATGGTTGTGTAGCAGAAATCGACGATGACAATCAAAAAAGTAAGATTTTTGTCCATTTTTCAACCGGAAAGATTTATTTTGACCCATGCAATATGGACAACAATAAGGACCATGTGTACTCCACCTAGACAACATCGCAAGCCTTGAAAAATCACTAATAGTCCACATCTATGCATCTCTTTGACAAGTGTATTTTATATACTTATTTATATGCCAAAAGTAGGATTTTATGTGTTTGTTTTAGAATATTCTCTATTCATTTGTCTTGTATTTGTTTAGATTTCAGAAAAAAAACCCAAAATTGAGAAATGGTTGCAAATGAAGCAAATACCAAAGAATTTGATGATTATTGGAGCTACTTTGTGAACATGATGACTTGTAAGGAGTCAATTGAGAAGAACAAGGAAGAAAAGAGAAGAAATCAGAAGTCCAGGGGATCAATTGCTCAAATTAGAAGATGAAGGACCAGGCGTTGAAATAAAAGGCGAGGACCAACTTTTAGTACTTAAAAAGTGGAAATTGTATACTGGACGGAGAACCACGCGGCCACTAGTGTGGCTGTGTGAGAATTAGCAAATTAACAGAACCTTATTTTGGCATAACTGCGAGGCCGTGCAGCTTTCCAGCCCTGTGGCCTGTTCGGCCCATGTGCAGATTTTCGTGGTTTATTACCCATTTTTTGACGTAAACCTATAAATACCAATTGTTATGCATGAATTAGGGGTTCCCATTATTTTTCTCTATTGTGTTTCATGCCAGTTTGCTGCTCAATCGAAGAGGAATCCACGTGAGGCCAAGGAGAAGATTGAAGATACAAGACCAAGAAGATGAACGAGGTTATCTCTTTTCATATTTCTTGTAATTTATTTTCAATCATGTACCTAGGCTAGACGTTAACTATTGGGAATTGTGATGAAACCTTATTATTTTGATTTTATACTTTGACTATTGTTTAAATTATACAATTCGTGGGTTTGAGTAATTAAAGTATGCTTTTTTTATCATATGCAAATTTTTGTATAACTGAGTGGCGTTTTAAGAAAATTGAGAGAGTAGGAGAACGTTAGACATGTTTCATTACCTCTAGGTCCGACAGGGGATAGAGATATACCACCTATGCCTAGTATTATCCATCAAAAGTGTTCAAAAAATTGAAATACTTTTCTAGTAATCAATTCATCATAGAGATATAGTTGAGTTACATTTTAGAAAAAAGTTTTTAATACATCCTCGAGAGAGGACTTAAATAACATTTGGAACACAGATTTTTATTCCCATGAATTGTGGTTAAACAATTAAGTAAAAGTATAGATGATAGATTTAAGGTGGATTCTCAATTTCCAACACATCAGCTTTCATTGATTTTAATTCAAATTTATCATTGCTTTCTTAACTTTATCCCTAGTTTAAATTCATTCAACAAATTACAATTAAAATTCTCATTCCGGTTAAGGAATTCAATTTAAAATACAATTTGCTCAATCCCTTGGCTACGATATCCAGACTTTTGGTCCACTTTATTACTTGTGCGATCCGTACACTTGCGGAAATCTACAACACTCTTGTCTAAAAATTTTTCCTCTTGTATATGCCATGTGTCAACTTCGTCATTACATAGCATTTTCAATTCTTCTATTAGTGGATGCAAATAAATATCAATATTTTTTCTTGGACTTTTGGGTTTAGGGATAACTATAGTCAAGAATAAGATGCCATGTCGCATACATAACCCAGGTAGAAGATTGTTTACTGTAGTTATCACTGGCCAACACGAGTACTATGTATCAACCATGTTGAATGGGTTAAACCCACATGTACAAAGACCAAGACATAAATTCCGAGGCTCCATAAAAAATTAGGATACGTTCTATCAAAATGCTTCCACGCTTCCCATGTACAGGATGTGACATATCTTCATGCATATATGCATTATTTGCATGCCAGATCATGTGTTATGCTATACGTCTCGACATATATAATCTCTAAAGTCTAGGAGTTAGATGCATATACCGCAATACCTTATGAGCTATCTTGCGTCCAGACCGAGAGATTGCATATTTATATCGCGGGCAATTGCACATAGGGCATTGCACCAATGTCTCTGTCTTTCGATAACATAACATTAAATCATTAACACATGCATCAATTTTCACAACACCAAGCCCCAAGTTGGAAAGCATCTTCTTTATCTTGTAGAACGTGTTTTCTAACTAGTCATCTTCTGAAACATGTCCTTCAATTGTGAAATTCTCCTCACGAAGTTATGGACTTTCGACAGTGAGTACGATAAAAAATTATGAAATTTCCTTCAATTGCGAGTTTGAAAATTGTCATAATAGGAGAGACACTATACTCACTTATAAGTTGGATTAGGTTTTTCTAGTCAAAAGTCCAAAAGCTGGCTAGTGTATAGCAGACATTTGGCCAAGTTTTTTTTTCCCTTCCTGTATGGACTAAACTCATGCTTGAAAAGAAAATAAAATTCCCAAACACAATACACATAATAAATTGAGGACCACATGACCTCTACACATGCATAATCATTCTAAAGGATCTAAATTGAACAATTCCTTCTGTTGGGATTGATAGTTCAATCCCCTTCAAAAAATCAACGCAAGTATCTTCAACGTGCAAAAATGAGACTTTGATTACTACAAAGAAAAGGACTCAGTTTTATCAACCTTTTCATGCACCAAAAAGATAACTCGAACACCAACAAATTTAACCAAACATTCAACCATGGTTACCCAAACCACAACTCACCAAGAGCAAAGAATCCTACAAAAAGAAGGGTGAAAACCTACTTACTTCACCACGTCACAATAGGAGGAGACAACACAAATATAGACCAACCAATTAGGGCACACAAGTGGGCCAGCCTACAAAGGCTGATGTAGAATAAATGGGTATCAAACTTATGAATGGACTAATACTTAGAATAGTTAAGTTGCATTATTGGTTTGGGTTGACATATGGTGTTAATCCAATCCTTAGTTGAAACCTATGAAATTTAAGCACATTTGATTAACATCATAGCTACCAAAATTTATTTGGTATCAGCAAATCTCCACCTTGATACCAAATATACCTACAAGTCAAAAACATGATGTTAGTACTTGTCAAATCAAAGTAATCCAATACAAAATTGGAAACAAAAGACTTTATTGATGTCTTGCAACCAAAACATACTATACATGCTAAATGTACTCACCGAGGGCTAAGGGCAAACTCCAATACAACCTAAATACATAGTGAGTTTAAATATGAATTTACTTTCATATATAGAACTTAATATTAACGTCAAGTTAATGAAAAATGTTAACACATACAACAAATGCAAATGACATGGTCATCAAATGCAATAAATGTAAATCACCCCAATGAAAGACTATCCTATCCCATTTTGTGTAACTCGCATCTAAATAATACATCTCTCATATGATCGTCAGCCTACTCACTAGATTACTTACATTTCAAGTCTATTTGGAAATCCACTAAGATTCTCAAACAATGTAATGTTCCTCTATCAATACATCACCTCTCTCAACCTACGTAGATAATGAGAGTCCACCTAATAGAAGTGATAAGAGTGTCACTCTAACTCCACCTCGGCCAGATCAGGACCTAACAGATAGAGGATTACTAGGAGCAATCTCACACGGAGAAAAAAAATCCACCAAAGGATATACATAACACATTTAATCACTTCATTTTTCGTGATCTAAATGTCACACTCCACATCCTCACACATGTCACTAGTGCACCATCAGACATCTCATCTCTATATTACCAACTAGTACAATCATTACTAATGCTTCCATCACACACTAAAATGAGAGAACGGCATGAGTCAAACCTCACAATAGCATTCCCATAAAGGAATGAAGAAAGAAATGGTAGCACACAAGGAGACTCACAAAAAATAGAAGAACCCAACTACCTAACACTAGTACAAAAAAATCCAAAAAAAAAAAAAATAATAACAAATTAGCGTCGTTTTTCAAGGAAAACGATGCCTGTAAAAAATGCGGTGCCAAATTTGTAAATAAATTTTTACCAAAGGCGTCGGTTGTTTTCTGACAACCGACGCCAATTGAACTGCCCAAGTATAGGTGTCGGTTCTTATATAAGAATCGACGCCTATACTTTAGTTATAGGCCTCGGTTCTTTGAAGGAACCGACGCTTTTGATAAAAGGCGTCGGTTCTTATTTAAGAGACGCCCATACTTCGCATTATATTCCACGCTTCAATCAATTTTTCAGACGCTCTCTTTCCCCTAATCGGCTGCTCACCCTAGCTCTATTCTCACGCCGCCGCGTGCCACCATTCGGAAAACTCACCAACACACACCACAAATCTAACCGGCAATCACCTTCATAGCACCTCCAAAGTCGACCGCCACACCCTTCACCCACGCGCCACCCAACACCCACTCGCCACAGCCCCTACGCGCCACCAACCCCGCACGCCACCAGCTCCTACGAGCCACCCAGCCCAGCGCGCCTCCAACACCATCCCCACCGTACCCAGCTAGCCACCACCACCCACCCCACGAGGTCCACCACTTCAGATTTTAAATTATTTGTATGTTTTGCGAATTTGCCAAAGAAAACTTTCCAATAACTTCAGATTTACTCTTTCATTTACTTCTTTGAACAGGGCCGGTGGGTTTACAGTAACTGCCTTATAGACAAATTCATCACTCTCAAAGTCAAAAGTCTCGCAACCACTCTATAGGTACAATGAAATTTTTTTTAGTCGTTGAAGTTAGATTCTTTATTTGATGTCCTCGATGTCTATTTGTACTGAACTTTTCTTTTTCTTTTTATGGCTTATTATAGTGAGCTGATTATCTAATGAGTTTGATATCACTCTTATTTACTTGTTTCAATGACATCTGAATATATAACTTGTTATCTTTCTTACTTTTTTGGATACTTGAGTTTAATATTGTGATTAATATATTTTTGCTTCTTCTATTTATAATCTATAACTGTATAAACAATGTTTTGAGGCTAATTAATTATTAGATAAATGTTTTAGGGGTCATTGAATTGCAAGATGAATATTTTAGGGCTCATTAAATTATAAGCTTAGCCAGGGAAGTATAAGAATTTCCCATGTTAATGACTTTATGTATTGCAGGAGTATGCTGACACGCTGAAGATCAAGATACATTTTTTAAAGATGATGCCAAAGCCCATGCTAAACTCAGCAACCTTGGAGCAAAACTTGAGCCTCCTGAGTTTTTTCTTTCATTACTCAACTTATAATGGGTCTCATTTGCTGTATTATTTTGAGCCTAATTATAGGTTGCAGGATTTATCGAATTTGGATACACTCATTAAGCTGATAATACCACTTTTTCTGGTGCTTACATGTTGTTGTTGTCGTTGTTATTGTTGTTGTTGTTGTTGTTGTTGTTGTTGTTCTTATTATTATTATTATTATTATTATTATTATTATTATTATTATTATTATTATTATTATTATTATTATTATTAAATGCTATTGGACTTTTCACTCTTAGTGAAAAAAAATTTATTCCTCAAAACTACCTTTTCACAAATATTTCAAAATTATTTCTATATTTGCTCAAACGTTCATTTACCTATCTTTGTTTTCTCCCCCTTAAATTTTCAAATCTAACTACTTTAATTTAGTTCCCCCTGATTTAAAATATTTTTCTCCGATCCATACATTTTGGTCACCTTGACTATAGAGTATATGAAGGTTTTCTCATTATCTATGTTGTGTTTCACCTATCATTTGGAAAATTACATCAAACTAATGTCTTGTTTACTTTTCTGGACAGGATTTCTCATTAGATGACGATTCCCACGATCTCAACCAGAAAAGTTTGTGCCAGCCAAATATTCAAAAGGAAAGTTTATAATTGTTAGTTGCTTATACCATACTAATCAATTTTCTTAATGGCCATTGAAAGTCATTTTTATCCATTTCATGCATAAAGAACTTCACATTAGGAATATATGGAAGTGCTTAATCATTATTGTGACATTTTGATTCCCCCTATAGGTTGGTTAAGTCCAATTTATAGGGAGTATTTTGTCAAAATTTCCGTAAGATTTTATAAATAGAAATGAAAATAATAAATTAAGGTGATTTCGTTCGTTTTAACACATTGTGAATATCTTGATATATGTGTTTTAAATTAGTTACGGATAAGTAATGATTGTGAGTATTTATAAGTTAATTATTTGCGATGTTTTGTACTTATTGGATGTTTTGGTGAGTTGAGATTATTATGTTGTGCTGATTTGGAGATATGAGCATATATAGTGAATAATTAAGAGGTTAAAAATGTTTGAGTTTTTAACATGCCGAGGATGAATATTTTAGACTAGATGATAATGTTGAAGTTAAATATTTTAGTTTTCTGTATTTCTTTATTTATTTAAAGAATACTTACACGTTCATAATACGTAGGAATCATTGGATGTTGCTTGCGATATGTTGTGAAGCCAATACTGTGTACTTCATAGATTCAGCACAATCATGTTCGAGATAGTCACATCCTATTCTAAACGTACTTCTCTACACGAGGTATAAGTTATTGAAGATAATTGTTTAATTACGATTTATATGTAATTAGCATAATAACTATTAATTCTTATTAATTATTTTTAGGCATTTCAAGAATTTTACTCAATAGAGGAAATTGATGATGTTTGAAATTTATGGGTCAAATACTTCGTCGAAGATTGTATGTAAATTTGGCTTATTTTATGTTAACATGTACAAATTTTTTAACAATATTGTGAATACAAAATTAATTAATTCGAAATTATGTTTATTGAGTTATTAAGTTTTGTTCTGTATTCCTCGATTATATATTTGTTGAAGATAATTTGTTGATGTGTATGTGATTGTTATAGTGTATATAGGTATAATGGAAATATAAATAAATGAATAAATAAAAAAAAATTTAATAATAAAAAACGTCGGTTGTTGTTGAAACCGACGCCTATAAGTATGACTTAAGGCGTCGGTTGTTATTCAACAACCGATGCCTTAAGTCATATAAAGGCCTCGGTTTTCATTTAATAACCGACGCCTTATCATAACTTTAGGCGTCGGTTGTTAAGTAACAACCGACGCCTTAAGTTATGATAAGGCGTCGGTTTACAACCGACGCCTTAAGTATACACCTTTAGCGTCGCTACTATATGCGTCTCCTGTACAACCAACGTCTTTTCCGTTTTACAACCGACACCTTTAACTCTTATTGTACTAGTGTAACACTTTCTCACAACATAAGTAGCCCACAAAAGGACCTCACATAGAAGGGAAACAAGGCTCCTCACTTCCCACACCTTTCCACTCCACATAAATGCAACTATGGTAGTAACCTCGAGCACTTATCCTCAGTAAGCCTTATTCAGATCTTACATAGATCAAGTGGCATCGTTCGCCTCACCTCTCTCCTAACCTCTCAAACTTTCTCTTTACTATCCTAATTAGGACAAACTTCGTTAATAATTTCCAAATATACTGCAGTTATAACATCTTATCTTGCACATCAACCTAAACTTAAACCCTTACCATCACACACTATAGAAACAAAATCACCTTACCAAAAAAAAAAAAAAACCCCAAATATCAAGTGTTGTCATCATATCCAAAAATGTACAAACACAACATTCAATCCATTTTTTTTTCAGTTTGGTGTGGTTTAAAATCGCGTTTTGCAATCAAATAAATTAGTAAATACCAAACCAAGCCACATTCATGTACGATAGTGCAAAAATGAATGAATGATTAATTTACCAATACCAAAGATCACAGATTTTGTAACCAATGCACGATATTGAATGAAAGATCAACACCAATTTTGTGGTCGATAACTAAAAAATACCTACCAACCATTACGTTGAATACGTCAAAAGGTATTCTTGGGTTTTTTTCAAGATGCAACTCACATCGGCAAAAAGATTACTTAAGCAGGTTGCAACTACAAATGAGATTTACTTTTTCAGAACCATTCACATAAATAAAATATAACACATTGTGCTACTATAAGAGTATTTCTTGTATTCATTATGCTATAAATATGTGTCATAATGAATTCTTTTCTAATTTGTTTATAAAGTTCTTCAATAAAAACTGCATGCCTCATTTTAACTTTTCTGCAGCATTCAATAATTCTAGTTGGGAATGAGATTGGACTTCTTGTAGGAGGGATCAAACAGGCATAGATTAGCACATAGCTTTATTTATGAAAAATCTCACATTCTTTGCAATTGATAGAGGCTAGAAATATTTCAAGAACAAGTCCAAATTTTGATTAAAGTTATTCTATAATTCATTTCTACAGAAAAAGGAATCAAATAAGAACTCAAAATGACTTAAAGGTTTCAATAACAATCTGAATTTGATAAACTATTCCTGCACTCATTTTTTATAGTTTGTTTAAAACTTGCTGGGTTGTGGTTTCAAACCGTGATTTCGAAAATTGAAACCTAAACTAAACCGTTTAAAGCAGTTTGGAATTTTTCTAAACCAAACCAAACCATTTGTTACGGTTTGGTTCGGTGTAGCGGATTGACGGTTTATTTGTTCACCCCTAATTTTGAGCCACCTTTTTTTACCAGAGAATTTGCATAATAACATGCTCTAATGCTATTTATTGGGATTTATGCTTCAATCCCCTTCAAAAAACCAACCCAACAATCTTTAATGTGCAAAAAATGAGACTTTAATGACTACGAAGAAGGTGACCCAATTTTATCGACCATTCTACGCATCAACAAGGTAACTCAAACACAAACAAGTTGAACTAACAATTCACCAAGGTTGTCCAAATCACAACTCACTAAGATCAAGGGAGGGTGAAAACCTTATTTCACCGAGTCACAATTGGAGGACACAACACAAATATATACCAACCAATTAGGGCACAAAAATCGGCCAAGCTTGCAAAAGCCAACATAGTATAAACCAGCCACAAACCTATTAATGGACTAACACTTAGCAAAACCAACATTGTTGGTTTGAGTTCCGACTTGTGATGTTAATTCAATCCTTGACTGAAGCTTATGAAATAACTCATTCGATTAACATTATAGCCCTCGAGACTTATTGATTATCAGCAAAACCCAACACCTTCTATAATAAAATAGCCTAGAGTGCATGAATTTACATAAAATGCAGCAAGCACATTTAACTGCTCAAAATGATTTACCCAAAATATAATGAACATGTACCCCCAACGAAAAAAATACTATATGCTCTAGCTATATAACCTAATAGGTCGTATGGCTTGACACTAGCCTACTAATAATAACACTTTATCGTTTATTAACTTACACGTTCATTGCTGCATCATACAAGAAAATAAAATAAATATCTTATTCAATATTTCAATTACATACATTTCAACCTATCAAACCTGAAATCATGTTTTGGCCCTTTTGTTGACCCAAATAAGTGGCATGACGCCCAAAGTGCACGCTTGGGAACCACATTCGAAGCATTGAAGTGGATGATCCTTATAAAAGTTCATAAAAATTAGGTACAAAAGTTACCTAATCATCGATTAATTTCTTTGTAGAACCTCAGTATGTTCTTTGACTGAAATTCTTGACGTTTTGGGTGTACTTATCAAGGCAGGTAAAAAGAAAAAATAAATAATTAATAATGAAGATTAGCTAAACACAGTATAATTATAGTATTAAAAATGAATTTATAATTGATTCCAAAGTGATAAACTTGAATGAAATGGGGTTTTGGTCAAAGTAATGTTTGGTTTGTTTTGAATTTGCTAGTCATTTTCGATCTAAAGGTTACAGTAACATGGCCATCAAACTCTGGAAGAGTTTTCCTGAACGGCAAGCATAAGAAATTCGATTATATTAATTATAACTTTTAGGCCTTGTTTTTCTCCAACATTTTTATAGTAGTGTAGTTCAGTGTATGTTTGGCTATATTTAAAAGTAAATCTAATATATTGCTAATTAAAAGTAAATTCATAAGGCTTCTGACCATAAGCCGACCAAGGAGTATATATATATATATATATATATATATATATATGATGAGCGGGCCTCGCCCCCCATGTGAGTGGGAGGGCAAGGTTGGGGGTAAGGGTGGGGTTACTGTAGCATAATCCATATATATATATCCCACCTTAGTTTTGTTTTCGGTCTTAGTGCATTGTGGTAGGATATGTGTCTGTGTGTGTCGTAGATTTCAAAACTTTTAGATGAAAATCATAAGGCTTCCGATCATAAGTCAATCAAGAGGCTATCAAATTGATATGTTTATATACAAAATATGTATATTGCAGGCATATGGAATAACATTTTCACTGACGTTCTCATATAAATATTGTAGAAAATCTAGAGGCATTAATTTTTCTAAATCACTAGTAACAAATTGTATTAATATCACAACCAATACATAAAATCATTAATGATTTTGGGTATAATTGTATTTTATACACTTACTTAGCTACTAAAACTAGGCAATTAAATCGTCATTTTGTAAAGTTTCTACTTAATTCTTTTACAATTTGTGTTTATTTCAATTTTCATCCCAAATTCAAGAGAATGGAATAATCGAAGTGAATCATGACCAATTAAAGTACATTATGAACTAAGTTGTTCAACATTGAAGTGGATGATGAGGATCGAGATAAAAATTAAAGCTAAAGTGAAGGAAATCAAAGTTTTAAGGACTAAATTAAATTAATCAAAAGATGAAAGACTGAGGAAATCAGAGTTTTAAGGTGGACGAGGGACAAAAATCCAAAGGAAAATCTAACTTCCCAAGCGATATTACTTGGCTTGAAGGTAATTAAACTAGGCAAATCGTAATTGATTTGTGTCAAGCGATCACCTAGCTTGATATGAAGTGATCGCTTGGCCAAAAAGTCAGAAAGATTTTGTTTACTAATTAAATCCGAATTTTGTGAGACTTTATTGGCGTGAACAAGGATTCTACCCTAATTATATATAGAGATTGTACGAAATTTAGGAACACTCATTATTCAAGAGGCAAAAGCTTGGAGATTCAAGAAAAAAATAATAACAAGATTGAAGATCAAGACTCAATTCAAGACTCTTACTTCAACTAATCTAAATTCTACATCCAGGTGATGAACCATATTAAATCTCGTCATTCAGTCTTAATTATGTATCTAGGCTAAACCAATTTGTGTTAGCAACATGATAATACTTTAATTTCCTGATTTAATTTGATTTTTGTTTAATATAAGAGCGATTTATGATTTTGAGTAATTAATTCCATTATTACATGTTTCTATAATTATATGCGCAATGATTGTATGATTTGACATGACGTGTTTTAGATTCGAAAGATTAGAAACTCGTTAGACATGTTTTAATTGCCATAAAGTCTGAAAGGAGATAGAAATATACCGCTATACTTTATGTGATCTTTAATTGTTCGTAGTTTCATTAATGATTTCTTGTATGTTTGCATTTATCATAAAAATATAGGCTGGTCACAGATAATAATATGTTTTAATTCCACTCGAAAGAGGACTCGAACAAATTGGGAACATTGATCTTCATTTCATATAAATTGTTGTTGAACATTTAAGCCAAAATATAAAAGATAAAAATAAAATTGGATTTTTTGTTTTTGTTAAGGTTAGTAACTTATAAAATAATTTATCTCAATCCTTGTAGGTACGATGCTTTGACTCAAATCTGTACACTTGCAATAAGGAAATCACGCAATAATATGAGCTTACCAGCATTTAGTACTTTACTCATAATACAATAAATTGATCAAATAATCTCTTATACCCCATGCATTAGTTTTCTATTCACACATATAATCATCTAGTGGATCCATTTTTCAATTCAAAATTTCAAAATGGTATACATGGAGGAAATTACAGCCCTACGTGTATTTAAAGATTCAAAATAAAAAATCATTTATAATGCATAAGTCTACACAAATCAGGTGGTAATTATGTTATTTTAATATTAATTAGGTAATTATGTTATTTTAATATTAATACCCATTTAACCCACCCCATTATTGCCCCAGACCCCCCAAATCTCAACCCATTACCGCCGCCCAAATCTCCACCCCATTACCGTCCCAAATCCCCACCCACAGATTCATCAAACCATTGATTCATCTACTTTCATTTTCACAATACATTTCCTCCGATAGCGTCTCAGTATGTATGGCTTGTTATCGAGTTGACACGGCGGTGGTGGTGTAATGGTGTAGCCAAAGTAAGGTGACTTCACATCCGGATGGGGAGATTTCAACGCGGTGATCTCAATCGTAGTCTGACAACGACTCCTCGCGGTCAAAATTTGGTAGTGTCCTGTGAGATAGTGGTTTTTGGTGGAATGTTGGTGGTCTGTCCGTTGCTTTTCGGTGGTTAGTGGTGGCACTTGAGTTTATGGTGGTGTTTGGTGGCTGATTTACTGCGATTCTGTGGTGGTTGGTGTGTTGGTCGCCTATTTGCAATGATTTGGCGGTGGTTGGTGGATTTCAAATATGTTTGATAGGAGTGTTGGTGTTCTGTGCGTAGTGAAAGTCTAGCGGTTGTAACGATGGTTGGTGATCATTATGCGGCGATTTTCTGATCTTTGTGTTTTAAAAGATTTTAATTTAATAATTTGATAAAATGTGAGTTAACAGATTTGTGATTTAATAATTTGACAAAATGTGATAAAAAATAAGTTGTGTCAATTAATTAAAACAACTCTATAAAATTCTTCTAGAATATTTAAATATCTGAATCGTGTTTCGTTCTAGAAAATAACTACTTATTCATGTAGTATATTATATAAATTATGCTTATTATGGAGCAACAAGCAAATAATCGTGTTTCGTTCTAGAAAATAACTAACTACTTATTCATGTAGTATATTATATAAATTATGCTTATTATGGAGCAACAAGCAAATACTCTTCTGCAATATTGAAATTATAGTGTCGTACTCTTCGGGAACACGAAGTATTCATTTAGACTAGTATAATATTGTGCTTCTTTAGGAGCAATAATTATATATAAAAGAATAAAAAAGTTTTAAATAATAAACTTAACATGGATTTGAAAAAATTAGAAAATCTTGAATATGTGACAAATCTCATAGTCTCCAAAGATCTAAAATTTTGCATTTTAAATTTTGCTAATGTTCGCATAGCGATTTATCAGAAATGAACAGTTGGATTTTAAACTTATTAATAATTAAATATAAAAAACAATGAGATGTGGATGTCATTTCCAAATTTCATGACAATTGGAGTATGGGTTGCTGAGATATCAACGTTTTATCACAACTGCTTTAGGCCGTCCAGATCTTTTAAATTTCTGCATTGTTGATTTTGATATAATAATTCGGCTCTTCCTTAATATAAAAAGTCATTTTTCATGAATATCAATCCAATATTCTTTTGAAATATTGATTTTATAAATTCATACCCTTATTTAGAAAGCAACAATATAATATTCTTTAGATATTCAAGATGCATAAGGTTTATACTTCTTCAAGAATATTAATATGGTATTTCTCTATAGTATTGTTTAAATAGAGTCATTTATCCAATAACATAGACATAAAACTATTCTAGAATATGAATGTTTAGATATTATACATTTTTTTAAAAGTAATAATACAATATTATTTTCAAATATTGCAAAGTGCAAATTTATGCTTCTTCTACAGTAACAAAATAATCACATATAATATCCATTTTCAAACAATGTTACAATATTCTTCTAGTATATTGATATAGATTATTTATTTTCCAAGAATTATAATACAATATTCTTCTAGATATGGATGGCAAAAAAAACTTAGCATACCCGAGACCTGTGGGGACCCTATCCCATTAGGGGCACCCCGCCCCAAACAATTGGATCTGTGGGTCTGGTTTGGGGATAGTCCTTCGCCCCGCTCCCACTTCGAACCTACAAATCTTTTTAATTTTTAATTTTTATCCTATTAAGAGAAAATAAAATATAATTAAAAAAATAATAAAAATATAAATGGGATGGGAAGGTAGACCCGCCCCGCCTCAACCTCGCTAGATGCTCGTGGGTCCGAGACGGGGCAGTCCCGACCCACCCTGAACTTGGCCCATTATCATCCCTACTTCTAGAATACCGATTTAAATTAATTTTTAAGAATTATAATATAATATTTTTATGCAATATTTATTGAAGTGTTGATCGAAAAAAATTTGCATTTAAACAAATATTTATCTATCATAAAAATGATATGATCAGATCGAAGTTAGATATGTTCCAAATCTGAATCTCATTTCTTTGGGAGTTCTTGAAGATGAAGGGATTGTATTTAAATTTGATCATAATACCTTGAAAATTATGATAGGGTCATTAGTGGTTATGAAGGGACACAAGAAAAATGGTTTATACAATCTAATGGGAAAAAATTGTTATATATACATATGGAAGAATTAGGGATACAAAAGGTAATCATAATATCTAGGGCTGTAGGAGAATTGATATCATTCACTAATACGTATAATATTTACAACACTTCCCATTAAATGACATATTATAAAATATCTACCTCTTTAACACCTTGTTTTATAAAATTTTGATGGGATAAAATATCAAAAAAATAAAATATAGTATAGCTTATTTTGGAGTATTACAATAGATGCTGCATCATTAAAACGCATTCCAATGGGACAAAACCTAGAACGAAGAAAATGAATACATCTAGATCACCTGATGTTGATCATTATAAATCATTGAGTCGTCGTATTCCAATCTCGTGAACCAATTTCTTGAATGTAGATGTTGGCAGTGCTTTTGTGAATAAATCAGTCACATTATCGCTTGAGCGAGTTTGTTGAACATCGAATATCGTAGTCTTCTCAAATATGTATGTATTAAAGTCCTTCTGTATATATTCAGCATCACAAAATTTGAAACCATTCTTCAAATGTTGACAATATATTGTACTTGATGTTCTTCACATGTCGCAAACATTCCAATATAATTTAAGGGGATGGTTGTTAGATAATAGCCCGTAGATAGTCGTGATAATATCTCATTAAAACTTTTACAAGGAAATTTTTTTGTAGATATCGTCATCAATATGTCATAAAAGACGCCTCATTGAAAATATTGCTAGGAAAACAGTGGGACAAAATTTCAGCAAAGTGAAAAAGAGGATAGCGCGTATTTGTTCTCCCTTATGGGAACATCACAAATATATTAATAATTTAATACTGCATATTATTTATTCTTCAAATATAAATTCAATTCTTCATTTGAACTTGAAGAACTATATCAAAATTTCAATAATTTGAACATGCTACATCGAGCCATGTTCTATAATCAATATACATCAATGCATTTAATGTAGTTCTCAAATTTGGAAGTGACTTATTTACTTCAAGTGAATAATTCATCATGTATTTACACCTCAAAAATCAACTACCAGGATTTTGAAATACAATTAACAATATCGGTACACCCTAATTTTAATTTCTAATGTATTATTTTATATGATTATTTTGTATCATTCTTCACGTTATTTCTTTTGATAGGTCTTAATCACATTTCATTTTCAGAGTAATTTTTACTCTTGACATATTAAATCCTTCAATGATTATGCATGCATGCTTCTTGCATATTTTAGATTGCGAGTATAATTAATCATTGAGATATTTATTATTTTCCACATATAATCTATAATCATTTTAATTGAAATCTCAACATACCACAATAAACTGTTATGTCAAAGATTACTCCCAAAACATCGAGATGAAAATCAGCAATTTTGATATCACTCGCTGGTATATCAAAAAGCTCAAGTTAGTGATTATATTACAAATGCATCCACCACATATCATTTCTTTTAGAAATTTCGTGTGCAAGTCGTAAATTATGACTATATAATTCTATTTTTCATTTACACAAATATTTATTTGTATTTTATTGACTTTACACTATAAGTGTTTGGACTGTAAGTCCGATAACAATAATTTCTTTATTGAGATTTTCATCCGTGGCCAAAATATTTCGGATTCAACATCCACTTTTTCAAAATAGAGCTTTGTAATATATGTTAGTGACTATTATTTCTTTATCGATTACATATCATCTCAATATAGACAACATATAGATATCTCTTTATCATTAAGGACCTGAATCACTTTATATATATTTAGTTATATCTCTTTACTCTTCACAAGTAGCTAACTTTGACAAGATCATCACGACTATTTTAGAGATGTCGATTTTGGAATCAATTACCATCAAACTTTAGGCATTCTATAATCATCATGCTTTAGACGTACTATAAATTATCCCTCCAATGCTAAGAATTCTTACATTATAATAATTGACAAAACATGTCGTAACATATCATCCTTTATGATAATAATTATGGATTCAATCCCAATTACATATTATTAGCAATCATTTGTTTCTATCTTAATGCGCTCAGAGAGAGAGAGAGAGAGAGAGAGAGATGTGTTCCGGACCCTCGACAATCAAAGTCATAGCAGGCTTGACGGGAAAATTCAAGTAATTCAAAGCCAAAACAAGAATTCAGCAGGTTCGACGAGTTTTGAAGATCAAACCGTGTAAGAAAGAACAAAAAATTATGCAGAAGCAAAGTTACGGCCGTAACCAAATATTCTCACGGTCATAAGTCACTCTCGGATCAAATTGAAGAATTCCAGGTTTTCAAAGTTACGGCCGTAAGTATTATGGTCACGACCGTAATCCTTAAGCAGAAGAATAGTTACAGCCGTAAGTGATGCTGTCACGGCTATAAGTTAGGATTTTCGCAAATAAGGCGGATTTTTAATTCCTTTTTCGTATTTTTATTCATTTTCTAGTTTTAGCTATTTTAGGTTAGTTAGAACTCTATTTTGAGTCCATTAGCGACTAGGATTTTTGTTTGCTTATTTATACGCTTTTTCGATTCATTGTAAAATTAGACTTCAATTTTGATATAAACAATTTTTATTGAGGATTTAATAAAAGTTATAGGTGGATTCCTATGTTTTTCGAACTTATCAAGAATATTTCTTGTGGCGTTCAAATATCGAACTTATCAAATATTTCTTGAGAATATTCGTGACGTTCAAAATCAGAGACTTATTAAGGAGATTGAGAAAATCCTTGTGGCGTTTCGAAAGTCGTGGTTCTTTATTCCGCATCGTCGAGCCATCGCGTCGTGAATATCGGGTCATGATTCATCCGTCCAACCACAACCTGAGTTCGGAACTTTTCGGCGTTTCTTCCGCGCTTCGAATCTCATCAGAGAGAGATAGAGAGAGTGTGTATTTTGTGTACAAAGTATTACTGCATGTGAATTAACATTTTCACTCAAATTGTTATCACATAAATATTGTAGACAATCTGGAGACATTTAATTTTGCTAAACCACTAGCAACACATATTATTATTATCCTAACCAATACATAACTTACTAGCATTTACCACTTTGCTCATAATACAATAAATTGATCAAATCTCTTATACCCCATGTATATGTTTTCTATTCACACGTAACCATTTTGTTGATCCACTTTCAATTAAAAATTTCAAGATGGTATCACTACAACAAAAAAGGGCCTTTGCAACACTTGAATTGCAACATTCGGCAGTTCAATGTTGCTAAAGAGACATATCGCAACATTTTAAGAAGTGAACGTTGCGATTGGTGTTAATAATTGAGCTTTAACAACATTTGTCAAGTGAATGTTGCAAAAGAGACTCATTTACAACATTTATTGAATGTAGCAAAAGAGTTCAACATTTTGCAACGTTTTTGGGACCCTTTTGCAACGTCCAAAAACATTGCAAAAGGTAGTCTTTTGCAACGTTTAATAAAGCGTTACAAAATGGTGTTCTTTTGCAACGTTTAGCCAGTGTTGCGAAAGGGTACTCATTTGCAATGTTTTTAAGATGTTGCAATAGCCTCAAGTTTTTGCAACATTTTTAAAACGTTGCAATAGCTTAGTTTCAAGGTTAGATTTCACATTATTTAAAGTTGGGTGACTAAATTGCAATTATCACAAAACTTAAAACCTAACCCTACCCATCAAAATTGACCGACCCTCACTCTCAACCTCACCTCTCTGCTCTCTCTCTCGACTTCATCCTCCCTGGCTTCCGTCGTTCTCTTCTCTCTCGGCCACCACACCACCGGCCACCACTACGGTAATCTCCCACTTCCCTCCTCCCTCACGCGTAACACCTACCACACACACGAACCGCAACACACACACACACACACAGGGCACACACTATATTTCTTGGGTTTTAGTACTGGGCTTCGTTCTCTTCACTTGGATTACTTTTTTGAGAGAAGTACTTAATGTACCAAGTTCTGGAGATCGCCTAATTTTTGCTCTTTTCTCGTGTTATAATCGCAGACCGAGAGAGACAGGGCCCGTCGCCTTCAATTGTGCACATGGGCAGATTATTATCGATCTTCAATGGCCGTTCCAGTAGAAGAAGTCGTTGCTGCTCTGTCCACATTCTCCTTTATCATGTCGTGCAAATCTGATAGGATATCCATGACAAGGTAAATCAGGGAGTTTCTAAGAATTTTTTTATATATGTCTACTTATGCTATAGCCATTTGGGGTGAACTGTGTACACAAATCATAAAGTTTATTGCCAAATTATGCCAGTTGAGCCCTCGTAAGTGAACCATGTGGAAGATTCACATTTTTGAATAAATATGTTGTGCTAAACTATGCTCATAATTCTGGATGCTTGTGTATTAAGAGTATTCGAAATAAGGCATGAGATTATTTATGCTTACTAGCTGCCCAATGATTACTAGCTGAATATCTCAACGATAACAATATAACCTGTGGTTTCTTTCTTGACTTCATTGTAAAATCTTGATTTATCAGTGCACATTAGTTTAATTTTATTCATTGTCTTTGGGTGGATCTATATTTGCAGCTGCTGGTGATTCTTGTGGTTAAATTTAAAGGTCCCCAGATTGTAAGTAGAGTCAATCTTTTTGCTAACTATGGATAAGGGACTATAGACAGTTCATTCACATTGAATATGGATGATTCATTGATTCTTGTGTGTAAATTGTAAAATTTTAGTGCCTTGATGCCTATTAATGTGGAGAGGTTTTCTTGCCATGAATTTTATCATATTGCACCTTTACTTTTATTCAAATCTATTTTTTAAATTTTTCTGGTATTCTTTATAAGAAATGTAGCAAAAGGTTGCTAAAGATTTTTTTCTTTGTGATCTAATAGTAAGGGTAAATAATAGTAGGATGAAAGGCTAGATATATGTCAAATGGGTTTTACATATATTGAAGTATTCTCTAAAACAAAGTGAAACATGGTAGCCCAGATATATGTAAAATGGGTTTTACATATATTTAAGTATTCTCTAAAACACAGTGAAATGTGGTAGCCTTACCTCCTTGATTTAGAAAGGGGATCTAGGTGTGGTGATTATACTCTCTATTCAGGAATTTCAATTGAAAATAATATGCATAATGCAAACATTTATCTATACTGTATAACTAACCTATTATTATAATATCTATATGCATTATGCCTTGAAAACTCAACATGTCTTTAATACAGTCTAAGTTTGCTTGTAGATTGATTGGAAGCTTCGAATTAAAAACCTTTTTTCTAATAAGGAAACTCAACATGTCTTTAATACAGTCTAAGTTTTCTTGCCTCAGCTTCGAATTAAAGTCTGTTCCTTCTATTGAAGCCACCTCTCAGTTTGCTATGCAGCCCTGCAAAAGAATTTATTATTATATTAGTACATTTCAACTTTATCAATCCTCATTTTTTAAACAAATTTTGGTGTGGTTTGCCCATTAAATTATTTGCTTATGTCTGTCAGTTAAATGATATTTTTAGATATCTTTTTCCATGTTCAACTCATAGATTACTAATTTGCAGGTAATGCTAAAATTCTTGAAAGAATTTGAAATGAAGCTTGGGATTAAGATCACATGCTCACAAGAGACTGAGCCATTAGGAACTGCAGGTCCTCTTGCTTTGGCTAGGGATAACCTGGAAGATGATTCTAGTGAGCCATTTTTTGTTCTTAACAGTGATGTAATTAGCGAGTATCCACTTCAAGAGATGATTGAATTCCACAAATCTCATGATTTTAGTTAGTTCCTAAAACCCTCTATGTGTGGCATGCCACTAATTTTTTTTTTTAGTATCTTATGGTATGAAGTTATTTGTGTCATTAATGTCTTCTTAATTGTTGGCTTTGGTTTAGTTCTCATCTTCAATGTTGGAAGAAGACTCTGATAACTCCTTCTTAACTGGAATGATAGTGTGAATAGTTTTAATGCTTTCTTTGTAACTGTAAATTGTGTTCGTTTTACTCTTGATAATTTTCAGCACTCTTCAATTTTTTCATCTTCTTTTTTAAAATTTACCCAGATCTATATTTTCTCTCCTCTCCCTACATTTTTTTTGGCTCGTGGATTTAATATTGAACAAATGATGAATTTATAAAATAAACTTTGTTGGGCTATAATATTTTTTGGCAGGAATTATTGGAACATAAATTTTTTTTATATATTTTCTTAATCTTTTATTTTAGTATGTGAATATTCTTTTATATGCTTGATCCCTAGAATTATTGATTAACATTATATGTTGTAACTTATTAGGGTAAGAATTCTATTATTATTAGGAGATTACCATTATCTCTCATTAGTGTAAATCACCAGGCTGGAGCCGTGTATGTATCTGTATATAAGGGGTCTTCTCCTTCATCAATCAATACGTAAGGCTACGCCTTATGTCATTTAGAACACGGGAAAAAAATTCTTGATTTTCATATAATTTCATGCCAATTCTTTTGTTTTACCTTGTCATAGGTTGATGCATTGGTGATAATTATCTGGACATCAACAAACTCAACTTGTTTCTTGATTTCTGATGAATGTGCATTAGGATTTGCATCGAAAAAGATACCACAGACAGCCATGATTTCGAGGGCAATGATAACAATAATTCGTTGGTCTTAGTTAGGCAAGCTGGTACTGTGAAGACATCAACTATTTTTTTGGTGATATGATGATTTGGTGTGGATTTGTTAAACATTATTAACACTATTTATTTTGTATAGGTTTTTTGGTTCTTTTGTGAATTTATTAAACATTAAACCATATTTATTTTGTATGAATTCAAGAATTTGTAAATTACTATTTTAATGAATTACTTTTGTCATTTGTACGAATTATAGTTTTAATAAATCAATGAAGAAATATAGATTTTATAAATAAATATTCCATAATTTTATTTAAAAAAAATATAAATTGCATACCGCAATACTTAAAAAATGTTGCAAAAGAGTCTATCGCAACACTTAAAAAATATTGCAAAAAAGTCTACCGCAACACTTAAAAAATGCTGCGAAAGGGTATATCGCAACGTTTAAAAAACATTGCAAAAGGGTCTATCGCAACGCTTAAAAAACGCTGCAAAAGGTTTTTGGTCTACGGCAACACTGTGATTTGCAACACTCAGAAAACGCTGCAAAAGACTTTTGGCAACGTTTTTTAAACGTTGCAAAAGGCAGTTTTTGTTGTAGTGTATACATGGAGGGTGAGTGAGCTCAATATATCATCCTAATATATTTTCAAGATTATAGGGATTTCATTTAACATTTAGCTAATGATAGCAATTTATGATACAAAGAACAATCATTATATGTGAATTCGCTGGCTTGAAGATTCTGATTTTTCATTAAATACTGAATTGAATTCTCATTTTGCATCATTATTGATCCAGAGATGATCCAACTGGATACGTCAAAAAAATTCTCCGAGAATATAAATATAGATGTGCTTCTTCTAGAGCAATACTATATTCTTTTATAATGTTGATTTGTGTAAATTGGTTCAAAAAATTCTACAACATTCTTTCTAGTATATTTAAATATTTGAATTGTATCTCATTCCAGAAAACAACTAGTTATTCTTCTATTATATTATAAAAGTATTTTTTGGAGCAAAAATTCAATACTCTTCTGAAAATATTGAGATTGTAATATCGTACTCATCAGGAGTAGGCAATATTCATTTAGAATAGTATAATATTTTGCTTCTTAGGAAGCAATAATTATATCATAATAAAAAATACATGCTTCTTCAAGAGCATTAGTTAAACTAAAAGAATTAATCAATCTAAAATTTCAAAAATAAATATAGAAAAGAATAAAAAGATTTTAAATAATAAACTCTTTTGGATTTGAATTTTTTAAAAAAATCTTGAATAGTTGACAAATCTCATAATCTTCAAAGATGTAAAATTTATTACTTTAAAATTCGCTATTGTTCGCATAGAAATTTATCACACATGAATCATTGATTTTAATCTTAACTATTGGGAATAAAGAGCAATGAGTTTTGGATGTTTTGTCCAAATTTCATGATGATCGTTCCATGAGTTGTTGAGATATCATCATTTGGTCACACCTACTGCACGCTATCTAGATTGTATGAATTTCTTCAATGTTGATTCCAATAATAATAATAATAATAATAATAATAATAATAATAATAATAATAATAATAATACAACTCCTTCACAATATAAAGAGTAATTTTTTCACGAATATCAATTCATTATTCTTCTGGAATATTGATTTGTATAAATTCTTACTCATATTGAGAAAGTAACAACATAATAATCTTTAGATATTCAAAGTGGCATGAAGTGTTTATTTTATTGTTGCATAAATTTGTGTATGGAAACTGCACGTATCTTATTCGGTGTTTTTAAATATTAACTCTTACAAAATTTTACAGACTAGTTTTGGTTGACTGGATATGTGAGGAACGGTGACGCGGACCTCCAAAAGATTTGAAGAATTAAATACATTGACTTTTACGTTCCATTTTTATTTATGGTTAAAGCCATGTTTATTTTTTAAGTGAGGTTATTTGAAATATGAGACACTGTTGGGAACACGGGTTGTTCTACTCAGAAAAAATTGATTTCTTGTAATAGTTCCTCCTTTTACAGGATTTTATGTTCTATGTATTTAACTTGGAATAAATAATTTTTGTACACAAAAATGGTTTAGAGAAGATTACACTTGTAACGTCATTTACAATAATCTTTTTTTCACTACTTCTTGATTCCACCAAAGCTTCAAACCCACAAGCTTTCCTCGGTGTTCTCCAATGGTAGCTGTGCAGGTGTGTGGACACCTTTTTCTAGGTCGGTTAAACTAGGATTAGGGTTTTCTTTGTAAAGAGGAAACACACTACACACTTTAGTGTGTCTCTCGCCACTTTGCAAACTAGGTTAAGAAAAATAGTCTTAGGAGACTATTTGTAATCCCTTTAAACTCCAAAACCCTACCAACCCTAATACCATAACCCAGACATATTTCTGCACAACCCAATATAGGTAATAAGCCTGTATAAGCATATTATAGTGAAGCCACCAAGGGAACCTAATCGGACCCAATTAAACTAAGCTTTAATAAATTAATTATGACCTGGTCAACTTTTGATTGGTCAAAATTAATTTATTAATCACGTTTTATTCCACTAAAGGAACGAGATTGCACTCTTAGTAAAATTGAAATTACTGAAACAATTAATCAATAATTATATAATCTGACTTATCATTCTTACATGTTACCCCCGTCGATCAACTCGAATATTCGGAGCAAGTTAAAATGACCAAAGTGCCCTTATCTGAATATTCATAAAATCTCAACTATCATCTTCTATCTGACAGTTCAATGTGATTACATCACATCATAGAATTCAATAGCCACTGTCGAATTACTGTGCCCAGATTCAACTGTACACTAGAAGAACCAGTAAGTTTATGATCTTACCTAAGAGGTGACGAATTCCATAATATGAATATATGTTCCTCGTTAATTCACTTTAATTCTCAAAGTACCAAGATATTAATCAGCAATTTGATCTCACCCATTGATACCTCAAAGAACTTCAAGTTAGTAATCGAAGTCCATTATCCGATTAGGATTAAGGTCCCACATATTATAGTCAAGTGAAATTAAATTTGTATGGTTAATGTTACAAATTAATTTCACGTGGTCCCGTCCAATACGTTCCAAACGTACTCTCAATTTTATTACCAAAATCAAAGATAGACTTTAATAAAATCGAGATGATCTTATCAAAATAAATTGTCCATATTTATTTATTTACTGATCGTGAACGTTAGTTTTAGATCGAATTATAAATTAAATCTTTCTGTGTTTATCAACTTAAACACTCAATCTGTAATATTAAATTGACTAGTGGACAAACGCAACTTCATATAAATACAATCCATTAATATTTTATTTCAAATGTCGTGAATCGTACTCTATTGGCATATATAATTCCAACAATCTCTCACTTGCCCTTAGAGTATACATGAAACATCAAATCATCCATCTTGTCAACATCATCATTACATTAATGATTATGTTCTTAACCAAGATGATAACTCTTTTCGATGTAAGTCACGGTTATATAACAAACAATCCGAGATTGTATTATTCCCAACCAATTAACCACATTATCTCCCAGTTATATTCCAATTTTGACGACTCTCAAGAGTCCTGGTTAAATCAGATCTTAATTAGTTATAATCCATCCGATCATAACTTGAATAGTTAAGCAAATATTTACTCGTTTTCCAAAAACCCTTGAGTATATGCTTTACATCTATTCAATGATTTGATACTGGATCAAACTAATAATCACCAACTATATCCCCATCATATGATATGACCTATATAATGCAAAGTAAGGCTTCCTATATTTGAAGCATAAGGAACCTTCTCTATCTTACCATGAGTCTTAGGAGAATACTCATAAGATAGATAAAGTTCACAAAGAAAGTTATCACTTTCAAGACTTAAATATTGCAAATGTGATAGTATCTTATTATTACATGAAACTTAAGACTATTCTATTCCATTTTTCTCCCATTCCAAAAAATACAGATGTTTAGAAAAAATAGACAGTCATCTACAAGTCCTTCAAGTCTAATTGCTGGTACCAACTACTATTTTATGAAAATACTCACAAATAAGTAGAGTGTCATTCAAATAAATAGTCACAAAAACGGTCTCATCTTTCTATATACATGAGTATACTTAAGATATATCAAGATTTTGATCAAGAACATGTATCACAATGGTTCGATCAAATTCTATATTCCATATCTTGAACAATTACCCAAACCCAAAGTTGGAAACTTGTAAGACATGAACTTTACTTTCATGGTCTTTAGTATGAAACCATCAGGTTACACTTTGTAAATGATTTCCTCAAGATACATACAAGAAACAACATCTTGACATCCATCTGTCGTACCTCATTCTCACAATGAACGACAATGGATAAAAGATCCAGGTAAAATTTTGCATGGCGATTGGCGAGAAGGGTTTTACAAACCTATAGCCATAAGCCTTGCTTTGAAGGCATCATCCTTCCCATCTACTATTCTCTTATTATCTTAAAGGCTCATCACACCTTATAGGTTTGACCCCATTAGGTATGTAACACCCCAGGTTCAGAATCTTAAACCTAGGCGTGCTAACTTTTCTTTTACTTAAATTCGGAAAAGAAATCATTTAAAACCTCAACCTTTTCAGTTTCTATTATGACATTTTACAAAAATTTCGGCAGAGTCTCCTCTATAAATTGGACATAGCCAACCTGTAGAGGGACATCAAAACCATTTTAAAGCATACATCTCAACTCATTCAATCCCAAACATCATCAAAAACCATTCAATAAGTCTCAAACTCCTCAACAAAATAATACCAAGCAAATAAACTTTAGCAATTGAAATAAGAGGTAATTTAACCTCTAATACCACACCGATACTTATTCAAAGCTAATTTCAATCACACCATTAACAATAATAAATGAATTAAGGAATAATTAACGAGAAATTTAAATAAATTCTAATTTAACTTTATTTTAAAAAATTGAAGGTAGGTATAGCCTGAGTCTGTCACCAAGTGCTCTCCTCATCTCATCTAGCTTTCATCACCTGAAATATTGGGGAGGGATGGGGGTGAGCTAAAGCTCAGTAAGCAAACTTTATGCACGTGATGCATGCTCATGACATGAAGTGCCTTAGACCATCCAAAGTAATTATCCCCATTTACTTTACATTTCAAGACTTTCATACATTCCAAACTTTCACTTAAACATTTCCAAAACTTTAACTTCATTTCTACCGTGAGCTCACTTAATGTATCTTCTAGCCAATCAATATGCAGTGGGCATTTTTCCTTATTTGGAACCAGGTTATCACTTTTCCACCGCATAGCGGTTTAAAATTTGCCACCACCAAGCCGTTTAGCAATCGTCACCGCAAAGCAGTTTAATATTTGCCACCGCCAAGCGGTTTAGCAATCGTCACCGTAAAGTGGTTTAATATTTGCACCACCAAGTGGTTTAACAATCATCACCGCAAAGCGGTTTAATATTTGCCACCACCAAGCGGTTTAGAAATCGTCACCGCAAAGTCGTTTAATATTTTCCATCGCCAAGTGGTTTAGCAATCGTCACTGCAAAGCGGTTTAATATTTGCCACCGCCAAGTGGTTTAGCAATCGTCACCGCAAAGCAGTTTAATATTTGCACCACCAAGTGGTTTAGCAATCGTCACCGCAAAGCGGTTTAATTCGGGTACGTCGGTCCTCCGCACCCCATTTCCCACTCACACCCTTTCATGGCATAGAAGTATGCCCATTCTTTCTTAAAACATAGGATACATACATTTTTACAAAAATTGCTCCTTGACACATTCCTTTTATTTAAAAATATTTGACTTCCCAATTTCGATGCCAATGCATGTTTGATGATGCAATGACATGATAACGTGCATGCTTGAATATTTCCTTAAATACACATACTTGCATATAGTAAGCTAAAAGCACTAAAATTAGCTAATTAACATGAATATCGATCAAGCACTTAAATTCCACATTAACATTTCACTTTGATGAAAGTAGGGGAAGTTTACTTACCTGACATCCTTAGTATTTACCGTCTCTGAATTTGCAAGTGGAAAAGTCTCGGATGCCCGTGACGTCAAGTCACCAATTCTCCTAATTATTTTCATTCATTAACAAGATATACTTTTAGTTTAAAAATCACAATTCCTATCCTTCTAATATTAACAGATCTCCCAAAATAGATCAAAACCTCAAATTAAACTAAATGTGACCTTCAACAATGAAAACACACATTATCATATTCGAAATAGGGAATTAACTACGTATACTTTAGAAAGTTTTCTTATCTTTTAAATATGAAATTCAAATAATTACATCAAACTTGAAACCAAAATCAACAAAATTTAACATGACTTTACAAAATTATTTAATTAGAATTGTAACTATTCCTAATATGCAAATTTCTCAAAATGACGGTAAACACTTCAATTGAATTAACTAATTCATAAATCTTGGAAATCTGAAATTAATCCACATAAGTAATAAATCTGAAATTTATACATGAGAATCATATATATATACTTCAATACATACATACAACTCCAAATACACATACATATATGCACATTATTCACGGACTGAAGTTAACTAACGTTAAGAATTCTATGTGGCTCACAATTTAACCCAAACGTGTATTTAAGACATGTCTAACACAAGATAATATCATACTCGAATTGAGAGGTAAATTTTATTGCATATTTGAAAGTTTTTCTTACATTTTTATTTTAACTCAAATTTACATAATTTAACATATCTTTAAAAATTTACCCAATTACAATTCTAACCAATCAATTTTTTTTTTTTTTTTTATAAACTCAAATTTGAAGTTCCAAATGAAACCTAAAATCAACCAACAGCACTTGAATTCTAGGATTTCCAAAATCTGAAAACTTATGAATATTTACATATACAATGTTTCTAAACTTGAAAACAATAACCAAAAATTAGCATTTAACCTAAAATTAAAATTCCCAATTAAACTTTACAAGGATTCAAAAATCTGAAATTCCTTCTATATATATCAAAAATCTGGAAAATAACATATACATCAATATATACATTAAAGAGACATATATTATTCCACATACACGTGAAGGTGTGCGTGAGTGTGTGCGATAGCAGAGTGTGTGCTTGTGGTCGCTGATGTGGGTCGCGGGTGTGATAGAGCAAGAGAAAGGGGCGTGGCCTTACCGAGGTGATGACCGGTGCTACCACCGGCGACGTGAGGGGTAGCGAGCGGTTGAGGGATGGCAATTTTTTTTTTGGTTGAGGGAGAGAGAGTCGAGCGTGAAGGATTGAGAGCGAGGGATGAGAGAGTCATGTATAGGGGTAGGGTTATAACTCAAAACTTTCGAAAAGTTGCAATTTAGTCCCTCAAATCTCTTAAGTTTCGAAATTAAGTGCAACACTCTTTATAAATTACTAAAATGTATTAAAGACTTTACTCCCAATTTCAATGAATGCAATTCACGCCACTTACAAATTAATAAATATATAATTTGCAATCTTAACAATTAAAATAAAAAATTTGACTGAGAACCAATTTATGAGACTTAAATTCTACATTGATCGAGACGGCGTTTAAGTTCTTCCATTGCGAAATAATTCAAATCATAGACATTAAAAATTATCAATTTAAAACATTAACATAATTATTACGTGGAATTTAAAGATGCACATAAACATGAAAAGCGATATTACAAGGTATGTCTACAAATATCCAAACCTTGGTGTAGTACAAGGAATCCGATTCCGAGTTCACGTTCACCTTCCATGATTCCAAATCCATAACTTCTACCACTTCCCTAAATGAAGAGGAGTCCTTCTTTTATTTCAGTAGAGACTATCTAAAAAGACTCTTTGTAGAATAAGTGTCAAGAAGGTGGTCTTGCAACCCTCCCACTCCAATTAGTCAATGGAAGTGTATTTCCATTATGTCCAAATAGAGTTACTTCCTCTCCTCCCACTATTTGGTTATATCCCTTATTGGGATCAACCTCTCCACTACCTCTCTATGAACATAAAGAAGAGGCAGAACAATGAGAACAACTTCGACTACAACCTTTGGTTTTCTACTGTCCATTGGGATCACCAAGCAAGAATAGTTGTTGAACCACTTACCCATTTCTCCCACTAGGATCAGCAACCATCGGTTATGTAGGAAGTTCCTAATCATCAAGATTAATTCTATGTAGAAATATGGAATCAAGTTGTTTGAACCACATTCTAACATCTCGTTCAATAGAATTTTACTTGTGAATTTGTATTCTTCTATATGCCTTATCCTCTAAGAAAGTTGCATTTGTACTCAACAAATACGACATTAGTTGGTAATTTCTAAACATATAACTAGTTGAGGAAATACGACATTCAAATAAAATAAATGTATTAAACACGAGTTACATATGTGATGAATACTTTCATATATGATGCATGAAGAAAAAATAAGCACAAGTAGATCCAAAACTACTATAATATGAAGAAAACCCAAAACCCCAAAATCTTAAACACATTTCTCTGTAGGAAAAATAAATGTAATTTATGACTAGGCTGGGACCCTCCTACTAAATTAAATTTATCCAGCATCTCATGTAATATCTAATTTATTGTCGTTAAAATTTGGCCATCATTGATATCGTTTGGATATTTTATAAGAAGTCCCCACGATGTCATTGATTTAAGTGTCTAATCCCTATATTGATAATATTTCAAGTACCAAATTAATTACGTTACCTTTAGGGTAATCATAATTGATTCACACTTAAAACATCCCTATCGAAAGGGCCCAATCTAGTAACCAAAACAGTGCTGCCCTCTTATCGGTAGACCAATTAGATTAGCACGAGACATACACAAATTTTTGCTAATGGACTAATATGGGAGGCCGTGGGTTCAAAATTTGCACCCTCACTCACTTAATATTTTTGAACTCTTGGGTTTTCAATTTAATAATTACTCAATCAATTTTAATTTTTAAAATCGATTTAATTATTAATATTTATTTATTTATTTTCTAATCTAACAATTAGAAAATAAAATAAAATATAAAATAATGCATCACAGTATCGTACCTAGAGTGGTGTTTATGCGATTTACATGACATGTTATTTAATGACATTCGTTCACAATTTAATTAAAGCAATAAATAAATGCGATAATAAAATAAATAAGAACATAATTTATGGCCCCAAATTACAAATTAATTAAAGAGTCTGTTGAGCCACAAGAGGGCCCAAATCTTCAATTCCCATTTGTATGTATCCGATTTGCATCTGTAAAGCTTCTGTCTTAAACCCAAATGCCAAAATGTAATGATCCAATTAAATATTCCAGCCCATTGTAAAATTCGGCCAACATTGCAATGGCCCAATTAAATAATTTATCCCACTTTACAATTAATCAAAATAGACCAATTTTACAATTTTCAGGACCATATTTAATTGAGGAAATTACAGAAAGTCATGATTTTTAAGAATCAAATTCAAAAATAAGATGAAACTTAAATAACTTCAAAAATCAGGTCATTATTTATTTTAAATTTAATAAAATATTAAACATAAAATTTTATTTAGTAATTATTAAATTAATTTAATCTATCCTACACCAGCTAACCCTAATTTTTTGATTTCAAAATCAAATCTATAAACAGCAATATTCACAACACAGGCACCACAAACAACCCCATCTTCCATTTCTCTCCAACGCCGCAACCATGACTCTACCATCACCACCACCAAGCTATGGTCATTCTCTTCCATTTCTCTTCAGGCCACCACGCCGCCACCTGTGTCGCACCGCCGTCTGTTTCATTTCAAGAAATCAAACGCAGCGAATATCACAGCCCCTTCCACTCACAGCCACCCACATCCCCCGCTGGACTCGCCCATGCTTCGGACGTTTCTCTCAAGATCGCCGTTGGTAACGTTTCAAACTAAGCAGCGGCGCTCGCCTTTGCATTGGGTTTCAAACTAAGAGGCGCCCGCCTCTGCATCGACGCCCACTGCGGATGGTGTAGGAGTAGACGGTTGGAGTAAATGTTGAACTTTGTCAGATGATTGTTACACTGCATCAAGTATGGTTTGTTGTAGCCAATATCACAACCACAGTAGAACCACCTGCTGCCAACAGTGACTGCGTTGTGGTGGCAGCGCCCAGTGGGGTATTATTCTTCTCAGGTCACACGTTGTTTTCTTAGGTCACATTCGAATTTACATCACAGTGCTAGTGCAGATTGTGGTGGTGAGAAACTTGGTGGTTGTGGTGGTGAGATGTTTGTGTGTGTTCGGTGGTGATAGTGCTAAAGCAGATGGTGATGGTGAATTGGGAGGCGGTGATAGCGTTGGTGCAAAGGAAGAGACAGCGGTGGTGGTGCAGAGGAGGTTTTGGGCTATGCCAGTGGCGCACATTTTCAGATTCGGCATTGATGTACTAGCTTACTTAGGTCACATGTTTAATTCTTGAGGTCACATGTTCATTTTCACATCACATTAATTTCGGATCTGATTCTTGTAGTGGTGGTGGTTCATCAAAGAGGCAATGGCATGCCAAAGTCTCGATGCTGAGTGCCGGTCTAACTTGGATGCAGGATTGGGTAACAGCGGTTGGTTTGGGTTTTGTTTAGTTCTTGAGGTCACATGTGCAAGTGTTCGTCAGATATGGTTGGACTGGGTGTTTTGTTTAGTACTTGAGGTCACACGTAATGGTGTTCGTCGGAGATGGTTGGGCCGTGTTTTGTTTAATTCTTGAGGTCACATGCTCTAGTGTTCGTCGGAGATTGTGAGCATGGTGACGACGGCGACAGTGCATCAGATTTGTGGATATTGGATGCAGGGGTTGGGTAGCTAGGGTTGGGCTGGGTTTTTGGTTTTCAAAAAATGTATATATAATTAATTAATTGTATTAGCACCTGAATATTGAATAAATGAAAGTTATTCTGTATTTATGAATTATGATTCTTTGGTGACCTGATTTATGTATTTTTCCCTATTTAATTTCACCCATATCTGGCCCAAATCTAATTAATCCCAAAAATCAACCCAACTTGAATCCACCTTGGCCCAAGAATATGTACACCATCTTGTCTCTCTGCATGTTTACACAAAAGAATTGCAGCTGTCGCCAACCATTATCATCGAACCTGTGACATCGGAAGACAGCCGCACCAGTCGCCGAGAAGGTCACCCAGTGGTACCGTCGCTACTCCTACGACCATAGACGGCAATGCTCAAGGCACCGCCGTGCGCGCTCGCTGTAGCGACACCACCTAGTGTCGCGATTTCTCGCGCAGCGCCAGCACACCAGCGGTGTCGCGCTCCTCATTTGCAACCGCCACCGCAGCCATAACGGGACGACAACGCCATCGACTGTCGACCGCAGCAGCGGCACCCACTGGTGCTCGTGTTGATTTTCCCAATTTTTTTCGATACTGCATTGCAGGTCCTTCTTCTATGGAGAAGATCAAGTTTAGTCCATATTCTGAAATTGCATCAATGGTCCTACGATTTTTAAATTGCAGAACTATCACTCCATACCAAAATAGCAGAACCAGTCCTCTGAATTTGCTACAACATCCGAAATTGCAGAATTGGTCCCTCAATATGAAACTGGATATCTGGTCCTTGGAATTTACAATTACAATAGAAAGAACATAAACCCTAATTTTATTGCAAAAATCAAAATCAAAAGGGAAAACATCGAATCGTAATCCACCCATTTTGCTACATGACTCGATAAAACGAATATAAGAATTTACCATAACAATTCTAAGGCCATAAATTTGTTCAATCTAATAGTATTCATCCAATAACAAATAAATCAAATAATCCTAACACCGCTCTTTACTAATACATGCATAAACAAATTTTTTTTTTCTTTCTAAATACATAAAACAATATCAAAAACCTAAGCTCTAATACCAATTGTTGGGAACCTGGGTTGTTCTACTCACAAAAAATTGATTTCTTGTGGTAGTTCACCCCGTTACAAGATTTTCTGTTCTATATATTTAACTTGGAATAAATAATTTTTGCACACAAAAATGGTTTTGAGAAGATTACCCTTATAGCGTGCTTTACAATAATCTATTTTCCACAGTTTCTTGATTCCACCAAAGCTTCAAGCCCTCAAGCTTTCCTCGGTGTTCTCCAATGGAAGCTGTACAGGTGTGTGGTCACCTTTCTCTAGGCCGGTTAAACTAGAATTAGAGTTTTCTTTGTAAAGAGAAAACACAGACTACACACTTTAGTGTGTCTCTTGCCACTTTGCAAATTAGGTTAAGAAAAATAGTCTTAGGAGACTATTTGTAATCCCTTTAAACTCCAAAACCCTACCAACCCTAATAGCAGAACCCAGGCATATTTCTGCACAACCCAATATATGTAATAAGCCTGTATAAGCCTATTATAGTGAAGCCACAGAGGGAACCTGATCGGACCCAATTAAACTAAGTTTCAATAAATTAATTATGACCTAGTCAACTCTTGATCAATCAAAATTAATTTATTAGTCACGTTCTATTCCACTAAAAGAATGAGATTGCACTCTTAGTAAAATTGAAATTACTAAAACAATTAATCAATAATTATATCCTCTAACTTATCGTTCTTACATGTTACCCCATCGATCAACTCTAATATTCGGAGCAAGTTAAAATGATCAAAGTGTCCTTCTCTGAATATTCATAAAATCTCAACTCTCATATTCTATCTGACAGTTTGATGTGATCACATCACACATAGAATTCAATAGCCACTGTCATAGGAACCAATTAGATTATGATCATACCTAAGAGGTGATGGATTCCATAATACGAATATATGTTCCTCGTTAGTTCACTTTAATTCTCAAAGTACCAGATATTGATCAGCAATTTGATCTCACCCATTGATACCTAAAAAAACTTCAAGTTAGTAATCGAAGTTCATTATTCGATTAGGATTAAGATCCCAAGTACGATAGTCAAGTAAAATTTAATTTGTATGATCAATGTAATAAATTAATTAATCCATTTTTTCACCCAAAAAACTCGTCCAAAAATTTCTAGAAGTCCCAGTAATCATGCCTTATTTATACCAAAACTACACACAAATCAATAACTTTTTCAATGTTTGAGTCCTCTTTCGTTTTGATTTTGACTTCTTTAGGCTTCTGCTCTCTATCTTCACCTCATATTTCAGTAAAAATAATTATGACCAATCAATATTTCCATGGCGTAAGAGCATGCGGAAGAAGGGAATGATGAAGAAATGAGAGACGGCGAGTAAATTTTATTAATCGTCTCGAAGACTACAACGTCATGTGCAAGATTTTCATAATGATATTTCTCATTATGAAGTGCTTCTATTTATGAATAAAATTGAAACATTGATTCAGTTGTCTTTTGCTATTGAATGTTTTTAATTGGCATTGAAATGAAGCCCTCGAGATAATTTACCTTCCAGTTTGATGAAAAAAAAAAGTCACAAATTAATTTCACGTGATCCCATCCAGTACGTTTCAAATGTACTCTCAATTTTATTATCAAAGTGAAAGATAGACTTTAATAAAACAGATACGATCTTATCAAAAGAAATTCTTCATATTTATTTACTAATCGTAAACGTTAATTTTCGATCGAATTACAAATTGAATCTTTCCGTGTTTAACAACTTAAACACTCAATTTGTAATATCAAATTGATCCGTGGACAAACACAACTTCATATAAATACTATCCATTAATATTTTATTTCAAATATCGTGAATTATACTCTCAAACTCAACAGCCTGATATATGGAACAGTCCCTCGAAGAACAGGAGGAGTAAAAGAAGGGGATGTATAACTTCTTTATCCCATCCATAACTTTCAGCATTTTAATTTGGAATTTGAGAGGGATAATTAACTCCCTCAAGGGATTGAAGATGATGGTTAAAATTCAACAAATTGGTCTGGTTATTATTGAGGAACCTTTTGTTGATAACAGTAAAATCCAGGATTACTGCAAGAAATTGGACTTTGATAATTGCTTTGCCAATAAAAATGGGAAGATTTGGAGCTTTTGGATGAATGAGCTAGAGTGCAGTGTGGTTGAAGACAAGGATCAACTGTTAACTTTGAAAATGAAATGGAAGGGTGATTGGTTTCATTACTGGTGTCTATGCCAAATGTTCTATCTGTGAGAGAAAACCGCTATGAAATGATTTGATGAATTTTGCTGAAGGAATGGATACTCAATGGATTATTGAAGGTGAATTTAATGCAGTGATACAAAGTAATGAAAGAGAGGGAGGCAATCTTCCTAATCCCAAATTAATGGAGGACTTCAATGAAATCCTTATGATCTATGGTATAGATGAATACAAAATACTTGGATCCTAATTTACTTGGTCTAATGGAAGAACGTGGGGGAAATTAGATAGACTTCTTGTAAATGTTCAATGGATGGCTGCTTTCGATGGATTTTCTAGGGATATGCTTAACAGAGATACCTCAGATCTCAGCCCCTTTCTCTTATGCTGCCACAACAAAAAAATAAGGATCAGGCCCTCATTTAGATACCAGGCTATGTGGTCTCAACATGAGAAATTCCTGGAAGCAGTTGAAACCTGCTGGGAATCTCCTCTAACTCCCTACTCCAGAGGACTGTTTGGTTTTTTCTATAAACTGAAAAAACTCAAAAAATGTCTTAAAAAGTGGAATAAGGACGGTTTTGGTAATATCTTTGAAGATATTAAAAAGGCTGAATTAGAAGCTCTCAACAAGGAGAAGCAATATAATGTTAACAAATCTGCTGAAGAGAGAGCTGTGGTTTACAAGGCTTATGCCAAACTGAACTTGCTTCTATCTATCCATAGAAGAGGCTTTTTGGAAACAAAAATCAGGCATTAAGTGGCTTAGTGATGGAGATAGAAATACTAAGGTGGCGTTCTGTTTGTATTTTATTTTATATTTTCATTTTCGAAAATGTTTTGTGTTTCCTGTTTTCATTTTTATTTTCAAATTTGCTGAAAACACGTTTGGTTTGTCATTTCCGAAAACTGCTTTTGAAAATGAAAAAATGGAAAACACGTTTTTTTTAAAATTTTGCAGAATACTACTTAAATTATTTTTAATTAATTTGCTTGCAGAATACTACTGACTCAAACTCAAAATTCATTTCACAATACACTGAAAACATGGTTACGTGCATCACACTAATGTGAGTATTAAGAGTCTATATTAACACAGCTTGATCAGGTTCGGGATTTGAGAAAGTTCTAGTTCTATTAAAATCCAGAAAATGCAAGTTCTTTCAAAATCACTAGAGTCTGTTTATCAGTGCATTTTTTGAAATATAATAACAAGAATTCTCACTTAAATTTTTTTGTAATGTTGATTTTGAATTCAATAAAATTTTATTTAAGCTTAGTTCCAAGTTAGGATAATTTTCCAAAAAAAATAAAAATTATTTATTTAGGCTTAGTTCCAAGTTAGGATAATTCTAAAAAAAATAAAAAAATAAAAACTTTATATTAAGCATAGTTCCAAGTTAAAAAAAAAAAAAAAAAAAAAAAAAATTCCCAAAATGCGTTTTTCGCGTTTTGGACATTTTTTGTCGAAATACACATAAAACGCCCAAAACGAGGTTTTGAGCGTTTTGTGTACAATTTTTTTATTTTTTTTTCAAAATGCTTTTTCGAAAATAGTAAAGAGAACGCGTTTTTAGCGTTTTCGAAAATAAAAACAGAAAACGACCTCAAAACAACAAAGAGAACAGGGCCTAAGGGTGAGTTTGATTTTCCATGTCAATTTCCAACTTTGCGCTGTTTGGTTGCCTAAATTTTTCATGGAATTCATTTTTCCACTTGCCTCGAAATTCGATATTTTCCTTGTTTTGAATGAATTCATTTTCCAAGGGGGGAATGAGGTTTTATTTTCCATGGAAAATCTTATACAATTTTCGTTACGTTTGATCATTTTCGTTATTGTTAATTGATTTATTTTTTTCTAAAAATTAACATTATTATTATCAAGTACAAATGTGTGAAAAAATTTAAAAAATATATATTTTTTATTAAAATAGATCCATTTTACTTTATTTTCCATGGAAAATAATGTCGATCAAAAAACAAAAGTTGGAAAATTCCCTACTTTTTTCACCTAGAAAATTAAATCAATCAAACACATTAAACTTCTAATTTCCAAGAATTCAATTCCCTGGATTTCATTTTCTTTCCACCCAAATTCCACCATCGCTATCAAACGCACCCTAAGTTCTTTCATGCAGCCATCAAGAAACATAGAAATCACAACAAAGTACTGTAGACCCAAAGGGATCACTGATCCCCAGGGAACTCAACAGTTTGCCGTGAGTTTATTTTCTAAAATTCTTTCCTTTGAACCTACTGATGACTATGAGGAATTGCTGGATCCTATTCTCCATTCAATAACTGATGAAGAGAATAAATGGCTCAATTCTTTACCCTCACAAGAAGAATTATGTTAGAATTAATGTACAAGCCCAATTGGTTGGGCCGGACTTGTGTTACTTGTTGGACAAGAATGGCCCAAGCCTGCTACCCTAATTAGGGTATTACTTAAACCTACAAGTATTAGGTTTAGTTGTAAGACAAGAGAATAAAGAGAGTCGCTTTTCTGTAATATTCTAGCGTAGGATTTTTCTCTTGCTAGCAAAAAGAGAATAATAAATTCTCTCGAATCCATTCCAATAGTTAGAGATTGATGGAGTAACCAGAATCAACTCGCTGTGTGAATTTCTGTTAGACGTTGAACAATTGGACAGCTGGTGGTGACAAGATTGTACTTCCTGTTTCAGATTTCAGATTCACGACGTTCATCAAAGGTATCATCTTTATCACAAATTCTATCTAAGTACAAGGTTGATCCGGGCTATGGTTTCGAGTTTGTTTAATTTCCGTTGTGCATGTATATATCGAAACCTTACAGTGGTATTAGAGCCTACCTTGATACTTGTTAGAATTTGTTTAATTCTTTGATGAATTCAATATGATTGAATTAATTTTTCTTGTTATCTAGCTTTTGAGAAAATTGATTTTTTTTGTTCAAATCTGATTTGAGAGAAGAAAATAATTTTGGGTCGAAAAATGGATCGAGAAACTAGTTGGGAAAACCAGGCGAAAAAAGTCGCCGGAGGTGGTGGCGGCGGCGGCGCTGCAGCATGGTGTCGAAGACGCTGCCACTGCACTGTTTTGAAGTAGCTGCAGGTGCCGCTGCTGCACTGCAGCGCGAAGCAGCTTCTTCGCGCTGCTACAAGCGACGTCTGCTTACTGCAGCGACGATGGTCGCCGCTGCGATACGCTACATCGTGCGACGACTGCCAGCAGATTTGCGCGCCGCTGCACCTGGCAGGAGAACACAACGACGCTCCGATCAACGTCGAACGATGCTTCTACTATGTTAGTGGAAGCTCGAGGCGGCTATGCTCTTCGACTTCTGACGCGACGCTGGGCAGAAGAGGAGACTCAATGGTTTTCAGAATAATGGGGCGGGGGCTTCTCTTGTAATTTACGAAATTACAAGCCCCTGTTTGTAAATTTCATTTTATGGTTTAGAATTAGGGCGGGTCATTCTTTTCGAATTTTATTTTATTTAGGAGTTTTATCCTAAATTGAAATGTTAATTCAATTTGCCCTAATTTTAGAATTAGAGTTTGGACTCTAATTTAGTGTTTAATTAAAATTTGATTTTAATTAAATTTGATTTAATAATTAGTTAATTTGATTAATTAATTATTAGTTGAATCTTATTTAGGATTGATCCTAAATTCAATTAGCCCTAAAATCTTGAAATTGAAGTTGGACTCTAATTTAGTATTTAATTAAATTTTGATTTGATTTAAATAAAATCATCAATTAAAGTAATTGATTAATTTGGTTAATTAATTATTAAATTGAATTTTATTTTAGGAGTTTTATCCTAAATTAAGATGTTAATTTAATTTTCCTCTTTTGGAATTAGAGTTGGACTCAAATTTGGTATTTGATTAAAATATGATTTCAATTAAATAAGACCCGCTAACTAAAGTTAATTAATTAATTTGATTAATTAATTATATTTAGGATACAGCTCAAATAATTCCTTAATTTTTTCTTCCCCTCAAGAAAAAGTTGATATATATCTCTAGCTACCGTCACCCTTGAAGAAAATACAAATGCTGGGAAAAAATATCTTGTAAAAGATCGAAAACCCTCATCCTCAACATGTCGAAATGGTAACTCAGATAATATGAAGTACTTAGTAATTTGTTCTCTAACCTTTTTTTGATTAAACATGATTGTATCTACACCATTATCACCATCATCAATTTTTGAATTACTACAAAAATTCAGTGTATTCTGTTTTTTGTCCTGAAACCTAAACGGATACTTCTTTCACAACCCCTCTTTATGAATTCTCAATGTACTAGTGTCAATATTTTTAGAGTGATACTTATATAACTATTCACAATAAATACATTCTACATTCCCATCATAATGCTGAGTAAAGTGAACCCAAATTTCAGACCTTTTATGCCTCTTATGAGCCTTCTTTTTTCCATTATCATCCACACTTTCAATCTTAATTGGTCTAATATCGTCAATGTCATGATCACTATGTACTTCTAAAATGGGATCCATTCTTCTAAATTGTAAAATATGTACATACATAAGAGTCATTAGTTAAAAGAAAGGTATACCCTTGAAAATTTAATACAATGCAGGCCCTTTTTCATGATACATCAACTGTGAATTAACAAGAATTAAATCAATTTCTGGTATTACATGAATTAACAGTATAGGTATGACATGAATTTCAGAGTTGCATCCTAAATATATCCCTATTTCTCATTATGAAGTATCAGATACTTCTAAACAATGGGTCGGACTTAACTAAAACCATATCCTTTATTGAGTCAATCAAAATGGATATAATTTTGGAAGCAATTTATTAAACTCGTATGAATTGGTTAATACAAAGTGTCTTCCATTGTTATAGTGAAAAACCAGAATTCGCTCTCGATGCAGTATGTTGAGTCACTCAAGGCTGCAAGTGGGAAGGTGTGTTTATCACTATGAAACATAAGATGTTTTTGAACAATGGGTAGAATTTAACTGAAATCTATCTTTTGTTGAGTCACTCAAGGAGATGAGATTTTGGAGGCACAATCGAGTAAATAAATAAGATGTATGCGACAAAGAGTTGTCTACTTGATGATCTAGGAGTCACATGGAGATGTGATTGATACGAGAATCTACCTGGATGTTTTATTAGAGCTTGTTGAGTCATTCAAGGTTCTAATGGAATAAACAGGATCCTAGCCTACTGTGAATCTAATAGGATTATACGAGATTAATGTTGAGGGTCATTAATTCAAGTAAAACAGTGTGAGCAATCAATTTAATAAAAGACTTTATTAAATTGATTTATACACGATAATACGTGATCCTATTTTGATTTATTATTGTTTTTGCATGAGTTTTAAAATTTAAGTTGTTACTTCAACTTATGGAGTGTAATTGACACTCTGTAAGTTCATTAAACCGAAATCCTTAAATCGACGTCATCCTTTGATAAATGATCTCAAAACATGATATGATCGAGAATACTCTTCTCGAACATGCCATTAATAAGATACTAAATTTATAATTGCGAGGCTTCCTTAACCAAACTGAAGAAGTGAGAAGTTTGGTGAATCTTCTACTTCAGTTTTCTATTTAATAGAGGGTTAAATAATCTACGTAGCCAATCGAGTATTAGACACCGATAATATACAATGGCTAAAAGTAGAATAATTGCGAAAAATGGTGATGTACCTATTTGTAGGTAATAAAGAAATGTTGTTAGAACAGCTTAAGAAGCTATCACCTATTTTTGCCTTCTCATTCAGTTTAAAATTAGACAATTGTTAATTACAGTTCTTATGAAGAACGACACTTCCACTTCATGTTTGGAGATGAAATGATTATCCTATTTGATTAAGAATAATAGTTATCCGTTAACTTAGATGGGATAATATGAAAGTTAGGTAAATAACAAATTGTCTACATTCTGAATATTGATAAGGCAAAGAAGAAGTCGCACTTAAATCTGACACTTGACTCATTCAATTAATAGAGATATATGCATATCTCGCCTTGGAGGTAAATTGATAAGTCAATTTTCTTGGAAAAAGGAAAGGTGGGATGGTTGATCCACTAAGCCTATTACATTCGAATGTAAGTGGGTATATGTCAGAGTGGTCTTTAGTTATTAGATAATATTGATAGTCATTGCTATCTATAATAAAGTTTAAATCTGAAAGTTTGAAAAGCTCAAATAATACACATATAAATTAGAAGGCCAAAACGAGAAAAATATTCTAAGCACATAGATTTGATCAAAGTGAAGAATATTTTAAAGTGATTCACTTCAAGATTATGTTATAAGAATATAATTTTCGCATAGATAACTCTTTCACAAATGCCTCGGCATAATGGCAAATCTGAAAGGAGAAACATTGCAATTAATGCAATCATTGATGAAACCACTCAAAACCTCTAAAACAGTTTTTGGAGCGTTGCACTGAAAACTTTATATTACACACTTAGTCATGTTCCATGATAATCGATTGATGAAGGTCCATATAAGATATGGATTTAAAAGGTCTAATCTTCCTCGCGTTAAGATTTAAGACCTCAATACTTATTAGAAGTATACCAAATTTGGATAAGCAATAGCCTTAGTCCAATATATATATTTGTGGGTTTTCCAAAAGATGGTTGTATATTATTTTTACATTCCTATAGAGAATGAATGTCTATCTCAAATTTTGTCAATATCTTAAAGAAATAGTTCATCTAAGAGAAGACAGTGGGAGTAAAAGTAGAACATGAAAGAGTTCATGATTATACATATATACTTAACCGATTAAATAAGCTAGAATTTGCACTTGCATTGGATGAGGCACAGATCAATGCTTGGAACAAACGTGCTACTCGGCATGTGGTGAGGACTAAGAATGTACTAGCTCGATGTAAAGACATTAGGATCATGCATACTCCATTGGGTTACACATCCCTGATTGCTAATATTATATTAGTCATCAAGGATAATGAGCCTATATTTACGTAGAAGCTAAGTCAAATGTTGATTAAACTAGATGGCAGGAAGCCATAGAATCCAAGATAAAAACAAAGGTTTCGAACTTTCTTGATTTTCTTGAAATGGGTAACACCCATAAGCAGTAAATGTGTTTACTCTGAATCAATTCGGATTCTGCTTGCGGTAGCAACATGCTGTAATTATGGGATTTTTGAATCCTTAAACATAGTATACTAGCTACAAAAATCTATTATAGATTAAAGCAAGCCTCACGGAGCTAGAATCTTAATTTTGATGAGATAATCAAAATGTTTGATTTTATCAAAATTGCAGATTAATTATGTGTGTATACAAAAGGTTAGTGTAAGTATTTAATATTTCTGATACTATATGTAGGTGACATATTATTGATCAGAAGTTGAATCTCTAACCTTGAAAGTGAAAGTACAATTATTTAAATTTCTCCATGATGGATTTGAGAAATAAGACCTTCAGTTTGGGAACCAGAATCTATAAAGATAGATCTGGAAGGTTGTTTTGATTTCTCAATCCACATACATAGATGTTCACTCCGCAAGTGCACGATTCGCGCAAGTAATATAGTGGACGTGAGTCCAAGTATCGATCCCACATAGGTTGTTTTAAATTGTATTTTAGACTATTACCTTAACCGGAACTAGAAATTTGTTTTGATTTGAGAATTTTGATTTTGAAAATTAAAATAAAGATTAAACTAAAGAATTGAAAAATCTGATTTTAAAAGAATAAAATAAATGCGTTAGAATTATGAATCCATTTTGACTCTGTCATCCATATCTTAACCAAATTATTTAAATACAATTCACGGGTTTTGAAAATCCATATTCTTAATGTTGTTAAAACTCCCTTTTGGACAAGCAATAACGTCTATTCCTACACACGACCCAACTATATTTCTATGATGAATGCGAATGTGCAAGAAAGCATTAAAAGAACTATGAATATTATAGCAGATAACACAAAGTATAGGGGTATATTTCTATCCCCTATCGGACTTTGTGACAATCGAAACATGTCTAATGAAATCCTAATCTTTCGAACTTAAGAAGTCACAACCTAAAATCATACAACTGGTGATCAAGTAATTGCATGATAGAAAAAAAAAAAGCATAATTCAATTGCTCAAAACCATGAATTTCATAAATTAAATAATAGATTAAAATATGGAGTCAATAAATCAAAATTTCATCACAATTCCAACACAATTAACCTAGCCTAGAAACATAATAGAAAATAAATAACAAGAGATATGAAAAGATGTAACCCAATTCATCTCCTTGCAATTGTATCTTCAATCTTGATCTTGGGATGGTTTGGATCCCTCGGAACTTCAACAGCGTTTTGGCATGAATTGAGCAAGTTGGGAACCGGTGATTTCGTGCCCCAAGTCTGGTATTTATAGATGTATTCGAGAATTAGGTTACTTGGAGATAAAGGATGCTGAATTCCGCGCAAAAAGCCTAGCTGCGGCCCAGAATCTCTACCGTGTGACCGCACGGTTCAAAAGTGTGCAATCGCACGACGCTGCAGGTCATCTTCAGTCGCGAATTTTTGTGACCGTGCGACCGCACAGTATTCCGGTTGAAGGCAATTTCTGACTTTTAAATGTTACAAGTTGGTCCCTGTCTTTTAATTGCACAGCAAGTCCTCTAACTTCTGATTGTTGCAATTTAGCTCCTGAACTTCTTATTTCTTCAAAATTTGATTTCTTCTTCCAATTAGCCCTTTGATTAACTGCATCAACTCTTGATTTGCTTACTTTGACACTTTTAACACCCGATTGCTTGATTTTAGCTTTAATTCCATTGTTTTCACGACTTTTGGGTTATTCCTGAAATATAAACAAATGACATAAAATAGATAGCAAATATTCTTGAACAGACAACAAAAATCCTACTTTTAGGATAGAAATAAGTGTATAAAATACACTTATCAACACCCCCAAACTAGAACTATTGTTCGTCCTCGAACAAAAATAAAACTAAACTATAAATTTGAAGTTAAAATATTTTTATTCCTATTGACTTATTTACCATGCGCTTCAACAATCCAGATTGACTAACCACTTTAGAAAAAGAAATATGAACAACATAAAATATTTACATTCATCCGATGCTCAACTTCATTGTGTGTGTGTGAATAGCCAAAATCAAATGCAAACTTATGCAAAAATAAACTTGACAATGTGTGACTTTTTATGCAAAAGTAAGCCCGAATCCCATGTGGTCAACAATGATTTTCTTTTGATTTTCCTTACTCTCTCATGGATGATCACAACCTTATTGCTTTTCTCTCATGTCCCGAGGTCTTTCCTATTGATGTGGTTTCTAAACATGTATACATTGCATTTTTCCACACAAGGTAGTTAGGATTAGACAAGTATGCACGACAGACCAAGAATAATTAACAAAGTGTTAGGAATTTCAATCAACAAAGCTTATACCATCTTATTCCATTTTTCTTTCTTATGGATGACTTTTTATTTTAATGTCCTTGTCTTTTACCATCTTTGTGCAATACTTTTCATACTTGCTTTCTATATGACCCCTGTAGCGAGCTTTAGGTTGGCAGCTCCCAACTCAGTTGAGCTTAGGGTATCAGGTTCAGAGAACCCCTCAGACTTAATTACCCGAGTCATAAATGTTTAAACAGAAAAGTTAAAGATGTTTTTTGTGTCTTATGTGTAAGTCAACTCTCTGTACTTGCTTTCTAGTTGACCCCTGTAACAAGCTTTAGGTCAGCAGCTCCCAGCCCAGTTGAGCTTAGGGTACCAGGTTCAGAGAACCCCTCAGACTTACTTGCTCAAGTCAAAAAGGCATTTGAAGAGTAGAATAAGACCTTCAACATTTTTCTGTTTTATGCTGGTTATTATGGTTTATACCTGTTGATTAAAACCCCTTACACTAAAGATGTAAAATTAAAAAATTCAGATCTTCAATCCATCAATGCACACTCATACTAACCTTCTCACCCCCAAACTGCTCTTGGTTCTACATTTCAGGTCGGGATCTAAATTCCTAAAGGTTGGGATTTTATAATCAGTTATATGTTTAAAGTGCACAAGTTTACCCCACAAATATCAAGCATGTCCCTACACAAGTTTTTATTCGAAAGTGGCTATGTGCTCAAATTTGACGACAGTCTTACATGGATGAATGTTTAAGAAAATTTTAGTTCGCATGTTTCCCAATATTCTAACTAAAGCACAAAAGTCAATTCAAATCATGTCATAAGCAATAAATAAATCAACAAAAGTTTTCAAACTTTTTCGATTTTTTTTATGATTTTTCAAATTTTCAATTTTTTTTTTTATGATTTTTATACTCAAAATCGAATGAATGTTGAAATAAATGCACATGAATGAGATTCCCACCCCCAAACTAGAACTATGCATTGTCCTCAATGTATTCAAAGCAAATAAATAAAATAAATACAAAATAACAAAGAAGGTTCAAGTACTTCCAGGGTTTGGAGAGATGGTGTTCTCATTTTGAAGCTTTGACTTGAATATTTGGTTGGATGATACGACCCTTTTCTTTCTTGTCCATGCTTGGTCCAAGGTGTTTTCTCCTCATGTTTCATGCAAAAGAACGATAGATAACATTAGAATGTATAAAAACTGCATGAAAACTAAAACAATTCAACACAACACACTCAAACTAGGACTTAGAAAAATTTTGAAATTTTTGAAAAGTGATCGACCACTGATCTTCAACCCTTGACATCTCCTTGAAAAAGTGAGAATTTCCTGAGACATGTCCCGTGCATATGAAATTACATAACTTGGTCTCCAACATATCAAAAATTCATCACATTTTGAAGTTCATATGGGTCAGGAAAAGGCGTGACGAAGTAGGTGCAGTGAGGCTGAAATTGGTGCAGTGGTGTTGTGATGCCTTGCAATAGCCTTACAATGAGGTGCATTGAAGTGCAAAGATGTTCATGTTGAGTTCTATGCCTTAAATCTGTGTAAACAATGAATGGATGATGCACAAATGATGTTTAACATGTAGTGACGGTGATCATCCAAAAAGAATTGCCAAAACTCAAAAAAAACCTCATTGAAACATTTAATCAAACACCTTGCATGCATATTAAGAAATCAAGAAATTCATAGAATTGGAGACTTGAATTAAGCCAAAAATTTTCACCTAATAAACACAATTCAATACTCCAAGTTCTAGCCTAAGCCTATCACTATAAATCCACAATATTCAATTTCTACAAAAATTTGAAGAACACAAGAAATATGCATAATCTTGGAAATTGGTGAAAAATTCTTACCTTTGGATGATTTTGATGCAATGCAGGTATGATTTTGAGTTATAATGATGTGCAAACTTAGGGGAACAGTTGGGGATTCAATGTTTGGCGATTTGGGGAAGGAAAAACGGGTTTGAAGTGGTTAAAATGAAAGAAGAATGCATATTAAAGAATCTGCCGGTTCTGCCTAGTTTATAACCGTGCGACAGCACGGTAGCTTTTGGCAGAGGCCTGTGATTTTTTCATTTTTTTAGTTTTGGACCCCGTTTTGGACCCCTAAATGCTTTCAAGTGCATGCAAGCAACTTCTAAATAATATGTTCATGTCCTAAGCTAGGTGAACAAAGGGAAGATTGTGATAGAAAGAAACAAAACAAATTAAAATGCAATTAAAACTAAAAATGCTAAATCATGCAAAATAGAATACTAGAATTAATTAAAGCACATAACAACTAAATGCATGCATTCTAAACATACTAGTAGCCCTAAAATACAATGTTAACCATCTAAACAACTATAAAGCAATCAAAAGCAATAACAAAACTAATAAAGAAAAGGGTTTGAAAAATTGGGTTGCCTCCCAACAAGTGCTTCATTTATAGTCTAGAGCTAGACTTTTTGGCAATTTCTCAAGGCGGCTTTAGATTGGATGGTGTAAACTCATCATCTTCCTTTACTTTGTATCCATACCTTTCCCACTCCCAGCATCTAATGGGCATTTCTACATCAATCCTGGAACAATTTTCAAGTTGTGGATCCTGGGTTTTGAACTGCATCATTGTGAAGGTCACTTCCTGATTTTCAGCATGAAGCACAACATCTCCCTTCTCTACATCAATTAGTGCTCGTGCAGTGGCTAGGAATGGTCTGCCAAGTATCAGAGGTACTTTTTCATCTTCCTCCATGTCTAAGATGACAAAGTCAGCTGGAAATATGAACTTGTGAGTTTTAACCAGCACATCTTCCACAACTCCAAAAGGATAACAAATTGACCTATCTGCCAATTGTAAAATGATATTGCTACCCTTTGGTTCACCTAATCCCAACTTCTTGTACACAGACAGGGGCATCAGATTTATACTTGCACCTAGGTCGCATAAGACCTTGTTGAATTTTAAATCACCTATAATGCAAGGTATTGGAAAGCTCCCTGGGTCTTTGAGCTTAGGTGGCAGCTTGTTTTGCAGGATTGTGTTGCATTCTTCATTCAAAGTGACCTCCTCAAGTTCTTCAAGCTTTTTCTTGCTAGACATCATCTTTTTTAGCAGCTTGGCATAACTTGGGATCTGTGTGATGGCTTCTAAGAAAGGAATATTTATGTGCAGTTTTCTCAGCATAATCACAAACTTGTTAAACTGCTTATCTTATCTTGTTTTCTTCAGCCTTTGTGGAAATGGAATAGGAGACTCATGAGGCTTAATTGTTGATTTCACCTCATCGTCATCTTCCTTCTCAGCCATTTTCTCACTACTTTCCACAATCTTTTCAGGAACTTCAGCTGACTTTTTGGCTTGAACTTCAGGAAGTTGCACCACTACGCGTAGTGATTGCATTTATCTCATGTTGCACTACACTTATAGCCATGAGCTGTTCCTTTGGGTTTACCTCAGTATTTGTAGGTAATGTACCCTGGGCTCTTGTTGTGATCAGTTGTGCTATCTGCCCTACTTGATGCTCCATATTTTTAATTGATGCCTGCTGATTTTGGAATATGGTTTCAGTTTTTCTCATGAATTGATCTGTTTTAGCCATGATTTGTTCAGTTCTTTCCACAAACTTCCCAATCATCTCTTCCAGAGCAAGCTTCTTTTCCTCTGTATTGATTTGGGGTGCAATGTGTCCATTTGAGTGATCTTTCCAAGAAAAATTAGGATGATTGAGCCAACCTGGGTTATATAGGTATTCGAGTATGGATTATTCTGGCGTTGACCCCCTTGTACATAGTCAACTTGCTCCACTGGACAAGCCAGAATAGGGCAAATTGTAGTGGCATGGTTTGCACCACACTCATCACAAGTCACTTTAGCACTTTTAGATGAATGATTCACCAGTGCTATGCCCTCCACTTTTGCAGCCAAAGAGTCAATCTTTGCTGATATGGCAGTGTACGCATCCACTTCATAGACTCCCGGTGTATTCTTCGGAACCACCCTGTCAGATCCCCACATGGAATTTGTATTTGCTATCCTTTCAAAGAGCTACAATGCCTGTCTAATGGTCTTTATTCCCAAAGAACCATTTGATGAGGATTCAACCATGTTTTTAAAATGAGGAAGTAATCCTTCACAGAAGAACTTCACTTGATCACCTCTAGCGATCCCATGGTTTGGACACTTCCTCAGCATGCCCTTAAATTTGTTCCACGCATCATCAAAAGATTCAGCATCATGCTGCTGGAACACGATGATGTCATGTCTTAGTTTGGCAACCTTCGCTAGAGGCATGAATTTAGTGCAAAACTTTTGAACCAAGTCGTTCCAGGTGATTATACTCGCAGCGGGGCGAGAACCTAACCAGTCATCAGCTCTATCTTTTAGAGTGTAAGGGAATAACCTGAGTCTGATAGCATCATCAGACACACCCTGATATTGAAAGTGTTGGCACATGTCTAACAATTTAGAATCATGTGTGTGTGGGTTTTCATCAGGTCTCCGATGGAATTGTTGGACGTTTTGGAACATACTGATGACATTGGTTTTTAGTTGGAAGTTTGCCTGCCCAAATGGTGGATAGACTATACTGGATTTACTTTGAACCACTTGAGGTGTCATGAAGTCACCCACCAACATGTCATCTTCATTTATTGGATCAACAGGGGGTAGAAGATTATTGTTGTTTGCCTTTTGATTTTTTTTGATTTTTTGATTTATCTAGTTCTCTAACCTCTCTTAATCTACGGTGTAACGTGCATTCTATTTCCGGGTCAGCTTAAAAAAGATCCCCGTTTTTCGAACATAGCATATACAACTACAAGAAATTTGAGAAACAAGTGACTAAACTAAAATTAAAAATAATAATCCTAAGATAAAATAAAATAAAACAAGTAAAAGTCCGAATTAGTGAAATTAATCTAAAAATAAATTTAAAGAACAATCCCCGACAACGGCGCCAGAAACTTATTCGCTCCGCAAGTGCACGGTTCGCGCAAGTAATAAACTGGACGTGAGTCCAAGTATCGATCTCACAGAGATTTTTTAAATTTTATTTTAGACTATTACCTTAACCGGAACTAGAAATTTGTTTTGATTTGAAAATTTTGATTTTGAAAATTAAAATAAAGATTAAACTAAAGAATTGACAAATCTGATTTTAAAAGAATGAAAATAAATGCGTTAGAATTAAGAATCCATTTTGACTCTCATCCATATCTTAACCAAATTATTTAAATACACTTCACGGGTTTTGAAAATCCATATTCCTAATGTTGTTAAAACTCCCTTTCGGACAAGCAATAACGTCTATTCCTACACATGACCCAACTATATTTCTATGATGAATGCGAATGTGCAAGAAAGTATTAAAAGAACTATGAATATTATAGCAGATAACACAAAGCATAGGGGTATATTTCTATCCCCTATCGGACTTTGTGGCAATCGAAACAAGTCTAATGAAATCTTAATCTTTCGAACTTAAGAAGTCATGACCTAAAATCATACGACTAGTGATCAAGTAATTGCATGATAGAAAAAAAGCATAATTCAGTTGCTCAAAACCATGAATTGCATAAATTGAATAATAGATTAAAATATGGAGTCAAGAAATCAAAACTTCATTACAACTCCTACACAATTAACCTAGCCTAGAAACATAATAGAAAATAAATAACAAGAGATATGAAAAGATGTAACCCAATTCATCTCCTTGCAATTGTATCTTCAATCTTGATCTTGACGTGGTTTGGATCCCTCGGCACTTCGACAGTGTTTTGACATGAATTGAGCAAGTTGGGAACCGGTGATTTCGTGCCCCAAGTCTGGTATTTATAGATGTAATAGAGAATTAGGTTACTTGGGGATAAATGATGCTGAATTCCATGCAAAAGTCCAGCTGCGGCCCAGAATCTCTACCGTACGGTTCAAAAGTGCGCGATTGCACGACGCTGCAGGTCATCTTCAGTCGCGAATTTTTGTGGATGTGCGACCGCACGGTTATAACACCGTGCGACCGCACGGTATTCCGGTTGAAGGCAATTTTTGACTTTTAAATGTTACAAGTTGGTCCATGTCTTTTAATTGCATAGCAAGTCCTCCAACTTCTGATTGTTGCAATTTAGCCCCTGAACTTCTGATTACTTCAAAATTTGATTTCTTCTTCCAATTGGCCCTTTGATTAACTGCATCAACTCTTGATTTGCTTACTTTGACACTTTTAACATCCGATTGCTCGATTTTAGCTTTAATTCCATTGTTTTCACGACTTTTGGTTATTCCTGAAATATAAACAAATGGCATAAAATAGATAGCAAATATTCTTGAACAGACAATAAAAATCCTACTTTTAGGATAGAAATAAGTGTATAAAATACACTTATCAATAGATGTAATGCTAATGGGGTTAGCATGAATGAATCAAATGTAGGATTATATCCCAAGAGTTTTGAGTTAATCTTCTTGAAATAGTGTTTAGAACACATATTGAGAAAGAACTAGATGGAGAATATACTTGATTGTTTGACAGTAAGATCTTAAACGCGACACTATGTACTATACCTTTTGTATTATTGAGTACTTGAGAAGTACTAAGAATACAATAGACATGAGGAGAAATGTAGACTTATAGTCTTTAGGTATAGAGATATCATCCTTCAGTCCAGGAAAGGATGAAGGAAATATTCAGTCTGATTGTTAATTAACTCATAGTAGTGGCGTGGTCAATTTGAAATGGTTCAAATAAAGAAGACCGCTAACAATACAACCAAGACCAAATACCTAGATGCTTGCAAAGCAATCTCGATCGTTTAGTCCTCTAGAGAACTATGATTGTTCCTTACATTGTAGCTCTAGTAATGTGTACTGTGAAGACAATGGAGTCATCGCGCAAGCGAGGGAACTGGGTCTCATCGATGATCTGAGTATGTATTTAGGGGCTACTATCTTATTCTAAGATTGTAGAAAAAATAGAATTCATGCCCACTAACCTTGAGAAGGTTGAATATGTGAAGAGTCACATATCAAAGATCTACCTGTAAAACCATTATCCTAATAGGAATATGATTATCATATAAACTCATTATGTATAAGATACATGAGTTAGTGGATCTAGTGGGAGAATATCAGTGTCATGCTCTAAATCTAATCGTTGAGATAGCATAACACATATTATCATTGTTACAATAAAGGTAGATCTATTATTAAATTGAGTTTAACTCATTATTTAGATAATAGAGTCCGTAGAATAAGTTTAAGTAACTTGTAAGTCACAAGGTGTTGTGACTGTGAAATACAAGTCATTAATATCTTATTCTAAAATTTTCCCTAGTCGAAGTAACAACAAGATACGGATATTGTTGTTGCAGTTAGACTAGCATGTGTTGCATTTCTTTCTTATGAAGATTGTAGCTTATCTCACAAGCTAGAATGAAGAGGGACATTCAAATGAACACATGGATGTATTGTTAGATGAACAAAGCATTGGATGACCCGCCTCGAGATTCCACATGGATAACTATCCAAGCGTCAGTGGTGAATCTCTAATGCGCGGTTGTGGATTTGGTCCTTTGACTTGAGGACTTCATAGAATCTTATATGAGGATTATCATGCTTTGGCGAGCGTTGAATAGAGATTTCAATTCATCTTATTCCAATCAGATTGGAATAATAATAACACGGCGTTTGCCATCGTGAATGGAACCTAATGGGTCACACACAAAAGACGAGAATTGAGTATCTGGAATTGGAACTTGTCCAAGTGGGAGATTATTAGAAGGAAAAATTACATAGAACCTTGTATTTTAAAGATGCAATTCAAAAATCATGTGAAGGAAATCTTTTTTTCAAATTTCAGGTGGTAATTAACAATTAACTAATACATAATTAATCAATTAAATTCTAACAAGTATTAATTACCGTTCTTGTACAAAAATCAAACAACATTCATCTCTCCCAATTGCTCCTTTCTCTCTCTACCGCCTGTCTCTCTCAAGAATCTCAACTCCTCCTTCCCCGACCACTACAGCGAGATCGCCACCTCCAAGAGTGATTAGCTGCAAGCCTCACCGGAGGTGAAGACAACCTGGCTAGGGAGATCGCCGAGGCGTAGACGATCTCGGCGCTGGAAATCGCAGCGGCAAGATGGTCGCTAGCAGTGACGAGGGTCTCATTGATGAATAAATGATTAGAATTTTAAGTGATGGTGGTGGTGATGGAGCCTTGAAATGCAGTGAGTGATGGGTGGTGGTTCGGTGAGGTGGAGGCCATGGTGGTGTCGGTGCTTCAGTGATGATGCATCATGTTGCTTAGAGGAACTGGTTGGTGCCGTCGACGGTGGCGTAGGGCTGGTGCAGGTTGGGGTTTAATTTTTTGGTCAGAAGTTGATAGGAACATCTTCAAACAAGCTATTTTAGATTCTGTTTGGGAGGGTTAGGGGGTTGGGGTGCAGGGTGGGGATAGTGATGGAGGGTTAAGATGGGCGAGGTGGGTGGGTTTGGGTTAGGTTGGGTTGAATAACTTGAATGGTGATTGTGACGAATTATTAGTTAATCGTGACTAAAATATCTGCTAAATGTGATTTTGTGTGACTTATGACGAGTTCGAAATGTGATTAATTATGAGGTAATTGTGACAAAATATTGACTAAATGCGACCAAGAAAACGAGTAAGTTGTGACCATAAACAAATAATATATGACCAACCATGAATGATCGTGACCAATTATATTATAGATTGTGACCATCAATGACTTTGTGTGACCATTTGACGAGGATGTGATATGTCTTACAACTTATCAACTATGACTATGTGTGACCGAACTATGACTTTGCGTGAGTGATCTGTGACTACGTGTGACCGAATTGTGACTTTGCGTGAGCGAATTGTGACCTTGTGTGACCAAACTGTGACTTTATGTGACCCAACTGTGACCTCGTGTGATCGAACTGTGACCTTATGTGATAGAACTGTGACTTTATGTAAGCGAATTGTGACCTCGTGTGACTGGACTGCAACCTTGTGTGACCAAACTGTGAACTTGTGTGACCAATTGTGACCTAAATGTAACTTTGTGTGATGGAACTTTGACCTTGTGTGATCAGCTGTGACTTTTTGTGACCAACTGTGACTTGGTGTGACCATTGGACGAGGACGTGATGTGACCTACAATTGTGTCAAATATGACTATGTGTGGCCGAAGTGTGACTTTGTAAGAACGAAGTGTGACTTTATGTGATCGACCTGAGACCATGTGTAATCTAACTGTGACCTCGTTTGACCTAATTGTGACCTCATGTGACCTAACTGTGACCACGTTTGACCAAACTGCGACTTTGTGTGATCGAACTTTGACCTTGTGTGACCAACTGTGACTTTGGAGGGGTGAGATTTTACAACTAAATTTGTAATTGTGACTCTGTGTGACTTAACTGCTATCTCGGGTCAACTTACGTGACTGACAGTGATTTTGGGGGTGGGGATGGTGGGGTAGAGGTCGGGTGGGGCTAGAAAAAGTAGAAGAAATCATTTTTTTGTGGTGAGGTAGGGTCGAAGTGGGTGGGTTGGTGGGGGGATCGAGGTTGAAAAAGTAAAAGAAAAAAATCATTTTTTTGTGGGTGGGGGTAGGGTAGGGTGGGGAAAAGTAGAAGAAAAAAATCATTTTTTTTGAGTGGGGTGGGTGGGTAGGGTGGGGGTCAAGGTTGGGTTGGGGGTTGGAAAAAGTAGAAGAAAAAAATTATTTTTTGGGTGGGTGGGGTGGGGTGGGGTGGGATGAGATGAGGTGGTTGGGGTGAAGTGTGAAATATTTTGATGGGGTATGGTGGGTGGCGGGGTGCGGTGCGGTGCGGTGTGATGGGTTGGGGTGTGGCGGTTGGGGGGAAGTGTAAAAAAATAGAAGAAAAATTATTTTTGTATGAAGTGGAGGTGGTTGGAAGGGGTGTAAAAAATAGAAGAAAAATCATTTTTGGATGAGGGTATGGTGAGATAGAATAGGGCGGTTGAGGTGAAGTGTGAAAAAATAGAATAAAAATTATTCTTGGGTGGGGTAGGTTGTGGTGGGGTTGTTAGGGTGGGGTGTGAAAATATAGAAGAAAAATCATATTTTGGTGGGGTAGGATGGGGTGGGGTGGGTAGGTGGGTGGCGAGGTAGGGTCGGGGCGGGGGTGGGTAGGGGAGTGAAAAATTAGGAGAAAAAATTAATTTTGGGTGGGTGGGGTTGGGGATGAGTGACGGGGTAGGGTCTGGGGCAAGGCTGATGGGGGAGTCGAAAATTAGTGCAAAAAAATTAATTTTGGGTGGGGTGGGTGGGGTTGGGGTAGGTGACGGGGTAGGATATGGTAGGGTCTAGGTGAGTTGTGGAAAAGTAGTAGAAAAAAAATCATTTTGGATGAGGTGGGGGTGGGATAGGGTGGGGTGGGACTAGGGGTGGGTGGGTTGGGTTTGGGGAGTGGTGGGGTGGGGTGGGGGTGGGATGGGACGGGTGGGTGGGTGTCTGAGATGAGAAAAAAATAGAAGTAAAATTATTTTTGTGGTGTGGTTTGGTGGGGGTGGGTGGGTGAGTGGGGGTGGGGTGGGTTGGGTTGGGTTGGGATTGGGGAGGGGTGGGGTGGGGTGGATAAGTTGGTGTCGGGGGTGTGGGTGAGTTTGAAAAAGTAGAAGGAAAAAATTCATTTATTGATTTAAGGTGGGGTGTGTGAGTGGGGGTGGGTGGGGAGGGGTGCGATGGGGTGGGGTGGATAAGTTGGTGTTGGGGGTGGGGGTGAGTGAAAAAGTAGAAGGAAAAAATTCATTTATTGAGTTGAGGTGGGGTGGGTGGGGTCGTGGGTGGGTTGACGGGGTGGGGTGAGGTGAGTGCGAGGTTGAGTTGGATTGGGTTGGGATGGAATGGTGGGTGGGTGGGTGTGATGGGATGGGACTAGTGGGTGGGTGGGGGGAGAAAAAAATAGAAGTAACATCATTCTTGTGGTGTGGTGTGGTGGGATGGGGTTGGTGGGTGAGTGAGTGAGTGGTGGCGGGGTGGTTGGGTGCGTGGGTGGGTGGGGTTGGGGAGGAGTGTTGGGTGGGGTGGGTAAGGTGGTGTTGGGGGTGGGGGTGAGTGTGGAAAAGTATAAGGAAAAAAGTTATTTTATGGGGTGGGGTGGGTGCCAGTGGGGTGGGTGGGTGGGTGTCGGGGTGGGGTTGGGTGGGGTAGGTGGAGGGTTAGATTGGGATGGAGTGGTTGTGGATTAGATATTGTTTTTATTTTATTATTTAATATTATACCTTTCTTTGTCAACTCATTATAATTATTATAATATTGTATTAATTAATTAACATATTAAGACCTAATTTTTACAAAAAAAAATTAAGTTTGTTATGTTTAAAAAGTGAAAGTTTTAGTTGTATAATTATGTACTTTTCCCTTATTAGAATTAATGTACAAACCCAATTGGTTGGGCCGGACTTGGGTTACTTGTTGGACAAGAATGGCCCAAGCCGGCTATCTTAATCCTAATTAGGGTGTTACTTAAACCTACAAGTATTAGGTTTAGTTGTAAGACAAGAGAATAAAGAGAGTTGCTTTTCTGTAATATTCCAGCGTAGGATTTTTCTCTTGCTAGCACAAAGAGAAAAATCAATTCTCTCGAATCCATTCCAATAGTTGGAGATTGATGGAGTAACTAGAATCAATTCGTTGTGTGGATTTTTGTTAGAGGCTGGACAATTGGACAGATGGCGGTGACAAGATTGTACCTCCTGTTTCAGATTTCAGATTCATGGCGGTCATCAAAGGTATCATCTTTATTACAAATTCTATCTAAGTACAAGGTTGATCTGGGCTATGATTTCGAGTTTGTTTAATTTCCACTGTGTATGTATGTATTGAAACCTTACAAATTACACAGAGTTGTTCTTTCTATGGACAAAGACACAGTGGATTCTCAGTTACATTTTACGAGGAATGCTGGGATATAATAAATAAAAAGGATCTCCTTGAGTCTGTAAGGGACTTCTTTACAGGGAGAATCCTTCCGATGGAGTGGCTGCCACAACCATTGACATTGTTCTCATTCCCTAAAAAAGCCCAAGCTAACAGTTGGAAAAACTTCAAAACAATCAGTCTATGCAATGTCATGAATAAGATTATTAACAAGATGCTGTCAATGAGATTGAGTACCATTCTACCTAAGCTGATTTTGTTAGAAAATTTTATTACAGATAATAATTTATCTATAATCTAAATAATCATCATGTTGGAATTATCAAGAATTAAATAATTGAAGCGGAAGCGTACCTTAATCAAACGTGATTCACGATAAACGATTCGACGGTGTTTGGATCTTCTAAATCGATACGTAGTCCTTATTTTCTCTCTGATGATGGGATGTCAGATAAGATGAACAGTACGTAGGATTCAGGGACCATAACCGACTTTATATAATGAATTTCCAGTTAACCTAATCCGGCCCATCATGAATTAGGTAATGGCCTGGTATCTACGCATAAAAGCCCATACATTAATTAGATGCATTAAAGCCCAATTTACCAAATCCTTATTAGATCACTTTAAACGGGCTTAACCAAATTTGATAATCTTTTATTCAATACACAATAATTCACATATAAGCCCACACGATTGATTAAAATCCTTACAATCTCCCACTTGGGCTATATGTGTAACCTTACAATTGTGTATCAATCATAACCTTATGAGTACTCAGAATTTTGCTATCATTACTGAATGCATCTCCAAACAATCCGGTTCATCAGTTATATCAACATAGGATCAAAGCGGCTTTCGCTACATTAATCGTAACTAAACCTTCAATGGTCACGTATATCGACATAACTGAATGACATGGATCAAGTATGGATGTGTAGCATGGAAATTACATGTAATGTGATCTTCAACATGCCTATTTCCAACTGGTCCAACTTTAGTGAGATCATCCTTAAACAAGTTCAGAGATAATAAACCTGAAACCTTACAGCTGTAAATAACTTTAACTTTAAACTTTATCAAAAAGGACAATAAATGTGTCTAATGCACCCAAAAACAAACTCCCACTGAAACCGAATATCCTTAAGAAATACAACACCCATATGAGTATTGTGCTCATGAAAGACCTTGGGTTGTAATACTTTAGTAAGCGGATCCGCAATTATGGAGTTTGTCCTAATCTGCTCTTATTGACACGTGTCCACTCTGAACTGTATCCTTCACAACCAGGAACTTATGTCAATGTATTTTGACTTAGTTGAGCTCCTGTTGTTACTGAAATATAAATCTGCTGAGTTATTGTCACAATATAACTTTAGTGGTCTTTCTTTACCGTACAGAATACGCAGCCCAGTAACAAAATTTCGCAGTTATATTCCATAATTAGATGCCCCCAAAATTGCTACAACTGTGCTGTCAAGTGAAAGAAGCTAAAGTGTCTATTAAGCACTCCATCCGGAAATAGCTCCTCTAACCAGCAGATAAATGTAGCCTTATGTGGATCTTTTATTGTTTTGGCATCTAGCAAAAATCGGAATCATAATACCATATGATCTCCAACTGATCCGATTTTCTGTATGTGAGCATGTAATCTTTTGTTCTCTTTAAATACTTTATAACCCATGTTTGGCTGCTTTCCAAATGATCCATCCCAGGGTTACTTAAATATCTCCTTAGTATCCCAATAATGTATGCAATATCCGAACGCATACAAATTTGAGCATACATCAGACTTTCTATAGCTTAACTATATGGGATCCTCTGCATTTCTTTAACTTCAAGATAACTTTTCGGGCATTAGTTGAGACTAAATTGTCTCCCTTAGCGATAGGGGTGTCCCCTGATTTACTGTCTTGCATGCCAAACCTCTTAAGTACTTCATCGATATAGCCCTTTTGTGACAATTCAAGAATACCCCGAGAACAATCCCGGTGTATCTGAATTCCTAATACAAAAGAGACGTCACCAAGATTTTTAATCTCAAAATTCCTTGACAAAAATCTCATAATTTTATGTGACATGTCTATATCATTGGTGGCGAGCAATAATCAACATATAAAATCAAGAAAATACACTTACTCCCACTTAACTTGTAATACACACAACCATCAACAACATTAATCTCAAAACCAAATGAGATAATTACTTGATGAGATTTGTATTATCCTTAACGAGAAGCTAGCTTGAGCACATAAATGGATTTCTTTAATTTACAAATCATTTGCTTTGGGTCTACTGACATAAAGTTTTCTGATTGCACCAAATAGATCGTCCCATCAATGTCGCCATTGAGAAACGCCACCTTAGTATCCATTTGATGTAACTCGAGGTCAAAATGTGCAACAACCTAACTTTCCTGAAAGAGTCTTTTGCAGAAACCAAAGAGAAAATCTCTTTATAATCAATGCCATTATTCTGTGTAAAGCCCTTAGATACAAGACGAACCTTATATCTTTCCACATTACCTTTCGAATCCTTCTTGGTTTAAAAATCCATTTAAGACCAATGGGCTTCGTACCTTATGGTAATGGGACAAGATCTCAAACTTTATTGTCTTGCATATGCTTATACTCCTTATTTATGGCATCAATCCACTTTTGAGAGTTAGAACCCTGCATGGCCTGATGGAATTGATTGGACCATCTTCCACCATTCCATTATTTCCTTATGTTCTTGGAAAAATACTATTTAAATTATCCGGAATAGCATTTTTTCCCTTTCTCTCGTGGATCTCCTTAATGGCTTTAGTTATTGAGGTTGTTGAGTTTGTACTTCTGAAATTTACCTTATTTTGGATGGGAGGTTCTTCAATATTGTCGAATTGAGGTTCCGGATATGCTTGTTGATCAATGACATGCATAAAAAAGTTGAACGTTGTCAAAAGCAATAGTAGGAATCGAAACCGATCCTTCCTCAACTTATTCCTTAAAGACAATATCTCTAACCTTATTTCTCCCCCCAAACTTAACATCCTCAAAAATGTTGCATTTCCCGTTTCAAAAATTGACTTAAGTGTGGGATTATAAAATTAATAGCCCCTTAACGACTTTATTTTCTTTATTTGTTTTCTTGCCCTTATCTTTAGAGTTGTTTGCCAAGTGAACACTTTCAGTTCTGTCCTGCTTCAACTTTTCTTCCTCTTGCACACAAAATAGAATGAACTCATTTAGAGTTCATTTCTTCCTTTGATTACAACTGACCTTAAATTGACTGAATTGTGCAAGAAGCTTGCACACTATGAAATGAGCTCATTGAGAGTCCATTTCTACTTTGACAGTTATAACTAACCTTAAATTAACTATATTGTGCAGGAAGCGATATCAATACCAAATGCACGAGCAAGTCATTAGACAAGTCGAGTTTTAGTTCCTTAAGTTTTGAAGCAGTGAGACATCTACATGATGTACTCCCTTATTTTCCCATTGCCTTTACACTTTATTGAAATCAAGCTTTGCATAAGCGTGCTTGTTTCAGCCTTATCGTTTTTCGCAAAACGTTTCTTAATTTCGGCAAGGAATTCATTGGCATCATATACCTCCTCAGATACTATGCCACTAAAGGCTTCCGGAATGCCGCACTTAATGATCATGTGACTCACGTAATTTAAGCAATCCCACTTATCAAAGTTCCTCATTTGATTAGATGAACTTTCATCTGTAAGAGGAGCAGGTTGCTCAATCCTTAGTACACGGTCTAGATCCATGCAGCCAACGAAAAGTTAATGTTGTTGTTTTGATCCTTGAAGTTTGTTCCATAAATATAGGGATTAAATTTGAGCTTGTAGTTATACTACTAGCAGAATTTGAAACTGAATAGAGGACACTTAAATAAAATGGCTCACATAAGTACCTTATTATGCAAATCATACTTTCAAATAATGGTAGGGCCCATCACAAGATACCTAGCACAACATCAATATTTAGTCTTTGGACAGAAATATTGACTTGTAAGTGGTACTCTTGGTGTAGTGATCAAACACTGACAGTAAAACATGTCAACCAACAAACCTTTCTTTGGACCGATTTATTGATCACACGTAAAACCAAATAACCGTCACGTATTTATCTCCACAAGTTCATGTGAAATTCGGGCCAAATATTGACCTTCCTTTGGGCCGATCAATATCCGCATGAGATAACACACAAACACCTAATTTTCCCTTAGTGTAGTGATCAAACACTGGCAATAAGACATGTTAACCAATAAACATTTTTTTGGACCGATTTATTGGTTACACGTTAAACCAAATAATTGCCACGTGTTTGTCACAACAGGTGCATGTAAAATTCGAGCCAAATATTGACCTTCCTTTGGGCCGATCAATATCCGCAATGAATGACACACACAAATACCTTCTAATATTCAAAATTAATTAATATCCACAAGAGAGGTTGTTTTGGCAACATGTTGCTTTGGCAACATGTTGCTTCAACTAACTTACTTTCGAATATTATATCTCTCAAAAGATTCCGATGTACCAAGATTTGAAACTGAAATTCATTGATTTGCATCTATATTTGACTTTAGGATTTGAATTATAGAATTCAAAATTTTAGAATAAAGCAATCCTTAAGTTAGAAGAGTCAATTGCAATATTCTTAAACTTTAGGTGGCCAATTCTGTAAAATTTTAAGCTTGAAGGGCTTAAATTACAATTTTCCAAAACCTTATTGGCCAATTTAGATAAATTCCAAACTTTAGGTCCCAATTTGAAAGAAAATCAAACTTTAGATGTCCAAAATAGTGAATTTTCAATCTTTAAAGGTTGATTTTTGAAAATTTTCAAACTTTAGGAGGCAATTTAGAAAATTCCCAAATTCTAGGGACTTAATTTAAAAAAAAATTCAAACTTTAAGGACCAATTTTGAAAATTTCCAAACTTTAGTGACTGAATTAGAAAATTTTCAAACTTTGGGGACCAAATTAAAGAATTTCAGAACTTTAGGTGCTGTATTAGAAAATTTTCAAACTTTAGGGACTGAAAATGAAAATTTTCAAACCTTAAGGGACCAAATTAGAGAATTTTCAAGCTTTAGGGACCAATTTTGAATCTCAAACATTAGGGACTAAATTAGAAAATTTTCAAACTTCAGGGACTGAATCATAAAATTCCATAACTTGAAGGGTCCTGACTGAACTAAATTTATAACTTCAGGGGCTGAAGTTGTAAATTCAAAACTTTAAAATCCCAACTTAAATGATTTATAACTTTAAGGGCTTAAATCATAAATTACATAACTGTAGGGTTTGAGATTTAATTCAAAATAAAAGGGAGGACCAGACGTGCAATTTAACATAATTACCCAAAATTGCAAAAGAGGCCCTTGGAGACTTCCAATTTCCGGACCCAGGCCCCTGCCCCAAAAACGCGATTACAGCAGCTGGGTTTGAACCCTATCCGCCGCGCCTACGCCGCCCCCAAACGCGGCGCCAGCCACCACCGCCTGCAGCGCCATCGCCGGCGTTGCAGCCCAGACTACAGCGTCGCTGCGCGCGACGCTGTAACCACCGCCTGCAACGCTGCTCACCATCGCGCGCAGCGTAAGCTGCATTCCGCCGCGACGAAGCGCGCGGCTACCCCCATCTCCGACCTGAATCGTTCCCATCAACAACAACCAACACAATACACATAATCCAAATCCATACTCAACAAATCCCTTCCACCGAGAATCTAAATTCATACACAGCATGTATCCATACCTTCAATTTCCAAATTCTGATTTTTGCTTACATGCTGAAAAGTTTGATTTGGTTGAAATCCAAACCCAATACAAATTTGAAAACCATGTATCCGGACTGTAGCCATTATATTTTCGAATTCAGAGGCCATTGCTGCGTGCATGTATATATTCACGCACAGAATTTTTTTTTTTTTTTTTTTTTCACATATATACTTTCATACATACACAGAGAACGGCTGAATTCCAAAAAAATATTGATGCAGGTTTCCAAAATTTCGAATTATGCAGTGTGTATATTTCTCAATTTATGAAATCTCGCTGAATATGGTTTCGAAATCAGACTTATGCGCATATACATACAATTAGGTTTTACATATACACGTACAAAATTGATCTGATAATTCAACACGATGTTGGCTCTGATACCACTTGTTAGAAAATTTTATTACAGATAATAATTTATCTATAATCTAAATAATCATCATGTTGGAATTATCAAGAATTAAATAACTAAGCGGAAGCGTACCTTAATCAAACGTGATTCACGATAAACGATTCGACGGTGTTTGGATCTTCTAAATCGATACGTAATCCTTATTTTCTCTCTGATGATGGGATGTCAGATAAGATGAACAGTACGTAGGATTCAGGGACCATAACCGACTTTATATAATGAATTGTCAGTTAACCTAATCCGGCCCATCATGAATTAGGTAATGGCCTGGTATCTACACATAAAAGCCCATACATTAATTAGATGCATTAAAGCCCAATTTACCAAATCCTTATTAGATCACTTTAAACGGGCTTAACCAAATTTGATAGCCTTTTATTCAATACACAATAATTCACATATAAGCCCACACGATTGATTAAAATCCTTATAGATTTCCCCTAATCGAAATGGATTTACTCCTGGCAGAGATATAGTGGACAATGTCTTGCTTACTCAAGAATTGGTTTATCAGCTAGAAAGAAAAGTTACGGGAGGCAATACCATATTGAAACTTGATATGGCAAAGGAATATGACAGAGTGGATGGGGTTTTCTCCACAAAGTCCTTGGAAATTTTGGATTTAATCATGAGAGGATTGATAAAATTCAGAGGCGTGTTAGAAATTGTGGTTTTTCCATATTGATCAACGGTGAATTGAAGGGCTACTTCAAATCTAGCAGGGGATTAAGAAAGGGAGACCCAATATCTCCCTCCCTTTTCATCATTTGGGCTTAGTGCCTCTCCAGAACTGTTATATATATATAGGTCATATTCCTATCATAGAATTCCTTAAGAACTAAAACTTTGGACAAATGCTCAATCAATCCAAAAGTAGCTTCACTGTGTCTAAAAAGAAACGCCTGCAAAACATGGCTGATATTACTGGCTTTAACAACCAATCCCTTCCTTTCATCTACCTGGGGGTGCCTCTACAAAAAGGACGACTGAAGGTAAGAATTTTTTATGAACTTATTTCCAGGATCCAAAACAATTTATTGGGTTTGGAATACGAAATGCTTTCAGCAGGGGGAAGATTAACTCTTATAAATCATTTACTTAACTCCATGCCTTTACATATATTGCAAAGCCTCAATCCCTCTAATCTAAAAGTGTGTTATTGAAGATTTCTCATATCTTTAATGCTTATTTATGGGGTGACACTTCCCAATCTAAACAAATACATTGGTCCTCTTGGGAAAAAATCTGTCTACCCTATGGTGAAGGAGGAATAGGATGCAAAACTCTCAAGGATATGAGCCTAGTATTTGATTGAAAGCTTTGGTGGAAGTTTAGGAAACAAGACTGACTATGGGGGTGGGTGATGAAATCAAAATACTACAATACAGTCCATGCATCAGTGGCTGGTGTCAAGCAACCAAATTCTCCCCTATGGGAAAGGATTTAGCTGGTTAAACATTTTGTCAACATTGCATGTAAGGTGGGTGAACTGGGAAAGTTGATTTTATGTTCGACCAATGGATGATACATGAAATGTGCATAACAGAATGCTTAAGCTCTGAAATATGTTATGAACTATAGAACCATAAAAGCTTAGGATGAGGAAAAGCTTAATACGATCCTTTGGTGAGAAATGGTGGAAGAAATTATGGAAATACCTATAACCGAACAACTTGATAAAATCTCCTAGAAATTGAGTCAGATTGGGTATATCCATATTCAATGCTATATAGATCAAATTGGACAAAAGAGGACCACATGTTTATACACTTATTTATATGTCAAAATTAGAACATTATATTTTCGTTTTGGAATAAATGCTATCTAGTTCGTGTTTGTTTGTTTACATTTCAGAAAATATCCCAAAATCTTGATAATGAAGCAATTGATGGAAATTATGCACAATTGGATGACATTTGGAGCTAAATTGAACAAATTGAGAAGTTAACTGGGAAAGATGCATGGTGCTAGAAATCAAGGGGTGGAGTACCTAATTGGAGAAGAAGATGAATTGAAGTTGGAAGAGAAATAGAAGAAAATTTGAAAGTATAGGGACTATATTGTTGCAATTAGAAGTTGAAGGACTAAAGAACAAATTAAACACGAGGACCAACTTACAAATATCCAATGATTGATTTGGTTCACAAGAAGATACTTTGAATATTTTTAGGAGCCAATTGGATGCAATTATAAGTCAAAAAAGAATGAAATATGACAAGAATATTACTATAAAATTGATTACAATCACACAAGATTCTGGGCAGATTTTAATCGGACTTTGAGACCTAATTTTGGGATAGTAAATGTTCGAATTGGAAAACTCATATTTGTGAAATAATTGTATCCCTTTAAGTTATCTATTCAACACACTTTGAATCACTTCAATCGGATAAGTAAATAGAAAGATATGATCAAAATACTAAATGCTATGCAGATACAAGAAAAGACTCGCACGCGGATTTGACGAATTTCTTTCCTTTTTCAACTAGGTCTCTTCACCAACTATATAAGAACATGTCTTGAGCGAAAATCAAAACTTTGACTCATCTAAGAACAAGATAAAACTCAAACTTCTACCTTCAATTCTTGAGAAATCAATGCATTGCAAAGGGGTGAGAGTTGAAGATCACGTGGAGAATCGATACTTGGTGCAAGCTTTCCACTCTCTTATGTTATTTTTAATTTAATGAACGCAATTATTTATCATTTTTGTTCTTTAAACAGGATGTGTAATTTCAATATTGGGATGAATGATGTATCCTAGTTGATTATTTTAATTCCATATACATTTGTTTTAATGATTTGTTGCATGTATTGATTTATTATTGTGTTTAATGCATGAATTAATTGGCAACCAATTCATGATTTAATGAGTTATTTCCATAATTTGAAAGGTGAGTTAATTACTTAGATCAATGTAATAAATCACGTAATTGAACATGAGATTCAGATATACTTTTGTTATTATACCAATCGTGTGTGAATTCTTGTGTTTATTGCATCCAGATAAGAAATATTCGAACCCTCTGTAGAGATACATGATTGACTTATTTAAGTAGAATTGATTAAAATTTGAGAGAGGAATCTCAATTTAAATTAGTTTATTCGATTGAATGCATATTTAGGAAAAAAAATGGAATTGGAGTTAATTTAATTGATTAGGTGAAATCGTGAATCCCAATGTTCGCTCAAAATATTGTACCGCAAGCGCACAGGTCGCGTACAAGTAATAAAGTGGACTTTTTTAGTCCGGGTTGTCTATCCCACGAGAAATATATACTCAATTACACTTTGGTTAATTTAATCTTAACAAATAAAACACACAATTAAAGATGAATTTTGGAAAATAACTAAGAGTCTATTAAAGATGGAAATATGAAAATACTTGAAAATCTTTGGGGGAAAATGTGGTTGGGATTCATGGTTTCATTTAACTGTCGCCTAATTAATTTCTCAACATGCAAATTAACAAATTACTCATTTACAATGTTAGACCCGATTTTCCAAGTTTAGTCAATTACCTGACGCGATCCCAGTCGGGGAATCTCGTCGAACAACGCGGAATAACGAAATCTAAAACCCTAGGAAAGATCTAAATCAGATCTGACTCGAAATAACAAGAACACGAATAAATGAACAGAAATTAAAAGATAGATTGACGGTAAAACCTTGACCCAACAATCACGACGCAATTAATGACGATGCGGATTGAAGAACCAAGATTGGTGAACGCCACAAGAGTTGTCAATTTCTTGATAAGTTCGTCGGGTGAACGCCACAAAGATCGAATCTTTGATAAGTTCGAAACAAAGGGAATAACTCAACTTTTCAATTTTGGAGAATCCTCTCTCAAATTTTATTAATCTCAAATCAAACTTTTCTGATGTTTTCAATGATGAAAAGAAATATAAATAAGCAAGAAAACCTAGCATCTAATTACTCAAAATAGAATCCTAATTATACTAAAATTCTAAAATAGGAAAATAACCTAAAATAATAAAAGGAAACAAAATAATTGAAATTTCCCGAAAAATCTGGCGCAACTTGTTTACGGCCGTAACAAAATCTCTTACGGCCGTAAAGGTCTTTCTGTTTAAATTTGTGATATTGGTTACGGCCGTGACGAAACTCTTACGGCCGTGAAATTCCTTCGGTTTGCATGTTACGGCCGTAAGATTGGGCTTTACGGCCGTGAGACCTTTTCTGCTGAAATTCTGCCTTTTCCTTCGATAGTTGATTACGGCCGTGACAATAGCTTTTACGGCCGTGATTATATGATTTACGACCGTGAATGATTTCCCTTACGGCCGTAAGGCCTTTTCTGCATAAACAATTTCGTGCACTCGGCTCGGCTTGATTCTTTCGTCTTCTCGGTTCGATTCCAACATGGAACTTGCTCCGTTTTCCATGTAGATCACCGTCATACTGCCGATGTCTCGATTTCGCCCTTCGATGCCTGGTCTGGATCACATCATACTCCCTCTCTTGAAAAGGATTCGACCTCGAATCCATTTTTGGTCGGCTTCTCAAATTCCTCCTGCTTTCCTGGGCTCGATGATTATTTTTAAGCGTCATGCAATCCTTTAGACTCTTGGGCTGCTTATTTTGGCCAATAACTTTCTTTCCCGCTTTACGTTCATGTTTTGATTTATGTCCCTGCAAAACAGATTTAGTAGAACTGGGGAGGGATGTGTTAGCAAATGCAAATAAACTCATTTTTGTGGTGGACTCTTTTTCTTTTTTCTTTTCACTCTCAAGCTCACCTTTTTCTGAGGTCGTGGCCTCAACTCTCTTGTTTTCAATTTTCACACCCTCTCCTTTTTCTGAGGTCGTGGCCTCAACGCTCTTATTTTTCCCCTCGAACTCGCGCTTTATTTTCAATTGGTCATTGGTGCGTGTCGCGATGCACAAAGAATTAATTAAATTTCCTAACTTGCCAAAACTTAAATTTAAATGTGATAGCGGCATCCTTTAACGAGAATGGGAAGGCCCTCATTTTAATTTGTTCCTCGGTAATACCAGTGGGTCTCATACTGTCACAAACCACGTGGAATTCCTTGAGATGCCTGTAAGGGTCATCACCAGCATGTCCTCGAAAAGTTGGCAACAAGTGGATGAGTCCAGATTTGAGTTCAAAAGTTTTTCCCTCCTCCACTGTCGGAAAAGTGATACAGAGTGGCTGTTGAGCGACATCTGGAGTGGCCAATTGTTTAAGTGTCCTGTTGTTGAGATTATGAGCTGCCATTTGTTCTAGTGCTTCCCTTCTTTGCTGTCGAAAAGTTCGGTCGATTTCTGGATCAAATAAAAAATATTCAGGATTAGTGGATCGAGTTTTATGCATATAAATAAATAAATAAATAAATAAAATTTTCGGAATTTCAAAATTTTTTTTTTTAATTAAACCGAAAATTAAAAATAAATAAATAAAAATGCAGAAAATAAAATTCTAATTGATTAAACAGAAAATTGGTTAACCGTTCCCCGGCAACGGCGCCAAAAATTTGGTGCGTGTCGCGATGCACCAAGAATTAATTAAATTTCCTTACTTGCCAAAACTTAAATTTAAATGTGATAGCGGAAGCAAGGGTCGATCCCACGAGGAACGGGAACTAACTTAGTGTTATGTCAATTAGAATCGTAAAGGAGGGTTTTGAGTTGAATATTGCAATTAATCTAATTAATCAAATAAAGATGTAAAATAGCTGGAATAAAAATCAAATAATAAAGAATCCTAGTTCTCCGGTTCGGTTGTGCCCTATCATAATATTGTCATTCCCCAAGCAACGCATGTACTATTTCCTTTGTTTTATTTATCACCCGGAATAATCAAAAAGCTCTGATTAATCCAATTCTTCCTTAATAATAATCAATTAGAATTAGTTCTCCAATCAATTTAGAGTGAATGAACAACCTAGAATAAGCTCCCTAGATTTAATTCATTAACTATGTGAAAACAAGAAGAATTAGGTGATCTAAATTATCAATTACATATGCTCGAATTGATTAATCTAGATTGGATTTTCATATGGAAATATAAAATTACCAATTGCTACTATGATTTAGATAACAAGACAAATACGAATCCAATTACCCAAATTAGCAAACATCAACACAATAATTAAAAGACAAGGCCTTAATCAATTAATAAATTGTCTTGACGAAATTAATGTTCATGAGAAATCCAATAAATAAAATATAAAAACAAGAACTACGTTACGAGTTTGAGGAATGAATAATAAAATAATATGAACACAACTTCCCCCTTGAACTAGGTTGAGAAGATTAGCCACGCATTGCCATGAAGAATTCCCCAAAAATATTGTCTTGATTCACCTTGATTTTGCCTAGGATTTCTTCTCTTCAAACTTTGATATTGGTGGCTCTCAAAAATAATTCTCCTCCCTCTCTTTGGTACTGAATTGCTCCTTTTATAGAGCCCAAATTCGTGCCCTAGCTTAGCCAAAAAGAAATACCAAAGATAGAGTTTAAGTTGAAAAAGGAAACAATTTCCTTTTTTTTTCGGGCTTAAGTTACGGCCGTAATATAAGGAGTTACGGCCGTAACTCACTTTCTGTTTCTTTTCTACGCAATTGATTCACTTCTTACGGCCGTGACTTTGGATTCAATACGGCCGTAACATCCTTCAACATTTCCTCACGACCGTGACTTCTTCACAATACAGCCGTGACTAACAACTTGTTACGGCCGTGAGAAACTTTCAATACGGCCGTAACTTGATTTCTGCAGATTTTCGTGATTTTTGTTCAATCAACTGCTTACGGTCGTGACTTTCATGTTGCGGCCATAACTTATTTACATGCCAGGTCCTCGAACTTCCTTTTTACGTGCTTTTTGGTCCTTTTTCCTTCTTTTCTTGTCATTTGCGATCCTACACAATATAAAACATAAAATGCATTAAGCAATACTTAATTAGGATCAAACTAACAGTAATTCGAGGCAACAAGTAAAGAAATAAAGTGCTAGTAAAGCACTTATCAAATCCCCCCACACTTGAACCATTGTTCGTCCTCGAATAATGATAGAAAAGAACTAAAGCACGACTCGAATGAACATGTTAGACTTTTAAATCTGGAAAGTCAAGGTCACAACCCACTTCTTTTTAGCACGAAAATCAAATTGCATAATCGGAGTGTGTTAGTGTGTGTAAGAGATGCATCACCCAATATTCTCCGAACAAAAATGAAAATTTATACCCCAATGTGGATTATATCCTTTCACCTCTCGTGAGTTCTCTCTGAATTTATCAATTCCCCATAAAAATGTAAGTTTTGACTAATTCACGTAAATACCAACAGATTAGTGCGGTTTATCTCATGGTAAAAATTTAGTCAATACACAGTTTCAGATCAAAAGGGCACAAAATATAGACCAAGCAATTCAAACCACTCATAAGTACATGTAATGGGAGCCGACACTCTCACCGGATATCTCTCTTCGCACAAAGTGTATATAAAGGTGAGAATTTTACGCTCAACTCACTGCAGGAAAAACTTGTTACCACAGATTGCTCAAATGTCAAAACCGGAGCCAACAATAACACAAGTGCAAAGCAAAGGTCTTTGTTGGGTTGTAGCGGGGCTTCGGGTCAGGTGGGATAAAAGGGAAACATTTAGGCTGAATCGAGAAGGAGTTTCACAAGCCGAATCGGTTCAATTATAACATTCCTTCTTTCTTCTTCAACATGAAAATAATCTTCCTGCTATCCAACTGATTTAACACTAGACTTCTATTTGTGCAGCTTGAGTGTTTATTTTCAATACTAGCAAATGTTCATGACCTCGTAATTTGAGAACTGGCCTGAACTTCTCTTTTTCTTCTGTTTCTCTCTCTTTATTTATTTATTTTTTTTTTAAACATATACTGCAATTTTTTTATTTCTTTTGGTCAAATCACCCCACAATCCCCAATGACACAAGATTGGATTTCCACTTTGAAACTTAATCCACCTCAAACTTCTCAACCAACACAAGCTTGTGAATCCGTTCTCTATAGGTTCAAGAAAAAGGATAACATGAAAGAATGGGTGTTCGTGGCTTGTAGTGTGGTATTAATATTCCAAAGAAAGGCTAAGGCTCAAAGGGTCTTCTATTGGAAAATGTACAATGGTAGGCTTATTTAGAAGGCCAAATTTGGTTCACCCTATTGCCTTTACTATATTTTGCACTCGAGCCAAGAAGCTACTACGGCATGTACACAAAAGCACATCCAAGAACAAATCAACCATGCAGGACACACATTAAAAAGATAAGAGCTTTATAATAAGAGTAAAAGTAGCTCATAGACTCAAAAGCTCACAAATTATGGTTCATATGTGTGTCTCCCGTCCAATTATGAGTTTTGGTCATTGCTCGGTCTTAGGGTCGAATTGAAAAATGCAAAAAATCTAGTGGCCAAAGGTGTGAATCTCTTTACTCGGGGTAATTATTAGTCATATCAAATTTGGGTTTGAATCTACTAGGTTGCAGAGATATGGCATTTTGTCCCCATTTTCAAACCTATTCGGAAAGTATTGGAAAATTCATCTCTACGTGCTCAATTCATGTCCAATTATGCAATTATATTTCAAAAAAAATGAACCAAAAGTGGGGTCGCTTCCTATCAGAGATTAAAATGGATGCTGACTCAAACTGAATTTTAACGTTTCAACTACAGAAAGTAGATAAATACATTAAGCTCACAATCAATTCAATTCCCCCCACACTTAGACAAAACAATGTCCTCATTGAAAAGCAAAACAATAAAAGGGAAGTTATGCGCGAGGGGACCGTTTTAAAATTTTGAAAAAGGGTAGACTTACGGCCATGAAGGTATGACTTACGGCCGTAAGTCACAGTCTAAAAAATTTCCAAGAAACAATTACGGCCGTAAAAATGTAATTACGGCCGTAATAAGGCCTCTGTATAAAAACTGGAATTGAGTTACGGCCGTAAAAATGTTAACTTACGGCCGTAACAAGGCTACTGAATTTTTTTATTTTTTATTTTTCAAATGAAATGACTAAATAAACTAAAATTAACCAAAAAGGAAAATACGAAAATAAAAAGTTGAGGAGATAAAGAAACTCCCCTCTCGGGTTGCCTCCCGAGCAGCGCCTTTGTTTACTGTCGTTGGCTCGACTTGTTGTTTCTTCCTTCAACCGGGATTAGGTGGATTCCCAAAACTCAATTTTTTCTTCATGCTCTTCATTAAGATCTGCAAAATAGGGGGTAGAGGTTTTTCATCAGAAATTGGTAATGAGATGGATGAGATTTTACCTGATTTCGGAGACCTTGGACAGTCCTTTCCACCAATATCGAGAACTTCCTGTACTAAAGAGTCATTAACATTAACAGAATAAACAGGATCATCACCAAAATTCTTCACGGAATCATAAATATTGAATTGAACAATTTTATTATCAAATTCCATGGAAAGTGTGCCACTACTAACAACTATCTTAGTTTTAGATGTTTTCAAAAATGGTCTACCTAACAAAATAGGAGTGGAGTTGGGGGAGTGGTCATCATTCATGTCCAATACATAAAAATCTGCAGGAAATACTAACCCGCCTACTTGCACTAGAATGTCTTCAACTACCCCGTCAGGATAAGCATTAGAACGATCGGCTAGTTGAATTATCACATTTGTTTCAGTCATATTAGCAAGTTTTAATGCATTGTATGTAGACCTAGGCATTACATTTATAGATGCACCTAAATCTATTAATGCACGATCCAGTTTAGTGTTACCTATTTGGCATGGTATAGTGAACATACCTGGATCCTTGCATTTTGGGGGCAGTTTTCTTTGGAAGAGTGCTGACACATTTTCCCCCATTCTTACCATTTCATTTCCCATCAACTTCCGTTTGTTGGTGCACAGCTCCTTTAAGAACTTCGCGTATCGGGGCACTTGCTTGATTGCATCCAATAGTGGAATGTTGATTTCCACTTTCCTGAACATTTCCAGAATTTCCTTCTCCTTGCTTTCCTTAGTCGCCTTCGCTAACCTGCTCGGAAAAGGCGGTGGAGTTAGTTTCGCATTCACAATAGGTTCGGTTTTTACCTGAGAGTTTTGTGGAATGCTGTTTTTCTTTTCGACTTCTTTTTCTTCAACTTCCTCCTCTTCACTCGCGGTTGGCTTTAATTGTGGCGCCTCAATTTCTTTTCCACTTCGAAGAGTAATTGCACTTACATTCTTCGGATTCACCTCGGGTTGAGATGGCATTTTTCCTCCTGTTTGTGCTTCCAGTCTGTTGATAGCTGTGGCCATTTGACTCATTTGATTTTCCAGGTTTTGAATGCTGGATTTGGCATCCTGTTGAAATTGTAGAGTGTTAGTGGCCAAAGTTTTCATCATTTCTTCGAGAGACATACCTGATGATTGTGGCTTTTCCTGATATTGTCCCTGTGGATGGAAATTTCCTTGTTGTTGAAAATTCCCTTGAGGCTTGTTGGAGATGAAACCTGGAGGTTTGTTATTCCCATAGCTCAAGTTCGGGTGGTCCCTCCAGCCAGGATTGTAGGTATTGGAGTACGGGTTGTATTGCTGTTTTTGAAATGGAAACCCTTCTGTAGCCTTTACCTGTTCGCCATTCTCCTCTTGCAATACCGGGCAAGCATCAGTTTGATGTCCGAAGTTCGCACATATCCCGCATGCCTTGACTTGTTGTGCACTTCCTACAGCAAGTTGTTTAACGAGATTTGTTAGTTCAAACAGTTGACTTTCTATATTGGAACTACTTACCTCGTTCACTCGGCGGACTTGGGAGTCTCAGGTTGAATTAAATTGCTGAGTGTTTTCAGCCATGTTTGAAATCAAAGCCCGAGCCTGTTCCGGTGTTTTGTCCATTAAGGCACCTCCACTTGCGGCATCAATCATACTTCTGTCCATTGGTAGCAGTCCTTCGTAGAAATATTGCACAAGTAGTTGTTCACTGATTTGATGGTGGGGGCAGCTCGAGATGAGCTTCTTGAAGCGCTCCCAATATTCATACAGCGATTCACCATTGTGTTGACGAACCCCGCAAATTTCCTTCCGGATTGTTCCAGCCCGAGATGCAGGAAAATATTTTTCCAAAAATAGCCTCTTCATGTCATTCCAGGTCGTGACTAATCCGGATGGTAAACAGTATAGCCAATCAGTAGCGGCATCCTTTAACGAGAATGGGAAGGCCCTCATTTTAATTTGTTCCTCGGTAATACCAGTGGGTCTCATACTGTCACAAACCACGTGGAATTCCTTGAGATACCTGTAAGGGTCATCACCAGCATGTCCTCGAAAAGTTGGCAACAAGTGGATGAGTCCAGATTTGAGTTCAAAAGTTTTTCCCTCCTCCACTGTCGGAAAAGTGATACAGAGTGGCTGTTGAGCGACATCTGGAGTGGCCAATTGTTTAAGTGTCCTGTTGTTGAGGTTATGAGCTGCCATTTGTTCTAGTGCTTCCCTTCTTTGCTGTCGAAAAGTTCGGTCGATTTCTGGATCAAATAAAAAATATTCAGGATTAGTGGATCGAGTTTTATGCATATAAATAAATAAATAAATAAATAAAATTTTCGGAATTTCAAAAAAAAAAATTTTTTTAATTAAACCGAAAATTAAAAATAAATAAATAAAAATGCAGAAAATAAAATTCTAATTGATTAAACAGAAAATTGGTTAACCGTTCCCCGGCAACGGCGCCAAAAATTTGGTGCGTGTCGCGATGCACCAAGAATTAATTAAATTTCCTTACTTGCCAAAACTTAAATTTAAATGTGATAGCGGAAGCAAGGGTCGATCCCACGAGGAACGGGAACTAACTTAGTGTTATGTCAATTAGAATCGTAAAGGAGGGTTTTGAGTTGAAAATTACAATTAATCTAATTAATCAAATAAAGATGTAAAATAGCTGGAATAAAAATCAAATAATAAAGAATCCTAGTTCTCCGGTTCGGTTGTGCCCTATCATAATATTGTCATTCCCCAAGCAACGCATGTACTATTTCCTTTGTTTTATTTATCACCCGGAATAATCAAAAAGCTCTGATTAATCCAATTCTTCCTTAATAATAATCAATTAGAATTAGTTCTCCAATCAATTTAGAGTGAATGAACAACCTAGAATAAGCTCCCTAGATTTAATTCATTAACTATGTGAAAACAAGAAGAATTAGGTGATCTAAATTATCAATTACATATGCTCGAATTGATTAATCTAGATTGGATTTTCATATGGAAATATAAAATTACCAATTGCTACTATGATTTAGATAACAAGACAAATACGAATCCAATTACCCAAATTAGAAAACATCAACACAATAATTAAAAGACAAGGCCTTAATCAATTAATAAATTGTCTTGACGAAATTAATGTTCATGAGAAATCCAATAAATAAAATATAAAAACAAGAACTACGTTACGAGTTTGAGGAATGAATAATAAAATAATATGAACACAACTTCCCCCTTGAACTAGGTTGAGAAGATTAGCCACGCATTGCCATGAAGAATTCCCCAAAAATATTGTCTTGATTCACCTTGATTTTGCCTAGGATTTCTTCTCTTCAAACTTTGATATTGGTGGCTCTCAAAAATAATTCTCCTCCCTCTCTTTTGTACTGAATTGCTCCTTTTATAGAGCCCAAATTCGTGCCCTAGCTTAGCCAAAAAGAAATACCAAAGATAGAGTTTAAGTTGAAAAAGGAAACAATTTCCTTTTTTTTTCGGGCTTAAGTTACGGCCGTAATATAAGGAGTTACGGCCGTAACTCACTTTCTGTTTCTTTTCTACGCAATTGATTCACTTCTTACGGCCGTGACTTTGCATTCAATACGGCCGTAACATCCTTCAACATTTCCTCACGACCGTGACTTCTTCACAATACGGCCGTGACTAACAACTTGTTACGGCCGTGAGAAACTTCCAATACGGCCGTAACTTGGTTTCTGCAGATTTTCATGATTTTTGTTCAATCAACTGCTTACGGCCGTGACTTTCATGTTGCGGCTGTAACTTATTTACATGCCAGGTCCTCGAACTTCCTTTTTACGTGCTTTTTGGTCCTTTTTCCTTCTTTTCTTGTCATTTGCGATCCTACACAATATAAAACATAAAATGCATTAAGCAATACTTAATTAGGATCAAACTAACAGTAATTCGAGGCAACAAGTAAAGATATAAAGTGCTAGTAAAGCACTTATCAGTCATTTTGAGCTTCTTTTGGAGATAACGGAATAAGTGTAAATTTCTTCCCACCCTTCACAAATGAATATTGATTCTTAAACCCATCATGCACTACCCTCCTGTCATGTTGCCAGGGTCGCCCCAACAATATATGACCAACATGCATAGGCACCACGTCACAGACCACCTCATCCTTATAACCCCCGATGGCAAAATTGACCCTAGCCTTCTTATTTACCTTAATTTCCCCCGACTCGGTCAGCCATTGCAATTTATAAGGGTTTGGATGTTTCATCAAGCTTAAGCCCAATTTATTAATCAACATTGTACTAACCACATTAGTACAACTTCCCCCGTCAATCACCACACCACAAGCCTTTTTGCCCACCAAGCACCTAGTATGAAAAAGATTATCCCTTTGCTCACCAATTTCATCCACCCTAGCCCTAACGCTAAGGACACGCCGATTAACAAATGATTCTTTTTCAGGATAGGTCAATCCTTCCTCATCACTACTACTAGTTCCAACATCCACTAACTTAGGCATTCCCTTAAATTCATCCTCGGAACTAATTTCACCATCATCACGTAAGATCATTAGTTTCCTATTTGGACACTGGGATGCTATATGACCCATACCCAAGCACTTGAAGCACTTAATATTTCTATCCCGGGTGGTTTGAGAATCAGAAATATTTTTACCTTTCGTTGTAGGCTCCTCCTTTTCTTTCGGCTTATGTTCAACGTTGGATTCTTGCTTCGGTTGTGATGTAGGATAAGATGGTGAGTGTCTTGCTGTCCCCTTTCGCCTTAGCTGCCTTTCCACCTTCATGGCCATATGCACCATATCCTCTAGCTCCACATAGTGTTGCAGCTCAATGACATTGGCAATATCTCTATTCAGCCCACTCAGAAACCTAGCCATCGTAGCTTCCCGATCCTCCACCACATTAGCCCGAATCATTGCCACCTCCATATTCTTATGATAATCTTCTACACTCCTCGATCCTTGAGTCATACCCTGCAGCCTCTGATAAATATCCCTATAATAATGAGTCGGCACAAACCGCTTCCTCATTATGGTTTTTAATTCACCCCAAGTTTCCACTGGCTCCTCAAGGTTCCTCCTCCTACCCGTCACTAATTGATCCCACCAAATATTTGCGTAATCGGTGAATTCAATCACGGCTAATTTCACCTTCTTCTTTTTTGAATAATTATTACAATCAAAAAGTCGTTCAACCTTTGTCTCCAAATCCAAGTACGCTTCCGGATCACTCCTACCTTGGAACGATGGTGATTTCACCTTAATTCTCCCAAGGTCTTCGTCAACATCATCTCTACCCCCCACGATGCCTCCTAGCATCACGACGCTCCCTATCCTGCCTCCTCTCATACATATCTCCTCTATCTCTCCTTCGCATACTACCCAAAGATATACTGCCACTTTCACTGCCCATGTCTTCATTATCCACACCAACCTCACGTCTATTACCTCTCCTAACCCGAGAACCATCATGAGACTGATCCCGAGGTCTTTGTTCACGCTCTGCACCTCTATTCTCCATCTGCGCCATAAATCTCTCAAATTGTGCCCTCATTGCTGTAATATCACCATTACCCTGTTCATCCTTTCTATTCACACCCCTGGGCTGTTTCCTGTCTCCAACAGAAGATGAAGATGTGGAAACCTCTCTATCAGACATTTTTTAAGAAACGAACAAGGAAATTCGGAATATTTGGGAAATATTTGGAATTTTCGGAATTTTTTTTTTTATATATAATCTGCTAGAGAATTTGACTACGAGTATGGCAGAAAAAAACGGAACTGAATTTGGACGAAAAACGAAGAAGAAAAACACTTTTGAATTTTTGGGACTGACTCTTATGGATCAAACTGAAAAAAATTATGACTGACACGAATAACGCGAAGAACACGAAAAAAATCAAGAAAATCAAGAAACGTAAGAATCTGAAATAGATCCAAGCTCTTATACCAGATGACGCGATCCCAGTCGGGGAATCTCGTCGAACAACGCGGAATAACGAAATCTAAAACCTTAGGAAAGATCTAAATCAGATCTGACTCGAAATAACAAGAACACGAATAAATGAACAGAAATTAAAAGATAGATTGACGGTAAAACCTTGACCCAACAATCACGACGCAATTAATGACGATGCGGATTGAAGAACCAAGATTGGTGAACGCCACAAGTGTTGTCAATTTCTTGATAAGTTCGTCGGGTGAACGCCACAAAGATCGAATCTTTGATAAGTTCAAAACAAAGGGAATAACTCAATCTTTCAATTTTGGAGAATCCTCTCTCAAATTTTATTAATCTCAAATCAAACTTTTCTGATGTTTTCAATGATGAAAAGAAATATAAATAAGCAAGAAAACCTAGCATCTAATTACTCAAAATAGAATCCTAATTATACTAAAATTCTAAAATAGGAAAATAACCTAAAATAAAAAAAGGAAACAAAATAATTGAAATTTCCCGAAAAATCTGGCGCAGCTTGTTTACGGCCGTGACAAAATCTCTTACGGCCGTAAAGGTCTTTCTGTTTAAATTTGTGATATTGGTTACGGCCGTGACGAAACTCTTACGGCCGTGAAATTTCTTCGGTTTGTATGTTACGGCCGTAAGATTGGGCTTTACGGCCGTGAGACCTTTTCTGCTGAAATTCTGCCTTTTCCTTCGATAGTTGATTACGGCCGTAACAATAGCTTTTACGGCCGTGATTATATGATTTACGGCCGTGAATGATTTCCCTTACGGCCGTAAGGCCTTTTCTGCATAAAAAATTTCGTGCACTCGGCTCGGCTTGATTCTTTCGTCTTCTCGGTTCGATTCCAACATGGAACTTGCTCCGTTTTCCATGTAGATCACCGTCATACTGCCGATGTCTCGATTTCTCCCTTCGATGTCTGGTCCGGATCACATCATTACCTCTCTCGAGTGAAATTAACCCTAATCAATTGGTTTAACCTACTATATTTCTATGTCGATTAAAGTCCAATTGATTGCATTAACTCTTTGTGAAAATAGCTCAATGGATCATCTAGGGTTTAAGGTATATCTCTATCCTTAACAAGAACCTAGAGCATTTATTATTTGATCTAAAATGCACAATATCTCTCGATTATCATACACTCCACAAAACATATATTTGGTGATCAATCAAACACATGGAATAATCTCAATAACAAATACACATGAAATAAGCATTTAATCATCAAATAGAAAATATTAAAACTAATCCAAACTAGTTTAAATTACTACCATAAATCCCAACACAATAAATTAGCCCATGTTATATAAATGATACAAATGAGAATATTTATAACAATACATTGCAATTTTGACAAAATAATGGAGAAAACACAAAGTTATAGATAAAACCATTTTTGAAGCTTGGCTATGATTTCCCCAAATATTTCACCACTTTAGATGTATTCTCCTTACTCTTGATTTGTTCCCAAAGATTTATCAAGTAGGTAAAAAAAAAGAAAAAGACAAAGACAAAGAAAAGAAAAGAAAAATAAAAAAAAAAAGAAAAGAAGAAGAAGAAGAAGAAGAAAAACGGACCAGCAGCAAGAAAAGAGGAAGAAGAGAGAAGAAAAGATGACCCAACTTCTGTTCACAATTAGATTTTTATGCCAAAGTTAAGAGAAATTGCACCCTTGGTCCTTGAAGGTTTGAAACTTGAGCAAAATAGTCTCAAACACTAGTTTTTCTCTTAATTGATGTGTCCAAGCACAAAAATCTGTGGAAAAGTGATAAAACAGATTTTAAAATGTTTCCAAGTCCCTCAACTTTTATTTTGCAGCCCAAGTCCTCAACATTTGGCACTTGTGCACTTTGGTCCCCAACTTCATGTTTTTGTATGCGATTGATCCATTTTCACTCAAATTCATAAATTAAGCAATCATTTTGCTTTCTCTTGTGTTTTTATCCTTGAATTTGAGTAGTAGACCTTGGACCTCAACCTTTTGGGATGTTGCAATTGAGTCCTCAAACTTTTGATTTCTTTCAATTTGGTCCTTGAACGTCAAATTTGCTCCTCTTTAAGCTCAATTTCTCTCCAGTCTTGTCCATTTTCTTTTCAATTGAGTTTGTACCTAATTGTACAAGATAAACACAATTTATAAGTAGATATTTACTCAATTTGTCAATTAAATTGCTAATTTAGGAACTAAATAAGTGTATAAAGCACACTTATCACCCAACTACTTTACAATCATTTTTAAAAACAAAATAGTCTTGAAATTTAATTATTTAGTTAATTTTCTTAGTTTTAGTTTAAAACAACAAACAAAATTTTCTGTTCAAATAGGGATAAGAACTAAAATATTTAGGTACTTAATAGCAATCCTCATGGGAATAATATTCCGGACTCGTTTGTCCACTTTATTACTTTTCACACTCAGTACATTTGCGGATATATTTTGCATTGCAAAATAAAGTGAATACTAGACAACTATCTCTAAATTTTGTATTGAAATGGGAAAATTCCTTCTAAAATCTGAATGTTTGTATGGAGACTATGGCATAACTGGATCTCTGTTGACGAGGTCATCCAATACAAATTTAATATCCATATTCCTTCAAAATGCTAGTGTTGCTCTGGATAGGAAACTCTCAGCCATGTATTCATAAAGGGGGAAGCAACTAAAGAGGTATGGAAATACTATTTTAACAGCAAAGGGCTGAAATGTTCCAGATTGTGACCATCCTAGAATTCTATATATGTACTGGATCTTTCAGTTAAAAATTCACCTAGGAGACTTGATTGCAGTAGTCCCGCTTCCTGGTTTTTTGGTTTTTATGGTTGGAAAGGAATGTGGCGAAATCAGTGTTCTAAAAAGCGTGACGAATCGTGAAACCTGAGAGTCAAGCTTTACAAGCTTAAGCGTGCTTAGGCGTTAAAAAAAGTTTTTTGATTTTTTTTAAAATTTTTTTTAATCAATCTAAATCATTACATAATTGAAAATTTTAATTGAAAATTTGAAATAATGCATACCAACACACAATATGAATATTGCATTTACTTAATAATAATTAGCAATTAGTAATCACTAACTACTAACTTCTAAGTTAGTAACTAGTCTACTGTCTACTATACAATTTTGAAGTTTTCAAAAGGCAAAAACTTGACAATTGAATTCCTACATGCTACATCTACACGTATTTTCGAAATTGCCAACAAAAATTTAATCTCAAAAATCAAAATCATATCATAATCACAAAATTAAGATTTAAGATAGCACAATCGCTAAATCTTGTCTAGCTCTTTATCGGACTCCAATTCAATATCTTCTTCTTCCTCATCTAGTTCATCTTCCGTGTCATCCGATACAAAATCATTTTCCTCAAGCTCCCTTATTTCAAATTGCGCATTTCTAGCACAGATATCTATATCAACCCCATCATTCTCCTCTTCCTCACCTTCCTCATCACAATCATCTACAATCCAAGATTGTGCATTATCAGCATCACTTGCTAGTAAAGTCTCTATTTTGCCCTTTCTCTTATTCTTGTTTCTCAACCTTGCATTGAATTGAACATAAACAAGATTGTTCATTCTTGTAGTATCAAGTCTATTCCTTTTCTTGATATGTATCTACAAAAATAAATAAATAAATAAATAAATAAGACAAGATAAGTTAGATAACTTTAGTATACTTAATAAGTTATTAAACGACTACCAAACTACCAAAGTAATAACTCATATGTAACAATGTAATTAGCACTCACTACTCACCCTTTCAAATGTACTCCAATTTCTTTCACAACCCGATGAACTAGTTGTTAAACCGAGGATCCTTTTTGCCATTATCTTTAGATTTGGTGTTTCATTGCCATAGAAGTCCCACCAACTCACTAATAATAAGAAATAAATGATTAAATATAAATGAAAGAGAGAAAAATGCAATTAAAAGATTCAACATTTAAGCAATGACGTGAAAGCAAAAAGAGAGAACAATTTTAATTTTTAACATACCCGTATTGTAATTTTCATCGTTATTTTCACATCCACTTATTGCTAGCTTTCTTCCAAATGAACCATCTCTTTGAACATACTTTGGAAACTCGGCATTTATCATATGATGTTGAATTTCATCATTGGGAAAGAATTTCTCAACACAAACAATCACATTATTTGTAGCTCACCATAAACAAAGCCCATTGAAGGCTTCTCTTCTCCATCAACAAGTCTAAGTACTTTCACTAGTGGAGTAAACACCCTTAAACACTACATCAAATTCCAAAAATAATGTGGAACAACAATATTAAATGCCTCTTTCCCTTTTTTGCTCCTAGATCATTTTGTGTTGTCCCATTCATTGCTAGTCATCATATTTCTCAACTCTTGTTTTTTATCAAGCAAACTTTGCAATGTTAAGAAAGAAGTTGCAAATCTAGTGACTCCCGACCTAACTATCTCTCTTTTTGTGAACTTTCTCATCAATGCCAAAGTTTTGTGATGGGCATAGATGAAAATAGTGAAAGCTTTTGCCTTGTTAATCACCCCTTGAAGTTGGGAAGTTTAGATATTCCTTCAAGCATAAGGTTTATGGTATGAGTAGCACATGATGTCCAAAAGATGTTAGGCCTTTGTAATTCCAACAAATTTTCGGTGGCCATATTGTTGGAAGCATTGTCAGTTACAATTTGAACCACATTTTTAACCCCAACATTTTCAATACATTCATTGACGTAGTCAAATATGTATTGACCAGTGTGAGCATCATTTGAAGCTTCCTTTGATGAAATAAATGTGGTCCCCAATTTACAATTTACACACAAATTCATAATGCTTCTTCTTTTCCTATCGCTCCAAGCATCAGTCATTATTGAACAACCATTATTTTTCCACTCTTCTTCTTGCTTCTTTAGAGTTTCTTTTGTTCTATCCACCTCTCCCTTCAAAAGTGGCTCCCTTAGTTGGTATTGAGATGGAGGAGTGTAACCGGGGCCATATTGACCAAGAGCTTCAATGAATTGTTTAAAACTATCATTATCAATAGCATTAAAAGGAATTCCGGTTTCATACACCCATCTTGCCAAGAATTGGTGAACTTCCAATAACCTTTTCTTAGAAATTGCATCGATGATATTTTGTTGTCTCAATTTCTTACGTGCATTCATAGAAGTATCATTGACCTTGATAGACCGTGCAAATTGATCCATAGGACCCACATTAATAGGCCTTTTCCTAGTCCCCCTTTCAAAAATAGAAATTTCATCTTCTTCTTCCTCACGTAGTTCATCATCAATTGTAGGAAAAGATATAACCACATCGTCCCTCAACCTAGCATCACACACTAACTTCTCCACCCTTTTGGTCTTACTCCCTTCAATTGCCTCAATACACTTGGATTTTTGTTCCTCATTTGCTTTAGGACATGGTGCCACTCATTTTCCCTTAATCCCAGAAATATGGATTTTATGCCTATGAATCCCCCCCCCCCCCCGAAGTAACTTTTCCACATAAAATGCATTTCACAATAGAAAGTTTAGCATCATTTACCAGTACTGCAATTTCCCATCCGACATCTCCGGAATCTCTTTTCGGGTGACTAACATTGGAGTCAGATAATTCTTCTGGTTCCATTGGTTCTGCAATTGAAAAGTGGGAGATTAAATGGTTAGATAAATTGAAGCATTTAAGCAAAAATAATGATTGAACTTGCAGGAAAGCAGCTCCCAAGCACAAGAAAACGTTGAAGAATAGTCAGCCAGTGACTAATTTAGCAAACTCTTTCACGCTAATTGCCAAACTCTCTCACATTTTTTATCAAACAATTAACATCTACTAAGTACTAATTTACCAACTACAGAAAACGTTGAAGAAGAATAGTGAGACTGTGACAGACCGCAGACATGAATCGTGAGAGACTGAGAGTACATCAATGTAGAAGTAGTGAAGAATAATAGTATAATACCATGGAATAATGGATAAAATGGGTTCGATTCTACTAGTTCTAGCTCTAGGCTCTATCCTCTGATTTAGGATTTCTCTCCTCACAGTCGTGCCCTGACTCCTCTCTCGCATTGAAGAAGAAGAACAATAATGGAGAAAATGGGTTCGAAATTTCTCTCTTCGTTGTCGGAATCACCGGATGTCGTAGCCTTGCTCGCACCGTCGCACTCGCACGACCTTGGTCTCTGGTGGGGGGGAAGGGCTTTTCTTCGTTTCAGACTTTTAGTTTGATGAAATGGGAATACTGAATAGGAAGCCGTAGAATCGCTCATTATGTTTAAAAAAAATTAAAATTAAAAAATGTGCGCCTCAGCGTGCAAACACATTTTTATCGCTTTTGTCGAAATCGCTGCGTGACGGGCGCGCGTAGGCGTGCATTATTCGCGAGTTTTAGAACACTGGGCGAAATATAGAGGCATCTGTATGAGCCAAAACTGATTTGTTAAGAGGACAACTTATATTTTGGAAAACCTATATAAATTTGATTGCAAGCACCAGAGGGCCAAAAAGAATGAATACCTGGTAAAATGGGAAAACCCACTTGAGGAGTGCGTTAAACTTAATACAGGCCTTGAAATCTGACTACCAAGCTGCTAGAGGATCAGAGATTCCAAAGGTAAGGTACTTTAAGGATTTCATGAGTTTTATGGTAAGTGTTCCATTACTGAAGTTGAGTTAAAAGTTGTATACACTAGTATTGAGTTGTGTATTGAAAAAGGATCCGGAAATATTTGATTGAAGTTGATTCAAAGGCTGCTCTCAACTGTTGTGTCAAAAAAGCAAGTGGCCCATGTAACATACAATATACAGTTGAGAATATCATCCAAGAAATCCAGAGATTGGAAGTTAAATTCTCACATATATGGCGAGAGGGAAACAGAGTGGCAAATTGGTTAACCAATACAGGGTTACAAAGAGAAATATCACAGAATTCTGAAGAATGAAGATCTACATGGAGACATCAAAGAGCTTATTAGGATGGACAACACTGGCATTCCATCATCCAGATACTGTAAAGAACTTAACGCTATTTAATTGATTTTTTTGCATCTATTTGCTTTCTTATATCATTTTATTGAAGTAGTACTTCAAACCCATCCAAGTTGTTTGTAGTTCACTGATTGCTTATTGTAATGTTAAAGGTTCGGTTATCATGTCCCCCTTCCATTTGTTTTGATTTACAGTTTCAATAAATTAGGCCCTGTTCTATTTGCTATTTTCTGCCCGTTTTGAGTTTTCGATTTTTGGAAATATCGAAAACACGTTCACTTTGCCCATTTTCAGAAACGCGTTTTTCAAAACACCAAAAAAAATACAAAGGAAACTCAAAACGAGTTTATTGCGTTTTGGATATTTTGTGTTAAAAAGTCCAAAACGACCAAAACGCGTATTTTGGATTTTTTTTTTTTTTTTTTGCAAATGTGAGACATTTCCTTCACTTGAAGTTCTTATATTATTTTGCCATTATATATAGATCCATGTTAAGATTTTTTTTTCGTAATTTATTATTATTATTATTATAAATGTGAGACACTTCCTTCACTTGAAATTCTTATGTTATTTTGTCATTATATATAGATCCATGTTAAGATTTTTTATTTTTTTTGTAAATTATTATTATTATTTTTTGTAAAAGTGAGACACTTCCTTCATTTGAAGTTCTTACTAGATTTTCCACCCGTGCGATGCACGGAAATATGTTTTTGATAATGATTTTGATCAAAAATTATGAAAATATGTTAATTATATAATTATATCAAAATAATCAAAATAGAAAATGCAATATATATAAAACTAGTAAAAAATTAGAAATCCTGATCTTTATGGAATTTTTTTCGTTCTCTTTTAAACACATTTTTTTTACAAACAGATCTATTTGAGAATTTTTGTGATTTATAAAAATGTTTATAAATTATTTTTTCAAATTTATCGAGCACATGTTTATCTATATCTAATATTTAAATTTAAATAAAGGAAAAAAAGGCCTTTTAAAAAAAAAATAAAGTAAATGCGGCTGATTGATAGCCGCCACTTTTTTTTTTTTTTTTTTTTGAATGAATTGGCTGCCATCCTTGGCGGCCAAGTTTTTAGAATTATTTTTTTTATTAATTTGTTTTTAACTAAAATTGAGGGCGAAAAAATTGGGGGGGGGGGGGGGATTTTTTTGCACTATTCTTTTTTTATATAGTAGGAGATGTGTGTTGTAAAAATTCTTAGCCTCTGTTTGGTAAATCCAAAAAAAAAATACAGTTTCCAAATTATTAATTAACCACACATATTTTCTCTCCATTTTTCAATGATACATCTTATATCAAAAAAATTAAAAAAAATTTAAACACAATTTTTTTTTTTACAAACAGATCTATTTGAGAATTTTTGTGATTTATAAAAATGTTTATAAATTATTTTTTCAAATTTATCGAGCATATGTTTATCTATATCTAATATTTAAATTTAAATAAAGGAAAAAAGGGCCTTTTTTTTAAAAAAAAAAATTAAAGTAAATGCGGCTGACTGATAGCCGCCACTTTTTTTTTTTTTTTTTTAATGAATTAGCTGCCAACCTTGGCGGCCAAGTTTATAGATTTATTTTTTTTATTAATTTTTTTTAACTAAAATTGAGGGCGAAAAAATTGGGGGGGGGGGGGGGTTTATTTTGCACTATCCTCTTTTTATATAGTAGGAGATGTGTGTTGTAAAAAATTCTTAGCCTCTGTTTGGTAAATCCAAAAAAAAAATACAGTTTTCAAATTATTTATTAACCACACATATTTTCTCTCCATTTTTCAATGATACATCTTACATCAAAAAAATTAAAAAAAAATTTAAACACAATTTTTTTTTACAAACAGATCTATTTGAGAATTTTTTTGATTTATAAAAATGTTTATAAATTATTTTTTCAAATTTATCGAGCAAATGTTTATCTATATCTAATATTTAAATTTAAATAAAGGGAAAAAAAGACCTTTAAAAAACAATTAAATTAAAGTAAATGCGGCTGTCAACTGACAGCCGCTTTTTGGTTTTTTTATTTTGAATTTGAACTGGCAGCTCAATTTTTTTTTTTTTTTTTTTTTTTTTTTTTTTTTTTTGGGGGGACTTTGGGGGGAAAATTTTTGGCACTTAGCTCCTTTTATATAGTAGGAGATGTTATTTTGTCATTATATATATATCCATTTTAAGATTTTTTTTTTTTTTTGTAAATTTTTTTTTTTTTTTTTTTTTTTTTGTAAAAGTGAGACACTTCATTCACTTGAAGTTCTTATATTATTTTGTCATTATATATAGATCCATTTTAAGATTTTTTTTTTTTTTTTTTTTGTAAAATTTATTTATTTTTTGGTAAAAGTGAGATATTTCCTTCACTTGAAGTTCTTATGTTATTTTGTCATTATAGATCCATGTTAAGATTTTTTTTTTTTTTTTGTAATTTTTTATTATTATTATTATTATTATTATTATTATTATTATTATTATTATTATTATTTGTGAGACAGTTCCTTCACTTGAAGTTCTTATGTTATTTTGTCATTATATATAGATCCATGTTAAGATTTTGTAGGTATGATGTTAAATTTTTGTTTAGCTGAAACAATATTAATGATGAATTTATTGATATAGAGAACTAACTGATTTATTAACATTAAAATTAATGTAATTCAACAAGTCAACCATTTTTTACATATAAAATATCACAAAATAAATATATCAAAAAATCCAAAATTCAAAACAAAATCCAAAATCAGTTTTCCAAAATCATAAAGAGAACATGTTTTCAGCATTCCCAAAACAAACAACCAAAATCCAAAATTCAAAACAAAATCCAAAACTCAAAATCCAAAATCGAAACACAAAGATAACGGCCCCTTATATTTCAGGCTTGGATTTTCAAGCTGAAATACATCCAAACCAAAAAAAAAAATTTAGGTTATTATGATTTCTTTTGAAAGAAGTAAACTTTCATGTTTTAACAAGTATGTGGCTACTATTTAGTTTTAAGGACAAAGGAATCTATTGTTTATTGTTTCCGCATTCATGTGAAGAAAATCGAGTTGCTTTAATAACACTCCATGGGTTATGAAAATTGGGGTGTTACAGTTTCGTATTAGAGCCTAAGTCTACTTTTCTACAAACTTGTTAAAAATTTCTATGTGCACCTTAAAGGAAAAAAAAATATAAAAAGAAAAAGAAGTTGTTTATTTTGTTATTTTATCGTGCACTATGACGACCCTAACTCCCCATACCATTTTAATAAAAAATAAGATTAAAATAAGATAAGATTTTGGGTGCAGTAATTCCTTGGTGTCGACATCAAAGATCTTGAGATAGAAGGTTTGGCCTATGTTGTTTTGGTGTCGACACCAACATATAGGGTATCGACATTTGGACTATTTTTCGAGCAAAAATGTTGGTATCGACATCTTGGATTTAGGTGTCAACACATAATAGTCCAAAAATGATTTTTTCATGTTGAAGGGTATTTTGAACTCATGTCTTCTGTAACATAAAACACATTATAAAACTTTTTCGAACCACTTTACATAGCCATTTTGAAAAGGGGAATTAGAAAAGATGTCCGAAATATCCCATTTTCCCATTTACAATATTACAACTACTACTATTACATTATCACCATACTCCCAAAAAGTTTTCGAAGTACAAGAAGTCCCTAGTTTTGGCATCATGGAAGTTAACATAGATTTGGGATAGGACAAACTGCGTCAATCTTCGAAAGTCACGGTACCTCTATCAGGTGTATATCTCAACTACATATATATAAAACCTCTTGTCATTCGACTTTATCTTTTCCTGATAGATCACTTCGAACATGTTAGTGTGCAACATCTTCATTTTCAAAATATGAAAGTATGAATAATAATTCAACGAGTAATTAATACACATGTACGTTTTTCTTTAAAACAATAATTCAGGACCTCCTTCCTAAGCGATAAATAAATTCACGAACACGATATCGATAAGATGGTCACAAATTATATGACTTCATCCTTTCACTTTTTACCCCAATCAACCCCATTATGGTTATTAAAACAAAATATCGATTGTTGTAGGCCTCAGGGTCGCGAGACGTCTCCTGACATACAAAATTTATATCCAGAATGTAATAATTACAATAGCGGACTAGAATTCGAATCTATAATTGTAATACATAATCTTATCTTTGTGATTCATAATTAAAAGAATAATACTATATCAAAATCACGTTAACTCGTTATGTCACATATAAATGGCTTATCGAATACTCACAATATGTAAGTACGATAAAATCAACTTGAAAATCACATGAAGATAAAATACGAAGATTAAAATTACAAAAACAATTATATTTCTGCATAGGTATCTAGATTTTGTGTATGGGGGTGGTGATATGGGTATCAAAATGGATGTCAAAAACAAGTCACCGTTGTTGACCTATGGTTAACTTAACCTTAGTTTTTTAATCAAAACAAACAAGAATATATTGTATTGTTAACAAGTGTGCTTTAAGTGTTTCATGTAATGATAAATCTTCAACGCATTCAATGTTCAAATCATATCTCAAAGATATAAATTGAAACTATATGACCAAGCACATGAGATGCAAAGATCATGGAAGAATCGAAGATATTCAAGTCAAGATTCAAGTTGGAAAGAATAACATGATGATCAAGAATTCAAAAATGCAAGAGTTGATTTAACATATGTAAAGGTATAACACTGTCAATCTTTAGCGATGAAATTCAATGAGCTCAAAAATGGTTTTTATGCATCAAGAGACTTACATGAAAATTCATCACTTACATAAAATATTATTTTGATTCAAAACACAAAATAGGTTTTAGAAAAGGGAATATTTTAATATATAAATAAATTTCCGAAGTTTACATATTTCGATCCATCAAGATGTACCAAATGACCGACCTTCTGTTCTACCGAAAGAACAGTTTTATTCAACTGAAATTCCAACGGTCTAAAGAGTATAACAGCTATATGGATTTCGATCGACCAAAATGAGTAATCTGATCGAACGAAAGTACCGAATTTTCAGATTTCTTGATCTATATATAGGCTTCTCTTTTTCTTTCATTTTCAACAACTAAGAAGAGATTTGGAAAAGCTTCTTGTGAAAATTAATTTCTTCTTACTTGATTTATATTCATCTAACTTTATAAAATACTTTGATTGATCTAAAATTTGTTTTATTAAATTTATAAAAGTTTTTGGAAGAAATTTTTCTGAAGATTCTTGGTTTTATATTGTTTAAACTTCTTCAACATCATCACATTATATATTGAAATTGAACTGTAAGTCTCTCTTTGTTCTAAATTAGTTTTAATCTTTTTAAAGTGAGAAATTCAATTGAAGAACTTTGATTATTTGTACTATACTTTTCATTATCATTTGATTCATCAAATTTCCATTTCATAAACACTTTGATCTTAACTTATTGTTGTTTATTCAAGTGTGGCATCTCTTGGTACTTAAACTTGATTCAATCATTTAACAAGAGATTATATTCTTTGAAAAACTTTGTTTGATTGCATAGAACTTTTCATTATCATTTGCATCAAAGTTTTTCTCTAATACTCAAGCTTAATTCATTGCTATCTATTGAAGTGTTAGCCTAACTCTCTTGAGATTTAATTTGAGTACATCATTTTTCAAGAGAGTTATTTCAATTGTAATTCAATTTATTATATTCGGTGGTTTCGAGGACCTTGTGAAAACTTAATTGTTGTTAAGGATAGGTGCTCCCTGTTGTAAGTCACTTAAGGATAGTTGTTCCTTCTTGTAAGTCACCTATGGATAAGTGCTTCTTGTTGTTAGTCACTTCAGGATTTGGTACTCCTTGTTGTAATTTACCATTATAGTGAATTTGTCCTTACTCATGATGGAGAGCTCGCTAATAGAGGATGTAGATCACATTGGTTGATTGAACCTCTTTAAAATTGTGTTTACATCCTCTTATCCTTTTTACTTACTTACATTGCACTTACTCTATTTTATCAATATATATTGTGCAATACTATTTCTAAGTGCTATACTTGCTTTATCAATTAAGTTTACACCTTTATAGTATACTACATTGATAGTTAAGTTACTGCACTAGGTGTTTATACTTGTACCTATTGGTTTTAAGTTTGAGATTATATATCGAAAAAGTTTTATAAACCAATTAACCCTCTCTTGGTTAGTTACTCTTAGGCTAATAATCGTCTTACCCAGGTGTTGATACTAATATCTAGGTGTCAACACCTGGTGATTTTTTAAGAACTGAAATTCATTTTTCATGCTTTATTTGATTCATATTTGCTCACTTTATTTATAATTTCGTAAAAATATGTTTCTTGATCAAAAGGATGGTTATAGGGAATTAAAAAAAGGATCACCATAACTTTCTTACCTAGGGTTTTTCATAAGAGAAGTTTCTTTCTTGGATTATAGCTTTTGAAGTCAAAATTCTTCATTTCAAGCTCTCTAATAATTATAGGGAGTGTTTGCTCACAGGTTGAATAAGTTTTATTGACATGGATGTGACTAAGATGAAATGATGACCAAGGAAGATGTGTTAAGGGTTCAATCCAATCCATGCAAGCATGAGGTGCCATGGCTGAAGTGGTGAGTAATCTAAGCTATATAGGTATTCATGAGAGCTAGGGTTACATGGCAAAGCTAGATTTCTAAGTCATGCTTCAAAACTCTAGTATTGAGAGGGTGATTTTTAATATAATTTTGAGACATCAAATGCAGTCTAAACATCAAGTTCTTTGTATCATTTCAAAGTATTCACGACCTAGTCATCCGTGAACTTTACCACGCTGGAAATGTCCAACCAAGGTGAAACTTATGGCTTGTCAAATACATAACTAAAAACTAACTTTTCTAAACTTTCAGTAAATGGCCATCTTTAATAATTTTCAGAAGAAAATTTATCGATCGAACTTTAAAACTACTCTCACATTCTCAAAGTTCATTTTGATAACTATTCCCTAGATGTATTAAGTTCTTCCAAAAAATGTGGAAAGTACTCGAACGAGATTTTCAAAAATTGACGTTTAAATACATTTTTCATATGTTTTCATTTTCGTAGTATTTTCATTTTTCCTAATTTTATTTTGATAAATTTATAAAAATAGTTTATTACAAAATATTAAGTAATTAGAGACGTCATAATTTCTCAGGACATTACAATCAACCCTCGTTAAAAGGTTTTTTCTCCGAAATTAGCTAAGAGAAAAATTATGAGTACTGAGTCTTCATCTTGTCTTCTTGTTCTCATGCCTCTTCTTCTGTGGTATCACTCCACCATATTATGCATACTATAGGAATTTTCTTATTCCAAAGTTTCTTGATATCTCACATTAAGATTTTGATGGGATTTCTTCGAGAGTTAGATCATGTTGTATATCCTTCTTTACTTCAGGAAGAATATGGGGAGGATCTGGAACATACTTTTGAAGAGTAGATACATGAAACATATAATGCATTTTTTCTTCTATTCAAGTAAATCTACCATATAAACAAAATCTCCAATTCTTTCCATAATTTAAAAGGGTCCAATGAATCGCTGAGTCAACTTCCCTAATTTTCCAAATCATAATAACCTCTTGATCCTGGATATCCAAATAAAAATCTTATCTCCAATCGCAAATTCTAATGGTCTACGATGTATGTCGCTATAACTCCATTTCCAATATTGTCCTGCATGTAATCTCTTTTTTACTTTATGTACTGCATCGTTCACGTCTTCACCATTTCAGAGTTCGAGATCTTCTTCTCGCCTAGTTAATTCCAGTACAATGATAATCAATGATTTTAGCCATAGAAGGCTTCGAAAGGAGGCATTTGGATCAAAGCATTATAACTATTGTTATACGGGAATTCGATCAGAGATAATAATGATCCCAAATCTAGGAAAAATCTAATATGCATGCATGAAATATGTCTTCTAGAGTTTGAATGTTGCGCTAGAATTTTCCATCAATCTATGGATGAAATGTTGTACTGAAGTTTGATTTCGTTCCTAAGAAATTATGTACTTCTTTTCAAAATCGAGATAGGAATCGGTGATCTCGGTCTAAAGTGATAGTAATAGGTATTACATGTAACATTAATATCTCCCAGATGTATAAATTGTCTAATTGTTTCATTATATATGTCATTTTGACTGGTAGAAAGTGTGCATATTTTATTAGTTGATCCACGGCTATCTAAATTGCATTATAACCTTTTGTAGCTTACGGAAATCTACTAATATAATCCATGGTTATCTTCTCTCATTTTTATTTAAGGATTGGTAATGGTTGCAAGGTGCCTGTCGATCGTTGTGGTTTAGTCTTAACTTGTTGGCAAGTGAGACACTTGGCTATAAAATTTGCCAAATTCTTACTTTATCCACTACTACAAAAATGGGCTTTTGCAACATTTAAATGGCAACATTTGCTAATTGAATGTTGCTAAAAGTGGTCTACCGCAACATTTTGTAATTGAATGTTGCATTTGATATAAATATTTGAGATTTATCCCTTTCTGCAACATTTAAAAATTGTTGCGATAAGTTGAAATTTTTGCAACACTCAAATTAGGTTTTGGCAACGTTTAAAAAAAGTTGCAATAGGTACCTATTGCAACTTTTTTTAAACGCTACTTCCCCAACTCCCTCTCCCTCATAATTAAGCTTTGAAACCCCCGACCACGAGTTAGAGAGTGGTGCTCTCGCCTGGACGATTTCCTTCATTTCACGCAGGTGCTCGTGGTTAGTGTGGGTTCATCATCAGTTCTTCATCATCTCTTCTGATTTTGGTATTTAATGTTACATTTAAGGCTGGGAAAACTCTATATCTACCTTATTTTGTAGTTTTTTCAGCATTTAATTCACTCCCCAGCACCAAATCGCGATTTTGAAGACCTCGGGTACTGTTCATTCGAGATCTCCATCTTCGATTTTGGGGTTCAATCCGAGTGTTTTGAGGGATTTCTTATTCATGCTTGAATACATCTCTATTCATGATTATTACATAGTTTTGGATAGGATTTGTCAAGATTTGAAGCTCTTGGTCACTATTCTTGCCGAGTACGAAAATGGGGAGTGAACTCGTGGATTTCTCTTCGATTTTCAGAAATTTTCTGATTCTTTCCTCTGGGCTTTCTTCTTAGCACTTGGAGGAAGCTTTTTGGTGGATTTTCTTGCATGCTCAAGCCTCTACTCAGCTCATTTTGTGCACGGCTACTGTTCATACGAGCTTTGGAGCGCCATTGAAGCTTATTTCGTGGCCTGCAAGTGGTGGTGACTTGGTTTTCTCACCATTCATCCTACAAGATACCTCTTCCAGCACAGCAAGAGTGAAGCTTTGGGTTTCTCTTCACTTTCTTGCTTGGTTTCACTTTCTTTCAGGTTAGTGTGGCTTACTTGTGGCCTTGTCGGCCTAAATTCAGCAGCCTTGTCGGCAACAGGGCCGGACCTGTGCTTAGCGGGACCCTAAGCTAAATTCAAAAAATGGGCCCCTATACTAACCCTTTAAAAAAAATGTTACTCCAAATATATGATCGAAAAACCAACAAAATTACTTACTAATTAATAATAACTAAACAAAAAGTTACTTAAGTTGTTGAATAAAAAATAAAATAAAACAACAATACCTTCAAGAATAACAATATGCCGGCAAGGCATCAACAATGAATCAACTAAAAAATTAATATTAATATTCAAATAAAAGAACAACTAATAATGAAAAATAAGCCAACAACATTTCAACAAACAAAATTTCACAAGAACATAACATATTATCCATAGTATCCATATGTCATAAAAAGTAAATAAGTACCTGTAGCTCATCGTAGCAGTAACATTGAATGCAACCTTCCCAGCAATCTCAATTAAGACACAATCCTTGATATCTATCAAAGCAAATAGAGCACCAATTTGTAATTTAAAGCATAACAAATAATTTAAAAACTAAATCTGTTTACAAGATAAAACATGTAACAAAAATTAGTTAAAATTCTTGAAGGTTCTTACAAAGTGTTACAGGCAAAAAGTTTTATATATTCATCTAAATACAATACGCCTTGCAGTTTTAGAGGCAAAAATATTTATCAAGTTTGTGTAATCTAATTGTTCAACCATTTTTCTCTCAATTGATAACATGGCTAATCCATTCAATCTATCCTGTGACATAGTTGATCGGAGATAAGTCTTAATCAATTTCAACTTCGAGAAAGATCTTTCAGCCGATGCAACTGTAACCGGTATGGTCAGTAAAATCTTGTAAGAAATATAAGCATTTGGGAAACAATTCACCCTCTTCAAAAATCGTAGGACATCTATTGATCTTGACAAATCACTTGAGAAATAGATTCGCAAGATAAGCAATTCTGTGAATAAATCATCTCCAATAATGTCTGAATGTCCATTGTGCTTCAAATGTTGCTCAAGATTCATACAGGACTTTTGCAAACTAGCATGTACCTCAGTCTTTAACTTCTCCAATTTAAACAAAAATCCAAAAACATTTTCATATTCCTTAAATTGCTCAAACCGTTCTTGAAGTGAAGATCGAGCTTGATCCACTATGTAGAGAAAGTAATCGACTCTGAAAGATTCTTCAGATGAACGCTGAACCTCATCATTGCCACTTTCATCATGTTGTTTCTTTCTGCGGATGATGCGCTTCTCTGTAAATGTAGCTTCGACACCCAATTCATTTGCCATTCCTCTAGCTTCATCCATGGAACGTTGAAATCCAAACTCTCTGAAGTCATCGAAAAACGCAATAAGTCCTTGTAAAAGAATGATAGCATTTTCAACATCCATGTCTTCAGCTTGAAGAAATTTACTCACTTTGTTGATTGCTTGTAGCATCTGGTACCAAATCACCATTCCAAGCAAAAACTCAAAATTATTGAGTTCATATGTTGCTAAGGCCTCAGCGTCACTCTGTGTTTTGGGATCTTCACTATTCTCAGCTAGAAAGAGTAAAGCATCCCTAATTTGTAAGATTTGTTCTTTTATAGCCCTTACACTCTCAACGTGACTCTCCCATCGTGTCTGTGATAATGGCTTAAGTGTGAGGCCATGTACATGGTCTTTGAAAATTTTTCACCGCTTTGTAGAGGAAGAGAACAGCGTGTAGATACGTTGTACCACTCCAAAGAAGCTTCTAGCCTTTCTACAACTATTTTCCATATCACAAATTGCCAAATTAAGACTATGACAACCACAAGGAGTGTAAAAAGCTCTGGGATTCATTTCTAGTAATCTTCTTTGTACTCCTTTATGCCTTCCACTCATATTAGATCCATTGTCATACCCTTGCCCCCTTATATCATTAATATCAAGATCAAGTTTCGAAAGCACATTTATAAGTTCTGTTGAAAGTCCAAGTCCTGATGTATCATCTACCTTCAAGAATTCAAGCCAAAATTCTTCTACAGTTGGTGAGTTTGTAGAATCATCCACACATCGTATAACTAAAGACATTTGTTCCTCGTGGCTTGCATCTGGAGTACAATCAAGTATGACTGAAAAATACTTTGCATGTTTCACCTTTTTTATAATTGTGCTTCTAACCTCACCTGCTAAAAGTTGTATTAATTCATTTTGAATTTTGGGGCCGATGTATGTATATTGTATATCACGTGCTTGAGCACGCCGAACATGCTCATCTAGTATTGGATCAACCTCAGCCATCATTTCTATCATCTGCAAAAAGAGGCCATTCCCTTCGACAAAGAGCTTTTCATTATCTCCTCGAAATGGCAAGCTATTTTTGGCAAGTCTCTTCACAATTACAATTATTCTTCTCATCACCTTTTTCCAGTACTCTTTTTCCTTGTCAATCTGTAATTGTACACTTTCATCTATTGTCTTTTTCTGTCCAAGTCTGTTTTCCAATTCATTCCAACTAGCCATACAATGCATATGTTCCTTGCTCCCTTCATGACTGGTGAGACGAGTGTACATATTACGCCAATCAAAAAATCCATTAGTAGCTAAGACCCCAATTTTACTCACCGTCTGTTGGGTTGCAAACAACTTGCAACAAAAGCAAAAAATCCGGTCCAACGATGTTGAATAAACTAGCCATCTCCTATCATCTTTTTGTCCATTTGCCAATATCCTTGTATGCTGCGATGAATCAAAATGTCTACCCATTTCATTGGTAGGAAACACTATGCCTTCAACTCTCTTTGGACCCATTTCAACTAGATAATCCCTCATTTTTTGATCAATATTTTTCCAATTCCCAGGGTCTTCCAAATCCACTGATAAGAGACTCTCCCGATTTGACTTTTCAAGTTGAGCTTCGATGTCAACTTGGTCATTCATTTCCTCATCCCCAATCGATTGGTTTGGCTCATACGGTTCAACCATTTCCTCTTGATTGACTTCATTAACAATCTCATTTTCATTAGCATTTTCATTGTTATTCTGGTGTTCCTCCTCAATTTGGTTTTCCAAATCAACAATCGTTTCTTCTTCTTGCAAACGTTTTTTGTTGCTAAACATAAAATACTTATCTATATCTCCTGCTTGACTTTGAGTTAGTGCAATCTCTTTTTGTTTCTTTTTCCTCTTTTGAGCACCGGACATATATTTAGGAGGCATTTTATACGTTTTCTGCACAAACATAGGTTATTATTTTATTAAAATTTGTTTACACACACAAGGTTAGAACAAAAAGAATGTCAGAACTCTAAAACTAAGACCTAAACTAAGACCTAAGGAACGCCAATATACTGACATACTAAATAATAACAACACATCTTCCCAAGTTAGCACCAATCACAAGGAAATTCAATCATAAGCAACAAATATAAGCAAAATTACCTCTGAAAATCAATCGAGATGAGCCAAATCCCAAATATGGATCAAATCAAAGAACCTACAAAATAATCTGCAAAATTCCATTTATGAATATTGTCATTGAACAGATATATCATATATGTATGAACTATTGAACTTTTGAAAATTGAAATGAAAATTAATGGATTTTGAGTTTTGACAATCACAAAAATGGTAAATTGTTAAATCAAGATTCAAGTATATCAATTATCAATATGCCAATTGCCATTTTCTTGAAAGCTAAAGCCTAAAGCATATTTAGAATTAGATAAAAAAATTGCAAGGATTCAAATGTTCGATGCAAGTCAGCATTGAAATCAAATCAAACTCCAAAGGAGCCCCAAGAAAGAAACCTCAAACCCATTACCATTTACCCAAATCACTGAATCAGCAAACCCTCAATAGTCAATAGATTATAGACATTAGACAATAAAGAATCAATTAATCAATAATCAAACCACATACAGGCTACAGCATACTATTACTCACATTTTTGATTTCACATAGGCACTGCACAGGCTCAGGCAGTCAGGCACACAACCGGCAACCGCACATACTACAAAAATAAAATCAATTATCAATGACAATGAGTCAATGACACAGTGAGTCTACTGAAAGTCTGAATCGATAATCCAAGATTCCAAGTTTTTAGTTAATTTTACCTTCAGATTTTCAGTTTCAGATCACTGGACACTGGACAGGGCATGGAGACGGCGGATGGACGGCGAGGTGAGGTGAGGAGGCGAGACGCCGGGACGCGACGCGGCACTGCAGCGTAGGCAGTCGGCCGCACGGTGGCGTTAAAACTTGGAGTTGGAGGAAAGAATTGAAAGGCCGATTGTCGAAGGCTTAGGGCTGGACTTGGAGTCAGGAGTCTGGAGAGAGAGAGCGAGCGGCGAGCGTTCTGTGTTCGTCGACACTCGACGGTCGACCGTCGTTCGAAATCTCGAATGAGGAGCTGACCTGAGGTCCTGAGGAGAGGAGCAGCAGTAGCGCAGCAGCAAAAGAAATGAAGAATGTTTCTGCCTTCTGGTTTGGTACAGGTTTTGACATTTTGTGCGTAAATTTCATTTTAAAAAAAAAAATTATGGGCCCCTGAAATTTTTGGGCCCAAAGCACAGGCTTGTTGGGCCTACTGTCAAGTCCGACCCTGGTCGGCAATTATTATTGTATTTTTTTATTGTGATTGTTGAGTTGTGATTGGTGGAGTTGGGTTGGTTTGATTGGCGTTGGTTGTTGTTGGTGATTGTGTTTGGGAGGAGTTCTCTACTGTAATGGGGAGGAAGTGAACTAAACAGAAATTCAGTCCCTTGTCTCTCATGAAGGACTCTGCGCAGACATCTACTGGGCATGATAATGTGTGTTTGACAAATATATGTTTCTCACATGCCAAATATTTCTTAAGGAAGTCTTGAGAAGTAACTTATATAGTGTGCATATACATTATAATAGATAGAGTTGATTATTGAAAACTCATATTTTCTCCCCTTCGTTTCAGGTGGTCATGAACTGAGCAAAAGCACTGGAAATGCTAGTGGAAGAGCTTTTTATGGTAAGAAACGTTTATTTATTCAATGATCTTGTGTAATTCTTATTTATGACTAACTTCATATAAGTCTACTTGAAAACAAGCTTAATTTGAATTCAAGATTTTTGTTAGCTATTATTAATTAGTTTTAAATTTGATTTGGGTTTAGATAGAGTTTATTGTTGAATTTGTGATGTTGAGGAGTTAGGGAGTGATGTTGGAAGTTGTTTGAGCTGTTGGTTTGATTTTTAAATTATTATGTTGGGTTAAAAAATTTTGCAACACTTTAAAAACGTTGCAAAAGGGTTTACGGCAACACTCAAAAAATGTTGCAAAAAGATCTACGGCAACACTTAATAAACGTTGCAAAAGGGTCTAAAGCAACACTTAAAAAACGTTGCAAAAGGGTCTACCGCAACACTTAATAAACGTTGCAAAAGGGTCTACCGCAACACTTAATAAACGTTGCAAAAGTTCTATTGCAAAGTTTATTTCAATCTTTTGCAACGTTCAAAAAACGTTGCAAAAAGTTTTTTCTCTACGGAAACACTGCGATTTGCAACACTTGCCAAACGTTGCAAAAAGTTTTTTCTCTACGGCAACACTGCGATTTGCAACACTTGCCAAACGTTGCAAAAACCTTTTGGCAACATTTTTTGAGTGTTACAAAAGGCTATTTTTGTTGTAGTGATCGAAAAATAAGTAAGTTTCTTGCCCTTATTTAATTCTATTTGTAAGAGTGAGTTGTATTGCCAATGCACTTTACCTAATGTCTCCCGTGTTCAAGATTTCTAAATTGAAATCTTCTACTTCCTACGATGATTACTTGGACCTCATTAGAAAATGTGCATTTATACTAAGACATCAGCTGCTACATTCACTTTTATGAGATGATAATTGATAATATAGTCATAGTCCTTTATAGTTCCAACCATATACTTTATCGAGTGTTCAAATCCTTCTGCTTAGATAAATACTTCAATTTCTTACGATTAGTGAGATCTTACACTTCTCACCATATAGATAGTAATGCCAAAATTTTAGGGTAAAAATAATGGCAATTAATTCTAAACCAACGGTAGGATAATTTGTTCATACAACTTTAACTATCAGGATACATAGGCAATTAGATTCCTATTTCTCATTAGGACGCATCCTAATCAATTTTCAGGTGCATCATTATAGATCTTGAATCGTCACCTTTCGTAAGGTATAGTCAAAACAGGTGCTATTGAGGGGCGGTTGTGAGGCGTGTCTTGAGTCCTGATAAACTTTTTTCACATTCCTCTTTCAATTTAAATGGAATATTCTTTCCATTCAATCTATTAAGTGGAGAACTAATTTTGGAAAAATCCTAGATAAATCGATGGTAGTATCCAGCTAATCCTAAGAAACTTCTTATTTCTGTAGGAGTAGTAGACAAAGACCAATTTAATAATGCTTCAAACTTAGTGGGGTCATGGATATTCTATCTTTGTCTATCACATGTCTTAAAAAAATAACCTTTTCCAACCAAAACTCACACTTCTAAAATTTGACATATAATTGTTTTTCACTTAATATTTGGAGGATGGTTCGGAGATGATTTGCATGTCTAGTTCGAGATTTCAAATATAAAAGTATGTCTTCGTTGAACATGATGACAAACTTCTCTAAATATTTTTTGAACACTCAGTTCATCAGATAAAAAAAAGTTGTTGGTGTTTTTCAAATCGAATGGCATTACTAATAACTCGAAATGACCATATCAAGTACTAAAGGAAGATTTCGAAATATCTTCTTTTCAAATTTTCAATTCATGGTATCTAGAACGAAATTCATTTTATGAAAGTCTACTGAGCCTTAGAGGTGATCTAACTGATCATTGATTCGCGGAAGATGATATTTGTTTTTGATAGTTTCAATTCAGGTAATCAATGCAGAGTCGCATTGTTCCATCCTTCTTCTTTATGAATAGAACTCATGTATCCCATATGGATGTACTTGGTTGAATAAATCCTCGATTTAACAGACCATCTAACTGAATTCTTAGTTCTTTTAATTCTACTAAAGTCATTTTATATGGGAATTTTGATATAGGTCGGAAACTTGGGATTATTTCAACACCAAATTCAATTTCTTGATTAGGTGATAATACCTGAAGTTCATCCAAAAATACAAATTAAAATTCTTGAACAAGTAAGGAAGAAATTGTTATGAGATTTTTTTGTAAATATACCATGTAGACTTATCCAAAATCTAGAATGTTATAAGCTTGATAGCTTTAATGGATGAGATGATTATTTTTGAGGTTTTCTCAGCACTTGGAATGAAATATATTCTAATCTAGGAAGATTATGGCTCTCTTCTTACAATCTATTACAACTCTATGATTGGATAATCGTTCTGTACCAAGTATCATATCAAAATCATGGAAGTCAAACACAATGAGGTCCACAAAGAAATCAAATTTCTATTACATATTTCCCAATCAGGAATATAACATTTAGCATGTTGAGTGAGTCAGAAGGAATTATAATATCGAGGCTGAGAGGAATAGAAATTAGTCTCATATTTATATTATGCAGCAAGTGCAATGATATAAAGGAGTGAATAGCACCTGAATCAAATAATGTATAGCTTGGTTTAGTTTGGAAATATGTCATACCTATAACAATGTTAATGTCATAAGGCGTATCGAGACGTGCTATTGTAAATACCTGTCTTACTCGAGCGTTTGGTTTTTGTAGGGCCTTTCTTTTGTTAGTAGGGAAATCTTTGATCTGATGTCCTTCTTTGCCAAATCTATAGCAAAACCTTGCCTTACATGATAAGGTCCATTATGGAATCTCTTGTAGGTTCAACATAATGGTTTTGTTGATTCTTCTAGGGTATTATCAATAAGATTTCTCTTATTCAAAGGTCAAAATTGATTATGATTCCCGATCGGATGATTATTATAGTGGTTATTGCCATTGTAACTTTTCAATTTTTGTTCCAATGTCGATTAGGAGGAATATGTGAACTAGAAGCTCGAACAATCTTTGCTTCTACTTGTTCGACTATTAAGGCTAGGTCCAAATACATTGTATACTGGACATTTGCACATCACCGTCTAACCCTGCTTTTAGTTTTTCAAATAAATGATCTACCTTAAGTTCATTCATATGAAGTATATGGATAAAAAAATCTAGACAATTCTTTAAACTTGTTAATGTAATTTGACACCGACATAAATCCTTACTTCAATTTTGTAAATCCGTTTAAATTTTTTCGGCTTGAAGAAGTTAAAAACTACTTGGTGTGAGACTTTACACAAAATTCTTCCTAAGTAAGATCTAGGCTTTTCCTCATGCACTCAACACGTCCAACTAATGGCCCGTGTTGCCTCAGAGCACGAATGATGTACATATTATTTTTGTATATTTTGGGATGTGAGCATGGGTAAATATAAGCTCCATAATACTTATCCAATTTTCGTCGTCGATTGGATCATTTCTTCTAGGATTGGAGAGTTTAGTCGTCAGAAAAGGCTTGTAGCAATATCCCTTTCTTTTTCTTCTTTACCTCGAGATGATTAATCATTTGAGAAGTGGTTATTAATCATTTGACTTATTTGTTGGGCCTCGCTCCTAACTAATAAAGTAAGTCACTCAATCGAAAAGGCATTGTTAGCATTAACATCATTGTTTGTTTGTGACATCTTTTTTCTGAAAATATTTAGCATTTCAGAAATCATAATTGAGGGATTTCAATTAAATTTAAAGATTTTTCGTTTTGTATCAACACCAAAAAATTCCTGCCTTCTTTGATGATTTGGTGTCGACATTAAATCTATTGGTGTCGATAACAAAAGGTTTCGAAAAATTTTAAAGAAGTTTTGACCCTTTATTTTTCTCATTTATTCCCACTTCCAAGCCCTAACTTCCATCTTTTTATCTATAAATCAAAGGTTTTTTTTTTTCTTAATTTCTTCCAATTTCCTTCATTTTGGTTAGATTCAACTTCCACATTTTCATATTTTCATAGGAAAGAAAAAAAAAAAAAAAAGCTTGCCATTAAAACTGCTAGTAACCAAAAAATCCTCCAAGATCAGAGAAGCGGGAAGGATAAAGATCTTTTGGTGGATCTTCATCGACGGAAGGCGACGACCAATAGTGAACCTGGCCAGAGTTCATACTCAGCGCCTTTTCGAGGAGCTAGGTTGAGATCCTTGACCTTTTCATCGAACAGGTAAGGCACCCATGGATGGGCCTCATGGAGATTATAGTGATGATGATTATGTATTACGCTGTACAGGGTCCAAATTTCCCAAAGACTTTTTCTTCACCGAGAGTGCTTACCTTTGGCATAAAAGCATTAAGGAAGAAGAGGTAATCCTAGATCGAGAATTCAATCTACTTTTCTTAGTGGTTTAAGGTTTGATTTCTGGCCTTATTTTAAAAGAATAAAATGGTTAGATTATTTGGGATTGAGCCTAGATGTTAGTGAAAGGTTGTTGCATTTCATATGGTATTTTGGAATTCGGATCTAACTACTCTATGTTTTGATGCTCCAGCACTCCCTTGTGATACCATTTTACTTTACTTTATTTTCAACCACACTATCAAACAATGGCTAAGAAAACATACTACTCTTACCTCCTAGGAATTGTGGTTTCTTTGGATGGTTATAAATAATGAGAGAGTGAGTTTGCCATAATTGACCATTAATGGCATGTTCTCTCGGTGTTTACTAACTACAAGTTCAACAAACATTTTTATAGTCGGAGATTATGGTGCTTCTAGCCGCGGTGGGTATCGAGATTTCACAAGAGATGTTCATGTCTATTCACCCTAATACTATTCTCGGAGAGCATTTGATGAAATTAATGAAATATGTTGAAGTTGATGGGGATTGGATTCATAGGGTTGGCTGGGGTGAGGGTAGTAGTTGAGTATCACCAACATCAGAGGAACCCATGTATATGGAGGGGATGGAGCAAGAACAAAGGGGAAGGACAACTTTTATGGCACTCGAGCTTGTGCCACCCACTAGTTTTGATGCTTTTACGAATGAATTCTGAGGATTCCAAGTCAAGACAAGAGCTAAATTTACAAAATTGACTAAGGTTCACCCTCGTTCTTCGTCGACATGCGTGTACTGTTGGATTTGATTCTAGTTTATCAACACTGTTTGGAGAATCAACTTGATAATCTTGAGGATGAAGGAACTCAAGACGATGGTGGTGATGATTAGCTCCCCTTTTTATGTATCTCCTAAGTGTTTCTCTCATCTTATATTTATTTCAATCTTTACATTTGGAGGTTTGCTACTATGCCCTCAGTTATTTGCTACTTTGCATTTTGGGGCTTTATGTTTTGTAAAAAGAGCAGGCATTTTATTTATGAAAATTATTGTTAGTTTTTCATAAATGTTCTTATGTTGAGTTGTCATTCTACTTACACAACCAAGCATTTGCGATAACAAACAATTAGAATGTCGGTCTATGAGATTTATATGTATGCGAAGTCTGCAGAACTACTTTTAAAACTATAGCTTCAATACCACGGTTGTGACGACTTCAATTTCCCATACCATTTTAATAAATATAAGATGAAAATGGGATAAAATTTTAAAAATTTTGCGCACAGAAAAACCTCATGGACACAGTTTTCAAAACAAATGTACCTGAGAATGTGGGTTTGATCTCAATTTTTTGGTATCGATACCAACATGTAGAGTGTCAATACTTGGGCTATTTTAGAGGAAGAATTATTTGTAGTCGACATCTTAGGTTTTATGCGTCGACATATAATGGTCTTAAACGTGATATGCGTCGACATATACTGGTCTAAAACGTGATTTTTGGATATTGAAATGATATTTTGAACTCAAAGCTTCCATAACATAAAACATTTATATAACCTTTCCGAACCACTATAAATAGCCTTTTTAAAATGAGGATTTACAAAAAATGTCCAAAATATCAAATTTTCTCATTTACTACTACTACTGTTGCTACGGCTACTGCTATTGCTATAGCTATAACATTACCATTATTCTCCCGAAAAGTTGTTGGAGTACAATAAGTCCATAGTCTCAGCATGGTGGAAGTCAACATAGAAGAGGAACTAGACAAACATCGTTAATCTTGGAAAGTCGTGGTACGTCTTTCCAATGTGTATTTCAACCACATGCATATAAAACCTCCCATCGGGCAACTTTATCCATTCTCGAGAGATCACTTCGAACATGTTAATGTGTAGCATATACATTTTTAAAACTTGAAACTATAAATAATAATTCAATGAGTAATCGATACACGAACAATTTCTTTAAAATAATGATTTTGGAACTAATTATAGATTGTCTTCTCTACCCCAAGCGTCTAACAAGTCAAAAAACACGATATCGACAAGGTGGCCACATATCATAGGACTCCATCCTTTCACTTTCGCACTAATAGATTCCATCAGGGTTGCTAAAATAGAATATTGATCGTTGTAGGCCTCAAGGTCGCAATGAAACTTTCGACATACAAAATCGATATCCAGAACATAATGATTCCAATAGGGGACTAGAGTTCCAATCTTTGAGTAATGCTTTATCAAAATTACTTTAAAATGTTATGCCATATACAAGGGATGTATCAAATACTAACAGTATGTGGATAAGATAATATTAGCCTGAAAATCACATGAAGACGAAATAAGAAGACTAAGAGCGCAAAAATGTTTAGAGGTCTACATGGGTGCTGAAACGGGTGTTGATATTGGTGTCAACAACAAGTCATCGTCTTCCAGGGTCGACGCCAAATATCCAGGTGTTGACACTTGGTGATATTTAGGAACCAAAATTCATTTTTCTTCATTTCTTTCATACTTGCTCTTTCTGATTTATAACTTCATAAAAACATATTTATTGATCAAAAGAACGGTCATAGGGAATTAAAATAAAGTATCACCATAACTTGCTTACATAATGTTTTGAAAAGAGAAGATTCTTTCTTGCAGATTTTTTAGCTTTTGAATTGGGAGATTTTCATTTCAAACTCTTTGATATTTATAGGGAATGTTTGCTCATGGATTGAAGTTAAATGAGAGGAAAGGGATTGAGTTGTATTGACATTGAGGTGACTAGGATGAAATGATGACCAAGGAGGAAGTGTTAAAGGCTCAATTCATGCAAACATGATGTGCCATGGTTGAAGTGGTAAATATTATAAGATACAAAGTTTTATTCATGGTCGCTATGGTTGCGTTGTCAACCTTCGAAATTCCAACGTCGAGAGCATGAACAAGAGTATATTTCGAGGCATCAAATAAGGTCTGAATATCAAGTTCTTAGTATCATTACGAAATACACACGAACTTATCTCATGCATACTTTATAATGCGAGAAATGGCCAAACAAGGTGAAAGTTATGACTTGTCTAAGTACGCCACTTGAAAATAGTTTTTCGATTCTTTCAGTAAAGGACTGTCTTAAAAAAAATTCAGTGAAAATCCATCGGTCGAAATTGAAAATTGATTTTACATTCTTGAAGTCCGTTTCGAGCTACAGATATATTAAGTGCTTCCAACGGATGTCGGAGGTGCTCGAACTAGCGTCTCAAAAGGAGGCAATTAAATACGTTTTTGGTAACTTTTCATCTTCCTAATTTTATTTTCATAACAAATCAAAAAAAATTTGTTACATAATAATGAGCAAATAGACATCATAATTTTTTGGGGAGCTATTCCACAATTACCAAAACAAAAAAATGAAAAAGATAACATTATTGTCCATGTGAATAGTTACAAACGGTGAACACTACTCGTAGTGTCACTGTTCAAGATTTTCATGATGTAAGTGTTTTATTCTAGTCTTTTGGGTGTATGTAATAATTAAGTATTCCCACAAATTTTATGATTTTCGAAATAATTTTTTTTTTTTTAATTCTAAACATTAAATAATACGAAAAACCCTTGGCAAGCGACTCTCATTATTCGAACATTTTCCGATTAATTCGTGGTATCAAATGAAAAATTATTCTTTTAGCATGTTTATGAGCCATCTTGCTTCATGTTGTGAAATATATAAACATGTTTACCTTGCATAATTTACTAGATGAACTTTCCACATTATACATCAAAGCCGGGCCTAAGTATAGGCAAGAAAGGCTATCGCTTAGGACCCTTGACCAATTAAGGTCCTCATAGTCAAAAAATCAAACTCACTGTTTTACAAATATATACTATTAAACTAGAATAATAAATAATAATTTTGAGCTTAGCACAATTGGTACAATAGTAAATGTAATTTTTGCTTATGCTATAGGTCACTGGTTCAATTCCTTAGACTTGCTGATTTATGATTCTTTTATTTTTAGCGTTTTTAACAAATAAATATCAGTCCCATATAAAAAATTTGTGAGCTTTAAAAAAATAAGTGGGCCTTTTAATATTTAGTTATTACATATAGTTATTAATTATTGGACCTTTGAAATTGTAAATGAAAAGTATTATGCTTGGCCTAGTAAATTTTGAGGGTAGAGGCTCGCTTATGGCCTCTCAAAACTGAGGGCCGGCCCTATATACATGATTAAATTTATATGTGGCAAATATGGTTATGACTTTGCAAATAAAGACAAAGTTTAAAATTTTGAATTTGGAGGAAAAATTCTATATCTATATAATCTATAAAAGCAGTTGAGTTTTGATAAGAAAACTCAGCTTTCTATATCTATATAATATATAAAAGCGACTGAATATTGGCGGAAAAACTCAGATTTTACTGTGTTCACACTGTTACTACTTCCTACCAATGATGGAATGATGCTTAATTATAGAGTATTTTTATGAAATTTTTTTTACTTATTTATATTTGGTTATTTGTGTTTAAACCCCTCTTTTCATAAAATTATTTTGATCTTTTAATGTTTTGAATCTTACAGATAAGTATTTGTGTTCAGTCATAGAAATTCAATGTAAAATTTTAGTTCAAAATTATATCAAAGTTGTATTAAACATCTAATACTAAATAAACCTTATCATATAAAACTTTTTATAAATACTCTTATTTTTTGTTATTTAGTACATCTAAAAATTCGAGCTCTTTTGTATTGTGTTTTATTAAATTAATGAGTATTTTTATAGAAAGTTACATTTAATACGTAAATAATTCTTTATAATAATTGTGATATTTTATTGGCCTTAATCTTATGGATGAATAGTTTTGTTCAATCATACAAATTCAATGTCGAATTTTCATTTATATCGAATATTTAATCAAGTTGTATTAAATTTTATTATAAATAATCTTACTTTTAAGTTCTTTATTACATATACATAATAACGTTCTTTTGTATTTTAGATATATTAGATTATTTATCAAAATAACATTATTTACAATTAAATTTAATTATTATTTAATTTTTTATTCCAGAAAGTCTCATATCACTTTTTTTAACATTAATGGTTAACAAATTTATTTATATTTTTTGAAATTATATAGATATTAATGATTTTTTGTCATAACTGTTAAGTCTAGATTTTAAAAAATAATTAATTATGTCACAATATTAATTGTTATATTTTAATTCAATATTTATGATTCTTAAATTTCTACTACAATAAGTAAATTATCTCCCGTTTATTTAACTGAAAATTGAGATGATCAATGTTATATTATAATTTCCATCAAAAAATAGTTACGTTGTATAAATATTGAAAACTTATAATACCATGAATTTAATGCATCTACGTCAATCTCACCATTTTAGTTTTTCTTTTTCTTTTTCTTTTTTCATGATTGTCGAATTCGTTTCTTATACGCGTCGTTTTCCATTGTAAATTGTCAAAATAGTGAATCTTATCTTTTATGCGCATGGTCTATATTATTAAACTTTTTTATCTATTGTTTGATTGTTCAGAGTACATGGATATTGAAGATCTTACATTTAAGTGTTCATTTTGCAAGACAATTTTTTGGTTCAAGGAGAGAGTGGATATATGTTATAAAACAAGTCATAATCCGAAGTTCTCACTTTGTTATAGAGTTGAACACGATTTGATTTGGGTGGTTTGTAGTAATATTTCAAACCAAATCATTTTAAAACGGTTTCGAGTTTTTCCAAACCAAATCAAACAATTTCATTTTCTAAACAAAACAAAAGCAAACCATTTTTTGCGGTTTGGTACGGTTTGAAACCGCGGATTGTCAACGAATGAATTAGTATATTTCAAAGCGAGCTCAAAGACACATATTTATCTAAAATTTCGAGTTGAAACTAGATCAATAATAGTATTCAGTTTGTAATTGAGTGCTTTATTTTGAATCAATTCATGTTGATAAACAAACTAATTATATAAAAGCAAACATTTGAATTTTTCTTAAATAAACTGTAGATAGTTCTTACATAAAAAATTTTATTTTAAGAAAATGTCTTGAATGATGATTATGGAATGTAGGAGTAAGAATTATTTCCAAATGACTGTAGTTTTGAACAAATTAACCTTTGACTCATTCATTTTGATTTGTTGATAGTAAAAAAAGTGTTGCATTTTTTTTTTTCAAATTTAACGTTTGCCTTGACAATTGAAAATTAAACCAAATTGTTTAAGGTGGTTTGAAATTTTTCCAAACTTAATCAAATAATTTCACATTTGAAACCGAACCAAACTAAACTATTTGTTACAGTTTATAGTTTAGTTTGGTTTCATGGTTTTTTTGTTCACCCCTAATTTGTTATATGCAATGGAAAGTGAAGATTCCTCATATAGAAGATCATTATATTATTTTGAAAGATTCTTTATATGGCAGGGATAACATGATTAAGAATTTCGTTGAGAACATTCAGACATATAATATGATGTTTTCGTTCACTTCTATGGAGGAATAGATAATCGGCTGAATGATGGTAGAGGGACTCCCGTCTTCAGATTACAAGATCAAAAATGTCATAAGATTGGGATTTTGTTGCCTGATGATGGTTTAGCTCCACAATTTGCTCAGGTTTACATTGTTGACAATGCGAATGAGGTTAAAAGCAGTAAAAGGGTCATCGGGTACGTATTATGTATTTATTATTTATATATTTATATTGTTTACGAATTATTTTGTTATGATAGTCTAAAGTTTAATTTATGCCTTTTAATGTCCCCCGATAGGAATGAATCACGCGATTCAATGTTGCATGATTTTATAGTTTCTGATTTGAAGAATACGCTTGATAAATACAATAAATTGGTAAGGCAGTTTAGGCCGGTTATAGAAAAATGATTGAGGAAAACACTTCAAATGCAAGATTTATACTTATTGGTGGGCGGGCTATCTATGATAGGCGATATGATTTACTTGTTGTCGGTGAAATTGTCAGATTGATTGTTGGTGGATTTTGATGCACAACCTGGACACAAGGATATCATTATTGTGCCACGTGGTGGACTGTTGCATCAGATAAGCAAAGTGCATTCTCTTTATTTACCTTTGCAGTATCCATTGCTCTTTCTGATAAATATTGATCATACACAGGGATTGTGCAATGGAACAAGGTTGATAGTTACAAAACTTGACGACCATGTTCTAGATGGTCAAATTCTTTCTGGCAACAATGCAGGACACGAGTTCTTTATTCCAAGGACGTCGTTGAGCCCTTCTGATTCTACAATACCTATTAGATTTCAAAGAAGTTAATTTCTACTGATGGTATTCTATGCTATGACTATCAATAAAAGTCAGTGACAATCACTCTCGCATGTAGGACTTCTTCTTAAAAGACTGGTGTTTACATATGAACAACTTTATGTTGCGATTTCTAGGGTAACAAATCGTTTCGAATTAAAGATGTTGATTTGTGATAAGAATAGAAAACAAACAAAATCAATAAATAATGTTGTGTACAAAGAAGTATTCCAAAATTTGTAGTCATATGAAACCAATAAATGATGATCTTATCTCTTATTTGTAAAATTTATTTATTTTATCTAAATAATTCATATAAAATCATATTGAATTATCTTTATCCAGATGTTTCTTCTTGTGCATCGCACGGATTATTCGCTAGTTCATTTAAGGAGGGAAGTTTATAACATTCCAAGATCCTATAGATTTACCTAGTTACTTTTTGATATTTTAGAAGCTGAGGAAATAAAAAGAAATAAGTTCTGATGAAAATACTTAATTAGGCCAAATAATTAATTATGGATAGAGAGATAATTAGTATACCGATATTGAGTAGATTGTAATTTATTAGAAGTCCTCACTTAAGAAAAAAATAATTTTAATAAGACCACGTCAAGATATATTTGTTTAAAGGAATACAAGTTAAAAAAGAATTTTAAGTAATTTAGTTTCCATGACCTAAAGTTAATTCTCTTTTTCTTCTGCAGCTTGTGAAATTTTAATTGCATCACTGCAACTTGTGAAATAAAGATGGCAAAAAAATTCGACCCGCCTCGAACCTAATGAATACCGACTTGAATGGGATGAAAAAAACCCATCTTGCGGGTCGGGGGGCGAGTTCAAGCAACAGAAGCTGGTCGTGGGGGGCGGTTTTTGGCCACCCTAACCTATACCCGCCCTGATAATTAATTAAGAAAATATATAGGAAAAAAGGAAAAATTAAAAAAATATTAACAGGGCAATAGGGTTTATCTATCCAAAACCCGAACTCTCTAGCCCCGAAATTCGTGAGGTCGGGCGTGGGTTTGATATTAAAAAAATTTCGCTAGACGTACCCAACTCGAATCAAACCTAGCTATTCCATTGCTATCACTAGTGAAATTGTAATTGTACTATAAACGAGAAATCACAATCCTACTAATTCTACTATTGAAAGTTGAAACTCATTCTTATTAAATGTTACTTGTGGTACACAACTCTTTAATATTAATTCACCGAAACTCAATTGTGAATAGTGATTGTAATTATATAAATAATGCAAGAAGTCAGGTGAATTACCATAGAAAAACGTATACATACTTCGCAGAAAAGTTTCACGTCAACAGAAAAATAATTGGTGATGCAGTTGCATTTTCTTGCAGAAATTACTTTGATCCATAAGGTAAGATAGTTAGAGCCTGTTTGGTGTAGAAATTTTTGGATGAATTTTGAGTTTTGAGAAAATATGTGGTTGAAGGTTCCATAGAAATATGTGATTGAAAATGGATTTGAGGAAAATTTTAAAAATCTTAACCTTACCAAACATGCTCCTAATGTGCAATAGATTCCTTTCCTTGTACTTTTATGTATTCAATTTAATATGCAGGAATCATTAGACCTTCGGGTTCGACCAAACGAAATGTGAACTCTTTTAGGTTCAAAATGAAATGAAATTGAAATCTTCCGAGAATTCCAAAAAAAACCTATGCAATTGGTATCTCGCTTAATCACCGAAACACTCTAAATGCAATGCGGCCGGTGCTTATTTTATTGTTGTATATATATATAACTGTGAAACTGCACATATCTTATTGAACGTTTTTAAATATTCACTATTACAATAATTTCACAGGCTAGTTCATGTCGATTTGATATATGACAAAGCAGTGACGCGAACAGCCAAGAAGATTTGAAGAACTAAATACACTAAATTTCTATTCATGTTTAATTTATGATTAAAGACGTGTTTTTTAAGTTAGGTTATTATGATTTAATTTGGAAGAAATAAAATTTCATGTAAACAAGTATATGGATAATATTTATTTTTAAGGAAAATAGATTTATTATTTGTCATTTATCATTTCTGCATTCATGTGAAGAAAATTGAATTGTTTTAGTAACACTATAAGGTTTATAATAATTGGAGTATTATATTTTCTCTCCATATTCTCATTATCTCTTTCATTAAAATTTATGAAGGATTTCTTCTAAATTCACAAACCACATGCCCATGAATGCCTCGTTATATTCCATGCACTAGTTATATGGCATAATCATGTAATATGACATTTCAATGACATACACGTGCATTAATAATGCATCAAATCATCAAATCAGGTCTCACGTGGTTTCATAGCATACAGATTTTTAACACATTATATTTCACGTATATTGCACTGTTTATTTATCTCATGTACACATATAAGTGTACATAATAATAAAAATACTATTGTTTTGCTTTGGAGTTGAACAATTACTTACCTTACTCGTTGGCTATCATAGAGATCACAATTTTATTCTCAATATTTTGTATCACTAATTCGCTTCGACTCAAACTAAATTGATCATCACTCCTTATCTATATATATTGTCACATGATAATATTATATCTCAAAAAAGAAAGTATAAATTAGGCCCGAAAAATAATAGATGATTAAAGTAATTATAGTCCAATAATTAAATAGTAGAAAATTAAAGGCAAACATTTTGCTATAAAATATTTAACTGAAATAATTATATGAGTCATCCTAATTTTAAAGGGGTCCACTCGCTTTATTATACCTCATAGGAGAATAATCTTACTCCCTATCTATTAATTATTTGGGGAGATAGATACTCCCCCGACTTTATAGGCTCGATCCTTCCCTTTACTAATAGCATTTTTCTTACTTTAATTGGGAGGGTTGATCCCTTCTTAAATTATAGGGTATCATTCTTTTCTTTGTACTTGGGTAGATTTTTTATTTATTTATTTTTTTTTTCACTGACGAACGACATATCTATAGTTTTCTCGGGGACTAAGATAAAATTAAGTAAATTATTTTATTTTCACTTTTAGTACTCCAACATACAAAACCTACATTTTGTCATAATAATTATCAAAAACTCCAAAATAACTCTAAATTTTATTTAACTTCTAAAAATATAGGGTCATATGAAGTAGTAATAGAGAGTTATTGGTGTCAATGCAAAGTTCTCACATAGTTTTTACAATCACATTCTCAATTTCTTTTCAAGTGGGTAATTTTGTCTTATTTTACCATACATTACTATAATTAAAACTGAACTCCAATAAATCATTTTGAAATACTCATGACCTTTTTTCGCATCGTTTTCGGGAAGCAATACAGTCAATCATAGCAAAAGTTATGACTTGTCAAATTATGTCATTTCAAACTATCAATTCTAAATTGTCACCTTAATCTACATGAAAGTGCTCTTAAATAGTCAAGACAATTAACGAAAGTAACGAAATGTGAGTCTTGAATATATACACGCTTCAGTTCTATAATTGACCAGATTACTTGAAGTAATACTAAGTATTCTTATTTATTTTTCGATTATGTTACGCCAACTAAATTTAAAGTTTTATTCGACGTCGAATATGTTTCTTAAAACCCGTCAAATAAATTAAATTTTTTATTTAACTTTCAAGTGGGTCCCGTTAAATTGTGAAAATTGAATATAATAATATGATAATTTTCAAGGTGTTACAAAGTTCTTGCATCAATCTCCAATCTTCAAGTCTTGAAATTCACGAACCCTAGATTTCTTGATTGAGTTCTTGCAATTCCCTCTCTAAGTTCTTATATAATATGATATTAATTGATCCCCCCCCCCCCCCCTGTATAAAGAAGTGTATTTATAGGTCCCAAAGAAGGCCTCAATTCGTGTCAAGAACAAAATTTATGCATTTTGAAATTTAGTTTACGAAGCTGGGAAAATTTTGTTTAAGTGGTCACAAATGCTTAGTTCCTTGCCATCATAAGGGCTTTTTAGGCGACAATATCTTCAAATCCCCGCATGTAAAATTCAATTTGTCCTTCTTTTGGAACTTGACTTTGACGTAAATTGAGGGCTTCTCTAGACCTATAAATACAATCTGTGAGAATCAATTAGAGGAGTGACGTCACTTCCTTTTAAGAGAACAATGAAATGCGATATTCCCCCATTGGATCGCAACAACATATTTTCATAATGATAGGTCAAGATGCGGGACGTGCTTGCACAAATGGATTTGGATGATGCATTTTTAGGATTTGATAAGGTGCCCTCGACTCGGACAACAAAGAAAAAAAAAACATAAGGATCGAACGTTGGGATATTTGACCCAAATTAAGAATGGAAATATCTTGGACAATTAGTTTTCCTATTAAAGTGGTTAACTTGGAGACCAAGTTAAAGATGAAAAGGAAAATAAAAGACTTTATTTTAGTATTCTACTTCAATAAGGAAACTTACTTAGCACGAATTTTACATATTCTAGGTGTTCTTTTTACCTATAAATATGTGTGTTATGGAGCCATAATATTGTGAATCTTATGTGAGACTAATTAGAGAGAATTGGAGAGCTTTATCTTTGTAGTTTCTTGTGAACTCTTTGTGGGATAATTCAAATGGTAGAAACTTGGGTTAAATAGAAGTTTATTATTAGTATTTTCTCTGTACTCTATGGGATTGGGTTGGTGAGTGAAATTCTATATAATTGTAATAATTTATTATATAGTGAAAGGCTTTGGCGATCCGGAAATTTTGCGTTGTTGTTATTATTTTCTTGTTGCTCAATTAATTCTTGAACATCAAGAGATCATGTGGGTTAAAGAAGGGGAATCAACATGTAATTCCCAACAAGTGGTATCAGAGCCAGGTTATTCGAAGATTTTATTGGAGCAAAAGAAAATATGTCTGTCAAGTACGACGTGGAGAAATTTGATGGAAGAATTAATTTTGGCTTGTGGCAAGTACAAGTCAAGGATATTTTAATTCAGACGGGTCTGCACAAAGCTTTGAAAGGAAAACCAACCGAGAGTTCTGACAAAGGAAAAGAAAAAGAAACTGAATCCAGTAAGATTTGGATTTGAGAGTTGCTAGTACAATACGACTTTGTTTGGTCAAGAATGTTCTTGCAAATATTCATGGGATATCTGCTACTAAGGAACTTTGGGAAAAAATGGAAGAGTTGTATCAGACGAAGAACTTGTCAAATCGCTTGTATCTGAAGGAACGGTTTCATTCGTTGAGAATGAGCGCAGGTACAAAACTCTCCAACCATCTTAGTGTTCTTAACGGGATTGTTTCTGAACTGGAATCTATTGGAGTCAAAGTTGAAGATGAGGATAAAGCGTTGAGGCTCATCTAGTCTCTTCCATCCACGTTTGAGCACATCAAGCCGATTTTGATGTACGGGAAGGAAACGGTGGACTTTGCAAAAGTTACAAGTAAGTTGATCTCTGAAGAACGGAGATTGGGTGGAGGTGATAATTCATCTGGAAATAATTTGCTTGTTACTGAAAAGTGGAAGAAGGGTAACTCCATGAAGAAGAAAGTTTTATGTTGGAACTGTGGACAATCCGGTCACGTAAGAAGAAATTGTCCAAAAGGTGGAGCAGACTCGGCTGACTGCTCAAAGGTGGACAATGCGACTCTCCTGGTGGAGGGCGGTGATGATATACTCTGAGTAGGATGTGACATCCTCATGGCATGATGCCAGTTGCCATGATAGAGGATGTGTTCTTACTGGCGGGTGCATGTGTTCGCACACAGCATTGGTTTGACTTGGATGCAAGGTGTGTGGTTGAATTGATGTCAATGGCTAATGAGCTTCCATGGAAAATCAAACAATGGGAGTTGCACCATAATTTTTCAGCAATTTTGTTTTTGACATGAGCCGGTGAAAAGCTCGGAGTTCGTTGATAATTCTGAGTGATTATACTCATATGGTGGAGTATGAGATCGTCAAAGTGGAAAAAGCTTGCATGTTTACGCAATGATTAATTTTTGAATATTTTGGCTCGGATGAATTTGTGTCAAGGTGGAGATTGTTGGGATATTTGACCCAAATTAAGAATGGAAATATCTTGGACAATTAGTTTCCCTATTAAAGTGGTTAATTTGGAGACCAAGTTAAAGATGAAAAGGAAAATAAAAGACTTTATTTTAGTATTCTACTTCAATAAGGAAACTTACTTAGACACGAATTCTACATATTCTAGGTGTTGTTTTTACCTATAAATATGTGTGTTATGGAGCCATAATATTTTGAATCTTATGTGAGACTAATTAGAGAGAATTGGAGAGCTTTATCTTTGTAGTTTCTTGTGAACTCTTTGTAGGATAATTCAAAGGGTAGAAACTTGGGTTAGATAAAAGTTTATTATTAGTATTTTCTCTGTAATCTATGGGATTGGGTTGGTGAGTGAAATTCTATATAATTGTAATAATTTATTATATATTGAAAGGCTTTGGCGATCCGGAAATTTTGCGTTGTTGTTATTATTTTCTTGTTGCTCAATTAATTCTTGAACATCAAAAGATCATGTGGGTTAAAGAAGGGGAATCAACGTGTAATTCCCAACAGAAATGTCTTATCTCAGATTCATCTTCTTCTTTCAAACCAAATGCTAGAGGATGTTTTGAAAGAGAAAACTACATCTGTGTTGTGTGGTTAAAGTTGGTTCTGTTGTACATGAAGAAAATTCTAACCAATAAATTACATCTGAAGCAACGATTATGTTCTCAACGTATGACCGAAGATACATCTCTAGAAGAACACTTAACCTCCTTTAAAATAATCATCTCTAACCTAGAGACTATGGAGGTTAGATATGATGAAGATGACTTGGAGTTGATTTTACTGTGTTCGTTACCTTTTTCATAAGTTACTTTCAGAGATACTAATTTATACAGTCGTGACACTTATGAAGGTAGAGGGCTTTGTTGTTCGCGGGAGAAACAATAGAGAAACTTTGGTAGTGATATGAGGGGTAGATCAAAATCTAAAAATATAGATCAAGTATGCAATTACTAGAAGAAAAAGGGACACGTCAAATTTAATTGCTATAAGTGGTATAACAGAAATAGAAGAGATACACGTAATCAGAAGGGAAAACAACCAAAAAATTTAGATAAAGCTAGTATTGCAGAAGATGGCCACAATGATGGAGAACTTCTTGCTTTTCTGATGACGACTCCGAACTTGCGAGGATTAGATTCTTGACTCAGCTTGCACGTTTCATATGTGTCCTAATCTGGATAGGTTTTCAACATATGAAGCAATTTCTACAAGTGCTGTGACTATGAGAAATAATGCACCTTGTAAAATTATTGGTATTGGAGTAATCAAAATTAAGATGTTTGATGGGGCTGTCAAGATACTTAATGATGTGAGATACATTCCAGATCTGAAGAAAAATCTTATCTCTTTGTGTACTCTTGATTCGAAAGGGTACAAACACACTCGTGAAGGTGGAGTTCTGAAGGTTAGCAAAGGTGCTCTTGTTGTCATGAAAGGTCAGAGAATGTTTATCCATTTATATGTCTTCCAGGGTTCTATAGTCACATGTGATGCAGCTATTACTACTTCTTCTTTGTATGTTACCATATCATTGCATGTGCATCTTGGGCATATGAGTGAGAATGAAATGGAAGAATTGAGCAGGAGATGACTTCTTGATGGACAAAGTACTAGTAAATCGAATTTCAATGAGGAATACTTTTTTGGGAAGTATAAGAGAGTTAGATTCACCTAAGGCATTCATGACATGAAGGAAACACTTGATTATATACGTTCTGATCTCTAGGGGGCATCTAGGGTACCTTCCAAAGGAGGTGCTTATTAAATACTAACTATCATTGATGAATTTTCCAAAAAAAACTTGGGTGTTATTCTTAAAACAGAAGAGTGATGTATTTTCTACATTCATAGCTTTGAAGATCATGATTGAGAAGCAAAAAATGTAGGTAAAACATCTTTTCACTTAAAAGGCCTTGGAATTTTGTTCTAATGAGTTTAACAGTCTCTGCTAGTTGGAAGGAATTTTGAGACACTTGACAGTTCATAATACTCCGCAATAGAATGGTGTCGCAAAATAGATGAATATGAATTTGATGGAGAAAGTACATTGTATTCTTCCTAATGTTGGTTTACCTAAGTCCTTTTGGGAGAAGTTGTCTTTACAGCCTATTCTCTTGTCCGGTGTTAAGGATTACAAATTATGGTGTCCAAAAATTATTAAATTGATAATTAGTAGAGATGTTATCTTTGATGAATCGTCAATGCTTCATGACTTAACTTTTAGAGATTCATGCAATAAAAACTAGAAGCAATTAAATAGATAGATTGAGTTTTAGTTTGGCTCAGAAGCACAAGATAGTGCTGATCCGTCATCACCACCACAGTGCCGGCACCTTATTCAATTACCAAAGACAAACTAGAAGAAATATTAGACATCCACAGAAGTATGGCGTGGCTGATTTGGTTGCTTATGCCTTGAATGTTGGTGATGAAGATATTGGTTCAAGTGAAGAACCCTCTACTTACTCTAAAGCAATTACTTGTAAAAACTCTGGTTGTTGGTGGATGATTAGCATGCAAAAGGAGATAGAATCGCTTCATAAGAATGACACATAGGATTTAGTGAGATTACCAGAAGATAAGAAATTTGTTTGTTGTAAATGGGTCTTCAAAAAGGACACCAGGAGTGGAAGAAGCCAGGTATAAGGCAAGACTAGTTACTAAGGGATACATTCAGGTTCCGAGTGTAAACTTCACATATTTGTTTTCTTCAGTTGTAAAGCATAGTTCGACTTGAGCTTTACTTGGTATTGTGGCCATGCATGATCTTGAGCTTGAGCAGTTGGATGTAAAGACAACTTTCTTACATGGATACCTACATGAAGCATCTAGTGAATTAGATCACTCATGTATGCTATGGTTTGTTCACATCAAGAATTATCATATGTTGTTAGTGCAGTCAGTACATACATGACTAATCCGAGTAAAGAACATCAAAGAGAAATTCAGTGAATTTTCAGATACCTATGTCTCATGTTTATTTACATTTTGGGAGAAATTTAGATGAAGTTATTGTGTATGTTGATTCTAATTTTGTTAGAGATCTTGATAAGAGAAGATCTCTTAAAGGGTAAGTATTTATATTGGAGGTTGTGATATCAGATGGAAAGCTACTTTACAAACTACAGTTGCATTATCTGCTACCAAGGCAGAATATATGATACTTATATAGGCTTATAAGGAAGCTATTTGGTTAAAGGGATTAATAGATGAATTTAGTAAAGACTTGAAGATTACCATAGTATTTTGTGATAGTAATATCAAATATTATATGAGAGGTCAAAGCACAACGATGTACAAATATCATTTTTTGCTTGATATTATTACTCATGTTGATATTGTTGTGAGAAAATTGATACCCAAGATAATCTTACTAATATGATGACTAAGTATAGCCAAGTTTGAGCATTACATAGTTTTGAATGGTATTTGTTGCCGAATTTGCTAGGGGATTTTGTGAAAGAAGTAGAGAATTATTTCTTTGTATTGAAATTTGCATTAAGTGAAGATTGTTAAAAAACGATGACTTAATTTAATTTGACCCGACCCGAAAAAGTTCGCCATTCAATTTAATTTAACCTGACCCGAAAAAGTTACGCCATTCCACCTTCGTATGTGAAACTATGGACCTATCTTATGTTCGACTCATATATAATTTAAAATTTCTATATTAACTATGGACCTATCTTATGTTCTACTCATATATAATTTAAAATTTCTATATTATTATATGTAAAAATCATCGGGATACAATCTGTTAACTCTCTGAACTTTTATTCATATTCTAGAATTTCAAGGAATTTGTGCACTCCCGAATTTCTTTACTATTCTTGCATTTATATCATAATTAGTCTCCTCTTAAGCTGAAGTAAGGAATTGTCCGAACATGTCAGCAACAAAATTTTGTTTATAAGTCATATTGTCAATTTTGCAATTATCACTATAAAGAGATGTGATAGAAAGTCGTCACCAACACGATTTTTGTAAAATGTCGAGAAATATCCATACACTTCCACACCCAGAATTGGTGACCATTAAACATATTCAAGCGAATCAGTATCACATCTTTACATAAACCAGAAGTCGACAACATATTCAAGTGTCAAATCCAAGTAATTCTCTTACATAACCAGAAAATAACTACTAATGAAAGTAAAACACTGTTAACATTGTTTCTCGTTTACTCGAAAGCATAACACAAGCATTCAAACCCTAGTACCAGTGACTCCACCACCTTTGGGTACATGCTCTGCTCCAGGAGCTCCGACGCCATAGTCGGGTTCCCCATATCCTGGTCCATACCGGCTGCTGAAAAACCCAGCGTGAAGCAACAGAACATAGAGTAGTTGAGTAATTCCTAGAATTATAATGAGTGCTTCGACCACCCTTAGCCTCCATCCTCTCCACCCTCCTACGTTTATCTCCTTGCAAGCCAAGCTGTACATTTAGTACCAAATCGTTACTGAAATCAGTCGACATTCTGGGAGTGCTAGAAATATTTTCGCGCTTGAATAAGAGGCGACACTGACGATGTACGAGAGGTGCGATCGCACAGTACTTCAATGTTATAAGGCGTCAAATTTTTTTTTATTAAATGACACATGAAGAAAAATTAAATATAGGGTACAAATTTTTTTATTAGTCATCATATCAAATTGTCGTACAAGACAACCAAAATCTGGAGTCCGACCCTGACTTGAATATTGATAGGTGAAAAAAATATACCCAAAAGCGAGTGCCGTGACGGCCCACGCAACTAAGGACGATGAACCTGCAGCAGCAAGACTGTCGTTTCTCCATGCTCTTAGATGATTTCCGCCTGCAACTTTCGACACAACTCCCAAAACAGAAGCGAGTAAGGCGAATACGAGGAAGAACATGGTAGCCCCATTTCCTCCAAAACCTGCAAAATTAAGGATAATTCCAAATTAAAAAAAAAAAAAAATGATTCTAATAGGTAGCACTCTAAATAGTTCTTAATTCCCGATTCCCATTTTGTTTTGGTAAGATATATATATTATAAAGAACCGGGGGGGGGGGGGGGGGAGAGAGAGAGAGAGACTTACTAGGATGATTAGTTTGGCCATTGATATACCTATTCATACACCAACTTGCAAACCCCAAAACAATCAAATACATAATCAAGTTAAGGAAAAGCAGTGGAGCTGCCAAATTCCTTGCTACAGTTCGTGCCATTTTTCTTCCACACTCTTCTCAGAAAAGCAAAACTTGTGCACAAGTAGTTGCACCGAATTATTTCACCTATATATATCCAGTAGCCTTGTTAAAGAAACTCGCTAGAGAAGTGATATACATAAAGGATGCAATGCAAAGGGATACATTAAGATTGTACGTGGCATGCTAAATGGCTTTGCTGAGTTACAGGTGTAGAGACACTTGTCGAATTCTGCAGTGCTTTGCACATTAAAGAATTATATTCTTCTTTGGATTCTTTTTTACTTTAGTTGACGGTGTATATCCGAAAAAATTGCTTTTTTTCTTATTATTTGTTGTGAAGCTATCAAAATCTTAACAAGAATTATAAAGAGAAAAATATGGAGAACTTAGAGAGGAGAATTTTTCTTATTCATTCAAGTATATTTCATAATGAATATAGGCCCCTATTTATAGGGGTGGACAATGGTATAATCGTAATATGGACAATGTCATAATCGTAATATGTAAATTTTACAGGAGCGTAAGAGTAATTTTCATTTAACCTAATTTTACCTAATTTTGCCTAATTTAGATATTTCATAACACTCCCCCTTAAATGACATATTACTCGCTTGCTCAATTGTCTGCCTCGTTAAAACCTTACTAAGAAAATCCAGTGGGATAAAACTTGAGCGAAGGAAAAAATGTACAGTTGCTCTCCCTGATGTTGGCCATTGTGAATCTTTAAGTCTAATGTTCGAAATAACATCCAATGATAAGTAGAACAAATCATGTACTGAAACTTGAGGTTCTGAAGTGCTGCCCCGTTAAAACCTTGTCAGTAAAACCCAGTGGGATAAAATCTGAATCAAGGAAAAAGAGTACAGCCGCTGCTTCATTAAAAACTTTGTTCGAAAAACTCAATAGGATAAAAACTCAGCTAAAATGAAATCCAGTGCGTGTTTAATTTTCCTGATGATGTTGTTGGAGATCTCTGAGTCGACGCATCCCGATCTTATTTACCAATCTTTCAAATGTTGAAGTAGGTAATGATTTTGTGAATATATCAGCTAGATTATCATTTGAACGAATTTGTCGAACATCAATTTCACCATTTTTGTCAAGATCATGTGTGAAGAAGAATTTTGGTGAAATATGTTTCGTTCTATCACCTTTAATGAAACCTCCCTTTAGTTGAGCTATACACGCGGTATTGTCTTCATACAAAATTATTGGATTTCCTTTTCTTCAAGAGAGACCACAAGTCTCCCTTATATGCTGAGTCATTGATTTCAACCATACACATTCTCGACTTGCCTCATGTATTGCAAGTAGTTCAGCATGATTAGAAGAAGTAGCAGTTAATGTCTGTTTTGTGGATTTCCATGATATAGCAGTACCTCCACAAGTGAATAAATAACCTGTTTGAGATTTAGCTGTCTGTGGGTCTGATAGATATCCTGCATCAGTATACCCAACAAGTTCTGGTTTAGTTTTATTTGAATAAAACAAACCCATTTCAATTGTTCCTCGGAGATACCTCAATACATGTTTAACATCATTCCAATGTCTTTGTGTAGGAGAAGAACTATACCTTGCTAGTAAACTTACCGAGAATTCAATGTCAGGTCGTGTGTTGTTGTCAAGATATAGTAGTGCCCCTATAGCACTAAGATATGGTACTTCAGGACCAAGAAGTTCTTCATTATCTTCTTGAGGTCTAAATGGGTCCTTTTCCACATTGAGTGAACGAACAACCATCGGTGTGCTCAATGGATTTGCCTTATCCATGTAAAATCGTTTAAGGACTTTTTCTGTATATGTTGATTGATGAATAAGAATTCCATTTGATAAATGCTCGATTTGCAAGCTGAGACAGAATTTTGTCTTTCCAAGATCTTTCATCTCAAATTCTGACTTTAAGTACTCAATTGCCTCCGGAATTTCTTCAAGAGTTCCAATAATATTTAAGTCATCAACATATACAACAATAATTACGAACCCATTCATTGACTTCTTTATAAAAATGCAAGGGCATATAGGATCATTCTTGAATCCTTTTTTCAGTAGATATTCACTAAGGTGATTATACCACATGCGGCCGGATTGTTTCAATCCATATAATGACCTTTGCAATTTGATTGAAAATAATTCTCGAGGTCTCGAATTATATACTTCAGGCATTTTAAATCCCTATGGAATTTTCATGTGGATGTCATTGTCAAGCATGCCATATAAATAGGCTGAAACTACATCCATCATACGCATATCTAGTTTTTCATGTATTTCCAAACTAACTAGATATCGAAATGTAATTGCATCCATTACAGGAGAATACGTTTCTTCATAATCAACACCAGGTATTTGTGAAAATCCTTGTGCTACAAGTCGTGCTTTATATCTCACGACTTATCTTTTCTCATTTATTTTTCGTATGAATACCCATTTGTGTCCTACAGGGTTAACTCATTTAGGAGTTTGAACAATAGGTCCAAAAACTTTACGTTTCTCCAATGAATCCAATTCTGATTGAATTGCACTTTTCCATTTTAGCCAATCATTTCTTCGTTTACATTCCTCGATGGATTTTGGTTCATCATCCTCGCTATCATTAATAATTTCGAGCGCTACATTATATGAAAAAATATTGTCGACAATTGTTTCTTCTCGGTTCCATCTTTTCCTCGTATAGACATCATTTATCGAGATCTCTTTATTTTCATCATTTTTAGGTACCTGTACCACTTCAGGGGTTTTTATTTGAATTATGTCTTTGAAATCTTCGAGAGATTCTTCCTCCTTAATATGATTATTGACTATATGCTCCTTTTTCTTTCGAGGATTTTTATCCTTGGAACCGATTGGTCTACCACGCTTCATGCGTATCTTAGACTCATTAGCTTTATTTTGTCCTTCTGGGACATCAATTCGGACTGGAGCATTCTCAGCTGGAATGTGTGATTTAGTCACTCTTTTTAGGTCAGTGAATGCATCTGGCAATTGATTGGATATCTTTTGTAAGTGGATTATCCTTTGAACTTCTTGTTCACATTGCTTTGCGCGAGGATCTGGTTTGGATAAATATGATGCATTCCATGTTATTTCTTTTTCCAGCTGTTTAATTTCTCCCCTAATACTGGGAACATTGTTTCATCAAAATGACAGTCTGCAAATTGTGCAGTAAATGCATGACTCGTATTGGGTTCAAGATATTTTATTATAGAAGGAGATTCAAACCCAATATATATTCCCAGTCTCCTTTGAGGACCCATCTTTGTTCGTTGTGGTGGGGCTATTGGTACATAAACCACACAACCAAAAATTCTTAGATGGGATATATTAGGCTCCTGACCATAAGCCATTTGTAATGGGGAGAATTTATGATAACATGTTGGCCTGATGCGAATGAGTGCTGCAGCATGTAGTATGGCATGTCCCCAAGCAAATACGGGAAGTCTTGTTCTCACAAGTAATGGCCTAGCTATTAATTGAAGTCGTTTAATAAATGATTCTGCTAGACCATTTTGAGTATGAACATGAGCAACCAGATGTTCAATCTTTATCCCAATCGATATACAGTAATCATTAGATGCTTGAGATGTAAACTCACTAGCATTATCAAGACGAATAGTCTTAATTGGATAATCCGGAAATTGTGCTCGTAGACGAATAATTTGAGCAAGTAATTTCGCAAATGCCAGGTTGCGAGTGGATAATAAGCTCACATGTGACCATCTAGTAGATGCATCTATTAAAATCATAAAATATCTAAATGGTCCACATGGAGGGTGAATGGGCCTACAAATATCACCCTGTATACGTTCCAAAAATATTGGAGATTCATACCCAACTTTATTTAATGATGGTCTGATGACCAATTTTCCTTGAGAACAAGCAGCACATGAGAATTCATTACAATGAAGAATTTTCTGATTACTCAATGAATGTCCTTTGAATTCTCAATAATTCTTCGCATCATAGTTGACCCGGGATGTCCCAGCCGGTCATGCCAAATTATAAAATTCTTTGACTCGTTGTACCTTTGGCATAATATAACATTTGATTCAATTGTACTAATTTTTGTATAGTACAAGCCAGAAGGTAAAGCGGGTAGCCTTTCAAGTATATATTTCTTACGAGAGACAATAGAAGTAATATAAAGATATTCTTTATTACTTTCTTCGGCAGTCTCAGTATGGTACCTGTTACTTCGAATATCTTTATAACTTAGCAGATTCCTAGATGACTTAGGGGAAAATAAGGCATTTTGGATGGCCATTTTTGTTCCTCCACTTAAGTACAATATTTGCCTTTCCCCATCCTTTAATAATAGGTGCAAATCCTATCCTATTACTGTACCCACATTAGTTGTCATCATTGTCAGATTCAAGAAATATTTCTCATTTCTGAGTATTGTATTTGTTGATGCACTATCTGTTAAGCAAATATCTCTATCAATGATCTTAGAGCCATTCAATAAATCACAAGTGTCCATTTCTTCATTAACAAAGAGAAATACGGTTACACACAAAATAATTATATTGAGAAGAAAAATATTATATTATCACACATATTTTTATTAAAAACGACGTGCAGAAATTATCAAAAAGTACCGTTAACACACTGAAATACATGAATACATAAAATTACAAGTAATAACTTTTCAACTTCGATCATTATCATGCTTAGCGATGTTCTCATCAGGTTCAATGAAATCATCAACATCGAGATGTGTTACTTCTGATGAGAACTGGTGCTCATTATTTCCTTGAAAAACAAAGTTTGTTTCAACATTTTTTCCTTTCTCATTTTGAGAGGCTCTGTATAATTCAACAAGATGTTTTGCTGTGCGACAAGCACGTGCCCAATGGTCTTTCATACCACATCTATGGCATGAACTGTCTATCAATCTTGTTGACATCTTTCTTTTCTGGGAACTTTCCCCACTTTCTCCATAATTTGTTCCTCTAAAATTGAAGGATTGTTTATTATGACCATTGTGAGGACGAGTATGATGTTGTCCTCCACGATGCCAAATGTAGCTTTGTCCTCGTCCTCGATCTTGACTATTGCCACGACCACGACTACGACCATGATTGTAACTGCGACCATGGTCTTGTCTTTGTTTATTATATGAAATGTTATTCGCTTCAGGTAGTGCAGCTGATCCGGTTGGTCGAAATTCGTGATTTTTCATTAAGAGCTCATTATTTTACTCAGCCACTAGAAGACATGATATCAGTCCTGAATATTTTTTAAAGCCTCGTTCCCTGTATTGTTGCTACAAGATAACATTCGAGGCATGAAAAGTAGAGAAAGTTTTCTGTAACATATCTTCTTCAGTAACTTTTTCTCCGCATAATTTTAATGTGGAAGTTATTTTAAACAATGCGGAATTATACTCAGATACTGATTTAAAATCTTGCAGCCTCAAATGCATCCAAGTATAACGAGCTTTTGGCAGTATGATTGTCTTCTGATGGTCATATCTTTCCTTCAAATTATTCCACAATTCAAGAGGATCCTTGATTGTAAGATATTCTGCCTTTAATCCATCATCAAGATGATGGCGAAGGAAGATCATTGCCTTGGCCTTTTCTTGATTGGATGCAGTATTTTCTTCTTTTATAGTATCCCCAAGGCCATTGGCTTCAAGATGTATATCAGCATCAAGGATCCATGAAAGATAGTTCTTTCCAGAAATATCAAGAGCCGTAAATTCTAATTTTGTGAGATTGGCCATGTATGTAAGACTACAAAATAAAATCAAGTTAAGAAATATAGCTATTTGATGAATGACTAACAAATATAATAAAGTTATAATATGAATATAATGTGCATATAAAATCAAGATAAATAACTTTAATAAATTATTTTTAATTTAGAATGATCAACCCATAAGTTCAAAGTTCATAACAATCCACGGTGCATAATTCCAAGGTCTATAATATAGCATAGATTATAATAGTCCAAAGTCAATAAGTCCAAGATCCATAATAGAGCATAGGTTATAATAGTCCAAAGTCCATGAGTCCAAGATCCATAATAATTCCATGTTTTGCAAGGGTACAACAATAATTTGTATTTAGTTAATTCAAATATGGTTATTTAATTGTTTCCATAATATGATATTATATTGGTAATTAAAAAGATCTTGAAACAAAAATATAAACAAGAATAAATATTTAATATTGTATTATCACATATTATATTTATATCTCTTTTTCTTTATCTTTAGCTTTAGCTTTAAATTTTTGACTAACACATCATTTTATCATGCATAGAAACAATAATTCAAGATATTCTAAAGCACATAAAACTACTAAATAATTAAAAAATAATTTCAAAAGGATGAATATGGACAACTCAAAAATAAGTAATTTCAGAATTATTGTATACTTAATAAAAATCGTAAATATTTAAAATGATTATGAAATCTAGATCGAGAAATATCAATGAATTTGATTCTTACAAAGATATAAATTTGAAGACTTACAGTTGAGTAGATGCCTAAGGATGATCTCTTCACGAGAATCCGGTTTAAGTGTGTGTTTGATTAGTAATAATCAGGTTTCCGATGCAGAGGATCCTATTAGAGGCAACTGCAGAGCATAATTCCTTCAGATTACTCAAATTCAAGGCTCAATTGGTTAGAGGCTCGTGCTGATAATGTGTTGTGAAACTATCAAAATCTTAACAAGAATTATAGAGAGAAAAATATGGAGAACTTAGAGAGGAGAATTTTTCTTATTCATTCAAGTATATTTCATAATGAATATAGGCCCCTATTTATAGGGGTGGACAATGGTATAATCGTAATATGGACAATGGCATAATCGTAATATGTAAATTTTACAGGGGCGTAAGAGTAATTTTCATTCAACCTAATTTTACCTAATTTTGCCTAATTTAGATATTTCATAACATTATTATTATTATTATTATTATTATTATTATTATTATTATTATTATTATTATTATTATTATTATTATTATTATTATTATTATTTTCAAACCATACACTTGTTTGCTTATTATAAATGATACAAAAGTATTATGTTTCGACTGTACGGAGATGAGAGTTGTACAATCATTTTATGGTGCACCATAAAATTTCTCATCACCAAGTGACAGGTGAGAAGTGGCTGTTAGGTGGGGCAGGGCGGAGTTGAGGGGGGTCCAGGACCCCCCAAATTTTTAATAATTCATATTTTTTCTTCTATTTTTTTTTTTAGAAAAAATATATTGTATTAACTTTTTGTGAATTTTAATGCGAGGACCCCCAACTAAAATTTTCTGGCTCCGTCCCTGAGGTGAGGCCTGACACCCTCAATAGGGGGTGACACTTGCCCACAGTGGGTACCATGTGGGCAAATTTTATTTTCCCGAGAGTTATAATGCATCGCATTCTCTGATTCAATTATTGCTTTTGTTTTATATATTTCTTATTTATCCATTAGGTTAAATTTTCAAAAAAAAAAATTATGTGTTTTATGTGAAGATAGATTGTTACTGTCTGTGTTATGTAATATTTTTTTGAGTCTGAAAATTAAAGCCTAGAACATAGATTATAAGTGCATATTAATTGTATAGAACTTGAAGTAAAAAAAACACAAGAGATTTGTTTCGGCCGAAGCCCTATAAGTACAATGACAAAGTCACCTAATCTCCTTTTGAGCATCCTTAAAACATGAATAACGCTCAGTTGCACTATAAACACAAAAAGCGGTACAAGATAGTTAGTTACAGATCTACAAACGTAAACTCTAAACAAACACTTATCTTTCAAGATCTTCACAGATCTATACAAAATGATCACCAAGAACCACGCAAGAACATAAACCCAACCAACAGATTAGAACACTCGGCCCTAATAAATTTCACTCAGAAATATACAAAAGGAGGAGAAGATTATACAGATTATACTCTTGAATGAGGCATTCAAGTGATAAAGAAAACTTAAGATACCAAACCCCAATATTTTCTCACAAATCTCACATTGAAGCAAGAGCCAAAGGAAAACCCTTCGAATGAATAATCACCAAGTCAACTAAACCATCTAACCAAGTAGTAGAATGATCCAGAAGCCAGAGATCAGGGGCGTAGAACACTCCAGATTTCAATCATCTAAGAAAAGTGCAAGACACTTAAAGAAGTGTCAAAATAGCCAAACATTTTAACCAAATTGTGGGAGCACATGCACACGAGCACAACTTAACCCAACAATCTCCACCTTACTTCCAGCAATTTGGATCTATAGTGCAGCCTGGAGCATCACCAGCAAGTCTTACTTCATTTGCTCAAGCACCTATTCAAACAGAATTACGTAGAATCAATGGAAAGTCACTTCAAATAGTTCAGAAACTTGTTTAAAGGAATAAATTTTGTCCCCATATTAGAAGGATTAAATTGTGTAGCAATTTTACTAATCTTTAAAGTTCCTTTTGATATCGCATCTCTTACAAAATGGTATTTTATGTCAATGTGTTTAGTCATGTCATGGAACATAGGATTTTTGGATTTTTGCTCAAATGGATATCATTTTGATTATCAGAAAACAAAATAGCATTTTTATGCACAAAACCAAGTTCCCATAGCAAACCACTTAACCAAATACCTTCTTTAACAGCATCGGTAGCTGAAATATATTAATCCTCTATTGAAGATAAAGCCACAACACTTTGAAGTTTAGATTTCCAACTAATCACAGATCCATGAAAAGTATAAAAATAAGAAGTAGATCTTCTATTGTCACTATCCTCAACAAAATCAGAATCGGTATAACCCTTTACTGTTACCCCTTCTTTGTTATATTTGAACAGAATTCCAAAGTTTGAAGTTCTTTTCAAATATTTCAAAAGCCATTTCAAATTATTCCAATGATCTTCCCCAGGGTTAATATATTTTCTAAGTATACTAATGCTATGTGCAAGGTCAAGTCTAGTACAAATATTAAATACACCACAGAACCTACCACATTGGCGTAAGGAATTTTTGACATTCTATCATACTCATCTTTAGATTTAGGGTAACAATCAGAAGAGAGTTTGAAGTGATTTGCAAGAGGTAAAGTCACGATTTACAATCAAACATGCAAAACTTTTTCTATATTTTGTTCACATATAATCAGTTTGACATAGAAACAATAAGATTTTTTCTTTATTTCTAAAGATCTACATTCCTAAAATTTTCTTGGCATGACCAAGATCTATCTTGTCAAATTCAGACTTCGATTTCTGTTTAACATTGAAATTTTCATATTTTTCATTGCTAGCTAACAACATATAATCTACCTACATTACCAAATATAGAGAATTTTTTTCACTACCACCTTTGCAGTACATGAAAGTATCATTATTGCTTCCCTTAAAACAAAGTTCCAAGACAAATGTTTCAAATCTTTTATACCATTGCCTTGGAGCTTGTTTTAAGCCATATAAAGATTTTTTCAATAAACAAACATTTGTTTTAGAATTTCCTTTCACAAAACCAAGAGGTTGTCTCATATATATAACTTCATCCAAATCACCATACAAGAAAGCAATTTTAACATCTAACTGATCAAGTTTCCATTTAAATTGAGAAACAAGAGCGAGCAAACATCTAATAGTAGTATACTTAACTACATGAAAAAAGATTTCAGTGTAGTCTACACCCTTCCTTTTGTAAACCCCTTGGTACAAGTCTAGCCTTATACCTAACATTATTTAGATTTCCATGTTCCCCTTCTTTTATCTTGTAGATCCACTTGCGGTCTATCAGTTTCCGATTTGGAGATCTCTTGACTAACTCCTTGGGTTTGTTTTTATAAAGGGAAGTCATTTCTTCTTCCATGACAACTTTCCACATACTAGATTCTTTACAATTTATAGCATGGTCATAAGAACTAGGTTCATTTTCATTTTCATCTTGATAGGTAAACAAAGACACAAAATCATCATTTAGCAGGTGGCCTAATATCTCTCCTCTGTCTATCTCTAGCGTGCTGGTATTCAGTAAGAGGATTTCCATCAAGTTCACCTGACTGTTCAATGTCTAACTCTTGTCTTAACTCACTGGATTCAGGTGTGATATTATTTGACTATTTGTTTCATCATCTATAGGTGTAGGGAAGTTCCCATTTAGATAGGTAGGCTCCACCTCAATTTTAACACCCCTCTCAGCTAAGTTCTGAATCTTATAGTGATGGAAAAGGACCGAGCCGAACAGGCTCGACCCTTAAACCTACGAGCTCGGCTCATCTAACGAACGAGCTGAGCTTGGCTCATTGGCAACAAGCTGAGTTAAGCTCATGGGCAACAAGCTAAGTCGAGCTTGGCTCATGAGCCACTTATTTTTTATTTTTATAAGTTCAAAAAAAAAATCAATTTTAGTCATAAAATTAAACGAGCCCACAAGCCGAGCTAGCTCGGCTCGTCGTTACGAACTCCAAGCTCGGCCCTAGCTCAACCTCATCTCAAGACGAACCTGAGCGGCTCGTGGGCCAAGCTTCGACGAACCGAGCTGGCTAGCCCACGAGCTACTCGGCCCATTTGCCACCTCTAGAGTCTTACCTTCTAAACATGGCATAAGAGACTCATTAATAATAACATCCTTTCTTATAATCACTCTATACGCCCCCCACCCCTTCCTCTTTAACCCAAAGTCTATATCATTTTAAATTCTCACAATAACCCAAAACAACACATTTTAGTGATCTAGGTTCAAGCTTTCCTATATTTTGATGAGAATAAGCAGCACAATCAAATATTTTCAAATTAGAATAAGAAACGAAACTTTGAGCCCATACTAATTCAAGCACATTAAAGTTTAAAACACTGGAAGGAGATCTTTTAATCAAATATGCTGCAATTTTTACAGCTTCACCCCAAAACATTTTAGGTAAGCCAAAGCTTAACAGGATGCATAGAACTATATTCAAAACAGTTCTATTCATCCTTTCAGTTATGTCATTTTGTTGGGGAATATAGACAACAATTCTATGTCTAAGGATGCCATGTTCTTTACAAAAATCATTAAATTCAGAATTACAAAATTACAAACCATTGTCAGTCTTTAGAGTTTTTATTTTCGGATCAGATTGATTTTCAATTTGAGTTTTCCAATCTTTGAAAATACTAAAAGTTTCATCTTTGAATTTTAATAAAAATACCCAAATCTTTCTAGAAAAATCATCAATGATTAGTAAATAATATCTATAACCAAAAAATGTATTCACAGAAGATGGTCCTCACAAATCAGCTTATAAATATTCAAGTATTTGCTTTTATTTGTGAGTTCCATCAAAGAAAAGTAATTTATATTGTTTACCAATTACACATTGTTCACGGGAAATAGAATCACAGAGAGTTACTTTGTTTTGTAAAGATTTCAAAGCTTTATTTCCAGTGTGGCCAAGAATTTCATGTCATAATCTAGCAAGGGTCATATTTTGTTTTAAAATAGCAATTAATTCAAGAAGAGGGTTAGCATTTAGCAGATAATGTCTCTATGGAGTACTTATCAGGTCACAACCCTTAAAGATTTTAATATGTCATCGACTCAAATTAATGTTGAACTCCATATCATTTAACATGCCTAAAGAAATCAGATTTTTTTCAAGTTCAGGAATATATCTGATAAGTGTATTTGATACACTTATTTATATGTCAAAATTAGAATATTTTATTGTCGTTTTATAATAAAGGGTATTTAATTTGTGTTTATTTGTTTACATTACAGCAAATATCCCAAAACATGAAAATGAAGTAATTGGCGAGAAAAATGCACAATTGGATGCTAGTTGGAGCTTAGTGAGCAATTGAGGAGTTTATAACAACAATAGGGAATCATGCATGGTACCAAGTGAGTAAAACGGAAGTTGGAGGACCCAATTGAAGAATTAAGAGTTAAAACGAGAAAATTGAGAAGATTCCAAAGTATAGGGACTAAATTGGCTCAATTGAAAGTGGATGATAGAAGCTGTAATTAAAAGATAAGGACCAACTTACACAACCAAGAAAAGATGGAAATTGCATTCCGGTTCAAACCACGCGATCGCCAGCATCATTACCATGTGATCGCGCGAAGGGTGAGATTTTCCACCCGAGAGTTTATGCCTTAACCATGCGATCTCGCGGGTTTACGTTTGGGCCACGAGCTGGGCTTTTTGCTGGGATTTTATAGATTTTCCTCCTCTTTCACCTAGGTCTTCTAAATACCTATAAAAATAACTTGTGAGGCACGAAAAGAGGACATTTTACTCACTTAAGAATATCATACAATTGAGCTTTTCACATGGAATTCTTGGGAGATTGAAGCATAGCAAAGGGGCGCGAGTTGAAGATCATGTGAAGAATCGATACTTGAATCGATACTTGGTGCAAGCTTTCCATTCTCTTACGTTATATTCAATTGTTTTTGTTGTTTATTCATGATGTGTAACTAAATTTCATGTTGTGATGAATGATGTAGCCTAACTTTATTATTTTAATTCCAAATTCCATAGTTTTAATGATTCGTTGCACGTGTTGATTTATTATTGTGTTTAATGCGTGAATTAATTGGCCACTAGTTCATGATTTAATGAGTTTTTTTCATAATTCAAGAAGTGAGTTAATAACTTAAATCAAGGTAATAAATCCGGTAATTGAACAAGAGATAGATATATACTTTTGTTATTATCACGGTCGTGTGTAAATTCTTGTGTTTATCGCATTTAGATAAGAAATATTCAGACCCTCTGTAGAGATACTTGGTTAATTAATTTAGATAGAATTGATTTAAACTCAAGAGAGAAAGTTAAATTAAAATTAGTGAATTCGACAGAATTCATATTTAGGAAATAAAACTAGAATTGGAGTTAATTTAATTGTCTAGGTGAAATTATAAATCTCAACTACTTTACAATCGTTTTTTAAAAAAAAAAAAAATCGCAATTTAATTCTTTAATTTATTTTCTTAGTTTTAATTTAAAACACCAAACAAATTCGTCTGTTCAAATAGAGTTAGGAATTAAAACATTTCGATACTTAATAGCAGTCCTCGTGGGAACAATAATCTGGACACGTTTACCTACTTTATTAATTTTCATGATTCGTACACTTGCGAGTATATTTTGCGTTGCAAAATAAAGTGAACAATATCTAGCATTTCCAAGAAAAGCATTTTGTCATTTTCAAGTAGGAATTTTATGGTTCTTATTCCATTCACCTTACAAGTCATGTTATTATCCATATTAACCTGCCCGCATTTAGTTTCCTTAAAATCAAGAAAATAGTTTTTGTTGGAGTACATGTGAAAAGAACACCCAGAGTCTAGAATCCACTCATGATTCAATCTCTTCTCAACATTAACAAGGACAGTATCATCTTTAGTATTATATTTGTTACAGGCTAAAATTGCATTTCCTTCATCAAGTTTTCTATCCCTAGACTCATTTTGTCTATTATAATTGCTAAAGTGCCTGGATTTCCATAGTTGTAGCATTTCTTCCCTTTAGCCTTATTTTGGTTTCTAACTTTATCATTCCATTTCTTTTTATTTTCATTTTGAAACTTGGAGTGATGATTATGCTTACTATTACCTTTTCTCTTAACCAGAAGACACTCCCCATGGTGACTAACTTTATTTTCAAATTTTAGTTCAAGGGCCTTATTTCCTAGTGTACTAATTATAATATCGTTAGTGATTTGGTCTCTACTATATTCAAGCACTTTCTTAAGGTCCTTGTACTTGTCACAAATGGAGTTCAATAGGACCATATCTAACTGATCTTTTGAAAGTTTTTCATACAATTGGTAAGGTCTTGAGTTAGTTTTGAAAACTTATTTAAATTCTCTTCGAGGTCAACTACAGGGTCCATTTTGAAAGAGAAAAACTGAAAAATAACACTTACTTGTAATAGTTTTGGTCACATATTGAGCAGTCAATTTTGTCCACAACTCTGAAGCAGTTTTAGTTTCCCAATAATTCTAATCACATTTTCAGAAAGATACAAAAAAATGGTATTCTAAGAAATTTCTTCCATTTCATATTTTTAAGGAGTCATATCATCAGGCTATGAATCATCTGAAGCTTTAGAACATCTCATTCGCGTTAAAACATCTTTCATTTTCTGACTCAACATATTAAAATCACATCTTTCATCATACTGATTTAGTTCAATTTTGGTAGAAGCCATTATGAAAAATTTGGAGTCATTTAAGAAAGAAGAAAGTAAAGTTTAAAAGAGCGATAGGACACAATGAGATTCACGACTTCAGATATCAAGCAAGATCGCTTACAGAACACAAAGAAGTAGGTCAATAGAAAAGTATGTAGAAAATTGCACAACACAGTGATCACAACTATATTTCAGAATTTCTCCAACAGAATCATCCAATTGGACACCCGTACTGAATTTATCCCAGATTCCCAAAGCCTCTTAGGAGCCTTTGGACAAGGACTAGTCTTCAGGGGGTGTCTAGTACGCAGAAGATAAAGGGAAAGAAATTAAGAAACCCTAAATTTTGGAATTAAAGTTTTCAAAATTTAGAAAGATCTCAACCAATGAGTTTTAAACTCAGTAGTTTCACAAATCCGTAAACCAGAAGCTTCAGGTCTTTAGATCTACCTCAACAAATGCTTTTTTGTTCGAAGATCGGGTATCAAATTTCATAGATCCATGCTTTGATACCATTGAAAAGTCCATAACACAAATTATAAGTGATTATTCAAAAAAAATATTCAAGAACATAAAGAAAATTGTAAAGAACTTGAAGTAAAAAAGAACATAGGAGATTTGTTTCGGCCGAAGCCCTAAAATTTCAATGACAAAGTCACATAATCTCCGGTTGAGCATCCATTAAACTGGATAACGCTCAATTGTACTAGAAACACCAAAAATTGTACAAGATCAAATTTAGTTACAGATCTACAAACGTAAACTCTAAACAAACACTTATCTTTCAGGATATTCACAAATCTGTACCAAATGATCACCAAGAACCACACAAGAACATCAACCCTCCAACCAAAAGATTAGAACACTCGGCCCTAACGAATTTCACTCAGAAATATACAAAAGGAGGAGAAGACTATACATATTATACTCTAGAATGAGGCATTCAAGTCATAAAGAAAACCCAAGATACCAAACCCTAGTATTTTCTCACAAATTGCACACTAAAGCCAGAGTCAGAGGAAACTGAACCGTCTAACCAAGTAGTAAAAGGATCCAGAAGCCAGAGATCAAGGGCGTAGAGCACGCCAAATGTCAACCATCTAAGAATAGTGCAAGACACTTAAAGAAGTGTCAAAATAGCCCAATACGTTTTTAATAAAACTAGTACTTTCACCCGTGCGATGCACGTGAATATAGTTGTGATAGTGATTTCGATCAAAATTTATGAAAATATATTAATTATACAATAATATCAAATAAAAACATAGTACAATAACATTTTAATAAAAAATATTATCGAATTCAAAACTTTAAAAAAAATAATCAAAATAGGAAATGCAACATTTACAAAACTAATAAAAAATAAGAAATTATGATCATTATAAGATTTTTTTTCTTTTCTTTTTAAAGTTGTGTCTCTTTAAAAAAATAGTTTTATTTACTATTTATTTGATTGTTAAACTTTTTTTTTTAAATAAGTTACTTTTATCTTTCTTTCTTTTTTTTTTTTTTTTTTTGTTTTTGATATATTAAATTATTTTGAAATAAAATTAACAACCATAAATCTATATTTGCTTTGAATTGGTAAAGAATATTGTTTTTATATTTTTTGTTTATTTAATTTTACTCTAAATAAGTAAAAGTTGTTTTATTTCTAAAATATTTTTTTTAAGAAAATTTTCTGATCTTTGAAATAATTATTTATTTTTTAATTAAAATCGATTCAACTCCGGTTCAACCCGATTCAATCTTCTGACCTTTAACCTGTTGCCTCTTTCAGGTCGAACTATTTCAGATTTTCTGAACACGGAGTATTATATAACTTAAATTATATAATTTAAAATGAAGTAAAAAATATAAAGTAAAAATTTGACATTTGATCTTTTGGACGATTTTACAAAAAATGTTTTTACAGTTTGTTCTCACATGTTATATTGTATTAAACTTCTTGTTGAGATCTTCGATTTGACCCCTATATTTCATATTTCTCGACTACAAAATAATACAATAATGTGTATGGTTAAAAAAATGGTTTGAGAAATCGTGTGGTTTATAAAATGGTTAATAAACCATTTTTGCAAGTTTATCGAATACCATGCTTAAACATAATTTTAATACTGATAGTTATCCATAGGATTTTTCAAATACATTTCAATATGCGAGAGTGATTACTTCTAACTCTTGTTAATTTTCATTACATATGACGAAAAATTATATTCAATCAAGTCGGAAATTATTCGATTTGAAAGAAAATTTCTGGATTAGTCATCTAATTTTTTATTTTTTTATATAGTCTAATTGGAAAACTTATAAAAAAAAATGCACAATATAAGAAATGTTCTTAAGTTCTTTATACTAAAACATTTTTCGTTCTTTAAACTAAAACATTTTCGGGTTATTTAAATGTTTTTCAACACATTTTATAATATAATTTTACATCTTTAGAAATAATTTAATGTTACTTTACCAAATTAGTTACGCTATGATTAAGATTTAAGCAGAATATTATTTAATAATTTTTTTAAATTAATTAACAAAATTTCTAAATTACGGATCTTGAATATTGTTTTATAACAACAGAGAATTATCTATTTATTTTTTAAATTAGACTTATGATACTTTTGATGTAATTTTTTCACATTTTTCACAAAAAAAAAAAAAAAAATGAAGTTAGGATACATAATAAGATTAATAGTCATATTAAAATCAATCATCCTATTAAGTAAAAAAAAATCAATTTTAAATTGTCCTTTTTTGAAATTGGAACAAAGCATCTCTGTTTGACAAGATATTTTTAAACAACACGCTTTTAAATTATTTTTTAATCACACATATTTTTTCTCTCCACTTTTCAATCACTAACTTTTACCTCAAAACATCACATTATTTGTTTTTAAACAAAAAATTTTAACTTTCATTATTTTTTATATAATTTAATATTGATCAAAATGGTTTTTTTTTTATTTTTTTATTTGGGAATAAATTCATGTAGTGCTCAAAAATGTAATTCAAATTTGTAATCATTATACTTTCCAAAATGCAATCATTTTTTATTTATTTTTTAATTCTTGTACTTTTAGCAAAACCTTTCCAAATTTAACAAGTACATTTTGGCAGGAAAGTGTGTTATAATATATATATACACTACAAGAAAAAAGTTCTATACCGACGACAAATTACGATGACAAAATTGTCGTCTCTATATGTAAGGTCTGCAGAGACGCCAAAACATATCGTCTCTATAGGCTACTACAGTGACTACAAAAATGTCGTCGCTATAGGTCTGACCTACAAAGAGGACAAAAAATGTCGTCTCTGTAGGTTAAGATTACAACAACGACATTTTTCATCGTCTCTATAGATTAGGCTTATAGGGAGGACAAAAAATGTCGTTTTAGGTGCATCCTATAACGATGACATATTTTGTCCTCTCTGTAGATTAGGCCTATAGAGACGACAGTTTGTTCATCGCTTTTGATTGGGTAATAGTGAAAAAATTAGTTGTTGCTACCGACCCATGAAATTTAATTATGGCGCCTTAATTTTGCGACCAATAATTCAGAACTTGTAGCGACGACATAAGTCGTTGCTATAGACCCACTATAGACCTAATCAGGTCAAAACGCATTAGCAAATACTCTAGGGGGTTTATTCAATGTAGATGTTGAATTACTTTTAAAGATTTTAAAGGATGTGAAAAGCTCAGGTGTATTTAATTTAGACTTTAAAATTTCCACAAAAATTTTGATGTATTTAATATAGATTTTAAAGGACTTTCTAAAAGTCCATAAAAGTCATGGTATATTGTATAAAGACTTTTAAAAATCTTTAAAAGTCCCGTGTTATTCAAATTATCAATGATTTTTAAAGACTCTTACGAAATCCTCTATGTACTAACTTCTAAGCATAAAGTACAATCAAAAAATCTCTTTATTTGTCTCTCATTAACCTCCAAGATTTTGAAAGACTTTTATAATAAAAAAAAAGAATTCTTTTAAATTGTAATTTTATTTATTCAATATTTTTCTTTTTTCATATTATTTTTAGAAACCTTAAACATTTGACTAAACAAATCATTATTTCTCTTCTCTTCAACTTTTTGTATTTTTGTATTTTAAATATTTTTTCTTTATATTTGGACTCTCTCTTTTTTCATCGTTTTTTTCAATTTTTTTATGAAAATAAATCTAACTAAAATTTCATAAGATCTTATAGAAAAATAATAAATAAATTGTATCAAAACAAGTAGTAATAAGTAAAGTGATTCTAGAATTTTCTTTATAAACTTTTTTATGAACATAATACAATTTTTATGTCGATATCAAACGCGATTTTATTTTCCCCCCATTTTTTTAATCAAAAATGTTTCTCTGTCTTAAAACTATTTATATTTCTCACGCTGTATTTTTTTTTTTGTAATTCACTTTACATATAATTATTATTAACGATTGATATTCACATCATACGAAAATTAATCTATTAGCGTTTAAGTTTTTCAATTAAAAAATAAAAATCTGTAAAAGTCTTTAAAAGTATTTGAAAGTCTTTTAAATCAATCTATAAAAGTCTTTGAAAGTACATGAAAGTCTTTTAAATAAATGTCCACGAAAGTCTTTAAAAGTCTATATAAATCCATAAAAGTTAATCAAATTCAATAAAATCCATTAAAAAAAGTTCATTGAAAAAAGTCTTTAAATATCTTTCAAAATTCCAATAGAATAAGCCCCTGAGTTCATTTCTCAACATTCTGCCTCCTTTTGCCTTCTTCGTTAATTTCGCCTCCTCCAGCTTTCTCAGTTCATTTCTTCAATTCATTAGTATTAACATTTTCATATTATTTACTTATTTTCGATTTCACTAATGAATTTTTTGTGTTCTAATTTCTTGGTGTGCAGATATTTTGGCTCTTTCAAGAACCAATTCCAGTTAGTCTTCATCAAAAGGTATGTATCTTATGTTGAAACAATTGATTATAGATGTCTCCGCCCACTTTATTGTTCGGTGATTAGAGTATTATGTAAGGATTTTAATCAATCGTGTGGGCTTATATGTGAATTATTGTGTATTGAATAAAAGGCTATCAATTTTGGATAAGCCCATTTAAAGTGATCTAATAAGGATTTTATATATATCGGACTTTAATGCATCTAATTAATGTATGGGCTTTTATGTGTAGATACCAGGCCATTACCTAATTCATGATGGGCCGGATTAGGTTAACTGGCAATATAGTATATAAAGTCGGTTATGGTCCCTGAATCCTACGTATTGTTCATTTCTTTTGACATCCCATCATCAGAGAGAAAATAAGGACTACGTATCGATTTAGAAGATCCAAACACCGTAATCGATCATCGTGAACCATGTTTGATTAAGGTACGCTTCCGCTTCAGTTATTTAATTCTTGATAATTCAGCATGATGATTTTGGATCCTGGATAAATAATTTATCTGTGAATAAATTTCTAACAAGTGGTATCAGAGCCAATCATCAAGTTGGATTTTCAGATCTGTGTTTAATAATACGATACGAATTTGGATTTAGAAAATCTATATAATGGCTACAGCCTTTACATGTAAATCTGGAAATTTGCCTTGGTTTTCAAATGATTTTTTGGACTGAATTTTGATTCTGAATCGGGTTGTATGTATTTGCCAAAACAATGAATCTGATTTTGGTTGTTGAAACATTTGGGATTTTTGTTTTCTTTTTTGGCATAATGATTATGGTCGTATTTCTGAGATTTCAAAACATGAAACATGAATATGGGTTCATTTTCAACTGTGATTTATGGATTCAAATTTATTGTATAGAATCTGTCCATACATACTTTTCGAAATCAGGTATGAATTCAGATGAATATACGAATTGGGTATGGATTGTGAAAACTTTGCTGACATTTTTGGCTGTGAATTTGTAATGTATCGTGTATGAATGATGTTGGGTATGGTTGAGGAACCGCCGGTAATGGGCACCGCGCGAAGGGCAGCCGGGCGCCGCTTGTGCGAGTGGTTCCTCTGCTATGGTACGCGCAGCGCTGCGATTGGCTGCGCGTGGCACTGCAGGAGCAACGAAGGAGGCTGCAGTCGCGGCGTCAGCGGGCGCCGCTCGGTGGAGACGAAGCCGCACCGGTAGTGCGCCTCGTTCTCCGGTTTTTTGGAGGCGGCGACTAGGTTCAATTGAAACCCTAGTAGCTGCTGTAATCGATTTTGGGACAGGGACTATTGGTTGGAAATTTGAAGCCTTCAGGGACCACAGTGCAATTTTTGAATTTTTTTTAATTTGCATCTCAGGTCCTCTTTGGTTGTGTGATATAAAACTTAAATCCTAATGTTATAAGATTATTTAAGTTGGCCCTTAAAGTTATGGAATTTTATGAAATCAGCCCTAAATTTATAAAATTATTAAAGTTGGGCCTCTAAAGTTAAGGGTTTTATAATTCAGCCTCTAAAGTTTGAAAATTTTCTAAAACAGTCATTAAAGTCTGAAAATTTTCAAAATTGGTACATTTAAGATTAAAGGTATAATATTTCAGCCCCTAATGTTTGAGAATCTTCAAAATTGGTCCCTAAGCTTGAAAATTCTCTAATTTGGTCCCTTAAAGTTTGAAAATTTTCATTTTCAATCCCTAAAGTTTGAAAATTTTCTAATACAGCACCTAAAGTTCTGAAATTCTTTAATTTGTTCCTTAAAGTTTGAAAATTTTCTAATTCAGTCACTAAAGTTTGGAAATTTTCAAAGCTGGTCCTTAAAGTTTGAGTTTTTTTTTTAAATTAAGTCCCTAAAGTTTGGGAATTTTCTAAATTGGCTCCTAAAGTTTGAAAATTTTCAAAATCAACCTTTAAAGATTGAAAATTTCCTATTTTGGCCCTCTAAAGTTTGATTATCTTTCAAATTGGGACCTAAAGTTTAGAACTTCTCTAAATTGGCCAATAAGGTTTTGGAAAAATTGTAATTTAAGCCCTTCAAGCTTAAAATTTTACATAATTGGCCACCTAATGTTTAAGAATATTGCAATTTGATCATCTTAACTTAAGGATTGCTTTATTCTAAAGTTTTGAATTCTATAATTCAAATCCTAAAGTCAAATATAGATGCAAATCAATGAGTTTCAGTTTCAAATCTTGGTACATCGGAATCTTTTGAGAGATATAATATTCGAAAGTAAGTTAGTTGAAGCAACATGTTGCCAAAGCAACCTCTCTTGTTGATATTAATTAACTTTGAATATTAGAAGGTATTTGTGTGTGTTATTCATTGCGAATATTGATCGGCCCAAAGGAAGGTCAATATTTGGCTCGAATTTCACATGCACCTGTGGTGATAAACACGTGGCAATTATTTGGTTTAACGTGTGACCAATAAATCGGTCCAAAGAAAGGTTTATTGGTTAACATGTCTTATTGCCAGTGTTTGATCACTACACTAAGGGAAAATTAGGTGTTTGTGTGTTATCTCGTGCGGATATTGATCGGCCCAAAGGAAGGTCAATATTTGGCCTGAATTTCACATGAACTTGTGGTGATAAATACATGACGGTTATTTGGTTTTACGTGTGATCAATAAATCGGTCCAAAGAAAGGTTTGTTGGTTGACATGTCTTACTGTCAGTGTTTGATCACTACACCAAGAGTACCACTTACAAGTCAATATTTCTGTCCAAAGACTAAATATTGATGTTGTGCTAGGTATCTTGTGATGGGCCCTACCATTATTTGAAAGTATGATTTGCATAATAAGGTACTTATGTGAGCTATTTTATTTAAGTGTCCTCTATTCAGTTTCAAATTCTGCTAGTAGTATATCTACAAGCTCAAATTTAATCCCTATATTTATGGAACAAACTTCAAGGATCAAAACAACAACGTTAACTTTTCGTTGGCTGCATGGATCTAGACCGTGTACTAAGGATTGAGCAACCTGCTCCTCTTACGGATGAAAGTTCATCTAATCAAATGAGGAACTTTGAGAAGTGGGATTGCTTAAATTACGTGAGTCTCATGATCATTTAAGTGCGGCATTCCGGAAGCCTTTAGTGGCATAGTATCTGAAGAGGTAAATGATGCAATGAATTCCTTGCCGAAATTAAGAAACGTTTTCCGAAAAACGATAAGGCTGAAACAAGCACGCTTATGCAAAGCTTGATTTCAATAAAGTATAAAGGCAATAGGAAAATAAGGGAGTACATCATGTAGATGTCTCACACTGCTTCAAAACTTAAGGAACTAAAACTCGACTCGTCTAATAACTTGCTCGTGCATTTGGTATTGATATCGCTTCATGCGCAATATAGTTAATTTAAGGTTAGTTATAACTGTCAAAGTAGAAATGGACTCTCAATGAACTCATTTCATAGTGTGTAAGCTTCTTGCACAATTCAGTCAATTTAAGGTCAGTTGTAATCAAAGGGAGAAATGAACTCTAAATGAGTTCATTCTATTTTGTGTGCAAGAGGAAGAAAAGTTGAAGTAGGACAGAACTGAAATCACTTGGCAAACACCTCTAAAGATAAGGGCAAGAAAACAAATAAAGAAAATAAAGTTGTTAAGGGGCTATTAATTTTATAATCCCACACTTAAGTCAATTTTTGAAACGGGAACTGCAACAATTTTGAGGAAGTTGAGTTTGGGGGGAGAAATAAGGTTAGAGATATTGTTCTTAAGGAATAAGTTGAGGAAGGATCAGTTTCGATTCCTATTATTGCTTTTGACAACGTGCAAGTTTTTATGCATGTCATTGATCAAGAAGACTATTCGAAACCTCAACTAGACAATGTTGAAGAACCTCCCATCCAAAATAAAGTAAATTTCAGAAGTACAAACTCAACAACCTCAATAACTAAAGCTATTAAGGAGATCCACGAGAGAAAGGGAAAAAATGCTATTCCGGATAATTTAAATTATATTTTTCCAAGAACATAAGGAAATAATGGAATGGTGGAAGATGGTCCAATCAATTCCATCAGGCCATGCAGGGTTCTAACTCTCAAAAGTGGATTGATGCCATAAATAAGGAGTATAAGCATATGCAAGACAATAAAATTTGAGATCTTGTCCCATTACCATAAGGTACGAAGCTCATTGGTCTTAAATGGATTTTTAAACCAAGAAGGATTCGAAAGGTAATGTGGAAAGATATAAGGTTCGTCTTGTATCTAAGGGCTTTACACAGAATAATGACATTGATTATAAAGAGATTTTCTCTTTGGTTTCTACAAAAGACACTTTCAGGAAAGTTAGGTTGTTGTACATTTTGACCTCGAGTTACATCAAATGGATACTAAGGTGGCGTTTCTCAATGGCGACATTGATGGGACGATCTATTTGGTGCAATCAGAAAACTTTGTGTCAGTAGACCCAAAGCAAATGATTTGCAAATTAAAGAAATCCATTTATGTGCTCAAACCAGCTTCTCGTTAAGGGTAATACAAATTTCATCAAGTAATTATCTCATTTGGTCTTGAAATTAATGCTGTTGATGGTTGTGTGTATTACAAGTTCAGTGGGAGTAAGTATATTTTCCTGGTTTTATATGTTGATTATTGCTTACCACTAATGATATAGGTATGTCACATAAAATTATGAGATTTTTTGTCAAGGAATTTTGAGATTAAAAATCTTGGTGACGTCTCTTTTGTATTAGGAATTCAGATACACCGGGATTGTTCTCGGGGTATTCTTGAATTGTCACAAAAGGGGTATATCGATAAAGTACTTAAGAGGTTTGGCATGTAAGACAGTAAATCAGGGGACAGCCATATCGCTAAGGGAGACAATTTAGTCTCAACTGATGCCCGAAAAGTTATCTTGAAGTTAAAGAAATGCAGAGGCTCCCATATATTTAAGCTATAGGGAATCTAATATATACTCAAATTTGTATGCGTTCGGATATTGCATACGTTATTGGGATACTAAGGAGATATTTAAGTAACCCTGGGATGGATCATTTGGAAAGCAGTCAAACATGGGTTATAAGGTATTTAAAGAGAACAAAAGATTACATGCTCACATACAGAAAATCGGATCAGTTGGAGATCATATGGTATTATGATTCCGATTTTTACTAGATGCCAAGAAAGTAAAAGATCCACATAAGGCTACATTTATCTGCTGGTTGGAGGAGCTATTTCCGGATGGAGTGCTTAACAGACACTTTAGCTTCTTTCACTTGACAGCACAGTTGTAGCAATTTTGGGGGCATCTAATTATGGAATATAGCTGCGAAATTTTGTCACAAGGCTGCGTATTCTGTATGGTATAGAAAGACCACTAAAGTTATATTGTGACAATAACTCAGCAGATTTATATTCCAGTAACAACAGGAGCTCAACTAAGTCAAAATACATTGACATAAGTTCCTGGTTGTGAAGGATACAGTTCAGAGTGGACACGTGTCAATAAGAGCACATTGGGACAAACTCCATAATTGCGGATCCGCTTACTAAAGTATTACAACCCAAGGTCTTTCATGAGCACAATACTCATATGAGTGTTGTATTTCTTGAGGATATTCAGTTTCAGTGGGAGTTTGTATTTTGGGTGCATTAGACACATTTATTGTCCTTTTGGATACAGTTTAAAGTTAAAGTTATTTACAGTTGTAAAGTTTCAGGTTTATTATCTCTGAACTTGTTTGATGATGATTTCACTAAGGTTGGACCAGTTGGAAATAGGCATGTTGAAGATCACATTACATGTAATTTTCATGCTATACATCCATACTTGATCAATGTCATTCAGTTATGTCGATATACGTGACCATTGATAGATTTAGTTACGATTAATGTAGCGAAAGCCGCTTTGATCCTATGTTGATATAATTGATGGACCGGATTGTTTGGGGATGCATTCAGTAATGATAGAAAAATTCTGAGTACTCATAAGGTTATGATTGATACACAATTGTAAGGTTACACATATAACCCAAGTGGGAGATTGTAAGGATTTTAATCAATCGTGTGGGCTTATATGTGAATTATTGTGTATTGAATAAAAGGCTATCAATTTTGGTTAAGCCCATTTAAAGTGATCTAATAAGGATTTTATATTTATCGGGTTTTAATGCATCTAATTAATGTATGGGCTTTTATGTGTAGATACCAAGCCATTACCTAATTTATAATGGGCCGGATTAGGTTAACTGGCAATACAGTATATAAAGTCGGTTATGGTCCCTGAATCCTACGTATTGTTCATTTCTTTTGACATCTCATCATCAGAGAGAAAATAAGGACTACGTATCGATTTAGAAGATCCAAACACCGTAATCGATCATCGTGAACCATGTTTGATTAAGGTACGCTTCCGCTTCAGTTATTTAATTCTTGATAATTCAGCATGATGATTTTGGATCATGGATAAATAATTTATCTGTGAATAAATTTCTAACATATTATGCTTTGGGTTTTGTTCATTAATACACTGCCTCTCCTACTCCAAATACATAGATTTCTCCCACAAAGGAAATAAAGTAAGGATTTGAGAAGCCCTCGAGTCATAGAGTGAAAGTTGATGTTTCTATTCTATTAATATTAAAACCTTTGTAAGAGTTTCATAATTTTTCTCTGTTTAATTTGAGATTAGAGGGGGTTGAAAAAATTAGGAATGGGAAAAAAGATGTTGAGTTTCTGGGTATTTTTATGCTCATTTTTTTTCGTTTCGTTGGGTTCCTTCAAATCTTATGGCAATTTTTCTTTTTTTTCCCCCTTCTTATGGCAATGTTGTTTTGATGGAAAGAATGTCACTTTATCATTTGATGCTTGTCTGCTTTATAATTTTAATTTTTTAATACTGTTGATGCTGCTTTTACTTGGCTGTTGATTGCTATAATTTTCTTGCTGGTGACCATGTCTTAATACTTGAATGTTGTCTTAAATCACATTGGAAATCTAATTTTTACCTGACTGTTATCTTTACTTGGCTAAAATTTTTGAAGTTAAATGTGAGTTTTAGAAGGTTGGTGGAGTGAAAGTAAAGATGTGGATATGCTGTTAAATGGTCTTGCAGCTCTTCATTTGGGATGCTCTTCGCTTTAACACTTGAACTTAGGTATAAATGTTAATGCTCTTCACCATAGCTAGCTTTCCTTTGTAATCGTTTTAACAAGTCCAATATCTAATAAAATTGTTGGGTTTTTTTTTTTTTTTTGTCCAATTTTAATGGTAATACTAAGTTTTATCTACAAAATACTCCTGTGATGTTATGTTATCACATCCAGTTTTTCTTTTGAGATGGAATATCAAAGTGACTTGTTTTTTATTAGTAATTAGTTGTCAATAGTTGATAATTTGTTATTTTTTCTTCAGTGTTTCATAGATGGAGATGGATGTATCTTCCAAATTTTACTGGGACTCGGTTTCGTTAGTTTTTAGTTCTAATTTCTGAATCATTACGGTATTAATTCATCTTAGTTGCTTGCACAGAGTGATGTTGCAGTTTAGTGCATGGGCTCTCAGAACATCACAGTGAATGTCTTTCGTTTCCCTTCGCTGATAGCACCAGTCAAATGTACTGTATTTCCTTTCGATTGTTTAGTAATCAAAGGGTTTTTTTTTTTTTTTTTTTGTAAAGTAATTTTGGTTTCAACAATTTCAATGTTGTTTTTGATATTTATTGATTTTAATATTATATTCGATATTTTATTATTAATTCATTCAAATTGTTGTTATCTATATAATTTAATTAAATTACAAAAATAAATCGCCATTTTAATAAACAAATTATGTATTTAAAAAAATGAAATTTAATGTACAACAACGAAAAATGTCGTCAATGTAGATTAGATCAAGAGAGAGGACAAACGTCGTCGCTGTTGATTTAATATACAGAGACGACTTTTGTCGTCGCTGTAGATTAAATCAAGAGCGACGACAAATGTCGTCACTGTAGACTGATCAACAACGAGAATTCTACTTTCATCGCAAAAAATCAATAGGCATGAGGAGCCTTATCAAGGAGCATCAGGTCTCGGGAAGTGAGCAAATAATCTGAAATAAACTTCTACCGAATATTCCAAGATCAAAGATTTCGAAATTCCTTTCATCCCAAAGAAAGTATAGGATTCTTCATGAAACGGAAGATATTCATAAACAAAAATAGAAAACAAATGACGTAGAAGGTTTTTCAAGCATGACAATATAGTAAACTTGTTAGATGAATCATGAGTTTTAAATGTATTATTTTATATTTGTATTTAAATATTTAATTAACTCCATCGTGGTCATTTACAACTTCGTTTATTAATAAGTTAGTCTCATTCGATTTTCATTTACTAAGAATTTCAGTCCAACTGTGAAGTTAAAGGTTACAATGAGATAGAGACGTAACAAATTTTATAAAAAAAAAATTAATCATTTTCACTTTATCCAAAAAAATTACAAATTCTTTTGATTTTAGTTTTAGGACAACCAATTAAGACCATAAAAAAAATAAACAATGATCAAAGATCGGTTTTTCGATTCTAAAGGCAGAACCGAGAACTGAACCAAAAACTAATTGGTTATTGGTTCCAAAATCGATTTCCTATTTTAGTTTTTTAAAATCATACAGTTCTGATTCGGTCATATCGATTCCGATTTTTTTTTGCCCACCCCTATCTCCTTGAGTGACTCAACAAAAAATAGATTTCAATTAAATTATACACATTGTTCAAAGACATCTTATGTTTCATAGTGATAAACACACATTCTCACTCGCAGCCTTGAGTGACTCAACAAGCCACATCGAGGGTGGATTCTGGTTTATTCACTATAACAATGGAAGGCACCTTGTATTAACCAATTAATCCGAATTTAATAAATTGCTTCCAAATTTATATTCCTTTTGATTGACTCAATAAAGGATGTTTTTTTGGTTAAGTCCGACCTATTGTTCAAAAGTATCTAATACTTCATAATGAGAAACATATCTACCATTGAGTAGCCTTGAGTGACTCAACAAGCTAACATCGATACCAAACTTTGATTTTTCATTATAACAACGAAAAGCAAATGACTTAATATATTTTTTAACTGAGAGATTTGGTCTCATCATTCCTATGTATATAAACTAACATCAACCATGCAATTAATCATACATACAATATTAATGTGGATGATTATGGGCAATATCTATAGTCTTCTTGAGCCATGAAGAAGACTAGTCGGTCAATTCGTAGGGGACATTGCATTCGATCATCGAATGCTAAATGCAATAATCTTCATCTGTTGTTGCAACATGTATCTTATACTAGTTGTCTTCTTGTGGCCAGCTTCAACCTGTATCCTTTAATTGTTTGCACGCAAGCCTGTATCAAAGGACGCGCAGACCCATATCTACAAATTAGAGCTCGCAGGCCCAAATAAATTAAATAATATGCACGCAAACTCAATTAAATAATAATAGGCTCACATGTCCAACCAACAAAAACAGAATAAATTAACCATCCAACAAATCACATTAGTCGAGTCATAACCATCCACTAAATACACATTCATCATATAAATGTATTATAATATAATATCTAATATTATATAAACAAATTTAAAGTTTCTAGCAATTTAGGTCGTTTGAATAATTTAGATAAAATGGATCGGAACAATAATTAATTAACCAAATTAATTAATTAACTTTAGTTAGCTGGTCTTATTTAATTAAAATCATATTTTAATCAAATACCAACTTAGAGTCCAACTCTAATTCCAAATGAGGCAAATTAAATTAACATCTTAATTTAGGATAAGACTCCTAAAATAAAATAAAATTCAATTTAGCAATTAATTAATCAAATTAATCAACTACTTTAATTGACGAATTTATTTAATTAAATATCAAATTAGAGTCCAACTCCAATTTCAAGATTATAGGGTTAATTGAATTTAGGATCAAATCCTAAATATGATTAAATTAATAATCAATTAATCGAATTAACTAATTATTAAATCTAATTTAATTAAAATCAAATTTTAATTAAAGACTAAATTAGAGTCCAAATTCTAATTATAAAATTAAGGCAAATTGAATTAACATTTCAATTTAGGATAAAATTCCTAAATAAAATAAAATTCAATTTATGGTTAACTTTATATATTTTGTTAAAATTCAATTTTAACAATAATTTGAAAGTCGTGAATTTTAAAATAAAATTTTGAATTTGGTCAAAATTAAAATTATGATCAAAGTCTTAAATTGAGTCAAACCAAATTGAAAATCCAATTTAAAATTCCATTCGAAAAATTGCATTCTGACCCCATTCTCCTTTTAAAATAAAACTTTGACCCTTATCAGTTAATTGCAGACAGGGGCTCGTAATTTCATAAATTGCAAAATAGCCCCACCCCAAATCTAAACCCTAATCTGAAAATTGCAACTTGGGGCTTAAAATTTTGTAAATTGCAGGAGAGGCCCCCGCCCCAAAATCCTCCAACCCGTTTGAAGATTCTTCCTCATTTGGCTTGCTGCGTTGGCACCCTACCGGCGCCACTTCTGCTTTGCAGAGTGTACCGCTGCCATCTCCGCAGAAGCAGCGCGATGCCGCTGCTACGGCAGAGCTCCCGCCGCTGCAATCGAGCAACCACGCAGCAACATTTGAGCTGTTGTTGCAGGCAGCGATGCTGCCAAGAATTGCCCCTCATGCAGCGTACGCTGCTACGTCACAGCAGCGTTTCAGGTCAGCAATCTTGCCTCTCATGCGGGGCAGTAGCGCTGCCCACTCAAGGCAACCCTTTTCTGCTCAGGCTATGCCGCCGCTGGTGGTGGCAGCGCCTGCTTCTCCAATCCCTTTTTCCGATCAAAAATATATTTTCTTTTCTCAAATCAGAGTTGGACAAGAAAAGTAAATTTTCGCAAGAGCCAGAAAAATGAAAACCAATTTCAATTATATTGAATCCATCAAAGTATTAAACAAATTCTAACAAGTAATAAGGTAAGCTCTAATACCACTGTAAGGTTTCGGGTAATACATGTACAGCGAAAATTAAATAGACTCTGAAATCATAGTCCTGATCTACCTTGCACTTAGATAAAATTTGTGATAAATATGATATCTTTGATGAACGTCGTAAATCTGAAATCTGAAACAGGATGTACAATCTTGTCACCACCAGCTGTCCAATTGTCCAGTCTCTAACAGAAATCCGCACAGCGAATTGAATCTGAAACTTCATCAATCTTCAACTATTGGAATAGACTTGAGAGAATTGAATTTTCTCTTTGTACTAACAAGAAAAAAACCTAGTGCTAGAAAAGCAACTCTCTTGATTCTCTTACAACTAAACCTGATTCTTGTAGGTTTAAGTAATACCCTAATTAGGGTTAAAATAGCAGGCTTGGACCATTCTTGTACAACAAGTAACCCAAGTCCGGCCCCTTGAACACTATTCCAACAACATCTAGAGTCATGCGTAAGTAACTGATAAAAGTACATGAGAGACAATTGCATGTAACGTAGACATGAAAATTCTTGCACCAGGTAATGTTAATTACTCACTTTTCTTTACACAGTGCATATTGGAAAGCAAATAGGGCTCAGAATGAAAGCAGAATTAAAAGTGAGGTGTTCTATCACATTTATTGCTTCTAGATGCACATCAATATTCTTACTAAGCAAATTTCATTCATTTCCGGCTCAGAATCCAAATTGAAATCTAGAATGTAACGTGCCACCAAGAAGCACACAGAAAAGGGGACTCCAATTTTCAGAACCTCAATTTCAATTGTTCAAAGTTTGGACGGAGAATATTATGACTAACTACAGACTAGGATAAATATGGTTTTTGAAGAGTGTGATTCCCAAATGCGACTTTGGAAGGAGATTTTAGTAATATTCTTGGATAGCCATACGTGGCAACCTCACATTTGTTAACCTTGGTCTCTCCCGAGTTGTGCTTCTTTATCAAGGATGGACTGTTGGATCTAATTCTATGACTGAGATTGGTTGAGTACTTTGATATGACCTTTGGCCTGGCTTTGGACAATTTATTTATTTAGGTTAGAGTTTTCTTGAGAAAAGTTTTTTATCTCTCTAGTCACACCTCGAATCTTCATCTTCTTCCCTCCTATTCTCTGATTTCAAGCCTTGGCTGACCTTTGAAAAATTGATGTGCTGCAGTATACTTATGCCAATGATAATGGCTGGGTTGTATTTTCTCTGTATAGTTGGTTAGGGTTTGATTTTCTTCTCTGTTAGGAAAGTAAATCAGTAAGAGAACTTCTCTGGTCTAAGGACAAAATCACGATCTGATTTTGGGTTAATGTACTCTATTCCCTGTATGGAAGACAGTTGTTGCACATAGTGTTTGGACTGATCTCTGATCCCCATAGTAGGCTATTGCCGAATTGGGTGAACAATTCTTGTGTTCTTATTCTCTATTTCTTTATTTTAAGTGTACGGATCAAACAAGTATAGTAGAATAAATTATGAGTCCAATCATCGTAACCACAAGGATTGATATTTTCTAAATTACTAACCTTAACCGAAACGGGAAATAATCAAGTTGGTATTTATGGTTTAATATCTAAACTAATAACTAAATTGGCTATAAAAGAAAAACTCAATAAAGAAAGCGAATTTCAAAGAATGTTTTGTTTAAAGAATATGAATGTAGTGCTAGAATATTGAATCTACTTTAATTTCCATCTTTTATATATTAGTCTAATTAGTTTTTAACAATAATTTATTTGTAATGAAGATCAATGTTCCTAAATTTTTTAAGATCGTCTTCCAAGTGAAATTAAACATATCCTTGTATGTGACTCGCCTAAATTTCTAAGACGAATGCAAACATATAAGAAAGCTTTAAGGATTCATGAACACTTACGGACTTTATGGAAATTAAAACATGTTTAACGAATTTCTAATCTTTCGAATCTAAAAACACGTCACGCCGAATCATTAAATCACTGCACACATAATTGTAGAAATATGTAATAACGAAATTAATTGCTCAAGACCATAAATTGTTCTTATGTTAAACAGAATAAAAATAAAATATGGAAATTAAAGTATCATCATGATCCTAAAATGACAAATTAGGTAGTATTTATTCTAAACCAACAATAAAATAAGTGTAGAAAACACACTTATCAAGTTTCTTACCAAATCCTTTAACTTTACATCCTTGGACTAAGCTGTGGGATTCTGCTCATACAAATATGCACCTTTTGCACTCCAAATGTTGACAGGTCGTAAATCAATGGTCAGTAAATTAGAACTTGAATCTGATGATAATGAGCTGATGCAGACATATTTTTGTTGACGGACAGTAAATTAGTAGTTTTGTCACGTGCGCTGGCCGAGGAAAAGGTCCATTGTCACACTAGCACCACCATCTGCAACTAAATCACTTCCTCCAAATGAACCAACAACCACCACATGAACCACAACCAACAATCACCACCCCTCCAAATAAACATACATGTGTCGGATCGCCGCTACCGGCGACGAAGACATCGCGACAGTGTTGCTCATCGCCAAGGATTGTGACTGCCGACAGTTATTCAATTGTCGCAATTTACAAAGAGTATAGAGAGAGTAGAGAAAGCTTGGAGAAACGATTTGGGGGTAAAGAAATAGGGTTTATATTGGATTGGTTTAGGATAATTTAATTTTTAATAATAAAATCTTTAATCAATAAATATTAATTGGGTAATTAGTTTATGATATTTAAAAACGTAAATTCTTCATCTTATTATTACAATGTGATCTTTTAAAAGTTGGTTTCCGTGTATATTTTCTCCTATCAATAATGTCATATCTTTTGTATTAAAGTTGCTAGTCATGTTAAAGGGCCTCCAATAAACAAGTCTAGCATGGCCTTTGACATGTATTATTTTCCGAGGAAATTAACTCTAGTACCAACTTACAATTACAAAATTGAATTTTACAGAAAAATATTATATATATGCAATTATAGACATTTCATTAATAAATTTTGGATATTTAGAAATATCATTAAAAATTAAAAGATTTTAAATTAAAAGATTTCCATAATAGATAATGAGAAACTCACGCACCCAGGTGTTACGGCCCCTGATTTAATTCAAAATCATTAATGGATTATGCCTACAACAAAGACTTTCTTAAGATCCAATCCTACACCTCACCTACTGGACGTCATCCATATAGCAGTATCAAGCTCACCGACAACATCTTTATAACGAACGACACCACAACATAGTTTCAAACCGTAAGTGAAGATATTTATCATTGTTCTAATTACAAACTCGCCGCTTTCATTGTCAAAAAAGAATATTGATAATGCCGACTGCAGAATCAAGTAATATTTTGTGATTTTGATTTATCCATTTATCTTCTGAGTTACAAATCCAGGATTTAGTTTCATCATCTCACCAGTGTTCCTCAACAAGACTATGTTTCCAAGGTATGTTAATCCAATCCAAATTTACAGTATATGTAAATAAATGCATTGAAACCTTCCTTAGTTTCTAGCTTTTTTTTCTTCCAAAACTCGTCTTTTAGAAATATCAACTTCATGGAGAATTGGGAAAAATTCAATTCTAGGTTCAGATTGTAAATAAACCACATCTTGATAGATTTTATGAAGTCCTTGTTTCAATCCCACGTCTATTATGGATCATAACAAAAGAATGAAGTAACATGCAAATCAAGCTATGGAGATATTCATATTAATGATGTTGCCAACAATATGATTAATGAAGGATTGGAAGGGATCCTAATCAGATCCAATGTCAGGAATTCGCAACTGACTCATCCAAGACCATTTCCAGGACCACAACTTGGTTCCATTCAGCTAAAGGTTCACAGCTGACTCATCCAAGATGGTGCCCTCATTTTTTCAATCAAACTTATATTCCCTTTTTTACGTATTTAAGGGATTGACCAATTTTTAGTCATACTCATGGAATAAAAAAACGCAATTGAGGCGCGCCTCAAGGCGCTGGGGAAAAACTTTTTCTTGTGAAGCGAGCGCCTCGTTGTTCAAGGCGTGCGCCTCAAGCCTCACGCCTCAAGAGGCGTGAGGCGTAAGCCTCAATTGTAATTTTAAAATTTTAAAACTTGGGCCCAAAAAACAATAATATATATACTTGGGCCTAAAGAATATATAAATCTGGACTTATTTTTTAACCTAATAATACTAGAAAACATGAGCCCAAGCCCTAAACATTTTAAACAAACAAAACCCAAATACCCAACCAGACTTCAATCGTATCTAAGAAGGAACTACAAAGTCAAACACACAGATGAATAGAGACAGTTCAGAATCTTCAGATCATCTCGGCTTCTTCTGTTCTGTGTCAGCCTTCTCTAGTTGCAAAGGTAAACCTTTTTTTCTTTTTTCTTCTTTAACTTTGTCTTCTTCCCTAATCTGTCTCTCATTTTATTTTTATCTCTCGGTTTCTTTTTTTTTTTTTTCCTTCACAGTTATAGAAGAGCAAGATATTGGCCAAACTGTTGCTTATTTCTTCTTCACTTACTACTGCATAAATCAATCAAACAGGTGAGTAATTTTTCCTTCTTTTTTTTCCCGAAAGGCAGATTCTGTTGCTGTATTTTCCATGTATCTGTCCTGCTGTCCATACTCCATGCAAAGTTTATTCATGAACTATAACTGATTGCTTTTATATTATTATATTACACTATTTTTTTTTTCCTTAAGTATTGTTTTGTGTTGATTGAATTGAAAAATGAATTTATTTTATGAGTTATCATAGAATGAAATTGTTGGTCATAGCATTATGTATTGTTATTTCACGTCCTTGCTAAATAGTGTTGTTTTCCGGCACCTTCATGATAAGTTTTTCAATTATGCATTGTTATTTCCCTTGTTTACTGTTTGGTCATAGCATTATGTATTGTTATTTAAGTGTTGTATCATTTTTTTGTTATTTGTAAGATGGGAAAGAACAATAGAAAGGATCTAGCTTGGAAATATGGAAGAGAAATCGACAAATCAGTAGGTGATAAAAAAATCATATGTTTATATTGAATGTATGTTTTGCAACAAAACCATTACGGGAGGGGTCAAGCGGATGAAGGAACATTTAGCATGTACTCACAAAAATGTAGTCCCATGTCCTGGAGTTCCTGAAGATGTTAAAAAGGAGATCCAAGAATATATGAAAGCAGGAAACATGCAAAAACACCTAACAGAACAACAATTTGAAGACATGGTCGAACTAGGTTCTTATCATGGGATTGAAAAAAATGAAAAAGGAGTTGATTCTACGAGAGGCATTAGAGGCCCAATAGACAGGTTTTTTACAAACAATGATGAGGGTGAAGAGATAAATCCGAAGATGACAGCAGCAAATGCAAAAGAGTTGCGAAATAGAGTTTGTTCAGATATTGGTAGATTCTTCTTTGAAAATGCATTACCATTCAACATTATAGAATCTCCCTCATTTATTAACATGTGTCGAGATGGTAGAGGTTTCAGACCCCCAACAGCGTATGAACTCCGGACATGGATCCTTAAAGAAGAAGAAGAGTCGACTGAAAAAATAGTTGAAGGAGTAAAGTCTACTTGGAGAACATCCGGAGTTTCTATACTATCTGATGGATGGTCTGACATGAGGAATAGAAGCTTGATCAATTTTCTAGTGAATACTCCCCAAGGAACGGTGTTTTTGAAATCCGTTGATGCTTCAGATGCGATTAAGGATGCAGATCTCATGTTTAAATTACTTGATGATGTTGTCGAAGAAGTTGGTGAAGAAAATGTTGTACAGGTTGTGACAGACAATGCCAGTAACTACAAAGCAGCTGGGCGAAAATTGATGGAAAAAAGAAAGCATTTATATTGGACTCCTTGTGCTGCACATTGTATTGATTTAGTACTTGAAAAACTTGGAGAGTTACCACAACATAAACACGCATTATTAAAGGCTAAGAAGGTCAGTAACTTCATACATAATCATACTTGGGTGTTGGCCTTAATGAGGAAAATTGCAAAGAAGGAGTTACTTCGACCTGGTGCTACTAGGTTTGCTACGGCCTACTTGACCTTGCAAAGAATGTATGAGTTGAAAAAACCACTACAAGCTATGTTTACTTCCGAGCAATGGGTAAATTCTACTTGGGCTAAGAGATCCGACGGCAAAAAAATCAAGAAAATTATACTGACGGATAAAAACTTTTGGCCTAGTGTGGCGTATGCGTTAAAGACCACAAATCCTTTAGTTAGTGTTTTAAGACTTGTGGATTCAGAACAGATGCCGGCTATGGGATTTATTTATGGGGCCATGGATAATGCAAAAGAACAGATAACAAAAAATTTAGGTGACAAAGAGGGTGCATACAAGGAGATTTGGGCTATCATAGATGAAAAATGGGAGTTCCAATTGCATAGAGACTTACATGCTGCTGGTTATTATTTAAATCCTCGTTGTCAATATGCGGATAATTTTTCAAGGCATCCAGAAGTCGTGGCAGGTTTATACAATTGCATGTTGAGACTTATCCCCAATGCAAAAGAAAGGGAGGATGTAGATCTCCAACTTGATGAGTTTGTAACAAAACAAAAGTTCTTCGGTCTAGAACAAGCAAAGTCTACTTTCACAAAACGTTCTCCTGGTACGTATTAATTCATTAATATATGCACTTAATTTTAGATTTTATTTACCGAGCACTCCTTTTCTTAACTTGAATTAATAATTGCACGTAATATTTTTTTCCTCAGTTGCTTGGTGGACTCAATTTGGTGTTGGTACTCCAGAACTTTCTCGATTTGCAATAAGAGTTTTGAGTCTAACTTGCTCATCTTCTGCATGTGAGAGCAATTGGAGTACATTTAATCAAGTACATACGAAGAGGAGAAACCGTTTGACAACGAAGAGATTGGAGAAATTGGTTTATATTATGTACAACAAGAGGCTCAAAGATCGACATGTACGATTAAAGTCTCTCAAAGATGGAGAAGATCCTTTGGTTGTCAAAGATATTTCATCAGATGATGAATGGATTACTGCTGATGTTGATGATGAAGGACTTGATGCCCAAGGAATTGGAAGTTCTAGCCATACACAAAGTCATCGTAAAAGAAAATGCCCAGATTCAACAAAAGGTATCCGTGTTAGTCTAATTAAAATTTACCTTTATTTATATGGTAACAAATAATATACTAATATTAATGGAACCTTTTTTTTTAATTTATAGATAAGGAGAAAGGAAAGGGAAAGTTGCTATTAGTCGATGAAGAAGATGAATTCATAGAAATTGACAGTGAAGATGATGAAGAAGATGATGGGGAGATTAGATACGATGACGATCCCATGGAAGATGCTACTAGTAGTGATAATGATCAGAGCAAAGCCTTCTAAAAAATTTTAGTTTAACCTTTTTTTAATTGCAAAATGAGTGAAAACATGTTCCCAAACATAATATTTTTTATAGTCGAGTCATGCCTTTTTGTTATAATTTTCTCACCATATGGCATGTCTCTGAACTTTCAAATATTAAATTACTAATTTTGGACAATATATGTAGTTGCTACATCAAATATGAATATGAAGTAGTATATTTTTATTGGTGAAATACATTTTATGATATTAATTTAATTTTTTGTCTAATTTTTTTGATTTGTGGTGAGGCTTACGCCTCAAAGCGCCTCGAGGCTTACGCCTCGCCTCATGAACGAAAAACGCCTCAGTACCTATTTCCGCCTTTTTAAACATTGGTCATACTAGTTTGACGCACGTGTCGTGTCATATATCAACTAAGTATGTAATAACGTGTAGAAATGTCATGTCTTCCTTTGTTTTCATATTTGCATTAGACTTGTAACTTACATAATTAAAGAAAAAAGACTAATTACCAAGAGCATAATAATGATACTTTAATAATGCACTTAGTGGAATAATAACAGCAATAAACTAAGCAATTATAACTAATGTCAATAAGCAGGAATGAGTTAAGAGTGACTAATAGAGGGCCCGACTTACCCGGGATTGCTTAGTAACAAATCTCCAAGTCCAACCAATTGACCAACATCACGACGCTGCTGCTACTTCAGGTGCACACCATGTATATAAATATGATAATTTTGACTGATTAAGAAGATGGTCTCGTGTGTTAGATAGAATCAAATATTTAAGCTAAGATTATGTCTAAATAAAGTTAGCAATGATAACATAACAATTCAAATTATAATCATAACTAAGTCTAGAGCATCTAAATTGTAACATGAAGTCAGTCTAGATGTTGGCATTCATAAGGAAACACAATATAAAACATAAGACTCCCTTCATTTACATCACTTGAAATATAAAGTTCATTAAGCAGATGTAATCTACAAAAGTGAATGGAGAACCATAAACAAAAGAGAAGGAACGTAATCGGAGATAATCAAGGCTACAAACCAAACCAAACCAAAACAAAGCAAAAAGTTGTCCTTATAACACTATTAACAATAGGACAGGATTTTTTCCCAACAAACTTTTAGTTTGTAGCTTTGATATTTTTTAAACACAAAGAAAGATATACTAATCGAGCTTTCTTTTACCCTTGGCACGTTCAGCGAAGGAGCTCATAAGAGGCTGTTTCGTCTCAGATATAACGGTTTGGTGCTACATTTCTGATGACAAATGGAACAATGCTCTTTCGCCAGATGGAGGGTGGTTTTCGTCTGTGTCCTTGGTCTAATCCGTTTCATCTGCACTCATCTATTCCGTCCCATAAATCACACCTTTTACTCTATTAACATGAACCTAGGTGCATAATTTCCTCACATTATTGTAGATATAAACTAAAAGAAGCAAATAAATCTATATCAAACCTATATATAGACAATGTAAGCAAGTAGCTCGGGTAAACTATTTACAAAAATCATCTGCACCAATCATCAGATTACTTGTTATAGTATATTTCCAATATATATTTTTGAAATTTCACAAAGATAATATGGCATAACTATCACCCCATTCCACAACTAACCTCGCCACCATATAGATATATTGAAATCAAGCAACACAAATATTCATAAGTGTGATTCTTACTACTCACCAGACCCTCATCATACACTGCTTTACTATTCCCCATTGCATCCTATGATAAGTGTTTTGCAGTCATAAAAGAGAGTATTTTAATGTTATATATAAGAAACTCAAAGAAAGAGCCTATTTTGATATAACATTGTTCCTAGGATGCTTGCATTTCGAGAAATAGTTGGCAATAATTACCAATAATCACAAGCCTCTGGCTCTCCACAATTATACATTAAAACCTAGATAAATCTTTTGCAGGAAGCGATTAATGTGTAGACTTCAAATTCATAACCTAAAACTTGCTTTGGATACAAACAATTTTATGAGGAAAGAAACTTTCAAATGACTTTCAAAGTCCCAATTCCTCCAATTTTCGACACAATAGCTAGTTAAAAATATAGCAGAAGACTCAATAAACTTGATTATCAAGACCAAGGGCCCAAACAAAGATGTATACATCAACACATAATATTATCTTCTAACCCTTGGAACTCCCCATAGTCATTGCTAGAAATGTTGGTATACATATTATCTTGATTATCATTCCATGAGTGTTGTGGTTCACATGGCTCGTCCACCAGTTGCGTCCTAATGTCATGAATAAAAAAAGATGAAATATATTATGGGGGAGAAAAATAAATATTAAACATGATATTGTCTATTAACTCACCTTGGTTGTAAAGTTGGACAAGTTCTTCTATCATGTCCACTGCGACCACATCCACGACAATTTCGTCGTGATTGGGACATGGCTACCTCCTTCGACGACTTCAGTCGCTTTCCGCACCCTTTCGTACTAACCGGAGTAGGATCGACCACATGTTGAGTACTTTCTTTACCCTTGTTCTTCATCTTACTCCTCCGTATATCACCGCCATCGTCGACATCCCTAACATGCAATTTCAAGTTCTGAAACCAATCCATTAGAAATGTGGTCCGAGCATCGGTCAATGCTCCCTCGTCAACCAACTCTGATGCAGTGCGCGATAACATACCGTGGCATGAAATTAAAGAATTCCCAGTAGATGGATCGACAATTGGTTCAAAAATGGGAATTGCTTTTGCAGTCTGGGTCCATCGATGTAGAATATAATGGTCTGGTAACAGCATAACTTGTTTCTTGATCATAAATGAAAGCATATGTCGACACGGATATCCTTCGGACTCAAATGTCTTATAACTGCATGATGTAATATTAGTCATTGTGAAGTAGGAAACTTCACGTTCTCGATCAAATGTTTTTCCACTCTCAAAACGCCTGACGGAATACATTTTGAGACCCTCGTAATTTGAACTCTTCGAACAAAGATAGTGAGTACTCTGTGCAAGCTCTTTCCGAAAGTGTAGGAAAATTGTCTTTGTATATATGCTGGCCATCTGGACTTCCATTCCGAACGAAGTTGTCATCCGAGGCTGCTCGTTTAGGTCCGTGTGATTTGCAACCAATTCGCCATGTCGTTGGTGAGCCAAGGCATTAGAAAACCTTGTGATGAAATCCATCAACGTATTTTTTTTTTCCATGTATCTTTTGAAGAATGCATGGTTGCTTTCTGATCGCTGACTGCTAGACATCCCTGCAGAAAAGATGTGCTTCACGTATGCTGGTATCCAACGAGCTCTTATTGCATACATATGGCACAGCCACTCGTTATCCCCTAGTGGAGTGGTCAGCATCACTTTAGACCAGCGATGTTCAAACTCGTACGAATTCTCAGACTCCAATATGATGTTTACCAAATCATGGTACATTTCCTTATAAAGTACAGCACCTATCTTCTCTGAAAACTTATTCAAAATGTGCCACAAACAAAATCTATGTAGAATTTCGGGGAATACCTGACTGACCGCTCTCGAAATAGAAACATCTTGATCAGTGATAATGACACCAGGACGTTGTTGTGTTGGCATGGCTTCCAGAAACTTCGAGAACAACCAAATGAAAGAATTCATCTTCTCATCACTTAGTAGGCCACATCCAAATACAATAGTTTGACGATGGTGGTTGACACCAATAAATGGTGCGAACGCCATGGAGTACTTTTTGGTATTGTAGGTCGTGTCAAACACGACAGCATCTCCGAAGTAGACATATGAGCTCCTGGAATCAGAATCTGCCCAAAAACACCTAGCAAAAACTCCATCCTCGTTCGTCTCGTATGCGTAGTAAAAGCTGGGGTCCTTTCTTTTCTCCAGCTCGAAGTATTCTATTAGTGTTTCTGCATCATGCCCAATGTGTTTCCTTTGAATGTCTCTTTGATGGTTCCTAAAATCTTGCTCAATGAAACCAGTCGAAGATGGACCACCAGCATCTATCTCCATGAGCCTGATTTGTTGGCAAGTAGGAATATTTGCTTGTGAAAACTGTTCGGAAAGTGCTTTCTTCGTAGTCAAAACTTCGCGGTGCGAATGTAGTAGGTGAACCTTACTTGGTGTGGAAAGTGAGTGATTATGTGCAAAACAGAACTTGGCGGTGCATCCACAACGAGAGTCTCCGTGCAGCCTTTCTGGCCTTGCTTGAAACAAACATATGACTTCCAGACAACTTCATTCGTTTGTGGATTCTTTCGGCTACTTCCAATACGTGTACTGAACCCAGCTAATTTTGCATACTCATTATAAAAGTTGTACACATCGTCTAGTGTTTCAAACTCTTGCCCAATTCGTGGAATCGCACCAACATTCACTTGTGGTACAAATACACTATCGCCTCCTTCCATTCCGAAACAAAGATGTTGCTAAAAGAAAAAAATTGAAATGAACTTGTAATGAAAGAAAGAAATCCGCTGGAGAAATGTTGCAAGATAGTGAAATGATTTGGTTGGTATAATAATGGCTAAAAAAGATGAGAATTTATAGAAAAAAAACTACATCAAATTTGGAGAATGAAATGACTAGTCATGTAAAGAAAAATATATCAAAATGCGAAATTGAATTGACAAGTCAAGAAACGAAAAATAAAGAAAAGAATTGACATGATAATTCAACTGAAAAAAAGTGTACAAAAAAATTTGAAAAGATTTTATACAAAAATACATCAATGAACGAGATTGATGAGACAATTCATGTAAGGAAAAAATAAAAAAAAAATTGACATGACAATTCTACTAAAAAATATTACACAAAAAAAAGTTAAATGTAGTATATATAAAAATACATCAAAAAAAGATATTGGTTTGACAATTCATGTAAGGAAAAAACAAAGATAAAAATTTGACATGACAAATCAACTGAAAAAGTGTATACAAATAAATTTGGAAAGATTTTATACAAAAATACATCAAAAAACGAAATTGATGAGACAATTCATGTAAGAAAAAAATAATAAAAAAATTTGACATGACAACTCTACTAAAAAATATTACACAAAAAAAAGTTAAATGTAGTATATATAAAAATACATCAAAAAACGAGATTGGTTTTACAATTCATGTAAGGAAAAAACAAAGATAAAAATTTGATATGGCAAATCAACTGAAAAAGTGTATACAAAAAAATTTGAAAAGATTTTATACAAAAATACATCAAAAAACGAGATTCATGTGACAATTCATGTAAGGAAAAAAATAAAAATAAAAATTTGACATGACAATTCTATTAAAAAATATTACACAAAAAAAGTTAAATGTAGTATATATAAAAATACATCAAAATACGAGATTGGTTTGACAATTCATGTAAGGAAAAAACAAAGATAAAAATTTGACATGATAAATCAACTGAAAAGGTGTATATTACAATATGAAAAAAAACAAAAAAATACAAAGCAAAAAAAAAAACAAAAAAAATTAAAAATAGGGACTGTCGGCCAAAGGGCCGACAGCCCTATTTGTGCATAGGGAATTGCGCTTGGAACGCAGGAGAAAGGAAGTGCACCTAACAGATCTTGTGCAAGATTTGGACGGGATGCCGACCACGAAGGGAACACACAGATCGCCGAAAGTTCACTGCAGCTATATTGGCCGACAGATTTTAGGGTTACGAAGGGAAAAGTGTCTCTGTTTTTTGTTGAAAGAAGAAGAAAAGAAGCATATATGAGAAAAGCTTCTACAACATTCAAAAAAACACGAGCTACATATGGGCTAGCTGAGACATAACCGGGTCCACTGAAACGGCTGAGAAAGCCAATATATCAGGAAAAAAAAAAAAAAAACCGACTTTATGGCTTACAAGCGGCTTAAGACACATTTTTGGCTATAATGGCTTGTGAATAGTGCCCTTGGAAAATACTCTTTTATTGTATAGGGACATAATGACTTTAGTGTCCCCAGATAGTTTCGTGCTTTCTATGCGGCTTCTAATTATGTGATGCAAATATATATCTATTTTGGTTCATATACTTAATGAATAAAATGATTGCCTTCATTTATTTCAACGGATCCCATTTAATATTTTTATTGATTTCAACCATTGAAATGTATAAATTTTTTTACTAATTGATAGCTTGTGTTTCTAAAAATCTGCAACTGTTGAAAAATTGATCCTGAACTTTCCACATCTGTTATCAATTCATATTCATCTTAACATGAAGGGAGTTAGAACTTACATCATGCTCACATACATATTTTCTCTTGTGTGCATAGTGTGCACAGGTTGGTCTCGATAGAGTGGTAGATAAGAAGTCGATATTAATGATAAAAGAGAATGACAGAAAGTTCATGGACCTTAATATAATTTTCAGATGAAAACTTCTCTTGAGTACTTTATCAACCAATTAACAAAATGACAATGTTTACTAATACTATTTTCCTGTTTGAGAATGACAAAAGAAGCGATAAAATGATCAAAACGTATTAATCTAGATATACCAAACTGTAAATTAGTTATATGTGGTTTTCAAATTTGTCCCTGCTCCCCACACAAAACTTAGAATGAGCAAGGGCAGTATGGTCATATTAGGAAAGCCCAATCAAGGCAGGTAAAATGGTCAATTCATTAAAATGTATTAATTTAAATGAGTAGGGGAAGGGTGTCAAAATATTAGGCCACGTTCTCTTTGTTGTTTTCAATCCGTTTTAAATTTTCGATTTTTGAAAATATCGAAAACGCGTTCACTTTGCCCATTTTCAGAAATGATTTTTTCAAAATACCAAAAAAATACAAAGGAAACTCAAAACGATTTTATAGCATTTTGGATATTTTGTGGTAAAAAAGTTCAAAACGACCAAAACACGTGTTTTGAATTTATTTTTTTTGTAAATGTGAGATACTTCATTCACTTGAAATTCTAATATTATTTTGCCATTATATATAAATCCATGTTAAGATTTTTTTTTTTGTAATTTTTTTATTTATTATTATTATTTTTTTAAATGTGAGACACTTTCTTCATTTGAAATTATTATGTTATTTTGTCATTATATATAGATCCATATTTAGATTTTTTTTTTTTTTTTGTAAAAGTGAGACACTTTTTTTGACTTGAAATTCTTATATTATTTGGTCATTATATATAGATCCATGTTAAGATTTTTTTTTTTTTGTAAATTTTATTTATTTATTTATTTTATTTTATTTTTGTAAAAATGAGACACATTCACTTGAAGTTCTTATGTTATTTTATCATTATATATAGATCCATTTTAAGATTTTTTTTTTTTTTTTTTTTTTTTTTTGTAAAAGTGAAACACTTCTTTCACTTGAAGTTCTTATGTTATTTTGCTATTATATAGATCCATGTTAAGATTTTTTATTATTTATTTATTAATTATTATTATTATTATTATTTTGTAAATGTGAGACACTTTCTTCACTTGAAGTTCTTATGTTATTTTGCCATTATATATAGATCCATGTTAAGATTTTGTTGGTATGAGGTTAAATTTTTGTTTAGCTGAAACAATATTAATGATGAATTTATTGATATAGAGAACTAACTGATTTATTAACATTAAAATTAATGTAATTCAACAAATCAACCATTTTTTTACATATAAAATATCACAAAATAAATATATCAAAAAATTACAAAGTAAACGCATTTTTCAGTTTTCTATTTTTGAAAACAGTTTTCCAAAATCACAAAATAACATGTTTTCAGTAATCCCAAAACAAACAATAAAAATCCAAAATTCAAAACTCAAAATTCAAAATCGAAACATAAAAAGAACGGCCCCTTATCTTTTATTATTGGAAGCTGAGGTTAGAATTCCAATGTTGTAATATGAACATGAAACTGATGATCTTACCTTGGGAGTTAAGAATACATAATTTATTAGAAGTTTTGTCTTTCTACTTATTGTTCAACAACTTTGAAAATACCGATATATGCTTGAAGTTCTTATATTATTTTGCCATTATATATCGATCCATGTTAAGATTTTGTTGGTATGGGGTTAAATTTTTGTTTAGCTGAAACAATATTAATGATGAATTTATTGATATAGAGAACTAACTGATTTATTAACATTAAAATTAATGTAATTCAACAAATCAACCATTTTTTTACATATAAAATATCACAAAATAAATATATCAAAAAATTACAAAGTAAACGCATTTTTCAGTTTTCTATTTTTGAAAACAGTTTTCCAAAATCACAAAATAACATGTTTTCAGCAATCCCAAAACAAACAATAAAAATCCAAAATTCAAAACTCAAAATTCAAAATCGAAACACAAAAAGAACGGCCCCTTATCTTTTATTATTGGAAGCTGAGGTTAGAATTCCAATGTTGTAATATGAACATGAAACTGATGATCTTACCTTGGGAGTTAAGAATACATAATTTATTAGAAGTTTTGTCTTTCTACTTATTGTTCAACAACTTTGAAAATACCGATATATGATAGAATAACACAAGTCCTCGAAAATTTCCTTCGCAGATGTTGCCTATTTATGTTTTGAGTCGAGAAACAGTTCATGAGTCTCTTTTTATTTGTATAGAATGAAAACAAATGACTATTGTTTAGGACAATGTTTAGATGATATAAACGTGGACCTTCTAACAACTTAAATTTTTAGATTAAGTGGTTCAACATCGTATCATAGCAAGTAAATGTCACGGGTTCGAGTTTTGCAGTCATTGTCACCCATTTAAACGAAATTGTGCACCGTGCAAGTGTACCATGGTCTGCATATTCAACATGATAATCTCATTGCTGATTTTACTGAGCCTTTGTTTGATTCCCATTCTTTCAAATTATAATTTGAATTTTGAAAATCTAATGGTTAAAAAATAGTTTGAAAAGTAAAAAATTGTGGGCTTGACTTTTTTGGATGATTGAGATTGATTACTGTAGAAAAAAGTTGTAACTTTAATGTGGAATAATGAGAATCAAACAAAGGCTGACTACATTGTGGATTTACTGATTTTTCTACGAATCCATATATGGAGGCATCCTCGCATGACATGAAATTGTTGTTGGTCACATAAGGACCATTTGGGGTTGGGTATATGTTGGTCGGGATAGCTCAGCTGGTAGAGTATATGAATGAAAATCCTCGTGTCATTCTAATCCAAACGAAGAATAACCAGAATAGTTGCAGGATTTACCCAATCCTCCATCGAAGTGAACAAACAGACACGATTCCATGGCCTGAACAAAAATCATTTAAACATTGTCAAGTTTGTTAGCAGATATCATAATGAAATCTACATTATACTAATGAAAAAACTCATATTACGTTCTCAATACATTTTAAATATGTATTAAAAAATGTGTAGTTTTATGCAAAACTCCATGTTGATAAAGCGTGTAGACAATATACAGTCTCGATCATTCATGCACATTATTCAGTATATGCCTGCATCTTCAATTAATTTTTTTGTTTAACGACCATGACTCTGTTTTAAATAATAGCAGGGATGATGCGTTATGTTATGTTAAAGTGTCACAATTTTTCAACAATATTAGACAGAGCAACCAAAAACATTTTTCCTTCTAATACATCTACAACCCATGAAGATTTCTAGTTCCTACAAATTATTAAAGATAATTATCGAATCATCATAATGACCATGAAGACAACTCAATCTAGAAAAAGCTCGTATCATTTGACAATAGTTTATTAGAAAACAATATGAAAAACACAAAAGATTGGTAGCGTTTTCCTTAAAAGTCGATGGTATGTTGAGGGTAACTAGATGTCAATAAATTCTAGTAATTAGCCGATGACACAAATTCAGATTACCTTCAAATGATGGTTACGTCATATATTTCTTTTTGATAGACACGATATGAAACTATTTAGGAATAGGGCTTGATTTCTAGAAATCTTTAATGATAATTTCCAGTTGTGATAAGGCAAAATTAATTGGTTGGCGAGGATTATGTCTTGGGTTTTCTTTCAGTTACGAATTGCTTACATTAATTGTCAGTCGTAAATAATAGGGAAGATCCCTATTTTCTCTCCATATCCATTCCATAAGCAGCATTGCGATTTTTTTTTTCTTTCTTTCTATTTTGTATTGTTCCATAAATGAGTTTACATATATCCAAGTGTCAAGGATCGCAGCTATCACTTAGCCCCTTAACCCACTCGTGGCCTGCAGTTTGCCCAACTTCAGCCACACTCTGTAAATATTATGTAAACTATTGTAATTCCATTTTCATTGTAAAAGTTTATTATGATTCTTCAGCCCTTTTAACGTCTACTGATGTAACTTAGGTTTTTTTCCCGAAGTCTATTATAGGGGTTATAAGATTTTAAAGCTTTCAAAAACTTTCCGGTGTTTCCCCCTGACACCAACATTTGTAACTTACTGCTTTCAACAATCAATGAACAGTCATGTTTCAATGAATTCAAGTCTTCTCTTGTAAAGTTTTATTTCATTTGTAATCAAGTTCAACTTTCGTCCCGAAGTAAGTGAGAAAAGGCGGAAGGTAGTCTAGCGGAGTAGACTACTGCCGCACGGTGCCCCTTTCTGTGCTAAGAGTAAAGGCGCCCCGTGAAAGTTGGTATCAGAGCTTTGGCTCTCGTCCCTCGATAAGAAAGCAATGGATCCGAAGGCTTCGGATGTGAGTGCATCACAAATCACCGACATGACTGATGCTAAGAAGAGTACTAAACAACGCGTAGATGCGCTTGATGGGCAAACCACAAGGTTATCCTATGCTGTGGAAAACCTGGAGGAAAATGTTGAAATGGCGGAATCGTATATTCGAGATATACACATCCAACTGGATGAAAGCCGAGCGGCTTGCACAGCAATAACTGAAGCTGTTGCGATCATTCCTGGTCTGCAGGAAGAGATGGAAACGATGAGAGTTCAGCTACGAATTCTCCAACGTGCGGTGGGAAATGGGCAAGCTCCCGCACAAGAAGAGTATGCACCTAGGGTCAGAATCCCTGAACCGTGCACCTTTGGTGGGGCACGCGATGCAAAGGAAGTTGACAACTTCCTGTTTGACATGGAACAATACTTTCTTGCTGCTGGCATCAGAGATGAAGCAAGGAAGGTGACTACAGCTACAATGTATCTGGGTGGAGATGCAAAGTTGTTGTGGAGGTCGAAATATGTTGATATTCAGGCCAACAGGGTCACGATAGACTCTTGGGATTGCGGGAACTGAAACATACGGGCTCCATCAGAGAATATGTGAAAGCCTTTTCTGGACATATGCTGAATATTCGAGATATTTCGGAAAAGGACAAGCTCTTCACCTTCATGGAGGCCTAAAACAGTGGACCCGTAACGAACTCCAGAGGCAGAAGGTTAAGGATTTGAGCACGGAAATGGGAGCTGCCGAATGCTTAATGGACTATCAAACTGAGTCTAAGAAGGATCGACCACACACTGGTGGTCAATCGAATGTTGGAGGAAATAAACAGTTCAAGACTGGCTCGAGTTCTAATGGGGGAGAACGGAATTCCACCCAGAGAGGAGGTGGCTATCAAGGTTCTCGTCAGAACAACTTCCAGGGTTATCATCAAGGTAGTCGTCAAGACAACTATCAGGGTAGTAACCAAAGCAATTGGAGTAAAGGAAAGGCTGTGGAGGGTAGATCTGATACCGCTCCTAAGATTTCATGCTTCTTGTGCGAATGACCTTATAGAGTGTCGGAATGTCCACAGAAGCGAATGGTGAATGCTTATTGCCAACTAGCCAGTGGGGTATCAACGTCTAAGCAAGATGCCCCTCCTGTGAGTAATAATGACGAGACCGATTCCGAAGAGGACGAGGAGGTAGTTGGTGCATTTTCCCATCGGTGCAATGCAATATTAAGTCGGACCACTGGAAAGGAGAAAGTGCCTGTGAAAGAGGCAAGACTGGATGAGCCCAAACCTCGCATTTGTCGAGCAAAATGGTTAATGTACATTGATGTGAAGATCAATGTACATTGCAAGTACTGAAGTCACCCATAACTACCTTGCAAGTACTGAAGTAGGGAGACTTGGGTTGGTTCTAGAGAAAGGAAATGGGAAAGTGAAAGCCATCAACTCGACTGCTCAACCAATTGCAGGAGTAGCCAAATCGGTGCTTATCAGGGCTAGCCCCTTTGATGGAAGGACTAATCTGTCAGTTGTTCAAATGGATGATTTTAAACTCATTTTGGGATTGGAATTTCTCTGGGATACGAAGACAGCAGCGTTCCCACACTCTGATTCCCTAATGATGATGGGCACTCAGCCGTGTGTCATACCCACTTCGGCAGGAAAGGTTGGCGAGAAGAGTATCTCGGCCATGAAATTCAATAAGGGCTTCAAGAGAAACGAACCTCATTTTTGTGCACTCTTCGTCTAGAAGAGATTGAAGAGACTTCTGGTCCTATTCCTAAACCAGTTCGAAAGCTTATACAGGAGGTTGAGGATATTATGCCGGAGGAGTTTCCAAAACAATTGCCACCGAGGAGAACCATTGATCATGAAATTGAGCTTATTCCGGGTGCCAAGCCACCTGCCAGGGCACCCTATCGAATGTCTCAACCTGAGCTTGAAGAGCTTAGGAAACAGTTGGGAGAAATGCTGGAAAGTGGGATTATCGTGCCTGCGAAATCACCATACGGAGCGCCCGTGTTGTTTCAGAAGAAGGCGGATGGGTCTCTCAGAATGTGTTGTGATTATCGCACACTGAACAAGATCACTGTGAAAAACAGTTATCCTATCCCGTTGGTGGCCGATTGCTTTGACCGATTAAGCAAGGCAAAGTATTATACGAAGATTGATCTTCGATCGGGATATTGGCAAGTTCGGATTAAGGAGGGAGATGAAGCAAAAACTACCGTGGTGACCAGATATGGAGCTTTTGAATTTAAAGTCATGCCTTTTGGCTTGACAAATGCTCCGGCTACTTTCTGCACGATGATGAATCAGGTGCTGCACAGGTTTTTGGACGATTTTGTAGTCGTATATCTGGACGACATCGTCATTTACAGTGAGACATTAGAGGAACATGTACTCCATGTCAGAAGAGTCCTCAGTCGACTCCGAGAGAATGAATTGTATGCGAAGCCATCCAAATGCTCATTCGCCCAAACTTCTATCAGCTTCTTGGGTTTCATTATTGAGCAAGGGAAGGTTCGCATGGATTTGAAGAAGGTTCAGGCCATCAGGGATTGGCAGCCACCAAAGAACGTACATGATGTACGCTCCTTTCTTGGGCTATGTAATTATTATCGAAGGTTCGTGAAAGGATACTCAGAAATTGCATTGCCCCTGACGGAGTTAACGAAGAAGGAAAAGATTTGGGATTGGTCTGCACAATGCCAAGCAGCCTTTGAGAAGTTGAAGAAGGCTATGTGGACAAACTCGGTGTTAGCCTTACCGGATGTGATGAAACCGTTCGAAGTTTAGACAGATTCTTCAGACTTTGCTCTTGGTGGAGTTCTGATACAGGAAGGACATCCCGTCGCTTTTGAAAGCCGAAAGCTCAATAATGCAGAACGTCGTTATTCAGCACATGAAAAGGAGTTGTTGGCGGTTTTTCATTGCCTCAGGGTTTGGCGTCACTATCTATTGGGGTCCCCATTTATTGTGAAAACCGATAATACTGCGGTTAGTCACTTCATGTCCCAGCCGAAACTTTCAAATAAACAAGCTCGCTGGCAGGAGCTTCTTTCGGAGTTTAACTTCATGTTGGAGTATCGTCCAGGATCCAACAACCATGTCGCAGATGCTCTTAGCCGTCGTGCTGACTTAGCTCCAATATGTGCAATGGCGGCTCTTTCAGGGAGCGAAGTTACTACAGATATAAGGGACCGAATACGGGCACTTCTGGAGAAGGACACGGCTATAATATATTTGGTCGACCTCATCAAACAGGGCAAAACTCGTCAGTTCTGGTTGGACGAGGGTCTGGTGAAGACAAAGGAGGACCGTGTGTATGTCCCTAAGGGTGGGGATTTGAGAAAGTCCCTGATAACGGAATGCCACGATACGCTCTGGGTTGGACATCCGGGAGAAGAACGCACTTGTGCACTTTTGCAACGTGCCTTCTATTGGCCGCAGATGCGGGACGACATCGCCACTTATGTGAAAACTTGTCTTGTTTGTCAGCAGGATAAGACAGATCATCAGAAGAAAGCGGGATTGCTGGAACCCCTTTCCGTCCCATCTAGGCCATTTGAAAGTGTATCAATGGATTACATAATTGGATTGCCAAAAGTTGCAGATTTTGGCACCATTATCGTGATTGTGGACCGGTTATCGAAGTATGCAACTTTCATCACAGCGCCTAAGTATGTTTCCGCCGAAGAGACAGCTCACCTCTTCTTCAAGCATATTGTCAAATACTGGGGACTGCCTAAGGACATCGTCAGCGATCTAGATACTTGGTTTACTGGAATATTTTGGACTGAATTGTTCAAACTTTTTGGTTCAACTCTGAGCATGAGTTCTAGCTTTCACCCACAATCTGATGGACAGACGGAGCGGTTCAATTCTATGCTGGAGGAATATCTTCGGCACTTCATATCTACGTCGCAGAAAAATTGGGTGAAACTCTTGGATGCTGCCCAGATATGCTTCAATGCCCAAAAGAGCTCTTCCACCAATAAGTGTCCTTTTGAGATTGTCACGGGCCAGCAACCGTTGCTCCCCCACACGGTTGATTTGAATTTAAGTACCAAGTCCCCTCAGGCAAGGAACTTCTCTCAGGAATGGAAGCGAAATATTGAAATTGCTCGAAGCTATCTTGAGAAAGCTTAGAAACGATATAAGAAGTCTGCTGATCTGAAGCGTCGGTTTGTCGAGTTCAATGTGGGAGATCTGGTTATGGTTAAACTTCCCGACAGAAATTGCTACAAGCTTACCAGAGGGAAAGACTCTAGATTGGTTCCAAAGTACATTGGGCCAGTACCTATAGTGAAGAGAATCGGGAAGGTGGCTTACAGAGTAGATCTCCCATCATTGTGCAAAATTCACAAGGTCCTCCATGTCGGTGCTCTTAAGCCATATTTTGCAGACAAGGAGGATACATCCAGAAACAAACCGAAACGACCAGTGTTCGAATTGAAGAAAATGGGAAAGAAGGTTGTTGAAGCTATTCTTGATCACCGAGTCACACGAGCTTCCAAGCAGAATCATCAAGAGTACTTGGTAAAGTGGAGCGGATGCAGCACTGAGGAGAATACTTGGGAAAGAGGAAAAGACATTAGTGCCTTCAAGTATCTCATTGAAGAATATCATAAAGGGATGGCACCGAGGACGTTGCCAAAACAAATGGGGGAGAATGTCAAGGACCGCATCTATCACTTAGCCCCTTGACCCACTCGCGCCCTGCAGTTTGCCCAACTTCAGCCGCACTCTGTAAATATTATGTAAATTATTGTAATTTCATTTTAATTGTAAAAGTTTATTATGATTTTTCAGCCCTTTTAACGTCTACTGATGTAACTTAGGTTTTTTCCCCGAAGTCTATTATAGGGGGTATAAGATTTTAAAGCTTTCAAAAACTTTCCGGTGTTTCCTCCTGACACCAACATTTGTAACTTACTGCTTCAGCAATTGATGTAATTTACTGCTTTCAACAATCAATGAACAGTCATGTTTCAATGAATTCAAGTCTTCTTTTGTAAAGTTTTATTTCATTTGTAATCAAGTTCAACTTTCGTCCCGAAGTAAGTGAGAAAAGGCGGAAGGTAGTCTAGCGGAGCAGACTACTGCCGCACGGTGCTCCTTTCTGTGCTAAGAGGAAAGGCGCCCCGTGAAACCAAGTCAGGTTAAAATGTAAGGTTAGTCCAAATTCCTCCTCCTTTCCAGCTCAATATCGAGGACACCAATATACAAACATACTCGCGGGTTTGGTTGTTGGCAACTTTTAACTAACACAAGTATATTTTTCTATAAATGAGAATATAAAAAATGAAATATCATATGTTATCTAGATGTAATAGCATACCGTGTTCGAGAAAAATTAACATTCAAAACCGGTTCGAAAATAACTTTATTTGTGAATACAAACAATTTACATACTCATGCATTGAATTTCAAAATGCTGATTACAAAATTTATGATTATTGAAGTTTCAAAATTTAAAGGAAAATATCTTCAAAATATCTATGCCCGATAAGGGTATATATAGCCATAGGCAGTAAATTTTGTGATTTATTCATATGAATTAATGGCCCGTGAGAATTATAGCCAGAACTTAGGATCCTAGAAAAGTGCTTGACTAAATTTGAAACGAATTATTTTACATGAGAGGAAAAAAAAAACTTGTAAGAATTAAAAAAAAATTGAGTACATTTAAACAGGCTAACGGGTAAAAAAAAATCCAAATGGAAAAGAATAAAAAAATTACACACAAAACAAATTGAAATAATTACTCTACAATATTTTTTCTCTTTTAACTGAAGTATACTACCTTGTAAAATTTCTTGAAAGACGTAAATTTGAATTTGACCCAAAATTTTGAATATTTATTCAAATGTCCCAAATAAATTTTTACACCTAAAAAATTGAAGTGGGCTAGGGCTGGCACGGGATAAGCATATGCAAGCCCTCCTGAAATCCGCCAGCTAATACAATGAAAAAGACAACCAATCCCCCATAATATAAAATCATTTTCGTCTTTGGGAAATTTACCATGGCTATTTTCAAGCACCTCAAAGTATTTTTGCAGGGTCCGAAAATTCCAAATACTCAAATCATTTCTCCACGACAAGACTAGAACAGTAGTACGATGAACAAGACTTGGCAGCAAAATTCAGTATTATGACAAAAACTAAAACATTAGTACAATGACAAGCAGTGACGAATTCATGATATTAATTTAGTTAAAGCGAACTTTGACGTTTAATCGTTGACCAATCAATGATCATGAACGGAGAACGGTCCTACTAAAAAAATATTAGACTGCGTTTGATAGCGATGATAAAATTTAGGTGGAAAGAAAATGAATTTAAGGGAATTAAATTCTTAGGAATTGGAAGTTTAATTCTTTGAATAGTTTAATTTTCTAGGTGGAAAAAATGAGAAATTTTCTAACTTTTGTTATTTGATTCATATTATTTTCCATGAAAAATAAAGCAAAATTTAACTATATTAGTAAAAAAAAATTATTTTTTCATACATTTGTACTTGACAATAATAATATTAGTTTTTGGGAAAAAATAAATCAATTAACAACAACAAAAACGATCAAACGTGACGAAAATGGTTAAAGTTTTTCCCTAGAAAATAAATTTTACTACCTAGTTGGGAAAACCAATTCCTTTATTTGGTGGAAAATAGGCACGCGAAAAGAAAAAATGGAAAACAAATTGTCAGGAAAAATTGTGCAATCAAACATGACAAGATGAAAAAAAATGGGATGGAAAATCACATTTTTCATGGAATTTGGAGTATATCAAACGTAGCCTTAAAATTTTTTCGAACAACATATAAATACTATAAAACATAATTGTTATTTAATAAAAAAATATAGACCAAAACTAACAAAAATAATAGGAAAAATACATGATATAATCCTACTTTGTTATAGTAAGCCCGGACAACTGCATTCTCCGAAGTCTCATACTTTGAAAGTGCTGCAAAATTGCCTCATTTTCAACTTGTTTAAAAATCTTGCAATCCGTGTAAATTATCAAACTATCATTCAACTAATCCCAATTAATGATATATAATTCGCAAATTTGCAATTTCTAAGCTAAATAATTGAAAATCTCCAAAATACACAATCTGAAAATTGGAAATAAACAAAAAAATCTATATGTTGTTATAACCTTACCTAATTTATAACATTATAAAATTCCTTACCTAATTTATATTAATAAATTAATGTATTAATGACTTATTTTTTTCCCTATATTTTCATATAAATAGGCATATACTTCATTGTAAACTTGCACCAATTCTTGATCAAGAATGAAGAGAATTCTCCATCTTCTCTCTAGCTCTCAATCTCTCTCTCTAATTCTTGTTATTAGTATGTTAAGATTTTGATAGTTTCACAACACGTTATCAGCACGAGTCTCCACCCTATTGAGTAATATGACGGGAGTATACTCTACAGTTGCATCTAAATGATGAACCTCTGTATCAGAAACCAGATTATTACTAATCAACGTTTCATATTCAAAATCCAGTGTTTTTGGTCTTAGAAAATCATTTATACATCATAGATTAGAAGATCAATTTCAAGTCTACAGAAAAATTGAAGAAATTGTGTAATCCGAAACTTCCAAACCAAATTCACGCCAAACCGTATATCCAAATGATGATCGGAGACCGGATCCATGACCAAGATGACGAGGATTCCCCAGCACCGGCGCGTGTCGACGGCTCAGGAACCAGCGCGGCGGCGCGTGACGCGAGTGAGCCCCACGCGCATACATCGTCACGGCGCGTGACGGCACGTGGAGACGATTCCGGCGATGACGTCAACAGGCAATTTGTTCATATCGACGATCTTGATTTTTCTATGATCTTACTTTTCTGTTTTGTGCAGTTCTGAGATTTTCCCGCGATCGAACGTGGCGGTTTTCTTAAAAATCGTTTTTTAAGCACTTCCGACGGGATTTTGAATTTCCGACCAAAAGTAAGTTTGTTCTAAATTAAATTTCAAACATATTGACGGTTTCGATTTATCCATATGAGCAACATATTAAAATATGGACTATTTTACCCTTGGTAATACATAAAAATAAATTAATCGAAAATCAACAATTAATATGTGATCAACAAGATAAATTAAAGATTTTAAACAAGATATAATTAATATAGTCATTGGCATACCGTGATGGACTGAGTTATTATGGACTGGATTAATACCTTAACTGGATATGACTCATTATCGTAACGAATTGGACTATTATAAATACCTTGACTGGATTTGACGATATGACTCGATCACTATTATGAATACCTTGACTAGAAGATATGACTCGCTCACTCATGAAAGGTAATTATTTCATTATGTTGACACCGCATATATGGTCGGTTTACGGAATACTTTACATATATTCAAATTTTATATTATTTCAGAAACACCTCAGTTGTTGGTTAATTCTAACATATTAGAGGTTGTTGTCAACATATATACGTGGTAATAAAACCCCAGTATTATTATTGTTAATATATATACAATATTATTGTTATTTATTTCATTTAATGATACCAGAAGTTATCAATACTCAAGTTAGAAAATATTTTATCAACTGATACCAGAAGTTATCATTACCAAAAAGTTGATAAATGTTAATAAAAATATTTTATCAAACGGTACCAGAAGTTACCATTATCTGTATTGAAAAGATAGATAAAAATGGATTATTCAATAAAAGAATGTTGATGTATGATAAGATAATATCACATGATAGAACGGATATGGCTAATGTGAAAATAATCTCATCAGTATTATGAGATGAATATTAGATGATAAGTGTTTGGAAAAGTTCTTGCACTAGCACTTATGTATTCCAGAAGAAGTACATATTTACTCTAGAAGAAGTAAAAATTATCATCTAAACATACTGAAATGATATTATTATTATTGCTCCTGAAGAAGTATAAACGAGTCATACATGCAAAATACAAAAGGGGAAACATTTATGATCCTCAAAAATTAGAGATGTGTTTCGGGAGTAGCCGTATCCTACCACCTCTGATCTTTTGAGGAAATAAAGAAACATTGATAAAATCCTAGAAATTTAAGATGTGTCTCAAGAGTGAGAATACTCCGTACTCTACCACCACCTATTCTAGGGTTCACAAAGTTAAGTTTACATTAACCGGACTCCATTTTCGCTTGATTTCCCTTCCTTGCGACCAATCTATCTTAACTCCTGCTGGATCTTGTATGGGGACATATGATTGCAACTTATCCAGCAGTTCCTCGATAGTAGGAGCAGAAATAAGGATTCTCCTAGAAAATGGAGAGATGAATCCCTGTTCCACAGCATAATCAAGAAATGTTAACAAACCATCAAAGAAATTGTTAATATTTAAAAGCCCAATAGGCTTGGTATGAAGATCTAAATGAGCCCATGAGGTAATATTAAAGATTTCTTCTAAAGTACCAAAACCTCCAGGCAGGGCTATGAAGGCATCAGAACCATATAACATGCAAGTTATGCGTTCATGGATAGATAAAGTTTGTACTTCATGCCCTCGTGTTTTGATTGCGATATCAACTAAAGGAACGGGTATAACACTTATCACTCTTGATTTTTCTGCTTGAGCAGATTGGGAAACACAACCCATCAATCCACTGCAACATCCTCCATATACTAGATTGATACCTTTCTCTCCCAACTTTTTTCCTAAATTCACTGTTGCTTCTAGATATCCAAAACCTTTTCCTACTTTTGATCCACAAAATACACAGATATTTTTGATCTGTCGAAGTTTTGGTCCTTCCATCTTTGAGAATATAAGGAAGGAAAAGCTTATGAGAAAATGATATTTTGGGATGCATGAAACTGTGAAAATCATTGGCTTTTTAAACTTGAAAAACTTCACTATTTACTGCTCATCTTTTGAAAAAGTGAAAACCTAATTCTGACTAAGTTACACTACTTTTGATAAAGCTTACATTTCGATGATTTTTCAATACACTTTATCAATACTCGAGAAATGAAACATGAAAATATTTTATGTGCAAAAATATAAACACATAATAAACTGATTTACCTTGTATCAATGCTGAATAGCCAAAACATCATTATTTATAACAGCCGGCAACCAGGATCTTTTGCTACTATATTTTCGAGACTATAACGGTTTTTATCCTCGTTAAATTGAGCATATAAGGAAAGGAGTTCACGTTGCACATACCCACTTGGGTGCGTCTCAAGAGTCAATCGGATATCATCCAATGACTCCTTAATCAGTCCACCCTTAATGAAATCGATTTTATCATCCCGATTTCTAGAAGAATATCCTACTGATTTGCAACGAGAATCACATGTCCAACGGGCACATTTGTAACAACCGTTCAGCCTTTTTGCTCTTCGTTTATTTGCAAAAGTACTTTTACCTAAACCAAGCATGTGTTTAGAAAATGAATTTGGTAATTCACCAGCTAATCGAACTTTTGCTTCGATCAACCAACGAATATCTTCTGGAATGCATTGATCCATCAGCAACCTCAATCTTTCAAGTCGAACTCGGTAAATCTTTTTCAAAACATTTACCGGAAGATTAGAATAATATTTGCGAATATTTGATAATATAACATCCATTTTTTTATGGATTTAAACTCTTCCCAAACGATATATTTAAATGCATTATTTAAACGCGTAAAGGAGCGCTCCGCGTGATATCGATTCCATCAAGAAATAATGGAATAAATTATTGAAAATGTGGGAACAATGATAATGCGTCATTACCTTTTTCGAAATAAGGAAAGATTTGGCGACAAGATTGAGATCATGAGATATTTCCTTGGATATTGTACCTGATTTTTTCGGCATACTAAAAGTAATAAAGGAATACTGATTTGAACTATACAGAAATACGTACTGATTAAATAAATATTGTATTGAACCAGAAGTTCATACATATGTACAAATGAAATATCTTGCTGAACAGAAGTTCTATAATGATTGGTTAGATTCCAATTCAATAATGAGATTTATTGAGAATGCAAAATGACATTCATTGAAGGATCAGAAGATTGTTCAGGTTAACAAGTTATCATTGCTGTTTGTTTTGAAAAGCAAATTAATTATCTCACTAAGAAAATGAATGACTGATTATTTGCTCAAGTAATGATATTACGAGTAAAGTGATAAATGCTAGCATGAATATATCTTAAAGTCATTAATGATTTTACGAATTAGTTGAGATAATAGAATATTATATTGCTAATAATTTAGCAGATTAAAAGCCTCAAGTTATTTGCTATGAGAACAATTTTAATATAAATATTACTTATGCAGCAATATTTTACATACAAACATGTCAATACGATGAAATAAAGATTTGCTTGTAAAACTTAATGATTTCTAAGAAGTGCGATATCTATATACACTCCAACAAAACTCACTTAGATATAATATTGTGATTATATCCATAATTATGAATGACATGTGTTGCGGCATTGTTAGCCGACTGATATAATACAAGATTCTTGAATATTATGGGGAAATTAAACAATAACACGCATGAAGCGTGATCAAGCTTAAAACGTAATTATGCCTGAAGTATAATGACAATCGATTCCAAAAACAAATATCTCTTGAATAATGGAAATGATCCCTTTGAGGCTAAATACTCATGGTGAGTAAAAGAGATATAATTAAATGTAAGAGATTCAGGCCTGATGATAAAAATACAAAGAGATCTCTCTATGTTATGTTTATATTGACATAAAATGGAATCGATAAATAAGTCGACTGCATACATACAACCCTCTTATGAAAATGAGGTTGATGAAATTATAATACTTTGGCCAAGTATAAAATCTCAATTTAGGGATTATTGTTATAAGACCTGAAGTCAAAACACTTAAATGTGTAAAGCCAGTAATTATATATACAAATGAAAAATATTTCACAGTCGTAAAAGACGACTCGTTGCGCGCAAAATTTTTCATAGAACTGGCATGACATATGGTGGATAGACTATAGTCTAAATCACTAGTTTGAACTCTTTGATATACCAATGAGTGAGATCAAAAAGTGTGATTCTCATCTCGGTACTTTGAGAGTTTTCTTTGATGTACCAGTTGATCGCGGTACGTTGGGATTTCAAGCGAAATGATTATAGATTGTGTCGAAATTGATATCTATTTCAATGATTAATTATACTCCTGCAAATTAGAAATTGCAGTTTATAAAGTGCAAGAACATATATGTATAAATCATTGAAAGATTCAATTTGCCCAGAATAGTATCATTATAGAATGAAGTGTGATTCTTAAAATAAAATCACATGAAGAATGATACATATGACCCCATAATATATGATGAAAATGAAATTGGAGTGTACTATTATTATATTTGAATATTTGGGCATGTAATTGATTTTCAATATGCAAAATTATATTATCCACCGGAAAATGAATATTCACCAGAAGTGAATTTGAAAATGAATATTTAATTATTCATCAGAAGTGAATTCTAGATTTTGATAGAAGTGAATCAATTCTAGATTTGAGTAATGCAATCAGTTAACTAACTAAACATTGCTTGGTATAGCATGTTCAGTACATCATAAATGAGCTATGAATGAGTTATACACTATTTATAAAAGCTCATCACAAACTATATGTTTGATGAAATGATTTGAGATTGCATTAATATACTTGTGATATTCCTATAAAGGGAACAAATATGCACTGCACTCTTTTTCCCTTAACTGAGGTTTTGTCCCACAGGGTTTTCCTAGTAAGGTTTTTAATGATGCAGCGATTATGGAGCAATTATGGCGTATCAATGAGAATAATGTACTCTTTTTCCCTTCGCTAAGGTTTTGTCCCACAGGGTTTTCCTAGCAAGGTTTTTGAGACATTATTACAGCTATCTGCAAGTAATAATTCAACAACAACCTCTCTCTTTAAATTGTGCTGGAATGATATCAACAAATGAAGAAAATCATACACATCTTATGAAGATTGTTATGATATCGGCTACACACAAGAAGATTTTCATATATACATATTCCAGACGAATGATGATATCATTATTCAAAAGGTTCATGAATACTTGATTGCACACTTCAGGGGGAGAATCATGCTGTCATGCTATACTCTTTTTCCTTCGACCAGGTTTTGTCCCACAGGTTTTCCTGACAAGGTTTTAACGAGGCAGCAACTGTACTCTTTTTCCTTCGTTCAGATTTTGTCCCATTGGATTTTACTAACAAGGTTTTAACGAGGCAGCACTAAAGCAATACAACACTAAAGTACTAAAGCACTACATCACTGAAGCTTTCAGTACATGATTTGTACTACTTATCATTGATGTCATTTTGAATATTAGACTCAATGATTAATGATGGCCAACATCAGGAGGAGCAACTGTACTCTTTTTCCTTCGCTCAAGTTTTATCCCACTGAATTTTCTTAGCAAAGTTTTAACGAGGCAGACAATTGAGCAATACGTCATTAAAGGGAGAGTGTTATAACCTTACCTAATTTATAACATTATAAAATTCCTTACCTAATTTATATTAATAAATTAATGTATTAATGACTTATTTTTTTCCCTATATTTTCCTATAAATAGGCCTATACTTCATTGTAAACTTGCACCAATTCTTGATCAAGAATGAAGATAATTCTCCATCTTCTCTCTAGCTCTCAATCTCTCTCTCTAATTCTTGTTATTAGTATGTTAAGATTTTGATAGTTTCACAACATCTGTAAACAATTATAACATTTGTATTACACCAAATACTCACAAATATAAAGGAAAAATATTGGAGCCCACAAGTAACTAGTAGAAATTAAAGCAAAATCAAGTTTTCACAAAAAAAAAAAAATTAAATCTGAAAATTCGACCTGATCCAGCACGAGAGGCCAACGGGCTGGCCGCTGCTGGATCCGTACATGATTCCAAACAACAAAGTTCACATTGACAAGACCACAGCTACACTAGAACTGCAAAGGAAGAAAGGATCCATTTCCGCCCGATGATAACTTGGGGCATGTTTGGTACATAATACTGAATCTGAATCAGACTGGATAGAATAATAACAAAATTTTAACTTTCTATTTATCCTTAATACTGTCCAGCACTATTCAATTTTGCCACCAAACATGTACTGTTTTAGCACAATATCATACTAAACAAAATTATTCCTTTCATAACTTGTTAGAGATTAGATTTTAGCAAGGCCACTTAAATTATGGACGGTATTAGGATTTAGAACTGGAAAGATTTCAACAAGGCACCTACATTTTTTGTACAACAATTTTTCCAATTCTAATTCTGTTATATACATAGCTAAGAACAAGATTTTATACAGTCATGCAAATGTTATTGCAACTTCTCACATTCTTCGCTTCGACTCGCTGGCGCTTAGGGTTTCTTCAGAAGCATGTCAAAGGATTCCATCCTGCAAACTCACGGCTGAGCAAATATTCTAGGCATATTTATTTAGTCTATGTCAACTGGAAAGGAATCCCGCACACTTGAACTTGATCATTTTACGTCTGCAAGAGGAAACTTCGTCAGGAAATGACAGTTTACATCCTAACTTTATTTCTGGAAATTTGTAAAACGAGAAAGTTTATTTAATGAGAAAATATCCCATTAAAGATGTCAATCATTTGCATTCCTGGCCAGGTTACCTCTCAGCTCTCACGATAATGAAAGAAAAGGGATAGAATAGATGGTCACAATTTCAGGGTCCTCAGTAATACAACATTAATGTTCAAATAACAAAACTCCAAGACATGTTGAGGTCAATACTTTCCTCCTCTGATGTTTCTTTTAATTCGCGAGAAAGGTAAAAAAAAAATAATGAGAAAGGGGCAGTCTCAGACCGGAGCTTCGATCATGCTTACAGAATATAAAGTATTAAAAAAAAAAAGATACATATATATATATGAAATCACCAGGCAGCAGCACAACAGTGCTCTGTTTCAATACAGCATCATCCTCCATCTCTCAACCCGAAAACAAGGCAGGGGAAGACTAAAAAGTTACAATCAGAAGTTTCAGTTCATATGATTTTGAAATTCTTATTTCCAAATTATGGGAGAAGAAAGAGAAGAGACCAGATAATGGTTTCATCAAACCTCCATCAAGTTTCACAAACAAAGCTAGGTCAGCAAAACCTCTTATTAATTCAATAACATTCAGTTTAGATGAATTGTTAAATTAAAACTGCCAAAAGAGAGGTACACCATCACACAACTTCCAATATCATGACTATTTTTAGTAAAGAACACTTATGTATCATCCACACACATGCATTCGCGCACACATATAACAGGGTTCATGTCCATAATGTTATGTTCTAGGTGATTCCAAAATAATATAAAATCAATAGTTAAATGAGGCATAGAAAAGAACTTAATACTGGCTGCAGCTTTATCTCAGTTGTATGACAGCATAGCAAATGATAAAAGTACATGAACCCAAGTTATCTGCAAGGGAGGACAAACATTTTCATAATAAAAGAAGTTCTCTAAAGATGGAAAGACGAGACCATAAAATAAGATTGGACACACATCGATGCAATACCTGATAATAGATTGGACGGATTGTGCGGCAATCTAAGATATTCTTCAGGAGATAAATTTGATACAAGAATAAAATTTTCTCAAGCTTCCAAAGCAATTAGTATCAGTAATAATGATTTAACAGGATTAAATAAACACATAGAACGAGGAGAAAGGATTTCAGAAGAGACTATTGCCCACAAAAAGGCAATCTATTGGCGCTACTGCGCTAGATATTCAACAAACTCTCAAATTTTTATGGTGCTTACTTTATATATAATGGAAAGATTGACTTTCATACAACTAGTTGAATAGATATAGAGTCATGTGAAAGTATCAGCCAAGTAGAGATCTTATTGCATTGAATACCAGGTCCAAAAATTTAAATGACAACTAAAGCACTTTAGAAAATATCACTACAATAATTTTGTCCCCAGAAAAAAATTTATTCAGAAACTTCAGCTAGATCCCATTAGAAATGAAAAATACAGCAATAAGGTAACCACGTCTAAAGATCATGAGAGAATTGTATGACCTTACCATTCAGCAAATGTTTGGAGTATGGTAATAACAAATAACTCTCGGCAGTAAACAATTGTTAAGGTCTTCATACAAGTTCACTGAAAATCGCCATACAACACCTAAAAGTTGATAAAGGAAATAGTAGACAGAAAGCCAATAAAATAAACTACAGAATGCATATTGACCGGCTCAAATCTATGGCATATGTATAAGCTATACACAGTTGTATAATTTAAAATTAGAGGGGTTAATTATCAAAGGATATAAAGACAAATTTACCTTATCACATTGATGTTCCAATAAGCTGCCCAAGCCTCATATTGAAAATTGAGCCAACACAACAAGATTAGCTAGTTACAGATAGCAAGCTTCCCTGTCCATTCATCATCAGCAGCAGCAACCCCATAATCAAGACTAATCTCCTTCATAGGAGGAATATTCTCAGTAGCAAATAGCATAAGATGAGGGAAAGATACATTATTGTGATCATACAGCACAGGCTGTACCATAACATTTGGAATTGAACTCTGGCTCATGTAACATGCTAAATTCCTCATTCTCGAAACATCCATTGCAAAATCCAAAGGAGGAATTGGTGGATACGATGGACGATCATAGTCAGAAAATATTTGTGATAAATCCCCCCATTCTGCCCATCTGTCACCAAACCGACTTGGATAAATCAAACTATCACCATTCATTGTGAAAATCTGGGCTTGCTCACGCGTGAGAACAACTCCCGCGTACTCACAAATAAAAGAGCCAGCTTGGATCAAGTCCAATGACCTCACTCCCCATTGTGTCTCCCTAGACCTAAACACTTCAAACCGTTTCTTAATCCCCTTTTGGCTCACACGATTACGGCAACTAGGAGGGCAACGACAATGAGGCCCACACTCAAAAATCAATGGTTTTCCCCTGACTAGAATCCCATTCGAATCATAGGCGAACTCACCACCATTTTTCTTAAAACAAAAGCAATTGTCCAAACACCCCCCAGTACATTCACATCCCGTCCCATTCCCATAATTATACACATACGATGGGAAAATGGTTGTAATAAGATACTCGTGATAAACTGGCCCAATATCTTCATCAATGTCGTTAAAGAAAAATACCGGCACATTCTCCTTTTTTCTAGATAAATCAAGTGTGATGTAACCTTTAGGGCGCACTTCCAGTGGCCGAACCCGAAGATTTCTTGCAAACTTCATTAGGCTACTTCCCATTTCCACCTGATTTTCAATCCTAACAAGCTTGAACTTGTAAACCCCAAACCCTGACTTTCCCACATCAAACCAAGTGTCAGTTATCCGGTATAATCCATCATAAACATAAACCTTACCACTTGCACTACCTTCATACTTAAAACCACGAATGACTCTTACCTCCAAGCCATAATACATGCTCCTCTCCATGGCCAAGTTCCCACATTCCAACTTTTGGTGCATTGCCTGACGGTTATGTTTGTCCTGTCCACCATGACCAGTATAAATTATCACATCCCCTGAATCCTCATCGTCCTCATACCCCCCAGAAACAATAATGCTGGTGGCTATCGGTTCTCTGTTCGAGCTCTGACTGGCCGGGACATAATCAATCCCGGCTTGAGGATGACCGTGCAACCCGACAACAACCAACTCCATCCTGAAAAAGAACACATCGCCAATTGCTATACCAGGGATATCACCCAAAATCCTCTTATCGCGATTCAACCACAAACCCGCATCCCTCATTAGCGCTGCCGCCTTCAAATCTCCCCTTGTCTTCTTCTGAGGAACCAGCAAATCCCGGTGCTTTTCATCCTCCGAGGTAGAAAATATACGCAGTGAGTCAAAGAGCATCCTGGACCTCCGGATTAGGTCCCGGAAGTAACGATGGTCATCAGCTTTAAGATCCGTAACCCGGACTAGCTCAGAGGAGCGCTGAGGATACTTGCGGTTTCCCCGAGGCGTAATTACAACAGTCGACAGCTGGGTGTCGTTGTTTGGGACATGGACGATAGCCCCGTAATTGGGATCGGACTCAGGGAGAACAGAGACCTGGCCGTGCTTCTGAACGCCTTGGGAAAAAGATGAGCGGAAGAGCTCGGAAATGCGGTGAAATTCAGCGCACAAATCAGGTTCAGATGAAGAAGGAAACGGAGTGGACGGTGATGGGATGGAGAGACGGAGGTCAGATTGTGAACTGGCGGTGGTTGGCGGAGGAGGAAGTGGCAGTGGTTCATCTATGATTTCAAGTTTTGGCTCAATTTTGGGAGTAATTAAGGTGGAGGTTGAAGGAGAGGATCCGGGATCAGGATATAGATTGAGGTCCAGAAATGGGATTGTAGAATTCATTTGTAATTTGTAACAATTTTTGTTGTTTAATGTAAGGGTTTGTTGCAGAGTTTGAGAAAAACGGAGGAAGAGAGAGACGGACTGAGGGAGGTAAGGTAAGAAAGATTTATGTAATGTAATATGCAAGAAAAATCTGAAAATGGCAAAAGGAATGACCACCAAGCGTGATGTGGTGGTTTGACATATTGACAAAAATGCCCTTTGAACGATTCGATAATATTGCTCATAATGAATGTTTGACAAAGTTTATAATATAGGTGTGAATCCGGGAGGTTCAGGTCGGATTAGCTCGTCCACATAAAAATTCAGTAACGGTCATTTTGGAAAAAAGTCTATCCGCTGCGGGTTTCGGGCCGATTTCTGGTTAGTCCACAAATTTCGAACTACAACCCAGGTCTGCCCGTTGGCTCATTCGGATCGAGCTCATATGGGTCGCGGTTCGTACTGATTTAGCCGATATGAATAAAAATATAGATTTTTATATATTTATAGTCATTTTTTGTCAAGTTTCTAAATACAAAATAATTAAAATGATAAATTTATATTTATACCATAAAATATTTACATAGAATTCAAATTTATACTCTATGTTACATGAATTAATTCTAAAGTTGCAAATTTAAATAAAACAAAAATAAACAATAATTAAATGTTAAATGTATTTCTAATTAATATCATCAAAGAACATTACGTTTCTTAACTATTAGGGAGAAAAATAAGATTTTGCTTTAGAAGTTGTATTAGAGTTTGTAGAAGAAGTGTGATTTTCAATATTACCATATTTAATAAAAATAAAATTTTTTTTTTTTCACGGGCCAGTGGGTTAAGCACGACCCGCAAAACCCGCGGTTCACAACTTCTTAACCTGTGAACCGCCCGTACAGGTCACGGGTTGGCCCGCGGTCCCGAATCGATCCTAACCGATGTTCACGGGTCTGATCGGTCCGTTCATCTTGACACCTCTAGTTTATAGTAATTGATTATTAAGACAGCAAGATATAAAAATTATTCACCCACCATTTGACGAGTTGGCATTAGATTAGGTTCCGCCTGACACCTCCAGTAGGGAAAGGACACATGACCCCAGTGGACACTAGGGGCATTATATAATTTCCATGATTATAAATTGTATTATGTTTGGTAAAGATTTTTTATATATATAAAAGGAGAATATTATGTTTTCCAGGTAAAATATTTTGTTAAAAAGTTATTTTAAAAAATGTTTGATTAGATTTGAAAAAATGTATAATTTTTAAACCTTTTTTATAAACCATTTACCAAATGATCAAATTTTAACTTTTATTGACTATTTACTCATTATTATACATTTGAAAAATCCAGAACTTTTACTCACTATATAATGTGTAATTGATATTTTTTAAAAAGAGTTTTTTTGAAGTAAGTAGTAATTTTGGTTGAGATTTTATTGAAAAGTCAAATATTATGTGCTTGATTTTTAATTAATTGTTGAGATTGAATACTGAAAAAAAAAATTCAAAAAAAACCAAACAAGGGCAATATAATATAATAATATATTAAAAGTCGAGATAAGTGGGAAAAAAATTATTTTCCATTTTATCCCTAAATTGATATATGTTTTATCGATATTTTTAACATTTACATTATTTTTTATTAAATACAATTATTATTAGTTATTAATATTATCTACAATTCATTAAATATTTTTCTCTTTCATCAACAACAACTCTAAATGTTTATTAAAATCATTAATTAATTCATATAAAAGAAATTTAAATTTTTTTTTAATTATATTCTAATTAAGTGCCTGTTAGATTCTCATTTTGGGGGAAAAAGAGTTTTGAATAGGGATTAATGTGATATTGTGTAATTGAAAATGAAAAAAAAAATTGGTTTGTGTAGAATATTTTACTGTTAAAATATGTTGTTAAAATTGAATACTGTAGAAAAAAAGTAAAAAAGAATGATTATCAAACAGGCACTAAGAATAAAAAATAAATAATTTAAATACTCTTTTGGAAAAACTAAAATTTTTGTTTAAACATAAATAATATTTTTAAAAAATCATTATAAAAATGTGTTCCTATATTAATTTGATTTGTCTATGCACAATTTTTTCATATTTTTCTCCAACCTATTATAATATTTTATAAATAAATCAATTTTCGATTTACCTAATATTTTATGATTTCAAATTATTTTGATATATATCACACGTGATTTCTTTACTAAGTTGTCCTTTCAAACAATTGTGTGGTTTTTATTTCCAGAAATTATGTGAACATTTTCAATAAAATATTAATTTATTAAAAATCGCAGTCAATTTATAATTTTTTATTTCCCTTTAACAATAGCAATTACCTACTTTAAAAAACAACATTAGTATATCAATAAAATTATGTATATACAAGGCGTGCAAACACGTACTTCTTGCTAGTTATAATAAAAATATTACCAGAGTTATACAGTTTTGGGAATTTATGACAAATTACCTAAAAAATTCTTTCATATAAAAGGTGTCAAGTAGTGATATATATTAGAGAAAAGAAATGTTATCTATTACTGGAATAAATGTAAACAAGAAATGATACTTACTCCATATTTGAAAAGTTACTCACTGATCATTCATATTTATTTCAAATTACTACTTCATCACTCAAATTTAAAAAATTACTCACTGTTCTCTCAAATTTAAAAATGTTACTCATCAATCACTTGTATAAATTTCATCCGTCCACATGAACAAAAAAATTCACGTAGACAAATAAAAATCAGATGTGGTCGTGACTGAGTCCACGTGGACACATGGAATTGATATAAGTGATGGATGAATAATTTTTTTGAAAAATTGGTGAGCAACAAGTAGCTTCTTTTAAATTTGGATAAGCAACCAGGAACCTAAAATAAAGCTCAATGAAAATAATTGTTAAGAGATAAATATGACAAAGAAAAATATTATAAACCTTAGCCCATGTTTGATAGCACTAGAAATTTAGATTATAATTTAATTCAAAGTCAACATTTAATCTTAATGATGCGGGAGGATCCGAACCAGACGATGATAACACATTGATGGCGTTGAGATACCATGAGTTGGTAGACTAGCGCAAGTATGGCAAGTGATGATAGTATCTTCCTAATTGGGGTAGTAATTGAACATGTTTTAGTATTTTGGCCATAACTTTGGCTACAGTTATCAGAATTATGCCCATGACCCCAATTCAGAAAGCTCATTTCGGCGTGCACGTCGATCGTGGTCACCAAGTCCCGCTCAGTGTGATTTATTTTCATCCTCAAAAAAGGCTTTCAATTTGTCATTTTTTGTTATTTCCTTCTATTTTGGCGAGATTTAGTTTTATTCCTTTTATTATGGTATTTTACTATTCTTGGACAATAATTACGTTTCCTTGTTAAGGTTGTTTAGTCTGGCTTGTGAACTCGTTTTCATTCATTTAGATTTTTGATTATTTTTTTTTATAGTAGAGAATCCTCTCTACCCCTTTTTGGTGTTATATTTTGTTTTCTTTTAAATCAACTGTAACCCTAACCAAACACTGGTCGACATCACTTAACTATACATATTATGAGCTCACAACTTTTCGACTACACAACTCATCACTTTATGTATATATGCACATCATTATTGGTTTTGTAGAATTTTAGCTATTTGAGCAAAACTTTCTGTCTTCTACAATTTTTTATATTGAAAGTACCTTTTTTTAGTGGTAAATTGTGTTGTTTCTTGCAAAATTTAATGCTAAAAATATGTACTATTTTAACAAAAAATAGTAGTGTTCTAAAAAGTGTAAAGAGTGGCTAAGCAGCAAGACCCACTTCAAACTTTAGCGAGTTTAGGTGAAGAATGAGCGTAAAAAAACGTAAAACGTGATAAGCGAAAAGCGCAAACTTCACGCCTAAGCATCGATTAAGGGAGACAAAGCAAGTTTTTTAGAATGGTGAAAAAAGCTTGCTATCACTGAATTCGAATTGTTTGTTGTTGAGTAAATAGAAAATTAGACGCCAGACTATGTTCAACACTTTCGAGTTCAAATTTATTGTGATCCTACTTGTTTGCTTTGATATGTGAATTGGCAATCAAACGAGATAATTTCCTTGGTATCCGTCATTGTATTAATTTGAAACGTTATCATAATCACGAAGAAAATTATTGGAGTTAATTAAATGAATGTTCATTTAATCTGCTGTGGATTTAATCAAATCAAATGAATGTTCATTGAAACGTTATCATAATCTGCTGTGGATTGATGATGTTTTATTTTTATTTGAGAATAAAATGTAGAATGTCATGTGACTTCATCTTCAGTACTTTTTAAAATTTAGAATTGTCTGTTTGGTTTACAATAAGAAACTTACTTACCAGGCCAAGGGTGGGTTTTGACATGGACTAGAATCTTTTTGAATGCTCATTTATGCATGTTAGTTTTGCTTTTTATGAAGAATGTTTATGCAAATGTTGGATGAATTTGTGAATAGTGACGTCAAAATAAGTAGAATGATAGTTTGTAAATTTGTGCCAAAAATTGGACAAAGTAACGGTAAGAAAAATACAAACAAGAAAATTGCTTTTTGTTTCCATAATGGATTTTGCTTCAGATATTTTATGTTTCAATTTCAGGCAATGAAAAACATTGATTTTTATTGTAAGAATTGTGAGTATAAGCAACACTAGTGCTATAATATCACTTGTATTTTGATTGGTTTATAATTGTTCTACCTTTTGCTTCTATTTTGAACTTGCAGCTAATAGAATATTCTCACATGATACATTAATTTTTGCATTTCAATTTATATTCTAGGGTTTTTAGTTAAATAGGCTTGACAATCAATAATTTTAGTAATATAGACTCCTCTATTGAAAAGTCAAAATTATCCTTAATGAATAAATTGCAAGGTATATGCTTTCTTTATTCTGGTTGATTTAACTCAAGACTAATTATTTGGACTTTTCGTAATTCTTTCAATTGTTCTAAATACTCTTTATATTTTGATAATTTTTCAAAGGCTTTTGGATGATCTTGCTTAGTTATATATCCTAATACTATTCATTCAGAAACTTCTTCTTCTATATCCTTATATTCAAGCGATATATTATAAACTATATTTATATTTTTTTGCAATTTCAACAGAGTTAAATCTTATATTATTTATGCAAGCGTAATCAATATCTTTATATATTTCTTCTAACTTGGACTGGACAACAGAATATATGTCTTGATATTTTTCAGTAATAGTTAATAAAAACGAAATGTCTTTATCATCCAAATACAGTTTATCACAATTACTAGAAGTGGATGCTTGTGAAGTGTTCATAAATTTAAACGATCAGGTTGGTCAGGATTATATCTAACTATTCTATTTTCTTAATCTAAGGTTCGTAAAATTAAACCTGAGAATCTAATTTCAGTATTTTCTTGCAACCAAATTAGATGTTGTTGTAGCGCCCCGAGTTCTGAATACCCGGTTCACCACGTCATCGTCTGATCTAATTTTTCGAATAATATTTTAACGGAAGAAATAACTGAAATTCATTTTTGGCAACATTAAATAAGCTGTAATGGTCGATAAGATTTGAAAACATTTATGAAACAACTTGAAATAGCAAATCGAACCATTAATTTTGTAAAGCAGTTAACGATGTCATAACTTTTCAAATAACTGAGATTCTCAAAATTATCTAATGTTGGAAATTACGAAAATCATTAAAGTAAGACATTTCAACCATTTAACGGTTATTGCCACCATCATCCATCACTTGCCACCATCTCCGAATCTGCAAAACTGTTAAAATAACGGGTTGAGCATTTCGAATGAAATACTCAGTAGACTCATCGTCAATTAATTAATCTACAATATAATTGAACACATAAATGCAGGCTCTTTAGAAAACATAGGGTGTGGGTTGCTCTTCTTGTGCATTTAAGCACTTGGCTTCTTTCTGAAAAATCATAGGCTCTTTAGAAATCATAGGGTGTGGGTTGCTCTTCTTTGTGCATTAAAGCACCTGGCTTCTTTTGAAAATCATAGGCTCTTTAAAAATCATGGGGTGTGGGTTGCTCTTCTTTGTGCATTATAGCACGGGGCTCTTTCTTCTTGTGCACATAAGGCACATGTTATGCATAACATCATCATTTATCTTGCAAGACATTCTCTTCTTTCTTTCTCATGCATAAAAGCATATAAGTTATGACTAGCATAAGAACATCGTTATTTCCGAAGAAATACATTCTCTTTTCTTTCATAAAAATGACTTTCACATAAGTCACATAACATACACATTCACATGCAATCATAATTTAAATCAATTAATAGGGGCGAGTCTACCTTAAACTTGACGAGTGTGATTGAGCGGAAAACGACTTCCATTCTTTAATTTTCCGTACGCTTCGTCTAGCCAATTAGAAGATTAAGTCGAATTAGTCTTTTGAATTTTATAGTTAAAATGATAAAGTATAATTTAGGGATTAAAATCGCTTATTATGAAAGTTGAGGGACTAAAATGAATATCTTGAAAGTTGAGGGGCTAAATGGATACTTTTCAAACTTGGGGGACTAAAATGTAAATTTTCAAAAGTTGGGTCGAAGATCGAAATGAATATTAAATTGTAGGGCTGATTAAAGATCATTTAAAACTTAAGGGCTGAAATAAACCTTTTAAAAACATAGGGACTGAATTAAAATAATTTAAAACTTTGGGGGCTTAAAAGTAAATTTTATAAAAATCCTAATATGTATATATATATATATATATATATATATATATATATATACACACATATGTATACCAGTACAGAGGGGGGAGAGAACGCCGATCAGAGGGAGAGGGAGAACGCAGCGGCGCACTGCGAGCAGGTCCTGCCGGGGTTAAACGCCGACGATTTCGACGGCGTAGGGGTGTGGCGAGCTGCGGGTAGGAAAAAGGGGTCAATTTGAGGGATTTGGTGCGAGAACCGACGCGAAGCCGCAGATTGATTCGCGATTTTCCGGCGAGTAGGCGGCAGCGATCGAGGTAAGTTACTGGGTGAGTTGTGTTTGGGGTTTTTGGGTTTGATTCTTGGGGTTGATTCTGATTTTGGAAGTGGGTTGGCCGACGAGCAGTAGGCGGGTTTGGATGTGGTTCGGTGGTGGATTCTTGGGTGATGATGATGATGATGATGATGATGATGATGATGATGATGATGATGATGATGTTGGGTGTTTGAGGATGACAGTGTTGCAGGTAGTTGGGCGTTTTCGAGCATGGCAGTGGTGATGCTGTGAAGTGGCTGCGTGCGGTGGCGGCGGTGGTGAGACGGTGATGATGCTGATGATAATGAAGATGATTCAATTTGTATTTGAAGATGGGGATGAGTTGGAGGTGACGGTGCGGCAGGGGTGGTGGTTCTTGGTCTGTTGGTGGTGATGATGATTTGTGGTTGGGAACCAGTGTTGAGGGGTGCGACTTGGGTGGTTGTGGTTTAGGGTATTGGCAGTGATGGTGATTGGGTCTATTGGGGTGATTGTTCAGTTTGGTCGAGTTTTTGGCTGAGGATGGTTGATGGGAATGGAGGTGAAGGTGATTGGTAGTGATGGTGGCTGCTGGAATGTGGCAAATGGTGGTTGAGAGGGTGATGGTGGTATACTGCAGTGGTAATGGTGAAGGAGGAGGAGGGCGTAACCTTGCAGGAGTGGAGGCTGAGAATGATGGAAACCATGTGTTGGTTGAAGTGAAAAGTATGGGTTTAGGTTAGTGGGGGTTTGATAGGTATGGGGTGGAGTATGTTGGGAATTATGGGATTATGATATACAAGAACGGAAATCGAGAAATAATACGCGTGAATTCAACTGAGTTGGAAAAATGGATCTGTTACGATGAACTTGATGAAATTGAAATTTAAAATGATTTGAGAATAATAATTTAAATAAATAAATAAAATAATAAAATTTCGGAATTTCGGAATTTAATTTAAAATCAAATTGACTTTACATTTCTCAACTTGGCTAGACGAACGCGTCGCGACGTTAACTTAAAATGGATGAGATCGCAGCGACACGCTTTTCGAAACTTTAAAAATAAATATTAAATTGCGTAAAAATTCTTGGTCGCTACAGTTGTTGTTGTTCGTACTGATGATATCTGATGGTAATTAGTATTTCTTCACTTTTCTTGATTATTTTCTTGTTTTAACTCTCTGAGAAGTTTTTCTATCTCTCTGGATCTTAAATCAAAGGTATTATCCTTAACTATTCTAAGTCTCTCGATATCTTCTCTATCAACATTGTTCATAATTATAAATAACAAACATGTGGAAGCATATGATTAAAAGCATGTAATCAAAGTATGTAAATGGTAGTAAGTAAGCTTACAGTAATCAAATAGAAACAAGCATATTTTCCCTCCAGTGTCGTCATATAGCTGCCTTGCATGTACTCAATCAATTCTTTGAATCAAATGAACATTAGATGTTTTTTAATAAATTGGGTCCACAACTGCTTCCGCAAAAAGTTTTTCAATCAAGGTTGCACTTCTCACTCTAGAGAACTAGTCGTGTTTCCACAGACGCTATCTCACAGTATTCAGAGTCTCTGTTTTCACCCCTATCTCGACTCCTTTCAGAAAGACCTTACTTAGAACTTTTCCAAAACTACACGTTTTAAAAACAAGTTATAAAACTGAAACAAAGCTCAAATATTATCCCAAAACGCCACAACACATCAAAAAGCTGACGGGATTTCTGCTGAGCAACAGATTCTTCAAAGAAGAAAACTCATTTTGAAAAATATCAATACTGCCGGGGGTCATGAGAAACTTAATGAAAACCTTTTTAAGAAAGCTTTGATAAAAACTCAAACATCATTTCATTCATAGATTGATATTGTACATACTGCAAACTACATACAGACACCTTTGGTACTCACCTTATGAAGTTTAGAACTTCATAAGTGATTACCTTATTACAAGCTTTGATAACTTCAAACTATCTACCAATATTTTTCTTGAATACAAGTGGTGTAAACAAATTTTTGAATAAAAGAGTACAAGTGCTTGACTCGGATATTTCGGGATGCCTTTTTTACTTAATCTCTTCCCCCTTTTATAGAGGTCTTGGATTATTTTCCTCCTCTCCTTTTTGGTGACATGATAGGAATCTTATCTCTTCTGCAATAAATTTCTTGTTGAGTAGACATCAACCACTTTTTTCGGTACATTTATCTTTCTTGATAGGTAGCTTCAATAATTCTTGACAATTTATCTTCCGGATTGAGACAAAACACCATGGCTTTTCTTTAATAAAGAGACTTTATTAAAGTAGTGAGTGAAGGTCTTTGTCATGGCAGCTATCTTATTGTTGTTTAGTGACCACACTTTTTCTTCAATAAATGACTTTATTAAAGTAGTGATGAAGGGTCACTATTTGGCAGCTTTACTTTTCCATCCTTGAGTCAAAGAATTCTGCTGGGAATTCTGTACTATCGAGTGATGCATGGCTCATATCTTCAACAAGACAATGTTCACACCTATGCTCTAGATAGTCCCACATTATCTTGCATAGCTCTTTGTGCATAGTTCACTTACTTTGTTGATAATAATTTTCTCAAGTAGGTGGTCTAGTTCACAAATATCTATTTCTTTAGATGGAAATCTTTCATTGGAATAGATTACATGATTATCTGAAGGATATAACCAAATTTTTTCTTTTTTAGAAATAACTTGACTTAAATTATCAAATATTTCTTTATATCCTTCAGCTCTTCTGTAAGAAATCATGTTAACAATATCTTCATATTTATTCTTAACAACTTTTTGGCTAGTTGGTAAGAAGTGTTGGTTTGTGATCCCTATCTTGATACAATGAAATGATGGGATCATTGTTCCTTCATATTTATCACATTCCATTGTGACTGAAAAGAATCAGATATATATATTTATACTTTTGATAATTTCAGTAAATCTTCGAACTGCCTTTTTAACATCTATGGGAAGTTGTGAAATTTTCCTTAGATCTTTGCTTAGATATATACAGAGTATATTCCCTACTTCAAAGCAATTTTGAACCCAATTGGCTGACGCCCCTGGATAGAAATTTATCTTGTTGTATTTTCCATAGTGTAGGGTCTTCATCCTTTTCCCTACTTCAAGATACCAATCTGACAATATATTGAAAATAACAATAAAGAAGAGAACTTCTTCATAGTTATTTTTGTTTGGTAACTTTTGTTCGTGGCAAACTTTTACCGCATCTTTTGAATTTATTTGCTTAATACGGGTTTTGGAATCAATTTCATTCCTCTGTGAAGAGGTTTCCATAACCTTCTTGGTATCTTGATTATCCTTATTGAATGAAGGCTTTGTATCCGTTTCCATATTTTCAGTACAAATATTAGGATTAATTTTTTCCCTGTGAAGGGGTTCCTAATATTATCTTATCTTTCCCTTTATCCTCGGGAAGAGCTCTAGTATCCATAATACCCGGTGAAGGGTTACTAGACTTTGTACAAGTATTTTCTACTGAATGGGCTATCTGGTACTGCCTAGAAAGCTTTCTTGTATATTTTGAATTTGCACTTCCAAACAAAAAACTTTAAGTTCAAGTATCTGGACTTTTGTCTTTAATTCATTCAGCTCCATCTCTGCTAAGATAATCAGGAAGAAAATTAGACTGTCCTTTAATATATTCAATATCAAACTTGAAATATGAAAACCATATCTGGATTCTGATAATGTATCTATTGGCAATAGATGGATCAACATTATTTTTTAGAAATGCTTTAACTTGTGTATTATCAGCTCTAATCAAGAACTTTTTTGGTAGCAAGTAATCTTCATATTTTTGTACTCCTCGCTTCATAGCAATGAGCTCTTTCCTATTTGTTTCATACATCGTTTCAACTTCTTTGAATGTTCCTGATGTATATCCTGCAAGTATTTCAGGACAAGAACAATTCTTTTCACATTTATATTCTTTATGATTCTTTTTTGCCTTAAGTACTGCTCCCTAGTATTTATCTGAAGCGTCAGTTTCTAGGATAAGAAAATTTTCTTCCCGTGGAATAATAAGTTTTGGTAAATTTTTTAATTCATCTTTTACCTTCATGATTTTTTGCGATCTTGTTCATCCCAAGACCACATTACATTTTTCCTTAATTTTGGAAGAAAGTAATTTTTTAATTTGACACAATTTTCAATAAATCATTCAACATAATTTAATATACCGAGGAAACTTTGTAAATGTTTTTTATCTTTAATTTCTTCAGGAAAATTTTGAAGTTTTTCACCAATATGAAATTGCAGTTGCAATTCTCCTTCTTTTATAAATAGTCCAAGAAATTCTATCTCTATTTTTGCTATCTCAGCTTTCTTTTGAGAAAGTGTAATATCATGTTTTTTCATGATATAACAAAACTTTTCAAGATGTTCAATATGCTCGTTCATATCTTTTGAATGAATAAGTAAATCATTTATGTAGACAATACAAAAATGAGTAATAGGTTTTATTACCTCATCCATTCTTCTTTGAAGTATCTGTGGTGCATTTTTCAACCCAAATGACATTACATTCCATTCAAATTGGCCTAAAGGATTATGAGTGCTAAATGCAGTTAAAGATTTGCTATCTTCTGTGAGCATAATTTGCCAAAATCCTTATTTACAATCGAACTTTGAAAATATCTTCTTGTTTTGTACTTGTTTAATAAGGATGTCCTTATTTGGCAAGTAATATCCATCAAATTTTGTAACTTCATTTAGCCTTTTATAGTTAATCACCATTCTGTCTTTTCCTCTTTTTATTTCACTATATTTTCTAGCCATAAATGCTGGACTACAATGTGGACTTTTACTAGGCCTAATTAGTTTAGCTTCTAATAATTCTTTTATTTGGACTTTAAATTCCTCTTGGTCTTAACACTGTATTTCATTGGTTTAACTCTTACTACAGTATCTGGTTTTATAAGCTCTATCTTGGCTTTAACTTTATATGTATCCCATTTTTCCAATGGATTTTCAGAATAAGTTCCAGAAATTTCTTTTTTAAATTTTTCTAACTTATCTTCTACTGTCATTTTTAGTACATTAATTGGTTTAAATTTTTCTATACTGTACAGTATGTACTCCAACATCCACCACGCTGGGTTGAGGAGCTCTGATGATTAATTTCTTTGTAAGCTATGCTTACGGCTCTTGTGATTCTAGGTGTAAATATCTTGTGTGCACAAGGTGTTATGAACATATATTTATCAATAAATTGAGTAAAATGTGCATATTTTAATAGGAAATTTTGTCCTAGCAAAATATCACATCCAATTGTAGTTGACATATATATATTATCAACAAACACTTCTCTAAGAGACATTAGAAAAGGTATTTGGGTAGCATATTTGCTATATATTATCTTGTTTCCTCCTGCTGTCATAGCATTTACAAGTTTCTTTGAGTCATATTTCCAATATTCAGATGGTAGTACATTTGGTGAGCAAAGGCTTATAATACTTCATGTGTCTAAATAAGCATGAAATTTTATTTTACAATAATTTTTTAAATTGAGTATAACTTCAATATATGAAATCATGGGATTGGTATTTATTATCCTTTCCATGGTAACAATGATCTCATATTTTCATCTATCCTTTGTATAATAACTGGGTTTCCTTCAAGTGTTATTTTTATATATCCTTGACATATCTTGTAAGGGCTTACTTTTCCAAAAAAACTCATTCCTAGTAATATAGATGTTTGGCTAAGTCCATAATTATCATCTTTATATAAGATTATTTGTGTTAAAGTTCACCTTGATTTTCCACTATAATTATAAGAGGGAAACTCAGATATCTTTTTATTTCAAGGTTATGTCCTAAGTAGTCTTTAAAGACATATTTTTGTGGTAACTCATAATCTTGTAGGTGGCTAACAAATTTAGCATCTACATGATTTTTATTTGCTTCTGTATCTATAAGGACAAGAAGATCATTTTGATCCCTTCTTAGTTGATATATCTAGTCCTGATATAATATTGTGAGCTTGCTGGTTCATCAATACTGTGGTTTTTAAGTCGTTCTATGTTGACATTTCCTCTAGGTGGGAATCTTGCAATAATATTTTCTCCTTGTAGTCTCACACTACCTTTTTTTATTATTCTTCCTTCAGAATTAATTTCTTTAGCTTTTTTGTGAAAACCAAGCATTATTTGTTCTGGTATTGGAACTTCATGTTCTTTATATTTTCTTGGAGGAATATATTGTGCCAATTCATCAAAATCTTTGTGTATTATTATGTTATCTATTATTTTCCTTAAATTACTATGATGGCTAGTACTAAAAGCAAATATTGATTTTATGCTTATACTAATAGCCTTACTTTTATGTAACATTTTCAAGTTTTCAATTCTATAATAAAGATTGAAACTTTGGTCTATATTTTCATCTGTTATTGAGATTGCATAATTTGGTTTTACTGTAAATATTATCTTCTGATAAACTAGATTTCCTACAACAGTTCCTAATAGAGCATCTATAGGATCTTATAAGATTCTGTTATCCAAACAATAAATTTCAATAGGTATATTCATACCTTCTCTAAATAATCCTTTAATCATTACTTGGATAATTTTGTTTTATCTATTCTTTAGTAATTATTGTGATTCTGATTTTTCCCACTACATCTTCTATATTAATTGGAATTTCTTTATAATTCATACTTATAATTGTTTTGTTTATCCTAGGTAGTATTCCTAAGAATCCTTGATGAAATAAATCTTTTTCTTGTAAGTCTAAGATTCTTTTAGTTATCTCCTTATATCTTTTGCTATCAAATGTAATTTCTTGACAAATTCCTTCTACTGAGTCTTCTTCTTCCTCAGTTGTTTCAATATCTAATCCTTGTACTTCTTGAATTTCATTCATATATATATTTTCTTCAGATTCTTCATCTGATGATGATGTTTTTAACTCATAAATACTACTACATTCACTGTCTAAATCATCAAAATACTCAATTAGTTCTATATTACTAATCATTTGTAAATTCTTCATAAACTTTGAGAGTTTTTATATTCTGTTTATCTTTTCTCTTAGGATATTGGGGGGTTATGTGTCCTTCTTCATTGCAAATGAAACATCTACATTTTTTAATATATTTCTTATTGGGCTTTTCAGACCAATTTCTTTTCTTGAAATATTTTTTATATGACTTGAAGTTTCTTTTCTTAAACTTTTTAAAGTTTTTGAATCTTATTTTATGTTTTTTATATGGCTTATATTTCTTCTTATGGCATCCAAATTGTTCTGTTTGACCTATATCTTTGTAACAACATAAAGAGTTCTTCCTTATCTTATATGCTTTTTTATTTTCTAGTGCTTCTCTACACCAAATACTTATCATTCTTTTTGTAAATTCAATTCTACTTCCAATACTATCTATATATATTCCTTCTCCATCTCCTTCAGGTAATATTTTATTATATTCTTTTAATAACTTAGTTCCCCATGGGAATGGTAATTTTGTGAAGTAAGATCTTAAGATTGACTTATTATCTGTATAATCTCCTTGGCTGATTGTATAGTATAATTCTTGAAATTTACATGTATATCTTTCTAATTAGCACATATCGCATATTTTTAAATTTTCCATTGCAATCATTCCATCATTAAATTCATCTTGTTTTCTAGCTTCTTCATCAATTGTGTATCTATCTCCTAAAAATTCTATTCTGAGGGCTTTTTCCAATCTATTTAATATATTTCTTATGCTTTGATCATTTAGATTATTTCTATTATCTAATGCACCAGTCGTGTTTTCCTCATATTTTATTCTTCTTTTTATATTTACGGGTAGTTTTCTCCGCCATGCTGATACTATACCTCTAAATGTATGTTTTATAAATCCAAAAGCTGTATATGTGTCCCATTTATTAAATTGTATTGCTAAATTAATACTTTTTGTCCATGTTTCAATAGCTTTGTTTGTTGGATATTGGTTAATAAATCGAGAATTGAAAATCGATTAAAGTGACTTTGTGTCGACTTCGGCCTAATACTCAAAAGCTCGATTCAATCCGTTTAGGAAAAATTGTTTGCCACTTCGCCGTTTCGGGGCGCACAAACGGGGATCGACTTGCTCGGTCAGGTCGAGGGGGCAGCGCCCCCCGTGGGGGCTCGAGGGCAACGCCCCCCGAAAGAGAATTTTGATTTCTCTGCATGTATTGAAGGGTATATTTGGCATTTCGAAAACCAATATCGGATGAATGAGAAATTACGAAAAAGGACGAAAATCAGGTCAAAATGTTTGACCGTGCGACCGCACGGTTGGTAAACCATGCGACCACACGTCAATTTCATTTTCGGGTTTTTAAGTTAAACCGAGCGACTGCACGGTCTATAACCGTGCGGCCGCACGGTTGTCTGGCCAAATGACACCTTTTCATAAAGGTGCATTATTTGTAAAAGGGTGCATGGTTTGGGCCTCAACCACTTCATCCACACCCTTTCATGGTCTATAAATAGGACCCTTTGGGTGTCCTATTCCTCACAATTTTGATATGCAAAAACACCTCTCATCCTCACTTGTCTCCTAAATCAAAATCATTTCATTTATTTTGATTTTCCTTCATTGCATCCTTTGGAGTACATAAGCCTATATTTGGTTCGTTGTACTTGTGTTTTGAAGTGCTACAAACACAAGTGAAGCCGTTGTATCTTGAGAGTCGACTGCCGTTATCCGTAGGCACCGTTGCGGGGCAAATTCGACTTAAGGACAAAGAGTTCAACTCTTGCCTCGGCTTTGTCCTTCTTTTCTTCTTCTTCATTGTTTGTACTTTCATTGCCGTTACTCTTTCGGGTCGGATTTACAAACTTTCATTATTTGGCGTCACTATTCACAAATCCACCCAACAATCTTTAGTTGAATTCTATATTTTTTTGAAAGTGACATTCTTGTTTGGTTAAACTTGTTAAGTTTAACTTCTTCTTCATTTCTATTTTGTTTTGGTTGATCTTCTGTTTTACGTAAACAGAAATGAATACGGTTCTTAATACCGATACTACTTCGAATGAAACTTCGAACATGGGAACTTCTGAAGGAAGTGTTCCTACCGGTGTGATTCCTCCCGTTGTGAATACAATTACTACTAATGTGATTCCTCCGGTTGTGGGTGCCCCTACTATCGTACATTCAAACTCCGTTTCACATGGGGAAAAGCCGAAGAAATTTGTTGGGGTTGATTTCAAAAGGTGGCAACAGAAAATGTTGTTTTATCTCACAACCCTCAACTTGGCGAAATTCTTGAATGAAGATCCTCCCGCCATACAAGAAGGGGAAAATAATAGGGCATCGTTGATTGCTTTGGATGCTTGGAAACATTAGGATTTCTTATGCAAGAATTATATTCTTAATGGCTTGGACAACGCCTTATACGGTGTATATTGCTATAAGAAATCTGCAAAGGAACTATGGGAAACTTTGAAAAAGAAGTACAAGACCGAAGATGCCGGAACCAAGAAGTTCATTGTGGGAAAATTCTTGGACTACAAAATGGAAGATTCGAAAACCATCATCAGTCAAGTACAAGAATTGCAAGTCATACTCCATGATATTCATGCGAAAAATATGTCCGTGAGCGAATCATTTCAAGTGGCTTCAATTATCGAGAAACTTCCACCCATGTGGAGGGACTTCAAAAACTATCTCAAGCACAAGCGCAAGGAGATGAACATTGAAGAACTCGTGGTCCGATTGAGGATTGAAGAAGACAACCGAAGTTCGGAAAAATGAGTTGGGAATGGCATACCACAAGCAAAGGCAAATGTGGTGGAATCTAGCAACAACAAAGGAAAGAAGAGAAAGCATTCCGTTGAATCTACAAAGAAGAGTGCAAAGAAGTTCAAGGGAAATTGCTACAATTGTGGAAAGGCTGGACATCGCTCGGTTGATTGTCGCAAACCGAAAAAGCAATCCCAAGCCAACATTGTCGAATCTGATGCCATATCAAATGGCATGTCAGATATGAATTTATCGGCGGTTGTTTCTGAATGCAACCTTGTTGGAAATCCCATGAAATGGTGGGTTGATATGGGTGCAACCCGTCACATTTGTGCCGATAGAGGAATGTTCACATCATACACTCCAACCGAGGGAGAAAAATTATTTATGGGGAACTCCTCAACATCCAAAGTGGAAGGACAAGACAAAGTGGTCTTGAAGATGACGTCGGGAAAAGAACTTAGCCTCAATAATGTCCTTCACGTACCGGATATTCGCAAGAACCTTGTGTCTTTGTTAAGCAAGAATGGCTTTAAACTAGTCTTTGTATCGGATAAGTTTGTACTTACCAAAAATGATATGTATGTAGGCAAAGGCTATGTAAAAGATGGACTATTCAAAATGAATGTCCTAACTGTTGTACCAAATCCTACAATCAATAAAACGTCATCTTCAGTTTATATTCTTGAGTCATGTAATCTGTGGCATCATAGATTAGGACATGCAAACTTTAATTCAATACGAAAATTAATGAATTTAAGTTTACTTCCGAATATGCATTTTAATAATGGAAAATGCGAAACATGTGTAGAGGCAAAAGCGGCCAAAACACCATTTCATTCGGTTGAATGAAACACCACACCATTAGAACTAATTCACACGTATGTGTGTGATTTGAATTTTGTACAAACAAGGGGTGGTAAAAAGTACTTCATCACATTCATAGATGATTGTACAAGGTACTGTTATGTGTACTTGTTGAAAAGCAAAGATGAAGCTTTGGAAGTGTTTAAACACTACAAAAATGAAGTTGAAAATCAACTTGAAAAACGAATTAAAATGATTCGTAGTGATAGAGGTGGAGAATATGTTGCACCGTTTGAAGAATTTTGTGCAGAATCTGGAATCATTCATCAAACAACGGCACCATACTCACCACAATCTAACGGAATTGCTGAATGCAAAAATCGAACGTTAAAGGAAATTATGAATGCAATGTTGATAAGTTCGGGCTTACCTCAAAACTTGTGGGGGGAAGCCATACTTTCTGCAAATCATATCCTTAATAAAATACCACACAAAGATAAGGTTGAATCGCCTTACGAATTGTGGAAAGGTCGGAAACCTTCCTACAAATATCTCAAAGTGTGGGGGTGCTTAGCGAAAGTACAAATACCCAAACCTAAACAAGTTAGGATTGGACCAAAGACAATTGATTGTGTCTTTATTGGATATGCTATCAATAGTAGTGCATATCGATTCTTGGTTCACAAATCTGAAGTACTTGATGTACACGTAGGTACAATTATTGAATCAAGAAATGCGGTCTTCTTTGAAGACAGTTTTCCGTGTAAATAAAAGGAAGTAAGTTCATATAAACGAACTTATGATAACATACATGGAAATAATGATGATCTACATGTAAATATAGAACCGAGACGTAGTAAAAGGCAACGAATTCCAAAGACATTCGGTCCAGAATTCGTAACCAATTTATTTGAAAATGATCCTAGGACATTTGATGAAGCAATGTCCTCTCCCGAAGCTCCTTTTTTGAAAGAAGCTGTACGCAATGAAATTGAATCCATCATGAGTAACCATACTTGGGAATTGGTTGAACTCCCTCCGGGAAACAAAGCTTTAGGCTATAAATGGATCTTCAAAAAGAAATTGAACAGATGGATCAATTGATAAATACAAGGCTAGATTACTAGCCAAAGGGTATAGACAAAAAGAAGGACTAGATTTCTTTGATACCTATTCACCCGTTACAAGAATTACGTCTATACGTGTCTTGATTGCAATCGAAGCATTGCATAATCTTGAAATACATCAAATGGATGTCAAAACCCCGTTTCTAAATGGTGAATTAGAAGAAGAAATCTACATGGAACAACCTGAAGGGTTTGTTGCACCAGGAAATGAAAAGAAGGTGTGTAGACTCGTGAAATCATTGTATGGATTGAAACAAGCACCGAAGCAATGACATGAAAAGTTTGATAAAACTATGTTGTCAAATGGCTTCAAAATAAATGAATGTGACAAATGTGTCTACACTAAAAACACACCTAATGAATATGTAATCATATGCCTATATGTTGACGATATGCTAATTATGGGAAATAACTCCAAAGTCATTTCCTCGACTAAGAAAATGTTAACAAAACATTTTGACATGAAGGATATGGGAGTGGCGGATGTAATATTAGGGATTAAAATCTCTAAGACATCCGATGGTTTGTCATTGTCTCAATCACATTATGTTGAGACTATACTTAAGAAATTTAAGGCGTATGACGATAAACCGGTTAAGTCACCAGTTGACTTAGGTATTCACTTAGCCAAGAATACTGGTGAGCCCGTATCTCAATTGGAATATTCGCGTGTCATTGGTAGTTTAATGTATATTACCAACTGCACTAGACCGGATATAGCATACATAGTCAATAAGTTGAGTAGATTCACTAGTAATCCAAGTGTTGTACATTGGAAGGCATTAAACCGAGTTCTTAGATATTTAAGACATACGGTTGAATATGGATTACACTACTCAAAATATCCTGCAGTGTTAGAAGGATATACTGATGTAAATTGGATATCTGACACTGAGAATTCAAAATCCACGAGTGGTTACGTATTTACCATTGGAGGTGGAGCCGTGTCCTGGAAATCGTCTAAGCAAACGTGTATTGCTCGATCCACGATGGAATCTGAGTTTATTGCGTTAGACAAAGCCGGTGAAGAAGCAGAATGGCTTCGTAATTTTCTTGAAGAAATTCCATGTTGGGAAAAGCCGATTTCTGCGATTAATATACATTACGATAATCAGTCGGAAATTGCAAGGGCACAAAACAGTATGTATAATGGCAAGTCTCGACATATCCGTCGGAGACATAATACCATTAAATAGTTAATATCGAATGGTATAATCTCTATTAACTATGTGAAGTCAAAAGAAAATTTGGCTGATCCTTTGACGAAAGGACTTGCAAGAGATCAAGTATACCATCTTTTGAGGGGAATGGGCCTAAAGCCTATTGAATAGAATTACTATGACAGAAACCCAACCTTGTAGATTGGAGATCCCAAGATCTTGGTTCAATGGGACAACTAAGTCATAAATGATTCGGAATAAAGCACTTATTCCCATTCCTAAAATTTAAAGTGCTATGTAAAATGTGTATAAGGATAAGTATACATATATACTTTTAATGATTCATAACCTTAAGATAGAAAGGTATGAGATCACCTATATAAGTGTGAAGTAGGGCCGCTTCTACGAGAATTCGAGACTTAATTCTCTTAGAGCACTTATGAAACCAAGAGTAGTCCAGGGCCAGAATGGACTCAATCATGAGAACCGAATAGGTTAGATGAGTCATGGTGTTGGTACAGTTGTTTGGTTTTACACGAACGGCTGGATGGTTCAAGACATCGCGTTCACCAACTAGCCTAGTAAATCCGATTGTATTCAACTAAAGAAGGTTCAAGGCCACAAGCTACCTATCTTGATGCTATGACTTGTCGTCGTGTACTCCATCTGTTAGAGTCTGCATTCCATTTGCATTGCATTCGCATTGTGTTACGCATATCGAGGAATTTCCATTCATGTGGGGGATTGTTGGATATTGGTTAATAAATCGAGAATTGAAAATCAATTAAAGTGACTTTGTGTCGACTTCGGCCTAATACTCAAAAGCACGACTCAATCCGTTTAGGAAAAATTGTTTGCCACTTCGCCGCTTCGGGGCGCACAAACGGGGATCGACCTGCTCGGTCAGGTCGCGGGGGTTGAGGGGGCAGCGCCCCCGAAAGAGAATTTTGATTTCTCTGCATGTATTGAAGGGTATATTTGGCATTTCGAAAATCAATATCGGATGAATGAGAAATTACGAAAAAGGACGAAAATCAGGTCAAAATGTTTGACCGTACGACCACACGTCAATTTCATTTTCGGGTTTTTAAGTTAAACCGTGCGGCCGCACGGTTGTCCGGCTAAATGACACCTTTTCATAAATGTGCATTGTTTGGAAAGGGTGCATGGTTTGGGCCTCAACCACTTCATCCACACCCTTTCATGGTCTATAAATAGGACCATTTGGGTGTCCTATTCCTCATAATTTTGATATGCAAAAACACCTCTCATCCTCACTTGTCTCCTAAATCAAAATCATTTCATTTATTTTGATTTTCCTTCATTGCATCCTTTGGAGTACATAAGCCTATATTTGGTTCGTTGTACTTGTGTTTTGAAGTGCTACAAACACAAGTGAAGCCGTTGTATCTTGGGAGTCGATTGCCGTTATCCGTAGGCACCGTTGCGGGGCAAATTCGACTTAAGGACAAAGAGTTCAACTCTTGCCTCGGCTTTGTCCTTCTTTTCTCCTTCTTCTTCATTGTTTGTACTTTCATTGCCGTTACTCTTTCGGCTCGGATTTACAAACTTTCATTATTTGACGTCACTATTCACAAATCCACCAAACATTGTTTGTATCTACACAGTCTAAATCTAACCATATTCCTGTTGTGTGGATTGGTTTATTATATGATTTTGTTGGATTAACTTCTTTTATTGATTGTTTTCTAATATTTCCACTATATCTATTCTGGGTTTTCCTATATCTTTGGAATCCTTCTTTTCTAAGCATGTAAGTTCCATATGGATTACTTGTATCTTCATCACTACTAAATTCTTCTTTTATGTTACTTGCAGACGGGTTTGTATTCATTTTAGTATTTTCTACTTGTTTTGCTAATTCTTCTAATTATTTTTATATTCATCATATTCTTCTCCTGTAGAGTTTAAGAATTTTCTTTCTAATTCTTCTATATCTGTTATCATAAATTATTTTATTTCAGATTTTTTTCCTTTCCTTTATTTTTATCTTTAATTTTCCTTCTGTAATCTTGAGGAGGATTAATTATGATTTTATCTTTTCCTTTTAGATTTTTATCTAATATGACATTTCCTATTTGTAAATTATATTCTAAATTTTCCAATTTCTTATTCATTTCTTCAAATCCTTCGTTCCAATTATTTTTTGGTAAATAATGATAACTTGGTTTTTTATGTTTTTCTACATTTTTTAGAAATTCTTCAATTATATTTTCTTCTTCTGATAAATTTATTATGATTTTTTGGTTCGTAACATGGCTCTGATACCAATTTTACCAGGGTGCGCAGAACACACTCTACATTATCTTAGGGAATTATATGCGGAATTATAATCGTCTTATGATTCTTGTAAAAAATATTTCTTCTTATCTTATTTCGTTTATTTCTATTAATCTTAGATATTCAATATGTTGTTTAACCAATCTTTTAAGTTCTTCGTATAATACTATAACTTTGGTACTTGACTCTCCTTCAATACTAACTAATTCTGTATATTCTCTATGTAGAGTCCTAATTAAATCTTTTCTTTTTTCCTCAAGTATGTGGGGGTCGTAAACAGGCATAAATTTAATTAGGTAAAAACTAATTTTATTATTTTGTTTCCAAAAAATTATTTGGGGGACTAAATTGAAGTTGTTTTATAGTTAGATGACTTTGTTTGAAAATGAGGGTATTTGGAGAAGAATAAATGGTTGAAATCTATTTTAAAAAAATTATAGTTTCAAAGTCTATTTAACAAAAGTTTATAATTATTAAATCTATTTATGGATATTTCCCTATATTCTACAAATTCTAATAAAACTATCCTTCATTTTATTGCCAATATCAACTATTTAGAGTTTTGCCTCTCTTACTTATGCATCACTTTATGGTATCGTGACGTTTGTCAATTCAAAATAAATAAATATCTTTAACGTTTACAAATTATTTTCTATTGAAATTACGTACTATTATTTTTAACGTTACGCAACTACGTGCAAAGCACGTTCTCCCCACTAGTAAAAGGAAAAACGGCCAAAGAGGTTTGGAACCATTATTTTAACTGTAAAGGGCTCTCTATCCCATTGTGTAATCACCCCAGTGGTTTATATTTTTCCTGGTTAATGCAATTGAAGGTAAAACCAGGTGATCCTAACTCCTCTATTCCCTTATTGGTAATGTGGTTCCTTTGGTTGGAAAAGAATGGAGCTAAGCACAAGGAGATTTCCACGAGCCATATCAGAGTTATCAAAATGATTAACTACATGACTGATAGTTTGCACAACACTGGCTCTAGCCACCAAAAAATTAAAATGACAGCAGTTCATGTATTATGGGAAAAATCGGGGGTTGATTGGGTAAAACTTAATGCAGATGGGGCTCTAAAATCTAGATATGGCTAAAAAATTCGATCCGATTCGAAAAATTCTCGATCCGTGGATCGACAGATCAGATTTGGATCGGGAGTGATCTGATTCGACCAGATTAGCGATCCGATTTATTTTTTTTAAAAATAAAAAATATGTAAAAAAATTTAATTATTAAATCTAAAATATATAATATTTTATTGAATTTGGTGCAAAGTCTCGAATTTTCTATAAATGTAATATTTTGTTGTATGAATTAGATATTATATTAATTGTTTTATGAATTATGTATTGATTTGTTTGTCATTGACAAAAATTTATAACAAAAATTTCTTGTTCCAATATGATCCAATCCGAACCCGACATGATTCGAGATTTTTACTATTTGACCTGATCCGAAATTTCGTGGAGAGGATTTGGATCATCACCGATCCGCCCCTTTCCATCACTACTAAAATCGGATTCTCAAGCTTCCAACGATTGTATTATCATAGATGTGCCAGCTTCATAGTTGAAGCTGAACGAAGAGCCATACTTGCATCAACATCTGTGTCGCTAAATGAATCAGAAAAGTCTGGATTGAGGTGGATTCAAAGGCTGCTTTAAACTTCTGTACTGGGAACGATAATAATGGACATTGGGCTATCCGATATATCGTTGAAGGTATTCTTTTTGTACTCAAAAAGCCGGTTTTCAGATTCACCCATATTTGGAGGGAAGGTAACAAAGTCGCTGATTGGTTGGCAAATGTTGGATACAAAGAAAAGAAATACAAGCTTCTTGAACCTGAAGATTTTCATGGAAACATTACTGGTATGATCTTTCTATACAAGAGTGTTGTTCCATCTATTAGATCAACAAAGGATAGATGATAGCTTACAGGATTTGATAGATGTATTAGTCTGCTTCTTTACTTGCAAATGAGGTTACAAAAGTTTGTTGATTTTTGCTTGATTGTAAGATTGGTTGGATGTTTGGCTTTTTCCCCCTCCTTGTACTTGTTTCATTTTCTATCCAATAAGATTTTATCCTAAACTTTGATTTTCAAGCTAGAGTAATTCTCTAAAAAAAATGTGGTTGATGAAATTATAATCTAATCACTAGTTTGAGCTCTTTAATATAGTAATGAGATTAAATTATTGATTCTCATCTCGGTATTTTGAGATGTACCAATTGATTGCGGTACATTAGACTTCAAGCTAAATGATTATAAATTATATTTGTGAGAAATAATATGTATTTAAATGATTGATATTGTACTCCTTTCATTGACAATTGTGATGGTAAAAATGTATGAAATATACAAGTATAATTATTGAATATTTAATATGCTTAGAATATAATAGAATAAAATCACTTTCTAATGGAACGTGATTTGGGCATATAAAATTAGATTGCATAAAGAATGATACAAATGACCATATATGACTAAATGTCAAAATTGAGATGTACAAGTTTAAATTGAGATGTACTGCTGTTGTGAATAATATTTGAAAATCATGACAGATGAATTTCAAGATGCAAATTCGTATATAATTGTTCACCAGAAGTGAATCATGTTTGATTGTTTACCAGAAGTGGATGAGTAAAATACTGATTATAAAATATGGTTCGGTTTAACATGTTCAATGATGATTGAAAATATTATATAATTCTTCAAAATTGAAATGAATGATTGATTTTATTTTTAAAAAACTAACAATATTAGCTATTAGAAATTTCTATGGAGCTCATAATAAATGGTATATTTGGTGAACAGAATCGAGATTAGCAACATAGATATCGTTATAAAAAAAATCAATATGTTCGTAATGTTCCCATGAGAGGGAGCTAACACGCGGTGCATTTTTTCTCTTAGCTGATATTTTGTTCTATATGGTTTTCCTGGCAAGGTTTTTAATGAGAAACTTGTTATGACATATTGACGATGATAATGTACTATTTTTCTTATATTATGATTTTTTTCCACAGGGTTTTTCATAATAAATGTTTTAATGAGGCATTATTATAGTTATCTATAATTCATCAATTGTGTCCTTTAATTATATTGGAATAATAACGATGAATGAGGAAAGTCAAGAACGACATACAGTCAACATTTGAATAATGATTTCAAATTTTGTGATGCTGAATACATATAGAAGGACTTCATGCATACATATTTCAGAAGACTGATAAGACGGGTTTTCAACAAATTCACTCAAGTGACAATGTAGCTAATTTATTCAAAAAATATTGTCAACATCTACATTCAAGAAATTGGTTCGTGGATTGAATACGTCAACTCAATGATTTATGGTGATCAACTTCATGGGGAGTAGTTGTACTCTTTTCCATTCACGTAAGTTTTGCTCCACTGAATTTTCCTAGTAAGGTTTTAACGAGACATCTTAATGCTCCAAAACAATTGTACTCTTTCACCAAAAGGCAAGCTCGTGAGGAGAGTCAAGCCTCAGAATGGTTAAAATTATTTTTCAAACTTTAAATATTTATATTTTATTTTGGATTAATTGCGCTAAATATTAACTTTTCTTACGAAAAATTGATTTTTATTCAAAATAAAAAAATAATAAAAATACTTGTGCAAGTGAAAATATCATTAAAAAATGAAAAAGTATCACAATTCACAAGTATCATAAAAAGTATGAGAAGTATTACAAAAATTAGAAAAGTATCATAAAAATTTGTGAAGAATCAAATTATAATACTTTTAAATGACATAAATATTAGTAAATTATAAAAAAATGAAAAATATCATGGTGTGATACTTTTTTAAGGAAGTAAACTTCAGTTCTGATACCTAACATTACGTGTTTTCGTAAATGTCCCTTTTATTTTCCTTCGAGAAATTTGGTGAATGGTTTTGAACAAAATTAGGGTGGCCATCCCAACTAGTTCCATGAAATATAATTTCATGAGTTACTTAGAGAATCTACAATGCTACACTTTTTACATTGAATAAATTTTGCTATATGACAGTCAATGTATGTAATTTCTTTTCACGGATGAATGTTAGGGCATTTTTTATTGGAAAGATGGAAAATGGGTGATAAGAAAATATTTTTCAAGACATTGATTTGTCTGAAAATTATTTTCATGGAAAATATTAATTGGAAGTGCTTGATTAGTTTAATTTTCTAAGTGGAAAAAATGAAAAAACTTCAAATTTTGTTGTTTGATTGACATTATTTTTCATGAAAGATAAAGTAAAATTTTGTTATTTTAATCAAATTTTTTTAAACATATTTATACTTGATAATAAATAATGTTATTTTTTGAGAAAAAATAAATCAATTAACAACAACAAAATTGATCAAACGTGATACAAAACATTTTCCATGTAGCCTTCCAAATAATTTCTCACCAATTCACTTGGCAAATCATTTCCTTATTTACAAGGCAAATAGGTGCGTGAGTGGGAAACGAGGAAAACATTTTCCAAGCCAAAATTGGTCAATCAAACATGGCAATTTGGGAAAAGGTGAAAAATGTTTGCATTTTTCATGAAAAATACTACCCAATCAAACACACCCTTAAATGAAAAGAAAGAGAATGAATGTTTCGCGCGGGTTCAAACTAACAATTAAAATAAAATCAGACGAATGTGAAAGAAACAACAACCACTTGAGATAAAGTCCCAACTAGCGGTGCTTTATTTATGAAGATTACAACGAAGACAAAACGCCTCCAATGAGTGCAAGCACACAAACTAAACTATGATTTTGACAAGGAAAAGTAAAGATAAAGAAAATTACATAATTTCTGTTTGAGAGTTGATTGATTGGTCCTTCTAAACGTTTAAGTTTCTAATATATACACAAATTATCTACAGCCGCTTCTAACATTTGAATTATCAATTTTCTGCCTTGACTTGTAACTTGTTTGGAATAACTGCTACCCATCATGTTGCATAATTGTTGCCCACTATTTTGTCTCCAATAACTCCTATGATTTCCTTTCACTACCAAAAGAAGGAAAAATGCTGACGAATGATCAGACGAATTGTGGGAAGATCCCCCCAAGACTGTTGGTTCAACATTATCTAGCTTTGTCGCCCAATCTCCCTTGTAATTGTCATGTCATCCAAGTGCCTTAACTGTCGCCCAATCACCCAAGTACCTTAATTGTTGCCCAGTCTCCCAACTTCCTTCACATCGCCCTCAATGGGCTATCATGTTTTGGGTCTTTCATATTGGACCTCCGAGTTGGGCATTCTAGGTATCAACATTTGGGCCTATTCACTAAACTCTTCTAATGAATCTCATTCCTTGGGCCATTTAATTGGGCCTTGTGAATCGGGTATTTTTATGTATCAACAATTACCCCCAATATGGCTGAATTAATGTGTAACTATTAATATTCAAACATACTCATTATTCACTTGCCTTTTAGCATTCTAACTTCTTCCTTTTCCAAGATTCAGGCCTTCAAACCTGGCCACTCGCATTCTGCCCCTTTGTCTTCCATCCTCCTATAAATTTGCGAGTCTTGTTGTACCTTCATATTACCCATCTCCTATGCTCCATACTGTTATCATCCAGAATACGGATGAGTGATCTTCTATGTCCAGAAGATCAATTGTTTTCTTTCTTCCTGGACATCCATTGTTTGAACTTTTTCTCATTTCGCTGTCTGTCTTGATTTTACCTTTGGTACGGGAGATATAGGAAATGTTTCTTGGCCGACGAAGTTCTTCTCAGTGTCTCTTCCCCTTATGATCCCTATTAGGGATCATAAATGTAGAATAATGGCTTGTTGAGAATGTTTCTTTGGCCATTTGCTTGTTATGATTGCTTCCAAAATTTACCTTTGCAGCGATGCATTTAGGAAGACGATGGCTGAGGTTTCCTGAAGACACTTTATAGGTTGTCTCCATATCTTTACAGTGAGATTTTTTAGTTTTACTCCCTCTGTAATAGGTGAGAGGAGAATAATAGATTTTTCGTATTTGTTTCCCCTGACTTGTAAAGACATTTGATAATAATAAAGATTTTATATGAGCGTATTTAGTTCTTACTTTTATTTAAAACATGATCGTTCACGTTTGTCCTAATCATCATGGTGCGCGCCCAGCATCTTTATCTTTATATTTGTATTTGTTCGCTCTTCCATATGGAAGGAACATATTTCTTTAAATACTTGCCATTAATAGATCTCACGTGTTTTGTGCTATCCAAATCTTCCAAATGATAAGCTCCATTAGGCAACACGCTGTTTACTCTGTATGGTCCCTCCCAATTGGGTGACCACTTCCCGTATTTTGGATCTTTACTATCTAGAGGGAGGACTGTTTTCCACACTAAATCGCCCATACTAAATAATTTGGCTATAACTTTTTTATTATAATATTTAGCCATTTTTCGCTTTTGAACTTTAATTTGTCCAGCTCTAATAAATTTAGTACCAACTATTCTGCATGTTCGTCATCACTCAGATTATTTTGTAAACACACTCTGGACCATTGCACATTAATTTCCTTAGGCAATACTGCCTCTTGGCCATAAGTAAGTTGAAATGGCATAATTTGAGTACTCAATCATGGTGACATCCTATAGGCCTATAAAGCTTTGTTCAAACATTCATGCCAATTTCTAGCATTTTCGTCTATCATCTTCCTTATGATATTTTTCAGAGTCTTATTTGAAGATTCTACTTTCCCATTAATAAGGTGTGGAATTTACCAATTTAACTCCAAATTCGCTCAAAAATACCTTCACTTGATCGCCATTTAGAGAAGTTCCATTATCCATCATAATAGTTTGAGGTATCCCAAATCGATGGATAATGTGGTCACGACTGAACTCTATGATGTTTTTTGAGGAGGAAATAAAGGTATAGCTTCCACTCATTTAGTAAAGAAATCTGTCACAACTACTATAAACGTACGTTTCTTGGACGATGGGGAGAAATTTTCCCAATGAGATCAATCGCCCAGCCTCTAAAAGGCCAAGGCTTGATAATAGGCGCCATTCCTCTTACTGGTGCCCTTTGAAATGGGCCATGTCTTTGACATGCTAGATAACTCTTGGCATATTTAACACATAATTCTTGCATTTTAGGCCAAAAATACCCACTTCTAATAATCAACCACCTCATTCTTTTCCTTGCCTGATGAGCCCCACATATTCCTTCGTAAACTTCGGCCATGATCATCTTGGCTTTGCTCAAACTTACACATTTTAGTAGTAAATTGTCTAAGCGTTTCTTATATAACTCTTCATCTATTAACAAATAATTTAGTGCACATAACTTCATTTTTCTATTTTTCTCTTTATCAGGCTCTTTCAAAACCTCTTTTATTTTTTCCCTCCAATCCATCACGTCTTCATTTTGTACGTAACGAACATCCATATTTCTTGTACTACGTTAGACCGCAGGCAATATTATTCCATATTCACAAGTGGGCTTCCAATTTAGCATCTTTGAATAGCCTGAAGCCATTTGAACTAATTCATTTGCTAAATCGTTATACATCCGTCGACGTATTGAAGTTCCACTTGATCAAATTCTTCCAACAACTCTTGGGTGATTTCATACTGGCTTACAACAGAATCACTTTGGAATTTAAATTCACTAATCAATTGGTAAATTACAAGTTAGGAATTACCCCTAACTATCACATTTCTTACCCCCAGCTCTATCAATAGTTCCAAACGTACAATCAACGCTTCATATTCGGCTTGATTGTTGGTGCACATTCTATCTAAAGTAAAACAGAATTTATAATAAACCCCCAATGGATTTATTAAAACACGCCTACTCCTGCACCTCTAGAAGTTTTGATCTATCAAAGTATAAAACCCAGGGTTTTAATTCAAATGAATCAATTTCTAGTTCGACTTCTTCAGGCACATTGACGCATGGATGATCGGCCAAAAAATTAGCCAACGATTGATTTTTAATTGCCTTTTGGGGGATGTATTGTATTTCAGATTCTAACAACACTAAGGTCCAAAGACCTATCCTTTGGTGTAAAACAGGGCGATATGTACACTTTCATTGGTCGTCCCTGAATGGGTGAAACTAACACTGACGGATTTGACAAATATACTTTCAGGCTATCAAAAACCTTTTGATGTTTTTTTCCTCTAGAAGAATTCGTCATAATTCTTCAACTTTAAAAGAAGCAAAAAAGCTTTCGTTTCCCCTGCACAGTTAGATATAAAAAGTCTCAAAAAGTTTGTTTGGCCTAGAAATCTTTCCAATTCTTTTTGGTTATCAGGCGATTTAGCCTCTAAAATGACCTTGGCTTTATTCTTATCAAGTTCGATCCCTCTTTGTGTACTAGAAAGCCTAGGAAATTCCCTGCATTAACACCAAATGCACACTTTAAGGGATTCAATTTCAGTTTGTATTGCCTCATTCGTTTAAATGAACGTCTCAATTGCTGAAAATGGTCTTCTTCTTTAAGTGATTTAACTACTATATCATCTTTATAGACCTCTATAAATTCACCTATCATATCATATCATGGAAAATTAAACTCATCTCCATTTGATAAGTGGCCCTTGCATTTTTCAGGACGAAAGGCATAACTACCCATTCAAAGCATCCTAAAGCCACAAGACATCTAAAAGCGGTTTTGTGTACGTCTTCATCAGCTATGTAAATTTGGTTGTACCCCGAATACCTATCCATAAAGGAATATATTGTGTGTCCCGCAGTCGAATCTACAGTAGGCATTGGGTATTCGTCTTTGGACGTTGCTAGATTTAAATTCCTAAAATATATAGGCACCTTGATACTACCATTCTTTTTCAAAACGGGCACAATATTAGATAACCATTCAACGCATCTGGCTGTTCTAATAAATCCTACCTTTAACAATCGATCTATTTCTTTCTTCACTTCAGGTAATATGTTAGGAACAAAATGTCTAGGAGGTTGTTTATGAGGCTTAAAATTTGATTTGGTTGGTAATCTATGTTCTACCAGATTTTTATTTAGACCAGGCATATGCTCATATTCCCAAACGAAGCAATCCTTATACTCTTTTAATAAAGCGATTAATTTATTACGTTCCTCTTAGCTAAGCATCTGGCTAATAAATGTCGGGCGATCTTCCCCTTCATATCCAATGTTTACTTTTAATAAAGGGTCTTGCGCTTCTGCGTGCCTAGGTTTTTTTATTTTCATTGCTTTATCGTCCAGGTCTCTAGTAGTCATTTCCACTTCTAGGCAATCTACCTTGTCGATTTCTCGGCCAATGTTCTGCTCTAACTCAAGCACTACTAACTTGTTCTTCAATGCTCTTAAAACCACCTCTTTCCTAATCCTTTCCTTACACTCTTTATTGAAAGCCATCTGTTTGGCTTTAAAGGCCTGCATATTTGCCAGACTTTCTTGTTGTTGACTATCCATCAGGTTTCTTCAATTATCATTTTGCCAATTATTGCCCTTTCAAGGGCCACTATATTTGGCCTCATTTAACTAAAATCTCAATAAGTGTATCTACTAAAAATGGTTCCTCGCTCTATAAGATAATATTAGTTTCTTCCCCATCTTGGACGACCTTGACAGATCCATAGTTCCCTTCATACATGAATCTTTCCACGGAGTCTGCTTCCATTACAAAAGGTCTGTGACCTGCTTGTATGACTTTTGCTTCTTCTTTATCGTTCCAAAACGCCAAACACTGATGCAGCGATGAAGGTATGCACCAGCTTCCATGGATTCAATCTCTCCCTAACAACACATTGTAACTGGTAGGACCATCTATCACAATGAAAACTATGCTCCTAGTAGTTGTTCCCACAGTTATCTCCAAAGGCATCACTCCCTTGGCCGAAATCGCTCCTCCATTGAAACTTATAAAGATAACCTCTATTGGGAACATGCCATTTTCTATTTTTGCAAATTTTCTTATCATTCTAGACAGGATAGTATTTATGACTGCTACATTGTCAATGAGTACTTTCGACACCGGTATACCATTGACTTTGGCCTTCACATATAACGACCTCAGATGTTTTGTTAACTTTACAGAAGGCTTCCTAAAGATAACCTTTTCTGCCTCATCTATCTCTACTTCTTGCTTATTTCCCACCAAACTAACTTCCCTTGTCACGTCGGTCTATAGGACTTCATTTAGACTTTCTACATCTTGGTTTTTCCTTTCACTTTTCTCCCGGAGTTCCTCATCTGTAAACCATCCAATAGAAGAAGGAAGTATTCTAGGAGATGATCCATACTTTTCAAACTGTGGTACTCTTACTTTCCTTTTAGGCGTTCCATATAACACATAGAAGTCAAATGCACATCCAGACGGTTAACCCAATAGATATAATTCATGGATACCTTCTTGATATAGTTGCTTCAATAATTTATTGTGTGATATCCCTCGCTTCTGCTTCTAAATCAATTTATTCTTCAATGTATGTCATGCCGTCGTTCTCCTCTTCATAATATACTTCTGGGATGTTTGGCCTTCTTCTCATACCAGCACGCATACTTCCTCCTCATTTTCTTCTCCCCCTCCTTCGTCTTTCTCTTTACTTTTAAACCCATTGGCCAATAAATAATTGTTAGCCATGATCGGGGGTAGAGTGCCAAATTGGATTGCAAGGGATTGTCCTGGATCTTCCTCATCTTCATTTTGCTTACTGCGTTCAAATTTTGACTTCACAAAAGAACTTTCTAGTGTTTTCCCTACTGATTTCCCAATATTTTTTTTCCTTATTATCATAAAGTACATTTTGGTTAGCCACCTTGAGTAACTTAGGTGCCTCAAGAGGCAATGATCCATGTTTTCGTCTCGTCATCTTTCCATAGTTTCTCTGAAAACGCATTTGTTGTGTCTAGATCATCTCATTGAAAGGCACGACCATTCCTGTATTATGCTGGAATGAATGCCATACATTTGGCTGATGAGGTTGTGGTCTAAACATCCTCTAGTTGTTTATGGGTCTAGACTACCTTTCAAAAGGTGATTTTCTATATATTGACATGTCTTGTCCCCTGTCGGGCTGGAAACCGGGAATAACACTGGGATAACTGTAATACCCCCATGTCCTTACTTCTTCCTTAGGCTTATTTACCTCCCCCTTACATCTGGCGCACAAAGTACCTTCATCTCTTCTAGGTTCCTTTCCTTTGAGTCGTCCAAACACATTGGGACGTTGTTCAACATCCTCTTTTCCATCATCAATGACTAACTTGAACTTTGACAACTTATTTTCGAAATCAGTCGCCATCATGTTCACCTAAGTGGCCGTGGAAAAAGATTTTCATCTACTGCCATTTTCTTCTTGATTTGAAAAGATTTTAGTCTGGATTCAATAGCATCCTGCAACACAGTCAGAAAATCAAGCAATTGTTAGTCATATGAGACCATGCATTATGTCATTTACAATATTTTTTACCCTTAATTTGTTCAGGATTTGGCAGTTTATACTTATCGCTCAACTTTATTTGCTTATCCTTATACAGTCTGTTAAGTATAAGGTCAACCTTAGCTATGTCAAATGAAAATACCCTAGTCTTTTTGTTTTCATCCCCTATAGGCTTATTTTTAACCGTAACATATGATTCAACCACTAAAGGGCAAGTGTGTGTGTGTGTGTGTGTGTGTGTGTGTGTGTGTGTATATATATATATATATATATATATGTCTTTTTATCAGTTCGGCTAGGCATATTTCTGCTTGGTCAAAATATCAATCATCAACCATAAGAACGTCAAAATTCTAGTCTCTCTAGTAAGTCCGTTTGCTAGAAATTTTCATTTATTCTTCCTCGCTTATTAAATGCTCATATCTAATCACATTGGCACTCAATTGGAATAGATTAGGAAATTCCATATCTTGAAACTTCTTTTTTAGATCAAAACTCAAGCACCTTTGAGTGATTTTGACAAACTCCTTTTTTAGGCAAAGGAACAAAGCATTTGCTCTTGGCCGCTTTAAACTTCTGAAGGAAACCTTCTGCCCATTCATTGGGCATTTGGTGTAAATTCTTCAATTCGACCAAAGTAACCTCAGATTCAGGTTTGTAAAATTGGGTGTTGAGTGCATTTTACATGCATATTTCATATATTTTTAGTAATACTTTTTGAGCAATTTGGACAAATACCTACTTAGTTGTGCATATTTTTTGGTTAAATAGGTTTAACTATCAACTTCATGGAGAAAGCACAAGAAAGAAGCTAAATGGATGAATACTTGAAGAAATTGAGGAGAAAAGAGTCAAATCTATCAAAGAGTCAAAGTTTGAGGACCAAGCTGAAACCACGCGATCGCGTGGTCATGCGCAAGTCGCGTTCGCGAAGTCATGCACAAATTCAACCCGAGACTAAAAAGGGGCAACCACGCGATTGAGAGTAAAACAACCACGCGATCGCGTGGTCAAAATCTTGACAGAAAATCTGGGCCGACCCGGTGCGACCCGGTTCGGCCCAAATGCTGAAACACGCGGATCTACGCGATTTGGGTGTATTTTTGATGGATTTTGGGTATTTTGAAGACATTCTTGATACTTTTCAAGGAGAAGAAACCCTAGGCTCTCTCTTTCTCTATTTTTCATCCTTTTTTATCTTGTAATTTCTCTTGATTTTGTATAGTTTAGTTGATGAATATTGATTAAGGGGAGAAATACCAACATTATTGTGAAAGAATAGTGATATTTTGAAGCAAGAATCATTGGTGAAGGGAAGTGTTTTTGCTTAATCTTCATATTTCTCTATTTATTTTACTTCATAGTTGAAATGATGTATTTAATTCTTGAGTTTTATTGTTATTTCACTATGGGCTAAACTATTTTGTGTTGGGATGTTGATGAAGCTTGACCTAGCTTAGTTGATTTTAATGCTTGTATTAAGAATTTAAGCTTTTTATTATCTTGTGCATTTATTGTTGTATTTATTGACTAGCATTTATTGTGGCCACATTTATGCTTAGGTTTCATGGAATGTGCAATTATTGAGAAATTGTTGTGTATTCTAGATCGATACAATATTTGCTCTAGGTTCTTGTTTAGGATAGAGATATACCTAAAACCCTAGATGACCCATTTAGTTATTTTCACATAGGTTTAATGCAATTGGTGTGTTTTTAATCGACATAGAGATATAGTAGGTTAATTCCACTAGTTAGGGTTGATTTCACTCGAGAGAGGTAATTGGCTAAACTTGGAAAATCGGGTCTAACATGATTAATGAATTGCATTTCTATTTGCTTGTTGATAATTCAATTAGGTAATGGTCAAGTGGAATCAAGAATCCCAACACTCCTTTATCATCTATTCATCACCATTTTTTTAGTTATTTATTTATAATTGCAACTTTAATTCTAGTACTAAAACTTTCCCAAAACAAACTTTTATTGTGTGTGTTTCTTGTTAAAATTAATTATACTAGAGTGTAGTTGAAATAGACAATCCTTGTGGGATCGATAAACCGGACTCAATTAGTCCACTATCACTTGTATGCGACTCGTGCACTTGCGGTGTGTTTGTAGCGAACATTGGGCATGGAACAATTGTTCTAGTTGTTGCCATGTCTGGACTGAATTTTCTGGCAAGTTAATGAACCATGAAAAGACTACCCCTATTAAGGAACTGGGAATAGTCTCATCTTATGGTAATCATTTACTTCGCCGCATTGTAGTGCGAATTTCCCTATGTGTTCCAGGGTAGAAACTTCTCCTAAGCCAGTGAATAATGAAAATTTCGGTACATTATACTCCCGAGGCCATGGGTATGCTTGATCCACCCAATCAGGGTATGGTTTTGTGTAAGTTGGCCTGATACAAGGACGCATTTCCACGGCCATTTGGTCTCGCACTATCTCAGCGATTTGATCTCTTAACAAGACATTGGGGTTATAAGGAACACCTATGGGCTGGTTCCCTAATAGTATCGCTTGAGGCCTAACGTTTGGTAATGGGTTTATAGCAAAGATGCCATTATTTGGGCCATTATTATTATTGACCTGAGCACTTCCCCCATCATTTGTATGTGGGGTATTATGTCCATTATTTTGGACATTATCTCTTGCAACTAGGTTACCCCCCAAGTTTGATATATTTGTGTTTACTCCAAAGTTTGATACATTATTACTATTACCCAAATTAGCCATTCCTTCCCCACCCCCCCACCCCCCCAAGTTTGAAGTGGATGGTCCAAAAGGTGGTTCCATTCCCTGATTTGGAGTTGCTACTGGGGAATTATGCCCCACAATCGTTCTGGCTTGAAAATGGTGTCCTATGTTTGGAAAAGTTGACTAACAAACTTGGCCTATTAACTTATTCATATTATCATGTAAAGTTATTAGTTGTTTGGCCATATTGTAATAATGTTCTCTTTTTCTCTGAATAAACTTTTCCATGCTATAGACATACTATAAATTTACCCGTTGCACCACGTCTTGAGTGAGTTCGCAAAATAACATACGCATGGTTCAAGGATTCAAATCAGTCATGGGCTCATAATGGCTTTGACTTTCTCCCTCCGTTCCTCCTCATATCTTTCGATCACAGGTGGGAGATGATGGCTTGCTGGTTCCTTATCGAAATTCTTGTGAGGTATGATGTTTTAGTTTTGCATCTTCAAAAACACACCAAAGTTGTCCCACTGGGCGTGGCAAATTGTTTCGTGCAGGTTCTCGCTAACAATTAAAATGGAATCAGAAGAATGTGTAAGGAACAACAACCTCTCGAGGTAAATTTCCAACGATGGGTACTTTATTTATGAAGATTACAACGAAGACAAAACGACTCCAATGGGTACAAGCACACAAACTAAACTATGATTTTGATAAGGAAAAGTAAAGATAAAGAAAATTACATAATCTCTGTTTGAGTGTTGTTTGATTGATCCTTCCAAATGCTTAAATTTCTACTATATATACAAATTATCTACAACAGCTTCTAACATTTCAATTATCAATTTTCCGCATTGAATTGTAACTTGCTTGGAATAACTGCGCCCATCATGTTGCATAAGCGTTGCCCACTACTTTTGTCTCCAGTAACTCCTATGATTCCTTTCACTACCAAAACGGGGAAAATGCTGATGAATGATCAGACGAATCGTGGGAAGATCCCCCAAGACTGCTGGTTCAACCTTATCTAGCTTTGTCACCTAATTGCCTTTTGTCATCCAATCGCCCAAGTGTCTTAATTGTCGCTCAGTTGCCCAAGTACATTAATTGTCGCCCAACTCCCTTCACATCGCCCTCAATGGGCTATCATGTTTCGGGTCTTTCATGTTGGGCCTCCGAGTTGGGTATTCTGGATATCAACATTTGGACCTATTCACTTAACTCTTCTAATGAATCCCATTCCTTGGGAAATTTAATTGGGCCTTATGAATTGGGTCTTTTTATGTGTCAAAAATGACAAAAGTCATCTCTATGCATTATTCTTACATCTCATAATCTTACCCATGTGATAATTATTGTATTCAAATAAAATAAACTAGACTAAAAAAATAGCATTTATTTAATCAACAAAATTCAAAATTTCTAAATCATCATGTTAAACACTCTTTCAAGTGCTAGAAAGTGAGCTTGAAACTTTCTTAATTTATTATTTCCATGTCAGCATGATAGACTCCAAAATTTAATGCATTGGATATAAAAATATTGATATAATGTCCTTTTAATGACGTGACAAATTTTTTTCTATGTGAAAAATGCAATAATGTAGATGCTCTTAGGATGTATTTGATTGAAAAGATGAAAAATTGGTAAAAAGAAAATAATTTTCAAGGAATTGAATTGCTTAGAAATTATTTTCCTGAAAAGTATCAATTGAAAGTGTTTGATTAGATTAATTTTCTACGTAAAAAAAGTGAGAAATTTTTCATTTTTTGTTATTTGATTGACATTATTTTTCGGGGCAAATTTTGAAAATTTGAGCTATCTTAGTAAAAAAAAATTATTATTATTTTTTTCACATATTTGTATTTAATAATAATAATGTTAATTTCTTAAAAAAATAAGTCAATTAACAACAATAAAAATAATCAAATAGTAGGTTGGATTTTTGTTTATTCGCTCTGCTCTAGCGGCATACCGAAAAAAAAAAGCAAAAAATATAAAAATATAAAATAATCATATTTATTATGTAATTTAATGTAGGAATATATTAGCAAATATAAGAACAAATTATATTCCAACTACATTATTAATTAAATTTTTCTTAGGGAAATACCCATAAATAAACCTATCAATATAAATATTTTAAGAAATAGACTTCGAAACTAAAACATTTGGTAAATAGCTTTTGATTATTCAAACTTCCTCAAATACTCTCATTTTCAAATAAAGCCATCTAATTATAAAACAACTTCAATTTAGTCCCCAAATAATTTTTGTTGGAAACAAAATTATAAAATTAGTTTTTACCTAATTAAATTTATGCTTCTTTACGAACCCCACATACTTGAAGAAAAAAAGGAAAGATTTAATTAGGATTTTACATAGAGAATATATATAATTAGTTGGTATTGAACAAGAATCAAGTACCAGAGCTATAGAATTATATGAAGAACTTAAAAGATTAGTTAAACAACATATTGAATATTTGAGATTAATAGAAATAAACAAAATAAGACAACAAAAATATTTTTGACAAGAATCATAAGACGATTGTAATTAATTCCGCATATAATTTCTCAAGAAAATAGAGACTGGGTTCTGCGCACCCTAGTGAAATTGGTATCAGAGACTTGTTACGAACCAAAAAATCATAATGAATTTATCAGAAGAAGAAAATATAATTGAAGAATTTCTAAAAAATGTAGAAAAACATAAAAAATCAAGTTATCCTTATTTACCAAAAAATAATTTGAACGAAGGATTTAAAGAAATGAATAAGAAATTGAAAATTTTAGAATATAATTTACAAATAAGAAACGCTATATTAGATAAAAATCTAAATGGAAAAGATAAAATCATAATTAATCCTCCTCAAGATTATAGAAAAAAATTAAAGATAAAAATAAAGGAAAGAAAAAAATACCTTAAATAAAACAATTTATGATAATAGATGTAGAAAACTTAGAAAGAAAATTCTTAGAATCAATATGAGAAAAATATGGTGAATATAAAAATCAATTAGAATAATTAGCAAAACATGTAGAAAATACTAAAATGAATACAAACTCATTTGCAAGTAACGTAAAAGAAGAATTTTGTAAAGATGAAGATACAAGTGATCCATATGGAACTTACATACCTAAAAAAGAAGGATTCCAAAGATATAGGAAAACATAGAATAGATATATTGGAAATATTAGAAAACAGTCTATAAAATAAATTAATCCAACAAAATCATATAATGAACCAATCCACACGATAGGAATATGTTAGATTTAGACTGTGTAGATACAAACAAAGTTATTGAAAAATGGACAAAAAGTATTGATTTAGCAATACAATTTAATAAATGGGACACATATACAGCTTTTGGATTTATAGAACATACATTTAGAGGTATAATATCAGATTGGTGGAGAAAATTACCTGTAAATATAAAAATAAGAATAAAATATGGAGAAAACATAACTGATGCATTAGATAATAGAAATAATTTAAATGATCGAAGTATAAGAGATATATTAAATATGTTGGAAAGAGCCCTCAGAACAGAATTGTTAGGAGATAGATACACAATTGATGAAGAAGCTAGAAAACAAGATGAATATAATGAAGGAATGATTGTAATGGAAAATTTAAGAATATGCGATATGTGCGAATTAGAAAGATATACATGTAAATTCCAAGAATTATACTATACAATCATCCATGGAGATTATACAGATAATAATCCAATCTTAAGATCTTACTTCACAAAATTACCATTCACATGGGCAACTTAGCTATTAAAAAAATATAATAAAATATTGCCTGAAGGAGATGAAGAAGGAATATATATATATATAGATAACCTTGTAAGTAGAATTGAATTTACCAAAAGAATGATAAGTATTTGGTGCAAAGAAGTACTAGAAAATAAAAAAAAACATATAAGATAAGGAAGAACTCTTTATGTTGTTACAAAGATATAGGTCAAACAGAACAATTTGGATGTTACAAAGATATAGGTCAAGCAGAACAATTAAGAAGAAATATAAGCCATATAAAAAACATAAAAGAAGATTAAAAAACTTTAAAAAGTTTAAGAAAAGAAACTTCAAGCCATATAAAAAATATTTCAAGAAAATAAATTGGTCTGAAAAGCCCAAAAGAAATATATCAAAAAATGTAGATGCTTCATTTATAATGAAGAAAGACACATAACCCCCCAATGTCCTAAGAGAAAACATAAACAGAATATAAAAACTATCAAAGTTTATGAAAAATTTATGGATGATAGGGATATAGAACCAATTGAGTATTTTGAGGATTTAGACAGTGAATGTAGTAGTATTTATAAGTTGAAAACACCATCATCAGATGAAGAATCTGGAAAAAATATATATATGAATGAAATTCAAGATGTACAAGGATTAGATATTGAAACAATTGAGGAAGTAGAAGTGATGCAAACCCCCTTGGTATATTGACCAAGAATTCCCACAACTATTTGAAATCTTCCAAGAAAGCTAAAGTGGTAAAATAAAGCTATAAAACACATTAACCCAAGTTTAAATCTAACCCAAAATTCAAATGTTAATAAACCTAGCCCAATTTGTATCAACTAAACAAATTTCAAGGTAGCGAAAATCAACAACGACACAAGAATAAACAATACTCAAGTAAAATTGATTAAATTCCTAAGATAAAACAAGATCAGAGGTTTTTACCTTACCTTAAAGGGAGTCTTTCAAGACCAAGCTCTTAAGAGTATTCAAATGAACAACCAAGTTAATTAAAGTTCGAAATGAAATGTGTATTTAATGTACAAAAATTGGGTAAAAGATGTAAATTCAAAAATTACTAGAAAACCCCATTTTTTTGAAACGGGTGTTTCGGTCGACCGATCTTATTTCGGTCGATCACATGGTCGACCGAAATGGCACTTTTGGTCGTATGTGATTCAGTTGAAACCGACTGAGGCTGCCTTCAAAATTCTCTGCAGACTTTAGGTCGACCGGAATGACTTTCTGTCAACCAAAACTGGCTGAGTCCAATTTCTTCTTATTTTTTGCTCCAACTTGATTCTTGGCTTCTCTTCTTGACTTTAATTACTTGTTTGATCCTTGAATCTTCTCCCAAAATAGCCCATAATTGCCTCGGTACTTCGCAAAATGTACTTCAAAATTGTTTTGGCTCGAACGGTGAAGTTTTCTTTGGCGAGCTCCCTATGATTCTAATCAGACCCTCCTTCTTCAAGATGATTCATCCCGGATCATAGGTTTGTTCTAGATGTTTCATGGCACCTCCTGAATCAAAAGAGAAATTATGGCCTCCCAGACAAGTGATCAACCAATAGTATCCTGTAGCTTTGGCGATATGGAGGGGTTGAACCATGAACTCTTTTGGGCATAAGTGACGTGGCCCAAAGTACCAAGTGCCATCAAACTGCAAAGTAAAATTAAACAAAATAGGGTGGGGAATGTTAGTTTCACAAAGTATGAGATATGGATCCTCATACTTGTGATTCATCACCTCCAACTCCCCTTCTCGCACCACGAGTCTCTTCACTTCACCTCCATTAATCCCTTCAAAAACAATTTCATTCTCCAATTCATGCATCTTTTCGCTTCCCAATTTTTTACCTTCCTCATGAAAAATTGGAGTTTGATCAACTATTTCAATTTTTAGTTCCCCCTCCTTCTTCTCAACTTCCTTACCCTATTCAAACTCATTCTTGAGTTTCATTTGATCTTTGTGTACTTCTTCCAAACTCAAAGGTAGGAGCACCAACTTTTTCCCATTCACTTGGAAGTTATACCGGTTCCTCTTGGTATGATGTTTCACTTCCCTATCACGTTGCCAAGGTTTCCCCAAAATTATGTGAGTAATGTGCATTGGAACTACATCACATAATATTTAATCACTATAAGCACCAATGTGAAAAGTAAGAAGAACTTGTTCACTTACCCTCACCTCCCCATAGTCATTCAACCTTTGCAATACATAAGGACTAGGATGCTTCATAATCTGTAGCCCCAATTCTCTACCTACTAGCACTCACCAAATTCGTGTCACTCATAATGAGACTACATGGCTTATCGCTCACTAGGCACCTAGTGTAGAAATTATATTCTCCATGTTTTTTTCCTCTCATTATTATAGACCAAATATGTTGGTGGCCTATCATTCACCTCTAACTCTCCATTCTCAATATATCTCCTTCCATGAGATGATGGAATGTTCATTTCCACACTATCAATATTTCCATCTGTCCCATTTCTACTCATATCTACCCATTCTCCTCCTTTCCTATTGATGCTCTCATTTTGTTCAATATCCCTTACATTATCCCAAACATCTCTTCTAATTTTCTTATTCATACTCCCATTTTGTTCCTTACTTCCATCTCTATACATAATGTCCCCAAAATTATCCCTCACCCTTCTTCTACTACACATCCTTTCTTCACCTCCCCTAGTTGATGTACTCTCCCCACTTGTTCCTAAATTTTCCAATCCACTCCCAATCTTCTCCATTTGCCTAGCCATGGTGGTGGAAAGATTTAGCAACATCTCCTTCAATTTTTGAGTTTGAGCATTGGAAAAGGACATGGTGTGCAAATGTGAAAGTGTTCTCACAAGAAAATATTTCTCTCGTGTTTCACTCAAATTTGGCTTTTACCCTCTATTGAACGCATCATTCTTGCCTTTTCCCACTCAAAATCTCCTTTCTCAAGTTCTCCAAGGAAGGTAATCAACTAAAACACAAAGTCTAATTCTTGTGAAGTCAAAGAAATCACCAACAAAGGAAGAAGGAATGTAGGACAAATAGACACAATAGCAAGTGGAATTTCTTGACTTGATATAACAAGGGATGACACTTGATTGGTAGGACAAGAATTTAAGAGTACATGATCAACAATGGATTGGTACAATTCAAGTAACTATCATTGAAAAGTTTGATGTAGGGAAAGATAGCTTATGTCAATGGAGTTTTCTTTGGGGCAATTAATCACACACTTCGTGAGTAACTCCAAATAACCTTGAATGTATTGAATGTGAGTAGATTGAAGAATTTCAACAATTCAAGGTGACAATAAATGCTTAATGATTCAAGGGAAGCAATAAAGGACAGTAACTCAAGTATTTAACAATAAGTAGATATTGACATGTAGGCACAAATAGCATAAGACTTCATTGAGGAATTTTATCAAACACTTTGGATAATGTAGGAATGTAAGTGTTTGGCAAATGGAAACCCCCAACAAACTCAACAATCAATATACCCATTATGTAGGAATCAAGAAATAATCATGGGCATATGAAATTTTCCCCAAATTTTTTTTCATTTTTTTTAATAACAAGAACAACAACAACAAAAAAGTAAAGATAGTTTTACCAAATTAGAGCCAAGCTCTGATACCAAATGATGGGAACCCCCTTGGTATATTGACCAAGAATTCCCACAACTATTTTGAAATCTTCCAAGAAAGCTAAAGTGGTAAAATAAAGCGATAAAACACCTTAACCAAAGTTTAAATCTAACCCAAAATTCAAAGGTTAATAAACCTAGCCCAATGGGTATTAACTAAACAAATTTCAAGGTGGCGGAAATCAATAACAACACAAAATAAACAATACTCAAGTAAAGTTGATTAACTTCCTAAGATAAAACAAGATCAAATGAGGTTTTACCTTACCTCAAAGGGAGTCTTTCAATCAAGAGAATTCAAATGAACAACCAAGTTAATTAGACTTTGAAATGAAATGTGTATTTAATATACAAAAATTGGGTAAAAGATGTAAATTCGAAAATTGCAAGAAAACCCCGTTTTTCTGAAACGGGGTGTTTCGGTCGATCACATGATCGAACGAAAATGGCGCTTTCGATCGTACGTGATTCAGCCGAAACTCACTGAGGCTACCTTCAAAATTCTCTGCAGATTTTCGATCGATCGAAATTGGCTGAGTCCAATTTCTTCTTATTTTTGGCTCCAACTTTATTCTTGGCTTCTCTTCTTGACTTTAATTACTTGTTTGAGCCTTGAATCTTCTCCTAAAATAGCCCATAATTGCCTCGGTGCTCCACAAAATGTACTTCAAATTTTTTTTGGCTCGAACGATAAAGTTTTCTTTGGCGAGCCCCCTATGATTCTCATCAAGAAGACTCAGTAGAAGGAATTTGTCAAGAAATTACATTTTATAGCAAAAGATATAAGTAGATAACTAAAAGAATCTTAGACTTACAAGAAAAAGATGCATTTCATCAATGATTCTTAGGAATACTCCATAGGATGAACAAAATAATTATAAGTATGAATTATAAAGAAATCCCAATTAACATTGAAGATGTAGTTGGAAAAATCAGAATCCTAATAATAATTACTAAAGAATGGGTAAAATAAAAATTATCCAATATCCCAAAAAATATTAGGAAGAAGTTAAAATGTATTGAAATGGGAGGAATCCAAGTTATGATTAAAGGATTTTTTAGTAAAGGTATGAATATACCAATTGAAATTTATTGCATGGATAAGAGAATTCTACAAGATCCTATTGATGCTGTATTAGGAGATGTTGTAGGAAATCTAATTTATCAGAAGATAATATTTACAGTAAAACCAAATATGCAATCTCAATAATAGATGAAAATATAGACCAAAGTTTCAATCTCTATTATAGAATTGGAAACTTGAAAATGTTACATAAAAGTAAGGCTATTAGTATAAGCATACAATCAATATTTGCTTTTAGTATTAGCCATCATAGAAATTTAAGGAAAATAACAGATAACATAATAATACACAAAGATTTTGATGAATGGCACAGTATATTCCGCCTAAAAAATATAAGGAACATGAAGTTACAATACCAGAACAAATAATGCTTGATTTTCATAAACAAGTTAAAGAAAAATAATTCTGAAGGAAGAATAATAAGAAAAGGTAGTGTGAGGCTACAAGGAGAAAATATTATTGCAAGATTCCCACCTAGAGGAAATGTTAATATAGAACGACTTAAAAATCAAAGTATTAATGAACCATCAAGCTCACAATATTATATCAGAACTAGATATATCAACCAAGAAGGGATCAAGAATGATCTTCTTGTCTTTATAGATACAGGAGCTGATAAAAATCATTTAGATGCTAAATTTGTTACCCACCTACAAGATTATGAGTTACTACAAAAATATGTCTTTAAAGATTACTTAGGACATAACCTTACATGAGTTTCCCTCTTATAATTATAGGAGAAAATCAAGGTGAACATAAAACGAAAATAATCTTATATAAGGATTATAATTATAGACTTAGCCAAATACCTATATTACTAGGAATGAGCTTTCTTGGAAAAGTAAGCCCTTACAAGATATATCAGGGATATATAAAAATAACACTTGAAGGAAATCCAATTATTATACCAATGATAGATGAAAATATGAGATCATTGTTACCATGGAGAGGATAATAAATACCAATCCATGAGTCCATATATTGAATATTGAAGTTATACTCAATTTAAAAAATTATTGTAAAATAAATTTTTGTGCTTATTTAGATACATGAAGTACTATAAGCCTTTACTTACCAAATGTAATACCATCTGAATACTGGAAATATGACTCAAAGAAAGTTGTAACTGCTACAACAGTAGGAGGAAACAAGATAATATATAGCAAATATGCTACACAAATACCTTTTCTACTATCTCTTAGAGAAGTATTTGTTGATAATATATATATATATATATATATATATATATATATATATATATATATATATATATATATCAACTACAATTAGATGTGATATTTTATTAGGACAAAATTTTCTATTAAAATATGCACCTTTTACTCAATTTATTGATAAATATATGTTTACAACACCTTGTGCACACAAGATATTTACACCTAAAATTACAATAGCCGTAAGCATAGTTTACAAAGAAATTAATCATCAGAGCTCCTCAACCCAACGTGATGGATGTTGGAGTACATAAAAATTTAAATAAATCAATGTACTAAAAATGACAATAGAAGATAAGTTAAAAAAAGGGTTAATAGCACAAAACGTCCCAACCTTTGACATGTATTGTGCAAAACATCCCAACGTTTTGATTTTTGATACTGGACGTCCCAACCTTTACATTTTCTTGTTGGAGATGCCCTTTTCATTATATTTAACCCTATTTCAACGTTAAATGAGGGGCATTTTTGTTCAATTCCATTTTTAATTCATTTCTTAAGGGTAATTGGCACAAAACGTCCCTACGTTTGACACTCATTGTGGAAAAAGTCCCTACGTTCATTTTTTTGGCGAATAATGTCCCTACCTTTAGATTTTCTTGCAGATTAGTCCCCAAATTTTACTTTTCTTTCAATTTAGTCATTCCGCATTTGATTTAAAGGTCATTGTCTTCAAACGTGTATAACTTTTGATCTACAACTCCGAATTGCACTCCGTTTTTTGCGTTGAACTCCAAATTCAATCATCTTTCTTATGATGTATCATGTGCTCATTTATTAAACATTTCGTTTTGAGTTTTGTATTGTAGATACTTATTTTGTTAGGGAATCATTGATTAACGTAAATTGATTTCTGTAAATTTTATTGAAACAGTGAAATTTTAATTTTAGTGTGTGTTCGACGACCAGCAGAATTTATAAATTGGATTTATTTGACTTTTGTTTTTTAAGGTAAATGTTTGATTAAAAATTGGCATGTTTAGCCCCTGTTTGAGCTATATTATAGTCTCAAATCACTTTTTGAAAATTGGAGAAAGAAATTTTGTATTGTTTAAAAAGTGATTTGAGACTATAATATGGCTCAAACAGGGGCTAAACATACCAATTTTTAACCAGATATTTTACCTTAAAAAAATAGAAAAAGTCAAATAAATCCAATTTATAAATTCCGCTGGTCGTCGAACACACTCTAAAATTAAAATTTTACTGTTTCAATAAAATTTACAGAAATAAATTTACGTTAATCAATGATGCCCTAACAAAATATGTATCTACAATACAAAAGTCAAAACAAAATGTTTAATAAATGAGCACATGATACATCATAAGAAAGATGGTTGAATTTGGAGTTCAACGCAAAAAACAGAGTGTAATTCGGAGTTGTAGATCAAAAGTTATACACGTTTGAAGACAATGACCTTTAAATCAAATACGGAATGACTAAATTGAAAGAAAAGTAAATTTTGGGGACTAATATGCAAGAAAATCTAAAGGTAAGGACGTTATTCGCCAAAAAAATGAACGTATGGACTTTTTCCACAATGAGTGTCAAACGTAGGGACGTTTTGTGTCAATTACCCTTAAGAAATGAATTAAAAATGGAATTGGACAAAAATGCCCACCATTTAACGTTGAAATAGGATTAAATATAACGAAAAGGACGTCTCCAACAAGAAAATGTAAAGGTTGGGACGTCCAGCGTCAAAAATAAAAAATGTTGAGATGTTTTGCACAATACATGTCAAAGGTAGGGACATTTTGTGCTATTAACCCTTAAAAAACTTAGAAAAGAAATTTCTGAAACTTATTCTGAAAACCCATTAGAAAAATGGGATACATATAAGGTTAAAGCCAAGATAGAGCTTATAAAACCAGATACTGTAATAAGAGTTAAACCGATAAGATACAGTGTTGAAGACCAAGAAGAATTTAAAACTCAAATAAAAGAATTACTAGAAGCCGAACTAATTAGGCCCAGTAAAAGTCCACATAGTAGTCCAGCATTCATGATTAGGAAACATAGTGAAATAAAAAGAGGAAAAGTCAGAATGGTGATTAACTATAAAAGGCTAAACGAAGTTACAAAATTTGATGGATATTACTTGCCAAAGAAGGATATCCTTATTAAATAAGTACAAAACAAGAAGATATTTTCAAAGTTCGATTGTAAATCAGGATTTTGGCAAATTATGCTCACAGAAGATAGCAAACCTTTAATAGCATTCAGCACTCCTAATCCTTTAGGCCAATTTGTTTGAATGGAATGTAATGCCATTTGAATTGAAAAATGCACCACATATATTCCAAAGAAGAATGGATGAGGTAATAAAACCTATTACTCATTTTTGTATTGTCTACATAGATGATTTACTTATTCATTTAAAAGATATGAAGGAACATATTGAACATTTTGAAAAATTTTGTTATATCATGAAAAAACTTGGTATTACACTTTCTCAAAAGAAAGCTGAGATAGTAAAAATAGAGATATAATTTCTTGGATTATTTATAAAAGAAGGAGAATTGCAACTGCAATCTCATATTGGTGAAAATTTTCAAGATTTTCCTGAAGAAATCAAAGATAAAAAACATTTATAAACTTTCCTTGGTATATTAAATTATGCTGAAGGATTTATTGAAAATTGTGCCAAATTAAAAAATTACTTTCTTCCAAAATTAAGGAAATGTAATGTGGTCTTAGGATGAACAAGATCGCAAAAAATCAGGAAGGTAAAAGATGAATTAAAAAATCTACCAAAACTTGTTATCCCACAAGAAGAAGATTACTTTATCCTTGAAACCGAAGCTTCAGATAACTACTGGGGAGGAGTACTTAAGGTAAAAAAGAATCATAAAGAATATAAATGTGAAAAGAATTGTTCGTCCTGAAATACTTGCAGGATATACATCAGGAACGTTCAAAGAAGTTGAAACGAGGTATGAAACAAATAGAAAAGAACTCATTGCTGTGAAACGAGAAGTACAAAAATATGAAGATTACTTGTTACCAAAAATGCTCTTGATTAGAACTGATAATGCATAAGTTAAAGCATTTTTGAAAAATAAAGTTGATCCATCTATTACCAATAGATATATTATCAGAATCCAAATATGGTTTTCATAATTTAAGTTTGATATTGAATACATTAAAGGACAGTCTAACTTTCTTCCTGAGTATCTTAGCAGAGATGGAGCTGAAGGAATTAAAGACATAAGTCCAGATACTTGAACTTAAAGTCTCTTGTTTGGAGATCCAAATATGGTTTTCATATCGGTTTAACTCTTATGAATACTAGCGCACTTCCTGAGGAAAAAGGGAAAGACAAAATAATATTAGAAACCCCCCACAGCGAAAAATTAATCCTAATATTTGTACTGAAAATATGGAGATGGATACAAATCCTTCATTCAAGAAGGATAATCAAGATACCAAGAAAGTTATGGAAACTTCTTCACAGAAGAATGAATTTGATTCCAAAACCCGTATCGAGCAAATAAATCCAAAAGATGTAGTAAAAATTTGCCACGAACAAAAATTACTAAACAAAGATAATTATGAGGAAGTTCTCTTCTTTATTGTTATTTTCAATAAACTGTCAGATTGGTATCTCGAAATAGGGAAATAGATGAAGGCCCTATACTGTGGAATACAACAAGATAAATTTATATCCAGGAGCTCCAGTTAATTGGGTTGAAAATTGCTTTGAACTAGGGAATATACTCTGCATATATCCAAGCAAAGATCTACTGGAAATTTCACAACTTCCCATAAATGTTAAAAAGGTAGTTCAAAGATTTACTGAAATTATCAAAAGTACGAACATATATATCCGATTCTTTTCAGCTACAATGGAATGGGATAAATATGAAAGAACAATGATCCCATCATTTTATTGTATCAAGATAGAGATCACAAACCAAAATTTCTTACCAACGAGCCAAAAAGTTGTTAAGAATGGATATAAATATATTTTTAACATGATTTCTTATAGAAGAGCTAAAGGATATAAAGAAATATTTGATAATTTAAGTCAAGTTATTTCTGAAAAAGAAAAAAAATTGGTTATATCCTTCAGATAATTATGTAATCTACTCCAATGCAAGATTGCCATCTAAAGAAGCAGATATTTATGAATTGGACCATATATTTGAGAAAATTATTATTAATGAAGTAAGTGGAAGTGAAACTATGCGCAAAGAGCTATGCAAGATAATGTGGGGCCATCCATAGCATAGGTGTGAACACTGTCTTGTTGAAGATATAAGCCATGCATCACTCGATAGTACAGAATTCCCAGCAGAGTTCTTTGACTCGAGGATGAAAAAATAATGCAGCCAAATAGTGACCCTTTATTACTACTTTAATAAAGTCATTTATTAAAGAAAAACTGTGGTCACTGAACAACAAGAAGATAATGAAAGATAGCTGTCATGACAAAGACCATTCACTTACTACTTTAATAAAGTTTCTTTATTAAAGAAAAGCTGTGGTGTTTTGTCACAATCTGAAAGATAACTTGTCAAGAGTTATTGAAGCCTGCTAGCAAGAAAGGTAAATGCACCGAAAAAAGTGGTTGATGACTACTCAACAAAAAATTTATTGCAGAAGAGATAAGAGTCCTTTCTTGTCACCAAAAAAAGGAGAGGAGGAAAATAATCTAGGACCTCTATAAAAGGGGGAAGAGATTCAGTGAAGAGGCATCCCGAAATATCAGATTCAAGCACTTGTAATCTTTTATTCAAAACTTATTTACACCACTTCTATTCAAGAAAAATATTGGTGGATAGTCTAAAGATATCAAAGCTTGTAATAAGGTAATCACTTAGGGAGTTCTAAACTTCATAAGGTGAGTACCAAAGGTGTCTGTATGTAGTTTGCAGTATGTACAATGTCAATCTATGAATGAAATGATGTTTGAGTTTTTATCAAAGCTTTCTTAAAAATGTTTTCGTTAAGTTTCTCATGACCCCTTGCAGTATTGATATTTTCCAAAATGAGTTTTCTTCTTTGAAGAATCTGTTGCTCAGCAGAAATCCCATCAGCTTTTTGATGTGTTGTGGCGTTTTGGGATAATATTTGAGCTTTGTTACAGTTTTAAAACTTGTTTTTTTAAAAAATGAAATTTTGGAAAAGTTCTAGGTAAGGTCTTCCTGAAAGGAGTCGAGATAGGGGTGAGAACAGAGACTCTGAATACTGTGAGATAGCGTCTGTGGAAACAAGGCTAGTTTTCTAGAGTGAGAAGTGCAACCTTGATTGAAAAACTTTTTGCGGAAGCAGTTGTGGTCCCAATTTATTAAAAAATATCTAATATTCATTTGATTCAAATGATTGATTGAGTACATGTAAGGCAGCTATAGGAAGACACTAGAGGGAAAACCTGCTTATTTCTATGTGATTACTGTAAGCTTACTTACTACCATTTACATACTTTGATTACATGCTTTTAATCATATGCTTCCACATTCTTGTTATTTCTAATTTTGAACAATGATGATAGAGAAAATATTGAGAGACTTAGAATAGTTAATGATAATACCTTTGATTTAAGATCCAGAGAGATACAAAAACTTCTCAGAGAATTAAAACAAGAAAGTAATCAAGAAAAATAAGAAAAAAAATACTAAATACCATCAGATGTCATCAGTACGAACAACAACATCTAATTTGGTTACAAGAAAATATTGAAATTAAATTCTCAGGTTTAGTTTTAAGAACCTTAGATCAAGAAAATAGAATAGTTAGACATAATCCTGATCAACTCGATCGTTTGAATTTATGAATACTTCACAAGCATCCACTTCTAGTGATTGTGATAAACTTTATTTGGATGATAAAGATATTTCGTTTTTATTAACTATTACTGAAAAATATCAAGGCATATATTCTGTTACCCAGTCCAAATTAGAAGAAATATATAAAGACATTGATTACTCGTGCATAAATAATATAAGATTCAATTCTGTTGAATCTGCCAAAAATATAAATATAGTTTATAATATATCACTTGAACATTGGGATATAGATGAAAAAGTTTCAAAAAGAATAATATTAGGATATATAACTAAGCAAGATGATCCCAAAGCCTTTGAAAAATTATCAAAATACAAAGAGTATTTAGAACAATTGAAGAAGTTACAAAATGTTCAAATAATTAGTTCTGAGTTAAATCAATCAAAATAAAGAAAGGATATGCTTTGCAATTTATTCATTAACGCTAATTTTGACTTTTCAATAAAGGTCTATATTACTAAAGTTATTAATTGACAAGCCTATTTAACTAAAAACTCTCATTTTCTTATTTTATGTGAAAAAAAGTCTTTCTTTACAAGATAGGAACAGTATTATATTTCAAAAGAATAAATCGTGCGTTTGGCAAATCTATTTATAATCAACTCAATTTCTATTATCATTTTTTATAATCAACACAATTTATAATACCTATTTATAATCAACACAATTTCTATTATCAGTTTTTAACCACAAGCATGATGCATTTTTTGAAACTAATTTTTAATTATAAATTCTACCTAAAAACACAAATAACACCCAAAATAATGATTGCCTGCTGAACAATGAACACATTAAAAATAATAATAATAAATAAATAAAATAAAATAAAATGTTTTTAAGCAGAACTTTTAAGCACCGATTTCCGTAAATGCGTGAATACTGAAAAAAACTCCAATACAAAAGCCAATTGGCGGATCAGATTCCAATCTAACCTTCCATCTTTCGCCGCCCACTCAACCGATGGCGGAGGAAGGAAAACCCCTGAGAAAAATGGCGGATGCCTTTAAGGAATTGGCCAACGCTGTAAATTACCAAAGCCCAGATGGTGAAGAAGAACCGCGTGTCGAATTGGGTCCATTCTCTTTGGCGTGTTCTCACGTCTCCCCTCTGTTTCGCTGCCTTGGAATAGCCTTTAAGTTCGCCGAACTCGATTATATCGCTAAAGTAAATTTTTTTTAGTTATTTCTTTTGTTTATGGATTTTATTAATAGTTAAATTAAAGTTCTGTTGTTGTTGATGATGATAAAAATTAGAACTTGGGTGATGCATGTAATGGATTTTTATGCTTGTTACACATGCTTTTATTGATGATTACTTCAAATATTGTTGCTTAATTTTGAGGTAAATGTTTAGTGTAATTGCACTTTTTTCTATCTTTTATTTATTATGTATCTGTGAATGTAATGTGCAAAATTCGGATATTTATGTCAATGTATATTGATATTGATATTCGTTCACAATGGGTGGTTTTATTATTCTGTTTATGTATTTCTTGTCGGTTATTGTACCTTCAAAATTTTTGTTTGTGTTATTTTCTATTATAAGCCCTGGTTTGGTGTTTTTGAACAACTTCATTCAAAAACTCATTTTCAACCACACATTTTTATGGGACCACTGCTTCACATTTTTCAATCTCTTTCCAATCACATTCTCCTAAAAATCTAAATCTCCTCCAAAATCTACTACACCAATAGGCTCTAAGTGTACTGCTTTGCACAAAAACTTGTGATGTAGTGTATTCATATGTACCATTCCAAACTTTTTCTTTACCTTGGCTTCCTTATCGTGGATGTTGCGGGATGGTGATGGTGCTTCCCACCCATTAAGATGCAAGAGAATGTATTAGATAGGCAATATAGTACAGTATACATATAAATGTTTAGGAAATGTGTGGTATATGTGAATGGATACTACTGTGGACAATATTTTGACTTACCCTTCAATAATACTGTTTTTTGAAATACACTTCACCGAAAAAGCTATACGTGTGTGTGTGTGTCTTTTTGTTCATTGTGGTTTCAGTATTGCTTGAATTCTTGTGGATAACAGGTGGATGATCTTGCTGAGGTATCTAAATCAATCTCAACACTAGAAGTGATGATGGATAAGGATATTGAATCCAATTGTGTAAGGACGGCCGGTAGTCATACGAGGAATCTTTTGAGAGTGAAGCGTGGCCTTGACATGGTCAGGGTTTTGTTCGAGCAAATTGTGGCTTCAGAGTATGTTCAGTGCTTGGACCTTTGAACTAGATAATTTTGTCATTCACTTCTCTATTGTTAATATTATTGTATTGTATTATATGATGCCCCTCTTTGGTTTAGATGAAAATCAGATTTTTAGTAGATTTTGATATAAATTAATTGTTTCTATGACTTAGAGTTTAATTTATTTTTTTAACTGAACCAAACATGGGCTATATATATGCATGAACTAGATCAATCACATGGGAACTGATAAAAGGGATTTTCCACAGTTTGAAATTCAACTGTTTTGGTGGGACGATTAAGTTTCCCTTTACTTGAAGAGTATGATCATCTTTGAAACAACTTGTTAGTGTTAGATTTAACTATTTATGGGGAGTTCTCAGGGATATTCAAAAATAGGTAAGTGGCTTCATGTCTACACATGAGAGTTTTAGGAAGAAATTTTGAAATACGGAACTGTTAAGACAGTATTAAATTCATGGCAATCGGTAGGATATGGACATTTTTTCAGAACCAAATTAAAGCCTGAGTTCTTGTGTCAAAACACTGTTGATGGGTGTTCACACCAAAAGTTTAGAATAGTTCAATCAGAACCTCAAGTTTTCACGCCTGCACATGAGAATTTGGGGCATAAAATTGTGTGGAAATCTGAATAATGAAGAGTGTGTTAATTTGAACGGGATCTTTAGGCTAAGGACATTACTTGAGAACAAAATTTAGAACCGGAATAGTCCTGACAGGAATGTGTCCTCGTTGCCACACGAGGGTTTACAGGGATCATGTTCTGTTTTGTAAACCAAGCAATAGAAGTAGAATAGAGTTAGTAGCACGCCTGATATTTGATCATGAGGCAGTGTATTTAGCTTGGTTGAGCCACAGTAGGAATTATACTGTGTCTCTTTACAAGAAAATATATATATATATATATTTTTTTTTTAAAAAAAATAGTTTTCTTCAAGTTTCCGCAAATTTTATGTTTTTGAGTTATGCTTTGGAGCAGTTCTCTAGTGACAACGATGCTTATTTCTTGAAAGTGTGCCATCATTAGATCTTATCATTTAATTTCCAAGAATTCAGAAAGTTGAGGCTTGAGAAGTGTCAAACTTTTTTGTTAGGAATATTTTTTCATTAATCCTCATACTCAATAAATGGCTGTGTAAGACTTGAAACCCTGTATATTTTAGGGGAAATTCCTTAAAAGATCCGGCTTCAAAAGCTTATGGACAAGTACTTGCTCCATACCATGGTTGGGCTATCAGGAAAGCAGTAGGTGCTGGAATGTATGCTCTTCCAACAAAGGCACAGCTATTAAAGAAACTCAATGAAGATGGTAAGTTTATATTTCTTCTGTCTCTTGCTTATGCAGCTCCAATGCCTGAACAAACTGCAATTTTATTTATTTATTTATTTATTTTTATGCATTCATCCTGCGATGTTAATATGTTATGTCTCGTCTTCATGTGCTTGTTTTCCCCTTTTATGTTTCACCGGCTTTTATATCGTTTTATTAATTGGATTCGTTTACATATGATAGAGCTCATAGAACCGGGATAAACGTGCATATTCAGAATTGATTTTGTTTTGTTTTGACGTATATTAAATCCAATATTTTCATCATTTTCAGAAGATTCAGCGAGAATTCAAATGCAAAACTACATTGCCTCATCGACCACTGTCATTATATATATAGATAAACTCTTCAACACAAGAAAACTTGGGATAAATTGGTGAAACCGTGGAGCTGCTCGGTCCTGATCCAAGTATTCTGCACCATCTGAAAATTTACTAATTTTATTTATTAATGGTTCAAGTAATTTATGCTATTTCTTTGTAACAAAATTGTTAAATAGAATAAATGATATGTTTAATGCAAACATTGTTTTCCTTTTATTTTTTTGTCAATATTTTGCTTTGTTTTATATAGAATGCATTCTCTACTTTGTAGACAAAACTATATCTATAAATAAATTTAATGTGTTTGTACACTTTAAGATGCGGTCTTCAACGTGTAGTGTGCAAACTGCAAGGATACTCAAAAAAAATCTGAATTGGGCCAAAATCAGCTTAATTTGGGAGGGTCCACAGCTTATGTCCACTGCCACAGCATTACTAATAATTTACAAGTGATCTACAGTTTTAAGTATATTTTAATTTTATATTAAGTTGCCACCTTCTTATATTTTAATAATTTTGAGAAATTTTGATGAAATGCAGTGTTGTTGGTTCTATGTTGTTATAATTAATTATTAAACTTTGATTTAATTGTTTTCATTCGTTTAAACATTTACTAATTATTTACATCTTCCTACCCCCCCCCCCCCAAAAGAGGTCCCACTGTTGTGGAAATTATTACACACAATATCGTGAACAAGTAGTAAAGTAAATTTTTTGAATCCGAGTTCTTAATCCAAGGACTAATTTATCTTTCAATAACATAAATTAATCAATACCTGAACTACAAATAAATAAAAAGATTTGAATTTTTGTAGGGATGACAATGATACGGGTATGAGTCGGGGACCTCATCTCCATCTCCATTCCCGTCACGTGTGAGGCGGGGTCGGGGCGGGAATTAAAAATTCTCCGTTTAAATTCCCGTTATTATTATTTTTTTTAGACCAACCTTTTTATTAAAAAAATAATAATAATAAAACTTATTATCCCATGCCTTTAGGTTAGTAATCTAAGTTAGAATTATCCAACTTGATTTAAAAAAATATATTATTTTTCAAAATGTATTGAATTTTTAAATTTTTACTAGTTTTTAATTTTTTAAATTATAAATGGAGCAGCAATGGGTCGGGGACCTCAATCCAATCCCCGTAACGAGGATAAAATCCTTATAATCCCCGCCCCATTCTGGGCGAGTCCCCACAGGGATCGGATCTCGCGTGAAAAATTGTCATCTTTAGGTTTTTTTAATATTAACAAGTGAAAGCAGTTAAATATCAAAATAGGATAAATAAGCAAATAAAATTGAATTCTTGTTTCATGAATTAAAAGAATTAAGATTCACGAATGTGTCTTCGTTCTCATGTTTAATTTCTCACCTCAAGTTTTCTTTCTAACTTTGTATTTAATTGAATTTAAAATTCCATCTAAAATTACCCTCTCGAGTTTAAATTATTTCTATCTAATCAGGTCAACCACATCTCTATATAAGGTCTGAATAAGTCTTAATTAAACAAATTCAATCATAAGAATTCACAAAGATTAAAACAACAACAACAACAACCATGTATCTCAATCATTTTGTTAAATTGTTGAATTTATCACGTGGTCTAATATAAAACTCACATCTCTCGATTCATTACAATTCACAAATCAATGAATTAATGACCAATTAATTCATGCATTAAGCAAAGAAATAAATTCACTACATTATATTTAAATGTAAAACTAGATAATTGAAACTAATAATCAAAATTGGTTTACATTGCTCCCCCCAATTTTAGATTTAGTTACACATAATAAAATAAAAACAAGAAGATTGAAGAATTAACATCATCACAAATTTCTAGAAATAAGTTGAGAAGATGAAGGAATTCTTGCACTAAGTGTTAGAATTTAATATCTTCTCATTATGTGACCTATATTACATATCTTGGTGTAATTAGGTAAACTATTGAATTAATAGAAACCTGATTTAATTAGAAGTATTTCCTATTAATACTACAACCTTGATGGACGGTTGAGATTAAAAGACAATAAGAAAATTTGGCCATTCTCTCTAACTATATATACTGAACTCAAATTCCATCATTAAAGTTCAATGATTATAAAACACAATAAATGCTTAAGTTAAGAGAGAGAAGACGAATTTCAGATTAATTATTATTCGAGATTCAATTAAAGTTGTGACAGGATCTCATATATTTCGCATTATTGCTATGGATTCTGATATGTTTTATGATTTACAGTAATTAATTTTTATGATCAAGATCCTGAATAGAATCATGTTTAAATTTATATGTTCCGCATTATGATTATAGTTTACATGTGGTATCAGAGACACTGCTTGGACTATAATAATTTTATGTTTATGAACAAATCAAGACAATAATCACGTTGAATTATCAGATGATTCATACGTATACATGAAGAGATTTATTCTGGCTGTGTATGCATATTTTATTTTGGTTTTGAAGTCTATCCTTTCCTCACTGCCTCTATGAATTTGGATACATAAAATTGGTTTTCAACTGTATTGATCGTTTGTGTATACGCATATTTGAATCTGGGTTTGGAACTTAGAAACGAACTGATTATGCATAATAGTTGTACACACACACACACACACACACACACACATATATATAAATTCCGGATTTGTATATACGTGCATTGTTTTAAAATCGGTATGGTTTCGAGTCCCATTTTGAATTGTTGAAATTGGGTTGTGGATTTTGATTGTGGTATGGCTGGTTGATGGTGGTTGCTGTTGGACTGGGTGGCAAGCTGCGGGCTATGCCGGTATGCGTAGGTGCGCAGCGCTGAAATTGGATGGACGACGCTGAAGTGTGCAGCGCTAGAGAAGGCGCTGCAACTCGGGGAAGCTGACGGTTTGTGAGCATCGCGGTGATGGCGCTGCAGGGGCGCAGCGGCGGGGCAGTGCTGCATCCCAATGGGAATCGCCCCGGGGCTGCGCCTCTCTCTGATTTGGAGGCGACGACGGCGGTTGCTAGGGTTTATAACCCTAGCTTTTACGTTTTGAGGCAGGGTCTTGGGCTTGGAAATTAGGAGATTTCAATGGCCTGTCTCGAAAATTAGAAGTCTTCAAGGGGGTATTCTGCAATAGTTGATAATTATGGTTATTCGCACATCAAATCCTCCCTGATTGTTTTGAATTAAAGTTTAAACCCTAAAGCTTTAGATTTTATAAAATCAGACCCTAAGGTTATAAATGATTTAAGTTGGACTTTTAAAGTTTTGGATTTTCTGATTCAGTCCATAAAGTTTGAAGATTTTCTAATTTGGTTCCTAAAGTTTGAGGTTATAATAAATTGGTCACAAAGTTTGGGAAAAATTGCAATTTAATCCTTAAAGTTTAAAATCTTTCATAATTGGTCAATCAAGTTTAATCAAATTGCAATTTAACCCTCCAACTTAATGATTATTTAATCCTTAATGTTTGAAAATCTTATTATTTTGACAAATATTATTATTTTGTCAATATTGATGATATATTGTATGCTTCTATTAAGTTACGCATACGATTTGAATTGCAATATACATATTATACTGAATTGATAATCACCATAGTGGTTTCAGTTTAGTACATGTATATTGTTATCCTTTGTGACATTCATATTATTGGTTGGTGTTCACCACAGTGGACTCATATTATGTTGATGAATGTTAGACTAAGTAATATCACTGTTAGTTTATTTACTTGCGTTAGCGTTACCCACAGGTATAGCATGCATTAATAGTAAAATAAACGTTATGGGGTTGATTTATTTCTGCAATTAAGTAAGTGTAGAATATCCACAGATACCATACTTGTTTGATTGTTAGTTTTATAATGCTGTTCCACATCCTGCTCAACTTAATACCTATGTCAACTTCGTTCCTGAACTGTATGGAACTAACTACTCGGAGTGGAATGAGCGTGTTAAGTTCAGTTTGGGGGTTCTTGATATTGATTTGGCTCTTACTGTGGAAAAACTTATTGATCTTATTGCTTCGTCCACAGAAGATGAAGTTAAAGCATTCAATACTTGGAATAGAGCCAACAAACTGTGCTTAAAATTCATGTGCCTAACCACTGCTTCCAACATTAAATCTTCCATCAAAGAAATCGAGATAGCTAAGGAAAACTTATCTACCATAATTGAATGCTTTAAGACTGTTGATCAAGCAAATTACATGGTTCATAATAATGGAAAGAACAAATTCGGAAAGCGAACTTGGATGGGCATTAAGCAGGGCCCATCCAATGTATCAGATCGATTCGTACTAAAGAAAGCTAAGAATGATAAAAAGTATCACTTTTGTAAAAAGGGTGGACACATTTAAAGGATTGCTTGAAACGAAAGACTTGGTTCGAAAAGAAGGGAAAGCCTTTGGCTTTTGTATGTTTCGAATCAAATTTTGTTGAAGCACTTTCTAACACTTGGTGGATTGATTTTGTTTCTAATGTTCATGTTTCAAACTCGATGCAGGGATTCCTTACAATTCAAACCACAAATCCAAATGAAGACTACATTTAATGGGAAATAGAGTCAAAGCCCCAGTTCAAGTTGTTTAGTATTAGACTCTGGGTTTTTCCTAAATTTAGAGCGAACTCTCTTTGTTCCCTCTGTTTCTCGTAATCTGATCTTCTTGTCGAAACTTGATAAGGAAGGTTTCTCCTTTAAAATGGGTGATGGTTGTTTTATTTTATACAAAAACAATGATTCTGTTGGTACGGGAATTATGGTCAATGGCTTATATCAAATTAATCTTGATTCTTTATTTTCTGAATCTCTTCGTGTTACCTTGCATCCGAAAGTTTTGAAATGTAATAGGACGAATGAAAGTTCTTCTTTCTTGTGGCATAAAGGTTGAGTCATATATCCAGGGAAAGAATCAATTTATTAGTAAATAAAAAATGAGATTACCACAAATCTTGATTTTACTGATTTTGGTATTTGTGTGAATTGTATTAAGGGTAAACAAACCAAACATACAAAGAAAGGAGTCACAAGAAGTAACAATCTGCTTGAAATAATACGTACAGACATTTTTGGACTTTTGGATGCTCCATCAATTAGTGGAGAAAAATATTTCATTACCTTTATTAACGACTTTTCACATTATTGCTATATTTACCTTTTGCATGACAAATCTCAATATGTAAATGCTGTAGAAATTTACATTACTGAAGTTGAGAGATAATTAGGTAAAAAGGTGAAAATTATTAGATCTAATAGGGGTGGTGAATATTATGGAAAATATGATGAATCTAGTCAACGTCCTGGTCCTTTTGCTAAACTCTTAGAAAAGTTTGGAATTTGTGCTCAATACACCATGCCGAGTTCTCCTTGGTAGAATGGTGTAGCTGAAAGACGCAATCGTACACTTATGGAAATGGTTAGGAGTATGATGAGTAATGTTAATTTACCCATATCATTGTGGATGCATGCCCTTAGGCGGTATATATCTTAAATTGGGTTCCCAGCAAAGCTGTTTCTAAGATACTTTTCGAAATGTGGAAAGGATGGAAACCAAGTTTAAGACATTTGCATGTATGGGGTTGCCCAGCGGAGGCACGCATTTATAATCTACAAGAAAAGAAACTGGATCCAAAAACCATTAGTGGTTATTGGATATCCAGAAAAATTAAAAGGGTATAGGTTTTACTGTCCTAATCATAGTACAAGAATTGTAGAAACCGATAATGCTAAATTCATTGAGAATGGCGAAGTCAGTGGGAGTGATAAAGTTAAAGAAGTGATTATTCAAGAAATTCGGGTACCAATTCCCTTACCATGAATTTCAAATGACATAGTTCTGTCTAATGCTGTTGTTGATTCAATCAACAATGTAGAACAAAATGTCGATAATCCTGAACTCCATAATGAGATTGTCGTCATTGAACCCAATGTAAATGCAGCACCAGAAGTAGCATTAAGGAGGTCCCAAAGACCCAAGAAATCAGCTATTTCGGATGATTACGTGTTGTACTTACAAGAATCTAAATTTAACATAGGGATAAGGAAAGATTCAATTACGTACACACAAGCCATTGAATGTGAAGAATCTGAAAAATAGATCGATGCCATGTTTGAAGAGATGAAATCTATGACTGCTAATAAAGTCTAGGATATGGTTGAATTACCAGAAGGGCACAAGAAAGTTGATTGTAAATGGATTTTTAAAACCAAATGTGACTCTCATGGTAATATCGAACGATATAAAGCCAAACTTCCAGCCAAAGGTTTTAATGAGGAAGAAAACATCAATTTCAATGAAACTTTCTCTCCAGTTTCTAAAAAGGATTCATTACGAATCATTATGGCTTTAGTTGATCATTTTGATTTAGAGCTACATCAAATGGATGTGAAAGCAGCTTTTCTTAATGGGAGTTTGGAAGAAGAAGTCTACATGGCAAAGTCAGGAGGCTTCATTACAGATGGAAAGGAAAACATGGTTTGCTTTGTTAAAGAAGTCAATATATGGACTAAAGCAAGCTTCACAACAATGGTATATTAAGTTTCACAATACCATTAGTTTTTTTTGGGTTTAATGAAAATATTGTTGATCAATGTATTTACCAGAAGATCAGTGGGAGTAATTTTGCATTTTTGGTTCTATATGTTGATGACATATTAATTGTCAGCAATGACTGTGGTTTATTATGGGAAACTAAGGATTTTCTTTCCCAAAACTTTGCAATGAAAGAGATGGGAGAGGCATCATTCGTGATTGGAATAGAAATATTTCGTGATAGATCACATACATTTTTGGGAATGTCTCAGAATGCATATATCACAAAAGTTTTGGAAAAAAATTAATATAGCGTCTTGCGATCCTAATGTTGTTCCAATTCAGAAAGAGGATAAGTTTAGCCTAACCTAGTGTCTTCAAATTGAATTGGAACATGAAAGAATGAAAATTTTTCCTTATGCTTCTCTTGTAGGAAGATTAATGTATGCACAAGACTGCACCAGGCTAGACATTAGCTTTACACTTGGTGTGCTGGGCCGTTACAAAAGCTGTCCAAGAATTGATCATTGGAAAGCTGTTAAGAAAGTGTTGAGATACTTATAGGGAACAGAGAAACATATGCTCACATTTAGCCATACTGATCACCTTGAAGTGATTGGTTTCACAGATCTACTAACTAAAGGGTTATCACCCAAGACATTTAAGTAGCATGCTGATACAATGAGTCTTAAGTGTAACGAATAGTTTCTTTTCTTGTATGTGGATTGCTCCGTGTTATTACGTTGACATTATTTGAAATTTCATTATTGAAAATTATGAATTTTATATTTCCATTTTGTATACATTATGTAAATGGATAATAATAATAGAAATAGTCTTTTAATTAAGACATTACGGGGACCATTATGATTGCTTAGCTATACACTTCGTTAATTGGATTATTGATAAGTAGTACATAGAAGGAATCATGTTCTTTAATTAACATGGAACCACTATGACTCTTATCAGTGATTCAATTAAATAAGATAATTATGATAAACCTTTTAAGTATATTAATTTAGAAATTTTGCACGCCTTACGATTCCTATATGAAACCATAAATAGGATTGTCATATGGACCAAGTGGGAGACTATTAGAATTTAATATCTTCTCATTATGTGGCCCATATTACATATCCTGGTGTAATAAGGTAAATTGCTGAATTAATAGAAACCTGATTTAATTAGAAGTATTTCCTATTAATACTACAACCTTGATGGACGGTTGAGATTAAAAGACAATAAGGAAATTCGGCCCCTCTCTATACCTATATATACTGAACTCAAATTCCATCATTGAAGTTCAATGATTATGAAACACAATTAAAGGCTTAAGTTAAGAGAGAAGGCGAATTTCAGATTAATTATTGTTCGAGATTCAATTAAAGTTGTGATAGGATCTCATATATTTCCGCATTATTGCTATGGATTCTGGTATGTTTTATGATTTACAGTAATTAAGTTTTATGGTCAAGATCCTGAATAGAATCATGTTTAAATTTATATGTTCCGCATTATGATTATAGTTTACACTAAGATCCAACCTTCCACAAAAATAATTTTTTAACCCTTATCAATAACAAGAATTCATTCATAAGAAATTAACATTTATCCATTGAAGTTAAGAATAACTCTTCTCAAATAAAACTTAGTCGATCATAATTGAATTAATCGAAATAAGATTCAAACAAACAATAATCATTACTAGAGAATGAAATTCTAGTAGGGAATGAAAATTCTGACCAAAAACATATCTCAAACTCAACTAACATCGACAATTTGAATTTATGAAAACATGTTAACATGCATGGCAGATCAGAGATCAGTTAGTTTAGTTCAGCTTTCTTGCATTCTGATTTCACATTTTCTTCCTTTTCTTTATTATGTTTTTTAGTCTGTTGTCATCTAGCTTGTTTGCAGTGTATGATTGGTTCGAGTATGTTATTTCTCTGTATAAGAATCTTAACGAAACTTTATTTTCATTTGAGCTCAATAATGAAGATTTTCTTCTTCTAATACTTGCATCTTCAACTTTCTCATGGTATTAGAGCAGGTTGAGAAGATCTGAAACATGGAAGGAGGTCGAGCAACACACACAAATGTCAATGATGATGAAAATGAAGATCCACTTCATTCGCTCAATCTAGATGTCAGTGCAAAGCAACAATACAATGAAGATCCTCTTCATTTGCAAGGATCTGATCATCCAGGGATGATTCTTGTCACCGCTTAGCTAAAAGGTAATAATTACTTATCTTGGAGCATATCCATGCATATTGCGTTAGGTGCAAAAATGAAATTAGGATTCGTCAATGGTAAATGTGATTACTCAGATAAGAATTCATCTAACTATGATCAGTGGGTGCGAGTTGATTGTATGGTTATCTCTTGGATTTTAAACTCAATTTCTAAGGAAATGAAATTGTTGATGCATTTCTCTATGCAAATACTACACAAGAATTATGGAAGGAATTAGAGGAAAGATTCGGTGAGAGTAATGGACCACTTTTATATCAAATCCAGAGGGAAATCAGTAGTTTAACACAAGGAAATTCATCTGTTATGGTCTACTACAATAAATTAAAAAAATTATGGGACGAATACTCCTGCCTAGTAACTCTTCCAGTTTGTACCTATGGTGCTGTGAAGGAGGTAGCAAACTTAAATTCATTTAACAAACTAATTCAGTTTTTGATGGGGCTAAAAGATAGTTTTGATCATGTTAGAAATCAAATTCTTTTTATGGAGCCTTTGCCCAGTGTGAACAAACCTTACTCTATGGTTTTAAGAGTAGATAAGCAGAGGGATATTCATCAAATTTACACTGAACAAAAATCATGTATTTACTCACCTCAACAAAATGGAGTTGTTGAGAGAAAACATAAACACCTACTTGAGATAGCTAGAACTTTGATGTTCCATGCCAATTTGCCAAGTAAATTTTGGGCTCACTAAATCTTGATGGCCATTCATATCATTAATAGATTTCCAAACTCTGCCGTACAATGGAAAATTCCTTTTGAAGTTCTATTTGGCTTTCCACCAGATTTTACCAGAATTAAACCATTTGGATGCCTTTGTTATGATGCCAATACGTTACCCTATAAAGATAAATTTGATTCAAGAGCATTCAAATGCATTTTCTTAGGTTTTAATTTTGGCCAAAAGGCATACAAGCTTTATGATCTTGATTTACACAAAAATATTACTAATAGAGATGTGAAATTCTTGGAAAATGTATTTCCTTTCAGAAAAATCACCTGTAGCCCTGAATCAACTCCTTTTCTAGTTTCCATATCTAATGATACACCACAATTTCTTGCATTGCATCCCCCTTCAACAGACGCTGATGATCAATCACATTCTTTGAATGATGCCCAATCTCCTTTACTGACTGATGTCATACCAGTTTCAGAAGATGCATCCTCAAATATCTCTCCATTACCTATTATAACACAACCTGATGTAGTTATTGAAAATTTGCCACAACCAGAAGTTGCTGGTAGGAGAAGTCCCAGACCCAAAACCACTCCTTCCTGGTTAAAGGATTTTGTTACCAATGTTACTGCAAAAAATCCAAATATTGCTGCCACTATTTTTACTCATAACACTTCGCCTTCCAGTTCCAAACACACACCACCTACTTATCCCTATATTCTTTCACCTATGTTTACTAGTACATATATGTGTTTTTTAGCCAATGTCTCACAAATTTAGGCACCACAGTCTTATCTTCAAACTAGTAAAGATTGTAATTGGGTAAAGGCTATGCACAGTGAATTGGATGCACTTGAAGCAAATAATGCTTGGGAGATTACATCTCTCCCACCAAATAAGCAAGCTATAGGATCCATGTGGGTCTATAAGGTAAAAATGCACCCAGATGGTTCTATTGACAGATTTAAAGCACAGGTAGTGTCCAAGGGTGGCCAAGGGTTATCACCAAGTTTATGGCATTGATTATAATGATAGTTTTTCTCCAGTAGCTAAGTTGGTTACTGTTAGAATTCTTATTGCTCTAGCTACTAATAATTCTTGGCCTTTACACCAATTGGATATTAATAATGCATTTTTGCATGGATTCTTGGATGAAGAGGTGTACATGTTGCCACCAAAGGGGTATAGCATCTATAGGGCAAGTTTTTAGGTTCAAAAGGAGCATTTATGGCTTGAAACAGGAATCAAGGCAATGGAACCATGAATTTTGTGAAAAATTGAAGGATTATGGTTTTGTGCAGTCTTGACATGACCAATGTTTGTTTCCTAAAAGAACTTCCAACTATTTTCTTGCTCTTTTAGTATATGTAGACGATGTCTTAATTACAGGAAATAGTGAGAAAGGGATTCAATAGGTTAAGATGTATCTGCATCAACAATTTCCCATAAAAGATTTGGGATTTGCTAAGTACTTCCTAGGAATTGAAATTGCACGAGGTGAAACTGGACTTACTTGAATCAAAGAAAATACATGCTGGATATCCTAAGTGATGCTGGTCTTACAGGTTCCAAGGCTACACAAACACCTATTCCTAAAGGTGTGAAATTGGCTTCTACTTTAGGATCTTCTTTAAAGGAACCAGGAAAATATAGAAGACTTGTTGGGAGGCTTTTATACCTCACCCTAATAAGATCGGATATTACCTTTGCAGTCCAGCAGTTTAGTCAGTTCGTCAATTCACCTTGCCAAACTCATTGGGATATTGCCATTCATCTCCTTCGATACCTTAAAGGATGTCCCTCAAAAGGTCTTTTCTTTCCATCAGATAGCACCTTTACTTTGGAAGGATTCTGTGATGCCATTGGGCATCTTGCACAGATATTAGGCGATCAGTTACAGGTTATTGCATCTACTTAGGGAAGTCTCTCATTTCACGGAAGACAAAAAAAAAAAAAACGATTTCCAGATGTTCAGCTGAAGCTGAGTATAGAAGATTGGCTGCAACAGTTTGTGAGTTACAATGGTTATCTTATATTCTTCACGATCTTTCTGTTTCTGTTCCTTTACCAATTTCTCTATGGTGTGACAACAAAGCTACTCTTCTTATTGTGGAAGATTCGGTGTTTCACTAGCGTACCAAACATTTGGAGATCGATTGTCATTTGGCATGCGACAAATTTAAAGAAGGTTTCATCATTTCGTGGCATTTATCTTCTTCTGTTCAACCTGCTGATCTTTTCACCAAAGCTTTGGGAGCACCTCAGTTTCAACTTCTTTTATCCAAATTGGGTTTGATGGATATTCATCAATCTCCAACTTGGGGGGGGGGGGGGTGTTAACATGCATGGCAGACCAGAGATCAGTTAGTTTAGTTCAGCTTTCTCGCATTCTGATTTCACGTTTTCTTCATTTTCTTTAGTATGTTTTTTAGACTGCTGTCATCTGCCTTGTTGGCAGCGTATGATTGGTTCGAGTCTGTTATTTCTCTGTATAAGAATCTTAACGAAACTTTATTTTCATTTGAGCTCAATAATAAAGATTTTCTTCTTCTAATATTTGCATCTTCAACTTGTTCAAAACAAATAATTGAAACAAATAAAAGTCTAAACAAAATAGGATTTAAATTAGAACGAATTACCCAAAATGACCACTTGTACTTCTCCTTAATCTGCTGAAGGTTGCTGGTGTTGGGCATGAGTGAGGTGGCTGCTTGGGGGCAGTTCGAGAGAAGTAGAGGATTGTTGGAGAGGAGTGTGTTGCTGTGGAGACTGGAGGAATGTTTTGAGAAGTAAAAAGGTTTGAGGCTGTTGTGGGCTGCATTGAGAGGACTGCTGTCTGATGGAGTTTGAGTGAAGGTTGGGCTATAGAGTTGTGGCTACTCTGAGGTTGTGAAGTGTGAGAGAGGGATGTGGCTGTAAGTGTTGTGCGATTGAGGGATTTTTTGGGCTGCTGGGTGTGTTTTACGGTGGAGTCTGATGGAGAAGGGTGAGAGAGAGGTTGGTGAGTTGCGGTTACTGTGTGATGCTGGGTACGATTTTGGGGCTCCTAGAGAGCTGGCTGCGGTGGATGAGATGTAAGGTTGTTGCAGTGAGAAGGTGTGTTGGAGGCTGGGGAGTTGCGGCTAACTGAGTTTGGAGAGACGTGAGAGGGCGGGGATAAGAGTTGGTGGTGATATTTTAGGGCTGTCTGCAGGGTTGTACCTGTGCTCGTCAGGGCCTAAGATGAACTTTTAAAATGAGTCCTAGTACGTCTAAATTTAATTTTTTTTTTAAAAAAAAATGGGGCCGACAAATATTGAGATCGATCAAACTAAATAAGAATCAAGATAAAGTTTCTTTGATTTTAACTTTTCTTGAATATCCTGAATTTTTTTAACATATATATTATTCTAACAAAGCTCTCCTGACTCCTAATAGTCGCCCCTTAATGTTTCCCGGGACACTACCTTAGGTCCTCAACAACCATCACCCACTGATAAGATAATTTAGAGAAATATACTGAAATATGTTAGATCCAATATGGGCACCCCTTAAGGTTTAGGTATTATAACAAAATAAGAATCAAGATGTAGCTATTGATTAAAATTTTAATTTATTAAGATTTTAATATAACATATAATTTTTCTTGAAAATGCTTTTCTTGAATTTTAGTATGCAAATTCATAACAACCCATCCCAATTCAAGCAAATTAAGAACATCAATAAAACCTTGCTAAATAAATAAATAAAAACCAAAATAGATATAGAGCTACAAAAGTTCGTTGGTGGTGACACTGGTGAACGCAGAGTGGTTGAAGACATGTCATTATTGTTCTTAGTATTCTGGGATTTAATTCAGGAGTTTGGGCCAAAGCATTGCTTTTGAAAGTTGGGTTACAATTCATTTTCTTTTTAAATGTAGAATTTTCGGCCCTTTATTTTGGGCCACAAATCGGGGCCCAAGGTGGCAGCCTTGCCTCAGGTCCGAGTCTGGCTATCTAGATGATGGAGAGTTGTGTTGCCAAAATGTGTGAGAGGTCTGATTATTGTCAAATTTTACTTATTTTATATAAATAAATAAATGAAAAAAAAATACAATTTTGGGATATAAATTAGGTTATTTAGAGGAAAACTTATAAAATATTCAATTTTAATTCTTAAACTCTAAATTGACTTTATTTGCTATTAATTTCATTTATTTAATTGCATGGACATTTTGGACAAATTTAACCTGAAAACCCCTAACTTAATTGACCCGAAAAAGCCCAAAATGGATGAGTCCACCATCTCCAAATGCACCACCACTTCTAGCCGCCAACCCTCAATTTCTCTCAACTCTCAGCCCTCAAACTTCTCTCGAACAAGCTGCACCTTTCATCTACACACACACACACACACACACACACCACCACCACCACCACCACCACCACCACCCACTCTTCTCTAAACACAACTGAAAACTTCCACTCAGCATCAACTCTTTGAAAAAAAAAAAAAAAAACCAACCTACAACTACAACACCACCTCTCTCTCTCTCTCTCTCTCTCTCTGGAACTCAGTGGCCAACCTCTCTCTCAACACCTTCACCAGCCGCAACCTCCGCCTCTCTCCTCTGAACTGAACAGCACAACCACAACTCCTTCCACACAGCAGTTCAGCCCTCACACTAGGTAGCCTCCTCAACCTCCTATCACAGCAGCCTCAATCGGAAGACCAACTTCCAGTAGCCTCCTTTACAGCCGCTCTATCACTCTTGTAACCAGTCGGAAGCCAACTTCCAATAGCCAGCCTCCTCACACTTCTATTTCCAGCCGGTAGACACAACACTCAGCAGTTGTAGCCTCACCTTCAACCGTAGCAGCAGACTGAGGGGAATTGCAAAGTGCATTTTGGGTGATTTGTTCTAGTTTTAATCCTATTTTTTTTAGACTTTTAGTTGTTTCAATTATTTGTTTTCAAATTTAGATTGTTGATGTCAGTTGAGTTTTAGATATATTTTAGTTATTGAAATTTTTATTTCCCAACTTGAATTTCATTTTCTAGTAATGGTAATTGTTTATTTGATTTTTGTTTCGGTCACTTCAATTATGTTTGGCTAAGTTATATTTAAGAGGAGTTATTCTTAGCTTCAATGGGTACGTGTTAATTTCTATAGATGGATTCTTGTTGTTGATAAGGGTTAACAAGTGTTTTAAATTTTCAAATTATTTTACTTGGATTAATGTCACTGATGTGGTATGTATTGAATATGCACACAACATGCTCGACTAAATGCCATCAAATAAATTGACTAATTTTCACACTAATATTTATACATCTTATCGATTTCAAGAAATTCACGATAATCTCATTTACAAAGTCCAATTGATAGCGAAAGAATAACTCCACTCAAATTTCTCTTTCATTGCAATTTAATTATATCCCCTTTAAATTCATTTAAGCACAATTGAAATCATAGTTTAAGATTTGAATTTAGCAAATTTCATTATACCAATAAAATCCGTAGGAAGAATGACCCTGGATTATTATTACGCTATAACTTGACCCATTTATACTTGGAGGGTAGATTTTCCATCGAATCAAGTTTTTTGACGCAGTTGCCGAGTAATTTATTTTGGTATTAATTAATTTTGCTAAATTCTTTTACTTGTTTTTTTTAATATTTTTTTATTACTAATATTCTTTATATTGTTCTTTGTTTATGTACATTTGGTTTTGACATCATTCTAAGCGATTAATAAGATCGGAATCCACTAAACAATTTTTAATTCTTGAAAATTAGCAAATAGAAATGGCAGATAATGGAGATTCAAATGAGGTGCCAGTTGTTCGAAGTCTCAGAGATTACATTTTTCCAATGATAGCAAGCACTCCGTCATACATTGTGATTCCTGCAAATGTAGCTGTCTTCAACTTTAAACCGGGAATGATTGATCATCTACCATGCTTCCATGAAATGCTATCAGAGAGTCCTTATCACCACATCCATGAATTTGAAGGGGTTTGTTTTACTTTTCTTGAAAGAAATTGCACTGAGGAAGTCATTCGATTCAAGCTTTTCCCTTTTTCACTAAAGGATAAAGCTAAGTCATGGTTCAACTCTTTAAGGCCTGGTTCAATTACAAATTGGGAAAATATGCGGCAAGAGCTCATAAAAATGTTTTTTCCATCACAAAGAACTACTACTATTCAAAGAAAAATCATGAATTTTTCTCAAAAGAATAATGAAAATTTTTACACTAGTTGGGAAAGATTCAAGGATTTGTTGTTATCTTGCCCCCATCATGGTTATGAGAAATGGATGTAAACTAAATTTATTTATGAAGGGCTTAAACAAAAAATGAGACAATTTGTGCAAACCATGAGCAATGGTTTCTTTGCAAAATACTCTAATGAAGTTTTTACCTTTTTTGTTGATTTAGCTGAAAATGCCCAATCTTGGGATAAAATTGATGAGTTTGATAGGGGTGTTCTAATAAAAACTGAATTTCAAAAGATTGCATCCGAAAATGGAATTCATTCACTTAGAGGAGATGATGACATAAATGCCCGATTGGCTGTCATTACTCAAAAACTTGAAAAATTGGAAACCCAAAAAGTGAATGAAGTCAATTCCTCTTCCTCTATTTTAGAAAAGTGTCCAGTTTGTGAAAATGTACAACATTTAACCTCTGATTGTCCTACACTTTCCCAACTAAAAGAGATGTATTTTGATCAATCTGTTGCTGTCAATATGATTTCCAAACCTTATTCTAATCCATATTCGAGTACTTTTAATCCAGGTTGGAGAAATCATCCAAATCTTTGTTGGATGACTGATCAAGGAGGAAGCAATAATGTTGGACCTTCACAGCCAACACCTTATATGCCACCACAGAAGAGAAGTCTGGAAGATCAAATCCAGTAATTCATGCAAAGTCAAGCTGCCATCAACAATCAAAACTCCCAAGTCATTAATGACATCCTATCTCAACTTACAAAGTTGACTACTGAGGCAAGTGCACCAGAAAAGGATAAGTTCCCAGCTTACAAAGTTGACTACTGAGGTAATACACTGGGATCGATGATTCCAATCTGAGACATGTGAAAGCAGTAACTACTTTGAGAAGTGGTAAGAAAATCCAAGTTCCTGAACGTAAAGAGAACTTGGTGGGTAAGCAAGCTGAACCTCTTGTTGATGATACTGTGTTAAAATCCCCATCTAATGTTCAGGAACCATCTACACCAATAGTTGGTACGCCTCCTGCCCCTTTCCCTCAAAGATTACAACCTGGTAATAAGACAAAAATCAAATAGAAATTCATGAGATTTTTAAGTAACTTAGGGTAATTATTACTCTGTTAGATGCAATTCAACAAGTCCCTGCCTATGCTAAATTTCTTAAGGATTTGTGTATAATGAAGAGGAAGCTAGCTGTTAAGAATAAGGCCTTTTTTACTGAACAAGTGAGTTCTATACAATGCCAAACTCCTCAAAAATTTAAAGATATTGGTTCTCCAACCATTGTTTGTATGATAGGAACCACTCGTATTGGTCATGCCTTGCTAGATTTAAGTTCAAGTGTGAATCTTTTGCCCTTTAGTGTGTATACACAACTTGGTTTAGGTGAACTTAAGCCCACTCCCATGATTTTACAATTAGCAGATAGATATATTAAGATACCTAGAGGGATAATTGAGGATGTTTTGATTCAAGTTGATAAATTCTATTATTCAGTTGATTTTGTTGTTATTGATGTTCAAAATACACCTAAAACTTTCCCTCAAATCCTTGATATTCTAGGTAGACCATTTCTTGCAACTTCAATGCTTTGATAAATTGTAGGAGTGATATTTTAAAGTTGACTTTTGGTAATATGTCTTTGGAACTTAACATTTGCAATGCTTGTAGGCAACCAAAAGATTTTGATGAAGTGCAAGAAGTTAACATGCTGGAAGAGCTGCTAGTTGAGTTAGAAGATCCTAACGAGCAACTTGATCTAAATCTCGAATTGGACAGCATTCAAGACTCTTCAAAAAGTGCAATAACAACTGTCGTAAAAGCTTGGCAACCAAGCATTGAACCTCTAAATGTTAGCCAGGCACCCATGCAAACCTCAGTAGAGAAGATGCCAAGTCTAGAGCTTAAACCTCTTCCATTAGAACTAAATTATGCATTTTTAGGACCTAATGAATCATACCCTGTGATAATCTCTTCTACTCTTACTTTTGATCAGGAAAAGATGTTGTTAAAAGTGTTGAATGATCATAGATCTGCAATAGGTTGGACTATAGCAGATATTAAGGGGATTAGTCCTTTAGTGTGCACTCATAGAATTTTCCTAAAAGAAAATGCTAATCCTTCAAGAGAATCTCAAAGAAGGCTAAATCCCAATATGAAAGAGGTTGCTAAAAATGAAGTTTTAAAATTACTTGATGCAGGTATCATTTATCCTATTGCGGATAGCAAGTGGGTAAGTCCCACTCAGATAGTTTCTAAGAAAACTGGGTTACTGTTGTTGAAAATGAGTAGGGAAAATGAAAACTAAAAGGGTACCTACTAGCTGGAGAATGTGCATAGATTATAGGAAATTGAATTCCATGACCAGAAAGGACCACTTCCCTTTACCATTTTTATATCAAGTGCTAGAAAGAGTTTATGGACATTCATTCTATCATTTCTTGGATGATTTTTAAGGCTATCATCAAATTGAAATAGCATTAGAAGACCAAGAAAAAACTACTTTTACTTGCCCTTTTGGGACATTTGCTTTTAAAAGAATGCCTTTTGGTCTCTGGAATGCCACATCAACCTTTCAAAGATGCATGCTTAGCATATTCAGTGACATGATAGAAATTTTTTTGGAAGTGTTTATGGATGGTTTCTCTGTGTATGGTGATTCATTTGATGATTGTCTAACAAATTTGAAAGCTGTTTTGTGCAGGTGTGAGGATAAGCAACTTCTCCTTAATTGGGAGAAATGTCATTTCATGTTTACAAAAGGGATTTTTTTAGGTCATATAATTTTCGCTGAAGGCATGGAAGTAGATGAGGCAAAAATAGATTCAATTTCTAGGTTGCCTATTCTTTTAACTGTAAAAGAGGTTCGATCATTTTTGGGGCATGCAGGTTTTTATAGGAGGTTTATAAAAGATTTTAGTGTTATAGCAAAACCTTTGACTTCACTTTTGATGCATGATACAAAATTTGTTTGGATTAATGAATGCACTGCAACTTTTGAACATTTAAAAAAGGCACTCACCACTGCACATATAGTTAGATCACTTGATTGGTCTCTTCCCTTTTAATCAATGTGTGATGCAAGTGATATAGCTGTAGGGGCAGTCCTTGGCCAGAGGAAAGGTAAGAAACCTTATGTAATTTACTATGCCAGCAGAACTTTGAATCAAGCTCAATTGAATTACACAACTACTGAAAAAGAGCTGCTAGCTATTGTTTTTACACTGGAAAAATTCCGAACTTATCTTATTGGGACCCATGTTACCATTTTTACTGATCATTCTGCTCTTAAATATTTGTTCACAAAGAAAGATGCTAAACCTAGACTCATTCGATGAATTTTATTGTTGCAGGAATTTGACATTACAATCAAGGACAAAAAGGGGTGGAAAATGTTGTTGCTGATCACTTGTCTAGATTAAATTCTGAGAGTTCAAAAGTTTCTTACCCTTTAAATGATTCATTTCCTGATGAACAATTATCTAGCTTAAATAATCTTCCTTGGTTTGCCGACTTGATTAATTATCTGGTTACAGTTCATGTGCCCTCAAATTGGAGTGTCCAAGACAAAATGAGAATGAAAGTTATATCAAGGAACTTCTTCTATGATGATCTGTCCTTATTCAAATATTGTGTTGATCAGATCATTCGAAGATGTGTTTCTGATGATGAAGTGCGACAAGTTCTTACCTTTTGTCATTCTCATGCTTGTGGAGGTCATTTTTCTTCACAGAAAACAATAGCTAAGGTACTTCAATATGGTTTTTATTGGTCTAGTTTATTTAAGGATGCTCATGCATTTTGTAAAAATTGTGAAGCATGTCAGAAACTTGGTAGTCTCAGCCATAGGAATATGATGCCATTAGCTCCAATCCTTGTTCTTGAAATTTTTGATTGTTGGGGATTAGATTTTATGGGTACTTTTCCTCCTTTTTTTGGACATCTTTATATATTGGTTACTATTGATTATCTGTCAAAATGGGTAGAGGCTATTTCATGTAGGACAAATGACCATAAAGTTGTGCTTAAGTCTTTTTAGAGAACATATTTTTTCTAGGTTTGGTATGCCTAACGACATAATTAGCGATGGAGGAACACATTTTTGTAATAGACCTTTTGAAACCTTGCTGAAGAAATATGACATTAGGCATAATATTTTCACTCCCTATCACCCTCAAACTAATAGTCAAACTGAATTAGCCAACCGGGAAATTAAAGGCATTTTGACAAAAATAGTTAATCCAAATAGAAAAGATTGGGCTATAAAATTGGATGATGCTTTATGGGCTTATAGGACTGCTTTTAAAACTGTTCTTGGAATGTCTCCTTATAGAATTGTGTTTGGAAAACCTTGTCATTTGCCAGTTGAGATTGAACATGAAGTTTATTGGGCAATCAAAACACTCAACTTTGATTTAAATCAAGGAGGTGAATTTAGGAAATTGAAATTAAATGAGTTAGATGAATTGCGTTTGGAAGCATATGAGAATGCAAAAAATTCAAAAGAGACAATGAAGGTTTTTCATGATAAGAAAATTTTTAGAAAATTATTTTTTTCTTCTCAAAAAGTTCTTCTATATGATTCTAAACTTCATCTGTTTTCTGGTAAGTTGAGAACTAAATGGATTGGTCCTTACATTCTGCAAACTGTACCCTTATGGAGCAGTTGAAATTTTGGATCCAAAAACTGGTACTGTTTTTAAAGTTAGTGGACAATGTCTGAAACTATTTTTGGATAATTTTTCTGCTGAAGTTAATGAACTACTTCCGCTGGACCCTGATTCCAGTGGCTGATTTTCTTGGAACTATCTTGTTATTATCATGTATATATTTTATTTTCTTTTTGCAGATTTTATTCTTTGTTCTTCATTTTTTACGTTTTTCATTTTTGAATAAATGCTCATGTTCATAGGCCTCCTCTCAAGTACACTCTTCTCTTTTATCTTGATTTAATTTTGAGTCGTGTCTATGAATCACTGTTCATTTTTCTTCTTTTTGAGTCATTAAGGACAATGTCTGATTTTAGTTGGGGGGAGAGTAACTCAAATTCACTTATTTTGCATTAATTTTTGTGATATTTGAGCATTAAAATTGAGTACATCTTGAGTCTTAAATTATATCTTTGTTATTTTGTAAAGACCTCCCTCCTAATTTTATTTTTTTTAATGCATGAATTTAAGCCTTGTGGTGAGATAGATAGTCAACACATACAACTAGAGCTCTCTCAAGTTTAAGTAATTTTATTTGCTCATCATGAGAGTTTAGTGATTGGTGGTTTTCCTATGTTGCCCTTGTTTCATATTGCTACTTCCATTGGGCATCATTACACGGATTGTGGATTGTTGGTGGTTTGTACTTAAGAAATGATGAAGGTCAATGGCAAATAAAAATTTGATTCTTTGAAGCTAATCTTATCATCTTCTCTTCCCATCAGAAATCCCTTCATAGCCATAAATCATTTTCATCTATTTCACATTAAAGACGATATTGCATCGAGATATTGCTTCCATAAATACATAAGCTTGTTTCTACTTTCAAGTATAAGTGAGGATGATGATTTTTGCTCCATATTTGAGAAACAAATTTTGGTGTATGAAACCAAAGAAAAGTGGAGTTAGAAAGTATTTGGCCGTCACTGAAACTAGAGGAGAATGTTGAAGAATTATTTGAGAGGATTTCTAGGGGAAAAAATTGCAGTAAAAAAGAAAAGAAATAAAAATGCAATTCAAAAAAAAAAAAAAAAAAGGTAGAGAGAAAGAGAAAGAAAAGGGAGAAGTATTGAAAAGAAAGTAAAAGATGTGAAGAAGAAAGTAAGTTTGAAGTGTGATTAAATGTGAAAAATATTGTCCTTACTTATATTTGGAAGTCCTAAATTTTTATTCACTTCTTTTATTTCCTTATCCTACCCAAATAAATAAATAAATCTTGCTACCATTACATCCTATACTTCCATTGGAATTCCTTGTTCTACTATTATCACTGGAACATAATAAATCTTTTCTTCTACCACTCTTTATCAGTTCCCTTGATAACACCATCGTCATCTTTACATTGACATTTTGATCTTAAGTTGGCTTGTGGTAAGAACGAATTGAGTCCCAATGGTCGTGAGCTTTTCATGAGGTCAATATTTGCATTACTGCCATCCATTGCATTACTGCCATCCAAATATATATGGCCTTTCTTGAATGCTTGAGTGATTAGTTTTTAAACTCCATGAGTGACCCCCTAACTAGTTAAAAAAAATAAAAATACATATACCAGTTAGTATATGGAGTTTATGCTTGGCTTGAGTGAATACTCGACATTGTATGTGTTGGGATTAGTGGTTTGATGGATCGGCTTAAAACACACAAAAAAAAAAATGGGAATATTTTTATAGAATAATTTGGATATAACGTTTGATCTCTTGATTTTGCGAAGTTGATGTGCTCGATTATCTAAATTCATTCTTGACTTTACAATTGAAGTTTTTCATAAAGCTAGTCATTTTTTTAATTCCCTTGAATTGCTAGAGACTAGCAATAAGTTAGTTGGGTGGGGTATGATTATTGTCCAATTTTACTTATTTTATATAGGTAAATAAATGAAAAATACAATTTTGGGATATAAATTAGATTATTTAGAGGAAAACTTATAAAAGATTCAATTTTAATTCTTAAACTCTAAGTTGACTTTATTTGCTATTAATTTCATTTATTTAATTGTAGGGATATTTTGGACAAATTCAACTTGAAAACCCCCAACTTAATTGACCCGAAAAAGCCCAAAATGGATGAGTCCACCATCTCCAACTGCACCTCAACTTCTAGCCGCCAACCCTCAATTTCTCTCAACTTTCAGCCCTAAAACTTCTATCTAACAAGCCGCACCTTTCATCTACACACACACACCACCAGCCACTCTCAACTAAACACAACTGAAAACCTCCACTCAGCATCAACTCTCTGAAAAAAAAAACCAACCTATAGCCGCAATATGAACTCTCTCTCTCTCTCTCTCTCTGCAACTCAGCCGCCAACCTCTCTCTTAACTCCCTTCATCGAAACCAGCCTCCACCAACAGAACCACTCAGCCGACCTGCCCTCACTCCACCTCACACTCAGTAGCAACCACAGCAACTTCCCTCAACACTTTCCCCAGCCGCAACCTTTGCCTCTCTCCTCTGAACTGAATAGCACAACCAAAACTCCTTCCACACAGCAGTTTAGCCCTCACACTCGGCAGCCTCCTCAACCCCCTATCACAGCAGCCTCAACTGAAAGAACAACATGCAGTAGCCTCCTTTACAGCGGCTCTATCACTTTTGTAACCAGTCGGTAGCCAACTTCCAATAGCCAGCCTCCTCACACTTCCAGTTCCAGCTGGTATACACCACACTCAGCAGCTGCAGCCTCATCTTCAACCGCTGTAGCAGACCGAGGGGAATTACAAAGTGGCATTTTGGGTGATTTGTTCTAGTTTTAATCCTATTTTGTTTAGAATTTTAGTTGTTTCAATTATTTGTTTTCAAATATAGATTATTTATGTTAGTTGAGTTTTAGATATATTCTATTTATTTGAAATTTTTATTTCCCAACTTGAATTTCATTTTCTAGTAATGGTAATTGTTTATTTGATTTTTTGTTTCGATTACTTCAATCATGTTTGGCTAAGTTATATTTGAGAGGAGTTATTCTTGGCTTCAATGTGTATGTGTTTATTTGTATAGATGAATTCTTGTTGTTGATAAGGGTTAACAAGTGTTTTAAATTTTCAAATTATTTTACTTGGATTAATGTCGTTGATGTGGTATGTATTGAATATGCACACAACATGCTCGACTAAATGCTATCAAATAAATTGACTAATTTTCACACTAATATTCAGGGGTGGGCGTGGGTTGGGTTGATTTTTTTCCCAACTCGAACCCAACCCACTATGGTCGGGTTGATAAAAAATCAACCCAACCCAAGCATGAGTTCAAACCCAACTCAATCCAACCCAATCAAGTTTCGATCGGGTTGGGTGGTTTGGGCTTTGGTCCAATAAGCAAGAAATCTTGAAATTTTAAAAATTAAGCCCATAAATCAACTATTAACTCAAATAAATTATGTATAATACAATAAGCTCTAATATAATAAATTGAATACTTGCTAATAAAACTAAAATATGTTCCAACCATATTTGAATTTCATTCAAATTATAAAATGTATTTAATATTCTTGAAATTTAAACAGTCCTATATTTTAAAATTTTTTGTTGGGTTGGGTTGGGTTTTTCACTCAACCCACAACCCAACCCAACCCGATTTTCATCAAAAACTGATCCAAATCGATCGGGTTGGGCTGGGCAGTTTTACCGGGTTGGGTGGGTTATTGCCCACCCCTACTAAGATTTATACATCTTATTGATTTCAAGAAATTCACGATAATCTCATTTACAAAGTCCAATTGATAGCGAACGAATAACTCCACTCAAATTTCTCTTTTATTGCAATTTAATTATATCCTCTTTAAATTCATTTAAGCACAATTGAAATAATAGTTTAAGATTCGAATTTAGAAAATATTATTATACCAATAAAATCCTTAGGAAGAATGACCCTGGATTATTGCTAGGCTATAATTTGACCCCTTTATACTTGGAGGGTCGATTTTCCATCGAATCAAGGTCTGTTAGCCATGAGGATTGGAGAGGGAGGAGGCTTCTGGCCATTTTTTTTGAGAGAAGTGGGGATATGGTAATTGGCGCAAATTGTCTTTACGTTTAACATGTGTTGTGCAAATCATTCTAACTTCTGATATTTGGCACAAAACATCCCAATGTTGTCATTTTCTTGCTGAAGACGGCCTTTCTGTTAATTTTAACATCTCTTCACCATTAAGTTGAATTTAAACTGTAAGATTTTTAAGAACCAAATCTTATGGAAAAGGGAAGCCTTCTCTCTCCTTGACTAAAGTTTTTTGGACATACTCCAATTCACTGATTTGCATGTAACTAAGAAGAGAGAAGGAAATTGTAATAGCTCATTGTGTTTTTCTACAATGTTAATTTACAAGTTGATTTTAAAAATGAATTATATCCACAGTGAATAGTACATAGAAAGTGGTATGAATTGGCATGGAGATTGATAGTGAAAGATGGGTGAAATTCAATGAGAATTTGCAGTATTCCATTGCAAACCATTTTAAAATGACCTACACATTTCAAAAACTTCTTGTGTAAATAAAATTGATTATCATCTTCAAGAAAATTCTGGCATAATCATGAAAGAATGCATTCTTTAAATCTGGCAGAGATAAGGGGAGAGAAGGTTGCACTTTTCCATAAAAGAGATGGAGGAAAGAGAGATTTGGATGAAACTGCCCTTCAGATCTTAAAAATTTTATTGTTTAAATTCAATTTAACGGTGAAGAGATGTTAAAATTAACAGAAAGGACGTCTTCAGCAAGAAAATGGTTGGGATATTTTGCACAATATATGTCAAACGTAGGGACGTTTTGTGCCAATTACCCAAAAAAATATGGGCTACTTTGTATGTCTTCGGTCCATTAGGTTAGGAATTTTTGGGTAGAAATTCAAATTCCGTTTTGACATTGTCCAGAATGACTCTGCAATTAAATAAATGAAATTAATAGCAAATAAAATCAATTTAGAGTCTAGTATTTAAAATGGAAAATCTTCTATGATTTTTACTCTAAATAACATAATTTATACCCCTAAATTGCATTTTTCATGTATTTACCTATCTAAAATAATTAAAATTGAACAATAATCACACTCCCCAACCAGCTTCTTGATAGTCTCTAGCAATTAAAGGGAATTAAGTACATGACTATCTTTATGAACAACTTCAATTTCAAAGTCAAGAACGAATTTAGTTAGATAGTCGAGCACATCAACTTTGCAAAATAAGAGATCAAGCATCATATCAACATTAGTCCATAAAAACATTCCCAAAATTTCGTTTGTGTCTGTTTTAAGCCAATCCATCAAACCACTAACCTAACACATAATTTCGAGGACTCACCCAAGAAAGATATAAACTCCATATACTCATATGTATGTCTATTTTGTTTTTGAACTTGTTAGGGGATCACTCATGGAGTTTGAAAAATAATCACTCAAACATTCAAGAAGGGCTATATATATGTGGATAGTAGTAATGCAAATATTGACCTCATAAGAAATTCACAACCATTGGGACTCAATCGTTCTTACCACATACCAACTTAAGATCAAAATGTTAATGTAAAGGTGATGATGGGGGCTTGGGAAAAGGATAGACAAAGAAAGGAAAAGAGGAAAAAAAGAAAAACGGGGATTCAAATTAAGAACTTCCAAATATAAGAAGGGATGATAATTTTCACCTTTAATAACATTTCAAACTTTTGTTTTTCACATCCTTTACTTTATTTTCAATACATTTCCTTTTTTTTTTTTTTTTTTTTTGAAAAACTCTTCAACATCCCCCTCTAATCTCAATGACTACTAAATACTTTTGAACTCTACTTTTCTTTTGTTTCATATACCGAACGTTTGTTTTTCAAAATACTACAAAATACCTATTATAACCTTTGAAAATCTAAGGAATTACTCAATAAACCTAAATCTTATCTAACATATTATCCTACTAACTTTTATACATAATAAACTATTAATACTTGAAATAATAAAAATATCAATTATTTTCACAATTATAAAAAAATAATGCCAGTTTATGACCCTCACATACTTAATGAAAAAAGGAAAGATTTAATTAGAAGTTTACATAACGAATATTTAGAATTAGAAAGATTAGGAAGAGGATTAAGTACAATCGCTATAGAAAAACATAGAGAAATTAAAAGATTAGTAGAACAATATAAAGAATACCTTAGATTAAAAGAAGAAAACAAAATCAGATAAGAAGTTATTAGATGTATGGATGAATTTGAAGAAAGATATATGAGAAGAATTAGAAGACTATCATAAACCTGTAATTTTATAATTCCGCAAAATTAAAACTCACGATCTAGTCCAGTGTGGTATCAGAGCTAGTACCAGAGTTAGTAGTTACACTTAGAAATTTATTTGGAAAAATGTCTAAAAAATTACCAATAATTGAACCTAGAGTATATATATAAATCTAAAGATTTACCTAATAATAGCCATTGGCCATTAATAACTAAAATATGTGAAAAATTTATATCATTTATACTATTAGGAGGAGGATTTGAAGAACATAAACAATTAAATTAAACAAATTTATTTTTACTAAATAAATTAGGATTAAGTTTAGATAAAACTACAGAACAAAATTAAGAACAAACTAAAAATCAAGAACAAGTTCTAGAAATTATTAACAATTTACCATTAGAAATAAGACAAATTAATGATAAATATAACTAACGATTATAAAGATATAAACAAAAATATATCAACACAAATATTAGAAGTAAAAAAAAAATGTAAATAACCTATCAAAACAATTAACAACCTTAGAAAACTAAATTCAATAAATAACTAATAAAATAAATAAAATAGGAAACATGGTGGAGTATATGAAAATCCAATAGAAACCATTGAACAAAAAACTACTGTAATAGAACAAATAAACATTATTGGAACAATTAAGGAAGAAGAAATAGGGAAAAATGATTTAAACAAAAGATTAGATAATATACAACAAATTATAAATCAAAACATAATAAAAATTTATGACGAAACCTAAAAGAATAATAACTGACAAAGAATTTAAAGCTATCACTAAATTAGGAATAAATATGATTACTGAACAAATAGAAAAACTTATGAAAAATCCCAAAGAAGACGGTGAAGAAGATTACATAACAGAAGAATATTATATAGAAAAATTTAAAAATCTTAAAATAGAAGTAATTAATATGAATGAACAACAACAAACTTTAATACCAGTAAGACAAAATTCACCAGAATGTATACAACAACCTGGAACTAATCAAGTTAAAAGAGAAATTACAAGTAATACTAATCCATAAAATACACCAGAAATATATATGAATCAAAGGCAAAACCAAAATTGTAGAACTAACAATTTTATATGACAACATAAATATTATACTAAGCCAAGTAAAAATTATCCTATAGAATATACACTATGGAGAAGTATGAAAACACAAATTAGTTCAGAAGGTAGATGGTTAGATTTAGGATGTGTACAAGATGTAGATCATGAATTAGAATTATGGATGAAATATATATCTGTGATGGCCTATACTAGAGAATTAACGGGAAAACAATTCCAATTAATATTAGAAAATATATTTATAGGAACCACTACAAGATGGTGAGAAAATTTAACAGAAATTTATATAGAACATGTTAGAGGAAATGACATTCAAGATGAAATAGAGGAACTATACTTAGCAGATATGAAGATGTATTAAAAAGGGAATATACATTAATATTGGATAGAGATACTAAAATTAGCTCAAAACTAAGAAATAGATATTTATTAGAAAATTTATCAATATCTGACATGTGTTACTCTAAACAATTTCCATGTAAATTTAGAGAATATTTTGGAAAGACAATATAATTAGGAAACATATGGTATAATTTATGAACCAAATGTTTTTTAAACTACCAAGCCCATATAAATTTAGAATTATTTAAAGAATGGAAAAAAAATTAGAAATATCATTAATTAATAATAGTCTAGGAGCAAGAATACAATTTATAGAAATGCAACATAAAGAAAAATGTATGGAAGCAAATAGTATGATAAAATTTCACAAAACAAGTAAAAAATCATTATGATTTTATAAATTACAATATAAACCAAGCCAATGGGAATGTCATCTACAAAGAAAACATAAGAAAAAGAAATATTTTAAAAAAGATAAATTTAGAAACAAATTTAAAAATTTTAATAAATATAAAAAACCATATAATAAAAAATTTAAAAGGTATAGAATACCATATAAAAGATATCTAAGACAAAAACAAAACAAAACAAAACAAAGTAGAACATACCCTAAGAATACAAAAAAATGTAAATGTTATTCATGTGGAGAAGTAGGACATATATCTCGAGAATATCCTCAAAAAAAAAAAAAAAAAAAAAAAAAAAAAAAAAAGAAGAAAGAAGAAAAATATGATGCATATTTCATTAATAGAATAAGAAAATTATAACTTATTACCTATAGACAAGAAGAAGAATGGGAAGAAATTCTTGAAAATGAAGAAATTTATGAATTAGAACAAGATGAAGTAATAAATTCAATTATGAAAATAAAATCTTCAGAAAGTGAAGAAAGTGAATCTACTGAATCTAATGAAGAAGAATATTTATATATAAATATGATTAGACAAATAAGTGAATAAGGTACATCTAAAAATTATGGAACACCAATTAGAAGAAAATGAAGAACAACTAAATGAAAGATTAATATTTAATCAAAAAATTTATGAAACGATCTTAAAATAAAAATTAGATGTAGAACCAAAAGAAATATTTAATTTACCATTTTGACAGAAAAATAAGGAAATAGCATATGTGACAAGAAACCACACTCACCCTATAGATATAAGAGATACTACAAAAAATATATTAATACCTATAATGAATGAAGAAATTATATGACAAGAAATAAATCTATTGAATCTTGAATTAGAAGGAAAAAAAATATTTAGGAGCTGTACAAATTATTGCAAAAGCCTATTTTAGAGAAGGAATTGACACATCTATAGAATTTTATATTATGGATGATAGAATTGTAAGCTCAGTACAAAATGCTTTAATAGGAATTGTAACAGGAAATTTAATATACCAAAAAACAAAATTTACAATAAGACCAAACTTTAGTACAAGTATGGGAGAAAAAAATAAAAATAAAGCCTTAACATTATATAACAAATTAAGAGGAATTGATATGGAACCTGGAAGTAAAACTATAAGTTTAACTATTGGGACAATACATGCCTTTTCTAGCAAACATGAAGTAAAAATTAAGAATGCTAAAAAGACACATAATAGAACCCATATTTAAAAGTCTATTAGAATACAAACCCGCTAAAGAAAATCCAAGAATGACTATACCAGAAGATATAGAAATATATTTAATCAAGCTAGATAATTAGTAAATATGGAAAAATCACAAATAGAATTTGGAAGAAGATCAATTAGAAGAAATACTAGTACAAAGTTAATTGAAATAGAAAATAGAAATTCAGAAAAACAAATAATGACAAAATTACACAGGAAAATACCTAGAATAAATCTATCTAAAAGAAATTATACAAAGCAATTTGAATTTATGATAGAAATTAAAATAAACTGAGAATGGGAAGAGCAGAAAGTATTAATAGATACTGGAGCAACTATATCTTATATAAAAGAAAATATAATAGGAGATTTAGAAATTAAAATAACAAATAATCAAATCCAAATACAAGATTATTTTGAAAATATTCACCCTAAAGATACTTATGTAGAATTACCAATTAGGATAAATAAAAAGAATGAAATAATCATAAATATGTATGTAGAACATATAGGAAAGGTAAATACAAAATTATTGTTAGGAACAAATTTCCTCGAATAAGTAATACCATATTATATAAAAGATAATAGAATGTTATTGACAATACAAAATGAGAATCTAGTTATACCAATGTTATTATGAATAGAATACAAGGAGGAAGAGAGCATATTTATATATTAACTAAAATGAATTACAATGGATATCTCACTAGAATATATCATGCCTTATTTGATACAGGAGCATCATCTTGTTTGTTGAAAGAAAATGTATTACCCCCGAAAATGTGGAGTAATAAAAAAGATAATGAAGCAAGAGTCATACTAGTAGGATTTGATGGAAGTTAAATCTAATAACTAAAGTAGTAAGGAATGTTAAAATACAAATATGAAAATATGAACTACAAATACCTTATGTATATCAATTTGATGATATGCTAGGTGATATATTATTAGGAAATAACTTCATAAAACAATACTATCCAATAACTATTGATGAAAAAGTTATACTTTTATCTACCCCTTGTCACCATATAGCAATTAGAATTAATGATCTTTATTATAGAGAAAAAATGCCTCATATAACAATTCAGCGTGGTGAGAATAGACAAAAATTAACACAAACAACACAATTTATGCCTAATAAAAATAGGATAAACCTAGTATAAGAATATTTTGATCAAATAGCAGTAAAAAATATTATTATTAAAATTATCAAGAGATAACCTGTTGTAAAAATATCGCAAGTGCACGATATCGCTAACAAGTAATAAAAGTGGACTTTTGAGTCCGGGTTTTCGATCACACGAGAACTATTTATTCGTTATAAATTTACTTTGATTGTAAAATTCGTAGACTAAAACAAAAATTAACTTATAAAATAAATTGCAAAAATATCCAAAAACGACAAAGAATTGAGAATTAAATGAAATAAACAATGCAATTAAAATAAAAATAGAAATCTAAAACTAAAACTAAAAGCAATTAACGAAACAAGAATAAACGTGGTGGGATTTCTAACAATTAAATAAATATCGGGACTAACGATTTCGAATTAATGTTCTAACTTAATTTCTCATCTCAAGTTGTTTTCTAAAATTGTATTTGGTCAAATTTATGCATATATCTAATTTACCTCTCTCGAGTTCAAATTAGGCTTATTTAATTAAGTCAACCATGTATCTCTACAGCGGGTCAGAGTCCTCCTTAGTTAAATGCATTAAATTTCTTATGAATTCATGATTGACCACAAGCAACCACAAATTCATATATCTATCTTTTTGTTGAAATTTCCGGATTTTATTACGTGATCTAATTGTTAATTCACCTCTCAGATTATGAAAACAATCATTAATTCATGAATTGGTGATCAAGCAACTCAAGCATTAAACACAATAATAAAATCAATACATGAAATTAAAGCACCAACTTGAGAATCAAAATTAAACTAAAAACATTAAATCTATATCGTCAATCCCGATTTAGAATTTAGTTAATCATATTTTTGGAATAAAAAACAATAAATAATAAAAATAAAACTTGAAGTTTGAATAATTGAAGAATTAAAATCACCACCAAGAATTGCACAAAATCTGCCAGCCGTGCACAAATTTTAATTCTAGTCCAGATCTCCACGGCTGCTCCCTTTTATTTGTTCAAGCTGCTGCCTTTTTCCCAGTTAACTCCCAGCCTCTCAATTTTTGTTGTAGCAGTCAACCACTCTTGTTTTTCTTAGGGATTCACCGTTGGAGGAATTCGTGAATAGTGACCCCAAATAAGTAAAATGATGGTTTTGTAAATCCAAGCCGAAAATTGGACAGAGTAATGGCAAGGAAACACAAACAAAAAGAAGAAGAAGAATAAGGACAAAGCCGAGGCAAGAGTTGGACTCTTTGTCCTTAAGTCGAATTTGCCCCGCAACGGTGCCTACGGATAACGGCAATCGACTCCCAAGATACAACGGCTTCACTTGTATTTGTAGCACTCCAAAACACAAGTACAACGAACCAAATTTGTCTTATGTACTCCAAATGATGCAATGAAAGAATATCAAAACAAATGAAATGATTTGATTTTGGAGAGAAGTGAGGATGTTGAGATGTTTTGCATATCAAAAAGTGAGGAATAGGACACCCAAAGAGTCCTATATATAGATCATCAAAGGGTGTGGACGAAATGGTTTGAGGCCAAACCATGCACCTTTTCCAAACAATGCACCTTAATGAAAAGGTGCCTCCTGGCCGGACAACCGTGCGGCCGCAGGGTTATAGACCGTGTGGTCGCACGGTCTTACTCAAAAATCCAAAAAATAAATTGACGTGTGGTCGCATGGTTTACGAACCATGCGGCCGCACGGTCAAATATTTTGACTTGATTTTCGTCCTTTTCCGTAATTTCTCATTCATCCGATATTGGTTTTCGGATTGTCAAATATACCCTTCAATACATACAGGTCGATCTCCGTTTGTGCGCCTCGAAGCGGCGAAGTGGCAAACAATTTTTCCCAAACCGATTGAGTCGAGCTTTTGAGTATTTGGCCAAAGTCGACATGAAGTCACTTTAATCGATTTCCAATTCTCGATTTATTAACCAATATCCAACATTCACCAATTAAATTCTTCCCAAAAGTCAACACACTTTGATTTGTATATATCCAGCCAACTCAACTCTCCAGCACTGCACTTTTTTTTATACATGAATCTATCCCTTTTCTTCGACTCTCTCGTGTATACCTATATTCCCACGGCTGCCCTCCTTTATTTTTCTCTCACGGCTGACCTCCTTTTTTGTTCTCCCACGGCTGACCTCACAGCTCTGTCTTTTTTGTTCTCCCACGGCTGACCTCTTATGTTTGTGTATATATAAATATATATAACCTCCGAGTTAGCCCTAAAAAAGCCCAATTAGTTCATAATTTAATTTTTATGTTTTAGGGCCACAATTCTTTCAAATAAAATAACTTGGTCTTTGAGTTAATTGTACATTCTGTCTTTAACTTTTGGGAGTGTACACTTTAGTCATTTTTCTTCGTTTTATCTCAATGTTCGTCCAATTGTCATGAATTTGCTTCAATTCTTCCATCTTCTCGACTCTTGGGATAAAACCTGAAATAATGACCAATAATAACAACTAAGTAGAATTTATTCAAGAAAAACATTATAATATCCTAATTTCGACAGATAAATAAGTGTATAAAATACACTTATCAAACCCTTTGAAAAATGGCACATAAATAAACATATGACAGAAATTATATTAGAAGATGGCACTACGACTATTAGTATAAAAACAATTAAACATACACAAAAAGAATTATCTGAATTTGAAATGCACATTAAAGAAATGTTAGAAAAGAAATTCATTACAGAATCTAATAGTAAACATAGTAGTCTAGCTTTCATAGTAATGAAACATTCAGAACAAAAAATAGGAAAATCTAGGATGTAAATTAACTATAAAAGGTTAAACACTTATACAAGAAAATTAAGTTATCCAATTCCAAATCAACATGCATTATTTAACCAAATTAGAGGAAATAAATCTTTCTTTAAATTTGATCTAAAATCAAGATTTTATCATATTATGTTAACTAAAGAATCTAAACATTTAACAGTTTTTACAGTACCACAAGGATTTTATGAATAGAATGTTTTACCATTTTGATTTAAAAATAGTCCAGGAAAATTCCAAAGATATATGGACAAAATATTTAAAGACTATTATCATTTTATCACAATATATATTGATGATATTCTTATTTACTCTGAAACTAGACAAGACCACATAAAACATCTTAATATTTTAATAGATATTGTAAGAATTAAAGGAATTATATTATCATCTATAAAAATGGAAATAGCTAAAGAAAAAGTAGAATTTTTTGGATCTATAATTAACTAAGAAGGAATTAAACTCCAGAAACATATAGGTATAAAAATACAAGAGTTTGACAATTATATAAAAGATAAAACACAATTACAAAGCTTTTTAGGACTTGTATTTCAGACTAGAAAGTATGTACCAAATATAACAAAACATTTAATTCCCTTACAAAAAATGTTAAAAGGAAAAACTAGATGGACACCATGGTCCAAAGATGAAGAAGAAGTACAAAAAATTAAAGACATTTGTAAATATTTACCAAAACTAGAATTACTCAAAAAAGAACGTGAATGGATAGTAGAAACTGATGCATGTGAAACAGCATGATGGGCAATACTTAAATATATTTATCTAAAGGAGGATGAGGAAAGGATTGCATGATACACCAGTGGCAGCTTTACTCATTCCCAAACCAATTATCATATTAATGAAAAAGAAATATTAACTATTAAAAAGTTTGTTAGGATTTTGTAATTGGAAATTCTGTGAACAACGGACTAAATTGAACATTTGTGAAAGTCAAGGACTAAAGTGCAATTTTGTATAGTTGATAAGGTAGGTTAGGGTTAGGTTGGAAGGTAAAGGCTGAAATTCGGATGCTACAGATCACGCTCACCTCATGCTTGATTCACGCTTGACGCGCGATTTCCAGTAGCCTGCCACTCGAGTCAAGCTCGAATTCTGCTCGAGCGGCCCCTACCTAAATTCAGAGTGCTCGAGTGGTCCTTAAGGAAAAAGAGACCGCTCGAATTCCGCTCGAGCTGTTGACGGCCAAAACGCGCCCTAATTCAGTTTTAAACCTATTTTTCATGGCACTGTTCATTCTTCTATAAATACCAAGCCTATGCACGAAATTTTCAAATTAAAGAGGTTGTTGTATATTTCTCAGAGCCATAACATCTTTCTATACATCCTATGATTCATTGATCCAAGAACCAAACTCACCCTAGATTGAATCCATTCTCTTCTTGTGATCCGAAAACCCAAATTAGAAAAACATCAATAGTTCCTAATAAAGCACTTGGAATCCTTTAACTTAAGGATTACTTCTTCGATTATGAAACTTCAGAGTTGTTGAAGGTTGAAGAAGTTTGGACTACAAGCGTAGGAAGTTAACAAGAACTGGGATTTCTTGGGGTATCCACTTGGAAGAAGCATCAAGATCTGGAAGCTGCTGGAGGTAATTGTATCTTGGGTTAGCAGGGGTAGATTTGCTTGTTTAGTGGGGAAAGCTGAATAAATCTAGCTGTAACCGGAATTTCTTATATTGGAGGTAACTGGCTTGGTCCTGAAGTTTTTCCAACGTTGGGTTTCTCCGTCATCATATTGTTGTATTGATTGTTTATTGCCTTCAATTATTGCAATTGTGGTAATTCAACATAGGATAATTGAACTTGTTTGATTAACCATCTAGCAAAAATTAATAAAGTGACGTGTTCCTTTATAATTGTGTTATTTCCGCACATATGGTCAAACTTTGGGGTGTCCCGAAACTCACAAAGTTTGGATTATTTATTGTTACCACAAAATTCAAAATTAGGACCAGCAATACACAAGTCAAATATTGATTAACTAAAGAAATTGATTCAACTATTGCAAATAAAAGGTTAAATAGATGGCAAGTAGAACTTATTCATTATGATTTTGAAATTATTTATATTAAAGGTACTGACAATGTTATTTTAGATTATTTATCATGGAGAAAGTAGAAGAACTTAATTTGGCCATGAGTCAAATGAATATTAACTATTCAACCATGTAAAGACTTGCATGGTGCAAATAATACAAATTAACAATGAACTAGCTTTTTACAAATGAAAGGTTAATTCTCTTGAGAAAATGTACAAATGAGGATCCCAATGCTCTCCAGTGAAGAATTTTTTTGTAGAACTTCCCATTGAGGAAGAAGTATCTAGTATATCAATCACTAGAATTTCATCTTCCAAAGTCATTGGAACGTTCTTGAAGTATATGAAGTATCTAAACAAAAGGACAAAAGAAGGAGAATGGATAAGGACAATTAGCCATCAAAAAAAAAAAATCAAAAAATCAATTATTTTTCCAGGAGCAGAACCAAGAACAATCAGGGGTTGTTTGATCAGAGATTTATTCAGTGCATCTACCTTAGTAAGGATATGGAGGAAATATCATTATTACCAAATTCTATCAAAGCAACAGTTAAAACATACTTTGGGATAACCAAAGCTGAAAAAATCTATGTCTGGATCTACTCAGCCATTCTAAAATTTATTGATGAGGACTATCTAAAGGCAGAAAATATTATAAAACTTGGAGTAACTAGCAAAGCTATCATTTCAGAGTTAGAAATTAAGCCATTTAACAAGAAAGAACACATCCAAGCCATTCCAGAAAAAAGGACATTGGGATTTAGAGTCATGTACACCAAATTAAGAGATACCTTTACACAAACTAATGTTTGGGTATATGAATCTAATAATGACAAATTATTAATCTACAAAATTGCAAGAATTAATCAAGTTAATAGTCAATTATGGAAATTAAGAGAATATGTTGAGAATATACTTATTAGCAATTTGGATCTTAGCAAAGAAGCCTATGATTATCTACATCAACTAATGGAGGTAGAAACATGCTACAAGTGTAAAAACTGTAGCACTACAAGAAAAAGTATCAAAAGGGACGACATCAATAGGGACGACTCGAATATCGTCCCTACTTCCTTACCCTATAGGGACGACATAAAGAATGTCGTCCCTAAACTTAAAGGGACGACAACAGGTCGTCCCTATTATGATAAATGTGGTCCCTAAAACCTATAGGGACGACCTCGTATCGTCCCTATTACTATAGGGACGACATGTATAGTGTTAGGGACGACCAAGTGGTCGTCCCTATAGTGTAGGGACGATACGTGGTCGTCCCAATTACTATTAGACATAATAGTGACGCCTTAAGGTCGTTCCTATAATAAAAATATCGCGAAAATGTTTCTCAAATTCTCTCTTCGGCTACTCCCCCTCTTCTCTCACTAGGAATTCGATTATCTCTAGTCAAGGCTCATTTGAAGATTTTTGGTATGTCTATTTTCAATAGTATCATTTTATTTATTGTCTATTACATGTGTAGTTAATTCTATACACTTCATTGTACTTTCATAGAACTTAGAAAACCATTTGAAGACTATTTCGTAGATCACACACTTCCTCATATTGGGCAGTTTGTGGTTTATAAAATAATCTTTGAATTGTCCAATTTTGGACAGTTTGACATTGATTTGTGAGTCACGAATTGCGTTATAATAATTATTTCTTGTTATAGCTTCTATATTTGTGTGTAGAATTTTACAGTGTCTCCCTTTTATTCTCTGGGTGTGGACTATGTTTTAACATAGTGCTTGCACTTAGGAGAATATAGGGGAGATGCTGTCAAAATCTTTACGCGAATTAGAGGAGTGAACAAGAAATATAAACGTAACTTGTAATTCGTAAATCAATGTCGAATGGTTAGGACCCTTACCTTAATTTAGCATTGGAGTGATAAGGTGTTAGGACATCTTCACGTCACATATGTAATTCTCTAATATTTATTTTGTGTTATTTGATTGCAGTTGCAACAAATTTGAAGTGAAAATAGAAATCGATAAGAGTTGGATCAAGTTGAATAGAAGACGCGGAAAGTCCATTGAGTTTTGGAATGGTATGAAAGCATTTATAAACATGGAAAGACCGCTAGCTAATGATAAGGGAATGATCAGATGTCCGTGCAAAAAATGTATAAACATGAGGTGGCAATTAGTAGACGACGTTGAGGTACACATTTTTCGTCACAGCTTCTGGGAAAGTTATGAGAAATGGATTTATCACGGAGAGAGTGAGGTTGAACCTGTCAATTTTCCAACACATAATGAAGGGATGTATATAGGAGATGAGATGGCAGATGTTTTAAATGATGTAGTTGAGAATGAATCCACCGTGGGGTCTTTTGATAGCCATTACGATGAGTTGTTCGAAGCTCTATATTCATAATTGTTACCTGGTGTTTCTTCATTCTTGTCTTTGAAATTTTTAGCTAAGTTGATGCACTTGAAGGTTGCAAATAAGTGGACAAATAAGTTGATAAGTGTTATATTAACGTTTATTTTATACACTTGTATCCTTGAATATGCCATAATGTGATTCTATCTAAGTATTATTAATGCATTTTATGTTTTATATTGTATAGGATCACAAAGGAAGAGAAAAGAAGGAAAAATGACCAAAATGCGCTTAAAATCGAAGATTGAGGACCTTGGGTGCAAATACGTTACGGCCGTAATACATATAGTTACGGCCGTAAACGTTTTCATATCGTTGTGCAAAAATCAGCAGAAACGCCTTCACGGCCATAAGACATATCCTTATGGCCGTAACCTTTAAAAGAAGAAAATCAGCAGAAACCCCTTTACGGCCGTAAGTGGATATGTTACCGCCGTAACTTCAATTTTTGGGAAATATGCAGAAACTCATTTACAGCCGTAAATTAAATGTCACGGCCGTAAGTCTCCAGTCAAAATTTCCATATTTTAATTCTTTCCATAATTTTGAGATTTCTTGCTCCCAAAGCTAGGGCACGAAATCGAGGCTATAAAAAGGGGTTCTCATGACAGAAAAAAGTGTGAAATAATTATTGAAAGAGGGAGTGGCTTGCTTGGAGATTGGAAGAAAAATTAAGCGACTCGAGAAGGCGAATTAAGAAAAGAAACTTCCAGAATTTTTCATGGCTTTGAGTGGCTAAGCTCCATACCTAGTTCGAAGCAAGCCAAAGCCTGTGGAATCTGTTCGAACTTTGGACAATCAACGGATACATGTCCGTTATTACAAGAAGAAAACAATGAACAGGTAAAGGCCGCAGAAGGGTTTCCATTTCAAAGGCAACAGTACAACCCATATTCAAACACGTACACCCCCGGGTGGAGAGATCACCCCAACCTGAGTTACGGAAATAACAAACCCCCAGGTTTTGCTCCAAACAAGTCATAAGGACAATTCCAGCAGCAAGGGACTTTCCAACCGCAGGGGCAATATCAACAAAAACCTCAAAATGCAGGTATGTCTCTTGAAGATATGGTTAAGACGTTGGCTACTAACACGATGCAATTCCAACAGGATACCAAGTCAAGCATTCAAAATCTGGAAAATCAAATGAGCCGAATGGCCACTGCCATAAATAGATTGGAGGCACAATCTGGAGGGAAGCTACCATCACATCCCGAGGTGAATCCTAAAAACGTGAGTGCCATAACTCTTCAGAGTGGAAAGGAAATTGAGGGTCCGCAATTGGAACCGTCTGCACCTGAAATGGATGAAGATGAAAAGGAAGGGGTCGGAAAGAAAAACAGCACTTCGCAAAACCCGCAGGTAAAATCCAACTTTAACTCAATTGCTAAATTGACTCCACCTCCTTTTCCTGGAAGGTTAGCAAAAGCGACTAAGGAGGGCAAGGAAAATGATATACTGGAGATGTTCAGGAAATTGGAAATCAACATTCCATTATTGGATGCCATCAAACAAGTTCCCTGATATGCAAAGTTTTTGAAGGATCTGTGCACCAATAAGAGAAAGCTAAATGGAAATGAGATGGTAAGAATGGGTGAATCCGTGTCTGCCCTTTTTCAAAGAAAATTGCCTCCCAAGTGCAAGGATCCAGGTATGTTTACCATACCCTGTCAAATAGGTAACACTAGGATAGATCGTGCATTGATAGACCTAGGAGCATCTATAAATGTAATGCCTAGATCTACGTACACTTCATTGAAACTTGCTAAAATGACTGAAACTAGTGTTATCATTCAACTAGCCGACCGTTCCAATGCATATCCGGATGGGGTAGTTGAAGATGTTTTAGTACAAGTAGGGGGTTTAGTGTTTCCAGCAGATTTTTATGTGTTAGACATGAATGATGATCACTCTCCAAACCCCACTCCTATTTTGTTAGGCAGACCATTCCTAAAAACATCGAATACTAAGATAGATGTTAGTGATGGTATACTTACCATGGAGTTTGATAATGAAATTGTTAAGTTCAATATTTATGACTCCATGAAACACATTAATGATGCTAACAAAGTTCATTCTACTGTTTTGAGTTATTCTCCATTTCAGGAAACTGTTGCTGAGCTTAATGATTGTCCAAAGACATCACAACCAGGTGAAAACTTTTGTACCACCCTACCAGTAGCTGATGAGAAGTTTTCCCCTATTTTGCAGGCCCTAATGAAAAATATGAAAAAGAAGTTGAGCTTTGGAAATCCACCTAATCTCGGTTGAAAAAGGACTCGGTCTAGCCAACGACTGTAAACAAAGGCGCTGCTCGAGAGGCAACCCGAGAGGGGAGTTTCTTTACCTCCTCGATTCTTTATTTTCGTACTCTCATTTTTAGTTAATTTTATTTCACTTAGTCATTTCATTCAAAAAAAAAAACATATATATATATATATACAAAAATTTTCAGAGGCAGTCTTATGGCCGTAAGACATAACTTTACGGCCGTAATGCACTTTTTAATTATTTGTTCAGAAACCACCTTACGGCCGTATATAACTTCTTTACGGCCGTACATCCGAAATTTCAAAAAAAAAAAATGCTTCACTCACGTACCCTTGCTCCTACCCCTTTTGTACTGCAGATGCTGGAATTGATGCGAGCCTTCCACACTCAGCTGAATGCCATGCAAGAAGATCAGCACCTTAGGCTAGAAGGGCAGAGAGCCCTTCAGAAGGAGATTCGACAGTTGTAGAGACCCCGTGCCGATCAACCGCCACATTAGACCGAGGGAGTTTATTTTCTTTTCCCCCTTTATTGTTTTGCTTTACAATGAGGACATTGTTTGGTCTAAGTGTGGGGGGGAATTGATTGCAAGCTTAATGTCTTTATCTTCTTTCTGTAGTCGAAACATTAAATTCATGTTGAGTCAGGAACCATTTTAATCTTGTTATCTACTTTTGCTACCTATCTATGCTACTTAGGTCCTAAACCATACTTTGATAGGAAGCAACCCCACTTTTGGTTCATTTTTTTGAAGAAAAAAAAATCATTGCTTAATTGGATATTAATTGAGCACATAGAGATGATCTCGCCTAAACCTGCACGAATAGGTTGAAAATGAAAAGAAAAATTGTCACATGTCTACAACCTAGTCAACCCAAACAGGAATAAACGTATTATCCCTTCATATATAACCCTGAGCGTCCCAATTCCATCAGAAATGATTATACTTTTGTGAGTAGTCATGGTTTGAATACTTTTAACCGTTATCCTCGACCAATGGACTTAGATTTGGAATGAAGATCAAGCAATGACCTATAACTCATAATTGGATGGGAAAAACACATGAAAACCATAATTTGTGAGCTTTTGAACCTAAGAGCTGTTTTAAATACTTATGAGCTCGTAATTCTTTGATGTGTGTCCTGCATGGTTGGGTTATGCTTGGATGTGCTTTCTTGTGCATACCGTTGTAGCTTCTTGATTCAAGTGCAAATTATAGCAAAGGCAATAGGTTAAACCAAATTTGACTTGCTAAAAGAGCCTACCTTGCTACATGGACCATTAGAAGCCCGTTTGAGCCTTAGCCTTTCTTTGAATTTTTATGCCACGTTACAAGCCATGAATACCTTTTCTTTCGCATTGTCTCTGTTTTGAACCCATGGAGAGGGGATTCGCAAGCTTTTGTTGATTGAGGATTGTGCTATGGTCTAAGTCTAAGAAGTTGAAAATGATTATCTTGTGATTGAGAAAAAGTTGAATTCTTTATTTGAAAAAAAAAAAAAAAAAAAAAAATCGAAAGAGAAAAAGCAATGAAAAGGAAGTTCGTCATGAAAATTAGTAGTTGAGGATGTCAAACACTCAACTTGTGAAAAAAAAGAGAAAAGAAAAGAAAAGAAGAGATTCAAGTTTGAACAAAGTTGGGTAGCGGGAAACAATGAAGTTCATATTAAGGGGAAACGGAAGTAATGTCATTATGAATTGACTTGGTTTGCGAAGTTCCTTCTCGACTCATCCTAAATATATCATTTTATCCTACCTTACCCGAAGCCCCGTTACAACCAAATAAAGACCTTCGCTTGGCACTTGTGTTATTGTTGGCTCCGGTTATGACAGTTAGGCAATCTGTGGTACTGACTTATCCATGCAGAGAGATGAGCGAGAAATTCAAACCCTTATACACTTTGTGCGAAGAGAGAAATATCTTGTGAGGGTGTTAACTCCCATTACATATGCTTATGAGTGGTTTGAATTGCTTGATCTAGGGTTGGTGCTATGAATGTGGTCGGGGATACTGTGTTGACTGAATTCACGTCATGAACAACTCGATTTTCGCAACTGATTTCCACTGGAGTTGGTTGAAATTATTCTCCTCGTAGTCACTCATAAATGGTTGTGATGTGAGAAAACACGAGAGGTGCAAGGAAATAAACCATATCGAGCCATGATTGGGATGGGAAATAAAGGGCGTTGTATCTCTAGCACACACGAACACAATCCGATCATGCAATGGAACATTTTTGGTAAAGAAAAGTGGGTTGCAACCTCAAGTCTCTAAATTGTAATCTATTGTTTGAATCCTATTCTTATCTTTGCAAATCTCTGTTCGAGGACGAACAATGGTTCAAGTGTGGGGGGATTTGATAAGTGTTATATTAACGTTTATTTTATACACTTGTATCCTTGAATATGCCATAATGTGATTCTATCTAAGTATTATTAATTCATTTTATGTTTTATATTATATAGGATCACAAAGGAAGAGAAAAGAAGGAAAAAGGACCAAAATGCGCTTAAAATCGAAGATTGAGGACCTTGGGTGCAAATACGTTACGGCCGTAATACATATAGTTACGGCCGTAAACGTTTTCATATCGTTGTGCAAAAATTAGCAGAAACGCCTTCACGGCCGTAAGACATATCCTTACGGCCGTAACCTTTAAAAGAAGAAAATCAGCAGAAACCCCTTTACGGCCGTAACTTCAATTTTTGGGAAATATGCAGAAACTCATTTACGGCCGTAAATTAAATGTCACGGCCGTAAGTCTCCAGTCAAAATTTCCATATTTTAATTCTTTCCATAATTTTGAGATTTCTTGCTCCCAAAGCTAGGGCACGAAATTGAGGCTATAAAAAGGGGTTCTCATGACAGAAAAAAGTGTGAAATAATTATTGAAAGAGGGAGTGGCTTGCTTGGAGATTGGAAGAAAAATTAAGCGACTCGAGAAGGCGAATTAAGAAAAGAAACTTCCAGAATTTTTCATGGCTTTGAGTGGCTAAGCTCCATACCTAGTTCGAAGGGGAAGTTGTATTTCATATCAATTTGTTATTGCTTTTCCAAACTAGTAACGTAGTTCTAAATTCTTTACTTTGATTTGTTGGATTCTTATGCGTTTTTTTATTCAATCAATGCAATTCTTTATTTGATTAAGGCCTTATCATTTAATTTGTTGTATTGAGATTTTCTATTTTGAATGATTGGATCCGTAATCGTCTTGTTGTTCAAATCATAGTAGCAAGTGGAAATTTAATAATTTTCATAGAGAATTCCAACTTAGGTTAATTTTCATGAGCTTGTGTGATTGATAACCTAATTCACCCTAATTCTTCTCAACCATTATATAGTTGTTGTCTTAAATCTAAAGAGCTTGTTTTAGGTTATTCAATGGCTAATGTTTGATTAGAGAGATTATTCTAATTAAATGCAATTAAGGGAGAATAGGAATAGTTAGAGCTTATTAACTATTTACGGGTGATAAATCAAAGAAGAAATTGAACTCGCGTTACTTGGAAAGTGATAACATTGTGATAGAATACAACTGAACCTGAGAACTAGGACTCGTCAACATTTAATATTTATCTCAATCATTTTAATTGCTTTATTTTATTAGTTAAATCATTCACAAACAATTCAAAACAAAAACCCCCTTTTACTATTCTAATTGACATAACACTAAGTTAGTTCCATTCCTTGTGGGATCGACCCTTGCTTCCACTGCTATATTCTTAGTAATAGTGAACAAGGAATTTATTTATTATTTTGGTGCATTGCGACACGCATCATAAGTCAACTGATGAACTATTAAATCTCTTGAAGTTGGCACTCCCGAAAATCAATCTTGCTGGTTCTCATTACGAAGCAAAGAAACTGATGTCAAAGTTGGGATTGGGATATCAATCTATCCATGTTTGCAAGAATGATTGTGCATTATTTTGGAAGGAGAATGCATCTAAAGAAATTTGTCCGATATGTTCCGAAATTCGTTGGATACAAAAAGCAAAAAAGTCGTCTGGAAAGAATGTGCCACATAAAGTGTTGCATTATTTCCCGTTAACCCCAAGACTAAAGCATTTATTTGCAACAACACATACTGGGAAAGAAATGAGGTGGTATAATATAGGACACTCGAGAGAAGAAGATTGGTTGAGGCATCCTGTAGATGGCAAGGCATGGCAAGACTTTAACAAGAGCCACCCATATTTTGCCTGCAAAATACGAAATGTACGCCTGGGTCTATCTGCTAATGGTTTTAATCCATTTGGTAACATGATTATGTCGTATAGCATGTGGCCAGTGGTTTTAAATGTGTACAACTTACCACCTTGGATGTGCATGAAAGAAGAGAACTTGATGTTAACCCTTTTGATATCGGGTCCTCAATCACCAGGGAAGGACATGGATGTGTTTTTATGCCCATTAGTGGATGAGTTGAATGAGTTGTGGGCTACTGGCGTCGATACACGTGATGCATCAAGTAACAATGGCTTATTTAGAGTGCATGCAACGCTTTTGTGGACAGTTAGTGATTTTCCTGCTAGAAGTAGTTTATCAGGGTGGAGCGGTCAGGATTATGGGGCATGCCCTACATGCAATGAAGAGACACCGTTAAAGCGTGTTTTAACATACTGTCTCCCTTTTATTCTCTGGGTGTGGACTATGTTTTAACATAGTGCTTGCACTTAGGAGAATATAGGGGAGATGCTGTCAAAATCTTTACGCGAATTAGAGGAGTGAACAAGAAATATTAACGCAACTTGTAATTCGTAAATCAATGTCGAATGGTTAGGACCCTTACCTTAATTTAGCATTGGAGTGATAAGGATTTAGGACATCTTCACGTCACATATGTAATTCTCTAATATTTATTTTGTGTTATTTGATTGCAGTTGCAACAAATTTGAAGTGAAAATAGAAATCGATAAGAGTTGGATCAAGTTGAATAGAAGACGCGGAAAGTCCATTGAGTTTTGGAATGGTATGAAAGCATTTATAAACATGGAAAGACCGCTATCTAATGATAAGGGAATGATCAGATGTCCGTGCAAAAAATGTATAAACATGAGGTGGCAATTAGTAGATGACGTTGAGGTACACATTTTTCGTCACAGCTTCTGGAAAAGTTATGAGAAATGGATTTATCACGGAGAGAGTGAGGTTGAACCTGTCAATTTTCCAACACATAATGAAGGGATGTATATAGGAGATGAGATGGCAGATGTTTTAAATGATGTAGTTGAGAATGAATCCACCGTGGGGTCTTCTGATAGCCATTACGATGAGTTGTTCGAAGCTCTATATTCATAATTGTTACCTGGTGTTTCTTCATTCTTGTCTTTGAAATTTTTAGCTAAGTTGATGCACTTGAAGGTTGCAAATAAGTGGACAAATAAGTCAACTGACGAACTATTAAATCTCTTGAAGTTGGCACTCCCGAAAATCAATCTTGCTGGTTCTCATTACGAAGCAAAGAAACTGATGTCAAAGTTTGGATTGGGATATCAATCTATCCATGTTTGCAAGAATTATTGTGCATTATTTTGGAAGGAGAATGCATCTAAAGAAATTTTTTCGATATGTTCCGAAAGTCGTTGGATACAAAAAGCAGAAAAGTCGTCTAGAAAGAATGTGCCACATAAAGTGTTGCATTATTTCCCGTTAACCCCAAGACTAAAGCATTTATTTGCAACAACACATACTTCAAAAGAAATGAGGTGGTATAATATAGGATACTCGAGAGAAGAAGATTGGTTGAGGCATCCTGTTGATGGCAAGGCATGGCAAGACTTTAACAAGAGCCACCCATATTTTGCCTGCAAAATACGAAATGTACGCCTGGGTCTATCTGCTAATGGTTTTAATCCATTTGGTAACATGATTATGTCGTATAGCATGTGGCCAGTAGTTTTAAATGTGTACAACTTACCACCTTGGATGTGCATGAAAGAAGAGAACTTGATGTTAACCCTTTTGATATCGGGTCCTCAATCACCAGGGAAGGACATGGATGTGTTTTTATGCCCATTAATGGATGAGTTGAATGAGTTTTGGGCTACTGGCGTCGATACACGTGATGCATCAAGTAACAATGGCTTATTTAGAGTGCATGCAGCGCTTTTGTGGACAGTTAGTGATTTTCCTGCTAGAAGTAGTTTATCAGGGTGGAGCGGTCAGGATTATGGGGCATGCCCTACATGCAATGAAGAGACACTGTTAATGCGTATCATTGGTAAAACTGCTTATGTGGGTTATCAACGTTTCTTGCCAACTATTCACCAGTGGCGGAAGAGACTTGACTTTAATGGACAAAGAGAGACAAGGGATCCTCCAAGAAGATTGACTTGTGTTGAGTGCATTTTACATGCATTTTTCATATATTTTTAGTGGTACTTTTTGGAGTAATTTGGACAAATACCTACTGAATTGTGCATATTTTGTGGTTAAATAGGTTCAACATTCAAATATATGGAGAAAGCACAAGAAAGGAGCTAAATGGATGAATAATTGAAGAAATTGAGGAGAAAAGAGTCAAATCCTTCAAAGAGTCAAAGTTTGGGGACCAAATTGTCACTTCTGAAAAGTTGTGGATCGCATGTGCAATTGATCAAAGGACTAAATTGCAAGTTTCCAAAGTTGATGGACTCAAATGCACTTTTGGAAGGGCTCAATTGAAAGAAATCGAAAACTTTGGGGACTAAGTTGATCTACATTGAAAGTTGGAGGACCCAATTGCAAATCATCAAAGGACGGAGCTGCTAGGTCAACCGCGCGATCGCTTGTACCAACTAGGTCGCGCTCACGAAGTCGGCCAAAAACCAACCCGAGAGTTTTCAGCCCAACCACGCGATTGCGAGGCATTCAGCCACGCGATCGCGTAGTTAAAATTTTGAACTGAATTCTGGGCCGACCCGGTTCGGCCCAATTGTTGAAGGACGGGGATCTACGCGAATTTTGGGTATTTTTGAATGATTTTGGCTAGGGTTTCATACTTTTCTCTCCTTTTTCACCCAAACACTCATTTTTCTCTCCATTGTTCTTCATCTTCTTGCCTTTCTCTTGTTATTTTCTCTTATTTTTTGTATAGCTTTGTTGATGAATGTTGATTTGAGGGAGAAATACCAACATTATTGTGGAAGAATAGTGATATTTTGAAGCAAGAATCATTGGTGAAGGGAAGTATTATTGCTTAATCTTCATATTTCTCTATTTACTTTACTTTGTAGTTGAAATAATGCATTTAATTCTTGAATTTTATTGTGATTTCACTATGGGCTAAGTTATTTAGTGTTGGGATGATTGATGAAGCTTGACCTAGCTTAGTTGACATTGATGCTTGTATTAAGAATTTAAGCTTTTTATTATCTTGTGCATTTATTGTTGTATTTATTGACTAGCATTTATTGTGGCCACATTTATGCTTGGATTTCATGGGATGTGCAATTATTGAGAAATTATTGTGTATTCTAGATCAATACAATATTTGCTCTAGGTTCTTGTTTAGGATAGAGATACACCTAAAACCCTAGATGACCCATTGAGCTATTTTCACAAAGGTTTAATGCAATTGGTGTGTTTTTAATCGACATAGAGATATAGTAGGTTAATTCCACTAATTAGGGTTGATTTCACTCGAGAGAGGTAATTGGCTAAGCTTGGAAAATCAGGTCAACATGATTAATAAATTGAATTTCTATTTGCTTGTTGAGAATTTAATTAGGTAATGGTCAAGTGAAATCAAGAATCCCTACACTCCTCTATCATCAAATCATCACCATTTTCTACTTATTTATTTAGTATTGTGATTTAAATTCTAGTACTAGGACTTTCCCAAACCAAAACTTTATTGTGTGTTTCTTGTTGAAATTGATTAAACTAGAGTGTAATTGAAATAGATAATCCTTGTGAGATCGATAAACCGGACTCATTTAGTCCACTATCACTTGTATGCGATATGTGCACTTACGGTGTGTTTTTAGCGAACAACGTGTAAGGACATATTGCGACAACTTAGTCGTGTTCAACCTAGAATCCCTGGAAAACACCCAAGATATGGGAGTGTCAAAAGGAAAAGAGCTGCTTCTGAACTAAACTGGAGTAAGAAGAGTATTTTTTACGAATTTTCGTATTGGTCTACAAACGAATTGAAACATAATCTCGACGTCATGCATGTGGAAAAGAATGTTTGTGATAGCTTACTTAGTACGATGTTAGGTGATGCCCATTAGTCAAAAGATACTGATAAGGAAAGACATGATTTAATGAGATTGCAAATCAGACCAGAGTTGCACTTGTATGAGGAAAGGGGAAAGTTGATGAAGCCTGCTGCGGAGTACACGTTCACACCTGCAACACGTCAAAAATTCTGTAATTTTATCAGATCAGTGAGATTTCCTGATGGTTTTGCATCAAACTTGAGAAAGAACATTGCTCCAAGTGAGAATCGAATTCTTGGTCTGAAATCACATGATTGCTATATCATCATGCAACGATTGCTTCCTGTTGCTTGTCGAGAGTTTCTGAACAAGACAATTTCTTCAATGATGATTGAAATTTGTACATTTTTAAAAAAGTTGTGTGCTAGGTCGATAAAGGTTAGTGACATGGTTAATTCTCAAGATCAGCTCCTACTTGTCCTCTGCAAGCTTGAACGAATATTCCCTCCAGCATTTTTTGATATTATGATTCACTTGGTGATTCATTTGCCTGAAGAGGCAATATTAGGTGGTCCCGTTAACATGAGGTGGATGTATCCGTTTGAAAGATACTTAAAGAAATTGAAGGACTATGTCAGAAATTTAGCAAAGCCCGAGGGATCTATCGCTAAAGGTTACATGGTAGAAGAAGCATTGACATTTTGTTCGCGGTATTTTGATGACGTTCAGACAAGATTCAATCGACCTGATAGGAATGAGGATGAAATTATTTAGGAGACGCAGCTATCTGTTTTCAAGTCAAAGTGTTGTCCGATTGGAAAGAAAACGCCGGTATCCCTTCCTAGTGATTCTTGATGTCAAGCTGAATTCTACATCCTCAACAACTGTCCTGAAATTGAGCCATGTCTAGATTGATTTCACATCTATTTATAATTTACACAACTTACATTTTTTGTGGCACGTGAATGGTTATTAATGCAAATTTTCTTCAATAGTGAGCACAGGCAGGAGTTGCAGCTCCGCGGAGAAACCAACATTAATGAATTGCACAGAAAAGAGTTTGCTCCTTGGTTTCACACAAAGGTACATAAGTCTCAATTTTCTGCTAGAAATAAATATTTTGATTTGAACATTTACGAACAATTCACTTGTGTCATATAGATCTATGCGATGCATCGATCGACCCCACGTGAAGTTTCATAACCATTACTATCTCTAGCACAACGATCGAATTTCCTAGCCTACTCGTACTCAGCGTGCGTGGTGAATGGAGTTCGCTTTTTAACTCAAGACCGTGATATCCGACGAAGAACACAGAATAGTGGGGTAAGTGTACCAGGTAATGGGGATTAAATGTTTTATGGCCAGTTGCAGGAGATATTGGAGCTTTCATATGTGAAGGACTGTTCAGTTGTATTATTCAGGTGCAAATGGTTCAAATCCGAGGGGACTAGTAAGGATATTTCCAATAATATTACAAGCATTGACATTAGCAGAGAAGCATTCAAAGATGACCAATTCATTCTTGCCTCGCAAGCAAGGCAAGTTTTTTACATTGAAGATCCATCACGTGGTGCCAATTGGCGAGTAGTGCAAGAAGTAAATCATCGTAGTGCATGGGATATACCAGCAGCATCTCTGACTGATATCAATTTATTGCATGAAGACAACTCATCACACTTTTCACTTGTTGTTGATCTTGGTAATCTAGAAAACATCAACATGCAAAGAGATGATGCAACTACCAATGAGTCAGATCTACCAATAGCCTCAACTTCATCTTCGACCGTTAGTGGATTTGATGCTTACTTAATGACGAGTTTGAAGATGTGGGTGACGAGGACGAAACACTTGAAGAATACGTGGATGAGGAACAAGACATAGACAGCGAGTCAGACGGCAATGATGATGGTAATTATTATGATAGTGAGTCTGATTGAAAAACGCATGTTGTAAAGAATGTCAAATTTAAATATTAGACTATTTTTGATTGAGCAAAATTTGTCTCAGAACGTGCAAACTTTTTTTTTTCCTTTTGCCAGATTTAGGTGTGTTTGGTACTTTTATTTGCCATGTAAAATATTTTCTAATTTATCTCGAATTTTCGTTATTTGCCTTGAACATAAGAAAAATATTTTCTTTAGGTTTACAACAAAAATAGTTTCCACCTTGTATGGAAAACACTTTTCATCGCGTTTGTTCCTAGTTGTTGTTCTTGGTAATTGACTTATTTTTTCTCAAAAATTTATATTATTATTATTATTATTATTATTATCAAGTATAAATGTATGAAAAAAACTAAATAAATAAAACACTTTCCATTATATTTTTCAATTAACATATTCACTTATTAAGGAAAATTAATGATACATACGACTTTAGAGACGAGAAAAACAAAAAATAAGGGAATGTTGTGAAACTATCAAAATTCTAACAACTAAATAAGAGAGAGAGAAAGATTGAGAGCTAGAGAGAAGGAGGAGAATTCTCTTGTTTCAAGAATTGGTGCAATAAACATGAAAATGGATGCCTCTATTTATAGGCAATTCTATAGTGGCAATATATTCATTAATACAATAACTTATATTATAAGTTAGGTAAAGAAATTTTATAACACTCCCCCTTTAATGACTTATTGCTCAATAGCTCAATTGTCTGCCTCGTTAAAACCTTGCTAAGAAAACCCAGTGGGATAAAACTTGAGCGAAGGAAAAAGAGTACAGCTGCTCCCCCTGATGTTGGCCATCATTAATCATTGAGTCTAATATCCGAAATGACATCAATGATAAGTAGTACAAATCATGTACTGGAAACTTCGAATTATGAAGTGCTGAAGTGCTTCATTGCTTCATTGCTTTATTGCTTTAGTGCTGTAGTGCTTCAGTACTGCCTCGTTAAAACCTTGTCAGTAAAACCCTGTGGGACAAAACCTGGTCGAAGGAAAAAGAGTACAGCATGACAGCATGATTCTCCCCCTGAAGTGTGCAATCAAGTATTCATGAACCTTTTGAATAATGATATCATCATTCGTCTAGAATATGTATATATGAAAATATTCTTGTGTGTAGCCGATATCATGACATTCTTCATAAGATGTGTATGATTTTCTTCATTTGTTGATATCATTTCAGCACAATTTAAAGAGAGAGCTTGTTGTTGAATTATTGCTTGCAGATAGTTGTGACAATGTCTCAAAAACCTTGCTAGGAAAACCCTGTGGGACAAAACCTTAGCGAAGGGAAAAAGAGTACATTATTCTCATTGATACGCCATAATTGCTCCATAATTGCTGCCTCATTAAAAACCTTGCTAGGAAAACCCTGTGGGACAAAACCTCAGCTAAGGGAAAAAGAGTGCAGAGAGTATTTGTTCCCTTCATAGGAATATCACAAGTATATTAATGCAATCTCAAATTATTTCATCAAACATATATTTTGTGATGAGCTTTTATAAATAGTTTATAACTCATTTATGAAGTCATAGCTCATTTATGATGTACTGAACATGCTATACCAAGCAATGTTTAGTTAGTTGACTGATTGCATTACTCAAATCTAGAATTGATTCACTTCTATCAAAATCTAGAATTCACTTCTGATGAATAATTAAATATTCATTTTCAAATTCATTTTCTGGTGGATAATATAATTTTGCATATTGAAAATCAATTGCATGCCCAAATATTCAAATATAATAATAGTACACTCCAATTTCATTTTCATCATATATTATGGGGTCATATGTATCATTCTTTATGTGATTTTATTTTAAGAATCACACTTCATTCTATAATGATACTATTCTGGGCAAATTGAATCTTTCAATGATTTATACATATATGTTCTTACACTTTATAAACTGCAATTTCTAATTTGCAGGAGTATAATCAATCATTGAAATAGATATCAATTTCGACATATAATCTATAATCATTTCGCTTGAAATCCCAACGTACCGCGATCAACTGGTACATCAAAGAAAACTCCCAAAGTACCGAGATGAGAATCACACTTTTTGATCTCACTCATTGGTATATCAAAGAGCTCAAATTAGTGATTTAGACTATAGTCTATCCACCATATTTCATGCCAGTTCTTTGAAAAATTTCGCGCGCAACGAGTCGTCTTTTACGACTGTGAAATATTTTTCATTTGTACATGTAATTACTGGCTTTACACATTTAAGTGTTTTGACTTCAGGTCTTATAACAATAATCCCTACATTGGGATTTTATACTTGGCCAAAGTATTATAATTTCATCAACCTCATTTTCATAAGAGGGTTGTATGTATGCAGTCGACTTATTTATCGATTCCATTTTATGTCAATATAAACATAACTTAGAGAGATCTCTTTATATATTCTATCATCAGGTACCTGAATATCTCATCATTTAACTATGTCCCTTTTACTCACTATGAGTATTTAGCCTCAAAGGGATCATTTCAATCATTCAAGAGATATTTTTGGAATCGATAGTCATTATGCTTCAGGCATAATTACGCTTTAAGCTTGATCACGCTTCATGCGTGTTATTGTTTAATTTCCCCATAATATTCAAGAATCTTGTATTATATCAGTCGGCTAACAATGCCGCAACACATGTCATTCATAATTATAGATATAATCACAATATTATATCTAAGTGCGTTTTGTTGGAGTGTATATAGATATCGCACTTCTTAGAAATCATAAAGCCTTACAAGCAAATCTTTATTTCATCGTATTGACATTGTGTAGAATATTGCTGCGTGAGAAATATTTATATTCAAATTGTTCTCATAGCAAATAACTTGAGGCTTTTAATCTGCTAAATCATTAGCAATATAATATTCTATTATCTCAACTAATTCGTAAAATCATTAATGACTTTAAGATATATTCATGCTAGCATTTATCACTTTGCTCGTAATATCATTACTTGAGCAAATAATCAGTCATTCATTTTCTTAGTGAGATAATTAATTTGCTTTTCAGAACAAGCAGCAATGATAACTTGTTAACCTGAACAATCTTCGGGTTCTTTAATGAATGCCATTTTACATTCTCAATAAATCTCATTATTGAATTGGAATCTAACCAATCATTATAGAACTTCTGGTTCAGCAAGATATTTCACTTGTACATATGTATGAACTTCTGGTTCAATACAGTATTCATTTAATCAGTACGTATTTCTGTATAGTTCAAATCAGTATACTTTTATTACTTTTAGTATACCGAAAAAATCAGGTACAATATCCAAGGAAATATCTCATGATCTCAATCTTGTCGCCAAATCTTCCCTTATTTCGAAAAAGGTAATGACGCATTATCTCATTGTTCCCACATTTTCAATAATTTATTCCATTATTTCTTGATGGAATCAATATTACGCGGAGCACTCCTTTACGCGTTTAAATAATGCATTTAAATAGATCGTTTGGGAAGAGTTTAAATCCATAAAAAAAATGGATGTTTATTATCAAATATTCGCAAATATTATTCTAATCTTCCGGTAAATGTTTTGAAAAAGATTTATCGAGTTCAACTTGAAAGATTGAGGCTGCTGATGGATTAAGGCATTCCAGAAGATGTTCGTTGGTTGATCGAAGCAAAAGTTCGATTTGCTGGTGAATTACCAGATTCATTTTCTAAACACATGCCTGGTTTAGGTAAGAGTACTTTTGCAAAGAAACGAAGAGCAAAAAGGTTGAACGGTTGTTACAAATGTGCTCGTTGGACATGTGATACTCGTTGCAAATCAGTAGGATATTCTTCTAGAAATCGGGATGATAAAATCGATTTCATTAAGGGTGGACTGAGTAAGGAGTCATTGGATGATATCCGATTGACTCTTGAGACGCACCCAAGTGGGTATGTGCAACGTGAACTCCTTTCCTTATATGCTCAATTTAACGAGGATAAAAACCGTTATAGTCTCGAAAATATAGTAGCAAAAGATCCTGTTTGCCAGGCTGTTATAAACAATGATGTTTTGGCTATGCAGCATTAATACAAGGTAAATCATTTGATATATTGTGTGTATATATTTGCACATAAAATATTTTCATATTTCATTTCTTGAGTATTGATAAAGTGTATTGAAAAATCATCGAAAGGTAAGCTTTATCAAAAGTAGTGTAATTTAGTCAGAATTAGGTTTTCACTTTTTCAAAAGATGAGCAGTAAATAGTGAAGTTTTTCAAGTTTAAAAAGCCAATGATTTTCACAGTTTCATACATCCCAAAATATCATTTTCTCATAAGTTTTTCCTTCCTTATACTCTCAAAGATGGAAGGATCAAAACTTCGACAGATCAAAACTATCTGTGTATTTTGTGGATCAAAAGTAGGGAAATGTTTTGGGTATCTAGAAGCAGCAGTGGATTTAGGAAAGAAGTTGGGAGAGAAAGGTATCAATCTCGTATATGGAGGGGGCAGCAGTGGATTGATGGGTTGTGTTTCCCAATCTGCTCAAGCAGAAAAATCAAGAGTGATAGGTGTTATACCCGTTCCTTTAGTTGATATCGCAGGCAAAACACGAGGGCATGAAGTACAAACCTTATCTATCCATGAACGCATAACTTGCATGTTATATGGTTCTGATGCCTTCATAGCCCTGCCTGGATGTTTTGGTACTTTAGATGAAATCTTTAATATTACCTCATGGGCTCATTTAGATCTCCATACCAAGCCTATTGGGCTTTTAAATTTTAACAATTTCTTTGATGGTTTGCTAACATTTCTTGATTATGCTGTGGAACAGGGATTCATCTCTCCATTTTCTAGGAGAATCCTTATTTCTGCTCCTACTATCGAGGAACTGCTGGATAAGTTACAATCATATGTCCCCATACAAGATCCAGCAGGAGTTAAGATAGATTGGTCGCAAGGAAGGGGAATCAAGCGAAAATGGAGTCCGGTTAATGTAAACTTAACTTTGTGAACCCTAGAATAGACGGTGGTAGAGTACGGAGTATTCTTACTCTTGAGACACATCTTAAATTTCTAGGATTTTATCAATGTTTCTTTATTTCCTCAAAAGATCAGAGGTGGTAGGATACGGCTACTCCCGAAATACATCTCTAATTTTTGAGGATCATAAATGTTTCCCCCTTTTGTATTTTGCATGTATGACTCGTTTATGCTTCTTCAGGAGCAATAATAATATCATTTCAGTATGTTTAGATGATAATTTTTTTACTTCTTCTAGAGTAAATATGTACTTCTTCTGGAATACATAAGTGCTCGTGCAAGAACTTTTCCAGATACTTATCATCTAATATTCATCTCATAATATTGATGAGATTATTTTCACATTAGCTATATCCATGCTATCATGTGATATTATCTTATCATACATCAACATTCTCTTGTTGGATAATCCATTTTTATCTATCTTTTCAATACAGATAATGGTAACTTCTGGTACCGTTTGATAAAATATTTTTATTAACATTTATCAACTTTTGGTAATGATAACTTCTGGTATCAGTTGATAAAATATTTTCTAACTTGAGTATTGATAACTTTTGGTATTATTAAATGAAATAAATAACAATAATATTGTATATATATTAACAATAATAATACTGAGATTTTACCACCACGTATATATGTTGACAACATCCTCTAATATGTTAGAATTAACCAACAACTGAGGTGTTTCTGAAATAATATAAAATTTGAATATATGTAAAGTATTCCGTATATTCAATTGATAAACCGACCATATAGGCGGTGTCAACTTAATGAAATAATTACCTTTCATGATTGAGCGAGTCATATCTTCCAGTCAAGGTATTCATAATAGTGATCGAGTCATATCGTCAAATCCAGTCAAAGTATTCATAATAGTCCAATCCGTTACGATAATGAGTCACATCCAGTTAAGGTATAAATCCAGTCCATAATAACTCAATCCATCACGATATGCCAATGACTATATTAATTATACTTTGTTTAAAATCTTTAATTTATCTTGTTGATCACATATTAATCTTTAATTTTCGATTAATTTACTTTTATGTATAACCAAGGGTAAAATTGTCCATATTTTAATATGTTGCTCATATGGATAAATTGAAACCGTCAATAGGTTTGAAATTTAATTTAGAACAAACTTACTTTTGGTCCGAAGTTCAAAATCCCGTCGGAAGTGCTTCAAAAACGGTTTTTAAGAAAATCGCCACGTTCGATCGCCAGAAAATCTCAAAACTGCACAAAACAGAAAAGTAAGATCATAGAAAAATCAAGATCGTCGATATGAAAAAACTGCATGTTGACGTCATCGCCGGAAACTGCCTCACGCGCCGTCACGCGCCGGTGAGACGTCTGCGCGTGGGCTTCACGCGCCTCACGCGCCGCCGCACCGGTTCCGGTGTCGTTGACACGAGCCGGTTCGAAAGAATCGTCTAGTCGCCGTGGTCATGGATCCGATCTCTGATCATCATTTGGATATACGGTTTGGCGTGAATTTGGTTTGGAAGTTTCAGATTACACAATTTCTTCAATTTTTCTATGGACTTGAAATTGATCTACAAATTTATGATGTATAAATGATTTTCTAACAACAAAAACACTGGATTTGGAATATGAAACGTTGATTAGTAATAATCTGGTTTTTGATACAGAGGTTCATCATTTAGATGCAACTGTAGAGCATACTCCCGTCATATTACTCAATAGGGTAGAGACTCGTGCTGATAACGTGTTGTGAAACTATCAAAATTCTAACAACTAAATAAGAGAGAGAGAAAGATTGAGAGCTAGAGAGAAGGAGGAGAATTCTCTTGTTTCAAGAATTGGTGCAATAAACATGAAAATGGATGCCTCTATTTATAGGCAATTCTATAGTGGCAATATATTCATTAATACAATAACTTATATTATAAGTTAGGTAAATAAATTTTATAATAGGAAAAAATTATAGCGCCCAATTTTTAATGCTATAGGGACGACATTAGAGACAAAATGTCATCCCTAAAAATCACTTTATTAGTTGGGACGATATGTCGTCCCTATAAGTAAATAAAAGTTGTCCCTATAGAATTCTTCTATTATATACACAGAGTCGGCCCATTTTTCTGAGGAATTAGTGGCCAATAGCCAGATCCTCCGACCCATTTTTCAAAATACCCTTTGACCCATTTGTAAGTTAAAAAAAAAAAAAGCGAAATAGATTTATTATTTACAAAGTCCAAAATATCCTTATAACTTATTCAAAAGAGTCCGGCTCCTCACCATTTGTATTGTTCGGTCCGGAGAAATTTCTCCTCTCCAAAGAATAGTTCGGTCGTTGCAAAAAAGAAGAACTTCACTCCGGATTGTTCAAGATTCAAACTTTAGACAAGGTTAGATTACATTTTTAGCTTTGATTCCTAGATTTATAACTTGAAGTTTGAAATTTTTGTTATGAAAATCGAGTTTTTTTGGGGTTCATAGAAGAATTTTTCTTGATCCACCATTGTTGGAGCTTGAGATTTGTGAAGAAGATGAAGTCCGGCCGTCATTTCCGTTAACAAAAAGGTCCGGCCGGACCTTTTGTGAATCTGATCCTGCTGGACCATTTTGGTCCGGTCATTTTTGAAAATTAAATTTTAAATTTGTAAATAATTATTTTATTTTTAATATTATTCATTTATTACAAAAATAATTTCATTACTAAATATAATTAGAATTAACAAATGGCTAACTATGATTTCATAATTGTAACAAAAATTTAATAATTTCATAATAATTAGAAGTAAGATATGTAATTATAATTTCATAATGCAAATAAGAAATTTATTAATAATATCAAAATAAATAAAATTATAATAATTAAATATTGTTGATAAAAAATTATTAATATTTTTCATAATAATTAGAAATAATAAATATGAACTATAATTTCATAAATGTAAAAATATATATTATAGTTTCATAACATTAATAATTATAATTACACAACTTTAATAAATAAAAAATAATACAATAATAATTAATATTGTTTATATATAAACCATAATAATAATAATAATAATAATAATAATAATAATAATAATAATAATAATAATAATAATAATAAATTCTTTGACGACATCTTTTTTTACATTATAAATAAATTATAAAATTCTAAATAATTTTTTTATTCTTAATATTATTTATATTTATTACAAAAAAAAAATCATTACTAAATATAATTAGAATTAACAAATGGCTAACTATGATTTCATAATTGTAACAAAAATTTAATAATTTCACAATGTTGGAAAATGTAATTATAATGTCATAATTTGTTAATAATAATTACAAATAAGATATGTAATTACAATTTCATAATTTCTTAATAAAAATGAATTAATAATTTCACAATAATTAGAAATAAGATATGTAATTATAATTTCATCATGCAAATAAGAAATTTATTAATAATATCAAAATAAATATTAAATATAATTATAATAAGTAAATATTGTTGATAAAAAATTATTAATATTTTTCATAATAATTAGAAATAATAAATATGAACTATAATTTCATAAATGTAAAAATATATACAATAGTTTCATAACATTAATAATTATAATTATAATTACACAACTTTAATAAAAAAAAAAATAATACAATAACAATTAATAATGTTTATATATAAACCATAATAATAAAAAATAATAATAATAAAGTTTTTCCTGTAATGTTTAATTTTCCTACTTGTTCATTTTTATGTGCAGTAGTTTACAATGTAGAATGGTTAAATATTGCGGCATACTTTTTTGAACTTTGATTCTAACATTTGAAATTATTGCAGAATGGAGTATGCTATTGGTCTTGAACTGAGAGGGCTTCCGGCTAAAGTTTCCCAGTACAGGGAAAATGAATTCGACGAAGTTCTAAAGACTCTTGATGAGTATCATCAATATATCTTGAAGCGATCATTCCTATGGCGATTCAAGGAATTGACCAAGATGCAATTTTCGGCTCAGATTATAGATTCTCTGGTACTTCGACTTCTGAAGCCAGTAGACGGTGGTGCATATAGTTTTTGCTTCGGGGATGACAAGATAGTCACATTCTCGAGGTTTGAGTTTTCCCTCATCACGGGATTAAAGTGTGATCGCGAAACGAAAAAAATGCCCGAATTACGTTCAAAATCGAGGCTTCATCTGAAATACTTTGAAGAACAAAGGGCCATTTATAGGGAGGAGCACTTGAATACTATAAAGACTTGTCCCGATATGTTGGACAGATTGAATTTATGCATGGTCTATATTCTTGAGAGCTTCGTGAAGGGCAAGCAAGCAAAGAATGGTATCGACTTATATGGTTTGGAACTTGTTGATGATATTGAAGCCTTCAACAACTATCCATGGGGGTCTATAATTTATGTCGATACCGTTAACATATTTAAGAAAACTCATTCGATGCCCAAGGTGAATAAGGGCCCCCGGAAGTATGATGCGTACGGCTTCCCTTTTGCTCTGCAGGTAATAATTTTAAAATTTTCATTTTGAATTAGTTTATTATGTTTTTCATCGTCATAATAATTGTAAGTTTCACAGATATGGGCATATGAGGTAATTCCCGCCTTAGGTGACAGGTGGGCAGTTAAGACGGGGACGCGATTTCCTCGGATGTTAAAATGGATAGCAACGGAGGCGCCAACTTCTAGGAAGCTTTCGGCTATCCTCGATGATCCTGACGTGAGCTTTTATAAATTATTATTAATGTAATATAATATTTGACACATGATTTATAAATTGTTTGAATGTTAATATATTAGCTCGAAGTCCTTCATGCGTTGACGGCTTCGACCGTAGAGGAGGAGCAAGACTACATGCGTGGACTGGTATGTAATGTAATTTTAGATTGCTATTTACCTTTCGGGTTAAATAATTAATCTTCACTTTTGTTATATCTAGGATCAACGCAGTCCAGTACGAGACATGCCCCCGCCGCTCATGAGATCTCATTCACCGGGGGCATCTCGCGGACCTCTACGCTCCTCCACTCCTCCGGTATGTTCATGGATTCAATAAGCTGTAATATTTTACTGGGGGTTAGTTTATTTCCTAATATATTATTTGGAGTTTATAATTTGAATTTGATATGTTTTTGAGTTGAGAATTATTTTTGGAGTAGTCGGTGATATGGGAGTATTATTGAGTTGTGGTTGGTGTTTTGAATTGTCGTGGTTGAGTGGTTGAATGTTTTTGCTTTATTATGACATTTTGATGTCCCTTTATAGGGTGGCTAAGTCCAATTTTAAGGGGAGACTCTGTCAAAAATTTTGTAGAATCTTAAATAAACAATTTTCGACATTTAATTTCCACTTTTGTTATATCTAGGATCAAAGCAGTCCAATACGAGACATGTCCCCTCCGCTCATGAGATCTCATTCATCAGGGGCATCTCGCAGACCTTTACGCACCCCCACTCCCCCGGTATGTTAATGGATTCAGTTTTCAATAAACAATAGTATTTTAATGATCACATTTACATGTTATAATATTTGAGTTAAATAATCAATTGTCATTTTTGTTTTCAGCGCCCAGTACCTCACATTGATGATTTGTTTGAGCGTCTGGTGGGGGTCATTCGTGATGAGATGCATGCCCTTGGGGATGAGCTCCGAGGTAAGGTCGACGCCCTCGAAGTGAAGGTCGACGCCCTCGGAGGTAAGGTCGACGCCCTTGGAGGTAAGGTCGACGCCCTTAGGGATGAGCTCAGAGATGGGCATGGAGCCTCATATATGATGCCAGAGCATGATGAGCTGGATGATATGATAGCTCGGATGACGGAGCAAGATTTTTACGGGGTCCCGACTGAGGGGGTGCCTCGTGTGGAGGAGGAGGTGCCTCGGGTGTCGGAGGAGGAGGTGACTCGGGTGGCGGAGGAGGTGGTGCCTCGAGAGCCGGAGGAGGAGGTGACTCGGGGGGCGGAGGAGGAGGTGCCTCGGGGGGCGGCGGAGGAGGAGGTACCTCGGGTGTCGGAGGAGGAGGTGACTCGGGGGGCGGAGGAGGTGGTGCCTCGAGAGCCGGAGGAGGAGGTGACTCAGGGGCGGAGGAGGTGGTGCCTCGGGGGGCGGAGGAGGTGGTTCCTCGGGGGGCGGAGGAGGAGGTGCCTCGAGTGGAGGAGGAGGTGCATCGGGAGGCGGAGGAGGAGGAGGTTCCTTGGGTGTCGGAGGTGCCGGAGGATGAGTCGACTGAGCGGCTGACGGATATGGTTGAGAAGAGGGGACGAAAACGTACTGTCGAGGTGAAGGAACAGATTATAAGTAAGAGGACAAGAAAACCCTCACAACATGTTCTTTCTCCCTTCACGGCCGAGGCGAAGAAGAGGACATTCGTGGACGGCACTTATGTCAACTTATTCCGCGAAGTTGATCCGGCGAAGCAAAAGGTGTTCGATATGTGGTACTCTCAACTTAAGTCGAAGTAAGTTTGTTATCTACTTGTTTATTTATTTCTTAACTGTAAAAATGATTATATATGAATCTCTAATTATTTATTCATTCAGGTTTCGCTTCGCTATTGGGAAGACAACAATATCGGATGCCAAAGATTGGTTCGCAATAGTCCTCAGAAGCGGAGCTTGGCTTGCCGACGATGTGAGTGCATAATCGTAATTATGTGAACTCACTATATTATTTGTTGATTAAATAATATTTAATTCCCTTATATTTTATATTGTAGCATGTTGATCTTGCAATGGAGTTGCTGCGCGATCGGGCTAGTAGGTACCCGAAATCGTTCGGCTTTCCCGGGCGAGTGATCTTGTGTTGCGGCTTTAAAAATGCTGTCGACATTGAGTACTCAATGTTCGAAAGCAACCCTACCTCGTACGTATTGCCAGATTACATGTCGGACTACGTGGTAGGGGCAGAGCCCGTGTGTGGCCAGTCGTGGACGGGTTGTACACACATCTATATTCCGGTGATCGGGAACTCGGACATCATTGCTGTTGAGGTCGTGTTCGCCGAATCGAAAATGTATGTGTACGACTCCGAACATGGTTGTTTCACAGAGACCCAGCTCCAAGAAACTCTGATGCCCTTGGCATTCATTGTTCCTCTAATGGCTAAGCATGCTGGAATTCATGTCGATGATGTACTAGCCATTGAGAGGATCAAGGGGATTTCCAAACAAGGTGTCAGGTAAATTTTCTTATACTCGTATTCTACTATTTAATTAAATTCTTAACTATATTCATTTATTTCACTAAAGTTTTTTTTTTTTAACTTACAGTGGAGATTGCGGGATTTTTGCAATAAAATATATTGAGTTCTTGAACATCGGACGAGATGTCAAGATGATCAATCAAGAACATATACAGAAGTGGAGAATAAAGTTGGCTACTGATTTATTTACCTACAATTGTGATCCATAAGATTTAGAAATGTAAAAATATAGTTTTTATATGTAATTGTGTATATATATTTATTTGTCAATTTTTTTATTACCGTCAATTTATTTATTATTGTTTTTATTTGTCAGTTTCTTTAGTTGAATAAATTGTCTCACAAGTATAGATAACAATATATTTTTTGGAACAAAAAAATAGTATATATATATATATATATATATATATATATATATATATATATATATATATATAAACCCTAAACCCTAAACCCCAAACCCCAAAATAGAAAACTATACCCTAAACCCCAAACCCCAAAATAGAAAATTATACATCAAACCCCAAACCCCAAAATAGAAAACTATACCCTAAACCCCTAACCCCAAAATAGAAAACTATACCCTAAACCCCAAACCCCAAACCCCAAAATAGAAAACTATACCCTAAACCCTAAAATATCTTTTTTTTCCCCAAGAAACATTTATCATCTTTCATCGTTTAATAAGCCATTCACGAACTTTATTAACATAGACAAAGTAAGATAATTTATTATCAACAACACTACAATTACAGTAAAAGTTTTAATAGTGATAAAATTAATTATTCAAGGGAATCTGACTAGTACAAGTTTGGCGAGTATGACCGACTGCGCCGCACCTGCCGCACTTTCACGGTCTGGGAAACTCTCCAATAGATGGTATTCTAGACGTACGTACACATCCAGGAGTACGTCTTCGGACATTCGGTGGCAGTAAATTATCAAGCGGGAGCAAGTGTTCGGGAAGTTCCCACTCACCCTCATTTGGTAGAGGAAATATAGTTTCAGCATATGCTTCTCTCCAAAAAGCAGTCGTATAGTACTCAGTTGATAATGACTGTGGTGAAAAGCCCCTATGTCTAGCAACTGCAACTGCATGAGAGCATGGAAAGCGCTCAAGCTGAAACTGTTTACACGTGCACGTGTTCTCATTCAAGTCCACAACATAACCAACATTACGTCCGCATACAACGTTGAATCTAAACTGATCCAGTGGCTCCACGCCCAACCTTCTAGCCAGGTCTAATGTCTTGAAAATTTTGGTTTCCATGGCAGGGGTGAGATAAGATGTGCATGATTGAGATTCCTCGCGTCTATCGTAAAACCAAACCTGTAACTTCTCCCTAATGTTCTCAATCATTGCCAGAATTGGTAACTCTCGATCCTTCTTAAATAATGCATTCAAAGACTCCACATTATTTGACGTCATCATATTGTATCGACGTCCTGGAAATTGACACCGTGCCCAATGTTGAATCCCCAATTTATCTATGAAGTACTTCGAGGCTTTCTCACTCTTGTTATTTATTTCAATCATGAACTTATTATAATCTTCAAAAGTGTAAGCCTCTGCCGCTCTCTTAAACAAGGCAACGATCCCAGTACCACGGTACGTCGTCTTCAAATTTCCTTGTATATGGTACATGCAATAACCGTGGTGTGCCTTGGGAAAAACTTCAGCTATACCATTTATGATAGAATTTCCGCGATCAGTTATAAAAGCAAGCTCATGGACATCTCCAATTACTTCCCTCAACTTTGAGAAAAACCAATTCATCGCTAGATCATTTTCGCTATCCACTATGCCGAACGCAAGAGGGTATATTTGAATGTTGGCATCTTGACATGTAGCAATAATTAACTTCCCTTCATATCTAACTTTCAATGTTGTACCATCTACTAGAATTAGAGGTCGCATCGATCTTCTAAATCCATTTATACATTGTCCAAGAGCCATGAAAAAATACTTGAAGCGATTGTCATCGTCAGCCTCAATAAAGAATGTCGAACCAGGATTAGTTCTCGACATGTTATGACAATACCTGGCTAATTTCGCATAACTTTCCTCGGGTGAACCCATTAAATCCTCTAACACACATTCTCTAGCCTTCCAGGCCTTCTGGTAGCTCATGGTTACCCCAAAATCTCTCTGCACATCGTTAATGATGTCTCTGGGTCTGTAAATAGTCCTTGGGTCATCAAACTTATGCATTATCTGTCGTCCTATAAACCATGAACGAGCTTGTCTGTGATCATTTCGACGAATGCCCACTTGACAAGTATGCTCTCGTGCATACTTGCGAACTACGAAGAATTGATTTGTGTCCATCCTCGTTGCTCGCAGACGCCAACTACAATTATCATCTACACAGACAATTGTGTAGGTACTCCTGTCTGACTTCTTCACTTTAAACTCGAAATTGTGCTTAAGTGCAATACTGTGCACCGCTTCTTGGAGATCTTGCTTGGTATTAAATAATTGCTGGACTTCCAAATCTTCATCATCTGGAACCACACGTGAACAATTAGTCGATCGTGAACTTGGCCCAGTCTGTGAGTTCTCGAAGTGCTCATGTTGACGTCTGGATAAATTAATCAGATCATTATTTGTAAATGGAATGTCCTCCTGATTGTCTCCGACTACATCGTGACCTCTATGGGTGATAAGAGGAACTGTATCAGGGATAACATCATCATCCTCACGAACTATTTCTAATGTGTCCCAAATATCATTCACATTCTGATCCCCACCATCGAATTCTTCATTTTGATTATCGGGGGTATCCTTTCGTACTAAAGTTACACATAGAGGAATAGTTTCCTTTTTATTCGCCTCAATTAACCACGTAATTTGCACATCAGAAGTAACAAACAAGGGTGGCAATGCAACAGTAGAATTAGAGTTATATAGAAATCCAAATTTTATATCATATTCAGATGGATTAACTTCGAGTTGATCTTGTAATTTGCTGTACATGTCTGTAAATGACATACCTGGAGTTAACAAAATTACAGAAATGTTTTGATCACTTGTATATTTCCATGACCATCGCAGATTTTCATCAACCACGAATTCACCAAAATAAGAAACTGGTATGAAAGCCATATCTGCATTAATTAAAAATAATAAAATTTCAAAACAACAATTTAGGAAAATCAGAGTAACTGATAAAAAATAATTATAAAAAAATAGTTGTCGAGCCGTAGCCTCGGTCCGGCCGGACCATGCTTCCGCAATATTTAATCATTCTATATTGTAGACTACCTCACATAAATGAACAAGTAGAAAAATTAAACATTATTTAATTATTATAATTATGTTTATTTTGATATTATTAATAAATTTGTTATTTGCATTATGAAATTATAATCACATATCTTATTTCTAATTATTATGTAATTATTAATTCATTTTTATTAAGAAATTATGAAATTATAATTACATATCTTATTTGTAATTATTATTAACAAATTATGACATTATTTAGTAATGAAATTATTTTTGTAACATATGATAAATAATATTAAGAATAAAAAAATTATTTAGAATTTTATAATTTATTTATAATGTAAAAAATTAAGTTAGAATAATCATTTTTGAAATTGGTCCGGCCGGACCGTTGCAGGGACCGGCCGGACCATTATAGGGTCCGGCCGGACCATTGCATGCACCTTTTTCCGCTCTTATGTTCAATTTTTTCGATTTTGTTATTAAACTGATAAAAATCACACTTCACCATATTAATTTTAATTGTTTAGTCTACATAATTATAGATCTATAATTATTATTAACTAAAAAATTAACAATATATGAGTTTTTCGTTAATTTTTGGTTACTGAAGTTATAGATCTGTTGAATAAGTTTAACACAACGAGAACAAAATTAAATACAGTATAATAAATATTGCTAAATCAACTTACCGATAAGAAGGAGCGAATGAAATCTTTTAGTTGAGATTTGTATATTTTTTGCGGATTTTTTTTAGTACAAGCAGATAAAAATGAAAGAATAATTTATCTGCGTATTGAGCACAAACAGATGAAAAAACGAGAGAATAATGAAAAGTGAGAATTGTATTATTTTCGTTTTAATATAAATATGAAATATGAGATAAATGAAGGGTATAAGAAAAATATGATTATTAAAGATATACACGTCATTTTAAAGATAAAAAGGGTATTGTAGTTAATTTTTGAAAAGTTAAGAAATTTTGATTTAGCAACGTTTGACTAGGGTATTTTTAAAATTCCCCCCATTTTTCTTCATTTCACCCGAGTTTCCCCCACGTCTTCCCTGTCGTTGCTCTCCCTGACTTCTCTCAAATTCAGTCTGTCTCGTAAGCAGCCAATATTCGACGATCTTAGCGGCTTCAACAGGTACATTTTTAATTGGGTTTCTTGGTTTTTTTTTTTTTTTTTTGTTCTGCCGCTTTCTATTTTTTTTTTTTTTCAGTTCATATTTACATCTAAATGTGTTGTTATAATCATATTCTGATGCATGTTTGATATGATATATGTTAATTTTGAGCTTTTTAACGACTCAATATTGATGGATTTTTGGTTTTTGGTCATGTGAAGGCGGAACTATTTTTCCACCAACGGTGATTGAGTTTTGTGTTGCATTAACTGTATTTTATAATGGGCTAGTGATTTATTTAGTGTGTTTCTTATGGGCATATGCAACTCAAGTCATGGAAGAAGGTTTCTTGGTCTAAAGAAATAATTGGTTCATTGTATGAATTTCGTCGTTAAAATATGTAATAGTTAATCTTTTCATTGCCTTCTTTTATTATGAAATATATAAAATTTCTATTTCTATCAAAATTAATTATGAAACTTATTTTGGTTGAAAGATGATTTGCACCATCACAGATTTAGAGTAGAAATATCTCATCCAAAATACAATTGCCTATGACAAATGATTTCTAAAATTTCATAAAATGTGGAAATAATAAATATGGGCTAAATTTACTTCTTGCATCTATATGTTATATCTTTGTATGCTATCAAATTTCTAAATAAAAATTTCATCTTCAGCTGATTGGAATTTCAACCATTAGTTTTCCTTTGAGTTAAATTGTTGAGTCTGGTTTTCAAATGAATGATTTTATGGTGGCTTTGAAGAGACAAAAGGGAAAATAAGATTGGTATTGAACTAGTTTGTCACAAAAATATGTCCTAGAAATATTTATTATTAAAAATTGAATTTTATTCTTTAAATATATTGATTTAATTTTTACAAGTAGATCAATTGGTGAAGAATTTAAAAAAAAAAAAAAAAAAACTGATTGTCAGCTTGGTTAACTCAATTGTCTGTGTTGAGTTATTGAGTTCTATCATTATATATGTTTGGACCATATTTTTTCGAAGTGAGGATTTTCTGTTTAACACATTTTTCCTTTGTTATCTCTGTTTCTGAAGGCATTATGCAAGAAGAGTAATGATACTGTAGTTTTTGAACTGATATTGTAGTTTTGGAGGTAAGTTTCTGACTTGAATAAAAAGAACATGTCCTGATTGTTGAAAACGAAACCACCTATAGAATGTGCGTAGCAATTTCATTTCATAAAATGTCATGATATGAGTTAGACTTGTTCCATAATAACTTCATTCTACAGATGCAGACATTTGAAAATAAGTCAAGACTTAACACAATAGTATCTAAACTAAATGGACATTCCAAAAGTCTCCAAACTATTATATCCTATACTATGATGCTTGTCTTTTGAAATGGAAATTTAGTAATTATATATCTATTGACCCTTTTTGTGTGGTTAAAGCTTTGTTAAAAAGAACTTTCCTAAAAGTTTAGTTTCATTCCCTTAACTTCATTGAATTTGGATAACAATGTGATATGCTGGGGACGTGTCATCATGTATGCACTACTTCATATTCCTTTTGAATTTCCAACTTGTGAGCATACAATCCAGATATGCCTTTGGGATGTCTAACTGCCACATGTTGTGTTCTTATTTTTAAGTATTTTTCATTTTCGACACACAAGGGACATGGCACCAGCATGTTTGTTTATATTCTTTTAATTTCTGGCATGCAAGAGACCCTGACATCAGGAACTCAATTAGCCTCGTTTTGTAAAGTGATTGGGTACTCAATTAGCCTCGTTTTGTAAAATGATTGAGTACCCAATCACTTTACCCAAAAGTCGCCAAACTATTATGTGCAAATGTAATGGAAGAAGGTTTCTTATATATATTTCTTCCTGAATCATTTACAACGGAAGTGATGAATTTATAATTTTGCTCCAAATGCAACTGAAAAATTTGAAAGAATTTGGATTTCATTTTGTTTTGTTTTGATAACTTCTCCAAGGTACTTGCATAAGTTCAGGGAGTTTGAGAGAGAGAGAGAGGTTCAACAGAACGAGCTATCAGATTTCTTGACAAAGGCTGGAATCTCCTCTTCTAAACCCAAGTAAGAGATGAGTAGATAATGTATAAAGATTCAACTGTGTGAAAAATAGCTTTTAAGGTAACTTTTCATATTTTCATTGCTGAGTTAGACTTGCACCTTAATACATTAACAGTTAATTTCCCAATAATATTTGAAGCTTAAGTAGCTCATGTCATGTAATTGACGATGTGTTCTCTGTCTTTTTTCATATATCATCAAATCACATTTTCCCCATAATACCAAAATGCTGAAGCTGGTTGCTGGGCCAAAGATAAAGGAAACAAGGAATGATGAAAAGTTGAAAGAATAAAAAGAAAGAGAGTTAAAGAAAGTCAACAAAAAATAAATATATATATTTAAGGAGAGAGAGAACTAAAAATATTCCTTCTTATTACACATTGTGTGTCTTTTTCGTGTTAGAACTTATAACTAAGTATGTGAGATAAAATGCATTTCATCCTTTTACGTTTTCTTTAATACATTTATTTCAAGCTAAGTCCTTTTGTCTTCTATTGTGAGATTGATCCTTTATCTTCTATTTAACTCTGGTTTCAAATTGGTTTTATGTTTTTGTTTATACTGAGAATGGCTCATACAACTTGAATACTCAAAAGTCTTGTTTTGGCACTCAAGAGCCTCAACAACATTTCACTAGAGTTGACTAAATCTGATTCGAAGAGGGAGAAAGAAGCTTAAACAGGTTTTGTTTTAATCTCCAAAGTATTTAATTAATTTAAGCCTGAATCTAGCCAATCTACTGTGTATTAGGATAAATAAATAAATATACTTTACAAGGGTTTTATAGGAAGTCAAACTAGATTATTTTAGAAAACATAAAGGTTGCAAGTTACAACTTGGAGTGCTCTAGAGGGGGAAAACAAGTAGACCATGTGAATTACGCCTGTTAGCCTTGGCGTACTTAGGATAATGTGTGTCTCATCGACCTTTTGAATCTTGATGAACAATTTGTGCATATTATGTACTAAATCTAAAATTTTAATTTAAAGATATATACATGGCTGATGTAACTTCACATGGTGGTAACGGTGGAGGAGAACCTCCACATGAAGGTGGAAACAGGATTCCAGGCCACTACGAGACTGATAAGACATATTTGTGACACTTCTCATTTTGTGTATGTAATAACTTACATTATTTATTAAAATGTTATGATGAACATGTAGCACCGTCTTCGAGAAGATGAGGCCCACCGTACGGTCTCAATTTGGTTAAGGCATTCGAGTCCAACGGGAAGCAACTGATTCCCGTTGATTTCGATAACACCGAGAAGACATATCAGCCCATTGGAAACAACCAAAAATATGTAAGTAGACATGTGGAGAACCAAGTTAGGAACTTTGTGGTTCCTTATTATAACAAGTGAGATGATGTCCCGTCAGAGTTGAAAGAACGTGTCATTAACAGCATACACGTAAGTGAATTAAATTTATTTGGATTTTGAAATATTGAAGGGTCTCGAACGGACGGCTGCCGATCCATATCGCTCTTATAAGAACACAGTAAATAACCACTTCAAGTAGCATGGACCTAATAAGCCTTATCACTCTATGAATGCCATTGATTGGGTAAAGTGTGTTCAATTATATACTGATCCGAAATTTGTTGTAAGTACGAGTACTTTAAATTAAATTAATGTACTTTCCTTTTAGGTTAATTTTTAAATTGTAGTAACTTGAATGTTGTTTTTCAAGGAACGATCGGAGAAAAATAAAGTTAATCGGTCGAAATCTAGATATCCTAGTCTGCAAGGGTCAAAAAGCTTTTCGGCAGCACGATATGATATGGTAAGAATTTGATAGTAAGTCTATATTTTTTCAATTTCGAATGCTTAAGTGCAAATGTATAAGTTGCTCATATTTTATGAATTATTTAGCGGGACTAACAAACACAGAAATGGCCGAATGTAATCGACAGTTTTGAGACATTTCATCGTTGAAGGCAAACAAGAGAGTGGGTGAATGATCGTGCGACGAGCGATTATGTAAGTTAAAGCCAACATTAAACATTGTAATTATGTTAATTATTTGAGATTTCATACGTTGTTGACTAATTATTTAAATTTAAAATATCAGGATCAAATGATTGAGGTGCGAAACACGCAGACACGAGAGGCTGCCTCAAGTGGTACACAAGTAGACGAACGTAATATTGTTAAACAGGTGCTTGGGGAAAGGAGGGGCATGTTCGTGGAGTTGGAAGAATTGTGAAGGGCTCGTCCCATACCTTGCCATCTACTGGTATATCACATGCTTCACCTTATTTCAAAAGTTCGGCTCAGAAGAAAGCTCAATTCGATTCTCAGAATGAATATATTCGAGTGATGAATGAACATATTGCGCATATGACGAGTTCTCTTCAAACCTATTTTCCAGGAATCCAGTTAAGGCCACCCCCACCCCCACCTCCACCGTCGTCGCCGCCGCCACCGCCACCGCCACCACCGTCGGCTCCCCAACCGAGCATATTTGATAGGCACAATGATGCTAGTGATGAGGACGACATGTCTTTATAATATTTGCAAATCGTTTAATTTTCATGTGTTCAACTCTATTTAATAGTCGAACTATTATATTTTCTCGTCAAAAAATTAAGCTTTAAATTTATCATGCATTTGTTTACTTTGTAGTATTGTATATATTAATAAATAATTAAAATAGGAAAATATTATGATAAATCAAATAATTAATAATTAATATTTCATAAACTTAAAAAATGCACGAAAAAATTATAATATATAGTATTATATATTGCTACGATAATAGTGTATTGGAACGACTTTTGAACACATTTGGATCACTTTATTGTGATGATATTGTCGTCATTATAATACTAACTCTATTGGGATGACGTATAGTCGTCCCAAATTCATTAGAGAAACGAATGTGTTTGTTGACGAAAAAGTCGTCCCCATAACTCTATAGGGATTAGGGACGACATGGGGTAGTCCCAAATTGTGGATCTCTATAGGGACGACTTGTTCGTCCCAGTTGACCTATCCCAACGAATCTATTGGGACGAACTTTTGGGACGACATTATCGTCCCTGTAAAGTTACAGGGACGACTTTGGGATCTATAGGGACGACTTTAGTCATCCCTATAGCCAACATTTCTTGTAGTGTAGGGACCTACTCAACTACAACGAAGACGAAGCTTATCTTGTCTAAACATGAATTATTATGGCATGGACGTCCATACCCATGTGGAACTTTAGAAGAGTAACAGAAATTATTGTAATCTTATCTTTACTTTATCTACTTTAATTGTTAGCCTTGTATGTAAATGTTAGAGAATCTTATCTTGCCCCTCAACTTAGCTTTTATCGATTATAAAAGGAGTCTCTCCTATTGTAAGCATTTGAAAATCATATTGATTTTCAACAATAAAAATCTATATTCTATCTATCTATCTTTTTTCTTTTCATTTCTAGTTCAAAATTTTCTTTCATGAAACCAATTCTGAAATAACTAACAGAAGGTATGAGTAACTAAACTCCACCTAGATATATATGATGCAATTAAATAGTTAGTAATACTCTATTTATTTATGAGTCCATAAGTTTATTCTTTATAAAACTTTAGTTAAAAGAGTACATCCAGGGTAGGAAACAAAACTGGATTGTGCTGAACTTCTTTGAAGAGTTTGCCTAACTGTTAAACTGAAATTATTGGAGTAAGTCTTTAAAGCATCCATTAATGCGTGAGTCTTTCGAGTAGTGACTATCTCATATGGAGTTGTGTTTAATACTTAGATAAATAATTGAAGAAGTATTTGGTTAAAAATCTTTTAAAATTAGATTTACAAAGAAGCGTAATGGACTCATAGATAGAAAGAAGTATTGTTAATTATTTATGGTGGATTATATATTGCCTTTATCATTGATATTGTTCAAGTTTTGTTATCATATATAATTTTAGTTTTATCTTTTTGTTTATGATATTCCATATATGTGTTACATATGTTGAAAATCATTTTTACTATGCCAGGATTAACTATTAGAAGAGAAATTGAAATTACTAAAAAAGGATTAGAAGAATTAGAGCTTGCAACTAAAAATAATAGAACAAATTTAGAAGAAATAAGAAGACTTCAAGGGGAAGTAAATTTATTGAAATATTTAGATTTATTACTTATGAATTCAGAACCTTAATAGAATTAAATCCTTCAGAAATAATTGACTTTAAATATCTAAGAGAAGAAATAGTTAAACAATTAAAAACTATAAGACAAGATTTAGGAAGATATTATAATTTATTAGATTATGCAATAAGAGAACCCTCATTTACAAAATTTTCAAGAATTGTTAGAAGTATAGTTACTAGAGGAAGAGTAATTAGTGATTTAGTAGAAAAAAATTAAAGAATTAGACATAATTATTGAAGAAGAAACTTTAACATATAATAGTATATTTTATGTATTTTATGTTAACAATAAATTTAGAGATATATACATTTTATCAGAAAACTAAAGATTTATAACTAAAATGACAACATACTAATTATACATCTATAAATTTTTGTCTTTTAGTTGTTAGTACAATTTGTTAGTACGTAGAGGCTGGGAAAAAATGGAATGCACAATGGATTGGAAAAAAGGTCAGTGAGTTCTCTTCACTTTGGTTGGAAATTAATACACATGCACAGTAAATGACAGAGATAAATGCATCCTCTAAAATATTGGAGGAAATGTTATTTTGATTGGGTTTCATCTTCCTCAACTTGATTTCTTCAGGTATTATCTTAAAATGGTTCAAGTGCTATTTATCTTCATTATTGTTGTTGTTTGTTGGGTTTCATACATTGTATTAGATGATGTATTTTGTGGTTGTCAATATTGATTCTTGAAGGGGTGTATTGGTTACATCTTGATTTAGGACAAAAATTTAGAAAAGAAATATTGTATTCCTATCATTTGGTAATAGCGGAATTGTAATTTGTCCCGTCGATTTTTCCATCTCATTGGAGGGTTTTATGACGTTAAATAATATTGGTGTTCTTGTATTGATATTTATAGTTCAATATTTTATTGTTTGTAATTTGATTTATTTGAATTGTGAATTCTTATTTTAATCAGAAGGAGTTTGAGAAAAATATTTTAGGGTTGCTACTGTTGGCAATCCTTCAAGTCAATTTCCAACATTATGTATTATATGGCTCTTGTGTTGTTCTTTCATACGTACTAGTTTTGGTTTTTGGCTCTTTCTCCAGTATAATACAAGGATTCTTGATTGAAACATTGCACTTTTTAAATATAATTAGGGGTGGGCAAAAAAAAGGGAATCGATATGATCGAATCGAAATCGAACCGAAAAAATCGAAATCATATGGTTTTAAAAAAATAAAATAGGAAATCGGTTTTGGAACTGAGAACCGATTGGTCTTTGGTTCGGTTCTCGATTCCACCTTTAGAACCGAAAAATTGAAGTTAGAACCGGTCTTTGATCCTTGTTTATTTTTTTATACTTTTAATTGGTTGTCCTAAAACTAAAAATAATTAAAAAAAATTGTTATTTTTTTGGGTAAAGTGAAATTGATTAATTTCTTTTTATGAAATTTTTTACGTCTCTACCTTATTGTAACATTTAACTTCACACTTGAACTGAAATTCTTAGTAAATGAAAATCGAATGAGACTAACTTATTAATAAACGAAGTTGTAAATGACCACGATGTTAATTAAATATTTAAATACAAATATAAAATAATTAATAATAATGAATTTAAAACTCATGATTCATCCCACAAGTTTACTATATTGCCATGTTCGAAAAACCTTCTAGGCCATTTGTTTCCTATTTTTGTTTATGAATATCTTCCGTTTCATGGAGAATCCTATACTTTCTTTGAGGTGAAAGGATTTTCGAAATCCTTGATCTTAGAATATTCGGTAGAAGTTTATTTTATGTTGTTGGCTCACTTCCCTAGGCCTGATACTCCTCGATAAGGCTCTCGAAAAATAATTATTATTGTAAAATCGAATTAGAACCGAAACCGAACCAAATTCGAATGGTTTGGTTCTTGTGATTCAATGAAATTGAATGGTTCCATTTTACAAGAACCAAAAAAATATGGTTCTGTTTCGATTCTTGAAATACCCGAATCGAACCACTCGACGCCCACCCTTAAATATAATCCTCCCTCTTAATAATTCTTTTTATTGTGAATGATTGATAGCCAAGTGACTGTGAAATTGTTATCATTGCATAATAAAATAAATATAGACTTAGGAGAAGAACGTACTTTTTCAATTTGTTTTGAATTTATTGTATATGATCTGTTGATGATTTTTTATGATTTTGTTTTAGAATAAATGGAAGGTTGCATTCAAAGCATTAATTGAATTATTAGCCCCTGAGGGTTGTTAGTATCTATACTACTTTATTCACAATTCTGGAAATTTGATGAAAAGTACTTTGTTCCTTTCTCCTAAATAATGTTTCAAGTAAAATTGGTGAAGATAGATTTTCGTGTTCATTAAAATATTGCACCAAAGCAATGCAATTATACGATTACAACCTTTATTGGAAACGTAATTTGCAATTAATATCTAGATTCATGAATTACAATTATACATGCATTTGTCCATTAATGTACTAGAGTAGGAGAAGCGTATCTATTTAATGTTGATTCATGAGTTAGGCTAGATACATGTTAAATCTTATCTATAAATACCCATGTAACTCAAGCCATTGGAATCAATTCAAGTCACAAAAATTTACAATATAATATCTTCTCTTCTACAATCATAAAAAAGTGCTGCAGCACTATATTACGTATAATTTCGAGCATTCGGTATTTTTATTCGTTGTTGCAATCAATCCCCAACAAATTTTGGTATCAGAGCCAAGTTCTCTATACGTATCTCAAATTTTATTTCCCTTCTCCAAAGCATGGCAGCAAATCATGTTTCTACATCCATGTTTTTCTATAATCATAACCAAGTTCCCATATTTGAAGGAGAGCATTTTGATTATTGGAGTAGTCAAATGGAGACACTCTTCATGTCGCAAGATTTGTGGGAAGTTGTTGAAGATGGATTTCCGGCACCTGATGATGAAGAAGAAGAAGAAGAATGGACGGAGGCTCAACAAAAAGATTACAAGAAAAATTTACCGAAAGATACAAATGCTCTTAGATTTATACAACAAGGATAAAGCAAGACCATATATCCTTGAATTCACGGTGTCAAAAGAGCCAAGCAAGCTTGAGATATCTTAAATGAGGGATTTAATGGCAATGACAAGGTGACATCTCTTAAGCTTCAATCTCTTTGGAGGGAGTTCGACAATTTATCAAAAAAAGATAATGAAGTTATGCAATTCTATCTAACTCGAGTCTCTGAAATAGTAACTCAAATCAGAAGCCTTGGCGACACAATTGAAGAAAAAAAGTTGTTCAAAAGGTCCTTCGAAGCCTTCCCGTGAAATATGATTATATTGTCGCTGCTATTGAAGAATCAAAAGATTTGTCTAAATATACTTTTAACGATTTGATGAGTTCCTTGCAAGTACATGAAGAAAGAATTGGCAGGTTCTCAAATCAGCCACTTGAGCAAGCATTTGAGTCCAAAACGAATTTTTATAATTCAAATTCTAAATAGCGGCAAGAAGGCAGAGGAGTATCTTCCCAAGGCAGAGGAGGTTCTTTCCAAGGAAGAGGAGGATCATCACGAGGACGAGGAGGATCATTTCGAGGAAGAGGAAAAGGAAGAGCACAAGGTAAACAATCAAAAAACTATGACGGAAATCCAAATCGCCAAGCTGGAAATGCAAATATTTTTTGCAAAATTTGCAGAAAATCAAATCATGAAACAAATGATTGCTTCTACAAATGCAAGAGATGCAGAAATCCTAACCTCTCTCAAAGAGATTGTTATTACCAGAACAAAGATGAGAAGGATGAAGCAAACTTTTCCAAAGATGAAGATGAATAGCTTTTCTCTTGTATGACAGCTCAACAACAATAAAAAAATGTGTGGTACCTAGACAGCGGCTACAACAGTCACATGACTGGAAATAAAAAGAATTTCATTGATCTTGATGAGAATTTCAATTCAGAAGTGAAGCTTGGTGATGGAAAGTTACATCGCACTGAAGGAAAGGGAACTATCGCTCTTCAAACTAAAGGAGGTAACAAAAAGCTCATTGGTGATGTTCTTTATGTATCTACTTTGACTAGTAATCTCCTTAGTGTTGGACAACTGCTACGCAAAGGATATTCTTTTTTTTTATGATGAAAAATGTAGAATATTTGACAAGAAAAGCAATTCCACCATCGCCACTGTTCCTATGAGTTCCAATAAGGTGTTTCCCATGAATATGCCTCTTTAAGATAAGGTGGCCTTCACAGGTGAAAATTTTGGTCAATCTCAACTTTGGCATTTGAGATACGGGCATCTTAATATCAAAGGGCTGCAACTTCTCAAGCAAAAGAATATGGTGATTGGACTCCCAAAAATTGAAGCAAAAACTCAAGGTTGTGAAGGATTCATATATGGCAAAATGCATCGACTTCCCTTTCCAAAAACATCTTGGAGAGCTAGAGAACCTTTAGAGCTTGTTCATACGGATATTTTGGGTCCTTTGAGGACTCTCTCTCTTGGAAGCAAAAGGTATTTCATTTTATTTGTCGATGACTACACAAGGATGATGTGGGTTTATTTTCTAAGTGAAAAGTCCGAGGCTTTTCCCGCATTTCTCAAATTCAAATCTCTAGCGGAAAAACAATCTAGTCATCAAATCAAAACCCTTCAGACAGATCGTGGAGGAGAGTTTATTTACACTCCATTTATGGAGTATTTCCAAGATAATGGTATTCAGAGGCAGCTCACTATTCGGAGGAGCCCCCAACAAAACGGGGTAGCCGAGCGAAAAAATCGCACCATTGTTGAAATGGCTAGAAGTATGATGATCGGCAAAAGTCTACCCAAAATATTTTGGGCGGAAGCGGTACACACAACTATTTATATTCTGAATCGATGCCCAACAAAGGCCGTTCGAAACCGAACACCGTTTGAAGCTTGGCACAAGAAAAAGCCCTTAGTTGATCACTTGAATATTTTTGGCAGCATTGCATATTCTCATATCTCTACTCTAAATAGAGATAATTTTGATGAAAAAAGTGAGAAGCTTATTTTCATTGGCTATAGTGATAAGTCAAAAGGTTATTGCCTTTACAATCCTATAACTTGCAAGCTCGTGGTTTCAAGAGATGTTATTTTTGATGAAATGGGATCATGGAGTTGGGAAGGAAATTCGTCCAAATTGATATCTCAAGAGGAGTTCTACGATGCACCAAATTTTGAGGATGAACTCGGTCATGTTAGTCCACCTCAAAGTCCAAATCCTCGCCCACCAAGATCGCCAGTTTGAGATGAAAGTTCAAGTTCCGATTCGCCGATTAAAAAGACTCGATCCTTAAGAGAAATTCTTGAGACATCTGAATTTTCTCTCTTTACCTGCGAACCTCAAAGTTTTGAAGTCGCAGTGAAGGAAGAAACATGGAGAAAAGCTATGCAAGAGGAGATTGCCATGATAGAAAAAAATAAAACTTGGGAATTGGTGGATATGTCGAAACACAAAGATGTTATAGGGCTGAAATGGACTTTCAAAACAAACTATAATGAAGATGGAAGCATACAAAAACACAAGGCTATGCTTTTAGCGAAGGGATATTCTCAACAACCGGGAATTGATTTCAATGAGACATTCTCACCGGTTGTTAGAATGGAGACTATCAGGGTTGTTCTTGCTCTTGCAGCGCAGTTGGAGCTTCAGGGATTCAAACTTGATGTCAAATCAGCTTTCCTTAAGGGAGAGCTTGAAGAAGAAGTTTATGTAGAACAACCTGAAGGATTTGGAGTGAAAGGGAAAGAAGATAAAGTGTATCGCCTCAAGAAAGCACTTTACGAACTGAAGCAAGCTCCAAGAACTTGGAATAGCAAGATTGACGGCTATTTTCTCAAGAATGGATTTCATCGAAGTCCTAATGAGCCCTCTCTCTATGTGAAGGAGCAAGATCATGATTTCTTGATTGTGTGCATCTACGTAGATGATCTTATCTACACTGGGACCAATGTAAGGTTAGTTGAAGATTTGAAGCGAAGAATGATGAATGAATTTGAGATGACTGATTTAGGAGTCATGAAGTATTTTCTTGGAATACAAGTGAAGCAGTCCAAAGGAGAAATCTTTATTTCTCAAGAGAAATACACAGAAGATCTTCTAAAGAAATTTCATATGGAGAATTGTAAATCAATTTCAACTCCTATGGCAGCAAACGATAAGTTGAGGAAATATGACGGAGCAAAAAAAAATAGATGCAAAACTGTTTAGGAGTCTTATTGGTTCACTAATTTGTCTCACAAACACAAGTCTGGATATTGTTCAAGCCGTGAGCATGATCTCAAGGTTCATGAATGAACCAAGTCAACTTCATTTTGTAGCAGCTAAAAGAGTCATGAGATACTTGCAAGGAATAAAGAAAATAGGCATCAAATATGTAAAAGAAAATGAGAGCAAGTTGATTGGTTATAGCGACAGTGATTGGGGTGGTTCGTTGGATGACAGAAAAAGCACTTCAGGTTATTTATTTTGTCTCGGAACTAATGTTGTTTCATGTAGTTCAAAGAAGCAAAAAACAATAGCGTTATCATCCGCGGAAGATGAGTATATTTTTGTTACAGATGCAACTTGCGAAGCTATTTGGTTGAGACGATTACTAGCATATTTGAAACAAGTTCAAAAACAGCCCACACTAATTTATTGTGACAATATGTCTACGAGAGCAATGACAAAAAATCCGGTGCTTCATTCGAGAACAAAATACATTGAGTTGCGACATCATTTCATCCGAGATTTGGTGAAATCAGCTTGGAATTCATTGGAACGAATGAGCAACCTGCAGACTTTCTGACCAAGGCGATCTATGTCGAGAAATTTCAAAAGGCATGAGACATTCTCAAAATTGCAAATTAAGAGGGGGTGTTGGAAACGTAATTTGCAATTAATATCTAGATTCATAAATTACAATTATACATGCATTTGTCCATTAATGTACTAGAGTAGGAGAAGCGTATCTATTTAATGTTGGTTCATGAGTTAGGCTAGATACATGTTAAATCTTATCTATAAATACCCATGTAACTCAAGCCATTTGAATCAATTCAAGTCACAAAAATTTACAATATAATATATTCTCTTCTACAATCATAAAAAAGTGCAGCAACACTATATTACGTATAATTTCGAGCATTCGATATTTTTATTCGTTGTTGCAATCAATCCCCAACAACCTTGTCATCTAATGTATTATTCTCCATTTTCAACCAAAATGCATGCAACATAAAATGAGTAGATGACCCTCTAGCTACTTGAAGGAAGAGAAGAGAAGAGAAGAATGAAAGAAAGTGTCTTAGTGAATTTATTTTAAGTTATTGAAATTTCGAAGGAACTATTATAAGAAAACTTTGATAAAAAGTTGCATTCTCTTGTAAGCTTAATTTGCTGCCAATTACAACCAAAAACTAATTTAATTACAATTAAATGCGGTAAAGATTTTTTCGTTTACGTATAAACAAAGAATAGTGAAGTTTTTCGAGGTAAAATATGTAATTAAAAAGTGATTCGAAATATGTGTAGTTAAAAAGTGATTCGGAAACATGTTATTTATAAATTTATTTGAAGCGAGTTTACCTAAATTGTCGCTTTAACATTTATATTATAAAAAGTTAACAAGTGCATTTGAACTAATGTTAAACATCATTTCTGAGATTAAATATTCAATTTATAAAATAAATTAACTATATTTATTATTTTTTTAAATTATATTGTTTCTAAAGCATACCATCTTTTATGTTTTAAGAAATTGCGTTTCAATGTACGCATGAATATGCAAGATATTCACAAAACTTATATGCAATGCTTTGATATGATTATTTAGCACTGTTCTGTATTGATAAAAGTTGATGAGATGTGTGGTTCAAATATTATGGACCTCATAAAAAATATTATTAAGATTAGATGTTGATTTTGAATTAGATTAAATGGGGTTTTCCCCTCCCGTCACGGGGAGGGGAAAAAAACCCGTCCCCTCACAGGGGGGTGGGCAATAGGGGTGGCCGGCTCCCTGTAAGGGGTGGGGAAAATGTTCCCCTCCTCGTCACGGGGAGGGGTACGACCCTCTTAGATTAAAATTTAAAAAAGTAGTGATAACAATCATGGACATAAGCCAAATTCAACATATTTATACAAGTCAATTCATATAATTATGAATCATTGAATCAGCTAAACAAATTGAAATTTTAGAAGGGTAAAAAGGGTTTATTGATGGAAGTTTGAGTGGTTGGCCTTGATCTAATCCCTAAATTTAGCAAAAGATGAACCTGTGAATCACAAATGCAAGCCAACTGTAATTGAAGGCTTATTTTTTACATAAAGATATTAAAAGCCTGACATTTTACCAATGTTCCATTCATCCATTCAATGACTTAATTCCATCAAGAGAAAGAAGGCACTGGCAACTGCAGGTGGTTGTGCGGTAGAGTTGGTGGCGGGCTGCCGTCGATCGATGGTGGTTATTGGTGGCAATGGAAGGCCGGGATGCACCAGCACGTAAGGTGATGGTGGTTGTGGACCCAACACGTGAATCAGCGGCAGCTCTTCAATACGCTCTCTCACATGCTTTGATAGAAAAAGACACCCTAATTCTATTCCACGTTGAAAACATTAATGCATGGAAAAATCCCTTTGGTTCATTTTTTAGAAAGCCCTCCACCGGCTCAGGTGGCACCACCGGCGCCTCTTCCTCCTCATCATCTTTGGAAGCTAGTGGAGGAGTTGTGGACTTTCTTGAAGCAATGAAGCATGCTTGTGAAATTGCTCATCCAAAGTTAAAAATTCTTGTAGAGAAGGCGGACATGATGGATGGCAAGGACAAGGCTTCCATAATTCTTGCCCAGACCATAGCTCAAAAAATTGATCTTCTTGTTATTGGGCAGAGGAGGAGTCTATCTAATGCAATATTAGGGTGAGTTTGCTGAACTTCATATATATTTTCTATCTAACCAGGTATTGATATATAGAAGAGGTACAATCAAATTTTATAGACCAATATATGATTAGGTCCGGAAATCCACCACAAGCCTTATTCATTTAGTAATACGCATCATCTTCAAATTAAAATCTGATTTTAGTCATAAGTCAAAGACAACAATTCATTTTAATAACTCATTTTATAGCACTCAGAATTTTTCAATCACACATTTCATTAATTTCTATCAAAATATATTAAAATTTTGATTTTAATTTCCATCTATCATGGACTTAATATAAAAACGACATTCAAGGCATTTTATCTTTTTGACAATAACTACATGAAAATATGAAGAATTCTCAAGAAACTAATAAAGCTTATACATAAAATCATTTTTAAGATTCTTTATCATTTTATTCTGCTAGCCATTTTTCCTTATCTGTCTTTGGATAATCCTAACTATTGTTATCCATTCTTCTATTGAATTTTTATAATGCTCATATTTCATTAAACCCCATTAAATTTGATGAAATAAAGAGAAACTTTATAGCATCTTAGAGTCTGTTTGGTAATGTGAAATTTTTTTATTTTTGTAGGGTTTTTTTTTTTTTTTTTTTAATGGATGTGTGGTTTAAAAATGTTTGAAAGGTAAAAAATGATGGGCTTGATTAAGAATGAATGATTGAGATTGAGTTTGAAAAGTTGTGGTAAAAGTTTTATCACTACCAAACAAGCTCTTAATTAGGTAGGAAAAATTAGACTGTAATCATGTTCAATATTATGTACCAAACATGTAAGTATCTAAGTCACATTCTACCTCTACACCCACAAAATACATGGGCTTCTAAATGTTACTCCAAATCGTTAACGAGCCTGGCCCACAATGACCCATAAGTATAGTGTACGTAAAAGCAATTATTTTTTACTTTAGCATTCAAGTTATAAAAATAATGAAATGCTGACTGAGAATCTCATGAATGTTATTGGATTTGTGATGTTGGTCAGGCATAAACGAGGATCACTAAGAGGGGTAGATACTGCAGAATATTTGATTGAGAAAAGCAAATGCACCTGTGTTGCAGTGCAGAAGAAGGGTCAAAATGCTGGATATCTTCTTAACACTAAAACACAGAGAAACTTCTGGCTCTTAGCATAGGCACCATAAAAGGAAATTCCTGTCAACTTGTTCCAGTTAATGTAATTGTTAATGTGTAATCTGTTTTTAAAGTCAAAAAAATGTCTTTTATTTTGTCTAATCTAATGGCTGTAAAAATAGACAAATGTAGGGTGGATAACATGTCTTGTAATAGGTCAAAAGTCTACTTTTTATATTGTAAAAACTCTGTATTGTTGCTGCAAGAAAAATTAAAATCCTTCTCTCTTCCTCACGTTGTTGCCTTGCTGCTACTCCCTTGATTTTCCCCTGCCCGACTGCCTATTCTTTCTTTCTTTCTTTCTGCTGCATCATCTTCTATTGATATATATCAGTGTTCAGGTCCAATATAACTGTAATAACAGCCAACATTTGTGGTATCAGAGCTTCTAGGTCTGATTCGTTCAGTTGCACTTGCACCAAAGATTTGTAGTTTGGGTTTAAAAAAATGTGTTTGCTGAAAATAAGATGGCAAGCACAAGTGGGAGTTTACAACAGTCATTTGTTCCCATTTTTTATGGGCAAAACTATGATTTTTGGTGTGTGAAGATGAAGACTTCATTTATTAGTGTGGATCTATAGGATATGGTGAATATTGGTTCTGAAGAACCTTAAAATGAAGAAGGTTAACGGCGGCCAAGAAGAAGGAGCTTAAAGAAGCTAGGCAAAGAGATCCAAGTGCTCTTTCAATGTTCCATACGGCAATTACAGATTGAGTGTTTCCAAGAATCATGATCGCAAGCAACGCAAATGAAGCTTCGCAGATTCTATAAAAAAAAAAATATACCAAGGAGACTTGAAGGTAAGAGCAATTAAACTCCAATCTCTTAGAAGATATTTTGAAAATATGAAAATGAAAGATGATGAATTGTTAAGGAATTTTCTGATAAATTCAATGAGATTGTGAATCAAATGAAGTCATATGGTGAGGATATTACAAATACAAAAATGATGGGAAAAAAAAAATTCTAATTAGCTTGTTAGAAAAATATGATCCTCTTGTGGTTGTGATTGAAGAAACTAAAAAATTAGAGTTAAAAGTTGGAGAATTGATGGGTTCTTTGAAATCATTTGTGCAAATGTTGAATCGACGTTCCAAAAAATCAATAGAGAGTGCATTTCAATCTAGATTCAATGTTGTATCCAATAGCCATGTGAAATAGCTCCAAAATTATGAAAAAAAGTAGAGATGGAAGTAGGGTAAGAAGAAGAGGAAGAAATCCAAGAGGTAGAGGTAAAAACAATTTTGAAAGGAGATTTAGCAGAGAAGATCCATCACAAAAGTACAAAATTTTCAAGAGCAGCAGCCAAGATGAAAATGAATGTTGGTTTAAAGGGAAGCCAGAATGCTACAATTGCAAGGGATTTGGACATATGCAAAAAGATTGTAGAGTACTCAATAAGTCGATAGTGTAGCCGAGAAGGAGGGTGAATAAAGTTTATTTTATGCTTCTGTTATTGCATCAAAACCAACAAATGAAACATGTTTCTCAAGTTCAAATTGCTCCGATGAAACTCAATGGTATTTGGATAGTGGATGCACAAATTGCATGACTTTAAATGAGAGAATCTTTGTTGATATGGAAGATTGAAATTCAAAAGTGAAATTGAGAAATGAATATGCAGTAAATGTGAAGGGAAAAAGAAAAATTGGAGTCCATACAAAGAAGGGCTCTAAACTTATTCGAGACATCATGTATGTACCATACTTGGATCAAAATTTGCCAAGTGTTAGACAACATCTCTGTTTCTCGATGACAATGATTGCATTGTTCTTGATAAGAAAGCTAGAAAATCGATCAAAATTCCCTTCATTTTTTGTTGCCAGATGAAAAAATCTCATTTCCTATTGTAAGTCCCTAAATCAAAACGTGCATTCATTCTTGAACACGAGTTGAACAAGAAATCACAAATTGAACATGATCACGAATTGACAATTTATCATAAGTAATCTTAGAGTCAGAAGAAATATAACAAGATTAGCAAAACGCAATAAACATGAATTATGCCAATACACAATCAAAAGACCGAACAAACAATTATAAGCTACACATTTTATAACACTTAAGCAAATAAGACAATTATAATTTGAATTCTAGCAACGGGCAATGGTTACATGTTCATGGTAACCTTAATCCTAATGACTAACACATATGATGGTGTCAAAAATAACAAACTGCTTGAAGAAACTGTCGTCGAAAAACAACTGACGCGCCGTGATAAGTGTGCTTTACTCACTTATTTTGGTCTTAAATTGATATTTTAATTGAAAAATTGAGAAAAATTTCTAGTTATAATTTGTATTTATCTTGTACAATTAGGTGCAAGCTCAATTGGAAAATGCATCACTTAATATCTACTCTTTTCTTGTACTTTCATAGACGCTCACAATGTGTTTGGTGAAATGCCTCATTGGAGAAATTTGTATTCAATTGATTGGAGGCTTCAACACAAGTTTGGGGGTGAATTGTTGGTGTTTGCCATGAGATTTTCACATACCCAAAACTACTTATGAGTGCCCCTACCACTTATTGGGATGTCTAGTAGCTTCATTCCTCTTACTTTGATTTTATTTTACACATTGAGGACAATGTGCATTTCAAGTTTGGGGTGGTTTCTTATCGTGTAATGACATGTTAGATATCATTGCCTGTCAAGATTACTTGATGTTTAAAATTGTTATTGATTAATGATTTATGACCAATATGCTACTTGTATCTATTTTTATAAAATGCTTGTCCATGCGAGATCCTATTTACCTTGAGCACAATAGTCATGATTGATTGTTGGTGAGGTTTGTGAATTTGAAGGGTGAAGAGGTTAATAAAGTAGAAAAACTAGGTTGTGAGCTTGTATTTTAATTTTTATCAACCTATCCAATTTTTTTCTAATACTCTAAATCTCTTGATCCTATTGTGCGATATGTTTGGGGGTGGATGACCCGGTGAAGGAGATGGTCTAGACGTGTGTTGATTCCATGCATGTTGAAAATAAAATATTTGTGAGGAGTGTCTTTTGCCAAGTATAAGCTAGGTAATGACCATATGCTAGAGATCTAAGCCCATTTTAATTACTGCATTGCCTTATCTTGGAGACTTTTTGACTCGAATGATTAAGCCCGTAGGAGTATCTTAAAACTTGTTGCCTTAAACTTTAAACTTGGGAGTCACCAGCCTAAAGCTCGCTACATGGGTCAATTAAAAATTTTAATGAGTAGGGTATACAAAAAAAAAAAAAAAAAAAAAAAAAATCAGTACTGCATTTGCGTAATAAGTCTACCTCATTTCGTAGCCTTTTTTACTCGAGTTAATAAGTACGATGGGGTATTTCAAAACCCGGTACCCTTTGATCGTAAAACAATAGGGGAGCTACTGACCTAAAGCTCTTTACATGGGTTAATTAGAAATCATGCATTTGGAAAGAAAATGACAAGACCGAAGAGTAATTGAGCCGAAAGAAGAGCCAATTTAATGCCCAAAGACCGAATGAAAGAAATCGGAAATTTTAAGGACTCAATTGCAACATTCCAAAAAGATGGAGGACTTGAAGTGCAAATATTTCAAGGGTATATTTGTAATAAATTCAAAATGTGGGGACTTAATTAATCAACCATGAAAGATGGAGGACTGGAGTGCAATTAAAAGGGAAAAAAAAAGAATTTATTTGCAAAAACCATCAGTTCAAGCCATGCGGCATAGGCCACATTTTTTGATTTTTTTTATTTTGACTTAAGGCCTTGTTTGGCTCAGTTTTGGGCACGTTTTTGGGGATATTTTAGGTCAAAATTTTGGGAGTATAAATAATCCCACTTCTCCATTTCAAAAAAACACAATTCATACTATAAACCTTAGCCTCTTTTCTTTCTTTTCTTTTCTTTTCTTTTCTTCTTCTTTGTTTTTCATTCTTTGTTTTATCTAGTTTTAGTTTAGTTGTTAGTTTTTATTTCAAAGTTCTAGTCACCATTGAAGTAAGGAAACAAGATGTGAGGTTTAGATTCAAAGCATTGTTGAAGGAATTTTGGAGTGAAAATTAAGGGAAGAGATTTATTTCATTATCTTATATTTTAATCTTTGATTTCTATATTTTGTAATGTATTTTTATAAACCTCAACTTTTTTGCAATATTTATACAATGGGCTAGTTTTTTTTATGTTGGGATGATTGATGTAGCTTAACTTAGTTTAAGTAATTTTAATGTTTGTTTATTAGTTTTGGTCTTATTTCATGTTTATTTGGTATTGAGATTATTCTATGTGTTTGATTGATCACGAAATATATGTTTTGTGAAGTGTGTATGATAATCAAGATATATTGTGCATTTTAGACCAAATAACAAATGCTCTAGTTTCTTGTCAAGGATAGAGATATACCTTAAATCATAAATGATCCATGAGCTATTTTCACAAAGAGTTAATGCAATTGATTGAGTTTTAATCGATATAAAGATATAGTATGTTAAACCAATTGATTAGGGTTAATTACACTAGAGAGGTAATTATCCAAACTTGAAAAATCGGGTCTAACATTGTAAATGAGTAATTTATTAATTTGGATGTGTGAGAAATTACTTAAGCGAGAGTTAAGTGAAATCATGAATCACAACTATTTTATCTTCCATTTTCCTTATTTTAATTTAGTTTAATTAGTTTCTTTAATTTAGAAATTTACAAAAATTCATCGCTTTAATTGTGTGTTTAATTTGTTAAGATTAAATTAACTGGAGTGTAATTGAGTATACATTCCTCGTGGGATCAACAATCCGGACTCAGAAAGTCCACTTTATTACTTGTACGCGATTCATGCGCTTGCGGTACACACTTTTAGCGAACACGCCGCCACGCATCATCACCCAAAAAATTCGTCGAACCAGAATGATCGCCTCGACTTGCTAAGCACAGTAGTTGTTTCAAATTCTCTACCAAGTTTATCATTTGGCCAGAAATTCTGGACTATTTTTCTATCAATTTTTGGTTCTATTTCTGCTCATTTTTCTCATTGATTTCTTGCCCAAATCACAGCCAGCCTTGCTCTGATACTATGTTATTGTTGATCCTCTTGAACACCAAAGCTCTTCATAATTGATACCGAACTTCAAGCTCGACTCCACAATTGATACTTGTTGATTGCTCCGCTATACTCTAACACAAAAAAAAGGATTAAGGGATATGAACACAATATCACAACAAGGAGAAGAATGTGTTATCAAGCAAACCAGTTTGTACATAACTCAAAAAGTTGGCAAAGAACAAGCTTTTGGACTCTTGAAGAATACCTTATTGTCATAATGGCTGACGGTTCAAAACGTTGTGTTCACTGATTAACTAAGTAAGTTAGATAGATTCTTGCAATGGAAGGTTCCAAGAGAAAGCTACCTATCTGGATGTGTTATATTTCAAATTGTATTCTTCTACTATCTTCAGTTGTGCATGACATTTGCATGGCTTAGTGAATAGGTGCATGGAGTGATGAATGGGCATACTCATTTGAGGACATAATCTGGACCATTAGATCTTGATCCAACATATCGAGAGAGAGAGAGAGAGAGAGAGAGAGAGAGAGAGAGAGAGAGAGAGAGAGAGAGAGAGAGAGAGAGAGAGAGAGAGAGTGAGTGAGTGAGTGAGTATAAATTAGAATTGATTTGGTGTGAAATAGGGTACCCTAGATTTGATTTTTTCACACCAAATCAATTCTAATTTATACTCTCTCTCTCTCTCTCTCTCTCTCTCTCTCTCTCTCTCTCTCTCTCTCTCTCTCTCTCTCTCTCAATTCTGGTTTAATAAATTTCTGCGAAATTTTTTTTTTTTTTAATTTTCTAAAAGCTCGGTTTTCCATTCATTCCTACAAGTCTCAATTCTGCTTTAATAAAGTTCTGTGAAATTTTTTTTGGAATTATCTAAAAGCTCGATTTTCCATTCATTCCTACAAGAATACAAGTCAGGCTCCGGTTCGACCGAGCAAGATGGGTATAGTGCAGTATCAACTTTGAAAGAGACATTGTATCTTGAGAGACAGACATCCTTCGATCCTATTGACACCTTTAGATCTGAACGAAACTAAATTGATTGAGCATAGCACAGACGTTGATAATCTAATAGGACCTTAACGGTACAACAATATGTAATAGGACCTAAGCGACTATGAACATTATCTAACTAATGTTTTCTTTGTACAATTGGGGGAAAAAATATCGAAATCTTCGAGTAAAGATTGAGATTAATAGTTCAGAAACTTGTGAGCTTGTAGTAACAGTTGCTTCCATTAAGAAGGATCTGATAGCCTTTTCCACCTGAAATGAAGAACCAGAAACTCCCCCTTCCTCTCAACCCAAACAGATTCCTCTGCGGGTTCTTCAACTTTGGTCCCGGATTCATCCTGAACCAATTAAACATAGAATGACTCCATTAACAACAATGTAAATGACCAAAATCATCCCTAATAAGAATTCGAATTTGTGAATGATTTCTTCGTGTGCAAAACGATGCATAAATTCAAGAACACAATCGATCAAGGAATAATGGAGACCTTGAGATTGTTTTTAGTATTGTTATCTTCAGAGCAACTATCTTCGTGTTTGCCTTCTTCACCTTCGTCCAGGACTTGATTCCACCGCGGCTCATCTCTTTCAGCCTCTCCGTTATTTTCTTAAACCTCTACAAAATTTACACAGACTGATAAGTGTCCTTTACACACTTATTTTGTTTGGGGACTCAATTGCAACATCTCAAAAAGTTGGAGGACTATATATGCAAATATTTCAAGGGCATATTTGTAATAAAAATCAAAATTCAAGGACTAAATTGAAGAAAACCAAAAGATGAGGGACTTGACTTGCAAATTATTCTAAAGGAAAAAAAAAGAAAAAAAAAAGAAAAAGAAAAAGAAAAAAAAAAAAATATATATATATATATATATATATATATATATAAACAAAAAGGCATGGGCAAGTTTTGCGAGCGCCCATCAAATTGGGTAGTTGTTTTTTAAACTGCCCACGCGATCGCATGGGAGTGGGAAAATTTTTGCCCAATCGGATTTTAATTTCCGATTTTATTATTTACGCCTTATATCGCGTTTGACTAGGTTTGAACGCGTTTTTGGGACCTTTTTAGGTCTGATTTTTTGGGGTATTTATACTCTCACTTCTCTCTTCACAAAATCTCAATTTTTCACTCTCAAACCCTAGCCTCTTTATCTCTTTTCTTTTCGTTATTTTTGCTTTAGTTTTTAATTTAGTTTGTAATTTATTTTTTGATTTCAAGTTGCTAATACCCATCGGATCAAAGAAGCAAGAAGTAAAGTGGAAATACAAAACAAAGTTCAAAGAATTCTTGGAGCAAAAATCAAGGGAAGTGTTGTATTTCCTTTATCTTGTATTTTTTTCTTTAATTTCTATACTTTGTGATGTATTTCCATAACCCTTATCTTCTGTGAAATATTTATATAATGGGCTAGTTGTTTTATATTGGGATAATTGATGTAGTTTAACTTAGTTGAAGTAATGTTTGTTTATTAATTTTTAGCTTATTCCATGTGTGTTTGTTATTGAGATTATTCCATGTGTTTGATTGATCATCAAATAGATGTTTTTTGAAGTGTATGATAATCGAGAGATATTGTGCATTTTAGACCAAATAACAAATGCTCTAGATTCTTGTTAAGGATAGAGATATAACTTAAGTCCTAGATGATCCATTGAGCTATTTTCACATAGAGCTAATGCAATTGGTTGAAAAATTGGGTCTAACATAATAAATGAGTAATTTATTAATTTGCACGTGTTGAGAAATTACTTATACGAAAGTTAAGTGAAATCATGAATCCCAACTATTTTATCTTCCATTTTCCTTATTTCAATTTGGTTTAAAGTTAGTTTCTTTAATTTAGAACTAGTGAATCACCCGTGCGATGCACGGGAAGTAATGTCTGAGTAAAGAAACAATTATTCGATAATATATGATCCACTGATTAATATTAAATGAAATTAACAAATCAAATGTTACATCATTAAATGTTAATTTCGCGTTATTACCAATTGCCCCGCTCCGTTATTATTTCCTTCATGGATTCCTCTCGTAAACCTTAACACAGAAGATGAATTTATTTACCCAAAAAAATTTTGTCTTCAAAGTTATGACCATTACTCTAAGCAGTCACCGATGTGACGGATCTTTACCCTATGTGTCGCAAAATTAGAAAACACATGGATGTATTCCACGATAAATTCGAACCCTATCATGGATCTAAGATTTATGAAGAAATCTCATTCACATATTGTAGCTACTATAATTTTTTTCTTATTTGGTTAGTTTTCTATGATGACTGAAAACTTCTTGATTTATGATTTAAAACCTAGCTTCTCTATTTTTCCATAGATTAAAATATTTTGACTTTAAAAATCTGGACCAAATTAATTTATTTTTTAAAAACAAAATTAAATAAAAAGTGTACATCTGTATTTTCGGTTCAGATTTCACATTGATATATAACTTGAAGTTTTTTCACAAAAAAATCATTTAAAATATATATTTCTTAAACCAATTATTTAATAAAAAATTTCACCACCAATCTAAATTTTCTACCATTCTTAAATTAGTTTTTTCTTTTCAAAAATAATTTCAACTATTTGAAACTGTCCCATGTAAAATTAATAAAATTTATCTTTTATATAATTTTAGGATCTACCATATTTTAAATATAGAATAGAAAAAATATAATTACACGGAGCATTAGCTTTTTCACTTTTGCTGCTCTATTTTTTCTCGTAAATTTCAAACCAAAAGCTGTTATACTTGCATCTTCATCCATTTTGCTTTAGTACGGTCCTTATGTTTGATTGATAAAATATACCAACACCGTTTCTTAAGCCTCTGTTTGGCAAAAATGTTTTTAAACATGTTTTTAAAAACACAACTTTTCAAACCACTTTTTAATCACAGATATTTTCTCTCTCCATTTTTTAACCACATATTTTACCTAGAAAACATCAAAAATATGTTTTTAAGTACAAAATTTTTAACAAATAGAGCCTAATTTATTTTTCATAGAGTAGATTTTTCTATCAGGATATGTTTTTTATATAGCACATCACATTTAGAAAACAAAACAATATGTATTACCATTTGAAAACAAACACAATATGTAATTGGAAACAAAACAATCTATAATTTGAAAATAAAACAATAAAAAAAAATATTGATTATTATTGTAATGTCAAAACAATAACCTCTTAAAGAACTTGAGAATGTTGTTTAATTTGTGCTATTTTTTTAAAATCCAAATACTGAAAAATGTTTTGATGTTTAATAAAATTTATGCATATTATTTGACTCGTATATCAACTGTTGCTATCTACTTAAACTATTTTAAGTTTAAATGCAGGATTACTATAGATGTTTGAACCATATATAACAACTCCATGCATATTCATTTAATCGTATATCAATTATTAAAATCCTTTTAAACTGTTTGTTTTTAGTTTTTATGCATGATTGTTATAGAATTTATGTTATTTAAATGGTAAAATATATACTAATTAATCAAGTGGACACCTTGTTTGTAGTTAAATATCATTTTTACAGTTATGAAAAAAAATCATGATAGAACAATGTAAGAAAATAGCAGCAATACACATGATATACGATAGATAGAATTCGTGCAAAAAAACTCAAAAATTGGTGGAAAAAAATAGTAATGATAAGAAGCACAGGTAAAATTAAGTAGATATATAGTCTTCTTATAGTTGAAATTTTTTTGACCCTCAATATGTATGAAGTGAATACTATAATTAATTTTGAAAAAAATTCTTATAGCCTTCTTATAATTGGAAAATTTTGAAAAGCAAACATATACATATATATCTGTGTGTGTGTGTGTGTGCGCGCATGTGCGCGCACGGGCGCTAAAACCGAGGTGATTGAATTTTAGTAATCAAAGTACTAATATTGGAAATAGTGCAACAGTGAAGTCAAATAATAATAATAAAAAAATCTGGTTAAAAAAAATGTATATAAACTCTCTTTTGGGCAATCACTTTTGACGGGAAATATGTAATGGGACCCGCATTAGCTAAGCTACTTTTATATATAATATAGATATAAATTTTCCAAAACCAACTTTTAATTGTATATTTCATTTGTTAAGATTAAATTAACTTGAGTATATTAGAGTATACATTCCTCGTGGGAACGACAATCCGGACTCAAAAAGTCCACTTTATTACTTGTACAAGACCCGTGTGCTTGCGGTACACACTATTTTAGCGAACAAGTTTTTGGCCGCCGTTGCCGGGGAATGTTTTTAACATTGATTATTACATTAGTTAATTTTAGTATTAACAATTTGTAATTATTTTTGTTTTATGTTTTATTTTATTACTTTTGGTTAACTACCACAATTCTAATATGTCTTGTGTTTGTTTTTTTTTCTATGCTTATTTGATTCTAACATTGGCAAAATAGGAAAGGAATTGCAATAAACAATCTCAATATGGGTGATGAACACATGCTTGGAGAATATTCGAGTTGTGAAATTTGTTACATGATGCATTGTAATGGCAATGTTTGTATTCGGGCAATAACTTGCATACGTCAAAACTTATTGGGTTTAGACAATATTTAAAATGTCGAAAACAAGTAATTGACACATAGGATGTGAGTTATATGCTCTTGGGAGATTGTGTTCCGGATGATTGGGATAATGACATCACTCTTCTAGGAGATGGTCTTCCACTATTGAATGAGATGGTACTTGTAAAATATTACAATGAACTTGCCAAGTTTGATGATGATGATATGCTTATGGGAGATTACATGTATTGGGAAGGATTTCAAATGTGGGGGTATAATCCACTCTTGGGGATTAATATGAAAAACTTGACATTGTCCATGGATTTAAATTTTGGATCGGTCATTCAATCCAAGGAAGTATCAACTAATGGATATGAGCTTGAAAAGAATACAATTTAATCACACAAGAATCACATGAGGAAGTGGCAATTTATGATGAAGAGATCAAATCAAAATTTTTCAACTTCACTGATTGTCCAATAATTGAGTTTACGATTAAGCCATTTGAGGAGGTGCAAGTCTATTTAGTTTTAGTTAGAATTGGATGGAATAAGCAAGTCCCATGACTTTGGAAAGGGCAAGGTGCAAGTGTTTCGAACAAATGAAGAGTGGAGCAACGTTAAAATAAGCAAAATGGGCAAGGCTTCATAAGCTATGTTTAGAGTGCCATGAAATGTTTATGCAGAGAGACGAGCTAATAACTTTAAAATAAGCGCTTAATGGGAGGCAACCCATTCTCTATCATTTACTTGTTTTATTTTTTTTACATTTTATTTACTTTCTTGCAAATAAGTTGGTTGGGCCCTAGTCTCTATCTTCCATATTTATTTTCCTCGAGTTAGGTAGTGTGAAATAGCTCCAATGCATTCTCATTTAATTCTAGCATGCACTCATATCACTTTCAAAGTCAAATATTTGCTTAAAAGTCATTTTTAAATCACTTGGTGCATATTGTATTTTATCTTCAAGTGTTATTTAACATTGATGTGGATGGGCAAATTATATGGGACTTATGAGTTAGAATTGAGATGTTGAATGTAATTTAATTTTTTTGGTTTTTCACCACTTAATATCTACTATTTTCTAGTGTTTTCATAGGATGCTCATAAGGTGTTCAACGAAATGCCCCAATGGAGAAATTGTGTTGAATCGATTGAAGGCTTCAACACGAGTTTGGGGGTGGATTTTTGGTGCTTGCAATGAGATTTTTCACATGCCAAAGACTACTTATGAGTGCCCTTACCACTTCTTGGGATGTCTAGTAACTTATTTCCTCTTACTTTGATTTTATTTTACACATTGAGGACAATGTGTGTCACCACCCATCTCAAATCACCCTACTGGACCTGAAACGTGACGTGTGCCGATGATGGATGCCAACTAGACGTCGGGCCCACCATTAAGGCAACCTTGACTTTTCTTTGAATTTCAGTATTTCCTTTTAAATAATTTTGATCCCATAGGAATTTATAAAAAAATTGACAGTCTCCTCTATAATATTAGCTTAACCAACCCGTAAAACCATCAAAAATCCTCAAATAACCAATCATAAACAATTATATCACTTTCCAAATCTTCCAGGCAAGACAATTGACAAAATAAAATAATTACAATTTTTAGTCCACTTCTTTATATACAACTCAAAATACATCATCACCGAACACATTCCTAACAAAGTTTATAGCTTCTATAGGATAACTACATATATCCAATGTAGATGCCTAGAATATAACTTCTAAGAGCTTACCAAAGTAACTCCTGCAAATGAAAATGTTACAAAGCTCCTTGATAGCTGAAAAGGCTCCTCTATGCTGCTGAAATCTTATTTTCCACTGTAAAGGTGGGGAAAAAACATGAGCTTGTGACTCAGTGAGTGGAATTTCTGAAATAAATTTATTTTGTAAACCATTTTTGAAAACATAATTTATTTCATAATGCTTTTGCAACTTGAAATCAAAACATAATTGCGAACAATAATTGTTGATAAGGATCGTAGAATAATCATCTATAGCATAATTGAAAAACTGTAATAGATAAGAAACTACATCAAAAGGTACCCAACTAAATCATATGCTAAAACTGGAATCTATAACTAGTCATATGCGCGTAGACTACTGAGCACCTCCGTACCCGACCTAAAGCCCCTCTGGGTACAAAAGTGGATCCCAAAGACCTCATATGTGCACTCTTATGCACAGGTCACAGGCCACCTCCATGACAGAGTCTTAAGATCTCAAATAATATCCGCTAGTACACGGGCCCAAGGCCCCCTCCGTTCACTAGCACAAGAACAGATAACCACATCAGGTACTTCTGATGATTTTGGAATCATTCACACTCAACTTGACTAATCATACTCGTAAATTATAAAACATGGTAAAAGAGCCATCATGATAAAACAAGCGTAATTATAAAACATTTATTTTAGCAAACATGCTTATCGTATAATCATGCTGAAAGCCATTGATTTCAAAATCATTTGTAACTTGAAGAAAATCAATGTAATAGAAAACTTGCATAACGTAAATTCTTTAATGTTTTTAAAAGAATAATTTTTCCACTCACAAAGCTATCAATTGGAATCTAGCAGGCCATAGGCTTGATCCAATCTCCACATCATCTCCAGAATAACAAATATAAATCTCTTGTATCAAAATCAATCATATCAAACCATTAAAAATTGACTAATAATAACTTAATTATTTTACATTCTTCTCTTTGCTATAATTAAGGAAATATATACTTTATGATTTTCTTTTCTATCAAAATCCATAATTCCCAGATCGGGATTAATAATTATAAATTCCAATCAAACTCTCTTTTAGTCCTTGTTCCCTATTTTTCATCTAATCACATGCCCTTACTTATTAAATTCTCAAAATACTTCACGTTTGGCACACATAAAAGATTCTATCATTTGAAAATGTACTCATTTGTTTCCATATATTAATATTAATGACCCATTTCCATAATCAAAAGTATGATATCATGCACAATTATCATATAATACCCATTTCCTATCACTAACCTTTTCTTCTTATTTAATTTTAACCCCTTAATCTACACTTATATATACCGCAAATCAAGTATTTAGAATTACATAATCATACCAAAATCAAAGATCAAGGTACTAATTTAAAAACTCATTTCATAAGTAAATCAACTTAACCATCAAAATTTGCATACACAACTTCTTGGCATTCTTTTAGTTTAGTATCTCAAATACACATCAATGAAACTTAATACTAGGCAAACTTCAAATTTAAGCCAATAATCCAAAAATCCCAAATTCAATCTCAATCTAAAATGGGTAATTCGTACTTACCTCTTAAAATCGAAGTTGGCCACGAGATCAACCCTTCATCTTCCTCTTCTCCTTTTTCCCTTCTTCTTTCTTTCCCTTTTCTTCTTTTCTTTCCCACGATTTTTGCTGCTTCTCGGTCCTTCTCGTAAGCTCTTTGTTCCTCTCCACCCAAAACCATGAGAAATGGGCTCTAATATCTATTTAATTGGCAATTTATATAAGTGTAATACCAAGTCAAGTCCCCAAACTTGCACATAATATAAGATTTAGTCCTTAAAAATCTTAATAATAGAAACTAAGTCCTTAAATTCCTTATTATATTATCTCTAGTCTTCAAGTATATGTAATAACAAAATAAACCCCATGTAATATCATTTGTTCAACTTTAGTCCTCATATAACTTTACCATTTGACTTTGACTAAATAATTCCTTGACTTTTTTACTAGTATAAACCGGGTCGTTACAATATGCATTTCAAATTTGGGGGTGATTCTTATTGTGTATTGACGTGTTATATAGCCTTTCCGGCCAGGATTACTTGATGTTTAAAATTGTTATTGATTCATGATTTATGACCAATATGTTACTTGTGTCTATTTCTACAAAATGCTTATCCATGCAAGATCTTATTTACATTGAGTACAATAGTTATGATTGATTGTTGGTAAAGTTTAGGAATTATTGAAGGATGAAGAGGTTAATGGAGTAGAAGAACTAGGTTTGAGCTTGTATTTTTCATTTTTATCAACCTATCAAATGTTTCCCAAAGCTCTAAATCTCTTTATCCTAATGTAGGACAAGTTTGGAGGTAGTCGACCCGGTGGAGGAAACGGTCTAGACGTATGGTGATTCCATGCATGTTGAAAATAAATTTTGTATGGAGTATATTTCGCCAAGTATAAGCTAAGTAATGATTGTATGCTAAAGTCCTAAGCCTATTTTAATTTTTGCATTGTATTACCCTATCTCGAAGCCTTTTCGACTAGAGTAATTAAGCCCGTAGGAGTATTTTGAAACTTGGTGCCTTAAGTTTGAAACTAGGGAGTCACCGGCCTAAAGTTCCATACATGGGTTAATTAGAAAGCTTAATGAGTAGGGCATACACACACTTTGAAAAAAAAAAATGCACTTCATCATTGCATTTGCTTAATAAGTTTACCTCACTTCCTAGCATTTTTGACTCAAGTTATTAAGTCCGTAGGGGTATTTTGAAATCTGGTACCCTTTTATCTTAAAATAATCGGGGAGTTGCCGACCTAAATCTCCCTGCATGAGTCAGTTAGAAAGCTTAAGGGAGTGAGGAATGCACGAGCAGTCATCACGTTAGTTTTTAGAAATCATGTATTTGTATTTGCATTTGCATAATGGCTTAGATTAATAGTGAGTTTGAATTGCTTAGTATAAACTTGAATGTCGAAGCACTCATTTAGTGGAGAGTCGTGCATTCTAGATTTTCGAAATTGTCGGTAAAACACTCCCAAACTAGAGTGGAAAAAAAGAGTGATTTGATAGTACCCTCTAGAATTGCATTCTGGGAGAGGAAAGAAAAATATTTATTTGGGGATAAATGTCACGAGTGGGAAAGGAAAGAATTGACCACTAATGCTGAATTAGTTTTGACTTAAAACCTCTTTACTCATCAATATTCTCGAAACTTAATTGACGATTGAAAGTGACCACACACACACACACACACACACACACACACACACACACACACACCAATCGAACATTGGATAAATTAAACTTATTTTTGATAGCATTATTTGGAAACATAGTTTTGAATTGATTATACAATTATACACTCATGAGTAATTTGCAAGTTATCTAGCGTTGTTGATCTATATTTCATGTTACTTGATTGCACTAGTAGATAATTTTGCTCGAGACGAGCAAAAGCTCAAGTTTGGGGATGTGATACATGTGCTTTACACATTTATTTTACTTTTAAATCGATAATTTAATTGACAAATTGAGTGAATATTTACTTATATATTGTGTTTATCTTGTACAATTAGGTACAACCTCAATTGGAAAGAAAATGGACAAGATTGAAGAGCAATTGAGCCAAAAAAAAGAGCAAATTTGATGTACAATGACCTAATTGTAAGAAATCAAAAGTTTGGGAACTCAATTGCAACATCTCAAAAAGTTGGGGGACTAGATATCCAAATATTTCAAGGGCATTTTTATAATAAAAGTCAAAATCTGTGGACTAAATTGAAGAAGACCAAAAGATGAGGGACTTGGCTTGAAAATTATTCAAAATAAAAAAATAATAATAAAATAATATATATATATATATATATATATATATATATATATAATATCTTCTATATATAAAAGATTGAATAATTGACAATATTCATTCAATTTTAATTAAAAACTATTCATCCAATTTAACTACTTATCCAATTGCAATTAAATAATATTCATCCAATTTAGGCACTATTCATCCAATTAAACACTATGCGAGCAACAATTGGATGCACTATTCATCCAATTAAACACTATGCGAGCAAATTACCCGGATTTTCCCATCAATTTAGGCACTATTCATCCAATTTCAATTAAATTCTATTCATCCAATTGTAATTAAACACTATTCATCCAAATTAGGCACTATGCCGACAATAATTGGATGCACTATTTATCCAATTAAACACTATGCGGGCAAATTGCTCGAATTTTCTATCAATTTAGGTATTATTCATCCAAATAAATTAATGAACTATTCATCCAATTAAACATTTGCGGGCAACAATTGAATTTAATGCACTATTCGGTCAACTATCCAAAGATTACCTTGAACATCTTTATGGAGACCTTCTCATGTTCCTATTTTTATCGTTTTGTGTTGTTTATTGTTTTCGTTAAGTTAATTATGAGGGTTCAAATAAAGTCGTAATAGTAATATCTTAATATTGATGTGAAGCTTTCACACAATACTTTGTTACATTATTTTCGAATTACTAAACTGTAATAAAATTTTAGTCATTTAAAATAATCTATTAGTAATATATTTCATCTTTCATTAATTTTTTCTTTCATTTTCCTTTTTTGTTTGTCTCAAATTATAAGTTACTTTCCTTATTAAGATTATATTAATATCTTAATTTTTTAATATACACATATTTAATATGCATTGTTATTAACACATATAAACTACTAATTATTTAATTAATGCAGGGGTATATTAGGTAAAATATAAGCAAATTTATATGTCCAACATATAATAATTATATTTTTTAAATCTGTGTAAAAATAGAAATGAGTCTATCTTTATGGGATATGGGAGTATCAAACAAAAATTCATTATTCGAAACTTCTCTGATAGGAAAATACTGACAATATGCGTGCAATGGATACACCAAAACTAGTGTATATAAAAACAAAAAGGCATGGGCAAGTTTTGCCTGAGCACCCATCAAATTGGGCAGTTGAAACGCAATCGCGTGGGCAAATTTTTGCTCAATCGAATTTTAATTTCTGATTTTATTATTACGCCTTAGGTCGCATTTGGCTCGGTTTGAACGCGTTTTTGGGACCTTTTATGTCAGATTTTTGTGGATATTTATACTCCCACTTCCCTCTTCACAAAGATCCCAATTTTTTACTCTCAAACCCTAGTCTCTTTATCTCTTTTCTTTGTTTTTGCTTTAGTTTGTAATCTAGTTTGTAGTTTAGTTTTTTATTTCAAGTTGCTAGCACCCATTGGATCAAAGAAGTAAGAAGTAAAGTTGAAATACAAAACAAAGTTCAAAGAATTCTTGGAGCAAAAATCAAGGAAAGTGTTGTATTTCATTTATATTGTATTTTTATCTTTAATTTCTATACTTTGTGATGTATTTCCATAAACTTTATCTTTTGTAGAATATTTATATAATTGACTAATTGTTTTATGTTGGGATGATTGATGTACCTTAACTTAGTTTAAGTAATTTTAATATTTATTTATTAATTTTGAGCTTATTCCATGTGTGTTTGTTATTGAGATTATTCTATATGTTTGATTGATCACCAAATATATGTTTTGTGAAGTGTATGATAATCGAGAGATATTGTGCATTTTAGATTAAATAACAAATGGTTTAGGTTCTTGTTAAGGATAGAGATATACCTTAAACCCTAGATGATCCATTTAGTTATTTTCACAAAGAGTTAATGCAATTGATTGAGTTTTAATCGACATAGAGATATAGTAGGTTAAACCAATTGATTATGGTTAATTTCGATCGAGAGAGGTAATTAGCTAAACTTGAAAAATCAGGTCTAACATAGTAAATGAGTAATTTATTAATTTGCACGTGTTGAGAAATTACTTAAGCGAAAGTTAAGTGAAATCATGAGTCCCAACTATTTTATCTTCCATTTTTCTCATTTCAATTTGGTTTAAATTCAGTTTTTTTAATCTAGAATTTTCCAAAACCAACTTTTAATTGTGTGTTTCATTTTTTAAGTTTAAATTAACTAGACTATATTATAGTATACATTCCTCATGGGATCGACAATTCGAACTAAAAAAATCAACTTTAATACTTGTACGCGACCCGTGTGTTTGCGGCCCACACTATTTTGGCGAACACAGAACATTACCAGTCTTTTTCTTGAAATGTAATTCGTTTCACAATTAAAACGGAAATTAAGAAATATATAACAAGAATTGCAGTGAAGAACAAATTGACCTTTTTATTAGGACTTTCCCTTCTGCTTTGGGGTCGAGAAAACTTTTGGGGCCGAGAAAACTTTCTTGTAGCTCCTGGCCGCGGCGGTGTAGTAGTGGTCACCATCTCGTAATTGACAGTCGGAATGGGATCAGACATTGTCCGGTAGAGGCATGCCAGAACATGTGGCTGTGCCTGAACTAGAGGTGGTGCAGTTTGTTGGACAGAATTTGACTTAGAGCCCTCTTCCAGTCGCGGGTGCAAGATTGGGCCGTGGCCGGTGGAAAATCCTGAGAATTTTGTAGCATTCATGGCGTCAGAGGAGTACTCTGGCTCAGATACAGTACGGCGAATAGGGGACGGTAAAAGGATTGGAAGTGGGAGTTTAGTGAAGCCGGGAAAATGATGGCTAGCGGCGGCACAATGGAGAGTAGCCCTTTTGGTGAATAGGGGACGATGGTGGCTATATTTTGGTGGAGCCGCCGCCACAGTTGGTGCATTTTTCGACTAAGCCACCACTAGAGGTTGTCTTGGAGGGAATGCCGGTGGAATGGTGGAGAGTGGCGGCCGGAGAGAGGTGGAGCATGGAAAGGCAACTGGTGGCGCCAGATTCTAAGCCATAGTCTTCTTCTTGGATTTCTTGGAGGAAATCTTGATCTTGATCATTCATTTTTCCCCCCTGCTATCTTCGAAATTTAATACTACCTCCGTCCCAAAAAGATAGTCTTGCGGTTATTTTCACACATATTAAGAAATGGTAGTTAGTATAGTTATGGTATTAAATTTAATCAATGTTTTCCATTTATACTCTTTATTTCTTATTTATTGTTTTAAGTTGACTCACTTTGTTTCCAACAAAAAATTTGAAAATACAATAGTTAAATAGTTAATGTGCATTGTATCAAGATACATTAAATAAGGGTACATGTGAAAATAAAAAATTTAATACAGACTTAATATGGAAACAAGACTATCTTATTGGGACGGACAAAATAATATACAAGACTATCTTTTTGGGACGAATGGAGTAACCGTTTTTTGGAGGAGAGCTGTGAAATAGGAATAGAGGGTATGTACTTTTATAGCATATACTAGTTTTTCTCAATAAATAATTTATAGTTTATCTTTTCATGTAATAAAGTATAAAATAAAAATTATTAAATTATCAATTTATACATATATATAAGTCATTGATTATAAGTTATTGTAAATAATACGTTATTATTTAAAATAGATAGTATTAAGGTAGATTAAGAAATATTATTAGTAAATCATATTAAATAGAATCTTTTTTTACCCTTATGGTTGTGTAAAACTAAGTAATTTTAATTTTAATGAAAATAATTATTTATATGAAAAATTATTTATTTACCTTTTTATTAATTAAATTGTGATTAAATTTATAATAGGCATTTTCAATTTTTTCCAAATAACCTTTTCTACTGGAGATTTATAAAACAAAATTCCTATAACAAACGGAAGCTCGAGAAGATGTTGAAACTAAATTTCAATCATAAAAATAAATTTAGGTTAGATTTGAACCACCTAGATGTTCTATTTTTTTATTTGATTACGTTCATCATATAAGTGAAGATTGAATATGTATTTATTTATAAATATGTTTCAATAACTTATCTCTTACTGCGTTTGAATAAAAAAAAAAAAAAATTCTTTTAAATGACTCTTATATTAGCGTCCAAATAAATAACTCACTTTATTTATTATTTTGATCATTCGAAAGGATAGTAGTTTTAAAACATATTCATTTTAATTCAACTCATCATCTACCAATTATTGATCATGTTGATTATTTTAATTCGGTCTATACTATTTCCGCCATCAGATTTCTTAATTCAACTATAATATTTTCAAAATCTCGTATTAATAAAAATGATACGTCTACGCTTAAATGAGTTATCGATGCACTGACAGAAAAATAAGTTATATAAACTAAGAACATAAATTTCTAGTACCAATATTTTATCATTAGAAAAATTACAGATAGTTTGTTTTTAATCATCAAATATAATTAATCGTACAAATTTTAGATGATTTAAGGTTGTAATAATTCAATTTTAAGAATTGTAAAAACATAAATAATGAATTAGAATGTGGTAAAATATTGAAAAAATTATCAATAAATGTGTTTTGTAGTTATGATAATATTTATTAAACAACAACATAATTTTTCTTCTTTTCTTAATACTAAATAAATGAAAAAAAAAATATAACAATAACAAGAATATTTTAATGCTATATAATTGAAAAACTATAATAATATGAAATTATATTATAGCATTGTAAATTTTTTAATAGTAAATTCATTATTTAATGTTACTAAATACGGGGTAAGGGTATATTAGGTATATAATTAAAAATCATATATTTAGTAAATTTTAATAAAAATGAATTAAATGTGTGACTAAAATTAATAATTGATTTTGACTTAAAATAAATTTTAATTTTAATTGGTACCAAATAAGTCCCGGCTAAATTTTACGTTTAAATATGGAGCCTTGTAATGTCTACGTTAAATATATTAATTTATTTCATGGGTAAAATAATGGAATGAGGAAGAATGCTATTCAGCATCATACGTTAACCATAACCAATTAATTATGTGACATTTTTAATTGATTTGCTATTTTAATGCAATTTAATTTTAAGATAACAAATCAATTAATGTCATATTATTGATGATCGATAAGCACCATTTATCATCAGCCTCAGAGGTAAATACAAAATTACTCATTTGTATAGCTTGTTTATGCCCTCGAAATTCATTCTGTGATTTAAATAAGAAAATGTTGATTTAACTTGTAGAGTTTTTATATAGAAGATTTTTCAAGATTTGATCTTACCACACTTGATGATCAACTTGAGACATTTTTTTTATTTGGACTCTAACAAAGCATATTAAGAATTAAAAGGCCTTTATGATCTTGCAGAGAAGTTAGTAATGACAAAGAAAAATAAGGTATATCCATTGATTTATAAGATTTTGCCCCGAACCCCTTTTGTCTCCCCAACCTCATTTGATTTTCACTCGCACGGAAAGAAAATCATGGTTTCGTCCTTGCTTATTATGAATAGCGATATGCAAGAGAAATGGACAATTTTAGTGCCTATTCAGTGCAAGTGATTTTTGAATAATTTTGAGATTTTGAGAGAATGTATTGATGAAAAGTGATTGAAAAATGTGGAAATTAGTGGGATCTCATGAAAGTGTGTAATTGAAAATGAATTTGGAAAAAAAGTAAACAAAAAAATAAAAATAAAAATTGGTAGGAGTAAACAAGCTCTGGGCTCAAAGAAAAGTAGTTGTCGGAAAGGTTGTAGGAGTTTGCAAAAGAACAGGCAGGAAAAAAAAAACTCATCTGACCACTAGTTTGCCAATTAGCCAAGAACAGCAAAACATTCACTGAATACCATGGAAAAAGAAAATCACGCATCAGTGGAGCAACTTGAACCAAAATTGCTGCAGCAACCGTGATTGAACGTGTATGCAATCATATTCTACTAAAAGCTTACGTTCAACTTCTTTTCCCTATACATTAATTTGCATCTTTCGAAAGACGGCGAAGAATGGAGTCATCTAACCAATGACAGGTTTTCCAACGAGAGATCCGAAGTGCCGAAATTACGATGCTTTCCATCAGCTACATTGATCAAGTGGAAGCCTTTACCAGGAAGCTGGTTGATCAGAAGAGTTTCTAATTGGCAAGCAATGCTCTTCCCGGGTACCAAGAAATAGAGGAATGAGGCAATCTGCATTCCCTCCTTGGAGCGATGTGCACGGATTCGACCCTCAAGATCATCAGTCTGAAGTTAAAAGTTGAATAAAAATCACAAGTTTACATGAAATGGAGGAATAAAATGTCAAAAAATTTCATTAACCAATTTAGCCCGTGTATGATTTTGATCAGATTTTAATATCAAGTCAAAGTCAACAACTAATTTTAACTACACATTTTATGAGACCCACAACTTCTGAACCACATATCTCCCATCAACTTTTATCAAAAATTGCTAAAAGTCTGATTTTAATCTATACAAAACAGGGGCTTTATTTACAAAACGTAAGATAAATGAAAGAAAATTACCTCTCCAACATAGAGATTTTTGTCAGGTCTAAGAATCACGTACACAGTTGAATTGCCAATAGTAGATGGAGGCAGTTGTTCCCGGGCAGCAACTAGAATACATTTCATTGCTGGAAGCTCTAATGCATTCTTCTTTTGGTAAAGCTCAGTTAGCCATTTCTGACAGATGATAATTACAGCATTCTCTACTTCCATACACAATTTTTCCACTGGGTACAATGACTTGGTCAGCGGACGCACAGCTTTTCTGCATCATCACTTTGTTGTTCGGTAGCTTTATCAGAAACATGAACATCTGCAGAAGCGGTTAAGTGCTTTGTTTTTGGCTGATATGTTCTTAATGGATCTTTTGCATAAACTGAATGATACAATTCCCCGGCTCTTTGAATTAAGGGTTCAGGAATCCCTTCTCTCTGAGCTGTTTCAAATGCCAGGCTCTCTTTGCAAATCCTGTCAATCAATTTCCAAGTTGGTATAGTTTGACCATCAATACATTCTGTTCCCATAGCTTTATAAATAGCATTCTTCGTTCTCAATGGAAAATAAAAAAATCCCATGTAAATGGGTAGACGCAATACCCAGGCAACCCACTGCATCGAGAGTTTCTATTACGCTGCCAGCAATACATGTCCCTTTTGCTGTTTCTGTCCCTCTGCAAATTTCATCTATATGCACGAGACTGTTTGGAGTGGATCCCATGATAATAGATCGAATCTCTGGCATTTCAATCTGAGATATCAATATGAAGATAGAGTAAATTTTTCATAATGGTATATTATCATGCAAACAAAGTTTGAATCTATCTGTCAATCAAATGTGGACTCATTGACATGAACATCAGGGGGATTTATTGAAATGACCACCGTCAAAGGGCATTAAGTCAAAAAAGTAAATTTTTGTTTGATAAGTTAAAATGACCTCCATCCTTATACAAAGACTAAATTATACTTGTTATCTTGTTAAATTTTCAACCTTACCTAACAATTTAAAAGGACAGAAAAATCCTCAAGAAAAACCAACGGCTATCTCTCTCTCAAAATCGTGTCCTTCCAACAAAGATCCTCCCCCCAGCTACCCACGTTATAATAAACTCAGTTTTACTATCTGTGATCTTCTCCATATACTCCTTCCCTGGATTTGTTACAGAACTATTCATCATCTTCTCAAATGTTGACAAAAACCCTAAGTTTTATGCATTTGATATTGGTAAGATATTCCAAAATTAATCTTATTTTGAGTTGCTTTGATTTGTTTAAATTGTATTTATATGAGTTTTGCTTGTTTTGGGATGAATTTTTTAGTGTAAACTTCATCCATTGCAAAAATCTCATTCTAGATAGCGGGTAATATGCTTTTATGCACACAAGTCGATTAACCGACTTCACGGTCGGTTAACCAACCTTTAACCGATCAATGAAGTCAGTTAACCTACCTTAGTGAAGTTGGTCATAATACAACCCGTCACAAATCACCCTAATGGACTCGAGACCTGGTGTGCGTCGATGATGGATGTCAGCTAAACGCCGGACCCACCACCAAGGCTGACTGTGATCTACTATTATTCATATGCTAAATAATGAAAAATAATTTTATTTCAATATAATGCGGGCCCAAATTGAATTTAAATGCTTCCAATGAAATAGTAACCTACACATGTCATACGAATGTGGCTTTGAAATCAACAGGATCTTCATGCTTCCAAATCTCAATTGTTACCTGTTAAGAAAAATCGTGTGAAAATAATGAGTTGATAGCTCAGTGAGTGGAGAATTTCGAAAATAATCATACTTTCTCATTTGCACATTTTTATCGAAAATCAAATTTACATCATAGAATACCTCACGGTGTAATACCATTTAATCATAGTCAGAATGTAAGACATTCTCATAATACTGAAAAATATCATTTCTAGTCAAACCAATCACAGTCTTATCATATCATTAGAATACTGTCATCACAGTCTGCAATATCTAGGTATGGCCATACCATAACAAATCAACCAAAAATGTAGCCTCTGATTAACATCTGTAATCTGGTCATACATTATAGACTGCCTCTCAGGCTAGTCTCAAAGACCTCTGATAATCAATTATAGAACACGATCATGACCGCCTCAGTGAACTATATCATACACGGTCGACCGCCTCAGGGTAATATCATACCCGGTCAAGACCACTCAGGTGCAGTATAGAACACGGCCAAGGCCGCCTCAGTGAACTAGAATGAGTATATAATCAGGGGTACTTTTCTGGCCGATTTCGATTTCACATATATATTTCACATTTCATTGATTTCAATCACGTCTTATTTCTTCAAACATATAACCATTTCACAATCTTTCCATTTCCAAAAATCTCATATTCTCATAATATTTCACAATAATCACATAATTAGACACATAAATCACATAATCACGTTTTACGTAATTATATAAGCAATTATTAATATTTGAAAATAACTTAGATTTTTTCCACTCACAGAACTTGTACTGAATAGAGATTCACTTGACTGATGAGTTATTCCAATCTCCTCTTTAATTCCTGAAAAACGAGATTCTATTCCAAGTAAATAAATAAATAAATAAATAAATAACTTGATTTCTAGTCAACGAACCAAAATCAAAACCCCTTTCTCTTCTAAAATTTCTATCATTTTATTATCCTTCTATTCCCATTATTATGTTCATCATTTATTCTTCTTCCTATTTTCCATATCCTATAAGTTATTTACTGCCATGTATAACTAGAATTAAAGATTTCATCATCTAGCTTCTGTCCCTTTGTTGAAATAAGAGAAATCACAAAGACAAGTGATTAATTAAGCTTAAACAAATGGGTCTACTACTATTCTTAGTGCACGTGTATTTACATAATATCTCATTTTAACACTTCATCTTTGTTATTATTCTTGTCTAATAACCCAAATAATAATATCAATAATCCCTTTAAATTTTCGAATTTAACCAAAATCTCAAAATTTCTGATTGCATAAATAAAAATTAACCATCAACAGATTCAAAATAATAAACCTTTCTTTACCTGGTGTTATAGCCGAACACGGAATTAAACTACAGATTAATGGTTCCAACTTCCAAGCTTTAAGTTTCATGTCTAGCTTCCGATTGCTTAAATTTTCCCACAATAATCTATGCTGCCTCGTTCTCTCTCTCCTTATCTATGTATCAGGTTTCTCCTCCTTTTTTTTTTTTTTCCAGGCCAGTGGAAAGGAATGAGATAAAGACCCATTTAATCTTAAAAATAAATCCACCGCCTGAAACTTTTGTCTTCCATTAGTTTACCCTTACTTTCCCTGTTTAGCTCATTCTCTGCTTTCTATCAATCCATTTTTCCCAAAAATTAGAAAGGCATTCCTTGCCTATTAAGTTAATTTGTGGATAAGGAATAGCAAAATTGCAAGTCAAGCCCCAAAGTTCTCATGTAGTGTAGCATCAACTCCTTAACTTCCATAATTGCAAATTAAGACTTTAAATTTCTATTCTCTATCATCTCAACCCTCAAACCTTTGTAATTACAATTTAAGTCCTAACAAAATCATTTCTTCAACTTAAGCCCTTACTTGACTTGACAATTATAATTATTGACTTTGACAAAATAATTTCTCTACTTTTGACTAGTGTAAAAATGGGTTATCACAGGTCAACCAACTTTACAGTAGGTTAGTTAACCGACCAATGAAGTCGGTTAACCTACCTTAGTGAAGTTGGTTAACCAACTTTGCAGTAAGTTGGTTAATCGACCAATGAAGTCAGTTGACCTACCTGAGTGAAGTCTGCTAACCAACTTTGCAGTCTACTAACCAATTGTTAACCTGCTTGCTTGATTATTAAAAAAAAATTCCTTTAATAAATTCTGGTGTTAACACGTAACATTTTTCAATTTTTTTAAATGCAGATATGAATGATACTACATTAATTCCTATTTGTTACTATAGTGAGTTTGTGAAGAATGATCAATCTAAATGGATATGTAATTGGAGCAATGAAGAAGCTACAGAAGCAATTTTTTTGTCAAAAAATGCAAAGTATACAGAATTATATCATGATGTACAAGAGCTTCTTCATATTGATTCTTCTTTACACACTTTGGAGATGAGATTTCTTTTCCCTGATAATAATACCCAAGTTTCTGTTCCACCAGTCAAGATTACTTCAGATAGGCAAGTGAAATGGCTCCTAGAACTCAACAGAAAAGGTCAGTCTCCCCTTTGTGTAACAATTGTGAGAAAGAATCTCATTGAACGTGAATTTGAAGCAAGTATTGTTGAACATGAACATGAACATGCTATAGATCATGTTGAACTTGAACATACAATAAACACAGTGGAACACGGACATGTTGTAGATCATGTTGAACATGAACATGTAGCAGTTAATGATGAATTTGAAGACGAGGTTCGTAATGATGTAGATTCTGAGATGAGATTGGATGATGACAATGATGGGAACTGCGGTTTAGATGATTACTGGAATGATTTGAAGATTGTTCGAAACAACAATGGTGACACTATTGAGGAAAATGGGAACAATGTTAATTTACCTACATGTGGACAAGAACTAGTTCGACGGAATGAAGCTGAAATTCGTTTTAATAATGAGGATCTTGTTGCATTGTCTGCACGTGGTAGCACATCAAGCCACACAAATGAGGCTGGATCAAGTTTAAGGTACGCTCATACGTCACATGTGATTCCTGAGGAAGAGGATTTGAAAGATCATCAGGTGTTTGAGAACAAGAAAGATCTACAACAACACATTCATTTGCTTGCATTGAAGCACAACTTTGAATTCAAAGTTAAAAAATCAAATAAGAGTACATACAGAATTATTTGTATAGATGACAATTGCAAATGGCGTTTACATGCTAAGAAGTACAAGGAGTGTGATTATTTTGAAGTTCTTCGTTATGTACGTGAACATACTTGTTCTTTGGGTATACATAGAAATGATCATAGACAAGCGAGGTCATGGGTTATCGGCACACATGTCATGCATAATTTTCAAAATCCAAATCAAGAATACAGACCTGCAAACATCATCAGTGACATTCGTCGGGAGTTTGGGGAAAGTATGAGCTATAAGAAAGCATGGACGGCCAAAGAATGTGCCTTAGAGATATTAATGGGTTCACTTGATGGTAGCTATGCTAGATTGGCCGTATATTCCCACAATTTGGTTAGAACTAATCCTGGCACAGTGGTATGTGTTGACACCGACCCAAGTAGTCATCGCTTCAAGTACTTTTTTATGGCGGTTGGACCATGCATTCGAGGATTTCACTTGTCGATGCGACGAGTAATTTCTGTGGACGGAACATTCTTGAAATAAAAATATGAAGGTACACTGATAGTGGAAACATGACAAGATGGAAATATGCAAATCTATCCTCTCACATGGAGCATAGTAGATTCTGAGAATAATGAGTCATGGAAATGATTTTTTGAAAAATCGAAGACAATAATTGGTGATATTGAAGATCTGGTCTTTGTGTCTGACAGGAATGGGAGTCTACTCAAGGGTGTAAGAGATGTTTTTCCTAATGCGAATCTTGCTCATTGCATATACCATATACAAGGCAATATAAAGGCCAAGTTTCGCATCTCCGGGATGGTGTCATTGTTTAAGAAAGCGACATATGCATATACGGTTGAAGAATTTAATGAACACATAGATGAGATTCTTAGCAGGAACCCCGACCTTTGGGGTTATTTAAAAGAGGCTGACTATAAACATTGGACTAGGTCACACTTTACAGGGATCCGTTACAACATCATGACATCAAAAAATGCTGAGTCGCTTAACTCGGTTTTCAGAAAAGCTCGAGAGTGTCCAGCACTTGCTTTGGTTGAGTATATCAGGTGCAAGTTGCAAAAATGGTTTTATAAGAGGTGCATCAATGCAGAAAACTGTATAAGTATACTAACCTTGGCAATGGAGGAAAAAATCCGGAAGAAACTTGAGTTGTCCAAGAAGTTCGTAGCGGATCCTATGGATGAATATATGTTTGATGTGGGTAATGGAATCAAGCATTTTGTTGTTAACTTAATTGATAGAACTTGCACATGTGGGCAGTTTCAGTTGGATAAGTTTCAATGTGAGCACGCTATCGCTGCTTCAAGACAGGCACGTAATTCTGCATATGATTTGTGCTCTCCGTATTATACTACTAGCGTTTGGAAAGCAGCATACGCTGATACTATAATGCCTCTACCAAATGAAATTGATTGGGAAGTTCCAGAACACCTTAGGTGGACGTTGAATATCTTGCCACCGTTGATCAAACCAAGACAAAGTGGACGTAAGCGCAAAAGCAGGATACCATCGACCGGAGAGTTTTCTACGACACGTAAGTGTGGTAGGTGTGATGCATCTGGGCACAATCAACTACGATGTAATAATCGAGTACCACTATCCAATAGAACAATAGACTAGTAATTGTGGTAGTATTATTTGCTAATATTGTTCATATTTATAAGGTTACCATACTGATCAAATAGCGTAAATGCATGCTATTCAGTTCTGTAGTAAGTTAACCTACCTCCGAACCGATTTGGTTGATTAAGAGGTAGGTTAACCGACCTCTAACCGACTTGGTCGGTTAACCGACCAGTTAACCGACTACGATGAGGTTTGATACGTTTTAACTAGGTAGGTTAACCATAGCCATTAACTAACCAGGTCGGTTAAGAGGTAGGTTAACCTACCTATTAACCAAAGTGGTCGGTTAAGGGATAGGTTAACCTACCTCGTAACCTACCGCGTCGGTTAATAGATAGATTAACCTGTTGAAAAACCTACCAGTATATACGATCAAATTAGACCTATACAAGTGGACATATCATGAAAATCCCAAACAATAAATTCAAATTTTTTTGTCATTTACCAAAAAGAAAGATTCGGTAAATTCAACACGTCACACTTGATCTAATTGAGCGAACGTTTTGCCTGATTTGAGAAAGTTTCTAAACTTGATCCCGATTAGTAAAATCGATTGTTCACGTCACACTTAATGAACTTAATAATTGATCAAACATTTGTCCATTTTCACACTTAATGAACTTAATAATTGATCCAGATTGGTAAAATCGTTTGTCCATTTTCACACTTAATGAACTTAATAATTGATCAAACATTTTAATAGATTTGATAAAGATGCCCACGTGGTACCTCGATTGGTAAAATCCTTTGTCCATTTTCACACTTAATGAATTTAATAATTGATCCAACGTTAGCGACATATTTGAGAAAGTTGAAAATGTTGATCTAGATTGGGAAAAACGATTGTTCACGTTATATGAACTTAATAATTGATCAAACATTTTAATAGATTTGATAAAGATGCCAACGTAAGACCTCGATCGATAAAATCCTTTGTCCATTTTCACACTTAATGAATTTAATAATTGATCCAACGTTAGCGACAGATTTGAGAAAGTTGCTAATGTTTATTCAGATTGGGAAAATCGATTGTTCACGTCACACTTAATGAACTTAATAATTGATCGAACATTTTAATAGATTTGATAAAGATGCCACCGTAGGACCTCGATTGGTAAAATCGATTGTTCATGTCACACTTAATGAACTTAATAATTGATTGAAGGTTTTGATAGATTCGATAAAGTTGCTAAACTTTGACCTCGATTACTTAATTCAATTGTTCATGTCAAACTTAAAATCGATCCACAAAAGTTGATAACCGACTAAGTAGGTTAACCATAGCTATTTACTAATCAAGTCGATTAAGAGGTAGGTTAACCTACCTATTAACCAAAGTGGTCGGTTAAGGGGTAGGTTAACCTACCTAGTCGGTTTTTTAGGGTTTAGGTTATTCAGTCGTTTAAACCCTCAAAAACCGACTTGGTCGATTAACCTACCCTTTAACCTACCTGATCTGTAGTAGGTTAACCTACCCCATAACCGACCACGTCTGTTAACGAGTAGGTTAAAGGTCGATTAACCTACCATTTAACCTACCTGAGTTTTTATAAGTAGATTAACCTGCTGAAAAACCTACCAGTATCCAGAACCAATATATATACAAGTGGATAGATCATGAAAATCCCAAACAATATATTCAAAAATTATAGTCATTTACAAAAAAAAAAAAAAAAAAAAAAAAAAAAAGTCATTTACAGATATTGTAATTTACAAAAATACAAAAAAATTCAGTTATAGAAATTTAAGGATCATAATCAAGTCTGTGTAAGTCAATCGCCAATTTCTTTCTCCACTGGAGCATATACAGGTTATGAACTTTATCAACTTCCTCTCTAGCACTTAAAAATTCAATAAATTTAATGGTAAAAATACCACAATCTCCTCTGCAATTAATTAATGAGATAATAAAGAATGAGTATATTTTTGTAGCAAAATAGAAGAACAGTATGGACACAAATTTATCATACTCAAAAAACTTACTATGTACTTTGCTTTGCAGTGTTATCGACCCTCTCAATTGCAAAATCACCATCCACAATAGATATGCCTTCTTTCTTTAAAAGGCTCGATAGAGTGTAGTCCGTGGGTTCAATATAATTTTCAATTACCCTTTCGTAAGGCAACTTTTATCCGGGTCATACACAAATATAGTTTCTTCGTCGAAACTAACCTCAACTGCAAACCAATGACTATTTTCTACGACAGGTATATACAGATGTGTACAATCTCGCCATCTCTTACCCAACTTTGGAGAATGACCTTCTATGAAACTCTTTACGCATTGGATCCCCTCCGTCAAAGTAAACTGTAAAAGAATCAGAAATGTACTGTCCAGTATAGCAACGGGTCTGTTGAATGTCTTTGGGTAGTTCTTTGCCTGAAGCCGCAACAAATACATAGCCAAATCAACATGCTGAAGGCAAAAAAACATATAACATGTGATCAAATCCTTAAGTTTTACTTACATAGGAGTCGAGTCAGGCACCTAAATCCATGACATCCTTAAACTACTTCTTCGCGTCATTTATTTTGATCCAGTCTAACTCGTATGTGACACTAAAAAGGACAATATCAACTAAAGAACATAAATTATAAAAAAATTGAATTGATAAAAATATAGATAGGATATTTACCCGTCCTTTAATTGTGAATACCAAGTATCAAATGCCTTCTCCTACACTGGATCAATCTTCAGAAAGAGAAGAAATGTAGAGCCATCCTCAAATTTTCTCTTCTTTCCCTCAGCTGTGAATGGAGAAGATAAGTACTTCGATCATTTTGGAAATCGCTTTTCCATCGATCTCACATAAGCTTCGGGTATTGACTGGCCAGACTCCTCTTATTACGTGAATATGTTCTGGCCGTCTGCCTCATAGGCAGATCATTCATGGGAGATGCCACCTCCGTCTCCCTCACCTCTGCCTCCTCTGTATCCCAAGGAGCTGCCATCTCTGTCTCCCGTATCTCCGCCTCCTCCGTCTCCCTCACACCCGCCTCCTCCATACCCCTCACCTCTACCTCCTTTGTCTCCCTAATCTCCGCCACCTCTGTCTCCCTAATCTCTGCCTCCTCTGTCTCCCTCACCTCATCCTCCTCCGTATCCCTCACCTCCCCCTCCTCCGTATCCCTAGGAGATGCCTCCTCCGTCTCCTCACCTCCGCCTCCTCCGTATCCCTTACCCCAGCCTCCTCCATATCCCTCACCCCCCTCTCCCTCTCCCTCTCCCTCACATCCGCCACCTCCACCCCATCCATCATTGGGCCCATCCTCCCAGTACTGATTATTTCCATTAGTTTGATTGTAGCACTGCATCGACTCCATCATGCTATCAACTTTGTTGTTTACTAATAGTATATCTGACCACAGTCGCTCCTCCATCCGATCCATATAATTGAACAATCTAGGCGCAACGATCTGGTCTATGTGCATCCTCAAGCTCTCCAATATGAAGTCCAAATCGTGAGAAGGTTGATGTACATGAGGAGCCAACTAACTAGCCTGTGGATTTTCATGTGCAGCATCAGGTGCTGAAGATGGAACCTAAACAAATCAAATAATAAAAAGTAAGCATTAATTCAATAAGAAAATGGACAAGGTAATAAAAGAAAATCACAAAAAGATGTTAAGCAAAGTCTAGGTTAACCTACCCAAGTGGTCAGTTAACGGTAGGTAGGTTTTGAATTTGAGGGTAGGTTAACACCTACCAAAGAGGTCAGTTAGGCTAACCGACCTTGGTAGGTTAACACCTACCAAAGTGGTCGGTTAGCATTAGGTTAACCGATCTCTTTGGTAGGTTAACCTACCTTTTGAATTTGAGGGTTGGTTAACCTTCGACCTCTTTGGTAGGTTAACCGACCTTTTGAATTTGAGGGTAGGAACACCTACCAAAGTGGTCGGTTAGCAGTAGGTTAACCGACCTCTTTGGTAGGTGTTAACCTACCTTTTGAATTTGAGGGTAGGTTTACACCTACCAAAGTGGTCGGTTAGCAGTAGGTTAACCGACCTCTTTGGTAGGTTAACCTACCTTTTGAATTTTAGGGTAGGTTAACCTCCGACCTCTTTCGTAGGTTAACCTACCTTTTGAACTTGAGGGTACGTTAACATCTATCAAAGTGGTCGGTTATTGATAGGTTAACCGACCTCTTTGTTAGGTTAACATGCCTTTTGAATTTGAGGTTTGAATTTGAGGGTAGGTGAACATACGAAAGTGGTCGGTTAATGGTAGGTTAACCGACCTCTTTGGTAGGTTATATATACATGTCTTCGTGAAGAAATTTGATCTCTCCCATAGCCTGGATCTTCATCATGTCGAAGAGGAGAGACTATCTCCTTGGAGAAGATCCACATTGTCGTCCCCTTCTTCATTATCAGCCATAACATCACCTCCATCCTCGTGGATATAAGCATCAAGGACTGGGTCTGCTCGTCTTGAAAAAGGTTCAAACAATTGCATGTACCTTTGCTTCTTCTCAACCTCTGTAGCCATTAGTTTGACACGAACTTCGAGCTAAAAAGTTGACAGAGTTAATATTTACATACCATTAACATTATTGTGTGAAGGTAATAAAATAACACCATATAACAGTTACTCACATGTGGATGGTCTAAAACTGAACTGATTTCATTTTTTTCAAATACTCCAGTAGTCGTCCAGTTTGCCATCCTCGAAACTTTATTCACCGGTTTCCTAATTGCAAAATCATTTCCAATGGCCAACAAAGCCTCATAAGCCCATACCTACAAACATACAGATCATTTATTCATTCGCACATCTAAAAATAAAGCACAGTATAAAGAACTACAAGTGTTTGCTATTTACTTGCAATGCGTAAGGAAAACCCTCAAGGGAGTAATTATAGACGCTATTCCCCCCCCCCTCTTTGTTTGCTATGTACTTGCAATCCTAAAAAAAGCATGTATCGTGCTATTATAGCACATTCTTCCCTATGGATATTGATTAAATAAATGCCTATCGTCGACTATATTCAAGACAAGCATATCAATAGATGTCTTGTAGTGTTTGGATCTCAAAATTGACTCATAGACATACACCAAACCCAATTTGTACTTATCTTCCATTACTTCGCAATTGTCAAAGGCAAGTTTTAACTACGCGGGAACAATCTTATTAGCTCCATCAAAATATGTCTCTACTAGTCTATTGGTCACCGGTTTTTGATCTTTGTACAATGCTTCATCCTCGGGGTTCAGCCCCGTAATCAGAGTGGACTCGTCAAATGAAAATCTTGCAGCCTTGTTATTCCCGACTCCAAACCATAGTTCATTCTTATTCTCGGACTTCAGGATTCTCAATGCTAGACCATGGATGAGTTGGCCAGATAATTGCATTTTTCTCATATGATAGAATTTCCGAAAACAAGAGCGACGGAAATCTTGTCGATGATTTGCATCCCGTGCATGATAAACTTCATCTATAGCATCTAGGTTACAGAGGTTCGTACATTTTCCTATAAACCGATCATCGATATCCACTTGAAACTCCATCCTGCACAATATAAGACAATTTTAGTCAAATGAGTGCTAATTACGCTATGAAAATGGACAAGGAAATAAAGAAGAAACACGAAAAATATTAAATAACAATACAGAGTTTAAAAGAAAGTTCTAACAACAAAATGTTAGTTAACCGACCAAAGTATATGGTAGGTTAACCTACCTCTTCACAAACAAAAATTAAGAACACATCAAACTAACTAAACAAATTTGTTCTTGTTAGTGACACGGACTTAATTTCAGTTTCATATATTTAACATGACACACTACGAGTTCCATTTTCCAATTCCAAACAGAGCCATGAGTTTAAATCCCACATTTCACAGAAAATTCAAATACATTTATCAAAAAATAAAATAAAAAATCAAATTCATAATAACATCCATTGCATATCAAATTTGTTCAAACAGATGCATAATCAAGAATTATCAACTATATGTTGGTATGGAAATTGGTACCTGAAACCTGTCTGTCGGTTGGTCCAGAGAAAGCTGCGTCCAGCAGAGGTTCGACCTGCGTACGTGACTGCGTGAGTCGGAAAAAGGAGAAGAAGGTAGCGAACAGGGGCAGAATGAAGTCTGAAATCTGAAGCGGGAGGAAGAAGAAGGTTGGCAACGAAGATAGGCTTATGGACTGGCTGAAGCGGGAGGAAGAAGAAGGGGGTTGTGAAGTCGTGTGCCAATATTTTCAGAATAGCAAAGGAGTGTTTTAATTTTGTATAACAGCTCCTTTAATCAGCACTGTCCACGTGGTGCAATCTGAACGGATCATTGGCTGAGCCTTATAAAAGGCTTGACACTGGATTAGGGCTTCATTCTGATTCTTCCTTGATATTCCTCTTCGTCTCCATTCTCTGCATTCTGAACCGAAGCTTGGGTCTTCGTTTTCTTTCTTCTCTTTAACCAGTTGTGGTGCCCTTTTTCATATAATCTCGTTTGTCTTTCATTGTCTCTATTGTGAGGCGTTTGTACTGTGAAGAATAGTCTTCATTTCTAAAAGTTTCTTGTTATAGCGTGATTTAGGGTTAAAAGAGGAAGAACTATCTGGCAGTTCTGTAATCTGTAATTTTGGCGTGATCAATAAAAGTTCTTGAGTTAGATCCAAATTTGGTGGAGACTCAACGGGGGATGTAGGCGTTAAAAGCAGTCGCTGAACCTCCGGACCCTTTTGAGTAAAAATTCTGTGTGTTCTTGTTTTTATATTGTTTCTGATTATCATTTGTGGTTGATCTCTGGTGATGTAACATACTTACAAGTGGTATCAGAGCCTTCCTCAAATTGATACGTGAGACTAGTTGGTGGTTCTCTATTCACGATTTGTGGTCTTTCAACCGATCTGAAAACCTTTTTGGTTGGGAACGACATATATTCATCCTTGGTAAAAAAAAATTGTGAAACCTAGGGTTTCACATACGGTAAAACTTCTTCTCCTTTGTGTGGAAGTCCTTCCTCCTTCATCGTTAAGGTAATAGGGTCCCCTGATTTCCTTTGTCCAAGGTCTCCTACGAGGACCCGGGAATCTGAGGGGTAAGGGACTAAAAGGCCCTTCAGCCCTTAGACCAATCTTGTGTGGTTTTTTATCCTTTATTGTTATTTCTGTTTTCTTTTGATTCTATACTCTGCTATATTCTAAAATTCTGTATTTTACTACTTTGTTTTGAGCATATACGTGTATACTTGATTTCTTGAACATTCTTGAAATATTTGTAATATCTTGTATTATACCTGTTTGTTCCACTTTCTGTAGCAAAAGTTTGTTTAAACCTTTTTTAAACAAAAATGACTACTGCACAAAAATTTGAGGTAGAACAGTGGACTGGGGTTGGAGACTTTGGTCTCTGGCGCCGTAAAATGAGGGCTTTACTTTTACAACAAAGATGTGCAGATGCTATAACAAATACTTATGCTGCAGAAATCAGTGCTTTTAGAAGAGTTGAACTTGATGAAATTGCTTGGAGTTCAATTTTCTTACATCTATCTGATAGTGTAATAAGAAAGGTAGGTGATACCACCACTGCTGGTGGATTATGGACCAAACTTGAGAATCTATACCTAGATGTATCCATGCCCAATAAATGCTATCTGCTGAGACTCTTTTATAATTTTAGGTTTGACAATACCTTAAGTTTAGAAGAGAATATAGATAGATTTACTAAACTGGTACAAGACTTAGAATCCTGTGATGAAATTATCTCTGCAGATCAACAGGTTGTTGCTCTTCTAAATTCACTTGGGGATAAGTATCAAGAACTTAGGACTGCTCTTGAATATGGTAGGGAGAGTCTTACTGTTGATGATGTTATTAGTGCCCTTAGAACTAGAGAATTGGAAATAAAATCTGATATGAGAGATTCAAAGTCAGGTGTAGGCCTGTTTACTAAAGGAAGAGGATACACTAAGTATAGTAATACTGGAAATATCTTTAAGCCAAAAGAAAAGGATAAAACAAAATGGAAGGGTAAAGGAAAGGTGAAATCTAAATCAAAAACCAAGGAATGTTTTTATTGCAAGAAAACTGAACACCTAATGAAAAATTGTTTCAAAAGGATAAAGGATATGAAAGAGGCATCCAGTAATGAAATAGCTGTTATGATAGCCACAAACAAGACCAATAATACTGAAGCAAATGGTTTAGTGTTTGCTACTACCTCTGATAATACTGTTTGTGAATGGAAATTAGAGTCTGGCTGCTCTTTTCATATGTGTCCTAAACTGAATTGGTTTACTGACTTTACTTCTATAAATGAAGGAAAAGTACATCTTGGTAACAACATGTCTTGTGATATTAAAGGCATTGGTAAAATTGATCTCATATTAAATAAGAATAATGTGATCAATTTGAAATATGTTAGATACATTCCAGATCTTAGAAGGAACTTGATTTCTATTGGTGAATTAAATTCTATCTATGATATATTGTTTACTAAGAACTGCTGCAGGATCATGCAAGATTCAAACATTTTGTTTGAAGTACCAAAACAGCATGGCCTGTATCTGTTTAAGGCTTCTCCTGTTATTAAAAATCTGGCTGCTCATGCTGACAATGACTCTGACAAAGCTATTTTATGGCATAAAAGATTAGGCCATATGAATATAAAATCTCTGCAGCATCTTCAAAGTACAGGAGCATTTGGTAAAGATCTTATCAAAAACATTGGTTTTTGTGAAGAATGTATCTTGGGTTAACAAAGTAAATCCTCTTTTGAGAAAGGTACACACAAAACTAAATCAATTCTTGATTATTTACACTCAGATTTGTGGGGACCCTCTCCTGTTTGTACTCTTAGTGGCTTCAGATACTATTTGTCTATTGTTGATGACTTCTCCAGAAAAGTTTGGATCATTTTATTAAAAGCTAAGTCAGATACTTTTCAACATTTTAAACTTTGGAAATTTTTTATAGAAAATCAAACAAGCAAAAAGATTAAGGCACTCAGGACTGATAATGGTCTTGAGTTCTGCAATCTGGAGTTTGATAACCTTTGTAAGAGCTGTGGCATACTCAGACATAAAACTATTACCTACACTCCTCAACAAAATGGAGTGGCTGAAAGGATGAACAGAACTATTTTAAACAAGGTGAGATGTATGCTAATCAGTTCTGGACTCCCAAAAATTTTCTGGGGTGAAGCTGTAAAAACTGCTGCCTATCTTATAAACAGAAGTCCTTCAAGTGTTTTAAAGTTTAAAACCCCTGAATCTGTTTGGTCTAATCTTCCTACTGATTATTCACACCTAAGGATCTTTGGTTGTGCTGCTTATGCACATCAAAGTGAAGGAAAACTTGAGCCTAGAGCTCAAAAGTGTATTTTTCTGGGTTATGGTGAAGGCACTAAAGGTTACAGGCTCTGGTTATTTGACATAAAAGGTTTTAAAGTCATAATAAGTAGAAATGTCATTTTTTATGAAAGTATTATGCCTTGTCTTCAAAAACCTCTTAACAAATCCAATACATCTGAAAAAAGGAAAAATTATTTCTGAAATACAAACTGATTTTGGTTTACCAAATGATACTCAAATTGAGGTGTAGCATCCTCAGGTTACAGATGAGCACATTGCAGGTAACTTTGATTCTGAAACTGAAAATCAAAATGATATCCCTGAATTTGATTTAGAACAGAATCCTTTACATGATTATCTATTTGCTAGAGATAGAGGTAGAAGACATAGAATTCCTTCTACTAGATATAATCATGATGATTTTGTGACATTTTATGCTGCTCAAAATTGTTTGAATGCTGAACCTGAATCTTTTGATGAAGCTGTTAATTGTTCTAATTCTAAACTTTGGATTGATGCTATGGAAGATGAAATTCTATCTCTGTATAAGAATAATACTTGGTTACTTGTTCCAAAACTTGAAAATAAAAATGTTATTGATTGTAAATGGATCTATAAGATCAAAGACATAGGGCAGAATGGGACTAAAAAGAAATTTAAAACTAGACTTGTGGCTAAAGGTTTTTCTCAAAATGAACGCATTGATTATAATGAGGTTTTCTCATCTGTTGCTAAATATACCTATATTAGAATTTTACTTGCCTTAACTACTCAATTTGATTGGGAACTTGACCAGCTTGATGTTAAAACTGCTTTTTTACATGGAGATTTAGAAGAAACCATTTATATGCATCAACCAATAGGTTTCATTGAGAAAAATAAATCTGACCATGTGTGCTTATTGAGAAAATCCTTATATGGACTCAAACAAGCCCCAAGACAATGGTATAAAATGTTTGATACCTTTATCCAAAGTCTTGGCTTTCATAAAAACAAATATGATTCTTGTTTATTCTGCAAAGGCACTGGAGGTCCAGATTCTGTATATTTGCTACTATATGTAGATGATATGTTACTTGCATGCAAAAGTAAAATTGAAATTGAATTTGTGAAAAATAAATTGAGTGTTGAATTTGAAATGGAAGACCTTGGAAATGCTAAGAAAATTCTTGGAATGGAAATTTGTAGAAATATATATGATTGTTCTTTATTTCTAAATCAATCTGCATATATTGAAAAAGTGTTGGAAAATTTTTCTATGTCCAAGGCAAAACCTGTGTCTCTGCCTCTGGCAAATCATTTCAAATTGTCCTCAGCCTTATCTCCTAATTGTGAAGCTGAACTTGAAAGAATGTCAAATGTGCCTTATTCTAATGCTATTGGTTCTATTATGTATATGATGGTCTGTTCTAGACCTGATCTGGCTCACTGCATAGGTGTTCTAAGCAAATTTATGGCAAACCCAGGTGAGTCACACTGGACTGCTATTAAATGGGTATTCAGATATCTATGTGGTTCTTTTAAACTTGGTTTAAAATTCAGAAAATGCTCTGAAGGGGTTGTTTTAAAGGGGTACTGTGATTCTGACTTTGCAGGAGACTTAGATAAGAGAAGATCTACTTCTTCATATAATTTTACTCTCTGTAATGCCTGTATAAGTTGGAAATCCCAGTTACAGAAATTGGTAGCATTATCATCCATTGAAGCTGAGTATATATCTGCTTGTAATGCTATTAAAGAAGGAATATGGATTAAAGGTTTATTAAGTGAAATGGGTTTTGAAAATGTTGAACTTACTCTTTATACCGATAATCAAAGTGCTATACATCTTAGTAAAAATCCTGTGCATCATGATAGAACCAAACATGTTGATATAAAATTTCATTTAGTTCGGGATATGGTTGAAAAGGGGGTTGTTAAATTGGTTAAAATTCCTACTCAATTTAATCCTTCTGATTTTGGCACAAAAGTTTTACCTTTGAGCAGATTTAAAAGCTGTCTGGATATATTGAATATCACTGACAATTGATTTGTGCAGGAACTGATCATTATACGTGTAAATACTTGAATCTGTTCTATTATTTTTATTTTGTTTTCTTTGCAGGTATTGAAAGGAGTCAATGATACTGTTTTGGATGATTCAAGAACTATTAGGTGAACTTCAAATTTGGCAATGTGGAGATTGTGAAGTCGTGTGCCAATATTTTCAGAATAGCAAAGGCGTGTTTTAATTTTGTATAACAGCTCCTTTAATCAGCATCGTCCACGTGGTGCAATCTGAACGGATCATTGGCTGAGCCTTATATAAGGCTTGACACTGGATTAGGGCTTCATTCTGACTCTTCCTTGATACGCCTCTTCGTCTCCATTCTCTGCATTCTGAACCGAAGCTTGGGTCTTCGTTTTCTTTCTTCTCTTTAACCAGTTGTGGTGCCCTTTTTCATATAATCTCGTTTGTCTTTCATTGTCTCTATTTTGAGGCGTTTGTACTGTGAAGAATAGTCTTCAGTTCTGAAAGTTTCTTGTTATAGCGTGATTTAGGGTTGAAAGAGGAAGAACTATTTGACAATTGTGTAATCTGTAATTTTAGCTTGATCAATAAAAGTTCTTGAGCCATATCCACATTTAGTGGAGACTCAACGGGGAATGTAGGCATTAAAAACGGTCGCCGAACCTCCGAACCCTTTTGGGTAAAAATTCTATGTGTTCTTGTTTTTATATTGTTTATGATTATCATTTGTGGTTGATCTCGGGTGATGTGAAATACTTATAGGGGTTTTATATGACCGGAACTGAAGTATGCCGAATCGAATATATTGGACGGTGGCAAAAAAGGCTTGGTTGGACGACGGTGAGGAATGTACGAAGAAGAAATGGGAGACGAAGAGAAGAGTTCGTTCGAAGGCAGGTTAAGAGTCGGGTAGGTTTTGAAATGAGAGACATTTCTTTTTGAAATTGAAGGTAATATTAGGAAACAACAAAATTGATTTTTATTACTATTATTTTAAATGAAAAATTTTTGGTCAAAGGTCATTTTCATAAAATGACAAATTGGACTGGCCATTTCCCCTATATTCCACTCAACATCAACTATCTATTTGACATCATGAAGGAACAAGCAGAGCCGATACCTCAACAAATGGGTATTTGACTGCAGCCCCGACTCAACCTCATTTTTATGAAAATCTAGATTGTAGCAATTAGCATGTCTATACCCTCCATTGCTTGAGCACACCACATTCAAAACTAAATAAAAGATGTAGAACCAGAAACCAAAAGTCTATTATGAATATTTAAATTTAAATTTCATTATTATATGTACCAACCATAAAAATTAGGCTTGACATTGCAACTGTGACAACATTTTGCGTTCTTCCTAATGGCTGTAACACTACTACTATATGGAAAAGGTGTACTGCCCTAACAAACAAAAGAATGCAAACAATCATGACAAAACTGCCCAATGTGTAATTAGATAAATAGCAACATGTTAGGATTCAGCAGCAACATCTTATGCTCCAAAAGATACATTTAGATAAATAGCAACATGTTAGGATTCAGCAGCAACATCTTATGCTCCAAAAGATACATTCCGTATAAGAAATAAAACAAAATCATTGGTATTATATTGCAAGGCAGATATTAACCTGAAATGAACTCTTTCCATCAGTAGGGCTATCATAAGATTTCATGTGCAACATAATGGAATCAAAATGAGGAATAATAGCTGATTCTGCAGGCAACATAAATCAACATATTCCAAGTAATGCAGCAGCACAAATTGATCGCACCAAGCTCGATTTTCCACCTCCATTTGGCCCCGTCAAGAGATATAGTGATTTCATATCAACTGTGTTCCGTATGGCACTAACATGTGCTGCATCAAACCAGTAAGGAGATAGCCCCGTTATCTTCATCCCATCAGCATCTTTGTCCTGCATTTGTTCCACGTTCATCCTTTCAGATTTGACTGAACAGAAATAAAGTGAACAATTACGGTCCCTCATATGGCCCTTATATTTTTGAGGAACCCTTCAAAATCTTCGTCACGTAAGAAACTGACACAAGAAACCCTTGGGAGTTTATAACTTTAAAGAAATTGATGGTACTGGAGGGTAAAATCCACCACATGTACTCTACCCAATTTGTAAACTAGGCAAATATCATACCCAAGCACGACTATTTTCTACATGAATTAGAGCTCTATAGCCTAAATCAAACCTCATTCTTCATGAGGTTTATATGTTTAAGGTCAAAAATATAAAAACAACTATTGATACCCAAGGAGAATCTACAATGCTACTTCGGCCTAGATCTTTTACATTCACTGTTTCTTCGTAATTGTCTAAGAGGTTTTAAGCCAAATAAAGATGATGTTTAAGACTCTGTTTGGTAAAAGTTTTTTGTTTATAAACAAAAGAATATGATGTTTTCGTGATAAAATATGTGGTTGAAAAGTTATTTGAAGAAATATGTGTAGTTAAAAAGTGATTTGAGAAAATGTGTTGTTTATAAGCATGTTGATAAACAAATTACGAAATGAAGGCTAAGTCTGAAACCAATAGCCAGGATTGAGAAAATTAAGGTATAGGGATTCCCTCCTCAAAAAAGGCTTTCCAAGAACTATGCTATGCAAGGCAAGGTTGTCATTAGCTTTAATATTTTCTACAATTTGTATCCATGGAACACAAAACCCCAAAAAGATCGTACAACCTTGATAGAAATCAGTTAAAGTGAACTATATACCAGTTAAATAGTAACTTGGTGTTGACATAAACTACCTTAAATCAGTGACATCGATTGAGAGTTGGGAAAACCCATTTTCTTCTTCTCCCTTCACTGGACATAAAACAAAGTACACATTTCAGAAATTCATTTCAGATCAGGAGGAAGCGGTTATATATATATATATATATCAGAAGTATAGGGGACCCCATGTCCTTGGGATGTAGGATTTGTGAATTTCTGTGACTTAAAATCATTCTTGAGGATCTTAAAATCACGTGGTAAGTACTAACAAAAACTCTACTGAGATGACAAGCCTACTATTAATCTCTTGCATAATACAGATCAGCATAATCGGGCTAAGCATGTGGAAGTGGATGGATATTTAGAGAACATAAGTTGACTGTTAATGCACTCCATATGCTTCAATAAACGAATAACATCCACTGACCACATTTTCTTACGGTTAGGCTGAATAACGATTTATAGGTTATGGTTAGGCCAAATACCCAGGTTAGAGGGATTAACAGAAAAATTGCCTAAGTTAGCATATCAGCTCTGTATAGTATTGTGTACCTAAGATTCTTCTGATCAATATGAAAAATAAAATATTCCCTCACATAATCCAAAAGAAAGAGGAAAAAAGCACTTGAATGCAACCTCATGTCGCCAAATAATGCCTTTGCAATGACAAGCATCATGGATGCAAAAACTAGGATATTGGTCTTTGTTTGTAGCTCAGTAGAAAGTTCCCTTAACAATTCCAACACCTTTGTTTTTGCCTTCTCACCAGCCACATGATACCTGAAAACCAAATGGAAGTATATGCTACAATTAAAGAAAAGGCAATTATTATTAATAAACAAAAATATTAAAAATGAATTCCATTACAACATTCAATAATAAAAGTACCTTGCTAATGCTTCCTCCACCTTTAATGTGGTGCACCATTCTTCTCCAACTTTTTTACCTTTCAAATCCAGAGCAGGTTTGAGCTGTTTAATTTGTTCTTCTCCAGGCATAGTACATTTAAGACATGCAGATATTGCACTCATGCATGTGATTGTGAAACAAGCAGTTCTAGAGTTGGATATATGACTACTGACTAAAAATGACCTTAGAGAATAGTTATTCATCAAAGATATTGAACACCTGACTTACTTAGTAGAAGATTAAATGGCATTCACTAAACTGAACTTGACAAGCCATCTTCATGACCATATTTAATCATAATGCAATCAATAGTCATCCTCAGAACTCTTCTTTTTATTTATATTAGTGAGACGAACGTGCAAGGTACGTGCAACATTTTAACAGTATATTTAATAGCATAGTATAAAAATCAATTCAATATCTGGAAGATGAAAAATTGAATCAAAAACCATATAATAAGAAACATGCACTTCAGATCAAAATGAAATATGCCGGATATACATACATGTTAAAATCAGAGTGCAAAAATAAATAAATAAATAAATACGAAATAATCGAAATAATCAATTGGGAAAAAAGAAAAGAAAAAAAAAATGGCTCAAATGACTTATACGGCTCAAATTGGCTTATGAATAGTATATTAGAACCATTATTAACATATTCACAAGAAATTGATTGTGCAATGGGTTCGGCAAAGGCAACAATTTCCTTACAACTTTACTTTATTGTCAGCCTTATATTCCGACTAATATATTTTTCATAACTAAAGAGGTTTTGAAAAGAAATTCCAAAGATTATAATAAATTAGCACCATCCTTTCCTAACTAGAGGAATATAAAAAATACTAGAAGAAAAATCGAGTTTCTTTCTCTTAACTTGGGCATTAAACTTAGTCTTTCATTCGTACTCAAATCATTTATACAAGGTAACTACAAGAATGATTCTAATACACATTAGTCCTTCACTATAAAAGTCCAATACTTTAGTACATACATACATACATACATACATATATTTTAATTCTCCCCCATAAATTGGTGCATACATATCACACATGCCCAAAATGCCCAACTTGGATAGTGATGTATGGAATGAGTCACTAGCAACTCCATGTGTCATTACATCATCCAATTGGTTAGCTTTCTTAATGTGTGGAACTTTTGTGTTCTAGATTCGAAGTAATCTATTATGCAGTTTCTATCTAGCTCAATGTGCTTTGTTCGATAATGTTGTATCGGGTTATTTGCTATTTCAAAGGCAGATGTATTATCACAGAAAAGTAACATAGGTTTGTTCACAGTTCACTAAGAAGTATTTTCAACCAAGTAAGCTTAGTAGTTACATGATGTAAAGCATAGTATTCTACCTTTGCACTAGATAGAGATACCACCTTTTGTATCTTGCTCCTCCAACCAGTGATACATACCCTTACGTAGATTTCTTATCCAATCTTGATCCAACAAATTCAGAATATGTGTAACCCACAATATCAAGATGTCCATGCTTAGAGAACAAAATACCCTATCTTGGAGAGGATTTCTAATATGTCAAGATGCAATTTACTGAGTTCATAAGTTGGTCACTCGAATTGTGCATAAACTGACTCACGGCACACAACATGGGACAAATCCGGTATTGTGTGTAAGATAAATCAATTTTTCCACCAGCATTTGATATACTTCTCTGTTTGTGGGGATTTGATGATCAGGGTAGATAAATAGGTTGTGGTTGACCTCAATGGATGTGTCAATAAGCTCACAAGTAGACATCCCAGTTTCTACCAAAAGATCTAGTACATACTTTCGTTCAGAGAGGGAGAGACATTGCTTAGAACGAGATACCTCAATACCCAAAAAGTACTTTAAAGTACCTAGATCCTTCATTTCGAACTCTTTAGCTAGAAAGTTTTGAAAATTCTCAATTTTATTTGGGTTACAACCAATAGAAATCATATCATCGACATACACAATAAGTAATGTGAAATCGTAACCTCTTTCTTATAAAACAAAATGTGATTGAAAAGACCTGTTTGAAACCAAACTTTTTCATTGAGGAACTGAGCTTACCAAACCAAGCCCTCGGAAACTACTTCAAACGATACAGGGCCTTTTTAACTTAAACACTTTACCTTCTGGATTAAATCCCAAAAGCAGATCTATAAACACCTCATCTGTTAGATCACCATGAATAAAGGTATTCTTAACATAATATTGTCTCAATAGCCAATCTAAATGAACTGCTAAAGATAAGACGACTCTAACGGTACTCACTTTTTCCATTAGTGAAAAAGTTTCTTGATAGTCAATCTCATAAGTTAGTGTGTAACCTTTAGCAACTAGCATAGCCTTGTATCTTTACACTGTCCCATCTGACATGTACTTCACTGAAAACACCCACTTACAACATACAGTCTTCTCCTGAGATAACTCGACTATCTCCTGATAGAGTTCTTTTGGAGAGCATTCATTTCTTTACCATAGCAGACTTCCACTTACGATATTCAAGAGCTTCATGGTTCTCGTTGACCACGACCTATAGGAACCAGGCTATCTACAGCTTTTAACCCTGTTTGCATAGGCTCATGCACAGATTTACGTTCAATAATCCCAGGGGCTTTCACTTCGACACGTCTTCGCTCATGAGTGCTTAGAGACCCTCTTCCATCAATAGGTACTCCTAACGCGTCGACCACATGCCCTAGCATAGCCTTTCCCGCAGGAACATCCACAATAGATCCAGTGTGAAAGTGACTAGTTGGATACAAGAGACAATTAAAGGGCAAATGGCAAATGCTAGATGATTCTTGGATAAGTGATGATGATAGATATAATCACAAATATGATATTTAACATTAGAAGAGAATTTTGAGAGATCGAAAATATTTGGTCTTCTACGATCATGCAGGGGGTATCTCCTACCCTCATTTTCAGCTAGAGGATTTAGGATAGTAGTAACAGAAGTTTCATGGTTAGAATCAAAATCTGAACTTGAGGAAATAAAGTGAGAGTTATATAACTCGTTTTCAATCTCAGAAGAGTCATCTAATGGCACAGTGATGACACAATAAAGTCATTGCGAGGAGTATCAAGGTCTGGAGAGAGCCTGATGGATAACAATATCATATGATGGAAGAACAGTATTATCCTTCTCTCTCCTAGTATAATATATTTGGAACAATCTAGGTGATTTGTCATCATTAGCATCCTCAATTTCAAACTCCTTCAATTTCAGACTTGCCCTGTCCTTCGAAAATCCATAACCCATTCCCTTCTAGTCACCTTACTATTAATCTCCCCATGAAGAGGAACAAAGGACACATCTCTAGAAAAGGACTCAGACTCACAGAACTGAATATCCTTATAGATGTAATATTTCCCGGTAGGAGGGTGAAAGCACTTGTAGCCCTTTTAAGAGTTGGAGTAACCAAGAAAAACACATTGAAGGCAAGAAGATCAAGTTCATCCTTCAGGTGAGAGCGAACATGAACATAACACAACCAAAGACCTTAGGATAGATATTTAATGCAGAAGGAATAAAGTAAAATCGTGATAGCATCCACTAAGGTGTTTGATAGTTAATGCTATACACAGGCATCCGATTAATAAGAAAGATAGTGGGTGAGACAAGCTCAACCCAGAAATGTTTACTAACATGCATAGTAAAGCATAAGACCCAGGCTACCTCAAGGATATGCCGATTTTATGCTCTGCTATGTCGTCTTGTTGTGGTGTATAAGTACACCTTATTGAGTGAAGAATACCATGGGACGTGAAGAAAATATCAAGAGAATGATTCACGAATTCAAAACTATCGTCAAAATGAAACACCCGAATTTGCGTAAAATGTATGACAACCATTTTTTAGCATAATGGAATGATAGACAAGACATCACTTTTGGCCTTCAAAAATTATATCCTAAAAATCCAACACACCCTGCTACAATCATCAATAAACGAAACAAAATATCTATGACCAGAAGCACATAAAATAAAAGAAGGACCCCAAACATTAGTATGAACACAAGCAAAAGGAACAGAACTATGAAAACTGGTTTAAAAGGGTACATGGTGATTGTTAACAAGAATACATTGTTCACATCGTATGTTAGAGTTAGAAATATATTGAAAAAACTTAGGGAACATACGTTCTAGATAGGAAAATGAGGGATGCCCTAGCCTACAATGTGTCAATGCTACAAAAGAATTTTATCTCTAGTGATCGGGTGTTCGACCGAAAGTACACTTTCGGTTGAACGGAGCTCATCCGAAAGTGACTGAGGCTGCGCTTAATTTTCTCTCAAACTTTCGGTCGACCGAAAGTATTTTGGTTGACCGAAGTTAGCTGAGTCCAAATTCTCAACCATCTTCATGTCTTTGGCTCCAACTTGATTCTTGGCTTCTTTTCTTGACTTATTCACATTTGCTAGCCTTGAATCTTGAACCTTTTTGGTCTCGGATCTTGTCATGGGTTTCATCGGCACGTGCATCGAGGTTTGACTTACTCGGATCTCATTAGGACATTTGGCCTTCTTCGCATACCAGCACGCATGCTTCTTCTTCTTCTCTCCCTTCTACATCATTCTCCTTACTTTTAAATTCATTGGCCAACAAGTAGTTGTTAGCCACAACCAGGGGTGGAGTACCGAATTGAATGGCAAGGGGTCGCCTGGATCCTCCTCATCCTCGTTTTGCTTGCTGCGTTCAAATCTTGACTTCTCGGGAGAACTTTTAGGTGCTTTTTCTATTGATTCCTTGTACTAGTTTCCTTATTATCATAAAGGGCATTCTTGTTAGCCACATTGAGTAATTTAGGTGTCAAGAGATGTGGTGATCCCTGCTGTTGTCTCATCATCCTCCCATAATTTCTATGGAAACGCCTTTGTTGTGTCTTGGTCATCTCATTGAAAGGCACAACCCTTCATGCATTATACTAGAATGAATGCCATACATTTGGCTGACGATTTTGTGGTTTGAACGTCCTCCTACTGTTCATCGACTTGAATTGCCTTTCGAAAGGCGACTTTCTATAGGATGGCATTCCTCATCCCCTGTTAGGCTAGAAACTGGGAACAACGTGATGCAAACCACGTAGCAATTGTAGCTACGCAACCCACAAATTATTGGAATCGACCCAAGAACGCCAATAAATCACGATTTAGAGATTGATTCAAATTAATTGAATCAAGCAACCAACACAATCAATTGATATGTTGACCTCTTGACCACAATGAAGATAAATCTCACCCAAGATTTGAACAAACAAGAATTAACTCGCAAGTTCGGATTTTATTCAATAAAGAATAAGAATGTGAAAGCAATTTGCCTCTCAATTAATATATCAAAGTTGTGTTTGAATAATGAAAATTACATCCCTATATATAGGGTCAAAACTAGGTTAAAGAGTTCTAATTAAATAAGGAAACAACTACCTAAAATTAAGGAAATAAAAATAACCTAAAATCACGCGTATGTAATGTTACGGCCGTGACTAAATCCTTACGGCCGTAACCTTGTTTCTGTTGCATATTTACGGCCGTGATATATTTTATTACGGCCGTAAGCCAAAAAAATTCAAATTCTGATTTTGTGCAGTGACTCCTTTACGGCCGTGACCCTTAAATCTTACGGCCGTGAGCCGTAATTTCTTCAAAATCAATTTTAAACAGAAGGTTGATTACGGCCGTGAGAATTATCAATTACGGCCGTAATTCTTGAATGTTGGCAATCTTCTTCGACGGCTTGGATGAGGTTGATCCACTCGTCGTTTTGGCTCGGCCCCAACATGAAACTTGCTTCTTTTGATGACACGAACATTGTTTTGGCCATTGTTTCTTGAACTAACTTGTCCATTGCTTCCTTGGCCCTCTTTGCTTGCAATCGAGTCATCGGTCCTCCTTTGATCTTCAACGGATCTTTGTGCGGGCTTGTATCCGTGGTCTGGATCACATCATCCCCTCCCTCTTCGAAAGGATTCGACCTCGAATCTATACCTGCACCAAACGGAGATAGATCAGAAACATTAAATGAAGCCGAAACATTATACTCACCAGGAAGATCGAGTTTATAGGCATTATTGTTGATCCTTTCGATCACTTGGAATGGACCATCTCCTCGCGGTTGTAACTTTGACTTGCGCTGTTCTGGAAACCGCTCCTTTCTCAAATGTAACCAAACCCAATCACCGGGTTCAAAAATGATGCCCTTTCTTCCTTTGTTAGCCTGCGAAGCATAATGTTCATTTTTCTTTTCAATCGCCAACCTCACCTTGTCGTGGAGTGCTTTAACCATCTCAGCCTTTTTCTTGCCATCTAAACTACTACGTTCATTCACAGGTAAAGGAATTAAATCCAATGGTGTTAGCGGATTAAAACCATAAACAATTTCAAATGGTGAACACGAAGTAGTAGAATGTATAGCTCTATTATAGGCAAATTCAATAAATGGTAAACACTCTTCCCAATTTTTCAAATTTTTATTGATTATGGTGCGCAATAATTGAATCATTGTCCTATTTACTACCTCGGTCTGTCCATCGGTCTGTGGGTGACAAGTTGTAGAAAAAAGCAATTTTGTTCCTAATTTATTCCACAAGACTCTCCAAAAATGACTAAGGAATTTAACATCCCTATCCGAGACAATACTTTTAGGCACTCCATGTAAGCGCACGACTTCCCTAAAGAAAATTTCAGCTATGTTTGTAGCATCGTCAGTTTTGTGGCATGGTATGAAATGTGCCATTTTACTAAAGCGATCTACTACCACAAAAATCGAATCTCGACCCTTCTTAGTCCTAGGCAATCCCAAAACAAAATCCATAGAGATATCGACCCAAGGTTCACTAGGGACGGGTAAAGGCATATATAATCCATGGGGTTTAATCCTAGATTTAGCCTTTTTACAAGTAATGCATCTATTACAAACCCGAACCACATCAATTTTCATTTTAGGCCAATAGAAATGTTCACTTAGGATTTCAATGGTCTTTTTAACCCCAAAATGACCCATTAAACCTCCACTATGGGCCTCTCTCACAAGTAACTCCCTCATTGAACACCTAGGGACACACAATTTATTTTCTCGAAATAAATAATCATCATGTTTAAAGAACCTATCCACAGCCCCTTTACCACAAGACTCATAAATATTAGAAAAGTCCAGGTCATTAGCATACATGTCCTTAATGTATTCAAATCCAAGCAATTTCGAATGCAAAGAATTTAAAAGAACATACCTTCGAGACAATGCGTCAGCCACCACATTTTCCTTACCTTGTTTGTACCGGATGACATAGGGAAATGTTTCGATGAACTCTACCCACCTTGCATGTCTCTTACTCAGTTTAGCTTGACCCCTCAAATGCTTCAAGGACTCATGATCGGTGTGTATCACGAACTCCCGTGGCCACAAGTAATGTTGCCATGTTTCCAAAGCGCGCACAAGTGAGTATAACTCCTTGTCATATGTGGGATAATTAAGTGCAGCCCCTTTTAGTTTTTCACTAAAATAGGCGATTGGCCTTTGATCCTGCATTAAAACAGCTCCAATGCCTAGCCCTGAGGCATCACATTCAATCTCAAAAGCCTTGTCAAAGTTAGGAAGTGATAAAACCGGTGCTTTACACAACATATTTTTGATTGTTTCAAATGCATGCTCCTGTTCTACTCCCCATTTAAATCCTACACTTTTTTTGACAATTTCTGTGAGTGGTGTGGCAATCGTGCTAAAATTTTTAACAAAGCGCCTATAAAAACTAGCCAAGCCATGAAAACTCCTAACCTCAGTTATGCTTTTAGGTGTTGGCCACTCTTTAATAGCTTTGATTTTCTCTTCATCTACTTCTATCCCTCTAGCACTAACCACATAACCAAGAAATACAACTTTTTCCATGCAAAAATCACACTTTTTAAAGTTAGCAAAAAGTTGCTCTTGTCTTAAAACCACAAGCACACACCTAACATGCTCCACATGCTCATTCAAAGTTTTACTATATATCAAGATATCATCGAAGTAAACTACAACGAATTTACCTATAAATGCACGTAAAACATGATTCATTAAACGCATAAATGTGCTAGGTGCATTAGTAAGTCCAAAAGGCATTACTAACCATTCATACAAGCCATACTTAGTTTTAAAAGCAGTTTTCCACTCATCTCCTTCTTTCATTCGAATTTGATGATAACCACTCTTAAGGTCAATTTTACTAAATATGCTAGAGCCATGCAATTCATCCAACATATCATCTAACCTAGGAATAGGATGACGATACTTTACCGTTATGTTGTTGATGGCCCTACAATCAACACACATCCTCCACGTTCCGTCCTTCTTCGGCACAAGTAACACGGGTACGGCACATGGGCTCATGCTCTCCCTTATGTACCCCTTACTCATTAATTCCTCAACTTGCTTTTGAAGCTCCTTCGTCTCCTCGGGATTGCTCCTATAAGCTGGACGGTTTGGAATGACTGCTCCAGGTATAAAATCAATTTGATGCTCAATACCACGAATGGGTGGCAACCCGCTAGGTATATCCTCCGGAAATACATCGTCAAATTCCTGCAATAAAGAAATAGCCAAACTAGGGAGGGATTTGTTAGTTTCATCAAAGGCAAGGAATGAATCCTTGTACAATAAAAGGACCATTGGTCGTTTTTCCATAAATGCTTTTTTGATTTCACTCCTTTTTGGGTAGAAACTCATTTTTCTTTCTTTTCTGGCACTCTTCGCTCCCTCTCCTTTTTCTGAGGTATGTACCCCAACACTCTTTTTTTCTCTCGCCTCTCCTTTTTCTGAAGTCGTGGCTCCAACTCTCTTTTCCTCTCCTTTTTCTGAGGTCGTGGCCTCAACTCTCTTTCTCTCATTTTCCTTTACTCTTTTTTCTTCATCATTTTTCAGTTTTATTTGATCTTCATACACTTGTGACGGTGTCAATGGTGCAAGTGTAATGGTTTTTCCCCCTTTGGTAAAGCTATACCTATTTTTATACCCATCATGCGTGACCTTCCTATCATACTGCCAAGGTCTACCCAACAAAATGTGCCCGGCATGCATAGGTACCACATCACACATAACTTCATCCACATAGCTACCAATAGAAAAATTCACCAACACCCTCCTATTCACCTTAATTTCTCCACTATCATTTAACCATTGAAGCCTATAAGGTTTAGGATGTTTTAACAAAGGTAATCCTAATTTTTCAACAAGTATAGTACTAGCGACGTTAGTGCAACTACCGCCATCAATAATCATACTACATACCTTGTTATTAATGCGACATCGAGTATGAAATATGTTCTCCCGTTGTTGTTCCAAATCATCCGTGTGGATTTGGGCACTAAGAGCTCGCCTTGCCACTAATAACTCGCCATGCTCCCCGGATAACACATCTTCATCCTCACATATTTCCTCCAATGCTGGCATATCGCTGTAATCCTCTTCCTCACTATCACTCTCCATAGTTCCATCCTTTCGCAAAAGTACCACTCGCCTATTAGGACATTGAGACGCCACATGTCCTCTCCCCAAACATTTGAAGCATTGAATGTCTCTACTCCTAGATGGTTGAGGTTCCCCTTTAGGTACAAATTTATTAGCTTGTTCCTCCTTCCCTTTTGGTGCCTCAAACTTCCCTTTTGATGCTTCAAACTTTCCTTTAGAAACAGTCCCTTCTCCTTTACCATCCCACTTTGGCTTCCAAGAAGAATTAGTACCCGATTGATACCTTGCTGTCCCCTTCTTCTTCAATTGCTTCTCAACCTTTATAGCCATGTGCAACATATCCTCCATCTCCAAGTAATGTTGTAGTTCAACCACATTAGCTATATCCTTATTCATCCCATTCAAAAACCGAGCCATCGTAGCCTCCCTATCCTCTTCTACATTAGCTCTAATCATCAACAACTCCATCTCCTTGTGATAATCCTCCACACTCTTTGATCCTTGGTATAGACTTTGTAATTTCTGATGAAGCTCCCGATGGTAATGACTAGGAACGAACCTCTTTCTCATGATAGCCTTTAATTCATCCCAAGTACTAACGGGTCTCTCGCGATTCCTTCTCCTAGAAGTCACCAATTGATCCCACCAAGTAATAGCGTAATCGGAGAATTCAAGTACAGCTACTTTAACCTTTTTCTCTTCCGAATAAGTGTAGCAATTAAAAATTAATTCCATCTTCTTCTCCCATTCTAAGTATGCTTCCGGATCACTCCTTCCTTTGAATGACGGAATTGTCATCTTGATGTTGTTCATACTACCATCCATTCTATCGCCACCAAGATCTCTATCCCTTCTTCCATGCCTAACTACTCTATCCACAATTGCCCCATCGTCAAAATCACTACCTTCTTCATTCTCATCGACCCCCTCTACTCTACGACCTTGCCCACCTTGCCTACGGACATTAGGCACTTCCCGAGGTTGTTCAAGCCTTTCTAACCTACCTAACACATCCCCAAACAACCGCTCAAAACGTTGTACCATCTCTTCCGTCATGTTGGCTCGATCGTTGTTTTTTGCAGTAGAAGATTGTTCAGACATCCTAACACTAATGATTATATGCCTCACGTGTATTTCGCTCGTGTATCACTCGAATTAGGCTTTTACCCTCTATTGATCTCACCTCTCTGCCTTTTTCCACTCAATAGCTTTCACCCCGATTGCTTCAAAGAACGAATCCGAACTCAAACAAGTTTAAACTCGATTGCTTCAAATCGAATATAAGTGAGAAGTAATGAATTTGTTGGAAAACTCAAAGAAGACCTTTAGAGAGTTAAATTTGACTTTATATAGAACTTGACACTTTTTATGGGAACTAGGATTGTTTCAAGAAAATAATTCTTGAAATCAAATATCAAATATTTTAATTGAACTGAGAATTTTCGTTTTTTTTTTTTTTTTTTTTTTTTTTTTTTTTTTTTTTTTTTTAAATTCAACTACGAGAAAGACGCAACAAATGAAATTGAATTTGGATAACAAACGAAGGAAATAACGACTATTGAATTTTTTGTGACACTTTTCTGGATTAAAGACTCAAAGCTGGAAGAACACGAAGAACAAGAATAAGAAACTCAAGAAAACAAAAACAAGATATAACCTTGATTTTTGGAGCCTAAGCTCTGATACCAGATGATGCAAACCACGTAGCAATTGTAGCTACGCAACCCACAAATTATTGGAATCGACCCAAGAACGCCAATAAATCACGATTTAGAGATTGATTCAAATTAATTGAATCAAGCAACCAACACAATCAATTGATATGTTGACCTCTTGACCACAATGAAGATAAATCTCACCCAAGATTTGAACAAACAAGAATTAACTCGCAAGTTCGGATTTTATTCAATAAAGAATAAGAATGTGAAAGCAATTTGCCTCTCAATTAATATATCAAAGTTGTGTTTGAATAATGAAAATTACATCCCTATATATAGGGTCAAAACTAGGTTAAAGAGTTCTAATTAAATAAGGAAACAACTACCTAAAATTAAGGAAATAAAAATAACCTAAAATCACGCGTATGTAATGTTACGGCCGTGACTAAATCCTTACGGCCGTAACCTTGTTTCTGTTGCATATTTACGGCCGTGATATATTTTATTACGGCCGTAAGCCAAAAAAATTCAAATTCTGATTTTGTGCAGTGACTCCTTTACGGCCGTGACCCTTAAATCTTACGGCCGTGAGCCGTAATTTCTTCAAAATCAATTTTAAACAGAAGGTTGATTACGGCCGTGAGAATTATCAATTACGGCCGTAATTCTTGAATGTTGGCAATCTTCTTCGACGGCTTGGATGAGGTTGATCCACTCGTCGTTTTGGCTCGGCCCCAACATGAAACTTGCTTCTTTTGATGACACGAACATTGTTTTGGCCATTGTTTCTTGAACTAACTTGTCCATTGCTTCCTTGGCCCTCTTTGCTTGCAATCGAGTCATCGGTCCTCCTTTGATCTTCAACGGATCTTTGTGCGGGCTTGTATCCGTGGTCTGGATCACATCACAACGCTAGGATAACTGTAATGTCCCCAAGTCTCCATTTTCCCAATGGGTTTGTTCACTTCCTCTGACGAGATCCCAGTCGGGGAATCTCGTCGAACAACGCGGAATAACGACAATTAAAACCTAGGAAAGATTTAAATCAGATTTGACGCGAAAATAACAAGAACACGAAGAAAATAACGGAAATTAAAAGATAGATTTGACAATAAAACCTTAACTCGACAATCACGACGCAATTAATTGACATGCGGATTGAAGAACCAAGATTGGTGAACGCCACAATGGTTGTCAATTCCTTGATAAGTTCGTTGGGTGAACGCCACAAAGATTGGATCTTTGATAAGTTCAAGAAAAATGGAATAACTCAACCTCTAACAAGAGAATCCTCTCTCAATTTAATTCATAAAACTCAAACTTGTTTCTTTACAATGAATGGAAAGGATATAAATAAGCAAAATAACCTAGCCTCTAATTTACTCAAAATAGAATTTTAATTAAACTAGAACACTAAATTAGGAAAATAACCTAAAAACCAAAAGGAAATAAAATAATTGGAAAATCCAGAAAATCTGGCCCGCTCCTCATTTACGGCCGTGAGGAACTCTCTTACGGCCGTAATGGCCTCTCTGATCAAAATTCTGTTTTATTAGTTACGGCCGTGAATTGCCCCTGCTTGAATGTTACGGCCGTAACTTCCAGGCTTACGGCCGTAAGCCTCGTTCTGCCGAAAATCTTCCTTTTTCTTTGATACTTGGTTACAGCCGTGATAATAAGATTTACGGCCGTGAATATATTGGTTACGGCCGTGAAGGTCCTCTTTTACGGCCGTAATGGCCTTTCTGCCCAAATTACTTCACTTATTCGGCTCGGCTTGATCATTTCGCCTTCTCGGCTCGATTCCAACATGAAGCTTGCTCCGTTTTGCATGTAGATCACTGTCATATTGCCGTTGGCTCGACTTCGCCCTTCGATGCCTGGTCCGGATCATATCATACTCCCTCTCTAGAAAAAGATTCGACCTCGAATCCATTTTTGATCGGCTTTTCAAACTCCTCCTATTTTTCTGAGCGTATTGATCATGTTTAAGCTTTGTGCGATCCTTTAGACTTTTGGCTTGCTCATTTTTGCCAACGGATATCTTCCCGACCTTAAGTTCATGGTTTGATTTATGTCCCTGCAAAACAGATTTCGTAGAACTGGGAAGGGATGTGTTAGCAAATGCAAATAAACTCATTTTTGTGGTGGACTCTCTTTTTCTTTTTCTTTTCACTCTCAAGCTCACCTTTTTCTGAGGTCGTGGCCTCAACTCTCTTGTTTTCAATTTTCACACCCTCTCCTTTTTCTGAGGTCGTGGCCCCAACGCTCTTATTTTTCCCCTCAAACTCGCTCTTTATTTTCAATTGGTCCTCTTGGACCTCTTTAGGTGATAGCGGAGCAAGAGTGATCCTTTTTCCACCCTTCACGAAAGAATATCGATTTTTAAACCCATCGTGTACTACCCTCCTATCATGTTGCCAGGGTCTCCCAAACAAAATATGGCCAACATGCATTGATACCACGTCACAGACCACCTCATCCTTATAACCCCCGATGACCCTAGCCTGCTTATTTACCTTAATTTCTCCCGACTCGGTCAGCCATTGCAATTTATAAGGGTTCGAATGTTTTATCAAGCTCAAACCCAATTTCTCAACCAACATTGTACTAACCACATTAATACAACTTCCCCCGTCAATCACCATACCACAAACCTTTTTGCCCACTAAACATTTAGTATGGAAGAGATTATCCCTTTGCTCACCAATTCCATCCACCCTGGTCCTAGTACTAAGGACACGCCGATTAACAAGTGAATCTTTAACAGCATAGGTAAGCCCTTCCTCATCACTACTACTAGCCCCAACATCCACTAACTTAGGCATTCCCTTAAATTCATCCTCGAAACTAATTTCTCCATTTTCACCCAAGATCATTAGCCTCCTATTTGGACACTGGGATGCTATATGACCCGTACCCAAGCACTTAAAACACTTAATATTTCTATCCCGAGTAGTTTGAGAATCAGAAATATTTTTACCTTTCGTTGTAGGCTCCTCCTTCCCTTTCGGGTTATGTTCATCATGATCCTGCTTCGGTTGTGATGTAGGATAAGATGGTGAGTGTCTTCCTGCCCCCTTTCGCCTTAGTTGTCTTTCCACCTTCATGGCCATATGCACCATATCCTCTAGCTCCACATAATGTTGCAGCTCAATGACATTGGCAATATCTCTATTCAGCCCACTCAGAAACCTAGCCATCGTAGCTTCCCGATCCTCCACCACGTTAGCCCGAATCATCGCCACCTCCATATCCTTGTGATAATCTTCTACACTCCTCGACCCTTGAGTCATACCCTGCAGCCTCTGGTAAATATCCCTATAATAATGAGTCGGCACAAATCGCTTCCTCATTATAGTTTTTAATTCACCCCAAGTCTCCATCGGCTCCTCAAGGTTCCTCCTCCTACCCGTCACTAGTTGATCCCACCAAATATTGGCATAATCTGTGAATTCAATCACAGCTAATTTCACCTTCTTCTTTTCCGAATAATTGATACAATCAAATAGTCGTTCAACCTTGGTTTCCCAATCCAAGTACGCCTCCGGATCACTCCTACCCTGAAACGATGGTATTTTCACTTTAATTTTCCCAAGATCATCATCAACATCATCTCTACCCCCACGACACCTCCTATCATCACGACACTCCCTATCATGCATCCTCTCATACCTATCTCCTCTATCCCTCCTTCGCATACTTACCAATGATATACTTCCACTTTCCATGCCTTCATCATTCATACCAACCTTACGCCTATTACCTCTCCTAACCCGAGATCCATCATGAGATTGATCACGAGGTCTTTGTTCATGCTCTGCACCTCGATTCTCCATCTGTGTCATAAACCTCTCAAATTGGGCCCTCATTGCTGCAATATCATTGTTACCTTGTTCATTCCCTCTATTCACACTCCCGAGCTGTTTTCTATCTCCAATAGAAGATGAAGATGTGGAAACCTCTCTATCAGACATTTTTAAGACACGAACAAAGAAATTCGGAATATTTGGGGAATATTTGGGATTTTCGGATTTTTTTTTAATCTGCCAGAGAATTGGACTACGAGTATGGCAGAAAAAACGGAACTGGATTTGGACGAAAAACGAACAAGAAAAACACTTTTGAATTTTTTGGGACTGACTCTTATGGATCAAACTGAAGAAAATTATGACTGACACGAAGAACGCGAAGAACACGAAAAAAAATTCAAAAAAATCCAAGAAACGCAAGAATCTGAAATAGATCCAAGCTCTGATACCAGATGACGCGATCCCAGTCGGGGAATCTCGTCGAACAACGCGAAATAACGACAATTAAAACCTAGGAAAATCTAAATCAGATTTGACGCGAAAATGACAAGAACACAAAGAAAATAACGGAAATTAAAAGATAGATTTGACGATAAAACCTTGACCCGACAATCACGACGCAATTAATTGACGATGCGGATTGAAGAATCAAGATTGGTGAACGCCACAATGGTTGTCAATTCCTTGATAAGTTCGTTGGGTGAATGCCACAAAGATTGGATCTTTGATAAGTTAAAGAAAAAGGGAATAACTCAACCTCTAACAAGAGAATCCTCTCTCAATTTAATTCATAAAACTCAAACTTGTTTCTTTACAATGAATGGAAAGGAATATAAATAAGCAAAATAACCTAACATCTAATTTACTCAAAATAGAATTCTAATTAAACTAGAACACTAAATTAGGAAAATAACCTAAAAACCAAAAGGAAATAAAATAATTGGAAAATCCAGAAAATCTGGCCCGCTCCTCATTTACGACCGTGAGGAACTCTCTTACGGCCGTAATGGCCTCTCTGATCAAAATTCTGTCTTATTAGTTACGGCCGTGACGAATCTCTTACGGCTGTGAATTGCCCATGCTTGAATGTTACGGCCGTAAGCCTCGTTCTGCAGAAAATCTTCCTTTTTCTTTGATACTTGGTTACGACCATGATAATAAGATTTACGGTCGTGAATATATTGGTTACGGCCGTGAAGGTCCTCTTTTAAGGCCGTAATGGCCTTTCTGCCCAAATTACTTCGTTTATTCAGCTCGGCTTGATCATTTCGCCTTCTCGGCTCAATTCCAACATGAAACTTGCTCTGTTTTGCACGTAGATCACTGTCATATTGCCGTTGGCTCGACTTCGCCCTTTGATACCTGGTCCGGATCATATCATCCTCTTTGCATCTGGCACACAAGGTACCTTCATCTTTTCTAGGTTCTTTTCCTTTGAGTCGTTTAAACACATTAGGACGTCGCTCAAAATCCTCCTTTCCATCATCGATGACTAACTTGAATTTTGGTAACTTATTTTCAAAACCAGTTGTCATCATGTTCACCCCAAGTGGTTGTGGGAAAGGGTTTTCATCCACTGCCATCTTCTTTTTGGCTCCAAAAGTGATTCGCCCAGATTTGATAGCATCATGCAACACATGTCGGAATATCGAGCAATTGTTAGTCATATGAGACCACACATTATGCCATTTGCAATATTTTTTACCCTTAATTTGCTCAGGGCTTGGCAATTTATGCTTATCGCTCAATTTAGTTTGCTTACCCTTATATAGTTTGTCAAATATAAGGTCAGTCTTGGTTATGTCAATTGAAAATACCCTAGCTTTTTTGTTTTTATCCCCTATAAGCTCATTTTTAACCGTAACGTTCGATTCAGCCGCTAAAGGGCAAGCATATACATCCCGTTTAACCACTTCGATTAGACATATACACATCCACTTTAACCAGTTCGGTTAGACATACTTCTATTTGGTCAAAATATTCATCATCAACCATATGAACGTCAAAATTCGGGTCTCTATAGTAAGTTTCTTTGCTAGAATTCTTTGTTTGTTCTTCTTCTCTTATGTTCATATCTAATCACGTTTGCACTCAACTGGAATAGGTTGGGAAACTCCCTATCCTGGAACTTCTTTTTTAAGTCAAAACTCAAACAACTTTGAGTGATCTTGACAAACTCTTTTTTAGGCAAAGGAACAAAACACTTGCTCCTGGCCGTTTTGAACCTTTGTACCCATTCATTGGGCATTTGACATAAATTCGCCAAATTGGCCAGACACTTCAAACTCAGTTTTATAAAATTGAGCATGGAATAACTGCTCTAATTGTTGCCACGCCTGCATGAAATTTGCTGGAAAGTTAATGAAACATGAGAAAGCTGCTCATGTTAATGAACTAGGGAATAGTCTCATCTTATGATAATCATTCACTTCGCCACATTACAATGTGAATTTCCGTACATGATTTAAAGTGGAAACTTCTCCTCAACCAGTTAACAATGAAAATTCTGGTACTTTGTACTCCCTAGGCCATGGATACGCTTGATCCACCCAATCAGGGTATGACTTTGTGTAAGTCGGCCTAATACAAGGACGCATCCCAACAGCCATTTGATCTCGCACTGTCTCGACAATTTGATCCCTCAACAAGACGTTGGGATCATAAGGGACACCTATGGGTTGGTTTCCTGGTAGCGTCACCTGAGACCTAAAGTTTGGTAACGGATTTGCAGTGAAAATGCCATTGTTTAAACTATTAGTACCATTAGTTTGAATATTTCCCCCATCATTAATATGTGGGATATTCCGTCCATTATTTTGGACATTATTTCATGCATTTGGGTTACCCCTAAGTTTGATATCTCATTACCACTATTTAGACCCGTCATTCCAACATCCCCTGGTTTGACGAGGATGGTCTAACAGATGGTTCTATTACCTGATTTGGACTTACAACTGTGGGATTATGGCCCACAATTGTTCTCGTTTGAAAGTGGTACCCTATGTTTGGAAAAGTTGACTGATAAACTTTGCCTGTTCACTTATTTATGGTGTCATGTAAAGTTTTTAGTTGCTTGGCCATATTGTCATAATGTATTCTTTCATTTTGAATGAAATTTTCCATGTTATGAACGTATTGCAGATTTACATGTTCAACCACATCTTGGGTTAATTTACCAAGCAATGCATGTATGGTTCTAAGACTCAATTCTGCCATTGATTCGTAATGGCTTTGACTTTGTCCCTCTATTCCTGGAGTACTTTGTTCCTTCTCATATCTTTCGATCATAGACGGGATTCGATGGCTTGCTGACTCCTTGTCTTAGTTCTTATGAGACATGATGTTTCACTTTTGTATCTTCAAAACACACCAAAGTTTTCCCACTGGGCGTTCCAAATTGTTTCACAAGAAAGGGGAATCCGCTAACAATTAAAATGGATTCAGACGATGTGTAATGAACAACAACCTCTCTAGACAAAGTCACAACGAGGGAAACTTTATTTATGAAGATTACAAAGAAGACAAAACGCCTCCAATGGGCGCAAGCACACTAACTAAACTTGGATTTGACAAGGAAATTAAAATGAAAGTAAATTACATAATCTCTGTTCGAAAGTTGATTGATCGGTCTTTGCTTATGTGTTCATTTTGATCTTTTATACTTTTCTTCTCAAAATTGCTTGAAAAACTGTCTATCGCCCTGTAACTGCCCATTTTCTCCATAATGGATGAGTTGTCAATAAATCATTATGTTTAACCGCTACCATTACTCCATATGCTCAACCGAATTTCCCGGGTCATGGGTATGTGATAAGGTTGCCCATTAACTTCCTAATATCTGCTTACTTCAGATATTAATAAGTACTGCATTTGCCCAGATCTTGGGCGTTTTCCAGGCCTGAGCGACACTATTCCATTTGCTCTGTCACCCTATATTTGGGCCTCTTCATGAGTTTATCTAGATTTACCCTTCACATTCTTTGAATGGGCCCTATGCTTTGGACCACTTAATTGAGCTTCATGAATTGGATATTTTTATGTGTCAACAGTAGAGCACAGGGAAGAGAGTTTTGGGGAGTCGAGAAAAGGATGAAACTAAGAAAGGATATTGCAAAATGTATAAAAAAAAAGATAGTAAAATTGGAGAGTAAGGTAGACTAGAGACGAATATTGAACATTGTAGTAGTTTGAGCATTTTAAGAATGATCAAAGTGCACTTTCTAATTTTCTTTTGAGGTTATTGGAAAGTAAGGCGAGGGAAAATAATTGAATACATCGAAATTAGACCTGGAATGTGAGTTGTTTTTGGTCCGTCATAGTAGAATTATATGATGCATAGTTTGTGATATCTATTAAAAAACTGTGAAACTTTGCTTGTCATATAAGTTTGTTTCTACTTTTATTTGGCAACGGTGTTAATGCAATCAATTTCACAAAATTCTCTGTATTGAATTATTGTTTAGTATAATGTTGTAAGCTTAATATAAGTTATGTCATTTCTTATTCATTGCTAGGTTGGTGTCAACACGTTTCTGGATCTGGATGTTCACTGCTATCTGACCATATGCTTTATATATGGTCATTCAAAGACATGTTGGAAAACACAGTTTAAAATGGTTGATTATATAGAAGTAGATCATGCCTCCGATCTTGTACAATTGGCTTTTCCTTACAGTTTGGAAAGAATGGATATACATTCTACAGTTCTATATGCGAGTTTTTCCCATCTTTTGGTTCTATTCATTCAATTTTGATCTATTTCCCACCGTGGGCAATATAAGAATTGTCCACGATCAGTGAAAAATTGTCAAGCGTCTAATTTTTAAAATGTTGGACATTTAACAGTTTTTAACTGGTTGTGGGAAAATTTTAAGTTGCCTACGGTGGGCAACAGATCAAATCTATCTATCCCTAATATGAAATCACAATAATTCTTAAGTTGCCTAATGTAAAACATACAGCAAAACTAAATAATTATCTATTCAAATCAGTTGTATATATATTTAATGGAGAAAAAGTTTTAATTTGTATTGCCTCAAATAGATCCCACTTTCTATTATTGGTGGTATTGATATGAATCTCGAGTCTTCCTTTTCTGGTCTTTCAAAGTTTGACTAGACACACCTTAAAATATGAATATAATTAAGGATTTAATAACATTGGTGAACTTTGCTACAAGGATTGCAAAATAATGAGATGGGTTTTGATTTTCTACTGGCCTGTTTTTGGAACATAGAATTATGTCATGAAATTGAGACTTATTAGAATGATGAGATGAGAAATTATGTTGATAAATAAAAACTTGATACACAAACTATAATACCCCATTGATTTTTCTTAAGCCACTAAAAATCTGTCATCACTACTATTTTGCTTTAAAGCAACCATTTGACTCTCCATTCTCTTCGTAGTTGTATCGCATAACCTCATCTCTTTCACTCTGCCAAAGCAATCCTTCTAATTCCTAGCGATGTAACCCTTGTTCTCTCAATGATTTCTCTAGGCTTTTTGAAGCATCGATTCCATTTTTTGTGAACCCTTATTCTCTACATGATTTCTCTGTGTGATTATGCTAACTACAAATTTAGGACTATTTGTTTTGACAAATAAATTTTGAGAATTTTTAGGATTTTGATTGGTGAGTTTATTTTTGATTTTCTTTTTTTTTGAAAAGAAACAACTATATTAATGATAATGATGGAAAGGATACAAGTTAGTCCGATGAGAGTCGGACAGTAAAAAGAGAAGAAAATTGTATCCCTACAACAAAAAGCTCCAGTCTCTAACTAAATCAGCAAATAAAATTCCTCTAAATTCTTTTACATTGAACAACCAAATAGCTGTCCAATATCTAACTTTATCCCACAAATTTTCATAAGAATCCTCGATGTCGTCAAAAATTCTCTTATTCCGCTCTAACCAGATCACCCAACAAATAGTCATAGCGCTGACATTCCACAACTTTTGTTTCATCTTGTCACTTGAGATAAAAGAGAACAAAAACTCTGAACAACGTTGTTGACGTACCCATTGCACCTTGAATTCTTTAAACAAGCTATTCCAAAACTGAACAGAGAATTCACAATGTAAAAACAAATGGTCCAAAGTTTCATCGTGTTTTTTACACAACACACACCATCCAGGCAACATAGAAAGATTAGGCCGCCTAATTTGTAGGAGTTCATGAACGTTCACTCGTTCCCGTAATAGTAACCAAGTGAAAACTTTAACTTTTGAGGGCACAGGACTTTTCCAAATATATTTGAACCTATAGTTCAACAGATGATGTGTCGACTCCTTCAAGCATTCAAAAGCTGATTTACAAGTGAAGAATTCTGAGCTATCTCCCATCCAGACTCTTCTATCTTCTAAGTTATGACAAACGGTCTTGTTATCCAATATATTCAACAGCTCAATTAGTTTTGGTATCTCCCTGTCTAGCAGATTTCTCTTAAAGTGCAGGTTCCAAGAGATACTAGTACTCATCCCCTCGCCTTCTGTATCTAGAAAATCGTATATTTTCCCATTTTGCAAAGAAGAAATTCCTGCTAAAACAGTAAAATCCTCTTCCAAAGGCTTATTACCCACCCAAATATCTTTCCAGAATCTTATATTCCTTCCATTACCAACCTTCAATTTGATAAATCTTGAGAATTCTTTATAAAGAGAAGCTATACCTTTCCAAGGTCCTCTAAAAGTCAGTCTCTCCCCCAGTTTAGAATCCCATTGGTTTTCTTGAATACCATATCTACTTTTAACAACTCTAAACCATAGAGTATTAGTTTCCAAAGGAAATCTCCACAGCCACTTCATCAATAATGCTTTGTTTCTGACTTTTAAGTCCCCTATTCCCAAACCACCTTTTGCCTTTGAACGGCAAACAATGTCCCAAGCAACCAAATGATCACTACCATTTAAATCTCCGCCCTCCCAAAGAAAATCCCTCATTAACTTCTCTAAATTGTTTAAGACCATAACAGGTGCCTTGAATATGGACAAGTAATAAATGGGCATCGACGATAAAACAGATTGTATGAGTGTAAGTCTTCCTCCTCTAGAGAGATATGCATTTTTCCATCCTCCCAATCTCTTGGCCACCTTTGCAATAACCGGTTCCCAAAAAATGCTTTTTCTCGGATTATCACCCAGAGGCATTCCTAAATATTTAATAGGCCAAGAGCCTACCTCACAATCCAATACCCCAGCCAAATCATCCAACCAGCTATCCTCCACATTAATCCCCAGCAGTTGGCTTTTATGCAAATTTACCCTCAATCCTGATAGAGTACAAAAGGCCTTCAAAATCATCAACAAGTTATGAATTTCTTGATTATTTGCGTTCAAGAAGAACAATGTGTCATCAGCAAATTGTAGATGGGATACAACAACCTTTTCTTTACCCACAGAAAACCCCCTGATAATAAAATTTTCTTTTGCCTTGTCAACCAACCTCCCCAAGACATCTACAACCAATGTAAACAAAAAAGGTGACAAGGGATCCCCTTGTCTAAGACCCCTTGATCCTCTAAATTTTCCAGTAGGTCTGCCGTTAATGAACACAGAATATGAAACTGAAGAGAGGCAACCCATAATCTATTTTCTCCATTTATCCTTAAATCCTTTTCGCTTTAAAACAAAATCAAGAAATTGCCACTCCACACAGTCATAAGCCTTCTCAAAGTCTATTTTGAACACCACCCCTTTTTTCTTAGAGCATCTGTAGTCTTCTACAACCTCATTGGCCACTAAAATGATGTCAAGAATCTGTCTGCCTTCTACGAACGCCCCTTGCGAATCTGATATGGTATCACCCAAAACTTCTCTAAGTCTCAAAGATAATGCTTTTGAAATGATCTTGTATAAGCTAGTTACAAGACTAATAGGCCGATAATCCTTCACTTTTCCACAACTCAATTTTTTCGGGATTAAACAAATATATGTTTCATTTGTTATCCCATTTACCACCCCATCTCTCTCGAATTCTGCAAAAACCTTCATCAGGTCATCTTTCATAATTTCCCATTGAGATTTGAAAAGTGCTAATGTAAACCCGTCAGGTCCAAGTGCTTTATCTCCATCACATGCAAACACGGCCCTTTTAACCTCATCTTCATCAAACGGCCTTTCAAGCCATTCCGCCAAGGATTGTGAAATTTCCTTCCATTCAAGACCTTCAAATCCTGAAAAAGGAGTTGCTGCCGAAGTGTAAAGCGAACTAAAAAAACCAACAATTTCTTCTTTAATTTCTCTATCCGTTTCCACAATCTGCCCATCTTCTTTTTCTAACTTCGACATGTAATTTCTGGCTTTTCTTACATTCATTAAACTGTGGAAGAGCTTAGAATTTGCATCCCCTTCTTTAGCCCATTTAAACTTGGATTTCATTCTTAACGCTCTCTCATCTTCAAAAACCAATTGCTGCCATTCGCGTTTGATAGACTCCCTTTCTTCTTTTAACTGATTATTCCAGCGACTATTCAATTCCTCGTTGTCCAGAGTTGTGATTCTTCGTTCTAACACACTTCTAATCAGTCTTCTATCGCCAAACACCTCATTTTTCCACGATTTCAGTTTACCTTTTATGTTTTGCAACTTTTTCATAAAACGGTAACCTTCCCAACCAAACTCCCCTGGTTCAGCCCACCATTCTGCAAAATCCTTCCCAAAAGATTTGTGTGTTAGCCAAGCATTTTCAAACCGAAAAGGTGAAGGTCCCCATTTAGGTGGGTTTGAGTCCAGAACAATCGGGCAATGATCTGAGACCACCCTCACAGCCACTTCTTGTCTACAATAGGGAAAAAGTTCTGTCCATTGATTACAGAACAGAAACCTGTCTAACTTACAACAAATGGGAACTTCCCTAAAATTAGACCACGTAAATTGCCCACCATTCAGAGATGGATCTCTTAGGCTCAGTTCCCTAACCAAAGTATCAAACAATTTCATGCTTCTTGTATTTGTATGGCTATTGAACTTCTCATCAACCCTCCTTACCACATTAAAATCGCCCCCTAGACACCAATAATCTCCACATAAAGTGCTTAGTCCAGCTATCTCATCCCAAAAATTTTCCCTTCCACTGTAAGTGTTGGGTCCATAAATACCCGTAAACCACCACTTTTCCCTTCCTTCCATTTCAATCAAAATAGAAATGGAAAATTCCCCAATCAAAGAATCAATCACCCTTATACGTCTAGTATCCCAAGCTATCATCATACCTCCTGCCCTACCAACTGAGGGAAGTGCAACCCATTCTTTAAACCTCGATCTCCAAATGCAGCCCATGAACTTTCTATCAAGTACTTCTCTTTTTGTTTCCTGTAAAACTACTATATCTGGATTTATCTTATTTAAAACCTCCTTTATGGCTCTTCTTTTAGAGGTAGAACCTATACCCCTAACATTCCAAGAACACATCTTCATGGTAACCTTGTGTTTTTCCCTTTACAAAGTCTGCTCTTCCCATAATTCACATTGAATTGCAGATTCTGTAGCTCCCTGTGACCTTTTTTGTTGATTATGCTTCTGGACGGGTTTTGTTCTTGAAAAGAAGACATCATCTGGATACCCATCTGTGTCAGAACATCTTGTATTTCTGTCCATTCCCCTAAACTGTCTCCGATTATTGAACCCTTCTTGCTATGTGCAACATCTTCAACCTCCATGTTTTTCGAACTCAGATTCTTACCCTCTTCTTCCCTAGAGCCTTTATTGTTCTGCTTGTCTGTACCAACTTCAGTATGTGGGGTTAATCCAGAACCTTCCTCCCGTTCATCCATCTCGGCCAGAAGAAATTTAACAGCCGACAAGATATCCTCTGATGCTTCCACTGAATCTGACACGAATGAGTTATCTTCATCTGTATCTGAACTGTCAGCTACGGAAGAAGAAGAATCCAGTCCCTCGACAATCTTAAGTTCATCAAGATTATCATCAAAACCTTCCTCGTTGATAGTCTGTTCCATCTCTCCAGTACTGCGGGTAAAAGTTGTGTTTTCGCCAAATTCTCTAAATCTCCTTCTGCTCCTGTCTCTGTAATATACTTGGAGGCTTTTATTTTCTTCGGTTTCCTCGTCAGCATCTCCAGACTCGTCCGTTGCTTTTAGTATTTTCCCATGTTTTCCTTTTGCTGGATTTAACCTGAATTCGTTCCACCTTAGGATTTTCCCATGAGTAAAATCCCCAATCTGTTTGGGCTTAATTCTTTTCAGCTTAGTAATATTATTAGCCCATTTTTTAGCTATCTTAATGGGTTCTGAATGTGACCTCTGGATTTCCTCCATATTCTGTAAGCCCAGAGTGGATTCAGATTGTGAATATAGAACTTCTGGCGATGGGCTAGTGGGCAATTGGGCTTCTTCATAAGGGCTTATGAGCAAGTGGGCTTGTGAAGATGGGCTTGCAATCAACTCGGACTCAGAATGGCCAAAATCCCAACCTGAAGAAGGTAGACAGAGTTGACTTCTCTTCCTCTGCGTCCCCTTAGAAAAGGCATCCTTCCCATGAAAAGAAATGATAAAGGAGAAAGGTACCAAGTTTCTAGGCTGACGATTTATATTCCCAAGAATCCATTTACAACAATAGATCTGCATTAATTGCATATTATCTAAGTTATAGTTCATAATGGCCCTACCTTCTATAGCTGAAACATCATTACTGCTAGAGCCGTATTCCCAAGTCATTGGGGTTGGAATGTCCTTCATCTGTTCCTGACGAATATCGTCAACTGGGCATTTAAAATCCTTAACTGCCACGTCATTGTCTTCAACCTCTTTCTTCCGATGCCATTTAGTGTTGCAGGTTCCATGAAATTTGTACCTTCTGTCATTAAGTTTAAAAAACTTCAAACATATAAATTGACCATCGCAAGGCAGCACCAGTTTTTCCTTAATAAAGCCTCCTGTGTTGCCTCTTAACTGCATCCTAGCATGAGGAAGAAATTTCAACTCTGCAGTTGCATGATCGATGTCTATTAATCCACCACAAAGGTTCCCTATCACCTTAAAAACGTGTATATTCCACAAATGAAGAGGCAGCCCTTCAACTCCAATCCAGCTATGATTACACCCAATCTGTATATCTTTGAACTGCTCCTGCATAGACCATTTCTGAAACCGGACCATTGCGACTGCTGGCAATCGGATCGTCCCCCAAGATTCTGTCTGCTTCTTTTCATCTTCACTGGTACACCATAATACTGCCCTGTCATCGTGCATAGGACTGATTTCTGTATATCTATTCATAAAAATATCCAGACCATATTGAATACTTTCCCAGGAATCTGAACTGTCTTCTCTGAACAAGAGCACTGCGTTCTTCCAATTCCTTTGATGGGTAGCTGCCTTCCTATATTCATGAAAACTACCTACTCGTTTGTTCATGTTGTCAGCAAACAAATCACGAAAACTGGGGACTCCTGGTTTAGCTGCAGGTAACTGAGAAGACATACTCCTTCCTAACCATGGTCTATTAGCTCCGTGAGCTATAGCAGTGTTGCGCTTCCCACCCTTATTGTTCTCATCCTGTTTTGAAGCACGTTGCCTATTCCAAGAGTTTTTCCCCAGTACATTTATCAAACAGCCTACAAGCCCCTTCCAACCTCTATGATTTCCACCTTTTGGAACAATAATATGCTTAAGATCACCATTCATAATCTTCGTGACTTTCAAGAAGATACCTCTCTTATTTTGGTAAACCTCCAAAATCATTACAAAAGATGAGTTTCTGAATAATCTTTTGAAATGATAAAAATCCTTAGCTTTCAGCAGGGTTTCCAAAGCCTCTTCCATCCAAGTAGCAGCATCAATAGAAATTGTAATTTCGAAGCTTGTATGTCTGGTTCTTTCTGAAATCTTGACAGAACCTCCCCCATTCACCAAAAACAGCACAAAAGTTTTGTGTTCTGTGGTAAAATTCCAATACCGCGGCGCCATCTTTTGTGATTCTCCCATATTCTTGTTACCTGCACTCTGTCTGTAAGGTTCCATAAACTTTCTTACCAACAATCCACGAGTTCAGCTTGAAAAAACCACTTCCAATCCCGTATGAACAGTAACCGCGTAGGTATGGGCAGCAATGGATCTCAAACAAGCTGAAAAATCATCCCAAGAAGCTTCCCCAAGGTGCCAAGATGAAAGCCTAGTAGTTTGCAGCTGGACAATCTAGAAATTTAAACCAAAACATGTGAAAATTCGTTGCTCAAGTTTGAAAACAGCAAACCATGCCCTAGGTGCTCCAATGTTCAAGAATCCATCCCAAAACTATGTAATAATCATGTAAAAAGATGTATTCTAGCTGGAAGAAGAAATCCCAGTACAAAACTCCCACGAAAAACACGAATCGAGACCCAAAATCAAAGTGAAGTTCTCGGATGAACAGTAACCCGAGGCCCTAGGTGCTCCAATGTTCAAGAATCCATCCCAAAACTATGTAATAATCATGGAAAAAGATGTATTCTAGCTGGAAGAAGAAAGCCCAGTACAAGAACTCCCACGAAAAACACGAATCGAGACCCAAAATCAAAGTGAAGTTCTCGGATGAACAGTAACCCGAGGCCCTAGGTGCTCCAATCTTCAAGAATCCATCCCAAAACTATGTAATAATCATGGAAAAAGATGTATTCTAGCTGGAAGAAGAAAGCCCAGTACAAGAACTCCCACGAAAAACACTAATCGAGACCCAAAATCAAAGTGAAGTTCTCGGATGAACAGTAACCCGACTTCAAGAAGCAGAAGAATCGACCTTCCTTCCAATTCTAGGATTCTCTAAACCCTAATTTTCAACCACATTATACGAATAAAGCCCTCCAATTCTTCTTCTTCTCTTCTCAAGTCCCAGAATCATATTACGCTTCAGCGCATGCTAATAAGTAATCATCCACCCACTACATGCCCCAAAAGACAGCGATGTTGATTTAGGAAGATTAAACAATAAGAGAAGGTCAACAATTTATTTTTGATTTTCTTTTCTCTTGTGCTACAACTTCTGGGTTGTTTGAACCTTTTTTTTTTTTAAAGATTTTTTGGGCTCATGATTTTTGGGTTGATTTATTAATTTATGGTTTTTGAAGAATCGTTTTTTATGCCAAAAGTAGAACTTCTTTATGCAACTGATTTATATATGGTTTTTGAAGAATCGTTTTTTATACCAAAAGTAGAACTTCTTTATGCAACTCTCACTTTCCCTTTTTGTTTCTCTCTCTTCATTAACCATTTTTTTAATTGTAACCCATTTTATGTAATATCACCTATTTCTCTCAGTCGTTCCCCACCTTTGTTACTTTGGTTTAATGTGTCGGATTCTGAGGTAATTTTAAAATAATTATTAAGAAATGATTCTGAGGTAATTTTCAAATAAATATTAAGAAATTCATCATTTTTATTTCAGTTGGTTGTGATTTGTTATAGCTTATGATTTGAACTGTTCTACTAAGAAAAAGGAGATGATTTATTAACACATGTAGTTCACTTCCTTTCTCCTATTAGTTACATTTGTCACATTCATATATCATCTTCTTCAATCACCTTATTCTTAAAACAAAATAGAGATTTTCTTCCCTATTGAAAACAACTTATCTATGCAAACAAAAATTCAAGACGGTTACCTTCGTCCAAAATTTGTAGAGAGTCCAATCTACTCATAAACTCATTCTTTTATTTTTTTCAAAATGAAATTATGCGATTTTTTTGTTAGTGCATATAGTTTTTCACAGTGCAATTGTGCTGCTAAACCATCTAGTTCCTAGAGTTTTGTTTGTCGGAACGTTAAAGAAAAATGGAGTTAATGTAGTGGAAGGGGTGAATATGAAATTAAGGGTTTTTGAGGAGAATGTTGGGAATTAAAAGTAGATCCCCCTTATTTAACCCGCATGATCTTTTTGATATTTAAGAAATAATTGATCAAACAAGAAAATAAAATAACAATACAAGAATTTTCGGACCGCCAAAGTCTTTCACTGTATAATAAATTGTTACAATTATATAAAATTTCACTCACCAATCCAATCTCATAGGTTAGAGAGAAAATACTAATACTGAATTTTTATCTAACTCAAGTTTCTACCCTTTGAATTATCTCATAAAGAATAGCAAGAAACTACAAAGGTAAAACTTTCCAATTTCTCTCTATTTAGTCTCACATAAGATGCACAATATTATGGCTCCCTAATACACATAGTTATAGGTAAAAGAAAATCTCTAAAATATGTAGAATTCAAGTCTTCCAAGTTCACCTTGTTGAAGTGGAATCCCAAAGCAAATAAAGAAGAAATCATCAAAAGTTCGTCAGCTTTCGCCCAAATTTCCCGCTACACACCGAGGAACTACAAACGCGCAAAAGAAAAATGCCAAAGCAAAAAGATATTCCTCTTTGATAACCCAAAATGTATTTGCGCCTCCCCACCCACCCTCGCCCCTCTTCTATCAAATAGTGTCTGTACTATGCGCGGACAAAAATTGCTTTTTCGAAGTCATTCTATGAATGATTTCAGTGATCAAGTGGTAATGGTTAAGTTCAGTTCAAAAATTGATCTGAGCTTTTGTTTAAATTTGTTATTACCTCAGGTTGATAAGAGTTAAAGATTATGGAAGGAATGAAATAGAGAAATACCTTCTGCCGACTGGGAAGTTCCTTTATTCTGCCGAAGTTATTGCAGCCTTCCAGTTTTTGTGTCGGTAGGTGAGGATTGAGAAGGACAGCGTGCGAGAGAAAGAGAGAAATGATTTGGCCTGGAAAATATTTTTTTGTCTATACACTCGTTGGGATGGTAAAACGGCTCGTCGGCTCGGGCCGCTCGGATTCGGCTCGAAAAAAGTTCGGGCTAAGCTCGGCTCGCAGCTCGAGATTTCGAGTCAAAACTCGAGTCGAGCTTTTTTTGAGAGACGGACTTTGGCTCGGCTCGACTCGAGCAAAAAAAAAGTCCGCTAAAAAATCTCGATGAGAGCTTGAACAATGAATTTCGATCACGAGTTCGATTCAACTTGTTATATATACACATTTTCAATAAAAAATTTATGAATTTTTGCTATAAAAATAAGAAAAAAAAAAAGTAAAAGCTCGGGACTTGGCTCAGCTCGAAAAAAGCTCGAGCTAAAGCTCGAGTCGAGCCTTATTTTTTGGGACGAGCTCTAGCTCGGCTCGACTCGACTCGGGCCAAAAAAAGCTCAACCCCAAAAAGTTCGAGTCAAGTTCGAGCCTTGATCTTCGGCTCGCGAGTCGGCTCGACTCGACTCGTTAACATCCCTATACACTCATAAATCATTTTCCACCCAATTCGTGCACATGTGGTCACGTGAGTAAAAGTAGGAAAAAAATTGGCCTGTCAAATTTGGTACATCAAACACCTCATCAGATGGAAAATGACCTAAAATTTGCCTAGTTCCAGGTTAAATAATGTTTATCAAACATGGCCAAAACTTGAATTTCATTGAAATTAAATGCAATCCAAATGAAAAATCAAATGTAATGAAACTCATTATCACATTTCTTCATTCAGAAACAAACGAAGATCTCCACTAGGGGTGGACAAAATGTCCAGACCGACCCAAACCAAACCGGAACCAAACCAAACCGAGCGGTTTGGTTCGGTTTTATCAAAAAAAATTATTGGTTTGGTTCTTAATATGGAGAACCGGTCGGTTCCGGTTCCGGTTCCGGTTCTTATTCTAGAACCGAGAACCGGAACCGAGAACCGAAGCCCAAGTCAAATTTAAATTTTTTTTTTTTATAATTTTATTTTAATTAGTCTTAAAAGTTAAAAAAATGAAATAGTCTAAATTCCATTTACCATACCCATTACCCGCACAAGCCCAACCCAGGTTCCAAAACCAAAATCAGTAAACGCCATACCTGTGTCTCTCTCTACACTCAATTAACCCAATTAATTCTAACCTAATTGCTTCCAACAGACATCCATGGAAAACCGAAATCCTAAATTGCTCTTTGCTCCGCTCGCCGCCTCCTCGCATCCGAGCATCTCACCGGCGCACTCAACTCACCGCCTGCCGCCGTAGGTGAGCCGTGAGTTGGCTCCAGCAGTCGGCGGCAGTCCAGTCTCCGTCACTTCAGCCAACAAGCAGCATCGCACCGCAGCAGGTCAGCGTAAGTGCTGCAGTTCCAGTGTCGGAAGCTCCTCCTGTTGCAGTTGCTCCACTTCTCCAGATTTCAGTTCCTGAACTTCCGCCGGACATATTACATTCCAATAAATTGAATTGGCTCCTACTTGAAATCTGGCGATTTTGAACTTCGCGGCACTGTTCATACGCGAATTCAAATTCGCTCCTAGGCGTTCAATCTGTGGATTTTGACTCACAGCGCAGCTTTCATGTTTGTAAGCATCTGTGAGTGGTTTTCTCCCTAAAACCTATTGGGCTTTTGGGTCCCCATCATTTGCTTGCTTCTTGGTTGTGTTGGACATTCATCTTTCCGCCATTGACACTGTTCATTCGAGCTCCAGTGTGTTTTTGCTCAGCAAGAAGTGAAGCTTTGGTCTTCTCTTCACCTCTCTTGCTGGGAATCGTCACCTCCAGGTTAGTTTGGCTAACTTGTGGCCTGGTCGGCCTTGTTTTAGTTTGCCTTGCCGGCATTTTATTGCTTTGGTGTGGAATTCTGTTTTTGGGGAGCTGTTGGGTGTTGTGACTATGTTGGTTCGGTGAAGGGGAGAGGTTTGTTTGGTTTCTCCAGAACACCTGAAAACCACGGAAATGTCATCCATTTCGAAAAATGTTGTGTTGCAAGATGCATTGGAAAATATAGAACAAGGAATACTATTTTACATGTAATATAGTTTGTTTTGTTAATATAGAGAAACTTATAGAAGTATAGAACAAGGAATACGCAGCTACATGTAAACACAATAAGAGGAATATATGAGATAAATGGATCTTTCTGAGCACATTGCAATTCTAGTAGAGCTAAAATGGAAAATATGCTAGAAGCTTTAACACATAAAGATGACAAAAACCACAACTTTATTCCATATTAACTAACCCTTCGTTTGGTAAACTTGTTTATAAACAAGAAGTCATTTCCCCAAGCCACTTAATTACATGCATTTTTTCAAACCACTTTTCAATCATATATTGTACCTTGAAAACAACAAATCCTTTGTTTATAAACAAAAAACTTATGGATATGGTGTGGACGTATGGTGATGATAATTTACATTTATATTTGAAAATTTAAGTAATGTATTAGGAACCAAACCAAACCAAACCAGAACCGAGCGGTTTGGTTCCGGTTTGGTTCCATATCTTTATAAAAACCGATTGGTTCCATTGGTAAAAAAATCATCGGTTCATGGTTCGGTTTGGTTCCTATAGAACCAGAACCAAACCGAACCATGTCCACCCCTAATCTCCACTCATAGTTCTATGACCTACTCTTTTTCAGTGTTCTTTGTCTAAAATCACGATCGGATTCCGAATCCTCAATCTTCTCCCATTTCTTCATCCAAAAAACACGCCCAATCCTGATTGCTTCATCCAAAAAATACAACCATACCTCGTTGATTGCGCGAAAGAGGAGGTTCCTTTCAGTGTCAAAGAACCCACCACATAAACCAATAAGAAGGTAATATGATTTTTATTCGGAAAAATTTGGCAATAGAAATTTAACATTTTCCTTCTTTTTTCTTGTAAAATTGCTTTATTGTGTAGAGGACTGTGAACCAACCAATATAATATCAATCACATTCTCTCTCTTAAGAAAAAAGGAATTTCAAGAAAATATGCCCAGAGATAGATTCTGTAGAGGACTGTGAATAGGATAATCTTTTTCTTTCTGTGTGTTTTTATTTTTTTGTTATACATTTGGTTTTTTTATTTTATTTCTGGTGTATAATTTGTTGGGGAAATAGTTCTTGTGTTATTTGATGTTTGAAGAAGAATTAATTTGAGCTTGGGGAATTTAAATTGGATTTCGATATTCTTTTATTCCACATGACGCATGTCTCAATTTTGTTGCTTTTGTTTGTATTTTAGGTTTTGATTCATTTTTATTGCATATTTTTTAGATTTCATGGGAGTCTATTGGATATCTTGTAACCTGATGGATTCACCCAAATCCGAGTTTGAATCATGTTTATCAACTCATGAAGAAAATTTGTTGGAATATGGTTGTCGGCCACAATTATTGTTAGAAAAAAGATGGGCTGGGATTATATATATAAATAGATGCAATTTTTAGGGAGGGAGAAGTATGGGATTGTGATTCGAGTTTTGCTAAATTACCGGGCAAGGATGCAGTTGAGGTTTTTTCTAGCATGTTCCAAAATCTAGCTCGGATTTTTCCTAAAGAATAGGTCGAGATTTTGGTGACTGTAACAATCTACAAGGGAAATGGAAGTGTGGAAAGCAATGCAAAAGGAAATGGGCTGATGTAAAACAACCCTTGTATGATACTGATGCTTTTGTATTAGATAACTGTTAGGATGATTCTTCATATCATTTTGATGTAATCAAGATCATCTAGCAACTTTTCAGTTTTATGTAATCAACATCATGTATAAATTACTTCAATTTTATGATAACCGAGATCATGTATCAATTCCAGTTTAATAATTCTACTGAAAAGATGTTATCATTTCTAAAAATATGTGTCAGTATACTTGTTTCAAAATCTGTAGCTTGGTTTTAGATCACAAGCCATGAATGTGATCACAATATTGTAGTGTAGGTTCAAAATCTTCAAACCAGACTGCACCATTTTGGTCACAATATATCATAGTTTAATGCTTTTGCTGAAAGATTTTGAAGATACGGTTCATTGTGGCCATATAATAAAATAAGAAAAATTTTGGTATTTAAGACACCTTTCTCACTCCCTGACTCTTGCAATGCTACATATGATATAGACGACCAGCATAGCTTCTTTGCATTGGGTTAAGCCTTTTGATATGTAAAGAAAATATTCCAATTCAAATGCTAGAAGGAAAAAAGGTATATAGAGTAATCAAAGTTTTTTCATGAATTCAAGAAATTTGAATGAAATGAATTAGATGAAAGCAAACCAGAATTCAAGAAAAAAAAAAAAAAGGAACTATCTTTGCATCAAAACTAGGGGTGGACATGGTTCGGTTTGGTTCTGGTTCTATAGGAACCAAACCGAACCATGAACCGATGGTTTTTTTACCAATGGAACCAATCGATTTTTATAAAGATATGGAACCAAACCGGAACCAAACCGCTCGGTTCTGGTTTGGTTTGGTTTGGTTCCTAATACATTACTTAAATTTTCAAATATAAATGTAAATTATCATCACCATACGTCCACACCATATCCATAAGTTTTTTGTTTATAAACAAAGGATTTGTTGTTTTCAAGGTACAATATATGATTGAAAAGTGGTTTGAAAAAATGCATGTAATTAAGTGGCTTGGGGAAATGACTTCTTGTTTATAAACAAGTTTACCAAACGAAGGGTTAGTTAATATGGAATAAAGTTGTGGTTTTTGTCATCTTTATGTGTTAAAGCTTCTAGCATATTTTCCATTTTAGCTCTACTAGAATTGCAATGTGCTCAGAAAGATCCATTTATCTCATATATTCCTCTTATTGTGTTTACATGTAGCTGCGTATTCCTTGTTCTATACTTCTATAAGTTTCTCTATATTAACAAAACAAACTATATTACATGTAAAATAGTATTCCTTGTTCTATATTTTCCAATGCATCTTGCAACACAACATTTTTCGAAATGGATGACATTTCCGTGGTTTTCAGGTGTTCTGGAGAAACCAAACAAACCTCTCCCCTTCACCGAACCAACATAGTCACAACACCCAACAGCTCCCCAAAAACAGAATTCCACACCAAAGCAATAAAATGCCGGCAAGGCAAACTAAAACAAGGCCGACCAGGCCACAAGTTAGCCAAACTAACCTGGAGGTGACGATTCCCAGCAAGAGAGGTGAAGAGAAGACCAAAGCTTCACTTCTTGCTGAGCAAAAACACACTGGAGCTCGAATGAACAGTGTCAATGGCGGAAAGATGAATGTCCAACACAACCAAGAAGCAAGCAAATGATGGGGACCCAAAAGCCCAATAGGTTTTAGGGAGAAAACCACTCACAGATGCTTACAAACATGAAAGCTGCGCTGTGAGTCAAAATCCACAGATTGAACGCCTAGGAGCGAATTTGAATTCGCGTATGAACAGTGCCACGAAGTTCAAAATCGCCAGATTTCAAGTAGGAGCCAATTCAATTTATTGGAATGTAATATGTCCGGCGGAAGTTCAGGAACTGAAATCTGGAGAAGTGGAGCAACTGCTACAGGAGGAGCTTCCGACACTGGAACTGCAGCACTTACGCTGACCTGCTGCGGTGCGATGCTGCTTGTTGGCTGAAGTGACGGAGACTGGACTGCCGCCGACTGCTGGAGCCAACTCACGGCTCACCTACGGCGGCAGGCGGTGAGTTGAGTGCGCCGGTGAGATGCTCGGATGCGAGGAGGCGGCGAGCGGAGCAAAGAGCAATTTAGGATTTCGGTTTTCCATGGATGTCTGTTGGAAGCAATTAGGTTAGAATTAATTGGGTTAATTGAGTGTAGAGAGAGACACAGGTATGGCGTTTACTGATTTTGGTTTTGGAACCTGGGTTGGGCTTGTGCGGGTAATGGGTATGGTAAATGGAATTTAGACTATTTCATTTTTTTAACTTTTAAGACTAATTAAAATAAAATTATAAAAAAAAAAAAATTTAAATTTGACTTGGGCTTCGGTTCTCGGTTCCGGTTCTCGGTTCTAGAATAAGAACCGGAACCGGAACCGGAACCGGAACCGACCGGTTCTCCATATTAAGAACCAAACCAATAATTTTTTTTGATAAAACCGAACCAAACCGCTCGATTTGGTTTGGTTCCGGTTTGGTTTGGGTCGGTCTGGACATTTTGTCCACCCCTAATCAAAACCAACCATTTGCCAATTTGAGGCAAAAATGAAGATTGCAAAGCCTTTATAATAACAAACTCATATCTACTATCTATTCATCAAAACCTCTCCATGATGCTTCATCCGTAAATGACACTATCACTCCATCGACACCAACCCACCAAACAACATTATAATAAAGAGCAACCCAGGAAACTAAGGTAACTCGAAATTTGAGCAAACTCCGCTGCTAGCGACGTAAAATTTGAATCCCCAGACCTATTCAAGCTCTGATCACTGAGGAAATCCCAAGAAATTCCATAAAAAAGATGACGTAATACCATCAAAGGAGAAATCAAAATCAAGGTCTTAAACGTCGTCATTGCAGTTGTTATCAATGTTATTGTAAGATGAGGCCAGGTGCTCGAAAAAGAAACAAGGATCAAGGGGTGACATTGAGAGGTCGAAATCAATATCATTTGTGGTAGAGATGGGCAGTGGAGGACAGGGGACCACTGCCGAATCAACCATTAAAAAGGAGCAAGACCATTGTATGGGGTTCGCCTAATGAAGTGCCCAAATCCCAAAAAAAAAAAAAAAAAAAAATCAGAGTTAGAATGAAAGGGGTAGTGTAGGGATTTAATATTTCATCCACTTCAGCATGTTTTCCTTTGAAGTTCCTCCAGGCCAGTTGTTCATCTGTTGTATAAGGGTCTGTACGAATAGCAGGATTGAAAAATTTATAATGAATGCTTTTAGTCAACATGTTGAACCTAAGAAATAACCATATCCTAGAATATTGATCCCAATTACTTATCTTAGTAAAAGTTAACAAGAATCTATTCATCATCAATATTTAGGAGACGATCTACTATGAAAAATATGTCTACGTGTAGAGTAAAAACTATCTTTTAAAATCAAAGAAAAGATTCAGAAAATAGAAATTACGCAATGAAATAAGAAAAAAAAAATACACACCAAAGTGTGTTGAGACAATGATAAAAGAACATACATTATGTATGTCCAACTAAGTTTTGGACACTTAATTCAGGATTTATATTTTATGGGGAGGCCTAGTTGAAATTTAGAGGCTAATACATTCAAATCAGGAAAGAATCATCACATATCGAAGTAGTTATTACCATTTGTGAAATTCAACCAAACTTCAACTAGAAATAAATAACTATTGTGATGTCAACCTTAAAATAAACACACTGGGTGTATGATTGAAGAACACGTTTTGTGGTGTCTATCCACGAGAGAGAAATGAGATATTTGACTATTTAGGATCGAAAACAACCAACCAAATATTTCATGATAATGGAATTGACTGTGGACATTTACATATTAATTAAGATTTGTCAAGTAAAAAATAGTTTTTGTAACATTACTTCTGAACCTTTTATAAACTGTTAAACAATTTGAATACTTGAGTAGAACACGGTAAGATAACTAACATATTAGTTTTTAGCTTTTATTTGTTTGACTGTTAAGTAGATAATCTTTCTCTAGACGAATAAGAATTTAAGTTTTGGATTTTTATGAGTGTATTTTATAGACTTATTTAAGCTTCTAAAATTGACAAAGTAGTGATACTTGACCAAATATCTATCTAATTTAGTGTTGATTATATTTATTGTAGGTAAAACATGCTTGATGCAACTCTTGAAGATGAGGGTTGATCTTTTGGACTAGTGTCAATCATAAACAAAAAATGGTTTTACGTAAAAGTTCTTTTAAAGAATTACTTTATACACAGATGAATCACATCCAAACAGTAAATGAATACCAAGCAAATGAATGAAAAATTTATTTATGCACAAACAGATTCAAGACAACTTCTACAAAAATTATAAAAACTTATCAAAGATTCAGAAGTTTTGGAATCAAACCAATGAGACTAATCAATTCAGCATGACACTATGAACGTACATCAAGAAGAATAAGATTTTAGTTATTCATAACTTGTAGCACGTAATTCATATGTGAGTTCTACCAACAAGCAATGGATAACGGCTAGGTAACCCCCAAAACTATATGGACACTTCACTATAGCATCTAGAACATGAATTACAGAAATTAAGCTGTAGGATAACTATACAATACCAAGCTCACCACTTATGTTGATCCGTAATCAGGAGAGTTGCAAATTGAATTTGGAGAAACAGATTTCAGAATTGGACTCTGTAGGTCATGCAGAACTTACTGTCCAAAAAAACCTTATTCGAGCCATCGCTATCGAAAAATCGCTCGCTGACAAGAAGACTCTCCTCAACGTCACGAACATGGATCTGAGTCTATTTATCAATCGGACCTATCATCTGGCTGAGAAATCAAATTGCACGAATGGTTTTTTATTTAACTTTTACGGTCAAAATCGACTCAATCTCCGCTAGATTAGTTCGAATTTCCAGGTGAGTCTTCCCCTGAACGGTGCGCCTCCAATGGTGGTGTTCCCTGGCTGATTGGTTGGCCGGAGACCAGAGTTTAGAATTCGTTAGTTCTCTTCTTTTCTTCTTTTGGTCGATACCTTATTTTTTTTTCTCATAGTTTTTGATAGATTTTAACCCACTAGTCAGTCCTTAATGATACTTAACCAAGCTCTGATACCATTTTGTAGAGATCTTCAGTCAAGAACTAATTCGATTTGAGTGATTTGCTGATTTCCTCTTCTTGCCTCATTGCTTTGCAAACTGATTTTAGCCTTTTGATGTACCGTTTTAGCAGCTTCCAAAATAATTAATCCATCTGCTTCCTTTGGGCTCAGTTAATTAGCCCATCAATCATGCACTGCTTTTTCCAAGAAGTATACAATGTATGGTCTCACCAAGCACAAGAATCAATCTAGAAATCCTACCTTTAAGAACACACACACACTACTATTTCAAGACAATGTTGTGAGAACCCTTTGGAAACGCAATACTCTCAAGAGGTAGATTTTTGATCCTTTGAAGAGAGAAAAACTTTTAGACATGAATAATTTTCTATCTTTGAAAAATGGAATGCAATCCTCCTATTTTAAAACAAGTTGAGGAGCCAAAACAATTTTATAACAAAAATACAAACTTAAAAAAAAAAAAAAAAAACTCTTTAATCAAATAGGAATTTACCAAAATGTCCTCACTTTAGAAACCAAGTTGGTAAGACATTTAATTGCTACACCGTCAATTTGTGAGATTTTAGTGCAACAACACACACACCGACGGATCTAGCTGAGGCCTTTACTAGGTTGTAGTTTGGTCCTTTTAAGGCCTAGATGGCAAAAAAAAAAAAAAGAAAAAGAAAAAGAAAGGAATTAGCTCGGCCTAAAATGTTTAATAGCTAGGCCCGATTTTAACCTCAAGTTTTAATCCAAGCCAATAAACCAAAAGCGCCCAACCCAAGTCTAAAGTTCATCTTTTGTGAATGTGATTTTTGGCTTTGGTTTTGCTCTAAATTTTAGAATACGATTTGTAAAAATGATTATTGATCAGCATATTTTCTCGAGCTCTTTCTAAAAAGGTCGGATATAAAAATGTTCAAGGTCGGCCCTGTCAAGGACTATGGATCGGTCCTATCGCCCGTCTTGCCTTGAGTATGACCCACATCAGCCTTATAGGTTGGGAATTCATGCCCGAGCTTAATCTCGGGTATAACATTGGGTAAGGTCGGTCTATCTAGTCATTTGGCAATTAATCAAGACCTTGAGGTCAGCCCATCTCGACCTTACCAGTCGACAGGCCCATCATAGATCATTCCTAGCCCATGAGCTTCATAAATGGGCCAACTCCTGGAACCAGTTAAGTAAGCACAATCATATATGCAGCTTCTCAGAAAGGAAAATCCAATTCTCATAAGGACTCTTTTTCTAAAAGGTAAGTTTATGCAAAGAGGATTCCTTCTCATAATAGAAAAGGGTTACAGGTTTTTGAGCCCTATAAATACACCTCCTCTAATCGAAATTCATTCATTCATCATTAATATAGTTTTCTAGTTACATATTTCTCTCTCTACTTTTTCTCCAGAAAACTAATTCTCACACTGGAGGGGCGACAGGGAGAATCCTCCTCACCTTTTTTGCAGGTCATCTAAGGAGAATTCTCTTATCTTTTCTAGTGATCAAGCAACTCCAGATCTTTCAATGTCAAGGTTAGGGATTTTTACAGCATCAATTGGCGCCGTCTTTGGGAAGAGATTCGATTAGCCATGGTCAATAGACGTCAAAATCGCATTTCCACATCCACTGGACAACTTCTTTCCACCCCTACGTTGGCTAAAGGAGATAATCTCCCAGCTCTTGAAGATGTTGATGAAGAAAATTATCCATAAGTTACACCAGACAATGAGCCAGTTAGTCGAAAAGCTTTCAATGAACTCCAAAAGCAATTCCATGACCTCCGTCAAATTCTTCAGCAACAGGCTAGTCGTCAAGCAATACCCGACACGAACAGTCCTGGAACGATTTCCAGGGAAGATCACAGGTCCCTAAATCCTATGGACCTTAATAATTGGGGGGGGGGATCCCATGACTAAATGTTCCACCAGCCTGATCATTCCCTTTACCAGAAAGATTCAGGTATCCTCGGATAAGGGAATACGGCGGAACCACAGATCCCAACAACTACCTGAATACCTACACCGACGTTATGAACATTCAAAATGCTCCCGACCAAATATTATGTAAGGCCTTTTCCCAGACCTTAACCAATGTAGCTCGAGATTGGTTTTCCCCAATACCATCAGGGTCGATCTCTTCCTTCACCGATCTTACTGAGAAATTCACAGTCTTCTTTGCAAACAGCAAAAGGATAAAGAAGACAACGCTTCCCTCATGCAGTTAGTGAGACGCTACGAGAGTTCATGACCCACTTCAATGGTAAGAGACTTCAGATTCTCGATCTTCACATCACATCGGCAACTTCAGCTTTAACCCTAGTAATATGGGGCCAGGAATTCAGAATGTCCTTGTCTAAGAATCAACTTACAAATGTAACCGAACTCCTCAGAAGGGCAAAAAATACATAAATATGGAAGAAACCCTATTTTCTGTAAGAGTGCAGTGTTCGCTCAAAATAGTGTACCGCAAGCGCACGGGTCGCGTACAAGTAATAAAGTGGACTTTTTGAGTCCGAATTGTCGATCCCACGAGGAATGTTTACTTTAGATTATACAACTTTAATTAATTCAATTCTAACAACATAAGGAAACACACAATTAAAAGATGGATTTTTATAAATTCTAAATTAAAGAAACTAATTTTAAACCAAATTAAAATAAGGAAAATGAAAGATAAAATAGTTGGGATTCATGATTTCACTTAACTCTCGCTTAAGTAATTTCTCAACACAGGCAAATTAATAAATTACTCAATTACAATGTTAGACCCGATTTTCCAAGCTTAGCTAATTACCTCTCTCGAGTGAAATTAACCCTAATCAATTGGTCTAACCTACTATATCTCTATGTCGATTAAGGCCCAATCAATTGCATTAACTCTTTTTGAAAATAGCTCAATGGATCATCTAGGGTTTAAGGTATATCTCTATCCTTAACAAGAACCTAGAGCATTTGTTATTTGGTCTAAAATGCATAATATCTCTCGATTATCATACACTTCACAAAACATATATTTGGTGATCAATCAAACACATGGAATAATCTCAACAACAAACACACATGAAATAAGCTCAACATTAATAAACAAACATTAAAATTACTTAAACTAAGTTAAGCTACATCAATCATCCCAACATAAAATAACTAGCCCATTATATAAATATTGCACAAAAGTTGAGGTTTACAAAAATACATCACAAAATATAAAAATCAAAGATTAAAAATACAAGATAATGAAATAAATCACTTCCCTTGATTTTTGCTCCAAAATCCCTTCAATAATGTTTTGAATCTTCACCTCACTTCTTGCTTCCTTGATCCAAATGGTGCTAGTAACTTAGAAACAAACTAAACTACAACTAATTTACAAACAAAACCAAAAACAAAGAAAAGGAAAAGAAAAGAAAAGAAAAGAAGAAGAAAGAAAAGAGAGAAAAAGGGAAGGGGGCTAGGGTTTGGTGTTGAATAATATGGATGAAGTCTCTTGAACCCTCTCAAAAATGCCCTAAAAACCACTCTTTTCGCGTAGATCCGCGAAAAATAGCATATGGGCCGAACCGGGTCGCACCGGGTCGGCCCAGATTATTGCTCCAAATTTTGACCACGCGATCGCGTGGTTGAATGCCTCGCGATCGCGTGGCTGACTTGAAAACTCTCGGGTTGGAATATATGCTTGATTCGCGATCGCTGCCTGTGCTTAACCATGCGATCGCTGCCTGTGCTTAACCACGCGATCGCGTGGTTCAGCTGACTAAGTGTTTGTGGTCTGGTCCTTCAATTAATTGCCATCCAAGTCCTCCAACTTCTGGTCTTCTTCAATTTAGTCCTCGAATTTTGACTTTTATTACAAATATGCCCCTGAAATATTTGCAAGGTAGGTCCTCCATCTTTCTGAGATGTTACAATTAAGTCCCCAAACTTTTGATTTCTTTCAATTAGGTCCTTGGACATCAAATTTGCTCTTCTTTTAGCCTGATTGCACTCCAATCTTGTCCATTTGCTTTCCAATTGAGGTTGTACCTAATTGTACAAGATAAACACAATATATAAGTAGATATTTGCTCAATTTGTCAATTAATTTGTCTATTTAAAAGCACAATAAGTGTGTAAAACGCACACTTATCATGCAGGATCAGGTCCATGGATCAACGATAGCACATCCTTCAGAACCCGTCAAGCAGGGAAACAAAAAGGTCATGGCAAGAAGATGGACAAAACACCTCCCGATCTAGCTCAAAGGGGAACAATTACAGGCATCAGAATTCCCCTCCATTGAATGCACCTCGATCTCACATTCTCATGGAAATCAAAGGTCGAGAGGACTTTCGCTGGCTAAGACCAATTAAGGGAAAAATTGATGAGCAAAATCGCAACAAATATTGCTATTTTCATAGGAGCCCGGGTCATACCATAGATGAATGCAAAATACTCCAACAGGAAATAGAAGCCCTCATCAAAAGGGGCTTCCTAGGGCATTACATGAAGAAAGATGATAAGGGTCCTCAAGATCAGGAGAAAAGGGAGGAGAAAAATAGACCTGCTGGAACCATAAATTTTTTATCGTAAGAGGTATAGCTTCAGGAGGTGATTCAAATAACTCCAAGAAAAACTATGCTCGGACATTGGGAAGTCAGGAGGTCAGGCCAGCCAGTTATGACCATGATGTCTCGACCAACATCATGGAAGGAATTTCATACCCCCATGATGACGTAGTTGTTATTAGTGCCATGATTGTGAATTTTGATGTAAGGAGAATACTTGTAGACAATGGAAGCGCAGCCAATGTTCTTTCTTTGGAAGCCTTTAAGAAGATGATTCTCCCAAAACTAGAAGGTTTGATAGATCTACCCACTTCATTGACATGTTTTGGTGGAGGTACAGTAAAACCAGAAGGTTTGATAGATCTATCCAGTTCTCTGGGGTCAGGAGAAAGATAAGTTACGAGGATGACTCCGTTTCAAATTGTGAAAACTCCAATGTCTTACAACTCCATCCTGGGAAGACCATTCTTGAATAGCTTTAGAGCAATTCTGTCAACATATCACTTGGTAGTCAAGTTCCCCACTCCTGTAGGTATCGTAATAGTGCGGGGAAATCAAGCAATGGCCAAAAGTTGTTATATCGATTGCATCTCAAAGGAAAAGGAAGAACTAGTGTCGATTGAACTTCCGATAGAAGAATGTATGTCATCGGTAGAAGAATTGGAGGAACTCCTTATCTCAGAAGGAAAAACTTTCCTCATTGGGAAGGAGCTCCCAAAAATGGCCAAAGAAGAGCTAGTGCAGTGTTTTAAGGATAATCTTGATGTCTTCGCTTGTAGCTTCGAAGACATTCCTGGGATAGACCACTCACTTGTCATACATAAGCTCAATGTTCATCCTGATAAGAAGCCTTTGAAATAATGAAGAAGACAATTTTCTACCGAAAGAAGGCAAGTTATCAAAGAAGAAATTGATAAACTTCTCAAAGCGGATTCATCAAGGAGGTGACGTATCAAGAATGATTAGCAAACGTAGTCTTGGTGAAGAAGGCTAATGGTAAATGGCGAGTCTGCATAGATTTCAAAGATCTGAACAAAGCATGCCCCAAAGATAGTTATCCTCTTCCTCGGATTGATAGATTAGTGGATTCCACATCAGGTTTCGAGCTTTACAGCTTCCTTGACGCTTTCTCGAGGTATCACCAAATCAGAATGGTCGAGGAAGACCAAGAAAAAATATCATTTCTTGCTGACGAGGGAATCTACTGCTACAAGGTCATGACATTTGAACTAAAGAATGCAAGAGCAACCTACCAAAGACTTGTGAACATGGTCTTCTCCAAACACATTGTGATGTGATCCCGGGAGGGGGTCACGACGAACACGCGGAATTAACGCCGGGAAAGTTCTGAATTCAGGCAGGAGCAGATGGTAACAATGGAACCCCGACCTCACTACGCAAGAACCAGGGGTATATTAAACCCGAGACCCATTACGATGCAGAGATAAGAACCACAGAGGGGTGAACGCCACAAGAAATGTCCAGATCCTTGATAAGTTCGATTTGGTGAACGCCAAAAATATCTCATAATATTTGATAAGTTCGAAAGTGTTCAATTCAGAACAATATATGAGGGAAAACCACTCAACACAATTTTCATTAATCAAAGTCTAATTTTACAATGAATCGAAAAAGCGTATAAATAAGCAAACAAAAACCTATCAACCCTAACTGGCTCAAAATAGAATTCTAATTAAAGTAAAATACTAAAATATCTAAATAAAAGAAAAGGAATTAAAAATCTGCAGAATATGGAAAATCCCGAAAATTAATATCACATGTTACGGCCGTGATTGAGATTATTACGGCCGTAAGATTTCCTTCCTGTGAATGTTACGGCCGTGATAGTTTGTTTACGGTCATAAGTGTAAAATTGAAATCTCGCATCTTAACCAGTAACTTGATTACGGTCGTGACCTTCTAGGCGTTACGGCCGTAAGGATCAAACTGGTCCTTTTTTGCTCCGGTTTTTGCTCCAATTTGCAATTAACTCCATTTTGGCTTAAATTACTTGAATTATTTCGTCAAGCTTGCTATGACTCCGATTGTTGAGGGTCCGGAACACATCACATTGGGCAGAACATAGAAGTATATGTTGATGACATGGTGGTGAAGAGCTCAAGAAAGAAAGACCATGTGACCGACCTGGAATATATTTTTTCTACATTTCGACAACATCGAATGAAGTTAAATCCTGTAAAGTGCGCTTTCAGGGTAAGCTCGGGAAAATTTCTGGGATTCATGATCACCCGATGAGGAATAGACGTCAACTCAGAAAAAAATCATGGCCCTTCGGACAATGGAGCCTCTCAAAAGCATTAGGAAAGTACAGAAACTTACAGGGAGAGAGGCAACATTGGGTCGTTTCATGTCAAGGGCAGCAGATAAATGTTTTCCCTTCTTCAAATCTCTCAGAGGTTATAAGGAGTTCAGATTGGATGAGGAATGAGAGACTTCCTTTAGAAGACTCAAGGAGTACTTGGGAACACCCCAAATACTAGTAAAACTGAATCTAGGAGACGATCTTCTTCTGTATCTAGTAGTTTCAGATCACACAGTTAGCGTCATTTTTGTCAAGGAGAAAGGGAAGATTCAGAAACCAGTCAACTATGTCAGTAAGATGTTATTAGATGCAGAGACTCGATATACACTACTAGAGCAGCTTGCGCTTGCACTAGTCACATCAGCCAGAAAATTGAGGCCTTACTTTCAAGCCCATGCTGTAATAGTCCTCACAAACCAACCTCCGAAACAAATTTTGCAAGAGCCTGACGTCTTTGTTCGCCTCCTTAAGTGGTCAATCAAACTCGAGGAATATGAAATTGAGTTCAAACCCCGACCCTCCATAAAGGCACAGGTCTTGACAGACTTCGTTACAGAACTCGCCCCAAGACCTCGGGGCCCAGCAGGTCATGACAGGAAAGATGAGGGTTGGACTTTGTAAGTAGATGGAGTATCGAATGCAGCGGGCTCAGGGGCCGGAATCATACTAAGAAAAGATGATGGCACAATGGAGATTCAGTACGCAATTAGTTTCGACTTCCCAGTCACTAATAATGATGCAGAATATGAGGCTGTCATAGTCGGGCTTCAGGCCGCACATCATCTCATGGTCGAGCATGTCAAGGTCATGAGTGATCAGTTGGTGGTAGAACAAGTTAATGGGACTTTTGAAGTAAAAGACAAGAAGATGTCATCTTACAAAATGGTGGTTCTGGACTTGCAAAAGAAGTTCAAATCTTGCAGCATAGATAAAATACCTAAGTCCGCCGATCACAAAGTCGATGCCCTGTCAAGACATACTTTTTCCAACTTGGATAACTTGGAAAGGATTGTGTTTGTGCGAACACTTCATGAGCCCAGAATCACACAAAAATCCGATGTGATGGATATTTCGGAGCATGACCCCTGTTGGATGGATCCAATCATTGAATACTTGACATTGGGTAAATTGCCAGATGACAAAGCAGAAGCTAGAAGGATCAAATCAAGAGCTCCAAGGTACACCATCATGCAAAACACTTTATTCCATTGGAGGTTCACACTTCCCTACCTTTGATGTCTAACCAAAGAGAAGCAGCCATTTCTATGGCCGAAGTTCATGAAGGAAATTGTAGAGGACACCAAGGAGCAAGAGCTCTGGTAACAAAATTGGTAAGATATGGTTATTACTGGCCAAGCATGAGGAAGGATACCCTCAACTATGTCTGGACTTGTGATAAGTGCCAAAGGTTTGCATCCCAACTACATCAGCCAGCGGAAGAGCTCTATTCGATCTTGTGCCCATACCCATTTGTACCATGGGGGTTTGACATACTTGGGCCTTTTCAAATTGCTCATGGCCAAGTTAATTTTTTAGAAGTGGTTGTGGAATACTTTACAAAATAGGTAGAAGCAGTACCTCTCGCTGTAATCTCAGAACAAAAGTTGGAGTCATTTGTTTGGAAATCGATCATCTTCCGTTTTGGCCTTCCCAAGACATTGATCATTGATAATGGGCTATAGTTCAAGTGCAAAGCCTTCAAGCAATTCTACAAGAATATGGGGGTTGAACACGGGTTATCTTCAGTTTCACACCCGCAAAGTAAAGGGTTAGCTGAGGTAACAAACAGACTTATGTTGCAAGACCTGAGAACTCGCCTTGACAGCGCTAAAGGTGATTGCCCGATCTCCTTCCTGAAATTCTATGGACGAATTGAACAAAATTCAAGACAGCAACCGGGGAAACTCCATTCATGCTAGCCTTTGGAATGGAAGTCGCTATTTCAGTAGAAGTAATGGTTCCAAGCTTCCACGTAATGACTGCAGAATCACCCGATCATATTGAGGGGCAAAGGAAAAGTCTAGATCTCTTGGAAGAAGTCAGGGAAAATGTTGCCCTAAGAATAACTGCTTATCAACATGCCATGTCTTAGAAGTTTAAACTCTAAGTAAAAAAAGGGATTTCAGAATGGGGGATCTCGTCTTACGCTGAAGTGAAGCCCCCGGTCATCAACTTGGGAAGCTCGGACCTATTTGGGAAAGACCATATGAAGTCATTTGAAAGATCGGGAAGGGCTCATACAGTCTGAGAACCATGAACTCCAAGCCCCTTCCTCGACCATGGAACATCGAAAATCTGAAGTCCTAGTACAAGTAGGCACATTCTTCCGCAAGTTCTTCTTGTCAGTCACAAAGTCGTCTAGTTATAGAAGAGTTAGGTCTGGGAACCCATTGCTTTAATTTTAACTATGGATATGCACGTCCATCTATATTTTTGTCAGCAAGGTCAGGCCTACTTACCCAGTTTATCTGCTTTCAGAGTCAGGGAAGGGCACTCTTTTTCCTTATCCAAATTTTTTTCCCAAAGGGTTTTTTCTGGGTAAGGTTTTAACGAGGCCCACAGTCCAATCTCCCTTCAATAAAAGTGTTTTTTTCCTAAGAATGAGAGCCAAAAAGATCAAGCACCGGAATAACTTACAAGGTCGGTCATATGACATGACTTTACAGGTTACTCCCTACAAATAATTTACAATGTATGTCTCAGGGCATGACGTTATAAATTATTTTCCCACAAATAATTTACACTGTATGTCTCAAGGCACGACGCTACAAATTATTTCCATACAAGTAATTTACAATGTCTATCTCAAGGCAAGACGTTACAAATTATTTCTCTAAGAATAATTTACAATGTCTGTCTCGAGGCAAGACGTTACAAATTATTTACATATAAATAATTTACAATATCTGTCACATGGCATGATATTACAAATTATTTCCTTACCAGTAATTTACAAGGTCGGCCATTATGCCCGATCTTACAAATTGCTTCCCTACAAATAAGTTACAAAATTGACCAAGATGCCCAACCTTATAAATTATTTCCTCAAGTTACACAAGGTCAAGGGTCTGACCGCTTCTTTACGCGAAAAGTTTACAAGGTCGGCCTACAAGCCTGACCTGACAAACCGCTCTTTAAATTACACGTAGTTTAGGGTTTGACCCCTTCTTTGAGCAAAAGACTTTTAAGGTCGGGTATAATATCCAACCTTAAAAATAAATCCTACGAAAACTTATAAGGTCGGCCATAAGACCGACCTAACAAATAAATTCCTTAAAAATTACTAGTCCAGAAGACTTGAGTCCTCCTTTATACCAACATTTGTAAGGTCGGACCTGATGCTCAACCTTACAAATTATTTCTCCTCATAAGTCACCGCATGAAAAAAAAAAAATTGTTTCCAAAGTAAACAAACTAAAAGGGACGGGCTCAACGAAAATTCATAGATTCAGTGAATTTCAAAATGTTATATGAAGTCCTCGAGGAATTCCCCGGGATTTACATCAAAATTTATAAATTTTGGGAGTTGGGGTTCACTACTAGGGGTCAGAGTCACTCATATCGCCTACTTCTTCATCAGAGGCCGCCTCTCCTTCATCTTCCTCCATGAATGGGGTTAGATCAAGGTCTTTCGCTCCAATGGGAAATTAGGAAAGCGGGATGGTGTCAAGGTCGGGTGCGTGAAGTCGAATCCAAGCACAAGCTTGCTTCATTCCTTGGGAATACGAATCTAGGGCGTAATTTCCCAAAGCGAGGTCGTACTCCTCCGACCTCTTGACGGCCTCGACCTTGGCAATAGCTATCTCTTCACGAGCACGACGGAGATCTTCAACAAGCTTAGAATTCTCCTCTTGAGCAAGATCTCGGTCTTAAGTCATCAGACTCGACCTTAGCAAGCTTCTCCTCAGCAGCTTGAGCCTTTGTGGCTTCATATTGTACAAAGTGAACGAGCTGGCTCGACGTCTCTCCGCGCTTTACACCCTAAATGATTAACCCTAGTCCTATGCTAATCAGTTGGAAGTTGGGACAAAAATTTAGAGTTATTATTGAAGTACTAATAATAATAATAATAATAATAATAATAATAATAATAATAATAATTAAAGGCCACAAATATACCTTCACGACCACGTTTAGGAAATGGTCAGCTCCTAGTTCGAGCGCCACCTCCACTGAATATTTTTCCAGGAGGCCGGGATGTAGGCTCTCCTCCAACTTCTCCCTTAGGTCAGCCAATGTAGGACCCTTAGGACAACCTCGGGTGCAGTAGAAACATGTACGGGCTCCTTCTGAAGTGGAGGATGTTGAGTGTCCCGACCACCTTCCCTTTGAAGGGAAGCCTCCGTGTTCCTCCTAGAGGTCTCCCCCATACCAAACTGATCCTTGCGAGGCCTCTTCTAGTATCAACGTTGCACGACCCCGTCCTCTCTCCCTTTCTCGACCGCAATCCGGGCCCTTTCCTCTGTCGCCTTCCTCAACTTATCCCCATCAAATGCCATTCCTACAAGATATAAAAAGGGAAGAGGAAGAGGCAGAAGATAAGAAAAACAAAACGAAAGTCTGAAAGCATAAAGATTATGAAAAGAGTATGAAAGTTAAGTACATATTACTTAATTTACAAGATCGGGTCCTACCGGGCTACAAGTCAAGGCCTGCTTGACTCAAAATCTCATTGGTCATCAAATCAGACGCCTCCTTGGCCAAGAGGCCAATATCACATATCCTAACGGCATTGGAAAGAAGGTCGTCCATCTCCTCCTCACTCTTAATTCCCATCCTATTAAAGTTATCTACATCCGGTCTCCTAAAGGTCAATAGGAATATAGTCTCCCCTTCCCGAGGCCTCACGAAGAAGAACCTCTCCTTCCAATACTTTAAGGAGTAAGGAACCCACGAGACCTCTAAGCGACCCTTCCCACTTAAATACACAAAATTGTTGCATCAGGGTAAGTACTTCAAGTCTAAATCACATTTACACAAATCTACGGTGGGTTCGATCACTAAACTCCTACATAGGATGAAAAAATACACCAAGATTCTCCATGCATTAGGGGCGAACTGACCCGGCACTATGCTCGCAGTGAGGAGGAAGTCAATGAAAAAATGGTGGAGGGGAAGCCTAAGCCCGGCCACAAGGGCCTTATGGAACACCACTATCTCAACTTCCCGGAAATGGTATGACACATCGTCCTTTTCCGAAACCCGAGCTATATACCCATCAGATAGCCTTAACTTCCTCATATCCGTCTCAACCATATGCTCCTCCATCTTGATATTAAAAGTTGGGAGCTCAAGGTCGGTCTCACTCAGTCTTCTACCCAAGTCCGGATTATCCTCAACACCCTCCTCACTGCTCGACTCATTATCCCTGGGAGCTTGTAGCTGGTAAAAACCTAATGGCTCGACCAACTCGACCTCTAGAGGCTTGTCCAGATCTTCTACTTCCCTAAGGTCTCCTACAGTCACTTGTTTCACCATATTTTATGAAAATAAGTTATGAAAATAAAGAGGTCGGGAAAGTTCGAGCTTACCTAAAGTGCTACTCTTTGCTGAAGTACTTGTACCGTGCTACTTTCTCGAGGAGTTCTCTGGTCTCTCAAAGAATTTCGCAAAGTAAAATGAAAGGGAGAATATGGACCACATATATATAGGCAAAAAATGGTAGGAAATTTCTAAAATCTCCACCCTTGTCCTAGCCACGTGTCAAACATCAAATCAAAGACTATTCATCATTGAATAAAGTGGATATTAGCTATCAAAATGCATGACAACTATCAAGTATAAATACGCCTAGAGATCTAAGTCTTGATCTCTGACGCATGGGTGCCAATATCGGCATAATTTCCCGAGCTCTTTCTAAAAAGGCCGGATATGAAAATGTCCAAGGTCGGCTGATAAGTGTGTTTTATACACTTATTTGTATGTCTAAATTAGGTGTAATTATTGTCGTTTAGGAATATTTTCTATTTAATTTGTGTTTATCGTTTACTTTTCAGAAAATATCCCAAAAGATGAAGAATGATGAAATCAATGGGAAAAACGCATAATTGGATTTCTAATTGGAGCTAAATTGGACAAGTGAGGAGTTTGTGACGTCAACCGGAAATATGCAATGTGCCAAAATGAACGAATCAGAGGTTGGAGGACCTAATTGAATGAATTAAGAGCTTGAATGGGCAAATCCAGAAGAAGATAAAGTTTGGGGACTAAATTGCAATAATTGGAAGTTGAGGATTGAAGGTGCAATTAAAAGTCAGGGACCAACTTACACAGTCGAGAAAAGATGGAAGTCGCGATCGCTGGATACGTGCCAAGCGATCGCGAGATGGTGCAAAATCTTAACCCGAGAGTAAAAGGGTCTTCCACGCGATCGCCGGCCATATGCCTGCGCGATCGCTTGCTTGTCTGACTAGGCCGCATATCAGATTTCTTTCGCTATTTTTAATAGGCTTTGGGTTTTTTGACCTAGGTTTTTTCCAAAACCTATATATACAACACACGAGGCACGAAAATCAGGACATTTGCCTCTCCATAGAAAAAAGCACAACAGATGTTTTAATTCAAATTCTTGGAGATTCAAGCATCGCAGAGGGGCGTGAATTGAAGATACTTGAAGAATTGATAATTGGTGCAATCTTTCCATTCTTCGTTGTTATTTTCAATGAACGTCATTATATTTTGTTTTTGCTATTTAAATATGATGTGTAGCTAAATTTGATGTTGGGATGAACGATGTAGCCTAGTTAATTATTTTAATTCAATATTCCTTGTTTTAACGCTTAAATGCATGTGTTGATTTATTATTGCGTTTAATGTGTGAATGAACTAACCACTTATTCATGATTTTATGTGTTATTTTCATAATCCAAGAGGTGAGTTAATAACATAGATCTAGGTAATAAATTCGATAATTGAACGAGAGATAGAGATATACTTTTGTTATTACTGCGGTCGTGTGTGAATTCTTGTGTATTATGCATCTAGATAAGGAATATTCGGACACTCTGTAGAGATACATGGTTGACTTATTTAGGTAGAATTGATTTAAACTCGAGAGAGGAATTTCAATTTAAATTAGTGAATTCGACCGAATGCATATATAGGAAATAAAACTGGAATTGGAATTGATTTAATTAGCTAGGTGAACTCGTGAATCCCAACTACTTTACAATCGTATTTGAAAACAAAACAATTCTCCAATTTTAAATTCTTTAGTTTTAGTTTAAAACCTCAAATTCATTTGTTCGTTCAAATAAAGTGTAGAACTAAAATATTTCGGTAATTAATAGCAGTCCTCGTGGGACGATAATCCGGACTCCTAGGTCCACTTTATTACTTCTCACGACCCGTGCACTTGCGGGGATATCTCGCATCGCGAGATATCAGTGAACAAGTTTTTGACTGCTATTAATTACCGGAACATTTTAGTTCTACACTTTATTTGAACGAACAAATGAATGAATTTGAGGTTTTTAAACTAAAACTAAAGAATTTAAAATTGGAAAATTGTTTAATTTGTTTTCAAATACGATTGTAAAGTAGTTGGGATTTACGATTTCACCTAACCAATTAAATTAACTCCAATTCCAGTTTTATTTCCTAACTATGCATTCGATCGAATTCACTAATTTAAATTGAAATTCCTCTCTCGAGTTTAAATCAACTCTACCTAGATAAGTCAATCATGTATCTCTACAGCGGGTCTGAATATTCCTTATCTAGATACATTACATTCTAAAATTCACACACGACCGCAATAATTACAAGAATATATCTCTATCTCTCGTTCAATTATCGGATTTATTACTTAGATCTATGTTATTAACTCACCTCTCGGATTATGGAAATAACACATAAAATCATGAATAAGTGGTCAGTTCATTCACGCATTAAATGCAATAATAAATCAACACATGCATTAAAGCATTAAAACAAGGAATATGGAATTAAAATAATTAATTAGGCTACATCGTTCATCCCAACATCAAATTTAGCTACACATCATATTTAAATAGAAAAAACAAAATATAATGACGTTCATTGAAAATAACAAAGAAGAATGGAAAAATTAGCCCTATTGGTTGGGAATTCATGCCCGAGCTAAATCTTGGGCATAAAGTCGGGTAAGGTAGGCCTATCTAGCCGTCTGGCAGTTAATCAAGACCTTGAGGTCGGCCCATCTCAGCCTTACAAGTCGATGGCCCATCATGGATCATTCCTGGCCCATGAGCATCATAAATTGGCCCACTCCTGGAACCAGTTAAACATGCGCAATCGTATATGCAGCTTCTCAGAAAGGAAAGTCCAATTCTCATAAAGATTCTTTCTTTAAAAGGTAATTTATGCAAAGAGGACTCCTTTTCATAATAGAAAAGGCTTACAGGCTTTTGAGCCCTATAAATATAGCTCCTCTAATCGAAATTCATTCATTCATTATTAATACAGTTTTTCAATTATATATTTCTCTCTCTACTTTCTTCTCCAGAAAACTAATTCTCACTCCGAAGGAGTGACCGGGAAAATCCTCCTCGCCTTTTTTGCATGTCATCCAAGGGGAATTCATTCATCTTTTCCAGTGATCAAGCAACTCCAGATCTTATCACGTCAAGGTTAAGAATTTTTACAACATCAATTATTTATATTATGAATGTGATTTGATGCTTTGATTTTGCTTTAGATTATTAGACTTAGGCTTTGATTTTGTTTCCTAAGGAATGAAGATTATACAATTTGGTTTTGGTTCTTGAAAAAATTGTTTTAATGGTTGAATTCTCGAAGTGCCTTATTGGTCATTTCATAATTTTCGCTCCCACTTTTTCGGTAAGCAATGGCTTGCCTTTGCTTATTTACTAACATATTGATAACGATTGATGCCTTTTCGCCTTATATTATTGTGACCTTATTTGCTTATATAATCACAGTCTAGTCAACTTTTATACGATAATATACTTATGAATTTTTCATGCATACTACAATCCAGGGGCTCAATTTATTAAGTTCGCCTCATGCCTCGAAAATCATGGGACCGGCACTATCAGCCACTCACATATTTTTTTAAATTTAAGCTTGGTCCAACATATAGTATCTTGGATTCGCCCCTGAACACATATACTAGATTTGATCATGGTCGTAGATCTTAACAGTTGACATTCATTCAAGGGGCAAAAATGTTAGTTACTAAACACGCCAATGGAGTTGCATTTTCAAAAGGAAATTATAACCTAGCTACTTTATCAAGCTCTTATTTCGGAACAATAGTTTCTTTTTTGACATGTTTTATGGTTTGTTCGGCGACTCGGGTTTAAACCCCAATTTAAACTATACAATTTCTCAAATCATTTTTTTAACTACGCATATTTTCTCTATCCAATTTTTAACCATACATTTTACCTAGAAAACTCAAATAAACCAATTCAAACTATCGCCAAACAATGCATTGACATCATATTTTGAGTAACAACATACAGTTCAAACATCATATTCTATCGTAAGATGTTATAATATTATCTTTCTGTATTACAACATTATGTTCTAACAACGTACCGTGTTTTTGCATGCTATTTAAGAAACACTATTTAAAAGCACAACATATTATAAGATTTTAATTCATTTGAAATTGATGTTTTAACATTCTAATGCATATAAAAAAAACAATTCAGAGCCCCTAAAAGCAGCAGAAACGAAGATGTGCCCAGCAAAGCAGAATTTGGTTTCATAAGATAGTACACGTTGAGGTGCCAACGTTAATTGCGGTAATTGCTAAATCGAGTGCTTTAAATGTTGCTCCCACTACTCCCAATACATCTTGAAAAAAATGATTTGAAAACCTTGTATGATTTTAGTTAAATTAGCATATAATTACATGAATTCATCTAGCATATAACAGGTAAAGTATCCTGAATTCTGACCGTTTTACGTGCTGGAACTATTGCAGTTGAAGCATTATTGTAAGTTGGCTGCCAAAAGCAAAGAATTGTTAGGAAAGATTACATATTCTTCATGTTAAAGATGGTTATTTCTATAGTATAAAATAAAGAAAAGAAATCATTTTAAAGTATTCATGCCTTTGTTTTGTTCAATTTAAAAAGCTAATTAAAATCTAAGTCAAAGTCAACTATTTCATAGACTCTAACAATTTTTCTTCCACACGTCCCATCACTTTTTTTTTTTTTTTTAATAAATAAAATTACTAAAATATGATAATTTTTATCTAAACCAAACAAGGGCTAATATTGAAACATCTCAATTTTTTGTAAATCATGCATGCAACTTATTAATGTTAATTGTATACTTTTTAAACCCTAATAATTACCGAAGGAATACACGTTCAATTTTTAAATAAAATTTGTTATGGAAAAAATAATTATCGTGCATGTAAAGTTAAGGGTAGCTCAATTTACATTTTACACTTTTATTTAACCTAAAAAAAATAACTTTTATAGGGCATTCATTAATGTACAAGGTATCGAATGAACAAAATGAAGAAATGAGATACCACCCTCCCAAACTAGAAAGTTACTGTGACGACCCGAATTCTCGACCATTCGAGTGCCACTAAAAGTGACTCATATCATATTATCGAGACTTAAATAGTAATGTAAAATTATTCAAAAGAATAATTAGAATCCCATAATTTAATTTGTGAATAAAAATAGAACATAATTTTCTTACATAAAGTTCAACATAATTATCTCATCAATCTTAACCACTTTTGCCACTTCCATGTTGACCGCCTCGAACCTTCAATTATCTGAAAATGGTAAATATCGTGGAGTGAGATTTATAAAATCCCAGTAAGTATACCAAGCATAATTTTCTTTTGAAAGCATATGGTCATTTTCATCATAACATAGGATAGGATCGAAATCCTCATAAACATAGAGAGACACAAGAATTTTACCGAACTTAGATGACAAGAATTCTTATGTGTAGCGCTACTAAACTCCGGTCCCCTTAGCATAATCATAAACATATCATATGGGACCCATAGCAATCTTGTGAGATTGATTTCATAGCAATGATCCAAACATTTTCGTAAAAACATAAGGTATATTTACTTTTCATAAAAACATACTTACTTTTCTTAAAAACATAATGTATTTTACTTTTCATAAAAACATACTTACTTTTCTTAAAAACATAAGGTGTATTTACCTTTCATAAAAACATACTTACTTTTCATAAAAACATAAAGTAATACCTTTCATAAAAACATACTTACTTTTCATAAAAACATAAGGTATATTTACCTTTCATAAAAACATTCTTACTTTTCATAAAAACATAAGATATACTTACCTTTTAAAAGATTAAAATGAAGTGTAGTAGTAAATGGACCAAAACTTTCTTGACCACCTTGAATTTCTCTTACTTGTGGATTTTGTCAAGAGATTGGAAATAAGTGTATATGTGTAGAGTTGTGTGTAAAAGAGATGGATTTATATAGATGTGTAAAGTTAGCATAATGTAAACATCATCATTCAATTCTATTAATTTTAACACATCCTTTTCTTAAAGTAAAGCACCATTCATATACTTTTCCATATTTATACAAATATTATGCTCTTCATGATTACATATAATGGAGTCTTATCAACCATTCATATACTTTTCCATATTTATACAAATATTATGCTCTTCATGATTACATATAATGGAGTCTTATCAACCATTCATATACTTTTCCATATTTATACAAATATTATGCTCTTCATGATTACATATAATGGAATCTTATCAACCATTCATATACTTTTCCATATTTATACAAATATTATGCTCTTCATGATTACATATAATGGAGTATATAAATCATTCATATACTTTTCCATTTTTTATACAAATATTATGCTCTTCATGATTACATATAATGGAGTCTTATCAATCATTCATATACTTTTCCATATTTATACAAATATTATGCTCTTCATGATTATATATAATGGAGTATATAATTCATTCATATACTTTTCCATATTATTAAATTAAGATTCTCACAATTATTATATATAATGGAACCTCTCATGCTTGCATATATTTTCTTAATAAAAATAATTTTTGTATAAATAAATATTGGGATAACATTGAATTAAGTACTTGGACTTAATATACTTTAAATCAAGAGAATGGAGATATTTTTAGAAATTCGGAATTTAATTTAAAATCGAACGATCTCGATTATTTCTTGACTTGGCTATACGAATACGTCACGGCGTTACTTAATAAAAATGGGTGAAATAGTAGCGACACGATTTTAAAATAATTATTAATCGCGTAAAAATTCTTGGTCGCTACAAACTTACCCCCTTAAAATAATTTCGTCCTCGAAATTAAACTTACTTGATCTTATGATTTCTGAACACTTAATCAGAATATCTTCTCTTCTTTCTCTTAGTAATCTCATCATTATAATATCTAACCCACTGAACTTTTACTAAATGCATCTCTTTGTTTTTTTAAGAACATGTATTTTTCTTATCAATAATAGACATATGTGTCTACTCATAAATTCTAACTCAAAATGAAAATTTCCAATCGTATGTGATATTTCATCATATCTTGTAGTACTCATGTAACCTGTCACTTATCATCGTATCATGTAACCTCAAATATTCGTATTAATATCTCTAAAATTTCAATAAATCTTTACTAACATATCATACCATAATAATTTGTCATTTCTTCTTATCACCAAATATCCCAAAATAATTAAAACGATTACCTGAATATTCTCTATGTAATATACCCAAACATGTTATTCACATATCAACATAATCATCAGTTTATCTTTCCAATATTTGTAACCCAAAATTTCTGCAAAATTCAATAAACAAATATCTCCCAAATAATTAAAATTCTTAACTCAAATATCATAACATTTCCCGTAAGGTATTCCTTTCACTTGCACAAACTTATTAATCCTGATTCAATACAGTCATTATTTCACTTTCACGTATCCCCGTATTATTTCTATACCTTGATTATTATATCAAAATATCAGTACCCAAAAATCCAAGAAAATATTCCATATCTCAAATCCCGTCATCATCAAATCTTCCTTTTATCAAGAAAGTAAACGGCGCATAAACTCTTGTTCCCTCTTTTCCATTATTCTATTCCGCGCTTTCTTGCTGGAATCAATATCACGCGGATTCCCTCCGATCCTTAATGCTTTTAAATAGTTCATGCTGGGAAGAGGTTAGATCCATCAAAAACATGGATATCATTCTTACAAACATTCGCAAGTATTATTCCAGTCTTCCAATGAATGATCTGAGGAAAATTTATCGAATAAGACTCGAAAGATTGAGGTTGCTGATGGCTCATGGTGTTTCAGAAGATGTTCGCTGGTTGATCGAAGCAAAGGTTCGACTATCTGGTGAATTACCTATGACATTTCCAAAGCACATGCCTGGTTTAGGCAAAAGCACCTTCGCAAAGAAACGAAGAGCAAAAAGGCTGAATGGTTGCTACAAATGTGCTCGTTGGAACTGTGATACTCGTTGCAAAACAGTAGGATATTCTTCTACTAATCGGGATGATAAAATCAAATTCATAAAGGGTGGACTGAGTAAGGAGTCTTTGGATGATATTCGACTGACTCTTGAGACGCACCCAAGTGGTTATGTGCAATGTGAACTTCTCTCCTTATACGCTCAGTTTAACGAGGACAAAAATCGTTGTAGTCTCCAAAATATAATAGCAAAAGATCCTGTTTGCCAGTCTGTTTTACAAAATGAGGCTTCTGGCAGTTCAACAATGATATAAGGTAAATCTCTTGATACACATTTAAAATATTTTGCTGTTTTCTTTCACGCGTTTGGAAATAAAATATATTTTCCTTTCTCGAGTTTTGATAAAGCTGGAAATAAATCACCGAAAGGTGATATCTTTGGTAAAACAGTCAAAAGTTGGCCGATTTTGTCAAAAGTAAATCTTTACTTTTTCATAATCAATCAAAAACAGTAAATTTTTCCGGCTTTAAATAGCCAAACATATTTCATAGTTCAGGCATCCCAAAATCACATCTTCTTCGTAAGTTTTCTCTTCTATACTATCAAAGATGGAAGCACCAAAACTTCGACATATCAAAACTATTTGTGTATTTTGTGGATCAAAAGTGGGGAAAGGCTTCAGTTATCTAGAAGCGGCCGTAGATCTTGGAAAGAAACTGGGGGAAAAAGGTATCAGTCTTGTGTATGGGGGTGGTAGCAGTGGTCTAATGGGTTGTGTTTCCCAATCTGCTCTTGCAGAGAAATCAAAAGTAATCGGTGTCATACCTGTCCCTTTGGTAGATGTTGCAGGTAAAACACGAGGGCATGAAGTTCAAACCTTATCCATCCATGAACGCATAACTTGTATGCTATATGGTTCTGATGCCTTTATAGCCCTGCCCGGAGGTTTTGGTACCTTAGAAGAAATCTTTAACATTACCTCGTGGGCTCAACTAGATCTCCATACTAAGCCTATTGGGCTTCTGAATGTTAACAATTTCTTTGATGGTTTGTTAACCTTTCTTGATTATGCTGTGGAACAGGGATTCATCTCTCCATTTTCCAGAAGGCTTCTTATTTCTGCTCCTACTATTGATGAACTACTGGATAAGCTGCAGTCATATATCTCAATACAAGATCCAGCAGGGGTTAAGATAGATTGGTCGCAAGGAAGGGGAATCAAGCGAAAATGGAGTCCGGTTAATGTAAACTTAACTTTATGAATCTTAGAATAGGTGGGGGTAGAGTACGGAGTATTCTTACTCTCGAGACACCCCTCTAATTTCCTAGGATTTCCTTAATGTTTAAATCTTGTGTGTACCTCAAAGGTTCCAGGTGGTAGATTACGGAGTATTCTTACTCTCGAAACACACCTCTTTGAAGGTTTCTTTATTTCCTCAAAAGGTCAGAGGTGGTAGGATACGGCTACTCCGGAAACACATCTCTCAATTTGAGGAATTTCCCATGTTGCTTTCTTTTGCTTTTGCGTGTTTCATGTATTTCTTTCCAGTGTGACTCTTGTGTGTTCTCCTTACGAGAAAATCTCTGTTATCATCTACTAAATCTCGTTTGTGATGTAAATGAATTTGCATGTCTAACCTCAATTCTCTTAGTGATTGCATACCATACTATGCTCTTAATTCCAAACGATAAAATTCTAGGCAGAGTTTCCTTTGAAATTTGGACTTATTCAAACCGTAAGCATACTTCATAACTCACAATAATAAATAATTCCACATTTGATCACAACGATCTAAAAATTGACCACAATTTCATCAAACTTCAATATCATAAAAAAATATTCCAGAAAATCAATTCATAATTCCTCAACATAGAAATTTCAAATCATAGTCGTCAATATCACAATATCACTTCCTTCAATACCTTAATTGGCTCAAAAGATTACTCATACTTATATTTATAAGTCATAAATCATATTCCCAAAATTTAATCACAAGGCCAAAGTTCATAATAAATTTCTCTTCAATATAGAGGCATAATTCACTTACTCAACATAATAGCCATTACTTAATTCCCAATAACCAAATCTTTAAATCTCTAACTTCATAATGCTTCTCATAAAAGTCTCATTAAAATCATATCACTTATAATCTTAACATCTCATAAAATTTCATAAAATTGGCTCGCTATTTCTCATTAAATCTAAATGATAGATAATCTGAACATATTTCTAATCATTTCTGTTGACTTCTCATACTTAATGCCATGTCTAAAATCAATTATGCAAAGTCCATTTAAGGTTTATCATTTCTAAACTCGAGGACAACAATTATTTTGAAAATCATTCTTAAGTCATATTATTCCCATTATGCTCAACACCCGTTCTCTTTCTTTCTTTTCTTTCTGAATTTTTTTTTTTTTTTTTTTTCAGAATTGAAACTTGAAGAGTGGTACCAATAATCATCCACAATTTTTCCTTGCTTTTAAGCAAAGGTAGTGATAAAGGGATAAATTATTGAACCGAAAATTGAAACTTGAAGAGGAAGTACTAATAACCATCCACAGTTTTTCCCTTGTTTTTACACAAAGGTAGTGATAAAGGGATAAATTATTGTACGAATTCATTATCAATTTTTGTTTGTTTAATATATTATTCCATATATTTTGGGCAAAAGTTACAACCCAACTTAATTTCTAATTGAGTCAATCTTACTAAGCTTAATATGAACCAAAATTCATATCAATATCCTCTATGTCTCATGATTCTACATAAAAAGGAATAAATTAAAATTCAGGCTTCTATCAATTCATATCATACTCAACATGTATATTTCACTTAAAGATTCATAACATATGAAGATTTCATACTTAACATGTCTTAATAAAATCGTAAATGACTTGCAAAGCATATAACATACCTGGTTCGAGGAGTCAATACGTGGAGAGTGACATAGTAGAGTGATGAGTTAAAATATTTCATATAATCTTATTTTCCTTTAATCAACAATAATTTAATGTGGTTGTATCCAAATCAACATTTTCTTGAATCATAATTCCTAATTAATCACAGTCTTCAAAACAAATCCAATATCGATATAGTAATTATCTCCCCATCAATAATTAATAACTTAACCCAAATAAAATTTATCGTCAAATCTTATTTTTCCTTTAGTCCCCGAACTTCTAGAAATTTATCAAAGACATCAATATAAACATCATATCACTAACTAATTATATTTCATAAAATTTTCAGGACATTACAAACTCCCTTGCTTAAAATGAATTTTGTCCTTGAAATTCGCACATCAAATTTCATCATGCTTTTCAAAATCATAACCATACTTGACATGTGAAAATTCAATTTTTTTTTTTATAATGAATAGTGATTTCGTTCACTGTTCATCATGAATAGCACGTCGTTTTACTGTTCACGTGAATAGTGATTTTTTTTTTTTTTTTTTAAAGAAATAAAATTTCAAAAATCTACAGAATCGTTTTTAAAACTCTTTGCTCTGATACCAACTGTGACGACCCGAATTCTCGACCATTCGAGTGCCACTAAAAGTGACTCATATCATATTATCGAGACTTAAATAGTAATGTAAAATTATTCAAAAGAATAATTAGAATCCCATAATTTAATTTGTGAATAAAAATAGAACATAATTTTCTTACATAAAGTTCAACATAATTATCTCATCAATCTTAACCACTTTTGCCACTTCCATGTTGACCGCCTCGAACCTTCAATTATCTGAAAATGGTAAATATCGTGGAGTGAGATTTATAAAATCCCAGTAAGTATACCAAGCATAATTTTCTTTTGAAAGCATATGGTCATTTTCATCATAACTTAGGATAGGATCGAAATCCTCATAAACATAGAGAGACACAAGAATTTTACCGAACTTAGATGACAAGAATTCTTATGTGTAGCGCTACTAAACTCCGGTCCCCTTAGCATAATCATAAACATATCATATGGGACCCATAGCAATCTTGTGAGATTGATTTCATAGCAATGATCCAAACATTTTCGTAAAAACATAAGGTATATTTACTTTTCATAAAAACATACTTACTTTTCTTAAAAACATAATGTATTTTACTTTTCATAAAAACATACTTACTTTTCTTAAAAACATAAGGTGTATTTACCTTTCATAAAAACATACTTACTTTTCATAAAAACATAAAGTAATACCTTTCATAAAAACATACTTACTTTTCATAAAAACATAAGGTATATTTACCTTTCATAAAAACATTCTTACTTTTCATAAAAACATAAGATATACTTACCTTTTAAAAGATTAAAATGAAGTGTAGTAGTAAATGGACCAAAACTTTCTTGACCACCTTGAATTTCTCTTACTTGTGGATTTTGTCAAGAGATTGGAAATAAGTGTATATGTGTAGAGTTGTGTGTAAAAGAGATGGATTTATATAGATGTGTAAAGTTAGCATAATGTAAACATCATCATTCAATTCTATTAATTTTAACACATCCTTTTCTTAAAGTAAAGCACCATTCATATACTTTTCCATATTTATACAAATATTATGCTCTTCATGATTACATATAATGGAGTCTTATCAACCATTCATATACTTTTCCATATTTATACAAATATTATGCTCTTCATGATTACATATAATGGAGTCTTATCAACCATTCATATACTTTTCCATATTTATACAAATATTATGCTCTTCATGATTACATATAATGGAATCTTATCAACCATTCATATACTTTTCCATATTTATACAAATATTATGCTCTTCATGATTACATATAATGGAGTATATAAATCATTCATATACTTTTCCATTTTTTATACAAATATTATGCTCTTCATGATTACATATAATGGAGTCTTATCAATCATTCATATACTTTTCCATATTTATACAAATATTATGCTCTTCATGATTATATATAATGGAGTATATAATTCATTCATATACTTTTCCATATTATTAAATTAAGATTCTCACAATTATTATATATAATGGAACCTCTCATGCTTGCATATATTTTCTTAATAAAAATAATTTTTGTATAAATAAATATTGGGATAACATTGAATTAAGTACTTGGACTTAATATACTTTAAATCAAGAGAATGGAGATATTTTTAGAAATTCGGAATTTAATTTAAAATCGAACGATCTCGATTATTTCTTGACTTGGCTATACGAATACGTCACGGCGTTACTTAATAAAAATGGGTGAAATAGTAGCGACACGATTTTAAAATAATTATTAATCGCGTAAAAATTCTTGGTCGCTACAGTTACATTGTCCTCAATGTAAAAGAAAAGATATATCAATTGATAACAATACATAAAAAAGGAGTTAGGTGCTTCCCAGGTTTAGATGAGCGATGTTATAACTTGAAGCTTGGTTTTGATCTCGTTCGGACGATTTCGATCCGTTTCTTGTGTTTCCGTGCTTGCTTGGAAGTGTTACAAGTGGTGTGTTCCTCGCAAGTAAAAGATAAACAATATTAGAATCATACACACCATTAAAATAGATCAACACAAACAATCCCAACTAAAACATAGGAAAATTTTGAATTTTCAAACACGATCAAAGTGTGCAAAATCATGCATATGATTTATTTTTAATATGATAAGAGCAATGAGGTTAAAACAATGTGATGCAAAATTGTAAGCTCATGGATGATGTATGAATTTAAACTAAAAATGCACTTGAAGATGAAATCAAAGAGGTTGATGCTAGGGATGCTTACTTCAAAAACTCCAAGAAAGAAAAAAAATCCAAGTACTACCTAAAAATCTAAATGTAAAGCTGTAAATAAAGCAAAATAAATAAAAGGGATATAAAATTGGGTTGCCTCCCAATAAGCGCTTCATTTATAGTCTAAAGCCCGACTTTTGATAGTGACTTCAAGGCACTCGAAATAATGATTTTGACAATCTGCTATATTTGCTGAAGTTGCCTTTGCTCCAATTCATACTTTCGCTCCAAATTTTTATACTGTCCTGTTCAAAATCATAGATAATTTTACCATTAGATTCGAACTCAACTATGTATATTTCGATCATTTCTTCGGGTCCTATCACAAAATCAATTTTATGAGAACCAATTGAGTACGAGGATTGCTTGATAGCTACACCCTTGTCGAATGTTATGTTCTCAATTAAAATCAACTCTTCATTCTCAACATGCTCATCTTCCTCTTTTGATGGTGCAGATTGTTCATTTACTTCTTCTTTATTAATTTCCACTGGTTCGTCCTCCTCTGGCCTTGTCAAATGAATCTCTGGCAGTTGTGTCTTGTATTTTTCGGCCTTGTAAAATAGACATGTGTCATCATTTATAAAGTTCTTCACTTCCTCAGATGTGGCCAACAGTATACAATCTGCAGTATTATGGATTGCTCCACAGTATTCACATGTTGAACTTGTTTGAATTTCCAAAGGGTCCCTAATAATGATCGATGGGGTCATTAGTAGTTCAGAGCCCAAGTACTCATCATCCACGTTGACAAAAGTATTATATTCTGTCATATAGCTCATGTCCTCCCGTGATATCTTGATTTCTTAGTTTTTCTTCTATCACTATCAACAATGTCACACAGAAAATCAAGAAGATCATATGAAAAAGAAAAAAATAAAATAAACTATTAAAGGCAAACTAAATCTAAAAGTCTAAGAATACCAAAATCAAAATAAATATATAACAAATTAAAATAGTCCCCGGCAACGGCGCCAAAAACTTGTTGGTGTGAAATATCGCAAGTGTACGATATCGCTAACAAGTAGTAAAAGTGGACGTTTGAGTCGGGGTTGTCGATCCCTCGAGGACTATTTAATTCGCTATAAATTTACTTCGAATATAGAATTCATAGACAAAAACCAAAACTAACTAAGAAAATAAATTGTAAAATAATAAAAACAAAAATAAAAAATTTGACAAGGAATTGGAAATCAATTAAATAAACAACGCAATTAAAATGAAAATAATAACTTAAAGTAAAAACAATTAACGAAAGCAAGAAACAAACGTGGTGGATTTTAAACAATTAAATGAATATCGGGATTAACGATTTCGAAATAACGTTCTAACTTAATTTCTCATCTCAAGTTGTTTTCTAAAATTGTATTTGGTCGAATTCACGCTTATATCTAATTTACCTCTCTCGAGTTCAAATTAGACCTATTTAACTAAGTCAACCATGTATCTCTACAACGGGTCAGAGTTCTCCTTAGCTAAATGCATTAAATTTCCTAAGAATTCCTAAGTGACCACATGCAACCACAAATTCATATCTCTATCTTTTTGTTGAAATTGTCGAATTTTATTACGTGATCTAATTGTCAACTCACCTCTCGAATTATGAAAACAACCATTAATTCATGAATTGGTGATCAAGCAATTCAAGTATTAAACGCAATAATAAAATCAATACATAAATATCAAAGCACCAACTTGAGAATTAAAATCAACTAAAACATTAAATCTATATCGTTAATCCCGATTATAAAATTTAACTACGCATGTTTTTGGGAGAAAAATCAATAAATAATAAAAATAAAACTTGGAGTTTGAATAATTGAAGAATTAACATCACCACCAAAATTTGCACAAAATCTGCCGTCTATGTCTTTCTGCTTTTTCCCCCCAGTCGTGTGTTCTTATTCTGATTCCTAGCCGCACTCCTTTCTCTATCCTCACAATAAATTCCAGTCGGTTCTCCTTGTTTAATCCCACAGGTGCTGCCAACCATATATATTCTCCAGAATTCCACCAAGTGCAACCTCTTTTCTTCAACAGCCGACCAACCTATAATTGACCACAATTCTTGTCCCCCCAAACCCCACCAATTTTTGTGTATATATATGTATATAACCAGCCAAGTCTCCAATTTTCTTCTTCCAAGTAAGCTCTCCCCTGTTGAATAAACTCACGGCTCTGTCTTTTTTTTTTTTTCCAAGGCTGCGTACAGCTCCTTTTTCGTTTTTGATCCTCACGGCTGCTCTCTCCCCAGCTCTCCCTCGGCTGTTGTGTATATATATTAATAGGTTTTTAAACTCCAATTAGTCATGCAATAATTTGGGCCAAAAGTTTTCCTTGCAATTGATTATGAGGCCCAAGTAGTATTGGGTAGGTTTTACTACTAAAGCCTCATTTTTGCCAAATAATTCATTTTGACCTCTTATCTTCGTTTTGTCGTCAATTGCATCCAAAATTGAGTTTTTCCATCCACTTGTTGAATAATTACTTCAATTCCTCATTTTCTTGATTTTGGGACAAAAACCTGAAATAATGTAAATAATAACAATTACGTATAATTTATTCAAGAAAAAATATTATAATATCCTAATTTCGATAGATAAATAAGTGTATAAAATACACTTATCAATATATATTACCGCATAATTGTTAATTCCTGTTACCTGTGGTGAAACTTGAAATGTGTTAATTGCTGTTGCCTGTGTTGAATCTCTTTGGGCTTGAAGCAATGTGTAGTTGTCCAAAAATCGAGTGCGACCATTGTGATTGTGATTGCATTTTGTTGAGCGATAACAATCATGACAGAGTGTGAAAGAGCTTTCAAGGTTATTGTAGCACTCCACACATGAGTAAAATATTCCTGGTATGAAATTCCCACAGAAATCGCAAAATGGCCTTCCACTTTTGATGATATAGTATACAGTCATTACCTCCCAGAAATCGAGAGCTCCATTCCCATCCCTGTCTAGCTCCTTGAAAAAGTGAGGATTAAGCATCTGGTGATAGCCTTGCTCTCTCATGAATGCCAGGAACTCTGACAGATCTATCTGGCCATTACCATCACTGTCCATGGAATGGAACCGAAGAATTTGCGTGCTAAATCCTGGACTTGTACGGAGCCAGCTTGATAATGAGCTTTAGCAATTTCGAGCAACTCTTCCATCGCTTTCGTTAGTTCAGCATCAGTTTAGGTGGTACGTACGGGAACAAAATATGAGTGAAAATATTATTTTGGACAAAAAAAAAACAGTATAATGAGATGCACTGTATTGTCATTAGAATATAAGTATGACAAAAATATAAAGATTATGGACCTTCTATGCAACTAAATTAATCTCGTGTAATTATAAATGAAAAAAATATGTTTTTTATATATATTTTGCCTACAAATTTTCTTAAGATTACTATATGGTTGTATGAAGTTGCCAAATTGATCAGCAAATTATAAGTAACCTTGTTTATATATAAATATTGTGATTGTGATGTTTGGTCCTCTAAATAAATCCTCCTAGAGGTAGTTTTTAGATGAATATTATTATTATTATTATTATTATTATTATTATTTTATTTTATTTATTTTTTATTTTATCTAACGCCTGGAATTGGGCCATATATATTACATTAATGAGTAATCTTTACATTTTAGTTGATTATAATGAATAGAATCATGGTAATGGCATAGAATCATGGTAATGGCAGGAAGCAATAACTATATTAGGCGTTTGCACAAATACCTACGTCATTTTAAAAATCTTAAAAATAATTTTTTTTTTTAAATGAAAAATACGTTTTTCATCATAAGTATCATGTTATAATACTTTTAAAGTATCACAACATGATACTTATAATACTTTCAAATCTTTTAGTATCATAACTTAAAACTTTATCAAATGTTTATGATACTTTGGGCTAAAACTATATTTTTTAGTTTAGTGTTTTTTTATTGTGTGCAGTGATATAACTATATTATGTTGGAATGGATTGTTTTATTCGCCTTTTCTTGGACTCGTCCAGATCTGGTTTATTTGTGCAAATCTTTATTAATGCTGGCATTATCTGAATATTGTTTGATGGTTTTAATTTTGTGTCAAAATTTACATTTAATTAGTTAATTTATTTTATTTTATTATTTTCATTTTAGTGGTTTGTTACTTTTCTACTTGCTTTCATTACATGCTATAGTTTTTAAAGTTTCACCTTTATATTCGTCTAGTTGTTGGAAATTTTGATGTCAAACATCTTTTTGAGATGGATTAAGCTCTTGTTTGGTGCAAGATATTTTTTATAACTTTTCTCCCAAATTCATTTTTAACCACATATTTCTGTGGGATCTACCATTTCACACTTTTCAATCATTTTTCAACAATATATTATCCCAAAAATCTTAAAGTTTCCAAAAACTACCTACACCAATTAGATACTTAAAATTGAAATATTGTTAAAAAAAAAAAAAAGCAGCAAGAAGAAAAGAAAATCAGTGCGGAAGAAGGAAAAAAAGAGAGGAAAAAAAAAAGCGGGCATGAGCATTGGTGAGTGATGTTTTGTTAGCGTTGAGTGTTTTGATGGAGTGCACATGGGTAGAGAATGATATTCGTCTACCATGGTGATGATAACAAACGGTAGAGAATTTAAAGAGACCGTCGAGAGTGGAGGGAGAAACTGTATTGTGTTAAATTAGAAAAAAACGGTATGAGTGGAGGTATTGCATACGTTGTTTTCTAGTTTGTTAAGGAGGAGTTGTGAGATGAGAGAAAATATTGTAGCGAGTGAGTTATTTGTTTAGGAGAAGTTGTAAGAATAGCTTTATCTAAGCCCCCATCACTAATTAAAAGATAAGACTTAGCCTCGTCTTTCTCCCATCACCAAGAAATGGGGTAGGACTTAGCTTTTCCGAACCTCCCATAACCAATGTAAAAATAAGACTTAGAATCGCCTAATCACCCTTCACTAATGATATGAATAAGACTTAGCCTTGTCTAAGTTCCCATCGCAAGTAAAAGGAATAAGACTTAGTCTAGCCTAAGTGTCTATCACAAATGAAAGGGATAAATCTCTCAAAACCTTTGGATGTGCCTATTATCCTTGTCTTAGACCTTACCAAAAAAATAAGTTTGAAACCGCCGAGTGTGTTTTCCTAGGTTTTAGCAGATCACACAAAGGATACAAATGCCTTAGTCACACAAGTAGAATATATATTTCTAAACATGTTGTGTCTAATGAAATAGAATTTCCCTTTGAAATCGGTTTCCTCAATAAACATTCCAACCCACAAGTTCAGAAACAATTGTTCATTTTCTTCCCACATACTCAAATCTTCTTCCTTTTAACACAAGCTCAACTAGTATAAATCAACTTGAAGTAAGTCAAGCAGGTATTGACTCAGTGGATAATTTGATTAAACATATTTGCAATGAAGGACCAGAGAATGACACTAACTTAGAAGGTGGAAATGAAGTGGCTGATCATAGAGATATTGCAATATCATCAGTGGAGGGTAGTGAGCATATGGATACTGAACAAGATACTGCTGCAAAAATTCAACATGACAGTCCAATTCAAGAGTTAGGAACCACAACAAGGCATCGTATGTTAACCAGAGGAAAATGCTGGAATTTTCAATCCTAAAGTTTACTCTGGTTAAGCTGTAGAGTATCTATTTGAAAATTATCAAGGAAAATGTGAACCAACAAATTTGACAACAGCCTTATCAAGTCAAAATTGGAAGAAGGCAATGGAAGATGAATTCAATACTCTATGCAGTAACAACACCTGGGCACTCATACCTCCTTCATTTGAGCATAAAATCATTGGAACTAGATTGGTTTTCTTTATAAAACATAATGCAGATGGAAAGGTGCAAAAATATATAGCAAGGTTGGGCAAAGGTTTTTTACAAACTCCTGGGATTGATTTTTATAAGATATACAATCCAGTGATCAAAGTGTAATATCTCTTTTCATTTTTTCGTGCATCTTTATATTCCACGTAATATTTTTATTAATGTTATTATCAATTATAAATTTATTATTATTATTGATAACAATTTGAAAGTGGAAGGGTTTGGACGCTATCACAATCAATGTGTCAATTAATAAGTTTATTGAAATTGGGAAAAGTTTAGTGGTACTTTGAAATTTATTTGAAAGTTATAGACTTAATTACATAAAGGAGGAGAACTGATGGACCAACTTACAACTTACACAAAAAACCTAGCCCAAACCACTCACTCTCAGATTCGTCTCTCTCATCCCACCCTCGGTTCTCTCTCTCTCTCTCTCTCTCTCTCTCTCTCTCTCTCTCTCTCTCTCTCTCTCTCTCTCTCTCTCTCTCCAGCAGCCTCATCGCCAGCCACTTTCGACCGAACTACAAACACACACGAACCTCACACAGTTACACACGCAGCCTTACACAGCCTTGCACACACGGGTTTTCACGTACACACGTACACACCCTCGCAACATGATAATGTGATTGATATATGTGTATGTAAGTTTAAATATACATGGGTATTTCGATTTAGTACGTGATATACGTGTAAGTATATGAATTGTGTGTATATTTTGTAATTTTTTGATTTCGAAAATTATGAATTTGATAGTTTAGTTGAATTTTTAGTTTACTTCAAGTTGAAAATTGTAATCTCATATTTGAATATTGTCTAGATTCCGAATTTTAATTATTAGTTGGAGCTTTGGTTAATGAATTTTAATTATTAGTTGAAATTCATGAATTAGTTAGTTTAATTGAAATGTTTAGTTGTATTTTGAGTTAGAAATGGTAATTTTCGAATTTGGGAAAGATCATATAAATGATTGTATTGATTTTCAGACCTTGTAGTTAATTCTTTCAGATTTATGAAATTTTGGAATCAATTGGTTTAATTGACAACCATTTTGAGAAATTTTCAAATTTGGAATAGTTACAATTTTAATTAAATAATTTTGTAGAGTCATGTTAAATTTTGTAAATTTATTTGAGTTTGAGATTAAAAGATAAGAAAACTTTCTATAGTACATGTAGTTAAACCCCTATTTTGAATATGATAATGTATGTGTTGTTCATAGTTGAAGGTCACACTTAGGTTAATTTGAGGTTTGGATCTTGATTGGAAGTTTTGTTATTAACATTAGAAGAATAGGATTTATGACTTTTAAACTAAAAGCATGTTTTATTAATGAATGGAAATAATTAGGAGAATTGGTACATTGACGTCATGGGTATCTGAGACTCTTTCACTTGCAAATCAAGATAACGGTAAATACAAAGGACGTCAGGTAAGTAAACTTCCCCTATTTTCATCAAAGTTGAATGTTTAATGTGGAATTAACATGCTAAAATGATATTCTTGCAATTTACCTGCTTTTGATGCTTTTCATTGACAATATACATGTATTTATTATCAAGGAAATGTTCAAACATGCATGTTATCATGTCATTGGGTTATCAAGCATGCACTGTCATTGAATTTGGGAAGTCAAAGTTCTTTTAAATGAAAAAAATGTGGAAAAGTGAAAGTTTTCTCAAAAGATATGTATCCCATGTTTTCAGAAAGATAACGAGTGTAATTCTATGTCATGAAAGAAGTGAGTAGGAAATGGGACGCGGGGGACCGGCGTACTCGAATTAAGTCGCTTTGCGACGGAATGTTCAACCGCTTTGCGGTGAACTGTTAAACCGCTTTGCGGTGAAAATGTGAATGTTAACCTGGTTTCAAATAAGAATTGCCCACTGCTCTCCGATTGACTAGAAGATACTCCAAGTCAGCGCATGATGGAAATGAAGTTTTGAAATGTTTAAGTGAAAGTTTGAGAAGTTTGAATGTTTTGAAATGTTAAAGTTAATGGGGATACATATTTCAAAGTTTAAAGCATCTCATGTCATGAGTATGCATCATGTGCATAAAGTTTACTTGCTGAGCTTTAACTCGCCCCAATCCCTCCCCAACATTTCAGGTGATGAAAGCTAGATGATCTGAGGATAGGGCATTTGGTGGCAGACTCGCTGTAATACCACTTTTCATTTTACATGCTTTCTGGAATATCACCCAATTTCTATGATGATACTATGATGAATTATTTATTTGACAATTATTATTGATAATAAGTTGAATTATTTTGCAGTGGAAGGACTTGGACGCCGTCTCGATCAATGTGTCAATTAAAATGTTTATAAATTGTTTACGTACAATTTTATGTCTAATTGTTTATTTTAATTGTTACTTGCCAATTCTATTTTAATTGAGTAGTAAGTTGCCTAAATTGCATTAAATTGAAGTTGGGAAAAGTTTGGGGACACTTTGAAATTTTATTTGAGGGTCATAGACTTAAATTACCAATTTATGAGAGTTGAGGGACTGAATTGCAATTTACCAAAAGTTAAACATGTAAACCTAACCCTCACTCTCGCAATTGACATCTCACGTTCAACTCTCATCTCTCCCTCAGCTCTCATCCCTCACGCTCACTCTCTCGGGTCTCTCTCTCTCTCGCGACCTCTCCCTCTCGCCTCCGACCACCTTCACCCTCCCTTCCGGTGCCGACCGCCTCCCCAACACTGGTAAGGACCTTTTTTTTTATTCCCTCCACCAGCTGCCGCGCACAACGCATGCACACACACTGTCACGAGTTCGCGCACGCACGTCGAGCACAACCCACGAAAATGGGTATTGATATGTATGTGGGTATTATCTGTATTTGTACATTTCAGATTTCTGTTTAGATTCGAAATTTAATTGTAAATTTCAGATTGAGTAATGTATATAAATGTATGTATAGATTGTGTTGTAAACCTAATTTATGAAATTGGTAGCTTAGTGAACTGTTTGGTTAAAGTTCGAATTATAATTGCTAAATTTGGAGACTAGGTGGTGTGATTTTTGTATGTATATGTAATACATGTATCTATTTATGAAATTTCGAATTTTATAGTAATTTTCAGACTTCGAAATTCCTTAATTAGTAGTTTAATTTAATTGTATACTTTAGTTTTAAGTTAGAAATTTTAATTTTACAAATTTGGGGAGAATTATATAAATGGTTATATTAATTTTAAGATTTTATAGTTAATTAGAAGATTATGAAATTATAGATTTAAATTGACTTAGTTGACGACCATTGTGAGAAATTTCAAATTCTTAAATGATGGAAGTTCTTTAATGGATTCTTTGTTGGCTTAATGTTGTTTTAAATTGAAAATTTTCAAATTTAGGATTTCAAATAATGAGGTAGTTTTTATTGAATTTTAATGTATATTCTTGACTTATAGTTGCTATTTTCAGACTTTTGAAATTTGTAGTTTAGTTAACTGTCGGGTAAAGTTTGAATAAATGGTGATTTTCAAATTTATGAATAGTTAGAATGCTAATTGGTGTTGTCCTTGTGAAATTTAAGTTGTGATGAATATTCCATAGCTTTGACCTTTGTGTAATTTGATAAATTAGATTTCAATTTTTGCCATAGTAGTTAATCTCTTATTTCGAATGTATTATAGTCTGTATTCAACATAGCTCAAAATCCCAATTGTTTTGAATTGTAAGTCACATGGAAGTCTCAACCTCATTTAGAAGTGTTAAATGTGATTTTTGAACTAAAAGTATATTTTATTAAAGGAATGGATATAAATTAGGATTTTTGGGCACATTGACGACACGGGCAGTCGAGGTTCCTCCACTTGCAAATCCAGATAACGGTAAATGCTAAGGACGTCAAGTAAGTAAACTTCCCCTATTTTCATAGAAGTTAAATGTAAATGTGAAACGTGTAAATGGCTTGCAACTTACTTTCTTTGATGAATTTCATTTACTTTATGAAAGTATATGTATTAAGAAGAATGTTCAAGGATGCATATTATCATGTCATTGCATCATCAAGCATGCATTGGCATTGGCATCGAAATTGGAAAGTCAAATGATTTTAAATGAAGAATGTGGTAAGTTTAAGTTTTCTCAAAATGCATGTATCCCAAGTTTTAAGAAAGAATGGGTGTACTTCTATGCCATGAAAGGTGTGAGTGGGAAATGGGGCGCGGGGGATCGGCGTACCCGAATTAAACCGCCGTTGCGGTGGTGAATATTAAACCGCTTTGCGGTGACGATTGCTAAACCGCTTGGCGGTGGCAAATATTAAACCGCTTTACGGTGACGATTGCTAAACCGGTTGACGGTAGAAAATATTAAACCACTTTGCGGTGACGATTGCTAAACCGGTTGACGGTAGCAAATATTAAACCGCTTTACGGTGACGATTGCTAAACCGATTGACGGTAGAAAATATTAAACCGCTTTGCGGTGACGATTGCTAAACCGGTTGACGGTAGCAAATATTAAACCGCTTTGCGGTGACGATTGCTAAACCGCTTAGCGGTGGCAAATATTAAACCGCTTTGTTGTGACGATTGCTAAACCGGTTGACGATGACAAATATTAAACCGCTATGCGGTGGAAAAATGATAATCTGGTCCTAAATAAGGAATATTGCCCACTGCATTGTGATTGGCTGGAAGATACACTAAGTGAGTTCACGATAGGAATGAAGTTAAATTTTTGGAAATGTTTAAGTGATAGTTGGAAATTATGAATGTCTTGAAAAGTAAAGTAAATGGGGGTAATTACTTTGAATGGTCTAATGAATTTCATGTAATGAGCATGCATCACATGCATAAGGTTTACTTAATGAGCTTTAGCTCACCCCAATCCCTCCCCAACATTTCAGGTGATGAAAGTTAGGTGATCCGAGGAGAGCACTTAGCGGCTGACTCAGATAGTACCACGATTTATCATTTTAAATAGGGTTTGAAGTGGAATTTCATAAATGGTTTAGTTATTTTATTAGTTCATTCTTTTAATTGTTTATTGGATTTAGTTTTTGATAAGTCATTTATCTCTTTAGTAGTTTATCAATCCTCCATTTAGTTAAATGGAGCTCATGGTTTAAATTTATTTATGTTGAGGAGTTTGGGAATTGATGTTGAAGTTAAATTTTGGATGTTGAATGTTGGATGTTGAATGAGTTGAGAATTGCATTTGTATTGTAGGTATGATGTCCCTCTACAGGTTGGCTATGTCCAAGTTATAGAGGAGACTCTGCCGAAATTTTTGTAAAAATTTTATAATAGAAAATGAAAAGATTAAATGTTTTAAACGATTATTTCCGCATTTAATGTGAATGTAAGTTAATACACCTAGGTTTTAGATTTTAAACTTGGGGTGTTACACTCGCACAGTACCACGGTTACTTATTTGTAAATAAAGTTTGAATTGGGATTTACATAAGTGTTTTAGTTATTTTTATTAGTTCATTCTTTTAAATTTTTTATTGGATTTAGTTTTGATAAGTCATTTATCTATTTAGTAGTTTATGAATCCTTCATTTAGTTAAATGGAACTCATGGTTTTAAATTTATTTATGTTGAGGAGTTTGGAATTGATTTTTGATTTATGGTAGAATGTTCGATGTTGAATGGATTGTGTTTGATGATTTAAATTATTATATTGGTTATGAGGTCCCCCTACAAGTTGGTTAAGTCCAATTTATCGAGGAGGCTCTGCCGAAAGTTTTGTAGAATTTTATAATAGAAAAAAAATGATGAAAATCTTAGTGTTTGAATTGTTTTATTTCCGCATTTAAAGTGAAAGGAAGTTAACACGCCTAGGTTTAAGATTTTAAACTTGGGGTGTTACACAAGGCCTCAACTGTAAGAGTTATTCTAATCTTGGAAGTCTCAAAAGGAAGGGAAATCAGGCAAGAGGATGTCAATACTACCTTCTTAAATGGGCATTCGAACGAAGAAGTTTATATCAGGCAACTTGAAGGATTTGTTAACTGTACAAAACCCAAAGGACCTTGTTTGTGAACTCAATAAAGCTCTATATGTTCTAAAATAAATTTCAAGAACTTGATTTGAAAATTTGAGAAAAATTTGTAGGAGTGGAATTTCAAGCAATCAAAAGGAGACAACTCCTTATTCTTCTTCATGAACAAAAAACAAGTCATTTTGCATTAGTTTATGTGGATGACATTTTTTCATAACCAGAAATGACAAGAAACTTCTTCATGAACAAAAAACAAGTCATTTTGCATTAGTTTATGTGGATGACATTTTTTCATAACCAGAAATGACAAGAAACTACTTCAAGACTTCATAGACAAACTGAATGCTAAGTTTGCTCTAAAGGATAAGGGGGTCAATGTATCACTTTCTTGGAATAGAAATCCGCAGGCAAGATTTTGAGTAATGTCTCTCACAAGGAAGGTACATTTCCAATCTTCTAAAAAGTTTTGGTTACCAAATTTAAATGCCCTATCTTACACCTATGATAATAAGTAAACTACCTTCCAAAAATGATGGAATACCTATGAAAAACCCTCACTTTACAGAAGTGCAATTTGTGGACTTCAGTACCTCACTCACAATAGACATGATATCAACTATGTTGTGAACAAAATGAGTCAATTTCTTGTCTCACAAATTGGTTAGCCATCAAGAAAATATTTAGATGTTTGAAAGGAAATATCAACTAAGGACTTCGGGTCAAAAAAAATGAAAGCATTTTCATCAATGGTTATGCTGATGTTGATTGGGCTTCTTACCCTGATGAAAGACGTTCAGCGACAGACTATTGCATCTACTTGGGTAATAATCTTGTATCTTGGACATCCAAAAAGCAACATGTTGTGGCGAGGTCAAGCACAGAAGCTGAGTATAGAGTTTTGGGTCAAGCTACAGTTAAAATTGTATGATTATGAAGCCAGTGTTGTGGTGTGATAATCTTGGTGCCAATGCTTTGGTGTCTAATCTAGTTTATCATGCCAGAATTAAACATATTGATCTGGACATTCACTTTATTAGAGATAAAGTTCTTGGGAAACAATTGGAAATCAAATATATACCCTCACCAAACCAAACCTCTTTCCAATTCTAGATTCAGCTACTTGAAAGACAAGCTTGGAGTCACTTTAGTGCCGTCCAGCTTGAGGGAGGATGATGGAGTTAGCTCAAACAGCCAACCAGTCACTTAGTTTCGTTCATGACGCATTAAAATGAGTGAAGCTTAAAGTTGCTATTTGTAACTATTACATTTCTTTCATTTTTTAAATCCAATGATTACGACACTTTTGCATAATACCATTTCTTCCTCATTTGTTCTTTTTCTTGGCTATTTATACAAGCACTAACTTTTAGGAAGCTGTCTCACAAGTCGTCAACGTGTCTTCCAATCATAGAGTCCTTGTTGATAGAGTTTATTAGGGTTGTTTTCTTCTAGATCTATATATTTTTAGTTAAAAGCCAAGCTAAAATGCTACATGACACGAATGGTGTTGCAGTCTGAAGTCCATCTCACGTTTTCAATTCAATTATGTTTTTAATAAGTCTGTTGCAACTTAATTTTACTAATTTAAGTTGCATGACAGAATAGTCTAGAATAAGAATCTTTTAGTTACTTCTTTGTATGCATTGTGTATCTATCTTTCTCTTGCTGTATAAATACCACTGTGTTTACAGTGTAATCCAATAAGTTGAATATAAAATATTTCAGTGGTTAAGCCGTGTTCATCATCCTTCATTTTTCCAATTTGGTATCACACCACTGATCATGGCCAATAACAACACCAGTTCTGATTCAAATTAAGAAGTCCAAAATTCAGTAACTAGCTCTTATTTCAATCCTTTTGGAGTAACTCTTACTCAAACCCCTTCAATCAAACTCGACAAAAACAACTATCTAATGTGGAAAAAATATTGTGATGCCTATAGTAAGAGGACATAATTTGGAAGGATTTCTCATGGGGATAAATGTGTGTCCACCCAAATTTCTGAGCAATCATACTACAACTGAAGGAGCTGCTACCGTCGAAATCACTACAAATCGAGAATATGCCAAGAGGATCTACGTCGACCAACTCCTCATGGGATGGCTGTATTCGTATGACTCCAGAAGTTTTGATGAAGGTGATGGGATGTGCTACATCAAGCAAGGTGTAGAATGTTGTGGCAGAAAATTTTGGGATCATTAACAAATCAAGGATCACTTTTCTCATAGGACAGATTCAGAGGACCCTTAAGGATGGCATGTCTATGGATGAGTATCTTACAACTCTCAAACAACTTGTTGATAACCATGAAGTAGTTGGTAAGAAGATTGAACTAGCTGATCTAGTCACTCAAGCACTTGCTGGATTAGATGAGGAGTATACGCCCATTGTGGTCCAGATAAATGGTCGAGAAAATATTAGCTGGAGTGAGTTGTCCTCTATACTGTTAACCTACGAGAGCAGACTTGAATACTTAAATCAAGTTAGAAATGATCTTAGCTCACTGAATCTAAGCTATGGAACTAACAGGAGAGGAATCAATTACTCAAGCAGAGGAGCAAGAACAAGAGGAAGGTTCATCTCTAATAGAGGAAGAACTAGGAACAGAGACAGGCCTGGAAGAAATGTTGAATTCAAAATGCCATGTCAAATTTGTGGCATGAATAAGTATCAAGCTAGGTGGTGTTATAAGTGTTTTGATGAGAGTTTTGTGGTGAATAAACCAAATCATCACAATCAGAGTGACAGAGGAACAAATTATGTTGCTACACTTGAAATACTTCAAGATGAGTCGTGGTTTGCTGATTCCGGTGTTAGTATTCATGTAACAGCACACAAAGGTAATCTAAATATGGCAAAGCCTTACACTAGTAAACAATCAATTTTAGTTGGTAATGGTGATTTGCTACCTATTGTTCATATTGGTGCAGAGAAATGAGAATGGTGGCCCAAAGAATTTACTGATGAATGATGAATAACAGTTCCCTTATGATAAATCCTAGAAAATGGCTTTGAACTTTCAGAATATTTCTATATCTTGTAGGTTCCACGATCCTCCCTCCAGATGTTTGTGGTTTGTAATATTTCTAAATTTTTTGAAGGGATAACTGATGAAAAAAGAGACGACTTGGATTTTATTCTGAGTCAATTACTCTTTTCTTGAAGCACATATTGTAAGGATTTTAATCAATCGTGTGGGCTTATATGTGAATTATTGTGTATTGAATAAAAGACTATCGATTTTGGTTAAGCCCATTTAAAGTGATCTAATAAGGATTTAGTATATTGAGCTTTAATGCATCTAATTAATGTATGGGCTTTTTATGTGTAGATACCAGGCCATTACCTAATTCATGATGGGTTGGATTAGGTTAACTGGAAATACAGTATATAAAGTCGGTTATGGTCCCTGAATCCTACGTACTGTTCATCTTTTCTGACATCCCATCATCAGAGAGAAAATAAGGACTACGTATCGATTTGGAAGATCCAACCAACCGAATCGTTTATCGTGAATCACGTTTGATTAAGGTACGCTTCCGCTTCAGTTATTTAATTCTTGATAATTCTAACATGATGATTTTGGATCCTGAATAAATAATTTATCTGTGAATAAATTTTCTAACAAGTGGTATCAGAGCCAATCATCGTGTTGATTATCAGATATGTGTTTAATCTTGTGAATTTGGAACAATCACGTACACTGCCATGGTTTTGGTTGTATACAAATTGTGCCTATACGTGTATATATATATGGATTATAATTTGATTTGGATTAAAGTATGGCTTCTATAGAAATTTTCTATCCAATTTGGTCATGCGATTTTATGGAATCCGATTTTGGGTGATGAAATTTGAATAAATCGAATTGATATGCTTAACTGTGATTGCAAAATTGATTTTTCGAATTGTATTGAAATCGGATTATGTGTACAGTATGCATGTGTATATGCGAAGTCAGAACTTCGAATTTGAAGGGTGATATATGTTTTGGGTTTAAACAAATCGATCTTTTCTGTGCATGTATGTGTTTTCCGAATTTGGACTTCCATTTTCGCAATCAACAGATGAATATTTCGAATTTCGGTTGGTTGAAATCTGATTTCTTGAGTTGGGTATGGATTGTAAAAACTCTGCTCAAATTTTCGTCTGTGAATTTGTAAATCATTGGGGATTTTTGTGTATTGTGGTATTGGTTGTTTGGATGTTGAAATCGATCCGGTTGGGGATGAAACGCCGCGAGCTGCGCGTTGCTAGCGGCGGATTTTAGCCGCGTTGCAGGCGGTGAGCAGCGACGGAGGAGACTGCAATAGCGGCGTCAGCGGGCGCCGCTCGGTGGGGATGAAACTTCCCCGATAGTGGCGCCGCCATCTCCGGATAAATGGGCGGCGGTTAGGGTTAATGAAACCCTAGCAGCTGCGAAATCAGTGTTTGGGGAAGGGACTTGGGCTGGAAATTTGAAGTTCTGTGGGGCTTGTCTGCAATTACGAAATTTGGCTTTATTTAATATTAGGTCCTCCTGGTTTGTTTTAAATATTATTTAAAACCCTAAGATTATAAAATCTTTTAAGTTGGCCCTTCAGACTTCTGAATTTACAAAACCAGCCCCTACAGTTTTGAAATCATTTAAGTTGGCATTTCAAGTTCTGAAATTTATAATTAAGCCCCTAAGGTTATAAATTATTAAAGTTGGGGTTATAAAAGTTCCTGATTTTATATTTCAACCCCTGAAGTTTGAATATTTTCTTAATTCAGTCCCTCAAGTTTGGAAATTTTCAAAATTGGTACCTAAAGTTTGAAAATCTTCTAATACACCACCTGAAGTTCTGAAATTCTTTAATTTGGTCCCTAAAGTTTGAAAATTTTCTAATTCAGTCACTAAAGTTTGGAAATTTTCAAAATTGGTCATTAAAGTTTGAATTTTTTTTTAAATTAAGTCCCTAAAGTTTGGGAATTTGCTAAATTGGCTCCTAAAGTTTGAAAATTTTCAAAAATCAACCTTTGAAGATTGAAATTTTCCTATTTTGGACCTCTAAAGTTTGATTTTATTTCAAATTGGGACCTAAAGTTCAGAATTTCTCAAAATTGGCCAATAAAGTTTTGGGAAAATTATAATTTAAGTCTTTCAAGCTTAAAGTTTTACATAATTGGCCACCTAAGGTTTAAGAATATTGCAATTGACTCTCCTAACTTAAGGATTGCTTTATTCTAAAGTCTTGAATTCTATAATTCAAATCCTAAAGTCAAATATAGATGCAAATCAATGAATTTCAGTTTCAAATCTTGGTACATCGGAATCTTTTGAGAGATATAATATTCGAAAGTAAGTTAGTTGAAGCAACATGTTGCCAAAGCAACCTCTCTTGTGGATATTAATTAACTTTGAATATTAGAAGGTATTTGTGTGTGTTATTCATTGCGGATATTGATCGGCCTAAAGGAAGGTCAATATTTGGCTCGAATTTCACATGCACCTGTTGTGATAAACACGTGGCAATTATTTGGTTTAACGTGTGACCAATAAATCGGTCCAAAGAAAGGTTTATTGGTTAACATGTCTTATTGCCAGTGTTTGATCACTACACTTAGGGAAAATTAGGTGTTTGTGTGTTATCTCATGCGGATATTGATCGGCCCAAAGGAAGGTCAATATTTGGCCCGAATTTCACATGAACTTATGGTGATAAATACGTGACGGTTATTTGGTTTTACATGTGATCAATAAATCGGTCCAAAGAAAGGTTTGTTGGTTGACATGTCTTACTGTCAGTGTTTGATTACTACACCAAGAGTACCACTTACAAGTCAATATTTCTGTTCAAAGACTAAATATTGATGTTGTGCTAGGTATCTTGTGATGGGCCCTACCATTATTTGAAAGTATGATTTGCATAATAAGGTATTTATGTGAGCTATTTTGTTTAAGTGTTCTCTATTCGGTTTCAAATTCTGCTAGTAGTATATCTACAAGCTCAAATCTAATCCCTGTATTTATGGAGCAAACTTCAAGGATCAAAACAAGAACATTAACTTTTGTTGGCTGCATGGATCTAGACCGTGTACTAAGGATTGAGCAACCTGCTCCTCTTACGGATGAAAGTTCATCTAATCAAATGAGGAACTTTGAGAAGTGGGATTGCTTAAATTACGTGAGTCTCACGATCATTAAGTGCGGCATTCTGGAAGCCTTTAGTGGCATAGTATCTAAGGAGGTAAATGATGCCAATGAATTCATTGCCGAAATTAAGAAACGTTTTGCGAAAAACGATAAGGCTGAAACAAGCACGCTTATGCAAAGCTTGATTTCAATAAAGTGTAAAAGAAATGGGAAAATAAGGGAGTACATCGTGTAGATGTCTCACACTGCTTCAAAACTTAAGGAACTAAAACTCGACTTGTCTAATGACTTGCTCGTGCATTTGGTATTGATATCGCTTCCTGCACAATATAGTTAATTTAAGGTTAGTTATAACCGTCAAGTAGAAATGGACTCTCAATGAGCTCATTTCATAGTGTGCAACCTTCTTGCACAATTCAGTCAATTTAAGGTCAGTTGTAACTATCAAAAGGAGAAATGAACTCTAAATGAGCTCATTCTATTTTGTGTGCAAAAGGAAGAAAAGTTGAAGCAGGACAGAACTGAAAGTGTTCACTTGGCAAACACCTCTAAAGATAAGGGCAAGTAAACAAATAAAGAACATAAAGCTGTTAAGGGTCCAAATCTAAAGAAATCACATAAAGACATTGAGGGTTGTTTCTTTTGCTAGAAATCTGGACATTTAAAGAAAAGATCGTACATATTACCAACTAAAGTTGCTACTAAAGTACCTTAAGAGCTTTTGACAGGAAGAAAACCTAGTCTAAAGCATTTCTACATTTGGGGATGTCCAGCTAAGGCTAGGCTTTATAGGCCACATAAAGAAATTGGACTCCAAAACAGTTAGCAGCTACTTTATTGGTTATTCTGAGCGATCGAGGGGCTATTAATTTTATGATCCCACACTTAAGTCAACTTTTGAAACGAGAAATGCAACATTTTTGAGGATGTTGAGTTTGGGGGGAGAAATAAGGTTAGAGAAATTGTCTTTAAGGAAGAAGTTGAGGAAGGATCGGTCTCAATTCCTATTATTGCTTTTGACAATGTGCAATTTTTTATGCATGTCATTGATCAAGAAGCATATCCGGAACCTCAACTAGACAATGTTGAAGAACCTCCCATCCAAAATGAGGTAAATTTTAGAAGTACAAACTCAACAACCTCAATAACTAAAGCCATTAAGGAGATCCACGAGAGAAAGGGAAAAATGCTATTCCGGATAATTTAAATAGTATTTTTCCAAGAACATAAGGAAATAATGGAATGGTGGAAGATGGTCCAATCAATTCCATCAGGCCATACAGGGTTCTAAATCTCAAAAGTGGATTGATCCCATAAATAAGGAGTATAAGCATATGCAAGACAATAAAGTTTTGGATCTTGTCCTATTACCAGAAGGTGCGAAGCCCCTTGGTCTTAAATGGATTTTTAAACCAAAGGGGATTCGAAAGGTAATGTGGAAAGATATAAGGTTCGTCTTGTATCTAAGGGCTTTACATAGAATGATGTCATTGATTATAAAGAGACTTTCTCTTCAGTTTCAATGAAAGACTCTTTTAGGAAAGTTAGGTTGTTGCACATTTTGACCTCGAGTTACATCAAATGGATACTAAGGTGGCGTTTCTCAATGGTGACATTGATGGGACGATCTATATGGTGCAATCAGTAAACTTTGTGTCAGTAGACCCAAAGGAAATGGTTTGCAAATTAAAGAAATCCATTTATGTGCTCAAGTCAGCTTCTCGTTAAGGGTAATACAAATTTCATCAAGTAATTATCTCATTTGGTCTTGAGATTGATGTTGTTGATGGTTGTGTGTATTACAAGTTCAGTGGGAGTAAGTGTATTTTCCTGGTTTTCTATGTTGATTATTGCTTGCCACTAATGATATAGGTATGTCACATAAAATTATGAGATTTTTGTCAAGGAATTTTGAGATTAAAAATCTTGGTGACGTCTCTTTTGTATTAGGAATTCAGATACACCGGGATTGTTCTCGGGGTATTCTTGAATTGTCACAAAAGGACTATATCGATAAAGTACTTAAGAGGTTTGGCATGCAAGACAGTAAATCAGGGGACAGCCTTATCGCTAAGGGAGACAAATTTAGTCTCGACTAATGCCCGAAAAGTTATCTTGAAGTTAAAGAAATGCAGAGGCTCCCATATAGTTAAGCTATAGGGAATCTGATATATACTCAAATTTGTATGCGTTCAGATATTGCATACGTTATTGGGATACTAAGGAGATATTTAAGTAACCCTGAGATGGATTATTTGGAAAGCAGCCAACACATGGGTTATAAGGTATTTAAAGAGAACAAAAGATTACATGCTCACATACAGAAAATCGGATCAGTTGGAGATCATATGGTATTATGATTCCGATTTTTACTAGATGCCAAGAAAGTAAAAGATCCACATAAGGTTACATTTATCTGCTGGTTGGAGGAGCTATTTCCGGATGGAGTGCTTAACAGACACTTTAGCTTCTTTCACTTGACAGCACAGTTGTAGCAATTTTGGGGGCATCTAATTATGGAATATAACTGCGAAATTTTGTCACTGAGCTGCGTATTCTGTACGGTAAAGAAAGACCACTAAAGTTATATTGTGACAATAACTCAGCAGATTTATATTCCAGTAACAACAGGAGCTCAACTAAGTCAAAATACATTGACATAAGTTCCTGGTTGTGAAGGATACAGTTCAGAGTGGACATGTGTCAATAAGAGCACATTAGGACAAACTCCATAATTGCGGATCCGCTTACTAAAGTATTACAACCCAAGGTCTTTCATGAGTACATTACTCATATGGGTGTTGTATTTCTTAAGGATATTCGGTTTCAGTGGGAGTTTGTATTTTGGGTGCATTAGACACATTTATTGTCCTTTTGGATACAGTTTAAAGTTAAAGTTATTTACAGCTGTAAGGTTTCAGGTTTATTATCTCTGAACTTGTTTAAGGATGATCTCACTAAAGTTGGACTAGTTGGAAATAGGCATGTTGAAGATCACATTACATGTAATTTCCATGCTACACATCCATACTTGATCCATGTCATTCAGTTATGTCGATATACGTGACCATTGAAGGTTTAGTTACGATTAATGTAGCGAAAGCCGCTTTGATCCTATGTTGATATAATTGATGGACCGGATTGTTTGAGGATGCATTCAGTAATGATAGCAAAATTCTGAGTACTCATAAGGTTATGATTGATACACAATTGTAAGGTTACACATATAGCCCAAGTGGGAGATTGTAAGGATTTTAATCAATCATGTGGGCTTATATGTGAATTATTGTGTATTGAATAAAAGACTATCGATTTTGGTTAAGCCCATTTAAAGTGATCTAATAAGGATTTAGTATATTGGACTTTAATGTATCTAATTAATGTATGGGCTTTTTATGTGTAGATATCAGGCCATTACCTAATTCATGATGGACCGGATTAGGTTAACTGGCAATACAGTATATAAAGTCGGTTATGGTCCCTGAATCCTACGTACTGTTCATCTTGTCTGACATCCCATCATCAGAGAGAAAATAAGGACTACGTATCGATTTAGAAGATCCAACCAACCGAATCGTTTATCGTGAATCATGTTTGATTAAGGTACGCTTCCGCTTCAGTTATTTAATTCTTGATAATTCTAACATGATGATTTTGGATCCTGGATAAATAATTTATCTGTGAATAAATTTTCTAACACATATTACAAATGGCACTGAAAGGGACAAAGATTTAGGCGGTGAACATTATAATTTCAAATTATAATAGACACGTACAATTTTTCAAACAATTTTTTAATCATATATATTTTCTGTCTCCAATTTTAAACTACACATCTTACCTAGAAAATTTAAATAATACACATTATAAACCAAATTCAATTTATTTCAGTTTGTAGCCTTATTTATATATGTAGCACCATTTGACACTTCCCTTATGATAAATCCCAGAAAATGGTTGGGAACATTCAAACTGTTTCTATATCTTGTAGGTTCCACGATCCTCCCACTAGATGTTTGTGGTTTGTAATATTTCTCAATTTTTTGAAGGGATAACTGATAAAAAAGAGACGACTTGGATTTTATTCTGAGTCAATTACTCTTTGCTTGAAGCACATATTAAAAATGTCACTGAAAGGACAAAGATTTAGGTGGTAAACATTATAATTTCAAATTATAATGGACACTATTTTTCAAACTACTTTTTAACCGTATATATTTTCTCTATCAAATTTTAAACCACACTTCTTATCTAAAAAATCCAAATAATACACATTGCAAATGGAGCCTTATTTATATGTGTAGCACCATTTGACAGTTCCCTTATGATAAATCCAGAAAATGGTTGAGAACTTTCAAACTATTTGTATGTCTTGTAGGTTCCACGATCCTTCCGCTAGATGTTTGTGGTTTGTAATATTTCTCAATTTTTTTGTAGGGATAATTAATAAAAAAGAGACGATTTGGATTTCATTTCGAGTCAATTACTCTTTGCTTGAAGCACATATTACAAATGGCACTGAAAGGGACAAAGACTTATTTACATCGGTAGCACTATTTGTCAAATTATTTCCTAGTACTGTCCAAATATATTTTCTCAGATTATATTGTTAGAGCATTTTTTTCCCTATTATTTAAACTTTGTGATACATGACATATGAAATATTCGCTATCTACGCGAAGGCCACATTTATTCACGTATCTAACGTAAAGCAACATAATCAAAACTACATGATTAATGCCCTTGACAATATACTACTGTGAGGGTATGGCGGAAACATATATATATGACACATCAAAGAAAACAAAAAGGTTTTTTTTTTTTTTTTATTTTTTTAGGAAAACATAAATATTGCAAGCACGTACAATCAAATCAACTGATCGACTCAACCCAACTCAATGCGAAAGAAGCAAGTTCGTGCTCTATAATGCATGATCTAGCAATAAAGAAGGACTAGCCATAACTCACATCATGACATAGTAATTTTTAAAAAGAGTATCTGCATTGGATTCTCAACTAGAATCTCACAGCAAACTACTAACAACTAACCAGTGTGCTCGTAAATCTACTTGAATTGATTATTTTAGAGGATTTCTACTTAACTTACATTACTAGAAAGATACGCAAGAGAGACGAAATTTTAAGGACGGATGTCTTCTCCAGTCTACTACCTATGGATTAATAACTAATGAAGGGCTTATTATTATAATTTTTTTATTAATAAAAGTTCATCGACAGAATTACCAATAAGATGTTGCTAATCCGTTGGTACAATTCCATTAATATATGCTAAATATATTGCCGTCACCGCATCTTATATGTGCACCACATTTTAATTGTAAGTAATGTTGATAATATTTAATCAATATTACAATTATGTCTCCCAAATTTTTTTCATCGTATTCTTATTTTAATACTTTCATTAATTAATATATCTCGTCTCTTCTATTGATTACTGTAAAAAAAATTATTAAGAGATGATTTATTTATTGTTTGTACACTTAATAGGTAAAAAAATCAAAATTATAATTGAATTCTTGTTCATTGTTTTAAAGCACGAAAAGAACAAAAAAATTGGACGAAAACCATCATGAAGAACAAAATTTGATAATTGTTGAAAATTTAATTATAAGAAATTGATGAAAAAAATAAAGAACATAAATGTAATAATCTATAAAGATTATGGACCAATAATACAATTCAAATGTGGTGTAACTATAAGAAATTGTGATGCAAATATAATTACCCTTAATAAATCATTTAGAATATACCAACGAGTTTTTCAACGGATGAATCCATTGAAAAACTATAAAATAATAAAATAATTACCAATGCAAGCATTTGTCGATTTATTTTTAATGAAATTTAAAAATATATATAATAAAAAGATAACATTAATGGAAGAAATTCGTAGAATTTTTTTGGGAAAAAAATGTTAAACATATTCATAATGAAAAATCCATTGGGAATTTAAAAAATGAGTATAAATGTCATTAAAATGTATAAAAGAAATTATTTCGTTGAAAATGTTTTAAAATTTATAAAATATTTTTAAAAAAAATCATTTTGTTGAAAAAAGATTGTGAGAACATGATTGAAAATATAATAAAATAATATGGAATAGTATGAGAAAATGGACAATACGTTGCAATTCAAAATAAGATTTTATATTAAAAAAATGAGTGTAAATTTTATTTTTATGTTCTAAACATTTAAAGTTTGATAAATCGAAAATTGTAGATAATGTTAGATTAGAGAATAATAAAATATTTCTTTCTCAAAAAATCATGAAATTTGTTCCTTGCTTAATTTTATCATAAACTTCGTATTAATCACGCTAAATCCCTATTTGGGAGTGATTAAAAGCAATATTTTAATTCTAGTCAAAGTCAACAATTAATATTAACCACAATTTCATGAGTTCCAATAGCTTTTCAACCATACATTTCATCAACTTCTATCAAAATCTACTCTAAATCTGATTTTAATCCCCACCAAACACGGGCTAATTGAGTAAAACTTGGGAAAGATACTACTATAAGTTGTCTAAGAGCAAATCCAACCAATACTCTAAAACCGTAAAAACATTGATATTTTGTTCTCCTCTTCTCCAACCTGGGCGCTATTGGAGACACTAAAGTGCAATTTTTAGATAGCGCTTCACTGCTCAAGATGGCATCCTTATTTTTTTTTACCCCAATGTTGCCCCTGTTCCCTGTTTGCAGTGAAAAAAATAGAGAGAGATGAATTCCCCATTTGCAGTGAATGAGTGAACACGATGGGAAGGCATTTTTGGCTATATTGATCTATATGTATTGATTTATTATTATTATTATTATTATTATTATTATTTTGAATGAAGTGGATTGATGTTGTTTGGGAAGGGCAATTTTTGTTTTAACTCAAATCAATAAAAGAATTATTCGACGAATAAGTTGATATATTTGGTGTATTTCTCGTTTTATTTTAATGATAAAATGATTATTTCAAATACAATAATCATCAAAAGGATGTTAAAAAATAAAAATAAAAACATAAAGTTTGTTTAGTAAGAAATTTGAAGTTTTGGGTTGGAGATGAATTATAAGGATAAAGTAAGAGAAACTGCATTTTAGTGTAAAACTGACTGCATTTTAAAGTTTTGAGTTGAAGATGGCCTAATAATGTCAAATATTATGAGAAATATTGAATTGGAAGAAGAGGAAATTACATGGAAACATGGATTTAAGATTTCATTATTATGTGTTAAAAAAAATTATTATAAATAATCAAATTTTAACTAATTTTGTTCCAAAATCTGGTGATAATTATATTTTTAGTTATGTAAAAAATATACTTTAATTTTGTTAAAATTATATTATCAAATAATATATTAACGATAACATTACCATTCCCATTCCCATCTCAGTCTCAGTTTCACTCTCTATCTCAATATTTCTCTTTCTAAATCTGTGACCATGTCTTGTGAATACAATTCAACCCTCTGGTGGTCTGGTCATCCGTGAATACTATTCAACCCTTTGGTGGTCATCCGTGAATACTGTTCAACCCTCTAGTGCTCATCCATCCATCCCTTACCCTTCTAGCACTCAAGGTTAGCCCTGGCCTTATCCAGTCTATGGAACCGCATAGGGCCTCCAAGGTATGAAGACTACCAAAAGTATATAAGGTCCAGCAGTTTGACCTAGTAGATAGTCCAAGATTTTGAATAAACATGCTCAATTTATATAATTGTTAGTTTTTTCATCTAAAAATGCTAGAAAAGTAAATTTAATTTGAACTCTTAACGGTTTACATTATTATTTGAACGATTTTATTTAGTAATTTTTTTATCATGTTCTCATTTAAAATTTTGTATAAAAACCTCCAATTCTCAGGGACGCCACAAGGTCGGCCTTGCAGGCACTAATTAATCATAACTGCCATCTCTCTTGCAAGACATAACATGCATAACTATCGAAGTGGTGGCGACGATTTCTATTTTCTGTTGTTGTCATAAAAGCTGTATAATCTCAGATCTATGCACAAAATCTCAGATCTTTTTTTTTCGATGGGGATTTCTATTTTTTGTTGTTGTGTGGCACATTTTCTATTGTTTATGTTGTTCAGCTTTTGCGTGTTGGGATGTAATGGGATGGTAGTGATGGTTGTGGTTGATTGGGTTGGGCGATGATGGTTGGTAGTGATGACGAGGATTTCTAGTTATGTTGTTGTGAGGCACCGGTTTCTAATTTTTGTATTGTTCGGTGGCGACTGGTTGTAGTTGAGGTGGTGGTAGTGGCGATTTCTAATTCTGTTGTTGCAATGCACTGATTTATACTATTTCTGTTGTTTGATAGCAGCAGGTTGGGGTGGTGGTGGTGGTGATGGTTGGGTTGCGATATTGACGGTTGGTGGTTGTGGCGGCGATTTCTATTTCTGTTGTTGTTAGGTTATGGTTGGTTGGTAATGGTTGTAGGTTGTGGCGATGGTGATGGTGATGGTGATGGATGTGGCAGTGGCGGTGGTTGTTGTTGGTGGTGAGATTAGGTGTAGTGGTGTTTGCTGTGGTCAGTAATGGTGTTTCCAGTGGTGTTGGTGGTGGCAGCGGCGATGGTGGAGGTGGCAGTAGTGGTGTGGTGCTGATGGTGTGTGACCAATAATATGTAATTTGTGACTAGTAAATAGTATGTGACCTAAAATCTTTGATAATTTGTGACATTTATTTGAATTATCGTGACCTAATAATTTAATAATTATAACCCAAAAATAAGTTGTGACAAATAAAATTTATGGTTTGTGATCGAGAAATAGATTGTGATCAATTAAATTGAAAATTTGTGATTAAAAAAAATAGGGATAGCAGTGGGGCGGGTACCCCCTCCCCCCGAGAAGAATCTCGAACCCATTAAAGAAGAATTAGACATACTATTTAAAAAACTCAATTTGAGTGGTGAAAATAATTCCTATTAGTCCGAGAGGGAAAATTGAAAGTTGTCATAAAATGTACCCGCCCCATGACCCGCTAAGTCATAACAGGGTAAGGGTTCGAGGCGGGGCATCTCATTCCCGCCCCACCTCACCCAATTAACACTTTTTTTTTCTTTTTTTCTTTTTAAAAAAAGAAAGAAAAGAAAAACTATTTGAACAATGTTTTTTAACTTGTTTTATTGTTACATTCTAACAATCATAGTTAAACAATTTTTTTAAACAACATCATAATCAAACAACGCTTTTTCCAACAAGATCCTACAATATAGTTAAACCTTCATCACAAACAACAATTAACAAAACATAAAATTTTTCCAAACTATATAGTCAAAAAAAAATTTAAAAAAAAATAAAAATATTATTTTTATTTAGGGGTGGGGCGGGTCAAACAAAACATGCCCCGCCTCGAACCCGCTTCGAGTTCTTCATTTTAATCTCATACCCGTGCCGTCAACCCGCGAGACGACTTTTTTCACCCCATTATGCAATGTCGTCCTGTGAGTCGTGAAGCCTGGGGTGAATTACAAATTAAGTGCTTCCTTGTAGCCGAAATGAGAAAATTTTCCTATAGAGTGGGAGGCGATGGCTACATTTTCCTACGGTCTAATTAACATAGACTTTTTTTTATAAAATTATTCATTTATTTCAAATATAATTGAATTAATTCTAAGGAAAAAAATTAACTATATTAATCACTAACATATATAAAGTAAAAAAAAAAAAACATGCAAAATCGACAGAGTTACAATCATATAAGCCAACAAGGCTTTAGTCATATTAGTTACTTTGGGAATCAGTCTCATATCGGGTAGATACTTCGGGCAAAGAATACAGACAAGGCCAAAATCATTTTTAGACATCGTTGAACATAATTCCAATTTCTATACCCATCACTGCCCAATTGACCAATTTGATGCATTCTTGGCCATTTAAACAGCTTGCAACAAAAGCAAAAGAGTTTGTCCAAAGATACTAAGTACACTAGCCACATTCTATCAAATGTTTGCCCATTCGTTTAAATCTTCATGTTGAATATTATATTTATCATTGTCCTCTAATTCTTTTTCACTAGCAGATTTAGTTAGTTCCTCTTCCCCAACCGAATCATTTAAATTGTTGTTATCGTTCACATTTTGTTGTTCATTAATCACCACATTCTCCACCCTAATTGTTGTATCTTCCAGACCTCTTTTTTTGTTTCTACAAAAATACTTATCAATATCACCTGCTTTACTTTGAATTATTGCCTCCTCCTTTCGCTTTTGTTTTCTTCTTTGAGCTCCAGACTCCTTCATTATATTTTAACTGTCATATACATTGTATATTTAATTATTATCTTAAAAAATTAACAAATTGGAAAATAATAAAGATTAAAGAATACAGAATTAAACTAGTAATTATTACCTTTTGAAATTTGGAGGACGACAAACAAATCAATTCAGATTCAGTCCATTAATCCATCGATTTTCGTCGATTTAAACAAAAAGAATTCCTCGTCTCAGTCCACTAATTCGCGAAAAGAATTGGTCGACTCAAAAAATGGGTTGATTATTTGATTTAGGGAAAAAATAATAGAACACAAATGGAACAAAAAAGATATTTGAATATAGGGCATAAATAATCCATTGCTGCGATTTTCATTTTAGGCTACAGAATGGAAAACAAACGGTTGAAAATGAAGCAAAGTCATGATTAATCCATTCTAATTTGGTTTGGGAGTTTGATCGGGACATTAGGTATTTGGGTTAGCCGGTTAGGAGGGTATTGGGTCATTTCTAATTTCTTGGCCCACTGTTAAATAATTTTCTTTTGCTCATTTGACAATCTGTTTAAGCTGTTAGTGGTTTTTATATATATATAAAAAAATGAAATTCACCACCTTTAATTTGGCGCCCGAGGCAGTTGCCTCTTCTGCCTCATAAGAGGATCGATTCTGCCATTACGGTCGGGGCCCCATTGGGTTTGGGCAGGGGTGGGTTTTTTTGCCATCCCTACCAAAAAATAAGTCATGACCAAATAATTTGATAAATTGTAACTGTGAAATAAACTATGACTTATAAAATTTGTGAAATGTAACCTAGAAATAAGTCGTGACTTATAAAACTTATGATTCATAAAAGTTGTGACCTTATTCAGGGGAGGCCCTTATAGAGCTGTTTACCCAAATGAGGTCAAACCAAGTGGTCTTTGAAGAGCCAGTAATTGGCAAGAAAATGATCAAAGAGGTGTAATGCAAGATCAACCACCAAACATTTTTGCCGAAATCAGGCTCTTAAGACCAAATTAATGGTCTATACAAATAAGTTTGAACGAAGGATGAAAAAAAAAATACTTGCATTACAAGATGGCTATATTCAGCCTAGAACTTGATCTGCAAAATGAAGTCAAAAAAATGGATTACTTAGAAGAAGAGACACATGTAGACATGGGGGGTAATTTCACAAAGACCTAATAGTCGGATGTGTAGCCCATAAAAAAACGATTGGGCATGGGAAAGGCAATACAGTATGTTAGTAAAATAACTGAATTAATGTGAATGCAGTTATTCAGTTGTGTGAAAGTTTTGCCTAAGTTATTTTGCTTGTAAAGGCCTTTGCCTAATATTTGGTCTTGTAATTCAAGCATGTACTTTATTACTTTTTTGTTCAAAGTTATTTTCAACTCCTATTTCGCCCTACAAACTCAGTACGTTATTCATCACCCAATGGTGTTCCCAACTCAAATGAGGATAATGGATGCATCTTCGGAGCAAACATAGAATAGTCGAAAGGAGAAATGCATAACTCTGAATATGGCGAAATTAATGATTACTCATTAATTTAGCCATATTGGGGGGTAATTGTTGACACATAAAAATACCCAATTTGAAAGCCCAAAACATAAGAGCCCATTACAAACGACAAGGCGATGTGGAGGAGTCCGGGCGATTACTTGAGCATCTTTGGGCGATCAAGCCAGTTAGGAGTGAAGGAACGATTCTTACAACTCATCCAACAATTCATATGGTTATCTATAAATGGTTTCTACATCATTAGCAGTTGAAGGAGATTATGGGAAGTTGGTTGGTTTAAAGTAGTGGGCGACAGTTATGCAACATGATGGACGACGGTTATTACATGCAAGTTACAAAGTAAAGGCAACAAGTTAGAGATTCAAATAGTAGTAGGTAGTTTGTTTCGATATGTATATAAAATAGAAGTTTATAAGTTTAGGGGAAAACAAAAATCAAAACTCTCAAAACAGAGATGTAATCTTTTATCTTAGATCTTAGAATTTATCCTAATTTAAATTGTGTACATGTGCCTCCTAGATGCGTTTTGTGTAATCTAGCTTTTCTTAGTGCAAACGTCCCTTTTTTGGGACTTTATCTCAAGAGGTTTGTCCCTTATACATCGTCTGAATCCTTTTAATTGTTAGCGGTAGTTCGATTTCTGCACAAAACAGTAACTAATTCTGCAGATGGGACAAACGATATAAACCTAGTTTGATTATTTAATTTCAATTCTCAAGGTTTGTGCTTAGATTCTATGTATTTGATTTATTTATTCTCTTAATGCATGAATTACTTGGTCACTAATTCATTGATTTTTGGATCATAATGAATTGAGATTTGTGTTATAAATCTACACCATGTATTAAATTCAAACAATTCAACAAAAAGGTAGAGATGCTGATTTTTTGTTGTTGTAATCCTTATATGAATTCGTTATTGAATGCATCTATTTAATGCTTATTCTGACCCACGGAGAGATATTTATTTGGTTGAATTGATTAGGTAGAACTAATTTGAACTCAAGAGAGGAAAATTAGATAAAATATTGAATTCGTTCAAATACTGTTTTTATAAGAAAACTTGGGATGAGAAATTGAATTGGATAGATGTGGTTAAATTGGGAGTTCAAATGCCTTTGCTTTCATGATAAACCAAATATTAATCCTTTCTTTTTCTTTTTTTTTTTTATAGAAAAATGTGTTAATTTTATGCTCTGTTGACAAGGCAAAGATCTTGAGCTTCTAGATCCGGAGATTGAACGCACTTTTAGACAAAGACATAAGGGAGACACTCAAAAATAGAAAATTTTGCAACAAAATTCTATGGCTAAAGAACAAGCTTGCATAGCTATGGAACAAAAATCCGCCAGAGCAACTGTCTTGGGTGATCAACTAACAAATGTACATATTCAGTCACCTGAAGAAGATGAAGGTGACAATGAAGGAATCTTTCAATGGCACGGTTTCTGAATCTAGTTGAAGCTTTTAATCATTCCAGTATTATTTATCCACCATTTGGGGGAATAATTTCCAACGCGAGCAGATTTGATCAACCTTTTCAGCAACATTCTGCAATTCTTTGGAAAAGCGCATGAAGAACAAAACTCTCATATTACTAGATTTCAATGGATTTGCTATAATTTCCAGTTTGAAAGGGTAAATGAAGATGCTATTTGATTGAGACTATTTCCTTATATCTTGAGAGATAGTTCCATGGAGTGGCTCGACACAAAACCTAAATTAAGCATTACTACTCGGAAGGACTTTAGCTTGAGAATTCCACAACAAATACTTTTCACCTACTAAGGTAGCAAAGATAAAGCTAGAAATCTCAAATTTCCAACGGCTTGATGGTGAGAACTTCCACGAGGCTTGAGGAAGGTTTAAGGAGTTGCTTTGAAATGTCCACGTCACTAGTATAAAAAAGGCGTACGTGTTCAATACTTTACTTTGGAATAAATTCTCAATACAAGTCAATAGTAGACTCTTCAAAAAACGGGTCTATCATCAAAGAAAGAGTAAATCAAGTTTGGGATCTGCTAGTATTGATTGCAAAAGCACACATCATGTTTCCAACTGATCGATTTTCCCAAGAAAGAAGCTGATATACAAGAGATAGATATTCTAGAAACTACAAATGGTCAGATAGATAAATTGATAAAGCATGTAAAAATTTTGATTAAAGCATAGACACAAGGTATACATGCCATTCATCAACATCCAGTATACAAAAGTTGCGGGGAAAATCACCCTACTAAGTGTATGTTGTTGGATACTGCTAAAAAACAAATTAATTTTGTTCAAAATACCAAACAACAACAATAAAATCCATATTCTCAGATGTACAATACGAGTAGGAGGCATCATCCAAATTTCAGATAGTCAAACAATCAGAATAATGCCAACAGTCCATAATAGGGAAAACAGACAGTTTGGGAGAGATTTTTCAGTAGCATATGCAGAAGACAGACAAAATGTTTGAGAGGGAGGGAACTATATAACTATCAAAACCAACAAGCACCTATAAAGAAGCTGGAAATGCAGATAGATAAGATGGCTCGACAACTCTTAGAAAGAGCACAAGGAACTCATCCAAGCAATAAAGTTAAAAATCCTAGAGAGCATGTCTAGGCCATAACAACAAGAAGTGGAGTTCAAATATCAGAGATTCATGTGAAGAAGCCTAGGAAAAAAGGACAAAGGTTGATATTAAGGAAGAGGCTGTCGAGAAAGAAGCCACATCATCACCAAAAGAAAGATTTGAAGACATAATAAAAAATTCATAAGATAAAGCACTAGCTTCAGTCAAAGCATATGTGTCGCCGATTCTCTTTCCTCATGTTTGTGGAAGCACAAATTGAACAAGCAGTCTGCTAAATTTTTTGAAAGCCGCACATTAAAATTTCTTTTGTAGATGCAATTGCGCAAACGCCCAGCTATGCCAAGTTTCATGAATGAAATCCTATCAAACAAAAAGAAATTGGAGGACTATGAGATAATCTTCTTAACAGAAGAATGCAATGCCATCCTAGAAAATAAACTCCACCAAAAATATTCACATTCATTGCGATATTTGTTCTCATAGTTTCAACCAAGCTTTATGTGATTTAGGTGCAAGTATCAATCTTATACTTTGTCTGTGTACTAAAAATTTGGTTAGAGAGAAGAAGACCAACCACGATCTCACTACTACTTGCAGATCGATCAAATATCACATGAGCATTATTGGAGATGTCTTAGTCAAGGTTGATAAATTCATCTTCCCAGTTGATTTCATCATCGTTGACATGAAAGAAGATGGCGAAATACCAATCATTTTTGGGAGACAATTCTTAGCAACTAGAAGGTCGTTGATTGATGTTTGTGAAGGCAAGATAATCCTGCGCGTGAACAATGAAGAAATGATTTCAATGTCTTCAAAGCCCTGAAGTATCAAGATTTAACAGATTCTTGCTACCAAGTGAATGTGGTAGACCATTTTTTTGCTGGCATAATATAAACAAAACACACATCAATTAGAAGAAGCTCCGACAATGACTTTACAAAAAATAAATATATATCATCAGAAAGTCTCAACAAGCTATTGTTTTTTTCCCTTCACGAGCAGCAACTTTAGAAATATTTTAAAGTAGAAACTTCCATAAAAAAATTCTATGTTTTTATAAAGATCATAAAACCCATATAAATACCACATGTAAGAAATTGGAATCCCTCCAAAGACGTTTGGGGCACTAAAATATTTTCAAAGATGCTGATATTGTAATCATGATTATAACCACACTTAGTTTTTACAAAAAAATAAAAAAAATAAATAATAATAATAATAATAATAATAATAAATAAAAATCTACAAGCTTTCAATCGATTTGATTTTAATTCGAGATGATATATAACTCATAATTGGTTGTTTTCCAATTGGGATTGATAAGTGTATTTTATACACTTATTTATATCCTAAAAGTAGGATTTTTTATTGTTTGTTCAAGAATATTTGCTCTTTATTTAGTTTGTATTTGTTTATATTTCAGAAATGACCCAAAGTTAGGAAAACAATGGAATTGAAGCCAAAATCGATCAATTGGATGTTAAAAGTGTCAAAATATGCAAATCAAGAGTTGATGCAGTTAATCAAAGGGACAATTGGTTGAATATTCGAAGAAGAAATCAAATTTGGAAGAAATCAGAAGTTCATGGGCTAAATTTCAACAATCGGAAGTTGAAGGACTTGCTGTGCAATTAAAAGACAGGGGACCAACTTGTAACATTTAAAGATGGAAATTGCAGTTCCAAATAGAACCGTGCAATCTCACGGTGTTATAAGCGTGTGGCCGCATGATCAAAAAATTCAGCGACCGAAGATAACCTGCAGAGTCGTGCGATCGCGCACTTTTGAACAGTGCGGTCGCGCAGTAGAGATTCTGGGCCGCAGCTGAGCTTTTTACGCCGAAATCAGCATTCTTTCTTCCCAAGTAACCTAGACTTCGGGAGATTCTATATATACCAGACTTGGGGCACGAAATTAGGGGTTCCCAATTGTCTCAATTCATGCCAAAACGTTGTTGAAGTGCCGAGGGATCCATGCCACGCCAAGAACACAATTGAAGACTGAAGATCAAGGGATGAATAGGGTGACATCTATCCATTTTTCTTGTGATTTTTATTCAATTATGTATCTAGGCTAGGTTTTAAATGTTAGAATTGTAATGAAGCATTAAATTCCGGATTTTATGTGTTACTTTGATGTTTAATTTAATTAATTCATGGGTTTGAGCAATTGATGTGTGCTTTTATTATTATGCAATTACTTGTTCACTAATTGTATGATTTTAGGTTATGTTTTCTTAAGTTCGAAAGATTAGGAATTCATTAGACTAGCTTCAATTGCCACAAAGTCCGATAGGAGATGGAAATATACCCCTATGTTTTGTATTATCTGCTATAATATTCACAGTTCTTTAATGCTTTCTTGCACATTCGTATTCAACATAGAAATATAGTTGGGTCGCGTGTAGGAATAGGCGTTATTGCTTGTCCGAAAGGGAGTTTTAACAACATTAGAAATATGGATTTTCAAAACCACGTGAATTATCATTAGACAATTGGAGTAATGCATAATTGATGGAACTAATGTGAGTTCTCAATTCTAGCATACTCATTTCATAATTTTTCACAAATCAAATTTTCCTTATTTCTTTAGTTTAATCTTTTTAATTTGTTTTTCAAAATCAAAATTTCCAAATCCTAAGCATTTCTTGTTCCGGTTAAGGTAATAGTCTAAAATACAATTTAAAACAATCTCCGTGGGATCGATATTCAGACTTAAAATCCACTTTATTACTTGCGCGACCCATACACTTGCGGAGTGAACAAGTTTTTGGCGCCGTTGCCGGGGATTGTTCTTTAAATTTATTTTTAGATTACTTTCACTAATTCGGAATTTTTACTTGTTTTATTTTATTTTATTTTTATTTTATTTATTTTATTTTTATCTTAGGATTTTAGTTTTAATTTTAGTTTAGTCACTAGTTTCTCAAATTTCTTGTAGTTGTATATGCTACGTTCGAAAAACGGGATCTTTTCGAAGCTGACCCGAAAATAGAACGTACTTTACATCGTAGATTAAGAGAGGTTAGAGAACTAGATAAATCAAAAAATCAAAAAATTCAATGGCAAACAACAATAATCTTCTACCCCATGCTGATCAAATAAATGAAGATGACATATTCGTTGGTGACTTCATGATACCTCAGGTGGTTCAAAGTCAATCCAGCATAGTCAATCCACCATTTAGGCAGTCAAACTTCCAACTAAAAATCAATGTCATCAGTATGTTCCAAAACGGACAACAATTTCATGGAAGACCTGATGAAAACCCACACACACATGTTTCTAAATTTTTAGACATGTGCCAGCACTTTCAATATCAGGGTGTGTCTGACGATGCTATCAGACTCAGGTTATTCCCTTACACTCTAAAAGATAGAGCTGTTGACTGGTTAGATTCTCGCCCCGCTGCGAGTATAACCACTTGGAACGACTTGGTTCAAAAGTTTTACACTAAATTCATGCCTCCAGTGAAGGTTTCCAAACTGAGACATGACATCACTGTGTTCCAGCAGTATGAGGCTGAATCTTTTGATGATGCATGGAACAGATTTAAGGGGATGCTGAGAAAATGTCCAAACCATGGGATTGCCAGGGGTGATCAAGTGAAGTTTTTCTATGAAGGATTACTTCCACATTTTAAAAACATGGTTGACTCATCAAATGGTGCTTTGGGAACAAAAACCATTGGACAGGCATTGGAGCTCTTTGAGAGGATAGCAAACACTAATGCCATGTAGGGATCAGACAGGGTGGTACCAAAGAAGACATCGGGAGTCTATGAAGTGGATGCTTACACGGCCATATCAGCAAAGATTGAATCATTGGCTGCAAAAGTGGAGGGCATAGCACCGGTGAGTCATTCATCTAAAAGTGCTAAAGTGACTTGTGAAGAGTGTGGTGCAAACCACGCCACTACAGATTTCCCTATTCTAGCTTGTCCAGTGGAGCAAGTTGACTATGTACAATGGGGTCAACACCAGAATAATCCATACTCGAATACCTATAACCCAGGTTGGTGCAATCATCCTAATTTTTCTTGGAAAGATCACTCAAATGGACACATTGCACCACAGTTCAACACTGAAGATAGAAAACCTGCACTGGAAGAGATGATAGGGAAATTTGTGGAATGAACAGAACAATTCATGGCTAAAACAAATCAATTCATGAGAAAAACTAAAACCACATTCCAAAATCAGCAGGCATCAATCAAATATCTGGAGCATCAAGTGGGGCAGATAGCACAGCTTATCACAACCAGAGCCCCGGGTACATTACCTGCAAACACTGAGGTAAACCCAAAGGAACAGCTCATGGCTATAATGTAGTACAAAATGAGATAAGTGCAATCACTACACGTAGTGGTGTACAAGTTCCTGAAATTGAAGTAAAAAAGCCAGCTGAAGTTCCTAAACTGATTGTGGGAAGTAGTGAGAAAATGGCTATAAGGTGAAATCAACAACTAAACCTTATGAGTCTCCTATTCCATTTCCACAAAGGCTAAGGAAAACAAGAGAGGATAAGTAGTTCACCAAGTTTGTAAATATGCTTAAAAAACTGCACATAAATATCCCATTTTTGGAAGCCATCACACAAATTCCAAGTTATGCCAAGCTTCTTAAGAAGATATGTCTAGCAAGAAGAAGCTTGAAGAACTTGAAGAGGTAACTTTGAGCGAGGAGTACAATGCAATCTTGTAAAACAAGCTGCCACCTAAGCTCAAAGACTCGGGGAGCTTTTCAATACCTTTCATTATAGGTGATTTAAAATTCAACAAGGTCTTATGTGACCTAGGTGCAAGTATAAATCTGATGCCCCCGTCTGTGTACAAGAAGTTGGGATTGGGTGAACCAAAGGGTAGCAATATCATTTTACAATTTGTTACCCTTATGGAGCTGTGGAAGATGTGCTAGTTAAAACTCATAAGTTCATATTTCCAGCTAACTTTGCCATCTTAGACATGGATGAAGATGAAAAAGTACCCCTGATACTTGGTAGACCATTTTTAGCCACTGCACGAGCACTAATTGATGTAGAGATGGGAGATGTAGTGCTACGTGCTGAAAATTAGGAGGTGACTTTCAGTATGATGCAATTTAACACCCACAATCCACAAATTGAAAAATGTTCCAGGATTGATATGGAAATGGCCATTAGATGTTGGGAGAGGTATGAGTATAGGGTGAGAAATGATGAAGAAGCCTCACCACCAAATCTAAAGCCACCTTGAAGATGTTTGCCAAAAAGTCTAGCTCTAGACTATAAATGAAGAGCTTGTTGGGAAGCAACCCAACTTTTCAAACACATTTCCTTTATTTGTTTTATTTATATTTTTGTGTTATTTTATTGTTTATTCGCTTTACATTGCATTTTAGGATTGCTAGTATGTTTAGAATTTATGTTTTGACATAGTGGCATTGGAAATTTCATTGCACCTATTTTTGCATGTTTTAGCATTTTTAGGATCTACTTGTTTTCTATTTGTTTTGTTGTTTACTATCACAATCTTGATGAGATCCCAGTCGGGGAATCTCGTCGAACACGCGGAATAACAACAATTAAAACCTAGGAAAGATCTAAATCAGATCTGACACAAGAACAAACAACAAAAATAAGGATAGAACGACGGTAAAACCTTGACCCGACAATCACGACGCAATTTATGGCGATGCGGATTGAAGAACCAAGATTGGTGAACGCCACAAGGACTTGTCAATTTCCTTGATAAGTTTCGAATTTGGAAACGCCACAAATATTCTTGCGAATATTTGATAAGTTTGCTGGAAGAACGCCACAAAGATCGGATCTTTGATAAGTTCAAGAAAAAGGGAATAAACTCAACCTCTCAATTTTGGAAAATCCTCTCACAAATTTTATTAATCAAACTCAACTTAACTGTTTTTACAATGAATTGAAAAAGAATATAAATAAGCAAAATAACCTAGCATCTAATTTACTCAAAAATAGAATTCTAATTAGACTAAAATTCTAAAATAGGAAAATAACCAAAAATAAAAAAAAATAAAAGGAAACAAAATCTAAAATTCCGGAATCTTGAATTACGGCTGTGAATATATATCTTACGGCCGTAATGAACATTCTGTCTCAAATTTCAATCAGGTGTTACGGCCGTGATCAATATGTTACGGCTGTAAAATATTTCAATTTCAGTTTTACGGCCGTGAGGAATTTCTTACGGCCGTAATCAGCGTTCTGCCTGTTTTTGCCTTTTCCTTCGATAACTTGTTACGGCTGTGATAATAAGTTTTACAGTCGTGAATATATGTGTTACGGACGTGAAGATCCTCTTTTACGGTCGTAAGGTATTTTCTGCCCAAATTACTTCTTTTTCTTGATTCGGCTTGATCCATCCCTCTTCTCGGCTCGACCCCAACACGGAACTTGCTCCGTTTTGCACGTAGATCACTGTCATATTGCCGATGGCTCGACTTCGCCCTTCGATGCCTGGTCCGGATCACATCATACTCCCTCTCTTGAAAAGGATTCGACCTCGAATCCATTTTTGGTCGACCTTTCAAACTCCTCCTGCTTTTCTGAGCTCGATGATCATGTTTAAGCTCTGTGCGATCCCTTAGACTTTTGGGCTGCTCATTTTTGCCAATGAATTTCTTTCCCGCCTTAAGTTCAAGGTTTGACTTCGGCAACTGTAAAACAGATTTTAAAGAACTAGGGAGGGGTTTGTTAGCGTGAGTAAGTGCAAATAGACTCATTTTTGTGGTAGACTCTCCTTTCTTTTGCTTTTTGCACTCAGTCTCTCCTTTTTCTAAGGTTTGAACCTCAACCCTCTTTTCTTTATTTTTCACTCCCTCTCCTTTTTCTGAAGTCGTGGCCTCAACTCTCTTTTCTTTAATTTCCACTCTCTCTCCTTTTTCTGAGGTCGTGGCCTCAACTCTCTTATTTTTCCCCTCAAACTCACTTTTCACCTTCAATTGATCTTTTAGGGCTTCAGTTGGAGATAGTGGCATTAGGGTAAACTTTTTTCCCCCTTTTATTAAGCTGTATCTATTCGTATACCCATCATGTAGCACAGCCCTTTCATGTTGCCAAGGTCTCCCCAACAGTATATGACTAATTTGCATTGGCACCACGTCACAAATTACCTCATCTGAATACCCACCAAAAGAAAATGTCACTAAAGCCTGTCTCTTCACCTTAACTTCCCCTGACTCAGTCAACCATTGTAATTTATAAGGCGTTGGATGTTTCATTAAAGGTAAGCCTAATTTTTCCACCAACATTGTACTGACTACATTAGTACAACTTCCCCCATCAATCACCAAGCTACAAACTTTTTCATCCACTAAGCATCTAGTGCGAAAAATATTATCCCTTTGCCTATCCACATTTTCCAAAACATTGGCCTTACGCTTAACGCTAAGAGCATGCCTATCAATAATTGACTCATCCACCACAACACTTTTAGCCCCTTCACTATCAAACCTAACCTTCTTACGTGGACAATCAAGTGCAATGTGACCCCGTTCCAAACATTTAAAGCACTTAACATTTTTATCCTTAAGAGGCTTGGAATCAAAATTATTTTTACCTTTGGTTGTCGGTTCCTCCCTCCTTTTGTGAACATGATCACTACTCTTCCGTTTTGATGTCTCTTTTCGCTTCAATGGCCTTTCATCCATCCCATCTCCGTATCTAGCATGACATTCACTCTTACTACTCCTCCTAGCCATAGAGTCCGCCCGCGATTGCTTCTTTTTCAATTGGGCAATCATCGCATCTCTTTTATCCATCCTAGCCATTACCTTCTGAAATTCTGCTTGCATCTCTGCCAATAATTCAACACCCTGCTCCAATATTCTATTCCCTCTTTCGGGGCGTTTGTTGTCACCCATTGATGAAGATCTCTCCCCGCGAGACATGAAAATTTGGAATATGGGAAAATTCGGAATATTTGGGATTTTCGGATTTTTTTTTTATAATCAGCCAAAGAATTGGACTACGAGTATGGCAGAAAAAACGAAACTGAATTTGGACGAAAAACCAACAAGAAAAACACTTTTGAATTTTTGAGACTGACTCTTATGGAGCAAACTGAAGAAAATTATGACTGACACGAAGAACGCGAAGAACACGAAAAAAATCAAGAAAATTCAAGAAACACAAGAATCTGAAATAGATCCAAGCTCTGATACCAGATGATGAGATCCCAGTCGGGGAATCTCGTCGAACACGCGGAATAACGGCAATTAAAACCTAGGAAAGATCTAAATCAGATCTGACACAAGAACAAACAACAAAAATAAGGATAGAACGACGGTAAAACCTTGACCCGACAATCACGACGCAATTTATGGTGATGCGGATTGTAGAACCAAGATTGGTGAACGCCACAAGGACTTGTCAATTTCCTTGATAAGTTTCGAATTTGGAAACGCCACAAATATTCAACCTCTCAATTTTGGAGAATCCTCTCACAAATTTTATTAATCAAACTCAACTTAACTGGTTTTACAATGAATTGAAAAAGCGTATAAATAAGCAAAATAACCTAGCATCTAATTTACTCAAAAATAGAATTTTAATTAGACTAAAATTCTAAAATAGGAAAATAACCAAAAACTAAAAAAAATAAAAGGAAACAAAATCTAAAATTCCGGAATCTTGAATTACGGCTGTGAATATATATCTTACGGCCGTAATGAACATTCTGTCTCAAATTTCAATCTGGTGTTACGGCCGTGATCAATATGTTACGGTCGTAAAATATTTCAATTTCAGTTTTACGGCCGTGAGGAATTTCCTATGGCCGTAATCAGCGTTCTGCCTGTTTTTGCCTTTTCCTTCGATAACTTGTTACGGCCGTGATAATAAGTTTTACGGTCGTGAATATATGTGTTACGGACGTGAAGATCCTCTTTTACGGTCGTAAGGTATTTTCTGCCCAAATTACTTCTTTTTCTTGATTCGGCTTGATTCATCCCTCTTCTCGGCTCGACCCCAACACGGAACTTGCTCCGTTTTGCACGTAGATCACTGTCATATTGCCGATGGCTCGACTTCGCCCTTCGATGCCTGGTCCGGATCACATCAAATCTTCCACTTGATCACCTAGCTTAGAACAAGAACATATAGTGTGGAAGTTGGTCACATGCATTGGAAGGCATTTAGGGGTCCAAAACTCAAATTTTGAAAAATTTCAAGTCACTGTCTTTAACACCATGTGGTCGCACGGTTAGATTTTGGACAGAACCTGCAGTTCGATATATAATGCAACAACTTTCATTTTAACCACTTCAAACTCGATTTTCTTCCCCCAAATCATCATGCATCAAGTCCAAAATCATTTCCCATTGTTTGCTCATAATTTTAACTCAAAGTCATGCCTTACTTCAGTTCAAAATCATTCAAAGGTATGAGTTTTTCCACACATTTTCACAAAATCTTGCATAATTTGATGTTCTTCATATTTTTATGAGATTGGTGAATTGTAGATAAATGGAGATGGGTTTAGGATAGTTTATGGGAGCATTGAATTGTGCTTATTAGGTGAAAATTTTTGGTTTAATTCAAGTCTCCAACTCTATGAAATTCCTTGATTTCTTCATATGCACAAAAGGTGTTTGATTAAATGTCCCAATAAGTGTTTCGCTGAGTTTTCGAAATTCTTTTTGGATGATCATCTTGTACACATATTATACATGATTTGTGCATCATCCATTCATTGTTTACACAGATTTAAGGCTTAGAACTCAACAAAAACGTCTTTACACTTCATAGCACTTCATCGCAAAGCCATTGCAACACCAAAGCACCACTACACCAATTTCAGCTTCATGTCACCTATTTTGTCACAACTTTTCATGACCCAAATGAACTTCAAACTTGCTGAATTTCTGATATGTTGTAGACCAATTAATATACTTTCATATGCCTAGGCATGTCTCGGTAAATTTTCACTTTTTCGAGGCGATGTCAAGGGTTGAAAGTTAGTGGTCAACCATTTTTCAAAAATTTCAAAATTTTTCGAAGTCCTAGTTTGGGTGTGTTGTGTTGATTTTCTTTAGTTCCTATGTGATAATTATGCTTCTAATGATCATTAATGTCCATTTGCAAGGAACATGTAATCATGGGACACTTCAAGTCGAACATGGAAAAGGAAGTAAAGGGTCATTTCATCCAACAAAGCATTCAAGTCGAAGCTTCAAATGAGAACACTATCTCTCCAAACCCGGGAAGTACTTGACCCCTCTTGTTATTTAGTGCTTAATTGTTTATTATTTCTTGAATATATTGAGGACAATGTAGAATTCTAGTTTGGGGGTGGGAATCTCATTCATGTGTTTTTAATTACACATACATTCGATTTTGGGTATAAAATTCATAAAAATTTAAAATTTTAAAAAATCATAAAAAGTGAAAAATTTGAAAATTTTTGTTGATTTATTTATTGCTTATGACATAATTTGAATTGAATTTTGTGCTTTAGTTAGAAAATTGGACAACATGCGAAACTAAATTTTTCTTAACATTCATCCATGTGAGACTTTAATCAAACTTGAGCACATAGCCACTTTGAATAAAAACTTGTGTATGGAGATTCTTGATAGTTGTGGGGTAAACTTGTGCAATTTGAACATAGAACTAACTGTAAAATTCCAAACCTTAAGAAAATTAGATCCCGACCTAAAATGTAGAACCAAACTGCTCAAGAAGCAGTTTGGGAGTGGGAAGGTTAATATGAGTATGCATTGATGGATTGAAGATCTGAAGTTTTAAATTTTGCATATTTAGTGTAAGGGGTTTCGATCAACAAGTATAAACCATAATAACCAGCATAAAAACAGAAAAATGCTGAAGATCTTATTCTACTCTTCAAATGCCTTTTTGATTCGAGCAAGTAAGTCTGAAGGGTTCTCTGAACCTGATACCCTAAGCTCAACTGAGTTGGGAGCTGCCGACCTAAAGCTCACTGGAGGGGTCAACTAGAAAGTAAGTACGGAGAGTGGACTTACACATAAGACATTAAAACATCTTTAACTTTTCTGTTTAAATCTTTATGACTCGGGTAATTAAGTCTGAGGGGTTCTCTGAACCTGGTACCCTAAGCTCAACTGAGTTGGGAGCTGGCAACCTAAAGCTCGCTACAGGGGTCATATAGAAAGCAAGTATGAAAAGTATTGCACAAAGATGGTAAAAGACAAGGACATTAAAAGAAAAAAGTCGTCCATATGAAAGAAAAATGGATAGACGTCACCCTATTCATCCCTTGATCTTCAGTCTTCAATTGTGTTCTTGGCGTGGCATGGATCCCTCGACACTTCGACAGCGTTTTGGCATGAATTGAGACAATTGGGAACCCCTAATTTCATACCCCAAGTCTGGTATATATAGAATCTCCCAAAGCCTAGGTTACTTGGGGAGAAAGAATGTTGATTTCCACGTAAAAAGCCTAGCTGCAACCCGGAATCTCTACCGTGCGACCGCACGGTTCAAAAGTGCGCGATCGCACGACTCAGTAGGTTATCTTCAGTCGCTGAATTTTTTTATCATGCGGACGCACACTTATAACACCGTGTGACCGCGCGGTTTTATTTGGTATTGCAATTTTCATCTTTTAAATGTTACAAGTTGGTCCCTGTCTTTTAATTGCACAGCAAGTCCTTCAACTTTCGATTGTTGCAATTTAGCCCTTGAACTTTTGATTTCTTCCAAATTTGATTTCTTCTTCGAATATTCAACCAATTGGCCCTTTGATTAACTGCATCAACTCTTGATTTGCATATTTTGACACTTTTAACATCCAATTGATCGATTTTGGCTTCAATTCCATTGTTTTCCTAACTTTGGGTCATTTCTGAAATATAAACAAATACAGACTAAATAAATAAATAGCAAATATTCTTGAACAAACAATAAAAAATCCTAATTTTAGGATAGAAATAAGTGTATAAAATACACTTATCAACACCCCCAAACTAAGTCTGAGAGGTTCTCTGAAGCTGGTACCCTAAGCTTAACTGAGTTGGGAGCTGCCAACCTACAGCTCGCTATAGGGGTCATATAGAAAGCAAGTATGAAAAGTATTGCATAAAGATGGTAAAAGACAAGGACATTAAAAGAGAAATTCGTCCATATGAAAGAAAAATGGAATAAAATGGTATAAGCTTTGTTGATTGAAATTCCTAACACTTTGTTAATTATTCTTGGTATGTCGTACATACTTGTCTAATTCTAACTGCATTGTGTGGAAAAATGCAATTTATACATGTTTAGAAACCACATCAATAGGAAAGACCTCGGGATGTGAGAGAAAAGCAGTAAGGTTGTGATCATCCATGAGAGGGTAAGGAAAATCAAAAGAAAATTATTGTTGACCACGTGGAATTCGGGCTTACTTTTGCATAAAAAGTCACACATTGTCAAGTCTATTTTTGCATAAGTTGCATTTGATTTTGGCTATTCACACACACACAATGAAGTTGAGCATCGGATGAATGAAAACATTTCATGTTGTTCATATTTCTTTTTCTAAAGTGATTAGTCAATCTGGATTATTGAAGCGCATGGTAAATGAGTCAACATGAACAAAAACATTTTAACTTCAAATTTATAGTTTAGTTTTATTTTTGTTCGAGGACAAACAATAGTTCTAGTTTGGGGGTGTTGATAAGTGTATTTTATACACTTATTTCTATCCTAAAAGTAGGATTTTTTATTGTTTGTTCAAGAGTATTTGCTATTTATTTAGTTTGTATTTGTTTATATTTCATAAATGACCCAAAATTAGGAAAATAATGAAATTGAAGCCAAAATCGATCAATTGGATGTTAAAAGTGTCAAAATATGCAAATCAAGAGTTGATGTAGTTAATCAAAGGGCCAATTGGTTGAATATTTGAAGAAAAAATCAAATTTGGAAAAAATCATAAGTTCAGGGGCTAAATTACAACAATCAAAAGTTGAAGGACATGCTGTGTAATTAAAAGACAGGGACCAACTTGTAACATTTAAAAGATGAAAATCGCAGTTCCAAATAGAACCGTGCGGTCGAACGGTGTTATAAGCGTGCGGCCGCATGATCAAAAAATTCAGCGACCGAAGATAACCTGCAGAGTCGTCCGATCGCGCACTTTTGAATCATGCGGTCGCACGGTAGAGATTCTGGGCCGTAGCTGGGCTTTTTACGCGGAAATCAGCATTCTTTCTCCCCAAGTAACCTAGGCTTCGGGAGATTCTATATATACCAGACTTGGGGCAGGAAATTAGGGGTTTCCAATTGTCTCAATTCATGCCAAAACGCTGTCGAAGTGCCAGGGATCCATGCCATGCCAAGAACACAATTGAAGACTGAAGATCAACGGATGAATAGGGTGACATCTATCCATTTTTCTTGTGATTTTTATTCAATTATGTATCTAGGCTAGGTTTTAAATGTTAGAATTGTGATGAAGCATTAAATTCCGGATTTTAAGTGTTACTTTGATGTTTAATTTAATTGATTCATGGGTTTGAGCAGTTGATGCATGCTTTTATTATTATGCAATTACTTGATCACTAATTGTATGATTTTAGGTTATGTTTTCTTAAGTTTGAAATATTAGGAATTCATTAGACTAGCTTCAATTGCCAGAAAGTCCGATAGGGGATAGAAATATACCCCTATGCTTTGTGATATCTGCTATAATATTCACAATTCTTTAATGCTTTCTTACACATTCGTATTCAACATAGAAATATAGTTGGGTCGTGTGTAGGAATAGGCATTATTGCTTGTTCGAACGGGAGTTTTAACAACATTAGGAATATAGATTTTCAAAACCACGTGTATTATCATTAGACAATTGGAGTAATGCATAATTGATGGAACTAATGTGGATTCTCAATTCTAGCATATTCATTTCATAAGTTTTCACAAATCAAATTTTCCTTATTTCTTTAGTTTAATCTTTTTAATTTGTTTTTCAAAATTAAAATTTCCAAATCCTAAGCATTTCTTGTTCCGGTTAAGGTAATAGTCTAAAATACAATTTAAAATAATCTCTGTGGGATCGATATTCGGACTTAAAATCCACTTTTTTACTTGCACGACCCGTACACTTGCGGGGTGAACAGGAATCATACTTAAATTCGAAGTAAACAATCTAAAATGAACTTTTAAATTAAGGGTAGAATGTTGGAAAATTTTCAGATTGAAGGTTCATATAATTTCAACTAAACTTACATAGCAAAAATCATGTTCAAGTATAATTAAATGTTTAGGATAACATATTAAATATAACACGGGCAAAAGATGACCTATCCCCAACTTATATGAAATGATAAAAGATTTCAAAGAGTTTCATTACCCAGAAAGTAAAGTAACACGTCCAACAAATAAAATATAACTTTAAAAAATATTAACATTATTAATATTTAAATTATTTTGAAAAGAATATATGATTGAATGGAAAAACAATCCATCCATCATTGTAGATCGAATATCTACAACGAAATAATATCTGATACCATGATGCAGATCAAGTCTACAACACAATAATACCACAAGAATACAGATTGCAACAAAGAAAATGAATCGCCTCTTTCTTATTTCATAAGCAACCAAGAACCCTACAATATGTTTAAGCGTCTTAAATAAGAGAAGAAGAAGAAAACCTAATGGGCCAACATCCCCTAAATGGCCTGGGCTCACGAATGAAATGAACAAGGGGCGTTTGCAAAATTACCCAACTTTTAGTATCATAATTGAATCTTACTTCATTTTAAATAATCACTGAAAAAGATTTCATTTTTTTTAAATATACTATTTTATCTAAGTATCATATTATGATACTTTTAAAGTATCACAACATGATACTTCAAATTTTTGGTATCATAACCTGAAACTTTATCAAATATTTATGATACTTTGGGGGAAATTGTAGTATCACAACTTGAAACTTTACATTTTTTGTATAATACTTTGATTCAGACATAAAATCAAAAAAAATTTGTGCATTATTGAGAATTTACAGTCCACAACCACCGACCACCACCACAGCCACCACGACAACCACCTTCTCAACACCACCATCATTGTCGCCTTCTCAACTCCATCACCTCCACCTGTCCAAGACCACCACTACCACAACCTACACTAAAAATCCACTGTGAACCTCCACAACCAACAGTGATGAAGAAGCAGGGAAGAAGAGGGGAAGGTGGAGGTAGTAGCGCCAGCGGGAAGAAGAAGACAACGCCGTGGGAAGAAGATCATCGCCGGGAAGAAGACCAGTTCCAGTGGGAAGAAGAAGAAGACAGTGCCGTTGAGGAAGAAGACTAGTGCCAGTGGGGAGAAGAAGACAGCGCCGCCGAGGAAGAAGACCAGTGCTAGCGGGGAGAAGAAGACAACGCCGCCGAGGAGGAGGGAGCGCCGCGGGAAGAAGACCAGCATAAAAGAAATACAGTAATTTTTAGTTTTTATTTTCTAAACAGTATATATCAGTTTACTGTTTTTTTTAGTGTACAGTGCAATTTTCCCAATAAACAAATATTGAAAAGCAATGCATTAGGAAACTTCAACAGGCGTTTTGACCCAGTAAATGATCTCAAATGCCCAAAATCCATCATACGTCATAGCAAAGTAGTGAGTTCAATTGGAATCGTCAAGAGCTTTTCTAAAAGTACTTATGGCCCAAAACGGATACCGTATGCAAAAGTTATGGCCATTTATTTGTAGACTGACCATCAAAGTGTTCTAATTATGCCAATGCTTGTTCTTCCACACGATCCTCATCATTGTCCCAGGGTCAATGGGATTCTCCCTCGAATCAGAATTGATGTCACCGCCTGCTATCTCATCTCCTTGATATGGTAAAAGATGCTTCACATTAAACACATCCGAAGTACGATTATGGGAAGGTAGTCGTAGGCGATAAGCATTGGGGTTAATCTTCTCGGTAATTACCACAAGACCAATGGTACGAGGGAAGAACTTCGAATATTCATGAGATGGCACCCGATCCTTGGTATGGACTGCCCCAACATAATCCCCAACTTCAAACTCAACAGAACGCCGGTGACGATCAGCCGCCTCTTTATACTTATGGTTGGACTCCAACAGATTAGCTCATTTCCTCATGCACTTGCTGCAAACTACAAACAAAATCAGTAGCCTTCCCATGCAATCGAGTCTTAGATGGTAGAGTCAATAGATCCACCAGGCTGCGAGGTAAAATATTGTACACAACTTGGAACGGACCGAAACCTGTGCTCCTATTCCGAGTGAATTAGCCAAGCCCAGTTTTCTTACAATCACACTCGGAATAGGAGCACAGGTTTCAATCCGTTCCAAGTTGTTTACAGTATTTTGCCTCGCAGCCCGGTGGATCTATTGACTTTACCATCTAAGACTCGGTTGCATGGGAAGGCTACTGATTTTGTTCGTAGTTTGTAGCAATTGCATGAGGAGACAAGATCTAATCTGTTGGAGTCCAACCGTAAGTATAAAAAGGCGGCTAATCGTCACCAGCGTTCTGTTGAGTTTGAAGTTGGGTTTATGTTTGGGCAGTCCTTACCAAAAATTAGTTGCCATCTAATGAATAATCGAAGCTCCCCCCTCGTACCATTGGTCCTGTGGAAATTACCGAGAAGATTAACCCAATTCCTTATCGCCTACGGTTGCCTGCCCATATCCGTACTTCGGATGTGTTTAATGTGAAACATCTTTTACAATATCAAGGAGATGAGATAGCAGGTGGTGACATCAATTCTGATTCGAGGGAGAATCCCATTGACCCTAGGGAGAATGATGAGGATCTTGTGGAAGAAAAAGCATTAGCATATTTAGAACACTTTGATGTTCGGTCTTCAAGGAAATGGTTATAACTTTTGCATACGGTGTCCGTTTTGGGCCCATAAGTACTTTTTGGAAATATCTCGACGATTCCCATTGAACCAACCACTTTTCTATGACATATAATGGATTTTGGGCATTTGAGATCGTTTACTGGGTCAAAACAACAGTTGAAGTTTCCTAATGCATCATTTTTCAGTAATTGTTTATTTCATTTGTGAACCCAGTCCATTTAGGGACTATTGGCCCATTAGGTTATTTGTTTTCTCTTATTTAAGATGCTTAAAATATTGTAGGGTTCTTGGTTGCTCATGAAATAAGAAAGAGGCGATTCTTTTTCTTTGTTACAATCCGTGTTCTTCTGGTATTATTGTGTGTTGTAGACTCGATCTACATCACAAAACAATTCATCCATTATTTTCATTTACACTAACTTTCACATGAAAATTTTCAATTAGAAAGGTGTGGGTTTTACGAATACGAGATGCATGTTATCCACTATAATCCATATATGCAATAATATATAAAAGGGATAATTTATGCAGATGTCCAAATTCATGCTTGTCATTTGAAATGTGTTGATAACTTTGGAAGAAAAAAAAAATAAAAATAAAATGGTCCAAATTTGACGTAATTGTCTATTATACCCTTAATGAAAAGTAAAGAGAAAAAGATTTTTTATTAAATGAGGCTCTATTCCCTACACATTGACTATATACCCTAAACCGGATCATACTTAGTACCACCAGAAAACCAACATTTTAAGGGGATTTACACAAATGTCCAATTCCATGCTTGTCACAACAAATGTATCTAAAGTTGATAATTTTTGCAAAATTGTTCCCTTAATGTATAGCCAAAATTAAAAAATGAATTATTTATGTATTGAGTTTGATTCTCACTGTAAGTTGGGTTCTTCTTTGAGAAGTTATCATCTAGTACAAGTCATTATTCATTGGACTCAAACCTTGCATTATCTAATAGGTAAAAACCACTTCAAATTTTAGAAACATTTGAGGAAGTTGAACTATGATTTCACATTCTAAGTTCTAAGGTTTAAGGAGGAAAATACTTCATTTAATTTTTAAGAAAATGCAACATCAAATCGGGGATTGATTCGACAAACAACAATTTTCAGAAGAAGGTAACATTTTCGAAATTTTGTTTGCATTGAGACCTTGTTTTTAGTTGTTATGTATTTCATAAAATGGCATTAATCAATCCTAAATTATTAGTTCAACTAATTTTTATGATTATCAAAGTATTGGACAAAATGTCATTATCATTTGTAGTGTTACTCTCAATTAGGTCACATTTTTTTAATTATTATTTTTTTGTAGCTGTTTGATCGTAAACATGAGAAGTTCATTATATTTTTTGTAGTTGTTTGTTCAGAAACATGAGAAGTTAACGTTCACAAGCATGAGAAGCTCAGTACAGTTTGTTTAGTAGTTGTTATAAAAAAACAGGAGAAGTTAATTACTGTGTTTTTCTAGTTATTTGTTCAATTCTCATTATGTACATTTTAATCTTTAGATATGATAAATCAACTATCGAGAATGACATTTTGTGACATCCTGTTTTCACACTAGTCAAAAGTCAAGAAATTATTTAGTCAAAGTCAAATATTCAATGGGTCAAGTCAAATAAGGACTTAAGTGGAAGAAGTGATTTTTTGGGACTTAAATTTTAATTAAATAAGCTTGAGGGTTAAGATGATAGAAAATAGAAAAATGGGGATTTAATTTTTCAATTATGGAAGTTGAGGACCTAGTCTTATGTTATATGGAAACTTGAGAGGGCTTGAATTGTAATTTCACTACACTTATCCATTAAGTAAGATGTGTAAATGATTATATCTTTTTTTTTTTTGGGAATAAACACAAACTAAAAGGCTGGGAACACACAGATGCAGAGAACGAGACCAGAAAAGGAAGAAAAGAGAAAGAAAGAGGGTAGAAAGGAAGAAAAGGAAAGAAAGAAAAGGAAGGTGCTGATTTTCTTTTCTCAAGCTCGATTTATTAATTGTCTCTTTTAATTTAGTTTGATGTAAGAATGAGATGTTGAATTAATTTCTAGGGTTTAAGTAGAAATTGTTTATTTTGTAGTTGAGAAAAAATTAGATGATGTTGATATGTATTTGAGGTAGTAAACAAGATTATGACAATGAAGCTTTATGTTGAGGAAATTCCTTTCTCGTAGTGAAATATCCACTTTGTTGAACTAGACACAAACTTGAACCAAAGAACCAAGAAGATGATAGAAAATAATGAAGAAGAGAAAAAGAACTTGAATCGTATAGAATGCTATCCTAAAAGCTAAATTTGCGCCCTCTCTTAAAGAGAATGCTAAAGAGTCTTCAAACAAATTACTTTAGCGGATTTCAAGTCTCAAACCAAGTATCAATTAACACAATTGAAAACTTGGAAATAAGGAACAAGAAGAGCAATGAAAAGAGATTCTAAGTATGAAGAACAAGAATTTGAGGGTGATAATCACAACGTAAAAATGATAATCATATGTTGAAAACCATGAATTCTATACCTATTTATAGAATTCCATCACCCCAATTTTTGGTTCACACAACTCTTCATAAAAGAGTGCAACATATTGATGAAAAGGTGCAAGACAAATTCTGGAACAATCTGCCAATGGTCGGATTTTTTAACCGCGCAATTTAAAGGTCGCGCGATCGCATGATACTCATGTTCATAAGCAATTTCAAAATTGGTTAACCACGCGATCGCCCAATTATGAACCAAGCGATCGCGTGGTTCATATTATTGACTAGACTTAGTTAGTCCGGTCCACCCGGTTCATCCGGTTTGGTCTAACCAGTCTATATGGACCAGTTTTTGCACTTTTTGGATCGGTTCTCATCATTTTAATCCGATTTTTGCACTTTTTCATCTTTATACTTTGATAATTATATTTGAACAACATTTTTATAACATCTTTATTGGAAGATTGAGGTTGAATAAAGAGAATTTAGAATTGGGATTGTTAACTAGAAGTTTATTCTTTGAATTTTCTTGTGTATTTATGATATTAAACATATGATTATGAAGTATTAGAGTTGGATAAGGATTTGGGTGTGATTTTTTTATTTTTTCCTTGATTTTTCTCTCAATTTTTGAGCATTCATACACAGGTGCTAATTCTGAAATTGTTACCAGAAAATGCTATTTCTGTCAATAGTTTGGAGACATATTTCTATATACAGGAATTAGTACCGGCTTTCGAAATTCTAGAAATATGGTGATGTTTTTGTTAACCATGGGTTTTCTTGGAAATCTTAGTATGGAAATTAAATTAAGTGTTATTTATTGGGGATATGATATTGAAAGAACTCTTGTAAAGGATTTAAATGTTGTTAGTGATTTAATTGGGATAAGAAGTTGGAAAGTTTATACATAAAGTTATTATTAATTAATTCTTATTCGAAATTATAGGATATTGCTTAAGGTACATATATGAGTAAATATGATCTCTTGGACAAGTAAGAGATTCCAAACTTGGTGCGATGAATTAAGTAGGTGACGAGAATATTTAGAATGTCTATCAACATAGCTAGTTCATTGACGAGAACTTGGTGAGTGGAAAAACTTAATTATTTTCAAATATTGATTATTGCTTATATAATTACGTTAAACGTGATTATGTCATTTATTTGTCCAATTACGTGATTATTGTGAAATACTATGATAATATGAGATTTGTGGAATTAGAAAGATTTTGAAATGATTATATGTTGAAAGAAATGTGAGACATGTATGTGATATTGAAATTCACCAAAAAGTACCCGTGATTTTATACTTCTTCTAGTTCACTGAGGAGCTTTGACCGTGTTTTATACTACATTGAGGGGTCTTTGACCGGGTATGATAATACCCTGCGACAATCTTGACCGTGTATAATATAATTCACTGAGGGGTCTTAGCCGTGTTCTAGAATTGATTATCAAAACTCTTTGAGACTAGACCGAGAGGCAGTCTGCTAGCATATGACCAGAGTACAGATTATATTCAGTTGGTACATTTTAGGGAGATTTGTTAGGGTATGGATATACTTAGAGATTGCAGAATGTGATGACAATATTCTATTGATATGATGAGACTATGTCATTGATTAACGTAAACTGGATTTTCAATAAATCCTAACTTATATAAAAGAGGGAGATGAATTTTACTCTTCATAAGGCTGACGTCATCTTTTTGTTTAATGACGTCATTTTTACTTTTTTTTAATTCTCCTATAATAAAGACATCATTTTTTTTTAATATAACTTCATAATAACCTAACTTAACTTTTATATATATATTTTAAACTTCTCTTAAATTTTTTTCCTTTAAATTCTCCTATAATATTACATCATAATAACTTAACTTAATTAATATAACTTAATAATAACCTAAGTTTAAGTTTAACTAACTTATATAAAAGAGGCAAAGCTTCATTAACTTAACTTCATTTTTTTTTTTTTTTAAGATTCTCCTATAATATAGCTTCATAATAGCTAAACTTATACTTTAAAAAAAAAAAAAAAACTCCAATAATATAACTTCATATTAACTTAACTTAACTAATATAACTTAATAATAACTTAACTTTAACTGACTTACATAAAGAGGCAAAGCCTATTTACTGTTTATTTACTAATGACGTCATTTTTTTTTAATAAATTCTCCTATAATATAACTTAATAAAAACATAACTTATATAAAAGAGGCTTTTTTTTTTTAAAATTCTCCTATAACTTTATAATAACTTAACTTAAATAATAGAACTTAACTTCAACTGACTTATATAAAAGAGGCAAAGCCTCTTTACTGTTCATTTACTAATGACGTCATTTTTTTAAAAATCATCATATAATATAACTTAATAATAACTTAACTTAACTTATATAAAAGAGACAAGGCCTCTTTACTGTTCATTTACTATTCATAAGGCTGTCGTCAATTTTTTTTTTCCACAGCTAATCTATAGATAAGTCGCCAATGTACTTTTAGTTTGCTATATTTGTTTGGAATATATTTATTTGCATTTTCTCTCTTAGAAGGGTGAACAAAGGTCGACTACAAATTACATATGGTCATTTCTGAATAATATTTTTTTCTGACATTTTCTACTGCCAATTATTTTGGAATGATATTTTTTTTTCTGACACTTTCTACAGCCAATTATTAAAGAGGCGAAATATACGTCAATAACTAAACCTCTCTTTTTAATGTTGAGTCAAGATACAACACAATTAAATTATACGCTATTATATACACAACTCTTACCGCATCCGTGCAACGCACGAGCACCACTAGTTTGTATAAATGAGAAAATATAATTATTTTCGAAATTCTCCAATCAATGAGCTATCAACTCATTATTTTCCTACGATTTTTCTCAACGGGTAAGGTTGAGTTTTTGAAGCCTGAAAAGCCTGTTGATTTTGGAGCAACATTTATATGACATGTGTAGGTTACTGTTTCATGTTAAAACATTTAAATATCAGTTTAGGCCCACATTCTTTTTGAAATAAAATAATTTTTCATTATTTAGCAGATGATTGGTAGTATTTTACAGTCAACCTTGGTGGTGGGTCAGTGTCTAGCTGACATCCATCATCTGCGCACACCATGTCTCGGGTCCATTAGGGTGATGCGAGACAGGTCATGTCACATTTGATTGACATAAATTCAACTGTGGTACTTTACTTACATTCACGTCATATTGCATTCTATTAAAAACAGCCTACATCAATTACAGTAGTTCGTTAACATGACAAATAGTAATACAATGACACAAAAAAATGTATATTCTCCAAAACATGAAAAAATAGATAATCACGTCTAATCATCATCAACTGTGGAGATATCAAAAAGCTCACTAACTTCGTCCTTGTCGGAGCTTATAAAGATGATGTCTTCCATGTTCATGGGTGGCCTTTTTTCATCACCGGACAAATAAGTTTCTTGACATTTAAAAAGTAGTTTTGATAATTTGATCATGCTAATCTTGACACTTGACATTTCATTTGTCGGGAATGATAGTCCGACAATGGTAAAATCGACTACACAAGAATCATTGTAAAATAAATTTAAAACATCTACCACATCTAATCACTACTAACATAACTAAACCGCATACCATACAAAAACCAATGCACAAACATATGTGAAGAAACCAAGTTTACATCCTTAAATCGAACTAGCACAATGATGATTAGAATTATAGATGTTTCACAAATGGCACAAAGTAATCTTTTTCCTGAACCTTGCAAGATACTACTACAACAATATTTTAAACTTATTGAACGTCCTTATTATCTCTTTTAACATCCTCTGTGTCTTTACGATGTCTTCGTGTTTGTGCTTGACATCTTATGCCTAACGGACCAAAGTTTGCATGGAGGTGAAGCATCCTTCGTACTTTCAGAATGTTCTCATCAGGAACTTGGCATGTCTCAAAAATAGTGTCAACGTGGCCAACTTATGCTTCAGTATCCCTCAACTTCTGGTCATCGTGTACTACAACATCCGAAACCAAGCTACTCTCACAACCATCAAATGTGGACCGATCTCCACCAATATTAACATCCCCAACTCTACCAGCAGGGTGCACGTGCTTTTGCCTTGGCGCACATATTGAATTCTTCCTCCTAGAGTAGCATTCACTATGACCTGCCAAAAAAACACTTCGTTACAGAAGGAAAGGAAAGGAAAGGAAATAATCCTATTTGCCAAGCATCAAGCAAAAATAACAATTAAGGAATGCAAAGTTCCAATTCAAATTGAACTGCCTAGCATAAAGTAAATCTGAATTCCAAAGTAAAGAACAAAAGTATACATACCTGATGCTCCAAAAAAATAAAAAAACAAAAACAAAAGGAATTGCCAACCTTTGTTTTAGGTATTTGAGCATTGCTTCCTATTAGAAACCCAACTCAAGAATCAACAAAAAAAATATAAAGATATATCAAATTACTCATTTCCTTTACTTTTCAAAAGTACAATTAAGTCTCCAAAATTTTTAAAGTATTAATTTGGACTTAGTATCCTAAATTATAAAATTGTTCTTGCTAGACGAGGTCATGGGAAAAGTTTAAAGCACTTTACATTCACATCCAGTTCAATTTCAGAAAATTTCAAGACTTTGAGGTAGGTTTACTTTAAAGCAATTGTGGTTATTTTTTCCATATTATTTCTTGATGTGTGATTTTAATTGTAATATAATGCTTCTACGTATGAAAATGTTGTCAGGAACTATAAATAGGTCTGAGATCGAAAGTAGGTCCTTGGGATTGTCCCACAGTACACAAATCAACAGGAAATTTTGTATTAGTATGATATTCATAGTTTGACTTGCATGTTTGGATTTAACTTGAACTGATTGTTGTATCCCCACTGAGTATAATTCATTATACTCACCCCACTATTACCACCCTTCAAGGTTAAGGAGCTCGGTGATGCATGACAATGAGCGGGACAATCTTTGAATAAAATGATAGACTATTTTAATTAATAAATTTTAGAAAACTAGTATTTTAATTGTTGATTTCCATTCGTTAATTAAATTTCAAAATTTAGTATTTCACAAGTGTTGGCATTTTGCTTATTATTATGTTTGGTAGGGACAATTTGATTTGAGTAAACTATTTCAATAAATGCTTACGCGTTCTATTTTTAAAATATATTATTTTAGCAACCATTTTTTAATTGTCAAATTAAATTCGAATCTTATTATTTTGAAAGTTTGATGATTCGTTCATTATATTTGATATTGAACTTAAATTATTTCAATCAATTATGCTTCCGCATTTTGTTTCAAGTTTAATATTGTGAAAAAAAAAATGGTTATGCAATTTGGCATGTATTTAAAATACTTATTTTAAGCAGAATTAGACTTTAGTAGCGTTCCAAATTGAAAAAATTTGGGGTGTTACATTTGGCTTTCCATGAGAGCTCATCATCCATCATCATTAATTCCACCACACACCCTGCATAAATGTCATACCAATGCACATGTGCAAACACATGGACCCGCTAGTAAGAACACATCTTCTATCATGGAAACTAATGATATGCCATGAGGATGTATCTTACTCGGAGTACATCATCACCTCCCTCCACCAAGAGAGCTGCATTGTCAAACTTTGAGCAGTTAACAGAATCTGCTACACCTTTTGGACAATTTTTTTCTCACGTGACCGACTTATCCACATTTCCAACACACTACTGTCTTCTTCATGGAGTCACCTCTCTTCCACTTTATAGTAACAAGCAATGTGTTTTCAAATAAACAATCACTTCCACATTTTCTCATTTCTTCAGAAATCAACTTACTTTTAACTTCTACAAAATCCACTGTTTCCCTCCTGTACATCAATATAGGCTCAATGTGCTTAAAAGTAGATGGAAGAGACCATACGAGTCTTAAAGCTTTATCATCGTCATCAATTTCAACTCCAATACACTCCAATTCAGAAACGATCCTGTTGAGAACACTAAGGTGGTTTGAGATTTCGAACCTGCATTCATTCTTAAGGAATGAAATAATTCCTTCAGCTACAAATGATTTGAAAGGCTGTTTTGTATGATACAATTCTTCCAATTTTCTCAAAACTCATTAAAGGTAGATATTCCATGAATATTTGCAAAAACATTTTTGATCAAACAAAGACGTATTGTGCTTGAAGCTTTCAAATTCAAATCTTCTCAATCATCATCACTCTTATTGAATTCAATATCTTTGTCAGAACTCTTTTGGGCAGTTCTTTTGGGTTGGTTTTCCTTTCAAAACTTTGTGTAGTCTAGTCTAAATCAATACATCCCTGACTTTACTTGCCACCATACAAAATTGATTCTCTCACCAAATTTTTCTATGTCATCATACATAACAAACATATTTTCTTTTTGCTCCAACTCTTCGAACTAATCCCAAATTTTGTACATTGGCTTAAGCTCGAGTTGAACCAAAATTTTATTCGACTTATTTTTTGCCCTTGTAATTGGTAAAATCCACAAAAAGTGCAAAAAAATTTACATTGTTAAAAAGAATTTAAACTTTTATGAATTTAGAAAAAATAAAAGACCAAGTAGAGCCGAGACTCGAGCCTTATTTTCCTGGCCGAACTTTATCTTGGCTGGGCCATGCACGAGCTATGAGGTTTGGCATTAGCCGGCTTAGCTCATTTACATCCCTAGCCACAATGCTAAGTTCTCGTGCGGCCTCTCAACTCATGCACCCTCAGAGTTGTACCAACTATATTTTGTAATAATTGAACTTCGGTGGACCACTTTGGGACTTCAAAAAAATACAGGAACAGATTTGCACAAAACATAAAGTTCAGGGATCATGCAACCTACAGAGTTCAGGGACTGATTAGTTATAAGATTAAAGAAAAAAGTTAATTCAGACGACCAATCTCAGCTTATATTCATGACCGTACAATTAAATTCTACCACTTAATTTATCATCGGTTAATAATAAAATCAAAGGAAAAAGTAGTTTACGAGGTAAAATTTGGAACATTTTTAAACCTATGTCTGATTGAAAATAATTGCAGTTTGATTGAAGGAGTAGTTTACGAGATGAAATTCGTCCCAAGGATGGAGGATGTATTATCAAGCAAAATAGTGAGTACATACACGAGTCCAAGGGTGATTTTGAGCTCAAAAAGCTGGCAAAGAACAAGCTTTGCCTTTGGGACTCTTCATTGCCTTATGTGTCCTTTGATTGATTACTTGATTATTGTCTTCTACTTGGGTGTTTTTTAAAATTAGCATTGATGAGTAAATGAAGCAAGTATGAAGTGTGTCTCGGGTGCGAGACACAAGGTAAGTTCTGTGATTCCAATTTTAATTGTTAACTTTGATTGTGCAAGTACAAACATTTTATTATTTTTTATAGGTTGATTTGGTATAGGGTAAAGATTTGTTGGGTTTTTGATAGAGGAAATTACCCCCACCCTATATTTCATCTATCATTCTCAAAAATCAAAATCTCAAGGTATTAATTAAAAAATCAGGTGTTCTCCAGATTTTTTTTTTATTTAATTAATATAATAAAATTATTTTTTTCTAAACCAACCCCACCATCACCTCACCCACCTCAAGGTCCTCAACCCCAGATTTAGCCCCACTTCTTCATTCCCATTTATTCTGAACAAGGTGCCGGAAAACAACCGAATCGCAGCTGTAAAACCTCACCCGATGGTCATCAAATTCGATCTATAATTTACTCCTTCTTGATTACTGTATAGATATTTTCAACCGCTGATGCAATTTTTGGTTGAGCTGGGGACTTCTGTGTAGAACATAGGTGGGGTCGGACGAGGGCAAGCGACGACAGATCTCATCTCTGCGACGGGGGACAGGGTGTCGAATCTCATCTCCATCCAGCCTCAGTTTTTCATTACTCCCAGTTCATTTTTTGTTTAACGGTTTTTCCCAATGTTCTGTGCAGTGGTGATTGCGCGCAGGTGGTGATGTGTATGTGGTGCGGTGCGATGGTCACTGTGTGCGATGGTGTGTATAGTGTGGCGACGATGATGAACATGGAGCTGTGGAGGTAAGGCGGTGCAGTGAAGTACAGTGATGTGTTCGGGGTGTGGTGAAGGTGCAATGTGGTGCGGAGGGGCGGTGCGATGGTCATTGTGTGTATAGTGGTGGCGGCATCGATGACTATGGAGGTGTGGCAGTGCAATGCAGTGCGGCACGGTGGTGCAAGGTGAGGTGGAGGTGGAGGTGGTAGTGTTGGTGCGGTTGTGGTGGTGGTGGTGGTAGTTGCACGGTAGCGGGCTGTGTAGTGGTGATTGGGGGCAAATCTGTGTGGTGATGCACAGCTGGAGTTTGTGGGGTAGGTGAGTGAATTTGTGACCTTTGATAATTGTGATCCAAGTGTTTGCTGTGGAAATGAATGGTGTTGGCAGTAGTGTCGACGGTGTTGGCGGTCGGTGGCAGAGATGTTGGCAATCGGTGGTGGTGGTGGTGGCGGCGGCGGAGGTGTTTGCGGTCGATGGTGGTGCTGATGGTGTGTGAACAAAATACGCAATTTGTGACTAGCAAATAGTATATGTGACCTAAAAATGTGATAATTTGTGGCCTTAAGTTAAATTATTGTGACCTAATATTTTGATATTTGTAATCCTAAAATAAGTTGTGATCAATTAATTTGATAGTTCATGACCTTTAATTGAATTAGTGTGACTTAATATTTTGATATTTGTGACTCAAAAATAAGTTGTGACCAATTAATTATTATGATCATAATTTGTGACATATAAATTTGTGGTTTGTGACTGAGAAATAGATTGTCACCATCTAAATCTATAATTTGTGACCAAAAAATGATTCAACCAAATAATTTTATAAATTGTGACCTATAAAATTTATGATCTGTGACTAAGAAAACTAATGATTTGTGAAAATTGTGACCTAAAAAATTCTTGATTTGTATTTGAAAAAAAATTGTGACCAATGAAATTTGTGATTTGTGATCAATAAAGAAATTTTGAATCATAATTTGTTAAGTTGTGACCAATTGACTCGAGATTTGCGACCGAAAAAAATCGTGACCTACGAAATTCGAAATTTGTGACCGAGAAATAAATTTTGACCTAAAAAGTTGTGACCGTGACCATAAACTTATGACTTGATTTGTTATTTGTGATTTAAAAAATTGTGACTTGTGACCATAATAAGCTATGACGTAAAAAATTGTGACTTGTGACCATAAATAATAAAATATATAATTAATTAAGACTTGATTTTTGAAATAAAACCTTAAGTTTCTTAATTTTGAAAATGTATACTTTAAAAACCTTAATTATGTATTCTTCCTTTTTGATAACTAATAAATTCGAACGATGATGTAAAATCAGATGTGAGATTATATAGACATCAAACTGAATAGATCGACTTGATAATAGTCACGTGAGGCCCAATTGTAGTGGCCCATTATATAGCGTACTTTTGTCTCCATTTTGCATTGGGGTTTTGAATATTCTCAATAGAGAGGATAATGGGGAGAGGAGTTTGGGTTCTTCACTTCTTTCATTGCTTGTTTTCAACATCCTCCCTCCCTTTATGATATCGTTATTGTTCGCCTTAATCCTTGTGTTTATTAGAGTATTTTGAAGTAGCCAAGATGAGGTTGTGAGTCGAGCTTCACGTTCGATGTTAGACATTGAAGTGCTTACTAAGTCCAAAAATGTGTATCAAGGCAGTAACATTTTCAACATTACTATACACATTTCATTAATGTCGATTTCTGATGTAAGCACGCTTCGAAAAAGTGAAAAACAGATCTGAACAAAGCTGACAGGACGTTAAGAATCTAACAGGACCTGAGCTACTAAGAACATTATCTAACTAATGTTTTCTTTGTACAATTGGGGGAAAAAATATGGAAATCTTCGAGTAAAGATTGAGATTAATAGTTCAGAAACTTGTGAGCTTGTAGTAACAGTTGCTTCCATTAAGAAGGATCTGATAGCCTTTTCCACAGGGGCACCTGAAATGAAGAACCAGAAACTCCCCCTTCCTCTCCACCCACACAGATTCCTCTGCGGGTTCTTCAACTTCAGTCTCGGGTTCATCCTGCACCAATTAAACATAGATTGTCTCCATTAACAATAATGTAAATGACCAAAATCATCCCTAATAAGAACTCGAATTCGTGAATGATTTCTTCATGTGCAGAGCGATGCATAAATTCAAGAACATAATCGATCAAGAAAAAATTGATACCTTGAGATTGTTTTCAGTATTGTTATCTTCAGAGCCACTGTCTTCGTGTTTGCCTTCTTCACCTTCGTGCAGGACTTGATTCCACCACTGGCTCATCTCTTTCAGCCTCTCCGTCATTTTCTTAAACCTCTGCAAAATTTACACACACCATTACCAGTCTTTTTCTTGAAATGATAGTCGTTTCACAATGAAAACGGAAATTAAGAAAATATATAACAAGAATTGCAGTGAAGAACAAATTGACCTTTTTATTAGGACTTTCCCTTCTGCTTTGGGACCGAGAAAACTTTCTTGCAGCCGGTGGCCGTGGCGGTGTAGTGGTCACCATCTCGTAATTGACAGCCGGAATGGGATCAGACATTGTCCGGTGGAGGCATGCCGGAACATGTGGCTGTGCCTCAACTAGAGGTGGTGCAGTTTCTTGAACAGAATTTGACTTAGAGCCCTCTTCCAGTCGCGGGTGCAAGATTGGGCCCTGGCCGGAGGAAAATCCTGAGAATTTTGCAGCATTCATGGCGTCAGAGGAGTACACTGGTTCAGATACAGTACGGCGAATAGGGGACGGTAAAAGGTTTGGAAGTGGGAGTTTAGTGAAGCCAGGAAAGTGATGGGTAGCGGCGGCAGAGTGGAGAGTGGCCCTTTTGGGAGACGGTTCTTGAAAGGACGATGGTGGCTGTCTTTTGGTGGAGCAGCCGCCACAGTTGGTGCATTTTTCGACTAAGCCACCACCAGAAGTTGTCTTGAAGGGAATGCCGCTGGAGTGGTGGAGAGTGGCTGCCGGAGAGAGGTGGAGCATGGAAAGGCGATTGGCGGCGCCGGATTCTAAGCCATCGTCTTCTTCTTGGATTTCTTGGAGGAAATCTTGATCTTGATCATTCATTTTTTTATTTTATTTTTTCCTTTCTATCTTTGAAATGCGTAATAACCGTTTTTTGAAGGAGAGATGTGAAAAAGGAATTGAGGGTATGTACTTTTATAGCTTATAAACTCCTCATTAGTAAGGTAGCGGAGATATTCCAAAGCTAAGTTGGGGTCCCTATTTTGTTGAGGTAATAGAACCTTTCTTGTTTGTTAGATATTAAAATCATATTTTCAGAAATAATTTTAGATAGACATATTTAATTAACATTTTTAACTGACATTGTGACAGGTCGAACATACATTGGATGGTGTAAATAACTATCCCACTACTTATTTTTTCACCACCCAATGTATGTGTATCATGTTACAATGTCACTTAAAAATATCAATTAAAAATGTCTTCCTGTAATAACTTTAATTTTAGTAGATTTTGATAAAAATGAATAAAATGTGATTGAAATTAATTATTGATTTTGACTTAAAAAAAAAAAACTTTGATTTTTATTGGTACCAAATAAGCCCCTTTTTAGTTTTATAAAAATTAATGAAATGTATGGTAAAAAAATTGTAAATGTTATAAAATGTGCGGTTGAAATTAATTGTTGACTTAAATTAACATGGGCTAAATTTTAAATATTTACACGTTTAAATATAGAATCTTGTAATGTCTACGGTAAATATATTAATTTATTTCATGGTTAAAATGTAGGAATGGAAAAAGGAAGAATGCTATTCAGCATCACACATTAACCATAAAAAATTTAATTGATTTGGTATTTTAATGCAATTTGATTTTAAGATGACAAATCAATTAATGTCATATCAGCACCACTTATTATCAAGCGCAAAGCTAGTTACTCCTTTGTGTAGCTTGTTTTCATTGTGTGATTTCGATAATAAAATGTCGATTCAACTTGCGAAGCTCTATATAGAAGATTTTTCAAGATTTAATCTTATCACACTTGTGATCTACTTGAAACTTATATTTTTGATATGAGCTTTAATAACGCATTTCAAGAATTAAAAAGTCCTAATGATCTTATAGAGAAGTTAGTAATGACAAAAAATAAAACAATGTATATCCATTGGTTGAAAAGATTTTGAGTTTGACATTAATTCTACTAGTTTCTACTACTACTGTTGAAAGAGTATTTTCTGCAATTAGTATTGTAAATAATAGATTGTGAAATCGAATGGACGAATGAATGGATGAATGGTAATCTTGTTGTTTATGTAGAGAAAAATATCTTTGAAAATTGATAACGAAACTATTGTACAACGATTTCAAAGTATGAAAACTCGCAAAGAACGATTTTAAAGTATATCATTTGAGTTGGAATATGTTTACTTGTTATTTGTGAAATCCTAGCTCCACCCCTACTTATTATGAATAGCAATATGCAAGAGAAATGAATTATTTTAGTGCCTGTGTAAGTGATTTTTGGAAACTTTTAAGGAATTTTGAATTTTTTAGAAAATGTGTGGGTGAAAGTGATTGAAAAATGAGTAAAGTAGTGAGTCTCAATAAAAATGTGTAATTGAAAATGAATTTGAAATGGGGAAAATGAAAAAATTGATAGGAGGAAACAAGCTCTAGGCTCAATGAAAGTAGTTATGGGAAAGGTGGTAGAGAGTTTGGCAAAAGAATAGGCAGAGGGAAAAAAAAGGTCAACTCATCTGAACAGAAGTTTGCCAATTAGCCAAGAACAGCGTAACATTCACTGAATACCATGGAAAGAAAATCATGCATCAGTGGAGCAACTTGAACCAAAATTGCTGCAGCCACCGTGATTGAAAGTGTATGCAATCATATTCTACTAAAAGCTTACATTCAACTTTTTTTTCCCTATACATTAATTTGCATCTTTCGAAAGACGGTGAAGAATGGAGTCATCTAACCAATGACAGGTTTTCTAATGAGAGATCCGAAGTGCCGAAATTACGATGCTTTCCATCAGCTACATTGATCAAGTGGAAGCCTTCACCAGGAAGCTGGTTGATCAGAAGAGTTTCCAATTGGCAAGCAATGCTCTTCCCGGGTACCAAGAAATAGAGGAATGAGGCATTCTGCATTCCCTCCTTGGAGCGATGTGCACGGATTCGACCCTCAAGATCATCAGTCTGAAGTTAAAAGTTGAATGAAAGTCACAAGTTACATGAAATGGAGAAATAAAATGTCAAAATTTTTCATTACCCAATTTAGCCCTTGTTTGGTTTTGATTAAAATCATATTTTAATCTCAAGTCAAAGTCAACAATTAATTTTAATCACATTTTATGGGACCCACAGCTTTTCAACCACATATCTCATCAACTTTTATCAAAATCTACTAAAAGTCTGATTTTAATCTATACAAAACAGGGGCTTAATTTACGAAACGTAAGATAAAGGAAAGAAAAATACCTCTCCAACATAGAGATTTCTGTCAGGTCTAAGAATCACGTACACAGTTGAATTGCCAATAGTAGATGGAGGCGGTTGTTCCCGGGCAGCAACTAGAACACATTTCATTGCTGGAAGCTCTAATGCATTCTTCTTTTGGTAAAGCTCAGTTAGCCATTTATGACAGATGCTAATTACAGCATTCTCTACTTCCACACGCAATTTTTCCACTGGATACAATGACTTGGTCAGCGGACGCACAGCTTTTTCTGCATCATCACTTTGTTTTTCAGTAGCTTTATCAGATATATGAACATCTGCAGAAGCAGTTAAGTGCTTTGTTTTTGGCTGATAAGTTCGTAATGGATCTTTTGCATAAACTGAATGATACAATTCCTCAGCTCTTTGAATTAATGGTTCAGGAATCCCTTCTCTCTGAGCTGTTTCAAATGCCAGGCTCTCTTTGCAAATCCCGTCAATCAATTTCCATGTTGGTATAGTTTGACCATCAATACATTCTGTTCCCATAGCTTTATAAACAGCATTCTTCGTTCTCAATGGCAAATCAAAAATCCCATGTAAATGGGTAGACACAATACCCAGGCAACCCACTGCATCAAGAGTTTCAATTACGCTGCCAGCAATACATGTCCCTTTTGCTGTTTCTGTCCCTCTGCAAATTTCATCTATAAGCACGAGACTGTTTGAAGTGGATCCCATGATAATAGATCGAATCTCTGACATTTCAATCTGAGATATCAATATCAATATGAAGATAAAGATAGCGTAAATATTTCATAATGGTATATTATCATGCAAACAAAGTTTGAATCTATCTGTCAATCAAATGTGGACTCACTGACATCAACATCAACTATCTATTTGACATCATGAAGGAACAAGCAGAGCTGATACCTCAACAAATGGGTATTTGACTGCAGCCCCGTCTCAACCTCATTTTTGTGAAAATCTAGATTGCAGCAATTAGCATGTCTATACACTCCATCGCTTGAGCACACCAAATTAAAAACGAAATAAAAGATGTAGAACCAAAAACCAAAAGTTTATTATGAATATTTAATATTTAAATTTGATTATTATATGTCCCCACCATAAAAATTAGGCTTGACATTGCAACTGTGACAACATTTTGCATTCTTCCTAATGGCTGTAACACTACTACTATATGGAAAAGGTGTACTGTCCTAACAAACAAAAGAAGGTAAACAATCGTGACAAAACTGCCCAATGTGTAATTAGGTAAATAGCAACATGTTAGGATTCAGCAGCTACATCTGATGCTCCAAAAGATACATTCAAGTAACGTAGAATCGTATTTCGTGAACAAATACAGTGTCCATATGTGCAAAATGTGCACATTCTATCTGCTTGTATTGCTTTATATATTCCGTATAGGAAATAAAACAAAATCATTGGTATTAAGTTGCAAGGCAGATCTTAACCTGAAATGAGCTCTTTCCATCAGCGGGGCTATCATAAGATTTCATGTGCAACATAATGGAATCAAAATGAGGAATAATAGCTGATTCTGCAGGCACCATAAATCCACATATTCCAAGTAATGCAGCAGCACAAATTGATCGCAGCAAGCTCGATTTTCCACCTCCATTTGGCCCCGTCAAGAGATATAGCGATTTCATATCAACTGTGTTCCGTATGGCACTAACATGAGCTGCATCAAACCAGTAAGGAGATAGGCCCGTTATCTTCATCCCATCAGCATCTTTGTCCTGCATTTGTTCCACATTCATCCTTTCAGATTTGACTGAACAGTAATAAAGTGAACAATTACGGTCCATGATCATATGGCCCTTATATTTTTGAGGAACCCATCAAAATCTTCATCACCTAAGAAACTGACACAAGACGCCCTTGGGAGTTTATAGCTTTAAAGAAATTGATGATATTGGTGGGTAAAATCCACGACATGTAATCTACCCAATTTTTAATATCAAAGGTCCAGCAGCAATCTCCACAAATATCAAACCCAAGCACGATTATATTCAACATGAACTAGATCAAGCCTAAATCAAGCCTCATTCTTCATGAAGCTTATATGTTTGAAGTTGAAAATATAAAAAGAACATTGATACCCAAGTAGAATCTACAATGCTACTTCGGCCTAAATCTTTTACATTCATTGTTTCTTTATAGTCATCTTAGAGGTTTTAAGTTGGTTAAAGATGATGTTTAAGCCTTTGTTGGTAAAAGTTTTTTGTTTATAAAAAAAATGTGATGTTTTCGAAATAAAATATGTGGTTGAATAGTGATTTGGGGAAATGTGTGATTAAAAAGTGGTTTGAGAAGACGTGAATTTTATGAACTTGTTGATAAACAAATTACCAAATAGAGGCTAAGTCTGAAACCAATAGCCAGGATTGAGAAAATTGAGGAATAGGGATTCCCTCCTCAAAAAAGGCTTTCCAAGAACTATGCAAGGCAAGGTTGTGATTAGCTTTAATATTTTCAACAATTTGTATACATGGAACACAAAACCCCAAAAAGAACGTACAACCTTGATAGAAATCAGTTAAAGTAAACTATATTCCAGTTAAATAGTAACTTAGTAATTGGTGTTGACATAAACTACCTTAAATCCGTGACATCGATTGAGAGTTGGGAAAACCCATTTTCTTCTCCTCCCTTCACTAGACAAAATACAAAGTACACGTTTCAGAAATTCATTTCAGATCAGGAGGAAGCGGTATTAAAAAAAATTAAAAAAGAAATATCACAAGTACAAGGGACCCCATGTCCTTGGCATATAGGATTTGTAAAATTCTGTGGCTTATTATCATTCTTGAAGACCTTAAAATCACGTGGTAAGTACTAACAGAACTTCAATGAGATGACAAGCCTACTATTAGTCTCTCCCATAATACAGTTTAGCATCATCGGACTAAGCATGCGGAAGTGGATGGATATTTAAAGAAAAGATGTTGACTGATATGAACTCCATATGCTTCAATAAACGGATAACATCCACCAACCACATTTAAGTGGTTAGAGGGATTAAAAGAAAAATTGCCTATGTCAGCATATCGACGCTGTATAGTATTGTGTACCTATCATTCTTCTGATCAATAAGAAAAATAAAATATTCCCCTGAATAATACAAAAGAAAGAGCAAAAAGGCACTTAAATGCAACCTCACGTGGCCAAATAATGCCTTTGCAATGACAAGCAACATGGATGCAAAAACTAGGATATTGATCTTTGTTTGTAGCTCAGTAGAAAGTTCCCTTAACAATTCCAACACCTTTGTTTTTGCCTTCTCACCAGCCACGTGATACCTGAAAACGGAATGGAAGTATATGCTACAATTAAATAAAAGGAAATTAACAAAATATTTGAAATGAATTCCATTGCAACATTCAATAATAAAAGTACCTTGCTAATGCTTCCTCCACCTTTAATGTGGTGTACCATTCTTCTCCAACTTTTTTACCTTTCGAATCCAGAGCAGGTTTGAGCTGTTTAATTTGTTCTTCTCCAGCTGTACCAGCCCAAACAGAAGGTACAAAGCGTTTTCCCTTGAACCATACAGCTTCATTCTCACGAGAATATAATATCTCTCCCTTGGGTCCACCAAGTGCAGCAGTTGTAGCTTTGATTCTTGAAAGTACAGGAAGGAAATCTTCTTTGACCTAGAAAGTTGACATCCTCTTTAAACATTCACTTATTGATTGTGTCATATGGTAAAATCACAAGGTCCCCAGCTGTGAGGGTGAATAAAACTTAAAATTTGATGTTGAGAGCATAAAATTCCAGGATCTGGTTATTTCAGTTCCAAATGCTGCAGGTGCCTTCCTCTATAAAGCAAAATATTGAACCTCTGATCTAAAAGTTTAAAATGTTAAAATAGGGTCACATATATATTATTTAAATTTTGCTTTCCACGCACCCCCTCACGTGTAGGTGGGATTCATGTTTTCCCATCAAAGCCTAGCATATGCACTGTGCATAATTTCATCAAATGGATGGTTGCAAGGCTTGAGTTCAGGACCTTTGTCTTACTTTCGCGTGCTCTGATAGCATGTTGATCCACTTGATCTAAAAGCTTAAACTATTAGATAGAATATAAATGACATAACCTTTAAATGAAACTTAAGAAATTGGCTAAGAATTTTACTTTATACATTTATAAATCTCTAATTGAGATTCTATTAAACATATGAAACTATGCTAGGATCTCATACTTCATGTTAGTAATTTACAATCTTTCCAAATTCAAAAGTTTATTTTCTTAAACATTTAAATTTAAACCTTTATAACCTTCATCTTTTCCAGAAGAAAAGAAATGCGAGAGGCTTGTTAAATAAATGAGACGATTCACCAAATTATAATTGGACTGTGTGAGCCTCTATTGTAATTTTTCTAAGAACAAAGGAATTGAAGCATATATTGGAACCCAGTTCAAAGGTCTAACAGGCAAACCTCTAATAGCAGCTTTAAAATAAACATTTGACTACACTTTTCTCAATCCTTATCTATAAAGATATTCAGTCTCTGTTGCAAAATTTACAGGACATCAGAGACAAATTAGCACAAATTACAGAACAGCAGAGGGAAATTTGAGTTATCATGAGCACCATGTATATGTAATTTTCATATGCCACGTACAATCACAAGAGATGAACGAGACTACTATTACTTCGTATGAACTATGAAAGACTTACAGCTATAGATAAGGCCTTTGATGGACGAGACTACTATTACTTCGTATGACCTATGAAAGACTTACAGCTATAGATAAGGCCTTTGCTGCTTCATCCACTTCTGCAAATTCTTCCTCTAAATGAATCCTCTTGATGCGACCTTTCCATGATGACTCCATATCTTCAAAAAACTCGCTTGGTATTGCAGGATAGGAGCTCATCTTCTGATCTTTTTCACCTTCTAAAGAGATTATTTCACCAATTCTACAAGATACAGACTTGCATTCCTTCACCTGAGAGTAAGAAGATCAAGTGACATTAGACCCATTAATCGATTTCTACTCAAAGACATATAAAGTGTAAAGTGTCAACGAGCTGTGGGAAAAAGTGAAACATCTTATTATTTCCTTTTAGCACGTGATGAGTTTGAATAAAGAACGGAGAGCAATTATACATAGAGATTTACTCACTAATGTCTCCAATTCAACTTTCAATCCAGTAGCCATCCAAGTAGGATCCATTAATAAATTCAGGATTGCATTGAGCTCCTGACTTCTGTACATTTGCAGTATGTCATCAAGCAAGTTTTTAATTTTGCAAAACTCAATGTGATTGACCTCTTTCAACTCAAGCAACTTCACAAGCTGAAGATGGACAAGAACACCGACAAAAAATTACAGCCATGCATCAGAGAGGCTGAAACAGTTACAAAGATAAAGAACAGACAAAAATAGTGTCATAAACATTAATTAAGTACTAAAAAAGAAAAACTGCCAGGCGTAGTACATATAAGACTACTGACAAAAAATGACCGTAGAGAATAGTTATTCATCTAAGATATTGAAAATCTGACTCACTTCCAGAGTAGAAGATTAAATGGCATTCACCAAACTGAACTTGACTAGCCATCTTCATGACCATATTTAATCATAATGCAATCAACAGTCATCCTCATATCTATACATACATACATACATACATACATACATACATTTCCAGAAGTCTGAGTGGATATTGCAGTACTCGAGTTTAAAATTTGAAGTCCCCAACTCATTTAAAAGCAGTCACTCGTAGAACCCCAGAATGGGGCATGTTCAGAATAAATTTAGAACCATTATTAACATATTCACATGAAATTGATTGTGCAATGGGTTTGGTTAAGGCAACAATTTCCTTACCACAACTTTACTTTATTGTCAACCTTGTGTTCCGACTATTATATTTTTCATAGTTTTCTTTACAGTTAGCGAGCAAACATATGGGAGACAATGCGAGTCATCTGAAAATATACTAGGTAACTCAATCCAGATTTAGCTTCATGCCAGTAACTCAGTAGTTGACAGCAAATTTTTATTCAGCTTCAAAGAAATCAGGATTACTAATAAAATAATTAAGAAATGAACAACTATTTCAGAGGATATGATCCGAATCAAAAATGATTTATCAGTTCGCGAGATTTAAAACTAACTAAAGTGGTTGTGAAAAGAAATTCCAAAGATTAAAATAAATTAGCACCATCTTTTCCTGACTAGAGAAATATAAAAATTACTAGAAGAAAAACCGAGTTTCTTTCTCTTAAACTTGGGCAGGAAACTTAGGTGGCATTCTATTTGTATTTTATTTTGTATCTTCACTTTCGAAAATGCTTTATGTTTCATGTTTTTATTTTTGTTTTTAAATTTGCTGAAAACGGGTTTAGTTTGTCATTTTTGAAAACTGTTTTTGAAAATGAAAAGCTAGAAAACACGTTCTGTTTGAAATTTTGCAGAATACTATTTAAACTATTTTTAATTAATTTACTTGCAGAATACTACTGCTCAAACTCAAATTTTCTTTCACGGTACACTGAAAACATGGTTACATATAACACACTAATGTGAGCACTAAGAGTCTATATTAACATAGCTTGATCAGGTTCGGAATTTGAGGAAGCTCTGGTTCTATTAAAATTCAGAAAATGCAAGTTCTTTCAAATTACCAGAATCTATTTATCAAGGCATTTTTTGAAATATAATAATAAGAATTTTCACTTAATTTTTTTTTGTAATGTTGATATTGAATTTAATAAAACTTTATTTATGATTAGTTTCAAGTTAGGATAATTCTAAAAAGAAAAAAAAAATTATTTAGGCTTAGTTCCAAGCTATGATAATTCTCAAAAATGATTCGATACACATTAGTTCCTAACTATAAAAGCCCATTACTTTAGTACATATATACATATATTCTAACTCTTCCCCTTAAATTGGTAAATAGATGTCACACATGCCCAACTTGGATAGTGATATATGGAATGAGTCACTAGCAATTTCATGCGCCATTATATCAACCAGTTGATCTGCACTCTTAATGTGTGTAACTTCTATATTTCAAGAGTCAAAGTTATCTATGATGCAATTTCTATCTAGCTCAATCTGCTTTGTTAGATAATGTTGTATCGGGTTATTTGCTATTTCAGTAGTAGCTGTATTATCACATAAAAGTGACGTAGGTTTATTCAGTCCAAAACTCAATTCACTAAGAAGTATTTTTAAGCCAAGGAAGTGTAGTGGTTACATGACGTAAAGCACGGTATTCTACCTGAGCACGAGATACCACCTATTGTTTCTTGCTCCTCCAAGTAACCAAGTTTTCTCCAACTAGTGATACATATCCAAACGTAGATTTCTTATCCAATCTTGATTCGACAAATTCAAAATCAGTGTAACCCACAATATCAAGATGTCCATGCTTAGAGAACAAAATACCCTTGCCTGGAGAGGATTTCAAATGTGTCAAGATGAGATTTACTGAGTTCATATGTTGGTCGATCTTGTGTGTAAGATAAATCAAAATTTTCACCAGCATTTGATATCTCTCTTTGTTGGGATTTGATCAAGGTAGATAAATAGGTCATGGTTCACATCAATAAGTGTGTCGATAGGCTGAGAAGTAGACATCCTAGTTTCAACCAAAAGATCTAGTACATAATTCCGTTGAGAGAGAGAGAGAGACCTCAATACCCAAGAAGTACTGTAAAGTACTCGAATCCTTCATTTCGAACTCTTTAGCTAGAAAGTTTTGAAGTTTCTCAATTTCATTTCGGTTACTCCTAGTAGCAATCATATCATCGACATACACAATAACTAATGTGATATCCCGACCTCTTTCTTATAAAACAAAGTGTGAATTGCCAAGACATTTTTGAAACGAAACTTTTTCATTAGGCAACTGAACCTACCAAACCAACTCCCCTTCAATTTCAAAGTTCTCCAGTCCTCCAAAAATCCATAACCTCTTTTCTTCTAACCACCTTACTATTAATCTCTCTCTAAAGAGGTTTTCTTCTAACCACCTTACTATTAATCTCCCTCTAAAGAGGAACCAAGGATACATCTCCAGAAAAGGACTTACTCATAGAATCAAACATCCATATAGACATAACCCTTTTGAAATTTGGAGTAACTAAGAAAGATACATTAAAGGTAGGAAGATCAAGTTCATCTTTAAGGTGAGAGTAAACATGAACATAGCATAGAACCAAAGACCTTAGGTTAGTTATTTAATGCAGAAGAAATAAAGTGAAATTGTAATATCACCCTCTAAGGTGTTTGATAGGTAATGCTATGCACAAGCATCTAATTAATAAGATAACGGTTGAGACAGCTTCAACCCAAAAACGTTTAGAAACACGCATAGTCAAGCATAATACCCAGGCTACCTTAAGAATATGCCAATTTTTATGCTTTGCTATGCCGTCCTGCTGTGGTGTATAAGTACATGTTGTTTGGAGAAGAATACCATGGGAAGTGAAGAAATTCGCAAGAGAATAATTCACAAACTCATGACCGTTGTCAAAATGAAACACCTGAACTTGTGTATGAAACTATATGACGACCATTTTTTAGCATAGGGAATGACTGACAAAACATTACTTTTACCCTTTAAAAAATAAATCCAATAGACCCAGCTACAGTCATCAATCAACGAAACAAAATATCAATGACCAAAAGCAGGTGAAATAGAAAAAGGACCCCAAACATTAGAACGAACACAAGCAAAAGTAACATGACTTCTATGAAAACCGGTTTTAAAGGGAACATGATAATTTTTTGTAATACATTGTTCACACCGTATACTAGAGTTAAAATATTTTGAAACAACTTGGGGAACATATGTTCCATATAGGAAAATAAGGGATGACCTAGCCTACAATGCCACTGAAGAATTTTATTTCTAACGATTGAGTGACTAGCTACTTGAAATCCACGACCACTATCAGTTTACAAAACTCTACTCCCCTGCAAAACATAAGACATCCATTTTTTCTACCAATGTCAATCGTCATCTTCGTTCGATTATTCTGAAATATGCAATGAGAGGACGAAAAAGTTACGGAATAGCCAAGAACTTTGTAATTCTATTGATAGAGAGAAGATTAGTGGAAAAATAGGTGCTAATAAAATAGAGAACAAAGAGAGTGTTAGTGAAACTGAGACATTCCTAGCCCCAGTGATTAGTATAGAAGTTTCATTAGCAACCTGAATAGACTTACAAGTGGAGTAGTTAGAGAATCAATTGTGGAAGAAGTATACGTGAAATGATCAGTAGCTCCAGAGTCGATAACCCAAGTCTTAGACCCAGTAGAAGTTAATGTTAAACCAAAATTACCATAGGAGACATTCGAGCTATATGAGAGGCATATAACGAACAGGAGTCATTGAGAGCAGTCTGAGCGGGTTTCCTATTTCTACTTATAGTTTGCTTAAGTTTGTTCCACATCTAATACCAATGTTCCTTCCAATACTTATCCACAATGTGTCTGGTGCCATGAATGAATTAATATAACTCAGAGATGGCAAAAAAATTCGATCTGATCCGAAAAACTCTCGATCCGGATTTGAATCAGGGGTGATCCGATCCGATCCGCGATCCGTCTTATTTTGTAAAAGATTTAATAAACTTTGTAACAAATTAATTATTAAATCTAAAAATATATAATCTTTTATTGAATTTGACACAAAATCTCTAATTTTCTATATATGTATTGTTTTGTTGCAAGAATCAAATATTATGTTAGTTGTTTTATGAATTATATATTAACTTGTTTATCGATAACAGAAATAGATAATGAAAATTTCTTAATATTTGTTCCAATCCAATCTGAACCCGACCCGATCCGAAATTTTTACTGTTTGATCCGATCCAATCCAAACTCTCGTGGAGCAGATTTAGATCGGCACCGATTCACCTCGATCCGCTCCATTGCCATCATTAGACTCAATAGGCAGGATAAAAGTCATCGAACGAGATAAAAGAATGGTTCAATATGCATTAGTCCCTAACTATAAAAGCCCATTACTTTAGTGTACATATACATATATTCTAATACTTTAGTACATATAATACAATATTTTCTAACTCTTCCAAACAAAATTACTTGCGAGTACAACCCACTTTTAATAATCAAACTAATTGGCAACAAAATTATCTCGAAGCTGATTTTGCAACAAAATGGATGATATTATTATACAATTGGCAATAAATTTATAGTGAGAAAGACATTTGACCCTTTAAGCGAGAAAATATTGAGAAAAGAATCAACGTAGACAGCTTTAGTTACAAATACCAGGTAAAGGAACCTGACCTTGGTTGAAGGAACACACGTAAATTCAGGAATGGAGCATGTTATATTGCTCATAAGTTTGCATGCTTCTGCAGATAGAAAAAAATCTTAGCAAGCACTACAGAAAAATAAATACTGATAATACAAATGAAAGAATTAAGCAAACTCATGTATGTGTAAAGTGAACATAGCGCCGAAAAGTTTTCTTAAATTGCAAGTGGAGCCTAGGCACCTTATATTTGTTCACATTTAGTTGATAGTTTTTTTGTTTAATTTGGTTGCAACTCTATAATTGAGTTCATGAATGACCTATCATCATTATGATTTGAAATACTATTTGAGGCTTTGCCTCAAATACTGCCTCATGTGAGGTTATCATAAAATGCATCAACCTCACACCTTGTATGTCATTTTTTGGTGAGGCTTCCGCCTCAAACCTGAGCCTCGAGCCAATAAAGGTGCTTCGAAGTTTTTCTTGCATTTTTCAAACATTATTTATTGACCTTAGTTTTTTGAGTTATTTCTTTATAATCTAACATTTATATGAGTTCCTTTTTTTTTTACCCATATGGAAGAAAAGTGGTAGGAGAATGCACTTGCAATTGGAGGATGATGATAAAGAATGAAGAGAAACTTGTATGATGTAACTGATTCCTTTAAAGAGTAGTGATGATATAAGAGAATTTTGAGCTGTCTCCATTTTTAATAATAGGACGGGAAATGTTGTTCTAGTTGCGGAGTGGTGAGTAACACGTGAGAACCTACCTTAGGAAGGGGCACAAGCAAAGATTAACCAATGCGGAAAGGATGATTCATTCAGGTCGATATGAGTCCAACTACATTGAGAGTCCATGTTGTACATTTGAAAGAGATTGACCTCCTTGCTTTTATTATTATGATGATTGTTAGATGATTACTAATTTGAACAATTATTATGTTCTATTTTTTTATCCATTTTATGTTGGTTTGCTAGTTAGATTTTTAATATGTTAATCAGGGTTCGTTTAAGCTCTATCTTTTAGGAAGAATAAATTTTGTAATGGTGACTTTTTAGACTTTTGATTAAAAAGTGGGGAAAAAATTGATTTGTGTAAAATTATTTTATTAGGAGAACGTGTAGTTGAAAATGATTTTGGGTAAAAATGATTTTTTGAAGAATGTGGTTCAAACAAGAGCTTAGTTTCATTATGATCCTTTATTTAAAAAAATAAAAATAAAAGGTTTATGGTATATTACAAGCATATTTTGTACTTTTATATTCTTTTGAATTCATTTTTTTTTCTATATTGAGGCCTTGCCTTGTCTTACAGCTACCCGATTAAGCATTTTTAAAAATTGATCATCATCAATGTAACAAGAGTCAAAATCCCCCATTGACCAATGATTACATGCCATATCATGGGAAAACAAATGTCCGATAATGAAAGGACAGAAATTCGTGTAGGTATAGAGTCAGCCTTAGTCACAAGTGACAAGCAGTCGAAGCTTGGCAACAGCAGAGAAGTGTTCACCAAGCACGAAAAGGGAGGGAGGCAATTGACATAAATCCATGAAAGTAAAAGTCTCCTTTTCTCCTTCTCGAATATAAGACCCAAGATAATTAAGTTTCTGATTACTTGTCAAAAATAAAGTTCTAATAAAAATATAAGAACAAAAAATACACAAACATATCAAGGACGAGAGTATCAGGATTCATGTTCTGCTCTAAACATAAAATAAGCATGTAAACAGTATGAAAGGTATAAGTAAACACTGAATGCAGATTACAACTATGAACCTAATACATGTCAATTATTTGATTCCTTTGGGGTATTTGATTTTGCATAGTTCCTTAAGCATCCAGAGGACGAAATGTTCTTAATCAGCAAGAAAATAAAGAATATGGCAAAAACCATTACAACTTTACAATCCCTTGTTGGAGAAAACCAATTCTCAGTTATTCCTTGGATTAGAATTATACACAAATATATATAGATTAGTTGCCTAAGACGACTGTGATTCTAAAATACTTACAGCTATAATAAACTCTCTTATAATTAGTAATTGACTAATCTGAACACTAATTGCTAGGAATATACATGGTCATCGAATAAAAAACAATCAGACCTGTAGAATTAAAAAATTGTGCTAATTTCCAATGCCTTTCACATAATTTTGGAAACTTGAGCAGCAATATTGAATGTATTTTCATCCTTTTGAGTTACACGAGATTTACTAACAAATCATGAAGCCAAACAAAATGGCACTACGTAATAACAATGTATGAACAATAAACCCCAAAACTCTCTTAACATATATTCATTTAACACTTGAGAAGAATTATAATAACATTAATGCTTTAAATCAGCTTCTCATGTCCGTTACATCCTATCACCAATGATGATCAACATAAATATGAAACATGACAATACATAATCAAAGAGAACACCACGGGCATATAACTATAAAATATCTGGCTCATAACAGCAAAGAATAGAACATTTTGTTCATTACATGATAACTGATACCACCACATATGACTAGAAAGTGGTAGTCACTACAGATGCAATGTGAGTATACATAACATTGCATATACTGATACACACAAATTACCTTGAATTGTTGATGCAATATCATACGCAGGAGGGTTCAGCAGAAGATCTCTAACATACCTATGCGAACAGCAAACAAAAAGTAAAGAAATTTAAGAAAAGGCGTAACTAGCTTATCAATAACCAAAACTAATATTGAGGAACTTTATGCATGAACAAATTAAGTATCAGAAGGAGAAGAAAAAAAAATTTACGCAATGAAATAAGTGAACTTATGAACCAGAAGACAGGAAGGCAGAGGAAGATGTTATTTCTGTTATGCTATCAGAGGAAATATCCCATAGAACGATTTAGAGAAGCTGAATGAGCACTCACAAATTTAAGGTTCATATGTGCATTTCCCAAGAAATAAGCAAGCTCAGGTAAGCTTACATCAATAAAATTACATTTGATAATGTAAAGTCCCAAAATATTTTCCTAAAGCAAAATTTATTTTCTTTATATGCTATATTATACAAGCCTTGAAAGTTAGGGACTAAAGTAGTAAACATATTAAATTTCATTTAATTTACCATATACATAAGTTTTTATGGGATATAGATAAATATATCAATATTGGGCTCGTTGGATAGCTTGTAATTAATAATGTATATTAGGCTCGAGAAAAAGTTGATTCGGATTAACGAAGCCTAATTTATCGAAGTTTAAAGAAGTTGTCTATTAATGTTATTTTATTAATTTTGTTTGAGTTACGAATCAATGGTTAGTCATTCCACGGCCACGTGTGTACTTGATGGAGGTGAAGTTGGTATTGATTTGGATAGATACTAATAGTATGGGAATTCTGACTTCCATATACTTCTATTCCGCTTAAAACTCAGCGTAACTGTGATTATCACTAATTAATATCCCACGACTCATGATCTCGGGCAAAACAAATTTTAGTCACAGAAAAGAATTTTTTTTTTTTAGACGAACTTCTGCCCCAAATCAAGTATACGCTTTTGCACAGAAATTTAAGAAAAAAAGAATTGGAACATGCTGAGTATGAATCATATTTTCTTTCAAAGGCTTAAGGTAGGATAACGAGGTGCAGTTGATTTTATCCCGTTTAAATTATTTTTCCATGTTAATTTATCATACTTATGAAAGTTAATGATATGATATGATATAATGTTTATGGCCATCCGGTACCAAAGACATGATATGATTGAGCTCTTACCGGTTTTCTAAAGATATGATGACAGTATGATATTCTTGGCACATGTGTTTGATATTTTATTCAGGATAGCACCATGATTTTTGTGTCCTACTGAGTATTCTATATACTCACCCCTACTATTTTACAAATTAGAACGGGTCGTTGATTGGAGGTTGATGCGGTGGTGTCGAGATGTCAGGATCTATGGATTTCAATAATTAAATCCGGCGTGATTTTTGATTGAATAATTTTATTTCCAGCAGTATTTTATTTTATTCAAGTTATGGATTTGTCTTATTTATTTGAGATTTTAAAATTGGAACAAAGATTTAATTACTATGTCTACAATGTTAAAAATAAAATATTATAGGACGTCAATTTCGAACAGTAGTTCAATTTTTCTTTTCTTTTTTTGTCCTGCTTTACTTTTATGGATAAAATATCTTGGACTCACTATTTGGTTGTGGTTGTTGTTGAAAAAAAAAGAAAAGGAAAAGTATTAGAATTTCAATGGTTATTGTTTCAAAATGATTAGTATGGTGGCAGAGAGTTTAAAGTATAATATATAGGTTCGTTACTGTTGAAATGTTGTATTAATATTGTAAGGACCAAGATGGTTGTTTAGAATAGTGTAGGGACTAGTAGGCAATTATGTGTTTTAGGTTTTCTATTTATACCTTACTTTGTAACACTTCCATTATCAAGTAATACAAGAATATTTCATCTTCATATTTCTACATGGTATCAGAGCGAGTATCGATCTTGGCCTAGGTTTCCGGTGAAATTCCGTTCTCCGGCGAGCGGCCACCGCCGCTCGTCCGGCCAAGTTATTTTTTATTTTATTATATTTTTTGTCAATCCTCATTCCTCACTGGTTATATTCTTCTTCCTTCTTCTCCAATCTCTTTTATAATGTCTGTTAATCCGGGACTTAATGCTCTCTGCTAGCGGTATACTGTTCTTCCCTGTTGCCGAGGAAGAAGAGAAGCAGAAAAGAGAAAAGAGAGATATCCAGGGAGGACCTTAGGGACGGAAGGCTGGTGACAGCAGCCAAGTTCTTACTGCTAGGGGATAGAAAGATAGGAGAGAAAACCAAACAGCCGGAAGACAAGGCAGGGTGACAGGCTGCCTACTACCGAAGCTGGTGGTTTACATCACCGGTTGACATTGCTGCCTGCTAATACCTGCTTGCTTAGAGACTGATTTCTGTTATTGCCATTGTTGGTTTACTGCCTGAAACAACGCTGTTGGAAGTGCTGGTGCAAGGCTTGTGACAGCAGCCTATTCACTGAAGTTGCTGGATAACAGAGTCTGGTGCTGCTGAGGAATGAATTGAAGCTGGTGGAACTAATTTTGATGCTGCCTGAGACGACTGCTGGTGCAACAGCTGGATTGCTATTGGTGATGCAACTGAACAACAGAGGCTTCAGCTGGAGGAGAGTTTCTACTGCTGGACGAGGCTGCTGGTTCGAAGCTGAGGGCAGAGATAAGCAGCCTGTTGCCAGGAGGAAAGACAGCAGCTGGCTGCGGTGTATTTTTGTTGAGAGGAAGAAAAAAAAAAATTCCGGCAATCCGGCGGCGGCAGCGGTGGTCGCCGGCAATGGCGGCGACCTCCGGCGATTGCGGCGCCGGACCTCCGGCGATGGCGGCTGGCTGAAATATTTAGGGTTAGGGTTTGGAGATAAATGAGGTTATTTGGTTTTATTTGTTGACTGGGCCTTGCATGTGGGCCTTATTTGCTGGTTATGATTTGAAGAGAATTTGGGGCTTTAAGATTTGAGATTGGGCTGGTATTTGGAGATCTGGGCCCTTTATTTATATTGGAGATGGGCTTAGATTATTTGGTTTGAGCCTTGCATATGGACCTTTATGGATTGGAAAGATTGGGTTATTTATTGGTCTTGGTTTGGACCATTATTGGGCTATCACATGATAGTTTTCAAGTTATTTTTACATCTTAATCTTATATTTTCCAATAGTTTTATCCAGCTCCTCAACCTTCTCAAAAGTGCAAATTGGTCCTTCAACTTTTCAAATATTACATTTCAGCCCTTCAACTTCCAAAATTCACAATTCAGCCCATTATCTTTTTATTTTATCAGTTTTAGTCCCTCTACTTTTTGGAAGTTCATTTTCAGTCTTGAACTTTCAATATTTTCATTTTGGTCCTTGATTTTTCAGAATTTGCATTTCAGTTCCTGATCTTTCATTTTGTGCAATTCAGCCCCTAACTTTTCAATTTCACTATCTTTCTTGGTGTCTTTTTGTTAGCCTTTTATTCGTAAGATCAGTTCCTTTATTAGGTCGACCTGGTGATCGCCTCTTGACTGGTTTACGTCTCTTTATGTTGGCTTTCCTTTGTGTCCGGAGTAAGGATTTTCCGTTGTTTACGGGTTGTGGATTTTAATGTATCCAAGTTGATCCTTCGTTATGGCATCGTCCAAGAAGACTATTGAAATTGGAAGAAGGGGGAGCACTTTGTTATTTACTTGAAGTTGTTGTTCAAGTTTGTTGTTTACATTATTTTCAAGTTGATGTTTATCTATGCATCAACTTGAGGGGGAGTGTTGAAATGTTGTATTAATATTGTAAGGACCAAGATGGTTGTTTAGAATAGTGTAGGGACTAGTAGGCAATTATGTGTTTTAGGTTTTCTATTTATACCTTACTTTGTAACACTTTCATTATCAAGTAATACAAGAATATTTCATCTTCATATTTCTACAGTTACTAATAGTTGGACTAGTGAATGATTTTTACGTATATGTGCTTGTCCCATGCGTGTGGATTTCTGTTTAATTTGAGAATATTAAGTTTTTTTTTCATATGGGGGACCATTTGATCGTTACTTAACAGAGGCTAATGTAAAATTTATTATGTTTAAATTATTTAATGGGAATTAGGACTATGTTTCATAAATAGCTTATAATAGCAGTTATTATTATTATAGTAAAATGGTTCTTACATCCGATAAAATTTGTAACTGGATTCAATCGTTGATTAAATTCTTTTTATTAGTATTTATTTATTTATTTATTTATTTATTTTAAAGGAAGCTTTTGTAACGATTCGATTTCTATTAGAATTTGGGTCGTTACAGACAATCACTAGCAAACCTTGGAAAATGGTATTCCTATGAAGTTCCTTAGTAGTTCTAGTCTTGGACTTAAAGACTAGAAAATGTGATTTAACAAATATGTTTTAAGTTAATCCACCAAGTTATTTCTACCAGCAACCAACACATCCTCACCTTTTTATTGGCAAATTATAGCCTTGTCTTAAGAAGAAGACAAACAGGACAAAATCAAAAATAATTTATAACATTTGTTCCCTTCTATTTCTCTAGTTTACTCTACTGGTCTGACCAACAAACCTTACAAATGAAATTCATTCCTAAATTGCCAAAAACATAAATGCATCATCACTATTTTTTTATTTTTTTTTTGGGCATCATATAGAGTCAAAGTGAACTCAGTTCAATTTTACTAATTCTTAAGACCTAGACCATAGCACAATGTCAAATGGAAACCTTGTACCGTTTCCCGATGATGCACTGACACGTACACGTGTATTTGACACGTCGACATGCAATTATTCTAAAAAGTACCGACACGACACGTTGTTTATATGTTAATTGAAATCTTTAAGAAAGTTATTTACATAATATAAATTTAGTTTTATACTTGTTATTTATTTATTTATTTATTTATTTATTTTTATTTTTATTTTTATTTTTTTTTGGAAATCTTTTAACTTTGAGTACCTATTTGTTATTTAATAATAATTTTGAGTTAAAAAATATATGATTTCTCACATAAAGAAAGAGGAATGATCATAAAAGAGTGTTGGAGGAGTGTCATATCCGACACGAGTCGGACACACAACCCTAATTGAAGTGTCGTTGCAGTAAAGCTATTTCCGTTTCAAACTAACTCAAAAGAACACTTGGAAGGAAAAAGAAGAGAAATGGGAAGAGAACATGTCAAAATAAGTTGGAGAGTAGGTATAGCAAAAATATTCGATCCGATCTAATCAGAACCCAATAGATACCCAATCCAAATGGAACGACAATTATACGATCCATGGACGAAGCGGATCGGGACGAAAATTTCCCCCATTCGCAGACCACGAGATAGATACAAATCAGATTGGCCCCAATCCGTATCCGCCCAGCTTTACTAAAAAAGTAATAATAATTAAAAACCTAAATTTAATTAACTAAAATCTCTAAAAAATTAAAAATAAATAAAACTTAAACGGGGTGACAAACATATCGAATGGCCAATCCTCCCACACGAATTTTATCCGCCTCAAAAAATTGGCGGATCGCGAGGCGGATATAGATCGGACTAAATTTTCGCAAAGCAAATACGGATAATGTAGATCCGTTCCACTGCCATCACTACTGAAGAGCAATAGAGAAGATAAAAAAACCCCATTTCCATAAATTTTAATCATCTTACCATTTTTTGTAAAAGATTAATGAGCTAAAAATAAATAGCTGGAGTAGCACTGTAGCCCTGACATTTATCGGTACATGGTCAAATGCTCACCCAAAAATTATACAAAATTCAACCTACAATTCCTTTTCTTTATTTTCTACTTCTCCTGCCTTTTGTCATTGTTCCAATGCTTTGTTGTTTTTGATAATTCACGATCATATTCAGTCGAAGAGGATCTTTAGAATATTAACATACAAGCAAACTGATTGTGATTTGAGAGATCTGAGAGATTGATAAGCAAGGCTTACCAAAGAAATCAAAGTGATAATTAATTATGCGTTCCTTCAATTTATTCCAGGGGTGAGGGCGAGTATGTAGTTTGAAGGTACAATATATGCAGCTTTTCATATTTTAAAATTGTATTTGTTTTCATTCTTTCAATTTAGTGTAAATATTATTAATATGGATCTTATCTATAAAATGTCCAAGCAATTTGTGGTTGTTCCAATCACATTATTAAAATTATAACACTTAAATACAGTATAATAAGGGTTTTGAAGAACTATAGTCCAAGACAAAAGAAGACCACCAAACAAAATTTACGGTACCAGGCATTCAAAATACCAAACAACCGAAATACCCTCTCTAGAAAGCCTAACATCATGAGCAAGAACAAATACCATGAAAAAAGGAAATTACTGAAGTTTTAGAAGAAGAAAAAAGAGATATATTCAGGAAACTGAATTAATTAATTAGTCTGAAAGAAAGTACAGTTGGTGAAAAATGAATTGGTAGTTTAAAAGAAATACTGACACTTCGTGAGAAAATTATAGTGTTATAGTTCAATCACGAAAATAAGGAATTCATATCTGGATCTTATTGGTTTAGAAGTACTTATAGTGAAAGTATGAGGTAGGTGGGTGTGATGTGATGTGAACCAGCATGATGATGTTTTGTGTGTGTGTGTGTGTGTGTGTGTGTGTGTGTATAAACAAATAAATGTGTCTGTCTGTGTCTATAAATAGTCTGAAGACCCATACGAAAGTTATCACTTACAGAACAGGGAGGCCAGTACAATTCAGTGGAAGCAGCACTTTAAGCAGACATGGAATTCCTTCAGTTGGTAGAGCACCTGAAAATGACAACACGAGAAAATGAATTAGTTTAACTGACATATCACTTGATGATGCTCCCTATGATGAACGTTTTATATTATAAAATTAGGGGAAACATGCAGAGGAGGTCCACAACCTACTGAAAATCTGGAATTGAATCCCCTACCTTTTTTGGCAGTGGGGACCCAAAGTTTCAAGTTTGTAGCACCTTAGTCAGTCTACATTCATGTTGACATTCAAAGTCACGTGACCCTACATGGCCCATCGTTTGCGAGGTAGAAAGGCTGAACACTTAGTATCTAAGAAAAAAAATTTAAAAAGGGAACAAAACGGAAGGAAAAGAAAAAAGAAAGAGAAACAAAAAAAGAACCAGAACACCCCACGCCCCCATCACCCCCTCCTCATCCGACCTTGCCTATTTTTCCTCCCAATCATCACTTCTCATGCAACCCCAGCTCCCTCCCACCTGTGATGAGCAGTTTCGAGGCAGGGGTGGTAAGTGACAAAGTGCGAGCAGCATCTTGTTTCAAATTTTAATTTACTTATTTTATTTAATTGAAAATAAGAATCTAATCTTGTATTTAATAAAAATCTGACTTTTTATTAGTCAAATGGTTGGATACTCTACGCTCAGAACCCAAATGCCACAGAAATGGAAGGTTCAATGTTCAAGTGTCAAGAAATATGGTTGGCAACCTTCGATGCAATTTTCCTAAAAATATTAACAGCGTGTCTTTCAAATGCATGACCATTTTAGATGATGATATTTATCATGTATAATATTAAATTTCAAATTTTTACTTTCCAAGAACTAATAAATACAGTGCAATTTAATGCAATGACGACAAAAGTCAAGCATTTGATGTACGGAACACGGACAGTCCAAACTGTCTACAATTTTGGCTTACCAATTTGAGTGGCTGTCCCAAGGTGTAAAGGACGGGGCCTATCTTCTGAAGTAACAGTGACATTTCGGAATGTAATATCATCTTCAAGGCCATAAAGCTCTTTCACCTGAATTTGCACAAGTTAAATTGTGCCAGCAGAGATAATTACAAGCCAGGAACAATATTCTAGGTGAAAGAAATCAGATCATTATACTGCAACCTTTAACAAAAGTTCATTCACTGGATTGCCTTCGAACCATTCGAATTGTCTAGAATTACACTCTCCCCATAACAACCCACCTTCGCCAAACTCCCTCCAGCGACAAGTTCCTGCAAAAGAGCCTTTATGATTGTCAAATAACATGAATTACTAGGTACAGAAGAAGAGCAACAGCTTTATATCATATATAAAACAACTGCTATAATCAGTGTCATAGAAAGTAGGCACGTTGTTTAATACTAATAATTCTGGATATGTTTGAAATTGGTCTACGACTCTACTGAGTATACGTAGCCTTAGGTAGCTGGTACATATGGAAGAAGCCTCCAGCTTTTTCAAATGCCACAATCCAGATTACAAGCATCAGTGTTCTAGAATAAAATGATTTAACAATGCATTCTACCTGCGCTGATCATTGTATTTCGTCAAAACTGAATATCACAAGAGCCTTCTTTCTGGCAAAAAAAAAAAAAATTATATATTACATGGCTTGGGCACTTTCTCCAATTGTATCATTCCTTAAGGATTGTTAGCCACAGATTCATGAACAGAGACGATAAATGGAAACTATAATGACCCCAGAATTGTTCTGAATATCATCAATATTTTAAAGGATGAGCTGAAATCCTGTAGTCTTCAATTCTACTCGAACTTCATATAGCATCATAACTAACCCATGGATAAGTTTAATTGACCGAGCTTTAGTAGCCCTTACAGCAAATGCTAGAAAATACTAAGCTATCTGAATAGAAGAAAATAAGTCCAGGATTCTGAACACTTATATAGAAAACATATACTTCTATTAAGCTGTCTACTGCTACATAGAAGTGTGTTAATTGTCAGTCATTTACATTGTTTTTAAAGAAAGGAAGTGTGTCATGGTGCATCAATCACCAGAAACATAGAGAAAAGATAATCAAGGCATCAATATGGTCAAGCAGCAAGAAAACATGAACTAGTGGAAAATGAAATAAATATATGTCCACCGCATCTTTCCCTTTTCTGAATTTTCTGGTAAGGAGGGATATCCTGAAGCTTTGACAGAAAAGACAAACTGGTAAAAACTCACAAAACATCATATAAAGATGCAATCAGAGAAATCTGGAGGTTGTGGATTTCAGATACTAAGTTCTAAAGTATTACTTTCAGCAAGGAGAATGTGCAGAAGTTCTCACAAACCTGAAGAATTGTTCTTTAATGATGAATGCAGAAACAAATGATGGCATCGACAAGTACGGATCTTAGTAACTAGGGCTTCTTCAGTTAGGCCATCCTCTGCAGAATATGTCTTCATAGTCTCCAGCACCGAAATCATGCAGTATCCCTTGGCCGAACGAGATATACCTTGGGTCATGGAGTCAACAATAGCGACAAAAAAACTTGAGATTAACAATATTGCAAAGAATAAATATAATATTAAACAAATTTAAGCAAATCAAAAATTCAATATAGTAATATCTTAATAAATTTATTAAACTACCCTGCATAGGTTTGGTTTGGTTTGTTCATACCAAGTACAGGCATTGGGTCTGGAAAGTCAAGGTCATGATCATCTCCAACAAGCCCAAATACATAAGGACTACCCGGATGTGCATGCCTGAAAAATAATGTCAAGTCAGAACAGGATAAGCACATTAAACTGTAACAAGACAAGAATTCTGGTCAATGTTCTCTAGGAAGGCCAGAATATGTTACACCAATTTATAATTTAAAATCCAGCATATACAAATGCAATGTAAAAGCAGAAAAGAAAAAAATGAAACATAGATTGAATCATCACAACATTCATCATTGCAGTGCTCAAAAGTCCAAGCAAACATATAACTTAGGCCCTGTTTGATAGCCTCTATTTGCCTTGCAAGATAGAAAAGTTTTGCCATTTTCCAAGTTTTTGTCATGTTTGATGGGCAACAAATTCCATGGCAAAGATTTTCCAACTCTGGCTCATGTGATGTGTTTTGCCATTATTTCAAGGAATTGATTTTCTCACCAAATAGGTGGGAAAAGATTTTCCACCTTTGGTAGAAAAAAATTTCACTTCGTTTGGTCATTTTTGTTGTTGTTAATTGACTTATTTTTCTAGAATTTAACATTAATATTATCAAGTACAAAGATGTGAAGATTTAAAAAAAATAAAAAAAATATATTTTTATTAAATAGTTAAATTTTGTTTTATTTATCATGAAAAATAATGTCAATCAAACAACAAAGCATGGAAAATTCCTTACTTTTTCACCTAGAAAATTAAATAAATCAAGCATATTAAACTTCCAATTCCTAGGAAAATAAATTCTCATGAATTAAATTCCTTGGAATTCATTTTCTTTCAACCCAAATCACCCTCACTATCAAAAGGGCCCTCAGATATAATTCCTTACTAGAAAGCTTACATATAAGATTCTTGTCATCATAAACATTAGATTACACAAGTTTTTAAAAACTATATAGTAATTTGGTCATCCTAAAAAGTGATGATGGAGAACTCAGAAAATGGAGCTTGGATGTCCCTTCATAAAGCCACTTTAATCCTTGCTAGCAAAGGAGTGGCAGTAGTGGCTATACGAACAAAAATTTATTTTCCTCTAGGATTTTGCACGGAATACAAAAAAGGATAAAAAAGAGGAGGAAACTGGGTGGCACCTTAATGAGTGATATACGCGGTATCTGTAATGGAGATCTATATACTTGGGAAGATTTTTGTATACCCTAATTTTGGGATTAAAATATATGCTTCTTGTGGTTTGTTTTCTTATTGTTAAGATGCATTATATCTTCTGATGAATATGGTGTAACATCTGTGGCCTATTCAAGATACAACTTTTTGCCTTTTCGTTTTTTAGTTGTTTGTGTACATACTCACTCCTATAGTAGGCGGTTACACCGCAACCTAGCACTAATAGGTTCCCAAAAGGCTATGCACATGCATTCAACTTTCTATTACCTAAATGGACAAAAAGTAAATAATGAGCACAACAATGTAGCAGCACCAGATCAAAGATTTTCTCCAGGAACTGGTTATGAGTAACCTTAAATTTAAATTGTTAAAAGCCAATATATCGCATCAGCCATGTCATCCTCAAATTTTCAAGTGTACTGATTAGCTTGATTACTTCACTGATTTTGTAATACAACAATTCCCCAAAAAAAAAATTACTTTATGGGGATAAAGTAATTTTTTAAAAAAAAAAAAAAAAAAAAAAGTTCATGTAATCCACTAGGAGATATCAATCAATGTTACCTCACAACCAATAACCTTCTTGACCAGGAACCCAATACCAAAGGCATTTCAAAACAAACCAGGCAATCAATATTGAAACTCTTTTAAACGATAAGTATTCTCCTTCCATAAAAGTATATAATACCTCCTATCAAATTACACTATAATTTGCATAATAAATGTCAAATTATACAGCGCATAACTCCTACGTGACAATTGGTTAATAACCAAAAATGACCTGATCGCACTTTCATTTAAAAAAAAAAAAAAAACCACCTAAGAGGATCATGCACCTCTCAAGCCAAATAAAGTACAAGATTTTAAAGTATCTGTTTGGTTGACACTGACAGTGACACTAAGTGATGGAGATTAAGATGAAGATATAGATAAGGATAGAAATAATGTTTAGATATGATTTTAGCAGTAGAGTTTTATTTGAAGTACGTTTGTATTTGATTAGATTATATTAGATTAGTTTTGATATTTAGAAGTTTACTTCCTTTTAACTTCTTAGCTTATTTTCCCTATAAATAGAGGGGTTTATTCATTGTGTCAACAAAAGTTTTTTCTAGTTTCTTTAGTTAGTTCCAAAAAAAAAATTAATAATAAAATGAAAGGAGTTTTTCGGATAAATTATTTGATATTTAGTTTGTTGCTTAGTTGCTGTGTTAAAAATAAAAAGAAGAAAAAAAGAAAAAGAAAATTAATTTACTGTTGTTTCTACTCCTTCGCAAGTGTTATTCAACAATTTCCTTTTGGACCGATATTGGGCTTTTAGATATGGAATTTGTTGAATAACACTAGCGAAGGAGAAGAAACAGGGGCTTAAATAATGGGGCTCAAACAGGGGCTTAGTGATGCGTATAATTTTTTGGCAGTGATGCATGATGCATATAATTTTGGACCGATATTGGGCTTTTTAGATGGTGGTGATTTTGGACTCTCTCTCTCTCTCTCTCTCTCTCTCTCTCTCTCTCTCTCTCTCTCTCTCTTGTTTGTTAACAAATTATAGGCATCATGCATCACTAAGCCCATGTTTAAGCCCCATTATTTAAAACTTTCATTTTTCTCAAACTCCTTTTCTACATTACATCTCTCAATAAAATAATTTTACAAGTAATCCAAAAGTTCTACCATCCTTCTAACCACATATTCAAAAATAAAAATAATAATAAAAAAACAAAAAATAAAAATAAAATCAGTTTTTACAAAATCTACTCTCAAAAAATAAGGCTCAAACAGGGGATAAATAAATTTTTCCTTGTGAATGGCATGAAAAGGATCTTGATATGTAGCAGCATGAGCAGTGTGATTTCAGTTTCCAAAAATGGCTTTTGTTAAATACCTGTGAAAACCAATTGTGTGTATATATATATACTATAAAAAATGCAACCACTAAAATCCTGCCAATTTCTTAAACTCGATCACATTCAATATAATCTTTTATACCAATTTTTATTCTTCAAATGCAAGCCACATCTAAAAAACAGCAGTAGGAAGTAAACAGAAGTAAAACCTATAGATCCACCAATACAACAGCTAATTTTTCCATAATAATTTAGACAATGAAAGTCTGCTGCTTTATAAAAATAATAACTGAAACAAGATAAGGGACTTAGTGACCACCAGATCCATGAATTAACACAAAACACTGCCCAGGACATGAAATGGGTGTCTCTAAATAAATTAATAACGACTTCAAAGTTTCAGTGATGCCACAACTTTGATGCATTTGGTTATAAACTTATAATTTAGAGTTTTAATTCAACCAGAAGAAGTCTTTTCATGCCAACAAGCAGAAAAGACATACAAACCATTTCTCAGTGATAAAGTTCTCCTGCCCTCTCCCTCTTCAGGTTTCTTAACAGCCTGGCATTTTATTCATGCTGAAATGGTACAGTTCCAATCCATCTCATATTTACCGCAGGGATGATATAAATCCAGAATATGACAAGTGAGAGAGGAAATGTAAATGAACAACTAACAAATACAGAAGCAAGATTTCAATTACACAACACAGAAAACTAGAGACAGAAAATAAAAACAATTCAGAGAGTTGATAGATTCAATTACCCAGATATAAAACGGCTTTTACGAGTCCGAGCTTGAGTTGGACCCTGAACTTCCTCCACTATGCACTACAATCGAATTAGCCCAATCATTATGGAATATAATATAAGAAATTTCTGTGTACATAAAAATATAAAATGCCAATATGGCAATAAAATTGCAGCAAAACCATTTTTTTCTGCATACTCACAACAGAGAAGCCATTACGTGTCAGATCATCCAAGGTCTGTCGTAAATTCTGCATCAACAAGTAATGAATCATTAAAAAATTAACTCCCAAAAAAGCAGATTTTTGGAAAATGACCAAAAAATCTAACCACAAAGTTCAGAATCAAAACACGAGTTCTACAAGAAGAAAGAAAAACAGAGTTTTAACATCAACTAACATTTACCTTGACATGCTTTAATAAAAAAAGCAAACAGCAAAACCATTTATTCACGCTTCATAGAAATTCTAAAGTGATGCCAATTCAATAGCCTTGGCAAGATTTTAGAAATGCAGAATAACAGGGTCAATTAGTATTATTAACCATCATACAACAGAAACATGGCAGTAAAGTATACCTTTTCCAGGGTTTCATTTTTTCTAGATTTAAAGAATCACCTAAAATGAGCAATGTTTAGAAAACCGGACAGGACCGGGCGGTTCAACCAGGAACAGGCCGGAAAACCGGTCCAGTTGACCTCAAAAACCGGCCGGTTCAACCAGGAAAACCGGGAACCGGCTGGGTTATTAAACCAGGTTTTCAAATTTTTATTTTTTTTTTGCCTTTTTTCTGCTGGTGTGCTTTTCTTTAGTTGTTTTAACCTACTTTTGTGAATAATTTTATCTTCTAAATGAGTAAATATTAGTTTATTTGTAAAATAACATGCTTATTAGAAAATTTTGTGATTTTTGAAATAATTTTTTATGTTTTAATTGAAACCGATTCGACCCGGTCGGACCTTTTGACCCTTGACCCGTTGTCTTTTCCGGTTCGAACCAGTTTCTAGTTTTCTAAACACTGAAAATGAGGGGATATGCAAATTCATTGTAAAGCCTAGGGGATCTCAGTTAGTATTAATGCCTCAACTCAGATTCACTTGTATCTAATCTAGTAGGCCTTTGGTTATGCAGCAGAACTGGCTCAATGCATTAAAAGAATCAACATCTCTTTCCCATAATTTGCAAAAACTAGTATATAGCTGAGTACAGTATATGAAGATATTGGTTGACAAGTACAAAAAAAACTTTCCACCAGGATTACTTTTTTCCTTTTCAGGAATTAAGGAAAACTAATATAGCTAATTACTCAGCATGATCACTCTTGGTCCAATCTAAAGAGCCAAAAAATATATGTAACCAGTATAATTCACCACAACAGGACAGCCAGCTTTTGGAATGCTGTCTGAACGTAAACCACCAAAAGGATTCAATCCAGCATATTCCACAAGAATGCAGGCATCAATGCCAATTGCCTCGTAGAAATCCCCAACCTGGAAAAAAATTAGGTGGCATATGAGGGAGAACGGGCCACGAATATCAATGTTGCTGTACTTAAAATAAATAAATAAATAAAATAAAAAGGACGTGATATTTATAGTTCAAAAGTGTACAAGTAAATTGAACAAAAATGAAACGATGAGGAGCCACATAACGTACTCTGCATAATAAAACTTCATGCGGGAACTGTGCCTTGAATTGCACCATTTCCCAATTAAGAGTTCCTTCTTTAAGACTACAATATGCACAGCAGAAAAGAAGTTACCACATATTACTCAAATTATCAGTATTCATAATTACAACATATGCACATTCATATAAAATTGAAATGATGCACCTGAAAAAGCAAATTGAATTTATTAGAAACATAAAACAACCATTCGGGAATATATTATAAAATGCAATGCTATTTACAAACACACGCTCTAGAAGTCTGAAAGAAAAGCGTTCAAAGACATTAAATAGGATCCTTTCATGCATTATGTTAGGTATCAAGGAAAAATCAATTATGACTTCAAAAGGGATGCTTTAAAGTATCTGCCTCAGACAGTTAAGGTTCCAAGAAGAGACAATGCTGTAAATAATATTCAATAAAATAAAATACAAAATAAGTCTTTTAACTCATAAGTAGAAAGCAAAACTACATAAACCTATACACCCAATTCAATTATTCCTAGAATTGATCAAGAAGAACTCCTTTTCAGCCGCAAATACATATATAGGCCAACCAACCTGAAATGATGGAAGTACAAAGAAACAGGATAATAAGTTATCTGTACTCTGCAACCAGTGCAATCATAAAAGATCACCTAAATGACACCTTCATCAATGATAGCATTAAGATATTATCAAACTGAATCAGGACGACACTTTTTTTGCGTAGTTAAGACTTGTAAAATGTAATATCACTTAACTAAAATATTAAAATCAATCACGACAGAATGTTTTGCTGTTAATCATGTAACCTTTAAGGTATTACCTCCCATTCCTTAAGCTAGTATCAATTCCCAAAATATTAGAATATGTAAGCCTCTTAACCAGTAGAATAGAAGAAGGTTTTCTGCACATCTGCATTCGCTGAAATATAGAATCATAGTTTTATAAGAATAGAATAAAATTGTTAGCCAACAATAATCAGAGATTACACATTATATATTTATATATATAGCAAAGTTAGCCAAATGCAGTAATGTATCTCACCTCCTTCCACCACATAATGTGAGCATAATCTTTCTCCTCCAGGACATTTTTCAATTGTTTCTGTTTCTTAGTAGTTCTGGTAACATGTTTTCTTTCTTTGACACACAAAATACGCTCAGACTGCCTGATACTGTTGGGAAGGAACAGTTAATGCTAGAAGTTAGATATGAAATTCATTTAGACAATTTCTAGAATGGAACTAATAGAAAGAAAAGAAAAGCCAAACATCTAATTGAAAGGTGATAAGAACAAAAAGTGGACTCGATATATACCAAAACAGCATTTAATATACTAGAAAGCAGGATTTTTCTATAGCATAGGAAATTGCTAGGGAACTGTGAAACTCACTGCTTCCTAAGGGACAAATGTAATGTTAAACTTCTCATCTTCATCATGGGAAATTGCAAGGGAACTGTAGAACTCACTGCTTCCTAAGGGGCACATGTAATATTAAACTTCTCATCTTCAACTACTATTTTTCAAGTTACATGGCACGAAGCTAAATGATACATAAGGTGGGGAAGATAGGTTCTAAAAATTATTGTTATGACGGCCTTCTCCATGCAAGATACGGAATGAGAAGTACAAGAAATATGTCAAGAGCATCACAGATCATAAAGTTTCCACAAAACTAGAAAATGTCCCTGTCCCCAAGTAGGTGAGAGATTCAAACTTTTATTTAAATTATACGTCCCCACTTATTAACCCAAACTTGTTTTCCACATAAAGAAGGTTGTGCACTTTTTTTTAAACATCAGCCACAGATAAATTTGGAAATAAATTTCTCCCATTTCTATGTGGCCACCAATTCCCGCAGATGAATGTTTCACCTCTCCTTCATGAAAAGATTTGGTATAGTTTAAGATAATTTAGTAAGCTTTTAAATTGCTTCGAATTAGTTAAACAAACAGATTCATGCTCAGATTTCAGAGATACTAAAAGAAATAGAATTTTCCAATTTTGGTGAGTGGTAGAGATGGTAAAAAAAAACCCAATCCGCACCGCCGATCAAATCAGATCCGAAAAATCCCGATCTGCGGATCGGGGAGGATCCGCCCCATTTTCAATTAAAAAAATAAAATTTAATAAAAAATTTAATTTTTTAAAGATTTAATTTAAATTATATTTTAAAATAAAAACAAAATTAAAAAAATCCCGGGCCAATCCGCCCCGAAAATTGATGGATCCGGATCAAATAAAAAAATTGCAGGGCAGGGCGGGGCAGATCAGGGCCATTGCCAACACTAGTGAGTAGATAAAAAAACTTAAGAAAAACAATTTCCTCAGTTTTTCTCTTCGATCAAAATACTCTTAAAAATGTCTTCCATGCATCCAAAAATATAACCCACGACTAGATTTTGTGTCATTAAGTCAAATATTTTGAAAAATTAAAGGATTTTAATTTAATCTTCTATGCATCCAAAAAGAATGGGTTTCTCATCATTACGAGAAAGATAAATGAACCGGTACGAAAATGTTGAAACTAAATCAATATCTTTTACTTTTTTCCTGCATTCACATCTCCGATCCTAGTGAAAACATTAATAAAATTAGAATATCTTATACGTCATTCCTCATAAAGAAAGCATACCCAAAGAGACAAAGCGAAACATGAATAGCACAAGGGTTTATAAGTAAAAGCATAATTGAAGGAATAAATCAATACACTTCCCAAAAAGCCTTTCAATTTAAACACAATTCCTCACATACAAAAAACAAATACCACATGTGGGTTTTCTGCAGCAGTACTAGATAACAACTCTTTCTCAATAAGGTAAAAAAGACGATAAATTTTACATTTTTGAACAAAAAGGATAAATCTTTAAAGAACATAGAGAGAATAGCAACAAATAATGAACACTATATATTCAAGACATTGAAAAGGCTCAATAAGAAACACGTATAATCTAACTGTCTAAATGAAAATACCCAAACATATAAACTAAATATAAATATATTGTCTAACCACCCAGATTTTCCAAAATCAGTTTTCAGCCACATATTTTAGCTCGAAAACATAACTTCTTTGTGTATAAACAAAAAAAATTGTACCAAAACAGAGGCTAATATTTTGTGCTCCACATTGTTCTTAAAAAAATAAAAAATAAAATGATAATAATAATAATAAATTAATTTAAAAAAAAAAAAAGCCTGAATCTTTAAAGAACATAGCATGAATAGTCATATATAATAAACATTGTGAATTCGTCACACTGAAAGGCTGGACTGGGAAAATTGTGTTTCAAGGTTCTTACCTAAATGAAACCCCATTAAAATAAATAAATAAAAGTATTTCGACCTTATCAAAAAGAAAAATGGTAGGTCCTTGTTAAAACATAGATTGTATATTACACATTTTTAAAACACAATTATAGGAAGAGAGAGGGCTTTAGTTACCATAAGGGGGCGGATGAAGAAGAGAAGAAACGGTGGCGGTGGTGAAGAGGAAAACTGAAGAGCATGGAGAGAGAGCGCCAGCGGGGAACTAGTACGACAACGTTTTTGGCAGTTATCCAATGCATGTTTCGATTTGTGTGAGAAATTTTAGCCAGGGTGTGGGGGAAGGGGAAGGCAGAGCGGTACGGATATTTTCCGATGGATGAGTTCAGTGGAAGCAAGCTCCTTCCCGCCAGAAGAAAGCACAAGCCAGAAAGCCAGTAGTGTCTTTTCAAAGATATACATACCACTAGTTGTCTGTTCTAAAATGCTCCTTATAGTGTACTAGTATTTTTACTCGTGCGACGCACATGAATATATTTGTGATAATAATTTCAATCAAAATTTATGTAAATGTATTAATTAGTAATTTCAAAATAATGCGATGCACGAATATATTTCATTTACAAAATCTAATATAGTGACACAGAACAATAAAAAAAATCAACAAATTTGTAATAATAATATTATAATACTTTTATCAAGAGTATTACAAAATTTCTCACAACTGCAACAGACAAAAATGCATAAAGTCCAAGGTAATGAAGAAATGCAAAAAGAATTGGTATTCCCCATCCAGATATCAAATTCATCCTTCAATAGCAACAGACAAAAATGCTCTTTCGACTTGCCTACTTGCCAAAAGTCCATGACATCCAAGAAGCTGCAAGGTATAAATGGTTTATTAATATCTCCAAGATGACAAGGATTGTAGACATGAAGAAAATAAGAACAAACTTGGGAATCCAATATTCTTTCTAGCTCCGGCTTTAAAGCTATTTAAAGGAACCAAAAGATAAGGTGGAATTCTATTCTGTGTTTTAGTAAAAATCAAACATTTGCATTCACACCATAAAAAATGATCTGTTCTCAGATTTCCATTTAAGATAATCTGGGCAACTGTATTTTGTGAATCCCCAAAAAATCAAGATAATTCAAATAAGCAACAATATTATAGAGCATTTTCGAAATCCACCACTTTCCTTTCACCAATAAATTGGTTGGTTGTGCTACATTACTGATTGATGTGCATATGTGGTCCCATTTCAAATGATGCTAAGCAAGAAATAAATAGAACATCCACTAAAAAAAAATGATCATATTGAAGGAAAAACCCTCATCAATCAACAACACAACCCACCAACAAAGCCAAAAACTCTTCAACCCAAACCCAGCACTTCCAGTCACCAGCTACAAATGCAAGCAACAAAGCAAAACCTCAACAGATAAAAGGGCAGACTAGGCCATAAAGGTGAGCCTTACTAACTTGAGATGGAGGACCCAGCAAGGAAAGAGAGTGAAGACTCTATCTCTCGGTTCAAACCCAAGAATTTAATCATATATGGGTATACCTTTCTTCCTTGTAACACTCCAACGCCTGGAACCCATGTTCTTCCGGCAACAATTGAAGTCTTGATAGCGCCGAATTTTTACTGTCAAAAGCTACTGCCCAACCTTATTATCTCTCACTCTCGCCTAAACCATAGCTGTGCGGTTGCCTTAGGCTGTCCTCCTCCCACCACCGACCTCTATTTCAACCGGAAGTCACTTAAACGTAAAACGCATGAATTGATTTCAAACCCAACACCTGACACCGCATTCTTCTGGTATACACCCTTGATCAAGGTGTTTTTCTACTCAACGTTTAGGGTAGTGGTAGACTTGGAGATAGAGCCAGTTTTGAACTTTGGCTTTGGCTTGAGAGCATGAATTTCAGGGTGAAGTCTGCAATTTTAATGAACACTGTCAAATTAGTAGATTCCTAACACAGATTTCACACTTGAAATAGAACTAAACAGAAGCACAGAACTGGACAGACCAAGACAAAGTTGATGCTACTATAAGTAGGTCATGAGTTCAACAACACGAGTCATACGCATACTCCAAACATGCAAATCTTAAATAGAAAACAGAGTGACTATACTGTGGAATGGTCCACCTTGCATGTCTTACATACTCCTCATAATCTTCGAGCAGCATCTTGCCAGTTTGCTCTTTTAAAGCTGAATCTGGAAACGATTAAATTAATAAGCATCTTATCACCTGCCAATGAAATAGATTTTATGGAAAAACTTAGTCATGTGTCTAGAATGTGAATACACATGGAAGAAAACTTCAATTTTTGGAGAGCTCATAAATACTAACAGACTTACAATTAAAACATGTAAGCTAAGACTTGAATTCCAATCTCTTTTCAAAGCATTAACACAAATCTCGCCATTGGCAGCAATGTTTGGATGAATCTTGGTCAGAAAATAGCCTAAAAAGAAAACACATAAGATAAAAAGAGGTCATAATTGTTATGTATCATTCTCTGATGACATGTTAAAATAAAAGACTCAAAAGAAAAAATGAAAACTAAAGTTCAAGAGATAACAATTTTCATTTCTAACAAACTCAAATGATTTACATTTAAAACCGTCTCAATCTAATAGAAGTTCACTAACCTTTTGGAGGGGATTGTGGGAAATCATGAGACAGTATCAACTTCATTCGGAAAACACCATTTTCGTATGGAGTCCCAGCTGCAAGGTTAGAGATGAACAATCACTAAAAAAAATCGATGTTCTAAAATCAGATAAGTAATAAGAAAATAAATATTACCTGGGCCTTCAATATCAGCATATATAACTGAAAAGTTATCATTCACCACTACTTTAATTCCCTTTGGTGGTATTTCATTGAGATTCTTCAGTTCTCTTGCTAGCTGCTTTATTACGTTTGGAGGTAGATTTTCATTCGTTGCCTATATCAACAAAAGGAAATATGAACGGATTTGAGACTAACAAATGAATAATGAAATATACCAAAAATCTACCAAATCAAACATAAAAAACCTCAACTTCAGTTTCAAAAAGAAATTTACAACTGGTTTGTCTAATCCAAGATGTCACTCATCAAAATAAGGAGAATTAAATTAGACAATACTTAACTAAAGTAAAAAATACTATTCAAAATCTCTTTAAAAACAAAAAATTCCAAATTCAGAAAATCATTGAAATTCTACAGAATCTCATCCAAGGGTTCACAATTCAGCTGAAGCTCCATCAGAAAATGCAATATTTTGGTAGAATCTTGAACCCAAGGAAAAATGCACATTCACTCGTTAACTCTGAAGGTTGAGGTATGAGTTTAAAATTACATATTTTTTTGGTTGTCAAGGTCAAGTGAGCTGACATAATTTCTGTTTTCTAACAGAGATTTAGACATAATGCAGTAAAACTAACTTAAAATAACTAAATCTGCTAAAGGTATGATGAGATTGAAAAGTGTGATTCCTTAGATCATGTAACCTTGCAAATTCATGCAACAATCATCAAAATACATAAAAACTTGTCAGGATAATAAACTTTTAAACATAATTTTATTAAGTCAAAGAAAACTAAGCTCTTCACATGTTTAGATCATATAGTATGCCTAATCATTGCCCACTTCTTTCAAATGCACTTTCTTTTGTGCCTGTGATATTGCAATATGAAGTTGATATGATGAAATGCCACAAACTACATAGTTCTAGATTATTGACGTAAAAGTAATATATTTCAAGAATAAAAAGTGAAAAGATATACCAATTATTTGCATAGTAGACAACCTCCAATTCCCAATACAATGAATTGTGGTGATGCCCAATATCAAAGCTAGATTTGCAGTCCCACAAAAAATCTTCCCAACCATTTAAATTCCCATAAGCCAGACTCTTTAAGTGAAAAAATTATAACTACTATAAAGAAATATTTGGCATCATGTGGTGCACATTACTGCAGAGGACTTTTTTTAGAGTAGAAAGTTACAAAACATGTTTTAATTTGTTAGATGAGTTAACAAAAAATAAAGTGCAGTGTGCACGCTTAAGACACATGCGGCTCAAAGAAAAAAATAAAAAAAGAAATTAAAATATAGAATAAGTTGCAACTACTGTCCATCCAAACCCAACTATTGCAAATGTTTCAATCATGTACTTGGGTTTTCAATAAAACATAAATTTCTTCTACCTCTAGCACGCTCAAATTTCCTACCCTTGGCTCTCACATACGGCTTGGTGTGATTGTGGGGAACACCAGGAGTTGGACCAAAGTGTTGTACTGCTTCACGAGACTTCACATGTCCTCTAAGAAGTACCTGCATCAAAACGACTCAGTTAGGAGTTAGCTATATGTACCAGTCTTCTAAAAAGAAGTCACCAATTTGACTATTAGCATTGTTGTCTGAAATATTATTAGTGAAATGTAATTAACATGAAATTCCTGAAATGTATGGACCTCTGTACTTATCAGCAAACTGAAACACCTACAAACCAAACATTGATCTCAAACAAAATTGTAGCAATATTGTATCTAGGACTTTTAATTGTTAATAAATATATTTAAATTATACCCTGATGGCCCATCTGACAAGGAGCTTGGAATAAGTGAGGTCACTTCTTCTAAAGATTACAGATGCTGGTTTCAGCAGCAACCTCAGTACCTAGGATATTTTTGTCAATCTAAAACACACTTCCCTGCATAAATCCCCAAATCACAGACACACTTTTGTTAAATTTTAATCTTAATTTCTCACAAGAATATACTTACAATATGTGATAGATAAGTATAATAAAATTAGACCAAACATGAATGCTTAAACAATGATAAATTTTCACATCATTTTCTTAATTTGCTAGTTGCAACGTTTCAGTGAATAAAAAACTGAGAAGAAAAGGATCCACCAAGCAATGTCTAGGATAAAGAACAAATGATTAAAATAAATTATTAAAATTTCAACAAACAACCTAGAGTTCAGCTTAAACAAATTGAGATAGAGAACTGTAATCTTCTCATAAAAATAAAAAATAAAAAATGGTCACCATTAAACAAAATAAAAGGAACAAAAATCACCATTTGAAATATCTTTTGCGTTATTTGGCAGCTGGATCATCATCATCCAGAACATGGTCGTCGTTATTTTGCTTCTCTAGAGCTTTCTCCTGGCTATCACGTGCCTCATCCTTTTTCGATGAAATAACAACGAATTTGAGCTCCACCTTTCAGTTCTTGTAACCACGATCTTACCAGTCCTGAAAATGATTCTCAATCTCCTAGAAACATACCTGTCAGACATAAATTAAGGTCAATAGTATCAAATATCACTCACAATCACACAAACTTACAACAATAATCGTACCACTACCCACAAGAGAGCTTGTCAAGTGCAGGGGGAGACAACAACAGTGAAGGAGCGGTTGCAAATTCTGGGGACGGGGCTGGAGCTTCAACTTCGGAAGCAGGAGAGGAGATGTATCCGGTGCAGGGCCTGGCGTCGATGATGGAGAAAACAAAAGCGGCGCTATGGTAAGGTTTCAAGAGAAGATAGAGTTGACCTAGGGTTTCAATAAAGATGAATGGTGAAATCTAAGATATCTAAGGTCAGATTATGTGTTTTATACCAAATACAAAACGACGTCGTCTCTTCTTGGGGGGGAAAAATTGGACAAACCCTCCTACTTTTATATATTAGATAGATTAGAATTAGATTAGATTTTCCACCCATGAAATGCACGATAATATGTTTGTGTTAGTGATTTCTATAAAAAAATTATAAAAATATATTAATTATATAATTATATCGAATAAAATTATTGTACAATAATATTTTAATACAAAATATTATTGAATTCAAAACTTTAAAAAAGACAAAAATAATCAAAATATGAAATACAATATGTATAAAACTAATCAAAATTAGAAAATTCATCTTTATAAGATTTTTTTTTTTGTTTTTTCTCTTTTAAAAAAATATCTTTATTTATTTAATTGACATATTAGGAAGTAAAACTTCAATGATTATTTATTTATTTTCATAATATATTAATCCATTTTTTTATTTCAAACGTAAAACATTAATATTAATCAACTTTGAAATTATTCATTTAGAAATAATTTTTTTGAATTAGTCACTTAAATTTTTTTTTAATAATCTAAATGGAAAACTTATAAAAATACCCAATATAAGAAATATTCTTAAGTTCTTCCTTTTTTTCTAATAATTGAGAAACTCATAAAAATACCTAATATACGGAATATTGTTAAGTTCTTTAGGCTAACACATTTTTTGATTAATTAAATATTTTTCAACACATTTTATAATATAATTTTATATTTCTAAAAAAATTAATAATATTTTTTCAAAGTAGTTGCTTTATCATTATAAGAAGAAAAAAAAAGAGAGGTGAATATCAATGAAATATTTTTTGACAATGAACAAAACAATTTTTTTAATTAATTTGGCCTATGTTTGGTAACGATTTATAAAAGACACAATTTTTCAAATCATTTTTAACCACATATAATTTTTCTCTCTCCACTTTTCAATCACAGATTTTACCTCAAAATTATAAATAAACTAATTTATAAACCACTACAGTTATCAAACCGAGGCTTGATTTCGAACATAATATATTTTAATTTTCGATTAAGTCTATTTTTTAATGTATTGCTTGCATATATTTTATTCGAATTTCAATATATTAATTAATATTTTTTATTCATAATTTTTATAAATATGCCAGTTGAAGATATGACTAAATTTTTCAAAATTAAAGAAATGATTAAATTCTATTTAATTCATGCATTGGTTAGATAAATGATTTGAATTGTTGATGATTAAAACATAATTTTAATACCGGTAGTTACACATTTGATTGTCCCTAATGTATTTTTATAATAATAATAAAAAAATAATGATGTGTGTGTTACGACATATTATTATTGCTTTATACAATGTTGCCTTTATAATAATAATAATAATAATAATAATAATAATAATAAATAAATAAAGATGGTAATTATAATCAAAATATACAAACAACAATCACAAAGCATACTAAACATTGACTGAATTCATTTAATGTTACATTTATAAGAATAAAAAATAAATAAAAATGATCATAGTAATTATAATAAAAAATACAAATAAAAATAATAATATAATATTATTGCTTTGTTTTGTGTGTTTGATACCCTTTAAAGTTCTATTCAAAATAACAATACTTATTTTTTCTCAAACTTATTTTCAATCACATACAATAAATAAAATAATGTATGCATGAAGTTAAAAATAATACATAATATAGAACAAAAATTTTAATATTTTTGTATTAAATTAGATTCTTTTTTCTTTTATAAAATAAAATGTTCATTGAATTTTTTATTTAAATTAAATTCATTTCTATTTATTCAATTTTAATTTGCTGTTAACAGTTGAGTTTTATTCTTTTGTTAATTATCAGTTTATTAATTTTTTTTAACACTTATGTTGAAAACGGTATTTAAAAATTGCATTCAAAGTAATTTATACAGAAGTAAATATGATAAATGATTTTTTTGCCTCTCGTACTTTTTCAATTTTCATTAAAAATTTATTCTGTTACCATATTTATTAAAATTTTAAAAACAACATAGTCCATCCAAATTATTAAAAACTTATTTAGATAGTAGACGTCAATTTATATATTTAAATAATAAACAATCATAAATTTCAATAGTTTTATACATTATTGTCAACTTCATTGAAAATGAAAATTTACACAATTTTCTGCATTTGACTCTTGTCTTTAATATATTTTTTTTAGTTTTCAATCAAAAATTTAGCGCAACAATCATAAATGTGTGTTGTAAAAATTTTCAGCATCTTTTTGGCAAATTCAAAAAAAAATGTTTTTAAACAATACAATTTTTCAAATTATTTTTAACCACACATATTTTCTCTCCATTTTTCAATCATACATATTACCTCGAAAACATAAAAAATATCTTTAAACACAAATTTTTTCACAAACAATTCTGTTTGAGAAATTTTGTGATTTATAAAAAAGTCTATAAATGTTTTTTTTTTTGAATCTTCATTAAAAAAATCAATCACAATAATAATAATATATAAGATATATAATAATTCATAAAATATAATTTGTAATAAAAATAATAATAATCAAAACATAATTTTAATACTAACTATTACACATATGATTTATAATTTTAAGAACAACAAATAAATAAAATGCTTATAATAATAATGATATTCTATTACCATAATTATTAAAATTTTAAAAAAAAGTAATTAATCCAAATTATTAAAAAAAAAATTAGATAGTAAATGTCAATTTGTATATTTAAATGATAAAAGATCGTATATTTAAATAATTTTTATGTATTATTGTTAACTTCATTGAAAATGCTAATTTTCAATTTTTTTAATTTATTTTTTTAATTTTTCTTTCTTGGCTTGGACGGGAACTTTTGGGGAGGGGGGGGGGGGGATTTTTACACTAAGCTCCTTTTATATAGTAGGAGATAAGATATTACATTACAATAACTATTAAAATTTACAAATAATATAATAACTTCTTTGAATAGTAAAAGCCAATTTACATATTTATTTAAATAATAAATGACGATTATTTGCATGTCGTAATCATAATCAAAATATACAAATAACAATAACAATATTGTTTAATGGTACTCATTAATCAAAACATCATTTTCTTAAAACTTATTTTCAACCACATACAATAAATAAAATAATGTACGCATAAAGTTAAATAATACAAAATATAGAACAAAAATTTTAATATTTTTGTATTAAAATTAGATTCTTTTTTCTTTTATAAAATGAAATAAAATGTAATTTTTTATTTAAATTAAATTCATTTCATTTCTGTTTATTGAATTTTAATTTTCTGTTCACACTTGAATTTTATTCTTTTGTTAACTATCAGTTTATTAATTGTACTCATAATTATTAAAATATATTCTAATACCATAATTATTCAAATTTAAATAACAACATAATCAATCCAAATTATTGAAAACTTATTTAGATAGTAAATGTCAATTTATATATTTAAATAATAAATGATCGTATATTTCAATAATTTTTATGCATTATTTTTAACTTCATGAAAATGAAAATTTACACAGTTTTCTGCATTTGACTCTTGTATATGACATTTTTTTTTTGTTTTCAATAAAAAATTTAGCACAATAATTATAAATGTATGTTGTAAAAAGTTTTAGCCTTTGTTGGGAAATCCAAAAAAAAAAAAAAAACATATTTTTAACACAATTCCCCAAATTATTTTTTAAATACACATATTTTACACATATTTTCTCTCAATTTTCAATGATACTTCTTACATCGAAAAAAAAAATATTTATAAACACAAATTTTTTTACAAATAGACCAGTTTGAGAATTTTTGTGATTTATTGAAATATATCTATAAATTATTTTTTCAAATTTACTGAGCACATGTTTATCTATATCAAATATTCAAATAAAGGGAAAAAGTTAAAAAAAAATGAATAAAAAACGTGAATTTCAATAATAAAAACATTTGAACATTTTTCTCTCTACTTTTTAATCACACATTTATTAATAAAATAATATTACATATAAATTTATAAAATATTTCCTATTTTTAACCATACAATATTCTCTTAAAAATAACTATTCAAAACACTATTTTTCTAATAAACTTTTTTAAAATCAACATCAAACATGGGCATTATATATAAAAATTTACTCATAATTAATAAAATTTATTCTATTACCATAATTATTAAAATTTTAAAAAACATAATCAATCCAAATTATTAAAAGCTTATTTAGATAGTAAATGCCAGTTTATATATTTATTTAAAAAATAAACGATCATAGATTTCAATAATTTTTATGCATTATTTTTAACTTTATTGAAAATGAAAATTTACACAATTTTCTGCATTTGACTCTTGTATTTAACATTTTTTTTTAGTTTTCAATCAAAAATTTAGCACAATAATTATAAATGTGTGTGGTAAAAAATTTTAGCTTCTGTTTGGCAAATTTAAAAAAAAAAAAAAAAACATGTTTTTATTTTTAACACAATTCCAAAATTATTTTTTAACCATACATATTTTCTCTCAATTTTTCAACAATACATCTTGCATTGAAAAAATAAAAAAAATATTTTTAAACACAATTTTTTTACAAACAGATCTATTCGAGACATTTTGTAATTTATAAAAATATCTATAAATTATTTTTTTTCAAATTTATGGAGCACATGCTTATCTATATCTAATATTTCAAATAAAGCAAAAAAAAAAAAAATCCAAATAAAAAACAGTAAATGCGGCTGTCAGTTGTGACAGCCACTTTTTTTTTTTGGGAAAATAATTGGTTGCTAGCCTTTTTTTGTTACAATTTTAATTTTTTTAATTAATACTTTGGACGGGAAAAAATGGACCACTATCCTCCTTTTATAGGAGCGCGCTTAAGTTTGAAACCTGGACTTCACACTTCGCTCATAAATTGTAGAGTTTTTTTCGTGCTTACATGCGCTTAAGTTTGAAGCTTAGACTTATCGTTTCGTTACGTTTTACATTTTTAGAACACTTCCTTGTCCCCCTTTGGAATTCATTATTATATATAGAATAATTCAAGGGGGGCATTCAACTTTGCTCGTAAATTGCAGAGTTTTTTTCATGCTTACATGTGCTTAAGCTTAAAGTTTAGACTTATCATTTCGTTATGTTTTAAGTTTTTAGAACACTTCCTAGTCCCCATTTGGAATTCAATATTATATATAGAATAATTCATGGAGGACATTTTTAATTGGCCTTTTTAAGTGACATGGCGAACATACATTGAATGGTGTAAATAGCTACCCCACTACTTACATTTCCACCACTCAATATATGTGTGCTGCTCCATTTGGTGGCTTAAATAAATGAAATTTGATTTATAATATGTATTATTTGAGTTTTCAAAGTAAGATATGTGGTTAAAAATTTGAGAGAAAAAATATGTGTGATCAAAAAGTGGTTTGAAAAATTGTTGGAATTATAATTTTAAAAGAACACACCCTATATAAACTCATTATTCAAAAATCTTATTTTTTACAAAATTTATTTTCAATTACATTTTCTATCAATAAAATAATATGCACGTAAACTCAAAAATATTTCATACTTATTAATCATATTATCTAAAAAAGTATTATTACAAACCTCATTATTTGAAATAACGAATCTCAAACTCTGCTATATAGCAAATGAGATAATAACAAATGGATAACAAATGAGATAATTTATTTTTAAAATTCAATGTCAACTTCCTTAACTTAAATCACCATGGATAACAAATGCAATAATTCTAGAGAAAATAGTAACAACTAGATCTAAAATAGCAAAAGAAATATTTACTCCTTCAGTAGCCTATAACATAACTCATTAATTAAGCCTCCGTTTGGCAATCAAAATAAACTGGGTATAAACTACACAAATTCTCAAACTACTTTATAACCACACATCTTCTTTCTCTAATTTTTAACCACTACTTTTTATCTCAAAATTATAAATAAACCAGTTTATAAACCCAACAATGTTACCAAACAAAGGGTAAAACATAAAGTTCTAAATCTAACTTGCTAAATGAAGTGATAATGTCTGATAAAACAACATTAGGATCTAGACAAGAATAGAAATTCAAAAGACTGGAACAATTGCATGGAGTTGTTTTCTATTACAATCTTGTGTTGAATCAGCTTGTTGTGCCATGTTCATATCCTTCGTCACACCCAAAGCTTCAACAGTTGTTTTCTATTACAATCTTCGCCCTTACTCCACAAAGTTACAAGGTTTCACCGGCGACTATTTTACACCCATAGGTCAAATTACACTGATGGTAGAACTTGGGGATCCTCCATACACCAGGCTAGTAATAGAGGATTTTGTCATAACAAACATATCATCCAATCATAATTCCATTCTTGGAAGGCCAATTCTACATGAACTGAAGGCAGCCACCTCAATAGATCATTATGTGATGGAAGTTTCCTACCTCTCATGGGGTGGGCATAGTAACGGGAGACCAAAGGATGGCCCAAGAATGTAATTTGAGTTTTTGCCCCGGTCAAGTACATCAAGTGAAAGGTGTCAAAACGGAAGATCTGATTGAAGAAATCCAAACATTAGACCTATGCTTGGATTAAAATGAAACAAGGACTGACCAGTGGAGGACCTCATGATGATTAATTTAGATCCAGGCAAGCCTAAGTTATAGCTGGAGATCGACGAAGACCTAAAGTAGCCAGTAAGGTCTGAACTTATAGACTTCCTAAAAAAGAACAAAGATGTTTTCGCCTGGACCCATGCTGACATGGAGGGAATACCTGCACACTTGGCCTACCAAAAACTCAATATCGATCTTGGAGTGAAACTGAAATGGCAGAAATGTCGACCATTAAATGGAGAAAGATACGAAGCTCTCGTGAACGAGATCATGAAGTTATTGGGGGAACTAATTCATACGTGAGCCAAGATATCTAGAGTGGGTCACTAATCTAGTTCTCATGCATAAGAACAACAAAACTTGGATGCTATGCTTCCTACTCCCAAGCATAGACCAAATGGTAGATGCAACCGCGGGACATGAGATGTTAAGCTTCATGGACTCTTACTCGAGATACAATCAGATTCTCATGTATGGACCGGATGAAGAACACACTTCATTCATAATAGATAGGGTCCTATATTGTTATAAGATGATGCCGTTTGGTCTAAAAAATGCAGGGGCAATCACAATAAGGATATAAAATCATTTCTTCCACTTTCTTTATTTTGTTTTCCTCATCACATTTCATAAATTCTTCAACTTTTTTCACATATTCTTGTGTATTACGTCTCCCATACATCCAACTTCGATCCATATCTAATGACCTATATATCAAGATATTCATAATGTATTAACACGAAATCACCTTAAATTATAAATTTCATTTTTTAGTTATAAAATCTTATAAAAATTTCGATAGAATCTCCCCTATAAATTGGACTTAGCCAACCTGTAGGGGGAATCAAAATGTCACAATAACACAAAACATTCAACCTCAACATATCCAAAACTCAAACACAACTCCAATCAAACTTCAACATCATCAACTACTCCAAAATTAATCTGACATCAATTCCCAAATCCTCAACATCAAATGTCTATAATCAATTGTATATTCTATAAAAAATAACATTCTAGAATTTCATTAAAACTCCAACAATTCAAAAATTGCAATATATCTATCTACACTTACACAAAGAAGGCGGCTGATGGAGGAGATGGTGACGGGTGGCACGGGTGAGAGAGAGAACACGGGAGAGAGAGGGGTGGCAACAGGCGGCAGTGGTGGCAGAGTTAATAGTGGTGGCGACGGCGGATTGAGTATTGGAGAGAGAGAGAGAGAGAGAGAGAGAGAGAGGTGTGAGCTTGAGAGTAATGAAAGTAATGGATGCGCGCTGCGTAGAAAAATAGGGCAGGCTATATGCATTGGTTCCTTTATAAAAACTGATGCATAAGTAGTATTGTGTATATGCGTCAATTCTGTACTAAGAACCGACACATTTACACTAATTTTATACGTTGATTCTTAGTAAAGAAATTACGTATTTTGTTAGTCTCAACTAAAAGTGTCAATTCTTCACTAAGAACTAACGTATATTGTCCTAGCCACCATCAGTTTTACCAAAAGATATGTAAATTGCTTATTTTTTTGGACAAATATGTACTAGTGCCACCTAGACCAGGAATTCCACCGGGGAATTCATTCGCATCTACAGCATCATTCTAGACTTTATCTAGGCAGAACTGACCATTTTACCAATAACACATGAGATTTGGAGCACAAGAATTAATTTGTTTTCCTTCAAGCAATATTTCATTTAAAGCATTACCACATGTTTCATTGTAAAAAGAAGAAAAATGCATTCTAGTCAATTTATGGATTTCCTTAACAAAAACTCAAAAGACCAAAAATATTTTCTTGCTTACATGAACGCACTTTCAGAGCATTTTAATCAGAACAGAAATAGGTTTAAATTCTATGTTGTAATTAAAGGAAAGATACTTCAAGTATTTCATACATGGTTAGAAATCCTAGAAAGCATTAAGGATTTTAAAGACCTCTTTATAAAGGATTTAAAATTTTTTAAGAAGCCTCAGATTCAGCCAGACAGCATATAAGATTAAATTTTTATGTTTCACCCTCACTCAAAAATTACTCAGATCCTCCCCTTGACTTTTCCCCCAGTAAAGAAAAAAATATTTTTTGTACCCATTGTGAATGTATGCAGAACAATTTCAAAATCATCAATAAATCCAATCAGAACCTTCTTTCAGAAAGGCTTACCCTCCAAAAGTAAATAACTGAACTTGAAAAACAAATTATTAGCCTTAAGCTAAACTATCCTAAAGGTACTATTGAGCCAAAGAAGTTATTAGCTAGTCCAGCTTTAACAGTGGTTGGTAAGGACTTATCAAATCCGTTGACGGCTGTGGACTTGCCAAAAGTTCAATAGGACTCAGGGAATTGTTGATTCCCCTACTAATCAAGGTCAACAAAATAGTTTAGGACAAACACAATTATTTTGGACACATTAGGATAGCCCAGTGATAAACTTGATTATTTAGTAAAGTACTCAGTTGAAGCAGACAGAAGCAATTCCAATTCGAGTCAGAAGATCAGTCAAGACAAGGGTAAAGAGATTCTTCAAGATAGTCAAGATCCAGAAGATGATGTTGTTTCCATTAATAAGTTATTATCACAAATTCAAGAATTCCAGAAACTAACAAAGAATAGTGAAGGTACTTCGAGGAGAAAAAAGAAAATTGTAATTAAGAAAAAGAAAAATGAAGATATTAAGGAAAAATTAGATGATGCCATTAATAAAGTCTTTGATAATATTTTCTCAAGAAATAAAATTATCAAAAAAAAAAAGAGATCTCCCACAGAAAAAAGAGAAAACAGAAAATTTTAACCAAGGTAGTGATAGTGGAGGTGATGATGATGATGAACAGGACCGATACAATAATTCAAATAGTGGAATGTCCTTTTCATCAATTGCAGAACATAATTTAAATACTTGAAATGATAGGAAGATGCTGATAGGACAGAGAGAGGACAAGAACTTTTTGACCAGAAGTTTCTCGATGAACGTGTGTCAAAAAGGACAAACAGTTGTAAAGAAGACGTGACAGAAAGGAAGACGCGTGAAGACTTTTTAGGACAAGATTTACTTTTTAGATTCCATTTAGGGATATTTTAAGAACTTAGCTCCCTAGAATTTCTCTATTTAAGGAAAATCTTTTCATTTGGAAGAGCAAGAATTTACAACATGTGTATCCCTACTCACATAATTCTTGAAAACCATCCCCTACTTAGAAAAATTCTCAATCTAAAAAACATTATATAGCTAAATAGGAATCTTGTGAATATTTTGAAGGTACTTCCTTTTTCCAAATTTTTATTTAGTCTTTTAGTGATTTCCCGAAAGGGAAATCTTTAGTTGTAATTCCATATGTTTTAATGAATCTCCAAAAAATATTTTTAAATTCTTGTCTTTTTATTTATATGCTTTCATAATAGTTGTTAATATGTTGTAAATTGTCTGTCACATGATAATTTATTACATTATATGCATATCATAAAAGCATAACTTGATTCCCAGAAGCCATACTGTTTCTAGGTTAATCCTGAGTGACACAGAGTTGTAAGGATTGTTGGTCGGAGTGAATCTTTGGAGTCCTTTTGAATACTATGAAAGAGAATCAATTAACTTAGAAATTCTTTAAGGTATTGCCAAGGTGACCTTATAGAAAGAAATCAGGTTCAAGTTGATATGTTAATGCATTTCAATGACTTTATTTTTTTAAATTGCTGATAAATTTTTAGATTATGTCTAAAGTTTAAATTCAAAAAGTTCGAGACATTTGCATCATTATCTAAATTAATAGATTTATTAACCATGGCATGGAGACCCGTTGATTTTCCTCTTAGGGGCTTATCACATTATATCGTTTGTTACGTTCTATTATGACTATATTTAATTTTATTTTATGCAACTATTAGTATTTAGGCTCTATTCGACCACAAATTAAAATTCAAATTTTAATGGGCACAATTTTTCATACCAGTTTTTAACTACACACATTTTCACTCTCCAATTTTTAACCACACATCTTGCCTAGAAGCCCCAAATAATGCACATTATAATTCAAATTTTATTTATTTCAATTGTCAAACGAAGCAACGTTTATTAGAATGTTATGATATTCAACCAATATTACACATTAAAATTCAAATTTTATTTATTTCAACTGCCAAATGGAGCCTTAACGTTTATTAGAATGTTATGATATTCAACCAATATTCTATCGATATATGAACATTCAAGTGATGTTATAAGAACAAATTGTGTTTTCGATTTGAAGAAATTGAACTTATTCTCTAAGTAATCTTGTAATAGTCTACTATGTTAGAAAATTTACATCACAGATAATTATTTATCCAGGATCCAAAATCATCATGCTGAATTATCAAGAATTAAATAACTGAAGCGAAAGCGTACCTTAATCATATATGGTTCACGATGATCGATTACGGTGTTTGGATCTTCTAAATTGATACGTAATCCTTATTTTCTCTCTGATGATGGGATGTCAAAAAAGAATGAACAGTATGATTCAGGGACCATAACCGACTTTATATACTGAATTGCCAGTTAACCTAATCCGGCCCATCATGAATTAGGTAATGGCCTGGTATCTACACATAAAAGCCCATACATTAATTAGATGCATTAAAGCCCAATATACCAAATTCTTATTAGATCACTTTAAATAGGCTTAACCAAATTTGATGGCCTTTTATTCAATACACAATAATTCACATATAAGCCCACACGATTGATTAAAATCCTTATAATCTCCCACTTGGGCTATATGTGTAACCTTACAATTGTGTATCAATCATAACCTTATGAGTACTCAGAATTTTGCTATCATTACTGAATGCATCCCCAAACAATCCGGTCCATCAATTATATCAACATAGGATCAAAGCGGCTTTCGCTTCATTAATCGTAACTAAACCTATCAATGGTCACGTATATCGACATAACTGAATGACATGGATCAAGTATGGATGTGTAGCATGGAAATTACATGTAATGTGATCTTTAACATGCCTATTTCCAACTGGTCCAACTTTAGTGAGATCATCCTCAAATGAGTTCAGAGATAATAAACCTGAAACCTTACAGCTGTAAATAACTTTAACTTTAAATTGTATCCAAAAGGACAATAAATATGTCTAATGCACCCAAAATACAAACTCCCACTGAAACCAAATATCCTTAAGAAATACAACACCCATATGAGTATTGTGCTCATGAAAGACCTTGGGTTGTAATACCTTAGTAAGCGGATCCGCAATTATGGAGTTTGTCCCAATGTGCTCTTATTGACACGTGTCCACTCTGAACTGTATCCTTCACAACCAGGAACTTATGTCAATGTATTTTGACTTAGTTGAGCTCCTGTTGTTACTGGAATATAAATCTGCTGAGTTGTTGTCACAATATAACTTTAGTGGTCTTTCTATACCGTACAGAATATGCAGCCCAGTGACAAAATTTCGCAGCTATATTCCATAATTAAATGCCCCCAAAATTGCTACAAACTTTGCTGCCATGGTGAAAGAAGCTAAAGTGTTTGCTAAGCACTCCTCCCGGAAATAGCTCCTTCAACCAGCAGATAAATGTAGCCTGATGTGGATCTTTTACTTTCTTGGCATCTAGTAAAATCGGAATCATAATACCATATGATCTCCAATTGATCCGATTTTCTGTATGTGAGCATGTAACCTTTTGTTCTCTTTAAATACCTTATAACCCATGTTTGACTGCTTTCCAAATGATCCATCCCAGGGTTACTTAAATATCTCCTTAGTATCCCAATAACGTATGTAATATCCGAACGCATACAAATTTGAGCATACATCAGATTTTCTACAGCTTAACTATATGGGATCCTCTTCATTTCTTTTACTTCAAGATCACTTTTCGGGCATTAGTTGAGACTAATTTGTCTCCCTTAGCGATAGGGATGTCCCCTGATTTACTATCTTGCATGCCAACCCTCTTAAGTATTTTATCGATATAGCCTTTTTGTGACAATTCAAGAATACCCCGAGAGCAATCCCGGTGTATCTGAATCCCTAATACAAAAGAGACGTCACCAAGATTTTTAATCTTAAAATTCTTTGACAAAAAATCTCATAATTTTATGTGACATGCCTATATCATTAGTGGCAAGCAATATGTTATCAACATACAAAATCAAGAAAATATACTTACTCCAACTGAACTTGTAATACACACAACCATCAACAACATTAATCTCAAAACCAAATGAGATAATTGCTTGATGAAATTTGTATTACCCTTAACGGGAAGCTGGCTTGAGTACACAATGGATTTCTTTAATTTGCAAACCATGTTCTTTGGGTCTACTGACACAAAGCTTTCTGGTTGCACCATATACATCGTCTCATCAATGTCACCATTGAGAAACGTCGTCTTAACATCCATTTGATGTAACTCGAGGTCAAAATGTGCAACCACCTAACTTTCCTGAAAGAATCTTTCGTAGAAACCAAAGAGAAAGTCTCTTTATAATCAACGCCATCATTCAGTGTAAAGCCCTTAGATACAAGACAAACTTTATATATTTCCACATTACCTTTCGAATTCCTCTTGGTTTAAAAATTCATTTAATACCAATGGGCTTCGCACCTTCTGGTAATGGGACAAGATCCCAAACTTTATTATGTTGCATATGCTTATACTCCTTATTTATGGCATCAATCCACTTTTGAGAGTTAGAACCCTACATGGCCTGATGGAATTGATTGGACCATCTTCCACCATTCCATTATTTCCTTATGTTCTTGGAAAAATACTATTTAAATTATCCGAAATAGCATTTTTTCTCTTTCTCTCGTGGATCTCCTTAATGGCTTTAGTTATTGAGGTTGTTGAGTTTGTACTTTTGAAATTTACCTTATTTTGGATGGGAGGATCTTTAATATTGTCGAATTGAGGTTCTGGATATGCTTCTTGATCAATGACATGCATAAAAACTTGCACATTGTCAAAAGCAACAATAGGAATCGAAACCGATCCTTCCTCAACTTCTTCCTTAAAGACAAAATCTCTAACCTTATTCTCCTCCAAACTCAACACCCTCAAAAAATGTTGCATTTCCCGTTTCAAAATTGACTTAAGTGTGGGATAATAAAATTTATAGCCCCTAGATCGCTCAGAATAACCAATAAAGTAGCTGCTTACTGTTTTGGAGTACAATTTCTTTATGTGGCCTAGAAAGCCTAGCCTTAGCTGGACATCCCCAAATGTGGAAATACTTTAGACTAGGTTTTCTACCCATCAAAAGCTCTTAAGGTGTTTTAGTAGTTGCTTTAGTTGGTACTCTGTATGATCTTTCTTTAAATGTTCAGATTTATGGCAAAAGAAATAATCCTTAATGTCTCTATGTGGTTTCTTTTGTTTTGAACCCTTAACAATTTTATTTTCTTTATTTGTTTTCTTGCCCTTATCTTTAGAGGTGTTTGCCAAGTGAAAACTTTCAGTTCTGTCCTACTTCAACTTTTCTTCCTCTTGCACACAAAATAAAATGAGCTCATTTAGAGTTCATTTCTCCCTTTGATAGTTACAACTGCCCTTAAATTGACTGAATTGTGCAAGAAGCTTGCACACTATGAAATGAGCTCATTCAAAGTCCATTTCTACTTTGACAGTTATAACTAACCTTAAATTAACTAAATTGTGCAGGAACCGATATCAATACCAAATGTACGAGCAAGTCATTAGACAAGTCGAGTTTTAGTTCCTTAAGTTTTGAAGCAGTGTGAGACATCTACATGATGCACTCCCTTATTTTCTCATTGCATTTATACTTTATTGAAATCAAGCTTTGCATAAGCGTGCTTGTTTCAGCCTTATCATTTTTCGCAAAACGTTTCTTAATTTCGGCAAAGGAACTCATTGGCATCATTTACCTTCTCAGATACTGTGCCACTAAAGGCTTCCGGAATGCCGCACTTAATGATCAAGGCTCACGTAATTTAAGCAATCCCACTTCTCAAAGTTCCTCATTCGATTAGATGAACTTTCATCCGTAAGAGGAGCAGGTTGCTCAATCCTTAGTACACGGTCTAGATCCATGCAGCCAACGAAAAGTTAATGTTCTTGTTTTGATTCTTGAAGTTTGTTCCATAAATACAAGGATTAAATTTGAGCTTGTAGATATACTACTAGCAGAATTTGAAACAAAATAGAGAACACTTAAACAAAATAGTTCACATAAATACCTTATTATGCGAATCATATTTTCAAATAATGGTAGGGCCCATCACAAGATACCTAGCACAACATCAATATTTAGTCTTTGGACAGAAATATTGACTTGTAAGTGGTACTCTTGGTGTATTAATCAAACACTGACAGTAAGACATGTCAACCAACAAACCTTTCTTTGGACCGATTTATTGATCACACGTAAAACCGAATAACCGTCACGTATTTATCATCATAAGTTCATGTGAAATTCGGGCCAAATATTGACCTTCCTTTGGGCCGATCAATATCCGCATGAAATAACACACAAACACCTAAATTTCCCTTAGTGCAGTGATCAAACACTGGCAATAAGACATGTTAACCAATAAGCCTTTCTTTGGACCTATTTATTGATCACACGTTAAACCAAATAATTGCCACGTATTCATCACCACGGGTGCATGTGAAATTCGAGCCAAATATTGACCTTCCTTTGGGCCGATCAACATTCGCAATGAATAACACACACCCAAATACCTTCTAATATTCTAAGTTAATTAATATCCACAAGAGGGGTTGCTTTGGCAACATGTTGCTTCAACTAATTTACTTTCGAATATTATATCTTTCAAAAGATTCTGATGTACCAAGATTTGAAACTGAAATCACTGATTTGCATATATTTTGACTTTAGGATTTGAATTATAGAATTCAAAACTTTAGAATAAATCAATCCTTAAGTTGAGAGAGTCAATTGCAATATTCTTAAACCTTAGGTGGCCAATTATGTAAAATTTTAAGCTTGAAGGACTTAAATTACAATTTCTCCAAAACCTTATTGGCCAATTTAGAGAAATTCCAAACTTTAGGTCCCAATTTGAAGGAAAATCAAACTTTAGAGGTCCAAAATAGTGAATTTGGAAACTTTAAAGACTGAAAATGAAAATTTTCAAACTTTAAGGGACTGAATTAGAAGATTTTCAAACTTTAAGGATTGAAAATGAAAATCTTCAAACTTTAGGCACTGAAAATAAAAAATTTCAAACTTTAGGGACCAAATTAGAAAAATTTTCAAACATTAGGGGACTGCATTAGAAAAATTTCAAAACTTCAGGGGCTGAATCATAAAATTCCACAACTTGAGAGGTCCTGACTTAAATAAATTTATAACTTCAGGGGCTGAAGTTGTAAATTCAAAACTTTAGGGACTGAATCGTGAAATTCAAAACTTTAACAGGCCCAACTTAAATAATTTTGTAAATTCACGGGCTGATTTTATAAAATTAAGAACTTTAAGGGCCAGCTTAAATTCCTTTTAAACTTTAGGATTAAACATTATTTAAAACAAATATAGAGGACCGAAGATGCAAATAACATAATGAACCAAAAATTGCACAGTGGTTCCTGAAGGCTTCAAATTTTCGAACCCAAGTCCCTGCCCAAAACGTAACAACTAGGGCTTAAAACCCTAGCCCCCGCCTTAGCCCGTCCAGAAAGTGCAGCCGCCTCAGTCCAGCGGCCCTCCTTCGCGCCTAACGGCGCTGCTCACCTCAGTCGAGCAGCCCATCCCGTACGCTGCGACCTGCAGCGTCCATCGTGATGCAGCGCCTTCTAGCTTGTACCGCTAGCGCCGATTGTGGTTAAAGCCAGCGGCCATACCTATACCTCTTAATTCAATACCACCCTTACTCAATGGAATCCGACTTCAACCGACCAAAACCAAATCGAAAAAAAACCCAACATCCCAAACATCAATTCGAACTTCAAAATCAGATTCCTTCAACCCATTCTCAACAATCCATAATCGGACTCGAAAACCATACCTGATTTCGAACTGCATATCCATACAGATTCCATATGTTCAGTTTTGAAACCTTAATTTCGCATTTACATACATGCTGTACACTTAATCCGATTTCAATTCAATTCGAAAAATCAATTTGGCAGTTAGAGTTTAAGCATATCAATTTGACTTATTCAAATTTCATACTTGAAATTTTGTTAAATCCAAAGGTAAATTTCAATCAATTCTAGGAACCAGATTCATATACACGATATAATTTTCCAGAATTGATTAAAACTTGAATTTCCAGTCCAAATCATACATTAAAAAATAGATCTGATAATCAACATGATGATTGGCTCTGATACCACTTGTTAGAAAATTTACATCACAGATAATTATTTATCCAGGATCCAAAATCATCATGCTGAATTATCAAGAATTAAATAACTGAAGCGGAAGCGTACCTTAATCATATATGGTTCACGATGATCGATTATGGTGTTTGGATCTTCTAAATCGATACGTAGTCCTTATTTTCTCTCTGATGATGGGATGTCAAAGAAGAATGAACAGTACGTATGATTCAGGGACCATAACCGACTTTATATACTGAATTGTCAGTTAACCTAATCCGGCCCATCATGAGTTAGGTAATGGCCTGGTATCTACACATAAAAGCCTATACATTAATTAAATGCATTAAAGCCCAATATACCAAATCCTTATTAGATCACTTTAAATGGGCTTAACCAAATTTGATAGCCTTTTATTTAATACACAATAATTCACATATAAGCCCACACGATTGATTAAAATCCTTACATATTAAACTTATCTTCTAAGTAGTTTGACACCTAGGTTTAAAACTAACAAACGCCAAAAAAAAAAGTATTTTTCTCAGGGAAAAGCATACCCGACTCATTCTTAACTGTAAGCTTTGACTCGACCCCTGAGTCAAAGATTGTCTATCATTAATTGCTTTGAAATCCTCTACAAAGCCAAGATATATTTTACCCAAACACTTCCCTCTTTATTGTAGTGCGTTGAACTCTGAGTCAAGTAGCTTGGTTTGAATTTGCACCATACCAATACAAAATATAAATCTTTTCACACAAAAATTATAACAAGAAAAATCACAAGAAAATTAGAAAACGCGATTAAATATTAAGAAAATGAAGCAAAATATGAAAAACTGTTGCAAACTAGTAATAAAATTACTAATTTGTACAACTTTGTTTGTATAAGTAGTTTAATTCCATCTCAATCAACCATGGAAGAACTGGAGATACAATGATAATAAAACACTCCCAAAAAAAGACCCTTTTCCGACAGGTTTTTTCATCGATGAAGGTGATATTTCCGTTGAAAAAGATCATTTTAAACGGATATTTTCCGTCGAAAATTTTTCGGAGAAGCTTGCATCGTATTACCTTCTCGTTGGATAAATTGTTTCTGTACGACTTGTAAATTCATCGAAAATTTTCGATGGTTGTTCAGACCGTTGAAAATTCCGACGACTTTTAAGTCCGTCGAAAATGTCCGACGACGTTAAATTCAATAGAAATAACCTATTCCATCAGAAAAATAATTTTACATGAAATTTTATATTTTTTTACATCAATTTTAAACTGTTTTTAGTTATTACACTTATAAGTTATATAACTAATTTTAAAAATATATTAATATGAGAAATAAAAAATTTAATTGCTAGAACAAAAATAGATAATATTTGTTTTAATAAGTACATAATCTAATTGTTCTTCAAACTAGGATGTTCCAGACGATGGTGGAAACATAGAATTTGGTAAATTAAGTTGTCGGATCATATCTCTAATTTTCTCTTGCATTGACGATTTCATTTTAGCTTCTATTGAGACTCTGAAATCTTCCATTTCCTTATGTATCCTCTCTCCTGTATCTTCCATTTCCTTATGGTTTCTCTCTTCTGCCTCTCTTAATTTCTTCTTAAGCACCTCTATTTTGGTAGCCTGTGAGCGTAGTCTTGAACGTCGAGAGGAATTTCTCAATTCCATAGCATATTGTGAACTCCCCAGGTCATATACATGACCCTTGTGTATACCATTCGTAGACCCAATCCACGTATTTGCGTCGAATTCTGGACGCTCTGATGGAGTTGGCCATTTCTCCTCAACCGCATTATTATAGCTTTCCTCTGAGATTAAATAACAAAGTATTGTTGTTAGTGAACAAATAAATATAATTGTAAACAATATAAAAATTCATTAAAAAATCAATACTATATATCCAAAATAAGTTTATAGGTATTGCATCTTAGGAATGTAGTTTGTGACAGCTCATCTATAAATTCTCCAGATGGTTTCCTATGCGTTAGCTCAAAAAGCTTTAATGCATTTGGGGGACGTTTTAGCTCCTTCAATTAAACGAAGTGAAAAAAGTTAATACTACAAATAAAGAAATTGCAAAGAATAAACATAAAGATCGAGAATAGCACCAGATGGGTATGATGTACTGCAAAGGGCACTGAACCACCTGTATGTTTAGGTGGCGGAGTGTTCTCCGTTGAGGCATGATTATTTGAATTAGTTTGAGACAAATGCTGCCAACCCTCATTACTCTATTCCTCTAAGCGCTTGACCCATTCTTCATGGTAAATCTAAGTTGGCTTATAGTTCTTCCAATCCAATGGATTATTTGATTTGCTTTTTTCTTACGGCTTGTGTTTGAGCATCAAATGTTATCTTGCAATCTCCTGCTAGCTATATTACGAAATACCGTATCCACTGCAATATCAATATGATTAGGCCATTTAAATTTCTCCTAAAGCAATTTAAAAAATTAGTGCAATATTTCATATTATTTGTAGGTAATACGCAAATATAAAAATTTCAATCTAAAAAGTATATTGAAATTACCGCAAATGCTTTTAACATATTCTCATGGAAGTGATCATGCACATCACCGTAATGCGTATAATGACCAAACGTGAATCATTTCACAATGCAAGTTATTTCTCTCGTAGTCGAAGGATGATTGAAACTAAAATTAAACCAAATTGTAATGTTAAAACATATTTTTATCTATATTTATACTACGTTTAAAAGTTCCTTAAATGGAGAAACTTTTTTGGACTATTTTACCCTCACATGTTTTTAATAAGTTCATAGTCAACCTTATATTGAACTAATGTACATTTTTAAATAATTATTTCTTTGTATTTTCGTCTTTTAAAAGTCCCTTAAAGGGAGAAACTTTTTTGGACTATATAACCTTCACGTCTTTTTAATAATTCCATATTCACCTTTAGTTTGAATTAATGTACATTTTTTAATATATATTTTACTAATATGAGAAGAAGAAGAAAAAAATGTGTACTCCTTGAATTAATTTTATTTTTACTTGTATACAAAAAAAGAATAGAAAATCATTTTCACCATCTACGTTAAACATTTTATTTTTTGTTAGTCGTATTCCAATTTTAAGTTGCTTTTGTCAAATATTAATTTGACGCTGGTTATATTCTCACCACACTCGTAAAAATAGAGTGCTATGAAGATTCACTTCTTTATCCAGGAAGTCAAATTTTGAAGTATGACGCGTGTAAATTTGTTTTTCTAAAATATTAACCGTATGAAAAATTAATTAAGTTTTGTTTTCCAATCAATTTAAATTCTTATTGTATTAACTTTTTACGTTGAAATTTCGAAGTGCAAATTTCTTAAGAAGGTCATTTGTTTATGTTTTAAGTTAGTTTATATGTATATATTTTTATCTTGTATTCGAATTTTAACGTATAATTTTAGTTTTTACAATTTATAAAAATGTCACGAGGTATGCACCATAAGCTAATATTCTATAAATATGTATTGTATTTTGTTCACCTCGACTCCTTTTACTATATTCTCGAAATCATTGTATTATCATCTATTTAGGGTAAACAGCACAAATGATCCCCAAACTTTGGCTTTCTTGAGAAAATGGTCCCAAACGTTTAGATTTTGGCATTTATACCCTCAGAATCACTAAAAGTTGCAAAAATGGTCCCTCCCGTTAGATTTCTTTAGTTTCCATCGTTAAAAACGTGTAAATAGCATAAATGGTCCCTAACCTTTGAGTTTCTTGCTATAATAGTCCCTAACATATTAATGTCGTGTTTTACATATTTAGTTTGTAACCATCTTGGTATATTGATGGGCGCCTTATGAGGGTCACCAAATGGACTGCTGGATTTAATCTTGCACATGAGAGCCTCATTATGCCTGGGTTTCTTTCCCTCTTCTACCTATACATTTTCATGCGAAAGCTGCTTTGTTTGCTTTAGCTAGGGCTATTGGGACTCCTTTGCGCATTGATGAGGCCACTACTGATTTTGAAAAAAATGAAATTTTGAAAATCGATGTTGATTGGTTCTCAAAATCAAAAATAAAAAATAGAACTGATAAAAATATATTTGTTATTGAATTCCTAAAATGATGTCCAATGTATTTGTTTGTTTATGTTCCATGAATTTATTATTTTTTTTACCAATAGATTGAATTGTTAATGTGGTGATTTTTTGTAAAATATTTTATTGTGCACTTTACAAATCCATAATAAACTTTGTTATTTTAAAACTCATTTTCAACCATACATTCCATTAATAAAATAATTTACAAATAAATTCATTTTTTTAATCAAAAATTCTTTAAAAAAATTACAATTAAAAGCCACATTATTTGAAATAATTGGTCTCAAACAGGGACTAAATACGCCAAACGTATAGGGACTTAATATGTTAGGGACTAAATACGTCAAACTTTTGAAGGTTACAAACTAAATATGTCAAACATGACTTTAATATGTTAAGGACTATTATCGCAAGAAACTGAAAGGTTAGGGACCATTTGTGCTATTTACACGTTTTTAACGGTTGATACTAATGGAATCTAACGGTAAAGACCATTTTCGCAACGTTTGTTGATTCCGAGAATATAAATGTCAAAATTTAAACGTTGGGGACCATTTTCGCAAGAAACCTAAAGGTTGGGGACCATTTGCGCTATTTACCCCATCTATTTACTATGTCAAACAATGAAAAGAAATCACGATGGCATATTATTACTTTTGTTCCATCAAATCGATGAACACATCTCATTAGGTTGTAACAAAATTTGAGATGATGGTTTGTAGTGGTTCTACCAATTTAAAGAAATGTGTGTGCTACTTTGGAATTCATAGAATTATGAATCAATTTGTTGAGTCGGAAATTTGAAGGCACCGATTTCGAAACAATTTTCCTGATCAAACATTACTCTATTTAAATATGATATCTTATGTTTCTTGAATAATCATACCTTATTAGGGAACCTAGATTAGATACATCTCAGTTTTTCTCAGACATTTATGATCAAATGTTGTTCTGAGTTCTAACTTCACATGCATGATTAGCATTCTTTTTATGCCATATTACAATTGAAATTTTTTCTTCTTGATTCTAAAATCTGGATAAATTGTCAAATAATGTTTATCATTTTTTTTCACTGCAGCAATGGATTGATAATGAACTATGTACACACATAGAAGGAGAAATCCTCTCAACTCTAGTTTCTTCGAATAAGGTAGCTAAGTATACATTTCAGGAGATGCAAAATTTAAAGAAGTCAACAATCAGTAATTAGAAGAAAGATGATAGTTTTATTGATAAGGGTATTGCATATTTAAAAATTTGAATAATGTTTAAGATAAATTGAGTTCGATTTTTAGATTTCTTAAATTAACACTTAGAATATTTTTTAGGTAAGACATGTAGGGAAATTTGGATAATTTTTATTCTACTTGAATAAAAATATCATAATATTATTGCAATATCACGTGCATCGCACGCGTTATATACTAGTCACTTCTAAAAGTGGCTTAGAGGGAGAAACTTTTTGGACCTTACCATCGCAACTTTTTTATAATTTCATATTTACCCTTAATTCTATTTAATGAATAATTATTTTAATATTATTTTTCTTTCATTTTATCCACAATGTTGTTAATTTCAAAACACTAACAACTAAACTCTTTACTTTCTTATTAAAAGTCTTTCAAATAAAATTTAAAACTTTCAATTTTTATTTTTTATTTTTCGTTGATTTATTTCAAATTATTATTTATTCTCACTAAATAAAAATATAATTATATTAATACATTATCATAAAGGAAACAGTGAAAAAAAGTTCGGTTATAATTTTTCTCTTGAAATTGAAATTCTCCTTTTTAATTAAATATTAATATATTTTCATTATTAAGGAAGTTTTGAGAAATATGAATAATATATTTTTTGAATTATATTTTTAATATTCTATTATTTTTTCACTTGTCAATAATGTCATTAATTCAATAAGAATATCTATGAACTTCATTCTAAAATCAAAATCACATACATTATAACCTTCAACCTAAGAGTATGTCCAATAGACTCTCTAAACTTGAGATACTCTTTATTTTGGAGAGTCAACCTTTAAAATTTCACTCCAATGACTCTCTAGTTTAACATTTTAATTTAGAGAGTGAGTTTGACTCTCCAAATTCTATTATTAAATACATTCAAAAAGTTCCAATTTTCAATATTCTTACAATAGCTTTTTTTTATTACATATTTGATATCATTGGTATTTCATTTTTTTAAAAAAAATATTAACTAAAAATAAAGAAAGACAATAAATATTTTTATGAAAAAGTAAAATAAAGAGCAAAAAATAAAGAGTCTGTTGAAACTTGTAAAAATGTTTGCTATTTAAATTTAAAGACGTTCTATATTACGTAAAATATGCTCTTTAAATATAAAGAGCACACTTAAGAAGCTCTAATACATCTACATAGTTATATATAATACCCAATTACTACTTTTGATTAACATGCTTATAATTCCAAGAATCTTTAATATTCATGTATGTTTTAAAACTAAAATGAATTCAATACAACATATACTATAAGCCAATAAAGCTCATTATAAATTCAAAAGGGGTTAAAAGTATAACCTCATATTTTGCTGAACTTTTTTGAGACATCATTTCTCTCGAATTTGAATTTTAATAAATCGAATGGTTTTGTCCTCAAATTAAAGTATAAATCATATGCTTCTATGAAATCTGATCGTTTATGGCGAAGATTGAAGTATAAATATTTCTAATAACTGTACATATTCCATTGAAACAGATATGTATATATATGGAAGTTTCAATACTTATTTTGAATTTTTATTAATGAAGACTCATTATATTTGTCAATCTTTATTTTAATAAATTTTTGATATTAAACAAATATGTTGTCTTTTTAATACTTACAAGGTACCAAATTCTTGCTACACTATTTTGGACCACAATTAAAAATTTCACTCACACGCTTCACAAAGGAAAAATATATCGACAGTATCATAAAAAAAAACTAGACCAATAGTAATATACATTTCTAAATATGCACGCTGAAATTGAAATCAATTTCACGAAAAACAACAAAATTGAAGGGATTGAAGATAAGATCTCATCAAAATTATCAAATTTATGCATTGCTAAATTCTCACAAGTCCCAAAACTTTGTTATAAAGGAAAATACTTGGTATTAAATTTTCATTGACATTTTATGTTCTTTTTATAATATTATTTTAAATATTATATAAATAAAACCTATAATTTATTCCCAAATATTATCGATGTTGTTCTCAACTTGAAACTCATATTTGCTTTCATCAAATAAGTGAGTCCAGCCAAGATTTTGATTAATATGGTCTAAAAAACTTTGTTTAAATATTAAAAATTATTCGATTATGTTAATTTTATTCGTCTTGCATTTTTTGCTAATTTTCTTGAGAAAAACTCGAAATTTTTGCCAAACATAATTTCTAAAAATTACTTCATATGGACAATTAACTTGCAAAAGCACGTTTAGCCAACTAGTTTTTAATAAAAGAAGTAAGTAGAAATTGAGTAAAATAATTTAGAAGATACACCTATCTCGTGTATCAACAACCATAGTTCGACGTCGCCCAGGTGAATTAGGGATAGGAGTACCCTAATTAGGACATTGCCTCCGTACTCTCCTATCATTTTCTTCCGTTGGAGATGACTCCTCCTCAGTAGCATTGTTGATATTACTTAGCCCAATCACTTCGTCTTCACTATTTAGTTCATCCCTCATCTCTATTGATTGTCTGGTCTCTACTGGCGGGGGAGGACCTTCCTATAGTTCTTGAGGTGCTACCACGTCCCCATGTTGGTTGATAATCACGCATGACCAATCACGATTATCTAAGAAGAAGAAGAAGAAGAAGAAGAAGAAGAAACATGGTAGATGTTATCACCATAATTTCTAAGTACTATTGAAAAATACTAGGAAAATAAATTACACGCCATGAAGATTAATGTTAGAAATACATTACAGATTGTGTAGGTTACAATTAGGAGTAAATTCTGCAAATGGAAACTCAAGTGTGCTTGAATTATATAAACGTTGATTCAAAAAAAAAAAAAAAAAAATTGGAATATATTTACATGGAGTAAATTCTGCATGGATTAATGTTTGTTCAAATTAGTAATAAGCTACATGGGCCCGGGGGACACAATGATAGAAGTATGGGTTAAGTACACAATTACACACATTTAGGTATGAATTTTTTTTTAATTAGGTGATTTGTAACTAATTACACAAGTATCAAAATAATTTTTAAAATCAGGTTTTTTTTTTTTAATCAGAATCAAGTTTTGTAATTAATTACAATTATAACTTTATTTCAATTTTGTAATTAATTACAATTGTAACTTATGAATTAATAAAATATTAGTGGAATTTGTAACTTGTAATTAGTTACATTGGTGTAATAGGTAATCAACGACCACCACAACTGCCGTCATCGGACCATCGTCGGAAATATAATTGTAATTTTATTTCAATTTTTGTAATTAATTACAATTGTAACTTTATTTCAATTTATAATTAGTTACAATTGTAATTCTAATTATTGTCTCACCATCACCATCACCACTACTCAACAACAACACCATAGTCTCACCGCCACTACCCGTTTCAACATTCATTTAAACATAAGATTAATGATGGAAATCAAGAAATCAACAATGCGTCCAAAAAGATTGTGAAACCAACAAATTATAGTTTCTCATCAGCTTAATAGAGAAAATGAAAAGCTAAATCTCATCACTTTGTCCTGCTGCTTATTTGCCAATTCTGAATCTGAATCCAAAGCCTCCAATTCAATCATTGGGATTCGGGACCAAGATCAAAACCCTAGCTCCCAACCGCTGCGTCCACTATCAACATCGAAAAATCTCGACTGGTGCAACTCTGTCACAAACCACTACAAATAGTGGACAGTGCCAAGGCAGTGGTTGTAACTTTCCCAAATTTTCTCATCAATCCAACATAATTACTCTAAATGTAGCATCGAAGCTCACTTGACCGGTGATTACTCCAAATGATCAAACCATGTCAAGCACTCGGGCTTGACCGGAATGGTCTCGTTCAACCCGGACGGACTTCTGATTGCAGAAAGAAAGGACGAGTAAGGCGAGTAGAATGCCTATTAGGTCAGCGGCGGCGTCTTTGGTGAATGCACGGGCGAATCTAAGGAAGCCGATATCATCAACGAACTCCTTCGCTGTGCTGGCATGAAGTGATGTGGCATACCATGAAAATGGCCACATGAAAATGGCCTTTTGGGAAAATAGCCAAAATTTTTATCAATTCATCAAAATAGCCTTAAATACTATAAACTACCTCAAATACCCTTAAATATCATATTTCAACCAAGCCCCTTAGAATTTAGAAAAGTTACAACTTAGTCCTTAAAACTTTACATTTATATACTTTCATTTACTTAATTTGTTTATATGATTTTATTTGATTTTTGTTCGCTCATAGTAGCACCCCCTCACATGGTATCAGAGCCATATGACAGTTCTAAAAGATAAATATTATATAACACAAATTAAAAATAAATATATAATATACAAATCAAGATTTATGATTATGCATACATTAATACTACCCGATAATTATAAAATAGAAATCTTGAGAACTTTAAAAGACTTAGACGAAGATATAAGAAAATACATTTATGATCTAATAAATTTCGATTTAATAAAAGAAGATTTCATTATAAACGAAATATTAGATTTAATCCACAAAGATATACTAGAAGAATTATACAAAAATTATAGAAATAGACTATCATAGAGGAGAACCCTTATTAATCAAATATCTAGATATGAAAACAAATGAGAAATTAGATTCAATAATCGAACAAAGAGGAAATCTATTAGACCAAATGATGGAAGAAAGAAATATAAAAAGAAAATGATTTCTAAGACTAAAATCATTAGAAAGTAAAATAAAATATTTTAATACAATTCTAAAACAATTACCTAATATACTTATGATCATAAATAACAAAGAAAAAATTAATATGGAAAAATATGATATAACTGGAGAAATAAAATATTACATAAAAAGTTATAAAGCACAACAAAGAAAAACGATGTTAAGATCAATTGAAGAATTTTGTGAATATAATATAATGATATGTAAAGAAGTAAAATATGATACGGAATTAAGATTAGAAGTTGAGCATATCAAAGGAAAAATTTAATGACAGAATTTCCAGAAATAAAATTTGAAAAACAAATAACAGAAAATATTAATCTACCAGTAGGATCTTACCAAATAAAAGGAGCTAATACAACTATGTTTCAACCACTAAGCTCATGGGGAGAATCGGATGGATTTCTTAATATGCAATTAAATTGGATAAGTACATTTTTATGGCAAACATATAAAAACATAAATTCACAAGATAAACTTGCCATTGAAGAATTACAACAATTAAATATACATGATATGAATATCAAAGAAAAATTACAAAATATTCAAAATAAACTAACAATACAATTCAAAGAATTAAAAGAAATGATAGGAGACGTTAAAAATATAGATGAAGAAATCTTAAAAGAATTCCAAAGAAAATCAGGAGAATTAATTAATCAAGATAAAATTGGAATAATTATAGAAAAAATACATAAATTAAATGAGAAATCAAAAAGAATGAAAATGAAAAAATTATATCAATAGAAGAAAGAATCAAAAATATAGAAATAAAAATAGACGATATGTATGACAGACTATTTAAGGTACAAAAAACTCAAAAACCAAGAGTATAAAATGTCAATAAGCGAATATATTGAAAATCTAAAAATATTAATAAAATCTTTCATAAGTGATGTTCAAGAAGTAAAAAATGAATTAAAAGAAGTAAGAAATGATATAAATATACTAAAACTAGAAATTAGAGAATTCAAAGAAAATAATAAAACCAAAGATAAGAAAATAGATAAAAAATTCATAGAAAAAGAAATACTTAGAATAGGAAAAAAGCATTTCGAACAAGAAAAAATTATAATAGAAGCAGGAAGTATGGATGATGAATTTAGAAGAAACATATTACCAAAAATACTAGAGGAAGAATTAGAATTACAAAAACCTATAGAAAAAACTTTAGGAAAATTAAAAGCTGAAGAAAAAATTGAAGAAGAACAAGACAAAAATGGATGAAGAATTAGATTTGCTCATAGAAAATTTTGACTAGTTAAGTATAGAAAATTTTAATGAATACCAAGTTTTAATGAATACCGGAGGAGCACCTAACCCTGCTCCTATAGGAACTTCTAAACAAGAATTACCAGATCCAGATGAAAGTTATGCACCCTTATATAGTAAACCACACCGGCAATATTATGATAGAATTAGAGATAGACAACCACCTAGGGGAAATAAATATAAAGATAGGTTTGAACCAAATAATAATTATGATAAACCTATTAATCATGGAGGAACAAAATTAGATTTGGATTGTAAAATAGATACTAAAAAAGCCTTATTAACTTGGGTAGATTCAATGATACTATTATTTTTATACAATAAATATGATACATGGGAAAATACTGATAGAATGATAAATTTTTTAGTAGCATCTTTTGAAGGACATGTTAGAAATTGGGGGAAGGAATAAGTAGTGATACGAAAGCATTAATAAGAAGAAATGTACAGACAGAACTAATAAAATCAGATAGAAAGGGAATAGAAAAGTTAGTAGATTATATTGCGGATGAATTTTTAGGAAAAAATTGGATAAGTAATTCTGAAGCAGAATCAATAAGAGAAAAAGATAATGCAAGAGTAGATTAATAAATTTAACAATATGTGATATGTGTAAAATCAAAGAATATACTTGTGAGTTTAAAGAATACTATTATGTCCAATTTTATAGTAATGAAAATCAAGAAGTATATAGAGATATGTATTACAATAAATTACCAGGTTCATGGGGAATATACTTTAAAATAGAATTTGAAAAATTTATTAGAGATAACCCTGGAACACCTAGAATATTAGGATCAAGAATAAAATTCCTATTTGAAATATTAGCATATATATGTCAACAAAGACAATTATTAAAGAAATCAGGAAAATTAACCAGAATATGTTGTGAAGATATGGAAAAATCTACTCAATGGGGATGTAACCCTGAAAGAAGAAGAAATAATAATAAAAGAAAATATAAAAATAGAAAGTTTAAAAAATTCAGAAACTTCAGGAAAAAAATATATAAAACTTAAGAGAAGATATTACAAAAGAAGATATAATCCAAATAAAAGACAGAATATGGAAAAGGGAAAAAGTAGCAATAAATGAATATCATAAAATTGAAAGAACAATAGATGTTAGAACCACTCAAGGAACACACAAATTAAATCTTTTAACAAAAAATACAGTTGCAGAATTATTAACAAAGATCAATAGAAAACAGAGTGAAAAGATTCAATATGTTTACTTAGCATGTATCCAAATAATGTTCAAATCCCTATTTAGAGAAGGATTAGATTCGCCTTTGACTGTAAGTTTACATGATGGAAGAATTATAAATTTAAAAGACAGTCATTTAGGAACAGTAGAAGGAAATCTAGCATATAAGAAACTAATATTTACATGTTACCCAAAATATTGTATATCATTAAAAGACAAAAATTTTAATGAAGTTTTAGGATTACATTTCAAATTACATAAAGATGATATAATGGAACCAGGAGATAAAATTATGACTATAGAATACAGGGCATTATACACATTTACTAATTCTAATTATGGAAACATTTATTCTAAAAAACCATATATTGAAATTCATAAAGAATGTAAAGATTTTGGTAAAGCTGTAGAACCAGATAAACAAATAAGCTTAGTTCAAAGAAACTATGAACTTACTATAACAAAAAATAAACCAGAAATCATAGAGTTACGAGAAGAAGAATTCCCTAATAATAACATAACATTTGAAGATGACAGATTAATTAGGAGATTAGCAAGTTTACTTAATAGAAAACAATTAGGAGAAATTAGTAATACAAAAGAAATAAACTTAATAGAAATGCTAGAAATATGAAAATAGAAGGTGAATATTTTAATGGAATAGAACATATAAAAGGATCAAATATATTAATTGACACAGGAGCTAGTGAATGTCATATAGCTTCAAATAGAAATAAAGGACTAATATATCATAGAACTGATCCATATAGATATATAAATTTTGATGGACAAGTACATATGACTGAACTTGAAGTAAAAGTACCAATAAAAATAGGAGGAATAAATCTCCTAGTACCATGTCATGTATATAGTAGTATGGTAAATCCTCATGTATTATTAGGAATGAGCTTTCTAGATGGACTAGAAGATTATAGTATAAAACGTGAAGGATTATATATAACTCATAATGGTCAAACTATACTATGCAGAAAAGCTGAATAAATGAATAACCAAATAAGTTTTCCATTAGCCGTTTATATACAAGTTACAATTGTTGAAACAAATATAACAACCTGTGCATTAATTGACACAGGAAGTGATTTAACAATATTCAAAAGTTTCTTAATAAAATCATGGAATACTAATGGAAAGATAAAAACTATAGGAGTAACAGGAGAAAGTACCAATATAATTAATAGTGTTGATAAAATTGAAATAATACTTAGGAGTAAACAAATAGTTGTAAATAAAATATATAATTATAACAACTTAGAATGTGATATATTACTAGGAAATGACTTTATACAACAATTTCAATACTATAAACAAAATAATTACATGATAATGTTGCAAACACCTTGTGCACATTTACTAAAAATACCAAGAGAATTAGACCTTACAGAGTTCACCCAACACAGCGTGATGGTAAATGGGAGAAAAAACCAATTACACAAAATGAAATAAAAAATAAAAGAATAATGTATAAAAAAGTCTTAAAAATGAACATACAAATAAACATGGAAAAAATCATTGATCAACTAGAAAAAATTTGTGGAGAAAATCCATTATTATTTTGGAAACCACATCATCCAAAAGCTAAAATAGAATTAACAGAAAATGTTATTATAAGAGTTAGACCAATGATGTATACCATACAAGATACACAAGAATTTAAAACTCAGATAAAAGAATTACTTAACCAAAAATTAATCAGACCTAGTAATGGACCCCATAGTAGTCCAGCTTTTATGGTCATGAAACATTCTGAACAAAAAAGAGGAAAAGCTAGAATGGTAATAAATTATAAATAGTTAAACAAATATACTAAATTTGATGGATACTTTTACCAAATAAAGAGGTACTAATAAATCTTGCAAAAGGAAAACAATATTATTCTAAATTTGATTGCAAATCAAGATTTTGGAAAGTAAAAATGGAAGAAGATAGTATTCAATACACAGCATTTAGTACACCACAAGGTAAGTATGAATGGATTGTTATGCCATTTGGTTTAAAAAATGCACCACAAATATATCAAAGAAAAATGGATAACATATTTAGAAAATTTAATGAATTCTTAATTGTCTATGTCGATGATATATTAATATGTTCTAATAATAGAGAAGAACATAGAAACCATTTAATTAAATTTATAAATGAATATAAAAAAGAAGGAATTGTTCTTTCAAAAAATAAAGCTATAATAGAAAAATAAGAAATTGATTTTCTTGGATTATCAATAGATAAAAGAGGGATAAAATTACAAACTCATATATCTAAAAAGATAGAAAGTTTTCCAGACAAATTAGAATCAAAAGAACAAATACAAAAATTTTTAGGATGTTTAAATTATGCAGAAGGATTTATTGAAAATCTATCAAAAAAGAGACATAATTTCAAATTTTACTCAGAAAAACAAATACCAAAGGATGGAGTGATGAACACACAGAAATTGTTAAATCACTAAAAGAAGAATGTAAAAATTTGCCAAAATTAAGATTACCAGATGAAATAGATAATCTGATAGTTAATACTGATGCCTCGGATAAATATTGGGCAGCAATATTAAAAACAGATCTTAATGAAAGTTGTAGATACTCAAGTGGAACATTTAATCAAGCAGAAATAAATTATACTACTAATGAGAAAGAATTGTTAGCAATCATCAGAGAAATAAAGAAGTTTTCATTGTTTTTATTATCTAAGAAATTCATTGTTGAAACTGATAATTCACAAGTTGCAGGTTTAGTAAAAAATAAATTACCACCAGAACCTCAATATAGAAGGCTTCATTAATGGCAAGCCTATTTGGCATTTTATAATTTTGATATAGTTCATATTAAAGATGTTAATAATTATCTTGCGGACTTTTTAAGCAGGAATATTGAATTTGCAGATGGATAATATCAAAAGTTCCCTGATAGACGCCAAAAAGCGAATGAACTTCCTCATGGAGGAAGCTGAAGATATAAAACTTGGAATTGAACAACTTGCAGAAACTCTCCAAGGAAGTTTCAAGCAATTGATGGAAATCTCAACATTTCATTACAATTATACTAAAGAATTGAGCGATAACATAATTGAGATTGAATCTTAGTTTGAATCGTTGATTACCAAACAGGTTATATCAAAAATACAAACATGTACATCTTCTGGAAGCAGTGGTGGACCAACAATTAAAAGAGATGAACCAAGTCCCATAAAAGTTGTTATAAATGAAGTCAATCCTCAAAAAATCACAATCAATGCCAAAGAAGAACATACAAGGGTAGTCAGAATTCGTACTGAAGAGGAAGATGATTCCCCTTTTTTACCCAAAGAAAACGAATGTAAAACTACTGTTGAAGTTATATATGAACTTCAAGAATGTGATTGCTATTACATCTCTTCTGGAGACCATGTATACCCACGATTGATCGTTACTCAGGGAGGAGATCCCGTCATGACAAAAATGGCAGCTGATTATGGATTCTTGGATCTTATCTATCCAGGAAAAGATCTGAAAGAAATCGAAAAATTTGATGATTTACTAAAAGGAGAAATCTCAAAGTTTACTCAAGGAAGATCCATATATTTAAAATTTTATTCGATTAGTCCTGAAATTGATGGAAGGATATATTATCCTGCTGAGCATGTTATCACGATTGGGTATGTTGCTCGAAATTTTCAAATTGAAGTTGGGAAAAATACCAAGCCAGTACCAAACATTACAAGATCATGGTTTAGATCCCGAAGGGTGTTGGGAATTAAAGTTCTCTATAACATTGCCAAAAACCTGTATGAGAAAAAATTCAAATGCATATGCCAGTATAATGGATGGACCCTACTCACTAATGGAGGAAAAGAAAAGTCAACAATCTTGCAAGAATACATCAATAAATTTGACACTCATCAAATTCATGGAAGCTTTGCCACTTTGCAAGAGGCATGCACAGCCAGGAACTGCCCCACATGCCAAATGAATTGATGACAGGTGGAAGCCACTTGATGGATCTGCTCTACATGCCAACAGAATTGATGGACAAGTGGAAGTTGTTTAATAGATCTATTTTAATTCAATGCAGAACAATGTAGGGGCTATATCAAGACCAAAAAATAGAAGGACAAGCGTCCCTATAATGTAAAGAGTCATGTGATGTAATAAATAATAGAGGGATAGGTGTGTCCTTAGGTGAAAAAGCTATGAAATTATTAAACCGATGATGTAAGCAATGATGTAATTGTGTCCAATGTAGTATTATAAATAGAGGCCTCTGGGCTAGTTGAAAGATAGAACTCTCTTGAGCACTCAGTTTGTGAGAAAGCCAAAAATTCTCTGTCTTTCAAAAATTCTCATACCAATCCTTTGTCAATCTTCATATTATCAATAAAATCCCAATTTACTTATCATATTATGATGAGTTTCTAAATTCTTATCTTCTAAATCCTATTTCCAAAAAGAAGATATATTATTAAGAAAACTCCCTACACTCTGTCCTAAAATATTTTCCATCTGAAGAGTTATACAGTGAAGGCATCCAGGTTTAGCTAATAACCCGTGAAGGCAGGAAGTCATTGGAGGGTGTGGAGCAGAAACCTATAAGCCTGAAGGTCACTAACAATAGAAGGAAAATACAAAGGTACTGAGAACAGGAAAAGAGGTTAGTATTCTTAATATATCTATCTTTACGGAATTAGGAGGAAGAAGAGCTTTTAACATGACAGAATGAAGGATTATTGAGTTTAATTATCAAAACAGTCCTTATAATGATGAATACCATAGCATAATTGAACTTTATTCATGCATAAACAGTTTACTAGACCTAATAATGAAATAAAAAAGTTATATCATGTCTATATGCCATGTTTGTTAGCCATCTTTCCAACATTAAAAAGAATATTAGGATTAGAAATTACAAAATCGATTATTTATTTTTGGCTTGATAGTGATAATACTGAAATAAATAATGAATTATATTTAGGATATGTGTTTAGTAGTGATAATGATTATGATCCTGTAATAGATTATGACAGTGATGGAAGAGATGAATCTTTCTTTACCAGTTTCTGAAAATCTTAATATCATGAATAATAGTAATTATATCATGAAAAAACCAAGAACTAAAAGAGGTCCATATAAAGTTCAAAAGTATATCAAAAGTAAAAAATGTATTAAATATGAAAATGAAATTGATAAAATAGGATACCAAGAGCAACTCTACGCATCACAAGAGATATTAAAAAGTTTTAAAGAAAATCTGATAGAAAACTTTGCTAGATGTACTGTAAGATCTATAATGATACAAGATATTCAAAATATAATTGATAAAATAGAAAAGAGAAAGAAAAGTATTTCAAAATATAATATATCATTTGAACCAAGCATAGATATTATGACTGATATAGATATTATCAATTCCCAAACACTGATAGAGTTTGAAAAATTACTTGAAATTTTATAAATTATTTATCTTTGTGTTTATAATGCCTGGATATACTATTGAAGGATTAGACAATTTGTTAGATAGGATAATGGGAAAAATAGATAACATTATATCTCATTTAATAGATATGGATGAATCATCTGAACAATATTACATACTTTCAGAAAATCACGATCAGTATATTATGGACTATTCTGATATATTACAGCTCAAAATGGAATTAGAAAATAAAATTACGACAAATACATTCCAAACTTAAATGCCAGGATATACAATTGAAGGACTTGATAACCTTTTAGAAAAACTGAAAGATAAAATGGAAGATATTAAACATCAAATAGAAAATGAAAACATACCTTCTGAGAATATAATAAACTCTTAGAAAAATACGAACAATATATTGCAGATTATTGTATTGTACTAGATCAAAGAATGAATTTATACTAGAAAATTTTGTATAATAATCTATCAACCCAATAATCTATGAATACTTCACAAACATCAACATCTAATAACTGTGATCGTAAACTATAATTAAATAATAAAGAAATTTCATTTTTATTAACTATCGTTGAAAAATCTAAAAATATACACTTTGTTGGACAATCTAAACTAAAAGAAATATACGAAGATATTGATTATGTTATCCTAAATAAAATAGAATTTAATTCTGTTGAAACAACAAAGAATATAAATACAGTTCATAAAATTATAGAAGAATACGAGGATATAGAAGAAGAAGTTTCAGAAGGAATAACATTAGGATATATAACTAAAAAAGATCATCCTAAATCTTTTGAGAAATTATCACAATATAGAACATTTTTAGAAGAACTTAAGAGATTAAAAAAATATGGATATAACAAGAAGTATTGAATTAAATGAATCAAATTAATTTCAAGGACATAACTTGCAAAGTAAATAACCAACTTCATTAAGGGTAATTTAGTCAATTTGCAAAAGATGGTCATTCTTAAAAATTGCATGTTTCACATGGCTAAACCAATAAATCCCCCAAGAAGTGATACCACGGATCCGATCCAGACACTGTATCGCCGGATTAAAGAGTACATATTTCGTCCTGCGAGGAGGGAGAATGTAATGGAAATGAAGAATCAGAATAGAACGTGGTAAAACTAATATCTGATTTAAGAAAATAGTTTATAAATATCTGAATTTAAAACTTTCAAATCTAAATTTATGATCTTGAGTAGTTTTCCCTAGAAGTATATTGAAACTAGAGATGCGCGTGGGTTGGGTTGGGTCTATTTTTTGTCAAATCCGAACCTAACCCATTATGGTCGGGTTGATAAAAAATCAACTCAACCCAACCTAACCCAACTCAACCAAGTTTCGATGAGGTTGGGTTGGGTTGGACGGTTTGAACTTTGGCGCAATTGGTAAAAAATCTTGGAAAAGAAAAAAAAGTACATGAATCAATCATTAACTCAAATCAATTATGTACAGTACATTAATAACCCAAATTTAATAAATTGAACACTTGTTAATAAAATTAAAATATGTTCTATCAATATTTAAATAAGTTAAGTTTCAAAAAAAAAAAAATTATTCGGGTTGGGTTGGGTTAGATTTTTCATCCAACTTGCAACTCGACCCAACCCGACAAAATAAATTTTAAATAGAACCCGAACCCAAAGAAGAATAAAATTTTAAATGCTTGAACCCTTATCTTCATAATCAACTTTCAAACTGTGTGCTTGAACTTAACCTCAATGGTACCTCAACTTAGGAGTATACCAGCAGCTGAATTGCCACTCAAAACAATGTGGCTCCCAGCACCATTGTTGACACTAAGAAACTGCATCAAATCAATTAGAGATAAAGGTCAGGACAAAACCATAAAAGGATGTATAGCTACAACCTCTGCTCATTTTCAGTTCCTACGATTTTTTATTCACAATAAAATTGTATGATAAATCGCACCATTTTTTTTTAAAAGAACAATGTAGCAATTTCTTCATAAAAAATTAAAAGAATAAAACTAATGTAATGAAATTACAAATTAAATCTGCAATCACCTGAAAGAAAAATGCTCTTTGGATTATGGCCTTGAATAGGAATTGGTTTATCAAGGCACAATACCCCGCCCCAAATGCATGATTGATTTTTTAATTTTTTTTAATAAATAAATGACCTAAAAAATGTATAACGATGATGAATCTAGAAATCCACACCTTTATCTATGTTGAATCAATTCACCTAATTAGCGGAATAATTTTTTTCATTTACATTTAGTCTTCAAAATAGATAACTAAATATTGGTTACCTATGAAAAGAATGATCAGTAATACTGTAATTGTCACGATCTGTTCCAGATCTCCTTACTGGACCTAAAATGTGACGTGTGCCGGTGGCAGGTTTCAACTAAATGTTGGACCTACGACCAAGGCAACCTTGACGTTTCTTTGACTTTCAAAATTTCTTTTTAAATAATTTAAATCCCATAAGAATTTATAAAATTTTGACAAAGTCTCCCTTATAATATTAACCTAACCAACCTGTAAGACAATGACAAATTCTCAAACAACCAATCATAAATAAAATTTATCACTTTCCGAGTCTTTTTAAACAAGACAATTGATATAATAAAATAGCTACAATTCTTAGTCCCCATCTCTATATACAACTCAAAATACATCATCACAAGACACCTTCTTTACAAAGTATATAACTTCTATAGAAATAACTGAATAAATCCAAGTTATTTGCCTAGAATATAACTTCTAAGAGCTTACCCAATTAATTCATAAACTTGACTATTTTAAAGCTCACCATGGCTGCAATTCTCCATCCATGCCGCTCAAATCTTATTTTCTTCTTGTACTGTAAAAATGAGGGAAAGACATGAGCTTGTGACTCAGTGAGTGGGATTTCTGAAATAAATATATTTTGGAAATCATTTTTGAAAACACAATTTATTTCATAATACTTTTGCAACTTGAAATCAAAACATACTTGCTAACAATATTTGTTCATAAGGATCGTAAAATGATATTCTGAGGCATAACTGAAAAACTGCATTATATAAGAAACCACACCAAAAGGTACCCAACTAAATAATCTGCTAAAGCTGAAATCTGTATCTAGTCATATGCGAGTAGACAAAATATTTGTCTCCTTAAACATTGTGAGTAAAAACCAATGAGATAAAACCTAGACAAAGGAAAAAAATTACAACATGATTCCCCATGAAGATTATCACTGAAGATTCTTGTACTTCTTGAACATTGATTACACCATTTGTGTGTATATATATAGCCAGCATCCCAAAATTTAAAATCATTTTCAAATGTTGACCATGTATCATTCTTGACTTTCATCATTGTCCCTAATATTCCATTATAATTAAAGGATGTGATTGTTGAATTATAGCTCTTAGACGCTGTGATAATGCCACATTAAAACTTTTGCTAGGAAACACCATATGGGAAAAACTCAGATAAGTGTCTTTTATACACTTATTTCAATATTAAAAGTAGGATTTATTGTTATCGTTTTAAAATATTTGATACTAATTTGTTTATATTCTAGATATAACCCAAAGTCGATAAAATGAAGGAATTGAAGCAAAATCAAGTCAATTGGATAATTGAAAAACTGAATTGTGCAAAGGAAGAGTTGATGAAGACAATTAAAGTGCAAATTGGAAAAAAAGAGTCAAAGAATGAATCAAATTGGAAGAAATCAGAAGTCTAGGGACCAAATTGCTCTAATCGAAAGATGAAAGACTTGCTGTGCAATAAAATGATGGGTATCAAATTAAAAAAAAATAAAATCAATAGATGAAAATTGCACATAGTTGAAGAACCGTGTGGCCGCACCATACAAAGGCATGCGGCCGCTTAACTACATGTTGAACCGATGGAAGCTGAAAACACGAAACCGTGCGGTCGCAAGAGTTCTAAGCACATGACCACGCCCTTGTTCGACTGGGCCATGCAGCTGGGCTTTTTACACGAAATTCAACAGGTTTTCGACTTTTTAACCTAGGTTTCTCCTACAATTATAAATACCTGATACAAGCCACGTTTCTCGAGGTTCCCAACTTTTTATAATCATCCCGAAGGACTGTCAAATCATCAGGGGACAAATCTACACAAATTTGAAGATTGAAGATCAAATATCAAGATTATGAACATGATGACATCCTTCCATATGTCTTGTAATTTATTTCGAGCATTTTCTAGGCTAGATATTTGATTGTTACGATTGTGACGAATCTTTGTTTTATGAATTTCATGTTTTGATTTATTATTTAATTTAAGCTTTTTATGGGTTTGAGCAACTAATTGTGTATTTATTTCCATCTATAATTTTGGACCCATGATTAAATGATGTGTGTGATGTTTTCTTAAGTTCAAAAGATTAGAAAAATCATTAGACTTGAATTGATTTTCACAATATTCGATAGGAGATAGAAATATACTATTATGCTTTGTGTAATCCCAAAAAGTGTTTATAAAATGATAATACTTTTCTACTTGTTTGGATTTGTCATAGAAATATAGTCAAATTCCTTGTAAAAAATGCTTTAATTCACTATTCGAAAGAGGGTTTTACATTAGGAATATGGATTTTCGAAACCCCATAAATTGTTGTCAAATATTAAAGTCAAAATATGGATGATGAAAACAAAGTGGATTCACAATTCTAATATGCTTGCTTCATAATTTCATTAATTCAATTCTTTCGTTTTCTTAGTTTAATTGGTAGTTAATTTTAGTTTATAAAAAAAATTCTAAATGCAAAATGTCTAGTTCCCGTTAAGGTATTTAATTTAAAATACAATTTACACAATCTTCATGGGATCGATACTTGGACTCAAAGTCCACTTTATTACTTGTGAGATCCGTACACTTGCAATAAGCAACAAAATAATTTTAAAAGAAAATAGTACATTATCATTATCAATACGTCATAATAGCTGCCTCATTAAAAACATTGTTAGAAAAACTTTATGGGACAAAACCCCAGCTAGGGAAAAAAGAGTGCAGCACATGAATTAGCTCATTCTCATGGGAACATCACAAGTATATTGATTTAACATAACAATATTTCTGTTGTTAATCTTTACAATCTCAAATCCGTTCACCAAATATATCATTTATGATGAACTTCATATACATTTCTAATAGTTCATATTGTTATTTCTTCAAAAATAAATTTAATTTTACTTTTCAACTTGAAGAATTATATCACATTTTCAATCATTATTGAACACGCTACACCGTGCCATATTTTGTTATCAGTATTTACTAATGCACTCAATGCATATTTTAACTCTAGAAGTGACTCATTCACTTCTGGTGAACAATCAAAATGATTCACTTCTGGCAAACAACTTAACATTAATTTACATCTTGAAAATCAATTGTTAGAATTTTTAAGTATTACTCACAGTAATGGTACATATATACTAATCTCAACATATTATCACATAAGGTCATTTGTACCATTCTTTATGCAATCTAATTTTATACGCCCAAATCACATTACATTCCAAAGTGATTCTATTCTAGGCATATTAAATATTTCAATGATTAAACATGTATATTTCAGATATCTTTTATATCACAATTGCCAGTTTACTGGAGTATAAGCAATCATTTAAATATACATTATTTCTCACAAATATAACGTGTAATCATTTAGCATAAAATCCCCACATACTGCGATCAACTGATACATCAGAGAAGGCTTCCAAAGTATCGAGATGAGAATCAACAATTTTGATCTCGCTCATTGGTATATCAAAGAGCTCAAGCTAGTGATTAGATTATAATTTCCTCCATGACATATCATGCTAGTTCTTTGAAAAATCTCGTGGGCAACAACTCTTGTTTTACGACTATATAATATTTTTCCATTTGCATAAATACCTACTAGCTTTACATTTTTAAGTGTTTGGACTAGTCATATAATAATCCAATAATGGGATCTTCATATTTGGCCAAAGTTTTATGGATCATCATCCACGTTTTCATAATAGAGCTTTGCATTATATGTTAGACTTTAATTCTCGATTCCATATGAGCTCAATATGTATAGAGATCTCTTTATATTTTCTGTAATCAGGTACCTGGTATTTAATGATGTCTATTCACTCTACATGAGAAATTAGCCTCCATAAGGTCATCAAAATTGGGAATCGATTATCACTGCGCTTTAGGCATGTTATAAATTTATCATACCATCACACTTCAGTTGTGTGATAAATTCATCAATTTCATCAACCATTTAATTTCTCCCCCTAATGTTGAGAAATATTATATTATATAAATCGAAAAATCATGCCGTAACTTCTCATTCTTCATGGATAATTATAATTTGTGATTCAAACTTAATTACTTATTTTCAATAGTCACTTATTTTTCATCTCAATGGGTTTTGGTGGAAAATATACCGCATTTTTTAAAATTTTAAATGAAAATCATATGGCTTCATAAGCCAATCATATGGTTATCATTTTTGCTTATTTATATATAAAATACGAAACATGCAAAACAACATTTTTACTCAGATTGTTTTAATCGAATATTATATAAATAACTGGAGGCATTTAATTTTGGTAAACCATTGACAATATAATATACATTATTATCCCAATTAATACATAAGATTATTTAATGATTGTGAGATATAAACTTATTGGCACGTATAACTTTGTTCATAATATTATAACTTGAGCAAATAATATCTTATAGTGCATGTATAATTTTTCAATCACACATGTAAACATTTATTGAATTCAATTTTCAAAATTTCAATTACACATGTATGTGAACCTACAAAATTCACCATGAAATTACTCTATAATCAAGAATATCAGGAACTCAATTTCATATAGCAAGTGAGATAATCAGTTTGACTTTGAGAACAAGTCTTTCGATTCCTCAATGAACGTTTTTTTGAATTCTCAACAATTCTCATTATTGAACCGGATGATCCAATCGATCATAGTAAATTATAAATTATTAAGTTCAATACAATCTTTTTATGAATTGTACCAATACTAGTACTAGTATAGCGTCCCAATTAAGAAATACTGTTAGAATTTTTGTAGGTTCCTCTTCTATTGATATTGTTCGAATAATTGAAACTTATAAATTTATGCTCTTCAAGAGCAATAACATAATATTATTGTAAGATATTGGTACATATAAAATTATGTTTATTCAGGGATACAATACAATATTCTTCTAGCATATTAATAATGTTATGTTACTTCAGGAGCAACAACAAATTATTATTTAAAAATGTTAACTCTTCATGAGCATGTTTTCTAGCAGAATGTTAGTATTTTGTAAAGTTATGCTTCTTCAAGAACAACAATATGATACATTATCAATTTAAAGTTTATAAAAGAATATCTATAAATATTTAATTAGAAAGACATAAACAATGTTCAATCATCATGAATGTATATGAATAAAAGTATAGCAAAGGATACGAGAATAAGACATCTATATAATATATAATTGATGAATAAAATATAATTTAGAATATGCATATATACCATCTGCTTCAAATAAATAATAAATACAATTGAACAATTATGTTATATTTATTGATTGCATCGAATCTTTGGAAATAATTTAGCCTTTGTTTGGTAATATATATATATATATATGTTGGGGAAAAAAATTGACGCAACGGGATATCTAATCACAAAAATTAAATTTCTTATGATTTGGATCATCCCATAATAGGAATTCGCCGTTTTATGTATTTGACTAGATCAAATAATTTTGAACAAATAATAATTTAGCAATCGTTACCCTTGTAGCGTGCTTTGACAATTATCTGTATAGATCTTGATTCCACCAATCTCCAAACCTTCAAGTTTTCCTTGGTGTTCTTCAACAGAGGCTATGCAAGTGTGTGGTCACTTTTTTCTGGCCTTTTGGTTACACTAGGGTTAGGGTTTTTATCAATAGAACAAAACACACACTTCACACTTTAGTGTGTGTCCCGCCCACATGTGTATTAGATAAAGAAAAATAGTCTTAGAAGACTATTTATAACTTCTTTACCCTCTAAAAACCCTACCAACCCTAATACTATAACCCAGGCCCATTTCTGCACGGCCCAATACAAGTTATAAGCCTGTATATGTCTGTTTTATTGAAGCCACCAAGGGAACCTGATCGGACTCAATTAAACTAAGCTCCAATAAATTAATTCTGATCCAGTCAACTCTTGACCAATCAAAATAATTTATTAATCACGTTCTATTCCACTAAAAGAACGAGATTGCACTCTTAGTAAAATTGTAATTACTGAAGCAATAACCAATAATTATATCCTCTGACTTATCGCTCTTACATGTTACCCCCGTCGATCAACTGGAATATTCGAAGTAAGGTTAAACGACCAATATACCCTTATCTGAATATTCATAAATTCTCGACTCCCATCTTCTATCTGACAGTTCTATGTGATCACATCACATCATAAAATCCAACAATCATTGTCGAATTACTGAGCTCAGATTTAACTGTCCATTAGAAGAACCAGTGAGATCATGATCATACCGAATGGTGACGGATTCCATAATACGAATATATGTTCCTCGTTATTTTACTTTAATTCCCAAAGTACCGAGATATTGACCAACAATTTGATCTCACTCATTGATACCTCAAAGAACTTCAAGTTAGTAATCGAAGTTCATTATCCGATTAGGATTAAGGTTCCATGTACGATAGTCAAGTGAAATTAAATTTGCACGGTCAATGTCACAAATTAATTTCACGTGGTCCCGTTCAATACATATCAAATGTACTCTCAATTTCATTTTCAAAATCAAAGATAGATTTTAATGAAATCGAGACGATCAAAAATAAATTATCCATATTTATTTTACTGATCGTGAACAATAATTTTAGATCGAATTACAAATTGAATCTTTCTGTGTTTAACAACTTAAACACTCAATTAGTAATATCGAATCGATCTATGGATTAATGCAAGCTCAAAATAATATAATCAAATATATAAGATAATATTTTATTCCAAAAACGTCACGAGTACAAATAAATTAACTCGACGGGCATACACTTTCCAACAATTCTCCCACTTGCCCTAGAGTAAATGAGACATGTTAAGTACACCCATATTTTCAATATGACCCTCAAAACTTTTAGCTGGTAAGCTTTTGGTAAAAGGGTCTGCAAGATTTTCTGCTGATGCTATCTTGCACACTGTCACATCTCCTCGTTGAACGATTTCTCTAACCAAGTGGTATTTACGCTCAATGTGTTTTCCACGCTGATGGCTGCGGGGCTCTTTTGCATTCGCCACTGCTCCACTGTTATCACAGTATAGAGTAATGGCCTGAGATGCAGATGGAACCACCTCAAGGTCCAGTAAGAATTTCTTCAACCATACTGCCTCTTTGGCTGCTTCACAAGCTGCCACATATTCTGCCTCCATGGTGGAATCAGCAATGCATGATTGCTTGATACTCCTCCAAACAACGGCACCACCACCCAGTGTGAACACTGATCCAGATGTGGATTTTCGGGAGTCCTTATCAGCTTGAAAATCAGAATCAGTGTAACCCGTTGGCACCAAATCTGGAGCTGAATAAACCAGCATATAATCTCGAGTTCTGCGAAGATACTTGAGTATATGCTTTACAGCGGTCCAATGCTCTGGTCCAGGATTTGACTGATATCTACTGACAATTCCAACAGCATAACAGATATCTGGGCGAGTACATAGCATAGCATACATAAGACTTCCTACAGCCGAAGCATAAGGAACCTGTTTCATGTGTTCCATTTCACTAGGAGTCTTAGGACAATGCTCCCGTGACAAGTGAATTCCATGTCTGAAAGGCGTTTGACCTTTCTTGGAATTTTGCATAGCGAACCTCACCACAATCTTGTCTATATATGAAGCTTGAGATAGCGCAATTCTCCTGTTCTTCCTATCCCGAAGGATCTGGATTCCTAGAACATAATTGGCTTCTCCCAAGTCCTTCATATCAAACTGTTGCGCCAACCAGTTTTTAACCGATGTTAATGCTCCTACATCATTCCCAATGAGCAGGATGTCATCTACATACAGTATGAGAAAAATCACCTTGTTTTCTTTAATTTTCTTATAAACACAAGGCTCATCAAGATTCTGATCAAAACCATAACCTTTTACAGCTTGATCAAATCTGATATTCCAGGACCTAGACGCCTGCTTAAGTCCATAAATAGACCTACGCAGTTTGCATACTTTATGCTCTTGACCCTTTTGGGTATAACCGTCTGGTTGCATCATATAGATGCTTTCGTCAAGATTTCCATTAAGGAATGCTGTCTTGACGTCCATTTGCCACACCTCATAATCAAAATGAGCTGCAATGGATAAGAGGATCCGAATAGACTTAAGCATGGCCACAGGTGAGAAGGTTTCCTCATAATCGATACCTTCTCTTTGGGTGAAACCCTTAGCGACCAGTCTAGCTTTAAAGGTCTCTACCTTTCCGTCTACCCCTCTTTTTCTCTTGTAGACCCATTTGCATCCTATGGGTTTTACCCCATTAGGTGCATCTACAAGATCCCAGACAGAGTTAGTGTACATGGATTTCATTTCTGAGTCCATGGCACTCCTCCAATGGTCAGCGTCTACATCCTTCACAGCTTCTTTATACGAAGTAGGATCCTCCTCTTGTTCAGTGGAGACTGCCTCGAAAGACTCTCCATAGAGCAAGTATCTGGAGGGTGTTCTAATGACTCTCTCACTTCGTCTATGCTGAGGAGGCTCCTGGTTGATTGGAATTTGTATTTGTTCTACCACCGGCTCTCTGGTATCAAGTCCCTCGTTTCCAATTTCAATACCAAGTGGTGATGCAATGGGAACTTGTTCCTCCTCCAAGTTACGTGTCAGTGATCCAGCAGACATGGAAGGTATAACCTCCACTTGTCTCCCACTGAATTCAGGTACCGTAACTGGTGGGGACGTGAATTCATCCTGAGTAGGTTCAATGCGGATTACTGGGGTTGATGAACTGGGAACTTTTCCCTTCATCTCTTCCAAAAGAACCTTGCTCTTTGATTCACGTTCTTCTATATACTTGTCCTCTAAGAAAGTTGCATTTGTACTCACAAAAACTTTCTTATCTTGAGGACTATAGAAGTAATATCCTCTTGTTCCCTTTGGATATCCTACAAAAATGCATACTTGTGATCTTGATTCCATCTTTTCCACCTTTCCCTTAAGCACGTGTGCAGGACATCCCCATATCCGTATATGTGCCAGATTAGGCTTTCGCCCATTCCACAATTCCAGGGGTGTCTTAGGGACAGATTTAGATGGAACCATGTTAAGCAAGTATATTGCAGTTTGTAGAGCATATCCCCAAAAAGATGTTGTGAGAGTTGAGAAGCCTAGCATTGATCTGACCATGTCCAACAAGGTCCTGTTTCTCCTTTCAGATACACCATTCTGTTGGGGAGTACCTGGTGCACTTAATTGGGATACAATCCCATTTTCTGATAGATATGACCTAAAGTCATGGGATAGATATTCTCCACCTCGATCTGATCGAAGTGTTTTAATGTTCTTACCTAATTGCTTCTCCGCTTCAGTCCTGAATTCTTTGAACCTTTCAAAAGCTTCAGACTTGCGTGCCATTAGGTAAACATAACCATATCTAGAGTAATCATCAGTGAAGGTGACGAAGTACTCATACCCACCTCTAGCTTGGACATTAATGGGTCCACATACATCAGAGTGTACTAATTCCAAGACTTCTTTGGCCCTATACCCCTTTGAAGTAAAAGGTCTCTTGGTCATTTTTCCTTCCAGACAGGATTCGCAAATTGGTAGGGATTCCACTTTTAAGTCACTCAAAAGACCATCCCTTACAAGTCTTTGAATCCTATTTAGGTTAACATGACCAAGTCTCAGGTGCCATAAATAAGTCTCATTAGTAGGAGATAACTTAATGCGTTTGTTAGATGCAATGTGATATAGAGAGCTATCGGCAGGTTTCAAAGTATACAAATTGTTAAGCATATGTCCCTCACAAATTAAAACTTTATTCATAACAATTTTCACCATCAAACAAGTGAAATAAACAGAATAACCATGTTTAAAAAGTAATGCAACCGAAATCAAATTTCGGGTAATATCCGGAACATAATAACAATTATTCAAAACCAAATGTTTATTATTAAAATAAAGATAAACTACTCCAACAGCTCTCGCAGAAACCACTGCTCCTGTGCCAACCCTTAAAGTATGCTCCCCTTCACTGAGTTGCTTGGTTACTTGGAACCCCTGCAATGAATTGCAAACATGATTAGTGGCTCCAGAATCTACTATCCAAGTATATGTAGAATCAACCACTAAACAAGACTCAATATAAGATAACTCACCATTACCTTGCCTTTTGGAAGCTAGGTATCCCTGGCAGTTCCTCTTCCAGTGACCTTTCTGTCCACAATGAAAGCATTTCCCCTTTGGCTTGCCTTCTGTCTTTGCTTTCTTGACCTGCTGCTGTGGTCCCTTCTTGTTAGACTTCTTCCTCTTGTTGCCTCCTTTGCCTTTCGGCTTGGAAGAGGATGGTCCAACAGAAGCAACAGTCAACACATCATTGGCCCTGGTCTTAAGAACAGTCTCAGCATTTTGAAGCCCCTGCATCAACTCAGTCAGTGACATATCCAGCTTGTTCATGTTATAACTAACTTTGAACTGAGAGAACATCTCTGGGAGAGTCTCCAAAGCCATGTCAACCTGCGTCTCCGAATTGATTTCAGCCCCCAAAACCTCAGCCACGTTAAACTGACCAATCAATGCAAGCATATGATCTCTAACGGGTGTTCCAGGTTTCATGCGCATGTTCATAATAGACCTAATAGCAGCCTGACGGGCCTGACGACCTTGATGTTCGAACATTTGCTGAAGGCTCTCCATAACCAGAGCAGCAGTTTCCATATTCTGATGTTTCTGCTGCAACACATTTGAGATAGAACCCAAAATGTAGCAGCGGGCCATCTCATCAGAATGGATCCACTTCTCATATGCGGCCTTCTGTTCAGGTGTGGAAGTCCGAGTCGGTGCATTGGGACGGGGTTCAGTTAGCACAAATTTATGCTTCTCGGCGGTGAGAACAATCATCAAATTACGTTTCCAATCAATAAAATTTTCTCCAACCAGTTGATTTTTAGTTAAGATAATGGACAGTGAATTTCCAGACATTTTTCTGAAATAAAATAAAATAAAGAAAATGAGCTATGCATTCAATGATTTCATATATGATGCATGAATATAAAATAATGCACAAGTAGACCCAAAACTACTATAATATGACGACATCCTAAAACCCCAAAATCTTAAACACATTTCTCTATAGGAGAAATAAATGAGATTTATGGCTAGGTTGAGACCCTCCCATTAAAATTAATATATCTAGCATCTCATGCAATATTAATTTTATTGTCGTTAAAATTTGGCCATCATTGACATCGTTTGGATATTCTATAGGAAGTCCCCACGATGTCTTTGATTTAAGTGTTCAACCCTTATATTGATAATTTTTCAAGTACCAAATTAATTACGTTACCTATAGGGTAATCATGATTAATTCAAACTTAAATAAATCATCACCTAATTGGGCCCAAACCAGTAACCAAAACAGTGCAGCCCTCCTATAGGGAGACTAAATAAATTAGTACGAGGCATGCACAAATTTTTACTAATGGGCTAACAAGGGAGGCCGTGGGTTCAAAAATTTGCACCCTCACTCACTTAATATTTTTAAACTATTGGGTTTTCATTTAATAATTAAATAATCAATTTTAACTTTTAAAATCAATTTAATAATTATCAAAATTATTTTCTAATCTAACATTTAGAAAAGAAAATAAAATATAAAACTATGCATGACAGTATAGTTCCTAGAGCGGTGTTAATGCGATCTACATGACATGTTATCAAATGACATTCATCCACAATTTAATTAAAGCAATAAATAAATGCAATAATAAAATAAACTAGAACATGATTTATGGCCAAAACCTAGACACAAAATTACAAATTAATTAAAGATTACATTGAGCCACAACCTGGCCCAATTCTTCAATTTCCATTTGCAAGTGTCCAGCCCATTACTCGAACTCTTCAAATAATAATTATCTGGCCCGACTTCAAAATGGTCCAATCTGCAATTTTTAATTCAGTCTAACCGGCCGGCCCAAGAAGAAAGCAAGGCCCAACTGAAATTACAGCCCAAATACTGAATCTCTGCTTCCTGTTTCTACACAGCCGGTGTCCTTCCTTTCGATCTGAATTCAGCCGCCACTGGAGACCACACCACCGTCGGAAGAGACCTCAGTCGCCAGAAGGGAGTCAACATGCGCCGTCGCGACACCATTCCAGCGCAGCGCAGCCACGCCACGCATAGCCGCGCCACGCATGGCGCGCGACTACGAAACGCAGCGGCACTGCAGCCCCGATGTCGCCGCTTCAAGGTGAGATCGCGGCACTGAAGGTGCTTCCATCGATCTCCGACAGAAGGGCAGTATCCAAAGTGCCGTTGCTTCCCCTTCCCATGCTTCCAGATGCGTTTTGTGTATTTTTGGTGAAATTGCAGAGAAGGTCCCTCGGTTAATGAAGAAGATGAAGACTGGTCCAGCTCTTGTATTGCAGCAGAAGTCCTCCAATTTCAGTTGTGATGATTCGGTCCTCATGATTTTGATTACAACAAAATATAATAGAAAAACTAACTCTAATTCCAATTTTTTACAATAAATCAAAATCAAAAGGGAAACATGGAGTCGTAATCCACCCCTTTTGTTACAAGACTCGATAAAACAAATACATAATTCACAACAAACAATCTAAGGCCATAAATCAGTTCATTAAAATATCATTCAACCAATAACAAATCAAATCACATAAAACCTACACCGCTCCACTAACACATGCATAACAAAATTATTTAACCCTAAATACATAAAACAGTATCAAAAACCTGGCGCTCTGATACCATTGTTGGGGAAAAAAATTGACGCAACGGGATATCTAATCACAAAAATTAAATTTCTTATGATTTGGATCATCCCATAATAGGAATTCGCCGTTTTATGTATTTGACTAGATCAAATAATTTTGAACAAATAATAATTTAGCAATCGTTACCCTTGTAGCGTGCTTTGACAATTATCTGTGTAGATCTTGATTCCACCAATCTCCAAACCTTCAAGTTTTCCTTGGTGTTCTTCAACAGAGGCTATGCAAGTGTGTGGTCACTTTTTTCTGGCCTTTTGGTTACACTAGGGTTAGGGTTTTTATCAATAGAACAAAACACACACTTCACACTTTAGTGTGTGTCCCGCCCACATGTGTATTAGATAAAGAAAAATAGTCTTAGAAGACTATTTATAACTTCTTTACCCTCTAAAAACCCTACCAACCCTAATACTATAACCCAGGCCCATTTCTGCACGGCCCAATACAAGTTATAAGCCTGTATATGTCTGTTTTATTGAAGCCACCAAGGGAACCTGATCGGACTCAATTAAACTAAGCTCCAATAAATTAATTCTGATCCAGTCAACTCTTGACCAATCAAAATAATTTATTAATCACGTTCTATTCCACTAAAAGAACGAGATTGCACTCTTAGTAAAATTGTAATTACTGAAGCAATAACCAATAATTATATCCTCTGACTTATCGCTCTTACATGTTACCCCCGTCGATCAACTGGAATATTCGAAGTAAGGTTAAACGACCAATATACCCTTATCTGAATATTCATAAATTCTCGACTCCCATCTTCTATCTGACAGTTCTATGTGATCACATCACATCATAAAATCCAACAATCATTGTCGAATTACTGAGCTCAGATTTAACTGTCCATTAGAAGAACCAGTGAGATCATGATCATACCGAATGGTGACGGATTCCATAATACGAATATATGTTCCTCGTTATTTTACTTTAATTCCCAAAGTACCGAGATATTGACCAACAATTTGATCTCACTCATTGATACCTCAAAGAACTTCAAGTTAGTAATCGAAGTTCATTATCCGATTAGGATTAAGGTTCCATGTACGATAGTCAAGTGAAATTAAATTTGCACGGTCAATGTCACAAATTAATTTCACGTGGTCCCGTTCAATACATATCAAATGTACTCTCAATTTCATTTTCAAAATCAAAGATAGATTTTAATGAAATCGAGACGATCAAAAATAAATTATCCATATTTATTTTACTGATCGTGAACAATAATTTTAGATCGAATTACAAATTGAATCTTTCTGTGTTTAACAACTTAAACACTCAATTAGTAATATCGAATCGATCTATGGATTAATGCAAGCTCAAAATAATATAATCAAATATATAAGATAATATTTTATTCCAAAAACGTCACGAGTACAAATAAATTAACTCGACGGGCATACACTTTCCAACAATATATATATATATATATATATATATATATATATATATATATATATATATATATATTTTAAATTGTTACATGGCAACATTTTATTGGACCATTTTTTTTTAAAAAGTCAACAATTTTGGCTTGTCAAATATTCCTATCCACCATTTTTTACTTTTCAAAAAAATGAACCAATAAGATTTTGACACATCGTTGTTAATAAATAAAATTTATAAACAAACTTTTACCAAATAGAGACTTAAAAAACATATTTTAAAATGCACTAAATCGATTATGCATGTCACGAAATAAATATACATACAATTACAACCTGCATGGACCAAAAATTAATTATTTCAAATAAAATCCACACAGGCCACATAAAAAGACTAAATAATTATGTCAACTACATATAAATACACAATTGAATGCGACAAATATTTATTTTAAAAGATTACATGTAACCAAATTGAATGCATATATTTCGAAAATATTGGGCAGAAACAGAATTGGACATGCATCTATTTTGACGTTAACATGCATATATATGGAAATAATTTTTACCTTTTCACGAGTTGTAATACGAAAATGAATTATAATTGGCATTTCTTTTGAAATAGAAATAAAGTAACGCTGCCATTTAATTTATATCTAGGGAATATTAGACTTTGAAAAAAATTAAAAAAATAAATCAAAAGAGAATACAATGAATTTCGAAAAATATGATTAAATATTGTATAATCACATAATAATTATTCAAGTAGTCAATGCGAACATGATATGTGTTATATGCCGTCCTTCAGGAATAAACATTGATTTAGCATAATATATATGACATATTCTTCAATGGATGTGCTATTTTGGGAGCACTTTGAATTTTGTTATTACTTCTTCAAAAGTAATAAGTTAATATTCTTCTGAAATATTGAAAATTCTAATTCATGCTCTCTAGGAGCGAATAATATTATTCCAAAATATTAATTATAATATTGCGCAATTTTAGGAGCAACAACAATTTTTTTTCTAGAATATTTATAAATCTAAATAATAAAATAGTCTACTATAATATTGAAAATTTTAATTGATACTTCTCAATATTCTTCTAGATTATGAATCATATGGAAGTATCAAATGTAAATTGTAAACTTTGAAAAAAAAATGGCATTTATTTCCATTATTAAAATATAGTACTGTTGTGAAAATATTGCAAGTGCATAATATCGTGAACATGCGGTAAAATTGACTTTTTGAGTTCGAGTTGTCGTTCCCATAAGGTCTAAATTGTCTTTTATTGGCTTTGATTAATCAATTCCTAAACTAACGAGGAAACACAATGAAATTGGATTTTTTTTTTTGAACTACTAACTAGTGAAAGCAATTAAATATCAAATTAAACTAAATAAGCAAATAGAAGATTTGAATATTTGTTTTTAGAAATTAAAAGTGTTGAAATTCACAATTGCCTCATAATTCTACTATTCAATTTCTCACCTCATGTGTTTTTTTCTAAAGTAGTATTTGATCAAATTCACAATTATATGTAAAATTCCACTCTCAAATTTAAATCAGTTCTATTTAATTAGGTCAACCACATATCTCTATATTGGATCAAAATATGCCCTAATTAAATGCATTCAACAACAATAATTCATAAAGATCACAACAACCGCAACCATATATCTATATCCTTTTGTTAAATTATCGAAATTTATCACGTGGTCTAGATGTAATAACTCACCTCTCGACTCGTTACAATCCACAAATCAATGAATTAGTGGCTAATTAATTCATGCATTAAAATCAAAAATAAATTCAATACACAAGAATTAAGCATAAAATATGACAATTGAAATTAAAAAAATCAAACTAGAAATACATCGTTTGCACCTACTTTGAATTTAGTTACACATAATAAAATAAAAACAAGAAGATTAAATAATTGACAACATTACCAATTTCTAGAATTAAGTTGAGAAGAAGAAGAAATTAATGCACCTTCAACCCAATCTTGATTTCTTCTTTGCCTTTTTGAAAATCCCCATTTAATTTCTTGTATAATTTGGAATAATGAATGGAGAAGAGGAGAGAAGAGTACATTCTTTCTAGTCTGGAGAGGTCTTATATAGTGAAGAAGAAAAGAAAGTAGTTTAATCTTAGTTGGGCTTGAAAAACTAAAAAACATAAAAGAAAAAGCTACAAAAACCGGACCTACAACCCTAATTCCTCATCTAAACCTGAACCGCAGCCCGACCGCGGCATACATTCCCTGAGTAAGATAGCGGCTGGACCACCGTTTTGTTGACCGTAGTTCACCTGCAATTTCTTCTTTATATTTTCTGTAGTTTGGCCCCTAGTCAATTGTAGGTTCAGTCCTCCATCTTTTTGCTGTCTTCAATTTAGTTCTCAACATTTCACTTTAATTTTAGTTAGGTACTTTTTAATTGTAACTAAAGTCCTTCAACTTTCAGAAGTTTACAAGTTGGTCCCCAAAATGCTCTTTTTGTACGAATTTGGTCCATTTTCTTTGTTTAGCCTCCAAACGCGTCCCAAATTTGAGTTGTTTAAATTTGAGATCAAAATAAGTACAATAACGTACTAATCAAATTCCCTAAACTTAAACTCTTGTTCATCATCGAATAAGAAAATGCGTAGAATTACGCAAACATATCAAAATAATAACATTCATGACACTAACAAATGTTGAATAACCTGCCAAATTTGCTTCAAAGTTTTAAACTATAAATAATTCCTGAGTAGTCTTCAAACAATCCTATACAAGTCTTAATAATCTACGCTCGACTGCGTGTTTAGTAAACTTAATCATCATAATGCGCTTTATAGGTGATCTCCCGACCCTAGTAGTCAAATTTCGCTTTCCCTCCAAACATGTTATTTTTTCTCTAAATCGAGGTGTAATTTCTAAGGTTGCTGTCTAAATCACTAACTCTTTTCTGCTCAAATTTGAGTGAGTTTAATGAGTAATAACAATTGAATATTTCAGCAAGATTCTTACCAAGGAGTACACTGAGGAAGATACTAATTTGCTAAATCCTATGCCAAATCTCATTACTCCAGTGGTCAATGAAGAACTGAATAGACTGCCAACCATTGAGGAAATCAAAGATGTGGTGTTCTCATTTAACAAAGACAGTGCTGTTGGACCTGATGGCTATGGAGGAGCATTTTATCAATCATGCTGGGAAACTATCAAACATGATTTGCTAGAAGCTGTCAATAGATTTTTTTAATGGGAAGATCTTACCTGATGGTGCTGCTGCCACTTCCATTATCTTAATTACAAAAAAAGATAATGCTTGCCATAGGAAGGAGTGTAGACCAATTAGCCTCTGCAACATGATCTGCAAAATCCTGACTAATGTTTTATCAACAAGATAAATTAAGTTCTGCCCAAGATTATTTCTCAATCTCAAAGTGGCTTTACACCAGGTAGATCTATCTCTGAAAACATCTTATTGGCTCAAGAATTGGTGTTTCAACTTGATAAGAAAGTAAGAGGAGGAAACGTCATTCTAAAACTTGATATGGCAAAAGCGTATGATAGAGTAGACTGGACATTTCTGAAAAAAGTTTTTATAAAATTTGGGTTTGATAATGCTTGGATAGACAAGATTAACAGATGCATCAGACGTTATAAATTCTTTGTGATGATTAATGATGAATTGAAAGGTTTTTTCAGCTCTAGTAGAGGGATTAGACAAGGAGATCCCCTGTCCCCTGCAGTGTTCATTATTATGGCAGAAGGTTTGTCGAGGGGGTTGGATAACCTGTTTACAAGGCAAAGTGAACTAGACTATGATTATGGAGGAAATGTCCCTCTATCCCATCTTGCATTTGTGGATGATATTGTGATATTCACCAATGGCAAGAGGCAGACATTAAACAGCATTATGGAATTTTTGATGAAGTATTCTAAAGGTTCAGGCCAAATCATTAATCAGTCTAAAAGCTCATTCATTACTTCTAAGGAATAACACAGGCAAATTGTGACTCCTACAACTGGATTTCAAAGGCAGGAACTTCCCATGACATATCTAGGTGTTCCTCTTTATGAAGGTCATAAGAAAATATTTCTATTTGAGAGGCTGTTAACTCAAATCAGAAAAAGACTGGTGGGATGGGAGCACAACTGTATTTCTGCTTGGGGATGATTGGTTCTGGTTAAGCATGTACTTGCCTCCATGCCTCTTCATCTGCTTCAGGTGTTGGATCCTCCGAAGGAGATTATCAATAAAATTTCAAAGATGTTCAATGCATACTTATGGGGTGATTCCTCCCAAAGCAAACACATACACTGGACATCTTGGAATAAACTTTGCTTTCCTGAAAATGAAGGTGGATTGGGATACAGGTCTATCAAAGAAACAAGTCTAGCTTTTGATGGCAAGATGTGGCAGAATTTCAGAAAACAAAAATCTTTGTGGAGCTGGGTTATGAAATCTAAGTACTGCACTAGACAGCATAAATCCCTTGTCCAAGTTAAATATAATAATTCCCCACTTTGGAAAAGAATGATTCAGGCTAGGGAGTATATTGAACCTCATATATTCTGGAAAATCAGTAGTGGCAGAGTTAAACTTGAACTGGATCAGTGGATTAGATCTGGAATAATTGCAGGTTGAACTTTGCCTAACTCTAACTGTATGAAGTATGTGATGAACTGTAAGACTGAAAACGGATTTGACAAGGATTGCATCAAATTATCTGAGGTTCTCCCTCATGATATCATCCAAGAAATTATACAGATTCGGGCAAACCAAGATGAAGACAAGATATTCTGGAAACTCAATCCTTCAAGATCTTTGCCTTCACTCGGAGCATACAACGAACATCTTTTTCTGTAAAAAGGAATAAAGAAAATCAAAGTAACTAACTGACAAAAATAGCAAATAAAATAGATTAATCAAAACTAATAACAAATAAAACTTAATCCCCAACAACAACACCAATAAATTGTTGTGAAAATATTGCAAGTCCACAATATCGCAAACAAATGGTAAAGTGAACTTTTTGAGTCCAAGTTGTCGATCCTACGAGGATTAATTTATCTTTTATTAGCTCTAATTAAGAAATTCCTAAACTAACGAGGAAACACAACGAATTGGATTTTTTTGAACTACTAACTAGCGAAAGTAATTAAATACAAAATAAATTAAATAAGCAAATAGAAGATTTGAATTTTTGTTTTTATGAATTAAAAGTGTTGGGACTCACGACTGCTTCTTACTTCTACTATTCAATTTCCCACCTCATGTTTTCTTTCTAAATTAGTATTTGATCAAATTCACAATTGAATCAAAAACTCTCTTCTCACACTAAATCAGTTCTATCTAATTAGTTCAACCACATATCCCTATATTTGGTTAGAATAAGTCCTAATTAAATGCATTGAATCACAAGAATCCATAAAGATTACAACAACCACAATCATAAATCTCTACCCTTTTGTTAGATTGACAAAATTTATCACGAGGTCTAGATATAATAACTCACCTCTCGACTCCTTATAATCTACAAATCAATGGATAAGAGTTAAGTGTAGAACGTGATAATTGAAATTAAATAATCAAACTAGGAATACATTGTTTGCCCTAACTTTGAATTTAGTTATCGATAATAAAATAAAAACAAGAAGATTGAAAAATTGACAACATCACCAATTTCTGGAATAAAGTTTAGAAGAGGAAGAAATTCTTGCACCAAAATTTACTTTTGATTTCTTCTTTGGCTTCTTGAAAATCCGTTTTTGATACTTGTATAATTTTGAATAATGAATGGAGAAGAGAAGAGAAGAGAAGAGAAGAGAAGAACATTTTTTCTAGTCGAGGGAGGTCATTATATGCTGTAGAAGTCAAGAAACTAGTTTAATCCTAGTTGAGGGGAAAAAAAATAAAATGAAAGAAACAAACCAAAAAATGTAAAATAAAAATAAAATAAAAAGGGACCTAAAACCCTAATTCCCCGTCTACAGTTGAACCGCGGTCGGACCGCGACATACAGGCTTGAGGGAGACACCGGGTGGACCGTGGTTCACCCACAGTTTCTTCTTTATGTTTTCTGCAGTTTGGTCCCGAGTTAATTGTAGCTTCGGTCCTCCATCTTTTGTTGTCTTCAATTTAGTCCTCAACATTTCACTTTTATTTCAGTTTGATCCATTTTTAATTGAAACTCGAGTCCTTCAACTTTTGGAAGTTTACAAGTTGGTCCTGAAAATGCTATTTCTGTACGGATTTGGTCTCTTTTCTTCATTTTGACTCCAAACACGTCCAAATTCTAGTTTTTACTCAAACAATCAAAACAAATAAACAATTAAAGAATATCAAACTCCAAATTACTCACAATTGTCTAAATTTGAGATGAAAATAAGTACAAAAACGTGCCTATCAAGTATTTCTTTAAAAACATGTAAGAAATATTCTAGAATATTGATTTGTATAAATTTGTTCTTCTTCAAGTGTAACAACATAATAATATGATTTACATCCTTTAATAAAATATTATTCTAGAATATTGACACATAAAAATTTGTGCTCGAGTAATAAAAATAATATTCTTTTAGAATATTGAAATTAGTAATAACAGAACATTCTTCTGGAATGTTGATTTTAAGTCGATACTCATTCAATTGTAATAATAAGACAATATTCTTCTACAATATTGAAATTGAGAATATTGAAATTGACAATAGCACAATATTCTTCTAGAATGTTGATTTTAAATTGATACACATTTAGTTATAGCAATAAGACTATATTCTTCTGAAATATTGATTTTAAATTGATACACATTCAAATTAATAATACAACAATATTCTTATGTAATATTGATACAAATTAATAAATTACATTAAAGCAGACATATCAATAAAGTCAAAATTATATTAAAAATCGAATAACGTATACAGTGTAGTTATGTAATTCAAATTAATAGAATACAAACCTTTTTGTTTTGAATATGAAGAGAGAATTTCTATGTCAATTCAATTGACTGGAGCTTCGTGACTTAAAAAAAGCATCAATTTGTTTGTGCTTAATTGCCTAGAACTTCGTGGTGATAATTTGTTATAAACTAGAAATAAAAGAGAAGAAAAGTTAGAGAAGTCAATAGATTTGTTTGTTTTATTAAGAACTGGAGCACCATATTTATATAGAAGAATTATGATACGCTGATAATAATAAATAGGATATTATTCACTAACAAGTACATTATTTATAACAAAAACCAAAATTTGGTAAAAGATAAAATAAGGGAAAAGTACACATTTACAACACTATAGCTATCAGTTTTTAAAACTAACATAATTTTTTTTTTTTTTTTTAATTCAAGTGTTTAAGTCACTATCAGTCAGTGTCACACAAAGTTACAGTTCGATCATAATTACAAATTTAGTCACAAAATTTTCCCCCAACCCCAACCACCCCACCCCACCCCACCCCATCCCATCCCATCCCACTCGAAAAGTCACATTATGATCACACAAAGGAACGATTTAGTCACAATTACAATTTTAGTCACAAAACTCACCCAATCCCATTCACAAAATCACTTTTCGGTCACAAAAAGTCACAATTCAGTCACAATTACAAATTTAGTCGCAAATCAAATTTTGTGATCGATAATTTAGTTAAACAAATCGCATCCCATAATCATCACAAGTCACACAAAGTCACAATCGATACGGATTTTTAAATTTACATTCATACCTGACCAATAAACCCATTTAGTCAAGTAATCTCCACCCGTTTGTGTCGAGTCTCCGATGAGTACAGGGCTTGTGGATATTATTGTCATTCCTACCTCCAATCTCTTATCATAGACAAGTACCCAATAGCCCCCACCCTAGCCCAACAATAACGCAACCAAGATGATAGAAATAAAAGTGAACGAAATTTTTTTATTTTTATTTTTTTCAACAATACATTTCTATGAGATCCATTATTTTCACTTTTTTCAATCACTTTTTAACTACACATTTACTCAAAACCTTTTTTTTTCCTTACCAAATATGCTCTAGTGGAAAGATAAAATGAAACCAGCGGATAAGAGAGAGATATGTTATAAGAAAAAAGCGGGAATGGAAATTTTCAAAGGGAATATTGGAAATAGTAGTGGGAATTTCACTTGGATGAGAAATTAAATGAGGATAAAAATTGGTCAATCAAAAAATGCTTTTAGTTTTATAACTAATAGTAAGCACGTGCATTGCACGTCTTACATATAAGATGAATGTGATGCATAATGTCTTCGTAAAATTAATATTATTTTTTGAAAGTGGTTGAGGTAATGGATACTATTAAAAGAAAAAAAAAATCAAAATTGTTGAAATGTTATGTGTGAATAATTTTTTTTTTTTGAATTTATATATAATGTGAAAATGTTAACTAAATCGAAATGTAATGTTTTTGTTATAATAATAGGTTTTTTTGTACATTGCATGTCTTATGTAAAGGATGAACATTTTGTGTAATTTTTTTTTTTTTTGTAATAATAAACAGTTTTTGAACAATGTTTACAATGTTTCAAAACTACAAATGGCAAAGAATGTATACTAAGACCAAGAAATTTGAAATTAAATTAAAACTGCGCAAACAAACCCACTATAATTTTGAGAAATTATAATCAACACCATGACAAAAGAATTAGGAAAATTACATGAGAGACCGACGCTAATGCCCTTATTGAAATGATAGAAAGGGACAGAGAGAAATAAGTTCTTTAAATATCAGCACGTGGTCCTAAATAGCGCCATTTGAGATGAAAACCATTGATAATTGTGATGAGAATTTCAATAGTGTTTCCTCTATGAATTGGACTTATCTAATCTATAAAGGAACATCACAACCATTTTAAAACATAAAACCACAACTCATTGAATATTCAACCATAGCCAAAACATTCTAATCAATCCTCAAATCCACAACAATAGAAATTTAAATCAATAAACCCCAAATGATTGAAAGGGAGAAAAATCAACTATTAATGAAACTCGAGTTACTTAAAAAGAAATCAAGTCGAGCATTTTCAAGAATGAATGAATAAGTAAATACCGAATGAAAAGCTAAAGCAAATCCTCATATAAATTTTAGAGTTTCAAGCTCCGTATTGGTTTTCTTTCCTTTTTTTCTTTTTGTAAATTTCGAGTAACTTGACTTTAAGGGGATATTAATGCTATAAAAATTTCTAACCTTGACATGGTAAGATCTGATGTTGCTTGATCATTGGAAAAGATGAATTGGTTTGCCTTTAACCTACAAAAAAGGAGAGGAGGATTCTTTCCGTCGCCCTTTCGGTGTAATAATTAGTTTTCTTGAGAGAAAAAGTAGAGAGAGAAATATATAGCTGGTAATTGCGTTGATAATGAATGAATTATTTGATCAGAAGAGTTGTATATATAGGTTTTGAAACCTGTAACCTTCTCCTATTAGAAGAAGGAGTCCTCATGGCATAAACTTACCTTTTAGAGGAAGAAACCTTATGAGAATCGGACTTTCCTTTCTGAGAAGTTGCATATATGATTACGCTTGTTTAGATGGTTCTAGGAGTATGCCTATTTATGAAGCCAATAGGCCAGGAATGATCTATGACGGGCTTCTCGCCTGGTAAGGTCGAGATGGGCCGACCTCAAGGGTCCTGTTTAATGTCAAATAGCTAGACAGGCCGAGCTTGCTCGACGTTATACCTGAGATGAAGAGGTGGGGAAAATATGCTGATCATTGACCCTTGTGTGTCAGAGATTGGGGCTTCGATCTCTAGGCGCATTTACACTTGACAGTTGTCACGCGTTTTGACAGCTAATATTCCCTTTATTCAATGTGAGATTGTTCAAGATTGGGGCTTCGATCTCTAGGCGCATTTACACTTGACAGTTGTCACGCGTTTTGACAACTAATATTCCCTTTATTCAAATGTGAGATGATGAACAATATTTGATCTGATGCTTAACACATGGCTAGGACAAGGATGGAGATTTTTAGCCTTTTCTCGCCAACTTTGCCTATAAATATTTGGTCCCTATTTTCTCATTCTTTTTACTTTGCGAATTTGGCTGATAGGTATATAGCTAGGGTCCTGGAGAAGAACGAAGTGTCCTACCATTGTAGAGAGGGGGAAATGGTAGTTTTTCATGACTCGCTAGTGGCCGAGCTTAGGTTCTCCCAACACCATTTTTTAATTGACTTTCTGCTAACCGCGAGCATACTGCCAGGCCAGCTCGCCCTCGATGGTTGGAGGATTCTAGTTTAATTTTTATATTATGTAGGAGTCTAGGGATTGAGCCCATGGTCAACCTCTATAAATGTGTTTTGGATCTCAAGTACTTACTTCGATGCAATAGCTTCGAGTATTTTAGTGGAAAGGGTAGTTTTAAGGCTCCATGGGTCCCCTCTTTGATCAAATAGTGGAAAGAGAAATTCTTTTTCATAAGACCGAGAGAGGGAGAGAACATTTTTGGCTGACCTTTAGGAGGTCCGATGTTGATAGCTTTAATAGAATGGGAAACTTAAGTGGGGAGGATGTGGCTGAGTTGATGGCCGACGCTATGAGGATATGTGATTTTGGCCTCTTTGCTGAAGAGGCGTCTGACCTTATCATAGTGACATATTGGATCAGGCCGACCTTGACTTAAACCTGATAGGGTTCGGCCCCTTAAATTACGTAAACTTTGAATTCTCGTCTTATTTTATTGTTCACAATCTTTGTTTCGCTTTGTATGTGCTGACCATCTTGTTTTCGTGTTTTCAAGAATGGCGTTTTGATTCTGATCAACTGAAGAAGGCATCCGAGGCTAGAGCTCTGAAAGTTGCCGACAAAAGAAAGTAGGATGAGATTGTGCGACGCTGATCCCACAAAAGGACGTGCCAAGCTACTCTGGTGCTAGTAACACCTTGAGGCGGAATAAGGAAGTTCCCCCTCCAAGATATACGAGTCGGGATGTCCGGCGTTCACCACCTTGGGAGGATCCTATTGATGTCTCTTCCACACCCGAGATTATTTTTGAAATCCCCATACTAGCATGCTTTAGGAGGAGGCTAGAGGGAATCTTCACCTCAGCCTTGGAGAAGTACTCTGAAGAGGTTGCCCTTGAATAGGGGACCGATCATTTCATGAATGCGACCTTGAAGGTACATTCCGCCCTAGTCTCTTGGCAATTTGTGGTTTGATAAAATTCATAACTTTTTTACCCGATCTTCAGATGGTCAGTATAGGTCGGGGCCTCATCATTCAGGGTTTCAAACGGAGTGAGACGTTGAGTTAGTTCGTTCACTATGTCCAGTATGAGGCCACAAAAGCACGAGCTGCTAATGAGAAGCTTGCGAAGGTTGAAACTGACCTAGAGTTGACGACCCAGGAGCATGATTTGGCTTGGGAAGAGTTTGTGTAAGCTTAAAGACGATCTTCACCATGCCCGCGAGGAAATTGAAAATGGCAAGGCTGAGGCTTTTAAGAGGTCGGATGCGTACGACCTTGCCCTAGGAAACTATGCCCTGGAGTCTTATGCCTATGGGATGAAACATGCTAGGGCATGGATCCGTCTTCACGCTCCCAATCTTCACACAAGCCCGTTGTCTCAATTTTCTTTGGGAATTGAGGGGCTCGATCTAACTCCTTTTGATGAAGTGGGTGGTGAAGAGGACGATGCTTCATATGAAGAGGCCAGGGACGCCTGTAACCTGATCCCCAGTAATGACGTGTGTTCTTGTAAAAAAATTGTAAAGTCTTTTACCAGGGGAATGCCTCGTGGATTGCTTGTATATTTTCAGTGAATGGAACTCTGGATGCTTTTGATTAAGTACGTTCTTTTTTCTTTATTCAAATTACTCATAGGGAAGGATATGTAAGCAGACTTTGTAAATTTTTGTATAAGGAAGGGGTTGATCCCTTCCCTTTATGATTTTTTGGAAAATTATTCTTAAGGTCGGTCATGGTTATCGACCTTCCAAATTAATGGTGAGAAAGCCATTAATAATGTCGGGCATGTGGGCCGACCTTGTACATTTTGTACGAAGGAGGGGTCAAACCCTTGACTGTGTGCATTGAAGGCAATAGTTTGTTAGGTCAGGCATGTAGGCGGACCTTGTAAACTTTTTGTACAAAGAAGGGATCAAGCTCTTGACTTTGCGTAATTTGAGGAAATAATTTGTAAGGTCAGGCATTTTGGTCGACCTTATAAATTATTAGTAGGGAAACAATTTATAAGGTCTGGCATAATGGCCGACCTTGAAGATTTTTTGTAGGGAAATAATTTGTAACGTCATGCCATGAGATAGACATTGTAAATTATTTGTAGGGAAATAATTTGTAAATTTCGTGTCATGAGACAGACATTATAAATTATTTGGGGGGAGTAACTTGTACAATTATTTGTAGGGAAATAATTTGCAACTTCGTGCCATGAGACAGACATTGTAAATTATTTGGGGGGAGTAACTTGTAAAGTCGTGTTGTATGGCCGACTTTGTAAGTTATTCCAGTGCTTGATATTTTCGCTCTCATTCTTTGGAAGAAACACTAACTGCACTGTGGGCCTTGTTAAAACCTTACCCAGAAAAAATCCATTGGAAAAAAATCTAGATAAGGAAAAAGAGTACCCGTCCCTGACTCTGAAAGCAGATAAACTAGGCGCGCAGGCCTGACCTTATCGATAAAAATATAAATGATTGCAAGTTTGTAATTAAAATTAAAGCAATAAGTTCGCAGACCCGACTCTTCTATAACTAGACGACTTTATAATTAATGAGAACTTGCAGGGGAATGGTGCCTATTTGTAGTTAGATTATCGATGTTCCATGGTCGAGAAAGGGGCTTGGAGTTCATGGTTCTCAGATTGTGTGAGCCCTTTCCGAATTTCGAATGACTTCATATGGTCCTTCCCAAATAGGTCCGAGCTTCCCAGATTGGTGACGGGTGGCTTCACTTTGACGCAAGACAAGCTCCCCCCATTCTGAAGTCTCTCGTTTTGACTCGGAGGTTGAACTTCTTAGACATGGTTTGTTGATAAGCAGTTATTCTTAGGGCAACATCCTCCCTGACTTCTTCTGAGAGATTTAGAATTTTCTTTTGTCCCTCAATATGATCGGGTGAATCTGCAGACATTGTGCTGAAACTGGGAATTGTCAATTCTACTGGAATGGCAGCTTCCATTCTAAAGGCTAGTATGAATGGACTTTCCCCGGTTGCTGTATTGAATGGTGTTTGATTCGTCCATAGAATTTCAGGAAGGAGAACGGGCCAATCACCTTTGGCACTGTCAAGGCGAGTTCTCATGTCTTACAATATATGTCTGTTTGTTACCTCTGCCAATCCATTACTTTACTGGTGTGAAACTGAAGTTAACATGTATTCAATCCCCAAATTCCTACAGATTTTCTTAAAGGATAGGCACTCGAACAGTAGCCCATTGTCAGGGATCAGTGTCTTAGGAAGACCAAAATGACAAATGATTGACTTCCAAACAAATGACTCCAACTTTTGTTATGAGATTACGGGGAGAGGTTTTGCCTCTACCCATTTTGTGAAGCATTCCATAGCCATTGCTAAGAACTTAACTTGGCCACGAGCTATTGGAAAAGGCCCAAGTATGTCAATTTCCCATTGTGCAAACGGGTATGGGCACATAATCGAAGAGAGCTCTTTCCCTGGTTGATGTAGCCAGCCTGCAAACCTTTGGTACTTTTCTGAAGTCTTCACATAGTTAAGGGTATCTTTCCTCATGCTTGGCTGATAATAACCGTATCTTACCAATTTTGTACTAGAGCTCTTGCTCCTTAGTATCTTTCACAAATTCCTTCGTGAACCTCCACCATAGCAAGGGCTGCTTCTCTCGGGGTCAGACATCGAAGGTAGGAAAGTGTGAAACTCTGACGAAACAAAGTGTTCTGCAAGATGTTGTACCTTGGAGCTCTTGATTTAATCCTTCTAGCTTCTACTTTATCATCTGGCATTTTTTCCCAACATCAAGTGTTCAATGATCAGATCCATCCAATAAGGGTCATGCTTCGAGATATCAATGATGTCAGCTAGAGGTGCAATACTGGGTTCTTGGAGTGTTCGCACAAACACTGTTTGTTCTAGATTATCCAAGCCGGAGAAAATGAGTCTTGACAGGGCATCGACTTTGGATTGGCTGATCTCGATATTTTATCTATACTGCATGATCTGAACTTCCTCTGCAAGTCAAGGAGTATCATTCTATAAGATGACATCTTTTCATCTTTCGCTTCAAAAGTCCCATGAACTTGCTCTACCACCAACTTTGAATCACTCATCACCTTGACATGACAGACCCCAAGATGTTGTACGGTTTGAAGTTTGGAAATGAGATCCTCATATTTTGCATCATTATTAGTGATCGAGAAATCAAATCTAACTACGCACTGAATTTTCATTGTGCCATCATCCTTTCTCAGTATGATTCTGGCCCGTGAGCCTACGATATTCGATGTTCCATCTGCTTGCAAAGTCCACGTATCCTCTTTTCTGCCATAACCTCTTGGCCCCCATGGTCTTGGGGCGAGTTCGACGACGAAGTCTGCCAAGACCGACCTGTGCCTTTATGGAAGGTTGGGGGTTTGAATTCAATATCATATTCTCCGAGTTCAATCGATCACTTGAGTAGGCGACCCAATATCATATTCTATGAGTTCAATCGATCACTTGAGTAGGCGACCAAGGATGTCTAATTTTTGCAATATCTGTTTTGGAGGTTGATTGGTGAGGATCATTAGGGCATGAGCTTGAAAATAAGGTCTCGATTTTCTGGCTGTTGTGACAAGGGCAAGAGAGAGCTGCTCTGCTAGAGTGTATCGTGTTTCAGAATCTAGTAACATTTTGCTGACGTAGTAGACCGGTTTCTAAACCTTCCCTTCTTCCTTGACTAGAACGGCACTAAATGCATGCTTTGATACAGTTAGGTATAGAAAAAGATCTTCTCCTGGATTTGGCTTTACTAGAATCAGCGGCGACCCCAAATATTCCTTGAGCTTTCTGAAGGAAGTTTCACATTCTTCATCCCACTTGAATTCTTTATTTCCTCTGCGAGACTTAAATAAAGGGAAGCATTTATCTTATGCTCTTGACATAAAAAGGCCTAGTGCTACTACTTTCCCTGTGAGTTTCTGGATTTCCCTTATATTTCGTGGAGGTTCCATAGATGTAAGGGCTATGATTTATCAGGATTAACCTCAATGCCCCCGCTGGATGATCAATCCTAAAAATTTTTCCGAGCTTACCCCAAAAGCGCACTTGGCAGGATTTAGCTTCATCTGATGCTGTTGGAGTGTAGAGAAGATGTCTTCCAGGTCAGCTATATGGTCTTTCTTTCTCGAGCTCTTCACAACCATATCATCAATATAAACTTCGATGTTTAGTCCTATGTGTTTGGAGAAGACCATGTTTACAAGTCTTTGGTAAGTAGCCCCAACATTCTTTAACCCGAATGGCATGACCTTGTAGCAGTTTATTCCTTCATCAGCCATGAAGGAGGTTTCTCTTGGTCTTCTTGTGCTCCATGTTGATCTGATGATATCCCGAGAAAGCGTCAAGGAAGATGTATAGCTCGGAAGATGATGTGGAGCCCACCAATTTGTCAATCCGGGGAAGAGGATAAGTGTCCTTGGGGCATGCTTTATTCATATCTGTGAAATCTATGCTAGCTCACCATTTACCATTAGCCTTCTTCACAAGACCAAATTGGCTAACCATTTTGGATACTTCACCTCCTTGATGATCCCCGCTTTCAAGAGTTTATCGATTTCCTCTTTGATTATTTGCTTTCTTTCGGTAGCAAACTGCCTTCTTCGCTATTTTATAAGCTTCTTATCCAGTTGGACATTAAGCCTATGTACAACAAGTGTAGGGTCAATCCCGGACATGTCCTCCACGCTCCATGCAAAAATATTGAGATTTCTTTTCAAGTACTGTAACAATTCTTCCATCGTAATTTTGGGAAGCTCATTTTCAATTCTAAAAGTTTTGCCCTTCGATGCAGCTGATGTAATAGCTTCTAGCAATTACTTGGTTATCTCGTACTGTTGCTATGCTTGCGGGAGTCGGGAACTTGACTGCCAAGTGGTATGTTGATACAATTGCTCTCAAGTTGTTCAAGAAAGGTCTCCCTAGGATAGCGTTGTAAGATATCGGAGTCTTTACGATCTGAAATGGAGTCATTCTAGTGACCTATTTTTCTTTTGATCCCAGAGAAGTTGGAAGATCTATCAAACATTCTGGTCTTACTTTCCACCACCAAAATCGGCTAATGGAGTGATAACCTACTGAAGCCGATCTTTTGGAAGTTGCATCTTGTCGAAAACTTTCAAAGAAAGAACATTGGCTGCGCTTCCATTGTGTACGACTATTTTTCTTACATCAAAATTTGCAATCATGGCACTGATCACGACTGCATCATCATGAGGATAAGAAACTCCTTCCATGTCGAGTTGCTAAAAGTTATGCTGGCTGAAAGTTCGGGATCATGGTCGGCCAACCTGACCTCCTGACTTCCCAATGCCCGAGCATAGTTCCTCCTGGCATTATTTGAATCACTGCCTGAAGCTATATTTCTGATGATAAAATTTATGGTGCCAATGGGCCTATTTTTCTCCTCCCTTTCTCCTGATCTTGAGGACTCTTATCATCTTTGTTCAAGTAATGCCCTAGGAAGCCCCTATGAGGGCTTCTATTTCCTATTGGAGTATTCTGCATTCATTCGTGGTATGACCTGGGCTCTTGTGAAAATTGCAGTATTTATTATGATTTCGCTCATTGATATTTCCTCTGATGCTCGTAATTGTTCCCCTTTGTGCTAGATCAGGAAGAGTGTTGTCCATCTTCTTGTCTTGACCTTTTGTTTCCCTTCCTAACGGGTTCCGTAGGCTATGCTGTTGTTGATCGATGAACCTGATCCAACACTCTCACTGACAATAGGATTTCTTCCATGTTTATGTATTTTTCTGACCTTTTGAGGAGTTCAGTTACGTTTGTAGGCGAATTCTTAGACAATAGCATTCTGAATTCCTGGCCCCGTATGGGTAGGGCTAGAGTCGAAGTCATTGATGTGATGTGAAGATAAGGAATCTGAAGTCTCTCACCATTGAAGCAGGTCATGAAGTCTCATAGCATCCCATTGGGCCCTTGCCTCAACTGCATGAAGGAAGCGACTTTCTTCTTTATCCTTTTGATGCTTGGAAATGGCTGTGAATTCTTCAGTAAGATCGGGAAAGGAGGAAATTAACCCTGATGGTATTGTGGAAAACCAATCCCGAGCTGCATTGGTTAAGATCTGTGGAAAGGCTTGCATAATATTTGGTCGGGAACATTTTGCATGTCCATGACATCGGTGTAGGTATTCAAGTGGTTGTTGGGATCTGTGGTTCCGTCATCTTCCTTTATCCGGGAATACTTGAATCTTTCTGGCAAGGGAAATGTTGTTATTTTAAGGGTGAAAGGGGTTATTCTTGTGAAAGAGGCTCTAGATTTTGTATTTTATCTCATCCCGTCTGCTATTCCCTTCTGAATAATTCTAGAAGTTTCTCGCAGTGTCATGTTGGTGGGGCTTTCAATCACGGGGTGGGCCTCCTTGATTCTCGAGAATTGGTATCCACAGGATTGACTGGCCTGTGATCTTCTTGAGGAATCATTCTAGGAGTGTTCATGTCTTGTACTGATTGACGACTTGCCTGTTGCTGAAGAATTTGACGGAGGTCATGGAGTTGCTGCTGGAGTTCATTGAAAGCTTCTCGACTAACTGATGTTGTTCTTCCTGAACATCCTTAAGAGGTGGGAGATTATCTCCTTCAGCCAATGTAGGGGCCGAGAGAGGTTGTCCCATAGATGTAGAAGGGTGAGTTTGACATCTATTGACCATGGCTAATCGAATATTTTCCCATCGATGGCACCAATTGATGCTGTAAAAATTTCTAACAGTAACGTGGCAAGATCTGATGTTGCTTGATCACTGGGAAAGATGGATTCATTCGCCTTTAACCTACAAAAAAGGAGAGGAGGATTCTCCTCGTCGTCCTTCGGGTGTTAGAATTAGTTTTTTGGAGAGAAAAAGTAGAGAGGGAAATATATAGCTGGTAATTGCGTTGACAATGAATAAATTATTTGATCAGAGGAGTTGAGAAGGATACAACAAAAAAATAGGGAGTTCATTTAAGTTTTCATAAACACACACAAAAAAAAATTTACCTTAAGTTGAGGAGTTGAGAAGGATACAACAAACGGTGAAGATTGAGAATAAGAGAAGGTAGCAATTTATGATAAAATTGGGAGTTAATTAGCATGGCACTGGTGGAGACAAATTACAAGCCGAAAATACATTTTATTATACTAAACTACAAATGGCAAAGAATTTATACTAAAACTCAGAAATTTGAAATTAAATTAACACTACACAAACAAGCCTATAATTTTAAAAAATTATAATCTACACTACAAGAAAAGAATGAGAAAAATTATCTGAGAGGCCGACGCTAATGCCCTTATTGAAATGGTAGAAAGGGATAGAGAAATAAGTTCATTCAATATCATCACGCCGTCCAAAATAGCGCCATTTGAGATGAAAACCATTGATAATTTGATGAGAATGGAAAATTTAACTCTCGATCCTATGGTTTATAGGAAGTTCATACATCACTCAAGAGAGGCTCCCCAAAAATATATGAACTACGATTCTCTTAATTTACTTCCCACATCTAAAAAAAAGATATATAATCCATATATATAATAATGCTATATTACTTGCAAAAGATGCCATTCAGTTAATATAGTTATATGAAATATTGAGGCTCTTGTAGAGAAAAAATAGGGGGGGGGGGGGGGGGAATGATTGTAGATATATCATAAAAGTAGAAATTAAAAAAAAAAAAAAATACTAAATTATTTTAATAGAGAACGCACCACATCATGCTGCTCATCAGACTCGCTAGAAGATTTGATATCACCATCTACATCTTCATATGTGTCACTGCTCACTTCTATTTGCCTACTCACAATATAAGCACTCAGTAACATTTCAGATAACTATATGCAATAGCTTTACAAAAAAGAACTGAGATACAACAATTACATGAACAAACAGATAATATAGAAATATGACAAGTGCAATTTCCCTACTAACATCTATGGTTAACACATTAAATAGTCAATGTCATTCAAAAAGATTTAAGCTACTGGTCTTTTTAACCATAGTTGGCACATGTAAATTGTAGCCAACACCTATATAATATTATGCAATTATTTAATGATGGTACATTTATTATCATGCATCAAATATATCAAATATAAGACGATAAAAAGATATTGCAATTTCTTGCACACTCTGAAATAAATTTTCAGAAAAATTTAAAGAGAGTTTTATACCCAACATAGCAAAGATGAACATATATACTATAATGAGTAACACTTTCCATTTAGCACGTAATAATTTTAAATTGAAATATTTAAGCACACGACTTAGAGATTCTAACGTCCAAAATACTGGTCAACAAACAAAAATAGCAAATCATAAAAACAAATAAAGACAAAAATACATTAATTGCTAATCTGCTATAAATTGACAATGTAGGCAAGAGAAAAAAAATCATAATCAACCAAATACGGAATTCATAGTTGTACACACCTCAGTTCTGAGTTACGTTGGTAGTGGAAACCAAGCTTCTTAACAGAGCAAGAATATCATTTATTAACATTTTTTCAAATGCTGTGGCAATTCCACTACCTTGTCTTCTATTAAAAACCCTTTCTTTAATTGTTTCACCTGCAAGCACAGATGAAAATCCCCCATGAAACATAGCAACCAAAGTTAGATACACTCCGCCAATTCCAAATCCCAACTTTAAAGCAATCAAAGTACCAAATGTTTCCCAAAATCAATGGATTCTTACAAATTCAATGAGCTCTTTAGGTTCTAATGCCTTTTTGTATTTGAATTGACTTAGACATTTAATCATTTTTCTAAACTTGTATGAGGTATACCTAAATGCTACTAAACAAAACACCCATTGCAAAATTAGTAACTGTTGAAATTGTGGTTGGGTCCTCGATACACCTCCCGGGCTCAGTAAGCACTCCAAGATCGACACCTCTATTTCAAGCTCGACTCAACAACACACTATTCTTGGTTATGCCAATGTAAGAAGAAGAAGAAAGTGAACAACAATGGAGACTACCAAACAAGGCTCCAAGTGCAGCAGCTCACGTTCTCTCCCTCTACCAGATTCACTGGAGTGCTTACTGTTATATTAGGTTTGGGCTAAGGGCACCACATAAATGGGCCAAACCATATAAATCCCAAGCCCAAGGTAAAACCAAGTCCAAATGCTATGACCCAAAATCACCACAAATAGGTCGTCCAAGTGGGCCACGAGCAACTACCAATTAAGTCACTTCGAGGGGCCCCATGTCGTTATCGAGCCGAACTATCAATTGAGGTGTCGATGTATTCCCACAACTGTTTTACATCATCGCCCGGATTTATTGTGTATCAAAAAATCCAACAAATCTGCACCTTGATACCCAATCAACCTGCAAGAGAAACAACACAATGTTTATACTTGCGCAATCAAGGTAATCCAAACAAAATTGGAGTCATAGACTTTACCTCGTGTCTCGCACTCGAAACACACACCACACCTACTCCATTTACTCGCTAGGACTAAGGTCAAAAATATCCAAGCAGAAGACAGAAAATCATAGTAATCAATCAAGAACATACAACATGCGATGACAGATATACCTATAAGATAATACAGAAATCTTTCCAAACATGCTCACAAAGAACATAAGACTAACACAAAGTTAATCAAACACGACGTCCAACACATATACACCACAATGCATAAATGACCTCATGAAAAGACCTCACACAATTATCCTATCCCATTTCGTGCATCTCCCTCCTCGAGAACACATATCACCCACATCGCCACCTATGCTCATTAGATTGGTCACCACACATGCCTAACTGGCAAACAAGAATAGATCCTAAATCTATGGGATGCTCCTCTATCAATACCACATTTCTCTCAACCTAAGGGGATAATGAGTCTCCACCTAATAGAAGTGATCTAAGCGTCTCTAACACTCCACCCGACCAGGATTTTCAGATAGAAGATTTACAGGACATTCAAATGTCACACTCACCCCCCGTACATCTCATCAATGCACTATCAGGCATCTACTCCACACATTACCAAAAGACATACTCACACTCGCTGCTAATGCATCACAAACCCACTATGCATGACAACACATTACACTAAGTAAAAAAATGATTACACACAAATTCATGCAAAATAACACATAATCAAACAACGTGAAATCCTACACAAAACAATGCATCGAATTAAGTAATCACACACATACAGAAAAGATCACACAGATGCACATGCAGTAGCTAGGAACCCTATCAATAAGGGCCACCCTCAATCACATTCGCCTCACCTCTCCCCTTTTTTCTCCGCTTATCCTTCTTCTTAGGCCAGTCTCTTATAAAGTGTCCACTCTTACCACAACTGAAACATCGCTTGCCACCCATACTAGACCTTGACTTGTCCCAACTCTTACCTTTATGCTTACCACCATCATCACTCAAGTCATCACTCGAGTCACCACTGTTTTGAATATGACACTTTTGCTTAAAATGACCCCTCAACATATGCAATTCACCCCTCCTCTTAACCTCGTTCTCAGCCTTAATTTCCATCTCCTTACTCCTAAGGGAATCTATGACAATATCAGGTGTTAGGTTGTCCCTACCATACTTAATTGCATTCTTAAAGCTAAATGATTCAGGCATAGAATTAAGTAAAATAATGGCCATTTACATTTCAGACACCTCTTCATCACAGTTAACAATATCTTGCACAAGTTTGTTAAACACATCCAAATTGTCATCTAATTCCTTTGTAGGATCCATTTTAAAGCTGAGATTTTTTTCGAGTAAGTAAATTTTGTTAGAGGTAGTTTTAAGCAAATACAAGTCCTGTAACTTTTTCCAAAGTTCTTTCGTGGTTTTAATTTTGCCAACTTTTCTCAAAACAGCATCAGATAGGTGTAAAATAATTGAAGTGTAAGCTAGCCCATCTAATTCTTCCTTTTGTTCCTTTGACAACTCGGCCGGATAAATGCTAGTAATAGCTTTTGAAACTTTTTGTTGAACCAAAATTCCGAACCAAAATTCCCTTCATTTTTTGTTGCCAAATGGAAAAATCCCCTTTCCCATAAAAAATCCCCAAATCAAAACGTGTATTCATTTTAAGACACGAAATAAACAAGAAATCACAAATTGACAATTAACCACAACAAGTAGTCCTAAAGTCAAAAGAAATCTAACAGGATTAGCAAAAGAACACAACAAACAGGAATTATGTCAATGCACAATCAAAAAACCGAACAAACAATTAAGAGTAGCTTAACACCTCAAGCACGTAACCAAGTAAGAAAATTAAAACCTAAATTCTAGCAACACGCAATGGTTTCCAAGCAATGGAAACCCCCAATCCTAATGACCAACCCACACGATGGTCTGCTATTGCAGGAATTTAAAACAGTTTCAGCCAATTTACCAGAGCGGACCTTTTAGTGTCCGTAAAATCGAGAGATGCGAAATTTTATCGAACTTAGGACCACCAACTTTGTCCAAAATTCAGCTCCACAGCAACCAAGAATTGACTTTCGAACAACCAAGGGTAAAATCGTCCAAATAAAATTCCAAAACCTGAAACGAAAATCTAACAACGCCAAAATGTCAGAAATATCGAAAATAGCAAACTGCCTCAAAACTACCTCGCCGGAAGCTGCCACACGCGCCACCGCAGGAGTCCACGTACCACCGCCCGGGAAAACGCGCTGCACTAGAAGATGCGCCCCAGCTCCCTGAGTTCACCGGTGGTGGTGGTTTCTCCACCAGCTTCTTCGTTTGGCCGGAATCGCAGTTTTCCAGTCCGGTTATCACTCTCGATTTTTTCGGTCAAACCACCTCTTCCGCCGCCGGTTTAAGCCCAGAGTTTGGTCGAACGATGATGAGGTCCCAGTCGAGGAATCTCGTCGAAAACGCGGAATAACGAAATTTAAAACCCTAGGATAGATCTAGATCAGATCTGACATGAAAATAACAAGAACATAAATAAATAAACGAAAATTAAAAGATAGATTTGACGATAAAACCTTGAACCGACAATCAAGACGCAATTAATTGACGATGCGGATTGAAGAGCCAAGATTGGTGAACGCCACAAGGTTTGTCAATTCCTTGATAAGTTCGTTGGGTGAACACCACAAAGAATGGATCTTTGATAAGTTCGAAACAAAAGGGAAAAACTCAACCTTTAACAAGAGAATTCTCTCTCAATTTAATTCATAAACTCAAACTTGTTCTTTTACAATGAATGGAAGGGAATATAAATAAGCAAAATAACCTAGCATCTAATCTACTCAAAATAGAATTCTAATTAGACTAAAATACTAAATTAGGAAAATAACTTAAAAATCAAAAAGGAATAAAATAATTAAAATTTCAGAAAATATGGCGCTGCTCAATTACGGTCGTGAATAATTCTTTTACGGCCGTAATTGTCTCTCTGATTCAAAACTGTACCATCAGTTACGGCCGTGACGAATCTCTTACGGCCGTAAAAATGTCCCTTTTTGAATGTTACGACCGTAACTTCTATGCTTACGGCCGTAAGCCTCGTTCTGCTTAATTTCTTCCTTTTTCTTCGATAATTGGTTACGGCCGTGATTGTAAGATTTACGGCCGTGAATATATGGATTACGACCGTGAATGCCCTTCCTTACGGCCGTAATGGCCTTTCTGCCCCAAGAACTTCGTTTATTTGGCTCGGCTTGATCCGTCCTTCTTCTCGGCTCGACCCCAACGTGGAACTTGCTCCGTTTTGCACGTAGATCATTGTCATATTGCCGATGGCTTGACTTCGCCCTTCGATGCTTGGTCTGGATCATATCAAACGACCTCCTCCACACCGCGGTCCTCCTGGTAGCAGTGGTTTCCCTGTTGGCCGGTCGGATGGATGGTTTTTGAGGACGGTCAGAGGGTAGCTTTTTTTTTTGGTTCGGTCGGAGCTCTCACTTCCACAGCTTCTGCCTTTGGCTCTGGTCCGATTTTAGCCCTTAAATCACGCCCAACTCTGATACCATGTTGAAATTGTGGTTGGGTCCTCGATACACCTCCCGGGCTCAGTAAGCACTCCAAGATCGACACCTCTATTCCAAACTCGACTCAACAACACATTATTCTTGGTTACACCAATGTAAGAAGAAGAAGAAAGTGAACAAAAATGGAGACTACCAAACAAGGCTCCAAGTGCAGCAGCTCACGGTCTCTCCCTCTCTACCAGATTCAAATTCTCAGGTTAACGTTACCAAGCAAATGAGCAAACAACAGTTATATTAGGTTTGGGCTAAGGGCACCACATAAATGGGCCAAACCATATAAATCCCAAGCCCAAGGTAAAACCAAGTCCAAATGCTATGACCCAAAATCACCACAAATGGGTTGTCCAAGTGGGCCAGGAGCAACTACCAATTAAGTCACTTCGAGTGGCCTCGTGTCGTTATAGAGCCGAACTATCAATTGAGGTGTCGATGTATTCCCACAACTGTTTTACATCATCGCCCGGATTTATTGGGTATCAAAAAATCCAATAAATCTCCACCTTGATACCCAATCAACCTACAAGAAAAACAACACAATGTTTATACTTGCGCAATCAAGGTAATCCAAACAAAATTGGAATCATAGACCTTACCTCGTGTCTCGCACTCGAAACACACACCATACCTACTCCATTTACTCGCTAGGACTAAGGTCAAAAATATCCAAGCAGAAGACAGAAAATCATAGTAATCAATCAAGAACATACAACATGCGATGACAGATATACCTATAAGATAATACAGAAATCTTTCCAAACATGCTCACAAAGAACATAAGACTAACACAAATTAGAAGCATCAGACTGGACGGTATTTCTACCTCATCAATTTTTGAATCGGCAGCAGGGAAAAAGTCCTAACCTCAAATCGGAAGCATCAGAAGCAGGTAACTGATCCCTTCGAAGCCACTTCTGTGGATGACTGCGGGAGGAGTAGCGGAGAGGTGGAACATTCGGCTTTTTGTTTTCGATTCGTTTAGTTTAGATCAAAAGGCTACTGTCGATGATTGTGGGAGGAGAGATGGAGCGTTGGGCATTTAGTCTTCCATTTGTTTCGTTTATGGTAGGGATGACAAATTGGCCAGTAGGCTCGAGCTGCAAGGGCTCGGCTCGAAAAAAATTCGAGCTTAGCTCGGCTTGTGGCTGGAGACTTCAAGCTAAAGCTTGAGCCGATCTTTTTTTGAGGAACGAGTTTTGTTTCGGCTTGGCTCGACTCGAGCCAAAAAAAGCCTGTCAAAAAAGCTCGAACATTGAAATTCGATCACAAGCTCGGCTCGGCTCGATGTATATAAACCTTTTCAATAAAAAAATTATGGATTTTATTATAAATTAAAATAAAATTTAAAAGCTCGAGGTTCGGCCCATCTCGGCTCGAAAAAGCTAGAGCCTAAAGCTCGAGTTGAGCCGTATTTTTGGAGACGAACTTTGTCTTGGCTTAGCTCAGGCCAAAAAAGCTCAACTCCTAAAAGCTTGAGCTTTGATCTTTGGCTTGTGAGCCGGCTCGGCTCTGTTCGTAGACCACTAGTATAGAAACTGGAATACGCGTCGGTTGGAAAACGGAATACGCGTCGGTTGTAACGGCGACGCCTATGACGCAGACGCGTAAAGTCTCGACTTTAGTACAACCGACGCCCAAAGTGAGTTTTGGGCGTCGATTTTAATATAAAACCGAAGCCCAAAGTATGTTTTGGGCATCGGTTCTAATTTAGAACCGACGCCCAAAACTTTTTTTTTTCCATTATATGACCTGCAATGACCATGCCACTGCAGGTCGTGGCTTGCAGTGACCTGGACGTGGCCTGTAATGACCCAGGCCACTGCAGGTCGTGGCCTGCAGTAACCTGCAATGACCCAGGCCACTGCAGGTTGTGACCTGCAGTGACCTGGACGTGGCCTGCAATGACCCAGGCCACTGCATGTCGTGACCTGGACGTGGTCTGTAATGACCCAGGCCACTGCACGTCGTGGCATGCAGTCACCTGGACGTGACTTGTAATGACCCAGTCCATTGCAGGTCGTGGCCTGTAGTGACAAGGACGTGGCCTACGGTAACCTGAACATGCGCATCACCAAATATATATATAATCGGTATATACGTAATAAAATTAAATTAACAACAATTATACTTACAAAATTTTTAATTTAAGATACAAATTAAATATATATGTAAATGCAAGTTTGATTACGCTTCGATTTACACAAACCTATGAACGAAGTATTTTGCCCATAAGTTTTGAATCTCGATTACTTCCTCCGTTGAATAATATTCTTTAAATGCCTACAAACAATCAAAATGATTTATTAGTTATTTTTTCATAAAATATAAAGTCATTATTAAAATTCTCATTTTCAATGACTTATACCTTTTCTAACGAAGTAAGTTGAAAGTGTTCTGTGACTATCTCATACATATTTCTCATAACGTAGTAGCCACAATCAGACCCTCCAGGTTGTTGAGGACATTGAAATATTCACATTGAAAACTAACAATATTAGTAATCAAACTAAATAAAATATAGAAATAATTCAAATATTTTTAATAAAGTTTAAATCCGTGTTTTCATACTTTTACGTTTTTCCACGTTGTATTAGATTTTGTCCTCATGCCTCCAACTGTCCAATACGTTTTGAAAGCCCTAAAATTTCAATAAATTATATCAACAAGCTATAAAATAATAATATGACTCAAATTTCCTACAGAAATTTTGGCAGAGTCTCCCTTATAAATTGAACTTATCCAACCTCTAGGGGGACCCTGCTATTCAAAACTATCAACTTCTCAACAATCACAACATAAATGCATCAATTTCACCACAACTCCACAATCAATTTCACCACAACTCCACAATTATTTCATAAAAAGTTTCCTAACTTACGTGTTCAATATCAGCTTGATATCCAAGTCACGCTTAGATGCAGCAGCTGAATCTAAGAAGTACACCGTATTATTCTCAGGAGAAATAACTAGCAACATCCAGTGATTCCTACGTATTATGAACGTGTAAATACAACTTTAAATATCATATCATTCAAATTAGGTTAAAAATTAGAGAATATCAATGGTCTTACTCCTGAAAATACGGTGCTAGAATGAATTTCTTAGTTTTCATTGCCTTCATGGTACTGGCCAGGTAATTTATAACACCATTTGCATTTGTTCTTACTGAAACCGATGCAATGTGTGTCGGAGACATGAATCCAATCTATTCAATACTGTATTCCTGACACAACTCATGGAGGTACCTAAAAAATAATAATACCAATAAATAGAAATAAAATAATGATTTAAATTGAAATTATAATTTTTTTATCAGAAGTCTTACAATGAAAACACTTGTAAGATAGATGTATCTAACCATTGCATCATAAGCAAGTCGGTGATGTCTCCGACTGTAACATAAAAACCATCCTCGAATGCAAAATTGAACACGGCGGCATCAACAGGCACCTGGTAGAAGTCATCACCAACAGGCAATTGAATGACCAGAGTGTGTAACATTTTACAATCATCACCAAGACGTTGCAACGTCTCATCGTCAACAATCGCAGGTCGCTGTGTGGATGACATTTCGAAACTCTGGGGTGTTTTTCCTTCGTTCAATTTTTTTGCCTGTTGTGGTGCCTCTTCCTGCAACAAGATAATTTTTATCATCTTCAATTGTTATACAAATTTAAAAGAAATTAATATTGACAGAAACTTTTATATAACTAAATGTTTGAACCTCTCCAAAAATCACCAACTCCTTGGGCCATTCCAAGAAGCTTCCAATAGCTTCCCCCACTATGGTGTGGTATTGAGATGGCTCTGGAATACAAAATGCTTCTGTGCCATCGAAAATGTGGTCAATGGACACCTTATGTAATACCACTTTTTCGTTTTACGCTCATTCTTGAATTTCACGTAATTTTATATTGATTCCATTATAACTTTTGTAGCTGATTATTATTATTTTTCATATTTGACTTAATTTGCAGTGGAAGGACTTGGAAGCCGTCACGATCAATGTGCCAATTAAAATGTTGATAAATTGTTTATGTACAATTCTATGTCTAATTTTTTGTTTTATTTGTTAAACTTGTTGATTTCTACTGGTATTAGGTGGTGTGATTTTGTATGTATATGTAATACATGTATCTATTTATGAAATTTCGAATTTTATAGTAATTTTCAGGTTTCGAAATTCCTTAATTAGTAGTTTTATTTAATTGTATACTTTAGTTTTAAGTTAGAAATTATAATTTTACAAACTTGGGGAGAATTATATAAATGGTTATATTAATTTTAAGATTTTATAGTTAATTAGAAGATTATGAAATTATAGATTTAAATTGACTTAGTTGACGACCATTGTGAGAAATTTCAAATTCTTAAATGATGGAAGTTCTTTAATGGATTCTTTGTTGGCTTAATGTTGTTTTAAATTGAAAATTTTCAAATTTAGGATCTCAAGTAATGAGGTGGTTTTAATTGAATTTTAATGTATATTCTTGACTTAAAGTTGCTATTTTCAGACTTTTGAAATTCGTAGTTTAGTTAACTGTTTGGGTAAAGTTTGAAGAAATGGTGATTTTCAAATTTATGAGTAGTAGGATGCTAATTGGAATTGTCCTTGTGAAATTCAAGTTGTGATGAAGATTCCATAGCTTGAACCTTTGTATAATTTGATTAGTTAGATTTCAATTTTGGCATCTAAGTTAATCTCTTATTCCGAATGAAGTATGATCTGTGTTTGACATAGTTTAAGATTCCAATTGATTTGAATTATAAGTCACATGAAAGTTTCAACCTCATTTAGGAGTTTTAAATGTGATTTTTGAACTAAAAGATGAGTAAAACTTTTCTATTGTGTATTAAATTGATTGTTCATTTCGAATATGGTGTTAAATGTGTTAGACATGGCTTAAGGTTCCGTTTGGTCTGAATTGTATATTAAATTGAAGTTTTAACCTTGGTTAGGAGTTTAAATTTTGGTTTCGAACTAAATGTTGTATTGTATGAATGGATGAAAATAATTAGGAGGATTGGTACATTGACGTCACGGGCATCTGAGACTCTTTCATTTGCAAATCAAGATAACGGTAACTACTAAGGACGTCAAGTAAGTAAACTTCCCCTATTTTCATAGAAGTTAAATGTAAATGTGAAACATGTAAATGGCTGTTTGCAACTTACTTGCTTTGATGAATTTCATTTACTTTATGAAAGTATATGTATTAAGAAGAATGTTCAAGCATGCACATTATCATGTCATTGCATCATCAAGCATGTATTGACATTGGCATCGAAATTGGAAAGTCAAATGATTTTAAATGAAGAATGTGGTAAGTTTAAGTTTTATCAAAATGCATGCATCCCAAGTTTTAAGAAAGAATGGCTGTACTTCTATGCCATGAAAGGTGTGAGTGGGAAATGGGGCGCGAGAGATCGGCGTACTCGAATTAAACCGCTGTTGTGGTGGTGAATATTAAACCGGTTTGCGGTGACGATTTCTAAACCACTTGGCGGTGGCAAATATTAAACCGCTTTGCGGTGACGATTGCTAAATCGGTTGGCGGTGGCAAATATTAAACCGCTTTGCGGTGACGATTGCTAAACCGGTTGACGGTGGCAAATATTAAACCGCTTTGCGGTGACGATTGCTAAACCGGTTGACGGTGGAAAATATTAAACCGCTATGCGGTGGAAAAATGATAATCTGGTCCTAAATAAGGAATATTTCCCACTGCATTGTGATTAGCTAGAAGATACACTAAGTGAGTTCACGATAGAAATGAAGTTAAAGTTTTTTGAAAATGTTTAAGTGAAAGTTTGGAAAGTATGAAAGTGTTGAAAAGTAGAGTAAATGGGGATAATTACTTTGAATGGTCTAAGACATTTCATGTAATGAACTTCCATCATGTGCATAAAGTTTACTTACTGAGCTTTAGCTCACCCCAATCCCTCCCCAACATTTCAGGTGATGAAAGTTAGGTGATCCGAGGAGAGCACTTGGCGGCTGACTCAGACAGTACCATGATTTATCATCTTAAATAGGGTTTGAAGTGGAAATTTCATAAATGTTTTAGTTATTTTTATTAGTTCATTCTTTTAATTGTTTATTGGATTTAGTTTTTGATAAGTCATTTATCTCTTTAGTAGTTTATCAATCCTCCATTTAGTTAAATGAAGAGCTCATGGTTTAAATTTATTGATGTTGAGGAGTTTGGGAATTGATGTTGAAGTTAAATTTTGGAATTGTGGTTGGATGTTGAATGTTGGATGTTGAATGAGTTGAGAATTGCATTTGTATTGTAGGTATGATGTCCCTCTACAGGTTGGCTATGTCCAAGTTATAGAGGAGACTCTGCCGAAATTTATGTAAAAATTTTATAATAGAAAATGAAAAGTTTAAATATTTTAAACAATTATTTCTGCATTTAATGTGAATGGAAGTTAACACGCCTAGGTCTTAGATTTTAAACTTGGGGTGTTACACCTTAGCATGATCAGGCCAAAGAGGTTGATGATGCACCACCGCGTCGGGTCCGGTTGGATAAACCATCCCGTTCGACATGGTCTGATGCCTGACCCGCTCGGCAATACTATCCTCCATCTCTGACCTGATCATATCCTTAATATCATCTACTGAGACGACCCCACACGAACGTCTAATGTAATCATTAGGCCTGCCGTAAACATCCCTCGTGGTCACATAAACGCCATACCCCCTCACCCTATCAGGGTGATCCGGCTTACCAAGGGCTTCACTTAAAATATCATGATGTCTACTTGCCACAAATGTCCCCTGCGTGGACTGCTCAGCTTTTTCAACCTATTAACAGAAAAATGAAACGTAAATATAAGTATATATTTAAGTAAATTTGAATTTAAATTATGAAAAAATAATCATGATATACTTACAATTTTGTCAAACACCCCCCTTCGTTTCTCGTTGGGGATGTAATAACTTCCATCTTCTTTCGTCTTAGATCTAGCTCGGATCCAATCTAAACTTCGATCCTCACTTAAAATTGACGAGCTAATCATGTCGTATGAAGAACTAGAAGACAATGGGTCACTGACTAGCCATTGTGGCTTCATCCCCGCATAACCAGTTGAGCCCATATAATGTGGATGCTCGTTTCACAATTGAGCATCCCTGGCCTTCTTACTTTTTTCCTGAAAAATGTCACATCAAGTATTTATTTTTCATCTCAATAAATCACATGCGTACATTTAAATATATATACCTTAAATTTCTCAGTCTGACATTCTTTCTTGAACGAGTCCCATTGCTCTTTAGTTATAAAATCGTAAAGCTGCGTAGGAGATGTATATTTCGAGTGGTCGTGTAATATAATCATGAACCAGCCGAGTTTTGAAATCTTTCCATCGCATCCACGGAACTTTCAACACCCTTTTTTTGGCTGCGTCATCGGGGATGTTGAACTCCATCTGAAAGACGAATATAATATGCGATGTTATAGAAAAAAATTACGAAACGTTATCAATTAACCATGTAGAAGTGATAGTACCTTTATTTCTTCCCACATCATGTCCTTAAGGCCGGGATCAACTTTGTGCCAATCACTGATGTTTATGTCAACGTGAATACGGGCCAAACACCCGACATAATTTTTGAAGTTCCCCTTGCCTGGTCCGATTGGCCTATGTTTTTCATCGAACTCGGTGACATTCACTTCCCCGGCCTTCTTCATGTTTTTGCACATTGTTGGCCCTCTAGTCCTTTTTGTGCTGGTAGTACGATGATCATCTGAAGATGATGAAGACTCGGCCATTATATTGAGACCACTGTGAACGTACCTGCACATATAACAACGTATTAATATATGAAATTATTGTTATCAAAATCACTAATGAAATTATTAACAATGTATAGAGCCTATATGAAAAATAAAAGAAAGTTATAAGTAAAGACTGTGTAAATAAACTCACACAATTAATAATCAGGAACGGCGGTCAATCCATAATCCTTCTTCATGAGCCCAACGCATATAATTTGATTCAATGTTATCTTCCCCTAAAGTTACACTCCCTTGTATACCGATAGAAAATGGAGGGGTTTTATCAAAATGATCATAATCTTCTTCATCTACTACATCACCAATCCCAACAATGCGTCGCTTTCCTTGAAGGATGACTGACCACTTAGTATCGGCAGGATCAAGAACATAAAATACCTGTTTGGCTTGTGATGCAAGTATGAATGGCTCGTCTAGATAACCCAACTGCCCAAAATCCACCATAGTGAATCCTAATTCATCCACCCGAACACCACGTCGATTATCAACCCATTTACATTAGAAAAGAGGAAACTTGAACTCCCTATAATCAAGTTCCCAAATATCTTCAATGATACCATAATAGGACATCGAGGCATCCACTGGCATGGTATCTTTAGCATTTGAAAAATCTCTTGATAGTGCTACTTGTGTCACTCCACTGTTTTGCACCGCACTCTTATCATCTTGACGTTTAGTGTAAAACGTATACCCATTAATGTCATATGCTTCATATGACCTCACAATTGTGCTAGGACCGTAAGCTAACCACTTTACCGTTTTAACAATGGTATTCGGCGTTTGTGACAATTCTTTCATGACTTTATCTTTGAACCATTTTGCAAATGAACGATTATATTCATTAGTTAACCACCTTTCAACTTTTGAAGGATTCTGCTGCCTTATGATTGACATATGCTCGTCCAAATATGGATGAACTTCAGGAAGGTGTTGTAATATAAGGAGGTGTGCTTTATCTCGCAATTCAACATTGGGGACGATTGACTTGCATCCAATAGTACCTTTACCTTCAAGTCTTCCATCATGCCGAGATTTAGGAACACCAATAGTCTCAATGTCATCCAAGTAATCAGTACAAAATTCAATAGCCTCCTCAGCAGCATAACCTTCAATGATACTGCCTTCAGGTCGAAATCGATTTCTCACATATCCTTTCAATATACCCATGTATCTCTCAAATGGATACATATACCTCAAGAATATTGGACTACAAATCTTAATTTCTCTCACCAAGTGAACAAGTAAGTGCACCATAACGTAAAAAAATGATGGCGGAAAATACATTTCAAATTGACATAGAGTGATAACAATATCGACCCGCAAATCATCCAACGCCTCCGGGTCAACAACTTTTCTGCAAATTGCATTGAAGAAAAAACAAAGTTTTATAATGACTTGTCTAACATGTTTTGGGAGAATGCCTCGAATTGCAACTGGTAACAATTGTTGCATTAAGACATGACAATCATGAGACTTCATACCAACCAATTTTAAGTCCTTCATCGACACAAGACTTTTAATGTTTGATGAGTACCCAGATGGAACCTTAATAGCATGCAGACACTCACAAAAACTTGTTTTCTCTTTTCTCGACAAAGTATGGCAAGATGGGGGTAAATAAGTACGTTTTTTCGACTCTTGCGGTGCTAATTGATCCCTTATCCCCATTTCTACCATGTCCTTCCTGACTTTAATACCATCTTTCGTCTTTCTTGCAATGTTCAACAATGTCCCAATGATGCTATCACAAACATTTTTCTCCACGTGCATTACATTAAGACAATGCCTTACAGATAAGTGTTGCCAATAAGGTAGATCCCATAATATGGACATTTTCTTCCAAAGACTCTTCTGAGGAGGCTTAAAAGCTTTTCCGAATGAAACATCAAAATTTTTAACTCATTCATATACCTCACCTCCTGTTAATGGTAAGCGAGCTGTTCGAGCCTCGATTTTTCCATTGAATGGCTTTTTCTTCTTGCGATAAGGGTGGTCAGTAGGGAGAAATCTTCTATGACTCATAAAGACATTTTTCTTGCAGTTTTTCAACCAAAGATCAATCATGTCTTCTTCACAAACAGGACATGCTTTAGGTCCTTTGTTAGTATAACCCGACAAGTTACCATAAGCTGGAAAATCATTTACGGTGCAAAATATCATAGCACGTAAGGTGAAATTCATCTGAGTATATGCATCAAACACAGACATGCCTTCATCCCACAACAGTTTTAAATTTTCAATTAGTGGGGCTAGATAAACATCTATGTCATTCCCCGGTTGTTTGGGCCCTGATATTAACAAAGATAACATGATATACTTGCGCTTCATACATAACCAAGGAGGAAGATTGTAAATCGTCAAAAGAACCGGCCAAGTGCTATGTCGACTACTCATATTACCGTGTGGATTCATCCCATCTGTACATAGTCCCAGCCTAAGATTTCTATCTTCGCCCCCAAACTCGGGAAACAACTTGTTAATATTCCTCCATTGAGGAGAATCAGCCACGTGTCTTAGTTTTCCATCTTCTTTTCTCCTGTCGGCATGCCACCGCAAGTTCTTTGCATCCTTTGCATTGGCAAACAAACGTTTAAATCTTGGTATTACAGGTAAATACCATAACACCTTTTCCGGAGGGCTTTTCTTATCATCACAATTATCATTCTTTCTCTTATATCGTGATGCCCCACACTTTGGACATAGACGCAAGTCCTTGTAATCATTTTAATACAGTATACAAACATTTGGACATGCATGTATCCTCTCAATCTCCATACCCATCGGGCACAAAAATTTCTTTGCCTCGTAGATTGAACTAGGAAGTTCGTTATCTTCCGGAAGCATCTCTCGTAACAGTCCCAATAATGCCGTGAAGCTCTTATCACTCCACCTATTGCTTGCTTTGAAGTTATACAATTTTAGTACAGCAGATGATTTAGTGAATTTATTACAACCAGAAAACAAAGGCTTCTTAGAATCGTTGAACAAGTTATCTAATACATGAGGCTTTTCAATGTATTCCCCTTGTATATCACGCATCATTTCGTCTATCATATCATTCTCGTCATTTTCCAAATCATTCTCACAAATATTGTTTGAATTATTCTCCTGCTGATCACCAAAATCGTCACGAGTGCTCTTCCTGGGAAGCATACTCTCACCATGCCATATCCATCGTGTATAACCTTCCTTAAATCCACGACGAATCAAATGACTCTTCACTTGATCAAAACTACGAAACTTTCTCAAATTCTTACAATCGTAACAAGGACACAAAATCATTGTTTCACATTTCTTTCTCTTGTTTTCATCCGCACATTTCATAAACTCTTCAACACCTTTTACATATTCATGTCTATTACGTCTGTCATACATCCAACCCCGATCCATATCAATGACCTATATGTGAAGATATAATTAAATTTTTTAATTAGTTTTGAGTTAATATTTTTCATGATACGTCCTTAAACCAACTATATATTAATATTTGAAATCAAATACGATACTTTTTTAGGTTGGAAACTTCGTAATTTTATTACAATGATTATGTTCTAAGTAATTATTTATTTAGTATGGTCAATTCTGTAATAGTGAAAATCACTTTAAACTATAATTTTTATTTTTTATTTACAAAATTCTACAAAAATTTCGACAGAACCACCTCTATAAATTGGACTTAGCCAACCTGTAGAAAGAATCAAAATACCACAATAAACCAAAATGTTCAACCTCGACATATTCAAAAATCAAATACAACTCCAATCAAACTTCAACATCATCAACTACTCCAAGTTTAATCCGAAATCCATTTTCAATTCCTAAAAAGTCAAGCTAAGATTTCATAACTTAATATCTCATAATTTCAACTCCAATAATTAAAATATTAAAATGTATCTATCTACTAACTTAAAATCAACAATATAAATTTAACACCCAAATTTATATATATTAAAATTTAATTAACACATTTATACATATTAACATGTAATTAACATATTTATATACACACACACACACACACACACACACATATATATATATACTAACAAATATGCCTGTGTATATATATGCCTGTTTATATACATAGATTAACATATATATATATATATATATATATATATATATATATACTAACAAATATACACACACACACACACACACAAACACAAACACAAATATATATACACAGGCATAGATATACACGCGCACACATATATATACACACAAATATATATACACACTCATAGACACACACACACACACACACATATATAAACGCACATATATACACACATACATATACATACATATATACAAAAATGAGAATCGGGTCTTACAATGTAGGAGGTGGCTGCGGTAGAGGAGTGCCGGGCGGTGGAGGTGGCGGTGGGGGTGGGGGTGGAGGTTCGGCTTCGTGGCGGTGGTGGAGAGTGGAAGAAAAACCCAAAAGGAGAGAGAGAGAGAGAGAGAGAGAGAGAGAGAGAGAGAGTGAAGATATATGAAATTATCCCGGGAAATAAATAAGGAATACGCGTCGGTTTGTCTTAAGAACCGACGCAAGAAACCAAGGTTTCTCGCGTCGGTTCAAGATGATCCGACACGCAAAGTGGCTCGGTCCGACTTTGCGCGTCGGTTCAAGGAGAACCGACGCGAGAAACCAAGACGCGAGAAACCTTGGTTTCTTGCGTCGGTTTTTCTTGAACCGACGTGTAAAGTCGAACGGTCCGACTTTACGCGTCGGTTCTTAAGACAAATTGATGCGTATTCCAAAAAAAAATTACGAAAATGTCACCGTCCTTTTTTACACGTCTATTTTTTGAAAAACCGACGTATATTCCCCTTTTTTTATGCTTTTTTGTACTAGTGGGCGTCCCTAGTTTATGGGCAAGATGATAGTGGGAGGAGAGATGGAGCATTATAGTTTTAGTCTTTGATTGGTTACGTACTTTATGGGTAGCAAGGGCATATATGGGTTAAAATGAAATATGTGAGGACAAGTTTAGTAACTAAAAGTTTCTCCCTATTGGTACTTTTAAGGTAGTAGTGATAGTAATAGTGATGATAGTGATAGTGATAGTTATAATTGTATATGTATTTTGTTAGTAAATTTTAAAATATTTTATTGTTTTCATTTTTTGTTATTAACAACAACAACATTTAATAATTATCTTAGTTTTAATATTAATAGATATACGAGGCAATTCACAAGATTATTCCTTCAATGATTCGATTCAAAATTACAATCCGAACAATCTTGATTACGTACTTCAATTCATTACGTTATCCAAAAATAATGGTTTGCAATTTTACCGAAATCGAACCTTCCGAATCAAAATTGGAGATTTCGGTCTTCAAAAAAAAAAAAAAAAAAAAAAAAAAAAAAAAATGCAAAATAGCATTTCAACTACCATGACTCTCCTCATATAAATATCATCTGGAGGACTCTCAATGTTTAGAAGCAAGGATAGAATATTCTTGATTGAATGCTACATTACTATTTTTGAGCACAAATAGTTGTCGTGGTTGTGATGATGGCAGTACACAACGTCCTATGATTGTCTGAACATGTCAACGAAGCCTTTCAGATTCTAGACGAGGATGAGAGATAGACCCAGCAAACTCAATACTTTCCACATGCCATTGGATTTGATTTGGAGGTTGAAGTTTGGGGCTTCAATGAAAGAAGGAAAGGCTATCAAGAGTGGGGACGATTTTTCGAGGGGTAGTTTGCTGTAGGTGGTAATTTCACCAATGTCAAGGATACCTTGACATTGATAACAGAATGACCAAATGTGTAAGTGCACTTGTTTGATTTTCATTAAAATTTTCTTATTTTTCTACAGTACTCAATCTCAATCATTCATTAAAAATTAAGCCCAGAATATTTGACTTTTCAATCAAATTTCAGCCATCTATTCTCCTAAAAGTCACTATTTATTTTAAAAAAAACTCATTTTAAATAATACCAAACACACTTGCCACGGTTAATTTAATTCGGTTGTTCATTCATCCATTTTCAATCTTTTTGCTATTTTTTTTCACAATTGTATAATTATTTATTACTTTTAAATATTTTTAAATTACAAAGAAAATCCAACCTAGTCTACTTCTCACATTCATCCATTTTCAATCTTTTTACTGTTTTTTTTTTTTCCATTTCACAATTGTATAATTATTTATTACTTTTAAATATTTTTAAATTACTAAGAAAATCCAACCTAGTCTACTTCTCAAAACTTAGTTAGATCTAATTCTCGAAAATTCACACAAAGCCCCCTCTTTGGCGGAGATTAAAATAAGAGGTTTAGTAGATTTCGATAGAAATTAATGAAATGTATAGTTAAAATTAATTGTTAACTTTGACTTGAATTAAAATCCTTTTTTTTAATTGTTACTAAACATCAAAATCACTCGATGCCCTACTTAATTAATAATTTCTTTTCACTTATTTATTAGAGACCAATGAAAATTAGTTTTCAAATAATTATTTTTGGACTATATATAACTTGTTCATTCTTCCAAATCCATATTTTCTCATAATATTTGACAATTTTAGACAATATTATCTTTCCCAAGTTTTACTCAATCAGGGTGATTAATACGAAGTATATGATAAAATCAAGCAATAAATATATTTCTGTTATGAACTAGAAAGACAAGAGACAATAAATAAGGAGGCGAATGAACTTATGATTTATTAAGAACCAGAGCCCCATATATATAGGGAGAGAAAGGGGTACACAAATTAATTATATCTAGGGTTATAGGGGTATGAATGTCATTCACTATATAGTGTAATATTTTATAACACTCCCCCTTGAATAATATATTACAAAATATCTACTTCTTTAAAGCATTATTTGATAAAAATCCAAAGGGAAAAAGTATCAAACGAAAGAAAAATTATACAATTATTTTCGAGTAATACAATAAATGCTGTCTCATTAAAACCTTGCTAGAAACAATCCAGTGGGACAAAACATATGCGAAGGAAAAAGAGTACAAATACTCCACTCTGATGCTGATCATTTTAATTTTTGAGTCGGCTCATTTCAATCTCATGAATCAATTTCTTGAATGTAGATGTTGGGAATGCCTTTGTGAATAAATCAGCCACATTATCACTCGAGCAAAATCTGTTGAACATCGATATTACCAGTTTTCCAGCTCATGCGTGTTGAAGAACTTTGGAGAGATATGCTTTGTTCTGTCTCCTTTAATGAAGCCTCATTTGAGTTGTGCAATACAGGTTGCATTGTCTTCATACAAAATTGTTGGGTTGTCTCTAGTTGAAGTCAATCCGCATGATGCTTGGATATGATGGGTCATGTTCCTCAACCATATACATTCTCGACTTGTCTCATGGATTGCAATAATTTTTTAATAATTTGAAGATGTTGTTGTCAAGGTTTGCTTCACGGATATCTATGATATAGCCGTTCCATCACATTTAAACACATATCCTATTTGCGATTTAGATTTATGTGGATCAGAGAGATAATCTGCATATGCATATCCCACTAAAGAAGATCTAAGTTTTTGAGAGTAAAATAATCCCATATTGATAGTACCCTTTAGGTATTGGAAAATGTGTTTGACCCAATTCCAATGTCTTTGAGTTGGTATAGAGTTATATCTTGTAAGGAGATTTACAGAAAAAGCTATGTCTGGACAACTACAATTTGCAAAATATGTTAAGCTCTGTAATTGCACTAAGATATGGTACTTCAGGACCAAGAATTTTTTCTCCATCTTCAAGTAAACGAAATGGATCTATTTTCACATCAAGTAACCGAACAATCATAGGGGATGTCTAATAAATGTATTTTATACACTTATTTATACATCTAAATTAGGACTATTTATTGTCATTTTAGAATAAAAGTCTACATAAATTTTTCTATTTGTTTATATTCTAGGAAAAATCAAGGAAATTGTGCAATTGAAGGAAGCACTACAAGAAATTTACTTTCCGCATACAAAATAAATTTGTAGGGAAATGTTCTTATTCGTATGTAAAAGTCTTCCCAGACGAAGATAATTTGTAGGGAGGTTTGTGGGGCAAACATCGAGGGGATAGACATAAGCCGACAAAATTGGTAACTTTGTCTGCGGAGGTATGGGCCTACGAACCCTGTCGCTACAAAAATCATTTGTCGTCTAAGATCTTTCCAAACAAAATTATTTGTATGCTAATATTTATTTTACCTACGAAATATATTTTTTTGGCTAAAGTTCGAGCCTACAAAATCTTTTAGAGACAAATATTATTTGTTGTCTAATTTATATCCCTACACAATTTTTTGTATTCTAATGTTAGATTGGACTACAAAATATGTTTGTAGGTATAGATTAAAATGATGTTGTAGGCTAAATCGTAGTTTTCCCCACAAATAATTGTTTGTATGGAAAATATTTTGTAAGTTAATTTCTTGTCACAAATTTTTGTTTGTAGGGAAAGCTTATTTGTAGGATAAAAATAAATTAAATTTAAATTTAAATTTCTAATATAAAACAATATATTACTAACTCCAAATATTGTATCAAACTCTAACTAAAAACTCATTGTCATTGTCATTGAATGTGATGTAAATATAAAAATAGTTTAGCAAACATGCTCTATAGCTATCATTAATGCATCTATATAATAATAATAAAATAAATATCTATCCTCGTAAATTAATTAAATATGCTACTCATCCTCATCAAAGTTGTGCTCTTCCTCAAAGTTGTTCTCTTCTCCCTCAACATCACCATCTTCCTCGAAAGCTTCATCTATTGACAATGGCGTAAATGGTGGCATGACAAAACCAGGAATATTATGACATATCTGCTGCATAGAATGATGTAAAGATTGTAATGTAGAATTAAATTTTCGCCCAACAACCTTCAGCTTATTTTGCATCCTTTCCTCCATCTTCACTCGAGATGCATCGGCCGCCTTTCGAGCAGTACGTTCTACTTCCAACTCTTGCTCCAAATTGCGCACATGTGAAGTAGTCCTAATGTTTCTAAGACGACCATTTCCCAAACCATGAATTTGACGCCCAGGTTTCTCACCTAGTACAGACATCATAATATTAAGTCCAGCCTCAGGATCGTCAACGGGTATCTCCTCCAAAGGTGTGTCTTCCGGAAGTTGTTGTTCCTTAGCCTTTTGCAAGAGATATTCATCAATTTTGACAAACATCTCATCCTACAAGGTATTGAAAAAAAAAAAAAGAAAAAATGTATATAAGTAGACACCCAAAAGATATATAACACAAATCAAGAGAAAAAAATCAAAGCACAATTGAAGAGTTGAATATTTCTTACATATTGAGTCTTAGCTATATTATCAGTCCAACACTTATTCTTCCCTGCATAAGCTAACTCAAATGAATGGACCTCAGGAAACTTCAAACCATCCTAATAGTATGTAAGAATGTGACAAACAATGTATTTCAATTTGCAACAAAAATTAATTAATTCACAACATAATAATAATAATTAAATTTACTACCTCTGTCATCTCCTCCACTATGTATGAGAAAGGACGTGAACCAGTATGATGATTGTACGTCTTCTTCGAACGATTCACCATATTTTCTGATGAAGCTTTCTACAAAGAGAAGAATATATATATATATATAGATTACATAACAAAGTTAAAAATAAAACTAGGAAAAATTAGTACACAAAAAATACCTTGAACTTATCGGAGTTGAAATGATTGCATAGTTCCATCCATTGACCTATATCTCTATCAAGCATCTCTAAAGGAGGATTGTTTAATGCATTCTCATGTGTCTCGCGCAACTTATAATATGCACTCAACTCAGCCTTGAACTCCCTATATCTCCCATTGAATATTCTATCAACATAATTTGCCAATCTCAAATCCTTCATATCTATCTCGAAATTTGTCTGGAATTGACATAATTAATAGAAAATAAAGGAATTTTAATTATTAAAATTTACCTAAGCATAAAAAATAAATCACATAATAAAAAAATGATAAATGAAATAACTTTTGATTTAAATTGATTATTAGGTTTCCTTAGCTATTTATTCCTACAAAACACAGAAAATTCAATTTACTGGCATATACATTCTCACACATACTTACCGTGATCTCATCCATAAGGTCTTTCTTATCATTCAGAGAAATGGTCCGCCAATAACCCGTATTCATTGGGCAATGTGACCTAATGATAGCACCGATATCATGAACTAACAAACTATGTATTTCTGAACTTGCTGCTCGTCTGCTTACTGTGTTGTATACAACTCGAATTTTTTCTCTAGTAGTACGCACAATACGTGAGGTCTTAATTTGTTTACACGCCCCTCTAGTAGGATGATCATTGGAAGTCGTTTCCAAGCCTTCCGTACATACACCTGCAAAGGAAGTTATATTATCTCCTCATAACAGAACAAATAAATAGACATTATGCGTTAAAGAGCCTAATTATCAACAAAATGAAAGTCCTACCTTGAGCCCCCTCTATTTCTTCACTCAATGCCTCGTCAGTTTCTGGAGTTGTAAGGAAATTTTCACCTTCAGCTCTACCAAGCACATGAGCTGCACAATATATACAGCACCACAAGTTTAGAAAGTCCTAAATCTAGATTGGATATAGCCAACCTAACAACATTCACAAAATCCAATAACTGTCCTATAGAAATTTCGACAGAATCTCCCCTATAATTTGTCCTTATCCAACCTGTAAAGGGACACTACCAATCAAACAAAACTCACAATATCCAACAACTCTAATTCATTATGTAAAACCAACCAAAAAACTTCAAACAAATTCAACATCCAACCAATAGTTATAATACCCACAATAAATTATCAAATTCAATTCTCAAAATCCAACACAACAATATAAAGACTAAATCAATATCATCACGCTAAAGAGGTGCATTTGAGTCTAATCAAATTATCAAACAAGATAATAACCAACTTGCTCGTGTTTTATGCAAAACAGAGGCAAATTTATACAATCTATGAAAGTGTGAAAGATAATGAAGGTTTAGAAATTAAAAACTTAAATATGAAATTACCTGAGACCTTTTTATGACCAAGATGATGTCGAACAGAACTTGTAGGATGAGAAGGTGGCCTATCGTGATTATGGTTGGAGGAACCGTTTTTATCCCCTGGATTAGGACGACTTTTCCTTGGTATTTCAGGGTGTGCAGGAACAAGAATAGTCTCAGTTGAAGGAGAAGCGGAATTGGGTGTAGTTTCAGTGGTTGACCAAGTCCCAATGTTGCAGGTGGATGGTAGAGAAATGTTGGGAGAATGAGATGTCTGATGAAGAGAATGTAATAATCTATTGGTTTTGTAAGACCGCTTTTCATTTTATGGGCAATTCTAAAATCCTATGTGATATTTATGTTAATGTTATTATAAATTATGGATTTATGATCTTTAATGTCTATAATTGGAATTATTTTGCAGTGGAAGAACTTGGACGCCGGCTCGATCAATGTACCAATTTGAAAGATTATAAATTGATTATTTTAAATTATTTACGTGCAATTCTATGTGATTAATTGTTTTATTGCCTAAGCATGTTATTTTCTATTTTATTATGCCAATTTGAAATTTGTGGGGGAAAGTTTAGTGTCAAACGAGGGTAAATAGAACTTTTTGACTTACTTAAATAAAAGAGGAGAATTGAGGGACTGAGTTGCAAATTTCAAAAGATTAAAAACCTAACCCTTACCTAATCCTCACACTCACGCCACTCTCGGTCTCTCTCTCTCTCTCCTTACCCATCGCTCTCAGCCTCTCACCCTCGTCTCTCGTTCTCTCCCTCTCTCGACGTCGCTCTCTCTCTGTCTCTGCGCTCTCTCTGTCTCTCGACACGCCACCACCACACCACCGTCTCCGACCACTGGTAGCACACTCTCCCTTCCCCTCTCATGCACAAAACACACACGAACGCATTCACCCGGGGCACACCCGCGGACTGCACTCAACACACACACACACACACACACTCACACTCGAAAACACGTATATGATGTGTGTGTGTATCTATATATCATACATAGATGTGATTTTTACAATTGGGTGATAGGTATATGTATGTATATGTGTGATTTGTTCTAGATTTCCAAATTATGAAAACTAATTTCAGAATTTTAATTATTCTAAATTTTGAATTTAACTGTCAATTGGAGAGTTGGTATTGTGATTGTGTGTGTGTATATATATATATATATATATATATATAGGCATATGTATTATATGTATATTTTCAGATTTAGATTTAAATGTTCTAGGTTAATTTTGATTGATTTAGATTAAATTGCAATTTGAAATGAAATGCTCAAATTTATGGAGTTAAGATTTCCGTTAGTTTAATGTTGAGTTAATTTGAGATTTCCAGATTTTTAATGGGGTTAGTCGACTATTTGGCATGAATGTTGGTATATATGATGCACTTTTCATACTTCTAATGTGATATGTTTAATTAATTGAATTAAATTCTTAGTTTAAATTGAGTTATAATTGTACTTTTTGACATTGTGGAAAATTATGTAATTGTGTATTGGATTTCAAAAATTGGGATTTTAAGACTATGATACTTTGTTTGAAATTTTACTTTAAAATTTGAATTATAAATGTTTATTTTCAACCTTTGAAATTAAGGTTATGAGGTTTTGTTTGATTCTAGAGTTAAATTGACGATCATATTTGAGTATCTTCAAATTCTTAATAACGGGATTTTTTAATCGAGAAATTTTGTAAAGTTTAGGTTAAGCTAAATATTTCAACTTAAATTTGAATAAATGAATGATAAAGAACTCGTAAGTGCATGTAATTGGATCCCTCATTTTGAATATAATATTATATGCATTAGTCATGACTTAAGATCACATGTGAGTTAAATTGAAGTTTTAATTTCAGTTAATGTTTGATTGAGTATTAAAATGAATAACGAATTTAATTGTCAACTAAAAGTATATTTTATTAAATGAATGAGTACAACTAGGATTTTGGTACATTGACGTCACGGGAAGCCGATGTTCCTCCACTTGCAAATCCAGACAACGGTAAATGCTAAGGACGTCAAGTAAGTAAACTTCCCCCTATTTTCATCAAAGTTGAATGTAAATGTGAAAGTTATGTGTAAATGACTGTCTTGCAACTTACTTGCTTTGATGAATTTCATTTCTTTGTGAGAGTATATGTTATTATGAAGAATGTTCAAGCATGCACATTATCATGTCATTGCATCATCAAGCATGCATTGGCATCGAAATTGGGAAGTGAAATGTTTTTAAATGAAAGAAATGTGTCAAGGTGCAAGTTTGTTCAAAAGTTATGTATCCCAAGTTTTTAAAGAAAGAATGGGTGTACTTCTAGTTCATGAAAGTTGCGAGTGGGAAATGGGGGCGGGGGACCGGCGTACCCGAATTAAGTTGCTTTGCGATGGAATGTTCAACCGTTTACGGTGGACTGTTAAACCGCTTTGCGGTGGGAAAGTGAATGTTAAACCGCTTTGCGGTGGGAAAGTGAATGTTAAACCGCTTTGCGGTGGAAATGTGAATGTAATCTGGTTCCAAATAAGAAATTGCCCACTGTATTCTGATTGACTAGAAGTTACATCAAGTGAGCTCACGATGGAAATGAAGTGAAAGTTTTGAAATGTTAAGTGAAAGTTTGAAATGTTTGAATGTTCTGGAAAGTAAAGAAAAAGGGGATACATATATGGAATTTTTAAAAAGCATTCATGTCATAAGCATGCATTCATGCATACAGTTTACTTACTGAGCTTTAGCTCACCCCAATCCCTCCCCAACATTTCAGGTGATGAAAGTTAGATGATCAGAGGGGAGCACTCGGCGACTGACTCAGACAGTACCCGCTGTCGCCATTATTTAATAAAGTTAAATTTATTCAAGTTATTATTTAAATTTATTCCTTAATTCATTATTATTGATAATTGTTTGGTTGAAGTTGGTTTTAATTAAGTGTGGATGACGTATTAGAGATTAAATTACTTCTTATTTTATTTGTCAATGTTTGTTGATATTTTTGGAAAATCTTATGCTTGAGGAGTTGGGGAATGAATGAATTGGTTTTGGCGATGACGAATGTGATTGAGATGTGATTGATGTTTTAAATTTTTAAAATGGTTTTGATGTCCCTCTACAGGTTGGCTATGTCCAATTTATAGAGGAGACTCTGCCGAAATTTCGGTAAAATTTTATAATAGATAAATGAACATTTTAGTTGTGTAAATGATTTAATTCCGCGTTTAATGTGAATGGAAGTTGACACGCCTAGGTTTTAGACTCTTAAACTTGGGGTGTTACAGGTTTGCAACGAATTTCGCAATGAAAGCGGCGGTACAAACTTGTTATTGGACTTGGTAGAACGCAATGCTTGAGATAGTGGAGGCACATTTGTGGTTGTCATTCGAGACATCTTAGGTGTTCGAGGTACAGGTGAGCTGTTAGGACGTTTCTTTTGAGAAATCATAGTCATCTGCACATATATCAAGGAATAATTAGTGTATGAATAATAAATTTTACCAAAGCAATTTCAAAAATAAAGCATCGGCACGTTAAAAATTGATTATATATGTAAGCCTTAGTAGATGTAAACGACACTTTTAGTAAAAATTCATAAGTATCATTACATGCACTCAAAATTTTCAGTCAAATGCAATAAAACTAAAGCTAGAGGGAAATATCTGTAGGGTAAAATAAAGAAGTAATTATCTTACTAGTCTAAATCACTGTCATCCAAACCATGCTCACTGGTTTTCTCAACAAATTCGTTATCATCCTCTTCAATGCCTTCATTATCCATGTCTCCATCATTTCTTCTAAGAGGGTCTCGAGTAATAGTTTCCAGATCAATCAAAATGGGAGGAACTTCATCTACATGACCTAGTCCTTGAATTATATTGTAGCTGTGATCTTCAACCATGTTCGGTACATCTGAAGAAGAATTCTCTTGATACGCCACATCATTAGTATCATCGTTGTCAACTTGAGTCTCCTTTTGTGGGATATTATATATATTTCTATGATCCATCCTTTGAACTACTTTCCACTCACCACCAGCTTTGGGGTCGTTCACATAAAATACTTGTTTTGCCATTGTTGCAAGAATATAAGGATCACTATCGTACCACCGAGTACTAGTGTTCACAGATTTCAACTGGTAATCAAGTTTAACAGATCCTATCTTATGAGGGTTCGTATTAAACCAATGACACTTGAGTAGAACGACCTTGTAGCGGTGCCTATACAGCAATTCAACCACACTTATCAACTTTCCATAGAAGTCTAAATTATCAGTATCATGATTTCCAGGGACATAAACGCCACTATTCTGCGTGGCCAGTTTTTCATCTCGTTCAGCAACTACAAACTTTACTCCATTCACAATAAAACCCTGGTAAGTTTCAGCTCGAAGAAGACCTCTTGCTAACTCAAATAGTTCATCATTGTACAAAGGTGATTTTGCTGCCCCTAAACTTCTCACCTAATTTTAGATTAAAACATCAAGAAAAATTAAATACAAATTACTATGATGAATGAAAATTACGAAGCTCATTAAAACTAGAGAATGACTTACACGTTCGCGAAACCAGTTAGGAAACAATTTCCTATGCCTATTTTGTACATTCACACTACTTTCGCGTTTTATCTTCTCCTCATGTTCACTGTAACAAGTGAATATTTATACTACATGTAAATAGGCATATGGAGAGAATTAACTTTAACTGAACATAGGTATAATCTACTTACATTAGAAAAGGAAGAATCTCATCACAATTGTTCAAAATGAACCATTGAGCAGTCTCCATGTCATCCTTTGTGAAGGGAATACTTGAGCTACTCATGAATGGTCGTGCGACTTGGGAAAAAACAGAAAGCTTTTCTTGTCTAGAGCCACCATCGTAGTTTCTCTCAGGTCGATTAAAAGGCGTCTCAACATTTCGAAGATACATAGAACAAAAAGTGAGAGATTCACGAGCAATATATGCCTTCGCTATGGATCCCTCAGGTCGAGCATGATTTCAGACATATTTTTTATACATGCCCAACATTCTACAAATGAATAAATATTATTGGACATGTTGTTTACCTAATTAATACTGGTGTAGAAACATAAAATAAATGACAATAAATATGTACCTTTCTATTGGGTACATCCATCGATAACTCACAGGACCTGCAAGTTTTGCCTCTTCAGGTAAATGCACCATCAAATGAATCATTGAAACAAAGAAAGCTGGTGGAAATATCTGTTCGAACTTGCACAGTATGAATACAATTTCCTTCTCTAACCTCTCAATGTCCTCCATACGTAACGTTTTAGCACATAATTGTTGGAAAAAACTGGATAACTGAACAATAGGCTAAACTACTTCCTTCGGCAAATATTTTTGAATGCCTATAGGAAGCATTCGCTGGAATAACACATGATGGTCATGACTCTTCAATCCAGAGATTTTTCCAGTTTCGACTACCACATTTCTTGAAACATTAGCAGCATAGCCATCGGGATATTTTACAGATTTCAAAAACTGAAGGAATTCTTTTTTTGAACTTGGCTTCATAGTGAAAAATGGATGGCCCTTAACCCACTTATCTCCATTCTTTTTTAACCATAACGATTTTTTTTATTCCAAGGGCTTCCAAATCTTGGCGAGCTTTGATTGTGTCTTTTGATTTTCCCTCTATACCCAATATAGTGCCAAGAATAATGTCACTAACATTCTTCTCAATGTGCATTACATCTAGGTTATGCATAATTTTTAACTTTGACCAATACTCTAACTCAAAGAATATACTCTTTTTCGTCCAATTTCGTTCTTCAGGTGTCCTCTTCTTATTTTTGTTTGGATTATTAGGATGTTTACCAATCTGACCAAAGTTTATGTTTTCTACTTGAGACAAAATTTCATCACCAGATAATTGCCTAGGTCTCGCACGAAATTCTATTTTGCCATCAAAAGACTCCATAATTGTGCGCCATACATGATCCCACGGCAGCCATCGTCGATGCCCCATATAGCAAACCTTATCGCTGAACCATTCAGATGTTCCATCATCATTACATCCAGGGCAAGCATTATAACCCTTAGTACTCCACCCGGACAAGTTTCCATAAGTAGGAAAATCATTAATCGTCCACAATACTGCAGCCCACAAGTTAAATGTAGTATTAGTCCCTTTATCATAGGTATGCACGCCAATTTCCCACAACTCTTTTAGTTCATCAATTAGAGGGCGCAAATAAACATCAATATCCTTACCGAGTTCATGCTTACCTGGAATTAACAAAATTAGCATGGAGAATTCCTTTTTCATGCACATCCAAGGGGACAAATTGTAAGGAACGACGACCACTGGCCACATACTATATGGTTTGTTCATATCACTAAATGGATTAAAACCATCAGTCGCAAGTCCTAACCTTATGTTTATAGAATCTGCTGCAAAATTAGGGTACGTCTTATCAAAATCCTTCCACGCAACTGTGTCTGCTGGATGTCTCATCTCACCATCATCAACACGCCCATCCTTGTGCCATTTCATATGATTAGCCGTATGCATCGACATGTATAGCCGCTGCAATCTCGGCTTTAGCGGGAAATAACGCAACACTTTTTGAGGAATATTTTTCTTTACTCCACAACTATTTTGATACCTAGGCTCATCACAAACATGACACTTATCTAATCCTTCATTTTCCTTGTAAAATAGAGCACAATCATATTTACATGCATGTATTTTTTCGTAACCCAAATCGAGATCTTTCAAAATCTTATGAGCATGTCGATGAGTAGGAGGTAACTGATTTCCTTTTGGAAGCATTCTCTTCAAGATGCCCATAAGCTCATCGAAGCATTTGTTAGTCATCAGATTCTTCACCTTCAACTGCATCAAATCCACAATCGCTGTTAGTACAAAAAAATCTTCGCAACCAGGATAAAGTTCTTTTTGTGCTTCTTTCAATAACCGTTCATACTTTTGAAACTCTTCCTCATGCATATTCAACGTATGATTGTCTCCTAATGTATCATCATTACTATACACATCATCTTTCTCTAAAATATTGTGCTTGTCATCGTGAGAGGCATATGGATATGCATCCTTGATTATATTCATTACTTGATCATTATCACAATCAATATCAGCTCTCGGACTCGAGATAGAAGACAAGTTAGCATTTGAGGACCATGATGTATCTCCAAGTCGTTCGACATGGCGAGTCCATTTAGTGTAGTTATATGACATTCCATACATTAGCAAGTGTTGTCGAATTTCACTAACTGGCTTCCAAGAGCAATTATTACACTTCTGGCATGGGCACAGAGAATGCCCTCGATGACTAACATGGTTCCTTGCAACTCTAACAAACTCTTCAATTCCCGACAAATATTCAATACTAGTTCTATCCGGATTACGTATCAAATTTCGATCCATGCTATAATTATTATAGTTAACCCTAAAAATGACATATAAAACATAAGACTTTATGCCACCATATATTTATCATGAACGTTAATATATGACATTCAATAACAAGGTATATTTATTCTTTAATTTTTTTAAACTGTTAATTTTTATTATAAAATTGTTCAGTTCTTAGATTGAGATGGAAGTAAACAACTAAAAAATGATAAGCTGTAATACTCAACAATTTGGGCTGAAATTTGGACGCATAAATGGCCCTCTATGGGGCACTTTCTAACCTATTCTTGATTTTAAAGTTGAGTTTAACCAACGTACATAAATTTGACATAAAGTTTAATGTATAAAATTTATAAATTTGATTAGTTAACTATGATTAAAGATAAATTAAAGTTAAAAAATGACTATAATAGGTAGTAATATACACACATCAAATCATTCACTAAAATAAAACCACATGTTAATAACATGATGAAAGATTTTGGTGCAAAGATATAACGATGATTACTATCACACATATTATTGATGCAATACTTAATTTATATGAACTTACCTTGTTGCAATTTGAATTGAAGGAAGCTCTGCAATACAATACACTTTCTACAGCCCCTAAAAGATATTTGATATAACAATCAAAAATATTTATTCAATGGAGAAACAATACAATTCAAACACTATAGAAGTTATATAAGAGCATTTGAACAAAGATCTAATTCTATTAACTGCCATTTTTGAATTTGATGTAAGTCATATTCACAGTCATATTCACTTAAATTATATGAACTTACCTTGTTGCAATTTGAATTGAAGGAAGCTCTGCAATCCAATACACTTTCTACAGCCCCTAAAAGATATTTGATATAATAATTAAAAATATTTATTCAATGGAGAAACAATACAAACACTATAGAAGTTATATAAGAGCATTTGAACAAAGATCCAATTCTATTAACTGCCATTTTTGAATTTGATGTCATATTCTGTCGACTAATCTTGAAACGGACATAACTTCTGATCCCACTAAATTTATCGAAAATCCAATGGGAAGGGCCTCAAATTTAGCTTTTAAGGTTAAATAGAATTGGTTTCCTAGTTTTAATAGATTTCATATCTTTATTTGCTTTCTTTTCATTTTTTACATACAATTTGATTATAAAATAAAATTTCTTTTATTCAAAATTCTACGAGTTTCGAGTTCTTGATTTTTCTTGAATTCATTAATGTTTTTTTTCAATTTTTTTTTTTACTTATTGTTGAGTTACCTTTCAACATTATCTTTTCATTCTTGCTTAGTTTAATGCTTGATATTTGAGTTTGAACATACACCTTAGGTAGTGAAAGCATAAATCTTCAATCTGATTTTGAAATTGAAATTGAATATAACACCTTAGGCAGTGAAAGCAGACCTTAGGCAGTGAAAGCAGACCTTAGGCAGAAAGCATAAATCTTGAGTTCGATTTTGAAATTGAAATTGAACATACACCTTAGGCAGTAAAAGCATAAATCTTCAATCTGATTTTGAAATTGAAATTGAATATAACACCTTAGGCAGTGAAAGCATAAATCTTGAGTTTGATTTTGAAATTGAAATTGAACATACACCTTAGGCAGTGAAAGCAAAAATCTTGAATTTGAGTTAGCAATTGAAATTGAACATACACCTTATGCAAACCAGAAATCTCGACTCTGAACATACAGTTGATTTCAAAAAAATCTCGACTCTGAACATACTGTGGAAGCAACAATTTAAAAAAAAAAAAAATCTAAAAACTAATTGATTTCATATGCAGCCACGATTTACAGAAAAGCAGCCACGATTTGTAGAAACTCATATAACAAAAATCAACAAATTTGGCCAAGAAATTATAAACCATCATGTTTCTTATCTCTAACCCAGTTTAAATCCCAATAATTCAGCCAAGAAATGACAATTTCGTGTAATGAAAAACACAATTATAACCCGAAGATGAAGGGTAAGGAAGATACGAACCTGATTGAAGTCGATCACCTCCTCTGTGCCCGATTGCAAGGCTAGAAATCTTGGGCAATTGCTTGACACTCGAGAATGGTAGAGATGGATTCACGATCGGTAACTTGATGGTGGGAAACTTCACGGTGAGAAACGAGAGAAACAGGTTGGGCGGCTACACGGTGTGAGAAGCTGTGTGTGCGAAATAACGAAAGAAACAGGGGAGGAGCTGCGTGTGCGTAATAACGAAAGAAACAGGGTGGAGCTGCTCTTCTAGGGCAAAGTCATTGGAGGGAGGGAAATTGATAAATTTTTAGTGGGAAATTTTTAATTTTTATGTTTTCATTTTTTTGATCAAAAAGTTAGATTAAATTTTGATTTTTTTTTAATTATATTTTTTCCTATCAAAATAAATTTTGTAGGAAAATTAAAATAATTGCGAATTTTCTTTAACTATTAGCCCGGTAAAAAAATATTTTACGCCACAATTTTTTGGTCTGAAAAAGATTTACATGTTTGTGGAGACAAAGTCATGTAATTATTACTGTTAGCCTTATGAATTCTCGTTTTGCGAGGAAAAGTGAATTCCCCACAAGAAATTTTAAGACGTGATCGGGAAGGTCGATCTCCGCTTTGAAGCGCAAACTTATTTGCCAAAATAACAACAAATCAATGAATAATTATTGAAAACGTCTAACAAAAAATACTTCTACAATAAAAATTGTAGGGTAAAATAAACTTACGTTACGAATTAAAAATTGTAGGTGGAATTTTGTAGGCTATGTATACATATTTTTGGAGCCAATTTTTTACACCTACAAAATTTTATTTTGCGGGGAAAAATAATCTTTACCTACAAATCTTATTTTGTATGCGTATTATTTGTAGGAAAAGCAAAAATTTCTAATAAATACCTACAAAGTCTCAATTTGCGGGGAAATGCACTCTTTTCATACAAAACTCATTTTGTATGCGCATTATTTGTGGGGAAAGCAAAAATTTCTTGTAGTGTATATATAATGACAAAATAATATAAGAACTTCAAGTGAAGGAAGTGTCTCACATTTACCAAAAAAAAAATCCAAAACGCGCATTTTGGTTGTTTTGGACTTTTTAACACAAAATATTTAAAACGTAATAAACTCGTTTTGAGTTTTCTTTGTATTTTTTTTGGTGTTTTGAAAAATGCGTTTTTAAAAATGGACAAAGTGAACGCATTTTTGATATTTCCAAAAATCGAAAATTCGAAACAAACTCAAAAGAGCAAAGAGAACGGGGCCTAATAATTTTAATGGGATTCAACTCAGTCTGAAATTGAAATTGGAAGAAAACCGATTACACGAGATTCAAGAAATGTAATTATTGCACAAACTGAACAAATAACTGTGAATTGATTCGGAACAATTAGGATGACAGGTGAAAAGAATTAGTAAACATGTTTAAAAACATATTTTTCACAATATAATTTTTAAAATTATTTTTTAATCATATATATTTTTTTTTCTTCACATTTCAACCACATATTTTAATTAGAAAACATAAAAAATATATTTTTAAATACATAATTTTTAACAAAAAACGTTTAACATGTAACCAAATTAATTTCTGGTACACATAACAGATGGTTATGAATAGAATTCACGAGTAACCAAATTAATTTCTGTATACGTAAGAGATGATTATGTTTAAAAAAATTACCTTCAAACTAATATTTTGAGAGAATCGTGTTGATAACATGTTATAAACAAGAAAGAAAAGAGAATAAATAAGGAGATGAATGAACTTATGATTTATTAAAACCATAGCCTCATATATATTGGGGAGAAAGGGATACACAAAGTAATTATTTTTAGGGTTGCAGGGGCATGAATGTCATTCAGTATGTAGTATAATATTTTATAACAATTTCATGATTTCTTTTAGAAAGAAATATTATTATTCTCTAATTCTTAAATTTCTACAATTTTTGATTTATCAAACTTTAATTTTTTAGGGCATAAAAGCTTGATCAAACCAAAAACACATGTACTATAGTTAACAAATGTTGTGGTGTCAATATAATTACCATTTATAATTTTATATTTATCCTTGATGCTAATTAATGGATATTTTAATATTTATTTTACATTGTTTCCATTTTGTCAACAATACTTTTAAGAAATTCTAAACATGAGAAACTTTTTTTTACTACTTTACCATTGCAACTTTTTATAATCTTATATTCACTCTTAGTGCTAATTAATGTATAATTAATTTTTTTAATATCCATTATATTTTATTGCATTTTTGTCAAAAATATAATTTATTTCCAATAAAAATATTCTTAATACATTCACAATATAAACTCTCTACTTTCCCACTAAAAGATTTTTGAATAAAATCAATATAAATCAAATAGTTTATAATTCCTAATATGTCATTCAATTAATATGAGAAAAAAATGTTACCCTTAGATTAATTCTTTTACATGTATATAACAAAATTATTTAGAATCTGTTTGATAATTTTCACATTCTACATTAAACATTTCATTATTTGTCCTTCATATTCAAATTCCATTTTTATTGGTAAAATATTAATTTGATGTTGATTGTATTCTCACCATATCGAAAAAAATAGAGTGCGATAAAGATTCATATCTTTGTTTTGAAAGGCAATTTTTGAGGCCATGCATGTGTGTAAATTCGTTTTTCCAAATTATCTAATTGTATGAAAAAAAAAAATCTTTTAGTTTTGTTTTTCAATCAACTTGAATTCTTATCGTAGTAAATTTTTGTGTTGGAACTCTAAAGTACGATTTCTTGAAAAGACTATTTCTTTATGTCTTAAGCTGATTTATATGTAAACATCTTTATCTTGTGTTTGAATTTTGAAGTGAAATTTTAGTTATTTACGGGTAATAAAAATGTTATTTCGAATGAATGTTATCCATATAAAAGTTGCTTATAAGAAACATGTACAACGACGAGTTAATAATCTGTAAGATTTTCTTGCATTTTCTCACCTTGTCCCCTTTTACTGACTTTATTTTTGAACTCATTTTATTCTCATGTGTTTACCATATTAACATTCAAAAGAAATTATGATAGCATGGCTTTATGCTTTTGTTATATCAAATCAATGACCACATCTCATTAGATTGTAGCAAAAGTTGAGATGATGGTTTGTGGTGATTCTATCAATTTAAAGGTTCGGACGCTTTGGGATCTACTACACTATAAACCAATTTGTTTGAGGCAAAAAACTAAAGAGCACCGATTTCAAAACAATTTTTTTTTTTTCAAACATTACTCAAATTAAATATGATATCCTTTGTGTAGCGTTCCGAGTTCTAAATACCCGATTCACCACGTCATTGTCTGGTCTAAACTTTAAAATAATATTTTAGCGGAAGAAATAGCTGAAAACTCATTTTGGCAACATTAAGTAAACTTAATGGTCGATAAAATTTGAAAATATTTATGAAATAATTTGAAATAATAAATCAAACCATTAATATTACAAAACATTTGACAATGTCATAAATTCTCAAATAATTGAAAATCTCAAAATATCCAGCGTTTCGAAGTATGGATCATCAAAATAAAATTTTCAATTATTTAATGACTATTGCCACCACTTGTCAGCCTCACTGAAATCTGCAAATTTTGTTAAACATAGGAATGAGAATTTCACAGAAATACTCAGTAGACTCATCGTCAATTAATTAATCTACATTATATTTGAACACATAAACGCAGGCTCTTTAGAAATCATAGGGTGTGGGTAGTCTCTTCTCGTGCATTAAAGCACATGCTTCTTTTTGAAAAATCATAGACTCTTTGGAATCATCGGGTGTGGGTAGTCCCTTCTCGTGCATTAAAGCACATGACTTCTCTTTGAAAATCATAGGCTCTTTAAAATCACCGAGTGTGGGTAGTCTTTCTTTTCGTGCACTTAAGGCACATAAGTTATGCATAACATTATCATTTATCTTGCAAGATATTCTCTTCTTCCTCATGCATAAAAGCATATAAGTTATGAAAAGTATAACAACATAAATATTTCCAAAGAAATATATTCTCGTCTCATTTCATGAAAATGACTTTCACATAAGTCACATAACATACACATTCGCATGTAATCATAATTTAAATCAATTAATAGGGACGAGTCTACCTTAAACTTAACGAGTGTGGTTGAGCGGGAATGACTTCAATCTTTTAAATCTCCGTATGTCTCGTCTAGCCAGCTAGAAAAATAAGTTAAATTAGTCTTTTGAAAAAAATGATAAATTAAAATTTAGGGATTGAAATTTTTGATTTTGAAAGTTGGGGGACTAAAATAAATACTTTTAAACTTGGGGACTAAAATGGAGATTTTCGAAACTTTCAGGACTCGAATAAAATGCTATAAAAATATTCAGGCTGAAAATAACAGATTTTTAAATTAAAGGATAGAGTTTTAAAATATTTGAACTCATGGGCCGAAATGAAACATTAGGAACTTTGGGGACTAAAATGTAAATTTTCAAAACTTGGGTTGAAGCTCAAAACATATTTTAAACTGTAGGGATTGAAATAATTGATTTTTAAAATGAAAGGATTGTTTAAAACCATTTAAAAACTAAAGGGACTGAAATGATTAGAATTAAAACCAAAATGACTAAAATAAATATCTTTAAAAACTTGGGGACTAAAGTGTAATTTCTCAAAGTTAAAATATACAATTATACACATATCCCTCACACACTCTCTCTCTCTCACGGTTTCAATCAACGAGCGAGAGAGAGAGGGAAGTGCCCGGGGACGGCTCCGGTCTGGGCTGCTGCCGGCGATGTCGCCCCGGTCACGTGGCGGCGATGGGAAGGGCAAGTGTGCGGGTTGAAAAGAAAAGGGTTCTTGGGCGATTTTGGGTATAAAATCCTGGCTTGGAGGTCTCAGTTTTGGTGGTTCCCCGGCGAATGCTCCGACGAAACTGGTCCGGCGATTAAGGTAAGGTTATAAGCTTGGCTATTATGGGTTTTTCTTGAGTTTTACCTTGGGTTTGGGTTTTAGATTTGGTGCCTTTTGGTGGTTGGTTCGACCGGTGATACAAGGTGGTTTTCAATGGAGGCTGGCCGTTGATGGTGGCGGTTTGGGATTGGGTGGTGATTGCGGAGTATTGTGGTGGTGTAATGATGAGGCAATAGAGGTGGTGACTGTGTTGGTGTTGGGCGATGGAGATGGAGGTGGCGGCTTTGGCGGTGAGTGGTGGTGGTGGTGGAGTGGTTGTGCAGATGGGTTACTGCCGGGTGGTGGCTGTGGAGTGGTTGTGCAGATGGGTTACTGCCGGGTGGTGGCGGTGCTGCACTTAGTGGTTGGATGGTGATTGCTTGGTCGAGCTTTAGCTGCGTGAGGTTGGCTGCGTGAGGAAGATAGTTGCTTGGTCAAGGGTGTCGAGTGAGTTGTTTCCAGAAAGGTTGAGGAGGAGGAGGAAACATTACCTTGGCTGCGTGAAAGCTGGGAATCAGTGTGTGGTTTGTGCAGAGGGAGAAGGAGGCTGATGATGTATAATGGAGTGGGTTGTGTAGTGGAAGGGAATTTGGCAGGGTATGTGGTGAGAGAATCAGGCAGGGTATGGGTTTGATGTAGTTGGTGGAAATTGGTGGAGGTGTGGGTTGAATTTGGGATGTTTTGGGAATCTTATGGGATTTTGATACACAAGAAATGGAATTCGAGAAAAATAATACGCTTGAATTCAATTGAATTGGAAAAATGAATTTGATAAAATGAGCTTAACACAACTTGGAATTTAAAACGATTTGAAAAGAATAAAAATAAATAAATAAATAATATAATTAGAAATTCGAAATTTATTTAAAATTGAATTGGACTCGATATTTCTCGACTCGGTTAGACGACACGTCATAACTTTAAATTAAAAATGTGTGAGATCACAGCGGCACGATTTCATAATTTAAAATAATTATTAATACGTGAAAATTTCTTGGTCGCTACACTTTGCAGCTTGAATAACCATATATTTTAGTAGGGAACCAAGATCAGATACATCTCAATTTTTTTTTTTTTAAACATTTAGAATCAGATGTTGTTCTGAATTCTAACTTCACATGCATGATCAACATTCTTTTTTTCCAGATTAATTGCTTTCATCTTGATTTTAAGATCTGAACAAACTGTGAAATGATGTTTATCATCCTTATTATGCTACAACAATGAATTGATCATGCATTATATACGCACATAAGAGAAGAAATTCCTTCCAATTTCAATTTCTTCAATTAAGACTGCCTAAAAATACATTTCAATAGATACAAAAATTGTAGAAGTCAGCAATCAATAATGAAAAGAAGAAAGATGATGGTATTACTGATAAGAGGATTATATATTTAATAATTTGAATAATATTTAGAGCATCCGTATTCGATGTGTTAAATTTAACTAGCCAGATAGGCAACAGATAGATGTTAAATGACACGTGTACATGTTAAAGTTAACACATCCATTATTGCCATAATGAATTTGTTATTTTTAGTTATGTCTAGAATATGATAAATATTTATTTTTTAAATAGTAAAATTTATATATTAATATGGTACTTATTTTGAAGATCCCATTAAATCATATAATATGAAATCAATAAATTTTTTTTTTACTATTTGTTTGTTTTTATTTTTTTGGGTCCTAATTAAACTAATTATTTTTTAATTAAGCCTTTGTTTGGCTCTCTATAAAATTTTCTCTTTTTTCTATCAATCGCAACCATCCATTGAAAGTCAAACCCACAATATTTGACTTTTCAACCAAATCTTAACAATTCATTCTCGTAAAAATCACTATTTATTTAAAAAAAAAACTCCTTTTTACACAATACCAAACACACACTAAATACTAATGCTGCATTTTTTTTGTCCAAAATAATATTTTCAAGCATTGTGTGACATTTTGTTTCCGTACGTACCACCTAACTGATGCTAAACCAACAGAAAGCGATGATGGAAGAGTTGAGCAAAATTGCTAGAGCTCATTATCAAGCTGGCTCCGAACAAGTCCAGGCTAAAGCACATGAATTCTTCAATATTATGGACAGTGATGGTGATAAACAGATAGATCTGTCAGAGTTCCTGGCATTCATGAAAGAGCAAGGCTATGACCTGATGCGTAATCGTACCTTTTTCGAGGAGCTAGACAGGGATGGGAATGGAACTCTCGATTTCTGGGAGGTAATGACTGTATACTACATCATCAAAAGTGGAAGGCCATTTTTTGATTCCTGTGCGATCATACCAGGAATATTTTACTCCTGTGTGGAGTGCTACAAGAACCTTGAAAGCTCTTTCACACTATGTCACGATTGTTATCTCTCTAAAAAATCCAATCACAATCACGATGGTCGCACTCAATTTTTGGACAACTACACATTGCTCCAAGCCCAAAGAGATCCACCACAGGCAACAAGAATTAACACATTGCGAGTTCCACGACAGGTAACAAGAATTAACAATTATAAGGTAATATAATGTCCTATACAAGTTAATTTAGGTTAAATAAAAGTGTAAAATGTAAATCGAGCTACCCTTAACTCAGCATGCACGATTATTATTTTTTCCATAACAAATTTTATTTAAAAATAGAAGGTGTATTCCTTCGGTAATTATTAAGGTTCAAAAAGTAGAGAATTAACATTAATAAGTTACATGCATGATTGTACAAAAAATTGAGATGTTTGAATATTAGCCCCGGTTTGGTTTAGATAAAATTCAGATTTTAGTAATTGTATATATATATATATATATATATATATACATATATATATATATATATATTGATGAAGTTCGAAGCGCGGAAGAAACGCCGGAAAGTTCAGAACTCAGGTTGTGGTTGGACGGATGAATCATGACCCGATATTCACGACGCGATGGCTCGACGATGCGGAATAAAGAACAACGACTTTCGAAACGCCACAAGGATTTGATAAGTTCTGGATGAACGCCACAAGATAATCAATCTTGATAAGTTTGGGTTTGTAATGTGAATCCACACATTAAACAATTGAAAAATATTCAATCTCTTTTTATTCAATCATCAAAGTCTTAATTACAATGAATGGAAAAAGCGTATAAATAAGCAAAATAAAACCCTAGTCGCTAATCTACTCAAAATAGAATTCTAATTAGACTAAAATAACTAAAACTGATAAAGAAATAAAATAATGCGAAATCTGGAAAAATCTGATCCGTTAAGCAGTTACGGCCGTAAAGATGACACTTACGGCCGTAAGTGTGTTCCTGTTTAAGGTTACGGCCGTGATCCCTTATTTACGGCCGTAAATCGAAAATCTTGAAATTCTGCATTTTAACCCGAGGGGAGGTTACGGCCGTGACATATGTTGGTTACGGCCGTGACAGTCTTTCTGCATAATTTTGGCTTGAATATTTAAATTTTCCCGTCAAGCCTGCTATGACTCCGATTGTCGAGGGTCCTGGATCACATCATATATATAAATTAAACTGATGGAAAGTGTTGAATAAAAAATGTAGATGACTATGATATAGTTGACTTTGACTTAGATTTTAATCAACTTTTTAAATTGAACCAAACAAAGGCAATAATACTTTAAAATGATTTCTTTATTTTATATTATAGAAATAACCATTTTTAACATGAAGAATATGTCAAATTTCCTAACAATTCTTTGCTTTTGGCAGCCACCCGACGTTGTATGTCATCCCAATCCAGTACCTAATCCTTCGAATGCAATGGTTCCAGCACATAAAGTGGTTAGAATTCAGGATACTTTACCTGTTATATCATATATGCCTGATGAATTCATATTTTAGAAAGAAAAAAAATTACACACACACACAGACACTCACTCACTGTATATGCTATTTTAACTAACTCGGACAAGGTTTTCTAATCATTATTTCAGAAGAAATGGGGAGCAGCATTTAAAGCATTCGAGTTAGCACTTGCCATCGGAAATATCTCCGCCACAGCGTGTACTTGTTGAAATGTAAACTTGATTTATGTGTCATTTAAGTTGTTGGATCATATGTTGTATTGTGTCTAAGTCCAATTAAATCCATAAAATAAGTCCATGTTGTAGTAAGTCCAAATTGGTGGTCCACATTCTAGAATAATTGATAGCTAGAACTCTCCATGGATTCTAGATGATCCATGCTCTAGAATTCTCTATACTTGAGTAAGTGGTAGAAGTGTGTAGAATTTGGAATTAAATAATAAAGTTGAAAGTGTGTAGAAGTGTCCATTGAGCACTATAAATAGTGCTTCATTGTCACTTGTGATGTGGTAAGCAAAAATAAGAATTTAGTGAAGTCCCAAGTTCCTTCAAATAAAAGTCTTCTCCAAATACTACTCTAAAATTTTCTTACACATCTCATCCTCTTCCTAACAAATTGGTATCAGAGCTTGAGGTTCTTTGTAACAAATAAGTAGTGAATATTGAGGTTCTTAAATATAGGAACACAAAGGTGCAAAAATCACACCGATCCAAAGTCGTTTGAGCCTTCAAATTGCCTCCGAAAGTTGGTGTCTCGCAGTCGAGTTGACTCACCAGTCTATTGAGTTACACCGAGTCAGGCCAAGTACTACTGAGTTCAACCGAGTCAGAGGCTGTTTCAAGTTTTTTCGACGTTTTGAATCCATATACAGAGCCAGATTTCTGAAATTCCAATTATATAGAAAGATATGGCGAGTAATGGCATGGTTCATTTCCAAGTTCCAACACTTGACAAGTGTAACTATGACAAATGGAGCATTAAGATGAAAGCTTTGCTCGGGTCGCAAGATTTATGGGAGATCGTAGAAAAAGGATATAATGAGCCAAATGAAGATGACAACCTCACTCAAGCACAAAGGGATGTGTTGAAGGATACACGAAAGAGAGACAAGAAAGCTCTCTACATTATCTATCAATCACTTGATGATGACGGATTCGAGAAGATTTCGAATGCAAGCACTTCCAAAGAAGCCTGGGATAAGCTTCAAACCGCATACAAAGGGGCGGAGAAGGTGAAGAAGGTTCGCTTGCAAACTCTAAGAGGTGAGTTCGAATCTCTACAAATGAAAGAATTCGAAACTATTTCCGAATATTTTTCTAGAGTGTTGGCGGTGGCTAACCAATTGAAAGCAAACGGAGAAAATTTGGATAATGTTAGAATTATTGAAAAAAATTTACGATCTCTAGACCCAAAATTTGAGCATATTGTAGTCACAATTGAAGAAACAAAGGATTTAGAAAGCACGACCATCGAGGAGCTCATGGGATCATTTCAAGCATATGAAGAACGTCAAAAGAAGAAACAAAGTACATTGGAGCAAGCGCTACAAACAAAGCTCACGTTGAAGGAAAGAAATGGAGGCAACAATGGAAGAGGAAGAGGACGTGATCATGATCGTGGTCGTGGTCGTGGACGTGGCCGAGGAAGAGGAGAATTCAGGACAACCAACAATGAAGAAAGAAGACAAAACACATTTTCAAAAAGAGGTCGTGGAAGAGGTAACAATTCAAGGCAAAGGTATGACAAATCCCAAGTTGAATGTTATAATTGCCAAAAGTTTGGTCATTTTGCTTGGGAATGTAGAGCTAATAATCAAGTTGAAGAAGAAGCAAATATTGTAGAAGATGAGAAGAAACTAGACTCCACATTACTATTGGCGTACAAAGGAGGAGTAGAAGGAAGGGAAGTCACCTCTTGGTACCTTGACACCGGGGCTAGCAATCATATGTGTGGAAATAGAAGCATGTTCGTGGAGCTCGATGAATCAGTGAGTGGAAATGTCACATTTGGAGATGAATCCAAAATTTCGGTAAGAGGCAAAGGTGATATTCTTATACGTTTAAAGGATGGAAGTCACCAATTCATTTCTAATGTTTATTATGTGCCTAACATGAAAAATAACATTTTGAGCTTGGGACAACTTATGGAGAAAGGTTATGACATCCACTCTAAAGAAAAGGTGCTTTTCCTAAAAGATGGTAAAAATAATTTAATAGCTAAGGTGCCTATGACAAATAATAGAATGTTTTTATTAGATATTCAAAGTGATATAGCAAAATGTTTGAAAGCTTGTGTGAAAGATATATCATGGATATGGCACCTAAGATTTGGGCATCTTAACTTTGGTGACTTGGAGGTACTATCGAAGAAACAAATGGTGCGGGGACTGCCATCAATTAAGCACCCAAATCAATTTTGTGAAGGATGCCTACTTGGAAAGCATTGTCGAAAGAGCTTTCCAAATGAAGCAACATCAAGAGCAAAGAAGCCGCTAGAACTCATTCATACGGACGTATGTGGGCCAATCAATCCTAAATCCCTCGGTAAGAGCAGTTATTTCCTTTTGTTTATTGATGATTTTAGTAGAAAAACGTGGGTTTATTTTCTTAAGGAAAAGTCCGAGGTATTTGAAATTTTCAAGAAATTCAAAGCATTAGTTGAAAAGGAAAGTGGCCTCAAGATTAAAGCTATTAGATCTGATCGTGGAGGAGAATTGGTATCGTGGGAGTTCAACAAATTTTGTGAAGATAATGGAATTCGACGATTCCTTACGGTTCCAAGATCTCCCCAACAAAATGGAGTTGTCGAGCGGAAGAATCGAACTGTCCTCAACATGGCTCGAAGCATGCTAAAGAGTAAAAAGTTACCACAAGAGTTTTGGGCCGAAGCAGTAGATTGTGCGGTTTACTTGCTCAACAGATCACCAACTCGGAGCGTCTGGGGAAAGACACCTCAAGAAGCATGGAGTGGAAGAAAACCCGGCATATCACATTTGAAAGTCTTTGGAAGCATTGCCTATGCACATGTACATGACCAAAGGAGATCCAAGCGTGATGACAAAAGTGAAAAATTTCTCTTCATCGGTTATGATTCAAGATCTAAGGGATACAAACTCTACAATCCAAGCACAAAGAAAGTCATTATTAGTCGAGATGTTGAGTTTAATGAAGAAGACTCATGGAGATGGGAGACACAAGAGAATGACTACACCTTCCCATCATTTACCGAAGAAGAAGAAGAAAGGAAGGAAATGCAAGAGCATACAACCCCACCATCTTCACCACAAGCAAGTGTTCAAGAAGACTTACCAAGTGGAAGTTCAAGCACACCACGGAGGAGACCACGTACAAGAACATTGCAAGAACTATATGAGGTAACCGAAAATCAAAATGATCTAACACTATTTTGTCTCCTTGTAGATTGTGAACCAATAGGTTTTGAAGAAGCATTGCAAAGAAAGGAATGGCGGGCGGCTATGGATGAAGAGATTAAAGCGATCATAAAGAATGATACATGGGAGCTAGCAAAACTTCCAAAAGGCCAAAAGTCAATCGGGGTGAAATGGGTCTATAAAGCAAAGAAGAATGCTAAAGGAGAAGTTGAGAGATACAAAGCAAGGTTGGTTGCCAAAGGATACAACCAAAGACCCGGCATTGACTATGACGAGGTATTTGCTCCCGTTGCTCGTTTAGAAACCATAAGATTAATTATATCATTGGCTGCTCAAAATAAATGGAAAATTAATCAAATGGATGTGAAGTCTGCCTTTTTAAATGGTTATCTTGAAGAAGAAGTTTATATTGAACAACCACTTGGTTACGAAGTGAAAGGAGAAGAAAATAAAGTCTTAAAATTGAAAAAGGCTTTATATGGGTTAAAACAAGCACCGAGAGCATGGTATAGCCGAATTGACAAATATTTTCAAGAAAATGATTTTGTTAAGTGCCCACATGAACATGCTCTTTATGTCAAAGTGAGTAAAAATGGTGATATGTTGATTGTATGCTTATATGTTGATGATTTGATCTTTACTGGGAATAATCCGAGAATGTTCGAGGAGTTCAAAAGGAGCATGACAAAAGAATTTGAAATGTCCGATCTTGGATTGATGGCATATTATCTGGGGATAGAAGTGAGGCAAAATGATGAAGGCATTTTTATTTCACAAGAAGGCTATGCAAAAGAAGTTCTAAAGAAATTCAACATGGGAGAATGCAAGCCGATAAACACACCCGTTGATTGTGGAATCAAGTTATCAAGAAATGAAGAAGGAGAAAAGGTGGATCCTACAAGTTTCAAAAGTCTTGTTGGAAGCTTGCGGTACTTGACATGCACACGGCCCGACATTCTATATGGAGTTGGTCTTGTAAGCCGTTACATGGAGTCACCAACGGCTACACATATGAAAGCCGCAAAGAGGATACTTCGTTACATCAAAGGTACCATTGATTATGGATTACTTTATTCTTCTTCTAACAACTTCAAACTTGTTGGATATAGCGATAGAGATTGGGCCGGAGACTTGGATGAAAGAAAAAGTACAACAGGATTTACATTCTTCATGGGAGATACCGCATTTACTTGGAGTTCGAAGAAGCAACAAATTGTCACACTCTCATCATGTGAAGCCGAATATGTTGCCGCAACTTCATGTGTTTGCCATGCAATTTGGTTGAGGAATTTAATAAAGGAGCTCAACATGACACAAGAAGACCCAACGGAGATTTTTGTTGACAACAAGTCGGCGATTGCACTATCAAAAAATCCCGTGTTTCATGATCGAAGCAAGCATATTGACACAAGGTATCATTTCATAAGGGAGAGCGTAGCAAGAAAAGAAGTGGAGCTAAAATACGTGAAAACTCAAGATCAAGTGGAGGACATATTCACGAAACCATTGAAGCGTGAAGTATTCTTCAAGTTACGAGAAATGCTTGGAGTCTCCAAAATCAAGTTTAAAGGGGGGTGTTGAAATGTAAACTTGATTTATGTGTCATTTAAGTTGTTGGATCATATGTTGTATTGTGTCTAAGTCCAATTAAATCCATAAAATAAGTCCATGTTGTAGTAAGTCCAAATTGGTGGTCCACATTCTAGAATAATTGATAGCTAGAACTCTCCATGGATTCTAGATGATCCATGCTCTAGAATTCTCTATACTTGAGTAAGTGGTAGAAGTGTGTAGAATTTGGAATTAAATAATAAAGTTGAAAGTGTGTAGAAGTGTCCATTGAGCACTATAAATAGTGCTTCATTGTCACTTGTGATGTGGTAAGCAAAAATAAGAATTTAGTGAAGTCCCAAGTTCCTTCAAATAAAAGTCTTCTCCAAATACTACTCTAAAATTTTCTTACACATCTCATCCTCTTCCTAACAGTACTATCTTATGAAACCAAATGCTGCTTAGCTGGGCACATCTTTGTTTCTGCTACTTTTAGGGGCTCTGAATTGTTCTTTTGAAATGCATTATAATATGTTGTGCTTTTAAACAGTGTTTCTTAAATAATATGCAAAAACAAGGAATGTTGGTAGAACATAATGTTGTAATACAAAAAGATAATATTATAACATCTTAAGATAGAATATGATGTTTGAACTGTATGTTGTAACTCAAAATATGATGTTAATGCATTGTTTGGTGGCGGTTTTAATTGGTTTATTTGAGTTTGCCAGGTAAAATTTGGTTAAAAATTGGATACAGAAAATATGCATGCTTAAAAAAAAGATTTGAGAAATTATGGAGTTTAAACCCCAGCCTTCGAACAGTCCATAAAACATGTCAAAAAAGAAACTATTGTTTCAAAATAAGAGCTTGATGAAGTAGGTCATAATATTTTGTTAAAAGCACAAGCATTGCTAGAGTTTCTTTTTACAAATGCAACTCCGGTGGAGTGTTTAGTAACTGACATTTTTGCTCTTTGAATCAATGTCAACTTTTAAGATCTATGACCATGATCAAATCCAGTATATGTGTTCAGGGGCGAATCCAAGATGTTATGTTGGACCAAGCTGAAATTTAAAAAATGTGGGAGTGGCTGATGGTGCCGGTCCCACGATTTTCGAGGCATGAGGCGAACTTTATAAATTGAGCCCCCAAACTTTATGCATGCAAATTCATAAGTTGTTACCGTTTATATGTTGACAAGACTGGGATTATATAAGCCAACATGGTCACGATAATATAAGGTGAAAATGCATCAATCATTTTCAATATGTTAGTAAATAAGCAAAGGAAAGCCATTGCTTACCTAATGGGAGCGAAAATTATGAAATAATTCAACCGTTAAAACAATTTCTTCAAGAGCCAAAACCAAATTATATAATCTTCATTCCTTAGGAAACAAAATCATAGCCTAAGTCTAATAATATAAAGCAAAATCAAAGCATCAAATCACATTCATAATATAAATAATCATTTTTACAAATTGCATTCTAAAACTTAGAGCAAAACCGAAGCCAAAAATCACATTCACAAAAGATAAAATATAAAAACCCTTTCCACAAATGGTTTTGGTTGGGGGAAATTAAAAATGGGAAATGAACTTTAGACTTGGTTTGGGTGCTTTTGGTTTATTGGTTTGGGTTAAGACTTGAGGTTAAAATCGGGTCTAGCTATTAAACATTTTGGGCCGAGCTAATTCCTTTTTTTTTTTTTTTTTTGCCATCTAGGCCTTAAAAGGACCAAGCTACAGCCTAGCAAAGGCCTCAGTTGGATCCGCCCGTGTGTGTGTTGTTGCGCTAACATGTCGCAAATTGACGGTGTAGGAATTAAATGTCTTACCAACTTGGTTTTTATAGTGAGGACGTTTTGCTAATTTCCTATTCGATTAAAGAGTTTTTTTTAAGTTTGGTATTTTTGTTATAAAATTGTTTTGGCTCCTCAACTTGTTTTAAAAGGGGACTGCAATCCATTTTTCAAAGCTAGAAAATTATTCGAGTCTAAAAGTTTTTCTCTCCTTCAAAGGATAAAAAATCCACCTCTTGAGAGTATTGTGTTTCCAAAGGGTTCTCACAACGGTGTCTTGAAATAGGAGTAGTGTGTGTGTTCTTGAAGGTAGGATTTCTAGATTGATTCTTGTGCTTGGTGAAACCATACCTTGTATACTTCTTGGAAAAAGCAGTACATGATTTGATGGGCTAATTAACTGAGTCCAAAGGAAGCCAATGGATTAATGATTTTGGAAGCTACTAAAAAAGTACATCAAAAGGCTAAAATCAGTTGGCAAGGAAATGAGGCAAGAAGAGGAAACCTACAAATCACTCAAATCCTGTGAGTTCTTGGCTGAAAATCTCCACAAAATGGTATCAGAGCTTGGTTATGTATCATTAAGGATTGACTAGTGGGTTAAAATCTATCAAACACTGTGAGAAAAAAATAATGTATCAACCAAAAGAAGATAAGAAGAGAACTGATGAATTCTAAACTTCGGCCTCCGGCCAACCAATCAGCCTGGGAACACTACCATTGGAGGCTCACCGTTCAGGGGAAGACTTGCCTAAAAGTTTGAGCTGATCCAGTGGCGATTGAGTCAGAATTGACCAGAAAACTAAAATAAAAAAACCAGACATGCAATCTGATTTTTCAGCCAGATGAAAGGTTCGATTGACAACGGACTTCATACCCATGTTCGCGACGTTGAGGAGAATCTTCTTGTCAGCGGGCGATTTTTAGACGTCGATGGCTCTGACGAGGTTTTTTTGGACTGTAAGTTCTACATGACCTGCAGAGTCTAATTTCGAAGTCAGTTTCTCCAAATTCAACTTGCAACTCTCCTAATTACGGATCGACATAAGTAGTGTGCTTGGTATTGTATAGTTATCCCTCGGTTTAATTTTTGTAATTCACGTTCTAGATGCTATAGTGAGGTCTCCATATAGTGTTGGGGGTTATTTTTCCGTTAACCATTGCTTGTTGATAGAACTCACATATGAATTACATGCTATAAGTTATGAATAACTAAAATCTTATTCTTCTTGATATATGTTCATAGTGTCATGCCGAATTGATTACTCTAGTTGGTTTGATTCAAGAAGTTCTGAATCTTTGATAAGTTTTTATAATTTTTTGTCCAAGTTGTCTTGCATTTGTGTGTGCATAAATAAATTTTCCATTCATTTGCTAGGTGTTCATTTACTGTTTGGGTGTGATTCATTTGTGTATAAAGTGATTCTTTAAAAGAACTTTTACGTAAAACCATTTTTTGATTATGACTGAGACTAGTCCAAAAGATCAACCCTCATCTTCCAAAGTTACATCAAGCATATTTTACCTACAATAAATATAATCGACACTAAATTAGATAGATATTTGGTCAAGTATCACTACTTTGTCAATTTTAGAAGCTTAAATAAGTGTATAAAATACACTCATAAAAAATCCAAAACTTAAATTCTTATTCATCTTGAGAAAGATTATCTACTTAACAATCAAGAAAATAAAAAACTTAAAACTAATATGTTAGTTATCTTACCGTGTTCTACTCAAGTATTCAAATTGTTTAACAATTTATAAAAGGTTCAGAAGTAATGTTACAAACACTATTTTTTACTTGACCAATCTTAATCAATATGTAAATGTCCATAGTCAATTCAATTATCATGAAATATTTGGTTGGTTGTTTTCGATCTTCAATAGTTAAATATCTCATTTATCTCTCGTGGATAAACACCACAAACGTGTTCTTCAATCATACACCCAGTGTGTTTATTTTAAAGTTGACATCACAAGAGTTATTTCATTCTAGTTCAAGTTTGGTTATATTTCACAAATGGTAATAACTACTTAGATATGTGATGATTCTTTCTTGATTTGAATGTATTAACCTCTAAATTTCAACGAGGCCTCACCATAAAATATAAATTCTGACTTAAGTGTCCAAAACTTAGTTGGACATAGATTATGTGTATAGTTCTTTAGAAGTCATTGCTTCTTTATAGACTTTAGGATCACTATCAATTTTAAGAACATATGAAATTGTTCTTACTACATCTTCCCTACTTGCTTCAACCAAGTATAAGGAAATCCTTTGAGAATCAATCTCATCGTGTCCTAACTCCTTCTCTTTATGAGATCTCTTGCTTCTTCGAGGTTCACTAGTCTCAATTACATCTTGAGAAGATGTTTCTAGTGATTTATTAGAAGCCGAAAATTCATTTTGAATTTCCATTGAATTTTGAGGACTTCATCAACGCTTAATGAATTCTCAAAAAATTCAACATCACGTGATTCTACAATTACATTGGATATTAGATCAAGTAGCCTATATGCTTTACTATTTATAGCATATCCAAAAAAAGCACTTTTGATCCCTTTTGGTCCTAGTTTCGTCCTACTAGGATTAGTGTTTTTATAATAAACCAAACACCCTTACACTTTAAAATATCCAATGTTAGGTTTTCTATCTTTCCATAATTCATAAGGTGAAACTTTATGTTTATTAGAATGAATTCTATTATTTATGTGACACGCGGTAAGTAAGGCCTCTCCCCATAAATTATTTGGCAATTTAGACCTCGTTAGCATAGCATTTATAATCTCAACTAAAGTCCTATTTTTCCTTTCCCCTAGGCCATTTTGTTCTGGTGTTCTAGGTACACTACATTAATGTATAATACCATGTTCTTCACAAAAAAATGTCAAATTCTTTAGAAAAGTATTCTCCACCTCTATCATATCCAAGAACTTTAATCCATTAATCATTTTGATTTTCTACTTCACTTTTATATGCTTTAAACTTATGAAATGCCTCATTTTTATTCATCAAACAACCATAACAAAATCTAGAATAATTATCCATGAAAGTGATAAAGTATTTATTGCCACCTCTAGTTAACATACCATTAAGTTCACAAATATCAGTATGAACTAAGTAAAAAATATTAGATGATCTTTCTACACTTTGAAAAGGTTTTTTTAATCATTTTTGACTTAGTGCAAATTTCACATTTTTCATTATTTGTAAATTCACAAGATAACGTGCCATTTCTAATCATTCTATGTAAAGTAGAATGCCCAATGTGCCCAAGTTTATTAGCACGTAGCACTACATCTCCTTTCTCTACATCAATCAGTGCTCGTGTAGTGGCTAGAAACGGTATACCAAGTATCAAAGGGACGTTTTCATCTTTGTCCATATCCAAGATGAAAAAGTTAGCAAGGAATATCAACTTGTGAACTTTTACCAACACATCTTCCACAACTCCATGTGGATAACAAATTGATCGGTCTGCCAATTGTAAAATGATATTGCTACCCTTTGCATCACCCAACCCCAACTTTTTTTGTACACAGACATCAGCATCAGATTTATACTTGCACCTAGGTGTTGTGAAAATATCGCAAGTCCACAATATCGTGAACAAGTAGTAAAAGTGAACTTTTTGAGTCCGGATGTCGATCCCACAAAGACTAGCTTACTTATTACTAGTTTTGATTGATCAATTTCTAAATTACAAATAAATGTCAAGATTGTGATTTTTGAATTATTAAAATAGCAAACGAAATGAAATGTGAAAATAAAACAAATGAAAAGATTTGATTTTTGTTTTTCTTATGAATGGAAAATGTTGGGACTCACGATAGTAATTTTGTTATCCCAATTAATTTCTCATCTCATGAGTTTTTCCGAAAGTAGTGTTTAATCGAATTCACAAATTTATCCAAAATTTCCCTCTCGAGTTTAAATTGGTTCTACCTAGATAGGTCGATCACATATCTCTATGATTGGTCAGAATAAGCCCTAAACATATGCATTCAATGACAAGAATTCAAAATGATCACGACAACCACAACTATGTATCTCTACCCTTTTGTCAATTGCCGGATTTTATTACTTAGTCTAGGAATTAACTCACTTCTCGGATTGTGAAAACGACCAACAGTTCATCAAATTGGTGATCAAGCAATTCATGAATTAAAACACAACAATAAAATCAATATATAAAACAATTTACCCAAAACTAGAGAATTGAAATTGAATATTTAAACAAAATCACATCGTTCGTCTCAACAATAGAATTAGTTGCACATGACAAAATAAAAAGAAGAAGAATAAAAAATGATAACACCACCAAATTCTTGAATTGATTTAAGAAGAAGAAAGAATTCTTGCACCAAGATCTAATCTTCATCTCAAGTTCTTGAATTCTTCTTTGGCTTCTTAGAATTTCCTTTTGATTTCTTGTAGAATCTCTATGAATCATGAATTGGGGAACTTTCTATGTTAAAATTGTAAGATAACTTGTTAAACAGTTTACTAACTAAAACAAATAATTTACAGAAAGTAAGTGAAGCAGTTTACTAAGTAAAATAAAATTTACAAGAAGCAGTAAACAAAATGATGTGGAGCAGGAATTAAAATGATTGCTGGAGCCGGGGCCTGTGTTCAACACAGTGTCCTTAAAGCAATATTCGCCTTCACACTGAAGTAACTAGAGCGCTTGCTTCCCAGGATACAGCGGCTGGAACTGCAGCTGTGCAGTCGAACAGAAAGGTGCCTGAACAGAATCACCAAGTGACTGGAAGAAGGCAGAAAGCAGGATGCAGAGAGATTTTCGTGGTTGTTGTGGTGTCTAGACTGAAGGATTGTTGCAGTATATATAGGCAGGGAGGAGCCTTTGTATTTAGTACTGCAATTGAATTCTGTATTTACTCCAGACGTTTTGGAGTTACAACTACATTTGAATTCTGCATGAATTCTACACTTACTCCAGGCGGTTTTTGGAGTTACAGGTTAAATGGAAATCAGTTTAGAGTTATGTTTTGAATGAAAAATTCAAAACAAAATTCCAAAACGTGGCTTGCACTTTGTGGCCAATTTTTGACTCGTTCGGTCTGACATTCGTGTACGCAGGTCGCACCCGCACACAAGTTCAAGGCTCGAAGGTCAAGTCGGTCCAAGATTTGCACCCCCCTGCGGGCGCGTAGGCCATGGAGGAGTCTCTATGCAACAAATGGTTACACCTTACAAATTGTTAACCATATATAAATTGGTCCACAAATTCATTTCTATCCTATGTGGGATAACTATTTAAGCATTCCCAACATTTTCACATTTTTCCATTTTCCAATGTGGGATGGAACTATTATTTATAGCCTCCACTTATTCCCACTTTTCCATTTCTAACCAATGTGGGATTGTAATCCCTTTTAAGGCTCCTCTTCATATCCCAATTTTCAATCAATGTGGGATCAACTTCACATTCACACAAGTGAAAATCAATTGCCAAAATATATTTTCCAACAATCCCCCACATGAATGGAAATTGATAGAGACACGGAATACTTGGTGATAAAGTTCCACAGTTGAAACCTGCATAGGATAGGTAGGGGTTTCCTTTGAACCTTCCCTTGTGAAAATACATTTACTTTACTAGCTGATCAGTAGACGCGATGTCTTTGAACTGTTCTGCCTTCTGTGTAAACGATGATGTACTTCACACAGGACTCTTCCTGACACATTTTAGTTCTCATGGGTATGTTCGTTTGTGGCCATGAACATATGCCTGGTTCAGTGAGAGTTGTTAAGAATTAGCCTCATAATTCCCTTCGAAGCGGCCCCACTTCTCTCTCACATAGGTGATTTCTTAACCAAGAGTAACCCGCATTACTCCGCTCGGATTTCCGACGCATAAGAATCATTAAAAGCTTATTGCTTATCCTCTTCCCACGGGCATCACTGTTATTACAGGAATGGACAGGAGATAACCCCCACAGTGATCCTATTAAGTATTTGTAATTAGGTTTTCTCATTGAACCTAGATCTTGGGATCTCCAATCAGCTAGGTTGAGTTTCCATTACAATAACTTATTCTTTTAGAGGCTTAAGTCCCATTCCTCTCGATGACTTTGCAACTAACTCTCTATTTAATCCTTTGGTTAGCGGATCCGCAATTTTATCTTTTGACTTTACATAGTCAATCGAGATAACTCCAGTTGAGAGTAACTGTCTTATGGTATTATGTCTACGACGTATGTGTCTAGACTTACCATTGTACATGTTGCTTTGTGCCCTTCCAATCGCCGATTGACTATCACAATGTATGCAAATTGCTGGCACAGGTTTTGACCATCTTGGAATATCCTCTAAGAAATTGCGTAGCCATTCAGCCTCTTCACCACATTTATCTAGAGCTATAAACTCAGATTCCATGGTAGATCTCGCAATAACTGTTTGTTTAGAAGATTTCCATGATATAGCTGCACCTCCTAGTGTGAACACGAATCCACTTGTAGACTTTGAGTCTTTAATATCAGATATCCAATTAGCATCAGTATATCCTTCAATAACTGCAGGATATCTGGTATAGTGCAGTCCAAAATCACGAGTATATCTCAAGTATCTTAGTACTCTTACTATTCCTTTCCAGTGGTCAGACCCTGGATTACTAGTATATCTACTCAGCTTGCTAACTGCGTAAGCTATATCTGGTCTTGTACAACTCATTAGGTACATAAGACTTCCGATTATTCTAGAGTACTCTACTTGAAAAATACCATTGCCTCTATTTTTCGATAGATGTTGACTTGTATCTATTGGTGTTCTTGCCACGCCAGTATCATCATTATTGAATTTTTCCAAAATCTTGTCCACATAATGTGACTGACTTAGAACAAGTCCATCTGATGTTCTTGAAATTTTAACTCCAAGAATCACATCAGCTAAACCCATATCCTTCATGTCGAATCTTGAATTCAACATATTTTTAGTAGATTTAATCATCTTATCGTTACTGCCAACGATGAGCATGTCGTCAACATAAAGGCATAAAATGACATAACCATTTTTTGTGTCTTTGATGTAAACGCATTTGTCACATTCATTGATTTTAAATCCACTTTCCATCATTGCTTTGTCAAATTTTTCATGCCATTATTTTGGTGCTTGTTTCAAGCCATATAATGACTTTACCAATTTACACACCTTGTTTTCTTGTCCTGGTGCAGAAAACCCCTCAGGTTGTTCCATGTAAATTTCTTCTTCTAAATCTCCATTTAGAAAAGCAGTTTTGACATCCATTTGATGTACTTCGAGATTGTATAAAGATGCAATCGCTAATATTAATCGAATGGAAGTTATTCTCGTTACCGGAGAATAAGTGTCAAAGTAGTCAAGGCCTTCTCGTTGCCGATATCCTTTAATTACAAGTCTCGCCTTGTACTTATCAATAGTTCCATCTGCTTTCATTTTCCTTTTGAAAATCCATTTGTAGCCTAGTGGTTTGCTTCCCGGGGGAAGATCAACCAGCTCCCATGTATGGTTTTGCAGAATGGAATCTATTTCACTTTTAATTGCCTCTTTCCATTGAGGTCCTTCTGAAGAGTTTACAGCTTCTTTGAAGCTTTGAGGTTCAGTTTCTAGCATATAGGTCAGAAAATCAGGACCGTAAGATTTTTCTATCCTTTCACGTTTGCTACGTCTTGGTTCAACCTCTTGATCCTAACTATTTTCAATCATGGTCTCATGCGTTCGTTTAGAAGAACTTGGTTCTTCTTTGGACTTGTATGGAAATACGTGTTCAAAGAACGATGCATTTTTCGATTCCATTATCGTGTTTTTGTGTATATCAGAAATTTTAGAATCAAACATAAGAAACCGATAAGCACTACTATTATGTGCATATCCAATAAATATGCAATCAATAGTTTTTGGTCCTATTTTCACCTTCTTTGGTGTAGGTACAGCCACTTTGGCAAGACACCCCCACACTCGTAGGTATTTGTAGGAAGGCTTCCTTCCTTTCAATAACTCGTAAGGGCTCATTTCTTCTTTCTTTCGGGGTACCTTATTTAAAAGGTAATTAGCTGATAACACAGCTTCCCCCCACATGTTTTGAGGTAACCCAAAACTTAATAACATTGCATTCATCATTTCTTTCAATGTTCTATTTTTCCGTTCAGCAACACCATTTTGTTGAGGTGAATAAGGTGCTGTTGTTTCGTGTTTAATTCCGTGATGTGCACAGAATTCAGCAAATGGTGATTCATATTCACCACCTCTATCACTTCTCAACACTTTGATCTTTTTTTGAGTTGATTTTCAATTTCATTCTTATAGAGAACAAATTTCTCTATAGCTTCGTCTTTACTTTTAAGCAAATACACAAAACAATATTTTGTACTATCGTCAATAAAAGTAATAAAATATTTGTTGCCTCCCCTTGTTTGCACAGATTTTAAATCACATACATCGGTGTGAATTAAATCAAGCGGTTCAGTTTTTCTTTCAACAGATTGAAATGACGACCTTGTCAATTTTGCCTCAAGACAAGTTTCACACTTATGTTTATTATCAATTTGGAATGTAGGTATGCAATTCAGGTTAATTAGTCTACGTAAAGTGTCGTAATTAACATGTCCTAATCTACCATGCCATAAATTGGAAGACTCAAGCAAGTAAACGGAAGAGTTATTCATTTTATTCATTTTTGGCTTAATAGCCATAACATTGAGCTTAAAAAGCCCATCACTTACATAACCCTTTCCTACAAACATTCCAGACTTAGACAAAATAACTTTTTCTGACTCAAACACCATACGAAATCCATGCTTGTTCAACAGCGAGCCGGACACCAAATTCTTGCGAATCTCCGGCACATAGAGCACGTTGTTTAGAGTCAGCTCTTTCCCCGATGTCATCTTTAGAACCACCTTTCCATGGCTCTTGATTTCAGAAGTAGCTGAATTTCCCATATACAGCTTCTCCCCATCCGCTGCTTCAAAACCACTAAACAACTCCTTGTCGGAGCAAACATGTCGGGTGGCACCGTTGTCTATCCACCATTCTCTCGGATTTGAACCCACCAGGTTCACTTCAGAAATGACAGCTGCAAGGTTGATGTCAGATGCATCTTCAACCATGTTTGCTGCTTTCTTCTTCTTCGGCAAACGGCACTCCGTAGACTTGTGACCAATTTTGTCACAATTGAAGCATTTTCCTTGAAACTTCTTTTTAGAAATTCCGCCCTTGGGCCCCAACTTGAGCCCTTTGCTACTAGATGGCCCAGACTTGGTTTTGTTAGGTCTGGAGCTTTGTCCATGCTCCACAACATTTGCTTTAGCCACAACCGGATTGATCCCTCTTTCAGAACTTTTGTTGTCTTCTTCTATTCGAAGTCTAACAATTAGTTCCTAAACATTCATTTCCTTTCGCTTGTGTTTTAGGTAATTTTTGAAATCCTTCCATGCAGGAGGTAGCTTCTCAATCATGCAAGCCACTTGGAAAGATTCACTCACAACCATTCCCTCGGAATGAATTTCATGCAAGATTACTTGTAGTTCTTGTACTTGACTGATTACAGATTTGGAGTCTACCATTTTGTATTCCAGAAAGCGGCCAACAAGAAATTTCTTGGCTCCGGCATCCTCGGTTTTATACTTTTTGTCCAAAGACTCCCACAATTCCTTAGCCATTTTAATAGTGCAATACACGTTATATAATGAATCAGCCAAGCTGTTCATAACGTAATTCCGGCATAGGAAGTCAGAATGCTTCCAAGCATCCATTGCACTGATTGCTTGAATGTCTCCTTCACCCTCTTTGAGCACTGGAGCATTCTCAGTCAAGAATCTCGCAAGATTCAAGGTCGTGAGGTAAAACAGCATTTTTTGTTGCCACATTTTGAAATTCGAACCACTGAATTTCTCCGGCTTTTCCCCGTGATTAACCGGGACTGTCACAGTTGGACTAGTAGCCAGACTTGGCATGTGAGCCACAGTCTTAGTTCCACTTGGGCCAGCAGCTAGACTTGGCACATTAACCACAGTCTGTGTTACGGGCCACCTCAGAAGTTGGCATAGCCATTGGAGGAACTGCTTCATTTCCGGATGCCACAACATTATTGGTAGGTGTATTTTCCATTTCTGAAACACGATCAGAATATTAGTACGAAAACATTTTTGTAAACTGTTTAACAAAAAAAAATATTGCTTTAAGTTTGTAAGATAACTTGTTAAACAGTTTACTAACTAAAACAAATAATTTGCAGAAAGTAAGTGAAGCAGTTTACTAAGTAAAATAAAATTTACAAGAAGCAGTAAACAAAATGATGTGGAGCAGGAATTAAAATGATTGCTGGAGCCGGGGCCTGTGTTCAACACAGTGTCCTTAAAGCAATATTCGCCTTCACACTGAAGTAACTCGAGCGCTTGCTTCCCAGGATACAGCGGCTAGAACTGCAGCTGTGCAGTCGAACAGAAAGGTGCCTGAACAGAATCACCAAGTGACTGGAAGAAGGCAGAAAGCAGGATGCAGAGAGATTTTCGTGGTTGTTGTGGTGTCTAGACTGAAGGATTGTTGCAGTATATATAGGCAGGGAGGAGCCTTTGTATTTAGTACTGCAATTGAATTCTGTATTTACTCCAGACGTTTTGGAGTTACAACTGCATTTGAATTCTGCTGAATTCTACACTTACTCCAGGCGATTTTTGGAGTTACAGGTTAAATGGAAATCAGTTTAGAGTTATGTTTTGAATGAAGAATTCAAAACAAAATTCCAAAACGTGGCTTGCACTTTGTGGCCAATTTCTGACTCGTTCGGTCCGACATTCGTGTACGCAGGTCGCGCCCGCACACAAGTTCAAGGCTCGAAGGCCAAGTCGGTCCAAGATTTGCACCCCCCCTGCGGGCGCGTAGGCCATGGTGGAGTCTCTATGCAACAAATGGTTACACCTTACAAATTGTTAACCATATATAAATTGGTCCACAAATTCATTTCTATCCTATGTGGGATAACTATTTAAGCATTCCCAACATTTTCACATTTTTCCATTTTCCAATGTGGGATGGAACTATTATTTATAGCCTCCACTTATTCCCACTTTTCCATTTCTAACCAATGTGGGATTGTAATCCCTTTTAAGGCTCCTCTTCAAATCCCAATTTTCAATCAATGTGGGATCAATTTCACATTCACACAAGTGAAAATCAATTGCCAAAATATATTTTCCAACAAAAATGTCTTTTTCTAGTTTAGAAGTCAAGAAAGTGGTTTAATCCTTGTTGGGTTTGAAAACAAATAGAAAAAATAAAGGAAAAAACCAAAAAATCATGAAAAACCCCAACGGTGGGCCACGGAAAACGGATCCCAAACAGAGATTGTGGGTCGGCCGTGGTTTGCAAACCGCGGTTGAAATTTCTGATCCTTTAGCCGAACTTCAAACGCGCATAACTTTTGATCTACAACTTCGATTTGTGCTCTGTTTATTGCATTCGACTCTAAATTCAATTATATTTCCAATGATATATTATGGGTTCTGTGGAGATCTTTGTACCGAAAGTTGTGCACTGATTTCTTCACATACTCCGCACATAACTTCCTCGTTTTCCTTCAATATCTTCCAAATTCGAGTTTTTCCTAAAATAATCAAAATAAATAAATAATTAAGTAATATCAAACTCTAAAATACTCACAATTGTCTAAATTTGAGATCAAAATAAGTACGTAAAACGTACCTATCAAACCCCACAAACTTAAACTCTTGTTCATCCTCAAATAAGATAAAGCATACAATCAAACAAACATAATAACACAATAAAATTCATGACACTAACACCTGTTAAATAACTTTCCAATTTACTTCAGGATTTATAAAAAAAGTAATCCTTGAAAAGTTTTCAAACAATGCTATACAAGTTTTAATTCAATACATGCTCGACATACATGCGTGTGTATTTAGTCAACTCAATCATCATAATGTGCTAAATAGGTGATCTCTCGACCCTTATTGGTCAAATTTCAATTTCCCTCTAGTGAGATGCACTCCCCCCCAACTTGTTATTTTCTCTCAAACCTGGGGTATGATTTCTAAGGTTGTTTCCGAAATCACTAATTCTTTTCCCGCTCGAGTTTAGGTGTGTCCAACCAATAATAACTTCTACCTAGAGTTGCAATTATTCTCCTTTAATTGAGTACCCCAACCTTCAAACATCCACTAGGTAATTCAAACCCACTAGTTATCATAATCCCAAATGTGAAAACTAACTAAATTCTAATGTCATGCAGTACACTTCTCCATTAAGCTAATAATGACCCCTATAGTGAGCTTTAGGCTAGTGAATCCCAAGTCAATTGACCATAGGGTACCAGGTTCCCCAATGGGCTTAATCACTTGAGTCACTACGCTTCGAAGAAAGATGTCAAATGAATGCAATGTCCTAATTTTTTTTTGGAACAGAAATAAATCTAAAAGATGCATGCATGTTCCTACTTTATGCAAGGGATTAGATTACCAGCATTTGGTCATTACCTAGCTTTCTCCTGTCAGTCAAGGTCACTCCACACAACAATTTTGCACACACGGAATCAACACACCCCCAAACAGTCACCACTACCAGTTTTACACCCCCAAATTGTCTAACTAATTGGTCAAAGTGATGGAATGAAATGTTTCGAGTGGGAATGTATCCAAAGTTCATATTGACAACCTACAACCAACTATTCAAGTGCCACCTATATGCGTGATAATCAAATTGACTATGTGCTCAAATAATGATCTAGCATGAATCAAATTACTCCAAGTATAGCACATCTATCAACAATTCATTAATCACGCAGTTTCAAACATTAAGTACTGGCAATGCTATTAAACTTAACAAACAAACATGAAAAAACATAAAACACAATTTCTTTTATTACTAAAAACGAAAATTTAACTCAAATTTTTGTTCACACCTCCAAACTTAAATATCACATTGTCTTCAATGTGTCAAAAATTATTAACTAATAAAAACACAATAAGTTAGAAATTATTTAACTAATAAAAATTATTTAACTAATAAGAATTATTCTTACTCCCTAGAATATGGCTTGGAGTTGGTAAAGACCATTGATAATTCTGCGTGTTAGATGTTAAGACAATCCTCTTTCTTCCTCATTGCTAGACTAGAACTTTCCCTATAAGAATTCAAAATAAACATTAGTGATAACATATAAGGTATAAAAATTAGCAATGAATCCACACCAAGAAAATTTGCAATCTCTAACTTTTATAAAAATTATCTTAACAGAGTATACATTTGTCCAAAAATCCTATAAATAGGAAAAGATAAGTTTTACAAATTGTTTTGAAAATCGAAAATCTAGGTGCAACCTTATAAATAGGAAAAAAGATTTTTTTTTTTTTTTTTGTGTAAAAATCTATTAGTGATGGGGGCAATGATGATGATTTTTTTTTATTCAAAGCAATAAAAACTCCACAAAAATTGTGGGAAACGTGTCCTAAATCCTAATGCAAACCATATGATATCAAAATTAAAGAACAAAAGTTTAGGGTTTAGAAGTCGGGTTACAGCCCTTTAGTTCTTGATTTATAGTCTCAAGCTTGACTGTTGAACAATGCTTCAAGGCACTCTAAATAAGGCTTTTAATAATCTACTATATTTGTTGAAGTTGCCTTTGGATCAATTGAGTGTAAGGATTGCTTGATGACTCCATCCTCGTCGGCTATTATGTTCTCATTTAAAATCAAATCCTCATGCTCAATATGATCTTCCCTTTTTGGAGTTTCCTCGAGCTTGATGTCCAAATCCAAGATTGTTGCCAAAGAGACATTGACATTTTCATGGAAATTATTTTCATTTTCTTGCATTTGTTGAAAGCTCGGGGATGTGATTCATTTAATTGATACTCATTTAAATTTGGTGGAAGGAATAATTTCAAGGGTAAATCACTCTTATCAGATTTTGTGAAGCGTATAAAAAATTCAACTGGAAAGTCATTTAGGACAGCTTAATTAATTTGATATTCAGCCTTTATCTCTTGTAGTCAATACCCTATGATACAATCTCCCATAAGCATATCTTCCTCTTCAACTCCTTGACCAATCAATTGTTGTTTCCTTATGAAAAAGTCACGTACAAGCATTTTATTGAAGTCAACTGCAGTTATCTTGAGTGTTCAGTATCAATACCTAATAGGAAAATAAAAATAACAAATAAAAGAGATCAATGTGAAAAATAAAAATTGCAAATAAAAGAGATTAATCTAAACTACTAACAAATAAAAATTAGTACCTGGCAACGGTGCCAAAAACTTGTTGTGAAAATATCACAAGTGCAGATATTGCGAACAAGTAGTAAAAGTGGACTATTTGAGTCCGGATGTAAATCCCATGAGGACTAACCAACTTATTACTAGTTTTGATTGATCAATTCCTAAACTAAAAATAAATGTCAAGGTTCTGATTTTTGAATTATTAAAATAGCAAAAGAAATGAAATATGAAAATAAAACAAATGAAAAGATTTTATTTTTGTTTTTCTTATGAATGAAAAGTGTTGGGACTCACGATAGTAATTTTGTTATCCCATTCAATTTCTCGTCTCATGTATTGTTTCAAAAGTAGTGTTTAATCGAATTCACAATTTTATACAAAATTCCCCTATCGAGTTTAAATTGGTTCTATCTAGATAGGTCAACCACATATCTCTATGATTGGTTAGAATGAGCCCTAAATAGACGCATTCAATGAAAATAATTCAAAATGATCACGACAACCACAACTATGTATCCCTACCCTTTTGTCAATTTTCGGATTTTATTACTTGGTCTAGGTGTTAACTCACCTTTCGGATTATGAAAACGACCAACAGTTCATCAAATTGGTGATCAAGCAATTCATTAATTAAAACACAAGAATAAAATCAACACATTAAACAATTTGCCCAAAACTAGAGAACTGAAATTGAATATTTAAATAAAATCACATCGTTCATCCCAACAATAGAATTAGTTACACATGATAAAATAAAAACAAGAAGAATAAAAAAAATGATAACATCATTAAATTCTTGAATTAATTTGAGAAGAAGAAAGAATTCTTGCACCAAGATCTAATCTTCATCTCAAGTTCTTGAATTCTCCTTTGGATTCTTGGAATTTCCTTATGATTTCGTGTAGAATCTCTATGAATCATGAATTGGGGGACTTTCTAGGTTAAAATATGTCTTTTTCTAGGTTAGAAGTTAAGAAATTGGTTTAATCCTTGTTGGGCTTGAAAACAAATAGAAAAAATAAAGGAAAAAACCAAAAAATTGCGAAAAATCCTATAGGCGGGCCGCGGTCGGGCACCAAAAAACATGGCCCAAACGGAGACTGCATGTTGGTTGCGGTTTGCAAACCGCGGTTGAAATTTTTGATCTGTCAACCGAACTTCAAACGTGCATAACTTTTGATCTACAACTCTAATTTGTGCTACATTTATTGCGCTAGACTCTAAATTCAATTATATTTCTAATGATATGTTATGGGCTTCGTGGAGATATTTTTATTGAAAGTTGTGCACTAATTTCTTCACAAACTCTGTACATGACTTCCTTGTTTTGCTTCAATCTCTTCCAAATTTGTGTTTTTCCTAAACAATGAAAATAAATGAACAATTAAGCAATATTAAACTCTGAAATACTCACAATTGTCTAAATTTGAGATAAAAATAATTATAAAAAATGTACTTACCACTAGGTCGCATAAGACCTTTTTGAATTGTAAATCCCTTATGATGCAAGGGATAGAAGAGCTCCCTGGGTCTTTGAGCTTAGGTGGCAACTTTTTTTGCAGGATTGCGCTTCATTCTTCATTCAAAGTGACATCCTCAAGTTCTTCAAGCTTCTTCTTGCTATACATCATTTTCTTTAGAAGCTTGGCATAACTTGGGATCTGTGTAATGGCTTCCAAGAAAGGGATATTTATGTGCAGTTTTCTTAGCATGTTGACAAACTTATTGAACCGCTTATCCTCTCTTGTTTTCTCCAGCCTCTGTAGAAATGGGATAGGAGATTCATAAGGTTTAATTGTCGATTTCACCTCATGGCTATCTTCCTTCTCAGCCATTTTCTCACCACTTTCCATACTCTGTTCAGGAACTTTGGCTGGCTTTTTGACTTGAATCTCGGGAAATTGTACACCAGTACGTGTAGTGATTGCATTTATCTCATGTTACACCACATTTATAGCCATGAGTTATTCCTTTGGGTTTACCTCAATGTTTGCAGGTAATGTACCTAAGGCTCTGGTTGTGATAAGCTATGCTATTTGCCCCACTTGATGATCCAGGTTTTTGATTGATGCCTACTGATTTTGAATTGTGGTTTCAATTTTTCTCATAAACTAATCTGTTTTAGACATGAACTGCTCTGTCTTTTCCAAAAATTTCCCAATCATCTCTTCCAATATAGGCTTTCTCTCTTCAATGTTGAATTAGGACGCAATGTGTCCATTTGAATGATCTTTCCAAGAAAAGTTGGGACGATTGTAGCAACCTGGGTTATAGGTATTTGAGTATGGATTGTTTTGATGTTGACCCCCTTGCACATAGTCAACTTGCTCTAATGGACAAGCCAGAATAGGGCAATCAGTAGTGGTGTCGTTTGCACTACACTTCACAAGTTACTTTAGCACTTCTTGATGATTGACTCACTAGTGCTATGCCCTCTACTTTCAGAAACAAGGAGTCAATTTTTTGCTGATATGGCAGTGTAAGCATCCACTTCATAGACTCCCGATATCTTCTTTGAGACCACCCTGTCCGATCCCCACATGACATTTGTATTTGCTATCCTCTCAAAGAGTTTCAAAGCTTTCCCAATGGTTTTTGTTCCCGAAGCACCATTTGATAAGGAGTCAACCATGTTTTTAAAGTGTGGAAGTAGTTCTTCATAGAAAAACTTCACTTGATGGCCTGGCGATCCCATGGTTTGGACATTTTCTTAGCATGCCCTTAAATCTGTTCCACTATCATCAAAGGATTTAGCATCTTGTTGCTGGAACACATTGATGTCGTCTCAATTTGAAAAACCTCGCTGGGGGCATGAACTTAGTGCAAAACTTTTGAACCAAGTGGTTCCAAGTGGTTATGATCGCAACGGGGCGAGAATCTAACCAATCAACTGCTCTATCTCTTAGAGTGTAAGGGAATAACTGGAGTCTGATAGTATCATTAGACACACCTTGATATTGAAAGTGTTGACACATGTCTAAAAATTTAGAAACATGTGTGTGTGGATTTTCATTAGGTCTCCCATGGAATTGTTGTCCATTTTGGAACATGTTGATAACATTGATTTTTAGTTGGAAGTTTGTTTGCCGAAATGGTGGATTGACTATGCTGGATTGACTTTAAACCACCTGAGGTGTCATGAAGTCACCAACCAACATGTCAACTTCATCGATCGGATCAACAGGGGGTAAAAGATTGTTGTTGTTTGCCATTTGATTTTTTTGATTTTTTGGTTTATCTAACTCTCTAAGTTCTCTTAACCTATGGTGTAACGTACATTCTATTTCCGAGCATCTTCGAAAAGATCCCAGTTTTTTCGAACATAACATACACAACTACAAGAAAAGCAAAGAAACTAGCAACTAAACTAAAACTAAAAATTAAAATCCTAAAATAAAAAAAAAAATCTAAATCAAGTAAAAAGTCCAAATTAGTGAAAGTAATCTAAAAATAAATTTAAACCATAATCCCCGACAACGGCGCCAAAAACTTGTTCGCTAACCGCAAGTGTACGGATCGCGAAAGTAATAAAGTGGATTTTAAGTCCGTGTATCGTTCCCACAGGGATTGTGCAAATTTTATTTTTGACTACAATTCCTAAACTGAAACTATGAAAACTTGGATTTTGAGAATTTTGGATTAAAACTGAATTAACAATTAAACTAAAAATGACGAGAAAATTTGATTTAAAACTTTGAAAAACAGACGCGTTAGAATTATGAATTCATTTTGACTCTATCATCCACATTTTAACCAAATTATCTAAATACAATTCACGGGTTTTGAAAATCCATATTCCAAAATTAGTTAATACTCCCTTTCGGACATGAATTAACATATTTTCCTATACACGACCTGACTATATTTTTATGATGAAATCGAATGTATAGAAAAGCATTACAAGATTTGTAAATACTATAGCAAATAAAACAAAGCATAGGGGTATATTCCTATCCTCTATCGGACTTTATAGCAATTTATACGAGTCTAATGAATTCCTAATCTTTCGAACTTAAAAAATCATGACCTAAAATCATACAACTAGTGATCAAGTAATTACATAATAGTAAAAGCATGAATCAATTGCTCAAAACCATAAATTGCATGAAATAAATAATAGATTAAAACATGGATTCAAGAATTCAAAACTTCATCACAATTCTAACACTACTAACCTAGCCTAGAAACATAATTGAAAATAAATAAAAAGAATAATAAAAGGATCTCACTCCGTTCATCTTCTTGGAATTGTACCTTCAATTGTGGTCTTGGCCTTGCATGGATCCCTCGACACTTTGACAGCGTTTTGGCATGAATTGAGCAAGTTGGGAACCCTTAATTTTGTGCCCCAAGTCTGGTATTTATAGATATGCTTGAAACTTAGGTTATTTGGGGAGGAAGAATGCTGAAAATAGGGCAAAAAGCCCACCAGAAGGCCTAGAATTCAACCATGCGACCGCACAGTGTAATATGGCGCAACCACATGCTTCTGCAGTTGTAGCCTCAGTTTCCGAAATTTTAGTCCATGCGACCACATGGTTTAGAGGCCTGCAACTGCACGATTTTGATGAGTGAAGGCAATTTTTATCTTTTAAATGCTATAAGTTGGTCCTGTTATTTTATTTCCCAGCTAGTCCCTTAACTTTCGATTATTGCAATTTGGTCCCTGAACTTCTGATTTCATCTAAATTTGAATTCTTCTTCGAGTATTCTTCCAATTGTCCCATTGATTCACTTCATCAACTCTTGATTTTCTCACTTTGACACTTTTATCATCCAATTGCTTGATTTTGACTTCAATTTCATTATTTTCTCGACTTTGGGGTTATTCCTAAAATTTAAACAAATACTAACAAAATAAATAACAAATATTCTTAAACAAACAAATAAAATCCTATTTTTAGGATAGAAATAACTGTCTAAAATAACTTATCAGGTAACTCCATAAGGAAGAAGGTAACTAGTTGGAACTGTGGACAATTTCGCTCGTGAGAAGAAATTGTAAAAAGGGTGGAGCAAATTCGGCTAATTGCTCAAATACAGATAATGTGTCTCTCCTGGTGGATGGCAGTGATGATGTACTCTAATTAAGGTGTTTACATCATCATGGCATGTCGCTAGTTTCCATAATAGATGATGTGTTCTTACTAGTAGGTCCATAGATTTTAACACTGGCATTGGTTTGGCAATGATGTTGGATGTGTGGTGAAATTGATGTTGTTGGCTGATAAGCTCTTAGGGAAATCCAAACATAGGGGTTGCACTATAATCTTTTCAGCAAGGTGTTTCCACATGAGCTGATGAGATTCTCATAAATTTTTGTTAATTCAAAGTGTTTATACTCATATGGTAGAGTTTGTTAATTTCTGGTTTGAGAATTGGGTCTGTCCAAGTGTCTCAAAGGCGTACCTGTTTTTTCCAAGTATTGTGAACAAAAAAGATGATAGAAGTTTTAACTCGATTTCGGAAAGGTGGAGATTGTTGGGACAATTGCCTCAAACAAGTTCTAACTAAATGCTTGTTCCATGCGTTTGAAAAGAATTTCAGTTAGGATTGTTTTGAAGTCTGGAGTAATTCTATTGCAAAAAGAAATTAAAATAAAGATTGCGTTCTTTTTGTAATAAATCTTATGGTTTCCTTTTAGCATTAGGAAATTGTTTCTTTTGCCTTGGTTGAATTGAAATTTGATTCTTCTATGTAATAGTTACTCCTATATATAGGTGATGTTATTCATTTTAGAATATAGTGACTAGAAAATTTTGGGAGGAAAAATTATAGTCAAGCATCTTGTTTTTTCTTGTTTTCTTTCTAAATTGTACAAAAAAAATAGAAATTGGTAGATGGGATAAATAATGGGTATTTTTCTTATAATACTTGAGGGTTTGGTGAGTGAGGTTCTATATGATTGTAACAATTTTCATAAAGTGGAAAGGTTTGTTGGTCTATAAATTTTTGTAGGATTATTGGCTTAAAACCAAACAAACAAGCCCTTAGAAATGCTATCTCGTTTAGCATAAACTTGTGTGGCATTTTGAAGATTACTTAAAGTAGTCGGGGACAAAAATAAATAAATGGGTTATTACCACAAAACCGATTGGAAACCATATTTTTTGTTAGTTGCGTAAAGTTGTTAAACGATTTTTTACAAGTTATTTGGACTTGGGCTTTCTACTAAAAGGGGTTGGCTTTTTGGGAAAAGGGTGCAACATACTATTCTTGAAAAATAGACTCTAGGCTTCTCTCTCTCTCTCTCTCCAAAAAACAGACTTTGTTCTTTCATTCTTACCAAAATACATCTTCATCTTCTTGCTTCAATTAGTATTGATTTTGGGATTATTTTTTTGGGGGCTTTTTACATCAAGAGGGAGTGCTTTCCAAGGGAAAAGGATGTGTTCTTGGTTTCTCAATCAGTGGTAGTAAGCCTACACAATTTGTAGTTGGAATCTCAGGTTTGTGGGTTTGAGAAATTCTTGGCATTCTTGGTGATTTGTTGAATTAAATCAAGGTTATTCAAGGTATAGATTCGACAGTAGTATCAGAGCAAGTAGGAGGATTTCCAAGGGAAGTTTTGCCAAGAAGAAACCATCCAAGGCAGTGCACTAACTGACAGGAGAAATCTGTGAGGCAAGGAACTGACCGAGGAAGGAAAACTGTGAAGGCAGTGAAGGTGACCGTCTGAACCAAGGCTGAAAGAAATCAGTTGACCAGCCAGAAAAGGAGCAAGGCAGAGCTGTTATTGAAACCACGAAGTCGGTGAAGAAAATCTGTGCAAGGACCGAGAGAAGAGAAGGTCATTGACCGACTCTGTTCGGCCAACCAACCGGAGAACTAAGACCACTACAAGGATCGTATCGTCAAGGAGGTTGTTCAACCATGGGGGGCAACCGGCGGAGGCAGGTGGCGGATTTGGCCAGAAATCTAAAGGGTAAACCGGAGCTATTATTTCAAATTTCGGCCAGTAGGGAGCTCCGATCAAGAAACGATTTGCGCCATTGGACTCACAAAGTCGAGGAGAATCTTCCAAGGTGTTGGGCATTTTTTCAGCGGCAGTTTCTAGCGATGATGGTGGTTTCCAGCGAGGCTCCGACGAATTTTTGGGCAAAATCATCTACAGGACCTGCAAAGTTCATAATCGAGGTCTATTTCACCAAATTCAATTCAGATATTGTTTGAGGTTTCCAAATGGTTTTTTGCACAATTCTTTATTTCAATTTTTTGAAATTATACTGGTGCATTGAAGACTCCTATTGTAGTTGTACGAACATTTAGGATAATTTCTGAGCTCGGGGTTTTGTGAATAAACCGGGGAAGGGCAAGAAGTTGGGATTCCTTGAAGTTCGGGTTGGACTAGATTAGGTTTTAATCTTGGGTGTTATTCAATTTTACAAGATTAGGTATTAATCTTCGGTTTGATAGGAAGTCTTCTTGTTGGTTTGACGTGGGAATAAGACTCACGGGGGTATTTTTTACAAGATTAGGTGTTAATCTTTGGTATTGTATTCTACATTGTATACCGATTTTTGTTGCTGTGGTTATTTTACTTGCTGAGAATTTGCAAGGGTGAGTGATAAGTATCATTCGGTGAGAAACGGTGTTTTTGAACAATGGTTTCAAGAATGAGATCTAGGGTCAAACTGGAGAAGTTCGATGGCAAAGGGGATTTCTCCCTTTGGAAACAGAAAATAAAAGCAGTATTGGTGCAACAAAGGGTTGCAAAGGCATTGGAGGAACCATCTGAATGGCTAGAGGCACTATTAGCAAAAGTTGATGATGTAGCTGAAATTCAAGAAGTGGCATACAGCACTCTGATTCTTCATCTCTCAGATAACATTTTGAGGTAGGTAAACAATTCTAAAAATGTTTTAGAAATCTGGAATAAGTTAGATGAAATTTGCTGCTAAAACTGTTCCTAATAAGATTTTTCTCTTAGGAAGAATATTTGGTTTAAAAATGGACCCCTTTAAAGACCTTGAAACAAATTTAAATGTTTTTATTACAATGACTTTAGATCTAACGAACAGTGGATAGAAAATCGAAGATGATCAATTAGCTATAATTTTTGTAAATTCCCTTCTAGAATCTTTCAAAGAACTTAAAAATGTGAAATATGGAAGGGATACCATCACTCTTGCAAATTTCACTGCTTTGATTAGGTCTAAAGCTTCAGAAATCAGTTTAGAGGAGAAAGCTGTCCATAATGAAACTGCTTATTTTGTTAAAGGTAAATTTGGTATGAAAGAGTCGAATGCTATCAACTTTAACAAGAATAAGTGTAAGAGTAAGGAACAGTGGAAGGATAAGGGTAGTGGTAGAGATGAAGAAAAGTGCTTTCAATGTGGTATAACAGGACACTTTAAGAAAGATTACTACAAGTGGCTAAGGAAAAAAGAGGGACTGCGGGATGTGGCTCAAAGTAATACTACTTTTGGGCATGATGATGATCAATTGAGGGTATTAAATGTGACATTAGGAGCTTGTTTGGTAAAGGTAAAACTTTTACCACAAATTTTTAAACTCAATCTCAACCATCTATCCTTAGTCAAGCCCACCATTTTTGACTTTTCAAACATTTTTAAACCACACATCCATCAAAAAAAAAAAAAACTACAAAAATTAAAACTTTTTACATTACCAAACAGGCTCTAAATGAGCGAAATCGAGAGTGGATTCTTGATTCGGGGTGTTCCTACCCATATGACCTCCTATAAGGCTTAGTTTAAGACCTATAGGGTGATAGATAAGGAAAATGTGTATTTAGGGAATGGTGAGACTTGTTCTATGATGGGAATAGGTGAAGTTGTGATCAAGATGTATAATAGAGTAGTTGGAGTTCTAACTGGGGTGAGGCATGTACCTGCTTTATCCAAAATTCTTATTTCCATCACATTACAAGTCTCACCATTCCCTAAATACACATTTTCCTCATCTATCACCCTCTAGGTCTTAAACCAATACTTATAGGAGGTCATACGGTAGGAACACCCGAATCAAGAATCCACCCTTGATTTCACTCATCTAATGTCACATTTAATACCCTCAATTGATCATCATCGTACCCAAAAAATGTCATATCAAGCTTTTGTACTCTCAGTTTTGTGGGTATGAGAAATTCTTGACATTCTTGATGATTTGTTTAATTAAATCAATGTTATTCAAGGTATAGATCCTACAGTACGTGAGGCATGTACCTGCTTTATCCAAAAATCTTATTTCTTTGAGCACATTGCATATTTCTGGTTTTCATTATGAAACAAAGAATGATACTATTTTAGTATGTAAAGGTAATGACATTGTGATTAAAGGAATATTGAGAAATAGACTTTATTACATGCTTGGCACAACTGTAGTACAAGATCATTCATGCTCACACACAATTCAAATTGATAATACTCAATTGAGGGACAAAATGTTAGCCCATGAAAGAAATAAATGTCCTTATATTTCTGTCGGTACTAACAATACTGCAGATTTAGCTTTAAAATCATTTGAAAATGAATTTTTGGAGGATACAGAGTTTGAAATGAACTCAAGTGACCAAGGAACAAGTGTTCAAACATCTGGAGTTCAAAATCAGCTACAAAATAGTGATTTTGAATCTATTGTTGAGGAAATTCAGCAAGAAAATGATGAAGAAGTTGTTGAAAATGATGGAATTCAACAAGAAGATACCCAACAAAGCTTGTATGACTATCTATTAGTCATGGATGGTGAAAAGAGGCAGTAAATCCTAATCCTAGTTTTTATTCCATGAATCTAAAAGAGTGTTTTCTTTTGGCAGGTAGTAAGGAATCTACAAGTTATGAAGAAGCTAAGAAGAGGCAAAGTGTAATGAAAGAGGAGATGTCTTCTTTGCATAAACCCAAACCGTCAAATCAAAATGTTTGGAAGGATGAAAGCTTCCCAGAGGACTTTCAGCTTAGGTGAAGGTATTTCTATATTAGTTGAAGGTTTGGTTTAAGCTAAGGTGAAGGAATGTAAGATTATTAGCTTAAAACCAAACAAATAAGCCCTTAGAAATGCTATCTCGTTTAACATAAACGTGTGTGGCATTTCGAAGATTACTTAAAGTAATCGGGGGCAAAAATAAATAAAGGGCTTATTACCACAAAACCGATTGGAAACCATATTTTTTGTTAGTTGCGTAAAGTTTTTAAACGGTTTTTTACAAGTTATTTGGACTTGGGTTTTCTACTAAAAGGGGTTGGCTTTTGGGGAAAATGGTGCAACATACTATTCTTGAAAAATAGACTCTCGGCTTCTCTCTCTCTCTCTCTCTCCAAAAAACAGACTTTGTTCTTTCATTCTTACCAAAATATATCTTCATTCAATTAGTATTGATTTTGGGATTATTTTTTTGGGGGCTTTTTACATCAAGAGGGAGTACTTACCAATGGAAAAGGACGTGTTCTTAAAAAAAAAAAAATGGTTGAACTCCAACCTTAGGGGCCCCCACCTACCCTGCCCTGAGCCTTGGTGGAGGATGTAAATTGCAGGTTATGCCTCCCAGAGTGCAGGGTCAGGACTTACCTTTTAACTTAGCAAATGTCGGATTCGAACCCCTGGCCAAGCGAGGCTGGTCTTTAAACCACCATCCCTTTCACCACTGAGAGATGTGCCCTGGGGGCATAAAAGGATGTGTTCTTGGTTTCTCAATCAGTGGTGGTAAGCCTACACAATTTATAGTTGGAATCTTGGTTTTGTGGGTTTGAGAATTTCTTGGCATTCTTGGTGATTTATTGAATTAAATCAAGGTTATTCAAGGTATAGATCCTACAATTTTGTGCCGTACCTTTATATATTTGTTTTTTTGCTATTTTATTATGAACAATAAAAAGATTCCGTGGGTAAATTAAAAGGGAATTTTATTCGATTCCCAATGGAAGATATAATGTTCGGGGATCTGTTTCTTCTAACTAATCGCAACCAGGTATTGCATCGAAGAAGACGACCCCCAAAATAACTCTTTGAAGAGGCATATAGATATGGTTGTTCTAGATCCCAGTTCCAATAAGAAGAAACTCATCCAGCAATGTAAACCAAAGGTAAATTACTTTTCAGTTTTCTATGTTCGATTTTTTGTTTTTGTGTTTTGAATGTTTTGCATTTATACTTGTCTATCTTAATTGTTGAGTTATTTCAAAATCGAAACTCTTTTTTAGCCATTTATCCATTATGCGTAGTATGAAGCTAAAAGGCAATATATCCAGCGTTATGGTTTTATTTTTGTTAAATATAAATTGCTATATGTTGAAATCATGTATTTTTTCCCCTTTGAATTAACACATATAGCTTTTGCATTCGCTGTATCTTCATATTAAGAAATTAAAATGAGATTTCCTAGTTCTTTCCTTACTGAAATTATCTATGTTTTTCGAATATGATGTATGTTGCAATGATGTGGTCATATCATGTGCATGTCCATATTAACTAAATGACATAATCTTTTTATTGTCCTCGAGTTTTTTGTCTATTACATGTTGCGTGTGTATGATGTATTTGATGCGGTGTACCATGTTGTGATGATAATATATCATGAGCCGCCCTTTAGCATAGTCAAAACACCTTATATAGTAACACATTTTGATTATACTTTCCGCATTAATTTGAAAATTGTTTTGACATTTGATGTCTATTATCTATAACTTAATTTTTCAAGCCAATTTTTCTTATCACTATGAAATTATGAAATTTGGAATATATATTATTGAGAGGTTTTTATTAGACACATGACACTACACAAATGTGATATGCAAAAAAAATTTGAGGCATATTTTTTCATCATACATGTGTCGTTACATTCAGTCCAATTAACCATTGTATTGCTTCATTGTAAGTTTAGTTCATTTTTGTGTCAAACAACATGTCTCCGATAATGTGGATAGCAACCTAAATGTTCTACGTTCATTGTTTTTGGTTCCATCATCTTGCTTTTGGTTCTTGTTGTAAGGATTTTAATCAATCGTATGGGCTTATATGTGAATTATTGTGTATTGAATAAAAGGCTATCAAATTTGGTTAAGCCCATTTAAAGTGATCTAATAAGGATTTTATATATTTCGGGCTTTAATGCATCTAAAATAATGTATGGGCTTTTATGTGTAGATACCAGGCCATTACCTAATTCATGATGGGCCGGATTATGTTAATTGGCAATTCAGTATATAAAGTCGGTTATGGTCCCTGAATCCTATGTACTGTTCATTCTGTCTGACATCCCATCACCAGAGAGAAAATTAGGACTACGTATTGATTTGGAAGATCCAACCAACTATAATCGTTCATCGTGAATCACGTTTGATTAAGGTATGCTTCCGCTTAAGTTATTTAATTCTTGATAATTCCAACATGATGATTTTGGATCCTGGATAAATAATTTATCTGTGGATAAAATTTCTAACAAGTGGTATCAGAGCCAACATTGTGTTGAATTATCAGATCTATTTCAAACGCACATATATGAAACCAAACTGCCAACATGTATATCTATTTATATATGTATGAATTTCAGTTGAATTTTGTATATATAAAATTTGTTGAAGCTCGAAAATCAGGGTGTGAATCTATATGTATATATTTTTCGAAATTAGGTATTGATTTCTGTTTTGGATTCACTAAAAAATGTGTTATAAATCTGATTATGAATTGTTGCATAACGGATTCGGTCGAGTTGGGTTTTCGCTGTTGATCTGTTGAATGTATGGATGAAATCCTTTTGGGTTTGGATTGCTAAAATTCGGATATATGCATATTTGGATATTATGAATCTGTGGATATGTTGGGTTTGGCCGACGGATGCAGTCGCCGCCGGCACTGGTGGTAGCGGGTGGAATTACAGCGCCTACAGGCGCTGCAACTGAGTTCAGCACTGCCTTCGCGCTGCTACTTGTTCGAGCAACCACGAACTGCGCTGCGGTAGCACTGGTCGACAGCCATTCGAATGGCGATGACCGGTGTCTTGGAAAAGGGGCGGCGGCGACGGCTAGGGTTGAAAACCCTAGCTGTTGCAAAACTGAGAAAATTGGGGACAGGGGCTTCCACCCGAAATTTAATGAATTCAGGGACCCTTGTGCAATTTTCCATATTTCGGTTTATTGCTCTTCCGGTCCTCTAAGGTTATAAAGATATTGATTTTAATCACTGAAAATATGGAATTTAAAATTAAGCCCCCTAAAATTATAATTTATTTAAGTCAAGACCTCTGTAGTTATGGAATTTTATGATTCAACCCCTAAAGTTCGAAAATTTTATAATCCAGCCCCTAATGTTTGAGAATTTTCAAAATTGGTCCCTAAAGCTTGAAAATTCTCTAAATTGGGTCCCTGAAGTTTGAAAATTTTCTAATAAAGCACCTAAAGTTCTGAAATTCTCTAATTTGGTCCTCTAAAGTTTGAAAATTTTCATTTTCAGTCCCAAAGTTTGAAAATTTTCTAATTCAGTCACTAAAGTTTGGAAATTTTCAAAATTGGTCCTTAAAGTTTGAATTTTTTTTAAATTAAGTCCCTAAAGTTTGGGGATTTTCTAAATTGGCTCCTAAAGTTTGAAAATTTTCAAAATCAACCTTTAAAGATTGAAAATTTCCTATTTTGGCCCTCTAAAGTTTGTTTTTCTTTCAAGTTGGGACCTAAAGTTTAGAATTTCTCAAAATTGGCCAATAAAGTTTTGGGAAAATTATAATTTAAGTCCTTCAAACTTAAATTTTTTAACAATTGGCCACCAAAAGTTTAAGAATATTGCAATTAGACTCTCGCAACTTAAGGATTGTTTTATTCTAAAGTTTTGAATTCTATAATTCAAATCCTAAAGTCAAATATGGATGCAAATCAATGGATTTCTGTTTTAAATCTTGGTACATCGGAATCTTTTGAGAGATATAATATTCGAAAGTAAGTTAGTTGAAGCAACATGTTGCCAAAGCAACCTCTCTAGTGGATATTAATTAACTTTGAATATTAGAAGGTATTTGTGTGTGTTATTCATTGCGGATATTGATCGGTCCAAAGGAAGGTCAATATTTGGCTCGAATTTCACATGCACCTGTGGTGATAAACACGTGGCAATTATTTGGTTTAACGCGTGACCAATAAATCGGTCCAAAGAAAGGTTTATTGGTTAACATGTCTTATTGCCAGTGTTTGATCACTGCACTAAGGGAAAATTAGGTGTTTGTGTGTTATTTCATGCGGATATTGATCGGCCCAAAGGAAGGTCAATATTTGGCCCGAATTTCACATGAACTTGTGGTGATAAATACGTGACGGTTATTTGGTTTTACGTGTGATCAATAAATCGGTCTAAAGAAAGGTTTGTTGGTTGACATGTCTTACTGTCAATGTTTGATTACTACACCAAGAGTACCACTTACAAGTCAATATTTCTGTCCAAAGACTAAATATTGATGTTGTGCTAGGTATCTTGTGATGGGCCCTACCATTGTTTGGAAGTATGATTTGCATAATAAGGTACTTATGTGAGCTGTTTTATTTAAGTGTTCTCTATTCGGTTTCAAATTCTGTTAGTAGTATATCTACAAGCTCAAATTTAATCCCTATATTTATGGAATAAACTTCAAGGATCAAAACAAGAACATTAACTTTTCGTTGGCTGCATGGATCTAGACAGTGTACTAAGGATTGAGCAACCTGCTCCTCTTACGAATGAAAGTTCATCTAATCAAATGAGGAACTTTGAGAAGTGGGATTGCTTAAATTACGTGAGTCTCATGATCATTAAGTGCGGCATTCCGGAAGCCTTTAGTGGCATAGTATCTGAGGAGGTAAATGATGCCAATGAATTCCTTGCCGAAATTAAGAAACGTTTTGCGAAAAACGATAAGGCTGAAACAAGCACGCTTATGCAAAGCTTGATTTCAATAAAGTATAAAGGTAATGGGAAAATAAGGGAGTACATCATATAGATGTCTCACGCTGCTTCAAAATTTAAGGAACTAAAACTCGACTTGTCTAATGACTTGCTCGTGCATTTGGTATTGATATCGCTTCCTGCACAATGTAGTTAATTTAAGGTTAGTTATAACTGTCAAAATAGAAATGGACTCTCAATGAGCTCATTTCATAGTGTGGAAGCTTCTTGCACAATTCAGTCAATTTAAGGTCAGTTGTAACTATCAAAGGGAGAAATGAACTCTAAATGAGCTCATTCTATTTTGTGTGCAAGAGGAAGAAAAGTTGAAGTAGGACAAAGCTGAGAGTGTTCACTTGGCAAACACCTCTAAAGATAAGGACAAGAAAACAAATAAAGAAAATAAAGTTGTTAAGGGGCTATTAATTTTATAATCCCACACTTAAGTCAATTTTTTGAAACGGGAACTGCAAAATTTTTGAGGAAGTTGAGTTTGGGGGGGGGGGGGGAGAAATAAGGTTAGAGATATTGTCTTTAAGGAAGAAGTTGAGGAATGATCGGTTTCGATTCCTACTATTGTTGCTTTTGACAATGTGCAAATTTTTTATGCATATCATTGATCAACGAGCATATCCGAAACCTCAATTAGAAAATGTTGAAGAACCTCCCATCCAAAATAAGGTAAATTTCAGAAGTAAAAACTCAACAACCTCAATAACTAAAGCCATTAAGGAGATCCACGAGAGAAAGGGAAAATATGCTACTCAGGATAATTTAAATAGTATTTTTCCAAGAACATAAGGAAAATAATGGAATGATGGAAGATGGTCCAATCAATTCCATCAGGCCATGCAGGGTTCTAACTCTCAAAAGTGGATTGATGTCATAAATAAGGAGTATAAGCATATGCAAGACAATAACGTTTTGGATATTTTCCTATTACCAGAAGGTACGAAGCCCATTGGTCTTAAATGGATTTTTAAACCAAGGGGGATTCTAAAGGTAATGTGGAAAGATATAAGGTTCGTCTTGTATCTAAGGGCTTTACACAGAATGATGACATTGATTATAAAGAGACTTTCTCTTCGGTTTCAATGAAAGACTCTTTCAGGAAAGTTAGGTTGTTGCACATTTTGACCTCGAGTTACATCAAATGGATACTAAGGTGGCGTTTCTCAATGGTGACATTGATGGGACGATCTATATGGTGCAATCAGTAAACTTTGTGTCAGTAGACCTAAAGAAAATGGTTTGCAAATTAAAGAAATTCATTGTGTACTCAAGCCAGCTTCCCGTTAAGGGTAATACAAATTTCATCAAGCAATTATCTCATTTGGTTTTGAGATTAATGTTGTTGATGATTGTATGTATTACATGTTCAGTGGGAGTAAGTATATTTTCCTGGTTTTATATGTTGATTATTGCTTGCCACTAATGATATAGGCATGTCACATAAAATTATGAGATTTTTGTCAAGGAATTTTGAGATTAAAAATCCTGGTGACGTCTCTTTTGTATTAGGAATTCAGATATACCGGGATTGTTCTCGGGGTATTCTTGAATTGTCACAAAAGGGCTATATCGATAAAATACTTAAGAGGTTTGGCATGCAAGACAGTATATCAGGGGACAGCCCTATCGCTAAGGGAGACAAATTTAGTCTCGACTAATGCCCGAAAAGTTATCTTGAAGTTAAAGAAATGTAGAGGCTCCCACATAGTTAAGCTATAGGGAATCTGATATATACTCAAATTTGTATGCGTTCGGATATTGCATACGTTATTGGGATACTAAGGAGATATTTAAGTAACATTGGGATGGATCATTTGGAAAGCAGCCAAACATGGGTTATAAGGTATTTAAAGAGAACAAAAGATTACATGCTCACATATAGAAAATCGGATCAGTTGGAGATCATATAGTTTTATGATTCCGATTTTTACTAGATGCCAAAATAGTAGAAGATCCACATCAGGCTACATCTATCTGCTAGTTGGAAGAGCTATTTCCGGATGGAGTGCTTAACATACACTTTAGCTTCTTTCACTTGGCAGCACAGTTGTAGCAATTTTGGGGGCATCTAATTATGGAATATAGCTGCGAGGTTTTGTCACTAGGCTGCGTATTCTGTACAGTATAGAAAGACCACTAAAGTTATATTGTGACAATAACTCAACAGATTTATATTCCAGTAACAACAGGAACTCAACTAAGTCAAAATACATTGACATAAGTTCCTGGTTGTGAATGATACAGTTCAGAGTGGACACGTGTCAATAAGAGCACATTGGGACAAACTCCATAATTGCGGATCCGCTTACTAAAGTATTACAACCCGAGGTCTTTCATGAGTACATTACTCATATGAGTGTTGTGTTTCTTAAGGATATTTGATTTCAGTGGGAGTTTGTATTTTGGGTCCATTAGACACATTTATTGTCCTTTTGGATACAGTTTAAAGTTAAAGTTATTTACAGTTGTAAGGTTTCAGGTTTATTATCTCTGAACTCGTTTGAGGATGATCTCACTAAAGTTGGACCAGTTGGAAATAGGCATGTTGAAGATCACATTACATGTAATTTCCATGCTACACATCCATACTTGATCCATGTCATTCAGTTATGTCGATATACGTGACCATTGATAGGTTAGTTACGATTAATGTAGCGAAAGCCGCTTTGCTCCTATGTTGATATAATTGATGGACCTGATTGTTTGGGGATGCATTCAGTAATGATAGCAAAATTCTGAGTACTCATAAGGTTATGATTGATACACAATTGTAAGGTTACACATATAGCCCAAGTGGGAGATTGTAAGGATTTTAATCAATCGTGTGGGCTTATATGTGAATTATTGTGTATTGAATAAAAGGCTATCAAATTTGGTTAAACCCATTTAAAGTGATCTAATAAGGATTTTATATATATCGGGCTTTAATGCATCTAAAATAATGTATGGGCTTTTATGTGTAGATACCAGGCCATTACCTAATTCATGATGGGCCGGATTAGGTTAATTGACAATTCAGTATATAAAGTCGGTTATGGTCCCTGAATCCTACGTACTGTTCATTCTGTCTGACATCCCATCATCAGAGAGAAAATTAGGACTACGTATTGATTTGGAAGATCCAACCAACCGTAATCATTCATCGTGAATCACGTTTGATTAAGGTACGCTTCCGCTTAAGTTATTTAATTCTTGATAATTCCAACATGATGATTTTGGATCCTGGATAAATAATTTATCTGTGGATAAAATTTCTAACACTTGTTTCCTCATCCATATCCACTATAAAGATTATGTGCTATGTATACAAATTCTCGATCATGTATTCTTCATTTTTGAAAGTTTGTTACTCCATATTTGCTGTTTTACCGGGTTAGTCACATAATTAACAACATAAATCCTCTGCATTAATGTATTATATAGAGTCCATTTATGCTAATTAGCATTCAGATTGTACCCTTTTTTGCACTTTCTAAATGTATAACCATATTTATTCTTTATTCAACAGGAATGATAATTTTATGTCAACATCGACAATAGATCCTTGGGAATTATCTATGTATCATACAAAAATGAAGTGATTTCGAACCTCAACCTGAAGTTGAACGCACAGCAGAAGGAGATTTTTAGTGGTTCATGTTTTGGTCACTTTCTTTTGTTGAGTGACATCTCACTAGTACAGAAACAGGAATACGCGTCGGTTGGAAAACGGAATACGCGTCGGTTGTAGCGGCGACGTCTATGAAGCAGACGCGCAAAGTCTCGACTTTAGGCGTCGGTTGTAAACCGACGCCCAAAGTCAGTTTTGGGCGTCGGTTCTAATTTAGAACCGACGCCTAAAGTAAAAAAAAAAAAAACAAAAAAATTAACTTTGGGCGTCGGTTCTAAATGTAGAACCGACGCCTAAAGTCTTTTTTTTTTTTTTTGACTTTAGGCGTCGGTTGTAATATTACAACCGACGCCTAAAGTTTTTTTTTTTTTTTTTTTTTTTTTTTTTTTGCGGGGGTAGCATCACATTTCTTTCATCCATTCAGCTGCAATATAGAAATTCAATAATTCAAATATTGCAATTTATCCATCTAATAACTAAAAATCAACAATACAAAATTAAATCAATAACTAGTTGAAACACCCATACATATATACAAACACATCTATAATATAAATACTCATATATATATATATATATATACATTTATATACATTATATATAATACATATATATACATATTATTTACATACATTATACATGCATAAATATTATCACATATATTTACATACATTATATATATACATAAATAAAAACACACATATATAAAGAGGGAGGTGGGTCTCTTACGAGATGGTGGAGGTGCGCGGCGGTGGTGGAGGTGCAACTCCGGTGATTCGGGGAGAGGAAGAGATAAAGAGCGAGGGGAGGAATGTGGTGATGAACGTTGCCGGGAAATGGAGGAATGGTGGTGGTGGCGGCGGCGGCGTCATAGTGCGGTGGTTCGAGTGAGAGAAAAATAAAGAGAGAGGCGGGAAGAGATCGAGTAGTGAAAAAAATAGAGATGATCTGAGTTTTCTGCACGAAATCGGAGAATGGGCGTCGGTTGTAATATTACAACCGACGCCTAAAGTAAAAAAAAAAAAAATTTTTTTTTTTTTTTTTTTTTTGACTTTAGGCGTCGGTTGTAATATTACAACCGACGCCTAAAGTAATGACTTTAGGCGTCGGTTGTAATATTACAACCGACGCCTAAAGTTAAAAAAAAAAAAAAAAAAAAAAAAAATTTTTTTTTTTTTTTTTTTTTCTAAAGAATACGCGTCGGTTCTTCAAAAACCGACGCGTATCTCCGGTTTTACGCGTCGGTTCTTGAGGAACCGACGCGTATTCTCTAGGTTTAAATTTTACACGTCGGTTGTAATATTACAACCGACGCCCATTCTTTAATTATATTTACAAAAATGCCACCGTCCTTTTATAGGCGTCGGTTTTACTAAAAACCGACGTATATTCCTCATTTTTTTTGGTAATTTTTGTACTAGTGTCTGAATCTCAACCTGAAGTTGTACTCGCCAATGCTTGAACAAACTAGCATGTGAACTATTCAAGCATGGTAATGAAAAGCGAGTGGAGGTTATGAAATTGTTTTGGACCTCGTCCCGTGAGCATGAGAAGATCTGGCAAGGGGAATATGATAGACAATACGTAGATATTATCATCATGAGAGAAAAATCAGAATTCATATATTTAATTCCATGTTTTGCTATTTCAAGCAATCTAAACTCATGTCAGATATATGTGCTTGTAATTTCAGTTATACCTGTGTTTAATGAATGTCTTCAAGAAAATAGGAGCTTATATGCAGACTTTTGTCGGTGGTATTACAAAAGTAACTTGTGAATTCTTGATTTCAGAATTTGTGGATTTAATTTCATATTTTGCTATTTCATGCAATGTAAACTTAGTTTACATCCAACATATGTGCTGGTAATTTCTATTAAATCCGTGATTTTATTTTTTGTTTACTTTTCCCGTGTTATTGTTACAATTAGTTAGCACTCATTCGAACATATGTCGTTACGCCATGAAATCACAGGCTTATGTTGTCTATATGCATTTGATGACTGTGGCATATTATGCAATAAAAATATTATGTTCTCATCTATGGTGAAAGTAACTAGAATATGGGAGTAGTTGTTTAACACATGCACTGTCCGTACTCTTCATTCATAGAGAAATATATACATACATTCATGTAATAGAACTATATTCTTCTTAGGCTTGTGGTCCATCTTAATGACTATTTACTTGAGTTTGATCAATGCCTTTCTAGGAAAGGCAGCATATCTTTCACCACATTATACATCTGAAACTAATTTTGCAACTCAAATTCTATCATCAGGTGGCTGAGTTCCAGAAGAGGGGAAAAAAGCAATTGTTTCTTCTTTTACTTGAAAATATAAGAAATCTAATGTCATGTCTGTTAAATGATCAGAGTTAATTTTAGATTTTACCTTTTTAGGTTAAAATTTATAGAGAAGGAGATCAGGTAGAAGGCACATAAACATTTAATAAAATTAATTACACTTGTATTCTTGAAATGTATGGTGAAAAATACATGGATTTTGAACCAACGGCAATTAGACGGAAAGTACATGGAAATTTTCTATATAAAATTCGTATTCAAATGCAGCAAACTAATAAGTATCCATATTGTGTGCTAAACCACAATAATAAAATTATTGTATTCTTGATATCTATGATGAAAAATACACGAATTATAAAGAATCACAACTATGAAGAATGATACTTTGTGATTATTGTTTTCAATTTAATTTTCGAATTAGCTAATTGTTGGATAAAATTGGTGCATAATTATATTCCTTTAACAAAAAAGCACATGCATGCAAAGACGATTAAATAACGACTTACACTTGCAAATTATAGAAAAATTTTGACTTACCGAAATTATGATACTCTCATATAATTTCGACTTACTTAAATGTAGATATTAGGAGGAGACAAAATGAAACAAGGTATGCGAATACAAATTTCCATGAGATGGATTTCGCCCCCTGCACCTAACAGGATCAAATGGACGTCCATCTCTCAAGATACAACTCTTCTTCCAAAATTAATATAGTACGACATTAATTTTGCTTAGAGAACCAACGCTTGACTATACTCTTCAAGAAAGGAATAAACATCAAATAATAAATATTGAATATGAAACTCAAAATAATTTGTAAATTATTTTGACAGAATTTGCGGAAAGAAAGAATTAGAAATAAATTATTTGTTATTGATTTGGAGTGGGAAATATGGAAATGGAGGTCCCTATTTATAGATTTTCAAGTGTCTCTTAAAAAATGTTGCATCTTTTGGTAAAGTTAATTTAAACCATTAGATCATACATTTTCATTTTTAATGGTCTAGATTGCATCTGTTCAAAAGGTGATGACTTTTCATATTTCAATCTTTTGAATAGTCACATCGAATCATAAACATCAATACTTTTCGAAATGCAACTTTATATTTGCAAAGTTGTGACCAACAATTGTAACAATTGGAGACTTTTTCAATTCACACTATGAATAATTTGACCAATTATTCCGACAATTCTCCACATGAATGGAAGAATTCGACTTGGAACAAGGAAGATGAAGAAGAGTACAATTTGAAAGATAACGTAACAAGATAGGTAGCTTTCGCTTTTGAACTTTCCATTGTAAGAATATATCTAACTCACTTGGCTAATTGGTGAATGCAACGTTCTAAACTGCCAGTCATTATTGTGAGTCTAGAAAATAGACCAAACACATCATCACTAATATCAAACTTAGTTCTCTATATAGGGTGTTCATAATTTTGGTCTTGAACAACTCTGCTAGTGCTTTTAGAGAATTCGCCTAAGTAAAATTCTCAAAGAACCGGCCACATTCGCACTAACATAGGTGATATTCTATAAAGAGTATCCTACAATACCCCACTTGTACTAATTACAAGATATAGTTATCATTAAAAGCAAAGCAAAGCTTATCCTTAACTTTCTTTGTAGGGAGCACTTTTGCACTACAAAAATGGGAAGGAGTAAAATCTCTAAAGCAAATTATTTCCCATCAAATAATTTACAATGTCTCATGGTAAGACTTTACAAATTATTCTTCCACGAATAATTTACAAGGTCTCATGACAAGACGTTACAAATTATTTCTCATCGAATAATTTACAATGTCTCATGGTAAGACTTTACAAATTATTCTTCCACGAATAATTTACAAGGTCTCATGGCAAGACATTACAAATTATTTCCCATCGAATAATATACAATGTCTCATGGTAAGACTTTACAAATTTTAAAAAAAAAAAAAAAATCACTTTACCCGAACAGTGGCTAAATTTTATTTTTTTAATAAACAAAGAATTGATTGTTTTTTTAGATAAAATTTGTGATTAAAAAGTGGCTTAAATAAATGTGTGTAATAAAAAAGTAATTTAAAAAATATATTATTTAACCTAATCATCGAGTCAATCATAACTAGTTTTCTTATTGAACCTAATACATGAGATCTCAAGTCGCCAGGTTATATTTCCATTAAGCCGACCCATTAGTTTAGGCTTTACACCCATTCTCTCGATGCGCAATCTACTCTCAAAATAACCCAGTGATAAACGGAACCGCTAGGTTATCCTTCAATAAAACAATCAGTATTGTCCCATTTGAGAGTAACTATTGAATGATATTATATCTACAACATATATTGTTCGATATTGGTTTAGTATATCGAGAAATTGGTTAAGTATTGAAAACTGACTAAAGTGACTTAGTGTCCACTTCGGCCAAATACGCAAATCCCGAAAGAGAATTTAGATTTCTCTGCATGCATTGAAGGGTATATTTGGAATCTCGGAACCAATATCGGATAAATGAGAAATTATGAAGAAGGGAAAAAGTTGATCAAAATTTTAATCATGCGATCACACGTGGAAAATATTATTTTCTAGTTTTTACGTAAAGCCATGCGATTGCGTGGCTTATAACCATAAAATTGCATGGTAGTTCAAAAAGTTGTGTTTTTTCGAAGTGATGCATGGTATGGCTCCACACCACTTCGTCCACACCCCTTCATCATCTATAAATAGGACAATTGTGATGTCCTATTCCTTACACCAATGATATGCAACAACAATAGTATTCTCTCTTCTCATCTGAACCAAAATTCTTGCATTTGTTGCAGAACTTTTGAATTTCTTTCCTTTTCCATTTTTGGAGTACAAAAACCACATTTTGGTTCATTGTACTTGTGTTTTGGACTGCTACAAACACAAGTAGAAGTCGTTGTATCTTAGGGATCGATTGCCACAAACCGTAGGCACCGTTGAGGGGCAAATTCGACTTATGGACAAAATGTTTAATACTTGTCTCGACTTTGTCTCTTTTCTTTTTATTATTTCGTTGATGTTACTCTTTCCATTTATCGACACGAATTCACATATAATTATCTTATTTCTTTGGTGTTACTATACACAAAATATTCCAACATCAATTTTAGATTTACTATTATGCATGACATTTTGTGTCATATGATTTGTAGCTAGCATTCTCAATCAAATGATATAACCGGCACAAATGCCATCAATTAGAGAACTCTTCCAAAATCATTGAAGCCAATATGCGTCCTTCTAACTTTATTTGAAAGCACTAATTTCTTTCAATTCTCAAAGTTGTATTAAGGATTTTCAGAAAATAACTACACCCTCAATAGTAAATATGTTTACTAGTAGATTTTGAATCCTTGCATTGGATATCCAGTTTTCAACATCATGCGCATATAAATATTATCAATGCATTCACTAAAGTGAATTTTATCATTTCAAATATTTTTGAATATAATAATATTCTAATTTGAAGAAAGTAACGACAACTCCCCACAAATCTTGGGTTGCATTCGAACTTTAATTTAGTGTATTTTTTAAACAAAATTCATACACCCTCAATACCAGGTTAGGCTGAAACTTAGAGTTCATCAACTCTTTTAAAGATCGATCATGTTTTTAATTATATTTATCCACTAGATAAATAATATTATTCCACTTCTAGTCAACATATAAATGACTAGGATGTTGTCTTATAAAAGTCTATCTACTTCAACATCTAAGACAATCAAAAAAATGGAAAATCCATTTTTCTCATTTTCAAAGTGTTTTTAAACACGTCTATATCCTCAAGAAATTTGTCTTCTTTTGAATAAGCCATATACATTATCAAACAAAATCACTTGAATTGAGATAATTCTCTTTAACTCTGCCATGGATTCAATAGTTGATCTCTTCTGATGTATCAACCAAGACCAAGTAATTTTATTATTTTCGTCTTTCATGGCTTCACCAACAGGAACTTATCCTTGAGCCATAAGTTGAAAATTGAAAACCCAACTTGACAATGGTTTCCATCTACCTTAGAGTCCATTCGATACTAAGTCGTGTCCAATGCTTTGGTGTCTATTAGTGCACCACAGACAACATATAAGCACCCTTTCGCATTTGAGAACAAAACCAATGCTTCCCTAGCACAGAGTAAAATAGGCTTATTTATTATTCTCTATCAAAGACAACGACTTATGAATTCAACCAACTTCTAGATTTGTAGAAAGACATTTATATATTTCACAAATATTATATATTCTGGATATTGGCAGTTAAGGAAATTTTAAAATGAATGAACACAATTTTTCATTCTAACTCAACACAAATTCTCAAACCATTTCGTGTAAAATAATTCAGCATATAAATGCAAAATATACTTTAGTATTTGTAAAGCCGGATCTGGAACCTTCATATGATACAAAATAGGGAAATCTTGATCCAATGGTGGTAGATGCTCCAGGTTTATTCATCTAACGGCTGATACTGAGTATTGTTATAACAAAAACGTGTGATGAGAATGCATTTTGGGCTCGGGTTTTTAAGCCCTAAGATCAGAGTCCACAGCTTGAATGTTGGGCCTTATAGTACTGGATTCTTCATCTGGGCCGCAACTTGACTGGGCCAATTATCAACAAATTCTTCCCCTTAATTGGTGCAGTCAGCATCCTCATTTGATTTCCTGTAAAAATACAAAGAAGCAGTATCAAATTCAACAATATTAAGTAATCTAAGTGCATCTTTAAATTTAGCTAGAGGGATCACTTTGGTTCCAGCATCTGCTGGGTTAAGTTGAGTAGGAATTTTTTACAAGTTTCACAAAGTATTTATCAATAATATCTCTTATAAAATGAAATTTCACATCAATATGTTTTGATCTGTTGTGAAACACAGGATTTTTGCTGAGATATAAAGCACTTTGACTATCAGTGCAAATCTCAACTTCAGACTCATTTAAGCAACCAGTTTCATTAAGTAATCCCTTTAACCAAATGCATTCTTTCACTGCATCTGTTGCAGGAATATATTCTGCCTCAGTTGAAGAAAGAGCAACTAGTTTCTGCCGTTATGCTTTCCAACTGATGCAGGAATCATTTAAAGTAAAAAAGTAGGCTGAAGTAGATTTTCTATTATCAATATTTGCAGCAAAATCAGAATCTACAAAGCCTTTAAGTTTAAAATGATTTTCAGATTTAGAATACATAAGACTCAAGTTTAAAGTTCCTTCCCGATACTTCAGTAATGATTTTAGAGCTTCCCAGTGTGGTTTACCTGTGTTGCCATAAATTTACTTAAGACACTCACAGAAAAGGCAATATCTGGTCTAATTGAGACCATTAGATATATTAGAGACTCAACTGCATTAGAGTAAGGCACATTATGCATTATGTGCTCCTCCTCTGCAGTTTTTGGACATTGTTCACTAGATAATTTGAAATAACTGGGTAGAGGAAGTGAAACAGGTTTTGAATATAAAAGATAGAATTTTTTCAAAATTTTTTCAATGTAATTCTTTTAATTCAAAAATAGTTTGCCTTCATTTCTGTTTCTAAAAAGATCAATTTCAAGAATCTTTCTGGCTGGGCCAAGGTCTTTCATTTCAAATTCAGTTTTCAAATTTTGTTTTAAGACAGGAAATGTCACACAGATTTCTACCTGCAATTAACATATCATCTACATACAATAACAAATACATGGAATCAGATTTATCAATTTTGAAGTAGAAACAGGGATCATATTGGCTTTTCTGGAAGTTTGAACTTTGAATATAAGTATCAAACCTCTTGTACCACTGTCTAGGTGCCTGCTTCAGTCCATAAAGAGATTTCTGAAGTAGACACACTAGATCAGTCTTATTTTTCTTTTCAAAACCTTTTGGTTGAGTCATGTAAATATTTCATCAAGCAAATCATACAAAAAAAGCAATTTTGACATCCATTTGTTCAAGTTCTAAATTATTTTGAACAACTAAAGCAAATAATATTCTAATGGATGTATATTTTACAACAGGGGAAAATATTTCTATATAATCTATTCCTTCCTTTTGAGAATACCCTTTTGCAACTAACCTGACCTTATATCTGGGTTTACCCTAGCCCCTTCAGAATCCCCATCATTTGTTTTAGAAATCCACTTACAATCAATTAGTTTCTTATCAGGAGGTTTTTCAACTAAGGTCCAGGTTTGATTTTTGATTAAGGAATTCATTTCTTCTTCCATGGCTGCAAGCCATAGGTGTTTTATCTTTAGATTCTATTGCTTCTTCAAATGAGCAAAGTTCAGAATCTAAAGTATCAGATAAAGTGGAAGCTGAAAATATTCAAAGTCATATAATCTAGCTGGGGGTCTAATAGTCCTTCTAATTCTGTCCCTAGCTAATTGGTAATCATAAAGATCAGTCTCATTCTTATCATTATCAGAAGGCAAGGCGGGTGAAGTGGGTGCAGAAGTGTTAGCAGGAATATGTTGGGGTGCTCAGACTAAAAAAGAGTATCATCAAAGCTCACTTCAATTATAACAAAATCCTTTTCATAAAGTGGATTTTCATATTTTTCAAATTTGCAAGGAAAAATATTTTCATTAAAGACAACTGATTTGCTCAAAATTACTTTAAAACCTTTCTACTCTTTAACCCACAATCTGTAGCCCTTTACCCCTTCCCCATAGCCAATAAAAACACATTTTAAAGACCTAGGATCTAGTTTAGATTGAGACTGATGTGCATAAGCTACACAGCCAAAAATTTTAAGAAAAGAGTAGTTAGGAACTATACCATTCCAGATAAGGTCTGGAATGTCATAGTTCACTGTACTTGAATGACATTTGCTTATTAAAAATGATGCAGTTTTAACTGCTTCCCAAAAAAAAAAAAAAATTGGCAAATTAGATTGGATTAACATGCACCTTGTTCTTTCCAACAAGGTCATGTTCATCCTTTCAGCAACCCCATTTTGCTGTGGACTTTATGGAACAGTCCTATGTCTGAGAATACCTTGGTGTTTGGAAAAATCATCAAATTCAAAATTGCAGAACTCTAAATGATTATCAGTTCTGATTATTTTGACCCTTTTTATTTTTCAAATTTTCAACCAAGGTAATCCAGTTTTTGAAAACGGAGATGGTTTGGTCTTTGGATTTCAAAAAATGAACCCAAGACTTTCTGGAATAGTCATCAACAATAAGTAAAAAATATTTATATCCAAAAACAGTACACATAGGAGCACGACCCCACAGGTCTGCATGCAAATATTCAAGAATGTCGTTAGATTTATGTGTCCCTTTACCAAAAGATGAGATTTTTTGTTTTCCTAAAGTACATTCTTCAGAAAATGGAAGTTTTTGTAAACTGTCTTTACCAAACACACCACTTTTCTCTAATATTTTTAGTCCCTTTTCTCCTATATGACCTAATCTTTTATGCCAAAGTTCAGACAAGTCATTATTAAAATTTTCAACAGTGAAAGAAGTAGGAGAATAGGTCCGCACAGAGAGTGTATAAATTCCATTAGACTTGGCTACACTAGCAATCAACAAGTTATTTCTCAAAATCTTTGTGTATCCATTACTGACTCTAATATCATAACCTTCATCATCTAGGATTCCTAAGGAGATTAAATTTCTTCTCAAATCAGGGACATACCTTGTTTGATTTAAGGTCATAGTATTATTATCACAAAGTTTTAATACCACTGTCCCAACCCCCTTAATATCACAAGATACATCATTGCTTAGTTTCACAGAACCAAAAGCATGCAAAGAAAAGTTATAAAACAAATCTCTATAAGGGCACATATGAAAAGCACAGCCAGAGTCAAGAATCCATTCATCTTTCATTTTTGAAGAAGTGGTTACATAGACAACTCCACTATTATTCTGTATATCAACAGTTTCTTGTTGATTATTTTTACTATCCCTTATTTTCTTAAAGAAATTATTAACTAAATCACCCATCTTTCCATAGTAATAACATTTTCTAGTATCATCCAACTTCTTATCAATATTCCTTTTGTTCTCAAGCCTGTTATGATTATTTCTTTTATTATCAAATCTGTTATGATCCTTTCTTTTGTCTCTAGGTTTATTAGGCATATTTCTTATTCTGGTATTCTTTATTTTGCCTAAAATTATTCTTATTATAGGTCCAGGTTTTATTTTTTCCTTTTGATGTTGTGGATTCTACATTATAGGCCTCCTTATATTCTGATTTAGATTCAAGTTCTTTATTCTTAAGGGATGTATGAATTATTTCAACTGTTAATTTTTTACCACCATATTCTACAGCATTCCTAAGGTCTTTCTATTTTTCTCCCGTACCATTTAATAAATAGGCAACTTTTTTATCTTCAGAAAGTTTTTCACCAGCATTTATAAAGTCTTGAATTAATCTATTAAATCTATCCATGTTTTCTTCTGCATCTAAAGACGGATCAAATTTGAAGTTGAAAAATTGTTTCCACAAAAAACATTTATTTGGAAGAGAAACTGTAAGGAAAAGTTCTTCTAGCTTATCCCATAGATCTGCAGCTGTTTTAGTATCACCTACTTTTCTAATCATAGCATCAAAAAGGTGAAGAAATAGAGTGCTCCAAGCTAATTCATCTAATTCAGTTCTTTTTTCTTCAGTTAAGTCTACAGGCCAGGTTTCATCAATAGCTTTAGCACATTTTAATTGAAGTAAAAGGCTTTAATTTTTTGACGTCATAAACTAAAATCCCCTTTCCCGTTCCAAATTTCAACTTCAACTTTTGCAATAGTCATTTTAAAGAAAGTTTAGAAGAAAAATTAAAAATTAAAAAGACCAAGAAACCAAGTAATTCAGCACAAATATTGTAGTGAAATACAAAATTAAAGATCACAGATATCAATTTACACAGAGTGGTCACAGTACAAACAAATACCAACAATAGCTTGCAAGATATACAGAAACACAAAGTACAGCTAAAAAATTCTACGAGTACAAGAAAGAATATCTTTCTTTTTCCTCAACCCTACTTAGGTCGGCCCTAAACTTCCTTAGATTCCCAGATTCTCTGAAGGAATCCTGGACAAAGGAAAGTAAAGGGGTCCAAGAAGGGCTTCAACCGAAGAATCAAGAAAGAAATTAAGAGAAGGGTTCAAGAAACCCTAGAAATTAAAAGATTTCACCTGTTGATGAGAAAAGATTATACGCAATAAAGTTCCTTTCAGGAATATTCCAGCAAAAGTAGATCCAGTAGCAGATCTTTCAGATCCAAGTGTAAAACATCAGAGAACCAACAGATCCGTAAGTCAAATTTACAGATCTTTGGGAAAATTCAAGTGTATCATAAAATTTCAACCCTGAGTTTCCAGATCTAGGATTTTTGTTAAAGTTTTTTTTTACAGTTTTTGAAAGTACAACTTCAAGATCCCCAAAAAACTCAAATTTTCTTTCGAGTATCAAAAATCCTTAAGGCTCTGATACCATTGTAAAGGAATTAAGCACAGAATCTCAACAAAAACACAAAGTTTATTTGAAGATATCAAAGTTTACAAAACACACTAAAAATGTTTTTCACAAAATCAGTAAAATTACAGAATATAGAAAAATTCAAATTGTTTACAGACAAACTGTGTATGAAAACTCTCTCACAAACAACTAATATACAACCCACAAGATGTTCTCTCTTTCAGTACACAAAGTATTACAAAGGGAAGAAAAAATCATAAAGAATTCTTCCAAAACAGAGAGAATCAGAGAAGAGAGATCAAAAATTGCCTTGGAGAAGACAAAGGAAGAGAGAAAATATCAGAGTATAATCCAAATCAAAAGCCGGATCTGGTACCTTCATATGATACTAAATAGGCAATCTTGATCCAATGGTGGTAGATGCTCCAGGTTGATTCATCTTACGGCTGATACTGAGTATTGTTATAACAAAAACGTGTTATGAGAATACGTTTTGGGCTCGAGTTTTTGGACCACAACTTGACTGGGCCAATTATCAATAGTATTCGCATACTAATTATATGACGCACAAACTTTTAATGAGAACATAAAATAAATGTCCTTGTCACCAATATGGATATAATCAACTTAGTGCTTGGAGATTATAATTGCATAATTAATAATGCAAACTGTTTGTACAAAAACCCAAGAATGCAAATATTAATCTCAATGTCAGCAAAATATATTTATTAATTTAAACACAATAAATTCATTTAGCATGTGAGTAATTATAGTGGGGACTGAATATAAAAAGTAGAACAGGTTATGTCTTAAGATTGTTGGATAAAATTGGTGCATAAATATATTCTTTTAACAAAAAAATATGTGCCTGGAAAGACGATTAAATAACGACTTACAATTACAAATTATCGAATAATTTTTGACTTAACAAAATCATAATACTCACATATAGTTTCGACTTACTTCAATATTGAAATTAGGAGGAGAAAAAATGAAGCGAGGTATGCGAATGCAAATCTCCTTAAGATGGATTTCGCACCATGCAGTATTGGTGCTAACAAGATCAAATTAGCTTCTATCTCCCAAGATACAACGCTTCTTCCAAAATTAATATAACATGGCATTACTTTTACTTGGAGATCCAACGCTTGACTATACTCTTCAAGAATGGAATAGACATCCAATAATAAATATTGAATACGAAACTCAAAAAAGTTAATTTAAAACATTATATTATACCTTTTCATTTTTAATGTCTAGATTGCACCTGTTCAAAAGGTAATGACTTTTCATATTTCAATTTTTTGAATAGTCATATGCAATCATAAACATCATGACTTTTCAATATGAAACTTTATATTTGAAAAGTTGTGACCAACAATTGAAACAATTGGAGACTTTTCCAATTCACACTATAAATAATTTGACCAATTATTCCAACAATCTCCCACATGAATGGAAGAATTCGACTCGGAACAAGGAAGATGAAGATGAAGAAGAGTATAATTTGGATAACATATCAAGATAGGTAGCTTTCACTTTTGTCCCTTCCATAGTAAGAATCTATCGAACTCACTTGGCTAATCAGTGAACACAACGTTTTGAACTGTTAGTCGTTGTAGTGAGTCCAGACAATAGACCAAACACATCATCTCTCATATCAAACTCAGTTCTCTATTGTGTTCATTATTTCAGCCTTGAACAACTTGGGTTCTACGAGTGCTTTTAGAGAATTCGCCTAAGTAAAATTCTCAAAGAACAGACCACATTCACACTAACATAGGTGATATTCTATAAAGAGTATCATACAATACCCCACTTGTACTAATTACAAGATATAATTATCATTAAAAGCAAAGCTTATCCTTAACTTTCTTTGTAGGCAGGACTTTTGCACCACAGATGTAGAAGGAGTAAAAACTCTGAAGTGTTTCTCATCGAGTCAATCATAACTAGTTTTCCTAATGAACATAATCCGTGAGATCTTAAGTCGCTAGGTTAGATTTCCATTAAGCGACCCATTAGTTTAGGTTTTACATCCATTCTCTCGATGCGCAATCTACTCTCAAAATAACCCATTTATAAACAGAACCACTACGTTATCTGATAAAACAATCAGCATTGTTCCATTTGAGAGTAACTGTCGAATGATATTATATTTACAACATAGATTTGAGATTTACTGTTATACACGACATTTTGTGCCATATGATTTGTAGCTAGCATTCTCAATCAAATGATATTATTGGCACAAATGCCATCAATTAGGAAACTCTTCCAAAATCATTTAAGTCATTATGCTTCCTTCTAAATTTATTTGAAAGCACTAATTTCTTTCACTTCTCAAAGTTGTATCATGGATTTTCACAAAATAACTACACACTCAATTGTAAAATATACTTGGTAGTAGATTTTGAATCCTTGCATTGGATATCCAATTTTCAACATCATGCGCATATTAATTTTATCAATGCATTCACTAAAGTGCAGTTTATCATTTCAAATATTTTCGAATATCATAATATTACAATTTGAAGAAAGTAACAACGACCCCTTTTATAACCCACTTTTAAGTTTGTCAAGTCAATTATTTTTTCAAGTCAATATTTATTTGACCAATTTTTCCAAAGTTGGTACTAATTTAAATTAGTAGAAATTTTTGGGGACCATTTAAATTTTATTATAAGATGATGTTTAACTTATTATTATCACTTATTATTGAAGGACCAAGCATGCAATTCTAATCAAACTTAATTGTCTTTAATTTGGGAGACAAAATCAAACCAAACACAACTCACACACAAACCAAACACATATACACAAACAGAGATTGAGAGAGAGGACATCCGAGAGAGAGAGAGAGAGGAATCGGTAAAATAAATAAATAATTAAATAAATAAAAAAGAGAAATCAGTGGAGAAGGAGAAACCTGAACCTGCCCTCATGTTGTACTTCAAAGCATTCTTCATCTTTAAGAGGTAATGCAAGACCCATATATTTGAGATGTGGTTTTAATTTTAGGTTTTGCTTATTGAGCTAAGTGCTAGATTTTCGGATAGATTTATAGTTGATTTGAAGATATTAAACTAAATACTTAAGTTTAGTTGAGGATATTGTGGTTACATTCTATGGTTTGCATATATAATGGATTAAGTTCAAGATTGGAGTATGATTAAGTTATTGGAGCCAATGTTAACCTATTTCATGTTTAAATACTTAGTTTGGAGAAGTTTATTTGGAGTTTAAGTTACCCATGCAATTAAGTTCAAGTTTTAGTCTATTACTAGTTTCTTTAGAAAGGGGTTTTGGTGTTATTGTACATTTATTTGAAGAATTGGTTAATTGAAGAATAGATTAGCGATAATGAGATTATATTTCACAAAAGAGAAGTTGGTTAGCTATAATGTTGGAAGTATATGAGATTTGTGAAATGTTATAGGATGTTATTTTATTTGGACATCTACACTATAATTGTGATTAGTTGAGTTGATCTAAACTCCCATCTATATTTTAAGACGTGACATTGAGATGGGAAAAGCTTGCCAGACGACCTAGCTACCATTCCTAACTATGTGAGTGGAAAACTTAATTTTTCAGAAAATAAATATTTTATTTATTTATTTCAATTCCAAGGTTTGTTTGAAATATTTGTCTATTGCAATTCTTATAGTAAATTCTATAAGTGGCAAGGTTGCTTATTTCAGCTGGTTGATTTATACAACATGATTTTTTAGCTTTTGGGGTTGCTCTGCGCGCGTATAACCAGATTATCAGACTATTAGACTCAGTTTATCAGTTATCAGATTATCAAACTCAGTTTATTAGTTATCAGATTTGAATGACATTGTCTTGTACATGAGATTACTCTGTACATGAACAAGGTTGATCATTGGGTACATTTTGGTGTGACTTTTAGTATTACTTCACTTATTCAGATTTCAGATAATAGACTTTAGTTTATTAGATATCAAATAACAAAATTCAGTTTATCTAGTTTACAGAATAAAGAATTTAGCTTATATTATGAAGAAATGATAGTTGTTATGATTTTTATTGATATGAGATTACTTAATAGCTTTATCTTGACTTACATCATTTATAATTAAGAATGAATAATTTTATGATTCTAGACGTTCAATAATGAAGGTAAATATCAGAATTTAAATTTCTGTAAAGTTATAATCGAGTAAATAAGATTTACAGAATATATATATAAATGAGAAAAGTATACTTATTTTTGAACTCTCCACTCACTGTGTTTGTAAACTCATATTTTATCATTTTTTTTACTTTAGGATGCATTGTGTTTCGAGCAGCCTTTTGGAAGACACTGTAGTGAACAGAACCAGAGCCACGTAACCTAGTAGTTGTATGATTCCATTCATTAAACAAGTCCTTGTTATCCATGGGTCACATGACGAGTATTTTGTATATGTTTTTTTGCATCACATGTGACGTTTCATAGTTGATGGGCTTGTCGCCCTTTTGATGGATTCATACATATTCTGGTTATTTTTGTAAATTATACTAAACAGGTCGCTGCATTTTAATTTGTTTATGCATATTTTGGGACAACTAGTTTCCAATTGATATTATATATATGTTTTGCTTGGGAGTTTATTGTTTTTCAGGTTGGTTTAGTCAAAGTTATAAGGAAAATTTGTCAATTTTTTTTTTAAAAAAATTCTTATGGTCAGAAACAAGTCATATTGCCTTGGTGGTAGATCTGGTGTCTAGCTGGCATCCATCATCGACACACGTCACGTCTCGAGTCCACTAGGGTGATTCGGGACGGGTCGTGACAATTAGTATCAGAGCTTGGTCATAGGTCTAGAGGCTTGCATTGCATACACCATAAACTTGTTGTAAACCATGTTATATTTCATATAGGTCATGGCTCGTGGTGGAAAAACATACATACTTCCAAGTGGAGTGCCTCAAACTCATAATGCTCCTGATAGAGGAGATAATAAAGAAACTTGAAGAGTTGAGGAGTCAGTTCATCAGACTACTCAGAATCTAGGATCGAGAAATGAGGTTGAGAATGATCCTTATGCTGAGAGATTTATCACTACTCTTTATACTTTATTGCAAAGGCGGCAAGACACAGATAAATACAATATTGAGCGAGTAACGAATTTGGGAGCAAAGGTTTTCAATGGTAAGGGTGATCCCGCAGATGCAGATAATTAAGAGTTTTTAATGTCATGGAGTGTCCTGATGAAAAAAATTACACTTCATTATGTTCTTGTCAGAAAGAGCATATGATTGGTGGTTGACGATTCAGAGCCAATATACAAATCCTAATGTTATTAAATGGGAAGTCTTCAAGAGTGCCTTCAATAAATTCTACTACCCTTAAGCTTACAAGAAGAATTTTTGTGTTTAGTACAGGGGTCCATGACAGTTGCTGACTATCAGAAAAAGTTCGAGAACCTATCCAAATATGCTACGATTTTGATAGCTGATGAAAATGATAAGTGCAGATGGTTTGAGGAGAGAGAATAAAACAGCAGTGACATCTTCTGATCATAGGGACTTTGGCAAACTAGTGGAAGCTGCTTTAAGGGTTGAGCAATATATTTCAGAATCAAGGGGTCACAGGGATCAGACTGCAGTCAGAGACACAAGGGTACAGCCAAGGACAGGGACTTCTAGAGGCACATCATCTAAGAAAAATAGACATGGATTCTGGCCTGGTGTGGCCAATGCAGCTAGTTTCAAGAGTAAAACTAAAGGGAGTCAGGGTCTGGCAGTTCAGCAGCTAACACATCATCGCCCTCATACTCAGAGTTCTTCTCAGAGACCAGCTATTTCTACACCAAGTGGGAGTTCCAGTCATACTAGATTTCCACAATGTCAGTTGAGTGGAAGATTCCATCCAGGAGAGTGCCTCAAAGGAGCTAGTGTGTGTTACCAGTGCGGCCTAGTCCAGCATATGAAGAAGGACTGTCCAAATCAATCTCAGGGGAGTGTTGTACATCTGTCAAATGTCATTGGTACTAGACAGATCTAGGATCAGGGTCCTTTAACAAGTAAGGCAGGTGCATCTAGTGGAGCACAGACGAATGTTTCTAGCAGTGGTGGTTCTGGATCAAAGAGCCAAGTAGGACGTCCCAAGTCTCAGGGGATGACTCGGAAGGATGCCAAGGAGTCACCAGATGTAGTCGTGGGTATGTTATCTATTTTTGGTAAAAATGGTCGTTCACTGTTTTTGGATTTCTCAGCAACAAATCATGCTTCAGTTGACTGTTTTAGCAAAGAAGTTGTATTTAGAAAGTCAGGAGAACCTGAAATTTATATTTATGGTGAGCGAAGAATTTTGCCTTCTTGTGTAATATATGCACTTGATGCCAGGAGATTTATTAGAAAGGGGTGTCATGCATATCTAGCCCATGTGATTGATGCTCAAATCAATAAGTTGAGGCTTGAAGATTTTCTGTTGTGAGAGAATTTCAGGATGTGTTTCCAGAAGATCTTCCAAGGCTACCACCAGATAGGTGTAGCGACCTAAAATTTTTCGTGACTTATTTAAATATTATTTATCTTTAAAAACATGTTGCTACGACTTTACCCATTTATTTTTAAAACTAGTGTGTGTCTAGCCATTTTAAGTGAAATTAAAATCATTTAAAAATGTTAGTCCAATTCCGATTTCAATTTAAAAATGTCCCAATGTCATTATCTATTTTATGTTCAAACTTCCAATTCTAGCTAAATCTCCAATTTTAAATTATTTTAAAAATCTCAAATTATTATTTTCCTAGTTCAAAATTTTCAAATTCTAATATCTTGTCCAATTTAAACTAATTTAATTTCTCTTGAATCCCAATTTAGAAACGACCATTCACCTAGTCATCTATTCCCCACATTTCTTTTTCCACTTTACAACAAATTCTTATTTTCCAAAATTTTACCTCCCCACACGTCCATACCAGTTCTACAATCCTTAACTCTCTCCCTCACCTCACCTCCCTCAATCAAATTCCATTCTTGCATGTTTCCTATAATTTTTCCCAATTTTATAATTTCTCAATTTAAGTCAATCAAATTCAATATTTCTCTCCTACTTAAATTGTGTTCCCTCTTACATAATTAATTTGCAAAACTCATTCAAATTGACAACTCCATTCAATCACATTTCTTAACAAGTTCTATATTTCCCATGATCACTCCTTAATTCCAATTATTACTACAATCTTCCACTTCACATTTTCTTTTCTTTCTTCCTATAAATTTTCCTCTTCCAAGTATCAAGCTCTACACATTCATGGATGATTGTTAATTCCCCAAAAATTCCTCCCCAACTTCCATTTTTCATATTAAGCACATTTTTCTTGCCCAATTATTACTACAATCTTCCACTTCACATTTTCTTTTCTTTCTTCCTATAAATTTTCCTCTTCTAAGTATCAAGCTCTACACATTCATGGATGATTGTTAATTCCCCAAAAATTCCTCCCCAACTTCCATTTTTCATATTAAGCACATTTTTCTTCCCCATCACCTTCCCTCAATCCATGTCATCTCCCCTTGTATAATTGAATCAATTGTTCAAATTTTCCCTTGAATCCCTCCCAATTATTGATTTAATTAGCTTACCAAAATTTGTATCAAAACCAGCCTATAACTCACTATTCACACCACCGAGCCCCTACCCACTGCCACAATTCAGAACCTTAGCCAAACCACATTTTTGCAAACCATCTTCACGCACCAACTCCAAATCATTGCTGTTAAACACCGCAATCAACCATCACCACCAACCTCCACAGCCAACCAGCATCACCAATGGCAAAACCAAATCAGCCACTGCCATAGCCAAGCAACCACAATTCCAATCCACCATTTCACCATCATTTGAATCATCATCATTATCACCTCCACCACCGCCATGTTCAACCACATCACCACTGCCACTACCCATACAGGCCGACCTCCAAACTCACTTCCTTGAACACTAATCAAACTAACTACTAAACCAAGTCCTCAATTCATCGCACGAAACCACCGTCATCACATCCAAGATTGAGCAATTCCACCACAACACCACCATATTTTAAAGTCTTTTTAATTTTGTCCATATTGATTTAAAAATGATATCTACATATTTACAAATCCCAACTATGTTTGATTTTTAATTAAATCCCTAAACTTTTAAAACTCTTTTGTTTCAAAAATATTTGATTTCCAAATACCACTTTAAGGTTTATTTATTATTGGCTAGATGAGACGCTTGGACATTTAGAAGAACAACGTTAACTTTCTTGCTCAACTTTCAGACTCGTGATTTGAGGTAGACTCGCCCCCACTAATTAGTTTAAATTATAATTGCATGTCTTATGTGAAATTACATGATTTACATGCTTTGATGCATGAGACAAGAAAAGAATATCTCTTATGAGATAAGATGAGAAATGATGATGTTATGCATAACTTATGTGCCTTAAGTGCACGAGAGGAGATTACCTACACCCTATGATTTTAACAGCCTTGATTTTGAAAATACAAGAGCCCAAGAATATGATGATGATGTCACTATATGATTTGCATACGTTCGTGTTCAATTATTCTGTAAATTAATTATTGACGATGAGTCTACTGAGTATTTTTTTCGAAATACTCATTCCATTATTTTAACAGTTTTTGCAGATCTCGGAGTTGACGGCGAATGAAATGACAGTGGTGGCAAATCAAAAATAATGTTAATTTTTCTTTTAAGTCAAGTTTCATAAATGTCGTCAATTTAATTATTTATCTTTACTTTACTTTAAAACTTAAGATTTAATTTTTATGAATTGTTTTAATTAAATTGATTAAAATTTAGTTTTCGCTTTAGCTTTTAAACAATGGATGTGATGTTTTATAAATTCATTTCTTCCGCAAAAACGTTGTTTCAAAAGTTTCAAATAATAAATATGATGTTTGAAATTTTAATTATTTCAGCAATAAAATCATATTAAAAGGATGAAGTGCCGTCCCGGGCTCCGCGGAATTCGGGGCATTACAATAGGGATATTGAGTTTACTATTGACTTAATTCCGGGGACAGCTCCTATCTCTCGGGCACCGTATAGAAAGACTCCAATGGAGTTGAAAGAGTTGAAAGTGCAGTTGCAAGAATTAGTTGATAAGAGTTTCATTAGGCCTAGTACATCTCCATGGGGAGCACCAGTCTTATTTGTGAAAAAGAAAGATGGCACAATGAGATTATGTATTAACTACAGACAGTTGAACAAAGTGACAATCTATAAAAAGTATCATTTGCCCCGTATTGATGATTTGTTTGATCAACTTCGAGGTTCCATTGTATTCTCTAAGATTGACTTGCGTTGGGGTATCATCAGCTCAAGATCAGAGATTCTGATGTACCGAAGACTGCTTTCAGGTCTCAATATGGCCATTATGAGTTTCTTGTGACGCCATTTGGGTTAACTAATGCCCCAAAAGAGTTTATGTATTTGATGAATAGAGTATTTCAACCATATTTGGAAAGATTTGTGATTGTCTTCATTGATAGTATATTAATTTATTCTCGTAGTCGCGAAGAGCATGCTGAGCACCTAAAGATCATTTTGCAAATTTTACGAGATAAGCAGTTGTATGCTAAGTTTAGAAAATGAGAATTTTGGCTAGACAAAGTGGTATTCTTGGGTCATGTTATCTCGGCTGAAGGCATTTACGTAGATCCAGTCAAGACTGAAGCAGTGATGAACTGGGAGCGGCCTACAAATGTGAGAAGTACGGAGTTTTCTAGGGGCTAGCAGGTTACTACCGTCGATTTGTAGAGGGTTTCTCAAAAATTGCTCTTCCTTTGACTAGTTTGACTCGAAAGAACTCTAAATTCGTGTGGACTGAAGATTATGAGAAGAGTTTTCAAGAGTTGAAGAAAAGATTAGTTTCTACACCAATACTCACTCTTCCATCTCCAGGTGAAGAGTTTGTGATTTATGGTTACACTTCAAGCCAGAGCCTAGGTTGTGTTCTGATGCAGAATGGAAAAGTTATAGGTTATGCTTTATGATAATTGAAGAAGCATAAGTTAAACTACCCAACACATGACTTAGAGTTGGCTGTAGTGGTTTTTACATTGAAGATTTGGAAGCATTATTTATATGGTAAAAAATGTTAGATATTCACGGATCACAAAAGCTTGAAGTATATCTTTGATAAAAAAGAATTGAATTTGAGACAGAGGCGGTGGTTAGAACTTATCAAAGATTATGATTGCAAAATTGATTACCATCAAGGGAAAGCTAATGTTGTTGCAGATGCTTTGATTCGGAAGGTAAGTAACCATTCCAACGAATCCATGGGGATGTGTACTGATCTAATTGGTGAATTCAAAACCTTACATGCTCAGTTATCCACAACTCCTACCAGGGCACTCCTAGCTCACTTTCAAGTGAGGCCTGCTCTAATAAACAAAGTTAGAGAAGCTCAATTTCAGGATTTGACATTGAAAATTTTGGAAGCAGAAGTCACTGTTGGATTGTGAACAAATTATGAAATCAGAGACTGTGCATTATTTATGGGAAATAGGTTATGTTTCTGATATTCCTTAATTGAAGAAAGATATCTTAGAAGAGACGCACAGTTCAGGTTATGTTATGCATCGAGGTTGAACTAAAATGTATCATGACTTGAAGGAGCATTATTGGTGGCGTGGTATGAAAAGAGAAGTCGGTGAGTTTGTATCTGTATGTCTTATCTGCCAACAAGTGAAACCCGTTCGCCAGAAAATAATTGGACTTCTTCAGCCACTGCCTATTCTTGAATGGAAATGGGAGCATGTTACTATGTATTTCTTATTTTGGTCTTCCTCACACTCAAAATGGACATGATGGTGTTTGGGTGATTGTGGATCGTTTGACCAAAACTGCAAGATTCTTGCCAATCAAAGCTACTTTTTCCTTAAATAAAATAGCAAAATCATATGTGGATGAGATAGTCAGTTTGTACGGGACTCCAGTATCCATTATGTCTGCTAGGGATCCTAGATTTACTTCTACGTTTTGGCCTAGTCTACAGAGTGCTCTGGGTACTAAGCTTCATTTCAGTACAGCTTTTCACCCACTAATGGATGGTCAATCAGAGAGAACTATACGGACTTTAGAGGATATTTTGCGAGCTTGTGTTCTGGAATTCAAAGACAGTTGGGATGCTCATATACATTTAATGGAGTTTGCCTATAATAACAGTTTTCAGTGGAGCATAGAGATGACTCAATTTGAAGCCCTTTACAGTAGAAGATGTAGAACACTAGTTGTTGGGATGAAGTTGGTGAGAGAAAATTATTAGGCCCTGAAATCTTCCAGATTGCAATAGAACAAGTGAAAGTGATTAAAGAGATGTTAAAAGCAGCACAAGACAGGCAAATAAGTTATGCAGAAAGATGCAGGAAAGATCTTGAATTTGCAGTTGGAGATAGAGTTTTCCTTAAATTGTCTCCTTGGAAAGGTGTGTTGAGATTTGGCAAGCGAGGAAAATTGAGTCCGAGATATATTGAACCTTATGAGATTGTTGAATGAATTGGTCCAGTGGCTTATCGTTTAGCATTGCTAGCTGAGTTATCTAGGATTCATGATGTATTCCAAGTTTCAATGCTTCGCAAGTACATTCCTGATCCATCTCATATTAGAATCTAACTTACGAGGAGGACCTAGAAGGGACACTTGAACGGAAAGAACAAATTGAGCACAACAAGATTATTCCATTAGTTAAAGTTCTTTGGAAGAATCACCCAATAGATGAAGCTATGTAGAAAAATGAAGATCAAATCCGAGCAAAGTATCCTAACCTTTTTAGAAGGTAGACGATTGAATTTCGAGGATGAAATTTTTTAAGAAGGTAAGATTGTTATAACCCACTTTTAAGTTTGTCAAGTTAATAATTTAGTCAAGTCAACATTTATTTGACCAATTTTGTCCAAGTTGGTACTAATTTAAATTAGTAGAATTTTTGGGGGACCATTTAAATTTTATTTTAAGACGATGGTTTAACTTATTATTATCACTTATTATTGAAGGACCAAGCATGAAATTCTAATCAAACTTGATTTTCTTGATTTTGGAGACAAAATAACACCAAACACAACTCACACACACACACAAACCAAACACATATACACAAACAGAGATTGAGAGAGAGGACGTCCACGTGAGAGAGAGAGAGAGAGAGAGAGAGATGTTGATGTGATTCTTGTTGGGGAATCACGGGACCTCGCGGAAATTGTATAAACACTTGGAAAGTTCCAAATCCAGATTAATTGACGATAACAATATGACCCGACACTCACGACTCAAGAACCAAGGATGTATCAAATCCAAGACCCGTTAAGATGCGGAATGAAGAACCATAAAGGGGTAAACGCCACAAAGGTTGTCAAATCCTTTGATAAGTTCAAGGGGTTCAATCAAGAACGAAGAAGAATAGGGATAAACTCACCTAATTCAATCAATCTCATTAATCATAAAAAGTTGTAGTTTTACAATGACCAAGAAAACCTAATATAGTGCCAAATCGCGTCCAAAATAACCCTAGCTGCAAAATTCCAAAAATAAAACTCGGCGCAATTTTACGGCCGTGAATATCATTCTTACGGCCGTAATTGACCCTCGGGTCCAAAACTGTCCTAACTCTTTCGGCCGTGACAAGTGTTCTTACGGCCGTAAGTCACCTTCTGAATAAAAATTGCATAACTCCATTACGGCCGTTAAAATGATAGTTACGGCCGTGCGATAACAAAGTTACGGCCGTAACTCCAGGACTTACAGCCGTAAAAGGCCTTCTGCACTCTTTTCTCCTTGTTCTTTGATCCAAATGCGTTGTAACGGTTTTGGCTCATCTTCCAACTTGTCATGCATTGAAAATGGAGTCTTCGACCTTGCACTTGAATATTCATCCACCCAAGCTTGCATAAACCCCTGCATTGCTTGCCTGATCTTCTTAGTCCTCAGCCTCGTTATTGGTCCCACCGGTACATGCAACAGATCCTTACTCGTTGTGCCACTTATGCCACTCCGGTCCTCATCATTCCCTCCCTGTTGAAAAGGATTCGTCCTCGAATCATCACCTGCATCAAACAAGGAGAGATCAGTAACGTTGAAAGTAGCAGATATATTATACTCACCTGGGAGATCCAACTTATAAGCATTGTCATTGACTCTTTCAATGACTTGAAATGGCCCATCTCCTCTAGGCTGCAACTTAGATTTCCATTGTGTTGGAAATCGTTCCTTTCGCAAGTGAACCCACACCCAACCGCCTGGTTCAAAAATCACCTGCTTTCTGCCCTTATTCGCATGGGACGCATAGTGCTCATTCTCCCTTTCTATTTGTAGCCTGACCTTTTCATGGAGTGACTTCACAAGCTCGGCTTTCTTCTTGCCATCTAAATTGTTCCTGTCATCTACAGGCAAAGGAATTAGATCCATAGGGGTTAGCGGATTGAAACCATACACAATTTCAAACGGAGAGTAAGTAGTAGTAGAATGTATAGCCCTGTTATAAGCAAATTCCACAAATGGTAAACATTCCTCCCAACTCTTCAAATTTTTATTTATGACAACACGCAAGAGTTGTGTTAACGTCCTATTGACTACTTCTGACTGGCCATCCGTTTGAGGATGACATGTAGTGGAAAACAATAGTTTAGTACCCATTTTCCCCCACAGAACCTTCCAGAAGTAACTAAGGAATTTGACATCTCTGTCAGATAATATACTCCTAGGCACCCCATGTAGTCTGACAACTTTCCTAAAGAATAAGTCTGCTATGTTCATTGCATCATCAGTTTTATGGCAAGGAATGAAGTGTGCCATTTTACTAAACCTATCCACCACCACAAATATGGAATCCCGACCTTTGTTTGTCCTAGGCAATCCTAAAACAAAATCCATGGATATATCTACCCAAGGTTCACTAGGGACAGGTAAAGGGGTATACAAACCATGTGGCAAAACCTTAGACTTAGCCTGTTTACAAGTTATGCGTTTATCACAAATTTGGTGAACATCCTGTCTCATCCTAGGCCAATAAAAATTTTCCTTTAATGTTTCCAATGTTTTAAAAACACCAAAATGACCCATCAAACCACCACCGTGAGCTTCACGTACTAACAACTCACGCACAGAACAGTTAGGCACACACAATTTGTTTTCCTTAAACAAATAACCATCATGCCTGTAAAATTTATCAAATGATCCCTTTTCGCATGAGACATAAATAGTGGAGAAATCATGATCGTTAGCATACAAGTCTCGAACATATTCAAATCCTAACAATTTAGCATTCAATGAATTAAGGAGCACATACCTTCTTGACAACGCATCTGCAACTATATTTTCCTTACCGTGTTTGTATTGAATGACATAAGGAAAAGTCTCCACAAACTCCATCCATCGGGCATGTCTTTTGTTCAACTTACCTTGCCCCTTGAGGTGCTTTAATGACTCGTGATCCGTGTGGATGACAAATTCTTTTGGCCAGAGGTAATGCTGCCAAGTTTCCAATGCCCTGACAAGAGCATAAAGCTCCTTATCATACGTTGGATAGTTCAACGCCGCCCCGCTCAGCTTTTCACTGAAATAATCTATCGGCCTCTTTTCCTGCATAAGAACGGCTCCAATCCCTATTCTTGATGCATCACATTCAACCTCAAAAGTCTGGTTAAAATTAGGTAATGCTAAGACTGGTGCAGAACATAGCCTATCTTTAAGCAATTTGAAGGCATTTTCTTGTGCATCCCCCTAATGGAAACCCACACTCTTTTTAATTACCTCAATGAGTGGTGTGGCTATTGTACTGAAATCTTTCACAAACCTCCTATAAAAACTTGCTAACTCATGAAAACTCCTTACCTCAGTTACACTCTTAGGTGTGGGCCATTCTCTAATAGCTCGGATTTTTTCCTTGTCAACCTCAATACCATCCTTACTAACAACATAACCAAGGAATATGACCTTATCTATGCAAAAAGTACACTTTTTAAAGTTAGCAAACAATTTCTCAGTGCGTAAAACCTCAAGTAGCAACCTTAAATGATCAACATGCTCATCTACATTTTTACTATAAACTAAAATGACATCAAAATAAACGACCACAAATTTGCCAATGAAAGCCCGTAAGACATGGTTCATCAACCTCATGAATGTACTAGGTGCATTGGTGAGACCAAACGGAATAACTAACCATTCATAAAGCCCATATTTGGTCTTGAATGCAGTTTTCCATTCGTCCCCCTCTTTCATGCGTATTTGGTGATACCTACTTTTAAGGTCAATTTTACTAAAGACACATGAACCATATAATTCATCAAGCATGTCGTCTAACCTAGGTATAGGATGGCGATACTTTACCGTGATATTGTTGATATCTCTACAATCCACGCACATCCTTCAGGTTCCATCCTTCTTGGGCAGCAATAAGACCGGCACAGCACATGGGCTCATGCTTTCTCGAACATAGCCCTTACTCAACAACTCCTCGACTTGCCTTTGAAGCTCCCTTGTTTCTTCCTGATTGCTCCTATATGGAGGCCTATTTGGAATAACAGCACCTGGAACAAGATCAATCTGGTGCTCGATGCCTCGAATTGGTGGCAGCCCACTAGGTATGTCGTCTGGGAATACATCTTCAAAATCTTCAAATTCATGTAAAAGAGAAACAGCTAAATGGGGGGGGAAGAGTTAGTGTCATCGACTGCAAGGAAGGATTCCTTGTACATTAATAAGACCAGCGGTTGATGGTCAAGGACAGCTCTTTTGATTTCATACTTTTTGGCAAGAAAGCTCGCTTTGGTTTTCTCTCTTCTTTCTTTTCTGGCATTCTTCACTCCCTCTCCTTTTTCTGAGGTGGAATCCTCAACTCTCTGTTTTTTCTCTCAGCTCTCCTTTTTCTGGGATCGTGGTCCCAACTCCCTTTTGATCACACAGCTCTCCTTTTTCTGGGTTCGGGATCCCAACTCTCTTTGTCTTCTCTTCCTCACTTTTTTGTTTCAGCTGATCCTCATAAACTTGCTGTGGAGTTAATGGCATAAGCCTAATACTTTTCTCATCCTTCGTAAAACTGTATCTATTTTTGTACCCGTCATGTACCACCCTCCTGTCATATTTCCATGGCCGACCCAACAGGATGTGTCCCGCATGCATTGGAACCACATCACAAATTAACTCATCCTCATACTTCCCGATAGAAATGTTGATTAACACCTGCTTATTCACTTTGATCTCTCTGGACTCATTCAACCATTGCAATTTATAAGGTCTAGGGTGTTTGATTATAGGTAAACACAATTTCTCAACAAGAGTGGTACTAACCACGTTGGTACAACTTCCCCCATCGATTATCAAACTACACACTTTATTATTAACAAAGCATCTAGTATGAAATATGTTTTCCCTTTGCTCACCCGACTCTTCCACCTTAACCTGGGTACTAAGAGCACACCTAGTAATAAGGGATTGAGCTACCGCATAATCCCCGTCACCACAATCACTGGCTTCTTCTAATGCAGGCATATCCTTAAATTCATCGTCATCCTCAACCTCATCCTTCGACACCACCACCCCATTTCGTACAAGCATTCTCTTTTTGTTCAGGCATTGTGATGCAATGTGCCCGATACCCATACACCTAAAACACTTGATGTCCCTACTTCTAGGAGGTTGAGAGTCAGAAGCGGGTTTACCTTTATTGGCAGATTCCTCTCTAGCCTTTGGTGGTTCTGGCTTCCCCTTTGGAGCAGCTCCTTCATTTTTGTTATTTCCACTCCATGTAGGTTTCCAAGGAGTGGAACCCGAAGAGTATTTCGCTGTCCCTTTCCTTTTCAGCTGCCTCTCCACCTTCATCGCCATGTGCAACATCTCCTCTAGTTCAACATAATGTTGCAGTTCTATTACATTTGTAATGTCTCTGTTCAAACCACTCAAAAACCTGGCCATTGTGGCCTCTGGATCCTCCTCAATATTCGCTCGGATCATAGCAATCTCCATCTCTTTATGGTATTCTTCTACACTCTTCGAACCTTGAGACAGAGTTTGGAGTTTCTGGTACAAGTCCCTATAGTAATGGTTGGGCACAAACCTTTTCCTCATCAAACCCTTCAACTCGTTCCAGGTCATAATAGGTCTTTCACGGTTCCTCCTCCTACTCGTCACTAATTGACCCCACCACACAAGTGCATAATCTACGAACTCTATAACGGCTAACTTCACCTTTTTTTCCTCTGAGTAGTTATGGCACTCAAAAATCAGTTCGACCTTCTTCTCCCACTCAAGGTAAACCTCCGGATCACTTTTACCCTGGAAAGCTGGTATAGCCATTTTAATGTTTCCCAGGCTTCTATCCATCCCATCATCATCCCTATATTCACGCCTATTGCCCCTTCCACGCAGACCACCATGACCCCTTCTCCTACCCAAGCTAGCTACTGATACACTTTCACTATCATCGTCAACACTATCTCCTATCTCAACATCATCATCATCCCAAACTCCATTCCTAGGATTATTTTCATACCTTTGCGGCCTCCGGATATTAGGAGCCGTATGCGGTTGCTCTCTTCGTAGTTGGGCAATTGCTGCACTATGCGTGTCCCCGGAGTTTTTAATCTCCCCCAACTTTGCATCCCACCTCTCGAATCATTTTTCCATCATTGCAAGGAAGTGGAACTGTTGGTTATCCTCCCCTGTAGATGATGCGTCCTTCTGTGACATGGTTAATGATCAAAAGAAAAGAAATAATTTTCAAGAAAATATATCCTCACGTGTTTAGCACTCGTGTTTTCACTCTATTTGGCTTTTTCCCTCTATTGATCTCACCACTCTGCCTTTTTCCTCTCTATCCCTTTTCTCAAGTTCTCAAAGAACCCACCAAACTAGTCACGGACTTGGTCCTTGTGGAATTAACCCAAGGTGCAAGACATAAACAGATGAAAAGAAGATTTGGTGGAATACTGGACTCAAGAAAATTGATGTAACTGGAATTGAAATAATTTGAAAGTAGTGATGCATGACGAAAACTACTAAGAATGTGGGAAAAATAAAAGGTATCAAAAAAGGTCTTCTTGAATATGGAATTGTGTTCTTGATCGTGCTCTTCAATAATAATCACTTTTTTTTATCTGAATTTCGTACTTTTTTTTTTTACCAATCAAGAACAATCAATAATAACAAAATTGAAACTACAACTATTCTTCAAATAGTGAAGAATTTAAAGAAACCCATGAATCTATTATCGATTCAATGATGGCTCAAGAACAATGAAATCTAATGAAGAAAAATGAAACAAAACAAGAATCATATCAAAACCTGGATTTAGAGCCAAGCTCTGATACCAAATGATGTGATTCTTCCTTAACCGGAACGAGAAATTGTTTGAATTTGAGAATTTTGAATTAAAATTAAACTAGAAAGAACGAGGAAATTTGATTTAGAGAAAATATGAGAAAAACATGCTAGAATTGAGAATCCACATTTATTTCATTAATTACGCATTAAATTAAACATCTAACAATAATTCACGAGGTTTTGAAAATCCATATTCCTAATATTGTCAAGACTCCCTTTCGGACAAAAATCAACACCTATTTCTATACACAATCCGACTATATTTCTATGACGAATCTAAATGTATAGAAAAGCATTACAAGTTTTGTGAATACTATAGCAGATAACACAAAGCATAGGGGTATATTTCTATCCCATATCGAACTTTGTGGCAATTGATACAAGTCTAATGAAATCTCAATCTTTCGAACTTAAGAAATCACAACCTAAAATCATACAACTAGTGATCAAGTAATTGCATGATAAAAACAGTATATATCAATTGCTTAAACCCATGAACTATGAAATTAAATGATAGTCAATACATAAAATCCGGAAATAAATGCTTCATCACAATTCTAACATTTAAGAACCTAGCCTAGATACAAAATTGAATATAAATAACAAGAGATATGAAAAGATGTAACCCAATTCATCTCCTTGCAATTGTATCTTCAATCTTGATCATGGCGTGGTTTGGATCCCTCGGCACTTCGACAGCGTTTTGGCATGAATTATGAAGATTGGGAACCCTTAATTTCGTGCCCCAAGCCATGTATTTATAGATGTTCATGAGAATTAGGTTAATTGTGGAGAAAATTGCTGAATTCCGCGTAAAAGCCCAGCTGAGGCCCAGTCGAGACTACCGTGCGACCGCACGGTTCAAAAGTGCACGATCGCAGCCTCGAAAAGCCAACCTTGAGTCGCTGATTTTTTTGACCGTGCGACTGCACGCTTTTTCAATCGTGCGGCCGCACGGTTATACCGGCAGCAACAATTTTCTTCTTTAAATTTCAGCAATTTGGTCATCATCCTTTTATTGCACAGCATTTAGTATTTTGATCATATCTTTCATTTCGCTTATTAGATTGAGGAACTTCAAAGTCCGTTAGAAAGATAACGTAAAGGGCTACAATTCTTACTGAAATAGGATTTTCCCAATTCAAACTTTTATTTCCCCGAAATTAGGTTTCAAAGTCTGACTAAAAATCTGCCCCGAAGACCTTGTTTGATTGAAATGAATTTATGGTAATATTCTTACCATATTTCATTCCTTTTTGCCTTCTAATTGCATCCAATTGACTCCTAAAAGTCCTCAAGTATCTTATCTTGATCCGAATCAACTATTGAATATTTGCAATTTGGTCCTTCTTCTTTTGATTTGTATACTTTAGTCCTTGAACTCCTAATTTCTTCCAATTTAGTTCTTTCTTTGACTTTTCTTCCAATTGACCCTTGATCTACTTCATCTATTCTTGATTTGCATACTTTGGTTCTTTTGTCATCCAATTTGCTTGTTTTTGCTCCAATTCCATTGTTTTCTCGACTTTGGGATTATTTCTGAAATATAAACAAATAACACAAAATAAATAGCAAATATTCTAAAACAAACATATAAAATCATACTTTTAGGATAGAAATAAGTGTATAAAATACACTTATCAACACCCCCAAACTAGAACTATTGTTCGTCCTCGAACAAAAAATAAAAATAAACTATAAAATTAAAAATGCAAATTAAAAAATGTTTTTGCTTTTGTCAACTTATTTACCATGCGCTTCAACAATCCAAATTGACGATTCACTTTAGAAAAAGAAATATGAACAACATAAAATATTTTCATTCATCCGATGCTCAACTTCATTGTGTATGTGTGAATAGCCAAAATCAGATCCAAACTTATGCAAAAATAAACTTGACAATGTGTGACTCTTTATGCAAGAGTAAGCCTGAATCCCATGTGGTCAACAATGATTTTATTTTGATTTTCCTTACCCTCTCATGTATGATCACAACCTTACTGTTTTTCTCTCATATCCCTAGGTCTTTCCTATTGATGTGGTATCTAAACATGTATACATTGCATTTTTCCACACAAGGCAGTTAGGACTAGACAAGTATGCACGACAGACCAAGAAAAATTAACAAAGTGTTAGGAATTTCAACCAACAAAGCTTATACCATTTTATTCTATTTTTCTTTCATATGGACGACTTTTTCTTTTAATGTCCTTGTCTTTTACCATCTTTGTGCAATAATTTTCATACTTGCTTTCTATATGACCCCTGTAGCGAGCTTTAGGTCGGCAGCTCCCAACCCAGTTGAGCTTAGGGTACCAGGTTCAGAGAACCCCTCAGACTTAATTACCCGAGTCATAAAGGCTTAAACAGAAAAGTTAAAGATGTTTTAACGTCTTATGTGTAAGTCCACTCTCCGTACTTGCTTTCTAGTTGACCCCTGTAGCGAGCTTTAGGTCGGCAGCTCCCAACTCAGTTGAGTTTAGGGTACCAGATTCAGAGAATCCCTCAGACTTACTTACTCGAGTCAAAAAGGCATTTGAAGAGCGGAATAAGACCTTCAGCATTTTTCTGTTTTTATGCTGGTTTTTATGGTTTATACTTGTTGATCAAAATCCCTTACATTATAGATGTAAAATTAAAACTTCAAATTCTCAATCTACCAATGCACACTCGATCTAACCTTCCCACCCCCGAACTGTTTCTTGAGCAGTTTGGTTCTACATTTCAGGTCGGGATCTAATTTCTCAAGGTTTGGGATTTTTCAATCAATACTATGTTCAAAGTGCACAAGTTTACCCCACAAGTATCAATCATCTCCCTACACAAGTTTTTACTTGAAATTGGCTATGTACTCCAATTTGATTAAAGTCTTACATGGATGAATGTTAAGAAAAATTTAGTTCGCATGTTGCCCAATATTCTAACTAAAGCACAAAAGTCAATTCAAATCATGTCATAAGCAATAAATAAGTTAACAAAATTTTTCAAAATTTTCACTTTTTATGATTTTTTCACATTTTTCAATATATTTGAATTTTCTACCCAAAATCGAATGAATGTGTGCATGAAGCACATGAATGAGATTCCCACCCCCAAACTAGAATCATACATTGTCCTCAATGTATTCAAAACACATAAAGAAAATAAATACAAAAATAACAAAGAGGGTTAATGTACTTCCCGGGTTTGGAGAGTTGGTGTTCACATTTTGGAAGCTTTTGACTTGAATGTTTGTTGGATGAAATGACCCCTTACTTCCTTTTCCATGTTTGGCGTGAATTGCCTCATGATGACATGTTCCTTGCAAATAAACATTAATGATCATTAGAAATATAATTATTACATAGGAACTAAAGTAAATCAAAACAACACACCCAAACTAGGACTTAGAAAATTTTTTGAAATTTTTGAAAAGTGGTCGACCACTGATTTTCAACCCTTGATATCGCCTCGAAAAAGTGAAAATTTCCCGAGACATGTCCTGGGCATATGAAAGTACATAACTTGGTCTATAACATATCAAAAATTTAGTAAGTTTGAAGTTCATTTGGGTCATGAAAAGATGTGACAAAGTAGGTGCAGTGAAGCTGAAAACTGGTGCAGTGGTGCCTGCAATGGCCTTGCAATGAGGTGCCATGTAGTGCAATGATGTTCAAGTTGAGTTTCATGCTTTAAATCAGTGTAAACATGGATTGAACGATGCACAAATGATGTTTAACATGTAGTTAGGGTGATCATCCAAAAAGATTTGCCAAAACTCAACAAAACACTCATTGTGGCATTTTATCGAGCACCTAGCATGCTATTAAAGAAATCAATGAAACTCATAGAGTTGGAGACTTGAATTAAGCCAAAAATTCTCACATAATAAGCACAATTCAATACATCCATCAACTATCCTAAACCCATCCTCATTTATCTACAATTCACCAATCACATAAAAATATGAAGAACATCAAATTATGCAAGATTTTCTGTAAATGTGTGGAAAAGGTCATACCTTTTAATGTTTTGAATGCATTGAGGACAATGTATGATTCTAGTTTGGGGTGGGAATTTCATTCATGTGCTTTCATATACACATTCATTCGATTTTGGGTAGAAAATTCAAAAAAAAAAAAAAAAAATTGAAAAAATCATAAAAAGTGAAAATTTTGAAATTTTTTGTTGATTTATTTATTGCTTATGATACGATATGAATTGACTTTTGTGCTTTAGTTAGAAAATTGGGCAACATACGAACTAAATTTTTCTTAACATTCATTCATGTGAGACTTTAATCAAGCTTGAGCACATAGCCACTTCGAATAAAAACTTGTGTAGGGAGATGTTTGATATTTGTGGGATAAACTTGTGCACTTTGAACATAGAACTGACTGTAAAATATCAAACCTTAAGAAATTAGATCCCGATCTGAAATGTAGAATCAAACTGCTCAAACTGCAGTTTGGGGGTGGGAAGGTTAGTATGAGTATGCATTGATGGATTTAAGATTTGGAGTTTTTAATTGTACATCTTTAGTGTAAGGGGTTTCGATCAACGCCGCCAAAAACTTGACGACGCTCCTCAAGTGCACGGGCCGCACAAGTAATAAAGTGGATTTTAAGTCCGAATATCGATCCCACATAGATTGTTTTAAATTGTATTTTATACTACAGTTCCTTAACCGGAACGAGAAATTGTTTGAATTTGAGAATTTTGAATTAAAATTAAACTAGAAAGAACGAGGAAATTTGATTTAGAGAAAATATGAGAAAAACATGCTAGAATTGAGAATCCACATTTATTCCATTAATTACGCATTAAATTAAACATCTAACAATAATTCACGAGGTTTTGAAAATACATATTCCTAATATTGTCAAGACTCCCTTTCGGACAAGAATCAACACCTATTTCTATACACAATCCGACTATATTTCTATGACGAATCTAAATGTATAGAAAAGCATTACAAGTTTTGTGAATACTATAGCAGATAACACAAAGTATAGGGATATATTTCTATCCCATATCGAACTTTGTGGCAATTGATACAAGTCTAATGAAATCTCAATCTTTTGAACTTAAGAAATCACAACCTAAAATCATACAACTAGTGATCAAGCAATTGCATGATAAAAACAGTATATATCAATTGCTCAAACCCATGAACTATGAAATTAAATGATAGTCAATACATAAAATCCGGAAATAAATGCTTCATCACAATTCTAACATTTAAGAACCTAGCCTAGATACAAAACTGAATATAAATAACAAGAGATATGAAAAGATGTAACCCAATTCATCTCCTTGCAATTGTATCTTCAATCTTGATCTTGGCGTGGTTTGGATCCCTCGGCACTTCGACAGCGTTTTGGGATGAATTATGAAGATTGGGAACCCTTAATTTCGTGCCCCAAGCCATGTATTTATAGATGTTCATGAGAATTAGGTTAATTGTGGAGAAAATTGCTGAATTCCGTGTAAAAAGTCCAGCTGAGGCCCAGTTGAGACTACCGTGCGACCGCACGGTTCAAAAGTGCGCGATCGCAGCCTCGAAAAGCCAACCTTGAGTCGCTGATTTTTTTGACCACGGGACCGCACGCTTTTTCAACCGTGCGGCCGCACGGTTATACCGGCAGCTACAGTTTTCTTCTTTAAATTTCAGCAATTTGGTCATCATCCTTTTATTGCACAGCATTTAGTATTTTGATCATATCTTTCATTTCGCTTATCCGATTGAGGTGCTTCAAAGTCCGTTAGAAAGATAACGTAAAGCGATACAATTCTTACTGAAATAGGATTTTCCCAATTCAAACTTTTATTGCCCCGAAATTAGGTTTCAAAGTTTGACTAAAAATCTGCCCCGAAGACCTTGTTTGATTGAAATGAATTTATGGTAATATTCTTACCATATTTCATTCCTTTTTGCCTTCTAATTGCATCCAATTGACTCCTAAAAGTCCTCAAATATCTTATCTTGATCCGAATCAACTATTGAATATTTGCAATTTGGTCCTTCTTCTTTTGATTTGTATACTTTAGTCCTTGAACTCCTAATTTCTTCTAATTTAGTTCTTTCTTTGACTTTTCTTCCAATTGACCCTTGATCTACTTCATCAATTCTTAATTTGCATACTTTGGTTCTTTTGTCATCCAATTTGCTTGTTTTTGCTCCAATTTCATTGTTTTCTCGACTTTAGGATTATTTCTGAAATATAAACAAATAACACAAAATAAATAGCAAAAATTTGACGACGCTCCGCAAGTGTACGAGTCGTGCAATTAATAAAGTGGATTTTAAGTTCGAATATCGTTCCCACAGAGATTGTTTTAAATCGTATTTTTAGACCACTACCTTAACCGGAACTAGAAATTGTTTGAGTTTGAAAATTTTGATTTTGAAAATTAAAATGAAGATTAAACTAAAAAAATGACAAATTTGATTTTAAATGAATGAAAATAAATGCGTTAGAATTATGAATCCATTTTTGACTCTATCATCCATATCTTAACCAATTATTTAAATACAATTCACGGGTTTTGAAAATCCATATTCCTAATATTGTCAAGACTCCCTTTCGGACAAGAATCAACACCTATTTCTATACACAATCCGACTATATTTTTATGACGAATCTAAATGTATAGAAAAGCATTACAAGTTTTGTGAATACTATAGCAGATAACACAAAGCATAGGGGTATATTTCTATCCCCTATCGTACTTTGTGACAATTGACACAAGTCTAATGAAATCTCAATCTTTCGAACTTAAGAAATCATTACCTAAAATCATACAACTAGTGATCAAGTAATTGCATGATAAAAAAAGTATAAATCAATTGCTCAAAATCATGAATTGCATAAATTAAATAATAGATTAAAATATGGAATTAAGAAATCAAAACTTCATCACAATTCCAACACAATTAACCTAGCCTAGAAACATAATAGAAAATAAATAACAAGAGATATGAAAAGATGTAACCCAATTCATCTCCTTGCAATTGTATCTTCAATCTTGATTTTAGCCTCCTATGGATCCCTCGGCACTTCGACAGCGTTTTGGAATGAATTTAGCAAGTTGGGAACCCTTAATTTCGTGTCCCAAGCCATGTATTTATAGATGTTCATGAGAATTAGGTTAATTGTGGAGAAAATTGCTGAATTCCGCGTAAAAAGCCCAGCTGAGGCCCAGTCAAGACTACCGTGCGACCGCACGGTTCAAAAGTGCGCGATCGCAGCCTCGAAAAGCCAACCTTGAGTCGCTGATTTTTTTGACCATGGGACCGCACGCTTTTTCAACCGTGCGGCCGCACGGTTATACCGGCAGCTACAGTTTTCTTCTTTAAATTTCAGCAATTTGGTCATCATCCTTTTATTGCACAGCATTTAGTATTTTGATCATATCTTTCATTTTGCTTATCCGATTGAGGTGCTTCAAAGTCCGTTAGAAAGATAACGTAAAGGGCTACAATTCTTACTGAAATAGGATTTTCCCAATTCAAACTTTTATTGCCCCGAAATTAGGTTTCAAAGTCTGACTAAAAATCTGCCCCGACGACCTTGTTTGATTGAAATGAATTTATGGTAATATTCTTACCATATTTCATTCCTTTTTGCCTTCTAATTGCATCCAATTGACTCCTAAAAGTCCTCAAGTGTCTTATCTTGATCCGAATCAACTATTGAATATTTGCAATTTGGTCCTTCTTCTTTTGATTTTTATACTTTAGTCCTTGAACTCTTAATTTCTTCCAATTTGGTTCTTTCTTTGACTTTTCTTCCAATTGACCCTTGATCTACTTCATCTATTCTTGATTTGCATACTTTGGTTCTTTTGTCATCCAATTTGCTTGTTTTTGCTCCAATTCCATTGTTTTCTCGACTTTAGGATTATTTCTGAAATATAAACAAATAACACAAAATAAATAGCAAATATTCTAAAACAAACATATAAAATTATACTTTTAGGATAGAAATAAGTGTATAAAATACACTTATCAACAAAACTCAACAAAACACTCATTGTGGCATTTTATCGAGAACCTAGAATGCTATTAAAGAAATCAATGAAACTCATAGAGTTGGAGACTTGAATTAAGCCAAAAATTCTCACATAATAAGCACAATTCAATACACCCATCAACTATCCTAAACCCATCCTCATTTATCTACAATTCAGCGATCACATAAAAATATGAAGAACATCAAATTATGCAAGATTTTGTGTAAATTTGTGGAAAAGGTCATACCTTTTAATGTTTTGAATGCAATGTAAGGCGTGACTTTGAGTTAAAATGATGTGCAAGTGATGGGGACTAATTGGGGACTCAATGTGGGATGATTTGGGAGAGGTAAAACGGGTTTGAAAGTGGTTAAAATGGGAGAATTCAACATATAAATGAATCTGCCGAAACTATCCAGAATTGAACCATGCGACCGCACGGTTTAATCACCGTGCGACCGCACGGTGTAAAAGGCAGTGTCCTGAAATTTTTTAATTTTTTCGATTTTGGACTCCGTTTTCGACCCCTAAACACATCCAAATGCATGTAACCAACTTCTAAACTATATGCATATGTCCTAAGCTAGATTCTCAAGTGGAAGATTGTAATAAAAATGACAAAACAAATAATAATGCAATGGAAACTAAAAGTGCAAAAATGTGCAAAATAGAATACTAGAATTATCTAAAGCACATAACAACTCAATGCATGCACTCTAAATACACTAGTGCTCCTAAAATGCAATGTCAAGTAACTAAACAACAATCAAGCAATAAAATAACTCAAAAGCAATAAACAAAATAACTAAAGAAAAGGGTTTGAAAAATTGGGTTGCCTCCCAACACGCGCTTAATTTATAGTCTAGAGCTAGACTTTTTGCAAATTACGTTGGTCGTTCAAGGAACTTTAAACAAGGCTTTTGATGACCTTCTTCCCTTGTGTCGGTTGAACTTGTACCAACTTTCATTCCTACTCCAAAAGTTCACCTTGCCTATGTCATGTATCTTGATGTCACAAATTGATTCAAACTTCAATACATAAACTTCAATCATCTTGTCTGTGCCAATGACGAAATCAATTATTGCGTAGTCAATGGAGTTGGAGGATTGCATGGTACAGTCTGCATCTTTCAATGTCTCTGTTTTTGTTTCCCTTATTGTGATAAACTCCTCTATTTCCATATGATTTTCTTCTTTGATTGAGTTTTCATTGAGCTTGATGTCCAGATCCTGAATTGTTGACAATGAGACAGTGGCATCTTCATGACAATTATTTTCCTCTTGGTCTGTTTGTTGAAAGCCCGGTAGAGGTGATTCCCTTAATTGATGTTCATTTACGCTTGGCAAAAGAAATACCTCACATGGCAAATCAAGCACATCAAATTTAGTTGAGAGTGAGACAAATAATGAAGCAGGTAATGTATCCAGGATAGCTTCATTAACTTCATATTTGGCTTTTAAATCTCGTAATCGCTCTCCTATGATAAAATCTGCTACTAGCATATCATCCTCTTCAACTCCTTGAGCTATCAATAGTTGTTCCCTTATGAGAAAATCACGTATAGACATTGCGTTGAAGTCAACCACAGCCATCTCGAATGTTGAGTATCAAGACCTAAGAAGAAAACATGGCAAATAGTGAACGAACTAAAAAGAAACTAAAAATAACAGAAATAAACTAAAAATAAAAATAAAGCGGTAAAAAGTCCGAATTAGTGAAAGTAATCTAAGAATAAATTTAAACTACAATCCCCGGCAACGGCTCCAAAAACTTGACGACGCTCCGCAGGTGCACGGGTCGCGCAAGTAATAAAGTGGATTTTAAGTCCGAATATCGATCCCACAGAGATTGTTTTAAATTGTATTTTAGACTACAGTTCCTTAACCGGAACGAGAAATTGTTTGAATTTGAGAATTTTGAATTAGAATTAAACTAGAAAGAACGAGGAAATCTGATTTAGAGAAAATATGAGAAAAACATGCTAGAATTGAGAATCCACATTTATTCCATTAATTACGCATTAAATTAAACATCTAACAATAATTCATGAGGTTTTGAAAATACATATTCCTAATATTGTCAAGACTCCCTTTCGGACAAGAATCAACACCTATTTCTATACACAATCCGACTATATTTCTATGACGAATCTAAATGTATAGAAAAGCATTACAAGTTTTGTGAATACTATAGCAGATAACACAAAGCATAGGGGAATATTTCTATCCCATATCGAACTTTTTGGCAATTGATACAAGTATAATGAAATCTCAATCTTTCGAACTTAAGAAATCACAACCTAAAATCATACAACTAGTGATCAAGCAATTGCATGATAAAAACAGTAAATATCAATTGCTCAAACCCATGAACTATGAAATTAAATGATAGTCAATACATAAAATCCGGAAATAAATGCTTCATCACAATTCTAACATTTAAGAACCTAGCCTAGATACAAAACTGAATATAAATAACAAGAGATATGAAAAGATGTAACCCAATTCATCTCCTTGCAATTGTATCTTCAATCTTGATCTTGGCGTGGTTTGGATCCCTCGGCACTTCGACAGCGTTTTGGCATGAATTATGAAGACTGGGAACCCTTAATTTCGTGCCCCAAGCCATGTATTTATATATGTTCATGAGAATTAGGTTAATTGTGGAGAAAATTGCTGAATTCCGCGTAAAAAGCCCAGCTGAGGCCCAGTCGAGACTACCGTGCGACCGCACGGTTCAAAAGTGCGCGATCGCTGCCTCGAAAAGTCAACCTTGAGTCGCTGATTTTTTTGACCGTGCGGCCGCACGGTTATACCGGCAGCTACAGTTTTCTTCTTTAAATTTCAGCTATTTGGTCATCATCCTTTTATTGCACAGCATTTAGTATTTTGATCATATCTTTCATTTTGCTTATCCAATTGATGTGCTTCAAAGTCCGTTATAAAGATAACGTAAAGGGTTACAATTCTTATTGAAATAGGATTTTCCCAATTCAAACTTTTATTGCCCCGAAATTAGGTTTCAAAGTCTGACTAAAAATCTGCCCCGAAGACCTTGTTTGATTGAAATGAATTTATGGTAATAAAGTGGATTTTAAGTCCGAATATCGTTCCCAAAGAGATTGTTTTAAATCGTATTTTAGACTACTACCTTAACCGGAACGAGAAATTATTTGAATTTGAAAATTTTGAATTAAAATTGAACTAGAAAGAACGGGGAAATTTGATTTAGAGAAAATATGAGAAAAACAGGCTAGAATTGAGAATCCACATTTATTCCATTAATTACGCATTAAATTAAACATCTAACAATAATTCACGAGGTTTTGAAAATCCATATTCCTAATATTGTCAAGACTCCCTTTCGGACAAGAATCAACATCTATTTCTATACACAATCCGACTATATTTCTATGACGAATCTAAATGTATAGAAAGGCATTACAAATTTAGTGAATACTATAAGCAGATAACAAAAAGCATAGGGGTATATTTCTATCCCCTATCGAACTTTGTGGCAATTGATACAAGTCTAATGAAATCTCAATCTTTCGAACTTAAGAAATCACAACCTAAAATCATACAACTAGTGATCAAGTAATTGCATGATAAAAACAGTATATATCAATTGCTCAAACCCATGAACTATGAAATTAAATGATAATCAATACATAAAATCCGGAAATAAATGCTTCATCACAATTCTAACATTCAAAATCTAGCCTAGATACATAATTGAATATAAATCACAAAAGGAATGGATAGATGTCACCCTATTCATGCCCTAGATCTTCGTTCTTCAATTGTGTCTTGGCTTGGAGTGGATCCCTCCCCAATCCGACAGCGTTTTGGCCTCTCTTCAATCAATTGGGAACATTGGGAACCCCTAATCTCGTGCCTTAGGTCTGGTATTTATAGATTTCCTCGAAAATTAGGTTAACTGAGGAGAAAACTGCTGAATTCCGCCTAAAAAGTCCAACTGAGGCCCAATCGGGACTACAGTGCGACCGCACGGTTCAAAAGTGCGCGGTCGCATGACTCTGCAGGTAAACTTCAGTCACTGATTTTTTTGACCGTGCGACCGCACGAATTTTCAACCGTGCGGCCGCACGGTTATACCGGCAGCTACATTTTTCTTCTTTAAATTTCAGTAATTTGGTCATCATCCTTTTATTGCACAGCATTTAGTATTTTGATCATATCTTTGTATTCTATTATCCGATTGAGGTGATTCAAAGTCCGTTAGAAAGATAACGTAAAGGGATAAAATTCTTCCTGAAATAGGATTTTCCCAATTCGAACGTTTATTGCCCAGAAATTAGGTTTTAAAGTCTGACGAAAAATCTGTCCGAAGACCTTGCTTGATTAAAATGAATTTATGGTAATATTCTTACCATATTTCATTCCTTTTTGCCATATAATTGCATCCAATTGACTCCTAAAATTCCTCAAGTATCTTATCTTGATCCGAATCAACTATCGAATATTTGCAATTTGGTCATTCTTCTTTTGATTTGTATACTTTAGTCCTTGAACTCCCAATTTCTTCAAATTTGGTTCTTTCTTTGACTTTTCTTTCAATTTAGCCCTTGATCTACTTCATCCATTCTTGATTTGGATACTTTGATTCTTTTATCATCCAATTTGCTTGTTTTTGCTCCAATTCCATTATTTTCTCGACTTTGAGATTATTTCTGAAATATAAACAAATAACACAAAATAAATAGCAAATATTCTAAAACAAACATATAAAGTCATACTTTCAGGATAGAAATAAGTGTATAAAATACACTTATCAACACCCCCAAACTAGAACTATTGTTCGTCCTCGAACAAAATAAAACTAAACTATAAATGTGAAAAGGCAAATTAAATAAAAATATATTTTTGCTTTTATCAACTTATTTACCATACGCTTCAACAATCCAAATTGAAGATTCACTTTAGAAAAAGAAATATATGAACAATATAAAATTTTTTCATTCATCCGATGCTCAACTTCATTGTGTGTGTGTGAATAGCCAAAATCAACTGCAAACTTATGCAAAAATAAACTTGACAATGTGTGACTTTTTATGCAAGAGTAGGCCTGAATCCCGTGTGGTCAACAATGATTTTCTTTTGATTTTCCTTACCCTCTCATGGATGATCACAACCTTACTGGTTTTCTCTCATATCCCGAGGTCTTTCCTATTGATGTGGTTTCTAAACATGTATAAATTGCATTTTTCCACACAAGGCAGTTAGGACTAGACAAGTATGCACGACAGACCAAGAAAAATTAACAAAGTGTTAGGAATTTCAATCAACAAAGCTTATACCATTTTATTCCTTTTATCTTTTATTTGGACGACTTTTTCTTTTAATGTCCTTGTCCACGGTTATACCGGCAGCTACATTTTTCTTCTTTAAATTTCAGCAATTTGGTCATCATCCTTTTATTGCACAGCATTTAGTATTTTGATCATATCTTTCTATTCTATTATCCGATTGAGGTGATTCAAAGTTCTTTAGAATGATAACGTAAAGGGCTAAAATTCTTCCTGAAATAGGATTTTCCCAATTCGAACGTTTATTGCCCAGAAATTAGGTTTTAAAGTCTGACTAAAAATCTGTCTGAAGACCTTGCTTGATTTAAATGAATTTATGGTAATATTCTTACCATATTTCATTCCTTTTTGCCATATAATTGCATCCAATTGACTCCTAAAATTCCTCAAGTATCTTATCTTGATCCGAATCAACTATCGAATATTTGCAATTTGGTCATTCTTCTTTTGATTTGTATACTTTAGTCCTTGAACTCCCAATTTCTTCCAATTTGGTTCTTTCTTTGACTTTTCTTTCAATTTAGCCCTTGATCTACTTCATCCATTCTTGATTTGGATACTTTGATTCTTTTATCATCCAATTTGCTTGTTTTTGCTCCAATTCCATTATTTTCTCGACTTTGAGATTATTTCTGAAATATAAACAAATAACACAAAATAAATAGCAAATATTCTAAAACAAACATATAAAGTCATACTTTCAGGATAGAAATAAGTGTATAAAATACACTTATCAACACCCCCAAACTAGAACTATTGTTCGTCCTCGAACAAAATAAAACTAAACTATAAATGTGAAAAGGCAAATTAAATAAAAATATATTTTTGCTTTTATCAACTTATTTACCATACGCTTCAACAATCCAAATTGAAGATTCACTTTAGAAAAAGAAATATATGAACAACATAAAATTTTTTCATTCATCCGATGCTCAACTTCATTGTGTGTGTGTGAATAGCCAAAATCAACTGCAAACTTATGCAAAAATAAACTTGACAATGTGTGACTTTTTATGCAAGAGTAGGCCCGAATCCCGTGTGGTCAACAATGATTTTCTTTTGATTTTCCTTACCCTCTCATGGATAATCACAACCTTACTGGTTTTCTCTCATATCCCGAGGTCTTTCCTATTGATGTGGTTTCTAAACATGTATAAATTGCATTTTTCCACCCAAACTAGGACTTAGAAAAAATTTTGAAATTTTTGAAAAGTGGTCTACCACTGATTTTTAGCCCTTGACATCGCTTCGAAAAATTGAAAATTTCCCAAGACATGTCCTGGGCATATGAAAGTATATAACTCGGTCTACAACATATCAAAAATTCAGCAAGTTTGAAGTTCATTTGGGTCATGAAAAGATGTGACAAAGTAAGTGCATTGAAGCTGAAAACAGGTGCAGTGGTGCCTGCAATGGCCTTACATGGATGAATATTAAGAAAAGGGTTTGAAAAATTGGGTTGCCTCCCAACAAGCGCTTAATTTATAGTCTAGAGCTAGACTTTTTGCAAATTGCGTTGGTCGTTCAAGGAACTTTAAACAATGCTTTTGATGACCTTCTTTGCTTGTGTCGGTTGAACTTGTACCAATTTTCATTCCTACTCCAAAAGCTCACTTTGCCTATGTCATGTATCTTGATGTGACAAATTGATTCAAACTTCAATACATAAACTTCAATCATCTCGTCTGTGCCAATGACGAAATCAATTATTGCGTAGTCAATGGAGTTGGAGGATTGCATGGTATAGTCTGCATCTTTCAATGTCTCTGTTTTTGTTTCCCTTATTGTGATCAACTCCTCTATTTCCATATGATTTTCTTCTTTGATTGAGTTTTCATTGAGCTTGATGTCCAGATCCTGAATTGTTGACAATGAGACAGTGGCATCTTCATGACAATTATTTTCCTCTTGGTCTGTTTGTTGAAAGCCCGGTAGAGGTGATTCCCTTAATTGATGGCAAATCAAGCACATCAAATTTAGTTGAGAGTGAGACAAATAATGAAGCAGGTAATGTATCCAGGATAGCTTCATTAACTTCATATTTGGCTTTTAAATCTCGTAGTCGCTCTCCTATGATAAAATCTGCTACTAGCATATCATCCTCTTCAACTCCTTGAGCTATCAATAGTTGTTCCCTTATGAGAAAATCACGTACAGACATTGCGTTGAAGTCAACCACAGCCATCTCGAATGTTGAGTATCAAGACCTAAGAAGAAAACATGGCAAATAGTGAACGAACTAAAAGTGAACGACGCTCCGCAAGTGTACGGGTCGCGCAAGTAATAAAGTTGATTTTTAAGTCCGAATATCGTTCCCACAGAGATTGTTTTAAATCGTATTTTTAGACTACTACCTTAACCGGAACTAGAAATTGTTTGAGTTTGAAAATTTTGAATTAAAATTGAACTAGAAAGAACGAGGAAATTTGATTTAGAGAAAACATGAGAAAAACATGCTAGAATTGAGAATCCACATTTATTCCATTAATTACGCATTAAATTAATCATCTAACAATAATTCACGAGGTTTTGAAAATCCGTATTCCTAATATTGTCAAGACTCCCTTTCGGACAAGAATCAACATCTATTTCTATACACAATCCGACTATATTTCTATGACGAATCTAAATGTATAGAAAGGCATTACAAATTTAGTGAATACTATAGCAGATAACACAAAGCATAGGGGTATATTTCTATCCCCTATCGAACTTTGTGGCAATTGATACAAGTCTAATGAAATCTCAATCTTTCGAACTTAAGAAATCACAACCTAAAATCATACAACTAGTGATCAAGTAATTGCATGATAAAAACAGTATATATCAATTGCTCAAACCCATGAACTATGAAATTAAATGATAATCAATACATAAAATCCGGAAATAAATGCTTCATCACAATTCTAACATTCAAAATCTAGCCTAGATACATAATTGAATATAAATCACAAAAGGAATGGATAGATGTCACCCTATTCATGCCCTTGATCTTCGTTCTTCAATTGTGTCTTGGCCCCTCCCAAATCCGACAGCGTTTTGGCCTCTCTTCAATCAATTGGGAACATTGGGAACCCCTAATCTCGTGCCTTAGGTCTGGTACTTATAAATTTCCCCGAAAATTAGGTTAACTGAGGAGAAAACTGCTGAATTCCGCGTAAAAAGCCCAACTGAGGCCCAGTCGGGACTACCGTGCGACCGCACGGTTCAAAAGTGCGCGATCGCATGACTCTGCAGGTAAACTTCAGTCGCTGATTTTTTTGACCGTGCGACCGCATGATTTTTCAACCGTGCGGCCGCACGGTTATACCGGCAGCTACATTTTTCTTCTGTAAATTTCAGCAATTTGGTCCTCATCCTTTTATTGCACAAAATTTAGTATTTTGATCATATCTTTCTATTACATTATCCGATTGAGGTGATTCAAAGTCCGTTACAAATATAACGTAAAGGGCTACAATTCTTCCTGAAATATGATATTCCCAATTCGAACGTTTATTGCCCCGAAATTAGGTTTCAAAGTCTGACTAAAAATCTGTCCGAAGACCTTGCTTGATTTAAATGAATTTATGGTAATATTCTTACCATATTTCATTCCTTTTTGCCATCTAATTGCATCCAATTGACTCCTAAAAGTCCTCAAGTATCTTATCTTGATCCGAATCAACTATCGAATATTTACAATTTGGTCCTTCTTCTTTTGATTTGTATACTTTAGTCCTTGAACTCCCAATTTCTTCCAATTTGGTTCTTTCTTTGACTTTTCTTTCAATTTAGCCCTTGATCTACTTCATCCATTCTTGATTTGGATACTTTGATTCTTTTATCATCCAATTTGCTTGTTTTTGCTCCAATTCCATTATTTTCTCGACTTTGAGATTATTTCTGAAATATAAACAAATAACACAAAATAAATAGCAAATATTCTAAAACAAACATATAAAGTCATACTTTTAGGATAGAAATAAGTGTATAAAATACACTTATCAACGGGACCTCGCGGAAATTGTATAAACACTTGGAAAGTTCCAAATCCAGATTAATTGACGATAACAATATGACCCGACACTCACGACTCAAAAACCAAGGATGTATCAAATCCAATACCCGTTAAGATGCGGAATGAAGAACCATAAAGGGTTGAACGCCACAAAGGTTGTCAAATCCTTTGATAATTTCAAGGGGTTCAATCAAGAACGAAGAAGAATAGGGATAAACTCACCTAATTCAATCAATCTCATTAATCATAAAAAGTTGTAGTTTTACAATGACCAAGAAAACCTAATATAGTGCCAAATCGCGTCCAAAATAACCCTAGCTGCAAAATTCCAAAAATAAAACTCGGCGCAATTTTACAGCCGTGAATATCATTCTTATGGCCGTGATTGACCCTCGGGTCCAAAACTGTCTTAACTCTTTCTGCTGTGACAAGTGTTCTTACGGCCGTAAGTCACCTTCTGAATAAAAATTGCATAACTCCATTACGGCCGTGAAAATGATAGTTACGGCCGTGCGATAACAAATTTACGGCCGTAACTCCAGGACTTACGGCCGTAAAAGGCCTTCTGCACTCTTTTCTCCTTGTTCTTTGATCCAAATGCGTTGTAACGGTTTTGGCTCATCTTCCAACTTGTCATGCATTGAAAATGGAGTCTTCGACCTTGCACTTGAATATTCATCCACCCAAGCTTGCATAAAGCCCTGCATTGCTTGCCTGATCTTCTTAGTCCTCCGCCTCGTTATTGGTCCCACCGGTACATGCAACGGATCCTTACTCGTTGTGCCACTTATGCCACTCCGGTCCTCATTAGATGTGGTTTTAATTTTAGGATTTTGCTTATTGAGTTAAATGCTAGATTTTTGGATGGATTTATAGTTGATTTGAAGATATTAAACTAATTATTCAAGTTTAGTTGAGGATATTGTGGTTACATTCTAGGGTTTGCGTATATAGTGGATTAAATTCAAGATTGGAGAATGATTAAGTTATTGGAGCCAATGTTAACTTATTTCATGTTTAAATACTTCGTTCGGTGAAGTTTATTTGGAGTTTAAGTTACCCATGCAATTAAGTTCAAGTTTTAGTCTTACTAGTTTCTTTAGAAAGGGGTTTTGGTGTTATTGTACATTTATTTGAAGAATTGGTTAATTGAAGAATAGATTAGCGATAATGAGATTATATTTCACAAAAGAGAAGTTGGTTAGCTATAGTGTTGGAAGTATATGAGATTTGTGAAATGTTATAGGATGTTATTTTATTTTGACATGCACACTATAATTGTTATTAGTTGAGTTGATCCAAACTCCTATCTATATTTGAGGAGGTAACATTAACGACCTAGCTACCATTCCTAACTCTGTGAGTGGAAAACTTTATTTTTCCGAAAATAAGTATTTTATTCATTTATTTCAATTCCAATGTTTGTATGAAATATTTGTCTATTGTAGTTCTTATAGTAAATTTTGTAAGTGACAAGGTTACTTATTTTAGCTGGCTTAGTTATACAACGTGATTTTTATAGTAAAGTATATATTCATAAATAGAAATTTTTAATATAAATTTGGTTCAGTTACATCTTGTTTGACGAATATTACATCAGTAGTAGATATTCCAATATATGTAAAGTTATTTTAAAAACCACTAGAAGGTACCCAGGTGATCTTACCCCGCTCTGTGTGCATCTGTTTTCCACAGTGTATGACCAGATATAGTGATTTTACCTGCCCTGCACTGATATGAATCCGTTTCCAGTGTATGACCAGATATGGTGATTTTACCTACTCTACACTATTTTGAATCCATTTCCACAGTGTATGACCAGATATATTATTTCACCCGCTCTGCACTGATGGGAATCCATTTCCACAGTATATGACCAAATTATCAGAGGTCTTTGGGACCCAATCTGTACACATATATGTTTTGGGCCGTGTACTAGGGTGCTTAGCCTTTGGGGCAGTTCTGCGCGCATACTACCAGATTATCAGACTATCAAACTTAATTTATCAATTATAGATTATCATACTCAATTTATCAGTTATCAGATTTGAATGACTTTGTCTTGTACATGAGATTACTTTGTACATGAATGAGGTTGTTCATTGGGTACATTTTGGTGTGATTTTTAGTATTACTTCAGTTATTCAGATTTTAGATAATAGACTTCAGTTTATTAGATATCAAATAAGAAAATTCAGTTTATCCAGTTTACAGAATAAAGATTCAGCTTATAGTATGATGAAATGACAGTTGTTATGATTTTCATTGATATCAGATTACTTTTTAGTCTTATACTTGACTTACATCATTTAAAATTAAGAATGAATAATTTTATGATTCTGGTACGTTCAATAATGAAGGTAAATATCAGAATTTGAATTTCTGTAAAGTTATAACAGAGTAAATAAGATTTACAAAATATATATATAAAAATTCGAAAAGTATACTTATTTTTGAACTCTCCACTCACTGAGTTTGTAAACTCATATCTTATCATTTTTTATTTTTTTTTAGGATGCATTGTGTTTTGAGTAGCCTTTTGGAAGACACTACAGTGAACAGAACCAGAGCTACGTGATCTAGTAGTTGTATGATTCCATTCATTAAATAAGTCATTGTTATTCATAGGTCACATGACAAGTATTTTATATATGTATTTTGCATCACATGTGACGTTTCATAGTTGATGGGCTTGTCGCCCTTTTGATGGGTTCATACGTATTCTGGTTGATTTTGTAAATTATACTAAACAGGTCATTGCATTTTATTTTGTTTATGCATATTTTGGGACAAGTAGTTTCCAATTGATATTATATATATGTTTTGCTTGAGATTTTGTTACTTTTCAGGTTGGTTTAGTCAAAGTTATAAGGGAAACTCTGTCAAATTTTTTTCTTACGGTCTGAAACATGTCATATTGCCTTGGTGGTGGATCTGGGGTCTAGCTGGCATCCATCATCGGCACACGTCTGGGGTCAACTAGGGTGATTCGGGACGGGTCTTGACAACCCCCCACAAATCATAGGTTGTATTCGAACTTTAATTTAAGTATTTTTTAAACATAATTCATTCCCCCACAATACTAGGTTAGGCTAAAACTTAGAATTCATCAACTCTTTTAAAGATCGATCCTGTTTTTAATTATATTTATCTACTAGATAAATAATATTATTCCACTTCTAGTCAACATATAAATGACTATGATGTTGTCTTATGAAAGTCTATCTACTTCGACGTCTAAGACAATCAAGAAAATGGAAAACCCATTTTTCTCATTTTCAAAGTGTTTTAAACGCGTCTATAGCCTCAAGAAATTTGTCTTCTTTTGAATAAGCCATATACATTATCAAACCAAATTATTTGAATTGAGATAATTCTCTTTAACTCTGCCACTGATCCAAGAGTTGGATCTCTTCTGATGTATCAACCAAGACCAAGTAATTTTATTATTTTCTTCGTTCATGGCTTCACCAAAAGGAACTTATCCTTGAGCCATAAGTTGAAAATTGAAAACACAACCTGACAATGGTTTCCATCTACCTTAGTGTCCATTCGATACTAAGTCGTGTCCAGTGCTTTGGTGTCTATTAGTGCACCATGGACAACATATAAGCACCCTTTCACATTTGGGAACAAAACCAATGCTTCCATGGCACTAAGAGTAAAATAGGCTTATTTATTATTCTCTATCAAAGACAGCGACTTATGAATTCAACCAACTTCTAGATTTGTAGAAAGACATTTATATATTTCACAAATATTATATATTCTGGATATTGGCAGTTAAGGAAATTTTAAAATGAATGAACACAATTTTTCATTCTAACTCCACACGAATTCTTAAACCATTTCGTGTAAAATAATTCAGCATATAAATGCAAAATATACTTTAGTATTCACATACTAATTATATGGCGCACAAACTTTTAACGAGAACATAAAAATTTATTTTTTTCTTTACTTTTCATTAAGGGTATAATAGACAATTGCGTCAAATTTGGCCTTAGTTTTGTAAAAGGTTATCAGTACATTAGACACATTTAAAATGACAAGCATGAATTTGGACATCTGCGTAAATTCCCCTTTTATATATTATTGCATATATGGATTATAGTGGATAGCAAGCATCTCGTTGAATATAATGTTGGATATTGGTTAATAAAATCGAGAATTGAAAATCGATTAAAATGACTTCGTGTCGACTTCGATCAAATACTCAAAAGTTCGGCTCAATCCGTTTAGGCAATGTTGTTTGCCACTTCCCCGCTTCGGGGCGCACAAATGGGGATCGGATGAATGAGAAATTACGGAAAAGGACGAAAATCAGGTAAAATTATTTGACCGTGCATCCGCATGGTTCGTAAACCGTGCGACCACACGTCAATTTTTAATTTCGGAATTTTGAGTAAGACCGTGCGACCGCACGGTCTATAACCGTGTGGCCGCACGGTTGTCCGGCCAAATGATACCTTTTGAAAAATGTGCATTGTTTGAAAAGGGTGCATGGTTTGGGCCTCAACCACTTCGTCCACACCCTTTCATGGTCTATATATAGGACCCTTTGGGTGTCCTATTCCTCACAATTTGATATGCAAAACATCTCAACATCCTCACTTCTCTCCAAAATCAAATCATTTCATTTGTTTTGATTTTCTTCATTGCATCCTTGGAGTAAGTAAGCCTATAATTGGTTCGTTGTACTTGTGTTTTGGAGTACTACAAATACAAGTGAAGCCGTTGTATCTTGGGAGTCGATTGCCGAAATTCGTAGGCACCGTTGCGGGGCAAAATTCGACTTAAGGACAAAGAGTCCAACTCTTGTCTCGGCTTTGTCCTTATTCTTCTTTTTGTTTGTGTTTCCTTGCCGTTACTCTGTCCAATTTTCGGCTTGGATTTACAAAACCATCATTTTCTTATTTGGGGTCACTATTCACGAATTCCACCCTTCATATAATTCGTAAAACCCATACCTTCCTCATTGACAAATCTCCTGTGAAAGTTAATGTAAATGACAACGATGGATGAATTTTTCTGCCATTTGATCATATATTATTTTCAGAATACTTTAAATTTAATAATGCTATTATTTTTTAAAAGTATATTTTATTTGTTGGACGTACTTTACTTTTTGGGTAATGAGACTCTTTGAAATCTTTTATCATTTTATAAGTTGGGGATAGGTCATCTTTTGCCCGTGTTATATTTAATGTAAGTGATCCTAAGTGATCCTAAACATCTAATTACGCTTAAACATGCTTTCTTGCTATTTAAGTTGAGTAGAAATTATATGGACCTTCAATTTGAGTTTCAACATTCTACCCTTAATTTAAAAGTTCATTGTAGATTGTTTACTTTGAATTTAAGTATGATGCCAGTTGGAAAACAACCATTTATGAGTTATAAACCATCAAGAATAAAAATCATATCAATTGAAGGCTTGTGGAATTTTTTTTTTTGTGTGTGCGTGTAAAAACTGCGTCTGGCTATAATCAAGATTACAGTATCACCATCTTTGAAAATACTTTAGTGCCCCAGTCGTCTTTGGAGGGATTCTAGTTTCTTACACGTGTAGTATTTATATAGGTTTTATAATCTTTGAAAAAAAAAAAATTGATATATTTTTTCTACTTAAAATATTTTTAAACCCCCTGCTCGACAAGGAAAAAACACTAGCGTTTCTGATATATATATATATATATATATATATATATATTTGTAAAGTCGCTAGTGGAGCTTCTTCTAATTGCTTTGCTCGAGTTTGTAATGCTAAATATTCCATTTTGTTATTTCTGAACACGAGACAAACTGCAAGATCCAAATTTTATAATACACAGATAAAGGCATAAGATTGATACTTGCACCTAAATCACATATAGATTGGTTAAAAGTATGAGAAAAAAATAGTGCAACGAATGGTGAAGCTCCATGGGACTTTCAATTTTGGTGAGAGTTTCTTTTGTAAGATGGCGCTGCATTTTTTTGTTAAGTAGACTGTCTCGTACTCCTCTAATTTTCTCTTCTTTGATAGGATTTCTTTCATGAAACTTGGCGTAACTGGATATTTGTGCAATTGCATCTGCAAAATAAATGTTAATGTGCAACTCCTAAATATTTAAAAAAAAAAAAAAAAATTAGCAAATTGCTTGATCAACTTGTGCTTCTACCAATATTGAGGAAGGGGAAATGGTGACACATATGCTTTGACTGGAGCGAGTGCTTTCTCTTATGAATTTTTAGTCATGTCTTTAGATATTTCTTTTTGTGATGACGTGGCTTCTTTTTGACCTCATCTTCCCCAATATCAACCTGCTTGTCCTTTTTTTTGGGCATCTTCACGTATGAATCTCTAATAGTTGAACTCCAATTCTTGTTTTATGGCTTGAACATGCTCTATAGGATTTTTAACTTTGCTGCTTGGAAGAGTTCCTTGTTCTCTTTTTGAGAGTTGTCGAGCCACTTGACCAATCTTCGTTTCGAGCTTCTTTATAGATGCCTACCAATTTTGATAAATATATGGTTCCCTCCTTAAACATTTTGTCGGTCTTCTGCACGTACTGCTAAAACATCTCTCCCAAATTGTTTTTTCCCCATTGTAGATTGTAGCATTATTCTGATTGTTTGACCATCTAAAATTTGGAACTCAATTTGTGCATCTGAGAATATGTATTGTATTATTGTTGATTGGCATTTTGAACAAAATTAATTTGTTCTTCAGCAATATCCAACAACTTACACTCCTTAGTATGGTGATTTTTCCCACAGAATTCACATGCTGGATGTTGATGAATGGCATGTACACCTTGTATATGTGCTTTAATCAAAAGTTTTACATGTTTTGTCAATTCAGCTATCTTAGCATTTCTAGTTGCTAGAACATCTATCTCTTTTATATCAGCTTCTTTCTTGGGAACTACTAAATCAGTTGGAAACATGATGTGTGATTTTTCTATCAATACCAGCAGATCCCAAACTTGATTTACTCTTTTGTTGACGATAGACCCATTTGCTGAAGAGTCTACTATTGATTTGTATGAAGGAGTTAGTCCAGAGTAAAAGTATTGAACATGTAGGCCTTTGTTATACTTGTGACTTGGATATTTCGAAGCAACTCCTTAAACCTTTCTGAAGCCTGGTGGAAGTCCTCACCACCAAGCTGTTGGAAATTTCAGATTTCTAGCTTTATATTGGCTACCTTAGCAGGTGAAAGTATTTGTTGTAGAATTCTCTAGCTAATTCCTCCCAAGTAGTGATACTGGATTCAAGTTTGGAGTCGAGTCATTCCAAGGCACTATCCTTCAAGATATAAGGAAATAGTCTCAATCAGATAGCATCTTCATTTACCCTTTCAAAATGAAAATTGTGGCAGATCCTTTGAAAAATTTAGCAAAATGAGAATTTTAGTCTTCATGTGGTCTTCCAAAGAATTACAGAATGTTGCTGAAAAGGATGATCAAATCCACTAGCAGTAGGAAGTTACCCCCCCCCCCCTCCAAATGGTAGATAAATAATACAAAAATGATTAAGAGCTTCAACTGGATTTAAAAATTGTGCCATTGGAAGATTTCTGTCATTGTCACTTTCATCTTCTTCAGGTGGCTGAATACGTACGTCTGCTAGTTGATCAACCAAAAAAGATGCTCTGGTAGCTTCTTATTCCAAAACTATTCGAGCTCGTTCTTCAGCCATAGGATTTTTTTGCAAAATTTTATATTTTTGAGTGTGTTCCTCGCATCTTTATCTAAAAGTGGGTTCAATTTTGGGATCTAGATGCTCAAGATCCTTGCCTTGTAAATAGGGCATACAACTTATACCTTTTTCTGAAAAAAAAAAAAAGAAAAGAAAAGTATAACGATAAACTAAAAGACTAATATAAACTAATAGTAAATAAAAATAGTCCCCGACAACGTGGACAAAAGCTTCTTGTGAAAAATAATTGCAAGTGTAAAATATTGAAAACAAGCGGTAAGTGGACATTTTGAGTTCGAATATCGCTGCTACGAAGATTTTTTTATTCTAATGTTCGCTCCGTATGTGCACGGGTCGCGCAAGTAATAATGTGGATTTTATGTCCGAATATCGATCCCACGGAGATTGTTTTAAATTGTATTTTAGACTATTACCTTAACCGGAAAAAGAAATGCTTAGGATTTGAAAATTTAGATTTTGAAAATTAAAATAAAGATTAAACTAAAAAATTGACAAATTTGATTTTAAAAGAATGAAAATAAATGTGTTAGAATTATGAATCCATTTTGACTATATCATTCATATCTTAACCAAATTATTTAAATACAATTCACGGGTATTGAAAATCCATATTCCTAATGTTGTTAAAACTCCCTTTCGGACAAGCAATAAGTCTATTCCTACACACGACCCAACTATATTTCTATGATGAATGCGAATGTGCAAGAAAGCATTAAAAGAACTATGAATATTGTAGCAGATAACACAAAGCATAGGGGTATATTTCTATCCCCTATCGGACTTTGTGGCAATCGAAACAAGTCTAATGAAATCCTAATCTTTTGAACTTAAGAAATCACAACTTAAAATCATACAACTAGTGATCAAGTAATTGCACGATAGAAAAAAAAAAGCATAATTCAATTGCTCAAAACCATGAATTGCATAAATTAAATAATAGATTAAAATATGGAGTCAAGAAATCAAAACTTCATCACAATTCTAACACAATTAACCTAGCCTAGAAACATAATAGAAAATAAATAACAAGAGATATGAAAAGATGTAACCCAATTCATCTCATTGCAATTTTATCTTCAATCTTGATTTTGGCGTTGTTTGGATCCCTCGACACTTCGACAGCATTTTAGCATGAATTGAGCAAGTTGGGAACCCCTAATCTCATGCCTTAGGTCTGGTAGTTATAGATTTCCCCAAGAATTAGGTTAATTGAGGAGAAAACTGCTGAATTCCGCGCAAAAAGCCCAGCTGTGGCCCAGTCAGATAATCGTGCGACCGCACGGTTCAAATATGCGCGATCTCACGACGCTGCAGGTCAACTTCAGTCGCTGAAATTTCTGACCGTGCGACCGCACGGTATTACGGTTTAAGGCAATTTTCTAACTTTTAAATGTTACAAGTTGGTCCCTGTCTTTTAATTGCATAGCAAGTCCTCCAACTTTCGATTGTTGCAATTTAGCCCCTAAACTTCTGATTTCTTCCAAATTCGATTTTTTCTTCAAATTAGCCATTTGATTGACTGCATCAATTCTTGATTTGCTCACTTTGACACCTTTTACATCCAATTGCTCAATTTTAGCTTTAATTCATTTGTTTTCACGACTTTTGGTTATTCCTAAAATATAAACAAATGACATAGAATAAATAGAAAATATTCTTGAATAAACAATTAAATCCTACTTTTAGGATAGAAATAAGTGCATAAAATACACTTATCAACACCCCCAAACTAGAACTATTGTTCGTCCTCGAACAAAAATAAAACTAAACTATAAATTTGAAGTGAAAATGTTTTTGTTCCTGTTGACTCATTTACCATGCGCTTCAACAATCCAGATTGACTAATCACTTTAGAGAAAGAAATATGAACAATATAAAATATTTTCATTCATCCGATGCTCAACTTCATTGTGTGTGTGTGAATAGCCAAAATCAAATGCAAACTTATGCAAAAATAAACTTGACAATGTGTGACTTTTTATGCAAGACTATGCCCGAATCCCATGTGGTCAACAATGATTTTCTTTTGATTTTCCTTACCCTCTCGTGGATGATCACAACCTTACTGCTTTTCTCTCATATCCCGAGGTCTTTCCTATTGATGTGGTTTCTAAACATGTATGAATTGCATTTTTCCACACAAGGCAGTTAGGACTAGACAAATATGCACGACAGACCAAGAATAATTAACAAAGTGTTAGGAGTTTCAATCAACGAAGCTTATACCATTTTATTCCATTTTTTTCTTTCATATGGACGACTTTTTCTTTTAATGTCCTTGTTTTTTACCATCTTTGTGCAAAACTTTTCATACTTACTTTCTATATGACCCCTGTAGCGAGCTTTAGGTCGGAAGCTCCCAACTCAGTTGAGCTTAGGGTACCAGGTTCAGAGAACCCCTCAGACTTAATTACCCGAGTCATAAAGGCTTAAACAGAAAAGTTAAAGATGTTTTAACGTCTTATGTGTAAGTCCACTCTCCGTACTTGCTTTCTAGTTGACCCCTGTAGCGAGCTTTAGGTCGGAAGCTCCCAACTCAGTTGAGCTTAGGGTACCAGGATCAGAGAACCCCTCAGACTTGCTCGAGTAAAAAAGACATTTGAAGAGTAGAATAAGACCTTCAGCATTTTTCTGTTTTTATGCTGGTTATTATGGTTTATGCCCGTTGATCGAAACCCCTTACACTAAAGATGCAAAATTAAAACTTTAAGTCTTAAATCCATCAATCATACTCATACTAACCTTTCCACCCCCAAGGTTCTGCATTTCAGGTCGGGATCTAATTTTCTTAAGGTTTGGGATTTTACAGTCAGTTCTATGTTCAAAGTGCACAAGTTTACTCCCACAAATATCAAGCATCTCCCTACACAAGTTTTTATTCGAAATTGGCTATGTGCTCAAATTTGATGAAAGTCTTACATGGATGAATGTTTAAGAAAAATTTAGTTCACATGTTGCCCAATTTTCTGACTAAAGCACAAAAGTCAATTCAAATCATGTCATAAGCAATAAATAAATCAACAAAAATTTTCAAATTTTTCACTTTTTTATGATTTTTTTAAATTTTTTTCAAGTTTTTATGAATTTTCTTCCCAAAATCGAATGAATGTGTATATGAAAGTACATGAATGAGATTCCCACCCCAAAACTAGAATCATACATTGTCCTCAATGTATTCAAAACAAATAACGAAAATAAACACATAAATAACAAAGAGGGTCAATGTACTTCCCGGGTTTGGAGAGTTGGTGTTCCCATTTTTTTGAAGCTTTGACTTGAATATTTTGTTGGATGAAATGACCCCTTACTTCATTTTCCATGTTTGGCGTGAAATGTCCCATGATGATATGTTCCTTGCAAATAAACATTAATGGTCATTAGAAGCATAATTATCGCATAGGAACTAAAGAAAATCAACGCAACACACCCAAACTAGGACTTAGAAAAAAAAATTTAAATTTTTGAAAAGTGGTCGACCACTGATTTTCAACTCTTGACATCGCCTCGAAAAAGTGAAAATTTCCCTAAACATGTCTAGGGCATATGAAAGTATATAACTCGGTCTACAACATATCAAAAATTCAGCAAGTTTGAAGTTCATTTGTGTCATGAAAAGATGTGACAAAGTAGGTGCAGTGAAGCTGAAAACGGGTACACTAGTGCATTGGTGCCTGCAATGGCCTTGCAATGAGGTGCCATGAAGTGTAAAGATGTTCTTGTTGAGTTCTATGCCTTAAATCTGTGTAAACAATAAATGGATGATGCACAAATGATGTATAACATGTAATGAAGGTGATCATCCAAAAAGAATTGTGAAAACTTAACAAAACACTCATTGTGGCATTTTATCGAGCACCTAGCATGCATATAAAGAAATAAATGAAAATCATAGAGTTGGAGACTTGAATTAAGCCAAAAATTTTCACCCTACAATTCACAATTCAATATTTTCAATAGTAGCCTAAACCCATCACCAATCATTCATAATTCACAAATCATTAAATATATATATATATATATATATATATATATATATATGAAGAACATCAAATTATGCAAGATTTTGTGAAAATGTGTGGAAAAACTCATACCTTTGAATGATTTTGAAGCGAAGTAAGGCATGACTTTGAGTTACAATGATGTGCAAATAATGGGGAATGATTTTGGACTTGATTCATGATGATTTGGGGGAGGAAAACCGAGTTAAAAGTAGTTGAAAATGAAAAATAACAGCATTTTAAACATTCGGCAGAATCTTTCAGCAGAAGACCGTGCGGTCGAAACGTGCGACCACACGGTTTAACTGGACAGTGACTTGTAATTTTTTCATTTTTCCATTGTAGACCCCGTTTTCGACCCCTAAATGCTTTCAAATGCACGCAACCAACTTCTAACCAATATGTTCATGTCCTGAGCTAGATGATCAAGTGGAAGATTGTGATAAAAAGCAACAAAACAAATAGAAAACAAATAAATCCTAAAAATGCTAAGACATGCAAGAATAGGAGCAATGAAATTTTCAATGCCACTAACATGTCAACATATGAATTCTAAGCATGCAATTGATCCTAAAATGCAGTGTATAGCATCAAAACAACAATAAAGAAAATAGATAAAACAAATAAAGAAAAAGGGTTTGAGAAGTTGGGTTGCCTCCCAACAAGCGCTTCATTTAAAGTCTAGAGCTAGACTTTTTGGAAAAATTTCTCAAGGTGGCATGAAACATGATGTTGAGGCCCTATCATTTGTCTTGACCTCGTACTCAACTTGTTCCCAAAGATGAAGATGTTGTGCCACTTCAATTTTTGAACAGTTTTCAAGTAGTGGATTTTGATTCACTAGTTGAACCATGTTAAATGTTACTTTCTCCTCCTCTAATCGAAGCATGACTTCCCCCTTTTTCACATCAACCAAGGCTCTAGCAGTAGCCAGAAAGGGTCGACCTAAAATCGGTGGCACCTTACTATCTTCCTCCATATCTAGAATCACGAAGTCAGCAGGGAATATGAATTTGTCCACTTTAACCAGCACATCCTCAATGACTCCATATGGGTATCGAATGGACAATCAACTAGCTGGAAGATGATTGGGCTGGGCTTTCGGTCCCCTAATCCTAGCTTCATATAGACTGAAAGAGGCATCAAATTTATGCTTGCACCAAGGTCAAATAAAACTTTGTTAAATTTTAAGTCACCAATGATGTAAGGAATTGAAAAACTTCCTGGATCTCTCAGCTTGGGTGGCAGCTTTTGTTGCAAGATGGCGTTGCCCTCTTCATTCGGTGAAACCTCTTCAAGTTCCTCAAGTTTTCTCTTACTTGACATCATTTTTTTCAGAAACTTGGTATAGCTGGGATTTGGGTAATGGCTTCTAGGAAAGGAATGTTAATGTGCAGCTTTCTGAGCATGTTGAGAAATTTATTGAACTGCTAATCCTCCTTAGGCTTTTGTAATATTTGCTGGAATGGAATAGGGGACTCATGAGGTTTAATTGTCAATTTTACCTCATTCTCCTCTTTCTTCTCAGCAGATTTCTTTTCAGGTGCCTCAACATGTTTTCCCTTTTCTTCATCTGGCTTTTGACCATGAATCTCAGGTAATTTCACTCCACTGCGTGTGGTAATTGCATTTACTCCTTGTTTCTCTTTCCAACCTTTCAGTCTCTAGGGAAAAGGAGTGGGAGGTTCATAAACTCTGTCACATGGAGCAAAAGTGATCCTTCCTGGCACAAAATATACCTCTCTTTCAACAGTTTTTATTGCCATCACTTGCTCCCTAGGATTAACCTCAGTGTTACCAGGCAGTGTACCTGGGGCTCTGTTTGCTAAAGTCTGAGCTATTTGACCAATTTAGGTTTCCAAGTTTTTGATGGAAGCCTGATGATTTCGCAGTGTAGTTTCAGCCATCCTCATGAAGTGGTCAGTTTTTGTCATGAACTAATCAGTTTTAGCCATAAATTGATTGGTCTGGCTCATGTACTGGTCAGTCTTCTCCATCAATTTTACAACCATCTCTTCAAGTTGAGGTTTCTTCTCCACTACCTGCTGTGGAGGGGCTTGCTGGCTAATTCCATTTTGATTATCCCTCCATGAAAAGTTAGGGTGATTTCGCCAACCAGGATTATAAGTGTTGGAGTATGGATTATTTTGGCGATGTCCCCCTTGTACAAAGCTGACCTGCTCAGCTTGAGCTGCCAAAATTGGACAATCTGAGGTATTGTGATTGGCCCCACATTCCTCTCATCCAATTACTACACTTTTCACTAAATGGTTGGTTTGTATGAAATTCATCAAAGAGTCTATTTTAGCAGACAATACCGAAACATCATCCACTGCATAAACTCCTGCTGGTTTCTTTTGAATGGTCCTCTCAGACGCCCACATTGCGTTGGTATTGGTTATTCTCTCAAACAGTTTAAGTGCTCCATCCAGAGTTTGGGTAGTTATTGATCCATTTGATGACGAATCAATAAAACTCTTGTATTGAGGGAGCAAGCAAATGTAAAAGTACCTTACCTGCTCATTTTTAGGTAATCCATGTTGAGGGCACTTCCTAAGCACGCTTTTAAACCTATTCCATGCTTCATCAAATGACTCAGACTCTTGTTGTTGAAAATTTGTTATCTCATGTCTGAGTTTAGCAACTTTGGCTAGGGGCATGAATTTTGTGCAAAATTTTTGGGCCAAGTCATTCCAAGTTGTTATACTTGTAGGAGAACGGGAGTCTAACCAATCTATTGCCCTATCTCTTAAGGTGTATGGAAACAATCTAAGTCTGATGGCATTGATAAGTGTATTTTATACACTTATTTGTACGTCTAAATTAGAATAAATTATTATCGTTTTAGAATTTATGCTATTTAATTTGTGTTTATTTGTTTACTTTGCAGAAAATATCCTAAAAGATGAAGAATGAAGTAATTGATGAGAAAAATGCATAATTGGATGTTGATTGGAGCTAAAACGAGCAATTGATAAGGTTGTGATGTCAACCGGAAAGATGCAATGTGCCAAAATGAACGAATCAGAGGTTGGACGACCTAATTGAATGAATTAAGAGCTTAAATGGGAAAATCGAGAAGAAGATAAAGTTTAGGGACTAAATTGCAACAATTGAAAGTTGAGGATTGAAGGTGCAATTAAAAGTCAGGGACCAACTTACACAGCCTAAAAAAGATGGAAGTCGCGATCGCTGGATACATACCACGCGATCCCGAGAAGACACAAAATTGTAACCCGAGAGTTTTAATGTATTCCACGCGATCACTAGGGTTTTACCCACGCGATCGCGTCCTTATCAGGCTGGGCCGACCGTGGGCTTTTTCTCGCGATTTTCAACAGAATTCTCTCTTTTTGACCTAGGTTTTCTCCAAAACCTATATATACTACACATGAGGCACGAAAATCAGACCTTTTCCTCTCCATAGAACGAGCCACAACAGATATTTTAATTCAAATTCTTAGAGATTCAAGCATCGCAGAGGGGTGTAAATTGAAGATACTTGAAGAATTGATAATTGGTGCAATCTTTCCATTCTTCGTTGTTATTTTCAATGAACGTCATTATATTTTGTTTTTGTTATTTAAATATGATGTGTAGCTAAATTTGATGTTGGGATGAACGATGTAACCTAGTTAATTATTTTAATTCCATATTCCGTGTTTTAACGCTTTAATGCATGTGTTGATTTATTATTGCGTTTAATGCGTGAATGAACTGGTCATTTATTCATGATTTTATGTGTTATTTTCATAATCCGAGAGGTGAGTTAATAACATAGATCTAGGTAATAAATCCGGTAATTGAACGAGAGATAGAGATATACTCTTGTAATTGTTGCGGTCGTGTGTGAATTCGTGTGTGTAATGCATCTAAATAAGGAATATTCGAACCCTCTGTAGAGATACAAGGTTGACTTATTTAGGTAGGATTTATTTAAACTCGAGAGAGGAATCTCAATTTGAATTAGTGAATTCGATCGAGCATATATTTAGAAAATAAAATCTGGGATTGGAATTGATTTAATTGGTTAGGTGAACTCGTGAATCTCAACCACTTTACAATCAGTTTTAAAGACAAAAGCAATCTCGCTAATTTAATTATTCAGTTTAATTTATTAGTTTTAGTTTATAATTTCAAATTCTCTTTTTCTATTTAAAGAAAGTTTAGAACTAAAATATTTCGGTACTTAGTAAACAGTCCTCGTGGGAACGATCACTCGACTCAAAAGTCACTTTATTACTTGATTGCGATATCGTATACTTGCAATTTTACACAACATGCATCATCTGAAACACCCTGATATTTAAAATGTTCACACATATCTAAAAACTTAGACACATGTGCATGTAGATTTTCATCGGGTTTGCCATAGAATTGATTTTCATTTTGAAACATATTTATCACATTGGTCTTTAATTGGAAGTTTGCAAGACCAAAAGGTGGATAAACTATGCTTGATTGGTTTTGGACAATTTTTGGGGTCATGAAATCTCCTACAAGTCTATTCCCCTCATCTAGCTCAACTCCAGGTCAATATTGTTTGCCATTTGATTTTTATTTTTATTTTTTTGATTTTTCTGTTTATCTAGTTCCCTAAGTTCTCTTAATCTACGGTGTAAAGTATGTTCTATTTTCAGGTCAACTTCGAAAAGATTCCATTTTTTCGAACGTAACATACACAACTAAAAGAAAAATAACTAAACTAGTAACTATACTAAAATTAGAATTTAAAGTCCTAAAATAAAATAAAAACAAGAACAAAAATAAACAAGAATAAAATAAAAATAAAGCGGTAAAAAGTCTGAATTAGTGAAAGTAATCTAAAAATAAATTTAAACTACAATCCCCGACAACGGCGCCAAAAACTTGTTCGCTCCGCAAGCGCACGGGTCGCGCAAGCAATAAAGTGGATTTTAAGTCCGAATATCGATCCCACAGAGATTGTTTTAAATTTTATTTTAGACTATTACCTTAACCGGAACAAGAAATGCTTAGGATTTGAAAATTAAAATAAAGATTAAACTAAAAAATGGACAAATTTGATTTTAAAATAATGAAAATAAATGCGTTAGAATTATGAATCCATTTTGACTATATCATCCATATCTTAACCAAATTATTTAAATACAATTCACGAGTTTTGAAAATTCATATTCCTAATGTTGTTAAAAATCCCTTTCGGACAAGCAATAACGTATATTCCTACACACGACCCAACTATATTTCTATGATGAATGCGAATGTGCAAGAAAGCATTAAAAGAACTATGAATGTTATAGCAGATAACACAAAGTATAGAGTTATATTTTTATCCCCTATCGGACTTTGTGGCAATCGAAACAAGTCTAATGAAATCCTAATCTTTCGAACTTAAGAAATCACAACCTAAAATCATACAACTAGTGATCAAGTAATTGCATGATAGAAAAAAAAAAGCATAATTCAATTGCTCAAAACCATGAATTGCATAAATTAAATAATAGATTAAAATATGGAGTCAAGAAACCAAAACTTCATCACAATTTCAACACAATTAACCTAGCCTAGAAACATAATAGAAAATAAATAACAAGAGATATGAAAAGACGTAACCCAATTCATCTCCTTGCAATTTTATCTTCAATCTTGATCTTGGCGTGGTTTGGATCCCTTGGCACTTCGACAGCGTTTTGGCATGAATTTAGCAAGTTGGGAACCCCTAATCTCGTGCCTTAGGTCTGGTATTTATAGATTTCCCCGAGAATTAGGTTGATTGAGGAGAAAACTGCTCAATTCCACGCAAAAAGCCCAGCTACGGCCCAGTCGAATAACCGTGCGACCGCACAGTTCTAATATGCGCGATCGCATGACGCTACAGGTCAACTTCAGTCACTGAAAATTTTGACTGTGCGACCGCACGGTTATAGCACCGTGCGACCGTACGGTGTTATGGTTTAAGGCAATTTTCTGACTTTTAAATGTTACAAGTTGGTCCCCTTTCTTTTAATTGCATAGCAAGTCTTCCAACTTTTGATTGTTGCAATTTAGCCCCTGAACTTCTGATTTCTTCCAAATTCGATTTTTTCTTCAAATTAGCCATTTGATTGATTGCATCAATTCTTGATTTGCTCACTTTGACACTTTTTACATCCAATTGCTCAATTTTAGCTTTAATTGCATTGTTTTCACGAATTTTGGGTTATTCCTGAAATATAAACAAATGACATAGAATAAATAGCAAATATTCTTGAGTAAACAATTAAAATCCTACTTTTAGGATAGAAATAAGTGTGTAAAATACACTTATCATCTAATATTAGTTTCAATTGATCAATATCTAAACTAAAGAAACACAAATATTTATTTTTATTTAATCTACTAAGAATTGAAAAAGAACAATTATGAGATTCATTTGCAAACTAAGTACACAAGGATCAATATATTATTTAATCATAGATATCCTATTCAATTTCTCATCAAAAGTTTCCTTCCTAAAATAGTATTTAATCGAAGAAGACAACCGAAGTTTGGACAAAAGTGTTGGGAATAGCATACCACAAGCAAAGGAAAATGTGGTGGAATCTAGCAACAACAAAGGGAAGAAGAAAAATTTTTAGCTCAAAATAGTGTACCGCAAGCGCACGGGTCGCGTACAAGTAATAAAGTGAACTTTCTGAGTCCGGATTGTCGATCCCACGAGTAATGTATACTAAATTACACTTTACTTAATTTCATCTTAACAAATAAAACACACAATTAAAGATGGATTTTGGAAAATAACTAAAAATCTACTAAAGATGGAAATATAAAAAACACTTGAAAATTTTTGAGGAAAACGTGATTGGGATTCATGGTTTCATTTAACCATCGCCTAATTAATTTCTCAACATGCAAATTAACAAATTACTCATTTACAATGTTAGACCCGATTTTCCGAGTTTAGCTAATTACCTCTCTCGAGTGAAATTAACCCTAATCAATTGATTTAACCTACTATATCTCTATGTCGATTAAAGCTCAATCAATTGCATTAACTCTTTGTGAAAATAGCTCAAATGATCATCTAGGGTTTAAGGTATATCTCTATCTTTAACAAGAACCTAGAACATTTGTTATTTGGTCTAAAATGCACGATATCTCTCGATTATCATACAATTCACAAAACATATATTTCGTGATCAATCAAACACATGGAATAATTTCAATAACAAAGGCACATGAAATAAGCATTTAATCATCAAATAGCAAATATTAAAACTAATCAAAGTTAGGTTAAATTACTACCATAAATCCCAACACAATAAATTAGCCCATGTTATATAAATGATAGAAATGAGAATATTTATAACAAAACATTGCAAGTTTGACAAAATAATGGAGAAAATAAAAAGTTATAGATAAAACCCTTTTTAAAGCTTGGCTAAGATTTTCCCAAATATTTCACCGCTTTAGATGTATTCTCCTTGCTCTTGATTTGGTCCCCAAGATTTATCAAATAGTTGAAAAGAGAATAAAATGAAAATTAAAAGGAAAAGAAACTAAAAAGAAAAAAAGAAAAGAAGAAGAAGAAGAATCGGACCAGAAGCAAGAAGACAGGAAGAAGACCCAGCTGCTGTCCAATATCTGATTTTTATGCCAAAGTTAAGAGAAATTGCACCCTTGGTCCTTGGTGGTTTGAAACTTGAGCAAAATAGTCTCAAACACTAGTTTTTCTCTTAATTGATATGTCTAAGCACAAAAATCTGTGGAAAAGTGATAAAACAGATTTTAAACTGTTTCCAAGTCCCTTAACTTTTATTTTGCAGCCCAAGTCCTCAACTTTTCGCACTTGTGCACTTTGGTCCCCAACTTCATGTTTTTGTATGCGATTGATTCATTTTCACTCAAATTCATAAATTAAGCAATCATTTTGCTTTCTCTTGTGGTTTTATCCTTGAATTTGAGTAGTAGACTTGGTCCTCAACTTTTTGGGATGTTGCAATTGAGTCCTCAAACTTTTGATTTCTTTCAATTTGGTCCTTGAACGTCAAATTTGCTCCTCTTTATGCTGAATTGCTCTCCAATCTTGTCCATTTTCTTTTCAATTGAGGTTGTACTTAATTGTACAAGATAAACACAATTTATAAGTAGAAATTCGCTCAATTTATCAATTAAATTGTTGATTTAAAAGCAAAATAAGTATGTAAAACACACTTATCACACCCCCAAACTTGAGCTTTTGCTCGTCTCGAGCAAAATTATCTACTAGTGGAATCAAGTAACATGGAATTATAGATCAACAATGTTAGATAACTTGCAAATTACTAATGAGTGCAAAATTGTATAATCAATTCAAAAGTATGATTCCAAATAATGCTACCAAAACAAGTTTAGCTTATCGGATGTTCGATCGGTGTGTGTGTGCAAAGTCACTTTCTATTGTCAATTAAGTTTCGAGAATATTGATGAGTAAAGATGTTTTGAAGTCAAGACAAACCCACCATTAGTGGTCAATTCTTTTTCTTTCCCACTCGTGACATTCATCCCCCAATAAATATTTTTCTTTCCTCTCCCATGATGCAATTCTAGAGGGTACTCTCAAATCACTCTTTTCTTTTTTCACTCTAGTTTGGGTGTGTTTTACCGAAAATTTCGACAATCTAGAAATGCGCTGACTCTCCACTAAATGAGTGATTCGACATTCAAGTTTATACTAAGCAATTCAAACCCACTATTAATCTAAGCCCTTATGCAAGTACAAATGCGTGATTTCTAAAAACTAACTTGATGAATGCTCGTGCCTTCCCCACTCCCTTAAGCTTTCTAATTGACCCATGTAGCGAGCTTTAGGTCGGAAACTCCCTGATTGTTTTAAGATCAAAGGGTACCAGGTTTCAAAATACCCCTACGGATTTAATAACTCGAGTCAAGATTGTTGATTGCAAATGATTTCCTATTTTGCTAATGTTAGAATCAAATATACATAGAAAGAAAACCAAACACAAGAAAGATTAGAATAGTGGTGGTTAACCAAAGGTAACAAAATAAAGCATAAAAGAAAAATAATTACAAGTTGTTAAAACTAAAATTAACTAAAGTAATAATCAAAGTAAAAACATTCCCCGGCAATGGCGTCAAAAACTTGTTTGCTCAAAATAGTGTACCGCAAGCGCACGGGTCGCGTACAAGTAATAAAGTGGACTTTTTGAGTCCGGATTGTCGATCTCACGAGGAATGTATATTCAATTACACTTTAGTTAATTTAATCTTAACAAATAAAACACACAATTAAAGATGAATTTTGGAAAATAACTAAAAATCTACTAAAGATGAAAATATAAAAAACACTTGAAAATCTTTGAGGAAAACGTGATTGAGATTCATGGTTTCATTTAACCATCGCCTAATTAATTTCTCAACATGCAAATTAACAAATTACACATTTACAATGTTAGACCCGATTTTCCAAGTTTAACTAATTACCTCTCTCGAGTGAAATTAACCCTAATAAATTATTTAATCTACTATATCTCTATGTCGATTAAAGTCCAATCAATTGCATTAACTCTTTGTGAAAATAGCTCAAAGGATCATCTAGGGTTTAAGGTATATCTCTTTCCTTAACAAGAACCTAGAGCATTTGTTATTTGGTCTAAAATACACAATATCTCTCGATTATCACAGTTCACAAAACATATATTTGTTGATCAATCAAACACATGGAATAATCTCAATAAAAAACACACATGAAATAAACATTTAATCATCGAATAGAAAATATTAAAACTAATCCAAGCTAGGTTAAATTACTACCATAAATCCCAACACAATAAATTAGCCCATGTTATATAAATGATACAAATGAGAATATTTATAACAATACATTGCAAGTTTGACAAAATAATGGAGAAAATACAAAGTTATAGATAAAACCCTTTTTGAAGCTTGGCTAAGATTTCCCCAAATATTTTACCACTTTAGATGTATTCTCCTTGCTCTTGATTTATTCCCCAAGATTTATCAAATAGTTGAAAAGGGAATAAAATGAAAATTAAAAGAAAAAGAAACGAAAGAGAAAAAAAGAAAAAAAAAAGAAAAAAAGAAAAGAAAAGAATGTTATAAAATATTAATATTAGTTAGGTATGAATTACAATTATACACTTGTAAACTTTACATATTACGATTGTGCCATTGTCTATCCTTATAAATAGGGGTCTAAGTTTTCATTATAAGTACACCTAATAAGAAATATTACTCACTCTCTCTATCTCTATCTTTCTATTCTCTTTATTTTGCTCTAGTTTTACAACACGTTATCAGCACGAGTCTCTAACCAATTGAGACTTGAATTTGAGTAATCTGAAGGAATTATGCTCTGCAGTTACCTCTAGTAGGATCCTCTGCATCACAAATCTGATTATTACTAATCAAACACACACTTAAACCGAATTCCCGTGAAGAGATCATCCTTAGGCATCTACTCATCTAAATGGACACTTCTGATTTATTGAATGGCTCCAAGATCATTGATGGAGATATTTGCTTAGCAGACAGTGCATCAAAAAATACAATACTCAGAAATGAGAAATATTTCTTGAATCTGACAATGATGACAACTAATGTGAGTACAGTAATAGGATTTGCACCTATTATTAAAGGATGGGGAAAAGCAAATATTGTACTAAGTGGAGGAACAAAAATGGCCATCCAAAATGCCTTATTTTCCCCTAAGTCATCTAGGAATCTGCTAAGTTATAAAGATATTCGAAGTAACGGGTACCATACTGAGACTGCCGAAGAAAGTAATAAAGAATATCTTTATATTACTTCTATTGTCTCTGGTAAGAAATATATACTTGAAAGGCTACCCGCTTTACCTTCTGGCTTGTACTATACAAAAATTAGTACAATTGAATCAAATGTTATATTATGCCAAAGGTTCAATGAGCCAAAGAATTTTATAATTTGGCATGATCGGCTCGGACATCCCGGGTCAACTATGATGCGAAGAATTATTGAGAATTCAAAAGGACATTCATTGAATAATCAGAAAATTCTTCATTGTAATGAATTCTCATGTGCTGCTTGTTCTCAAGGCAAATTGGTCATCAGACCATTATTAAATAAATTTGGGTATGAATCTCCAATATTTTTGGAATGTATACAAGGTGATATTTGTGGGCCCATTCACCCTCCATGTGGACCATTTAGATATTTTATTATTTTAATAGATACATCTACTAGATGGTCACATGTGAGCTTATTATCCACTCGCAACCTGGCATTTGCGAGATTACTTGCTCAGATTATTTGATCAGATTATTCGTCTACGAGCACAATTTCCGGATTATCCAATTAAGACTATTCGTCTTGATAATGCTAGTGAGTTTATATCTCAAGCATTTAATGATTACTGTATATCGATTAGGATAAAGATTGAACATCCGGTTGCTCATGTTCATACTCAAAATGGTCTAGCAGAATCATTTATTAAACGACTTCAATTAATAGCTAGGCCATTACTTATGAGAACAAAACTTCCCATATATGCTTGGGGACATGCTATACTACATGCTGCAGCACTCATACGCATCAGGCCAACATCTTATCATAAATTCTCCCCATTACAAATGGCTTATGGTCAGGAGCCTAATATATCGCATCTAAGAATTTTTGGTTGTGCGGTTTATGTACCAATAGCCCCACCACAACGAACAAATATGGGTCCTCAAAGGAGACTGGGAATATATATTGGGTTTGAATCTCCTTCTATAATAAAGTATCTTGAACCCAATACGAGTGATGTATTTACTGCACGATTTGCAGACTGTCATTTTGATGAAACAATGTTCCCAGCATTAGGGGGAGAAATAGAACAGTTGGAAAAAGAAATAACATGGAATGCATCATATTTATCCAAACTAGATCCTCGTGCAAAGCAATGTGAACAAGAAGTTCAAAAGATAATCCACTTGCAAAAGATAGCCAATCAATTGCCAGATGCATTCACTGACCTAAAAAGAGTGACTAAATCACACATTCCAGCTGAGAATGCTCCGGTCCGAATTGATGTCCCAGAAGGACAAAATAAAGCTAATGAGTCTAAGATACGCGTGAAGCGTGGTAGACCAATCGGTTCCAAGGATAAAAATCCTCGAAATAAAAAGGAGCATATAGTCAGTAATCATATTAAGGAGGAAGAATCTCTGGAAGATTCTAAAGACATAATTCAAATAAAAACCCCTGAAGTGGTACAGGTACCTGAAAATGATGAAAATAAAGAGATCTCGATAAATTGTGTCTATACGAGGAAAAGATGGAACCGAGAAGAAACAATTGTCGACAGTATATTTTCATATAATGTAGCGCTCGAAATTATTAATGATAACGAGGATGATGAACCAAAATCCATCGAGGAATGTAAACGAAGAAATGACTGGCTAAAATGGAAAAGTGCAATTCAGGCAGAATTGGATTCATTGGAGAAAAGTAAAGTTTTTGGACCTATTGTTCAAACTCTTAAAGGGGTTAATCCTGTAGGATACAAATGGGTATTCGTGCGAAAAAGAAATGAGAAAAGAGAAGTCGTGAGATATAAAGCACGACTTGTAGCACAAGGATTTTCGCAAATACCTGGTGTCGATTATGAAGAAACGTATTCCCCTGTGATGGATGCAATTACATTTCGATATCTAGTTAGTTTGGCAATACATGAAAAACTAGATATGCGCATGATGGATGTAGTTTCAGCCTATTTATATGACATGCTTGACAATGACATCCACATGAAAATTCCTGAGGGATTTAAAATGCCTGAAGTATATAATTCGAGACCTCGAGAATTATTTTCAATCAAATTTCAAAGGTCATTATATGGATTGAAACAATCCGGCCGCATGTGGTATAATCGCCTTAGTGAATATCTACTGAAAGAAGGATTCAAGAATGATCCTATATGCCCTTGCATTTTTATAAAGAAGTCAATGAATGGGTTCGTAATTATTGCTGTATATGTTGATGACTTAAATATTATTGGAACTCTTGAAGAAATACCGGAGGTAATTGAGTACTTAAAGTCAGAATTTGAGATGAAAGATCTTGGAAGGACAAAATTCTGTCTCAGCTTGCAAATCGAGCATTTATCAAATGGAATTCTTATTCATCAATTTACATATACAGAAAAAGTCCTTAAACAATTTTACATGGATAAGGCAAATCCATTGAGCACACTGATGGTTGTTCGTTCACTCAATGTGGAAAAGGACCCATTTAGACCTCGAGAAGATAATGAAGAACTTCTTGGTCCTGAAGTACCATATCTTAGTGCTATAGGTGCACTACTATATCTTGCCAACAACACACGACCTGATATTGCATTCTCGGTAAGTTTACTAGAAAGGTATAGTTCTTCTCCTACACAAAGACATTGGAATGGTGTTAAACATGTATTGAGGTATCTCCGAGGAACAATTGACATGGGTTTGTTTTATTCAAATGAAACTAAACCGGAACTTGTTGGGTATGCTGATGCTGGATATCTATCAGACCCACACACAGCTAAATCTCAAACAGGTTATTTATTCACTTGTGGAGGTACTACTATATCATGGAGATCCACAAAACAAACATTAACTGCTACTTCTTCTAATCATGCTGAACTACTTTCCATACATGAGGCAAGTCGAGAATGTGTATGGTTGAAATCAATGACTCAGCATATAAGGGAGACTTGTGGTCTCTCTTTAGGAAAAGGAAATCCAATAATTTTGTATGAAGACAATACCGCGTGTATAGCTCAACTAAAGGGAGGTTTCATTAAAGGTGACAGAACGAAACATATTTCACCGAAATTCTTCTTCACACATGATCTTAACAAGAATGGTGAAGTTGAAGTTCGACAAATTCGTTCAAATGATAATCTAGTTGATATGTTCACAAAATCATTACCTACTTCAACATTTGAAAGATTGGTAAATAAGATCCGGATGCGTCGACTCAGAGATCTCCAACAACATCATCAGGAAAATTAAACACGTGCTAGATTTCATTTTAGCTCAGTTTTTATCCTATTGAGTTTTTTGAACAAAGTTTTTAATGAAGCAGTGGCTGTACTCTTTTTCCTTGGTTCAGATTTTATCCCACTGGGTTTTACTGACAAGGTTTTAACGAGGCAGCACTTCAGAACCTCAAGCTTCAATACATGATTTGTTCTACTTATCATTGGATGTTATTTCGAACATTAGACTCAATGATTCACAATGGCCAACATCAGGGGGAGCAACTGTACTCTTTTTCCTTCGCTCAAGTTTTATCCCACCGGGTTTTCTTAGCAAGGTTTTAACGAGGCAGACAATTGCGTAACAGGTCATTCAAGGGAGAGTGTTATAAAATATTAATATTAGTTAGGTATGAATGACCAATTACAATTATACCCTTGTAAAATTTACATATTACGATTGTGTCATTGTCTACCCCTATAAATAGGGGTCTAAGTTTTCATTCTAAGTACACCTAATAAGAAGTATTACTCACTCTCTCTATCTCTATCTTTCTATTCTCTTTCTATTCTCTAGTTTTACAACAAAGAAGAAGAAAAATCGGACCAGTAGAAGCAAGAAGACAAGAAGAAGACCTAGCTGCTGTCCAATATCTGATTTTTATGCCAAAGTTAAGAGAAATTGCACCCTTGGTCCTTGGAGGGTTGAAACTTGAGCAAAATAGTCTCAAACACTAGTTTTTCTCTTAATTGATGTGTCCAAGCACAAAAATCTGTGGAAAAGTGATAAAATAGATTTTAAAATGTTTCCAAGTCCCTCAACTTTTATTTTACAGCCCAATTCCTCAACTTTGGCACTTGTGTGTTGACCTATGGTAAACTTGACCTTATTGTTTTGATCATAACAAACAAGAATATATTGTGTTGCTAACAAGTGTGCTTCAAGTGTTTCATATAATGATAAATATTCAAAACATTCAATGTTCAAATCGTCTATCAAAGATATAAATCAAAACTATGTGATCAAGCACATGAGACGCAAAGAAGATCAAGAAAGAATCGAAGATATTCAAGATCAAATTTCAAGTCGGAAAGCATGAAGACCAAGCAATGAAGCCTACAAAGAATTGAGCATTTACAAATTGCTTTTCAATCTTATGTAAGGTTAATGCATCAATAGTTGGAAATGCACTTCATAAAGCTCAAGTAACATTTTTAAAGACATTAAAATATCTTTTTCAAAATCAACTTTGATCAGAAAACCTTGAAAAATCAAAATTTTGAAATCCTGATTTTTCAGGTCGACCGCAAATTTATGAGGTCGACCGCATGACACTTTCAGGTCGACCGCACTGCCTATTTTTGAACTCCAACGGCTGTTTTCTTGCAACGGCTATATTGAGGTCGACCGCATGGTAGGATAGGTCGACCGCAAAAGGCAGTATGTGCAAAATGTGCTCTATAAATAGCCTTCTCTCTTGCATTCATTTTGAACAACTAAGAGGAGATTTTAGAGAAGCTTTCTTGTGAAAAATTCATTGTTCTTACTTGATTTATATTTATCTATCTTTATTAGAATACTTTGATTGATCCAACTTTGTTTTATCAAAATTCATCAAAGTTTTTGAAAGAATGTTTTTGTGAAGATTCTTGATTTTACATTGTATAAACTTCCTCAATATCTTCACATTATATATTGGAATTGAAGTGTAAGTCTCTCTTTGTTCTAAACTTTTTTTAATCTTTTAAAAGAGAGAAATTCCAATTAAGGAACTTTGATTATTTGTTCTACATTTTTCATTATCATTTGATTCATCAAAGTTCCATTGCCTAAACACTTTGAGCTTAACTTATTGTTAATTATTCAAGTGTGGCATCTCTTGGTACTTAATTTGATTCAATATTTTAACAAGAGATTATTTGAAAAACTTTGTTTGATTGCATTGAACTTTTCATTATCATTTGCATCAAAGTTTTTCTCTAACACTCGAGCTTAATTCATTGCTATCTATTGAAGTGTTAGCCTAACTCTCTCGGTACTTAATTTGAGTATATCATTTGTCAAGAGAGTTATTTCAATTGTAAATTCAATTCATTATATCTTATGGTTTCGAGAGCCTTGTGAAAACTCGATTGTTGGTTAAGGGTAGGTGCTCCTTGTTGTAAGTCACTTAAGGATAAGTGCTCTTTGTTGTAAGTCACTTAAGGATTTGGTACTTCTTGTTGTAAGTTACCAATATAGTGGATTTGGCCTTGCTCGTGACGGAGAGCTCGGTTACGGGGGACATAGATCACGTTGGTTGATTGAACCTCCTTAAATCGCGTTTGCATTCTCTTATCCCTTTTACTTACTTACATTATACTTACTCTATTCTATCAATTTATATTGTGCAACACTATATCTAAGTGCTATACTTGCTTTATCAATTAAGTTTACATATTTATAGCACACTACATTGATAGTTAAGTTACTTACAACACTAAGTGCTCATACTTGTACCCATTGGTTTTTAAGTTTGAGATTATTTATCGAAAAAGTTTTATAAACCAATTCACCCCCTCTTGGTTAGTTTAGTCTTGGGCTAACATTGTGCACTTTGGTCCCCAACTTCATGTTTTTGTATGCGATTGATCCATTTTCACTCAAAATCATAAATTAAGCAATCATTTTGCTTTCTCTTGTGGTTTTATCCTTGAATTTGAGTAGTAGACCTTGGTCCTCAACTTTTTGGGATGTTGCAATTGAGTCCTCAAACTTTTGATTTCTTTCAATTTAGTCATTGAACGTCAAATTTGCTCCTCTTTACGCTCAATTGCTCTCCAACCTTGTCCATTTTCTTCTCAATTGAGGTTGTACCTAATTGTACAAGATAAACACAATTTATACGTTGAAATTCGCTCAATTTGTCAATTAAATTGTCGATTTAAAAGCAAAATAAGTATGTAAAACACACTTATCAGAAAGCATTCCGTTGAACCAACAAAGAAGAACGCAAAGAAGTTCAAGGAAAATTTCTATAATTGCGAAAATGCTGGACATCACTCGGTCGATTGTCACAAACCTAAGAAGCAATCCCAATCCAACATAGTCGAATCTGATGCCATATAAAATGGCATGTCCGATATGAATCTATCGGAGGTTGTTTCTGAATGCAACCTTGTTGGAAATCCCATGAAATGGTGGATTGATAAGTGCAACCTGTCACATATGTGCTGATAGAGGAATGTTCACATCATACACTCCAAACGAGGGAGAAAAATTGTTTATGGGGAACTCCTCAACATCCAAAGTGGAAGGACAAGGCAAAGTGGTTTTGAAGATGACGTCGGGAAAGGAACTTAGCCTCAATAATGTCCTTCACGTATCGGATATTATCAAGAACCATGTGTCGGGTTCTTTGTTAACAAGAATGGCTTTAAATTAGTATTTGTATCGGATAAGTTTATACTTACCAAAAATAATATGTATGTAGGCAAAGGCTATGTAAAAGATGGACTATTCAAAATAAATGTCCTAACTGTTGTACCAAATAATACAAGCAATAAATCGTCATCTTCGATTTATATTCTTGAGTCATTTAATCTATGGCATCATAGATTAGGACATGCAAACTTTAATTCAATACGCAAGTTAAATAATTTAAGTTTACTTCCGAATATGCATTTTAATAATGAAAAATGCGAAACATGTGTAGAGGCAAAATTGGCCAAAACACCATTTCATTCGGTTGAACGAAACACCACACTATTAGAACTAATTTGTAACGCCCCGGCACCCAGGACGCCACGTCATCCTTTCAAATTGGTTTTCGAAATAATAATTGAGCGAAAAATAACTTAAATTCAATCGTGTTATTGTAAAACTTGACTCCAACAGTCAACTCTTCAAATTAGAAATAAAAATTGGGTGAAATAGATTAAAAATCATTTTCATTTAAAAACTTAATGAACAATGATTCAAGCGTTCAAAATAAATTAAATAATAATAAAGAAATTCGAAAACTCAAAATTAAATGTGTTTAATCAATTATCTCAAAACATAATTAATAATTCTTCAATAGCCACCATCGCACGCTCCATCACCAACTCCATAATCTGAAAATTTGTAAGTTTAAAGAAATGGTGACCATTTCATAGAAATACTCAGTAGGTTCAGCGCATGATTAAATAAACTATATCATAAATAACACATATAATCATGCAATTTAAGTCCTAAATTCTCATAACATCATGCTTAAATAAGCAAGTAATTGTCATGCCCAGAGGCAAGTAGTCTCATGTGCAAAGACAAATAATTGTCATGCCCGGAGGAAAGTAGTCTCATGTCCGAAGACAAGTAATTGTCATGCTCGAAAGTAAGTAACATCATGTCCGAAGACAAGTAATCTCATGCTCGAAAGTAAGTAACATCATGTCCAAAGACAAGACAAGTAATTCGCATAAATTACATAATAACATGTAGAAATTTACAATAGTAATTTACTTAATATTGCGCAATTTAAAGAAAAGGTTTTTGAAGTATGAACCTACCTTGAAAGTATTCTAGAGTTTGTTGAGTGGGAAAACGTCAATCTTCTAAACGTTCAAACGCTTCGTCTAGCCAATATATATGATAAATCTTAAAATAGTATTTTGGGATTCAAAGGTTTTAAAACGAAAGAGTTTTTAAAAGAAGAATAAAAGTTTAGGGTTTAAATTGAAAATATAAAATAATCGATTTGAAAAGTTTTGGGGCAGAATCAGAATTTTCAGGAATCTGGGGACTGACTAATTTATTTTCCAAAAGTTCAATGACTAAAATTAAATACCATTTAAAATTAATTGAGGGGTTGAAATAACAAACTTTTAAACAAGGGATGATCTTTAAAACATTTTAAAAGATAATAGGGACTAAGATAAAAGATTTTAAAACTTGGGGACTAAATTAAATAGCAAAGGAACTAAACTTTAAAACATTTTAAAACTTGGGACTGAATTGAAACATTTTATAAAAATGGAAGGCCAAAGGGAATTTTGCAAAATCAATTTTAAAAAGAAACAAAATATCACTCTCTCTCATTCGGATTTTAAACCGAGGAGAAAAGAGAGAGAGAGAGAGAGAGAGAGAGAGAGAGAGAGATTGGTTGCGCGACGGGGCAATCGCCCTCACTGATTCCAGTTGCTGCCAGCAGTGAAGTCGACGACATCACCGCCGGTACAAAGCGTTAGTGAGGGTGGAGTGAAAGAAGAAATATTTGGATGATTTTGGTGCCAAAAATCGTAAGTGACCGAGGCTGGGTTCAGCTTTTGGAGGTGTGGTTTCCGGCGATAATCCGGTGGAATGGGTCCAGCAGTTGAGGTAAGTAACTGGGTTGGTCGATTTCTGGGTTTATTCTTTGTTTTGGCTTTGTGTTTGGATGGATGTGAGGGGTGATGATGGTCATGGTCCGTGTGGGCATTGTTATGGTTATGCCCGATTTTCGGATTTTGGCGAGTTATGTGGTGGTAAATGGTGGCTATTGATGGAGCTGCTAGTGGGCTGAAGGCAGTGTTATCATGGATTCTGATGAGCATAAATTTTATTCCTTGCTTAACAAAAGCCCTTGTTTATTTCTCCTTAACATAATCATCGCACCTCACTATTACGCATCCATCTCTCCCCTAAACTCGATAATGGATGCGCGGGGGCCTATGATGAGCATAAATTTTATTCATACCCGAGCCTTAAGTCCGAGCCCAAGCTCTTTAACAAAATATAGTCTCCTAATCAAATGTATAACCCCGAGGACCACCATGAACCCGAGGAGGACCTCAAACCCGACCACATGAATATTACCCTATATTATATTTTCTATCCCCGAGGAAGACTTCAACCTCGACCACCATAAATCCGAGGATGACCTCGAGCCCGAACACATGAATATTATTCCATATTACATCTTGATACCCCCAAGGAGGACTTCAACCCCAATACTCATTTATACCCCGAGCATATCCTTTGTCCTCATCCCCGAACACTTGAATATTTAGCCACGCCATATCTTGGTGCCCCGAGCAACATATGAACCTCAAGGCCGAGCACTCAAACATCACACCATACACTATATTGAGAACCCCGAGGAGATGAACAACCCGGAGGAGAAAATAACCCCTGATCACACTTAAAATGCCCGTGGTGAAAATGTTACCCCGACCACTCATAATACCCCCCGAGGATAGAATACCCCGAGTACATATATCTCACCAAAAAGGTGCATGATGTGCTCGGGGTACATGATGTTCGGGTCACGTCTCTCATTGATCGGGCATGACTTGATCCGACACGTGGAGTCTACAACCTCCTAATTCCAATAGAATTCATCTTCCAACAGAACCCTATCTGGGACTTATAACCTTATCCCTAATAATTAGGAAGATGATTCTCAAAAGGACTCATGCCTAATTTCAAGCACTTTAGTCCTACAAGGATTCAATTACATACATTTATAAATACTCGTCTCTCAATCACAATTCAGGTACACAATTCTTATTTTTCCAGTCTATAGCCTCTTGCATAAATTTTCCCTTCCTCTTTACTGACTTAAGCATCGGAGGGGCAACGAGGACATACCTCCTCGCCTTTATTGCAGGTATTCGGAGTTCAAGTTCGTGCTACTTTATTGCTCAAGCTCGGAATATCTGAGGTACGATTTTTTGCATCATCAGATTCCTTGGTTCTTGGGTCAGTGGTGGTTGACTTGTGGTGGTTGCAGGCTACGGTGAATGGGGGTGGATTGGCCGTGCGATGGTGTCGACTGATTACTTGGTGTTTATTGGAACTTCGAGACTCGGGATCAAGTTTTGGATTGACAGTAGCATGGTTCGTGGTTCGGTTCTAATGTGGTGTTGGGTGGATGCCGGATATGGGTTCGACTTTGCTGAAAATTTGAGTATGGGTTGTGAATGAGAAGGAGGTATATATAAGTATTGATTAGTTGAGATATGTTGTAGTTGAAATAGAATTGTGAAAACTTGGACTCAATTAGGATACCAAATAATTTATTGCTTCTAACGGGACAAGAATTGTATTAAAAATATAACTTTGAATAATATCACAAATAAATTAAAATTTGATTTAAAATAATTAAATTTTGGAGTTAAAAATGATTTTTGAATTTAAATAATTTTAGAAACTCAAAATTGGCTTAAAATAGAATTGGGCTCAATTTTATATCTTTGGTCGAAATATTCGATAAGGTTAGACGAACACGTTTCAATTTAAATTTAAAATATGTGAGATCGCAGCGACACATTTTTGAGAAATTAAATATTTATTTTATAATCGATTGAAAAATTCTCGGTCGCTATGTAATTCACACAGATGTGTGTGGTCTAAAGTTCGTACAAATAAGGGGTGTTAAAAATTTTTTTATCACATTCATAGATGATTGTACAAGGTACTGTTATGTATACTTGTTGAAAAGCAAAGATGAAGCTTTGGAAGTGTTTAAACACTACAAAAATAAAGTTGAAAATCAACTTGAAAAACGAATAAAAATGATTTGTAGTGATAAAGATGGAGAATATGTTGCACCGTTTGAAGAATTTTGTGCAGAATCTGGAATCATTCATCAAATAAAGACACCATACTCACCACAATCTAATGGGATTGCTGAACGTTAAAGGAATTGATGAATGCAATATTGATTAGTTCGAGCGTACCTCAAAACTTGTGGGGGGAAGCCATACTTTCTGCAAATCATATCCTAAATAAAATACCACATAAGGATAAGGTTGAATCACCTTACAAATTATGAAAAGGTCGGAAACCTTCCTACAAATATTTCAAAGTGTGGGGGTGCTTAACAAAAGTACAAATACCCAAACCTAAACAAGTTAGGATTGGACCAAAGACAATTGATTGTGTCTTTATTGGATATGCCATCAATAGTAGTGCATATCGATTCTTGGTTCATAAATTTGAAATACTTGATGTACATGTAGGTACAATTATTGAATCAAGAAATGCGGTCTTCTTTGAAGACAATTTTCCATGTAAAGAAAAAGAAGTAAGTTCAAATAAATGAACTTTTGATAACATACATGGAAAGGACGACGATCTTCAAGTAAATGAAGAACCGAGACATAGTTAAAGGAAACGAATTCCAAAGACATTCGGTCCAGAATTTGTAACCAACATACTTGAAAATGATCCAAGGATATTTGATAAAGCAATGTCCTCTCCCAAAGCTCCTTTTTTGTAAAGAAGTTGTACGCAAGGAATTGAATCCATAATGAGTAACCATACTTGGGAATTGGTTGAACTCCATCTAGGGAAACAAAGCTTTAGGCTGCAAATGGATCTTCAAAAAGAAATTGAAGTCGAATGGATCAATTGATAAATATAAGGCTAGATTAGTAGCCAAACGGTATAGACAAAAGGAAAGATTGGATTTCTTTGATACTTATTCACCCGTTACAAGAATTACGTCTATACGTGTCTTGATTGCAATCGCAGCATTTGTAGCGCCCCGAGTTCCATATACCCGATTCACTACGTCATTTTCTGTCTAAATTTTTCGAATAATATTTTTGCGGAAGAAATAATTGAAATTCATTTTTGGCAACATTAAATAAACTGTAATGGCCGATAAAATTGAAACATTTATGAAACCATTTGAAATAGTAAATCGAACCATTAATTTTGTAAAGAAATTGACAATGTCATAATTTCTCAAATAAATGAACTTCTCTAAATTATTCGATTGTTTGGAAAAATACGGAAATCATTAACGTCAAACTTTCAACCGTTTAACGATTATTGCCACCATCATTCATCGCTCGCCACCGTCTCCGAAATCTGCAAAACTGTTAAAAAGTAGGGTGAGTATTTCATGGGGGAAATACTCAGTAGACTCATCGCAAATTAATTTAATTTATAAGATGATTAAACACATAAATCCCGGCTCTTTATAAAACGGGCATTGATAGAGCTTCTTTATAAAAATGCTCTTGATAAAACTCATATTGTGCATTACAGCACGGGACATATTTTGCAAATCATAGGCTCTTTGAAATTAGCTCTTTGAAAACAGCTCTTTGAAAACCATATACTTATAAAAATATTTTAATTATGCCAAGCATAATTTCTTTTGAAAGCATAACATAAGATAGGATTGAAATCCTCATAAACATAAAGAGACACAAGAACTTTACCGAACTTAGGTGGCAAGAATTCTTATGCAGTAAAATCATAATAACAGTAAGATCATAATAACATAGGATAAGATCGAAATCCTCATAAATATAAGAATTTTACCGAACTTAGGTGGCAAGAATTCTTATGTAGTAAAATCATAATAACAGTAAGTATACCAAAACATAATTCATGAAATTCATAGGGATCATTTCTATCATAACATAAGATAGGATCGAAATCCTCATAAACATACGCGACAGGAATTTTACCGAACTTAGGTGGTAAATCCTCATAAACATATGGAAAGACAGGAATTTTACCGAACTTAGGTGGTAAATCCTCATAAACTTATGGAGACACAAGAATTTTACCGAACTTAGGTGGTAAGAATTCTTATGTGCATAGCAATGATCCAAAACATATAAAACATTATCGTAAAAACATAGGGTATACTTACTTTTCATAAAAACATAAGGTATATTTACCTTTCATAAAACATACTTAATTTTCTTGAAAATTGACTTTCACAAGTCACATGACATTTATATGAAATCATAATTTAAATCAATTAATAAGTGCGAGTCTACCTTAAATCCGACGAGTGCAAATTTGAGCGGAAATGACTTCAATTTCTTTAAATTCTCCGTACGCTTCGTCTTAGCCAATAAGTCACTTTAGTCTATCGAATATATAGCTCAAAATGATAAATTATAATTTGAGGACTAAAATTGATGTTTTGAAAGTTGAGGGGCTAAAATGAATACTTTTGAAAAGTTCAGGGACAAAAATAGATACTTTTGATAGTTGAGGGATTAAAATAGATACTTTTGAAACTTGAGCTTAAAAGTAAATCAGCAGGGACTGAAGTGATCAGATTTTGAAAATGAAAGGGCTTGATTAAAATCATTTAAAACTTGAGGGCTGAAATGATAGGTTTTAAACCAAAGGGACTGAATTGCAAAACATTAAAAGCTTGGGGACTGATTTGAAAACCTTTTTAAAAAGAGTGGGACTAATCTGAAATTTCAAAAATCTAACTTTATATCCTCAGATCTTTCCTCTCTCTCTCGACCTTCTCTCAATCACGATTCATTCTCTCTCTTTCTCTCGTTACTCTCTCAATTGGCAGTGAGTGCGACAAAGGCGATCGACCAAAATCAGTCAAGACTGCCGGAGGTTCGATGGTCGCAAGGAGGCTGGAGTAGCGGTCAAGGTGGGTTCAAGCTTGAGGGGTTTAGATGCGCGATTTGGTGCAAGAAGATCGCGATTTGGCTGCGAGAACCCGACGATACAATCTGCTGAAATCAGACTATAGAGGGTTCGAGATTAGGTAAGGTTCTGGGTTTCTTCTATTTCTTGGTTTGGGTTTTTATTTTGGATGATTGATTTGGGACTAGGTTTGGGATTCGGTTGGGTGTCCAACTGAAGGGCAGTGTGCGATCGGTGGTTTTGACATTGATGATGATGATGCTGATTGTTTTGGTTGCAAGTCGATGGTGTAGTGTATGGTGATAGGCAGCAGTTTGTTGGAATGGCTGTGAGTGCAGAGGAGTTGATACTGGAGTTGCTGAAACCATGGTTTGGTAGAGAGGTTTAGGTGGTGGTTTGATTTCTGATGGTGATGAAGATGAAGATGGTCATGGTTGCTGTTTGATTCGGTGATGAAGGTGCAGGTTGACATTGTGGTGATTCGGACTGTGAGTTGGAGGTGGCTGAAATGGAGTTGGGGCATGGAGGTGATGGCTTGGAAAATGGAGTTTGATGAAAATTGGTGATGATGAATGCAGAGGGTGGTGTTGAGGTTGAGGTTGAGGTTGAGGTCTTGGCTATGGCAGTCGGGCAGTAGTGATTATTGGAGTTGATAAGGGATCCTGGCTATGGTGAGGTGCAAATTGATTTGTGTATTGTAGTGTTCTAATGAATGCTGAACATGGTTGGTCGATATTGGATCGATGATGAAATGATGAATACTGTGGTTGATTGCAAATTGGTTGATGGTTATGGTTGCTTGAGCTCACAGTTGGTGATTCAAATAAATTTGGTGTTGAAAGAAAAGGCTGAATATGTGGGATTGTGAGGAAGGACAAGGAGACTTAAATTGAAGAAGTGAGGGAAATAAAATCATAGAAAATGATCAATGGGAGACATAATAATTTGGGGAGGGGGAATAATTCATTGAGTGGTTTGGTGTAAAGAAAAGAAAAGGATGAGCAAAACGTGTGGATGGTGAGTTATGGGTTGGAAAAAGAAAGTGAAGATAACATGGATGCAATAAGGTGGAAAAATAAAAACAACATGTGGGAGGAATCTATGTAGGATGTGATGAGCATGATGAAGAACGTATAAAAATAGAGGAAGAGATGGTGGATAGTTAGGTATTAAGAAAAGTGGAAAAACATCATAATTTGGGGAGGGAAATCATGCGGAATAATTGAGTGGAATAATCATAATTTGGTTTACAATATAATATGGATTTTGTATAAATAAAGAGAAAAGAAAGGAGGAGAAAAACGTGGAATAAATTTTGAGATAAAATTGAATTACGTATTTGGACTTGAAATAATTTGAATAAGGAAAATTGAGATATTTTAATAAATTTGGAATTCAAATGATTTTGAAAATAATACTTTGAATAAATAATTAAAATAACATAATTTTAGAAATTTGGATTTTAATTTAAAATCGAACAAATTCGATATTTCTTGACTTGGCTAGACGAATCCGTCGCGGCGTTAACTTCAAAATAATAGCGACACAATTTTCTAAATATTAAAATAATTATTAATTGCGTAAAATCTTGGTCTCTACAGCATTGCATAATCTTGAAATACATCAAATGGATGTTAAAACCGCGTTTCTAAATGATGAATTAGAAGAAGAAATCTACATGGAACAACTTGAAGGGTTTGTTGCACCAGGAAATGAAAAGAATGTGTATAAACTTGTTAAATCATTGTATGGATTGAAACAAGGACTGGAGCAATGGCATGAAAAAGTTTGATAAAAATATGTTGTCAAATGGCTTCAAAATCAATGAATGTAACAAGTGTTTCTACATTAAAATCGCACCTAACGAATATGTAATCGTATGCCTGTACATTGACAATAGACTAATTATGGGAAATAACTTAAAAGTCATTTCCTCGACTAAGAAAATGTTAACAAAACATTTTGACATGAAGGATATGGGAGTGGCGGATGTAATATTAGGGATTAAAATCTCTAAGACATCCGATGGTTTGTCATTGTCTCAATCACATTATGTTGAAACTATACTTAAGAAGTTTAAGGAGTATGATGATAAACCAGTTAAGTCACCAGTTGACTTAGGTATACACTTAGCCAAGAATACTGGTGAGCCCGTATTTCAATTGGAATATTCACGTGCAGTTTAATGTATATTACCAACTGCAAAAGACCTGATATAGCAAACATAGTCAACAAGTTGAGTAGATTCACTAGTAATCCAAGTATTGAACATTGGAAGGTGTTAAACCGAGTTCTTAGATATTCAAGACACACGGTTGAATATGAATTACACTACTTAAAATATTCCACGGTGTTAGAAGGATATACTGATGTAAATTGGATATCCGACACTAAGGATTCAAAATCCACGAGTGGTTATGTATTTACCATTGGAGGTGGAGCAGCGTCCTGAAAATCGTCTAAGCAAACATGTATAGCTCAATCCACGATGGAATCTAAATTTATTGCGTTAGAAAAATCCAGTGAGGGAGCATAATGACTTCATAATTTCCCTGAAGAAATTCCATGTGGGGAAAAGCCAGTTTCTGCGATTAACATACATTGCGATAATCAATCGGCAATAGCAAGGGTACAAAACAGTATGTATAATGGTAAGTCTCGACATATTCGTCGGAGACATAATACTATTAAACAGTTAATATCGAATGATATAATCTCTATTAACTATGTGAAGTCAAAAGAAAATTTGGCTGATCCTTTGACGAAGGGACTTGCAAAAGATCAAGTATACCATCTTTCGAGTGGAATGGGCCTGAAGCCTATTGAATAGAATTACTATGATGGAAACCCAACCTTGTAGATTGAAGATCTCAAGATCTTGGTTCAATAGGATAACTAAGTCGTAAATGATTCGGAATAAAGCACTTATTCATATTCCTAAAATTTGAAGTGCTATGTAAAATGCGTATAAGGATAAGTATGCATATACTTTTAATGATTCATAACTTTAAAATAGAAAGGTATGAGATCACCTATATAAGTGTGAAGTGGGGCCGCTTCTACGAGAATTCGAGACTTAATTCTCTTAGAGCACTTAAGAAATCAAGAGTTGTCCAGGGCCAAAATGGACACAACCATGAGAACTGAATTGGTTAGATGAGTCATGGTGTTGGTACAGTTGTTTAGGTTACACGAACGGCTGGATGGTTCAAGACATCGCGTTCACCAACTAGCCTAGTAAATCCGATTGTATTCAACTAAAGAAGGTTCAAAGCCACAAGCTACCTATCTTAATGCTATGACTTGTCGCATGTACTCCATTTGTTAGATACTGCATTTCATTTGCATTACATTCACATTGTGTTGCGCATGTCGAAGAATTTCCATTCATGTGGGGGATTGTTAGATATTGATTTAATAAATCGAAAAATTGGTTTAAGTATTGAAAATTGACTAAAGTGACTTCGTGTCGATTTTCGGCTAAATACTCAAACCCGATTCAATCCGTTTAGGAAAACTAGTTTGCCGCTTCGATAGCGCCCCCCATGGGGGCTCGGGGGCAATGCCCCCGAAAGAGAATTTAGATTTCTCTGGATGTATTAAAGGGTATATTTAGCATTTCGAAATCAATATCGGATGAATGAGAAATTACGAAAAAATGACAAAAATATGGTAAAAATTTGGCCCATGCGATCACACATCAAAATGATTAAATCTCTGTTTGGCGTAAAACAGCGCAGTCGCACGGTTGTCAGGAAAAAGTCTGTCTTTTTGAAGAGTTACAATGTTTGGAAGGGTTGTATGGATTGATTCACACCACTTCGTCCACAGGACCACAACCTTTCATACTCTATAAAAAGTACCCTTTGGGTGTCCTAAAACAATCATCAATGATATGCAATAACATTATCATTCTCTCTTCTCCTCCTAAATAAAATTGTTGCATAATTTTAAATTTTTTTTATGCATTTCATTTTGGAGTATATAAGCCGAAATTCTGGTTTGTTGTGATTGTGTTTTGAAGTGCTACAAATACAAGTTGGAGTCGTTGTATCTTGGGAGTCGATTGCTATAAACTGTTGGCACCTTTGCGGGGACAAATTCGACTTAAGGACAAAGTGTTCAACACTTGCCTCGACTTTATCCATTTCTTCTCTCTTCTTGTTTTCCGTGTCGTTATTTCGTCCATTTATCTGCACGGATTTCATATATAATATTTTATTTCTTTAGCATCGCTATATACAAAATATTTCAACAGGAACTCATTTCACCAGTACGAGTAACTGCCATTTTTTCCCGTGATTTGGATTTTCTAAAACCAGATTTTTTGTAACCAAATATTTTTTACCAGATTTTCTAAATTCTATTATAAACAATTTCCCTGTGATTTGTAACCAAATTAACAATTCAAAACTCCTATTAAAAAAGGATTTGCAACCAGATTGTTGACAACTCATTTCCCCTGCAAATCAACAATTCAAAACTCCTATTGCAACCAGTTTTTTGACAGCTCATTTCCCCTGCAATCTGTTACCATAAAATCATAATCTTTGAAACATTTCGACTGCTCATTCACTGATTTGAAGGAATAATTTTCGGAGAAGAAAACGGTTCAAGCTTAGGGCTCAATTAATTGAAAGGAGGAATGAAGGAGAACTGGAGAAGAGACTGGATTGATTTGGATTTGGACGGAGAGTTTTCTTACTGATTTAGGTCGTGTTTGGAAAATAGGGTCTCATAGACTCATACTGACTTGGATATTGAATTTGCCACGTTGGACATTCTGTTAAATATTGTGGACGGTTTTAAGGTGAAAAGTGGATGGAATGGACGGAACTAGGATATGCAAATGTAGTAGGCTAGTGAAAAAAATGGGGGGTGGAGGGGGGCAACCCCCTCCTGGGGTTTTTCCGTCCCCGAATTTTTTTTTTTTCAAGCTAAAAATTAGAATAATTTAGAGTTTGAATTCGTAAGTATAACAAAATAATTTTGTTTAAACGTCAATATCTAGCACCACAAATGTGTAAATACAAAATATCTTGAGATGTTACTAATGACGCATCCTCCTACTTCACACACGATAAAATTAACTATAAAATACTCAAGTGATAAAATAAATAAATCAATAAATTAACTATAAAATATCACAATTCACCAAAAAATTTTGAAAAAAAAAAAAAAACTAAGTAAGCTCTTTACTAAAAAAAAAATAACTACTAGTATGTCAATCTACCACAAGAAATTCTAAATAAATCATTTCTATAATAAATAAATTAATTATCACAAAAATCCCTAATTCTAAATAAGCCCTAAATAACTAAAATGAATTAATCAATAAATTCAACACTAAAACTAATTAATATCCAATAATTAAATTAACAGTTAACACAATGAGAAATCAAATTTATAAATTATAGTCACTCAAATTCAAGACTCATATTTTCAGTCACTCAGAGTCAGTGACTTGCTCGTTGCTGTTGGGAACTTGGGGGAAGAGGACGACCAACGAGGCGAGGCCGAGAAGTAAAAGCAATCAGCAGCAGCAGCACTCAGCAAGGCAGGCAGCAACCACTCTGACTCAGCAAGGCAGTGACCAAAACAGCAACAGCAAGACAGGGAGAAGGTCGGTGGTCGGTCGACAGTTCCTTGAACTCCTTCCTGTTGAAGGACGCGCACAGAGCCTGAGCCACTCTCGTCTCTCAGCCACCGGATTCGAATGAGCTGATAGCCTGAACGGTGGTTTGTTGTTGTGAAATTGTGATATGGATTGGGTTATGAATTTGCAGTAGTGGGCTCACTTTGGATGAGTTTTTTGGTGGGCTAAGCAAGAGAAATTGATTGAACAGTCAAATGATGTTAACAAATTTCAGGATTCCTTACTGTAGCCCACATGTAGTTCCACCCCTGGTGGATGGTGAACAAACAGTTGAAGTTTGGTGAGTGTTTTTTCATTTCAAAGTACGGTGAATAAGTAATTCCACGTCTGAAGTTGGGTGAGTTTTATTAATTTTTCCCAATAATCTTTTGAACTATTTTGCCATAATTGCCCTTATCATTATAGCTTCACATTATTTTTCAATTTTCATTACCGTTAATGTTAAGGGTAAAATGGGAATTAAAATTAAAAATAATAATTGCTATACGCACTAGCACAAAAGTGAAATTGAGGACCACTTGTCGACACCAATATGGCCACATTTGGACAAAATGAAATGATCTGTCTTAATCGACCTTTTCTTTCTTGATTTTGGTTCGATTCTGTCTGATCTTCTTTTTCTTCCGTTCGACTAGTTGTATTAAATGGGAAAAACTAAAAATTTAATTTATGCAATTTTTCATATCATTTTTTAATTATATATATTTTTTTTCTTTGATTTTTAACTTCATATCTTATCTAAAAAATATTAATAAATTAACTAAATAATTCCAATTCCATAATTCAAGCTGCCGAGGGTTTTATTATGCGTCTGTTTGAATCTCAATTTAAAGAATTTTTTGTCAAATCAATAAGAGGTAGCTGTGGGTCCCAAGATGAGAGAAGTCTACAAGAATAAGATCCAACCTCGAAAATGTGTCGGTTGATTTTTAAAACTTTCCCAATTTGTCCTCATCAGCTTGGTGACAATTTTTACTGCACAAACTCGTGTATTTTTTGGAGGATAATTTTGAAACAAATGTTTCAACGGCTTCTGCAACACAATGACGATTGTTCTGGTACATTCAGACAATATTTGAATATATATAAATGCTGTACAAAAAGGGAAAAACTCATTATAATATGAATTTAAAGAAAATCAAGCAAACGCTATAAAAGAATTGTGGATGCATTACACGTAATTCTTCCCAAACATAATACCCAAACCGGTTATTTATTTGTTAAAAGTTTTGTATTTAATAATATATTTTTTATTTTTTCGAAGTAAAATATGTGGTAGAAAAATAGAGAGAGAAAATGTGTGTAATTTAAAAGTGATTTGGAGAATTGTATTAAATAGGCTCTGTTTGGTGGCTAAAATAAATAAAATTTGATTTATAATGTGTATTATTTGAATTTTCTAGCTAAAATATGTGGTTAAAAATCGGATAGAGAAAATATTTATGGTTATAAAGTGGTTTGAAAAATTATGCCCATTATAATTTGGAATTGAATTTGCTATCGAATACAGCCTTAAAAACATAAAAACGTAATTTGCAAATCAGATGCGAGTCTGTTTGGTAATGTAAAAATTTTTAATTTTTTTTTATATTATGGATGTGTGGTTTAAAAATATTTGAAAGTAAAAAAATTGTAAGCTTGACTAAGAATAATTGGTTGAGATTGAGTTTGAAAAGTTGTTGTAAGATTTTTGACATTACCAAACAAGTTCTTATTCATTTATATTAGATATGTGAATAAATGTGGCCATCACGTGGATATGCGAATAAGAGCTTGTTTGGTAAAGGTAAAACTTTTACCACAACTTTTCACAATCAATATCAACCATCCATTCTTAGTAAAGCCCACAATTTTTGATTTCTCAAACATTTTTAAGCCATGCATCCATCAAAAAATCAAAAAAAAAAACTTCAAAAATCAAAAAATTTCCCATTAACAAACGGGCACTAAATGTGGCCTCCCTGTTTGGCCCCTTTAATTTTTTAACACATTTTCCCTTTGTTAAAAGTTTTATATTTGAAAACATGATTTTTTTATGTTTTCGAGGTAAGATGAGTGGTTGAAAAGTGAAGAGAGAAAATATGTGTAGTTAAAAAATGATTTGAGGAATTGTATTGTTTGTAAGCATGTTTTTTTTTTATTTGCCAAACAAAGGATTTATCTCTTTTTTTTTTTTTTCAATTACACATTTATCAATAAAATAATATCACACATAAACTCAGAAATGAATCTTTACTTCTTAATCACATTCTCCTAAAAATCACTATTTATTAAAAGAAGAAAATATCTTTTTAGAGCATGTTTGGTAATGTGATTTTTGCACCTCAACTTTTCAAACTCAATCTCAATCATTCATTCTTAGCCAAGTCCACAATTTTTTTATTTTTCAAAGATTTTTAAATCACACATTCATAAAAAAAAACAAAAACAAAAACTTCTAAAAGTCACATTATCACATATCTTGTACCAGAAAGTTTAAATAACAGAAAAAATGCTCTAACAAATAATCTGAGAAAATATATTTTGACAATACTAGGAAATAATTTGACAAATGGTCCTACCCATAATGGATATGTTAACTTTTATTAGTTAAATATTATCACATAAACAATAAAATAGATATTAACTTTAACTATTATTTGAGTATCTTCAATGACTAAATTCACCAATCAATGATTATTTAATATTTCTCTCTCATGTTCTCAATATATATTGTCACGTCAGCTGTTAAAATGTTTGTTAACTTTAACAAACAAGTACTTAACAAAACATCTAAAAAGATTTTTTTAGTAAATAAGTTAACATGTGCAATATTAGCATAAAAGTGACTATTAATTATCATATGAAACTAATAACCACTTTAAAACATCCATTGTAGATGTTCTTAGTCTCTGTTTGGTAAACTATGTTTTTTTTTTATGTTTTTAAATAATATAATTTCTCAAATTACTTTTTAACTATACATATTTCTCTCTCCACTTTTCTACCACATATTTTACCTTGAAAAAAAAAACACAAAACTTTTAACAAAACCCAAGTCGTCTCTTTTTTATCAATTTCTAATTATTCCTTAAAAAAAATTGAAAATTATTACAAAAAACACAAACCTGAAGGATCGTGGAATCTACAAGATCTCCTGCATACAAATAGCTTGAAAGTTCCCAACCATTTGCTAGGATTTTAACATTAAGGCTGTTTGTCATTCATAATTAGCTAGCCAATGGCAAGCAAACAAACGAGAGAGATCAGAGAGATGGAAGGGATAAAAATGCTAGCCATAGCATGCTATGGAAGAGCAAGTGAAGAGCAAAAGGACTGGGCACGAGAATCCTTAAAAAGAATGGATAAAAATGGGGATGGAAAAGTAAGTCTCCGTCAGTTGAAGAAGTCAACAATGTCGTCATGGTTATCAGATGACAAAGTATTCAAAAAACTGGACGTCAATGGTGATGGAACACTAGATTTTGATGAATTACTTTCTGCTCTTCACTACCTGATGGAGAAGTTTGGTATCATCACATGTACTGGTTGCGATGATTTACTAGCTGGCCCCTACTTTTCTTGCCTTGTGTGTCTAGGAAAATCCCCCAAGACATATGACCTATGTTGCGAGTGTTATGGAAAAGGGAAATTCGAACACGACCACGACCAAGATCTCTATGATAACCTTTCTCTACTTAGGTTGTTCAGAAGTCGTTTGATGCAAGAGCAAAAGACTCCAGTACTGAAGGTAATTAATTTCCTTCTATTTCTAAACAAATTCAAACACAAGCATTAATTATTACAGCAATTTATAATCAAGTGCTATAAAAAACTTTTAGGTAGCATTCATTTCTCATCATGATTTAAGAATGTATTGCATTCTTTGGTCGTTGTACTTACATTTTAATATATAGCATTTTCATTTTGCTATAATTTCAATTTTAATAACATTCTTTAATTGAATTTACATATTCAAAAGCATTCGTTTCTGTCATATTTCATCATTATATTAATCTATCTATATATAAAAATAAAGTAGCCGTCACAAAAAATACACACACTTTCCCGTCGAAATTACTTGCTAAATTTGTAAAGTTTTTGCAAAAAAAAATTATTTTTTAAAAAAAATCCATTAAAGTGCAATTGGAATTGGATCCATTTCAAAATGTAATAATGGTTGAACAGTCCAAACTCCAAAGTGTAATAATTGCAAATCTATTTATATATAAAAACTACTTTTCCGCCGAAATTACTTGTTAAATTTGAAAAGTTTTTGCAAAAAAAAAAAAAAAAACAAGAGAAATATTAAAATAAAAAAAGATCCATTAAAGTACAATGAGAATTTGAACCATTTCAAAATGTAATAATGGTTGAACAATCCAAACTCCAAAGTAGTTTTAAAATGTGTTGCTTAAAATGTGTTACTTAAAAAACATATTGTCAAACTGAGATGCTTCGTTCTAATTCCAAAAAGAATAATGCTATGTATCTCAAGGTTGAGATAAATCTCAAACCAATTGACACTCTCACATTGGAAATTGAAATGGTGGCTTGCGCATGTGTACATGGATACCTTCTCATTCTCCAATAAATGTGTGATAATTGAGTTGAGATTAATCTCAACCTTGAGATAAATAGTATTAATTTTCCAAAAAAAGACAATTTGGAAAAAAAAAATTTCTTGAAAAGGAAAAAAAAAATTGTTTTTAATTGTTAAACATAGATGGTTCATTTTTTTTTTTCCTTTGTGAAAAGATGGAAAAATTACATCAAAAACGTCATATATAATTTAAATAATAAATAGATAATTTTCAATTGTTATAAAAAAAGTATTCAAAATGCATAATTTAAAATTTTTTTAAATTCATTAAAAAATGATTATTCAAAAATATTCTGCTTAATCATAGTGTAACTAATTTTGTAAAGTAATATTAAATTATTTCTAGAGATATATAAATGTATATTATAAAATGTATTGAAATGCATTTAAATAATTCGAAAATGTTTTAGTTTAAAGAGTTTAAGAACATTCCTTATATATTGTGTATTTTTATAAGTTTTCCAATTAGATTATATAGAAAAATAAATGACTAATCCATAAATTTTCTTTCAAATTAAATAATCTCATACTTTATTGAATATAATTTTCTTTGAGTTGGTGTCAAACCGATTTTAATTAAAAAATTAATAATTATTTCAAATATTCGCAACATTTTCTAAAAAAAAAGTTAGTTTAAAATAAAGCAACATTTACTCATTTGTAGATAAAATTAAAAAAATAATAATAACAAATATAGATTTATGGTCGTTAATTTTATTTACTATATTGTATTGTATTTCAAAATAAAATAATTAACTTATAAAAGATAAGATAAAAATTTTGAAGAAGAAAATCCAACAAACAAACAAATAATAAATAAAAATAATTTTAAAAAGAAAAATAGAAAAATCCTTTAAATATTAGAATTTCCTAATTTTAATTTGTTCTGTACATGTTGCATTTCCTATTTTGATTAGTTTTGTCTTTTTCAAAGTTTTGAATTCGATAATATTTTGTATTAAAATGTTATTGTACTATGCTTTTATTTGATATGATTGTATAATTAATATATTTTCATAAATTTTGATCGAAATCACTATTTCAAACATATTTCCATGCATCGCACATTCAGTGCCGGTCCTGTGATTTTCGATGCCTGAGTCGAATTTCATAAATTAGGCCTCCAAAAAGTTGTAGTATGTATGTAAAGTTGTAGCCTGATTTTTGAGTTCCTTTTTTTAATTGGTCTAAGAGAAAATATAGGTTTTACAGAGAGGGTGAAAAAAAAAAAAAAAGAGGCCCCAAAAAATATTGGCCTTGAGTCTTGGGCCTCACTTGCCTCATAGCCAAACCGGGTCTGCACACGGATGAAAATACTAGTTGCGTTAAATAATACTATAAATCATAATTAGTGTAAATACATAAATTTGACATTTTATTTATAAAAACTAAAAAAAGTAATAATTTTATAAATATAATTGTAATTAAAAATATAAAAATCAAATCTCAAAATATGGTTGTTAGAAGTAGGAATGACAATAATACCCACTGATCCGATACCCGTTGGCGACCCGACATAAATGGGCGGGGATTACCCAATTAAATGGGTTCGTTGGTAGGATATGAAGGTAGTCTTTAAAACCCGACATGGGTATGGGTCGGGTGTAGGTTTTACTACAATACCCATACCGGACCCGCATACCCATTAATTTCCTTAAAAAATTATAGAATTTTAATAAAAAAGTGATTGTGTAAAAAAAATAAAAAATAAATAAAAAATAGAACTCAAATATTTATTGACATTAATAATATCTAAATCGAATATGTTTAAACTATTGACTTTGTTAATGTCTAAAAAAATTGTTCAAATTCATTTGTTTAGTTTCAATTTAGAACAAGTTTTTCAAGTCAAATTCAAGTGAAGTCCAACATTTAAGTGATTCAAGTTAATCTAAATCACCTCTAACCTATAACATATTTTCAATCTTAAGAAAAAATAATAAAAATAAATAAATAAATAGTAATGGGTTTCAAATGGGAATAGAAACATACACACCTCAGACCTGTCCTCGACCCGAACCCGATCGTCATTCTTAAATAGTTATATAGGTAGGGTATGGATATTGTAAATTTTTAGTGGGTAGGATATGAGTTTGGCAAACCCCACCCATACCCGACCTATTGCTATCTTTAGTTACAAGGACAAATCTAATAAAAACTTCTTGTGTCACATTATTGAAGGAACTATTTTGCTATACATCATCTAAAGAATTCCATCTCCGTCGAGTAGATCTATTAAGCGAATACATTTGTAGATGCTGATCATGTACAAAACATGGTCGGAGTCATCACAACCATCTTTAGAGAGTTTGATGTCAAATACATACCCTCTGTCTGGCTGCGAGTTTTTGTCAAAATTTTTAGTTCTGCAAAGTAAAGTTGAAGTCCAACATGGTACGCATATGTGAGTTTCAAGATTTTTGTGGGGCCTGAACTAATATTTTAATACTTTCAAGAGTTAATTTTTTGGATTCTTGCGACCACCATTTTGTTGACTTTTTGGGGTCCGCAATTTGTTTAAGAATGTGTTTGGTAAATATTTTTTTAAACATTTTTTTTTTTACACAATTTTCAAAATCATTTTTTAACCATACATATTTTCTCTCTCCATTTTTCAACCACACATTTTACCTAGAAAATATGAAAAATCATGTTTTTTAAACAAAAAAACTTTTAACAAACAAAGGATAATATAATTGTTGTACTAAGCCATTATAGTTGAGAGAAAATTCACTGTACAAAACCAAATTTTTTGGAAGAATCGGGGCCAGACACAAGCATAATTAGACTACTTTTCCTTATCAACCTCACCATTATAAAACAAAACCAATTAAATTGCAGAGTTCAAATCAGATAACAAAGAATGCAAAAAATCGAGACTGAAAATAACTTGGCACAAGTCAGAAAGAAAATTTAATAATTGAGCCCATCCAAGCCCTGGGTTAGACCCTCCCTGGCTGTTTTATAGAAATCGCTATATATGTTGAGAACTAGACATTTATTTCTTCCTTGAATAATCAGATTGCTTCAATAGAAAAGTATCATAAAATTCAGGGGAGCTTCCCCAGTAAATGAAATTCCTAGAGATAGATTAAAAGAATATCTTCGGAGGTGGTTTATTTTCTCCTACATTATATATGTTTGCAAGATGGTACCTTCATTTCTAGACAATCTATAACCTTTTTTTTACATGGATAGATACATAAAATCTGAGCAAACCTCAAAGCTAGAACTAAAAGGAAAATTGTTGAATGTTAAATTATCAAATGGATTAAGAAGTCATCACGAAAAACCTTCTAATTCTTTGCTCCAACCCACAGAAAATGTAACTGGAATTTTAAGATATACTCAAGATTTTTAGGAATATATAACTCAATAAGTCAAGAACATGATTGATAAAAATGAGAATGACTTGATTCTAAGCACCCAAATTAAATACAGATAAGGATAAAAAAAAAATAGCCAACACTTTCCCCGTCCTCTATATTTCTGCAAAATAACCTTAAAAATGAGAAATTCTGATTCTTCCACAGATTATAATATGTCAATTCAAAAGATATTCGACCATTGAGCAATCATATCATATATTGAGAAAACATAGAAGCGAAATATAACATATGCTCAAAAGTTTGATTGATATAATTAAACAAGAGAATTTAATTCTCAACTAGAACTCAACAGATAATTATCCTAATTCTTACCAAATTCGATATGAACTCGATCGATGGAACAAAAGTTTTAATCACATTAATATATCAATCTTACCAGAACCACGATATGTTGTATCAGATTGATTGGAGTAGAATTTCTTACTAGAATATCTCAAAAGTTATAAAATATAACTATATTATAGTGGGGAATTACGTATGGAGGACCAAGAACATACTGGGGGCAAGGTATTTTATTAAAAATTTTGAGACAAATGCATATTTATTAATGATTGGTTTCTCCGTTTGAAAATATTTTTAATAAAAAGTTTAATTTAAAAATAAATAGAAGTGAGTGGTTGATAATTGGAATGTATGGTTGAAAATTGTGTATATTAATTAATTAGCCTGTAACTATATATAAACAAGGTTAATATTCTGTTTATAAATTCATAGAGAAAATTTTATAAAAATGCTACGTTACTTTAATTCTTTATAACTCCAGACTTTATTCACTACATAGTTATTAACAATTGGAAACTAACAGGGAGAGATGGAAGGGATAAAAAAGCTAGCCATAGCACACTATGGAAGAGCAAGTGAAGAGGAAAAGGAGTCGGCTGTTGGGAATTTCGACACGTCGATTCCCACTTTACTTTTCCTACAGGATCTTTCGATGTTCAAAATAAAATAAGCAAACAAGAAAATAAATACGAACACAGAAATTTACGTGGTTCAGCAAAATGCCTACGTCCACGGACCCTCGCCAAAGCTTTTCACTATATATTAAATTGTTACAAATATATAGACTTTCACTCACCAACCCAATTCCACAGACCACAGAGAAAATACTACAAACGAGCTTTACCGCATATAATTTCTACCCTTTGACTTACACTACAAAGAGTTACAAGAAACTTCACAATATGCTAGGCTCACAATTTTCTCTCTTTGATCACAATGTGACACTAATTAGCACTCTTCAATATGTTTGTGGTGGTGTGTTTCTTCCTCTAATTCCTTCTCTATTTATAGAGAGAATTCTACATGAAATTCTCTTAACACCAAAACATCATGATTAGTCAAAACTAATCATCATTCCAAGACATCATAATTAGTCAAAACTAATCATCATTCAAAGACATCATAATTAGTCAAGACTAATTATCATTCAAATACCATAATTAGCTCCACTATCTTTTGTTTCAACTAGACACTCATTATGTTTCACTAGGCACTTGATTAATTTGGGTCAAATACCCAACAATCTCCACCTTGACACAAATTTGTCCAAGCCAAAACCAAATTCAAATATTGGGTAACAGGCAAGCATTTTTCCACTTTGACAGTCCCATACTCCACCATATGAGTATAATCACTCAGAATTATCAACGAACTCCGAGAATTTCATCGGCCCATGTCGAAACAAAATTGCTGAAATTTATGGTGCAACTCCCATGTTTGGTTCTCCTTGGAAGTTCATCAGCCATCGACATAAAAAAAAAACTACATACCTTGCATCTAAACCAAACCAATGCTGTATGCGAACACAGTACCCGTGTCAGTAAGAACACATCCTCTATCATGGCAACTGACATCATGCCATGAGGATGTCACATCTTACTCAGAGTACATCATCACCACCCTCCACCAGGAGAGTCGCATTGTCCTTCGAGCAGTTCGCCGAGTCCGCTCCACCTTTTGGACAATTTCTTCTCACGTGCCCGGATTGACCACAGTTCCAACATGTCACCTTCTTCTTCATGGAGTTCCCTCTCTTCCACTTTTCAGTAACAAACAAATTATTATTAGATGAATCATCACCTCCACCCAATCTCCGCTCTTCAGAGATCAACTTACTTGTAACTTCTGCAAAGTCCACCGTTTCCTTCCCGTACATCAAAATCGGTTTGATGTGCTCAAACGTGGATGGAAGAGACCAGATGAGCCTCAACGCTTTATCCTCATCTTCAACTTTGACTCCAATAGATTCCAGTTCAGAAACAATCCCATTAAGAACACTAAGATGGTCAGAGATTTTTGTACCTGTGCTCATTCTCAACGAATGAAACTGTTCCTTCAGATACAAGCGATTTGACAAGTTCTTCGTTTGATACAACTCTTCCAGTTTCTCCCAAAGTTCCTTAGCAGCAGATATCCCATGAATATTTGCAAGAACATTCTTGGCCAAACAAAGTCGTATTGTACTAGCAGCTTTCAAATCCAAATCTTCCCAATCTTCATCAGTCTTGCTGGATTCAATTTCTTTGTCAGAACTCTCAGTTGGTTTTCCCTTCAAAGCTTTGTGCAGACCCGCCTGAATCAAGACATCCTTGACTTGTACTTGCCACAAGCCAAAATTGATTCTCCCGTCAAATTTCTCCACATCGTATTTGACAGACATATTTTCTTTTGCTTCAAAATATTTGAACCACCTGTAGCTCTGATACCACTTGTTGGGAATTTCGACACGTCGATTCCCACTTTACTTTTCCCACAGGATCTTTCGATGTTCAAAATAAAATAAGCAAACAAGAAAATAAATACGAACACAGAAATTTACGTGGTTCAGCAAAATGCCTACGTCCACGGACCCTCGCCAAAGCTTTTCACTATATATTAAATTGTTACAAATATATAGACTTTCACTCACCAACCTAATCCCACAGACCACAGAGAAAATACTACAAACGAGCTTTACCGCATATAATTTCTACCCTTTGACTTACACTACAAAGAGTTACAAGAAACTTCACAATATGCTAGGCTCACAATTTTCTCTCTTTGATCACAATGTGACACTAATTAGCACTCTTCAATATGTTTGTGGTGGTGTGTTTCTTCCTCTAATTCCTTCTCTATTTATAGAGAGAATTCTACATGAAATTCTCTTAACACCAAAACATCATGATTAGTCAAAACTAATCATCATTCCAAGACATCATAATTAGTCAAAACTAATCATCATTAAAGACATCATAATTAGTCAAGAATAATTATCATTCAAATACCATAATTAGCTCCACCATTTTTTGTTTCAACTAGGCACTCATTATGTTTCACTAGGCACTTGATTAATTTGGGTCAAATACCCAACATCGGCGGCACGAGAAATATTCTTTCAAAAAGTGGATAAAGATGGGGATGGCAAAGTCGTATATCACCCTGAGTTAAAGGAGTCAAAAACGTCATTAGAGTTATCACTTGACAAATTATTCAAAAAATTGGACGTAAATGGTGATGGAAAACTAGAGTTTGATGAAGTTTTGGCTTTTCACAACCTTGTGAAGGAGAAGATTGCTATCCCCATATGTGCTGGTTGCAGTGATTTACTACTTGGATCGTACTTTTCTTGCCGTCTGTGTCTAGAAAAATCCCCGAATAATACATATGAATTATGTTGCGATTGTCATGGAGAAAGGAAATTCAAACACGAGCACTCATCAGCCAATTTCTTGGATAACCATTCTCTAATTAGGATGTTCAGAAATCAAGAGCAAAAGACTCCAGGGAAGGTAATTTCCTTCTATTTCTAAACAAATTCAATTCAAGTATTTTTTTATTATTATTATTATAAGTGATATATATGTATATATGATGCATGAAAACTTTTCACAAGTCTAGATTTTGAGTTACGGAAACTTTCCTAATTTGAAACTCTTCAGAAAGACTAGGAAAGATTTTCAAAACAGTTTGGTAGCTTGCAAATATCATAACCCTGAGTGATGTGATGTCGTATGGTTAAATCACTTCTTTCACGGGTCCAACCTTATGGTTACTACAGCCAAGTCCTTCTCTGCCTTGTCCAAGGTTTTTTCCTGCCCATGATTTTGTGCCAAAAAAAAATTAATGTTTTCATGCTAGAAAGATTATCCTCATGGCAGGTTTCATGGAGGTTCAGTCAATGGGATTAGTGCAAAAATCACTTTTTAATGCTGCATTTTTTTGTCCAAAATAACATTTTCAAGCATTGTGTGTCATTTCGTTTCCGTTGGTACCACCTAAACTGATGCTAAACCAACAGAAAGCGATGATGGAAGAGTTGCGCGAAATTGCTAGAGCTCATTATCGAGCTGGCTCCAAAGAAGTCCAGGATTTAGCACGTAACTTCTTCAATTCTATGGACAGTGATGGTGATGGCCAGATAGCTCTGTCAGAGTTCCAGGCATTCATGAGAAAGCAAGGCTATCACCAGATGGATAAAACTCACTTTTTCGAAGATCTAGACAGGGATGGGAATGGAACTCTCGATTTCTGGGAGGTAATGATTGTATACTACATCGTCAAAAGTGGAAGGCCATTTTGCGATTCCTGTTGGAATTTCATACCAGGAATATTTTTCTCATGTGTGGATTGCTACAAGAACCCTGAGAGCTCTTTCACGCTATGCCTTGCTTGTTATCGTTCTGAAAAATGCACTCACAATCACAATGGTCGCACTCAGTTTTTGGACAACTACACATTGCTCCAAGTCCAAAGAGATTCACCACAGGCAAATGGAATTAACACATCGCCAGATGCACCACAGGTAACATGAATTAACAATTATGAGGTAATTAATATGATGTCCTATACAAGTTAATTTAGGTTAAATAAAAATGTAAATCGAGCTACCCTTAACTCTGCATGCAGGATTATTATTTTTTCCATAACAAATTTTATTTAAAATTAGAAGGTGTATTCCTTCGGTAATTATTAAGGTTTAAAGTGATTTCTTTAATTTACACTATAGAAATAACCATTTTTAACATGAAGAATATGTAAACTTTCCTAACAATTCTTTGCTTTTGGCAGCCAACTGACAATAATGCTTCAACTGCAATACTTCCAGCACGTAAAACGGTCAGAATTCAGGATGCTTTACCTGTTATATGCTTCATGAATTCATGTAATTATATGCTATTTTAACTAACATCCTACAAGATTTTTAAATCATTTTTTTCAGGATATATTGGGAGTAGCGGGAGTAGCATTTCAAGCACTCGAGATTGCAATTACCGCAATTACCATTGGCACCACAGGGTGTACTATCTTATGAAACCAAATTCTGCTTGGTTGGGCGTATCTTCGTTTCTGCTACTTTTAGGGGCTCTGAATTGTTCTTTCGAAATGCATTAGAATGTTACAACATCAATTTCAAAAGAATTAAAATCTTATCTTATGTTGTGCTTTTAAACAGTGTTTCTTAAATAACATGCAAAAACACGGAATGTTGTTAGAACATAATGTAATACAGAAAGATATTATTATAACATCTTAAGAGAGAGAATCTGGTGTTTGAACTGTATGTTGCAACTCAAAATATGACGTTAATGCATTGTTCGACGCAGTTTAAATTGGTTTATTTGAGTTTTCTAGGTTTTGGAATATGATACATGGGTCGTCCATGTGGGTTGATCCGACCCAACTCCCATAACCTTCAAATAGTGTTTTTGGCATTATCTCCTCTGTAATATGGACTAACGAATCGGTAATCAATACATAAAATTTCAACAAACTCACTATAATTTTCATCGCAATAGAGATAAGCCAAATTCTCAAACTTTCATTTTGAAATCAACATGAATTGTACATATTGACGCAAAATACAAAATAAGCCCCATAACTATATATCTACATGTGATGCACACAAGTGCAATCCAAAAATGGATATGCGTCCCAAAATAATGACTACATGCTCTATGAAATGAGTCATACTAGCTAACTCATGTGGCTTTGACTCCAAAATCAAGGCTCAACTCCCAAAGCTGCCCAGAAACTCAACTGCTACCTGATAAGAAAAATCGTGGAAAAATATATGAGTTGATAGCTCAGTGAGTGGAGAATTTCGAAAATAATTATACTTTCTCATTTATACATTTTTTTTTATCAAAAATCAAGTTTATATCACTTAATGATTCACATAATAACATAGAATCAAAGTCAAATTGTTAGACATTCTCTTAATGCTGATAAATATCAATATCTAGTCAAATCAATGACATAGACTTATCATATCACTAGAATACTGTCTCATAGTCTGAAATTTATAGGTATGGCCGTATCCTAACAAATCAACAAAAAATGTACCCTCTGATTAAAATCTGTAATCTGTATAGACTGCCTCACAGGCTGGTCTCAAGGAATTCTGATAATCAATTCTAGATCACAGCCAAGACCGCCTCAGTAAACTATATCATACACGGTCAGACCCCCTCAGGGTAATATCATACCCAGTCAAGAACCCTTAGTGCAATATAGAACATGGCCAAAGCTGCCTCACTGAACTAGAATGAGTATATAATCACGAATATTTTTTTCCGATTTTGATTTCACATATATGTTTCAAATTTCATTGATTTCAATCACGTCTTATTTCTTCAAACATATAACCATTTCACAATCTTTCCATTTCCACAAATCTCATATCCACATAATATTTCACAATAATCACTTAATTAGACAAATAAATCACATAATCACGTTTAACATAATTATAAGCAACTTATCAATATTTGAAAATAATTAAGTTTTTCCACTCACAGTCTATGTACTGACAACTAATTAGGTTGATAAGCTGTCCCAACCGATTCGTTACTGTCTAAAAATAATATAATATCTAAATCATCAACTAACCATATCAATTACCTCAATAATTGAAAAAAGGCAATAATAAAATATAAGGCACTGTTCTCTTTGCTGTTTTGAGGTCGTTTTCTGTTTTTATTTTCGAAAACACTAAAAACGCGTTCTCTTTACCATTTTCAAAAACCCATTTTGGAAAACAAAAAAAAAACTTGTACACAAAACACCCAAAACCTTTGTTTTGGGCGTTTTGTGTGTATTTCAACTAAAAATGTTCAAAACGCGGAAAACGCGTTTTAAGATTTTTTTTTTTTTTTTTTAAGAATTATCCTAACTTGAAACTAAGCTTAAAATAAAGTTTTTTTTTTGTTTTTTTGTTTTTTTTTAGAGTTATCCTAACTTGGAACTAAGCCTAAATTATTATTATTATTTTAGAATTATCCTAACTTGGAACTAGGCTTAAATAAAGTTTTATTGAATTCAATATCAACATTATAAAAAAAAAAAAAATTAAGTGAGAATTCTTGTTGTTATATTTCAAAAAATGCCTTGATAAATGGACTCTGGTGATTTTGAAAGAACTTGTATTTTCTGAATTTTAATGGAACCAAACTGTGTTAATATAGACTTTTGATGCTCACATTAGTGTGTTGCAGGTAAACCATATTTTCAGTGTATTGTGAAACGAAATTTGAGTTTGAACCAGTAGTATTTTGTAAGCAAATCTTTATACATATTATAATAACAAAGTTGCCAAATAAAACACCACATAGTTTCCCGCCTTTTTTACACTTTCCTAAAATAGAAATTCATGGTTTATAGAGATTAAAAAAAAGTGATTATATATATACATTTCTAAATTATTTTTATCTTGAGAATATAAACAGTCACTTTGAAAATGATTTTATCTCATTATTAGTAATGTTATATATTCAACTATTAATTAGTTGGTATTTTCAATATATGTTTATAATTTGGAATTATGATGTAGAGTTTGAATATATAAAATTATATTCATAAAAGAATACAACCACGTACACTTTTAAACGATGAATTAATAATAATAACATAAGTAAAAAAGTATTGCTTTTAAAAAAGTTATTATAATAATTCAAACACTATTGAAAATAACATAACTAAATTATGTTATGAAAGGAATATAACTAAAAATTTAAATTTGTAAAATAGTATTAAAAAGTAACATAATTAAAAATGTATGTTGTTTTAATTAATAATAATAATGCTGTAATAATAAAACAGTATTTAAAAGAACGTAATTTAATTTAATTAAAAAAATATAACTAAATATGTGTATATATTGTTTTAATTAAATAAATGTTATGCTAATAATAAAATAGTATTGAAAATAACGGAATTAAAAATGTATGATGTTTTACTAAATTTATAATAATTAATTAGTATTGAAGATAACATAATTATTAGAGAATTTATTAGTAAAATAAAACAGTATTAAGAAGCATATATAACATAATACACATTTGTAATTATGTTATATATGCTTTTTATGTCCCATGCATCGCACGGGGGCAAATACTAGTTAATTAAAAATTGTTTAAGTAGTATTCTGTAAAATTTCAAACAAAACATGTTTTTCAACTTTTCATTTTCAAAAACAGTTTTCAGAAATGACAAACCAAACGCGTTTTCAGGAAATTTGAAAACAAAAATAAAAACAGGAAATATAAAACATTTTCGAAAATGAAAATACAAAAAAAAAATACAAACAGAACGCCACCTAATATTTTAGTTTTTAAGCAAATCCTTTTTTATAAAATTAAATTTAAACAAATAATCTAACAACCCTAATTTTAACAAAACTTTGAAATAATAACCTTTTTTTTTACCTTACAAAATAGACTAACAAAAGCTTACTCCTCTTTTCCTTTTTTTTCCCCTCTTCTCTCTCTCTCTCTCTCTCTTTTCTTTCTCCCCGACTCTTTGTCTCGTCCTCTCTATCTATCTGTATAAGTATGTAAATGTGTGTAATTTGTGAAAAAGGAATGAAGTGAATTGATATATATGACTCATCGCCTGAATTTTCCAGATTTGTCTTATTTCCTTTTTTTTTGGTTTAAAAGAGCGTGACAAGGTTGATATTTCAAAACTTGGTCATTACGCAAATCGCATTCAGAGTATAAATAATCATTTTTACAAATCGCATTCTAAAATCTAGGGCAAAATCAAAGCCAAAAATCACTTTCACAAAGATAAAGTATAAAAACCCTTTCCACAAATGGTTTTGGTTGGGGGAATTGAAAAATGGGAAATGGATTTTAGACATGGGTTCGGTGCTTTTGGTTTATTGGTTTGGGTTAAGACTTGAATTTAAAATTGTGCCTAGCTATTAAACGTTTTGGGCCGAGCTAATTCCCTTTTTATTTTTTTGGGGAAAAATTAATTCACATATAACCAAGAAAAAATAAAAATTCAGGAAATACTATATGATAATTTATATGCTATAAATACTAGATATCATTGAAAAATAAACTAAAATTACTTACTCCTATCATCTCTCTTATTTTTTGTAACCTAAACAATTCAATAGTTGTTAACACTCCCCACAATTAATGACATCCCAAATTACCAAATATTTTACCAAAATAAAATTGATGAAATTATTGATATTCCATGCTCAATCTTATTCAATAGCTGTCAACACTATAACTGATGCTAACCATAAAACCACAATTATATGCTAACCATGCTAACCGATGATAACCACAATTATCTCCACTTTTAAGATCACAGAGAAGAGCCGTCCGAAGTCGGAACAGTGAGGAAGTGAAGACCTGACAGGAAAAGTTCATCATCTACCGTGTTGCATCATATGGAGATAGTCCATCAAGAGTAGGCGTGGGTAACCGGTTAACCGTGAATGTGGCAGTGCTAAAGGCATCGACCCAAAATTTGAGAGGGACATGTGAGTGAAAAAGCATTGCTAGTCCTGTTTCAGTGATGTGACGGTGTTTACGTTCATCACGTCCATTTTGAAAAGGTGTGTGAGGACATGACATTTGATGACGAATCCCAGTATTAATTAAGTGATCACGAAAATTATGATTTGTAAACTCAGTGCCTCCATCATTTTTGAAATATTTTAATTTTAACAGAAAATTGATTTTCTACAAGCTTCTGAAATTGAATAAATGTTTTGAAAAAATCAGATTTTTATTTCAAAGGATAGAGCCACGTAAAACGGGAATAATCATCAACAAATATCACATAATATTTAAAACCTAATGTGGAAATGACAGGGAATGGACCCCATAAATCACAATGAATAAGGTCCAGTACAAGAGAAGCGCGTTTGTCGTTTTGTTTAAATGGAAGTCGATGACTTTTAGCAAGTTGATAGCTAGAGCAAACAGTAGGATTGGGAAGCAAGGAAGTCACACACAAATGACGATTTTTATTTAAAAAAGATATAATAGAGTGGGATACATGTCCCAATCGAGCATGCCATACATCAAAAGAAGCCCGTGGGCAATTATTAGAAGAAATAGAAAGTAGGGAACAATGTCCACGGTCGAGCACATAGAGCCCCTTTTCACGTTTTCCGGTTGCCACTACCCGTCTTGTGACTTGATCCTGTATGAGAAAACGATCATTAGTAAAGGTAATGGAGAAAGGGAAGTCTGATGTAAGTTTACTAATGGAGATTAGATTTTTGGTAAGACCAGGCACAACCAAAACATCATTTAAAGTGAGAGAAGAGGTGGGAGAGGTGGTACCGGTGTGGGATATGGGAAGAGAGGCCCCATTACCGACAACAACACAGTCCTTACCAGAGTACATGTCAGCCCGGTCTAGTTGAGCAACATCGTGAGTCATGTGTGCCGTGGCACCAGTGTCCGTATACCAATCGGAGTCTTGCATGTCATTCAATGAGCAAGTAGTAAAGGCTTCCACCAGATTGGCTGCATTTGAAACATTGGAAGAGCGAATGTAGCGCTCACTGCAAGAAGTAGCATAATGTCCTTCCTCGCGACAAATCAGACAACGGATAGGGCGATTACGCTGAGAGTAATTGCCCCCTCGTCCACGTCCGCCACGAGAGTTGCGGCCATTACCACGACCAAATCTAGATTTGTTATTACGGGAGGCAGTAAATGCAGCAGTAGTGGATCCCGTGGTGAAGGAGGAGTCCAATGATCGGACAAAAATATCATAACTCTCTGCTTGGGGAACTACATTGGCAAATGAAGGAAGAGGAGTAATAGATAACTGTGTAGTGGAGAAGGCAGAAAACGCAGTTCCAAGTCCACGCAAATACCAGTGAAGTTTGTCAAGATCATCAACTGGACGACCCATAGCGGCAAGCTGGTCACAAATAGATTTAAACTCGCGAGAGAATTCAGGAACACTTTTATCAGCTTTCTTTAGGTTCTGTAGCGCATCTTTCAAGCGTAGTTCTCGGGACTTTCAACGATTGCTGAAAGTGTTTTCCAAAGTGGACCAAACAGAATGCGAAGAAGACAAACCAACAACAGTTGACATGGCCTCTTCCGTCAGAGAAGCAAGAAGGAGACTCATGATCAGGTTATCCGTTTGCTGCCATTCAATAAATTTTGGATTGTCAGTAGTGCTGGGAACCGAACCATCTGTGGCAGGTGAAGGAATGGTAGCAGGTGGAGGTTGAAGAGAGCCATCCACATATCCAAGAAGATTCTGACATTGTAGCAAAGGTATTACTTGGTTGCGCCAAAGAAGGTAGTTTGAGGAGGATAATTTGATGGTTAGAAGATGTACCATGGTGTTGAAAGACAAGGTGGTCGAAGCCATTTCAATGAAGGAGGTATATCTCGAAAAAAAAGGAACCTGCTCTGATACCATGTAAAGGTTATGAGAAAATCAACCACACTGATTTGTGATGGTTGTGTATAGTATTTATAAAATGAATATTCTGTACAAGGCAAGGAATAATAGATTTAAACATTCCATTTATCTATAATCAAGAGGTTGCCTAAAATCTTGTGATTGTGATATGATTATATTTGATGAGTTGGTGGGATCGTGATTCTTGGATCCTTCCATAACTGTAATAAGTATGACGACTCCACCCCTGTTTTTTACTATTTCAAGCCCAAGTCCTCTGGAATGGGAATAGATGGATTAAAGGTGGTGGAAGCATACTTTAGATGAAGGAAGTTACATGGCACGACTATTCCCTTGGAGACTGCTATTCTGGTTTCATCATAGGGAAGAAAAATTCCGATGAAAAAACTATACTGAAACATTATATTGCTGGGAGGAAAATGCAAAATTTCAAAATGTAACAATATGGAATCATAACAAACTTCCCATCCCCACTAAAACACTAGTTTTCTGTTGCAAAAGCACTGCACCACCAACCAGCCTATATCGAAGACCTGGAATGTGGAATCAGTTCCAATCGATCGGGACTTGGTGTAATTCAGAGATCTATCTTCAGCTGCACTCTGCTAAAGTACTTATGTTAATTTTTCTTTGTGGAATTGGGATCTATTAAAGCTTAGAATTTAGATAATCGATGGGTATTGTATGTATCTCACTCTATTCTTCCCTATTGAAATTCCAGTCATTGTCTCTCTTTGCTAAAGACATCATTGAAATATCATATACGTTAATGCTAATTGTCAAGGAAATAAAACCTTTTATGTATCAAAATTATGAGATACTGATGGGATTTCTAAAGGTGTTATCATGGATGGATTTCAAAATATAAACTTAATCACTAAACCTGTAATCATACAATAAGATTTCAAACTACCCCTGTAAAACCACTTTTCAATTTTACGTGCAATTTTAAATTTCGCTCAATATTTATGTTACTGTGATTATAAATTATAAAATTGTGATATTTAATGTCTATAATTCGAATTATTTTGCAGTGGAAGGACTTGGGCGCCGTCTCGATCGATGTGCCAATTAAAAAGTTTATAAATTGTTTATGAACACTATGTGTAATTAATTATTTTTATTTGTTAAGCTTGTTAAATTTTATTTGTCATTGAGTAGTAAGTTGTTTAAATTTCATTAAATTGAGATTGGGAAAAGGTTTAGGGCGAATTGAAATTTTATTGGGAGTTGTGGACTTAAATTTCTAAATTGAGAGAATTGAGGGGCCAAGTTGCAAATTCCAAAAGTTTATATCCAACCCTCTCTCTCTCTCTCTCTCTCTCTCTCTCTCTCTCAATCCCTTCTCTTGTTTCTCCCTCGATCTCTCCTCTCACCACCATCGCCCACAACCGTCGAACCACCGTCGCCCACCACCGCCACCACCCACCGGTAGTAAGCCCCCTTCCTCCCCTTTCTCTTCACGATACACACACACACACACACACGAACCGCAGTCACGCACACTGCACACACGGGTTTGCACGCACACACCCGCTCACACACATACACAAATTCATATGGAATTGTATGTATATATTGATGTACATATGGATTGAATGTAAGTATATATGTATGTTCTCACAATTTTCAGATTTCAGATTTAGTAATGTATATAAATGTATGTATAGATTGTGTTGTAAACCTAAATTATGAAATTGGTAGCTTAGTGGACTGTTTGGTTAAAGTTTGAATTATAATAATAATTTTTTTTATATTTTCAGATTTAAGTTTGGTTAGATTTCGAATTATAATTGCTAATTTGGGGATTTTGTAATGCTTATGTATGTGTGTATTGATGTGTGTGTGTGTGTATATATATATAGATGTGTAATTCCCACAGTAATTTTTCAAATTCGGACTAAATATGATTTCGAAATTTAATTGATTGATTTCAGTTTTTAAATTTAGGTATTTAGTATTTATATGTATGCATTAATGATAGGATTCAAAAATTATTAAATCGATTTGTTTAATTGATTTTCTTCTAGTTTAATGAAGGGTTAAATTGAGAATTTTAGAATTTGGGAGAGTGGTATAAACGTGAATAAATTTCTGATTTGCTTTAAAGTATATATATATATATATATATATATATATATATATATATATATAAATTTCTGATTTTTGAGATTTATGAAAATTGTAGTTTAGTTAACTGTTTGGGTGAAGTTTGGATATATGTTGGTTTTTAAGATTTGTGAAATTGTTGGGACTTTATGGGAGTGGATTTTATAACTTAGGTTAAATTATTTAAATTTGAGTTTGAGTTTGAATTTAAAAATGAGAGTTTCTAACGTGGATTGAAATTTATCCCTTATTTTCGAATAAGATTTATTGTTTTAACTTGTTTAAAGGAATGATGAATAGATCAAATTGAACTGAAAGTATATTTTACTAAATGAATAGATGCAACTAAGATTTTGGTACATTGATGACACGGGCAGTCGAAACTCCTCCACTTGCAAATTCAGATAACGGTAAACACTAAGGATGTCAAGTAAGTAAACTTCCCCCTATTCTCATCAAAGTTGAATGTAAATGTGAAAGTTATGTGTAAATGACTATCTTGCAACTTACTTGCTTTGATGAATTTCATTTACTTTATGAAAGCATATGTTATTGAAAAGAATGTTTAAGCATGCACATTATCATGTCATTGCATCATTAAGCATGCATTGGCATCGAAATTGGGAAGTGAAATGTTTTTAAATGAAAGAAATGCGTCAAAGTGCAAGTTTGTTCAAAAGTTATGTATCCCAAGTTTTTTAAGAATGAATGGGTGTATTTCTAGTTCATGAAAGTTGCGAGTGGGAAATGGGGCGCGGGGGACCGGCGTACCCGAATTAAGTCGCTTTGCGACGGAATGTTCAACCGTTTACGGTGGACTGTTAAACCGCTTTGCGGTGGGAAAGTGATGCGAACCCCTTCGGTGCGTTGACCGAAAATTCCCACAACAATTTTAATACCAACCCAAGAAAGCTAAAGTGGTAAATAAATGGATAAACACCCTAACCCAAGTTTAAATCTAACCCAAAATTCAAGGATTAACAAACCCTAGCCCAATGGAGAGATTAAAACAAATTCCAAGGTGGCGGAAATAAACAACAACACAAGAATAAAAATACTCAAGATAAAGTTGATTAATTTCCTAAGAGATATAAGATCAAAGAGGTTTAACATTACCTCAAGAAGGGGGACTTCAAGCCCTAGCTCTCAAGAGCTCTCTAATGAACAAACCAAGTTCTTTTACAAAATGAAGAGAAATGAGAATATAATGTACAAAATGGGAAAAATGTGCAATTTCGGTATTTACAAGAAAAATCCCGTTTTTGTGGAAATTGCAAGAAAAACCCCGCTATTTCATTTCGGAGGACTTTCGGTCGACCGAAAGATAAGTTTCGGTCGACCAAACTTATTTCGGTCGATCTCATGGTCGACCGAAACTGGACTTTCGGTCGACCCCTGCTCATCCGATACTGACTGAGGCTTTATTCAAAAAACTCTGCAGACTTTCGGTCGACCGGAATTAGTTTCGGTCGACCGAAATTGGTTGTTTCCAATTTCGTCTTCTTTTTGGCTCCAACTTGATTCTCGACTTGCTTTTCTTGATTTATTCACATTGTTTAGCCTCGAATCTTGAACCTCTTCAACTCCGGATCCCGTCATGGGTCCCACGGGTACGTGCATCGATGTTTGACTTTCCCGATTCTCATCATCCCCTCCCTCTTGAAAAGGATTCGACCTCGAATCTTGCTTGAATGCACTATCATGAAACTCCTTGAACTTTGATCTTGCAACATTGTGGATCACAGGTTCATGCGTTGAAGTTGGACCTTCCCGATTCTCATCATCTCCTCCATCTCGAAAGAGATTCGACCTCGAATCGGCACCTACAATAAAAATAGAAAATTCAGACACAATAAATGTAACTGAAATTTCATACTCACCGTGCAAAGTCAATTTGTAGGCGTTTCCAAAAGCTTGAGATGTGCCAACACTGCAAAGTAGCATTTTGGATTTTATTTAATTGGGGGGTCGCTCCTTCCACGAATGGGAATACATCCGGCCGCCCGGGTCAAATGGAAAATGCTTCCTACCATGGTTGGCATTGGAAATACATTGTATACCAATTCCCTCAAATGGAAGCTTGAACCTCCTGCAAGGGGGCGTAACCAAAGGTGCATTTTTGTGCCCACCTGAACCAACTCTTTCTTCAATAAACATATGCATGAAGTCCAACAGAGTTAATAGGTTAAAGTCACAAGAAATTTTAAGTGGAGAAAACTTGCAAATATGATGAGCAATTAAATTGCAAGCAAATTTAACAACCACAAAATTAGCACCAACTTTGTGCAGATGCACAACCTCCTGAAAGAAAAGATTAGCTAGGTTGATGACCTTGTTGGTTTCATAGCATGCAATCAAACGTGACATTTTAATTCTTCTACCAACAATCACAAAATTAGCTTCATCCTCTTTCTTTTTTCCAAGTAAACCCACTATAAAATTCATAGAAGTAGTACTCCCAGGTTTACTCATGATGGGTAAATATGTATGGAATTCTTGGGGGAAAAACTTAAGTTTAGCCATTTTACAAGTTCGGCATTTACTGCAAGTGCAAACATGCTCAACACCAATTTTCAAAATAGGCCAATAAAATTGATCACATAATACCCCTAAAGCCCCGTTGATTTTAAATCGCCCCATCAAACAACTATCATGTGCTCCTCCCACTAGCAATTCACGCATGGCACATTTACAAGGAAACAATCCAATTTTCCAAAACAAATAATCATCATGCCCATAAAATCCATCAAAATATTGCTCACAACATGATTCATAGATATTTAACAAATTCGGATATTTAACATGCATGCTCTTACTATGTTCAAGACGGAATGAGGGAGCATCTAGAAATGTTAGAAGCGAAGTCCTTTTATCATCAAAACATCCCAATAAATTTTTCCCATGGACTCCCCTAACTAGCAATTCCTTTAGAGAGCCAATATGCAAGTCAAGCATATTTTCACAAAATAAGAATTTATCATGCCAAGGATATGTACTATATGCAACATTTTTACAAAAATATTTGGTACTTATGCAATTTGGCACATGCAAAAAGTTGCATTTACAAATTAAGCACTCATCATGACAATGAATCTTACCACATGTTACATTTTCACAAGTCAACAACACACTTGTCTACATCAAAATCATACAACCCTCTAATATATTCAAAACACAATAACCTTGCATTTAAAGAATTGTTAGGAGCATACCTCCTAGATGTTGCATTGGTTATTCCATTTTCTTTACCTTGGTTGTACTCGTTGTTGTAGGAAAATGTTTCCATGAATTTCTTCCATAAGGCATGCTTTTGGAGTTCTTTGTTGCCTTGACAAGTTGGCCTCACAATTTCCTGCAACAAAGACATGACAAAACTAGGGAGGGAAGTGTTAAAGTATTCAAGAGTAAAGAACATTTCGGGGTGATCTTTTCTCTCAATTTTCTTGGTAGCACTCATCACTTCCTCACCTTTTTCTGAGGTAGAATCCTCAACTCTCGGTTCTTTTCTCACCTCTCCTTTTTCTGGAGTCATGGCTCCAACTCTCATTGCCTCTCCTTTTTATAGGGACGTGGCCCCAACTCTCTTGCTCTCATTTTTATTTTCTTCAATTTTATCAATTGAAGGTTCTTTTATTTTCCTATCCTCCCCTTCGTCCTCTTCTTTTTCCTTCTCCTTTTCTTCCTCGAATTCCTTCTTGAGCTTCATTTGGTCTTTGCATACTTCTTCCGAGCTCAAAGATAGGATCACAACCTTTTTTCCATTCATTTTGAAGCTACACCGGTTCCTCCTCCTATCAAGATTCACGTTTCGCTCACATTGCCACGGTCTCCCCAAAATTATGTGAGTAGTGTGTAAGGGAACCACATCACATAATATATGATCACTATAAGTACCAATGTGAAAAGTAAGAAGAACTTGTTCACTTACCCTCACCTCCCCATAGTCGTTCAACCTTTGCAATAGATAAGGACTAGGATGCCTCATAACCGGTAACCCCAATTTCTCCACCCTACTAGCACTCACCAAATTAGTGCCAATCTCCCCATCTATCATGAGACTACATGGTTTATCACTCACTAGGCACCTAGTGTAGAAATTATCCTTCCCATGTTCCTCCACCTCATTAGTATGGGCCATAGATTGTGGTGGCCTAGCATTTATCTCCTCCACTACTTCTCTACTTTCAATACCTTCCCTCCTATGGAATGATGAAATCTTCATTTGCTCAATATCAACCTTCTCATCCATCCCATCTCCACTCCTATCTACCCATTCTCTTCGTCTCCTACCCATTCTCCAATCTTCTTCCACTTCTCCACTCCTACCCATTCCATGGAATGATGAATTTTGCATTCTAGCACTATCAATATTTTCATCAACTCCATTTCTCCTACCTTCTAACCCATCTCTTCTTTTCCTATTCAAACTCCCATTTTGTTTTCTACTTCCATCCCTATACACAATGTTCCCACATTTATCCCTCAACCTTCTCCTACCATCCCTATTTTCTTCCCCCATACTAGTTGATGTACTCTCCCCTCTTGTTCCTAAATTTTCCAACTCACCCCCCAATCTTCTCCATTTGTCTAGCCATGGTGGTTGAAAGATTTTGTAACAAGTACTTCAAATCTTGAGTTTGAGCATTGGAATTTGACATGGTGTGCAAGTGTGAAAGTGTTCTCACAAGAATAATTTTCACTCGTGTTTCACTCAATTTAGGCTTTTACCCTCTAATGAGCTCACCACTCTTGCCTTTTTCCACTCAAAATCTCCTTTCTCAAGTTCTCCAAGGAAGGTAATCAACTAAACCACAAAGTATAATTCTTGTGGAGTTAAAGAAATCACCAACAAGGAAGAAGGAATTTAGCACAAGTAGACACAAATAGCAAGTAGAATTTATGTGCTTGCTATACTCAAAAGGAACAATTAATATGTAGGATAAGATGTTAGGAATACAATTTTAGCAAGGGAATTGAATAACCACAATTAATAGACAAGGCATAGATGTAGAACAATAAGCACAAAGAGTGTAAATTTTCAATGAGGCAATTTATCAAACACTTTGTACTCAATCTTTGAATGACCTTGAATGGATATAGTGTGGATATATAAAAACCCTCAACAACTCAAATTTGGACAATGAAGGAATTATCAACAATACACAATGTAAGGAACAAATGATATGTGGAATAAGATGTTGATAACACAATCTCAACAATGGGAATTGGATAGCCCCAAGCAATTAGCAATATATGGGCATTGAACAATAAAGCACTAAGGGAGTATTTTCTTTGAGACAATTTATCAAACACTTTGAGTGATGTAGGAAAGTAAGTGTTTGGTTAATAGAAACCCCCAACAAATTCAACAATCAATATACCCAATATGTAATGATCAATAAATACTCATGGGCATACAAATTTTTCCCCAATTTTCTCAATTTTCGGATTTTTTTTTTTTTTCACAATGCCAAGAACAACAACAAGAAAGTAAAGATAGATTTACCAAATTAGAGCCAAGCTCTGATACCAAATGATGCGAACCCCTTCGGTGCGTTGATCGAAAATTTCCACAACAATTTTAATACCAACCCAAGAAAGCTAAAGTGGTAAATAAATGGATAAACACCCTAACCCAAGTTTAAATCTAACCCAAAATTCAAGGATTAACAAACCCTAGCCCAATGGAGAGATTAAAACAAATTCCAAGGTGGCGGAAATAAACAACAACACAAGAATAAAAATATTCAAGATAAAGTTGATTAATTTCCTAAGAGATACAAGATCAAAGAGGTTTAACCTTACCTTAAGAAGGGGGACTTCAAGCCCTAGCTCTCAAGAGCTCTCTAATGAACAAACCAAGTTCTTTTACAAAATGAAGAGAAATGAGAATATAATGTACAAAATGGAAAAAATGTGCAATTTCGGTATTTACAAGAAAAACCCCGTTTTTGTGGAAATTGCAAGAAAAACCCCGCTATTTCATTTCGGAGGACTTTCGGTCGATCTCATGGTCGACCGAAACTGGACTTTTGGTCGACCCCTGCTCATCCGATACTGACTGAGGCTTGATTCAAAAAACTCTGCATACTTTCGGTCGACCGGAATTAGTTTCGGTCGACCGAAATTGGTTGTTTCCAATTTTGTCTTCTTTTTGGCTCCAACTTGATTCTCGACTTGCTTTTCTTGATTTATTCACATTGTTTAGCCTCAAATCTTGAACCTCTTCAACTCCGGATCCCGTCATGGGTCCCACGGGTAAGTGCATCGATGTTTGACTTTCCCGATTCTCATCAGAAAGTGAATGTTAAATCGCTTTGCAGTGGAAATGAGAATGTTAAATCGCTTTGCGGTGGAAATGTGAATGTTAATCTGGTTCCAAATAAGAAATTGCCCACTGTTATCTGATTGACTAGAAGTTACATCAAGTGAGCTCACGATAGAAAGGAAGTGAAAGTTTTGAAATGTCAAGTGAAAGTTTTGAAATGTTAAGTGAAAGTTTGAAAAGTTTGAATGTTCTGGAAAGTAAAGAAAAAGGGGATACATATATGGAAATTTTTAAAGCATTCATGTCATAAGCATGCATTCATGCATAAAGTTTACTTACTGAGCTTTAGCTCACCCCAATCTCTCCCCAACATTTCAGGTGATGAAAGTTAGATGATTAGAGGAGAGCACGTGGCGGCAGGCTCAGACAGTACCCGACTTGAATTATTGAAAATTTAATTTAATGATTTAATTTAAGTTTTTATTGGTTATTCTTTTAAATTTGATAAATCATTTTGAATTAGTTTGTCGGTTCTTAGTTGAAAATAAGTTATGGTATTTCCCTGTGATTAGTTTTTATCATGTTTCATGAGTTTATAAATTTATACTTCAAGTATTTTGGTTGAGGAGTTTGGGGAATTGATGTTGAAGTTGAATTTTGGAATTATGGTTGGATGTTGAATGTTGGATTTGAATGGGTTGAGGATTTCATATGTATTGTAGGTGTGATGTCCCTCTACAGGTTGGTTATGTCCAAGTTATAGAGGAGACTCTGTCGAAATTTCTATAAAATTTTAGAATAGAAAATGAAAAGGTTGACGTTTTTAAATGATTTGTTTCCGCATTTTAATGTTTAACGATTTATTTCCGCATATAATGTGAATGAAAGTTAACACGCCTAGGTTTTAAGCTTTTTGAACTTGGGGTGTTACATTTTTGGTATCAGAGTTAAGAGTTTTAAAAGCGATTCTGTAGACTTTTAAAAATTTATTCGAAAATGGTTCGGGAACTGAGTCACGCCTCAAGTGCTTCTCCCTCGATCATCTGGTAAGTTATTTTTTTTGTTTAAATTATGAAATGTTAATTGATATGACAATTATTGCAAATTCTTGCATGTTAATGTGTAATGTCGTAAAGTGAGAGGTTTAGAATGTTGTCAGTGAATATGACGAATATATCTTGGTTATGTAAATGAGGAAGCGAGAAAGTAATGGTTATAAAAAAAAAAAAGAATTTGGGTGCCGTTTATTAGATCTTTTTGTGAAATAAGAAGTGGATATGAATGGTATATCGGAATGAGAGTATACAATGTCCAAACGAGAAGTTGAGAAGTCATCGAACTTAGTATTAAGCACTTATCGTTTTGATATCGGGACTACCCACTCATTTGATAGTCCCACAATTATAGGGAAATTGATTTACCCATCTCAGTAGCTGGAGACCAAGTTTATATTGTCAATGCCATTTGAAGAATTTTTGAACTAAAGTTATGCAATGAGAAATTTCCCCAACCATGGTGAATGGGAAGGAGTAGATGATAGATCTCATAACACTGAATACCCACAAACTTGATGTCATACTAGGAATGGAATGATTATTGCGGTATAAGGTTTCAATCACTGGCTACGTTAAGGTGGTATTTAAACCTTTAAATGAAACCCTTTTCGCTTTGTTGAAGTAAAGCTGAAACTTTCTATTTCGATATTATCAGTGATGAAGGCTCGTCAATTGATGAATAAGAGTTATTAGGCCTACCTGGTTGCAATAATTGAAATGTCTAAGGTGAATACTTCTCTCAAACAAATTTCTGTTATTCGAGAATGACTAAAGATGTTCTCAGAAGATCTTTGTGATTTACCGCCTAAAAGAGAGATTGAATTTGTCATCGATTAAGTGCGCAACTCTAGTATCCAAGGTATAATATCGGATGGCTCCTTCGTAACTTAAAAGAGCTCAAAGTGCAACTATAGAATCTCATGGACAAAGGTTTTGTTCGACCTAGCTTTTTTTGCCATGGGGTGCCCAGGAGCTATACATGAAGAAGAAAGATGGTTTTATGAGACTTTGCATAATTGATTTTAGACACGGCAAAACCAGTTTTATGAAATTGTGATGAGATGTTGAGATTATGAGTGATATGATTTTATTGAGACTTCTATGAGAAAAATTAGGAAATTTGAGATTTAAAAATTTGATTCTTAATTATTGGGAATTAAGGAATGGATATTGTGTTTGAGTAAGTGAATTATTCCTCTATTTTGAGAAAAATTTATAATGTTGTTTGGTCTTGTAACTAAGAAATTTTGGGATTATGATTTGTGTCATATATTTATAAGTATGACTAATGGGTGGTCATTTGAGCCAATTAATGTGTTGAAGGAAGTGAGATATTGATATTGGAAACTATGATTTGAAATTGTTATATTGAGGAATTAAGAATTGATTTTCTGGGATATCAAGGTATACATGAAGTTATGTGATGACTTGATGCGTATATTGGGAAATGTCAAGTCATATTTTGAAAAGATGAGTGAAGACAAATATTATGGCATTATTGGAAAGAATTTTAATTATTCTTAGGAACTTATTGATTATTAGTGAGAAATGATCAATTATATTGGAGAATATTATAAATTATGATGGTAAGTGATAATACTATTGATTTATTTTGGGAAGTTGATTGGTAGATGATGTGTTAAAGATTTGGTTATTTACATGCAATATGATTATTTGAGAAAGTCAGTTATCATTATTGGGAGATATTGAAAGTATTTTATAGTGAGATGCCTTAAAGGAGTAACCATTTATTTGAAATGAGAATTTGGGGACATATGATTGATGGTTTGGGATTATGTGAGATAATGATGATTGTCATAAGGTCATTTGAATATAAAAGGTACAAGAGATAATTATAAGGAATAATGCGATTGCTCTTATGGTGAGAACTGAAGGTGACGATGTATTGAGATTATGAAATAAGTTGACTTTCCATGAATAAGTCATGCTATATTTGGTTTTAAGTCGAATTCGAAGAAAGATGAATCTCAGTCATGGAAAATAAATCAGGTTTCATCGTAATTTGAATGATTCACTGAGGTACGTTATAGTTTTCATTGATGATACTAAAATATCATATGAGAGATTTTTGGATGAAATTGATGAAAGAAACTTTATCAGGTCCTAGATTTGTACAAGTATTGCAGAAGTAATGCATCTGATCGGAGGAAAGTTTATGATAGTACATATCATGAAATTGTGGAGATTATTATTGATGGTATCTTGATTCAAAAGTAAGAAATGAAATTTTAGGCAATTGTCCTTGTGGATAGGATTTGTGGAAAATGAGGATAAGACTTCACAATGATTATTTATTATGGAGTAGTGCGCAGAAAGAGTGACAATGGCAGAATCCAAGATTTATTGAGTTTGAGAGATTTATATAAAATCTTAGTGAGTATATTGACGTAAAAGGTTCGTGTGAAGGATATGATGGTTATTATGTCGTAATCTTAGAGAGATTGATACGATTATTTGAGGTCAGTTGTGTGACTTTTACTTATAATGGGATTTTATCTTTGGGTTAAGTAAATTTGATGAGGAATCCTATATGAATCACAAAGTCTTATCCATTTGGTGATAGGTTAATGATTTATTTATAAAAATACTTGGTTAGAGTATTGTTTTTATGATGATTTCGAAAGCATGGATTTTTAAGTTAGTACCTTGGCTTTAGTTTTAAGATGAGTGTATGATGCTGAATACTTGATTACAATATATAAGTATGTATTACAGGATTTAAGTTGATCCTTTGATTTTAAAAGAAATTTCAGCATGTTTAGAAAGGATTTCGTTGTGAATCTTTCTGGAAAGATTCTGTTAAAGTTTTAGTATTTCTACTGTATATTTTGGTATGGACGTCAAGTTTCACTAATTCTGAATTATTTTGGTCAATCTTCTTGATTTTAGTTTTAAGAATGTGATCAATCAGTATATATATTAAGGTTTAGACATTAGAATAGATCCTATGAAAGGTTGCAAATAGAAAGTTAGTGAATGGATTCATAAATGGGATAATGTCGGTTGATGGTCTCTTACAACAAGAACTATCAAACTTCGATCCGTAATGAATACTATACGATAGGAAATGTAGATTGCCAGTTCATTGGGATGAAGTTAGGAGAAAGAAAACTATTGGGTCCAGAAATAGTACAACAAATAGCAGAAGTTGTTGAAAAGATTTGTCAACGGATGAAAATTGCACAGAGTAGACAGAAAAGCTATGTGGACAGAAGAAGGAAACCTTGGAATTCGTTGAAGGAGATATGATTTTTTTGAAGGTAGCTCTTATGAAAAGTGTTATGAGATTCGGGAAGAAAGAAAAGTTAAGCCTATGTTTTGTCGGACCCTTTGGAATTCTTGAAAGGGGTGGGTGACCTAACTTATCAGGTTGCATTGTCACCAGCGCTATCGGGTGAGCACAATGTTTGTCATGCATCAATGCTGAGGAAGTATATTTCGGATTCCTCCCATAGTCTCAGTTATGAGTCATTAGATTTTTGTGAGGATCTTACTTATGAGGAGTCACTTGTGAAAATCCTAATGAAAGTAAATAAGGAACTTAGAAGAAAGAAGGTTACGTTAGTTAAGGTTCTTTGGAGGAATCATGCAGTAGAAGATGCTACTTGGGAATACAAAGATGAAATGTGTGCGAAGTGTTCACAACTTTTTGGTAAGTTTTAATTTCGAGGACGAAATTTCTTTTAGGGGGTAAGGAATTGTAAGACCGCTTTTCAATTTTACGTGCAATTTTAAATTTCGCTCAATATTTATGTTACTGTGATTATAAATTATAAAATTGTGATATTTAATGTCTATAATTCGAATTATTTTGCAGTGGAAGGACTTGGGCGCCGTCTCGATCGATGTGCCAATTAAAAAGTTTATAAATTGTTTATGAACTCTATGTGTAATTAATTATTTTTATTTGTTAAGCTTGTTAAATTCTATTTGTCATTGAGTAGTAAGTTGTTTAAATTTCATTAAATTGAGATTGGGAAAAGGTTTAGGGCGAATTGAAATTTTATTGGGAGTTGTGGACTTAAATTTCTAAATTGAGAGAATTGAGGGGCCAAGTTGCAAATTCCAAAAGTTTATATCCAACCCTCATTATCTCTCTCTCACTCACGCCGCTCTCTCACGATCTCTCTCTCTCTCTCACCGATCCCATCTCACTCTCAATCCCTTCTCTCGTTTCTCCCTCGGTCTCTCCTCTCACCACCATCGCCCACCACCATCGAACCACCGTCGCCCACCGCCGCCGCCACCCACCGGTAGTAAGCCCCCCTCTTCCCCTTTCTCTTCACGATACACACACACACACACTCACGAACCGTAGTTACGCACACTGCACACACGGGTTTGCACGCACACACCCGCTCACGCACATACACAAATTCATATGGAATTGTATGTATATATTGATGTACATATGGATTGAATGTAAGTATATATATATGTTCTCACAATTTTCAGATTTCAGATTTAGTAATGTATATAAATGTATGTATAGATTGTGTTGTAAACCTAAATTATGAAATTGGTAGCTTAGTGGACTGTTTGGTTAAAGTTTGAATTATAATAATAAATTTTTTTATATTTTCAGATTTAAGTTTGGTTAGATTTCGAATTATAATTGCTAATTTGGGGATTTGGTAATGCTATGTATGTGTGTATTGATGTGTGTGTGTGTATATATATATATATATATAGATGTGTAATTCTCACAGTAATTTTTCAAATTCGGACTAAGTATGATTTCGAAATTTAATTGATTGATTTCAGTTTTTAAATTTAGGTATTTAGTATTTATATGTATGCATTAATGATAGGATTCGAAAATTATTAAATCGATTTGTTTAATTGATTTTCTTCTAGTTTAATGAAGGGTTAAATTGAGAATTTTAGAATTTGGGAGAGTGGTATAAACGTGAATAAATTTCTGATTTGCTTTAAAGTATATATATATATATATATATATATATATAAATTTCTGATTTTTGAGATTTATGAAAATTGTAGTTTAGTTAACTGTTTGGGTGAAGTTTGGATATATGTTGGTTTTTAAGATTTGTGAAATTGTTGGGACTTTATGGGAGTGGATTTTATAACTTAGGTTAAATTATTTAAATTTGAGTTTGAGTTTGAATTTAAAAATGAGAGTTTCTAACGTGGATTGAAATTTATCCCTTATTTTCGAATAAGATTTATTGTTTTAACTTGTTTAAAGGAATGATGAATAGAACAAATTGAACTGAAAGTATATTTTACTAAATGAATAGATGCAACTAAGATTTTGGTACATTGACGACACGGGCAGTCGAAGCTCCTCCACTTGCAAATTCAGATAACGGTAAATACTAAGGATGTCAAGTAAATAAACTTCCCCCTATTCTCATCAAAGTTGAATGTAAATGTGAAAGTTATGTGTAAATGACTATCTTGCAACTTACTTGCTTTGATGAATTTCATTTACTTTATGAAAGCATATGTTATTGAAAAGAATGTTTAAGCATGCACATTATCATGTCATTGCATCATTAAGCATGCATTGACATCGAAATTGGGAAGTCAAATGTTTTTAAATGAAAGATATGCGTCAAAGTGCAAGTTTGTTCAAAAGTTATGTATCCCAAGTTTTTTAAGAATGAATGGGTGTATTTCTAGTTCATGAAAGTTGCGAGTGGGAAATGGGGTACGGGGGACCGGCGTACCCGAATTAAGTCGCTTTGCGACGGAATGTTCAACCATTTACGGTGGACTGTTAAACCGCTTTGCGGTGGGAAAGTGAATGTTAAACCGCTTTGCGGTGAAAATGTGAATGTTAATCTGGTTCCAAATAAGAAATTTCCCACTGTTATCTGATTGACTAGAAGTTACATCAAGTGAGCTCACGATAGAAAGGAAGTGAAAGTTTTGAAATGTCAAGTGAAAGTTTTGAAATGTTAAGTGAAAGTTTGAAAAGTTTGAATGTTCTGGAAAGTAAAGAAAAAGGGGATACATATATGGAAATTTTTAAAGCATTCATGTCATAAGCATGCATTCATGCATAAAGTTTACTTACTGAGCTTTAGCTCACCCCAATCTCTCCCCAACATTTCAGGTGATGAAAGTTAGATGATTAGAGGAGAGCACGTGGCGGCAGGCTCAGACAGTACCCGACTTGAATTATTGAAAATTTAATTTAATGATTTAATTTAAGTTTTTATTGGTTATTCTTTTAAATTTGATAAATCATTTTGAATTAGTTTGTCGGTTCTTAGTTGAAAATAAGTTATGGTATTTCCCTGTGATTAGTTTTTATCATGTTTCATGAGTTTATAAATTTATACTTCAAGTATTTTGGTTGAGGAGTTTGGGGAATTGATGTTGAAGTTGAATTTTGGAATTATGGTTGGATGTTGAATGTTGGATTTGAATGGGTTGAGGATTTCATATGTATTGTAGGTGTGATGTCCCGCTACAGGTTGGTTATGTCCAAGTTATAGAGGAGACTCTGTCGAAATTTCTATAAAATTTTAGAATAGAAAATGAAAAGGTTGACGTTTTTAAATGATTTGTTTCCGCATTTTAATGTTTAACGATTTATTTCCACATATAATGTGAATGAAAGTTAACACGCCTAGATTTTAAGCTTTTTGAACTTGGGGTGTTACAACCCCTGTTGTTCCGTTCCTAAAGAATGCGAAATGAAGTCTTTATCTCAATTTTCGAAAATGTCGTGTATATGTTAAAATCTGTAGTCCAGTGATGTCTCAGGAATCCCAAATGAGATTTAGTTATAAACTTATATATGGTGTTCGACTAAACATCTTTAGTTTAAAAATGGCACCATTTTGTTGAATCATGTCACGGTTGTAGACACATTTGGATTGCTCATCCCACTGGGTTGCAAATATTTCGAGTTGCTTGACATGATAAAAAATAAGTTGAGACTTGATAATCAGGTTGCTAGTCTTATACGAACAAGAACAAAGGTCGACAACAAACAAGGGGGGAGATGTGACCGGAAGATACACAATAGAAGGACATATATGCAACTTCCACCTCTTGCCCATGTGCCAAAAACAAAAGCGTAATTTTAGATAGTTACTAGTAGTTTTCTGGATCACAGTCCCTGAATATTTTCATACACAATCCTAATATGTGCAGATGTCAAGATTTGGAAGGTGGATTTGATTTATAAATTCAAATTTGATGGAAACTCTATTGACTCACCCTTCCAAGAGAAACTCGAAACTATCGAACTTACACCATGATATTGAACTTTGTTGGCACACTTTTTGTAATAGAAACAAGATAAACAATGCGATTAGTTGAAACATTTGCACCAATTACTATACTGCAAGAAAAGTGATATGATCATACATTAAGTGGGTTGTCTTAGTAAATTTACTACCTTAATGCACGCAAATTAGCATAAACATTGGATAAACAATATGATTCATAGAAATACTTGTACTGAGTGCTACTACATAACAAGTGCATATGGGATTGTAAAAATGTTCTCCTGCCAACCGTCTGGCACCTTAAGGTGCTAGACACATGAGGGTGGGGCCCACGCCCTAGTGTCTGTGTCTGACATCTTATGGTGCCAGACATCTGGTAGGAGAACAAAATCGTATGAGATTGTTGTCAGAATAAAAAGAGGTGGAGTACTTTATCATTAGGATTGTCAGAAGATTTATTAGCATAAGGATGATTGATTGGATTGTTATAAAAAATAGTCACAACACAAGAATGCTAACTTCTTCAATAAATTTCTCCATTGCAGCACCTTGGAAATCATGAAACAACAAACAAGTGACAATGTAAAGATAAAAATAAATAAATAGGGTAAAGGGAAATGTCAAATATTAGGCTGGGGAAAAGCAATGAAAAATACAACCTGTCAATACTTGCAAATCAATAAACGGTTCATCAAAAGGCTTTAGGAAGCGAACATTTGGCTTCTACACTGATTAACCCCAAGGAAGGAAACCCTCGCCAACAACAAAAAAGGGTAAAAATGGAATCTTAAATATCGATAACAAAAATCCAAAAGCAAATTAATTAATCAAAATGTCTGTACAGAATATATATATCTATCACGTTCTATGTATAAGAACGATACCTTTTCCAGTGCCAATTCTTCACTGCTTGCAATTTTTCATTTCTCCTTCAATATTAATTTAGTACATGTGTATAATCATTGATGCTAGTAATCGATTTACAAGACTATTAACACATATCACGCAAAGCACCCTGAAAGTGGAGAAGGGATATCAAAATCATCATTCAGTTTATAACATCCTTATCCTATAAAAGATTGTAAGGCCTAAAACACTGTTCATTTGAGGTCATAGTTGATGTCATCATGGTATTTGTTAAAATTGTCAGTTTTAAGTCAACCTTACAAAAAGAATATTTGACAGATATATAAATGAGATTCAAAAATGTCGGTAAAGCTTGCACAAAGCGGATTCCAACAACTCGCCTAAATTTTGCTTATTAGGAGTGTTGCGATCATGCCAAAGTGGACTTGACACGTCACCCAAGAGGACCCACGTAGCTGCCAGCTGAGCACGTGACTCCTTAAGTTGCTGTAAAGCCAAGGTGAAATTTCATCCTAGCCATCCAGAATCGAAGTGCCTGGTCCAAGGAGATGCCTTCCGAGGTACTTAATCCAGGCTAGCAGTGATACTGTTCAGTGTGTCAGGGAAGTATGACATTTCTGCAAGATACGGCGTGATGTGACAGTGCCTTTAAAAGGGGACGTGACAGCAGTCATGCCCTATAAAGGATAAGTAGTGACTAAAGCTAAAGAAATGGTTTACCTCCTGAAGGGTCAAGATGCTGCCACTTGTAATCTGTGACACATGTCGTGATCCCATACAATAGCTCCAACTATAAATAGGATACAATTGGCTCCAAGAAAAAGGTTAGCAACTCTATACTTTAACTCAATATACTACTCTCACTCCATTTTCTCTCTTTTACACACTCATATTTCTCACATTCAACATATATTTATTGACTTGGGAGTCGGAGTGCAAACTGGAGCCTTAGTGCGCAGGATGTTCATGTGTTGAAGAGAGAGGAGCTAAGACGTGTTGATCTAAGGAAGGTTCTACTAGATTTTGTGGTCAACATTTTGGCGCCGTTTGTGAGAAATCACACTTCTAACCATGAAATCGTGTGGTAAAAAGATACCAAAGGCCTTGAACAAAGGCATATAACCTCTTGAAAAAAAGTGTATAACCTCTTGAAAAAGAATTGAGGACCATAAAAACCCCTGAACAAGGGACTCATGAAGGACACCTTGAAAAAGGCTACAAACTTTGAAATATAAGTTTACTCATCTTGAAAAAGGCTTAAAACTTTGAAATATAAGTTTATTCACCTTGAAGAAAGGACAATACAAAGCCATCGCAGCTATGAGTGAAAGTGATAACGACGTAAACCCCCGCAGAAGTAGGGACGGGCAGTATGCTTCCAATGAAGGAATGCACCCGCATAATCAGCCTCAGGGTGTTGACGAGGAGATCCCTCAACCTAACCCCCCTCATGGCACCAAAACATGCACATGACAAGAAACATGACTAGCATGGCAGCCCAAATGATAGAAATGCAAAGATAGCAGATCGAGCAAACTCCTGCCATGAACACTTACATGGCAAGGGGATATATAGCAAACAACTTGGTTGAGCCATCACATTATCCCCAGGCTCAACTGCAATACACGCTCTCCGCTGCGGACACTGTGAGTTACTACAAAGTACCATCGAAAAATGTCGAAGAGGAATACATGTAGCCCCATATGGAGGGCTCAGAGTATGAAGAGCCAGATCATAACCCCCATATCGAGCATTACGGGGAGGCAGCTCCGGCAAGGTCCGAAAGCGTATTTAACCGAATAGGGTGCCTTTGGTCTAGAAATAGAAGCGGGGGAAGAGCTGAAGAAGTCTGCCCTCATATGCAAGCGCCTAGAAATAGGCGGGAAAGGAGGGTTACAGAAGCCCACTCCCAAACACACGGAAATACACATGATTTCCCGGGGCAACAATACAGCCAAGTCGTATCACCCCACGGAATGAATCAGGCTTAGAGGCCTTACGACCAGACTCACCACTACGGGAGTACAGGGTCGGATAGAAACGAAAACAACAATGAACCTCCTTCATACGAAATTGACGGTGATGAGGAGGTAAGCCCCCTATCAGTAGGGGTGGACATTAACCCACCCAACCCAACCCGATCGGTTTGGGTGTTTTTGATGAAAATCTGGTTGGGTTAGAGTTGTACAAAAAAAAATTTGGTCCGGTCGGGTTGGGTTGGGTTGTGGGTTGAGTGAAAAACCCAACCCAACCCAACCTAACAAAAAATTTAAAAATATAGGACCGTTTAAATTTCAAGAATCTCAAGCACATTTTATAATTTGGATGAAATTCAAATATGGTTTGAACATATTTTAGTTTTATTAGCAAGTATTTAATTTATTATATTTGAGCTTATTGTATTGTACATAATTGATTTGAATTAATATTTAATTTATGGGCTTAATTTTTTAAATTTCAAGACTTTTTGCTAATTGGACCAAAGTCCAAATCACCCAACCGAACCCAACCTGAACGAAACTTGATTGGGTTGGGTTTGAACTCATGCTTGGGTTGGGTTGGGTTGGACAAAAAATCGACCCGACCCACGCCCACCCCTACCCCTACCTATCAGAGGGCATACGGAGGTACCCGGTATCGGCCGAATTTGTGATGCAGGAGATAACAAAGTACTCCGGAAGGCCCAATGATCACCTCCTAAACTACCGCTCCAGCATGGAAATGGCCGGAGCCATTCCAGTGATAATGTGCAAAGCCTTTGCTTTGACTCTTGAGGGCAGTGTCATACGATGGTACAAGAAACTCCCACCTGGCAGCATCCACAACTGGAGAGACCTGAAAGTAGCCTTCAAAAACGACTTTGTGTCCTCTAGGCCGGGGCAACTCCCCCTCAGCGCTTGCAAGATTTGCGGAAAAAGGGAATGAATCTCTAAAAGGCTATTAGCCCGATTTACTGAGGAGATGCACAATTGTGAAAATATCACACAAGCATTAATGTTTTCCGCCTTGAAAGGAGGCTTGGATATGACCAATATGTTCTGGAGAGACGTGCAGAGTCGAAAGGTGAGGGAATATAACGCCCTTGTGGACCTAATGAAGGAGGAAATCATCTTTGAGGAGATGGCCAAGGCAAGGGACAGCCATCCTTAGGAAAGGTATAACCCCGGATATCCCTCTGAAGCCCTTCCAGCTACTAGGGGAAACAAAAACCAGTCTGAAAACTGTCGTGGAGGTGGATCATGCCCATTCTCATGATCCGGATCCAGCTATGCCGCGGAAATTACCGAGGCTGTCCCCAACTTACACTCTGCACTACCTCATGACGCTCCTATCGCCGAACCGGAAAGGGCCAATGTAAATCGAAATGGGAAACAACTTATGATTGGAGCATATTGTGCATACCATAGGTTCTATGGGAATGCCACATAGGATTGCAGAACAGAAGGCCAACGAGGAAAAAGGAGGTGGTAATACCCTGAACAAGGGGAGACCCACTGGGCAGAATGATCCGAGGTTTAACCGGATCGAGCGAAGGAGTAGCAAGGGGAGGGAATGCCGAAGGGAGCAAAAAGACGATAGAAATATTGCTCCGGCACCTGAAAGAAATATCAGGGACTTGCCTCGCCCCCGCTAACGATCCTCCAATCTGGGAGATCGACACTATTTTCGGAGGGCCACATCCGGGGGGAAGGACGAACAAATCCTAGAAGAGATACATAAGGGAGGCAAAGGAACCCACGAACGTGAATTACCATATAAACTCACACCCCGCCGGGACTTCGAGAACGGAGCCCATCACATTCACACTGGATGACGCAGTCGGAGTGCATTTTTCGCACAACGACGCATTGGTAATTCGAATGGTGGTGGCCAGAAACGGCCTGTCTAGAATGCTGGTAGACGATGGTGCCTCCGTGAATGTAATTAATGGGGTAACTTATGATAAGATGAGAATCGATACACCACTTACCCCTGTCCCTGACCCCATATATAGCTTCAATGGGGATTGGATTGTGCCTAGAGGATCGACCTGGAGCTCATCGACCTAGAGCCGTGACCCATATGAAGTATATTTGTACGAAATTCCGCACAGAAAGTGGGATAGCAACCGTCCGAGGGAGCCAAACCAAATCGATATCTTGCTACACTAACGCAATTAGAAAATTTCAGGACCGTACTGTTAACATGATCAGTGATGTAGCCATGACAGACGCGGCGTCGGACCCGAAGGTGATGATTGCAGATGTGAATATGACAGGTGAAGAGGATTAGATGGACTTGGATCCTAGGATGATGGATGCATATTGTTGCACCGCTCTGGCTAAAAAGCTAGAGTGTTTCTCCGTAGATCCGATAAAGGAGTTGCAGACAGGACAAGGCGCCTCGAATGAGGTAAAGGAGGAGATGAAAAGCTTCCTTGAAGAAAATCTCGATGTTTTTACTTGGAAGCACGAGGTAGGGGTAGACCCAAGAGTAGATTGTCACTGGCTGCAGATCGATCCAACTCACCCCGGACACAGGCAGAAGAGGAGGTCCATGAGCTCCCAAAAATATGAGGCTTTGAAAAAGAAGGTTTCCAAGCTATTAAAAATGGCTTCACAAGAGGATCCAAGTATCTAAAGTGGGTATCCAACCCAGTCTTGGTCCCCAAACAGAGTGGGAAGTTAAGGGTATGCATTGATTTCTAAAATCTAAAATTTGAATTAGGCATTTCCGAAAGACAGTTTTCCGCTGCCCCGGATAAACCAACTGGTTGACTCGACCGCCAGACATGTAATGCTGAGCTTCATGGATGCATACTCCAGGTATAACCAAATTCCCATGCACGAGTCCAATGAAGAACACACCTTGTTCATCATAGATAGGGGGTTATACTGTTACAGGGCCATACCCTTCATATTAAAGAATGCTGGTGCCACCTACCATAGGTTGGTGAACAAGATGTTCGCAAAACAGTTAGGAAACACAATGGAAATATATGTACACGATATGCTTGTGAAAACCATGGAAGTATTGAAATACGTCGAGCACTTAGCAGAGACTTTTAGTGTACTGAGAGAGTACAAGATGAAGCTTAATCCCCTAAAATGGGCTTTGGAGTGGGATCCGGGAAGTTCCTTGGATTCATGGTTAACAGTAGGGGAATTAAGGCTAATCCAGATAAAATTAAGGTGCTACTGGACATGCATTTGCCCCGAACTCCCAAGGAAGTCAAACTATTAAGGTGCTACTGGACATGCATTTTCCCCGAACTCCCAAGGAAGTTCAAAGTTTGACTGGAAGGGCGGCTGCTCTAAGTAGGTTTGTTTTGAAATCCACCGACAAGTGTTTGCCATTCTTCAAAACCCTCAAAGGAGGAAAAAGGTTCCTCTGGACGCCGGAGTGCGAGGGAACCTTTGTTCTTATACCTGGTAGTCTCTAAAGAGGCTGTGAGCTCTTTCTTAGTCAAAGAGGAAAGTGGCAGTTAGCTCCTGGTATATTATGTAAGCAATGCACTTCTGGACTCGGAAACGCGTTATCCGGACATGGAGAAACTCGCCTTGGCATTGATCACATCTATCATACAGGTGCTTACTAACTTCCCCATGAGGCAAGTCTTGTAAAAATTGGATGCGTCCGGACAATTGATGAAGTGTTCTATAGAAATCAGTCAGTATGATTTACAATTCATACCACGGGCCGCCGTAAAGGGCCAGACATTGGCAGATTTCATAGCTGAATTCACCCACCCGCCATAAGTAGAAATGACTGAGAACACAGGAGATTTCCAAGAATGGGGACTGTTCGTTGATGGATCTTCCACTGAAGGTAGATCCGATGCCGGTGTAATACTCATAAGTCCCGCGGGGCAAATATCGTACAGTGTAGTTCGGTTTGGTTTTTCATCGTCTAACAATGCAGTCGAGTATGAAGCACTCCTAGCAGGCTTGAGACTAGTGATAGCTCTAAAAATCAATGTCTTGAGAGCGCATAGTGATTCCCAGCTTGTCGTTAGTCAAATTAATGGGCAGTTTGGGGCCAAAGAGTCTGGCATGGTTGCATACTTGAAAAAGGTGAAGGGATTGATGCTTCCTTTTGAGAAGTTTGAACTGATACATATATCACGTTCCGAAAATACCAATGCTAATGCCTTGCCAAAATTAGCAAGTAGCAAAGACGTTGACCTTCTAAGCAGGGTTCCTATGGAGCACCTTCTGGTCCCATCCATTTAGCCAGGGGTAGAAGTGTTTTCTATAAAGGAAGAGATGTCTTAGATGATTTCAATCCTCGCTTATTTGAAACACCAGGCTTTTCCTAGCGAGCTGGAATCAACCCGAAAGATGTTGAGGTACGCAGCCAACTTTGTCTTGAAAGATGGGGTGCTATACAAGCGGAGTTACACTGCCCCATTGTTCCGTTGCATCCTGCTGGCAGAAGGCAAATATGTGATGATGAAAATCCATGAAGGAACATGCGGAAATCATGCTGGAGACTTACCCTTGGCTCGTAAAGCCCTACAACAGGGGTACTTCTGGCCAACGATGAGGAAATGTAAATTTGCAAGTTATTCTCTTCACCACACCATCCTCAGGCAAACAGACAAGTCGAAGCAGTGAAAAAGACCATAAAGAATACGTTGAAAAGGAAGTTGGAGTCAAAGAAAGGTGTCTGGGTAGAGGAACTCCCCCAGGTGTTGTGGGCACTTTGGACTACACCTCACACGGCTGCAGGAAAAAGCCCGTTCTCTATGGCTTATGGAGCTAAGGCCGTATGTCCAGTAGAAATCGAAGTTCCATCACCTCGAGTGATTTACTTCGATGAGACAGAGAACGATGAGGATCGACCAGTTGGGCTGGACTTCTTACTAGGAAAACGGAATGAGTCTCAGAACGTATTAGCTTGTTACCAAGAAAAGATGGCACGATATTATAACAGGAAAGTGAAGAGGAGATCTTTCAAGATAGGGGACTTGGTCCTAAAGAAAGTGCTGCTCTCAACTCAAGAACTAGGAGTTAGGACTCTGGGCGCTAATTGGGAAGGTCCTTACAAGGTCACATCTGAAGTAGTACCAGGGACATACGGGATTGAAGACTTATATATGGATTACCTTTACCCAATCCCTGGAACACCGACCACCTTCGCCGGTACTATTAGTAAACCAGCTATCTTGTACACTTTGTATGCATCTCATGTTTTCTGTAAAGGTGTATGTTGAATAAATTGTTACAAATTATGATAAATGTTGGGAGCTCCAACTCTCCAGAGCCTTAAATACTAGCCATTGACCAGGTAATGAAAGCATGTCATTCAAACCCAACTACTCCACATAAATGATACTGCCAAATACTCTCTGCATAGCCTCATATTCCGGGGTGTCGTCGAAGGTATCCTTAAAATTATGAACCGCCTCTGCCACCTTAGTGTCAATAACTTCTTTCACCTTAACCTCCATGGTCCACTCCAAAACCTCACTCACCCTAGTATCCAGATGCAGCTCTAGAGAAGTATAGTCATCTTCAATCTTCTTCCGAACCTCTACCTCTCTCTCCAACCTTCTGGTAACTATGGAAAGTTCGTTTATCAATTTTCTCTTGGAAGCGTTGGCTTCCTGAAGAGCCTCGGCGGCAATAATATGGGCATTGTTGGCATTGTCCAACTTTTTGCACAGAATAGCGACATCCGCCTCAGACGTGCGAAGATCATGTTTCAATTTCTTGTTGTCCTCCTAGAGACGCTTAGCAAGGTTTTGTCATCCAAGGCAGATCTACAAACTATTGAAAGCTAATCCTTAAGGCCATTGATCTCCCTCAGCATTCCGTCAGAGTGAAGAAGAGTAGTTTCAGCATCCTTCTTATCACGTTGCATCTCCGTGACTGAAGATTCCACTTCTTCAATTAAGACCAAGGCTCTGACATTCATGGCCTTGGTGGCAAGCAACTTCTTGGCAGGAGAGGCACCTGAAGAAAAGGCAGACCGCCCGCCGGTCTAAAACTGTTCCATAGCAAGGGTAGCCTTAGCTGGTGGAGAGTCAGAGGAGTCAAACAAGCTCGAATGGAATACCACATCTCTGGGAATGACGCAGGTCTTGATATGCTTTAGCTCGTCAGCCACTGCTGGGGTCACCTCATAATCAACCCCAGGAATAGAGATAGAAGACTCATCTCCCTCGGATGACTCAGATAGAGGAGGAGGAGCCGAAGCACCTTCCTTACCACTATTCAGCTTCTTTAGCTTAGGGTGCCCGCCTTCGAAATGCACCTCACTAATATCCTTATAGGAGGTGCCTTTGGTTGAATCCTTATGGAATCCACCTTGCCTCTGTCTTCATCTCTATCAAACCTTTTTCCTTTCCCTTTAGCCTGGAGTTGTTTGGAACCAATTTCTTTTTTTACCTCCAAAAGCTGGGTCCCAATTGGCAGTAGGTTGGGGAAGTTAATAGTACGGGGAGAGGACCCTCTAATCGAGCTATAGAAGCCTCGAAAACATTCTTAGCCGCTTCAACCAAAAGACCGGCAATAGCAGATTTCTGTTTCTTCTCCTCGTCGCTACCTTGGCGTAGGACCGGTGGAACCTTCTTTGATAGGAGCCCTTTCAAAGGTATCTTAGGGAAGTCATTGGAACCTGGCCATCATACAGAGAAGTTAATTATGAGAGACAAGGCTCAAGTCGAAAGGGATAGTATATAATAAAAAATTCAACCTACCCATGGCTCGGACGAGACCGTGCTTAACTAAGAGTTTGTTCGATTGTATAACTTGTTGAAAATCACATCGGTAGGCCAATAACTTCCCCATTGTGGATAAATCCTTCTCAAAAAGCAGGAAAGTAGAAACTTGTCCTGAACCATGAGACGAAATAGCGTGTTAAGGAAAGACAACACCTCAAGGAAGAAAATACACGCATGCAAGTAGACAAAGACAAAATAAGGACCCTCGCGGAAGGGAAAGAGTTCGAGGAACTGAAAATTAATTGGGAAATAGGGCGATAGCCCCTAGCAAGCACTCCCATTACCACCAACTCTCCCAAACCCGTTCCCTCAACTCCTTCCATTTACTACCACAAGTGATTTTCTCAAACCAAGAATCCAAAAATTCGAGAAAATTAAGAACAATAAACACACGAAGGATAGTAGAGTTACTTGATAAGTGACGAGAGGTGGTGGATCTTCTTTAGGAAGCAGTATAATAATGGGGCCTGATAAGCGATGAGAGATGGCAGATCTTCTTCAGGAAACAGTATAATAATGGGGGAATCCACCATGAAGGGTTTACCAATAGACATACTCATTGAAAATTTCTAAATAAACCTTTCGCAATGTTGGGGGAGGAAAAGGATTATTGCAAAGAATGCTTGAAGTAGCAAAGAGGAAGCAAGAAGGAGAAAATTACGGAGTTAGTAAAGCTTTGTAGGGAAGACCTGTTAACTTATACCCTTCATCTTCAGGCCAAGAGATTGACATAGGCAAACCACGTGTCCTACATAGGTAATAGTAAAAGCGCCAACGGGAGGGAATTTGAAAAGGTAAATGATTTTCTCCCGTTGGTTGGAACGGTGTAACACACCCACGGGAAATACATGTCCCTTTAAGGTAAATCCAGAAAATTAAAACGGTCATAAATGCATCTCTCGCAAAAGCACGCCAATGCTCATAATAGTTGTGTGGAGGGTAAGATGTGCCCAAACGTCCTTCTTGAATGACCAAGATGCTCGACCATTGGGGAACCTGAAAAGTTCAGAATTTCATAGAAGTGACTTACTTCGTATCGCCCCAAATAAGTATCGATCTATTGCTACAAATCACCCCACCAAATCACTTCGGCCGGTCTGTGTAAAATTTGATCCGCCCATGAATGAACCCATTGAACTCGAGGGACTAGTGTTGCGAACATGCCAAGGTGGACTTGACACGTCACCTAAGAGGACCCATGTAGCTGCCAGCTGAGCACGTGACTCCTTAAGTTGTTGTAAAGCCAAGTTGAAATTTCATCCAAGCCATCCACAGTCGAAGTGCCTGGTCGAAGGCGATGTCTTTCGAGGCACTTAATCCAGGCTAACAGTGATACTGTTAAGTGTGTCAGGGAAGTATGACATTCCTGCAAGATATGGTGTGATGTGATAGTGCCTTTAAATGGGGATGTGACAGCAGCCATGCCCTATAAAGGATAGGTAGTGACTAAAGCCAAATAAATGGTTTACCTCCTAAAGGGTCAAGATGCTGCCACTTGTAATGTGTGACATATGTCGGATCCCAGAAAATAGCTCCAGCTATAAATAGGATACAATTGCCTCCAAGAAAAGGGCTAGCAACTCTACACTTTAACTCAATATACTACTCTCTCCATTTTCTTTCTTTTACACACCTATATTTTTCGCATTCAACATATATTTACTCGAAATGGGTATTGACTTGGGTGTTGGAGTGCAAACGGGAGCCACCTTGGCCCCCCTTTGCACGCTGATCATTTGTCTAAGTGTGCAGGAAGTCCACATGTTCAAGAGGGAGTAGTTGAGACGTGTTGATCCAATGTCCTACCAGATTTTGTGATCAACAAGTAGTATTTTATCTTATAATAGAAGCTTCATTAATCAAAATTTCAAAATAAGTTTTGAAACTTCCATATATACATATAGGTTTAAATGGAATAAGTACAGATATTGGAAATTTCTATACTTTAATCTTCATCATATACGATTAGATTTTGTAGCAACGTATGATTTATACTTTTATTTGTGGATAAAATCATTCGATTTATTAAAAATTCAAATTTGAGAGAAATCAAGATGTCCCAAAAAACTTCAGCAAAATATGATGTTAGACTTTTAACCCCTTTTGAATTTATAATGGGCTATATTGAGTTATAGTAGAGGTTGTATAGAATTCATTTTTGTATAAAAAAAATACATGAATATTAAGGATTCTTGAAATTATAAATGTATTAATGAAAATTAGTAATTGAGAGTAAAATGTATTATATTGAAGGTTATAATTCATGTAATTTTGGATATAGAGTAAGGGTCGTAGATATTCTTATTGAATTAAAGACATTGTTGACAAATGAGAAAATAATAGAATATTAACAAAAAAATATTTTATTGATATTTTTCACAACTTCTTTAACAATGGAAATATATTAATGTCTAATTAAGAAGTAGGATTTCAGTTTCGTGAAAAAATTATAACCGCTAATAATTTGAAATAAATAAACGAAAAATGAAAATCGAAAGTTTTAGGCTTTATTTGAAACACTTTTAGTAAGAAAGCAAAGAGTTTAGATTGTTAGTATTTTAAAAATAATGACATTGTTGGATAAAATAAAAAATATTAAAAATAATTATTCATTAATTAAAATTAAGGGTCAATTTGAAATTATAAAAAAGTTTTGTGGGTAGAAACGACAAAAAAAGTTTCTCCCTTTAAGTCAGTTTTTAAAATTTGTATACTCAACCCAAAAAAAAAATAAAATAAAATAAAATAAAATAAAATAAAAATTGGATATACACTATTTGCTACTAAAAAAAATTAAAACATTTAAATTAAAAGATATTAGGGAAAAGTACGTAACTATAAACCTAAAACTATCACTTTTTAAAACTAACAAACTTGAGATTTTCTTTTAAAAATCAGGTTTTAATTAATAAATATAATATTGCTTAATATAAAAACAATTATCAATTATATATTAAATTAAAACCAATATAACATTTAATTAAAAAAATTCATCAAACAACATGGGTTTGTCCATCACAGCTCCAACCCCGACCCCACCCACCCCATCCAAAAAGTGACAATTGATCACACAAAATCACAAATACAAATTTAATCGCAAATTTCACCCCAATCCCACCCACCACACCCCACCCCACCCTACTCCATCCAACTTCAACCCACATGCAAAGTCACATTTGAGCACACAAACTTACAATTCGATCACAATTACAAATTTACCCCGCCCCGCCCCACCTCACCTCACCTCACCTAACATGCAAATAAATAGCTAGTCACACAAAGTCACAATTGGGTCACAATTAAAAATTTAGTTGCAAAACCTCACCCCACCCCTCCCTACCTCACCCCAAAGTTTCAATTGGTCACACAAGGTCACCGTTCGGTCACACAAAGTCGCTGTTGATCACACAAGGTCACAGTTGATCACACAAGGTCACAGTTCGGTCACACAAAGTCGTAGTTAGGTCACAATTGGTCACACAAAAGCCACAGTTGGTCACACAAAGTCACAGTTGGTCACACAAAGTCACAATTTGGTCGCACAAGGTCACAGTTCATTCGCACAAAGTCACAGTCTAGTCACACGAAGTCATAGTTCGCTTACATAAAGTCACAGTTCAATCACACGAGGTTACAGTTAGGTCATATAAAGTCACAGTTCGCTCACACAAATTTACAGCTCGGTCACACAAAGATTATATTTGACACAACTTTAGTTCACTTCACGTCCTCATCCAATGATCACACAAATTCACAGTTGATCACAATCTCTAATATAATTGATCACAATCACCCACAATTGGTCACATAATATTTATTTATTGGTCACAATTTATGCGTTTTATGGTCACATCCCGCATTTATCAAATTGCACAAAGTCACAATTAATCAATATTTTGGTCACATTTACCTAAAAACTGTTCATAATTGCCATAATTGGTCACAATCACTTTCCAAGACACCAAACCCTAACCCCACCCTACCAAAAACCCACCCCACCCCATCCAACCAGAAAACCCAAACCCAAACCTGTTCACCTTCCTGCAATATCGCCCATCCAGCTGCTGCAGCTATCGCTGTCGCCGTAGACAGCCACCACCACCACCACAACTTCCACTATCACCTTCACCAACGCAATCACACTACAATCACATCATAACTTAAAAACACCCACCCGTTCACCACTGTAAACACAGGCACAATTTCCGTTATCTACACCGACGAGCTCCCACCCCCATCACATAACCATCGAAGCCTCAATGCACCACACATCGCCGTCAAAACCACCGAAGCCTCAATCCACCTTCTTATGTACCAAACGTGTCCTCGATGTAAAAGGAAATGAAAATGTATTTACCAAGATTTTCTGAATATAAGCACAATGTGTCCCGCATCCAAGAATATTTGCAGTTGCCTCTTTCACCATCTTCTCATCTCTAAATAGTTGATCATGAAATCTTGGTGATCTTTCAGTCTAATGAACGACAAATCTAATTTAAAATCATTCGTCCTACACAGATCATTTCGTAAATGGTTCCTAAAATGAGTACCATCGAATCGGATAACTTATTCATCCTCAACAGAAAGCAGCCCACCCAACATGTAGAACTTCGATTTGTTAATTATATTCTTCATCATAAACATTCGAAGTAATAAGAAACACCATCAATTAAACCGGAGGGTTAGAACACAATCAAAATCAGAAGTTAAACCAGAACTAGCAGATGTACAAGCAACATCAACTAAATCTGGAATGGTGTAGTATGGGTAACATACTAATAAAGCCCACTCTTATGAAGTCAGCCTAAAGTTCTTATTCCACAAACAAAAAATGCAAGGAAATACTGTACAAGACACCTAGTGGTCCCAGAAACTGAGGCTTCTTCTCCGTCAAGTGCGACTTAAACGAACCAAATGTTGCTGGTGCTTTCCAGAAGCTTCCTTGTCAACAGCTTCACGGTTTTAAGGAAGTGGTGGCAAGATCTCGCCGCTACTTCTCATTGCAGGAAGCATCGGTGACTCCGGATCTCACCGCCGCTTCATCGAAGCAGGAAGCATCGGCAATGGGGAGCGGTTGTCTGTGGCTGATCTCACCGCCGCTTCTCGTTGGCAGGAAGCATCGCTGGCGATCGGCGTTTTCTGCTATGGTTGAAGAGAGGGAAGGTAGAGATTGAAGGTGGAGGGAGATGGTCGTTTACTGAGAGATGAGAGATAGCCAGATAGGGACCGGCGTTGAAGACGTGTTATAACATTTAATTATGTATTAATTAATTAGTTGAAAATACAATTAACACCTGATAATTAGAAAAAAAGTTTGGAACCTGATTTTTAAAAAGTGTCTTTGAAAAACAGGGTATGGTGTAAATTTCCCAAGATATTAATAACAGATTATAGAGATTCCCTCTCCCCAATTCAAACGGTTCCTAATTTTATTCAAAACTATTTTTGAATGCAACGACAAAACTTTCATACAATTCAATCCAAACAAATTTCGTTCTCTCCTCTGTCTCGGATCTTTCCTCTCTCCAGCTTCAAAAAAAGCCAAAATTTACATATATTTCTTCTCCTCGACTGTGTTGCTGTATATACCAATTTTATCACCGGTGAGAAGAAAATCAGGGTCCCTCTCATCCTTCTCTCAGGTCAGTATAATTAATTATGATTTTATTTTTCATACTTTTATACAAATTAAGTGATTGATTAATGGATTCAACGAATTTATGCCTAAAACTTGAAATTTTGTGACTTTATGTTCATGGACTTGTTTTATTATTAGTATTTTCTTCTTACTTTTTCAAAAATTAAATCAAAATAAACCTGAATTTTTTTCATGCATTATGAGTCGAATTAGAATAAGCTTGAGGTATTGTGCTCAAAGTGTAATGAGTAAGTTCTAGGAGTCTGTTGTCGATGCTATTGATGTGGTTGAGACATTCGACATTAATTGTAGATTGGCATAATTTTTGATATACACTGCTTGCACTATAACTTGGAAGGAATAGTTTATTCGTGTCACTATATCGTTGGTAAAAACAAAATTCCTATTATTTTAATCAAAATGTGGATCTGTATTTGTACAATTTAGAAACGTGATGAAATTTTGGAACATTTCTAGGATTAGAAGCAGTATGGCACGATGGTACGATGGTTCTTTGTGCGTGCTAGGGCAATGCAATATTAATTGGCTGAAAATTGGGGAATTAAGGTATAGTATTATCTAAAAAAATTGTAATATGTTTCTATCTGCTTACTCATTTACTTGGTCCTATGTCTTTGTTTTTAAATCATAAAGCCAATGTTTTGTATGACCAGCCTTGATATGATTTGAAGCGAGGAATAAACGCCGGAAAGTTCCGAACCCAGGTTTGTTGCAGACGGAGGAATCTTGACCCAACAATCACGACGCGGAATTGACGATGATGATTGAACAACCAAGACTTGGGAAACGCCACAAGGATCTGTCCAATTTTCCTTGATAAGTTTCTGATTTGAACGCCACAAATATTCTCGCGAATATTTGATAAGTTCAGGATGAACGCCACAAAGAATCACTCTTTGATAAGAAGAAATATAGGAATCCACCTATATATTTTATTGAATCCTCAATAAAAACTGTTTAATCAAATTCAAACTATTTTACAATGAATGGAAATAACATATAAATAATGAAAAATAACCTAACAAGTAACCTTATCCGCTAATGGGCTCAAAAACCTTACTAAACAATTCAAAACAGAAAAAAATAACCTAAAAATACGAAACCCCCTTCAGAAAAAGTGGTGCGCCATCAAATTCTCACTTACGACCGTGACAAGGATACTTACGGCCGTAAGTATCACGCTGATTAAGAAGTGCCTATTGTAGTTATGGTTGTGATAGAATCCTTTACGGCCGTAATCTTAATTCTGCGAAAATTGATGATAGTAGAGTTACGGCCGTGAGTAAGTTAGTTACGGCTGTACCTAACATTCTGGTTGGATGAATGGAAATTTGTTGATTCCCCACCACAGGATCAGCCAACAGTGCTTTGTAACTTTTATATGGATGGATAAAATCATAATCTCCATTGGGCGTAGGTGGTGTTGCCCAAACTCCCAAGCACAATTAACCTGCAAGAAATAATTAAATAAAATGGGGAGGGAAATGTTAGCTTTATGAGGTACAAGGTATGGATTCTTGTATTCATGAATCATCACTGCCAATCCTACTTTTTGAATCACGAGGCCCTTCTCTTCACCTCGTTCTCCCTTTGCAACTTTTTTCTCTCCTTTCGTACTATCAATCCCAACCACCTTTTCTAACTCCACATTTTCATCAACAATTTCATGCACTCCCTCAACACTACCCAAATGTGGTTCTACAACTTCAAAGTTTAGAATTTGCACTTCCACCCCCACTTCCAACCCATGTCTCTCATCAACAACAATTGTATTCTCAATCTCCTCCTCGCTACCCAACTCCTCATTTTCCTCATCAAAATTTGGAGCTAGCTCAACTACTTCCAACTTCAACTCTAACTCACCCTCTTCCTTCTCAACATTCTTAACCCGAGGCTCAACTAAAATATGTTTTTCACTCTCCTTTAGTCATTTAACCACAGCCTCTCGTTTCTCTTTTTTCTTTTGGATCTTAGCCAATATTATTCTTTCTGCCACCCGTTCACACCTCATTCTTTCCTCATAAATTTCTTTCTGAATCTTCAAAATCGCCTTCGGATCAATATCTGCTCCCCTCTTAACCCCAATTCCATCCCTAGGTTTATGATCACGCCGATAATCCTTCCTAGCTCTAGAATCCGATTGAGATTCCTCCTTTCGCTTTTTAGCTTTCTTTTCATCTAATTGATCCAACCTCATGTTAACTTCATCCAACAACCTCCACGTACGATCTTTGTCGTTATCCCTTCTAGATGAAGAATTTTCGTGAAATTTGGACATTGTGGAATTTATGTGGAATGAAATGGAAAAAAACAATAAAAACAAAGGATTAAGAAATTCAAGAAAGTGGTTCTTGAATTTTGGAAATAATTTTTTTTTCAATAATGAATTTCTCGAATTAAATAAAAAAATAATATATATATATATATATATATATATATATATATATATATATATATATATATATATAAATTCGAAAAACTCAAAGAACAAGAAAACTTGAAAATAAGACTCAACAACAAGATATGGATGATTTTGTGTAGACTCTATGATAAAAATACAAAATCAAACTGGGATAGAATAAACCTAAATTCAGAGTCCAGCTCTGATACCAAATGATATGATTCGAGATGCGCGTAATAAATGTCGGAAAGTTCCTAACTCAAGTTTGTTACGGATGGAAGAATCTTTACCCGACAATCACGACACGGAATCAGCGATGCCGATTGAAGAACCAAGACTTGCGAAACGCTACAAGGATCTGTTCAATTTTCCTTGATAAGTTTCTGATTTAAACGTCACAAATATTCTCACAAATATTTGATAAGTTCAGGATGAACACTACAAAGAATCACTCTTTGATAATTTCGAAGAAATATAGGAATCCACCTATATATTTTATTGAATCCTCAATAAAAATTGTTTAATCAAATCCAAACTATTTTACAATGAATGGAAATAGCATATAAATAATGAAAAATAATCTAACAACTAACCCTAGCCACTAATGGGCTCAAAACCCTAACTAAACAATTCAAAACAGAAAAAAATAACATAAAAATACGAAACCCCCTTCAGGAAAAGCGGCGCGCCATCAGATTCTCACTTACGGCCGTAACCAGGATACTTACGGATGTAAGTTTCACGTTGATTAAGAAGTGCCTGCTGTAGTTACGGTCGTGATAGAATCCTTTACAGTCGTAATCTTAATTCTGCGAAAATTGATGATAGTAGAGTTAAGGCCGTGAGTAAGTTAGTTACGGTCGTACCTAACATTCTGTATGATTTTGTGATCCTTTGAGTAGCTTGATCCGATTTGAATCTCGATTCGAGCCAAATATGAAACTTGCTCGTTTTTCCATGTAGAATGTTGTTACAAGACCCATGTCTTGATTTCTCTTTTGAGCTCCTATCTCGGATCACATCCAACCTCCTGAGTTTTTTCGACCTACGTCCTTTGAGGAGAATCACAAGGTAATTAACTCTATTGGTTATAGAATACTTTAAGAATGCACTGAATCAACATATCTTAATATCGACGACAATCATGTTATTTTGCAGGATCAACAAAAGCCTCAACCAGCCATCTGGTTTTCCCTGTTAATGTTGTGACTGTTGTTAAATTTGGGCTAAACATGAACACTTATGGCATGAATGACAACATCAGATAACAATGATCCTAATGTAACCCCATTAACAACTTAGCTTGGCACCGATATTTCCCTGGAGAATAGTGGACCAGAGCTCATTGTTAGCAGCACAAGCTGGTATCTTCTTGTAAATTGTATCCTCATCATCTTAGTTTACTTGAACTTACTTTTCCTTCCGTCTCTACCTGTGTCCTTGTTCTCAGATCATACGAAAATGACGAAAGGAAAGAAGAAACTTAGATAAACAAATTTGGGTTGGTAATGTAGCCATGGATTTTGTGTATTTCTTGAAAATTATTACTCTATGGAATGATTCTTACTACTCTACTGACTACTCTCATCTTGTTGTTATAGAATTCTCATGATTTACAATTTTATTCTACTCCAAATATGTCGTTACACCATTTTTACGATTTACAATTTTCATGATTGAAACTCAAATTATGTTTATATTTGTCCAGTAGTTGATGCGAATGAGGGTTTTCAACCTTGGAAATGGATTTGATCTAGATGTGTTGAAGCTACAAGATAAGGTAGTTGCAAAGACTGGTATGATATCATTGCAACTATATACTTGTGTGGAAGGCATCACCGTGAAGACAAAGATAGGAAATGAGTATGAGGTTGATTCATTTTATTATATTGATAGTGATTTGAGGGATGGATTTTTAGCTTAATTAGCATTGAGTTGGAGGTTGATTCTTTTTATTATACTGATACTGATACCTCCTTAATAATTATAAGAAAAAAAATGAATTGAACAATCAAATAACTGGTAATTTAAAAGCAATCTCAAGATCAAGATTCATTTCATTTTCCAATCGCAACGATACATTTAAATAAAAACCAAGAAATTTACCGATTTTTCTCGGGTTGTCGCTCCGCGTGTGGTCCAGAGCGGAATGATAGAAATAAATAGTAGGACTGGGAAATCCAGAAACCAGTAAATCGATTAACATTTCCGGATATCTATGGCATACGTCATTCTCAGATCTCAGAGACAGATGGAGTCAGTCTTGTTACCATCACCGGATCAGTTGTGCAATTCCCTTCCTTTAATTCAATAGTTTGATTTGATTCCCGTCTGTTAATTCAATATGCTCTTCCCGGAAATTCCTTGCTTATTCTTATACTCTTTGTGACCCAGGGACAATGGAATGGCTCACCCGACTAGTAGCGACTGCCACGAGTAACCCGACTGCCCCGCTCCCCGATTGCCCCTAGGGATAGAGCAAGAGAACGAGTCTCTCACCCCGTGATTTGAAGTCGTTTACCTTAGCCCAGGACAGCTTCTTATCGCTAGGACTCCTTGCCCAAGGAGTCCACCGACCAAACCCCGGGGCACCCGCCGCAAGGAGGGGGGGCCTCCTGGTCAACCCGCCGGGGAAAGGGAACCGGAAGCAAAGACAGTCCTCTTAATAGGTACCTGGGGTGCTAAGGCGCTCACTGCAATGTCGCTGCCCATTGAAATATATATTTGAGAATTGCAACCATAGATGTAACATTTTGGAAAATAGATTTGTCAAAAAATATAAATTGTGCAAATACCATGTAATCTAAAATGAGTAAATATAGGAATATCTTATTTACTTAAAAAATAAACGTAACTGACCAATGAATAGATACATTCTTGACAGCAGTGATCTTTAAATGGAAGGGGTGGATCACTATTTTGATAAGAAACTTTGTTACAGACGCCCATTGCTAAAGAGCCTTCCATCCAAATCTGGCTATTTTGTCTTGAAAGCAAATTGGAGTTTCCGAAGCTCTAATGCTGCATAGCAGTTGAACTAGACACTCAAAGCACCTATTGAGAATGATTTGAAGGCAGAAGGGGGTAGAAAGCTTGGTTTTTGTTTTAGTTCGGATTCAGATTACCTCCATGGTGCAAGAATCTTTTCTCATTTTCACCTCTAAGCATTGTCATTGCCCTCAAAGGCTCTGTAATATTAGTATCCAACTGATGGTGTGCTTGTTGGTAGTCAGAATCTCATCAATAACGACCTGGGATTCCTTTTTCTGTTTAATGTATAAACATAAAAATATATGCATGTTTTGGCTGTAAATGTCTGGTTCCAATTTCGAGTTTCAAGTTCTAGACTTTTTTGTTATTTTGAGCATGGTGAAAAAGAGAACATAAGTTTCAATTTCTGGTTTATATATGAAAATTACAGGTGGCCACAAAATGTGCCTGAAATTATGATAGACTAGAACAAAAGTCTAATCAAAATAATCATTTGTATTAAAAAATTTTGAAAGAAAAAAAAACCCCACTTATACAGCTGGTTACAGCGTAAGTAATAACAATCATAGGTTATAACCACCAGAAAACACAATTTAACAGTTTTAATTGACTCCTCCATGTGAAGATCTTGAGAAAGATTACAATGCATCAACAAGATTGGACATATGGGATGAGAACGGTATGATAGACTACACATTATTGCACATAGTAAGATAAATAAATCAACTACTTTTCATTCTGTAATCCTATTTAGTTTACCATCAAACAAGACAGTAAGGGTGTGTTTGATAAGTTGGGTAGAAAAGTGTAACACCCCAAGTTTAAAAGTCTAAAACCTAGGCGTGTTAACTTCCATTCACATTATATGCGGAATTTAAAACGTTTACACATTTAAAATTTTCCAAAAATAACAATAGACATTGACAAATGAAATAAGAGGTAATTTAACCTCTAATACGTCACCCATACTTATTCAAAACTAACTCCAACCAAACAAATTATCAATGATAAATAAATTATGGAATAATTTAAATGATATCTTAAATAAATTTAACTTTATTAAATAATGGCGACAGCGAGTACTGTCTGAGTCAGCCGCCAAGTGCTCTCCTCTGATCATCTAACTTTCATCACCTGAAATATGGGGAGGGATTGGGGTGAGCTAAAGCTCGGTAAGTAAACTTTATGCACGTGATGCATGGTTATGACATGAAATTCCTTAGACCATTCAAAGTAATTACCCCCATTTACTTTACTTTTCAAGACATTCATACTTTCCAAACTTTCACTTAAACATTTCAAAAAAAACTTTAACTTCATTTCAAGACTTTCACATCATTTCAAGACTTTCACATCATTTCAAAACTTTAACTTCATTTCAAGACTTTCACATCATTTCAAAACTTTAACTTCATTTCAAGACTTTAACTTCATTTCAAGACTTTCATTTCAATCGTGAGCGTAATTAGTGTATCTTCTAGCCAATCATAATGCAGTGGGCAATTTCCCTTATTTAAAACCAAGTTATCACTTTTCCACCGCATAGCGGTTTAAAATTTGCCACCGTCAACCGGTTTAGCAATCGTCACCGCAAAGCGGTTTAATATTTGCCACCGCCAAGCGGTTTAGCAATCGTCACCGCAAAGCGGTTTAATATTTGCCACCATCAAGCGGTTTAGCAATCGTCACCGCAAAGCGGTTTAATATTCACCACCGCAACAGCAGTTTAATTTAAGGTACGCCGGTCTCCGGCACCCCATTTTCCACTCACACCTTTCATGAATTAGAAGTACACCCATTCTTTCTTAAAAACTTGGGATACATAACTTTTGAACAACTTGCACCTTGACACATTCCTTTCATTTAAAAATATTTGACTTCCCAATTTCGATGCCAATGCATGCTTGATGATGCAATGACATAATAATGTGCATGCTTGAACATTTCCTTAAATACACATACTTGCCCGTAGTAACTAAAAGCATTAAAATCAGTTAACACGAATGTCGATCAAGCACATTAATTCCACATTAACATTCAACTTTGATGAAAGTAGGGGGAAGTTTACTTACTTAACGTTCTTAGTAGTTACCGTTATCTTGATTTGCAAGTGAAAGAGTCCCAGATGCCCGTGACGTCAATGTACCAATTCTCCTAATTATTTTCATCCATTCATACAATACAACCTTTAGATCGAAACCAAAATTTAAACTCCTAACCAAGGTTAAAACTTCAATTTAATATATAATTCAGACCAAACGGAACCTTAAGCCATGTCTAACACATTTAACACCATATTCAAAATGAACAATCAATTCAATACAAAATAGAAAAGTTTTACTCATCTTTTAGTTCAAACTAAAATTCAAAATTACATTACCTAACTTTACAAAATTTATCAATTAAAATTCTAATTATTCATAGTAGAAAATTTCGGAAATATGGTTGTAAACTGAAGATTTACCATTATGGATCAATATTAAATTTAACATTGCTAAAATTTGAAATCTGCAAATAATTTATAAACCAAAATTTCATATCATAACTCAACCATTACCAAACAATTTAATAAATTCATAATCCCATCAAATATGAAATATTCACATACTTCAATAAATATAACTCTCAGTTCACAAACACATTTGCAATTCTTTTTAATAGTAACAAAACGCCCAATTGAGATCAAAATCTCAAATTAACCTAAGTGTGACCTTAGGATATGACCAAAACACATAAAACTCATATTCAAGACAAGGAATGAATCTCAAAGCACATTAGAAGGTCTTCCCATCTTTTAAATTCAAACTCAAACTCAAAATTTCATAACTTTACAAAATTACTTAATCGTGATTCTAACAAGTTCACACTTCTAAAAATAACTAATTGTTACAAACTTTACCACAAGGTCGCTAACTAAACTTCAAATTTTCACAGCTTTAACGTTATACAATTACAATTAAAATTTCAATAACTCATCAAGGTTCCAAACCAAATCCTCAATTTGACAATCTATGATTTAAAAATCTAAATAAAAATCAAAATCTGAAACTTTAACTAAAACTTTGGATCGTAATATATATACATATACATATATATACAATCTGACATTTATATATGTAAATCTTTCATTATCGAAATCTGAAATCCATAAATCTAAAATTGCGCACACACACACAAATTCCAATATGAAAATAATCATTGTAAATCGGCATTTAAACCAAATAGTTAAATAGTTTCTTGAATTAAAAATTTTCGAAATCAGCACATTAATTTTTTCATAGATATATAGCCCAAAAGCTGAAATTAACAATTAAATTCAAATCTAAACTTAAACCCAAGGCATGAAATATACAAGCATATACACCTTATGTACTAAGTGTGTGTGTGTGTGTGTCACGATTTCGGGTGTGCAAACCGCGTGCAACTGTGCGACTGTGTGTTCGGGTTTTGTGCGCTGCCAGGGAAAAAAATGAGGGAAGGAGGAGGGTTACCGGGGTGGTGGCACAAGCGACATCGCCGGCGGAAGGGCTGAGCAGCGGCAGTTGAGTGTGTGAGGCGAGAGAGCGGCGAGAGACAGAGATGTAGGAGATCGAGAGAGAGGCTGAGCGAGCGTGAGGGTGAGGTCGTGAGAGAGAGAGAGAGAGCAAGCGTGAGGGATGAGGGGTTAGATTAGGTTTAGGATTTTAAATGTAAAACTTGTTAATTGCAAATCAGTCATTCGACTCTCGTAAATAGGTAATTTAAGTCCACATCCCTCAAATAAAATTCAAAGTGCCACTAAACTTTTCCCAATTCCCATTTAACACAATTTAGGCCACTTTCAACTTAATTAGATAGAAAATAACAAGATTAATAAATAACGTTAATAATCACACATAGAATTGCACATAGATAATTTATGAACTTTCTATTTGGCACATTGATCAAGACGACGTCCAAGCCCTTTCACTGCAAAAAATTCAAATCATTGACATAAAATTTATCAAATTTAAAATTTATAATAACATTAATATAAATGTCACGTGGAAATTTAAAGATGCGCGGAACAATGAAAAACGGTATTACAAAAAGGAAAAGGAAAAGATTTTCTATGGAAAATATTTTTCCATCAAACCTATGAAAAATTGTTTTCCTTGATTTCAAGGAAAATCATCACTTTTTTAACTTGGGAGGAAAATATTTTCCATGTAACATTTTGCAATCAAACACAAAAGGTGAAAAATTTGGGCGGAAAACATTTTCCTTTTCCTTTTCCACCCACCTATCAAACACACCCTAAGTGTATGGACAAATGCTAAGAAAATGGCCATGGAAAGATTAGTTCTCATTTCCAATAAGAATATCATATTACACTATATATGAGTACATAAATGGTGTTGTTAAGACACTGCACTAGAAATAGGCATCTGCCTCTAGGATAAAAAATGGAAATAGGAATTCATCAATTACAATATGAAATAGAGGAAAAGGACTGAACTAAGATGGTAGACGGAAAAAGAGAATCTCCTCGAATTAGCATTTTATCAATCATCTTGTACTAAATTCTTTTCGTATTTACAGCAGTCTACTTCTCCTTTGGGTATCAAGCAGAGCATAAACAAATGGTGATCGTAACTCAACTTTCATGTGGGATGTTTGATTTGGAACTGCATAAAAGAAGTTCTTATAAGAGACAAGTTTTAAAACAATGAATTCTCTGCAATTTTTCTGATTCTTTCTTGTCTTATGCATGAAAGTTTCCTGAACGAAACGCAGCCTCTATAACAAGATCCTTCCCATAACCAAAACAGATTTTTTTTTTTAAATGCAAGCAGGAAGTCAGTCTTCCTTGAAGAACGATATCAAACAGCCATGTCTTAATATATATGAGTAAACATCATCATCCTTCATCACCGTGGCCTATGGGCCGAGTCACAAAATGCATTCTCAAACTCCAAGGAAGTCCCAATGATGCCAAAAAAAATCGATCCATTTCTCCTTCATCACCATGTATGATGCATTGGCAAGGGTTTTGCACATATTGCAGAGTGGTGAAATTCACACATTCATATAATTTATTTATTTTTTATTTTATTTTTTTGAAGTTGCTAGTAGATTTTCAGTGGAATTTGAAAATTTGAAGTGAGATGCCCTGTAACGATGTTGCACGAATAATTGGTTGTTTAAGATTAGGTAATAGATTTTCAGTTACACTTTGATTAGTGTAATAGTCATTCCATATTCATAGATAATATCCCTATTTTCTCTCCATTTTTCGGTTTTGAAATCTTTGAGGCAGTTTCACAATTTTTTTCTTTTGTTGTTCTATTTTCCATTATTTGATAAACTAGGTTACATTATTCCAAAATAAGTTACATAGTAGGTTATCACCCCAAATTCCCCTCCTTTGAGGCCTTTAATGTTTACAATCTTAACTCTCTCTCCCCCTTCCCTCTCCCTCTCCCTGTCCCTCTCCCTCCCTCCTTCATTCAATCACTATATACGATTTTCTCTGTAAATCCAATGACAATCTTTAATTTCCTTAGTGAAAGTTTTAGATCTGAGTATTCTTATAGCAAGGCTTGATGTATTAGGTCTACTTCGTGCATGCTGTGTATATTAATACATTTAGAGTTTACGATTTTGTAATGGACCCCTTATTATTATTGTGTGAATATTTCAATAGCATTAAAGCCTAATCCACTCAAAGTGGAGCTTCAACAAGAAGTAGCCAAACATTGGTCGATCTCGGGCCTTTTGGCATAAATTCTTAGAGTTCTTAGTTTTTCTTTTTGATTGATGTGTATTTTGTTTGATGATTGGAGCAAAATAAAGAACACCAAAATTATAATAGTGGTATCAGAGCATTCTTGGGGTTTTGGTTACTGGCTATTGCTTGAGGAGACGCATCTAATTAATACTGGTGTTTGCTTTGTAAAATCTAAAACCTAATTTCTTGATCTTTTGCAGTTATTATCTCATGTGACACTTTGTGTGTTTTCTTGATCTTTTGTGGAAATTTCACAATATTGTTTAAATTTGTCATTTTGTTGTGTTACATTTTTTGTTAGAAAGTCTTTCTTCCCTTGTGACCTGCCTATTCAAACCGATACCATTGACCTGAAAACAAGAGTCTCATAGAAACCTAGGGTTATTTAAATAGAATATAATTGTGACTTAGGACCTGTTCATCATGTGTGAGTCTGCTTGTTTATTACATCAGCTTTCTCTTATTTGGATGTGTGACTCACTCAGTGTGAAATTCAAACTGCTTTGTTTTAATTGTACTCCTCTGTCCTTTAAATATACTCTGTGTGACTCTTTACTACAAGATGGGTACTAGTAGATTTGATCTTGAAATATTTGATAGGAGGGGAGACTTTACTAAATGAAAACAGAAAAATGAGAGCCAATTTAATTCAACAAAGTTTTCTAAGGCTATAGATGTTACTTTTCCTAAAGATATGACTGGTGTACAAAGTAAAGAAATGTATAAGTTAGCACATAGTTTTGTCATCTTACACCTATCTAATAATGTAATGGGAAAAGTTATTGATTGTAAAACAACCCCTGAAATGTGGACAAAATTGGGAAAGTTGTATCACATTAAGTCTTTTCTAACAAGATTTATTTTCTTTAGAAATTCTTTGGTTATAAAATGGACCCTTCTGTAGATTTTGAATCTAATCTTGATTTTTCTCCAAACTCTGCCAAGATCTGGCCAGCTGTGGTGAAAATTTTCAGACGAGCATCAAGTCATAATCTTACTGAATGATCTATCTGAGGATTATAAGGAAGTTAGAAGTGACATTGAGTATGGTGGAGATGATTTGACTACTATTATAGTTATAAACTCCTTAAGGACCAAAAATTTAAATATTCAATAGCAAAATCTTGAAATTGTTAAAGTGGAAGGGTTAAATATTAGGGTTAGACCTATGGCTAGACAATTTGATAAAAATGATAATCAAAATGGATATAAAGAAGTTTAGAGGAAGGTCTAGATCAAATCTGAGACTAAGGGAAGAAAGTGTTACGACTGTAGTAAGCCACATCATTTTATTAAAGATTGTTTTAAAAGAACAAAAAAAGGAAAAGAAGAAGCTAATATAGCCTCTTCCCACAATTCTTCTAATATTTCCACTTCAAACACTGGACTGTGTGTGGTTTATGCAGTTATATCACAAATCACTGAAAATGTAGAGTCAGATTTAACTCATCAAAACACTCTAGACAGTGAATGGGTTATTAATTCTGGGGCTTATTTTCAAATATCATCTAGAAGGGAATGGTTCACAAACTTTGGGACTAGATTATGAAAACATAGAGTCAGATTCATTATTTGGGACTAGATTATGAAACTTTTCTAATTTGATAGTTGTCCATATAAGATTGGAGAATTAAGAGTACAATAGTCATGATAATGGTTATGTATTTTTGCGATGTTAGGTTGAATTTACTTAGATTGTCAAAATCAGTTATATAGCATAATCACTTGACAAATTAACAGTCATTTTAAGGGTAGTTACATGTTGCTGAGAGCTATTCAGATAGTTGACTCCGTACTCTTTGAAAATGTAGAATAAAGCTACCCATATAGAACATTTGCATTGATTGCCTTACAGATTCTGACATGGATAGAATTCAAACAGTTGAGCTGGACAAAACATTAAAACCTGAATTTCATTCAGTTGAAATTAAATGCAAATGATATACAAATGAAATGCAACCCAAATGAAATAACATAAAATCAAATGTAACGAACCCATTAACATGCCGTTCACATGTCTTCATTCGTAAACAGACGAAGATTTCCTCTCAGAGTTCTACGACCTACCCCTTTTCAGAGTTCTTCATCCAAAATCACGATTGGATCCCAAATTTCAGTAAGGTAATCTCAATCTTCTCTCATTTTTCATCCAAAAAATACTCTGAGATCTCTTTGATTGCGCGAAAGAGAATGTTCCTTTCAGTGTCAAAGAACCCACCACAGAAACCAGCTGGAAGGTAATATGATTTTTATTTGAAAAAATTTGGCATTCGAAATTTTACATTTCCCCTCTTTTTCTTGTAATTGCTTTATTCTGATTTCTGAAGAGGAATATGACCCAAACAATATATCATCAATCACATTCTCTCTCTTAAGAAAAAGGAATTTCAAGAAAACATGCCTAGAAATAGATTTTGTAGAGGACTGCGAAATAGGGTAATCTTTTTCTCTCAGAGATGACAATGGGACCGATTTGTGGCGGGTACCCTCACCCCACCCCACGAAAGAACTCCAAACCCATACCCGCTTCAAGACCGGCTAAGTCATAACCGGGCGAGGCGGGTATGAGTTCGGGGCAGGACATCCCATACGCGCCCCGCCACGTTAATGCCCCATTTATTATTATTTACTTAAAAAAAAAAGAAAATTGTTTGAACAACTTTTTTAAATGACACAATCATAATCAGATAAGGATTTCTCCAATGAGATCCTACAATTTAGTCAAATACTCATCATAAACACTAATTAACAAAACATAAAATATTTTAAAACTATATAGTAAAAAAAACTTAATTATTTTTTTAATTTATGGGGTGGGGTGGGGTGGGGTGGGGCGGGGCAAAAAAAAACCCACCCCGTCCTGAACCCCGCTTCGAGTTTTTCATTTTAATCTCATACCCGCCCCGTTGGGCGACCTGTTTTAGCCCCATTAGAGTCGGGCCTTGCCGGGGGCGGGGCGGGGAGAATTTTTTTGCCATCCCTACTTTTTCTTTCTGTGTGTTTGTATTTTTTTTGTTATACATTTGGATTTGTGTTTAATCATGACGCCTGTCTCAATTTTGTTGCTTTTGTTAGTATTTTAGGTTTTGATTCATTTTTATTGCATATCTTTTAGATTTCATGGGAGTCTATTGGATGTCTTGCAATCTGATGGATTCACTCAAATTTGAGTTTGAATCATGTTTATCAACTCAGGAAGAAAATTTGCTGGAATATGGTTGTCGGCCACAATTGTTGTAGTTAGAAAAAAGACGGGATGGGATTATATATAGAACGAGATGCGATTTTTAGAGAAAGAGAGAGAGAGAAGTATGGGATTGTGATTCTAATTTTGCTGAATTACATGGCAAGGATGCAGTTGAGGATTTATCTGGCATGTTCCAAATTCTAGCTCGGATTTTTGCTGAAGAAGAGGTCGAGATTTTGGTGACTGTAACAATCCGCAAGGGAAATGGAAGTGAACAACGCAATACGAAAGGAAAGAGGCTGGTGTAAAATAACCCATGTGTGATACTAATGCTTTTGTATTAGATAACTATTAGGATGATTCTTCATTTCATTTTGATGTAATCAAGATCACGTAGCAAACTTTATGTTTTATGTAGTGTTCTAAAACACGCGCACAGTGCGCGCACCTCGCGCGCGTCGCTTTGACGAAAAGCGAGAAAAACGCGTTTTTGAAAATTTTGTTCTAAAAAGCGCAAGCGAAACGCTCTTAAGCGCGCACAATGTGTGCTGAAACGAGCTTAAGCGCGCATTGTGCGCGCTTAAGCGTGGCCGATGCGCGCAGCTGCCAATTTTTTTTTTTCCTTTTTTTTTTTTTACTTGTTCAAGTATGGGTAAAATTTAAATCAAATATTTAGGAATTAAAAAACGCTTTTTAACGCTTACTCCCGCTTAAGCTTCAAAAGCTTTGATTCTTGGGCTCCACGCTTCGTCACGCTTCACGCTTTTTAGAACACTGATTTTATGTAATCAATATCATGTATAAATACTTCATTTTATGATAATCGAGATCATGTATCAATTCCAGTTTAATGTTCTACTGAAAAGATGTTATCATTTCTAAAAATATGTGTCGATATACTTGTTTCAAAACCTGTAGCTTGGTTTTAGGTCACAAGCCATGAATGTGGTCACAATATTGTAGTGTAGGTTCAAAATCTTCAAACCAGATTGCACCATTTCGATCACAATGTATCAGTATTCCAGTTTAATGCTTTTTATCAAAGGATGTTATCAATTCTGAAGATACAGGCTCATTGTGGCCATATAATAAAATAAAAACCTAAATAATGAATCGAAATTTTGGTATTTAAGACCACTTTCTTACTCCCTGACTCTTGGAATGCTACATATGATATAGACTACAACCATAACTTCTCTGCATTGGGTTAAGCCTTCTGATATGTAAAGAAGGTATTCCAATTAAAAAATGCTGGAAGAAAAAAGGTAATAAGAGTAATCAAATTTTTTTTCATGAAATCCAAATATCTGAATGAAATGAATTATATGAAACCAACCAAATTCCAAGAAAAAAGAAACTATCTATGCATCAAAACCAAACAGTTGTCAATCTTAGGCAAATATGAAGATTGCAAAGCCTTTATCACACAACAAACTCATATCTACTATCTATTCATCAAAACCTTCCATGATGCTTCTCGTAAAACCCACCCTCAACATAAGTCTCTACATCCGCAAATGATAATGTCACTCCAATGGCACCAACCCACCAAACAACATTATAAAAAAGAGCAACCCCCAAGAAAATAAGGTAACCAGAAATTTGAGCATGTTAATGTGTAATGTGTTTTGAAAGTCAAAGAAATGTTATTTTATTTTTGTCTAATCTAATGGTTGTAAAGTAGACAAGTGTAGGGTGCAAAACATGTATTGAAAGAGATCAAAAGTGTACTTTTATACTGAAAAGTTGTTGTACTGATTTTGTAAGAAAATCAGATTTGCTCCTTTCCTCTCTCACGTGTTTTGCCTCTTCCCCAACACTCTGTGTTTCTTCCCTGCATTACCGGATTTATTTCCATGTTGCTGCTGCATTTTTATACTAGAAAAGGACCAGATTACAGGTTAACATTGCAGCACAGAACTCCCCTGTTCTTCCCTGTTTTCATTGCCTTTGCTATCCAGTTTCTTCCTTGCTGCTGCTGGTGTGTTTCTACTGTTCTCTCCACATATTGCAGGTCCAAAAGCTGTATAAACAACCAACATAATTTGTTATCAGAGCTCCCTTCCAGGTCTGGTTCGTTCTCTGCTGCAACAAAGAAAATCTGAAACAAGGGTTAAAGAAAAAGAGGGCTTCCTGCCGAAAATAAATGGCAAGTACAAGTGGTTCAAATGGAAGTTTACAACAATCATTTGTTCCAATTTTTGATGGCCAAAACAATGATTTTTGGTGTGTGAAGATGAAGAAATCATTCATAGTTGTGGATTTATGGGATATGGTGGAGAATGGCTTTGAAGAACCTGAAAATGAGGATGCCCTAACAGCAGCCAAGAACAAGGAACTTAAAGAAGCAAGGAAAAGGGATGCAAGTGCAATTTCAATGTTGCATAGAGCAGTGGCTGATGCAGTCTTCCCAAGAATCATGATGGCAAGCAAAGCAAATGAAGCATGGATGATTCTAAAGAAGGAATACCAAGGAGACTTGAAGGTAAAAACCATTAAACTTCAGTCTTTTAGAAGAGATTTTGAAAATATGAAAATGAAAGACAATGAATGTGTTAAAAATTTTCGGATAGATTTAATGAGCTTGTGAATCAAATGAAGTCATATGGTGAGGATGTGACAAATACAAAAATGGTGGAAAAAAATTTGATTAGCTTGCCAGAGAAATATGATTCTCTTGTGGCAGTGATTGAAGAAACAAAAAATTTAGAGGAGTTGATGGGTTCATTGAAATCATTTGAACAAAGGTTGAATTTACATTCCAAAAAATCAATGGAGAGTGCATTTCAATATAAACTAAATGTTGGATCAAGTAGCAACTTAAGGCAGCCCCAAAATTATGAAAAGAGGATAGATATGTCAAGTAGAGGTGGAAGAAGTAGTAGGGGAAGAGGAAGAGGAAGAAGTTCAAGAGGTAGAGGAAGAAACAATTTTGAAAGGAAGTTTAGTGGAGAAGATCAAAGGTGCAAAATTTACAAGAGAAGTAGCCATGATGAAAATGATTGTTGGTTCAAAGGGAAACCACAATGCTACAATTGCAAAGATTTGGACATGTGCAAAAGGATTGTAGAGCAAAGAATACTCAACAAGCCAATTGTGTAGCCGAGAAGGAGGATGAATCAAGTTTGTTCTATGCTTCCTTGAATGCATCCGAATCAACAAATGACGAATGTTTCTCAAGTTCAAATTGCTCAACCGAAACTCAATGGTACTTGTATAGTGGATGCACAAATCACATGACTTCAAATGACGGAATCTTTGTTGATATGGAAGATTCAAATTCAAAAGTGAGATTGAAAAATGGAGATGTAGTAAATGTGAAGGGAAAAGGAAGAATTGGAGTTCAACCAAAGAAGGGCTCTAGACTTATTCAAGATGTCATGCATGTACCGGACTTAGACCAAAATTTGCTAAGTATTGGACAAATTTTAGAGAATAATTATTCTCTATTTTTCAATGATGGATATTGTATTATTCGTGATAAGAAGGCTGGAAATTCAATCATAGCAAAGGTGAAAATGGAGAATAGAAGCTTTCCTCTCAACTTCAAGCATTTAAATGAAAATTTTTTGGAATGGTGGCTAATGAATCTTGGTTGTGGCACAACAGCTTGGACATTTGAACTTTCAAGGGATGGAATTATTGGAGCAGAAAAACATGGTTCATAGGCTTCCAAAAATTGAAGAAAAACATGAAGTTTGTGAAGGATGTGCACTTAGAAAGCATCACCGTCAACCATTCCCAAAATGAGTAGCTTGGAGAGCAAAGAGGCCACTTGAATTGGTGCATACGGACGTTTGTGGGCCGATGCATACACCATCCCATTCACAAAATAGGTATTTTATCCTATTTATTGATGATTTTACAAGAATGACGGGTTTATTTTATAAGAAAAAAATGTGAAGTTTTTACAATCTTTAAAAAATTCAAGATTTTTGTTGAGGAACAAAGTGGCCATTTTATAAAAGTTTTGAGGAGTGACAATGGTAAAGAATATACTTCGAATGAATTTGACCATTTTTGTAAAGTTGAAGGTGTTGACAGGCAATTGACGGTTGGTTAAACACCACAACAAAATGGTGTTTCCGAGAGGAAGAATCAAACGGTGATGGAGATGGCAAAGTCTATGTTGCATGAGAAAAAGCTTCCAAAAGCCTTTTGGGCCGAAGCGGTTTATACGGTTGTTTACTTGCTAAATCAATGTCTAACAAAGGCAGTATGGAACATGACTCCTATTGAAGCTTGGAATGGGAGAAAACCTTCGGTGACACACTTGAAAGTATTTGGATGTATTTGTTATGCTCAAGTGCCAAAAAAGAAGTGGTGCAAACTTGATGAAGCAAGTGAAAAATGCATCGTCATTGGTTATAGCTCACAATCAAAGGGCAAAAAGCTGTACAACTTGAAGAGCAAGAAAGTAATTGTTAGCCATGATGTGTTGTTTGATGAAAATGCTACTTGGAATTGGGAAAAAGAAGAAGTTAAAAGAAACGTTCCAGTTTGAATAAATCTACCCCAAAAATCTGCCATTGAAGATTTGCAAAATGAAGAAAATGGAGTTCATTCAAGCTCACATTTATCATCACCAAGCAGCCCCTCATGTCCCTCAAGCTCAAATCCATCATCATCAAGCTCAAATCCAAGAAAAATGCGGGATTTAAATGATGTTTATGCAATATGCAACTTTTGTATGATTGAGCCCGGAAATTTTGAAGAAGTAATGAAGGAGAAGTGTTGGAAAAAAGCAATGGAAGAAGAAATAGAAGTTATTGAAAAAAATAACACTAGGGAGCTAGTTGAAAGACCAAGTGAGAAAGATGTTATTGGTGTGAAATGGACCTACAAGGTGAAACATAATTCCGATGGCTCATTCAAGAGAAACAAAGCAAGATTGGTGGTGAAAGGCTATGCACAACAACCCGGTATTGATTATGATGAAACTTTTGCCCCGGTTGCTCGTCTAGACTCCATTAGAGAACATATTGCTCTTGCAACCCAAAAAGATTGGTTTTTGTACCAACTTTGTCAAGTCGGCATTTTTGAATGGAGAACACAAAGAAGAGGTATATGTTGAACAACCTCAAAGCTTCATTATCAAAGGAGAAGAAGACAAAGTGTATAAACTAAGAAAGGCTTTGTATGGGCTCAAACAAGCACCAAAAGCATGGTATAGTCAAATTGATGGCTATTTTCAACAACATGGATTTTTTAAGAGCAAAAGTGAGCCAACCTTGTACGTGAAACATCAAGGTAACACCGATATTCTAATTATTACATTATATGTTGATGATTTGGTGTTTACGGGAAATAATGCAAAGATGATTGAAGATTTTAAAGTTGAAATGATGAAAAAATATGAAATGAGTGATTTGGGTTTGTTGCATCATTTTCTTGGTATGGAAGTATATCAAGATGAAAATGGAGTGTTTATTTCTCAAATGAAGTATACTGAAAAAGTGCTTAAAAAATTTAGAATGTTTGGATGTAAATGTGTGGAAACTCCTTTGGCTTGTAATGAGAAATTGATGACGGATGATGGAGAAAAGAAGATTGATGGAACTCTTTATAGAAGTTTGATTGGAAACTTACTTTATCTACAAGACCGGATATCATGTTTTCCGCAAGTTTGCTTTCAAGGTTCATGAGTAACCCAAGTCACAAGCATTTTGGTGTTGGAAAAAGAGTTTTGAGATATATAATGGGGACATTAAACTTTAGTATTAGATTTGAGAAGAATTTGGAAGTGAAGTTAAGAGGCTTTTGTGATAGTGATTGGGGAGGTTGTGTTAATTATATGAAGAGCACCTTCGGTTATGCATTTTCCCTTGGCTCGGGAGTGTTTTCGTGGCTATCCAAGAAGCAACAATCCGTTGCTCAATCCTCAGTTGAAGTGGAATATATGTCAGCCTCTATTGAAACTTCACAAGCTATATGGCTAAGGAGAATCTTGGAAGACATTGGAGAGAAGCAAGGAGAAGCCACACCATTGTTTTGTGACAATAAATCAGCTATTGCAATGGCAAAGAATCCATGTTTTCATAGTAGAACAAGGCACGTTGCAATCAATTATCACTTCATTCGAGATGCAATTGAAGATAGAGAAGTTGAACTAGACTATTGCAAGTCCGAAGAACAAGTGGCAGACATCTTCACAAAGGCACTTCCAACATCAAAATTTCAACAACTAAGAGCTGCACTTGGAGTTCAAGAAAAACACATTCAGGGGGAGAATGTTAATGTGTAATGTGTTTTGAAAGTCAAAGAAGTGTTATTTTATTTTTGTCTAATCTAATGGTTGTAAAGTACTCAAGTGTAGGGTGCAAAACATGTATTGAAAGAGATCAAAAGTCTACTTTTTATATTGAAAAGTTGCTGTATTGATTTTGTAAGAAAATCAGATTTGCTCCTTTCCTCTCTCACGTGTGTTTCCTCTTCCTAGCACTCTGTGTTTCTTCCTTGCATTACCAAATTTATTTCCATCTTGCTACTGCATTTTAATACTGGAAAAGGACCAGATTACAGGTTAACATTGCAGCCCAGAACTCCCCTTTTTCTTCCCTGTTTTCACTGCCTTTGCTGTCCAGTTTCTTCCTTGCTGCTGTTGGTGCGTTTCTGCTGTTCTCTCCACATATTGCAGGTCCAAAAGCTGTATAAATAGCCAACAGAGCAGACTCCGCTGCCAACAACCCAGAATTTAAATCCCCAGACCCATACAAGCTCTGATCACCAGGGAAATCCCCATAAATTCCATCACAAAGATGACGTAATTTTGTCAAAGGAGAAGTTGAAATCAAGTTCTTAAATGTTGCCTTCGCGATCGTTATCGTTGTTATTGTAAGATAAGTTAGGTGCTTGAAAAAGAAACAAGGATCAAAGGGTGGCATTGAGAGGCTAGAATCAATATCATTTGTGGCGGAGATGGGCAGCGGAGGATAGCCACCGTCAGATTAGCCATTAAAAAGGAGCAAGACCGTTGTATGGGGTTCACCCAATGAAGTGCCCAAACCCCACCCCCCCAAAAAAATCTAAGTTAGATTGAAAGGGGCCGAGTAGGGATTTAATATTTCATCAACTTCAACATGTTTTCCTTTCAAATTCGTCCACATCAGCTGGCCAGCTATTCATCTATATGAGGGTCTGTACGAATAGCGGGATTGGAAAATTTATAAGGAATGCTTTTAGTCAACATGTTGAACCTAAGAAGTAACCATACCCTAGAATATTGATCCCAATTACTTAGCCTCTGTTTGTTAAAAGTTTTTTGTTTAAAAACATGTTTTTTATATTTTCTAGGTAAAATGTGTGGTTGAAAAATAGAGAGAGAAAATGTGTGTGATTAAAAAGTAATTTGAAGAATTGTGTAGGAAAAAACATGTTTGCCAAACGGAGGCATATCTTAATAAAAAGGTATTACACTACTCGTATTACGTAGGAAAATGATACCAACCTTGTATTGTGAAGCTAATATTGAGTAACGAGAATCGATTCATCATCAATATTTAGGAGACGATCTACTATGAAAAAACTGTCTACATGTAGAGTAAAAACAATCTTTTAAAATCAAAGAAAATATTCGGAAGACAGAAATTATGCAATGAAATAAGCAATAAAATACACACCAAAGTGCGTGGAGACATTAATGATAAAAGAACTATATACATTATCTGTGTCTGACTAAGTATTGGACACTTAATTCAGGATTTAGATTTTATGGTGAGACCTAGTTGAAATTTAGAGGACACTGGGTGTATGATTGAAGAACACATTCTGGGTGTTTATCCACGAGAGAGAAATCAAATATTTGACTATTGAGGATAGAAAACAACCAACCAAATATTTCATGAAAATTGAATTGACTATGGACGTTTACATATTGATTAAGATTGGTCAAGTAAAAAATAGTGTTTGTAACATTACTTCTAAACATTTTATGAACTGTTAAACAATTTGAATCCGTGAGTAGAAAACGATAAGATAACTAACATATTAGTTTTTAGTTTTTTATTTGGGGTAAATATATTACCTCCACAAAATGTATTTACTACACCACATTAATTTTATACCACAATTAAAATATATTTTTAATAACTACACCACAATGAATTTATAATTATACCCCTAATCCAATTAAAAAAAAATGCAGTAGTGTGGTGTACTCATTTTTCTAGTTCTTTTCGTCTATTCATCTTCTTCCTCACAAATTATAAGTGCTAGATAAACACTGATTTATAATAATCTAGAATTACTTAAAAATTCATAAAATGGTACATCTTCAGATACTGGTTTCGAGTTGTTGAATTGGGGTTTCACAAAGCGGCCCGGAGTCCTAAGTGACGAGCACCGTACATTTAGACATGAAGAAGTGGGTGGTGCTAATATTATAGCACATAATTCCTATGTGAGTTCTACCAACAAGCAACGATTAACGGCAAGGTAACCCCCAACACTATATGGACACCTCACTATAGCATTGACATGACCCGTCCCAAGTAACACTAGTGGACTAGAAACGTGATGTGTATCGATAATGGATTCCAACTAAAAGTAGAACTCACCATCAAGGCTACTAGAAGCTGCAATTTGATTTAACTTATTCTTAAGAAAATTTTGGCATTATCTCCCCTGTAATTTGGACTAACAAACCTATAGTTAATGTACAAAATCCAACCAACATCACTATAATTTCCATCAAAATAGAGATAAGCCTAATTTTCAAACTTTCATTATAAAAACAACATGAACTGTACATATGAACGCAAAATACACAGTGAGCCCCATAACTATCTACATTTGATGTACAAGTGCAATAAAAAATGAACATGCTTCCCAAAACAATGACTACATGCTCTATGAAATAAGTTATACTAGCTAACATTGTCGTGTGGCTTTGACTCCAGTCAAAGGTTCAACTGCAAAAGCTATCCAGAAACTCAACTGCTACCTGATAAGAAAAATCGTGAAAAAATATATGAGTTAATAGTTTAGTGAGTGGAGAATTTCGAAAATAATTATACTTTCTCATTTATACGTTTTTATAAAAAAATAAACTTTGTGTCACTTAACAATTCAGAGAATAAAATCATATAATCACAATCAAGAAGTGAAACATACCCATGATTCTAATAATATCATCTCATAATCACAAAATGGAATAAGTGATATATCTCATCACATCTCAATATATTGGAAAATCCACCAAAAATGTACCCTCTAACTAAAATCTATAATTTGGTCATATGTGTAGACTGTCTCTCAGGTTAGTATCAAAGACCTCTGATAATCAATTCTAGAACTAGAACACGACCACGATCATGACCGCCTTAGTGAACTATATCATACACGGTCGGACCACCTCAGGGTAAATTATACCCGGTCAAGACCCCTCATTGTAGTATAGAATAAGGCCAATGCCGCCTCAGTAAACTAAAATAAGTATATAATCATGAGTACTTGTCTGATCTATTTCAAAATCACACGTCTCACATTTCTTTCAACATATAATCATTTCAAAACTTTTCTAATTCCATAAATCTCATATTATGATAACATTTCATAAATATCACATAATCGGACAATTAAATCACATAATCACGTTTAACGTAATTATATAAGCAATTTATCAATATTTGAAATAATTAAGTTTTTCCAGTTACAGTCTATGTACATAATAACTAATTTGGCTGATAAATTGTTCCAATCGATTCGTTACCGCCTGAAATTGATATAATATCTAAATTAACAACTAAACGCATCAACTAGCTCAATAATTGAAAAAGATGATATTAAAATCTAATCTTTTCATTCTTAAAAGAATTTCCTCTTGATAAAATTGAATTTAAACTAATAATCTAACACACCAAAATTTAACAAAACGAGTTGCAAATTGAATTGGGAGAAACAGACTTTGGAATTGGACTTTCTAGGTCTTACAGAACTTACTGTCCAAAAAAACCTCGTCGGAGCCGCTGCTGCCGAAAAATTGCCCTTCACACAAGAAGGTTCTCGTCAACGTCGTGAACACGGATCTGAAGTCTATTTGTCATCGGACCTTTCATCTGGCCAAAAAATCAGATTGCAGGTTTGGCTCTTTATTTTAGTTTTCTGGTCAAATCTGACTTAGTTACCATCAGATTGGCTCGAACTTCTAGCGAGTCTTACCCTGAATGGTGCGCCTCAAATGGTGGTGTTCCCAGGATTTTTGGTTGGCCAGAGGTTGGAGTTTAGAATTCGTCAGTTCTATTCTTTTCTTCTTGTAGCCGATACCTTATTTCTTTCTCATGGCTTTTGATAGATTTTAACCCACCACTCAGTCCTTAACAATACTTAACCAATCTTTGTTACCATTTTGTAGTGATTTTTCACCCAAGAACTCATAAGTTTGAGTGATTTGCAGATTTCCTCTTCTTTCCTCATTGCCTTGCCAATCGATTTTAGCCTTTTGATGTACCGTTTCAGCAGCTTCCAAAATAATGAATCCATCTGCTACCTTTGGGGTCAGTTAATTAGCCTATCAAATCATGCACTGCTTTTTTCAAGAAGTATACAGGGTATGGTTTCACCAAGCACAAGAATCAATCTAGAAATTCTACCTTCAAGAACACACACACTACTATTTCAAGACAATGTTGTGAAAACTCTTTGGAAACGCAACACTCTGAAGAGGTAGATTTTTTATCCTTTGAAGGAGAGAACCTTTTAGACCCGAATAATTTTCTATCTTTGAAAAATGGATTAATCCCCTTTTAAAACATGTTGAGCCAAAACAATTTTATAACAAAAATATCGAACTAATTAAAAAAACTCTTTAATCAAATAGGAAACTACCAAAATGTCTTTACTTTAAAAACCAACTTGGCGAGACATTTAATTCCTACACCGTCAATTTGCGAGATTTTAGCGCAACAGAACACATATGAGCAGATCCAGCTGAGGCCTTTACTAGTAATTAGGTTATAGCTCGATCCTTTTAAGGTCCGGACGGCACAAAAAAAGAGAGGAAATTACGCCACCTACACCAATTTTGAAACAATTAGCAATATTACATTGCAATGATTTTATTACTATTTTTACTACATTATTGTAGTAAATATGAAAAGTAGAAATTAACCAAAAATTCATCTAATTTTAGAAACCCCTTATTTTCAGACTCCAAAAAAGCCCTTAATTCAACCCAAATTATACCCAATTCTAGTCATCCAAACGTACACCCCAAATCAGCCAGACATCTCAAGAAATCTACACCCAAATTCACCTTCTTCACAATCAATAGCCAAGAAATACTCCAATCCATCATCATGATCTTGTCGCAAATCCCCAGAAATCTATCCAAATTATTCCAAATATCGTCATTCATACACCCCCAAACAGAATGGATCACCACTAAAATCAGCCAGCCATCCCACGAAATCTGCCTCCAAAGTCACATACTTCACAATCAATACCCAAGAAATCCTCAAATTCATCATTGTAAGCTTCATCTCGGTAATATTTAGATTCTCTAAAACCTTTATTTCTTATGAAGCATTGTTGACATCTTGCGTAGTGAATAGGAATTCATTGGTTTGTGATTTTATATTTTAACTTACCAGATAATTGTTGACAGTTATGGTTATGCTGATGCTCTTTCGTCAAAGGATTTGGATAGGTGTGAGGGGATGACCAATCATGACTTGATTGATGATTGTGATCATCCAGATAGTCACCGTGAAAACAAGCATCTAATGGGAGTTGATTCCCACTAAGTAAGTGATAGTTCTCATCCAGATGATGAATGTGAAGAACTACATTCTGATTATCAACAACAAACCAAAACTAATACAGACTGGATAAGTGATATATCATGCCCACGTACGTAGTGATTGGGAATATCTCAGGCAAGCAAGATACTGTGAGATACTTGATTCTTTCCTGGAGAATAAAGACATACACGTGCTTCTTGAAAGGTATATAGGCTTTTATACCTTTATTATTTAGTCACTACTCCGGTGACAATTGATGCTACTTTTAAATAAATGCCTTGGTTATCATCCAAGAGTGTTATCTGATGCTACAATTAAAAAATTAAAATCGAAGTACAGCACTAGACTTATACAATAGGCAATGCATAGTTCCTCTATGAACTAAAGGTCATGAGCTCATTTTCAATACTGATCTTGGATCAGTTTATCGATTTTCGGGGTTAACGTTTTAATGGTGGAAATATTCTTCTAACTATATGACTATGAGTGAAGAAAAATACACATATTTAGTAATGTAAAAATTAGGATATATATACATGAAAGTTATAAAATCTATATCGGTTAAGAAATTAATTTATCACACTTCTTTCAGATTTATATTTAGCCATTTCTCAAATGGATGCTCTGGTTATAGTCATGTGCAAAAATTTTATTTTATTTTGTAATTATAATGTGCAGAAGAAGTGTCAACTTTTCTTTCCAGTGGTTTGAGAGACCTCATCGATTGATAATGTCAAGCACTCGGCAGCCATAACTAAATGTCAAGAACAAGTTACAGAGGAGGAAGATGATATGGTTGCACTAGAAGAAGAGGATGAGCAAGATGAAGAAAGATCTTATAGTGATTATTAAGACGAATTTGAAGATGAGAGCGAGACTTGGGGAGGCAAAAATGTAGTGGTTTTGGGCGTGAACTTGGAGAATGGTAATGAGTTTTTCATTTTCAAGAGCATTCTTGAACCTTGCTAAACGCATTATCTTCCTTCGTCCTATCATTTTTAAGACCCTTAATCATCTTAGGTGTATTTTTAACCTACTTGAAACCCAAATTTCAATATGTAGAAAGAAGGTTTCAAGGGAAAAAATAAACTAGGTAAATTGCTCTTATCTTAGGGGACTGAACAGCTATTTGAATGTGAAGCATGTCAAACAATATTTATATGATGTTCTTATTAGGATTTTTTCTTCCAGCCGAGACTTGCAAATTTTCAGTTTTTTTAGTAATAATCGTTTTTGGCAATCCAGCAGGTAATGTCTCCAAAACAATTTTCAGATTTTGATTTGCATTCTAAAATCACGTGTTCCAATCGAATCAGGAATAGAAAATAGTAGAAGAAAACCAGTCTATTCTAAAATTTTCTCGTCATCCATCGGTATGAAACAAACCCAAATACTTGAACACTGAACTTTTCTTTTCTAAGCTTAGGAGAGAAGCTCAATAGGATGTAAATTTCATATTCACTCCAATTCCACATGAACTGCTCAACCCAAGAAATTAGAAGAGAGAATGGAAATTTGAATTTTCGGTCCTACTCTATCTCTCAATTCAACACCCAACAAACCCAAGAAAACAAGAAAATAGAAGTGACCCAAGGTCCTGCCTCGACCTTCGATCCATTTTGGCTGGAGTATTGGCCGAAAAAGTCCCATCATCGCCAGATTTCATCCTCAAAAGCTACTGCCCGATTCTTATTTTCCCCCATACCCTACACCCTATCACCGCCCATCTCCTTTGCCTCATGACAGCGACATATCGCCTGCGAGATGCTTCGGCAAAAATCCAAAGAGGGTGCCTTTGATCGCCATCTCTTTTCTCCCTCTGTCTTGTCCTTTGTTTTTTTTTTTTTTTTTTGAAAGAGAAAGTTATCTGATTATGAGGAATTAGTGGCCAATAGCCGGATCCTCCGACCCATTTTTCAAAATACCTTTTGACCCATTTGTAAGTTCAAAAAAAAAAAGCGAAATAGATTTATTATTTACAAAGTCCAAAATATCCTTATAACTTATTCAAAAGAGTCCGGCACCTCACCATTTGTATTGTTCGGGTCCGGCGAAATTTCTCTCCATAAAATAGTTCGGTCTTTGCAAAGAAGAAGAACTTCACTCCGAATTATTCAAGATTCAAACATTAAACAAGGTTAGATTACATTTTTAGCTTTGATTCGTAGATTTATAACTTGAATTCGGCGCCGGACCTTTGTGAAAAGGTCCGGCCGGACCTTTTGAAGGTCCGGATCGCCGGACCTTATTTGAAGGTCCGGCGCCGGACCTTCTTTTTAAGGTCCGGCCGGACCTTTTTTCGGCCGGACCTTTTTTAAAAAAAAAATTATAAATAATTATTTTATTTTTAATATTATTTATCATTTATTACAAAAATAATTTTATTAATAAATATAATTAGAATTAACAAATGGCCTAACTATGATTTCATAATTGTAATAAAAATTTAATAATTTCATAATAATTAGAAGTAAGATATGTAATTATAATTTCATAATAATGCAAATAAGAAATTTATTAATAATATCAAAATAAATGTAATTATAATAATTAAATAATGTTGATAAAAAAATTATTGATATTTTTCATAATAATTAGAAATAATAAATATGGACTATAATTTAATAAATGTAAAAATATATATAATAGTTTCATAACATTAATAATTATAATTACACAACTTTAATAAAAAAAAAATAATACAATAATAATTAATATTGTTTATATAAAGTTTTTGACGACGTCTTTTTTTCATTATAAATAAATTATAAAATTCTATATAATTTTTTTATTCTTAATATTATTTATCATTTATTACAAAAATAATTTCATTACTAAATATAATTAGAATTAACAAATGGCTAACTATGATTTCATAATTGTAACAAAAATTTAATAATTTCACAATGTTGGAAAATGTAATTATAATGTAATAATTTGTTAGTAATAATTACAAATAAGATATGTAATTATAATTTCATCATGCAAATAAGAAATTTATTAATAATATCAAAATAAATATAATTATAATAATTAAATATTGTTGATAAAAATTTATTAATATTTTTCATAATAATTAGAAATAATAAATATGAACTATAATTTCATAAATGTAAAAATATATACAATAGTTTCATAACATTAATAATTATAATTACACAACTTTAATAAAAAAAATAATTAATGATGTTTATACATAAACCATAATAATAAAAAATAATAATAATAAAGTTTTTCCTGTAATGTTTAATTTTCCTACTTGTTCATTTTTACGTGCGGTAGTTTACAATGTAGAATGGTTAAATATTGCGGCATACTTTTTTGAACTTTGATTTTAACATTTGAAATTATTGCAGAATGGAGTATGCTATTGGTCTTGAACTGAGAGGGCTTCCTGCTAAAGTTTCCCAGTACAGGGAAATAGAATTCGACGAAGTTCTAAAGACTCTTGATGAGTATCATCAAGATATCTTGAAGCGATCATTCCTATGGCGATTCAAGGAATTGACCAAGATGCAATTTGCGGCTCAGATTATAGATTCTCTGGTACTTCGACTTCTGAAGTCAGTAGACGGTGATGCATATAGTTTTTGCTTCGGGGATGACAAGATAGTCACATTCTCGAGGTTTGAGTTTTCCCTCATCACGGGATTAAAGTGTGATCGCGAAACGAAAAAAACTCCACAATTACGTTCAAAAAAATCGAGGCTTCATCTGAAATACTTTGAAGAACAAAGGGTCATTCACAGGGAGGTGCTCTGGAATACTATAAAGACTTGTCCCGATATGTTGGACAGATTGAAATTATGCATGGTCTATATTCTTGAGAGCTTCGTGAAGGGCAAGCAAGCAAAGAATGGTATCGACTTATATGGTTTGAAACTTGTTGATGATATTGAAGCCTTCAACAACTATCCATGGGGGTCTATAATTTATGTCGATACCGTTAACATATTTAAGAAAATTCATTCGATGCCCAAGGTGAATAAGGGCCCCCGGAAGTATGATGCGTACGACTTCCCTTTTGCTCTGCAGGTAATAATTTTAAACTTTTCATTTTGAATTAGGTTATTATGTTTTTCATCGTCATAATAATTGTAAGTTTCACAGATATGGGTATATGAGGTAATTCCCGCCTTAGGTGACAGGTGGGCAGTTAAGATGGGGACGCGATTTCCTCGGATGTTAAATTGGATAGCAACGGAGGCGCCAACTTCTAAAGAAGCTTTCGGCTATCCTCGATGATCCTGACGTGAGCGTTTATAAATTATTATTAAAGTAATATAATATTTGACACATGATTTATAAATTGTTTGAATGTTAATATATTAGCTCGAAGTCCTTCATGCGTTGACGGCTTCGACCGTAGAGGAGGAGCAGGACTACATGCGTGAACTGGTATGTAATGTAATTTTAGATTGTTATTTACCTTTTGGGTTAAATAATTAATCTTCACTTTTGTTATATCTAGGATCAACGCAGTCCAGTACGAGACATGTCCCCGCCGCTCATGAGATCTCATTCACCGAGGGCATCTCGCGGACCTCTACGCTCCTCCACTCCTCCGGTATGTTCATGGATTCAATAAGCTATAATATTTTACTGGGGGTTAGTTTATTTCCTATTATATTATTTGGAGTTTATAATTTGAATTTGATATGTTTTTGAGTTGAGAATTATTTTTGGAGTAGTCCGTGATATGGGAGTATTATTGAGTTGTGGTTGGTGTTTTGAATTGTCGTGGTTGAGTGGTTGAATGTTTTTGCTTTATTATGACATTTTGATGTCCCTTTATAGGGTGGCTAAGTCCAATTTTAAGGGGAGACTCTGTCGAAAATTTTGTAGAATCTTAAATAAATATTATTCGACATTTAATTTCCACTTTTGTTATATCTAGGATCAACGCAGTCCAATACGAGACATGTCCCCGCCGCTCATGAGATCTCATTCACCGGGGGCATCTCGCGGACCTCTACGCTCCTCCACTCCTCCGGTATGTTCATGGTTTCAATAAACTATAATATTTTACTGGAGGTTAGTTTATTTCCTATTATATTATTTGGAGTTTATAATTTGAATTTGATATGTTTTTGAGTTGAGAATTATTTTTGGAGTAGTCAGTGATATGAGAGTATTATTGAGTTGTGGTTGGTGTTTTGAATTGTCGTGGTTGAGTGGTTGAATGTTTTTGCTTTATTATGACATTTTGATGTCCTTTATAGGGTGGCTAAGTCCAATTTTAAGGGGAAACTCTGTCGAAATTTTTGTAGAATCTTAAATAAACATTATTCGACATTTAATTTCCACTTTTGTTATATCTAGGATCAAAGCAGTCCACTACGAGACATGTCCCCTCCGCTCATGAGATCTCATTCACCAGGGGCATCTCACAGACCTTTACGCACCCCCACTCCCCCGGTATGTTAATAGATTCAGTTTTCAATAAACAATAGTATTTTAATGATCACATTTACATGTTATAATATTTGAGTTAAATAATCAATTGTCATTTTTGTTTTCAGCGCCCAGTACCTCACTTTGATGATTTGTTTGAGTGTCTGGTGGGGGTCATTCGTGATGAGATGCATGCCCTTGGGGATGAGCTCCGAGGTAAGGTCGACGTCCTCGAAGTGAAGGTCGACGCCCTAGGAGGTAAGGTCGACGCCATCGGAGGTAAGGTCGACGCCCTCGAAGTGAAGGTCGACGCCCTTAGGGATGAGCTCCGAGATGGGCATGGAGCCTCATATATGATGCCAGAGCATGATGAGATGGATGATATGATAGCTCGGATGACGGAGCAAGATTTCTACCGGGTGCCTCGGGTGTCGGAGGAGGAGGTGACTCGGGGGCGGAGGAGGTGGTGCCTCGAGAGCCGGAGGAGGAGGTGACTCAGGGGGTGAAGGAGGTGGTGCCTCGAGATCCGGAGGAGGAGGTGACTCGGGGGGACGGAGGAGGTGGTGCCTCGGGGGGTGGAGGAGGTGGTGCCTCGAGGGCCGGAGGAGGAGGTGACTCAGGGGGCGAAGGAGGTGGTGCCTCGAGAGCTGGAGGAGGAGGTGACTCGGGGGGCGGAGGAGGTGGTGCCTCGGGGGGCGGAGGAGGTGGTTCCTCGGGGGGTGGAGGAGGTGGTGCCTCGGGTGCCGGAGGAGGAGTCGACTGAGGTGGATATGGTCGAGAAGAGGGGACGGAAACGTACTGTCGAGGTGAAGGACAAGATTATAAGTAAGAGGACAAGACAACCCTCACAGCATGTTCTTTCTCCCTTCACGACCGAGGCGAAGAAGAGGACATTCGTGGACGGCACTTATGTCAACTTATTCCGCGAAGTCGATCCGGCGAAGCAAAAGGTGTTTGATATGTGGTACTCTCAACTTAAGTCGAAGTAAGTTTGTTCTCTACTTGTTTATTTATTTTTTAACTGTAAAAATGATTATATATGAATCTCTAATTATTTATTCATTCAGGTTTCGCTTCGCTATTGGGAAGACAACAATATCGGATGCCAAAGATTGGTTCGCAATAGTCCTCAGAAGCGGAGCTTGGCTTGCCGACGATGTGAGTGCATAATCGTAATTATGTGAACTCACTATATTATTTGTTGATTAAATAATATTTAATTCGCTTATATTTTATGTTGTAGCATGTTGATCTTGCAATGGAGTTGCTGCGCGATCGGGCTAGTAGGTACCCGAAATCGTTCGGCTTTCCCCGGCGAGTGATCTTGTGTTGCGGCTTTAAAAATGCTGTCGACATTGAGTACTCAATGTTCGAAACCAACCCTACCTCGTACGTGTTGCCAGATTACATGTTGGACTACGTGGTAGGGGTAGAGCCCGTGTGTGGCCAGTCGTGGACGGGTTGTACACACATCTATATTCCGGTGATCGGGAACTCGCACATCATTGCTGTTGAGGTCGTGTTCGCCGAATCGAAAATGTATGTGTACGACTCCGAACATGGTTGTTTCACAGAGACCCAGCTCCAAGAAACTCTGATGCCCTTGGCATTCATTGTTCCTCTAATGGCTAAGCGTACTGGAATTCATGTCGATGATGTACTAGCCATTGAGAGGATCAAGGGGATTTCCAAACAAGGTGTCAGGTAAATTTTCTTACACTCGTATTCTAGTATTTAATTAAATTCTTAACTATATTCATTTATTTCACTAAAGTTTTTTTTTTTAACTTACAGTGGAGATTGCGGGATTTTTGCAATAAAATATATTGAGTTCTTGAGCATCGGACGAGATGTCAAGATGATCAATCAAGAACATATACAGAAGTGGAGAATAAAGTTGGCTACTGATTTATTTAACTACAATTGTGATCCATAAGATTTAGAAATGTAAAAATATAGTTTTTATATGTAATTGTGTATATATATTTATTTGTCAATTTTTTTATTACCGTCAATTTATTTATTATAGTTTTTATTTGTCAGTTTCTTTAGTTGAATAAATTGTCTCACAAGTATAGATAACAATATATTTTTTGGAACGAAATATATATATATATATATATATATATATATATATATATATATATATAAAACTATACCCTAAACCCCAAAATAGAAAACTATATCCTAAACCCCAAACCATAAACCCCAAAATAGAAAACTATACCCTAATAGAAAACTATACCCTAAACCCCTAATCCCAAAATAGAAAACTATACCCTAAACCCCTAATCCCAAAATAAAAAACTATACCCTAAACCCTTAACCATAAACCCCAAAATAGAAAACTATACCCTAAACCCCTAACCCCAAAATAGAAAACTATACCCTAAATCCTAAATTAGAAAACTATACCCTAAACCCCAAAATAGAAAACTATACAATTACAATTTATTAACATAGACAAAATAAGATAATTTATCATCAACAACACTACAATTACAGTAAAAGTTTTAATAGTGATAAAATTAATTATTCAAGGGAATCTGACTAGTACAAGTTTGGCGAGTATGACCGACTGCGCCGCACCTGCCTCACTTTCGCGGTCTGGGAAACTCTCCAGTAGATGGTATTCTAGACGTACGTACACGTCCAGGAGTACGTCTTCGGACATTCGGCGGCAGTAAATTATCAAGCGGGAGCAAGTGTTCGGGAAGTTCCCACTCACCCTCATTTGGTAGAGGAAATATAGTTTCAGCATATGCTTCTCTCCAAAAAGCAGTCGTATAGTACTCAGTTGATAATGACTGTGGTGAAAAGCCCCTATGTCTAGCAACTGCAACTGCATGAGCGCATGGAAAGCGCTCAAGTTGAAACTGTTTACACGTGCACGTGTTCTCATTCAAGTCCACAACATACCCAACATTACGTCCGCATACAACATTGAATCTAAACTGATCCAGTGGCTCCACGCCCAACCTTCTAGCCAGGTCTAATGTCTTGAAGAGTTTGGTTTCCATGGCAGGGGTGAGATAAGATGTGCATGCTTGAGATTCCTCGCGTCTATCGTGAAACCAAACCTGTAACTTCTCCCTAATGTTCTCAATCATTGCCAGAATTGGTAACTCTCGATCCTTCTTAAATAATGCATTCAAAGACTCCACATTATTTGACGTCATCATATTGTATCGACGTCCTGAAAATTGACACCGTGCCCAATGTTGAATCCCCAATTTATCTATTAAGTACTCCGAGGCTTTCTCACTCTTGTTATTTATTTCAATCATGAACTTATTATAATCTTCAAAAGTGTAAGCCTCTGCCGCTCTCTTAAACAAGGCAACGATCCCAGTACCACGGTACGTCGTCTTCAAATTTCCTTGTATATGGTACATGCAATAACCGTGGTGTGCCTCGGGAAAAACTTCAGCTATACCATTTATGATAGAATTTCCGCGATCAGTTATAAAAGCAAGCTCATGGACATCTCCAATTACTTCCCTCAACTTTGAGAAAAACCAATTCATCGCTAGATCATTTTCGCTATCCACTATGCCGAACGCAAGAGGGTATATTTGAATGTTGGCATCTTGACATGTAGCAATAATTAACTTCCCTTCATATCTAGCTTTCAATGTTGTACCATCTACTAGAATTAGAGGTCGCATCGATCTTCTAAATCCATTTATACATTGTCCAAGAGCCATGAAAAAATTCTTGAAGCGATTGTTATCGTCAGCCTCAATAAAGAATGTCGAACCAGGATTAGTTCTCGACATGTTATGACAATACCTGGCTAATTTCGCATAACTTTCCTCGGGTGAACCCATTAAATCCTCTAACGCACATTCTCTAGTCTTCCAGGCCTTCTGGTAGCTCATGGTCACCCCAAAATCTCTCTGTACATCGTTAATGATGTCTCTGGGTCTGTAAATAATCCTTGGGTCATCAAACTTATGCATTATCTGTCGTCCTATAAACCATGAACGAGCTTGTCTGTGATCATTTCGACGAATGCCCACTTGACAAGTATGCTCTCGTGTATACTTGCGAACTACGAAGAATTGATTTGTGTCCATCCTCGTTGCTCGCAGTCGCCAACTACAATTATCATCTACACAGACAATTGTGTAGGTACTCCTGTCTGACTTCTTCACTTTAAACTCGAAATTGTGCTTAAGTGCAATACTGTGCACCGCTTCTTGGAGATCTTGCTTGGTATTAAATAATTGCTGGACTTCCAAATCTTCATCATCTGGAACCACACGTGAAGAATTAGTCGATCGTGAACTTGGCCCAGCCTGTGAGTTCTCGAAGTGCTCATGTTGACGTCTGGATAAATTAATCAGATCATTGTTTGTAAATGGAATGTCCTCCTGATTGTCTCCGACTACATCGTAACCTCTATGGGTGATAAGAGGAACTGTGTCAGGGATAACATCATCATCCTCACGAACTATTTCTAACGTGTCCCAAATATCATTCACATTCTGATCCCCACCATCGAATTCTTCATTCTGATTATCGGGGGTATCCTTTCGTACTAAAGTTACACAGAGAGGAATAGTTTCCTTTTTATTCGCCTCAATTAACCACGTAATTTGCACATCAGAAGTAACAAATAAGGGTGGCAATGCAACAGTAGAATTAGAGTTATATAGAAATCCAAATTTCATATCATATTCAGATGGATTAACTTCGAGTTGATCTTGTAGTTTGCTGTACATGTCTGTAAATGACATACCTGGAGTTAACAAAATTACAGAAATGTTTTGATCACTTGTATATTTCCATGACCATCGTAGATTTTCATCAACCACGAATTCACCAAAATAAGAAACTGGTATGAAAGCCATATCTGCATTAATTAAAAATAATAAAATTTCAAAACAACAATTTAGGGAAATCAGAGTAACTGATAAAAAATAATTGTAAAAAAAATAGTTGTCGGGTCGGAGCCTCGGTCCGGCCGGACCATGCTTCCGCAATATTTAATCATTCTACATTGTAGACTACCGCACGTAAATAAACAAGTAGAAAAATTAAACATTATTTAATTATTATAATTATATTTATTTTGATATTATTAATAAATTTGTTATTTGCATTATGAAATTATAATTACATATCTTATTTCTAATTATTAATTCATTTTTATTAAGAAATTATGAAATTATAATTACATATCTTATTTGTAATTATTATTAATACATTATGACATTATTTAGTAATGAAATCATTTTTGTAACATATGATAAATAATATTAAGAATAAAAAAATTATTTAGAATTTTATAATTTATTTATAATATAAAAAAATTAAAAAAAAAATTTTGCCGGAAGTCCGGCCGGACCATTATTGGTCCGGCCGGTAATGGTCCGGCCGAACCAATTATGGTCCGACCGGACCTTTATAGAAAGGTCCGGCCGGACCTTTAATGGTCCGGCCGGACTTATTACAGTTCCTTTTTCCGCTCTTATGTTCAATCTTTTCGATTTTGCTATTAAACTGATAAAAATCACACTTCACCATATTAATTTTAATTGTTACTACATAATTATAGATCTATAATTATTATTAACTAAAAAATTAACAAATAGATCTATTGAATAAGTTTAACACAACAAGAACAAAATTAAATACAATATAATAAATATTGCTAAATCAACTTACCGAAAAGAAGTAGCGAATGAAATCTTTTAGTTGAGATTTGTATATTTTTTGCGGATTTTTTTTAGCACAAACAGAAAAAAATGAGAGAATAATTTATTATTTTCGTTTTAATATAAATATGAGATAAATGAAGTGTATAAGAGAAATATGGTTATTAAGGGTATACAGGTCATTTTAAAGAAAAAGGGGTATTGTGGTTAGTTTTTGAAAAGTTAGGGTATTTTGACTTGGCCATTGTTTGACTTGGGTATTTTTAAAATTCTCCCATCTGATTATCTGATTTTTTGATTTTATATAAATTTCCCTATAGCCCCTTAATTTTAAGATCATTCATTTCGGCCCCTAAAGTTTAAATCGGCGTTTAACTTTGGGTCCCAACAATTTTAAAATATTTAAGTTAGCCCTCTAGATTAATTTAACTCCCTCTACAGCACTAAGTTTTGATATTCTATCAATTAAATTTTAAACACTTTCGGATTTCATCAACTTTACCCTGAACTTTCTGATTTTGCTAATTAATCCCTAAAATTTAAAGAGTTATCAAATTACTCATCCCCTTTATTTTCAAAAGTTCAATCAAGTTCTAAAAGTTTTTAAAGTATTAATTTGGACTTAGTATCCTAAATTATGTTTATTTAAATTTTTTTTGCTAGACGACGTCCTGGGAAAAGTTTAAAGCACGGTAATTTCACATCAATTCAATTCCAAGAAAATTTCAATATTTTGAGGTGGGTTTTACTTTAAAGTAATTGTGGTTATTTGTCCATGTTTTTTCTCTGTGATTTTAATTGTGATATAGAGGTTGTTTGGTCCTCAAAAAATCTTGCAAGAGTATGACCTTTTTACAAAATCGTGGGACCCAGGCATGGAAAAATTGCAAAATGGGCGCTTACGTTATAGAGGCTACAGAGACTGTCAGAGTCTTGTTTTGAAAATTATTTCACCAATTACAATTATACCCTTTCTTTAGTTTTGAACCATTGTACGACAGTGTAATATTTTGAAAATTAAAGGGTGTTTTATGGAATTTTAGGGTTTATGAGTTGGCTCTTTTTTCACATTTTCAGTAAGGCTGAATTTTAATATTCCCGCGGGACCCATGAAAGATGAAAAAACACACCAAAATGAAAAAAAAATCCTTTACCAAACAGGCACATAATGCTTTTATGTTTTGAAAAAGGTTGTCAGGGACCGTAAATAGGCCTGGATCGAAGTTGGGTCCTTGGGGTTGTCCCACAGTGCACAATTTTATTTATCGCTAATAACATGTTGTCAGGGACCCTAAATAGGTCCAGGGATCGAAATTGTGTCCTTGAGGATGTCCCACAGTACATTTTCAAAAAGAGAGTTTTTATTGGTATTATATTCATAATTTGATTTCATATTAGGAAATAACTTGGACAGATTGTTGTATCTCCACTGAGTATAATTCGTTATGCTCACCCCAATATTTCCACCATTTCAAGCTCGGCGATGCAAGGCAATGAGCGGGGCAATACTGATTAAATGATAGAGTATTTAATTTATGAAATTTTGAAACAAGTATTTTTAATAGTTAACTTTCATTTTCAATTAAATCTCGAATTTTAGTATTTTTGTAAATTTTGGCCCTTTGTTTATTATACTTGGTGTTGACACTTGGTTGTAAGTAAATTATTTAAAGAATGTTCCGTTTTGTTTCTGATTTGCTATAGTTGTTAAAAAAAAAAAAAAAATTATGCATTTTAGCATTTATTGAAAATACTTACTTACATGATTTTTGGACTTTTGTAGCTTTCCAAGTTAACAGAATTTGGGGCGTTACTGTTTGGTATCAGAGCATTTGGTATTAAAAGAAAAATGTTAAATATTTAATTTTATTGCTACCTGCTCTTGCCCCGCCACGCCGACTCCGAAAAGGTAAAATGTTTAAAAAAAATTATTTGATGAAGTTTTGAAAATTTTATTTACTGGATACCATGAATTTATTTTATGACTACATCTGAAATCGAATGTTTACAATGAAAAGTTACATAAGACTGAAATTTTACTATAGTTGATGCAGTTTGAAATGTTTGAAAGTTTGTATGCAGTACATGTTACGAAAGTTTCGCATGAGTTATTACGTTTAGGAATTGGATTTGTGATGTGAAGTATTTAAAAAAAAAAAGTTTCAAAAATTATAAATTTAGTCCTGTGAATTAGACTAAAACATTTAGTAAACTATTTCATTGGACTTTACTTTCATAATTGGTATGCCAAAAAGAATGTATGAGAGAGTTTGGTAGAGAGACTTATTTCCGGAATTCAATAGAACATATTTTAGATTATGGATATTGGTTGCAATTTTATTATTTTATTTTCCTTTGGAAAATTGGAGATAATAATAAAATCTGCCTTTAGCTCCACTGTGTTCTTTTATGAATTTTCCTTTTAAGATTTTATTATTCATGGATGAGCATTGTGAATTGCACAATTAAGTGGATATTGAGATAAATACTGTTATGGTTTAGGAATGTCTCGTAGAACAAATCGAGCTCCCGCAAATCGAGCTACTGCAAGCCAAGCTACCCTAAGTCAGGCTGCTACTCGCGATATGGGAAATAATCTATTAAGGGATCTCGTGAATGCTCTCCAGGGCTTACTCAGCAACAAGCCCAACAGCTCCACAAAATGCTCGCAATGCGCCGAACCCACAAGCTAATGCAAACAACACCAACACGTTGGTTGAACAGTTCCGCAGATATAAACAACCAACTTTCAATGGTTTAGCAGGACCCCTAGCTGTGGAAGAATGGCTAAGGGCGTTGGAAAGAATATTTAAACATATAGCCTGCTCGGACACTCAAAAAGTGTCATGCGCTGTATTCCAGCTTGCTGAGGATGCAGACTATTGGTGGGAGTCTTATCAGTGCACAAGGACTGAGGCACAGCTACAGGAATTGACATGGGATTGTATTTTCCCCATTCGTTTTGGGATAAAAAAGAGAAAAGAGACGGAGTTCCTTGAACTTAGGCAAGGGAATACGTCCGTGGTGGAATATGAGAAAAAATTCAACCAGTTGTCTAGGTATGCAACCCATCTGGTTGACACGGATATCAAGAAAGCCAGAAGATTCGAAAGGGATTTACGCACAGAAATTGGAGGAATCATGGCAGGTTTGGGATTCACTACCTATGTCGAAGCGATAGAGCGAGCACAAGCTATATAGTCTAGCTTAAACCTGGAAAAGACTTGATGCAAACCACGTAGCAATTGTAACTACGCAACCCACAAATTATTGGAATCGACCCAAGAACGCCAAAGAACCACGATTTAGAGATTGATTCAAATTAATTAAACCAAGCAACCAACACAATCGATTGATATGTTGACCTCTTGATCACAACGAAATAAATCTCACCCAAGATTTGAACAAACAAGAATAACTCGCAAGTTCGGATTTTATTCAATAAAGAATAAGATTTGAAAGCAAATTGTCTCTCAATAATAATATCAAAGTTGTGTGTTGAATAATGAAAATTACATCCCTATAAATAGGGTCAAAAACCTAGCTTAAGAGTTTTAATTATACTAGGAAACAAATAGCTAAAAATAAGGAAATAAATAAAATCCTAAAATTACGTGTATAGACATTTACGGCCGTGACTAATTCCTTTACGGCCGTAACCTTGTTACTGATCCACATTTACGGCCGTGACATATTTCAAATTCTGGTTTTTTTGAGCAGTGACTCCATTACGGCCGTGAACTTCAGCACTTACGGCCGTAATCTTTTATTTCTCGCAATATTAATTTTGGCAGTGAGCTGGTTACGGCCGTAAGGAAATATATGTTACGGTCGTAACATTGAAATTTCACAATTTTCTTCGACGCATTGAATGAGGTAGATTCACTCGTCGTTTTGGCTCGGTCCCAACACGGAACTTGCTTCTTTTGATGACACGAACATTGTTTTGGCCATTGTTTCTTGTACTAGCTCGTCCATTGCTTCGTTGGTCCTCTTTGTTATCGAGTCATCGGTCCTCCTTTGATTATCAATGGATCTTTGTGCGGGTTTGTATTCGTGGTCTGGATCACATCATCCCCTCCCTTGTCGAAAAGATTCGACCTCGAATCTGTACCTGCATCAAACGGAGATAGATCAAAAACATTAAATGTAGCCGAAACATTATACTCACCAGGAAGATCGAGTTTATAGGCATTGTTGTTGATCCTTTCAATCACTTGGAATGGGCCATCCCCTCGCGTTGTAATTTTGATTTGCGTTGTTCTGGAAATCGCTCCTTCCTCAAGTGTACCCAAACCCAATCACCGGGTTCAAATATGATGTCTTTTCTCCCTTTGTTAGCCTGCGACGCATAATGTTCATTTTTCTTTTCAATCGCCAACCTCACCTTGTCGTGAAGAGATTTAACCATCTCAGCCTTTTCTTTCCATCTAAACTACGATGTTCATTCACAGGTAAAGGAATTAAATCCAATGGTGTTAGCGGATTAAAACCATAAACAATTTCAAATGGTGAACAAGAAGTAGTAGAATGTATAGCCCTATTATATGCAAATTCAATAAATTGTAAACACTCTTCCCAATTTTTCAAATTTTTATTGATTATGGTGTGCAATAATTGAATCATTGTCCTATTTACTACCTCGGTCTGTCCATCGGTCTGTGGGTGACAAGTTGTAGAGAAAAGTAGTTTTGTTCCCAGTTTGTTCCACAAGACTCTCCAACAATGACTAAGGAATTTAACATCCCTATCCGAGACGATACTTTTAGGAATCCCATGTAAGTGCACGACTTCCCTAAAGAAAATTTCAGCTATGTTTGTAGCGTCATCAGTTTTGTGGCATGGTATGAAACGTATCATTTTGCTAAAGCGATCTACTACTACAAAAATCGAATCTCTTCCCTTCTTAGTCCTAGGTAATCCCAAAACAAAATTCATAGAGATATCGACCCAAGGTTCACTAGGGACAGGTAAATGCATGTATAATCCATGGGGTTTAATCCTAGATTTAGCCTTCTTGCAAGTAATGTATTGATTACAAGCCCGAACCACATCAATCTTTATCTTAGGCCAATAGAAATGTTCACTTAAAATTTCGATGGTCTTCTTAACCCCAAAATGACCCATTAAACCTCCACTATGGGCCTCTCTCACAAGTAACTCTCTCATTGAACACCTAGGGGCACACAATTTATTTTCTCGAGATAAGTAGTCATCATGTTTAAAGAACTTATCCACAGCCCCTTTACCACATGAATCATAAATATTAGAAAAGTCCGGATCATTAGCATACATGTTCTTAACGTATTCAAATTCAAGCAATTTAGCATTCAAAGAATTTAAAAGAACATACCTTCTAGACAATGCATCTGCCACCACATTTTCCTTACCTTGTTTGTACCGGATGACATAGGGAAATGTTTCGATGAACTCTACCCACCTTGCATGTCTCTTACTCAGCTTAGCTTGACCCCTCAAATGCTTCAAGGACTCATGATCAGTGTGTATCACGAACTCCCGTGGCCACAAGTAATGTTGCCATGTTTCCAAAGCGCGCACAAGTGAGTATAACTCCTTGTCATATGTGGAGTAATTAAGAGCAGCTCCCTTTAGCTTTTCGCTAAAATAGGCTATTGGCCTTCGATCCGTTATGTTGTTGATGGCCCTACAATCAATACACATTTTCCAAGTCCCGTCCTTTTTGGGTACAAGTAACACGGGAACGGAACATGGGCTCATACTTTCCCTTATATACCCTTTGCTCATCAAGTCCTCCACTTGCCTTTGAAGTTCCTTCATCTCCTCGGGGTTACTTCGATACGCGGGGCGGTTTGGAATGACTGCTCCTGGTATAAAATCAATTTGATGTTCAATACCTCGAGTGGGTGGTAACCCACTAGGTATGTCATCTGGAAACACATCCTCGAATTCCTACAATAAAGAAATAGCCAAACTAGGGAGGGATTTGTTAGTTTCATCAAATGCAAGGAACGATTCTTGTACAACAAAAGGACCATTTGTCGTTCTTCCATGAATGCTTTCTTGATTTCACTACTTTTTGCGTAGAAACTCATTTTTTTTCTTTTCTGGTACTCTTCGCTCCCTCTCCCTTTTCTTAGGTATGTACCCCAACACTCCTTTTTTCTCTTGCCTCTCCTTTTTCTGGAGTCGTGGCTCCAACTCTCTTTTCCTCTCTTTTTTCTGAGGTCGTGGCTCCTTTTTCTGAGGTCGTGGCCTCAACTCTCTTTCTCTCATTTTCCCTCACTCTTTTCTCTTCATCATTTTTCAGCTTTATTTGATCTTTATACACTTGTGACGGCGTCAATGGTGCAAGTGTAATGGGTTTTCCCCCTTTGGTAAAGCTATACCTATTTTTATACCCATCATGCATCACCTTCCTATCATATTGCCAAGGCCTACCCAACAAAATGTGTCCGGCATGCATAGGAACCACATCACACATAACATCATCCACATAGCTACCAATAGAAAAACTCACCAACACCCTCCTATTCACCTTAATTTCTCCACTATCATTTAACCATTGAAGCCTATAAGATTTAGGATGTTTTAAAAAAGGTAATCCTAATTTTTCAACAAGCGTAGTACTAGCGACATTAGTGTAACTACCACCATCAATAATCATTCTACATACCTTGTTATTAATGCGACATCGTGTATGGAATATGTTCTCCCGTTGTTGTTCCAAATCATCCGTGTTGATTTGAGCACTAAGAGCTCGCCTTACCACTAATAACTCGCCATGCTCCCCGGATAACACATCCTCATCATCACATACTTCCTCCAACGCCGGCATATCGCTATAATCCTCTTCCTCACTATCACTCTCCATGATTCCATCCTTTCGCACAAGTATCACTCGCCTATTAGGACATTGAGATGTCACATGTCCTCTCCCCAAACATTTGAAGCATTGAATGTCTCTACTCCTAGATGGTTGAGGTTCCCCTTTAGGTGCGAGTTTGCTAGCATGTTCCTCCTTCCCTTTTGGTGCCTCAAACTTCCCCTTTGGTGCCTCAAACTTCCCTTTAGAAACAGCCCCATCTCCTTTATTTTCCCACTTCGGCTTCCAAGAAGTAGAACTCGATTGATACCTTGATGTTCCCTTTTTCTTCAATTGCTTCTCCACCTTTATAGCCATGTGCAACATATCCTCCATCTCCAAATAATGTTGTAGTTCAACCACATTAGCTATATCCCTATTCAACCCATTCAAAAACCGAGCCATCGTAGCTTCTCTATCCTCATCTACATTAGCTCTAATCATCAACATCTCCATCTCCTTATGATAATCCTCCACACTCTTTAATCCTTGGTAAAGACTTTGTAATTTTTGATGAAGCTTTCGGTGGTAATGACTAGGAACGAACCTCTTTCTCATGACAGCATTTAATTCATCCCAAGTATTAATGGACCTCTCGCGATTCCTCCTCCTAGAAGTCACCAATTGATCCCACCAAGTAATAGCGTAATCGGAGAATTCAAGTATAGCTACCTTAACCTTTTTCTCTTCCGAATAAGTGTAACAATTGAAAATTAATTCCATCTTCTTTTCCCACTCCAGGTATGCTTCCGGATCACTCCTACCCTTGAACGACGGAATTGTCATTTTGATGTTGCTCATACTACCATCCATTCTATCGCCACCAAGATCTCTATCCCTCCTTCCATGTCTAACTCCTCTATCCACAATTGCCCCATCGTCAAAATCACTATCTTCTTCATTCTCATCGACCCCCTCTACTCTACAACCGCGCCCACCTTGCCTACGGGCATGAGGCACTTCCCGAGGTTGTTCAAGCCTTTCTAACCTACCTAACACATCCCCAAACAACCGCTCAAACCGTTGTACCATCTCATCCGTCATATTGGCTCAATCGTTATTTTTTGTAGCAGAAGATTGTTCAGACATCCTAAAACTAAATATTATATGCCTCACGTGTATTTTCGCTCGTGTAACAGTCAATTTTGGCTTTTTCCCTCTATTGATCTCACCTCTCTAGCCTCTTTCCACTCAATGGCTTTCACCACAATTGCTTCAAAGAACAAATCCGAACTCAAACAAGTGTAAACCCGAATGACTCAAATCGAATGCGAGTGAGAAGTTATCAACTTGTTGGAAAACTCGAAGAAGATCTTGAGAGAATGTAATCGGACTCTATATAGGACTTGACACTTTTATGGGAACTAAAGATTGTTTCAAGAAAGTATTTCTTGAAATCAAATAACAACTTTTTCTTTTGCTGTTGAAATTTTTGTTTTTTTTTTGTTTTTTAATTTCTCGAAAATTCAACTACGAGAAATACAAAACAAACGAAATTTAATTTGGATAACAACGAAGGGAATAACGACTTTTTGAATTTTTTTGTGACACTTTGGATTAAAGACTCAAGAACTGGAAGAACATGAAGAACAAAATTAAGAAAATCAAGAAACAAAACAAATATATAACCTTGATTTTTGGAGCCTAAGCTCTGATACCAGATGATGCAAATCACGTAACAATTGTAGCTACGCAACCCACAAATTATTGGAATCGACCCAAGAACGCCAAAGAACCACGATTTAGAGATTGATTCAAATTAATTGAACCAAGCAACCAACACAATCGATTGATATGTTGACCTCTTGATCACAACGAAAATAAATCTCACCCAAGATTTGAACAAACAAGAATAACTCACAAGTTCAGATTTTATTCAATAAAGAATAAGATTTGAAAGCAAATTGCCTCTCAATAATAATATCAAAGTTGTGTGTTGAATAATGAAAATTACATCCCTATAAATAGGGTCAAAAACCTAGCTTAAGAGTTTTAATTATACTAGGAAACAAATAGCTAAAAATAAGGAAATAAATAAAATCCTAAAATTACGCGTATAGACATTTACAGCCGTGACTAATTCCTTTACGGCCGTAACCTTGTTACTGATCCACATTTACAGCCGTGACATATTTCCTTACGGCCGTAAGTCAAAAAAATTCAAATTCCGGTTTTTTTGAGCAGTGGCTCCATTACGGCCGTGAACTTCAGCACTTACGGCTGTAATCTTTTATTTCTCGCAATATTAATTTTGGCAGTGAGCTGGTTACGGCCGTAAGGAAATATATGTTACGGCCGTAACATTGAAATTTCACAATTTTCTTCGACACATTGAATGAGGTTGATCCACTCGTCGTTTTGGCTCGGTCCCAACATGGAACTTGCTTCTTTTGATGACACGAACATTGTTTTGGCCATTGTTTCTTGTACTAGCTCATCCATTGCTTCGTTGCCCTCTTTGTTTGCAATCGAGTCATCGGTCCTCCTTTGATTATCAATGGATCTTTGTGCGGGCTTGTATTCGTGGTCTGGATCACATCAAGACTTCTCAGAAACCAGCAGAGGCACCGGTGAAAAGGAAATGTGACAGTCAGAATATGGGCAAAGGCAAATATCAGAACAAGAAGGGAAAAACATGGGGAAAATTTGAGGAAAAGGCTAGCACTGAGAAACCCATATGCTCGAAGTGTGATAAGCGTCACTATAGATAGCGCTTGCTCGAAAAGGGGATGTGCTTCAGATGTAAGAAACGGGGTCGCTTTGCTGGTGAATGTCCTGAATTCAAGGGTAAAGAAGATGCCAAGTAGGGAAAGGTTCGTGTCTTTGCTCTTACTCAGAAGGAGGCAGAGAAGGATCCAAACGTGATGACATGTATTCTATCAGTATTCAATATACGTGCTCTCGTTTTAATTGATTCTGGTGCTATGAATTCTTTCATTTACGCTAGTTTTCATGCTATGACTAGTAATGTGTGTGAGAGTGTGAATGATGCCCTAGAGGAAATAGATGGGAAGAACCTAGAGGCATACTTGTACTTAATAGATATGAGGGATTTTGATATCAATTTAGGCATGGACTGGCTTAGTTGTAATCACGCTACGATTAAGTGTCATGAGAGGGAGGAACTTTTTCAGAAACCAGGAGAATGTGGGTTCACCTTCTTTGGGATAAAAGTCAAAACCATACCACCTATCCTATCAGTGTTGAAAGCACAAAGGATGTTGAGAAAGAGTACCAGTTAAGGGTATCTAGTGAGCATTACTAGTGTTCAGGCAACTAAGGTAACTACTATAGATGTACTAGTTGTGCATAATTTTTTGGATATATTTCCAGAGGATCTGTTTGGTATTCCACCAGATAGACAAGTGGAATTCATGATTGACTTGGTACCTGGAGCTGCACCCATATCTAAAGCACCCTACAGGATGGCACCAAAGGAACTTCAAGAGTTGAAGGTGCAACTACAAGAACTACTGGATAAGGGATTTATTCGACCAAGTGTATCGCCTTGGGGAGCGCCAGTACTATTTGTGAAAAAGTAAGGTTGGATTGATGAGGATATGCATCGATTACAGGGAGTTGAATTGCCTCATAGTCAAGAATAAGTATCCTTTGCCATGAATAGAAGATTTGTTTGATCAGTTAAAGGGTGCCAGTGTATTCTCCAAGATTGATTTGAGATCAGGTTATCATCAGTTGAATATTAAGGACAGTGATATACCAAAAATCACATTTAGACTCGATACGGACGTTACGAATTCACTGTGATGCCGTTTGGGTTAACTAATACACCAGTTGTCTTCATGGACTTGATGAACAAAGTATTCCATCCATACTAGGATCGGTTCGAAATAGACTTTATTGATGATATTCTAATTTATTCAAGGGATAAGGAACAACAAGAGGAGCATCTAAGCATTGTGTTACAGACACTTCGACGAGAAGTGTTGTATGCAAAATTCAAGAAATGAGAATCCTGGCTCGATCGAATTGGTTTTCTTGGACATGTGGTTATCGTGGATGGTATTGAAGTCGATCAAGCCAAGGCTGGGGCTGTCACTAACTGGAGTGCACCAACAAATGTAAATGAAGTTCGTAGTTTCTTGGGACTGGCTGGTCATTGTCGAAGGTTTATCGAAGGATTTTTGAAAATAGATGGGCCGATGACATAGTTAATCAGGAAAAGAGTAAAGTTTCAATGGATAGAAAAGTGTGAGAAAAGTACCAAGAGCTGAAACAGAAATTGATATCTGCACCAGTTTTGACTATCTCGGAAGGGTCAAAAGGTTTTGTTATCTACAGTGATGCATCGAAATAGGGTTTGGGATGTGTACTGATGCAGCATGGAAAGGTGATTGCATATGCCTTTAGACAATTGAAGCCAGATGAGTAGAACTAGCCTACACATGACTAGGAATTGGCGACTATAGTTCATGCTTTAAAAATCTGGCGACACTATCTATATTGTAGCGACCTAGAATTTTCATTTCTTTCTAAATAAAATATTTTTAGAACTTTAAGGCTGTGTTTGATACAGCCTTATTTTCCAGGAAAATGTCAAATCATGGAAAATATTTTCCACCTTTTGCATTTGTTGGGTGTTTGGTTGGAAAAATTTTCCTTGAAAAACATTTTCTTAGGTACAACCATTTAAAACACAACTACCTCATTTGCCTTGAAAATATTTTCTTACCTATTTGTTGAGAAAATATTTTCCAGCTAAGGTGGAAAATTCTTTTGCGTCACGTTTGATCATTTTTATTATTGTTAATTGACTTATTTTTTTTCCAGAAATTAACATTATTATTATCAAGTACAAATGAGTGAAAAATTAAAATTTTTTTTTACTAAAATAGTTAAATTTTGATTATTTGCCATGAAAAATAATATCAATCAAACAACAAAATTAGGAAAATCTCCCATTTTTTCACCTGAAAAATTAATCTAATCAAACACTTCCAATTATCATTTTTCAGGAAAATAATTTCCAACCAAATCAATTCCTAGAAAATATTTTCCTACCATCTATTTTCCATCTTTTCTATCAAACACACCCTAAATGCGCGTCGTTACGACTTTTTCCCATTTAATTTAAAAGAGTATTCGTCTAGCCAAATTATAAATGAAATTAAATTAATTTTCATCGTAATTAAATTTCCAGATTTTATTTAAAATATTCCAATGTCTCAATGTCGTTATCGATTTTAAATCCAAACTTCAAAAAAAAAGAAAATTATTTTGATCCAAAATTATTTTTAGTCCAACCCAACTTCTTTGAGCCCAAAACTATCAACAAATTCACACACGTTTTTAATCATACCCAGCAATCTGCATTTTTCCATCTATCAAATCTCTCCCTCAACGGTTATCTACTGCCTTCATCCCTCAACTCCCTCAATCAAGAAATTATTCTTGCAGTTTTCCAAAAAAACTGTATCCCCTCTTTCAGCCCCTCAATTCCGCATTCAACTTATTACAGATTCCTACAATTCTCCCCAAATCAACAAGACTCCCTCAACTTACCAAATTCACCAAACGGACAACAACATATATCCCATTTTTCCTCCCACACGAACTCACCCAAGCCAGACAACCTTTATGGTAATTTTTCTACTGCATTGCTTTAACACCTCACTGCCACAACCACTGCACCTTCCGACATCTTACTCGTAACCTACTGCATGTGATTCGAATTCATAGCCAACCACCATCGGCCGCTCAATTTCAGATTCCCAATCTGATCATCACCATTTTTGGCAACCTAAAAACTGTAGCCTTGATCCACAACCACCACCACGTTTGCCTCCTTCGTGGTCAACAGCCAGACCACCACCACCTACCAACCCAAAACAGCAGCCACATCCCACTTTCAACCTCAATCCACACCATTTTCCCCAAAATCAAACCCAAAAACCAAGATTAAAACAATACCTATAACTTACCTCAACCTTCACCGGAAAAGCCATGAACTCGATTCCCCATAGCCTCGGTTACCTCCATTTTCGCAGCCAAAACAACCCAAAATTCTCTTCTTCTTTTTTTCACATACTCACACCCACGCCTTCATCGCCGCCACTCGACGGGGGATTCGCGCCAGCGGTTGCAGCAGAGAGGGGTGGAGCCCCTCCCCTCCTCCCCGTCGCCTCTCCCTCGGTCCCTCTACTCTCTCTCTCTCTATCCAAACACTTTGAGAGAGAGAGAGAGAGAGAGAGAGGAATAAGAAAAAAATTTATATATATTATGTTTAAGTTTTCAAATTTTCCATTTTGCCCCCCAAGAATGTAAAAGTTTTAATTGGAGTTGAGTCTACTGAGTATTTCATTTTGAAATGCTCTCCCGGTTGTTTTAATAAATTTTGCAGATTTCGGAGACGTTTGCGAATGATGGGCAATGGCGGAAAATTATAAATTGATATTATTTTTTTGAAAGTCGTGAATTTCGAAATAATTATTTCATTTTATCAAGAATTTTCATTTTAATAAATTTGTACGAATTATTTTATTTCATCTGAATTATTGCTAAACTTTTATTCAATAAATGTGATATTTAATATTTAGTCATTTTTCTGCAATAAAGTTTATTCAAAAATTTAGAAAACAGGCGTTCCCCGTTTCTCGGAAATCGGGGCGTTACAGCGTGGTATCAGAGCGGGTCTACGTTTCTGTAGACTTTCAACTTTTTTAAAACAAGAAAAGAATTTTTTTCTAAAAATAATAGAAAATAATGTTTTGACGACATTTGCCACTACCATCATTCCTTCCGCCGACTCCGAATGTAAAGAAATTTAGTATGTTTATTTATTTATCTATTTTGAATACTTGAGAAAATGTTTTGAGAATTAGACGAGAATAGAAAGAACATGAGAAGACGGGAAAGAATTAGAAAACTAGTATCCGAAATAATGAGAAAGAAAGAAAGAAACGAGTTCTGGAGCATAATGGATACGATTTAACATATTTTTCATAAAATATTTCGTCCTTAGATTTAAATAAATAATAAAACCTTAACTGGACTTTGCAAATTGGATTCTAGACATGGCACCAATTGACGGGATATCAAACCATATCCTTCGTTTTTGCGCCATACGTCATGACGCCATAGCTAGTGGAATTAGGCTGACTGATGCTCAATCTATTAGCCGCCTTTTGTCAACATTCCCAGAATGTCAGCGTGGATTAGCGATCAAGTTTTATAACGATATGAAGAGACGACTGGGAGAGGACGTGAATTTCCAGACTGTCTGTGACGAATTTGTAATGCGGTGGGACCGCTACCAAACCCCTGCTCCGGCACCAGAAATAATTATCATATCAGATGATGAGGAAGAACCAGCCAAGATATCTGACTCTGAGTCAAGCATATATGACTATACTCCTAGCTCACCGGATTATGTCTTTGATTCTCCGACTATGACCCCGGGCGCCCCTGATTATACCCCTGGCACACCAGGATCGATATCTCTTACGTCACCACCGAAGATGTAGAAATAAAATAGTTGTCTTAATTTTTGTCTAGGATCATTTCCATTCCCAGTATTGACGATTTGTTTCCTCACTTGAAGGAAATTTAAAACTATTAATGAGAATATTTCAATTTTCATTTCTCGTCCATATTAGAGTTGAATTTTATACTATATTTGGTTCAAATTTTATCAGAAGTTACAAACATATTCTGTAACACCCCAAGTTTAAAATCTTCATCTTAGGCATGTTAACTTCCTTTCGCTTTAAATGCGGAAATAAAACAGTTCAAACACTTACATTTTTTACTTTTCTATTATAAAATTCTACAAAAATTTCGACAGAATCTCCTCTATAAATTGGACTTAACCAACCTGTAGAGGAACTTAAAAACCATTTTAAAGCATACATCTCAACTCATTCAATCCCATACATCATCAAAACCATTCAATAAATCCCAAACTCCTCAACGATATATTTCCAAGTAAATAAACTTTAGCAAATGAAATAAGAGATCATTTAACCTCTAATACTACACTAATACTTAATTGCACTCAAACCATTAACAATAATAAATGAAGAAATAATTAATGAGAAACTTAAATGAATTCTAATTTAACTTTATTCTCAAAAATTGAAGGTAGGTACAGCCTGAGTCTGTCGCCAAGTGCTCTCCTCATCTCATCTAGCTTTCATCACCTGAAATATTGGGGAGGGATTGGGGTCAGTAAGTAAACTTTATGCACGTAATGCATGCTCATGACATGAAATTCCTTAGACCATTCAAAGTAATTACCCCCATTTACTTTACTTTTCCAGACATTCATACTTTCCAAACTTTCACTTAAACATTTCAAAAAAAAACTTTAACTTCATTTCAAGACTTTCATTTCAAGACTTTCACTTCATTTCAAGACATTCACTTCATTTCAAGACTTTCACATCATTTCAAGACTTTCACTTCATTTCAAGACTTTCACTTCATTTCAAGACTTTCATTTCAACACTTTCACATCATTTCAAGACTTTTACTTCATTTCCATCGTGAGCTCAATTAATGTATCTTCTAGCCAATCACAATGCAGTGGACAATATTCCTTATTTAGGACCAGATTATCATTTTTCCACCGCATAGCGGTTTAATATTTTGACACCGTCCACCGGTTTAGCAATCGTCACTGCAAAGCGGTTTAATATTTGCCACCGCCAAGCGGTTTAGCAATCGTCACCGCAAAGCGGTTTAATATTTGCCACCGCCAAGCGGTTTAGCAATCGTCACCGCAAAGCGGTTTAATATTTGCCACCGTCAACCGGTTTAGCAATCGTCACCGCCAAGCGGTTTAATATTTGCCACCGCCAAGTGGTTTAGCAATCGTCACCGCAAAGCGGTTTAATATTTTCCACCGCCAAGCGGTTTAGCAATCGTCACCGCAAATCGGTTTAATATTTGCCACCGTCAACCGGTTTAGCAATCGTCACCGCCAAGCGGTTTAACATTTGCCACCGCCAAGCGGTTTAGCAATCGTCACCGCAAAACGGTTTAATATTTACTACTGCAACAGCGATTTAATTCGGGTACGCCAGTCCCCTGCGTCCCATTTCCCACTCACACCTTTCATGACATAGAAGTACATCCATTTATTCTTAAAACTTGGGATACATCCTTTTTTGAGGAAACTAAAACTTATCACATTCTTCATTTAAAATCATTTGACTTTTCCATTTCGATGCCAATGCATGCTTGATGATGCAATGACATGTAACGTGCATGCTTGAACATTTTTTCTTATTAACATATACTTCCATAAAGGTAAACGAAATTCATCAAAGCAATTAAGTTGCAAGGCCGTCGTTTACACATTAATTTCACATTTACATTCAACTTTGATAAAAATAGGGGGAAGTTTACTTACTTGCAGTCCTTAGTAATTTACCGTTTCTGAATTTGCAAGTGGAAAAGTCTCGGACGCCCGTGACGTCAATGTACCAAAATTCCTAATTATTCACATTCGTCAATAAATATGACTTTGGACTCGAAACACATATGAAATTCTTTTTAATGCTAACCAAATCCCAAGCATGCCATATTCGAAACGAACAATAAAATTTTACTGAACATTACAAAGTCACCTCATCTTTTTTTTCTTTTCTTTTTTTTTTATATAATAACAAAACATCCAATCGAGGTCAAAATCTCAATTAACCTAAGTGTGACCTTAGTATATGACAAAAACACATACAACCCATATTGAAGACAAAGAATGAATCTCAATGTACATTAGAAGGTCTTCTCACCGTTTAAATTCAAACTCAAACTCAAACTCAAAATTTCATAACTTAACCTAATTACATAAAAACTATCCATTACAATTCTAGTTATTCATAATCTGGAAATTAGCAACTTAGCTTCGAAATTTAAACCAATTCTAAACATGAATTAACACATATGTATATCTATATATTACTACAATTTAAATTAATAAATTTCAATTTAGACCATAATAGATATACAAAATATACACATATATAATTCCCCCTAAATCTGAACTTATAATTATAACTCCGAATTCATGGATAAATCTAAAATCTGAAAATTTAATCAAAGAAATTAAGAAATCCGCAAAGTAATATAACCATTCATATAATTTCTCCCAAATTTAGAAATTTACCCCTTCCTAACTCAAAATGAAACTAAACATTTAAATTACACTAACAATATTATGGGTTTTAAATCTGAAAATTTACCTAAAAACTTGAAATGTGAACTTTATACCTGAGGGTAATATATATACATCAATATCTACATACAATTCCATAGATACAAACACTAATTTATATATTGCCCAAATTCTGAGTTTTGCAGTTTAAAATTCGAAATTTCCCTAAAACCCAATCTGAAAAAAAATCTGAAACCTTCATATCAATACATACATTCGACATATATACATCAATACATATAAACTCATGTGTGTGCGTGTAAAAGAGCGTGTTCTGTGTGTAAAATCATGAGTGTGTGCGCCAAAAATTCGCGTGCTAGTATGTGTGCGTGTCGCGCAACAGACTGGTGAGTGCGGTGTGTGCCGAGGGAGGAGGGGAGGGCGGTCTTACCATCACGGCTGCGGAGTGGTGGCACCGACGCATGGCTGCAGAGTGGTGGCGTCAAAGTGAAGAGAGGGAACCAAGGGAGAGGGAGAAGAGAGCGTGTGTGTGAGGGATGAGAGATGAGGGATTAGATTAGGTTTTGAATTTTAGGAATTTGCAATTTAGTCCCTCGCTTCTCTCCATGTGCATAGTTAAGTCATAAGTTCTAATTAATTCTCCAATTGCCACTAAACTTTCCCCCAACTTACCATTTAACACAATAAAATAGAAAATGGTATGTTTAAGCAGTAAAACCAATGATCACATAAACTTACACTTAAATTATTGAAATAAACAATTTAAAAACTTTTAATTGGAACATTGATCAAGACAGCGTCCAAGTCCTCCCACTGCAAAATAATTCAAATTATAGACATTAAAGATCATAAATTTATAATAACATTAATAGGAGTATTACGTGGAAATTTAAAATTGCACGAAAACTGAAAAATGGTCTTACATATTCCTTGTTTTCATTTTAAAGGGAATGGCTAGACGCATTAACAGAAGTATAATGGACTGTGCTACATCCGAACGAGACAACTCAGGAAGGGCCCCACGGCCCAATCCAATATCATTAAAGACTTACTTCTGGCCGTGCAAGATTTGAGACAGGCCCCAGCAGGTTCCTCATTGCCGATTATCGAACAATTCAGGAGGTATCGTCCGCCCACTTTTGATGGCGGGGACAATCCATTGGCCGTGGAAGAGTGGTTATAGGGGATCGAGAAGATTTTCAAGCATATCTCTTGCCCTGAGGACATGAAGGTTACTTGCGCAGAGTTTATGTTGATCGGTAGGGCCGGCCTTTGGTGGGAGTCCGCATCACGGACTAGGACCAAAGAAGAGCAGGCAGCGTTGACCTGGGAAGAGTTTAAGGAAGAGATCAAAAACAAGTTCTTCCCACAAGCCCTCTGAGACCACAAGGAGACCTAATTTTTACGGCTAGTTCAGGGTGAGGTGGACATCACTGAATATGAACGGAAGTTCGAGTAACTGTCACGATATGCTCCACATCTAGTAGAAACTGAAGTTAAGAAGGTACGCCGATTCGAGAGAGGCCTGCGTTCGGATATCAGGCAGATTGTTAGCTCACATGAACTGCCCACCTACCGAGAAGTTATGAAGAAGGCTCAGGCTGTGGCTTACGCTGGTACGAATATTGGCACCCAAGGCAATCAGAACAATCAAGGGCATCAAGGTAAACAGAAATGGCATGGTCATAATTAGAACAGGAACCAGAATTTCAATAAGAGACAGAATACAGGACCTAGCAGAGGCCAGGTTACCAGTTTCCTTCCACCATGTCCGAAGTGCCAGAAGACACACAAAGGAGAATGTCTCTTCGGCAAAAGAGTCTGTTACCGATGTGGCCAACCGGGCCACTTTGCTCAAGATTGCAACACAACACCTGCTCAGGGCTCGTACCAGAAGAAGAACATAGACCAGAACAGGAAAGGGAAGGGAAGGCTAGAGTATTTTCCATGGACGCCATCGAGAACTTCGACGTGATTGCAGGTATACCGTGATTTTAGTGTACATATATCTATCTTACTTAACTTCATGTATCATGCATTGCTCGAATTAATGATACGAACGACAATAATAGGCATTCTATCTGTCTCTGGTATTCCCCTATACATACTGATAGATTCGGGTTCTACACATTCATTTATTGCCGATTCGTGCCTAACTAGATTAAATTTAATGGGAGAAACAACAGGTAGTATACTTGAAGTAAGCTTACCGTCAGGAGAAATTCTTGATACTGATAGGATAGTCAAGTCTGTACGAATAGATTTCAATGGGATAGTGCTTGAGGCAGACCTGAATATTATTCCGATGAAGGACTTCGACATTATCCTAAGCATGGACTGGCTGAGTTCCAACCGTGCCGCGATCATGTGCCCTGAGAAAGAAGTGGTATTTCGGAAGAATGAGGATGAGGTGTTCAGATTTTACGGATCGAAGGTTAAAGCACTTCCTCGCCTTATCTCGGCTATGCAAGCCGAAAAGCTGATTGCCAAGGGAAACTGTCAGGATTATCTGGTTAACCTCCAAGGAAAACCCGCCGAGGAAATCAAATTGGAGTCAGTGCCAGTTGTGTGTGACTTTCAAGATGTATTTCCAGAAGACCTATCTGGCATCCCACCGGATAGACAGGTGGAATTTGTTATTGACTTGGTTCCGAGAGATGCCCCTGTTTCAAAAGCTCCGTATCGTATAGCACCGAAAGAATTATAAGAATTCAAGGTCCAACAGGAAGAACTGCTGGAGAAAGGCTTTATTAGGCCAAGTGTGTCTCCGTGGGGAGCACCTGTTCTATTTGTAAAGAAGAAGGATGACAGTATGAGAATGTGCATTGACTATCGAGAATTGAACAAGTTGACGATAAAGAACAAGTACCCCTGCCCAGAATCGAAGATTTGTTTGATCAATTGAAAGAAGCTGCTGTATTTTCAAAGATGGACTTAAGGTCCGGTTACCATCAATTGAAGATCAAGTCTGCTGATATACAAAAGACAGCTTTCAGGACTCAATATGGACACTATGAATTCACAGTGATGCCATTCGGTCTTACGAACGCACCTGCAGTATTTATGGACTTGATGAATCGGGTTTTCCATCAGTACCTAGATAAGTTCGTCATTGTTTTCATTGAAAATATTTTAGTCTATTCTAAAGATTCACAACAGCATGCAGGACATTTTAGAATCGTGTAGGAAACACTACGGGCAGAAAAGCTATACGCCAAATTCAAGAAATGTGGATTTTGGTTTGAGAAGATAGGCTTTCTGGGTCATATTGTCACAATCAATGGCATCGAAGTTGATCCTTCAAAGGTGGAGACAGTGACTAATTGGACTACGCCAGCGAATGCCGGTGATGTAAGAAGCTTTTTGGGACTAGCCGAATATTACCGACGATTTATAGAGCGTTTCTCTAAGATAGCAGGTCCCATGACTTAGTTGACACGGAAAGGTGTCAAATTCCATTGGACAGATCAGTGTGAACGAAGCTTCCAGGAATTAAAGAATAGACTGGTTTTAGCACCAGTGTTAGCAGTTTCGGATGGATCTGAGGGTTTTGTGATATACAGTGATACCTCCAAACATAGTTTAGGATATGTGTTAATGCAGAAAGGTAAAGTGATCGCCTATGCTTCGAGACAGTTGAAGCCATACGAGAAGAACTATTCGACGCATGATCTAGAACTGGCAGTTGTTGTGCACGCTCTTAAGATTTGCCGACATTATCTATATGGGAGTAAATGCGAGATTTACACTGACCATAAGAGTCTCAAGTATTTCTTCACTCAGAAGGAATTGAACATGAGACTGCGTCGATGGTTGGAACTGGTAAAGGATTACGATTGTACTATTCTTTACCCCGGGTAAGGCTAATAAGGTTGCAGATGCACTAAGCAGGAAGGATGTTGGTCAATTATCAGTTTTGGGAATAGTACATAATCAGTTAATTCGAGATATTCAGAATCTGAGGATTGAAGTGCGAGCCCCATCAATCCAAAGTTCCAACAAATTGGCAAATCTGACTGTTAAACCAGATTTGAGGAGTAGGATTGTGATGGCTCAGGAAAGTGATAAGTTTTTGGAAAAGGTCAAAGCTGAAGTTAGAACTGGCAAGAGAATAGATTTTGAAATCGGAATTGACAAGGCACTATTGTTCAAGGGTCGCCTGTGTGTACCGAAAGATGATCAAATCAGGAATGAAATATTGAAGGAAGCCCACTCAGCTCCATATGCAGCTCATCCAGGATGAACAAAGATGTACCGAGATTTGCGTACTACATTCTGGTGGAGGAATATGAAAGGGTGTATTGCCAAGTTTGTCTCACGATGCATGACCTGCCAGCAAGTCAAGGCTGAACATCAGAGACCGTCAGGATTATTAAATCCTTTAGACATTCCAGAATGGAAATGGGAGAAAATCTCCATGGATTTCGTAACAGGCTTACCGGAATGACGCCATCTGGGATATTGTAGACCGACTTACAAAGTAAGTCCATTTTCTTCCAGTGCGAATGGCTCTCAGTATAGGTCACTTGGCCCAGATTTATATCAGGGAGATCGTTCGACTTCACGGGGTTCCAGCGTCTATTGTTTCAGACATGGATCCAAGATTCACTTCGAGATTTTGGAAGAGCTTACATGCGGCTATTGGGACTAAATTAAATTTTAGAACCACTTACCACCTGCAGACAAACGGGAAGTCTGAACGTACCATTCAGACTTTAGAGGATATGCTTAGAGCCTGTGTTCTGGACCTGAGCGGCAATTGGGAAGCTCACTTGCCATTGGTGGAGTTTGCTTACAATAACAGTTTTCAGGCTACCATTGATATGTCGCCATATGAAGCACTATATGGACGAAGATGTCGATCACCGGTATATTGGGATGAGGTTGGCGAGAGGATGTTATTGGGTCCCGGATTAATTGAAAAGACTGTAGAGGCTATCGAGAAAATCAAAATGCGGATTAAAGCCGCTCAAGACAGATAGAAAAGCTATGCCGACCAACAGAGAAAAGACTTGGAGTTTGAGGTCGGAGAGAGAGTGTTCTTGAAAATAGCTCCTATGAAGGGTACTATTAGGTTCGGCAAGAGAGGAAAATTAAGACATCGCTTTATCAGACCATTTGAAATATTGGAGAAAGTGGGAAATGTGGCCTATCGTTTGGCATTGCCACCCGAGCTCTCGGCGGTGCATAATGTTTTTCACGTTTCCTTACTGAGAAAGTATGTTCATGATCCCAGTCACGTGGTGAACTTTCAGTCAATCCCGATTCAGAAGAATTTATCTTACGAAGAGGCGCCCAAATGAATTGTCGATAGAAAAGTCCATGTCCTAAGAAATAAAGAAATTTCACTAGTCAAGGTTCAGTGGGGTAGACATGGTAGCGATGAGGCTACTTGGGAAAAAGAAGAAGAAATTCTGGCCAAGTATCCAGATATTTTAGACCAAGTAAGTTTTAAATTTCGAGGACGAAATTATTTTAAGGTGGTAGGGTTGTAGCGACAGGGAATTTTCATTTCTTTCTAAATAAAATATTTAAAGAACTTTAAATGCGTGTCGCTACGACTTTTTCCCATTTAATTTAAAAGAGTATCCGTCTAGCCAAATTATAAATGAAATTAAATTATTTTAATTTTCATCGTATTTAAATTTCAAACTTTTATTTAAAATATTCCAATGTCTCAATGTCGTTATCGATTTTAAATCCAAACTTCAAAAAAAAATTATTTTGATCCAAAATTATTTTTAGTCCAACCCAACTTCTTTAAGCCCAAAACTATCAACAAATTCACACACGTTTTTAATCATACCCAGCAATCTGCATTTTTCCATCTATCAAATCTCTCCCTCAACGGTTATCTACTGCCTTCATCCCTCAACTTCCTCAATCAAGAAATTATTCTTGCAGTTTTCCAAAAAAACTGTATCCCCTCTTTCAGCCCCTCAATTCCGCATTCAACTTATTACAGATTCCTACAATTCTCCCCAAATCATCAAGACTCCCTCAACTTACCAAATTCACCAAACGAACAACAACATATATCCCATTTTTCCTCCCTCACGAACTCACCCAAGCCAGACAACCTTTATGGTAATTTTTCTACTGCATTGCTTTAACACCTCACTGCGACAACCACTGCACCTTCCGACATCTTACCCGTAACCCACTGCATGTGATTCGAATTCATAGCCAACCACCATCGGCCACTCAATTTCAGATTCCCAATCTGATCATCACCATTTTTGGCAACCTAAAAACTGTAGCCTTGATCCACAACCACCACCACGTTTGCCTCCTTCGTGGTCAACAGCCAGACCACCACCACCTACCAACCCAAAACAGCAGCCACATCCCACTTTCAACCTCAATCCACACCATTTTCCTCAAAATTAAACCCAAAAACCAAGATTAAAACAATAACCATAACTTACCTCAACCTTCACCGGAGTTTCTTCGCCGGAAAAGCCATGAACTCGATTCCCCATAGCCTCGGTTACCTCCATTTTCGCAGCCAAAACAACCCAAAAATCTCTTCTTCTTTTTTTTCACATACTCACACCCACGCCTTCATCACCGCCACTCGACGGCGGATTCGTGCAGACGGTTGCAGCAGAGAGGGGCGGAGCCCCTCCCCATCGCCTCTCCGTCAGTCCCTCTACTCTCTCTCTCTATCCAAACACTTTGAGAGAGAGGAATAAGAAAAAAAATTATATATATTATGTTTAAGTTTTCAAATTTGCCATTTTGCCCCCCAAGAATGTTAAAGTTTTAATTTCAATCCCTCTTGTTTAAAATATTTTTAATTCAGTTGCAAAGAATTTTGTAATTAACGAATCAGCCCATTATTTTCGTAAAATTCAATTTCAGTCCCAAAATTCTTAAAATTCAGTTTTCTCAAAAATTTCAATCTAGCCCTCAAACTTTATTTTTGTCACGTTTAAATCTTTAAATTTCTAAAATACTAATTTAATTAATTTACTTTTTGGCTAGACGAAGCAGTTGGTGATTTGAGAAGCTGAAGTACTATTCCCGCTATGATTTTTGAGAACTCGTAAAGTTAAAGGTAAACTCGCCCCCACTAATTGATTTAGACTATAATTGCACATATTTATGTGGATTTGTGTGATTTTTATATGCTTAATTGCATGAGAAAAGACAAGAGTATCTCGTATGAGATAAATTTGAGAATTTATGTTATGCACGTCATAACTTATTTGCTAGCATGAGACAAGACAAGAATATGTTCATTTGCACTCATTTTATGATGCTTATGAATAAGAAGAGAATATCACTACATTATTTGCATAATTACTTGTCCAATTATCTTGTAGATTAATTATTGGAGTTGAGTCTACTGAGTCTTTCATTTTGAAATCCTCACCCCGATGTTTTAACAAATTTTGCAGATTTCGGAGATGGTGGCGAGTGATGGGCAATGGCGGCAAATTATAAATTGATATTATTTTTTTTAAAGTCGTGAATTTCGAAATAATTATTTCATTTTATCAAGAATTTTCATTTTAATAAATTTGTACGAATTATTTTATTTTATTTGAATTATCGCTAAACTTTTATTCAATAAATGTGATATTTAATATTTAGTCATTTTTCCGCAATAAAGTTTATTCAAAAATTTAGAAAAGTGGCCTTCACGCGTTTCTCAGAACTCGGGGCGTTACATATATGGTGGTAAGTGGGAGATATACATAGATCATAAGAGTCTCAAGTATTTCTTCACTCAAAAGGAATTGAATATGAGGTAGAGAAGGTGGTTGGAGTTAGTTAAGGATTATGACTGCACTATCCACTACCACCCCGAGAAGGCCAATGTTGTTGCTGATGTACTTACCCAGAAAGGCAAATGACAGTTAACTTCCTTAATTAGTCAAGAACAGTTGATCAAGGATTTTGCCGACATGAGACTTGAGGTTTTGACTCCTCCGCATCGCACAACTGCAATTGTAGTTGCTTTGATTGTTTGACCGACTCTCTGAGACGGAATTAAAGAAGCTCATGGTAAGGATAAATTGTTGTGCAAGATTAACGAGAAAGGTTTTGAAGTATCAACTGATGACACTCTTATGTTCAAGAGGAGACTGTCTGTACCGAAGGATGAAACCTTAAGGAAGGAGATTCTAGGGGAAGCACATTATTCATCTTATACTACACACCCAGGAGGTACGAAGATGTACCAGGATCTACGAAAAATTTATTGGTGGAAAAACATGAAGAGGTCGATTGACTTATTTGTTGAGAATACAAGACTTGCCAACAAGTTAAGGTTGAACATCAAAGTTGTCTAGATTGTTGAACCCACTTGAGATCCTAGAATGCAAGTAGGAACACATAGCAATGAATTTTGTAGTTGGGCTTCTTAGATTAGCTAGAGTCATCAAGCTATATGGGTCATAGTTGATCGTTTGACAATATCTACTCATTTTCTACCAGTGAAGATGACTTTCAATTTAGACCAGTATGCTCAGTTGTACATCAGAGAAATTGTAAGATTGCATGGTGTACCAGTTTCTATAGTGTTAGACAGGGATGCCAGATTTACATCCAAGTTCTGGGAAAGCTTGCAGATAGCTATGGGAACTAGATTGAAATTCAGTACATCATATCATCCACAGATAGATGGACAGTCAGAGAGAACCATACAGGATTTAGAGGATATGTTGAGAGCTTGCGTTTTAGACTTTGGTGGTAATTAGGAAATGCATTTATCGTTGGTTATGTTTGCATATAACAATAGGTTTTAGGCTACTATTGGCATGACACCGTATGAAGCTCTTTATGGCAGAAAGTGCAGATCACCAATTCATTGGGATAAAGTTAGTGAGAAGAGGATTTTAGTTCCAGAAATAGTGGAACAGACTGTAAGTGTTGTGGAGAAAATCATAGAAAGAATTAAAGCAAAACATAATAGACGGAAGTCTTATGCTGACAAGAGACAAAAAGAACTTCGATTTGAAATTGGTGAAAAAGTGTTCATTAAAGTGGCTCCTATGAAAAGTGTTGCAAGATTTGGAAAGAGCGGAAAACTTAGGCTGTAATGACCCCAAAATTCAGACTAATTTTTTTTTTTTTAATTATTCTATTGATGGCTACTAGTAGCATAAAATGACTGAAAAAGTAGTTACAGGTGGCTACAAGTAGCATAGTTTCAGAAACAGAGCACATTTGATACATTTACTAAAAGTTCTTTCTAAACTTGTTTAGAACCATTTTAATTGTTCTAAACCATAGTTTTACCATGTTAAATATTTAGGATCATCATTCCTACTTTAAGTTTGTCGTTTTAATAACAACATTAAAAACAATTTTAACACTTCATTAGAATAATATTTAAACATCATGCGGAACTTTAAAAATACAAGACTCATTTCTTTTCAAAAAATCTACTTATACATCTAAAATTAAGCCCCAAACAGTATTTAACTCTAAAATACTAGAATAATAAAATTTCATTCCAAAATAGTTTTAAATACAAAAAAGACTTAATCTTTCCTCTCTTTTGGTTACCAATAAGTATTCTTCATTCTCAGCCGCATTCTCCATGGGGAATTCAAACACCCATTAAATTAATGCTCCATTGCCTATAAAAAGAGATATGAAACGACTATGAACCACATGGTTCAGTGAATAAAACTTGATAAATGTAATAAAAGGTTAATTTCAACATAAAGTTTATGAAGTCATAAAACCTTCATTTCATTCTAAATATTTTCTTTTCAAACCTTAACTTGAATATAATTCATAACTTTATCTCTTAACTTTGACATTATATTTCATGTAAGTGAATGAAATCACAATCATATTAATATATCATTTGATAATCAACTGATATCAAATTCACAAGCTTTAGTTCCATATTACTACATTCAAATAAATAATATCATATTTATGACATGAATATAATGCATGGTGTGATATGCATAAATGATATGAAACTCATTTTTTTCTATCTTTTCTTTCTTCTTTCTTTCTTTCTTTCTTTGAAAAATGCCATGAATGAGAAATACAATATTTTTCTTTTCAAAAGATCTCTTTTCTTTTCTCTTTAGGGGGTCCTTCTCATATTAGGGTCGTACACCGCGCGCAAAAGTGCTTTCTATAGCACAAGGTCACAAAAGTGTTCTTTTACATTCACGAGTTTGATAACTTGATTCTTCTTCTTTCTTTTCTAGAGCACTAGGCTCACGAGCATGCTAGCTCGATTGGGACTTACTCCCACAACAGACACCCATACTTTCGACTCAGCGTCCACGTCAAATAGGCGCCCATATACCCTAAGTGTAACCAAGATCGAAAGTCATGTTGCCTGTTTTAAATGAATCTTCTTTCTTCTAAGGGAATCTAATAGCCCGTGACCTCAACTAGGGAGTTTCTCCCTAGGTGTACAACCTAAATAGGGATTTTTTAAAATTTCAAAATCATTTCTTGAAAACATCATTTGAAAGATCTTATACATAATCATTTCTTCACATTTTGAAAATACATAATTTGCTCTTTTATGTGAAATGATCATGAATACTTGTGATGATGAGATGAAATGCTATTCATCAAATATCATATGAAAGACTTAGCATGTAATCAATTTCTCAAACTCATCTTATATAATCATATGGTGCAAATTGTACATTATCACATAAGAAACTAGGGATTGAATCTTTTGCATTATTAATAATCCCCTTCTTAGTTCTTATGATCTAAAATGGATTTCTCTATCTTTAATACTCATAAGTTTCAATAATAATATAAGTGGTAGGGGCTGGATTTCTCAAAACATCACAAAAGTCTTACTTAAAATGTGACACGCTTATTTTTTTCATTTCCAGCAAAAGGTTTAGTCCTTGTTTCTTTATTTTCCAACAGATTTATATATTTAGTTTAATCATCTTGATATACACCTAAATCATGTGTTTGAACTATAAATATTACTTAAGCACATAACAATGTTTGAACATAAGATCATTTCTAACTTAATTAGACATTTCCTCCCATAGTAGTTTGGTTTCCAGATTTCGATCTGCTTAATAATAACTCAAACTTCTGGGATTATAAAACAAACTGTCATTCTCCAATTTCTTAATTCATGTGCATTGAAAATAAGAAACAACTTAGTATCAATTATAATCAAAACGCCATTAAACCTACACTCCATTCCCAATCCTATTTTCATGTTGCCATAAAACATTTTCAGATTTACAACTAAATTCCAAAATCAAGATTTTTATATATGCATAGAATCATCCAAATTAATTATGAAATAGATCACACTCTAGAAGTCAAAATTCTAACTAAATTATATATCAAAACTTTCATAAGAAAATCAGATTTCAAATCTCAGCCATAATCAATCTAAATTCAACACTCCCAGCATAACAATACCTCAGCATTTTCGGCAGATTCTCACCCTTTTTAAATTGATATGAATTAAGGAATATTCTCAACTCTTAAAGCTATAACTATTGAGATTGGCGAGAAACAATAATAGGATGTAAAATAAACTAAATCAAATACCAAAACATATAAAATCACCTTTACTTTACTCGCACACGTTTCATCAAACACTTGGAAAGCATTTGTGTTTTTAACATTAAGTTTTGGAACATAGTTTATCAACTCAGCATAAATCAATAAGAGACATTAAATTTTGTAATTCATGAATAATATGTCAACACTATATGACAAACTAATCACAATTAAAATATAAATCAAGTTTTACTCACCACTTGAAATTAAGAAGGAATTGCAAAATTTAGAAAAGTTTCAACCGAACCAACTCATATTTCTTCCCAACTATTTTCCTTCTCTTTTTGGAAGTTTTTGGACCCAGCAATGATTCTACCTCCTTTTCCAAATTTGATCAGTAACCAATTTCTTTCCCAAAGTGGAAAGTTTATTTCATCCGGCCATTGCTGCTACTTTCCTCAATTGGAAGGTCTTTCTTTGATGTCTTTGTATTTCAATTCCTTTAATTTTGGTCAGTAGCTTTTCCCTTCACTGCATCTCGATTTCTCTCCCCTCTCTATTTTAGCCCACCGAAAAATCAAGAACAAGATGGCTAAAGTCGGTCCGTATAGAGATACATGTGTCGTATAATTATAAACAAGCCCTCACACTTTCATATTTGCATGATTTGATCCTTATATAATTGAAACTAAGTCCTCAAAATTCTCTTTTCTATTATTTAAATCCCATAACTTTTGGTAAATAATTGCTTCTAGCTAAAATAAGTTGATTTCCAAATAGCCCTTAAGCTTAGTTAGAAATATTTGGACAAGTGTTTATTCTTGTAATATTTTAATACAAAAAATTTTCAATTTTCCTTTTAAAGGTGCCACTTTCAGGTCAATATTTATTTAAAGGTTAAGAAGAGCTCTGTTTTGGCTAATCTTTATACCGCTGTAAAGTTCACCCTTCAAGCTTCGTAATGGTTTTTCATGCAAAGAAATCGGATTATTACACCGCCCGTACCATTCATCCAAAAATGACTGCTCGACTGGATTTCCATACTTAGCCAAATTTCTTGATCTTCTCTGTACTTTTATCATTTCACGTATGCAACTTCAACTCGATATTTGAAGTACTTCCCGACCTCAATTGTACTCAAATTTGATACCAATACGTACATCTCATTGTGGATTACAAGGTAGTATAACATGCAAAGACATAAAATTTCTTTGTTGTTCATACCATCCTCTCAAACATGGCTACTCGATTACCACTTTACACTTGGAATTATTTTGAAGATTTTTAGGATTCCAACTATTCTTCTAATGCAACTTTAGCTCCATTTTTGAAACACTTTTTGACCTTAATTGGTATCAAACTTGATACCAATACTTAGATCTCATCATGAACTATAAATTGGTACAACTTGAAATGGCTAAAGATCACTATATAATCCACAAAATGATCCCAAAGTAGTGTTCATCCTAATGGCAAAACTGTAATTAATAGGACTTCCTAAAATTTTCAGCTTAGTCCTCAACTATGAAACTCAATTTAATTGAGTTCAAACATCATGTATAACTTTCTTTTATGCCAATTTAGTCTCCAAAGTTACCAATAATGTCACTTTTCTTCCATTTTCTTATGAATTCATTACAATATCGTCATATAAAACGTGGAATTGACTATTTTCTTAAGAAAATACTTGCATCCAACTTTCTAAATAAATTAACTAAGGTACGAAATTTTCTGGTTGTTACATAGGCCAAGGTTTATTGGACATTTTGAAATCTTGGAAAGAGTTGGAGATTTGGCCTATAGGTTGGCTTTACTGCCACAGTTATCAGCAGTACATAATGTTTTCCACTTCTCAATGTTAAGGAAATATGTCCATGATCCGGACCACATTGTTAGTTATGCATCTTTGGACGTTAACAAGGATATGACTTATGATGAAACTCCTCCAGTCATACTTGAGAGGAAAGTTCATACCTTGAGGAATAAGGATATTCCTTTAGTTAAAATTCAATGGAGCAGATATGGTACAGAAGAGGCAACTTGGGAAAGAGAAGAGGAAATCATAGCCAAATACCTAGACATTTTCAAATCAAGTAAATTTAATTTCGAGGACGAAATTTATTTAAGTGGAGGAGGTTGTAGCGACCCGAATTTGAAAATGCAAATTTTATAACCTAAGTTGTGTCGCTACCACATTCTCGTCAAAATTTAGAATTTATTTTACGTTCGTCGAGTTGTCTAGCAAAACATTTAATATCAAAATTGAAAACAATTTTTAATCTTTAAGTTCGATTATTTTTATCGGGTCGAATGTTATACTCAACATCTATTTTAAATTACTCGTAGTTCAATATTCCTCTTTAGCTCAAGTTTAAGTCCATGATCAGCCCAAATATCAAGTCCAATATTAACCCAACTATAACCAAATTCTGAATTTTAATCCAAATAGTAGGTTTCAACAGTAACAAAACCAAAATCAGACATTCTCCATCTCCACACTTCACTCTCATTGCTGAAAGAAAATCTGGGCATTTCAACTAGGTAAATTTTTCAACTCTCTAATCTTTTCCTTGTTTCATCATCATCTAACTCCCAACCATATATTGCAATAGAATTTTTTGTTCCGGGCGAGACTTGCAAATTTTCAGTTTTTGAGTAATAATCGTTTTTGGCAATCCAGCAGGTAATGTCTCCAAAACAATTTTCAGATTTCAATTTGCATTCTAAAATCACGTGTTCCCTTTCCAATCGAATTAGGAATAGAAAATAGTAGAAGAAAACCAGCCTATTCTAAAATTTTCTCGTCATCCATCGGTATGAAACAATCTCAAATACTTGAACACTGAATTTTCTAAGCTTAGGAGAGAAGCTCAATAGGATGTAAATTTCATATTCACTCCAATACCACATGAACTGCTCGACCCAAGAAATTAGAAGAGAGAACGGAAATTTGAATTTTCGGTCCTACTCTATCTCTCAATTCAACACCCAACAAACCCAAGAAAACAAGAAAATAGAAATGACCCAAATGTCCTACCCCGACCTTCGATCCATTTTGGCCGGAGTATTGGCCTGAAAGTCTCGTCATTGCCGGATTTCATCCCCAAAAGCTACTGCCCAATTCTTATTTTTCCCCCATAACCATCACCCTATCACCGCCCATCTCCTTTGCCTCATGACAGCGACAGCATCGCCGGCAGATCGCCGACGAGATGCTTCGGCAACCGTCCAAAGAGGGTGGCTCCGATCGCCATCTCTTTTCTCGCTCTCTCTTGTCCTTTGTTTTTATTAGAGAGAGTTATCTGATTATATGATTTTTTTATTTTATATAAATTGCCCTATAGCCCCTTAATTTTAAGATCATTCATTTCGGCCCTTAAAGTTTAAATTGGCGATTAACTTTCAGTCCCAACAGTTTTAAAAAGTTTAAGTCAGCCCTCTAGATTAATTTAACTCTCTCTACAGCCCTAATTTTGATATTCTATCAATTAAATTTTAAACACTTTCTAATTTCATCAACTTTACCCTAAACTTTCTGATTTTGCTAATTAATCCCTAAAATTTAAAGAGTTATCAAATTACTTATTCCCTTTATTTTCAAAAGTTAAATCAAGTTCTAAAAGTTTTTAAAGTATTAATTTGGACTTAGTATCCTAAATTATGTTTATTTAAATTGTTTTTGCTAGACGACGCCGCGGGAAAAAGTTTAAAGTACGGTAGTTTCACATCTATTCAATTTCAAGAAAATTTCAATATTTTGAGGTAGGGTTTACTTTAAAGCAATTGTGGTTATTTTTCTATATTATTTCTTGATGTGTGGTTTTAATTGTGATATAATGCTTCTATGTTTTGAAAAGGTTGTTAGGGACCGTAAATAGGTCTGTGATCGAAATTGGGTCCTTGGGGTTGTCCCATAGTGCACAATTCTATTTAGCGCCAATAACATGTTGTCAGGGACCGTAAATAAGTTCGGGAGAAATTGGGTCCTTGGGGATGTCTCACCGTACATTTTCAAAAGGAAAGTTTTTATTGGTATTATATTCATAATTTGATTCATGTTTGGAATTAACTTGGACTGATTGTTGTATCTCCACTGAGTATAATTCGTTATGCTCACCCCAATATTTTCACCCTTTCAGGTTAAGGAGCTTGGTGTGTAAGGAAATGAGCGGCAATACTGATCAAATGAAAAAGTATTTAATTTATGAAACTTTGAAACAAGTATTTTTAATAGTTGGTTTTCGTTTTCAATTAAATCTCGAATTTTAGTATTTTTGCAAATTTTGGCACTTTGCTTATTATACTTGGTGTTGACACTTGGTTATAAGTAAATTATTTAAAGAATGTTCTGCATTTTGTTTCTAATTTGCTATAGTTGTAAAAAAAATAAAAAATAAAATAAAATAAAATATTACGCATTTTGGCGTTTATTGAAAATACTTATTTACGGGATTTTTGGACTTTAGTAGTATTCCAAGTTAACAGAATTTTGGGCGTTACTCCCAACCAAAATCATTGTGGAAAGGGTTTTTATATTTTATCTTTTGTAAATGTGATTTTTGGCTTTGGTTTTTCTCTAGATTTTAGAATGCGATTTGTAAAAATGATTATTTATACTTTGAATGTGATTTGATGCTTTGATTTGGCTTTAAATTATTATACTTAGGCTTTGATTTTGTTTCATGAGGAATGAAGATTATACAATTTGGTTTTGTTTCTTGAAAAAATTGTTTTACGGTGGAATTCTCGAAGTGCCTTATTGGTCATTTCATAATTTTCGCTCCCACTTTTTCGGTAAGCAAGCTTGCCTTTGCTTATTTACTAATGTATTGAAAATGATTGATGCCTCGTCGCCTTGTATTATTTTGAACCTGTTGGCTTATATAATCACAATCTTATCAGCTTATAAACGGTAAAATACTATATGAATTTTGCATGCATATTACAATTCGGGGGCTCAATTAATTATAAAGTTCGCCTCAGGCTCCGAAAATCATGGGATCGGCACTATCAGCCACTCCCACAATTTTTAAACATCTGCTTGGTCCAACATAATATCTTGAATTCGACCCTGAACACACATACTAGATTTGATCATGGCCGCACATCTTAACAGTTGACATTGATTCAAGGAGCAAAAATGTTAGCTACTAAACATTCCACTGGAGTTGCATTTGTAAAAAGAAACTCTGGCAATGCTTGTGTTTTTAACAGAAAATTATGACCTACTTTAGCAAGTTCTTATTTATAAACAATAGTTTCTTTTTTGACATGTTCTATGGACTATTCGGCGGCTGGGGTTTAAACTCCAATTTAAATTACACAATTTTTCAAATTACTTTTTAACCACACATATTTTCTTTCTTCAATTTTTAACTACATATTTTACCTAAAAAATTCAAATAAACAAATTTAAACAATCGTCGAACAATGCATTAACATAATATTTTGAGTTACAACATACAGTTCCAACATCAGATTCTATATTAAGATGTTATAATATTATCTTTCTGTATTACAACATTATGTTGTAACAACATTCCGTGTTTTTGCATGTTATTTAAGAAACAATGTTTAAAAGCACAACATAATATAAGATTTTAATTCTTTTGAAATTGATGTTGTAACATTCTAATGCATTTCAAAAGAACAATTCAGAGCCCCTAAAAGCAGTAGAAACGAAGATCTGCACAGCCAAGCAGAATTTGGTTTCATAAGATAGTACACGCTGCGGTGCCAAGGGTAATTGCATTAATTGCTAAATCAAGTGCTTTAAATGCTACTCTCGCTATGCTCAATATATCCTGAAAAAATGATTTAAAAACATTGTAGGATGTTAGTTAAAATAGCATATAATTACATGAACTCATCAAGCATATAACAGGTAAAGTATCCTGAATTCTAACCGTTTTACGTGCTGGAACTATTGCAGATGAAGCATTATTGTAAGTTGGCTGCCAAAAGCAAAGAATTGTTAGGAAAGTTTACATATTCTTCATGTTAAAAATGGTTATTTCTATATTATAAAATAAAGAAAAGAAATCATTTTAAAGTATTAATGCCTTTGTTTTATTCAATTTAAAAAGTTGACTAAAATCTAAGTCAAAGTCAACTATTTCATAGCTTCCTACAATTTTTCTTCCACACATTCCATCAATTTTTTTTTATTTTTTTTTATAATAAAATTACTAAAATCTGATATTTTTTTATCTAACAATCATGCTTGTAACTTATTAATGTTAATTCTCTACTTTTTAAACCTTAATAATTACCGAAGGAATACACCTTCTATTTTTAAATAAAATTTGTTATGGAAAAAATAATAATTGTGCGTGTAGAGTTAAGGGTAGCTCGATTTACATTTTACACTTTTGTTTAACAAAAAAAAAAAAAATTAACTTGTACCTTGTCAAAAAAATATAAAATTAACTTGTATAGTTACGTTATAATTGTTAATTCCTGTTACCTGTGGTGAATCTTGCAATGTGTTAATTCCTGTTGCCTGTTGTGAATATCTTTGTGCTTGGAGCAATGTGTAGTTGTCCAAAAATAGAGTGCGACCATTGTGATTGTGAGAGAAGTTTGTAGAACCATAACAATCAAAGCATAGCGTGTAAGATGTCTTAGGGTTCTTGTAGCACTCCACACATGAGAAAAATATTCCTGGTATGAAATTCCCACAGAAATCGCAAAATGGCCTTCCACTTTTGATGATGTAGTATAGAGTCATTACCTCCCAGAAATCGAGAGCTCCATTCCCATCCCTGTCTAGCTCCTTGAAAAAGTGAGGATGACACATCTGGTGATAGCCTTGCTCTTTCATGAATTCCAGGAACTCTGATAGATCTATCTGGCCATTACGATCCCTGTCCATGGAATCGAAGAATTTGCGTGCTAACTTCTGGACTTTTTTGGAGCTAGCTCGATAATAAACTTCAGTAATTTTGAGCAACTCTTTCATCGCTTTTTGTTAGTTCAGCATCAGTTTAGGTGGTACGTACGGAAACAAAATTTGAGTGAAAATGTTATTTTGGACAAAAAAAATTCAGCATAAATATTAATTTTAGTTAAAAAATTAGTTTAATTAGGACAAAAAAAAAATAGTATAATGAGATGCACTGTATTGTATATAAGTATGACAAAAATATAAAGAATATGGACCTTCTATGCAATTAAAATCTCGTTTAATTATAAATGAAAAAAATATATGTTTTTTTATATATATTTTGCCTACAAATTTTCTTAAAATTTCTATATGGTTGTGTGAAGTTGCCAAATTGATCAGCAAATTATAAGTAACCTTGTTTGAAAATAAATATTGTGATTGTGAAGTTTGGTCCTCTAAATTAATCCTCCTGGAGGTAGTTTTTAGACGACGACGACGACGATTATTATTATTATTATTATTATTATTATTATTATTATTATTATTATTATTATTATTATTATTTTATCTAACACCTGGAATTGGGCCATATATATTACATTAATGAGTAATCTTTACATTTTAGTTGATTATAATGAATAGAATGATGGTAATGGTAGGAAGCATAACTATATTGGGCATTTGCAAAAATACCTACATCATTTTTAAAAAACTTAAAAATACTTCTTTTTTTTTACTGAAAAAATACGTTTTTTATTATAAGTATCAAATTATGATACTTTTAAAGTATCACAACATGATACTTATGATACTTTCAAATCTTTTAGTATCATAACTTGAAACTTTATCAAGTGTTTATGATACTTATCACAAACAATATTTTTCAATTTTTTTTTATAGTTGCACTGTATTTTTCACTTTAGTGTTTCTTTCATAGTGTGCAATGCTAACTATATTATGTTGGAATGGATTGTTTTGTCCGCCTTTTCTTGGACTTGTCCAGATCTGGTATGCTTGTGCAGATCTTTATGAATTCTAGCACTATCTGAATATTGTTTGATGGTTTTAATTTTGTTTCATGTTTTACATTTAATTAGATAATTTGTTTTATTTTATTTTATTTTATTATATTCATTTTAGGGTTTTGTTTCTTTTCTTGCTTTCATTAGATGCTATAGTTTTTAAAGATTCACTTTTATATCCATCTAGTTGTTGGAAATTTTGTTGTCAAACATCATTTTGAGATGGATTAAGCCCATGTTTGATGCAAGATATTTTTTATAAATTTTCCCCCAAATTCATTTTTAACCACACATTTCCGTGGGATCTACCATTTTTACACTTTTCAATCATTTGTCAACCACACATATCCCAAAGATATTAAAGTTTCCAAAAATTACCTACACCAATTAGATACTTAAATTGAAATATTGTTATAAAAAAAAAACAAAAAAAAAAAGCAAGGAGAAAAGAAAAGCAGCGAGGAAGAAGGAAAAAAAAGAGAGAAGAAAAAGAAGGCGGGCGCGAGCATTGGTGAATGATGTTTTGTTAGCGTTGAGTGTTTTGATGGAGTGCACATTAGTAGAGAATGATATTCGTTTACCACGGTGACGATAACAAAGGTAGAGAATTTAAAGAGACCATCAGGAGTGGAGGGAGAAACTGTATTGTGTTAAATTAAAAGAAAATAATACGAGTGGAGGTATTGCATACATTGTTCTTTCTAGGTTGTTAAGGAGGAGTTGTGAGATTAGAGAAAATATTGTAGAAAGTGAGTTATTTGTTTTGGATAAGTTGTAAGAATAGCTTTATCTGAGCCCCCCATCACTAATTAAAAGATAAGACTTAGCCCCGTCTTTCTCCCATCACCAAGAAATGGGGTAGGACTTAGCTTTTCCAAAGCTCCCATAACCAATGTAAAAATAAGACTTAGAATCGCCTAACCACCTTTCACTAATGATATGAATAAGACTTAGCCTTGTCTAAGTTCCCATTGCAAGTAAAAGGAATAAGACTTAGTCTAGCCTAAGTGTCTATCACAAATGAAAGGGATAAATCTCTCAAAACCTTTGGATTTGCCTATTATCCTTGTCTTAGACCTTGCCAAAAAAATAAGTTTAACTCTGCCGAGTGTGTTTTCCTAGGTTTTAGCAGCTCAAACAAAAGATACAAATGCCTAAGTCACACAAGTAGAATGTATATTTCTAAACATGTTGTGCTCAATGAAATAAAATTTCCTTCTGAAATCGGTTTCCTCAATAAACATTCCAAGATCATTATTTATTTTTAAGTCCAAATTTTGATTTATTTTATATCCAGACTTTTAAGCCCAACTTCTAATCTTGTTGTTTATTGTCATATCCCAATTTAACCAAATTCAAACTTTCTTGGCCCAATTATAGAGCCCAACCTATTTGTCAGCACCCTCACTTCACAATTTTTACCTTCTATACAAACTTAGATTACCCCATGATCACTCTTCAATCCCTCAATCAACCTCAATTCCCTTGCAGATGCCCACAATTCTGGTTTAAACCAAAATATGCCATAACTTACCAAAGTTTGAGTCAATACCCAGCATATAATTCATCAGCAAATCCTCCCCAAAACCCCCCTCCAATTTCCACACGTTTTCCCCAATAACATACCTATATCCCATAATCAAATCCTACCTCACTCAATCATCAACAATCATGCATTTACCAAATTGAAGCACAACTTACACATTAATAATTTCCCATTCACCTGCATCATTCACATGACCACACAGACAAATCTCGAAAACCTCCAAGCACACGGTGAGTATCTTCTCCCCAACCAATATCACTGCAATACCACCCGCCACCATCGAGCCACCGAACCATGACCACCCTCCACTGTCCAACTCCACAATCTGCACAACGAACTGAGCCACTCCAATTTCACACAATCACCCCTGCCCACGGCCAAAATCCGAACTCCATCACCACGCTGCCAAATGGAGTTTCTCAACCACAGATTTCAAAAATCCCACAATCTTAACCCCACGCTCTCGGCCAACACCAAACCAATCCCACAACCACCACACAAACACCCACCCTCGACTCCACTTTCCCATTTCAAAAATCAATGCCAAACAGCCAAGAAAACCCAAAATAGAAAGTAACCCAAGACTTACCTCGACCCTCGATCACTTTCGACCATACGTATTGCCGAACCCGAACCCTTATCTTGTTCCGCCACCCCCACCTCCTTTCTGTCGTCTCCACTACGTGACGATGGCAGCACCGTCGGAAAACCACCTAAAACGGGCGTCGGCAGCCCCCGAACAAAGAGGGCATAAGACCTCCGATCGCCCCCTCTCTCTCTCTCTCTCGATCGGGTTTCATAGAGAAATGAGGGATTTGTTATTTTAATTGTTTTAATTTTTGTAAATTATCCCTCAAGTCCCTTTTGTTTTGAAGTGTTTTAATTCAGTCCTCCTTGTTTTCAAATCTTTATCGAAGCCCAAGTTTTGACAAGTAATTATTTCAGTCCTTTAAATTTAAACATTTTAATTCAGTTACCAAGATTTCGGTATTTAAACATTCAACCCATTATTTTCGAAAAAGTCTATTTCAGCCTCTAAACTTTATAAATTCCAACTTTCATTCAAATTCCAATTTAGTCCCAAATCTTTACACCTTACCGTTTTAGACCAAGCCTCACACTTTTAAATTCCCAAAACTTTATTTTATCCCTTTAATCTTTAAATTTCAAAAGTACTAAATTAGTTTAATTTTCTTTTGATTAGACGAAACGTTTAGAGATATAAAGGATTGACGAGACATTTCCGCTCTATTTTCAAACTCGTGATTTGAGGTAGACTCTCCCCCACTAATTAGTTTAAATTATAATTACATGTCTTATGTGAATTTACGTGATTTATATCCTTTGATGAATGAGAGGAGACGAGGATATCTCTTATGAGATAAAATGAGAAATGATTTTGTTATGCATAACTTATATGCTTTAATGTAGAGACGAGACTATCCACACCCTATGATTTTTAAAGAGTCTTTGATTTTATTAAAAGAGCCTATAATTATGATGATGATGTCACTGTATGATTTCATATGTGTTAAATTTTTCTGTAAATTAATTATTGGTAATGAGTCTACTTTGAGTATTTTTTTCGAAATGCTCATTCCATTTTTAACAGCTTTTGCAGATCTTGGAGATGGCGGCGAATGAAAGAGCAGCGTTGGAAAATTTAATAATGATGCTAAATTTTAGTCAAGTTTTATGAATGTTACCGGTTCAATTATTTGTCGTTACTTTCATTTGAACAATTGAGATTTAAGTTCTATAAATTGTTCTATATTTCAATTGATTAAGTTTCCGCTAAAGTTTTCAAATAATAAATGTGATGATTTGAATTAAATTTATTTTCCGCAATAAAATTAGCTTTAAAGGACGAAGTGGCGTCCCGAGTTTTACGAAACTCGGGGCGTCACAGAGGCCAATGTGGCCCTAAAGAAGTACGTACCTTAGCCAAGCTCTTATGTTGTCCATGACAGTATTGAAGATCTACTTGTCTATCTCGACATATAACACTAGCAATGTACTGTCAAAACTGAAGGTCACAGTAGTTTCAATTCACTCTATGCACAGGATGTCGATACAAGATACACATACACGGATATAAAAAAGAAGGCTCTTACATTGTTCACTGCTTCTCAAAAATTGAAGTGCTATTTCCAAGCTCATACCATTGAAATATTGAGAAATTACCCATTGAGGTAGGAAGGTTCTGCAAAAGCCCGCTAATTACTCACCCAAATCGACATCTAGTTCTGTCAAATCATGCTAAAATGCCTTTGTAGACTTAAGTTTAGCGAGGAACGTATAAAACCCATGGATCGAGTAAATGTTACAGAAACTACCATTTTAGATCATCAATCAACCAGGTCATGAGCACTAATAACTTTACTAAGTCCAGAAGAATATCACCTGAATTATGCCCTAAAGTACGGCTTCTAGGCATTGAACAATGTGGTAAAATATGATGTAGTGGTAGTCGGGCTTAAACTGGCAAAAGAGACGCAACTAAAAGAGATACAGGTTAACAACCACTTGGAGCTTGTTGTGAATCAGGTAAATGGAAGCTTACTACTCGAGACTAGAGTATGGCTTCTTATCTGAAGCATGACATCGACTTATTTCCAAACGAGCGCAAAAGGATTTTTTTATCTAAGAAAGCAAAGCACCACATTTTAATTATAAGATATGTTCATAACCTTTAGAAGGATTTATCCAATGTAGATTTTGAAAGGCATTTAAACACCTTTTTTTAAAGGACTTTTGATAATAGATTTCATTGGATTTTATAGACTTTTATGAATTTGTATAAACTTTCAAAAACTTTTACGGACTTTTATATACTTTCACAGACCTCAAAATTTTTTTTATAGAATTTTATTTTTTCAATTTAAAAATTTGAATATTAATAGATTAATTTTCCTATGCCTTGAATATTAATTGTCAATAATAACTATATGTCATGTGAATCAAAAAAATGCAGCTTGACAGATAAATATTTTTAAAACAGAGAAACATTTGTGATAAAAATGGGAAAAAATAAAATCATAATCGATATCGACTTAAATAAAATTGTAATATTTTCATAAAAAATTAATATACAAACCTTTATAAATTTCGATTGACTTTTAATTAAAAATTTTGAATATACAAATCTTTCTGAAGAAAATTCTAGAATCAATTTGCTTAGTTATTATTTTTTTTAATACAATTTAATTTTAATTTTCTTTAAAACTTTATAAATTTTTAGTTGAATCTATTTTCATTTGACGACCTTTTTTAAAGGACTTTTTGTAATGGATTTCATTGGACTTTATTGACTTTTATGGATTTATATAAACATTCAAAGACTTTTGCAGACTTTCAAAGACTTTCATAAACTTTCAAAAAAACTTAAAGAATTTTATTTTTTCAATTTAAAAACTTGAATATTAATAGATTAATTTCCTATGCCTGGAATATTAATTGTCAATAATAACTATATGTCATGTGAATCAAAAAAATGCAGCTCGAGAGATAAATATTTTTAAAAAAGAGAAACATTTGTGATAAAATGGGGAAAAAATAATATCATAATCGATATCGACTTAAATAAAATTGTACTATTTTCATAAAAAAAAATTAATATACAAACTTTTATAGATTTCGATTGACTTTTAATTAAGCATTTTGAATATACAAATCATTCTGAAGAAAATTCTAGAATCACTTTGCTTAATTATTATTTATTTTAATACAATTTAATATTAATTTTCTTTAAAATTTTATAAATTTAGTTGAATCTATTTTCATTTAAATACCTTTTTAAAGGACTTTTTGCAATGGATTTCATTGGACTCTATTGACTTTTATGGTTTTGTATAAACTTTCAAAAAATTTTACAGAATTTTATTTTTTCAATATAAAACTTGAATATTAATAGATTAATTTTCCTATGCTTACAGAATTTTATCTTCTCAATTTAAAAACTTGAATATGTATTAATAGATTAATTTTCCTATGCCTTGAATATTAATTGTCAATAATAATTATATGTCAAGTGAATCAAAAAAATACAGCTTGAGAGATAAATATTTTTATAACAAAGAAACATTTGTGATAAAAATGGGGAAAAAATAAAATCATAATCGATATCGACTTAAATAAAACTGTACTATTTTCATAAAAAAATTTAATATACAAACTTTTATAGTTTTCGATTTACTTTTAATTAAAAATTTTGAATATACAAATCTTTCTGAAGAAAATTCTAGAATCACTTTACTTAATTATTTTTTGTTTTAATACAATTTAATATTAATTTTCTTTAAAATTTTATAAAACTTTAGTTGAATCTATTTTCATTTAAAGACCTTTTTTAAAGGACTTTTTGTAATAGATTTCATTGGACTTTATTGACTTTTATGAATTTGTATAAGCTTTCAAAGACTTTTGCAGACTTTTATTTAAAGGACTTTTATAGACTTTCAAAGGCTTTAATAGACTTTCAAAAAAAATTACAGAATTTTTTTTTTCTTCATTTTGATTCACAATATATTCTCATTATATTGTATATTACATACTATTTTTTACTGATTTTATACTTTTGAATATCTTCTGTTTTTTCTTTGAATATCTTGTGATAATAATTGTTTGGTGTCTTGACTCCAAATTATTTATGTTCAATTCATCTTGTCTATCTTTAAAGTTTCTAATAATTATTTTTTAAAAAATATCTGCTTTCCATAAATTTGAAGTAGATTTGCAAACTGTTGTGGTAGTCTCTGGCCTAGAAAATGAGGATTGTACTTCTCCAGCAGAGATATGCTAGTGCTTTAACCTAAACTTGGGCTGTAGAAATCAGTCCTTATAGAAGAGTTGAATTGGATGAAATTGCTTGGAGTTCTATTTTCTTGCAGTTGTCTGATAGTATAATAAGAAAGGTGAGTGAAACAACAACAACTGCTGCTACACTGTGGACTAAACTTGAAAGTCTATACTTGACTGTGTCCATGCCTAATAAGTGTTGTCTGTTGAGACTCTTTTATAACTTTAGGTTTGATAATTCCTTAAGTCTAGAGGATAACATAAATTTGCAAAACTTATACAAGACCTTGACTCTTGTGATGAAAATATTTCTAATGATCAACAAGTTATTACTCTTTTAAATTCTCTTGGTGATAATTATCAAGACCTAAGGACTGCCCTTGAATGTGGTAGAGATAGTATCATTGTTGATGGTATCATAAGTGCACTTAGAAATAAAGAATTGGAATTGAATTCGAACTTAAAGATTCTAAATCTGGAATAGGTTTGTTCATAAAGGATAAAGGACACTTCAAGAATAATAATATTGATACCTTTAAGTTAAGAGAAAAAGATATGACGGAATGGAAGGGTAAGGACAAAGTAAAGCCTAAGAATAAAACTAGAGAATGTTTTTACTACAAGAAACCTGGACACTTAATCAAAAATTGTTTTAAAAGGATTAAGGATATGAAAGAGACGTCTAATACTAATCATGCTACCATGATAGAAACAAATAAAACCAATAATGATGATAATGGTTTAGTGTTTGCAGTTGCTTCTGATCATACCACTAGTGAATGGATTATTGACTCTGGCTGCTCTTTTCATGTGTCCAAACTTAAATTGGTTTACTGATTTCTCTCCGTTGAAGAAGGTGAAGTCCATCTTGGAAATGACTTGTCTTGTGATATTAAAGGAATTGGTAATGGTTATGTTAATCTTATGCTAAATAAGAATGATATGCTTAATCTAAAACGTGTTAGATATATACCTGACCTTAGGAGAAATTTGATTTCTATTGGTGAATTGAATTATTTGTATGATATTCTATTCTCTAAAGGATCCTGCAGGATATTGTAGGATTCAAAAATTTTATTTGATGTGCCTAAATTGAATGGACTATATTTGTTTAAAGCCTCTCCGGTTGTTAGATGTACTATTGCACCTGCAGTTGATGATTGTGATAAAACTATGATGTGGCATAAAATGCTTGGCCATATAAACATGAAAGGTTTACAGTTTCTACATAATTCTATTTGATGTTCCTAAATTGAATGGACTATATTTGTTTAAAGCCTCTCCAGTTGTTAGATGTACTGTTGCACCTGTAGTTGATGATTGTGATAAAACTGTGAAGTGGCACAAAGGGCTTGGCCATATAAACATGAAAGGTTTACAGTTTCTACATAATTCTAGTGCTTTCGGTATGGAGTCTATCAAACATATTGATTTTTGTGAAGAATGTGTTGGGAAAACAAAGTAAATCTTCTTTTGGTAAAGATATTCACAAATCTGAATCAATTCTTGATTAATTGCATCCAGATCTATGGGGACCTTATTTAGTTTGTACTCTTAGTGGTTTTAAGTACTATCTTCTGATTGTTGGTTATTTTTCTAGAAAAACCTAGATTGTTTTATTGAAAACAAAATTTGAAACTTTTTTGTCAGTTTAAACAATGGAAAGTTTTGATTGAAAACCAAACAAAAAAAAGGATTAAAGTACTCTGGACACATAATGGTTTTAAGTTCTGTAATCTGGAGTTTGATAATCTTTGTAAATACTATTGCATTCTTAGACACATAACAACCACTTATACTTCTCAACAAAATGGAGTGACTATCTGGAGTTTGATAATCTTTGTAAATACTATTGCATTCTTAGACACATAACAACCACTTATACTTCTCAACAAAATGGAGTGACTAAAAGAATGAATAGAACTATTTTGAATAAAGATGTATGCTTATTAGTTATGGTTTCCTAAAGTTGTTTTGGAGAGAAGCTGTCAAGACTGCCACATATCTTATAAATAGAAGTCCTTCAAGTGTTTTAAATTTCAAAACTCCTAAAACGGTCTGGTCTAGTCTGGTCAACCAGCAAATTATTATCACCTTATGATCTTTTGTTGTGCAGCTTATGCACACTTAAGTGAAAGAAAACTTGAACCTAGGTCTCAAAGATGTGTTTTTCTTGGGTATGGTGAAGGAACCAAGGGTTACACATTTTGGGTTATTGATATAAAAGGTCTTAAAATCATAATAAGTAGAAATGTTGTTTTTAATGAAAGTATTATATCATGTTTGCAAAAATATTTTAACAAAACTGTGTTGACTAAGAGAGAGAAAGTTTTTCTAAACTACAAACTGATTTTGATGAACCATATGATACTCTAATTGAGGGGGAGAATCCACCTAATTTAGATGCACATACAGATGTTGAAACTGTTCCTCAACTTGAAACCTTAGATGAGGAAGAACCTTTTATAGATATTACACAAAATCCTTTGACTGATTATATGCTTACTAGAGATAGAGATAGGGGGAGAGAGATTCCTTCTACTAGATTTAATCGTTGTTTTGTGACTTTTCAGTACTTTTCAAAAGTGCCTGAATGTTGAACCTGATTCTTTTGGTGAAGCTATTAAATGTTTTGATTCAAAAAAATTTAAATGCAGTGAAAGATGAAATGTCATCTTTATATAAAAATGATACTTGGATTCTTGTTCCTAAACCCACAAACAAAAATATGATTGAATGCAAATGGATTTATAAAATCAAAGATGGTAATTCAAATGGTTTAAGAAAAAGATTTAAAGTTAGGCTTGTTGCAAAAGGTTTTTCTCAAAAAGAAGGAATTGGCTATAATTAAGTTTTCTCCCCTGTAGCTAAGTATACTTCTATTGGAATATTTCTTGCTTTAGTTACTCAGTTTGATTACTAACTTGATCAACTAAGGCTGCGTTTGATTCGTGGTATTTTCCATGGAAAATATGATTTTCCACGTGATTTTCCAACTTTGCGCTGTTTGGTTGCTTAAGTTTTCCATGCAATTCATTTTTCCACTTGCCTCGAAATCCGGTATTTTCCTTGTTTTGGATGAATTCGTTTTCCCATGGGGGGAGGAGGTTTTATTTTCCATGGAAAATCTTATACCATTTTTGTTACGTTTGATCATTTTTGTTGTTGTTAATTGATTTATTTTTTTTCCAAAAATTAACATTATTATTAATAAGTACAAACTTGTTAAAAAATGAAAATAAAAAATAAAAAATATTATAATAGCTAAATTTTACTTTATTTTCCATGGAAAATAATGTCAATCAAACAACAAAAGTTGAAAAATTCTCCACTTTTTCTACCTAGAAAATTAAACCAATCAAACACATTAAACTTTCAATTCCCAGGAATTTAATTCCCTAGAATTCAATTCCCTGTAATTCATTTTCTTTCAACTCAAATTCCACACTCGCTATCAAATGCAGCCTAAATGTCAAAACTGCCTTGTTGCATTGAGAATTAAATGAAACTATTTAGATACATCAGCCTAAAGGTTTTATGTGAAATCCAAGTCTGATCATGTTTGCTTGTTAAAAAAATCTTTGTATGGGCTTAAACAAGCCTTAAGGAAATGGTATAAAAAAATTGATACCTTTATCCAAAATCTTGGTTTTCATAAAAAAGTTTTGACTCATGTTTGTTTTTTAAAGGCTCTGGTGGCCTTGATTCTGTTTACTTGCTATTGTACATTGATGAAGCATGTCATGATTAAAGGGAAATTGTTTCTGTTAAAAGGAAATTAAGTGCTGATTTTGAAATAAAAGATTTAGGTAATGCTAGGAAAATTCTTTGTGTGAAAATAAAAAGAAATAGAAAAGATTGCTCTTTATTTCTTAAACAAACATTTTACATTGAAAAAGTTTTAGAAAATTTTTCTATGTCTAGTGCAAAACTTGTTTCCTTGCTACTTGTAAATCATTTCAAATTGTCATCAACATTATCTCCTAACAGTGAAGTTAAGTTGAGTAGAATGTCTAATGTGCCTTATTCAAATGCTATTAGTTCTATTAAGTACACGATGGTTTGTACAAGGCCTCATCTAGCTCTTAGTATAAGTGTTTTAAGTAGATTTATAGCAAATCCTAGTGAAACACATTGGACTGTTGTGAAATGGTTACTGAAATATCTTTGTGGGTCTTCTAAACTTGGTCTGAAATTCAGACAGTGTGGTGAAGGTGTAATTCTAAAAGACTATTGTGATTCTGACTTTGCTGGTGATTTAGATAAAAGAAGGCATGCATCATCTTATAATTTTACTCTTTGTAATATCTTTATTAGCTGGAAATCACAATTGCAAAAACTTGTTGCACTATCTTACACTGAAGCTGAGTATGTTTCTACCAGTGATGCTGTTAAAGATGGTGTTTGGATTAAATGGTTGTTAAATGAAATGAGATTTGTGAAAAATGAACTCATCTTATATACTAACAACCAAAGTGTCATACATTTGGGCAGAAATCATGTGCATCATGATAGAACTAAGCAAGTTGACATAAAATTTCATTTGCGCGTGATATGGTTGAAAAAGACATTGTTAACTTGGAGAATGTTCCTACTCAGTTTAATCCTTTAGATATTGGAACAAAAATCTTACCTTTGAGTAAATTTAGGAGTGGTTTAACTATCTTAAATGTTACAAATGAATAATTTTCTGTAGGGGTTGAAATTGAATCTGGGGATAAGTTAGATTAATTTTCTGTTGCATTATTGAATAACTTGTATCTTCTATTTTTGTATGCAGGTATTTTTTAGCCAATGATACTATATGTAAACTGTCTCAAGAGCTTAATTGAACAAAATCTTGGCAACGTGGAGATTGTGAAAACGTAAGCCAAAACTTTGAAGTTAAAAGCGTATTTCTACTTTGTGCAATTTTAACTCTATCCTTCCATCTCTGTCATCCACTTGTTGAGATCTTAACGATTTTATTCCCTGGCTAAATATATGACATGGAGCATCTTCTAGAGTTAGAGTTTTCATTCTGGATTCTTCTTTTGCTACCGTTCGACTTCTTCGTTGTTCTTTCTCTCTTACCTAAGGGTGCCTTCTTCCATTTCTCTGTTCTTTCAGTTTCTCTATAGTGAGAAGTGGATGGTAAATAGTGTATATTACTTTATTCTAGAAGAGTGTTGTGTAATGATTTGGTTAAAGTTGAGAGGCTTTGATCTTTGAACGACTGTAATATTGTGACTTTTGTTGATCTTGTTCAATAAAGTTCTTGAGCCTTTAATCCACTAATAGTGGAGGATCAACGGGGTATGTACGCGTTTGATCTGATCGCCGAACCTCCGGAACCATTAGGGTGAAAATCTTATGTTCTTGTGGTTTATTGTTTCGATATTTTGTTGGGTTTTGCAATTATGCTGGTAAAAAACTCTATAGTTACTCCTAGATGATAATGATCAATGATGAGTAGCGTATTATGATGAAAAGTGATTTTTGCACTAATCCCATTGAATGAACCTCCTAGATAAAATTAGTGTTCAGAATAAAATTGGTTCTAATTAAGTGCCGAGCAGACCCATGCCACTGGCTCAACAAACCTAGCCTAGGTTGGTAGAGCTTGAACAAATAGTAAGCCTAATTGACAAACATCTAAAGACCTCGCCAACCAATCGAGCTTAACAAACATTTTCCCATGACTAATGCCAGTTGAGCTCGGCCCAATGTCTTGATCGAGTTCAATGAGCGATAAAATAATACTTGGCATCGACCTGAACCTCGCCTCTAAGTCACCTTTTTCAACCCATCGATGGTAGACATAACCGCTGGCTAGCCACCATAAGTAGATTGTCTAAATCCAACAAGTCATGATACTTAATCGATTCACTAATTGGTAATCTAGACAGTAATCGATGGGCCCTGAACCGCCTTGCTCAAATTGTTTTTAGCTAATCCGAATCCGTTCGGCGATCCGCCAATTTTCGATCCATCAGGAATTTTTTTTTTAAATATAATTTAAATTAAATTTTAAAAAAATAAAAAATAAAATTATTTTTTTATTAAATTTTTTTAATTGGAATGGGATAGATCGGGGCCGATCCGCTAATCTGTCCCGTCCCGTCCCGCCCCACCCCGATCCGAGGATTGATGGGGGCGGATCCGATTTTTTTCGCCATCTCTACTAGACGGTCCCTTGGAAAAATCTCCACAAATGGCCTTCTGAGAGTATTAATTCTCACACCGGAGGACGAATAAATATTAGAGCAACAGGAAACCTGCCATGAGAAGAATCTTTCTATAGCATGAAACCATTTCCTAGGGGTCAATTTTTTTGGCACGGAATCATGTCCAGGAAAAAACTTTGGAGAAGTCAGAGAAGGACTTGGCTGCAGTGATAGGGTTCGACCCGTGAAAGAAGTGATTTAACCATACGACATGAGTTCACTTGGGGACCAAACTGTTCTGAAAATCTTTTTGAAGAGTTTCAAAGTTGGAAGGTTTCCGAAACTCAAAAGCTATATATACTTGTGAAAAGTTTTCATGCAATATGCATCATAAATATCACTTGTGCAATGTAATAATTAATTATTGCGTTTGAATTTGTTTAGAAATAGAAGGAACTTACCTTCCCTGGAGTCTCTTTCTCTTCTGTCAAACGATTTCTGAACATTTGAAGTAGAGCAAGGTGATCCAAAAAATTGGTTGATGAGTGCTCGTGTCTGAATTTCCCTTCTCGATAACAATCGCAACATAGGTCATATGTGTTGGGGGAATTTCCTAGACACAGAAGGCAAGAAAAGTGCGGTCCAGCTTGAATATAACCGCAACCCTTACAAAAGGGGATATAACCCATCTTGTTCGTAGAGTAGTAAAGAGTCAAAACTTCATCAAAATCTAGTTTTCCATCACCCTTTACGTCCAGTTTTTTGAAAAATCCGTCCATTGAATACCCTGGTAACGGTATTGAATCCTTGAACTCAAGGTGATTTACAAACTCAAGGGAATTTACTTTTCCATCCCCATCTTTATCCATTCCTTTAAAGAATTCTTGTACCGAGACCCTTTCCTCTTCACTTGCTCTTCCATAGTATGCTGTGGCTAGCATTTTTAACCCTACCATCTCTTCCTGTTAGTTTCCGATTGTTAATAACTATGTAGTGAATAAACTCTTGAGTTGTAAAAAATTAAAGAAAACTTTACCTCTATGAATTATAAACAGAATAACCCTGTTTATAGTTACAGAAATTAATACTCCATTATTTTAGTTACAGACTAATTAATATAAAAATAATCTCAGGCAAATTGTCAGACCATACATTTCAATTATCAACCACTCACTTCTATTTATTTTTAAATTAAACTACCAATCAATATGCATTTGACGTCTCAATGTGATCAAAGTTTTTAATAAAATACCTTGTTCCGAGTATGTTCTCGGTTCTTCATAAGGAACCTAAACATCGTAAGCAGAGAAATGAGAATTGTGGTCCAAAAATTTTGCTGATGAATGATGAATAACAGTTCCCTTATGATAAATCCTAGAATATGGCTTTGAACTTTCAAACTATTTCTATATCTTGTAGGTTCCATGCATGGCCGGACCTGCCTAGAGGCAGGTGAAGCCATTGCTTCAGGGTCCACTGGCTCATGTTATTTTTGAGCCTTTTTTTTTTCAGCCCAGACCCATAAAATTGGGATTTGTTTGAATATAAAACTTTAAGGTATATGGAATGTAATATTTTGTTGGTCGTTTTATATTAGTTAATATTTTTGAACTTTTTATTTTTTTGCAATTTTATGGTGAATTTGTATAGTTTGTTTTATATGAATATGAATTTAATCTTTATTTTCAGTTTTTTCCTTAAAAAAAAAATTTCGGGGGCAACCCCCGTCAAGCCCAGGGCCTATATCTCGTAGAACTACTGTTTGTTTCAGGTCTACAAAGTCACAGGTACGGCTCTGGTTCCATGATCCTCCCGTTGGATGTTTTTGGTTTGTAATATTTCTCAATTTTTTGAAGGGATAACTGATAAAAATGAGACAGACTTGGATTTTTTTTCCAGTCAATTACTCTTTGCTTGAAACGCGTATTACAAATGGCACTGAAACAGACAAAGATTTATTTACATAGGTAGGAAGCACCATTTGTCAAATTATTTCCTAGTACTGTCCAAATATATTTTCTCAGATTTTATTGTTAGAGCGTTTTATTTTTCACCCTGTTATTTAAACTTTGTGATACATGACATATGAAATACTCACTATCTACGCGAAGGCCACATTTATTCACGTATCTATCGTAAAGCAACATAATCAAAACTACATGATTAGTGTCCTTGACAATATAGTCCAATGTTTAGAAAATCGAACCAGACCGGCAAGTTCCGAAAAACTAGTCCAGTTGACCTCAAAAACCGGTCGATTCAACTGGGAAACCCAGGTTTTAAAACCCGATTTTCATTTTTTTTTTTTTGCTTTTCTCTAGTTGTTTTAAGCTACTTTTGTGTATAATTTTATCTTCTAAATGAGTAAATATTAGTTTATTTGTAAAATAACATGTTTTTTAGAAAATTTTGCTATTTTTAGAATAATTTTTTATGTTTTAATTGAAACCGGTTCTACCCGTTTGACGTTTTGACCTTTGACCCGTTACCTTTTCCAGTTTGAACCGATTTCCAATTTTCTAAACACTGCAATATACTGCTGAGGGTATGGCGGGAACATATACATTTGAAAATGACACATCTAACACTACAAGAATTTTACAATCCGCATACAAATTGGTTTTGTAGGGAAAGATTCTTATTTATGGGGAAAAAAAATTTGAGACAAAAAATATTTGAATGGCCATTTGTAGTGCAAACATCGTAGGGAAATGTATTATACGACAAGAATTGGAATTTCATGGGCTAAAATCCCTCCCTACAAACCTTTTGGATACAAATGTAATTTGTCGCCTAACATATTTCCCAACAAAATTATTCTTCTTCTAAAGTTAATTTTACCTACAACATAGGTTTCGTGGGTTCAAAATAAAAATTGAATCGTACCTTTCCCTACAAAAATATTTTGTGTCGAAAAAAATTTGTAAGCTTAATCATACATTTTCCTACTATTTTATTATTATTATTTTTTTTTTTGTGGGGAAGCATATTTGTGAGTAAAATATATTATTTATCCCAACAATAATATAATTTGTATGAAGAAATTAAATCCTTTTAAATTTTTATTTATATATCATATAATTTTTGTTAACCTTATTGAAAATAAAATAAAGATGCAAAAAGACAATAAATTAAACTAATTAGGCATTTAATTAGTATTAATCAATATTTGAACATGAAATAATAATATTCCAAATTATAAATAAAAATCATCCAAAATTGCAAACGTTCTTTCTAACTTCCTATATCTAACAAAATAAATAAATCATCATCACAAATTAAATATGTTATTCATTCAAAGTTACAAAAGGAGAGAATCATGATTGTAGTAATTACAATAGACGTTATATATTCTTGGAGTGAGCACAAATTTCAATTGAGACTTGAAAGTAACTCATATGCTATCTAATGAATGGCGAATGATTGCTACCTTATGCAGTTCACCCTAGGATGCATCGTCAAAAAATCACCAATCTCAGAGCCTTCCCAGTGATACAGCTGATAAGTCCTTTGGGGAAACCAGCTAAGTGAAAGCAATGTACCATATGCAGGCAAGCCACTGCACCCTGTCAGACAATGGTTTTGTGCAACTTTTACCATATCCATTACTTTGTTCACCTCCTCGTGAAGCTGGATTATACCATGATCATAAACAAGAAAATAATTACTTCTCCCTAGTCAATTGAAATTAAGATTCTTTTCTATGATCTGCATGAAAACAAAAACTGCACCAACAAATATGCCATCGAATTAATTAGCCCTTTTCCCTGATGAATAATGACACTAAAAGATGTCACACATCTTAAGAATTCAGTCACTTCAATTAAATTCAAGAACTTCAAAAATTTTAAACATGACGAAGAAAAACATGGATAGTTTACTTTTTCCATAGAGCAATACCAATTAATATTAGTATCACTAAGTTTTCATTCCTCCCAAAAGAAAAGGCAACTCGGTTTGAAAAATAATGATGAAACTTCCTTTTGAGATTCCACTTTAACTTCGGTTTAATTTATACCTTATACTAATCAAAGTCAAGACAAATAAACAAGGGAGAATTATCAGATTTCCCAAAAATAAGCAAAGAAACATCAATATACACGAAACATCTAAGGGTCCGTTTGATAGCACGGAATTGGGGTGGAAAGGAATTCGTTTCCATTCAAATTTTCCTGCTTAGGTGTTTGGTTGGAAGATGGAATTCTAATTCCAATTGCTATTCCAAGGTACAATCATTTAAAGCTCAAAATCAACCAATACAATGGAAACTAAGGCCCCGTTCTCTTTATTGTTTTGAGTCCGTTTTGAGTTTTCGATTTTTGGAAATATCGAAAACGCGTTCACTTTGTCCATTTTCAGAAACGCGTTTTCCAAAACACCAAAAAAAATACAAAGGAAACTTAAAACGAGTTTATTACGTTTTGGATATTTTGTATTAAAAAGTCCAAAACGCGCGTTTTTTATTTTTTATTTTTTATTTTTTTTGTAAATGTGAGACACTTCCTTCACTTGAAGTTCTTATATTATTTTTCCATTATATATAGATCCATGTTAAGATTTTTATTTTTTTGTAATTTATTTATTTTTTATTATTATTATTTATTTTTTTTATTTTTTTAAATGTGAGACACTACTTTCACTTGAAGTTCTTATATTATTTTGTTATTATATATAGATCCATGTTTAGACTTTTTTTTTGTAAATTATTTTTATTTTTATTTTTTGTAAAAGTGAGATACTTTCTTCACTTGAAGTTCATATATTATTTTGTCATTATATATAGATCCATGTTAAGATTATTTTTTTTTTGTAATTTTTTTTTTTTATTTATTTTTTGTAAAAGTGAGACACTTCATTCACTTGAAGTTCTTATGTTATTTTGTCATTATATATAGATCCATGTTAAGATTTTTTTTTTTTGTAATTTTTTTTTTATTTTTTTATTTTTTATTTTGGTAAAAGTGAGACACTTCCTTCACTTGAAGTTCTTATGTTATTTTGTCATTATATAGATCCATGTTAAAAAAAAAAATTGTAATTTATTATTATTATTATTATTATTATTATTATTATTATTATTATTATTTTGTAAATGTGAGACTCTTCCTTCACTTGAAATTCTTATGTTATTTTGTCATTATATATAGATTCATGTTAAGATTTTGTTGATAGGGGGGTTAAATTTTTGTTTAGCTGAAACAATATTAATGATGAATTTATTGACATAGAGAACTAACTGATTTATTAACATTAAAATTAATTTAATTCAACAAATCAACCATTTTTTACATATAAAATATCACAAAATAAATATATCAAAAAATTACAAAGTAAACGCATTTTTAAGTTTTCTATTTTTGAAAATAGTTTTTCAGAATTATAAAGAGAAAATGTTTTCAGCAATCCCAAAACAAACAACCAAAATCCAAAATTCAAAACTCAAAATCCAAAATCGAAATACAAAGAGAACGGCTCCTAATTCTTTGGGGGGAGGTGGTTTTTGATTTTCTACTAAAATGGAATTAATTTCAATTCCTACCACTTCCTATCAAACGGACCTACTAATAAATTGTAATAACTTGGAGCTTGTATTGAACCTTTCTTGTGGTAGGATAATGAAAGGGAAGAATTTCCTAGAAGAAGACTTTTTCCACTCTCCATCATCGTAGTACTTGTACACATCTCCATAAATTATCTCAGCAAAAACTCTACTTCCAGCCATTGCTACTTCTCTAAAACTCCTCCCAAAAAAATAAATGATAAAAGCTTAATTTGTTTATGCATAAGCTAAAACAATAATAATCTTGCAGATTGATGCTGAACTACTAATACAAAATTCACCAAAAAATTCACAAAAGCAACCACATTTGAAAACCAAGACAAGACATCGACAAAAAATCCACCAAGACCTATGGTTGAAAAGAGAGCCCAACCGTCTATTTTATCATAGCGCTAGCTAGGTCCAGCTCTTTAGTAAACTACAAATGCTTGCACAAATCAGAAAAAAGGCAAAAGGGAAATAATCTCCGCGGTAAGCCAGTAACTATCTCTGTCTCATAATAAAAATTTCATTAAAATTCTAGTTGAGCAATTAGACCGCTAGAAATTTTAGGTAAACATCACTTTCGAAAAATAAATTAACTTATTTAAAAAAACCATAAATTTAAGAAATGGTTGGTTTACGTATTCAAGTAGGTCTTCATAACCCGTACAATCAAATTTATTGTTCATGAGTCTCTTTCTCTCCTCTGTTGTAGTTAGGCCCAATGTCCATTCCATTTGTATAAATTGTTGGATAAAATTCAATAATGTGGGGTCAAATATGTATAAAATAAAATGTGTAGTGTTATCTTAAGAATTTAGTCAATAAAGTGATCCACTAAAGATTATTCAGGACTAACGGGTATTAAGTGTCGTGAGATTAAAGTGTAGAGACGAATTCAATGTTTTAAATTGATGAGGGGCCAATTTAATAACATTGAAACACGATAACTGCCCTACAGCTATTTATACAGGACATGGTCCCCAATTGAGCGTGAATTTTCATAATTCTCTGCATCCCCATCAACAGAGAAGAAAACTAAGGAGAAAATCACGAATCATTTGGAAGACCATAACCCCGTTCGATCAAACAAAATAATGGATTCAGGTACGCTTCCGCTTCAGTTTCGATCTTGATAATTACAGCATGATGTTTATGGATTTTAGATGAACAATCATCTATATTAAAATTAATTAACATCAACAAGTGGTATCAGAGCCAACATCGTGTTGAATTATCTTATCAATTTTGTACGCATATATGTAAAACCTAATTGTATGTATATGCGCATAAGTCTGATTTCGAAACAATACACAGTGAGATTTCAAAAATTGAGAAATATACACACTGTAAGATCGAAAATTTTGGAAACATGTTTTAGTATTATGGATTCAGCCGTCGATTTCTCTGTGTATGAATGTATATATGCAAAAATCGTGGTTTAACAAATTGGAGTTTCAGCTTTTTGATTTTTTGTATATTTCGAATTGGGATTATTGTGTTGTGAATGGTTATGGATTAAGTTGGTGGGGACGCCGCACGTTGCGGGGTCGGATTTCAATGGTTGCGCGCGGCCTGCAGCGTCGCCGCGCGCGTTGGGTTGCGGTGGTACACCGCGTCGCTCGCAGCGACGCAATTTCTTGGCTGCAGCGCCGGTGATGGTGCTACAGGTGGTGGGCGGCGCCGGAAATGGCGCCGCGATCTTGGGGCTGTGCTGCGGCGGCTAGGGTTTCGCTGCAAACCCTAGCATTTTCAAATTTTTGGCCCAGGTACCTCACTTGGAAATTAGAAGTATGTAAGGGCTCCTTTGCAATTTTGGATATTTGTGTAAATTGCAACTTTGGTCCTCCCTCATTGTTTTAAAATAAAGTTTAAACCCTAAGTTTATAAAATCTTTTAAGTTGGACCTTCAAACTTCTGAATTTACAAAATTAAGCCCCTAAGGTTATAAATTATTAAAGTTGGGGTTATAAAAGTTTCTGATTTTATATTTTTGCCCCTTAAAGTTTGAAAATTTTCATTTTCAGTCCTTAAAGTTTCCTAATTAACTATTTTGGACCTCTAAAGTTTGAATTTCTTTCAAATTGGGACCTAAAGTTTGGAATTTCTCTAAATTGACCAATTAGGTTTTGGAAAAATTATAATTTAAGTCATTCAAGCTTAAAATTTCACATAATTGGCCACCTAAGGTTTAAGAATATTGCAATTGACTCTCAACTCAAGGATTGCTTTATTCTAAAGTTTTGAATTCTATAATTCAAATCCTAAAGTCAAATATAGATGCAAATCAATGGATTTCAATTTTAAATTTTGGTACTACGGACTCTTTTGAGAGATATAATATTCGAAAGTAAGTTAGTTGAAGCAACATGTTGCCAAGCAACCTCTCTTGTGGATATTAATTAACTTTGAATATTAGAAGGTATTTGTGTGTGTGTTATTCATTGCGGATATTGATCGGCCCAAAGGAATGTCAATATTTGGCTCGAATTTCACATGCACCTGTGGTGATGAATACGTGGCAATTATTTGGTTTCACGTGTGATTAATAAATCGGTCCAAAGAAAGGTTTATTGGTTAACATGTCTAGTATTTGATCACTACACTAAGGGAAAATTAGGTGTTTGTGTGTTATTTCATGCGGATATTGATCGGCCCAAAGGAAGGTCAATATTTGACTCGAATTTCACATGAACTTGTGGTGATAAACAGGTGACGGTTATTTGGTTTAACGTGTGATCAATAAATCGGTCCAAAGAAAGGTTTATTGGTTGACATGTCTTACTGTCAGTGTTTGATCACTACACCAAGAGTGCCACTTACAAGTCAATATTTCTGTCCAAAGACTAAATATTGATGTTGTGCTAGGTATCTTGTGATGGGCTCTACCATTGTTTGAAAGTATGATTTGCATAATAAGGTACTTGTGTGAGCTATTTTGTTTAAGTGTTCTCTATTCGGTTTCAAATTCTGCTAGTAGTATATCTACAAGCTCACATTTAATCCCTGTATTTATGGAAAAAACTTCAAGGATCAAAACAAGAACATTAACTTTTCGTTGGCTGCATGGATCTAGACCGTGTACTAAGGATTGAGCAACCTGCTCCTCTTACAGATGAAAGTTCATCTAATCAAATGAGGAACTTTGAGAAGTGGGATTGCTTAAATTACGTGAGTCTCATGATAATTAAGTGCGGCATTCCGGAAGCCTTTAGTGGCATAGTATCTGAGGAGGTAAATGATGCCAATGAATTCCTTGTCGAAATTAAGAAACGTTTTGCGAAAAATGATAAGGTTGAAGTAAGCACGCTTATGCAAAGCTTGATTTCAATAAAGTATAAAGGCAATGGGAAAATAAGGGAGTACATCATGTAGATGTCTCACACTGGTTCAAAACTTAAGGAACTAAAACTCGACTTGTCTAATGACTTGCTCGTGCATTTGGTATTGATATCGCTTCCTGCACAATATAGTTAATTTGAGGTTAGTTTTAACTGTCAAAGTAGAAATGGACTCAATGAGCTCAATTCATAGTGTGCAAGTTTTTTCCAGAAACATCTTCTCTAATTTTGGTTATAAGGCTTGCAGATTACTCTGCAATCGTCACTTTTTCCAGAAACATCTTCTCTAATTTTCTCTCTCTTCGTCTCTGAGTATTCTTCGAGTTCTGAAGAATAATCTCTGCTTCCTCGCAACAATCTTAGTGGTTTTTGTTACTGATTCTTTGTGCATAATCAGTATTCCTTAGTGGTTGATTTACAGATCGTTTTCTGTATATATTTCTGTGTTTTTGCGAGTTTTTGAGATCTTTGATATTTTAGATCAAAGTTTGTGAATTTGTAATTTTTCTTTGATACTTTACGATTCATTTTGATTGATAAAATTTCTTTGAAAATTTTATGTTTTAAATCATTTGTGTATCTCTTTGTGGTTGATTATGAGCCTTGAATGCTTAACACTAACATTTTCTACAATTTTCGATTTATCAAACTTTAAATTTTTAGAACATATTAAAATTTACAATCATTTTTTTAATATAAAATTTTATTTTGAATTGTAAAATATATGTATTTAATGTATTGTCCATTTTCTCAAACTATTCCACATTAATTTATTATATTTTCATGTTCCCACAATCTTTTTTTCAACAAAATGATTTATTTTGAATTTTTTAAAAGATTTTATAGATACTTTAATTAATTTTTAAAACATTTTCAACGAAATAATTTCTTCTATACATTTTAATGACATTTATACTCATTTTTGAAATTACCAATGGATTTTTCATTATGAATATGTTTAACATTTTTTCCCAAAAAATTTCTACGGATTTTTTCCATTGTTATCTTTTTATTATATATATTTTTAAATTTTACTAAAATAAACCGACCAATGTTTCCGTTGGTAATTATTTTATAGTTTTCAATGGATTCATCCGTTGAAAAATTCGTTGGTATATTCTGATTGATTTATTAATGGAATTGTACCAACGGATTAGCAACATAATTGTATCAAAAGACTTATCTTATTGGTAATGATAGAGTTACTTTTATTACTAAAAAGAATATAATAATAATCCCTTGATTAGTTATTTATCCATGGGTAGTAGAATGGAAGACATCCGTCCTTAAAAGACTACTCTTATTGGTAATTTTGTCGATAAATGTGGGTAGGATAGTGAATTTTTCAAATGTCGTGTATCACAAATAGTAATTGACTCGAAATAAAGTCCAAGTCGTCTCTTTTTTTATCAGTTAAGTTATCCCTTCAAAAAAATTGATAAATATACAAACCACAAACATATAGAAGAGAGACATATTATTTTAAAATTAAATTGTATAGAGGAGATCGACGTTAAAAGTAAAAAAATAAAAAAGAGGAAAAAATGAAAAAAAAAAATAAAAGAGAGAGAAGAGAGATATTGACACAAATTCAAATAAATTAATAAAAAAAATAGTGAAATGAGCCAAGTACAAGATTTTGGACCTTGTGAAGAACTTTTGTGTAGAAAAATAAGGAGAAAGTGAAAGAAAAAAGAGATATCAGAGTGAGATCCATGAATTTTTTGTCATTCTCTCTCACCCAGTTGACACTCACCATCAAAGATGCTCTAATGGGTATGTGTAAGATCAAGACTCAAGGACCATTGGATGAGAGAGAAAGAGAGAGATATTAATTTAAGATTAAACTAGATCCACACCCGTGCGATGCAGGGTCATATCCTCGTTCACAAAAGTAATGCATTGAAAGCGAATAATCTGCAGAATATGTTAAGTAAAGATTTTTCACATTCAGTCTATCTTAAAATAAGCCATGCGTTTTACAAATTCTGAAATACTTCTTTGTAGACAACATTTGTTGTCACATACGTTTGTTTTTCCTCCTCATCGCATATCAATATTTTAAGACTAGCACGATTCATAACTCTTGATAGTGCTATATACAATTGTCCATGACTAAAAATCGGCTTTTTCAGAAATAATCCGACATGCGAAAGTGATTGACATTGACTCTTGTTGATGGTCATTGCATACGACACAATCAACGGAAACTGTCTTCTTTGGAACTTGAAAGGTAATCTTACATCTAATGGAGTCAGAGAAAGTCTTGAAATAAATACTTTGTCACCTGCATTGCTTTCACACATGATTGTAGCTTCAATAACATGAAGACCAACTTTTGTAATAATCAGCCTTGTTCCATTACACAAACCTACTGAATGGTCAATATTTCTCAGAAGCATCACGGGGACACCGACCTTTAGCATCAACTCATAAGCAGGCACACTCGAACACTTTATAGAATTAAGAAATTCCATAGAATGAATATCTTCAAACAAACTGTTACTGTACAATTAAGAAATTCCATAAAATGATTATCTTCAAACATCCAATTAATTAACATATTTTCTTTGTACAATTTCTATTCAAATATTCTTCTAATTTGCATTGAAAAGATTGCACTTTTGTATTAATTAATTATTTTGATTATTTAGCCCCTGTTTGGCCCCCATTTTTTGTAAATCAAATTTATTCAACATTCAATCTCAACCATCTATTTTAGTCAAGTCTTCCATTTTTGAATTTTCAAACATTTTTAACCATACATCCTCTCAAAAATACTATTTCAAATCATAATTTTTCCCAAATAATGGGTCTCAAACAAGGGTTTAAAAGTATGAGAGATAAATAAGTATATTTTGCCCTCTTAACAAATATTTTGAATGAAAATCGTCTCTAAAGACAAGATGTGAAAATTAATAAAGAGTCAATAATAAAAAAATTATATAAAAAAAAAATTGGCAGGGTAAATGTAAGAGTAAGGAAAACTTAGAGATTGTCATTAAAATTAAAATATGGTGTGATTAACAAAAAGTATAGTGTCGATATATTTATCCATTTATTATTTTAAGTTCGACATGAAAGCAGAAATTGTGTATTGTGTGTTTGGTACTTTTTTGTCAAGTTATAAAGTAATTTTAAAAAGGACACACCACTCAGAATGAAATTAACAAGGTTGTAGAAAACGGTGAAAAAAGTAAATGCATAGTGAAATGATTTAATAAAAGAAATATTATAATATAATAATTTTTAAAAAATTACGTGATTTATACGAAATTATTAAAATTCGTTTAAATATGATTTGTAATGTACTCTATAAGGTATTTTAAAAGAAGTCATAATATTAATTTGAGGATAATTGTATTGACATTACAACATTTATTAATTACAATACATTTTATTTTTAATGAATATCCCCAAGTTTTTCTTATATTTCCACTTATGCTCCCAAGTTTATATATATATATACATTTATTTATTTATTTTATCATCAATCATCTAATAATTTTCACATCTTGTCCAACAAAAGATGATTTTTGTCCAAAATATTTCTTATAAGGGCGGTAAAACTTATTTATCTCATATTTTTAAAAAATCGAAGTAAATAACTAATATAAAAGTCAAAAATAAATATTTTTCACTCTTTTTAATGCATATTAGCAGAATATTTGGATATAAATCGTGATTAAAAATAAAATATGTTAATTAATTGAAATTTATGAATAATAATATTTTGGAAAAAATTGAGGAAATGAAAACAAAAGTGAGTAAATATTAAAAATCTTTATTGTAATTAAAACGTGGTATAGATATTAAAATTTATGGTGTGAATATAACTACCCAATTTTTGAAAGGCATAAAAATCATTGCTAAAAGAACCCTTATAATTGACAACGAAATAGTAAAATGTATTTTTTTTACAATCAAACACGGTTCAAAATCATTTAAAAAAAAAAAACACGGTTCAAATGAAAAAAAAAATTACAATTTTTGATACATACAATTGGCGCACAGCCAAATATAATACTTTGGATCTTGCTACACTTACTAACAAAACTGTACTAACAGTTGTACTAACGACTAAAAGACAAAAAATTTGAATGTTCAACTACTATGTTATCCTTCTAGTTAAATTCTTTTAATTTTCTGATGTTATGTGTAATACCCCAAGTTCAAGAATCTCAAACCTAGGTGTTAACTTCCCTTTTTCTTTTAATGCGGAAATAAATCATTTAAAACCATGCGGAATTTAAAACGTTTACACATTTAAACGTTCCATTTTTCTATTATAAAATTTTAGCAGAAATTTCGACAGAGTCTCCTCTATAAATTGGACTTAACCAACCTGTAGAGGGACTTCAAAACCATTTTTAAAGCATACATCTCAACTCATTCAATCCCATAATCATCAAAACCATTCAATAAGTCCCAAACTCCTCAACGATACATTTCCAAGTAAATAAACTTAGCAAATGAAACAAGAGGTGATTTAACCTCAATAATACATGAATTAAAGAATAAATAGTGAGAAATTGAAATAAATTCTAATTTAACTTTATTTTAAAAAGGTTGAAGCGGGTATAGCCTGAGTCAGCTGCCGAGTGCTCTCCTCGGATCACCTAACTTTCATCACCTGAAATGTTGGGGAGGGATTGGGGTGAGCTAAAGCTCAGTAAGTAAACTGTATGCATGAATGCATGCTTATGACATGAATGCTTTTTCAAAAATTCCATGTATGTATCCCCATTTACTTTACTTTCCAAAACTTTCAAACTTTTCGAACTTTCACTTAACATTTCAAAACTTCACTTCATTCCATCGTGAGCTCACTTGATGTAACTTCTAGTCAATCAGATAACAGTGGGCCATTCTTATTTGGAACCAGATTAACATGCGCATTTCCACCGCAAAGCGGTTTAACATTCACTTTCCCACCGCAAAGCGGCTCATTACATTCATTCCACCGCAAAGCGGCTCATTCACTTCATTCCACCGCAAAGCGGCTCATTACATTCGGGTACGCCGGTCCCCCGCGCCCCATTTCCCACTCGCATCTTTCATGACATAGAAGTACACCCATTCTTTCAAAAACTTGGGATACACAATTTTTGACAAAAATTGCACTTTGACACATTCCTTTCATTAAAACATTTGACTTTCCCATTTCGATGCCAACGCATGCTTGATGATGCAATGACATGTAACGTGCATGCTTGAACATTTCCTTAACTACACATAATTGCATATGGTAGACCAAAAGCATTAAAATTCCGTAATTAACACGAATGTCAATTAAGCACATTAATCCCACATTAACATTCAACTTTGATGAAAGTAGGGGGAAGTTTACTTACTCGACATCCTTAGCATTTACCGTTATCTGAATTTGCAAGTGGAGGAGCCTCGACTGCCCGTGTCGTCAATGTACCAAAATCCTAGTTGTACCCATTCATTAAGTGAAATATAATTTTAATTCAAAATCACATTTCACACTTCTAAATAAGGTTGAGACTTTCATGTGACTCATAATATAACAAACACATTTAACGCCACGTATAATATCATATTCGAAGTAGTACATTCAGTTTAAGGACAAAAATTTGAAATCTTACTTATCAAATCATTCAAACATCAAAATTACTCAATATTATCAAAACTTAATTGTCACATGGACAATTTCAATTGCCGTTCTACTTACTCATGAATCTGAAAATGACAATGATAATAAAAATGTACATAAAATTCAGTTTAAACAACCTAATTATTTGAAATCCCCAAATTTGAAAACTTCCATTAAATTCAACATTGAACCAATAGAAAGTCAATTAATTACCATTATCATTTACAGTCTGAAACTTACATACATTCGATATCTATATTTATAGGTATCAGTCATCATCATAAAATTCCCAGATTTAAAATTAATACATAAGGATTGCATTTTCAGCTAGCAAATTTAAAATCTGGAAATTCTCACATACATAACATGAATACATACATAATAATATATACATTCATATACATAACATCATTAATTCCCCAAATTCGTGGTTAACTCGAAATTACACAAAATTAAAATCTGAAATCTGAAAATTGTGGTAAAAATACATACATACTTACATAAATTCTTATATACATACAATTAACATAAGAATTTGTGTATGTGTATGTGTGTGAGCGGGTGAGTGTGAAACCGTGTGTGTGGGGAAGGGGAAAAGCTTACGGTGGGAGGGAGGTGCGCGGTGGTTGTGGTGTTGGTGGCTGCAGCGCGCAACCGGAGCAGGAGGGGCGGCGGGTTGAGAGGCCGAGAGTGAGGGTGAGAGAAGAAAGCGAGGGATAGGCGAGAGTTGAGCGTGAGAGTGACCGAGAGAGAGGAGCGGTAGAGAGGGAGAGAGCGGGCGTGAGGTGTGCGAAGAGAGAGAGGCCGAGTTGTGCGTTTTATAAAATTAGGTCTAGGATTAAATTTTGTCACTTTGCAATTTGGTCCCTCTACTTTCAAAACGGGTAATTTAAGTGTAAATCCTTCACAAGTTTAACAAAGTGCCCTATTTACGAAATAATGCAATCTAGGCAATTTACAAATTGATAAAAATAGAAATTTGGTAAGTAACAATTCGAATAAACAATTAAGCATAAAATTGTATGAAAAGATTTAATAACTTTCTAGTTGGTACATTGATCGAGATGACGTCCAAGTCCTTCCACTGCAAAATGATTAAAATTATAGACATTAAAATTATCAATTTAAAATTTATAACAACATTAACATAAATATCACGTTGGATTTCAGAATTGCCCATAAAATGAAAAGCGGTCTTACAATTCCTTACCCCCTAAAAATAAATTTCGTCCTCGAAATTAAAACTTACCAAAATGGATACTTGGCATGCATTTAATCATTGTGTTCTCAAGTAATCTCTTCCACTACACGATTCCTCCAAAGAACTTTAATTAGAGTTATCTTCTTCCTTCTAAGTTCCTTGTTTGCTTTCATTAGGATTTTCACAACTCCTCATAAGTCAGATCCTCACAAAGATCTAATTACTCCTAACTGAGGCTATGGGAGGAATCCGAAATATACTTCCTTAACATTGAGACATGAAAAACGTTATGTAACCCTGACAGTGCTGGTGGCAATGCAACCCAATAAGCTAGGTTATCCACCCTTTCAAGTATCTTAAAGGGCCAATAAAACGTGAACTTAACTTCCCTTTCTTCCCAAGTCTCGTAACTCCTTTCCTAGGAGCTACCAAAAAGTCATATCACCTATAGTAATTTCCAAAAGTTTCCTTCTTCTGTCCACATAGCTCTTCTGTCTACTCTTAGCAGTTTTCATCCGCTGACGAATCTTTCCAGCAACTACTGCTGTCTATTGTACTATTTCTGGACCCAATAAGTTTCTTTCTCCTAGATCACCCTCGTAACCGACGATCTACACTTCCTATCGTATAGTACTCAATATGGGTCGAAGTTTGATGGTTATTGTTGTAAGAGACCATCAACTGACATTATCCCACTTATGAATCCATTCACTTACTTTCCATTTCCAGCCTTTCATAGGATCTATTCTAACGGCTAAACCTTAACATATATATTGATTGATCACATTCTTAAAACTAAAATCAAGAAGATTGACCAAAATAAAACTTTATAATCCAGAATTTGTGAAACTTGACGTCCATACCAAAATATACAGTAGAACTACTAAAACTTTGACAAAATCTTTCTGGAAAGATTAACAAACGAAATCCTTTCTGAACATCCTGACATTTCTTTTAAAATCGGAGTATCAACTTAAATCCTGTAATCCATACTTATATATTGCAATCAAGTATTCAACATCATACACTCATCTTAAAACTAAATCCAAGGTACTAATTTAAGAATCCATGCTTTCAAAATCATCATAATAATACTCTAACCAAGTATTTTATAAATAAATCATTGACCTATCACCAATGAATAAAACTTTTGTGATTCATATAGAATTCCTCATCAAGTTTACTTAACCCAAGGATACAATCCCATTATAAGTAAAAGTCACACAACTGACCTCAAATAATCATATCAATCTCTCTGAGATTACAACATAATAACTATCATATCCTTCACACAAACCTTTTACATCAATATACTCGCTAAGATTTTATATCAATCTCTCAAACTCAATAAATCTTGGACTCTGCCATTGTTACTCTTTCTGCACACTACTCCATAATAAATAATCATTGTGAAGTCTTATTCTCATTTTCCATAAATCCTATCCACAAGGACAATTGCCTAAAATTTCATTTCTTATTTTTGAATCAAGATACCATCAATAATAATCTCCACAATTTCATGGTATATACTATCATAAACCTTCCTCCGATCAGATGCATTACTTCTGCAATACTTGTACAAATCTAGGACCTGATAAAGTTTCTTTCATCAATATTTAAAACTTAATGTACATCAGTGAATCATTCACATTATGAGGAAATCCTGATTCATTTTCCATGACTGAGATTCATCATTCTTTGAATTTCCACTTAGAACCAAATACAACATAACTTATTCATGGATGGTCAACTTATTTCATAATTTCAATACATTATCACCTTCAGTTCTCATCATCACATCATTCCTTACAATCATCTATTATACCTTTTATATACAATTGACCTTATGACAATCATTATCTCACATAATCCCAAACATTCAATAGCATGTCCCCAATTTCTCACTTTGAATAAGTGGTTACTCCTTTAAGGCATCTCACAATAAAATATTTTCAATATCTCCCATTCATGGTAACTGACTAATCCCAATAATCATATTACATGTAAATTCAACAGACGGTAAATGGTTTTCCTAACCATCACAAAGGTCTATAATGCAAGCTCTCAACATAGCCTTTAAACTCTGTATAAAGAATATTTGCTGATCACTTAAGTCATTATTCAATAACCCAAATGACATCACGTCTCTTCACTAATCTCTGTAAGCCCATGGAAAATTCTCTCCAAATTTCAATAAATCTTTACTATTTCTTTAAAAACATACCAAACCATAATAATTTGTCATCTCTAAAACTTCTTTATCACCAAATATCACCAAAATAATCAAAACGATAGAAATTACCTGAATATTCTCTCTATGTAGTATATCCAATAACATATTATTCACAAGTCAACATAATGTCATCAGCTTATCTTTAACATATCTTCCCAATCAATTTCCAAAATAAATCAACAGTATTATCTCATATCCTTATAATTTATAATATTCTCCAATACAAGTGATCATTCCTTACTAGTGATCAATCCGTTCCCAAGAATAATTAAGATTCTTCCCAATAACGCCATAATACTTGTCGTCACTCATCTTTTCAAAATATAACTTATCATTTCCCAATGTATGGATCAAATCATTACATAACTTCATGTATACCTTGATATCCCAGAAAACCAATCCATAATTCCTCAACATAACAATTTCAAATCATAATTTCCAATATCAATATCTCACTTCCTTCAATACATTAGTTGGTTCAAAAGACTACTCATACTTATAAATATATGCCACAAATCATATTCCCAAAATTTAATCACAAGACCAAACTACATAATAAATTTCTCTCAAAATAGAGGAATAATTCACTTACTCAACACAATATCCATTACTTAATTCCCAATAACTAAGAACCAAATCTTAAACCTCTAATTTCATAGTTCTTCTCATAAAAGTCTCAATAAAATCATATCACTTCTAATCTCAACATCTCTTCACAACTTCATAAAACTGGTTTTGCCATGTCTAAATTCAATTTTGCAAAGTCTCATAAAACCATCTTTCTTCTTCATGTATAGCTCCTGGGCACCCCATGGCAAAAAGCTAGATCGAACAAAACCTTTGTCCACGAGATTCTGTAGTTGCACTTTGAGCTCTCTTAAGTTACGAAGGAGCCATCCGATATTATACCTTGGATACTAGAGTTGCGCACTTAATCGATAACGAATTCAATTTCTCTTTTAGGCGGTAAATCACAAAGATTTTCTGAGAACATCTTTAGTCATTCTCGAATAGCAGAAATTTATTCGAGAGAAGTATTCACCTTAGAAACTTCAATTATTGCAACCAGGTAGGCCTAATAACTCTTATTCATCAATTGACGAGCCTTCATCACTGATAATATCGAAATAGAAAGTTTCACCTTTACTTCAACAAAGCAAAAAGGGTTTCATTTGAAGGTTTAAATACCACCTTAACGTAGCCAATGATTGAAACCTTATACCGTAATAATCATTCCATTCCTAGTATGGCATCAAGTTTGTGGGTATTCAGTGTTATGAAATCCATCATCTACTCCTTCCCATTCACCATGATTGGGAAATTTCTCAACACATAACTTTAGTTCAGCAATTCTTCAAATGGCGTTGACAATATAAACTTGGTCTCCAGCTACTAAAATGGGTAAATCAATTTTTCCTATAACTGTTGGACTATCAAATGAGTGGGTAGTCCCGAGATCAAATACGATCAGTGCTTAATACTAAGTTCGATGACTTCTCAACTTCTCGTTTGGACATTGTATACCCTCATGCCGATATACCATTCATATCCATTTCTTATTCCACAAAAGAACTAATAAACAACACCCAAATTTTAATAACCATTCCCTGTTCACTTCCTCATTAATATAACTAAGATATACTAGTCATATTCACTAATAACATTCTTAACCTTTCACTTTACAACATTGCACATTAACATGCAAGAATTTGCAATAATTTTCATATCAATTAACATTTCATAATTTAAACAAAAATTAACTTACCAGATGATCGAAGGAGAAGCACTTGAGGCATGACTCAGTAACCGAACCATTTTCAAATAAATTTTAAAAGTCTACATAATCGCTTTTAAAACCTGGCTCTGATACCAAAAATGTAACACCCCAAGTTCAAGAATCTCAAACCTAGGTGTTAACTTCCCTTTTTCTTTTAATGCAGAAATAAATCATTTAAAACCATGCGGAATTTAAAACGTTTACACATTTAAACGTTCCATTTTTCTATTATAAAATTTTAGCAGAAATTTCGACAGAGTCTCCTCTATAAATTGGACTTAACCAACCTGTAGAGGGACTTCAAAACCATTTTTAAAGCATACATCTCAACTCATTCAATCCCATAATCATCAAAACCATTCAATAAGTCCCAAACTCCTCAACGATACATTTCCAAGTAAATAAACTTAGCAAATGAAACAAGAGGTGATTTAACCTCAATAATACATGAATTAAAGAATAAATAGTGAGAAATTGAAATAAATTCTAATTTAACTTTATTTTAAAAAGGTTGAAGCGGGTATAGCCTGAGTCAGCTGCCGAGTGCTCTCCTCGGATCACCTAACTTTCATCACCTGAAATGTTGGGGAGGGATTGGGGTGAGCTAAAGCTCAGTAAGTAAACTGTATGCATGAATGCATGCTTATGACATGAATGCTTTTTCAAAAATTCCATGTATGTATCCCCATTTACTTTACTTTCCAAAACTTTCAAACTTTTCGAACTTTCACTTAACATTTCAAAACTTCACTTCATTCCATCGTGAGCTCACTTGATGTAACTTCTAGTCAATCAGATAACAGTGGGCCATTCTTATTTGGAACCAGATTAACATGCGCATTTCCACCGCAAAGCGGTTTAACATTCACTTTCCCACCGCAAAGCGGCTCATTACATTCATTCCACCGCAAAGCGGCTCATTCACTTCATTCCACCGAAAAGCGGCTCATTACATTCGGGTACGCCGGTCCCCCGCGCCCCATTTCCCACTCGCATCTTTCATGACATAGAAGTACACCCATTCTTTCAAAAACTTGGGATACACAATTTTTGACAAAAATTGCACTTTGACACATTCCTTTCATTAAAACATTTGACTTTCCCATTTCGATGCCAACGCATGCTTGATGATGCAATGACATGTAACGTGCATGCTTGAACATTTCCTTAACTACACATAATTGCATATGGTAGACCAAAAGCATTAAAATTCCGTAATTAACACGAATGTCAATTAAGCACATTAATCCCACATTAACATTCAACTTTGATGAAAGTAGGGGGAAGTTTACTTACTCGACATCCTTAGCATTTACCGTTATCTGAATTTGCAAGTGGAGGAGCCTCGACTGCCCGTGTCGTCAATGTACCAAAATCCTAGTTGTACCCATTCATTAAGTGAAATATAATTTTAATTCAAAATCACATTTCACACTTCTAAATAAGGTTGAGACTTTCATGTGACTCATAATATAACAAACACATTTAACGCCACGTATAATATCATATTCGAAGTAGTACATTCAGTTTAAGGACAAAAATTTGAAATCTTACTTATCAAATCATTCAAACATCAAAATTACTCAATATTATCAAAACTTAATTGTCACATGGACAATTTCAATTGCCGTTCTACTTACTCATGAATCTGAAAATGACAATGATAATAAAAATGTACATAAAATTCAGTTTAAACAACCTAATTATTTGAAATCCCCAAATTTGAAAACTTCCATTAAATTCAACATTGAACCAATAGAAAGTCAATTAATTACCATTATCATTTACAGTCTGAAACTTACATACATTCGATATCTATATTTATAGGTATCAGTCATCATCATAAAATTCCCAGATTTAAAATTAATACATAAGGATTGCATTTTCAGCTAGCAAATTTAAAATCTGGAAATTCTCACATACATAACATGAATACATACATAATAATATATACATTCATATACATAACATCATTAATTCCCCAAATTCGTGGTTAACTCGAAATTACACAAAATTAAAATCTGAAATCTGAAAATTGTGGTAAAAATACATACATACTTACATAAATTCTTATATACATACAATTAACATAAGAATTTGTGTATGTGTATGTGTGTGAGCGGGTGAGTGTGAAACCGTGTGTGTGGGGAAGGGGAAAAGCTTACGGTGGGAGGGAGGTGCGCGGTGGTTGTGGTGTTGGTGGCTGCAGCGCGCAACCGGAGCAGGAGGGGCGGCGGGTTGAGAGGCCGAGAGTGAGGGTGAGAGAAGAAAGCGAGGGATAGGCGAGAGTTGAGCGTGAGAGTGACCGAGAGAGAGGAGCGGTAGAGAGGGAGAGAGCGGGCGTGAGGTGTGCGAAGAGAGAGAGGCCGAGTTGTGCGTTTTATAAAATTAGGTCTAGGATTAAATTTTGTCACTTTGCAATTTGGTCCCTCTACTTTCAAAACGGGTAATTTAAGTGTAAATCCTTCACAAGTTTAACAAAGTGCCCTATTTACGAAATAATGCAATCTAGGCAATTTACAAATTGATAAAAATAGAAATTTGGTAAGTAACAATTCGAATAAACAATTAAGCATAAAATTGTATGAAAAGATTTAATAACTTTCTAGTTGGTACATTGATCGAGATGACGTCCAAGTCCTTCCACTGCAAAATGATTAAAATTATAGACATTAAAATTATCAATTTAAAATTTATAACAACATTAACATAAATATCACGTTGGATTTCAGAATTGCCCATAAAATGAAAAGCGGTCTTACATTATGTCTATATCTCTAAATTTATTGTTTACATAAAATGCGTAATATATACTATTATATGTTAAACTCTTTTCTTCAATAATTATATTTAATTCTTCAATTTTTTTCTCTAGATCACTAATTATTCTTCCTTTATTTACTATAATTCTAGTAAATTGTGAATAATCTGTAAATGAGGGTTCTTTTATTGCATAGTCTAACAAATCATAAAATCTTCCTAAATCTTCTCTTATAATTTCTAATTGTTTAATTGTTTCTTCTCTTAAATACTTAAAGTCGTTTACTTCTGAAGGATTTAATTCTATTAAATGTTCTGAATTCATAAATTATAAAACTAAATATTTAAATTTAAGCTATAAATTCAAATCCTCTTCCAATAGTTAATTCTAGGAATAGTAAAAACAAATTTTCAACATATGTAAAAACATGTAAGATATATCATAAGCAAAATAAATTTAAGACTATGATAACAGTACTTGTATAATATCAATAAAAAAGATGATATATAATCCACCATAAATAATCAATAATACTTCTTTCTATCTATGGGTCCATCACGCTTCTTTGTAAATCTGATTTTAAAAGATTTTTGACCAAATACTCTTCAGTTATTTATCTAAGTATTAAACACATCTTCATAGAAGATCTTTGCTGCTCGAAAGACTTATGCATTAAGGATGCTCGAAAGACTTACTCCATTTCTGTTTAACACTTAAACAAACACTTCAAAGAGGTTCAGCACAATTCGGTTTCATTTCCTACCTCTGAATGTACTCCTTTAACAAAAGTTTTATAAAGAATAAACTTATGGACTCATAAATAAATAGAGTATTACTAACTATTTTATGACTTCATATATATCTATGTGAAGTTTAGTTACTCATACCTTCTGCTAATTGTTTCTGGATTGGTTTGAAAGAAAATTTTGAACTAGGAATGAAAAGAAAGACAATAGATAGAGAATATAGATTTTCATTGCTGAAAACTCATATGATTTTCGGATGCTTACAATGAGGAGAGACTCCTCCTTTTATAGTTGGTAAAAGCAAAGTTGGGGAACAAGATAATATTCCCTATCTTTTACATACTTGGCTAAGATTTAAAGTAGATAAAGTAAAGCTAAAGTTACAATAATTTTTGCTGCTTTTCTAAAGTTTCACATGGGTCTGAACCCCCATGCCTTGAATAATTCGTGTTTAGACAAGGTATGCTTCATCTTCATTATAGTTGAGTAGGTCCCCACAATTATTACATTTGTGACCCGTTTCTACCTCCATTAGGTGATGTAGATATTCATAGGCTCCTTTGCTAAGATCCAAATTGCTGACAAGTATATTCTCAGCATATTCTCTTAATTTCTATAATTGACAATTAACTTGATTAATTCTTGCAATGCTGTAGATCAATAATTTGTCGTCATTAGATTCATATACCCAAACATTAGTTTGTGTAAGGGTATCCCTTAATTCTGTATACATTACTCTAAATCCCAATGCCCTTTTTTCTGGAATAGCTTGTATTTGTTCCTCTTTGTTAAATGGTTTTATTTCTGGTTCTGAAAGAATAGCTTTGCTAGTTACTCCAAGTTTTACAATATGTTCTGCCCTTAGAAATTCTTCATCAATAAATTCTGGAATGGCTGAGTAAATCCTGACATAGATCTTTTCAGCTTTGGTAATTCCAAAATATGTTTTCACTGCTGCCTTAATAGAATTAGGTAATAATGATATTTCCTTCATATCCTTGCTAGGGTAGATGCACTAAATAAGTCCTTGGTCAAACAGTCCCCTGACTGTCCTTGGTTCTGCTCCTGGAAAAATAATTGCTTTATTGATTTTTTGATGGCTAATTGTCCTTAGCCATTCTCCTTCTTTTGTCCTCTTGTTTAGATACTCCACATACTTTAAGAATGTCTCTAGTTTCTTCATAACTTTCTCCTTTTCTGATAGTTCCTTTGTTACGACTGCTGGTTTCTTCGCAGCTTCTAAAAAAGTTTCTTTAGATGGTTCAATAGTTTTGCTAATGGCTTTGGAAGATGAACTTCCAATAATTGATACATTAGATACTTCTTCCTCAATAGGAAGTCCTACAGATAAATTCTTCACTGGAGAGGATTGGGATCCTCCCTTGTACATTTCCTCAAGAGAATTAACCCTTGACTTGTAAAAGGCTAGTTCACTGTTAATTTGTACAATCTGTGCCATGCAAGTATTCACATGGTTGAATAGATTTGAATAGTTGATATTCATTTGACCCATGGCCAAGTTAATTTCTTCTACTTTCTTAAGTATGTCTTCCATGTCTTGATAAATAATCTGCAATAACATTGTCAGTACCCTTAATATGAATAATTTCAAAATCATAATGACTAAGTTCTACTTGCCATCTAATTAACCTTTTATTTGCAATAGTTGGATCAATTTCTTTAGTTAACCAATATTTGACTTGTGTATTATCTGTTCTAATTTTGAATTTTGTAGTAACAATAAATAATTCAAACTTTTTAATAGCAAATTTTACAGCTAATAATTCTTTTTCATTTATATGATAATTAGTTTGAGTTTGAGTAAAACTGCCACTAGTGTACTGTGCAATTCTTTCCTCACCTTCGTTTGGATAAATATATTTAAGTACTACTCCCCATGCTGTTTCGCATGCATCGGTTTCTATAATCCAATCACATTCTTTTTTGGGTAATTCTAATTCTGGTAAATCTTTACAAAGGTCTTTAATTTTTTGTACTTCTTCTTCATCTTTAGACCATGGTGTCCATCTAGTTTTTCCTTTTAATCTTTTTTGTAATGGGATTAAATGTTTTGCTAAGTTAGGTACATATTTCCTAGTCTGATTTACAAGTCCTAAAAAGCTTTGTAATTGTGATTTATCTTTTATATGATTGTCAAATTCTTGAATCTTTGTACCTATATGTTTTTAGAGTTTTATTCCTTCTTGGCTTATTATAGATCCCAAAAATTCTACCTTTTCTTTAGCTATCTCCATTTTTGTAGCTGATAATATAATTCCATTATTCCTTACAATATCTATAAAAATATTTAGATGTTTTAAATGGTCTTGTCTGGTTTCAGAGTAAATAAGAACATCATCAATATATACTGTAATAAAATGATAATAATCTTTAAATATTTTATCCATGTACCTTTGGAATTCTCCTGCACTATTTTTAAATCCAAAAGGTAATACATTCCATTCATAAAATCCTTGTGGTACCGTAAAAGCTGTTAAATGTCTAGATTCTTCAGTTAACATAATATGATAAAATCCTGATTTGAGATCAAATTTAGAGAAATATTTCTTTCCTCTAATTTGGTTAAATAATACCTGTTGGTTTGGTATTGGATATTTTAATTCTTTTGTATAAGTGTTTAACCTTTTATAATTAATTACCATTCTAGATTTTCCTCTTTTTTGTTCTGAATGTTTTATTACAATGAAGGCTGGACTACTATGTTTACTGTTAGATTTTCTAATAAATTTCTTTTCTAGCATTTCTTTTATGTGCATTTCAAATTCAGGTAATTCTTTTGGTGTATGTTTAATTGGTTTTACACTAATAATCTTAGTATCATCTTCTAGTATAATTTCTGCCATAGGCTTATTTATGTGCCATTTTTCCAAAGGATTATCTCCTGATAATTTTATTAATTTTTATGTAATATTTTTTATTACAATTTGGTCAAAATGTTCTTGTACTAGATTTATTCTATTTTTATTAGGCATAAATTGTGTTGTTTGTGTTAATTTTTGTCTATCCTCACCACGCTGAGCTGCTATATGAGGCATTTTTTCTCTACAGTAAGGATCATTAATTGTTATTGCAATTGCTATATGGTGACAAGGGGTAGATAAAAGTATAACTTTTTCATCAATAGTTATTGGATAATATTTTTTTATGAAGTTATTTCCTAATAATATATCCCCTGGCATATCATCAAATTGATATACATAAGGTATTTGTAATTCATATTTTCCTATTTGTATTTTAACATTCCTTGCTACTTTAGTTATTAGGTTTGTGCTTCCATCAAATCCTGCAAGTATTACTCTTTCTTCATTATCTTTTTTATTACTCCACATTTCTGGGGGTAATACATTTTCTTTAAATAAACAGGATGATGCTCTTGTATCAAACAATGTATGATAATTTCTGCTAAGATATCCATTGTAATTCATTTTGGTTAGTATATAAATATGTTCTCTTCCTCCTTGTATTTTATTCATAATAACCTTGGTATAACTAGATTTTCATTTTGTATTGTTAATAGCATTCTATCATCTTTTATGTAATATGGTTTTACTTGCTCTAAGAAGTCTGTTCCTAATAGTAATTCTGTATTTACCTTTCCTGTATGTTCTACGTACATTTTTATAATTATTTCATTTCTTTTATTTATTCTTATTGGTAATTCTACATAAGTATCCATGGGATGAATATTTCCAAAATAATCTTGTATTTGAATTGAATTATTCGTTACTTTAAGTTCTAAGTCTCCTATTATGTTTTCTTTTATATGAGATACAGTTGCTCCAGTATCTATTAATACTTTCTGCTCTTTCCATTCTCCATTTATTCTAATTTCTATCATAACTTCAAATTGTTTTGTCTCATTTCTTTTAGATAGATTCATTCTTGGTATTTTCCTATATATTTTTGTCATTATTTGTTTTTCTGAATCATTTCTATTTTCTATTTCAGGTAATGATCTTGTACTAGTATTTCTTCTTAGGCTAATTGATCTTCTTCCAAATTCTATTTGTGGTTTATCCATATTTACTAATCTTCTAGCTTGATTGAAATCTATTTCTATATCTTCTGGTATTGTCATTCTTGGATTTTCTTTAGCTGGTTTGTATTCCAATAAATTTTGGAATATGGGTTCTATTATATGTGTTCTCGTAGCATTCTTAATTTTTACTTCATGTTTACTAGTAAAAGCATATATTGTTCTAATAGTTAAACTTATAGTTTTACTTCCTGGTTCCATATCTATCCCTCTTAACCTGTAATATAATGTTAAGGCTTTATTTTTATTTTGTTCTCCCATACTTATGCTAAAATTTGGTCTTATTGTAAATTTTACTTTTTGGTACATTAAGTTTCCTGTTACAATTCCTATTAGAGCATCTTGTACTGAACTTACAATTCTATCATCCATAATATAGAATTCTATAGGTGTATCTATTCCTTCTCTAAAATAGGCTTTTGCTATAATTTGTACAGCTCCTAAATATATATTCTTTATTTTTCCTTTTAGTTCAGGATTCAATAGGTTTATTTCTTGTCTTATAATTTCTTCATTTATTATAGGTATTAATGTATTTCCTGTAGTATCTCTTATGTCTATAGGGTGACTATGGTTTCTTGCTACATATGCTATTTCTTTGTTTTTCTGCCAAAATGGTAAATTAAATATTTCTTTTGGTTCTACATCTAATTTTGATTTTAAGATCTTTTCATACATTTTAGGATTAAATATTAATCTTTCATTTAGTTGTTCTTCATTTTCTTCTAATTGGTATTCATATTCTTTAGATGTACCTTCTTCACTAATTTGTCTAATCATATTTATATATAAATATTCTTCTTCACTAGATTCATTAGATTCACTTTCTTCTGAAGATTCTAATTCCATTATTGTATTTATTACTTCATGTTCTTCTAATTCATAAATTTCTTCATCTTCAGGAATTTCTTCCCATTCTTCTTCTTGTTCAATAGGTAATAAGTTGTAATTTTTTTTTTCTATTAATGAGATATACATCATATTTTTCTTTTTATCTTTCTTAGGACATTCTGGAGATATATGTCATATTTCTCCACATGAATAGCATTTACATTTTCTAGGATTTTTAGGGTATGTTTTAATTTTGTTTTGTTTTTGTCTTAAATATCTCTTATATGGTACTCTATACCTTTTAAATGTTTTATTATATGCCTTTTTGTATTTATTAAATTTATTAAATTTGTTTCTAAATTTATCTTTTCTATAATATTTCTTTTTCTTATATTTTCTTTCTAGATGACATCCCCATTGTGTTGGTTTATATTGTAATTTATCACAGCATAATGATTTTTTACTTGCTTTATGGAATTTTATCATATTATTTGCTTCCATACATTTTTCTTGTTGTCTCATTTCTATAAATTGTATTCTTGCTCCTAAACTATTATTACTTAATGGTATTTCTAATTTTTCCCAGTCCTTAAATAATTCTAAATTTCATGGGTTTGGTAATTTAAAAAATATTTGGTTCATAATTTCCATACCATATGTTTCTTGATTATATTCTGCTTTTTCAAAATATTCTCTAAATTCACATGCAAATTGTTTAAAGTAACACATATCACATATTGATAGATTTTCTAATAAATATTTATTTCTTAGTCTTGAGCTAATTTTGGTATCTCTGTCTATCACTAATGTATATTCCCTTTTTAATGCATCTTCATATCTGCTTAAAATAATTCCTATTTCATCTTGGTCATTTCCTCTAATTTGTTCTATATAAGTTTCTGTTAAATTTCCCCACCATCTTGCAGTGGTTCCTATAAATATATTTTCTAACATTAATTGTAATTGCTTTCCTGTTAATTCTTTGGTATAGGCCATCATAGCCATAGATTTCATCCATAATTCTAATTCATGATCTACATCTTGCACACATCCTAAATCTATCCATCTTCCTTCTGAACTAATTTGTGTTTCCATACTTCTCCATGGTGTATATTCTACAGGATAATTTTTGTTTGGCTTGGTGTAATATTTTTGTTGTGGTATAAAATTATTTGTTTTAAAATTTGTGTTTTGTCTTTGATTCATATAGATTTCTGGTTTATTTTGTGGATTAGTATTACTTGTATTTTCTCTTTTAACTTGGTTAGTTCCTGCTTGCTGTATATACTCTGGATTTTGTCCTGATGGTATTAAAGCTCTTTGTTGTTCATTCATATTAATTTCTTCTATTTTAAGATTTTTAAATTTTTCTATATAATCTTCTTCTGTTATGTAATCTGTTTCACCTTCTTCTTTAGGGTTTTCCATAAATTTTTCTATTTGTTCAGTAATCATATTTATTCCTAATCTATTGATGGCTTTAAATTCTTTGTCTGTTATTATTCTTTTAGGTTTTCTTTTTTCCATTTCATCATATATTTTTGTTATGTTTTGGTTTATAATTTCAATATTTTGTTGTATATTATCTAATCTTTTATATAAATCATTTTTCCCTATTTCTTCTTCTTTGATTATTCTTATCATATTTATTTGTTCTATATTTATTTTTTGCTCAATTTCTATTGGGTTTTCATATACTCCTACCATATTTCCTATTTTATTTATTTTATCAGTTATTTGCTTAATTTGGTTTTCTAAGGTTATTAATTGTTTTGATAGGTTATTTACATATTGCTTTACTTCTAATATTTGTGTGGGTATATTTTTGTTTATATCTTTATAATCATTAGTTATTTCTATCATTTGTCTTATTTCTAGTGGTAAATTATTTATAATTTCTTGAACTTGTTCTGGGTTTTTTGCTTGTTCTAAATTTTGTTCTGTAGTTTTATCTAAACTTATTCCTAATTTATTTAGTAAAAATAAATTTGTCCAGTTTAATTGTTTATGTTCTCCAAATCCTCCTTCTCCTAATAGTATAAATGGTATAAATTTTCCATATGTTTCAGTTATTAATGGCCAATGACTATTATTTGGTAAATCTTTAGATTTATAATTATATACTCTAGGTTCAATTATTGGTAATTTTTTAGACATTTTTCTAAATATATTTTTAAGTATAACTACTGGCTCTGATACCACCTTGACTTGGATCGTGAAATTTTAATTTTGTGGAATTATAATCTTTGTCTTACTCTTCTTAAAAATCTTTCTTCAAATTCATCCATATATCTAATATCTTCTTGTCTTATCAAGTTTTCTTCTTTTAATCTTAAATATTCATTATGTTGCAAAACTAGCCTTTTAATTTCTCTATGTTTTTCTATAGCAATAAGATCAGTATTTAAGTCTTTTCCTAATCTTTCCAATTCTAAATATTCTCTATGTAAACTTTTAATTAAATTTTTTCTTTTTTCGTGAAGTATATGAGGATCATAAACAGGCATAATATTTTTTAATTATGAAATAAGTAATAAAAAAAATTTTAATTAATTTTTTAGAATTTATTATGTGTTAAATTTAATAAGATAATATGTGAAATAAGATATTAGTTATATTTTTAGCTAAAAGGGTAAGATAGGTATAATTTATGTTAGTAAGTTGTTAGTAGTTATTTGTTAGTAAGTCTAGAATTATTCTAATACTTTCTAGATCCTTCTATAATTTAGCTCAAATTAAGTCCACTATTGAAAACCCTAGTCTTACTCTTTTCTTCACTCCACACATGCCCCGACTTCAGCCTACTTCTCACCATTTCTCTCTCAAAAAACCTTTTCATTACACCCTCACAGTGAGCTCTCCGATTCCTACAATTTTTCACAGCACTCACAATTTTCCAGTTAGATCTACACGCTCAAACCATAAAAATGGTGATAATTTCTAATCTCTTAGTAAGGGATGGGTTGTCGAACTTTTTTTCCGTCACATTTGGAGTTCAAGCTTTTCCTTTAGATTTAGCTTAAAAACCATGGATCCTTCAAAGAGAAGTGTAGATATTAGCTTTTCGAATTCGTAATCATGAAACGCCAAAATCGAAGAGAAAGGAGTACCGTTCCCCGGAAATGTTTTTGGTAACATACGGGTGGAAGAAGTTGAATACGTATCATCGAAGATAAGTGATGAAAACCCTTTTTTGCATAGAGTTTTATTTATTTTTCAGAAATATTAAAATAGTTTCAGATTTGTATGTTAGATGAAACGTTATTCAAGTTTTGTATGCAAATATGTTCATTTCTGCTTGTCTGATCTATAATAATAAATAGTTATCAACTCTAGAAGGTTTAAAAAAACAACACCATATGCTTTAAATATGTTATTTAAGTAGATAAATTACTGACATTGGTTGCATTGAAATTTAGATATGAAATACTTTGAAAGCATGATGAAGTCATATTAGAATGTTCATTATTGTGAGGTAGCAGATCTGAAGCTATCCCCAACGATAATGCATGGTTTCTTTTGCAACCGATAATGTTCTGCATCCTTTTACTTGCACTTTGAATTAAAATGTTTGAATCTGACTTCTCGCATTGAACTGGTATGTCTATTATTAGGTTGCTGGAAATATCTGTATTTTTATTAACACTTTATAACTTAGGACATAAATATTTCAAATATGTAAAACTAAATGTCTTGAGTCAATGAAGAATGAGATTACCTTGAGTTATATCATGAAATAGGGTTCGTTTCTGATTTTTTACTCGAGTTGTCAAATTTTTTTTTTGCTATTTGAACATTCTATATTCTCTTTATCAGGAAGCTGGGAATCATCATTGCAGTTACCTGCTAGAATTCAGAAGGTATATCACTAAACCTTTAATACCAATAATTTAGAATGCTATTTAATAAATTGCAAACCTGATAGAAACAGAGGCAACATAATTAACATAACCTCCATTTTTGTTTCATAACAATGGTTATGTTAAATCATGTAGTCTCAGTTATTTTTTTTTATGAATCGAGGTGTTACTCAAAGTCCTGCATCACAATGTCAATGTGTTTGGTAGGAATGCCTGATGCAGTAGTATTTTGGTACCTTAACCTTACTAATAAAATCTGTAAAACATAGAATTGGAAAGTAATGAAAAATCTGCATCATAGAAAGAGGTAAGTAATTTTTGTGAATGAATGTGGCCAGACCAAATAGTCCAAAATCGTTAGTTTCGGACATATCTTCAACTTCAACCACAGATTTGAAGTTTTATACTGAAGCCCAAAAATTTCTACCCCCCACTGCTACTATTTCAGTTAAAGGCATAAAATATATACGATATTCATTTGCAGTTATCCTAAATTTTCCAAGGTTGTCTTTGACAGAGAAATTAGTTAAGTAGAATAGCATGTTCGAATTTGGTGATGAATGGCGACATTACTGTTGCCTCTATTCTGTCACCCTATGGCATGGGAAAAATGAGAATTAACACCTTAAAAATTAAAGTGGAATGTGGTAATTTTAAAGAAAAATTTAATTACCTGTTTATCCATGAGCACAAGTTCAAGGCTTATTGGAACTTTGACGTCATTATTCATCGGTACGACATATTTCCTTGCTATACGAACCTTTATGATCCAATCTGTTTTTTTCTTGTCCAGGTCCTTCAACAAGCTCGACTGCATGTTTAATGACTGGTACCTGCAGTTGGCCCAAATAGCTGGTTATGGAAAATCGGCAATATAGAGATTGAATAAAATTGCAGTGAGAATTTCTCGGTCAGAAACTATCATACCTTGCAAAATATATAAACACGGTTTATGAAGTCGAAATTCCTGAAAGTGCTCTATGGCATATTAATGTTTAGTTTATATATGCTTTCAACTGTAACCTCCCATTCAAGAGTCTGCCTATTAACTTTAACTGTATATGTATAAAACTGATTGAAAATATAAATAATAAAATGCAATCTTTTTGATGATAATAATAATATATAAAAATATTTGAATTTAAAACTGTTCAGTAACCGACCCACTACTGGCCCTGTGAACGTGTGAATTGCTGTGACAACAAAACAGGATTAAATATAGGAAATTTAAACTATCTGATTTGAATTACTGAATCTGTGGAATCTTTTGCCAATTGAGATTCTGGTCAAAATCAATTGGCCAGAATCTCAGTTGCTATTAATAATACTAGATTTTTTCCCGGTGCGATGCACGGGAATTTTATCAATGAAAATGATTTCGATGAAAATTTTTGAAGATATGTTTATTATACAATTATATCAAATAAAAAAAAGACAAATAATAATAATAATAATAATAATAATAATCAAAATGGGAAAAAAATATTGATATAATTATATTATATTATTATATACATTCTAAATTAACTTATTTCTTTAATATTTTTTATTTACCCAAATGATAATACAAATTATTGTTGTAATTTTCTTATTTTAATATGACTATTTAAAAATATATATATATTTTTGTGAAATGAAATAGACAATAAGATCAAATCAAAAGATTATGTGAACCAAAATAATTTTTCAATATTTACTGTAAAAATGTTTTTTATTTTTTTCAAATTTTCTATATATATATATATATATACAAAATAAATAAATAAATTATTCTTAACATATAATTTCGAACATTATTATTGTATGAAATATAATATTGATATTCATAAATTTCATTCTTAAAACATTATATTTAACAATTCACATTTTTTCTCTCAAATTTAAGCACACTGTTGGGTTTTTTGATACCCAATAAATCCGGGCGATGATGTAAAACAGTTGTGGAAATATAACGACACCTCGATAGATAGTTCGGCTCGATAACGACACGGGGCCACTCGAAATGACTTAATTGATAGTTGCTCGTGGCCCACTTGGACGACCCATTTGTGGTGATTTTGGGTCATAGCACTTGGGCTTGGGATTTATTGGTTTGGCCCATTTATTGGTGCCCTTAGCCCAAACATTATATATCTCGCGTTTGCTCCTTAGTCTGGTAGCTTGAACTTGAGAATTTGAATTTTAGAGAGAGAGAGAAAGTCACTTGCAGGCTTGCTTGGTAGCCTCCACTGTTGTTCACTTTCTTCTTCTTCTTCTTACATTGGTGTAACCAAGAAGTGTGTTGTTGAGTCGAGCTTGAATCGAGGTGTCGTATTGGAATGCTTACTGAACCCGAGTTGTATCAAGGATCGAACTACATTTTCAACATGGTATCAGAGCCAATGGTGGCTGAAGCATAGAAGAAATCGGACCATCTGAAGGAAGAAAGGTGGAAGCCGAACAAAAGCAAGTCACTGTCCATTCTTCCAAAACCCGACCTCCGGCCAACCAACCGGAGCAATACCAACACCAAAAGAACCGCCTCATCGTGAAGAACACTCGACCAGAAGGCGGCGCAGTTCCAGCGGCTGAGACAGCGGCAAACGGCGGAAGAAGGTTGTGAAAATCAGACTGAAAAATCTGAATTCCGGCCAAACGAAGAAGCTGGTGGAGAAACCACCACCACCGGTGAACTCATGGAGCTGGGGCGAACCTTCCTCTGCGGCGCGTCTTCCCGGCGGCGGCGCGTGCGGCGATTTCCGGCGAGGTTGTTTTGAGGCAGTTTGATATTTTCAATATTTCTAACATTTTGGCGTTGTTAGATTTTCGTTTCAGGTTTTGGAATTTTATTTGGATGAATTTTCCCTTGGTGGTTCGAAAGTCGATTCTTGGTTGCTGTGGTGCTGAATTTACGACAAAGTTGGCGGTCTTAAATTCGATAAAATTTCGCATCTCTCGATTTTACGGACTTTGAAAAGTCCGCTCTGGTAAATTGAATGAAACTGTTTAAATTCCTGCAATAGCAAACCATCGTGCGGGTTGGTCATTAGGATTGGGGGTTGTCATTACTTGACAACCATTGCCTGTTGCTAGAATCTAGGTTTTAATTGTCTTACCTGCTTATGTGCTTGAGGTGTTAAGCTACTCTTAATTGCTTGTTCGGCCTTTTGATTGTGTATTGACGAAATTCCTATTTGTCGTGTTCTTTTATTAATCCTGTTAGATTTCTTTTGACTTTAGGACTATTTGTTGTGGTTAATTGTCAATTTGTGATTTCTTGCTCATTTCGTGTCTTAAAATGACTGCACGTTTTGATTTGAGGATTTTCGATGGGAAAGGGGATTTTTCCATTTGGCAACAAAAAATGAAGGGAATTTTGGTTCAACAAAAGGTTTTAAAAGCTATTACTGGCATTTATCCCGCTGATTTGTCAAATGAACAAACAGAAGAATTAGATGAGCTTGCTTACACTTCAATTATTTTACACCTATCTGATGCTGTTTTGAGAAAAGTTGGTAAACTTAAAACAACGGAAGAACTTTGGAAAAAGTTACAAGACTTGTATTTGCTTAAAACTACTTCTAACAAAATTTACTTACTCGAAAAAATTTTCAGCTTTAAAATGAATCCTATAAAGGATTTAGATGACAATCTGGATGTGTTTAGCAAACTTGTGCAAGGTATTGTTAACTGTGATGAAGAGGTGTCTGAAATGTACAAGGCCATTATTTTACTTAATTCTATGCCTGAATCATTTAGAGAGGTTAAGAATGCAATTAAATATGGTAGGGGCAACCTAACACCTGAGATTGTCATAGATTCCCTTAGGAGTAAGGAAATGGAAATTAAGGCTGAGAACGAGGTTAAGAGGAGTGGTGAATTGCATATGTTGAGGGGTCATTTTAAGCAAAAGTGTCATATTCAAAACAGTGGTGACTCGAGTGATGACTTGAGTGAGGATGGTGGTAAGCATAAAGGTAAGAGTTGGGACAAGTCAAGGTCCAGTATGGGTGGCAAGCGATGTTTCGGCTGTGGTAAGAGTGGACACTTTATAAGAGACTGTCCAAAGAAGAAGAAAAAGGGGAGAAGTGAGGCGAATGTGATTGAGTCTAGTTATGACCCAAGTGTGATTGAGGGTGACCCTTATTGATAGGGTTCCTAGTTACTGCATGTGCATCTGTGTGATCCTGTCTGCATGTGTGTGATTACTCAATTCGATGCATTGTTTTGTGTAGCATTTCACGTTGTTTGATATGTGTTTTTTTTGCATGAATTTGTGTGTAATCAGTTTTTTTTACTAAGTGTAATGTGTTGTCATGCATAGTGGGTTTGTGATGCATTAGTAGTGAGTGTGAGTGTGAGTGTGAGTGTATGTCTTTTGGTAATGTGTGGAGTAGATGCCTGATAGTGCATTGATGATATGTACGGGGGGGTGAGAGTGACATTTTGAATGTCCTGTAAATCTTCTATCTGTAAATCCTGGCCGGGTGGAGTGTTAGAGACACTTTGATCACTTCTATTAGGTGGAGACCCATTATCCCCTTAGGTTGTTAGAAGTGATGTATTGATATAGGAGCATCCTATAGATTTAGGATCTATTCTTGTTTACCAGTTAGGCATGTGTGGTGACCAATCTAGTGAGCATATGTGGCGGTGTGTGTGATATGTGGTCTCGAGGAGAGAGTTACACGGAATGGGATAGGATAATTGTGTGAGGTCTTTTCATGAGGTCATTTATGCATTGTGGTGTTATGTGTTGGTCGTTGTGTTTGATTAACTTGGAGTTAGTCTTATGTTCTTGTATGAGCATGTTTGAAAAGATTTCTGTATTATCTTATGGTTATATTTGTCATCGCATGTTGTATGTTCTTGATTGATTACTGTGACTATCTGTCTTCTGCTTGGATATTTTTTGACCTTAGTCTTAGCGAGTAAATGGAGCAAGTATGGTGTGTGTTTCGAGTGCGAGACACGAGGTAAGGTCTGCGATTCCAATTTTATTGGATTACCTTGATTGGGCAAGTATAAACATTGTGTTATTTTTTTTTTTCTTGCAGATTGATTGGGTATCAAGGTGGAGATTTGTTGGGTTTTTTGATACCCAATAAATCCGGACGATTATGTAAATCAGTTGTGGGAATATAACGACACCTCGATAGATAGTTCGGCTCGATAACGACACGGGGCCACTCGAAGTGACTTAATTGATAGTTGCTCGTGGCCCACTTGAATGACCCATTTATGGTGATTTTGGGTCATAGCACTTGGGCTTGGGATTTATTGGTCTGGCCCATTTATTGGTTCCCTTAGCCCAAACATTATATATCTGGCGTTTGCTCCTTAGTCTGGTAGCTTGAACCTGAGAATTTGAATTTTAGAGAGAAAGAGAGAAAGTCACTTGCAGGCTTGCTTGGTAGCCTCCACTGTTGTTCACTTTCTTCTTCTTCTTCTTACATTGGTGTAACCAAGATGTGTGTTGTTGAGTTGAGTTTGAATCGAGGTTTCGTATTGGAATGCTTACTGAGCCCGAGTAGTATCAAGGATCGAACTACATTTTCAACACACACATTTTACCTTAAAAAAATCAAAAAATTCAAATAAACTCAAATTATAAGCGTTTGGAAACTCTATTTTTCTATCATCATTACAATTTATAATTTAACAAAATTCTCTCAATTATATAAACTGCTGACCACAAAATTCGTCTAGACCTTGGACCAACACGTCTCAGCTCCTCCCTCTTGAACACTTGGATCTCCTGCGCACTAGGACAAACAATCAGTTTGCAATTGCACTCCGATGCCTAAGTCAGTACTCATTTTAGGCGAATATATATATTGGGTGCGGGAAATATAAGTGTGTAAAAGAGAGAAAAGGGAGTGAGAGAAGTATATTGTTAAGAGTGAGAAATTGCTAACCCCTTACTTGGAGGCAGTTGTGCTTCATTTATAGGGGAACTCCTCGTCTCGGATCACGACACGTGGCCTACTTTACACTTGTCATCACCTTGGCTCCTCGAGGTGACAATCCTTGCTTTTCAACCGTAATCATTGCTACACTTCGTAGGGGATGGGCGCCTGTCACGTCTTGGTAAAGGCAGTGTCCCATCACTGACTCCATCTCTCTTCTGGTCAACGCCGTAAAGCACCCCGGCTGGGTATAAAGCGCATCGGCTAGGCGTTAACCAGGTCGGCAAAAGAGATTTGTTGGTCGTACCACCTCGGCACTCATCCCAAGGTGATATTTTAGGCCTTTAGTTGTGCCACGGGTGAACAAATAAACCGCCAACCCGCTAAACCGAATCAAACCGCAACAAATGGTTTGGTTTGGTTCGGTTTCAAACGTGAAATGTTTTGGTTTGGTTTGGAAAAATTCTAAACCGCTTTAAACGGTTTGGTTTAGGTTTCAATTGTCGAACCCGCGGTTTCAAACCGCAACCCGCTAAGTTTTAAACAAATTATAAAAAAAATTGAGGGAAGAAATAGTTAATCAAATTCAAATTGTCATTGAAATCTTTAAGTTATTTTGAGTGCTATTTTGATTTCTTTTCTAGTAGAAATGAGTTATAGAATAACTTTTATCAAAATTTGGACATATTCTATAAAGATTTCTAACATTTGTCAATTGCAAAAATGTGATTTTTTTTAGGAATAAAGCTATATTCTAATCTATGCATGTTTGACCCCTCCTAAAAAAGTCCAACTTCATTCTCAACTATAACTATTGAATGCCGCAAAAAAGTTAAAATGAGGCTTACAGTTTCCATTGAAGAAATTTATAAACAAATTAGAAAAGAATTTATTATGACACATATTTATAGCATACTAAATAGAAGAAATACCCTTGTAGTAATATAATGTGTTGTCTTTTATTTATGTAAATGGTTTTGAAAAATAAATCTCATTTTAGTTGCAACCTGTCGAAGTAACCCTCTTGCCAATGTGAGTTGCATCACAAAAAAAATTCAAGAACGCCTTTTAACAAAATCTACGGAATGGTCAGTTTGTATTTCTTAGTTATCGACCATAAAGTTGGTATTGATCATTTACTCAATGCTATGTATCAATTGTGAAATTTGTGATCGTTGTTATTGGTATATTAATCATTCATTCATTCTTGCATTATCGTACAAGAATGTGTCTTGGTTTAGGATCTACTAATTTATTTGATTGCAACCCGCGGTTTTAAACCGCACCAAACCGCAAAACATGGTTTGGTTTAGGAAATGAAATGGTTTGGTTTGGTTTGGAAAATTTTCAAACCGTTTTAAACGGTTTGGTTTGAAATTTCGTTACAAACCGCCCAAACCAAACCGTGTTCACCCCTAAGTTGTGAGTCAAGACTCGTTGGGCCCTTATTGGGCCTTCGCTGGTGGATCACTGTACTTTTCTTTGGGCCCGGATTCAACACTAGTCCCTCAAATCCGAAGGGATCATTCATGGTCGTGTAGGATTTGCTATGATTTCACAGCACTAACTTTTTGGGGAGTCAATAATGAAATTCTTTATGCAAGGTTTGGATCCATATCATAGCCGACCTTCCGCCTCAGATTTTTCCTCCCTAATGGCCAGGATCATACTAGGCGCTTTCTAGGCGGCGCATTCAATTCGGAGGGGCTGTTGGTATCTATTTCCAAGAAATATATATGAAATGGGAGGGGAGTAGCATTTCGCAGCGCGTGGTATTCACGGTGGTAGCTGAATGGTTTTATCCCTCCCTTTGACGGCTGGCGCTTTGATTAGCCCATTCTCCAAGAAGCATGGGTTACCCACATTAATCATGCTGCTCACAAAAATCAAGGAATCTAGATCGTTAAGATCCCTATAAATCCTTCTTCATTTTATTATTTCACCTTTTACTACTTTCTAAGAGCCTTTGCAGCAATATTGTGGCGAGAGCTTGTTCCGTCCTTCTCTTCCTTACGAATCTAGTGTCTTTTCTTCAAGGGTTTTCTACCCAGCGTCCGCCTTTAACATTCCACAGTTTTTCTTGGAGAGTTCTTCATTCCAGTGCACAATTTCAAGCATTCGCCACCTGAAGGTAAACCTCTTGGTCTCTGTATACGCGAAACTTTTCTATTTTTAGTTTCTCATTGTGGGTTTGAAAATTTTGTTTTTTGCACCTTGTTTTTCTTTCGTTGAGTCTGATCCACCTTTAAAACAAAAGAAAAAATGGAAAGAGTTGGGGGAACGGGTTCACAGGAAATTTTAGCAATGACGATTCCCGTCAGAGGTTTCTGCCCCATCTCTTTATCGGTTTTTAGTTCCCGTTTCTTTAGGGAGCAGATTAAGTGGAGAAATAGGAAAACCAGTGGCATAATTTATTTGAGTGATTCCGACAGCGAAGAAGAAAAACACCAGAACTACATGGCTCATCTGTCATCCGAGGAGGAATCCGCGCTAAGAGAACTCCGAAGCAAACGAGACAGGGATTTGGGAAGAGAAAAGGCGGCGGGCTCCTCTTCAGGTCACCAGGACCTCGGCTTGATTGTTAGGGCACCGTTTAGGGCGCATAGGGAAGAGTTGGGTTTGACTGCAGAGGAGATTGCTCAGGTAGAGGATTGGGTTCACCAGGTCAACAAAGTTTCTGGCTACCATGTTGATCCCGATCCAAACCCAGAGTCATGGGAAAGCAGTGAGGTTGCTACTGAAATCCGAAGGGTCGATTTGGCCGCGGCTTCGGAAAAATTCAGGTTTCCAGAAGGGGTCCATTTGGTGCACCCTACCCCTTCCTGCCGACCTTGCAGCCCTCCCCCAGGCCAGGCGGCTATATGCTACGATGCCCTTTCTTGTGGGATGAAGCCCCCCCTTCACTGCACATTATTCACACTCTCTATACTTTGAAGAAATCATTTAGGAGGGAGAGAGACGTGAGGTCGGATGTTAAGGATTGGTATTATTTGTCCCCCAGAGGCTCTTATACTCTTGTTATTATCGGTCACCCTACCTCAATAAAGAACTGGAGGAACCAGTGGTTCTGGGTTGCTGGGGAGTGGCAGAGTTCCCCTGTGGACCCTAGTCCAGAAATTACAGTTCCCCGAACTCTTTCCATACCTAGTGAGTCTTGTATTTGCTTTAGGGTCTTTAAGTGTCATGCGTCTTTTGCTCTTTCATCCATATTCACTTTTCTTGACTGCTTCTTAACATATTACTGCTTATGGCAGGGGACACTTTTGCCCGTCTCCTTCCTGACGCAGATCTAGCGGCAATAAGGCGTCTATTTGCCTACAAGGGCACTTTCCAAGGGGTCATCCAACAGAACAAATTATTTATTAAGCACGGTCTTATGTGAGCCACGAGTAAGTTCGCCTCCTTATTGCTGTTACATCTTGTGTTCTTTTCCGTTCATAACCCCATTTTCCTCCTTTCCTTGCTAGGTTCCAAAGAATTCCCAAAAATTTCTTTAAAGGGCCTCATGGCTACGAAGATCCCTCCGGCTCTGCGCCACGGGAGCGAGGTTGAAAGAAAGCAAAAAGCGAATTTGGCCGACCTGCAAATTGGGGTGGCAAAGGAAGTGTATGAGAAGTCTACTGCCCAACTCCAGGGCCCTCTTCTAGCTCTACTGCCACCGCCCACCCTGCTGCCAGTGGGTCCCCAACAACCCAACATTGCTAGGGAGGCAGATCCTGAAAAAGGCGTTGCCAAAGGAAAAGGGAAGAGGTCGGATAGGGGCGGATTCAAGAGGAGTAGGGAGACTAAGGATGTCTCAGTACCACCTTTCTTGTCCGAGGACATACCGGAGCAAGTACCTGAGGAGGAGCCCGCCCCCTTAAAAAAGCTCAGGAGAGGCAAAGGAAAGGAATCCACTTCCACACCTCCGCCACCAATGATCGAGGAACTGGAGGAAGAGCCATCTATGACCATCCCAGGCTCGGATTACGAAGTGACACTAGAGGGGGCGGAAGACTCAAGCATATTAAAACCAGCATCCTCCCAAGAGATGTCACTTTCAGCTCTTCGTTGTTCGACTCCCCCAGTTCGCCTCCAGCCAAGGCGGCCTTAATTACTGAACAGTTTTGGACAGAGGGTTGGGCCGCCTTTTCCTCCAGTGCTACTTCATCTTGGAAGCTGCTCGCTGCCAAGGCTATGAATGCCAAAGCCCTGGCCCTCATTGACGAGGTAGGGTCCTCCGTGGAGGTAGCTCAACGAGACAAGAGGGATGCTGAGACTGCTCTCCACCACGCTGATAATATGCTCAAGGAGATCAATGACCTCAAGGCCCAGCTATCCACAGCCCGCAAATCTTCTTCAGAAGAGAGGGCTAATACGAAGCGCCTCCAAGAGGACAATGACAAACTGAAGCATGACCTCCAGGCCTCTGAGTCAGACGTGGCGGTCTTGTGCAAGAAATTGGATGATTCCAACCGTGCACAGTCTATCGCCTCTGAGGCCCTGGTCGCCGCTAATGCAATCAAGTTGAAGCTAGAAGCTGAAGTGGCAGAGGTAAATGAAAAACTGGGGAGGGAGCTGGAGTCTAAGGTGAAAGCAGAAGAGGACCTTGCCTCGCTGGAAAAGCACATGCAAACGAGGATCACTGAAGTCTTGGAACAGACTGTCGCGACACGGGTGGAGAATGCTTTAAACACTAGAGTGTCGGAAGTTGTCCAGAACTTCAAGGACACCTTTCAAGAGACCCCTGAGTACGAGGCTATGCAGCGGGTTTTTGGGAACTTAAGGGCTAGGATGGCCTTGAGGGACGTGAAGGAAGCTTTTCCAACTTTGGACCTGTCCTCCATTAAAGCATTCTACCCCGAGTCTCAAGATGCTCCTGCAGATCCCTTAGGTGCATCCAGCAAGGGCTCTACAGAAGGCGTTCCTCCACAATGATCCTCTTCCATCTTTGCCTTGTTGTTAGTTAGTGTGTTTGTTTTTGTTTTCTTCTTCTTCTTCTTCTTCTTTTTTGTAAGTGCCCCGGCACCTAATATTGTGAGTGTAGCCTTTATTTGATTTGTAAATGCCTCATTTTTATGAATGGAATGGTCTATTTATATTTCGGCGTAGCAACGTTTCTAACTGTTTAAGCATTAATATTTCCAAGTGCGAATGCTTCATAATTGTATGATGATATGTGGGACATTGTAAATGTCTAGTCCCTCAGATCTAACGAGCTTAATGCGTTCACGTTTACTGGTTAGATCTGATTTTGACCAACTTTTGGGCAGTTTTACCTTATATTCAGTAGCACCTATACTTACAACTTTGCATGAGCTTCTGTTAATGACGTGAATACTTTTAATCCATACGCCGTGGTCATGGTGTAAATTCGCAAGAGTCATTCGTTTTTAACGAAGTGCGCAAGTGTTTTTGCAACAAAAATAATATAAGGACTTTTACGCTTGATTACACAGTCTTTAGTACACATATGTCTTGCAAACGCTCTGACCGAATGTATGTGTAAAAGTATCAACAATTTCGCGGAAACATTTAACACTTCGCACAAGAGAGCGCTCCGTATGTATGAACTAACTTAACGCGCCAAGTATTTTTGGTTTATACGACAATATTTGGTTAAATTTGAATGATTCCAAACGTATTGCACGGTGAATGACGGTTAATGAGTACAGTACCTTAGATCTGAGTGGTTCGAAGCATTTATGTTTACCAGTGAGATCTGATTATGACAAACATTTGAACGCGTCTAAATTATACTTTATAAACTAAAACTCCCAATCCTTACACGATGATCGTAGTTTAACCTTATGAGAGTCCATTGTTCTTAACAATTTTTATGCATAGCGTGGACGTATGGTGTTATGACCAAAATAATTTTGGAACGTGAGTTTATCCATTATGCCTGTCTAATATAGAGATTGGCGCAATTTTAAACGCAGCTCGCCCACGATTTTTTGAAATCATATAATAATGTTGCAATCGTAGAGGAGGAATTTAGTTTTATTGAAAATAACGGCGAAGGTGGTCCGTGTTCCAAGGATTACATAGAGGTACTCCAGACAAGTCCTCAATTATGTATGTTCCGGGTACCACCTCGGCAACGACCTTGTAAGGGCCTTCCCAGTTAGGACCTAGAGTCCCTACTCCTGGTTCCTGTGTTGAAGGAAGAACCTTTTTGAGGACCAAGTCCCCAATATTAAAACGTCGGCTCTTTACTCTTTTCTTGTAATACCGAGCCATTTTTTTCTGGTATTTAGCCATTACCACTTGGGAATCATTCCGATTTTCCATGAGGAAATCTAAATCGGCCCTTTGCGCTTCCTCGTTCCTAACATTGTCATAATGAATTTGACGAAGCGAGGGGATTCCGATTTCAACGGGGCATACCGCCTCGGCTCCGTAAGCCAGCGAGAAAGGTGTTTCACCAGTAGCGGTGTGCGAGGTGGTTCAAAGCGCCCATAACACTTGTGGGAGTTCATCTACCCATGCGCCCTTTCTGAATTCCAACTTCCTTTTCAGGGTATTTTTTATGGTCTTGTTCACCGCTTCGACCTGTCTGTTGGCCTATGGGTGATGTGGAGATGAGAACAACTTCTTAATTCCCGAATCGTCACACAACTCATCGACGCTTCTGTTTTTGAACTGTTTCGCATTGTCACTAATCAGCGAATGTGGTATCCCGAACCGGCATATGATATTTTTCCAAATGAACTTGGTGGTGTTGGCCTCAGTAATCTTCATCAAAGGTTCTACTTCGACCCATTTGGTGAAGTAGTCAATTGCTACTATCGCAAATCAATTGTTACCAGTACCTCTTGGCATAGGACCAATAATGTCAACCCCCCATTTTGCGAAAGGCCAAGGGCTAGTCACCACAGTTAGTTCGTGATGCGGCTGATGTGGTATGGTCGCGTGTCTTTGGAATTTATCGCACTTGCGCACGAAGTCATGGGAATCCTTTCGCATAGTAGGCCAAAAATATCCCTGTTTGAGGGCTTTCCGAGCTAGCGATAAAGCCCCGGCATGGTTGCCACATATGCCCTCATGGATTTCTCTCATCACATACTGCCCTTCCTCTAGCCCCACACCTCTCAGCAAAGGAGAGGTGTAACTTCTCTTATAAAGTATGTCGTCCAAGAGTACGAAATTCGCGGAGTGTTTCTGCAATTTTCGGGCTGCTTCTGGTTTGTTTGGAACTGTATGGTGCTTCAAATAGGCGATCAGGGGGTTCATCCAAGATTCCTCTTCTTCAATCGCCAAAACCTCCGGTCCTGGCTCAATAGAAGAAGTCAACATGCGCTCAACTGGGATTAGATTGTGTAACTCCGAATCGCCGCTACTTGCCAATTTGGACAAAGCATCGGCGTTGGGATTTTTTGTTCTAGGAATGTGTTGCAACTCCATTTTTCCGAAGTGCGCAGCCAAATCTCTTACTTTTTTCAAGTAAGCGACCATAGAGGGTTCTCTGGAAGTAAATTGCCCGCTGAATTGGCTCACAACAAGCTGCGAATCGCTATTGGCCACTACGGATTTAACTTTCAGGGCTTTTGCAAGTCTTAGCCCGGCTAATAATGCCTCGTATTCAACAACATTGTTCGAGGCTTTGAATTCAAAGCGGATTGCACTGTGTAATTTAAACCCTTCTTGGCTTACTAACAATATTCCTGCGCCGGATTGTCCATCAGTCGAGGACCCGTCAATGAACAATTTCCACTCCTGTCCATCATGTTGGCTGTCATCCGTGTTATCTACCATTTCGACCTCAGGTGGATGTGTGAATTCAACTACGAAGTCCGCCAATGCCTGACCCTTTACGGCGGTCCGAGGCATATAATGTAGGTCGAACTGGCTGATTTCTATCGCCCATTTCAGTAACCTCTCAGAAACGTCTGGTTTTTGCAACACTTGTCTCATGGGAAAGTTGGTGAGCACTTGTATGGAGTGTGACTGAAAGTAGGGACGAAGCTTACAAGAGGCTGTGATCAACGAGAGAGCAAGTTTTTCCATATCTGGGTAGCGCGTCTCAGCGTCCAGCATGGCTTTGCTTACATAATATACTGGCAACTGGTTCCCATCCTCCTATTTGATTAACACTGAGCTAACAGCCTCTTTGGATACAACCAAATATAGGTAGAGAGGCTCGCCAGATTTTGGTTTTAATAGCAATGGGGGACGGCCTAAAGAAGCTTTCAGGTCGGCAAACGCCTGCTCTCATTCTGGTGTCCATTGGAATCGCTTTCCCCCCTTTAGGACCTTGAAAAATGGCAAGCATTTGTCAGTGGATTTTGAGACGAATCGGTTCAAGGCCGCAATTCTTCCCGTTAAGCTTTGCACTTCTTTTGGGTTTCGAGGCGACTGCATGTTTAGCAAAGAATTGATTTTTTCCGGATTGGCTTCGATTCCCCTCTTATTCACCATGAATCCGAGGAATTTCCCAGATGCTACCCTGAAAGCACACTTCGCTGGGTTGAGTTTCATCCGATATCTTTTCAAAACATCGAATGCTTCTGACAAATGGAGGATATGATCCGCGGCGACATGCTTTTTACTAACATATCATCAACATATACCTCCATAGTGTTCCCCAATTGTTTAGAGAACATGCGGTTTACCAGCCTCTGATAGGTAGCTCCCGTATTCTTCAAGCCAAATGACATAGCTCTGTAGCAATAGAGTCCTCTATCTGTGATAAATGAAGTATGCTCTTCATCCGATTCGAACATGGGAATTTGATTGTACCCGGAATATGCATCCATGAAGCTTAGCAACTCGTGTCCTGCTGTAGAGTCGACCGTTGATCGATCCGGGGCAATGGAAAACTGTCTTTGGGACAAGCCTGATTCAAGTTGGAAAAATCAATGCACACTCTCAATTTCCCATTGTGTTTTGGTACTAAAATGGGGTTTGATACCCACTTCGGTTATCGGGACTCTCTGATGAAGTCATTTTTCAATAGCTTTGCGACCTCGTCTTTCAAGGCCTCATACTTGTCCGAACTCATGGGCCTTCTCTTTTGCCTATGCCCAGGGCTTCGGGGATCCAGCTGGAGCTTGTGACAGGCCTCCTTAGGATCGATCCCAATCATGTCACCATGCTTCCATGCGAATACATCGAGGTTTTGAAGTAGGAAGTCCTTCAATTGACTCTTGTATTCGGTTGGGGAGTCCAGTTCGATCTGTAATTCTTTGATTGGATCAAGTGTGTCTACGCTGAAGCATTCCAACCTTTCGGCCGGGGTGGGGCAATTGTCACCTGCCATCCTGGGGTCTAGATCTGCTAAATCCTCTTCTAGGGTCATTGTGACATCCTTATCCCCAGACGGCCCTTCACCCAATCTTTCAGGGTCTGGAGCAGCCTCGGCCATGGCTACATCACTGATCATGTTCATGCTTCGATCTTGAAACTCCCGGGTCGCATTTGTGTAACAAGCCCGAGATTCTATTTGGCTTCCCCTCACAGTTGCAACGCCATGCTCCTTGGGGAACTTCATGCAAATGTATTTGGTATGCGTTACAGCCCCCAAGTCAATAAGACCAGGCCTCCCAATTGAACCATGATAGGAGGAGATTTTGTCAACCACCAAGAATTCCATAGGGATTCTGGAGAGGGTCGGTGCTTGCCCTACTTCAGTCATAAGGGTTATGGATCCTCTGGGGTTATGTTGTCCCCCGTGAATCCGTATTTTGGATCAGGGACTGGAATGAGAGGAGTGCTGATCCCCATCTTATCAAAAGTTACCCCGTAAATCACATTCACCGAGGCACCATCATCCACCATCATCCGTGATAGCCCATTTCGAACCACCACCACCCTGATAACCAATGCGTCGTTGTGTGGGAAGTGCACTCCAACGGCATCATCTTGTGTGAATGTGATAGATTCCGTCCGAGGCATCCCAACATGATTCGAATGGATATGATAATTCACGTTGGAGGGCTACTTGGCCTCCCTTATATACCTCTTCTGGGAGTTGTTTGTGCTCCCACCTGGGTGGGGGCCTCCCAGTATTGTGTTGATTTCGCGAATGGGGAGGTCGGCCACAGGCACAGGTGGTTCCCGCGTATCTTTAGTATGCGCCGGGGGGCATCCCGGCCCTTGTTCCTGTCTCTCTGACGATTGTCAGTTCTTTCCTTAGTTGAGTTCTTCCACGGAGCTCTCCTATCAGCTCGGTTGAACTTCTGGCCACTAGATTTTTGAGTTCTTCCTATGTCAAGGGGAAAGTCACTCCCCCTTCCCCTCCGCACCTTTTGGTAAGCTAACATGTGGATTTCTCTGCAATCCTCTGTTGCGTGACCGTAATATCTGTGGTAGGCGCAGTAAGCCCCAATCATGGGTTGTTTTCCACTTCGGCCGATTTCCACTCTCCCTTGAGCCGTGGGAGGATTTTGAGGAGGGGTGTTAGAGTGCAAGTGAGGGATAGCTTCCGTGATTTTCGCTGCAAAGCTGGATCCTGTCCTCGGAAATGGACGAGGCGCGCCACCTCGGTTACCGTCGACCCTATCCTTGTTCCCTCCTTTCTTGAGGTCCGCTTCATTGGAATATCCAAGGTTATATCTCCCTTGGGGTGATTATATCTGGCCCTAGCCATTTCCTCCGATACAATCTCTTCCTTCATCAGGTCTACCAGGGTATTGTAATCCCTTGGTTTCCTGCTCCGGACATCTCTCCAGAACATGCTGGTCATATCTAGCTCTCCTTTTAAGGTGGAAAACATCTCCGCTTCTGTGATATTTTCGCAGATATGCATCTCTTCAGTAAACCTAGCTAGGTAACTTTTCAGAGACTCGTCCTTTGCTTGCCTCAGATCCTGAAGGCGTTGGAGCGGGAGCTGTCCAGTCCTGGAGGAAACAAAGCCATTTTTAAAATCCGTCTTCATATCTCTCCAATTGTGGATGCTGCCAGGAGGGAGTTTTTTATACCATCGGATGGCACTTCCTTCGAGGGTTAGAGCAAAGGCTTTGCATTTCAGCGCCGGGGTGGCTCCGGCTATTTCCATGCTGGCGCGGTAATTTAACAGGTGATCATCAGGATCACCTCGGCCAGAGTATTTTGTTATTTCTGGCATCTCAAAGTCATGGGGTACGGGGCATCTACGGAGGCCCTCTGTGAAGGGACTTACTTCCTCTTCGTCATCCAACTCGTATGACGGCAGCTCACTGTTCTCGTCGTTACCGGAATACTCCGGATCACGGTATTTGCCATAGAGTGGCGGAGCGTACTCCTTCCTTTGTGGTGGTGGAACGCGGCCGTAGTTTGGCCTTTCATGGCTCTGTAATTCGTTGTGAGGTTTAGTCTGAACTACTTCGGCTCTTCTTTCCTGCCTATTCCTAGGCTCATGTGCTGACGCTAGCCTTTCTGCTCCCATACCATGTTGGTCCCTATGCATTTGACCCTGCGATAAAGCTTCTTCAGCGCGTCGCTCGCGGCTATTTCTAGGCTCTACGGAATTGTGCCGACCTGGGTCCGTTTGTCCCCGTTGTTGGCCCATGAATAACCCTCCTATCCGGCTGAAAACACTGTCGGATTTTGCGGGAGAAGCCTCCCTGCGTCTAGCTGGGAGTGGGTTTTGGTCTTCATGTGTTTCATGTACCGGGTCTCGCTCGCAGAAGGGCTCGGATTCCACCTCGGCGTATGCCTGGGGATCTTGATAATAATAAGAGACAGTGGCCACCTCAGATGGTGAATAATGTGGCTGTGAGTATTGCTGAGGCATTACGGGTTCGTTCATAACATACCCTCTGGCCATAAAGGTATTCATTGCAGCAGTCTGTTCTATTTGCTGCCTCTGCATCTCCAGCATTTGGGCCGCCATGCGTGTCATGTCTCGCATCATGCGGCGATTTTGGTGTCGGCGAGGTGGGTTAGGTTGTGCCACTTCCTCATTGGCGTTTTCATGGAGTCCTTGAGGAACCTCGCCTTCGCTGTGTTGGCCGCCTCTTCCCCTACGGGGGTTAACATCACCATCACTTTCGTTCATGTTTAGGGAAATTCCTTAATCTTATCTTGTTTTTCAAAGATAAGTGGACTTTCGTTTCAAAAATCCCCGCCTTTTTCAAGGTTACTAAACTTATATCTCAAAGTTATACGCCTTTTCCAAGGTTGTTACACTTGTGTTTCAAAGTTTTAAGCTTTTTTCAAGGTGAATACACATGTATTTCAAAGTTTTAAGCATTTTTCAAGGTGAATACACTTGTGTTTCAAAGTTTTAAGCCTTTTTCAAGGCCAACCAGCTTATCTTTCAAAGCTTTTGCCTTTATCAAGGCCAACCAGCTTATCTTTCAAAGCTCTTGCCTTTATCAAGACCAACCAGCTTATCTTTCAAAGCTCTTTGCAGTTATCCGCTCCTTCGTAAGTGGTTCTTCGTCCCTTTTTAGGACTACCTTTCTATGTATGGCTTTTTTCCATGTGTTTTCGTGGTTAGCAGTATGGTTTCCCACAGACGGCGCCAAAATGTTGACCACAAAATCCGGCTGGACCTTGGACCAACACGTCTCAGCTCCTCCCTCTTGAACACGTGGATCTCCTGCGCACTAGGACAAACAATTAGCTTGCAAAGGGGGCCGAGGTGGCTCCCGTTTGCACTCCGATGCCTAAGTCAGTACTCATTTTAGGTGAATATATATATTGGATGCGGCAAATATAAGTGTGTAAAAGAGAGAAAAGGGAGTGAGAGAAGTATATTGTTAAGAGTGAGAAATTGCTCACCCCTTACTTGGAGGCAGTTGTGCTTCATTTATAGGGGAACTTCTCGTCTCGGATCACGACACGTGGCCTACTTTACACTTGTCATCACCCTGGCTCCTGGAGGTGACAATCCTTGCTTTTCAACCGTAATCATTGCTACACTTCTTAGGGGATGGGCGCCTGTCACGTCTTGGTAAAGGCAGTGTCCCATCACTGACTCCATCTCTCTTCTGGTCAACGCCGCAAAGCACCCCGACTGGATATAAAGCGCATCGGCTAGGCGTTAACCAGGTTGGAAAAAGAGATTTGCTGGTCGTACCACCTCGGCACTCATCCCAAGGTGATATTTTAGGCCTTTAGCTGTGGGTCAAGGCTCGTTGGGTCCTTATTGGGCCTTCGCTGGTGGATCACTGTACCTTTCTTTGGACCCGGATTCAACATAAACAATTAACCAAATAAAACATTGAAACTCAACATAAATTGACATTGAGAGAAAAAAAGACATACTTTCACAACGAAGAACAGATCCAAGATCACGCATTTTAACTCTTCTGTAAGAAATTGCAGTCATTTCTTCACCTTCCATAATACCTCTTTTCTGCCCCACCATTGCCTAAATATTAAAACCAAGACCATCATGAATTTAAACCAAAAAAAAAAAAAGAAGAGAACTTCAATCAAAATAAACAAATAAACTCATGTTATTTCTTAAACCCTCACTTCTGATTCAGATCTAGACATTGCCAAAAGTTGACTCTTAAACCCACATTCACTCTCCATAAATGCTCAAGAAAATTGACAAAAATTGTAAATTCAAATTTCAAGATTTTCAGCCCACAGCCTTTAAGCAAAATCTACAAAATCCAAATTCAAAATGAAATCTTCGATTCTCCAAAAAACTGCATGTTCATATGTGAGTATAATTTTTCCTTGTGCTCTGGCTCTGACCTCCATTTCTTGGAAAAAAGATACCGTCGACGTCCTAGAAATGGCACCCTGCAAAAATCATTTCATATACCCAATGGATGTCAAGGAAGATTCTTGCCGATTAACATATGCATCAACTAACACAGAAATTTTTTAACTTCATTCTAATCACAATGATCACCCTAGAAAAAACTAAAATTCAAGAAATCAAACATGGATTTATGAACTGATCAGATTTATGATCCCACTTATTCATTGGAATGAAAGCAGAAACAAAATAGAGAATGAAAAGGGAACAACTCTAAGGCTGCGTTTGATAGCGATAGTGGAATTTGGGTGGAAAGAAAATGAATTTTAGGGAATTGAATTCTAGGGAATTGAAAGTTTAATGTGTTTGATTGATTTAATTTTCTAGGTAGAAAAAGTGAAGAATTTTCCAACTTTTGTTGTTTGATTGACATTATTTTCTATGGAAAATAAAGTAAAATTTAGCTATTATAATATTTTTATTTTTTTTTCATTTTTTAACAAGTTTGTACTTAGTAATAATAATGTTAATTTTTGGGAAAAAAATAAATCAATTAACAACAACAAAAAGGATCAAACGTAACAAAAATGGTATAAGATTTTTCATGGAAAATAAAACCTCCTCCCCCTTGGAAAACGAATTCATCCAAAACAAGGAAAATACCGGATTTCGAGGCAAGTGAAAAAATGAATTCCATAAAAAATTTAGGCAACCAAACAGCGTAAAATTGAAAAATCACGTGAAAAATCATGGAAAATATGGCGAATCAAACGGAGCTTAAGTTCTCAAAATGGCCTGAAAATCTAGTCTACAGAAGAACCTACGCCAGCAAGAGCCGATCCATTTTTTAAAAAAAAAATTGAGTAAAGCTAGCTGGTTTCGCTTCTGTTTGGAAAAAGAAAAAAACAAGTTTTTAAACAACATAATTCCTTAAATAATTTTTTAATCATACATATTTTCTCTCTCCTTTTTTCAACCACGCATCTTACCTAGAAAATATAAAAAAATATGTTTTTAAACACCAAAATTTTAACAAACATCACCGACAATGTTTTGACAGCTACTATTGATTATTTGTATAGTTTCCCTTTCTTTCAACTTTCATTTAATGCCATTTAATACTATTGGTATCAGAGCCATGTTGTTCTCTTACTCATATCAGGATTATTTATGTTATTTAGTAACCAGAAGAGATTAAGGAAGAACACTTTCCATCCATGTCTTCAAATCCTTTTTCATTATCAAAATCTCCTTCTACTTCTTCTTCTTCTTCAACGTCTTTCAGAAAATCCGATGCCTCAAAAATGGACTATCTTTATGAGATATCCTATCTTTCAGAATCTGACAAAGTTCCACTCACAGATCTACCCCTCATAAATCCTTATCTCCCATATACTAAACCTCGTCAGTCCATAACCAAAACTGTTCGAAGTATTATCTCTCCTAAAAAATCCCAGGTTAAAGAATTTGTTCAAGCTTCAAAGTTTGATCAACACTTTTTACCTGCAACAGAAAAAGAACAGTTTGTTACTCTTGAATTACCCTCTCATTTACCAAAAGTTTGGCTATCTGAAGGTTACACCCACCTTCATTTTGGAGCTGTCCGGTTTGCCTTAACCCTTCATGGAAGAAAAGGTCTTCCTACAGTTTCAAGAATTGCTCTGTTAGATACTCGATTCTCTGAGTATCAACATGCCTGCATAGGAACTGTTGAAACTACTCTTAATGCTGGAACTGTCCTTGTTACTATGTTTCCAAATTTCAATATGCCTATTTCTGATCCACAATTACTCTCATCCCTGAAAGTCCAAATCCAAATTGTTGGAGCTGTTCCAACATCCGTCACATATGCAGCCACCCTTCACTACCAAATGGTGTACAGAATCCAAAATCATTCTCTGGATTTTGCCCAATCTCAAGGAACAGATGATGCTCTACTCCTTCATGTAGAGTCAGATCATGTCCCCAGTTGTACATATGTGCCCAGACAACTTCCACGATCAGAATTGGTTAAGCTCATCCCATAAACATGGGTTACAAGCTATGAACAAGCTCACAATGGAAACAAAACCTCCTCCTCAATACAATCCACAGAACCTTTTTTCAGAAAAAAAGTCAAATGGAGTTATTGAGATTGCATTCAAAAGGGAGACAACAGCAAACCAACTTCCCTGTTTCCAGACACAATTCATGTTTACTCAGGAGAAAGTCCCAATCTATGCCTTTGATGCAAATGGAAGGCCAGTTTATAACAAAGCAGACAATACTGGACATCTTCTGGGATGTTTGCAACTGTTCAAGCTGTCTTGAAGCAAATCTTGAAGAAGATCTTCCCCGGCAAAGAAGGAAGTCTAAGAAAAGTAGTCAAAGAAAGTTACATAAAGCCTTCTACAATAATGATCCAGGAGCTGGATTACTTGGTGAACCATCGGGAAAATTTGACTATTACGTCAATTATACACCGCCTCCCACAAATGATGATCCTATTATTCCTACTGGATGGGATGATGATGATGATGATGATTGCAGCAGGTATTATAAAAAGTGGGATTGGGATGATAATCCTCCCCCATCTCCAATATGCATGTTTCATCCACCAACCAGAGAAGATTTTCCTCCTTTGGAGACATTTGAAAAGGATCATTCTACTCATTCATGGAAGATCAAAAATCCAAACATCAGGAAATCAGATGGATCAGTGCAACCACTCTCAGCAGCAGAAACCACTTTAAATTGGCAGTCGGAAAATGCAACACAACAAAATGCCATGTTAAAAAGAATTGACCAAAGTCAACAAAGGATTGAACAGACTCTTCAACATCAGACTCAAATTCTTCTCACACCACTCCAAGTCTGTAAACAAAGAATTGAAATTCTCCACGCAGACATAATGGCTCGTTTGCAAAACCAACTACCTTTTGACATTCAAGAAAGAGAAATCAGAAGCCTAAAAATCCAACTTGCATCTCTTGAATTAAACTCATTGATTCCTCCCTCAACACCATACTACCCATCTTCATCTTCTACTTTTCAAATTTCCCAAACAGGACCCTTGATTTCATCTACTTATGAAGGATCTACATCAACCCTTTTCACACCTGAAGAATGGGAACAAAAGAAAAAAGCTTCTATGCCTCCTAAAAAGACCAGAGTTATCCAACGAACAAAACCTTTATCCATACAAGAAACTTCATCCGAGAAACAACCTCAAATGATGATGAAAAATCCCATTTCCACATTTCTCCAACAAGCCCATACTCTTCCTATCCATACTACCACCAACAACTTTGAAACTACCTACAATTCTGAAACCTCTGAGTCTGAGTCTTCTCAATCTTTTGAAGAAACATCCAATGAGTCTGAAGATAATGTTCCACCCCTCTATATGGCCGACCAAGAACAAACAAGTCAATCCCAAACAGGCCAACCTCAAAGAACAAATGATCCTATTATTGAAGAGACTGAAGTTGTTGATGAGGAGATGGAATCCCATACGACTAATCATTATTATTCTTCAAATGGTGCTACTCCTCCAAATTTTACATTTGATGATATTCCTCCTCCACAGTGGAAATATAGGATGCAAGAAATGAAAGCCTGGTGTACTGCCGAACTACTAAAGCCAAACATGACCTATACAAAGGTCATAAAAGCTTTCTTCGCAAGGATCACTGGATTTCTTAGAGATTGGTATGATTCAATGGGAGAATACAGACAACGCCAACTCACTCAGGAGACAAACACTATAGATGCATTTTTAAATGCACTATATTGGGAATTCTGTGAAAAATCTGATCATGACAAGGAGATTGCCAGAGAAGAATTCTTCAAATTAAAGTGTTGTTCCTATAATCCAAAAGATCTTGAAAAACATTTCAAGAATGCTGCTCAGAGATACTATCTCATTGGAGGTCCAGATGATTCAAATATCAAGCAGGCATATCTGGAGTCAATTCCTCAACCTCTTGGGCAAGAGACATTAAGAACCAAGGAGTTAAGAGGACAACCTTTAAATGCCACTTCTTTTGGAGAACTTCATAATTGGATAATGAAAACACTAAAGAAGTTGTGCAATCAAAATGCTTTCCTCAAAGATATCAATGCAACTGGGAATTCATTGGCCGGTTCATCAAGAAGAATTTTGGAATTATTATTACTGGTGGGGTGGGAACTATGTACTGGGTGGGTGTAGATTTCAGCTTCTTTTTACCGAGATCATTTTACTGAGCGGGAAATGGGGGCGGGGAAAATGTGCTGGACTCTACTACTTTTATATAGATATAGATATAAATAGATATAGATATAGATATAGAATATAGATATAAATATAGATAGATAGATAGATAGATAGATATAGATATATAGATATAGATAGATTGTATAGAAGAGGTGGATTTTAAAAGTAGAAAAAAGAAAGGGAAAAAATGAAAAAAGAAGAAAGAGATTGATACAAATTCAAATAAATTAATAAAAAAATAGTGCAAATTGACTCAAAATAAAATCCAAGTCATCTCTTTTTTTTTTTTTTATCAGTTATCCCTTCAAAAAAATTGAGAAATATTTACAAACCACAAAAAAATCTTGCGGAAGGATCGTGGAATCTACGAAATAGTTTGCCAACCATTAATTTTCTAGTATTTATCATAAGGGAACTGATATTCATACTAGTTAGCAAATAGTAAGCAAACAAACGAGAGAGAGAGAGAGAGAGAGAGAGAGAGAGAGAGAGAGAGAGAGATGGAAGGGATGAAAGGGATGATAGAAGTTGCAATAGCTTACTATGAAAGAGCAAGTGAAGAGGAAAAGGACTTGGCCCGGGAATTCTTTAAAAGGATGGATAAGAATGGGAATGGAAGAGTAAGTCTATTGGAGTTCAAGGAATCAACAAGTTCCTGGTTATCAAATGACAAAGTCTTCAAACAACTAGACACAAAAGGTGATGGAAGTAGTCTCAATTTTTATGAGATTTTGGCTCTTTATTACATGGAGAAGAAAGTTCGTATCGCAAAGTGCGTTTGCTGTGAGGATTTGCTGGTTGGTCCATACTTTTCTTGCTTTCTTTGTTATGAAAAAGGCCAGAAAACATATGATCTATGTTGTAATTGTTACCGTCGGGGGGAATTCAATCACAATCATTCATCAGCAAATTTTTTGGACCACCATTCTCTGCTTATGCTGTTTAGGGAACGTATGGCGAATCAAGAACATACTCGGGGCAAGGTATTTTATTACAAATTTTCTTTTGAGACATGCATATTAAATATTAATGATTGATTTCACTCTCCGTTTGAAAATAATTTTTCATAAAAAGCTTAATTTAAAAATAAATAGAAATGAAAATGAAGTTTAACAATTTGGAGATTATTTTTAAATTAATTAATCAGTAACTCAAAATTAAATAATACTCCCTCCGTCCCATAAAAGATATGTTTGTTTCTATTTTCACACAGATTTAGAAAACATAATTAATATATGTTGAAACTATAAATTTATTAACATTTTACATAATATACTCTACATTGATTATTGGGTAGTTCATATTTGTTAATAACTGTGCATATTAAATATGGTATATTAGAAAATTAAGAAATTAATATACTATCAACAAAGAAAGTGACTTATAATTAATTTGAGACAAAAAAAAAAAAAAAAACAAGTCTATCTTTATGGGACGAACGAAGTATTAATTTCTATAACTATAAACAGGGTTACTGTGTTTATAATTCATAGAGACAAAAAAGTTTTATAAATTCTATTGTTACTTTAATTCTTTATAACTCAAAACTTTATTCACTTCAAGCTCGTTTGGTAACGAAAAAAATTTCATCTCAACTTTTCAAACTCAATCTCAACCATCAATTCTTAGTTAGAGGATTGTTTTCCTCCCCGTCACGTGGAGGGGAAAAACCCCGTTCTTAGTTATGTCACAATTTTTGATTTTTCAAATTTTTTTAAACTACACGTCCATAAAAAAAAAAAAAAAAAAAAAGAAAAAAAAAAATGACAAAAACCGTACTTTTCACATTATCAAATGGAATCTTCATATCATAGTTATTAACAATCGGAAATTAACAGGGAGAGATGGAAGGGATAAAAAAGCTAGCCATAGCATACTATGGAAGAGCAAGTGAAGAGGAAAATGACTCGGCACGAGATTTCTTTAAAAGAATGGATAAAAATGGGGATGGAAAAGTAAGTCTCCTTGAGTTCAAGGAGTCAACAACGTCATTGTTATCAAATGACAAAGTATTCAAAAAACTCAACGTAAATGGTGATGGAACACTAGATTTTGATGAAGTTTTGGCTCTTCACTACATGAAGAAGGTTGGTATCCTCACCTGTGATGGTTGCAGTGATTTACTAGTTGGATCGTACTTTTCTTGCCGTCTATGTCTAGAAAAATCCCCGAACACATATGATCTGTGTTGCGATTGTTATGGAGAAGGGAAATTCAAACACAAGCACTCATCAAGCAATTTCTTAGATCACCATTCTCTACTTATGATGTTCAGAAATCGTATGGAGGAAGAGAAAAAGACTCCAGGGAAGGTAATTTCCTTCAATTTTTCTAAACAAATTCAAACACAAGCATTTATTACAGTAAATTATGAGTATTAGTATTAGGGTAATTATATTTGTACCTCAATTTCTTATAACTACATTACACCACATTTGAATTTCATTATTGGTCCCTAATTTTTATAGATTATTACATTTATATTCTTTATTTTTTCATCAAGTTCTTATCATTAAATTTTCAACAATTATCAATTTTTTTCTTCATGATGGTTTTCGCCCAATTTTTTTTTTATTATCGTGCTTTAAAATAATGAACAAGTATTCAATTAAAATTTCAATTTTTTACTTATTAGGTCTACAAGCGGTAAATAAATATTTTTAATCCCTCTTAAATTTTTTTTTGATAAAAATCGATAGAAGAGACGAGATATATTAATTAATGAAAAAATTAAAAAAAATAATACAATGAAAAATAGTTGGGGGACATAATTGTGATATTAATTAAATGTTATGAACATTTTTTGCATGTGATGCACATATAAGAAGGTGTGGTGAAAATATATTTAGTCTTAGTATTGTGATGCGTGAAAACTTTTCAAGGTAAACAGCACAAATGGTCTCAAACCTTTGGGTTTCTTGCGAAAATGGTCCCCAACGTTTAGATTTTGGCATTTATACCCTCAGAATCACCAAACGTTGCAAAAATGGTCCATACCGTTAGATTTCGTTAGTTTCCACGGTAAAAAACGTGTAAATAACACAAATGGTCCCCAACCTTTGAGTTTCTTGTGATAATAGTCCCTAACATATTAAGGTCATATTTGGCATTTTTTTGTAACTTCCAAACGTTTGGCTTATTTAGTCCCTAACATATTAAGCTCCATACGTTTGGCGTATTTAGTCCCTAATATATTAAGTCCCATATTTGAGATCAATTATTTTAAATAATGTGGTTTGTAATTGTAATTTTTTTGAAGAATTTGTGATTAAAAAGTAAAAAAAAAAAAGAATTTATTTGTAAATTATTTTATTGATGGAATGTATGGTTGAAAACGAGTTTTAAAAAAAAGGTTTATTCTGGATTTCTAAAGTGCACAATAAAATATTTAACAAAAATTTAGCATTAACAGTTCAACCTGTTGGTTAAAAAAATCATGAAATATAAACGAACAAATTCATTGGAATTATTTTACACATTTTTTACGGTGGAAACTAACGGAATCTAACGGTAGGGACCATTTTTGCAACGTTTGGTGATTCTGAGAGTATAAATGTCAATATCTAAACATTGGGGATCATTTTCGCAAGAAACCTAAAGATTGAGAACTATTTGTGCTGTTTACCCAAACTTTGCACCAGTCTAGCTTTTGAGTTCCGGAAACCATCCAAATTTGAAACTCTTTAAAAAGACTAGGAAAGATTTTTAAGTGATATTTATTGCATTCTCTGGCCGTTGCACTTACAATTTAATAGCCCTAGTTGTCAAACGTGTTTTGCATGATTAATTGTCCATATGAAGTAATTTTTAGAAATTATGTTAGACAAAAAATTCGAGTTTTTTCTTAAGAAAATTAACAAAAATTGCAAGAGAAATAGAATTAACAAAATCGAATATTTTTTTACATTTAAACAAAGTTTCTGAGACCATAGTTTACTCTCTCAATCAAAATCTTGGTTAAACTGACTTATTTGATGAAAGTAAATATGAGCTTCAAGTTGAGAACAAGGTCGATAATATTTAGGAATAAATTATAGGTTTTATTTATATAATATTTGAAATGATATAAAAAGAACAAAAAAAATGTTAATGAAAACTTAATATCAAGTATTTTTCCTTTATGACAAAGTTTGGGACTTGTGAGAATTTAACAAATAATAAATTTGATAATTTTGGTGGGATCTCATCTTTAATCTCTTCAATTTTTTTGTTTGTCGTGAAGTTGATTTCAATTTCATCTTGCACGTTTGGAAATGTATAATTATTATTAGTCTAATTTTTTCATGATAAAGTCGATATAGTTTCCCTTTCTGAAGAGTAAAATTTTCAATTGTGACCTAAAATAGTGACGCAAGAATCTGGTAACCTATAAATATTAATAAGACAAATATTTGTTTAATATCAAAAAAAAAAAAATTATTAAAATGAAGATAGACAAATAAAATGAGAAATATCACATCTTCATTAATAAAATTTCAAAATAAAGTTCTGAAACTTCCATATGTACATATATGTTTCAATGGAATACGTACGGATATTAGAAATTTTTATACTTCAATCTTCGCCATATACGATCAAATTTCATAGAAACATATGATTTATACTTTAATTTGTGGATAAAACCATTTGATTTATTAAAAATTCAAATTTGAGAGAAATACTATCTCAAAAAAGTTCAGCAAAATATGAAGTTAGACTTTTAAACCATTTTGAATTTATAATGGGCCATATTGGGTTATCATATATGTTGTATTGAATTCATTTTAGTGTAAAAACATACATGAATATTAATGATTATTGGAATTATAAACGTGTTAATGAAAACTAGCAATTGAGAGTTATATATTACTATGTAAATATATTAGATTGATTATTGAATGTTATAATGCGTGTGATTTTGGTTATAGAATGAGGGTCGTAGATATTCTTATTGAATTAATGACATTGTTAACAAATGAAAAAATAATATAATATTACTAATATAATTCAAAAAATATATTATTCATATTTCTCACAACTTTCTTAATAATGAAAATATATTAATATTTAATTAAGAAGAATTTCAGTTTCATGAAAAAAAAAATTATAATCGGACTTTTTTCACTATTTCCTTTATGATAATGTATTAATATAATTGTGTTTGTATTTAGTGAGAATAAATAATAATTTGAAATAAATCAACGAAAAATAAAAATTGAAAGTTTTAGACTTTATTTGAAAGACTTTTAGTAAGGAAATAAAGAGTTTAGATTGTTAGTATTTTGAATTAATGACATTGTTAATAAAATGATTAAAGATAACAATATTAAAATAATTATTCATTAATTAACATTATGGGTAAGCATGAAATTATAAAAAAGTTTAGAGGGTAGAAACGTCCAAAAAAGTTTCTCCCTTTAAGCCACTTTTAAAAGTTGTATGTGTAGATATAGATTTTCTTTTTGCTCTAATTTCGATTTTAATAACGTTCTTTAATTGAATTTACATATTCAAAAGCATTCGTTTCTGTCATATTTCATCATTATATTAATTGCATTAAATAATACTATAAATCATATTTGTAAATACATAAAATTTGACATTTTATAAACACTAAAAAAAAGTAATTTTATAAATATATAATTGTAATTACAAATATAAAAAACAAATACCAAAATATGATTGTTAAAAGGACAAATCTAATAAAACTTCATCCGTCACATTATTGAAGGTACTATTTTGCAATACATCATTTCTAAAGAATTCCATCTCCATGGAGTTGATCTATTAAGTGAATACATCTGTTGATTGTGTCAAATTGGCAGGAGGAGTCGATATTAGATTTGTATGACAAAACGAAATTATTCATCCATAAGATTGATACCAATAAAATATCACAATTATTGAAAAAAATTATTTACGTATTAAATGTAACTTTCTATAAAAATACTAATTAAGTTAATAGAACGCAATACAAAGGAGCTCAAATTTTTAGATGTACTAAATAACTAAAAAAAAGATTATTTATAAAAAAATTTATACAATAAGTTTTATTTAGTATTAGATGCGTGATACAACTTCGATATAATTTTGAATTGAAAATTTTGCATTGAATTTGTATGACTGTACATAAATACTTATTTGCAAAATTCAAAACATTAAAAGATAAAAAAAAATTATGAAAAGAGAGGTTTAAACACAAATAATCAAATATAAATAAGTAAAATTTTTAGATGTACTAAATAACTAAAAAAAAGATTATTTATAAAAAAATTTATACAATAAGTTTTATTTAGTATTAGATGCGTGATACAACTTCGATATAATTTTGAATTGAAAATTTTGCATTGAATTTGTATGACTGTACATAAATACTTATTTGCAAAATTCAAAACATTAAAAGATAAAAAAAAAATTATGAAAAGAGAGGTTTAAACACAAATAATCAAATATAAATAAGTAAAAAAAAAATCTCCATAAAAATATTTAAGTGGAAGTAACAGTGTGAACACAATAAAAGTTGAGTTTTGGTCTTTGGAGTGTGAAAGCAATAAAAGTTGAGTGTGAAAATAAATGAAATATATAATATATAATATTGTATAAAAAAATCACAAAAAGTTATGTCAAATTGGCGAGAAATTCTCCTCCTTTAATATTAAGTAAGATTCAAACACAAGCATTTATTACAGTATTTATATGTGTTGGGATTATAGCATGCAAATTCCCAATAAGCAGCGGATTAAACAATAAACACAAACAAAAATCAAAAGAGGAACAAAAAACACCTAGAATTTGGTTACCCAGTTCTGTAATAACACCTACATCTGGGGGCTCAGGATTAGCCCGTTTCACTATGAATCAACCTTTCAAATGAGAGTACGAGTACAAGACACACGCATCCAACCCTTCACACACGATTTCTTGAGAAGAAATCGGATTGTAAATCTCCTAGCGAAGAAAACATAGTGCTTAAAATTGTACAATTAAACAACCAATCTAGTCTACAATCTACCCTAGATTACAGTATAATTAAATAAATCTAATATTTTGGGTCAAATGCCCCAGTTGCAAAATTCTGTCTACTTTTTCCTGGAGCACAAGGGGTTTTATGGCATGAGAACAAGATCAACAACACCAGCATGTTAATAGCTCATATTAACAATATCTCAAGTACATGCTTGATGTAGGTAGTTTTTGGAGAATATGTAGTTGAAAAGTGTGAAAAATGATGGGTCCCATAAAAATGTATGTTTGAAAATGAATTTCAGCGAAAAGTTATAAAAATGTCTTGGACCGGACAAGGGTTTAATCCATCTCAAAAAGATGTTTGACAACAAAATTTCCAACAACTGGGCGAATATTAAAGTGGAACTTTAAAAACTATATAGCATCTAATGAAAGCAAGCATAAAAAATACAACCCCTAAAATGAATATAATTAAACAAATTATCCAATTAAAAGTATAAACATCAAACAATATTCAAATAGTGTTAGCATTCATAAAGACATCTCCTTGCAGAAGCAAACAATATCTGGATAAGTCCAAGAAAAGGCGAATAAAAGCAATCCATTCCAACATAATATAGTTATGCTTCCTACCCTTACCATGATTCTATTCATTATAATCAACTAAAATGTAAAGTGCAGTGTGCAAAATATACCGTAAGTGTACGAGTCGTGATAAGTAATATAGTGGACCAAAGAGTTCAGATTATCATTCTCACAATGATTGTAATTATTTACCGAAATATGATAACTCTAACTTTATTTGAATAAACAAATGATTTTTGGTATTCTAAACTAAAATAAGAAATTAAACTAAATAAATGCAATAAAGAACATACATGAATGACAAGATGTTCTAAAGTGATTGTAAAGTGTTGAGATTCATGATTTCACCATAGTCAATAATATTAATTCCAAACCTCAAGTTTTATTCTTATTTATATTTTCGATAGAATTCACAAATGTATATTGATATTCCTCTTTCGAGTTTCAATTAATTTTATTTAACCAAGTCAATCATATATCTCTAGAGAGGGTCAGAATTATTCCTTAGCTAAATGATAAAACATAAGAATTCAATATTGATCGCATGCAACCACAAATTTATATCTCTATCTTTTTGTTGAAATTGCCAGATTTATTACCTTGGTCTAAATTATTAACTCACCTCTCGAATTATGAAAACAACTCACGATATAAATGAATTAGTGGTCAATTAATTCTCGCATTAGACTAATAATAAAATCAACACTTGCAACATAAACACAAAATCTGAATTTTGAAATTAATAATATAAAACTAGGCTACATCGCTCATCCCAACTATTAAATTAGTTATACATCACAAAATTGTAATTAAAGCAATAAAAATGAGAAAAGATGACTGGGTTCATTGAATCAATGAAGAAGAAAACTATCTTGCACCAAGAATTTATCCTCCTATGGAGTCTTCAAATCTCCCGCCTTGAATTCTCCTTTTAATCATCTTCAATGGATGGTTGATTTGTCTAAGAATTTGAGAGAAAAATGCCCAAAATCCGTGTGTTCTGTTCTATGTATCCCTCCCCATCGATTATGGCCGAGAATAGGGTTAAAAAGTGGAAGAAACCGTGTTCAATAAGGTAACTGTCGTTGGGCCGGAACATCGTGTGATCGCGTGGAGTAGTGTCTCACGATCACACGGAGATAGGGTTTTGGAACTTACTTTTTAATTTTCCCATAGCGCGATCGCTTGGTCTACTCACTAGCGATCACATTGTTGTACGATTTATTGTACTTTTCAACTTTGTCATTCCATTTTAGTTGATCCTTGTGCTTTATTTGCGCAGCAACTCTTCTTCTTCTGATTTGATCATCTGACCCCAAAACTTCAGATTTTTTTCAATTAAGCCCTCGATCTTTTGATTTCTTTCAAGTTAGCACCATTTTGATTATCAATTGACTTCACTAACTCCCAAATTGTACAATTTAGCCTAAATTATCATCCAATTGACATTTATTTGCTATACTTTCTTCATTCTTTAACTTTTGGGATATTTTCTACAATGATAAGAAATAACAATAATTTTGAACAACAATATAATATCCTAGTTTTAGCATATAAATATATAAGTATAAACACACTTATCAATTACTCATTGTAATATGGCTCAATTCCTAGGGTTAGCTATAATAATAATAATAATAATAATAATAATAATAATAATAATAATAATAATAATAATAATAATTGATGATGTCACTTTTTGTTACAAAATTGGTCAACAAATAAAATGGATTGATCTTTGAATCATCATGTTGAGATAACTTGATTTTGAGATTTTTGGCTAAACAACCAAGTCATATAACTGAATTCTAGATAGTATGTGAATTTATGCAATGTGGAATATCTTATCACCAACTCAGGTCTGCATTGTGTATAACCTGACATTCAGGTCTACAAGCGTTTGGACCTGAGCGTCACATCTGCAAGTCATTTGAAGTTAAAGGTTTCTCTTTGAATCAATAAATTTCTCTCTCTCAAATGACCATAAAATCCCCCTATTTATTGGCAAAATGGGGGTAGACATATTTACATATTTGATCCTTCATCTAATAATTACATAATGGGGCAATCTCTAATAGTTATAGACAATTTCACCCATATTTTCATATAAGTATCATATTGACCCTTTGAGTTTATCTTGACTAGTCTTGATCCTTAGTTTGATGTGGAACTTGACCAATAAGCTCGTTGACCACTGAATAGGCGACTCTTAACCTTAACCCAAATTTATGGGGTGCAACAATAATAACAACAACAACAATAATCATAATAACAATAAAAACAACAACAACAACCATCACCATCATCTAAAAACTACCTCCAGGAGGCTTAATTTAGAGGACCAAACTTCACAATCACAATATTTATTTATAAACAAGGTTACTTATAATTCTGCAGGTCAATTTGGCAACTTCACACAACCATACAGAAATCTTAAGAAAATTTGTAGGCAGAATATATATAAAAAACATATTTTCTCATCTATAAGTAATTGCATAAAAGGTCCATAATCTTTATATTTTGTCATACTTATATTCTCAACTTTTTGTCATCACATTCTAATCCTAAAACTTCCAATAGCGAAGCGTGAGTAAAAAGACTTATTTGACCATCATATTTTAATCAAGCAACAAAAGAAAAACTAATAAAAAAAAAATTAAAAAAAAAAATTGTAACTGAATCTTTCTTCCTCATTTTAAAACAAGCTAACATAATCTTTGGAAGAAAAACGTATGAAAACAAAAGATTACTATAAACTAGTAATTTTTTTGCATAAGTGTAAGTTATTTGGATCAGAGTGTATCCTTTAGGCCTTATTGTTCATCAAAGTATTTAGGGGTATTAACATAAATACCCTTATTTTTGGTTCATTTACAAAAATACACTTTAAAAATTTTTTAGGAAGTAAAAATACTTTGTAAATTTTGGGTGCTACTTTTTTAATAATTTTGTCACTTTTTAAAAAAAGTGACAAAATGTCACTTATTTTAAAAAATTAATAGGTACGTTATTTTTTCAATCAAACATAAATTAAAACCTTGAAATATATGACTTGTTAATTTTATTCAAAATATTGGAATAATTGTGCGTTTAAAAAAAAGTGACATAATATCATTTTTTATCACTTTTTCTTTTAAATACAAAGTGACAATATGTCACTTTTTTTTACTTGAAGGTCAATTTCATTTTTTTAATATTCATTATTAGATAACAAATTATACAAGTCCAAAAACATTAATAGATACATTACAAAGCCATTTTTTTCTTTATCACTTTTGGTTTTAACTCGCCTTCTCTTTTAATTAAAAAGTGATACAGTGTCATTTTTTAGTAAAATAAAAATGACATTTTGTTACTTTTTGCTACTTGAATATCACTTTTTCAATATTTAATAAAAAGTGACACGAGATACAATGTCAATTTTTATCACTTATACACAATGTTACTTTTTATCATTTTATCACTTTTTTTTTTAAAAAAAAAAGTGACAAAATGCCAATGCCATTTTTTAAAAAAAAAATTAACAAAATACCATTTAAAAAAAAAAAATCCTTCTACTAAAAAAGTGACGTAGAGTGCCACTTTTTATCACGTTTTTATTTAACTAAAAAGTGACATAGGGTGCCACTTTTTTAAAACTTTTATCACTTTTTTAATAATTTTCTCACTTTTTTTAAAAAAAGTGACACGATGCCACCTTTTAAAACAAGTGACAATATGTCATTTTTTATCTTTTTCTTTGAACTAAAAAGTTAACACTTTACCACTTTTTTTTACCTGATTGTCACTTTTTAGTTTTTGCAATATTCATCACACAATCTCAAAAAAGTGGCATTATGTCACTTTTTATCACTTTTTCTTTAAAATTAAAAGTGACAATATGTCACTTTTTATCACGTTTTCTATGAATTAAAATGTGACACTATGTCACTTTTTAGAAGGAAAAAAAGTGACATTTTGTTACATTTTTCTAATTGATTGCTGCAAGTTATATTATATACCCCTAAAACAAGTCAAACCCCAATTGAAAAGCATTGTATCTGACGATCCAATAAAATTTGCTTACCAATTCAGCATGTATTTCCTAATAATTCATGTCTCTCCACCGAGTATTAGGTATCCTTCCAAGAGTTTTGACAAGTCTCCAGACTGTGATTTAAAAATCTTATTGGCTCAAAAGAACCTAAGATTCTGTATAATGTGATATGATCTGGCTCTTAAAAAAAAAAAAAGATTTTGTTAATATTCTCAGTGAAAAAACGGAAACTCATTTGATAATAGAGTGATTCATAAGTTTCTGTAAATGGGTCATTGCTAGATAAAATATGTAAAATCCAAGAACAACAAGTGAAAAATTAACTGTGGACTTTTAAGTTACGTGTCAAATTTCATACCTTGGTTGTTTTCAGTGGGGATTGGGTTGTCGGAGCTCCAACTATTGGCTAATTCTAGAGGCGTCGGCGCCACACTGACGACCATTGTAAACTAGCGTTCTGTCCATCAAGAATTTCGAGATAATGGTGTGAATTCAAGCAATCCAGCCCATGGGAGTGTGAGTTTGCAGAGAAATGGAGTTCTGTTTTGAGATTTTTGGTTCTGGAACGTATTAATACTGTAATTAAAAGTTTTGATTAGTTAAAGGGTATTTTTTAAATTCTTTCTTTATAAGAAAAATTATATATTTCTCAACTCAAAATAATTATTAAATAACAAATAGATAAAAGTTAAAAGATTTTAACAAGAAAAATTAAAATATAAAATTGGCTCTGTTTGTTAAAATTTTGGTGTTTAAAAACATATTTTTTTTTTATGTTTTCGAGGTAAGATGTGTGGTTGAAACGTGGAGAGAGAACAAATGTGTGATTTAAAAAATAATTTGGGAAATTGTGTTGTTTGAATACTTTTTTTTTTGGGTTTGCCAAATATAGGTTAAATTTATATTATATAAATGAAGAATTTTAAAAATTTTAATTAAGGTGTTAAAAACGTGTCGTGTCAGTACTTTTTTGAAAAATTGCGTGTCGACATGTCCGTGTTGGTGTGTAAAACTTTATGTCAAATTTTATGTTCAGCATGAATGTTGTGTCATATTTTGTATCTTTATGTACCACCTAAACTGAAATTGACTAGTTGAACTAATTACAGAAAGCGATGATGGAAGAGTTGCGCGAAATTGCTAGAGCTCATTATCGAGCTGGCTCCAAAGAAGTCAAGGAGTTAGCATTTAACTTCTTCAGTTCTATGGACAGTGATGGTGATGGCCAGATAGCTCTGTCAGAGTTCCTGGCATTCATGAGAAAGCAAGGCTATCACCAGATGGATAAAACTCACTTTTTCGAAGATCTAGACAGGGATGGGAATGGAACTCTCGATTTCTGGGAGGTAATGACTGTATACTACATCGTCAAAAGTGGAAGGCCATTTTGCGATTCCTGTTGGAATTTCATACCAGGAATATTTTTCTCATGTGTGGATTGCTACAAGAACCCTGAGAGCTCTTTCACGCTATGCCTTGCTTGTTATCGTTCTGAAAAATGCACTCACAATCACAATGGTCGCACTCAGTTTTTGGACAACTACACATTGCTCCAAGTCCAAAGAGATTCACCACAGGCAACAGGAATTAACACATCGCCAAATGCACCACAGGTAACATGAATTAACAATTATGAGGTAATTAATATGATGTCCTATACAAGTTAATTTAGGTTACAAAAAAATGTAAATTGAGCTACCCTTAACTCTGCATGCAGGATTATTATTTTTTCCATAACAAATTTTATTTAAAATTAGAAGGTGTATTCCTTCGGTAATTATTAAGGTTTAAAGTGATTTCTTTAATTTACACTATAGAAATAACCATTTTTAACATGAAGAATATGTAAACTTTCCTAACAATTCTTTGCTTTTGGCAGCCAACTGACAATAATGCTTCAACTGCAATACTTCCAGCACGTAAAACGGTCAGAATTCAGGATGCTTTACCTGTTATATGCTTCATGAATTCATGTAATTATATGCTATTTTAACTAACATCCTACAAGATTTTTAAATCATTTTTTTCAGGATATATTGGGAGTAGCGGGAGTAGCATTTCAAGCACTCGAGATTGCAATTACCGCAATTACCATTGGCACCACAGGGTGTACTATCTTATGAAACCAAATTCTGCTTGGTTGGGCGTATCTTCGTTTCTGCTACTTTTAGGGGCTCTGAATTGTTCTTTCGAAATGCATTAGAATGTTACAACATCACTTTCAAAAGAATTAAAATCTTATCTTATGTTGTGCTTTTAAACAGTGTTTCTTAAATAACATGCAAAAACACGGAATGTTGTTAGAACATAATGTTGTAATACAGAAAGATATTATTATAACATCTTAAGAGAGAGAATCTGGTGTTTGAACTGTATGTTGCAACTCAAAATATGACGTTAATGCATTGTTCGACGCAGTTTAAATTGGTTTATTTGAGTTTTCTAGGTTTTGGAATATGATACATGGGTCGCCCATGTGGGTTGATCTGACCCAACTCCCATAACCTTCAAATAGTGTTTTTGGCATTATCTCCTCAGTAATATGGACTAACGAATCGGTAATCAATACATAAAATTTCAACAAACTCACTATAATTTTCATCGCAATAGAGATAAGCTAAATTCTCAAACTTTCATTTTGAAATCAACATGAATTGTACATATTGATGCAAAATACAAAATAAGCCCCATAACTATCTACATGTGATGCACACAAGTGCAATCCAAAAATGGATATTCGTCCCAAAATAATGACTACATGCTCTATGAAATGAGTCATACTAGCTAACTCATGTGGCTTTGACTCCAAAATCAAGGCTCAACTCCCAAAGCTGTCCAGAAACTCAACTGCTACCTGATAAGAAAAATCGTGGGAAAATATATGAGTTGATAGCTCAGTGAGTGGAGAATTTCGAAAATAATTATACTTTCTCATTTATACATTTTTTTTTTTTATCAAAAATCAAGTTTATATCACTTAATGATTCACATAATAACATAGAATCAAAGTCAAATTGTTAGACATTCTCTTAATGCTGATAAATATCAATATCTAGTCAAATCAATGACATAGACTTATCATATCACTAGAATACTGTCATCATAGTCTGAAATTTATAGGTATGGCCATATCCTAACAAATCAACAAAAAATGTACCCTCTGATTAAAATCTGTAATCTGGTCATAATGTATAGACTGCCTCACAGGCTGGTCTCAAGGACTTCTGATAATCAATTCTAGATCACAGCCAAGACCGCCTCAGTAAACTATATCATACACGGTCAGACCACCTCAGGGTAATATCATACCCAGTCAAGAACCCTTAGTACAGTATAGAACATGGCCAAAGCTGCCTCACTGAACTAGAATGAGTATTTAATCACGAGTATTTTTTTGCCGATTTTGATTTCACATATACGTTTCAAATTTCATTGATTTCAATCACGTCTTATTTCTTCAAACATATAACAATTTCACAATCTTTCCATTTCCACAAATCTCATATCCACATAATATTTCACAATAATCCCGTAATTGGACAAATAAATCACATAATCACGTTTAACGTAATTATAAGCAACTTATCAATATTTGAAAATAATTAAGTTTTTCCACTCACAGTCTATGTACTGACAACTAATTAGGTTGATAAACTGTCCCAACCGATTCGTTACTGTCTAAAAATAATATAATATCTAAATCATCAACTAACCATATCAACTATCTCAATAATTGAAAAAAGGGAATAATAAAATATAAGGCACTGTTCTCTTTGCTGTTTTGAGGTCGTTTTCTTTTTTTATTTTCGAAAACACTAAAAACGCGTTCTCTTTACCATTTTCAAAAACCCATTTTGGAAAACAAAAAAAAAAAAACTTGTACACAAAAAGCCCAAAACCTTTGTTTTGGGCGTTTTGTGTGTATTTCAACTAAAAATGTTCAAAACGCGGAAAACGCGTTTTAAGATTTTTTTTTTTTTTAAAGAATTATCCTAACTTGAAACTAAGCTTAAAATAAAGTTTTTTTTTGTTTTTTTGTTTTTTTTTTAGAGTTATCCTAACTTGGAACTAAACCTAAATTATTATTATTATTTTAGAATTATCCTAACTTAGAACTAGGCTTAAATAAAGTTTTATTGAATTCAATATCAACATTATAAAAAAAAAATTAAGTGAGAATTCTTGTTGTTATATTTCAAAAAATGCCTTGATAAATGGACTCTGGTGATTTTGAAAGAACTTGCATTTTCTGAATTTTAATGGAACCAAACTGTGTTAATATAGACTTTTGATGCTCACATTAGTGTGTTGCAGGTAAACCATATTTTCAGTGTATTGTGAAACGAAATTTGAGTTTGAACCAATAGTATTTTGTAAGCAAATCTTTATACATATTATAATAACAAAGTTGCCAAATAAAATACCACATAGTTTCCCGCCTTTTTTACAATTTCCTAAAATAGAAATTCATGGTGTATAGAGATTAAAAAAAAATAATTATATATATACATTTCAAAATTATTTTTATCTTGAGAATATAAACAGTCACTTTGAAAATGATTTTATCTCATTATTAGTAATGTTATATATTCAGCTATTAATTAGTTGGTATTTTCAATATATGTTTATAATTTGGAATTATAATGTAGAGTTTGAATATATAAAATTATATTCATAAAAGAATACAACCACGTACACTTTTAAACGATGAATTAATAATAATAACATAAGTAAAAAATTATTGCTTTTTAAAAAGTTATTATAATAATTCAAACACTATTGAAAATAACATAAATAAATTATGTTATGAAAGAAATATAACTAAAAATTTAAATTTGTAAAATAGTATTAAAAAGTAGCATAATTAAAAATGTATGTTGTTTTAATTAATAATAATAATGCTGTAATAATAAAACAGTATTTAAAAGAACGTAATTTAATTTAATTAAAAAAATATAACTAAATATGTTTATATATTGTTTTAATTAAATAAATGTTATGCTAATAATAAAATAGTATTGAAAATAACGGAATTAAAAATGTATGATGTTTTACTAAATCTATAATAATTAATCAGTATTGAAGATAACATAATTATTAGAAAATTTATTAGTAAAATAAAACAGTATTAAGAAGCATATATAACATAATACACATTTGTAATTATGTTATATATGCTTTTTATGTCCCGTGCATCGCACGGGGGCAAATACTAGTTAATTAAAAATGGTTTAAGTAATATTCTGTAAAATTTCAAACAAAACATGTTTTTCAACTTTTCATTTTTTCAAAAACAGTTTTCAGAAATGACAAACCAAACGCGTTTTCAGGAAATTTGAAAACAAAAATAAAAACAGGAAATATAAAACATTTTCGAAAATGAAAATACAAAATAAAATACAAACAGAACGCCACCTAATATTTTAGTTTTTAAGCAAATCCTTTTTTATAAAATTAAATTTAAACAAATAATCTAACAACCCTAATTTTAACAAAACTTTGAAATAATAACCTTTTTTTTACCTTACAAAATAGACTAACAAAAGCTTAATAGTATAAACAACGTTGTCGATGACTCCTCTTTTCCTTTTTTTTCCCCTCTTCTCTCTCTCTCTCTCTCTCTCTCTCTCTCTCTCTCTCTTTTCTTTCTCCCCGACTCTTTGTCTCGTCCTCTCTATCTATCTGTATAAGTATGTAAATGAGTGTAATTTGTGAAAAAGGAATGAAGTGAATTGATATATATGACTCATCGCCTGAATTTTCCAAATTTGTCTTATTTCCTTTTTTTTTTTGGTTTAAAAGAGCGTGACAAGGTTGATATTTCAAAACTTGGTCATTACGCAAATCGCATTCAGAGTATAAATAATCATTTTTACAAATCGCATTCTAAAATCTAGGGCAAAATCAAAGCCAAAAATCACTTTCACAAAGATAAAGTATAAAAACCCTTTCCACAAATGGTTTTGGTTGGGGGAATTGAAAAATGGGAAATGGATTTTAGACATGGGATCGGTGCTTTTGGTTTTTTGGTTTGGGTTAACACTTGAATTTAAAATTGTGCCTAGCTATTAAACGTTTTGGGCCGAGCTAATTCCCTTTTTATTTTTTTGGGGAAAAATTAATTCACATATAACCGAGAAAAAATAAAAATTCAGGAAATACTATATGATAATTTATATGCTATAAATACTAGATATCATTGAAAAATAAACTAAAATTACTTACTCCTATAATCTCTCTTATTTTTTGTAACCTAAACAATTCAATAGTTGTTAACACTCCCCACAATTAATGACATCCCAAATTACCAAATATTTTACCAAAATAAAATTGATGAAATTATTGATATTCCATGCTCAATCTTATTCAATAGCTGTCAACACTATAACTGATGCTAACCATAAAACCACAATTATATGCTAACCATGCTAACCGATGATAACCACAATTATCTCCACTTTTAAGATCACAGAGAAGAGCCGTTCGAAGTCGGAACAGTGAGGAAGTGAAGACCTGACAGGAAAAGTTCATCATCTACCATGTTGCATCAAGTATGACGACTCCACCTCTGTTTTTTACTATTTCAAGCCCAAGTCCTCTGGAATGGGAATAGATGGATTAAAGGTGGTGGAAGCATACTTTAGATGAAGGAAGTTACATGGCACGACTATTCCCTTGCAGACTGCTATTCTGGTTTCATCATAGGGAAGAAAAATTCCGATGAAAAAGCTATACTGAAACATTATATTGCTGGGAGGAAAATGCAAAATTTCAAAATGTAACAATATGGAATCATAACAAACTTCCCATCCCCACTAAAGCACTAGTTTTCTGTTGCAAAAGCACTGCACCACCAACCAGCCTATATCGAAGACCTGGAATGTGGAATCAGTTCCAATCGATCGGGACTTGGTGTAATTCAGAGATCTATCTTCAGCTGCACTCTGCTAAAGTACTTATGTTAATTTTTCTTTGTGGAATTGGGATCTATTGAAGCTTAGAATTTAGATAATCGATGGGTATTGTATGTATCTCACTCTATTCTTCCCTATTGAAATTCCAGTCATTGTCTCTCTTTGCTAAAGACATCATTGAAATATCATATACGTTAATGCTAATTGTCAAGGAAATAAAACCTTTTATGTATCAAAATTATGAGATACTGATGGGATTTCTAAAGGTGTTATCATGGATGGATTTCAAAATATAAACTTAATCACTAAACGTGTAATCATATAATAAGATTTCAAACTACCCCTGTTGTTCCGTACCTAAAGAATGCGAAATGAAGTCTTTATCTCAATTTTAGAAAATGTCGTGTATATGTTAAAATCTGTAGTCCAGTGATGTCTGAGGAATCCCAAATGAGATTTAGTTATAAACTTAAATATGGTGTTCGACTAAACATCTTTAGTTTAAAAATGGCACCATTTTGTCGAATCATGTCACGGTTGTAGACACATTTGGGTTGCTCATCCCACTGGGTTGCAAATATTTCGAGTTGCTTGACATGATAAAAAATAAGTTGAGACTTGATAATCAGGTTGCTAGTCTTATACGAACAAGAACAAAGGTCGACAACAAACAAGGGGGGAGATGTGACCGGAAGATACACAATAGAAGGACATATATGCAACTTCCACCTCTTGCCCATGTGCCAAAAACAAAAGCGTAATTTTAGATAGTTACTAGTAGTTTTCTGGATCACAGTCCCTGAATATTTTCATACACAATCCTAATATGTGCAGATGTCAAAATTTGGAAGGTGGATTTGATTTATAAATTCAAATTTGATGGAAACTCTATTGACTCACCCTTCCAAGAGAAACTCGAAACTATTGAACTTACACCATGATATTGAACTTTGTTGGCACACTTTTTGTAATAGAAACAAGATAAACAATGCGATTAACATTTGTACCAATTACTATACTGCAAGAAAAGTGATATGATCATACATTAAGTGGGTTGTCTTAGTAAATTTACTACCTTAATGCACGCAAATTAGCATAAACATTGGATAAACAATATGATTCATAGAAATACTTGTACTGAGTGCTACTACATAACAAGTGCATATGGGATTGTAAAAATGTTCTCCTGGCAACCGTTTGACACCTTAAGGTGCTAGACACATGAGGGTGGGGCCCACACCCTTGTGTCTGTGTCTGGCATCTTATGGTGTCAGACATCTGGTAGGAGAACAAAATCGTATGAGATTGTTGTCAGAATAAAAAGAGGTGGAGTACTTTATCATTAGGATTGCCAGAAGATTTATTAGCATAAGGATGATTGATTGGATTATTATAAAAAATAGTCACAACACAAGAATGCTAACTTCTTCAATAAATTTCTCCATTGCAGCACCTTGGAAATCATGAAACAACAAACAAGTGACAATGTAAAGATAAAAATAAATCAATAAGGTAAAGGGAAATGTCAAATATTAGGCTGGGGAAAAGCAATGGAAAATACAACCTGTCAATACTTGCAAATCAATAAACGGTTCATCAAAAGGCTTTAGGAAGCGAACATTTGGCTTCTACACTGATTAACCCCAAGGAAGGAAACCCTCGCCAACAACAAAAAAGGGTAAAAATGGAATCTTAAATATCGATAACAAAAATCCAAAAGCAAATTAATTAATCAAAATGTCTATACAGAATATATATATATCTATCACGTTCTATGTATAAGAACGATACCTTTTCCAGTGCCAATTCTTCACTGCTTGCAATTTTTCATTTCTCCTTCAATATTAATTTAGTACATGTGTATAATCATTGATGCTAGTAATCGATTTACAAGACTATTAACACATATCACGCAAAGCACCCTGAAAGTGGAGAAGGGATATCAAAATCATCATTCAGTTTATAACATCCTTATCCTATAAAAGATTGTAAGGCCTAAAACACTGTTCATTTGAGGTCATAGTTGATGTCATCATGGTATTTGTTAAAATTGTCAGTTTTAAGTCAACCTTACAAAAAGAATATTTTACAGATAAATAAATGAGATTCAAAAATGTCGGTAAAGCTTGCACAAAGCGGATTCCAACAACTCGCCTAAATTTTGCTTATTAGGAGTGTTGCGATCATGCCAAAGTGGACTTGACACGTCACCCAAGAGGACCCACGTAGCTGCCAGCTGAGCACGTGACTCCTTAAGTTGCTGTAAAGCCAAGGTGAAATTTCATCCTAGCCATCCAGAATCGAAGTGCCTGGTCCAAGGAGATGCCTTCCGAGGTACTTAATCCAGGCTAGCAGTGATACTGTTCAGTGTGTCAGGGAAGTATGACATTTTTGCAAGATACGGCGTGATGTGATAGTGCCTTTAAAAGGGGACGTGACAGCAGCCATGCCCTATAAAGGATAGGTAGTGACTAAAGCCAAAGAAATGGTTTACCTCCTGAAGGGTCAAGATGCTGCCACTTGTAATCTGTGACACATGTCGTGATCCCAGACAATAGCTCCAACTATAAATAGGATACAATTGCCTCCAAGAAAAAGGTTAGCAACTCTATACTTTAACTCAATATACTACTCTCACTCCATTTTCTCTCTTTTACACACTCATATTTCTCACATTCAACATATATTTATTGACTTGGGAGTCGGAGTGCAAACTGGAGCCTTAGTGCGCAGGATGTTCATGTGTTGAAGAGAGAGGAGTTAAGACGTGTTGATCTAAGGAAGGTTCTACTAGATTTTGTGGTCAACATTTTGGCGCCATTTGTGAGAAATCACACTTCTAACCACGAAATCGTGTGGTAAAAAGCTACCAAAGGCCTTGAACAAAGGCGGATAACCTCTTGAAAAAAAGTGTAGAACCTCTTGAAAAAGAATTGAGGACCATAAAAGCCCCTGAACAAGGGACTCATGAAGGACACCTTGAAAAAGGCTACAAACTTTGAAATATAAGTTTACTCATCTTGAAAAAGGCTTAAAACTTTGAAATATAAGTTTAATCACCTTGAAGAAAGGACAATACAAAGCCATCGCAGCTATGAGTGAAAGTGATAATGATGTAAACCCCCGCAGAAGTAGGGACGGGCAGTATGCTTCCAATGAAGGAATGCACCCGCATAATCAGCCTCAGGGTGTTGACGAGGAGATCCCTCAACCTAACCCCCCTCATGGCACCAAAACAGGCACATGACAAGAAACATGACTAGCATGGCAGCCCAAATGATAGAAATGCAAAGATAGCAGATCGAGCAAACTGCTGCTATGAACACTTACATGGCAAGGGGATATATAGCAAACAACTTGGTTGAGCCATCACATTATCCCCAGGCTCAACTGCAATACACGCTCTCCGCTGCGGACACTGTGAGTTACTACAAAGTACCATCGGAAAATGTCGAAGAGGAATACATGTAGCCCCATATGGAGGGCTCAGAGTATGAAGCGCCAGAGCATAACCCCCATATCGAGCATTACGGGGAGGCAGCTCCGGCAAGGTCCGAAAGCGAATTTAACCGAATAGGGTGCCTTTGGTCTAGAAATAGAAGCGGGGGAAGAGCTGAATAAGTCTGCCCTCATATGCAAGCGCCTAGAAATAGGCGGGAAAGGAGGGTTACAGAAGCCCACTCCCAAACACACGGAAATACACACGATTTCTCGGGGCAACAATACAGCCAAGTCGTATCACCCCACGGAATGAATCAGGCTTAGAGGCCTTACGACCAGACTCACCACTACGGGAGTACGGGTCGGATAGAAACGAAAACAACAATGAACCTCCTTCATACGAAATTGACGGTGATGAGGAGGTAAGCCCCCTATCAGTAGGGGTGGACATTAACCCACCCAACCCAACCCGATCGGTTTGGGTGTTTTTGATGAAAATCTGGTTGGGTTAGAGTTGTACAAAAAAAAATTTGGTCGGGTCGGGTCGGGTTGGGTTGTGGGTTGAGTGAAAAACCCAACCCAACCTAACAAAAAATTTAAAAATATAGGACCGTTTAAATTTCAAGAATCTCAAGCACATTTTATAATTTGGATGAAATTCAAATATGGTTTGAACATATTTTAGTTTTATTAGCAAGTATTTAATTTATTATATTTGAGCTTATTGTATTGTACATAATTGATTTGAGTTAATATTTAATTTATGGGCTTAATTTTTAAAATTTCAAGACTTTTTGCTAATTGGACCAAAGTCCAAATCACCCAACCTAACCCAACCCGACCGAAACTTGATTGGGTTGTGTTTGAACTCATGCTTGGGTTGGGTTGGACAAAAAATCGACCCGACCCGACCCAACCCACGCCCACCCCTACCCCTACCTATCAGAGGGCATACGGAGGTACCCGATACCGGCCGAATTTGTGATGCAGGAGATAACAAAGTACTCCGGAAGGCCCGATGATCACCTCCTAAACTACTGCTCCAGTATGGAAATGGCCGGAGCCATTCCAGTGATAATGTGCAAAGCCTTTGCTTTGACTCTTGAGGGCAGTGTCATACGATGGTACAAGAAACTCCCACCTGGCAGCATCCACAACTGGAGAGACCTGAAAGTAGCCTTCAAAAACGACTTTGTGTCCTCTAGGCCGGGGCAACTCCCCCTCAGCGCTTGAAAGATTTGCGGAAAAAGGGAATGAATCTCTAAAAGGCTATTAGCCCGATTTACTGAGGAGATGCACAATTGTGAAAAATATCACACAAGCATTAATGTTTTCCGCCTTGAAAGGTAGCTTGGATATGACCAACATGTTCTGGAGAGACGTGCAGAGTCGAAAGGTGAGGGACTATAACGCCCTTGTGGACCTAATGAAGGAGGAAATCATCTCTGAGGAGATGGCCAAGGCAACGGACAGCCATCCTTAGGAAAGGTATAACCCCGGATATCCCTCCGAAGCCCTTCCAGCTACTAGGGGAAACAAAAACCAGTCTGAAAACTGTCGTGGAGGTGGATCATGCCCATTCTCAAGATCTGGATCCAGCTATGCCGCGGAAATTACCGAGGCTGTCCCCAACTTACGCTCTGCACTACCTCATGACGCTCCTGTCGCCGAACCGGAAAGGGCCGATGAAAATCAAAATGGGAAACAACTTATGATTGGAGCATATTGTGCATACCATAGGTTCTATGGGAATGCCACATAGGATTGCAGAACAGAAGGCCAACGAGGAAAAAGGAGGTGGTAATACCCTGAACAAGGGGAGACCCACTGGGCAGAATGATCCGAGGTTTAACCGGATCGAGCGAAGGAGTAGCAAGGGGAGGGAATGCGGAAGGGAGCAAAAAGACGATATAAATATTGCTCCGGCACCTGAAAGAAATATCATGGACTTGCCTCGCCCCCGCTAACGATCCTCCAATCTGGGAGATCGACACTATTTTCGGAGGGCCACATCCGGGGGGAAGGACGAACAAATCCCAGAAGAGATACATAAGGGAGGCAAGGGAACCCACGAACGTGAATTACCATATAAACTCACACCCCATCGGGACTTCGAGAACGGAGCCCATCACATTCACACTGGATGACGCAGTCGGAGTGCATTTTCCGCACAACGACGCATTGGTAATTCGAATGGTGGTAGCCAGAAACGGCCTGTCTAGAATGCTGGTAGACGATGGTGCCTCCGTGAATGTAATTAATGGGGTAACTTATGATAAGATGAGAATCGATACACCACTTACCCCTGTCCCTGACCCCATATATAGCTTCAATGGGGATTGGATTGTGCCTAGAGGATCGACCTGGAGCTCATCGACCTAGAGCCGTGACCCATGTGAAGTATATTTGTACGAAATTTCGCATAGAAAGTGGGATAGCAACCGTTCGAGGGAGCCAAACCGAATCGATATCTTGCTACACTAACGCAATTAGAAAATTTCAGGACCGTACTGTTAACATGATCAGTGATGTAGTCATGACAGACGCGGCGTCGGACCCGAAGGTGATGATTACAGATGTGAATATGACAGGTGAAGAGGATTAGATGGACTTGGATCCTAGGATGATGGATGCATATTGTTGCACCGGTCTGGCTAAAAAGCTGGAGTGTTTCTCTGTAGATCCGATAAAGGAGTTGCAGATAGGACAAGGCGCCTCGAATGAGGTAAAGAAGGAGCTGAAAAGCTTCCTCGAAGAAAATCTCGATGTTTTTACTTGGAAGCACGAGGTAGGGGTAGACCCAAGAGTAGATTGTCACTGGCTGCAGATCGATCCAACTCACCCCGGACATAGGCAGAAGAGGAGGTCCATGAGCTCCCAAAAATATGAGGCTTTGAAAAAGGAGGTTTCCAAGCTATTAAAAATGGCTTCACAAGAGGATCCAAGTATCTAAAGTGGGTATCCAACCCAGTCTTGGTCCCCAAACAGAGTGGGAAGTTAAGGGTATGCATTGATTTCTAAAATCTAAAATTTGAAGTAGGCACGTCCGAAAGACAGTTTTCCGCTGCCCCGGATAAACCAACTGGTTGACTCGACCGCCAGACATGTAATGCTGAGCTTCATGGATGCATACTCCAGGTATAACCAAATTCCCATGCACGAGTCCAATGAAGAACACACCTTGTTCATCATAGATAGGGGGTTATACTGTTACAGGGCCATACCCTTCAGATTAAAGAATGCTGGTGCCACCTACCATAGGTTGGTGAACAAGATGTTCGCAAAACAGTTAGGAAACACAATGGAAATGTATGTGGACGATATGCTTGTGAAAACCATGGAAGTATTGAAACACGTCGAGCACTTAGTAGAGACTTTTAGTGTACTGAGAGAGTACAAGATGAAGCTTAATCCCCTAAAATGGGCTTTGGAGTGGGATCCGCGAAGTTCCTTGGATTCATGGTTAACAGCAGGGGAATTAAGGCTAATCCAGATAAAATTAAGGTGCTACTGGACATGCATTTGCCCCGAACTCCCAAGGAAGTCAAACTATTAAGGTGCTACTGGACATGCATTTTCCCCGAACTCCCAAGGAAGTTCAAAGTTTGACTGGAAGGGTGGCTGCTCTAAGTAGGTTTGTTTTGAAATCCACCGACAAGTGTTTGCCATTCTTCAAAACCCTCAAAGGAGGAAAAAGGTTCCTCTGGACGCTGGAGTGCGAGGGAACCTTTGTTCTTATACCTAGTAGTCTCTAAAGAGGCTATGAGCTCTTTCTTAGTCAAAGAGGAAAGTGGTAGTTAGCTCCTGGTATATTATGTAAGCAAGGCACTTCTGGACTCGGAAACGCGTTATCCGGACATGGAGAAACTCGCCTTGGCATTGATCACATCTATCATACAGGTGCTTACTAACTTCCCCATGAGGCAAGTCTTGTAAAAATTGGATGCGTCCGAAAAATTGATGAAGTGGTCTATAGAAATCAGTCAATATGATTTACAATTCATACCATGGGCCGCCGTAAAGGGCCAGACATTGGCAGATTTCATAGCTGAATTCACCCACCCGCCATAAGTAGAAATGACTGAGAACATATGAGATTTCCAAGAATGGGGACTGTTCGTTGATGAATCTTCCACTGAAGGTAGATCCGATGCCGGTGTAATACTCATAAGTCCCGCGGGGCACATATCGTACAGTGTAGTTCGGTTTGGTTTTTCATCGTCTAACAATGCAGTCGAGTATGAAGCACTCCTAGCAGGCTTGAGACTAGTGATAGCTCTAAAAATCAAGGTCTTGAGAGCGCATAGTGATTCCCAGCTTGTCGTTAGTCAAATTAATGGGCAGTTTGGGGCCAAAGAGTCTGGCATGGTTGCATACTTGAAAAAGGTGAAGGTATTGATGCTTCCTTTTGAAAAGTTTGAACTGATAAATATATCACGTTCCGAAAATACCAATGCTAACGCCCTGTCAAAATTAGCAAGTAGCAAAGACGTTGACCTTCTAAGCATGGTTCCTATGGAGCACCTTCTGATCCCATCCATTTAGCCAGGGGTAGAAGTGTTTTCTATAAAGGAAGAGATGTCTTAGATGATTTCAATCCTCACTTATTTGAAACACCAGGCTTTGCCTAGCGAGTTGGAATCAACCCGAAAGATGTTGAGGTACGCAGCTAACTTTGTCTTGAAAGTCGGGGTGCTATACAAGCGGAGTTACACTGCCCCATTGTTCCGTTGCATCCTGCCGGCAGAAGGCAAATATGTGATGATGAAAATCCATGAAGGAACATGCAGAAATCATGCCGGAGACTTACCCCTGGCTCGTAAAGCCCTACAACAGGGGTACTTCTGGCCAACGATGAGGAAAGATGCTCACGATTTTGTCCGCAAATGTAACAAATGACAACGCCACGCTGCTATACTGCATCAACCCCACCATGAATTAAGGGTAGTAACTAGCTCTTGGCCCTTTGCGAAATGGGGAATCGATATTATTGGTCCATGCCCAGAGGAAGCGGGAACCACTACTTTCTATTGTCGCAATAGATTATTTCACCAAGTGGGTGGAAGCAGAGCCACTAATAAAGATCCCCAAAGCTAACACTTCGAAATTCATTTGGAAGAATATAATTTGCAGATTTGGTATCCCTCACTCCCTTGTGATGGACAATGCAAAACAGTTCAAGAACAGGAGAGTGGATGAGTTACGTGACGAAATGTAAATTTGCAAGTTATTCTCTTCACCACACCATCCTCAGGCGAACAGATAAGTCGAAGCAGTGAAAAAGACCGTAAAGAATACGTTGAAAAGGAAGTTGGAGTCAAAGAAAGGTGTCTGGGTAGAGGAACTCCCCCAGGTGTTGTGGGCACTTTGGACTACACCTCACACGGCTGCAGTAAAAAGCCCGTTCTCTATGGCTTATGGAGCCAAGGCCGTATGTCCAGTAGAAATCGAAGCTCCATCACCTCGAGTGATTTACTTCGATGAGACAGAGAACGATGAGGATCGACCAATTGGGCTGGACTTCTTACTAGGAAAACGGAATGAGTCTCAGAACGTATTAGCTTGTTACCAAGAAAAGATGGTACGATATTATAACAGGAAAGTGAAGAGGAGGTCTTTCAAGATAGGGGACTTGGTCCTAAAGAAAGTGCTCCTCTCAACTCAAGAACCAGGAGTTAGGACTCTGGGCGCTAATTGGGAAGGTCCTTACAAGGTCACATCTGAAGTAGTACCAGGGACATACGAGATTGAAGACTTATATACGGATTACCTTTACCCAATCCCTGGAATACCGACCACCTTCGCCGGTACTATTAGTAAACCAGCTATCTTGTACACTTTGTATGCATCTCATGTTTTCTGTAAAGGTGTATGTTGAATAAATTGTTACAAATTATGATAAATGTTGGGAGCTCCAACTCTCCAGAGCCTTAAATACTAGCCACTGACCAGGTAATGAAAGCATGTCATTCAAACCCAACTACTCCACATAAATGATACTTGTAAGACCACTTTTCATTTTTACGTGTATCCTTAAATATCACGTAACGATTATGTTAATGTTATTATAAATTTTAAATTTAATGATATTTTTAATGTCGATAAATTGAATTATTTTGCAGTGGAAGGACTTGGACGCCGTCTCGATCGATGTGCCAATTAAAAAGTTTATAAATTGTTTATGAACTCTATGTGTAATTAATTATTTTTATTTGTTAAGCTTGTTAAATTCTATTTGTCATTTAGTAGTAAATTGTTTAAATTTCATTAAATTGAGATTGGGAAAAAGTTTAGGGCGAATTGAAATTTTATTGGGAGTTGTGGACTTAAATTTCTAAATTTGAGAGAATTGAGGGGCCAAGTTACAAATTCCAAAAGTTTATATCCAACCCTCATTCTCTCTATCTCACTCACGCCGCTCTCTCACGGCATCTCCCTCTCTGTCTCGCCCCTCACCTCTCGCTCTCTCGGTCACGCATCTCTCTCACTCTCTCGCCGGCAACGCTCACCTCACCACTGGTCGCCATCACGGTAGGGTGCCCCTCTCTACCTTTTCTCTTTCCCCTTTCCCTCGAGCGCGCACCCACACACGCGAGAAACGACCCACCCGCACACTGCGCGCACACCGAACCCAATTTTTACACACACAACACACCTTTTTACACGCACACAAACGGGTTTATATGTATTGATGTATATATGTTGTATGTATATATGTGTGTATGTATATATATATATATATATATATATATATATATATATATATATATATATATGAACATTTCAGATTTTTCAGATTGAGTTGTAGTCAAATTTTGAATTTTAATTGTTAACCTCAGAATTGGGGCGTATATATGTGTGTATGTATATGTATGTGTGTATGCACCTTTCAGATTTGGTAATGGAAAATTTACATATGTAATTTTCAGATTGTATGTATATTCATATATATATATAAATTCAGATTCAAAGTTTTAGTTAAAATTCCAGATTTTGATTTTAAATCATAGATTGTCAAATTGATAATTTTGTTTGGAACCTTATGAATTATTGAAATTTTAATTGTAAATGAATAATGTTAAAGTTGTGAATTTTTGGAGTAGTTAACTGTTTTTGGTAAAGGATTATGGAATTTGGGAATTTAATTAACTTAATTGTAATTTTAGTGTGAACGTGAGTAATAATTGTAAGTCCTAGATTTTGGGAAAATTGTAAAGGCGTATACATTTTTTCAAACTTTTGTTTTGATTTAAGTACCTTAATAGTTAAGCTTATAATGTTGTGTCGAATGGTTTAATCTTTTGCTTTCGATTATGGTTTTATGTGTTTTGGTTATTATGTAAAGTCACGTTTGGGTTAAATTGAAGTTTTAATCTCAGTCAATGTTTGATTAGTATTAAAATGAATAACGAATGTGTTTGTGAACTGAGAGTCATAGTTATTGATGAATGTGAATAATTAGGACTTTTGGTACATTGACGACACGGGCAGTCGAAGCTCCTCCACTTGTAAATCAAGAAAACGGTAAATATTAAGGACGTCAAGTAAGTAAACTTCCCCCTACTTTCATCAAAGTTGAATGTTAATGTAGAATTAATGTGCTTAATTGACATTCGTGTTAATTACGGAATTTTAACGCTTTTGGTCTACCATATGCAATTATGTGTAGTTAAGGAAATGTTCAAGCATGCACGTTATTATGTCATTGCATCATTAACCATGTATTGGCATCGAAATGGGGAAGTCAAATGTTTTAATAAAAGGAATGTGTCAAAGTGCAATTTTTGTCAAAAAAAAAATTATGTATCCCAAGTTTTTTTTTTTTTGAAAGAATGGGTGTACTTCTATGTCATGAAAGATACAAGTGGGAAATGGGGCACAGGGGACCGGCGTACCCGAATGTAATGAGCCGCTTTGCGGTGGAATGAATGTAATGAGCCGCTTTGCGGTGGAATGAAGTGAATGAGCCGCTTTGCGGTGGAATGAAATGAATGAGCCGCTTTGCGGTGGAAATGTGAAAGTTAATCTGGTTCCCAATAAGAATTGCCCATTGTTATCTGATTGACTAGAAGTTACATCAAGTGAGCTCACGATGGAAATGAAGTGAAAGTTTTGAAATGTTAAGTGAAAGTTCGAAATGTTGAAAGTTTTGAAAGGTTAAGGTGAATGGGGATACATATTTCAAAGTTTAAAGCATTCATGTCATAAGCATGCATTCATGCATACATTTTACTTACTGAGCTTTAGCTCACCCCAATCCCTCCCCAACATTTCAGGTGATGAATGTTAGATGATCCGAGGAGAGCATTTGATGGCAGACTCAGGCTACACCGCTTCAAGTTTTAAAAATAAATAAATAAATAAAGTTAAATTTGAAGTTAATTAAGTTTATAATTAATTATTTCTTAATTCATTCATTTTATTTTGATAATTGTTTGGTTGAAATTAGTTGAAATTAGTTATGGAAATTTCTAATATTGGTTATATTATCACTTATTGCATTTAATTGAAGCTTATTGATATAAAATGTTGTGTTGAGGAGTTTGGGAATTGAATTTGAAATAGTGTGGTGATGTTGGAGTTGAAGTAGAATTTGGAGTTTTATGTTGAATATTGGATTTTTATTTGAGTTGAGTTTATGTTGTAAAATGGTTTTGATGTCCCTCTACAGGTTGGTTAAGTCCAATTTATATAGGAGACTCTGCCGAAATTTCTGTAAAATTACACAAATTTTAAATGTGTAAATGTTTTAAATTCCGCATATAATGTGAATGGAAGTTAACACGCCTAGGTTTAAGATTTTGAACTTGGGATGTTACATTTTCGGTATCAGAGCTAAGAGTTTTAAAAGCGATTCTGTAGACTTTTAAAATTTATTTGAAAATGGTTCGGGTACTGAGTCACGCCTCAAGTGCATCTTCCTCGATCATCTAGTAAGTTAAATTTTGTTTAAATTATGAAATGTTATTTGATGTTCCAATTATTGTAAATTCTTGAATGCTAATGTGTAATGTCGGAAAGTGAAAGGTTAAGATTGTTATTAGTGAATATGACTAGTATATCTTGGTTATGTTAATAAGGAAGTGAGAAAGTAATGGTTATTAAGAATTTGGGTGCCGTTTATTAAATCTTTTTGTGAAATAAGAAATGGATATGAATGGTATATCGGCATGAGAGCATACAATGTCCAAACGAGATGTTGAGAAGTCATCCAACTTAGTATTAAGCACTTATCGTGTTTGATCTCAAGACTACCCACTCATTTGATAGTCCCACAATTATAGGAAAAATTGATTTACCCATCTCAGTAGCTGGAGACCAAGTTTATATTGTCAACGCCATTTGAAGAATTGTTGAACTAAAGTTATGTGTTGAGAAATTTCCCAATCATGGTGAATGGGAAGGAGTAGATGATGGATTTCATAACACTGAATACCCACAAACTTGATGTCATACTAGGAATGGAATGATTATTACGGTATAAGGTTTCAATCACTGGCTACGTTAAGGTGGTATACCTTCAAATGAAACCCTTTTCGCTTTGTTGAAGTAAAGGTGAAACTTTCTATTTCGATATTATCAGTGATGAAGGCTCGTCAATTGATGAATAAGAGTTATTAGGCCTACCTGGTTGCAATAATTGAAGTGTCTAAGGTGAATACTTCTCTCGAATAAATTTCTGCTATTCGAGAATGACTAAAGATGTTCTCAGAAAATCTTTGTGATTTACCTCCTAAAAGAGAAATTGAATTCGTCATCGATTAAGTGTACAACTCTAGTATCCAAGGTATAATGTCGGATGGCTCCTTCGTAACTTATGAGAGCTCAAAGTGCAACTATAGAATCTCATGGACAAAGGTTTTGTTCGATCTAGCCTTTTGCCATGGGGTGCTCAGGAGCTATACATGAAGAAGAAAGATGGTTTTATGAGACTTTGCATAATTGAATTTAGACATGGCAAAATCAGTTTTATGAAGTTTTGAAGAGATGTTGATGTAGCGCCCCGAGTTCCGTATACCCGGTTCACCACTTAATCTTCTCTTTTCTATTTTTTTCAATTAATATTTTTGCGGAAGAAATAATTGAAATTCATTTTTTGGCAACATTGAATAAACTGTAATGGTCGATAAAATTGTAAACATTTATGAAACCATTTGAAATAGTAAATCGAACCATTAATATTGTAAAGCAGTTGACAATGTCAAAATTTCTCATAAACTGAACTTCTCAAATTATTCAATGTTTGGAAATACGGAAATAATACTTTCAACCATTTAACGTTTATTGCCACCATCATTCATCGCTTGCCACCGTCTCCGAAATCTGCAAAACTGTTAAAAATAGACATGAGCATTTCATAGAAATACTCAGTAGACTCATCACCAATTAATTAACTTACAAGATAATTGAACACATAAATGCAGGCTCTTTAAAAACATAGTCTCTTCTTTTCATAAATCATATACTCTTAAAAACATTGTATGGGGTAGCGGATTGGGCTCCCTCAAGGGGCCTTCTCCCAATCTTGCCCGCATACTCATTCTGTAGCGTTCCCGTTCCTCAAGGGATACGGCCGTCTACTCATAATCTTTCTACTTTTGTAGCGTTCCCGTTCCTCAAGGGATACGGCCGTCTACTCATAATCTTTCTACTTTTGTAGCGTTCCCGTTCCTCAAGGGATACGGCCGTCTACTCATAATCTTTCCACTTTTGTAGCGTTCCCGTTCCTCAAGGGATACGGCCGTCTACTCATAATCTTTTCCACAAAGGAAACACATTCTCATTTCTTTTCATACTCTTTAAAAACATACTCATGGTCTTTCCACTTTTTGTAGCGTTCCCGGTCCTCATGGGATACGGCCCTATACTCATTGGACTTTCCAAGTTTTCTTTTCATACTCTTTAAAAACATAGAATACTTTTGTAGCGTTCCCGATCCTCAAGGGATACAGCCGTCTACTCATAAATACATTTTCATACTCTTTTAAAACATAGAATGTGGGTAGCGGATTGGGCGGCCTTTTCCCAATTTTGCCCGCATACTCATGGTCTTTCCACTTTTTGTAGCGTTCCCGTTCCTCATGGGATACGGCCCTCTACTCATTGGACTTTCCAAGTTTTCTTTTCATAAAAACGACTTTCATAAGTCACATAACATTCTCATTTCTTTTCATAAAAATGACTTTCATAAGTCACATAACATTCTCATGCAATCATAATTTAAATCAATTAATAGGGGCGAGTCTACCCATTGTTCTTTCCATGAAAAATACCTTTTCATTTCCTTTCATAAACATAACTTTTCACAAATCACATAACATTCATATGCAATTATAATTTAAATAAATTAATAGGTGCGAGTCTACCTTAAATCCGACGAGTGCAAAGTTGAGCGGGAAATGACTTCCATTCTTTAATTCTCCGTACGCTTCGTCTTAGCCAATAAGTCACCTTTGTCTTTAGAAATTTATAGTTTGAAAATGATAATTTATAACTTGAGGACTAAAATTGATGTTTTGAAAGTTGAGGGACTAAAATGAATACTTTTGATATTTGAGGGACTAAAATAGATACTTTTGATAGTTGAGGGACTGAAATGAATACTTTTGATAGTTGAGGGACTGAAATGAATACTTTTGAAAGTTGAGGGACTAAAATGTAAATCTTTTAAAACATGGGCTTAAAATCAAATTAATAAAATCAGCAGGGACTGGAATAATATATTTTAAAAATGAAGGGCTGATTAAGACTCATTTAAAACTTAATGGCTGAAATTGATGATTTGAAACCAAAAGGGACTGAATTGAATAACTTTTCAAACTTGGGGCTAATTTGCAAATTCTGAAAATTAAAAATATAATATCAATTCTCTCTCTCTACCCATTCGTGTTCTTCAGAGACAGAGAGACGGCGAGAGAAAACGACCGGAGAAAGCTTGCGTGAAGCTGGTGTCCAACCGGCGATTTCGCCGGCGATACGCCGACGGTAGATGGCGGCGATCTAGGTAGGTAACTGAGTATTTGATTTTCCCTGGGTTTTTGGTTTGATTTGGGTAAGGATTGTGGGACTGGGGTTGATGAAATTGTTGTGGCTGCGATGATGTTTGGGTGTCATCCGGTGGTTGGTTATGGATTGAATTGGGTGGAGATTAACTGTGAAGTTGGGTTCGCCGGTTGTGGACGGTTTTGGGGGTTCAGTTAACTCTGATGGTTTGATTGTACATGGTGGTTTGTAAATTGGTGGTGATGGCTGTTTCGGTTTTGGATGCAGGGGACGAAAGTGGTGATTTAATGGATATTGGTTGCAGTAAAAGGCGATGGTTGCCAGCTTGTGATTTGTATAGGTTGAGTGATTTTCTTGAATTGGGCAGGGATGATTTCTTGGTGGCGTACTGATTGTGCTTAGATGATGTTGTTATGGCTTATGATTCAGCTGTGGTGTTGGGTGGTGAATGGTGATTGCAGGGATGAGTTTGGTGATGGTGGATTGAATTGGATTGATGTTGTTTTGCTGAAAGGAGAGGTTGAAAATGGTGTGGTGATGCTGAGATTTGGGATTTGAAGTTATGGAGGTGGAAATTGATGACCGTTGCCATAGATCCGTTGCCATAGTGATGAAGATGTAGGCTTTCGGCGATGGACAGATACAGACAAGTGGTTGAGGGTGTAAAGAGGAAATAATAATAAAGATTGTGGAAATGGGTGGTGGCTGAATGGATGGAAAAAAGAAAAGAAGACGTTGGGTTGTTTAGAAAAATGATGTAAAGTTAGTGGAGAAATAATGATGTTTTGGGAATCTTATGGGATTGAGGGTAGGATCAAATATAAGATAATTAACTAAAAATTTGACTAGCTTCAATCAAGAAACGTATTTGAAACAGATATATTTTGGACTGAAAATAATTTGAGAATAAATAAATTTCGAGATAAAAATTGAATTGCATATTTTTGGACTTAAAATAATTTAATAAGGAACATTGGGATATTTTACTGAATTTGGAATTAAAATGATTTTGACAATAATACTTTAAATAGATAATTAAAATCATATAATTTCAGAAATTCGGAATTTTAATTTAAAATCGAACAAACTCGATATTTCTTGACTTTGGCTAGACGAACACGTCGCGGCGTTAACTTCAAAATAATATGTGAGATAGTAGCGACACGATTTTCTAAATATTAAAATAATTATTAATTGCGTAAAAATTATTGGTCGCTACAGTTGAGATTAGAAGTGATATGATTTTATTGAGACTTTTATGAGAAGAACTATGAAATTAGAGGTTTAAAGATTTGGTTCTTAGTTATTGGGAATTAAGTAATGGATATTGTGTTGAGTAAGTGAATTATTCCTCTATTTTGAGAGAAATTTATTATGTAGTTTGGTCTTGTGATTAAATTTTGGGAATATGATTTGTGGCATATATTTATAAGTATGAGTAGTCTTTTGAACCAACTAATGTATTGAAGGAAGTGAGATATTGATATTGGAAATTGTTGTGTTGAGGAATTATGGATTGGTTTTCTGGGATATCAAGGTATACATGAAGTTATGTAATGATTTGATGCGTACATTGGGAAATGATAAGTTATATTTTGAAAAGATGAGTGAAGACAAGTATTATAGCGTTATTGGGAAGAATCTTAATTATTCTTGGGAACGGATTGATCACTAGTAAGGAATGATCACTTGTATTGGAGAATATTATAAATTATAAGGATATGAAATAATACTGTTGATTTATTTTGGAATTTGATCGGGAAGATATGTTAAAGATAAGCTGATGATATTATGTTGATTTGTGAATAATATGTTATTGGATATACTACATAGAGAGAGTATTCAGGTAATTTCTATCGTTTTAATTATTTTGGTGATATTTGGTGATAAAGAAGTTTTAGAGATGACAAATTATTATGGTTTGGTATGTTTTTAAAGAAATAGTAAAGATTTATTGAAATTTGGAGAGAATTTTCCATGGGCTTATAGAGATTAGTGAAGAGACGTGATGTCATTTGGGTTATTGAATAATGACTTAAGTAATCATCAAATATTTCTTTATACAGAGTTTAGAGGCTATGTTGAGAGCTTGCATTTTAGACCTTTGTGATGGTTAGAAAAACCATTTACCGTCTGTTGAATTTACATGTAATATGATTATTGGGATTAATCAGTTATCATGAATGGGAGATATTGAAAATATTTTATGGTGAGATGCCTTAAAGGAGTAACCATTTATTCAAAGTGAGAAATTGGGGACATGCGATTGAATGTTTGGGATTATGTGAGATAAGGATTGTCATAAGGTCAATTGTATATAAAAGGTATAATAGATGATTGTAAGGAATAATGTGATGATGAGAACTGAAGGTGATAATGTATTGAAATTATGAAATAAGTTGACCATCCATGAATAAGTTATGTTGTATTTGGTTCTAAGTGGAAATTCAAAGAATGATGAATCTCAGTCATGGAAAATGAATCAGGATTTCCTCATAATGTGAATGATTCACTGATGTATATTAAGTTTTCATTGATGATACTAAAATATCATATGAGAGATTGTTGGATGAAATTGATGAAAGAAACTTTATCAGGTCCTAGATTCGTACAAGTATTGCAGAAGTAATGCATCTGATCGGAGGAAAGTTTATGATAGTACATACCATGAAATTGTGGATATTATTATTGATGGTATCTTGATTCAAAAATAAGAAATGAAATTTTAGGCAATTGTCCTTGTGGATAGGATTTGTGGAAAATGAGAATAAGACTTCACAATGATTATTTATTATGGAGTAGTGTGCAGAAAGAGTGACAATGGCAGAATCCAAGATTTTCTGAGTTTGAGAGATTGATATAAAATCTCAGTGAGTATATTGACGTAAAAGGTTCGTGTGAAGGATATGATGGTTATTATGTTGTAATCTTAGAGAGATTAATATGATTATTTGAGGTCAGTTGTGTGACTTTTACTTATAATGGGATTGTATCTTTGGGTTAAGTAAACTTGATGGGGAATTCTATATGAATTACAAAAGTTTTATTCATTGGTGATAGGTCAATGATTTATTTATAAAATACTTAGTTAGAGTATTGTTGTTATGATGATTTTGAAAGCATGAATTCTTAAATTTGTACCTTGGCTTTAGTTTTAAGATGAGTGTATGATGCTGAATACTTGATTACAATATGTAAGTATGGGTTACAGGATTTAAGTTGATCCTCCGATTTTAAAAGAAATGTCAGCATGTTCAGAAATGATTTCGTTTGTGAATCTTTCCAGAAAGATTCTGTCAAAGTTTTAGTATTTCTACTGTATACTTTGGTATGGACGTCAAGTTTAACGAATTCTAGATTATAAAGTCTTATTTTGGTCAATCTTCTTGATTTTAATTTTAAGAATGTGATCAATCAATATATATATTAAGGTTTAGACGTTAGAATAGATCGTATGAAAGACTGGAAATAGAAAGTTAGTGAATGGATTCATAAGTGGAATAATGTCGTTTGATGGTCCCCTACTACAATAACTATCAAGCTTCGGTCACGTATGAGGCACTATACAGGAGGAAATGTAGATCACCAGTTCATTTGGATGAGATAGGAGAAAGAAAGTTATTGGGTCCAGAAATAGTACAACAAAAAGCAAAAGTTGTTGAAAGGATTCGTCAGCAGATGAAAACTACACAGAATAGACAGAAATGTTATGCTGACAAAAGAAGGTTGAGCCCTTTTGTTGGCCCTCGAGAGGCTAGAAATGATGAGTGACCTAATTTATCTGATTGCATTGACAGCAAAACCATCTGGGATACAAATGGTGTTTTACGTCTTATTGCTGAGGAAGTATTATCCAGACTCATCTTATATTCTCAGCTATGAGTAATTAGATCTTCCTGAGAAATTGACATATGAATAGTCACATGCGAGAACCTTAGAAAAGGCAGATAAGGAACATGGGAGAAAGAAGATAACTCTAGTTAAAGTTCTTTGGAGGATTCATGCAGTAGAAGAGACTACTTGGGAACGTGAGGACGAAATGCGTGCCTAGTATCCACAACTTTTTGGTAAGTTTTAATTTCGAGGACGAAATTTCTTTTTAGGGGGTAAGGAATTGTAAGACCACTTTTCATTTTTACGTGTATCCTTAAATATCACGTAACGATTATGTTAATGTTATTATAAATTTTAAATTTAATGATATTTTTAATGTCGATAAATTGAATTATTTTGCAGTGGAAGGACTTGGACGCCGTCTCGATCGATGTGCCAATTAAAAAGTTTATAAATTGTTTATGAACTCTATGTGTAATTAATTATTTTTATTTGTTAAGCTTGTTAAATTCTATTTGTCATTTAGTAGTAAATTGTTTAAATTTCATTAAATTGAGATTGGGAAAAAGTTTAGGGCGAATTGAAATTTTATTGGGAGTTGTGGACTTAAATTTCTAAATTTGAGAGAATTGAGGGGCCAAGTTACAAATTCCAAAAGTTTATATCCAACCCTCATTCTCTCTATCTCACTCACGCCGCTCTCTCACGGCATCTCCCTCTCTGTCTCGCCCCTCACCTCTCGCTCTCTCGGTCACGCATCTCTCTCACTCTCTCGCCGGCAACGCTCACCTCACCACTGGTCGCCATCACGGTAGGGTGCCCCTCTCTACCTTTTCTCTTTCCCCTTTCCCTCGAGCGCGCACCCACACACGCGAGAAACGACCCACCCGCACACTGCGCGCACACCGAACCCAATTTTTACACACACAACACACCTTTTTACACGCACACAAACGGGTTTATATGTATTGATGTATATATGTTGTATGTATATATGTGTGTATGTATATATATATATATATATATATATATATATATGAACATTTCAGATTTTTCAGATTGAGTTGTAGTCAAATTTTGAATTTTAATTGTTAACCTCAGAATTGGGGCGTATATATGTGTGTATGTATATGTATGTGTGTATGCACCTTTCAGATTTGGTAATGGAAAATTTACATATGTAATTTTCAGATTGTATGTATATTCATATATATATAAATTCAGATTCAAAGTTTTAGTTAAAATTCCAGATTTTGATTTTAAATCATAGATTGTCAAATTGATAATTTTGTTTGGAACCTTATGAATTATTGAAATTTTAATTGTAAATGTATAATGTTAAAGTTGTGAATTTTTGGAGTAGTTAACTGTTTTTGGTAAAGGATTATGGAATTTGGGAATTTAATTAACTTAATTGTAATTTTAGTGTGAACGTGAGTAATAATTGGAAGTCCTAGATTTTGGGAAAATTGTAAAGGCGTATACATTTTTTCAAACTTTGGTTTTGATTTAAGTACCTTAATAGTTAAGCTTATAATGTTGTGTCGAATGGTTTAATCTTTTGCTTTCGATTATGGTTTTATGTGTTTTGGTTATTATGTAAAGTCACGTTTGGGTTAAATTGAAGTTTTAATCTCAGTCAATGTTTGATTAGTATTAAAATGAATACCGAATGTGTTTGTGAACTGAGAGCCATATTTATTGATGAATGTGAATAATTAGGACTTTTGGTACATTGACGACACGGGCAGTCGAAGCTCCTCCACTTGCAAATCAAGAAAACGGTAAATATTAAGGACGTCAAGTAAGTAAACTTCCCCCTACTTTCATCAAAGTTGAATGTTAATGTAGAATTAATGTGCTTAATTGACATTCGTGTTAATTACGGAATTTTAATGCTTTTGGTCTACCATATGCAATTATGTGTAGTTAAGGAAATGTTCAAGCATGCACGTTATTATGTCATTGCATCATTAACCATGCATTGGCATCGAAATGGGGAAGTCGAATGTTTAAATGAAAGGAATGTGTCAAAGTGCGATTTTTGTCAAAAAAAAATTATGTATCCCAAGTTTTTTTTTTTTTTTGAAAGAATGGGTGTACTTCTATGTCATGAAAGATGCGAGTGGGAAATGGAGCGCGGGGGACCGGCGTACCCGAATGTAATGAGCCGCTTTGCGGTGGAATGAATGTAATGAGCCGCTTTGCGATGGAATGAAATGAATGAGCCGCTCTGCGGTGGAAATGTGAAAGTTAATCTGGTTCCAAATAAGAATTGCCCACTGTTATCTGATTGACTAGAAGTTACATCAAGTGAGCTCACGATGGAAATGAAGTGAAAGTTTTGAAATGTTAAGTGAAAGTTCGAAAAGTTGAAAGTTTTGGAAGGTTAAGGTGAATGGGGATACATATTTCAAAGTTTAAAGCATTCATGTCATAAGCATGCATTCATGCATACAGTTTACTTACTGAGCTTTAGCTCACCCCAATCCCTCCCCAACATTTCAGGTGATGAATGTTAGATGATCCGAGGAGAGCATTTGATGGCAGACTCAGGCTACACCGCTTCAAGTTTTAAAAATAAGTAAATAAATAAAGTTAAATTTGAAGTTAATTAAGTTTATAATTAATTATTTCTTAATTCATTCATTTTATTTTGATAATTGTTTGGTTGAAATTAGTTGAAATTAGTTATGGAAATTTCTAATATTGGTTATATTATCACTTATTGCATTTAATTGAAGCTTATTGATATAAAATGTTGTGTTGAGGAGTTTGGGAATTGAATTTGAAATAGTGTGGTGATGTTGGAGTTGAAGTAGAATTTGGAGTTTTATGTTGAATATTGGATTTTTATTTGAGTTGAGTTTATGTTGTAAAATGGTTTTGATGTCCCTCTACAGGTTGGTTAAGTCCAATTTATAGAGGAGACTCTGCCGAAATTTCTGTAAAATTACACAAATTTTAAATGTGTAAATGTTTTAAATTCCGCATATAATGTGAATGAAAGTTAACACGCCTAGGTTTAAGATTTTGAACTTGGGATGTTACAATACTGCTTCGGTTTGAGGGACTATCACGCTATCATCATACCGTTGTTCAATTAAAGAAAAGTATTACGTTTTCATGATTTGGAGTATGCTGCTAACAAGTAAAAATAACCTTGAAATATATGAAATGTACTTCATAAAAATGAGTTATAAAGGTACAAGCCAGCAAAAAAAAAAGCTGCATGTAAATCAGACGGCATAAGGAGTGTTTTCAATCGAGACCTCTTACGTAGAAACAGGGGCATTTTGAACTGGTGTGCCATTGGCAATGTCACTCTCGCCAACATCTTGTGGCTCTGGATAGAAGGCCTCTATTTTGGAAACGTCCAAATCTGGGAAGTTCTCCCTTACGTCATTTAAAGTCATCCGGGCCTCGATGTCGCCAAATACTCTCTGCATAGCCTCATATTCCGGGGTGTCGTCGAAGGTATCCTTAAAATTCTGAACCGCCTCTGCCACCTTAGTGTCAATAACTTCTTTCACCTTAACCTCGATGGTCCACTCCAAAACCTCACTCACCCTGGTATCCAGATGCAGCTCTAGAGAAGTATAGTCATCTTCAATCTTCTTCCGAACCTCTACCTCTCTCTCCAACCTTCTGGTAACTTTGGAAAGTTCGTTTATCAATTTTCTCTTGGAAGCGTTGGCTTCCTGAAGAGCCTCGGCGGCAACAATATGGGCATTGTTGGCATTGTCCAACTTTTTGCACAGAATAGCGACATCCGCCTCAGATGTGCGAAGATCATAATTCAATTTCTCGTTGTCCTCCTGGAGACGCTTAGCAAGGTTTTGTCATCCAAGGCAGATCTACGAACTATTGAAAGCTAATCCTTAAGGCCATTGATCTCCCTCAGCATTCCGTCAGAGTGAAGAAGAGCAGTTTCAGCATCCTTCTTATCACGTTGCATCTCCGTGACTAAAGATTCCACTTCTTCAATTAAGACCAAAGCTCTGACATTCATGGCCTTGGTGGCAAGCAACTTCTTGGCAGGAGAGGCACCTGAAGAAAAGGCAGACCGCCCGCCGGTCCAGAACTGTTCCATAGCTAGGGCAGCCTTAGCTGGTGGAGAGTCAGAGGAGTCAAACAAGCTCGAATGGAATACCACATCTCTGGGAATGACGCAGGTCTTGATATGCTTTAGCTCGTCAGCCACTGCTGGGGTCACCTCATAATCAACCCCAGGAATAGAGATAGAAGGCTCATCTCCCTCGGATGACTCAGATAGAGGAGGAGGAGGAGCCGAAGCACCTTCCTTACCACTATTCAGCTTCTTTAGCTTAGGGTGCCCGCCTTCGGAATGCACCTCACTAATATCCTCATAGGAGGTGCCTTTGGTTGAATCCTTATAGAATCCACCTTGCCTCTGTCTTCATCTCTGTCAGACCTTTTTCCTTTCCCTTTAGCCTGGAGTTGTTTGGAACCAATTTCTTTTTTTACCTCCAAAAGCTGGGTCCCAATTGGCAGTAGGTTGGGGAAGGTAATAGTGCGGGGAGAGGACCCTCTAATCGAGCTATAGAAGCCTCGAAAACTTTCTTAGCCGCTTCAACCAAAAGACCGGCAATAGCAGATTTCTGTTTCTTCTCCTCGTCGCTACCTTGGCGTAGGACCGGTGGAACCTTATTTAATAGGAGCCCTTTCAAAGGTATCTTAGGGAAGTCCTTGGAACCTGGCCATCATACAGGGAAGTTAATTATGAGAGACAAGGCTCAAGTCGAAAGGGATAGGATATAATAAAAAATTCAACCTACCCATGGCTCGGACGAGACCGTGCTTAACTAAGAGTTTGTTCGATTGTATAACTTGTTGAAAATCACCTCGGTAGGCCAATAACTTCCCCATTACGGATAAATCCTTCTCAAAAAGCAGGAAAGTAGAAACTTGTCCTGAAACATGAGACGAAATAGCGTGTTAAGGGAAGACAACACCTCAAGGAAGAAAATACACGCATGCAAGTAGACAAAGACAAAATAAGGAACCTCGCGGAAGGGAAAGAGTTCGAGGAACTGAAAATTAATTGGGAAATAGGGCGATAGCCCCTAGCAAGCACTCCCATTACCACCAACTCTCCCAAACCCGTTCCCTCAACTCCTTCCATTTACTACCACAAGTGATTTTCTCAAACCAAGAATCCAAAAATTCGAGAAAATTAAGAACAATAAACACACGAAGGATAGCAGAGTTACTTGATAAGTGACGGGAGGTGGTGGATCTTCTTTAGGAAACAGTATAATAATGGGGCCTGATAAGTGACGAGAGATGGCAGATCTTCTTCAGGAAACAGTATAATAATGGGGGAATCCACCGTGAAGGGTTTACCAATAGACATACTCAATGGAAATTTCTAAATAAACCTTTCGCAATGTTGGGGGAGGAAAAGGATTATTGCAAAGAATGCTTGAAGTAGCAAAGAGGAAGCAAGAAGGAGAAAATTATGGAGTTAGTAAAGCTTTGTAGGGAAGACCTGTTAACTTATACCCTTCATCTTCAGGCCAAGAGATTGACATAGGCAAACCACATCTCCTACATAGGTAATAGTAAAAGTGCCAACGGGCGGGAATTTGAAAAGGTGAATGATTTTCTCCCGTTGGTTGGAACGGTGTAACACACCCACGGGAAATACATGTCCCTTTAAGGTAAATCCAGAAAATTAAAACTGTCATAAATGCTTCTCTCGCAAAAGCACGCCAATGCTCATAATAGTTGTGTGGAGGGTAAGATGTGCCCAAACGTCCTTCTTGAATGACCGAGATGCTCGACCATTGAGGAACCTGAAAACTTCAGAATTTCATAGAAGTGACTTACTTCGTATCGCCCCAAATAAGTATCGATCTATTGCTACAGATCACCCCACCAAATCACTTCGGTCGGTCTGCGTAAAATTCGATCCGCCCATGAATGAACTCATTGAACTCGAGGGAATAGTGTTGCGAACATGCCAAGGTGGACTTGACACATCACCCAAGAGGACCCATGTAGCTGCCAGCTGAGCACATGACTCCTTAAGTTGTTGTAAAGACAAGTTGAAATTTCATCCAAGCCATCCACAGTCGAAGTGCCTGGTCGAAGGCGATGTCTTTCGAGGCACTTACTCCAGGCTAACAGTGATACTGTTAAGTGTGTCAGGGAAGTATGACATTCCTACAAGATATGGCGTGATGTGATAGCGCCTTTAAATGGGGATGTGACAGCAGCCATGCCCTATAAAGGATAGGTAGTGACTAAAGCCAAAGAAATGGTTTACCTCCTAAAGGGTCAAGATGCTGCCACTTGTAATGTGTGACATATGTCGGATCCCAGACAATAGCTCCAGCTATAAATAGGATACAATTGCCTCCAAGAAAAGGACTAGAAACTCTACACTTTAACTCAATATACTACTCTCTCCATTTTCTTTCTTTTACACACCTATATTTTTCGCATTCAACATATATTTACTCGAAATGGGTATTGACTTGGGTGTTGGAGTGCAACCTGTTAGCCCAAGAGTAAACTAACCAAGAGGGGGGTGAATTGGTTTATAAAACTTTTTCGATAAATAATCTTAAACTTAACAACCAATGAGTATAAGTATGAGCACTTAGTATACAAGTAGCTAAACTATCAATGTAGTGTGCTATATATGTGTAAACTTAATTGATAAAGCAAGTATAGCACTTAGATATAGTGTTGCACAATATAAATTGATAGAATACAGTAAGTGCAATGTAAGTAAGTAAAAGGGATAAGAGATTGCAAACGCGATTTATGGAGGTTCAATCAACCAACGTGATCTACGTCCCCCGTTACCGAGCTCTCCGTCACGAGCAAGGCCAAATCCACTAAATTGGTAACTTACAACAAGGAGTACCAAATCCTTAGGCGACTTACAACAAGGAGCACCTATCCTTTACAATCGAGTTTTCACACGGCTCTCGAAACCAACAATCGAGTTTTCACAAGGCTCTCGAAACCATAAGATATAATGAATTGAATTTACAATTGAAATAACTCTCTTGACAAATGATATGCTCAAATTAAGTACCGGGAGAGTTAGGCTAATACTTCAATAGATAGCAATGAATTAAGCTCGAGTGTTAGAGAAAAACTTTGATGCAAATGATAATGAAAAGTTCAATGCAATCAAACAAAGTTTTTCAAATGATCTCTTGTTAAAAATATTGAATCAAATTACGTACCAAGAGATGCCACACTTGAATAATTAACAATAAGTTAAGCTCAAAGTGTTTAGGCAATGGAACTTTGATGAATCAAATGATAATGAAAAATGTAGCGCAAATAATCAAAGTTCGTCAATTGGAATTTCTCTCTTGTAAAAGATTAAAACAAGTTTAGAACAAAGAGAGACTTACACTTCAATTCCAATATAGTGTGAAGATGTTGAAGAAGTTTAAACAATATAAAATCAAGAATCTTCACAAAAATTTCTTCCAAAAACTTTGATGAATTTGATAAAACAAAGTTTAGATCAATCAAAGTTTTATGAAAATAAAAGATGAATATAGACCAAGTAAGAACAATGAATTTTCACAAGAAAGTTTGTATAAAATCTTTTCTATGTTGTTCTTTTGAATGCAAATGTGATGGCTATTTATAGATGAAGAAATTCAAGTTCAGCCAGTTTCGGTCGACCGAATCATTAAAATAGCCGTTACACATTCAACCGTTGAACTTTCGGTTGAACAGATATTTCGTTCGACCAGAGTTTCGGTCGATCATTTATATTTCGGTCGACCGAAATATGAAAATTTGGAATTTTTATTTTTATGACAAAAAGTTTATTTTTCCAAAAACTATTTCATGTTATGATTTGAAAAATCATTTTTATGCAATTGATGAATTTTCAAGTAAGTTTCTTGATGCATAATAATCATTTTCGAGCTCGTTGAATTTCATCGCTAAAGATTGAGAGTGTTATACCTTTACATATGTTTAATCAACTCTAATCTTGTATGCTTGAATTCTTGATCTTCATGTCATGCTTTTCAACTTCAATTTTGATCTTTGAATATCTTCAATTCTTTCATGATTTTCTTTGCGTCTCATGTGCTCGATCACATAATTTTGATTTATATCTTTGAGAGACGATTTGAACATAGAGTGCTTTGAATATTTATCATTACATGAAACACTTGAAGCACACTTGTTAATAACACAATATATTCTTGTTTGTTATGATCAAAACAATAAGGTAAAGTTAACCATAGGTCAACACAAATGGAATTCCACATGTTCAAGAGGGAGTCGTTGAGACGTGTTGATCCAAGGTCCTACCAGATTTTGTGGTCAATAAGTAGTATTTTATCTTATAATAGAAGCTTCATTAATCAAAATTTCAAAATAAGTTTTGAAACTTCCATATATACATATAGGTTTAAATGGAATAAGTACAGATATTGGAAATTTCTATACTTTAATCTTCATCATATACGATTAGATTTCGTAGCAACGTATGATTTATACTTTTATTTGTGGATAAAATCATTAGATTTATTAAAAATTCAAATTTGAGAGAAATCAAGATGTCCCAAAAAACTTCAGCAAAATATGATGTTAGACTTTTAACCCCTTTTGAATTTATAATGGGCTATTGAGTTATAGTAGAGGTTGTATTGAATTCATTTTTGTATAAAAAAAAATACATGAATATTAAGGATTCTTGAAATTATAAATGTATTAATGAAAATTAGTAATTGAGAGTAAAATGTATTATATTGAAGGTTATAATTCATGTAATTTTGGATATAGAGTAAGGGTCGTAGATATTCTTATTGAATTAAAGACATTGTTGACAAATGAGAAAATAATAGAATATTAACAAAAAAATATTTTATTCAAAATTTTCACAACTTCTTTAAAAATGGAAATATATTAATGTCTAATTAAGAAGTAGGATTTCAGTTTCATGAAAAATTATAACCGCTAATAATTTGAAATAAATAAACGAAAAATGAAAATCGAAAGTTTTAGGCTTTATTTGAAACACTTTTAGTAAGAAAGCAAAGAGTTTAGATTGTTAGTATCTTAAAAATAATGACATTGTTGGATAAAATAAAAAAATATTAAAAATAATTATTCATTAATTAAAATTAAGGGTCAATTTGAAATTATAAAAAAGTTTTGTGGGTAGAAACGTCAAAAAAAGTCTCCCTTTAAGTCAGTTTTTAAAATTTATATACTCAACCCAAAAATAAAATAAAATAAAATAAAATAAAAATTGGATATACACTATTTGCTACTAAAAAAAATTAAAACATTTAAATTAAAAGATATTAGGGAAAAGTACGTAACTATAAACCTAAAACTATCACTTTTTAAAACTAACAAACTTGGGATTTTCTTTTAAAAATCAGGTTTTAATTAATAAATATAATATTGCTTAATATAAAAACAATTATCAATTATATATTAAATTAAAACCAATATAACATTTAATTAAAAAAATTCATCAAACAACATGGGTCTGTCCATCACAGCTCCAACCCCGACCCCACCCACCCCATCCAAAAAGTGACAATTGATCACACAAAATCACAAATACAAATTTAATCGCAAATTTCACCCCAATCCCACCCACCACACCCCACCCACCCTACTTCATCCAACTTCAACCCACATGCAAAGTCACATTTGAGCACACAAACTTACAATTCGATCACAATTACAAATTTAGTTGCAAAATTTACCCCGCCCCACCTCACCTCACCTCACCTCATCTAACATGCAAATAAATAGCTAGTCACACAAAGTCACAATTGGGTCACAAATAAAAATTTAGTTGCAAAACCTCACCCCACCCCACCCCACCCCTCCCTACCTCACCCCAAAGTTACAATTGGTCACACAATGTCATCGTTCGGTCACACAAAGTCGTTGTTGATCACACAAGGTCACAGTTGATCACACAAGGTCACAGTTCGGTCACACAAAGTCGTAGTTAGGTCACAATTGGTCACACAAAAGCCACAGTTGGTCACACAAGGTCACAGTTGATCACACAAAGTCACAATTTGGTCGCACAAGGTCACAGTTCATTCGCACAAAGTCACAGTCTAGTCACACGAAGTCATAGTTCGCTTACATAAAGTCAAAGTTCAATCACACGAGGTTACAGTTCGGTCACACAAGGTCACAGTTAGGTCATATAAAGTCACAGTTCGCTCACACAAATTTACAGCTCGGTCACACAAAGATTATATTTGACACAACTTTAGTTCACTTCACGTCCTCATCCAATGATCACACAAATTCATAGTTGGTCACAATCTCTAATATAATTGATCACAATCACCCACCAATCACCCACAATTGGTCACATAATATTTATTTATTGGTCACAATTTATGCGTTTTATGGTCACATCCCGCATTTATCAAATTGCACAAAGTCACAATTAATCAATATTTTGGTCACATTTACCTAAAAACTGTTCATAATTGCCATAATTGGTCAAAATCACTTTCCAAGACACCAAACCCTAACCCCACCTACCAAAAACCCACCCCACCCCATCCAACCAGAAAACCTAAACCCAACCCTGTTCACCTTCCTGCAATATCTCCCATCCAGCTGCTGCAGCTATCGCTGCCGCCGTAGACAGCCGCCACCACCACCACAAGCCACCTTCACCAACACAATCACACTACAATCACATCATAACTTAAAAACACCCACCCCGCCACCACTGTAAACACAACCACAATTGCTGTTATCTACACCGACGAGCTCCCACCCCCATCACATAACCATCGAAGCCTCAACGCACCACACATCGCCGTCAAAACCACCGAAGCCTCAATCCACCTTCTTATGTACCAAACGTGTCCTCGATGTAAAAGGAAATGAAAATGTATTTACCAAGATTTTCTGAATATAAGCACAATGTGCCCCGCATCCAAGAATATTTGCAGTTGCCTCTTTCACCATCTTCTCATTTCTAAATTAAGTTCAATAGTTGATCATGAAATCTTGGTGATCTTTCAGTCTAATGAACGACAAATCTAATTTAAAATCATCCATCCTACACAGATCATTTCGTAAATGGTTCTTAAAATGAGTACCATCGAATCGGATACCTTATTCATCCTCAACAGAAAGCAGCCCACCCAACATGTAGAACTTCGATATGTTAATTATATTCTTCATCATAAACATTCGAAGTAATAAGAAACACCATCAATTAAACCGGAGGTTTAGAACACAATCTAAATTAGAAGTTAAACCAGAACTAGCAGATGTACAGGCAACATCAACTAAATCTGGAATGGTGCACTATGGGTAACATACTAATAAAGCCCACTCTTATGAAGTCAGCCTAAAGTTCTTATTCCACAAACAAAAAATGCAAGGAAATACTGTACAAAACACCTAGTGGTCCCAGAAACTGAGGCTTCTTCTCCGTCAAGTGCGACTTAAACGAACCAAATGTTGCTGATGCTTTCTAGAACGAGTCTCTCACCCCGTGATTTGAAGTCGTTTACCTTAGCCCAGGACAGCTTCTTATCGTTAGGACTCCTTGCCCAAGGAGTCCACCGACCGAACCCCGGGGCACCCGCCGCAAGGAGGGGGGGCTCCTGGTCAACCCGCCGGGGAAAGGGAACCGGAAGCAAAGACAGTCCTCTTAATAGGTACCTGGGGTGCCAAGGCGCTCACTGCAATGTCGCTGCCCATTGAAATATATATTTGAGAATTGCAACCATAGATGTAACATTTTGGAAAATAGATTTGTCAAAAAATATAAATTGTGCAAATACCATGTAATCTAAAATGAGTAAATATAGGAATATCTTATTTACTTAAAAAATAAACGTAACTGACCAATGAATAGATACATTCTTGACAGCAGTGATCTTTAAATGGAAGGGGTGGATCACTATTTTGATAAGAAACTTTGTTACAGACGCCCATTGCTAAAGAGCCTTCCATCCAAATCTGGCTATTTTGTCTTGAAAGCAAATTGGAGTTTCCGAAGCTCTAATGCTGCATAGCAGTTGAACTAGACACTCAAAGCACCTATTGAGAATGATTTGAAGGCAGAAGGGGGTAGAGAGCTTGGTTTTTGTTTTAGTTCGGATTCAGATTACCTCCATGGTGCAAGAATCTTTTCTCATTTTCACCTCTAAGCATTGTCATTGCCCTCAAAGGCTCTGTAATATTAGTATCCAACTGATGGTATGCTTGTTGGTAGTCAGAATCTCATCAATAATGACCTGGGATTCCTTTTTCTGTTTAATGTATAAACATAAAAATATATGCATGTTTTGGCTGTAAATGTCTGGTTCCAAGTTCTAGACTTTTTTGTTATTTTGAGCAGGGTGAAAAAGAGAACATAAGTTTCAATTTCTGGTTTATATATGAAAATTATAGGTGGCCACAAAATGTGCCTGAAATTATGATAGACTAGAACAAAAGTCTAATCAAAATAATCATTTGTATTAAAGATTTTTGAAAGAAAAAAACCCCCACTTATACAGCTGGTTACAACGTAAGTAATAACAATCTTAGGTTATAACCACCAGAAAACACGATTTAACAGTTTTAATTGACTCCTCCATGTGAAGATCTTGAGAAAGATTACAATGCATCAACAAGATTGGACGTATGGGATGTTAAAAAGGTATGATAGACTACACATTATTGCACATAGTAAGATAAATAAATCAACTACTTTTCATTCTGTAATCCTATTTAGTTTACCATCAAACAAGACAGTAAGTGTATGGACAAATGCTAAGAAAATGGCCATGGAAAGATTAGTTCTCATTTCCAATAAGAATATCATATTACACTATATATGAGTACATAAATGGTGTTGTTAAGACACTGCACCAGAAATAGGCATCTGCCTCTAGGATAAAAAATGGAAATAGGAATTCATCAATTACAATATGAAATAGAGGAAAAGGACTGAACTAAGACGGTAGACGGAAAAAGAGAATCTCCTTGAATTAGCATTTTATCAATCATCTTGTACTAAATTCTTTTCGTATTTACAGCAGTCTACTTCTCCTTTGGGTATCAAGCAGAGCATAAACAAATGGTGATCGTAACTCAACTTTCATGTGGGATGTTTGATTTGGAACTGCATAAAAGAAGTTCTTATAAGAGACAAGTTTTAAAACAATGAATTCTCTGCAATTTTTCTGATTCTTTCTTGTCTTATCCATGAAAGTTACCTAAATGAAACACAGTCTCTATAACAAGATCCTTGCCATAACCAAAACAGAACTTTTTTTTAAATGCAAGCAGGAAGTCAGTCTTCCTTGAAGAACGATATCAAACAGCCAAATCTTAATATATATGAGTAAACATCATCATCCTTCATCACGGCTGATTCACAAAATGCATTCTCAAACTCCAAGGAAGTCGCAATGATGCCAAAAAAAATTGACCCATTTCTCCTTCGTCACCATGTATAATGCATTGGCAAGGGTTTTGCACATATTGCAGAGTGGTGAAATTCACACATTCATATAATTTATTTATTTGTATTTTATTTTTTTGAAGATGCTAGTGGATTTTCAGTGGAATTTGAAAATTTGAAGTGAGATACCCTATAATGATGTTGCACAAATAATTGGTTGTTTAAGATTAGGTAATAGATTTTCAGTTACACTTTGATTAGATTAATAGTCATTCCATATTCATAGATAATATCCTTATTTTTCTCCATTTTTCGGTTTTGAAATCTTTGAGGCAGTTTCACAATTTTTTTTCTTTTGTTATTCTATTTTCCATTATTTGATAAACTAGGTTACATTATTCCAAAATAAGTTACACAGTAGGTTATCACCCCCAAGGCCTTTAATGTTTACAACCTTAACTCTCTCTCTCCCTCCCTCCCTCCCTCTCCCTCTCCCTCCCTCCATTCAATCACTATATACGATTTTCTCTGTAAATCCAATGACAATCTTTAATTTCCTTAGTGAAAGTTTTAGAGTCGAGTGTTCTTATAGATAGGCTTGATGTATTAGGTCTACTTCGTGCATGCTGTGTATATTGATACATTTAGAGTTTACGATTTTGTCGAGATCATTTAGATCTGGGTTCTGTAACGGACCCCTTATTATTATTGTGTGAATATTTCAATAGCATTAAAGCCTAATCCACTCAAAGTGGAGCTTCAACAAGAAGTAGCCAAACATTGGTCGATCTCGGGCCTTCTAGCATAAATTCTTAGAGTTCTTAGTTTTTCTTTTTGATTGATGTGTATTTTGTTTGATGATTGGAGCAAATTAAAAAACACCAAAATTATAATAGTGGTATCAGAGTATTCTTGGGGTTTTGCTTACTGGCTATTGCTTGAGGAGACGCATCTAAAGAATAGTGGTGTTTGCTCTGTAAAATCTAAAACCTAATTTCTTGATCTTTTGCAGTTATTATTTCATGTGACACTTTGTGTGTTTCCTTGATCTTTTGTGGAAATTTCACAATATTGTTTAAAATTGTCATTTTGTCGTGTTACATTTTTTGTTAGAAAGTCTTTCTTCCCTTGTGACCTGCCTATTCAAACCGATACCCTTGACCTGAAAACAAGAGTCTCATAGAACCCTGAGGTTATTTAAATAGAGTATAATTGTGACTTAGGACCTGTTCATCATGTGTGAGTCTGCTTGTATTTTGCATCAGCTTTCTCTAATCTGGATGTGTGACTCACTCAGTGTGAAATTCAAACTGCTTTGTTTTAATTGTACTCCTCTGTCCTTTAAATATACTCTGTGTGACTCTTTACTACAAGATGGGTACTAGTAGATTAGATCTTGAAATATTTGATAGGAGGGGAGACTTTACTATATGAAAATATAAAAATGAGAGCCAATTTAATTCAACAAAGTTTTCTAAGGCTATAAATGTTACTTTTCCTAAAGATATGACTGGTGTACAAAGTAAAGAAATGTATGAGTTAGCACATAGTTTTGTCATCTTACACCTATCTAATAATGTAATGGGAAAAGTTATTGATTGTAAAACAACCTCTGGAATGTGGACAAAATTGGAAAAGTTGTATCACATTAAGTCTTTCCTAACAAGGTTTATTTTCTTTAGAAATTCTTTGGTTATAAAATGGACCCTTCTGTGGATTTTGAATCCAATCTTGATTTTTCTCCAAACTGTGCCAAGATCTGGCAAACTGTGGTGAAAATTTTCAGACGAGCATCAAGTCATAATCTTACTAAATGCTCTATCTGAGGATTATAAGGAAGTTAGAAGTGACATTGAGTATGGTGGAGATGATTTGACTACTATTATAGTTATAAACTCCTTAAGGACCAAAAATTTAAACATTCAATAGCAAAATCTTGAAATTGTTAAAGTGGAAGGGTTAAATATTAGGGTTAGACCTATGGCTAGACAATTTGATAAAAATGATAATCAAAATGGATATAAAGAAGTTTAGAGGAAGGTCTAGATCAAATCTGAGACTAAGGGAAGAAAGTGTTACGACTGTAGGAAGCCAGATCATTTTATTAAAGATTGTTTTAAAAGAACAAAAAAAAGGAAAAGAAGAAGCTAATATAGCCTCTTCCCACAATTCTTCTAATACTTCCACTTCAAACACTGGACTGTGTGTGGTTTATGCAGTTATATCACAAATCACTGAAAATGTAGAGTCAGATTTAACTCATCAAAACACTCTAGACATTGAATGGGTTATTAATTCTGGGGCTTCTTTTCAAATATCATCTAGAAGGGAATGGTTCACAAACTTTGGGACTAGATTATGAAAACGTAGAGTCAGATGCATTATTTGGGACTAGATTATGAAACTTTTCTAATTTGATAGTTGTCCATATGAGATTGGAGAATTAAGAGTACAATAGTCATGATAATGGTTATGTATTTTGCGATGTTACATTGATAAAACAGTTTGAATTTACTTAGATTATCAAAATTAGTTATATAGCATAATCACTTGACAAATTAACAGTCATTTTAAGGGTAGTTACATGTTGTTGAGAGCTATTCAGATAGTTGACTCCGTACTCTTTGAAAATATAGAATAAAGCTAAACATATAGAACATTTTCATTGATTGCCTTACAGATTCTGACATGGATAGAATTCAAACAGTTGAGCTGGACAAAACATTAAAACCTGAATTTCATTCAGTTAAATGCAAATGACATACAAATGAAGTGCAACCCAAATGAAATAACATAAAATCAAATGTAACAAACCCATTAACACGCCGTTCACATTTCTTCATTCGTAAACAGATGAAGATTTCCTCTCAGAGTTCTACGACCTACCCCTTTTCAGAGTTCTTCATCCAAAATCACGATTGGATCCCAAATTTCAGTAAGGTAATCTCAATCTTCTCTCATTTTTTCATCCAAAAAACACTCTGAGATCTCTTTGATTGCGCGAAAGAGAATGTTCCTTTCAGTGTCAAAGAACCCACGTTAGATACTGATGCTTTTGTATTAGATAACTATTAGGATGATTCTTCATTTCATTTCGATGTAATCAAGATCACGTAGCAAACTTTCAGTTTTATGTAATCAACATCATGTATAAATACTTCATTTTATGATAATCGAGATCATGTATCAATTCCAGTTTAATGTTCTACTGAAAAGATGTTATCATTTCTAAAAATATGTGTCGATATACTTGTTTCAAAATCTGTAGCTTGGTTTTAGGTCACAAGCCATGAATGTGGTCACAATATTGTAGTGTAGGTTCAAAATCTTCAAACTAGATTGCACCATTTCGATCAAAATATATCAGTATTCCAGTTTAATGCTTTTGATCAAAGGATGTTATCAATTCTGAAGATACAGGCTCATTGTGGCCATATAATAAAATAAGAACCTAAATAATGAATCAAAATTTTGGTATTTAAGACCACTTTCTTACTCCCTGACTCTTGGAATGCTACATTTGATATAGACTACAACCGTAACTTCTCTGCATTGGGTTAAGCCTTCAGATATGTAAAGAAGGTATTCCAATTAAAAAATGCAAGAAAAAAGGTAATAAGAGTAATCAAATTTTTTTCATGAATTCCAAATATCTGAATGAAATGAATTATATGAAAACCAACCAAATTCTAAGAAAAAAGAAACTATCTACGCATCAAAACCAACCAGTTGTCAATCTTAGGCAAATATGAAGATTGCAAAGCCTTTATCACACAACAAACTCATATCTACTATCTATTAATCAAAACCTTCCATGATGCTTCTCGTAAAACCCACCCTCAACATAAGTCTCTCCATCCGCAAATGATAAGGTAACCAGAAATTTGAGCATGTTAATGTGTAATGTGTTTTGAAAGTCAAAAAAATGTAATATTATTTTTGTCTAATCTAATGGTTGTAAAGTATACAAGTGTAGGGTGCAAAACATGTATTGAAAGACATCAAAAGTCTACTTTTATACTGAAAAGTTGATGTACTGATTTTGTAAGAAAATCAGATTTGCTCCTTTCCTCTCTCATGTGTTTTTCCTCTTCCCCAGCACTCTGTGTTTCTTCCCTGCATTACCGGATTTATTTCCATGTTGCTGCTGCATTTTTATACTAAAAAAGGACCAGATTACAGGTTAACATTGCAGCCCAAAACTCCCCTGTTCTTCCCTGTTTTCACTACCTTTGCTATCCAGTTTCTTCCTTGCTGCTGCTGGTGCGTTTCTACTGTTCTCTCCACATATTGCAGGTCCAAAAGCTGTATAAACAACCAACATAATTTGTTATCAGAACTCCCTTCCAGGTCTGGTTCGTTCTCTGCTGCAACAAAGAAAATCTGAAACAAAGGTTAAAGAAAAAGAGGGCTTCCCGCTAAAAATAAATGGCAAGTACAAGTGGTTCAAATGGAAGTTTACAGCAATCATTTGTTCCAATTTTTGATGGCCAAAACTATGATTTTTGGTGTGTGAAGATGAAGACTTCATTCATTGTTGTGGATTTATGTAATATGGTGGAGAATGGCTTTGAAGAACCTGAAAATGAGGATGCCCTAATAGCAGCCAAGAACAAGGAACTTGAAAATTTAAAGTCGTCTAAATTTTATGTTTAACAATCAGACTGTTACAGATATGTCTGGACAGTAATGAATTAATAGAGAATTGTTAAGATTTGTTTTAGCACAATACCAGATGAATCTTGCTGATGCAGATTCGTCTGGATTGTAAAACGTAAATAGACAGAATAAATTATGCAGAATTGTAAGTAGACAAGAACACAATATTTGAACTTAACGTGGGAAAAATCCTAACAGGAAAAACCCACGGCCCGCACCCTGCGGACAAAAATCAATCACTATATAAGAAAAGAGTTTATATAGATCAATCTAAACAAAAGGATAAATCAACGCATAGACTTATCAAATATCCAAGAAATAGATCACTCCCTGATCCTTATATGGCATGTAATATGAGCTGGCGTCCCACCACTCTTCAATAGCTTTATTTGAATATGCAACAATTTTCAACAACCTCAAACTCCCGTTCGAATATGATTCAAACCTCCCGTTTGATCTTCACCCTGAAATTCTTTTCTTGTCTAAGTGATTGATAATATCCTCCCGGAGAACCAAAGTTACAATGATGTAGAAACCGTGTTTATTTAGTGCACTACACGAAATTATTGGTTTCTCAACTTCTGAAGTCACAAATATGAAGAAGCCGTATATTTTTAGCACACCACAAAATTATTGGCTTCAATGACTTAAGAGAAAAATGTCCCGTCTTTCTCCATATATATTGCACACGAGTTGCTTGTCTTTCAAGACTCCTAATTGTGCATAAAATCTCTATTACCTGCAAATCAATCAAAGATAATTAGAGATAATGATAAGATATTAATAAATCTTACCATAGGTTAAGATAAGGTAAGATATTCACAATTGGTTATGGAATAAAAGATCTTACCATATGAAGTGATAAACTTGAATACCAAGAATCAAGATACTCGGCCTAATCAAGAAATAAATCATCAAGAAACTTACCACAATATTTCAAGATCGTCATGCTCGGCCATAAAGATATTTTCGGCCAATCACAATATTTCATGATGTAATCTTACCATAAAAGATAAACTTGGACACCAAGAATGAAATCATGAAGATACTCGGCTAATAGGATTATTTTAACAAGGCTAAAATATTATCTTAATACTTATAAAGAATAATAAGTGATAAAAATAAAATTCTAAGCCAAGTAAAATATTACCACAATTCTGGATCCTTATCATAAGTGATAAGTAATAGAATTCTAGCCCAAGTATACAATTATCACAATTCTCAATACTTATCATAAAAGATCAGTAACACAATTTATCTCTAAATATCACAAGATAATTATTCCAACGAAAATGAGAGATAAATATAATTGCAAATTCAAATTCAAGTAAACAACTATTAATTTAATTAAACTTAATAAAAATTACTAAACACACGTGTAAAGTAATTAAATTAAATTCACTTAAATTACAACATGTAAAAAAATAGAAAATGTCAATAAACATAATTTAAAATAAGTTAACAATCTCCCCCTTTGGCTTTTTCTATTTTTCCAAAACCTAATCATCTTTTCATAAGCACAAGTAGAAGTAAATAAAGCTCCCCCAATCAAAATTCTCCTCCTCAAGTTATGCATCATAATCTCCTCATAACAATCAATTTATGCATGTAAAAAGAGAAGAATAATAAGCACATAAGGAGCATCCAAATAAACCGAAAGTTACTTCAACATTCAACCAATCGGAAAAGATGAGAAAAAATACTACTCCCCCTTTTTGAAAGAAATAGGGGAAGCAATCCACGTCTTGTAACCTTCCAATGTAAGCACGAGTAGACAAAAATAGGCAAAAGTCAGTTACAGACCATATAAACTGGAAATAAAAGTTGAGTTTTAGAAAACTCAGAAAACAAAATAAATGCTCCCCCTTACTGCAACACTAAGAATTTTAATGCAGTAGGATATAATATCTATATCTCTCTTCTGTTCTTTCTGTCTGGCCTAGCAGTCTCTTCTTCTTCAGATTCTACAACATCATCCTTGTTTTAAGGCCCTTCTCTCCCATCAGATTCATTCTCACTTCTAGATTTTTCATTTTCAACTCCAGATTCAGATTCCTCTGTTTCATTTGGTTTTTCTTTTGAATAACCTCCAAGCAACTGATCCAGCGTGTCTTCAAGTCTTTTGACACAAATCCTGAGATCAGATGCCTCTGCCTTTAACCCAACAATCTTTGCTTCTAGCTGGCCAATTCTGGCATCTTGGCTAGACGAATCCTGTTTACCAGCAGTGTCACCCAAAACTTGTTTCCTGTGAGAGGTCTGCACCTCCAGTGTTTTCTTGCATCTGACCCTTGTCGAGGACCACTCCAAAACCTGTTTCCTGTGAGACGTCTGCACCTCCAGTGTTTTCCTGCATCTGACCTTTGTCGAGGACCACTCCCCGAGACTCAACCAACAATTGATTCCTCTGCTTTCTCTTTTTTAGCCTCGACTCTCAATCACCAGATTCATCTGATATCCCTGAGTCCGGGTCAGATCCATCTATGTCTTCTGCCAATTCACTTTTCAGATTTACCTTCTTTCACATCTTTATCATCTTTTGGCATATCCTCCTTTGTTTCAGACTGTTAGCTCGAAATTTCTCTAGCAACAGTCAATTCACATCGAATATCTAAGTGAGAAAACTCAGAAAAGTGACTGGTAGGAAGATTATCAAACATAGATGTCGAATTTGCACCCATAACTTGTGGCTTGGTGGTAGAGTCGTCTAGGATTGGTTCGGCTATAGGCTGAGTTGGAATTTGAACTCGTTCTGGCATGAGTAAGAACGGCTGATGTGGAGGCAGTGAAGGAGATTTGAGGAGAGATTTTTGAGGAATTTGAGTATAAGTAGAATTCAAGAGATTTTTAATTGCATTCCTTGTAGAGAAAGATATCTCTTGAGAATCCTAGTTTATGCCAATTTCCTTTCCTTCAAAAAATAGGATAAGTATGGAAATAGAATCATTCAAGAATTAGGTAACAAATAAATTACAAAAATTGAGCTCCGCAATTGACTGACTTATTCTACAAGATTTATGCACATTAGCCCACAATATACTGCCTTAAAAAAATATCTAAAATTCGTAAATGAAAAATCTAGATGCATCTAGGTACCTGAGACACGTCTGAGTACTGTTGACATCTGTTGAGGTAGATACATCTGACAGTGTACAGTCCACCACGGACATGATTAAGTTGATTAAGGTGGGTGTGTGATCCGAGCAACCCTAAGTTATCCACATACTGTTAAAAATCATATGATTGCCCTGACTTATTGATTTGTCACCGTAGTGCACAATAAGACCGATCAATATCTATAAAGTGCATTTTCTCAAGTCCGGCTTTCCGACTTTTTCTATATTGTGGCAATGTCTTTTAGAGGTGGAAACGGCTTCACACAATCCCCAGAAGTTATCTTACAAGATGTTCCCCTTTAGATTAGAAGAAGGGTATGAACTTGGCATGGATTGGTAGATTTACACAATTCCCAGAAGTTATCTTACAAGGTTTTCCCCTTTTTATTTGATAAAATCACTTTTTCCTCATATATTTCCTTTTTTACTAAAGGGTATTGTTTCGCGCGGAGGTCACCTCACTAACAATTACCAAAAGGGGGATCAGAAGAATGTGTAAGGAGCGAACCTCTCGAGACAAAGTCCCAACGAGGGGTGCTATATTGGTGAAGATTACGGTGAAGACAAAACGCCTCCAAGGGGCACAAGCACACAAATTACACTGGGAGTTTGACGATAAAAGTAAAGATAAAGGAAATTACATATTCTCTTGTTGAGATTTGATTGATTCGTCCTTCTAAATGACTAAGTTTTTACAATATATACAAATGTTTGAACTTCCTTCAAGTATTTCCAATATTTGAATCTTTGGTTTGCCGCCTTGTTTTGTAACACTTGCATGGATTAACTTGTTTCCTTCACGTTGCATAACTGTTACCCACGTCCTTGTAACGTCCACTTGCCACGTTCCTTTAAGTAACTTCCACGATTCAGCACCTCAACTGCCATCTTCGTTAACAACTGGCCATGTGCTCATAAGACAAGTGTCAGAACTTACTTCCGTTTGCTTAGTCACCCAACGGCTTCATCTCTCACCCTGTCGTCCAAATATCCTAGTTTCCGCACAATCGCCAAGTTATCCAACCTTTTGTCTATAATGAGTCTTTAACGTTGGGCCTCTTTCGATTTGGGCCAAGATTTAGGCCTCTTGTACTTTTGGGTATTTTTGGTTTTCAACAATTACCCCCCAATATGGCAGAATTAATGTTTATCCATTAATTTCTGGCCATATTAATCATTTCAATGTGTCCCTTTTTCTAGAAACTCTCAGCATTCCAATCTTTTTCCGTCTTTTCCAACATAGACCGTTCAGATTCTGCCTTTTTGACTTCCTTTTCTCACATAAAGAGGTGGATTCTTACCCTATAAAAAGAGGATTTGGTTGCAGATACGTCTTTCATCCCTTTCTTCCGATCTTGTACTCCATTGCTATCATGTATATTCCCCCATATTTGACAGGTCTTTTGTTCCTATTTCTCCCGAATACGAACCATCTAACTTTCCTTTCTCAAGATCTGCCTAAACATACCTTCGGTATGGGAGATATAGAAAATTGTTTCTTGGTCGCGGAAGCTCCTTTCGGCATCTCTCTCCCTTGTGATCCCTTTATAGGGTCATCAAATGTAGAGGAACTGGCCGTAGGGAGGGCTCGGTGGCCATCTCTCACTCCATGATCGGACAATGGCTTGCTGAGAGTGCTTCTCAAGTCGTTCACCTGTTGTGATTACTTCCAGCAGATGCATCCAAGAAGACGAGGATGGAAGCTTCACAAAGGTTGAGATGGAGGAAGGAGGAGGACCTACTAGGCGGGTCATCCTTGTTCACAAGCATGTCGTCATTGTTGGGGCGACGGAGATCGATCTGTAATGGGGATATCCTCTGTGATGGTCGATAGGCAGTCTTCATTTTGTAGTAGTCGATAGGAAGTATTCGTTTCCCTATTGTTGCTGAGTGAGGTCCCGCTGGCTTTATTGTAAAATGTATATAACATTTTGAATAAAAGAAGCATTTTTGTCATAGGAGCATTTTATTTTTCCATATTTTCTTTTTCTTGCTTGTACAATAATAGCGCGCATTTCCCAGCGAAATACAATGTACCTATATTTGTTCATCCTCCCATATGGAAGGAACATATTTCTTCAAGTATTTGTCATTGATGGATCTTATGTGTTTTGTGTTATCTAGATCTTCCAGATGATAAGCTCCATTGGGCAACACCCTGCTCACCCTAAACGGTCCTTCCCAATTAGGCGACCATTTTCCATATTTGGGATTTTTACTTTCTATCGGGAGTATGGTTTTCCAGACCAAATCGCCCACACTAAATAATTTGGCTATTACTCTGTTGTTGTAATATTTAACCACTTTTTGCTTCTGAACTTGCAATCTATCAAGGACGTCCAACTTTAATTCGTCCAGTTCTAAAAGATTCTGAACCATCAATTCTGCATAGTCGCTTTCGCACAACTGGTTCTGTAGAATTGTTCGAATTGATTGCACGTTGATCTCCATAGGTAATACTGCTTCTTGTCCATAAGTTAGCTGAAATGGAGTTACATCAGTACTCGTTCGTGGAGACGTCCTGTAAGCCCACAAGGGATTGTTCAAACATTCATACCAATTCCTTGCATTTTCGCCCAACATTTTTCGTACAATGCTCTTCAAGGTTTTGTTGTACGACTCTGCTTACCCGTTAGACTGAGCATAATAAGGCGTAGAGTTAACTAGCTTGATGGCAAATTCGTCCAAGAACTCCTTTACTAGATTTCCATTCAACGAGGTTCCATGATCTACCATTATGGTGTGTGGCACTCCGAACCTATAAATAATGTGGTCATGAATGAATTTTATGACATTTTTTTGGGAAATCTCTTTCAAAGGGATAGCCTCTACCCACTTAGTAAAGAAGTCCGTTGCCACAATGATGAACGTGTGTTGTTTGGACGATGGGGGATAAATCTTACCTATTAAATCGATGGCCCATCCTTTAAACGGCCAAGGTTTAATAATAAGCGACATTTCCCTAGCTGGCGCCCTTTGGATTGGCTTGTGTCTCTGACACGCTGGGCAACTTTTTGCATATTGCATACACGATTCTCCCATTTTGGGCCAAAAATATCCATTCCTAATAATTAACCATCTCATTTTTTGTCCGGCTTGATGGACCCCACATATCCCCTCATGAACTTCCGCCATAATGACCTTAGCTTCACTCAAACTTATGCATTTTAATAGCACCCCATCTGAGCATTTCTTGTATATTTGTTCGTCTATGAGGACATAATTCAATTCGCGCAACTTCTTTACTTCTTCTCTCCAATCCGTTGCGTCTCCGGTTTGTATACAATGAATGTTGTTTTCCTTTATCCTCCTTTGTATGGCTGGCAAGATTATTCCGTACTCACAAGTTGTTGTTGCATTCATCACCTTTGAATACCCTGAAGCGACTTGGGCTAATTCGTTTGCTATACCGTTGTAAATCCTGCTTATGTATTGAAGCTCCACTTGATCAAATTCCTCTAAAATTTCTTGGGCTAGCTCGTATTGTTTTATCACAGAATCGCTCTGGCACTTGAAGTCACCTGTTAGTTGGTATATTACCAGCTGGGAATCCCCTCGGATAATCACATTCTTCACTTTTAGCTCTACTAGTAGTTCTAGCCCTGTGATCAATGCTTCATACTCAGCTTGATTGTTGGTAAATGTCCCTTCCAAGGTGAGAGCATATTTGTAACAGACTCCCAGGGGATTTATTAAAACTATACCAACCCCTGCGCCCTGGCAAGTTTTTGATCCATCGAAATATAAAACCCAAGGCTTCGTTTAGAGCGAATGCACTTCTAAACTAACCTCCTTGGGCATGTCCAAGCATGGATGATTAGGGAAAAAGTTGTCTAAAGCTTGATTTTTAATTGCCCTTTGAGGTACGTGTAGCGACCGAGATTTTTATGACTTATTTAAAGGAATATTTTAGCTTAAATCGTGTCGCTACGATTTTCTCCATATACATATTTATATTAAACACGTAGGCGTATATCCAGTTAAGTGGAAAATTTAATTTATTCGAAATCTTCGTCAAATTTCAATCTTTATCAAAAGTATTTCAAGAGTCCAAGTATTAATTATATTAAGTCTCAATTTTAAATGTTTTAATCCAATCCAACTTATCGAGCCCAAATGTTTTTACCAATCATTCAAGCCCATTTAAAAACCCAATAAGTCATTTCTTGGCCCAACCAATTCAAGAGCTTCTTCCTCCCCAAGTTTTCCTTACACAATCGATACTCCTTTCCAAAATTCTTACAATTTTCCATAAATCAAGATTTAACCTAAACTACCATGTTTAACACCTAAATCAGCTGTTAAATAGATCCCTCACCTCTTTCCCCTTGACAAAGCAAACATCACGAGATTTCTGGGTAGGTTTTCCTATCTCTCTCAAACTTCTTAACCGTCTTCTCCAATCTACATCATATCAACTTGAACAACTTTCCAAGCTGTGAGTTCATTGCCAAAACATCAATCCACCCACAATCTTCAAACTGTAAACATAACACAAAGATCAAACCAAGCACAAATTCAGACCCCAACTGCACTTTCCTTGCTGATTTCAGCCATCCACGATCTTTCATAACACATTCGTGAGCCTAAAGTCATCTTCGATTCAAATAATGAGTTGAAGGACACAAGAAAAATTCAAAAGCCAGCAGCCCCACCACATATCACTCAATCCATACCAAATCACCCACTCGAGTCACGATTCCAACCAACCGCAACCGCCGCTTGAAACCTCACCAATCGACAGCCTCTGTTTGCACAGCCCAGTTCATTTTTCAACACCAAAACCACCAAACCAGCCGCTACCTACTGCCATTCGTTCCCAAGAACAACCAAATCGATTTGAAACAGTTTCAATTCAACAGCAAACATGACACTGGTGCACAATTCAGATTCAAAAGCCCACCAAGAACAGCCATCACCAAAACCGCCACTGTCGAGATCCAACCCACTGCCCGAATTATAATCCCCAATCAATTAACTCCAAAACAATCGAGAGACCATATGTTAAACTAAACCAAATACCTACCTCAGCACCGGCTGCTCGATCGAGTTATCACCATAAATCGCAGCACCCAAAATCGTGCCCAGCCTCCTTCTGCCACCGCCCCACACCGCCGTCATCGCCACCATCGATGGCGGTGTCACCGCATGCGATCGCCGGCGTTTGACGCCCGGTGAACGGGCGAGAGGCACCGTCCACCTCTCCCCCCTCTCTGAGCTCTCTCCCTCTGTTGCGAAATATGAGAGAGAGAGAGAGTGTGATTTTTATTTTTTTTTATATAAAGGATTGTTAATATTTTGTTTAATTAGCCTCTTAGTCCTCAAGTCTTAAAACCATTCATTTTAGTCCCTATTGATTTAAAATCCTTTTTAAATTTCAGCCCCAAATTTTTCTATTTCAGTCCATTGATTTTAAAGCATTTATATTTCGTCCCCTCAGTTATAGAGTTACTTATTTCAGCCCCCTATTTTTGAAATTAAGTCATTTCAGTCCTTTAGTTTTAAAATATTTATCAAATTAGTCCTTAATTTCAATTACAAAACTTTCATTTCAAGTTTCTAATAGAAGTTATTTATTTTAGGGCTAGACGAGGCGTGAGAGAATTAGAAGTATTTTCCCGTTTGCTCAATACTCGAGAAATTAAGGTGGACTCTCTAATCTACAAATTTACGTTTTTCAAAAGTGCGCATCAATAATTATTTTGATTATAAGTTTAGTATGTATGATTGTGTTCATGAGAATTACTTGCTTTTCTAAGCATGAGACTATGTTACGAGAATTTACTTGCTTAAATGCTTGAGACTTGAACTTGTATGTTATTTACTTGTTCATGAGAATACTGGTGATCGTTAGACACCTGAGACTTGAATATCATGATTATGTGTTTTGATTTATAATGTTAAATGATTATTATGCGCGAGTCTACTGAGTATTTCTATGAAATACTCACGTTTTCCAAAATAAAATTTTGCAGATGACGGAGTTGGCGGCGGGGCGTGCGATGGTGGCTATTATTGAGATTTTAATGTTTTTATTTGAAATTGAAACTTATCTATTTCATGGTTATTCCAAGTTTATTTTCGAATTATTTAAATATTTGAATTGTTGACCTTTGGGTCAAACTTTATAAAATTTTGGTGAAATGAAATTTCAATTATCGTTTTTATTTTCCGCTAAATCATTATTTTCAAAGTTAATGGAGACGATGAGGTGGCGTTCCGGGTTTCACGGAATTCGGGGCGTTATAGTACGTGTTGTATTTCAAATTCAGAAAGAGCTAATGTCCAAAGGCCAATTCTCTGATGTAAAACAGGGCGAGAAAAAAAATACTTGACTATATTTACCTTAGATATCAAATACACGGTTACAGACCGTAAATAGGCCCTTAATTTAGTACGCGTGAAATAAAGAGCAAGACACAGTTTTTCTATAGCTGAATAATTACATTCACTTTGTCAACTGCCTGCTTAAATAGTAAATAGCTCTTTCCTCGCCCAATTGGTCTTCCTGAGTGACCATTCCGGCTATAGATCCTTGCTTCGCCTATATATAAACTCTCATTGGCTTCCCATATATTGGTGACACCAGCACAGACGGATTTGATAAGTATACTTTTAGGCTTTCGAAAGCCTTTTGTTGTTCTTCCCGCCAGACAAATTCGTCTTGATTTTTCACCTTTAAGAGAGGCGAAAAAACTTTCGTTCGCCCTGCACAATTAGAAATAAAACGCCTTAGGAAATTTACTTGACCTAGGAATTTTTGTAATTCCTTTTTATTGGCAGGCGGTTTTGCTTCTAGAATGGCTCTAGCTTTATTTTTGTCAAGTTCGATCCCCCTTTGGTGTACCAGAAAATAACGGAAGTTTCCTGAATTAACACCAAACGCACATTTCAAAGGGTTTAGCTTCAGCTTATACTACCTCATTCGTTCAAATGAACGTCTTAGTTGTTGAAAATGGTCTTTTTCCTTCATTGACTTTACTACGATATCATCTACATATACTTCAACAAATTCTCCGATCATGTCATGAAAGATTAGATTCATTGCCCTTTGATAAGTGGCCCCGACATTTTTTATGCCAAAGGGCATGACCACCCACTCAAAACATCCCAAGGCCCCTGGACATCTAAAGGCCGTTTTATGCACGTCTTCGTTAGCTATGTAAATTTGGTTGTATCCGGCATACCCATCTATGAAAGAATACATGACATGCCCCGCAGTTGAGTCTACCAAGGAATTTACCATTGGCATAGAATACTCATCTTTAGGCGTGACTAAATTTAGATTCCTGAAATCTATGCACACCCTAATGCTACAGTTCTTTTTGGACACGGGTACAATATTAGTTAACCATTCGATATACCTGGCCGTCCTAATAAATCTGGCCTTTAAAAGAAGTTCTATTTCCTTTTTTACTTCAGGTAATACATTAGGGGCAAAACGCCTAGGTGGCTGCTTATGTGGCTTAAAATTATGCTTACTTGGAAATCTGTGTTCCACCAAATTCCTATCTAAACCAGGCATGTGTTCATATTCCCAAGCAAAACAATCTCTGTATTCTTTTAACAAAGTAATCAATTCATCACTTACCTCTCTACTGAGCGTTTGACTAATGAACGTTGGGCGTTCTTCCCATTTGTTGCCAATGTTCACTTTTACTAGAGAGTCTTGTGTTTGAGCGTGCCCCTATTTAGATACTCCTATTGCTTCATCGTCCGAGCTTTTTGCAAACAACTCTTCCTCCAAACAATCTACCTTTTAGATCTTTCCGCCAGCATCCTGTTCCAACTCAAAAATGGCCAACTTGCACTTGAGTGTTGCCAATGCTTCTGCCTCTTTCATCTTTTTCACGTTTTCTTCAGACTTGTCATTGAAAGCCATTGGTCTGGCTTTTGAGGCCCGAATATCGGCCGCATTTCCTTTTTGCTGATTGCTTGTCATGATTCCTCGATCACTTTTATGCCAATGACTGGCTTCTCGAGGGCCACTAAATTTGGCCTCATCTGGTTGAACATCTCTGTTAGGGCGTCAACCGAGAATGGTTTTTCGCTTAGCGCGACGAACTGAGTTTCTTCTCCCTCTTGCACTACTCTAATAGGCCCATAATTCCCCTCATACATGAATCTTTCTATAGAGTTCGTTTCCGCTATGAATGGGCTATGATCTGCCTGTATCACTTCTGCTTCTCCTTTACCATTCCAGAATACTAAGCACTGATGGAGCGATGAAGGTATGCACCAGATCCCATGGATCCAATCTCTCCCTAAAAGTATATTATAGCCGGTAGGACCATCTATCACAAAGAAAACTATGGTCCTTGTTGTGGTCCCCACGGTAACGTCCAATGGCATCACCCCTTTGGTCGACGTCACCCCCCCGTTGAAGCTTGTGAGGATAACTTCTGTAGGGATCATATCATCCTCCTTTTTCGCAAATCTTCTCATCATTCTAGACGGGATGGTATTTATAGCGGCCCCGTTTTCTATAAGAACCTTTGACACTGGAATTCCATTAATCTGGGCCTTCACATAAAATGGCCTCAGATGCCTGGTTAGTTTAGTGGAAGGTTTCCTAAAGATAACCTTTTCTGCTGCATCGATCTCTAATTCCTGACCGTCCTCCTTCATTTCGATTCTTTTCTTTACTTCGGCTTGCAACACTTCTTGCCCTTCACACTGGTCTCCTAACTCTCCATCCGTGAACCATCCAGTAGGAGGAGGAAGTGTCCTAGGAGGAGACCCATACTTTTCAGCCCGTGGCACTCTCATTTTCTTCTTGGGCGTTCCTATAGTACATAAAAATCAAACACTCGCCCAGAGGGCTCGCCCAATAAATCTACTTCATGCACGCCCACTTGATACAACTGTTTTAACAGCACATCGCGTGACACCCCTCTTTTCCTAGCTTCCACCTCCAAATCGATTTCTTCTTCAATGTCTGTCATGCCATCGTCCTCTTCTTCATAATCTACCTCCTGGGACGTTTGGCCCTCTTCACATATCAATTCACAAGTTGTTTCTTCATTTTCTCCACCCTCTTCTTCTATATCCTCTTCGTTCCTAAACTCATTAGCCAGTATATAGTTGTTGGCCATAACTGGGGGTAATGTCCCGAACTTAATGGTGGCGGCTCGCTCTGGTTCTTCTTCATCTCCTTCTTCTTTGCTGCACTAGAACTTCGATTTTCCGGTGGGACTTCCAGATGCTTTCTTCACCCATCCCTCTATGCTGTTTCCTTTGTCACTATCAAATTCACTTTGGTCATCTTCCCGAGTTATCCTTGGCGCATCTAGAGGTAGCATTCCCTGTTGTCGCCTCATCATTTTCCTCTGAAAACACCTTTGCTGTGTCCTTGTCATTTCGTTGAAGGGCACGACTCGCCCAGCATTGTACTGGAATGAATGCCAAACATTTGATTGGCGTGGTTGCGGCCTAAATATTTTCCTGTGATTTGTTGGCCATAACTCCCTTTCTTGAGATGGTGTTTCACGTGTATCAATGCCTCGTCCTCTATCGGGATGGAAACTCGACATAATTCTGGGATGAGAGTGAAACCCTTGTACTTTGGTTCCTTCTACAGACTTACCCACTTGTCCTTTGCACCTATCACATAAGACGCTCCTGTCTCCTGGGTATTCTTTTCCCTTGATTCGTTCGAACACTTTGGGACGTTGTTGTTCATTTTCTATTCCATCATCAATCACCAGTTTAAACTTTAGCAATTTCTGGGCGAAATCAGTTGCCATCATATTCACTCCAAGTGGTTATGGGAAGGGGTTCTCGTCTACCTCCATCTTTTTCTTAGGCTCAAGCGTGATCCTTCTTGACTCAATAGCTTCCTGCAACACGTACCCAAAAACCAAACAATTGTTAGTCGTATGGGACCATGCATTATGCCATTTACAGTATTTTTTGCCCTTAGTTTGTTCAGGGTTTGGCAACTTATGCTTATCGCTCAATTTGATTTGCTTATCCTTATATAACTTGTCGAATATAAGGTTGGCCTTATTAATGTCGAAAGAAAATATCTTAGCCTTCTTATTTTTCTCTTCTACAGGCTCGTTTTTTATTATCGCGCCAGATTTTGCTGCCAAGGGACAAGCATATGGGTCCCCTTTTACTAGTTCGGCCAAGCATACTTTGGTCTGGTCGACATATCCGTCACCTACTGTGTGCATGTCAAAATTTGGGTCTCTATAAAAAGTCCCTTTACTAGAATTTTTCATTTGCTCTTCTTCTCTTAGCAAACGTTCATATCGTATTACGTTGGTGCTCAACTGAAATAAATCAGGGAACTCCCTATCCTGAAATTTCTTCTTGAGGTCAAAACTCAGGCAACTCTAAGCGATTCTAACGAATTCTTTTTCTGGAAGAGGTACAAAGCATTTACTTCTAGCAGTTTTAAATCGTTGGAGGAAGCTTTCGGCCCACTCGGTGGGCATTTGCCTTAGATTGGCCAAATCGGCCAGAGTTACCTCAGATTCCATTTTATAGAACTGGGCGTGGAATATTTGTTCTAATTGTTGCCACGTTTGCACAGAATTCGCTGGCAGGTTAATGAGCCAAGAGAAAGCCATCCCTGTTAAGGAACTTGGGAAAAGCCTCATCTTATGATAGTCGATCACCTGTCCACACTGCAATGTGAATCTCCCTATGTGCTCTAGCGTGGAGACCTCCCCCAAACCAGTGAATAGAGAGAATTCTGGAAATTTGTGACCCCTAGGCCACGGATAAGCTTGATCCACCATTACCATTGGTGAAGTTGCCATTATTCGGCTCAATGTGGTTACTGTTCCCTCCATCGTTAAGATGTGGAACATTTTGTCCATTATTCCTAATTACTGGGTTACTCCCCAAGTTTGGAACTGGGTCACCCCCCAAGTTTGGCACTGGGTTACCCCCCATATTCGAAGTTAGGCTACCCCCCAGGTTTGGCACTGGATTTTCCCCCAAGTTTGAAGTTGGGTTACCCCCCAGGTTTGGCATTGGATTCCCCCCCACGTTTGAAGTGGACGGTCCGAAAGGCCATTCCGTCCCCTGATTTGGACTTGAGGTTAGGGAACTATGTCCTGCAATCGTCCTGGACTGAAAATGATGTCCTATATTTGGAAAGGTTGATTGAACAACTTGGCCAGTCAACTTATTCATATTATCATGCAATACTTTTAGTTGTTTGGCCATATTATCAAATTGTTCTTTCTCTCTCTGAATAAACTTTTCCATATTATGGACATATTGTAGATTTACCTGCTCGACCACGTCTTGAGCGAGTTCGCCGAACAACGCGCGCATGGTTCGAGGATTTAAATCCGTCATGGGTTCATAACTGCTATGACTCTCTCCCTCTGTTCCTAGAGGGATTTGTTCCTCCTCATATCTTTCAATTATAGACGGGAGATGATGGCTTGCTGTTTCCTTATCGTAATTCTCGTAAGGCATGATGATTCACTTCGTATCTTCAAAAACACACCAAATTTTCCCACTGGGTGTGCCAAACTGTTTCGCGTGGAGGTCACCTCGCTAACAATTACCAAAAGGGGGATCAGACGAATGTGTAAGGAATAAACCTCTCGAGACAAAGTCCCAACCAGGGGTGCTATATTGGTGAAGATTACGGTGAAAACAAAACGCCTCCAAGGGGTGCAAGCACACAAATTACACTAGGAGTTTGAAGATAAAAGTAAAGATAAAGGAAATTACATATTCTCTTGTTGAGATTTGATTGATTCGTCCTTCTAAATGACTAAGTTTTTACAATATATACAAATGTACGAACTTCCTTCAACTGTTGTCAATATTTGAATCTTTGGTTTTCCGCCTTGTTTTGTAACACTTGCATGGATTAACTTGTTTCCTTCACGTTGCATAACTATTGCCAACGTCCTTGTAACGTCCACTTTTCCACGTTGCTTTAAGTAACTTCCACGATTCAATACCTCAACTGCCATCTTCGTTAACAACTGGCCATGTGCTCATAAGACAAGTGTCAAAACTTACTTCCACTTGCTCAGTCGCCCAACGGCTTCATCGCTCGCCCTGTCCCCCAAATATCCTAGTTGCCGCACAATCGCCCAGTCATCCAACATTTTGCCTATAATGAGTCTTTAACGTTGGACCTCTTTTGGTTTGGGCCAAGATTTAGGCCTCTTGTACTTTTGAGTATTTTTGGGCGTCAACAGGTATGAACTTGGCTTGGATAGGAAACCTTCTTTTCCACTACCCCTGCCCTTGAATAATAAAGAATATGCGTGCAATGCTATAAGCAAGATTCAGATCATAGGTCTACACACAGAATATGAAATCTCATCCAGTAACAACCATATGACTTAGACAGCCAGTGACTTATTCTTTGGATTGTCCAGTTTGAGTGCTAGTTAGATTCATCCGGAGACATGTTGACTGCTATCAGCCAGATGTATCTGTCTCGTTATCAGCCACAAGCACTCAGATATATCTGCAAGCAAAACCATAATCTACTTAGTATAAGAATAGGATAACATAAATAAATGCAATGAAAAGAAAAAATGCATTTTTTTTAAATATGCATGTTCCTATTCAGGAGGAGATGATTCTCCAATTTGTTTCCTAAGGCTTTCAAATTTGACAGTATCGAGGGCCTTAGTAAACAAATCTGCAAGCTGTAGATCAGTCTGTATGTGCTCCAGATTGATAATCTTTTATTCCACCAATTTTCTGATGAAGTGGTGTCTGATATCAATGTGTTTTGTTTTGGAGTACTGGGCAGGATTTTTTGAGATGTTGATAGCACTGGTGTTATCACAGTGCATATTTACTTGTTCTGTAGATATTCCATAATCTTCCAACATCTGTTTCATCCAAAGGAGCTGTGTACAGCAACTACCGGCTGCAATATACTCTGCTTCGGCTGTGGAAAGGGACACTGAATTTTGTTTTCTGCTTAGCCATGCCACCAAGTTATTTCCAATGTAAAAACATCCTCCGGATGTATTCTTTCGATCATCCACATTCCCAACCCAGTCTGCATCTGAAAAACCTACAAGATGGGAAGTGGTATCTCTTGTAAACCAAATTCCATAACTTAATATACCACTTACATATCTGATGATTCTTTTCACAGAGGCAACATGAGACTCCTTAGGTTTTGCCTGATATCTTGCACAAACTCCAACACTGAAGGATATGTCTGGCCTACTGGCAGTATGGTATAGAAGACTTCCAATCATGCTTCTATATAGGGATGGATCTACATCCTTGCCACTGTCATCCTTTGAAAGTTTCAATGTAGTTGCCATGGGAGTTCTCATGGCCTTTGCATCTTCAAGTCCAAATTTCTTCACCAGATTTTTAGCATATTTTGCTTGAGATATGAATATGTCAGATTCATCCTGCTGTACCTGCAAACCAAGGAAAAATGTTAGTTCACCGACCATACTTATTTCAAATTCTCTTTTCATTGTATTTACAAATTCATCAATTTTTGGACTTAGATGTAGACCCAAATACAATGTCATCAACATATATTTGAGTTACAGTTAGTCCAGAATTTAGATACTTAATGAAAAGAGTTTTATCAGTTCCTCCCCTTTTGTATCCTTTGTTTAGCAAGAATGATGCGAGCCTTTCATACCAAGCTCTGGGGGCTTGTTTCAATCCATACAAAGCCTTTTTGAGTCTAAAGACATAGTTCAGATGAGATGGATCGGTGAATCCTTGGGGTTGCTCCACATAAGCTTCCTCATTGAGTACATCATTTAGGAACACACTTTTGACATCCATCTGGTATAGTCTAAAATTGATGTAACAGGACACAGCTAGCAACAGCCTGATGGATTCCAGTCTGGCTACCGGAGCAAATGTTTCATCAAAGTCTATCCCTTCAATCTGGGTATAGCCTTGAGCAACAAGTCTGGCTTTATTTCTAACCACATTTACTTGTTCATTTGATTTGTTCTTGAAGATCCATTTGGCTACAATTACATTACCTTCTTTAGGACATGGTACCAGCTCCCAGATGTTGTTTCTTTCAAATTGGTTGAGCTCCTCCTGCATAGCCTGTACCCAGTGTTCGTCTGTCAGAGCTTCCTTGACATTTTTTGGTTCAATCTGTGACATATGACAGATGTTTCCCATATCGGCAACAAATTTTCTTTTGGTCACATTTCTTTTAGACAGATCCGTGAGAATGCTGTCAAGTGGTTGAGCCTTTTGAATTCTAGCAGGTGGTTTTTTCGACACTTCTGGTTTTGCAGTATCAGGTATATTTGGGTAGTCCGATGCTTCTGGAAAGGAAGATATATTTGCACAACCAGATTCATCTGTTCCACATTCTTCAATATTATTCTGACTTTCTACTAGGTGTGGTTTCTCTCCAGTTTCATCTTGCTGTTTTGGTTGAATCCCCATCTGATCAGCCTCTACTTCCTATTTGTCAACCTTTTCATTACATAATTTCTAAAAGAGATTATCAAAATTGTCAAAATCATCAGATTTATCATGAATAAACATAACCCTGTTATATTTGGAGAAATCTTCACCACATACGTAGATATATCTCTTACCACCAATACTTTCATTTTGAATAGAGCCCATTAGATCCATGTGCGTAAGTTCAAGAATATGAGAGGTGTTGAGAGATATACCTGGCCTGTGTTGATGTTTAATTTGCTTACTCGTTTGAAATCAGTACAAATTTCATCTGGAATGTTCTTGATATTGGGTAGGCCTCTCACAGCTTGCATCTTAGCTGGCTTTATAAGATCATGGTAGTTCAGATGTTCTGATTGGTTTTGCCATAATTCTTCGATTTTGGCCCTTATAGAATTGCAAGTTATATGACTTTCAAGTGTGTAGCATTTGTCCTTGGATCTAATTCCCTTAAACAGGACATTTTCCAATGGATTTGACTTCCTGTCACAGCTCAGTACCTTGCAATAATCTTTAGAAAATTGGACAAACAAGTTATCATCACATAATTGACCTACACTAATAAGATTAGCCTTAAGCCCAAAACATACGAAACATTGGTTAATATAGGTAGTCCTTTAATATTGATGATACCAGATCCATCTATCTTACCCTTTTGGCCATCGCCAAATGTAACAACACCTGTCTCACCTTTTTCAAAGTGTAACAACAAAGAGAGATCACCTGTCATGTGTCTAGAACATCCACTATCAAAATACTAGGTGTCAGGAATCAAGGCATTCAAAGATAATTGAACTACATAAGCGTTAGTTCTAATTTTCTTTTCTTGCCTAGAAACAAGTTTTCTTTTGTGTGAGTTGATTAATTTCAAGTACTCATGACACCTAAAAACATCATGACCATATTTACCACAAAAGTTACAAATTACCTGGAAGACAGATGTATCTCGCCGATTCTGAAGAGGTTGAAATTTTCTGCTAGTTTAACCGACAGATTCATCTGGCTTGTACAGATTCGGTTGAAATTTTCTACCCATATGGTTCCTGGCTAGATGTGAGTTTTGAGTTTCAGCTGCATTGAATTGATGATAGTAGGAGGTAGATACATCTGTGTAGTTTCTACTTTGTTCCTTGTATCCGAGTCCAGATTCTTTCACAAAGATCATTTTATTTTCATGAGTTTTACCTTTACCTTCATATCCAAGTCCATTTTTTATGCTAGCGGGTCTCCCATGATTCAGAATTTCATAAAGCTGGACAGATCCAAGTACCAGTTTCTTGATCTTGTCTTGTGCTTTAGCAAGTTCTATACTCAACCTACTTACCTCATATTGTTCTTCATCTGGGAATGTAGATATATCTGGATGTCTTTCCCTGTTGTGTTCAGCCACCGCTTGTAATAGTTGTATCCTCTCTTCTGCTTTTTGAAGTTCTTCAAAATTTCAGTGTTTATTCCAGATTCATTTGTGTTCGTTCCTGCATAAGAAGAGTTTCCAGAATCAGTTCCAGGTGACTCTAAAGCAGTAAAGGTGGTAACCTATTTTTCAGAATTACAACTGTCTGAATATGATTCAGATTCATCTGTGTCTCCATCACTCGATGTATCATTCATGACCATCCTTCCTTGGGCCTTCTTTAGAGTGTTGGGACATTCAGCATCTATGTGTCCATATCCTTCACATTTTCTGCACTGAATACGATTCTTAGGCTTTCCTTCAAATGAATTAGCATTGTTTCTAGGATAGAAATTGTTTTTCTTCCTATGTTTTTGTTGATTTTGATTCTGGCCTTGAAGGTTGGAAGATTTTTCTTTATGTTTGCGTTTGAGGAATTTCTTGAATTGCCTGGTGAGAAGTGCGAAGCTTTCATCCTCATCTGTCTCTCCAGATTCGTCTGGCTCTTCGTTGCTTACTTTGAACACAATCCTGATTTCTTATCTTTCTTTCTTCGGGCCAAATTTAACTCACAGATCATTAATGAGCCTACAAGTTCCTCAATACACATGGTTGAAAGATCCTTGATTTCTTCAATGACTGTTACTTTTGCATGAAATCTGTCTGGTGAAGATCTGAGAATCTTTTGTACAATCTGCTCATTGGAGTATGTTTACCAAGTGCTTCAGCTGAGTTTGTGAGATCACTCAATCTAGAGTAGATACTTTTGAAGTCTTCTTGCTCATCCATAGATAGTTGTTCAAACTCAAGAGTGATCATCTATAGCTTGGAGGTTTTGACAGCATTGGTTCCTTCATTTGCTACCCTCAAAGCATCGCATGCTTCCTTGGCGGTTCTTAAGGAAGAAATCAACCTGAATTGACCTGGATCAACCAACAAAACAATAGCATTAAGTGCTTTCGAATTCCAATTTGCGTTAGCTAATTCATCAACATTAAAGCACTTCTAGATACATCTGTGACAACACCTCCAACAATGTTAGTGGGTGATGTGTAACCATCAATGACAGATGTCCAACAACGTTAATCAATAGACTAAATAAAAATTTCCATACGAATTTTCCAATATGCATAATTATTATGTTTAACGATCAGACTGTTACAGACATGTTTGGACAGTAATGAATTAACAGAGAATCGTTAGGATTTGTTTTAGCACAATACCAGATGAATCTTGCTGATGCAGATTCGTCTGGATTGTAAAATGTAAATAGACGGAATAAATTATGTAGAATTGTAAGTAGACAAGAACACAATATTTGAGCTTAACGTAGGAAAACCCTATTAGGGAAAACCCACGGCTCGCACCCTGGGACAAAAATCAATCACTATATCAGAAAAGAGTTTATACAGATCAATCTAAACTACATGATAAATCTACGCATAGACTTATCAAACATCCAAGAAATAAATCACTCCCTGGTCCTTCTATGGCATGTAATATGAGTTGGTGTCCCACCACTCTTCAGTAGCTTTATTTGAATATGCAACAATTTTCAGCAATCTTGAACTCCCGTTCGAATATGATTCAAACCTCCCGTTTGATCTTCACGCTGAAAATCTTTTCTTCCCTAAGTGATTGATAATCTCCTCCCGGAGAACCAAAGTTACAATGATGTAGAAACCGTGTATATTTAGTGCACCACACGAAATTATTGGTTTCTCAACTTCTGAAGTCACAAATATGAAGAAGCCGTATATTTTTAGCACACCACAAAATTATTGGCTTCAATGACTTAAGAGAAAAACGTCTCGTCTTTCTCCATATATATAGCACACGAGTTGCTTGTCTTCCAAGACTCCTAATTGTGCATAAAATCTCTATTACCTGCAAATCAATCAAAGATAATTAGAGATAATGATAAGATATTAATAAATCTTACCATAGGTGAAGATAAGGTAGGATATTCACAATTGGTTATGGAATAAAAGATCTTACCTTATGAAGTGATAAACTTGAATACCAAGAATCAAGATACTCGGCCTAATCAAGAAATAAATCATCAAGAAACTTACCACAATATTTCAAGATCGTCATGCTCGGCCATAAAGATATTTTCGGCCAATCACAATATTTCATGATGTAATCTTACCATAAAAGATAAACTTGGACACCAAGAATGAAATCATGAAGATACTCGGCTAATAGGATTATTTTAACAAGGCTAAAATATTATCTTAATACTTATAAAGAATAATAAGTGATAAAAATAAAATTCTAAGCCAAGTAAAATATTACCACAATTCTGGATCCTTATCATAAGTGATAAGTAATAGAATTCTAGCCCAAGTATACAATTATCCCAATTCTCAATACTTATCATAAAAGATAAGTAAAACAATTTATCTCCAAATATCACAAGATAATTATTCCAACGAAAATGAGAGATAAATATAATTGCAAATTCAAATTCAAGTAAACAACTATTAATTTAATTAAACTTAATAAAAATTACTAAACACAAGCGTAAAGTAATTAAATTAAATTCACTTAAATTACAACATGCAGAAAAATAGAAAATACCAATAAACATAACTTAAAATAAGTTAACATAACTTAAAGAAGCAAGGCAAAGGGATGCAAGTGCACTTTCAATGTTGCATAGAGCAGTGGCTCATGCAGTCTTCCCAAGAATCATGATGGCAAGCAAAGCAAATGAAGCATGGATGATTCTAAAGAAAGAATACCAAGGAGACTTGAAGGTAAAAGCCATTAAACTTCAGTCTTTTAGAAGAGATTTTGAAAATATGAAAATGAAAGACAATGAATGTGTTAAAAAATTTCAGATAGATTTAATGAGCTTGTGAATCAAATGAAGTCATATGGTGAGGATGTGACAAATACAAAAATGGTGGAAAAAAATTTGATTAGCTTGCCAGAAAAATATGATTCTCTTGTGGGGGTGATTGAAGAAACAAAAAATTTAGAGGAGTTGATGGGTTCATTGAAATCATTTGAACAAAGGTTGAATTGACATTCCAAAAAAATCAATGGAGAGTGCATTTCAATCTAAACTAAATGTTGGATCAAGTAGCAACTTAAGGCAGCCCCAAAATTATGAAAAGAGGATAGATATGTCAAGTAGAGGTGGAAGAAGTAGTAGGGGAAGAGGAAGAGGAAGAAGTTCAAGAGGTAGAGGAAGAAGCAATTTTTAAAGGAAGTTTAGTGGAGAAGATCAAAGGTGCAAAATTTGCAAGAGAAGTAGCCATAATGAAAATGATTGTTGGTTCAAAGGGAAGCCACAATGCTACAATTGCAAAGGATTTGGACATGTGCAAAAGGATTGTAGAGCAAAGAATACTCAACAAGCCAATTGTGTAGCCGAGAAGGAGGATGAATCAAGTTTGTTCTATGCTTCCTTGAATGCATCCAAATCAACAAATGACGCATGTTTCTCAAGTTCAAATTGCTCAACTGAAACTCAATGGTACTTATATAGTGGATGCACAAATCACATGACTTCAAGTGACGGAATCTTTGTTGATATGGAAGATCCAAATTCAAAAGTGAGATTGGCAAATGGAGATGTAGTAAATGTGAAGGGAAAAGGAAGAATTGGAGTTCAAACAAAGAAGGGCTCTAGACTTATTCGAGATGTCATGCATGTACCGGACTTAGACCAAAATTTTCTAAGTGTTGGACATATTTTAGAGAATAATTATTCTCTATTTTTCAATGATGGATATTGTATTATTCGTGATAAAAAGGCTGAAAATTCAATCATAGCAAAGGTGAAAATGGAGAATAGAAGCTTTTCTCTCAACTTCAAGCATTCAAATGAAAAACTTTTGGAATGGTGGCTAATGAATCTTGGTTGTGGCACAACGGCTTGGACATTTGAACTTTCAAGGGCTGAAATTATTGGAGCAAAAAAACATGGTTCATAGGCTTCCAAAAATTGAAGAAAAGCATGAAGTTTGTGAAGGATGTGCACTTGGAAAGCATTACCATCAACCATTCCCAAAAGGAGTAGCTTGGAGAGCAAATAGGCCACTTGAATTGATCCATACGGACGTTTGTGGGCCGATGCATACACCATCCCATTCACAAAATCGGTATTTTACCCTATTTATTGATGATTTTACAAGAATGACAGGTTTATTTTATAAGACAAAAATTTGAAGTTTTTACAATCTTTAAAAAATTCAAGATTTTTGTTGAGAAACAAAGTGGCCATTTTATAAAAGTTTTGAGGAGTGACAATGGTAAAGAATATACTTCGAACGAATTTGACCATTTTTGTAAAGTTGAAGGTGTTGATAGGAAATTGACGGTTGGTTATACACCACAACAAAATGGTGTTTCCGAGAGGAAGAATCAAACGGTGATGGAGATGGCAAAATCTATGTTGCATGAGAAAAAGCTTCCAAAAGCCTTTTGGGGCGAAGCGGTTTATACATTTGTTTACTTGCTAAATCGATGTCCAACAAAGGCAGTATGGAACATGACTCCTATTGAAGCTTGGAATGGGAGAAAACCTTCGGTGACACACTTGAAAGTGTTTGGATGTATTTGTTATGCTCAAGTGCCAAAACAGAAGTGGCGCAAACTTGATGAAGCAAGTGAGAAATGCATCTTCATTGGTTATAGCTCACAATCAAAGGGCTATAAGTTGTACAACTTGAAGAGCAAGAAAATAATTGTTAGCCGTGATGTGTTGTTTGATGAAAATGCTACTTGGAATTGGGAAAAAGAAGAAGTTGAAAGAAACGTTCCAGTTTCAATAAATCTGCCCCAAAAATCTGCCATTGAAGATTTGCAAAATGAAGAAAATGGAGTTCATTCAAGCTCACATTTATCATCACCAAGCAGCCCCTCATGTCCCTCAAGCTCAAATCCATCATCATCAAGCTCAACTCCAAGAAAAATGCGGGATTTAAATGATGTTTATGCAATATGCAACTTTTGTATGATTGAGCCCGGAAATTTTGAAGAAGCAATGGAAGAAGAAATAGAAGTTATTGAGAAAAATAACACTAGGGAGCTAATTGAAAGACCAAGTGAGAAAGATGTTATTGGTATGAAATGGACCTACAAGGTGAAGCATAATTCCGATGGCTCATTCAAGAGAAACAAAGCAAGATTGGTGGTGAAAGGCTATGCACAACAACCCAGTATTGATTATGATGAAATTTTGTCCCGGTTGCTCGTCTAGACTCCATTAGAGCACTTATTGCTCTTGCAACCCAAAAAGGTTGGTTTTTGTACCAACTTTGTCAAGTCGGCTTTTTTGAATGGAGAACACAAAGAAGAGGTATATGTTGAACAACCTCAAGGCTTCATTACCAAAGGAGAAGAAGACAAAGTGTATAAACTAAGAAAGACTTTGTATGGGCTCAAATAAGCACCAAGAGCATGGTATAGTCAAATTGATGGTTATTTTCAACAACATGGATTTTTGAAGAGCAAAAGTGAGCCAACCTTATACGTGAAACATCAAGGTAACATCGACATTCTAATTATTGCATTATATGTTGATGATTTGGTGTTTACGGGAAATAATGCAAAGATGATTGAAGATTTTAAAGTTGAAATGATGAAAAAATATGAAATGAGTGATTTGGGTTTGTTGCATCATTTTCTTAGTGTGGAAGTATATCAAGATGAAAATGGGGTGTTTATTTCTCAAATGAAGTATATTGAAAAAGTGCTTAAAAAATTTAGAATGTTTGGATGTAAATGTGTGGAAACTCCTTTGGCTTGTAATGAAAAATTGACGACGGATGATGGAGAAAAGAAGATTGATGGAACTCTTTATAGAAGCTTGATTGGAAACTTGCTTTATCTACAAGACCGAATATCATGTTTGCTGCAAGTTTGCTTTCAAGGTTCATGAGTAACCCAAGTCACAAGCATTTTGGTGTTGGAAAAAGAGTTTTGAGATATATAATGGGGACATTAAACTTTAGTATTAGATTTGAGAAGAATTTGGAAGTGAAGTTAAGAGGCTTTTGTGACAGTGATTGGGGAGGTTGTGTTGATGATATGAAGAGCACCTCCGGTTATGCATTTTCCCTTGGCTCGGGAGTGTTTTCGTGGCTATCCAAGAAGCAACAATCCGTTGCTCAATCCTCAGCTGAAGCGGAATATATGTCAACCTCTATTGAAACTTCACAAGCTATATGGCTAAGGAGAATTTTGGAAGACATTGGAGAGAAGCAAGGAGAAGCCACACAATTGTTTTGTGGCAACAAATCAGCTATTGCAATGGCAAAGGATCCATGTTTTTATAGTAGAACAAGGTACATTGCAATCAAGTATCACTTCATTCGAGATGCAATTGAAGATGGAGAAGCTGAACTAGACTATTGCAAGTCTGAAGAATAAGTGGCAGACATCTTCACAAAGGCACTTCCAACATCAAGATTTCAACAACTAAGAGCTGCACTTGGAGTTTAAGAAAAAAAACATTAAGGGGGAGAATGTTAATGTGTAATGTGTTTTGAAAGTCAAAGAAATGTTGTTTTATTTTTGTCTAATCTAATGGTTGTAAAGTACTCAAGTGTAGGGTACAAAACATGTATTGAAAGAGATCAAAAGTCTACTTTTTATACTAAAAATTTGTTGTATTGATTTTGTAAGAAAATTAGATTTGCTCCTTTCCTCTCTCACGTGTTTTTTCTCTTCCTAGCACTCTGTGTTTCTTCCTTGCATTACCAAATTTATTTCCATCTTGCTACTGCATTTTTATACTGGAAAAGGACCAGATTACAGGTTAATATTGCAGCCCAGACTCCCCTTTTTCTTCCCTGTTTTCACTACCTTTGCTGTCCAGTTTCTTCCTTGCTGCTGCTGGTGCGTTTCTGTTGTTCTCTCCACATATTGCAGGTCCAAAAGCTGTATAAATAGCCAACAGAGTAGACTCTGCTACCATCAACGCAGAATTTGAATCCCCAGACCCATACAAGCTCTGATCACCAGGGAAATCCCCATAAATTCCATCACAAAGATGATGTAATTTTGTCGAAGGAGAAATTGAAATCAAGTTCTTAAACGTTTCCATCGCGGTTGTTATCATTGTTATTGTAAGATGAGTTAGGTGCTTGAAAAAGAAATAAGGATCAAAGGGTGGCATTGAGAGGCCAGAATCAATATCATTTACGGTGGAGACGGGCAGCAGAGGATAGGTGACCACCGTCCGATCAGCCATTAAAAAGGAGCAAGACCGTTGTATGGGGTTCACCCAATGAAGTGCCCAAACACACACACACCCCCAACAAAAAAAAAATCTAAGTTAGATTGAAAGGGGCCGAGTAGGGATTTAATATTTCGTCAACTTCAACATGTTTTCCTTTGAAATTCGTCCACATCAGCTGGACAACTATTCATCTGTATGAGGGCCTGTACGAATAGTGGGATTGGAAAATTTATAAGGAATGCTTTTAGTCAACATGGTGAACCTAAGAAGTAACCATACCCTAGAATATTGATCCCAATTACTTAGCCTCTGTTTGTTAAAAGTTTTTTGTTTAAAAACAAGTTTTTTATGTGTTTCTAGGTAAAATGTGTGGTTGAAAAATAGAGAGAAAATGTGTGTGGTTAAAAAGTGATTTGGAGAATTGTGTAGGAAAAAAACATGTGAAAAAACATGTTTGCCAAACGGAGGCGTATCTTAATAAAAGGCATTACACTACTCGTATTACATAGGAAAATGATACCAATCTTGTATTATGAAGCTAATATTGAGTAACGAGAATCGAATCATCATCAATATTTAGGAGACGATCTACTATGAAAAAACTTTCTACATGTAGAGTAAAAACTATCTTTTAAAATCAAAGAAAATATTCAGAAAACAGAAATTATGCAATGAAATAAAAAGTGATTTGGAGAATTGTGTAGGAAAAAACATGTTAAAAACATGTTTTCCAAACGGAGGCGTATCTTAATAAAAGGCATTACACTGCTCGTATTACATAGGAAAATGATACCAACCTTGTATTGTGAAGCTAATATCGAGTAACGAGAATCTATCCATCATCAATATTTAGGAGACGATCTACTATGAAAAAAATGTCTACATGTAGAGTAAAAATGATGTGATCCCGGAAGGGGGTCACGACGAACACATGGAATTAACGCTGGGAAAGTTCCGAATTCAGGCAGGAGCAGATGGTAACAATGCAACCCTAACCTCACGACGCAAGAACCAGTGGTATATTAAACCCGAGACCCATTATGATGCGGAGATAAGAATCACAGAGGGGTGAACGCCACAAGGAATGTCCAGATCCTTGATAAGTTCGATTTGGTGAACGCCACAAATATCTCAGAATATTTGATAAGTTCGAAAGTGTTCAATCCAGAACAATATATGAGGGAAAACCACTCAACACATTTTTCATTAATCAAAGTCTAATATTACATTGAATGGAAATAGAATATAAATAAGAAAAACGGAATTAAATAAACCCTAGCCGCTATAGAGGTACAAAGATAACCCTAAAACAATTAAAAACAAAATCTAACCTAAAATACGCAAAAACCCTAATTTTCGTCTACATAATTGACTTGCTGTTTTGAAACCCCAAATAATGGAATTTGGCCATAATATCGGTCGGCTCAAGGGCTTTAGCCCATGAGTTTTGCTTAGTGGCCCATTTCTACTTGAAAAACACATATTATGCATCTAATTCCGACATGATTGACTGGACTGCACTTTTATTTGGCTTGAATATTTAACTTTCTGTCAAGCTCAATATGATTTGTATCATTCCCTCCTTCTTTAGGATGATTCGTCCCGAATCATAGCTTTGTTCCTATTGCGCAACTGCTTCACTTGGATCAAATGGAAAAGTTTTACTTCCATTGCATAAGATCAACCAATAATTCACTACCATTTGGGATACTTGGATGGATTGAAACACAAACTTGAATGAACATATGTAGTGTGGTTGAAGCTCCCAAGTATAATCAACCTTCAAAAAGGATTTAAATAAAATGGGGAGGGAAATGTTAGTTTCATGAGGTACAAGGCATGGATCTTTGTATTCATGTTAAATCAACACCAAATCCTCCTTTTGACCCATAAAGTTCTTCTTTTCACCTTTTACATTCATTGCACTTTCACGCTTCTGGCTCTCTTCTTCTTTCTTCTCACACTCCACCATCTCCTCTAATTTCACAATTTCTTGTTTAACCACCACTTCTAATTCTTCATTCTCATCTTCAACAATTGCATTCTCAATCACTTTCTCACAAAATTTAATTTATACAATTTTTCCTATTTAACCACACACATTTTTTCTATCCAATTTTTAACGTCACATCTTACCTGGAAAACACAATTAAATCAACATTATAATTTAAATTCCATTTCCACTGCTGCCGAGCAATGCCTTATTCTAAATTTTCAAAGGAGTACGGCAACTATCTGAATAGCCCTCAACAACTTATCAACTACCCTTAGACTCATCATCAATTTGTTAAGTGATTATGCTATATAACTGATTTGACTATCTAAGTAAATTCAACCCGTTTTATCAATGTAACATCTCAACAATACAAAACCATTATCATGACTATTGTATTCATAATTCTCCAATCTCATATGAACAACTAGGGATGGGCATTGAGTTGGGTCGGGTCGGGTCCGAACCCGACCCGACCTAAATATTTTGATTTAGCTACTGTCCTACGACCGACCCGGTCTGAATCGGTTCGATTTGGTCCAGGTCGAGTTCTTTTTTTTTTTGTTTAAAAATCAAATCCTATCTTCATATTCTCTACCCACAATAGAAATTTAGCATAAATAAAATCCCGTTTTCATCTTCTCTGCGCACAATAGAAAGTTAAGAAATTACCTTGAAATGAACTTAAATTGAGTAAGGATGTTTCAAGAAATAAAGAAGTTTAAGTAACATTATTTTCATTTGCAGGTCCAAGAGTTGGAAACTCTGTCTTCAAAGAAAGGTGTGAAGAATTGGGTGTAAAAGTTCGTAGAATAGTAAATGTGAATAACCCCATCACAAAATTGTTGAGAAAATTCCTTTCTCGTAGTGAAATATCCGTTTCGTTGAAGTAGACACAAATTTGTAATCAAAGAACCAAGTATAATAGAAAATACTGGAGAAGAACATAAAGACTTGAATCGCAAAGAATGCTATCCTAAAAGCTAAATTTGCGCTCTCTCGTAAAGAGAATGCTAAAAGGGCCTCCAAGCAAATTGCTTTAGCAGATTTCAAGTCTCAAACCAAGTATCAAATAGCAAAATTGAAAAATTGGAAAGTAGGAACAAGAAGAGCAAAGAAGAAGATTCTAAATATTGAAGAACAAGAATTTTGGGTGATAATCTCAGTGTAAATATGTTAATCTTATGTTGTAAATCATGAATTCTATCCCTATTCATAGAATTCCATCATCCCTCTTCGTTGTTCACACAACTCTTCACAAAAGAGTGCAAAATGTTGATGAAAAGGTGCATGCAAAATTCTGGAAAATTCTGTCAACAGTTGAATTTTTCAACCATGCGATCGCTTGGTTTTAAAACCAAGCGATCACTTGATGTGCACTGCTTAAGCAGAATCCAAATCACCTATACCAAGTGATCATTGGACTATGAACCAAGTGATCACTTGGTTTCACATTATTGACCGGACTGATTAGTCCAGTCAAGTCCTCTCGGTCCGTCCGGTTCGTTCTAGCCGATCTATATGGTCAGGTTTTTGCAGTTTTTTACACTTTTTGTATCGGTTCTCATCATTTTAATCCGATTTTTGCACTTTTTCATCTTTATATTTTGATATTTATATTTGAACAACAATTTTTATAGCAATCCCCCACTTGTTAAAATATAGAAACTCAACTTAGAATCATAAACGATGTCACGTATAAGATAAGGTATCTTTCAATTTGAACCTTAAATTAGTGTTAACATTGCAAAGTAATATCGAGATCCTAGGTCACCTTAGCTTTGAACCAATTATCCCTTATGATGTTACCGGCGATATCGCACAACTGAACATTCTTGTTCAATATGTTCCACACAAATTTACTTTTGCGCGTTAATGGCCTTGCGCCCATCTGAGTTCATGAAGTTTTCAGAAAGTAACTCCAACTTTCCTTGAAGAGGCACCACTTCTAAGTTCATATAGGAGAAATTCTTATAGTGTATTGGTAACTTTTTAAAAATACTTGTACTAAGTACTGAATTTCTTTAAAATTTATTCAACCCCCCAAAACAGTTACCCCAGCACTTACATCCTTAGGATAGATCTTTTTAAATTATTTCCTAAGTGCTGTAATAAATCACTTATCAAATGACTTGTTGTTACCCTTTTAACTCGTGAATTACTCATTTTATAATGACAAGTAGGGTTGTTGTCATTGGTGAATTTTCTATTAGGAGTTTAAGCCCCATCCTACTTGATGTTTGTCTTACCAACTCTTTGGTAAGTGATTTTGTGAATGGATCAGCCACATTTTCACTTGATCTTACATAAGTAAGTGAAATTATTCCATTCTTTATTAATTTTCTTATGTAATCATGTCTAAGACTCATAAGCCTAGACTTTCCATTGTAGACTTCGTTATAAGCCCTTGCTAGAGTAGCTTGACTAACGAATAGTATAGATATTGAAAACTCATTCTTTGTATCTAATGGTACTTCATAAAGAAGATCTTTATAAAACTCTGCTTCTTTTCCAGTTTCAACTAATGCTACAAACTCGGATTCCATGGTGGAATGTGTAATCATTGTTTGTTTATTTGATCTCCAAGAAACAACACCTCCTCCAAGTGTAAACAACCATCCCAAGGTTGATTTATTTTCACCAGCACTTGATATGCAACTCGCATCGGTATATCCTTGAAGTATAGCTGGGATATTTGCTGTGAAGGAACTGTGGAAAAAACTGGAAGAGTTGTATCAGATGAAGAGCTTGTCAAATAACTTATATCTGAAGGAGCGGTTTCATTCTTTGAGAATGAATGCAAGTATGAAAATCTTAGACCATCTTAGAGTTCTCAATGCGATTGTTTCTGAACTGGAATCTATTGGAGTTAAGATTGATGATGAGGATAAGGTTCATCTGATCTCTTCCATTCACGTTTGAGTACATCGTGCTGATTTTGATGTACGGGAAGGAAACGGTGGAATTTTCAGAAGTTAAGTTGATTATGTTGAAGGGCAGTTCATATGAAAACGCTTTGCTTGTTACTGAAAAGTGGAAGAGAGGTAACTCCATGAAGAAGAAGGTAATGTATTGGAACTGTGGTAAATCTAGTTATGTGAGAAGAAATTGTCCAAAAGGTGGAACAGAGTCGGCTAACTGCTCGGAGGTGGAGAATGCGATTCTCCTGGTGGAGGGTGGTGATGATGTACTTTAGTAAGATGGGAATTCCTTATGGCATGAAGCCAGTTGCCATGATAGGACGTATTCTTGCTGGCGGGTACATGTATTTGCACACGGGCATTGGTTTGGAGTTAATGCAAGGTGTGTTGTGAAATCGATGTCGATGGTTGATGAGTTTCCAAGGAAATCCAAACATGGGAGTTGCACCATAATTTTTTAGTAATGTTTTATTTCGACATGAGCCAATGAAAAGCTCGTAGTTCGTTGATAATTCTGAGTGCTGGTTATACTCATATGGTGGAGTATGGTACCGTCAAAATGTGTCAAAAGCTTAAGAAGAAAAGAGATAATTGAGTTTTGGCTCGAAAAAAGGTGGAGATTGTTGGGTAATTGTCTCAAATTTCCAAAGTTGGAGGACTTTAATTGTACTTGGAGATTAAGTTTTGTAATTCAACTGGATTAGGATACGAATCCTAATGGAAAGTAAATTATGAATTTTTTTGCTATCGATTACGGGTTCTAGGTGGATTAAATCTTGAGAAGAGCAATTGGCCAAGGAAACCAATTCCACAGTCCATGTTGAAGTGAAATATAGTCATGACGTGGTTTTTTCTATATAAATACACGTATTATTCTCCTTTGTTATAGAGCACATTGACTAGAGAGTATTGTGAAAAAAATATAGTCTAGCATCTTGGTTTTTCTTGGGTTCTTTGTGGGTTGTACAAAGAAATATAAATTGGTAGATGTGGTAAAGCTTGATTATTTTTCTTACAATACTTGGGGGTTTGGTGAGTGCAAATTCTATATAATTGTAACAATTTATTATGCCTCCGTTTGGTTTTCATTAAAAAAAACTCATTTTTCTACAGTATTCAATCTCAACCATCCATCAAAAGTCAAGCCCACAATTTTTTACTTTTCAACCAAATCTCAACCATAATTTCTCCTAAAAATCACTATTCATTTCAAAAAAACTCATTTTAATCAAAACCAAACACACACTATATAGTGAAAAGCTTTTACGAACTGTAAATTTTGTATTGTTTTATTTTCTTATTGGCTCAATTCTTTCGTGAACATAAAAAATTTCTGTGGGGTTAATTAGAGAGCGAATTTGTATGTAATTCCCAACATAACTGTCTACTATTATTTGAACATTTACTTTGTCGCTTCAACTTGTAACTTGCATGAGATAACCGTAGCTTATCATGTTGCATAACTGACGTCCACTTCCTTGCATAATCGTTGCCCACTACCTTGCTTCAAATAACTTCCATGGTCTTCTCCCATTTCCCATAACAACTAACTGAATTGTGAACACTACAACAAAAAAAGCTTTTTACAATGTTCAAAAAATGTTGCCAAAAAGCTTTTGCAGCGTTTGACAAGTGTTGCAAAACTTAGTGTTGCCGTAGAAAAACTTTCCGCAATATTTTTTTAATGTTGCAAAAGCCCAAAATAAACGTTACAATAGACCTTTTGCAACGTCTATTAAGTGTTGCCGTAAATCTTTTGCAATGTTTATTGAGTATTGTCGTAGACCCTTTTGTGACGTTTTTTAAGTGTTGTCATAAACCCTTTTGTAACGTTCTTTAAGTGTTGCAATAACTTTTAACTCAATCTTTTGTAACATTTTTTGAGTGTTGCAAAAACCTATAAACTAATATTTTGCAACATTTGTTGAGTATTGCAATAGTCTTTTGCAACGTTTTTTGAACGCTGCTATATGCCTTTTTTTCTCTTTTTTAATATTTTTAAAGAAATTATTTATAAAACCCAAATTTTTTCTCATTAATTCATTAAAATGAAAATTTATACAAACAACAAAAGTAAATACATTACAAATTTTAAAATCCATACAAAATAAAGTATTGATAATGTTTTACAAATTCACAAAAGAACATCATCATCATCATCATAATCATCATATCACAAAAAAATATTTTACTACAGGAACATCAACTTCATCCCGCAATATAACCGCACCTTCTGATCGCAAAATCCATTTCATCTCTAAAAGATTATCTTCGAAATTGCACCTTTAACAAATTTGATAAAAAAAAAAAAAAAATCATAATCCAAAAAATATATATTAAATTGAAACTCACAAGTATAAGCAATTTAGTTAAAAATTCTAATTTATTTAATAAAGAGAAGAACCGAGACTAGGCAACTTAATTATTGAATGTAAAAATTCAATGTCAAGGTAATAAAATAACATATTTCAAGAAATTTATAATTAGCAAATGTAGATATCTGTTGTGAATTATTCACTGCATTGAAAGTTAAAAAAAAAAGTATGTGGATAATTAAAATTAGAAAATAATTGGAATAAACAACCCCCTGAAGCCGATTTCTTTTTGAAAAGTTCAAGTGTACGGTTAAGAAGATTCCCTATGGTAAAGCTAAATAATGTATTGTATCGATCAGTTTGAGTTTTCATCCCAACATTATCACTCCATACAGCCAAATGCTAGGCTTACAAATAAAGCACATTTTAGCTTGCTTAGAGTTCATTCCAACTGAATCAGACAAACACGAACATGGGAATATCCTTTGTTTGTTTACGTTATTGACAGAATAGCTATTGCAAAGTTTTGGTCTCATTTAATAGATTAACTGAATAAAAACAAAACCCAACTCTATTTTCCTCGGTTCATCGACAGACCTATCAAATATAGCTATAGTAGGAATTCCAAAATACATCATGAGTTCCAAAATCTTAAAAAAAAAAATGAATCAGAAATGCAATTGGGTATATAAAATAGAGGGCGAAGAATACCAATCGTGTTCGCAAGATGCGCATTAATAATATTGATAAAACAGTCCTCCGAGTAGTCCCCATCATCCACATCCTTGAGAAAGAAGTACCTGACTCCATCACAGCCAAATCTGTGCACCAAGTCAGTCTGTTCAAGTGTATTTCCCAGTGACTTCCCCATTTTCAAGCCATCCTAACAAATTAAAAGCATTGCTGCATTAAATAAAACTAGATAACATGAGAAAATAGTAAATGCAAGCATAAGGAACTATATTTTACACTGGAGGACAATATATGAAATTAAATTAGACATAATCTTTTGAGTTTTAAGGTAAATGGTGAAAAACTAACTTAGATACCTTTGTCAAGAATCCATGGCCAAAAACCATCATAGGCAGGGATAGTCCAGCTGACATGAGCATTTCTGGCCAAGTATAAGCAATTTAGTTACAAATTCTAATTTATTTAAAAATTCAATGTCAAGGTAATAAAATAACATTTTTCAAGAAATTTATAATTAGTAAATGTAGATACCTGTTGTGAATTAGTCACTGCTGTGAAAGTTAAAAAAAAAGTGTGGATAATTGAAATTAGAAAATAGTTGGAACAAACAACCCCCTGAAGCTTTTTTTTTTTTTTCCCGATGATACTTATGAACACAAAATCTGCAATGATGATCAATTGGTAAAGCAAATCTCAAGACACTTCAATCACCTTTGCACCTTATTAATTTCTTTCCTCAAATCCTTGTCAGGAGGAAGCCTTCCTTTAAGCACCTGCTCCCATTCCAAAATGCACACCTAGTTTAGACAACTCATTTGTTTTCAAAAACCTTAATTCACAAATTAAAATGTCATAAGATTTTTTTTTTTTTTTTTTTTGGAGATGAGCTATTTCTGGCACAACATATTTTCTTAGAATTGATTAAACTCACTCTGAATACTCTTCCATAAAACCGACCAGGGGGAATTTGGAGAGCATTGTATGCACCATCATAGAAAGCCCAGGTTCTGCACACATTGAGGCCCATCTTTGCTCTAGCTTGAAGCATTGCATTGATCCTGGATTAATTGGATTCATCCACACCATGCATGCTCCATCAACCAATAAGAATTTCATCCATTGATATAAAAAGATTTACCATCCACCATGAACTGAGTCCCATTTCTCTCGACAAGGCTTAATTTTGTTTCGGCATGGATATTAATCCACAGTATTCAATCAACCACTTCCTCTGCACTGCTTCCCCTCATGTTGGCAGTTTCCCTCCACAAGAATTGTGAGTACTGAAATAACACAAACGAGAATTTTCACAACATAAAGATTACCCATACCTAGAATTGACCAACAACCCTTATATGTGCCTCCAATCTTTCTACTATTTCATGTGTTGTATCAAGCATGCCTTTTCGCTGTTTTAGTAACTTTCTGCTAGCAATGAGGACAGTCGAAAGATTAACCAAGGTCAAAAGAAATTCCATAGACAAACTCTAAAATTACTGGAAACTCTTCTGGCTGAGCCTCAACCTCTTCCCCACCCCCCCACCCCCACCCCTTATAATCATTTTTAACAATAATGGTAAAGAAAGGTATGTTTGACAAAATAAAGAAATAAATAGATGGTTATTCTTTATCTTTCTATCCATCTAAACAAAAAATACATCATGAATCAACCTAATTCCATATCCAACCTGTTAGAAAATTATATATCCATAGGAAAACAACACATACTCACAAAGATTTTGCACTTTAAAAACGACGTATATGAAAAAATAACAATTTTACGTGAACCAATTTGTATATTATTACCTCATCTAATTGTTCATCAACAACGTTGAATGGGAATCATCCTGAAGGAGAGGCTCAGTATCCAAGATTCACAAAAGCTAAACATAATATTTTTGCAAAGAGAAGGGCGAACCATATGCAATTACTGCTTTCTATTTGTTCAAATGTACAGTCTATTTCGTTAGAAGCCACCACTTTTTCAGAAAACAGCAGATCACAAAAATGGAGCTCCTTTTACCACAAATAATACAGAAATTAAAATGGGCAAGGCGAGTAATCGACTCTATTGACTAAGTAAAGGAAAGGGATTGAGAGAAAAACCTTGCAAAGTACTGGTCGGCGGTGAAGAATTGGTCGCCGAAGAGCTATTGCAACGGTGGTTCACCGTTCACGTTCATTGAAGCAGTGGTTCACTAAGGCAGAAAGGTCGGCATACTGGTCGACGAACTGGTCGGCGCTGAGGAGGACTGGTCGGCGCTGATGAGGAGGCTGAGTCGTGACCACCGTGGATTTGAGAGAGAACGAGAGCAGCGGTGAACCAAACCAAACCAAACCAAGAATTATGATTTAAAATATTTGTTTAATATAAAATGAGATAAAATGTATGTTAAATAATATTTTTGTAAATTTCACATTTATAAATACGCTTTCACACTGCTTTACTTGCACTCATATTACACAATAATCGTTGCACTCCTTAGTTATGACAATGATGTTTATTTTTTAAAATTTATGTATATATAAACCTCGACCCAATTCGTCAATTCTCAAGAGTTAACTCAAATTCAAATTGCAAATTCCATCTCTAACTCACACGGCACCACGATAGAATGGAACTCAGAACTTCATCGTAATCTGTAACTACAAGTCTAAACTCATTTATGTTCGATTCTCTAAATTTCAACAGGTCGACGAGCTTCCTTCAGGCTAGTTTCTTCTTCTTTGACTTAGAATAACATGGTACATTTTCTAAATCTTTGTTTTGTTAACTAAAAATTTTATTTTCTATTTAGTAATGATGTAGATGGATTCTAATGAAGAAGCGGATATAAACAGGTTTTAATTTACATTCATTATTTAAAAATTCAAGTAATGGTCTCAGAATCAAACCAGAACCAAGCGGTTTGGTTCTGGTTTGGTTCCATATCTTTGAAAAACCCAATTGGTTCCATTAGTAAAAATCCATCGGTTTACGGTTTGGTTTGGTTCTTCTAGAACCAGAACCAGAACCAAACCGAACCGCGCCCACCCCTAAACGAGAGTTCGATCTTCTTATCTTGGGTAGAGTGGGGATTGGGTTTTAGTTTCTAAGGTTAACTAATTTCACACCCATGCGATGCACTGACATATTCAATTGATAAAAAAATGTATTGAACCGAAAAAATGGAAAAAAAAAGCAGTAGAAACTAACAAAAGCTAGTGCCAATATAAATAATAATAAGCATTTTGTTATCACACAACATTTTTTATCACAGTTATTGGGTTCTCATCGTCATCGCATATCAATATCTTTCAAGAAGGTGGTACAAACACAAAATTAAAAAAAAAAATCAAATGTGGATTTATTTCAAATAATTTTAGATATGTTCTTTCAATTAAAGCAAAATAATTATTTAAGAAGGGAAACAAATAATTAAAAACCTTTAATAAATCATTATGGAAGGGATCACAAAGCTTGTACAATAAAAGAACTATTTTGATGCATTCATTGATTTTAAAAAATAAAATTAAAATACATGCACAAAGATGATCTGAAAATTAAGGGAAACAGATTAACACGGAGCCATCTCGCAAAATTTGAGCTATAAGGAAATAACCTAAATGAATGAATCTTGATTATCCTCCAGACTTTAAAGATCTAATGATTTGAAAACAACACATTTTCTAGAAGGAAAAAAAGCTTAGCATGTCAAAATTTCAAATCAACCATGAAATTAAAAATGGGTAAAATGGTATGCAATTTTAAATAAGATGAAACGAAACTAAATAATCAAAAAAAGTGCTAAAGAAAGGAAAATGATTTGTTTGGTTGTTGGAGAACCATAAAGAAGAATATATAAACAATTCTCTTTTTTCTCCACATTTTTCTAACATCCCACTAATTTAGCCATCAATTAATTTAACCATCAAATAAGTTACACAACCCCTATGTTCATATATATGTGGCATGCTAGTAGAGTTGGAAATCATGTGAATTAAACAATAATTAAATTTCTACAATTCCTAGGGTAGGGAGCCAGATTAGTCTTGAACTCATTCACGTCAACATTCAAATCCCAGAGATGCTCTTAACAAAGAAATCACCTGGGAAATGAGCCTGTTGAGGTTAGTATTAGTTGGCCTTTCAATGTCAAGTGATTTGTGGTTGATATCATAAATATTCCTCATTATCAAGAAGCATAGTAAGATCAGTGTACTCCAAAAGAGAATGAGTCGAAAGCACAGAATTATAAGGCTCAATAATAGCAGTTGAAACCTGAGGAGAAGGGTAAAAGGTGAAACCCAACTTCGATTTTTTACCGCAATCAACTGAAAGCCTTTCAAGCAACATTGATCCAAGATATATATGAAGAAAAATACAACATGGATGAATTAAAATCAGTAATTATGATACAACATTGAACCATTAAATAAACTTACAAATCGTGTTAGGCTTAAGGGCATTTTCCCACCATCTTAGAGCTCTGATAACGCATATTGAGGATTGTGCCTAAAATCATTAAAATTCAAAAGCTCAATTTCTGAAAACCTACTGCAGAAAACAAAATATATATGAGGAAAAATACAAGAACTTACATTTACAGAGGTGTATCTTGGAGCTTTGCCATTCAAATATGTAATAGCAAATAAGATTTAGAATCAGATTTTTAACTTTCTGTACAATATGTTGCAATCAAGTAATCAAAAAGGTTGATAACAGATCAATCATTCAGAAATTGGAATTATTTAAATAAGCAACCAAATCATCTGATAAGAGTCATAAGACATCTATTTATCACGAAAATCAACATAGAAATGAAATCTATTAAAGCAGACTAAACTACTTTAAGACCAATTCCCTATTAACGGCGCTGAAAATCTTCTACATCCTTGATCCCAATTTGGAAGAATTACCCGAACCTTCCGATAAAGATACTGAACAAGCAAGGATTGATCGAAAGCAGCGAGAAGAAGACAAACTTATTTGTCGTGGCCATATCTTGAATGCACTTTTGGATCGTCTCTACGACTTGTACACCAATACTAAATCTGTAAAAGAGATTTGGAATGCACTTGAAAACAAGTACAAGGCCGAAGAGGAAGGAACTACAAAATTCCTTATAACAAGGTACTTCGATTTTAAATTTTTGGAAAATGTTCCCCTATTACCCCAAGTTCATGAATTGCAAGTGATTGTCAATAAATTAAAAGCAGTGAAGATAGAACTTCCAGAATCATTTCAAGTAGGAGCAATTATTGCAAAATTGTCTTCTACTTGGAGAGGATATAGGAAGAAAATCCTTCACAACTCCGAAGACTTTTCAATGGAGCAAATTCAAAAACATCTCCGAATTGAGGAAGAGTCAAGGGCAAGAGATGGGATTGAGAATTCTCATGTTGGCACTTCTAAAGCCAATGCCTTGGAGAACAACAAAGTGACCAAAGTAAAAAAGAGAAAGTTTACTAGCAACAACAACAACAAATTAAAAAAGAAGCCCAAGAGAGAATGCTTTGTATGTGGAAAATTCGGCCACTTTGCGAAAGATTGCCGACATAAAAAACAAAGCAATTTTGGAGGCAAGGTTAATTCCATTGACAAGAATGAAATTATTGCTACTATAAGCGAAGTGAATTCTGTCAAAGAAAAAATTCCGGGATGGTGGTATGATACATGCGCCACCGTTCATGTTTGCTATGACAAGTCCCTATACAAGACCTATCAAGAGATTGATGATGGTCAACAAATTCAAATGGGAAATGAACATTGTTCAAAAGTCATAGACAAAGGGAATGTTGATCTTCAATTCACATCCGGAAAGGTTGTAACTCTTACAAATATCTTACATGTGCCGGATATGAATAGAAATCTTGTAAGTGGTGATTTGTTGGAAAAATCGGGCGTGAAATGTATTTTTGAGTCGGGAAAACTTGTATTGTCCCGAAATGGTTTCTTTGTTAGTAAAGGTTATTCCACTAATGGAATGGTCAAATTGTGTACTATTGACAATGCAATTAATAAAATAAATGCTTCTTACTTTGTGTGTTCTTTAGATTTATGGCATGATAGATTAGGACATGTTGGATATTCTATTTTGCATAGAATGATTAGAAATGGCATGCTATCTTCTGATTTTACAAAGAATGAAAAATGTGAAATTTGCACTAAGTCCAAAATGATTAAAAAACCTTTTCAAAGTATAGAAAGATCATCTAATATTCTTGATTTAGTTCATACCGACATTTGTGAACTTAATGGCATGTTAACTAGGGGTGGTAATAAATATTTTATCACTTTCATTGATGATTATTCTAGATTTTGTTATGTTTATCTAATGAAACATAAAAATGAGGCTTTTCATATGTTTAAATCATATAAAAGTAAAGTAGAAAATCAAAAGGATAAAAGGATTAAAATTATTAGAAGTTATAGAGGTAGTGAATACTTTTCTAAAGAATTTGATATCTTTTGTGAAGAACATGGTATTTTAAACCAATGTAGTGCACCTAGAACACCGGAATAAAATGGCTTGGCAGAAAGGAAAAATAGAACCTTAGTTGAGATGATAAATGCTATGCTAACAAGGTCTAAATTGCCTAATTACTTATGGGGTGAGGCATTACTTACCGCGTGTCATATACATAATAGAATTTCTTCTAAGGAACTTAAAGTTTCACCTTATGAATTGTGGAAAGATCGGAAGCCTAACATTGGGTATTTTAAAGTGTGGGGGTGTTTGGTTTATTATAAAAACACCAATCCTAGTAGGACAAAACTAGTACCAAGAGGGATCAAGAGTGCCTTTGTTGGATATGCTATAAATAGTAAAGCATATAGGCTACTTGATCTAATATCCAATGTGATTATAGAATCACGAGATGTGGAATTTTTTGAGAATTCATTAAGCGTTGATGATATTCCTCAAAATTCAATAGAAATTCAAAATGAATTTCCTGCTTCTAAATCACTAGAAACATCTACCCAAGATGTAATTGAGACTAGTGAACCGCGAGAAGCAAGAGATCTCGTAAAGAGAAGGTATTAGGACACGATGAGATTGATTCTCAAAGAATCTCCTTTTACTTGGTTGAAGCGAGTAAGGAAGATATAGTAAGAACAATTCCATATGTTTTTCAAATTGATAGTGATCCTAAAACCTATAAAGAAGCAATGACTTCTAGAGATAGCACATTTTGGAAGGATGCTATCAATGATGAAATGGATTCTATAACGTCCAACAATACTTGGAAGATTGTTGATTTACCGGCTGGATCAAAAGCCATTGGTTGCAAGTGGGTATTTTGAAGGAAATACAGTACCGATGGTTCAATCCAAACCTATAAAGCAAGATTAGTTGCTAAAGGTTTTCGACAAAAGGAAGGAATTGATTATTTTGACACTTATGCACCGGTGGCTAGGATCACTACTATTAGAATACTATTTGCACTATCGTCTATATTTGATTTACATGTTTATCAAATGGATGTGAAGACTGCATTTTTAAATGGAGAACTAGATGAAGAAGTTTACATGGAACAACCGGAAGGTTTTGTTCTTCCGGGTAATGAAAATAAAGTTTGTAAACTTATTAAATCGCTATATGGTTTAAAACAAGCTCCTAAAAATTGGCATGAGAAATTTGATAATGCAATTATATCTTTTGGTTTTTCACACAATGTGGTAGATAAATGTTTATATATCAAAAGTTGTGATAAACTTGTTATATTTGTGTGTTTGTATGAGGATGACATGTTGATTATAAGTAATCACATGAATGGCATAAAAGAAACGAAGAGGTTTCTATCGTCAACATTCAAAATGAAAGATCTTGGTCAAGTGGATACCATATTGGGTATAAAAGTGATCAAGAATGAGTTGGGGTATGCTTTAACCCAATCACATTATATAGAGAATGTGATTGAAAAGTTCAAACATTTGAACATTAAAGAGGCAAATACTCCATTTGATTCAAGTATTAAACTTGTAAAGAATGTTGAAAGGGCTATTGGACAACTCGAATATGCGAGTGCAATTGGGAGTCTAATGTATGCAATTCAATGCACAAGACCGGATATTGCATTTGCCGTGAGTAAACTTAGTAGGTTTACTAGCAATCCAAGTGTTGAACATTGGAAAACGATTGGAAGAGTTCTTGGTTATCTAAAGAGAACTAAAAACCTTGGACTTCAATATTCCAAGTTTCCAGCAATACTAGAAGGATATACCGATGCAAGTTGGATATCAAATGCTGGAGAGAATAAATCAACCTCGGGATGGTTGTTTACACTTGGAGGTGGTGCTATTTCTTGGAGATTAAAGAAACAAACAATTATAACACATTCCACTATGGAATCCGAGTTTGTTGCATTAGCCGAAACTGGAAAGGAAGCAGAATGGCTTAAGGATCTTCTTTATGAAGTTCCACTAGATACGAAGAATGAATCTTCAATATCTATACTATGTGATAGTCAAGCTACTCTAGCAAGGGCTTATAATGAAGTCTACAACGGAAAGTCAAGACATATGAGTCTTAGACATAATTACATAAGAAAATTAATAAAGGATGGAATAATATCACTTACCTATGTGAGGTCAAGTGAAAATTTGGCTAATCCCTTCACAAAACCACTTACCAAAGAGTTGGTAAGACAAACATCGAGTAGGATGGGGCTAAAACTCCTATTATAAATTTACCAATGGCGACAACCCTACCTGTCATTACGAAATGAGTAATTCCCGGGTTCAAAGGGTAATAAACAAGTCATTCGATAAGTGAATTGTTACAGCACTTAGAAAATTATTTTTTAAGGCCCTATCCTAAGGATATAAGTGTTGGGGTAACTGTTTGGAGGGCTAAACAAATCTTAAAGAAATTCAGTACTTAGTACAAGTGTCTTTAAAAGTTACCAAGACACTGTAAGAATTTCTCCTATATGAACTTAGAAGTGGTGCCGCTTCAAGGAAAGTTTTGGAGTTACTTTTTGAAAAGTTCATGAACTCGGATGGGCGCAAGGTCATTAACGCGCTAAAGTAAATTGTGTGGAACATATTGGGCAAGAATGTTCACGTGTGCGATCTCGCCGGTAATATCATAAGGGATAACTGGTTCAAAGGCAAGGCTACTTGGGATCTCGATATTACTGTGCAATATTAGCACTAATATAAGATTAAAATCGAAAGATACCTTATTTTATGCGTGACATCATTATGATTCTAAGTTGAGTTCATATATTTGAACAAGTGGGGGATTGTTATGAAAATGTTGTTCAAATATATAAATATATAGTTGAAATGGTGCAAGAACCGGTCTAAAATATAAGGAACCGGTCCAAGAAGTGAAAAATCGGACCAAATACAAACTGGACAGACCAAATGGTCCGGACCGGACCTGAAGGTCCGTCCAAAATGAAGAACCACGCGATCGCGTGGTTGGTGGTCCGGCGATCGCGTGGTTAAGTGATAATGGTCACTGCATATTTTATCAAGGCATCACGCGATCGTGCGAGCCTCTTATCGCGCGATCGCGTGGTATAAAAAATTTGACCGTTGGAGAATTTTTTCAGAATTTCTCATGCACTTTTTCAACTATTTTTGGCACTCTTTCGTGAAGAGTTGCATGAACAACGATTTGGGATGATAGAATTCTATAAATAGGTATAGTATTCATGATTTTGAACAACTTTTTGAATATAAAACTTTCAATAGTGATTATCATCCAAAGTCCTAAATTGTATACTTAGAATCTTCAAAATTTGCTCTTCTTGTTCCTATTCTCCAAGTTTATCAATTGTGCTATTTGATACTTGGTTTGAGGCTTGAAATCCGCTAAAGCAATTTGCTTGGAGGCCCTTTAGCATTCTTATTCCGAGAGGGCGCAAATTTCTCTTTTTGGACAGCATTCTTTGCGATTCAAGTCATTTTGCAATTTTTTGATTTCTTCTTGATTCTTTGTTTCAAGTTTTGTTTTAACTTCGTTATAGCATATTTTATTTGAGAAAGGAAATTTCTCAACACTCAGTGCCGTGGTTCTCCTCTTTCTGTAGATTTAGTAAAGGTTGTATTATGCCAAAGAAAAGGAAAGTCACGAAAATGGAAGTTTATACATTAAAAATTACAGTTTAGGTGGGATAATGGGGGTGGTGACGCCACAGGTTGTAGAAAAAACTAAAATTTATGGAGGAAGAAGAAGTTGCCTCTAGTTTTGAAGGGGATAAACTGAAATTTATGGTTCAGCCCACTCATTCAATAAACGTGGTAACTCGGGAAATGGAAAAAAAACCGTCAAATAAAACTGCTAATGTTCAAATACAAATTCTATCCATTCAATATTTTAGAATCTTTTACCAATTGAGATTCTGGTCAAAACCAGAATCTCAGTTGATTTTATATATATATATATATATATATATATATATATATATATAGATAATATTTGCAATTTGATAATCCATGTTTAAATAATGTAAAATTAACCTCCAAACTAAGCTATTGCAACGTTTTCATGAGCGTTGTAACGTTCCGAAAACGCTGCAAACGTTACAATTGCATAGGATTTTGCAACATTTTTTAAACGCTAAGAAAGGCTAAGGCTATGTTCTCTTTATTGTTTTGATGTCGTTTTCTATTTTTATTTTCGAAAACACTAAAAATGCGTGCTCTTTACCATTTTCGAAAACTCATTTTGGAAAAAAAAAAAAGCAAAACGCCCAAAACCTCGTTTTGGGCAGTTTTGTGTGTATTTCGACCAAAAATGTCCAAAACGCGGAAAATGCGTTTTGGAAATTTTTTTTTTTAAAAGAATTATTTTAATTTGGAACTAAACTTAATATAAAGTTTTTACTTTTTTATTTATTTATTATTTTTTTTTAGAATTATCCTAACTTGGAACTAAGCTCAAATAAAGATTTTTTTTTTTTTTTGGGAGAATTATCCTAACTTGAAACTAAGCTTAAATAAAGTTTTATTGAATTCAATATCAACATTACAAAAAAAAATTAAGTGAGAATTCTTGTTGTTATATTTCAAAAAATGCATTGATAAATGGACTCTGATGGTTTTGAAAGAACTTGCATTTTCTAGATTTTAATATAACTAGAGTTTTATCAAATCCCGAACCTGACCAAGCTGTATTAATATAGACTCTTAATGCTCACATTAGTGTGTTGCATATAACCATATTTTCAGTGTATTGTGAAAGAAAATTTGAGTTTGAGTCAGTAGTATTCTGTAAGCAAATTAATTAAAAATAGTTTAAGTAGTATTCTGCAAAGTTTCAAACAGAACGTGTTTTCCAGCTTTTCATTTTCAAAAACAGTTTTCAGAAATGACAAAATAAACGCGCTTTCAGCAAATTTGAAAACAAAAATGAAAACATGAAGCATAAAACATTTTCAAAAATAAAAATACAAAATAAAATACAAACAGAACGCTACCTAATCATTTGCAACGTTTGTATGATGTTGCAAAAACTTAATTTAAGCATTGCAAAAATTTTAACTTACCGCAACAGTCTTTAAACATTGCAAAAGGGGATAAATCTCAAATATTCACACCGAAGGAAACACTCAATTAAAAAATGTTGCGATAGACCCTTTTTAGCAACATTCAATTAGAAAATGTTACCTTTTGCTTGTTGCAAAAAGCTTTTTTTGTTATAGTGGAAATGAGTTGTATCCTGACTTGATCATCTAATCACCCTTGCAATCGCCCCATCGTCCAAGCATTCCAATAATCGCTCAATCGCTCTGATGACTTTCACATCGCCCTCTCGTCCATAATGGGCTATCATGTTTTGGGTCTTTATGCTGGGTCTCTGAATTGGGTATTTTTAGGTATCAACAATTACATCCCAATATGGCACAATTAATATCAATTATTAATCTTGTGCCATATTCATGCATACACAAAATAGAAATTTTGGCATTCTGATGATTTTTCTTCGTCCTAAGATTTGGACCTTCGATTTGGTGGCTATATCTGCATATGGCCATTCGCGTTCTGCCCCTTTGCCTTCTGCTCTTCTATAAAGCTGCATATTTGTTACACAATCACGGCTCTCATCTTCATTCAAAACCTAACATGGCATCATCATCTGATATTCAAATAATCGATTCTCTGTATTCAAAGATCAACTATTCCATTTTTTAACAGAAATTGATCGTCTAATCTCTTCTCGATTGCACTATTTGTATTGATATTTTCTTTGGTATGGGAGATATAGGAATTTTTTTTGGCCAATGATAGTCTTCTCAGTGCCTGGCTTGTTGAGAGTGCTTCTTTGGCCATTCAGTTCGCCAATAAATGTCTTCTCAGCGCCCTTTCCATTCATGATGTCCAGTAGGAGTTCTTGATGCGATGGAATAGCTTGCTAAGAGTGCTTCGTTGGTTGTTTTCCTTTTGGGAGTGCTCCCAAGGCTTGCCTTTGCAGTGATGCATTTAGGAAGGCGATTCAGGTAACTTGCTGGTGGCACTTCTAAGGTCGCTCACCCATCGTTGCAGCGATGGATTCACGAAAGCGATGAAGACCAATTTATTTTCACTTTGTAATAGCTATTAGGGGAACAATAATAGCCTGCCTCTAAACCACGGCTTGTAGGGCTTTTGTATTTGTATTTCTTGATTTGTAAAAATTTTGACAATGAAAGATCTTATTAGAACATATTTTTCTCCTTTTATGTGAACAGAATCACACAACTTTCTTTATTTGCTTCAATGATGTTATGATGTGCACACAGTACCTTAATTTATTTAGGCGTAGTACTTGCTTATATTTGTTCAGTGTCCCATATGGAAGGAACATATTTCTTCAAATACTTTCCATTAATAAACCTTACGTACCTTGTGCCATCCAAATCTTCCAAATGGTAGGCTCCATTAGGCAACACATTTTTAACCCTATATGGACCTTCCTAATTGTACGACCACTTCCCATACTTTAGGTCTTTGCTATCCGAAGGGAGCATTGTTTTCCAAACCAAATCTCCCATACTAAAGAACTTGGCTATAACCTTTTTATTATAGTACATACTTAGCCATTCCACTTTTGGGCTTGCAATCTATCCAGGACGTCCAACTTTAATTCGTCCACCTCTAATAGACTTTCTACTAACAATTTTGCATGTTCGTCATCGGTTAAATCATTTTGTTAACACACTCTAATCAATTGTACATAGGGATGTCAATGAGTCGAGCTAAGTCGGCTCGCAAGCCGAAGATCAAGGCTCGAGCTTTTAGGGGTCGAGCTTTTTCTGGCTCGAGCTAAGGCGAGCCAAAGCCCGTCCTCAAAAATGAGGCTCGACTCGAGTTTTTCCGAGCCAAGCCAAGTCTCGATCTTTTAAATTTTATTTTATTTTTATAATAAAATCCATAAATTTTTTATTGAAAATGTATATATGCAACAAGCCATGCCAAGCTTGTGATCGAATTTCAATGCTTGAGCTTCTTGGACGGGCTTATTTTTGCTCGAGCCGAGCCGAGCCAAAGCTTGTTCTTAAAAAAAAGCTCGGCTTGAGCTTTAGCTCGAAGTCTAGAGTCGCGAGCCTAGCTAAGCCCAGCTTTTTCTGAGCCGAGCCGAGCCTGAGTGGCTCGAGCCTACAAGCCATTTTGCCAACCCTAATTGTACATTAATCTCTATAGGCAATATTGCCTCTTGTCCATAAGTAAGTTGGAATGGAGTTACTTGGGCACTTGATCACGGTGACGTCCTATAAGCCCATAAAGCTTTACTTAAATACTCATGCCAATTCCTGACATTTTCATCTATCATCTTCCTCATGATATTTTTTAGAATCTTATTAGAAGATTTTGTCTGCCCATTAGATTGAGCAAAATAAGGCATGAGATTTACCAATTTAATTCTAAATTCGCTCAAAAATTCCTTCACTTGATCTCCATTTAGAGAAGTTCTGTGATCCATCATCAGAGTTTGAGGTATTCTAGATCAATAGATAATATGATCACGAATGAACTTGACGATAATCTTTTAGAGAGATTTCTTTTAAAGGTATAACTTCTACCCACTTAGTATAACATTTAGAAGTTTTTGATCCATCAAAGTATAAAACCCAAGGTTTTAATTCAAATGAATGAACTTCCAATTAAATTCTTTTAGGCATGTCAAGGTATGGATGATCAGCCAAAAAGTTTGTCAATGCTTGATTTTTAACTACCTTTTGGGGGTATGTATTGTATTTTGAATTCTAACAGTGCTAAAGTCCAAATGCCTATCCTTTGGTGTAAAATAAGGTGAGAGAACATATATTTAACTAAATTTACTTTAGAAATTAAGTAAACAGTCAAAGGGCGTAAATAAGCCCATAGTCTTATACATGTGAAGTATAAAGCAAGACGAAGTTTTTCAACGATAGAGTAATTACATTCACATTTCGTTAATTGTCTACTTAAATAATAAATTGTCCTCTCTTCACCAAATTAGTTTTCTTGTGCGACCATTCCAACTATGGATTCTTGTTTAGTCGATACGAACACTTTCATTGGTCGTCCTTGGATAGGCAAGACTATCATAGGTGGTCTTGACAAATACGCCTTCAGGTTATCAAAAGTCTTTTGATGTTCTTCCTTCCAAACGAACTTACCTTGATTTTTCAACTTTAATAGAGGCTAAAAAGCTTTCGTTCGCCTTCCACAATTGGAGATAAAATGCCTCAAAAAAAAGTTTACTTGGCCTTGAAATATTTGCAATTCTTTTTTGTTACCGGGTGGTTTGGCCTCTAAAATGGCTTTTGCTTTATTTTTATCGAGTTCAATTCCTCGTTTGTGCACTAAAAAACCAAGAAAATTCCCTGCATGAACACCAAATGCACATTTCAAAGGATTCAACTTTAGTTTGTACTGTCTCATTCGCTCAAATGAACGTTTTAATTGTTAAAAATGGTCTTCTTCTTTAAGTGATTTGACCACTATATCATCAACATAGACTTCAATAAACTCGCCTATCATGTCATGAAAAATTAAATTCATCGTGCTTTGATAGGTGGCCCCTACATTTTTCAGGTCGAACGGCATAACTACCCATTCAAAGCATCCTAAAGCCCTAGGACACCTAAAGGTAGTTTTATGTACATCCTCTTCAGCTATGTAAATTTCGTTTTACCTGAATACCCATCCATAAAAGAATACATTACTTGCCAGATAGTTAGATCTACTAAAGAATCTACCTAGGCATTGGGTATTCATCTTTGGGCATTGCTAAATTTAAATTCCTAGAGTCTATGCACACCCTGATACTACCATTCTTTTTCAAAACAGGCACAATATTAGATAACCACTCAACATATCTGGCTGTTCTAATAAATCCTGCCTTTAACAACCACTCTATTTCTTTCTTTACTTCAGGCAATACATAAGGGGGAAAATGCCTAGGAGGTTGTTTATGAGGCTTGAAATTCGGTTTAGTTGGTAATCTACCAAGCTTTTATCTAAACCAGGCATGTGTTCATATTCCCAAGCAAAACAATCCTTGTACTCCTTTAATAAAACAATTAACTTGTCACTTACCTCTTGGATGATAAATGTTGGGCGATCTTTCCCTTCGTTACTGATATTCACCTTTGGCAAAGGATCTTGTGCTTGAGCAAGTATGGGTTTCATAATCCCCATCACTTCATTATCTAGGTTTCTTGTAGCCATTTCCTCCTCTAGGAAATCTACCTTGTTGATTTCTCGGCCAATGTTTTGCTCCAACTTGAACACTGCTAACTTGTTCTTCAGCATTCTCAATGATGCTTATTCTTTAGTCTTTATTTTACATTCCTTATTGAAAGCCATAAGTTTGGCTTTAAAGGCCTGAATATCGGCCAGATTTTTCTGCTGCTGACTGTTCATCAGAGTTGTTTGATCGACCTCTTACCAATCACTGGTTCTTGGAAGGCCCTACGTTTGGTCTCATTTGATTGAACATTTGTGCATCTACCGAAAATGATTCTTTGCTCTGTACTATGATCTAAGTTTCTTCTCCATCTTGGACCATTCTAACAGGTCCATAGTTCCCTTCGTATATAAACATTTCCATGGAATTTGCTTCTACGATGAAAGGCTTGTGATCCGCTTGCACGACCTCCGCTTGCACGACCTCCGCTTTCCCTTTATCATTCCAGAAAACCAGGCACTGGCGGAGCGATGAAGGTATGCAATGACTCCCATGTATCCAATATCTCCCTAATAACACATTATAACTGGTAGGACCATCTATTACAAAGAAAATTGTGGTCTTAGTAGTTGTTCCCACAGTTATTTCTAACAGCATTACTCCTTTAGCTGAAGTTGCACCCCTATTGAAGCTAGTAAGAATAACTTCTGTTGGAATCATATCGCTCTCTGTTTTCGCAAATTTCCTTATCATTCTGGATGAGATGGTATTTATGGTTGCCCCATTGCAGATGAGTACTTTCGACATAGGTATTCCATTGACTAATGCTTTCCACATACAACGAAATTAGATGTTTAGTCAACTTTACAAACGGCTTCCTAAAAATGATATTTTTAGCTGTATCATCTCTATATCCTGCTTGTCTTCCATTAAATCAACCCTTCTCGTCAAATTAATCTGCAGTGTTTCATTTGGAATCTCTACACCTTATTATTTCTTTTCACTTTCCTCTCGCAGTTCTTCATCTGTGAACTGACCTGTAGGAGGAGGTAGTATCCTTGGAGGTGATCCATAATTATTAGAGTGTGGTACTCTCACTTTCCTTTTGGGTGTTCCATATAGCATGTAAAAGTCGAAAGACCATCTAGACAGTTCGCCTAATAAATCTACTTCAAGGACACCTTCTTGATATAGTTGCTTTAGTAGTTTATTGCGCGACACTCCCCTTTTTTCCTTCTGCTTCTAGATCAATCTCCTCTTCAATGTCTGTCATGCCATCATCCTCCTCTTTGATAAGTGTATTTTATACACTTATTTGTACATCTAAATTAGAATAAATTATTATCGTTTTAGAATATATGCTACTTAATTTGTGTTTATTTGTTTACTTTGCAGAAAATATCCCAAAAGATGAAGAATGAAGTAATTGATGAGAAAAATGCATAATTGGATGCTAATTGGAGCTAAAATGAGCAATTGATAAGTTTGTGATGTCAACCGGAAAGATGCAATGTGCCGAAGTAAAGGAATAAGAAGTTGGAGGATCCAGTTGAAGGAATTGAGAGTTGAAACGAGCGAATTGAGAATATTCCAAAGTATGGGGACTATATTGTTGTAATTGGAAGTTGAAGAACTGAAGAGTAAATTAAACATGAGGGACCAACTTGCAAATATCCAATGATTGATTTGGATAATAAGAAGATACTTTGAGGATTTTTAGGAGTCAATTGGATGCAAGTAGAATTCAAAAAGGAATGGAATATGATAAGAATATTACCATAAAATTGATTCCAATCCTAGAAGATTCTGGACAGAATTCTAGTCGGACTTTGAGACCAAAATATGGGGCAGTAAACGTTCGAATTAGGAAAATACTATTTCAAAAAGAATTGTATCCCTTTAAGTTATCTTTCTAACGCAATTTTAATCATCTTAATCGGATAAGGAAAAAGAAAGATATGGTCGAAATACTTAATGCTGTGCAGATACCAAAAAAGACTCAAGCGCGGATTTGATGAATTTCTTTCCTTTTTCAACTTGATCTCTTCACCAACTATAAATAAAACCTCTTTGCACGAAAATCAGAACTTTGCCTCTCCATAGAACGAGCCACAATAGAGAATTCAACATCAAATTCTTGGAGAATCAAGCATTGCAAAGGCGCGTGAATTGAAGATAATTGAAGAATCAAAACTTGGTGCAAGATTTCCATTCTTTATATTATCTTTAATGAACGTTAATTTTTATTGTTTTTGTTATTTATTGATGATGTGTAACTAAATTCTATGTTGGGATGAACGATTTAGCCTAGTCATATTATTTTAATTCCAAATTCCGTTGTTTTAATGTTTTGTTGCATGTATTGATTTATTATTGTTCTTAATGCTTGAATTGCTTGATCACCAATTCATGATTTATTGAGTTATTTCCATAATCCGAGAGGTGATTTAATAATTTAGAACGTGGTAATAAATCAAGTAATTGAACAAGAGATAGAGATATACTCGTGTTATTATTGCGGTTGTATGTGAATTCTTGTGTGTTATGCATCTAGATAAGGAATATTTGGACCCTCTGTAGAGATACATGGTTGACTTATTTAGGTAGAATTGATTTAAACTCGAGAGATGAATTTCAATTTAAATTAGTGAATTCGACCGAATGCATAATTAGAAAATAAAACTGGAATTGGAGTTAATATAATTGGCTAGGTGAAATCGGGATTCCCAACTACTTTACAATCGTATTTAAAAACAAAAGCAATTTCGCAATTTTATTTCTTTAGTTTAATTCTTTAGTTGTAGTTAACAATCTCAAACAAATTCGCCCGTTCAAATAGAGTTAGGAACTAACACATTTCGGTACTTAATAGCAGTCCTCGTGGGAACGATAATCCGGACTCCAAGGTCCACTATATTACTTCTCACGACCCGTGCACTCTTCATAACATAACTCTTGGGATGTTTGCCCTTCTTCACATACTAACATACATGCTTCTTCCTCATCATCTTCTCTCTCTTCTTCATCATCCTCCTTTTAAATTCATTGGCCAATAAGTAGTTATTAGCCATGACTGGTGGTAGAGTACCGAATTGAATGACAAGGGGTCACCATGGATCCTCCTCATCCTCATCATGTTTGCTGTATTCGAATTTTGACTTTCCAGAAGAACTTTCTGGTGCTTTCTCCATTGATTCCCATGTACTAACTTCCTTACTATCATAGAGGATAGTCTTATTAGTCACCTTGAGTAATTTAGGTGCTTTAATATGTGATGATCCATGTTGTTGCCTCATCATCCTCCCATAGTTTCTCTGGAAGTATCTTTGTTGTGTCCTGATCATCTCATTGAAAAGCACAATCCTTTCTACATTATGCTGAAATGAATGCCACACATTTGGCTGACGAGGTTGTAGTCTGAACGTCCTCCCACTGTTCGTCGTCCTCAACTACCTTTCAAACGGCGATTTTCTGTAGATTGGCATACTTTGTCCCCGTCGGGCTGGAAACTGGGAACAACATTAGGATAACTATAATGTCCTCACGTCCCTATTTTTTCCATGGGATCGCTCACTTCCCCCTTGCATCTAGCACACAAGATACCTTCATCTTTCTAGGTTCCTTTTCTTTGAGTCGTTCAAAGACACTAGGATGTCACTTATATCTTCCTTTCCATCATTTATGACTAACTTGAATTTTGGCAACTTAATTTCGAAGCCAGTCGTCATCATGTTCACCCCCATTTGGCTGTGGGAAACGATTTTCATCCAATGCCATCTTTTTGGCTCTAATAGTAATTCGTCTAGATTCAACAGCATCCTGCAACACATGTTGGAAAACCAAGCAATTGTTAGTCATATGAGATAATGCATTGTGCCATTTACAATAATTTTACCCTTGATTTGCTCAGGGTTTGGCAATTTATGCTTATCGCTCAACATTATTTGGTTATCCTTATATAATTTGTCAAATATAAGGTTAGCCTTAGTCACTTCAAATGAAAACATCCCAGCCTTTTTTTATCCCCTATGGGCTCATTTTTTACCGTTGCGTTCGATTCAGCCGCTAAAGGGAAAGTATACACATCTCCCTTAACTAGTTCGGCTAAACACACTTCAGTTTAGTCAAAATATTCATCATCAACCATGTGGACGTCAAAATTCAGGTCTCTATAGTAAGTGTTAACTTATTTAAGTTGGCATTTTCTATTTTCCTACAAGTTTGTAATTTAAGTAAATTTAATTTATTTACTAAATACGTGTATTTAATAATTTATTAAGTTTAATAAAATTACTTAATTATTTCTTGGAAGTAGTATTGATTTTATCTCCTATATGTTTGTGATAATCATTTAATATTGGAGATAATGTTTGTCACTTATCTTTTATAATAAGAATCAAGAAATATTGTGATAATATTTTACTTGGCCTAGAATTTGATCACTTATCATGTTTGATAAGGATTCAAGATTTAAGAATATTTTGATTGGCCGAGTTTCTTGATGGCCGAAGATCATGATCCTATTCTTGGTGTCCAAGTTTATCAATTATGATAAGATTTGTAAACAACCTTGATTATCTTACCTTATCTTCACTTATGGTAAGATTTGCAAACAACCTTGATGATCTTACCTTATCGTCATTTATGGTAAGATTCTGTCATTTATAGTTATCTTACCTTATCTCTGATTATTCTTAATTTAATTGCAGGTATAGAGATCTTGTGCAATGAGGATTCTTGATGGACAAGTAATCCGAGTGCATTTAAATAAGAGAAACAGGGACGTTTTTCTCTTAAGTCATTGAAGCAAAAAATTGAGATTGTGCTGAATACATATACGGGTTCTTCAAATTTGTGACTTCAGAAGTCATTGAAGCCAAAAATTGAGATTGTGCTGAATACATGTACGGCTTCTTCAAATTTGTGACTTCAGGAGTCATTGAAGCCAATATTTTCGTGTGGTGATAATTAAACATGGCTTCTTCAACATCTTGACTTCATTTCTCCGGGAGGAGATTTTCAATCACTAGGAGAAGAAAAAACTTTTATCCAGAAGATTAAACGGGAGGTTTGGATCAAGATCGAACGGGAGTTCGTGTTGCTGAAGATCTTTACAGTATCAAAGAAAGCGACTGAAGAGTGGTGGGATGGAAGATCATACTACAGGCCATAGAAGGATCAGGGAGTGATTTATTTCTTGGGTGTTTGATAGGTTTATGCGTAGATTTATCCTGTAACTTAGATTGATCCGTATAAAAAACATTTCTTAAAATAGTGATTATTTTTTTCCGCAGGGTGCGGGCACGTGGGTTTTCCCTATTAGGATTTTTCCCACTTTAAGCTCAAATATCGTGTTCTTGTCTCTTTACACTTCTGCATCATTTATACTGTCTGTTTACATTTTATAATCCAGACGAATCTGTGTCAGCAAGATTCATCTAGTCTTGTGCTAAAACAAAACTTCACGTTTCACTGACAATTCGTAACTGTCTAGAAAAATCAGTGACATTCTGTTTGTTTAAACACAAAATTTAGACAACCTTAAATTTTCAATTGGTATCAGAGACAAGTTCACTTCTAGAAAGTGAGATCCGGTTGTCTAAAATGGAATATTCTGCATCTCTTAGGCCATCTTTGTTGACTGATTATAATTATGCATATTGAAAAATTCGTATGGAAATTTTTATTTAGTCTATTGACGAACGTTGTTGGACATCTGTCCTTCATGGTTACACAGCACCCACTATCACTGTTGGAGGTGTTGTCACAGCTGTATCTAGAAGTGCTTATCCTGCTGATGAATTAGCTAAAGCAAATTGGAATTCAAAAGCACTTAACTCTATTGTTTCTTTGGTTTATCCAGGTCAATTCAGGTTGATTTTGTCCTTAAGAACCGCCAAGGAAGCATTGGATGCTTTGAGGGTAGCAAATGAAGGAACCAATGCTGTCAAAACCTCCAAGCTACAAATGATCACTCTTGAGTTTGAAGAACTATCTATGGATGAGCAAGAAGACTTCAAAAGTTTATACGCCAGATTGAGTGATCTCACAAACTAAGCTGAAGCCCTTGGTAAAACATACTCCAATGAACAAATTGTACAAAAGATTTTCAGATCTTTACCAGATAGATTTCATGCAAAAGTAACAACCATTGAAGAAAGAAAGGATCTTTCAACCATGCGAGTTGAGGAACTTATAGGCTCATTAATGACCTATGATTTAAATCTGGCCTGAAAAAAGAAAGATAAGAAACCAAGAATTGCGTTCAAACCAAGCAACAAAGAGCCAGACAAATCTGGAGTGACAGGTGAGGATGAAAGCTTCGCACTTCTCACCGGCAATTCAAGAAATTCCTCAAACGCAAACAGAAAGAAAGATCTTCCAACCTTCAAGGCCAGAATCAAAATTGTAACGCCCCAAATTTTTAAAAGAGTTGAAGGTTCGAAGCGTTACCAAAATCATAATTTTTATTTATTTGTTCTAAATAATGCGGAACATAACATGATTTTATAAACAATGATTTTTGGAAAAATAAATATTTGTCTTTGTAAATTTAAAGAGAACATCAATAATTAAACACACTATAAAGAAACAACATCACATAACATTCAAATAACATAATTTACCATTGACTTAAAGAAATATAACATAAATAAGGCACAAAGGCCAGTAGCTAAATAATATTCCAAAAACAAAAACAGAAAATACTTAAATGTTGTTGACATAAATAAAGATAAATATAGAAATTTATATTTGATCTTTTTACTTGGCATCCCATAGGCACCCACTCTTCCAATCTTCCACGCATCCAACACGAACCATATTAATCTGAAATTGTTAAAGTAAGAGTGAGTATAAAAATACCCAGTAAGATACGTGCCAATTCTAATCCGTCATAATATATATATAAAGCACATTCATACCAAATGATTTTCCTCGTTTAGAGCAGCTGACCGCGATAACAACTACCTCAAGGAATTACTTAAGAATCCCCACATCGATCCCGAAGGATTTAACATAGGATAGACCCAAAGGTATTAAGGCATTAAAAGTAACATTATATAAACATCATGAAGAATTTAGAATTATACCACTTGCACGTAATGTATCTTACCTCATTGTTGATCAAATGAATTTATGCAAATAAATCAATTTCCGAATTTTTCTAGTAAATTTCTCTCTCTGCCTGTTGACGTAAATTTGTGTATAGAAAAATATACTCTCTGTTCATGGTCTGTGTGTATATATAATGGGGAAGAGAGAGTATTTTTTGGTTTAGGATTTACATGGTATGGAATTCTGTTTCAATCACCTAATGACACGACACTAGAATTTTTTGGAATTAAGTCTAACTCTTCAAATATAAAGTCAAACAAACATATGGCAGAAGATGGGTGGATGATTTCACAATTTGATGCAAATCAATCTCACGTGGAATGAAGATAAGGGAAATAAGAATGCACTTCTTATCAAATTCTATTTAGCTTTGTATTCCTTCAATCGAAACATAACCTAGTAGAGTTTTAACCAAAACGACTTCTTCTTTAGTCGAAGACCCCTAATTAATCACAATCTGTAAAATGAGTATAATATTAATATAGTAATTATCTCTCTATAAATAATTAATTATCTAACCAAAATAAAAATTTATCGTCAAAACTTATTTATCTTTTTAGTCCCTCAACCTCTAAAATAAAAATATTTAAGGCATCTAGGTAAAATCCGTATTGCTGATTAATAATAAACCATAAAATTTTGGGTTGTTACAATCTCCTCTCCTAAAAATAATTTCGTCCTCGAAATTCTCAAAAAAATCGAAATGACAAAAATTTACCTTTTATGGGGTCGAATCCTCAGTCGTCGGATCCTGGATTAAAGCAAAAACTCTGGCATTCACTTTCTTGTTCTGATCGTAGTCCTTTTTAGGTGGGTATGATGGGCAATCTGGAGCTAGATGACCTCCTTTGCGACATCGAAAGCAAACATTCTTTCCAAGCAAGCACTCACCCTTGTGGTTTTTACTGCATTTAGGGTATGGAGGAATGTTATTATTTGACTTGTTTGATCCTGGTCATGATCCTGTGTTCCCTTTCTTATTTTGTCCATCTCCTTCATCTTTTTCAGGCTCATTCCGTTTTCTCTTTCCAGAAGACTCGGTATTTTGATGAGCAATTTGATCAATCTCAAATCTATTTGAGATTGCTTGTGCAGTTTGCAAAACTCGGCTATATGAGGTAAATTGGTGTGATGCCATTATTCCACCAATCTCGGGACGAAGTCCCAGTTCGAACCTCCTTGCTTTCTTTGCCTCAGTATCCACTAGATGTGGTGCATTCTGAGGAGGAGCTGGTGCTTGTTGTTCAAATCCCTGAACATAGCTGATTGATCTTGTTGTCTCCTCATTTCCTTATTAATCAAAATTAAATTTTGTTTTAGAATTAATAGGCAATGCAACTCAATATCTTTAAAAAATGCAATCTCATAAATGATACATGGAATGATGGAGACACAGATGAATCTGAATCAGATTCAGATAAAAGAAATTCTGAACAACATGTAATTACCGTTACTGATTTACATTTATCTGGTACTAAATCTGGAAATTCATCTCATGTAGGTATCGACTCAGATGAATCTGGATCATACGCTGAAAATTTGAAGAAGGAACTTCAAAAGGAAGAAAAGAGGATACAACTGTTGCAAGCTGCGGCTGAACACAACAGGGAAAGTAATCCAAATGTATCTGCATTCCCAGATGACAAAAATGATGAGCTTGATGGAATTCTGAATCATGGGAGACCTTCTAGCATAAAAAGTGGACTTGGATATGAAGGTAAAGGTAAAACTTATGAAAATAAAATGCTCTTTGCGGAAGAAACAAGATACGGGAAGAAGGAGCCAAGCAGAAACTACTCAAATGCATCTACCTCCTACCATCATCAATTCAATGTTGCTGGAACACAAAACTTATATCTAACCAGGAACCATATAGGTAGACAATTTTAACCAAATCTGTACAAGCAAGATGCATCTGTCCATCAGGCTAGCAGAAAATCTCAACATCGTCAGGGTCGGCAGGATACATCTGTCTTCAGGTACTCTGTAATTTTTGTACTAAATCTGGTCATGATGTATTTAGGTGTCATGAGTACTTGAAATTAATCAACTCACACAAAAGAAGACTTGTTTCTAGGTAAGAAAAGAAAATTAGAACTAACGCTTGTGTAGTTCAATTATCTTTCACTACTCTAATTCCTAACACTTGGTATTTTGATAATGGATGTTCTAGACACATGACAGGTGATCTCTCTTTGTTGTCACACTTTGAAAAAGGTGAGACAAGTGTTGTTACCTTTAGTGATGGCCAAAAGGGTAAGATAGATGGATCTGGTATCATCAATATCAAAGGATTGCCTACATTAACAAATGTTTTGTATGTTATTGGGCTTAAAGCAAACTTGATTAGTGTAGGTCAATTATGTTATGATAACCTGCTTGTCCAATTTTCTAAAGATTATTGCAAGGTATTGAGGTGTGACAGGAACTTAAATCCATTGGAAAATATCCTGTTTAAGGGAATTAGATCCAAGGATAAATGCTATACACTTGAAAGTCACATAACTTGCAATTATGTAGGGGAAAAAATCAAGGAGTTATGGCACAACCAGTCAAGACATCTAAACTACCATGATCCCATAAAGATGGCTAAACTACAAGCCGTGAGAGGCCTACCTAACATCAAGAACATTCCAGATGGAATCTGTACTGATTTTCAAAAGGGTAAGCAAATCAAGCATCAACACAGGCCAGGTATATCTCTCAACACCTCTCGTATTCTTGAACTTACTCACATGGATCTGATGGGTTCTATTCAAAAGGAAAGTATTGGTAGTAAGAGATACATCTACGTATGTGGTGAAGATTTCTCCAGATATACTAGGGTTATGTTTATTCTTGATAAATCTGAAGCCTTCGAAAAAATTTCTAATCTTGTTCAAAAATTAAGTAATAAAAAGGATGACAAACAGGAAGTAGAGGCTAATCAGTTGGAGATTCAACCAAAATAGCAAGCTAAAACTGGAGAGAAACCACACCTAGCAAAAAGTCAGAATGATATTGAAGAATACGACCAGGATGAATCCGGGCATACAGACACATCTGTATATGCAGACATATCTGACTACCCAGATATACCTAATATCGCATAACCAGAAGTATCGAAAAAACCACCTGTTAGGATTCAAAAGGCACATCCACTTGACAACATTCTCACTGATCTGTCTAAAAGGAATGTAACCAAAAGAAAATTTGCCACTGATAAGGGAAACATCTGTCATATGTCATAGATTGAACCAAAAAATGTCAAGGAAGCTTTGACGGATGATAATTGGGTACAGGCTATGCAGGAGGAAATAAACCAATTTGAAAGAAACAGCGTCTGGGAACTTGTACCACGTCCTAAAGAAGGAAATTTAATTGGAACCAAATGGATCTTCAAGAACAAATCAGATGAACAAGGAAATGTTGTTAGAAATAAAGCCACACTTGTTGCTCAAGGCTATACCCAGATTGAAGGGATAGACTTTGAAGAAACATTTGCTCCGGTAGCCAGACTGGAATCCATCAGACTGTTGGTAGCTATGTCCTGTTACATCAATTTCATACTATACCAGATGGATGTCAAAAGTGCTTTCCTAAATGGTGTACTCAATGAGGAAGCTTATGTGGAGCAGCTCCAAGGATTCACGGATCCATCTCACCCAAACTATGTCTTTAGACTCAAAAAGGCTTTGTATGGGTTGAAACAAGCCCCCAGAGCTTGGTATGAAAGGCTCACATCATTCTTGCTAAGTAAAGGATACAAAAGGGAGGAACTAATAAAACACTTTTCACATCTTGGACTAACTCTAGCTCAAATATATGTTGATGACATTGTATTTGGGTCTACCTCAAAGTCCAAAATTGATTAATTTATAAATACAATGAAAAGAGAATTTGAAATGAGTATGGTCGGTGAACTAACATTTTTTCTTGGCTTGCAGGTACAGCAGGATGAATCTAGCATATTCATATCTCAAGCAAAGTATGCTAAAAATCTGGTGAAGAAATTTGGACTTGAAGATGCAAAGGCTATGAGAACTCTCATGGCAAATACATTGAAACTTTCAAAGGATGATAGGTGATGTGATCCAGACCACGGATACAAGCCCGCACAAGGACCCGCTGAAGATCAAAGGAGGACCGATGACTCGATCGCAAACAAAGAGGGCCAAGGAAGCAATGGACAAGTTAGTTCAAGAAACAATGGCCAAAACAATGTTCGTGTCATCGAAAGAAACAAGTTTTATGTTGGGGCCGAGCCAAAACGAAGAATGGATCAACCTCATTCAAGCCGACGGAGAAAATTGCAATTTTTCAAAATTCACGGCCGTAACATATGGGAGCTCACGGCCGTAATCAACTTACTGCTTAAAAATTGAACTTTCGAAGAATTGGGCTTACGGCCGTAACTAATATTTGTCACGGCCGTAACGAGGCCTCGGGTTAAGAAACGAGAATTTCAAAATAAGGTTTACGGCCGTAAAAATACTCTCACGGCCGTAATGAAGAAACAGAAAGGGGCTTACGGCCGTAAATGGAAATGGTCACGGCCGTAAACACCTATACGCGTGAATTAGGTTTATTTTTATTTCCTTATTTTTAGGTAATTGTTTCCTTATTTAATTGCAACTCTTTAACCTAGTTTTGACCCTATATATAGGGATGTAATTTTCATTATACAAACACAACTTGAGATATTAATTGAGAGGCAAATTGCTTTCACATTCTTATTCTTCATTGAATAAAATCCGAACTTGCGAGTTAATTCTTGTTTGTTCAAATCTTGGGTGAGATTTATCTTCATTGTGATCAAGAGGTCAACATATCAATTGATTGTGTTGGTTGCTTGGTTCAATTAATTTGAATCAATCTCTAAATCGTGATTCTTTGGCGTTCTTGGGTTGGTTTGCATCATCTGGTATCAGAGCTTAGGCTCTAAAAATCAAGGTTATATCTTTTGTTTTCTTGAGTCGTTCTTTAATCTTGTTCTTCGTGTTCTTCCAGTTTTCGAGTCTTTAATCCAGAAAATTGTCCCAAAAAAAAAAAAAAAAAAAAAAAAAAAATCAAAAGTCGTTATTTCTTTCGTTTGGTATCCAAATTAAATTCCGTTTGTTTCGTTTTTCTCGTAGTTGAATTTTCGAGAAATTAAAAAAAAAAAAAAAAAACGAAAATTCTCAGTCCAATTAAAAATAGTTGATATTTGATTTCAAGAAATACTTTCTTGAAACAATCTTTAGTTTACATAAAAAGTGTCAAGTCCCTTATAGAGTCAAATTCAATTCTCTAAAGGTCTTCTTTGAGTTTTCCAACAAATTCATTACTTCTCACTCATATTCGATTTGAAGCAATCGGGTTTAAACTTGTTTGAGATCGGATTCGTTCTTTGAAGCAATTGGGGTGAAAGCCATTGAGTGGAAAAAGGCAGAGAGGTGAGATCAATAGAGGGAAAAAGCCAAATTTGAGTGATACACGAGCGAAATACACGTGAGGCATATAATATTTAGTTTTAGGATGTCTGAGCAATCTTCTACTACAAAAAACAACGATCGAGCCAACATGACTGAAGAGATGGTACAACGGTTTGAGCGGTTGTTCGGGGATGTGATAGGTAGGTTAGAAAGACTTGAGCAACCTCGGGAAGTGCCTAATGCCCGAAGGCAAGGTGGGCGAGGTCGTAGAGTAGAGGGGGTTGATGAGAATGAAGAAGGTAGTGATTTTGACGATGGGGCAATTGTTGATAGAGTAGTTAGGCATGGAAGAAGAGATAGAGATCTTGGTGGCGATAGAATGGATGGTAGTATGAGCAACATCAAAATGACAATTCCGTCATTCAAAGGAAGGAGTGATCTGGAGGCATACCTAGAATGGGAAAAGAAGATGGAATTAATTTTCAATTGCTACACTTATTCGGAAGAAAAAAAGGTTAAGGTAGCTGTACTTGAATTCTCCGATTACGCTATTACTTGGTGGGATCAATTGGTGACTTCTAGGAGGAGGAATCGCGAGAGGCCCGTTAGTACTTGGGATGAATTAAAAGCTATCATGAGAAAGAGGTTCGTTCCTAGTCATTACCATCGGGAGCTTCATCAAAAATTACAAAGTCTATACCAAGGATCAAAGAGTGTGGAGGACTATCATAAGGAGATGGAGATGTTGATGATTAGAGCTAATGTAGAAGAGGATAGGGAGGCTACGATGGCTCGATTTTTGAATGGGTTGAATAGGGATATAGCTAATGTGGTTGAACTACAACATTATTTGGAGATGGAGGATATGTTGCACATGGCTATAAAGGTGGAGAAGCAACTAAAGAAAAAGGGGACAGCAAGGTATCAATCGGGTTCTAATTCTTCTTGGAAGCCGAAGTGGGAAGGTAAAGGAGATGGGACTGTGTCTAAAGGAAAGTTTGAAGCACCAAAGGGGAAGTTTGAGGCACCAAAAGGGAAGGAAGAACAAGCTAATAAATTCGTGCCTAAAGGGGAGCCTCAACCATCTAGGAGTAGAGACATTCAATGCTTCAAATGTTTGGGGAGAGGACATGTGGCCTCTCAATGTCCTAATAGGCGAGTGGTACTTTTGCGAAAGGATGGAACCATGGAGAGTGATAGTGAAGAACAGGATTATAGCGATATGTCGGCATTGGAGGAAGTATGTGATGACGAGGATGTGTTATCCGGGGAGCATGGCGAATTATTAGTGGCAAGGCGAGCTCTTAGTGCCCAAATCCACACGGATGATTTGGAACAACAACGGGAGAACATATTCCATACTCGATGTCGCATTAATAACAAGGTATGTAGTATGATTATTGATGGTGGTAGTTGCACTAACGTCGCTAGTACTATACTTGTTGAAAAATTAGGATTACCTTTGTTAAAACATCCTAAACCTTATAGGCTTCAATGGTTAAATGATAGTGGAGAAATTAAGGTGAATAGGAGGGTGTTGGTGAGTTTTTCTATTGGAAGCTATGTGGATGATGTTATGTGTGATGTGGTTCCTATGCATGCCGGGCACATTTTGTTGGGTAGACCTTGGCAATACGATAGGAAGGTAACGCATGATGGGTATAAAAATAGGTATAGCTTTACCAAAGGGGGGAAAACCATTACACTTGCACCATTAACACCATCACAAGTGTATGAGGATCAAATAAAATTGAAAACTGATGAAGAAAGAAGAGTAAAGGAAAATGAGAGAAAGAGAGTTGAGGCCACGACCTCAGAAAAAGGAGAGGAAAAGAGAGTTGGAGCCACGACTCCAGAAAAAGGAGAGGTGAGAGAAAAAAAGAGTGTTGGGGTACATACCTCAGAAAAAAGAGAGGGAGCGAAGAGTGCCAGAAAAGAAAGAAAAATGAGTTTCTACGCAAAAAGGAGTGACATCAAAAAGGCATTTATGGAAGAACGACCGATGGTCCTTCTGTTGTACAAGGAATCATTCCTTGTATTTGATGAGACTAACAAATCCCTCCCTAGTTTGGCTATTTCTTTATTACAGGAATTTGACGATGTATTTCCGGAGGATATACCTAGTGGGTTGCCACCCATTCGAGGTATTGAACATCAGATCGATTTTATACCGAGAGCAGTCATTCCAAACCGTCCAGCTTATAGGAGTAATCCCGAGGAGACGAAGGAGCTTCAAAAGCAAGTGGAGGAATTAATGAGTAAGGGGTACATAAGGGAGAGCATGAGCCCATGTGCCGTACCCGTGTTACTTGTGCCGAAGAAGGACGGGACGTGGAGAATGTGTGTTGATTGTAGGGCCATCAACAACATAACGGTAAAGTATCGTCATCCTATTCCTAGGTTAGATGATATGTTGGATGAATTGCATGGCTCTAGCATATTTAGTAAAATTGACCTTAAGAGTGGTTATCATCAAATTCGAATGAAAGAAGGAGATGAGTGGAAAACTGCTTTTAAAACTAAGTATGGCTTGTATGAATGGTTAGTAATGCCTTTTGGACTTACTAATGCACCTAGTACATTTATGCGTTTAATGAATCATGTTTTACGTGCATTTATAGGTAAATTCATTGTAGTTTACTTCGATGATATCTTGATATACAGTAAAACTTTGAATGAACATGTGGAGCATGTTAGGTGTGTGCTTGTGGTTTTAAGACAAGAGCAACTTTTTGCTAACTTTAAAAAGTGTGATTTTTGCATGGAAAAAGTTGTGTTTCTTGGCTATGTGGTTAGTGCTAAAGGAATAGAAGTAGATGAAGAGAAAATCAAAGCTATTAAAGAATGACCGACACCTAAAAGCATAACTGAGGTTAGGAGTTTTCATGGCTTGGCTAGTTTTTATAGGCGCTTTGTTAGAGATTTTAGCATGATTGCCGCACCACTCACAGAAATTGTCAAAAAGAGTGTAGGGTTTAAATGGGGTGTAGAACAGGAGCATGCATTTGATACTATCAAAAATATGTTATGTAAAGCACCGGTTTTATCACTTCCTAACTTTGACAAGGCTTTTGAGATTGAATGTGATGCCTCAGGGCTAGGCATTGGAGCTGTTTTAATGCAGGATCAAAGGCCAATCGCCTATTTTAGTGAAAAACTAAAGGGAGCTGCACTTAATTACCCCACATACGACAAGGAGTTATACTCACTTGTGCGCGCTTTGGAGACATGGCAACATTACTTGTGGCCACGGGAATTCGTGATTCACACCAATCATGAGTCCTTGAAGCATTTGAGGGGTCAAGCTAAGCTGAGTAAGAGACATGCAAGGTGGGTTGAGTTCATTGAAACATTTCCCTATGTCATCAGGTACAAACAAGGTAAGGAAAATGTAGTGGCAGATGCATTGTCTCGAAGGTATGTTCTTTTAAATTCTTTAAATTCTAAATTGCTTGGATTTGAATACATTAAGGACATGTATGCTAATGACCTGGACTTTTCTAATATTTATGAATCATGTGGTAAGGGGGCTGTGGATAGGTTCTTTAAACATGATGATTATTTATTTCGAGAAAATAAATTGTGTGTCCCTAGGTGTTCAATGAGGGAGTTACTTGTGAGAGAGGCCCATAGTGGAGGCTTAATGGGTCATTTTGGGGTTAAAAGGACCATTGAAATCCTTAGTGAACATTTCTATTGGCCTAAAATGAAAATTGATGTGGTTCGGGTTTGTAATAGATGCATTACTTGTAAGAAGGCTAAATCTAGGATTAAGCCCCATGGATTATATATGCCTTTACCCGTCCCTAGTGAACCTTGGGTCGATATTTCTATGGATTTTGTTTTAGGATTGCCTAGGACTAAGAAGGGTCGAGATTCGATTTTTGTGGTAGTAGATTGCTTTAGTAAAATGGCACATTTCATACCATGCCACAAAACTGACGATGCTACAAACATAGCTGAAATTTTCTTTAGGGAAGTCGTGCGCTTACATGGGGTGCCTAAAAGTATTGTCTCGGATAGGGATGTTAAATTCCTTAGTCATTTTTGGAGAGTCTTGTGGAACAAGCTAGGAACAAAACTACTTTTCTCTACAACTTGTCACCCACAAACCGATGGACAAACCGAGGTAGTAAATAGGACAATGATTCAATTGTTGCGCACAATAATCAATAAAAATCTGAAAAATTGGGAAGAGTGTTTACCATTTATCGAGTTTGCATATAATAGAACTATACATTCTACTACTTCTTGCTCACCATTTGAAATTGTTTATGGTTTTAATCCGCTAACACCGTTGGATTTAATTCCTTTACCTGTTAATGAACGTAGTAGTTTAGATGGAAAGAAAAAGGCTGAGATGGTAAAAGCACTCCACGACAAGGTGAGGTTGGCGATTGAAAAGAAAAATGAACATTATGCTTCGCAGGCTAACAAAGGAAGAAAGGGCATCATTTTTGAACCCGGTGATTGGGTTTGGTTACATTTGAGAAAGGAGCGGTTTCCAGAACAGCGCAAGTCAAAGTTACAACAGCGAGGAGATGGTCCATTCCAAGTGATCGAAAGGATCAACAATAATGCCTATAAACTCGATCTTCCTGGTGAGTATAATGTTTCAGCATCATTTAATGTTTCTGACCTATCTCCGTTTGATGCAGGTACAGATTCGAGGTCGAATCCTTTCGAAGGGGGAGGGGATGATGTGATCCAGACCACGGATACAAGCCCGCACAAGGACCCGCTGAAGATCAAAGGAGGACCGATGACTCGATCGCAAACAAAGAGGGCCAAGGAAGCAATGGACAAGTTAGTTCAAGAAACAATGGCCAAAACAATGTTCGTGTCATCGAAAGAAACAAGTTTTATGTTGGGGCCGAGCCAAAACGAAGAATGGATCAACCTCATTCAAGCCGACGGAGAAAATTGCAATTTTTCAAAATTCACGGCCGTAACATATGGGAGCTCACGGCCGTAATCAACTTACTGCTTAAAAATTGAACTTTCGAAGAATTGGGCTTACGGCCGTAACTAATATTTGTCACGGCCGTAACGAGGCCTCGGGTTAAGAAACGAGAATTTCAAAATAAGGTTTACGGCCGTAAAAATACTCTCACGACCGTAATGAAGAAACAGAAAGGGGCTTACGGCCGTAAATGGAAATGGTCACGGCCGTAAACACCTATACGCGTGAATTAGGTTTATTTTTATTTCCTTATTTTTAGGTAATTGTTTCCTTATTTAATTGCAACTCTTTAACCTAGTTTTGACCCTATATATAGGGATGTAATTTTCATTATACAAACACAACTTGAGATATTAATTGAGAGGCAAATTGCTTTCACATTCTTATTCTTCATTGAATAAAATCCGAACTTGCGAGTTAATTCTTGTTTGTTCAAATCTTGGGTGAGATTTATCTTCATTGTGATCAAGAGGTCAACATATCAATTGATTGTGTTGGTTGCTTGGTTCAATTAATTTGAATCAATCTCTAAATCGTGATTCTTTGGCGTTCTTGGGTTGGTTCCAATAATTTGTGGGTTGCGTAGCTACAATTGCTAAGTGGTTTGCATCAATAGGGCAAGGATGTAGATTCATCCCTCTACAGAAGCATGATTGGAAGTCTTCTGTACCTTACTACCAGTAGGCCAGACATATCCTTTAGTGTTAAGGTGTGTGCAAGATATCAGGAGTCTCATGTTGCCGCTGTGAAACGAATCATCAGATATGTAAGTGGTACATTAAGTTATGGAATTTGGTTTACAAGAGATACAACTGCCCATCTTGCAGAATATTCAGACGCAGATTGGGCTAGGAATGTTGATGATCGAAAGAGTACATCTGGAGGCTGTTTTTACATTGGAAACAACCTGGTGGCATGGCTAAGCAGAAAACAAAATTCAGTGTCCATTTCCACAGCTGAAGCAGAGTATATGGCAGCCGGTAGTTGTTGTACACAGCTTCTTTGGATGAAACAAATGTCAGAAGATTATGGGATATCTACAGAACAAGCCACTATGTACTGTGATAACACCGGTGCGATCAACATCTCAAAAAACCCAGTCCAGCACTCCAGAACAAAATACATTGACATCAGACACCACTTCATCAGAGAATTGGTGGAACAAAATATTATCAATCTGGAGCACATACAGAGTGATCTACAGCTTGCAGATTTGTTCACTAAGGCCCTCGATACTGTCAAATTTGAAAACCTTAGGAAACAAATTGGAGTATCACCTCCTCTTGATTAGAAACATGCATTTATAAAAAAATAAAAAAAATAATAAAAAAATAAAAAAACCATTTGTTTTATTGCATGCATTTAGGTTGACTTATTCTTTTCTTATACTAAGTGTAGTTCATGTTTTTGCTTGCAGATATATCTGAGTGCTTGAAGCTGATAACGAGACAGATACATCTGGCTGATGGTAGTTAACATGTCTCCAAATGAATCTAACTAGCACTCAAATCTAGACAATCCAAAGGATAAGTCACTACTGTCTAAGTCATATGGTTTGTTACTGAATGAGATTTCATATTATGTGTGTAGACCTATGATCTAAATCTTGCTTATAGCATTGCACACATTCTCTTATTATCCAAGGGCAGGGCTAGTGGAAAAGAAGGCTGCCTATCCAAGCCAAGTTCATACCCTTTAGTCTCAAAAAAATATATATGAGGAAAAAGTGAAATTATCAAAAAAAAAAGGGGGAAAACCTAGTAAGATAACTTCTGGGGATTGTGTGAATCTACCAATCCAAGCCAAGTTCATACCCTTCTTCTAATCTAAAGGGGAACATCTTATAAGATAACTTATGGGGATTGTGTGAAGCTGTTTCCACCTCCAAAAGACATTGCCACAATATTGAAAAGTCGGCAAGCCGGATTTGGAAAAATGCACTTTATATAGATATTGATCGGTCTTATTGTGCACTACGGTGATAAATCAATAAGTCAGGGCAATCATATGATTTTTGATAGTATGTGAATGACTATGGATTGCTCAGATCACACACGCACTTTAATCAACTTAATCATGTACGTGGTTGACTGTACACCACCAGATGTATCTACCTCAAAGATGCCAACAATGCTCAGACATGTCTCAGGTACCCAGATGCATCTAGATTTTTCATTCACGTATTTTAGATATTTTCTGAAAAATTCTTATTTAAGGTAGTATATTGTGGGCTAATGTGCGTGAATCTTGCAGAGTAAGTCAGTAAATTTTGGAGCCCAATTTTGGTAATTTATTTGTTACCTAATTCTTTAATTATTTTGTTTCCATGCTTATCCTATTTTTTGAAGGAAAGGAAATTGGTGAGAACTAAGATTTTCAAGAGATATCTTTATTCACAAGTAATGCAATTAAAACAAAATCTCTTAAATTCTATTTGTACTCAAATTCCTCAAAAATCTCTTCTCAAATCTCGATTTCCTCTCTCCACATTTGTAAAACCTAAATTCACAAAGACCCTCTTAAACCACCATAATATCCAATCTCCGCCTATAACCGAACCAACCCAAGGAGATTCCACCACCGAGCCACAAGTTATGGGCGCAAATCTGGCACCTATGTTTGGTAATCTTCTTACCAATCACTTTTCTCCCTTAGAAATTCGAAAGGAATTGATAAACACAGGAGAAATTTTGAGCAAACAGACTGGAAAAAATAGGGAGATGCCAAAAGATGATAAAGATGTGGAAGAAGGAAAATCTGGAACAAATTGGTAGAAGATGCAGATGGATCTGACCAGGACACAGGTGAATCTGGCAAGTTAGAGTCAGAGGATAAAGAAGAGGAAGCCGATGAATCTATAAGTGAGGATGAATCCGATGAGATAGAGGGGTCTAGAGGTCAAGATGAATCTGATAATATTGAAGGAAGTGGAGATGAGGATAATGCTGAGGAAACAGAGAAATCTGAAGAAACAGAAGGATAAGAGACTACGAGGCCAGACAGAAAGAACAAGGAAAAAGGTGAAGAAAACAGTGATTGCAAAGAAAAGGGGATTGAGTACAAAGGCGGGTGAATCTACTACTCCAGATGGATCTAGGTATGATCCTTCATCGTTTGTTAACACTCCTATGCAGACTTCCAAAGGTATGTTTACACCTTTCAAGTTCAAACTCTGGTCGACTGGTGCATTTGCTGATTTCCATAAGTAAGAGATTGCACTATGAGTCTTGTGTATCAAATTTTGAACAAGATTGTTAAGAAAAATTTTGACCAGCTTATTCATGAATCGAGTTTTAAATGTAAGTATGCCCGAGTTCTTTTTCTCCTTGATGTTAAGAGGAATATTGATTTGGCTACTCGTATATGGAATTCTATTGTTGATTGTGTTTTAGGAAGTGGTCCTCAACAAGGGAACACATATTTTCTTGTTTACCCCTGGATTTTTTCACAATTTGTGGCTGATTAGGGTGTCAGGAGACCTAAAGATGGATCTGGGAAGCATGATTCGACTGGACATGGTGGCAGAATTGGGCAACTGGAAGCAGAAATGAGTCTGGCCAACACATATTTTTCTGTAGGTTCTTCCAGAAATGAGATCTCAAAGGCTACTACTGGCAAGAAGAAGGCCAAGTCCAAAAATAATTTCTAATTGGAAGAAAAATCTATTTTGCATGTTTGTATGAATTCTATGTTTGAGGGGTCGTTAGGGAGAGACATAGATATTATATCCTATTGCATTAATTTTCTAAACGTTGCAGTAAGGGGAGCATTTTTTGTGTTTTCAGAGTTTTTTAAAACTCAACTTTTATTTCTAGTTTATATGATTTGTAACTGACTTTTGCCCATTTTTGTCTACTCATGCTTACATTGGCAGGTTACAAGACGTGGAATGCTTCCCCTATTTCTTCCAAAAAGGGAGAGTAATATTTTTTTCTCATCTTTTCTGATTGATTGAATGCTGAAGTAACTTTTGGTTTGGATCCTCCTTTATGTGCTTATTATTTTTCTATCGTTAAATGCATGAATTTGTTGAAGTGAACTTATTATGCATGACTTGAGAGGGAGATTTTTGATAGGGGGAACTTAATAATTGCACGTTACTTCTTTTTATGTTTGTGAAAAGATGAGTAGGTTTTGGAAAAATAGAAAAAGTCAAAGGGGGAGATTGTTAACTTATTTAAGTTGGCATTTTCTATTTTCTTACAAGTTTGTAATTTAAGTAAATTTAATTTAATTACTAAATACGTGTATTTAGTAATTTATTAAATTTAATTAAATTACTTATTTATTTCTTGGACGTAATATTGATTTTATCTCCTATATGTTTGTGATAATCATTTAATATTGGAGATAATGTTTGTCACTTATATTTTATGATAAGAATCAAGAAATATTGTGATAATATTTTACTTGGCCTAGAATTCGATCACTTATCACGTTTGATAAGGATTTAAGATTTAAGAACATTTTGATTGGCCGAGAATCTTGATGGTCGAAGATCATGATCCTATTCTTGGTGTCCAAGTTTATCACTTATGGTAAGATTTGTAAACAACCTTGATTATCTTACCTTATCTTCACTTATGGTAAGATTTGCAAACAACCTTGATTATCTTACCTTATCGTCATTTATGATAAGATTCTGTCATTTATAGTTATCTTACCTTATCTCTGATTATTCTTAATTTAATTGCAGGTAATAGAGAACTTGTGCAATGAGGATTCTTGATGGACAAGTAATCCGAGTGCATTTAAATAAGAGAAACAGGGACATTTTTCTCCTTAAGTCATTGAAGCCAAAAATTGAGATTGTGCTAAATACATATACGGGTTCTTCAAATTTGTGACTTCAGAAGTCATTGAAGCCAAAAATTAAGATTGTGTTGAATACATATACGGCTTCTTTATATTTGTGACTTTAGAAGTCATTGAAGCCAATATTTTCTTGTGGTGCTAATTAAACACGGCTTCTTCAACATCGTGACTTCATTTCTCCGGAAGGAGATTTTCAATCACTAGGAGAAGAAAAGAGTTTCAGCCAGAAGATCAAACGGGTGGTTTAAATCGAGATCGAACGGGAGTTCGTGTTGCTGAAAGATCGTTGCAGTATCAAAGAAAGCTACTGAAGAGTGGTGGGACGCAGCTCATACTACACGCTATAGAAGGATCAGGGAATGATTTATTTCTTGGGTGTTTGATAAGTCTATGCGTAGATTTATCCTGTAACATAGATTAATCTGTATAAAAACTTTTCTTAAAATAGTAATTGATTTTTGTTCGCATGGTGCGAGCACGTGGGTTTTCCCTGTTAGGGTCTTTCCTACGTTAAGCTCAAATATCGTGTTCTTGTCTCTTTACAGTTCTGCATCATTTATATTGTCTTTTTACGTTTTATAATTCAGACGAATCTGTGTTAAAAAGATTCATCTGGTCTTGCGCTAAAACAAAATTTCACGTATCACTGACAATTCGTAATTGTCTAGACAAATCTGTGACAGTCTGTTCGTTTAAACATAAAATTTAGACAACCTTAATTTTTCAGTAAATCCCTTTGCTAGAAATTTTCATTTGTTCCTCTTCTCTTATTAGTGTAGCGCCCCGAGTTCCGTATACCCGATTCACTACGTCATTTTCTGTCTAAATTTTTCGAATAATATTTTTGCGGAAGAAATAATTGAAATTCATTTTTGGCAACATTAAATAAACTGTAATGGCCGATGAAATTGAAAACATTTAAGAAACCATTTGAAATAGTAAATCGAACCATTAATTTTGTAAAGAAATTGACAATGTCATAATTTCTCAAATAAATGAACTTCTCTAAATTATTCGATTGTTTGGAAAAATACGGAAATCATTAACGTCAAACTTTCAACCGTTTAACGATTATTGCCACCATCATTCATCGCTCGCCACCGTCTCCGAAATCTGCAAAACTGTTAAAAAGTAGGGTGAGTATTTCATGGGGGAAATACTCAGTAGACTCATCGCAAATTAATTTAATTTATAAGATGATTAAACACATAAATCCCGGCTCTTTATAAAACGGGCATTGATAGAGCTTCTTTATAAAACTGCTCTTGATAAAACTCATATTGTGCATTACAGCACGGGACATATTTTGCAAATCATAGGCTCTTTGAAATTAGCTCTTTGAAAACAGCTCTTTGAAAACCATATACTTATAAAAACATTTTAATTATGCCAAGCATAATTTCTTTTGAAAGCATAACATAAGATAGGATTGAAATCCTCATAAACATAGGGAGACACAAGAACTTTACCGAACTTAGGTGGCAAGAATTCTTATGCAGTAAAATCATAATAACAGTAAGTATACCAAAACATAATTCTTGAAATTCATAGGGATCATTTCCATCATAACATAAGATAGGATCGAAATCCTCATAAACATATGAGACAGGAATTTTACCGAACTTAGGTGGTAAATCCTCATAAACATATGGAAAGACAGGAATTTTACCGAACTTAGGTGGTAAATCCTCATAAACTTATGGAGACACAAGAATTTTACCGAACTTAGGTGGTAAGAATTCTTATGTGCATAGCAATGATCCAAAACATATAAAACATTATCGTAAAAACATAGGGTATACTTACTTTTCATAAAAACATAAGGTATATTTACCTTTCATAAAAACATACTTGCTTTTCTTAAAAATTGACTTTCACAAGTCACATGACATTCATATGAAATCATAATTTAAATCAATTAATAAGTGCGAGTCTACCTCAAATCCGACGAGTGCAAAGTTGAGCGGGAATGACTTCAATTTCTTTAAATTCTCCGTACGCTTCGTCTTAGCCAATAAGTCACTTTAGTCTATCGAATATATAGTTCAAAATGATAAATTAAAATTTGAGGACTAAAATTGATGTTTTGAAAGTCGAGGGACTAAAATGAATACTTTGAAAGTTGAGGGATTAAAATGAATACTTTTGATAGTTGAGGGACTAAAATGAATATTTTCAAAAGTTGGGATTTAAAATGAATATTTTGAAAGTTGATGGACTAAAATAGATATTTTGAAAGTTGAGTCGGAAACTCAAAACAATAGGGTTGAAATAATATATTTTAAAACAATAGGGGCTGATTTGAAACATTTCAAAACTTGGGGACTTTAAGTACAAATTCTGAAAAATTATTAAATCAGATTTTATTCTCTCTCTCTCATTCGTATCAGCCAGAGGGAGAGAAAAGTGAGAGAGGCGAGCGATGGCGATTCCGATCTTATACCGGCGGTTCGCCGGCGCAATACCGGCGCTGGGTGCGGCGAGGGATGAGGGTGAAATAGGTTAGGTTTTTGTGCAGTTTAGGTGCGAGATATAGCTAAACCGAGGCTTGGAGTTCGCGATTGGGTTTTGAGATTCCGGCGAAGGGAGCAGCGCTTGAGGTAAGTAACTGGTTTACGTTAAATCCTGGGTTTTTGGTTTGGATTTTGAGTGTTTGATTTATGATAGTGGGCAGAGTTTGGTGGTTGGACTGCGGTGTGGTGGTTGAGTTTTCTGCGATTTGGGTTGCGGCAGGTGGTGGGTTTCGTGGTAGCAATTAGGTGAGGGTGATTCAGCAGTGATGGTGTCTGCTTGATCAAAATTGGTTGAGGCAGTGTTTGGTTTGTTCGATTGGGAGTCATGGAGATGATTTCTTGAATTGAGCAGTGAATTGGTAGTGAATTTGCTGTGAATTGGTGGTGTCCGGTGATGATGATGCTGATTTGAAAATGATGGTGAAAAGAAAACTGAATTGGAGGTTAGATTGAGACAGCAGTTTGGTGATGATGATGAATACTGTGGTTTTACAAATTGGTTGATGGTGCGATGGAGCAGTGCTGAGGATGATTGCTTAAATTGAAAAACATGATAGAAAAGAAAGAAAAAGAATTGATGAATGGGGAACATCATAATTTGGGGAGGGGAATCATTCATTGAGTGGGTTTGGCTTTGTGATTAGATAAATGAATGGAAAGGAAGAAAAACGTGGATTGCAAATTAGGTTAATGGTGTAAAGTATGGGAATTTTTGTTATGATAATTATTGCACTAACTTTGATTAAAAATGTATTTAAAACAGATATATTTTGGACTGAAAAATACATTTGAGAAATAAATAATTTTGAGATAAAAAATTGAATTGCATATTATGGACTTAAAATAATTTAAATAAGAAAATTGGAATTTAAAATGCTTTTGACAATAATACTTAAAATAATATAATTTTAGAAATTCGGATTTTAATTTAAAATCGAACAAATTCGATATTTCTTGACTTGGCTAGACGAACACGTCGCGGTGTTAACTTCAAAACAATGGGTGAAATAGTAGCGACACAATTTTCTAAATATTAAAAATAATTATTATTGTGTAAAAATCTTGATCGCTACAATTAGATATTCATATCTAATCACATTAATGCTCAACTAGAATAAGTCAAGAAATTCTCTATCCTAGAACTTCTTTTTCAAGTCAAAACTCAAACAACTTTGAGCGATCTTGAAAAATTCTTTTTTGGAAAAGGAACAAAACACTTGCTCCTGGCTTATGTATGGCTTGTGTAAATCGGCCTAATACAAGGACGCATTCCAATAGCCATTTGATCCGCACTATCTCAGCAATTTGATCTCTCAACTTGACGTTGGGATCATAGGGGACACCTATGAGTTGGTTTCCTGCTGGTAACACCTAAGGCCTAAAGTTTGGTAATGAATTTACAGTGAAAACGTCGCTGTTTAAACCATTATTACCATTAATTTGAATATTTCCCCCATCATTAACATGTGAGGTATTCTGTCCGTTATTTTGGACATTATCTCTTGCATTTGGGTTACCCCCAAGTTTGGCATTCCATTACCGCCATTTAAACAAGCCATTCCATCACTCCCCTGGTTTGAAGAGGATGGTCCAATAGGTGGCTCTATTCCCTAATTTTGACTTACAATCATGGGATTATGTCCCACAATCATTCTCGCTTGAAAGTGGTGCCCTATATTTGAAAAAGTTGACTAACAAACTTGACCCGTTAACTTATTCATGGTGTCATGTAAAATCTTTAGTTGTTTGGCCATATTGGCATAGTGTATTCTTTCATTTTGGATAACTTTTCCATGTTATGAACGTATTGCAGATTTACCTGTTCAACCATATCTTGGGTTAGTTCACCAAGTAATGCATGCACGGTCCGAGGACTTAATTCTACCATTGGTTCATAATGGCTTTGATTTTGTCCCTCTATTCATGGAGTACTTTGTTCCTCCTCATATCTTTCGATCACAAACTAAACTCGATGGCTTGTTGGCTCCTTGTCGAAGTTCATATGAGGCATGATGCTTCACTCTTGTATCTTCAAAATACCAAAGTTGTCCCAATGGGCGTGCCAAATTTGTTTCACGCAGGATACGTTGCTAACAAATTACAAAGGAGACTCAGATGATGTGTAAGGAACAACAACCTCTCGAGACAAAGTCCCAACGAGGGGTGCTTATTCACGAAGAGTACAACGAAAGTGAAGAAAGGCCTCCAAGGGGCACAAGCACACGAACTAAACTAGGATTTGACAAGAAAAGTAAAGATAAAGAAAATTACATATTTTCTTTTTTAGAGTTGATTGATTAATCCTCTAAACATCTAAGTTTCTACTATATATACAAATTCAAAAGAAACTAAAGATAGTTATTTGAACCTTTACTTTGCCACTTCAACTTGTAACTTGCATGAGATAACCGTAGCTTATCATGTTGCATAACTGACGTCCACTTCCTTGCATAACCGGCTCCCACTATGTTGCTTTAAATAACTTCCATGGTCTTCTCCCATTACCTATAACAACTAAATGAATTGTGAAACGAGTTGTAATCTGGCTTGATCGTCTAATCACCCTTGCAATTGCCCTATCGCTCAAGCATTTCAATAATCGCTCAATCGCTCTGAATGCCTTCACATCGTCCTCTCGTCCATAGTGAGCTATCATATTTTGGGTCTTTATGCAGGACCTTCGAATTTGGTATTTTTTGGTGTCAACAAGGATTTTTTATTTTCAATGATTCTCACGTAGCATATTAGGAGTCATTTATCAATTGGAATTTTATTTGCATTAAAAATCTCGCAGCTTGTCTGATAGAATGAATGTTTGAGTTAAATTGCAACTTGTACAATCCTACATAAATTGAATATCTAAGTAGATAAATTTGCATGTATATTAGAACTATATCTTGATAAGTACAATTTCCAGTTATTCATGTAAAAGATATTTAAACAAATGGTTTAGGTTGGTGATAAGATCTACGTTTAAATTTAAAGATTAGACTACCTAATAAATAAAAGATAGACATTGAGTCATTAAGTTCAGATGAATCACTTTTACTTAAAAATATAGCAGGTAATGAAAAAGAGAAATATGAACTTTCAAACTACATCTTTCAAACATCTTCAAGAAGAAGAAAATTTCTAATCTTGTCAATTCCATTTTTGTGAAAGTCTAAAATCTGAGCTTTGTGAGAATCAAGCGAGAGAGAACAAAACTTTGGTGGCAAGATAAGGATCGGATCCTTATTCCAATATGTGCATTAAATTTTGGATGCAATTGTTAAATGGACCAAGATCAAGACCGAAACACTTGATTGCATTCCTAGTCAATTGAGAAGATACAAAAAAAGAAATTTTGAATGCTTTTCAATAACTTTTTATTTTTTATTTTTTTTATTTCGTTGATAAAGTTTTAGATTATGTCTAAAATTTTAATTCAAGAAGTTCTAGACATTTGCATACTATTCTAAATTAGTGGGTTCATTTAACCGTGACATGGAGACCTATTGATTTTTCTCTTAAGGGTTTACCACGTTATATAGTCTAGTTCTTATTGCATTTGGTTTTATTCGACTATGAGTATTTAACATTCTCTAGAATGTTATAATAGTCAACCAAAAATCTATCAATTCAATATACGAACATTCAAGTGATGTTCTAATGAACAAATTGTTTTTTTTTCAAAACTGATTGATGAAATTGCAATTATACTCAAGTAATCTTATGACAGCCTACTATTCAACTTAACTTCTAGGTTGTTTGGCACCTAGGTTAAAAACTAACAAACTCAAAAAGCTCCGTTTGACGGTTAAAATAAATAGAATTTAAATTATAATGTGTATTATTTAGATTTTTCAGGTAAGATGTTTGGTTAAAAACTGGAGAACAAAATGTTTGTAGTTAAAAAATGGCATGAAAAATTGTGTCCATTATAATTTGATTTATAATTGGTAACAGAAAGGAGCCTCAAAAAATAAAAATTTTTCTAGTGGAAATGCATATCTGACTCATTCTCAACTGTAAGCTTTTTAATAACTCATATTGTTATTTCTTCACAAAGAAATTTAATTCTACTCTTCAATTCGAAGAACTATATCATATTTTCAATCATTATTGAATATGCTACACTGAGTCATATTTTGTGATCATTATTTACTAATGTACTTAATGCATTTTTCAACTCTAGAAAAGACCCATTCACTTCTAGTGAACAATCAAAATGATTCACTTCTGGAAAACGGTTAATCAGGAAAACGATTAAACATGAATTTGCATCTTGAGAATTAACTGCCAGGATTTTCAAATACAATTCAAAATAACGGTACGTACCAATTTCAACGTGTTATCGAATAGGGTCATTTATACCATTCTTATGCAATCTAATTTTATGTGCCTAAATCACCATCCATTCCATAATTATTCTATTCTAGGCATATTAAATCTTTCAATGATTATACATGTATATTTCAAACAAATTTTATATTGCAATTGATAATTGACTGGAGCATAATAAATCATTTAAATACATATTATTTCTCAAAAACATAATGTGTAACCATTTCGCTTGAAACCCCAATGTACTACGATCAATAAGTTAATCAATGAAGGCTCCCAAAGTACTAAAATGAGAATCAACAATTTTGATCTCACTCATTGGTATATCAAAGAGTTCAAGCTAGTTATTGGATTATAATTTCATCCACGGCATATCATGCTTGTTCTTTGAAAATTTTCATGTGCAACAACTCGTGTTTTACGACTATATAATGTTTTTCCTTATGCAAAAATACCTACTAGCTTTGTGTTTGGACTAGTCATATAACATTAATCCCAAATTAGGATTTTCATATTTTGCCAAAGTTTTATGGATCGTCATCCACGTTTTCATAATAGAGCTCTGTATTATATGTTGTCGACTTTTAATCCTCGATTCCATATTTTCTCAATATATATAAAAAATATCTTTATATTTTCTACCATCAGGTACATGGTATATATTGATATATTTTTCCTTTCAAATGAGTATTTAGCCTCAATAAGATCATAAAAATTATTTTAGAGATATCGGTTTGGGGAATCGATTATTATTGCACTTCAACTTGTTATAAATATATCATACCATCACGCTTCAGTTGTCTGATGAGTTCATCAATTACTTAATTTCTCTCACTTGAGAAATTTTATATTATATTAATCGGCAAACCATGCAGTAACATCTCATTCTTCATGGATAATTATAATTAATTATTCAAACTCAATCACTTATTTTCAACATTCACTTATGTACATCTCAATGTATTGTGGTGGAAAATATACTGCACTTCTAAAAAGTTTTAGATGAAAAATCATATAGCTTCATAAGCCAATCGCGGACTTATCATGGGGGCTAAAAATGCCACTCCGCGGGTTGACGGGACGGGTATGAGATTAAAATGAAGAACCCGAAGCGGGTTTGAGGTGTGGTAGGTTTTGTTTGACCCGCCCCATAAATAATAAAAAAAATTAATATAACTTTTTTTGACAATATAGTTTGGGAAAATTTTATGTTTTTTTAATTGTCGTTTATGATGAAGGTTTGACAATATTGTAGAATATTATTGGAAAGAGTGTTTTTTGATTAATGATGTTGTTTAAAAAAATTGTTAATTAGGATTTTTAGAATTTAATAATAAAACAAGTGGAAAAAAAGTTGCTTGAGTGGGGCGGAAATGCCCCGCCTCGAACCCATACCCTATTATGACTTAGCGAGTTATGGGGAGGGTACATTTTATGACAACTTTCAATTCTCCTCTCGGATCTGTAGGAATTATTTCACAACGCAAATTGAGTTTCTTAAATAATATGTCTAATTCTTCTTAAATGGGTTCGAGATTCTTCTCGGGGGGAGGGGGCAGAGATGGGACGGGGGTATCCTCCCCATTGCCATCCCCCTTTTTTGTTCACAAATTATCAATTTAATTGATTTTAATCTATTTCTTGACCAGAAACCACAAATTTTATTGGTTACAAAGTATGATCAAAGCAACTAATTGGTCATAACTTATTTTTTGGTTATAAATATTAAGTCTCCATTCGGTAACTTTACTTTTTTGGTTTATAAACTAATTTACAAATTCCTTAATTTCTCAAATCACATTTTAACCACACAAATCTTCTGTCTCCAATTTTCAATCACTAATTTTTATCTCAAAATCATAAATAAACTAGTTTATAAATCAAACAATGTTACAAAATTATTAAATCACGATAATTCAAATAAAGGCCACAAATTATCAAAATTTGTAGGCTATATACCATTAACTAGTCACAAATTACATATTATTGGTCACACACCATCAGTACCACACCACACCACACCACGACCGTCACCATCGACCACCAACACCGCTACCTCCACCATCGTCGCCGCCACCAGCAACTCCACCATTGCTAACACTATTACTGACCACAGCAAACACCACCACACCTAATATCACAACCACCAACAACCACCGTCACCGCCATCGCCACCACCGTCACTGCCATCACCAACCCAAACAACTACAACCTAAAAACAAAAATAGAAATCGTCGCCACAACCACCAATCGTCAATACCCCAACCCCACCACCACCCCAACCTGCTGCCGTTGAACAACAGAAACGGTATAAATCGGCGCATTGCAACAACAAAATTAGAAATTTCTGCCACCACCATCAACCACCAACACCACAACCCAACCACCACCACAACCAGTCGCTGCTGAACAATACAAAAATCAGAATTCGGTGCCTCACGACAACATAACTAGATATTGCAGTCATCACTACCAACCATTATCACCCAACCCCAATTGATCACAACTATCACTACCATCCCATCACATACCAACACGCAATAGTTGAACAACATAAACAATAGAAATTGTGCCTCAAAAAAAAAACGTCATTGAAAAAAAAAAGATCTGAGAATTTGAGCATAGATCTGTGATTATAAAGCTTTTATCACTACAACAGAAAATAGAAATCACTGCCACCACTTTGATAGTCATGCATGTTGTGCCTTGCAATAAAGATGAAAGTTATGATTAATTAGTGCTTGCAAGGCCGGCCTTGGGGCGCCCTTGAAAATTGGATCCTTTATACAAAATTTTAAATGAAAACTTGATAAAAAAAAATTATTCAATAAAATCGTTCAAATAATAATATAAACCATCAAAGTTCAAATTAAATGTACTTTTCTACAATTTTTAGATGAAAAAATTAACAATTATATTAATTGGACATTTTTATTAAAAATCTTGGACCATCTACTAGACCAAACTGTTGGACCTTACGCTTCATACCTTGGAGCATAGACTTCATAAGGCCAGGCCGACCCTGAGTGCCTGAAGAGTAAGGGATGGACGGATGTGCACCAGAGGGTTAAATAGTATTCACGGATGACCAGACCACCAGAGGGTTGAATAGTATTGACAGATGACCACCAGAGGGTTGAATAGTATTCACAAGACATGGTCACAGATTTAGAAAGAAAAAGATAGAGAGTGAAATGGGAAAGAGAATTGTTAATATATTATTTGATAATATAATTTTAACAAAATTAAAATATATTTTTTACATTAATAAAAATATAATTATCACCTGATGTTGGAACAAAATTAGTTAAAATTTGATTATTGATAATTAAAATAGAAATCATTCGATTCTTGGGTTTTGAGAACGGAAACTGAACCAAAATTTTCTGTTCGGTTCCGATTCCTTCAATAACCGAACCAAAAATCAAAAGGCACAGCCCTAATGTTTCCATGTAGTTTCCTCTTCTTCCAATTCCATATTTCTCTTATTAATATTTGACATTATTAGGTCATCTTCAATCCAAAACTTCCAAATGCAGCCAGCTTTATACTAACATGCAGTTTTTCTTACTCTATCCTTATGTCTCATCTCCAATCAAAAACTTCAAATTTCTCACCAAATAAACATTATGTTTTTATCTTCACTCATTCACTACAAATAGGGAACCATCTCTCTTTCTCTTCATTTTTTTCACTGCAAACAGGAACACGGCAACATTGGGGTTAAAAAAAACAGGGATGCCATCTTCAACAGTGCAGTGCCATAAATGAAAAAAACGCATTTAGCATCCCAAATAGCGCTCTGGTTGGAGAAGAGGAGGACGGCAAAATCAATGTTTTTACTGTTTTAGAGTACTAGTTGGAGTTGCTCTTAGACAACTTATAGTATCTTTCCCATGTTTTACTCAATTAGCCCATGAATAGTGGGGATTAAGTTCAGTTGAATCACTTTTACTTATAAATATAGCAGGTAATGAACAAGAGAACTATGAACTTTCAAACTACATCTTTCAAACATCTTCAAGAAGAAGAAAATTTCTAATCTAGTCAAAATTCCATTTTTGTGGAAGTCTAAAATCTGAGCTTTGTGAGAATCAACCGAGAGAGAACAAAATTTTGGTGGCAAGATAAGAACCGGATCCTTATTCCAATATGTGTATTAGAATTTGGATGCAATTGTTAAATGGACTAAGATCAAGACCGAAACACTTGATTGCATTCCTAGTCAATTGAGAAGATACAAAAAAGAAATTTTGAATGCTTTTCAATAACTTTTTATTTTTTATTTTTATTTTTATTTTATTTTTTATTTTTATTTCGTTGATAAAGTTTTAGATTATGTCTAAAATTTTAATTCAAGAAGTTCAAGACATTTGCATACTATTCTAAATTAGTGGATTCATTTAACCGTGACATGGAGACCTACTGATTTTTCTCTTAAGGATTTACCACGTTATATAGTCTTGTTCTTATTGTATTTGGTTTTATTCAATTATGAGTATTTAACATTCTCAAGAATGTTATAATAGTCAACCAAGAATCTATCAATTCAATATACGAACATTCAAGTGATGTTCTAATGAACAAATTGTTTTTTTCAAAACTGATTGATGAAATTGCAATTATACTCTAAGTAATCTTAAAACAGCCTACTATTCAACTTACCTTCTAGGTTGTTTGGCACCTAGGTTTAAAACTAACAAACTCAAAGGCTCTGTTTGGCGGTTAAAATAAATAGAATTTAAATTATAATGTGTATTATTTAGATTTTTCAGGTAAGATGTTTGGTTAAAAATTGGAAAAAAAAATATTTGTGATTAAAAGATGATATGAAAAATTGTACCTATTATAATTTGATTTATAATTGGTAGCAGAACACAGCCTTAAAAAATAAAGATTTTTCTCGTGGAAATGCATATCTGACTCATTCTCAACTGTAAACTCACCCCTGCCTGAATCAAAATTTGTCTCTCATTAATTGCTTTGAGATTCTCTCTACAAAGCCAATATGTATTTTACCGAAACACTTCCCTATTTATTGTAGAGCGTTGAACTCTAAATCAAGTAGCCTGGTTTGAATTTGCAACATATCAATACAAATTATAGATCTGTTCACACAAAAATTATAATAAGAAAAAACCACAAGAAAATTAGAAAGCGTCACCAGATTAAATATTAACAAAATGAAGAAAAATATGAAAAACTGTTACAAACTAGCAATAAAAGAGAAGAAAATTTAGAGAAGTCAAGACTTTCTCACTTTTAGATATAGTAAGTATAGATTTATAAACTACACAATTTCTCAAACCACTTATTAATCACACAAAATTTCTATCTCCAATTTTCAATTACTAATTTTTACCTCAAAATAATAAATAAACCAGCTTATAAACCAAACAATGTTGCAAAATTATTAGGTCACGATCATTCAAATAAAGGTCACAAATTATCAAAATTTGTAGGTCACATACCATTTACTAGTCACAAATTACATGTTATTGGTCACACACCATCAGCACCACACCACTACCGTCACCATCGACCACCAACACCGCCACCTCCACCATTGCCGCCACCACCACCAACACCACTGTTAGCATCATTGCTGACCATAGCAAACACCACCACACCTAATCTCACCACCACCAACAACCACCGTCATTGCCATCACCACCACCTACAACCATTACCAACCACAACCTAACAACAACAAAAATAGAAATCGTCGCCACAACCACCAACCGTTAATACCCCAACCCCACCAACCACCACCACCACCACCCCAACCTACTGCTGTCGAACAACAAAAACGGTATAAATTGGCGCATTGCAACAACATAATTAGAAATCGCCCCCACCATCAACCACCAACACCACAACCCAACCACCACCACCAAAACCAGTCGCAGCCGAACAATACAAAAATCAGAAATCGGTGCCTCACAACAACATAACTTCAAATTTCTGTCATCACTACCAACCATTATTGCCCAACCCAATTGACCACAACCATTAGTACCATCCCATCACATCCCAACACGCAACAGTTGAACAACATAAACAATAGAAACTGTTCCTCGCAACAACAAAAAACAGAAATCGCCATAAAAAAAAGAGATCTTAGATTTTGAGCATAGATCTGAGATTATAAAGGTTTTATCACAACAATAGAAAATAAAAATTGCCGCCACCACTTCAATAGTTATGCATGTTGTGTCTTGCAAGAGAGATGAAAGTTATGATTAATTAGTGCCTCCAAGGCCGGCCTTGGGTCGCCTCTTGAAATTGGAGGCCTTTACATGAAATTTTAAATGAGAACTTGATAAAAAAAAAATTACTAAATAAAATCTTTCAAATAATAATACAAATGGTCAAAGTTTAAATTAAATTTACTTTTGTACCATTTTTAGATGAAAAAATTAACAATTATATTAATTGAACATTTTTATTAACAATCTTAGACTATCTACTAGACAAAACTGCTGGACCTTACATATTTTAGGGGGCCTTCATACCTTAGATCATAGACTTCATAAGGCCAGGCCGACCCTGAGTACATGAAGGGTAAGGGATGGACGAATGAGCACCAGAGGGTTGAATAGTATTCACGGATGACCACCAGAGGGTTGAATAGTTTTACAAGACATGGTCCCGAATTTAGAAAGAGAAAGATAGAGATAGAGAGTGAAATGGGAATGGTAATGTTACTGTTAATATATTATTTGATAATATAATTTTAACAAAAAATATATTTTTTACATAAATAAAAATATAATTATCACCTGATTTTGGAACAAAATTAGTTAAAACTTGATTATTGATAATTAAAATAGAAATCATTCGTTTCTTGGGTTTTGAGACCCAAAATTTTTGGTTCGGTTCCGGTTCCTTCAATAATCGAATCGAAAATTGAAACGCCTAGCCCTAATGTTTCCATCTAATTTCCTCTTCTTCCAATTCCATATTTCTCGTAATATTTGACATTATTAGGCCATCTTCACAAAACTTTAAAATACAGCCAGTTTTATACTAAAATGCAGTTTCTCTTTCTCTTTCTCTATCATTATAATTCATCTTCAACCCAAAACTTCAAATTTCTCACCAAACAAACATTATGTTTTTATTTTTATCTTTTTACATACTTTTGATGATTATTGGATTTGAAATAATCATTTTATCATTAAAATAAAACGAGAAATACACCAGATATATCAACTTATTCGTCGAATAATTTTTTTTATTGATTTGAGTTAAAACAAAAATTGCCCTTCCCAAACAACATCAATCCACTTCATTCAAAATAATAATAATAATAATAATAATAATAATAATTAGCCAAAAATGCCTTCCAATAATAATAATAATAATAATATATAACCAAAAATGCCTTCCATCGTCTTCACTCATTCACTGCAAATGGGAAATTCGTCTCTCTATTTTTCTCACTGCAAACAGGGAACGAGGGGGGGGGGGGGGGAATGGGATGTCGTCTTGAGTAGTGCAGCGCCATCTAAAAATTGTCATTTAGCGTCTCCAAAAGTCCCAGGATGGAGAAGAGGAGGACGACAAAATCAATGTTTTTACGATTTTAGAGTACTGGTTGGAGTTGCTCTTAGACAACTTATAGAATCTTTCCCAAGTTTTACTCAATTAGCCCATGTTTGGTGGGAATTAAAATCAGATTTATAGTAAATTTTGATAGAAGTTGATGAAATATATGGTTGAAAAGCTGTGGAACTCATGAAATGTGTGTTTGAGATTAATTATTGACTTTGACTTGAAGTAAAATCTTGCTTGTAATCACTCCCAAACAGGGATTTAGAGTGACTAATATGAAGTTTATGATAAAATTAAGCAAACATATTTCATGATTTTTTGAGAAAGAAATATTTTATTATTCTCTAATTCTAACATTATCTACAATTTTCGATTTATCAAACTTTAAATTTTTAGAACAGAAAAATAAAATTTGCACTCATTTTTTTAATATAAAATTTTATTTTGAATTGCAACGTATTGTCCATTTTCTCGTACTATTCCATATTATTTTATTATATTTTCGATCATGTCCTCACAATCTTTTTTCAACCAAATGATTTATTTTGAATTTTTTTTAAAAGATTTTATAAATACTTTAAATAATTTTAAAACATTTTCAACGAAATAATTTCTTTTATACATTTTAATGACATTTATACTCATTTTTTAAATTACCAATGGATTTTTCTTTAACAATTTTTTCCCAAAAAATTTCTACTAATTTCTTCCGTTGTTATCTTTTTATTATATATTTTTTCAAATTTCACTAAAAATAAATCGACAAATGTTTCCGTTGGTAATTATTTTATTATTTTATAGTTTTTCAATGGATTCATCCGTTGAAAAATTCGTTGGTATATTATGATTGTTTTATTAAGGGTAATTATATTTGCACCACAATTTCTTATAGCTACACCACATTTGAATTGCATTATTGGTCGAAAATCTTTATAGATTATTATATTTATGTTCTTTATTTTTTTTATCAATTTCTTATAATTAAATTTTCAACAATTATCAAATTTTGTCCTTAATAATGGTTTTCATCCAATTTTTTTTTGTTATTATTATTATCGTGCTTTAAAATAATGAACAAGAATTCAACGAAAATTTTGATTTTTTTACCTATTAAATGTACAAGCAATAAAATAAATCTTCTCTTAATAAATTTTTTGACAGAAATCAATAGAAGAGACGAGGTATATTAATTAGTGAAAGAATTAAAATAAGAATACAATGAAAAAAGTTGGGGGACATAATTGTAATATTGATTAAATATTATCAACATTTCTTACAATTAAAATACGATGCACATATAAGAAGATGTGGTGACAATATATTTAGCTTATATTAATGGAATTGTACCAACGGATTAACAACATCTTATTAGTAACTTTTATTACTAAAATAAAAAAATTTATAATAATAAGCCCTTCATAAGTTATTAATCCATAGGTTGTAGACTGGAAGACATCCGTCCTTAAAATTTCGTCTCTATTGCGTATCTTTCTAGTAATGTAAGTTAGTAGAAATCCTCTAAAATAATCAATTCAAGTAGATTTACAAGCACCTAGATTTACAAGCACCCTGGTTAGTTGTTAGTACTTTGCTGTGAGATTCTAGTTGAGAATCCAATGCAGATATCTATATCTAAAAATAACACACACACACTTTCCCGCCAAAATGCACTTGCTAAATTTGGAAATGTTTTGCTAAAAACATAAAAAATAAAAATGAATAAAAAATGATTGCATTTTGGAAAGTGTAATGAATGCGAATTTGAATTTGAATTACACTTTTGAGCACTATATGCATTTGTTCCCAAATAAAAAAAATAAAAATCAAAAAACAGTTTTTAGCACTGTTAAATTATATAAAAAATAATGTTAATTAATTTTTTTTTGTTTAAAAACAAAAAATGTGACATTTTCTAGGTATCTATATATCTATATCTATATCTATATATCTATAAAAACAAAGTCTTTACTAAACATAACACACATATACACTTTCCCGCCAAAATGCACTTGCTAAATTTGGAAATGTTTTGCCAAAAATTAAAAAATTAAAAAATAAATGAAAAATGATTGCATTTTGGAAAGTGTAATGATTGCTAATTTGAATTATACTTTTGAGCATTACATGCATTTGTTCCCAAATAAAAGAAAATAAAAATAAAAAAACAGTTTTTAGTACTGTTAAATTATATAAAATATAATGGTAGTTAAAAAATTTTATTTAAAAACAAAATATTTAACGTTTTCGAGATATCTATATCTATATATATATAAAAACAAAGTCTTTATTAAAAATAACACACACACTTTCCCGCCAATATTTTGTGAAACAAAGATGTTTCGTTTCAATTTCAAAAAAGGATAATTTAAAATTGTCTATAATCTTATTTTGAATCTTAACTTCATTTTTTTTTTTTTGTGAAAAATCTATATATTATATATAAAAATGAAGTCTTTACCGAAAATAAAACACACACACTTTCCGCCAAAATGCACTTGCCAAAAACACAAAAAATTAAAAAATAAATGAAAAATGATTGCATTTTGGAAAGTTTAATGAATGCAAATTTGAATTACATTTTTGAGCACTACATGCATTTGTTCCCAAATAAAAACAAATCGTTTTCAGCACTGTTAAATTATATAAAAAGAAATGGTAGTTAATATTTTTGTTTAAAAACAAAAAATGTGACGTTTTCGAAGTAAAAATTAGTGATTGAAAAGTGAAGAGAAAAATTATGTGTGATTAAAAAGTAGTTTAAAAGCGATTTGTTTAAAAATATTTTGTCAAATAGAGATACTTCATTCCAATTTAAAAAAGAACAATTTATAATTGTCTATATTCTTATTTTGAATCTTAACTTCATTTTTTTGTGAAAAATGCGAAAAAAATTACATCAAATGCATCATAAGTCTAATTTAAAAAATAAATAGATAATTGTCTATTGTTATAAAAAATTATTCAAGATCCGTAATTTAGAAATTTTTTAAAATTAATTAAAAAAAAATTATTCAAAAATATTCTGCTTAATCATAGTGTAACTAATTTTGTAAGTAACATTAAATTATTTCTAAATATATAAAATTATATTATAAAATGTGTTAAAAAATATTTAAATAACTCGAAAATGTTTTATTTTAAAGAAAGAAAAATGTTTTAGTTTAAAGAACTTCAGAACATTTCTTATATTGTGTATTTTTTTATAAGTTTTCCAATTAGATTATATAAAAAAATTAAATGACTAATCCAATTTTTTTTTTTCAAATCGAATAATTTCATACTTGATTGAATATGATTTTCCATCATATGTAATGACAATTAACAAGAGATAGAAGTAATCACTCTCGCATGTTGGAATGTATTTGAAAAATCCTATGGGCAACTATCACTATTAAAATTATGTTTAAGCATGTGTTCGATAAACTTACAAAAATGGTTTATAAACCATTTTATAAATCACTTTTTTAATCATACATATTATTGTATTATTTTGAAATCGAAAAATATGAAATATAGGCGTCAAATCAAAGATCTCAACAAGAAGTTTAATACAATATAATAAGTGAGAGGAAGTTGTAAAAATATTGTCCGTAAAATCATCCAAAAGATTACATGTAAAAGTTTTAATTTCTATTTTTTACTTCATTTTAAATTATATTATTTAAGTTATATAATACTTCGTATTCAAAAAAACCTAAAATGGTTCGACCTGAAAGAGGCAACAGGTCAAGGGTCAGAAGATTGAATCGGATTGAACCGGGATTGAATCGATTTTAATTAAATAAAACGACATTTACCCATTTGGAGTAAAATTAAATAAACAAAAAATATAACAACAATATTTTTTACTAATTCAATGCAGATATAGATTTATGGTTGTAAATAATTTAATATATATAAAAAAAAGATAAAAATAACTTATTTTAAAAAAAGAAAGTTTAACAAACAAATAAATAGTTAATAAAACTATTTTTTTTGAAGAGACAAACAATTTTAAAAAGAAAAGAAAAAAATCTTATAATGGTCATAATTTCTTATTTTTTATTAGTTTTGTAAATGTTGCATTTCCTGTTTTGATTACTTTTTTTTTTTATAAGTTTTGAATCGATAATATTTTAAATTAAAATGTTATTGTACTATATTTTTATTTGATATAATTGTATAATTAATATATTTTCATAAATTTTGATTGAAATCACTATCAAAACTATATTCTCGTGCATCGCATGAATGAAAATACTAGTTCTTTTTAAAAATCATGATGTGAGTTGTGGTTAGTGCTTTATTATTGCTAGATCGTGCATTATAGAGCATGAACTTGCTTTTTTTACTTTGAGTTGGGTTGAGTCGATCAATCAGTTGATTTGATTGTACTGTGTCTGCAATATTTGTGCTAGTGTTCGGTAAATTCATTTTTTATGTATTGCACACAAACCAAAACGGCAACACGTGATGGTTGCTCATTTCAGACAATGAAGGCTGCCATCTTTTTTGTCTTGAAGTGAATTGACACGTACAGTGACTCAATAAAGAAACAAAAAAATAATAAACAAATGGAACAAAAACAGTTGTTGAATTTTCAATGGTGCTTTTCCAACTGTGTAACGTCTGAATGACAATCGGTGTCAGTCTAAAAATCAACATATGTAAACGTTGACATTGGTTTTGGTGAATTCGGATTATAATCCAATAGATTTTGCGTTCCAAACAAAGGAATGTTTATTTAAAAAAGAAATTGTTTTCTTAGATGTCATATTCAAATGTATATACGTTCCCGCCATACCCTCACAGTAGTATATTGTCAAGGACACTACTCGTGTAGTTTTGATTATTTTGCTTTACGTTAGATACGTGAATAAATGTGGCCTTCGCGTAGATAGTGAATATTTCATATGTCATGTATTTCAAAGTTTAAATAACAAGGGAAAAAAATGCTCTAAGAATATAATCTGATAAAATATATTTGGACAGACACAGTACTAGGAAATAATTTGACAAATGGTGCTACCTATGTAAATAAATCTTTGTCCCTTTCAGTGTCATTTGTAATATGTGCTTCAAGCAAAGAGTAATTGACTCGAAATAAAATCTAAGTCGTCAGTTACCCCTTAAAAAAATTGAGAAATATTACAAACCACAAACATCTAGGGATGTCAACGAGCCGAGCCGAGTCGGCTCGCGAGCCGAGTCGGCTCGCGAGCCGAAGATCGAGGCTCGAGCTTTTAAAAGTCAAGTTTTTTTTTGCCCGAGCCAAGACGGGCCAAAGCCCGTCCTAAAAAATATGGCTCGACTCGAGCTTTTTCCGAGTCTAAACGGGCCGAGCTGAGCCAAGTCTCGAGCTTTCAAATTTTATTTTGTTTTTATAATAAAATCCATAAATTTTTTATTGAAAATGTATATATACAACGAGTCGATCCGAGCTTGTGATTGAATCTTAATGCTTGAGGTTTTTGGGCGGGCGTTTTTTTGGCTCGAGCTTTAGCTCGAGACTTCGCACCGCAAGCCGAGCTAAGCCCGAACTTTTTTCGAGCCGTGCTCGGGCGGCTCGAGCTTCCGAGCCATTTTGCCATCCCTACAAACATCTAGCGGAAGGATAGTGAAACCTACAAGATATAGAAATAGTTTGAAAGTTCCCAACCATTTTCTGGGATTTATCATAAGGGAACTGTCAAATGGTGTTACATATATATAAGGCTCCATTTGTAGGTTGAAATAAATGGAATTTGATTTATAATACACGATTAATAATGTGTATTATTTGGATTTTCTAGGTAAGATGTGTGGTAGGAGTGAACAAAAAAATCGAAACTGCGTAAACCGAATTGAAATCGAACCGAAAAAACAGAAATATTTCGATTCTTGAAAAAAAAATTCAAAACTGAAACCGAAACCGAAACCGATTTAAAAAGAAAAAAACCGAAATCGATCGGTTTTCAAAATTGAAACCGAAATCAAAACCGATATATATATATATATATATATATATATATATATATATATATATATATATATACACTTTTAATTTTTCATTGAATTATACAACAAAATATATTTATGCCCACGCTTAAATATGTAGACAGTGGGTCGGAGGAGTATAAATTCACTCACAATTTTTTCATTTGATAAATGTTGTCCAGATTGGTAAGGTATTTTAATTAAAAATCCATGACTCACAATTTTCTCCAAATAGAACTACACTTTAATGTATAGATACTTAGACAGTGTATGAAATGTTGTCTATTTGATACACTATTATTATAGAATTTAGTAATTTACTTTTAAGTCATTTCACACACTATTATAATATTATTATTTTGCGGAATTTACTTTTACTGAGATTCAAATGTTCTTACTTTCTCAACATGATTTCCTTTTCAAATATATAAGAATGATTTTAGAGTAGAAAAAAAGTGTTAACCATTAAGATTTTGAGATTCACATTTGTGCTATATTTTATAAGAATTTGGAGTTTAATTTTAATTGGAACTTTAGTTGTATTTAACTTTAATTTTTGCAAACAATTATATATATATATATATATATATATATATATATATATATATATATTTGTATCAAATTTAATTTTTTTAATTGGAACCGAACAAAAATCGAAAAATAACCGAAAATCGAACCGAAACCGTTCGATTCTTATCTTTGAAGGAACCGAACCGAAATTGAACCGAAAGTTTTGGTTCAGTTTCGGTTCCTTTAATAACCGAACCAAACCGATAAACGCCCAACTCTAATGTGTGGTTTAAAATTTGAGAGAAAATATATATGGTTAAAAAGTGGTTTGAAATATTGTGCCCATTATAATTTAAAATTATAATGTTTACCACCTAAATCTTTGTCTCTTTGAGTGCCATTTGTAATATGTGCTTCACGCAAAGAGTAATTGAGTCAGAATAAAATCTAAGTCGTCTCTTTTTTATCAGTTATCCCTTAAAAATTAAGAAATATTACAAACCACAAACATCTAGCGGGAGGATCGTGGAACCTAAAAGACATAGAAATAGTTTGAAAGTTCCCAACCATTTTCTGGGATTTATCATAAGGGAACTGCCAAATGGTGCTACATATATAAATAAGGCTTTCGTTTGTAGGCTGAAATAAATGAAATTTGATTTATAATGTGTATTATTTAGATTTTCTATGTAAGACGTGTGGTTTAAAAATGGAGAGAGAAAATATATATGGTTAAAAAGTTGTTTGAAAAATTGTGCCCGTTATAATTTAAAATTATAATGTTTACCGCCTAAATCTTTGTCCCTTTCAGTGCCATTTGTAATATGTTCTTCAAGCAAAGAGTAATTGACTCAGCATAAAATCCAAGTCGTCTCTTTTTTTTATCAGTTATCCCTTCAAAAAATTGAGAAATATTACAAACCACAAACATCTAGCGGGAGGATCGTGGAACCTACAAGAGATAGAAATAGTTTGAAAGTTCAAAGCCATTTTCTAGGATTTATCATAAGAGAACTGTCAAATGGTGCTACATATATAAATAAGGCTTCGTTTGTAGGCTGAAATAAATGGAATTTGATTTATAATGTGTATTATTTGAATTTTTTAGGTAAGATGTGTGGTTTAAAATTGAGAGAGAATATATATATATGGTTAAAAAGTGGTTTGAAAAATTGTGCCCATTATAATTTAAAATTATAATGTTTACCGCCTAAATCTTTGTCCCTTTCAGTGCCATTTGTAATATGTTCTTCAAGCAAAGAGTAATTGGAGAGAGAAATTTTAAATGAGAACTTGATAAAAAAAAAAAATTACTAAATAAAATCATTCAAATAATAATATAAACAGTCAAAGTTTAAATTAAATTTACTTTTCTACCATTTTTAAATGAAAAAAATTAACAATTATATTAATTGAACATTTTTATTAAAAATCTTAGACTATCTACTATACCAAACTGCTGGACCTAACATACTTTTAGGGGGCCTTCATACCTTGGAGCATAGACTTCATAAGGCCAGGCAGACCCTGAGTGCATGAAGGCTAAGGGATGGACGGATGAGCACCAGAGGGTTGAATAATATTCATGGATGACCAGACCCCACCAGAGAGTTGAATAGTATTCACGGATGACCACCAGAGGGTTGAATAGTTTCATAAGACATGGTCCCAAATTTAGAAAGAGAAAGATAGAGATAGAAAGTGAAATGGGAATGGTAATGTTATTGTTAATATATTATTTGATAATATAATTTTGATAAAAATAAAATATATTTTTACATAAATAAAAATATAATTATCACCTGATTTTGGAACAAAATTAGTTAAAATTTGATTATTGATAATTAAAATAGAAATCATTCGATTCTTGGGTTTTGAGAATCGAAACTGGACCGAAATTTTTGGTTCGGTTCCAGTTCCTTCAATAATCGAACCGAAAATTGAAACGTCCAGCCCTAATGTTTCCAAGTAATTTCCTCTTCTTCCAATACCATATTTCTCTTAATATTTGACATTATTAGGTCATCTCCAATCCAAAACTTTCAAATGCACTCAGTTTTACACTAAAATACAGTTTTTCTTATTCTATCCTTACAACTCATCTCTAATAAAAAACTTCAAATTTATTACAAAATAAACATTATGTTTTTATTTTTACTTTTTAACATACTTTTGATGATTATTGTATTTGCAATAATCATTTTATCATTAAAATAAAACGAGAAATACATCAAATATATCAATGTATTCGTTGAATAAGTTTTTTTTTTCATTGATTTGAGTTAAAACAAAATTTGCCCTTCCCAAAAATAGTATATATATATATATAACCAAAAATGCCTTCCCCTTCACTCATTCACAACAAATAGGGAATTCATCTCTCCATTTTTTTTTCACTGCAAACAGGGAACAGTGGCAACATTGGGGTAAAAAAAAAAAATAAAGAAGAATGGGATGTTGTCTTCAACAATGCAGCACCATAAGTGAAAAATCGCATTTTAGTGTCCCAAATAGCGCCTAGGTTGGAGAAGAGAAGGACGGAAAAATCAATAATTTTACTGTTGGAGTTGCTCTTAGACAACTTATAGTATCTTTCCCAAGTTTTACTCAATTAGCCCATGTATAGTGGGGATTAAAATCAGATTTATATTAGATTTTGATAGAAGTTGATGAAATGTGCAGTTGAGATTAATTATTGACTTTGACTTAAATTAAAATCTTTCTTTTAATCACTCCCAAAGAGAAACTTAGTGTGATTAATACGAAGTTTAATATAAAATTAAAGCAAGAAACATGCATATTTCATGATTTTTTTAGAAAGAAACTAGTTTTCCACCCATGCGATGCATGGCCAAATGATATGAACAAAATAAAATATAATTAGAGCACTAAAATGTGTAAATTAAAAAGAAACGGATTGAGACAAAAATCAGTTGCTGTATTTGAGACAAAATTACAGGAATCGTAAATTAAAATCAAACAAACAATTATAAATTGCGAAAAACTTCTTTAAACACAACATTACTCATGTGATCTGAAGGTTTTCCGTCTTCATCACATATCAGCATCTTTAGCCCAGAACGACACGTAACTCTAGAAATTGCAATATACAGTCGTCCATGACTAAAAACTGGTTTTTTGAGGAATATACCAACTTGAGAAAGGGATTGACCTTGACTCTTGTTTATGGTCATTGCGTTCGACACAATCAAAGGAAACTGCCTTCTTTGAAATTTAAAAGGCAATCTTGGATCAGATGGAGTTAAGGACATTCGTGGAATGAAGACTTTATCACCTGCATTATTTCCAGACAAAATCATTGCTTCCAAAACATGGGTACCAAGTTTTGTAACAATTAACCTTGTCTCATTGCATAGACCTGCAGCATGATCAATATTTCGAAGCAACATTACTGGAACACCAACCTTCAAAGTGAGTTCATGATTAGGCACACCCGAACATCTAATGCTATTTAAAAATTCAGGAGAATAGAGATTTGATAAGAGGTCCACATTCATGTCTGACCTGCATGTAGTATCGGAGCTCAAGTATGTCCTTCCCTCTGTTTGCCAGATAGAACCCAAATAATCATTTACAGATTCTACCACATCCACTCTCGGAGCGAGAATGACCTTCCCTTGCAAATTTGACAAATCACCAACGTGGTCTAAAAATGAAGGATATGTGCTCTGCACTATGGACTCAACCAAATTATTGGAACTATTTATCAAAAGGTCGCTTGGTATCTCTATATTTGTGTGTCCATCATTGTGACCACCAATTGTTCCATCCCCAATGCCAGACATCCATTTTGAAAAAGTCTTCAATTCATTTCTTTGCTCATCATCACTGACATTCTGAAGTCTCATATTCTTCGTCAATCTCAAAACTTTACAATATCTCCACAAATAAGACGAATTAATAGTTGCTAAAACAATATCTTGTCTGCTTCCTTTTGGAATTACTGATAAAATCTATCTGAAGTCACCACCAAAAACTATAGTTTTACCTCCGAAAGGCTGGTCCATACTACGTGGATTCCCAAACCTCAAAATATCATGCATAGTCCTATCTAGGGCTTCAGAACAATATATATTCATCATGGGTGCTTCATCCCAAATTATGAGTTTTGCCTTTGCAATCAAATTAGCAAGTGCACTCCCTTGCTTGATATTGCATGTTGAATTTTCATTAATAGTTAGAGGAATGGAAAATCTTGAATGAGCAGTTCTACCACTTGGTAATAATAAAGATGCTATTCCACTGGAAGCTACATTTAGCACAATTTTTCCCTTCGATCTCAAACACACTGAAAGTGTTTTCCAAATAAATGTCTTTCCAGTCCCACCGTAACCATATAAAAAGAACATTCCTCCCTCTTCGTTATCAACTGCATGCACTATCATCTCATGGACCCCTCGTTACTCATCTGTCAACATGCCTACATACTTCTTATGTTCATCAGCCATAGCTTTCTTGTCATAACGAAGCTCTTCCTGTATGAGCCTATTCTCAAATGTGGGCTCATCAACGGCAACGGGAAATGGCATTGTTTGAAAATCATGGAGACTTCTTCCTCTTCCATGCAATATCTTCTCAATCCCCAGAAGAGTATAGTTTTGTATTTCCTCGTCACTCAGTTGTAATCCTAGTTTATGTGAAGAAATTTTTTAATAAATACAACTTAGTCTAAATTCTATTAACTTAACTAATGGATTCAAAATAACTTTTTTTAGCCAATTCAAATAGATATACATTACTTGAAAGTCGAAAACATACTACGTTGAAATAATATTTAGATTTCAGTAGACACGCACCTTGATAACCCAAGATGCACCTGTGTCTGTAAAGTATATCATCAGACAGGTATTGCCAACAATTTTGCAAATCAAATTATGGTCGTGATACAGAACCCGATATTAGGAGAGTTGCAAAGAGATTTCTTAATGAATGTGCGAAGCCCCAATTACTGGCTTCGGCTTGCCATAAATGTACTCGTTATCATCATCCAAAATTTACATATTTTATTTCTTCATAACTTCTTGGCCCACGGACAATATTTAGTAATATCCTTAAATAATACATGTCTCAACTTCCCGGTGGCACATATACAACTCGTCCAATTGAGAAACCACATTTTCGGGGTTGTCATTCCCTTTGTGCTAGTTCCCAAACAAACTTAGTAGGAAATTCAGCATAAGTTAACTCTCTTGCAGAACTAAATTTCTTATTTGCTTCCATCCACGCAGTAAACATACTTTATCTAGCAGAAGGACGATTCAAAACTCCATCAATCGGATCATCATCTAAGAAAATTACAGTTTGTTCATCCTGAAGATGAAAAGACAACCTTTCAACAGGAGGATCTCTGTAGTGGATATCATACCCAAACAACCTCCATGCAGCTTCACACGGTGAGATGTATCTGCAATCTAAATACATGTTTATCTCATCCACATGAGACTGGACATTACCATAAGTAGCAGTCTATTAAAAGGTTGATGTAACACAATCATGACCTTTATTCACATATTTAAACAAATATTTAATAGATCTGGATTGATTGCACCACTCAACATTAATATGAGCACCATACTTCAACAAAAGGTAACGAGTGTGTGGAACCACGTATCTGTTGTCAAGATCAATACCATTCTTCATGACGGTTCTTTTGTTATCTCGACGCCTGTAAACTGGATATCCGTCTTCATCAACGGTAGTGTGCTCATTAAACTGCTTTGGAAAATACTTAAAACGTCCATTTACCATACAAGGAGAATCCCGTCTTAAACTTCCACATGGACCATGAACCATAAGATCCCTAACTGCAGCGTAATAAAAAAGATCACTGTCCTCATCAAGAATTTCAGCCGATATTATTTTGTCAACATCACTTCCCGTAGGGTACTTAGCTTCTTGGGTTAGAAATAACAATATATGGGCATGTGGCAATCCACGTTTCTGGAATTCAATGGTGTAAATAGCTGCAATTAGAAAACAAAGAAACAAAAATAAACGACAATAAATCACAAAAAAACAATAATGAAAAGTGAAATAATATTATATATGAATTAATAAATTATATATAAACAAAATACCTGCTCTCACTGTTCCAAATACTTTATTATGCCTAAGATCTTTCATTAGAATATCCAACTTCATTTTAAACACTCTGCACAGAATGTCAGGTCGATCCTTGGCCTTCAACCTTCTTTTATCTAAGAAACGAACAACCTTTGGCCACTTTGGATTGCATGTGAATGTAATAAATAAATCTGGATATCCAGCCCACTTACAGATAGCCGTTGCATCTTTGTAATTTTGAATCATGTATCGTGCACATCCTGTGAAGCTTGATGGTAGGACAACTCTTTTGCCTTGTGTAGAAGGATCTGTTTCACCTCTCAAAAGGGCTTCTGTCAAACCTTTGTACATTTCACACCTAAGTTCCTTTTGGTGAGTTTGTATATATGCCAATCTTCCAGATTCAACCATTGTATAGACGTCAACTACAAATTGTTGGAACAATCTCTTGGAGAACAAAATAATTGGAGACTCTGAATTTCGTTCTTGCAACCTAAAAGCAAAATATTCCCGCATACTCAGTTTCTTCCTACAAGCAGATGATGATGATTCTGCATTTTTTAACATGATTTCTTCTCTATATCCATCTTGACCATACACAAAAAGCAAAGGATATTGGAGTCCAAGATATGAAGAATCTAATTCATTTATTAGCTTCAATAATCCAGACTGAGTTTCAACAATGATATCTCTTTCCCTCGGCAATGTCTCAAAGTCACCCACTACCAACATCCCAATTTCAGACACGGTCGATAGGTTATACCTTCTACCATCTTCCTTCCTTTTTTCAATTAAACGTAGCCTTAAGTTGGGCGGATTATGTTGACGAATTGTATCTGCAGCCATCCGAAAGGATTTAACCAAAACATTGTGATTGTCCAACATTTTTTTCAAATCTGAAACAATTTGAATATGCAGCTTGTTCTCTTCAGTATTTTTCCTACGTCATAGCGAAAAAAATAAGTGAAAATGTAAAGTTGTGCAAATTTGAATATGCAGGTTGTTCTCGTTATCTGTATCATAAATGTATAGTTGTGCAAATTTTGGCACAGATCCATGGGCTGGTAACAAACTACTGATCATATGATAATTTTGACCTTGTAATCTAAAAATAGGAGGGGATCTTCCATTGTTCAAACTGGAGTCAATCTTTCCACCGATTGATGTGAATGAAAACATCGTGTTGTATGACCGAATATGTTCAAGGAAATGATTGCTTCTTTCGTCATTACCATATAATAAATCTTTTAATATCTTGGGCGGATTCTTCATAAGAGGAAGCTCTACCTTTCCTTGCATGCAGCACAATGAAAATCTCGGTCTCCTTGCATTATAACGTTTATCAATCCTCTCCTCATACCAAAAAATAGCACCGTAGAATTCACAACTATAAGATGGGTCTCCAAGATCCAAATAATCTGGATAAAATTTATGGTGGATGTGATGCATTAGAAATACTGTTAACAGTCAATTATTACACACAATGAATACCCAAAGGTTTAAAATCCAAACTATATAGAATAACATTTATTTTTTCAATAACAATAAAAATTCAAAGACAAATCAACAATCTTATGTCTTATAAATCATGTTTTAATTAATAAATAGGTGCATTATTTTCAAAATATGACATTCTATATAAAAAAAAAATTAGGCACATTCCTTAAAAGGACTATATTAGAATATTAAATTAAATAGATACAAATCATTAATTGTCATTTTTAATTTTCTATCTTCTCATCTTTATATTTTGATTAATCAAGGTTCAAACTTGGGGGTGTATTCAATATGGACTTTTAACGATTTTTTTTTATAGAGTTTTATAAGTGTGCGAGTTTTTTAGATTTCTTGGGAATTCAAGTGAATTTTGGAAAAGATTTTTTACCTTGATTCGAATGATTAATTCTTGAAAGAAGTTAATTACCTTGGATTCTAATTAATTTGGAAAGTCGTACATATGAATTAACAAAACTTAGGATTAGTTTCCAAAATAATCTGACCTTGCTTAGAGTTTTGAGAAATTACAATTGGTTGTTAACTGGAACCAGAAAAAAATGGTAATAGTAAATTTTTGGAGAATGCGTGATTTAAAAAGTAGGAAAGCTTTTATGAATTTATGTGTAGATTATTTTATTGATAGAATGTATGATAGAAAATGAGTTTTGAAAAAAATTAAGTTTTGAAACAATGGATACAAACCATGGGCTAATGTTGGACTGATACAAAACATGGGCTGATGTTGCATAGCCGAAAGAGAGATTTTAAAAAAATAACAGAAAGAAAATTACCGGGGGAAAAAATGAAGAAAGGAAAAACAAATACGGTGAAGATTTTTTCCACACATACACGCAAACACAAATTTCTAGACCCAATACAACTGTGAACTCAACCTCCATTAGAAAACCCTAGCAGCCAAATGGTTTGGGACGTTATTTCCAGTGCACAAAATCTGGGGTAATCACTCCATATAACACTCAAATATGTGGTAATAACTGCATAGTTCTTATAAGAAAAAATGTCATTGAGCCATTTTACTACTTTATCTTCTCCGAAATGGATAGATCTATATGCTATATCAATTAAATCCGGGAAAATGAACCTCAAAATCAGCAAATCGGAATCAAGATTCGATTATAACCGTGTTATAATCGGGGCTCCATTGAAGAAGACGAAGTCACGCCAATTTCGAGGGTAAGGTTGCTGGGAATTAGAAGTTTATAATAATTTTCGTAGGTTTAAACTTTGATCCCATCAAGTATATACAACAAATTTAGATGCCATATTTATTTGGCAAAGTCTCTGACCAGTTTTTTTTCCCTTTAAATGGAATTTGTGAACCCCGAGTTCAACGGCCCAACAGTAGCGGAGATATTCAACGGGTTTTGTACAAAAAATGAAAATTGGTCAACCGATGCGTACAAGACTTCGTTGAAGGTGAGCTTCTACAAACAAACTAAAAGGTGCGTTAAAAAGAATTCGTAGAAATTTAGTCAGTTGTTTAAATATGTATTTAATTAAATTTAAATTTTGTATTTGTTAAACTAAAGTTATTTTTTCTTCTCTTCTATGCGTTTGTATGGTAAAATCTATATGTGCTTTTAATGAAATAAAAAATTAATTTTATGCTTGGTCCAAATAAACTGATGCCCAAAGTCAGCATTCCGTGTAGCATTTCGTGTAGAAGGTGGATCAATTATTATGGACAATCTTATAAATATTTAATCAATTACTCAATGAAGTTTGTTGATATTGTAGGGTGGTACCTTATGTGATGTGAGTTTCTCCCAATGTTGATTTGTAAACGTAAGGGGGAAAAAAAGATCATGAAAAATGTTGCAAAATACATGTTTTCACTGTCCAATCGTAAATGTTGCATAGTACATGCATTCAATGTGTATATTAAGGGAGGAAATCATAAATTTATCACAGAATTAGAATTGATTTGGTGAACTCTTTGTCTGTGGAAATATTTTTAACATGTTATCCAAAAAATTGAATAGTCAGCTAAAATATTAAAGAAATTTTTATCAACCCACTCGATGTACTTGGCAACATTTCCTACTCCTGAAATAACTTTTTTATAATCATCCCAATCTATAAAGGTACAAAATTAGAATTAGAAAATAAAAAATAGCCTCACCTATCTTATTTTGTGTAAAGTAACATTAAAAATGTTAATTGTTTCTGTAATGACACCTTCAAAAATCCTAGAATTCCACTCCTATTTCAATATGAACATTCCAAAAATCTGTAATACCTCTTCTGCATTGAGTACTTTTTAGGGATAAAACATTCATATAACTGTACGAAATTCAAATTTACAGGAAAATATCCTCTTAACCATTGATAGTAAAAAGGTGCAAAGAAACTTCACTTGTAAATGCTTCATTGTGTTTCTATTTATTTGAATCTTTTTAATATGTGTAATCAGGGATCCAAGTGTATAGTAACAGCAGGTCATACCTGCTGAAGACAGACCTCCACATTCACTCCCACGAGCTATAGGAAAAAAAGATTTATTAGATCTCAAATATTTGGAACAATAGTATAGATATTCAAAAACATTTCCACATTGACTTGGAAATTAACTTAATATTACCTTAATCTGGTAGTCCAGCAGCTGTTGTAGGTGTTAATGACTCACAGTGCTCATTAACCTCTAAAAAATAGAATGGCCAATCAGATATCAAATGAACAAAATCAATGTGCTAGTGGAAAATCAATAAAATTAGTAATAAGCTAACCATCGACTCGATTAATATGATTTTGCATGTACTCATTCGAAGCATTTGTATTGGAAGCAATGGTCAAATCTGACTTCAAAGTGGAAATACATCTTTTGTTGCTAATGACATGCCTCCCAGGTGACAAAGTTGTTCCTATTGTACTTCTTGAATTTAATGGCATGTTTTCTGAACTCCCATAAAAAATGTCGGAATTATTATATGTGAAATAACTCAAATAATTAATAGACAACTATTTTAAAAAAAGAACTAAGAAGTGTGAAATTGGAAGACTACGAAAATTTTGTTACCGTGGGTTATGTCACTTAATGGCATTCTTAATGCATTGCTTGACAACCTGATTGATCTATAATTAGGACTAACTATTGTTGTATTGTGTTCAGTTGAGCTGCTCCATGAGGCCGGACCCGGTTGGTTGGGATGATTTGATTGGCTGATGGTAAGCTTGCCTGCACCAATTTAAAACCTATCACATTTGAGAAGCACAACTATATGCAACAATTGTAAAGGTATCTTTCCTACAACCAACTCTCTGATCAAATAGCGTATAGTTATTAAGGAAAAAATGGAAGATATTCCTATTTATGATTTTTTTAATCAAACCTGATTGCACACAGTAACAACCAACGCCCCCACCCACCATCTTCTAAAAATGATTTGAAAGACTTTATATTCATTCAAAACACTTCATTTAACAATCCACACACAAACAAAGCCTAAAGAATAATTGCGCTAGACACACACAAATACACACAGTCAAGAATCAATATAGCTTCCATGTCTATGTATATCAATTTGCAGCTAATTGTTGCTGTGTATACTGTTAGCAATTCCTCTAAACATATTATATTAGTTGTTACATCTACGGGTTAATCGGTTCTATGTGGTTCAAATGGTATGAAAGTGTACCAACTTGGATTCGTAGATGCGACTTCCTGTCTTCTTCTTTTATGAACTTGACACGTTGATTTGTGCATGGATGCCGATTTAACAAACTATTCTGGAATGAATTAGACTACAAGCAATAAGAAAATTACTTCCAGATCTGGTGCAGAGAATTAGACTACTATCTTCCCTTTTTCTTTCTATGTTTACTAATGTTAAATATGTAGAATATCAATACAAATCTATCAACTAATGATATTAATTACTTTTGGAATGCAAAATGACACCATTGGTATAATAAACCCATCATATTTAAGTGGTTCCAAGCATGCATACATACTGTTTTGCTTGGGTAATGTGTGTGGGTTTTCATAACACATTTTTTCATCTATTATGGACCAGGTGATGTCATACACGTGTATTCATATAGTAAAACTACTAATAAAGCATCTATACCTACACATGTATTCATATAGTAAAGCTACTAATAAAGCATCTATACCTATAATATAAAAAAGTCTTTTATGGATGATACAACACTCCATTGTTTATTTTATTATTTACTTGTCTCCCTTTTTATGGTTGATCTAATTATAATTAATAGAATAATTTTTTATGCATTATTAATTATTACAATGTGTGTAAACAATATATCAAACAAATATATAGTAAACAAATATTAAGTAATCTTGCATACTATTTATTTCATTATTTACTTGTCTCCTTTTTTCATGGTTGATGAAATTATTAATCTTACTTAGTATTAATTGTAATTAATAGTATAATTTTTTATGCATTATTAATTATTAATTATTACAATGTAAACAAATTTATAGAAAACAAATATTAAGTAATCTTGCATACTATTAATTATAATTAGTAGTATAATTTTTTACATATTATCAATTATGACAATGTAAAGTGTAAACAAATATATTTAAAAAAACTATTCAGTCCTACGGTATTTATCATTATTAAACTCGTATGATATTTCACGACACTAATTTATATAATTTTTAATTTATTTATAGATTATCTCTAACATGACTAAGTAGTTATTGAACAGTAAACTTATCATGTAATTAATCTGAATTTTAATTTTAATATTTTTTGAAATTGTTTTGACTTTTTTTTAAAAAAAATAAAAATTAATCTCACGTACTAAGTGTACAAATAACATGAGTAAGTCACTATATAAGTAAGTATATTAAAAAAGTGTGTATTTTTTAAATTATTCTGTGTATTCATTAAATTATTCAAAAGTCCTTTATATGTTGTGAGTGTTTCTGATTTATGTGGGGGAAATGTATACTTTATCAATTATTTACAAACTAAACAATAATTATTTCATATAATTGAATAATAATAATAATAATAAGTAATAGAAAAACAAAAGTGTAAAATAACCAAACTCACAAAAGTACCCACAAAATTCCAGGATAACAATATTGTCTACATCCATGGAACAACAAAATACTTCAAAACTATATGTTATCGCCATACAAATGATTGAAAATGACAATGTCAGAAAATCAAAACATCAAAAACAAAATTAAGTAGTGAAATAAAGATAGAATTAGTCCAACTTCCATCCTAATCTTTCTCAACTTTCACAAGTCGGCGAGATTTATTGGTAGACATTCCAGTAGAAACTCCAGCAGTGATCTCACAATAATCTGTCAAATCAGTTGACCTTTTTGATCCCTTCTTAATTGGTGTGGTCACTTTGTCATATGACTCATAATCATTATCCTTGTGACGACACAATAAATAAATTAGTTACACGTTAAAAGTTGACTTGATATAATTTATAACCCATATCCCAATTTTTATCTACCTGAACATTATAATCCGCTCCCTTAGCAAGCTGTGATATCAAGTCCGTTTCCTGTATATGAACATAGTAGTACGAATTAGTAATGCATAAAATTAGAGCATGGTCATAACTAACTTGAAGGATAGTAAACACCTGATCAACAGTTTTATCATCAGCCCTATAATTATTGATCAGATCAACATCGGTAGTAAGCCTTATAATAGTGTAAACATCATCATTCTCATTTACGTTTTGGACCTTTACTTGAACCTTAAAAAGAGCTTCTTGCTTCATCATCCCGTCAAGCTCATCTGGAAAACAACCTTCTCCAAGTCCCTCAAAAAAAAAAAAAAATTACATTAGCATTCCGAAACATGTTAGTACAGTGCCCAATTTTAAGAATCAACATACCTCTAACATGCCCTCCCGTATTTGACGAGCAGTTTTTCCTAACAATTGAGTACACTCCCTATCCCACAAAAGGAAATGTGCACTTCCAGTACCGTCAACTACATTTACACGAACTTTATATCTAGGGTTGCCATCCGTGTCGAATCGCTCACATTTCTCACAAAAAACTGTGATCCATTCTCAGTAAGTTTTATTGGACACTTCTTGCAACTAAGGTACCACCAGTCTCTCCTTGACTCAATAGTCTTAATTGTTGCAGCTACCCAATAGTTTCATGCTTATGAAAATAGAGAAATCGAGTTATCAATTATCTGAATTCAATAATTATATCAATTGTGTGGATAATGAATATTCAAGTCCCCTTACCTCATCACAATGAATTAGTTACTCCACATTTTTTATATTAGATTTGTTACTTCCCAAATCATCCACAATTGAATAAGTAGATGACGAAGATAGCTGACTTATCCTTTGGGACCCTGACTCATTTCCACTTAGTAACCTGAAACAATAAGTAATTAAAAAAAAAAAAAAACAAAACTCTCAAGAATACGAAATGTAACAAAAAAATAGGTTGGAAGACATACTTGCTGTGGAATTCTTGTATTTCCTGTATATCATCGTTAACCAAGATTTTTGTGGAATGATATGTGTTAGATATTCCAATCAAACCTGTTTGATCCGAGAGCAAAGAAATTATTAATACTCTTAGAACTTAGAACTTTAATAAGAACTACATTTTTAATTAAAAAAGAATTTAAAGTACTTAAAAAATTCCTTGCGTGGCATAATTGTATTAGGACAACAACGGGTACATCAACAAATTCAGTTATATATTTGTTCAGTGCATCACCATACTCCTCCCACAATGTGCACGGTAATTGGTTTCCCCTTAACCATAATGATTCATTACTAACAGTAAGCTATTGATTTTTTAAAAAAATATATATATACTAAATACAACAGGAAAAAGTTCGAAGAAACCAGAATTAAAATATATCAGTTCAGTAATTACTCTAAGTCCTGTAGCATCCTGTAGCATGATGTCCATGGATCTGGCATTCTTTCTCGTTGGTGTAATTAGCCGGCTGTTATCTTTCCCAACCACTTCACCAATTACGTCTATATTACAACCACACAAAATTAGAAAAGACTCAACTTAGGGCTTTAATAAGAACTACATTACAAATAAATCAAACTCAAAATTCCACAAGACAAATTAGAACTTCAATAAGAACTATGTTTCAACAAATGGAATTAAAAATTCCAGTAAACTATTTTTAGAAATGTAATCAGAACTACCGTTCAAACATGTCAAATTAAAAATTATAGAATAAACTCCAGAAATAAGAATCTAATCAGTAAGTTCAATATATCAAGCATGTCACATAAATGAAGTTCAAAATTCCAGAAAATTATATGTCAAGTATGTCATAGAAATGAATTTCAAAATTCCAGAAAATACAGTAATAATAGAATAATTAAAGTTGTAATGAAAGTATCATTTAAACTTTAATTAGAACTGCAGGATTTATGTTAAAACAAAATCAAATTCAAAATTAAGGAAAGGTAACAGTAAACATTACAAAACTCCCACCCAAAAAAAAGTAATAAAAGAGTATATTAAAACTGTAATGAGTATCGTTAAGACTATAGGATTTAAATCAGATTCAACATTACAGATTAATGAATAAAATAAAATAAAATAACGATAAAAATGAAATAAAAAAGGACTTACCAAACAACAAATTCTCGTCAGTGGCGCGACCGCTCAAAATTTCTTGGAATGGACGAAACGTGTAAACCGTCTTTGGGAAGATCGGGTGCAATTCATCTTGTTGTTCACGGACCTCAGTACTTTTCTAGAAATGTAACTTGTACTCGTGATCAGTTGTTTTGTATGTCAAATTGTTGAGACTAGCTAACCCAAAAGCCCCGCATCTTGTACAAACGTCCTTAAGTGATTTTGTCGTTGAATGAACTTATCAAATCCTGCTTGACGCTAGCGTGTATTTTTGTTCCCTGTTGCATAAGAAAATCATATATTTAGCTTGGTTGATATACTGAAAGTTATTTTTTTCGCTCTGCTCCAAAGAATTGACGGAATCAGCTTTGTATTACAGGGGGGAACAACTATGGATACTTACCTCCTCGTCCATAAGTACCATTTCCAGTGCAGAAGGTCTATTGTGCACACTATTCATCCACTTCCTAGCAACACGAACCTTAAAATCCCACACTATTTTTCTAGTGTCAACATTTTTGAGGAGAGCGAACAAAGGAGCCATCAAGCCAAGATTCAAAAAGCAAAGACTATAATAAGAAAAATACTTGTAATTCTGGTGCAGAAAAGTTGGTCTTACGTTTGTGGCATATTTATTTATATTTCTTTAAATATGTTGGAATGACAACAAATATGTATAATATCAATACAAATATATCAACCAATGACAGGAATTACCTTTGGAATGCAAAACGGCACCATTAGAATAATGAACCCAGAATATTTAAGTGGTTGGAAGCATGCATGTTGTTTTCATTGGGTAACGTGTGTGCTGATACAACATGCGGCAGCTACCATAATAAAACATAGAACAATTAATAAAACACCTGAATTCGAGTACTTGTGATGGGGGGGGGGGGGAGCTCAGACATACAAAGGCGGGAAAATAGGCAGCTACCTTGGTAAGACTCTTTTACCTTTATATATATAATAATAATAATTGATAATTATTATATTTATTATTATTATTATTATTATTATTATTATTATTATTATTATTATTATCTAATTCTAACATTTTCTATAATTTTCGATTTATCAAACTTTAAATTTTTAGAACATAAAAATAAAATGTACATTCATTTTTTTAATATAAAATTTTATTTTGAATTGTGAAATATATGTATTAATTCAACGTACTGTCCATTTTCTCAAACTATTCCACATTATTTTATTATATTTTCATGTTCTCACAATATTTTTTCAACAAAATGATTTATTTTGAATTTTTAAAAAGATTTCATAAATACATTAAATAATTTTTAAAACATTTTCAACGAAATAATTTCTTCTATACACTTTTTTTTAAATTACCAATGAATTTTTCATTATGAATGTCCAACTCTTTTTTTTTTTCAAAAAATTTCTACGATTTTTTTCCATTAATGTTATCTTTTTATTATATATTTTTTTAAATTTTACTAAAAATAAACCGACAAATGTTTCCATTGGTAATTATTTTATTATTTTTATAGTTTTTCAATGGATTCATCCGTTGAAAAATTCGTTGGTATATTCTGATTGATTTATTAATGGAATTGTACCAACTGATTAGCAACATAATTGTATCAAAAGACTACTCCTATTGGTATTTCTGTCGATAAAGTAACTTTTAATACTAAAACAAATATAATAATTAGCCCGCCATTAGTTATTAAAAATAGGTGTAACTCACACCTTGATGGTCCGAACCAATCGTACCCTGTACCATTAGTTCGAGTGGTAAATCGCATGATGTGCTTCCCAGAAGTCAGGGTGGAGGGTACTGAAGGTCCTCACGAGTGGTGACAACTCACATTTGTCATATGGTCAAATCTATTTTCAGGATTCGAACATTGCACCCGATCGCAATGAACGTGTTATCAGCATTCCCTTTGTCACTGAGAGATTTGCCCTGGGGGCACCCTTCATTAGTTACTAATCCATAGGTAGTAGAATGGAAGACATCCGTCCTTAAAATTTCGTATCTATCATGCGTACCTTTCTAGTAATGTAAGTTAAGTAGATTTACGAGCTCTAACAAGCACAAAGAACACACTGGTTAGTTGTTAGTAGTTTGCTGTGAGATTCTAGTTGAGAATCCAATGCAAATATTCTTTTTAAAAATTGTTATGTCATGATGTGAGTTGTGGCTAGTGCTTCTTCATTGCTAGATCATGCATTGCATTATAGAGCATGAACTTGCTTCTTTTGCTTTGAGTTGGGTTGGGTCGATTGATCAGTTGATTTGATTGTACTGTGTCTGCAATATTTAGATTTATCAAAATAAATAAATAAATTGTTTTCTTAGATGTTATATTCAAATGTATTGGAAGAAATAATAGTTGACGCACCTTATTGTAATATTTGTAACATCTAATCTCTTTGTAATCTTTTGTACTTATCTCAATTTGTATTTAGAATAGTTACATGTACCTTATTTTTTTTCATGTACTTTAAATATGTAATCATCATTAATTAAGAGCATCTCTAATGTACTACGTCAATAGGGGCTGACGTGACAATGAAATTGATGGAGAAGTCTTAAATTTCATCTCCAATGGTTCCGTCTCCATTTAAATATTGTTGATTACGTCACATTTTTTTTAAAATTTAAAATAATGACTTATTCACAAAATTATTAATAATATTAAACTTTTCGTTATTATAAACTATATATAAATGTAATTTTTTGGACTATATCTCATTTTTATATTTTATTTTAGTAGTTAAATTTATTATGAGATTTTTTTTAATTATTACAGATAAAAAATTATTTATTAATTTAAATCATTATTTTTTATTGTTATTTTGTTAAGATATTTCAATGACTAATTTATTATATAACTTTATTTAGTGTTAATTTTTTATTGATAAATTAAATTTATTAAAATACATATTTTTTTAAAAATTATTAAAATTTAATATAATCATGAAAATTTTGAACGAAAGTAATCAATGTGCTTGATCAGAGATAATTTTCAACGAAAAATTTTCATGTCATGACGTCCATGTTCCTTTTTAATATACTTAAAATAATTATAAAATAAATAATTAATGCTGACTCATTCAGTCAGACGGAGTGTCAATAATTTGACAAATGGGGCTACATATATAAATAAATCTTTGTCCCTTTCAGTGCCATTTGTAATATGTGCTTCGAGCAAAGAGTAATTGACTCGAAATAAAATTCAAGTTGTCTCTCTCTTCTTCTTTTTTTTTTTATCAGTTGTCCCTTCAAAAAAATTGAGAAATATTACAAACCACAAACATCTAGCGGAAGGATCGTGGAATTTGTGATCTTTCCTATTGGTAGATTAATCATTCATTCATTCTTGCATTATCGTACAAGAATGTGCTTTGATTTAAGATCTACTAATTTATTTGATTGCAAACCGAAAAACATGGTTTGGTTTGGAAAATTTTTGAACTATTTTAAACAGTTTTGTTTGAAATTTCGCTACAAACCGTCCAAACTAAATCGTGTTCACCCCTAGTTCAATGTGTGACGAGAAAAATCATATTAACTTTATAGTAGGCTTGAGGTCATAGTTTGTCGTTCGCCTCTTTTTGTTAGTTTGTGTTTATAAATAGAGAATGTGATTTTTTGGAAGTAAAAAATGAGATTGAAAAGTAATTTTGAATGTGTGTGTGTGTGTGTGTGTGTGTTTAAACTTTAAAAGTGATATGAGAAAGTAAGTTATTAATAAATTTTATAAACTATTTACCAAACTTCATCAATTATTCAAAAAAAAAAAAAAAAAAAAAAATATTTCATAATATTAGTATCCCTTAAATAAAATAAAAAATTAAGGCCATTTTTTCCTAGTTGGTGAATTTAATTTGAGGGCCCCACTGTGAGAAACAAGCTTATACAAAAAAAAAAAAAAAATTCAGATCTGGTTATACAGACATGTAGGTCCTATGTGGGTTGACATGAGTGGTCGAACTCACTCTCCTTCAGATTCACGTCATCTCCCAACTTATCCACGTTTTTTTCCATTATTATTATTATTATTATTATTATTATTATTATTATTATTATTATTATTGTGAAAACCATTTTAAAATTAAAATCAAGCCGCATATGTTGGTAATATATATATATATATATATATATATATATATATATATATATATCAAAATTAGAGTCAGTTTAGAAATTATTTTGATTGCATAACACCATTATTGAAAATGTGTGGATCTTAGGAGAATTTCTTTACGAACAATGGCGATAATTATTTCAAAATTGTCGACATTTAAATGTGAAGGGTACTGAAGGTTCCCACGAGTGGTGACAACTCTCATTTCTCATATGGTCAAATCTATTTTCAGGATTCGAACTTTACACCCGATCGCACTGAACGTGTTATCAGCCTTCCCCTTTTTCACTGAAAGATTTGCCCTGAGGGCACCCTTTATTAGTTACTAATCCATAGGTAGTAGAATGGAAGACATCCGTCCTTAAAATTTCGTATCTATCATGCGTACCTTTCTAGTAATGTAAGTTAAGTAGATCAATTCAAGTAGATTTACGAGCTCTAAAAAGCACAAAGAACACACTGGTTAGTTGTTACTAGTTTGCTGTGAGATTCTAGTTGAGAATCCAATGCAAATATTCTTTTTAAAAATTGCTATGTCATGATGTGAGTTGTGGCTGGTGCTTCTTCGTTGCTAGATCATGCATTGCATTATAGAGCATGAACTTGCTTCTTTTGCTTTGAGTTGGGTTGGGTCGATTGATCAGTTGATTTGATTGTACTGTGCCTGCAATATTTAGATTTATCAAAATAAATAAATAAATTGTTTTCTTAGATGTTATATTCAAATGTATTGGAAGAAATAATAGTTGACGCACCTTATTGTAATATTTGTAATATCTAATCTCTTTGTAATTTTTTGTACTTATCTCAATTTGTATTTAGAATAGTTACATGTACCTTATTTTTTTCATGTACTTTAAATATGTAATCATCATTAATTAAGAGCATCTCTAATGCACTACCTCAATACGGGCTGACGTGACAATAAAATTGATGGAGAAGTCTTAAATTTCATCTTCAATGGTTCCGTCTCCATTTAAATATTGTTGATTACGTCACATTTTTTTTTAAAATTTAAAATAATGACTTATTCACAAAATTATTAATAATATTAAACTTTTCGTTATTATAAACTATATATAAATGTAATTTTTTGGACTATATCTCATTTTTATATTTTATTTTAGTAGTTAAATTTATTATGAGATTTTTTTTAATTATTACAGATAAAAAATTATTTATTAATTTAAATCATTATTTTTTATTGTTATTTTGTTAAGATATTTCAATGACTAATTTTTTATATAACTTTATTTAGTGTTAATTTTTTATTGATAAATTAAATTTATTAAAATACATATTTTTTTAAAATTATTAAAATTTAATATAATCATGAAAATTTTGAACGAAAGTAATCAATATGCTTGATCAGAGATAATTTTCAACGAAAAATTTTCATGTCACGACGTCCATGTTCCTTTTTAATATACTTAAAATAATTATAAAATAAATAATTAATACTGACTCATTCAGTTAGACGAAGTGTCAATAATTTGACAAATGGGGCTACATATATAAATAAATCTTTGTCCCTTTCAGTGCCATTTGTAATATGTGCTTCGAGCAAAGAGTAATTGACTCGAAATAAAATCCAAGTCGTCTCTCTCTTTTTTTTTTTTTTTTTTTTTTTTATTATCAGTTGTCCCTTCAAAAAAATTGAGAAATATTACAAACCACAAACATCTAGCGGAAGGATCGTGGAATCTACAATAATATAGAAATAGTTTGAAAGTCCCAACCAATTTCTAGGATTTATCATAAGGGAACTGTTATTCATACTAGTTAGCAAACAGCAAGCAAATAAACGAGAGAGAGAGAGAGAAAGAGAGAGGGAGAGAGAGAGAGAGAGAGATGGAAGGGATGATAGAAGTTGCAATGGCTTACTATGAAAGAGCAAGTGAAGAGGAAAAGGACTTGGCCCGGGAATTCTTTAAAAGAATGGATAAGAATGGGGATGGAAGAGTAAGTCTATTGGAGTTCAAGGAATCAACAAGTTCCTGGTTATCAAATGACAAAGTCTTCAAACAACTAGATAAAAAATGTGACGGAAGTAGTCTCAATTTTTATGAGGTTTTGGCTCTTTATTACATGGAGAAGAAAGTTAGTATAGCAAAGTGCGATTGCTGCGACGATTTGCTGGTTGGTCCATACTTTTCTTGCCTTCATTGTTTTGGAAAAGGCAAGAAAACATATGATCTATGTTGTAATTGTTACCGTGGGGGGGAATTCAATCACAATCATTCATCAGCAAATTTTTTGGACCACCATTCTCTGCTTATGCTGTTTAGGGAGCGTATGGCGGACCAAGGAAATACTAGGCAGAAGGTACGTATTTTATTACAAAAATTTTGATGAGACACCTAGACTAGAAACAGGGTTATTCTGTTTATAATAATTCATAGAGATTAAATTAATTAGTTCTTTATAACTCAGGACTTTATTCACTTCATAGTTACTAACAATCGGAAACTAACAGGGACAGATGGAAGGGATAGAAAAGATAGCCATTGCATACCATAGAAGAGCAAGTAAAGAAGAAAAGGACTCGGCACGAGAATTCTTCAAAAGATTGGATAAAAATGCGGATGGAAAAGTAAATCACCTTGAGTTCAAGCAGTCAATAACGTTCCCGCCAGGGGTGGACAAATTATTCAAAAAAATGGACGTAAATGGTGATGGAACACTAGATTTTGATGAAGTTTTGGCTCTTCGCTTCATGATGGAGAAGGAGGGTTGTATCCTCAAGTGTGATGGTTGCGATGATTTACTAGTTGGCCCGTACTTTTCTTGCCTCCTGTGTCTAGGAAAATCCCCGAACACATATGACCTATGTTGCGATTGTTATGGAGAAGGGAAATTCAAACACGAGCACTCATCAAGCAATTTCTTGGATCACCTTGCTCTACTTCATATGTTGAGAAATCGTTTGAGTGAAGAGCAAAATACTCCTGCAGGGAAGGTAATTTCCTTCTATTTCTAAACAAAGTCATACACAATCATTAATTATTACAGTGATATTTATGATGCATGAAAACCTTTAACAAGAATAGCTTTTGAGTTTAGGAAACTTTCAAAATTTCAAACTCACACACAGTTTGGTAGCTTGCAAAGATCATAACCCTGAGTGATGTCGTATGGTTTAAATTTAATCACTTCTTTCACTGGTCGAACCCTAGCTATCACTACAGCCAAGTCCTTCAATAGCATTCTTCCGCGAGTTATTACTGATATATGGGTTATTATAAAAGTCGGACCTGAATGCATGCTATAATCAAGCTAGCGCTATAAAAAAAAACTTTTAGGTGGCAGTCATTTCTCATCATAATTGCATTCTCTGGTCATCGTTGTACTTACATTTTAATAGCATTTTCATTTTGTTAGGATAATTTCAATTTAATAACATTCTTTAATTGAATTTACATATTCAAAAGCATTCGTTTCTGTCGTATTTCATCATCAATTGCATTAAATAACACTATAAATCATAATTGTAAATACGCCACTGTTTGGCCCCATTATTAAATCATAACTGCATTAAATAACACTATAAACATTATTTTCTCCTATCATCATCATCATCATTATTATTATTATTATTATTATTATTATAAAACATGGATAGATACATGAAATCTGAGCAAACCTCAAAACTAGAACTGAAAGAAAAATTGAATGTTAAATTATCAAATGGATTAAGAAATCATCACGAAAAAAGAATGCTCACCCTTCTAAATATTCTTTACTCCAAACCACAGAAAATGTAACTGGAATTTTAAGATAGACCCAGGATTTTTAGGAATGTATAATTACTCAATAAGTCAAGAACATGATTGATAAAAATTGAGAATGGCTTGATTCTAAGCACCCAAAATACAGAAGGCCGATAAGGATAAAAAAAATAGCCAACACTTTCCCGTACGTCCTCAATATTACTGAAAAATAACCTTAAAAATGAGAAATTCTGATTCTTCCACATCATAATATGTCAACTCAAAAGATATTTGACCATCGAGCAATCATATATTGAGAAAACATAGAAGCAGAATATATAAACAGATCGTCAAGGACTTGGTTCTTCCAAGCACATATGCTCAAAAGTTCGATTGATATCTAGAGAATTTAATTTTCAACTAGAACTCGACAGATATTTATCCAAATTCTTAGCAAATTCGATATGTTGACTGTTGAATCCGGCCCGTAGGTGTTACGGACCCGTCAACACACGGATTGTCAACGGTGAAGTGAGTTTGTTCCACTTTTTAGTGGACGCGACTTGAACCCAAGACCTCTTGATATGAGGATTCTTGGGGCACTCCTGATCAAAGTGGACAATTTGTGTGTTGACGGGTCCGCAACACCTACTTGCTGGATTCAACCGTCAACAAATTAGTTGGAAAAAAAGTTTTAATCACATTAATCAATCTTACCAGAACCACGATTTGTTGTATCAGAATGATTGGAGTTGAGTTTCTGAGTAGAATATCTCAAAAGTTATAAAATGTAAACTATTTTGTAGTGGGAACGTATGGCGGACCAAGAACATACTCGGGCCAAGGTGTTTTATTACAAATTTTGAGACAAATGTGCATATTAAAGATTGGTTTCTCCGTTTGAAAATATTTTTAATAAAAAGTTTAATGTAAAAATAAGTAGAAGTGAGTGGTTGATAATTGATATGTATGATTGAAAATGGAGTTTGACAATTTGCCTGAGATTATTTTTATATTAATTAGTCTGTGCGCAACTAAAATATATTAACTTCTGTAACCATAAACAGAGTTATTCTGTTTATAATTCATAGAGAGAGAGTTTTATAAATGCTATAGTTACTTTAATTCTTTATAACTCAAGACTTTATTCACTTCACTTCATAGTTATTAACAACCGGAAACTAACAGGGAGAGATGGAAGGGATAAAAAAGCTAGCCAAAGCATACTATGGAAGAGCAAGTGAAGAGGAAATGAACTCGGTACGAGAATACTTTAAAAGATTGGATAAAAATGGGGATGGAAAAGTAAATCACCTCGAGTTCAAGGAGTCAGTCAGGTCAACATCAGGGCTATCAGATGACAAATTATTCAAAAAATTCGACGTAAATGGTGATGGAACGCTAGATTTTGATGAAGTATTGGCTCTTCACTACCTTATAAAGAAGGAGAAGGATGTTATCCCCACTTGTAAAGGTTGCGGTGATTTACTAGTTGGCCCCTACTTTTCTTGCCGTCCGTGTCTAGAAAAATCTGTTGGGAATTAGGACGCAACTAATCCCGCCCAGGATCGATGTGACGCAAATAAATTGGACTGAGAAAATATAAATACTCAAAAATAAAATGCAAATAGGAAATACAAAGATTTACGTGGTTCAGCAATTTGCCTACGTCCACGGACCCACACCAATATATTTCACTAACTCGGAAAAATGAGGAGTACAAAAATTACTACACTGTATTTTTATCTGCCTATGCAAAGGCTATTCTCTCCAACTCACTTTTCTCTCTATTTTGTGAACACCTCTTGATTGTGTTACTCTTCTACACAAGAAGACTCTATGTTGTGGTGGTGTATTTTTCATTGAGGTTTTGCCCTCTATTTATAGGGAAAGTTTGGACAAAGAATCAACAATGGAAGGAATAAAATAGGTGTGAACATATGAGGATTGTAGGCTAATGGTGTCTTACCAAATAGGTGTGAACATGGACTATTAATGGTGGCTTGCCAATTTCAACAAAGTTGGCTTTATTTTCCACATTTAGCTCCATTTTTCAACAATCTCCCACTTGGGGATAAATGTGGCTTCCCCTGAGATATCTCCTTCTTTCAACTCCTTGTGAAATATGGTGTGAGTCATTTCCTTTGTCTTCACTTCAGAAGACCAATTGAAGCTGAGCACAGTTCCAATTTTTCCTTTGTTACTGTCTTGGTCATCATATCGGCTGGGTTCTTGCTACCCTGGATCTTCTCTAGTGTTAATACTTCATCCTCTAGAAGAGACCTGATGAAGTGATAACGGAGTCCAATGAGCTTGGTTCTAGAATGAAATGCTGAATTCTTTGCCAGATGTATCGCACTCTGACTATCACTGTGCAAAACATTCTTCTCCTGACTGAATCCCAATTCTGCCAACAAACCCTGTAACCAGATCATTTCTTTGCTAGCCTCGGTTACTGCCACGTACTCTGCTTCTGTAGTGGATAGAGCAACAATCTTCTGTATCTGCGAAATCCAGCTAACTGCAGTAGTACCTACTGTGAAAACATAACCAGTAGTGCTCCTTCTGCGATCTACCTCACCAGCAAAATCTGCATCTACAAAACCTTGTAGAGCCACCTCGCCTCGTCCAAAGCATAAGCATCTATCAGTAGTTCCCCGTAGATATCTTAATATCCACTTTACTGCTTCCCAATGCTGCTTTCCTGGATTTGCCATAAACCTGCTCACAACTCCCACTGCATGAGCAATATCTGGTCTGGTACAAACCATGGCATACATCAAACTTCCAATGGCTGAGGCATATGGTATTTTAGCCATGAAGTTTATCTCGTCCTCTGTCTTAGGACTCTGATCACTAGATAGACGGAAGTGATTAGCTAGTGGCGTGCTGACAGCCTTCGCACTGCACATGTTAAATCTCTGCAGAACTTGACTAATGTACTTGGCCTGAGATAACTGCAAGATACCCTTCTGCTTATCTCTGAAAATTCTCATTCCGAGAATCTGCTTCGCTGCACCCAAGTCCTTCATTTCGAACTCTGCTGACAGCTGCATCTTTAACTTCTTGATTTCGTCCATATCTGAGCCTGCTACTAACATATCATCGACATAAAGTAGCAAAATTATATAACTGGACTCGAATCTCCTGAAGTAGCAACAATGGTCAGCATTACATTTGAAGTAGCCATTTTTCTGCATAAATCCGTCAAACTTCTTGTACCACTGTCTCGGGGCTTGCTTTAAGCCATACAGGCTCTTCTTCAATTTGCAAACGAGCTTCTCCTTTCCTTTGACTGAGAAGCCTTCTGGCTGCTGCATATATATTTCCTCCTCAAGGTCACCATGGAGGAAAGCAGTTTTTACATCTAACTGCTCCAAGTGCAAACCCTCTGCTGCAACAATACTCAAGACTGATCTGATTGTTGTCAGCTTCACAACTGGCGAAAATATTTCCGTGTAGTCAATTCCTTCTTTCTGCTGGAAACCTTTGACCACCAACCTCGCCTTGTATCTCTTTGATCCATCATGTTCCTCCTTGATTCTGTACACCCACTTATTGTGTAGAGCTCTCTTTCCTGTAGGTAACTCTCCTAGTTCCCACGTCTGGTTAGAGATGAGAGACTTTATCTCATCTTTCATTGCAAGCTCCCACTTGCCAGAATCACCGACCTGACATGCCTCATGATAGCATTCAGGTTCACCTGCATCAGTAAGTAACATGTAGCTCATGTACTTTCTATTTGGAACATGAGGTCTGGTTGACCTTCTAAGAACAGGGACTGGAGACTGTGATGCATCAGTCTCTAGAACAGGCTCCTGTAACTGCAGATCCTCCTCTGTCTGCTGCGACGTACTACTTTCTGGAGCATCATCCAACTCAACATACGTTGGATCATCATGTACTGTGTCATCGGACTGCACTGCATTTCTGTCCTTGTACATAACCTTCTCGTTGAATATGACATCCCTGCTTCTGATGACCTTTCTGTTCTGGTCATCCCATAAGCGGTAGCCGAACTCATCTCCGCCATATCCAATGAATGTGCACTTTAGTGATTTGGGGTCTAACTTGCCCCTTGCCTGGTCACTAATATGTGCATATGCGACACATCCAAAAACTTTCAAGTGGGAAAGTTTTATTTCTTTTCTGCTCCATACTTCCTCCGGTATCCTGTACTCCAACGGTACCGAGGGTCCTCGATTGATCAAGTACACCGCTGTGTTGACTGCTTCTGCCCAAAACTGTTTGGGCAAGCCTGCATGTAACCTCATGCTTCTGGCTCTCTCCGTTAATGTCCGGTTCATACGTTCTGCAACTCCATTTTGCTGTGGAGTCCCTGGCAACGTCCTCTCCATTTTGATGCCATTCTGGTAACAGAACTTCTTGAACGCCATATCCGTATATTCTCCTCCATTGTCGGACCTCATCTTCTTTACTCGCAATCCTGTTTCATTTTCCACCATGGCTTTCCACTTCTTGAACACATCGAATACTTCGGACTTGTGTCTCAAGAAATAAACCCACACTTTTCTCGAGTGGTCATCAATGAAAGTCACAAAGTATGACTTTCCGCCAATGGATGAAACTGCGGTTGGTCCCCAAATGTCTGTGTGGACTAACTCAAGTTTCTCTTGCTTCCGAGTTCTGCCACTAATGTTGAAACTCACCCTGGTCTGCTTCCCAAAGATGCAACTCTCGCATAAGTCTATATCAGTAGACTGAAGCTCTGGTAGTTTCCCCTTTGCATGCATATACTTGAGTCCCTTCTGACTCATATGCCCAAGTCTCTGGTGCCACAAGTTTGGGCCCTCCTTGCTTTCAGCAACTGCAATTGTTACACAAGCATCCGCCGTTGTGTAGAGGGTTCCAGTATCCTTGCCTCGAGCAATAATCATGGCGCCCTTGGTGATCTTCCAGTTATCACCAGAGAAGGTGGTGACATGTCCTTCTCCCGACAATTGCTTGACGGAGATCAAGTTCTTCCTCAATTCTGGAATATGTCTCACGTCCTTCAGCTTCCACACAGATCCATTGATCTTGATCTGTACATCACCCTTTCCGACCACGTCACACGGTTGATCATTACCGAGATAGACTCTACCAAAATCACCCCGCGTATAGTTTACAAAAAACTCCTTGTTTGAGGTAGCATGAAAAGATGCTCCGGAATCAATCACCCAGTATTCCGTTTTTCTCTCCAAAGAGCATATCAAAGCATCGTCCGCTTCCTCTTCCACAACATTGACTTCTGTCCTGTCCTCCTTTTCTTTTGGAGGTGCTGTGCACTGATGTTTGTAATGACCGGTCTTGCCACACTTCCAACATTCCACAACCTTTGTCTTGTTGGAATTGTTTGGATTTCTGGACCTCGATCTGCCACTTCTGAATTTTCCGTTACCCCGCCCATTTCCTCTGTTGGAACTCCTGCCTCTGCTTTCCACGTTCAACGCCGATCCTGAAGTTGAGACACCTTCTGACTGTCGTCTGATCTCCTCCGTTAAGATCATGCTTACGACATCATCGAACTTCAATTTTGACTTTCCGGCAGAGCCACTAATTGCTGTGACTGTACCATTCCAGCTGTCTGGCAACTACCCAAGAATTAACAGAGCTCGAACTTCATCACTAAAAGTGATTTCGACTGTGTTTAGCTGGTCCGTCACTTCATTGAATTCATTTAGGTGCTCCCCAAATCTTCCGCCTTCGGCCATCTTCATATTGAACAGCTTTTTAATTAAGTGGACTTTATTTGCTGCAGATGGCTGTTCATACATGCTAGAAAGGGCTGCCATGAGAGACTATGTCGTCTTCTCATTTTTTATGTTGAAAGCCACTGACTTTGACAACGTCAGCCTGATTGTGCCGAGTGCTTTTCGATCAAGCAACTCCCAATCCCCCTGGCTTATATCTTCTGGCTTTTCTTTTAGTGGCTTGTATAGATCCTTCTGGTACAGATAGTCCTCCATTTGCATTTTCCAAAATCCAAAATTTGAACCATCAAATTTGTCAATTTTGGATATTTTCTCATCTGTCGACATTGTTCACACTCAATCACAAAACAGTCTAAAGAAATCTTTTCTGATGTGGAAGATCAGTCAAAGCTGCAACCACAGAGCATACTAAGAATTTCAAAAGATCTCAATGAGCCAAAGCTCTGATACCAATTGTTGGGAATTAGGACGCAACTAATCCCGCCCAGGATCGATGTGACGCAAATAAATTGGACTGAGAAAATATAAATACTCAAAAATAAAATGCAAATAGGAAATACAAAGATTTACGTGGTTCAGCAATTTGCCTACGTCCACGGACCCACACCAATATATTTCACTAACTCGGAAAAATGAGGAGTACAAAAATTACTACACTGTATTTTTATCTGCCTATGCAAAGGCTATTCTCTCCAACTCACTTTTCTCTCTATTTTGTGAACACCTCTTGATTGTGTTACTCTTCTACACAAGAAGACTCTATGTTGTGGTGGTGTATTTTTCATTGAGGTTTTGCCCTCTATTTATAGGGAAAGTTTGGACAAAGAATCAACAATGGAAGGAATAAAATAGGTGTGAACATATGAGGATTGTAGGCTAATGGTGTCTTACCAAATAGGTGTGAACATGGACTATTAATGGTGGCTTGCCAATTTCAACAAAGTTGGCTTTATTTTCCACATTTAGCTCCATTTTTCAACAAAATCCCCCAACACATATGACCTATGTTGCGATTGTTATGGAGAAGGGAAATTCACTCAGGAGCACTCGTTAAGCAATTTCTTGGATCACCTTTCTCTACTTGAGATGTTCAGAAATCGTTTGAGAGAAGAACAAAAGCCTCCAGGGAAGGTAATTTGCTTCTATTTCTAAACAAATTTAAACACAATCATTAATTATTATTATTATTATTATTATTATTATTATTATTATAGTATTTTATAAGTTATATTTATGATGCATGAAAACTTTTCACGAGTATAGCTTTAGAGTTTCGGAAACTTTCCAAATTTGAAACTCTTCAGAAAGACTTTCAGAACAGTTTGGTAGCTTGCAAAGATCACAACCCTGAGTGAAGTCGTATGGTTTAGTCACTACTTTCACTAGCCGAACCCTATCAGTACAGCCAAGTCCTTCTCTGACTTGTCCAAGGTTTTTTCCTGGCCATAATTCCGTGCCAAAAAAAATTTAATGGTTACATGCTAGAAAGATTATCCTCATGGCAGTTTTCATGTTGCTCTGATATTTACAATGAAGGGCAAGGAAAATTCCATTCCTCCTCCGGTGTGAGAATTTGTACTCTGAAAAAAATAACTGCAGAGAGCAGTACGTAATTCCTTACAGTGCACGGGATAGCCCGTTAAGTGGGTCCCAGGTCGTTACTTATCATCGAGGAGTAACCATAGTCACGCAAGTATCTTTCTTTTTCTTTTTCTTTTGGTTGGAACCTTTCCTTCATTTTTCTCTCATAAATAGGGGTGTTAAAATTTCAAGCCAGAATCTCAAAATAGGATATTGGAACATTAAAACGCAAGAACACAACAATTATTGCCTAAATGGGTTAGGAGGTTCGGCACATTCAAACACAAGAACACAACAATTTTTATCCCAATGGGTTCGGAGGTTCGACGACCACTTTCTAATGCTTAGATCCCCCGTTAAGCCTTCCAAAACAGGGAATCTAGAAGAACCTAGAAGAAATTAGATGAAAGAAACTAACAAACTCTTGAATCTAACACACTCTAGAGCCTTCCATGTCAACAAATATTTCTACTTCCCCCCTCAAGTTAGAGTTTGGAGAAATTTGACCAAGCCCAACTTGAAAATCAAGGGATTCAAGTATTAGAAAAAAATTGCGGATCTTCCGGCATTGATCATTCTTTTATTCTCTTCAAGGAATTATAATTTCCTTCATTTGAAAACCGGTTTCCTTTTGCTTACTAAAGTCCACAAGTGACTTTGATGCTCTTCTTATAGCAAATTCAAATGCATTTCCTTCATTATCCAAACATCTTTAACTCAATCAAATGCAAATTTTTTGTATAAATTCCGACTTTTGTACTCTTTTTAGAGCAAATTCAAATACATTTTCTTCATTGTCCAAACATCTTGAACTCAGTCAAATGCAAACTTTTGTATCAATTGCAGATCTAGCTGGAACAATTTTTCAATTGCAGATTAACTGCATCAACTCCAATCAGGAGCAAAATTTTCAATTCCAAATTATTCGAACATCTTCAATTTTCAGATGAACCAAAATAGGCCTAAATCATCAAAACGAACAGCCTAACTAACATAATTCCATAAAAGGCCCAAAAGAAAACCAAAACAACCATAATAAAAAGAGAGGCTCAATTCTATCATCATCTTCATCATCAGATTGCGATCCAATCTAAAGTCTAAAGGGAAAAATACATATATAAGGTATTTATTATACACAATTTCGATTTTTAAGATATAATTTAAAAATTAGGTTGAAATTATAATTAAATTAAATTAAATAATTAAAAAAAATTATTAACTATATATATTAAGGTCACAACACACTATAATTTCAAGTCACAACTTATCAAAATAGTAAACCAAAAATCAAACTTATTTTTATGTCGCGATTTATTTCAAGGTCGCGAGTTCTAAATTAATCGATCAATAGTTATTTTTAGGTCACAACTTATCAAATTATTAAGTCACGATCTTTTAAGTCACAATTATCAAATTATTAGGCCACAATTGACTTATTAATTATTAGGTCACAACGACACATGCCCACGTCACAAGCTCACCACCACTAGTCTCAATGTCGTCGCTGCCTCAACGCTACCACAACCACAACCACAACCGACCCAAGGAAAAAAAATCTCTTATAAAAATCCTGACTTGAACCCCATCAGACCGGACAACACCACCTCTTCCATCACCACCCACAACCACCACATCACCATCTACCACCACCCAAGAACACGGTTGAAGATCGAAATCCTCGCTACCAGCAAGAAGCAAGCAGTGGCAATCTTTGAAACAACGGCGACGGTCTGATGGAGTGGGGTCCTGGCCGTCTACCAATTTTGTTAAGAAAGAGAGATGAGAGAGAAGTGTAGGCCTGTTGGATGAGAGGAGAGAGAAGAAAGTGGTCAGAGAGAATGAATTTGAGGAGACGTGCTGAATGTGAGTGATTTATTTTTATTTAATATTATTATCGTTATTATTATTAAATGTTGAATTTTCACCAGATGTGTGTATAAAAAAGACGCTGCCATGGTTCCACTTGTACCTCTCCTGCACTCCAATCAAAGACTCTCTCCGTTTCACATAAGAGCCCATGTGAAGGAAATTCACAAAGCACCGCTTCTGGCATAGCTCTCAAGTGGTGTAAGGTGAGGGTGAAAAAATCCAGTCTTGCTCGCAGCTATTGGGTGAGGGTTCGATTCCTGAAAAATAAAAAATGACCTTGGCAAGCGGAATTAAAGGGCAAGCCCTCGACCCTGCGCCACTTGAGCACATCTTACGATTTACCTCCTTCACAAAGCCCCAGAGCAGGGTAGGGTAGGACAGGTGAGGACTGTTGGGATTGCGGTTCAACTTTTTTTACAAAACACCAATTCTGCAACTTTAATTGGTGTTGGTTACGTTGGTGTAGATGTTGAATCAAAATTGCACAAATTGCTCACGGCTGCTGAGTTTAATGTCAACAGCTACACAACATCATCATCATCATCAGATTTTAAATCCTCAACCCTGACTTAAGCTACTATCACATTTGTCCTAGCTTCTATAGCCATTTTCCCTTCTTCCTCTACCCACATAGCAACAACAAATTCACCAGCTAATGTTGGGTGTTCAGTTGCTCTGACCAATACATCTTAACTTTCTAAAAGAAAGCCTCTTCATGAGTTTTGTAATGAGATCTTATTTTAGGGATAAAATCCTGGATCATGCGGAGATGTGTAGAAGAGGATAGCTGGAGTGAGTGGGCAGAGCGAATGGCGGAGTTGGTGGACTGCTGGACAGTACGAGACTCTGATGTGTAAGAATGCTATAGCTTCTCCACGGTCTGATCTCCTAGCGGCAGCAGTCGCGGAGGGGCTTCTTCTCCCATCTAAATTCTGTATCTTGTTCTTCTTTGGTGTGCACCACTCACATCGTAGTCGGCCTCCAATCGATTTTCACCATTTTCAGTCTGAATCTCTTGGAATTTGACTACCGAGGGGAGGAATTATTTTGCTTCTTCATTGAAACTTCTTTTACACATTCCTTTCCTATTCTGTCACTGGAATTCAACTCCCGAGAACTAGTATTTCCAGATACTCAAACTAAAAGAAGAAGAAAGTCTGGTGAAATTTTTTCGAAAAAAAATCTTGCCGAACGAGCGGTCAACGGCTGCTCGTCGGAGAACGAAATTTGTAAATTTCAGGCCAACCATGAACAAAAATAAAATCTGAAAGTAGAACTTTTATTATTCAAATGCTTTACAAACTTGAGATATATATAGAGAAAATTCAAACTAGAAGAACCTAGAAGGAATTAGATGAAAGAAACTAACAAACTCTTGAATCTAACAAACTTAAATCTAGCACATTCTAGTGCCTTTCATTTCAACAAATATTTCTACCTATTCTGCCAAAATGGTTTGCAAGAAAAGGATGAAGTTTCAGATGTCCTTTAAACCAAAAAAAAAAGATTCTCAATTAGTGTAATAAAGTCCAGGTTGTTCCTTTGTGGCCAGAGACGGATCCACCACATGGCGAGCCGCCTCGCTTGCCCGTGCTGGATTCGCCTGAAAAAAATATTAATTGGAATTTTTGGCATTTTTATGAAAAATACAGTTATTTTACTGAAGGCCGCCCGTACTGAAATTTTTTTATCAATATCCGCAGTACTGAACAGAATTTCTAGATCCGCCACTGTTTGTGGCATGTGTCCAAAACATACATATGTGCAGTGTGCACATATAGGCTTAGTGTAATAAAGTCCAGGTTGATTATGTTCGAATTGATACTCATATTATTGTCTGTATTTGAGATATTCAAAGCCCCTTGGCTGAAATCCTTAACTGAGGTCTCAATTGCGTCTCTTACTCCATCTGGTCCTCAACGCCTAAGCTTGAGTAAGCCTAGATGGTCAAGGCATCCTTTTCGGTAGGCCGATCTCAGCAACTGAGGCATAACTGTTTAGCCAGAGACGTGGAAGTGGAACATGGTGGAGCCTTTAGATGGCTGATGTAGAATTCTCGTGAACCATAATTATTTCAACACGTAATAAAATAGCTAGATAGGTTCCAGGCTTGGAGAATTTTTATAATCTAGTCTATGGGAATAAACGCTAGTTTAAAAGATTTTTATAAGAAATGCTATTGAGATAGCTCGATGGGTCTCTGGCTATATAATTTTTTTATGTGCTACACATTTTGCGACTTACAGACTTTGACATAGGACAACTAGTTTATAATTTTCAGGAAAAACTTTCGTCATCAATTGAAGTTAAATAATTTTTTATCATACATCCACACAAGGCTAAGTCAATGTATGGTTTTAAGGCCTGGCTACTCATTTGAGGGATTTATGTTTCTTACCCACTTTTTGGTTTATGGAGAACTACCTAATCATTTGAGAGATTTATACTTCTTACCAAAATTTGCTGGCGATGGCAGTCACACAAGGCTATATTTTACCACCTTCTTTGTTGGTTAGATTACACAGACTGTTACCATTTCCTTGACAATGGGTGCTTAAATAATTTTAAGTCTTAACGTTTCACTTGCCTTGTAAGCTTAGACGAGGCTATGTCTTACTACTTCAATTTGAAATGTGAATTGTGAGTTGAGGTGAGGATAAGTCTAAACACTTTGATTACTAGCAATATGCGTATAGACTAGGCTAAGTGTTGTCCCTTTCATATGTGATAGACACTTAGGCTAGACTAAGTCTTATTCCTTTAACTTGCGATGGGCACTTAGACGAGGCTAACTCTTTTTCATATCATTAGGAAAGGGCGTTTAAGCGATGCCAATTCTTATTTTCACATTGGTTTTGGGAGCTTTGGAAAAGCTAACTCCTACCCCTTTTCTTGGTGATGGGAGAAGACGAGGCTAAGTCTCATTTTTAATTAGTGATGGGGCTTATATATGGCTAATCTTACAAACTTCATCATTTTTAATTAGCGATGGGGCTTAGATATGGCTAATCTTAGAAATTTCCTAACCAAATAATTCACTCCCTGCAATATTTTCTCTCATCTTACAACTTCTCCTAAACAAAATAGAAAGAACTCGTACAGTTTTCTTCTTATTTAACACAATACAGTTTTTTTTTCTCCCTACACCTTGACTGTCTCTTTAAACTCTCAGTCGCGTGTCATCACCACCATGGTAGATGAATATTATTCTATACCTATGTGCACTCCATCAAAACACTCTAGGCAACGTTAACAAAACATCACCCACCAATGTGCTTGCCTCCTTTTTCTTCTCTTTTTTTTTCCCTGTTGCTTATCTTTTCTTCTTGCTACGTTTTTTTCCCTTCTCTTTTCCAATTATAAAGAATTGAATACATGCCCTGATGGGCCAAATTTAATCCCCAAAACAAAGCCCAATTTTCTTTTTCTTGCTTGTTTGTTTATTTTTTTCCACACTCAAATACCTAACAGTTGCAAAACTCTATCAACTTTTCCTAGAGCATAGGGGGATGTTTGCCAGGAGAACAAGATCAACAACACTAGAATGTAAATAGCTCATATTAACAATATTTCAAGTAGATGCTTGATATAGGTAGTTTTTGGAAAATTTTGAATTTTTTGGAGAATATGTGGTTGATAAGTGATTGAAAAGTGTGAAAAATGGTACGTCATGTTACGATCACGTCTAAATGGACTTGATACGTCATCCGTAGAGGCCCATGTAGGACCCACTAGCATCCAACAATACTCCGGACTCTATAAAACTTGGAGTCTATTAGTCTGGACCCTCATACAAGGGTGGGCCATTCTGGACATATCTCATGACTCCAGGCAAATGTCGGAGTCCCACATTGTTTGGACTCCAATAGTCGAACTACTTGTGGTGGACTGTTACCATCCGGGGTCCACGCTCTGGAAAGATGATAAGACTAATTAATGTGTCAGAGAGATATGACCCTTCTGTAGGGTAAACCTTGATATGACAACGTCTTTAAGGATATGTGATGACAGCCGTATCTCTATGGTAAGTAGTAATGATTATAACCAAAGAAATGGTTTAGTTTCATGAATGGTTATGGACTTGCCACGTATGAAAATTAACACATGTCATAATCTTAAGTAATCACCATTACCATAAATAGATCACATGTATTCAGGTAAAAGGTTGGTAACTCAATACTTATAACATAATACACAAATCTCACTCTCCTTTCTCTCTTTCACACACCTATATTTCCTGCATCCAAGTTATATTTACTCACAATGAGTTCTAACTTGAGCGTTGGAGTGCATAGGGAGCCACCCCGGACCCCGTTGCATACTGATTGTTTGTCCAAGTGCGTAGTAAGTACACATGTTCAGGAGGGAGGAGTTGAGACGTGCTAATCCAAAGTGCTACCATATTTTGTGGTCAACGTTTTTGCGTCATCTGTTGGAAATCACACTTCTAACGACGAATCCCTGTGGTAAAAACTACAAGAAACCTTGAAAAAGGCAAAGAACTTCTTTAAAATGAATGGAAAAATATTGTGATAACCTTGAGAAAAGGTAGGAAATCTCTTGAAAAAGATTGATAACATTCATAGGGAACCTTCTGATAAAGATTGGAAAAAACACACCTAGAGAAATCTTGAAAAGGCTTAAAACTTTAAAATACAAGTTTCACAACCTTGAAGAAAGGATAACTCAAAAGCCATAACAACCATGAATGATAGTGACAGTGACGCAAATCCTAGGAGAAGTAGGAGTGAATAGCACAACGTTGAGGAAGAGAGAGCCCCACATAACCAACCTCGAAATGCCATGAGGAGGTTCCTTAGCCTAATCCACATCGCATGCATATAAGAAGGTATCTTTTAAGTGACATGACACGCATGACAGCTCAAATGATAGAAATGTAGATTCAACAAATCGATGGGATCAACCGCAATATCTCTTTGGCAAAGATCACCACCATGACGAGGTGATATCAGACCATGGTGATAACCATGAAGAACATCCTTCCTGCGAAATAGACGATGATGAGTAGTTTAGCCCTTTCCCTAAAGGCATTCGGCGATATATGACTTCGAAATGCATGAAATCACTAAGTAATCTGGAAGAGGTGACCCAAATGATCACCTCCTAAATTACCACACTAGCATGGAGATAGAAGGATCCACTTCGGCGCTTCAATGCAAAGCATTGAAGGAAGTGTCATACAATGGTATAAAAAACTTCCACCTCGCAGCATCCACAATTGGAGAGACCTGAAAATAGCATTAAAAATGGCTTTGTGTCATCAAGACCAGGGTAACTCTCTCTACAGCAGTTACAGGACTTAAGGCAAGGCAAAAATGAGTCCTTAAAAGGCCAGCTAGCCCGTTTCATAGAAGAAATGCACAACTATGAAAACATAAAGGGAAGCAGAAATGTTCTCAGCTTTGAAAGAGGGCCTTGACATGGCAAGCATGTTTTGGAAAGATGTCTGGAGTCTTAAGCCAAGAGATTACAATGCTCTTGTAGACCTAATGAAAGAGGAGATCATATAAAAAGAAATGGCGAGAGCCAGAGATTTCCATCCTTTAGAACGCTACAACACAGGACATTAATCCAAACCTAATCTAGCAACTGGGGGTAGCAGGAATCAGTCCAGACACTGCACAGAGGTGGTTCTCTCCCATTCCCAAGGTCCGGGTCCAGCTGTGTAGCTAAAATCACAAAGGCTATTCCAAGCCTGCACTCCACACTCTCCATGACAACTCCCGCCGTCACTCCGAAAGGAGCTAGCGCCAGTCGAAGTGGTAAACAGCCCATGATTGGGCCATACTACGTATACCGTAGATTTTATGGACATGCAACAGAGGATTACAGGGACGTACAAATGTTGGTTGAGCAAAAGGCCAACGAGAGAAAATGAGGCAATGGGGCCTCGAATAGGGGAAGGCCAAATAGGCTAAACGGTCAAAGGCTCAACTGAATTGATCGCAGGGACAACACGAGAAATGCTCCTAGAGGAGGCAATAATAATCACCGAAGGGAGCAGAGTAATGACAGAAACAGAGCTCTGACAACTGATAGGAATGTTAGGGACTTGCCTCCACCTCCCAATGAACAACCAATATGTTAGATTGACACCATTTTCGGGGGACCTCACCTAGGAGGGAGTACAAACAACTCTCAAAATCAATACATTAGAGAGGCCAAATAGAACGCCAATGTGAATTATCATATAAATTTACCAATGTGAATTATCATATAAATTTACATCCAGCTGGGACTTTAAGAACGGAGCCCATTTCTTTCACATTGGATGATGTAATCGGGATGCATTTCTCACATAATGATGTGTTGGTAATCTTTACGGTAGTAGCCAAGAATGGCTACGCCGAATGTTGGTAGATGACGGGGCCTCAATAAATGTGATTTATGGGGTTACCTATGATAAAATGGGTATTGACACCCCCACTGACTCTAGTTCAGGACCCCATTTACAGCTTCACTGGGGATTACCTTATTCTAAGAGGCTCCATAATTCTCATGATAGAGGTGGGGCAAGCTCCTACTATTTCTAGGATAGCAATGGAGTTTTTGATAAAGTTCGTCATATTAAGGTTCCATTGGATGACCCGATCTCATTGACCTTGGAGCCATCACCCACACCAAGTACATTTGTATGAAGTTCCCAACTGAAAATGGGATAGCAACCATCAGGAGAAGCCAAACTAAATCCAGAGCTTGCTACACAAATACAATCCCAAAGTTCTAAGATAGGACAATAAACATGATCAGCAATGTAGCAATGAAGGATGTAGATACAGATCTTGAAATAGTAGGTGCTGAGCTTAACATATACTTAGATATAATAATGTAAGAAGAAGAGTATCTAAAAGATTTAGATCCAAGAATGATTTTTTTCGAATGTCGTACCACGCCTGCTGAAAAGTTGGAGTGCTTCCCGGTTGATCCTTTGGATCCTATCAAAGAACTGTAGATTGGGCAGGATTCCACAGATGAGTTTAAGGAGAAATTGAAAATTTTCCTCCATCAAGATCTTGACATATTCGCATGGAAGCATGACGATATGGTGGGCATAGACCCAAAGGTAGCCTGCCATAGGCTCCAGATTGATCTACGCCACCTCTGACATAGGCAGAAAAGAATGCTCATAGGTATGGAAAAATATGAGGCCTTGAAAGAAGAGGTTTCGGAGTTGTTGAAAAATGGTTTCATCAGAGGATCCAGATACCTGAAGTGGGTATCAAATTCGGTGTTGGTCCCAAAAAGTGGTAAATTAAGGGTATGCATTGATTGTTCAAACGTAAATCAAGCTTTCCATAAGACAGTTTTCCTTTTTCCCGGATTGATCAGCTGGTTGATTCCATGCGGGGCATGAAAAGCTAAGTTTCATAGATGTATACTCCGGATACAATCTGATTTCCATGCATGAATCTTACGAAGAGCACACCTCCTTCATTACAGACAGAGGAATTTATTGTTATGGGCCATGCCTTTTCGATTGAAGAATGCTGGGGTCACCTATCAAAGGTTGGTGAACCAAGTGTTTGCAAAATAGCTTGGAGTTACTATGAAAGTATATGTGGATGACATGCTTGTAAAATGTATGATGGCCTTGAAACACGTCGAGCACTTGACAGAGACCTTCAATATACTAAGAAGGGGGTATAAGATGAAGTTCAATCCCCTCAAATGTGCCTTCAGAGTAGGATCTAGAAAATTCCTGGAAGTCATGGTGAATAGCAGAGGGATTGAGGCTAACCCGAACAAAAAGTAAAGCTCTACTTGAAATGCACTCTCACTAGAACCCCAAATAAGTGCAAAGCTTAACTAGGAGGGTGGGGGCTTTGAGCGGGTTTGTCTCTAAGTCCACTGATAAATGCCTGCCTTTCTTTAAGTTCCTCAAAGGAGGGAAAAATTTCGAATGGACACCGGAGTGCGAAGAGGCCTTCGTAAGGCTGAAGGAATTCTTTGGGCAAGCACTGCTGTTATCAAAACAACAAGCTAGAGAGCCTTTATTCCTGTACTTAGTTGTCTCCAAGGAAGCTGTAAGCTTTGTCTTAGTCAGAGAGAAAAACGGGAGTCAACTCCTACTGTATTATGTAATTACGCAAAGTCTTGCTAGATGTTGAAACATGTAATCGAGATCTGGAGAAACTAGCTTTGGCACTTATTATAGCGACCCAAAAGCTCTGCCCCTATTTTAAGTCACATTCCAATCTGGTGCTGACTAACTTTCCTATGAGATAAGTTCTTCAGAAGCCAGATGCATCTAGAAGATTGATGAAATGAGCTGTAGAAGTTAGTCGGTTTGACCTCCTATATTTTTCCCTCGACAACCATAAATGGCCAAGCATTGGCAGACTTTATAACTGACTTCACCCATCCACCTGAGGTAGAAATGATAGAAAGCATTGAAGGTCAGCCGGAGTGAGGACTATTTGTTGATGGGTTTTCTACTAAATGAAAGGTCTAGAGCAGGGTAATACTTGTGAGTCCGGAAGGGCACAAACTACACATGGCGGCTTACTTTGGTTTCGCAGCTTCCAACAATGTGGCGAAGCATGAAGTCCTTCTGGTGGGGTTAAAGTTAGCAATAGCTTTGAAAGTAAAAGTGTTGGTATAAAACAGAGATGCCCAGCTCATTGTGAGCCAAGTCAATGGGCAATTTATTGCCAAAGAACCCAACATGGTGGCATACGTAAAAATATGAACACCGACGTTTTGAGAAATTTGAGTTGGTTTACATATCAAGGCTTGGAAAATACGAACGCTGACGCTTTGTCAAAATTGGAAAGTAGCAAAGATGCGGAGCTCTTGAACATAGTACCCATTGAACATGTGTTGATCCCTTCTATTGAGTACAGGGCTGAAGTTGTAACACCCTAAGTTCAAAAATCTTAAACCTAGGCGTGTTAACTTCTCTTTACTTAAATGCGAAAACAAATCATTTAAAACTTCAGCATTTTCATTTTTCTATTATAAAAATTTTACAGAAATTTCGATAGAGTCTCCTCTATAACTTGGACATAACCAACCTGTAGAGGGACATCATACCCATATTATATATACAAATTCTCAACCCATTCAAATCCAACATTCAACATCCAACCACAATTCCAAAATCAACTTCAACATCAATTCCCAAACTCCTCAACAATAATACCTCGAAGTAAAAAAAATTTAAACTCATGAATCATGATATAAACTAATCATAGGGAGATACCATAACTTATTTTAACTAAAATTGACAAACTAATCAAAAGAATTTATCAATTAAAAGAATAACCAATAAAATAATTATTGAAAGCCCTTGATTCATTCCTAAAAGAAATTGAATTATGAGTACTGTCTGAGTCAGCCACCAAGTGCTCTCCTCGGATCACCTAACTTTCATCACCTGAAATGTTGGAGAGGGATTGGGGTGAGCTAAAGCTCGGTAAGTAAACTTTATGCATGTAATGCATGCTTATGACATGAAATGCTTTAAAATCCGAAATATGTATCCCCATTTACTTTACATTCCAGAACTTTCAAACTTTTCAGACTTTCACTTAACATTTCAAAACTTTCACTTAACATTTCCCACCGCATAGCGGTTTAGCAGTTCACCACAAAGCGGTCGAACATTCCGTCGCAAAGCGACTTAATTTGGGTAGGCCTGTCCCCCGCGCCCCATTTCCCACTCACTTCTTTCATGACTTAGAAGTACACTCATTCTTTCTTAAAAACTTGGGATACATAACTTTTGAACAAACTTGCACCTTGGCACATTTCTTTCTTTTAAAAATATTTGACTTCCCAACTTCGATGACAATGCATGCTTGATGATGCAATGACATTATAATGTACATGCTTGAACATTCTTCTTAATAACATATACTTTCATAAAGTAAAAGAAATTCATCAAAGTAAGTAAGTTGCAAGACAGTCATTTACACATTTCACATTTACATTTAACTTCTATAAAAATAGGGGAAGTTTACTTACTTGCAAATCTTTAGTATTTACCGTTTCTGAATTTTCAAGTGGAAAAGTCTCGGATGCCCGCGACGTCAATGTACCAAAAGTCCTAATTATTCCCATTCATTAAAAAAATATAACTGTTAGTTTACAAATAAATTCGTTATTCATTTTAATACTCAGTCAAACATTAACTGAGATTAAAACTTCAATTTAACTCAAATGTGATCTTACATCGAGACTAAAGCACATAAAACCAGTAAAAAAAATATCCTTTCATACTTTCGAATTCCCAAAACATTACATTCTAAATCCCTAAATTGCATAAGACTGTGAAATTATAATTAAGATCTCAATTTAAACAAAAATCAATCAAAACAACCTATTTTAATAGTTTTCAAAATCTGAAATTCCAACTTAAAGTTCAAAATAAATTCTTAAATCAGCAAATTACAAATTTCAATTCAAAAGTTAAAATTTAAGCAGTTAGCTAATTTCATAAATTCGAAATCCTCAAATTTACCCAGAATAACATAAACTCAATTAAACTAACTCAAATTTAAACCAAGTATTTTCCAAAAATTTTAAATCTGAAAAACTCTCAAAATGGTTGTCAATTAAACCAATTAAATCCAAAATTTCATAACTCTGAAAAAATCACTACCAGGTCTGAGAATCAATATAATCATTTATATGCTATTTCCCAATTTCGAAATTTACCATTTCTTACTCTAAATACAACTAAACCTTTCAATTAAACTAACAAATTCACGAATTTTGAAATCTGAAATCTATCCATATAACTTTAATTTAAAAATCTGAAATATATATATATATATATATATATATATATATATATATATATATCAGTGAGGATAATATATATATATACATCAATATATACATACACATACATATAATCATTAACCAAAGCTCCAACTAATAATTAAAATTCGAAATCTAGACAAATTCGAATCTGAAAATATAAAAATTTATAGAAATAAACATCACACATACTTAAAATTCCATATTTATACGAGTGAGTGTTCGGGTGTGTGTACCAGTGTGCGCGGTGTGGGTGGGCTATGCCCACCGTGTCTGAGGGAAACTACTGGGGGCATTACCGAGGTGGTGGTCGCCGATGTAGTGGTTGGCGCCGGAAGGGAAGAGACCGAGAGGTTGAGAGCGAAGCGGAGATAGCAGTCGAGTGAGAGGTGAGAGAGTGAGCCGTGATTGAGCGTGAGGGAGAGATTAGGTTTGGTTTTGATAAAAACTTTTGGAAATTTGCAACTTGGTCCCTTATTTCTCTCCATGTGTACAAGCAAGTCCAAAGCTTCTATTTACTCTCCAATTTCCACCAAGCTTCACCCCAATATCAATTTATATACATTTTGGCCATTTACAAATTTAAATAAATATAAATAAGCATACTTAGCAATTAAAATAAATAATTAGACATAGAGTTTCACGTAAACAATTTATAAAAAATTTAATTGGTACATTGATCGAGAACGGCGTCCAAGTCCTTCCACTGCAAAATAATTCAAATTATAGATAATAATAATTATCAATTTAGGAGTTATAATAACATTAACATAAATATTACATATAATTCAAAGATGCGCGTGAAAACAAAAGGTGGTATTACAGAAGTTCTTTCAATGGAAGAAGAAGCCTCATGGATGACCCCAACACTTGCTTACTTAAAGTATCAGACCCTTCCAGATGACATGGAGTCAACCTGGAAATTGCAAAGGTATGCAGCTCAATTCGTCTTAAAAGATGGAATACTATATAAACGGAGCTACACTTCACCATTGTTACGTTGTGTGGGACCTACAGATGGAAACTACGTTGTGAGAGAAATCCATGAAGGAGTTTGTGGGAATCATGCAGGAGCATTATCCTTGGTGAGTAAGGCCCTTTAATAGGGGTACTTCTGGTCCACAAGGCTAAAAGCCGCATATGATTTTGTTCGCAAATGTGACAAATACCAAGTTATGCTACAATACCACACCAGCCTCATTACAAGTTGAGGGTAGTGACAAGCCCGTAGCCTTTCGCAAAATGGGAAATTGACATTATCGGACCCATGCCGAGAGGAAGGGGAAATCATTGCTTTGAAATTGTGGCTATAGATTACTTCACCAAGTGGGTCAAGGCCGAACTATTGTTGAAAATTATAGAGGTTAACACTTCCAAGTTCATTTGGAATAACATAATTTGTAGGTTTGGCATTCTCCATTCCTTGGTGACGGACAATGAGAAACAATTCAAGAATAGGAAAGTTGAAGAATTGTATGATGACCTGGGCATCTGCAAATTATTCTCCTTCCCACACCATCCTCAAGCAAACGGGCAGGTCGAGGTAGTCAATAAGACTGAAGAACACATTGAAAAGAAAGCTGGAGTCAATGAAAGGAGCTTGGATAGATGAACTTCCTCAAGTCTTATGGGCAATCCGAACTACACCGCACACCGCCACACGTGAAACTCCATTCTCGATGGAATATAGATCCTAAGAAGTATGTATAGTTGAGGATGGAGTTCCATCACCTAGGCAAATTTACTTCGATGAAGCAGCAAATGAGGAAGCCTAGCTGGCTGAAATTGACTTCCTCCTTGAAAAAAGGAGTAACTTGTAGATTGTGTTAGCCTAGTACCAAGAAAAAATTTCCCGATATTATAAAAAAAAAAGATGAAAGGAAGGTTCTTTAGAAGGAGACTTGGTCTTAAAGAAGGTACTCCTTTCAAACCAAGAGCCCAGAGTAGGGACTCTAGGGCCAAATTGGGAAGGGCCCTACAGGGTAACTTCTGAGGTCGTTCTTGGGACTTACAGGATAGAAGACCTCTCCGGAAGAGCTTTACCCAATCCTTGGAATACTGGGCATCTCTGTCGTTATTATCAGTAAAAGATTTGTTATCAGTATGTGGTGTGCAGTCCTTATCTTCTAAATTATGCAATGAACATCATCCTCGTATGTATTTCACACCAAAAAAATTACGACTTATACTGAGAAGTATGATTTATAAGACTTGTCAAAATGAAATTCGATGTATTATTGTTAAAGACAATGCGTAACTGTCGTAGTGACCATGGTTCCAAATGTTCAGAATTTATTAATTTTGGTTAAGTTGTATAAGGTAAAGACATAGTTCCTACAAGGGACTCCGCTTTTTTATAAAGATTTAAGGTACTCCATCGCTTTATAAAACTTTGGTTAACTAGAGACTACGTCACTTGACAAAGATCACCCGGCATAAAAATCCACACTCCGAAAAATACTTCGAAATGTCCAAAATAGTGGGTGAAGCGTAAGTAAAAATTTGAAACCGTGAACATTTCAAAAATATCTTTGAAATGCATTAATCAGATCCAAAATAAGCTTAAAATATTTTCACTTCAGAGCTCAACTAGGGACTGCCTAACAGGTACATAGAAAGCCCCCTTTCAACCAAACCTAACTAATGGACATAAATATCTTAAACTTAGGTTTGAGTGACTGTTATTACTCGAAGCAATACACCCCATATTACGCTTTATTAAATGAAGTTACTCCACATCGTTCAGAAGCATTTAATTTTTACATTACAATTAAATTAAATGCCTTATTCCATCAAGAGCATTGCGATGATTATAACTTGTCAAAAATTGAGCGAAGGTACAATACATAAAAACACATAAATAAAACTGGCGAATAAAAATTCACTTGTATCATGAAATGAAAGGTCATTACATAAAATAAATCAAAATATTACAAAATTTATGACATAGGAGTAGGAGCATCTTGGGCAGGAGTGTCATTAGCAAAAATATTGGTTGGAGCGTCTTACCTTGAGGTGCCCTCAGCAAGGTCAGAACGAGAGGCATCCCCTTCATCATTTTGAGGCTTCGGATAGAGGGCCTCTATTGCAGTAAGGTCTAGATAAGGAAACTGTTCATTTACATCATTCAAAGACATTCGGGCCACAGTGTTATCGAAGAACCTCTGCAAGGCTTTGGGTGGTCTCAAAAGTATCTTTGGAATTCTGAACACCCTCAACCACTTTGGCTTCAACACTCCTCTCTAGGGAGGAAATCTCTCTTTTGCCTTCACCAAGGCCTCTCTTTCCCCTTGTTGGGCCTCTTTCTCTCTTTCTAACTCAACAGTAAACTCCGCCACCTTTTCCATAAGTTGGCCCTTCTCTATATTCTCTTTATCAAGGGCATCAGAAGTTATTTTTTGAGCCTAGACCGCATGGTCAAACCTCTTTGAAAAAAAAGCCACGTCTGCCTCCGAAGTTGTCAAGTTCAGCTTCAACTTATCATTATCCTCTTTCAGGTGCTTGGGAAAGCTTTTCTCAACAAAGAAGGATTTGTGGGCTATTGTTAACTGATCCCGAATGTCATTGATTTGACTTAGGATGTTATTAGAATTGAGAAGGGTCGTTTCAACATTTTTTGTCACGCTCCATCTCTTTGACAGAAAACTCCACCTCATCAATCAAAGCTAGAGCTCTAACGCTCATAGCTTTAACAGCAAGCAACCTTTGGGCAGGAGAGACGTTCGAAGAGTAAACTCGCCACCCCTCGGACCAAAATTGCTCCATGGCTAAGGCAGCTTTAGCAGATGGAGAGGACGAAGAGTCAAAGAGGCTCGGATCAAGAACAACATCCCTTGGGATAAGGTTGATCTTAATCTGGCTAAGCTCACCAGCCACTACCAGAGTAACATCCTGATCCACCCCAAGCAAAGAAATAGAAAGCTCCTCCATTTATTCTTGTAACTCTGCTGGAGGAAATGGGGGAACTGAGGAGCCCTCCTTATTCCTCTTTGACCTCTTCAAAGGAGCAGGCTTACAGACTCAACCAGCACAACATCATCCTGGACACCCTCTTCAGAAGAACTCTGTTTGGCCCCCTTTTCTCCACTCACCCCAACCCACCCCACCCCACCCCGCTCCAACCTTTTCTATTTCCCCTTAACTTGAAGTTGTTTGGAAACATGCTCTTTCTTCACTTCTAACAAATGTTGACCAGTGGGTAATAGAGTTGGAGGGGGAAACAACAACGGAGTAGGACCCTCGAGTTGGGCGATGGAGAACTTAGCGGCCTTTTTTAGCCGCGTCCACGTGGAGGCCAGCAAGAGTGGCCTTTTGCCTCTTCTATTCCTCACTACTAGGTCTTAAGACTTGAGGAATCTTCTTAGTCATGAGACCCTTAACAGAAATCTTTTGGAAATCCCTCGAACTTGATTACCACATGAATGCATGAACATTAGATAATGACTCTGGCCCAAAGAAATGAAAAGAATGCTAAATGTTTAACTTACTCATAGCTCGCACAAGCCCGTATCTAAAAAATAGTTTGTTTTTTTGAATGACTCCTTGGAAAGTACCCTGATAGGAAAAGAGCTTCCTCACAACAGATAAATCCTCCTACGGCAGTAGATAAGCAAGAATTTGATCTAAAATAAACAAAGGTGTGATAAGTGGATACAATAACAAAGATGTGTAAGGGCAAAAACAGACTCATGCAGAAGGGAAAGAGTTTGGGGAACTGTGGCTTCAGGAGTTGGATCAACAGGGGAACTTTATCACTCCCCAGCAGCCCAGAATCACTGGTTCATCCAATTCTTGATGGGTTTCCAATGATAACAGGGGATGTGAACCCCTTCGTGCCAGATAGTACCAATCCTTTAGGTCCAACCTCACGTCTTTCTCCCTCCTCGTCGACTTCTTCGAGATGTAGAGAGTGTGAATGATATATAGGGAGATTGGGTTGTCCGGGCTAACCTCCTTCCATACCAATCATTTACCCACTGCTTGAGTTCAAAAGTTTGGGGCTAATTGATATGGGCACAAGTTGTAGCTCTAGAAGAGCGCCCCAAAGAAAAGATGTAAAGGTAGCCTCATCTGACACTTCAAGGCCTCGTGAAGGATTGCCACTTGACCCATTGATGGGCTATAGGGTTGGCAAGAAGGGCTAGGTGTATTATCCAAACTCCCTCTGGCAGTCGAAGTTTTGAAAAAACTCCCACCAGATCACTCCCCCTGATCTCCAATTCCACCTCATTACTTTCCCACGACTCCGGATTTGGCTCAAGATCATTATGGTACACTGTTGAGTGCATTTTACATGCATATTTCATATATTTTTTGTGGTACTTTTTGAGTAATTTGGATAAATATCTATTTAATTATGCATATTTTGTGGTTAAATATGTTCAACAATCAACTTCATGGAGAAAACACAAGAAAGAGCTAAATGAATGAATAATTGAAGAAATTGAGGAGAAAAGAGTCAAATCCATCAAAGATTCAAAGTTTGGGGGACCAAATTCACTTTCGAAAAGTTTTGGATCGCATGTGCAATTGATCGAAGGACTAAATTGCAAGTTTTCAAAGTTGAAGGACTCCAAATGCAATTTTAGAAGGACATATTTGAAAGAAAGCGAAAATTTTGGGGACCAAGTTGATTGACTTTGATTGTTGGAGGACCTTGATGGCAATTAATTAAAGGACCAGGTCGCAAATACTCACTCAGCTGAACCACGCGAACGCGTGGTTCGAACCAGGCCGCGTTCGTGACTACAGCACAAAATCAGACCAGAGAGTAGCAAAATATATTTTTTAACCGATGCGACCTGGTTCAGCCTAAATGTTGTTATACGCGGATCTACGCGAAATTGGGTGTTTTTAGGGCATTTTTAGCTAGGGTTCACTCACTTTCTCTATTTTTCATCCCAAAAACCCATTTCTCTCCTTTGTTCTTCATTTTCTCGCTATTTTCTTGTCATTTTCTCTTGTAATTAGTTAGTATAGTTGATGAATGTTGATTTAGGGGAGAAATACCCATGCCATTGTGGAAGAATATTGATATTTTGAAGCAAGAATCATTGGTTAAGGGAAGTATTTATTACTTAATCCTTATATTTCTTTATTTACTTTATTTCATAGTTGAAATGATGCATTTAATTCTTGAATTTTATTGCTATTTCATTATGGGCTAAGTTATTTAGTGTTGGGATGATTGATGAAACTTGACCTAGCTTAGTTGATTTTAATGCTTGTATTAAGAATTTAAGCTATTTATTATCTTGTGCATTTATTGTTGTATTTATTGACTTGCATTTATTGTGACCACATTTATGCTTGGATTTCATGAGGTGTGCAATTATTGAGAGATTGTTGTGTATTCTAGATCAATACAATATTTGCTCTAGGTCTTGTTTAGGATAGAGATATAGCTAAAACCCTAGATGATCCATTGATTTATTTTCATAAAGGTTTGATGTAATTGGTGTGTTTTTAATCGACATAGAGATATAATAGGTTAATTCCACTAATTAGGGTTGATTTCACTCGAGAGAGGTAATTGACTAAGCTTGGAAAATCGGGTCTAACATGATTTATAAATTGCATTTCTATTTGCTTGTTGAGAATTCAATTAGGTAATGGTCAAGTGGAATCAAGAATCCCAACACTCCTCTATCATCAAGTTATCACCATTTTTCTAGTTATTTCTTTACAATTGTGATTTTTATCCTAGTACTATAACATTTCCGAAACCAAAACTTTATTGTGTGTGTTTCTTGTTTGAATTGATTAAACTAGAGTGTAATCGAAATAGACAATCCTCGTGGGATCGATAAACCGGATTCATTTAGTCCACTATCACTTGTATGCGATGCATGCACTTGTGGTGTGTTTCTATCGAACATACACCGGCACCTTGTTCACATAATCAACCCAACCCTCAACTTGGGTGATCTCCTCCTTGGACATTCCTAGTTCTTCCCTATGTGCCCTGAAGGGAGCCCTAACACCTAGGCCAGACTCATGCGCCCCTGAAGAAAAGCTCGCACGCTCCATTTCTCTTAACTCTTTGCTTTTTTGATCTTTGCGCTCTTGTAATGCCTCTTCCTCCTCTGCAGATAGTTTGGCCATAAAGAAACTCAACAAATCTCCTTCACTGTCAGAATCATCCAAACAAATTACATTCGATAACTTCCTAACCCTTCTTTTCCTAAGCTCCCTGAAATAACGAGAGATGAAGGCCAGATTGGTCATTGGGAAAACACCCCTAATTGGATCCGCCATAACCACCAACTCCCCAAAAGTCACCCCATCAACTCTTTCCATTTTTCCTCGAATTCAAACTTACCTGAGAGAAAATGCAAAAAGAAAACTCTCAAACAAGCACCCAAAATTGAAAAATGAAAACAACAAACACACTAAAGAAAAAAGATATTACTTGAAAATGATGAAAATGGGTGGCCTCGTGTTCGATGAAGGCAGTGTAATAATGGTCATAGTTGCTAGAAAGGGTTTGCTGGTGGAAGCCTTTGAAGATTACAGTAGGATTCTTTGTAAAGAAACAAGAGAAATTCTTGTAAAAATCTCTAAGGAATTAATGAAAGTGCAAGAAAGCAGAAATTGTGAAATAAGAAAAGCTTTATAAAGGAGTGTCGTTAATCCCCGTTAATCCCCAAACTGGGAGATTAATCAAGGCAGTACACGTGTCCAACTATAAAATAAATTGAAGTGCCAACAAGCTGGAATTTGAAAGGAGAACAACCATTCAACTGCTTAAGTATATTGCCCGTGCGCAAGGGTGCGTCATCATAAATGCGCACCAAAAGCATGTCAACATGTGTAACGACTATCTTAAAAGGAAGTAAGCCCAAAGGTCTTTGTCTATTTAACAACGAGGACTCCGTATTGAGGACCCCAAACTTAAAAGGCGTTGCTACATGACCCATGCGCGATTCACTCCGGATTAGGGCTGGAAGTTGGATTGGAAAATCCGATTCCGTCCGATTCCATTCCAATTTTTTTCCAAAAAATCCGATTCTGACTAGTCCAAAATTCGAAACTTTCGAATTCCAAAATTTTACGAAAAAATTCGATTGAAATTGTAACGAGTTTCGAAATTCCAAAAATTCTGAAAAATTCGATCCAAGAATTTTCGAAGTATTCTGAACATATTCCTATCCAAAAAATTTGATTTTTTGGGGAATAAATTTTGATTTTTTTTTACATACAATTAATAATATAAAATTTAAGAAAATAACTTATTGAACAATTAATAATATTAAAATATTATTAATATGAGATGTAACATATAACTTACTAGTACCACTTTTCCTTTGAGAGAGAGAGAGAGTGTGGCCCTGTTTGTGCGATCATCATGTTAGGATTTTGGAGCGCAACACTATTTTTACTAGAAAATTCATTTTTAAAGTAAAAATGTTAGATCTATGTGAAGTTCGAGGATAAAAATGCAAGAATTGTAGCATTGTTATCTTTGTTATCTTTTATTTATTGGATTATGATGGAAAAACTTATGTTAAGTTTATTTATAGATGTTATATTATTATTTTGTTATCTTTTGTGGTTTGTAACCTTAATTATTGTTTTTGACTAGTTGAGATTTTGAACTTATTTAATTTTAGACATTCAATTTTCTAAATTTCTTTTTTATATGCTTACAAATATTATAAATCTTAATAAAATGTTAAATATTGGAAATTTTCGAAATTTTTCGAGATTTTCGAATTTCAATTTGGAATAAAAGTTGTGTATTTCGAAAATTTTGGAACGAAAATTGGAAAACATTTTGATTCCGAAATTTTTTGGAACGGGACTTGGAATATTTGCTCCAATTCGTTTCATCCGAAAAACACCCCAACTTCGAATTTATGAAAACTACTTAAAGTTTCACACCATTCCAAGATAAACATAGCCCCGTCATTATGGACCTTCCAGCAAGCCCATTTATTTGTCCTTGTCAACCCTTGTCCAAACATAAATGAACCCACCAGACTTGAGGGATGATGTACTAAATCGCAAGCGTATGATGTTGCATCAAAGTAATAAAGTGGACTTTTTGAGTTCGGATTATCGTTCCCATGAGGATTGTAATTAAGTACCGAAATTTTGTTAGTTCTTCCCTTATTCGAACGGTCGAGTTTGTGAAGAATTATCTAAACTAGAATAGTAAATTAAACTAAATGAAACAAAAGAAAATATTACAAATTTAGTTTTTCTAAATTAATTTTTGAAAGTGTTGGGACATTCGATTTCACATAATCAATACTTTTAATTCCATTTATCTAGTTTTACTCCTATTTATGTGCTCGATTGAATTTACTTATGCATATGAAATTTTCCTCTCGAGTTTAAATCAAGTCTACCTAATTATTTAACCGTGTCTCTAGACAATAGGTCATAATAAATAGGTGCAGGGAACACAAAAATTCATGTAACGATCTCAATAACAACAAACATATATTTCTATCGTTGTTGAATTACCATATTTTATTCTTAGATCTAGGTTGTTAGCTCGCCTATCGGACTATGAAAACGCCCATGATATCATGAATTAGTCGCGAGTTAATTCATGTACTAAATACAAAATAAAATCAACACATGCAATCAATAACGCAAAACTAGAATTATAAAATTAAAAGTATAAAACTAAGCTACATCAAATATCTCAACCATGAAATTAATAGTTCATCAATAAAGATATAAAAACGTAGAAATATAAATAACTACGCATGTTGAGTATATCAAATCAAAAATGGAAAGGAAATCTTGCGCCAACTATTTCGCTCCCCATTGATAATCTTCAATTCCCAAGCCTTTGCCTTCAATTTCCTCCAAAGAATTTGATGTTAAGAATGTGGAATTATGATGTTTAGAAGCTGTGCAAAGGTCCCTAATTTCATGCCCCAAAGTTTGTATATATAGAAGAGGAGAAAATGCAAGCATGGGCCTGACTCCGCTGGGCCTCGGAAAGCTGCGCGATCGTGCAGAAGAAACCCTGGGGGCCGCGCAGTTCATTGATTTTTGGTTCTGTTAATTTCACTGATGTCGCGCGATTTCACAATAGTGACTCTCGTGGATGCGTAGCACAAACGAATGTTGTACAATTTCAGCTTTTGGTTTTGTTTAAGTTGGTCCTCATTCTTTATTTACATCCAAGTCCTCCAACTTTTAATTATGACAATTTGGCCCCTATACTTTTGATTTCTTCTCTTTTCTTCCTTGATCTCCTCAATTGACTCCTTGCACTTCTTCATGTCTCCAATTTAGCTCCAATAATCATCCATGTGGCCTTTATTTGCTTCAATTCCATTGTTCACTTGGTTTTGAGATTTTTTTGCAATGTAAACTAATAACACACAAATCAATAGCTTTTATTCTAAAATGACAATAAAATATCCTAATTTTGACATATAAATAAGTGTATAAAATACACTTATCAAATACCCCCAAACTAAAATCATTGTTTGTCCTCGAACAAAGTAAAACTAAACTCACGAACAAAACTAAAAATAGTAAATCTTTTTGTTATGTCAAACAAAACTAAAAATAGTAAAAAAATTTGTCATGTCAACTTGTTTACCATATGCTTCAAAAATCCAGATCACATTGTACTTTAGCACAAAATTTTGAACAATACAATAAAATAGTTCTAGTTATCCCATGTTAGACTTTCAAGTGTGTGTGGGTGAATAGCCAAAGTCAAACGCATACCTATGTAAAGGATATATATGGCTGAAAATGAATTTGAGGGAAAAGTTGTAAAAAAAATGTCTTGGACCAAGCAGGGGTTTAATCCATCTCAAAAAGATGTTTGACAACAAAGTTTCCAACAAATGGGCGGATATAAAGTGGAACTTTAAGAACTATAGCATCTAATGAAAGCAAGCAGAAAAGATACTACCCCTAAAATGAATATAATTAAACAAATTATCCAATTAAAAGTAAGAACATCAAACATTAATATTGAAATAGTGCTAGCATTCATAAAGACATCTCCTTACACAGGAAAAAAATACTCGACAAGTCCAAGAAAAGGCGGATAAAAGCAATCCATTCCAACATAATATAGTAATGCTACCGACCCTTACCATGATTTTATTCATTATAATCAACTAAAATGTAAAGTGCACTGTGCAAAATATACCACATGTATACATGTCGTGACTAGTAATATAGTGGACCAAAGATTCCAGATTATCATTCCCACGGGGATTGTAATTAACTACTGAAATATGCTAACTCTTACTTTATTTGAACAAACGAATTATTTTTGGTGTTTTAAACGAAAATAAGAAATTAAATTAAATAAATGCAATAAAGAAAATAACACGAATGACAAGCTATTCTTAAGTGATTGTAAAGTATTGGGATTCACAATTTCACCATGGTCAATAATATTAATTCCATACCTCAAGTTTTATTCTTATTTATGTGTTCGATCGAATTCCCAAATGTATATTGAGATTCCTCTCTCGAATTTAAATAAATTCTATTTAACCAAGTCAACCATATATCTCTATAGAGGGTAAAAATTATTCCTTAACTAAATACATAAAACATAATAATTCAATGTTGATCGTATGCAACCACAAATTTATCATTTTGATGAAATTGCCAAATTTATTACCTTGGTCTAAGTTATTAACTCACCTCTTGAATTATGAAAACAACTCACGATATCCATGAATCAGTGGCCAATTAATTCACGCATTAAACACGATAATAAAATCAACACATGCAACATAATCACAAAACTTGAAGTTTGAAATAATGAAATAAAACTAGGCTACATCGTTCATTGTAACTATAAAATTATTTACATATCACAAAAGAATAATTAAAGCAATAAAAGTGAGAAAAGACGATTGGGTTCATTGAATCAATGAAGAAGAAAACATATTGCACCAAGAAATTTTTCTCCTATGTAGTCTTCAAATCTCCCGCCTTGAATTTTCCTTTTAATCCTCTTCTTGCCTCTTCAATTGATGGATGATTTTTCTAAGAATTTGAGAGAAAAAATGCCCAAAATCGGTGTGTTCTTTCTATGTATCCCTCCCCATCGATTATGGCCGAGATTAGGGTAAAAAAGTGGAAGAAATCATGTTCAATAAGGTAACTGTCACTAGGTCGAGAAGCTGCGCAATTGTGTGGAATAGTATCCGCGATCCCGTGGAGATAGGTTTTTGGAACTGCCTATTTAATTCGCCTATGGCGCGATCCCATGGTCTACTCACAGTGATCGCATGATTGTATGAATCAATGCACTTTTCAACTTTGCCACTCGATTTAAGTTGGTCCTTGTGCTTTATTTGCGCAGTAATTCCTCATCTTCTGATTTGATCATCTTGACCCCTAAATTTTTGATTTTCTTCAATTTAGTCATTTCTTCTCTTTATTTCTTCAATTAAGCCCTTGATATTTTGATTTCTTCCAAGTTAGCACCAATTTGATTCTCAATTGACCTCACTAAATCCCAAGTTGTACAATTTAGCCCGAATTGCCATCCAATTGACATTTATTTGCTATAGTTTTCTTCATTCTTTAACTTTTGTGATATTTTCTGCAATAATAACAAGTAACAACAATTTAGGTAGGATTTATTCTTAAACGACACTATAATATCCTAATTTTAATTAGCATATAACTAATTAGTGTATAAAACACACTTATCAATTACTCATTGTATTTATAAACAAGGTTACTAAATTTGCCGATCAATTTGGCAACTTCACACAACCATATAGAAAACTAAAGAAAAATTGTAGGAAAAATATATATTAAAAACATATTTTTTTACTTATAAGTAAAGTACACGAGATTTAATTGCATAAAAAGTCCATAATCTTTACATTTTGCCATACATACTTATATTCTCAACTTTTTGTCATCATATTCTAATCCTCAACCTTCCAATAGTGAAGAGTGAATAAAAAGACTTATTTGACCCACATATTTTAATTAACCAATAGGAAAAGAAAAAGTTTGTAACTAAATCTTCCTTCCTCATTTTAAAGCAAGCTAACAAAATCTTTGGACGAAAAACATATGAAAACAAAAGATTACTATAAACTTGTAAGTTTTTGCATAAGTTAATGGCTATTTGGATTAGAGAGAATCCTTTATTGTTTATTAAATTATTTATTTGTTCACTATAATATATAACAATAAAGTGCATCTCATTATACTGTGCTTTTTTTTGTCCTTATTAAACTAATTCTTTTAATAAAATATTTATGTTGCATTTTTTTGTCCAAAAATAACATTTTCACGCATTGTGTGTCATATTTTGTTTCCGTACATACCACCAAAACTGATGTTGAACTAACAGAAAGAGATGGAAAAGTTGCACGAAATTGCTAGAGCTCATTATCAAGCTGCCTCCAAACAAGTCCAGGATTTAGCACATGAATTCTTCGATTCTATGGACAGTGATAGTGATGGCCAGATAGATGATTCAGAGTTCCTGGCATTCATGAGAGAGCAAGGCCATCACCGGATGCATAATAATAACTTTTTCAAGGAGCTAGACAGGGATGGGAATGGAACTCTCGATTTCTGGGAGGTAATGACTCTATACTACATCATCAAAAGTGGAAGGCCGTTTTGCGATTCCTGTGAGAATTTCATACCAGGAATATTTTACTCATGTGTGGAGTGCTACAGTAACATTGAAAGCTCTTTCACACTGTGTCATGATTGTTATCGTTCTACAAAATGCAATCACAATCACAATGGTCGCACTCAGTTTTTGGACAACTACACATTGCTCCAAGCCCAAAGAGATTCACCACAGGCAACAGGAATTACCACATCGCCAGTTTCACCACAGGTAACAGGAATTAACAATTATAAGGTATTATATATACACCACATTAATTAATGCACTGTACAAGTTAATATTTTTTAGGTTAAATAAAAGTTTAAAAGGTAAATCGAGTTATATGTAAGCTACAAGGGTACCCTTAACTCTGCATGATTATTATTTTTTCCATAACAAATTTTATTAAAAATAGAAGGTGTATTCCTTTGGTAATTATTATTAAGGTTTAAAAAGTAGAGAATTAATTATTTTATATTATAGGAATAACCATTTTTAACATGAAGAATATGTAAACTTTTCTAACAATTCTTTGCTATTGGCAGCCAACATATATACACATTCATCATTACCATCCAGTGCCTAATGCTTCATCTGCAATAGTTCCAGGAAATAAAGCGATCAAAATTCATGATACTTTACCTTTTATATCATATATGCTTGATGAATTCATGTTTTAGAAGCGCGTGCATGCACACGCGTGCGCGCACACAAACACACACACACTGTATATGCTATTTTAACTAACATCCTACAAGGTTTTCTAATCATTTTTTTAGGATAAAAAATGGGGAGTAGCATTAAAAGCATTAGATGTAGCACTTGCCATTGGAAACATCTCCGCCACAGCGTGTACTATCTTATGAAACCAAATTATGCTTGGCTGGGCACATCTTTAGTTCTGCTGCTTTTAGAGGCTCTGAATTGCTCTTTTGAAATGCGTTAGAATGTTACAACATTAATTTGAAAAGAATTAGGATCTTATAATATGTTGTGCTTTTAAACAGTGTTTCTTACTTAAATAACATGCAAAAACACAGAATGTTGCTAGAACATAATGTTGTAACACAGAAAGATAATGTTATAACATCTTAAGATAGAATCTGATGTTTGAATTTTATGTTGTAACTCAAAATATGATGTTAATGCATTGTTCCGCGGCAGTTCAAATGGTTTAAATTGGTTTATTTGGATTTTTTAGATAAAATGTGTGGTTAAAAACTGAAGAGAGAAAATATGTGATGTTAAAAAGTGATTTGAAAAATTGTATAGTTTAAATTGAGATTTAAACCCCAGACTCCGAACAGTCCATAAAACATGTTAAAAAAGAAAATATTGTTTTCGAAATAAGAGCTTGCTAAAGTAGGTCATAATTTTCTTTTTAAAACACAAGCATCGCTAGAGTTTCTTTTTACAAATGCAACTCCAGTGGAGTGTTTAGTAACTAACATCTTTGCTCCTTGAATCAATGTCGACTCTTAATGTAACGACCCGGGTCCCACTTAACGGGCTGTCCCGGCCGTTAGATGACGGCGTACTATCCCCACTGTACCAACATGAGTCTTTTCAGCATACTTTGTCCTCACTCGCATGCTCCCCGAGAAAACTTCCCAGGAGGTCACCCATCCCAGAATTGCTCCAAGCCAAGCACGCTTAACTGTGAAGTTTCTAACGATGGACTTTCGGAAAAGAAGGTGCACCTTGTTGGTATGAGTAGTACCTATCATTTCTTTTAAACTTTCCTGGCCTAGGGTGTTACAATCACCTCCCGTTAGACTCGCGACGTCCTCGTCGCGCTTAATCCATCTGAGGATCTGTTGCCAGGCGTTGGGATTCTAGAGGTGGCTCCCGCCCTATGGCGTAGCACTTAGTTCCCGATTTTCCGGCTGGCAGCCGTCTCTGATACCATTTGTAACGACCCGGGTCCCACTTAACGGGCTGTCCCGGCCGTTAGATGACGGCGTACTATCCCCACTGTACCAACATGAGTCTTTTCAGCATACTTTGTCCTCACTCGCATGCTCCCCGAGAAAACTTCCCAGGAGGTCACCCATCCCAGAATTGCTCCAAGCCAAGCACGCTTAACTGTGAAGTTTCTAACGATGGACTTTCGGAAAAGAAGGTGCACCTTGTTGGTATGAGTAGTACCTATCATTTCTTTTAAACTTTCCTGGCCTAGGGTGTTACACTTAAGATCTACGACCATGATCAAATCTAGTATGAATCCAAGATATTATGTTGAACCAAGCTAAATGTGGGAGTGACTGATTGTGTCGGTCCTATGATTTTCGGGGCTTGAGTCGAACTTTATAAATTGAGCCCCCGAATTGTAGTATGGATGCAAAATTCGTAAGTATTTTACCGTATATAAGCTAACAAGACTACAATTATATAAGTCAATAAGGTCACAATAATACAAGGCGACAAGACATCAATCATTTTCAATACGTTAGTAAATAAGCAAAGGCAAACCATTGCTTACCTAAAAAGTGGGAGCGATAATTATGAAATGACCAATAAGGCACTTCGAGAATTCCACTGTTAAAACAATTTCTTCAAGAACCAAAACCAAATTGTATAATCTTCATTCCTTAGGAAACAAAATCAAAGCCTAAGTCTAATAATCTATAGCAAAATCAAAGCATCAAATCACATTCACAGTATAAATAATCATTTACAAATCGCATTCTAAAATTTAGAGTAAACCAAAGCCAAAAATCACATTCACAAAAGATAAAATATAAAAATCCTTTCCACAAATGGTTTTGGTTGGAGGAATTGAAAAATGGGGAATGGAGTTTAGACTTGGGTTGGGGGCTTTTGGTTTATTGGTTTGGGTTAAGACTTGGGGTTAAAATTGGGCCTAGCCATTAAATATTTTGGGCTGAGCTAATTCCTTTTTTTTTTGTTTCATTTGGGCCTTAAAAGGATCGAGCTACAGCCTAGTAAAAGCCTCAGCTAGATCCGCCCATGTGTTTGTGGTTGTGCTAAAATCTCGCAAATTGACTAAATGTCTCACCAACTTGGTTTTTAAAGTGAGGACATTTTGGTAATTTCCTATTTGATTAAAGAGTTTTTTAAGTTTGGTATTTTGTTATAAAATTCTTTTGGCTCAACTTGTTTTAAAAGGTGGAAAATCATTTGGGTCTAAAAGCTTTTCTCTCCTTCAAAGGATCAAAAATCTACCTCTTGAGAGTATTTCGTTTCTAAAGGGTTTACTAAACATTGTCTTAAAATAGGAGTAGTGTATGTGTTCTTGAAAGTAGGATTTCTAGATTGATCCTTGTGTTTGGTGAAACCATACCCAATATACTTCTTGGAAAAAGCAGTACATGATTTGATAGGATAATTAACTGAGCCCAAAGGAAGCAGATGGATTAACTATTTTGGAAGCTGCTAAAATGGTACATCAAAAGGCTAAAATCGATTGTCAAGGCAATGAGGTAAGAAGATGAAATCTGCAAATCACTCAAATCCTGTGAATTCTTGGCTGAAAATCACTACAAAATGGTATCAAGAATTGTTAAGGATTGACTGGTGGGTTAAGATCTATCAAAAACTTTGAGAAAGAAATAAGGTATTGATAAGTGTATTTTATACACTTATTTATCTATCGAAATTATGATATTATAATATTTTTCTTGAATAAATTCTACGTAATTGCTATTATTAATTATTATTTCAGGATTTTATCCCAAAATCAAGAAAATAAGGAATTGAAGCAATCACACAATAATTGGATGGAAAAAACTCAATTTTTGATGCAATTAGAGACAAAAGTTAAAGGACCGAGCGTGTAATTAATTCAAGGACCAAAGTGAATTGTTTGGAATAATTGAGGCTTTAAAAGTATAAGCTAGAAATTTATAATTGGACTTTCATAAACCCAATTAATATGACTTCTTTGCCCTAAAAGTATAGGTTGCTGGAATATATATATATATAGAGTCGAGAGTTAAAAACAAAAAGGAGGAGGAAGCGGCCGAGAGAAAGAAAAAGAAACAGCTGAAGGCACGCTGCTGGGTCAAAAACGACAGAGAGAGAGGTAGGTTGAGAGTGGAAATCTTGGTGGAATAAAAGAGAAGCAGCCGGGTGTGGGGGAGTAAAAAAAAAGTGTCGGCTGTGCAAAGAATTAATTGGAGTCGACTGTTGGAGGAGCAAATTAGTGGAGGAAGAAAAGGAGATAATTGGATTGGGGATTGAGAAGGTTGTCCGATCACTACTTGCAAAAGAAGGTAGTCCACTGGGTGGATTGAAAAAGGAGTTGGTTGCTTCTACTGTTGGAACCAAGGTGGACGGCTGCTACAATAAAAAAAGAAAAGTGGTGTGCTTGGGGATGAATTGAGGCTGATTGGAGGCTGCTTAATTGAATAAAAGGCATCTTTTTATGAGATATACACAGCAAATTAGAGGCTGACTTGGGGAAATAGTGGGGAACAAGAAGGAGACAAAAATCTGTGGCACAAAAATCTGCTTAATTGATAGATATATATATATAATATATACACACGGCAGAGAGGGAGAGACTTCTTGGCTGGAATTAATCGCTGGAATTGTGCACTTGCAAGGAAGAAGGCAGTTGGATACTGAAGCCAATTGGAAGAGCTGACTGGTTGATTAATTGGAGTTAACGGTTGTGTACTGTGTGGTGATGTTAATTCTTCAATTATTTAAATTCTAAGTTTTATTTTTATTATTTATTGTTTTCTATTTCACAAACATGAGTAGCTAAATTTTATAATCGGGATTAAATATTTAGATTTAATGTTTCTTGTTTGATTTTAATTCTCAAGTTGGTGTTTTAATATTTATGTATTGATTTTATTATTGCGTTTAATGCTTGAGTTGCTTGATCACCAATTCATGAATTAATGGTTGTTTTCATAATCCGAATTGCGTTTCTCCAAATTCAATTTGCAACTCTCCTGATTACGGATCGACATAAATGTTCCAATCGGTATTGTATAGCTATCCCTTAGTTTAATTTCTGAAATTCATATTCTAGATGTTATAGTGAGGTGTTTATATAGTGTTGGGGTTATCTTGCTGTTAACCATTGCTTATTAGTAGAACTCACAAAGGAATTATGTGCTATAAGTTATGAGTAATTGAAATCTTATTCTTCTTGATACACGTTCACAGTGTCATGCTGAATTGATTAGTCTCATTGGTTTGATTCAAAAAGTTTTGAATCTTTGATATTTTATAATTTTTTGTCCAATTTGTCTTGAATCTGTGTGTGCATAAATAAATTTTCCATTCATTTGTTTGGTATTCATTTACTACTCGGGTGTGATTCATCTGTGTATAAATTGATTCTTTGAAAGAACTTTTACGTAAAATCATTTTTATTTAATGACTGATTTTAGTCCAAAAGATCAACCCTCATCTTCCAAAGTTACATCAAGCATGTTTTACCTAAAATAAATATAATCGACACTAAATTAGATAGATATTCGCTCAAGTATCACTACTTGGTCAACTTTAGAAGCTTAGATAAGTGTAAAATACACTCATAAAAAATCCAAGACTTAAATTCTTATTCGTCTCAAGCAATATTATCTACTTAACAATCAAGCAAATAAAAACTAAAAACTAATATGTTGTTGGAAATGAATGAAAATCAGTTTTAAATGATAAAAGCCAGCCTTCAGCCATCAGTTTCAATTGATAAAAACCAGCCATAAATTTCATCCGTTTTTTCCCCCATTTCTTCAGTTTTTTTCAAATTATGAATAAATAGAATTCATTACTGATGGCCTATAAAAGGCAGTATACCCTTCTCGGTTAAAAATACAGACACCATAGCAAACAAAAAGAATTTTCCAGCTTCCTCTTCCAATTTTCAGCAGCCTAAATCTTTTTTTTTTCTTCTTCGTTCCTTGCCAAAGTTGTTCGAGAGATAGACACACTAGTTCGACAGACGGTGAGCATAGTGCAACATAAACCGACAACCGATTGTATCCTGGGAATCGAACACCGATCTAAACCTCGTGCACCTCGGTGAGGCGGCGAATTCGATTTAAGGAAACCGTGTAAACACGGGCCTTCGGTTTGATTATAATTTCTTTGATTCTCCAAAAATTTTCCAGCTACAAACTTAAATCGAATTCTTCCTGGAAAATTTCTGAGAGTCAGTTTTTTTTCCCTTCGTTCATCAGCTTCTATAATTTTCTCGGCTCATGTTTTGACCAGTTTGTTTGCTATCATCAGTTTCTACATTTTCTCGTTTCATGGTTTCATCAGTCAGTTTGCTATTTGCATAAATTTAACATTTAGTTAATAATTATATTGTTGCAAACTTTTTAACTTTTAACAGAAAAAAAAGGAATTTATGGGAAGTTTTCTTTGAAGTGGTTTTGCATGGTTTAATAGTGGTTTATCAACTTGCATGTTTTTTTTATCATTTGGTAATGATTGTTATAATGATTGCTTCCAATTGAAAAATATGAAGAAATCTGTTTTCTGTTTCTGTGTTATAGTTTCCTGCATCAGTAATCAGTTTGTTTTAAATCATCTTTTCCTGTTTACTGTTTACAAATTTAAAAAAAAAAAAAAACGTGTCTAAGATTATTTTTTTCCCTGCGTGGTTTTGTTTACCTGTATGCATGGTCTCCCTCTCATTCTATCTCTCCGCCAGATTATTTGTCTCTACATGATTTATCTCAAAAATGGTTATAGCGACCCAGAATTTTTATACAATAAATAATTATTTTAATATTTAGAAAATTGAGTCGCTATTGTTTTGAAATTAATGCCGCGACGGATTCGTCTAGCCAAGTCAAGAAATATCGAATTTGTTCGATTTTAAATTAAAATTCGAATTTCTAAAATTATGTTATTTTAATTATTTATTCAAAGTATTATTTTCAAAATCATTTTGAATTCCAAATTTATTAAAATATCTCAATTTTACTTATTCAAATTATTTCAAGTCCAAATACGTAATTCAATTTTTATCTCAATATTTATTTATTTTCAAATTTATTTTAAGTCCAAAATATATCAATTTTAATTTCATTCCTTAATCGTAGTTAGTCCAATTTTAGTTAAGTATCCTAAATTAAGCCTATTTATCCTAAATCTAATCACACCCCTCGTTTTTATATTTTTCCCCACCTTTACACCTAATATTCTCCAACACCATCATTCCATCCCCTCAAATATTCCACATGCAAACTCCACGGCTTCATTTCCATCACACAACCTGTCTGCACTCATTATACAACCATCACCAAAATTCCCTAAACATTTTCTTTTCCTTCCACTAAACCTAATTATTTTTATTCTAACACTTTACACCTAATTCCCATCCAACCAAATTCTCCACTACTTTCTTCTTTAATTCCTAACCAGTACAAGTCACGACATGCAAGAAACACAATAAATTCACCTCTATCTCCAGCTATCAACTTAGCATTCATATGCAAACACCACCACCTCAGTACCAACCACAATCCCCAATACTACCACTGCCGAATCACCAAACATTGCAGTCATCCAAACTCATCATCTTCATCTTCATCACCATCAGAAATCAAACCACCACCTATACCTCTCTACCAAACCATGGTTTCAGCAACTCCAGTATCAACTCCCCTGCAAATTCCAACCACCCAAACCAATTTGCATCATACCACCAATGATGACCCTGCCACTGCAGTCCTCATTTGCACCACCACCGTCTGCCTTCCATCACCACCAACCCATTATCGATCATCATCATCATCAGTCCAACCACCAGCCATCACCCTGCCCAGATTGAACTCTAAACCAACATCTGTCTTAATCAAATTCATCACTGCATCAATACACAATTCATTCCTACTCCATTTCACCTACATCAATCCACCAACCACCGGTATCACCATCATCTCATTATCAAATGAATCACAGCCAAATCAACATCAAAACCTCCATAACCGGCCAGCTTCCTCCCAGTTTTCCTCCATTTCAGCTTCATCCAATTCAATGCATAACTGGCTACCACAGGTTAAACCACCACCGGAATTAGTTCCATCACCACCAATTTGCAGATCACCAATTCAATTCCATATTTTCAAAACACCCAGCAAACATCATCAATCATCACTGTCACGCAGAATCTCAATCACAGGCCAACGACTGCTCCTCACAAATCAAAACCCAAAACCCAGTAATAGATGAACCCCGACACTTACCTCAATCACCGCCGTAAGATCACAACTCTAAGTTCGAAATTTGAGTTTCGGTTGCACTTTGATTCTGCGCCAATCTCGCACCTAAGCCCTCCAATCTGAATCTTACTCTGACCGACACCAGTCACCGCACCCTACGCCGGTGTGCGCCGGCGAATCGCATCTTCCTTACTCTCCAGATCGCCTACCTCCTTCGCCGGTTTTGAAGAGAGAGTGAGGTCGAGAGACAGTAAAGTGAGAGAGAGAAGATAAATCTGATGTTTTAAAATAATGATTTTCAGAATTTGCAAATTAGCCCCCTAAGTTTGAAAAGTGATCATTTCAGTCCCTGAAGTTTTAAATTGTTTCAAATCAGTCCCCAAGCTTTAAAAGTTTTGCAATTCAGTCCTTTTAGCTTTTAAACTTATCAATTTCAGCCCTTAAGTTTTAAATGAGTTTTAATCAGCCCCTATTGTTTTAAAATATATTATTTCAACCCTATTGTTTTGAGTTTCCGACTCAACTTTCAAAAGTATTCATTTTAGTCCCTCAACTTTCAAAACATCAATTTTAGTCCTCAAATTATAATTTATCATTTTGAACTATATATTCGATAGACTAAAGTGACTTATTGGCTAAGACGAAGCGTACGGAGAATTTAAAGAAATTGAAGTCATTCCCGCTCAACTTTGCACTCGTCGGATTTGAGGTAGACTCGCACTTATTAATTGATTTAAATTATGATTTCATATGAATGTCATGTGACTTGTGAAAGTCAATTTTTAAGAAAAGCAAGTATGTTGTTATGAAAGGTAAATATACCTTATGTTGTTATGAAAAGTAAGTATGTTTTTATGAAAAGAAAATATACTTTATGTTTTTTTACGAAAAGTAAGTATACCCTATGCTTCACGAAAATGTTTTTTTGGATCATTGCTATGAAATCAATCTACCAAGATTGTTTTGGGTCCCATATGATAAATTATGATATGTTAAGGGGACCGTAGTTTTAGTAGCGCTACACATAAGAATTCTTGCCACGAAGTTCGGTAACATTCTTGTGTCTCCTATGTTTATGAGGATTTGCCACGAAGTTCGGTAAAATTCCTGTGTTTCCATATGTTTATGAGGATTTACCACCTAAGTTCGGTAAAATTCCTGTCGCATATGTTTATGAGGATTTCGATCCTATCTTATGTTATGATGCAATTGATCCTTATGAATTTCAAAAATTATGCTTGGTATACTTACTGTGATTTTACTGTTATTATGATTTTACTGCATAAGAATTCTTGCCACCTAAGTTCGGTAAAGTTCTTGTATGTTTATGAGGATTTAAATCCTATCTTATGTTATGCTTTCAAAAGAAATTATGCTTGGCATAATTAAAATGTTTTATAAGTATATGGTTTTCAAAGATCTGTTTTCAAAGAGCTATTTTCAAAGAGCCTATGATTTGCAAAATATGTCCCGTGCTGTAATGCACAATATGAGTTTTATCAAGAGCAGTTTTATAAAGAAGCTCTATCAATGCCCGTTTTATAAAGAGCCGGGATTTATGTGTTTAATCATCTTATAAATTAAATTAATTTGCGATGAGTCTACTGAGTATTTCCCCCATGAAATACTCACCCTACTTTTTAACAGTTTTGCAGATTTCGGAGACGGTGGCGAGCGATGAATGATGGTGGCAATAATCATTAAACGGTTGAAAGTTTGACGTTAATGATTTCCGTATTTTTCCAAACAATCGAATAATTTAGAGAAGTTCATTTATTTGAGAAATTATGACATTGTCAATTTCTTTACAAAATTAATGGTTCGATTTACTATTTCAAATGGTTTCATAAATGTTTTCAATTTTATCGGCCATTACAGTTTATTTAATGTTGCCAAAAATGAATTTCAATTATTTCTTCCGCAAAATTATTATTCGAAAAATTTAGACAGAAAATGACGTAGTGAATCGGGTATACGGAACTCGGGGCGCTACAATGGTTTTGCATGGATTTTTCACCTCTTGCATGCATTTGTAATGATTTTTTTTAATCATTTTATAATTGCCTCATCATATTTGTAATGATTGCTACCTTTACTTGTAATAATTATTCAAATCATTGGTTAATGATTGCTATAATTGTCTCAATTAATTTTTTTTTGATATAATTCATTTTAAAATATTGTTAAGTAGTTTATAATTTGACAAAATAATCTGTTCCTACAATTTTAAAGTTGCAGAAATTTTTTTTTTGAACGGATGAATAGATCTTGAATCTATTTACAGTTTACAAATTTATAGTTATTCTAAATTATTTATTGCTTGTTCTATGGTTCAATGACTTCTTATGGAAATGACGATGTGAACAACGGAAGCAATACTATTGGTACCGGTGTACCAAATCCTACAATGACTGCGGTGAACCCTGTTGAGACCTCGACTGCCGTTCCTCCCGTGGATGGGACACTTGGTGGCGGTATTCCTCATGTTGGAGTGAACCCCACTTTGCCTACGGCTGCTGCCTCAGAAATTCAATTTGGCACAACAACGGAAGCAATACTGTTGGTACCGATGTACCAAATCCTACAATGACTGCGGTGAACCCTGTTGAGACCTCGACTGCCGTTCCTCCCGTGGATGGGACACTTGGTGGCGGTATTCCTCATGTTGGAGTGAACCCCACTTTGCCTACGGCTGGGGCCTCGTAAATTCAATTTGGCACAATACCTTTGCCAGTACCTAGGGCTGCGTCCTCGGTACCTTTGCCATCGTTTCCGGCTCCATTTCCTGTGAATCATGCGATTCGACAGGACAAGTTTGCGGGGACTGATTTTAAGACATGGCAGAACAAGATGATTTTTTATCTTACAACTTTGGGCCTTGTACGTTTCCTCACCGAGGATGCCCCGTTGTGGCTGAAAACGACACTAATTTGCATAGGCGTGCTGCTTGGGATGCATGGAAAAGTGCTAATTTTCTGTGCCGCAACTATGTCCTGGATGGCCTACAGAATTCTCTGTATCACGTGTATGTGGTAAAGAAATATGCTAAGGAGCTTTGGGAGTCCTTAGAAAAAAAGTACAAGACCGAGGATGCTGGGTCTAAGAAATTCTTAGCCAGTCGGTGCATGGACTTCAAAATGGTGGATTCACGTTCAGTGGTGAGCCAAGTGCAGGAGTACCAAGTGCTTTTGCAGGAAATGCATGCTGAGGGTTTGACTATGTCAGAATCCCTACAAGTGGCTACTGCTATTCACAAGCTACCTCCTCAGTAGAAGGCTTTCAAAAGCTATTTGCAGCATAAGAGGAAAGAGATGTCTTTCGAGGATTTAATTATCAAGCTGCGGATTGAGGAGGATAACAAATTGGCTGAACGTAAATTGGAGAATTCTTACTCTGAAAAGGATAATGTACTGGAGCACGGCCAGAGTTCTAGTACCAAGAAAGGTCAATCTTTTAAAGCCAACCAGGGTAATGGGAATCGAAATGATAAAAAGCAGGCCATGAAAGGGTCTCAGTTGAAGCCTACTGTTGGGGTAGGAAAGAAGGCCAAGTTCCAGTTCAATGGAAAGTGCTTCAATTGTGATAAAGTTGGGCACCGATCAGCAGACTTCCGCTAGCCTCGGAGGGATAACAAGCAGCGTCCTCAAGCTAATATGGTTGGAAATGAGAGAGATCATCTCTCAGATGACATGTCCGACCTAAACCTTACAGCGGTGATTAGTGAGGTTAACTTGGTGGGATCTAACCCAAAGGAGTGGTGGCTGGACACTGGGGCCACTTGTCATGTCTGCTCCAACAGGAGCATGTTCACTACTTTTGTACCAGTTACAAATGGCAAAAAATTGTTCATGGCAAACTCCGCAACATCTGAAATGCTGGGTAAAGGCAAGGTGATCCTGAAGATGACCTCTGGTAGAGAGCTTACTCTGACCAATGTGTTGTATGTGCCAGAGATTCGCAAGAATCTGGTTTCTGGGTCTCTTCTGAGCAAGAATGGTTTCTGCATGGTCATTGAAGTGGACAAGCTGGTGATTACCAAGATAGGAGTTTATGTTGAGAAAGGCTATATGACTGATGGCCTATTTAAATTAAATGTAATTGCTGTAACCCCAACTGTTATGAATAATGAGAAAACTCCTTCTGTTTACTTGCTTGAGTCCCCTAATCTGTGGCATGGTAGATTAGGTCACGTAAATTATAATGCAATTCGTAGGCTAAGCAAGCTAAACTACTTGCCTAGGTTTCAAATTGATTCGAATCATAAATGTGAAACCTGCGTTGAGGCAAAGCTTACAAGGTCTTCGTTTCATAGTATTGAAAGAAGTATCGAGCCGTTGGGACTAGTCCACAGTGATGTGTGTGACTTGAAATTTGTCCAAACCAGAGACGGCAATAAGTATTTTATTACTTTTTTCGACGATAGCACGAGATACTGTTATGTGTACTTGCTTAAAAGCAAAGACGAAGCTATCGAAAAATTCATTCTTTATAAGAATGAAGTTGAAAATCAACTTAGCAAGAAAATAAAGGTGTTGCGAAGTGATCGTGGTGGTGAATATGAATCACCATTTGGTAAATTTTGTGCTAAACATGGTATAATTCACCAAACCACTGCACCTTATTCACCTCAGCAAAACGAAATCGCTGAGCGTAAGAATTGAACTTTAAAAGAAATGATGAATGCTATGTTGATTAGTTCTGGATTACCACAGAACATGTGGGGGAGAAGCTATTCTTTCTGTGAATTACATTTTGAATAAAGTGTTAAGAAAGAATATAGATAAGACTCCGTATGAACATTGGACAGGCCGAACACTTTCGTATAAATACTTACGAATGTGGGGGTGTCTTACGATGGTCGCAGTGCCTCCTCCCAAGAAGGTCAAGATTGGACCTAAGACAGTTGACTGTGTGTTCATTGGTTATGCACAAAATAGTAGTGCATATAGGTTTCTTGTGCATTATTCGAATGTACCTAATATTGATCCAAACACGATCGTGGATTCTAGGAATGCACAATTCTTTGAGAATATATTTCCTTGTAAATCTCCTAAACAGTTAACTTCTATTAAACGGACTATGGAATCTTCTGCTTCTGGAAGCAGTAAAGATCCAGTTGAAGAAGGTGAGGACGAGCCTAGACGGAGTAAAAGGACAAAAACTTCTAAGACTTTTGGCCCTGACTTTCTCACACATTTGATGGAAAATGATCCTCAAAGCTATAAAGAAGCTATATCTTCTCCCGATGGTCATCTGTGGAAAGAAGCCATCAAGAGTGAAATTGATTCTATCCTACTAAATCATACCTGGGAATTAGTAGATCTTCCACCTGGTTGTAAGCCTTTGGGCTACAAGTGGATCTTCAAGAAGAAGATGAAAGCGGATGGATCCGTTGATAAATATAAAGCTCGGCTAGTAATCAAAGGTTATAAGCAAAAAGAAGGCTTAGATTACTTTGATACTTATTCTCCTGTGTCGAGAATAACTTCTATCCGGATGATAATTGTTATTGCAGCCTTTGCGAAATCTGGAAATACATCAGATGGATGTAAAAACAGCTTTCCTAAATGGAGATTTGAATGAAGAAATCTACATGGAGCAACCAGAGGGGTTTTCGGCTCCAGGTCAAGAAAGGAAAGTCTGTAGACTGGTTAAATCGTTTTATGGTTTAAAGCAAACACCGAAGCAATGGCATGAGAAGTTTGATAACGCTATGCTTTCTAGTGACTTTAGAATCAATGAGTGCGACAAGTGTGTATATGTCAAGGACACTAATGATGGATATGTCATATTGTGTCTGTATGTCGATGACATGCTCATTGTTGGCAGCTCTGATAAGATTATCAAAGCCACTAAGAGTATGTTAAACTCAAAGTTTGACATGAAAGATATGGGTCTCGCGGATGTCATTTTGGGAGTAAAAATTACTCGAACTCAGAATGGACTTGTGTTATCTCAATCTCATTATATTGATAAGATACTAGACAAGTTCAACAAATCAGATACCACTGTGGCCAGGACTCCAGTGGATTTGAGTCTCCATTTATCCAAGAATACTGGTGATGGCGTGTTACAGTTAGAATATTCTAGGATAATAGGGAGTTTAATGTATTTAATGACTTGTACGAGACCGGACATAGCATACTCAGTTAGTAGACTGAGTCGCTACACGAGTAACCCAGGTGCTATTCACTTGAAAGCTATTTTAAGGGTGTTACATTATTTGAGGTACACTCGTGATTTTGGACTGCATTATTCTAGATACCCTGCAGTAATCAAAGGGTATGCTGATGCAAATTGGATATCAGATATGTCTGACTCCAAGTCTACTAGTGGATATGTCTTCACTCTTGGTGGTGCAACTGTCTCTTGGAAATCGTCCAAACAAACTTGCATCGCAAGATCTACAATGGAATCAGAATTTATTGCGTTGGATAAAGCAGCTGAAGAAGCAGACTGGCTTCGACAGTTTGTTGAGGATATTCCAAGATGGTCAAAGCCTGTGCCTGCAATTTGTGTTTATTGCGATAATCAATCAGCAATTGGCAGGGCACAGAGCAATATGTATAATGGTAAGTCTCGACATATTCGGAGACGACATAATACCATTCGACAACTACTCTCACAAGGTATTATCACTCTAGACTATGTGAAGTCAAAGGATAATATTGCGGATCCGCTAACCAAAGGGTTAACTCAAGAACTAGTTGTCAAAGCATCGAGGGGAATGGGCTTGCAGCCTATGACATTGAAAGGTGTCATGGTGGAAACCCAACCTAGCTGAATGGAGATCCCATGATCTAGGTTCAAAGGGACAACTAAACCATGTATATCTGTGTAAATCACTGAGAAGGTTCTCCTTCTGCTTTTAATGACTCTTAAGCGTGGTGGTGAAACGCTGAATTAAGAGGTCACCTATATGAGTGTGAAGTGGGGCCGCTTCTATAAGGATTGGGAAGGCTACAGCCTTGAACAAACACTTGCAGAACCAGGCGACGTGTTCATGGCCAAAACGAACACAACTTTGAGAACCTGTGTCTAGAATGATCATGTGTGATAAAAGCCAGCCTTCAGCCATCAGTTTCAATTGATAAAAACCAGCCATCAATTTCATCCGTTTTTCCCCCATTTCTTCAGTTTTTTCAAATTATGAATAAATGGAATTCATTGCTGATGGCCTATAAAAGGCAGTATACCCTTCACGGTTAAAAACACAGACACCATAGCAAACAAAAAGAATTTTCCAGCTTCTTCTTCCAATTTTCAGCATCCTAAATCTTTTTTTTTCTTCTTCGTTCCTTGCCAAAGTTCTTCGAGAGATAGACACACTAGTTCGACAGGCGGTGAGCGTAGTGCAACATAAACCGATAACGATTATATCCTGGGAATCGAACACCGATCTAAACCTCGTGCACCCCGTTGAGGCGGCGAATTCGATTTAAGGAAACCGTGTAAACACGGGCCTTCGGTTTGATTATAATTTCTTTGATTCTCCAAAAATTTTCCACCTACATTAGTTATCTTACCGTGTTCTACTCAAAAATTCAAATTGTTTAACAATTTATAAAAGGTTCGGAAGTAATGTTACTAACACTATTTTTTACTTGACCAATCTTAATCAATATGTGAATGTCCATACTCAATTCAATTATCATGAAATATTTGGTTGGTTTTTTTCAATCCTCAATAGTCAAATATCTCATTTCTCTCTCGTGGATAAACATCCTAAACGTGTTCTTCAATCATACACCCAGTGTGTTCATTTTAAGGTTGACGTCACAATAGTTATTTCTTTCTAGTTCAAGTTTGGTTGAATTTTACAAATGGTAATAACTACCTCGATATGTGGTGATGATTCTCTCTTGATTTGAATGTCTTAACCTCTAAATTTCAACTAGGCCTCACCATAAAATATAAATACTGAATTAAGTGCCCAAAACTTAGTCTGACATAGATTATGTATATAGTTCTTTTATCATTGTCTCAACACACTTTGGTGTGTATTTTTTCTTTTCTTATTTCATTGCGTAATCTTTGTTTTTGGATCTTTTCTTTGATTTTAAAAGATTTTTTTACTCTACACGTAGACAGTTTTTCACAGTAGACCGTCTCGTAAATGTTGATGATGAATAGGTTCTCGTTACTCAAGATTAGCTTCACAATACAAGGTTGGTATTTTTTTCCCACGTGCTACGAGTAGTGTAGTGCCTTTTTATTAAGATAAGTAATTGGGATCAATATTCTAGGATGTGGTTACTTCTTAGGTTCAACATGTTGATTAAAAGCATCTCTTATAAATTTTCCAATCCCGCTAATCGTACAGACCCTCGTACAGATGAACAATTGGCCACTTGATGTAGAGGAACTTCAAAGAAAAACATGCTGAAGTGGATGAAATATTAAATCCCGGAAAATGCTAGACAAACTAACAAAGCCTAAAAAAAATGTACTAACAGAAATCAAAATTCCCAAAATGCCCTTAAGTAATCCTGAAATTACATACCCACCATCTGAGCCCTAAACATGACTTGGCTCTCATTTCTCCTCCTCCAAATGGACTAACACGTGGAGAAGGTGTTGTATTTCTCCGCCTAGTGGCAGTAATCTTTCTTGCTCAGTACGGCGAAGGCATATTTTCGTAAGCCATTTGACGATTATGTTGCATTTCCGGTAAGGTGATTTCGCTGTATTTCCGGTAAGGCTAAAGTATAATTTTTCCATATCTTTTAAGGATTCTACCACTACATTTTCGATGTATTTCTCAAGTTTTCTCACTGATTAAGATGTCATTTGTACTCATTTTGTAGTTATTTAATTTTTGAACATATTTAATTTAGGATCGAAAATTGAATGTAGCCATTAGATCGTAGCTTCAAACATATGTCGAACGCCCCCATTCATATGTGTGGCTTAAGCTTGTGATTGGAAGTGTAAAATATCGGGTGATACTGCATTTTACCCATTTTCAAATTTCCTAATGTCGAAATTTGAAGATGCCACTACATTGTAGATGTAAACCCATATGTCAAACACCCCCATTCATGTTTATGTGTTAAGCATGTTTTCTTTTGTGCTAAAGTACTGGATGTCTCTAGATATTTCAAAATGTGTTCATATACATGCATAATTTTTCCCTAGAATTCACAAAAAGTGTAATCTAATTTGTAGTCTTTGCTAGAATTGTACTCGAAAAATTGTATTATTGTGTTCATATGGTGATTTCAAACATAGTTTTGAGTGTTTTGCATTTTGGTGCTGCATTAACAGGTTGCCTAATCAGAAGGCTTTCTTTCATTCCCAATGAGTAAGAACCGTAACATATGCCATATTTATAGGAGCCCTGGACACTGAATGGAAGACTTCCCTGCAAAGCGATAATGACCAAGGTGCAGGAACAGTTATCTAAAATGGTTGGAGGTCTATAGGACGGATAATGTGGGTAGGCTATAAACCTTATAGGATGACGTGGATGAGGGAGTTTGGGGATTTCAAAGTAGCCAAACAAGTTCTAGTGTCTATTACCCAGGGATGGTATAGTGAGGATGTATGGTGTGATGTAGTATCATTGCAATTTTATCATATTTTATTGGGAAAACCTTGGAGGCGTAGGAGGGAGGCTGTTTATGATAAGAGTATGCACATATACAAATTCCTTAAGAAAGGGAAAACATGCGCACTATATGGGTTGACATTAGATGAAGCACTAGAAGATTCACGGAGGGTAAGGAAGGAGAGTGAAAGGTGGTGTAATAGAAAGTATCGTGGGGATAAGGATACTGAAAAGAAGGAGGGGAAGTTTAAATTAAAAACGGATAATCAAACTCCAAAATTTGATGAGGAAAATGTGGAGTTGGGTAGCGAGAAAGTGATTGAGAATGCAATTGTTGAAGATGAGAATGAAGAATTAGAAGTGGTGGTTAAACAAGAAATTGTGAAATTAGAGGAGATGGTGGAATTTGAAAGAAAAAAAATTGAAGAGGTGGATGAGCTAGAAAATCTTGAGTTAGAGGAAGTAACCGAGCTTAAGAGAAAAGAGATAGAGGGGGTGAGCAAGAAGTTGCAAAAGGAGAAAGAGGTGAAGAGAAGGGCCTTGTGGTTCAAAAGGTGGAATTGACGGTGATAATTCATGAATACAAGGATCTATACCTTGTACCTCAAGAACCTAACATTTCCCTCCCCGCTTTATTTAGTTTTGTCTTGCAGGTTAAGTGTGCTTGGAAATTTGGACAACACCACCAATGTCTACAGGAGTTTCTACTTCAATCCATTCATGTAACCCGAGTTACAGGATACTATTGGTCATCCCTTTGGTATGGAAGCAATAATTTTCCATTTGATCCAGGAGGTGAAGTGAAACAACAGGAACAAAGCTATGATTCGGGACAAATCATCCTAAAGAATGAGGGTATGATGTGTTCCGGACCCTCGACAATCGGAGTCATAGCAGGCTTGACGGGAAAATTTAAATATTCAAGCCAAAACAAGAATTCAGCAGGTTCGATGAGCTTTGAAGATCAAACCGTGTCGAAAAGAACCCAAAAATTATGCAGAAGCAAAGTTACGGCCGTAACCAAAGATTCTCACGGCCGTAAATCACTCTCGGATCAAAATGAAGAATTCCAAGTTTTCAAAGTTACGGCCGTAAGTATTATGGTCACGGCCGTAATCCTTAAGCAGAAGTACAGTTACGACCGTAAGTGATGTTATCATGGCCGTAAATCCAGTTTAATGCAAGTATTGGTGATTTTTAATTCCTTTTTCGTATTTTTTATTCATTTTCCAGTTTTAGCTATTTTAGGTTAGTTAGAACTCTATTTTGAGTCCATTAGTGACTAGGGTTTTATTTTACTTATTTATACGCTTTTTCCATTCATTGTAATTCAGACTTGATTTTGATATAAACAGTTTTTATTGAGGATTCAATAAATGATATATGTGGATTCCTATATTTTTCGAACTTATCAAGAATATTTCTTGTGACGTTCAAATATCGAACTTATCAAAGATTAACTATCTTTGTGGCGTTCAAAACCAGAAACTCATCAGGGAGATTGTCAAATCCTTGTGGCGTTTCGAAAGTCGTGGTTCTTTATTCCGCATCGTCGAGCCATCGCGTCGTGAATATCGGGTCATGGTTCATCCGTCCAACCACAACCTGAGTTCGGAACTTTCCGGCGTTTCTTCCGCGCTTCGAATTTTATCATCTGGTATCAGAGCTGGACTCTGAATTCAGGTTTTTTTTATTCTACCCAGTTTAATTCTTATGTTCATCATCGAGTCTGTCATAATAATTATCCATATCTTGTTGTTGAGTGTTCTTCGTGCCAGTAAATTTTTACAGTTTTGATGCATATAAAAATCCAACAAAATTTAAAAGTGTTTATTTTATTCAATTCTTATCAAAATCTTGTGTCGTTTGTTTTGTTGCGTTCGTGTCGAATTTTCGGATTTATATATATAAAAAAATTATTTTTTTATTTTCCGAAAATTCATCCATTGTTCAAAAAAAAAAAAAGTCATTCCAAAATTCAAGAACCACTTTCTTGAGTTTCTTTAAAATTCTTTATATTCATTTCCTTCCAAGTCAATAAAAGTCGTTCTTGCTATTTGATGTCTAAATCCTCTTCATTCTTGAATTTTTTTTAACGTCACATGAGGAATGGATTATGATCCGGGCTTTTTATTCCAAACTAGAAGTTATGTGGATCATAAGGGGTGCAGTTTGGTGATTAATGGAAAGTGCTTTACTAATTTCGTTAGTAGCACCGTGGTTGAAAAATTAGGATTGCCCTTAGAACCACACTATAAACCTTATAGGATGACGTGGATGAGGGAGTTTGGGGATTTCAAAGTAACCAAACAAGTTCTAGTGTCTATTACCCAGGGATGGTATAGTGAGGATATATGGTGTGATGTAGTGCCATTGCAATCTTATCATATTTTATTGGGAAAACCTTGGAGGCGTAGGAGGGAGGCTGTTTATGATAAGAGTATGCACATATACAAATTCCTTAAGAAAGGGAAAACATGCGCACTATATGGGTTGACATTAGAGGAAGCACTAGAAGATTCACGGAGGGTAAGGAATGAGAGTGAAAGGTGGGGTAATAGAAAGCATCGTGGGGATAAGGATATTGAAAAGAAGGAGGGGAAGTTTAAATTAAAAACGGATAATCAAACTCCAAAATTTGATGAGGAAAATGTGGAGTTGGGTAGCGAGAAAGTGATTGAGAATGCAATTGTTGAAGATGAGAATGAAGAATTAGAAGTGGTGGTTAAACAAGAAATTGTGAAATTAGAGGAGATGGTGGAATTTGAAAGAAAAAAAATTGAAGAGGTGGATGAGCTAGAAAATCTTGAGTTAGAGGAAGTAACCGAGTTTGAGAGAAAAGAGATAGAGGGGGTGAGCAAGAAGTTGCAAAATGAGAACGAGGTGAAGAGAAGGGCCTCATGGTTCAAAAGGTGGAATTGACGGTGATAATTCATGAATACAAGGATCCATACCTTGTACCTCATGAACCTAACATTTCCCTCCCCGCTTTATTTAGTTTTGTCTTGCAGGTTAAGTGTGCTTGGAAATTTGGACAACACCACCAATGCCCACAGGAGTTTCTACTTCAGTCCATTCATGTAACCCAAGTTATAGGATACTATTGGTTATCCCTCTGGCATGGAAGCAATAATTTTCCGTTTGATCCAGGAGGTGAAGTGAAACAACAGGAACAAAGTTATGGTTCAGGACGAATCATCCTAAAGAAGGAGGGTATGATGTGTTCCGGACCCTCGACAATCGAAGTCATAGCAGGCTTGACGGGAAAATTTAAATATTCAAGTCAAAACAAGAATTCAGCAGGTTCGATGAGCTTTGAAGATCAGACCGTGTCGAAAAGAACCCAAAAATTATGCAGAAGCAAAGTTACGGCCGTAAGTATTATGGTCACGGCCGTAATCCTTAAGCAGAAGTACACTTACGGCCGTAAGTGATGCTATCACGGCCGTAAATCCAGTTTAACGCAAATATTGTGGATTTTTAATTCCTTTTTCGTATTTTTTATTCCTTTTCCAGTTTTACCTATTTTAGGTTAGTTAGAACTCTATTTTGAGTCCATTAGTGACTAGGGTTTTATTTTGCTTATTTATACGTTTTTTCCATTCATTGTAATTCAGACTTGATTTTGATATAAACAGTTTTTATTGAGGATTCAATGAATGATATAGGTGGATTCCTATGTTTTTCGAACTTATCAAGAATACTTCTTGTGGCGTTCAAATATCGAACTTATCAAAGATTAACTATCTTTTTGGCGTTCAAAACCAGAAACTCATCAGGGAGATTGGGCAAATCCTTGTGACGTTTCGAAAGTCGTGGTTCTCTATTCCGCATCGTCGAGCCATCGCGTCGTGAATATCGGGTCATGATTCATCCGTCCAACTACAAACTGAGTTCGGAACTTTCCGGCGTTTCTTCCGCGCTTCGAATCTTATCAATTGTTGTTTCCAAACATAGGCTGTTTTCATTGTTGGCTTCAATATTCGGATCTTATTTCTCCTATTTTCTCCAAACACAGGTTGTTTTCATTTCCTCTAACTTTTTTGCTTTTTGTGATAGTGATGGTAGAATATTCTATATTTTCAATAGAGAAGATTACATGTAGTTATGTTTTATTTAAAACATTGTTGTCTTCTTCATAATACAACACAGAAATTTCTCTTGCCACCAAATAAACATCCACTTGATAATAACAAAAAAACAAAAAAAAACTGTGTTACATGTTGATCATTCCTTTAGTTCATTTCAATGATCTGTTGGGCATGTAATGTCATCATTGTCTAGACGGGTCGTCCGTGCAAACATTGACATCAAATCTTGGTATGTCAGATATGGACGGATAAATTTCATCCCGTAATTTTGAGTAGGTGATATGAAAGGAGGGTAAGAATACGGAGTACTGCCTGTTAATTTCGTGATTGGCTGGCATTGATTTATTTTCAGAGCACTTTTGCACTTCTCGTTCAACGTTCTCTTTTGTTGTTTTTCATGCATGTGCATGAAACAAAGAAATAATTAGAATTAGCGTGAATAAATTAACTAAATGAATTAGAAAGCAACATATACCTTGGACTTCTTTGACATGGTCTCCAATGGACTTTTCTTGCGAAGTTTCCTTGGGGCTCCCTTTGTTTTCGAGCATTTCAGATCCAATATGTTCCTGCTTGACTCCTTCTTTGATATTTTGCACTGTGGATAACTGTTTCACCCTCTGATGCCACATCTGCGACATTTCCAAATGTACGACAAAGTTGATCATACCTAATTTGTTCGGGGGTACACATCCATCTACCCATTGTAGTTGATCTTCAACTTTAAGTAGTGCCTATGGACATCTCTCCTCCATCTTCTAAGGATATACTTTTCAGGAAGTGTTGCCACATCATTATGCCTATCATGCCTACAAATTATTCCCCTACTCTCGAGTCTCGAACAGGTGACAACTATATGTAATTTCACATTGTTGTCATTCATAACTAACATTAAAGACAGTATCTTTTCCCCTCTGTCAAAAAAAATTGTTCTACAATATCATATCTTACTCCCTTGTAACCATCCTCAGTGCGGATAACTTGACAATAAAGTAGGCTAGTAAGCTCTTCCTGAAACTACTGGAACTTAACAATTGTGTAGGCAACTTGGAACTATTTCTCTAGTTGAAATTTGGTGATGCATTGTACCATCTAGGAGTATGTCTTCAAATCTGCTTGAAATTCCTTTTCTACCTTAGATCGCAAAGCATGCTCGTACTGCTTCACAAACTGCTTAAGAGATGTTTTTGAATTGACATACCCATCAAAAAATGCGTTCATACTCTTACTCCGCTGTGTTGTTGATCTCCTAGCCCAAAAACTAGTTTTTAAAAAAAATGGCACCCATCGACAACGTTCTTTATATAGTCCTGCCAGCCATTCATTCTCGTGTAGTGTGAAATATGTCAATCATGGACATCCAACAATCAACGAATTGTTCTGAAGTTTGAGAGTGGTAAACTACATTATGCACGGCCATCATCACAACAGATTTTTCACTGTGACCTCCAAACTTCTCAGGTAATTTCTTCAATATATGCCACAAGCGCCATCTATGCCTCATGTTATGTTCGGGAATACCAGTTGTATTGCATTGTGCATTGCCCCATCTTGATCAGTAATAATGCCTCCTGGTGCCTTACCCTTCATACACTGTAGCCATGTGCTAAAAATCCACACAAAACTCTCACTATCCTCATTCAACAGTAACCCACATCCAAACAATATCGATTGTCCATGATGGTTCACTCCAATAAAAAGGGCAAATGGCATGTCTTACTAATTTGTCAAGTATGTAGTATCCAATGTAACAACATCGCCAAACTACTTGTATGTCTCTCTACATCTATTATCACACCAAAATACATTTCTCAATTGACATTCACCTTACAAATCTACACTAAAAAAAAATTCAAGACAAATTGCTTGCATTTTGAAAATTAATTTTGAATAGTAGCTTCATCCCCGATGCCGAAACCATGCAGACCTTGCAATCCAAGCAAAACATTCTCGCACCATACTTCCAAGAGTAAGACTATTAATATTCATTCTTTCTTACTTAGTTCGAATCATTTGGCATTTAAATTTGTATTTATACTTTCATAATATGTAGGAATCATTGGATGTTGCTTGTGATTTTTTCTCAATCCAACAGTATGTATTTCTTGGATTCAGTGGGATCAAATAAGAGCAAAATACAAATTAGACCAGCATTGAATACGTAAGTATTTATATATTTCTTTGATCATCATGTTTTTTTGTTTAGTATGTGCTGGATAAGTTTTGATAGTTTTCATAGAATAATTATTTTCGAGTTTGAGGTGAAATTGATGTGTATGTGTTGTGGTTATTGATAAGTTAAAATAGTTTTTAATTCCAGGGTCTCTCTACAGGTTGGTTATATTCAATTTATAAGTGAGATTCTGCCAAAATTTCTGTATAAATATTATAATCATTCATATTTATTGAATTTTTATGGCTCTTAAAACATTTTGGATATATGGTAGCAAGAGGAATATATACAATGTCAATTGGAAACAAATTGCGGTATGTCAATTTAAAATTTACTATAAACTCATGAATAATTAGTTTTTTCTCTCTCTCTTTCTCTCTCTCTCTCTATATATATATATATACACTAATAATATTACTAATAGTTTCAATGAGAAAATTTCAATGTCATCAGCAACCAGGAGGTTCTGAATGTGCTTATTATGTTATAAGAAACATGTATGAGATAGTCACACAATATTTTCAATGGATTTCTTTAGATAAGGTATTATAAATATTGAATACTACGAATTATTTAATAACAGATTTATTAGTTATTAAGAAATAACTAATAATTTATCTTAATTATTTGTAGGCATTTTATCAAGATTCTTATATTGAATACTACGAATTATTTAATAACAGATTTATTAGTTATTAAGAAATAACTAATAATTTATCTTAATTGTTTGTAGGCATTTTATCAAGATTCTTACTCAATGGAGGAGATCGGCGAGATTAGAAATTTATAGGCTAAATACTTTTATGAATCTTGTATGTAAACTTTCATTTTTTATATTAATATATATGTGAACATTTGTAATAACAAGACTGAATATAAAATAATAAACAGGATTTTTGGATTTAAAAAAAAAATTATAATATGCGTCGGTTGTACAGTACAACCGACGCATATAGTCATAGTCATACTATATGTATCGGTTGTACTATACAATCGACGCATATTATAAATTTTTTTTTGGCACTAAATGCATCGGTTTTTTATACAATCGAAGCATATGGTAGTACTTTTTACATCAGAAAACAACTAACGCATATTCCCTTTACTATGTACGTTTGTGCCAAATGCGTTACTTCCACAACCGATGCATATTGTCTTTTACAATCGACGTAAATGACTGAAACTGTACTAGTGGTATATCTATCATTCGTCCAATTATCGAATTTTATTTCTAGACCTCTCGGATTATGAAAACACTTATTATATCGTGAAAAAGTGATCAATTCATTCACGCATTAAACATGAAGATAAAATCAATACATGCAATCAAAAGCGCAAAACTAGAATAATAGAAGTAAAAGCGTAAAACTAGCTACATCGAATATCCTAACTTTCTAATTAACAATTTATCAATAAAGAAATAAATACACAGTAGACGTAAATATTACGCATGTTGAGTATATCGAATTAACAAGAGAAAAAAAAATCTTGCACCAAGAATTCACTCCTCATTAATAATCTTCAATCCCCAAGCCTTTGTCTTGATCTTTGCCTCCAAGAATTTAATGATAGAGCAATGAATTGTGTGGTTCGAAGGCTGTACAAAGGTCTCCAAAAGCTCCTGAACTCGTGCATGAGAAGATGTATATATAGCAGTGTTCTAAAACGCGCGCACAGTGCGCGCCTACGCGTGACGCGCGCCTCTCGCGCGTCGTTTTGGCGAAAAGCGAGAAAAACGCGTTTTTGGAAAATTTTGTTCTAAAAAGCGCGCGCGATGAAGCGAGCTTAAGCGCGCATTGTGCGCGCTTAAGCGTGCTCGATGCGTGAGCTGCCATTTTTTTTTTTTTTTTCCTTTTTTTTTTTTTTTTACTTGTTCAAGTATGGGTAAAATTTAAATCAAATATTTAGGAATTGAAAAACGCTTTTTAACGCTTACTCCCGCTTAAGCTTCAAAAGCTTGACTCTTGGGCTCCACGCTTCACGCTTTTTAGAACACTGATATATAGAAGAGAAGGAAAGCTAGGCAACAATGAGAAATTTCGTGTATAGGCCAGACTCCGTTGAGCCTCGAAAAACTGCGCGGCTGCGCAAGGTAAACCATGGTGGCCGCGCAAGCAACCTAAATAAGTTTTTGTTAATTCTACAATTCTCGCGTGGCCACTAGGACAAGAACCCGTGACCACGCAGTACAAACCATTCAGCGTGTTTTCATCTTTTCTGGTGTGTTTAAGTTGATCCTTGGTCTTTATTTGCACGTGATTCCTCATCTTCATATTGTTAAGTCCTTGCACTTCCCAAACACTTGATTTCTTCTTCCAAACTTTAATCCATCTTCAATTAAGCTTCGAACCTTGATTTCTTCCACTCAACTCTCCTTGGAAATCCCCGTTGATGACGCCTTCATCTATTTTGCTCGTTTAAGCTTCAATTAGCTTCGAAATGCTCAATTTTCCACTTTAGTGCTTCATTCCAATGAATTTGGGAAAATTCCTAAAATATAAACAATTATAAAGCAATTAAGTAGCAATTTTTCAAGAATGACAATAATATAATCTAATTTAGACATACAAGTAAATGTATAAAATATACTTATCAGTTAACATTCAGTTCCCTGTCATCTAAATTCATCTTCTTAACTTCAACAAAATTTCAAAATTCATCACTGATTATAAATGCCATAAATTCTACCGAACATCCCTACAAAATTTACAGACTTCATCATATATTTTTTAGAATGCTCAGATTAATTTTCACACAAAGGAAACTAAACAATTCATCGCAAAACAAGAATTATTAAAATGCAGGTTTGATTTTAAGGTGGGAAATACCAGTCGAATATCTCAAGATGTAGATGAGAAATAATAAAATGCAGGTTTTTTTGAAGATTGCACTTACTAGTCGTCGGAATATGTTCAAACGGAAGGCAGATTGTGAAAAAATTCCAGCAAGGCTATTTCATTGAACAAGAAAAATGAACAATCAAATCTAAAAACATTTTCTTTTAGTACAAAAATGCACGTTTCAGTTGAAGGTGTCACTTACCGATCACCAGAAACTGTTCAATCAGACAGTAGAAACTCAGTTGTCAAATTGTGAAGAAGTCCGGATAAGTTTTTTGGAGTTGAAATGGAAGGGAATGCTCTATTGTGAGATCTGAAAATCTCTTTCAAAAATACATCAGATAAAATATGAAAATGAGATTATCTCATGAACCGATATTACCTACATCTCGCGAGATATCCTCTGTTAGTCTATTGTTAGTACATGTTGTTTATACCTGTAGCACTACTATAAGTGTGCTTTACACACTTATTTTAGTACTTAAATTGACATTTTAATTAACAAATTGAGCGAATTTTCACTTATAAATTGCGTTTATATTGTACATTTAGGTACAACCTCAATTGAAAAAGAAAATGGATAAGATTGAAGAGAAATTGAGATAAAAGAAGAGCAATTTGATGTCTAGGGACCTAATTGAAAGAAATCAAAAGTTTGGAGACTCAATTGCAATGCCCAAAGAAGATGAAGGACCTGAAGTGCAAATATTTCACGGTATTTCTGTAATAAGAGTCAAAATTGAGGACTAAATTGAAGAAGATCAGAAGATGAGGAACCTGAATGCAAAAATGGAAGCTAGCTTGGTCATTTAATTGAGCGACCACGGGACCGCGTGACACTACTAGAATGGGCAGTGTTAATTTTGTTTGGTTGTGCAGCCACAAGATGTAAGCCCGCACTGCCACGCGGCACTTCTTCAGTCCAATTCTGAATTTAGTTTTTTTTTTTTCTTATTTTCTCCTAAGGGCATGTTTGGCTCGACTTTAGGCATTTTTTGAGACATTTTTAGGTTAGATTTTTGGGAGTATAAATACTCACAACTTCTCCGCCATCAATCCTCCTCCATATCAAACCCTAGCATTTTTCTCTCTTGTTCTTCTTGCTTTTCTTCTTCTTTCTTTGTTTCTCTTTTTGTTTTTAGTTTAGTTTTTGATTTCAAGTATCTAGCATCTATTGAAGCAAGGAACCAAGAAGTGAGGTGAAAATACAAAGTAAAGTTCAAGGATTTTTGGAGCAAAAACTCAAGGGAAGAATTTATTTCTTTGTCTTGTATTCTAATCTTTAATATCTATACTTTGTGATGTATTTTCCTAAATCTTATCTTTTATGCAATATTTATACAATGAGCTAGTTTTTATTTTGTTGGGATGATTGATACATCTTAACATTGTTTAATTAATTTTATGTTTGTTTATTGATTTCATGTTATCATTTCATATGTATTTGTAGTAGTGATTGATGCATTTCATTTGCTTGATTACCAAATGGTTGGATTGTGATTTGTGTATTAATCGAGAGATATTATGCATTTAGACTAATGTTACAAACAACTTAGGTTACATAATTTAGATGATAGAGATATCCTTATTCCTAGGTGGTTCAATTGTGTTATTATCCAAATAGATTAATTTGGGATAATTGACATTCAAGAGAAGAGATTAGCGGTTAATCAATTAATTAGGACCAGTTGACATTCGAAAGAAGCAATTGGTGATAACTTAATTAATTTAGACTAATCAACATTCAAGAGAAGAGATTAGTTTGTGTTTGGAGAGATAAACCGTGCAATTACTTGGTTAATTACTTAATTAGGGCTAATTGACATTCGAGAGAAGATGTTAGCTTGTGTTAGTTAATTAACTATGGCTAATTAACACTCGAGAGAAGAGATTGGCTATGTTTGGAAATTGAACCCACTATTAGTGATGAGTGATTATTTTCAGTGCAAGTTACAAAATTAATTAGATGAAGATTAAGTGAAATCATGAATCCCAACACATTTAACATCCAAGTTCCTTCCTTTTTATGTTTATTTATTTTCTTCACTTTCGTCAATTTTAGGAGTAGATAATTAGTCAAAACAAAATCCTATCATGTTTTCTTGTCAATTCAATCGACGCTAGAGTGGAAAAGTCAATCACAAATAAATCATTACCCATGGGATTGACAACCCGGACTCCTCGAGTCCAATTTATTACTTGAATACGACTCGTTCTCTTACAGTACACAATTTTAGCGAACAGCTACTCATCCCTACTATGCCCCTTTCGTTCTTTTGGGTTTTGGGCACTTCATTAGGCGAACCCCGTACAATGGTCTTGCTCGTTTTTAATGGCTGATCCTATGGTGGTCACCTATCCTCAGCCACAAATGATATTGATTTCAGCCTCTCAATACCACGCCTTGATCCTTGTTTTTTTTTCGAGCACCTGACCTCATCTTACAGTAACAACGATAACAACCGCAATGACTATGTTTAAGTCCTTGATTTCAATTTCTCCTTCGATGGAATTACATCATCTTTGTGATGGAATTTCTAGGAACTTCCATGATGATCAGAGCTTGAATGGGTCTGGGGATTCGAATTCTACGTTGCTGGTAGCGGAGTCCGCTCAAATTTCTGGTTACCTCAATTTCCTGGGTTGCTCTTTTTTCTAATGTTGTTTGGTGGGTTGGTGCCGATGGAGTGACAGTGTCATTTACGGATGGAGAGACTTTATGTTGAGGGTGAGTTTTACAAGAAGCATCATAGATGGGTTTTGATGAATAAATAGTAGATATGAGTTGTTATGATAAAGGCTTTGCAATCTTCATATTTGACTCAGATTGGCAATTGGTTGGTTTTGATGCATAGATAGTTCTTTTTTTTTTTCTTGGAATCTAGTTGGTTTTCATCTAATTCATTTCATTCAGATTTCTGGAATTCATGAATAAAGTTCAATTACTCTATATACATTTTTTCCTTCCAGCTTTTAAATTGGAATATTTTCTTTACACATTAGAAGGCTTAACCCAATGTGGAGAAGCTATGGTGGTAGTCTATATCATATGTAGCATTCCAACAGTCAGGGAGTAAGAAAGGGGTCTTAAATACCAAAATTTTGATTCATTATTTAGGTTCTTATTTTATTATATGGCCACAATGAACCTGTATCTTCAGAATTGATAACATCCTTTCAGCAAAAGCATTAAACTGGAATATTGATATATTGTGACCAAAATGATGCAGTCAGATTTGAAGATTTTGAACCTGCACTACAATATTGTGACCACATTCATGGCTTGTGACCTAAAACCAAGCTACATATTTTGAAACAAGTATACCAACACATATTTTTAGAAATGATAACATATTTTCAGTAGAAGCATTAAACTGGAACTGATACATGATCTTGGTTATCATAAAACTCAAGTATTTACACATGATGTTGATTACATAAAACCGAAAAGTTGCTACATGATCTTGATTACATCAAAATGAAATGAGGAATTAGTAGGATTGGTGTATACTCATCATCTACCAATTTCGAGCCACTAATCTTTTCATTTCCTATGACAAAGCAGTATGAGCTTGGAGCTATATCTCCAGGTCTCAATCTAGATGCTCTAACCGACGACAGGAATTCTATTCATCCTAACAGTTATCTAATACAAAAGCATCAATATCATACACGGGTTATTTTACGCCCACCCCTTTCCTTTCGTATTGCATTCCGTACTTCCATTTCCCTTGCGGATTGTTAGAGTCATCGAAATCTAGACCTTTTCTTCAGCAGAAATTCGAGCTAGATTTTGGAACATGCCACATAAATCCTCTACTGCATCCTTGCCTGGTAATTTAGCAGAATTGGAATCACAACCTCATACTTCTCCCTCTCTGAAAATTGCATCTCGTTCTATATATACTCCCATCTCATCTTTTTTTTAACTACAAAAATTGTGGCCGACAACCATATTTCATCAAATTTTCTTCATGAGTTGATGACATGATTCAAACTCAAATATGAGTGAATCCATCAAATTGAAAGACATCTAATAGACTCCTGTGAAATTTAAAAAATATGAAATAAAAATGAACCAAAACCTAAAATACAAACAAAAGCACCAAAATTGAGACACGCTTCATGTTGAATAAAAGAATATCAAAATCCAATTTAAATTCGCCGAACTCAAATTATTACTTCTTCAAACATCAAATTATACAAGAACCATTTTCCCCATCAAATTATACATCAGAAATAAACACAAATCCAAATATATAACAAAAAAAAAATACAAACACTCAAAGAAAAAGATTGCCCTATTTAATAGTCCTCTACTGAATCTATTTCTGGGCCTTTTTTTTCGAAATTCCTTTTTCTTAAGAGAGAGAATGTGATTGACGATATATTGGTTGGTTCACAGTCCTCTACATAAAGCAATTTTACAAGGAAAAATAGGGAAAATGTAAAATTTTGAATGACAATTTTTTCCAAATAAAAATCATATTACCTTTATATTGGTTTCTATGGTGGGTTCTTTGACACTGAAAGGAACCTCCTTTTTCGCGCAATCAACGAGATATGGGAGTGCTTTTGGATGATGAAATGAGAGAAGATTGAGGTTACCTTCCTGAAATTCGAAATCTGATTGTGATTTTGTACGAAAAACTCTAAAAAGGGGTAGGTCTTAGAACTCTGAGAGGAGATCTTCGTCTGTTTCTGAATGACAAAATGTGAATGTAATGTTAATGAGTTTCGTTACATTTGATTTTATGTAATTTCGTTTGGGTTGCAATTCATTTGCATTTAATTTCAACTGGATGAAATTTAGGTTTTAATGTTTTGTGTAGCTCTACTATTTGAATTATGTCCACATCAGCATCTATAAGGCAATCGGTGCAAATGTTCTATACGAGTAGCTTTATTCTAAATTTTCAAAGAGTACGGAATCAACTATTTGAATAGCTCTCAACATGTCAACTACCCTTAGACTAACCGTTAATTTACGTGCGTAAGTACTAGATGAATTTTTAACTCACGACATACAATACAGTACAATACAATACTACTACTACTAGTACGACGACAATAATAATGATAATAATAAAAGATAAATAAAAGTGTTAGAAATTTTGAGGCTCCCAATATGCGCTTGTTGAGGTCCTAGCCCAACTTTTTACAGCATTGTTCACGGCACTTTAATATGGCTTTCTAGGTATCAATTAACTTTGCATAGGTTGACTTCCAACAAATTCGTAAAAAAAACCCCTAACCTCATTCTGGTAAGACACGCATCAAATCCCAACAAAACCCATAACCTCATTCTAGTAAGAGACACGTCAAATCCCAATATGTTTCTTTATTCTAACGCCCCTGAATTCCATTCTAAGCAACATCCATCTCATATCAAATTTTAATATTTTGAAAAATAAAATTTGTGAAATAGTAGAATGATGTAAATAAGTAGAAACTTACCTTTGATATATGTTGAGTAGGGGAAACAGTAGATGTGTTTACTCTTATATTTCAATGAAAACAACCAATGCGCTTCAAGAATGCAAGATGGATGAAGTGTGTAGAAGAAAGTGTAGTTAGGAATGAGAGGAATTGGGAAAATTTTATGAAAAAAGAGAATTTGAAATTTCCCTTACCCCTTTTTTATGTTAAAATCTTAAAGGTATCTATATTTTCACCACAAAAATTATTTCTTACACCATAATTTTAAATACTTTCTTTATTTACAAAAATAGACATAAATAAAATAACAAAATAATAACATTTTAATTTTCTCACTAATTTTTACGTACACTACAATCTCTCAAATAATCTTCTTTTCTTTTCTTCTCTATATGTATATATCCTTTTTATCTTGTTCTTGTTATATTTTTGTTTTTGTTTTTCAATACTAACTTAGTTCCTCTCAATGAAGCTTGCAACTGTAAATCCACGACTCAGAATCAGTATTGAATGGCTTCTTACTAAAGATGTAATAAAAAGTACACGCATACACCATCTAGACGACAATTTATGATTGACTACATGCAAATTAGTACTTTATCTAATGCAACAGTCAATAGATGTACTTCCATCTGATGTCGTGATTCTTTATCCCCAATTTCATCAAACAACCATGCTACAATCACAATCTCACCAACAATGGGTGGGGGCACAAAATTTGAATTGTGTGGCCCCCACCCCAATGTGAGTGGATTGCCACCCACATTGTGGGCGGGATTGTGAAAATAGAATTATCCTTCATCAAATATCACCCGCATTAATTCAACTTGGTTTAAACTTGTTTATTTATGATTTTGAGGTAAAATATGTAATTGAACATGGAGAGAGAAAATACGTGTGATTAAAATTTGATTCGAGAAGTTGTGTTATTTATAAATCGTTTACCAAACGAAGGTTTAATCACGCACATTTATTAAAACACACTTTTCAATCAAATATCTTACCACGAAAATTGTAAACTTTTTCTTTATATAAGATAAATGAAAACGATCACATATCCACGATATGCATGTGTTAACATGCTTACAATAGATATAATGTAGACACGTGTCTAATTGATTAAAATTTCTCAAAACGTGTTAACATCATAATAGGTACATTAAGACTTCTACCATAGGTAGGTGGTCCAACCGATAAAACAAAATACTTTCGCGAAAAGTGAGAAAAAAAAATAAAAAAATTCCACTAAGCAGCCACACGACACTCATCTCCGTGACTCCGTCTCAAGCTTCCACCACCTCAATTCAGCCACGCGCACGCCTCTTTAACACGAACTCAGTACAGTCCAATCTATAATGGCTTCCTCGACCATCATTCCAAGCTCTTCACCTTTCATCAAGGTATGGGCATCTTCATCTGTATCTGCATATAAATTTAAATTTGCATTTCTGGTTTAAAATGCTAAAACGAATTAATTTTTCTCCAATCTTTCATTTTTCTTTTCCCTTTGTTGCAGAAAGATGTGGGGTTGTCAGCATTCTCTTCACAGCCTTCATTTTATTTACGGAGTTCGAAGAAAAGGGTCTGTAAGAAAATTGCATCTGTGATGGCCCCACAACAATCTGAGCGCAAGCCATCCACAACTGGTTCAGTAAGAACAATTTTTGGGTTAAAGTTTAGAATTTTCTCCTGCGTTTGCTGATTTATTGGATTTTAATTGTGGGTTTTGGTGAATTTGTGATATTTTCTAGGTGAAAACCGGGTTGACCATGACTGAGAAGATACTAGCAAGGGCTTCAGAGAAAATCCAGTTGGTCCCTGGTGAGAATGTGTGGGTGAATGTTGATATTTTGATGACCCATGATGTTTGTGGCCCTGGTTCCATTGGAATTTTCAAGAAAGAGTTTGGAGAAAATGCAAAGGTGTATGCTAAAGAACATTATCTCTTGTTTGATAGTTTAAAATCCTGTGGGGAATTTTTAGAATTTATAGTGGCACATTAGAGGAGGCATTTTTTGGCATGATATACATTGTCGAGATTTAACATTATGTTGGTATATGAATTGAAGAGACTTGTTGAAGCAACTTTGTTTAACTTTCTTATTCAACTTAATTGACTATTTGAATCTGAATTTGTGGATGTTGCAACTTTATTTTAGACGAGTTGGCATGACTTCCAGGTTTCAGTCTGGTGAATGATGAGTTGAAGGAATAAGGATCATATTTTAAAAACAAATTGTATGATAATTCTGTGATCTCGGGTATTTTGGAGCTTGGGTTTAAAAATATCTATTCCTGTAAATTAAGGTTTTCGTGCATGTGATAGATTATTTTAAAGAAACATAATCTTGTAAGATGGAAACCCTTGTACTATGGTACAGTTCATTATAATAAAAAACTCTGAGTTTCCTAATTTCTAGAGCCATACATCAAAATGATTCTGTCAAAGCTAAGAGCTCTTCCCTGGTTAGCTTTTTAGCAGTGGTGAAAGTAAATTGTTAGTTGATAGTTTGGATATTGAACTTAAAGTATGGAGGTACTTTCCAATAATGTGAATATAAAGATATCGTCTTCTTGCCTATTAAAAGCTTTCATTCAATGGGTCAGCCATGTCATCTTCCTTATTTTGAACTAAAGGATCATCTTTCTGGAATGGATCATGTCACTGGTTCTGGATGTAGAAGTTTTTTGGAATGTTCTACAATCAAAGGAACAGTAACAGCCATCCTTCGTCTCACCCCATGACGACTACGATCGTGATTTTTTGGTAGCACTGCAAGAGTCTTGACATAATTGGTTGAGATGAGTGTATCAACCATAATAATATTATGAAAGCTAAGTTTTCCAAAAAAAAACCTTTCCCCATATTACCAATTCAATTTTAGCAAATGCTATTTTTTTAGTTTTACGCAAAATTATTATATTATCCTGTATGCGAAAGGCTACAACCGCTGGTGCCTTCTGTAAGATGATTTCTTTTCATTTTGGGAATCCTTACTCGTTTCTTTCTATTTCTATTCTTCCTCCTAAATCCTAATTATGCTTATATGATAATGGAAGGAATTCAAAAACTTTTAAGCTATGCAGACGTAATAAACTAATTGGTTTATGTTTTTTCTTCTACTTCATACAAAAGATAGTAAAAGATTCTGACTTGAAGAGCTTCATGGTTAAATTATTTTACCGTGCTCTGGTTATAATTGACTTGTTGCTTCTATTCTATCTTTCACTATCACAGGTCTGGGACCGTGAAAAGGTGGTTATCATTCCAGATCATTATATATTCACAACTGATGAACGAGCAAATCGTAATGTGGATATCTTGAGGGATTTCTGTACTGAGCAAAATATTAAATACTTCTATGATATCAAAGATCTTGGGAATTTCAAGGTATGGCTACACTATCTGTAGCGACCAAGAATTTTTACGCGATTAATAATTATTTTAATAGAAAATCGTGTCGCTACTATTTCACCCATTTTTATTAAGTTAACGCCACGACGTATTCGTATAGCCAAGTCAAGAAATAATCGAGATCGTTCGATTTTAAATTAAATTCCGAATTTCTAAAAATATCTCCATTCTCTTGATTTAAAGTATATTAAGTCCAAATACTTAATTCAATGTTATCCCAATATTTATTTATACAAAAATTACTTTTATTATTTAAATTAAGAAAATATATGCATGAGAGGTTCCATTATATGTAATCATGAAGAGCATAATATTTGTATAAAAAATGGAAAAGTATATGAATGATTTATATACTCCATTATATATAATCATGAAGAGCATAATATTTGTATAAATATGGAAAAGTATATGAATGATTTATATACTCCATTATATATAATCATGAAGAGCATAATATTTGTATAAATATGGAAAAGTATATGAATGATTTATATACTCCATTATATATAATCATGAAGAGCATAATATTTGTATAAATATGGAAAAGTATATGAATGATTGATAAGACTCCATTATATGTAATCATGAAGAGCATAATATTTGTATAAAAAAATGGAAAAGTATATGAATGATTTATATACTCCATTATATATAATCATGAAGAGCATAATATTTGTATAAATATGGAAAAATATATGAATGATTGATAGACTCCATTATATATAATCATGAAGAGCATATTATTTGTATAAATATGGAAAAGTATATGAATGGTGCTTTACTTTAAGAAAAGGATGTGTTAAAATTAATAGAATTGAATGATTATGTTTACAATATGCCAACTTTATACATCTATTTAAACCCATCTCTTTTACATACAACTCTACACATATACACTTATTTCCAACCTCTTGACAAAATTCACAAGTAAGAGAAATTCAAGGTGGTCAAGAAAGTTTTGGTCCATTTACTACTACACTTCATTTTAATCTTTTAACAAGTAAGTATATCTTATGTTTTTATGAAAATTAAGTATGTTGTTATGAAATGTAAGTATATCTTATGTTTTTATGAAAATTAAGTATGTTGTTATGAAATGTAAGTATATCTTATGTTTTTATGAAAATTAAGTATGTTGTTATGAAATGTAAGTATATCTTATGTTTTTATGAAAATTAAGTATGTTGTTATGAAATGTAAGTATATCTTATGTTTTTATGAAAATTAAGTATGTTGTTATGAAATGTAAGTATATCTTATGTTTTTATGAAAATTAAGTATGTTGTTATGAAATGTAAGTATATCTTATGTTTTTATGAAAATTAAGTATGTTGTTATGAAATGTAAGTATATCTTATGTTTTTATGAAAATTAAGTATGTTGTTATGAAATGTAAGTATATCTTATGTTTTTATGAAAATTAAGTATGTTGTTATGAAATGTAAGTATATCTTATGTTTTTATGAAAATTAAGTATGTTGTTATGAAATGTAAGTATATCCTATGTTATGATGAAAATGATCCATATGCTTTCAAAAGAAAATTTATGCTTGGTATACTTACTGGGATTTTATAAATCTCACTCCACGATATTTACCATTTTCAGATAATTGAAGGTTCGAGGCGGTCAACATGGAAGTGGCAAAAGTGGTTAAGATTGATGAGATAATTATGTTGAACTTTATGTAAGAAAATTATGTTCTATTTTTATTCACAAATAAAATTATGGGATTCTAATTATTCTTTTGAATAATTTTACATTACTATTTAAGTCTCGATAATATGATATGAATCACTTTTAGTGGCACTCGAATGGTCGAGAATTCGGGTCGTCACAGTTGGTATCAGAGCCAAGAGTTTTAAAAACGATTCTGTAGATTTTTGAAATTTTATTTCTTAAAAAAAAAAAAAAAAAAAAACACTATTCACGTGAACAGTAAAACGACGTGCTATTCATGATGAACAGTGAACAAAATCACTATTCATTTAAAAAAAAAAAAAATTTTGAATTTTCACATGTCAAGTATGGTTATGATTTTGAAAAGTATGATGAAATTTGATGTGCGAATTTCAAGGATAAAATTCATTTTAAGCAAGGGAGTTTGTAATGTCCTGAAAATTTTATGGAATATAATTAGTTAGTGATATGATGTTTATATTGATGTCTTTGATAAATTTCTAGAAGTTCGGGGACTAAAGGAAAATAAGATTTGACGATAAATTTTTATTTGGGTTAATTAGGCCCAATCTTATGTAAAGATGCGAAATGATTAATAATAATTTTTTTTTTTAAATATTTTAACTCATCACTCTACTATGTCACTCTCCACGTATTGACTCCTCGAACCAGGTATGTTATATGCTTTGCAAGTCATTTACGATTTTATTAAGACATGTTAAGTATGAAATATTCATATGTTATGAATCTTTAAGTGAAATATACATGTTGAGTATGATATGAATTGATAGAAGCCTAAATTTTAATTTATTCATTTTAATGTAGAATCATGAGACATAGAGGATATTGATATGAATTTTGGTTCATATTAAGCTTAGTAAGATTGACTCAATTAGAAATTAAGTTGGGTTGTAACTTTGGCCCAAAATATATGGAATAATATATTAAACAAACAAAATTGATAATGAATTGTACAATAATTTATCCCTTTATCACTACCTTTGTGTAAAAACAAGGGAAAAACTGTGGATGGTTATTAGTACTTCCTCTTCAAGTTTCAATTTTCGGTTCAATAATTTATCCCTTTATCACTACCTTTGCTTAAAAGCAAGGAAAAACTGTGGATGATTATTGGTACCACTCTTCAAGTTTCAATTCTGAAAAAAAAAAATTCGGAAAGAAAGAAAGAGAACGGGTGTTGAGCATAATGGGAATAATATGACTTAAGAATGATTTTCAAAATAATTGTTGTCCTTGAGTTTAGAAATGATGAACCTTAAATGGACTTTGCATAATTGATTTTAGACATGACACTAAGTATGAGAAGTCAACAGAAATGATTAGAAATATGTTCAGATTATCTATCATTTAGATTTAATGAGAAATAGCGAGCCAATTTTATGAAGTTTTATGAGATGTTAAGATTATAAGTGGTTTTAATGAGACTTTTATGAGAAGCATTATGAAGTTAGAGATTTAAAGATTTGGTTATTGGGAATTAAGTAATGGATATTATGTTGAGTAAGTGAATTATGCCTCTATATTGAAGAGAAATTTATTATGAACTTTGGCCTTGTGATTAAATTTTGGGAATATGATTTATGACTTATAAATATAAGTATGAGTAATCTTTTGAGCCAATTAAGGTATGGAAGGAAGTGATATTGTGATATTGAAAAATATGATTTGAAATTGTTATGTTGAGGAATTATGAATTGAATTATGGGATATTTTTTTTGATATATTGAAGTGTTGGAATCGTTTTCAATATTTTTAGATCGTTGTGATCAAATGTGGAGTTATTTATTATTGTGAGTTATGAAGTATGCTTATGGTTTGGGATAAGTCCAAATTACAAGGGAGACTTTGTCCAGAATTTTATCATTTGGAATTAAGAGCATGATATGATAAGCATCCACTAAAGGAATTAAGGTTAGACATGCAAGTTCATTTACATCACAAACGAGATTTAGTAGATGATAGCAGAGATTTTATTATTTTCTCATAAGGAGAACATACAAAGAGTCACACTAGAAAGGAAATACATGAAAACACGCAAAAGCAAAAGAAAGCAACATGGGAAATTCCTCAAATTGAGAGATGTGTTTCCGGAGTAGCCGTATCCTACCACCTCTGACCTTTTGAGGAAATAAAGAAACCTTCAAAGAGGTGTGTTTCGAGAGTAAGAATACTCCGTAATCTACCACCTGGAACCTTTGAAGTACACACAAGATTTAAACATTAAGGAAATCCTAGGAAATTAGAGGGGTGTCTCGAGAGTAAGAATACTCCGTACTCTAACCCCACCTATTCTAAGATTCATAAAGTTAAGTTTACATTAACCGGACTCCATTTTCGCTTGATTCCCCTTCCTTGCTACCAATCTATCTTAACCCCTGCTGGATCTTGTATTGAGATATATGACTGCAGCTTATCCAGTAGTTCATCAATAGTAGGAGCAGAAATAAGGAACCTTCTGGAAAATGGAGAGATGAATCCCTGTTCCACAGCATAATCAAGAAAGGTTAACAAACCATCAAAGAAATTGTTAACATTCAGAAGCCCAATAGGCTTAGTATGGAGACCTAGTTGAGCCCACGAGGTAATGTTAAAGATTTCTTCTAAGGTACCAAAACCTCCGGGTAGGGCTATAAAGCCATCAGCAACCTCAATCTTTCGAGTCTTATTCGATAAATTTTCCTCAGATCATTCATTGGAAGACTGGAATAATACTTGCGAATGTTTGTAAGAATGATATCCATGTTTTTGATGGATCTAACATCTTCCCAGCATGAACTATTTAAAAGCATTAAGGATCGGAGGGAATCCGCGTGATATTGATTCCAGCAAGAAAGCGCGGAATAGAATAATGGAAAAGAGGGAACAAGGGTTTATGCGCCGTTTACTTTCTTGATAAAAGGAAGATTTGATGATGACGGGATTTGAGATATGGAATATTTTCTTGGATTTTTGGGTACTGATATTTTGATATAATAATCAAGGTATAGAAATAATACGGGGATACGTGAAAGTGAAATAAGGACTGTATTGAATCAGGATTAATAAGTTTGTGCAAGTGAAAGGAATATCTTACGGGAAATGTTATGATATTTGAGTTAAGAATTTTAATTATTTGGGAGATATTTGTTTATTGAATTTTGCAGAAATTTTGGGTTACAAATATTGGAAAGATAAACTGATGATTATGTTGATATGTGAATAACATGTTTGGGTATATTACATAGAAAATATTCAGGTAATCGTTTTAATTATTTTGGGATATTTGGTGATAAGAAGAAATGACAAATTATTATGGTATGATATGTTAGTAAAGATTTATTGAAATTTTAGAGATATTAATACGAATATTTGAGGTTACATGATACGATGATAAGTGACAGGTTACATGAGTACTACAAGATATGATGAAATATCACATACGATTGGGAATTTTCATTTTGAGTCAGAAGAATTTATGAGTAGACATATGTCTATTATTGATAGAAAAGTTCATGTCTTAAGAAAACAAATTGATGCATTTAGTCAAAGTCCAGTGGGTTAAATATGGTTGGGTTAAATATGGTAGCGATGATGCTACATAAGAAGAAGAAGAAGAGATTCTGATTAAGTGTTCAGAAATCATAAGATCAAGTAAGTTTAATTTCGAGGACGAAATTATTTTAAGGGGGTAAGTTTGTAGCGACCAAGAATTTTTACGCGATTAATAATTATTTTAATAGAAAATCGTGTCGCTACTATTTCACCCATTTTTATTAAGTTAACGCCACGACGTATTCGTATAGCCAAGTCAAGAAATAATCGAGATCGTTCGATTTTAAATTAAATTCCGAATTTCTAAAAATATCTCCATTCTCTTGATTTAAAGTATATTAAGTCCAAATACTTAATTCAATGTTATCCCAATATTTATTTATACAAAAATTACTTTTATTATTTAAATTAAGAAAATATATGCATGAGAGGTTCCATTATATGTAATCATGAAGAGCATAATATTTGTATAAAAAATGGAAAAGTATATGAATGATTTATATACTCCATTATATATAATCATGAAGAGCATAATATTTGTATAAATATGGAAAAGTATATGAATGATTTATATACTCCATTATATATAATCATGAAGAGCATAATATTTGTATAAATATGGAAAAGTATATGAATGATTTATATACTCCATTATATATAATCATGAAGAGCATAATATTTGTATAAATATGGAAAAGTATATGAATGATTGATAAGACTCCATTATATGTAATCATGAAGAGCATAATATTTGTATAAAAAAATGGAAAAGTATATGAATGATTTATATACTCCATTATATATAATCATGAAGAGCATAATATTTGTATAAATATGGAAAAATATATGAATGATTGATAGACTCCATTATATATAATCATGAAGAGCATATTATTTGTATAAATATGGAAAAGTATATGAATGGTGCTTTACTTTAAGAAAAGGATGTGTTAAAATTAATAGAATTGAATGATTATGTTTACAATATGCCAACTTTATACATCTATTTAAACCCATCTCTTTTACACACAACTCTACACATATACACTTATTTCCAACCTCTTGACAAAATTCACAAGTAAGAGAAATTCAAGGTGGTCAAGAAAGTTTTGGTCCATTTACTACTACACTTCATTTTAATCTTTTAACAAGTAAGTATATCTTATGTTTTTATGAAAATTAAGTATGTTGTTATGAAATGTAAGTATATCTTATGTTTTTATGAAAATTAAGTATGTTGTTATGAAATGTAAGTATATCTTATGTTTTTATGAAAATTAAGTATGTTGTTATGAAATGTAAGTATATCTTATGTTTTTATGAAAATTAAGTATGTTGTTATGAAATGTAAGTATATCTTATGTTTTTATGAAAATTAAGTATGTTGTTATGAAATGTAAGTATATCTTATGTTTTTATGAAAATTAAGTATGTTGTTATGAAATGTAAGTATATCTTATGTTTTTATGAAAATTAAGTATGTTGTTATGAAATGTAAGTATATCTTATGTTTTTATGAAAATTAAGTATGTTGTTATGAAATGTAAGTATATCTTATGTTTTTATGAAAATTAAGTATGTTGTTATGAAATGTAAGTATATCTTATGTTTTTATGAAAATTAAGTATGTTGTTATGAAATGTAAGTATATCTTATGTTTTTATGAAAAGTAAGTATGTTTTTATGAAATGTAAATACACCTTATGTTTTTATGAAAAGTAAGTATGTTTTTATGACAAGTAAGTATATCTTATGTTTTTATGAAAAGTAAGTATGTTTTTATGAAAGGTAAATACACCTTATGTTTTTATGAAAAGTAAGTATGTTTTTATGATAAGTAAGTATATCATATGTTTTTATGACAAGTAAGTATATCTTATATTTTTATGAAAAGTAAGTATGTTTTTATGAAAGGTAAATACACCTTATGTTTTTATGAAAAGTAAGTATGTTTTTATGACAAGTAAGTATATCTTATGTTTTTATGAAAAGTAAGTATGTTTTTATGAAAGGTAAATACACCTTATGTTTTTATGAAAAGTAAGTATGTTTTTATGACAAGTAAGTATATCTTATGTTTTTATGAAAAGTAAGTATGTTTTTATGAAAGGTAAATACACCTTATGTTTTTATGAAAAGTAAGTATGTTTTTATGACAAGTAAGTATATCATATGTTTTTATGACAAGTAAGTATATCTTATGTTTTTATGAAAATGTTTGGATCATTGCTATGAAATCAATCTCACAAGATTGTTATGGGTTCCATATGATATGTTTATGATTATGCTAAGGGGACCGGAGTTTAGTAGCGCTACACATAAGAATTCTTGCCATTTAAGTTCGGTAAAATTCTTGTGTCTCCCTATGTTTATGAGTATTTCGATCCTATCCTATGTTATGATGAAAATGATCCATATGCTTTCAAAAGAAAATTTATGCTTGGTATACTTACTGGGATTTTATAAATCTCACTCCACGATATTTACCATTTTCAGATAATTGAAGGTTCGAGGCGGTCAACATGGAAGTGGCAAAAGTGGTTAAGATTGATGAGATAATTATGTTGAACTTTATGTAAGAAAATTATGTTCTATTTTTATTCACAAATAAAATTATGGGATTCTAATTATTCTTTTGAATAATTTTACATTACTATTTAAGTCTCGATAATATGATATGAATCACTTTTAGTGGCACTCGAATGGTCGAGAATTCGGGTCGTCACACTATCTTACAGATGCTAAAGGATTCTTTCTTACCTGGGTTTGTGGAATAGAGGTCGGAATTTGAATATGATGATATAACAGGCAAATCCAGATTATAAAGGTGTATGTCACATAGCTCTTACCCAGGAAGGTCATTGCAGACCTGGAGAGGTACTTTTTATATACCGAAATTAGAAAGTTTACAATCATCCACTCATTATTATCCTGCGTAATTCTTGGTTTATTTTTGCATGCATTTAGGTATTGCTGGGTACAGACTCACACACATGTACTGCTGGAGCATTTGGTCAGTTTGCAACTGGAATTGGAAATACCGATGCAGGTTTTGTGCTGGGTGCCGGAAAGCTCTTGCTTAAGGTTTGTCTGGACTTTTTAAACTCAATATTGTATTGATGTAATGCTTTTGCTCCTTCCTCATTGAGTTTTACATATAATTGCAAAAACTCCTATCCATCACAGTGATCTAGATGTTGTGAAGTTCTCCTGTAGAATCCAAAACAAACAAACAACTAAACCTTATTTCGATATATTTCAAGTCAGCTACATTCATTGTTTTCACCATTCTGTTCAGTTTATTCCCATATTCACTGGAACATCCATTACAGCGGACTTTTTGAACCACAACATTCCATGTTACCTTTGGTCTACCACTTCTCCTACTAACATATTCTTCTGAAATCACATAATATTTATAAATTAGGCCCCTGTTTTGTATGAATTATAATCTATACTTTAATCTAAGTTGAAGTCAACAATTAATTTCAACCGCATATTTTATGAGACATACAACTTTTCAGTCACACAAGTCATCAACTTCTATCAAAATCTACTAAAAATCTGATTTTAAGACCACTTAAGTTTTCATTCCCTTTAATTTATGGAATCACCTCTATCTCGTAGCTTGTAATTTCATATTTTATTTTATTCATTTAAGTATGATCACACATCCATCTTAGTAACTTCATTTCCACCGGGTTTATTTTACTTGCATATATGTTTCTAATATCTCTAAGTTTAGCTGGTTTATTCCCTATTTGGTTTTGCTAAAAATCAAACAGATTTTTCTCATAAAATTGATGAAATATGTGGTTAAAAAGTAGATAAAAGTTGTGGGTTCCATGAAATCTGTGGTTAAATTTAATTGTTGACTTTGACTTGAATTTTTATCAACTTTTTTAGCTAAACCGGACACTAAACCGGACAGGGGCTTAATATCTTCTGTTATTTAGAACTTCTACTTAGTCTTTATCCAGATCTATCTCTCACATGGAATTCGGGACACTTCCAAACCAGAATAATCTGTTATGCATTATATTTTCCTCCCTTCAAGTCCTTGTTAATGATCATACCCAAATACCTAAACATTCACTGTTTGGGGGACATCACGATCCTCCATGGTACTAATTCCATCACAATCCTTATTCTTACTGTACTAAAAGGACAATATATGTACTACACCTTTATTCTACTTAACATCCAAAACAGTACTCTAAAAGTTTAACATATGGTTTATCCTCTTCCTTGTCTCATGTACTAGTATTGTGTAATCAACAAACTACATACACCAAAGGAACCTCATCTTGGATACACCTTGAAGCTCTTATATGTTTCACAGGGAGGAAATTCTGTACTACTGCTACTTTATCTCACACTCGAGACGACTCTGTCAGTCTGTTGTACATATCGTTAATAACATTGATATATATCTAATAAAAAGTTCTTCTAGGAACTACCTTAGCACTTTTGGTTGCTCTATCTTTTTCTTTTTCTTTTCTAAATCAATAAAAAATGTGCAAATCTTTTTACTTTCTGTTTGCTATTTCATCAATGCCATAAGTAGGTACTTGATTTCCACTATTCATCCCCTGGCATAATGCTAGTCATATTCCACATTCTCCGTCTTTGTCCATTTTCCTTGAAAACTCTTTCCTTAAATTCACTTGTTATTTACCCTGTTGAAACTACCCTGTACGTTCCAACACCTTGTTCTGTGGCCTCGTACGTCTTTGGAAATTCTTTTTTGTTTTTGGATAGACACCACTGGCATATCAAAATATTTGCATTATTCTTTCTTTATTTTGCTTAGATTTCTTCTAAATTTATAGTTTCATTTAATTTCCTGACTCAGGATTTTCTGGCTCAACTTGTACATTTAAAGTCTGGCGTGTCTTTTGATCTGCTGTAATATGATTACTTCTTTAGATGGCATGCACTTGTTGGACAAACCTAATAAGCTAATTGTTTTAAGCCCCTATTTGGTATAGATTAAAATCAGATTTTTAGTATATTTTGATAAAAGTTGATGAGATGTGTGGTTTAAAAGTTGTGGATCCATAAAATATGGTTAATATTAATTGTTGACTTTGACTTGGATAATAAAATCAAATTTTTGTCAGAACCAAACAGGGGCTAAGCAATAATGCTTTCCTGTTCCATTTGGATAGATGCCAGGAATCTGATAACTTATGGATACCATTTTAATTCTATTAAAATAACTAATTTCTCTGGATTGGAGAATTTAGTAGACATGTTCTTCATGCCATTCAATTTATCTGAAAATTAAGGTTCTAGGTCTTGTCTCTAAATAGCCAAATGTAGGTGATGGTATGTTCTGTCTATTGATGGAAATGGTTTTTGAATTTGGTTCATGCTAAAAAGCATATTATCTGTGTTCTGGAGACTGCAAAACTTTATCGACTGTACTTGATATGATGTACTTATCTTGGTTGCTTGGATTTATCATTGTATAGAGGGACTTGCTTGTATGTTGGAGTCTAGGGTTTAGGCTTAAAGTTAGGCCCCCTCTTTCTTTGTGGTGTTTCAGCTTTAGTTTAGAAGACTATTAGCCCTGTCACTTAAACACGTATAAGAACTGTCAACTATTGGGGATGGAATCTGAGCACAAACATGAAACACTGATGAGCTTTTGTTATAAAATTGTAAACTTCTTTGTTCGACGTAGTGAAGTATTTCATCTTACCTTTATAGAGCACCTTTTATGCTATACTCCTTCCTTGGCAGGATCATATGTACACCTAATATTTCATTATAGCCTTCATGAGTCTTATATGTATTTATATATCAATCCGTTGCAGGTGCCTCCAACTTTGAGATTTGTGATGGATGGTGAAATGCCTGATTATTTGCTTGCAAAGGATTTGATTTTGCAAGTAAGTTGAAGCACATTTGCTTTCTAAGGATCTTCAATGTTACTCACATATGCCAAAAATTGTACTGTTTTTTATTGAATTCATAGAATCTAATTTTATCTTACTTGATTGCTTTACTTGTAGATCATTGGTGAAATATCAGTTGCTGGTGCAACATATAAAGCTATGGAATTTGTTGGTACTACTGTTGAAAGTTTAACAGTAAGAATGATTAACCTTTTACTGGGTGCTAGTAGATTATCCATTCAAGTGTTTGAGTCACTAAATGGTTCTCTTTTGGTTCACTTACAAATCTCTGCTTTTCATTGAGAAGATGGAAGAGAGAATGACATTATGCAACATGGTTGTTGAGGCTGGGGGCAAGAATGGTGTTGTCCCAGCTGATAATACCACATATAAGTATCTCGAGGTACTGTGTCAAAGTCACAGATTTCATCAACTGCACATATATGAGCGTGCACGCATGTTCATACACTAAAGTAAAGACGTACATAAGCCTAGGAAAATAATGTTTGGCTAACCATATATTCATTTTGTGTGTCAGGACAAGACAAATCTACCGTATGAACCAGTTTATAGTGATGGACAAGCAAGGTAGTTTAAAATCTGAGTTTCTCGTCTTGTCCTAGTAATTGCTTACTTTAAATTTTTAGGGGTATTTTCATCTCTCTTATTGTACATTTCAGTTCAGTTCAGTTCTTTCTTCCTTTTCCTCCTTTCTTTTAATTCTAGTGACAAATTTGCTCGATTGGTTTGTGGCTGAAACTTACTAGATGCAAACCATGTTTAGATAAGATATCTTGATTATCATGGGTCACAATGCAATGAAATGCAATTACAACTAAATTCTGGTTAGTGATGTTGGTCACAGTTTCATTTTCTAAATTTTTTTTGCTTCAATATACTTTCCAGAATTGTTGTCTCATATTTAGTGGTAGCTTCCCAGTATTATACTTTTGATGTGTTAAAGTGATGAATGTTTCTTAAGTGGAAACCATTGTCACTAAGTCGATAAAAAAAAAATTAAGAACTTCAATGGCTTTGGTGGGGTAGGTAAATTAGGAATCAATTCCAGCTACCATTGGCAGCTTCTGTCATGATAAAATGTCGGATCTACATATGAGTGATGTCTATAGTAAATCTTTTCGAACTGATGATATTATTTAACTTGTCATAACATTTTAAGTATGAAGTGCTGGATGGCTTCATTCATTATTTTACATAACTATGTTTCTGCCAGGATGTGGTAATACTGCATATTGTGGTATCGAAAGGTTGATCCATAGACTAGAGTTTTATTTACTTCTTAGTTTGAGAAAAATATCCACGCCCTTCCTGCATTATTCACCACCTTCAGATTCAATTCTTAGTCTTTAACAGTTGAGAAACTTCTAGTCTATTAGTATATAATTTTTTTCTCGTTTCAAGATTATCTCAAATATTAGAGTTTGCAGTTCATTCCAATAATATGGTCTCCATTCATTGTTTGTCACTAATATGATATCCTTGCTCATTAAATATTATTTCATTTGTTTTTAGATTCCTTCAAGAGTACAGATTCGACATCTCAAAGTTGGAGCCTATGGTGGCTAAGGTGAGCTTTACAAGTGACTTTGAGCTCTTACAGTTCAAAAGACCACTAGGATTTTTATATTTTGATACTTTTTACTGTTCCCAATTGTTTTATAAAATCTTCTGAATACATAACAAATCTTCATTATGTAGTTTTTTGTGTGAAAGTGTACAAGAAAGATGAAATTTTATAATCTCATTGAGCTATTGATTTGGTCTCATTCTCATGTAGCTTAACTGAGAGTAAAATGAGGTCAATATATCTGTTATGACCTTTTTCTCTTTTGGTTAGTGATGAGTATTTGAGTGCTGTATAAATGATCAAACGCGTTTTTCTGATTTCTCAGCCTCACTCTCCTGATAATCGTGCTTTGGCTAGAGAATGCAAAGATGTGAAAATTGACAGAGTATATATTGGATCTTGCACTGGTGGAAAAACAGAGGATTTCATGGCTGCTGCCAAAGTTTTCCTTGCTTCAGTAAGAAATGCTTTTTTTTTTTTAAATATATTTCCTTTTTGTTGGATAAGACTGCCAAGCGAAATTATTTTCTTTCTTTAAGTTGGGACTGGCTTCTGTGCACAGTAAAATACGTAGGATAAGCCTTTTTTTTTCCGATCACAAGGTTAACATGTCATGTATAATGTATTTATGTAAATACTCTATTTTTTCCTTTATTTTGCCCCTTCCTAGTGAGTTTCCCTTCCTATGTATTTTCATTTGATAAACTAAGGCCAACGTCGTTTCTGTGGATATAAACTCTTCTTAGTGCTCATATCAAAATATGACAGTCACCAGGGTTGTCTTATTTCTATTAGTACATAAGTTCATCAAATACTCGAGCAGTTCATGGTATCATATGAACTTAAATGTATGCAACAGGAATATGGTACAGTTTAGAGTGTAAACTTCACAATGATTAAATCTTCATTTATGGGAATATGCACAAACATTGAGAGTAAGGTAGATGGCGGTGATAGGACCAGACCTTCATGTATGAGAATTGGGCTATAATCCAGCATAAAGTTTAGGTTTTTTCATTTTTAACAACACTAAATTTGGCCATATATATAGATTTATTTTATTTTATTATATTTTATTATATTTTATTTTTTAATAAATTTAGCTTGATAAAATAATTTTCCCACTACAAAAAGTTCATTGTTATTCCAACATTAAATTTAAGCCATCCTAACATTGAGTTCTAGTACCAACTGGTGTGAACTTTGTTTCGTCTATTTCTTTTTGATTTTTAACCTAAAGCTTAATTGCGTAATATGCAGGGGAAGAAGGTAAAAGTTCCAACATTCCTTGTTCCTGCTACGCAAAAGGTATAACCTAGTCCTTTTTCTGCTACCTTTATGTTACCATTTTTGTTTATAAATATTGTAAATGAAATCAAACAATGCATGCCTGTAACCGGACTTGTCTTGGTATATAACTATATATTTTAGGTATGAATGGACGTATATAGCCTTCCAGTCCCAGGATCGGGTGGGAAAACTTGCTCGCAGATATTTGAAGAAGCTGGATGTGACACACCTGCAAGTCCGAGTTGTGGTGCTTGTTTGGGTGGACCCCGGGACACTTACGCATGCATGAATGAACCTCAGGCAAGTTATTCATATATTTTGGAAAGGATTTTATAGGGTCCTTCAACTATCTTATGTAGTTTTGCTAATATGATTAAGCCCCCGTTTGGTAGCACTGAAACTTCAGATTTTAATCAAATTCAAAGTCAACGTTTAATCTTAACCATACTTTTTATGGGACCCACAACTTTTTAACTACATATCTTATCAACTTTTATAAAAATATACTAGAAATCTGTTTTTTATCAATACCAAACAGGGGCTAAATCTCTAAATGTCATCGCTTCCATACTTGTGTGTTGCCTTTTACGTACTCCAGTATAAAGGTGTTCTTGTTTCTTTATTTTCATGTGGTTGTCCTAATTTGTGTGAATGAAGATAAATGATCATGGTTCTACATGAGCATCATTGTTCTTTTCATATGGTAAAAAAATTTGCTGTTTAATTTACTACAGGTCTGCGTCTCAACGACAAATAGGAACTTCCCGGGTCGTATGGGCCATAAAGAAGGACAGATTTATCTAGCTTCTCCATATACAGCTGCAGCATCAGCATTGACAGGCTTTGTGACTGACCCAAGAGAGTTTTTGCAGTAAGGTCTTCAATGCATGTATGATTATGCATATCGTATTTGCAATAATGACTTGTCGAGCTGAACCTCCTCGGATTCTGATCTTAGCTGAAACATTAACTTGTCATGATCTGTTAAATTTGTTACCACTGTTATGTGAGTTTGCCAACTGATATTCAAGCGATCTGGACAGAAACAAATATAAGTCCTCTAGTGCTATCTTGTAATGTGTAATACTATATTGGACAATGCTAGATGAACGCCCCACCCCCATGTGAGAGGGGAGTTCCCCAAGTTGTTAAAATCAGTGTTCTAAAAAGCGTGTAGCGTGACGAATCGTGGAGCCGGAGAGTCAAGCTTTTGAAGCTTAAGCGGGAGTATGCGTTAAAAAACGTTTCTCAATTATTACATATTAGATTTAAATTTTACACATACTTTAACTTGTAAAAAAAAAAAAAAAAAGCATCAAAACGCTTTATGCGCGCTTACTCGCGCTTAAGCGCGAGGCGCGCTTAACGCCCTCTTTTTAGAGAAAAATATGTCTGCACGTTTTTTTCGTGCTTTTCACAAAATCGTCGCGGGAGATGAGCCCATCGCTCCTAGAGCGCTCGTAGGCGTGCGTTTTTCGCGCGTTTTAGAACACTGGTTCAAATTGAGTTGTTCCTTTAGCATTTTCCTACTATATTAGAATGTCAATCGGACTAGTTTTGATGCTAGATTACGATTTACGAGCATTCATCAGATCGTCTATCAAGCTGTCAAAATAGGTTTTCCTGTCCGGTACTATGATCTTAGGGCAAATTATCTGAAATTTAGTCTCGAATTTCAAAAATGATGTTTTGTGCAAGTGTTGTTTTGTTCGTCCTAACAATTAATAGATGAAAGACAAACCTCTTTAAGCACATAAATATTAAACTAGGATTGTTCTATGATTTTTAAGATAAGAAAATTACATCTTTATTTTGAGAGTTTTGATTTGTTGGTCTAGAGATGACAAACGAGCTGAACAGCTCATCAACGAGCGGCTTGGCTTGTAACGCCCCGAGTTCCGTGAAACTCGGGACGCAACTTTGTCTCTCTCTAAAATATATATTTAACAAATATTGCGGAAATAAATGAATTTTAAGAAAATCCAAATATCACATTCATTTGAAATATTTCAACGGAACTCACATTTAAGTAAATTCACTTGAGAAACACCACGTCATCTTCTGGTCTAAACTTTAAAATAATATTTTAGCGGAAGAAATAACTGAATTTTTTTTGGCAACATTAAATAAACTGTAATTGTCGATAAAGTTTAAAACCTTTATGAAACAATTCGAAATAATAAATATAGCCATTAATATTGTAAAACAATTGACAATGTCATAATTTCTCAAATAATTGAAATTCTCAAAATTGTCCAATGTTTGGAAGTACGGTTCATTAAAATAAGATTTTCAACTCAACTTTAAAAATAAATGTTTTCCATCATTGCCCATCATTCGCCACTGCTTCCGATCTCTGCAATTGTTGTTTAAAAACGGAGTGAACATTTCAAAAGAAATACTCAGTAGACTCATCACCAATAATTAATTTACAAGATAATTTATTAAGTAATTATGCAAATAATACAATGACATTCTCTTCTTAATCATAGGCATCACATAAATGAACATACTCTTGTCTTATGCAATAACGCATATAAGTTATGACATGCATAATATAAATTTCTCTTTTGATCTCATAAGAGATCCTCTCTTCTGATCTCATAAGAGATCCACTTGTCTTATCTCATAAGAGATACTCTTGTCTTATGCAATTAAGCATATAATCACGTAAATTCACATAACACATGCAATTATAATATAAATCAATTAGTGGGGCGAGTCTACCTTAAACTTAACGAGTGTGGTTGAGCGGTGACTTCAATCTTTCAAATCTCCGTACGCCTCGTCTAGCCACTAAGTTAAATTATTCTTTTTGAAATTTATAGTTAAAAATGATAATTTACAATTTGGAGACTGAAATTGATGATTTGAAAGTTGAGGGACTAAAATGAATACTTTTAAAAGTTGAGGGACTAAAATGAATACTTTGAAAGCTGAGGGACTAAAATGAATACTTTGAAATTTGAGAGACTAAAATGAATAATTTTGAAAATTGAGGGACTAAAATGAATACTTTGAAAGTTGTGGGACTAAAATGTAAATTTTCAAAAGTTGAGTTGAAACTCAAAACGAATATTTAACCTCTTTTGTAAAAGGAAAAAAAACAAAGTAGGAAATACTCACGAGAAAACAAATATTTCTCTCTATTTTTCTCTCTACTCACAAATTTCTCTCCACTATTTTTTCCTCTCTATATTTTTCTCTCTTGTCTTGGTGCATTTTTCCTCTCTAGGTCATGTTCTATTTATAGCAAGAATTGAGGGACAATTTTGGAGAAATAGTGGTGAAGATGACTTAAATTAATGAAGTGATGGGAAAAGAAAAAGGAAAGAAATGGATTAGTGAAAAAAATGGTGTAATGAATCATTATGTTTTTGAGACATAATGATGATGAATTGGTGGAAAAGAAAAAAAAGGAGCAAATGTGGGGGAAAATTAGATAGAATTAGTAAGGTATAATTTTGATTAGGATAAATAACTAAAATTAGACTAACTTTGATTAGGCAATGGAATTAAAATTGATATATTTTAGACTGAAAAATATATTTGAGAATAATAAATTTTGAGATAAAAATTGAATTTCGTATTTGGACTTAAAATAATTTAATAAGGAAAAATTGAGATATTTTTAATAAATTTGGAATTGGACTCGGATTAAAATAAATTTAATTTCACTTGTAAATGACTAGACGAGTGCGATCGTTCTTAAATAATGATATTTTAAAATTGAATTTGGTCGCTACATGGCTCGTCAAAAACACAAGCAAATTAATGAATTGAAAAATTAGTCAAGCATATGCTCGGCTAGCCCATACACGAGCGGCTCATGGCAACGAGTCGGCTCTTGTCTCGTTGCCACGAGTGGCTCGTCGGCTCATGAAAATAGTTACAAAAACGGTCACATTCTTTTTATTTTTTTATTTTTTATATTTTTTTTTTGAAAATGCCATAGTTTTGGTCTTTTATTATTATTATTTTGGATTGTGACTTTTGTAAAACGGTCACAAAACGTGTTTTTTTTTTCACCTATAAATACACTATTTTTCATTCTAATTCACACAAACTCTATACAATTATCTACTCTCTTATATTATAATCAAATCTCAAATATCAATTTACACATTTCAATTCAATTACTATATAATACATTTATACACATTTCAGATTTTCAGATTTATGTTATACTTCTATACGTTTCAAATATAATACTACAAGGTACAAGCTTACAATTACAAGTCTACACTTCTACGCTCGCATTATTCTTTTTCAACATATAAAAGACGTCGATTTGCTGAGGAATTGCTCCACGGGGAAATTGGATGATCAACCCTACAATCTCACTTTAACAAAGAATTTGTCGGTCTCAACAATATTCTCATCCTAGAAAATATCGATGAAGCTGGTAGTCATTCAATTGATTTGGATGACATTGAAGAAGAAATCTTCGAAGGTGTGCTGGTCGATATTCTCAATGCAGGAGGGAATCGAAAAGATAAGAAAGCTATTAAGTGTTGGGAACATTTTAAAATGATCTCAATTAACCGTACAAATGATGGAAATGAAAAACTTAAAGCAGTGTGCATTGTACACAGTAGTTGACATGATGAAAGAGTATAGGTACTACCCAACTGAATCTTTACTGTCGCAAATGTTGACCAAACATGGTCACATTGAAGCAAATCAATCTTAACTTCAATTTGGTACGTTCGCTTGTTTTAAATATATACTTACAACATGGATGTATTCTGAAGAAGAAACTCGCTTGAGAATGGTTAAATTCGCTTCTAGGGCGGAGTTATCAATGAGTATAGTGGACAACTAACACTTCACCAAGGAACATTTAAATTACTAGAAGTACTATTGGTTCTGGCACTACAGATTATTTTATTAAAATTAAGAAGAAGTCAATATCTGACTTAAATAAATATGATGGTGTTTTTTATTTACTTCTGATCTTTGGGAAAGAATTAATAAAAAAGTTATAAAACTGCAACTTCACACCACATTGATTCACTTTGGGTTATTCATAAAAGAAATATTGCTTTTAAAATTATAGAATTTCCTCCTAATGTCATCAGCATACTTAATTCTATATCACAAATTGTTAGAGAATATAATTATGAAAGTAAAATTCGTTCATTTATGCTCGATAGTGTTAGTGTAAATAAACTCATTATAGATAAATTATGTAGAGTTCTTAATCCTTAATTTGAATTTTTTCTTTCATGTTAGATGTGTATGTCATATTTTTAATTATTCAAGATGAGATGGAACATATTAAATATCAAATTGATAGAACTAGATATGCATTAGTGTATATAACTATTTCACATAGTAGAAAACAATACTTTAAAGAATCTTAAGAAAGAGGGAATTCAAATTACTTATAGTAAAGATACTAAAAAATTTATCACCAACGTAGGGCATATGTGAAACTTGACATATTTATTACTTAAATCATGTGAAGGTTATGAACACATAATAACTAAGTACTATACTAGTAGAACCATTAGAATTGAAAACGAGTTTGTATTAATAGAAGAGGATTGAGAAATTGTTTTTAAAGCCAGAAAATTTTAACAATTTTTTTATGATTCAACCAACATGTTATCTGGGGTGTACTATCCAACTAGTTCAAAAGTTCTTGAACGTCTTTTTATTAATGCAAGAAATTTTCATAAGTATTGAAATGATTCATTTTTTTACTGATATGTTAATTGCAATGGAACTAAAATTTCAAAAATATTGAGAAGATTTACCTATATTATTTCCTTTAGTGTACGTAACGGACTAACGCTATAATTTAAAAGGTATCAAACATATTATTTCAAAAATCAGTAATGCATTTATTTTGGACTCTATATCACTTAGAATAATACAGAAAGCACATTAGTGACCAATACAATTAGGTGCTAATGTTAGTCGTACACTCTCAACACCATCATATTTTACTTCACTTAAACAGACAAAGTAGAACTACTAGATCTAAGGGCAAATATATTACCACCAAAAATTTATTTACAACACCACATTATTATTACACGACAATTAAAATATACTTTTAATAAATAAACCACAACACATATACAAATATGCCCCTTATTTATGAAACAACAAAATGATAAAAGATATGTACACCACTCAACTCCCAAATTACTCTACTCAGCCCTCCTACCACCATTGTTTATACACCTAAATTACTCCATCACTACCAAATTATTCCCTACCACCATCGTTTATGTTATAAAAAATTAAAAATAGATTCTTGGGGTTAAACCCGACTTCTGAGAGGCTGCATCACCTAAACCCAACTTTTGTAATTGGTGCATGAAAGCCTCAATTTCCGTTGCACCAATTTTATAAGGGTTGTGGGCCAAGCTAGGAAAAGAACCATTCGTCACTTCTTCCTTGTACTCCACAAGAGCCTTTTTGACATGAGCATACTGTTTACAACAATGGCCAGTATTTGAAGAGCCAATGTTCTGCAGCAGCCACAAGTGCAGGAACGCATTCCAAATCAACAGAAAAACAACAATGAAACAGATTTACAGAGGAAAAGGAACGATGAAGAAGACAATTGGGAATTGGAAGAGATTGTGGTGTATATTAAAAAAATTAATGAATGAAAAATAAAAAGGTTATTTATGTAATTTTATTATCTTTATCTTTATTAATAAAATAATGTTTAAAATTGTGGGGTAGAAAATAAGTTTTGTGGTGGTAATATAGTCATCCTAGATCTAAAGGAAGAAATTAGGGATACACATTGAACTTCTTCTTACGGTATGTTTATTTTTCAAGACATGTCTAAATCTGGATTTACAATACCTAAAGAATTGAAAAATTATTTTAAAAAAAAATTACTTAGAAACGTAAAACATGTTGATTCTTTGCAATTTGATTTACTTGAATTTTCACGTACAAATGAAGATATCCAATTATTTTAGTCATACATAAAATTCAATTGTTTGTTCGTTTATTCATCAAAATTCAATTTTATGTATTCAATATTTATTACTTATTATTTAAGTATAATTTAAAAGTTAATATTAATTAAAAGTAATAGTCACATACTAATAAAGTGAATTATTAAATACTAAAACAATAAAAATGATATAAAAGAAATAAAAATTTGTTTTAATACAAAGGAACGACAAAATCAAGAATAATGTATTATACAAATTTGGTGTAAATGAAAAGTGTTAAACCAAATTTGGTGTAACACTATTCATTATACCAAATTTTACACCATATTTGGTTTCTCATTGAAGATGTCCTAATAAGACATAAAAAAGTAATGGGAGAATGATATCCTGCTCATGGTGAGTAAATATTCTTGTCCACACTTTTATGTGGTAGTAGATCATTAATCGAGACCCATCAATTCAAACCTTGATATGGGGTATAGGAGCTCCATCTCTTGCCACGTGTACGATGGGCATGATAAGTTTTGCTCACCATGGACATGAGATTGTGCTTGATATATAATGTGCCACAATTTCAGTTAGTTTATTTGTATTTTCTAAATTTAAAAACTTAATAAATGAGTTTTATCGATGTAAATTGTGGTTCTTGACATCTTGTTGTTTCATTGATTACAAGGGAAGCTAGGTAGCCCACAATTTTAATTTTGTGAGGAGAGATGACAAAAAAATCTGACTCGTCCTAAACCCGATGGAGATCGTCCTTAAAACGAAAAACTCGTCTCGTTGACCATCGAGCCCAGTTTGGGACAGGGTGAAAATCCGAGCGGGTCCTAGGGCGAAACGAGTTTTGGCCGTCTTGCGCCGAATCCATCCTAAATAATTATTTGGATAAAAAATTATAGAATTTTTTTTTTAAACAGGGCGAAAGTACCTTCCTTGAAATTCACGGGGTCGCGGGACGAATTTAAGTTTTATTAGTTTCTGTGGGGGCCGTGCACGATTCAAAGGTAATTGCCCAGTTGTTATTCCTATGTGTGAGTAGAGATATCAATGAGTCAAGTGAGTGCCCAACGTGTCACAGGGCGGGACAGGAAGACCCTCCTATCCCGTTTATTGACCCAGTTACATGTTTTTTTTAAAAACTTATATATATATATTAAAGTAATCAATTTTGTGATATCCGTTGATAAAATATTAAAAAAAAATGTGAAGAAAACAAAAGGAAGGAATTGATAATATTTTCTATATAAACAAATCAGAATTCGTTATACCAAACCCCAATAATTGAAAAAATTAAGAAAATAAATTAAAACCATGGTTCTCCATGTACATAAAATAAAAAATAAAGCAACGTAAATACAATATAGAAAAAAAAATCAATCATGACATAAGTGGAGAAAAATATCTTTAGATCCGTACGTTTGGTAAACTTGTTTATAAACAATATATTTTCTCAAATCTCTTTTACAAAATAGAGGCTAAGTTAACTTGAATTAAAAAAATAAAAAACCAATCAAATGATTATTACCCATATTTGTGCATTAAAAAAGGAAAGAGTTTTTCACTTTTCTTTCAGATTTCAGAATTAAAAATAAATGAAATTTTTAGGTTCGAAAGATTATGTAAAAGTGTTAAACCGTGTTTTGCCAACTTTACCTGACGAAAAGTTAGTTTGTGCATCGCATGTAACGAAAATTTAATACTAAAATTAATAGAATTATGTCAAAATGATGACATTCAAATTGAACTTAAAATTGGGAACTACCATTTTAAAGTTAAGAGGTGGATTTTTAAAAATACAAAAAGTTGAGGGATTAATTGTACAATTTTTTCAAAGGAAGAGAGAAAATCAGATTGTGGGTGGGAGGATTTGAATCATTGCCAAATAAAAACAAGGTATTCATCTACTTACTTCAGAGAAACACGTATTTTTGAAACAATTAGAAAACTACGATACATTATTTCTCTTTCCTCCCTCAACTCTCTCTCCCCCCTTCCATCAATCTTTCTTCAATTTCTTCCAAAATCACCCTTAATTTAAGCCAAAATCTAAATCAAAATTGAACTACATCAATTTTCAATGTTCTCATTTGTTCTCTAGGTAAGAATGTACATCAATTTTGTTTTCAATTTGGTTTACTGATTATTTTTTTAGCTATTTGAGATAAATTGATGGGGAATCCAACTTTTAGTACCTTGGAGATTTTGTTTTTACATTTTATTGGATATTTCAGTTTGTATTATTATTATTATTATTATTATTATTATTATTATTATTAATTAATTAATTAATATTCTCAATTATGTTCTTTTCTAATATTTGAATTTATTTTCCCCTTGTTCCTGTGCAAAATAATTTTTTAGTATAAAAAGAAAAAAAAGTTAAATGTATTGATTTAGAGCATCTCCAATGCACTCCGTGATCAATTGAAAAAAAAGACTTGACACGTCAGCAAATTGACGAAATAGCTTAAAAATATTTCTCTAATGCACATTGTCAATTACAATGTTAAGCTGTCGTAATTGAAAAAAAATTGACAATATCAAGTGCTTCGTCTACATATTGATGCTCTATCTGACTGAATGAGTCAGCATTAATTTATTTTATAATTATTTTAACTATATTAAGAAGGGACATGGGCGTCATGTCATGAAGATTTTCGTTAAAAATTATCTCTAATCAAGCACTTTTTGATTACTTTCATTCAAATTTTTCATGATTATATTAAATATAAGATTAATAATTTTAAATAATATATATGCATTTTAATAAATTTGATTTATCAATAAAAAATTATCGCTAAATAAAGTTATATAAAATATTAATCATTGAAATATCTTAACAAATAACAATAAAAAATAATAATTTAAGATTAATAAATAATTTTTTGTCTGTAATAATTAAAAAAATCTCATAATAAATTTAACTATCAAAATAAAATATAAAAATGAGATATAGTCCAAGAAACTTATATTTATAGTTTATAATAACTAATAGTTTAATATTATTAATCATTTTGTAAATAAGTTATTATTTTAAATTAAAAAAAAGCGCCACGTAATCAACAATATTTAAATGTAGACGGAATCATTGGCGATGAAATTTAAGACTTTTTCGTTAATTTATTCACGTTCTCTAGAAGTCCGTCAATTTCATTGTCACGTCAGTTTCAATTGAAATAGTGCATTGAAAATGCTCTTATTGGATTTATTCCTGCCCAATTCATTCTTAATTCTAGTTTCCCAAACAAGTTAGAATACATTTTCCCCTTTATATTCTCAATAGGAATAACCAGGAATGTGTGGAGGTGCTATAATATTGGATTTATTGTTGTCAAGTTGATCATTGCGCAACTTGATTGGTGACTTGTTGTAGGGGTAGCGGCATCTGAGTTGGTTGTTGATATTAACGATGGTTTTGAGATTGATTTTCAGGACTTCGAGCATTGTTCCATTGACGAAGTAGAGTTCAATGTGAAATCATTTGCTTTCTTTGCTTCCAGAAACCTTTTTCCAGCATTACATTAAGTGTAATATTAATATCATATGTGTGATGAAGATTACGATACTTGTAATGAATATTACATTAAGAGAGATATTCATATCAAACATTACAATACGTGTAATGAAGATGACGATACTTGTAACGAAGATTACATTTCATTTAATCAAACGTACTCCCTTCATAATTAGTGTCACACCAAATAGCATGTATATCTTACAATATGAGCAATGAAATTTTAACGAAGATTAGAATAATTCATCTTTTATATAATAAGTATATATTATAATGATTTATACCAACAAGAATATATGCCACTTACAAGTTTCGAGACATGAATCCGCCATGTAATAATTCATTGTCAACCATTACAATTTGAGTAATGCAATCTCATTCCATAAGGGATGGTGATTTATGCCAATTGAAATGTATAAATGCCTAAGTCACACGATGTGTAATGTGCTCGTTACTAATGAGATAAATGTTATTATCACATTCGTAATGTTCAGTAATCATTTCAAATTTATGAATTAAGCTATTGTTATGGGCACTTTAATGTTACGACATTATTATCATGTTTAGGAAATAAAATATCACAATATTATGGACATTGCAATATTACGGCATTACTAAACATGTTTGAGGTTATAACATACAAATGATATTACAGCCACTCTAATATCATGTTTGATGTAGAATATGACTTCTCAAATTATTAAACTAATTTAATAATTCTAATTACCATAATTATTAAACTAATTGAAGGCTGTTGTTTTTTAGGTAATTTTTTGGAACTGTAACCGTCGTAATTATATTAAACTAATGAAAAAAATATAAGGTTACCCAAACTAATAAATTTATTAATAATCTCTTTCTCTGTCTAATAACCGTATTTACCCCTCGCCCCGCGCTACGATATCCTCTTCAATTAATTAATTTTTTAGACGAAGATGTTTAACGATTTAATCGAATGAACACATTTCTATAAAGCAAAACAGTGACTGCATAGGAGATTTGAACCAATAGCATCTTATCAACCAAGTAAATTAGAGAGAAAAATGCAACTAAACATCTTATTGAGATTTATTTTAAAATTTATTTTATTTACTATCTAATTTATGTTCAATAAAATATATCAAAGTCAGTGATTGACTCGTCCATACTAGAAATAATCATTGAAATCGTTCGATAACGTGAATTTTTAAATCGAATTCTCTGGTAAAAGACAATCGACTCAATCTTGTGAAGTTATGCATAGAATTTATAAGTATTTTCTTTTTTATAAAGAAAATTCACTTCGGTTCTTGAATAATTGACGTCGTTTATGTTCAAACTATAACTGATGTGATCCGAGGGAGGAGATCAAAAGAGAAACCAAGATACGGGCGATGCCACGACAATCTGTATAGGAAAACGAGCAAGTTTCGTGTTCGGCCCAAACCAAGAATCAAACCGGATCAAATTGGTTCAAAAGGACGAAAAAGGTGCAGCCGAGGCTACCACGCGATCGCGTGGTGAAGAGGAGTGCACGATCTTGCGATGATACAACAATTTCACCCGAAAGTTTCAGGCGAGTCCACGTGATCGCGATCGGTTTGCCTGCGCGATCGCACGGTTGACAGTGAAGTAGATTTTCGCGCTACTAAATTTGAGAGTATTGGGGACATTTAGAAGCATCCAGTTACTGTTATTAGAGGCCGAAAACAAAGCTAAAATGCCCCAAAGAGAAGGAGAGGCGGATTAATAAATGTCTCTATAAATGGTGTCCCTAATAATTAATAGGGGCGAATTGGACACTAAAAGCGCCTCTAATAATATGTATGCCACGTAGGATTATTATTCTTATAATTCCCTCGATTAAATTTAAAACAATAGGGACGCTTATAAATGCCCCTATCATTAATTAAATCATAAATTAATATTAATTGTAAAGACACATCTATGTGCCCCTAATACATTAAATTTAATTAAATAAATAATAAATTCAAGACATAATTTATTGTAAATTTAAATATAGAACATTCAATAAAATTAAATATTTTCAATGCAATAAAAATTGATGAAGAGTACATAAAAATTTTAAAATCAAATATAGAAATTTTAATCAATATAATGGATTGTTAGCAATTACAATATTTAGCCCTAGGCAACACTTTTTTGCACCGAGGCTAAAAACTTGTTTAAGAAGTACAAAACAGCTCCAAAAGTCTCAAAAAACAAATACTAGTTCATTTTGTCTTCCCAAATTAGCTACACGGTCCCAAAATTTCCTACACGGGATATAATAGTAATGTTCAATCAAATTGCAACGCCTTGTGGGGGATTGCAGCAGCAAGTATTTTAGGCTTGGGCTTCTTCACGACAATTGCTTGTGTGGTAAGAACTATTTCGGCTTCTAGTAAACTTAGCGGGTTGATTACTCCAGCTTCTACCAAGTTCTCGTACTCGCTTGTCATCGCGTTGTAACCTACCTCCCCCTCACTAGCCTTCACTTTCTTCACGACCAATTCGCCTTCATTCCCAACATTCTGGGCAATCAGAGATGCTGGTGCCACTATTACCTAAAACCACATCATAATATCGAAGTCACTTTGAGCTATTTCACAAACATAATAATAAATTATAAACAGACAATATCAGTTTTCAGAACAGTAGCAAACAAAAATAGAACACCATACATAAGAATGGGAGGGAGACAAAAGAAAGCATGACGCCATGATCATAATTATTATTTCAGTAGGTTTGCTCCAAAACTAAGCTAATAAATAAGAATGATGGCACAAATATAAGTAAAACTGCCACTGCCACATACAGCAAACTCATATACTAGATGGTCAATCATTTGTATTTTCTATGAGCATCATGATATGGACTAATATAGATTATGTAAAACAACTAATGTTTATAGGTACATACCGAAGATTAGTGTTCGCTCCGCAAGTGCACGGGTCGCACAAGTAATAAAGTTGATGTGAGTCCAAGTATCGATCCCAAAGAAATTATTTTAAATTGTATTTTAGATTACGAATCCTTAACCAGAACCATGAAAATTGATTGAACTTGGGAATTTTGATTTTGAAAAACTAAAATAAAGATTAAATTAAAGAAACAATAAAATTTGAATTTAAAACTTATATAAAAAAATACGTTAGAATTATAAATCCATTTTAACCAAATCATCCATGTGTTTGACCAAATCATTTAAATACAATTCACAGGGTTTTTAATATTCATGTTCCAAATGTTATTTAAGTCCTCTTTCGAGCGATGTATAAAAACCTATCTCTAAATGCAAATTGACTATATTTCTATGACAATTAAGCAATTAGAAAAGTATTAACGATCAATGAACACTATATAGGATAACACAAAGTATAGGGGTATATTTCTATCCCCTATCAGACATTGTGGCAATTAAATAGCTTCTAATGAAATCCTACTCTTTCGAACATAGAAAATCATAAAGACAATCACACAAAAGTTGGTCAAACAATTGCATAATAATAAAAGCACTTATTTAGTTGCATCAAACCCATAAACTGCATATATTAAATAATAGGTCAAAACATAGAATCAATGATTAAAACTTCATCACAATCCTAACACAAGAATTCTAGCCTAAAAACATGATAAAAGATAAATCACAAGAGAAATGAATAGAAGTCACCCCGTTCATCTTCTTGATCCTTGTTCTTCAATCTTGAATTTCGTCTTCAATGGATCCCCAGCAATTCGACAGCGTTTTGGCATGAAATCTCACAATTGGGAACCCCTAATTTCATGCCCCAAGTCTGGTATATATAGATGTTGATGAGAATTAGGATACTTGGGAAGAAAGAATGATGATTTCCTCGCAAAAAGCCCAGCTGCGGCCCAGAAGTTCCGTCGTACGACCGCACGGTTCAAAATGTTGCGACTGCACGACTCTGTAGGTTATCTTCAGTCGTCGATTTCCTGAGCCATGTAACCGCACTATTATAACACCGTGCGACCGTACGGTTCTATTCTAAACTGCAATTTCAGTCTTTTAAATGTTACAAGTTGGTCTCTGTCTTTAAATTGCACAGCAAGTCCTCCAACTTTGGATTGTTGCAATTTAGCCCCTTAACTTCTGATTTCTTCCAAATTTGATATCTTCTTCCAATTGGCCCTTTGATTAACTGCATCAACTCTTGATTTGCTTACTTTGACACTTTTAACATCCAATTGCTCGATTTTGGCTTCAATTCCATTGTTTTCCTGACTTTGAGTTATTTCTGAAATATAAACAAATACAAACAAAATAAATAGCAAATATTCTTGAACAAACAATAAAAATCCTACGTTTAGGATAGAAATAAATGTATAAAATACACTTATCAATTAGCATTGCCTCTGATAACAAGACTTGAAGGAAAACTTGAAGTTATTTCCTCACCTGAAAGCCAGTTTCGCCAAGGCAAAATCCTTGAATTGAATAAAAAAAATTCAAACACGATGTCTTTAACTAATTAAAATATAATAATTTCCCCATTTTAACATACTTGTTTGCCTTCTTCATCACAATATTCAATGTCATTTCTTTAAAGGCGAAGCTTCTAATTCCTTCTATTTTTATTGAAAGCTTTGAGGCTGCGGTGTGAAATAACCACTTTATACTCCCCAAAATTATATAAAAAGAAATTAAAGTTATATCAATTTGGAACACTTGACAGTATACGATAGTTATATGACTTTCTGTCAGTGAACTTGATAGAATTACTGCTTTAATTACAGCAGACACAACTGCCCCAAGTATGATAGATATTAAGATGCCCCTGCTCATATATGTGCCTTGAGTATTAGAATTCACTGCGTAAACATTAAGAAATGTGAGGAATACAATTATGATTTATTTACATTCTGGTATTCCGTTATTATACAAAGGCTCAAGGTATGATAGAGGTAAATGTCAACACCACTACCACTAAGATTTTTCCTTGGGACCTATCATCTACTAGACATGTCAACCTTACCACCAATCTCATAGCTTCATGACGGATTAAAGGCACTCAACAAGGGAATGAGCACATGTAAGCAAAAATAGATAGAAAGGGGCAAAGTTGGAAGTGGATTCATCAAGTCTAGTTAACACTATATTGATTTGGCAACCTGACCTATGGAAAGCAGTGTGCTAACATGGCTACAGATTGGTGTGCAAATAGAAAGCTAGATTAAGAGTAAGTCAGTTGTGGAAATAACTAGTATAGAGGCATAATCACTCATTCGTTGACATAAAAAAAAAATTGCATACTCAAGTACAATTAAATAAAAATAAAAAAAATGACAGGCCTCATGGTTATGGATAGATGAATACAGATTAAATTAAAAATTACACAACAAAAACAAATTGGGGAGTACCTATGGATGTAAGCAATTAGGACTTTGTACACCTAGCGGGGAGTCAAATTTATCATCTTTTTTCCCCTCTTCATGCATTGGTTCCATCCACACACAAACACGTATTAATGTTGTTCTTCTGACCAAACCAACCAGAAGAGGAAGCTACCATAACTCTAATTTGAACTATTTTGCTTCGCAAGTCCTAGATCTTGTCGGATCTGAAATGTGTGGCACTGAACGGCGTATGGAGAAAGAGAAAGGAACTGAACAGCCGGTCGTGATACGGAAGTGTAGGAGAATAATAAGAAGTAAAAAATATTTTCGAGATTCAATATTTTGCTGCATTGACGACAAGAAGTAAACTATTATTATCATAGAATAGTAATTACATAAACAAATTATAGTAAAACACCTCCATTCATAAAACAAAAAAGGACATTTTGAGAATTTAATATAAGCAAAACGACAGAAAACTAATCCTAGAGGGGAAAGGGATATTGGAGAAGAAGGGAAAGGGAAATAGGAATTCACCAAATTAACACTCCTGCCGAAACTTGAGATCGATTCTCATCCACTTCAATTGAGTTGCTGGGAGGAATTGCCAAGGAATTTTCCCAGAGATGCTCGGCGGAAATGTAGAGAGGGAAGGGGGATTATTAACGTGTTTAATTTTTTAGGATTTGAAGTTAAAAAAGTAAAATATTTTTCTAGAGGCCTTTTTCTTTAAAATAAAAATAGAAATTCGTGTTTTTAGAGGCCATTTATCCTGTCCCTAATTATCATAAGTGCCGCATAAACAAATTTTTGGCGCAAATTTTTCCTTTTATGTGAGAAAATTTTCGTGAAAATAATAGGGACATTTTCATCCGCCTCAATTAATGTTTATAGAGGCCAAACATATTTCCGCCTCTAATTAATTATTAGGGGCCTTTTTATCCACCCCAGTTAATGTTAATAGATGCCAAACATCTTTCCCCCCCAATTATTTATGAATAGGGGTGTATAACTTATTTTGCCCTTAAGTTGGCGCTCCTAATGCTCTCAATTTTAGTAGTCGATTTTTAATTTAATTTCTGTTTTATTAATTATTAATTCTATTTTTGAAATCTAATGCGGGTTAGTGCTAGGTAATTTTTTTTCCATTATATTATGCATATTTTCATTATGGTAAATACAACTATGATTATTGAGATTGAATTGAGTTTTTACTCTCTAGAAATGATGATTCATTTTTCTTATTCTTCAAGAACAAATTGAACTTATCAAAGATTCATTCTTTGTGGCATTCATTCAATCAAAAACTTATCGAGAAAGTTGACATCCCTTGAAGCATTTCGGAACCCTTGGTTCTTCATTCCGCATCGTCGATTCTTTGCGTCGTGATTGTTGGGTCAAGGTCCTATTGCCAGTTCTATCTTTTCCAATTGTCTTATTTCTTGTTTCTTGTGTTTTTGTTGAATTTAGATATTTCCTATATTTTGTGTTTGTCTTTTTCCACGTTCTTCGTCGCGTTTCACGGGTGGATTGCATCAGGTGATATTAGAGTTTGGATCTAAATTCAGTTCTTGATTTTTCTTGTTCTCATGTCAGTCAATTCTCCTTAGTTTTGATCCATAAAAATCATTCCAAAAATTTCCAAAATTATTTTTCTTGATCGTTTCTCATCTAAATCCAATTCCCTTTTTTTCTGCCATACTCGTAGTCAATTTTTCTAGTAGTTAAAAAAATATCTTACAAAGAGAAACTGCATCATCATCTTCTGTGAGTGACAAAAAATAATTCAAGGTGTAAATAGGAAATTGAGCAGGGTAATGATGAAATTGCAGCGATGAGGGTACAATTTGAGAGGTTGATGGCTCAGATAGAGAAACAAGATGTAGAGCGTGATGAACGACACCGGGAACAATCTCATAGTGGTTTTAGGGTCTGAAGCGGTCATCAACATGAGGTTAGTATGGATGACGAGGGCTAGGGTAGTGAGAGTAGTAGTATATCTTCAATGGCTAGTGTAAGAAGGAGAAGAGATAGAGGAGATATGTATGAAAGAGGAAATAATAGGAGACATCGGAATGATCAAGATGAAGTAAATGGTAATCTAGGTAATATAAAAATGTCTATTCCACATTTTCATGGGAGGAGTGATCCGGAGGCTTACCTAGATTGGGAGAAGAAAGTAGAGTTGATGTTTGATTGCCACAATTATTCGGAGAAAAGGGAGAGGTTAGCGGTAGTGGAGTTTAATGATTATGCAATAAATTGGTGGGATCAATTGGTGATGGGTAGGAGGAGGAATGGTGAAAGATCAGTGGATACATGGGGAGAGATGAAGGCCATAATGAGGAAGAGATTTATCCTAAGCCACTACGATAGGGATATATACCAGAAATTGTAGGGGCTTACACAAGGTTCTAGTTGGAGGGATCACTGTCTAGAATGTTTTGATGAGTTAAATCTGACTCTATGTTTTCAGTGATTTGTGATATAACAACATAAACCTCAGTCAGTCCAGTGTTTGAAGTGGAAGTATGAGAAGAATTGTAGGAAGAGGCTATTTTAGCTTCTTCTTTTCCTTTTTTTTTTTCTTTTAAAACAATGTTTAATAAAATGATTTGGCTTACTACAGCTATAACATTTTCTTCCCTTAGTCCTGGATTTGATCCAGACCTTCCTCTAAACTTATTTTTATATCCATTTTGATTATCATTACTATCAAATTGTCTAGCCATAGGTCTGACCCTTATATTTAATTTCACTTCTAACTTCCTTATAAGCCTCAGATATAGCGTTCAGTAAGATTATGACTTGACTTGACGGTCATATGAGAATTTTCACCACAAACTGGACAGATCTTGGCACGATTTGGAGGAAAAAAAAGATTAGATTCAAAATCTACATAAGGGTCCATTTTATAACCAAAGAATTTCTTAAGCAAATAAATCTTGTTAGGAAAGACTTAATGTGATACAACTTTTTTCAATTTTGTCCACATTTCAGGGGTTGTTTTACAATCAATAACTCTGCCCATTACATCTATAGGCTATATCCTTAGAAAACTTTGTTGAATTAAGTGGACTCTCATTTTCTATTTCCATATAGTAAAGTCTCCCCTCCCATCGAATATTTTAAGATCAAATCTACCGTTACCCATCTTGAAGTAAATAGTCACACATAGTATATTTAAAGGACATAGGAGTATAAGTAAAACAAACCAGTTTGAATTTCACACTGAGTGAGTTACACATGCAGATAAGAGAAAGCTGATGTAATATACATGTAGACTCACACAAGATGAACAAATCCTAAGTAACAATTATACTCTATTCAAATGACCCCCACGTTTCTTTGAGACTCTTGTTTTCAGGTCAAGGGTATCGGTTTGAATAGATAGGCCACAAGGGAAGAAAGACTTTCTAACAAAAAATGTAACACAACAAAATGACGATTTTAAACAATGTCGTAAAATTTCCACGAAAGATCAAGAAACTACTTGCATGGGAATATATATAAAATTTTGTAGTTGTTTAACTTTGTGATTAATTAAACGAAACTGACTGTCACAGATTTACCTGGACAATAAAGTATAAACAGAAATATGTGAAGTCTTATTTAGCACAGATCCAGATAAATCTAGTTATCACAGATTCATCTGGATAATAAATCGTGAACAAAATTATTAAGTGGTGCAGAATTGTAAAGCAATTAGAACATAATATTTGAGCTTAACGTGGGAAAAATTATTTCTGGGAAATCCACGTGCCCGCACTCTACAGATAAAAATCAATCACTAATAAGAAAAAGATTTTGTAGAGCTCAATGAGACTACATGACAAATTTACACATAAATTTATCAAACACTCATGCAATTAAATGAATGACTTCCTGATTCTTCGATGACGTCTAATATGAGTTGGTGTCCCACCACTCTTCAGCAGTTTCCCTTGACACTGGACAATACTTCAGCAAATTTGAACTCCCGTTCGATCTTGATCCAAACCTCCCATTTGATCTTTTTTTTTCTGAAGGTCTTTTCTTATTTTAGTGATTGAGATTTCTCCTAGAGAACCTTTTAGATTTGTCGTTTGGAGATTTATAACCTTCTACAGCAATTGATTTGCATTGCAGGTTTGGACAATTTTCCCGTGCTTCTTCTTCCTCACGTTAACAACCATTTCATAAAGGGTTTGAAAATCTGGGCATTTTAATATCAGAATGCTGAAAAAACAGTAAAAGAAAAAGATCACTCGATTACTCTGTTAAGGATAATGTAAATGATAATTTACATCACGATTTAATCATTCATCAAATATTGATCACCAAAAGGTATTCAGTGTAAGTATTGTCATATTTTAAGAATGAAAAAAATTATTGGTCGATCTGCATGTGTTTGCCACTAGTTTATTAATGTTCCGTTTGGCAGCTGACATAAATGAAATTTGATTTATAATACGTATTATTTTTGTTTTATAGGTAAGATGTGTGATTAAAATTTGGAGAAAGAAATATATGTGTGATTACAAAGTGGTATTGAAAATTATGCCCATTATAATTTGACCTGTGTTTGGTAGAAGTCAAATTTTGATTTATAAATATGTTTATAAATAATACGATTTTCAAAATTACTTTTTAATCACATATATTTTCTCTCTTAAATTTTCAATAATGATTTTTTTACCTCAAAATCATAAATAAATAAATTTATGGACTGTTCGGAGGCAGAAATAACCAATTTTTTGGTTTTTTTAGAATTACGAGGTAGATGTAGGATTAAAAATTGGAGAGAGAAAAAATGTGTGGTTAAAAAATTGTATTAAAAATTGTACTGATCATAAACAAAAAAAAACCAAAGTTAACGAACAGTGGCTTATAAACCAAAAAGTGTGATAAAAAAGTTTTAATCAAAGTCTCTGTTTGTTAAAACTTTTTTGTTTAAAAATATGTTTTTTTATGTTTTATAGGTAAAATGTATGATTTGTTGTAAATATTATATTGTATTAGTGAATGACAGTTGTACCCCTAAAACCCTATGTATTATTACCTTATGTATCCCTTATTCTCCCTATATATATGAGGGCTTTGATTCATAATAATATACAAGTTTATTGGTGTCTCTACTTTTCTCTCTAGTTTATAACACGTTATCAGCACGAGTCTCTACCAAATTGAGTTAGAATTTTCTTTTTCAAAATTTCATATATCAAAATATTAGTTAGATGGTAAAATCATATGCATCGAAATTAATTTGGTGACATATGAATTTTTTTATTACTATTCAATTGCAATTCACATCTATTCATTACGATGTTGTTCATTAGCAATTGCGGCTCATGAATCTGAATCTGATTTTCTCCAACCAATTCGACAGATTTTGATCTTTATATTGATAATTCATTATGTTGTTGCTCCTGAAGTAGCACAACATTATATTAATATTCCAGAAGAATATTAATCATATATCCGTGTTTGCCTATTACAAATATTTGTTGTTGCTCCTGAAGTAGTACAACATATAATTCAGATGAATATTATTTGCTCCTGAAGAGCATACATTGTAATTTTCAATATTCTAGAAGAATATTGACATTTTATTCTTGAATAATAGCAATTTTAGATCTATAATTATTCCGGAAGAATAATTCATTATTGCTATTGAAGTAACGTAATAAATAATTAATATTCCAGAAAAATATTAATCATAGAATTGATTATTATTCGTTGTTGCTCCTGAAGTAGCACAACATCATAATTAATATTCCAGAAGAATATTATTTGCTCCCGAAGAGCATAAATTAAATTTTCAATATTCCAGAAGAATATTGATTTATTATTCTTGAATAATCGAAATTTTAGAACTATAATTATTCTAGAAGAATAATTTGTGGTTGTTCCTAAAGTAGCACAATTTTTATTATAATAATATTCGTAAAGAATATTAATTGCTCCTGAAGAGCATAATTTTGAAAGATTTATTATTCAATTGCTCCAGAAGAGCAAATATCTAAAATCTTTAACGATAATTTGTTCTCGCTCCTGAAGTAGCACAACGGACGATTAATATTTCAGAAAAATATTAATCGTAAAATTGTCTATTATAAATAATTTGTTGTTACTCCTGAAGTAGTACAACATTATAATTAATATCCTAGAAGGATGTTATTTGCTCCTGAAGAGCATGAATTATGATTTCCAATATTTTAGAAGAATATTGATTTATTATTTCTTTTGGAAGAATCGGAATAAATTCGTTAAAGTATACATTGTTCCAGCAAATTATTATTGTTATTATTTTTTTGCTCTTTCAATTTTGTCATTGGAAATCACTACGTTATTTTGAATTCTCAAATACATTATTAGATTTGATTCTACTATATATTAGTTATATATCTAATTTTTATATATGGAATTCACGTACATGTTTAGTATCTTTTGCATATTGGTAAAAGATTTAGCCAATAAAAGATTTAGTCAATTTTGTTAACTTCTATATATGGAGATTCTTTTTCCTGATATATGTTTGGTAATTCATTTTTATATATAAATTCATACTATGTTTATATGGTAATTCATTTTTATATATAAATTCATACTATGTTTATATGGTAATTAATATTCTTTAAGATGATTAAATATTTGTAGATGTTCATTCATAAATTCTGATTTAATAATGTATCATATTGTTGCTCACGAAGTAGGACAACAATAGTAGTATTCTAGAAGAGTATTACTTGCTTGTGACGAGCAGTATATTACAATTTCAATATTCCAGAAGAATATTGATCCAATGCTCTTGAAGAAGCATAATTTAAAATATGTTTTAAACGAATATGGTGTTGGTGTTCTCGAATAAACACAACCCACGTTAAATAAATATTTCAGAAGAATATTTTAACGTCACTCGTGTAGAGCACAAATATTGTTGGCTTGAAAGGAAGAATGAATAATTAATATCAATATTCCAGAAGAATATTGACTTATTATTCTTGAATAATTACAATTTTAGCAATATAATTATTCCAGAAGAATAATTCGTTATTTTGCTCTTAAATTGCACAATAGATATCAATTATTGTTATAATTGAATGAGATTCGAATCAATATTCCAGAAGAATATTGCGTTATTGCTACATTTAAATATTCTAGAAGAATATTATTTTATTGCTCAAGTGATAAATATTGCATTCTTTTTCGCAAAGAAATTCGAATTTATTAATAATCCAGAAGATTATTATGATGTAGTTTAATATATAGTTGTGATGATTCCTGAAGAATCATAATTTTATCTCATATGAAATACAATATTGGAATATAATTTGCTCTCGAAGAGCCCAATATTATGAGATATGTTATTAATTTGATATTACAATATTCCGGAAGAATATTGAAATATTGATTTTTGAATGAGTAATAAAACGTGCTTTTCGAAGTAGCATTATTTCGAAAAATATCTCATTTGAGTTCATATTTATCCCTGAAGGAAAACATATAACTTATGTCATAAGGACATTGATTAGTTTGACTACTTGAATAATATATTATTATATCTTATATTGAACAAGAAGTTCAATTTGATTTTATTATTTGGCATGACCAGTTGGACCATCACTGGATCAATAATGATGCGGAATTAAAATTGATACTCAATAAAGAATCAGAAGATTCTTCAATTCAATCATATATGATATTTGTTCTCTTTCATGAAATTTCTTCACTGTCACTAGCTAAAATAGAGATTAAATTCCCTATATTTCTGAAAAATAATTAGGGTGATAAATGGGCCACTATCATCCTCCACGTTGATCATCTAATATTATTTGTATCTAATAGATTTGATACATGTACTAGATGATTGCATGGTGTTCGCAACCTGAAGTTTGCGAAATTATTGCTCAAATTATGATTATGAGCATAATTTTCAGATTATATAATCAAGAATGTGTCTTGATAATGCTAGCGGACACGAATCTCAATATTTTAAGAAGTGTTAGTTGGGATGTCGATAAATAGTTTAACATTTTTGTTTGTTAAACGCCTCCAATTAATTTAATTGAGAACAAAATACTTCCCTTTTTGTTTAGGGAATTTTATTACGCATCATGCCAATATCATAGTTCTCCCTATTATAATTGGCTTATGGTTAGAGCCTAATTTTTCCATATAATTTTTTAATAGTGCAATTAATCCACCACAATGCACTGATATGGGAAATAAAGAATGTTGAGAAAAATGCGTTGTTTGAACATATATCCCAAATGGGTGATATTTTACAACGTCGAAAAAAAGTTATTGTCAATTTGATTGGACAATTTTATCAACATTAGGGGGGAATAGCTTAAAATAAAAAAAAAAGCATCATATTATGTTATATATATCCTCGCGATTAATAATACGAACCAGAAGTTCGATTGAAAATATGAACGAAACGTTCAAAGATAACATAATTACAAGATGCATAAGAGATTAATAAAAGCTCATGCTCTATCTTATATTGATATGTAGCACGCCTGAAGCGTAGCAATATTTGATTCAAATAAAGATCCCCAAATAAATAAAAATAGAGCAAATGATTATAGTGGTCTTATTGAGGAGGCATATACTCGTGAGAGAGTATTTATTGACATAATTAATTGTAAATCTCTAGAAGAGGTTCAAGTACTTGAAATATTGAAAATTGAGATATCTATAGTTATGTCTTGTGGGGAAAGAAATCAAATTGAGATGATAATTGTGTCGACACACTTTTTAAAGCACTTATGCAAAAGCAAATTGCAAAGCTAGCCGCATCACAATTTGAATGATAGCGAGGATAATAAAAGAAAATATGTCGAAGAAAATCGACATAAAAATAGTTGGTAAAAGTATGCATTCAGGCTCAATTAAACTTATTACAAAACCTGAAGTTTTGGGACCTGAAGTCCAAACACATAAAAGTGTAAAGCCAGTAAAATACCTATAGGTATAGTCGTAATACACGACTTGTTGCGCAACGAATGTTTCAAAGATCTGGCATAGATACAATATTTTATTTGCCTGAAAATGCATAATAAGTGCCTATACTTATATGATTATCAGAAATGTATTTAATGAAAAATGATTTACTCTGATTACTAGCTTGCGCTCTTTGATGTACCAATGAGTGATATCAAAATGTATGATCATCAACTCGGTACGTTGGGAGTATTCTTTGAAGTACCAATGAGTGAGATTAAAAAGGGTAATCAATACCTCGGTACTTTGGGATTGCGGTGAAATAATTAGAGAAGATCCATTTGAAATATCGGAATTGTTACCTATCTAAAGTTTCACGACTTAAATTTGGTGGTAGCAATTTGACAATTGCAATGTGAAACATATATTATGCCTGAAGCATACAATATAATCCTCTAAGGATTAAATATATTTGAAATGTATAGTTCAAGTTTTTAAGAAACTTGTTTGATCAAAGTATACATATACTTTACGATCTGAATATTTAATATGCCTTGAAAAGATTCAATTTGTAATTGAATGTGATTGTCGTATAAAATTATATTTGAAAATTCAGGCAATTGATTTTCAAGATTCAAATTCATGGTTAATTATTCACCTGAAGTGAATAAGTTAATTGTTCAATGAAGTGAATAAGTCACTTCCAGATTTGAGAACTGCATTAAATGTATTGATGAATATTCATTATAGAACATGGCTCGATGTAGCATGTTCAAATAATTGGAAATATTTTATAGTTCTTCAAGTTCAAAGGAATAATTGAATTTATATTCGAAAAACAAATAATACAAGATATGTGTTATTTATAAATGTTTGGTAAACACATTCGATATTGTACCGATTTACAGTTAAAATAATTATGTGCAGTATCAATATAACTGTAATGTTCCCATGAGGGGGAGCTAATATACGCTACACTCTTTTTTCCTTAGCCGAGGTTTTGTCCCACAGGGTTTTCCTGGCAAGGTTTTTAATGAGATAGCTGTCATCAATATCTATTGATATACTCTCTTATACGAAACTCCTGAAGAGATCAAGATATGAATGATTCAATAGAGATTGAATCAGGGAGAGTAACTATATGGATGATTCAATACATACTGAATCAGGGGGAGTAGCTGTACTCTTTTTCCTTCGTTCAGGTTTTTTTCCACTGGGTTTTTCTGACAAGGTTTTAACGAGGCAGCATCAAAATACTCCAGAATTTCAACAAATCTACTCAAGTGTTAATGAAGCTAATTTGTCTACAAAAGCACCATCAACATCTACATTCAAGAAACCAGTTCACAAGATTGGGATACATCAACTCGATGATTTACAACGATCAACACTAAGGGGGAGTAGTTGTACTCTTTTTCCTTAGCTAAGGTTTTGTCCCATTGGGTTTTCCTGGCGAGGTTTTAACGAGGCAACATTCATCTTGATACTCCAAGAACAACTGTACTCTTTTTCCTTCGTTTGATATTTTTGTCCCATTGGATTTTATCAAACAAGGTTTTAACGAGGCATATATTTTGTAATATCATATGTCATTCAAGGGGGAGTGTTGTAAATATTATATTGTATTAGTGAATGACAGTTGTACCCCTAAAACCCTATGTATTATTACCTTATGTATCCCTTATTCTCCCTATATATATGGGGGCTTTGATTCATAATAATATACAAGTTTATTGGTGTCTCTACTTTTCTCTCTAGTTTATAACATGATTGAAAAATAGAAAAAGAAAATATATGTTATTAAAAAGTTATTTGAGAAATTGTGTAGGAAAAAACATATTTGTCAAACTATAGCAAATATGTTACCATGAAAATTTTGTTTATAGAACAAAATACTTTCCTGTTTCCACTAAGCAGCCGCCACACGACACTCATCTACGTCTCAAGCTCCCACTCCCACCTCGTCAATTCAGCCACGCGCACGCCTCTTTAACACGAACGCAGTAATCCAATCTATAATGGCTTCCTCGACCATCATTCCAGGCTCTTCACCTTTCATCAAGGCTTGGACATCTTCATTTGTATCTACATATAAATTTATATTTGCATTTCTGGTTTAAAATGCTAAAACGAATTAATTTTTCTCCAATATTTCATTATTCTTTTTCCTTTCTTGCAGAAAGATGTGGGATTGTCAGCCTTCTCTTCACAGCCTTCATTTCATTTACAGAGTTCGAAGAATAGGGTCTGTAAGAAAATTGCATCTGTGATGGCCCCACAACAATCTGAGCGCAAGCCATCCACAACTGGTTCAGTAAGAACAATTTTTGGGTTAAAGTTTAGATTTTTCTCCTGCGTTTGCTGATTTATTGGATTTTAATTGTGGGTTTTGGTGAATTTGTGATATTTTCTAGGTGAAAACCGGGTTGACCATGACTGAGAAGATACTAGCAAGGGCTTCAGAGAAAACCCAGTTGGTCCCTGGTGAGAATGTGTGGGTGAATGTTGATATTTTGATGACTCATGATGTTTGTGGCCCTGGTTCCATTGGAATTTTCAAGAAAGAGTTTGGAGAAAATGCAAAGGTATTCTATGCTAAAGAACATTATCTCTTGTTTGATAGTTTAAAATCCTGTGGGGAATTTTCAGAATTTCTAGTGGCACATTAGAGGAGGCATTTTTTGGCATGATATACACTGTCGAGATTTAACGTTATGTTGGTATATGAATTGAAGAGACTTATTGAAGCAACTTTGTTAACTTTATTCAACTTAATTGACTATTTGAATCTGAATTTTTGGATGATGCAACTTTATTTTAGACGGGTTGGCATGACTTCCAGGTTTCAGTCTGGTGAATGATGAGTTGAAGGAATAAGGATCATATTTTAAAAACAAATTGTATGATAATTCTGTGATCTCAGGGGTATTTTGGAGCTTGTGTTTAAAGATAACAATATCTGTAAATTAAGGTTTTCGTGCATGTGACAGAATATTTTAAAGAAACATAATCTTGTAAGATGGAAACCCTTGTGCTATGGTACAGTTCATTATAATAAAAAATTCTGAGTTTCCTAATTTCTAGAGCCATAAATCAAAATGATTCAGTCAAAGCTAAGAGCTCTTCCCTGGTTAGCTTTTTAGCAGTGGTGAAAGTAAATTGTTAGTTGATAGTTTGGATATTGAACTTAAAGTTTGGTGGTACTTTCCAATAATGTGAATATTGAGATATCGTCTTCTTGCCCATTTAAACCTTTCATTCAATGGGCCAGCCATGTCATCTTCCTTGTTTTGAGCTAAAGGATCATCTTTCTGGAATGGGATGTCTCTGGTTCTGGATGTAGAAGTTTTTTGGAATGTTCTACAATCAAAGGAACAGTAACAGCCATCCTTCGTCTCACCCCATGACGTCTTCAATCGTGATTTTTTGGTAGCACTGCAAGAGTCTTGACATAATTGGTTGAGATGAGTGTATCAACCATAATAATATTATGAAAACTAAGCATCCGTTTGGCAACACATGTTTTTAAACATGTTTTTTCTACACAATTCCCCATATCACTTTTTAACCACACATATTTTCTCTCTCTAATTTTCAACCACACATTTTACCTAGAAAACATAAAAAAACATGTTTTTAAACAATTTTTTTTTAACAAACAGAGGCTAAAGTTTTCCCAAAAAAACCTTTCCCCATACTACTAATTCAATTTTAGCAAATGCTATTTTTTTAGTTTTACACAAAATTATGATTTTATCCTATATGCAAAAGGCTACAACTACTGGTGCCTTCTATAAGATGATTTCTTTTCGTTTTGGCAATCCTTACTCGTTTCTTTCTATTTCTATTTCTTCCTCCTAAATTCTAATTAGGCTTATACATGATAATGGAAGGAATTCAAAAACTTTTAAGCTATGCAGACGTAATAAACTAATCAGTTTATGTTTTTCTTCTACTTCATACAAAAAATAGTAAAAGATTCTGACTTGAAGAGCTTCATGGTTAAATTATTTTACCATTATCTGGTGATAATTGACTTGTTGCTTCTCTCTTTCACTATCACAGGTTTGGGACCGTGAAAAGGTGGTTATCATTCCAGATCATTATATATTTACTACTGATGAACGAGCAAATCGTAATGTGGATATCTTGAGGGATTTCTGTTCTGAGCAAAATATTAAATACTTCTATGATATCAAAGATCTTGGGAATTTCAAGGTATGGCTACACCATCTTACAGATACTAAAGGATTCTTTCGTACCTGGGTTTGTGGGATAGAGATCTGAATTTGAATATGATGATATAACAGGCAAATCCAGATTATAAAGGTGTATGTCATGTAGCTCTTGCCCAGGAAGGTCATTGCAGACCTGGAGAGGTACTTTTTATATACCAAAATTAGAGAAGTTTACAATCATCCACTCATTATTATCCTGCATAATTCTTGGTTTATTATTGCATGCATTTAGGTCTTGCTGGGTACAGACTCACACACATGTACTGCTGGAGCATTTGGTCAGTTCGCAACTGGAATTGGAAATACTGATGCAGGTTTTGTGCTGGGTGCCGGAAAGCTCTTGCTTAAGGTTTGTCAGGACTTTTTAGATTCAATATTGTATCGATGTAATGCTTTTGGTCCTTCCTCATTGAGTTTTACATATAATTGCAAAAACTCCAATCCATCACAGTGATCTAGATGTCGTGAAGTTCTCCTGTAGAATCCTAAACAAACAAACAACTAAACTTTATTTCGATATATTTCAAGTCAGCTACATTCACTGTTTTCACCATTCTGTTCATTTTATTCCCATATTCACTGGAACATCCATTACAGCGGATGTTTTGAACCACAGCATGCCATGTTACCTTTGGTCTACCTCTTCTTCTACTAACATATTCTACTGGAATCACATAATATTTGTAAATTAGGCCCCTGTTTTGTATAAATTATAATCTAGACTTTAATTTAAGTCAAATTCAACAATTAATATCAACCAAATATTTTATGAGACCCACAACTTTTCGACCACACATATCATCAGCTTCTATCAAAATCTACTAAAAATCGATTTTAAGAGCAGTAAGCCTCTGTTTGAAAAAAAAAAAAAAAACTACCGAAAAAAAGAAAAACATTTAGCGGTACCAATGACTGACAACTTCTTAGGTTGACAATTTTTTTCTTTCACGGGCCAGCGGGTTAAAGGCGGCATGCGAAGGTTTGACCCGCGAAACCCGCAGTTTACAACTTCTTGACCTATGGGCTATGACCCGCCCGCGCGGGTCACAGGTCGGCCCGCAATCCCGGGTCGATTCGGGCCGGTTTTCACTGGTCTGGTTGGCCCGTCCGTCTTGACACCTCTACCTCCATTTAGGCTAGAAAGATTTCGTTTTCTCACCATTCCAACACCTTGTTCTGTGGCCTCGTATGTCTTTGGAAATTCTTTTTTGTTTTGGATAGACACCAATGGCATATCAAAATATTTGCATTATTCTTTTCTTTAGTTTGCTTAGATTTCTTCTAAATTTGTAGTGTCATTTAATTTCTAGAGTTAGGATTTTTTGGCTCAACTAGTACATTTAATGTCTGGCATGTCTTTTGATCTGTTGCAATATGATTACTTCTTTAGACGGCGTGCACTTGTTGGACAAACCTAATAAGCTAATTGTTTTAAGCTCCTACTTGATATAGATTAAAATCAGATTTTTAGTTTTTTATAAAAGTTGATGAGATGTGTTGTTGAAAAGTTGTAAGTCCCATAAAATGTGGTTAAAATTAATTGTTGACTTTGACTTGGAGATTAAAATTAAATTTTAGTTAGAACCAAACACAGGCTAAGCAATAATGCTTTCGTGTTCCATTTGGATAGATGTCAAGAATCTGATTATCTCTGTTGCTCGGACTCGGGTACGAATATCGGGTACGTATCTAAGTGTCAGACTCTTTTTTTTTCAAAACATGGGATACGGGGACACGGCTAAAAAGACACAAAATTTTGACATAAATGCATGAATACGAATTATTTATAAACTTCAAATTTCTTTAGAAATTTATAAATTAGTAATAATAAATACATTTTTTGAAGATATAAATGATTATCTTTTGATTTAAATGATATAAAATATCATCTTTTGGTTAAAATGATCCGAGAAGGATCTCATACCAATGTCACATACCCGAGTATCCGACACGGGTACTTCTTCAAAAGTGAAGAGTCCGATCAACATAGCTGATAACTTATGGGAAACCATTTTAAGTCTATTAAAATAACTAATTTCTCTGGATTGGAGAATTTAGTGGACACTTTCTTCATGCCATTCAATTTATCTGAAAATTAAGGTTCTAGGTCTTATCTAAATAGCCAATTGTAGGCGATGGTATGTTCTGTCTATTGATGGAAATGGTTTTTGAATTTGGTTCATGCTAAACAGCATTCTGGAGACTGCAAAACTTTATCGACTGTACTTGATATGATGTTCTTATCTTGGTTGCTTGGATTTATCATTCTATGGAGGGACTTGCTTGTATGTTGGAGTCTAGGGTTTAGGCATAAAGTTAGGCCCCCTCTTTCTTTGTGGTGTTTCAGCTTTAGTTTAGAAGACTATTAGCCCTGTCACTTAAACACGTATAAGAACTGTCAACTATTGGGGATGGAATCTGAGCACAAACTTGAAACACTGATGAGCTTTTGTTATAAAATTGTAAACTTCTTTGTTCTACATAGAGAAGTATTTCATCTTAACTTTATAGAGCACCTTTTATGCTATACTCCTTCCTTGGCATGATCATATGTACACCTAATATTTCATTATAGCCTTCATGAGTCTTATATGTATTTATATATCAATCTGTTGCAGGTGCCTCCTACTTTGAGATTTGTGATGGATGGTGAAATGCCTGATTATTTGCTTGCAAAGGATTTGATTTTGCAAGTAAGTTGAAGCACATTTGCTTTCTAAGGATCTTCAATGTTTCTCACATATGCCAAATATTATAGTTTTTTTTATTGAATTCATAGAATCTAACTTTATCTTACTTGATTGCTTTACTTGTAGATCATTGGTGAAATATCGGTCGCTGGTGCAACATATAAAGCTATGGAATTTGTTGGTACTACTGTTGAAAGTTTAACAGTAAGAATAATTAACCTTTTACTGGGTTCAATTAGATTATCCATTCAAGTATTTTAGTCACTAAATGGTGTTCTCTTTTGGTTCACTTACAAATCTCTGCTTTTCATTGAGAAGATGGAAGAGAGAATGACATTATGCAACATGGTTGTTGAGGCTGGGGGAAAGAATGGTGTTGTCCCAGCTGATAATACCACATATAAGTATCTCGAGGTACTGTGCCAAGTCACCGATTCCATCAACTGCACATATGAGCGTGCACAGATGTTCATACACTAAAGTAAATACATACAAAAGCCTAGGAAAATAATGTTTGGCTAACCATATATTCATTTTTTGTGTCAGGACAAGACAAATTTGCCGTATGAACCAGTTTATAGTGATGGACAAGCAAGGTAGTTTACAATCTGAGTTTCTTGTCCTAATAATTGCTTACTTTAAATTTTTAGGGGTATTTTCATCTCTCTTATTGTACATTTCAGTTCAGTTCTTTCTTCCTTTTCCTCCTTTCTTTTAATTCTAGTGACAAATTTGCTCGATTGGTTTGTGGCTGAAACTTACTGGATGCAAACTATGTTTAGATATCTTGATTATCATGGGTCACAATGCAATGAAATGCAATTGCAACTAAATTCTGATTAGTGATGCTGGTCACAGTTTCATTTCCTATATTTTTTTGCTTTAATATAATTTCCAGAATTGTTGTCTTATATTTAGTTGTAACTTCCCAGTATTATATCTTTGATGTGTTTAAAGTGATGAATGTTTCTTAAGTGCAAACCATTTTAACTAAATCAATAAAAAAAAATTAAGAACTTCAATGGCTTTGGTGGGTAGGTAAATTAGGAATCAATTCCTGGTACCACTGGCAGTTTCTGTCATGATAGAATGTTGGCTCTACATATGAGGGATGTCTATTGTAAATCTTTTCGAACCATTGATATTATTTAACTTGTCATAACATTTTAAGTATGAAGTGCTGGATGGCTTAAATCATTGTTTTACATAACTATGTTTCTCTCAGGATGTGGTAATACTGCATATTGTGGTATCGAAAGGTTGATCCATTGACTAGAGTTTTATTTACTTATTAGTTCGAGAAAAATATCCTCCCCCTTCCTGCATTATTCACCACCTTCAGATTTAATTATTAATCTTAACAGTTGAAAAACTTCTGGTCTTTTAGTATATATTTTTTTTTTTATCATTTCAAGATTATCTCAAATATTAGAGTTTGCAGTTCATTCCAATAATATGTGTCACCATTCATTGTTTGTCACTAATATGATATCCTTGCTCATTAAATATTATTTCATTTCTTGATAGATTCCTTCAAGAGTACAGATTCGACATCTCAAAGTTGGAGCCTTTGGTGGCTAAGGTGTGCTTTACAAGTGACTTTGAGCTCTTACAGTTCAAAAGACCACTAGGATTTTTATATTTAGATACTTTTTACTGTTCCCAATTTTTTTTATAAAATCTTCTGAATACACAAACAAAGCTTCAGTGTGTAGTTTTTTGTGTGAAAGTGTACAAGAAAGATGAAATTCTATAATCTCATTGAGCTATTGATTTGGTCTCATTCTCATGTAGCTTAACTGAGACTAAAATGAGGTTAATGTATCTGTTATGACCTTTTTCTCTTTTGGTTAGTGATGAGTATTTGAGTGCTGTATAAATGATCAAATGCGTTTTTCTGATTTCTCAGCCTCACTCTCCTGATAATCGTGCTTTGGCTAGAGAATGCAAAGATGTGAAAATTGACAGAGTATATATTGGATCTTGCACTGGTGGAAAAACAGAGGATTTCATGGCTGCTGCCAAAGTTTTCCTTGCTTCAGTAAGAAATGCATTTTTTTTTTTTTAAATATATTTCCTTTTTGTTGGATAAGATTGCCAAGCGAAATTATTTTCTTTAAGTTGGGACTTCTGTGCACAGTAAAATATGAAGGATAAGCATTTTTTTTTTCGATCACAAGGTTAACATGTCATGTATAATGTATTTACGTAAATGCTCTTTTTTTTTCTTTATTTTGCCCCTTCCTAGTGATTTTCTCTTCCTATGTCTTTTCATTTGATAGACTAAGGTCAACATCATCTCTGTGGATATAAACTCTTCTTAGTGCTCATATCAAAATGTGACAGTCACTAGGGTTGTCTTATTTCTATTATTACATAAGTTCATCAAATACTCGAGCAGTTCATGGTATCATATGAACTTAAATGTATGCAACAGGAATATGGTACTGTTTTGAGTCTAAACTTCACAATGATTAAATCTTCATTTATGGGAATGTGCACAAGCATTGAGAGTAAGGTAGATGATGGTGGTGATAGGACCAGACCTTCATCTATGAGAATTGGGCTATAATCCAGCATAAAGTTTAGGTTTTTTTCTTTTTTAACAACACCAAATTTGGCCATACATATAGATATATTTTATATTATTTTTTAATAAATTTAGCTTGATAAAATATTTTTCCCACTACAAAAAGTTCATTGTTATTCCAACACTAAATTTAAGCCACCCTAACATTGAGTTCTAGTACCAACTGGTGTGAACTTTGTTTTGTCTATTTCTTTTTGATTTTTAACCTAAAGCTTAATTGCGTAATATGCAGGGGAAGAAGGTAAAAGTTCCAACATTCCTTGTTCCTGCTACGCAAAAGGTATAACCTAGTCCTTTTTCTGCTAACTTTATGTTACCATTTTTGTTTATAAATATTGTAAATGAAATCAAACAATGCATGCATGTAACCGGACTTATCTTGGTATATAACTATATTTTAGGTATGGATGGACGTATATAGCCTTCCAGTCCCAGGATCGGGTGGGAAAACTTGCTCGCAGATATTTGAAGAAGCTGGATGTGACACACCTGCAAGTCCGAGTTGCGGTGCTTGTTTGGGTGGACCCCGGGACACTTACGCACGCATGAATGAACCTCAGGCAAGTTATTCATATTTTTTGGAAAGGATTTTATAGGGTCCTTCAACTATCTTATGTAGTTATGCTAATATGATTAAGCTCCCGTTTGGTAGCATTGAAAATTCAGATTTTAATCAAATTCAAAGTCAACGTTTAATCTTAACCATACTTTTTATGAGACCCACAACTTTTTAACTACATATCTTATCAACTTTTATAAAAATATACTAGAAATCTGATTTTTATCAATACCAAACAGGGGCTAAATCTCTAAATGTCATCGCTTTCATACTTGTATGTTGCCTTTTACGTACTCCAGTATAAAGGTGTTCTTGTTTCTTTATTCTCATGTGGTTGTCCTAATTTGTGTGAATGAAGATAAATGATCATGGTTCTACATGAGCATCATTGTTCTTTTCATATGGTAAAAAAATTTGCTGTTTAATTTACTACAGGTCTGCGTCTCAACGACAAATAGGAACTTCCCGGGTCGTATGGGCCATAAAGAAGGACAGATTTATCTAGCTTCTCCATATACAGCTGCAGCATCAGCATTGACAGGCTTTGTGACTGACCCAAGAGAGTTTTTGCAGTAAGGTCTTCAATGCATGTATGATTATGCATATCGTATTTGCAATAATGACTTGTCGAGCTGAACCTCCTCGGATTATGATCTTAGCTGAAACATTAACTTGTCATGATCTGTTAAATTTGTTACCACTGCTATGTGAGTTTGCTCAACTGATATTCGAGTGATCTGGACAGAAACAAATATAAGTCCTCTAGTACTATCTTGTAATGTGTAATACTATATTGGACAATGCTAGATGAACACTCAATTTGAACAACCTGGGGAACTCTCCTCTCGCATGCTCTCCTCTCACATGGGGGGTGGGACCCAACCCCCATGTGAGAGGAGAGTTTCCCAAGTTGTTCAAATCAGTGTTCTAAAAAGCGTGAAGAGCGACGAAGCGTGGAGTTCGAGAGTCGAGCTTTTAAAGCTTAAGCGGGAGTATGCGTTAAAAAACGTTAAAAAGCGTTTCTCAATTATTACATGTTAGATTTAAACTTTACACATACTTTAACCTGTAAAAATAAAAAAAATTTAAAAAAAAGCATCAGAACGCTTTATGCGCGCTTACTCGCGCTTAAGTGCGCTTTACACGCGCTTTTTAGATAAAAACTGTATGCACGTTTTTTTCGTGCTTTTCACAAAATCGTCGCGGAGATGTGCGCGTCGCGCCTAGAGCGGAGGTAGGGGCGCATTTTAGCTCGTTTTAGAACACTGGTTCAAATTGAGTTGTTACTTTAGCATTTTCCAACTATATTAGAATGTCAATCGGACTAGTTTTGATGCTAGATTACGATTTACGAGCATTCATCACGTTGTCAAAATAGGTTTTCTTGTCCCGTACTGTGATCTTAGGGCAAATTATTTGAAATTTAGTCTCGTCTTTCAAAAATAATGTTTTGCGCAAGTGTAGTTTTGTTCGTCCTAGCAATTAGTAGATGAAAGACAAACGTCTTTAAGCACATAAATATTAAACTAGGATTGTTCTAAGATTTTTAAGATAAGAAAATTACATCTCTATTTTGAGAGTTTTGATTTGTTGGTCTAGAAATGACAAACGAGCTGAACAACTCATCAATGAGCGGCTTGGCTCGTCAAAAAGCAGATTAATGAATTGAAAAATTAGTCAAGCATAAGCTCGGCTAGCCCATACACGAGCGGCTCATGGCATCGAGTCGGTTCTTGTCTCGTTGCCACGAGTGGCTCGCCGGCTCATGAAATTAGTTACAAAAACGGTCACATTCTTTTTATTTTTTATATTTTTTTGAAAATGCCATAGTTTTGGTCTTTTATTATTATTATTTTGGATTGTGACTTTTGCAAAACGGTCACAAAACGTGTTTTTTTTTCCACCTATAAATACAATATTTTTCATTCTAATTCACAAAAACTCTATACAATTATCTACTCTCTTATATTATAATCAAATCTCAAATATCAATTTACACATTTCAATTCAATTACTATATAATACATTTATACGCATTTCAGATTTTTAGATTTACGTTATACTTCTATACATTTCAATTTTCATACTACAAGTACAAGTCTACACTTCTACGCTCGCATTATTCTTTTTCAACATATAAAAGACATCGATTTGCTGAGGAATTGCTCCAAGGGGAAATTGGATGATCAACCCTACAATCTCACTTTAACAAAGAATTTGTCGGTCTCAACAATATTCTCATCCTAGAAAATATCGATGAAGCTGGTAGTCATTCAATTGATTTGGATGACATTGAAGAAGAAATCTTCGAAGGTGTGCTAGTCGATATTCTCAATGCAAGAGGGAATCGAAAAGATAAGAAAGCTATTAAGTGTTGGGAACATTTTAAAATGATCTCAATTAACCGTACAAATGATGGAAATGAAAAACTTAAAGCAATGTGCATTGTGCACAATAGTTGACATGACGAAAGAGTATAGGTGCTACCCAACTGAATCTTTACTGTCGCAAATGTTGACCAAACATGGTCACATTGAAGCAAATCAATCTCAACTTCAATTTGGTACGTTCGCTTGTTTTAAATATATACTTACAACATGGATGTATTCTAAAGAAGAAACTCGCTTGGGAATGGTTAAATTCGTTTCTAGGGCGGAGTTATCATTAAGCATAGTGGACAACTAACACTTCACCAAGGTACATTTAAATTACTAGAAATACTATTCGTTCTGGCACTACAGATTATTTTATTCAAATTAAGAAGTCAATATCTGACTTAAATAAATATGTCGGTGTTTTTTATTTACTTCTGATCTTTGGGAAAGAATTAAATAAAAAGTTATAAAACTGCAACTTTACACCACATTGATTCACTTTGGGTTATTCATAAAAGAAATATTGCTTTTAAAATTAAAGAATTTCCTCCTAATGTCATCACCATACTTAATTCTATATCACAAATTGTTAGAGAATATAATTATGAAAGTAAAATTCGTTCATTTATGCTCGATAGTGTTAGTGTAAATAAACTCATTATAGATAAATTATGTAGAGTTCTTAATCCTTAATTTGAATTTTTTCTTTCATGTTAGATGTGTATGTCATATTTTTAATTATTCAAGATGAGATGGAACTTATTAAACATCAAATTGATAGAACTAGATATGCATTAGTGTATATAACTATTTCACCTAGTAGAAAACAATACTTTAAAGAATCTTAAGAAAGAGGGAATTCAAATTACTTATAGTAAAGATACTAAAAATTTTATCACCGACGTAGGGCTTATGTGAAACTTGACATATTTATTACTTAAATCATTTGAAGGTTATGAACGCATAATAACTGAGTTCTATACTAGTAGAACTATTAGAATTGAAAACGAGTTTGTATTAATAGAAGAGGATTGAGAAATTGTTTTTAAAGTCAGAAAATTTTAACAATTTTTTTATGATTCAACCAACATGTTACTTGGGGTGTACTATCCAACTAGTTCAAAAGTTCTTGAACGTCTTTTTATTATTGCAAGAAATTTTCATAAGTATTGAAATGATTCATTTTTTTACTGATATGTTAATTGCAATGGAACTAAAATTTCAAAAATATTGAGAAGATTTACCTATATTATTTCCTTTAGTGTACGTAACGGACTGACGCTATAATTTAAAAGGTATCAAACATATTATTTCAAAAATCAGTAATGCATTTATTTTGGACTCTCTATCACTTACAATAATAAAGAAAGCACATTAGTGACCAATACAATTAGGTGCTAATGTTAGTCGTACACTCTCAGCACCATCATGTTCTACTTCACTTAAAGAGACAAAGTAGAACTATTAGATCTAAGGGCAAATATATTACCACCAAAAATTTATTTACAACACCACATTATTATTACACCACAATTAAAATATACTTTTAATAAATAAACCACAACTCATATACAAATATGCCCCTTATTTATGAAACAACAAAATGATAAAAGATATGTACTCCACACAACTCCCAAATTATTCTACTCAGCCCTCCTACCACCATTGTTTATCCACCTAAATTACTCCATCACTACCAAATTATTCCCTACCACCATCGTTTATGTTATAAAAAATTAAAAATAGATTCTTGGGGTTAAACCCGACTTCTGAGAGGCTGCATCACCTAAACTCAACTTTTGTAATTGGTGCATGAAAGCCTCAATTTCCGTTGCACCAATTTTATAAGGGTTGTGGGCCAAGCTAGGAAAAGAACCATTCGTCACTTCTTCCTTGTACTCCACAAGAGCCTTTTCGACATGAGCATACTGTTTATAACAATGGTCAGTATTTGAAGAGCCGATGTTCTGCAGCAGCCACAAGTGCAGGAACGCATTCCAAAACAACAGAAAAACAACAATGAAACAGATTTACAGAGGAAAAGGAATGATGAAGAAGACAATTGGGAATTGGAAGAGATTGTGGTGTATATTAAAAAAATTAATGAGAGAAAAATAAAAAGATTATTTATATAATTTTATTATCTTTATCTTTATTAATAAAATAATGTTTAAAATTGTGATGTAGAAAATAAATTTTGTGGTGGTAATATAGCCATCCTAGATCTAAAGGAAGAAATTAGGGATACACGTTGAATTTCTTCTTACGGTATGTTTATTTTTCAAGACATGTCTAAATCTGGATTTACAATACTTAAAGAATTGAAAAATTATTTTAAAAAAGAATTACTTAGAAACGTAAAACATGTTGATTCTTTGCAATTTGATTTACTTAAATTTTCACGAACAAACAAATGAAGATATCCAATTATTTTAGTCGTACATAAAATTCAATTGTTTGTTCGTTTATTCATCAAAATTCAATTTTATGTATTCAATATTTATTACTTATTATTTAAGTATAATTTAAAAGTTAATATTAATTAAAAGTAATAGTCACATACTAATAAAGTGAATTATTAAATACTAAAACAATAAAAATGATATAAAAGAAATAAATTTTTTTTTTAATACAAAGGAACGGCAAAATCAAGAATAATGTATTATACAAATTTGGTGTAAATGAAAAGTGTAAAACCAAATTTGGTGTAACACTATTCACTATACCAAATTTTACACCATATTTGGTTTCTCATTGAAGATGTCCTAATAAGACTAAAAAAAGTAATGGGAGAATGATCTCCTCCTCATGGTGAGTAAATATTCTTGTCCACCTCTTTATGTGGTAGTAGATCATTAATCGAGACCCACCCATTCAAACCTTGTTATGGGGTGTAGGAGCTCCATATCTTGCCAAGTGTACGATGGGAATGATAAGTTTTGCTCACCATGGACATGAGATTGTGTTTGATATATAATGTGCCACAATTTCAGTTAGTTTATTTGTATTTTCTAAATTTAAAAACTTAATAAATGAGTTTTATCGATGTAAATTGTCGTTCTTGGCATCTTGTTGTTTCATTGATCACAAGGGGAGCTAGGTAGCCCACAATTTTAATTTTGTGAGGAGAAATGACAAAAAAATCTGACTCGTCCTAAACCCGATGGAGATCGTCCTAAATGGGGCAAAAAACTCGTCCCGTTGACCATCGAGCCCAGTTTGGGACAGGGTGAAAATTCGAGCGGGTCCTAGGGCGAAACGAGTTTTGGCCATCTTGCGCCGAATCCATCCTAAATAATTATTTGTATAAAAAATTATAGAATTTTTTTTTTAAACAGGGCGAAAGTACCTTCCTTGAAATTCACGGGGTCGCGGGACGAATTTAAGTTTTATTAGTTTCTGTGGGGGCCGTGCACGATTCAAAGGTAATTGCCCAGTTGTTATTCCTATGTGTGAGTAGAGATATCAATGAGTCAAGTGAGTGCCCAACGTGTCACAGGGCAGGACATGATGACCCTCCTATCCCATTTATTGACCCAGTTATATTTTATTTATTTATATTATTTTTTAATAGGGAAAAATGGAAATTTTTTAAAAAATAATAATAATAAGATTTTTTTCATGTTCCGCTGGGTGGGAGCGGGGTGGAGGACCCACCCCACAGATCTTGGATCGGTCCGGTTATTTTTCCATACCTATATGTGAGTCGTGTTGGGAATTTCGACACGTCAATTCTCACTTTCTTTTTCCCACAGGATCTTTCGATGTTCAAAATAAAATAAGCAAACAAGAAAATAAATACGAACACAGAAATTTACGTGGTTCGGCAACTTGCCTACGTCCACGGACCCTCGCCAAAGCTTTTCACTATATATTAAATTGTTACAAATATATAGACTTTCACTCACCAACCCAATCCCACAGACCACAGAGAAAATACAACAAACGAGCTTTACCGCATATAATTTCTACCCTTTGATTTACACTATAAAGAGTTACAAGAAACTTCACAATATGCTAGGCTCACAATTTTCTCTCTTTGATCACAGTGTGGCCATCAAGAATTTTTCTCAAGGCACCCGGCACTGCCTCTTGCAGCACATTCAACAAAGCAATATGTACTCCCTTTTTATAATACTCCAACCACGTGGTTTCAACAATTCACGAATAGAGTAATCATATCAACTTTCATAATTAGTCAAAAGTAGCCCATTTTCTTTTTACTTTTAATCATGAAAGAACATGTCTCTTTCCTTTCACTAAGAGACCAATTCTGATTACTCCTCTGTACCACCGAAAGAGCAAAACAAAAGTAGTTGCCATAATCATGCCTTTGTTGAATTTTGGGTCAAATACCCAACAATCTCCACCTTCACACAAAATTCCTCCAAGCTAAAAAAAAATCGGTAACAGGCAAGCATTTTTCCACTTTGACGGTCTCATACTCCACCATATGAGTATAATCACTCAGAATTATCAACGAATTCCGAGAATTTCATCGGCACATGTCGAAACAAACCTTGCTGAAAAATTATGGTGCAACTCCCATGTTTGACTTTCCTTGGGAGCTCATCAGCCATCGACATCAATTCATCACACACCTTGCATTAACGCCAAACCAATGCCCGTGTGCAAACACATGTACCCACCAGTAAGAACACATCCTCTATCATGGCAACTGGTTTCATGCCATAAGGAAGTCCCATCTTACAAAAGTACATCACCTCCACCCTCCACCAGGAGAGTCGCATTGTCCTTCGAGCAGTTTGCCGAGTCCGCTCCACCTTTTGGACAATTCCTTCTTATTCTACTTGACCGGATTCCAGGGCTGGAATTTCCTTCCAAAAACTTTGCGAAAAAAAAAAATTTCTCCACATCGTACTTGACATATTTTCTTTTGCTTCAAATTATTTGAACCACCTGTAGCTCTGATACCACTTGTTGGTAATTTCAACACATCGATTCCCACTTTCTTTTTCCCACAGGATCTTTCGATGTAAGCAAACAAGAAAATAAATACGAACACAGAAATTTACGTGGTTCGTCAACTTTCCTACGTCCACGGACCCTCGCCAAAGCTTTTCACTATATATTAAATTGTTACAAATATATAGACTTTCACTCACCAACCCAATCCCACAGACCACAGAGAAAATACAACAAACGAGCTTTACCGCATATAATTTCTACCCTTTGATTTACACTATAAAGAGTTACAAGAAACTTCACAATATGTTAGGCTCACAATTTTCTCTCTTTGATCACAGTGTGGCCATCAAAAATTTTTATCAAGGCACCCGGCACTGCCTCTTGCAGCATATTCAACAAAGCAATATGCACTCCCTTTTTATAATACTCCAACCACGTGGTTTCAACAATTCATGAATAGAGTAATCATATCAACTTTCACAATTAGTCAAAAGTAGCCCATTTTCTTTTTACCTTTAATCATGAAAGAACATGTTTCTTTCCTTTCACCAAGAGACCAATTCTGATTACTCCTCTGTACCACCGAAAGAGCAAAACAAAAGTAGTTGCCATAATCATGCCTTTGTTGAATTTTGGGTCAAATACCCAACAAGTCGTAGTTTGACAGATTACATTTTAAATCAACCCCCCCCCCCCCTCTCTTTCTGCCTTTTATTTGTTGGACATGCATTAATTAAACATCTTGGCCTTTAGGAAAAGGGTGATGATATAAAAAGATTGTATGTAACACATGAAAAATGATACAATCACCTCGGGTCTTACCCCCGAGGTGACCCCCTCCTCACATGGAGGGGGTGGAGCCCACCTCCACCCCCTCCATGTGAGGAGGGGGTCACCTCGAGGGTAAGACCCGAGGTGATTGTATCATCACTCGTAACACGTTAGGAAAAGGGATTATATATCAACTTTCCAGCTGTTGCAATGGGGAAATGATGCAATGATGAATAACTCTTTGAAGCCAGCATAAATAAATAACATAATAAAGGAAAAGACAGGTAAAAATAAAATCAGGCCATGTCTTTCATTTTCTCATCCCATATTTAAAGGAAAATATCGTAAATCAATCAGACATTTCGATCTCATCGTTCCCATAGAAATAAACGATTTTTCAAGAAAGAGGCAGGAAAGATGTTGTAAAAATGTTGCAAAAACTGGAATCAAAATTGGAGTGGAAGAAATGATTGTGAAACATATTAATGTTGAACGAAAATACAGCATGATATTGCTATACAGTTGTAATATTAATCAAATAAAAGGTGATCATTATGTAAATGTGGACTATGACCATCCAGTCAAAATAAATATCATTGCATAATCTTAAGTAGCAGTTTTGAGCAATATGGCCTATTTGGGACAAAATAATTGGTATTAGGTATTCTTATATATGTATTATTATCTAGAACTAATTTATGATGATTGTATATACAGTGACGATATAAATTATATGTTTATGAAATATGTTCGTATTTGTATTTGATTTTTGGATTGTAAAGTTTATTATTGTTGACCGTCGACAATATATTTGTAGCTGAAAAAGATGTAGCAACATTTGAAAAAAAAAAAATTACATGTTTTGTCTAAAAACTTATATATATATATATATTAAAGTAATCAATTTTGTGATATCCGTTGATAAAATATTTAAAAAAAAAAATGTGAAGAAAACAAAAGTTAAGAAAAAATCAGAATTCGTTATACCAAACCCCAATAATTGAAAAAATTAAGAAAATAAATTAAAACCATGGTTCTCCATGTACATAAAATAAAAAATAAAGCAACGTAAATACAATATAGAAAAAAAAAATCAATCATGACATAAGTGGAGAAAAATATCTTTAGAACCGTACGTTTGGTAAACTTGTTTATAAACAACATATTTTCTCAAACCTCTTTTACAAAACAGAGGCTAAGTTAACTTAAAAAAATAAAAAACCAATCAAATGATTATTACCCATATTTGTGCATTAAAAAAGGAAAGAGTTTTTCACTTTTCTTTCAGATTTCAGAATTGAAAATAAATGAAATTTTTAGGTTCGAAAGATTATGTAAAAGTGTTAAACCGTGTTTTGCCAACTTTACCTGACGGGAAGTTAGTTTGTGAATCGCATGTAACGAAAATTTAATACTAAAATTAATAGAATTATGTCAAAATGATGACATTCAAATTGAACTTAAAATTGGGAACTACCATTTTAAAGTTAAGAGGTGGATTTTTAAAACTACAAAAAGTTGAGGGATTAATTGTACGTGGGAGGATTTGAATCATTGCCAAATAAAAACAAGGTATTCATCTACTTACTTTAGAGAAACACGTATTTTTGAAACAATTATAAAAATACGGTACATCATTTCTCTTTCCTCCCTCAACTCTCTCTCCCCCCTTCCATCAATCTTTCTTCAATTTCTTCCAAAATCACCCTTAATTTAAGCCAAAATCTAAATCAAAATTGAACTACATCAATTTTTAATGTTCTCATTTGTTCTCTAGGTAAGAATGTACATCAATTTTGTTTTCAATTTGGTTTACGGATTATTTTTTTAGCTATTTGAGATAAATTGTTGGGGAATCCAACTTTTAGTACCTTGGAGATTTTGTTTTTACATTTTATTGGATATTTCAGTTTGTATTATTATTATTATTATTATTATTATTATTATTATTATTATTTATTTTTGAAATAATATTCTCAATTATGTTCTTTTCTAATATTTGAATTTCTTTTCCCCTTGTTCCTGTGCAAAATATTTTTTTTATAAAAGAAGAAAAAAAGTTAAATGTATTGAGTTAGAGCATCTCCAATGCACTCCGTGATCAATTGGGAAAAAAGACTTGACATGTCAGCAAATTGACGAAATAGCTTAAAAATGTCTTTCTAATGCACATTGTCAATTACAATGTTAAGCTGTCGTGGTTGAAAAAAAAATTTGACAATATCAAGTGATTCGTCTACATATTGATGCTCTATCTGACTAAATTAGTCAGTATTAATTTATTTTATAATTATTTTAACTATATTAAGAAGGGACGTGGGCGTCATGTCATAAAGATTTTCGTTAAAAATTATCTCTGATCAAGCACTTTTTGATTACTTCCATTCAAAATTTTCATGATTATATAAAATATAAGATTAATAATTTAAAAAAATATATATGCATTTTAATAAATTTGATTTATCAATAAAAAATTATCGCTAAATAAAGTTATATAAAATATTAATTATTGAAATATCTTAACAAATAACAATAAAAAATAATAATTTAAGATTAATAAATAATTTTTTGTCTGTAATAATTAAAAAAAAATCTCATAATAAATTTAACTATCAAAATAAAATATAAAACTGAGATATAGTCCAAGAAAATTATATTTATAGTTTATAATAACTAATAGTTTAATATTATTAATCATTTTGTAAATAAGTTATTATTTTAAATTAAAAAAAAGCCACGTAATCAACAATATTTAAATGTAGATGGAATCATTGGCGATGAAATTTAAGACTTTTCCGTCAATTTATTTACGTTATCTAGAAGTCCGTCAATTTCATTGTCACGTCAGTTTCAATTGATATAGTGCATTGAAAATGCTCTTATTGGATTTATTCCTGTCCAATTCATTCTAAATTCTAGTTTCCCAACAAGTTAGAATACATTTTCCCCTTTATATTCTCAATAGGAATAACCAGAAATGTGTGGAGGTGCTATAATATTGGATTTATTGTTGTCAAGTTGATCATTGCGCAACTTGATTGGTGACTTGCTGTAGGGGTAATGGCATTGCTACTTATCTAATTCTACGGCAAGAGGAAGATTTCGTGGAGTTACTACTCAAAACCACTGAGATCTGAGTTGGTTGTTGATATTAATGACGATTTTGAGACTGATTTTCAGGACTTCGAGCATTATTCCATTGATGAAGTAGAGTTCAATGTGAAATCATTTGCTTTCTCTGCTTCCAGAAACCTTTTTCCAACATTACATTAAGTGTAATATTAATATCATATGTGTTATGAAGATTACGATACTTGTAATGAATATTACATTAAGAGAAATATTCATATCAAACATTACAATACGTGTAATGAAGATCACGATACTTGTAATGAAGATTACATTTCATTTAATCAAACGTACTCCCTTCATAATTAGTGTCACACCAAATAGCATGTATATCTTACAATATGAGCAATGAAATTTTAACGAAGATTAAGTATATATTATAATGATTTATACGAATAAGAATATATGCCACTTACAAGTTTCGAGACATGAATTTGCCATGTAATAATTCATTGTCAACCATTACAATTTGTGTAATGCAATCTCATTCCATAAGGGATGGTGATTTATGCCAATTGAAGTCACACGATGTGTAATGTGCTCGTTACTAATGAGATAAATGTTATTACCACATCCGTAATGTTTAGTAATCACTACAAATTTATGAATTAAGCTATTGTTATGAGAACTTTAATATTACGACATTATTATCATGTTTAGACAATAAAATATCACAATATTATGGACATTGAAATATTACGGCATTACTAAACATGTTTGAGGTTATAACATACAAACGATATTAGAGCCACTCTAATATCATGTTTGATGTAGAATATGACTTCTCAAATTATTAAACTAATTTAATAATTCTAATTACCATAATTATTAAACTAATTGAAGGCTGTTGTTTTTTAGGTAATTTCTTGGAACTGTAACCGTCGTAATTATATTAAACTAATGAAAAAATATAAGGTTACCCAAACTAATAAATTTATTAATAATCTCTTTCTCTGTCTAATAACCGTATTTACCCCTCGCCCCGCGCTACGATATCCTCTTCAATTAATTAATTTTTTAGATGAAGATGTTTAACGATTTAATCGAATGAACACATTTCTATAAGCAAAACAGTGACTGCATAGGAGATTTGAACCAATAGCATCTTATCAACCACGTAAATTAGAGAGAAAAATGCAACTAAACATCTTATTGAGATTTATTTTAAAATTTATTTTATTTACTATCTAATTTCTGTTCAATAAAATATATCAAAGTCAGTGATCGACTCGTCCATACTAGAAATAATCATTGAAATAGTTTGATAACGTGAATTTTTAAATCGTATTCTCTGGTAAAAGACAATCGACTCAATCATGTGAAGTTATGCATAGAATTTATAAATATTTTCTTTTTTATAAAGAAAATTCAATTCGATTCTTGAATAATTGACGTCGTTTATGTTCAAACTATAATTTATGTGATCCTAGGGAGGAGATCAAAAGAGAAACCAAGATACGGGCGATGCCACGACAATCTGCATGGGAAAACGAGCAAGTTTCGTGTTCGGCCCAAACCAAGAATCAAACGGATCAAATTGGTTCAAAAGGACGAAAAAATGTGCAGCCGAGGCTATCACGCGATCGCATGGTGAAGAGGAGTGCATGATCTTGCGATGATACAAAAATTTCACCCGAAAGTTTCAGGCGAGTCCACACGATCGCAATCGATTTGCCTGCGCGATCGCACGGTTGACAGCAAAGTAGATTTTCGCACTACTAAATTTGAGAGTATTAGGGACATTGAGAAGCAACCCAGTTACTCTTATTAGAGGCGGAAAACAAAGCTAAAATGCCCCGAAGAGAAGGAGAGGCCGATTAGTAAATGTCTCTATAAATGGTGTCCCTAATAATTAATAGGGGAGAATTGGACACTAAAAGCGCCTCTAATAATATGTATGGCACGTAGGATTATTATTCTTATAATTCTATTAGGGGCACTTAAGTAAACGCCTCAATTAAATTTAAAACAATAGGGACGCTTATAAATGCCCATATCATTAATTAAATCATAAATTAATATTAATTGTAAAGAAACATCTATGTGCCCCTAACACATTAAATTTAATTAAATAAATAATAAATTCAAGACATAATTTATTGTAAATTTAAATATTGAACATTCAATAAAATTAAATATTTTCAATGCAATAAAAATTGATGAAGAGTACATAACAATTTTAAAATCAAATATAGAAATTTTAATCAATATAATGAATTGTTAGCAATTACAATATTTAGCCCTAGGCAACACTTTTTTGCACCGAGGTTAAAAACTTGTTTAAGAAGTACAAAACAGCTCCAAAAGTCTCAAAAAACAAATACTAGTTCATTTTGTCTTCCCAAATTAGCTACACAGTCCCAAAATTTCCTACACGGGATATAATAGTAATGTTCAATCAAACTGCAACGCCTTGTGAGGGATTGCAACAGCAAGTATTTTATGCTTGGGCTTCTTCACGACAATTGCTTGTGTGGTAAGAACTATTTCGGCTTCTAGTAACCTAACGGGTTGATTACTCCAGCTTCTACCAGGTTCTCGTACTTGCTTGTCATCGCGTTGTAACCTACCTCCCGCTCACTAGCCTTCACTTTCTTCACGACCAATTTGCCTTCATTCCCAACATTTTGGGCAATCAGAGATGCTGGTGCCACTATTACCTAAAACCACATCATAATATCGAAGTCACTTTGAGCTATTTCACAAACATAATAATAAATTATAAACAGACAATATCAATTTTCAGAACAGTAGCAAACAAAAATAGAACACCATACATAAGAATGGGAGGGAGACAAAAGGAAGCATGACGCCATGATCATAATTATTATTTCAATAGGTTTGCTCCAAAACTAAGCTAATAAATAAGAATGATGGCACAAATATAAGTAACACTGCCACTGCCACTGTCACATACATCAAACCCATATACTAGATGGTCAATCATTTGTATTTTCTATGAGCATCATGATATGGACTAATATAGATTATGTAAAACAACTAATGTTTATAGGTACATACCGAAGATTAGTGTTCGCTCCGCATGTGCACGAGTCGCACAAGTAATAAATTTGATGTGAGTCCAAGTATCGATCCCAAAGAAATTATTTTAAATTGTATTTTAGATTACGAATCCTTAACCGGAACCATGAAAATTGATTGAATTTGGGAATTTTGATTTTGAAAAACTAAAATAAAGATTAAATTAAAGAAACAATAAAATTTGAATTTAAAACTTATAAAAAAAATACGTTAGAATTATAAATCCATTTTAACCAAATCATCCATGTGTTTGACCAAATCATTTAAATACAATTCACAGGGTTTTTAATATCCATGTTCCAAATGTTATTTAAGTCCTCTTTTGAGCGATGCATAAAAATCTATCTCTAAATGCAAATTGACTATATTTCTATGACAATTAAGCAATTAGAAAAGCATTAAAGATCAATGAACACTATATAGGATAACACAAAGTATAGGGGTATATTTTTATCTCCTATCAGACTTTGTGGCAATTAAATAGCTTCTAATGAAGTCCTACTCTTTCGAACATAGAAAATCATAAAGACAATCATACAAAAGCTGGCCAAACAATTGCATAATAATAAAAGAACTTATTTAATTGCATCAAACCCATAAACTGCGTATATTAAATAATAGGTCAAAACATAGAATCAATGATTAAAACTTCATCACAATCCTAACACAAGAATTCTAGCCTAAAAACATGATAAAAGATAAATCACAAGAGAAATGAATAGAAGTCATCCCGTTCATCTTCTTGATCCTTATTCTTCAATCTTGAATTTGGCCTTCAATGGATCCCCCCAACAATTCGACAGCGTTTTGGCATGAAATTTCACAATTGGGAACCCCTAATTTTATGCCCCAAGTCTGGTATATATAGATGTTGATGAGAATTAGGATACTTGGGAAGAAAGAATGATGATTTCCTCGCAAAAAGCCCAGCTGCGGCCCAAAAGTTCTGTCGTGCGACAGCACGGTTCAAAATGTTGCGGCCGCACGACTCTGCAGGTTATCTTCAGTCGCCGATTTTCTTAGCAATGTGACCGTACCATTATAACACCGTGCGACCGCACGGTTCTATTCTAAACTGCAATTTTCTTCTTTTAAATGTTACAAGTTGGTCCCTATCTTTAAATTGCACAGCAAGTCCTCCAACTTTCGATTATTGCAATTTATCCCCTTAACTTCTGATTTTTTCCAATTCTGATTTCTTCTTCCAATTTTCCCTTTGATTAACTGCATCAACGCTTGATTTGCTTACTTTGACACTTTTAACATCCAATTGTTCGATTTTGGCTTCAATTCCTTTATTTTCCCGACTTTGAGTTATTTCTGAAGTATAAACAAATACAAACAAAATAAATAGCAAATATTCTTGAACAAACAATAAAAATCCTACGTTTAGGATAGAAATAAATGTATAAAATACACTTATCAATTAGCATTGCCTCTGATAACAAGACTTGAAGGAAAACTTGAAGTTATTTCCTCACCTGAAAGCCAGTTTCGCCAAGGCAAAATCCTTGAATTGAATAAAAAAATTTCAAACACGATGTCTTTAACTAATTAAAATATAATAATTTCCCCATTTTAACATACTTGTTTGCCTTCTTCATCACAATATTCAATGTTATTTCTTTAAAGGCGAAGCTTCTAATTCCTTCTATTTTTATTGAAAGCTTTGAGGCTGCGGTGTGAAATAACCACTTTACTCTCCCCAAAATTATATAAAAAGAAATTAAAGTTATATCAATTTGGAACACTTGACAGTATACGATAGTTATATGACTTTCTGTCAGTGAACTTGATAGAATTACTGCTTTAATTACAGCAGACACAACTGCCCCAAGTATGATAGATATTAAGATGCCCCTGCTCATATATGTGCCTTCAGTATTAGAATTCACTGCGTAAACATTAAGATATGTAAGGAATGCAATTATGATTTATTTACATTCTGGTATTCCGTTATTATACAAAGGCTCAATGTATGATAGAGGTAAATGTCAACACCACTACCACTAAGATTTTTCCTTGGGACCTATCATCTACTAGACATGTCAACCTTACCACCAATCTCATAGCTTCATGACGGATTAAAGGCACTCAACAAGGGATTGAGCACATGTAAGCAAAAATAGATAGAAAGGGGCAAAGTTGGAAGTGGATTCATCAAGTCTAGTTAACACTATATTGATTAGGCAACCTGACCTATGGAAAGCAGTGTGCTAACATGGCTACAAATTGGTGTGCAAATAGAAGGCTAGATTAAGAGTAAGTCAGTTGTGGAAATAACTAGTATAGAGGCATAATCACTCATTCGTTGACATAAAAAAAATTGCATACTCAAGTACAATTAAATAAAAAAATGACAGGCCTCATGGTTATGGATAGATGAATACAGATTAAATTAAAAATTATACAACAAAAACAAATTGGGGAGTACCTGTGGATGTAAGCAATTAGGACTTTGTACACCTAGCGGGGAGTCAAATTTATCATCTTTTTTTCCCCTCTTCATGCATTGGTTCCATCCATACACAAACACGTATTAATGTTGTTCGTCTGACCAAACCAACCAGAAGAGGAAGCTACCATAACTCTAATTTGAACTCTTTTGCTTCGCAAGTCCCAGATCTTGCCGAATTTGAAATGTGTGGCACTGAGCGGCGTATGGAGAAAGAGAAAGGAACTGAACAGCTGGTCGTGATAAGGAAGTGTAGGAGAATAATAAGAAGTAAAAAAATATTTCCGAGATTCAATATTTTGCTGCATTGACGACAAGAAGTAAACTATTATTATCATAGAATAGTAATTACAGAAACAAATTATAGTAAAACACCTCCATTCATAAAACAAAAAGGACGTTTTGAGAATTTAATATAAGCAAAACGACATAAAACTAATCCTAGAGGGGAAAGGGATATTGGAGAAGAAGGGAAAGGGAAATAGGAATTCACCAAATTAACACTCCTGCCGAAACTTGAGATTGATTCTCATCCACTTCAATTGAGTTGCTGGGAGGAACTACCAAGGAATTTTCCTTGAGATACTCGGCGGCAATGTAGAGAGGGAAGGGGGATTATTAACGTGTTTAATTTTTTAGGATTTGAAGTTAAAAAAGTAAAATATTTTTTCTAGAGGCCTTTTTCTTTAAAATAAAAATAGAAATTCGTGTTTTTAGAGGCCATTTATCGTGTCCCTAATTATCATAAGTGCCACATAAACAAATTTTTGGAGCAAAATTTTCCTTTTATGTGAGAAAATTTTCGTGAAAATAATAGGGACATTTTCATCCGCCTGAATTAATGTTAATAGAGGCCAAACATATTTCCACGTCTAATTAATTATAAGGGGCCTTTTTATCCACCCCAGTTAATGTTAATAGATGCCAAACATCTCCCCCCCAATTATTTATGAATAGGGGTGTATAACTTATTTTGCCCTTAATTTGGCGCCCCTAATGCTCTCAATTTTAGTAGTCGATTTTTAATTTAAATTATGTTTTATTAATTATTAATTCTATTTTTGAACTCTAATGCGGGTTAGTGCTGGGTAATTTTTTTTCCATTATATTATGCATATTTTCATTATGGTAAATACAACTTTGATTATTGAGAATGAATTGAGTTTTTACTCTCTAGAAATGATAATTCATTTTCTTGTTCTTCAAGAACAAATTGAACTTATCAAAGACTCATTCTTTGTGGCATTCATCCAATCAAAAACTTATCGAGGAAGTTGACATCCCTTGTAGCGTTTCGGTAACCTTGATTCTTCATTCCGCATCGTCGATTCTTTGCGTCATGATTGTTGGGTCAATGTCCTATCGCCAGTTCTATCTTTTCCAATTGTCTTATTTCTTGTTTCTTGTGTATTTGCTGAATTTAGATATTTCCTATATTTTGTGTTTGTCTTTTTCCACGTTCTTCGTCGCGTTTCCCGGGTGGATCGCATCAGGTGATATTAGAGCTTGGATCTAAATTCAGTTATTGATTTTTCTTGTTTTTCTTGTTCTCATGTCAGTCAATTTCTCCTTAGTTTTGATCCATAAAAATCATTTCAAAAATTTCAAAAGTGTTTTTCGTGATCGTTTCTCATCCAAATTCAATTCCCTTTTTTTGTGCCATACTCATAGTCAAATTTTCTAGTAGTTAAATAAAAATATCTTACAAAGAGGAACTGCATCATCATCTTCTGTGAGTGACAAAAAATATCATCATCTTCTGTGAGTGACAAAAAATAATTCAGGGTGTAAATAGGAAATTGAGCAGGATAATGATGAAATTGCAGCGATGAGGTTACAATTTGAGAGGTTGATGGCTCAGATAGAGAAATGGGATGCAGAGCATGATGAACGACACCGGGAACAATCTCATAGTGGATCTAGGGTCCGAAGCGGTCATCAACATGAGGTTAGTATGGATGACGAGGGCTAGGGTAGTGAGAGTGGTAGTATATCTTCAGTGGCTAGTGTAAGAAGGAGAAGAGATAGAGGAGATAGGTATGAAAGAGGAAATAATAGGAGACATCGGAATGATCGAGATGAAGTAAATGGTAATCTAGGTAATATAAAAATGTCTATTCCAGATTTTCATGGGAGGAGTGATCCGGAGGCTTACCTAGATTGGGAGAAGAAAGTAGAGTTGATGTTTGATTGCCACAATTATTCAGAGAAAAAGAAGGAGAGGTTAGCGGTAGTGGAGTTTAATGATTATGCAATAAATTGGTAGGATCAACGGGTGATGATTTTGCGTGATAATGGTGAAATTAATTCGAAGGATGAGTTCAAGGGGATGCCTAAGTTAGTGGATGTTTGGAGCTAGTAGTAGTGATGACGAGGGGTTGACTTATGCTGTGAAAGGTTCGCTTGTTAATTGGTGTGTTCTTAGTTCTAGAGTTATGGCGAATAAAATTGATGAGCAAATGGACAATCTATTTCACACTAGATGCTTAGTGGGTGGAAAGGTTTGTGGCTTGGTGATTGATGGGGGAGTTGTACTAATGTGGTTAGTACAATGTTGGTCGAAAAATTGGGATTGCCTAAATTGAAACATCCCAGCCCTTATAAATTGCAATGGTTGACCGAGTCGGGAGAAATTAAGGTGAACAAGCAGATTATGGTCAATTTTACCATTGGGGGTTACAAGGATAAGGTGGTTTGTGATGTGGTTCCTATGCATGTTGAACATATTTTATTGGGAAGGCCTTGACAACATGATAGCTAGGAGGGTGGAGCATGATGGGTTTAAAAACCAATATTCTTTTGTGAAGGGTGGAAGAAGGATTACTCTTGCTCCTTTATCTCCTAAAGATATTCAAGAGGATCAAATAAAATAAAAAGTGAGTTTGAGGAAAAAAAATAAGAGGGTTGAGGTCACGACCTCAGAAAAGGAGAGATAAAATGAGTTGAAAATAAAAGGGTTGAGACCACGACCTCAGAAAAATGAAAGCTTGAGTGCAAAAGAAAAAGAAAAAGAAAAAGAAAAAGAAAAGAGAGTTCACCCCCAAAATGAGTTTTTTTGCACAAAGGTTAATATATAAAGATCATTGCCTTGCACTTAACCAATCTAACAAACCCCTCACCAGTTTGACTAATTCTGTTTCGTAGGTATCCAAGTCAAATTTAAAAATTGAAATTGGAATTGAATTTAATATAAAGAAGGAGCAGGTCAATAAGTCCAAAAGATGCACAAAGTCCCAGTAAAAATACCAACCCAGCAAAAGCAAGCATAAGCATGGTCCAAAAGCCAACAAACCCAGGAGCTGCAAGAGGATTGGACAAATTCTAAATTCGAGGTCGAATCCTTTTCAAGAGATAGTGGATGATGTGATATGAGGTAAGAGATCAAAAGAGAAACCAAGATACGGGCTATGCCACGACAATCTGCATGGGAAAACGAGCAAGTTTCGTGTTCGGCCATAACCAAGAATCAAACCTGATCAAATTGTTTCAAAATGACGAAAAAATGTGCAGCCGAGGTTACCACGCGATCGCGTGGTAAAGAGGAGCGCACGATCGCGAGATAATACAAAAATTTCACCCGAGAGTTTCAGGCGACTCCACGCGATCACGACAGGGTTGCCTGCGCGATCGTGCGGTTGACAGCGGAGCAGATTTTCTCGATTTTTTATTTAATTTCCGTTTTATTAATTATTAATTCTATTTTTGAACCCTAATGCGGCTAGGGTTAGTGTTAGGGCATTTTCATTATTATATTATGCATATTTTCAATATGGTAATTAATGACAACTTTGATTATTGAGATTGAATTGACTTTTTATTCTCTAGAAAGGAGGATTCCTTTTTCTTGTTCTTCAAAAACAAATTGAACTTATCAAGTATTTGTGAAATATTTGTAGCGTTCCAACCAGAACTTATCAAAGATTCATTCTTTATGCCGTTCATCCAATTAGAAACTTATCAAGAAAGTTGACATCCCTATGGCATTTCGAAAACCTTGGTTCTTCATTTCGTATCGTTGATTCTTTGAGTTGTGATTTTTGGGTCAAGATCCTATCGTCAATTCTATCTTTTTCAATTGTTTTATTTCTTGTGTTTTTGTTGAATTTAGATCTTTCCTATATTTTGTATTTGTGTTATTCCGCGTTCTTCGTCGTATTTTTCGGATGGGATCGCATCAATAACACTATCACTATATCCCTTTTTTCGTGAAAAATATACGAATTAATAATATAAATATTTATGTTCAGACAATTCCTCGAGATCTAGAAAACTTTTCTTTGAACATGGGTAACTCAACAAATGTATCTTACAAGTCCTACAAACCCAAGTTCCTGCACTAATATGATGTGCACAACTGTGTTGTGAAAGAGACATGGTAAATTCGTTCCACTCTAGTCATTTTCACTCCACGTGTCCTGTTCTTATGTGAATAGCGATGGCAAAATGTTTTGTCACAATCCTGTCCCAGTTAGTCAGGGAATTGAGGCCGAGACGATCTTCCATGAAATGGAACATTGAAAGAGATGTAAAGTCCACTCCAATGCTGTCAAAATTTTGCTACTTGTACATATACGTCGAGAAAACAATTTGACAGAGCGGTCGTATGGTGCGATCACATAATCACAAGCAGCCACCCCCCCCCCCCCAATGAGGTGGTGACCTAGCTCGGAGTGGAAGATTTGATCACGTAAGGTGGTGTGATTGTCCTATATAATTTGCTTCCCTTTCTTGGATAGGGAGGCAAAATACTCGGTTGTCTTGTCCAGTGACAATTGGATGGGGATCCAAATTAGTTGAATTTATTTGATATTGTTTAAAAATAGTTTTTGTGATTTTTAATAGTGATTTTAAGGAGAATGTGAGGTGTGTTCGGCAGCTATTTAATTGGGAGGGAGAAGATTTATTTGTGTTTTCTAAGTAAAATGTGTGGTTAAAAATTGGAACGAGAAAAATGTGCGTTGTTAAAAAGTGATTTTGGGGGAATTGTGTAGTTTAAATTTGAGTTTAAACACCCCGTTTAAAGTGCTGCCGAACGGAGAAAATAGAGAATCTTTTTTGGATTTTTGTGTAATATTATTTTATTGATAAATGTGTGAATGAAAAGAAGAGATAGAAAATCATGATTTTGAAATAATGAACTCCTAATTTAATTTTTAATTTATTGTGAGTAAATTTTAAATCATGCTTAAAAATATAAAATATATAATCCTTGTTTGGTTCTCTTTAAAAAAAATCTTTTTTTTCTATAATAATTAATCTCAACTATCCATTAAAATTCAAGTCTACAATATTTGACTTTTCAACCAAATCTCAACAATTCATTCTCCTAAAAATCATTATCCATTTAAAAAAAATAAATAAAAAAAATAAAACTCTCTTTAAACAATATCAAACACACAACACTGAGTAAATGAGAAAAAGGGATGGAATTGTAAAAAAATTAATCCCCTCTCCATCCCCTTACCATTCCTATTCCTAGAGTTAGTTGCATGAAGTTCAATACTATAAAGATGCATATATACTATAAAGATGCATTTTAACATTTCATAGCAAATTTTCCCAACTCATTTCATTCTTGAAATTTCTATTCAATTGATATTACTCAGCACAATATGATTAGATACCTCAAATTAGTGCATCAACTAAGAACTTGAAACATCTCAATATTAATAACAATAACAAGAAACTACATGAAATATGAGTCGGTACACGAATTCATTTTTCGATCTCAATATCAGTAACATAATTTTCCCAAAAAACACAAGCATTCCTTTGACTACAATTGAAGAATTGAATCCATTGAGTTGATGAAAAACTAAACACAGATAGATAAGAAGCATTCTCAAATTTACACTGACAAGTAAACATTCAGGAAAAAAAAATAACATAGAGCAACTTAACATCCTATTTGAATATGGCAGCTTACTAGGTAAAAGTGGTATATAGGCCAGAATATGGGTGCACAATAAAAATGCAACCATAAAAAACCCAAAAAAAAAAAAAAAAAAAGAAATAAATAACTGATGTAGCAAAATAATCGACTCCAACTTCTCTAATCCTTTGGTTTTCCTTTTCAAACAGTGCATTAATTTCAATCCTCTTGAAATATATAAAGTAGGCAAAGCATCAGTGTTGCTATATTGCTCTGGCTCTTTGTTTCTCATTCCTTTTGTGGAACTTTGGAGCTGTGGATAAAGATCAGCCAGATTTAGAAGCGAACGACGAAAAGAAGGACGAAAAGTGAAGCTAAGTAACATAATATGCATATATACCAAGCCCATTAGCCTCTGAAATTTTCATGATTCTGAGCCTTTTCACGGTGTTGAGGAACATCCTGAACGCGGGAAGAAAAATTGACATTTTAGTACTGGATGATGTGAGATATATTGGTCCCCATGTTAAGAAGATTACCTAAGAAGATATATTGGTCCCCATGTTAAGAAGATTACCTAAGAATTCTTATGTGCATATATAGCATCATTTCTGAGTCATCATATTGATTTTCATGATCCAGATTTTTAGCGGATTTTGATAAAAGTTGATAAGACGTGTGTCTAAAAAGTTGTAGGACTCATGAAATATATGGTTGTGATTAATTGTTGACTTTGATTTTAATAAAAATTTGATTTTTATTCAGAAACAAACATGCACTAAGTTTGAATGTAATAAATTTTGACATACCCCCATGGAACATCTCCAACTAGCATCCAGTCTCCTTCTTTATCCTCATATGTGAGCACAAACTCGGACGATCCATCCAAAAGCTTAAATGGTTGTATCGATTGTTCTTTTCCACTACCTGATCCAAACGAAAGAAATACATTGGATATATCAGTTAAGCATGCCACAGTTGCAAGATTATATCGCTCTTCTATTTAGATGCATATTTCAATTTTTTCCCCTTCATTCGGGTAATTTGTATTGTTTAAATAACATAGAGTAAAACATACGGATCGTCCTCGATGGATGCTTGAAGAACATCTCTTCCAAAGTTTGCGACAAAGTTTCATAGCTAGTGTGGGCCTTCAAGTCCACCTTTCTTCCAATTGGTATTCCATCCATATTCACCTTGACAAACCCGAGATGATCTCTTTCTTTAATGATCGAATCATTATTCTTGTCATTTCCATGATTGATTTTCTTCTTCGAGTTCTCCTTCTTTTCATCCCCGCTGACTCCCTCGCCTTCTTCAGCATTCGAAGTCTTTGTTTGGTTAACTAAGGTGTTCATCCTGTATGACCTTATAGGAGGCCATCCCACAACCTGACTGCTTTCCAAAGAAAAAATGCATCTCTTAGTCTAATGAATGAAGAAGGAATATAACTAGAGTAATGTTTCAATTTTAAAACAAACAACATAAGGAAGCCAATAATGGTCCGTTTGTATGTCCATCGTAATGTGATTTATTTGTGTTTTCTAGGTAAAATGTATGGTTGAAAAAAAATATGTGTGGTTAAAAAATGATTTGAGAAATTGTGTACATTATAAATTGAATTATAATTTGTAATGATGGCTTTAAAGAACACACCCTAAAAATAATAACGGAGCGCAAGAAAAAGCTAAAATCTTGTCGATTGTAATGTCTAGTCGTGTTCAACACTAAGCATCAAACATGCCCTAAAGGGTCTTACAAAATCTTTCAAATTGGTAAAGATGGAGTTGAAAAACAAGAAAAGCAGTTCCAAACATAATGATAAATCATAATTGGATCTAGAACATTCAGCAATTTATTATATATGTCCCACTTAGGAAGAAAAAGAAAGTGATTTTCACAGTGATGCAAAAGAAAACAATTGCATAGGAGAGAACTTTTACAGAAATATATTGCAATTCAACTATTTATACATTATTAGATTAGTAAACCAAATAGAATTAATTCAAATAATAACCATCAAGACATAGCTAAGAGCCTGCTCGGTAATATAATTTTAGATTTTTTTTTTTACGTGTGTAATTTAAAAATGTTTGAAAAGTCAAAATCTGCGAACTCAACTAAGAATTGATAGTTGAGATGGAGTTTGAAAAATTGATGCAAAAAAGAATCACGTTACAAAGTGGCTCTAAAAATCAAAAACTAACAAAGTTGAAAATGGAACCAAGAAATAATATGGATTTAGAGCTCAAATGAGCAGTTTGACAAGTCGGATTCCAAGATTTATACTATCAGACGAGTCACCATTTGCGAAAATCAGTTCTAACCTGACACCAGTAGAAGGAGTAGAGCCACCTTCAGCAGAACCTACAGAGTCAGCAGCAGTTCTCTTTGTTCCAGCAGCAGCCCTTCCACTCCCAGCTGAAAACCCATTAGGGAAGTCTTTAGCAGTTAGTATTCTTCCATATTCACCCCATGCAGATCCCTTACCCTTCGCCTCCACACCACTACCGCCGCCACTGCAAAGGCTCAACCCTAATCCCAGTTCAAGCTCAGCCTCTTTAGAAATGCCCATGTAGTCTTTTTCAGAATTGGGTACATTTAAACCAGTCTGATCACAAGACAAGGCTTTGCCACAAGCTCCACCGCCGCCACCACCACCTCCTCCAATCGCACCTAGTAAGCCTAAAGTTTGCTCCATAACATCAAGGAAAGTACAAGAAATGTGAAGTTTAAGGAATTTTTGTAGGAAAGACGGGAATGTAAATATGTAATGAAGTTTTTTGGGAGCAAAAAGAGACGGGTGAAGACTGAGAAAGAGGAGAGAGAGAGGTGGGATCATTGGGTGGCAAGATGGTGGAAATGGTGATTATGTTGGGACCCATATGTCTCCTACTGCGCATAGCACTCCTGAAAACACTTTCTTTTTCTTCTTTTTTTCCTTGTCAAACTTTTAATTATTAATTCTGTGCCCAATTTCTTGAAAGGAAGACTATCGTGAAAATAAACAAAATGAATATCGATTCGAATCGAAAAAAGCAACAAATAAAGGGTTAAAATGTCCGATTGGGATCAAATCGGGATCAAACTGATTTCAATTAAAATATAAAAAATTATTCTAAAAATTACAAAATTTTCTAAAAAACAAATTATTTTATAAATAAACTAATATTTACTCATTTAAAAAATAAAATTATACACAAAAGTAGCTTAAAACAACTAGAGAAAAACAAAAAAAAAGAAAAAAAAAAAAACCAAAAACAAGGTTTAAAAAACCAGCCGGTTCTCAGTTTTCTCGGTTGAAAACCTGATTTTCCGACCGGTTCCCAATTTTTCCTGTCGAACCAACCGGTCCGATTTTCTAAACCTTGGTGAAAATAAAAGCATTTTCGGAAATGGAAGAAAAAACTTTTGAAGAATGTGCATTTGAAAAATGATTGAAAATTATAAAAGGTGATGAATTCTATAAAAATATGTTGTTGAAAATGAGTTTAAGGAAAATGTTAAAAAAAAAAAAAACCCTTTCATTATTAAATATACTCCGACGGTGTTGAAGATGGAGTGTTGGATTGCTTGGACAAGCAGGATCATTCAGGTTCGAAGTTTTTAAAGAAACGGGTATAGAATTCGCATACGGACTCAGATTTTGACCCATAATATGTTGCGGCGTTTGCAAAAATATCCAACTTTTAGTATCATAATTGAAACTTACTTTATTTTAAATAATCACTGAAAAATAATTTTTTTTTTTTTGAAAATATACTGTTTTATCTAAGTATCGTATTATATACTTTAAAAGAGTCATATCATACTTTTAAAGTATCACAACATGATACTTTAAATTTTTTGTATCATAACCTGAAACTTTATCAAATATTTATGATACTTTGGGCGAAATTGAAGTATCACAACTTGAAACTTTACACTTTTTTTGTATGATACTTTGATTCAGATATAAAATCAAACAATTTTTGTGCAATATTGAGAATTTACAGTCCACGACCACAGCCACCACAACCACCATCATTGTCGCCTTCTCAACACCTTCACCTCCACCTGACCAAGATCACCATTACCACAACCTACTACAAATCTACTGTCAACCTCCACAACCAACAATGACGAAGAAGCGGGGAACAGTGAAGGTGGAGGTAGGAGCGGCAGTAGGAAGAAGATCATCGCCAGGAAGAAGACAGCGCCAGTGGGAAGAAGAAGACAGCGTCGCGGGAAGAATCATCACTGGGAAGAAGACCCGTGCCAGTGGGAAGAAGAAGAGCAACAACAGCATAGGCGGGGGAAGAAGATCTGTTTTTGGTTGCAACGTATTCTTCAGTCGGGCAAGGAAGAAGATGAGCAACGGGTGATGGGTTGATGCGGGTGGTAGGTTGGTGGTTGTGCGATGGTAGGGGAAGAAGATGAGCAACTGGTGGCGATAGCAACTACGATTGCGCTAGTGGGCAATGAGGAAGAAGATGCAGTATTTTTCCAAAAATAAATAAATAAATAAATAAAATTAAGAAAGTAATTTTGCATTTAGCCCTAAAATTGTAGTGTTGAGTGCAATTATCCCTAATATGTTTTCAGAAAGCTCGCGACGAGACGGAATTGGCTAGTCACTTTGCTGCTGCTAGTCATGGATTTCGAGCCTTTGAAAATGTCTAAATAGTTTAAAACTACTTTATTCTAATTGTTATGTCTATTTTCGTCTTTTCAATTTTAATTACGCGTCTAGGTTTAGGGCTTAGTATTTAAATTCTTTTGTTTTGCATTGTTGGGCAACTTTTATGATATAGATCTTTAACATTCTTGGTTTCTTCCCAATTTTCCTTTTTTTTTTTCATTGAAATTCGAATTAGATGCCTAATTTCTGGCAATCGTGTGTGATTCAATAGTTTGTGATATTTGTTCTTGTTCTCATAGCTTCCGCTACATGGGATTCTAACTGTATAATAGAGAAAATTCACAGTAGTCGAAATCCCGTATCAAAAACTACAGAAGTATGCATTTAGTGACTAACACTAGTCATTTCAAAAGTGTATTATCAAGCCGAAATAGATATTTGTTGGCATTTCATTCTTTATTTTCCAAAAAGGTTGAGCGCCAACCTTAGGCACTCCACCGCCTGCCCTGAAATTGGTGGAAATGTAAATCGCATGTTATGTCCATTGTAAATCTATAGTTCACAGTTTTCACAAGCTAAATCTCAATTTTTAAATAATATATCTCCTTCACACGTGATTTTCCCATGCAATCAATTTGATTTCTTTTAACCATTTCTAACAAGAAGACGTTACTAGAAATTTTGTTTTGATAATAGACAATGTAATTGTAGTAGAATAAGTAAAAAATCATAAATGAAATTATTAAAGAAGTCCAATTCTCTAAAGTATTAAAAATACTAAAACTAATAATTAAAAAAAAATGATTAAAATAATATGTCTTCATTATGATCGAAATCGAGATTATTGACCACAAAAGGGTAATTCTTTCAACTTCTAATGTTTCACTTTCTCCACCCGTAATCTTAATATGGATTTTTACGGTGAAATTGTCTAAAAATGTGATATAAAGTTTGCTATAACACAACCTTTTCTGTCTCCCACATTCTGTCCTGTTATTCTTATAGTCATTTCTATTGAATACTAGATAGAAAGCAACTCAAAAGTGGTATTTAAAAAAAAAAAAAAAAGGTTTTACAGCAGAAGTGACCAAAGTGTAGAAAGGGTCAGGCCGGATTGTAGGAAGTGGTTGATACGTTTTTGTATTTCTATGAGAAATGCACTAAACTATTAGCAGGAATAGAAACTACGGAGTCGACATGTGAGACGTTCGTTACACGAATCGGAAACCCATCTCCCCGGAAAGCTCCTCAATTTGACCCGGAAGTTTCATTAATTTCAAACAAATATTGCTACATGATTATCTTCTATTTTCAATTAGAATCTAGACATCAAATATTATTTCATTCGCGCACAATGAGAACTTGGAGTCGTTGATTCTAAAAATCAAACACCAAGAATTTAAGAGTATCTCCAATGCACTCTATGAATTAGAGCAGACGTGACAATGAAATAGAAGAACTTTTAGAGAATATATGGATAAATAGACGGAGAAATCTAAAATTTACTCTCCAATGATTCTTTCTATATTCAAATAATGTTGATTATGTGACTTTTTTTTTTTTTTTTTTAAATTTACAATTACTAACTCATTCATAGAATAATTAAAATAATAACAAGAAACGTGAAATTAATAATTTGACTTTAATAAATTATAATTAGTTTGGTGAATATATTTATGTTTATAAACAATAATTTTTTTTAAATTTTTTTTTAACCACATATTTTAAATAAAATATTTAATCTCAAAAACAGCAAATTCTTTATTTATAAATAACCATTACTAACAAAAGTAAATATCACTTAAATTTTTCTATTATCCATTAAAAAACAAACAATTCATCCATAAAATAATTAAAATGGTTAAAATTAATAACACATTCAACAAAAAATTAAAAAACTGATGTGCACGTGGATTGACATATCTTTTTAAAATTTGATGAAAGGAATTAGCATTTTTTTAATTTAAAACTAATAATTAATTTATAAAATAATTAAAAATATATGTAAATTGAAAAAAAAAACTAAAAAATAAATGTGGATGTTGATTGACATTTAAAAGAAAAAAAAAGAAAAAAAAAAAAAAAAAAAAAAAATTGGATGAAAGAGACTGACATTTTTTTAATTTTTTTATAATTAATAACTAATGCACAAAATAATTATAGTAATTATAAAACTTAAAAAATGCTAACTCGTCATGTCTCATGGAACATTTAGAGCATCTCGTGAATTGGGAAAATACACATGACACGTCAGCAAATACACGGAATATGATAAAAAAATCCTCTCCAATGCACAATATGAATTAGGATGTTGGCTGACGTGACGCTAAAAAAATAGACATTGTGGAGTGAAGTGTCTACATCTAGATGCATGTGAGACATGACTTTTATTTTTTAATTATTTAATTATTATAAATAAGGACGTTGGCCAATCAGGTTTTATGATATAAGTTATTTCTATTTTAACTCTTTATATAGTGAGAAATCCTGCTGATAAGACTCAATTTATGCATAGTAATTAATTTTAAATTTAAATAAAAAATGTCACATAATCAATATTATTTAAATGTAAAAGGAACCATTGGAGAGTAAATTTTTTACTTCTCCGTCTATTTATCCATGCTCTTTAGAAGTCCGTCTATTTTATCGTTACGTTAGCCTCAATTCATGGAGTGCATCCAATGCATTCCGTAGATTGGGAAAATAGACTTGACACGTAAGCAAATAGATGGAATATTGTAAAAATCTCTCTCCAATATACAACGTGTATTAAGAAGTTAGGCTGATCGGGGCAAAAGAAATAGACATTGTGAGGTGTTCCGTCTACATCTAGACGCTCCGTGAGACATGCTGACTCAGGATTAATTTTTATTTTATAATTATTTAGTTATTGTAGATAAGGATGTGACCCAATTAAGTTGTATGGTATAAATTAGTTTTCTTTTGAACTCTACAGTAAATTTGAGATAATGTCGTAATCAATTTTAATTTTATTTTAAAAAAAGTCACATAATCAATATTATTGAAATGTAGAAAGTATTATTGGAGAGTAAATTTTGAACTGCTCCGTCTATTTATCCATGTTCTCTAGAAGTCCGTCTATTTTATCGTCACGTCCACGTTATGCATTGGAAATGTTCTTAGATGTAGACGGAGAACCCCACAATGTCTATTATTTTTAGCCACGTCAGCTTAACATTATAATCCACGTTATGCATTGGAGAGACATTTTTAACACATTTCGTCTATTTGTTGACGTGTCAATTCTTTTTCTCAATCGATGGAGGGCATTGAAGATGCTCTACGAGATCGAAAAATTCCAAAGGCTGTAATATATTTCTTTTAAAAACAATTAGGTTGCGTTTGATTTCCTAAGTTTTCCATGGAAAATGTATTTTTCAGGTGATTTTCCAACTTTTGCGTTATTTTGTTGTCTAAGTTTTTCATAGTTTTCGTTTTTCAACTTGCCTAGAAATTCGGTATTTTCCTTGATTTGAAGGAATTCGTTTTCCTAGGGGGGATGATGTTTTATTTTTTATGGAAAATCTTTTATCATTTTCGTCACGTTTGATCCTTTTTGTTGTTGTTATTTAATTTTTTTTTTCCAAAAATTAACATTATTATTATTATTATTATTATTATTATTATTATTATTATTATTATCAAGTACAAATGTATGAAAAATAAAAAAATATATATTTTTATTAAAATAACTAAATTTTGCTTTATTTCCCATGGAAAATTATGTCAATCAAACAACAAAAGTTAGAAAATTTTCCACATTTTTCACCTAAAAAATTAAACCAATCAAACACATTAAGTCCTTGTTTGGCCCCATTAATTGCAAACCAAATTTATTCAACACTCAATCTCAACCATCTATTTTAGTCAAGCATACCATTTTTGACTTTTCAAACATTTTTTAACCACACATCCTCCCAAAAATACTATTCAAAATCATAATTTTTCCCAAATAATGGGTCTCAAACAAGGGCTAAACTTCTAATTCCCTTGAATTCATTTTCTTTTCATCCAAATTCCACTATCGCTATCAAACGTAGTCTTAATTGCCATGATGACTTTTACTTCGTATTTAAAGAAATTATTAGAATCTAGATAATTATTAAAAGTAAAGATAATGAGGAAAATTAAAAGCCCTAATATTCAGAATTAATTCGAAATAAAGGAATTAAAAGCCGAAATTATTTAAAAAGAAAATACAAACTAAAAGATAATTAAAAAGTCAGTTTCCATATTCTTCTTCGATTGACGAAGATTTGTCCTTGAATCTTGCACTATGTTTCTCATCCAATTCCTTATAATGACAGTATTTCACTTGGTAAATCCGTTAGAAAAACATTTGTAAATGCATTTCTTGTACTATCAGCAAAATTAACAAATCGATGCTTTTGAAGAATACTAACTAAAATATAATTAAAAACTCAATCTTCATCAGATATTCTTTGAAAAATAAAATTAGGCTTAAAAACTCGTTAGTCACCCGGCTGATCGATCTCCAGGGTTTGTAATCGAAAAGCTTGTTGGCCAAAAATATCAAGTCAAAACTCTAGTTCATTGTTGAACTTAATTAGTCAACATAATTACCAAGTTGAAACAAATCGAAAGTTCATGACTTTTTAAACAAAAAAGAAAAGAAAAGATAAAAAACTAAATCAATAGGCAATAGCCTATATGTCGACATATTTCATGATCTTCCTCGCAGTGCCTATGGCCCTATGGTACCCTGCCTCGAACGCAGGAACCTCTGATAAGCCCTCCATCCACATGAATAGAAAGCTCGCCATGCACACATACATAAGACTTGGGGGTAGAATTAGAGGCGGCTCTGAAGGTGTGCGAGATGTGCGACCACGCAGAGTCTTAAAGTATAGGGTCACCAATTTTATTTTTTTTAATTGAATATAGGGTACAATTTTTTTTATAGATCATCATTTCAAATTATCGCGCAGAATATTCAAAATCTCAGAGCCAACCCTGGGTAGAATATTAAGATAGTATCTACGTATAATGTTATCAATATTAACGAACATTCACTAAGGGATTTTCCAAAATAGTAGACTATCAATTCACCAATAACCCATATAGAGTATCTCCAAACGAAAAAAAAAGAAAAGAAAAGAAAAGAAAAGAAAAAAAAAAGATAACCCTTTTTCCCAAATCCAATTATTAAATTCCTCATGCTTCCAACAAAAACACCCCAAGGCAATAGAAGGCAAATAAACTTGAAAGAATTTGTCCTTTCAAAACATTATAGTATTGGATTATCCGACAACAATTATTATTAATGCTTAGTTTTATTATTTTATTTAATGCACTCATGGGAGGGACAGCAATGAATCGTTTTTGAGTCCTACAAATATATGGAGATCTTTTTAATAGTTTATTTAATACAACTCTTTACAAATAAATTTTTACGTGCTGGACAGACAGACACTCAAGAGCCACATTCCTTACTTTTCGAGTATAAAGCATTTTGGTATTGCAACTAACCTAAAGGAATGTTTTTGACAACAAATATATTTATATTTTTAACCCTTGTTTCGTATAAATTAAAATATAGATTCTAATATAAGTCAAAATTAAAAAAATCAATCTCAACCACAAATTTTAATGAAATTCACAACTTTTAAACAATACATTTCATCAACTTTTATTAAAATCTACTAAAAATATGATTTTAATATTTATCAAACAAGGACTTAATCTTGTTTGTTGCTACTAAAACTACGATTAAATTTAATCACACAATTTATAAGAGTCACAACTTTCAACCACATATTTCTTTAATTTTTATTAAAATATACTAAAAATCCCAAATAGGGACTTAATAATATACATTTCCTCAACTCCAAGAGTCAAATCAGTTTTACTACTTGCATGACTTAGTAGGTTCAGCTGGTCTTTGACACGTTTATTGTGTTGGTCCCTGTGTTAGTCGTTGTTAACTATTTACAAGGTTTGAAATGACATTCAACATTCTCTCGATTATTTCAAATCAACTTCGTCTCACGTTGTATTATCAGATATAGTCATTATTCACACAACAACTCATGCATTCAATAAGAAAAGGAAGGGCATTGCTGGGATTGCAATCTCAGCGTGGGGAGTTCGATTCTTGATATGAGAAGCTGAGTGATGTAATAATCAATATTGATTGGAGCGGCTTGATGATGTAATAACCATGGAGGAAGGTTCTCTTGGGGTCAGGAGTATAATGGGTGCTCGAACCCTAGTCAACTTGGGTATAACCCGCGGTTTACATCCGCCAATTACTGAGGGGCCGGTGGCTGGTGGTCCATGATTAAGTCTGGCTAAGCTGGGATACTTGGATTAAAAAAAAAAAAAAACATAGTGAGATAATTAAGGTTATAACCATAGTCCACATGTTACATATTCGGACTCGAATTCGATCTCAAAGCAGTTGTTCGTACTACCAGCGAATCAATGATAAGGACCTCATAATAATTAGTCATCTAGGACCTCAAAATTCTCAAGGTCGATATAAATAATAAATAAATCAGGTTGACAAAATCTTAATCTAGATTAGTTGTCTCAACTTTGGCATAAAAGCCCTGGTTAAAGACTGTAGTTTTGAGTCTTTTTACAATGCAAAAGCATATATTTATTATAAATATATATTTTTGCTGCTCCATGCTTTTGTTATTTATCTTGTGTCTACTATTGAGAAGACAATAAGCACAAAACCTTGTATTGAAAAGTAGAAACCTTGAACATATGCCAACCATTGTCTTGTAAGGCTGCCCAAATTGAGAAAAAATAATAAAGCAAAGCCAAGCAAAAGAATGGAATATGATAGTATTTAATTAATTTAGCACCTTAAAAGGCATATTGTCAACTCTCAAGCAACTAGTAGGGGACCATATTATTTCAATAATATAACTCAAATACAAATACACCATATTTAATTTGTTGAATTGGACAAAGCTTGATAAATTTTTTTAGACGATAAGCGAAAACTTTCAAAATTATTTGGATCTAGCATATTTAAGGGTTGCTTGATTTTGAGGTTTTAGCTTAAGAAATCAATACTGTTAAAAGAAATAGTTCAAATTCTATATTGATTATTTATTTCATATTTATACATTGAGATTTTTTCTTAACATGTCATGAATGTTATTCTCTGATAATACTAATTTCAAAGTCTGAATGCTTGTTCTAGTTTTAAACGATTCGCCTAATAATGGGCTCATATAACATTTTAAGACTTGTGATTCCATCTTAAAATTCCACTTAGGGATTTTACTTTTGAGAAGACATATTTTAATCTTGATAAATATAAATACAAGAATTCGCACCACATAACAATTTTTGTGTTTGCATAAACAAAAATGTCACATTTTAATAATTTTTATAAATCTACCACTTTATTACTTATCTATATATATTAAATTATTAATAAAAATAATTGAGATTTTGGGAATCTTCAATTCAATTTTTAATTTGGAGCAGAATCCGTAATGTGAACAAAATTTTTGAAAAAAAATTAAAATTGGGGGTGGTTGAATAAGTGGTATTCAAATTATGGAGGAGTTGTGGCATTAGAGGGAGATTAATAGATCTTTAACATTCAGTTTTGAATTAAATAGTGGTCAGTTTGTTATATTGATGGCTACAAGAAGAACACCAAAAAGTCTCAAATCTCAACCTTCATCATCATGGACTTGGAAAAGGGGAAGAACACCAAAAATCCTAAATCACGATCATTTATCACCCAACATGATTCAAACAGTTATTTTTTTCAGATATTTTTTTACAGTTTTATATAACTGCCATGTTTAGATTGAAACCACTAGATGTTAGAAAATTTATCACAGATAAATTATTTATCCAGGATCCAAAATCATCATGCTGAATTATCAAGAATTAAATAACTGAAGCGGAAGCGTACCTTAATCAAACGTGATTCACGATGAACGATTCCGGTGTTTGGATCTTCTAAATCGATACGTAGTCCGTATTTTCTCTCTAATGATGGGATGTCAGACAAGATGAACAGTACGTAGGATTCATGGACCATAACCGACTTTATATACTGAATTGCCAGTTAACCTAATCCGGCCCATCATGAATTAGGTAATAGCCTGGTATCTACACATAAAAGTCCATACATTATTTTAGATGCATTAAAGCCCGATATATATAAAATCCTTATTAGATCACTTTAAATGGACTTAACCAAATTTGATAGCCTTTAATTCAATACAAAATAATTCACATAGAAGCCCACACGATTGATTAAAATCCTTACAATCTCCCACTTGGGCTATATGTGTAACCTTACAATTGTGTATCAATCATAACCTTATGAGTACTTAGAATTTTGCTATCATTACTGAATGCATCCCCAAACAATCCGGTCCATCAATTATATCAACATAGGGTCAAAGCGGCTTTCGCTACATTAATCGTAACTAAACCTATCAATGGTCACGTATATCGACATAACTGAATGACATGGATCAAGTATGGATGTGTAGCATGAAAATTACATGTAATGTGATCTTCAACATGCCTATTTCCAACTGGTCCGATCTTAGTGAGATCATTCTCAAACAAGTTCAGAGATAATAAACCTGAAACCTTACAGCTGTAAATAACTTTAACTTTAAACTGTATCCAAAAGGACAATAAATGTGTCTAATGCACCCAAAATACAAACTCCCACTGAAACCGAATATCCTTAAGAAATACAACACACATATGAGTAATGTACTCATGAAAGACCTTGGGTTGTAATACTTTAGTAAGCGGATCCGCAATTATGGAGTTTGTCCCAATGTGCTCTTATTGACACATGTCCACTCTGAACTGTATCCTTCACAACCAGGAACTTATGTCAATGTATTTTGACTTAGTTGAGCTCCTGTTGTTACTGGAATATAAATCTGCTGAGTTATTGTCACAATATAACTTTAGTGATCTTTCTATACCATACAGAATACGCAGCCTTGTGACAAAATTTCCCAGATATATTCCATAATTAGATGCCCCCAAAATTGCTACAACTGTGCTGCCAAGTAAAAGAAGCTAAAGTGTCTGTTAAGCACTCCATCCGAAAATAGCACCTCCAACCAGCAGATAAATGTAGCCTTATGTGGATCTTTTACTTTCTTGGCATCTAGTAAAAATCGGAATCATAATACCATATGATCTCCAACTGATCCGATTTTCTGTATGTGAGCATGTAATCTTTTGTTCTCTTTGAATACCTTATAACACATGTTTGGATGCTTTCCAAATGATCCATCCCAGGGTTACTTAAATATCTGATATCTCCTTAGTATCCCAATAGTGTATGCAATATCCGAACGCATACAAATTTGAGCATACATCAGATTTTCTATAGCTTAACTATATGGGATCCTCTGCATTTCTTTAACTTCAAGATAACTTTTCGGGTATTAGTTGAGACTAAATTGTCTCCCTTAGCGATAGGGGTGTCCCCTAATTTACTGTCTTGCATGCCAAACCTCTTAAGTACTTTATCGATATAGCCCTTTGTGACAATTCAAGAATACCCCGAGAACAATTCCGGTGTATCTGAATTCCTAATACAAAAGAGACGTCACCAAGATTTTTTAATCTCAAAATTCCTTGACAAAAAATCTCATACTTTTATGTGACATGCCTATATCATTAGTGGCAAGCAATATGTTATCAACATACAAAATCAGGAAAATACACTTACTCCCACTGAACTTGTAATACACACAACCACCAACAACATTAATCTCAAGACCAAATGAGATAATTACTTGATGAAATTTGTATTACCCTTAACGAGAAGCTGGTTTAAGCACATAAATGGATTTCTTTAATTTTCAAACCGTCTCATCAATGTTTCCATTGAGAAACGTCGTCTTAACATCCATTTAATGTAACTCGAGGTCAAAATGTGCAACAACCTAACTTTTCTGAAAGAGTCTTTCATTGAAACCGAAGAGAAAGTCTCTTTATAGTCAATGCCATCATTCTGTGTAAAGCCCTTAGATACAAGACGAACTTTATATCTTTCCACATTACCTTTCAAATCCCTCTTGGTTTAAAAATTCATTTAAGACCAATGGGCTTCGTACCTTCTGGTAACGGGACAAGATCCCAAACTTTATTGTCTTGCATATGCTTATACTCCCTATTTATGGCATCAATCCACTTTTTAGAGTTAGAACCCTGCATGGCCTGATGAAATTGATTGAACAATCTTCCACCATTCAATTATTTTCCTTATGTTCTTGGAGAAATACTATTTAATTATCCGGAATAGCATTTTTCCCTTTCTCTCGTGGATCTCCTTAATGACTTTAGTTATTGAGGTTGTTGAGTTTGTACTTCTGAAATTTACCTTATTTTGGATGGGAGGTTCTTCAATATTGTCGAATTGAGGTTCGGATATGCTTCTTGATCAATGACATGCATAAAAACTTGCACGTTGTCAAAAGCAATAGTAGGAATCGAAACCGATCCTTCCTCAACTTATTCCTTAAAGACAATATCTCTAACCTTATTTCTCCCCCCAAACTCAACATCCTCAAAAATTGTTGCAGTTCCCGTTTCAAAATTAACTATAAAATTTATAACCCCTTAACAACTTTATTTTCTTTATTTGTTTTCTTGCCCTTATCTATAGAGGTGTTTGCCAAGTGAACACTTTCAGTTCTGTCATGCTTCAACTTTTCTTCCTCTTGCACACAAAATAGAATGAGCTCATTTAGAGTTCATTTCTCCCTTTGATAGTTACAAATGACCTTAAACTGACTGAATTGTGCAAGAAGCTTGCACACTATGAAATGAGCTCATTTAGAATCCATTTTTACTTTGACAGTTATAACTAACCTTAAATTAACTGTATTGTGCAGGAAACGATATCAATACCAAATGCACGAGCAAGTCATTAGACAAGTCGAGTTTTAGTTCCTTAAGTTTTGAAGCAGTGTGAGACATCTACATGATGTACTCCCTTATTTTCCTATTTCCTTTATACTTTATTGAAATCAAGCTTTGCATAAGCGTGCTTGTTTCAACCTTATCGTTTTTCGCAAAACGTTTCTTAATTTCGGCAAGGAATTCATTGGCATCATTTACCTCCTCAGATACTATGCCACTAAAGGCTTCCGGAATACCGCACTTAATGATCATGAGACTCACGTAATTTAAGCAATCCCACTTCTCAAAGTTCCTCATTTGATTAGATGAACTTTCATCCGTAAGAGGAGCAGATAGCTCAATCCTTAGTACACGGTCTAGATTCATGCAGCCAACGAAAAGTTAATGTTCTTGTTTTGATCCTTGAAGTTTGTTCCATAAATATAGGGATTAAATTTGAGCTTGTAGATATACTACTAGCAGAATTTGAAACCGAATAGAGAACACTTAAACAAAATAGCTCACATTACCTTATTATGCAAATCATACTTTCAAATAATGGTAGGGCCCACCACAAGATACCTAGCACAACATCAATATTTAGTCTTTGGACAAAAATATTGACTTGTAAGTGGTACTCTTGGTGTAGTAATCAAACACTGACAATAAGACATGTCAACCAATAAACCTTTCTTTGGACCGATTTATTGATCACACGTAAAACCAAATAACCGTCACGTATTTATCACCACAAGTTCATGTGAAATTCGGGCCAAATATTGACCTTCCTTTGGGCCGATCAATATCCGCATGAAATAACACGCAAACACCTAATTTTTTCCTTAGTGTAGTGATTTGGACCGATTTATTGGTCACACGTTAAACCAAATAATTGTCACGTTTTTATTACCACAGGTGCATGTGAAATTCGAGCCAAATATTGACCTTCCTTTGGGCCGATCAATATCCGCAATGAATAACACACACAAATACCTTTTAATATTCAAAGTTAATTAATATCCACAAGAGAGGTTGCTTTGGCAACATGTTGCTTCAACTAATTTACTTTCGAATATTATATCTCTCAAAAGAGTTCGATGTACCAAAATTTGAAATTGAAATCCATTGATTTGCATCTATATTTGACTTTAGGATTTGAATTTTAGAATTCAAAACTTTAGAATAAAGCAACCCTTAAGTTGAGAGAGTCAATTGCAATATTCTTAAACTTTAGGTGGCCAATTATGTAAAATTTTAAGCTTAAAGGACTTAAATTATAATTTTTCCAAAACTTTATTGGCCAATTTAGAGAAATTCCAAACTTTAGGGACTTAATTTTAAAAAAAAATTCAAACTTTAAGGACCAATTTTGAAAATTTCCAAACTTTAGTGACTGAATTAGAAAATTTTCAAAATTTAGGGACCAAATTAAAGAATTTCAGAACTTTAGGTGCTGTATTAGAAAATTCTCAAACTTTAGGGACTGAAAATGAAAATTTTCAAACTTTAGGGGACTGAAAATGAAAAATTTCAAGCTTTAAGGACCAAATTGGAAAATTTTCAAGCTTAAAGGACCAGTTTTGAAAATTCTCAAACATTAGGGGCTGGATTAGAAAATTTTCAGACTTCGGGGGCTAAAGTATAAAATCAGGAACTTTTATAAGCCCAACTTTAATAATTTATAATCTTAGGGGCTGAATTATAAATTCCAGAACTTTAGAGTCCCACTTAAATGGTTTTATAACTTTAGGTTTAATCATTTAATCCAAAACAAAAGAGAGGACCGGAGGTGCAATTAAACATAATTATCCAAAATTGCAAAAGAGGCCCTTCAAAACTTCAAATTTCCAACGGAAGCCCTTGTCCTAAAATCTGAACCGCAACTGCTAGGGTTTGCAAACCCTAGCCACAGCCGCAATCGCCTCCAAGTCTGGAGAACGCGGCGCACCCCCCGGCGACTCCCAACGCTGATTACCTGCAGCATCGCGCACAGCGCCAGCCCCGGACGCTACGACCTGCAGCGATGTGCGGCAGTGTCGCGGATCGCAAGTGCCACGACGGCTGAATCCAACTTCAGCCGTTCAAACCTCAACCACAACACTCGATTCGAACAGATTATGCATCGTAAACCAGATTCAAAATGCATACAGTATACATACAAGAATCCGATTTCAACCAACCAAAACCCCAACATAAATCCACATATTCAACCATCAACTTCGAAGTTCATCACCCTCTTCATCCATAAATCAAAAATCGAACAACATTTTTACAGATTAAAATGCATAATTCATCAGGCAAGGAATTATTGATGTAAAATACATACTGCCATATTCGATCCCGTGCGAAAATACCGAATACAAAATCCAACAGAAACTTTTCAAATTCACATTCAACAATCTTAATAGGATTTAATAGAAATCCTATGCTTTAATCTCGAAAATTATATACATAAAGATTCTATATGTATATATATGCAACACGAAAATTCAGATTCAACCAAAAAAAAATTTCTACCTGATTTCGAAAACCATATACACAGAAATGAATATGTATGTATATATATATAGATACCCACGAAAATCAGATACAAAACCTAACTTTAACATATTTTATATATACAAAATTCAACTGAAATTCATACATATACAAATAGATATATATTTCGGCAGTTTGGTTTCATATATATGGGTTTGAAATAGATCTGATAATTCAACACGATGTTGGCTCTGATACCACTTTTTAGAAAATTTATCACAGATAAATTATTTATCTAGGATCCAAAATCATCATGCTGAATTATCAAGAATTAAATAACTGAAGCGGAAGCGTACCTTAATCAAACGTGATTCACGATGAACGATTCCGGTGTTTGGATCTTCTAAATCGATACGTAGTCCGTATTTTCTCTCTGATGATGGGATGTCAGACAAGATGAACAGTACGTAGGATTCAGGGACCATAACCGACTTTATATACTGAATTGCTAGTTAACCTAATCCGGCCCATCATGAATTAGGTAATGGCCTGGTATCTACACATAAAAGCCCATACATTATTTTAGATGCATTAAAGCCCGATATATATAAAATCCTTATTAGATCACTTTAAATGGGCTTAACAAATTTTGATAGCCTTTAATTCAGTACACAATAATTCACATATAAGCCCACACGATTGATTAAAATCCTTACACTGGAACCACCGTCACAATTACATGCCGCTATAAAATTGAATTTTCTCTCATTTGAAATTTATTCTCAACCGACAAGTAATTTTCTCCTCTGCTTCGAGAGGTTCTCCGTCAGGGAGCCTACTATGCCAATTTGGGGCATTTCTAACCTTCATTTTCTCCGCTAGCTCACGGATTATCACTTCAGGCGATTTCATCCCTCTACGTCGAGAGGTATCTTCTCCTTTTAGGAGTCTGTTACGCCTAGGACATTTTCCAGTGTTCATCTTCTCCGAATCTTCAAATTACAGTTTCTCAATCACAATTTACATTAATTACATTTCTAGGAAGAAAATCGCAATTCTCATATTCTGGTCTGTAAATTTGTTTTTGGTAAATAGGTCATCAGATGACGAAAATATACATAATGGGGGTTCTTACACTGTAACATCTAGGGGTGGGCAAAAAAATCAGAACCGATATGACCGAATCGAAACCGAACCGAAAAAAGGGAACCGTATAGTTTTAAAAAAATAAAATAGGAAATCGGTTTTGGAACCGAGAACCGATTGATTTTCGGTTCGGTTCTCGGTTCCACCTTTAGAACCGAAAAACCAAAGTTAGAACCGGTCTTTGATCCTTGTTTTTTTTTTTTTTTTATGGTCTTAATTGGTTGTCCTACAACTAAAAATCAAAAGAATTTGTAATTTTTTTGGATAAAGTGAAAATGATTAATTTTTTTTTTATGAAATTTGTTACGTCTCTACCTCATTGTAACATTTAACTTCACACTTGGACTGAAATTCTTAGTAAATGAAAATATAATGAGACTAACTTATTAATAAACGAAGTTGTAAATGACCACGATGGAGTTAATTAAACATTTAATTACAAATATAAAATAATTAATAATAATGCATTTAAAATCATGATTTATCCCACAAGTTTACTATATTACCATGCTCGAAAAACATTCTAGGTCATTTGTTTCCTATTTTTGTTTATGAATATTTTCCGTTTTAGGGAGAATCCTATATTTTCTTTAGGGTTAAATGATTTTCGAAATCCTTGATCTTGGTATATTCGGTAGAAGTTTATTTCAGGTTATTAGCTCACTTCCCAAGGCCTGATGCTCCTCGATAAGGCTCTTGAAAAATAATTATTATTATAGAACCGAATTGGAACTGAAACCGAACAAAAATCGAATGGTTTGGTTCTTGTGATTTAATAAAATCGAATTGTTCCATTTTAAAAGAATCGAAAAAGTATGGTTGGTTCCGGTTCTTGAAATACCCGAACCGAACCACCCGACACCCACTCCTTGACATCAAATGGAATTGGGCATGTGAAGAACCCATCTGAGTAGTCCACCTATGATCTGTCAATCAGATCTAGATCAACGGAGATTATGGCTTGATTATTTACCATAATTATGTATATTATTGTATTTACCTTACTTAGATTTAACTAGTTGTATTCACCATATTTAGGTTAACCCTAGCTATATGTAATCTCTATATAATGCAAGTAATTCATCAATGAAATCATTGGATCAAGATCTTGTTATGGTATCGGAGCTTCCATCTAAGAGGATTCTCTGTGTGACCTTTTTTTCAGGGGCTTCTACAGTAAAGCTCAATTCGTAGTTTTGGGACTCACCTTGGCGGACTACATCTTTGTGGTAGTCGTCGATTGTTCTGGGGTGTATCTGTGCAGGCGATTCAAGCCTATGTATTGCTGATTTCAAAAATTTAATTGCTAAAATTTTCTACTACGGTGATTCCTTCTTCGCGTGGGCTCGATCGGACAGTCTGAAGTGTCGAGATATTGGAAGATTCAGATCAAGTGCTTCGTTATTCTTCAAATTCAATTGTTTCGTTATTTTTGTGTGTGGCTGAAGTAGTGGGAGGTACAGACGTGTTCCTGGTTCTGGGCCTCTAGCATTATATTGGGCTATCAATAATTTTGTACTTATTGTGCTTTGCTCACAATAATTTTCTTTGGGCTACCATATTAAATTTAATTTTTTGGTTGTTTTATTGCAATTATTGTTTAAAAGTCATGTCTGTTGAAGCATTTTGTGTTAAGTTTACGGGAAAGAATTATTCAATATGGGAATTCCAGTTTAAGATGTTTTTAAAGGGAAAGGAGCTTTGGGGTTGATTCGATGTAAAATCTACCCTCCAAGTATAAATGAGTCAAGTTATAGCCTAGCAATAATCCAGGGTCATTCTTCCAAGGGATTTTAATTGATATAATAATATTTGCTAAATTCAAGTTTTAAACTATGATTTCAATTGTGGTAAAATGAATTTGGAGAGAATATAATTAAATTGCAATGAAAGTGAATTCGAGCGGAGTTATTCTTTCGCTATCAATTGGGTTTTTCAAATAAGATTAGTGTGAATTTTCTTGATATCGATAAGATTTAAACACATTAGTAAGAAAATTAGTCAATTTATTTTATGACATTTAGTTGAGCTTGTTGTGTGCATATTTAATACATACCACATCAACGACATTCATCTACGTAAAATAATTTGAAAACTTAAAATAATTTATAAACTCTTATCAATAACAACAATTCACCCATAAGAAATTAAAACACACCCATTGAAGCTAAGAATAATTCCTCTCAAATATAACTTAGCTGGACATAATTAAATTAAATGAAGCAAAAATCAAACAATCGATAACCATTACTAAAGAATGTAATTCAAGTTTTTTAAATTAAAATTCAATAACCAAAATATATCTAAAAATCAACTAACATCAATAATATAAAATTATTTAAACTAATGATTAAAACAACTAGAAGATTAAACAAAATAGGAATTAAACTAAAACCAATAACCCGAAACAACGAATTTTAGCCTCTATTTTCGGTGAAGGGAAGAGCTGGTTGCCAAGTACTGGGGTCGGCTGCTATTGCTGCCGCTAGTAGTGGAGGCTTCTGCTGTGAGGTTGTTCTTCCGGTTGAGATTGCTGTGTTGGGAGGAGTTGTGGTGTCTGCCGAATGGGAGAACTGCTGCCTCCGGCTGTTGAAGGTTAGGGTTGGGAAGTGGCGGCTGCAAGTGTGTTGTGGGATGGCTAGTTATGGAAAAAGAAATGCAGCTAGGTGAGGACGTGAGGTTGAGTGGTTGAGAGAGGTAACCCCGAGTTGGTGAGAGAGAAAGGAGTTGTGGCTGCAGCTGCTCGTTTTTTGGAAGAAGGAGATGCGGCTGTAGGTTTTGTGCGTGCTAAAGGTGAGGGAGAGGGGCTGGCTCCGCTGTAGGTTGAAGGTGAAGTGGCTGGCAGTTTTGATGAAGTCTGGGAATAGTGGAGTTGCTATGAGTGGTGGAGAGAATCCAGCATTGCAGCCTGTAAGGATGAGAGAAAAGAGTTGAGTGCTGTGTGATGGAAGTTCCAGTGGGAGTTGCAGCTGGGAACGGAGGAGGGGCTGTTGAGGTGTTGGTGCGGCTAAGGATGGAAGAAGAGTTGCGGCTGGTTTATTGTAGAGATAGCACCGAGAGTAAGTGTGCTCAGGGCTGTCCAACTGTGTGTATATAGGAGAGGTCGAGAGTTGGGCTGGAGAATTGGGCAAAAAATGTGGGTTGAAAATTGAATTCAATATAATAAATTGTCCAATGTATTTCTGCAATTAAATAAATGAAATCAATTAGTGAATAAAATCAATTTAGAGTTTAAGAATTAAAATAAAATATTTTATAAGTTTTACTCTAAATTACAAAATTTATATCCCAAAATTGTATTTTTCATTTATTTATCTATCTAAAATAAGTAAAATTGGACTATAATCAGGGGTCATATTGATGGATCATTTACGGTGCTTGAAGATACTAAGGATCTCAATGCGTGGGTAACAAAGGATGCTCGTATTATTTCTTGGATTCTGGGATCTATGGAGGCACACATTGTTAATAATCTGCGTTCTTTCACTACTGCGAAAGAAATGTGGGAGTACTTGAAGCTTATTTACCATCAAGACAATAATGCTCGTAGATTTCAATTGGAGTCAGAAATTGGTAATTACACTCAAGGTAATCTTACCGTTGAGCAATATTATTCTAGCTTTCAGAACTTGTGGAGCGAGTACTTGGGCATAATTCATGCTAACGTAATGAATATTGCATATACTACCCAAGAACGAGGGAAGGGTAAACTCCAGTGTTTCTGCTACAAAGGATATGGTCATATTGCTCATCATTGCCCTTAAAAGGTCCGTACTTACTGTAAGCAATCAGGACATATCATCAAGGAGTGTCCCGCACGACCTCAAAATCGTAAAGCTCAGGCCTTTCAAGCTATTGTTCAGGGTCCTACTCCCCCAAGTTCACAAGTTAGCACCAGCCAACCAAATCTTACCCCAGAAATGGTTCAGCAAATGATTGCTTCCGCCTTCTCTGCATTGGCTCTACAAGGTAAGGGTCAATCTATTTCTTCTCCCTGGCTTGTTGAATCAGGGGCATCAAATCATATGACAGGTAGCTCTGACTCTTTGCACAACATCCGTAGCTATAATGGCACACAACATATTCAAATTGCTAATGGTAGTACCCTTCCAATTACTATTGTTGGTGATATTGGGTCTTCATTTTAGAACCTTTTTGTATCTCCAGCCTTATCTACAAACTTGATTTTAGTTGGTCAATTAGTTAATAATAACTACGATGTGTGTTTCTCTCGTGATGGTTGTATTTTGCAGGATCAGAGGTCGAGGAAGGTGATCGCGAAGGGGCCTAAAGTCGGAAGATTATTTCCATTGCAATTTACTATTCCTACTGCTTTGTCTTTGTCTTGTTTTAGTGTTTGACTTAAACATGAGATTTGGCATAAAAGATTAGGGCATCTAAATACTTTAATTTTATCTCATTTGTTGAAAAAAATGTGATTTATTGGGTAATAAAGACCATTCTTAATTATCAAATCTGTCTTTTGATTGTACTACTTGTAAACTTGGGAAAAGCAAGACTCTTCTATTTCTCTCTTATGACAGTCGTGTTGATAAATACTTTCAGATCATCCATAATGATGTTTAGGGCGTGGCACCTATCACTTCCCATGCTCGTTATAAGTATTTTATAACATTTATTGACGATTTCAGTCGTTATACTTGGCTATATTTTCTTCGTTCTAAAAGTGAGGTCAGCACCACCTTTAAGACTTTTGTAGCCTACATTGAGACACAGTTCTCTTTCAGTATTCAGATTTTAAGGTCTGACAATGGCAGGGAATATATGTCTCGTGATTGTTAAACCTTCTTTCAATAGAAGGGCATTCTCTCACAATGATCTTGTCCATATACTCCTAAGCATAATGGAGTATCCGAATGAAAGAATCGCCACTTATTAGACGTTGTCCGAGTTTTGCTCTCGGAATCTTCGGTTCCACCTAGATTTTGGGTCGAAGCTATCTCTACAACTGTACACCTAATTAATCGACTTCTTGTTCAGCATTTGGAATTTGACTCTCCTCATTCCCGCCTGCACGGTGATCTGACATGCTGCATACTTTTGGATGTGTTTGCTTTGTTCATTTGCCTCATGAATGTTACAAGCTTGCTGCTCAATCCGCACGGTGTGCTTTCATGGGTTATAGTATTCCTCAAAAGGGTTTTATTTGTTATGATGGTGTTGCTAATCGCTTTCGTATATCTAGGAATGTGGTTTTCTTTGAGAATCGGTATTATTTCCAGCAGCATATTGTAACCCCTTCTTATTTGGCTCCACTCATTAACTTTGAGGATGATTCTCGATCTATTGAACGTTTTAAATCAGATGTGGTATATCAACAATGGTGGCCTCTAGCTCCACTGCCCCTTCCTGACCTTGATCCCGTTCCCGGCTCTACTGATCTTAGGCAATCCACTTGCGTTACTTGTCCTCCCGATTGGTATGAATTATCTACAACTTTATCTCATATCACAGTTCCTACTTCTTAATCTCAGGAAGTTACCCAAACATGTTGGGAGAAAGCTATGCAAGAGGAAATTCAAGCCCTACAATAAAATCACACATGGGATATTATTTCTTGCCCTCCTACCATCAAACCTATTGGATGTAAATGGTTCTATTCTGTTAAGTTTCGTTCTGATGGATCACTAGATCGCTATGAAGCTCAGTTGGTAGCCCTTGGTAATCGTCAAGAATATGGTGTGGATTGTGAGGAGACTTTTGCTCCTATTTTCAAAATGACAATGGTTCAAACTGTTCTTACTAGAGCTGCCTCCAAAGGATGGTCTTTGCGGTAGACCGATGTCAAAAATACTTTCTTACATGGTGACTTTAAGGAAGAAATTTATATGATGCCTCCCCTGGGCCTCTTTTCTTTGCCATCCTCTAATGTGTGTAAGCTAAAGCGTTCGCTTTATGGATTGAAACAAGCTCCTCGTGCTTGGTTGGACAAGTTTCACTCCACTCTTCTGGGGTTCTCATTTACACAGAGCCAATATGATTCATCTCTCTTTATCTCTAACACCTAGGTAGGTATTATGCTTCTTCTGGTCTATGTGGATGATATTGTTATTAACGGGACTAACTCTGAATTGATATCTCAACTTCAAAATCAACTGAAGGAATCCTTCCATATGAAGGATTTCGGTCCCTTATACATCTTAGGTCTTGAAGTACTTTCAAGTCTAGCCGGGAGTTACCTGCATCAGCATAAGTATATGGGGCAGTTGATTAATTTGGCTAGACTTCAGGATGGCTGCCCGTTTAATACCCCCATGGAGGTGAATGTGAAGTATCGTAAGGAGGAGGGTGACTTCCTAATCCCTCTCTATATCGCCAATTAGTGGGTAGTTTAAACTATCTCACTATTACACGACCCGATATTTCTTTTGTCATACAACAAGTTTGTCAGTTTATGCATGCTCCATGACACCTTCATTTGACCGCAGTTCAACGCATTATTCGATACTTGTTGGGTACATCTGATAGGGGACTTCTCTTTCCTGCTAACTCTTCTCTTCAGTTGGTAGGTTATAGTGATGGGGATTGGGCCGGATGTGCTGATACTCATCGGTCAATTATTGGTTGGTGTATATTCTTAGGAGTGCGTTAATTTCTTGGCGAAGTAAGAAGCAGGAAAGCGTCTCTAAATCTTCCATTAAATCTGAGTATCGAGCTATGTCTTCAGCCTGCTCTGAGATTGTTTGGCATCGAGGCCTTCTAGCGGAGCTTGGTTGCCCTCAGTGTGAGCTTACTCCACTTCATGCAAACAACACTAGTGCCATTCAAATTTCTGGTAATCCCCTATTTCATGAGCGCACTGAGCACATTGAAGTTGATTGTCACTCTATTCGTGAGGCTTATGATGGTCGCATTATAACTCTTCCGCATATCACTACTAATGTCTAGACCACTGATGTGTTTACCAAGGCAATGACTCGACAACGGTATCAGTTTCTTGTTAGCAAATTGATGCTTCTTGATCGTCCAACATCAATTTGAGGGGGGATGTCAATGAGATCGAGATCAACGGAGATTATGGCTTGATTAGTGGCTTGATTATTTACCATAATTATGTATATTATTGTATTTACCTTACTCAAATTAACCTAGTTGTATTTACCACATTTAGGTTAACCCTAGCTATATGTAATTTATATATAATGCATGTAATTCATCAATGAAATCATTGGATCAAAATCTTGTTATAATCAATATTGTAATCTATGTCTTTGATTCGTCTAAGGGCAGTGAGTGTGATTGTTGTCGGTGCTTGGCTATTTTGGCATTGTTGTACTCAAGGATTAAGGGATTTCAACGCACGACAATGGAATTTCTTCTGCCGAAGTTCATGAAAAACTGTATGACTTACATGATTTTATTTTATTTTTAGTACTTATTAATGTTAATGCCATTGCTTTATGTTTTTAAAATGTTGTTTAGAGAAACAAATAATTAATATATACGTTATGTCAATTTCATGGTCTCTTTCAAGCTATCAGAAAAGTAGCCAACCCACATTCTACCCTCATCAAACTGTATATTAATGTTACTATGAAAACAATCAGTAAGGATTACCACCATAATTTAAATGTCACAGTTTCTAGTGTCTATACAAAAGTTGTGGATGATTGAATCCTAGACAATGGCTATAAAACTCTTTAATGATAAGCAGGTTATCTTCCAGTTGGTAAAATTCAGTAAACTTGTGATGTTCATCTGTGGAAGATGGAATTCGGTGGGTTTACATAGAGATTTAATGTCATGCTGCGATTATTTAGGCTGTTGATTTGATCAAACTGACATCAAAATGGCAAGGTATGATGATCAAGTATTAAAAATGAATATTATGGTACCATAAATCCTAATGTGAAATAATTAGTTATTTCCAATTGTGTTGCTCTGGATCGAAACTAATCCAAAGCATAAAATGTATGATCTCTTATATAAATGTGAGAACATGAGAGTTTGAAAACTATAACCTGTTAATGTCATTCATGGTTGTGATTATGCGATCATGTTTTTTTTTTTTTTTTTTAAGATTAAGTTTTGATTGTCAATTCGATTATATATCTATCTTTATATTAATAAAAGTTATATTTGAACATGGACACTTAATGAAGGATTTGTGTAACTTAGTAGGTCATTGATGATCCACTATGATTTTACAGAAAGTGAACTTTGGTGAAAATGTATTTCGGACTACACTGTAAACACCAACAAAATTGAGAGTCTCCCTTCTAAAAAAATGCTAAAGTAGTTTTGACATATGGACCCTGGGATGTAATGGTGGAAGCATGTTTGAAATGGCATCAGGCAAATTAATTAATCATGCAATGTGGGAATTTTTTCTTTTAGAGTTTGCTATGAACAAAATGGGCAACCTGTTTGAGTAACCAAAATTGGAGGCACTGGAGGATTTAAAAAGGACAAAATTGAACATTTTGGCACTTTGATGTGCAATTGGTCAGACAACCTCTTTAATTCTGGGAGACTAATCCGCAGCCTAGATATCACACCATTTGATGGGCAACAACAGATTTTACTGGTGGATAGGCTAGCATACATAGGTAAGTGATCTCTGCTGCCTGGGCTATGAGCAAATTAGCTGTGCATAATTTATGTTTAGAGCCAACAATTTTTCGTATTTTATGTTTCATTTTGTGATCTAGTACTCATGAATGAGTTTACCTCTAATAGTGGAATTTTAGCGATAAGAAGAATGATTCAAGTGTCCGATTGCAGGCTCAAGAGAGTGATAGAAAGGGAAAGCTTGGAGTAGCTGCAAATATATTTTCTATGACACCTTCGTTATTGGTGGTGGAGGTGAAGTCATCTAGAGGTGATACGTCGGAGTACAACGAATTCTACATAGAGAGTTGAGACATGCACTTAAAGATATAATTTTGACATCAGCAATTAGGAATTCAATTTGTTGCGACCATGCCTAAATGAGCATAACACGTCACTTATAGGGACCCACAAGAGACCCAATGGATTCTAGCAATGCATGGAGCCTAGGGCCTTACAGGTTATTGAATCATCAAGGTGAAATATGATACGGAGCCTACATGACCAAATTGGTTTTTTCTAGCTGCTACAATCCAAGGCGGTGCCTCGGATTGGTGATGGGACCATCGAATGTGTCAGAGAGATGTGACCCTCCTTGCAGATTGTGGCTTGACGAGACAACGCATTTACAAGGGATGTGACAGGTGCCCCTCCCCTATGAAGGTAGCAATGATTATATCCAAGAAATTGGTTTACTTCTCCAACGGCCAGGGACGTAACGCATGTAAAGTATGGCACGTGTCACCATTTGAAACAATAATTTTGACTATAAATAGAACACGTTGATCTCGAAGTTAGAGGTTAGAAACTCAATATATAAAATCTCACTCCCTTTTATCTCTTTTACACACTTATATTTCCTGTACCCAATTTATATTTACTTGAAATGAGTACTGACTTAGGCATCGGAGTGCAAACGGGAGCCACCTTGACCCCCTTTGCAAGCTGATTATTTGTCCTAGTGCACATGAGATCCATGTTTTCAAGAGCGAGGATCTGAGACGTGTTGATCCAAGGTCCTACCAGATTTTGTGATTAACATTTTGGCGCTGTCCATGGGAAACCTCACTTCTAATCAGGAAATCTCGTGGTAAAAAACTATCAAAGGCCTTGAACAAAAGCAGATAATCTCTTGAGAAAGAGTTAAGCACCTCTTGAAAAAGAGTTGAGAATCACAAAAAAACATGAAAAAGGCTTAAAACTTTGAAATATAAGTTAACTAACCTTGAAAAAGGCTTAAAACTTTGAAATATAAATTTACTAAACTTGAAAAAGGATTAAAACTTTGAAATATAAGTTTATTAACCTTGAAAAAGACTTAAAATTTTGAGATATAAGTTTACTAACCTTGAAAAGGCCTAAAACTTGGGAATATAAGCTTATCTACCCTTGAAGAAAGGACAGCATAGAAGCCACTACAGCAATGAGTGAGAGCAATAATGATGCTAATCCTCGGAGGAGTAGAGAAGAACAGTATGGTGGGGGGAATGCACCTCAAGAAAATCCCTATGAGAATGCCGATGAGGAGGTCCCTCAGCCTAATCGTCCACATCGGTACTGAAACCGGCGTATATTATGAGAAATGACTCACATGACCACCCAAATGTTGGATATGCAAAAGCAATAGATCGAGCAAACTGCTGACATGAATGCCTACGTGACAAGTGGGAATTTGGTGAATGAACCAATGATACCTCCATACTACTCGTAGCCACGTTACTTAACCTCTGATGTAGGCACTGTGTCGTATTATAACGAACCACCAGCATATACCGAGGGGGATTCCATTCCACGCGGCGAAGACCTGATATACGCAGCACCGGTAGAATAGGACCAACCCTCTAATATCGTGGGGGAGCATCACCCTCAAGATTCGGCATTGTCTTTAGCCGAATAGGGGAACTGTTCAGGGGCAAATGAGGAAGTCGAGCCGAACAAACTCAGCGTCAAACGCAGGTGCCTAGGAATAGACGGGAGCGAAGGGTTGAAGAAGTCCTTTCACAGAGACACATGCCTGGAAATAGGCACGAAGCAGTAACAGCGGTATGGCGTCCACCGACCCATGAACCTAGAAATAGGTAGGAGGGAAGAGCCGAAGAGGCATGCTCCCAAGCACAAGGGGATCCGTTTACTTATCAAAGGCCATATCACTGCCAGACTTTATCACCTCAGAGCTGGAACCAGACTCGAAAACCACATGGCCAATACCCTGGTGCGGTGGAGTCCGACCATGAAGAAAATGACGAATTTTCGTCGTATGAATTAGACGATGAGGAGGAAATGAGCCCTTTCAAAGAAGGCATTCAGAGGTGGGCGTGCTCACAGATTTTGAAATGCCAGAGATAATAAAGTATTCTGGGAGAGGTGATCATAACGATCATATATTAAACTATCATGCCAGTATGGAGATATCCGGAGCCACTCCTGCACTAAAATGCAAAGCCTTCGCCTTAACACTTGAGGGACATGCGATACGGTGGTACAAGAAACTCCCTCTGGGCAGCATCCACAGTTGGAGGGATTTGAAAATAGCTTTTAATAACGACTTCGTTTCCTCCAGACCAGGCTAGCTCCCGCTTCAACGCCTTCAAGATCTGAGGCAGGGAAGGGATTAATCGTTGAAAGGCTATTTAGCCCGATTCACTGAAGAAATGCATAGAAGTGAGAACATCACAGACGTGTAACTGTTCTCTGCCTTAAAATGAGGTTTAGACGTGACCAACATGTTCTGGAAAGACATCCAAAGCAGGAAGCCAATGGACTACAACGCCCTCGTAGATTTAATGAAGGAGGAAATTATCTCAGAGGAAATGGAGAGAGCCAGAGATAATCATCCTCAGGAGAGATACAATACTGGGTACTAGCCTGGAGCTGCTAAAAGAAAAGGAGGCAATAAAGATCGGCTCGGCAATCACCGCGGAGGTATCCCACGTCCCTTTTCAGGGGTTGGATCCAGTTACGCGTCTGAAATCATGGAAGCCATTCCCAATCTACCCTCCGCAATACCTTTATCAAATCCCACTATTGCTCTTGAAGGAATAGGTGGAATCCGAAGTGGAAAACAACTCATGACTGTGGCATATTGCACTTACCATAGACACTATGGGAATGCAATGAAAGATTGCAGAGAGATCCACATGCTGGCCGATCAGAAGGGCAATGAAAGAAAGGGTCGCAACTTTACTTCAAACAGAGGAAACCACACAAGCCAAATGACCAAAAGTTTAGTCGAGCTGATAGAAGAGACCCCTGGAAGAACCCTCCGAGAGGGAGAAATGACAGCCGTCAGAGAGATCGAAGTCGGGACCGGAATAGGCCCCGGCGCATGATAAAAATGTGAGAGAGCTACCTCAGCCTACAAATGATTCACCAATCCACGAGATCGACATGATATTTGGAGACCCCCATCCGGACGGGAGTACGAACAACTCCCAAATACGATACATCAGAGAGGACAAAGAGCCCGCCAACGTGAACTATCACATCAATTCACAGCCTGCTAAGAATTCAAAGACAGAACCCATCACATTCAACTTGGATGATGCAATTGGGGTGCATTTCCAGCATAATGATGTGTTAGTAATCCGGGTGGTGGTAGCCCGAAATGGTTTTTCCTAGATGCTGGTGGATAATGTGCCTCGATAACTGTGATTTACGAGATAACGTTTGACAAGATGGGAATTAGTACCCCAATCATTCTAGTCCCAAATCTCATATATGGATTCACCGGGGATAGCATCTCCCAGAGGATCCATAATCCTTATGAACGAGGTAGGACAAGCTCCAACTCTTTCTAGGATGCCAATGGAGTTCTTAATCATGGATAAAATCTCCTCATATCACGGCTCAATAAGAACGCCGGGCCTAATTGACTTGGGAGCCGTAACTGACACAAAGTACATTTGTATGAAATTCCCAACTAAACATGGCGTAGCTACTGTTAGAGGTAGTCAAATAGAATCACGGTCCTGTTTGACAAACGCTATCCGAAAGTTCCAAGACCGAACCATCAATATGATTAGAGATGTGGCAATGGTCGAGGCTGTTTCAGACCCTGAAAAATTGGGTACAGGACTCTTCACAGATGAAGATGTCACAATGGCGCAAAAAGAAAATCTGGCAGATCTGGATCCTATAATGATAGGTGATAATTGTTGCACTACCCCTGCTGAAAAGCTAGAATACTTTTGCGTTGATCCAAATGACCCAATGAAGGAGTTACATATTGGGCAGGATTCATCGGTTGAATACAAAGGGCAATTGAAAAGTTTTTCTGCTCCAAAACCTTGATGTGTCCGCATGGAAACACGATGACATGGTTGGAATTGACCCTAAGATAGCCTGTCACGGGCTCCAACTCGACCCGAGACTTCCTGGCCATGAAAGAGGAGGTGTCGAAGCTATTGAAAAATGGTTTCATTAGAGAATCCCGTTATTCGAAGTGGGTGTTGAACCCTGTTTTGGTCCCTAAGCAAAGTGGAAAGCTGCGGGTATGCATTGATTTCTCAAATTTAAACCAAGCATGTCCAAAAGACAGTTTTTTTTCTGCCCCGGATTGATCAATTAGTTGACTCCACGGAGGGGCATGAAATGTTAAGCTTTATGGATGTATACTCTGAATACAATCAGATCCCCATGCATAAATCAGATGAGGAGCATACCTCATTTATTACGGATAGGGGGCTCTATTGTTATCGGGCCATGCTCTTCAGATTGAAAAATGCAGGGGCCACCTACCAAAGGTTAGTGAATCAAATGTTCTCAAAGCAACTCAAAAACACCATGGAAGTATATGTGGACGACATGCTAGTAAAAAGTATGGTCGCCTCAGAACATGTTCGCTATTTATCTGAGACTTTTGATAAACTAAGAAAGTACCAAATGAAGCTTAACCCTGTGAAGTGCGCCTTCGGGGTAGCATCTGGAAAGTTCCTTGGTTTCATGGTAAATAGAAGGGGAATTGAAGCTAATCCAGATAAAATCAAAGCTTTTCTGGACATGCACTCGCCCCGAAGCCCTAAAGAAGTACAAAGCTTAACTGGAAGGGTTCCTGCCTTGAGTCGATTTGTCTCTAAATCCACTAACAAGTGTTTACCTTTCTTCAAGGTCTTAAAACGAGGAAGACAGTTCTAGTGGACACAGGAATGTGAGCAAGCATTTTTCGAACTGAAAGCATTTTTAGGGCAGGCCCCCTATTGTCCAAACTAAAGATCGGCGAACTGCTTCTTCTTTACTTATCCGTCTCCAAGGAGGCTGTTAGCTTCGTGTTGATTAGGGAAGAGAATGGGAGTCAGCTTCCAGTATATTATGTAAATAAAGCCATGCTGGACACTGAAACGCGCTACCCAGACATGGAGAAACTAGCTTTAGCATTAATCACAGAGGCTCGTAAACTCCACCCCTACTTTCAGTCCCATTTTATCAAAGTACTCACAAATTTCCCTATGAGACAAGTCTTGCAGAAACCAGATGTGTCTGAAGGTTAATGAAGTGGGCGGTAGAAATCAGTAAGTACGACACAGCTGTAAAGGGACAAGTGTTAGCAGATTTCATAGTTGAATTTACGCATCCACCCGAGGTTGAGATGATTGAGAACGTGGATGAAAATCATGAGAGGAGGTTGTTTGTTGATGGGTCCTTCATTGAAGGGAGATCTAGGGCACGAGTAATACTGGTAAGCCCGGAGGGACATAAGTTGCACAGTGTGGTCCGCTTCAGCTTTAAAGCTTCAAATAATGTAGCAGAATATAAAGCACTCCGGGCTGGACGAAGGCTTGCAATAGCTTTGAAAATCAAGTTATTGATAGTGAATAGTGACTCGCAGCTTGTTGTGAGCAAAGTTGAAGGGCAGTTTCCCGCCAAGGAACTGGCTATGATTGCATACTTGAAAAAAAGTAAAGGATCTAACAGTCCATTTCAAAAAATTCGAATTGCTCCACATACCCAGTATTGAGAATATCAATGCAGACGCCTTATCTAAACTGGCAAGTAGCAAAGGCGTTGAGCTCCTCAATATGATACCAATCGAACATCTACCAGTCTCCTCCATTGAACTAGGGACAGAGGTATGTGTGATAGAAGAAGAGAATTCTTGGATGACTCCTGTTTTGGAATACTTAAAGTATCAAACTCTACCAGTCGAGCCACAAGAAGCTCGGAAGTTATAAAGGTATGTTGCCAATTTTGTCCTCTTCGATGGTTTCCTCTATAAGCGGAGTTACACCTCTCCTTTGTTGTGATGTGTTGGACCAGAGAATGGTAAGTACATAATGAGGGAAATTCATGAGGGCATTTGTGGAAACCATGCAGGAGCACTATCTTTGGATCGGAAAGCCCTGAAACAGAGGTATTTCTGGGCAACTATGCGGAAAGACTCTCATGACTTTGTTCGAAGATGTGACAAATGTCAAAGATATGCCACCATACTGCACCATCCACATCACGAGTTGATGGTGGTAACCAGCACCTGGCCCTTTACGAAGTGGGGAATCGATATTATTAGTCCCATGCCCCTAGGTAGCGGTAACAATTGCTTCACGATTGTTGCGATAGACTACTTCACCAAATGGGTTGAGGCAAAACCCCTAATGAGAATCACTGAAGCGAACACTTCTAGGTTCATTTGGAAGAACATTATTTGTAGGTTTAGAGTTCCACACTTGTTGGTAACTGACAATGTGAAGCAATTCAAAAACAGAAGGGTTGACGAGCTTTACGATGATTTGGGAATTTGTAAATTGTTCTCATCTCCACATCATCCAAAATCGAATGGGTAGGTTGAAGTCGTTAATAAAACCACAAAAAACACCCTGAAAATGAAATTGGAATCAAAGAAGGGTGCCTGGGTAGATGAACTCCCCCAAGTCTTATGGGAACTTCGGACTACCCCTCACACTACAACAGGAGAAACCCCATTCTCCATGGCGTACGGATCCGAGACAATGTGCCCAGTGGAAATCGAAGTGCCTTCCCTTCGTCAAATTCACTATGACGAGGCGACGAATGAAGAAGCTCAGAGGGCAGACCTAGATTTTCTCTTGGAAAGAAGGAATGATTAGCAGGTCGTGATGGCCCTCTACCAAGAAAATATGGCATGCTACTACAACAAGAACGTAAAGAAACGGTTCTTCAGGATTGGGGACTTGGTCCTCAAGAAGGTCCTCCCTTCAACCCAAGCAAGTAATAGTGAAGCTATCGTATTACTACACTTAAAACTTCCACGCAAGGGACTCTCCTAGGGGTGTCAATCGGAGTGGTCCGGGCCGGGTTGACCCGCCAACATAAAAGCTAGGTAACGGCCTGCTTGAAAAAAAAATCCCGCTACGGGTTAGGGCCATTTCTGGATCAGCCCACAAATTTCGAACTACAACTTAGGCCCGCCCGCTGGCCTATCCGGGTCGAGCCCATGCGGGTCGCGGTTCGTTCTGATATGGCCCGTATGAATAAAAATATAGATTTTTACATATTTATAGCAAATTTTTTGTCAAATTTCTACATAAAAAATGATTAAAATGATAAATTCATATTTATTAGGGGTGGGCGTGGGTTGGGTTAGGTCGGTTTTTTGCCCAACCCGAACCCAACCCACTATGGTCGGGTTGATAAAAAATCAACCCAACCCAACCCAACCCAAACATGAATTCAAACCCAATCCAACCCAACCCAACCCAATCAAGTTTCTGTCGGGTTGGGTTGGGTGGTTTGGGCTTTGGTCTAATTAAATAAAATTCTTAGAAAATTATAAAATTATGCCCATAAATCAACTATTAACTCAAATAAATTATGTACAATACAGTAAGCTCAAATATAATAAATTTAATACTTGCTAATAAAACTAAAATATGTTCAAATTATATTTGAGTTTCATCCAAATTAAAAATGGATTTAAGATTCTTGAAATTTAAATGGTCTTATATTTTTAAAATTTTGATTGGGTTGGGTTGGGTTGGGTTGGGTTGGGTTGGGTTTGTCATCCAACCCACAACCCAACCCAACCCAACCCAAACAAATTTTTTTTTTTATAACCCAACCCAACCCAATTTTCATCAAAACCCAACCCAACCCGATCGGGTTGGGTTGGGTTGGGTTGGGTTGGGCGGTTTTGGTGGGTTGGCAGGTTAATGGCCACCCCTAATATTTATACCATAAAATATTTACATAGAATTTAAAATTATATTTTATGTTATATGAATTACTTCTAAATTTGCAAATTTAAATAAAACATAAACAAATAACAATTAAATACTAAATGTATTTCTAATTACTATTATCAAAGAGCATTACATTTTTTAGCTAATAGGGAGAAAAAAATAAGATTTTGCTTTAAAAGTTGTATTAGAGTTTGTAGAAGAAGATAAATTTTTAAAGTTACCATATTTAATAAAAACAATTTTTTTTTTAAATTAACGGGCCAGTGGGTTAACCGCGGCCCGCGAAGGTTTTGACCCGCAAAACCCGCGGTTCACAACTTCTTGACTCGTGAACCGTCCGCACGAGTCACAGGTCGGCTCGCGGTCCTGGGTCGATCCGGGCTGATTTTCAAGGGTCTGGTCGGTCCGTCCGTCTGTCTTGAAACCTCTAGACTCTCCCGAAGTTGCGAGGCCTTTAGCGTGCCTCGGCCAAAGGTGACAAGTATCTTCTTTAATTAAGAGAGTGATGCGATCAATCTTTAGTTAAAATTACTTTAAAAGAAAGTAAGAGTGAACCCTTCTTATAATGGTTCTCTTAATCAAAAGAGTCAGGTTGATAAAATGATACACACTAGGGACTGTAGTGTAGATAGAGTCAAACACTTATTAATCAGACCTAACCAATGAACATGAATGTCTTAAACTGCCTAGTTCTGAGGGACTATCAACTTGAATTCGTATTCATACAAACGATGTCATGCAAATGTTGAATCTCACAAAATATTCAAAACATTGAATTAACAAAGAAATTACATTATTTAAGGATTAATCATTACATTACAAAAAATGAAGAGCTATGCCAAGATCGGTCAAATATAAGAAAAACAAAAATCAATGAGGAGGGGCATCTTCTGCAAAGTTTCCATCGAGCACAACTTGACAGAGGTCAGCAGGATCATCAATGGGATCACCTTCTTCCGTGTCTTGTAGCTCGGGGTACAAAGCCTCGATTTGGGAAAGGTCCAAATTGGGAAAAGTTTCCTTCACATCCCCTAAGGTCATCCCAGCTCCAATGTTTCCAAAGACCCTCTACATAGCCTCATACTAAGGCGTCTCCTCAAAGGTATCTTTGAAATTTTGGACAGCCTCGGATACCCTGGTCCCCACGACTTCTTCCACTCTAGTTGCGCTAGTCAGCTCTAGGGCTTCCTTAAACCTGAGACTCTATTTACAGTTCTAAAAAGGCGTAATCCTCCTCTACCTTCCTTCGAGCCTCCACCTCCCTCTCTAGTTTAGCGGTGACTTCTGTCACCTCGACTGCTAACCAGTGGCGGATCCAGGATTTCATGTTGGGCTGAGCTGGATTTTAAAAATTGTGGGGGTGGTCGACTGTGCTAGTCCTTTGATTTTCGAGGTTTAAGGCGAACTTCATAAAGTCAAAATCGAATCCTCAAACAAAGTTGATGACATTCTAAGCCTAAAATTACATTCACATAATAATATCATTTTTCATAAATCACATTCTAAGTCTCAGTTCTAAAACAAAAATAAAAACAAAAACAAAAGTAAAATCAAAGATGAAATACTAGTTGTCTGACTTGCAATAGCATTAAATGCCGCATCTCATATATCATATCATATTCATATATGATAAACAGATGCAAACAATAAAGAATTAGACAAGTCAGAGCTATTGGACTTTTTGTGCCAAGCTAATTCTTTATTTTTTTATTCTTTATTTATTTTTGTTTGCCTTCTGGGCCTTTAGCACCGAACTATAGCCCAGTATGGACCATGAATAAATCCGCCTCTGTCACTAACTTACTTTTTGTGGAGTTGGATGCCGTTAGAGCTTCAGCAGTTATGGACTATGCTCGATTAGAATCGTCAAGTTTTTTGCACAAGGTCGCCACATCCGCTTCAGAGGCACAAAGGTCGTGCTTTAACTTCTCATTGTCCTCTTGGAGATGCTTTGCCAGAAGTCTGTCATCTGAAGAGGTCTTACAGGCTATGGACAAATGTTCTTTGAGGTCATTAATTTCTTTTAACATATTGTTTGTATATCGAAGGGCTGTCTCAGCCTCTTTCTTATCACGTTGCTCCTCCAGGACAGAAGATTCCACTTCACCGATCAACGCCAAGGCTCTAACATTCATGGCCTTGGCCGCAAGCAGTTTTCGGGCTGGTGGGACGCTGGAGGAAAAAGCAGACCAGCCTTCTGTCCAGAATTGTTCTGTGGAAAATGTAGCTCTGGCAGGTGGAGAGCTAGGGGAGTCAAATAAACTAGAATCAAGGGTAAAATTCCTGGGAAGGACGCTTGCTTAATCTGTGCCAGCTCATCGGCCATAGCCTGGGTCACGTCGTACTGCATTCCCGGGATGGACACTTGAGGCTCCTCACTTGGTTCAGGCAATTCTGGAGGAGGGGGTGGAAGCTTAGAAGAGGCCTCTGTGCCTCTATTCAATCTCCTCAAGGGAGGAGGCTCCTCCTCTGAGACGGACTCAGTGATGTCCTCAGAAGAGGTGTCTTTAAGTGAGCTATTTTTGGCTCCTTTTTCCCCCTAGGGCCTCCCCTTTCTAACCTTTTTCCCTTTTTCCCTTAAGAAGGCCGTTCTTAGGATCACCTCCTTCAGCTATATCTGGCTATTGGGGGCCAACAGGTAGCAAAGTAGGAGGCAGCATTAGAGCAGGAAAGGTACCCTCAAGCCTCGTCGTGGACACCTCAGATACTTGTCTAGCGGCTTCCAGTTGAAGATTGGCAAGTATGGACTTCTGCTTCTTTTCCACCTTGCTACCATGGAGGAGAACCTGAGGAACCTTCTTAGACATGAGCCCCTTTAGGAAAATTTTGGGGAAGTCCTTGGAACCTAGTGAGAAAAGAAGGGGTTAGTCCTAGCGAGCCAAGCCCGTAGTAAAAGTTAAGGCAAGGGATTCGACTTACTCTTAGCTCTCATGAGACCGTGTTTAACGAAGAGCATGTTTTGGCTGAATGAACTTCTGGAAGGTGCCTCAGAAGGCAAACAGTTGTCTCAACGATGATAAATCCGTGTCGAAAATTAGAGAGGCAAAGGTTGGCCCTGGGATAATAAACAGAACAGGAAAACGCGTTAGATGTGATGAACAAAAAATATGAAATATAAGCTATGCGCCAACATCTGAAAAAGTGAAACTCACGTGGAGAGGAAAGATCTTGGGAGTGGGGTCTACAGGCGAGCTTTGCCACTCTCCCGTGACCCAAAACCACTGGTTCCTCCAATTTTTTTATGGAAGTAGGGTGTCCAGTGATGATGTGGGGTGGGAGCCCCTGGGAGATAAGTAGTACCAGTCTTTCACGTCTGACCTCACATCCTTATCCCTTTTGATGGATTTCTTCAAAATGTATAAGGTGTGGATTATATGCAAGGAGATGGGATAGTCTAGATTGATCTCTTGCCATACTAGCCAAGTACCAACTGCTTGCGTCCAGAAGTTTGGGGCCAGTTGATAAGGACACAAGTTGTAGCTCTAAAGTAGTGCCCTGAAGAAGGGATGCAGAGGGAGCCTCATCCCACACGACGGAGTGTCATAACAAATCGCCACATGACCTGGCGGAGGACTGCAAGGTCGTCAAGAGGGTGTGGGGTGTACCAGTCGGACCTCTTCCGGTAATCTAAACTTTGAAGGGGCACCCACCAAATCAATGCCCCGAATCTCGGATGCTATTTCGCTACTTTCCCATGACTCAGGATGTGGGTCAGGATTCACATGGTACCCCGACACCTTATTTACATAGTCAATCCATCCTCCAACTTGGGCGATTTCCTACTCGGATAACCCCAGCTCCTCTCTATGCACCCTAAACGGAGCCCTCTCACCCAAACCAAGGTCTTGCGGATCGGATGAGGAGCTTGCTATGCCTTCACCCCTCAGATCTCTATCACGCTTACTTCGAAGTTCTCACAGTGAAGCTTTCTCTTCAGTAGATAAGTGAGCCATGTAGGGTTGGTTCTTTTCTTCTTCACTGTCAGAATCATCCAAATAGATTAAACTACTGCATTTCCTATTCCTCCCCCTAACCTACTCCCTAAAAACTGACAAGGACAAAGGGCAGAAACCTCTGATAGGAATTGCCATTGCAACTGACTCCCGCGAACCCATTCCCCCAACTCTTTCCATTTTTTCTTAAAAATCCAAACTTACACAGAGGAAAACAAAAATGCAAAAGGGAACTTTCAAGCAAGCACTCAAGAGTTGAAAATCAAAAGCTATATGCACGCAAGAGAAAGAAAAAATTACCTAAAAGGAGTAAGGATTAGAGGACCAACACTAGAAAGAGCGGCGCGCAAACAAAGATTTTGGTTGATTAGAATAGCTTGCAGAATTGAAACTCTCAAAGGTCATGAAGAAACTCGTGTGAAAAGAGTAAGGAAACTTCAGGGATACAAGAAAAGAGAAGTGTTGAGATGAAGGAGGCTTTATACAGAACGCTGTTGATCCAAACCCTTAATCTCTAGGCCGAAATATTAATCCAGACATAACACATGTCCTGATAGAAGAGTAAGCTAAATTTCCAACTGTTTGGAATTTGAAAAGGAAATAACCATTCGACTGCTAGAGTGCACAACACACACAGTAAGGCGTTTCCCTTGAACGTTTCTTGGAAATGTGAGCTAATCATTTCTTTGTCATGAATGTGCCACCAATAAAGCACGCTGGCGTCCCCCAACGTTTGTCTTAAAGGGGGAATAAACACAAATGGCCCCTATTTCCTTGAGCTTGAACACCGCTAAAAAATCATTGAACATCCCACAGTTTCGGAGTGTTAAAAAGTGGTCCGTATGCAATCAACCTTTGATTGACAGAGAAGCACTTGAAAATAAATTCCAAAATCTCGCATTACTCCATGATAATGCGATAACCTCTTCGAAATGAACATCCCAAAACAAATCACAATGGCTGGTCTATGACAAATCAGATCCACACATAAATAAATGCATCGGACTTGAGGGACTAATGTTGCGAACATGCCTAAATGAGCATAACACGTCACTTATTGGGACCCACAAGAGACCCAATGGATGCCAGCAATGCATGGAGCCTAGGGCCTCACAGGTTATCGAATCATCAGGGTGAGATATGATCCGGAGCCTACATGACCGAACTGGTTTTTTAGAGCTGCTTCAATCAGAGGCGGTGCCTCAGATCGGTTATGGGACCAGCCAATGTGTCAAGAGATGTGAACCTCCTTGCAGACTGTGGCTTGACAAGACATCGTCTTTACAAGGGATGTGACAGGTACCCCTCCCCTACGAAGGTAGCAATGATCATATCCAACAAATTGGTTTACTTCTCCAACGACCAGGGACGTAACGCGTGTAAAGTATGGCACGTGTCACCATCTGAAACAATAATTTTGACTGTAAATAGAACACGTTGATTTCCAAGTTAGAGGTTAGAAACTCAATATATAAAATATCACTCTCTTTTCTCTCTTTTACACACTTATATTTTCTGCACCCAATTTATATTTACTTAAAATGTGTACTGACTTAGGCATCGGAGTGCAAACGAGAGCCACCTCGGCCCCCTTTGCAAGCTGATTATTTGTCCTAGTGCGCAAGAGATCCACATGTTCAAGAGAAATGAGCTGAGATGTGTTGATCCAAGGTCCTACCAGATTTTGTGGTCAGCACAATTCTTGCTTGATGTGTTCTTCAAGTTCCTCCAACAAATCCCAGGTCGAGTTTTAGGATTCGAACCTTGGATGTTCAACTATTTTATTTTATATTTTTTAAAATTTTTTAGGAATGTTAAGATTGAGACTTGTATTGTCTCTTAAATGAATTGTTTAGATTCTGGTGTGTTATTTCTATTTGTTTGAATCCTCTGTTTCAGAATGATGTTCAATATAATCATGGGTATAAAAAAAAATCATTCATGGAAGTCATCATGTGACATGCCGATAATGATAAAATATGCCATTGTCCCTGATCAGCGTGGAAGGAAACAAGGTGTACAAGAGCAGTAATGAAATGGCAATGACACTGTAAGCGTAAAGAAAGGTTTCGAGTGAATGAAGACAGAAAATCATGGACACAACAACAATCATGTGTTGTTCTAAAACTAAAAATACTTAAGGTTTTACAATTTTTAATTGTTGAATGCAGGCAAGAGTTGGGCAAAGCATACTGAGGCCTCCATATTTAAAAGAAAATGATTAAATTGCATAGCACTTTAGTCAGAAGTAATCATCATTCATTAATGAAAAGGAAAGAACAAACAAACAAACCCACAAAGGTGGGACTTCCAAATCGTCAAAAACCATAAGTTGTACATTTGACAGTCTTAAATAGCTTTTTTATTTTTATTTTTACCCAATAGTTATATATGTTCCAGTACATCATTTCTTGTCAATATAATATTTATGTGCATCACACATGTGTGAAACTAGTTTTCCCTATAAATAAATTCTAATTCCTGTTGAATCATACTTTTCATGATTTGACTTGACAATAAATTTTGTATCAAAAAGTGGATGAAATGGCCAAAAAAATCATCCATAACCGTCACCCACAAAGCCACAACCCCCAATGAGACTTGAAAAAAAAATGCGGTAAAAATCAACTTCCTTCTCCACCCTCCTCTTCTAATAACTCTCCCACCCGAACTCTACAAGTTTCGGCTCCTGGACAGCGACGAGGGCAAGTCAAAGAAATTTGAGGATAACCGAGGTGATGTACCCGAGGATGCAACCAAAGCAGACATTAATTTGAGTTCAAATCAGGAGAATGAGAACAATAAGGCCAAAAGTCTACATGGACCCAAAATAGACAGAGCATAGTGTCATATTTCCTTCTAGTGGTATTCTTGTAACAAATAATACCATTCATATCCGGGTACTGGAGATGATCTCCTCAAGTTCATTATTCTTTCATGGTTCACCATTTTTACTATATTTTCTCCTTATTTATCTCTATTTTCTCCAGTTACTACAGCAATTAATTATTTTTATCACTAAATTATTGGTAAACTCGAGCGTTTAGTGGATTATTTTAGTAAAGAAAGATTCTTGAAAGCAGGTATTGTTGTAAGAAATACATTTCCAAATCACCGTTAACATTCATGTTCTTTCTGTAAAAGAGATTATTGGTTACATATTGTTCCAGAGATTATGTAAATAGAGCTTTTAGGCTATTTCTTTTCTGTCAATTTTTGAAATTGCATACTAGTATGTTCTGAATATATTTGTGGTATTTGTAAATGTATATACTCTTCATGTTGATCATCTGGAATTTATCAACTACCTATGAACAAATCTCCATATATTAGTTGTAGTTCATATTACCAAGAAAGAGGTATGAAACTCTAAATGTTTTGGGACACCTCAAAGTTCGACCTCATATGCGGAACTAACACAATTAATAATGAACGGGTCACTTTATTAATTGTTGCTAGATTTTTATTCAAACAAATCAAATTATCCTAAGTTGAATTGCCACAAAAGCAATAATGTAATGGAATAAACACAACAATATGATGATGAAGAAATCCGACGTGGGAAAAACTCTGGGACCAAGTGAGTTACCTCCACTATAGACAATTGCCGGTTACAGTTAGATTTACCCAACTACCTTACTAGACCTCGCAAATATACCCCCGCTAACCCAAGATACAACTACCTCTAGAAAATTCCAGATCTTGTTGTCTCTTTCAAGTGGGTACGCCAAGAATTTCCCATTCTTGTTAAACTTCCTATACTTGTAGTTCAACCTTCAGAGCCTCTAAAGTTTAAAATTGAAGAAGTATTCCTTAAGTGTATAACACACGGGTGTTTTAGATTAGGAACAAATGATGTTTTCCTAACTCGGGTTGTCGGATCACAAGAAACTAAGAGATTCAAATAATGGTGAATTTGATTCTTGGATTATCAAATCAGGGTATAAAAGATTGGATATGTGTATATTTTATGGCTCCAAAAAATAGACAAAAACCCTTATAATTTTCGTGCATAGGACTTAAGTATATATAGTATGAAGTGTTTGAGATAGTTTAAGATTGTAGGAAACTTAAAATTCACAAAACAGAATCTGTCTAGATTCAACGACCTTCAATAATTTTGTCATATCTTTCTATCCCAATATCTGATGGAGTCAATTAAAATTGAGTTGGAAAGATAACTCGAAGATCTACAATTCTTGTAGAAATATTAATTTTCCAATTCGAATGTTTGCTATGCAAAAATTGAGTCTCAACCTCTGACTGAAAATATGAATCATTATCCTTATGGGATTTGGATTCATCTTTAACTTATAATTACATCACAAGTGTTCTTGAACACTTCTTTGTTCTTCTTGAACCCAGATACTGAACTAACTGAAGTACCATACTTTGACTCTAATTGAGACTTTATAAATGAGTCCTTTTATTCATGGGATTGCAAATTAAATAAAAAACCTAACAATCCCCTCTTTGGCATTCCGTGACAAAACACTATAATAATGACAAAATAGTAAATATACAGTGTACACTACCCAAGCTCTTCTGTCTTTTGCATTCCTTGTTATATCGGCTTCCTTACATAAAAAACTCAAAAACAAAGTGTAAAAGCACATGATATAGGAATATAACACGTGAAACACGTAATCATTAATTGATCATGCTAGTTTGAGACGTGATATAAAAGTCAATTAAAAACACCAACAAAAACATTTACACCACTAAACACAGCTATACAATATGTAATGCAAAATAAATTCTCCCCCTTACTGCAAACTTGGTATTTTATGCAGTATGATATGTATCTATGTCTCTCCCCCAACGACTCCTAAAACATAGGATTCATGCAACATTTTTCGTTTTCCATATATCATTTTTCTCCCCCTTTTTGTCACAAATGACGAAGAGTGCAATTTTCAATCTAGTAAAGCAATAATATGGAGTAGACATAAAAATGTAGTTGATAGCATGCATAAGTATAGTCAATGAAAGTATACTCTTCCTACATACTTAAGTTAAAATTGAGTAAATATTATTAGCGACTCATGTGTGTAATGTGCCCCTTTGTAAGCAGGACTCCAAACCTTAAATTTGTGAGAAAGAACATGCTAAACATCACTGTCAACAAGCTTATTCTCCTACTTATGAATGTCAAACCATAATAATGCAAAGTATGACCTTATAAATGAAGCTCATTTGCAAATATATTTCAAACTCCCCCTTACTATAAGCATATACTTCAATCAAAATTCCAAATCTATAATGTTCATTATTTTTCATCTTAAGTGCAAGTTCTCCTTATTAAGCGACTAAGATGATCTATGTAGTCAGCTTTTAAGCCGATTAACCCAAGTCAGTTGACCATAGGCACCAGGTGACAAAGCACCTTGCAGGCTTAATTAATCGAGTCAAATAGGCTTCGACGAAGAAAATTAAGATTTGAGTAATTTTATTACAAGGAGATTAAATGGAGCATAGGTCTACTAAAATTGGTCAATCCATGTTCAAAGTCATCTTACCAACAAGTGACTATCATCCCAAATCTCACACATGTGGTTAAATCTCACTTACAAGGCCACAATGTGTCCAGTGCATGTGGTACATGAAGACACCTATTTTAAGTACTCCACAGTAGCCTAAGCAAGCAATGAGAATTATGTTTCAGCTCATTAAATACTTAAATATGGTCACAACACACAACTTTCAGTTACATATTATGCTATAGAAAATAATCGAATAAAAAGAAACAAATTTTTTTTGTTTTTTCAATTTTCAATGTTTTGTGCTTTTCCAAATTTCAATTTTTTTTATGTGATTTTTGTATAACAGTATGAATGCTAAAAAAAACTTAAAACAAATATGCATGTTCTAAAGTAAACAGAATAAAAGTGCACATACAAGAAATAAATATCTAGAAGGCAGAAAAGCAAATAGAATGCATGCATCAATTAATAATCATAAGTGATAAAAGCACAAGCATGCACCAAACAATAACCAATCAGTTAGGGATGAATATGCTCTTACCTTTATGAGTATTTTGATCAATGGCTGAATTTCCATGATCACCCTTTTTCACTCATTCCTGTCTAGTAGGATATAACTTACCCTACATTTGTGTCACCAATTTGGCCAACCTATTAACTTCATCAACAAGAAACTTAACCTGAACAACATACTCCTGATTATTATTCCTATTAAACCTCATGTTTCTGTCTGTTCAAGAAATGATGATATATATGGCGTATATGACTGAACTCACCACAATTAAAGCATATTAGAACAACTATTTTGGGAATGATGACATCTGTTCCTAGATCAACGAGTCCTAAGTTAAGGGTTAGGCACATATTTAGGATGGTCATTAGCAGGAACAAGCGAGCTCTTAGAAGTACTAGCAGCATTTTTGTTAAAGCCTATACAATCCCTATTTCCAGCATCCTTGCCCATTCCTAGAATATTGTCTAACTGGTCTGAACTACTAGAAAAGGCAAGGTATTGCACCTTGTTATGCTCAAGATCGCTCAATAGGTTTCTAATTTGGACTTATAACTTCCCTTTCTCTACATTCAGTTCACTAGCTATCCTGGAGGTTTTCTCAAACTCACTCTCTAAGATCACAGCTTTCCTTTAAAAATCTCTTTCTCATCACAACATGCATAGTACTAATGGATTCTTCTAATTTGACCATCAAGCTTTCCTTTTCAAGTTCAACATTATTCAATTTCTTAAAGGTGACGCTACTTATTTTTTCAACTTAAGAAACTCTACATATAGCTGGTCAAATGCTTCATGTATATCCTGTTGACTCTCAGACTCTTCTCCTGAAGACTCATCACTATCTGGGTTAATACTCTTCTTACTAGCCGTCTCAGATTTGCTCTTCGTCCTAAAGGTGAAGGCTATGTATAATGTGATTCTCATTGTCCACACGAGAGGAATCCTCATTTTGATTACCCGAGTCAAATTCAATATCAATAAGAGTGACATTCATAGCCTTTCCAGCATTTTTCTTAATATTGGGCAACTCAGCTCTAATATGCCCAAATCTCTAACAATTATGACACCTAACATGTTTAGATACATTCCTAGTATCTCTAGCCCTCTTTCCTCTCCTAAATTTGCTAGAGTCTCCATGGGACTTCTCAAACTGCCTTTTATTAGTATAAAAGAAATTTTTGAACTTCTTAATCACATAAGAAATTTCCTCATCTTTAATGCCCTCATCAGAAGCATCAGATTCTTCATCCCTAGTGGTGTTCAAGGCAATAGACTTAAATTAGCATGTTTATCTAAAGTAAGCTCATAAGTCTGAATGAATCCTACCAGTTCTTTAATTTTTATGGTGTCTATGTCCTTACTCTCTTCAGTAGCTATGACTTTAGGTCTGAAATGCTCAGGTAACGATCTAAGAATTTTTCTTACAATTTTGGACTTGGGAATCCTTTTGCCTATATTGAAACTAGCATAGAATTAAAAGTCTCATCATCCCTCATTCTAATTTCTTCAAACCTAGTGGTCAATATTTGCAATTTATAGTTTTTAACAACCTGAGTTCCCTCTTGTGTGGTCTCTAAGATATCATAAACCTCTTTGGCTACCTTACACAAGGACACTCTCCTAAATTCCTCTTGAGAAATAGCCATGAAAAAAATCATGTATGGCTTTAATATTCGAATTTCACTCATCATTCTCATTTCTAGTCCAATTAGCTATAGGTGTGGGGGTGACTATGCCAGCTACTGTAGTGGATGGTTCTGACCATCCATTTAAAACACTACGCCACACTTGTTCATCCATGAATTTTAAAAAGACTCTTATCCTAACTTTCTAATTGTTGGAAATAATTGAATGAAAAATATAACTTGTTTCCAGCTTCCAGCCGTTGCTCCTCCCTTCATCAGTTTCAATTTGGTTGAATGGAAATTTATGGTATCAGTTTTCTCAGCTGTCCAGCTTCCATCCGTTGCTCCTCCCTTCATCAGTTTCAATTCAGTTTCAGCTGGAAATTATTGCTGTGATTAAATGGAATTCAAAGTTGGTGGCCTATATATAGCTAACCTCTCTTCTCGGTGGAAAAACAGATCATAGCAAATACAGAAAAATAAAAATTTCAGCAGCCTAAATTCTTCTCTTCTTCTTCCTTCCTTCCTTGCCAAAGTTCTTGAGAGTTAGACACAGTAGTTCGATAGGCGGTTAACGTAGTGCAACGCTAGCCGACAACCGATTGTATCCTGGGAATCGAACACCGATTAAAACCTCGTGCACCCCGGTGAGGCGGCGAATTCGATTTAAGGAAACCGTGTGAACACGGGCCTTCGGTTTGATTTATTTGATTCTATGAATTTCTCCTAACAAGCTTAAATCGAATTCATTGTTTTGGAAATTTTTAAGAATCAGTATTTGATTTCTTCCGTTTCTGAAAAAAAAAAAAAAAAAAAAAAAAAAAAAAAAATTTCAACAGCATATTTTTCTTCCATTTCTGATTAGAATTTACTTCAGCAGAATATTTTTTTTAGTTTTTGTTAATATAAATTGCAGTAACTGGAAATATGTTATTACTGGAAATTAACAGTAGATTTAATTGGCTGAATCTTTGAAAAAAAAAAAAAAAAAAACTGTAAACTGGTTTTTATTTCCGGCGTGATTCCTGACTTACTGTCTAGTTTGCATGAATTTCTATACGTGCATGGCTTCATTTCAAAATCTGTAGCATGATTTACTTTAGAAAGTTATGTCCCTGGTTGTGTATTTGTGCCTGCATGAATTTTAGTGGTCTTTGCATGTTATAGTAGTCTTTCTCTCTCTCTCTCTACAAGATTTTAAAAGGTGGTTTACGGTTTTGCATGGATTTTAGGTGGATTTGCTTGGGTTTAAATGGTTTTGCATGGTTATGATCATTACTTCCATTATTTTATAATCATGATTTACTCATTATTCTAATGATTGGTAAAATTTTCCCATCATGGTTCATGATTGCTTTCCATTGGTTAATGAAATTCTAATGACCGCAAGTTGCTAATTATTTTACAAAATAAATCATTCTTATAATTTGATCTTATGATTAATCTGTTTCCAATAAATTATTTAGATCTTGAATCTATTTAATTTTACAACGTTATTATTATTCTAAATTATTTGTTGCCTGTTGTAAGGTTAAATGGCGTCTCAAGGAAATGACGATATTAACAATGGAAGCAACACTATTGGTACCGGTGTACCAAATCCTGTAATGACCGCGGTTAACGTTGGGGAGACCTCGACTGGAGTTCCTCCCGTTGATGGGACACTTGGTGGCGGTATTCCTCATGTTGGAGTGAACCCCACTTTGCCTACGGCTGCGGCCTCGGCAATTCAATTTGGCACAATACCTTTGCCAGTACCTAGGGCTGCGGCCTCGGTACCTTTGCCATCGTTTCCGGCTCCATTTCCTGTGAATCATGCGATTCGACCGGACAAATTTGCGGGGACTGATTTTAAGACATGGCAGAACAAGATGATTTTTTATCTTACAACTTTGGGCCTTGCACGTTTCCTCACCGAGGATGCCCCTGTTGTGGCTGAAAACGACACTGATTTGCATAGGCGTGCTGCTTGGGATGCATGGAAAAGTGCTGATTTTCTGTGTCGCAACTATGTCCTGGATGGCCTACAGAATTCTCTATATCACGTGTATGTGGTAAAGAAATCTGCTAAGGAGCTTTGGGAGTCCTTAGAAAAGAAGTACAAGACCGAGGATGCTGGGTCTAAGAAATTCTTAGCCAGTCGGTGCATGGACTTCAAAATGGTGGATTCTCGTTCAGTGGTGAGCCAAGTGCAGGAGTACCAAGTACTTTTGCAGGAAATGCATGTTGAGGGTTTGACTATGTCAGAATCCCTACAAGTGGCTACTGCTATTCACAAGCTACCTCCTCAGTGGAAGGCTTTCAAAAGCTATTTGCAGCATAAGCGGAAAGAGATGTCTTTCGAAGATTTAATTATAAAGCTGCAGATTGAGGAGGATAACAAATTGGCTGAACGTAAATCGGAGAATTCTTACTCTGAAAAGGCTAATGTACTGGAGCACGGCCAGAGTTCTGGTACCAAGAAAGGTCAATCTTTTAAAGCCAAGCAGGGTAATGGGAATCGAAATGATAAAAAGCAGGTCATGAAAGGGTCTCAGTTGAAGCCTACTGGTGGCGTAGGAAAGAAGGCCAAGTTCCAGTTCAATGGAAAGTGCTTCAATTGTGATAAAGTTGGGCACCGATCAGCAGACTGCCGCCAGCCTCGGAGGGATAACAAGCAGCGTCCTCAAGCTAATATGGTTGGAAATGAGAGAGATCATCTCTCAGATGACATGTCTGACCTAAACCTTACAGCGGTGATTAGTGAGGTTAACTTGGTGGGATCTAACCCAAAGGAGTGGTGGCTGGATACTGGGGCCACTTGCCATGTCTGCTCCAACAGGAGCATGTTCACTACTTTTGCACCAGTTACAAATGGTGAAAAATTGTTCATGGGAAACTCCGCAACATCTGAAGTACTGGGTAAAGGCAAGGTGATCCTGAAGATGACCTCTGGTAGAGAGCTTACTCTGACCAATGTGCTGTATGTGCCAGAGATTCGCAAGAATCTGGTTTCTGGGTCTCTTCTGAGCAAGAATGGTTTCCGCATGGTCATTGAGGCGGACAAGCTGGTGATTACCAAGATAGGAGTTTATGTTGGGAAAGGCTATATGACTAATGGCCTATTTAAATTAAATGTAATTGCTGTAACCCCAACCGTTATGAATAATGAGAAAACTCCTTCTGTTTACTTGCTTGAGTCTCCTAATCTGTGGCATGGTAGATTAGGTCACGTGAATTATAATGCAATTCGTAGGCTAAGCAAGCTAAACTACTTGCCTAGGTTTCAAATTGATTCGAATCACAAATGTGAAACCTGCGTTGAGGCAAAGCTTACAAGGTCTTCGTTTCATAGTATTGAAAGAAGTACCGAGCCATTGGGACTAGTCCACAGTGATGTGTGTGACTTGAAATTTGTCCAAACAAGAGGCGGCAATAAGTATTTTATTACTTTTGTCGACGATAGCACGAGATACTGTTATGTGTACTTGCTTAAAAGCAAAGACGAAGCTATCGATAAATTCATTCTTTATAAGAATGAAGTTGAAAATCAACTTAGCAAGAAAATAAAGGTGCTGCGAAGTGATCGTGGTGGTGAATATGAATCACCATTTGGTGAATTTTGTGCTAAACATGGAATAATTCACCAAACCACTGCACCTTATTCACCTCAGCAGAACGGAATCGCTGAGCGTAAGAATCGAACTTTAAAAGAAATGATGAATGCTATGTTGATTAGTTCTGGATTACCACAGAACATGTGGGGAGAAGCTATTCTTTCTGCGAATTACATTTTGAATAAAGTGTTAAGAAAGAATATGGATAAGACTCCGTATGAACTTTGGACAGGCCGAACACCTTCGTATAAATATTTACGAATGTGGGGGTGTCTTGCGAAGGTCGCAGTGCCTCCTCCCAAGAAGGTCAAGATTGGACCTAAGACAGTTGACTGTGTGTTCATTGGCTATGCACAAAATAGTAGTGCATATAGGTTTCTTGTGCATTATTCGAATGTACCTAATATTGATCCAAACACGATCATGGAGTCTAGGAATGCACAATTCTTTGAGAATATATTTCCTTGTAAATCTCCTAAACAGTTAACTCCTATTAAACGGACTATGGAATCTTCTGCTTCTGGTAGCAGTAAAGATCCAGTTGAAGAAGGTGAGGATGAGCCTAGACGGAGTAAAAGGACCAAAACTTCTAAGACTTTTGGCCCTGACTTTCTCACATATTTGATGGAAAATGATCCTCAAAGCTATAAAGAAGCTATATCTTCTCCCGATGGTCATCTGTGGAAAGAAGCCATCAAGAGTGAAATTGATTCTATCCTACAGAATCATACCTGGGAATTAGTAGATCTTCCACCGGGTTGTAAGCCTTTGGGCTACAAGTGGATCTTCAAGAAGAAGATGAAAGCGGATGGATCCGTTGATAAATATAAAGCTCGACTAGTAATCAAAGGTTATAAGCAAAAAGAAGGCTTAGATTACTTTGATACTTATTCTTCTGTGTCGAGAATAACTTCTATCCGAATGATAATTGCTATTGCAGCCTTGCGAAATCTGGAAATACATCAGATGGATGTAAAAACAGCTTTCCTAAATGGAGATTTGAATGAAGAAATCTACATGGAGCAACCAGAGGGGTTTTCGGCTCCAGGTCAAGAAAGGAAAGTCTGTAGACTGGTTAAATCGCTTTATGGTTTAAAGCAAGCACCGAAGCAATGGCATGAGAAGTTTGATAATGCTATGTTGTCTAGTGGCTTTAGAATCAACGAGTGCGACAAGTGTGTATATGTTAAGGACACTAATGATGGATATGTCATACTGTGTCTGTATGTCGATGACATGCTCATTGTCGGCAGTTCTGATAAGATTATCAAAGCCACTAAGAATATGTTAAACTCAAAGTTTGACATGAAAGATATGGGTCTCGCGGATGTCATTTTGGGAGTAAAAATTACTCGAACTCCGAATGGACTTGTATTATCTCAATCTCATTATATTGATAAGATACTAGACAAGTTCAACAAATCAGATTCCACTGTGGCCAGGACTCCAGTGGATTTGAGTCTCCATTTATCCAAGAATACTGGTGACGGCGTGTCACAGTTAGAATATTCTCGGATAATAGGGAGTTTAATGTATTTAATGACTTGTACGAGACCGGACATAGCATACTCAATTAGTAGACTGAGTCGCTACACGAGTAACCCAGGTGCGATCCACTGGAAAGCTATTTTCAGGGTGTTACATTATTTGAGGTACACTCGTGATTTTGGACTGCATTATTCTAGATACCCGGCAGTAATCGAAGGGTATGCTGATGCAAATTGGATATCAGATATGTCTGACTCCAAGTCTACTAGTGGATATGTCTTCACTCTTGGTGGTGCAGCTGTCTCTTGGAAATCGTCCAAACAAACTTGCATCGCAAGATCAACAATGGAATCAGAATTTATCGCGTTGGATAAAGCAGCTGAGGAAGCAGAGTGGCTTCGACAGTTTGTTGAGGATATTCCAAGATGGTCAAAGCCTGTGCCTGCAATTTGTGTTTATTGCGATAACCAATCAGCAATTGGCAGGGCACAGAGCAATATGTATAATGGTAAGTCTCGACATATTCGAAGACGACATAATACCATTCGACAACTACTCTCACAAGGTATTATCGCTCTAGACTATGTGAAGTCAAAGGATAACATTGCGGATCCGCTAACCAAAGGGTTGACTCGTGAGCTAGTTGTTAAAGCATCGAGGGGAATGGGCTTGCAGCCTGATGTTGAAAGGTGTCATGGTGGAAACACAACCTAGCTGAATGGAGATCCCAGGATCTAGGTTCAAAGGGACAACTAAACCATGTATATCTGTGTAAATCACTAAGAAGGTTCTCCTTCTGCTCATTCCTATGGTGCCTACAGTGATTGAAAGATGCAGGTTAAGCTATGCTTTTAATGACTCTTAAGCGTGGTGGTGAAACGCTGAGTTAAGAGGTCACCTATGTGAGTGTGAAGTGGGGCCGCTTCTATAAGGATTGGGAAGGCTACATCCTTGAACAAACACTTGCAGAACCAGGCGACGTGTTCATGGCCAAAACGAACACAACTTTGAGAACTACGCTGTGTCTAGAATGGTCCTGTGTGAGGTCTATTGTCTTGGTTTACACAAATGGCAAAACAGTTCAAGGCATCAGATCCACTGGTTTGCTAGTAATACCGGATAGGTTTCACAAGGGAAGGTTCAAAGCAAAACGCTACCTATCCTATGCAGGATTGATTCATCTTACTCTCTCTTTCTCTTTAGAGACTTTGATTTCCGCAAATTTTCATTCATGTGGGGGATTGTTGGAAATAATTGAATGAAAAATATAACTTGTTTCCAGCTTCCAGCCGTTGCTCCTCCCTTCATCAGTTTCAATTTGGTTGAATGGAAATTTATGGTATCAGTTTTCTCAGCTGTCCAGCTTCCATCCGTTGCTCCTCCCTTCATCAGTTTCAATTCAGTTTCAGTTGGAAATTATTGCTGTGATTAAATGGAATTCAAAGTTGGTGGCCTATATATAGCTAACCTCTCTTCTCGGTGGAAAAACAGATCATAGCAAATACAGAAAAATAAAAATTTCAGCAGCCTAAATTCTTCTCTTCTTCTTCCTTCCTTCCTTGCCAAAGTTCTTGAGAGTTAGACACAGTAGTTCGATAGGCGGTTAACGTAGTGCAACGCTAGCCGACAACCGATTGTATCCTGGGAATCGAACACCGATTAAAACCTCGTGCACCCCGGTGAGGCGGCGAATTCGATTTAAGGAAACCGTGTGAACACGGGCCTTCGGTTTGATTTATTTGATTCTATGAATTTCTCCTAACACTAATAAGGGTAATTATTGCTATCAAAATATAGTAGGACAAATAAAGAACTACTCATCTAGACAAAAATTAAGGCCAGGACTCGAAATTAAACTCTGGTACCAATTGAAAGTTCAGGGACACCCCAAAGTTCGACCTTATGAGCGGAATTAACACAATTAATAATGAACACGTCACTTTAGTAATTGTTGCTAGATGGTTAGTCAAAAAAGTCAATTTATCCTAAGTTCAATTACCACAAAGCAATAATGTAATGGAATAAACACAACAATATGATGACGAAGAAATCCAAAGTGGGAAAAACTCTGGGACCAAGTTTGTTGCATCCACTATAAATAATTATCGGTTATAGTTAGATTTACCCAGCAACCTTTTTAGACCTCTCAAATATACCCCTGCTAACCCAATATACAACTTGTTGTCTCTTCTAAGTGCATGCCCCAAGAAATCTCCGTTCTTGTTAAACTTCCTACGCTTGTAGTCCAACCTTCCTCAACCTTCGGAACCTCTGAAGTTTACAATTGAATAAATATTACTTAAGGTTATAAGGACACGTGTGTTTTAGATTAGGAACAAGTGATGTTTTCCCAACTCGGGTCGTCTGATCACAAGAAATTATAAGATTCAAACAATGATGAATTTGGTTCTTGAATCATCAAATCATGGGATCAAAGATTGGATATGTGTATATGTTATGGCTCTAGAAAATAGACAAAAATCCATATATTTTAATGCATAGGGCTTAGGTTTATATAGTATTAAGTGTTTGATATAGTTTAGGATTGTAGGAACCTTAAAATTCGAAAAACAGAATCTATTCAAATTCAATGACCTTAAGTATTTTCGTCATATCTCTCTCTCCCATTATCCAATGGAGTCAATTAAATTATAGTTGGAAAGATAACTCGAATATCTACAATTCTTGTAGAAATATTAATTTTCCAATTCGAATGTTTGCTATGCGAAAATCGAGTCTCAACCTCTGACTGAAAATCTGAATCATTATCCTTACGGGATTTGGATTCATCTTTAACTTCTAATTGCATCACAAGTCTTCTTGAACACTTCTTTATTCTTTTTGAACCCAAATACTCAACTAACTCAAATACTATACTTTGACTCTAATTGAGACTTTATAAATGAGTCATTTTGTTCACGGGATTGCCAATTAAATAAAAAACCTAACAAACTTAAAAAGAAATTTGTCCTGTTCCACTTCTTGAAGGATACCAAAGCCCAGTCGAATGATATAATTTCAATTTATTTTCACTTTATGCTTCTGATTTTGCACCCCACTTAAACCCTTTGTTTTTCTTTCGTTTAGTGAGATGCATTTTTTGAGATACATGTTATAATCAAAATTTTTGTGTGGTATTTCATATTATTGAATGTTTGTTTTGAGTTCATGTTTTGAAAGTCTTATATTGTCCAACTATGTTGAATGTTGGAGAAGCTCTTGGTAGTAGAATTGTATTTTCACACATGAAAATAAATTTGTGGAAGATATTTGCCTATTGTCCTTTTACTTTCGGTTCGATTCACAATGATTTCGGTTCCTTTGTTTTGTATGGACCATGTAGAATATGATTTCAGCTTGTGTGAGTAATATCAATTGAGAAATTACGTTAAATAGAGCATTTATCGTCCAACTATCAAGAAAAACAATCCATATTTACAATTTAACAAACAAAGATCATTGTCGATTTCAATTTGCTGAACTTCAGTAGTTAGTGAAAATAGAACTAATTGTCCTACTTCATTTGTTTGTCCTTTTTCTGATGAAATCTTTTTTTGATCCATTATCATCTACAAGGTTTGGTAATTATAAACATGATATTTGTTAATAATTTTTTCGTTCTTGAGCATCTACTGGATATGAAGGTTATACGAGTTTCACCAAACCATTCTCATCATTCGCCCAGAAAATATGTTCTTCTCAACAATTAAGATCTAGATTCTCAACAGATGATCATTTGTTTGTCATACATTATGCATTTGGAACTTGTGCTTGTCTACATGTGCTCATCCGTATTTTGAACAGATAACTTGTTACTTTTGTACTACTAAATTCCTCGGTCTTGTGTTTCACGGATGAATTTTCCCTTTGTGTTTTCTAAAGATGGGGCATCTTCAAGCACATATTTCGCAACACCGTAATTGAAGTAAGTGAAATTGGTGCTTGATAAATTTGATGTTGTGCAGAGGGTCGTTATCCAATCAGAAACGAGAGGGGTTTCTACCCCCCTGTTGGTTTGTTGGGAAGGAGAATAAAATAATTATTCTTTACATTTTTTGGCTATTATGTCTGAAACCAAGCTCTAGATAGGTCTGCACTTCCTAAATTTCATGCCAACTAACTACCAAGTCTTGTCGATCAACCAATTAGTTCTACTATGATATTGCTAGGCACTACAATAGATGTAGTTTTGTTCCCTCACTACTTCCATTCTTCTTCTAGGTGCACGAAGTTTCAGTCATGCGAGACAATGAATCTCAAATTATCACTCATACCTTAAAATATGATATAGGTACATCAAATGAACACAAATTTCAAATGTCTGATTTTCATAAAATAAACTAGATGACTATGCATACATCATTCATCCATAATAATGCTGCATACTGTGTAAAAAACAATTCAATTGACAGTGTCGACGTTTGAAAACCTTCGAGTTCAAAAAATTACTTGTCGAACTTGAGAGTTCGCACTATGTGACTGAGCTTTAAATATAAGGGTTATTATCAATTTCTTCATCAATAATTAATGTTGTTCATCAATGTTCAACTGTCAAATCACAAAATATGATAAAGAATGCTTTTTGGTATGAAGAAAATTACAATAATAGAGGTTCTTCATGCATTTATGAGGAAAAATAATTTAACATCATAGTCCAAATAAATGTTCATCAAAATCTCAATTAATTTTAAGAATGAATTATTTAACAATTTCAAAATAGTTAATGCAACATAAAGAGATAACAAATTGAAAATGCTTACCTCTCCAAATGAAATGTGAAACCTCTAATTTTATCTTCTTCAAATGTCAATTGAGATGGAAGAAAAATAATAAAGATATTAAGCAGATATTACAAAACATTAAAATAACAAAATTTTATATACATATTAGTGAGATTTTAATGGTGCATTTAATAGCGTAATATAAAATTGAATAGAAGATCATATAATAAGAAACTTGTATTTCAAATCAAAGTGAAATATGCAGGATAGACATTTACATGTTAAAATCAAAATGCAAATAAATAAATAAATAATGGGGATAATATGGGGGGAAAAGGAAAAGGAAAAATAACATTCAAATGACTCAAATTCTTAAATAGTTTACACGGCTCAAATTGACTTAAATGACTTATGAAAAGTGATTTCAAATCACCTCTTTTAATATATAGGGATAAAATCAAATTGCAAAATAAATAAATAAATAAAAATAGGGATAATATGGGGGGAAAAAGAACAGGAAAATAAGGGGCTTAAATTCCTAAATGGCTTAGGCGACTCAAATTGGCTTAAATGTCTTATGAATAATGATTTCAAACCACCTCCTTTAATATATAGGAATTTAGTTTATTTTTAAGAATTAAATTTTGTATAATTCTTTTATCCATTGGTGTCTCGTGCGATGTAATATACATCTAATCAAGCATTAATTATTTTATCATTGCAATAAAAAATATATCAAAAGTGGAATAAGGGTAAAATAGACATTTCAAACCTACAATTAGACATTTTTGAACATCTTTTGAGAAAGGGTAATTATATTGATACCATTAATTTTGTTAACCACACCACGCTTTTCATATTTACTAAATTGGTAATAATTAAAATTGACTTAAATAATCGCCTTATTATATTAATTATTTTATTTTTTATTCTTATGCACACCACAAATGTTAAAAACCCAAATTTTATACTTGTTTTTTAGCCTACAATTCTTGCCAAGGTATTCCAATTACACAAAGATTAAGAATTTCATGAACCCAAATCTCGCCTCTCCCCTCATATCCACATCTATTATGCAAAACTTATTCAAAATCAATGGACATGAAATCACATTGATAATGGCGTAAGATTGCTCCTTTAATTTATATCTTATAAAAATGGGTTGGGGGATGGTATTGATTCAATTATAATGAATCAGTCAGACTTATAAACAAATACAAAATCTGGAACTAAAATATTTAGCTTTGTTATTCAAGAACATATGAGATTATAACCAATGTTTTCAGACCCGACACGGGCATTGACCTGGTCTAGAGACGGGGTAAAGGGTCAGAGTGTCAACCCAGCGTCGACTCGGGCATTAATTACTATTAAAAAATATTAAAAAATTTAAAAAATCAAAAAATTAAAAAAAAAAATATATATATATATATAAAACCCGGGTCAAACCCGAGTTCGGGTCGACCAGGTCAGCCGGGTTTCCAAGGTCAACCCGGATCTTGGACCGAGTTTGACCCTACTGGGTTTTTAATGTGAACTGGTCCAATTTTTTGGCCGGGTCGCGGGTTTCCGAGTCGACCCCGTAGGGTCGGGCCTGGTTTGACAACATTGATTAAAACTGGATGAGGTAACATGATTGGTGTTTCTTCTGCTAGAATGCCATCATATTGAAATTAGAATATTTAGCATTGTTATTCAAGAACCTCTATTTGGTAACACTGTTTGGTTTATAAATTGGTTTATTTGTGATTTTGAAATAAAAAGTAGTGGTTGAAAATTGAAAAGAGAAAATGTGTGTGATTAAAAAATGGTTTTGAAAATTGTGCAATTTATAAACTAGTTTATAAACCAATTTATTTTGTTTACCAAACATAAGCACTATTTTTTGATTTGATCTCTGTATTGAAGAGGGGTTGGAGGTAGAGTGTATGAAGAAGGAAGAAGTCTGTAGATTGTGGTGTACCATGTTTTATAGTTAAGGTTATATTTGTAAAATAAATGTGGTGTATGTTGGGAGATTCGTAAATAGTGACGCCAAAATAAGTAGAATAATAGTTTGTAAATCCGTGCCGAAAATTGAACAGAGTAACGGAAAAGAAAATACAAACAAGAAAGAGAAGAAAAGTAGGGACAAAATTAAGGCAAGAGTTGGACTCTTTGTTCTTAAATCGAATTTGCCCCGCAATTGTGCCTACGGATTCCGAAAATCGACTCCCAAGATACAACGGCTTCACTTGTGTTTGTAGCACTTCAAAACACAAGTACAACGAACCAAAAATTTGGCATATGTACTCCAAAGATAAAAATGAAAGAAAATAAAAAACAAATGCAATGATTTTGATTTTGATTTTGGAGAAAAGAGAGGATGATATATGTTTTGCATATCAAATTGTGAGGAATAGGACACCCAAAGGGTCCTATTTATAGGGCATGAAAGGATGTAAACGAAAAGGTTGAAGACAAACCATGCACCCTTTCCAAACCATGCACGTTTACGAAAAGATGTCTTTTCTCTGGAAAATCGTGCGATCGCATGGTTATAATCCGTGCGATCTCACGACTTTACGCAAAAAGTCGAAAATAAAATTTGACTGTGTGATCGCACGGTTTCCAAATGTTCGCTAAAATCGTATACCGCAAGTGCACGGTTTGGCGTTCAAGTAGTAAAGTGGACTAGAGAAGTCCAGGTTATCGTACCCACGAGGATTGATTGATTTGTAACTAAAATTATTGATTTCATTTTAAGAGAAAAGTCAAGTAACATAAAAAGTTGGTTTGATGGTGAATACTAACTATCATAAAATTAAAATATGGCGACATAACAAAACTAGTTAATTAAAGCAAATGGACAACAATATGTAAAAGTTAGAATTAAAACTAATTATCCAAAGTAAACTAATAACAACAATAATTTGGTACTAACTAAACTAGAAAACATGAGACAATGTGTATTTAGTTTTTATAACTACATTAATTTCTTCTTCCACAAATCAAATAGTGGTAGTCAATCAATTAACCAATACATGGGAAACTCTAAATTAAACCTAACATGTATACTAACTTGCAAATACAATACAAAATATTGCCAACATTTTAAGATTACATAAACATAAATCAACATTCCTAATCACAAAAACATAAACATAAATGCCCAACATCTATAAACAACCTAAAATACTTAATTGAAAATAAACTAGTCAACAATTCCAACACAATAATATTAACCCATAATAAACTAACAACAACATTTAACAAACAACATAAACATATGAATAATACTCAACATAAAGATTAAAAACAATAGAATAAAGAAAACATCCCCTCTTTGAATAGTTCTTGAAGTAAAAACTCAAGATTTCTTCACTTCAACACAAGTTCTTCATCAACCATTAATGTCTTCAACAACCCAAGCACAAAACATTAAATGCACAAGAAATAAATGGCATTCTTGATGAAAAAGTGAGAAAATAACAATACTCAAATGTTTAAACAACAACAAAATACTTAAATATAAGAAAACATCACTAAATCATAAAAACATTACTTGAAAATTGCATTAAATGAGTAAATGTTAAGAAAAATACAAGAAAATTTGAAAAAGGGGCAAGACTTACTTGGTACCCTAGCAAAAATTTGATTTTATCTATTTATAATACCCTAAAAATCATCCAAAAATTCTAAAAAACGCAAAGATCCGCATAAAAGAGCCAAATGGGCCGAACCGGGTCGGACATGTTGACCCGGTCCGACCAGGAAATTTTTTTATTTTTTATTTGTTTTATAAGTGCGCGATCGCGCGGTTGAATTCCTAGGCCAACTTTGACCTCGGGTCCGTTTCGAGCCGTGGTTCGCGCGCGCGGCTCTGTTCAAGCCACGCATTCGCGTGGCTTAGCTGGAGGATGATTTTCCAGCTTAGTCCCTTCTGTAATTGTCATCAAGTCCTCCATCTTTTAATCTTGAGCAATTTAGTCCCAAAATTTTCATATTTCTATCAAGTAGGTCCTTCTAAAATTGCACTTTTGGCCCTTCAACTTTTGAAATCTTTCAATTTGGTCCCTTGGTTAATTGCACGGCTTGTCCAAAACTTCCCAGAAGTGACAAAATGGTCCCCGAACTTCCAATTTCAGCATAATTTGCACTCATTTTGTGAGTTTTGGCCTCAAACTTGGATATTAACCTATTTAAACACAACATATGCAGAAATTAGTAGATATTTGCTCAAGATATTCAAAATATGCTAATTTAAAGGTATTAAAAGTGTATAAAAATGCACTTAACAAATACCCCCAAACTTAAACTCTTGCTCGTCTCGAGCAAGAATATCTACTAACAAAAAAAGCAAATAAATGAATGATCAACAATGCTAGATAACTTGTAAATTCTTACTTGAGTGTAAAATTGCATGATTAATTCACAATTTTGTTTTCAAAATAATACTACAAAAAGAAGTTGAGCTTATCTCATGTTTGATCGGTGTGTGTGTGTGTGCATAGTCACTTCCAATTATCACTAAGGTTCAAAGAAACATTGTAGGAAGGATAAATTTCAAAATAATACTATCCACCCTTAGTGGTCAATTTCATTCATTACCCTTTCGTGACATTCATCCCCCTCATATTATTTCTTTTCTCTCCCGAAATGCAATCCTAGGGGTGACTCTCAATTCACACATTTCTTTTTCCACTAAAATTGAGTTATGACTTACCAGCAATCTCAATAATCTAGATATGCAGTGACTCTCCACTAGATGAGTGTTTCAATATTAAAGTTTATATCAAGCAATTCAAACCCACTATTAATCTAAGCCCTTATGCAAATACAAATGCATGATTTCTACAAACTAATGTGATGATTGCTTGTGACTTCCTCACTCCCTTAAGCTTTCTAATTGACCCATGTAGCGAGCTTTAAGTCGGTAACTCCCCGATTATTTTAAGATCAAAGGGTACCAGGTTTCAAAATACCCCTACGGACTTACTAACTCGAGTCAAAAAGGCTACGAAGTGAGGTATACTTATTAAGCAAATGCAATGATGATGATGTGCTTTTTTTTTTTTTAAGTGTGTTTGTGTACCCTATTCATTAAGCTTTCTAATTGACCCATGTAGCGAGCTTTAGGCCGATGACTCCCAAGTTTCAAACTTAAGGAACCAAGTTTCAAGATACTCCTACGGGCTTAATTACTCGAGTCAAAAAGGCTACGAGATAGGGCAATGCAATAATTAAAATGGGCTTAGATCTCTAGCATTTGGTCATCACTTAGCTTATACTAACGTCAACAACACTCCACACAAATTTAAATCAAGCATGCATGCATGGAATCACTACACATCTAGACCGTCTCCTTTACCGGCTCAACCACCTCCAAACTTGTTTCACAAAGGATCAAGAGATTAATAGCATTGAGAAGGAATTTGATAGGTTGATAAAAATTGAAGATACAAGCTCACAACCTAATTTCTACTTCACAAATTTTTCCAACCTTCAGTGGATTCCAAATCTCAACAACAATTAGTTATAACTATTGTGCCCAAGAGAACTCAGGATCACTCATAGATAAGCAATTTATAAAAATAGGCACAAGTAGCATATTCGATCATGATTCGTGAATTAATCAGCAATTTCAAACATCAAATCATTTGAGCCGACAAGGCTATCTAGCATGTCAATATCCACAACAAAATGAACAAAATCAAACATCACAATATCTTAAGCCGGCAAGGCTATCTAACATGATAAAACCAAACTTGAATTACACATTGTCCTCAATGTGAAAATAAAAAAACATGTAAAGAAGAAAAGAGGTAGTGGAACTTCCCTGATTTAATGCTTGTTTGTGATGTTTGAAATTGACCTAAGCTTTCGTCAAATGTAGTTCACCCCCAAACTTGTTGAGGATGTCACTTAGAATTTTCAAAAAAATTGTTACCTACAAAAGTTTGACAATTAATTAAAAAGGAAGTAAAGAAGTAAAGTAAATAAATACAAGTAAATCAAAAGAGAAGAAATTTGGGTTGCCTCCAAAAAGCGCTTTGTTAAAGTCATAAGCTCGACTTTTGGATTGTTCATTCGGGAGCATTGAGGAGAAATGATGACTTTTCCTCCGGGGGTTCTCCTTCCAAGAATGGTTTCAACCTTTGCCCATTGACTTTGAAATGTCCCTTGTCGGGATGATATAGCTCAATAGCTCCATGGGGAAAATTTTGAGAAATTGTGAATGACCCCCACCAACGGGATCGAAGCTTTCTAGGGAATAATCGAAGTCGGAAGTTGAATAGAAGAATTTGTTGCCCAACTTTGAAGTCTCTCTTCACAATGTCGTTATCATGCCATTTCTTGGTCCTTTCCTTATAGATGCGAGCATTTTCATATGAGTTGAGGCGAAATTCATCAAGTTCATTAAGTTGAAGCAACCTCTTCTCACCAATTAATTTTGCATCAAAGTTTAAAGCCCGTGTAGCCCAAAATGCTCGATGCTCAAGTTCAACGGGGAGATGACATGATTTTCCAAAAACAAGACAAAATGGAGACATACCAATAGGAGTCTTGAATGCGGTGCGGTAAGCCCATAATGCATCATCTAGCTTCCTCGATCAATCTTTCCTTGATGTATTCACCGTCATCTCAAGAATTCTTTTCAACTCTCGATTTGAGATGTCCACTTGGCCACTTGTTTGGGGATGGTAAGGTGTGACTACTCGGTGCTTCACTCCATACTTTGACAAAAGTGAGTCAAGGAGGCGATTGCAAAAGTGTTTGCCTCCATCACTAATGATGAGTCGGGGGGTTCCAAAGCGTGTAAAAATATTCTTTTTGAGAAAATTGACAACCACCCAAGCATCATTAGTAGACAATGCCACCGCCTCTACCCATTTAGAAACATAGTCCACAGCCACCAAAATATATTGATTTGAGAATGAGGATGGAAATGGCCCCATGAAATCAATTCCCCAAACATAAAAAATCTCCACTTCCAAGATTGAAGTCAATGGCATTTCATTACGTCGAGAGATATTCTCACTCCTTTGGCATCTATCACATTTGGATACTAAGGTATAAGCATCCTTGAACAAAGTTGGCCAATAAAACCCCGATTGAAGAACCTTTGAGGCAGTTTTGGAAGCTCCAAAATGACCCCATAAGGCGATGAATGACACCTATCAAGAATTGCTTCCATTTCTTTCTCGGGAACACATCTTCTAATAATTTGGTCCGACCCCCTCTTGAATAAATATGGCTCATCCCAAAAATAATGTTTCACATCGGCAAATAATTTCTTCTTTTGTTGATAAGAGAAATCCGGGGGAAGAATATCACTTACAAGGAAATTCACGAAGTCCACATACCATGGTGCTTCGAACACTTGGAGAAGATGTTTGGCATGCAATAGTTGTTCATCGGGAAAGGCTTCATTGATTTCCTCTACTCCCACTTCTTTAGGTTGATCAAGTCTAGATAGGTGATTGGCCACAAGATTATCCGCTCCATTTTTATCACGGATTTCCAAATCAAATTCTTGCAAGAGAAGGACCCATCTAATCAATCTTGGATTTGCATCCTTCTTAGCAAGCAAGTATTATAGAGCGGAGTGATCGGTATAGAAAATTACCTTTGAGCCGATGAGATAAGATCAAAATTTTTCAAGGGCAAAGACCACAGCAAGCATCTCTTTTTCTGTTGTGGCATAATTCAATTGAGCATCACTCAATGTTCGGCTTGCATAGTAGATCACATGCAACACTTTACCTCTCCTTTGCCCCAAAACCGCTCCCACGGCATAATCACTAGCATCGCACATGAACTCAAATGGTAAGCTCCAATCCGGGACCACAATAATAGGAGCCGAGATAAGCCTCTCCTTAAGAGTGTTGAAAGCCAATAGGCACTCTTGAGAGAAATGGAAAGTGTTGTTCTTCTCAAGTAGAGAACAAAGAGGCTTAGTGATTTGAGAGAAATTCTTGATAAATCTCCTATAGAAGCCCGTATGCCCCAAGAAACTCCTTATGCCTTTCACCGAAGTAGGAGGAGGCAATTTCTCAATAACTTGTATTTTGGCTTTATCAACCTCAATCCCCCCTTGTGAAATCCGGTGGCTAAGTACAATGCCCTCTCTCAACATAAAATGGCATTTCTCCCAATTAAGCACTAGATTGGTTTCTTCACATCTTTTCAACACTAAATCAAGATTATCCAAGCATTCATTGAAAGAAGAACCAAAAACTGAAAAATCATCCATGAATACCTTGATGAATTTTTCTACCATATCGGAGAATATGGCCATCACACAACGTTGAAAAGTATCCGGTGCAATGCAAAGACCAAACCATATCCTCCTATAAGCAAAAGTCTCATATGGACATGTGAAGGTGATCTTCTCTTGATCTTTGGGGGCTATTAAAATTTGATTGTAGCTTGAGTATCCATCCAAGAAACAATAATGAGAATGCCCCACCAACCTCTCAAGCATTTGGTCAATAAAGAGGAGAGGAAAGTGATCTTTTCGAGTGGCATTGTTCAACTTCCGCTAGTCAATGCACACTCTCCATCCCGTCACGAGCCTTGTAGGAATAAGCTCGTTATTCTCATTTTCAACCACCGTGACACTTCCTTTCTTTGGAACACATTGGACGGGACTCACCCATGCACTATCCGAGATTGGATAGATAATTCCCGCATCTAACCATTTCAATACCTCGGCTTTTACCACTTCTTTCATGTTTGGATTTAGACGGCGTTGGTGCTTCACTGTTGGTTTGAAGTCATCCTCCATGAGGGTTTTATGCATGCATAAGGTAGGGATAATACCCTTGATATCTGCCATAGTCCACCCAATAGCCATTTTATGCATTTTCAACATCTCAAGCAGTTTTACTTCCTCCACTTCATTCAACAAATTAGAGATAATAACCGAAAGGGTAGAAGAATCGCCCAAGTATGCATACCTCAAATGTGATGGAAGAGGTTTGAGCTCAAGAGTTGGGGCTTGTTGAATAGAGGGTAGTGAAGGAGAAGAGCTCTCTCCCAATTCTTCAAAATATGGCATCTTCTTGAAGGGATAAAACTTGGAAGCATCCAAGTGTTGTGGCATCCTTCCAATGTCTAAAGCATCCTCTCCCTTAGTGGTTATAGAGTGAGCAATGCAAGTCTCAAGGGGATCCTTAGATGACCCATAGATGAATGATGTAGCCACTTCTTGATCAATGATATCTACTCGGGAGCATAAATTTACCTCGGCGGGATACTTAATGGATTTCATGATGTCAAATGTGATTTGTTCATCTTGAACCCTCAATATCAATTTGTCTCCTTGCACATCTATCAAAGCCCGACTGGTTGCTAGGAAGGGTCTTCCCAAGATGATTGGGATATCAAGGTCTTCCTCCATATCAAGAATGATAAAATCGGCAGGGAAGATGAATTTGTCCACCTTGATTAGTACATCCTCAACAATACCACGTTGGTGCTTAATAGAGCGATCGGCCAATTGCAATGAAACTGTGGTTGGCTTCACCTCTCCCATGCCCAATCTCCTAAAAATAGATAAAGACATTAAATTAATACTAGCACCAAGATCACATAATGCTTTACCAAAAGTTAAATCACCAATAGTACAAGGAATAGAAAAATTCCCTGGATCTTTGATTTTTGGAGGCAATATGTTTTGTAGTATGGCACTACATCCTTCCGTGAGCATCACAGTTTCATGATCTTCTAGCCTCCTTTTGTTTGAAATGATGTCTTTCATAAACTTTGCGTAGCTAGGCATTTGTGCTAATGCATCGGAAAATGGTATGCTGATGTGAAGTTTCTTGAAGATTTCAAGAAATTTACCAAATTGTGCATCCACCTTATGCTTTTGGAGTCTTTGAGGAAAAGGAATGGGGGGCACATAAGTTTTCACTAGAGTAGGCATCTTTGTTGAAGTCTCCCCACTTTCCTTCAATGTTGCATCATTTTCATTCACCTCCTCAACATGCTCATTACCTTTTTCTTTCACCTCGGGTTGTGCCACATGTTACTTTACCGTGATTTTCGGTAATTGAATTCCACTTGTTGTAGTGATGGCTTGGACATTTTCCCTTGGATTAATCTCGGTATTGCTTGGCAAGGCTCCTTGTTGTCTCTCCGTCATCATTTTTTCCAATTGCCCAACTTGAGTCTGAAGATTTTTGATAGAAACCGCTTGATTTTGGAGAATAGTATTAGTCTTGTTCATGTATTGCATGAGTATCTCCTCAATGGAAGGCTTCTTCTCTTGGGGTGGTGGAGGTTGAACAAAACCGGGAGGCTTTACTTGATTTTGATTGTTGGACCAAGAAAAATTCGGATGATTCCACCAACCCGGATTGTATGTGTTGGAGTAAGGACTGCCTTATGGTCGGTTGAAATTTATTGCATAATTCACTTGCTCGTTTGAAGTAGAAGCCATTTTGAGCATGGAACATTCCTCAACCTTGTGTGTTGCTCCACATACATCACAAATAGAAATAGGAGGGTAGATTGCTTTTACCGTATGTTGAGAAGACAAATCATCACACTTCTTGAATAGAAGGTCCATCTTTACTGATAAAGCTGCATATGCATCAACTTCATGAATTCCCGCGGCTTTCTTTGGTACCATGCGGTCAGTTGGCCAAGTAGGATTGTGATTATCCATCCTCTCAAAGAGCTCAATTGCCTCATTAGGTGATTTTGTAGTGATAGCTCCATTGGAGGCCAAATCAACCGTCACTCGACTAGATGGATTCATCCCAAGATAGAAATATTGAACTTGCATTTTCTTGGTGAACCCATGATTTGGACATTTCCTCAACATCTCCTTAAATCTTTCCCATGTCTCATAGAAACATTCGGTGTCAAGTTGTCGAAATGTGGAGATATCATTCTTCAATTTAGCCACTTTTGACGGAGGAAAGTATTTTGTAGTGAACTTTTGAGCAAGATCATTCCATGTTGAAATACTTCCAACCCGGTTGGCATCTAACCATTCACGAGCTCCATCTCTAAGGGTATGTGAAAATAACCGCATGTTGATAGCCTCCTTGTTAATTCCCGGATAATCAAAGTTACTACACATCTCCAAAAACCGCGAGATGTGAGTAAATGGATTCTCCTCGGTCATTCCATAGAATTGTAGATGCTCCTTGAAGAGATTTATCACATCCAGCTTTAGATGAAAGTCCGGACGTCCAAATGGGGGATATGTGACGCTTCCTTGATTTTGAGTGATGAGAGGGACCATGAATTGCCCCATTGGTCTATCATCTTCATCAATAGCAGGGTTGGCACCACCTTGGTTGTTGTCCCCCATATTGTCTTGTATTCTTTGTTGTTCAACTTGTTCTCTTCTTTCCCTAATCCTCCTCCTAAAAGTTCGTTCGGGTTCAGGATCAAATGGAAGAATGTCCCAAGTTGGACGTTGTTGCATAAACAAGGCAAGAGTACCTAGAAAATGAAAATAAAAAGAAGAAAGAGATGAGAATGAGAAGACAATTCACTTAACAAAAATCAATGCATTTAGTACAAATAAAATAATTCCCCGGCAAGTGTTGTGGTATCCTTCCAATGTCTAAATCATCCTCTCCCTTAGTGGTTATAGAGTGAGCAATGCAAGTCTCAAGGGAATCCTTAGATGACCCATAGATGAATGATGTAGCCACTTCTTGATCAATGATATCTACTCGGGAGCATAAATTTACCTCGACAGGATACTTAATGGATTTCATGATGTCGAATGTAATTTGCTCATCTTAAACCCTCAATATCAATTTGCCTCCTTGCACATCTATCAAAGCCCGACCGGTTGCTAGGAAGAGTCTTCCCAAGATTATTGGGATATCAATGTCTTCCTCCATATCAAGAATGATAAAATCGGCAGGGAAGATGAATTTGTCCACCTTGATTAGTACATCCTCAACAATACCACGCTGGTGCTTAATAGAGCGATCGGCCAATTGCAATGAAACTGTGGTTGGCTTCACCTCTCCCATGCCCAATCTCCTAAAAATAGATAAATGCATTAAATTAATACTAGCACCAAGATCACATAATACTTTACCAAAAGTTAAATCACCAAGATTTTTTCACTTCAACACAAGTTCTTCATCAACCATTAATGTCTTCAACAACCCAAGCACAAAACATTAAATGCACAAGAAATAAATGACATTCTTGTTGAAAATGTGAGAAAATAACAATACTCAAAAATTTAAACAACAACAAAATACTTAAATATAAGAAAACATCACTAAATCATAAAAACATTACTTGAAAATTGCATTAAATGAGTAAATGTTAAGAAAAATACAAGAAAAATTGAAAAATGGGCAAGACTTACTTGGTACCCTAGCAAAAATTTGATTTTATCTATTTATAATACCCTAAAAATCATCCAAAAACCCTAAAAAATGCAAAGATCCGCGTAAAAAAGCCAAATGGGCCGAACCTGGTCGGCCGGGTTGACCCGGTCCGGCCCGGAATTTTTTTATTTTTTTTATAAGCGCGCGATCGCGTTGTTGAATTCCGAGGCCAACTTTGGCCTCTGGTCCGTTTCGAGCCGTGGTTCGCGCGCGCGGCTCGATTCAAGCCATGCGTTCGTGTGGCTCAGCTGGAGGATGATTTTGCAGCTTAGTCCCTTCCGTAATTGCCATCAAGTCCTCCATCTTTTAATCTTGAGCAATTTAGTCCCTAAATTTTCATATTTCTATCAAGTAGGTCCTTCTAAAATTGCACTTTTGGCCCTTCAACTTTGAAATCTTTCAATTTGATCCCTTGGTTAATTGCACGGCTTGTCCAAAACTTCCTGAAAGTGACAAAATGGTCCCTAAACTTCCAATTTCAGCATAATTTGCACTCCTTTTGTGGTTTTTGACCTCAAACTTGGATATTAACCTATTTAAACACAACATATGCATAAATTAGTAGATATTTGCTCAAGATATTCCAAAATATGCTAATTTAAAGGTATAAAAAGTGTATAAAAATGCACTTAACACCAAACCGTACGATCGCACGGTCAAAGGTGGAATAAGTAAGCAACTTGGGGAAAAAATGGAAAGCATATGGTTGCATTAAAAGCAATGGTAAAACCTTAAAGAAGCATAGATTATAACAATTGCACTTTCCCCTACCCGTTACTTGTCCATGCCCAGAACCTACACCTTGTGGACTATCCCATTCTTATTTGCAGACATTTGTGACCTTCACACTCCAACACAAACATATGTTGAGCTAAAACTTTGCTAATTTGAGCCTCACGTGAAGCTACAAATACAAGAATCAAGGTGGGTTACTAATGTTCGCTCAAAATAGTGTACCGCAAGCGCACGGGTGGCGTACAAGTAATAAAGTGGACTTTTTGAGTCCGGGTTGTCGATCCCACGAGGAATGTATACTCTATTATACTCTAGTTAATTTAATCTTAACAAATAAAACACACAATTAAAAAGATGGATTTTTGTAAATTCTAAATTAAAGAAAATAATTCTAAACCGAATTAAAATAAGGAAAATAGAAGATAAAATAGTTGGGATTCATGATTTCACTTAACTCTTGCTTAATTAATTTCTCAACACATGCAAATTAATAAATTACTCATTTACAATGTTAGACCCGATTTTCCAAGCTTAGCTAATTACATCTCTCGAGTGAAATTAACCCTAATCAATTGGTCTAACTTACTATATCTCTATGTCGATTAAGGCCCAATCAATTGCATTAACTCTTTGTGAAAATAGCTCAATGGATCATCTAGGGTTTAAGGTATATCTCTATCCTTAACAAGAACCTAGAGTATTTGTTATTTGGTCTAAAATGCATAATATCTCTCGATTATCATACACTTCACAAAACATATGTTTGGTGATCAATCAAACACATGGAATAATCTCAACAACAAATACACATGAAATAAGCTCAACATTAATAAACAAACATTAAAATTACTTAAACTAAGTTAAGCTACATCAATCATCCCAACATAAAATAACTAGCCCATTATATAAATATTGCACAAAAGTTGAGGTTTACAAAAATACATCACCAAATGTAGAAATCAAAGATTAAAAATACAAGATAATGAAATAAATCACTTCCCTTGATTTTTGCCCCAAAATTCCTTGAACTTTGTTTTGAATCTTTACCTCACTTCTTGCTTCCTTGCTCCAAATCGTGCTAGTAACTTAGAAACACAACTAAACTACAAACTAATTTACAAACTAAATCAAAAAGAAAGAAAAGAAAAAGAAAAGAAAAGAAAAGAAGAAGAAAGAAAAGAGAGAAAAAAGGGAAGGGGGCTAGGGTTTGGTGTTAAGAAAAATGAGATCTTTTGGTGAAGTGAGAAGTGGGGGTATATATACCCCAAAAATCTGACCTAAAAAAGGTCCAAAAACGCGTCCAAAACGAGCCAAACACGCCCTTACTACAAAAAAAAAAAAAAAACAGAAAATAAAATCCGGAATTGGCCAGAAAGTCGCCTACGCGATCGCGTGGCTGAGTGCCTCGCGATCGCGTGGTTAGTCTGAAATCTCTCGGGTTGGATTTTTGGCCTCTCTCGCGATCGCTACTTGTAAGAGCCACGCGTTCGCGTGGTTCATCTGGTAGCTCTGTCTTTTCATGATTTGCAATTTGGTCATCCATCTTCTGGTCTTCTTCAATTTAGTCCTCGAATTTTGACTTTTATTATAAATATGCCCTTGAAATATTTGCAAAGTAGGTCATCCATCTTTCTGAGATGTTGCAATTGAGTCCCCAAACTTTTGATTTCTTTCGATTAGGTCCTTGGACATCGAAATTGCTCTTCTTTTAGCTCAATTGCTCTCCAATCTTGTCTATTTCCTTTCCAATTGAGTTTGTACCTAATTGTACAAGATAAACGCAATATATAAGTAGATATTTGCTCAATTTGTCAATTAAATTGTTTATTTAAAAGCACAATAAGTGTGTAAAACGCATACTTATCAACTAACTTTATTCAAATGCACGGCTTGTAAGAACTGAAATTGTGAAATACTGTGAAACTATCTGGCTGAGACTTCTGATGAACAAGTAGGAGCAATTGATGAAAATTTGTTTTGAAACAATAAACTGGGGTTGATAATGCGAATTCTAGGCGACATATGGTCTGCAATTCAAGAGGTCATGGAGTCTTATGGGGTTGAAATAATGGGAGTTTTGTTACTGAGAATCGATAATGAATCTTTAGCGTACAAATTCCATATGTTATTTGAATATTATCAAATTTCAAAAGATAATGAAAGAAATGATTGAACTCGTGAAACAAGTGAAATTATTGATTTACATTTTTAATTTCTTACTGTTTCTACGCATTTGTCTACTTTAATTTTCATTAATTTGATGGATGGAGAACAAAACCCTAAGTTCAAATTTCTTTATTTGATGTACAGTTTGATGTAATATTCAAATAATAGAACTCAACTTCTTACAATGTAGCTACTTCTAATTTCTTTATTTAGTTAATTAATGTAAAAAAAAAAAAAAACTGAAAAACTAGGAGGAAAATGTGTGGTGATTTTGGTGTGCGCGTTAATATAATGTTGTTGGAGGGTTCACAAGGGGAAGTAGTCTATTCTAGAAAGAAAAAAAAAAGTTCGTTTTTCTTTAGGATATTGATTTCCAGTCTATAGGTGTTCTTTTGCCAGTTTTGACACTACATTAGCATTGGTAGTGAAACCCCCAGATTTCGGAATGGGAGAGATTACTCATTTCCATTTTCATCACTTTACATGTTTGTGCATGTTTTATTCTTTCCCTATTTTGATAGTGTGCAAGTGGTAGAACAGAGAAATTTAAATTTACATTAAAAAAAATGTAATTTTGTTATGCTGTTAAAAAAAAATGCAAGTGCAGGTAAGGGAGCCAAGTCCAAGAGAGTCATATTTGAAGGATTCAGAGAACATAGACGATCCTTATATGAGTCAAAAGAGTCCATGGACTCAAGCCCAAAAGGCCCAAAAATTTTTGAAGCCCATTTTTTTTTTTTTTTTTTTGATAAAGAAGCCCAAAAATTTTGCTTTGATAAAAAATAATAATAATAATAATAATTTGGAGCCCATTAATCTTTATTTTAGGCCCCATTATTCTTAATAGGTAGGTCCAAATAAAAATGAGTTATTCACACGATACTTTCAATATTTCAATTTCTTTCGTCTTCTTCCACAAGTTTTTAAATTTTTACTTTCAACGTATTCAAAATTAAAATGCATAAAGTTATATAAAAGGTCCAAAAGTAATTCTTCTTTTTAAATGTCTAAATGAGACCATTTTAACCAATTTATGACTATCCGTATATTAAATTTGGGACGTAAAATCGTCAATTTCAATTTTCTTGACTAAAAAAAAAAAATTTGGCCGGGAGGTCTCCCCTTCCATATTTTCCTAACTTCACCCCAGAAGGTCTAGTTTATAAAATGTCCTAAGAATCACAAGACCAGCACTGTCAGAGAAGGCAGAGATGTATAAAGTCCACAAGGAAAATCTAGAACTTTACACTGGAAAAGTTGGCAAAAAAAAATACAGGATTACGAGGTAGAGGGGATGCACGGGATTTAGTGGTTGAAGGGGCTTAAGGAGGTAGAAAAGGAGAAGAAACTTGGAAGCTTGACTCTGTAGAACTCTTGCTCGATACCTGTCCGGAGGAGGTAATTTTGAGTTCTAACATCAGATGTTTTCTATGGGATTTTGAAGATTTTAGCTATTGTGTGTAGTTCTTTGGAAAACCCTTTTCAACAGTACTACATGAATTCCAGAGTGTGAGTTATAGGGCACTTTGTAGTTGTTAGATTAGATAAGAAGGAAACTGATTTCCAGACCAGGCATTTAATGGGCGTTTTTCCTTAAATACATATCCTTGTTTGAGCCCCATAATTTCTCATTAAAAATATAACTTTTTTTCTATTGTAATCAATCTCAACCATCCAAAAAAGTCAAGCCCACAATTTTTTACTTTTCAAATCACTTTTTAACCATTAAATTTTCAAAACCCAAATTATAAATTGAAATAATGGGGCTAAACAAGGATAGTTTGATGTACTGAAATAAATATTTACTCGAGCACAACTTCAAGTAACATTTTTTTAAAAAAAAAACTTATTGTTTCAAAATTTTCATCTTACTGATTCTCAAACATGGATAGAGGTACCCAGTTCATGTTGTTATGGAATTGTGTGCGGGAAGCGAGCCGTTTGATAGAATTCTTAAGCAAGGGCATTAGTCAGAGAAAAAGGCAGCTGAGCTTATTAGGACAATAGTTGGTGTAATAGAATCATGCCATTATTTGGGCGTCATGCATTTGGATCTCAAACCCTAGACTATCAGTTTTTGGTTATATGTGTTCTTCAAATCAGGTATATTCTAAAAATATGACCTTTCTTGATCAAATGCAGTGTTCGTTTTTAATTACTAATAGGATTTTAGTTTAGTGTTCGTATAATAGACTCTTTGGTTACCATGGGAACCATCATAGATAATATAATCTCTTGCAAGTTAATATGTAACCTGAAATAGAGAAGAGAGTAATTATTTAAATTTATGAGGGAGCTTCTTCACTGTGAACTTTAGGAATAGAAATTAATTTTCATGTATGAACAATACGGAAAATTTTCAGTGATGTGGTTGGGACTTGGGAGCTCTTATTATGTTTCTCTGGAAGTGCTTTGCAAACTTAATGGACCGAAGACACACATATGGAGCACGGGTGTGTTTATTTATATGCTTCTTTGTGGGGTGCCTCCATTTTGGGGTGGTTACTGGTAAGATAAAGCTATTTTTCATCTCAAGTTTGCTTGCATATGAGTTCTTACATTTGACCGTTCTCGCGCTTCTGTTTGATTTTGTACAGAAAGCTAGCAAGAAATATTTGAAGAGGTTTTGTATGGTGATCTCGACTTCTCATCAGATCCTTGGTCCAAAATATCCGAAAGTGCTAAAGACTTGGTGGAGAAAATGCTTGTAAGATATCCAAGAAAGAGGCTAACTATTCATGAAATTCATTCTGAGTTTCATCTTTTACCTTCATGATTAGTATATTTGAAGTCAAGTCCACGAGTTTTGAAGAGAAAATGTTTAAGCAGCAGATGAAAATGAATTAACAATTACCCTTATATTTTTGCTTGATAGGGAGGCTTACTTGCAGTGAGACATGACGTTGCTGGTGGCTTTCGCTAGGGCATTGATATGTTATTACTTATTATTGATATGTTATTTTTTATTTTGTACCTGTTCATTGCTAATTTTCGTTGGTAAATATTGAATAATTCCATGTGTGTTGCCGTTGATCACTTTATTGTTAAAATTTAAATGTTATCAACAGTTGTTTTAGTTTTTTTGAGGTTTAGTGATATTTGCTTTTATGCATCACTGATCACTGTGTCATGTCCCTTTGTCAATCAAGATTGTAATTGACTTATGAAGAAATTCAAAATTTATTCTCCTAGAGACTGAAAAGATTTTGCGGAGTAGAGGAAAAATTATGCATGATTTTCGAGAGATGACGATGAGAACTTAATAAATGTGACAATACTATTATTATTATTATTATTATTATTATTATTATTATTATTATTATTATTATTATTATTATTATTATTATTATTTAGCGTTCGCTGTTGTTACTTTTTCTTGATTTTATTCCATTATTCTATTTCAATACATTATATTTTGTCAATGGAATATGTCTATGAATCGTACGGGTGTGAAACTAGTTCAATTGTAGGAAATTTGGTATCTTAATATTCGAATTGTTTCTAATGTCGATATAGGGAGGTAATTATTAATTTCAAAAATGTAAAGTTTCTTAAATGTGATAAAAAAAAAATTATTCAGATAAAACATATTTATCAAGTAAATTGAAATTAATTTATTGAATATTTGAGATAAACTAATGAAAACAGAATTTTCGGGTTGCAAGCTCAGAAAACGAAAAAAATCAGAAACCGACAATGTGGGGCGCAGAGTCACGTGATTATGCGACGTGGGCCGACAGCTTTCGCGGCTTGTTCGAGAGCTTCATGTTGTTACAAGTTAGTGCACGACATGCTAAAAAATGATTTAGTCTTCTAGTTAAATAAATCAGTCTATTGAGTTAGTCACAATCTTTTTAGGAGTTTGTTTTAGTCATTAGTTAGCTGAAAATAAGGTTTTATTGTTGAGTAATTTTAGGAGAAGTTGCAGTAAAGTTTCTAGTATAAATAAAGTCTGTAAGCTACCATTTTATGTACTTCAATTCAGTTTCCTTTTCTGAGTTCTCCAAGTAATAAAGTAGATTATTCCTCTGTCTCATATTGCTTTTCATCTTTTTCTGGTTCTGAATTACTCTTTATAATAGAGCCTGATTTATTTCATGGTATCAGAGCCGGCTAATCACAAGGTATTTGTTCTTGTTACTTAGTGAAGTTATTTTGCTATTTGAAGTACGTTTCCAGTTTTTTTTTAAGATGAATGGTGGAAGTAGTTCCTCCCAAGTTGCTATCGAGAAATTGGTAAGTGACAACTACAGTTATTGGAGGTTTTGTATGGAAGCTTATTTAGAAGGGCAAGATTTGTGGGAGCTTATCTCTGGTACTGAAACGGTAATTCCAAGAGATACTCCGCAAAATGTCGAGCATCGATGAAGGTGGAAGATTAAGTGCGGAAATGCTTTATTTTCTTTGAGGACTTCAATTAGTAAGAAGTATATTCAGCATGTTCGCGACGTGAACTCACCAAAGGAAGTGTGGGAGACACTTGAAAGATTATTTATTCAAAAGAATACGATGCGGTTATAGTATCTAGAAAACGAACTTGCTGGAATGGTTCAGGGTAATCTTTCAATCCCGGAGTATTTTTTGAAAGGTAAAACTCTATGCTCTGAAGTTTCAGAGCTAGATTCGGAGGAGCCCATTAGCGATGCACGACTGCATCGTTATCTTATCCGTGGATTGAGGAAAGAATTCATGCCATTCATTTCTTCGGTGCAAAGGTGGACAACTCAGCCCTCGATTATTGAGCTAGAAAATCTGTTGTCCAATCAGGAAGCTCTAGTGAAACAAATGTCCATCAAACATTTCTCTCAAGAAGATAATGTTCTTTTCATTAAAGATCAAGGAAAGAATAAGTCTTCTATGGAGCGGGAGACAAGGAGAAGCCCAAATCTGTTGTAGATGTGAAAAGGAGGGGCATATCAAGTGTGATTTCCGTGTGAAGGTCACTTGCTCTCGATGTGTTAAATCAGGCCATCTCACGAAAAATTGTAGAGTAAAGCTTCATGATGAGAACACAAATATAGTTCTTGAGCTTGAAGATTCTGATGATCCAAAATGGGAGAAATGTTTCTCTATTGAGGTTATTGAAAATATGACTACCGCAATGCATTCAACCGATTTTATTGGCTCTATTAATTATAAGGAGTGGATCGTTGACTCGGGGTGCTCACATCACGCTACAGGAGATGCTACCTTACTTTCTGATGTTCGACCACATGAAGGAAAGCGAGTTATTGTGATAACTGACAATTCACTACATCTTGTAATAAAAGAAGGAAATTTCAATGTCAAAGTTGATAGTTCAAATGATGATGAACGTGTCTCTCTCAAAGATGTATATCATGTTCCAAGATTAAAGAAGAATCTCGCATCAGTTTCTCAAATAACTGACACTGGCAAGTATGTTTTGTTTGGTCTAAATCATGTACAGATTTTTGACAATCTGATATGTGTTGATGCTGATGTACTTTTCACTGGACAAAAGAAGAACTCTCTATATGTCTTATCTGCAAGCGAAGCATATATTCAAAAGACGAGTAGGAACATTAGTCCTTCAGTTTGGCATGCTCGGCTGGGCCATATTGGCTATCAATTGTTACAATAGATCTCCACAAAGAATCTACTTGATGGTGTTCCCTTCTTCAAGGATTTAAATACAAATGTAGTATGTGGTGGTTGCCAATATGGAAAATCACATCAGCTTCCATTTCAGAAATCAACGAACCGAGCATCTGCTGTGCTTCAGTTAATTCATTCAGATTTAATGGGGCATACAAGAACACCAAGCTACAATGGTTTTCAATATGTGATGATCATGGTGAATGAATTCTCTCGTTTCACTTGGGTCTATTTTTCTACAGAACAAAAGTGAAGCGTTCTCTAAATTCATTCAGTTTAAGATGCAAGTGGAGAAAGAGTTTGGTTGCATGACAAAAATCTTCCTAAGGAGCTGTGGGTAGAAGCTCTTCAATGTGCTTGTCATGTCATCAATCGGTTGCCACCGTGGCTAGGTAAAGATGCATCTCCTTTTGAAGTTCTTTCTAATAGGAAGCCAAATGCAAACTATTTTCGAGTATTCGGTTCGCTATGCTATGTCCATGTATTAAAAAGTAGTCGAACTAAACTCGATCTAAAGGCTCAAAAATGTGTTTTTGTTGGTTATGACAACAGGAGAAAAGGTTGGCGATGTATGGATCATGAAACAAAACAATTTATTATCTCTCGTGACATGATTTTTTACGAGATGACATCATATTTTTCTGCTCTTGAGATGAGTAAGACAATCACACTTGAGCCACTCTCCAGTGATACGGACTTTGGAGAAAGGGGAGCACCAATTCATTGATTGACCTATTCAGCAAGTTGTAACATCTACTGGAAGATCAAAAAGGGATAGAAGGCAGCCTGACTACTTAAATGATTATGAGGTTCAACTAAACTACTCTACTGTGACCTCTTGTTTTTTCATGGGGTTATCATGTGATGATGAACCTAAGTGTTATAGAGAAGCTCAAGGAGCAGCTGAATGGGAAGATGCTATGACTGAAGAAATTGAAGCTTTGCATAAAAATGGTACATGAGAATTAGTACCAAAGCCAAAAGATGCTGAAATAATAACCTGTAAATGGGTTTACAAGTTAAAGAAGAAGGCGGGTGGATCGATTGATAGATATAAAGCTCGGCTGATTTTCCCAACAATACTGACTGGATTATGAGGAAACCTTTAGCCCAGTTTCCAAGATGGTAATAGTTCGAGCTATTATTTCATTGGCAGCATGCAAAAGATGGAATCTGTGGCAACTTGACGTAAAGAATGCTTTTCTTTATGGTGAGTTGGATCGTGAAATCTTTATGGAGCAGCCTCAAGGATTTATTTCACATGAGTTCCCTCATCATGTGTGTCGACTTAAGAAGGCGTTGTATGGCTTGAAGCAAGCACCACACGCCTGATATGGTCAAATTGCACAATATATTTCTTTTTGTGGTTTTAATTCTTTAAATTCAGATCCTAGTTTATTTGTCAAGATTACTTCATCCATGTATACTATACTTCTTCTCTACGTGGATGATATGATTATCACTAGCAATAATAATGTTGAAATTTTGCATCTCCGTGATGAGTTGTCGATCCGGTTTGAAATGAAGAATTTGGGAGAAGTTCATTCTTTTCTTGGCTTAGAAATTGTCAAAACAGATGGGTACTTTCTTTCTCAAGGGTCTTATGCCTCGAATTTGTTGACTCGTTTTGGTATGAGAGATTCTACACCAATAACCACTCCTATGGAACCACAACTCAAGTTAAAGAAAATAGAAGGAGAGCCACTGGATGATGTCACAAAATACCGTCAACTTGTAGGAAGTTCATTTGTAAACAAGTTTACCAAATGGAGGCATATATTTTGTGTCCCTAAAACTTATAAAAAAACTAGGGATAATTGCGCTATACACTGTTTAAAAAAAAAAGAGCTAAACTGAAAAATATGCTGCAACTATAAAAAAACTGAAAAATATTGTTAGTGATAAAAAACTAAAAAATACTATTTCAACCTAAAGTATCATAAAGACTTAATAAAGTTTCAGGTTATGATACTAAGAATTTGAAAGTATCATAAGTATTATGTTGTGATACTTTAAAGGTATCATAAGATACTTTTAAGTATCACAACATGATACTTTTGATGAAAAACGTATTATTCAATAAAAATAATTAAAGTATTTTTTAGTTTTTGTTTTAAAAATGACATAAATTTTAATTATGATATCAAAAATTGAATGTTTGTGCAAACACCAAAAAAATAAAATAAAATTTCTCAACATGTTAACTTGAGTATTTATGTGTCAGTCATATTAGCAAGGCTAGACATGTCATTTCAAAAGCTGGCCCAGATGTATCAAGGCTATTTCAGGAAAATAATTCTTTATTCTAACTATGTATATTTATATTCACACCATATATTTAGCATGCATTCGGTAAATTCAAAAAATTGATTTATAACTATACAATTTTTCAAACCACTTTTTAACCACACACATTTTTTCTCTTTATTTTTTAACCACACATTTTATTTAAAAAATATAAATAAATCAATTTATAATTAAAACTAAGTCGCTAGTTGCAACACATTTTATTGTGTTCAAGGTCCTAAAAAAAAAATTGCTCATTGTAGCATTTAGGCTATCAACTTTACTTTTTTTGAATTTTTAAGTTTCTATTTCTGTAAGAGGATATATTACAAGTGACCCAGTATTCCTCTTATAGTTATAGATGACAATAGAATAGTCTAGAACCTAATACCCTAGAGGAATCTAAGTAGAATATTCTAAGCACTATACAAAGGTTAAATAAGTAATTTGATATTTCATTTATTTCTCAATACCCCCCCCCCCCCTCTTCAAATGAAAGGGAGATGTGATGACCTTGAGTTTGTGCTCGAGAGTTTTAAACCGGGGAGTTCCAAGAGGTTTGGTGAAGACATCCGTTGTTTGGTCAACTGAAGGGACAAATCGAATAACAATTTCCCGATGTAACACTTTATCCCGCATAAAGTGAGCATCAATTTCAATATGTTTGGTTCTAGCATGAAAAATTAGATTAGCAGCAAGAGCTGCAACACCTTGATTGTCACACCAAATTAGAGGAGTAGAGAAGAGAGAGAAGAGAGTGATACCAATTTTACAGAGTAGTGATTGAATCCATGTAATCTCAGCTGTAACGTTGGCAAGTGCTCAGTATTCTTATTCAGTGCTAGATCGAGAGACAGCATTTTACTTTTTGGAACTCCAAGAGATGAGATTTCCACCCAGATAGATACCATGACCACTGATGGATCTTCTGTCATCAATGCAATATGCCAAATCTGCATCAGTGAATCCAACAAGATTGAATTTTGAAGATGGTGCAAAGTGAAGGCCTTCAGTGATAGTTCCCTTCAAATAACAGAGAATTCTTTTACAAGCTTTCCAATGAGTTTTTGTAGGGTTCTGTAAGAATTGACTGAGTTTGTTGACTATGAAGGAGATATCGAGTCTAGTAGGAGTGAGATATTGCAGTGCGCCAATGGTTTGTCAATATAAAGTGGGATTGGACATTGGATCTCCATCATGTAAAGAGAGTTGAACGCTAGTACTTGCAGGTGTGGGACAAGGTTTGGATTTTTCCATGTTGTTGTGATGGAGCAAGTCAGCAATGTATTTAGATTGAGTTAAGTAAAGACCAGATGGGTTGTGGCGTGCTTCAATACCTAGGAAGTAGTGTAAATGGCCAAGAATTTTGAGAGCAAATATGTTATTGAGTTTGGCAATAATTTGGGCAATTAGGCCTTGATCACTTCCAGTTATGATGAAATCATCAACATAGATCAGAATGAACACTACAGATTGTTTTTGGTGAAGGATAAGAAAGGGAAGTATCAAATTTGGAGTTGACAAAGCCCCATCCAAGTAGAGCACCTTTTAGACTTTCAAACCAAGCTTGTGGAGCTTGTTTCAGTCCATACAATGCCTTCTTAAGCGGCAAACATAGTCAGGTTGATGAGAATGAGTAAATCCTTCAGGTTGGTACATGTAGATAGTGTCATGAAGAGTGCCATTTAAAAGGTATTGTTCACATATAACTATAGAATTTCCCAATTAGAAGTTATTGCCAAGGATAGAGTGACGCGAACAGTTTATGGTTTAACAACTGGGCTAAAGGTTTCAGAATAGTTTATACTAGGTGTTTGATGAAAATCTTTGGCAACTAAGTGGGCTTTGTATCTTTGAATAGTGCCATCAGGATTGAATTTAGTGCGAAATACCCATTTATTGCCAATAATATTATAGGTTGAGGATGGAGGAATAAGGTCCCAAGTGTGATTAGGAAAAAGTGCTTGACACTCCTCTTCCATAGAAGATTTCCAGTGAGTACTAAAAGAGCTTGAGCAGTAGAGGTAGGTTCAAGAGGACCTGGATTGATGATTAGAGGATAGTTAGTAATCTGATAGATTTTGGGTTTGAAAATTCCAGCTTAAGAACGAGTTGTCATGGGATGTGCTGTTGGGACGTTTTGACATGGTGGTGAAGAGGGATATGAAATTGGGGAAGATATATTTGTTGGCGAAGTAGGAGGTGTAAAGTTATGTGGAGGAGTTTGGGAGGATCCTGTGTTGGGGGATAGCTCAACTGAAGAATCTGTTTGTGATGATTGTACTGTCTCAGATCCAAGAAGACAACTCCACTTGTTGTTGGTAGAAACTTGAATACTAATGGATGTGGCAGGTGATAAGATGTGAGATTCAGATAGAGCTTCTTTACTAACGTCATATAATGGAAGAATCTGGTAAAACAAACACAGCCTTAAATCCCATCAACACCAACTCGATAGAAAAAACCCATACTCTGCCAAATCCCATTACCGCACCACAGACCCATTTCACCGCACCAAAAATCGAAACCAACCCAAAATCCTTCGCCAGAACCCTAACCGTTAACTTGAACATAAAATTATCAAAGAACAATTACAGAATCTGGAAGACTCAAGTGAAGGCAGCTACAAAAGGTCATGGGCTGGACGGAATCTTGTTCGGTTCTACCAAGTGTCTACCGGAACTCCTGCACCAAGCCGATAGCAGCGGTGTGACCACCAAGAGCTCGAACCCAGCTTATCCGGAGTGGGTTCAAATTGACTAGTTACTCCTCAATTGGTTAATGTCGTCCATCACACATGAGGTCTTCCTTTCACTGACCGAGTTCAACATATCTTCAGATCTCTGATACCAAGATAAAATAAAAGATAGGATAAAGGCAAAAAGCCATTAATGGCTGAAGTTTCTATTTCTGTAAAAGGATATATTACAAGTGACACAGCATTCCTCTTATAGATGACAATAGAATAGTCTAGAACCTAAAAACCCTAGAGGAATCTGAGTAGAATATTCTAAGCACTATACTAAGGTTAAATAAGTAATTTGATATTACATTTATTTCTCAATATTTTCGAGTTAATATATGTACTTGAAAAGTGATTTGTAGAAACCTGTGTGGTTAAAAAGTAATTGAAGAAAATATGTTATTTATAAATTTGTTTATAAACAGTTTTACCAAATGAATTAATACATTTTGTCTTTGTTAACTATTTCTGGCCCCAAAAAAAAAAAATTGATCTGATTTTCTGATCCGATCTGATCCCAAAAAATCTCGGTCCATGGATGACAAATCGGATTTAGATATAGGATGATCCGATATGTGATCCAGTTTATTTTTAAAAAAACTAAAAAAAAATTGTAAAAAAATTAATTATTAAATATAAAATATATAATTTTTTTTATTAAATTTGGCACAAATCTCTCTATATATGTATTGTTTTTTATATGAATTGGATATTATATGAATTGTTTTATGAATTATGTATTGACTTATTTGTCATTAGCAAAAATTGATAACGAAAATTTCTTAATGTTTATTCTGATCCGATCTAAACCCAATCCGATCCGAAAATTTTACTGTTCGATCCGATTCGAAATCTCGCGGAGCGGATTTGGATCGACATCAATCCGCCCTGTTGTCATCACTATACACAAGTAATAAATTTACAGACACTTTGGAAGTGCTAAATCCATCTTACTCAACATGAATTTCTTTCGCGCCTCCCGAGATTCGAACCCAAGATAGACGCAACAAAATATAAGAGGAGTAATATGTGTTTAAACTCTCACAAAGTAGATAATATCATAATATGTAAGTTAATGACTTGGACCAAGATGCTGAGTAGTTAAAAAATGCATATGTTCAATTAGTATAAAGATTTAACTTAAGTCTTTCATAAAGTATAAATATTGGGTTTGAATCTTGAGGAAGTCGACAGAAAATAGTGAGAAGTAAGATGAACTCAGACTCTTCCAAAGTGGAAAGACCCGAGCCTGTAACCAACTATTATATTATATTATACGTACTATCCACTTTTGGAGAGTCGGAATCCATCTTACATTTCACCACTTTTTGTCCCTTCCCCTAGGAATTAGGAATTGAACCTAAGACATTTACTGATGTGACTCCTTTTGTGAAACACGAAGAACTCGTGGAATAATAATTGAAAACATTGGAAATTCTAAATTCAGATTATAATGGATGAAAGAATCTAAATTCAAACTTCAAGATACAAGAACATAAGATATAGAAATCTTAAACTCGTTACGATGCGTAAACAAGAACCAAGATTATCCAACACCACAAAGGTTGCTTAATCATTTGATAAATTATATGTCGAATACCAGAAAAATCAAATCTTTGATAAGTTACAAAGAAGAAGCCTTCAAATAGGCTAAGAAATAAAGTTCTATTCTAATTAGGAATTTATGCAGATCTTCAGACGATAAGATGGATAATGTTACACTAGGTGACGACCTATGAATTGTGAACTCACTAAATAAGGTCTTGTGTTTGACAAAAAGGTGGAATATTGAACATATACGCGTGAACTATTAAAAAAAGGTGGAATATTGAACATATATGCTTAATATTGCACACATATATGTGTAGTGATGCCAATGGGACGTTCGGAACAGGTGTCCCATCGTGCTAGAAGAACTTCAAGCCCATACTCGCCCATGACCCGCTATGTCATTGTGGGGCGGGGCAGGGCAAGACATCTCATATCCGCCTCGTCAATGACCCATTTGTATTTTATTTTTTATTTTTTTATTATTTTGGCTATTTAAACAATCTATTTTTATTTTTGGTTATATAACAACCTATTTAAATTTATTTTACTTGTTCTCCTGCTATATTCTATCAATCTATCCTAATTAATGAAATTTTAAATTCTCAATCACATTTTATTTTATTTTAATTAATACGTGGGTTGGGTTTGGAGTGGGTCACTCCATACCCGCCTTGACCCGAGACCCAACTCAGGGCGACAATGTCGATCCATACCTGCCCCACCAATCCACGGGGCAGCTAAAATTTTCTCTATTATGAATGGGTACCGAGTTCGATTTGGGACGAATTTTTTTGTTATCCCTATAAGCTCAATGATACGCATTATTACGTTAATGATTGTCTTATTTATATTAAAGTTTGACTTGTCCTTCCAGTGTTGAATGTTATTCTTTATTTTAAAATTTAAGAACTACTAGGGCTTTGTTTGATTGATAGTTATTTCCCTTAAAATCAGTTTTCTATGCAAATTTTCCATAATATAGTTGTTTGATTGCATTATATTGCATGGAAAAGATTTGCTAGTTGTGGGCGCACGGACCCGATTTGCAAGTTTTCCTGGAAAAGAATTTCTCTTCATTTTGAAGAGAAATATTACCATTTTAGTTCATCACAATGGTGAAAATCTATACTATATATAAAAGTAGGATACTTTGACAGAACTTAATTATTAAATTATAATAAATATATTTATATCTTGAACAAGCATCAATATTTTTGTATTCTTAAATTAATGGCATTTATTATTTTTATGATAATCAATGGTGGTTTTGAAAAACTATGCATGAGTTTATTGTTGTTGAAAATATGAAATTCTTAAAATTAATTTTTTATTATCTTCTTATTTTTCTCATGGAAATGTGTTTTTTATCCATTTACAATTTTTTTTATAATGATTCATGCTTGACGTGACAATATTATTTAATCAATAGCATAAGGTATAATCCTCGAATAAATTTTTTTGGAGTAATTAGGTAGTAATTGTTATAGACCATTATTCATTTGATACTTTATTTGTCATTTTTTTTACTATTCAAATTTTAAAATACAATAATTTTTAAATTATATGTATTAAATTCCATATATAAATGATTTTCCTATATATGACTTATTATTTTCCATCTAAAAACTATGCATTTATCATTGTTTAAACTATGAACTTCTTCAAATTATTTTTTTATTTATTTTCCTATTTATTTCTTTCATACGATAGTATTTTTTTATCCATTTACAATATAATAATGTACTTTTCTTATCTAATTCTTATACGAATGTTGCAGAGTACTTGAATTTTGGTGATCCTACATTTAAATGTGAAAATTGTGAGGTCTTTTTTTGGTATGCGCTCGTATGTGCAAACAATATAACACAAATAAGTAGAAATATTCATTCTATTGTATTCACTCTATTTATATAATTATACATATGTTTCTTCTATAAAAAAATAGAAAAATATTGACATCGTAATTATATGAGAAGATATGAGGACCGTGCAACGCACGGGTGAAAATACTAGTTAATAAAATATCAACCAAGAGGATAATTGCATAGGAAGAAAAAAGGGGTGTACCGTGTACGTATCATATTCTAAATTGCTGTCAAAAGAATGTAAGATATCTGAATTTCTTAGTGTGGAACAGACAGCAATCAATGACAATTCCATCCAGAATTATAATCCAGATTCGAATTTTTGGAATCATAAGATAAGATTTTCTTAAACACATCGATAGCAGTGGGCATATATAGGTATCCAATTTAGAAATTTCTTTGGTGATCAAGTTCCAAAATATTAACTCTTACTTTGCTAAAGGTCATACTCAACATGGCCTGATTTAATAGCTAGTTACTCAATGTAAAAATGGAACACTTTATTTGTGTGGTTGCAACTCAGATAGTTAACAGTGATAGATACTGGTAGTGCAAAATAAAATAACTAATCAAGCATTAAATTTTTGATGAAATTTTCCAGATCACTGACTTGACTTGTTTGTCAATAATATATTAATAAGCATGAATGCAAACCTAAGCATCAATTACATACTGAACAAGAGAAACATCAAAGTCTATTAAAGAAGATGAAACACAGCTTCCATGGATGCTGCAAAAAGATGCAATTGCCTCAAGAAATTAAAAGCCAGGTACGTGGAGTAGTACTGAAGGTCATGTACAATGGTGAACTCTCCCAGTTACATACAAGTTATTGCTGTATTTGGTGATGTACTAATGCTTTCTATTGCCACATATGAAAGTGAAATGTGTGTTGCTGTGATGCAATGCTTATTTTATATATATATATGTAAGAAATGTTAATGGACGTATGTTTCCTCAGAATGCTGGCTGCTAAAAGAAATAAAATTGAACCAACAAAATTTCAAATTTCTCATTTGTTGGTTTGAATTTAGGAAAACTTGCTGTTACGTTTCTACTGATTTTGTAACCGAAATTTTTATCTGAAGTAAATGATTTCCTAAAGAACTTACTAAAATCAAGGATGACATCTCAACAAAATATATGTTTGAATTTAGGATATGCATTATCACTTACATTTTTTGTTTGTTTTAACTAATTAATTTAAGAATAATTTATTTAAAATTTATTTTATTTCATATAATTAAACATGATATTTTTACAAATTTTTAATTTGTGACTTTTATCGTGACAAACAAATTTTCGAATGGATTGGAATTAGGGGTGGGCATCAACCCGCCCAACCCGACAAAACCTCCAAACCCAACCCAACCCAACCCGATCGGGTTGGGTTGGGTTTTGATGAAAATTTGGTTGGGTTGGGTTATAAAAAAAAAAAAAATTGTTTGGGTTGTGGGTTGGATAACAAACCCAACCCGACCCAACCCAACTTAATCAAATTTTAAAAATATAAGACCATTTAAATTTCAAGAATCTTAAATCCATTTTTAATTTGGATGAAACTCAAATATAATTTGAAAATATTTTAGTTTTATTAGTAAGTATTCAATTTATTATATTTGAGTTTATTGTATTGTACATAATTTATTTAAGTTAATAGTTGATTTATGGGCATAATTTTTTAATTTTCTAACAATTTTATTTAATTGGACCAAAGCCCAAATCATCCAACTCAACCCAACCCAACCCGACCGAAACTTGATTGGGTTGGGTTGGGTTGGGTTTGAATTCATCTTTGGGTTGGGTTGACTTGATTTTTTATCAACTCGATCATAGTTGGTTGGGTTCGGGTTGGGCAAAAAAACTGACCCAACCCAACACACGCCCACCCCTAATTGGAATAACTTTAACCCTAAAGATGGCAATGGGTAGAGTATTGGTCAGGTTTTGAAAACCAAGACCCATTAGAGATTTATAATACTCATAGGGCTCTTCACAAAAATGTCCTACTTGTAGGGATCAAACTGAAATTTACTTACATTTTATAAAACTTGAAAATTACTTATAATAAAGTTTTAAAAACTGAAAAATACTTATGATATTTTTTAAATATATTAGTATCACAGTATGATGATACTTATGATTATATTGGTATCACATTATGATACTTATGATATTTTTCAATTTTTTAGTATCACAATATGATAGTTATGAAACTTTTTCAATTTTTTTATTATCATAATATGATACTTTTCAAATTTTTTTAGTATCACAATGTGATACTTATGATACTTTTTCAATTTTTCTAGTATCACAATATGATACTTAAGATACATTTCAATTTTTTCTAGTATTACAGCATGGTATTTTACAAATTTTTATGACATTTTATCTCCAACATAAAATCAAACAATTTTCATACACTATTAACTATATTTTTTGTCATTTTCACATCCCCTTTTAAATTTTTTTCCTTCAAAATCAGCACGGTTCAACATTTCAATTGACTTTTAATATATAGACACAATTCAATATTTTTTTCAGCATTTCAATTGGCTTCAAAATCAGCACGATTCAGTATTTTTTCAGCTATAGGGAGACGGCATCACAAATTTCACAATCATCTATCTCTTCATTCTCACCTCCCCCAAAATCGAAAACTACCAATCCCCACTTGGCCGGCCGGCAGCACTTCAACGGCCGCACAGCCAATGTGGATGACATCAGTCACACAGCTTCTTCTCTATAGAGTGTGAGGTGCGGTTAGCTGGTAGTGTTTGTTTGTTCAGTGGTGGTCATCGAGGTTGTGCAGTGCTTTGGTAGTGGAGTGTATAGTGGTGGTATGCGGTGTTTGTGGAGACTTGTTGGCTGAGGGGGTGGCTTCGTAGGTATGCGTAGTGGTTGGTGACGATGGAGTTAGCTATAGCAGGTGGTGATGATGGTGGTGGTTGTGGTGATAGTATTTGTGTGTACAGTGTGGTTGTGGCGGTGGTAATTGATGTGGGTGGTGGTGCGTAGTGCCAGTAATGGTTGGGAACTGTGAAATCAAAAAAATTCGGGGCCGTCCCTATTCGGTGGTGGTGGTGGTTTCGTGGTGGCGATGGTTTTGTGGTGGTTGATGCAGGTGGTGACAGTGAGTTGGTGGTTGTCACTGGTAAGTAGGCAATGAAGGCAGCTGGGGAAGAACTTCAGGTATTTTTCAATTTTTCTCTGTTGAACAGTAAAATTCAGTTTTGATAGATTATGTTAGTATCCTGCACAATTATCCCATACCCATACCCTACCCATATACCTACTTAAGAGTGACGGGTCGAGTGCGGGTATAATTTTATATCCATTTAAAACTCATTACGTATTTTAATAATTTAAAACCCGTTACGTATTATATATATATATATAATAATTATTTTTTTATTGAAAAATTAATGGGTATATGGGTCGGGTATGGATTTTTCCACAATACCCAAACCCTACCCATATCCTTGTCGGGTTTCTAAATCTATACATATACCCTATCCATAAACTCATGGGTCGGGTAATTTCTGTCCATTTGTGTCAGATACTCAACGAATTTCGAGTTCATGAGTATTGTTGTCATCCCTATTTAACACATTTACTTAAATGTTCTCCCTTTGAAAAATTGTGGTGTCTTGTGTATTTAGAATTTTTATGTGATTCCAAATGAACATAATAGTCCTATGGTTTACGTCATATTTTGTAACTCTCCAAATTCCGTGAAACTCGGGACGTCACTTCTCCTTTAAATCTAATTTTATTTCGAAAAATAATTGAATTCGAAACATCATATTTATGTGAAAAATTTCAACAGTAAATAAATTAAATTTGATAAATGCATAAAAACGTTGAAATCTTAACTTTCAAAGAAAGTAACGACAAATAATTAAATTGACGATATTCTTGACTTTAAATATCATATTTAAAATAACGACATATAAATAAATTGACATTATTCATGAATCGTGACTTTAAAAAATATAGTTTCATTATTATTTGCCACCACTGCCCTTTTATTCGCCACCATCTCCGAAATCTGCAATTTGTAAGTTTAAAATAGGAGTGAGCATTTCGAAAGAAATACTCAGTAGGTTCAACGCAAATTAAATAAACTGTACAGTAAATAACACATATAATCATGCAACTTAATTCATAAATTCTCTTTCTCATGCAATAAGCAAGTGGATCTGATACATCATAAATTTTCATGCCCGAAGACATGTGGATCTGGGCCCGAAGGCAACTGGTCCATTCCCGAAGACATGTGGATCTGGGCCCAAAGGCAATTGGTCCATGCCCAAAGACATGTGGATCTAGGTCCGAAGGCAATTGGTCCATACCCGAAAACATGTGGATCTGGGCCCGAAGGCAACTAATTCTCATAAATTACGTAATCACATGCATAAATTTAAAATACGGGTTTACTTAATATTGCGCATATAAGATAAAAGGTTTTTGAAGTAATGAACCTACCTGAAAGTATTTTCGAGTTTGTTGAGCGGGAAAACATAAATCTTCTAAACGTCCAAGCGTCTTGTCTAGCCAATATGTAAAATAATTCTTAAACTAGTATTTTGGAATTCACGGGTTTTTAAAAGAAAAATAAATGTTTAGGGTTTAAATTGAAAATGAAAATATAGTTGGGCATTGAAAAGAGTTGAGACCGAAATAAATAAATTTGAAAACCATTGGGCTAACTCATATGTTTTTTAGAAATCTTAGGGACTAACATTATTTTCAAAACAATTGGACTAAGATAAATGATTTGCAAAACATTGGGGTTGACTAATTTATTTTAAAAGTGCAGGGCTGAATCAAAATATTTCAAAACCAAGAGATCAAAATAATACTTTTAAACTAAAGGGGCTGACATAAAATATTTCAAGAACTACAGGGACTGAATATAAATGCTTTAAAATCAATGGACTGAAATAGAAAAGTTTGGGGCTGAAATAAAAAAAGATTTTAAATCCATAGGGACTAAATTAAAAGACTTTGAAAACTTGAGGGCTGATTAATAAAGCTCTTTTAAAACAAGAGGCTGAACTAAAAAATTTGAAGGATGAGGGACTAAGAGGATATTTTATACAAATCCATCTCCTAAAGTATCAGATTCCTTCTCTCTCTTCTCATTCGAGACCGAGAGAGGGAGAGGTTGCGATCTGTGACCTTGAAGACGACCGGTTGCGGCCGTTCAGCCGGTGGTGGCGCCGCCTGCACGTGGGGGCGATGGGTCAGTGGAAGGGTGTTGAAAGGAGCAGAGTTTGGGCGATTTTGGGGGCTAAAACCGAGGGTGGTGGTTTGGATTTGGAGCTGTGAATTTCCGGCTAAATTCAGACAACGAAGGTCGGCGGGGATGAAGGTAAGTTGTTGGTTAATTAGTTTTGGGTTTTGGGTTGTGTTTGGATTTGATTTTGATTCTTGGGTTGTATTTGGGGTGAATTTGTTGGAGGAACAGAGGTGGGCAATGACGGTTTTCGTGTGGTGGTGGTGGTGGTGATGGTATTACACGGTGTTTTGAGGTGGTGGTGATATGGTGGGGATTCGGTTTGGGAGATGGAGGTGGCGGTATGGCAGCATGGTGATGGTGATGGTGTTTTGGATTTTTGGCAGTGGGCGTTTGGCCGTGGAGTTGGTTTGGCTGCTGTGGTTCAAAGTTGGCAGGATGGCTGCCGGTGTCAACCGGTGGTGGTCCGGTAATGGCTCTATGAAGCTCGGGCGAGATGGGTATGGGGTTTGGTTGGGCAATAGTGGTGATCTGATTTTTGCGTTTCGATTGGTGGGCTGGTGGTTTCAGCGTTGTGGGAAGTTGGCACGGTGATGGATGCAGATACCAAGCTTCGGCTATGGTAGAAAATTGAGAGAAAGTTATACCTGCTGGAGGTCTGGGTGTCGTGAATGCAAGGATAGGGATCCAATTAATAGTTGATTTAGGTGTTAAAAATGGTAGTTTAGGTTAAATCTTGATTTATGGAAAATTGTGAGAATTTTGGAAGTGAATATGGTTGTGTAAGGAAATACTTGGGGAGGAAGAAGCTGTTGAATTGGTTGGGCGAAGAAATGACTTATTGGGTTTTAAATGGGCTTGAATGATTGGTAAAAATATTTGGACTCGATAAATTGGATTGGATTAAAACATTTAAAATTTGGGACTTAATATAATTAATTCTTGGACTTTTGAAATTAAATTGTGATATTGAAATATTTTTGATCAAAATTGAAATTTGACTAAAATTTTAAATAAATTTAATTTCACTTAATTGGCTAGACGAACACGCGTTTAAAAATAAATGAATGAATGAGCAAAGTTGAAGCGACACGTTTTTAAAATAAAAATATTTATTTGAATAAAATCACGAAAATTCTCGATCGCTACATATTTGGTACATCAATAGAGTTGCTGTGGTAAACGATGAATTCTATGATATATGTATATATATATATATATAAACGTCAACAAAGTTATAAATTTGGATCTAACCAAATATGCAGATAAAATTTTATTTTCTATCAGCTTAAATTATAATTAATATATAGGTAATTTTATACTTCATTTTGATTTATTTATTATTTATTTATTAGTTTAGATATAATTTAAATTTTAAAACTAAGAAAAACAAGAAAAAATAAATATGAGTCTTGTCTCGTTTCAATTCCTCTTAGGTCATTTTCAATGTAGCACCATTTTGTGCAAGTCACTAATTCGATGCAAAAATTCTTAAATCCCCTCCAACCAAGCACCATTTTGGTGAAAAACTTAAAAAAAAAAAAAAAAAAAAAAAAAAAAAAAAGTGTAACCCACACCTTGAGGGTCCGAACCGAGTCTGCCCTGGATCGTTGATTCAAGTGATAAATCGCAGGATGTGCCTCCCAGAGGCCAGGGTGGAAGGTACCGAAAATCCCTACGAGTAATTGTAACCCTCGCTTGCGACAAGGCTAAATTAATTTTCAAGATTCGAACCCGGCACCCCGATTGCACTGAGAGTGTTATCAGCCCTCCCATTTGCCACTGAAAGATATGCCCTGAGGACTATAAAAAAAAAAAAAAAAAAAATACACATTAAATTGGTGCTCTCAACCGTGTTGCACAAAATTTTGTGTAATATTGTTAATTTGGTGCTGATTTACACTCCGTTTGGTAACACTGTTTGGATTATAAATTAGTTTATTTATGATTTTGAGGTAAAAAGTAATTGTTGAAAATTGGAGAGAGAAAATGTGTGTGGTTAAAAAGTGGTTTGAAAAATTGCGTAGTTTATAAATTGGTTTATAAATCAAATAAATTGGTTTACCGAACACTAGCTTAGACATCTCTCTCTCACACGCGCACGGGGACACACACAAATGTCTTTAGATATACATTATAAATCTTTTTTCTTCATATCTATGTCCCTAATTGTAACGTAGTTTTTTTTTTTTAATGAATTTATTTGGTTGTTAAAATTAATAACATAAAATAGTTATATTAATTAAATAATTCATAATAATAACTATAAACAATAAAATAAATTATTCACTAAATTTTATAGAGTACAAACTTGATAAATGCGAAGAAGACAAAATACCACACAAGACATCAACATAAAAACTCAAAAAAGTGAAATACAACATGTAAATAATTTAATAGTCCGATAAATCATTTTCGGATTCCTTGAGACCATCAAAATACTGTCCATACGAATTTGACCTATTTTGATATTCATTAGCTTGTTCTTGAGATTTTTTTTTTTTTTTTTATATACATAATTCGTACTTGTTGAGATTGAATAAATTTACGCTAATTTGGTTCTGTAATGGGATTTAAATCTTATAGTAAAATTTTGTTATATTCTCGATTTTCTTCCATGACAAGTTTTTCGGATTGATTTTTCGGTTTTTGGACTAATTTTGAGCTCCCGCTTCTAAATTTGGTAATCAGTTGTCTATCCTCGACTTTTTTTTTTTTTATCAGAATATCATTTATTTTCTAATTATCTTCTCTAAGATATTCAATAACTTATGAATTGTCCAAGTCATTGTTCCTTTTCCCATTTAATTTTTCTACCCGATGGGTCCTTGAGTAGAATTACGACCACTATTAATGTATTCAACTAAATAGATGGAAAATGACGAAAATCTGGGAGAAGCACAAAAACCTGAAAATTAGTTGATTAAAATTAGAAATATGTCACATTTGTTTTTGTAATTAGCAGATGACAATGCTCGATTTCAACAATTTCTTACATGATATCGAAAAAAATCAATGATAAAGAATCTCACATTGTACTTCGAAATACATTGATTGATCATTTGTGGGAAGAGTACAATAATTACGAGAAATAGTAGATTAAAATTGGTAGTATGTTACATTGGTTTTTATAATTTTTTTATCGTAATTGTAACTTTTTTTTATTGTGATGTCAAATGTTCATTTTATTGGGTACGACATAAGCCTTTATTAAAATATTTTAATAATATTAAAATTTTCGATTATTGATATTATTTATTTATAAATTTATGTTGTGAAATAGAGTTAATTGTTCCAATAATCATTGAACTTATATCCGTGTTTTCGATTGATCACTAAACCTTAAAGTGTCGAGTTTTAGTAACTAAATTTATTAAAATGTTGGTTGTTAGCCATTCATATAACTTTTTTAACAGAATTTTTGACGTGATTGACAGAAAACACATGTGGCGCCAAGTAACAATTGCCACATCATAAACTTTTAAAAACCAATTCAGTTGGTCACTAAACTTTTAAAAAATCGTCGATTGGTTATTATACTTTAAAAAAGTCATAGATTGATCATTAAATTTTAAGTTGGTCGAGTTTTGATCACTAACTTGTAAAAATAACGTTGTCACCTGAAGATTTATAAATGTCTTAAAAATTATGAGTTGCATATAACAAATTAATTATTTATTTATATATATATAATTTATAAAAGTTGTTGAGCGAATTCGGGTCTCATTGCATATTTCCCACCAAAAGTGACGGTCCAAAAAAAGTTTATATAATACATTTTTCCCCCTTTTTTTTCACCAGATTTTTTCATTTGCCTTCAATGTTTCACGATTTCCAAAATCAGTATACTAATTTTCAAAATCCAATTTTTTGTATTTTTGAAGTAAAATGTATGGTTGAAATTTGGAGAAAGAAAATATGCGTAGTTAAATAGTAGTTTAAAAATTTGTATTGTTTATAAATTGATTCATAAATTGTAATTATTGCGTAAAAGAACGGTGTGTATAGTATTCACTTCATACATATTGACAAAATCTTAAACCAATTTCAAGTTCCTTTATCAAGGATATTAATAATATTGGCATTTAAAGGTTAGATGCACTCGAAAATGACTAATGATTCGAGAGGCTTGGGTAGTGGATCCGGATCAACAGTTTAAGTAGATATTAGCAATTGATGTACGAGTCAAATAATATGCATAAAGTCTATTAAAAATAAATTTTTCTTTTACAGTAGTTGGATTTAAAAAAATAGCGCAAATTAAACAACATTGCAAATTCTTTAAGAGGTTATAGTTTTGACACTACAATAATAATCAATAGTATAGTATTCACTTCATACATATTGACAAAATCTTAAACCAATTTCAAGTTCCTTTATCAAGGATATTAATAATATTGGCATTTAAAGGTTAGATGCACTCGAAAATGACTAATGATTCGAGAGGCTTGGGTAGTGGATCCGGATCAACAGTTTAAGTAGATATTAGCAATTGATGTACGAGTCAAATAATATGCATAAAGTCTATTAAAAATAAATTTTTCTTTTACAGTAGTTGGATTTAAAAAAATAGCGCAAATTAAACAACATTGCAAATTCTTTAAGAGGTTATAGTTTTGACACTACAATAATAATCAATATTTTTTTAAACAAGTTTTCATTAATCTAATCAATATTTTTATTTTAAGTGACTATTAATTACTTATAACTTAATTTTTTATTTTTATAATATTCCCTATTTACTCCATAACATTTTAACTACACATTTTGTATTTAACTTTTTATATATATTTTCAGTATTTTGACTTTTTAATTTGACAATAAACGTTAAAGTATTATTAATAACAGTTCTTCAATCCTAAATACTAACATTTCTTAACCCGTAATCATTTGATACTTCACGTCTATCTGACTTGGCAAACAATAATTATTATACGACTGACTCATTGAAATCTGACACTATTATAATTTGTATTCACTAGGATGAAAACAAAATACAGATTGTTTTATTTTCAAATTACAGCTTGTTTTGTTTTCAAATTACATATTGTTTATACTAGATCTATCCTAACACTTACATTTCCCTCTACCTCAAAATAAAAATAAAATACATTTTTAAAACAAAGATTAATATTACAGACAAAAAATTTAAATTTGTAAAATAAGAATATAAAACCCAAAAACTAAAAAGCTTTCAAAATTTCTAATAATCTTGGCATAATACTCCTCCCACGATCCAACTATTTTTTAAGTTGCACTGCTCAATCTATGAAAATAACCAGCAAAAAGGTAAAATAAAATAAAGCCAGTATAATGTTCAAAATGATTTTCAATAATTAGAAAACCTGAAAACTAAAATAAATAGCAGAAGTCTACTCATCCGTCTTCACTAGCCGGACTTAAATTAGTCTTTTCTTCGTAAATCTTATATCCATGATAGGGTTTGATTTTATAATGGAATAAGTCTATGGTTTTTCTAATTTTGCGACACATAGGGTAAAGATTGGTGACTGCTTAGAGTAACAGCCATAACTTTGAAGAAAAAGTTTTTCTGGATAACGAAATTCATCTTTTGTGCTAAGGTTTTCGAGGAGCTGTGGAGAAAATCAGAAGGGAGCGGAGCATTTGGAATGTAGACGGTCAGGAAAGAGTTGTTTATATGGGGGCTAGAATGTTTTAGGGCATTTCTGTACATATTAAATGGTTTGGATCAGGTAGTACATTTTGGATCAGGTCAGAGCTAACATACATTAGTCATTAGCCCTAATTTTGTGAGTTGAATTTTAGCTGATATTGTTCTTTGATAATTAAAAGCGAAGTTCGATTTATTGTTTTTTAATTTCTATTTTCGTTATATTCTATTGTTTTTGGTATAAATGTCTGTAAACTCTTCTTTATTATTCACATGTTGAACTTCTATTTAAGAGATCGATGTTTACTTATATACAACTTTATGTTGCGATATCTAGGGTGACCAATCGTTTGGGATTGAAAATATTGATTTGTAATAAAGAGGGAAGGTCAATAAATTCAACAACAAATGTAGTTTATGAAGAAGTTTTCCAAATTTGTAGTAACGTGAAATCAACATTTAATGATGTAACATTTTATTTGCAAATTTTATTTAATCTTAATCAGTGGATCGTCTATTATCGAGTTGTTGTTTCTTTATCCAAACATTACTTCCCGTACATCGCACAAGTGATTCACTAGTTTGATTATAATTTACATTAACAAAAAAATAATGACATCAAACAAACATGTATCACAGTCTCCCAACCAAATATTTATGTGCAACAAAAAATATAGCAAAAATTCTATATCATGTTGATTCGTTATTATTGTAAATTTATGATTTTTTTAGTAAATGTGAAACATATTGGTTTGTCGTCATTATTTTTTGTTGTTAATGTATTTATAGATCAAATATGAAAATAATTGATTTATTATATGCAACTCATAATTTAGAAGAGCAATTCTAAATTTTCAAGTCAATCAATGTCATTTTACAAGTTTAATGATCAAAACTCAAAAATCTCAAAATTTTAGTGAGTAGTTAAAGACATCTTTAAAAGTTTAGCGAGCAATCGAAGATATTTTTAAATTTTTAGTGACCAATTGAAAACATTTTTAAAGTTTGCATACAAGGTATTTTGGTGTGCCGTGATTGATTAGTTAAATGTCGCATGTTGTCGTGTGTATTCCGTTTACTACGTCATCAATTTCATTTAGAAAGTTGAGTGAGTGACTAACATCTAACATTTTGATAAGTTTAGTGACAAAAATTCGACTCTTTAAACTTCACTGATCAATCAAAGACATGGACATAAGGTTGGTGACTATTGTGACAATTAACTTTGTGAAAGAACAGCCAATTACATAATTTTTCAATCAACAATACATGTTTGGTAAACAATTTATAAACAGTTGTTTATAAATATTATTTATAAATAGTGATGTGACGACGTTTCGTTGGTCCGTTTCTTTGAAAAGTCAAAAATGGTGTGCAGAAATTCTTGATCAGTCAAAATTGTTGACTTTTAAAAAAAAAAAGTCCAATGAGATATTGTCACGCAACCATTTATAAATAAATTTAATCAAAAATAGGCTTAATTGTTGCAAATTTTAAAAAAAAAAAAATGAAAGATATACTTTTGCACCAATTTGGTGCACATGTTGGAGGGGGATTTATGTAATTAATTTGGTCAATCACCTTCTTTATGAAGAATGCCTAATTGTATATAAAATGTCAATATTACCCTTAAGTTTATTTCAGGACTGTTAACTATACAGAATTTTTGTAACCTTTTCATTTGTTCTAAATATTTTCTATATTTGGATAATTTTTCAAAGGCTTTTGGTTGTCTTTCCTTAATTACATATCCTAATATTATTTTTTCTAAAGCTTCTTCTTCTATATCATCTTATTTGAGTACAATATCTTGTATTGTTTTATCTCTTTATAGGTTTCTACAGGATCAAACCCTATATTATTTTTGCAAGCAAAATCAATATTTTTATATATCTCTTCTAGTTTAAATTGACCAACAAAATGTATATCTTCAAATTATTCAAGAATAACTAATAAGAATGAAATATCTTTATCATCTAAATATAATTTAATATCACAACCATTGGAAATAGATGCTTGTGAAGTGTTCATAAATTTTATTGATCATTATTATATATAGTAATTCTATTATTTGGATCTAAGATTCTAAGATTCTTAGAGCTAAATCTAGGAATAAGTGATTACCTTATTACAAATTTTATCTTCCAACTATCTGCTAAAATATTATTTGAATACTAGTAGTGTATATAGAATTTGAAATAAAGAGTTCAAAGGTTTTGTCTCACTCTAAATCTGCTTAAGTTTTCTCTGGGATGTCCTCTTTGTTGAACCTATTCGCCTTTTATAGAGGTCTTTGAGTATTTTCCTCCATTCATTTGTTGATGAGAAATGAATCTTATCTTTTTGCTAGGTGTCCTCAATTATTTTGCAAGTTGTCTTCAACCTTATCTTAACAGTACTCCACTATCTTCCATTATATTGACAAATTACCTTTTATTGTTAACATGACCACAATCTTTCTTTAATAAATAAAACTTTGATAAAGGGTCATTATCAGACATCATTACTTTTCCATCCTCGAATAAAAAATCTCTACGGGGAATTCTGTGCTATCAAGTGATGCATGTCTCATATCTTTAACAAGACAATGTTCACATCTCCGGCTTGGATGATACCACATTATTTTGCATAATTCTTTGGCCATATTTTCACTTCACATACTTCATTGATCATGATTTTCTCAATTATGTGGTCTAATACACAAATATCTTCTTCTTTAGATGGAGATCTTGAATCGGAGTAGATTATGTGATTATCTGAAAGATATAACCAATTTTTATTTTTTTTTAGAAATAACTTGATTTAAATGATTATATATATCTTTATAGCATTTGGCTCTTCTACAAGGAATCATATTGATTATATCTTGATACCCATTTTAACAACCTTTTGATTAGTTGGCAAGAAGTCTTGATTTTTTATTCCTATCTTGATAATATGGAAGATGGAAGCATCGTTTCTTCATATATTTAACATTCCATTGTGTTAAAAAAGAATCAAATTTATATATTTGTACTTTTAGTAAATTCAAAGTCTTTTTGATCTCAGGATAGTCTTTTTGACATCCATAGGAAGTTATGTTATTTGTCGTAAATCTTTGCTCGAGTATATACATAGTATATTCCCTATTTAAAAACAGTTTCTCACCTAGTTTGCAAGCGCTCCTAGATAGAAGTTGATTTTGTTATATTTTGTGTAGTGGAGAGTTTTCATCCACTTTCCTATCTCCAAGTACCAATCGGATATTATATTGAAGATAACAATAAATAAAATCACTTCTTCATAATTATCTTTGTTTGTAATTTCTACTTGTGACATATTTTTACCATTTCTTTTGGATTAATTTTTTCGATACTTGTTTTGGAAATAATTTCTTTCTTCTGTGAAGTGGTTTCCTCAACCTTCTTGGTATTTTGTTTATCCTTCTTAGACGAAGGCTTGATATCTTTATCCTCCATATTTTGGATACAAACATTAGGTAGAGTAATTTCCTATGACGGGGTTCCTAATGTTATCTTCTCTTTCTCCTCATCCTTTGGAAGAGAGCTACTATACACAAGACTCGGTGAAGGGTTACTAGACTTGGTACATGTATTATCTGTCAAAGAGGCTACATTGATACTGCCACGAAGGCTTTCTTGTATATTTTGTATCTGCATTTTCAAATAAGAAACTTTTATTTCAAGTATCTAGACTTTGGTTCTTAACTCCTTCAGCTCTACCTCTGCTAAGATAATCTGGAAGAAAGTTAGATTGTCCTTTAATATATTCAATATCAAACTTGTATTATGAAAACCATATTTGGATTCTAATACTATATTTATTGGCAATAGATGGTTCGACATTATTTTTTAGAAATGCTTTAACTTGTGTATTATCAGTTCTTATCAAGAACTTTTTTTGGCAGCAAATAGTCTTCTTATTTTTATACTCTTCGCTTCACAACAATGAGTTATTTTCTATTTGTTTATTACCTGGTTTCTACTTTTTTTGAGCGTTTCTAATGTATATCCTACAAGTATTTTAGGATAAGAACAATTATTTTAACATTTATATTCTTTATGATTCTTCTTTACCTTAAGTACTGCTCCCTAATAATTATCTGAAGCATAATTTTCAAGGATAAAGAATTCTTCTTCATTAGGAATAACAAGTTTCGGTAGAACTTTTAAATCCTTTTTTACTTTCTTAATATTCTCGCGATCTTGTTCTTCCCAAGACCACATTACATTTTTCTTTAATTTCGAAAGGAAACAATTTTTTTAGCTTCAGTATTATTTAATTTACAGTGAGAATTTTACAATTGCTTTTTATCTTTTATTTCTTCAGGAAATTCATGAAGTTATTTCCCAATATGAGATTGCAGTTGCAACTTTCATTCTCTTATATATAAAATAATCCAAGAAATTCTATTTCTATTTTTGCTATATCCGATTTGTTTTGAGAAAGTGTAATAACATGTTTTTCATGATATAACAAACTTTTCAAGATATTCAATATGTTCATTTATATCCTTTGAATGAATAAGTAAATCATTTATATAAACAATACAAAAATTAGTAATAAGTATTATTACGTCATCCATTCTTCTTTGAAATATTTGTGGTGCATTCTTCAATTCAAATGGCATTATATTCCATTCAATTTTTCCTAATGGATTAGGTGCTAAATGCAGTTAAATGTTTGGTATCTTTTGTGAGCATAATTTGCTAAAATTCTGATTTACAATCGAACTTTGAAATTATCTTTTTATTTTGTACTTGTATAATAAGGATATCCTTATTTGGTAAGTAATAACCATCAAATTTTGTAACTTCGTTTAGCTTCTTATAATTTATCACCGTTTTGGCTTTTCCTCTTTTAATTTCACTGCGTTTCCTAATCATAAATGTTGGATTACTATGTGGGCTTTTACTAGGCTTGATTAATTTATCTTTTAGTAATTCTTTTATCTAGGCTTTAAATTCTTATTGGTCTTTAGCACCTTATTTTAACTCTTACTATAGTTTTTGGATTTATAAGCTCTATCTTAGCTTTACTCTTAATTGTACTCCATTTTTTTAGTGAATTTTCAGAATAAGTTTCAGAAATTTCTTTCTTAAGTTTTTCTAACTTATTTTTAGTTGTTATTTCTAATAGTGTTTTTTTATTCCTACATCCACCACACTGGAGGAACTCTGATGACTAATTTCTTTGTAATCTATACTAACAGATCTTGTGATTCTAGGTGTTAATATATTGTTTGCACAAGATGTTGTAAACATATATTTATCAATAAATTGTGTAAAAGATGCATATTTTAATAGGAAAATTTGTTATAGTAAAACATCACAACCAATAGTAGTTGACATATACATAATCAGGGGCAGACCCAATAGCAACCCACTGCAGGCATATGCATGCACTGACTTTTGGGTTAGCCCCTTTAAGGCCCATTTAAATAAAATAAAATGGAATGGACCAATTTGTTGCGGCCTACACAGTTGCACACTTGCACTGAAGTTTCTCGGCTACAAAGTAAGCTAAGGCCTACCCATTTTATAATTCATTACAAATTGACCCAAATCTAACCAAAATTGTAAATAAGATGAAACCCCTAATTCCTTATTTCCTTCCAAACATAAAGAATGAGATGAAATGGAACGACTAGGATTGCTGACTGCCGACATTCTTGATCATTAAAGTGACGAAGTGAAGGTAAATAATTGCTTATAAATATTTTTAGTTTTTGTCATTTTTAGTTTTTTTTCATAATTTAATTTAATTTTCTTAAATTAAATGCTTAATGTGTATTAAATATATGCATTTTGTCTTTAATGCTTTATGCCTTTATATTAATAGTTTTGAAAAATGATGGTCCTAAATGAAATGACAAATGTAATATTGTTTAAACTTTCTATCTTTGTTACTTGTTAGAAAGGGGGTTTTGATATGTTAGAATATTTTTTTTGGTATAATTTCAGCCATTATGCCATAAATGATTAAAAAAGTGTGAATTTAATACTTGTTTATTATTTCATAGTGAAACAACCCATGGAAAGATTTTATAAAAGAAAATCTCTCGAGGATGTGGAAAATGTTGACGTGGAGATGTCAAAAAGAGATGAGTTTGATGTTGCTCAACATCCAATCGATCCGGGATTAAGGACTCCAATCTTGGATTACAATGTTAACATTCGAGATCAAGTTTGAAGAGCATATAAGCAAAATGGTCCTTGACAGTCTCTTAACCATGATTTTAAGAAAAGACAATTTGGAGAGAAACAATCTAGACAATTCAATCCGTGTTTTAACGATTTTGGCAGTTGGTTGGAGTACAGTGTGGCAAAAGAAGCAGCTTTTTGCATGTATTGTTATCTTTTCAAACCAGATATTGGGAAAAAAAAAGGTGGAGGCGACTCATTTGTTGGTGAAGAATTCACGTATTGGAAAGATAAAAAAAGGTTTGTTATTCATGTTAGAAAGCACAATAGTTCACATAATCAAGCTCGCATTAAGTGTGAAGCTTTGATGAATCAAGAGCAACACATTCAATCGGTTTTCTTCAAGCTGTCAGAACAAATGCAAAATGAATATCAGTCCATCTTATTGCATCAATCGACTGTGTTTGAGTTTTATTGCGACAATGGCATTCATTTCGGGAACATGATGAATCTGAAAATTCTCTCAATCCAGCTAACTTCCTAGTCCAATTACAATTTCTAGCTGATCATAATCATGAGGTTAAGGCTGTGACATTGAAAAATGCTCCTTGAAACTGCAAATTAACATCTCCTAAGGTACAAAAATATATAGTACGTGCTTGTGCTGCTAAAATTGTGGATGTTATTATCAAACTGATGTGATCCGGCATAGGAGCTCAAAGGAGAATTCAAGTCATGGGAAAAGCAACCACATTCTACCTAGGAAAATGAATAATTTCCATGTTGAAGTCGAGCCGAGAAGACTAACGGATCAAGCTAAGTCGAAAGATCAAAGTTTGAGGATCAGAAGGGCTTTCACAGCCATAACCAACATATGTTACGGCCGTAACCTCCCCTTGGGTGAAAGCGCAAGATTTCAAAGATTTTGGACTTACGGCCGTAACCTTTGGACATAATTACACTTACGGCCGTAAGTGTCTCTTCACGGCTGTAACTACTCAGAGGGATAAGATTTTCGCAGAGTTTTGATTATTTTTTTTCCTTTTACGTTTTAGTTATTTTAGTTTAATTATGACTCTATTTTGAGCTCATTCGTGGCTAGGGTTTGTTTTGCTTATTTATATCATTTTCTTTCATTGTAATAATTAGATTTGATTTTGATTAAAAGAAGTTTATTGAGGATTCAATAAAAGTTATAGGTGGATTCCTATATTTTCTTTCGAACTTATCAAGATTATTTCTTGTGGCGTTCAAACCAGAAATTGATCAAGGAAGCTGGACAGATCCTTGTGGCATTTCGCAAATCTTGGTTCTTCAATCCGCATCGTCGAATCTTCGCGTCGTGATTGTCGGGTCAAGATTCCACCATCCATCCACAACCTGGGTTCGGAACTTTCCGGTCTTTAATTCCGGGCATCTCGATTCATATCATCTGGTATCAGAACTAGACTATGAATTCAGGTTATTCTATTCTATCTAGTTTAATTCTTATGTTTATCATCGAGTCTGCCATATGAATTATCCATATCTTGTTGTTGAGTCTTTCTTTTTCTTTTTTTTGAGTTTTTTTGTTCTTCATGTTAGTCATAATTTTTTTCAGTTTTGATCCATATAAAAATCTAACAAAAATTCAAAAGTGTTTATTTTGTTTGATTCTTATCCAAATCATGTTCCGTTTGTTTTGTTTTGTTCGTGTCAAATTTCCGGATTTATAAAAAAAAATATAAATATATATATTTTTTTATTTAATTCCGAAAATTCATTATTCAAAAAAAAAAAAAAAAAAATCATTCCATTCAAAAAAAAAAAAAAAGTCATTCCAAAATTCAAGAATGACTTTCTTGAATTTCTTAATCCTTTGTTTTTATTGTTCTTTTCCATTTCATTCCACATAAATTCCACAATGTCTAAATTTCATGAAAATTCTTCATCTAGAAGGGATAACGACAAAGATTGTACGTGGAGGTTGTTGGATGAAGTTAAGATGAGGTTGGATAAATTAGATGAAAAGAAAGCTAAATTGCGAAAGGAGCAATCTCAATCGGATTCTAGAGCTAGGAAGGATTATTGGCGTGTTCATAAACCTAGGGATGGAATTATGGTTAAGAGGAGAGCAGAGATTGATCAAAATGTGATTTTGAAGATTCAGAAATAAATTTATGAGGAAAGAATGAGGTGTGAACGGGAGGCAGAAAGAAAGAATGAGGTGTGAACGTTAGGCAGAAGGAATAATATTGGCTAAGATGCAAAAGAAAAAAGAGAAACGAGAGGCTGTGGTTAAATGGCTAAAGGAGAGTGAAAAACATATTTTAGTTGAGCCTCGGGTTATGAATGTTGAGAAGGAAGATGGTGAGTTAGATTTGAAGTTGGAAGTAGTTGAGCTAGCTCCAAATTTTGATGAGGAAAATGAGGAGTTGGATAGTGAGGGAATTATTGAAAATACAATTGTTGATGATGGGAAGTATAAATTGGAAGTTGGGGTAGAAGTGCAAGTTTTTAATTTTGAAGTTGAAGATCCACATTTGATTTGTGGGGGAGGAATTGCATAAAATTGTTGATAAAAATGTGGAGTTAGAAGAGGTGGTTGGGTGTGAAGAAAAAGAGAAAGAGGTGGTTGAGCAAAAAGTTGAAAAGATTGGGGAAGGAGAAGAGAAGGGTCTCATTGTGGGGAAAAATGAATTATTGGAGATAATGAGCCATGAGTACAAGGATCCCCATATCTTGTACCATTTGAAACTAACATTCACCACCCTATTTTATTTAAATCTTTTTTGCAGGTTAAAAGCATTTGGAAAAATTGGTCACGCCACCTACACCCAAAGGTGTTCCTACTTCAAGTCATTCATGTAACCCCAGTTGCAAAATACTATGGGTTATTCCTCTGGTATGGAAGCAATAATTTTCCATTCGATCCAGGTGGGGCAGTTCTACATCAAAGTCCCAAGAGCAGAAAGTGTTTGAAGAGCAAGGTCGAATCCTTGTCAAGAGAGGGGGGATGATGTGATCCGAGATAGGAGCTTAAAGGAGAAGTCAAGTTACGAGCGGCGCAACCACATTCTACATAGGAAAATGAATAATTTCCATGTTGGAGTCGAGTCGAGAAGACGAACGGATCAAGCCGAGTAGAAAGATCAAATTTTGAGGACCAGAAGGGATTTCATGGTCGTAACCAACATATGTCACGACCGTAACCTCCCTTCAGGTGAAAGTGCAAGATTTCAATGATTTTGGACTTACGGCCTTAAATATCAGGTCATGGCCATAACCTTAAGTGTCTCTTCATGGTCGTAACTGCTCAGCGGAATAAGATTTTTGCAAAATTTTGATTATTTTATTTCCTTTTATGTTTTAGTTATTTTAGTTTAATTAGGACTCTATTTTGAGTTCATTCGCGGCTAGGGTTTGTTTTGCTTATTTATATCCTTTTCTTTCATTATAATAATTAGATTTGATTTTGATTAAAAACAGTTTATTGAGAATTCAATAAAAATTATAGGTGTATTTCTATATTTTATTTCTAACTTATCAAGATTATTTCTTGTGACGTTCATCTAGAACTTATCAAATATTCACGAGAGTATTTGTGGCATTCAAACTAGAAACTTATGAAGGAAGCTAGACAGATCCTTGTGGCTTTTCGTAAATTTTGGTTCTTCAATCTGCATCGTCAAATCTTCGCCTCGTGATTGTCGGGTCAAGATTCCACCGTCCATCCACAACCTGGGTTCGGAACTTTTCGACGTTTAATTCCGTGCATCTCGATTCATATCACAAACAGCTTGGGGATTCATTATTTCTATTTTAGTTGAATCTCATGAAAGATTGCCAAAAAAAAAAACTACTCCAACTTATGAGAGATCATGGGTGGGATTCTTTCTTTCAACACATTTTTTTTTCTTTTTGCCAGGATCACTATATTGATGCTCCAAAAATGGATTCTATGTTTATGCGTCGTGCACATGGTGGCTGCCCTCATTGTAATCCTCCATAAATGACCAATTTGCATCATTTTCGAGTTGATTTATTCTATGCTATCATCAATACGCTACTTCAAGAATTGAATGTTCGTTTCTATGAGGTAAATACTGAGGCACTCCTTTGTGTAGCTTGTCTATGTCCACAAAATTCATTCTCTACTTTTGAAAAAAGAAAGTTGATTCAACTTGCTGAGTTTTATCCACGAGAATTTTCACAAGTAGATCTCTTCACACTCGATGATCAACTTGATAATTACATTTTTGACATTCTCTCCAACAAAGAGTTTGAAGAATTGAATGGCCTTGGCGCTCTCGCATAGAAATTAGTTTTGACGTAGAAGAATAGAGCATATCCGTTGGTTTACAAGCTCGACTTTGGCACTTATTCTTTCGGTTGCTACTGCTACAGCAGAGAGAGTATTTTCAACCATGAACATTGTGAAGAATAGATTATGCAATTCGATTGGAGATGAATGGATGAATGGTAGCCTTATTGTTTATGTGGAGAAAGATATATTTTTAAAGATTGACAATGAAGTGATTTTATAAAAACATCAAAGTATGAAACCCGTAAAGAACTATTGTAAGGTACTTCATTTTAATGTATATAATGTTTATGTTATAATGTTGTTATTTTTTTAACCTTTATTAATATCGCCTACACTGAACAAAATTCTTGGGTCCTCCCCTTTATATAGTATCAAAAAATACTTCTCTAATGATATTAGAAAAGACACTTGTGTAGGAAACTTGCTATATATTATCTTATTTCCTCTTGCTATAGTAGTAGTTGTTATTTTCTTTGAATTATACTTCCAATATTCATATGGTAGTACGTTTTGGTAAGTAGATGCTTATAGTATTTCTCGTGTCTAAATAAGCATGGAATTTTACTTTACAATAAGTCTGTAAATTGAGTGTAATTTCAATATATGGGCTCGTGGGATTAGTATTTATTACTCTCTCTATGGAAACAATGATCTCATATTTTCATTTATCCTTGGTATAATAACTAGATTTCCTTCAAGCGTTATTTTTATATATCCTTGACAAATCTTGTAAGGGTTTACTTTTCTAAGAAAGCTCATTCCTAGTAATATAGGTGAATGACTAAGTATAATTATTATCTTTATTTAGGATTATTTTTGCCTTATGTTCTTTTTGATCTTCTCCTACAAATATAAGAGAGAAACTTAGGTATCTATTTATCTCAAGATTATGTTATAGGTAGTCTTTAAAGATATATTTTTGAGGTTGCTCGTAATCTTGTATATAACTAACAAAATTGACATCTATATAGTTTTTATCTACTTCTGTATTTATAAGAACAAGAAAATCATTCTTGATTTCTTCTTTGTTAATATAGATAGTTCTGATATAATATTGTGAACTCGCTAGTTCTTCAATACTTTGGCTTCTAAGTTCTTCTATCTTAAAACTTCTTGTAGGTGGAAATTTTTCAATAATATTTTCTCCTTACTTATAGTATATTTTCTTATTATTTTTCCTTCATAATTAATTTTTTTTGGCTTGTTTGTGAAAACCAAGCATTATTTTTTCTGATATTGTAACCTCATGAACTTTGTGTTTTTTAGGCGTAATATATTGCACTAATTCTTCAAAATCTTTATGCATTATAATGTTATATGTTATTTTCCTTAAATTACTATAATTACTAGTACTGAAAGCAAATATTGATTTTATACTTATACTAATAACTTTGCTTTTATATAGCATTTTTTAAGTTTCCAATTCTATAATAGAGATTAAAACTTTGATCTATATTTTCGTCTATTATTGATAATGCATGATTTTATTTTACTGTAAATATTATCTTCTGGAAAACTAGATTTCCTACAACAATTCTTGATAGAGCGTCTATAGGATCTTGTAGAATTCTCTTATCCATATAGTGTATTTAATTTGGTATATTCATACCTTCTCTAAAGAATCTTTTTACCATAACTTGGATTCCTCCAATTTCAATACATTTTAATTTATTTCTTATATTTTCTGAAACTTGGATAATTTTTGTTTTACCCTTTTTTTTATCATTGATATTCTAGTTTTCCCCATTACATCTTCAATAGTGATCGAGATTTTTATGTAATTCATACATAAAATTGTTTTATTCACCTAGGAAGTATCCCTAAAGTTCCTTGATGAAATACATCTCTCTCTCTTATAGGTCAAAAATTATTTTTCTTATATTTTTATATTTTTTTGATATTAAAGGAAATTTTGTAATGACCCAAAAATTTTGACATCCTTTATTGTCCATTATGATGTAATAAAAGTGTTTTGTAATTTATTTAATTATTATGGAATGTAAAGAAAGAACAATGAGATTTAACAAAAGAAAAATTAAAAAATTAAATAATGAAGGTTACGACAAAAACGTGTTTAAGTGGCCATCTTCCTGAGACTTTTTCGATTACTTTCGACCTCCTTTCATTGAAAGTGATATATGTACAGACAAGTTCTCGAAACAATCTTCAAGAATATGAACCTATTTTTAAGTTCGAACAACGGATAGTTCTTGGTGAATTTTTGAAATTAGTACTTTACTGAACAGTTAATAAAAAGAGTTTTAAGTGGCCTACTTCAGCAGGCCATGACTTTCTCCTCGATTATCAATTTCTTGCATCATAAATTGTACGTGAAAGTACGCCGTGAGTACTTTGAAATGGTATTAAGATCACAAGATTTCAACTTCATTTGAACCTCGAATTTAAGCTCAAATATGACTCCTGAAATTTTTTTTTGAAAACTTGGAAGCATATCTAACCGTCTTGTAGCTCTCATTAGTCATTTAATCACTAGACAGCTCCTGCTAGAATGTATAAGGTCTCCCACCTCCTGCTCTCCTAGTTAGCCGACTTATTACTTAAATTAAAAAAATAATGTGTGATTTCTTATAGAAAAAGTATTTCTTCCTCCTTGTACGATTGGATTTACCTATAAATATCCTCGGTTCACAAACCAAAATATGAGCCAAGAAATCGTAAGGAAAAATAATGGTGTTATTCCTCCAAAATTCAACGTTAGGATTATGTTTGAGTATTTTCAAGACTTGTTAATTTAATAACACGATCTTGATACCTTAAATGAGGTCCTGCATGACCAAAACCAATGAAAAATCTTGAATAAAATCCCAAGAATTAGGTTCGGAAATGCTGAAACGACTACAAGTATCAATACCTTAAGAATAAGTATCGATACCTGAAGAGCATGTATCGATACTTCTGTAGTATGTATTGATACCTTTACGAAAAGTATCAATACATGAAAAGTAAATATAAATACTTGTTACAGTAAGTATCAATACTTATGCAAAATAGTTTCTAAATAAATTTCTAATTTCAATTGTTTTATTTCAGGATAAGTTGGATATATTTATGAGGGAGTAGGATATGTTTATTTGGTTATTTGATATGCGTCAGAAATATTTATATGAATTATATGATTTTGTTATAAGTGAATTCACTATTCCACATATGATTTAAATGTTGTAGTAGCACCACTAATCCCATCTTGATGCTAACATTTATTTATCCGCTTGTTTAATATAAAAGGATGATTAACAAAGTAATCATCACTAACATTATCTTGACTCTAACAGTTATTCATTCTCTTAACAAAGTTATGATCTCTAACCATAACTTGACGCTAACATTTATTTAATACTATTATCCACTTGTTTACCGTAAAGTAATACAAGATTGTTTGAACATGTAAAAGAATAGTGAAGTTAACCTTAAGTATCGATACATTAACCATGTATCAATACATATAAAACTCTAACCAATATTATTTGGGTTTTTGAATAATTATTGTTCTTGTTCATATGATCTTGACTTGATAAAGATGATAATCTAACCCAACTGGTTATTGACTTGTCGTCCATTTGTAAAAGGGAAATAAAATTGGTTAAAGTGATCTAATAATCTAATCAATATTATTTGTATTTGAACATTTGAACATTGTTAGTGACACTTATACTTGTTTATGTGATGTAACCCTCGTATCTGCTTATGTGATCTTAAATGTTATTTTGTGATAACTGATATGTTTAAAGTTACTTCATTACGCGTGGCATAAAAAAGACTTTCATGCTTTTAAAGTTACTTCCATATACATAGAATGGATTTTCTTGTATAAATTACAGTTATACTCTATCCAGCTTGATATCTCGCCTTTGGTGCTTGTTTTGATATTAGTGCCACACAGTCCAGTAACTAGATTCACGATATGGTTAAGCTTGTTACAGGGGATTAATTTCTTGTTATTTGAGATAATTTCCCTACTTGTTATCTGTGATTTAATTCCCTGCTTGTTATAATATGCGCGCCCGAGATGATAGTTGATTTATAATATGGGCCCATTAAAAGACATGTTTTCTTAAAAATATACGCATTATTAATGGTCTTGAATATTTGAGATTGACTTGTCTATGTGCAATAACACATGTGCACTATATTCTGCTCATTGGCACACGTATGCTCACCTCACAACTCCTAACTTTTCGGGTAGTCATTAAAATAAAGAGGGTTTCCGTGGATCTTCAGACGGAGAGACAGATAGTGCTGTGCTAGGTAACAACATGTGAGTTGTGGACACAACGAATAAGGTTTATTGTGTTTGAACTTCCAAACTTGGTATTTTATTAATGATACTATTTTATCTAAAATATTTTAAACTCAAGATCTTCTATATTAATTAGAAACGCTTTAAATGTTAATATCATTATTTTTTAAATAAATGGCGTAGCTTTCAGTGAAGTGATTTTAAAATCTCAGTTATGTGACGTCGTTTACGTCACTAGCTTATGAAAAGAAAAAGAAAAATATTTTCGTGATTTGTTTTGTACATCACAAGTTGGTATCAAAATTTAAAATTGTCGTTAAAAATTCGAATGCTTTATAGATTTCTTGGCTAATTCCTTCTATTGAGTTTTCTACTTCCTTAGTTGTTTCTATATCTTAAATCTTGTACTTCACTCAAATATACAACTTTTTTAGTATCTTAATCTGACGATGATGTTTCTAACTCATAAATTCTACTACATTCACTGATTAAATCCTCAAAATACTCAATCAGTTTTATATTGCTATCATCCTTAAATTTTTCATAAATTCTAAGAGTTTTTATATTTTGTTTATATTTCTTTTTAGGACATTTAAGAGCAATGTGTCCTTCTTTACAAATGAAACATCTACATTTATTGATATATTTCTTTTTAGGTTTTTCAAACCAGCTTATTTCTAGAGTTCTTTTAATGGTTTGAAACTCATTTTCTCGAATTTATTGTAGTTTTTGAATCTTCTCTTGTGCTTTTTATATGGTTTATATTTTTTCTTATGATCCAAATTATAATTGGCCTACATCTTTTTAACAACATAAAGCATTTTTCCTTATCTTGTATGCCTTTTATTTTCTAGTGCTTTTTTGCACCAAGTACTTATCATTCATTTGGTAAATTCAATCCTACTTCTAAGGATATCTATATTTATTTATTCTTCATCTCCTACATACAATATATTTTCATATTCCTTTAATAACTTAATTCCCCATGGAAATGGTAATCTTGTATATTAAGATCTTAATATTAGTTTATTATATTTATATTCTCCTTGGCTAAGAGTATAATATAACTTTTTAAACTTACATGTATATATTTCTAATTCACACATATCACATATCTTAAGGTTCTCCATTGCAACCATTCCTTCATTATATTTATCTTGTTTTCTAGCTTCTTCATCTATTGTATATCTATCTCCCAAGAATTCTATTTTAAGGGCTTTTTCTAATCTATTTAATATATCTCTAATATCTTAGCCATTTAAAGTATTTCTGTTATCTAATGTCTTAGGTTTATTATCACATTTTTTATTTTTTTCTTTTATATTTCTTGGTAACTTTCTCCATCATTCTGATGCTATATCTATAAATAAATTTTGCCCTCGATCCAACTAGAGCGTAAGGGCGCTTTTTTGTTTGCATGAGTCCCGGCTTCCTTCCAGCAGGAAGATGGCACCTCTTTGAAATCTGGATTCGCTGTGGTTCACACACTTTTCTTTCTTTATGAGATTACACAGCAAGCTTCCAAATACCCATTCTTTTCCATTAAACAACATTTTTTTACGAAATTTTCATAATTACAGGACCCAAATTGAGCAAGGGCGGCCACTTCTTTATATTGTGCCAATTCTAGTTTTGAACTACCACACACTTGTTTCATAGCTTTCAACTGAGCGGCCAAAAGGAAGGCTTCTTCACAAGGCACCGTGACCTGAACTTTGAAATTGATGTGGCTGAGATTTGCTTGAAACAACGTATGGTCCGCAATCCTTTTTATCTTATCTTAGGCCAAGGTATGTTGAGGCTCAGATATCACGGGCCGTAATCTAAAAAGTGATCACCCTCAACCCTTTTACCATTCAAGAAGCAGAGTGAGCAAAGAAGTGATTGCTAATCCACACGGAAAGGCTTGTTATTATGAATCGTGTGCAGGAATTCCATTCCATGAGATCCCATTCTCTGATAAAGAACCTTGCTTCCCTTACTAGCTCTCTTGTCTTGTTATGAGCATGTCCCACTAGTGGATTCAGTCCCTTCCTTATAGCCTTGCTGTCCAATCTTGTCTACAATCCTTTCTTTCTTCTGGGCATCAATCCCATGTGAGCAAAAAGGCATTTGCTTTGTCCAATTCCTCCCTAACGTCGTACTCTATTCCTCAACAAGCCCCACAGGGCATTCTTCCACTGGCCATTTGCAATCGAACTCTCTACCTTGGGAAAATAGGAATTGAGACTTTAAATGGTCCTCTCTTCTCTCCTCGTGATCGAAGTTGACCCCAGAAGTTGGGTATTCCTTCTTAAGAGGACACTAAACCTCCCGATCTTGCTAGCCGAGGGATTCATCTTTCAAGATTCAATCTTTCCCCTTTCGGTCCCAGGGAATCTCTCTTATAGTAGGAGGTTGACTATGTCCCCCAACTTCTCTTTATTAAGAAACTCAGTTGTGTACTATAATTATAATAAATAGATTGTACCCTAAGCGATGATCCCAAAGAAAGCAGTTGGCTCTTCCAGCATCCATGCATAAAGAATTAGGTTGTAGGGTCCTCGAAGCCCGCCCACTAAAGGGCTAAGTTGAGTGATTCCTCTTGTAGGGGATCGTAGCTAGCTATAGTATCACGCAATTCTTTCATCTTCTTTTCAACCTAACAAGGACAGACAGAGGCATTAACGTATCAAATTTCTCTCGTTTCCCTTTGAGCAGATTAGAGCTGATGATAAGAGAGAGACCAGTTAATTAGGGTTACTAGTAGTAGAGTGGCTTGCTACTTTCAATCAAAAATGGAAGATTAAGCAAGGCAAAGGTTTGGAACCCTCTTCTTTGGTAACCCACCGCCGCATATGTAGAAAAAGATGGAGTGGAGAAGGAAGAACAACCGTTTGACTTTGGCCCTCTTTCACCGAGGAGGAAAGAATAATCTTCCAAGGCAGGCAGAGACCTAAATTTCCAATAGATTTTTTCCTAAAAATTTATATATGTTCTATAAATCCAAAGACTGTATGTGTGTCCCAGTTATTAAATTTTATGGTTAAACATTATTTTTGTCCATGTTTCTATAGTTTTGTTTATATCTATACAATCTAGATATAACCATATTTTCGTTGTACGGATTGATTCATTAAATGATTTTATTGGGTTTATTTATGATATTTCTACTATATCTATTTTGAGTTTTTTATATCTTTAGAATCTTTCTTTTTCTATGTATAGGGGTTCCTTTTTTAAGGATTGTCAGTATCTTCATTACTACTAAATTCTTCTTTTACTTCACTTGTGATTGCGTTTGTATTCATTTTTGCATTTTCTACTTGTTTTAGTAATTTTTCTAATTGATTTTTATATTCATCATATTCCTTCCCTGTAGATTTTAAAAATTTTCTTTCTAATTGTTCTACTTCTGCTATCATTAATGTTTTATTTCAGGATTTTTTTCATTTCCTTTATATTTATCTTTAGATTTCTTCCTATAATCTTGAGGAAGATTAATTATAATTTTATCTTTTCCTTTTAGATTTTTTACCTAGAATAGTGAATCCTGCTTATAAATTATATTCTAGACTTTCCAGTTTTTTATTCATTTCTTCGAAACTTTCATTCATATTATTTTTCGGTAAATAAAAAAACTTGATTTTTTATATTTTTCAACATTTTTTAAAAATTCTACAATTATATTTTTCTTCTTCTAATAAGTTCATCATGATTTTTGGTTCGTAACTTGGATCTGATACCATATGGACCAGAGTGTACAGTGGATATTTTTCAAAACTTGAGAAATTAAATATGTTGAGGAATTAATTGATTTTGATGACTAGGTTGGAATTTCTAAGTGCGAGCGTATTTTAGGATGTGTTTCTAAAATCATAAATGGTCAAAGGCTATTCCTATGAATTGATAAAATGATGGTCTATTTTCATTGTATAAATACCACCATGTTGGCGATCTCCTATGTGCGGCCTGGGATATTTTTCTAGCTCCAAAATTGAGAACCATAAATCGATTTATCGAATAAGCTCCAAGAAATGCTCCAACGACACTCTGTCTTCCAATTTTGTATGCCAGAGTGTGTAAAGATCGTTTTCACAATATATCTCCATTCAATATCCAATTAGGGCTTATAATTAAGAATAAATTGAGATTATACTAGAAAATTAAAGAAAATTGATTATAAAATTCACGGGGATCTTGCAATTTGGTAGTTCTTATTTTCCTCTTTGCGTGTGAGTTTAAAATTACCGCCGATGTAAGTTGTATGCTTTTTTATATCCCGAAGTTATAATCACATGGCCACGCTACAAATGTAAGAGAAATTTAAGTTATTTATGTTTTTGAGGACGTATGAACCCTAATTGTGATTTCTTTTCATTAGGTAAAATATCCGCGATTAAGATAAATTCATTTTAATCGTTATTGATATGGACTCTTATGGAAGATTTTTTGGTACACCATTTAAATGTCTACCTATTCAAAATAGGATGGAGGGCAAACAATAGGGCCTTCTTCCTAAGGCATCAGTGAAGGTCCCTCTGTTTATATAGGGAAAATAAGTGTTTATATATTGGACATTAAAAGTACTTATTAACAGAAGATTATTGATAAAAACGCTATAATTATTTTGAAGTTTTCAATTACTCTCATACTTGCTTTGCTGACTCTAACTTGAATGATTTGCAAACGAACTTGCTACTTATGTATACTTCCATCTCGTTAGAATGGATAGTGTAGGAGTTAGTACTATCCACAATCCTATAATTACAATTCATCCTATAGAATTCTACATAACAACCTTCTATAAATTCTTCCCCTACTTGGGACAATATAACATATAAGTATTTTTCACAATGTTCTACTATGTTTTACAAAATCGTAAACCCCTCTGAAGATCCTCCAAAGTTGTTGGTTGCCTACCTATATTTTTAATAACAACAACAACAACAACAATAATAATAATAATAATAATAATAATAATAATAATAATAATAATAATAATAATAATAATAATAATAATAATAATAATAATAATAAATTTTTACTCAACAAAATATTCAAAGTAATTAAGTCATTGTTTGGTTGATATTAAAATTTTCTCTTTTTCTAGAGTACTCAATCTCAACCATTCATTAAAACTCAAGCCCACAATATTTGATTTTTCAACAAAATCTTAACTATCCATTCTTCACAAATTCAATACTCATTTAAAAAAAAAAAAAAAAAATTTAAACAATATAAAACACACTCTAAATAATAATCAAAGCTTTTAAATGTCAAAATTAAATTTTTTAGATTTTTTTTTATAGAAAATCAATAATTACACTACTGCAATAGACACTATGGCCAATTCATCCAATATTTTTTTTTATCAAACATTTTACTTAAAAGAATTTTATCAAATTCAACTTTAAGAAGCTTCTTTCTGCAGATGTAACTGTAACTGATATTAGCAGTAATATTTGATTATGATCGACACATTTAAATAACAACAGTCCATCATTTTTATGTAGTCTAACAATTTAATTTCCTCTTTTAAATAAAGAATTACTTCACTAACTGTGCAAATTTCTACCATGCGGCTACACAGTTGTCTAGCTGGGCCGATCTTCCCTTTATTTAACCCAATTTCAGAGACACGAAGGAGAGGCACAAAAATCAAATCTAAAATAGCCTCTCTTCCACAAAATACACATTCAAATCTTTGGAGAATAATGTGGAGAAAAAGTTAGGGTTTTGGACAAATTCTTGGCGCAAGAAAATATTTAGCCTTCAATTCTATCAATTCCGAGTTTTATTTACTTTTATTTGCTTTGTTTTTCTTCCCCAAGAACATGAGTAGTTAGATTTCTATTTGGGATTGACAATGTTGATTTAATATTTTTTTGTTTAATTTCAATTCTCAAGTTGGGACTATTTTTGAATGTATTGATTTTACTATTGCTTTTCATACATGAATTAACTAGCTACTAGTTCTTTGAATTTGTGAATTATAACAACTTGAGAAAGAAGTTTTATATTTAGACCACATAGCAAAATTCACCAATTTCAACGAAATGATAGAAATATGAATTTGCAGTTGTATTGTACGTGATCAGTTATGAATTCTTAGGTGATTTTATATATTTGGCTAAGAAAGAATTCTGACCCAACATAGAGATATATGGTTGACTTAGTTAAATAAGACTAATTTGAACTCTAGAGAGGTAAATTAGATACGTAAGTGAATTCGATCAAATACAATTTTAGAAAACAACATAAGATACAAAATTAAGCTAGATTATTACATCGAGATTGTCAGTCCCGATATTCATTTATTGTTAGCAAACTCATAGTTCAAGTTCTTGTTCTTATAATTTAAATTTTGTTGCTAGTAATTTAATTTTATATTTCTTATTTATTTGAATTGTTTGATTTTTTGAATTTCTCAATTTATTGTCGTTCTTGGATTCTTTTTCAATTTTACTTTCTTAGAATAGTTTTTACTTTAGTCCAAGAATTCTCAATCAAAGTGAATTGATAAAAAATAAATTAGTCCTTGTGGAATAGATAATTCAAACTCAAAAATTCGCTATATTATTTGTTCACGATATCGTACACTTGTGATACAAATACAACCAAACAACTGCCACAAAAAATAAGGCTGCGTTCTCTTTGGCGTTTTCTAGTCGTTTTCCATTTTCGAAAACGCGAAAAACGCGTTCTCTTGCGCCGTTTTCGAAAACGTTTTCAAAATTTGTAAAGGAAATGGAAAACGTGAAAATCACGTTTTTCGCGTTTTCCACTTAAAAAAATTAAAATAATCAGAAAAATATGAAATTTGTCAAAATTTGTCATTTTAATTACATTATTGGTCCCTAATTTTCAAAAATTGTCATTTTAACCCTCAGATTTTGAAATTTCTTTTGAAAATACCCTAATTTATTTGCAACTTAGGTCCCTCAACTTCAGATTTTTTGCACATTAGTTCACAAATTTTACTTTTCTTTCAAATTAGTCCTTCTCGTATTTGCTTTATAGGTCATTGCCTTCAAACATGTATAACTTTTGATGTACAACTCCGAATTGCACTCTGTTTTTTGCGTCAAACTCCAAATTCAGCCATCTTTCTGATGATGTATCATGTGCTTAATTATTAAATATTTATTTTTTTACTTTTGTATTGTAGACACTTATTTTGTAAAAGCATCATTAATTAACGTAAATTGATTTTTGCAAATTTTATTGAAACTTAAATTTTAAACGTATTGAGTGCTTACTAGAAGGATGTATATATATAGTATTAAATGGAACGATTACTTTAGAATGAAAAATTATTACCCAAATGTGGAACGATTACTTTAGAAGGACAACATGAATTTTTGAACTTTTTTGGTATAACCAAATTGTGTGATAGGGGTTATTTCATTTATTTTTGTTGTGCAACTCAAATATGACATCTTTATTTCATTTATATTCACAAACAATATAATTACAAGTATACAGAAATAATTTTCTTCAAAATTTTAAACAGAACGCGTTTTCCAGCTTTTCATTTTCGAAAACAGTTTTCAGAAATAACAAACCAAACGCGTTTTCAGCAATTTCGAAAAAAGTCACAGAAAATGGAAAACAGAAAATATTTTCGAAAGTGAAAACAGGAAACTGAAACACAAAGAGAACGCAGCCTAACATTTTCAGTGTTTTTCTAATATCTTTTTTCATGTCAATTAAATCATATAAACCTTCATTTTTATCATTTTCATCATATACTTCATTTGTATCACCTTCATAATGTGTTTCATCGTGAGCATCTTCATTATTATCATTGTCATTGAGTCTCAATTCTTCCTCCTGATTTGGTTGATGGTCATTAGATCAATCTTCCATTGGTGTGTCAATTACAGTATTTTTATCTGGCATTTTTGTAACCAAGAATCGATCAAGAGCACAATTTTGAGATTGTATCAAATCTAGACATTTCCTACTTTCCTTTCGTTTCTCACATCCGAATAGTTGTTTTCTATGATGCATTTTAATATTTTTGTGGCACACAAAAAACAAATGAAAGAGAGAAGATAACATTATGAAAAAATATAACCTTGTAATAGAACTATAGAAACATCATTTATTAAACACTTGTAGAATCGTGGAATTTCAATATACCTAAGAAATCAAAGAAAAACCACAAACGATCATGCAAGTAACAAATTTGACCACTTGAGGAATTACGCAAAAATCAGGCAATTCAGACATTTAGTAGCATAGTTTCAAGAAAACAATACACCAAAATGAAATATTAATTGATTATCATGATATAATCATAGATGATAGATGCTTGTTCCCAACAATAAAAAAGCAAATATAATTTGTAAATTATAAATATAATTTTTTTTTTCATTTATTTTCAAAAGATGTGATGTGCAACTTCCAAATCCGTTTTATAAAAATTCAACAAAAGATATTTTATATAGTTATACTTGTTATAAATAGTCTGAAGCAATAAAAAAAATCGTTTTATAAGATTTCAAGAAAAATTAGACAAATGAATTAAAAAAATTCCTGAGAACTTGGAAGAAACTAGAATGTAGATATCAATTATTTGTATGTTGATTTTTGTTGAAAAGAAAAGAAGGATGAAGTAGCGACAAGTTTGAACTTTGAAGTGTGATGATTAAAATTAAATCTAGATTAAATTTATCAACGACCGCAAGTAGGTCTTTCTCCCCTACAAAGTAAAGAAGGCATGGATGCCTATCTTAAAAAATTGGTTCATCCCAAAATTCCTTAAAAACTCACCAAAAAATTTCCAAAATTTATTGAATTTATTCAATTCTTCTATACAAACTATACCCTGCAGTCGGATCCTACCGCGGTAAATGATATATTAGTGTAAGAGTCTGTTTGGTAATGTGAGAAATTTTAATTTTTGTAATTTTTTTGAATTTTTTTATGAATATAAAGTTTAAAAGTGTTTGAAAAATAAAAAATTGATTACTTAACTAAAAATAAAAATGAATGGTTAAATTTGAATTTCAAAAGCTATCTCAAGCTCTAATTTGGAAAATCGGCCAATGTCTCTCCCCCCATATGGAGGTAAAAAATACTTGATGTCTTTCTTCAAAACTCACCCAAATTTCTCCAAAACTCACCAATTTTCTCTAAATTTTTAACAGAAATTTCGAATCTCTCATTCCATAATCTCTTTTAAGTCACAATCGATTCAAATATAAGCGTATATATCCTGGTATCTGGTTAAGAAATGGCCGAACACAAAAGAAGCACCGGAGACGACCACAGCGTTAATGTCTGCCGCCAGTTACAATATACCTCCATGAGGCCATAGGCAACGTCTTGGCGCTGCCCACTATCCCCTTATCCTTTATTTGCACAAAAATTTGATGAGGAGCTGTTCAAACCTCATTCGTTGATTCTTTTGCAATTTTAGGTCAGAATTTCTACACCCTTTTGATTATGCAAAATTGCAATTCCTGAAATTGTGATGATTTCATGGATCTGAAAGGTATATTTAAAAGTTTAGGATTTTGATGCTTTTGGTATTGAATGGTTGATTGTGGAAAAAAGTAGGATTTTTTTGGTAATATCGATTTTGGGAAATTAATTAGGGATCATGTGATTGGTGGAAAGTTTAAGGTAGGGAGAATAATTGGCACCGGATCTTTTGGAGACCTTTATTTGGGCAATTTTATTTCCATTGTTAAAGGTTATTTGTGCTATTGTATATTCAAATTATTTTACTATAATTATTCTGTTTCAGGAGTAAATATACAATCTGGAGAAGAAGTTGCTGTAAAGCTGGTGAGTACGATAATTTCTTCAACTCTCAGAATTGAACTTTTGTATAAATGAACTTCCCAGTATGAACTCTTCTTTACCTTGGGTGTTAAAGATAGTCTTCAATTATAGAGGTTGATGAATGATGATATGTTTCCACGAATTGTTGATCAATGCATTTGTTGTTTACTGTTTACTTATTTGAAATTATTATTTGTATGTACCAAATCAGGTATATTCTTTGTCAAGCATTATTATGTGTGCTTGTGTCTATCATTTTGTTTGCTGAAATTATTTTTCCGTGAGCACATTTTGGCCACTATACCTCTTAGGCTGATTTTTTCTCATATTTACTTATTGAATTTGATGCCATATCATACGGATGGATCCAACCGCGGAAAGCGGTATACTAGTTTAATATATTTTTCATTTTTTGTGCCCCAAAAATAATAGTGCCCTGTTCGTCAACCACCTCTCGCACGACCTCAGGACCCCCCCCCCCCCCCCCCTTCCATGTGAAGAGTGTTAATTGTTCCTATATTTTAATTTACAGGTCAGAATCTTTTGCAATTTCAAGAAAGGAATAGATCCCAGTTCATAGATGCTACTTAGAAGCTCATCATCCCCTGTTGTTCAAGCCCTTTTCTCAGAGTCCTAGTAGATTACATGCAAATGATCATTGCATAAGTAAGATCTCACTTCTTCATGGTGTGCATAGTTTGAGTTCATTTTCTTACAATTCATCGTCCGAGTCTCTTTCGAATTCTTGGTTACCTGATTTTAGTCCAAAAACCAATAGTCTTCGCCGGAAAAAGCTGCGCAAAGCTCTAGCTGAGAGCAATTTGGAAGAACTAGCTGCGTCCTTGTTTGATAATAAAGAAGATTGGAGCTCAAGAACATCGGTTAATAAATCTTTGAATAAACACCACAAGGCAATGTTGCACACAGAAGCATCTTTTTCGATATATAATACAAATGATAAGATTGAAGAAGAGAGGGAAAATGGAGGTTCGGGTGATGGGAAGTTGGAGAGGAACGCGACAATGGGAGAATATATTGAGAGTGAATTTAGTTTTGAAAAAAAGAACTTAATGTGTAAGATTGAGGAAGGCGATAATGACAAAGAGGAAGAAGAAACAAAGGGAAATTTTAGTCAATTCAAAGATCTGAATGTTGAATTCCAAGGTGAGACCAGGAGTCAAGTAATTTATTACGATAAAGGGGCCAGGATTGAAGGTAATGGTATTGATGGAGGTATTGAAACATTATACTTTAATGATGGTGATGATCTTGAGAACTATTACGAGATGATGGTTAGGGAAGATCCTTCCAACCCTTTGCTTCTGAGGAATTATGCTCGACTTCTGCAGGTTAGTTCCTTTCCTTTTTTCAAACTGACAAAAATTTGCTTCCTTATTTCTGGATTTTTATATATATAAGCTATCACCATTTTACTATTTTTCAAATAATTTAAGATTTTGGGCCACAGTTTCATTTCAATATATATATCTCTGAGTATGCGCACCAAAATATGATTTAACCATCATTTTCTTATTCTAAATAAAATGTCAACATTATTGACAGTCGAAGGGGGATTTTTGGGGAGCTGAGGAGTACTATTCCCTTGCTATATTAGCAGATCCTGAAGATGGTCAAACGCTTATGCATTATGCGAAATTGATATGGGAGCTCTATCATGACCAAGATAGAGCCTCGACTTATTTCAAAAGAGCAGCCCAAGCTGCTCCTGAAGATAGGTAATTAGTCTATTCTGTATCTTCTCTTATTTCGGAAACACCAATAATTCACTTGAAGAGTTTAGGCTGTGTTTGGCAGCTTTGTCTTGTTTATAAACATGTTTACCAAACAGGAGCTTAAAACTTGAACGTATTAAGTGCGTGATTCTAGATTGAAGAAACCACTTTGGAACACTTCTTTTTTTCTGAACTAGATTCTCAGTTGCTGATTCATGTTACTTGTTTTCAGCCATGTTCTTGCAGCACATGCTAATTTCCTTTGGGAAATAGATGAAAATGAGGATGAAGACTGCTCACCTAATGACCTGAGTCAGGTGTTTATCTTCCTACGAATAATTTTGGTCAGACATAGTTTGAGGTTTTAACTAACATTCTTTTTAACATCAGACTGAAGAAAATACTGCCCCGATTGACCTTCAGAAAATGAACTTTGAAGAAGATAATATACCAGCTAGCCCTCCTATGCATCTAGCAATGGGACTGGGAATTGATGCACCTAGTTTCTGTGGTGGCATCGATACCGATATTGAGGAACATTACCGTAGGATAGTTGAGGAAAATCCTCGTAACAATTTATTTCTGAGGAATTATGCTCTGTTCTTACATCAGGTAATTTTGTATTTTTTTTCTCTTTTCATGTTAAAGTTCCACATCTATATGATCATCTTTTAAATTAGCATTGATTGTATTTATTACCCAAAAGCCTTAGTCGTATTCCATCTTTGTTAATACATTCAGCTAGAAGATTCAATTCTCGTTTTTCGTCAATATAATTTGAGTTAGCATCCTTCAATTGACCTTATGATCATCTTTTAAATTAGCATTGATTGTATTTATTACCCAAAAGCCTTAGTCGTATTCCATCTTTGTTAATACATTCAGCTAGAAGATTCAATTCTCGTTTTTCGTCAATATAATTTGAGTTAGCATCCTTCAATTGACCTTACTACGTAGTTGAGCAATCCATGGTTACTCACAAGGTTTTATGTGCACGGTCGCTTCCATAAGTTAGAAGAGAATTCTGAACGAGGAGATTACGATTTTCTACAATGGTGTACTAATTCAATCTGACTCACGCAATTGATCAGTTCAAATCGTCAAAAATCCCAAAAATGTATAATGGGTATGTTATTTTTCATTTATATTATTCTAGTAAACCTTGGAAGGGGTATAGACCACAAGTTAGAGTATCAAGGAGTATTTGAAATCTAAATACTTTAGGTTAAGTAAAACTAGGATGCATGCAATGTTCTGTTATTTGAAAAGAATAGGAGGATAATGAACTCACAATAGAGGATCATTTTGCAACAGAGGAATAAGGATTTTTGAAAATCTAATTTATATGATTAACTGATTATAGATGTTTCGACGTGATGGAGGACTGCTGCATGCAATTTATGAGGTTGGATTGTTTACCAGGTCAAGAAAGACAAGATTTCTATAGTAATAAACCAGTTATACGTTGAAAGTATTGCTTGTGGACCAGTTGAAGGACGAAATATCTATAAGATGAATATAGCAGAAACGAAAATGTCAAGATGAAACTTATATACCAACAAATGGACATAGTACCAATATACGACTAAAATAGTTGGAAGAGGGATAAATATACCAAAATTAATATATTCTTTGGACCTTCCAGTAGTTGAATAGAAAGAAATGGTGCAAAAGTTTCGTGTAGCCATCCCATGTTTAATGCTGTCTAAACGTTTGTCTTTGAGGGTGATATCTTGAGATTCATAACTCATACTTTACAATAATAATCATCCTCAGTGTTCAATCTAATATCATGGTTTGAATGTAATGAACTATATTTTATTCTTTCTTCTACTCCACCTGGTAAATGGGATTAATATTAATAACCAACAGAATTATCGAACTCTGGATAAAAGCTTGTTTGATTGTTGGTTTTATAATGTTAGTAATTTTCTATTTGGTTAACAGTCCAAAGGAGATCTTATAGGAGCTGAAGAATTCTACTCACGTGCAATACTGGCGGACCCTAATGATGGCGAGATAATTTCGCAGTTTGCTAACTTGGTGTGGCAGCTTCACCATGACAAAGATCGTGCTGTCTCCTACTTTGAGCGAGCCGTCCAAGCGACTCCAGATGATAGGTAAATATGAATTTTTTTCTTTCTACGAGATCAAAGGGTAGATTAAGATGAGAACTTTGGTGGCAATTGTACTGTCAAAAGGCCATTACTAGTTCAGAAATATTACCACCCATGCTCTTGAATTATTGTAAACTCTGCACAGCTTTTGACCAGTTTTTGTTCTATTTTCTCACTTTCAGCAATGTTCTCGCGTCATATGCTAAATTTCTTTGGGAAATGGAGGACAACGATATGGAAGATACTGCATAGGAGCTCAAAGTCACTTGCCAGACGGGAGTGAAAACCGCAGCAAATCGTATATTGTTGAGGAATCTACTAGTCATATTATATATTTAATATTACTGATGCAGATTTTATTTAGCGATTCATTATCACCTAAAACAAATAGAGAACATATTGTGCCTTGTTGTCAATGTGTTGTACTTGATGTTCATACTTTCTACTATTCTACTATGAGAAATTTACTGGAATCTACCAATACTGGAAGATGATCTGATGTTATTAGAAGCCTGAAAATTCCCTGCTAAACTCGGATGAACTTCGCTTAATAGAACATGTGTAAGATTTGCAGAAATGTACTGCAAACATTAAATTCTCCAACCCTGGTCCCTGGAAGCGATTTCTGTCAAAATCATCCCTTTTGGTCATTCAGCTGGTAAGTGTTTTTGCTGTTGAAACCTCTAGCGATGGTATTGATTTGCATCACGAACCAAAAAAATTATCCATTCCCATCACCTTTTGAACACTATCAGGAGTTAAAAGTTAATGGAATTGGCACACACAAAGCTCGGTGGTAGCTCTCGACTTGGGTAACAGTCCTGACCATTTGCTCATAAGAGAAAGAAGCACAATATGCCACAAAACGCGTAGGAACTCTCTAAGAAGGATTGTTCTTTACAAATCAATTATTTCGTCTTTTGTTACCAGGATTATTTAGGTTTCATATCTGAAACTTTAGGATCAGCCAACAACACAATACGAACAACTTGCGGTCCACTTCTCGATGTTTGGATTTTGTCATAAAGAAGCCTATGTAAGACATTGTTCGACAGCAAATGTATTGTTTTCGAGGTAAAATGTGTGATTGATAAGTGCATTTGTACACTTATTTATGCTCTAAACCTAGGTACTTGTTATATCATTTTATAAATATTTCTATTTAATTTGTGTTAAATTTTGTTTATTTAAGATATTGACCCAAGTACGAGACAATTGGATAATTGGAGTAAATCGAAGCTAATTGTTTACATGTAGACTTAAGTGCACACCATAAAAGTGGAGGGCAAGAATGCAAAGCTATTAAGGAGCTAAATTGAAGAAAATCAATAGTACAAGGATTTAAATGTACAAATCAAAAGATGAGACCAACCTACAAATAAGGACGAAGGGCCAAAAAGTGAAGAAAAATTGCTCCACGCGATCGCTTGAAGGTCAAAATCGAAGGCAGGGCAAAAATTGATTTAATCAAGCAATCGCTTGGCACAACTTCGGCCCAGATCTTGTTTCCTTTTCAAACACAGAATTTATTAGATTCTTTTGGAATGGGCTAAGACTCCACCCTATTATAAATAGGTGATGCACAAAATTATTCAAAGGGGGTGATTAGGGAGAGTTTATAATAGATTGAAAGAGAGGCATATTCACGTATCAAGCTTTGGAATTAGAGAGGCAAGCTTATTCATATCAAGATCTCATCGAGTCGGAGTGAAGATTTAATTCAAGATTTTATTCTTTTCGGGTGATGAATTTAACAAGGTTGCCTTGTTCTCTTCTCATCAATATGATTGGTTAAATCAAATATTGTGTTAAGGATAAGATGCAACTCTTATTTTTTCTTATTATTCTTGGTTTTGAGTCTTTATGAAGACAATTCATTGATTTTTCGCTATTGTACAATTGTGTGATCGATGATTGTATGAACTGTTGTGACTTGTTTTGAGATTCTAAAGGCTGAAAACTAGCTAGACATATAGTAATTACCATAAAGTCCGATAGGGAGATAAAAATATACCACTATGCTTTATGTGATCTCTAAGTGTTCATAAATCTGTGAATACTTTCTTATATGTTCGTATTCGTCATAAAAATATAGGCAGATCAGATATATAAATATGTTTTAATTTCACTCGAAAGAAGGTCATAAACAAGTTAGGAACATTGGTCTTCATATTCATGAAATCGTTGTCAATTTAATAATTCGAAATTAATAAAAGATAATAAAAGTGAATTCTATGCCTTAACACTACATTCACGCATATCAATAAAAACTCTTCATTTATTCATAGGCAGTTTATTACTTAGTCTCTGTTCTTTAACGCAATCATTACAATTTATAAAGTATACAATTTTTCAAGTCTCTTCTTAATCACACACATTTTTTCTTTTCACTTTTTAACCATATATTTTGTCTCGAAAACATAAATAAACTAATTTATGATTTTTATTAGTTTAATTTGATTTCAAAATTTCTCAACATTGATACTACTTGTTTCGGTTAAGGTTAGGAACTTAGAAAATAATTTATCTCAATCCCTGTAAGTACGATACTTGGACTCATAATTTATTTTACTACTTGTTTGATTCGTCACTTGCGATAGGAAATCACCAAACAAGTTTTTGGTATCGTTGTCGGGGATTGTAGTTTATTTTATTTTTTAAGTAATCTAACACTAATTTGAACTTCATTTGTTTTACATTTATTTTAGTTCAATTTCATTCATTATTTCTATTGTTTCTTCAGACGTCTTTGTATGCGAAATTCGAGATGGTTATGGTTGATTTCAACAAAATGCTTGTACGTGCCTTCATCATAAAGCAACAATAATTGACAGTTCAAGAAATTGAAGAGAGAGATGTGCTTGTGGGAGATTTTATTATAAGCCAACAACTATGAGATATAAAAACAGAATGTGAAATTAACGTAACTGCCCTGGATGACTTGCTCAACTACGTTATTTCTCTCCAAAATTTGATGTAGGTGATTTATCCGTTGAAATATTTCTTTCACCGAGTGTAAATGACCGTTAATTAAGTGAATCACCTTCATGGGCTTTCAACAAATACAATAAGAGGAAAAGATTTGCCATGCAGATACCATTGTCTCTTTGCAAAAATAAATAAATAAATAAATAATCTAGACATCGAACAAGAAGGAATTTCAATTAAACACATGGAACAAGGGAATTTATCACAATAGAGCAAACTAAAAGGCTACTTTTAATGATGTTGACCTTACCAAGTAAGCCTCTAACTCCAATGATTGCTTAATAATTGATTTTGTCATTGACACAACAAGATTATTACAGTTTACATAATGAAGTTCGAATCTAGTGGGGAAGTTCATATATTTCTTAATGATAAGGACAAAACGAACTTTTGGAAGATAAATGAAAATTAGCGCAAGCTTTTCTCCTACCTTCCTGATTATACATTCATAAAGGTAAAGAAACAAAGTGCTCCTGACTATTTCGCCCATTTTAGTTTTTCTATCTTGTGTTAAAGTTTAAGCCCAAGTTTCATCAATTGCTTTAGCACATTACATTTGAAGAAGTAAATGTTTTATCTCCTAGCGCCAGAGACTAAAGTATCCTTTACTATTCCAAATTTCAACTTAAAATTTTGTAGTAGTCATTTTTGGAAACAATTTTAGAAGAAATAATTTTATATGAGATGACAGAAATTAACCCATTTAAAAATCAAAATTACACCAGAGAGTAGGGGTGGGCATTAATCCACCTAACCCGCCCAAACAAACCCAACCCTATCGGGTTGGGTCGATTTTTTATGAAAATTGGGTCGGGTTGGGTTGTACCAAAAAAAAAAGTTTGTTCGGATTGGGTTGGGTTGAGTTGTGGATTAGGTGAAAAACCCAACTCAATCCAATCAAAATTTTAAAAATATAGGAGCATTTAGATTTCAAAAATCTTAAACCCATTTTGAATTTGGATGAAACTCAAATATGGTTTGAACATATTTTAGTTTTATTAGCAAGTATTCAATTTATTATATTTAAGCATATTACATTGTATATAATTTATTTGAGTTAATAGTTGATTTATGGACAAATTTTTTTTAATTTTCTAAGATTTTTATTTAATTGGACCAAATCCAAACCACCCAACTCAACCCGACCCGATCGAAGCTTGGTTGGATTGGGTTTGAACTCATGTTTGAGTTGTGTTGGGTTGATTTTTTATCAACTCGATCATAGTGGGTTGAGTTTGGATTGAGCAAAAAACCGATCCAATCAATCTACGCCCACCACTACCAGAGAGAGAATAAGATATATTTATTTAGATGATTACACAAATTATTTCCAGAGCAAAAAGAATATATATATATATATATATATATATATATAACACATTATAAAAACTCAAACTATATGCAGACGTTAAAACACTTAGTAGAATTGCATATCAATTTCAGTTTTTTACAAAGATTTACAGATTAAAGTATCACGAGAAAACTATAGTAGACTACAAAAGGTATGAATTCTTTTAGAAAATCCTGGACAAAGGTGAATACAGGGTCTAAGAGAGGCTTCAAGGGAGGAAGATTTAGAAAACTATAGTATGACAAAAAAGAATTACAAGAAATCCTTCAAAAAGGAAATATTTCACCTGATCTCTCAATAAGAGCTTGGAACCCTTTAGAATCTTTCAAGATTTTTCTAGAAAAAATGTACATCTAGGCCATTCTACGTATATTATCAACAGATCCGTCAACAAAACCCATAGATCTTGAAGAACCTCAAAGGTATAAGTAGTTTTCAACCTAAAGATTCAAGATCTGAATGTTCCTCTAGAAAGAATTGAAGTTTGTTTTGAAAATCTTCTTTAAAAAAAAAAAAAAACCTAAATTTTCTTTCAAAAAATCAGAACACCAAACAAATGGTTTAGAATATTATAGATTTATAGACAAACTATAAACAAATCACTCAGCATTTGAAGTATCAAAGCTACAAATTATCTCCCAAATTACAACATCTCAAAGACAAAAGCAGAGAGATGAAATGAAATTAAAGAACTCTCAACAACACGAAGAGTGCATAGAACATTCTGGAAAGTCAGAGAAAGAGATGTAGGTTAATCTCTCTCTAAAAGTTAGATTAAGATGTATGTGTGTGTGTGTATATATATATATATATATATATATATATATATATATATATATAGTAAAGCCTAATATAACCAACTTAGCTCCTGGCAGTTGGAACAACAACCTGAAGCGTCTAAATCATTAGATCATCTGTGTGTGAGTGTGTGTGTATATATATATATATATATATATATATATATATATATAATAATGCCTAATATAACCAATTTAGCTCCTGGCAGTTGGAACTTGGAACCTATATACTTACCTTGTTTCGCTCATTTGGACTTGGGAATTTGAATTGGTAGAGAAGAGGGAAACGTGAGTGAGGCATCCATCTTGGTTGAGTTTGGAGTCTTCCATTCTTGTCTTCTACTTTCCTTCCTTTCTTGGTGAGAATGTTATTCTCCCTCCCCCGAACCCACCCATCCAAAATCCTTGTATGGGTTAGACCATTGTTGAGCAACCAAGAAGTGTCGAGATTGAGTCGAACTAGATGGATTTGGTGTTCGTTTGAAGGTAGAAACTGAGCCCGAAAGGTGTATCATAGGCACCAATAATTTCAACAAAACTAATAAAAGTAACGTTATGGTTATGCCTCGTAATCTAACACTAAGGCTGCGTTTGATAGCGAGGGTGGAATTTAGGTGGAAAGAAAATGAATTCCAGGGAATTGAATTCTAGGGAATTAAATTCCTGGGAATTGAAAGTTTAATGTGTTTGATTAGTTTAATTTTCTAGGTAGAAAAAGTGAAGAATTTTCCAACTTTTGTTGTTTATGTCATTTTCTATGGAAAATAAAGTAAAATTTAGCTATTATAATATTTTTTATTTTTTTTTTCATTTTTTAACAAGTTTGTACTTAGTAATAATAATGTTAATTTTTGGAAAAAAAATTAATCAATTAACAACAATAAAAATGATCAAAGGTAACAAAAATTATATAAGATTTTCCATGGAAAATAAAACCTCATCTCCCTCTTGGAAAACGAATTCATCAAAAACAAGGAAAATACCGGATTTCGAAGCAAGTGGGAAAATGAATTCCATGAAAAATTTAGGCAACCAAACAGCGCAAAGTTGGAAAATCACGTGGAAAATCATATTTTCCATGGAATTCACGACGAATCAAACGGAGCCTAATTATTTTCAGAGAATTTATAAAAATTGTTGGCAGCTTATGTGTATTTTAGTGGGGCCACAGCATGTAAAAGTTCATGTTGACTGCTCCAAAGTCCAAATTAAAACCCCGACGCACCCCTTCTCTCTCTCTCCATTCTTCCCATCTTCAACTTCAGCAAACCACCACCTCTCCCACGGTGCTCGCTGCCCGGAATCGGAACCTGATAACAATCCGAAGGTGCCACCCATTAGACTGTACTGTATCATACAAAAATTGTAAAACCCAGTTGACCCCCAAATTCTTACACCGAACTGTTCTCTCCATTTTTGGTGGTGCATAATCAAGAAGATCCCTTTTCTTTTCTTGAAATTGAGCTTCAACATTCATATAATTCCTATCAATTTTATGGTTCTGGTTCCTTTGCTTCCTTGGTTCGAATCAATACAGGAAGGATCCTCTCTTGTATCAACTTTCTCGCAAAACCCAGAGCCAAGACACGAACCCATTTCTCGAAAGGCCTTCCTCTGTGAAATCTCGATAAAAATTATATTATGGCAAAACAGAGTATTCTTGACCCGCCAGCAGGGCAGGTTTGGTGAGGCGGTTGTTTTGGAGGAAGAAGTTTGAACTTTGACTTGGCCAAAACAAGTTACTTTTGGAGAAGATGGTTCGATAACTGTAGCTGCATTCTTGTTGCTTCGCATGTGAAACATAGGACTCGAACTGGACCTTCCTCTTCTTCGACTCCTTTCATTGCTCCCAAGAATCTCATCAATGGCGGCGAAAACCACGTGAACAATCCAAAAAAAAAAAACTCTAAAATTTATCGTGAAATTGCAGTCCAATCCAATGGGTGACCGTCGTTTTCCATGTTTTGACGTTCAGGGTTGAGTGAAATTGAAAAAGGAAATAATTGAGAGACCAGCTCTGCGTCTGAATTTAGGGGAGTCAACTTGGTTGTTATTTTTTTAAAGAAAAATGCTAAAGTTATTGCGAAAGTGTACCGTAAGTTGTACTGTATAGACACATGGACAATATAACGATCATTTTACCCTTCTTATATGTGAGTGCGTTGTACACTCGCAATACGTGTAGCATTGTCCTTTTTTAAATTGATGTGAACTCCACCTTCAACCACGTAAGTTGCCCACTGGGTTGACGTGCAAAGTAGTGTGTATGTCAACGTGTATGAGATTAATACTGCACCCATATATCCCTAAGTTAATTAGATTAGGATATGTTTGATAGTACAAGTTTTCCATGAAAATGGAAAAAATTTCAATATTTTCCTACTTTTGGTTGTTTGATATGTAAGATTTTTTTGGCAATTCTAATTTCAACTTTTGAGCACATGAGGTTATTTTCTTGGTTTTGAAGGAAAACATTTTTCCATAGGTAGAAGAAGTTTTATTTTCTTAGTAACTTATTTGGTTGTTTTTGTTACTTTTGATCATTTTTATTGTTGTTAATTAACTTATTTTCCAAAAAATAACATTATTATAGTTAAATTTTGCTAATGTCAATCAAATTACAGTAGTTAAAAAATTCTCCACTTTTCTACCTAGAAAATTAAACCAATAAAACACATTAAACTTTCAATTTCATAAAATTCAATTCTCTTGAATTCATTTTCTTTTCACACAGATTCTACTCTCGCTATCAAACGCAACATTAATTCCCTTGGAAAGGAAAGTAATATTCTTATGGACTTGGGTTTTTCTTCTATTCGGATTTTTACATTTAAGTTCGGCTTGATTTGTTTTGGCCGGTGCTGAACTCCAATAAAATCTCCCTAGGAAATAGAGGATGAGATAGAAGATCATGCACAGGAAACTCAACGTCATTGCAATTTTAAGGAACGAGAACTGCATCAAATGTTCTTAGCTCGGTGACAATTCGAAACATATGGTTTTTATAGACAGTTTAAGTTATTACAGTTACAGATAGAACTAGTGAATAAGTGTCAGTAGTACTTATGGGTTCTACGAAATGTAGGATAAAAAGCGATCTGGCAAAAACATGTTGATAATTGTTTATACATGGTTTAATTCATAAACACATAAAAATGAGTTATTAATAGTGAGTAGGAGTAGGTAATATTTACGGGTCCTCAAAATGCATAGATAAAGCCAGTGGCGGAACCAGTCGAGAAGTCCAGGTAGAGCGTTGACTGTTGACCTCGTCGTCCGTTGACCGTTGACCGACTAATGTGAACGATGGCAGTAGCGAGATTATAAATATTATTTAATGAAATAATATTTAAAAATGAATAAATAGATATAAGAATAAAAAGTTGTAATTAAATATATGAACATATAATTCAATACAGACCAAAATTGATGCAAAATACATGATAATGATACTAGAACCACCAAGTTCAGATTTTCGTTTAGGTGGGAAAAAACGTTCCATAATCTGTAAATCAATGATCATAAATCAAATCAAATATTCATCAAATCTCAATTCACAACCTATAAATCAATAATAACAATTCACAAATCAAATCATATTTTCGTCACAATAGTCACAATTTACAAATCTAAACCACTTTGCAAAAACTTAAATGTAACATTTATGTATAATTCTCAAATAAATTATAACGAATTAATGTTTAGCCTTAGTGAGAAATCACAAATTGATAAAAAAAAATTGAGGAATGACAACAATTGACAGTCTAACCTAATCAAAAAAATTAATAAATCAAACATCAATAATATTTATTAAAATATTTAAAACTTGAACATTAACATAATAACTTTATAAAATTTAAAAATTACACAATCAAAACAAATAAAAGAATCATAACTACAGTTACTACACATTACTTATTACACAATAGTCACTTCACTAGTCAGTACACTTATAACTTATTACTTATATTTATACTTATTAACTTATTTATACTTAACATTAATTAACTAAAAATCTGTAAACTATAAACAACAATTACTTACCGTGCACAGCAGTCAGCAAAACGCAAGAAACTGAGAAAGAAGAACGATGTCGCTTCGGCTACGCTGGAGGTGGAGGACCGGCGCCGGCAGCAACCAGTGGCGGAGGCGGAGCAGTGGCCGATGGACCGTCGCGAGAGCGGCTGCGATCTCAGATCAGACAGAGAATTGGGGGAAGGGAACGACCGACCAAGAGGTTAGGGATTTTGACTTTTGTCAAGATTTTTCTTGTTGGATCGATTTGTATGTTGTATTTTTGGTTTGGACTTGGGCTTGAGAGTTGGGTACTGATTTGGGCCCAAAAAAAAAAATTCAGATGTCCAGCCCAGGCGGTGCGGAACCACTGGCGGACCACCGGCGGCGAGGTAGCGCGGCCGCGTTACCTCGCCTATAGGTGGCTCCGCCACTGGATAAAGCTCACTTGTGTGTTTCTGAATGATATAAGGATCCGTTTGATTGCGATTGTTGAATTTGGGAGGAAAGAAATCAAATTTCAGGAAATTGAATTCTTGATAATTGAATTTTAATGTGTTTGATTGGTTTAATTTTCTAGGTGGAAAAAGTAGAGAATTTTTCAAGTTTTGTTATTTGATTCACATTATTTTTCATGAAAAATAAAGCAAAAATTTGCTATTTCAATAAAAATTTATTTTTATTTTTCATACATTTGTATCTGATAATAATAATGTTAATTTCTAGAAAAAAATAAGTCAACTAACAACAAAAAAAATGACCAAACACTAATGTGGAAAACCAATTCCTACCAAAGCACCAAGAAAAACAAGTCCTCAAAATCAAGGAAATTGTAGATTCCTAGAAAAGTTTGTAAACGAATTCAATGAAAGATTTAGGCATTCAAACGGTGCAAAAGTTTTCGTGGAAAATTTGGGATATCAAATCGGGCTTAAGATCTTTTCAAAATCATTTTTGGACAAAATACACAAGTAAGGAATTTTAAATATAAAATTTAATATTTAAGAAACTTGTTCATTTAGTTCAAAAATTAGGTTTTTGTTATATATATATATATATATATATATATATATATATATATATAAGTTGATAATTAAATAATTAAGGTCACAATTATATAATATTATATAATTTATGGTCATATGTCACAAGTCACAAGTTTTAAAGGTCACAAATTATCAAATTAATTAGTCACGATTTATTTTTCGGCTCTATTCTAAAAAACTTGCTTACGCTTACGCTTAGGCGCGCTTAAGCTTGAAGCTTGACCTTCACGCTTTAACCGCGCTTCGCTCGCGCATTGCCAGACTTTTTCACGCTTAGGCGCGCTTAAGCTTGAAGCTCGGCATCGTCGCTTCGTCACGCTTTACGCTTTTTAGAACACTGTTTTTCGGTCACAAATTACAAATTCTATAAATCACAACTTATTTTTCGATTACGAATTATGAAATTAATAGATTATGACTCTCTTATCGGTCACAAGTCACAAATTTTATAGGCCAGACATCTTTCCAGGTCACAAATTCTGAAAATTTAGGTCACAATTTACAAATCTCGTAAGTTACAACTTATTTATCGGTAACAAATCACGAATTTTGTACAAATCTCGATTTTATGAGTCACAATTTTGTAACTGCCACCACCACCACCATCACTACCATCGCCGCCATTGCCAATGTCGCCCTACAAACACCTGCACTACCATGACCCACCTAACACGACCACCTCATCACCACCTCCACAAACCTCACCACCACCTCCACAAAAATAATGTTATGTATCTCAAGGTTGAGATAAATCTCAACCCAGTTGGCACTCCTCCCATTGGAAATTGAAGAAATGACTTGTGCACGTGCACATGGGCATCTACCCATTCTCCAATGAATGAGTGTCAATTGAGTTGAGATTGATCTCAACCTTGAGATAAATAGCATTACTCACAAACCTCACCAACACTATAGCACCTAATACACATACACATCATCACCTACACCACCACCATCGCGCACATACAACGCCAATATCGCACACCACCAGCTTCGCTGCGATAGTAACCACCGCGTAAAATGCACAACGACCACCATACACCGCCCCACCCCACCCCATACCACACCACCCCATCCCACCCCACACCACACCACCCCACCTGCTCTGCTGCAACCGTGCGTGACGCTGGTACAGAGACGCATCAACAACACGCGATGCTCTTGCTGTTGATTCCTAGATACATTACCATGTCTTACGAACATTCGTCAATCAACATCAAATCTCAAACCACCACCACCACGACAATCACATATTCAAAACATAGTTGCAGGCGGAGGTGATCGGTTGGCGGAGAATTTGCGAAGAGGGTAATGAGAAAAAGGGATGGGAAAAATGGATTAGGGTTTGATTTTTGAATGACAAAATATATTGCCACCACACTTTTTATTTTTCACACCACAATTATAAATACACCCCATTTAAAACACATTTTTGATAAATAAACCACTGTTAATTTACAAATATAACCCCAATTAAGTGTAAAAATAAAATAAAAATACACCACAATATTCATCATTTCTCCCAACCCTGTTACCTCTCCCCAGAATCCCCACCATCGGTTGTCTCCGCTCCTCTTAGGTTATTCTGTTTGCATTTCAGGCATCGTATTTTGTCGTGAAGACAGCATTTTTCGACGGTATTGGCTTAATTTCTGATAGGCCAAGTCTCAAAAATTTAAGCGGACTTATGGACTCCTCTACTTTTGGCATCTGTTGTTCTTTTCATATGGGACTGAGCTCTCAGTAGTTGAGCCTTAATTCATCTTGTTCTGATCTGTTTCCAAAGCTAGACATTTCAATTAATGTTAAGGAAATGGAGCAGGGACTGAGCTCTGGACTTCTCCACCAAAATGTCTATTCATTGTCGTCCCAATTGGAATGAAGGTGACCATTTAAACAATTGACAGTAAGTGGTATTCAAAATGGTTTGAAGATTTCCATTTTTGACATCAGATGCTCGACCGTTGATTCAGGTTGAGGAAATTTTTAGTTAACAACATGATGGTTATTTAAGTCATTTTAAATATGATCATTTTAGTAAAAAAAAGGTTGAACTCCAACCTTGAAAGTCCCACCGACCCTGCCCTGAACCTTTGGTGGAGGAGGTAAATTCGCAGGGTGTGTCTCCCAGGAGCCAAGGTGGAGAGCTTATGGATAAGCCGGCTATTAACCGTGGTAACTCCCGCTTACGACAGGGCACCAATCCAGTATTTCAGGATTCAAACCCTTCACTCCGTCACGCTGAGCCCTATCCGCCCTCCTCTTTACCACTGGGAGATATGCCCTGTGAGCATGATCATTTTAGTAAACTAGAAAAATGTGGTGCCAAAAATAAATTTTGTGGTGGCAATTTAGCCACCCTTTTTTAATAATACTAGTGAATCATCCCGTGCGATGCACGGGAAGAAACATCTAAATAAAAATAATCCTATTCGGAATTAAATGAATCCTTAAATAAAATAAATAGCATTCACAAATAAGAGATAAATTCATCATTTATTAGTTTCATGTATAAATATCAATCTTTTAGGGAGAAGTCATACATGTGAAAATGATTGTGCTTGACTCTTATTGATAGTCATGGCATATGACACCATCAATGAATTTTTTTTTTTTTTTGAAATCTAATAAGTATCCTAAAATTCGAATGGCTCAACGATATCCTTGGAATAAAGAATTTGTATCCTACATTACTTTCAGATAGAATTTGACCTTATAGAATATGATCGTCAAATTTTGTAACGATTATTCACTATCTCTTCGAACCAAGAATTTGTCTTACAAAATGAACACTTAAATGTAGGATCTCCAGTATTCATGTACTCTGAATATTCAAACAATAGATGAAAAAGTTAATAATAGAAACCATGCATATAAAAGATAAAATTCAATATTTTGACCGTTGACAATTTATATATTATTGTGAAAAAAAATATCATAAAATTTGAATTAAAATATAGCAAAGAATATCTTGGTATGGTTAATTTCTTTTTGAAATTTTAAAATTAACAGTTATGACAAAAATTATTAATAACTATATCATTTCAAACAATATAGATAAAATTTTTAACCGTTAATATTAAAAAAAGTGATATGAGACTTTTTGGAATAAAAAATTAATTAAGAATTAAATGTAATTGTCATTGAAATAATTTTGATAAATAATGCAATATAGGAAAGAACTTTGAGTTAAACGCCCCGGATGCCACTGTACTTAGTAAAATGATTCTGGAATGCCACTGTACTTTAAATCGTTCATAGAATGACATTAAACTTTCAATAATGCATCCCAAATGCCACTCTGTTAACTATCGTTAAAAGTTAACGGATGGCATACTATTTTTACCCCAAATGCCATTGTACTTAGCCAAATGTTTCTGAAATGCCACCATACTTTGAATTGTTCCTAAAATGCCATTAAAATTTTAATAGCCCAAAATTTTTTCTTTTCTTTTCTTCTTTCCTCTTTAATTTTTTTAATATTCATAAATGAAATATTTTTTTTGTTACTTTCATATTACATAATTTAATGAGATCTTCAAAATGAGTATCATATTAATATATAAATTTTGCTATTTTAAAAATAAATATTACAACCCATAAACTCCAAAATAGAGTGATTTTAAACATTTGCTTTTTGGCATAATTTCATACGTATGAAATTATACCAATTCGGAAAGATAGGAAATTTCATACGTATGAAACTATAAATGTTTTCCTATCTTTCCGAATTGGTCTAATTGTCATTTGTGTTATTTATACGTTTTTAACGGTGGAAACTAACGAAATCTAACGATATGAACCATTTTTGCAACATTTGGTGATTTTGAGGGTATAAATGCCAAAATCTAAACGTTGAGGACCATTTTTGCAAGAAACCTAAAGGTTGGGGACCATTTGTGCTGTTTACCAATAAAATTAGACCAATTTGGATAGATATGAAAACAATTATAGTTTCATACGTATGAAATTTCCTATCTTTCCGAATTGGTATAATTTCATACGTATGAAATTAGGCCAAAAAGCATATGTTTAAAATCACTCTATTTTGGAGTTTATGGGTTGTAATATTTATTTTTAAAATAGTAAAATTTATATATTAATATGATACTCATTTTGAAGATCTCATTAAATTATATAATATGAAAGTAACAAAAAAAATATTTCATTTATGAATATTAAAAAAATTAAAGAGGAAAGAAGAAAAGAAAAGAAAAAAATTTGGGCTATTAAAATTTTAATGGCATTTTAGGAACAATTCAAAGTATGGTGGCATTTCAGAAACATTTGGCTAAGTACAATGGCATTTGGGGTAAAAATAGTATGCCATCCGTTAACTTTTAACGATAGTTAACAGAGTGGCATTTGTGATGCATTATTGAAAGTTTAATGGCATTCTATGAACGATTTAAAGTACGGTGGCATTCCAGAATCATTTTACTAAGTACAATGGCATCCGGGGCATTTAACTCAAAGAACTTTAATATGTATATGTAATAAATAACTTAAAAATAGGATTTAGTTATAAAAATTTCAATACACTGTGATTTATAAAAATACGAATGTGTATAAATTTTAGATATAATTTTAATTGAGAATTTGACATTGAATTTGTATGACTGAACCAAATATTTATCCATAAAATTAAGACCAATAAAATATCACAATTATTATAAGAAATTAATTACGTATTAAATATAATTATCTATAAAAATATTTAATAATTTAATAATACGCTATAAAAAAAGAGCTCCAATTTTTAGATGTACTAAATAACTAAATATAAGATTATTTATAAAAAAAACTATATGTATGATGTGATTTGTAATTTAGTACTCCCTTCGTCCCATAAAGATAGTCATCTACTCATTTTCACACAGATTAAAGACAAAATGGAATATAAAATATTAATTTCACTCTTAAAAAATAAAGTAGACTACCTTTTTTAGACGGACAAATAAGAAATGGTGGACTATCTTTGTAGGACGAAGAGAGTATTATCTATTAATAAAATTTCGACATAATTTTTAATTGAAGATTTTACTTTGGATTTGTATAACTGAACACAAATATTTATTTGTAAGATTGAAAACGTTAGAAGAACACATTTTTTTTTTTATGAAAAGAGAGTTTTTGACATAAAAAAGTCAAATATAAATAAGAAAAATCAAACAAAATATCGTTCTTATATCATAAAAAATAAAAAACAGCTTCTCGGTAAAAGCAAATTTTTTAAAAAAATAATAATTCTAGTTTCTTGTTTTTATTATTTTTTATACAATGTGATATACCATTTCATCAAATGTATACACTGACTCATGAATAATATGTTTTTTCTTCACTCAACGGCCGAAACCATTAACATATCTATCCAACCCAAAACTATTCTAAATAGCCCAACATTAGTTAACACATTGCAACCCCAACAGAGAAATCTAAAACATAATATAAATAGACTATTAACAAATCCTCTTATTAATCAAAAATAATTTTGCACTCTATATTGTTTTCGAAGCTTTCTCTACAATATTATTGTTTTAATATTTTTTTCTTTTTTGTCAGAAATCCAAATCTATGTTCAACGACTCAAAATATCACAGATCTTGAAGAAAAGAGTAGTGCCAATCCTTTTTACTTTTTTCAAAAAATAATTTACTATTTTTTATTTTCAACTGGTTTGTAATATTAATAACTAATAAGCATTACCACCGCACCAGAAATTTTGAATCATAATAGAAGGTGGAGTAGAGCGGTCATGTTAAACAGTACACATTTTTTCAAAGAAATAACCCTTTAATTGAATCTTTTATTATTGTGTATATCTTCATAATGATTATATATAACAGAAATGAAAGAGGTTGTATATAGGGAAATGGAAAAAAAAATAGAAAACAAAAATGAATAAACAGATTTTGAAAAAGGGGAAAAAATGAAATAAATTTTGAAAAAGCGAAAAAAAAAATAATAATAACTGGCTTTTCAGTGTAATTAGGCGGGTGGAAATCGAAACCATGTAAACACAATAAATATTGAATACTGTAAGTAGACGTCAGCTATTTTGAAAATAATAAATAAATATTGAAGGCCCAATTATTTTTGAAGTTGATTATTGGAAGAGGGATATGAGTAGTGTGAACATGATAAATATTGAAGTCCCAAAAAATTGGAAAAAAAAATAAATAAATAAAATCTGCACATAGTATAAGAGTTTTGGAGGGAAACAGTAAAATTTACTGGGATTGACTCAGCTACTTTTATATATTATATAGATATAGATTATCTGTAAATTTGAAATATATTAATTTAGTTAATAATAATATTTTAAAAACGACCTGATTTTTGAACAAATAATGTGCAAACTTGATTTTTGAACCGTCATTTTCCCTCAAAATCTTGTATGGGACCCACAACGTTTTACCAAAAAAATAGTTTCCTTTGAAAAAATATATGCCAAGCTAGATTCTTAAAAATCCTATAATTTTCTGAGAATTATTGTAGGTCGCATTCCTGAATCATCGTGATCCTACACTTTGAGTCAACAGCATAAAGTCGACTTCTGTAGCTTTATACCCTCATTTGTCTGTTATCGTCGGATTTTCATCATAAAAAGGAATAGTAGTGAAGCACTGAAGTTCAATCAAGCAATGACAAAAAGCAGAATATATAGGCTGTCTACGTGATTTTTGCTATATATACACCATTATCCCCACAAGTGGTTCTATGCAAAAAGAGTACTCATATTGTAATTTCTAACTATTCTCCAAATAGTCTTTATACAAAAACTCCATATCAAGCATGGGTGCCACCACTTTCACCGATGAGCATACCTCCGCTGTCGCCCCATCAAGGATTTTCAAAGCTTCCATTGTCGACTCTCATAACTTGATCCCAAATCTCGTCCCACAAGCTATTAAAAGCATTGAATTCGTCCAAGGCAACGGAGGAGCAGGAAGTATCAAGAAAATCAACTTTGCTGAAGGTGGCGGCTTTGGCTCGGTGAAGTATCATATTGATGAACTTAATGAAGAGACATTAACGTACAAATACTCGTTGCTTGAAGGCGATGCCTTGATAGCAGGGCTCGAGAAAATAACTTACGAGGTCAAGTTTGAGTCATTACCCGACGGGGGCTCCATTTCTAAGGTTACAAGCAAGTATTACACCAAAGATGATTTCAAGCTCAAAGAAGAGGATGTCAAGGCAGGGAAAGAGAGAGTTCTTGGCATGTACAAGGTTGTGGAAGACTATCTCCTCCAGAATCCTCATGCTTATGCTTGATTTAAACTGTTGTCGTCGTCTTTGTTTTGACAATAAGCCATGCCCAATGGCAATTTCTTCAGCTGTAATAATATTATTATCCTCTGGAATAAAATGATCTTCTCTTGAATATTTCTCTTGCAAAGATTTGAACAAAGCAGTAGTAAAAGTTAACCATTTGATTGCTTTCTTAATAATGCTGTGCTCTGAAGAGGTCCAGTTGCCTTTGGCACAAATTTGCATAAATTAGTATATTAATGTAACAAAAATTACTCATAGATAACCCAAACAAAACTATTACAAAGACTCTTCCCAGCCCATCTGATTGATTTACTTCCATAATATTGGAAACAGAAAAATTACGAAAATGAATATGATCTTCGAAAATTACTTGATGGAGAACTGTCTCCGAGCATCAAGTTCGATCATTCTGATGAGTTTTGCCCGTTTCTTGATTCATGTTGGTAGCCAGAGAAAGATCTTTCTTGTCGAGGAGCCTGCCTGTAGAAACCATTTCCTCTTGGTCTGTTGTAATCGCGGTCATTTCCTTCTTGATTGATTCCCTTGCTGATAGTCCGACCACCAAAGCGTCCCCTTATTCCTTCCATCTGGTAGCTAACCCTGCCTCTACCCCTTCCTCCTGTTCACAACAATCAACCATAAAAAGGAATTAACAAGTGTCTGTTGATGGTCATCACAAGCCTATTAATCCTGTCTTTTAAAATCAAGGTTAAATATTGACATTGAAAGCTTATTTAACTTGGCCATTTGATATTTATTTCTTTGCAGAGATCATCCAACCTTCGCACAAATCTTAATTGACACAAAAAGGAGGGTAGCTACTACCCTGTGGCTCGGAATAAAAAGTAATGCATTGGAAATTCAGACTTAGAGATTTCTTTAAGGAATACTTACTTCCTCCCCGAGTAAAGTTGACTCTATTTGGTCTCCGTCCTTCAATGTGCAGTTGGTGCCCACCAATCTGAACGATAGATGCCTAGAAGGAAATAAATGAAACATGAGGGGTTACGTTTATCTTGCGAGGAAGTCAAGTGAAGAATACAACCTATGAGTCAGATAGAACATAGCAGTTTACAGTTTGAAATTTGTATTAAGCCCATGTTTGCTTTAGATTTTAATCTCAAGTTAAAGTCAACAATTAATTTTAACCACACATTTTATGGGACTCGCAGCTTTTCAACCACACATCATCAATTTTTATCAAAATCTACTAAAAATCTGATTTTAATCTATACCAAACAGGGGCTAAGTATATACAACTGATAAAAACGTTTGCAAAGAAGTATTTACAAATTCCATAAGGATCACACCTTGACTGCATTCTGTACCCCAGATACATCTTCAAATTCAACAAATGCATAGCACACATCGATATCCTGCATTTCTTTTAAATTGTAAGATAAGATTACAGGAGTTGACCTCATATGAAGCAAAAGTGCGACTATATAAAAAAGGGCAAGCAGAAAAGAACACACCTTCCGGGTTCTTATGGCCACGCCATCAGGCTTGAGTTTACCAAATTTATTGAATTCCTCCGCAATTTCAGAAGCAGCCATTGTGGTTGGCACATTTCTCACATACACCGACTTTACTTCAACTATAGATGATAAAGAATGAAGGAATATAGAATTGCGTCAGTAACTAATATTTCATCCTTCAAACAAACTTCTCTTACTATTGTACACGTATTGTTTTAGATATCCATGGTACAATTGACATGTTTATTGATATTTCTGATCTCCAAGGGTATGGGTATGGATATGGAATAGGGGGATGATATTTTTGTATTGGATGTCCATATCCATGATATCTGTTGAACATCACCATTTTCCGAAAAAAAATTGCCCAATATCCACATTTTTGTGGATATCTCCAATTCTTGAAAAAATATTCAATCATCCGGAATACTGATCATGCTTGGCACTTTTACAGAGAATCTTCAAGTGCAACATTGTGAAAAACACTTCAAGTGTAAGTATTCTATTGTATTCACAGGGCATAGGATCCTTGTCATGTAGAGATATGATCAGTTTGTGCCCTCAGGCCTTAAAAATTTGACAAATCAAGGATCCCATGATCATATAGACAATAATATGAAAAACTATTGAAGTCAAAATCCATGGCTAGAGTATTGTAGTATACTAGTATGGTTTAATCTTGTATGATTTTTTATGCTCTAGAAGAGATTCTACTGGTGGTAATGTGATTTTAAACTAAACTCTGTATAATAACTTAAGCTGCATCTCTAAGTGGATATTTGCATATTAAATTTTAGTTGTATCCACATGATAATTGCATGCCATTTGAATGCTTGAACAAGTTTCACAAAAATTCTCCATCAGTAGTCATCAATTTCAACATTTTTTGCAAGATCCCATAATTTTTTATTGATATCAACATATTATTCAATATTCCCAAATTCGAAAAGCTTTATATGACAATCAATATAGAGATAAAATAGACAAGGCTCGGGGGGAAAAAAATTACCTTCATCTTCCATGGCTGATGCTACATCCACTGAGTCCATCCCAGACCTTTCGACTGGGTTTGATGACGCAGCTGATGGCTGGGCAGAGGGTTCAGGTAGATGCTGCCACTCTGAAGGAGTAGTAGGCTTGTTAAAAGAAGAATGAGATGGCACAGCTGGAGCAGATTGCCCTTTAGCAACCTGTAAACCCATAATTAATTTGAAAACATATGGAGAATTATTGTCATGACAGTACAAGGATTAAAGGTAATCACGTACAATAGAGGCGTAAGTATGCTTTTGGGGTTCCACAAATGGTTCATCAATCGAGGAACCCAAACTGTCGGGCACAGATTTCATAGTAACTGGAAGCGAACCATTTGACTGCACAGCAAAATTATCTTCAAGGATCTTTTCAGTTTCAGGGACTTGATTAAGCTGTTCCTCTGGATAGGCATAGCTATTGACTGGACCATTCTCTTCAATCTTAACTGGAGCCATGAACTCCCTAGGTTGGATATCTCTTCCGAGCATGTAATTGGGTACTGCAAATCAGTTGTAGAAATTCAAAAATTAGATAAGACTAAATTTTGCATACCTACACGTGAAATAAGTCATAAGAAAAGATACAGTGAACTAGGCACAGATAGTAGATCATTTTTCAAGTATGAGAGAGCAGTAGTTGAAATCCAAAAATTAGATGGAGTAAATTTTGCATGCCTACGCGTGAAATAAGTCATAAGAAATGATACAGTGAACTAGACACAGATAGCAGAGAATTATCAAGTAGTTACTTGATAGAACAATAGTTGAAATCCAAAAATTTGATAAAGTACCTTTTGCAATACCTACACGTGAAGCAAGTCATAAGAAAAGATACACTGAACTAAACACAGATAATAGCATTATATTTCTTTTAAGATAGTTCATTCCTTTGATGAATCAAAAATTGAAATCAAATGTAGTGCTCCAGATCTTGCTGTCATGTTATGTTACATTTGAAGGAACTTAACAAATCGTTATAGTTTTAAATTGTATTGCCTCCATCCTAAAAAACTCTTATTCAACTTTCTTTTATATTATATAGACTCTATTTGAACCCCCCCCCCCCCCCCCCCCCCCCGCGTTTTCAAAAACTCATTTTTCCCAAAATTCATTTTCAACAACACATTCTCCCATAAAATAATTTTATAGGTAAATGCAAAACTTTTCCTTAATTTTTAATCACATTCTCCGAAAACTCAATATTATAAAACTTAGTTTTATAATAAATGGGGCTCAAACGAGGGCATAGTATTTGGTGCAGTTCTGAAAGCAAGGGAAACCAATTCTACACTGCTTTCATGCATTTGTTGCCCTTAAAGTTTTAAAATTCTAAGAACTAGGAAGACTAATATTACTTTAACATACAACATTTTACATATTCAAGCACCTCTCTTTTTTCTTAAGTCCACTTGGCAACTTAAATTAGATTATTAATAATTTATTATCAAATACGAGAATCAAGAAGTATTGCTTTTGAAATCAATCGTCTGCTAAACTCTGATAACAAAGGTACCTTGGTCTCGAACTACAGTTGAAGGATTGAGTTCGAGATCAAGATTGCTCTGAGGTAGATAGTCCAATGGATGCTGAAGAATCTGTTCTTCCTCAACATAGTGAAAGATATCATTGAGAACAAAGTAGCCTTTCTCCTGAGGTGCAAGAAAGAATGTTTGCACAAACTTCCTCCTCCCATTGAAATCCTTGACGTGCACAGAACCCGAAACAATCACAAGAACACCACCATTCCAAGATTCTAAAGAATGTGCAGTCTTAATCTCGATACCCGTATAGTTGAGTGACATGATAAGTTGGTGGATTTGCTGCAAATGAGAATTTAAAACATGAATCTTATTAAACTATACAAACCAGGGGGGAATAAAATCGATGAAATGATACACAATCAGAACAAAAGAAAAGGTATAGGTGCTGTGATCCAGGATTAGGGATTTAATGACAAGTAACTGAAAGAGTAGCTGCTTTCAATATTACAACTTTGACAAAGGAAACTACAAACTTCTAAGGTATATATACATAATAAGGGTCAGGTATGATTGCAACCATTTTATTAAACAACCAAAGATGACAATGTTCATAATCACAGCTTCCAACATGGCAACATCTAACCACTGGCTTAAAAGTTCATATTTTCATTCTAGTTCAGTCAGTTCTAGTAGTTGAAAACAAAAACTGAACACAAGTAGTTGGAGGAGAAAGATAAGTGTCATGCTCATACACATAATCATGGTTTAAAAAGGCGAAACCGGATAATTGAGACATTTTTCCTTTGTGAAGCGAGGCTTACTCGAGGCACATTGAGGTATAAACCTCACTGTGATCTAAGAAATTTAGTAAAAATATATAAAAATAAAAATGTATTACTCCATCTTCAAGCCGAAGTTTATGATCGATTTTATCTATAATTTTTTCCTTTTCGTTTTATTTAGGATTAGTTTAATTTGTTTACTTTTTTTTATTTATAGAAAATCAAATAATTAATTTATATTTTAGCATCTCTGTAATACCCCCAACTAAGAAAGCTTAAGAGAAATGATAAGTACTACTCATACCAACAAGGTGCACCTTCTTTTCCGGAAGTTCATCGTTAGAAACTCCATAGTTAAGCGTGTTTGGCTTGGAGAAATTCTGGGATGGGTGACCTCTTGGAAAGTTTTCTTGGGGAGCGTGCGAGTGAAGACAAAGCATGCTGAAAAGACTCGTGTTGGTACAATGGGAACAGTACGCCGTCATCTAACGATCGGGACAGACCGTCAAGTGGGACCCGGATCGTTACAAATGGTATCAGAGCAATCGCCAGCCGGAAATCGGGAACTAAGTGCTACGCCATAGGGCGGGAGCCACCTCTAGAATCCCAACGCCTAGCAACAGATCCTTAGATAGGATAAGCGCGACGAGGACGTCGCGAGTCTAACAGAGGGTGATTGTAATACCCCAACTAAAAAAGCTTAAGAGAAATGATAGGTACTACTCATATCAACAAGGTGCACCTTCTTTTCCGGAAGTTCATCGTTAGAAACTCCATAGTTAAGCGTGCTTGGCTTGGAGAAATTTTGGGATGGGTGACCTCCTGGGAAGTTTTCTCGGGGAGCGTGCGAGTGAGGACAAAGCATGCTGAAAAGACTCGTGTTGGTACAGTGGGGACAGTACGCCGTCATCTAACAGCCGGGACAGCCCGTTAAGTGGGACCCGAGTCGTTACAATCTCAAAGATCTGATTAGATTACCATGCAGGTTAGGTGTAAAACTGATTTTCAAAGAGTGCCAATTAATGCGAATTTTTGAGATTTAAAAAGTGGAGGCCCTAGGCATTTATCGGGCGCAGGCCTCTTAATTAACGAGGCATGTGCTTTGAGGCCCTTAAAAAATACACGCCTCTGTTCACTCCTCAGTGTGAGGCACACCTCAAGAACCTTTTTTTAAAAAACCATTCACATAATAAATGGATTTTTTGATTCCATTATTCGGATGACTGGATAAATGCTATCATTTTACTCCAAAACCACGTAATAGCTAACAAGTTTAAAATTTATAATTATGTAGGCAAAAGTTGGAGGCTTAATAGCCTGTTGAAGTCAAGTTGTCATTCCGTTTTTCTATTTTTTTTTTTTTATCATACCTTCCAGCTTTTATGTAAATCCTTCATTACTAAATCTAAACTTCAATTCACAATGAACCTCACCAGACATAAACAAGTGATTTCATATAAAATACCAGCATAGTAGTTGCCGCCTCTCTGGTGTTGCTATCAATCCGAAGCATGGTGCTGGTGTCACTGTAAAATTGGTGCACAAAATCTGGTTGGTTCTGTAGTAGCTGGTAGTACTGCCCGACAAAGTACGTCCCCACCTAAACAAAACAGTTTGAACTAAGAACAATCAATGCCCAATTGCACTATTTAATACATGCTTACACACAGAAAGACTATAAATAATTCTGTCAATTTAGTTATTGTCGCAAGAGATGAAATGTAGAAGCAGAGAATGCATAAAACAAAGGAAGTAATGCATATAAATGTACACATTCTGGCTGTACAAGAGAGGTATAGAATGTCTAGACACATAAAAGTTGAACATCCACATGATATATGTTCACAGTTTCAAAAATTTAGTCATATAAATCATAATATGAAATCAATTGAAGTGATGAGCTTGTGTACCATAGGCCTCACTAGCATGTTTATTTAGAAATAGTATGATCTCAGGCTGTACAATCATTCAAATGTAATTAACAACAAGTACGAGCACACGCACAAAAATGAATACTAACAGAGGCCTATACTTTGGGTGTATATTCCTCAAGATATATGTAGATGCATTGGAAAATTAGACTTAATTTGAGGGTAGAAATGAAGAACTCATTCCAAATTTTACTTTAGCAGGGTTTTTCCTAATAAAGAAAGAAATTTACACCTTTCCAAGAAAGGCCTTTTCCATTAAAAAAATAAATAAAAAATTGCTTTACCTGAGGTTTTCCATTCCAGTTCGTGATTACTCCCTTATACAAGTATTTTGACAAAATTCCCAATAGTGAGCCTCAACAATATCAATCACGAGAAAGAGAAAAAAAATCCCAATGCAGATCCACAATTTTCATCATTAAACAAACTTTGGGTGTGCATTAGTTATCATAATGGTTAAACACATATACCTTCAAAATGGCTATCAAACAGTACTTTTTCATTTCCATGGAGGATAACTCAACCCTGTAGAGTAGGCTTTTCTGAGTTAACAAGACACGATCGAGTTTTCCTTGCACCCACAGGAGACATTATCGGCTCAACTTGACCCTCACGAGTTACCTTGACAAGGATGTGTACTACAAAAAGTTGACAGCCAATGGACAAATGGTTGACTCGACTCTGTTATTCCATTTAAGAGGGTTAAGCAGAAGTGAACTTGGGATAGCATAATCTATTACACGCATTCACTCCTCTTCCAAAATCATTAATCACGGTGAACTGTTTTCCTTCATTTTTTCTCTTTTCATCATCAAAGTTTTCATAGAAGGCCAAGATTAAGAATGAAAACTGCTCAACCAGTGTGTTGAAGAGAAGAATAGTGGAAAAATGAGAATTCTTCTGTGTTTGAACTAGATTGGCATTTTCCATTTGTTATTTTGTTAGTCAGAATTGCTTGATATCTAAGACTTCGTTTAGGAGAGTTACGAAAGAATGCATTTTCATTTCCTCTCCATCAATAGTCTGCAGATATATACCTCCTACAACACTTGCAAGGTATGTATATCTGCATACAAATGTTCCGCACTGGGGCATATATGCAGCATCTTTATCTACATACATTACCAAAATGCATTTTGGACTACATGCTTCTTAGTTCTTATGTCGTATGGTGCAATAAATAGAAAGATATGCTCGGGTGGTGACATTAACCATATTCCAAATACACACATATAAATTAACATGTTCAAAAAGCACATGAATATGTGTACGCACACATAATATTCATCAACATAAAAATATACCCTTTAATTAAAGACATCCACAAATCACCACACAATCTGCACAAATAAAACAGATACAGATTCACATACACATACACATACACATGCACATGCACATACACATACAAATACATATACAAGACCCGAGAATCAGGCCGAGAGAGAGAGAGAGAGAGAGAGAGAGAGTTACCTGGGCAGCAGTGACAGGCAGAGGAAAAGCAGTAGCCATTGAAGGGAGCTGAAAACTAAACCCCAAATTTAACAAACAAATCCCAGATCTGGAAAGGTAAAATCCAAGATCTATAGACAAAAATAAAAGAAATTAATCTAAACCCAGATTCAGTTTCACCATTTTCACATTAGTTCCATTCAATTCAATAGCAATCTGCACTTTCAATTACTACTTAGGGTAAAAAGTGAGATGGAAATGTTATGCGACTCTGTGTACTCTAACACTGTAGTATTTTACATATGGGTTTAATGTGCAGATTCCGTCTCGACATAAAAAAACCATTGGTTTTGAGGCGTGCGCAATTAGGTGATGATGTTTTTCGGCGTCTAGCATAACGATACGTGATGTGAAGTGTGTATATTCCATATAATGTAGGAGTGTCGATCCGGGTGAGCCGGATCAGGTCAGCCCGTTAATATAAAAGTTCGATAATGGTCTATGTGAAAAAAAAAGTTCGTTCGCTGTGGATTACGGGTCGGTTCCGGGTTAGTTTGCAAAATTCGAACTATAACTCTGGTCCGTCCGCTGATCCATTCGGGTGAGCTCATGCGGGTCGCGGTTCATTCTGATTTGGCATGTATGAATAAAAATATAGATTTTTTTATATTTATAGTAATTTTTTGTCAAATTTCTAAATACAAAATAATTAAAATGATAAATTCATATTTATACCGTAAAATATTTATATAGAATTTAAAATTATATTTATGTTATATGAATTACTTCTAAATTTGCAAATTTAAATAAAACATAAACAAATAAAAATTAAACGCTAAATGTATTTCTAATTACTATTATTAAAGAACGTTATTTTTTTAACTATTAGGGAGAAAAAAATAAATTTTTGCTTTAAAAGTTGTATTAGAGTTTGTAGAAGAAGAGAGATTTTCAATATTACCATATTTAATAAAAACAATTTTTTTTATTAAGGGGCCAGCGGTTAACCCGCAAAACCCGCGGTTCACAACTTCTTGACCCGTGAACCGCCAGCACGGGTCGCGGGTCGGCCGTCGTCCCGGGTCAATCCGAGCCCGTTTTCACAGGTCTGATCAACCCTTCCGTCTTGACACCTATAATATAACCTGTTTCGGGAAGGAAAAAAAAAAGAAGGAAAGAAAGTTGAAACCCTCGCCTTAGGGGCGGCCACCTGCCCTGACCTGGACCGTGATGAAGGATGTAAATTACGGGATATGTCTCAATTGACCAAGAACTGAGAGTTTGGCCACTGATCAAATCCACAAGGAAGTCAAGTTCAAAGCGTTGTTGCTAGGACTCGAACTCCCCACCATGTGGATTGCCAGCGAGATTTGACATTATGTCCTCTCAGCCTTTGCCAGTTGAGCTGTGCCTCAAGGCCTATAACCTGTTTCGCTGTTTGGTGTTTTGAGGATTTTCCTAATGTGTGTAATAAATAAAATAAAGATAATTGGTGCGATTCATCCATTTTTTTCACATATTTTTCAAAAATCACTGTACCTTTTTTTTTTTGACATTTTACCCCTATCATCTCACTTCTTTGCCAAAATGATCCCTACCGTCACATTCCATCTAGTTTTTTCGTGATCTAATTAAAAGAAAACAAACTCATTATTAGTAGTTAGGGCAAAATTGAAAGTCCATAAACATTTAGTATTAGAAAGGAATGGAACATTGAGGAGAAATTGAAGGTGAACCGATCCATCTTCTTTTGTCATTGATATGATTTAACTTTTCATCTTCTTTAATTTAAGGTCCTCTATACCTCTTGATATTGGTACGTAATAAAACTTCAAGATTTGGAATCTTCCGTTTGGGTTTTTATACATTTTCGCGATTTATGCAAAGTTTTTTGTGATGATAAAAAATGTGATTTTTTTCTCTTTCAGATAAGAAGTTTGAAATACATAAATATGCTTCCTCCAAGATCCAGATGGTATGACGAAAAGCCGCCTATATATGGTTAGAATCTAAAATTCTCCCTATTTATATGTTGGGAATGGTTTTGGAAACAAAAAAATCAAGATTTTTTTGCTTATTTTCTTTCTCTTCTTTGAAATTTGAAACATTGTTTTCAATAGATTTATTACGTCTTACAAGTGAGAAAAAAATTACTTCTCCATGGAAGTCTACCATGGCGGTATATTCTTCGACAAGCCCAATAATGTTAGTTATGAGCATGTGATGGTACTATTTGTGGATTTCATGCAACATGCATTGTTCACTAGAGACACGTTGGTTAAGTTTTGTAATTCATGCGGCCCTCAAGGTAACCTGCAGTTCCATTATAGGGAGCAAAATAAGAGTTTGGGAAATGGGTTGATGAGATTGACGAGTGAGGAAGATGTTAGGGTCATGTTGATGGATATAGACAGTCGTAGGGTAGTATAATTATACATTTTGGAAGACCTATATCTCAAGCACAGATAATGGATCCTAATGCTGCATGTTAGGTTCCTACATTTTATGATGAGAACATTGGATTCGACATCCCTAAGAGTATGTTATAATAATATCAAAATGAAATGTGGATGCAATTGGAAGAAATTCTTGTATATGATACACCAGGAGACATGTGAATCCAAATGAAAATGTGGGAATGAATGTTGGGGATGGAGAACAACAAGAAGTTTCAACTAAAAATGATGAAGAGGGCATTAAGGGTGGAGACAAGTAGAAAATCTCATTGAGTCAGACTACATGATAGATGATGAGCATGCAGACCCTGATAGAGATAATGGAAATTTAAATTTTGATTTGGAGAGTTTGATGGGAAGGAGGTGAGAGATTTTGACAGTGATTATCGAGATAATGATAAGCTACCAAGATGATGAAATATTGTCGAAAAACAGGCTAAGGGTGCACACTTTCAATCCACAACTGACATGGAGGAGCCAACTTTCGGGGGGGGGGGGGGGGGTAAGTGCATGATACTTAGTTCTTCAAAATGAAGGGCGTCATCAAGTCAATCAAAGATGGCAAGAAATCTAAAACAACTATGACATCTTCTATGACAAGTTGTAATCCAAGTCAAGGAAGGTTATGATATACAAGAAATGCAATGGAACCGAGCATATAAGGAGATCTTATAGAGGAGCACCGCGAGCAACAATAGGGTCATGATTCCATTTTTAGACTTTTTTGCTCTTTACATGTCATTGAAAAATGTTGTATTTCTCTTCTTTTTATTTGGTAATGTAAATGAGTTTTGGTAATTCTTTTATGGTTGAATATTATTTCATTTTGAATGGGTATTGAGAAAAACTTCTATTAACTTAGATTGATTGATAATTTGTTCGATGTAGAAATATTGGAGAAAGAAATTGTGTGTTGTTCAGAAAGTTATTAGAGATTATAACATGGCTCAAACAGGGGCTAAACATACCAATTTTTAACCAAATATTTTATCTTAAAAAGATTACAAAGTCAAATAAATCCAATTTATAAATTCCGCTGGCCGCCGAATACACACTAAAATTAAAATTTCACTGTTTCAATAAAATTTACAGAAATCAATTTACGTCAATCAATTATGCCCTAACAAAATAAGTATCTACTATACAAAAGTCAAAACGAAATGTTTAATAAATGAGCACATGATACATCATAAGAAAGATGGTTGAATTTGGAGTTCAACGCAAAAAACGGAGTGCAATTCGGAGTTGTAGATCAAAAGTTATACACGTTTGAAGACAATTACCTTTAAATAAAATAAGGAATAACTAAATTGAAAGAAAAGTAAAATTTGGGGACTAATGAACAAGAAAATTTAAAGGTAGGGACGTTATTCACCAAAAAAATAAACGTAGGGACGTTTTTCCACAATAAGTGTCAAACGTAGGGACGTTTTGTGCCAATTACCCAAGTATGAATGGGCTGCTTTTTTTTTGGACGAAAATGCCCTTGACATTTACTGTTCAATTTGAAGTTAACGGTGAAATGGGGTTAAAATTGACAGAAAGGATGTCTTCTACCAAAAATTGTAAAGGTTGGGATGTTTAGCGTCAAAAATCAAAACGTTGGGACGTTTTGCACAATACATGTCAAACGTTGGGACGTTTTGTGCTATTAACCCATCCTTTTGGGGTGGACAAACATGATTCTGAAATTGATGGAAATGCCTCCGTTCCTTTGATCCTAATGGTTAGGGTGCGTTTGATACGCGTTCTTTTCCATGGAAAATGTAATTTTTCATGTGATTTTCTAACTTTGCGCTGTTTTGTTGTCTAAATTTTTCATGGAATTCATTTTTCCACTTGCCTTGAGATTCGATATTTTCCTTGTTTTGAATGAATTCGTTTTCCTAGGAGGGGAGGAGGTTTTATTTTCCATGGAAAATCTTATATCATTTTCTTTACGTTTGATCCTTTTTATGGTTATTAATTGATTTTATTTTTTCTAAAAATTAAAATTATTATTATCAAGTACAAATGTGTGAAAAAATAAAAAAAAATATTTTTTTTTTATTAAAATAAATAAATTTTACTTTATTTTCCACGAAAAATAATGTCAATCAAACAACAAAAATTGAAAAATTTCCTACTTTTTTCACCTAGAAAATTAAACCAATCAAACACATTAAACTTTCAATTCACAGGAGTTCAATTCTCTAGAATTCATTTTCTTTCCACCCAAATTTCACTCTCGCTATCAAATGCAGCTTTAGTTTCCTCAAAGCCCTTTTATTTTTATCTCTATTTTATTTAGGGGTGGAGTGGGGTGGGGAAATCTTTGGGGCCTGATAATTGTGGGGTGGGCACAAATGAAAACATATATGTATATATTTTCAATCAAATGGGTTGTGGAATAATCACTAGTTTTTTCTTCCAACTCATGCCTAAGTTTGGATATCTTTTACTGTTCTTATTATTTCCTTAAGTATTATAGCAGATTTAGATACATCCATAAGGATTTTTGAGAAGTGGGTAGACATGTTTCCCAATTTAATTATGAATTTATGACATGATTTTTTCCAAATGCATGAACTATATTTTGTGATAGAAGTAGTGTTACGTCAAATATATGCATAATGAAAAGGGGATGTGAGAATCCACTCTGGATCTATAGAAAGATGCAGTGAATGATTTTGTTTCGACCTCGTACGATAAATTTTGCGTATTATAAAAATATTGAAATTGTTACAAATTGGATTTAAGAAATAAAAGTGGATAATTCTCTTATGATTACAAAATTACAAAATCCTCTGATTAACAATCGGTGTATTTGAAGATGAATGGCCATATTGCTTAATTATTGAACTTCAAAATTTGTTGTAGACTTGATTTGTTGAGAGTTGGCTTGTTTGGCTCTTGGACTTCGAGACTTGGATTTGAACTTCGAATTTCGACTTGAATTTGCTTTGATTTGAAGAATGTTTTGATCTTCTTCCACTTGATTTGGACTGGCTTGGTTTGAAGACATCTTTTTGTTCTTGAATTTTGGTTTGAAGTTTGAGAGAATTCTTGTATTCTTTCCTTGCAATATTTTTTCTTTTTTTCTTTCTCATGGATCAATGGTCTTATTTATAGAGAAAATTTATAACCACATCTCATAAGTACCCAATTATTTAAATTGTTGAAATTAAAGCCAGAATCCCAAACACAAATCAGAATATCGAAACATTTAATGCAAGAACACGGAGATTTTACCCAATGGGTTGGGAGGTTCAGCAACCGCTATCTAATGCCTACATTCCCCGTTGAGCCTCCACAAACAAGGATCTGACTCAAGTACTTTATTGAACATGATCAAATGTTACAGATTGTAAAACTTCAGACAGATCTAACTCTCTCAACTAGAACTCATAACAACACATACGCATTCAGAAATTGATGATAAATCACCAAATACACAAGATCTTACTACAGAGAAATAGAAAGTGAAAATGAGAATCAAAGAAAAGAAAAGGGCACCAATTTGGTTAGAGAGAAAGAAATCGGAGAAGACGAAGGAAGAACACATGATTCTCTCGAAAAACAAAGTCCGAAGACGAATGCAACCCTAAAGTGACGGTTCAATCCTTTTATAAGACACAAAGGTAAGGCGGCTTGGATTTCAACACATGGATGGCACAAATGAGATAGTGAAGAGTTGTAAGTTGTAAAACACGACTTCAACCATACTCAAGTTTTGGCACACGACCTCATATAAATAAATAATTAAAATAATTATGAACTTTAAAAAGTAGGATGGACCTCATTTATGAGCTTCTTTTAAGTGGGCTTTGTTGAACTTTATTTTTCAATAAACTTGATTGGACAAAAGATTAAAATTGATCCAATCAAATCCAATTAATTATTGTGGAAATTACATCTACCCCTACTTTTAAAGATTCAAATTCACAAATGAGATTAAATATATATATAATTTCAAAATTCAGGTTGTAATTAAAATTATAAAAAATAATTAATTAAAATAATAATAATTTGAAACTAATTTAATTACTCAAACCATATCCCAAATTCCCAATATCACAGCACGCCAAACTAGCCCCAATTATTCTCTCCATCACTGTATTCCATGTCTCCTCTTCGATCCAAACACACCTTCATTTTGTCCCTTCCTTTCGGCCACAGACTCGTAACTGTTAGAGTCCATGCTTCAAATGCAGCGGGACTTCTCAGAAATTACCACCATGGTGAGGCAGTGCTCAACCAGTGTTGCTAGACGCTGCGCAACGGAGGGTGTGAGGGAGAAGCACACCTCGGACGTGCGACAAGGACAACCCGGTGGCGGTGCTCAACTATGGTTTTTAGGGGTGGCTCTAACGCATCAGCAACCTGCGCTTCTGTGCTAAGGTGAACGGTTTTTGATTTTTTTGTATGGTGGTGTTGTGATGGTCGACTGGCGGTGGTGGTGGTGTGTTGACGGGGTGGTTGTAACCTGTTTGTTGTGACCTTAGAAATTGTGAATCCGTTACATGGTGTGGCGATATGGTGGCTGTTGAGAGTAATATGTTTGGTGTGTTGATACTGTGGTGTTTGTGATTGTCTAGGTGCAGGAGTAGACGATGGTGGTCACTGTCATGTCATATTCAAGTTCAATTCTCAGGTCACACTCGCGAACTTGGAAGTCCTAAAAAAAGATCGAGTTTCAGTTTCCATGGATATCCACGTCCGACTTCAAGTATTGAGCAAGACACATTAATTTTCCCAAGTTACACCCTCATTTCGTTCAATTCCTCAAGGGAAACGATCAGTCCTTAGGTCACACTTTCAGTTCATCAAGTCATATATTCATTTTCTCAAGTCACGTGTAATATAATTCAGGTCACGTGTTAACAGTTTTCTCAGGTCACATGCCAAAATTCCCAGGACACATGTTGGAGTCTTATGTCACATGTTCAATATTTAAGGTCCCATTTTACTTGATCTGTTTCTCTCTAGATCTCTCTGTCTGTGTGCGGCAGTGAAGTGGTGGTTAGTGTTGTGGTGGTGGCACGTCAGACAGTGTCGTGTGCATTGAAAATGTTGATGGTAATCGGTGGTGATGGTGATGTATTGTCGTTGACCTCGTCGTGTCTCTGTAAATTTACGTTTGGGTGGAACAGAATGCGTGATTAAAGGAATAGAACATGTGATTAAAGGAGATATTTTTTGAGATTAGTGTTACTATATATATAATTAAGACCTGATAATTGAAAGAATACAAGTTATTCCGTAATTATGAATTGTGATTCTATAACAATCTGATATATGTATTTTTCCATTTATTATTTTTGTTAACTTCTACAAATCACCTCTCAATATTTATTTATTAATTGTGAAAATAAATAAATAGATAAATCTTGAATCTTGAAATTTAGCTTAGAATTTGATTAAAACTTAAATTCTTTGAAAGTTGAAACCCAAAGTGAATATGGTCATTTTTCTTAACAGAGGAAATTTGTGACCACGTCTCATAAACAATCAATTATTTAAATAAATAATTATGGATTTTGAAAAGAAGAAAATACACCCAGGCCAGTTCTTAAAGACTGCAATTCATTTTTCATGTGAAAAGGGAATAGTTTTACAAATCAGATTATTAATATTATTTATTCATCTATTCACTAATTAAAAAAAATACTACTTCCTCCCCTACCCCAAAGTCCTCCCACCCTACACCAGTACTACCGACTAGCGACTGCTCAATAAGTAAAAGACCTAATTCCCCCCTCACCCCAAAATCCCTCTCACACATACACAAATCAGTAAGCATGGTGACTACCTCCCTCTCCTCTCCTCATGCGACGACGTCGACCTTCCCTATCCAGCTGTCATATCCTCCAGTGAAGATGGAACCCTCCCATATCCTCTCCTCTAACAACATCCCCTATAACCTATGACAGCTATGGGCCACTCTATTTTGGTGATGATGGTGGAGGTTTGTCGAGGGTTGTGTTGTTGTTGGTGGTGGTGTTTACCGATGGTGTTGGCAATGAGGTTAAATGCAGAAGGTTAGCATTGTGGTGGTGGATCATTGATGGTAGTGTTGTGATGATGGACCTGCTGTGGTGGTCAACTGGTGGTGAAGGTTGCATGTCGGTGCAGTAGGTGAGGTGCATGCAACTTTTGGTTACTGGAGGTGGAGGTGGAGGGGGTTGCTCTCCTTGAATCTGAGTCCAATATTTTTCTCATGAAGCAACGGTTGAATCTGACTCCAACACTGCTCCAGTTAATGAGGATGCTCAATCCTGAAAATATTTAGTTTGTGTTTTTTGGTTTAATTGGTTGAGTTTGTTGATTTTTAGGTGAAAATCAGGTGGGGAGGAAGCGGCAATAGTCAGGGACACCGTGGTGGTGGTGGTGAGATTGTCATAAGTCACATGTTGACAATTGTCTCAGGTTACAGTTAGGCCTGAGGTCACGCGTTCAATTCCTCGGGTTACATGTTCATTTTACAAAGTCACACACGTTCATTTCTGCTCCAGTTCAAGTCATAGCCATTCACTTCCTCAGGTCACGTGTAATAGTTCGTGGCGGTGGTGGTTGCGGGTGTTTGTCAAAGATGACGGTGAGCATGGTGGTGGTGGTTGTGTGTGGGATATTGTGGTGGTGGTCCTTCAATGAACATAGTTATGATTGTGATGGTAATGGTGGTGATCAGCTGGAGATTGTGGTGGTGGTGGTGGTAGCTCATTGGAGATGCAGGTGGCGAGTTGGAGCCTTGTGTGGTGTGTCGGTCGGACTTCGATGCATCGATTATTGGGTTGGGCCATCAAAGTTGGGGGTTGAGTGGATTTGAGATTATAATTTATATATAATTATTTATTAATTATGAATTGCGAATCTATAAATTCCTGATATATGTATTTTCCCTTTTGAAAAGAAGGGTGAGCCTCATTTATAGGCTTCTTTTATTTGGGCTTTTGTGGACTTATTTTTTTTAATAAATTTAATTGCACTAAAAATTAAAATTGATCCAATCAAATTCAATTAATTATTATTTTTTAATGTCTACCAATGTCCCCTCAAGATCTATTTATTTATTGTGAAAATAAATAAATAGATAAATCTTGAATTTTGAGTTTTTAAATTTAGTTTAGAATTTGACTAAAACTTAAATGCTTGAAAATTTGAAACCCAAAAGTGAATGTGGTCAGAATTTTATTTTATTTTTTGAAAAAAAAAAAAAAAGTGAATATGGTAGATTTTTATTTTTTTTTGAGTTTAACTTAAACTCCTTTTCAATCTACCTCCTATTTCCATTACAAATTGTGTTTTGAATTTACATATTATTTCACAACTTATTTTGTTAGTTTTCTAAGAGAATGAAGTTTATATAGTACAAAACATTTTGTACTCAATCAATTAGAGCTTGTTTGGTGTAGGTCGTTTTTGAAAAAATTTGGGAAATTTTGAGTTTTTGAGAGAATATGTAGTTGAAAAGTGTTAAAGTGATGGGTCTCACAGAAATGAATGGTTGAAATTGAATTTGAGGGAATGTTGAAATTTTTTGTATAGGAACAAACAAGCTCTTAGTATTCTCGTTGATGTTTTCTTCTTTTTTTTTCTTTTTCAAGAAAGTTGAAGAAAGAAGAAGGAAGAGATTTGATTATGATTATCGAAAGAAGGAAAACGTTATTGACTTTTCAAGAAAGTTTTAACTAACTTTGATTTTCGAAATGGACAATAAGGATAATGATTGAAATTCTGAGCTTTGGACAGTGTAATTTTTTTTTTCATGTTTCTTGATTTACACTTGTTCTTGATTTTATTTTATTATCAAAAAAAAACTAGCAAGATTATATATATTTATTATTATTACCGTTGTTGTTATTATATAATTTTATTTTTTGTTAAATCGAATTGGTTTCAACCGAAACCAATTCTTGGTTTCTGATAGAAACCTGCCAGATTTTTTTTATTAAAAAAGAACTCACGAATATTTTTCTTTGTTTGCTTGGACAAAAAGAGCATTGAAATTCTGAAGTCTTAATCGTATGCCAACATCAAGAAGTTAAATTTTTTTTCCTATTTTGTTCCACATTGATTATTATTTGTTTTTTAAAAATGAAGTTTACACATGTTTATACAAAATTGCATATTTCTTGATTTGGGCAAACATATTTTTTATTAATTTATTGTTAAAAAGAAAACATTGTTTCCTTTTTTTTAATTTTTTTTTTTTTGGCCTATGGTAGAAATCAATTTAATTGGTTTTAGATTTTTTAATATATTTTTTAGAAATAAGCTCTCACACATTTTTGTTAGTTTAACAGGATCATTGAAGCAAATTCGAATATTTGAAGATTGCGTTTTGAATAAATTATTTTCTTAAACATGTAATTTTTTAGAAGACTTGGAAAATCTTCGTAATGTATCATTTTAGATACTCCCTGAGAGAATAACTTTTCAAGTTGGACACTTAGCAGATTTAAAAAATATGTGGAATGTGTCATTTTAAATACTCCCAGACATATTTACTTTTGATGATGGACATTTAGAAGACTTGGAAAATATGTAGAATGTATCATTTAGATACTCCCTATCATATTTACTTTTTAGGATAGACACTTGAGAGACCTGAAAATATATGAAATGTATCATTTTAATAAACCCGACATATTTGATTTTTAGGATGGATACTTGGAAGATCTTAAAAATATGTGAAATGTATCGTTTTAGATATTTCCTAGCATATTTACTTTTTAAGGATAGACAATTGGAAAATCTGAAAAATGTAGGGAATGTATCAGTTTAGATACTGACATATTTACTTTTGAGGATGGACACTTGGAAGACTTGAAAAATATTCCGAATGTATTATCTTAGATACTCCCTAATATTTAGTTTTCATGATAGATACTTGAAAGACCTGGAAAATATGTGGAATGAATCATTTTAGATACTCCCCGACACACTTACTAGGATGGATATGTTTTTAGATACTCCCAAGGAGATGTTCTTGATTTTACAAAAATCGTTTTACATTGAGATTTTTTTTTTTTTTTGGGTAGCTCTTTTTTCTTTCAGGGATGGCAAAATCAAATCCAAAAAAACAAGGCAATTTTGATGTTACCTGAAATCAATGAACTTTATGATCCCACGTAGAGAAGCCAAATCATTTGTTTGCCAAGGCTACCATGAAGCTACCATACAGCTTGACAGGAGACTTTAAGCTCACGATCCATAGTCCAATGCCATACCTCTTTGTCCCGGCTCTTTTAAAGGAGCTGTACATGTGTATTCCAAATGCTAGTCAGAGGAATTGAGATGGTACTAGAAATTCTTGTTTGTGTCATCCTCTCCGTCACTCTGCAGACGCAACCTTCATTCCAAGAACAATCCTTTCTGAGAGAATTGATCAAAAGGAGAGAAGTTCGGGAAGTGCATTCTATTATCGTGAAAAAGCTTCTTACTTTTCAAATTCTTGGGAATGATCGCTTTGGATTCATAAGCTTTTTTATCAAGAAAAACCTTCTTGAGTTGGCATATGCGGTTTACTCCATCACTGAGGACTATTCTCGTCATGACTCTATTAATCAATCTCTTTGTGAAGTTCAATGCCCAAAGACCAATACTTTTGTAATTGCCAGTGGAGAGATCAACGTTTCACTTTAGGATATCCAAGAAATTACTGTACTTTCCATCATAGGTGATTATTACGAGGGGGTAGTACCAAGTTTTTTGTAACTAACAAACTCGCTCCCTAAATCTTGTTTATATTGGTCTAGGGCCTTTTCACTAATCGTAGACAAGAAGAAGAGTGATCGCGTACGGCACAGTGACTAGATTAATTTTTGGTTCAAAACTGACGATTATGTTTCGAATCCAAGGAAAAGCAAGACATTTAAGTAGGCCATGAAAGCAAACTAATCTTCAGAAGCTAAAAAAAATATAGGGAGCTATTTTATTGAAAAAACTATATGAGTTACTAGAATTTTTCTTTATCTGTTGAAGAACAAGAAGAATTGGACATATAGATCTATATTTCCCTTTGGATCCGCCATTTTATTTTTCCTTCTTGAGATGATTACCTCAGGGTAGGAACTTTTAAAGTAGCTTCCAGAATGGCTAAAGAATCGACTTACAGCTTGGTCCATCCCATCTAGCTTGCATTTATAAAGGACTTATTGAGACAATAATTTGTGCGGTTGGGCATGGTATTGGATCAATCAAATATACATTTCCTGGACATTTTCTGTATGCTTGGGCTGCAAATTAGTTTGTTTGGGGCATCTATGACATTATTCACATGAGTATTGGTCATCTTATTATCCGAAGATATTCCATGACTTTAAATGATTTTCAACATTGGGAGGTCGATGTATTTGATTGTCAAGAAATATCGAACTCTGATGATTTTTCGTGGAATCCTATTCATCTACCTCATGGTGGTATACACACAGAAAATAGTGAGAGGTCTATAAAGACTTCAGAGTTCATTATGAGTGTCTGACCAAGGTTCCTTTCTTACATTCGTGGTAATAGTTTATTCATTCATGAAGCCTACAATCCTTATGGATTTGCAAGGCAACAGGGCTTTTGGAAAACCATTTCTGGCTTATAAAATAAATGATGTTGACAACCAATGTGATCTCTCTTTACCATGCTTGGTTATCTTTGATACAAGTAGGAAGTGGATATACATTCCACGTTCTAGGGCACATCAACTCGATCCATTATACAAAACTTGGTGGGAGGATAAAGTACTTCCTGATCTGAACAAGATTTATTGACCAATGAGAATAATAATGTGCTCAATCAATCCAAATAATGCAAATGAGCTGGACGCCTCTTGTGTAGTTTCCTAGAAAAGTTTTCAGAAATGACTTTTAGATGTTTCAAATGAAAGAGGTAGTAAGAAAATTAAAATAACACATTTTTCCTGGGATCACTTTTCCACTTCAGAGCATATGTTTCTTGGGATCACGCTTCCACTTCAGTGCATGTAAAGAAAGTACATCAGCCAATTACAATTTCAGAAAGCAGTGGCTCTAAGGACCAAACGCCTCAAGCGCTTGATGCAATACTTCCTTTGGAGAGCAATAGTCATAGAGATCAAGTAAGATTTATTTATCAAATTTTTATATGGTTATTTGCATCTCATTTGATATTTTAAATTTGAACTTAAGAGTCCCCATTCTCAAATATTGCGTCAAAAGCGATCGATACACCAAAAAAGCCTCAAGTTGTAGAGAACCATAAGGAAGCTTGGTGTAAAACATTTAGACCTAACTTGAACATTCCAGATCTATCCACTTACGATGAAAATTTGGATATGTCACCTCAGACACGGAACACATTATACATCTTTGTTTTCAGCTAGCTTAATCATCTAATAAACTTGGTATAAATTTTCTTCGACTTTTTCCTTTTTTTTTGTAGGATTTCCAAAAGTTCATGAAGGACTAAATTTTTCTATGATTCCTAACATTTTAGTAGATCATTTTAGTGAGAGCCATGACATGATTGATGCACTTGATGGAATTTATGGCATTCATGATTTTCAAAAGCCTCATTGCAAGTACCCAAGCACCATTAATAACGATGTCATATCACCTAATCTGGATGATCTTGATGATAAAATGAATTTTGAGGCTTCATAGATTAGAAATTCATAGGTTGGACATGCTACTTCGATTATCCCACCTATATTGGCATTACTCCATAGGACCAGAAGATAAATAATCGTTAGATGACACTTATTTATTCTTCCATCCATGGCCCTCTATATAGATTTACTGAAGAATCTTCTTTCTTGAAGAATGCTCTACAAGAAGCCATGACTAAATTTCATACGGACATTATTTAAGGAAGCTTTGAAGCATGGTTTTTCCAACATTCAAATTTGGTGGAATAACAACAACTCAACCCTTCAAGACATGATCACCAATCGATTCCACACAGATCCAATTCCTTTAATGAGACACATGGACACATTTCTTGGAAGAGTTACATTTATATTGCTAAAAGAAAGTAGTACTTGGAGTGTTTAACGATGGAGGAAAAGGAGAAGCAATTGAAATCTATTGATACCCCGATAAAAACAGGGAATGCTACGTGTTCTTCAGTGAATGTTCAAATTATTCAATTAAATTTTGACCTGGATACACTAGGTGATGAACTCCAAACTCTCCAGGAAAATATTGATGTGTGTAAAATTTATCACAAGTGTACGATATCGCACTCAAGTAATAAAGTGGGTAGAGAAATCCGAGTTATCGACCCACAAGGATTTGTAATCAAGTATCGAAAGTGTATTATCTCTAACCTTAGTTGAACGAGCAAGTTTTTTTGATTGTTGAATAAAATTTTACCAAAGCAAGAAAATTCTCAGAATGCAAATTGTGATTTCGAAAGTTATGAATGAATGGTTGGGATTTATGATTTCACATAGTCAATATTGTTACTTCAAGTTTTCAAGTATTAATCCTAATCATGTGTTCGATCGAGTTCACTTATGCATATGAAATTCCTCTCTGGAGTTAAAATCAACTCTACCTAATTCAATCAACCTTGTATCTCTACAGTGGGTCATAGTAATTAGGTACATGAAATACAAGAACTCATATAAAGATCGCAATAATAACAAACATATATCTCAATCTTTTATTCAATTACCGAATTTTATTCCTAGATCTAGTTCGTTAGCTCACCTCTCGGATTATGAAAACAGACCATCAACATCAATAAATTAGTGGATAGTTAATTCATGCATTAAATATAAAATAAAACCAACGCATGCAACATGTAAATAAAACTTGAATTATGAAATTGAAAACATAAAACTATGCTACATTGTTAATCCCAGCAAAGATTTTCCTTCAATTTACTTCTAAGATCTTGTTAATAGATGTTGAATATAGCATCTTGAATATGTGTGCAAATGTCCCAAATTCGTACCTCATCAGTTGTATTAATAGTTTCCCCGAAACCTAGGCATGCACGGAAAGAAAACCAGAAAAAAATCATGTATGTGCCTAACTTCGCTGGGCTGGAAAACAATTGCGCGGCCGTGCAAGCTAAAGGTTGGTGGCCACGCAGGCCATCTAAATCTAGATCTGTTGATTTCAATTGTTGTCGCGCAACCACTCAATTGGGTAGGCGTGGCTGCGCAAGCTAATGTCTTCGGCACAATTTCTAACTTTCATTTGTGTTTAATTTGGTCCCTTATATTTAATTGCGCATGAGTCCTTCATCTTTTGAATGCAATGATTAGTCCTCGAACTTTGAAATCTCTTCAATTCTTCTTCTGACTTCAATTTATCTTCAATTGAGCCCTCCAACTTTGATTTCTTGCACTTTGCTCCTCTTGTAAGTTCCGGTTGACATCATCATCCACTTGTACATTTTGACTCCAATTCTCATCCAATTTCGCATTATTCCCATGAATTCCTTCATTCTCTTGATTCTGGAATGTTTTTTGCAATATAAACAAATAACAAAACAATTAAGTAGAATCTATTAAAAAAACAATATATTGTCCTATTTTAGACATATAAATGAGTTTATAAAATACATTTATCAAACACCCACAAACTAAAATTATTTTTCGCCCTCGAACAAACTAGAATTAGAACATAAAGCAAAAATGCAAAACCACAAATAACTTTGTTTTTTCAACATGCTTACCATATGCCTCAAACATCCAGATCAACACTACACTTTAACATAGAATTTTGAACAACACAGTAAAAATAGTTATAGTTATAACATGCTAGACTTTCAAGTGTGTTGTGAAAAGCCAATGTCAAATGCATACTCCTACAAGAACGTATTTAACAAAGTGTTTCTAATTATGCTCAAGCAAACCTCAATCCCATGTAGTCAACCTATGATATTCTAATGATTTTCCTTACAACACTCATAGATGATCACAACTGTCTTCTTTTCTCTTAATTTCCATGTTTCCCTCTATAATGGTTTCTAAACAATTTTACATTCTTTTTCTACACAAGTTAGTCAGGATAAGAAATATGCGTGCAAATCAAGCTGCTGGTAAGAAATTCCCAATTCTACATCCTCAATTTCCAAAGTTTTAGTCAACAAGACTTATACCATGCACTTTATTTTTATATGAGCGACTTTTTCTTTTATTGTCCTTATCTTTTACCATCTTTGTGCAACACTTTTCTTATTTGTTTTCTATGTGACCCTTTTAGCAAGTTTTAGGTCGGTGACTGCCAAGTAAGATGACTTTAGGACACCAGGTCTAGAGAACCCCTCAAACTTAATTGCTCGAGTCACAAAGGCAACAAAAAAAAGTTAAATATGTGATTTTGTCTTATTTGTAAATCCACTCTCTTAATTTTTCTAAGTGACTCATGTAATGAGCTTTGGGCTGATAACTCCTTACTTACTTGAATTTAGGATATCAGTTTTTAAAACCCTTAAAAGCTTACTTGTTTGAGTCACCAAAGCTACTAAGAGTGGAATAAGACTTTTTTTTTTATGCTAGTGCTAGCTTATAATCGTTGACCAAACCATATCGATCTAAGTTGCAAAACTAAGAGCCACAGACCCTCAACTCTTCAATACATGCATACACTAACCTCTACACCCCCAAACTGCTTCTTGAGGAGTTTGGTTCCAATTTATCATTGGGGTGCCTAAAGATCTAAGTTTTGGGATTCTAAAGTCATTCTTAAGTTCAAGTTGCATAAATACATCCCACATGTGTCAAACACACTCCTACACAGGTAGTAATTTAACAATGGCTATGTACTCAAGAATATGAAAATCTAACATAAATAAGAAGTCAATAAAGTTCAAGTTTTTATGTTGTACATTACTTTAGCTAAAACACACAGTTAATCCAAATTATTTCCTACGCAATAAACATGTCAACAAGATTTTCAAAATTTTCAATTTTTTTTTGTATGTAAAAATCAAATGAATAGGTGAATGTTAAGTGAATTAGATGATTGAATAAATGAGTAAATTAACGAAGAAATATCCACCCCAAACTAGAAGTATACATTGTCCTCAGTGTATGTAAAAAATATATAATAAATAAACACATAAGTGAGGAGTTCAAATAATTCTCGGTTTGGAGATGCAAATTCTTCATTTGGAGCTTTCCTTTGATGTACTATGGACGATTTCAACCAAGTTATTTCTTTTCCACACTTGCTTGATGTGTCACATGTGGTTTGTTATTCGCAAATAAGAAATAACTCACATTAGAGCTCATTAACTTCATAAGAAATCAGATGCAAACACACCTACGACCCCTAAACTAAAGTTAGAGCATAAATCTGAATTTTTTAAACATGGATGATCACCCGTATTCCGGGCTTGACATCACCATGAAAAAACTAAAATTTCCCCAAGCCATTTTTGGACACATGAAATTACATAACATGGGCTATAACATGTCAAAAATCCAGTGTATTTGGATTTCAATAGGGTTGTGAAACGTGGTGGCAAAATGGTCACTGTAAGCTGAAAATCAGTGAGATGCTTTGCAGTTGTGCCTAGAGGTACCTATCATTCCAAATCCCAGTTTTGTGCATTGTGATTATTCAAATCATGAAGTAATGGCATATAATTGATGCTAAACGTGGATTGAAGATGTTTATCCAAAAAGTTTTGCAAAAACTTGACGAAAAGCTCATTGTGGCGTTTAATCAAACACAAGGTGCTAAAAAAAAGGCAATCCTAGAGTTGGGAGCTTGAAGTTATCCCACAATTTTCACTTAGTTTTCACAATCAGTCTATTACCAAAACCTAGCCTAGCCCACAATCCAGTTATTCATAAAATCACAATTCCCATAAAAGCAAGAAAACTCTTAAAAGTTGCAAATTCCTAAGTAAGTGAAGAGAATCATACCTTTTGAGGAGATATTGATGGAGTGCAAGCTCTTATGATGCTCAATTCCATGTGAAAGTATGCAAGTTATATTTCATGAGGGGTTGGGATGATTTGGGGAAAGAAAACGAGTGTGATGTTATGTAATTTGATAAAATACCTGTTCCAATTTTAAAACTTTTGAAATTTTCTCCAGACAATCACATGGCCATGCAGGAGGACTCCTGGTGGCCGTGCAATTCAATTCTTGGTGAACTACCTTTTTTAAATGACACACGTGTGGCCACTCTATTTGAGATGGCGTGTCCGCATGGTGATCCAACTACAACCAGAAATTTTGATGTTTTGAATTTCAAACTCAATTTTTGACCCGTATGCTAAACTCGTTATGCATGCACTCAATCACCTACATTTTTTTCATGTCTTAAACTAACGTGTCATGCTTGTATTTATGATTTAACACTTACAATTTAAGCATGCAATTAAGATCAAATTTTCAATGGAATGAACATGCTATGAATGCTCAATATGCACCATCCTATGCTTTCAGTTTTTAGGCCAGAAATCAATGATGAAATTGATGCTTAAACACTCAATCAAGTACAATTCACTTGTCAACTCCAATGTGATGCAAAAAACGAAATGCTTACATGATAACTCATTGATGCTAAAAATCCACTAATATTGCAAATAAATCCTAAACTACAAATAAAGCATTAAATAAAACATAATAAGTAAAAAGGATAGTAAGTTGGGTTTCCTCCCAACAAGCGCTCCATTTAAAGTCTAAAACTCGACTTTTCGGGTAGAGTTCCTCATGGTGGTTCACGACGTGGTGTTGAAACATTTTCTCTTGCCTTGAAACTTTTTTCGCTACCTTCAAATACTTTATGATGTGATCCTCCCTTGTAATCTCGTCATTGGCAAAACAAAGACTCTCCATCGATTCTTGAGCGATTTTCAAGGTCGGGATCATTATTCTCCATTTTGGATATGTTGAACGTCACATTCTCCTTTTCAATCTTGAATGTCAGCTCTTTTTTTTTTTTTTTTCTATGTCAATAAGAGCCCGTGCAGTGGGTCCCTAGGATCAAAGGCTTCCTTTCATCCTCTCCCATGTCCAAGATCAGGAAGTCTGCAGGAAATACAAATTTTTCAACCACTCCATATGAATATCGAATAGACCTATTAGTTAACTACAACATGATAGTCTTTGGCTTGGGATCACCTAAGTTCAATTTCCTGTAAATAGAAAGGGCCATCAAATTAATGCTAGAACCGAAGTCACATAAAAATTTATTAAATTTTAAATCACCAATAATACAATGGATACATAAACTCCCTCAATATTTTAACTTAGGTGGAAGCTTATTCTGAAGTATTGCACTGCATTCCTCATTTAAAGCTACCATTTCGCAATTTTTAAGGCTCCTCTTTTTATTCGTCAATTCCTTCAAAAATTTCGAGTAGCTTGGAATCTCCTTTATTGCTTCAATAAACGGTATGTTTATATGCAATTTTCTCAACATCTCGAGGAATTTTGTGAATTGATGATCATCATTGTTCTTGACGTGATCCAGGATAAGAGCTCAAAGGAGAAACCAAGATACGGGTGATGCCACGAAAATTTACATGGGAAGTGAGCAAGTTTTGTGTTGGGTCCAAGTCGAGAATCAAACCGGATCAAGTTGTTTCAAAAGGGGTGAAGAACTAGCTGGAGTTGAACCAAGCGATCGCGCGACACAACCGGGCACGATTGTGCGGCTGCACCAGGTTAGGAGGGGAGAAGAGATTGTTGAGAAGGCGATTTTGAAGATTCAAACAAAAATTTATGAGGAAATGATGAGGTATGAACGGGAGGCAAAAAAAAAAAAAAATTGGCTAAGTTGCAAAAGAAAGAAGAGAAAAGAGAGGCTGTGGTTAAATGACTAAGGCAGAGTGGAAAACATATTATAGTAGAGCCTCAGGTTAAGAATGTTGAGAATGAGGAGAGTGAGTTAGAATTGAAGTTAGAAGTAGTCGAAGAAACTCCGAATTTTGTGGTAGAAGATGAAAATTTGGGTAGTGAAGAGGTGGAAAATATTGATGGGAGGCATGAGGAGAAAAACGATAATAATGTTGAAGTGATTGAGGATGAAATTGTTGTTGATGAGAGGCACGAGTTGGAAGTTGGGGTAGAAGTGCAAATTTTGAACTTTGAAGTTGAAGATCTACATTTGGCTAGTGATGAGAGAGTGCATGAAAATGTTGATAAAAATGTAGAGTTAGAAGAGGTGGTTGGTGTGAAGAAAAAGAGAGAGAGGTGATTGAGCGAGAGGTTGCAAAGAAGGAATAAGGTGAAGAGAAGAGCCTAGTTGTTGGACATGATGAGGTGGTGATAATTCATCATGAATACAATAATCCATACCTTGTATTTTGCGAAATTAACATTCTCCACCCTATTTTATTTAACTCCTTTTTGCAGGTTAATTGCACTTGGGAATTCGGGCCACACCACTATGGCCAAGGGAGTTTATGATTCGGTCCATTCACCTAACCCAAGTTACAAAGTACTGTTCATTGGACCTATTGCAGGGAAGCCATAATTTTCCATTCTATCCAGGTGGATCAATTTTACATCAAGGCCCCAAGAGCAGGAAGTATTTGAAAAGCAAGCTCGAATTGATTTGAGGTTGAATCCTTTTCAAGAGAGGGGGGATGATGTAATCCAGGATAGAAGCTCAAAGGAGAAATCAAGATACGGGTGATGCCACGACAATCTACATGGAAAAAAGAGCAAGTTTCGTGTTGGGTCCGAGTCGAGAATCAAACCGAATCAAGTTGTCTCAAAAGAGGCTAAGAACCAGTCGGAGTTTAACCACGTAATCGCGCGGCACAACCGGAGCGCGATCGCGCCACTGCACCAAAAATTCATCCGAAGGTTTCAAGGTTAACCACGCAATCGCAAGGATTATGCCCATGCGATCGCGCGGTTGAAATCGGAGCAGATTTTGGCGATTTTTAATTTAATTTCCGTTTTATTAATTATTAATTGTATTTTTGAACCCTAATGCGGCTAGGGATAGTGCTAGGTAATTTTTTTCATTATATTATGCATAATTTCATTATTGTAAGAAAACTTTGATTATTATTGAGATTGAATTGAGTTTTTACTCTCTAGAAAGGAGGATTCATTTTCTTGTTCTTCAAGAACAAATTGAACTTATCAAATATTGGTGAGAATATTTGTGGCGTTCCAACCAAAACTTATCGAAGATTCATTCTTTGTGGCTTTCACCCAACTAGAACTTATCAAGAAATTGACATCCCTTTTGACGTTCACCAATCTTGGTTCTTCATTCCGCATAATCAGTCATCGCATCGTGAATATTGGGTCAAGGTTTTATAGTCAAATCTTTTCCTTTCCACTGTTTTTTATTTCTTGAAATTCTTATTTCTTGTGTTTTGGCTGAATTTAGATCTTTCTTATCGTTTGTTTATTATCCCGCGTACTTCGTAGCGTTTCTCGAGTGGGATTGCATCAATTCTTTTTTAGCCTTTGTGGATATGGAATGGGTGGAACATAAGCTTTGACTTGTGGCTTTATTGTCCTCCCCTCATTATTTGACTTTTTTTGCTTCATCAAGCTGATTCTTTTCCTTTTGCAGCTCTTCTTTTTCTTTATCTCTATCAACCACTTCCTTCAGCTTATCAGATTTCTATATCTGAATTTCCTTCAATCGAACCTCGCTTATAGTAGTAATCGCACAAGCATACTCCCTTAGGTTGGTTTCAGTGTTGTTAGGAAACTGTCCAGGTTGTCTTTCTGACTTATTTACTACCAACTGTCCTACTTGATTTCTGCCTATTGAGTTTGCAGCATATCTTGTTGACTTTTCACAAGCTGCATAATCATGTCCATATTTTCATTTAAAGTAAGTTGAACCTGTTGTTGCTTCTGTTTTTGGGATCCTGGCAGGTGTTGGACATTTTGATTATTGGACCAAGAAAATTGGGATGCTTCCTCCACTATAGGTTATATGTCTGAGAATATGGTCCTTTTTGCATTTGACTGTTCCCCACATAGTTTGCCTACCTCACAACTGGCTGATTTTGATTTGTAGAAGGACACTCATGTATGCCATGATTCTCAAAAACATATATCACATACTTGACTTGCATGTACATCATGAATTGGTTGCTTCCCTAAACAGTCTAACCTCTTGACCAAGGCATCCACTTTTACATTCAGCTTTGTCACTTCATCCACTTCAATAATTCCCCTAGTCTTTTGCACTGTTCGATCAGAATACCACTGGTAACTGTTGGCTACCATTTTCTCAAAAATCTCAAATGCTTCCTCGTAAGTCATATCCATCAAGGACCCTCCAGCAGCCGAATCTACGTGCCTTTTATTCTCGTAATTCAAATTTCATAAGATTGTTGGACCAATATCCAATCTGAAATTCCATGCGTGGGACATTGTCTGAGTAATTCATTGAACCTCTCCCAAGCTTCAAAATTGGATTCTCCTTGCTGTTGACTGAAAGACAATATTTCCCTCCTAAGTCTCGACATTCGGCCGGGTGGAAAGAACTTATCCACAAACTTCTGACTTAATATTGTCCATTAAGTGTTCGAATTAGCAGGCATAGACTAATAACATGCTTTAGCCTTGTTTTAAGAGAGAATTAAAACAATTTCATTTTTACTGCTTCAGCTGAAACTTCGTTCATGCGCTGCATATCACAAATTTCTTGAAAAGCTCTCAGATGCACGTGCAGATCTTCTAAAGGTAATCCATGAAAACACCGTTGATTGTTGGATCAATGAAATCAACGGAGTTTTGATTTCATAATGGTTTGCTAGAATTGCTAGCGGTACTACACAGTCACGATGTTGCTCATAGGAGGGATCATATAATCCCTCAAAGGTCTCCCTCCACGAACTTGAGGCCTCTGCTCAATTACTGCATTTGGCTAATTGTTTGGATTCAAAGGATTATTAGGAACTCTGTCTGTAGCCATTCTAAGATCTAGTTGATGAGTTGCTTCCAGCTGGTGTTTTCGCCTTTGTCTGAGGGTGCGTTTAATCTCTGAATCAAAGGGAAACAAATTGCAACTTTTAAATCATCTTATCATAAACTAAAATTAAAAACTAGCAAACTAATATTGAAAAGTACTAAAAGTAAAATTCAAATTAAGGCAAGACTTAATTAGTATCGATATCAATTATCAGATCTTCGACAACGGCATCAAAAACTTGATGTGTGTAAAATCTATCGCAAGTGTACGATATCTCACTCAAGTAATAAAGTGGACAGAAAAGTCTGAGTTATCGTCCCACAAGGATTTGTTATCATGTATCGAAAGTGTATTAACTTTAACCTTATTTGAACAAGCAAATATTTTTTATTGTTGAATTAAATTGTACTAAAGCAAGAAAAATCTCAGAATGCAAATTGTGATTTCGAAAGTTATGAATGAAGGGCTGGGATTCATGATATCACAGAGTCAAGACTTTTAATTCCACTTTTCAGGCTTTAATCCTAATAATGTGTTCGATCGACTTCACTTATGCATATGAAATTCCCCTTTCTAGTTAAAATCAACTCTACCTAATTTAGTAAACCTTGTATCTCTATAACAGGTCATATAATTAGGTGCATGAAATACAAGAACTAATATAAAGATCGCAATAATAACGAACGTATATCTTCATCGTTCATTCAATAATGAGTTTAGTTGTTCATAATGGAATAAATAAAAAAGCAATAGATAATATAACTAAACACCATAAGTTTGTCAAATTAATCAAAGAAAAGAACTCTTGATTATAGATGTTGAATATAGCCTCTTGAATATGTGTGCAAAGGTTCGTGCCTCATTTGTTGTATTACTTGTTGTCCCGAAACCTAGGCATGCAAGGAAAGAAAACCAAATAAAAATCGCATATGTACTTGACTTCGCCGGGCAGAAACTAGTGCGCGGCCGCGCACGCTAAAGGTTGGTAGCAGCACAGGCCACCAAAATCTGGATCTGTCGATTTCAATTATTGTCGCGCGGCTACTCAATTGGGTAGGCGTGGCCACTAAGGCTAATGTCTTCAGCACAGTTTCCAACTTTCATTTGTTTTTAAGCAGGTCCATTATGTCTAATTGCGCACGGGTCCTTCATTTTTTGATTGCAACGATTTAGTCGTCGAACTTTGAAATCTCTTCAATTCTTCTTCCAACTTCAATTGAGCCCTCCAACTTTGATTTCTAGCACTTTGCTCCTCTTGTAAGTTCTTGTTTACATCATCATCTTCCACTCGTGCATGTTAACTCCAATTCTCATTCAATGTCGCATCATTCCAATGAATTCCTCCATTCTCTTGATTCTGGGATGTCATCTGTAATATAGACAAATAATAAAACAATTATGTAGAATTTATTCTCAAACGATAATAAATTATACTATTTGAGACATATAAATAAGTGTACAAAATACATTTATCAAATATTAATTTTCTTGGAATAAAATAATCCTTATTAGAGCATGTGCATACTAGAGATGCCTCCATTGGCCAAGGAAGGTAGGCTTTTGAAGAAAACTTCTTGCAGTTGATTGAGATAGAATTAAAATTCTTCTTGATTGAGATAGAATTAAAATTCTTCTTCTTCTTCTTCTTCTTCTTCTTCTTCTGCTTCTTTTTCTGGCTATATTGTACGAACTTTATTTCATCAACATCTTTTTTATTAAACTTTTCTCTTTCATCTCTCTTGTACATTTTTTTTTTGCAAAGAAAGATTAATACAAGGAAAATAGAAAGAATTTATTGATTTTGACTGAACTTTGATTTATATTTTCCGCCCACAATGCCTACATACCTAGAATGGATCATGTCAAAATCTAGTTCATTATAATAACATTTTTTTTTTGTTTATAGGGTCATTCATAGTTTGTCCTCTTGGTGGACCTGGAGATATTTTAGGTATAACGAAAATTACAAAGAATCTTAAGCGTGAAAATGCTTCAAGAACTTTACAATGATAGGTCTGATTTGCAGTCCATCTTTGTCAATAATATTGTATGCTCTATTGGTGAATACGTAAGTAACAAGAAGTGGACCGTCCCATTTAGGCTGGAACTTGCCTCCAGTTTTTCTTGTAATTATGAATGGTATGCGTACTAAAAGTACCATGTCTCTGACTTGAAATGATCTTGGGTACACCCTTTTGTTGAAGGACTTCACCATAGGAGCTTGATAAGATTCTATGTGCATGTGTGCCTCTAATTTCTTGTCAACCAAATGTTCGGTTTCCTCTAGTCGAAGATGGGAAATCTCTTTTGTTGCCAACCCTTCTTGAATAGAAAATAACAATGATGGAATATAAATATGACAACTTCTACTCCGTACTCTAAAGCATAAATGGTAGCTTGTGTTGATGTTCGGTATAGTGTGGTAATCCCACAATGCTTCTCCAATTCTTTAATGTCAGTCCCTTTTTTATTTAGATACAACTTTCTTTAAAAAATTGCACATGGTCTTGTTGAATGCCTCTGCCAGTTCGTTGGCTGTTGCGTTATACATAGAAGAGTTGTATTGTCTGAACCCAAATTTAGCACATAGATTATTTATATGTCCATTGCATAAAGGTTTTCTATTATCAGTAGTGATGTGTTGAGGAACTCCACACTGATAAATGATTTGAACACGAATGAAATCTGTGACATTTTCTTTCTTTACTTCCCTTAGCAGTACTGACTCAACCCAATTAGAGAATTAAGGATGTAAGAATGTCTAGCTAAAGAATTTGGAGTTATGCTCTATGCAACGAACGTCCATAAGGCTACCTTCAGGTGTAATGGTTCTAGAGGTTAATGGATGAAATTTCCATGGACTTGACGAGCTTCACACTTCTTCGCATAGTCCATAGAATTGTTAACCATAGTTGGCTACAACATCTCATTCTTTTTATCAGAAAATTGAGCTTGGGTTTAGACTGATGAGCACCATAGATTTAAAAATGAGCTTCCTCAAGGAAAAGTGTTGTTTCCTCACTACTTAGGCATTGGAGGAAAACTCCATCAAATGAATGCATATTGACTGGGTTCCCATAGAAGAAGAAGCAAGAAGCATGTCTTTGAACTTCAATCTTGTGATGAGGATTATCTAGTAACTTTTGATGTTAGAGGTAATCAGTTATTGGCTCCCTCCAGTCATCTTTTTCTTTACTAGAAAATTCGACATTATTTTTATCTTCTAGATGCTCAAGAAATAGTGGAGAAATCTTTGTACAACTGAAATAGGGTGAATAGATTCGTCATCTTATCTGGCCAGAACAACGGAAAAATTTGCTAAGGCGTTATCTTCTTCATTTTTATTTCTTGGAATGAATCTGATTTTTATTGATCCAAACTATTTCAAAAGTCCTGAAGCATATTCATGATAGGCTTTAGATCCAAATTTCGGACTTCATATTCGGACAAAAGCTGGTTGATTATGAACAAAGAATCTCCAAAGACTTCCAGTTGATTAATTTCCATATCCAAGACAGCCTCTAAGCCAATAATGAGAGCCGATATTCCACCATGTTGTTGGAGAATTTTCTATCACTGCAAATGCATATGGAAAAACTTGTTCATGGGGGGTGCCAAATAAAACTTCTGCTCCATCATCGTACATTTGAGTCATCCCATCAAAGAATAGCCTCCATGAAGGTACAAATTCAGTATTAAAGACTTCTTCATCTGGAAGGTCTTTAGAGAGTTCCCATTTTGATGTAATTGGATGATCAACAAGAATGTCTACCAAATCCTATCCTTTAATAGTCTTCTAAGGGATAAATTTGATGTTGAACTCTAATAATAGAATTGCCCATTTTCCTATCCTTTCAGAAAGAATAGGCCTGGACATTATATACTTTAACAGATCCACATTTGAGACAAGATTGATTGTGTGTTCTAACATATAGTGCCTCAATTTCTTAGCTAAAAAAATCAATGCCAAGCACATTTTCTCAATTGGTGAGTACCTCAAGTTAGCACCTATCCACGTCTGACTTAGGTAATTAAGTGCATTCTCATTTCCCTTATCGTTGTTTTAGACAAGAGGATCACCTAAAGAATATTCTTGTACCGCAACATAGAGAGTCAATGGCTTTTCTAAAACTGGAGCTGTAAGCACCGTTTGATGAGATAAATACTGCTTAATGCTTTTAAAAGTATTTCGACATGCATCATTCCATTCAAACAACATGCCTTTTGTTACAAACTTTTTTGAAATAACCTAAGTTGATCCAAATATACCTATAAGGACGGGTGAATAGGTATTTAATGCGAAATTCAATTTCAATTACAATTTTTAAACCGTAGATGTTGTTTATTGCAATATTCAAAACCAATCCACAAAGTAAATATGCGAAAATAATAAATAACAAAAAGATTGGTAACGATGGAAAAACTCTTGAACAACAATTCAAGAGAAAAAAAACTCCGGAAAAACTTTCCAGTAATGAATCAACTAGAAAAGATTTTACTTACAACAATTGGTCCAGACACAATAACTCTTAGTTGAATTTGACCCCTAATTTTGTAAATAACCGAAGACCTTTTTAGTTGTGCTCCCTGCACCTTCCAGCAACTTTGGACTCCTTTCTCTGTGTGGATTCCTAAAAACACACTCGCTCTTCACCAACTGGATCTCCAGCTATTCCTTCCCAACTTCAGATCTCTGAAGACTTTTTGGTAAAGAAAATATGGTATGATGTTTTAGGATTGTGGTTTATGTCGATGGCATGACATAATAATTAAAGAAACAGTTTGATTGAATATTTGTGGATGAACAAGGTATGTAGGATGTATATGGATCTCAATAGTGTGTTCTCCCAAGTTGAGAAAATATTTAATCCCCTAAACCACGAACTAGAATTTTTTGTTTATAGTAGCAGGTGAAAGATGGGATTTTAGGGCTAAAAACACTACTCAAAAGTAAACTCAGATAATTTAGGCGTCGGTCGCTCGAGCGTAACTCGAGCGGTATTCGAGCGACCGATTTCTGGTCATGGATCGCTCGAGTTGTATTCGAGCGAGACTCGAGCGTTAAGGTTCTGAAAATCACGGTCGAGCGTGAGGCGAGCATTTAAGAGTCTAAATTTTCTCCTTGCTCCAATGATCACCTACTTCGCCCTAACTACCCAACTTTAGCTTTTTTACTCTATTTTGACTTCTTTTAAAACAACATTATTTTTGTCCATGAAATTTCCAATATTAAAACTAAACCTAACACTTTCGAATGGATGTTAATGTCTAGCAAGACTAGAAATAAATCTTCGAATATACACCAATTTTCCTTGAAGAATTTTTAGCTCAAGCAAATTTCTCAACTCACACATGTTAATTATGGCATCAATCTTGATTGATCTATCTCAATGCTGCATTTTCAAACTATGAAGCCAAGAAATTTCCCACAAGTGACACTAAATGTACACTTAAGTGGATTCATTTTCAACTAGTAGTGCCATAGTATCTTGAAAACTTCATGTTAGTATTGTAGAAGATTGTCTAGTTTCTTTGTTTTGAAAATAAGGTCATCCACATAAAATTCTACTTTCTTATGCATCATGTTATTGAAAACATTCTACATACCAGCTGATAAGTTGCTCCCCAGCATTTTTCAATCCAAAAGGCATAACCTTATAACAATATATGGATCTTAGGTGTGCGGAACATCGATAAAAAATTATATCTGGTTGTGGCATCCACCATTAACTCTGTTATTGGAAGTGGAAAATCATTTTAAGGACAAGCTTGATTCAGAACTCGAAAATTGACGCAAACTCACAATTGACCATTCATCTCCTAACGGGAACAATGTTAGTAATTCAAGTTAGATACTTGACTTCACATATGAACCATGGCTTGATGCAATATGTTCAAATGATTGGAAATATGGTATAGTCCTTCTAGTTCAAAGAACAACAAATAATATAAGATATAAGCTATTTATATATGTTTGGTGAACATATTCAATATTGCATTGATTAACAGTTAAAATAATAATATGAAATATTAATATAATTGTAATGTTCCCATGTTGGGGAGATAATGTCTTTTTCTCTTAGATGATGTTTTGTCCTACATGATTTTCTTAACTAAGTTTTTAATCAAGTACATGTTCTGACATATTGATGAAGGACTTTTGTAGCGACCGAGAATTTTCCGCGACTTATTTAAATATTATTTAAAATGTGTCGCTACGACTTTGCCCATTTTCATCTAGCTATTTTAAGTGAAATTAAATTTTATTTTAAATGTTAGTCCAATTCCGATTTCAATTTAAAAATGTCACATTTTCATTATTTACCTCTAAAGTTCAATTTCAAGAAGTTTCCAAATGTATCTTTAATGATAAATTTTAGTCCAAACTTTAAATATTCGAGTCCAAAATATGTTATCTCCAATTTAAATTCATTCTCAAATTTTAATTATTTTAAAAATCTCAATTATCCCAAAATTTTGATCTCACCCAAATTCAAGCTAAATCATTTTTCTTCTTGGCCATTTTAGAAACCCAAACTACCATAACATACCATACATTAATTCAGCCATGATCACTTCCCAACCAATTCATTAGCATAATCCTTCCCAAAACCCCCTCCAATTTTCCACACATTTTCCCCAATAACATACCCATATCCCATAATCAAATCCTATATCCCTCAATCATCATCAATCGTGCATTTACATTTACCAAATTTTAGCACAACTCACACTTTAATATTTTCCCACTCACCTGCATCATTCACACACAACCCCAAAACAGCATCACCTCCATAGCCGACTGCCAAGACCTCAATCATCTTCACAACCAAAGCCACCACTTCAATCCCTTTAGAGCTCAGCAGGACACCACAATGCACACCATGGTCGAAACCTCCACTCACCAATACCGTAACCCAAACCTCCACCATTTTCCCAACCAATTCCCCAAACTCCATATCCACTGCTCAACTCCATAATCTGCACAATTCGAACTTCACTCCCAACGAACTGATCCACCACCTCAATCTGTAGTGTTCGAGCCGCCTGTAATCACCACGACCGCCACTGCCTCACCCAAACTCCCACCATCATCATCCAACCGCCTATTTCATAATCACCAAACCCAAGTCTCGAACCACCATACACAATCGAACCATCAAAGTCAGTCGCCCGAACCTCCAAACCCGTCCACAACAGTCTACCCCAAATCAACAACCGCCAAGGCTTGAGCACCACCATCGCACCAACTCCAAACTGCCACAACGCCACAGTCCAACCACCACTGCCAATCTACTACTCAATACCAAAAATCAATCTTCACAATACCACAAACCGCCCCCGCCTACTGCTCAACACCAAATACCCATCAATCAGCCAAAATCAAACTCAAAACCAAGAACCACAGAAACAAGAATCAAAATAACCCAACATTTACCTTGAACCACCGGATTTTGTCGCCGAAAATTGCCGCTCTTCAGCCTCTGTTTTTCCTTAGATTCAATCACAAATCGCACCCAAAATCGCCCAACTCTCCTTCTTCTTCCTCACCGCTCGTTGCACCCGGCGCCGGTGTTGCGCCGACGAAACCACCGGCCGGACACCAGTTTGCGCGAGAGGCAGCTCCGGTCGCACCTTCCTTTTTCCGCCTCTGGGACGAGAGAGAGAGAGATAGAGAGAGAGAGAGAGAGAGAGAGAGAGAGAGAGAGAGAGAGAGATCTGATAAAATATTTTGATTTTCGAAAATTACCCCTTTAGCCCCCAAGTTTGAAAAGTTATTCAATTCAGTCCCTTTTGGTTTCAAATCATCAATTTCAGCCCTTAAGTTTTAAATGAGTTTTAATCAGCCCTTTCATTTTGAAAATCAATTATTTCAGCCCTATAGTTTAATATTCGTTTTGAGTTTCAACCCAACTTTCAAAGTACTCATTTTAGTCCCTCAACTTTCAAAATATTCATTTTAGTCCCTCAACTTTCAAATCATCAATTTCAGTCCTCAAAATTTTAATAAACTATAAATTTCTAAAGGTTAATGTAACTTATGGGCTAGACGAGGCGCTTGGACAGTTAGAAGAACAACGTGAACTTTCTTGCTCAACTTTCAAACTCGTGATTTGAGGTAGACTCTAATCTACAAATTTACGTTTTTCAAAAGTGCGCATCAATAATTATTTTGATTATAAGTTTAGCATGTATGATTGTGTTCATGAGAATTACTTGCTTTTCTAAGCATGAGACTATGTTACGAGAATTTACTTGCTTAAATGCATGAGACTTGAACTTGTATGTTCATGAGAATACTGGTGATCGTTAGACACCTGAGACTTGAATATCATGATTATGTGTTTTAATTTATGATGTTAAATGATTATTGTGCGCGAGTCTACTGAGTATTTCTTTGAAATACTCACGTTTTCCAAAACAAATTTTGCAGATGACGGAGTTGGCGGCGAGGCGTGCGATGGTGGCCATTATTGAGATTTTAGAAATGTTTTATTTGAAATTGAAACTTAAGATTTAATTTTTATGAATTGTTTTAATTAAATTGATTAAAATTTAGTTTCCGCTTTAGCTTTTAAACAATGGAGGTGATGTTTTATAAATTCGTTTCTTCCGCAACAATGTTGTTTCAAAGGTTTCAAATAATAAATATGATATTTGAAATTTTTAATTATTTTCGTAATAAAATCAGATTTAAATGATGACGTGGCGTCCCGGGCTCCGCGGAACTCGGGGCGTTACAACTTTAATATTAATACATACATATTATAGAAGGCTAGTGATATCGATATTAAAAAAATTTGCTCAAATGATAATGTGGCTGATTTATTTACAAAACTATTGCCAACATTTATATTCAAGGAATTGATTCATGAAATTGAAATGTGTCTACTCAATGATTTATGGTGATTTGTAGAGACGTAGCTTCTAAATATTTCATCAGAATTTTCATTTTTCTTCACCAAATCAACTGACAAACATAATTTGACATGAGAATTTTTATTTTTTTTAATTTCCTATTATGCTTGTGGCAAATCTTTTGTTAATAGTTCACCTCATTCAAATCATAATTATACCTCTGCATTTTTTTTCATTATCCTTAAATTGGAAATTGAGGCTAACTTCATGGAAAGATGTACTCAACATTAGACTTAAATGCGAATGCTATAATACAACGAAAAACTATGATTTTTCTCTATAAATTTGAGATTGGCAACATCATACCATTCCATCATTTCTTGCGGTGCTTTTCTGTATATATAGCAATATATAAAACCAACCAGATTCTTAGCAACTATGACATGCCATGTTATATTTGGTCCACTTCTCCTACTCTATATGGTTTCTTGCTAGACTCACATGAATATCTAAATCAAATATATTATATGCAACCATGACATGCCATGTTTTTTTGGCATGCTTGCTCTAGTTATCGAGTCATGTTAGTCTTATGAACATGAACATTTGTAAAGAAGAAACATTAAACAATATGTTGGCATCCAACACAAAATGGGATCACCTCTAAGCTTTAACAAAGAGAATAATTTTACCTGAAATTTGCCTAGTGGTTATGCAGTAAAATGAAAAGTCGAGTATAAGCAAAACAAGAAATCGAAAGCATTTCTGTATCAGCTAGTTGCATTTTCCTGAGAGACAAATCCAAGTAATTTTGAGTTTCTTCTAGTCGATCACATTCTAGGCCAATAACTAATCTTCTCTTCATCTTATTGCTTCTTCCCTTGTGCTAGGCTAACGCGCATCACACGCCCCTCTAATTCCTGAAGAACCAAGAGATGCAAATATCTGTAAACATCAAGCATGACAAATTGGTGAAATTCTTTAAGAGAGATTTATACCACTCCATTGAGAGCTTGGAGAGCAGTGTCCATCTCGGCTTTGGTGTCATAGCTTACGAATCCATAGCCACGAGACTTTCCAGTTTCCCCATCATATAGAACTCTTGCTCCAACTACATTTCCATATTCTTGAAATGCTTGTGTCAAGATTTCAGACGTGACTGACCATGCTAGATTTCCCACAAAAAGTTTATAATCAGTTTCTGGATATAAGGGCTCTTTTGGTTTAGGCTTGTCCGAGAAATTCACCCTTAAAGTTCGGCCTCCATATTCCTGTAATGAAATGATAAGATGAAGAGATAACCAGGGTTTGTTATGATTTTCAAAGAATGAACAAATCCTGAGGGTGTGCGAGAGATGCGACTGCACAAGACCTCAATGTTATTGGAGCACCAAATTTTTTTATTATAAGAGACTTAAATAAAGAAATAATTGAATATAGGGCAATTTTTATTTTTTTTATTTTTTATTTTTTTTATAAATAATCATTTCAAATTTTTGCACTGAGCATCCAAAGTCTCAGGGCAAAGCCTGAGAATGAACTGGATATGATTTGGTTCTCTATCAAAAACCTTTATTTAATTTATTTATTACACTGATCCGAACAAGTGAGGATAAACATTAGTTACACTAGAATTTAAATCCGAAAAGATAGAGTTTCCACTGCCGAGTAGAGAAGAGATAATTCTTACTCTTCGATCTAGATTTTCAATGATTGTATGGCAATCATCAATGCTGCTCATGGTCACAAATGCAAATCCTCTGCTTTTTCCGGTATCCCTATCATAGAGAACCTAAATAACTTGCGTGTATTAGCGACCAATGAGATTACCTTAATTTCTGAAGAAATAAAACACTGTCATAGACAACTTAATCAGGTTCATATTATACAACTGCAAAAACAAAAGTGAAATAAACTTTGTTACTCCAACTAACATATAGAAGGGTGAATAAGTGTATAAAGTGGATTAAAAATTAATTTAAATCAAGATGAAACATATAGTCAATTAAATGCGTCTCAATTAATCAATCAATCAACAATAAATAATTAAAAGAAAATAAAGAACACAAAATATGATAACGATTGAAAAACCCTTGAAGAGATTTTTACAAGTAAATGACCTCTGGACAAATGTGCCACTAAAATCTACTAGAAAAAATAACTTATAGTTGATTCAGACACAACTAAGCCTTAGTAAACTCAAACCACCCACCCTATAAATCACCGAAGAACCCTTCGATTGTGCCTTTAGCACTTTCAAGAACCTCTGTGCTATCTTTTCTCTCCACATGGATTTTCAAGAACGAACCTCATTCTTCTTCATCAATTGCAACTCTGGCTTACTCTTTCAAACTCTATAACTCTAAAGGATTATTGAGTTAGGATTTAGGGTTTGGTGTTTTATGATAAACAACCTTGAATTTGTTGTGATTTATATTGAATAATAAGGAATTGATCAAGAGATTGGTATGATGTTATCTATGTAAAATATAATGATCAACCGCCCTTTTAGACGAAATATTTCTTCGGTATTTATAATATGAAGTGTTTAAGTTCATATAAGATTGTAGAAAGGCTAAAAATCATGAAATCATGTTTTCTCGGACGACATAGCTGCCCCAGAGCCATTCAAACGCCCGTCTATTGCAAAACCTGCTCGAGCGTTCTTTCCACAGTCAGCGGGCAGTTTTCAATATTTTAGTAATAAATTTCTCTCCCAATGTCGAATTGGGGTGATTCAAAGTTGCATTACAAAGCTAATTCAAAGGACTATAATTCTTCTGAATACGACACTTTCCAAGTTTGAACATTTGCTATGCGAAAATTGTGTCGCAACTTATGTCTAGAATCTTGATCATAATCCATGCAGCCTTTTGATACTCTTTTGACTTCTAATCGCATCACATTTCGTCTTGAACAATACTTTGATCATCTTGCGCCCAAATATTCCGCTAACTCAACTACAATATTTGAATTCTATTACAACTCAATAAAACGTGACCTTTTGACTACGAGGTTGTCAATTAACAAATTTAAAACCTAATGTTTTTTGGGATTTCAAATGTTAACAAATGATGCGAAAATGCACAATATTTTTTTCAATGAGCCATGAGGTCTAAAATCATTGCAGTTTTCAGGACCGTAAAGGGGAAAGAATTTGTTGGCTTCTACGCTTGAGAACCACAAAAAGTATTATGGCGGCATTTTGATCCCCCAGTTGTAGTAATACATTCATCATTGTTAGTAAATTGATAGGATTAACAGTAAAATGAACTTTACCCAGGAACGCAGTCAGAATTAAACTGAATGCTTGTGAGTGACATGGAGCTTGGCAAAGTTAAGTGAACTTCATTTCAAGGTTAGCCTCACATTTTGGCAAGAAATCTTGTTGAACTCAGTTCCATGGCTTAATTATGGCAGCTAGTAGTACCACTAAACTAGTTTGGACTTTGGTGGCATTTTGTTCCTTAATCCAATATTAAATCTATATCAATTCTTGAAATTTCGAGGCCTATTTCATAATCATAGACTTAATTTTTTATTTAATTTTTTCCCTTACTGTCCTAAATTCAATCGAAGTTATTTTGAGACAAGGAAAGTCAATATACCAACCTCAATCAGCTCTGGACTTGCATATTCTTGAATAATTCCAGCAAGTTGAGCACTATCACAATGATAAGGCAAATTTCCAAAGTAAAGCTTAGTGTTCATAGTAGCACTTGTCTCTTCGTCCTCCGCTGGAGCTACTTCAACCCCCTCTTCTTGCACTAAAGCAGCCGTTAATCGAGCCACTCCCGAATTTCCACTTACAGGACCAATCGGGTTCAAAACAATCCAAAGAGAGTGAGATATTAATGCAGGTTGTAAAATTCTACGCGATGAAGATTTTACAAGATGATCACAAGGCCAACTTTTTGAGGAGGTTAAACATTTCAGGCTTTGCATGGAGGTCGAAAACGAGGCGGCTACTGCCGCAGCAGCGGTGGCAGCCATTCCAGTGGTGGTGATGGGGTGGTACGGTGGTGTATTATTAGAGGATTAGATGGACAGATCATATGTATGCAAGAAAAGGCAAGAGAATGAAGTATGGGGCAATGGGATTGTATGTGCTGATGTGGGTAGATTTAGTCCAATGGGATTGGAAGAGATATATGGGGGATAAGGTATACGTGGAACGAGGTTATTTTTTAAACTGTAGCTAGCATTTAGATTTCAAGTATAAAAATTTTGGGTTCAATCATTCAATACTTTTACGGGCAATCAGATCCTTGGCTTTTCATACAATTTTCATACTTGGTAAAAACTGATCAGTGGAAGTGTTAAATGTCTTACTCGTGTTATCTAAAACTAATTAGGAAAAATAAAAAAGGGAAAAGAAATAACAAGTACTTGTGATTCCTGACTTTTTTTTAAGGAAAATAATAATATTAATATTATTAATAATAATAATCATCATCATCATCTTTCAAGGCTTGTTGTTTGATTTTTAATAATTTTTCTAAGGTCAACAAATCTTAAATTTAAATTGTCTAGTGATTTAATTTTTTTTATGGTTTTAGCTACGGGTGAACGTTTTAATCGAACCAGAGAATCTTGTCCCTTTTTTATTTTACATAAAAGATTCCCTTGAGTACCCAAATCATTTTATTTTTTTTTACCAAGTACAACATTTAGCAATTTACAAGATCCAGCAAGCCGCGTGTTTGCGATGCTGACGTAGAAGTACTCTAACCATTTCAAACTCATTCATTTTGAATAGTGATGACAACGAGACGGATTCGGATCGGATACAACTCGTGGTCTGCCTGCATTTTTTTTTGCCCCATCAGGGTCGGGTACATGTCAGGTTTGAGTTGAGTTTTTTTACCATCTCTAATTTTGAACTATTGAATAATATCAATATTGTTCTTAGCAACTGTGGATTGTACATTATGCCTTGCCCACCTTACAAATCCTTCGTGAGGTGTCGTTCGTAGAGTCATAACTGAAATTAGATGTCATTATGCTAGATATTAAATGCTATTTGATGATATATTTTATTTTTACTAGATATTGAAAATGTAATTTATATTATCAGCTTGCAATTTAATTTTAAAAAATAAAAAATAAAAATAAATCATAAGTAGAACCTTCAATTCTAGTAATTACGTGGACATGAATGTTTTTATTAAAAAATACTCGAAGAGCAATGGATAGTTCCATGCATTAAAATTTTTAGACTTACTCGACGTCTAAACTTAGTTTTTAACCACTTATTAAACCCAGACTGAACAAGTCAGTTCGATCTGAGAATCATTGACCAGGTGTCCCAATCGAACTAGTTTACTTAATTGGACCGCTGAGAAGTAACTTGAATTTAATCCAAAAATTAACCGCCAATTATTTCATGAAACTAGTGACCCGAATTTTGATGACCTGTTCGGGTCATTACTTAATGGAATTCATTTCATTTTTCTAGTCTTTTAAACTCTAATTTACATTTCCATCCCCAAAATTGATTTTTCCCGTATTTAATTTATTAGTCTTTTGGCCTCTAATTTATCTTTGGATGGAGAATTTATTGATCAAATGGAAAAAGAATCAAGGACATCAATTTATTGAAACTTATTTAACATTTATTTTATTTCTTATTTCAAAAACATTAATTTATCAACGTTGACTAAATCAAAATTGATTTTTCAATTAATGTTAATTTAGCATTGTTACTTTTTAATTTACTTTTAGAATATTATCCCATTAAATTTTATTTCTTGTGATAACTCCACTAAACAAATTCAAATAGTGCGTTTATAGTTTATAAGTTTAATAGATTTTTTTTTTCTATTTTTAATTCAAATAATTATTTTTTTAGCCATCTTCTGGGCAATACTATTTCGCATATAAACAACTCTTTGAAAAATTCAAAGAATATGTTTATGCTTTTAATGAATTTTTTCTATTTTTATTCAAACAATTATATTTTAGTTATCGATAAAAATAGGGAGAGTGTGAAACTTTTTATTTTTTAAACTCACTTAAATTATTATCAAAATCAGCAATTACTTATCAAAAAGAAAAATATATATTTTTAATTATTTTCTGATTAAGAATATAAAATAAATAATTTCAAAACTGTTTAGGAAAGAAAAAAGTCAAAACTAAGATTTTAGTTTAAATTTATATAGTCACTGTTTGGTGATGATTAAAATCAGATTTTAAATAAATTTTGATTGAAATTAATAAAACATAGTTGAAAAGTTGTGGGTCCGATGAAATGTGCGGTTAAAATTAATTGTTGACTTGAATTAAAATTTTATTTTAATTTCTCCCAAATAGGAGCATAATTTTAAATATTTTTCATCATAAAAATATGCTCACAAATTAATTTAATTTATATATGCACAATTTTTCACATTTTTCGCGACTTATTATAAATATTTTATAAAGCAATGATTGATTTGTCAGATATTTTATGATATCAGATTATTTCTTAATATATCACCCAGTATTTATTTGTTAATTTGACATTTTAAATAAAATTTTAATATATATTTCGAAGAAATGAAAAAAAAATTCAATAAATATTAATTTATTAAGAAGTTAAGTCAATTTACCATTTAAATTTCCTCTAATAATATCAATTATGTCAACTACTTTCAAAAACAGTATTAATACTTAAAAATGTTATTTTAACATTTATCATATACATAAAACATACAAAGTACGTGCTTATTACTAGTTTTTGAAAAAAAAAATGTGTAATATCTCAAAATTCTAATACTTTTAGAAATGAAATTTAAACTAGGAAGTTTTTATTTTAACCTTAGGCCATGTTTAGCAAAAGTAGTTTTTTTTTAATGCTGAAAATAGGGAAGAATTTAATGAAGGAAGCCAAACAAAGAATTAAAATTCCCAATGGGGCTTATTTTGGCAAAAGGTAATGATTAAGAGATAGAATCTATACTTCTATACTATATTAAGTGCAAAAGTCTTGCGCTACAAATTGTCGCCTTCTACTGTTCATCTTTGACTTTAAAAAAAAAAAAAAAAATTGTCTAACATCCCATTTCAATTTTTTTTTTTTTTTTTTTTTTTGACAATATGCGGCAGTCGTCTGAAAGTCGCATATGTCTAGTTTTTTATTTTTTTCTTATTTAGAAATTAATGTTTGTGAATGATTTATCTTATGTATTATTATTTGGTTAGTATTTTTGAATGAAAATTGAAAAAGAAAAAAGTTGAAATACGAGAAGCAAATAATGAGACCCATTATTTAAAAAATACGTGATTTGCATGTTAGAAAATAAACAAAATATTTTGTTTATACATGATAAAATAGAGTTATTGAACAGATCTTTATTTTTTTCTTTTCGAAAAAAAAGATATTTTAAAGTAGTTTAACATATTATATCTCTATTTCATGTTGATTTTATAGTTATTCAATATTATTATTTGACGAGGTATTTTATTTATTTGTTGTTCTTATTTGAATTTATTATACACCATATGCGATGTGTAGCTATCAATATTATAATTATGTTTTGATTATTATTATTTGTTATCTTTAGTATTAAAAATCATATTTTATGAATTACTTATCCTATATATTATTATGTGATTGGTATTTTCCAATGCAAGTTGGAACAAAAAAAGAAGTAAAAATATGAGAAGCAAATGGCGATAATTTATTAATTCACTATATAAATTATCTTTTATTATTAAAAGAAGCTATTATAATTTGAAAAATTATGAGACCCATTACTTAAAAAATAAATGATTTGCATGTCTAAAAATGAACAAAAAAATTCTATATATACACGATAAAATAGAGTTACTGAACATACCCTTATTTTTTTTCTTTTAGAAAAGAAGAGTGATATTTTAAAGGAGTTTGGCATATTATGTCTAAATTTCATGTTGATTTTATAGTTATTAAAATTATTATTTAACGAGGAATTTTATTTATTTGTTGTTTTTATTTTAATATATTATAAATTATATGTGTAGCTATCAATATTATAATTATGTTTTGATTATTGTCATTTATTATCTTTAATATTACAAATCATTTTTTATGAATTATTTATCCTATATATTATTTTGTGATTGGTGTTTTCCAATGGAAGTCGGAACCAAAAAAAAAAAAAAAAAAGAAGTTAAAATACGAGAAGCAAATGACAGTGATTTATTAATTCACTATATAAATTGTCTTTTAGTATTCAAATAAGCTATTATAATTTGAAAAATAATGATACCCATTATTTCAAAAATACATGATTTGCTTGTCAGAAAATAAACAAAAAAATCTGTTTATACACGATAAAATAGATTTACTGAACAAAACTTTATTTTTTTCTTTTAGGAAAGAAGAGTGATATTTTAAAGTAGTTTAACATATTATGTCTCTATTTCATGCTGATTTTATAGTTCTTAAAATTATTATTTAACCATGTATTTTATTTATTTGTTGTTCTTATTTTAATATATTATAAATCATATGTGTAGCTATCAATATTATAATTATGTTTTGATTATTTTCATTTATTATCTTTAATATTACAAATAATTTTTTATGAATTATTTATCCTATATATTTTTTGTGATTGGTGTTTTCCAATGGAAGTCGGAACCAAAAAAAAAAAAAAAAAGTTAAAATACGAGAAGCAAATGACAATGATTTATTAATTCACTATATAAATTGTCTTTTATTATTCAAATAAGCTATTATAATTTGAAAAATAATGATACCCATTATTTCAAAAATACATGATTTGCTTGTCAGAAAATGAACAAAAAATTCTGTTTATACACGATAAAATAGATTTACTGAACAAAACTTTATTTTTTTCTTTTAGGAAAGAAGAGTGATATTTTAAAGTAGTTTAACATATTATGTCTCTATTTCATGCTGATTTTATAGTTATTAAAATTATTATTTAACCATGTATTTTATTTATTTGTTGTTCTTATTTTAATATATTATAAATCATATGTGTAGCTATCAATATTATAATTATGTTTTGAATATTTTCATTTATTATCTTTAATATTACAAATCATTTTTTATGAATTATTTATCCTATATATTTTTTGTGATTGGTGTTTTCCAATGGAAGTCGGAACCAAAAAAAAAAAAAAAGTTAAAATACTAGAAGCAAATGACAATGATTTATTAATTCACTATATAAATTGTCTTTTATTATTCAAATAAGCTATTATAATTTGAAAAATAATGATACCCATTATTTCAAAAATACATGATTTGCTTGTCAGAAAATGAACAAAAAATTCCGTTTATACACGATAAAATAGATTTACTGAACATAACATTATTTTTTTCTTTTAGAAAAGAAGAGTGATATTTTAAAGTAGTTTAACTTATTATGTCTCTATTTCATGCTGATTTTATAGTTATTAAAATTATTATTTAACCAGGTATTTTATTTATTTGTTGTTCTTATTTTAATATATTATAAATCATATGTGTAGCTATCAATATTATAATTATGTTTTGATTATTGTCATTTGTTATCTTTAATATTACAAATCATATTTTAAGAATTATTTATCCTATATATTATTATGTGATTGGTGTTTTCTAATGGAAGTTGGAAAAAAAAAAGAAAAAAAGAAGAAGTTAAAATACGAGAAGCAAATGATAATGATTTATTAATTCACTATATAAATTGTCTTTTATTATTCAAATAAGCTATTAAAATCTGAAAAATAATAATACTTATTATTTCAAAAATACATGATTTGCATGTTAGAAAATGAACAAAATTTTTGTTTATACGTGATAAAATAGAGTTACTAAACAGAACTTTTTTTTTTCTTTTAGGAAAGAAGAGCAATACTTTAAAGTAGTTTAGCATATTATGTCTCTATTTCATGTTGATTTTTTAGTTATTGAAATTGAAATTATTATTTAATTGTGTATTTTATTTATTTGTTGTTTTTATTTTAATATATTATAAATCATATGTGTAGCTATCAATATTATAATTATGTATTTATTATTGTCATTTGTTTTCTTTAATATTACAAATCATATTTTATGAATTATTTATCGTATATATTATTATGTGATTGGTGTTTTCCATTGGAAGTTTGAACAAAGAAGTTAAAATACAAGAAGCAAATAGATTTAATTTATTAATTCACTATATAAATTGACTTTTATTATTCAAATAAACTATTGTAATTTGAAAAATAATGAGACCCATTATTTCAGAAATACATGATTTACATGTCAGAAAATGAATAAAGAAATCTATTTATACACGATAAAATAGAGTTACTGTACAGATCTTTATTTTTTCTTTTAGAAAAGAAAAGTGATATTTTAAAGTAGTTTAACATATTATGTCCCTATTTTATGTTGATTTTATAGTTATTAAAACTATTATTTAACAAGGTATTTTATTTATTTGTTGTTCTTATTTTAATATATTATAAATCATATGTGTAGCTATCAATATTATAATTATGTTTTGATTATTTTCATTTGTTATCTTTAATATTACAAATCATATTTTATGAATTATTTATCCTATATATTATTATGTGATTGGTGTTTTCCAATGGAAGTTGGAAAAAAAAGAAGAAGTTAAAATACGAGAAGTAAATGACAGTAATTTATTAATTCACTATATAAATTATCTTTTATTGTTCAAATAAGCTATTATAATTTGAAAAATAATGATACCCATTATTTCAAAAATACGTGATTTGCATGTCAGAAAATGAACAAACCTAATTATTTAAAATGGTGTATCATATTATTATTAGCCCCTATTTCTGGCCCGTCATTTCTAATAATGTGATTTGTAAATTTTTTTGAGAATGTATGCTAAAATTTCGACTACACATTCTACAAAAATTTTACAAACCACATTATTTGAAATGACGAGTCTCAAACAGATGGCTAATAGCATGACACATCTATACTTATATTTTAAAATAATAAAGTGTTGACCACACATTGACCAAAATACTCGTCATTTAATGTTCCCTTTTCCCAATTTTTTAAATTTTAAATGGGATGTCAGTCATTTGACTGAAATCTCTTTATTATTATTATTATTATTTTAAAAATATGTGGCTGTCTTTTGACGGCCGCATGCGTTATTTTATATTCTTCAGAATTTAAGGTTAAAAGAAGATTTTTTTTTTTTTTTAAAGTAGATTATTTTATTTGTAAAATGTGGTAGCAAATAAGTTTTGGAAAAAGGTAATGTTTTGAATAAGTATAGAGAAAATGTGAGATTAAAAAGTAGAGAGAAAATGTGCGTGGTTAAAAAGTAGTTTGAGAAATTATATTGTTTATAAATTGATTTATAAATTGTAATGATTGTATAAAAATAGAAGCTTATATTTATCTAATTTATGTAATGTCAATTTTGTCTTGATATTCATTATTCAAAATATAATTTTAAAAAAAAATCATTTTCTGCTCATTTTACACCAATAAAATAATCTACACATAAACTAAAAAAATTATTTTCTTTTTTGGAGAAATTATATATTTTTTATGCTATGGAAAGCAAATAATCGTTCGGTTAAACTTTTTATATAAATTTATTATTTTTATATTTGTAAATTAGTGTTCTCTTGGAATTTATAATTTTCCATTATGTTATCAATATTTTTTTGAATACAAATAATATTCCGATTTAAGTATATTATTTAGATTTAAGTATAAAATACATATAATTAAGCACACGTTTATAATTATTTTGATTGATATTTTTGAAAGAAATTTGGATAAAATGTTAAATACGAGAGGCAAATGCAAAAAATGGGAATACTATGGTTAATAATCAATTATATATTTTTTTAATCATTCTTAGTTTTAATAGTTGCGTAAATGTTATATGGCATATGATTTTCAGTTTAATTTTTTTACTCCAATATTGCATGTTGTCATATCATGATAATTGCTAGATTTACGTAATTATTATTTTTGACTATTTAATTTTATAAGTAAAAAAGTATGATTTTATTGGTTAAATACAAATATTCATGGGTTTAAGTTAAACACGTATTTATAATTATTGTGATTAATATTTTTGGAATGAAAAGTGGAAAAACTTAAATAAGATAGGAGAATGCAGAAATCGTGAGAAATATATTAATGTCTTCTACAAAATTAAAAGTGTACAATAATATTACATTAAACACGATATACCATTAAATAAACTACTAAATTTGTATTTTATTTGAACTTAATAATAGCTCATAAAAATTATTGAAATTAACAGTCATGTTTTACTTAAATATATAAATTGTCTTACTAAAGAAGTTATTATAATTTGAATTAGTTATATTATTTATTAAATTTTAATAGTTATATAATATTATTTTTCATGCATTTTGAATTTGTGTTAATTATGTATAAGCATTAAAGTTTACAAATACTTATCGAAATTGATATTTTTGAATAATTTCCGTGCATCGCTTGGAAAAAATACTAGTAATAATTAAAAATCAAACATACTACACGTAAATGCACTGTAGCATGGGTAGTCATCGGTAAGAGAGATATGTAAGTACGGATCCCTGTACTTACAGTATTTTTTATTAAAAATTGACAAATGTGAAAGTAAGCCTGGGCAAAAAAATCGGAACCGACGGTTTGGTTTGGTTCGGTTCGGTTCGGTTCTAGTTCAGTCCCGATTCGATTCGGTTCTATCAAATTTTTAAACGGTTCTGGTTCTAAAAATCAAAACCCATTAATTCCAGTTCTTGGTTCAGAACCAGAACCGAGAACTAGAGCAAGACACAATTTCTTTTTTTAAATATAAATTTAAAAAAATAAAAAAATATCATTTCCTAATCTTAATACATGTCATTCGGTCCATTAGTCAATATCAATTACTTAACAACTATTACATCATTAAACATTACAATAACTACAAGCAAAACAAGTAATAAACAAAAAATCATAGATCAAAAATCATTTTTCTTTTACTGGTTTTGTCATTCAGCTTCAAACCTTCAAATGTCAAGCATTCAGTTGTCAGTTCTTTAAGAATCAACAAATAATAAATCTTCATTAATTGTTATCTTTTTTTTCAAAGATTTACTGGACTTTTGTGACTATTCTCTAAAAATGTGAATAATTACGAGTAGAAATTGAATAATTTTTAGAAGAAGCACATACACGCAAATGAGGAGATATGTTACTGTCTAGAAGGGAGTGAATATTTTGATGTCAAGGATTTTGAGTGTTGTGTTCTCATTTTGATCAAGGTCGATGACTTTACCGTCTTACGACTCTTACTAGCCGGAATCTACCATGGCTTCATCACTGAAGTTTGAGATTCTTAGTTTAGGAAATAGGAACCAGAACTAGAACCAGAACTAAAAGATCCGAACGGTTCGTTTCGATTCAGTTCTTTTATTGCAAAAAGAACCAACAGTTCTTTTTTCAAAAGAACCATCGGTTCTTGGTTCGGTTCCCTAGGATCCAGAACCATATGGAATCACGCTCACGGCTACCTCTAAGTGCTAAAGGGACCTCATACTTAGAAAAATGGAGAAATCATCCTAAGGTAAGTCCTTGGGTTAGCCCAACGTTTTATTTGTACGTTTTGAACCATTTTCATGTATTCTAGTGAAAATATTGCCTAATCGTTAAGGTGAGTGGTTTTTACCATCTTTTATTTATTGAAATATTTTTTAAACGATTGATTCTTTATTTTGAAAATATTATAGGCTTAAGATTCTACCAATTGATACTGATATTATCATTGACATTGACATTGTATTGTATTGTATTATATTGATCATTGATTGTACACTAGATTGATGTAATTCAATAATGGACTCATTGATTGTTATTTGGAAAATTGGTGCTCACTGATAGAATTGTACGCCTATAATTGGCCCATTGATCCATTGGTATTTCTCAACTCATTGCGGTACAAATTATTAACTGAATAGTATTATTCACATTGTTATAGATAAGTGTGATTTACACACTTATTTTGGTCTTAAATTGACATTTTAATTGACAAATTGAGCAAGTTTCTACGTTAAATTGTGTTTATCTTGTACAATTGGGTACAACCTCAATTGAAAAGAAAATGGACAAGATTTAAGTGATACTGAGCTAAAAGGAAAGTAAATTTGATGTCCAGAGACCTAATTGAAAGAAATCAAAGTTTGGGAGGACTCAATTGAAGCATTTCAAAGAGATGTAGGACTCGAATAAGCTGTGATTAGTATGTACATGGAATTATCTCCTTAGATTGGACCTGGGATATAGGTGGCAATGGGCCGAGTCGAGCCAGCTTGGCCCTCGATTCGTCGTGCTCAGTTTGTCAAATGGACGAGCCGAGCTCCCTCTGCTCGGCCCACGGCTCATCGTCCTCGGCTTATCAAATGGACGAGCCGAGCTGCTTGGCTCGTTTGATGAGGGCTGGGCTCAGCTTGGCCCATGAGCTCGAGGCTCGTGGGACGAGCCGAGCTTTGGCTCTTGGGCTTGCCCGTTTCCTTTTTTAAGTTAAGTTAAAATCTTGTTGAATATTAATTATATAATGATATATTATATATAAATTTATAATTAGTTGTGTAATAAATTAACTAATAAGTCATTCTAGTGAATGAATAAATTATAAGTTCAATTATAATTTGAAAACACAAAAACTAGAATTGAGTAAATAAAGTTTAAAAGTTTAAAAATTAAAATTCTCCTCCTTTTTTTTCGAGCTTGGGACCGGCTATTAACTTGGATAATTGAATTTTCTAATATGCGGAATTAAAATTGTACACGAACAACTTGTTACATGTACAATTTTTTTTAAATCAAAATTTTATTTTATATAAAGAAAGTAAAATTTTAACGCTAAATATCATTTACCTGACTGCATGCAATTTCGGCATACTTATTTTGTATATGCGAGAATGAGCGTCTTGCAAATCTTTGACACACATTAACGCTTTCAAAATATCTTCCTTGAGTCGACTCCTAATTTTTGACAAAACCCTTTTACCTGCACTAAAAGCAGACTCAGAAGCTACCGTGCTAACCGAAAGTGTTAGTAGATCATTTGCTATGGCAGAAACAATTGGATATCTCCGTTTGTTTGTTTGCCAATATCCAAGCAAATCAATTTCTAAAGAATTAGCAGGCTCTGCATTTCTAAGTAAATTTTGTTGAAAATAATTTTTCAATCCTTCAGGTATTATAAGTGGACCTGATTCGTTACAAATAAGAGACATACTGCAGGAAGAAGTTCCTTGTGTTCGACTAATTTCTTCCATTAGATATAATAATTCTACTTCGTCGTCTTTTAGTGTAGTGGCACGTGATGGTGCAAATTATGTATAACTAACATTAGTTCCTAATCGTGCTGCACATGCGTTATACATGCTTACTAACGTTCTTTCTAAATTATTATAAGTGATAGGGGTTGTCAAAATCAACGCGCTACTTATTTTTGAAACAAGAAGTTTCGTACCCTTCAAATTGTAATGCATGTCCATTATGCATGCTAAGAGAAATAACATAAGTAAATCTTCTCAATATTTTCTAAATTTTATTTCCATAACAATTATCATATCAGCAAAAAATGTGTCATGTCTATATCTATAAAAAGTTCTTGCAATAACATAAAGACATTCAAGAACTCTTGAAACAATTAGGTAATACACCCCAGATAATCTGTTGGTTAAATCGCAAAAACTTGTCAAAATTTTTTTGACTTTAAAAGAAATTTCTCAATCATCTTCTACTAATACAGATTCATTTTCATTTCTAAGTGTTCTATTATTATAATACCCGGTTATTATGTGTTCATAACTTTCATATGATTTAAGTAACAAATATGTAGAGTTCTAACTATGCCCTACGTCGGTTATAAATTTCTTAACATCTTTACCGTATTGTAAACATAACTGTTCAAAGTATTGTTTTCTATTCAGTGATATAGTTATGTACATTAATGCATCTCTAATTATATCCATTTGGTCTTTAATATGTTTCATTCCATCTTTAACAATTAAATTTAAAATATAACAAACACGTCTAACATGGAACAAAAAAAATCATCAAATTTCGAATTAAGAATTCTACATTTTTTTTAAACAAAGATGAAAATCCAGGATTTTAATCTTTTATTTGGTATATTTTCTTCCTTTTCCGTACACAATCTCGCTCATCTCATCTCAATTCAATTTCTATCTACTAACTAATATTATAAAAATTTCCAAGAACTTTCCCAAGCTAATATAAGTTGATGTGACAAAATTCAGGAAAGAAGAAAGTCAATCGACTTGCAACCTTATCGACAAATACTAATACTGCACGAAAATGTTGCATTGTTACAGGTACAGCTATATCGCAAAATGAATTGATCAAGTCCTTTTCTAAGAGAGTGACACTTTTTTCCCTTCTATAGAGAACCTGTTGTTGGGATATTGTGTAGTGACGCCAAAAGAAATAGAATATTATGAAATCCGTGCTGACAAATGGATGAAATAACGACACGAAAACAAACAGAAATAGAAATGGACAAAGTTGAGGCAAGTGTTGAACAATTTATCCTTAAGTCGAATTTGCCCTGCAAAGATGCCAACGGGTTATGGCAATTGACTCCCAAGATACAACAACTTCAACTTGTATTTGTAGCACTCCAAAACACAAGTACAACGAACCAGATTTCGACTTATGTACTCCAAAATGAAATGATCAACAAAAATCAAAATAATGCAACAAAAATGCAAGAATTTGATTTATGATGAGAGAAGAGAGTGAGAGTAATATTGTATATCATTGGTGTGTTTTTGGGACACCCCAATGGTCTTTTTTATAGAGCATGAAGGATTGTGGATGAAGTGGTGGGAGCCAAGTCATGCAACCGTTCCAAATCATGCAACTCTTCAAAAATACACCTTTTCCTGGACAACCGTGCTACCGCACACTTCTAAGCCGTGTGACCGCACGGCTTTACGCCAAATAGAGATTTAATCATTTTTTACGTGTGATTGTACGACATTAAAACCGTGTGATCGCATGGGCAAAATTTTGACCATATTTTTGTCCTTTTCCGTAATTTCTCATTCATCTGATATTGGTTTTGAAATGCCAAATATACCCTCAAATTCGATATTGGTTTCGAAATGCCAAATATCCCCGTTTGTGCGCCCCGAAACAGCGAAGTGGCAATGAAGTTTGCCTAAACGGATTGAGTCGGGTTTGAGTATTTGACCGAAGTCGACACGAAGTCACTTTAGTCAGTTTTCAATACTTAAACCAATATCCAACAATCCCCCACATGAATGGAAATTCCTCGATATGCGCAACATAGTGCGAATGAAATGCAGACTCTAAAAAATGGAGTACACACGACAAGTCATAGCATCAAGATAGGTAGCTTATGGCGTTGAACCTTCTTTAGTTGAATACAATCGAATTTACTAGGCTAGTTGGTGAACGTGATGTCTTGAACCATCCAACCGTTCGTGTGAACCCAAACAATTGTACCAACACCATGACTCATCTAACCAATTCGATTCTCATGGTTGAGTCTATTTTGGCCCTGAACAACTCTTGATTTCATAAGTGTTATAAGAGAATTAAGCCTCGAATTCTCATAGAAGCGGCCCCACTTTACACTTATATAGGTGATCTCATACCTTTCTATCTCAAGGTTATGAATCATTAAAAGTATATATGTATACTTATCCTTATACACATTTTACATAGCACTTCAAATTTTAGGAATGAGAATATGCGCTTTATTCTGAATTATTTATGACTTAGTTGTCCCATTGAAACAAGATCTTAGGATCTCCAATCTACAAGGTTGGGTTTTCGTCATAGTAATTCTATTCAATAGGCTTTAGGCCCATTCCCCTCGAAAAATGGTATACTTGATCTCTTGCAAGTCCTTTCGTCAAAGGATCAGCCAAATTTTCTTTTGACTTCACATAATTAATAGAGATTATACCATTCGATATTAACTATTTAATGGTATTATGTCTCCGACGGATATGTCGAGACTTACCATTAAACATATTGTTTTGTGCCCTTGCTATTTTCGATTGATTATCGCAATGTATGTTAATCGCAGAAACCGGCTTTTCCCAACATGGAATTTCTTCAAGAAAATTACGAAGCCATTCTGCTTCTTCACCGGCTTTGTCTAACGCAATAAACTCAGATTCCATCGTGGATCGAGCTATACATGTTTGCTTAGACGATTTCCTGGACACGGCTCCACCTCCAATGGTAAATACATAACCGCTCGTGGATTTTGAATCCTTAGTGTCGGATATCCAATTTGCATCAGTATATCCTTCTAACACCGCGGGATATTTTGAGTAGTGTAATCCATATTCAACCGTGTGCCTTAAATAACTAAGAACTCGGTTTAATGCCTTCCAATGTTCAATACTTGGATTACTAGTGAATCTGCTCAACTTGTTGACAATGTATGCTATATCCGGTCTTATGCAGTTGATAATATACATTAAACTGCATATGACACGAGAATATTCCAATTGAGATACGGGCTCGCCAGTATTCTTGGCAAGTGTATACCTAAGTCAACGGGTGACTTAACCGTTTTATCGTCATACGCCTTAAATTTCTTAAATATAGTCTCAACATAGTGTGACTGAGACAATGACAAACCATTAGATGTCTTAGAGATTTTAATCTCTAATATTACATCCGCCACTCTCATATCCTTCATGTCAAAATGTTTTATTAACATTTTCTTAGTCGAGGAAATGACTTTAGAATTATTTCCTATAATTAGTATATCATCAACATATAGGCATACGATTACATATTCGTTAGGTGTGTTTTTAATGTAGACACACTTGTCACATTCATTGATTTTGAAGCCATTTGACAACATAGTTTTATCAAACTTTTCATGTCATTGCTTCGGTGCTTGTTTCAATCCATACAATGATTTTACAAGTCTATACACCTTCTTTTCATTTTTAGATGCAACAAATCCTTCAGGTTGTTCCATATAGATTTCTTCTTCTAATTCACCATTTAGAAATGCGGTTTTAACATCCATTTGATGTATTTCAAGAATATGCAATGTTGCAATTGCAATCAAGACACGTATAGACGTAATTCTTGTAACGGGTGAAGGGTGAATAAGTATCAAAGAAATCTAGTCCTTCTTTTTGTCTATACCCTTTGGCTACTAATCAAGCCTTGTATTTATCAATTGATCCATCCGACTTCAATTTCTTTTTGAAGATCCATTTACAACCTAAAGCTTTGTTTCTCGGAGGAAGTTCAACTAATTCCCAAGTATGGTTACTCATGATGGATTCAATTTCATTATGTACAGCTTCTTTCCAAAAAGGAGCTTCGGGAGAGGACATTGCTTCATCAAATGTCCATGGATCATTTTCAAGTAAATTGGTTATAAATTCTGGACCGAATGTCTTTGGAATTCGTTGCCTTTTACTACGTCTCGGTTCTTCATTTACTTGAAGATCATCGTCCTTTCCATGTATGTTATCATAAGTTCATTTATTTGAACTAACTTCCTTTTCTTTACATGGAAAACTGTCTTAAGAAAAGACCTCATTTCTTGATTCAACAATTGTACCTACATGTACATAAAGTACTTCAGATTTATGAACCAAGAATCGATATGCACTACTATTGATAGCATATCCAATAAAGACACAATCAATTGTCTTTGGTCCAATCCTAACTTGTTTAGGTTTGTGTATTTGTACTTTTGCTAAGCATCCCCACACTTTAAGATATTTGTAGGAAGGTTTCTGACATTTCCATAATTTGTAAGGCGACTCAACCTTATCGTTACGTGGTATTTTATTTGGGATATGATTTGCAGAAAGTACGGCTTCCCCGCACAAGTTTTGAGGTAAGTCCAAACTAATCAACATTGCATTCATCATTTCCTTTAACGTTCGATTTTTGCATTCAACAATCCCATTAGATTGTGGTGAATATGGTGCCTTTGTTTGATGAATGATTCCAGATTCTGCACAAAATTCTTCAAACAGTGCAACATATTCTCCACCTCTATCACTACGAATCATTTTTATTCGTTTTCCAAGTTGATTTTCAACTTCGTTTTTGTAGTGTATAAACACTTCCAAAGCTTCATCTTTGCTTTTCAACAAGTATACATAATAGTATCTTGTACAATCATCTATGAATGTGATGAAATACTTTTTACCACCCATTGTTTGTACGAATTTCAAATCACACACATCCGTGTGAATTAGTTCCAATGGTGTGGTGTTTCGTTCAACCGAATTAAATGGTGTTTTGGCCGCTTTTGCCTCTACACATGTTTCGCATTTTCCATTATTAAAATGCATATTCGGAAGTAAACTTAAATTCATTAACTTGCGTATTGAATTAAAGTTTGCATGTCCCAATCTTTGATACCATAGATTAGATGACTCAAGAATATAAACTGAAGATGACGTTTTATTGCTTATAGTATTTGGTACAACAGTTAGGATATTCATTTTGAATAGTCCATCTTTTACATAGCCTTTTCCTACATTCATATTATTTTTGGTAAGTACAAACTTAACCGATACAAAGACTAGTTTAAAGCCATTCTTGCTTAACAAAGAACCCGACACAAGGTTCTTGCGAATATCCGGTACGTGAAGGACATTATTGAGGCTAAGTTCTTTTCCCGACATCATCTTCAAAACCACTTTGCCTTGCCCTTCCACTTTGGATGTTGAGCAATTCCCCATAAACAATTTTTCTCCCTCGGTTAGAGTGTATGATGTGAACATTCCTCTATCGGCACAAATGTTATGGGTTGCACCCGTATCAACCCACCATTCCATGGTATTTCCAACAAGGTTGCATTCAGAAACAACCGTCGATAAACTCATATTGGACATGCCATTTGAAATGGCATCAGATTCGACTATGTTGGCTTGGGCTTGCTTCTTAGGTTTGCGACAATCAACCGAGCGATGTCCAGCCTTTCCACAATTATAGCAATTTCCCTTGAACTTCTTTGCATTCTTCTTTGTTGGTTCAACGGAATGTTTTCTTTTCTTCCCTTTGTTGTTGCTAGATTCCACCACATTTACCTTTGCTTGTGGTATGCTATTCCCAACACGTTTGTCTGAACTTCCGTTGTCTTCTTCAATCCTCAATTGGACCACAAGTTCTTCAATTTTCATCTCCTTGCGCTTGTGCTTGAGATAGTTTTTGAAGTCCCTCCACATGGGCGGAAGTTTCTCGATAATTGCAGCCACTTGAAATGATTCGCTCATAGACATATTCTCAGCATGAATGTCATGGAGTATGACTTGCAATTCTTGCACTTGACTGATGACGGTCTTTGAATCTACTATCTTGTATTTCAAGAACTTTCCCACAATGAACTTCTTTGTTCTGACGTCTTCAGTCTTGTATTTCTTTTCCAAGGATTCCCATAGTTCCTTTGCAGATTTCTTGGAGCAATATACATTGTATAAGGCATTGTCCAAGCCATTCAAAATGTAATTCTTGCATAACAAATTCGAATGTTTCCAAGCATTCAAAGAAATCAATGATGCTCTATTGTTTTCCCCTTCTTGTATGGCGGGAGGATCTTCATTCAAGAATTTCACCAAGTTGAGGGTTGTGAGATAAAATAGCATTTTCTGTTGCCACCTTTTGAAATCAACCCAACTAAATTTCTTCGGCTTTTCCTCATGTGGAACGGAGTTCTAATGTAAGATGGTAGGGGCACCCACAACATGAGTAATCACATTAGTAGTAGTCGGATTCACAAGTAGAGGAATCACACTGGTAGGAATACTTCCTTCAGAAGTTCCCATGTTCGAAGTATTATTTGAAGTATTATCGATATTAAAAATCGTATTCATTTCTGCTTACGTAAAATAGAAGATCAACCAAATCAAAATAGAGAGTAGAAGAAGAAATTAAACTTTAACAAGTTTAACCAACAAGGTTGTCACTTCAACAAAATATATACGAAGAAATTCAACTTAAGATTGTTAGGATATTTTGTATATAGTGACGTCAAAAGAAATAGAATATTATGAAATCCGTGCAAACAAATGGACGGAATAACGACACGGAAACAAGAAGAAAAAGAAATGGACAAAGTCGAGGCAAGTGTTGAACACTTTGTCCTTAAGTCGAGTTTGCCCTGCAAAGATGCCAACGGGTTATGGCAATCGACTCCCAAGATACAACGACTTCAACTTGTGTTTGTAGCACTCTAAAATACAAGTACAACGAATCAGAATTTCGGCCTATGTACTCCAAAATGAAATTATGAACAAAAATCAAAATAATGCAACAAAAATGCAAGAATTTGATTTAGGAAGAGAGAAGAGAGTGAGAGTGATATTGCATATCATTGGTGTGTTTTTGAGACACCCCAAGGGTCCTTTTTATAGAGCATGAAGGGTTGTAGACGAAGTGGTGGGAGCAAAGCCATGCAACCTTTCCAAATCATGCAACTCTTCAAAAAGACACATTTTCCTGGACAACTGTGCGACGACACGCTTCTAAGCCGTACGACCGTACGAATTTATTCCTAATAGAGATTTAATCATTTTTGACGTGTGATCGCACGATATTAAAGCCGTGATATCGCATGGGAAAAATCTTGACCATATTTTTGTCCTTTTCCGTAATTTTTCATTCATCCGATATTGGTTTCGAAATGCCAAATATACCCTCAAATCCGATATTGGTTTCGAAATGTCAAATAACCCCGTTTGTACGCCCTGAAGCGGTGAAGCGGCAATCAAGTTTGCCTAAACGGATTGAGTCAGGTTTGAGTATTTGACCGAAGTCGACACGAAGTCACTTTAGTTAGTTTTCAATACTTAACCAATATCCAACACCTGTCACTACCTTCAAGCTTCTGCTTAAGAAAAGTAAGCGCCTCCTTCTTAGACGTAAAGCAGGAAAATGTAGAAGGTGAATGTTCGTCAATAAGAGCTTTAAAGACTCCATAAGCACCTGCTGAAGAACCCTTCTACATAACTTTTTTAACTTTGGCTTCAATTTGTTGTCTTTTTCCATCTCTACATTTTCAACTTGTTTCCTTGATGTAAGGGAATTAGAAGAACCCTCGTCATCACTATCATCAAAAGTTGTCTTTTCCCCTGAAAGAAGCATCCATGGATTTTCTTTGGACGATCTTTGATACCAAGCCCTTGTTTACCAGTGGTTGCTTTGTCTTGTACGAGTTTTACTATGGGTTTATTTACACTAGCATTATTGCAAGTAAATGATCGAATTTTACTTTTGAAACCATATTCTTTAGCATCAATATGTTGGTTACGTTATGAGGAAATTCTATAATTTTAAAAGCGATAATTTTTTTTTATACATAACCCAAAGTGGATTAATGTAGTGTGCAGTTGTAGCAAAATAACATTTTTTATTAATACCTTCCCAAAGATCGGAAGTAATAGAAATAACACCACCATATTTACGTAAATTGACTATTAATTAATTCTTAGTTTTAAGAAAATATTAATATCAGAACACAAAGTGTTTCGACTAATATCAACATACCTGGGTTGAAGATAACATTTGATGTAGGTAACAAAGTGTTCGTTGTCCATTCTCCAAGGGAACCATCGAACAATTCTTCAACAAATCTTCCGCCGGGATCCATTCTTTTTGTATGTTAAAAATTTGAAATAGAAAATGAAACCTGCATAATTGTATAAATGGTTAGAATTGAGAGATATAATGAAAAATTGAGATATTGAAATGTAATGAAATGTAAATTTATTTAATGAAAATTAGAGAGATTGAAGTATGTAAACGTATAATTGTAGAGAGCTTGGACTAAGATTATAGAGAGTAGAAGAGTTGAGAGATTTGGTGTGAAAATGAAGTTGAATTAGGGGGTATTTATAGGAAGAAAATAAATAAATAAATAAATTCTTGGACCGTTGGGGACCCCAACGATCCAATTGATAGTTGTGTGACCGTTGCCATCAAATGTGACCGTTGGGGACCCAGCAGTCACATTTGGTTTTTAAATTTTTTTTTTTTTTTTTTAAAGCCGAGCTCGTCCGACTCGTGGGCAACGAGACATGAGTGTCTCATTGAACCATGCTCGGCTTGTGGTCTTAGGTGAGTTATTGGCTCACCCACTTGCTTGCCGAATTGGTGAGTCGAGCCTTCAAATGAGATGTTTTGGGTTGTGTTGGGGGGGGGGGGTCAATGGCTTTAGGTGTGGGGTTTATTTTATTTTATTTTATTATTATTTTTTTCAAATCCGTTTTATTGGGTAGAAATTGTCTACTTGAAAATTTTGATATAATCTAACTTTAAAATACTTGAAAATTTCTAATTGGAAAAAAATCTCATTTGATATGCATTATTTTATTTAGAACCTGTTTGGTAAAATTATTTTTTCACCTTAAATTTTCAAATTCAATTTAAGCCATCCATTATTAGCCAAGTCCACAGTTTTTGACTTTTCAAATATATTTAAATCATACAAAAAAAAAAAAAAAAATCGCAAAAACGTCTAAAAATCGCATTACCAAATATTCTTAAAACTTTTAAATTAATATTATTAAAAATTAAGTAAGGCTACATTTCAGTGATCATGGAAAAAGCATACATTCTTTAACACATTCATTACAATTTGAAAATTAATTTATAAAAAACACAAATTTTAAATCATTTTTTTTAACTATATACACCTGTTCTTTACTTTTTAACTACATATTTTACCTCAAAAATATAAATAAATAAATTTATAATTGTTAAATTATCACTGAACATAGCCAAAATAAGGGTTAAATACACAATATACTACTGAAGTTTAGGCGAAATTTCAAATCTACCACTAAAGTTACAAAGCGACGCCAAATATCATTGAAGCTTGGAGCTCTTATTCAATTTACCACTCCGTTAAGACTCTAACGTCAACATGCCTATTTGGTTGTTAAAATATGATATTGTCAATATTTTTCTCCATGTTGGCGCTAAGTGGACACACACATGGCATCCTCTTACCCAAAAGAAAAAAAAAATGTATCTTGAAAATAAAATATCTGAAGCCTTATCCTCTTTCATTTGAACATTCGCTCTCTCTCTCTCTCTCTCCAAACATACTCGTTCCCCACAGCCCAAAATCCTAATCTTCCCTCCAATTTTTCCATGGGTTCCCCTCAAATTTCAAAACTTCTTTGATTTGAGGAACCTTAGTTCCCCCCAAACGGTCCACTGTTGAGAATGAAATCGAACCCCAAGCATGAACAAGACGAAGCCGATGCCTAGTTGAAAAATTCCAAATCTTCTCTGAACCACTTGGAGCCTGCAGTACTGTGTTTCTCCAACGAGATGGCTGAAGACGAAGAATATGATGGTAAATAACTTTAAAATGCTATGTTTTTTGTTGGTTTTGTTGTTATTTCTCTTCCTAAAATGGTTTGTTTTATATTTTATAACATTAATAAAATGTTGTCTCCATTGTTGGCCCATTGTTGTCTCCCTTTTGGATGAGTGGTTGCGCTACATCAACCAAAAATGACGTTGTGGTGATTATTTATTCCATTTTAGCGAGCTAAATATGTTTACTTTTACTTTGACCTTGCAGTGGAAGAAAGCAGTGATGCCACTAATCTCAACTTCATTGATTATGATTAAAGTTTGGAGGAAGAGGATAACTTATGTTTGAGTAGAACCTTACTAGTAACATTGAACCTGATGTGAGGAAGGACATTGTTGAGGCTAGTGCTCCCTACGAGTCCGAATGTTCTGATGGTCACCTTCTGACGAGCTTTAAAGTATTCATTCCGACAGTGAAGAGGAGCTGATTATTTATCCATAATTTATTCCCGAGAAGGAGATGATCCACCCTGAGTTTGAATTGGGCAAGAAGTTCCGTTCAAAACATGAATTCATTGCTGCAACAAAACATTTTTGCATCAACAATAAGTTAGAGGTAAGATTTCCAATTAGTGATAAGGGCAGAATTGTAGCTGTTTGCAAAGAAGATAAATGTTCATGGAGGGTGTGGGCCTCAAAACTATCAGACTAACCTACTTGGCAAGTAAAATCGTTTGAGTTGATTCATTCTTGTAGTAGAGTATGGAAAAACAAAAGCAAGTCTTCAAAATGGTTAGCAAATAGATATATAGAGAGTTTTACCATTTCACCGAATTGGGATCTCATATTACTAATGGCCACAGTGTTGAAGGAATATGGTGCAGAAATTAGCAAAATAGTAGCATGGAGAGCTAGGAGAAATGCTAGGGTGTTGATGGGAGGTTCTTTAGTTGAGCAATTTGGTTCTTTTGCTTCCTGGCTAAGAAAAACAAATCCCGGTACTATGATTATCCTATCCCTAGATGAGCTTGTTTTTAAGGGGATATATGTTTGCTACGATGCTTGCAAAAGAGGGTTCTTAGTGGGATGTCGACCCCTTATTTGCATAGATGGATGTTTTTTGAATGGGGATTTTGGGGGTTAATTGTTATTTGCAATAGGGATTGATGGAAATTACTGTATATTTCCTATTGCATACGCCATCATCCAATCGGAAAGAAATGTAAGTTGGACATGGTTCCTGAATTTTCTAGGCGAAGATTTGAACCTTGAAAATACATTCAGTGTGACATTTATGTCAGATCGACAAAAGGGTCTAGACAACATTTTTAGCGACTTATTTCCATATGCCGAACATAGATTTTGTGTTTGACATATGTATACAAATTTCTTTCGGAAGTACTTCAAAGGACTGACACTAAGGGATTACTTGTGGAGAGCGAATAGGTCAACATATTTTTCCGAATTCAAGTATTGGATGGATAAATTGGAGAAAGAGGATGAGGATGCATGGAAGTGGCTACTGGGAAAACCTGCTGGACAGTGGTCCAAATCTCATTTTCTAACAGTTTTGAAGTGTGATTTGCTCGTGAATAATCTATGTGAGAGTTTCAACAATTACATTTTAGAAGCTTGGAGGGAAAGACATTTTAACTCTTCTTCAAATTATTCACAACAAGCTGATGGAGCGAATGTACAAAAGACGTGGGTTTATGGCTAGGATTGGGGACTAGATTTATCCTAAGGCTTTGAAAAGATTGGAGGAAAACAAACAAGAATCATTCTCTTGGAAAGCTTTGTATAATGGAGACATGCAATATCAGGTTTCAGGCCCTTATTCGGATGATGAATTAGTAGTAGATCTAAGAAATAGGACATGTGCGTGTAGAAGGTGGGATCTAACTGGTCTTCCTTGCCCTCATGCAATAGCTAGTCTTCGAGAATGGGGTAAGGACCCATTATAGTTTGTCGATGAATGTTACAAATGTGAAACATATTTCCGCACATATCAGTACTCCATTAACCCAATTAATGGATGTAAAATGCGGCCACCTAGTGGAATCGAACTGGTGAAACCCCCTAATTGGAAAACAAGAAAGAGGGGACGAAAACAAATGGTGCATCAAAAAGGAAAAGAAGAATCTACTCTTGCTTAGGAGAAGAGGAAAAAATTGGAAAAGAAGGGAGACGGGAAAGTTAAGCAAAGATGTAGTCAATGTGGGGAGAAAGGACATAATATAAGATTTCGAAGTCTCGTCCGAACACAAATCGACTCCTAGTGAGGCAAGTAGTTTTTTCCTAATTTGTTCACTGCAATGATTTGTTTTTAATCCATTTCGATTCTTTGTCATACATTTATAATAACATCTTGGCTTTTAAACTGGATAGAGTGGGGGAATTGGAGCATTTACTTGAGTTACATCATATTCACAACCTAGAGTGAACACATCAGCTGGGACTCCTGAAGAAGTGGCGTTCTATTCACAGATAGGCACACTTTCAGCACAATACCTTCCTAATCCAGGCTCACGTTCAAAGAGAAAGTCATCTGGGCCCCAACGTAGATTAAAACCAGCAGCTATTTTGGCTAAAAAACCAACAGGTTCCATGGTTTCCACTAAAAATATCAAGGTCAAATGGAAGACAATGATAGACAAGTGTTCTAAGAGAACATAGTGAGCTGCTGGAGCTATTATGTGGTTTTTTTTATTATTTTATTTGCTAAATAGCAGCAACATTCATAATGTGTTTTGGATGCTAATTTTTGTTGGTTCAGTTAGAAGCCCTTGCATTGTTGGTCAAACAACAAATTATATACTGGGTTGTAGGCATCATATTTTGGAGGAATTTTCTGTACTGAATCATGATAAAATGCCTTTGAAGTCGTATATTTTTGTGGATTTATGGATCTGTTATATGATTTTCCTCAACTCCATAACTAAATTGCTATAACTGATGCACATTCAGTGTATATGTTGAGTGTTGTGAATTATGCAAGCAGGGGTGGACCCATGCAGTGTCAAGTGCAGGCATATGCCTGCACTTGTTCAACCCATTTATTTTTATTTATTTTTTGAAATGGACCAATTTTGCATTTTTTTTATCAGCCCTTTAAACTTTGAAGTCTAATTAATCTACAAGAACAATTGAAATGAACCAAATAATTGGTCCAATTTTAATTTAACGAAATTTGTAATTTACACTCAATTCTTACCCAAAGTTCCAAACATAAAATTTGAAAGCTAAGATTCAAAATGAGGAAATTATACCTAATCTTATTTTTTAGGAGTCAATTTCAAAAATAAGGTAAAATCCATATTTATTCAAATCTCAGGCTGTAATTGGAATTTCAATAGTTAAATAATAATATTATTAAATTAAATTAATTATCCAAAAATTTCAAACCATATTTCAATTATTCTTCTTTCTCTTTTTGCCGATTTACACGCTCTCTTCCCTTTAATATAGCCACACCCTCTCTCCCCCAAAACAGTAAACTAGATTTCAGACGGTTGTGTATTGTCAATGATTCTTTCTGAATTTCAAATTGTTATTTGTAATGAAAATGATATTATCTAGTGAGGGAAATTGTTTTTGCTTACATATTCAAATAGAACCATTTGATACGTGTTTTAATATCAGGTCACATTTGGTGATTATATATTTACCATGTCACATTTGGTTTACTTTCCTTCATATTATTGAACGATGGATGATTGTGACATGTAACTCACTGATATAGGTGATATATATGTATTAATTAATTACCCGATCACATCACATATTTTAATTAATTAGCAGGCAATATATGTATTAATTAACATGTCACATTATATATTTTAATAGGTTACATATGTATTTATTTACAGTATATTACTGAACCACGGCACGTTGTGACGTTTTACTCACTGTTTTAGGTCACAAGCATAGCATACAACCTACGCAGGTCATTGACAAATTTATTTGTGTATAGAAAAGCAAGTCATATGTTACATTATTTCATCAAATGTAGCTATATTTTATTTTCTGGAAAATTCCGAAGTGTCAAACTATTGTCTCATTGCGTTTACTCATTGGCCTTAGGGGTTGTGGCTTCATTTTGCTTGAGAACTTGCTATTTTTTGCCAAAACTTATCGGGTATAATTGATCCGATGCTATTTCTAAGATCAAGGATAGTTCTTTATGATGTTAAATATCTTCAATTTGTGTGGTTTGAACTCCAAGAAGGGTGGAATTTACTGATATTGTAGTATTTGAATTAAGGGCTCCTTTTCATCGGTTACTTTTCAAGCAAGGTGGAAATTGTGCAGACTGGGCATACCCATTTGCTGTTGCTAGAGCCTGGCGTTAATATTACATTTATGCCGATTCATATGTTGGATTTATACTCAGGTACATCAATTATCCACTTAAGTGCATATAATGTAGATTCTATGTTTTTGCTATTCTAAATACATTGGCTAATCCAAAATATTTTTCTACTAATGTAAATTGGTTTAAAGTTTTCAGTTTCACAAGATTTTTATGCTGTGCATATATTTTTTAAATTAGCTGGTATTAATTGATAAATAAAAACAAGGAGTTCTATTAATAAAATTAATATCAATTTGTTTAGAGTTTCTTTAGCACTCAGGACACATACTATACAAATGGCATTGTGCACTAATATTTCCGCAATCAGGGAACAAGTGCCATTACCCCAATTCAAAAAAATTAGCTTCTCAAAATCAATTAAAGATTTACGCATGGTCACGAACACTTTTAAATCTTAGCCATAGAGCGGGGCAAGATTTTACCTAAGTTACATATATTGCCAGGTCACAAACTAGTGTGTGAATAAGAAATTGAGGTCACATGCTTACCTGGATTTTTGAAGAAGCAGCATTATCAAAGAATGGTTTAACTCATGTGAACGTAGTGATTTAACTCATGGTTTAACTCATGTAACCTTAATAAATATGATTCATTATATACAGAGAACAATGAACTTATAGATTCCGGTGAATTATTCCTCTTCGGCTCGCCCCAAAAATCAAAAGGTTGATGTTTTCTTATGCTCTTTAGATAGAATCAAATCGAATATTTTTTGTGACCTCTTCTGTCTTGTAAATATAATGGCTGTAAATCGAATTTTGTCTTGTGACCTCGCTATAGACCCAGCATCGGCATCGTCTCTGTGAGCTCCGATCAGTATGTGCAATGACACAATTCCAGGTCAACACATAATGAAAGATTTGTAAGAAGAGTCCTGATCTCATTTGAAAAGGTTCCCGTAACTGAACGCGTGATTTCAAGTGAAGATTCATTGTGATTTCTATTACCATACACACACACACACACACACACCCCTGAGTTGTGAATGAATAAAACTTGTTTTTCAAAAATGAAATGTGATTCTCTAACAACCTGACTTACATATTTTTCTCATTCAAAATTATGATTACACCGCTCCTGCTATCCCACGTCTGAGACTTTGACCCTATTCGTTCAAAACAAGATTTAGGGACAGATCCCCGAAAAGTTCACTTCCGCCTACACTAGACAAAACCCCTGGGTCCACCCCTGTATGCAAGTGAAGTGCCACTTTATTAAGGACTTTCGATTGCTACAGCTTATATGTAATATACTTGTTTCATTTATCGTCTTTCTGCTTTTGTATTACTTTCAATTTTTATGCTTGTGCTCCCCAAAATAAGTGTAAGCTTGCTACTTCAATCATGGTGTCATCCAAGAACTTGTAAAGTGCATTATGTATCAAGCAACAAATGACAATGCAAACACACGAGTAATAGTGCTTAATAGCCAAATGTATTTTTGAAGTCATAGGAGTATTTTTTATTTGAGAGTGAGGCTTCAAATATTTTATTTTTACAGGCATTTTTTTTTTGGAAGGAGGATGCCACGTGTGTATCCACTTGGTACCAACTTGGTCAAAATTATTGACAAAATCATATTTTAACGGCAACATAGGCATGTCGACGTTAGAATCTTAACGATTTTCCAAGGCTCTATTTGTTAAAAATTGTGTGTTTAAAAACATGTTCTTTATATTTTCAAGTTAAAATATGTGGTTGAAAAATGAAGAGAGAATGTGTATGGTTACAAATTAATTTGTGGAATTGTATTGTAAAAAAAATGTTTGCCAAATAGAGGTTAAATCACTTTTTAACCGCACATATTTTTTCTCTCCACTTTTTAATAACATATTTTACCTTAAAAATATGAATAAATCAATTTATAATTGTTACATTATTGTCGAACAGAGCCTTAATATGATAGCTCTTATTAGAGTTCGATCACCCGATTCTGAATACGAGTAAAACTCATTTACCGTGGATGAGATTTACCATGTTTATACTGTTTGTTCAATTTCTCTAACGCCTAAAGCCATTAATTGACTCAATATAGAAAGATTATTTTTCTTTCCAAGTCTTTCTGCACAAATTTTCATTATAGCTTTGTTGTTTACTTGATTGAATATTGAATGAAATTAAAGATATTTCTCAAAATTTTGTACATTTTTCAGTATTAATTGTGAAACTCAACGAATCTTTAATTACAAAATCCCACGTTTTCACAGAATCTAACAGATTTTTAGTGTGCTTTCCAATTCTTCTTGATTTCACTGCATCACATGGCAATGTGTAAAGCCATTCATTGAAACATGTTAAGTAATCCAGCCTTGATTTGGCTTATTCACTTGGCCAACAGGTTCTATTTGGATTAACAAACATGTTATGTGTTATATTTTATGACATTAAACAATATCCATTTCAAAACCTAATTTTCATATTTCTAAACACCATCTTGAATCAAAGAGTATATAAAGAAGAGGAATAGCGAAAACGTATCTGAATCCATTTTTTTTATTGATTGAACGGATTATGATATTCCAAATGATATGTAGTTTCCATCCAAAATCTTCTTTGTTGATGGTGAATGCACAAAGATGGGAAAAACTTACGTAAGTGGAGATCATGACCAATATAAATAACTACTGATAAATATATTTTATGCATTTATTTAGGTGCTAAAATTAGGATAAAGTGCCGTCGTTTGAGAATAAAAGCTATTTATTTCGTTATTGTTTGTTATTATTACAGTTTTTATCACAAAGTCAAGTGAATGAAGCAATTGAGGCAAATAAAGGTCAATGGATGATAACTGGAACTAGATTGTACAACTTGGAAGTTTATGAGGTCAATCGTGAACCAAATAGGTGCCGAATTGGAAGAAGTCAAAAGTTTTAATTGAAGAAATCGTGAAATAAATGACTTAATAGTGGAGATTCTGAAGTTCAAGGGCTAAAGTGATCAAATCAAAAGATTAGGACTTACACCAAATTTCAGAGGAAGGACCAATTTAAATGCTTTTGAAAGTTGAAAATGGGGAGGAAAGGTAACACAACGTGATCGTGGGATGTTACCCTACGTGAACGCGAGGTGCTATTCAAATTGGTCAGAATCGTATTTCATCATACGTGATCGCAGTCAATTCTTACACGTGATCGCGCCTTGGTCCGCACAACAGATTTCTTTCCTTGTTTGACAAGGATTCTTGCTTGTTAAAAGCTAATCTCAACCAGTACAGAGAGGTGTAACATACAAAACACAATACACACGAAACTGGTATCTCTTATCTGTGGATATACACATAATATTCTTCATTGATTCAAGAAGGGAGGAGAAGATTAAAAGAACAATTCAAGGCAAGGGTTTTGGAGATTGTGAAGGAGAAATTTTTGATGCAAGCCATCATTTCTTCTTCGTTGATTTGATGATCTCGGTCATGTTTTCTTTCTTTTATCGCGTTTTATATTTCTTTGTGATGTGTACTTAATTTCATAGTTGGGATAAATGATGTAGTGTAATTTTATTTTATTGATTTCAAACTTCAATTTTTGCGCTTTTATTGCTATGCGCTGATTTTATTATTGGGTTTAATGCTTGAATTAATTGATCACTAATTCATAGATCTTGTGGGTTATTTTCATGATCTGAGAGCTGAGTTAAAAATTTTAACCATGGAATAAAATTCAATAATTAAATAAAAGGTAGAGATATACTTTTGTTATTATTGCGATCTATGTTTGAATTCTTGTGTTTTGTATATTTAGTTAAGAAATAATTATGACCTTCCATAGGTAGAATTGATTTAAACTCGAGAGAGAAATTTCAATTTATGTTCATCAATTTGATCGAATGCATTAGATGAAAGGGAGAACTCGTTTGGATTTGGGATATGTTTTTTGGTTTGACTTGAAAATAGTAGAATAATGTATTAAAAGTGTTTGATTTCATGTTTGAGACAAAATAAAATTAAAATTTGTAACGTATCAAGTTATGATACCAAAGAAAAATTGAAAAGTATTATAAGTATCATATTGTGATACTAACAAATTAGAAAAGTATCAGATTGTGATACAGATACTTCAAGTATTTTTTTCAAATTGTAATATTAAAAAAAATGTATAAAAACTATTTAATTTTATGTATGAAATAAAGTATCATAAATATTTGTAAAGTATCAAGCGGTGATATTAGAAAAAATTGAAAAGTATCATAAGTATCATACTATGATACTAAAAAAAATTGAAAAAATATCATAAGTATCATATTGTGATACTAAAAAAATTTAAAGTATTATACTGTGATATTAACATAATCATAAGTATCATACTGTGATATTAACATAATCATAAGTATCATACTGTGATACTAACCTATTCAAGAAGTATCATAAGTATTTTTCAGTTTTTAAGATTTTTTTAAAAGTAATTTTCAAATTTTATAAAATTGAAGTAATTTTTCATATTGTGATACTAACAAATTAGAAAAGTATCATAAGTATCAGATTGTGATACAGGTACTTCAAGTATTTTTTCAAATTGTAATATTAAAAAAAGTGTATAAAAACTATTTAATTTTATGTATGAATTAAAGTATCATAAATATTTGTAAAGTATCAAGCGGTGATATTAGAAAAAATTGAAAAGTATCATAAGTATCATACTATGATACTAAAAAAAATTGAAAAAATATCATAAGTATCATATTGTGATACTAAAAAAATTGAAAAGTATCATACTGTGATATTAACATAATTATAAGTATCATACAGTAATACTAACCTATTCAAGAAGTATCATAAGTATTTTTCAGTTTTTAAGATTTTTTTAAAAATAATTTTCAAATTTTATAAAATTGAAGTAAATTTCAATCCCCCCCCCCCCCCCCCGGTAAAAGTAGGGTATTTATGTGAACAACCCTAAATTTAACTAGTTCAACCAAAGGCCCAAAATGGAGGTCCAAATTGAAACCGACCTAAACTGATTAATGCTGGGTTGTGTTGGTTTGATTTTGTTTATTAAGCCATCATCAATTTGGGTGGGTTCATTTTTTTCCCAAATCGCTTGGGTTGATATCCAAATAGACCCAACCCAACACAACTCACGTCCAATCCTACACACACGATGTGCAAGGTATCGTAATTTAAGTGAACTACTTTACTAAAATGCAATGTTTAGAAAATCGGACTGAACCGGCAGGTTCAACCGGAAAAATCAAGAATCAATAGGAAAACTGGTCCGGTTGACCTCAAAAACCGGCCGAAAAACCTGAAAACTCGGGAACCGGCCGAGTTTTAAAACCCGATTTTCCTTTTTTTTTTTGTTGCTTTTCTCTAGTTGTTTTAAATTACTTTTGTGTATAATTTTATCTTCTAAATGAGTAAATATTAGTTTGTTTGTAAAATAACATGTTTTTTAGAAAATTTTGTGAATTTTTTATGTTTTAATTGAAACCGATTCAACTCAGTCGGACCTTTTGACCCTTGATCCGCTACCTTTTCCGATTCGAACCAATTTTCGATTTTCTGGAAACTGCTAAAATGTGGATATAACATATAGTTTTTCTTGGGTGGAGAATAAAAATTTACTGTGGAAGCATTGTCTATAAATACTCTGTAGCATTTGAGATTACTCTCTTTAACAGTTTTTCTTGGGTGGACAAACAATAAAAAATGGGTAAATAGAACAAATAGTCCTCAATCTTTAAATTTATTGCGAAAATGGTCATCAATGTTTATATTTTGGCATTAATACCCTCAAAGTCACTAAACGTTGCGAAAATGGTCCCTACCGTTAAATTCCGTTAGTTTCCACCGTTAAAAATGTATAAATACGCCAAACGTTTGAAGGTTACAAACTAAATATGTCAAACATGACTTTAATATGTTAGGTACTATTATTGTAAGAAATTCAAAGGTTAGGGACCATTTGTGTTATTTACACGTTTTTAACGATGAAAACTAACAAAATCTAACGATATGGACCATTTTTATAACGTTTGGTGATTCTGATGGTATAAATGTCAAAATCTAAAAGTTAGGAACTATTTTCACAAGAAATCCAAAGGTTGGAAACCATATGTGCTGTTTACCCATAAAAAATTTACTGTGGAAAAATCAAAAGCTGAGAGGAAGCATTGTCCATAAATACTCTGCAGCATTTGGGATTACTCTCTTCAACAGGATCAAGATGATGGTGATTAACTGTGGTGAATACTACTTCCCCAAGATCATTAATGGTTATATTTTATGCTGAGTGATACAGAAGAAAACATAGTTTGGCAATAAATCAAGTTCATTAAGAAGAGATAACATTAGCAAGTATTCTATCAAACATTTTCCAGAAAAAGAAGGCCAATAATATGAATCCCAGTCTCCACAAAAATGAAGTTTTACAACCTGGAAACAGTTGATATATCCCAAGTTTTGACCACACCTTAAAACTAAACACAAAAAAACATACACTGCAGAGACGGAGAGAGAAAGTGAAGAAAAGTCAATATATATATATATTCCATACAATGAAGTAAAAGGTACAAAAATGCACATGGCAATTGGGAAAAATGCCAAAAACCCAAAGCACACTTTCCCATTTCTCTTTTTTTACAATGGGAAATCATTCATTCTTGTATTAGGCACAAAAATTCTAGAACAACATTTCTTGCCAATAACATTAGTTTTCATACCTAAACTCTTCTCTAATGCCACAAAATTTTCTGGTCTTTGAATGTGAAAATGAAGATACGACATTTTTGAATTCAAAATGCTACACAAGCTAACAAAAAGTACAGGTTTTTTCTCTTTCTTTTCACATTACATAGAATTGAAAGCTTACAATGCTTTTCCCATCCCAGTTTATGTAGCATTTCAATGAGGAAGGGGAAAATTCTTCACAAAATTCATATGTTCCACTCAATAATCTGCATAAATGACAGTTAATAATATAAAAAATCAAAATATGAGAACAAGAAAATATAATTAATGTAAAAAAAAAAAAAAAAAAAAAACACTTTTGAAATCGTTTCATACCATCACGTTTCTTGGTTAAATTTCTTGCAAACAGCAAGCAAATGACTAAAAACCCCACTCCTGCTGCCCCTCCTAGTATTATAGCCACTGTCTTCCCTGTATTTTGTCCTGACCCTATAATATATTAAATCAAAACAATTATATTAATATAAGAAGAAATTGTTAAATACAGTGGGTCAAATTTTAAAATTAAACATTTCCTGAAAAAAATACACCGAAAAATTTACAATTCCTATAATTTTCAGATAGTTAAAATCATTGTAACTCTCATAGAGCTAAAATAAGTCTTGCAAAAGATACAACTGGAAGTATTTTCCAATCAAATGCCAAAAAAAAAAAAATCAGATTTTCTACTTTTAATCTAAAAAGCAGAGCAGGGTCTAATTTATTAATCTGAATACCCTTAGGACCAATATCAAATCTAGAGATAAGGCCCGCAGACCAAAGCTAGATAAATATCTTATCAATTTGGCAAACCGTGTAATTTCCTCTATTGTTTATGGATTTTTTTGCCACCACATTAGACAAAAACCTCATTTATGAGTCCCAAGAATAATGCTAATCCAGCTAGATCATAATATTTATTATTGGTGCAGAAATAAATAAATAAAGAGAATTAAAGAATGAAAGACAAAATCATACATGATGAAGAAGGAGAGGTATATGATGAAGATGATGATCTTTTAGGAACCCCATTCTGATAATAGCTATAACTGATAAAGCACTTGTGAAGATAGATTTGGCCAGAAATGGAACTCCCACATTCAACCTGAGCTCTCTGAAGAGCATTTTTCACACATTCCACACAGTCAGAAGAGCCCACATCACCTTCGCATTGCCCCAACACATAAACAGACTCAAAAGTTGTGGTGTAAAATCCATTAGCATTTCCTATGCCATTTGCAAGTGAAGAAAATGCAGTGTCTCTTTTTTCCTCATATCCCGACCCTCCAGCATTCTTTCCACTGCAAGTCTTGTACAGCATTTCCATCCCTGAGATTTGAGAAAATCCTGCAACTTCATAAAGCATGTAACAACCAAAAAGCTGGAGTCTTGCCGCAATAGGCTTCCCACAGAGTTTATCTATGAGTATAGGCAACCTGCTTACGCAATTGTAGCAATCAACATTTGACAGGTCCCCTCTACATTGAAAAAGGCCATTGATGGTGGTTTGGCCACTGCCAGTGGTGGTTTTGAAAAACTTGGCCTTGGAGGATTGTGCAATGAGGGAGCCAAAAAGGGCAGAGAGTGCTTGTGAGTAAACCCCTGTTGGATCTGATAAATCTTGCTTGGCACAGCCCTTGTACACTAAACTTGTGTAGTCAGGTGCAGATTTGGATACCTCAAGAATGGTTAAAATTAGTAGCAAGCCAGGAGCAAAATACAAGGTAATTCTCGGCAAACCCATTGATGGATTCATGAATAAAATCAAATCATCGTTTCGTTTCTTCTCCAATTTCTTCCGATAGAACGCTAAAGTCTAAAGATAACAATTTTTGGGTGTCCTGGGAGATGGGTTTTAGTTAAGAATGAGGAAAGATTATAAAGGGTTGGCTCAGATTTCTTGTTTACTGCCTCTTTTTCACTCAAAAAATGAAGAAAAGGAATTTGGGTTTTTGTTCTTGAAGTACTCGGGACTCTTTACTTTTTGAAAGTTTTATTGCTATTTGTCTATCTTTGGATGTGCACAGAGGGGGGAGCGGGTTGCGTGGGTAGCAGAGTTTCAGGGGTATCTTTTTTCCTTTTTTTTTCCTCTCTCTGATCACAAAGAGCTGGTGTTGTACTTTTTATATTGGAAATGGTGTACCACTGATTTTTCACTTTTTTTTTTCTTTATCTTTAGATAAAAAATAAATAACACGTCTTTTATTATGCAATAATTATAATTTATAAATAAATTTATAAATAATATAATTTTTCAAACTATTTTTTAATCATATATATTTTTCTTTTCAATTTTCAACCACACATCTTACCTAAAAAATATCAAAAAATAAAAAATCCTGACATTTAAAACGTCGTTAATTAAATAATCATCCTTTAGGGTTTGAACTTGGAAAAGAATGAAAACAAGATGGTTTGAATAAAATAATTCAAGAAATGGAGGAAATATTTTCTAGATTGGGGAAGTAGAGATTTGTGGAATTTGAATATTTTATTGGCATATTTTTTATCACCCAATTAAAGGAATTGAATGAGATCTTGTAATACAAGAAGCAAGAAAAGGGTGAGGTTATTAATTAGGACAGGAAGAACTCATGATTATTGACATACATTCTATCACTACATGGATTGTGAGAAGAAAAAGATGGGAGCAATAAAATCAAAGTTCAATTGAGTTGAGTATAGGATAAGGTTCCATTGCATCATATGATATGAATTATTCAATAAAATAATTTTTGAACCTCCAAAAAGGAATTAAGGGTGAAAACAAAATGTAAAGCCCTCGTCTTCTTTGTTGTTTCATGGCGTTTTCTGTTTTTATTTTAAAACACTAAAAACGTGTTCTTTTTACCATTTTCGAAAACGTATTTAGAGAAAAAAAAATTGCGCACTTTCAATATATTTCAATTAAAAATGTTCAAAAGGCGAAAATGCGTTTTAATTTAATGAACTGAGGTAGCCCAAATGGAAATGAAACAAATGAGAGAGAGGTAAGTCACTTTTTGATTACCCCAAATTGCAATTCAAATTTCTTTTCTCTTTTCCCGTGCAATTCTATTTTTTTTCCCTTCCACCAACAATTTATTTTCCCTCCAATTCAAAATTTTTTTGAGGAAATTACATAAAATGTCCCTTTTCACATTGTTAGTTGTAAAAATGTCCCAATATTTTGTAATGTCCATTTTCTTGTTTTTTGGACAGAAATGCCCTTATTAAAAATTTGAAATTCCACAAATAGGACAATCTTTTTTACTGCAAATTTTTCATTGGGCCAATCAATTTAAACCTGACACAATCTCCCTACACACTCTATTCAGTCAAATATCAATCAAACATAATGCTAATTAGAAATCTGAAAACACGCTACCCCCTCTCATAGCCTGTACTCTCCTCACAACCGACCATTAGTGTTCATGTGCCTCTCTCTCTCTCTCTCTCTCTCTCTCTCTCTCTCTCTCTCTCTCTCTCTCTCTCTCTCTCTCTCTCTCTCTCTCTCTCTCTCCGGCGTTGCCTTTCGACACCTTCGGTGCGGTCTCTCACTCTCCGTTGGTAGCCCCACACCCATAGTAGTAAAAACCGAAATTTAGAAGAATGAACCTTCATTCTCCCCGACCATAACTAACGTCGGAAAACCTGCCTGAAGTTTTGGTAGCCTCTTTCCAAGGAACTCGGTGCTCTCGTTTTGCAGTCCATCTCTGGTCTTCGCTGCAATTGTTGCTTGGTATTTCCTCTCTCGGTGTCTGAAATTAATTTACTGTGTATTTTACCGTGGTCTGTTTGTTATGACATTTTCTTAATTTGTTCATGTATTCTTCTTGGGGTCACTGGGAAAAGAACTGAGTTGTGATTAATGTGGGCTTGGTAGAGTTTTGTACTTGATCCCATTTGATCTGGTTTGCGAATCATGTATCATATGGCATATTTTGTTGGAGAAGCTTCTTTGATGATTAAATATGGTGTCATTGAATACTATTATAAAGGAGAGAAAATTTGACAGAATTTTATGTTAAATGCTATTGTGGTTCCCTGTGAAGAGATTTCTTTGGAGGAATTTTCATACTTTTAAACTCAATGTTTGTGAGTTGGTAGAGATGCTACCTATACAATTATTAGTTTAGGCCCTTATAAATTGCAAAATCAATTAAACCTTGAATATGAAGCTTGGAGTGGGATAGCTACTAATGGGGTATATTGACATTGGAACTACAATCATATAATTGTTAGAATTGCAAACCACTGCCCCAAAGATGGTAGGTTCTAAATTTATGGATGTATTTAAATTTTTATTTTTTTTATTTTTTTATTTTTATGCTAGATGAGTGTTCAATTTTACAACGTTCATCTGTGTCACCAAGGACATTGGGATCCTTTAGAACTATTGTTGGGCCTCTTGGGTAAATGATGATTTTGATTTGAAGAGGGCTGCAATAGATGAAAATGAAGTCATGGAATTCAATTGCTTGTTGTTTTCCTTCTCCTTATACAACCCCCTCAGCCAATCACATTTCTTATTTCTTGTTTTTCATTATTTTTTAGTTGTTTCATAGTTCTGTAGTATTTTATTTTTAACATAGAATTCTCGATATTGATATTCTTGTTACCTTGTATATTCGCCGAGTGAATGTTTGGTAAGCACCATTGCTATGAACTTTACCTTAAATTGAATTAGAATTTAGCTAATGAATTAACTATTCTGAAAAATTATTTGGTGTATTGGTATATGGATCATTTGTTCACATGTATTGCTGTAGCTTCTACAATCAACTAATCAAGTACTGTCCTTCATTTTTCCTTTTTTTTTTTTTTTGAAATTTTGCCTTATAACTTGTTAGGAAGGGTTCTTATGGTGGAACAAAAACTCCTTGTTGGAATCAAAGACTTATTGATTATCTCTCACGTTTCGACTTTCAAATTTCGAGCTGAATAATGAATTGGGAATGGGGGTTTGATTATAAAAGTCAAAATTCATTTTTAAAGCCTAGAGTTTGCCTAAAGATTTAAGTTAGCCACCTACTTTACTTTTAAATCCCCCAACTATCTAGAGTTTTAGTATTCCTCAAATTTAAACGTAGCTCTTCCTCAGATTTATACAAATTTCTTGACATGGAAATGACGACAATGGTATTGTGTAAATTCTAGCTTCATTTTCTTGGATCTACCTATCTGGTATATTCATTTAATTTTTTTATTCTTTTTTTTTTATTTGCATTAAATGAAAACTTTAATATTTCCATTTATTTATGCTTATGATACGTTGCCTATTGAAACAATTTTTTTTTCTGAAAATGGAAGAATCATGAGTAGGGCAGTCAATATACAAGGAAGAAAGCACCCACAGTTTATCCCATGTTGCTTATGTATGTATTTGTCGGTTTAAAACTTTAAAATGGTTATTGGACTATTGACATCCTTTTTCAACACGAAAGTTGAACTGTAGAGAATAGTGTGAAATGCAGGAATAGCTAGGTCAAGCATGTGCAACATTAATGTTATGTACTTTATTCCTGTGGAATATCTTATTCATTACTTATGTTATGAAAATTGTCTTTGTAGATGACGATCTCACACAGATACGTCGTTTCGCAAGAAGAGTGGGTGCCGGCACAGGTATCCCAAGTTAGCAACACAAAGTACATAAAAATAGTGTTGGACAAATTAGACGCATAGTAGAAACGAATGTTCGAAGAGAGCTTCGTAGGGCATGTTGCTAAACTGCTGGATATAAAATTATCTGCACAGTTGATCCACGAGATGATCAACTGCCTCATAGTTTGCCGGAAAGAGCATGAGGCATGGTTCAACGTTAACCAATGCTACTGCCGATTTGGGATGCTAGAATATTCACTGATCACGGGGTTGAGGTGCAGTGCAGTTTCCATTGACGAGCAATCTAAAAAAATAATTGAGAAAACCCGGTTGTGGGGCAAGTATTTCAGTTCCATCGATAGGGTAACTACTACCGATTTGGAAAAGGTCTTCCTGAACTGCCCAAATAGGAATGATCGCTATAAGTTAGGACTTGCTTTGATCATTGAAGGTATATTCAATGCTCGGGATCGAAATGTGGGTATACATCCGGACACATTGTCAATAGCGGATGACTTGGACCTTTTCAACTCGTACCCATGGGGAACAGTTTGCTATCGAGCTCTCATCAAGTCAATTAAACGTGGTTGGGGTAAAAAGGCAGATTTGGCGAAGATAAATAGTGTCAACAGAATGTCTTACACTTTGTACGGATTTCCACTGGCTATTCAGGTAATTATTTTCTTCGAAATTCATAGTCTGCCCTTGCATAGCGTTTACTTTTCTACATTACTATACTGCATACTACAGTATTGGTTTTCCTTCTGTAGTTGTGGGTTTACGAGGCGATCCCAGAACTTGGGACTCATTTTGCAACCAAACTTGGGGATGAGCTCCCGAGGATGTTGCGTTGGTCGGCCTCCAGACAGCCCCAGTCCCGCACGTATTCGAAATTCTTGGACAAGACACGAGTGAGTGAATTATATCATTGGTGGGGGATGTTACTTACGCATGTTTGGTTAATGTCATTTTTGGCATGAAATTCACATATTCATATTTATTTTGTCATTTTCTTCCTACTTGATTGTTATGATTTTCCAATCTAGTTGCATGTATGGGCAACATTCCGACCGTCGCCCGAAGAAGCATTGTTACCGTACTATACGGATCTAGTGCCATCTGTGGATGTTGAAGATTCCGTACTGGACTCTGTTGTGAGGGATGCAATTCAAATACAAGATGGCCAACCTGAAGACGAGACCATCGTTCCTGCAACCGCAATGTCAAAGGGTAAGGACGTTGATAAGAGTTCTGTTAGTAGACGTCGTCGCCGTGAACGTGCATACAGTGACGATAGTTCGGAATCAGAATCAGATGCAACTCGTAAGAAGGTTCAAGTGTCGGGGTCTGGCCAAGGTGTTGCGCATCATGAATTTTTTGAAGAGGTGAAGGGTATACTAAAGGAACACAACGACAGAATGGAAAGGAGGTTTTCTGATTTCACTGAGGAGATTAGAGCTCGATTTGATAGGGTTGAATCAAGAATAGAAAATCATGCATGTGGAATTCGTGAAAATATGTTGGAGGAAACAAGGGAGATCCTTTCCAAAATCGATGACCTTGCTATGAAAACGAGGACATAAAATGATCTTTTGGTGGTATTGGGGGCCATTACGATTTGGGTGGTAATAATTACGATGGAGGTGATGCACATGATGACAACCATTTACGAGAAGGAGAGACACGAATGATGGGTGCAGGCGAGGGGGAAAATGAACTTAGCGTAGGGAACACGGACGTTGTAGATGATAAGGGGAAAGAGGTATTTTAAATGTGCTAATTTAATTTCTCATTTACTTGACACCCATGTTATGTTAAATGCTCTTACCCCTTCATTTCATGACTAAACTTGCAGGGTCAACAAGATGAAAATGCAGATGAAGTTGAGGGAGCTACTACTGCCAACAAGATGCAGATGAAGTTGAGTCGAGCTATCAACAATATGATGGTGATCTACGTGCAAAACGGAGCAAGTTCCATGTTGGGGACGAGCCGAGAAGAGGGACGGATCGAGCTGAATCGAGTACACGAGATTGTTTATGCAGAAAAGGCCTTACGGCCGTAATGGAAATCCTTCACGGCCGTAAATCATGTAATCACGGCCGTAAAGGCTATTGTCACGGCGGTAATCAACTATCAAGGGAAAATGCCAAATTTCAGGCAGAACAGGTCCTACAGCCGTAATGTCCAGTCTTACGGCCGTAACATTCAAACCGGAGGAATTTCACGGCCGTAAACAATGTGTCACGGCCATAACTAATATCACAATTTTAATCAGAAAGGCCTTTACGGCCGTAAGAGGTTTCGTCACGGCCGTAAACAAGCTGCGCCAGATTTTCCGGAATTTTCAATTATTTTATTTCCTTTTTAGTTTTTGGTTATTTTCCTATTTTAGAATTTTAGCCTAATTAGAATTCTATTTTGAGTAAATTAGATGCTAGGTTATTTTGCTTATTTATATTCTTTCCATTCATTGTAAAAAAAAACAGTTTAGTTTTGATTATTGAATTTGAGTTGAGAGAGTTTTCTCCAATTAAAAGGTTGAGGAGTCCCTTTTTTGTTCTTCAAGAACAAATCCGACTTATCAAATATTGTGAAAATATTTGTGGCGTTGACTTATCAAATATTCGCGAGAATATTTGTGGCGTGTCCGATTAGAATCTTATCAAGGAAATTGACAAGTCCTTGTGGTGTTTCGAAAACCTTGGATCTCGATTCCGCATCGTCAATTTCTTGCGTCGTGAATCTTGGGTTAAGGTCCTATCGTCAATTTTATCTTTCCAGTATTTTAATTTCGTGTTTAAATCTGATTTAGATCTTTCCTAGGTTTTAATTTCGTTATTCCGCGTTTGTCGACGAGATTCCCCTCCCGGGATCTCATCATCTGGTATCAGAGCTTGGATCTATTTCAGATTCTTGCGTTTCTTGTTTTTTCTTGATTTTCTTGTTTTTCGTGTTCTTCGTGCCAGTTATAATTTTCTTCAGTTTGATCCATAAGAGTCAGTCCCAAAAATTCAAAAGTGTTTTTCTTTTTCATTTCTCGTCCAAATCCAATTCCGTTTTTTCTGCCATACTCGTAATCCAATTCTCTGGCAGAAGAGTTAAAAAAAATCGAAAATTTCATTTTTTTCATATTCCAAATTTCCATGTCTCGCGGGGAGAGATCTTCATCAATGGGTGACAACAAACATCCCGAAAGAGGGAATAAGATATTGGAGCAGGGAGTTGAATTATTAGCAGAGATGCAGGAAAAATTTAAGAAGGTAATGGCTAGGATGGATAAAAGAGATGCGATGATTGCCCAATTGAAAAAGGAGCAATCGCGGGCGGACTCTATGGCTAGGAGGAGTAGTAAGTGTGAAAGTCATGCTAGGTACGGAGATGGGATGGATGAAAGGACATTGAAGCAAAAAGAGACATCAAAACGGGAGAGTAGTGATCATGTTCACAAAAGGAGGGAGGAACCGACAACCAAAGGTAAAAATAATTCTGATTCCAAGCCTCTCAAGGTTAAAAATGTTAAGTGTTTTAAATGTTTGGAACGGGGTCACATTGCACTTGATTGTCCACGTAAGAAGGATAGGTGTGATAGTAAAGGGGCTAAAAGTGTTGTGGTGGATGAGTCAATTATTGATAGGCATGCTCTTAGCATTAAGCGTAAGGCGAATGTTTCGGAAAATATGGATGGGCAAAGGGATAATATTTTTTGCACTAGATGCTTAGTGAATGAAAAATTTTGTAGCTTGGTGAATGACGGGGGAAGTTGTACTAATGTAGTTAGTACAATGTTGGTGGAAAAATTAGGCTTACCTTTAACGAAACATCCAACACCTTATAAATTACAATGGTTGACTGAGTCAGGGGAAGTTAAGGTGAAGAGACATGCTTTAGTAGCATTTTCTTTTGGTGGGTATTCGGATGAGGTAATTTGTGACGTGGTGCCAATGCAAATTAGTCATATACTGTTGGGGAGACCTTGGCAACATGAAATGGCTGTGCTACATGATGGGTATACGAATAGATACAACTTGGTAAAAGGGGGGAAAAAGTTTACTCTAATGCCACTATCTCCAACTGAAGCCCTGAAAGATCAATTGAAGGTCAAAAGTGAGTTTGAGGAGAAAAATAAGAGAGTTGAGGCCACGACCTCAGAAAAAGGAGAGGGAGTGGAAACTAAAGAAAAGAGAGTTGAAGCCACGACCTCAGAAAAATGAGAGGGAGTGAAAAATAAAGAAAAGAGAGTTGAGGTTCAAACCTCAGAAAAAGGAGAGACTGAGTGCAAAAAGCAAAAGAAAAGAGAGTCTGCCACAAAAATGAGTCTATTTGCACTTACTCACGCTAACAAACCCCTCCCCAGTTCTTTAAAATATGTTTTACAGGTACCGAAGTCAAGCCATGAACTTAAGGCGGGAAAGAAATCCGTTGGCAAAAATGACCAGGCTAAAAGTCTAAAGGATCGCACAACGCTTAAACATGATCACCGAGCCCAGAAAAGCAGAAGGTATTTGAAAAGCCGACCAAAATTGGATTCGACGTCGAATCCTTTTCAAGAGAGGGAGTATGATGTGATCCGGACCAGGCATCGAAGGGCGAAGTTGAGCTATCAACAATATGATGGTGATCTACGTGCAAAACGGAGCAAGTTCCATGTTGGGGACGAGCCGAGAAGAGGGACGGATCGAGCCGAATCGAGTACACGAAATTGTTTATGCAGAAAAGGCCTTACGGCCGTAATGGAAATCCTTCACGGCCGTAAATCATGTAATCACGCCCGTAAAGGCTATTGTCACGGCCGTAATCAACTATCAAGGGAAAAGGCCAAATTTCAGGCAGAACAGGTCCTACGGCCGTAATGTCCAGTCTTACGGCCGTAACATTCAAACCGGAGGAATTTCACGGCCGTAAAAATGTGTCACGGCCGTAACTAATATCACAATTTTAATCAGAAAGGCCTTTACGACCGTAAGAGGTTTCGTCACGGCCGTAAACAAGCTGCGCCAGATTTTCCGGAATTTTCAATTATTTTATTTCCTTTTTAGTTTTTGGTTATTTTCCTATTTTAGAATTTTAGTCTAATTAGAATTCTATTTTGAGTAAATTAGATGCTAGGTTATTTTGCTTATTTATATTCTTTCCATTCATTGTAAAAAAAACAGTTTAGTTTTGAATATTAAATTTGAGTTGAGAAAGTTTTCTCCAATTAAAAGGTTGATGAGTCCCTTTTTTGTTCTTCAAGAACAAATCCGACTTATCAAATATTGTGAAAATATTTGTGGCGTTGACTTATCAAATATTCGCGAGAATATTTGTGGCGTGTCCGATTAGAATCTTATCAAGGAAATTGACAAGTCCTTGTGGTGTTTCGAAAACCTTGGATCTCGATTCCGCATCGTCAATTTCTTGCGTCGTGAATCTTGGGTTAAGGTCCTATCGTCAATTTTATCTTTCCAGTATTTTAATTTCGTGTTTAAATCTGATTTAGATCTTTCCTAGGTTTTAATTTCGTTATTTCGCGTTTGTCGACGAGATTCCCCTCTTGGGATCTCATCACCCCTCCAATATTAAGAGTATCTATTATGACAATTTACCATGATTCAAACACATGTTTTCTAGTAGTGGATAGAGTTAGTGTTTTGTTCCCACAGTTCAATGGGGTTCGATGTATTTTTTGATGCATTAAACATTTCGAACAGGTTTTGTACATCTAGACATTTGGAAATGTCAAGTATCTAGAAAAGCAGGGAACAAATGTCGATAATGATAATTTGGAATCTCGAGAACGTAGTAGATAGTCATGAACCTTTTGATGAATCTCGAGTTTTTTTTTTTATTATCTCAATTTGCCTCCTTAAACACTCAAGTAGCAATACCAGATGTAATATAATGTTGTGATTGTTGACCAAACCACAATTGATTATTGTAGCGTTCTTAATCCTATGTTCAAGTGCATTTAAAAGATACTTAAGTTATCCTTAAAAGTTGGAGTTTGAAGAATAGGTAGTTACTGATAAGTGTGCTTTACACACTTATTTAGTTCCTAAATTAGCAATTTAATTGAAAAATTGAGCAAATATCTACTTATAAATTGTATTTATCTTGTACAATTAGGTACAAACTCAATTGGAAAGAAAATAGACATGACCAGAGAGCAATTGAGTGAAAAAAATGAGCAAATTTGATGTCCAATGACCCAATTGAAAGAAACCAAAAGTTTGGGGACTAAATTGCAACATCCCAAAAAGTTGAGGACCAAGGTTTACTACTCAAATTCAAAGAGAAGATCACAATAGAAAGCAAAATGATTGCTTAATTGATGAATTTGAGTGAAAATTGATCAATCGCACACAAAAAGTAAAGTTGGGGACCAAAGTGCACAAGTGCCAAAAGTTGAGGACTTGGGATGCAAAATCAAAGTTGAGGGACTTGGAAACATTTTAAAATCTGTTTTATCACTTTTCCACATATTTTTGTGCTTGGACACATCAATTAAGAGAAAAACAAGTGTTTGAGACTATTTTGCTCAACTTTCAAACCTTAAGGACCAAGGATGCAATTTCTGGTATTGAAGGCAATAAAATCTGATTTTGGACAGTATGCTGGTCTTCTTCCCTGTCTTTTGGCTGCCGAAACTGGTCTCTTCTTTTTCTTTCTTTTATTATTATTATTTTTTTTTTCATTTTTTTTTTTGTTTCCTTTTACTTTGTTTCTCTTTTCAACTACTTGATAAATCTTGGAGAACAAATCAAGAGCAAGGAGAATACATCTAAAGTGATGAAATATTTGGGGAAATCATAGCCAAGCTTCAAAAAAGGTTTTATTTATAACTTTGTTTTTTCTCTATTATTTTGTCAAACTTGCAATGTATTGTTATAAACATTATCATTTATATAATATGTGCTAATTTATTGTTTTGAGATTTATGGTAGTAATTTAACCTAACTTGGATTAGATTTAATATTTGCTATTTGATGATTAAATGCTTATTTCATGTGTGTTTGTTGTTGAGATTATTCCATGTGTTTGATTGATTACCAAATATATGTTTTGTGAAGTGTATGATAATCGAGAGATATTGTGCATTTTAGACCAAATAAAAAAATGCTCTAGGTTCTTGTTAAGGATAGAAATATACCTTAAACTCTAAATGATCCATTGAGCTATTTTCACAAAGAGTTAATGCAATTGATTGAGTTTTAATCGACATAGAGATATAGTAGGTTGAATCAATTGATTATGGTTAATTTCACTCGAGAGAGGTAATTAGCTAAACTTGAAAAATCGGGTCTAACATTGTAAATGAGTAATTTGTTAATTTGCATGTTGAGAAATTAATTAGGAGACGGTTGAATGAAACCATGAATCCCAACCACATTTCCCTCCCAAGATTTTCAAGTATTTTTATATTTCCATCTTTAGTAGACTCTTAGTTATTTTCCAAAATCCATCTTTAATTGTGTATTTTATTTGTTAAGATTAAATTAATTGGAGTATAATATAGTATACATTCCTCGTGGGATCGACAACCCGGACTCAAAAAGTCCACTTTATTACTTGTACGCGACCCGTGTACTTGCGGTACACTATATTTTGAGCGAATAGTTACTACCACATATTTTTTGCATGCATTAGATATAAATGTGCAGATTTTGTAAATCTATACATTTAGAAATGTCAAGCGTCTAGAAAAACAGGGAACAAATGTCGAGATTCATAAAATGTAATGTCGAGAATATGCATTTCGAGTACCATGAACATGTAGTTACTTCATGATTGACATGTATTGCAATAATATCTAAAGGTACAGATTTAGAAAATCATGACATGAAAGTATATGTCAATCTAGGTTTAATGCAATCAGTAAGGAGTTGGTGGTTGTCATTGAATATTATTGTAGTAGCCCTCTATAAATACTGCAAATTTCTTGTTAGAAACACTGGAAACCCAAAGCAATCCAATATTATTCTGTTTTATTTATACAAGTATAAGCAACTACACATCTGGGTTTACTACTAACAATAGCAATGAGTATGAAGGCCAACGAGATTTTGAGCACACGCTCCCTCCACACAACAATGTCGAGAATGAGTGCACAACTCTCCTCCTGGGTCTTCAGCTGAAAATCCAATTATAATCGACTCAAATGATGAGGTGGAAGTTGTTGCTGGGCAACTATGGGCCCCTCGTCACAGGGTGAGTGTAAATCCAATTCCATTTCCAATGTTTGAGGATGAAGACGAACCACTGAACATGCCAAGGGGTTTGACGACAGAAGAAGTTAATGTTCTTTTTGGGGTTCATTATGTAAATGAGTCCGGGGACGAAGATGGACCACCTCTCGTTAACATGGAAGATTTCATCGTTATTAGCTCCGATGAGGACGAAGCTAGTGAGGTTTCTGGAATTTCCACTATTGAAGACTAATCGAACCGATTTTCCTTGTAATGTTTATGTAGGTTAATAAGCATTTTATTTTGTGTCTTCGTAAATCTATTTGTCTTGCAATGAAGTTACTGAACTCAGAGCAAGAAGATTTGTATTGAACTGTATTATTACGTTGACGTGAATGCATGTTGAATATTGGACTACATTATGCCACATTAACTGTCGATCTTGACACTTGATACGTCGAGTTGGACTCATCCATTACAGAATGTAGAGATTGAAACAAAAGCAGCATAACATTCAGCTATGTTACAACATTAAAGACTACACAAGCTATTGTAACTGACCATGTCCTATGAAATAGTGCCAACAAAATACATAGCCGATTAATACAACAAAAAAACCACGGAACATGAAGATCTTGTGCAGTACTTAAAAGCTAAAAAATCGTAGTTATTTATCTTCTCCTATTATTCGATGGTGTAGGATGTTTGCACGTGACCCTATTGTGACCATAATTTCCAAAACGGCCACACTTGCGTGATCTAGTAGAAGTTTCGATTCTTGAGCGTCGACGTTGGGTTGCAGGACGACCGGGCGGTCTTCGTATGTTTGGAGGTGATATGACTATGGAACGGATATCATGTGGAACAATCCATTGACATTGGTTTCCGACTGGGTTTATTACTTCGCTGTAGGATTCTCTCCAATGTGAGGCATTGTAGTAAGGGGGGCATAAAGCGTACAAAGAAATCTGTTTTGAACAGGCCGCACGGCATGCATGAGCACACGACATTTCACGTAGTTGGAATTCTCAACATGAGCATGTGTTCCCGATGAGATCGACAGTAGCCAAGTCCAATCCTACACCTACCTCCATTACCAACTCATCCAAATGATGTACCGACATTGTTGTACCGGCGTCAAACGAAAGTCTCAACTCGACCTCCATCTTAGGTGTCAAATTTGAAGTGCACATTGATGAGGCGATTCTTCCCTCGTAGAACTACTTTTGCATCATTGCTCTTATGCATTCTACTAGTGCAACAATAGGATAGCTTCGTTCTCACCTAAGAACCAAATTCAAGGACTCACCAATATTGTTCGTCATGATGTTGTATCGGTTTCCTCCGAAATTCGCCCTCGACCATGCCGAAATAGATGCACGGGTCAAGTACGAAGTCATAGCGGGGCGGATGATCTTTATCTGATCCATAACTTGCTCAAACTCTGATACTCAGTAGGCCAATGCTGCGCCCTTGAATAAAATGATTGCGTTGCTGTTACTATACCGAGTAATCAAGTTTTTCTCAATATGCCAAATGCATGCACCGTGGTGGGACTGTGGATACAACATGGTAATTGCCCTTTTTATGCTAGTTTTTCTATCCGAAACAAACACAAGGCGCTCTGAATCATATACCACATCTTTCAACTTCGAGAAGAACCAGTACCAGGATGCATTAGTCTCCGCATCAACAATACCCCAGCTCAATGTGTGTGATTGTCCCAGGGTTTTTAGCAGTCAACACATGACAGTAGGACGCTAGGTTCTGAAAACTCTCTTCAGGTGAATCACGAAGGTGATTAATACCTTTTCTTTACCTCTCCATGCTTTGTTGTAGCTAATATGAACTCCGAACTCACATTCCATGTCCCCGATAATTCCTGCGGGAACATAGGGTTGGTTTGCATCGTCCAATCGTCTCATGATGTGCTGCCCGATCAGAGTACTCGTTGCATGTTTGTTTGCATTCCGTCGTACATCTAAAGAACATGTGTGCTCAGGTATGTACTGACGGATCATAAATATGTCTGAACTTTTGATCTTCGATGCTCGTACTAACCATCGACAGGTGCTATCAATGCAACAAACTGTAAGATTTCTGGGATTCGACTTCTTTACTTTGAAATGAAACTTTTCAGTCAAAGCCTTCAATGCTAGCCTCGTGTGTAGTTGTTTCTTACTATAGTATATTTGATTCTTAGCTATTACTCCTTGGGAATCTGTTGTAAATGTGCTTTCAAGTTGCGGTTGTATTTCTGCATCTTCATGATTATCTTCAGCTTGTTCATTTTCTTCATCGTTTGATAGCTCTATATCGGGAATTATTCCCGAATCCTGTAACTGACACACAACCATCTCTTCATGGGTAGACACTGCACCTTCAAGTGGTGGTGAAATCTCATTAGTTACATTCGCATGAAAGCTACTTGGATCAAGTTCATCAATAATCATACACAATGCAGCTTGTGTGTGCACAGAAATGTACCACTGCAGGTCCTCATCATCCAGCACATCAGCTGGCGGTATATTCATGTTCGGAACAAAGAATTTTAATTGCATCCGAAATTTGATTCTGTCAATGCTGAGCTTCTCGAAAAGTACATTCAGGAGTTCCTCATATTTAATGTCACTTCGAACGACAATGTATGTAGTAGGTTGTCGAGCCACTTCCAATTGTCATCAATGTTGAGAAAATTTCCACCGTGCGAGACAACGAACCTCATTATATCTGTCAGACCTAGATGTCAGGAATAATTCTTTGATGATTTAACACGAGATAAGCAGACACAACGAAAATATCTAGAAGAAGGCGTTACAAACAATTAACAATGGTGAGTACATTTGAGAAGCTATCTCGACATTCTGAAAAATGTCCAGAACAACATTGTAAATGTCATTCCCGATATTTTAAATGTCGAGAATGACAACACGTAATTCCCTCAACACTTGCATATTTCTTCTTCTCCAACTACCCTTTTGTTTAGAAACATTCATTTCCACCATTAATCATATATTCATTACACAACAACTTCATATTACTAACATAAATGATACAAAAAGTCACATGATTAGATAATAACACTACAAAATGCTCATAATATAGATGAAAATAATTTCAAAATCTTAAAAAACTAATTCAACTAATTACCTAGTATTTCTCTCAATTTTTTAAGATAATGCAAAACAAGTAAATACAAGTTTTCAATGGAAACAAAAATTGGTGAATAATACCTTGTAATGAAATTCCTTGTATGTCAAATGGATTCCAAAATATGGTAGTAAATATTTTGTCAAGATTTTTTCACCAATATCCTTCCATGAACCTCTCTAAAATGTAAGAAAAATGGTAGGAAAAGTTCAAAATATTTGTCTCAAAAAACTCTTGAAGTTTTTACCCAACATTTCAATAAAACCAATGAGTATTAGCTAGTACGAGTTAACTCATAGGTCTAATCAAGATATATGTATGTGTGTGTATATATATATATGTTTCATTAAGGGTAATATGGTCAAATTACACCAAAATTTGAACATTTTTGCAAAAACTACTAACTTGGGACACAAGTTTTGTGATTAGCATGGAATTAGACATTTTTGCAAATTCCCCCCCCCCCCTTTTTTTTTCCTTCAGCCTGCCAAAAAGCTGAGAGTGAAGATGGGTCAGGAGGTGGAGATGATAGTGGGCACAGCAGTGCCAATGGCGAGGATTGGGGGATTGAAGCAAGAAATAAGGCCAATGGTGATGAATCAAGAAATAAGGGAAGTGACCTTGACCGAGTTGTTGTGGTGAAAATTGCTTTGGTGTTGTGGGTTTTAATACTTTGATACATGGGTGCTGTAAGGCTGGTGAGGTTAGTGGTTGTCTTGAGCTGGTGAAGTTTATGACAAGCTGGTGTATTGTCTGATATTTTAATTTTACATATAAAATACTTTGATTGATGGGTTCTATGAAATGGGAGATTATGAAAGTGCCAAGAGTCTAATGGATGAGCTCTTGGAGCACAATGTTTCCAAGTTGTTCTTGATTTTAGTTTTCTAGAGAACGTGTTTTGAATCATTATGAAGAAGGGAAATCAGTCAACTCATGCCTGATTATTGAGATTGCTGCAGTTACAATCAAATAAAGATTTCTGTTTGAAGGAAGTGTGGGTATTTCCCCCCCTTTTTCTGGTAATTTTTCTTCAAAAAATTGCTGCCTTTTTATCGTCTTCTCCAATGCATTTTCCTTTTTGTTAATGATTTTCTTCTGTATTCCCAATCAGCATTTTTGTTCAGAATTAGTAATGTGTAAAGAATTGAAAATATCAATTAGGCCATCACCAACAAGAACTCTAAAATGCAGTAAACTTTATACTAAAATGCAGTTTCTCTTACTCTATCCTCATAATTCATCTACAATCAAAAACTTCAAATTTCACACCAAATAAACATAATATAATTCATATCCAACCCAAAATTTCAAATTTCACACTAAATAAACATAATATTTTTATTTTCCATTTTTAACATACTTTTTATTATTATTTTATTTGAAATATTTATTTGATCATTAAAATAAAACGAGAAATAAACCAAATATATTTATTTAGATAATTTAATTCTCGAAACTTTCACCCTAGCACTGGTCTTTTATACTGAAATTCTACTCAGCCTTCCTCGTCCATTCAAAGTTCCACATAATTTTTTCAATTGCACATCTCAATGGAGGAGAGCTACAGCTTAATCCCGAACATAACGCAAGTGATACAAAATGGTCCTGTAAGGTGGTCGTGCTTGGGAAAATGTGCCCGAGAACAGCTCAATGAGGAACAAGCAAATACCAGCATGTATGGTTGATGGATACGCAGGTATAAAAAAATTAAGACAGTGTCGTTGACTCGTTTATCGTCACACACAAAATCAGTTCTGATTTTTTTTTTTTTTTTTTTTTTTTTTTATGTTTTCCACCTTTTTACTTCCTTGTTATATTCTATAAAATGAACATGTTACAATCAAACAAGATTCAGGCAACCTTATTTGATGATGTAAACGTAAGGGCACACTGCAAACGACCCTTATTCCGCTCAAAACATATGCAATATCGAAAACACAAGTCCGACCATCAGCCGAACGCACGCAGACCAGCATAGGAGCCACGCAGGCTCTTCACGTATCACAGAGATCGAAGAGGACTACAGTTCATTAGCTGAAGCTCACTACGAGTTTCCGCGGTTCCACATCGGTTGTGATGCAGAACTAGGTAATACAACATCATCTCTTTAAATCTCATATTTAACACAGCTACGTTATGTCAACTTGTAAGACCCCTAATTTTATTTGTCGATTTGTTTCGGTGAAGAGACTCAAGTATAATAAGGAAAGGAAACAACCTATTGAAGAACACTCTCATGTATCCCACGTTTTTTATTCTAAGTAGCATATATATATATATACTTGATGCAATCAAGGACAAGTACCATCGTCTATTTATTTATTGTTGCATCTGCATTTCCTGCTTGTTTTCGATGCCTTTTTCCTGCTCTATAGGCATATCTTTATGAACAAAGACAGGTTCGTCACTCCTGATGAATCCAACATTAGAAAAGCTCATTCATTTCACTAAATGGTATAAACGTCATTTTATTAGTAACAAAATGTGTACACACACTATCCTATATGTATTTTTTGTGGTATTACATAACCAATACATATTTCTTCTGCTACATACTCCCATTAACATTTATAGGGTTCAAACTTATACTGAACTGCTTCTAATTAAAGACCATCACATCAAAGGACTATGTGTTCATAAAATCGACTAATACTTTGTCTGCTCCACAAAACAAAATGATAGAAATCAAGCCTTCAATAAGTTTTCCAATCTCACTGTATTTATATTTAAACAAAATGATAGAAATCCAGCTTTTCGATGCACATCCCATATATGGTACATGCATATAAACTTAATTACTTATTTTTCTTTGATTTTTTTTACCTTCATATTCATGTGTCATTCTCCATTAATTCAAACCATTCAACTTATTTTTTTCCTATAATTTCACATTTCTTTTTTTAACAGACATACTTCCCAACTATCATGAGAAATACTCCACTTTGCGGATACTCTGTTTAAGTAAAAAGTGTCAGTCCGGAGATCCAAGATTCAATATCATTTACATAATAATAGAAACAACGACAAAACACCAGAAATTCAGCCACAACACAACTCATTCGGGTTCTTCAATGTCAGCTACCACTAGAAGATCTCTTGAGTTCAGTCCTGAAAATGATCCACATGCCAAAAAAATGAAATCCAATGCTGCCAGTCAGATTACTACAGGTCCAGTTGCACCTCCATCTCCAACAGTTTGATGTGTCTGTGCACGTTAAAAAACATTTTGGTTCATATTTCCCTTTGTCTGTATAATAAAAAAAATGTCGTCTTTTGTTACTCCTGTTGATGTTTCTTTTTGTTCAAGTATGAGGCAAATACCTTCTTCGTATTTACTCAGTCGTTATTTGACTTGAGCAGCAGGTTGTATATAAATAAATAAAGATGTCGTTATTTCCATAATGTACGTGTTTCTGTTTGTTGCAACACCCTCTTTTCTAATTCCTATATTATTATAAATCATTTCTCTTCATCCAAAATGTTTACATTTTCCTCTTTATGTAACACCCTACATAGCCCTTGTTTGGCCCCCATTTTTTGGGTAAAAATTTGGTTTTGAATAGTATTTTTGGAAGAATGTAGGGTTAAAAATTGTTTGAAAAGTCAAAAATGGTAGGCTTGACTAAGATGGATGGTTGAGATTGAGTATTGAATAAATTTGATTTGTAAAAAATGGGGGCCAAACAGGAGCATAATGTACTCAATCAATGAATGTCTAATATCAACTTATTTAACTTCTTATATTATTTTTATTTATTACATGGCGTCTAACTTATTCACATTCAATTCTAACTATTCATATCTAAAATCAACACTTCTCACTTTTAATTTCTTTTACAATATCCCTTCATTTATTCTTAATATGTAAATTACATAAATAACTATTTATTGCATCTTTTTAATATAGAATTCACTCAAAATAATCACCAACAAAAACACAAATCAGTGCCTGTCCATTTATATAAGTCATGATACGTCTACCATGTCTTCAATATTTTGCCATGGAAGTCGCCCTATACAAGGTAGAATCTCACTTCCAAAGAGGTAGAATTTCATATCATTCTATGAATCGATAACCATTTGGGCACATTATAATTATTTAACATCTAGCTTAATTAAGTTTCCACCGTATCAAATCCAATAATATGCCATGTTCAAGACACAAATATACTCGTATAAAATAATAAACAAACAAAAGAATCGGATGAAATCAACCTTCGTTTAACTAAATTATATATATATATATAAATCTGCAAAATCGACCCATTCTAGCACTCTATGATCATAAATTCCAATCCGATAATTACAAATATCAATAATATTAATAAGAAAATACTAAAACTTTGCTCTCTCAGTAAATGAATTACTCAGGTAATTGATCACTAATCTATCTATCTATCTATCTATATATATATATATACTCTCTCATTCAAGTCTCTGGGTCGTTTTCTCCACTGTCATTAGCCTGAGTTTGTTGCTGCTATGGCTCCTGTTGAGATCGTGTCCAAAAACAACCCAATGAATCACCAGCAAGGGCCCAATAGAGGTCCAATGGGTCTTGGCCCATGACTAGAACTTAGGTTATCTCCTTAGGTCGATTGCCGAGGTGGAACAACGCATAAACCTCTTTATCCGAACTGGTTCATAGCTAGCCGAGGTGCTCTATGGTAACGGCTCGGACAGGTGATGGGACAACAGATGGTGTCAGAGATGCGTGACTTTCCCTAGTTGACTGTGGCTTGACGAGACATTGCCTTTATCAAAGATGTGACCGGCGTCCATCCCCTACCAAACGTAGCAATGATTACTGCAAGAAAGTTGATTTTCCTCTCCAACGACTAAGGTGAATACACGTGTAAAGTCCATCACGTGTCGCCATCCAAGGCCATAACTTCTCCTATAAATAGAACACTCTCACCTACAAATAGAGGGTTAGCAATCCTATACTCTAACAAGATATTTTACTCTCACTCCCTTTTCTCTCTTTGACACACTTATATTTCTTGCACCCAATTTATATTTGCTTGAAATGAGCACTGACTTTAGCATTGGAGTGCAAATGGGAGCCACCTCGACCCCCTTTGCAAACTAATTGTTTGTCACTGTGCGCAGGAGATCCATGTGTTCAAGAGGGAGGAGCTGAGACGTGTTGGTCCAAGGTCCAGCCGAATTTTGTGGTTAACATTTTGGAGCCGTCTGTGGGAAACCACACTTCTAACCACGAAATCACGTGACAAAATGCTACGCAGAACCTTGAAAATGAGCGGATAACCTCTTGGAAAAGAGTGAAAAAGGCTTAAAACTTTGAAATTTAAGTTTGTTAACCTTGAAAAAGGCTTAAAACTTTAAAATATAAGTTCGTTAACCTTGAAAAAGGCTTAAAACTTTGAAATATAAATTTGTTAACCTTGAAAAATGCTTGAAGCTTTGAAATAAAAGTTCACCTATCCTTGAAAGAAAAGATAGAACCAAGAAATTGCTCTGAACATGAATGAAAGTGAAGATGATGTTAACCCTCGTAGGAGCAGAGATGAACAACATAGCAAGGAGGAGGTTCCCCAGAGGCCTCGTGAGAACACAAATGAGGGGGTGGCCCAACCTAATCCTCCATGCCGGCACCGAAATCGCGCCATGCTGCGAGATATGACTCGCTGGCAGCTCAGATGTTGGAAATGCAGAAACATCAGATGGAACAAACTGCTGCGATGAATGCCTATATGACTAGAGAGTATGTTATAAACGAACCCATGATGCCCACGCAGTACTCACAGCCACATAACTTACCATCTGATGCGGCCACTGCCTCATATTATTATCAAGATCCACAGGCATATGACAAGGTGGAATCTGTTCCTTTCAGCAAAGAAGACCCGGTGCACGAAGCACCAAGAGAACAAGGTCAACCCCCTATTAACCATAGGTTGTTTTAATTGTAAAAATGATACTTGGTCAATTAGGAATCTAAATCCGTAATTATTTAGGTTTTTTAATATAAGTGACAAATAACATAGTTAATTATAGATTGATTTTTGACTCATGTTATGAAGATATATAACCTAGCTTAAATAAATCACGCGTGTGAATTTATTGGTTAGAATTGGTCGTCTCTCTAGAAATTAATGTTATTGATAAATTAAATCCTATGATCGTATCTAGGATTGTTTATTGATTAGGGAAATAATTAACAAGCGTCTCTTGATTATCGATAAAGTAAGGAGAGATAGGTTGTTAGATCGTATCAATGACCATAACCAATTTAGAGAATGAGTTAAGGATTTTATTTTTGCATCCATGATCAATTCTGTGAATCAATATAGAGATTATACCTTGGGCTGGATATTTGTTTAATTTGATATTTTCATTAATTTAATTTCGCAATTGTTTATTTACAATTTGATTTCACATTCTAAATCCAAAACCCCCTTGTATTTTTTAATTCATTGTTTTAATCTTTTTGAAGAATTAAATCTAACCAATACCTGGGAATTCGACCTTGTTCACCACTATTACAATTTATTTTTATAAGAGCAAGAAAATATTATTATTTGTTGGATTCGACACCCATCAAATTTTTGGCGTCGTTACCGGGGATTGGTATCAAATAGGTTTAATTTCTTTTTAGTTTTTATTTATTTATTTTATCCCTTTTAAGCTCAATTGATTTATCATTCATTAATTTTGAGACAGACAGAAAAATGGATTACGAGGAAAGAATATTAAGGGAACTGGCTGCACCAAATGAAAATCAACAGTCACTTTGCATTCAATACCAAGCTTTGGAGGTAGACTTTGAGCTAAAATCTGGCCTAATCCATTTGCTACCCAAATTCTGTAGTCTTGGGAATGAAGACCCCCACAAGCATCTGAAGGAACTTCACATGGTATGTTCAAGCATGAAACCACGAGGAGTGACTGAAGAGCAAATCAAGTTACGGGCTTTTCCATTCTCATTAACTGATAGGGCAAAGGATTGGCTATTCTATCTACCACCAGGTTCTATAAATACGTGGACAGGTATGGTCAGGTTGTTCCTTGATAAATATTTCCTTGCTTCACGAGTTACTAGCATCAGAAGGAAAATTTTTGGAATCAAACAGAGTGATACTGAAACACTTCATGAATATTGGGAAATATTTAAGAAACTATGTGCAAGTTGTCCTCAACACGGGATCTCAAAACAATTACTCATTCAATACTTCTATGAGAGATTGTTACCAATGGAGAGGAAGATGATGGATGCAGCTAGCGGAGGAGCTATAGTGAATAAAACCCCAACTGCCGCTAGGGATTTGATCTCCATTATGACTGCTAACACACAGCAGTTTGGATTCAGACAAGACACTCATGTAAAAAGGGTGAACGAGGTAAATGTATCTTCTCTTGAAAATCAAATAGCAAATCTAACATCTCTTGTTCAACAAATGGCTCTAGGAAATATGCAACAAGTTAAAGCTTGTGGAGTTTGTGCTTCTACTACTCATCCAACTGATAAGTGTCCTACTCTTCAAGAAGATTCTTTTAAACGGGCTAATGCAGTTTGGAGATTTCTAGGCCCACGTCAAGCGAATTATGATCCCTATTCAAAAACTTACAACTCAGGATGGAGGGATCATCCCAACTTCAGTTATCAGACAAGGCCGCAATTCCAACAATTTCAGCCTAGACAGCCTACTCCTCAACCACATCAACCTTCTTCAAGCTCAAGTATGTCTCTAGAAGAAATTGTTAAATCACTTGCAATTAATACACAACAATTTCAACAGGAGATGAGGACAGGCATTAAGAATTTGGAGACTCAAGTGAGTCAATTGGCATCAACTGTGAGCAGACTGGAATCTCAAGGTAAATTGCCTTCAAAAACTATTATTAATCCAAAACAAAATGTTAGTGCAATTACCTTGAGAAATGGGAATGAATTGAAAGAACCAAGCAAGATGAAGCAAGGAAACTTAGGGGAAGAAATTGAGAATGAAGTCATTCCACAACCTCAATCTGAAAGACTCAATAGAGAACCACAAAGAGTTTATGTGACAACTCCTCTGTTCCCTACAAGATTGATTAGATCCAAGAAGGAGGAAGACGAGAAGGAAATCATTGAAACTTTTCGCAAAATTGAGGTAAATATTCCCTTACTTGATGCAATTAAACAAGTAACTCGTTATGCTAAGTTTCTCAAGGAGTTGCGCACCAACAAGAGGAAGTTAATAGGCAATGAAAAGGTAAGTGTGGGAGAAAATGTTTCAGCTGTTCTCCAGAAAAAATTACCTCCTAAATGCAAGGACCCAGGTATGTTTACCATCCCTTGTAAAGTAGGTAAAATTAGAGTTGAGAAGGCCATGTTAGATCTAGGAGCTTCAATAAATGTCATGCCCTTGTCTGTTTATTCATCTCTGAATATTGGTCCATTAAAAGAAACGGGTGTGATTTTGCAACTTGCTGATAGATCTAATGTATATCTTGAAGGTGAGTTAGAGGATGTTTTAGTACAATTAAATGAGTTAGTTTTTCCTGCTGATTTTTATGTACTTAATATGGACGAAGATTTTTCTTCTAATTCTACACCAATTCTTCTAGGAAGGTCATTTTTGAAAACATCTAGGACAAAAATTGATGTGTATAATGGTACACTCACGATGGAATTTGATGGTGAAATTATTAAGTTCAATATTTATGATGCCATAAATTGTCCTAATGGTGCTAATTCTGTCAATTTTATTAATGTTGTTGATTGTTTAGAACAAAAAGTTTTCAAAGGTAGTGGAAAAGGTGGCTTGAGAATTGCCAATGATAAGCATCACAAGGCAGATGATCATGGATATAAACCTTTCTATGAAGGTCGCCAAATGGAGAATGTGACAAAATTGAGCGCTGGGAATCCAATTGATCATGGTTGAAGAAAGAAAAAAATGAGTCTAACCAAAGACGTAAAAGAAAGGCGCTTTCGGAAGGCAACCCGAGTTTTTCTTTATTTTAGCAATAAATTTTATTTTTGTTTTCATTTTTCACTATTATTTATTTTATGATCCCTATAATTTTTGAAGTGAAATCGACCTTGTTTTAATTTTTGGGCAGATATGAATCTTCATTAGGACGTGGACACGCTCTATGAAGAAAACAATGGATTGAAAGAATCTTGGAATAAGGCGTGCCCACGCCTTACCCAAAGAGCATCTCGGGTTACAAGTTCTTTGTTCACAACTTGGAATAAGGCGTGCCCACGCCTTACCTAAAGTACATCTTGGATTTCAAACAAGGCTAAAAATAAAAAATAAAATAAAAAATCGAAAATCAAACACAACCCTTATGGCTCTCTCTCCTTTCCAACACCAATCCACTTCCTCTCTCCCTCATCTTCTCCAGCCTCAATCTCCAACTTCCACCATCATCTTCATCAACAAATCGCACCCTCCACCTTCTTCTCTAACCTTCAACCAAGCCCATCACCATCTTCTACCTCCAAGAACTTCCTCCACAGCTTCAACCTCTGTTCCTCTCTTTCCCTCAAAACCAGTAAACCACCCTCTCAACAGCTCACTCCTTCACAACCTCAATCGCACAGACACCAACACACCACTTCATTCCGCCGCAACCACAACCTCACCTTTTCCCTCACTCCCCGGAACCCTAACATTTCCATCTCCGACTTGACCTCTCCCTTCTATCACAAGACCAGCCATCAACCCTTTTCTTTCTCTTAACCCTCAAGCACTCAGCCACCACCTTCATCTTTCCACCACTGCAACCTACAATCTTTCTCTTAGCCTTCTCTCTCACCTGCAACCTCCACCACCACTCTCCTCTCTTACTATCTTCTACTGCTATAACAGCTTCAAACGCTGCTCTTCTCACAGACTCCGCCACGCACTCAAATTCCAACCACTCAGCCCTCACATTCAAATCACAGAACCCGCAACCTTCATAAAACTTTTACTGCAGCCCCTCATCAACCACAGAAAGCATACCCATTTCATATTTTATGTTTTGTGGATTAGGTGGAGAATTAAGATCAAATTGAACTCAATATCACAAATTGAAAAGAGGAAGTTGAAATATCAAAAGGTGCACAATCAAAGAAGGACTTTGCATAAGGCGTGGGCACGCCTTGTTGTTTCAGGAAGACTTGACTTATATGGACGATTTTTGGATGGAGAAAATATTACTATTGGACCCACAATTATTTTCTAAAGGGATATGAATATTTAGAGAGATTATTTATGTAATTAATAGATTTTTATTATTTTAGAGAATAATTAAATTTTAATAAAAGGAAACTAGATCCTTCCTTATCTTTAGGAGTCTTTCCTTACAAGGACTCTCTATCCCTTTTTCTTGTTTAGGGTCTTAGGTTTTCCATCATTCTCTTTTCTCTTAGTTTTATTTTTCCTTCTCAATTTTTATGGATAGCTAAATTATTATTCCAGTGCAAGGATAATTGAAGTTTTGATTCTACAAGAATTGTGAGATCTAATTAGTTTTATTGTTCTTTTATCTCTTTTCTATTTATATATCTCTTGTTTGTATTGAAGTTGTTGTTTTGATTGATTAATTCGAAGTGCACGTTGTTTTAATTGTCAAAATGATACTTGGTCAATTAGGAATCTAAATTCGTAATTGTTTAGGTTTTCTAATATAAGTGACAAATAACATAGTTAATTAGAGATTGATTTTTGACTCATGTTATGAAGATATATAACATAACTTAAATAAATCACGCGTGTGAATTTATTGGTTAGAATTGGTCGTCTCTCTAGAAATTAATGTTATTGGTAAATTAAATCATACGATCGTATCTAGGGTTGTTTATTGATTAGGGAAATAATTAACAAGCGTCTCTTGATTATCGATAAAGTAAGGAGAGATAGATTGTTAGATGGTATCAATGACCATAACCAATTTAGAGAATGAGTTAAAGATTTTATTTTTGCATTCATGATCAATTTTGTGAATCAATACTGAGATTATACCTTGGGCTGGATATTTGTTTAATTTGATATTTTCATTAATTTAATTTCGCAATTGTTTATTTACAATTTGATTTCACATTCTAAATCCAAAACCCCCCTTGTTTTTTTAATTCATTGTTTTAATCTTTTTGAAGAATTAAATCTAACCAATCATTGTAAATTCGACCTTGCTCACCACTATTACAATTTATTTTTATAAGAACAAGAAAATATTATTATTTGTTGGATTTGACACCCATCAAATGCTAAATCTCAAACCACGATAGAAATATATTCTCCCCTCGACCATTTCTATTCATATGTTGTATGCAAAGATCGATAATATAAATACATATAAAACAAAATAATAAACAACTTCCCCATTAGTTCCACTTCGTTACACATTTATAATATATTATCAACACTTAAATTTGATGATCATTCGTGCAATGCACGACTAAACTAGTACACACGCACAGAGATTATCATCTGCAATGTTTGGTTTTCAAGACGAACTTATGGTCTCATCATAGTTGCAATGAAAGTTTCATTAAAGTTTCAATTTGAAGTTTTTCGTCCGAAATTTGTGGTATGATTCGAAGTTACATTGAAGTTTCATCTGAGTAATAACTAATAACTGAAATAGTAGGATTCAACTTCAAATATGATTCATTTGGTTTCCTTTCACCCATCAGTAGCAAGTAACAATATAGGAATAGGCCATTACAAGAAGTCAAGAACCACAACCAAATGTCAAATCTTTTGATCTCCTCATCGACTGCAATCTAGAGCTTCGTAATGTCACCAAGAGCCTCTCTTTCCTTTAACCCCCAGCATCAATTCTGTGAGCATTTTGCTATATCTTCATTTGAACCCAAAAATGTCATAAATCCTCGAAACCTAAGTTATAATCTGGGTAAAACATGAACAAGAAAAGAACTAATCTCACCTCATGGATAATATTGTGCATACATTTAATTCTATGTTCAAGAAATAGCTTTAATTTTTGTAGATTTTTTGACATTTTACAAAAGCACTTGTGGCTTCTTGCCAGTCCAAAGATTGAATAATACAAAAAGAAAACTATTTTTCTGATTATAAATCAATAATTCAATACTAATACAGGAGTGCTAGAATGGCCAATATTGTTACAACATAACTATAATAAACTTTCTATTTTTTTTTAGTAAATAAACTTTATTTATTTTAAGTCAATTACTCATTCAATATTTGAGTAAGCCATCAATCGCATGTACTTGTGTAAAGAAGTACATAAGACATATATAACTTTATTTAGATTGAGAAGTAGTTATCTAGACTAATTTATAGATGTTGGTAGTCAATTAGGTAGAATGGTCATTTACTTTACCAATTGAAGTTTGCGATTTGTCTTAATAGTGTGCAATTAATCAAGGATAGAGCTATAAATATGGAATCAGGGGACTACGGAGCTAAAAATATGCAATGGAGGACTACGAATTACGAAAAATAAACAGAACAATCTATACTACTTATAAAAGTTCTTTAAAGTGAGAAACGGTTTGGACTATTTTATCCTCACATATTTTGGACTATTTTACCGTTGCATCATTTAATAATTTCATATCTATCCTTAGTTTTAATTAATGTACATTTTTTAATATTTTTTTTTATTTTCATATTGTCAATAAAAATATTTTTCAAGGGAAATTTTTTTTGAATTATTTTACCCTCGCATCTTTTGTACTATTTACCCTTGCATCTTTTTAATAATTTCATATTCACCCTTAGTTTTAATTAATGTACATTTTTTAATATTTTATTTTCGTATTGTCAATAAAATTATTTTTCATACATTTACAATCTAAACTCTTCACTTTCTCACTAAAAGTCTTTTAAATAAAATCAATAACCCTGATATAATTTATAGTTTCTAATACATCTTTCAGTTAATATGAAAAAAAAAAAAATATGTGTACTTATTGAATTAAATTTTTTACATGCATATAAAAAAAACTACTTCTAGAAGGTCTTAAAGAGAGAAACTTTTTTTTTATTATTATTATTATTATTATTATTATTATTATTATTATTATTATTATTATTATTTTACACTCAAACATTTTAATAATATCATATTTACTGTTAATTTTAATTTTAATGTTCAAATTTTTTTTTAATTTTTTATATTTGTAATCGTATTGTCGATAAAAAAATATTTTTCATATATTTACAATCTAAATTCTTTACTTTCTCACTAAAAGTCTTTTAGGCTGCGTTCGATAGCGATGGTGGAATTTGGGTGGAAAGAAAATGAATTTGGGTGAATTGAATTCTTAGGAATTGGAAGTTTAATGTGTTTGATTGGTTTAATTTTATAGGTGGAAAAGGTGGAGAATTTTTCAACTTTTGTTATTTAATTGACATTATTTTTCATTGAAAATAAAACAAAATTTAGGTATTTTAATAAAAAACATATGTTTTTTTATTTTTTCATACATTTGTACTTGAAAATAATAATGTTAATTTTTGGGAAAAAATTAAATTAATTAACAACAACAAAAAAAATCAAAAGTGACAAAAATGGTAAAACATTTTTCATGGAAAATAAAACCTCCTCTCCCCTAGGAAAATGAATTCCTCCAAATCAAGAAAAAATACCGAATTTTGAGACAAGTTGAAAAATGAATTCCATTAAAAACATAGGCAACCAAACAGCGCAAAAGTTAGAAAATCACCTGAAAAATGCATTTTTCATGAAAACTTAGCGAATCAAACGCAGCCTTAAATAAAATTAATAACTCTCAGATAATTTAAATTTCATAAATATCCTTCAACTAATATGAAAAAAAAAAAGAAAAAAATGTGTATTCTTTGAATTAGTTTTTTTACTTGTATACAAAAAATAAAATAATAAATAAATAAATAAAATAAAATAAAAAATTATTTCCACCTACTCCATTAAACATTTTATTCTCTATTAGTCATATTCCAATTTTAAGTTTCTTTGTTAAATATTAATTTGGTACTGATTATATTATCACCACACCCATAAAAATAGAGTGCATTCACTTTTTTGTTCAGAAAGCCAATTATTGAAGTATGATGCGTGTAAATTTGTTTTCCAATCAATTTAAATTCTTATTGTATTATTGTGACGACCCCAAAATCCTCCTTTTAAAAGATACCTTTTATTCAAAAAATTGGATAAAATTTAAAATTTTTGGCACCCAGAACACCAGGTGTCGACACTAGTATTGACACAAAAGTGACTGGGGCTTCACAGTTGAGTTAGTGTCGACACCAATACAGAGGGTGTCGACACCAACACTATTTCCGGGGCAAAATAGTTTGGTGTTGGGACCTAGGATTTCGGTATCAACATGTAATGATGAAAAACCAACATTTTACCTTGAAATGACAATTTAAAAAGTATAATTGATAAAACATAAAATTGCCACATATATATAGATTTTTAAAAACCTATTATAGCCGAGTTTTAGAAAGAGGTTACAAAAGACTAAAAACTTCATCTTCCCTGTTTTAACAAAACTAAGCCAAAACAAGATACATAACTTTAAACTTCTTCACCGGGGAAATCATCGGAGTATTCATACTTCATGGTATCACTATCATAAAAGTCCACATAGAAGTGTGAATGCAGGAAACGAGATAGAGCAGGGAAGTTGCGGTACGTTTACCACATATAGATCTCCATTACATACATTTAATAATGTCTATCGGTCGAAAATATCCACTCTCAAGAGATAACTTTAAAGTGATCAAAGTGCAGTATCTACAAGTTAGAAAACATGAATTGATAATTCAATGAGTAATTCGTTACACGTGCAAGTAATTTTCAAAAATATGAATTCAGGGCCCGATTAATGATTATCTTCTCTACCCCCAAAGTGCTTAACATTATCACAATACGGACATCGATAAAATGGCCATAAACATGTTACATAGGATTCCATATCTAATAGGACATCTACATCCTGTCATCTTTCCCCCTATATGACTCCAATAGGGTTACTAGATCACCAGGTCATTCGTCGAAGCTTTGGAGTCACAAGGTCATCACGACTCACATCGATATCCCAACATCATACATTACTGAGGGGGCTAGATTTCGAATATGTAATCTTTACTTGAAAATGCTTCATTTGTGAATCATATCACATCCAATATCATCATCAATATGAATCAAAAGAATTTCATAAAAAATCAACTTCGCACATAATGCAACACGTAAAGGGTGTATCGAATACTCACAAATTTGGACGATTAAAAAATATCTATCAACCTGAAAATCATAGAATAACTTCATATTATGATCAGAACCAAAAATAAATGAGGTGCCTATGTGGGTGTCGACATAGGTGTTGACATCATGTTCATCGTTCTTCGTTTGATGTCGATACCAAGCATATTTACAAACACTGAAACTCCATTTTCATGATCCTTTTGATCCTCAAACTTCATAATTTGATGAATAACTTTGAGGAAACAAGTTTGATGATCAAATGGATAACATATATGGATAAAAACATGATTTTGGAAATAAATCACTACCTAGGGTTTTGAAAGAGGGGAACCAAATTCTGCAGCATTTTGGATTTGATTTCTGATGTGTTTTCTCATTTAAAATAATCCCTATTTATGGAGGAAGATGGTTGCACGAATTGAAGCAAGGTCTTGGATGTATTGGATTAAAACTTTGCTTCAAGGTTAAGAAAACATATTTTAATGGCCAGGCTTGAGGTGTAATTCCTTTTTCATGCAAGCTAGAGGTGTCCAAGGAAGCTAGGAGGTGAATCATGTAAGCTATGGATGAAGATAAGGTTGTAGGGATCCACCTCATGCTTTATTTTCCAGATTTTTCAGTTTCGAATGACTGTCTTTGAGCTCGAATTTGAGGTAGTAAAAGAACTCCGAATTGGTTGTTCTTCATCTTATTTCAAAGTACCCATGGAATACTTTCATATGGAATTTTTTTCAAAAGATTTGGTTAACCGAGGTGGAAGTTATGGTGTATCAAAGTTAGCCCGTCAAAACTGTCTTTCCGGGTCGAACGTTGAGGAGCAGACTTTGAAAATTCGCCATGAGTTGTACATTAATCAAAATGATGAATGAATTTCAGATTCTCGAAGTTCACTTTGATTACTTATCCGTACATATAATTTTTGCATTTATCGAAGGTCGGAAGTAGTCAAACGAATCTCCTAAAGAATGACATTAATTCACATTTTCTTAACCTTTTTGTTTCCAAAATAATTTCCATTTCCTTTCCTAATTTCCATAAAGATTAAATAGATTCTAAAAATATATTTATTACATAAGCATTAGTAAATGAGGACGTCATAATTTTTCGGGACATTACAAACAACCCCCCTTAAAAAAATTTCGTCCTCGAAATTTACATTTTACGAGAAGAGTTCCGGATAATGAGTCTTCATATCATATTCTCGTTCCCATGTTTCTTCTTCTACGGATGAACTTTTTCATAAAAATCGTACAATTGGAATTTCTTTATTCCGAAGCTTCTTGATATCTCTCATTAAGATTCTGACTAGCTTTTCTTCCAAAATCAAAACAGGCTGAATATCTGTGGGTATCTCGGGCAAAAATGGGAAAGATCTGGAATATATTTTCGAATAGTAGATGCATGAAATACATCATGCATTCTTTTCATCTGTTTTGGGAATTCTACTCTATAGGAAACTTCTCTTATTCTTTTCACAATATCAAAAGGTCCGATAAATCGAGGGGCTAACTTTCCTGATTTTCCAAATCGTAATAATCTCTTAATTGAAGATATTCGAATAAACACTTTATCTCCAACCATGAATTCTAATGGTCTACCATGTTTATCTGCATAACTCCGTTGTCGATCTTGGTCTGCTTGTAATTTCCTCTTTATTTTTTCTACAGCCTCAATCATATATTGTACTAATTCAGAATTTGAAATCTTATTTTCTCCAACTTCACTCCAATACAATGGTGATCGGCATTTTCGACCATAAAACGCTTCAAAAAGAGGCATTTGAATTGAAGTATGGTAACTGTTATTATACGCAAACTCAACTAAAGGTAGGTAGTGATCCCCATTTGAGGAAATTCTAACACACACACACACGAAACATATCTTTCGGAGTCTGAATGGTACGTTCTGACTGTCCATTTGTTTGAGGAAGAAAGGCTGCACTAAAATTTAATTTCGTTCTTAAGAAGTTATGTACTTCCTTCCAGAACTGATATAAGAATCTAGGGTTTCAATCAGAGGTGATAGAAATTGGTATACCATGTAATCTCACTATCTCTTGAATGTATAAGTGAGCCAGTTGTTCCATCTTAAAAGTCAAATTGGTAGGAAATGCGCTGATTTAGTTAATCAATCCGCAATTACCCACATTGCATCATATTCTTTTACAACATTTGGTAATCTGCTAACAAAATCCATTGTTATTTTATTCCATTTTCATTCTGGGATTGGTAATGGTTGAAGGGTACCTGTAGGTCATTGATGTTCAGCTTTAACTTGTTGACAAGTAATGCACCTAGCTACATATTCTGCAATTTCTCTTTTCATATCTAGCCACCAATATACGAGTTTTACTTCATGATATAACTTAGTAGCTCCAGGGAGTATCCAATAAGGAGTATTATGAGCCTTATGTGGGATCTCTTCTCGTAATCCTGGTACTATCGGTACATATATCCTATATTTGTATCTCAAAATTCCTTGCATAGAAGTATTATATTCAGTTGGCTTTCTTTTCGCCAAATTCTTTCGAATCTTCCCAGCAAATAGATCATCTTTATGTCCTTCTTTGATTCTATCTATAAGGGTAGGATGTATAGTGAGTTCATTCAATCTAACATCTCCAGGCTTCAAAAATTTTAGGTTAAAGTTCTCTACTTCCTTCTGTAGTTCCTTGGACCTTTTTATTACTGGGGCCTTTCAACTCAATGCATCAGCCACAACGTTTACTTTCCCAGGGTGAAAACTTACATTACAGTCATAGTCCTTCAATAATTCCAACCATCCACGTTGACGCATATTCAAATGTTTATGAGTAAAGAATATTTCAAACTCTTGTGATAAGTGAAAATCTCATATTTTTCAGCATATAGGTAATGGCGCCAAATCTTTAGTGCAAATACAATAGGTGCCATTCTAAATCATGACCAGGGTAATTTTGTTCATAAGGGTTCAACTGTCTTGACGCATAGACAATTTGTAACGACCCGGATCCCACTTAACGGGTTGTCCCGGCCGTTAGATGACAGTGTACTGTCCCCACTATACCAACATGAGTCTTTTCAGCATACTTTGTCCTCACTCACACGCTCCTCAAGAAAACTTCCCAGGAGGTCACACATCCTAGAATTGCTCCAAGTCAAGAATACTTAACTGTGGAGTTTCTAATTATGAACTTTCGGAAAAGAAGGTGCACCTTGTTGGTATGAGTAGTACCTATCATTTCTTTTAAACTTTCTTAATCGGGATATTACATAATTAGCATACCATTTTGCATCAAAACACATCCTAAACCATTCTTAGATGCATCACTATAAATAGTGAATACTTCCATGTTGATTCCTGTCTTTCCAAAGTGGAACTTTGTCATAAAAGAAGATGCTTTCTTAATTTTGAAGTAGACTTGTTGTTTATGCCAATGTTGTTGTTCTCGTTGATTTGAATAGTGCTCAACTAGTTAGCTTTCGGGGAATTGGAGAGTTCATGACGGTCCCACTTAAAACCCAATTTTCTTAGGCTTGTTAATAGCCCGTTGTCGAAGCCTTCCAGTTTTGCAAATATCCAAATAAAGAAAACTCAAGCAGTAAATATAAACATTTTTAATTGGATCTTAATTGGCTTATTCTACATAAAGGTCTTTCTAAGAGTTGATGAAATACAAATAATTAATCACAGTTTTTCCTCTATTTTTTAGGCAAAGGAAGTGATAAAAGGATAATTATTGTACAATTATCTTATTCCAATTATGCATTGTAAAAATGAATCGTATAACGTCTAATTCCTTAGATCATAATTATTCTTACTTAGTATGCTTTCATAGAATCACATAATGACATTCATATCTTAAACCACAATATTTCCTATCGTTTCTATAAAAATTCATAAACATCATTTAGCAAAAGCAAAAAAAATTAGTTTCATGCATAACGAGACATAAAATTCATTACTAAATAATAAGCATATAATATATATACCTGATCCGAGGAAATCAAGACATGAAGAATAAACGTAGCAGTTTGTGAAATGAAATAATAATTGCCCGATTTTTTTAACTGTGAATAGTGATGTGCGTTATTCACCATCACTGTTCACGTGATTTTTTTTTTTTTTTTTCAAGTCTATAGAATCATTTGGGCTCTGATACCAACTGTGACTACTCGAACTTTCCACAATATTGTTAGGAGAATTGATGGTTGAGATTTTGTGAAAAGTCAAATATTGTGACTTGGCTTTTAATGGATAGTTGAGATTGAGTAATTTAGAAAAAACAGAAAATTTTAAAGTGAACCAAGCAAACTTATTATTTGATTTCAACTGCAAGCCCCTTCAGTCTTGATTGCCTCGAACTTTCAATTTCCTGAAAATTTTGATATAAAATAACGTGAGATTGAAAATCCCAATAAGCGTGCATAACCATATACCAACGAAAACTCTTGTATATATACATAGGGAGACACGAAAAATGGAACCCACCGTAGGTGGTACCAATTCAACTCGCATAATGCTACCTCCAAGTCTAGTCTTACATAATCCAAACAGATTCATAACATAGTTCTGTGGCATCATATAAGAATTATTACTTAAACACATAAATCACACTTACAATTTTTATAAAAGATTGAAGGATAAAAAACTGCTTGATGAATTGTCCAATTCGATCTACGTGATGGATGTATAATCCTCGTGCGTACGTATTTTAAAACTATTTGAGAAAGAATAAGAATTCAAGAGAAAGAGAAGAATATGTGAAATTGTGTTGTGAAAATCATTGGAACCATGATCCCTATTTATAATAATTTTGGAATGGTCTTTAGAAAAGTTTCAATCAAACTCTAATACTTAAAGATAATCATTAGTACAATTATTAATAAATAATTAAAATCACAATTTTTGTGTTAAGATAATGAATGTGACACATTATTTTTTCATTGGTCAAAAATGGTTATCATGATGATATACATTTATGAAAGACCCCTAATAAAAATGGGTCGTTACAGAAAAGGCGTCTTTTTTTGTAGCGTACCCGGTCCTCAAGGGTTTCCGATCGTCTACTCATGGTCTTTCCACTCCCCCCCCCTCCCGGTCGTCCTGCTCCTCAAGGGCTGACAGCCTCATTTACAGGAAGTGGATTTTTGCTTTCCCAGTGGATTTGAACCTTGTACCTAGGGGTTAAGTCATGAAAGTTTGTACTTAACCCCTAGGTACAACGTTTGAATCCACTGGGGAGGCAAAAATTCATTTCATGGAAACGAGGCTCCCAGCCCTTGAGGAGCAGGACGACCAGGGGGGAGTGGAAAGATCATGAGTAGACGGCCGGCAGCCCCTGAGGACCGGGTACGCTACAAAAAAATTGGTCTAATTGTACCAGGGATTCCATGACGTTTGTACTTAACCCTTAGGTACAATGTTCAAATCCCTGGGGAGGCAAAAATCCACTTCCTGGAACGAGGCGGCCAGCCCTTAATGAACAGGACGACCAGGGGGGAGTGGAAAGACCACGAGCTTCCGGGCGTCTACTCATGGTCTTTCCACTCCCCCTGGTCGTCCTACTCCTTAAGGGCTAGCATCTTCATTCCAGGAAGTGAATTTTTGCCTACCTAGGGGTTCGAATACCTGGAGAGGCAAAAATCCACTTCCTGTAAACCAGGTTGCCAGCCCTTGAGAAGTAGGATGACCAGGGGGAGTGAAAAGACCATGAGTAGATGGCAGCAGCCCTTGAGGACCGGGTGCGCTACAGAAAATGTTTGTAGTTAAAAAGTGGTTTGAAAAATTGTGTAGTTTAAAAATAACACAATTTATCAAACCAATTTTTAATCGCACACATTTTTCGAAATCACTTCTTAACCACTCATTTTACCTTAATTAAAAAAAAAAATTTATAAATCTTCAACAGCCAGCCAAACAAAGCATAAGTCAATTGACCCGATTCGTGATTGATCGGGTTGAGTACTCGGGATTTTTTATATGCCTACTCTTGAGAGAAGTATTATTAATGTCTTGATTGACATTAGTACTTTTTCAAATACTAGTAAGTTGAGAGCACACATTGCATGCATGGTACAAATATAGAATACAGATGGAGCATCGCTGGTTAAGTGATGATGTTCAAGGAGGAAAAGAAAAACAAATGACAGCTAACATAGTATGTTGAGTTTAAAAATAAAATAAAATTGGGCAATCTACGCATTGCGTGCAATTTAGCCATTATTTAATGTTTTGAGTTTTAGTTAAATTAAAAAAAAAAAAAAAAGGGGGCAGCTAACAACCCGAAATTGGGAAGAAAAATTGAACAGTGCTGCTCACTTGTTCTCTTTTATATATAAGGGATGTAGTATATGTTATCTATCAATCTTCTATTTTCCAATACAATTTTTAATTATTTTAAACTTTATTTCTAGGGAAATTTGAAATTTGTACTAGGAGTATTTTGATCTAAATTATAGAAAAATGGAAATGGAACAAATTTGCAATATTTTTGCAAATGAAAATGTGAAAATTGAACTTTTTTTGGCATTTTTCTTCATTATAAATCTATATGCTTCTTGTTGCTTTGTCTTCTCCTTAGAGATGGTAATAAAGTCAGCATCCCATCGAGAGTTGCTCGAGCTCGTCAAAAGACAAGCCAGAGCACGAGCCAAAGGAGAGAAAGAGGCTTGTTTAAAAGAGTCGACGAACCAGGAGCCGCTCGTGGATCACCGGCTTGTTAGTGACCAAACAAGACTGCTGGTGTCCCCAACGATCACAATTTTTTTTTTCAATTTTCATATATAAATACCAACACGTTTTCACTCCAATTTCATAACCAACTCTACAAGTATCTACTCTCATCTATTGTATTCTAATTCAATTCTCAATTTCAGTTCCCAATTATTATACATTTCATTTTTACATATACTACAATTACATATTTCATCTTTTATTCTTTCGTGCTACATTCATAATTCTTCTTATTCATTTAGTTTTCAAGTTTGAAGTATATACAAATGGATACTTTTATTGCAATCACATCCTAAAAGATCATCTTTTGCTCTTTCATAATAAAATTATCTTTTATTCTTTCATACTACAATTATATTGCAAAAGATCTACCAACATATCCAATTAGCACTGTAACTGTTAAGTACATTTTTATACACTTTTTATACCTTTAAATTAGCATATTTTGGAACATCTTGAGCAAATATCTACTAATTTATGTATATTTTGTATTTAAATAGGTTAATATCCAAGTTTGAGGTCAAAAACCACAAAAGAAATGCAAATTACGCTGAAATTAGAAGTTTGGGGACCATTTTATCACTTCCGGGAAGTCTTGGACAAGCCGCGCAATTAATTGAGGGACCAAATTGCAAGATTTCAAAAGTTGAAGGGCCTAAAGTGCAATTTTAGAAGGACATATTTGAAAGAAATCTGAAAAGTTGGGGACTAAATTGTTCAAGATTAAAATATGGAGGACTTAATGGCAATTACGGAAGGGACTAGGCTGCAAAACCATCCTCCAGCTGAGCCACGCGATCGCGTGGCTTGAACCGAGCCGCGCGCGCGAACCACGGCTCGAATCAGACCTGAGGCCAAACTTGGCCTCGAGTTTTAACCGCGCGATCGCGCGCGATTATGGAAAAAAAAAATCTGGGCCGGACCGGGTCAACCTGGTCGACCCGGTTCGGCCCTTATACTGAATTTCGCGGATCTAGTGCATTTTTTAGGGTTTGTGGTTGATTTTTGGAGGATATAAATAGCTTGAATCCTCATTTGGAGCCTCATGTAAGTTTTCTTGCCTCTTTTCCATTTTTTTTGTATTTTCTCTCAAGCTTTTCTTGATTTAATTCTTTTAAGTTTTTGTATTTTTATTTGCTTTACTTCAATTAAAGCTTATTGTTGTTGAAATTCTCATCATCGTTGTTTTTTTTTCTCTAACTTTCTCCTCAAACTTTCATGTTATTTATGGTTTAATTAAAGCTTTGTGTTGGGTAGTTCATGAAAATAGAACAAGTTATTTTTCTTTTATTATCTTGTTTTAACACTTTGTTTAGCTTGTTATTGAAATGATTATGTTAGTGGTTAAATGTTGTGATTTTATTATGAGTTAATTTTTATTATGGGCTAAATAGTATTTTGTTGGGATGATTGGTGTTACTTAACTTCACTTAGTTATTTTAAGTTTGTTTATGTATTTTGAGTTATTTACTCTCAAGCATTTGAATTTATAATTATTTTCTTTTAATATTGTGTATTTTGATTTATGTTTATTGTCTTGTATTTCTCGATCCTAAGTAGTTAATTTTATTTACAAAATTGCAAATTAATTAAGTGTTGTTTAAGTGAAATCATGAATCCCAACTTTTTAATATTCCATTTTTTTTTTATTGTTGTTAGAATTTGAAGTTAGTTTGTTTTTTCTTTATTTTCACTAAAGAAAAAAAGAAAATTCCAAAGACTTATTGTGTGACTTTGTTGTTAAAATTAAATTAACTAGAGTGTGTAATTGAGTATACATTCCTCGTGGGATCGACAACCCGGACTCAAAAAGTCCACTTTATTACTTGAACGCGACCCGTGCGCTTGCGGTACACGATTTTAGCGAACAAGTTTTTGGCGCCGTTGCCGGGGAATGTGTTTACTTGATCGCCACTTTAGTTAAGTTTGTTTTAACAATTTTATTTTATGTTTTATTTTGCTACTTTTGATTGACCACCATAATTTTAATCTTTCTTATTTTTGGTTTTCCTTTTATTTATGCATGATCCTAACATTGGTGAAGTAGGAAAGATTTTTGCAATGGACAATCTTTACATGGGTAATGAATACATGCTTGGAGAATATTTGAGTTGTGAAATTTGTTACAAGGTGCATGATAATGGGCAATGTTTGTATTCGGGCAATAATTTGTTTATGTCTAACCTTCTTGCGTTTAGACAATATTTGAATTGCCGAAAACAAGCACTTGACACATCCGATGCTAGTTACATGCTCTTGGGAGATTGTGTACCTGAAGATTGGGATGAGGACATTACTGTTATAGGAGATGGTCCTCCATTTTTGAATGAAAAGGTACTTGCGAAATATTACAATGAGTTTGTCAAGTTGGATGAAGATGATATGCCTATGGGAGATACCATATTTTGGGAAGGATTTAAAATGTGGGAGTATGATCTACTCTTGGGGATAAATAGGAAAAACTTGCCATTGCCCATGAATTCGAATTTTGGATCGAGCACTCAATCTGAGGAGATATCAACTATTGAAGATGAGTTTGAAAAGAATGACAAGTTAATTACAAAAGAATCACAAGGGGAAGTGGTAGTTAATGAGGAAGAGATTAAATCACATTTTCTCAACTTCATTGATTGCCCAACATTTGATTTTGTGATTAAGCCACTTGAGGAGGAGCAAGTCTACATAGTTGAATTTGAATTGGATGAAGTAGGCAAGTCATATGATATTGGAAAGGGCAAGGTGCAAGTTTGGATAATCAATGAAGAGTGGAACAAAGCCAAAAGAAGAAAAATGGGCAAAGCATCAAAAGCTTCATTTAAAGTGCCATGAAGTGCTTATGCGAAAAGTCGAGCTTATGACTTTAACCAAGCGCTTTTTGGGAGGCAACCCAAATTTCTTCTCTTTTAATTTACTTGTATTTATTTACTTTACTTCCTTTTTAATTAATTGTCAAACTTTTGTAGGTAACAAATATTTTTGAAAATCCTAAGCGACATTGTACTCAACAAGTTTGGGGGTGAACTACATGCGACGAAAGCTTAGGTCAATTTCAAACATCACAAACAAGCATCGAATCACGGAAGTTCCACTACCTCTTTTCTTCTTTACATGTTGTTTCTATTTTCACATTGAGAACAATGTGTAATTCAAGTTTGGGGGTGTTGACTTCATTTTGCACTTTATCATGTTAGATAGCCTTGCCGGCTTAAGATGTTGTGATGTTTGATTTTGTTCATCTTGTTTTGGATATTGACATGCTAGATAGCCTTGTCGGCTCAAAATGATTTGACGTTTGAAATTGTTGAGTAATTCGTGAATTATGATCGAATATGCTACTTGTGCCTATTTTTTTTAAAATTGCTTATCTATGAGTGATCCTGAGTTCTCTTGAACACAATAGTCATAACTAATTGTTGTTGAGATTTGGAATCTATTGAAGGTTGGAAAAATTTGTGAAGTAGAAAAATTAGGTTGTTAGCTTGTTTCTTCAATTTTTATCAACCTATCCAATCCCTTCTCCATGCTATTAATCTCTTGATCCTTTGTGAGACAAGTTTGGGGGTGGTCGAGCCGGTAAAGGAGACGGTCTAGATGTGTAGTGATTCCATGCATGATTGATCTAAATTTGTGTGGAGTGTTGTTGATGTTAGTATAAGCTAAGTGATGACCAAATGCTAGAAATCTAAGCACATTTTAATTAGTGCATTGCCCTATTTTGTAGCCTTTTTGACTCGAGTAATTAAGCCCGTAGGAGTATCTTGAAACTTGGTGCCTTAAGTTTGAAACTTGGGAGTCACCGGCCTAAAGCTCGCTACATGGGTCAATTAGAAAGCTTAATGAGTAGGGTACACGCACACACTTTTTAAAAAAAGAAAAAAGAAGCACATCATCAACATTGCATTTGCTTAATAAGTCTACCTCACTTCGTAGCCTTTTTGACTCGAGTTAGTAAGTCCGTAGGGGTATTTTGAAACTCGGTACCCTTTGATCTTAAAACAATCGGGGAGCTGCCGACCTAAAGCTCGCCACATGGGTCAATTAGAAAGCTTAAGGGAGTGAGGAAGTCACGAGCAATCATCACATTAGTTTGTAGAAATCATGCATTCGTATTTGCATAAGGGCTTAGGTTAATAGTGGGTTTGAATTGCTTGGTATAAACTTTAATGTTGAAACATTCATCTAGTGGAGAGTCACTGCATATCTAGTTTGTTGAGATTGCTGGTAAGTCATAACCAAACTTTTGTGGAAAAAGAAATGTGTGAATTGAGAGTCACCCCTAGGATGCATTTTGGGAGAGAAAAGAAATAATATGGGGGGGATGAATGTCACGAGAGGGTAAGGAATGAAATTGACCACTAAGGGTGGATAGTATTATTTTGAAATTTATCCCTCCTACAATGTTTCTTTGAACCTTAGTGATAATTGGAAGTGACTATGCACACACACACCGATCAAACATGAGATAAGCTCAACTTCGTTTTGTAGTATTATTCTGAAAACACAATTGTGAATTAATCATATAATTTTACACTCAAGAAAGAATTTACAAGTTATCTAGCATTGTTGATCATTCATTCAATTGTTTTTTGTGTTAGTAGATATTCTTGCTCGAGACGAGCAAGAGTTTAAGGTTGGGGGTATTTGTTAAGTACAATTTTATACACTTTTTATACCTTTAAATTAGCATATTTTGGAACATCTTGAGCAAATATCTACTAATTTATGCATATTTTGTATTTAAATAGGTTAATATCCAAGTTTAAGGCCAAAGACCACAAAAGAAGTGCAAATTACGCTGAAATTGGAAGTTTGGGGACCATTTTGTCACTTCCGGGAAGTCTTGAACAAGCCGCGCAATTAATCGAGGGACCAAATTGCAAGATTTCAAAAGTTGAAGGGCCTAAAGTGCAATTTTAGAAGGACATATTTGAAAGAAATCTGAAAAGTTGGGGACTAAATTGTTCAAGATTAAAAGATGGAGGACTTAATGGCAATTACGGAAGGGACTAGGCTGCAAAACCATCCTCCAGTTGAGCCACGCGATCGCGTGGCTTGAACCGAGCCGCGCACGCGAACCACGGCTCGAATCAGACCCGAGGCCAAACTTGGCCTCGAGTTTTAACCGCGCAATCGCGCGCGGTTATGAAAAATAAAAAAAATAAATAAAAAAAATTCCGGGCCGGACCGGGTCAACCCGGTTCGGTCCTTATACTGAATTTCGCGGATCTAGTGCATTTTTTAGGGTTTGTGGTTGATTTTTGGAGAATATAAATAGCTAGAATACTCATTTGGAGCCTCATGTAAGTTTTCTTGCCTCTTTTCTATTTTTTTTGTATTTTCTCTCAAGCTTTTCTTGATTAATGCATTAATTCTTTTAAGTTTTTGTGTTTTTATTTGCTTTACTTCAATTAAAGCTTAATGTTGTTGAAATTTTCATCATTGTTGTTTTTTTCTCTCTAACTTTTCTCCTCAAACTTTCATGTTATTTATGGTTTAATTAAAGCTTTGTGTTGGGTTGTTCATGAAAATAGAACAAGTTATTTTTCTTTTATTATCTTGTTTTAACACTTTGTTTAGCTTGTTGTTGAAATGATTATGTTAGTTGTTAAATGTTGTGATTTTATTATGAGTTAATTTTTATTATGGGCTAAATAGTATTTTGTTGGGATGATTGGTGTTACTTAACTTCACTTAGTTATTTTAAGTTTGTTTATGTATTTTGAGTTATTTACTTTCAAGCATTTGAATTTATAATTATTTTCTTTTAATATTGTGTATTTTGATTTATGTTTATTGTCTTGTATTTCTCGATCTTAAGTAGTTAATTTTATTTACAAAATTGCAAATTAATTAAGTGTTGTTTAAGTGAAATCATGAATCCTAACTTTTTAATATTCCATTTTTTTTTTATTTTATTGTTGTTAGAATTTGAAGTTAGTTTGTTTTTGCTTTATTTTCACTAAAGAAAAAAAGAAAATTCCAAAAACTTATTGTGTGACTTTGTTGTTAAAAGTAAATTAACTAGAGTGTGTAATTGAGTATACATTCCTCGTGGGATCGACAACCCAGACTCAAAAAGTCCACTTTATTACTTGAACGCGACCCGTGCGCTTGCGGTACACGATTTTAGCGAACAGCAACCTTGGAGTTTTATTTAAGTGCAGGTAAACAGACTCTGTCCAAAATCAGGAACTAACTCAAATAAGATATTTTGGAAGCGTTAATGTGCATAAATGATTGGTAGGACGCTTTAACTTTAATTTCATTATATAATCAAATTTTCTTATTTTCTCAATACTGTTTTTATAATAAAAAATTGTACATATAAAAAGTTGTTCATGTACAATTTGATGTGATCTCAGGAGGGGGTCACGACGAACACGTGGTATAACTCCGAGAAAGTTTCGAATTTAGGTTAGAACGGACGATAACACTACGACCCGAGCCTCATGACTCAAGAACCAGGGGTATATTAAACCCGAGACCCGTTACGATGCGGAAACAAGAACCATAATGGGGTGAACGCCACAAAGGTTGTCCAATTCCTTTGATAGGTTCGATTTGTTGAACGCCACAAATATCTCACAATATTTGATAAGTTCGAAAGTGTTCAATCCAGAACAATATTTGAGGAAAAATCACTCAACACAATTTTTATTAATCAAAGTCTGTTTTAATATTACAATGATGACGCCTTTATATAGGCTACCAGAATAAAAATTCTAGTCTACTTAGGAAACAAAACAAAATCTTATCTAATTAGAGAATACATAAAATCTCTAGAATAGAGTCCTAATTTAATTGGAAACAATAATAAAGAACAAAGTAAATATAATCCTAACATTATGGAAATATTGTAAATTTCCGTCTGCATCATTGACTTGTCGATTTGAAATCCCAAACGATGGAATTTGGCCCTAAAATCAATGGGCTCAAGGGCTTTTGCCCATGAGTTTTGCTCAGTGACATGTTTCTACTCGAAAAACATATATTTTCCATCCAATTCTGACATGATTGACTGGATTACACTCTTCTTTGGCTTGAATATTTAACTTTCTGTCAAGCCTGCTATGATTCTCATCATAATTTTAACTCTGTTTACTCGAAAATTAAATTGAGGACTGTTCCTCAGGCCGGACTAAGGGGGAGGATTTTCAACTAATCATTTTTACGATTTGTGTTATTAAAAAAATAGTAGGCCAAGTTCGGCTCGACCCACAAGCTCAAGGGAAAAGTCATACTTGGCCTTTGAGCAACGATCCGAGCATAAGCTCAGCTCGTTACACGAGCTCAAGACTCACTCGTCTATTAGACGAGCCTGTAAGGATTTTAATCAATCGTGTGGGCTTATATGTGAATTATTGTGTATTGAATAAAAGGCTATCAAATTTGGTTAAGCCTATTTAAAGTGATCTAATAAGGATTTTATATATATCGGGCTTTAATGCATCTAATTAATGTATGGGCTTTTATGTGTAGATACCAGGCCATTACCTAATTTATGATGGGCCGGATTAGGTTAACTGGCAATTCAGTATATAAACACGGTTATAGTCCCTGAATCGTACGTATTGTTCATTCCTTTTGACATCCCATCATCAGAGAGAAAAATAAGGACTACGTATTGATTTGAAAGATCCAACCGTCGAATCGTTCATCGTGAATCACGTTTGATTAAGGTACGCTTCCGTTTCAGTTATTTAATTCTTGATAATTCAGCATGATGATTTTTGGATCATAGATAAATAATTTGTCTGTGATAAATTTTCTAACAAGTGGTATCAGATCCAATCATCATGTTGAGTTATCAGATTTATTTAAAGTGGATATATATGAATGTATTATTTCTCGCTCGCATACACTGATTCAACCCTGTGAATGTTCCATATTTTGGTGTATTTTAAATCTGATTTGTTTTATGCGTGATTTTGGATGTTGAAACTTCGAACCTACTGCTGCATGTATGGAATTAAGATTATGAATTGATAATGAATTTATATTTGCCCATACAGCCATTATGATAAGTTAAAATCGGATTCACAATGAACTTTATTGCATCCGGTTGGGAATGTATATGAATTTTGAATCTGGTTTGGGTCTTGAAACTATGAATTGGTTTGTGTATGCATACTGTATATGTTTCCTTGATTTCAGATTCTGTATGTATATGGATGTATATCTGGGTTTCGATTTTGGGAGATTGAGAATTGATTTTTTCGAATGGGTTGTGGATTATGATTGTGATATGGCCGGTTGACGGTCGTTGATGTTGGATTGGGTTGGCCTGCTACGGGTTCTTCCGGTATGCGCAGGTGCGCAGCGTGGAGACTGGCTGCGCGGCGCTGAAGTGTGCAACGTCGGAGAAGGCGCTGCAGCCGGGGGAGGTCGCCGGTAGTGGAGACTCGTTCTCCGGATTTAAGGGGCAGCGATTAGGGTTGATTGAAACCCTAAATTTCTGGGGCCAAGGACTTGGTTCGGAAATTTGAAGTCTTCAGGGTGTTTTGTGCAATTTTGAATAATTATGATTATTTGCACATCAGGTCCCCCCTATTTGTTTTAAATAATGTTTAAAACGTAAAGTTATAAAATCTCTTAAGTTGGCCCTTCAGATTTCGAATTTACAAAAATCAGCCCATTAAGTTATGAAATTATTAAAGTTGGGCCTTTTAAAGTTCTGAATTTATAAATTGAGCCCCTAAAGTTATAATTTAGTTAAGTCAGGACCTCTCAAGTGTCTGATTTTATATTTCAACCCCTGAATTTTGAAAATTTTCAAGATTGGTACCTTTAAGGTTAAGGGTATAATATTTCAGCCCCTAATGTTTGAGAATTTTCAAAACTGGTCCCTAAAGCTTGAAAGTTCTCAAAATTGGTCCCTTAAAGTTTGAAAATTCTCATTTTCAGTCCCTAAAGTTTGAAAATTTTCTAATACAGCACCTATAGTTCTGAAATTCTTTAATTTGGTCCTTAAAGTTTGAAAGTTTTCAAAATTGGTCCATAAAGTTTGAATTTTTTTAAAATTAAGTCCCTAAAGTTTGGGAATTTTCTAAATTGGCTCCTAAAGTTTGAAAATTTTCAAAATCAACCTTTAAAGATTGAAAAGTTCACTATTTTGGACCTCTAAAGTTTGATTTTCTTTCAAATTGGGACCTAAAGTTTGGAATTTATCTAAAATGACCAATAAGGTTTTGGAAAAATTGTAATTTAAGCCCTTCAAGCTTAAAATTTCACATAATTGGCCACCGAAAGTTTAAGAATATTGCAATTGATTCTCTCAGCTTAAGGATTGCTTTATTCTAAAGTTTTGAATTATATAATTCAAATCATAAAGTCAAAATATATGCAAATCAATGATTTCAGTTTCAAATCGTGGTACATCAGAATCTTTTGAGAGATATAATATTCGGAAGTAAGTTAGTTGAAGCAACATGTTGTCAAAGCAACCTCTCTTGTGGATATTAATTAACTTTGAATATTAGAAGGTATTTGTGTGTGTGTAATTCATTGAGGATATTGATCGGCCCAAATGAATGTCAATATTTGGCTCGAATTTCACATGCACCCGTGGTGATAAACACGTGGCAATTATTTGGTTTAACGTGTGACCAATAAATCGGTCCAAAGAAAGGTTTATTGGTTAACATGTCTTATTGCCAGTGTTTGATCACTACACTAAGGAAAAATTAGGTGTTTGTGTGTTATTTCATGCGGATATTGATCGGCCCAAAGGAAGGTCAATATTTGGCCCGAATTTCACATGAACTTGTGGTGATAAATACGTGACGGTTATTTGATTTTACGTGTGATCAATAAATCGGTCCAAAGAAAGGTTTGTTGGTTGACATGTCTTACTATCAGTATTTTATTACTACACCAAGAGTACCACTTACAAGTCAATATTTCTGTCCAAAGACTAAATATTGATGTTGTGCTATGTATGTTATGATGGGCCCTACTATTGTTTGAAAGTATGATTTGCATAATAAGGTATTTATGTGAGCTATTTTGTTTAAGTGTTCTCTATTCGGTTTCGAATTCTGCTAGTAGTATATCTACAAGCTCAAATTTAATCCTTGTATTTATGGAGCAAACTTCAAGAATCAAAACAAGAACATTAACTTTTCGTTGGCTGCATGGATCTAGACCGTGTACTAAGGATTGAGCAACCTGCTCCTCTTACGGATGAAAGTTCATCTAATCAAATGAGGAACTTTGAGAAGTTGGATTGTTTAAATTACGTGAGTCTCATGGTCATTAAGTGCGGAATTTCGGAAGCCTTTAGTGGCATAGTATCTGAGGAGGTAAATGATGCCAATGAATTCCTTGTCGAAATTAAGAAACGTTTTGCGAAAAACGATAAGGCTGAAACAAGCACGCTTATGCAAAACTTGATTTCAATAAAGTATTAAAGGCAATGGGAAAATAAGGGAGTACGTCATGTAGATGTCTCACACTGCTTCAAAACTTAAGGAACTAAAACGCGACTTGTCTAATGACTTGCTCGTACATTTGGTATTGATATCGCTTCCTGCACAATATAGTCAATTTAAGGTTAGTTATAACTGTTAAAGTAGAAATAGACTCTCAATGAGCTCATTTCATAGTGTGCAAGCTTCTTGGACAATTCAGTCAATTTAAGGTCAGTTGTAACTATCAAATGGAGAAATGAACTCTAAACGAGTTCATTCTATTTTGTGTGCAAGAGGAAGAAAAGTTGAAGCAGGACAGAATTTAGAGTGTTGACATTGCAAATACCTCTAAAGATAAGGGCAAGTAAACAAATAAAGAACATAAAGTTATTAAGGGTCCAAATCTAAAGAAACCACATAAAGACATTGAGGGTTGTTTCTGTTGCTAGAAATTTGGACATTTAAAGAAAAGATCGTACATATTACCAACTAAAGTTGCTGCTAAAATACCTTAAGAGCTTTTGACAGGAAGAAAACCTAGTCTAAAGCATTTCCACATTTGGAGATCTCCAGCTAAGGCTAGGCCTTGTTGGCCACATAAAGAAATTGGACTCCAAAACAGTCAGCAGCTACTTTATTGGTTATTCTGAGCGTTTAAGGGGCTATTAATTTTATGATCCCACACTTAAGTCAACTTTTGAAACGGGAAATGCAACAATTTTTGAGGATGTTGAGTTTGGGGGGAGAAATAAGGTTAGAGATATTGTCTTTAAGGAAGAAGTTGAGGAAGGATCGGTTTTGATTCCTATTGTTGCTTTTGACAATGTACAAGTTTTTATGCATGTCATTGATCAACAAGCATATCCGAAACCTCAATTCTACAATATTGAAGAACCTCCCATCCAAAATAAGGTAAATTTCATAAGTACAAACTCAACAACCTCAATAACTAAATCCATTAAGGATATCCACGAGAGAAAGGGATAAAAATGCTATTCCAGATAATTTAAATAGTATTTTTCCAAAAACATAAGGAAATAATGGAATGGTGGAAGATGGTCCAATCAATTCCATCAAGCCATGCAGGGTTCTAACTCTCAGAAGTGGATTGATGTCGTAAATAAGGAGTATAAGCATATGCAAGACAATAAAGTTTTGGGATCTTGTCCCATTACCAGAAGGTGCGAACCCCATTGGTCTTAAATGGATTTTTAAACCAAGAGGGATTCGAAAGGTAATGTGGAAAGATATAAAATTCTTCTTGTATCTAAATGCTTTACATAGAATGATGACATTGATTATAAAGAGACTTTCCCTTTGGTTTCTACGAAAGATTCCTTCAGGAAAGTTAGGTTGTTGTACATTTTGACCTCAAGTTACATCAAATGGATGTTAAGACGATGTTTCTCAATGGAGACATTGATGAGACAGTTTGCAAATTAAAGAAATCTATTTATGTGCTCAAGCCAGCTTCTCGTTAAGGGTAATACAAATTTCATCAAGTAATTATCTCATTTGGTCTTGAGATTAATGCTGTTGATGGTTGTTTGTATTACAAGTTCTGTGGGAGTAAGTGTATTTTCCTGATTTTATATGTTGACAACATATTGCTTGCCACCAATGATATAGGCATGTCACATAAAATTATGAGATTTTTGTCAAGGAATTTTGAGATTAAAAATATTGGTGATGTCTCTTTTATATTAGGGATTCAGATACACCGGAATTGTTCTCGGGGTATTCTTGGATTGTCACAAAAGGGCTATATCGATAAAATACTTAAGAGGTTTGGCATGCAAGACAGTAACTCAGTGGAAACCTCTATCGCTAAGGGAGACAATTCAGTCTCAACTAATGCCCGAAAATTTATCTTGAAGTTAAAGAAATGCAGATGATCCCATATAGTTAAGCTATTGGGAGTCTGATGTATGCTCAAATTTGTATGCGTTCGGATATTGCATACATTATTCGGATACTAAGGAGATATTTAAGTAACCCTGGGATTGATCATTTGGAAAGCAGCCGAACATGGGTTATAAGGTATTTAAAGAGAACAAAAGATTACATGCTCACATACAGAAAATCGGATCAGTTGGAGATCATATGATATTATGATTCCGATTTTTGCTAGATGCCAAAACAGTAGAAGATCCACATCAGGCTACATTTATCTGCTGGATGGAGGAGCTATTTTCGGAAGGAGTGCTTAGCAAACACTTTAGCTTCTTTCACTTGGCAGCACAGTTTGTAGCAATTTTGGGGACATCTAATTATGGAATATTGCTGCGAAATTTTGTCACTGGGCTGCGTATTCTGTACGGTATAGAAAGACCACTAAAATTATATTGTGACAATAACTCAGCAGATTTATATTCCAGTAATAACAGGAGCTCAACTAAGTCAAAATATATTGACATAAGTTCCTGGTTGTGAAAGATACAGTTCAGAGTGAACAAGTGTCAATAAGAGCACATAGGGACAAACTCCATAATTACGGATCCGCTTACTAAGGTATTACAACCCAAGGTCTTTCATGAGCACAATACTCATATGGGTGTTGTATTTCTTGAGGATATTTGATTTCAGTGGGAGTTTGTATTTTGGGTGCATTAGACACATTTAATGTCCTTTTGGATACAATTTAAAGTTAAAGTTATTTACAGCTGTAAGGTTTCAGGTTTATTATCTCTGAACTCGTTTGAGGATGATCTCACTAAAGTTGGACCAGTTGGAAATAGGTATGTTGAAGATCACGTTACATGTAATTTCCATGCTACACATCCATACTTGATCCATGTCATTCAGTTATGTCGATATATGTGACCATTGATAGGTTTAGTTACGATTAATGTAGCGAAAGCCGCTTTGATCCTATGTTGATATAATTGATGGATCGGATTGTTTGGGGATGCATTCAGTAATGATAGCAAAATTCTGAGTACTCATAAGGTTATGATTGATACACAATTGAAAGGTTACACATATAGCCCAAGTGGGAGATTGTAAGGATTTTAATCAATCGTGTGGGCTTATATGTGAATTATTGTGTATTGAATAAAATGCTATCAAATTTGGTTAAGCCCATTTAAAGTGATCTAATAAGAATTTTATATATATCGGGCTTTAATGCATCTAATTAATGTATGAGCTTTTATGTGTAGATACCAGGCCATTACCTAATTCATGATGGGCCGGATTAGATTAACTAGCAATTCAATATATAAACACGGTTATGGTCCCTGAATCGTACGTATTGTTCATTCCTTTTGACATCTCATCATCAGAGAGAAAAATAAAGACTACGTATTGATTTGGAAGATCCAACCGTCGAATCGTTCGTCGTGAATCACGTTTTATTAAGGCACGTTTCCGCTTCAGTTATTTAATTCTTGATAATTCAGCATGATGATTTTTGGGTCATAGATAAATAATTTGTCTGTGATAAATTTTCTAACAGAGCCTAGCATCACGGGTATAGGGCCGAACGGAGCCTAGCCTACCATCCCTACTCCTCCTAGAGAAATTAATCAACAAAAATGAGAAATGGAAAGAAGAAAAATGCATAATATTGAAATTTAACTCCCATTACCATGTCAGCAAAACCTATCCCAAAGAAGACAGAATCCAGATGTTACCACAAAATTTTCTTGTCAAAAATTCCTGCTAGGTTTGTCAAATGTGTGGTCCTCCGACAACCTAGGATTGACTCCAATCTACGGACATCCCCGAATACATATAACAAACTTGAGTTCCCCGTAATAGAAAACCAAAATTTAATGTCCATTCCATGCTATATGCACTGAGTTTTTTTCTCCTTCATTTCTCTCTCTTCCCTGCTACGGCTGTACCCCATGCTCGAACCAGTGAGTTGTTCTCTCCCTAGTTTTCTTTTTCAATCATGAATTTCAATTTCAAGCTTAGAAAACAAGGTTTTGAGGGAATTAATGTTGACATATGTTGTTTCTTAGCTTTTTCAGGAAGCAGCTCTTTTAATTAAGGTTTATAAAGAAGAATGTTGCAAAACTTGGTTCATCCACAAGAACAGCTTCCCATTGTAATTCCTCTCAATTTTCTTTAATGTTCATCTTAATTTCTTCTATTTTCTATCTTTTCTATGCACATTGACAATACATAATTCCATATATACCTTCATATACTGTTTATACAAATGTTTTTCACCCAGAAAACTTAGATGTTTAATCTAAATGGTTTTGATGCCCTTTCATCTATTTCTAACTCATATTTTGATTATCTAAATTACTAATTAGCGAATGGATTAATGCCAATTAAATTAAAAATAATGATCTTATATGTGTATGTATAATCGATAGGAAAACGAAAAAAATGTTATCATGCCAAATGACGAGGTTCTACCTGCAGCAGCATACTTTTGCCTTAACATTTTGTGTGTGTTTGATAAATATATTTTTTGAAAAAAAAAAAATAATAAGTTTTGAGAAATCGTGTGGTTAAAAAGTTGTTTGAAAAGTAAAAAAATTGTGGAATTAACTTTTTTGGATTGTTAAATTGATTACTGTCGGAAAAAGTTATTTTTTATGAGAAAGGTGGTTTATAGTTGGATGCTTGACTTTTTTTCATTAAAATTTAACCTTTTTTCAGGAAGAAATTGGGAGCCCACTCGGTGATCAAATTTTGGAATTTTGCGAGTCAGAGTTATTTCCAGAAACTCTACAAAATTCTGAAGTTGCTTCGAGCTCAAATTGCTGCGCCTATGAAGAGCAATCTTCATATCCAGCAAATCTTGCCACAGATATGAGTAATTTCACCAATACCATGGATCTCACTCAACAATATGACATGAAGCCGGTGGCAGCCGCCATGATGGTCACCCCCTCCGCCCCCTGCACCACCAGCCCCTCCGAGCCCACTGTCACCTCCACCATCACCCCCACCACCACTAAAAACAACAGCAACTTCTCCATAATATTCGACTCTCCTGAAGATATCGATAATGATATTTCTGCATCCATAGATTTCACCCCTTCTCCAACCTTTTCAGTTCCTCAATACTTTAACAACAACAACAATAATCAAGATCAATTCGACTTTTCATTGATGAATAACCATATTCCAGCCGGAGATGCTGTGGATGGATCACTCTCAAACTACCCTCCCGAGCCACCGCCTCCGGTGCCTCTCCTAGGGCCGCCACCACTTCCACAAGCTTATGACGAAGAATGTCTGTCTTCCATGCCTTCTTACATGCGGTTGAGGTCTTCTTCTCCTTCTTGCGCAATTATGGATCCAATTATGGGACAGTATCTTCTTGCAGGCAACATGAATCCACCATTTTCTTCTGAAAATTCTGGAATTCTCACGGGGAGTGGTTTGCTTTTGGGCACTGAACTTCCACCTCAAGAACTGGATTTCCAGGGTGATAATGGTGGACTTTTCCTCCCTGACACCATATCTAGGCTCTTTAACTGCTCTAGTGACCTTCAGGTCAGTACTTAACAAAAGTAGACAGTAGTAGTAATCTAAGTCGACGTCCAATATTATTCCATCCTCCTATTAACATCATAGGATTCTTGTTTTGTTTATGTTCTAATTTTTGTTTCGAAAATTAAGGCACTTAGTAACGAGAGCCAGCATATGACCCATGGAGGCCCAAATTCTACTCCTTTAGCATCAGAGATTTCGAGCTTGGAAGATTCTACTTTCAAGGTGGGCAAACTCTCGGTTGAAGAAAGGAAAAAGAAAATCCATAGATACATGATGAAAAGAAATGAAAGGAACTTCAGTAAGAAAATCAAGGTCTCTCTCTCTCCCCCTCCCTCTTGCATGTATATGTGTGTTTGATATTGTTTAAAAAGAGTTTTTTTTGAAATGAATAGTAATTTTTTGGAGAATAGATGGTTGAGATTTGGTTGAAAAGTTAAATATTATGAACTTGTCTTTTGAGTGGATGGTTGAGATTAAGTACGGTAGAAAAAATAAAAAAATTTGATGAGAATCAAACAAGGGTTATATGATGTTTATGTGACATTTTTGCATGCATATGATGTATGTATCATGTATGCATGCCCGTATTTTTTTTATTTTTTTTTTGCACCTAGTATACGCGTAATGTGTGAATATCGTTCTATATAGAACTGCATTTAAGGTATCTATAGTAAATGCAATTTAACTTGGCAAAACATAAGGCTATTTACTCGGTTAGTTTAAGTTATTACTTGTTTTTATCTCAAATGAACGGACAACCAAATTAATAGGAAACCCTTGTTTTCCCAAATTTATATTTATCTTTATCCAGAATCCACCATGGGACTGAGACCACAAGAATCTTCTTAGAAATTTAGGGATGACAATGGATTGATTTTGCCCTGCCCCAAACCTACGGAGGGCGACCCTGCTGCCCACATTTATATTTTTTAGTTACTTTTTTTTATTTTATCTTTTACTGTTTTTTAATAGGGAAAATACGGGGAAAAAAAAATTCACGGGTCCGTGGACCAGATTGTTCGGGCCAAGACGCTTCTAATGGGATCGGGTCCCCACGGCTTTCTTATCCGTCGAATTTTTTTGTCATCCCTATTTAAAATATAAGTCCACATAAACTCGTACAGAAGTACAATGACCAAGGCAAAACATGATTAAGGGCATGTTTGGGATGATATTTGAGAAGTTAAAAGTTGCGTTTGACCTGTTTGACAATTTTTTTTAAAATTACTTCTACGGAATAGAAGGAGTTAATCAGTGTGATTTTCTCATAAAACACTTTTGGAGTAAGAAATAAGAAATGCTTAAAAATTAGTTTTGAAACAAAAATTATATTAATTTTTTATGAAATTAGTTTTTTGTATTGTCTAACTCTATTTAATTACTTAGCTCATAAAGTGTGTGTTTGATTTTCTAACTTTTTGAAAAAAAAGAAAAGTTTTGAAAAATCGTATGGTTAAAAAGTGATTTGAAAAGTAAAAAATTGTGGACTTAAAATTTTTGAATAATTGAGATTGATTACTGTAGAAAAAAGTGATAAATTTTATGAGAAAGTTATAAAATCAAATAAGGGCAAAACATTATTCCAAAAAATTAAAGTAGAAGAATGTAACTCATCTAAAAATATTTGGAAACAAAAAAGCTATAACTTTTACATGCTTTCACGTTTAGCCATTCACAAAGAAAAAAAATATATAATACTGTCCCGATCCCATCCAATACAATCAGTGACGGATCTACTGTGGGGGCAGTGAGGTCTGCCCCCACCTAAATTCGCAATTTTTTTGTGTTTTAGTCCCTTTTTTTATTTACATTACAACCCCCCACTTTTTGTTCTTTTGCCCCCCATTGTTTTGACTTTCTCCTAATTTCCTCCCGAATACAATCATGTACCGAACACACTTATAATTATTAATTTATATATGCAGTATGCATGCCGCAAAACACTTGCAGACAGCAGGCCTCGTGTTAGAGGAAGGTTTGCAAAGAATGATGAACTTGGAGAGGCTGCAAGAACTGCTGGTAGCAACCATGAAGAAGACACGGATGAAGACGCAAGTCTGTATGCAAATCAGAATATCCCTCATCACCAAGCTGGCAAGGTACAATTCATTCCTTTCTTTCTTCTCCCGATTCCCTCCAATGAGTTGATATATATGAATGAAAATATTTACATTATTAATTATGTTTTTGGCTTAATTATATATAGGTGGTGGTGAAGGAAGAGGATCATATGGTAGACTCTTCAGACATATTTGCACACATAAGTGGTGTAAATTCCTTCAAATGCAACTATCCCATTCAATCTTGGATTTGATTATAGTTTCTCGACAGTGAAGCATTTTCATCAATTTTGCAGGACCCACCCGCACCCAGCTCCTCACTCACCAGGATTAGAGAAATGAATAATTGTACAGCCTCCGTTTGGTAATCAAAACAAATTGGTTTATAAATTAGTTTATAAATTATATAATTTCTCGAAATACTTTTTAACCACACATATTTTCTTTCTTTAATTTTCAACTACTACTTTTTACCTTAAAATCATAGATAAACCAGTTTATAAACCAAATAGGGTTACCAAACAATTTTTTTTTTCTCATTTTTTAATAGAAGATAGTTAATTAATTTTGTTGGTTATTGATGTTAATGGGAGTGCATATAAAATATGTACTCCATTTGTCCCACAAAAATATACTCGTTTTCCTTTTTCGTTTGTCTCAAATTATAAATCATTTATCTTATTGAGAGTATATTAATGCCTTAATTTTCTAATATATATACATTTATCTAATATGCATTGTGTTAAAATTAATGTACAAGCTCAATTGTTGGGTCGGACTTTACAATTAGATTAATTAATATGATTAATTAATCAAGACCCATTAAAAGCCCTATTGTCACTAGGGTTAGGGTTTTGAGGTCTTGTAGAAAAATTAGAGATAGTCGTTTTTCTGTAATATTCGAGCGAAGGATTTTTCTCTTGCTAGCATAAAGAGAAAAATCAAATCTCTCGAATTCATTCCAATAGTTGGAGATTAATGGAGTTCCAGAATCAACTCGCTATGTGGATTTCTGTTAGAGGCTGGACAATTGGACGGTTGGTGGTAACAATATTGTACCTCCTATTTCAGATTTCAGATCCACGAAATTCATCAAAGGTATATTCTCTATCACAAATTCTATCTAAGTGCAAGGTTGATCCGGGCTATGATTTCGTGTTTGTTTAATTTTCGCTGTGCATATATGTATCGAAACCTTACAGTGGTATCGAAGCCTGCCTTATTACTTGTTAGAGTTTGTTAATGCTTTGATGAATTCAATAGTAGATTGAATTGATTTCTTATTTCTGAATTTTGAAAAAATTAATTTTTCTTTGTGCATATCTGATTTGAAAAAGAAAATTAATTTTTAGTCGAAATACAATTGGAATGGACCTGGCGGGCGAGAAATGCCACTGTCGTCGCCGCAGGTGGCGGCACCATGAAGCGGTAGCCATCGGAGGACAGACTCAGGGGCGCGGTACGGCATCAGCATTGGACGTCGATGTGCATAAAAGCACCTCCATCGTTGTTGCCCAGACTGGCAGCGTCGTGCGCTGCTGCTATTGTAGCAGCAGCAGCGACTGCTGCAGCATCATGCGCTGCTGCGACTCAGGTCACGAGATTTTGCAGGCAGCAGCGTGTGACGTTGCTATGCTGCTGCAGTTACGGAATGCCGCTGCTAAATAGCATGTTTCACGCCGCAAAGTCGAGGCTACACACAGGCGAGATGCCGCAGCGAAAAGCAGAGACGGGGGCGCCGAGTTAACTGGCACTCGATCTAGGGTTTGATCTGGGGCGGGGGCCTCTCCTACAATTTTGGAAATTGTAAGGGCCCATTTGTAATTTTGAATTAGGGTTTGACTGACTTGAGGCGGGGGCTCATTTGCAATTTGTGAAACTAGGAGTCCCTGTCTGCAATTATGAAATTGGGGTCAAAATGCAATTTTAAAATGAGGGGTCTGTCAAGCAATTTACGAAATTGGAGGGCTTGTTGATAATTTTAAAATAAGGGTCAGGTTGTAAATTCTCCAATGAATTTCAAATGTAATTTTAAAATTTGTTTTAAATTGGATTTTCAAATTGGTTTGACCCAATTTAAAATTTTGACCCAATTCAAAGTTTTATTTTAAAATTCACGACTTTTAAATTAATGTTAAAATTGGATTTTAACAAAATTAATAATTTGACCTAAATTGAATTTTATTTTATTTAGGAGTTTTATCCTAAATTTAAATATTAATTCAATTTGCCCTAATTCTAGAATTAGAGTTTGGATTCTAATTTGGTGTTTAATTAAAATTTGATTTTAATTAAATTTAATAATTAGTTAATTTGATTAATTGATTATTAACTTAACCTTATTTAGGATTTGATCCTAAATTCAATTAGCCCTTGAATCTTGAAATTGAAGTTGGACTCTAATTTAGTATTTAATTAAAATTTGATTTTAATTAAATAAACTCGTCAATAAAGTAATTGATTAATTTGATTAATTAATTACTAAATTAAATTTTATTTTCTTTTAGGAGTTTTATCCTAAATTAAGAAATTAATTTAATTTGTCTCTTTTGGAATTAGAGTTGGACTCTAATTTTGTATTTGATTAAAATATGATTTTAATTAAATAAGACCCGCTAACTAAAGTTAATTAATTAATTTGATTAATTAATTATTGTTCCTATCTATTTTATCTAAATTAGTTTAGACGACCTAATTTGCTAGAAACTTGAAATTTGTTTATATAATATTAGATATTATAGTATAATACATTTATATGATGAATGTGTATTTAGTGGATGATTATGGACTCGACCCATGTGATTGGTTCAATGTATGGTTAATTTATTCTTTTTTTTTGTTGGGCTTGCGAGCCTATTATTTAATTGGGTCTGTGTGCCTATTATTTAATTTATTTGGGTCTGTGAGCTCTAGTTTGTATATATGGGCATACGCGTCCTTTGATACAGGCCTGCGTGCCAATTAGTATAGGATACAGGTTCGAGCTGACCACAAGAAGACAACTAGTATAGGATACAAGTTGGAATAGCAGATGGAGATTATTGCATTTAGCATTCGATGATCGAATGCAGTGTCCTCTAGGAATTAACCAACTAGTCTTCTTCATGGCTCGAGAAGACTAGATAGATATTGTCCATAATCATCCACAGTAGTAATATATGTATGATTAATTGCATGGTTGATGTTAGTTAATATACATAAGAATGATGAGACAAACCCCTCACTTAATATTATATTAAGTCATACGCTTTCCATTTTTATAATGAAAAACCAGAGTTTACTATCATTGGCAGCTTGTTGAGTCACTCAAGACTAGTTAATGGTAGATATATTTCTCATTATGAAATATCAGATACTTCTGAACAATGGGTCAAACTTAACCAGAACGACATCATTTTTGAGTCAATCAAAAGTGATATAATTTTGGAAGCAATTTATTAAATTTGTATTAATTGGTTAATACAAAGTGTCTTCCATTGTTATAGTGAAAAACTAGAATCCACCCTCAATGTAGTTTGTTGAGTCACTCAAGGCTGCAAGTGGGAAAGTGTGTTTATCACTATGAAACATAAGATGTTTCTGAACAATGGATAGAATTTAACCGAAACCTATCTTTTGTTGAGTCACTCAAGAAGACGAGATTTTGGAGGCACAATCAAGTAAATACATAAGATGTGTGCGACAAAGAGTTGTCTACTTGATGATCTAGGAGTCCCATGGAGATGTGATTGATAAGAGTATCTACCTGGATGTCTCATTAGAGCTTGTTGAGTCACTCAAGGTTCTAATGGAATAAACGGGATCCTAACCTACTGTGAATCTAACAGGATTCTACGAGATTAATGTTGAGGGTCATTAATTCAAGTAAAACAGTGGGAGCAATCGATTTAATAAAAGGCCTTATTAAATTGATTTATGCATGATAATACGTGATTCTATTTTTGATTTATTATTGTTGTTGTATGAGTTTAAAATTTGAGTTATTACTTGAACTTATACAGTGCAGCAATTGACACTCTGTAAGTTCATTAGACTGAAATCCTTAAATTGGCGTCGTCCTCTGAGAAATGATCTCAAAACACGATATGATCGAGAATACTCTTCTCGAACATGCCAATAATAGGATATTAAATTTATAATTGCGAGGCTTCCTTAACCGAACTGAAAAAGTGAGAAGTTTGGTGAATCTTCTACTTCAGTTTTCTATTTGATAGATGTTAAATAATCTAATTAGCCAATCGAGTATTAGATACCGATAATATACAATGGGTAAAAGTAGAATAATTGCGAAAAATGGTGATATACATATTTGTAGGTAATAAAGCAAATATTGTTTGAAAAGCTTAAGAAGCTATCACCCATCTTTGCCTTCTGATTTAGTGTTAAATTAGACAATTGTTAATTACAGTTCTTATGAAGAATGACACTTCCACTTCATGTTTGGACATGAAATAATTATCCTATTTAATTAAAAATAATAGTTATTCGTTAACTTAGATGTGATAATATGGAAGTTAGGTAAATAACAAATAGTCTACATTCTGAATATTAATAAGGCAAAAAAGAAGTCACACTTAAATATGACACTTGACTTATTCAATTAATAGAGATATATGTATATCTCACATTGGAGGTAAATTGATAAGTCAATTTTCTTCGAAAAAAAAAGGAAAAGTGGGATGGTTGATCCACTGAGCATGTTACATTCGGATGTAAGTGGGCATATGTCAGAGTGATCTTTAATTATTAGATAACCATGATTGTCATTGTTATCTATAATAAAGTTTAAATCTGAAAGTTTGAAAAGTTCAAATAATACAGATATAAATTAGAAGGTCAAAATGAGAAAAATATTCTAAGCACGTAGATTTGATCAAAGTGAAGAATATTTTAAAGTGATTGATTTCAAGATTATGTTATGAGAAAATAATTTTTTCATAGATGATCTTTCGCATATGCTTCGGCACAACGACGTATCTGAAAGAGGAAAGATTGTAATTAATGCAATCATTGATGAAGCCACGCAATATCTCCAAAAACTATTTTTGGAACTTTGCATTGAAAATTTTATATTACACACATAGATGTGTTCCATGATAATCAGTTGATGAAGGTCCATATAAGATATGGATTTAAAAGGTCTAATCTTCCTCGCGTTAAGATTTAAGACCTCAATGCTTATTAGAAGTACACCAAATATGGATAAGCAATAACCTTAGTCCAATATGTATATTGTGGGAAATCCAAAAGATGGTTGGATATTATTTTTACATTTCTATCGAGAAAGAAAGTCTATCTCGAGTTTTGTCAATATCTTAGAGAAAATAGTTCATCTAAGAGAGGACAGTGGGAATAAAAGTACAGCATGAAAGAGTTCATGATTACACATATACTTAACTGATTAAATAGGCTCGAATATGTGTTTGCATTGGACGAGGCACAAATCAATGCTTGGGACGTGATCGTTACTTAGGACGTAGTGACGACTGTAACGCACTAGCTCCACGTAAAATATTAGGATCATGTACACTCCCTTGAGTTACACATCCCTAATTGCTGGTATTGTATTAGTCATCAAGGATAATGAGCCTATATTTACATAAAAGCTAAGTCAAATATTGACAGAACGAGAGGAGATGAAGCCATAGAATCCAAGATAAAAACAAAGTTTTGGAACTTGTTTGATTCGCTTGAAATGGGTAAGACCTATAGGCAGTAAATGGGTTTACTCTGAATCAATTCGGATTCTGCTTGTGGTAGCAACATGCTATAATTATGGAATTTTTGAATCCTTAAACATAGTATATTAGCTGCAGATATTTATTATAAATTAAAGCAAGTCTCATGGAGTTAGAATCTTAATTTTGATGAGATAATCAAAATGTTTGATTTTATCAAAATTGCAAACTAATTATGTGTGTATATAAAAGGTTAGTGGGAGTGTTCAATATTTCTGATATTATATGTAGGTGACATATTATTGATCAGAAGTTGAATCTCTAACCTTGAAAGTGAAAGTGCAATTATTTTGAATTTCTCCATGATGGATTTGAGAAATAAATCCTTCACTTTGGGAACCAGAATCTATAGAAAGTTATTTTGAATTTCTCCATGATGGATTTGAGAAATAAAACCTTCACTTTGGGAACCAGAATCTATAGAGATAGATTTGAAAGGTTGTTTTGATTTCTCAATCCACGTACATAGATGTAATGCTAATGAGGTTAGCATGAGTGAATCCAATGTAGGATTCTAACCCAAAAGTTTTGGGGTTAATCTTTTCAAAATGGTGTTTAGAACACATATTGAGAAAGATTGATGTGGAGAAGATATTTGATTGTTTGACAATAATATCTTAAACGCGACACTATGTACGATACCTTTTGTATTATTGAGTACATGAGAAGTACTAAGAATGCAGTAGACATGAGGAGAAATATAGACTTACAGTCTTTAGGTATAGAGATACCATCCTTTAGTCCGGGAAGGGATGAAGGAAACATTCAGTATAATTGTTAATTAACTCATAGTAGTGGTGTGGTCAGTTTGAAATAGTTCAAACAAGAGAGACCGCTAAATATACAACCGAGACCAAATACATAAGTGCTTGTGAAGCAATCTCGATCGTTGAGTTCATTAGTGAACTATAACTGTTCCCAGCATTGTAGCTCCAGTAATGAGTACTGTGACGACAATGGAGCCATCGCGCAAGCGAGGGAACTGGGTCTCATCGATGATCTGAGTATGTATTAGGGTCTACTATCTTATTCGAAGATTGTAGAAAAAAGAGAATTCACGCCCACTAACCTTGCAAAGGTTGAATATGTGAAGAGTCACATGTCCAAGGTCCACCTGTAAATCCACTATCCCAACGGGAATGTAATTGTCACATAAACTCGTTATGTATAAGATACATAAGTTATTGGATCTAGTGGGAGTATATCAGTGTTATGCTCTAAATCCAATCGTTGAAATAGCATAACACATATTATCATTGTTACAATAAAGGCAGATCTATTATTAAATTGAGTTTAACTCACTATTTAGATAATAGAGTCCATAGAGTAAGTTTAATTAACTTGTAAGTCACAAGGTGTTGTGTCTGTGAGATACAAGTCATTAATATCTTATTTTAAAATTGTCCCTAGTAGAAGTAACAGCAAGATACAGATAATGTTGTTATAGTTAGACTAGCATGTGTTGCATTTCTTTCTTATGAAGAAAGTAGCTTATCTCACAAGTTAGAATGTAGAGGGACATTCGAATGAACACGTGGATGCATTGTTAAATGAACAAAACATTGGATGACCCGCCTAGATATTCCACATGAATAACTATCCAAGCGTCAGTGGTGAATCTCTAATGCGTGGTTTTGAATTTGGTCCTTTGACTTGAAGACGTCATAGAATCTTATATCAGGATTACTATGCTTTGGCGAGCGTTGATGTTGGCTCTTGAGAAGGAGTCATCATGATGAAGTCGTACGGGTATAGTGAGAGTCATATGAAGGTTGTGTATGTCCAATATGAGGATTCGTCACTCCTGGGTAGTAGGAGATTATAACCTGTATGTCACTCACTTAAGTTGATGTAAATTCCTCGGCCGGGGTAAAGTTATGAGTTGAAAAGGTGTTTTCAGTCATAACAAGATCAACTAAGATAGAAGTGAATAACATAATTGGTTGAAATGAGATTGACGCTATCCATATCTCTTAACCAATTGGGTTATATTGATGAAGGGATTGTATTTCCACAGTAACCGCACATGAACTGGTCTTATCATGCCACATGACTTTTCCTTTCACATGGATTGCCTTGACACATTGCTAGACGTCAATCTAGGACGGCGACGTGAATTAATCGATCTTGGTGAGTCGAGGATGAATTAGAAATGGAGATTTAAATTCATCTTATTCCAATCAGATTAGAATAATAATAATAATAACACGACATTTGCCATCGTGAATGGAACCTAATGGGTCACACACAAAAGGCGAGAATTGAATATCTGGAATTGGATCTTGTCCAAGTGGGAGATTGTTAGAATTAATGTACAAGCCCAATTATTGGGTCTGACTTTACAATTAGATTAATTAATATGATTAATTAATCAAGACCCATTAAAAACCCTATTGTCACTAGGGTTAGGGTTTTGAGGTGCACATATTAATATGTGCACTATTGTAGAGAAATCAGAGATAGTTGCTTTTCTGTAATATTCGAGCGCAGAATTTTTCTCTTGCTAGCACAAATAGAAAAATCAAATCTCTCGAATCCATTCCAATAGTTGGAGATTAATGGAGTTTCAGAATCAACTCGCTATGTGGATTTCTGTTAGAGGCTGGACAATTGGACAGCTGGTGGTGACAATATTGTACCTCATGTTTCAGATTTCAGATCCAAGAGATTCATCAAAGGTATATTCTTTATCACAAATTTTATCTAAGTACAAGGTTGATCCGGGCTATGATTTCTTGTTTGTTTAATTTTCGCTGTGCATATATGTATCGAAACCTTATACATTGTTATCAACAAATATGAACTACACATTATTCAATGTAGAGGTAAATTGGGTAAAAATCTAAATAAATGTATAGTTCCTATATGCATTAATTATTATGTTTTCTTAATTTATGTGAAAATATAAATGAGTCTATCTTTATATATGGGACGAGGGAAGTAATTCTTTTAACTGGTTGAACATGTATAATGTTTGTCATATGCATACTGAGGGGAATATTGGGGGTCGTCATTTTCCTTTTGATATCGAAGCATTAGTCCCGGAATCGTAAACTTACCTTCCTCAACAGTTACGGATTAAAACGGCAATGAGATAAGTTATTGATGGAGGAAATGCAAGTGATCATTATGATTGGGACACAGAGACCATTTCAATTTGATCGATTTTATTTTTTATTTTTTGCTTTTCAAATGACGAGAGAAGTGATGTTTTCAGGGAATTTCCTTTTGAGTGTGTGTTTGGTATTATTTTAAAAAAAATGAATAATAATTTTTAGAAGGATGAGTGGTTGAAATTTGGCTTAAAAGTCAAATATTGTGGGTTAAACTTTAATGGATGATTGAGATTGAGTACTATAGAATTTTTTTCTTAAAGAAAATCAAACAAGAGCTACGTACAATCTTAGCGAGAGTCATGCTTTACGTCATGTCACCAAGTATATGTTAGCCATGTCAAGGGTATTCTTCACATTTTTCGAAAATATTGATCACTTAATGAAAGTTTGTAAATAAGATGATTTTTAATTCAAAATAATTAAGAACGATTTTCGCTACAATTTCCTCAAAAATAATGTCTTTTCAGAGTATCTCCAATAATCTCTTTATATTTAGATAGCATCTTTTGTATTTTAGAGAGCGCCTAAAAAATTAGAAAGCAATTTTTTTAAAACAATCCAACCTCTTTATTTTCATGCACTCTATTTTACTTGTTCCTAGAAGTATTTATTAATTTTCCCTCTCAATTTTTTCACATAATTCCCTCCTAATTATTTTATTAATCCCCCCCCCCCCTTCCCCTTTTTCTCCATAAATCAACGAATGGATCTGTCATTTCCACCTTCAAATGTTACGATAAATAATTGAGAATTGGATTTGTCACTAAAGCTCCAATGAAATAAAGTTGCTAACAATTGGCAGAAGAAGTGGAAGAACTGTACAGCATTCCAGCATAAATGGGTTTTCATTTGAGCAATTGTATTAATTTCCATCCATAGTGGCTTGAAAATTCATTTTGAAGGAACGAAAAAATTCGGACGGGTATGGCGTGAAAGAGGAATGAAGAAGAAAATGGCATTTGGAACGAAGCTGAAGCATTTGATTTGTATATAAAATTAATTAAGATACCGTGTGAAACATTGAAAAGTGGAATACATTTCATAATAGAGAGGGGATTTGACTCTCCAAATTTGGATATTCAAACCCACTATCTAAGTTAAAATGTTAAATTAGAGAGTCTATTGTAGTATAATTTTAAGGGTAGGCTCTCCAAATTAAAGAGCATTATAAGTTTAAAGGGGTTATTGGAGATGCTCTTAATAGCGTTAAAACCCTTTAATTTTAACTCCATTGCCAAAAAAGAAATCCATTTTTTCTCCACCATTGTCTTTTTGGCTTAATAGCATTAACACCCTTGAATTTTAACTCCATTTCCAAAAACTCCGGACTTTAACCCCATTGTCGAAAACCCCTACATATTCAAATTGGTCGAAACCCCTACAGTAAAATTATGACCATGTCTTCGATCGATCAATTATCTTTATAGTTCAAATTTTTATCACTGAACTTATGTAAACATATTCGACTAGTTATTGAACTTTAAATGTCGAGTTTTTATCGCTAAACCATGAGTTAATCGTCTCAATAATCATCGAACTTATGTAAATGTCGAGTTTTGATTACTAAACTTATCAAAATGGTGGACACTAGTCATTGACTTAACTTTCGTAGCAGAATTGATGACGTGGTAGAAGGAATACCCCTCACCTTCAACCGACCAATCATGACATCAAAGTTATAGTATTAATAGGAAATATTTCTAATTAAATCAGGTTCCATTAATTCAGCAGATAATCTAATTAAGCCAGGATACGTAATATGGGCCACATAATGAGAAGATATTTATGAAATTCTAGATATACACAATATCATAATAATAGGGATTAACATATTACAAAATTTCTAAAAGTATCCCATTTAGTCTATATGACAATCTATTTATGGTTTTATATAGGAATCATAAGGTGCGCAAAAATGCTGAATTGATATACTTAAAAGGTTTATCGTAATTACCTTAATTAATTGAATCACTGATAAGAGTCATAGCGATTTCATGTTAATTAAAGAACAAGGTCTCTTCCATGTACTACAGATCAATAATTCAATTAACGAAGTATGAATAGCAAAGCAATCATAATGGTCCTCATAATGTCTTAATTAGAAGACTATTTCTGTTATTATTATCCATTTACATAATGTTTACAAAATGGAAATATAAAATTTCAAAGTTTTCAATAATGGAACTTCAAAATAATGTCAAAATAAGAACATAGAGCAATCTAAATACAAGAAAAGAAACTATTCGTTACACTCAAGATCCGTTGCATCAGCATGCTGGTTAAATGTCTTGGGTGATAACCCTTTAGTTAGTGGATCTTAATCTATATAACCAATCACTTCAAGGTGATCAGTATGGCTATATGTGAGCATATGTTTCTTTGTTCCCTGTAAGTATCTTAACACTTTCTTAGCAACTTCCAATAATCAATTCCTAGATTGCTTTGATAACGGCCCAACATACCGAAGCTAATGTCTGGTCTGGTCCAAACCTGTGCATACATTAGGTTTCCTAGAAGAGAAGTATAAGGAAAAATTTCGTTTACGTTCCAATTTAGTTTGAGGACACTGGTTAAGCTGAACTTATCTCCCTTCTGAGTTGGAACAACATTAGGATCGCAAGATGGCATATTAAATCTTTCCAAAACTTTTGTGATATAGGCATTCTGAGACATTCCCAAAAATCTATGTGATCTATCATGAAATATTTCTATTCCAATCACGTACGATGCCTCTCCCATATCTTTCATTTCAAAGTTTTGGAAAAGAAAATCCTTAGCTTCTTTTAATAAACCAAGGTCACTGCTGGTAATTAATATGTCATCAACATATAGAACCAAAAATACAAACTTACTCCCATTGATTTTCAGGTATATATATATTGATCAACAATGTTTTCAATAAACCCAAAAGAACTAATGATACTGTGAAACTTAATATACCATTATCGTGAATCTTATTTTAGTTCATATATTATATTGACTTCTTTAATAGATAGGCCTGTTTTCCTCTCCATATGTAATGAAACCTTCTGGTTGTGCCATGTAGACTTCTTCTTCTAAAGTTCCATTAAGAAAAGTCGTTTTCACATCCATTTGATGTAGCTCTAAATCAAAAAGAGCAACTAACGTCATAATTATTCGTAATGAATCATTTTTAGAAACTGGAGAGAATGTTTCATTGAAATCGATGCCTTCTCCCTGATTAAACCCTTTGGCTACAAGTTTGACTTTATATCGTTCGATATTACCATGAGAGTCACATTTAGTTTTAAAAATTCATTTACAGCCAACTTTTTTGTGCCCTTTTGGTAATTCAACCAAATCCCAACATTTATTAGCAGTCATAGATCTCATCTCCTCAAACATGGCATCAATCCATTTTTCAGATTCTTCACATTTAATGACTTGTGTGTACATAACCGAATCTTCCCTCATCCCTATATTAAATTCAGATTCCTGTAAGTACAACATGTAATCATCCGAAATAGCTGATTTCTTAGGTCTTTGGGACCTCCTTAATACTACTTCTAGTGTTGCATTTACATTTGGTTCAATGAGACAGACTCATTATGAAGTTCAGGATTAATGATATTTTGTTCTATATTATTGATTGGATCAACAAGAACATTAGGCAGAACTATGTCATTCGAAGTTCATGATAAGGGAATTGGTACCAAAATTTCATGAATAATCACTTCTTTAACTTTATCACTCCCACTAACTTCGTCATTCTCAATGAATATAGCATTACCTGATTCTACAATTCTTGTACTATGATTAGGACAATAAAACCTATACCCTTTTGATTTTTCTGGATATCCAATAAAATAACCACTAATGATTTTTGGATCCAGTTTCTTTTCTTGTGGATTATAAATGTGTGCCTCCGATAGGCAGCCCCATACATGCAAATGTCTTAAACTTGGTTTCCATCCTTTCCGCATTTCGAAAGGTGTCTTGGGAACAGCTTTTTTGGGAACCCAATTTAAGATATACACAGCGGTCCTAAGGGCATGCATCCACAATGATATGGGTAAATTAGCATTACTCATCATACTCCTAACCATTTCCATAAGTGTGTGATTGCATTTTTTAGCAACACCATTCTGCCAAGGAGAACCCAACATTTAGTAATAAGCACAAATTCCTAATTTTTCTAAGAGTTTAGCAAAAGGACAAGGACGTTGTCCAGATTCATCGTATTTTCCATAATATTCACCACCCATATCAAATCTAATAATTTTCACCTTTTTACCTAATTGTCTCTCAACTTCAGTAATGTAAATTTCTACAGCATTTACCGATTGAGATTTGTCATACAAAAAGTAAATATAGCAATAAAGTGAAAAGTTGTCAATAAAGGTGATGAAATATTTTTCTCCACTAATTGATGGAGCATCAAAAGGTCCACAAATGTTTGTATGTATTATTTCAAGCAGATCATTACTTCTTGTAGCTCTTTTCTTGGTATGTTTAGTTTGTTTACCTTTAATACAATCCACACAAGTACCAAAATTAGTAAAATCAAGATTTGTGATAATCTCATTTTTTACTAATATATTGATTATTTCCCTGGATATATGACACAGCCTTTTATGCCACAGGAAAGAAGAACTTTCATTCATTATATTACATTTCAAATCAACATTCGGATGCAGGGTAGCAAGAAGAGATTCAGAAAATAAAGAATCAAGATTAATTTGATATAAGCCATTGACCAAAAATTTTGAACCAACGGAATCATTGTTCTTGTATAAAATAAAACAACCACCACCTATTTTAAAGGAGAAACCTTCCTTATCAAGTTTCGACAAGGAGATCAGATTACGATAAACAAAAGGAATATAAAGAGTTTGCTCTAAATCTAAGAAAAAACAGAATCTAATACTAAACGAAATGTATCAATGGCTTGAAGTGAGGTTTTGACTCTATTTTCCATGTAAATGTAGGGGGGTGTCCCCAACATGGAATTTAATGGACTTTTTTATATTGATGGATTCTCATGGTATTTATGGATTTTAATAGAATTCCATAGAATCTCTCAAGTTCTAATGGAATTCTATTCCACGGATTTTAGTGGATTTTATTATATTTTGGTGGAATGTGTTGAATGTGTCCTAAATATGGAATTTTTTATGGATTTTTTTTTGTCTCTTTTATCTTTTGTTGGGTAATTTATTTATTTATTTTTTTCAAGTTGAACGTGAACTTGAGACAAAGTAAAGATAAATTAGCATAATTCCTTTAAGTGATCATAAAAAAATAAAAATAAAAAGAAGTAAAAATATTCGAACTATGTCATTAATTAAAAAATAAAATGCTATCCAATCCTGCTTACCACAATCGAAACAAACAGGTAATTTGCATAAGAAAATTTAGGGGAGACTTTTGTTTCTCCTACTCCCCTTTCAGGTCTAGCAGAACATAAATAGTAAATGTCTTTCCTATTTCACTATCCAATTTATCATAAACAATTTCATGCATAAAGCTAGATACGTGTTCTTGGAATGGACATTAGCTTTAATGCTTTATAACAGTCATTAGCTAAGCTTCTACTATCAAGCAAGTCTGAAAAAAATTTTCATCTTGGTACGACACCAAATATCATGTTGTGATTCAAAAGTATAAATCAGAAAACCTCTGATAACACACAGAGTTTTGGCCTGGAAAGGTGGTGATCGCAGATCTATCAAGGGCTTGGTTTGGGAGGAACTATACATAAAGAATAATAAAAGGATGAATGTATGGTAATACTGTATTGAATGGAAGGTGTGGAATTCGAATTTCAAGGGATCATGATTGGATTTGTTGAAGGATTTTATCTTCATATTTTGGGTTTAAAATCCATCACAATCCATTCAATTCCATTAAAATTAGAAATTCATTGAAATCCATAGAATTTTGAGGACGCCGAAATTTTATGGAATTAATTGAAATTCATGTTGAGGGCCTTGGATTTTGATGGATTCTATAAAATTCCAAATGTGAAATGTTATGGAATTTTAAAATCCATCAAATTCCTTATTGGGGACACCCCTAGTAGTCTTCATTTGGATTTGTGACCTGGGTTGTAAGGAATCCCTGCATCAAGTTTGAAACATGAACATTAGAATCATAATCAATCCACCAAGTATTAGAAGGTGCTTCAACAAAATTTGATTCGAAACATACAAAAATCAAAGGCTTACCCTTCTTTTCAAATCAAGCCATACGTTTCAAGCAATCCTTTTAAATGTGTCTACCATTTTTACAAAAGTATGGGTTCAGAAATTTTGATTCGAAATGACATAGCTTTCTGTCAATTTTTCCATTCCATTTAACTGCCTGTATATGAGAATCTGTATATTTGAATTTGGGTGGAAACTAACTGCCTTGTTCATGATTTGTTGTTGGATTTGGACTTTAGTTTGAGAAATATATAGATTCTCGGGTGTGATTTTTATGGATTTTGAATTTTGATTCGGTTGGGTGTTGAGTCCAGGTGAAGGCAAATTGATTTTTCAGATTGGATTATGGATTCATGTTGAAATCGAGTTGGGTATGGTTTTTATGAACGTGGGTTTGCTGTAATCGATCTCAATGTTGAAATATGGATTTTGAATATGTTTCGTGGATGAATTCTGTTGATTATGGTATGCTCTAATATTACATATAAACTATAATCTTAATACGAAACATATAGTCTTAAACATGATTTCGATTTAGGATCTTGACCATAAAATTAATTACTGTAAATCATAAGACATACCAGAATCCATAGTAATAGTGTAGAAAGTTATGAGATTCTGTCACAGTTTTAATTGAATTCCGAAGAAAAATATTGATCTGAAATTAGCCTTCTCTCTTTTAACCTAAGCTTTTAGTTGTGTTTCATAAGTTGAACCCTTAAGATGGAATTCGAGTTCAGTATATATAAGTAAAGAAAGGGGCCGAATTTTCTATAGCCTTTTAATCTTAACCGTCCATCAAAGTTGTAGTATTAATAGGAAGTAGTGAAATACTTCTAATTAAATCAGATTTCTATGAATTCAATAATTTACCTAATTAAACCAGAATATATAATATGGATCACATAATGAGAAGATGTTTATGAAATACTGAATATACACAACCTAGGAGTACTAAAGTACTGGGAGTTTCAGTGTTATCCAATCATTCAATCCCATGGTCCGAAAAAGACTTCACTACCTAACTTCTACAAGACTTTCACATCTTCCAAAACTCTTAAACAAGATAAGCTTCTGTTTGACAAATTTGTTTAAAAATAATTTTTTTTAATATAATTCTTTAAATTATTTTTTAATTATACATATTTTTTTTCTTTACTTTTCAACCACATATTTTATCTCGAAAATGTAAAAAAACATATTTTTAAACACAAAAATTTTAACAAATGCATTGTGGGCTATACTACATATCTCCATAAATACAAAGACATTTGATAAGCCTTGCACTTATATCAACTTTCTCACTTTAAGTATTGTAGGGGTGTTGAAGATACACCTCAATGCCTTTGTATATGATTGTTCTCATTCCCAGTCGTCAAGCTCGAATATTCACGTGTAGAATTTTTGTAGTATCAAGCAAATATTACAAAATATGACCCACCTGATTTTGAAATCTACGTAGTTATATAATGTTTCGTTTTACCGAAAGTCACATTTCAACAATGCTCTATATTTTGGCTCAGGCTAACATCTAATTGTATATCGTGCAAGAAAGATTTAGCCCACGGGCCGAATCAAAATTTAGCTCATCATGACATCTAGGTTCACCTTGAAGATGTCGAGTCGGGTGTGCCGATCGAACCTGTGAAATCGACCCGAATCGATCCAGAACCATGGACCGACTCGTGACCCGCTCGAGAAGGCATTTCATGAGTCAAGAAGGTGCGAATTGCATTTCGTGGATCACACCTTCACGGGCCGCGATTAACTCGTTGGTCATTGAAATAATAATTATAAAAAAATTATAAAATTTAAAAATATTTAAAGTTTTTTAAAAAAATTGAACAACTAAATTATAATTAAGTAGGTATCTGTCTAGTTGAGATGTACTTAAACTATAAATTGTACTTAGTAAATTAGGTGTCAACCTAGTTTGGATGTATATAAGTTATAAATATTTGTTAATAGTAGTAATTAGAAATATAATTAGTTGCTATTTGTTTATGTTGTATTTAACTTTGTAAAGTTAAGAGAAATTCATGTAATATAAGATATAAATTTGAATTCGATATAAACATTTCTTTATATAAATATGAATTTATCTTTTATTCATTTCATATTTAGTAATTCAATAAAAAAAAATATTTTTCGCTATAAATATGAAAAATTCTATATTTTTATTCATACGGATTAAATCGAAATGAACCGCGACCCGCATAGATTAGACCCAAATAGCCAGTGGACGACCTTGGGTTATAGTTCAAAATTTGTGGGCAACCTCAATCAACTCGTAAATCCGTAGCCGACGAACTTTTTCACATGGACCATTATCGAGCTCATGGGTAGACGGGCTGACCCAATTCAAATCATTCGGATTGACAACTCTAGTACACCTAATATAAGATGGTATAACCCTAATTTTCACTTCTCTTTCGTTTTGTATCAAACTTTTCTTTCTTCCTGTTCTCTCCTCATGACTGATCAAAAACCTTTCTTTCACTCCAAGAAATATCCAATGAAATGGTACGTATTTCTGCCCCCATTACTGGATTAAAATAACTCTTTTACGTGGGTTCTGTGCAAATTCTCACGTGGATTTTTAACTTATTCGCCTTGTTGATGTTATTTATAAAGAGTTTATTTAAAATATACAGTGAGTTTTAAGAAATTATGTAATTAATAGAAAAGAATTTTTTTTTTTTTTTTGAATTTATATATAATATTATTTTAATGATAAATTTGTAATTGAAAATGAGAGAGGATAATATGATTTTTTATTTCCGTCAACTTATGGTTGGGGTTTTTTTGAATGTTTCTCGGGTTTATTTGGACTCGTACTTCGGCTTTATTAGATCATTTTATTTATGCATTGTTTTTTATATATCTGCATGTGCGAGGCGCTTCTATATGTATTTTAATCTGAAAATAATAGCAACTGGGTTTCGTCATTTGTCTGGGAATTTATATCCCACTCTTTGAGTATATTTTTTGTTTTCTTCTCAGAAATTTTACTGACATATTTAATTTTTCTACTACGTGCTATTTGGGTTGGATTATTTTGTTAATCTCCAGAAAGCATGTTGATTTTGTTAAATTACTCATCTTTTGTTGATTGTTTAAGTTAATAAATTATTTTTGTGATCTTATGAGTCATGGCTCCAGCCTCCAGGCTTTATTGGGTAAGAAATAATAGAACAAGCCATACATCAAAATATGAATTGAAGAAGTTGAAGTAGAATTAGTTCATTTACATATCAGTGCATTCTTTAAAAGCAGTTAGATTTTAATATCATCAAGTTCATTTTTCATCAAATTTTGAGCAAGTTGGTTTGTTCCATTAGGTGTTGCATGAGTATTTATAAGGGACAATCTGCAGTAATATTTGTTTCTTTATTATAACAGTTCATCCCGTATGGTCATGTGGCTAAGGTATTGTTTCAGTCTTTTTGTTTGGGACTCATTTTTTTCAAAACTTATTTTCAATTACATTCTTTCATAAAATCATTTTACTCATAAATCGAAATTTTTCCCACTTTTTAAGCATGCATTCTCCTAAAATTCACTATACAGAATACATTTTTTTTTTTCAAACAATGGGTCTCAAACAAGGACATATTGTAGTCCGTGTGTTGCAACTCTGCCCCCAAAGTGTGCTTTTTCAAATAGTTAAAAAAAGTTGAACCTCAACTTTGAGGGCCCCCACCGACTCTGCCCTGAACATTTGGTAGATGAGATAAATCGCAGGATGTGCTTCCCAGAAGTCAGGGTGGAGAGCTTATGGATAGGCCGACTATTAACCTTGGTAACTCCCGTCTGCGACAGGGCACAAATCCAGTATTTCAGGATTCGAACCCTGCGCCCCGTTGGGCTGAGCCCTATCCGCCCTCCCCTTTGCCTTTTCAAATAGTTGCATTAGTCAAATGGCTTCCCTTTTATTTCATTAAATACTTATATAGCTTTTGGCCTACAGTTCTATTTCAAACTGCTGATTTGCAATATTAACTCAACATGTCTATCTTGGCGATTGAAGGTAAAAATATTTTATCATCAAATTGCAATCAGCTCTTAGGTGATCTCCATATACAAGTAATGGCACCAAACTTGAAGGCTGCAGAGGCATTCAAGACAATGGCAGGCATGGGTTATTCTGGGAAAGTTGTAAAACCAGTACTAAAGAATCTTCTAAAGTTGTATGACAATAACTGGAAGTTTATTGAAGATGAAAATTACAGGGTTCTTATTGAAGCAATAATTGAAAATGAGGACAACAAGGTGCATGCTTCTAATTCTATATAGTACTGTTTTATCACCAGAATAGTTATTAACTTCACATCACCAAGCCTTTGGTTTCCTGTATCATTAATTGCTTGCTTCTCTTTACCCTCTGGAAGTTTAGAATCCTTGATCATGTTGTTTTGTGTTCTTTATTTTTTTCACAAAAGTGGATGATCTGTCCAGAATTTATGGACAGTCGTAATTGATTTCTATTAGCACGTGCCATTTTTAACTCTAGGTGGCGAGAGTTATGATGGAGCAACAGGGCGCCTTATCAGATGGTGAAGCTGATGAAAGAGAACCACCTTTGAAGAGATCCAAATCAAACTCCAAAACTGATCAATGTGCATCCTCCTGTCATGAGTCAGCGCAAAATTGTATCTTAACCATTCGGGATATGAAGAATAAGGTGGAAAATGAAGCTCATGGAAAGAAAAATATGGCTGAATCCTCTTATAAACTTCTTCAAGATGAGGATATGAAATCCAAGGTCATATGTCCAAAATATCATCAAGATAAAGGAAAGAACCACAGTTCTCTGATATCTCATATGGGACTAGAGCAAACAAAGGAAACTCAACTGCTTTCTAATGATGAAAATGATGAATATATCTCATCTCTAATTTCCTCAGAGAATAGAACAATAACATATGAAGCAGGAAACAATTCTAATTCCTATCAAGATTTAAGCAATTCTTTGATTGAGAGCGTGCCATTCCCTGATAGGCTGCCAAACTATAAGGTTCCTTTTGTTGTAGTTCATCCAGGTACTGCCTGGTACATCCTTACTCAGAACAAGTTCTCTTCTCTCTCTTGAAATTCTGTATTGCCTCTATCAACAATTGTATGCAGTAATATAGATGATTTGATAATATCACTTCTGTAAATGAGATAACCTACCTCAGCTGTAATTTTGATAAACAGAGGATGGCACTCGGATCCTGTATCAATAGTTTTGAAGTAAATTGTCTGTCATTTATTAAAATTTTCTTTTTACTAATTCCATTTTCTATTTCTGTTGATTGTTTGTTAGGTAGCTGTTTTCTCCAAATCAGTTCTACAGTCTGTATTATTTTTTGTTGAATGTAGATATTATTAGTTGCAAAGCGGTGTTCATTTGGAATTGAAAGTGATAGGAGGAAGATATAGTTTTTATAGCTTTTCTATTATTTTCCCTAAATGTTAGAATCTGGATAAGGTGAAGCCACATGTTTTATTGAATTGGGGTATTGTATATTCATCCTTTCTCTTAGCAGTTCTTGGAGAGTCATTTGCATAATAACCTTTGGCGAAGAAACTTGCAGTCTCCTTTGTTAAATTAGTGTGGCACATTAATAGTAACAAATGAATTTTTTTAATTATTCATAGATCCTCGTATACAACTATTGAAAGGAGGTTCATGTGGAAGTTTTTCTAAATCTGAAGAAAATAGCTCAACATTTCCTGAATTGATAGATCTGGATGCAGAAAAAATACGTGAGTTTCTCTTATCTGTGAGTGCTCTCTCTCCTCTGAAACTGATCTATTATCTGATTCAACAGTGCTATGTGTTGGTCTAAATGATAGATCTAATTAGTATCCTGCTAAATATTTAAGAATTAATTATTATAGCAAACTAATGTGTGTCTATAATAGAGAATGTCGTTCTCATCTTTTAGAATATGAAAGTATAGTGTGTGTTTTGTAGTTTGCTTCTAATGCTGAACACAATTTTCCCATCTATAATGATGGAATGATTTGAACTCACAAGAGAGCTAATCAGAGCACCGCCCTTCAAGGTGGAAGATGCGAATTCGAGCCCTCCTGACGGATTCAATAAATACATCAATTCATGGATATGTTAGCCCCTGTTTGGTGGAGATTAAAATTCGATTTTTAGCAAATTTTGATAGAAGTTACTGAAATGTGTAGTTAAAAAGTTGTGGTACTGTGAAATATGATTGAAATTAATTGTTGACTTTGATTCAGATTATCTAAATTTTAATTCGTACCAAACAAATCTGTTCAGGAACCCTAATTGATTATTTTCTGCTATAATTTTCATTACTGGCACAGCTGCTTCTATTGGAAAGAGTTCTGACTTGAAGGATCTTCAATTTGAATGTATGGACTCTGAACAATATAAAGCAGAAGAGGAAAATGGTGTACTAAATGCATCAAATATAGATATTGCTTCTTCATCTAGGAGGGAGGTGAAAATTTCTCTGGCATATAAATCTTCCCTCCAGTCCCATTTTGAAGCTCCAAGTTTAGAATCAGTGTTGAAGCAAGTCGAGGAAAAGTGTGTAAAGTCGTACAAAATTAGTCATCCCGGTTTCTCTATGCTGAAACTGATGATAGATATGTGTGAATGCTTTTTGGCTGCATGCACCACCTCTACTGATGCTAAGCAGGAAGTACCCAACACTGTATCTAAGGAGTGCAATCCACAAGTTATATCTGTAGAGGGAGCTGATCATCAGCTCACTTTCTGCATTAATGCAAATATTTTAGATGGAGTGATCAATTCTCGAAATCGAACTCTTATGGAAATCGCATCCCAAATTCCACAGGGCCTTGGTCCCATTCATATGGACTTAATACGCCGCATGAGAAATTTTAATGCTAATGGGTATGGTTGCTTTGAAAAGGATAAAAAGATTGACAGAAAGATTATAGAACTTGATAGTTTAGCGTCTTCTTCAGCTGGCATGATAATTGTTCAAAAGAAACAGTCTTCTCATTATGTCCAAGACATTACTAAAGGTCAAGAAGCTTACAGCATTCCTTTGATCAACGAAATAAATGAAGAGCCGCAACCTACTTTCTACTATATTCAGCATAATGTGGTGTATCGGAATGCATATGTGAAGTTTCTCCTCGCTCGGATGTCAGATGACAATTGCTGTTCAAATTGTTTTGGTGACTGTTTGTCTTCGGAAATACCTTGTGCTTGTGCTGGTGAAACCGGTGGCGAGTTTGCTTACTTGCCAGGTGGTCTAGTTAAGGAAAAATATCTTGAAAGTTGCATTTCAATGAATAATGATTTGCAACAGCACAATCTTTTTTATTGCAAGGACTGTCCACTCGAAAGGACCAAGGATAAAAGATTTTCAGGCACGTGCAAGGGTCATTTAGTAAGGAAATTCATAAAAGAGTGCTGGTATAAATGTGGTTGTAGCATGGCCTGTGGAAATCGCGTTGTTCAACGAGGCATAACAGCAAGATTGCAGGTTACTCTTCTATGTTCTAATTTTTCTTATGGTGCATTAAGTTTAATTATCAAAACTTAATTATTACAATCTTTTTCAATTTATTATTGCAGATTTACTTGATACTTCTTGGAAATTACTGTTTTTTATTATTGTAAAAGCTGTTAGTGTTTCCATTTGTTTTTTAGGTGTTTATGACTCCCGGAGGAAAAGGTTGGGGCGTTCGAACCCTTGAAGACATGCCTAAAGGTGCCTTTATATGTGAATATGTCGGAGAAATAGTGACAAACACAGAGTTATATGAAAGAAACATGCGAAGCACTGGTGAAAAGCACACATACCCAGTGCTTCTTGATGCGGACTGGGGTTCTGAAGGTGTCCTTAAGGATGAAGAGGCACTTTGTCTGGATGCAACATCTTATGGAAATGTTGCAAGGTTTATCAACCACAGGTATCTTTGATGTGAGAAATAAAATATTACTAGTTCTTTACTATCTCAAGAATTATATCCTTGTTTCTTTGTGTGTTGGAAGTTCTTTGCTCAATAAACTTATGGCCATCCTTCTGAATTAATCTTAGAAGCTAGAAGGTACTCCCCATGAGTATACTTCTTTATCTTCTCCTCCTCATTGTGTCTTGCTTCATATGAGGTAAAATAAAATTAAAACAAGGAAGAATTATATTCAACCAAAAATATCCAAATTGACATGAATTAGAAACTAATTTTTTACTGTAGGACTGTCCTTTTGAGGCTTAAAACAAAGTTTTAGGGGGTGAGAATCTTTTATTTGTACCAATCCCAACTGTAGAGAACTAGAAAAGCATGTAGCAGAGCTCTTGATCTCAATTGAAGAGTTCGAATTGGAATTATGGATTTTTGTGGAAAAATGCATGCAGTAGACTTATTTGATGGGAAAGCAAGCTCTGAGTATCATTTCGAATGGAAACTAGTGCTAAGATTGTGAATGCGGTGGGGGCAGAGCAACTTACTGAACAATGGAGATCGAAGATTCGCACAAGGAATCAACAGAAACAGGATTGAGAATTAATTGCTCTCATCTGATTATATGACAACATTGCATAAAATTTTCCATATATTGCGTCAAAGGGACCTCAGTCTTTAAGATTACACCCTGAATTCTATAACTCACTGGTTCATGTGGGACTCCACCAGAATAATGAGCAGCTCAGAGCTTTTTTTTTGTTGGGATTTTGAATTTTTGTATGCGATAAGTTCAGTGTTACTTGTTTTTTCAATTTTGAAAATTCATAATAACATGATTTAAAAGTGGAGGAAAGGGTAGGTCGATATGGGGCTATGCATCCTTTAATAATCCATGAGATTACCTTCTATCAACAGTAGAAATTCGACAGCTCAAACCACATCTGAAAGGGACTAGGCACGCATAAGAACTACAATAAAATTTTCTCAGGGCTCATGTAATAAGGGTTAAAAAGAAAAGGATTTGTTTGATGTATAATGAATAAGAATAATAAGTTAATATCAGACTGCAGTATTGCCAAAATAAATTTATGATCTTCTGAGCTTTGTAATCTGCTTTTCTGTTTATCTCTGTTGTCTGACCTTCCTAGCCATCTCAGGAGGCTATATTGCTCATTTTGTTGGAAAATATCCATGTTTATTTTTCCTATCATATAATAAAATTTTTACAGGACCGTGTTATTTTTATCACTTTAGGTGTACCGATGCTAACTTGGTTGAGATCCCAGTGGAAGTGGAGACTCCGGATCACCACTATTACCACGTATGTAGAATGCCAATCATACATGTATTTCACTTTCCTAATTTCGTGCTTTGAGACTATTATATTCACTGCATGCAGCTTGCCTTTTTCACTACAAGGAAGATTAATGCTTTGGAAGAGTTAACTTGGGTAAGCAAATTCCCTTTCTGATAATGATTTGGAAATTAGATTCAGAATATTTTGACTCTAAAGGCAGCAACATCATAATTGAGAATCCGCAGATACATGGTTTTCAGTTGAAATAAGGACAGTTTCTTGGACTAACGGCGGTAAACATTTTGTATAATGTATCGCAGGACTATGGAATCAACTTTAATGATCATAGACATCCTGTAAAAGCTTTTCGGTGTCAATGTGGGAGCAAATTCTGTCGAGACCGGAAATCCACCAAGAGTCGGTTTACTTTATCCTTACCCTTGTTATGCATTCGGAATATTAGTAATTTTTTGTGATTCCTTTTCATGTGTTAATAAAATTGTTTCACGCCCAAGTAAGGAATGATCCCTATTTCTTTTGCCACAGGAAGAAAACTTCGTTCGTGAATCTTTGGGACCAAGCAACTTGAAAGTTTCGGGTAATAATGTAGAAGACTTGTGAAAAGTTCCCTATCATTTATTTTTACTGTAGGATTACATTCCTAGCCAATGATTTTGGTAATGAAAATACAGCAATACTGTTTTTGTGGTCATTTGATGTACCAAAAAATAGTTGACGTAAATATTTTGTTTCTTGACGAGCCGCGAATGTGTTATATCATATACTTTTTAGATGTTATTACAGCTTATATAAGGTTTAATTATAGCAGTTGCTGCTGACACCCTGTTTTCATTGTTCCTCCTTGCTTGCTCTCTTCATTTTTGGACATTCACAGCTCTTTAAGCCCCTATATGTACATAGTAAATTTTTGAGAATGTATAGTTAAAATGTAGGAAATTTTTTTGGGTATGTGTGTAGATTATTTTATTAGAAGAATGTGGTTGAAATCAAGTTTAAAAAAAAGAAAGTTTACCTACTTGACGTCTCTAGTATATAATGTTTTCTTAGATAGAAAGTGGAGGTATCTCGTTTGCCAGGGACTTCAATGTGCTAAAAATTCCTAATTATTTTCATTCATCCAATAAAATATACTTTTAGTTCAAAAACACATTTAGTATTCTTTTAAATACTAACAAAACTCCGATCCATGTACTCAAATCTCAAACAAAAATTCATAACTTAACTTTACCAATTTACTAAATTGAATTTCTAACTATTCATAAATATGAAAATTTAACATATATATTCCTTTATGATTTCCCCAATTTGAAATTACAATTTACAATCCAAAAATTAAACATAAACAGTTAACTAATATACACATTTACATAATTTTCCTAAATTTTGAAAATTACAATTACAACTCCAAATTAATTAAAATTTATGATTAAACAAACTAAGTCTATAATTTTTCAAATTTGAAAATTGAGTCATAAACTTATACACATTAAGCACAAATAATTAACTAGCACAACTAAATTCATATATTTCGAAAATCCAAAATTAATATACACATTTATATAACTTCCCCAAAATTAAAAATTACAATCACAACTTTAAATTAACCAAAAAAAATATCAATTAAACAAAGTGAATCAATAATTTAAGTTTGGGACTTCAAAAAAATAAAATAATTTGAGTTTGTGCCACTTTATAAGGCTCAAACAATAAAAGGTCCAGCAGTCCAAACTCCAACCAACTCATCTTCTTCCTCCTTGCGCCTGGTTCGTAACTTTCGTTCCTGAGTTCCTCCGCCATTTCAGCCTATGCATATTACTTGAAAATAAATTACATAAACATACAAATCGGAGAGAAATCAAACAAAGAACCATAAACTAAATCACATAAACTAAAAATCATTATAAAATCTCAAGTTCCAACTTTAAAAAAAAAAAAAAAAATCTAAAGCAGATCGGCCGGCGATCGAGGTAGCGCGGCCGCGCTACCTCAACACCGATTGGATCCGCCCCTGTACCAAACAAAGACTTAGTATGCGTTCGGTAAACCAAATAATTTGGTTTATAAATCAGTTTATAAATTACACAATTTTTCAAATTACTTTTTAACAACTCACATTTTTTTCTCTTCAATTTTCAACCACTACTTTTACCTAAAAAACATAAATAAATCAATATAAATCAAATAATATTACCAATCGGAGGCTTTAGTAAGATCAAAATCATTTAAAGGGGTAAGGGGCAGGGGATGCGAATAAATTAATTTATTGGAAGAATGTAGTTGAAAATGAGTTTTGAAAAAAAAAAAAAAAAAAGTTTTAAATAATGGATATCAAACAAATACTTGGTAAGAGCAAAAGCATTTAAAGGGGTGAGGGGGAGGGGATACTAAATTTCGTCCATATTTGCTCTCAATCAATTTTCTTCTTCTTCTTTTTTCAATATTTTCTTCAAATTCATTTCAACTATATATTTTTATCAGACCTACCACTTTTTACTGCTCAATCATTTTTAAACTAGACATTCTCTCAAACTCACATTTTCACAAAAAATATCTGCATTCGACAACTGATAAGTGTATTTTATACACTTATTTGTACGTCTAAATTAGAATAAGTTATTGTCATTTTAGAATATATGCTATGTGATTTATGTTTATTTGTTTGCTTTGTAGAAAATATCCCAAAAAGCGAAGATTGAAGCAAACATTGGGAAAAAATGTACATTTGGATGCTAATTGGAGCTAAAATGAGCAATTGATAAGTTTGCGACGTCAACCGAAAGGATGCAATGTGCCAAAGTAAAGGAATAAGAAGTTGGAGGATCCAATTGAAGGAATTGAGGTTGAAATGAGCGAATTGAGAAGATTTCAAAGTATGAGGACTATATTGTTGCAATTGAAAGTTAAAGGACTGAAGAGCAAATTAAACATGGCGGACCAACTTGCAAATATTCAATGATTGATTTGGATAACAAGAAGGTACTTTAAGGATTTTTAGGAGTCAATTGGATGCAAGTAGAAGTTAAAGAGGAATGGAATATGATAAGAATATTACCATAAAATCGATTCCAATCCTAGAAGATTCTAGACAAAATTCTAGCCGGACTTTGAGACCTAATTTTAGGGCAGTAAACGTTCGAATTAGGAAACTCCTATTTAAAAAATAATTATATCCCTTTGAGTTATCTTTCTAACGCACTTTGAATCACCTCAATCGGATAAGGGAATAGAAAGTTATGATCGAAATACTAAATGCGGGGTAGATACAAGAAAAGACTCGCGCGCGGATATGACGAATTTCTTTCCTTCTTCAATTAGGTCTCTTCACCAACTATAAATAAAACATCTTGGCATGAAATCAGAACCTTTGTCTCAGCTAAGAACATTATACAATCAAGCTTTTCACGTCAAATTCTTGGGAGATCGAAGCAAAGGGACGAGGCTTGGAGATACTTCAAGAATTGATACTTTGTGCAAGCTTTCCATTCTTCTTTGCTATTTTCAATAAACGTCATTATATATATTTTTTGTAATTTAAATATGATTTGTAGCTAAATTTAATGTTGGGATGAACGATGTAGCTTAGTTGATTATTTTAATTCCATATTTCTTTGCTTTAACGATTCATTTCATGTGTTGATTTATTATTGTGTTTAATGCATGAGTTAACTGACCACTAATTCATGATTCAATGTGTTATTTCCATAATCCGAGAAGTGAGTTAATAACATAGATTTAAGTAATAAATCCGGTAATTGAACAAGAGATAGAGATATACTTTGGTTATTATTGCGGTCGTGTGTGAATTCTTGTGTGTTATGCATCTAGATAAAGAATATTCGGACCCTCTATAGAGATACATGGTTGATTTATTTAGGTAGAATTGATTTAAACTCGAGAAATGAATCTCAATATACATTAGTGAATTCGACCGAATGCATATTTAGGAAATAAAACTAAAATTGGAATTGGTTTAATTGACTAGGTGAAATCGTAAATCTCAACTACTTTACAATCATTTTTTAAAAACAAAAAGCAATTTTGAAATCTCGTTTTTACAAATTTTTAATTATTTAGCTTAATTCTTCAATTTTAGTTCAAACAACCAATCATATTCATTTGTTCAAATAGAGTTAGGAGCTAAAACATTTCGGTACTTAGTAGCAGTCCTCGTGGGAACGATAATCCGGACTAATAGGTCCACTTTATTACTCTTCACGACCCGTACACTTGCGGGGATATCGCGAGATATCGATGAACAGCAACAAATACCCACTTCATTAAATCTATTTTTTAAATATATGCATTACATCAAATGTTGGTGGATAACAATTAACAAGTTCTTATTATCACTATTTTTATTATTATTATTTTGGAGAAAACTATTTATTTTGAGAAATTGGGGTAAGAAACTATAGTTAATAACCGTAACTTGATTTCAATAGAGTAGCTCTAGGGGTTAAGTGCAGGGCATGCTTGTAAGCTTTTTTTTTTTTAATTTTGAAAATTAAAAGTTTAAGCGTCAGTCAACATCAGCAAAGATACAAGTAGTAATAGAGTCTGGGGGGTCATCTCCCCCAAGTACAAACATGAAACCTCAAAACTGCTTCCCTAGAAAGTGCATGTGCAGCCTCATTGGCTTCCCTATGAACAAAAAAAAATTTAGCTTCAAGAAATGTGGAAAGAAGAAATCTTAACTGGTGAAGAATGGCTCCTTCAAGGGCATGGAAGCTTGGATTGGTAACTGCTTCAATTGCATTTTTACAGTCAGTTTCAACAATGAAGATTGGCAGGTTTTACTCAAGAACCAATTTCAAACCTTCCATAATAGCCCAGCATTCTCCAATGAACGGGATCACATTACCATGAATGGATTTAGATAGTGCTTTCACCAGCTTACCCGAGTTGTTCCTGCAAATAACTCCAATTATCGACCAGTCATGATCTTCTTTGACTCCTATGTCGACATTAAGTTTATACCACTCTCCCTCAGGAGGTTTCCATTTTCCCAAGTGTCTCTTTATGGAATGGCAGTGGGCTTATTTTCCTTCCACACAAAGACACACTTGCTTGTATTCGGTGAGGTACAGAGTAACATCGTGAAGGATAAGATTCGGAGGTTTAGTTTGACCTTGAAAATCATTTTGTTCCTATTTTACCAACCACACCAAAGAATCACGAGAAATTATTCCAAATCCTCGACTTAACCTAATTTCCACAGACTGAGAATTAGTTTATCTAGACAAGGGGCCGAAAAATTGTCAATAAAATTATCAAATTTGTTCTCCCTCCATATTTGTAAGACTAATCTAAAAAATGAGGGCGCGAAGTGGTGTCTCAAAATATTTCCCACATCTCGTACAATTGGGTCTGACTAGTATGTGTCTATGGTGCAGCATCTTATTGGTAGGTAGAAAACCCAAAAATACTTTCCAAATAAAAAACTTGACTTTGCTCGAGATATTCAAATTCGAAAGAACTTTCCACCATTTTTTCAATGGATTGGAGCTTGGCTCGGAGTCTGACAACAACAAAGAAGAAGCCAGATGGTAGCCTGATCGAACTGAATGAGTCCCTTTTTCTTTCGAAGTGCCACATGGAATATCTTTAAAACTTAGGATGCAACACGGAAGGGAGAGAATAAGGTCTTGGTCAGGAGTGAGGAACCTATTGTGGATAAGTACCTTCTTCCAAGTGCCGGTTGGAGACATTAAGTCGACAACGCGGAGCATGAAGTCCCCTTAGCGTGGTGATATAGGCAGGAAGGAGTAGAGTCGAGGCAACCAAGGACTACTGAAAACAGTAATGTCCCTCCCATCGCCAATTCTCCATCTCAATCCCTTAATAAGAGATCTCTTCCCAAAAGAAAACTCTTCCACGGGAAAGAGCAATCACCTTTTCAAACAGCATGCATGAAAGGACGACTAGGGAAGTACTTTTGTTGGAGGATTTGTGCCGTAAGTGAGTACGGGTTAGTGAGAAGTCTCCAATATTGTTTAGAAATAAGGCTTGGTTGAAGGGAATCAGCTCTTTGAAAGTTGCGCCGCATTTTTCTTTAGAATGACACATCTTATTCCATTGAAGGCAATGCTTTTTGTCCTTTTTGTTCTGTTTATCCCACCAAAAGGAAGAAGTCAAGCTTGTAATTTCTTCACAGAGGCTTCTGGGTAGCCTAAACACACTGATAGTGAAGGTAGGAATAGCTTGCACTATAGCCTTGATCAATATCTCTTTTCCTCCAACCGAGAAAAGTTTCCCACCCACAATTGCAATTTCTACCATACTCTTTCCGTTATCCCTCGGAAGATTTGTTTCTTTGTTTTCCCAATACAAGAGGGGAGCCCAAGATATTTGCTATGTAATTGAATTCTCTCTAGTCCGAAAAGATCAAGAATACTTTTTTGCACTTCTCCTGAGGTGTTCGAGCTAAAAGTAATCGCTGATTTTTGAATATTGAAAACTTGGCCCGAGGATTTCTCATAAAAATCAATAATGCCCCTGATGATTTTGTAGTCCTGTTTAGTTGCTCGACAGAAGATTAAACTATCATCTGCAAAGAAAATGTGACTAATTTCTAGACCATGTCTCGAGCATTTGAAGCCTCGAATCTCTATTTCGTGTTTAGCCCGTTGCAACATTCTAGAAAAACCTTCCACACAGAGAAGAAAGATGTAAAGGGATAGAGGGCATCCTTGTCTAGGTCCCCTTGAAGGTTTAATGTTACCATGTTGGCTGTCATTAATGAGGAAAGAAATAGACGTGGTCAAGATACATCTATTGACAAGGTTCTTCCACCCATTTTATCAATTATCAAGAGTAAGAAATCCCATTCAACTATGTCGTAAGCTTTTCTCATGTCAAGTTTCATAGCCATGTATCCAATTTTTCCATTGGTCTGTTGCTTAAGTGAGTGCATAAGTTCGAAAGCCACAATGATATTATCTGTAATAAAACGTCCTGGAACAAAAGAGCTCTGGAAAGGAGAATTGAACTGGAACTGTACCGTTGGGTTATTTTGGTTCTGGTTCCATTTTCCTAAACTAAAATTTTCAAACTTAAACGTGTTGACCTATGGTCAACTTGACCTTATTGTTTTGATCATAACAAACAAGAATATATTGTGTTGCTAAAAAGTGTGCTTCAAGTGTTTCATATAATGATAAATATTCAAAGCATTCAATGTTCAAATCGTCTATCAAAGATATAAATCAAAACTATGTGATCAAGCACATGAGACGCAAAGAAGATCAAGAAAGAATCGAAGACATTCAAGATCAAATTTCAAGTCGAAAAGCATGAAGACCAGGCAATGAAGCCTACAAAGAATTGAGCATTTACAAATTGCTTTTCAATCTTATGTAAGGTTAATGCATCAATAGTTGGCAATGCGCTTCATAAAGCTCAAGTAACATTTTTATAGACATTAAAATATCTTTTTCAAAATCAACTTTGATCAGAAAACCTTGAAAAATCAAAATCTTGAAATCCTGATTTTCCAGGTCAACCGCAAATCCAATAGGTCGATCGCATGACACTTTCAGGTCGACCGCAAATTTTTTCAGGTCGACCGCACTGCATATTTTTGAACTCAAACGGCTATTTTCTTGCAACGGCTATATTGAGGTCGATCGCATGGCTGAATAGGTCGACCGCAAAAGACAATATGTGCAAAATTTGCTCTATAAATAGCCTTCTCTCTTGCATTCATTTTCAACAACTAAGAGGAGTTTTTAGAGAAGCTTTCTTGTGAAAAATTCATTGTTCTTACTTGATTTATATTTATCTATCTTTATTAGAAAACTTTGATTGATCTAAACTTTGTTTTATCAAATTCATCAAAGTTTTTGGAAGAAAGTTTTGTGAAGATTCTTGGTTTTATATTGTTTAAAATTCTTCAACATCTTCACACTATATTGGAATTGAAGTGTAAGTCTCTCTTTGTTCTAAACTTGTTTTAATCTTTTAAAAGAGAGAAATTTCAATTAAGGAACTTTGATTATTTGTGCTACATTTTTCATTATCATTTGATTCATCAAAGTTCCATTGCCTAAACACTTTGAGCTTAACTCATTGTTAATTATTCAAGTGTGGCATCTCTTGGTACTTAATTTGATTCAATATTTTAACAAGAGATTATTTGAAAAAATTTGTTTGATTGCATTGAGCTTTTCATTATCATTCGCATCAAAGTTTTTCTCTAACACTCGAGCTTAATTCATTGCTATCTATTGTAGTGTTAGCCTAACTCTCTCGGTACTTAATTTGAGTATATCATTTGTCAAGAGAGTTATTTCAATTGTAAATTCAATTCATTATATCTTGTGGTTTCGAGAGCCTTGTGAAAACTCGATTGTTGGTTAAGGGTAGGTGCTCCTTGTTGTAAGTCGCCTAAGGATTTGATATTCCTTGTTGTAAGTTACCAATATAGTGGATTTGTCCTTGCTCGTGACGGAGAGCTCGGTAACGGGGGACGTAGATAACGTTGGTTGATTGAACCTCCTTAAATCGCGTTTGAATTCTCTTATCCCTTTTACTTACTTACATTGCACTTACTCTATTCTATCAATTTATATTGTGCAACACTATATCTAAGTGTTATACTTACTTTATCAATTAAGTTTACACATTTATAGCACACTACATTTATAGTTAAGTTACTTACAACACTAAGTGCTCATACTTGTACCCATTGATTTTTAAGTTTGAGATTATTTATCGAAAAAGTTTTATAAACCAATTCACCCCCTCTTGGTTAGTTTACTCTTGGGCTAACAAAACGATGAAGCGATGATAGATTTCGGCTGGTAAGAGTCGTAAGACAGTAAGGTCATCGACATTGATTAAGATGTGAATACAATAGTCATATCTGTCCTTGACATCAAGATATTCACTTCCTTCCAGAAAGTAATGTATCTCTTCATCTGTGTGTATGTGCTCCTTCTAAAAATTCTTCAATTTCTGCTTGTAGTTCTCCACCTTTTTCGGAGACAGTTGCACAAATCCAGCAAATCCTTGAAAACAAGATAACAACTGATTATAAGATGGAGAGTGGAGATTATTGTTTGTTGATTCTTGAAGAACTGAAGGTTGAAGGTTTGAAGCTGAACGACAGAACCAGTGAAAGAATAATGATTTTTGATCTATGATTTTTTGTTTATTACTTGTTTTGCTTATAATTATTGTAATGTTGAATGAGTCAATAGTTGTTGGGTAATTGATAATGACTAATGGACCAAATAACATGCATTAAGATTAAGAATTGATGATTTTCTTTTTTTTTTTCTTTTTTAAATTATATTTTTTTTTTTAAAAAAATCGTGTTTTGTTCTATCGATTCTAGTTCTGGTTCTGAACCAAGAACCGAAACTGAAACCGAATGTTTCTTGATTTTTAGAATCAGAATTATTTAAATTTTTTAAAGAACCGAACTAGAATCGAACAGCTAGTTTCGGTTCTTTTTCCCATGCATGTGGTTTTAGGTGTTGAGACAGTGGTGGCAGCGACGGTAGTGTTGGGGGTACTGGGTAGTGTGTGACCAATAATACATAATTTGCGATTGGTAAATAATATGTAACCTAAGAAATTTGATAATTTTGACCTTTAATTAACTTATTGTGATCTAATAATTTGATAATTGTGACAAAAAATAAGTTGTGATCAATTAATTACTGTAACAATAATTTGTGACCTATAAAATTTTTGGTTTATAACTAAGAAATAGAATGTGATCAATTAAATCGATAATTTGTAACAAAAATATGAGTCGTGTGACCAAATAATTTCATAAATTGTGATTGTGAAATAAATTGTGATCAATAAAATTTGTGATCTGTGATCGAGAAATAAGTCGTGACCTATAAAACTTATGATTTGTGAAAATTATGACATAAAAAATTATTGATTTGTGCTTGAGAAAAAATTGTGACCTATGAGATTTGTGATAAAAAAAAATTGTGACTCATAATGTGTTAAGTTGTGACCAATTAACTCGAGATATGCGACCGAGAAAAAATTGTGACATACAAAATTCGAGATTTGTGATCGATAAACAAGTTGTGACCTAAAAAATTTTTATCTGTGACCATAAATTTATAGTATTGTGATTTTGCTTAAAAGTAAAATACTAATTGATAATTGCATTTTTGATAAGTGCATTTTGTGTACTTATTTTGAATATAAACTTAGGCATTTGTTTTTGTTATTTTATATGTTTTTTTTACTTAATTTGTTTGAAATTGTGTTTGTGTAAGTTATCGACTCGGATTGAATCTTGAATGGATATCGGGATGAATAGAGCTTTTAATTTGGTTGTCATTTTCAATTGAATCTTTAAATTTTCAGGTTAACTCTTATGACTTTCTTCTCAAATTTAGATAGGTAGCCATAGAGATGGCAAACGGACCAAGCGACTCATAGACTCGTCGAAACTCTGCCCGCGAGCCACTATGACTCGTCTTTAGGCGAGCCCGAGCGGAGGCTCGAAACAACGATGGCTCGTCACTCACCCAAAACGGCTCGTGAATCATGTCCATGGACTTTGAGTAAACTTTTTTTTTTTTAACCAAAATTTAATTTTTCTGAAGAGAAGCAAAATATATATATATATATATGGTGGCTCGTGGGCCAAGCTCGGCTCGACCCACAAGCTACGAGCTCAGGGCCAAGTCGAGCTCAGCTCGTTTTAGATGAGCCTCGAGCATTGCGCTTAAAGGTCGGAGCCGAGCCTACCAACTCTAGGGAACCAATCGGATATAACTTCTTCATTAGCATTTGATGACCGAACCTTATAAATTAGGAACATGTTGACTTTAATGGTACGCTTTTTATTTGGCATATATTTTAATGTTAATAAAACTATTCCCCACTCTAGTCTTGACAATGGGTCGAGCGAGCTTCCCAAGCCGAGCTCATGGCTTGTCTAAGACGAGGTGAGCTTCGAAAGTTTGGGCCACGATCATTTTTTTTTTTTTTTTTGCATTTATTATTCAAAAAAATGGGATTTTTGTTAAAATATCGCCATGTTACCACTAGCCGCTCGTTAAAACGCGAGTCGAACGGTGCTCGACTCATTTTCAATCCTCTTACTTGGCTTGTAGTTAACACTAGCCGCTTGTTAAAAAAAGAGTCGAACGGTGCTCGACTCATTTTTCGATCCTCTTACTTGGCTCGTGTCCAAGTTCGTGGACTGGGTGAACAGAGTTGTTCGTAGCTCGTGTTTTGACGAGCCGACCTAACAAAGCGACTCAACCCATTTTCCATCCACTATTGTCTGTCCACTTTTAGACTCTATGCATCTCTTGTTCAAACCTTTTTTTTTTTTTTTTTTTTTTTGGTGCTCACTGTTGGGATTTTGGTCCCAAACAAACCCCGGGGGTGATGATGAAACATCGGGTCGGCTTTTTTGCTTCGTAGGCCTTCGGCCCATGATCGAGGTATTTTATGCCCCAATTAAATCACAATATGCGTAACCCAAGAGTGAACAGGTTAGGAACTTTACCACCCTATCTTGAGGTGTTAATTGGGTCATTGGCCCTGTTGCTCGATAGGTGGATCTGATTGGCGGCCCGGGTTTTTAATTAGGCTCCCGACCCATTCCCTAATTAAAACCTAGACCTAAACCTACCTATCCTATATATCTACTCCCTCACTCTCATAACACATGATACACTCTCGAACAAAGCCGCTCCCTCGCTCTCTCTTCGTGACTGCGGCAGTGCTTGGCTCTCCCCTCTCTGTGAACTTGGTAAACCCGCGACCCTGCTCCTTCTTTGGCCTCTAGTCTTGCTGCCCCTTCGTGGTGGGCTGCTCCTGCCGCCTCCTGTCTTCGTGCGTGGCGCCTGTCTTCACCGCACCTTGGTGCGTCCGTGTTTAGGCCTCTGTTTGGTACGATTTCTTGGTGAAAACGTGTGGGTTGTGGGTTGCCTCGGAGTGTGATCTTACCTGTTTCGTGTGGTGTTGCCGATTGTGGTTATTGGGGCAATTTCTGAGCCCTCGGTTCTAGTCACACGATCGTGACATTATCAAGACTTTAGGGAGTCTTCTCTTTTTCTTGATTATTGTTAATCTTATCATTTCAATTACTTGTCACTTATTGAGAATAACTTGTTACTTTGTGTTTGTACAAGGAAAATTCTCCAACAAACTGGTATCAGAGCCGTGTCTGACTGATCGGCTGATTCGTAACATTCGCTGAAATTTGATAATTTTTTATTCACCTCTGTTCACTGTTACATTGCAGAATTTTTTTTTTTTTTTTTGTCATTGATATTTTCATTTACTTAGTGTTATCTGAAAATTCTTGACTAATTATTTTCGGGTGTTTTCTGTTTTGCAATCACTGTGTAGGTAAATTTTTTGCTTAGTGCTGATTCTGCCTACATCGAGGGCTCTGGCTGATTGCAAACTTCGCTAAAATAAATAAATAATTTTCGCATCACTCCTTATTACAGACACAGAGAAGTCCGCTCTGGTAAATTGGCTGATCACTTTTAAATTTCTGTAATAGCAGGTCATCGTGTGGGGTGACCATTAGGCTTGCGGTTTCCTGTTGCTAGTTATAGGATTTAATTGTTATTACCTGTGATTTGGGATATTGCTGATTTCATACTTGTTCTTGATACATCTTGGTGATTGTCTATCACGTGTTGCTCTTGATATTAGAATTGTTTCCCTTGACCTTACCCGTGTCGAAGATTCTCTTGACCTGAGACCTTTTGAGTCTCACGGAATCCTGAGAGTTTAGAACGGCGTATATATTGCGGCCCTTTTAGGTTTCTGTGTGAAATTCTCTTTGAGCTGCATATTATTCCATTGTGGTGTGTTGCTTGAAATATGTCTGCACATCATTTTGACTTGAGTGTCTTTAATGGAAAGGGTGATTTTTCTATTTGGCAACAGAAAATGAAAGGTATTTTAGTTCAGCAAAAAGTTTCTAAAGCTATTGATAATTCTTTTCCTGCTACTGTGACTGAAGAACAGAAAAAGGAATTTGATGAACTTGCTTATACTTCTATTATCTTGCACTTATCTGATAGTGTTTTACGAAAAGTTGGTAAACACGATACTACTGAAGCTCTTTGGAAAAAGTTACAAGAACTTTACTTAACGCAATCCACTCCGAACAAACTTTTTCTTCTTGAAAGTTTTTTCAGTTTCAAAATCGATCCTTCAAAGGAATTAGATGACAATCTTGATATTTTCAATAAACTTGTTCAAGATATCACAAATTGTGGTGATAAAGTGCCTGAAGAATACAAGGCCATAATTTTATTGAATGCCATTCCTGACATATATAAGGATGTTAAGAATGCTATCAAGTATGGGAGGGAGACCCTTACCCCGGAGGTAGTCATTGATTCACTTAAGAGTAAGGATAGGGAGATTAGAGCTGAGAAAGGTGTGAGAAAGCAAGGGGAGGTCCACTTTATGAGAGGTAGGACTCAAACAAAGGGTGGTGGAAATAGTGGGAGCAGACAAAGTAGTGGTAGCAAGAAAAAGGGTAGAAGTAGATCCAAATCACGAGGGAAAGCTGCAGGTAGAAAATGCTATGGTTGTGGTCAGTTAGGACATTTTATTAGTGATTGCTATAAGGAGAAAAATAAATTTAAGGGAAGTGAACAAGGGGAGGCGAATATTGTGGCACCAAAACATAATGAACCTGGTGAGGTTTACGTCCTCTTAGATCACAAGCCTAGTGAAATTAACCTGTCTATGAACTCCCATACTGATGAATGGATTCTTGACTCTGGTGCATCATTTCATGTCACTTCTCATAAGCATTGGTTTGATCATTTGCATGAGTCTGATCATGGTCATGTTGTTGCATGGGGTGGAGTCGCATATAACATTACAGGTGTTGGTGATGTTATTTTCAAATTTGAAAATGGTTTTGTGCATACATTGAAGAATGTTAGGTACATTCCACATATGGGTAGAAATTTGATATCGATGGGAGAGTTAGAAAATGCAAGTTTCACTGGGAGGCTTGGTGACGGGATGATTAAAATGTTTAAAGGTGCACTTAGGGCCTTTAAGGCCATTAAGAAAAATGGCATTTACACAACTCATGCTGAGGTAGTAAGTGGTAAAAACCATACTATTGCATCCATTGACACCGATCACACACAAAAATGGCACAATAGACTTGCACATGTGAGTGTTAAAGGTCTAAAATTTTTGAATGATAAGGGTGTGTTTGGAAAGGATAAGGTGTCTGACATGCCATTTTGTGATCATTGTGTGTTTGGGAAACATCACAGGATGTCTTTTGCATCCAGCACACACCGGACAACTAGAATGCTTGAATACATTCATTCTGATTTATGGGGCCCTGGGAGTAATCCCACTTTTGGTGGTAACAAATATTTCCTGTCCATTATTGATGATTTCTCCAGACGCGTGTGGATTTATTTGTTGAAAGATAAATCTGAAACTTTTGAAAAGTTTAAAACTTGGAAATTAAAGGTGGAGAATCAGACAGGTAGAAATATAAAATATTTGAGAACTGATAATGGTCTTGAATTCTGCAATTCTGATTTTGACAATATGTGTAAAGATAATGGTATTACTAGACATAGAACTGTGCCTTACACTCCCCAGCAAAATGGGGTTGCTGAAAGGATGAATCGTACATTACTTGATAAGGTTAGATGTATGATGTTAAGCTCTGGTGTGCCTAAATCTTTTTGGGGTGAAGCTGTTATGACTGCATGCTATCTGATTAATATGACTCCTTCCGCTGCCTTGAATGGTGATACACCATATGAAAAATGGTATGGGAAATGTGCTGATTATTCTATGCTTAGAACTTTTGGTTGTACCACGTTCTCTCATCAAAGTGAGGGAAAGTTAGAACCTAGAGCTAGAAAGTGTGTCTTTCTAGGATATCTCGAAGGTGTTAAAGGGTATAGGTTGTGGAACAGAAGTCAAAAGGGCGTGAGAATAATCATCAGCAGAGATGTCACCTTTAATGAGTCTGAGATGCCTTGTCTAGGAAACGAAGAACAGCTAGAGATAGGTGGAGATGAACCCTCACCTGAGGTGGAGAGTGTTAGAATCCCTATCCCCATTACCCTGAGTGAGGTGGAGAGTAACCCCCAACAAGATCACGAGAATGTAGAATTTGAAGAAGATGACCCTATAGATCATCCTGTTGACCATAATCCTTTGGATGGCTATCAGTTAGCTAGAGATAGGGAAAGAAGACCACATAGAGAACCCCAAAGAATGTCCGACTACGTCATAGCCTATGCTAGTTTCCAAGACTTAGCTGATAAAGAGCCCAATACCTACGAGGAGGCTATGAGAAGTGAAAATAGGAAATTTTGGGTTAGTGCCATGAAAGAAGAGATGGAATCGCTCCATAAGAATCAAACTTGGGTTTTAGTGGATAGACCAAGAGATAAATCAATTGTAGGCTGCAAATGGGTCTACAAGGTGAAGGAGGGTACCACTGAGAATGAGCCTGTGAGATATAAGGCTAGGCTAGTTGCAAAGGGGTACACACAAAAGGAAGGGGTAGACTATAATGAGATTTTCTCGCCCGTTGTTAAGTATACCACCACTAGAGTCATGCTTGCTTTTGTTGCGTTTTATGACTGGGAACTTGAACAACTTGATGTGAAAACTGCTTTTTTACATGGAGATCTTGAAGAGAAAATTTTTATGTTTCAACCCAAAGGTTTTGAAGATAAAGAAAAACCTGATCATGTGTGTTTTCTTAATAAATCATTATATGGTTTAAAACAGTCACCTAGACAGTGGTACAAGAAATTTGATTCTTATGTGCTTTCTATTGGTTTCAAGAGGAGTGAGTTTGATCATTGTCTATACTATATGCATCACAGCACTGATGAGTGTGTGTATTTGTTACTTTATGTGGATGACATGTTATTAATTGGTTCTAACATGACTTTAGTAGACAAGATTAAAATTGAGTTAAACAAGGAATTTGATATGAAGGACCTAGGCCATGCTAAACGTATTTTGGGTATGGAAATTAAAAGAAATAGGTCTAATTCTTGTTTATTCTTGCATCAAACTCCCTATGTGCAAAAGGTGTTAAAGAAGTTGGGTATGATAAATTGTAAACCTGCTTCTGTACCTCTTGGAAATCATTTTGTTTTAACAAAAGATCAATCACCTGCGAATGAGGAAGAAATAGCTTATATGAGTAATATACCCTATTCTAATGTGATTGGTTCTGTGATGTATCTGATGGTTTGTACTCGGCCAGATTTGGCCTTTGCTGTTAGTACTTTGAGCAGGTACATGTCTAATCCTGGCCCCACTCATTAGGAAGCCTTGAAGTGGCTACTCAGGTATCTTAGTGACACTTATAATGTGGGTTTAATCTATAAGTGCAAATCTAATAATATGAAATTGAAGGGTTTTACCGATGCTGATTATGGTGGAGATAGAGATAATAGGAAATCTACTTCCTCTTATGTGTTTACTTTGTGTGACTCATGTGTTAGTTGGAAGTCTCAGCTCCAACATATTGTTGCTCTCTCTACTACTGAGTCTGAATATATTGTTGTTATCGAAACCTTTAAAGAAGCTTTGTGGTTTAAAGGATTACTTAAGGAACTAGGAGCCTTAAATGAAAGTGTAACAGTATATTCTGATAGTCAATCAGCTATTCATTTATGTAAGAATCCTGTTTTTCATGAACGTACTAAACACATTGATGTTAGATTACACTTTATTAGGAATATTGTTTCTCAAGATGAAATTAAACTTGAGAAAGTGCATACAGATTATAACCCTGCAGATATGGGCACAAAAGTGCTCACTTTGGTAAAATTTAGAAGTTGTCTACTGCTTCTAAATATCGGTACAGGTATGAAAAGGTCCGATTAGTTTAGGACTTTAATCTTGCAACTACTAAACATGTGTTGTTTTGTTTTTGCAGGTTTGTTCGGTACCAAGGTGGAGGTTTGTTGGGATTTTGGTCCCAAACAAACCCCGGGGGCGATGATGAAACATCGGGTCGGCTTTTTTGCTTCGTAGGCCTTCGGCCCATGATCGAGGTATTTTATGCCCCAATTAAACCAAAATATGCGTAACCCAAGAGTGAACAGGTTAGGAACTTTACCACCCTATCTTGAGGTGTTAATTGGGTCATTGGCCCTGTTGCTCGATAGGTGGATCTGATTGGCGGCCCGGGTTTTTAATTAGGCTCCCGACCCATTCCCTAATTAAAACCTAGACCTAAACCTACCTATCCTATATATCTACTCCCTCACTCTCATAACACATGATACACTCTCGAACAAAGCCGCTCCCTCGCTCTCTCTTCGTGACTGCGGCAGTGCTTGGCTCTCCCCTCTCTGTGAACTTGGTAAACCCGCGACCCTGCTCCTTCTTTGGCCTCTAGTCTTGCTGCCCCTTCGTGGTGGGTTGCTCCTGCCGCCTCCTGTCTTCGTGCGTGGCGCCTGTCTTCACCGCACCTTGGTGCGTCCGTGTTTAGGCCTCTGTTTGGTACGGTTACTTGGTGAAAACGTGTGGGTTGTGAGTTGCCTCGAAGTGTGATCTTACCTGTTTCGTGTGGTGTTGCCGATTGTTGTTATTGGGGCAATTTCTGAGCCCTCGGTTCTAGTCACACGATCGTGACATTATCAAGACTTTAGAGAGTCTTCTCTTTTTCTTGATTATTGTTAATCTTATCATTTCAATTACTTGTCACTTATTGAGAATAACTTGTTACTTCGTGTTTGTGCAAGGGAAATTCTCCAACAGCTCACACTCATTTTTAACCAAGAATTCACATTTTCGACCAACCATTCAATATAATTAAATATATCTTAATTATAAACTCAAAAAATTTCTCTATTTTTTAACCACATATTTCAAAAATACTACTCAAAATATCAGTTTCTCTTTATAATATCCATCAAATCATGACTAAATAGGTGTGAATAAGACAACATGTATAGACTAATTAACAATTAGCATTGAAACATCAGCCAACATAAATATGATTTGATTATTCTTTCCTTCCATGATACGAAATACCAGGAAACAAACTCTTATTCATCAGACAACAATGTCAATACATGTATCCTGGACAAACTACAAAACAAATGTTCAGCATTCTACGTTGTTGCAAACTCCTCATTTCATCTTGTTCTCCTCTGCTTCCATCTGCACCCTAGCACAATACTCGAACAAACTTCCATCATAACAGCGTCTAATTGCTTCCTTCGAAAGGAAACCGTCACTGTCCCTGGCTAGCACGTATAGAATCCCCCATTCCATCTTGCTTGCAAACCTACAAATCCAAATTTTCCTCATAATCAAATTAAAAAAAAAAAAAAGGAGCTCGTTTATAGCTTTAGGTCAATTGTACCTACCATCCAAAGATGTCAAATGCTTGTCTATTCCCTTCAGTCATATTCCACAATTCTTTAAGTGTAAGCTTATCTGGCACTGTCTGCGCATACTTGCTAAACATGTTCTCAAAATTCACGAGGAAGTACCTGCGTAATGAATTCATTGTAAAGATGCTCCAAAAGCTACCATATAGAGTTTTAACTGCATACCTTCCCTCCGTGTCATAAGTTCCAGAATCACTTCCGTGCTTCGCCTTATGTATGTTATGTATGTATATAGGAAAGAAGGGAGAAGGCAGCCAACCCTACATGAAAAATATAATTAGAAGATAGGAAATCTTGAGCGTCACGTACATCTTATTCCATTCTGTCTTCCCACTAGGAAGTGTTACATGGAAACTAAAAACCTTAAAACCAACTAGGTAGCAAACTAAGTGACTAAGCATAAAATGAGAATGATAAGCCAAAATATAAAAAACCATTTAACGGGGCTACTAGGCCTTGGGTCTCTCTCGTTGACGGGGCATCAAGTATATCTTACCATCAAAATAAGTACTTAAATGACTTTTGCCAATTTATATATAAAAAAATAAAGTATTTTAAAACTTACCTCTCTACTTATAAGTAAATTACCCAAGTAAACCTTTTAGCTTAGCAAAATTTTCCGAATACTGATTTTGGCATGAATTAGTTAGTAAAGAACTACAATAAATCATTCTGAAAATTGCAAAATTTACAAAAAAAAATTCTTGCTACACACTCAAAATTATATCCAATAGTAAAGGATGGCTATTTCTTTCAAGTTTTACCGTCACTTGATAATATTGACATTTTTTTTTTATTATAGTTTGGGCCGTTCACAGTTTATAAATTTCGTGCAGGCCTGGAGCTAACATTAAAAATAAATAGTACAAGAAAGGAAGGGGCATAAACCTGACCTTCAACAATGTGCAAATGTAGCAAATGCAAAAAAAGGAAACTTGATAATATTGACATGAAGGCACAATAACTTACAGGAAGGGTAGGGTAACTCAACCCCACATTAATGACGATAGCCGCTAGAAGAGAGACAATCATGTTGAACCCAATTTGGCGAAATCCTAATAAAATTAAGAAGAAATTAGGCAAATGGTTTAAAGAGAGTGACACACATACAAGTCGATAGACTCTCCACAAATTCTACCGAATTAAACCTCCATGCCGTTTTTGAATTAAGGAGGTTTTTTTTGTAATTTCCTATACCTTAAGTGCATATTTGGTACAAAATATTGGACCAGAACTTGAGTACAATGAATAAGTTTCTATATCTTTTCTTTCTTAATATGGTTAAGTACCACACGATCAGAAAAACCATCAATGTAACCAAGGGGCAAAACCTATTAAGATTTGACATGAACTGAGCTACTTGAAGAGAAATTTTCACTAGGTCATCATATGATATTTACCCGTATACGTCTCCCATGGATAAACTATTCCATTGTCATCTTGGTCAAAGAAAGCACAATGTTGCTGAAGAACGCTCAAGTTGTTATGCACGTGCCCTAGAGTTCCACTTGGATGTTCTGTATCCGGAGCAACTAATGCTCTTGCCATATCTGAATATTTATAAAACAAGTTTAGATAGTACAGTCACTATGTTGTTGCAAAGTTCAATGCCAATGCCAACATTAATTGCATAAATTAGATTTATTTGAATAATTAAAGAATCAGTAGAAAGCAAAATATATATAAATAGCGATATGACAACATTTCACTGTTTCATTTTTTTTTAAAGTCAAAAGTAGTGAACAGATATCTTTGATGAGTTGAAATTGTTAACTTTTAATAAAATAAAATTATCTAATGAGATGTTACCACGTGTACGTTTATAAACAATTACCAAACAGATAAACGGTTTATAAACAATTGTTTATAAATATTATTTACAAATGACGTGACAACATTTCGACTTTGTTTAGTTTTGTTTTGTTTTGGCTTCACCTTATCTTGCAGGCTCGTAAGCTGCCCCTTTTCTTTTGGAAAATTAAGAAAATAGTGGACGGATTTTTTTGATCAGCCAAAATAGTTCTTTTCCAAAAAAAAAAAAAAAATATCTTGCCATGTGATCGTTTTTAAACGAAATTTATAAACAAATTTTACCAAACAATTCTTTTAGTTCAAAGAACTTATTTGATTGGCAAGAATTTGCCTTGGAAAATGCAAATAATTTCCAACTTTTCCCATCCAAATGTTTTCTAACTTCTTATAACGTGAGTGTGTTTGCTTGGTTTGATATGAAAATATTTTCTTTCATTTGTAAGATTGGAAAATAATTTACTATATTTTAATTTTTTTGTCTCGTTTGGTCATTCATTCTTTTTGTTGTTAATTGACTTATTTTTTCAAAAAATAACATTATTATTATCAAGTATAAATATGTCAAAAAAATATTTAAAAATTTGATTAAAATAGCTAAATTTTACTTCATACGCCATGAAAAAATATAAATCAAACAACAAAACTTGAAAAATTCCTCACTTTTTTCATCTAGATAGAAAATTTAACAAATCAAACACTTCCAACTGATTTTTTCTACGAAAATAATTTCTAAGAAAATCAATTCCATAAAAAATATTTTCTTTCCACTCATTTTTCACCTTCTCAATCAAACAAACTCTACAAAGTTTATGACTTCCTTCAAAAGATGAAGCTCTTTTAAAAATTAGTTTTCAAAAATAATGTATTCGAGGAGAGGCAAAAGTCCAACCAAACGGGCATCTTATTAAGAAAGAAAGGCATCTCCGGAATTGAGGATCCATGGTACAAATTTGGAACCTCAGAAATTCCTAGTTAGCATCAATAACACTATTTTAGCATTGCATTTTAATAAACAAATTGGATCTGCCTTTCTAAAGGACTCAAGCTTGGCCTCTCTTGTAGTAAACAAATCAAGTTCTACCAATCTATCTTGCCATCGGGGAGACGATGAAGAAAAGTTAAAAATGGCAAGAACACAATAAAATTAAGCAGAAAATCCGATTCTTCTTCTGCCCCATATAGAAATTATGTGAAAATCTATATTCTAAACAGAAAGAAACAGCAAATCCAAAAATTGCACATCAAATTTATAAATAAATATACCAACGCAAGAATACAATGATTCATCCTTGTATATGACATTAAATCATCAATATCCTGCAAAAATGGGACGTGGTAAAACTTACAGGGTTTCGGAATAGAGGTTTCTAAATCAGTCCGGACCGGACGCTCAGTCGTTACCGGAGCAAGCGGCGCCTCCGTCGACAATGCAGCGTTTTTCTCCACCGCACCAGCTGCCATTTTCCCCTCGATTACCTGCAAAGTCTCACAAGATGATTATCCGAAAGATCCTCTCCTTTTCACACACATAAAAAATGGTAATGTCTTATGGAAAACGTTAAATAGTGGAATCGGGAGGCGGTAGAGAGTGAAGCTTAAAAACTGCGTGGCAATCATGCAACGCATCCGCCTCACAAGTTTTTCGCCGCGTGACATTCAGGCCTTGGGCTCACGACACGTGGCGTTTACAATTAGGAAGTTTGATATGTTGTCCACCGTGGACAACATAAGATTTGTAAATGGTCAGTAAAAAATTGTCAAATGTCTAATGTTTAAAATATTGGACACTTAACAGTTTTTCACTAGTCGTGGGTAATTCTTATGTTACTCACGGTGGGTAATAGTCAAAATTGTTACAATTAGTATTTTCGCAATATCTATTTTGATAAGTATTTGTAAAATTTTAATACTTTTATATAATCAATAAAAATATAAAGTGCATAAAATAATAATATTCTATTATAATTGTGGAATAAAGTGGTGGTTCACTTAATCCACGTGTCGTCTTGTGATTGACTCCATTTGAATTTGAAATTGAATAAGAGGGGGCAACTCCTCTTGGATCATTAGACTTGGTAAAGAGTGGGTGAAGAGGTAGAAGTTGGAGATGACCAATATCTCCAGCGAAACTTTCTAACTCTGACGAGTCTAATCTGGTTGTCATTTCTTGAGAACGACAGTGTCATGTTCTTGTGTGTTTAAGTGTGTCAAGATCTGAGCTCACAAACATGAAACAACACGAGCAACCTGCTGGAGCTTAGAAGCAAAGCTACTATCCAAAACTAAAGCTACTAGACTGTTGGGATCTTCTTCAAAGCTGGGAAATGCATTAACAAAAGATACCAAAGCCTAACAAGAAAAGAGGCTGAAAATCTGTAGAAGAAGAAGAGCTACAAGAGGGGAACCAACCGAGGTAAAAACGACCAGAAGCTACAAGCATTGTTCGGGAAAAAGGTCTCAAAACTCGATGAAGGCAGTGAAGCAGAGACTCAAAAACCAGAGGACCAAAGAAGTGAAGAAAGTCTGAAAACGAAGTTGGAAGCTGTGGTGAGGAAGAGGATCCAATCGAAGCAACAAGAAAAAAGTCACTGTCCATTTTTTCAAACTCCGTTCTCCGACCATCCAACCAGCAGACCACCTCCACCACTGGGACAACAATGTAGAGGAGACCACTCAACCCAAGGCTTAGGTACATTTCGGCTGCTACACAGTGAGATTTAGACTAAAGAAGATAGTGAAAACCGCTCCCTTCTTTCTTAAATCCCTGCCAGTTGACAACTCCAATCGTGAAACCAACACCACCACCATGTTCGCGAGGCAGAGAAGGAGCTGTCAGTGTGTTGGAAAATTTTCGGGCAGAACTCCGGTGGCAATTTTGGAAGGAATTTTCAGCTCGACCTGCTGGTTCCAATTCCGAAGTCCATTTTTCCATATCAACTCTCGATTATACGGACACAGAAAAGTCCGCTCGATTTTCATTGGTTATCCCTTGTTTTAATTACGTATTTCATATTCTAAAGACTATTGTGAGGTTGCTATATAGTGTTGGGGGTTACCTTGTCGATAATCATTGCTTGTTTGGTAGAACTCACATAGGATTAAAATCTTGACTAAGTGCTATATTTCTTGGAATTGTCATTTGTTACTTCTATATTGTTCGTGTAGCCACTTGAAGAGTAATTTCGATATGAAATTGGTTTGATATTGCATTTGAGTGTGGGCAATTGCTCTATGTTAACTCGTTTGAATTTTTCATTATTTGCATTATGGGGTCTCGGGTTGAATTTCATAATTTAATGGTGAGGGAGATTATTCTATTTGGAAGCAAGAAATGAAGTTTATTTTAATTCAACAAAGAGTTTCTAAAGCACTTGATGATCCAAGTACTTATTCAAAATCTTTAATAGATAAACCTAATGAAATTACTGAGATGAATGAAATTGCACATAGTTCTATAATATTACATTTATTTGACGATATAGTGGGGCAAATTGAAAAGCATACGACTGCTAAAGAATTGCAGAAAGCACTTGACAAAATCTTTAATGAAGAAGATTCACTTAATTCAAAAAAATTTCAATTTTAGATTGGTACAAGGAAAGGATCTTGAATCTAATTTGAGTGAGTTTAACAGTCTTGCTAAGTGTTTGGCTTACAATGGAAAGAAATTTGATGATGAATATCTAGCTGCTATTATGATAAATGTCATGCTTGAGTCTTATAGAGATCTTAGGAATGCTATCGCATATGCTGAGGACATTGTAACATTAGATATTGTAGTTGAAGCTTTAAGGGCTAAGGAGTTAGAGATGAAGAGGGAGGCAAGTGGTTGCAGTTCGAGGGAAGGGAATTTGTTTAATGGTTTTAGAGGGAGAAATGAGTCGAGAGAGTTGAGAGAAAACCATTCCCAAACTAAGAAGGGTAGAGGAAAATCGAAGGGTAGGTCTAAGTCTCGGGATAAGAGTGGTAAGAAGTAGTACCAACGTGGTAAAATGTGACATTTCAAAAGAGACTGTGATGACTTTAAGAAGAAACATAGACCTCAGTAGAGTGATGACCAGAACTTGGTTGATGTAGGTGATGCCTTAGATAGTCTTCAGATTATGACCTTGACACGTGATGAGATCAATGTCAATGATGCCTTTGATAGACCACATGCTATGACAGTGAGTGGTTTTTAGAATTAGGTGCCACTGTCTATATGAGTCCTGTTAAATCTAGGTTTTATAACTGTAGAAAAGCTAAGCTTAGGAAAGTGTACTTGGGGGACAACTATACATAGACTGTGGGAGGAGTAGGTGATATTCTATTAGGATGCATGATGGCATGATCAGATCTCTTTTGAATGTTAAGTATACCCCGGGCCTTGCGAGGAACATTATTTCCTTAGGTACATTGGAAGATGAGGGTTACGAGTACAGATCTCATTTTGGTACTATGAAAGTGAGTAGAGGCTCTCTAGTTTTCATAAAAGGTCCCAAGAGGAACAGATTGTATATCTTTCAAGGTAAAGCCTTAGAGTTGTACGAGTCTGCATTATCTACAATTTATGAAGATATATCATATCTTTGGCATAAGAGGATGGGACACATAGGGGAACAAGTGGTTGAAGTATCTTAGTGATCAAAATTTACTAGGAAAGAATGGTGTTGCACCTCTAATCTTTTTTGAGACGTGTCTTCTAGGAAAGTCACACAGGGTTAGCTCTGGAATAGGTGAGCACAGGACTAACATACCCTTAGACTATATTCATGCTTATTTGTGGGGACCGAAAAATCATCCAAAAAATGTAGGTAGTAAATTTTTCTATCCACTGTTGATGAATACTCGAGGAAAGTTTGGGTATATCCCCTTAAATCTAAATCTGAAACTTTTAGTAATTTCAAGTCCTAGATTGCCTTAGTTGAGAACCAAATGGGTAAAAGTGTAAGAACTCTTAGGACGGACAATGGTCTAGAGTTTTGCAAGTTTGAGTTTGATACCTTCTGTAAGGATAGAGTTATCAGGAGGCATAGGACTGTGAGATCTACCCCCCATCAAAATGGGGTAGTTGAGAGGATGAATCGGACTTTAATGAATAAAGTTAGATGCATGTTGATTAGTTCAGGATTAGCTAAAGACTTTTGAAGTGAAGCTGTTTGTACCGCTACCTATTTGATAAATAGATCACCTTCTAGTACTGTTGACTTTAAAACTCCCCGAGAATTGTGGACCGGGAAACCTCCAGATTTGTCACACCTTAGAGTATTTGATGTGCTGCGTATGCACATCAGGTTGAGGGTAAGTTAGACCCTAGGGCTATTAAATGTGTCATGTTAGGTTATCCCGAGGGAGTGAAATGTTATAGATTATGTATTTTAGATGGTAAGGGCATGGAAGTTATTAACAGTCGAGATGTGAAGTTTAATGAACTTGATATGTATTGTCTTAAGATCATAGATAGACAGATTGAGAATGAAGGATCTTCTACTAAGAAGAATATTGATTTTGAGGTGAAGAGATTAGGTGAAGATAATCCAGAGGATAGTGAAACCCAACATCAAGTAGAAGCGAACCAAGAAGTCATGGTAGAGCAACCTGAATTAGAAATTCTTGAGATTCCTGAAACTGACGTCATTTGTAGCGACCAAGAATTTTCACGTATTTAAATAATTATTTTAAAATTATGAAAAATCGTGTCGCTGCGATCTCACCCATTTTTAAGTTAACTTCACGACGTATTCGTCTAGCAAAGTCGAGAAATGTCAAGTCCATTCGATTTTAGTTAAAATCCGAATTTCTAAAATTTTATTATTTTAATTATTTATTTAAATTATTATTTTCAAAATCGTTTTAAATTCCAAATTACGTCAAGCTCTTTTTATCAGATTCATTTTTTCGACTCAGTTAATTCACACATATTATTTTTCTCGAATTCATTACATTGCTTGTCAAGGTTTCCAAACTACCCTAATCAACCCATACCTCCCACCAACTACATCAATCCCATACCCTATCAAACTCTCATACTTACTTCCCAACCCACACCTCAACAATTCAGGCTCCCTCTCTCAACACAACCACAGGTCCATCCTCTGTTCCCAGCAACACCATTCACGACCAGCTGGAGCTCAGCAAACTTCAAACCACAACACTGATTTCCAGTCACCTCCCACAGCCAGGTAACCACCTCACTGCACCACCACTTCGCAATTCGTGCACTACCACCGCAAGCATCACCACTGCCATACTCGAAACAACCCAAACCACAGCCTACACAATATCACCACTGCCATACTCAAAACCACCCAACAACCTGCAGCACCGCCACCTCCAACTCATCACCATCATCCCCACAACCCAGTCATCACCCCCATTGCAGTTTTACCTCACCATTTTCACACTACACCGTCACCACCACTCTGCCTCCTTCGAAATCCACACATAAATTTCACCATTTTCCTGAGCACACCAACGGCACCACCAAAATCGATCCCAACCACCATCTCACAGCCGGCCACCACTACCACCAAACCAATTTCCAAGTCATAGCCGACACTCATCGCAACCGCCACCATCAACGGCCAGCCCAACGAACCAAGCCAAAAATCAAACCCAAAATCCAGAACTAGACTTAACCCAAGCACTTACCTCTACTGTCGACCCACTTTCTAGCCGGACTTTAGCCGATGAAGCTCTAAAATCGAGCCCTATTACCTACTCCTTTTCGTTTCCCCTTATTGACCGCGTAGCCTCCGTGCTCTAGTGGTCTAGCCTCTTGTGGATCGCCGGCGATTGGCGTCGGTGGTTTCCGTCGGTGATGGAAGATCGGAGGGGGGGAGCCTCGCCCTCCCCTGATTGCTTCATTCTCTCTCTATACTGAGATATATATATATTATGATTTTGATAAAATTTCAATTTAGTCCCCAAGTTTGTAAAATTATTTAAATCAGTCATTATAGTTTTAAAACTTATCATTTCAGCCCCTTAAGTTTTTAAATGATTTTAATCAGCCTCTTCATTTTTAAAATCAATTATTTCAATCCCCAAAATTTAGTGTCCGTTTTGATATTTAACCCAAAGTTTGAAAAGTATTCATTTTAGTCCCCCAACTTTCAAATCATCAATTTCAGTCATTAAATAATCGAAAATCTTACTTTGACGATCCATATTTCTAAACTTTGGATATTTTTGAGATTTTCAATTATTTGAGAAATTATGGCATTGCCGAATGTTTTGTATTATTAATGGCTCGATTCGTTATTTTGAATTGTTCATAAATGTTTTCGAATTTTATCTACCATTACAGTTTATTTAATGTTGCCAAAAATAAATTTCGGTTATTTCTTCCGCTAGAATATTATTTTAAAGTTTAGACTAGAAAATGACGTGGTAAACGGGGTATTTAGAACCCAGGGCGCTACATCCTTGATCAAGAAACATTTGCAGGTAATAATTTGGAAGACTACCAATTAGTGGGAGATAGGGAGAGGAGACAAGTTAGACTAAATATGAAATACATCTCTTCTAATTTGATTGATTATGTCTTAGTTTCAGGTGCAGCCTTAGATTCAGTTGAACCTGCTTCATTTGAGGGAGCGATCAACTGTGAAAAATCTAAAAATTGGAAAAAGGCTATGAAGGAGGAGATCCAGTTTCTGAACAAAAATGAGACTTGGAAGTTAGTTGAGAAAATAAATAATCAAAAGGTAGTCCATTCTAAATGGATCTACAAGTTGAAAGGAGTAGAAGCTAATGACCCTTTAAGATACAAAGCTAGATTGGTAACTAAGTGATTTACTCAAAGAGAGGGGATAGACTATAATGAGGTATTTTCACATGACATTAAGTATAAAACTATCAGGTTAGTCGTAGTGTTAGTTGTCCAATATGATTGGGAATTAGAGCAACTAAATATTAATAATGCTATTCTTCATAGGGAATTGAATGAAGGTGAAAAGCATGAAATGAGTAATGTTCCCTATACTAATGACATTGATTATGTGATGTATTCTATGATTATCACTAGGTCGGAACTTGAATATGCACTTAGTTTCTTGAGTAGGTTTATATCTAACCTAGGTAAACCTCATTGGACTGCTTTAAAATGGCTATTAGGATATCTAGCGGGATTTGTTAAAAGGAGTTTAGTGTTTGAAAAGAGAAATGATAAGCTTGAGCTTAAGGGATATGTAGATTCTGACTTTGCAAGGGATAAAGATCATAGGAAATCTATCACTTATTACTTCTTTTGTTTGGGTGATAATTTTATCACATGGAAATCACAGTTGCAATATATTGTTAATTTGTTACACTCTCCAGCACTGAAGCTGAGTATTTTGCACTCACCGAAATTGTAAAAGAATGCATGTGGTTAAAAGGCCTATTGTGTGAACTGGACTTCTTGCATGAAATTGCTATGATATTTACTGATAGTCAAAATGCTTTAATATTACGTAAAAATCATGTTTATCATGAAATGTCTAAGCACGTTTGAGGTAAAGTATCATTTCATTAGGGAGAAGTTGTCTTCGGGTGAGTTTAAACTGATTAAAATTGCAACTGATGATAATCTTGCAGATGTTGGAACAAAAGTACTTGTGGTAGGTAAATTCAATAAGTGTTTATCGATTCTTGCTATTGATAATGGTTAGTTGTTTTGCAGGTACTTGGCTGGAGTGAGCGATGATGATTTATAAGACCACACACATGGATAGCACTTGTAACCTGAGAAATTAGTAATGGATTAAGGTGATCCAATGTGAAGATTTGTGGAATAAAGTGGTGGATCACTTAATTCACATGTCGCGTTGTGATTGGCTCCATTTGAAATTGAAATTGAATAAGAGGAGGCATTTCTTCTTGGTTCATTAGACTTGGTAAAGAGTGGGTGGAGAGGTAGAAGTGGAAGAGGACCAATATTTTCAAAGAAATCTTGTTACCTCTGACAAGTTTAATCCGGTTATCATTTCTCGAGGACAACGGTACCATGTTCAGGTGTGTTTAAGTTTTTCAAAAACTAAGCTCATAAACAAGGAATAACACGAGCAAACCTGCTGGAGCTTGGAAGCAAAGCTGCCTGTCCAAAACTGAAGCTACTGGACTGATGGGATCTTCTTCAAAGCAAGGAAATGTATTAACAATAATAATTATTATTAAAATTAAAAAAAAAAACACAACTAATCCAAATTATTAAAAATTTATTGTATAGTAAATGTCAATTTATATATTTAAATAAAAATAATCGTAGATCTCAATAATTTTTGTTAGTTATTGTTAATTCCATTGAAAATGCAAATTTACATATTTCTGCTTTTGTCTTTTATATTTAACATTTTTTTTTCAAATTTTTTTTAAAAAAAATATTTTATAATCATAATATTATCTGTACGAATTTAAATACGACATTAGTTTACAAGAATTCAAATAGAAAATGTATTAATCAAAATGGATTTAAATCCAACATTAATCTACACAGTTTTTTATTTTATTTTATTCTATTCTATTTTTTTCAAAAATTGCAAATGCATTTTGACGGGAAAATGACTTTTAATGCTTCTCTCTCTTCTCTCTTCTACTGTTAAGTAATAATAATAATAAAAAGGACCCAAGAAATATTTTCATGTTGCTATTTATAAACAATCGTTTATAAACGGTTTACCGAACATAGGCTAAGTTAAAAGTTTGCTTTAAGGAATGTTTGGCATCCTAGGATAATTATTTGGTTTATATAAAATTAATTTGAATTAAAAATTTACTTGATAGGGCGCATATTTGCTATTTAAATTGTGATATTTTATCTTACTCCATTGATTTTAAATGCTTAAATTATGGATATTAATCATATTTTGTGTTTTGTGGATTAGATGGAGGAGTTGGAACAAAATGGACTCAATATCACAAATTAAAAGAACAAGTTTGGAACTCAAAAAGTTTACAATCAGATCAGGACTTTACATAAAGCGTGGGCACGCCTTATTTCGGACAGACAGCAACCTCAGCAAAAATTCATGGGCCATCATAATAAAAAGATTCTTGGAAGCTGAAATTAAAAAAGAAAAAGAAAAAAGGGAATAAAAGAGGAGGGACCAGGACGTTTATTTTGGTAGTTGAGAGAAGGAAGACTTCTTGGAGAATTGGGACTCTCATGACTTATCCCAACAATTGATTGGAGCTGCTTTTCTCAAGGGGAAAAAAATAGGACTCTCGGCTGCCAAAAAGAAAGAAACAGAAAAAGAGAGGAAGACTTCTAAAAGGAGGAGGATTCTCAGATTTTTGGGGAAGGAAGAAGAGCCACATTTTTTGGTCAGAAAGAAAAGGAACAGGAAGGCAGCCACATATTTTTGGATGGAAATTTGTGGAGTTTGACTCTTTTTACTTCAATCAATATTTCTTTTTCTTTAGTCTTTGATTGATAATGTTTATGGATAGCTAAACTTATTTTTCCAGTTCAAGGATATTCGAAGTTTTGATTCACCAAGAATTGTGAGATCTAATTTAATTTAATTGTTCCTTTGATTGTTTTTTATTTATATATCTTTTGGTTTGCATCAAATTTGTTGTTTTGATTTATTAATGCAAAGTGCACATTGTTTTAATTGTCAAAACGATGCTTAGCCAATTAGGAATCTAAATCCGTAATTGTTTAGGTTTTCTAATACAGGTGGCAAATAACATAGTTAATTATAGACTGATTTTTGACTCATGTTATGAAGGCATATAACCTAACTTAAATGAATCACGCGTGTGAATTTGTTGGTTAGAATTGGTCGTCCCTCTAGAAATTAATGGTATTGGTAAATTAAATCCTACGATCGTATCTAGGGTTGTTTATTGATTAGGGAAATAATTAACGAGCGTCTCTTGATTATCGATAAAGTAAGGAGAGATAGGTTGTTAGATCGTATCAATGACCATAACCAATTTAGAGAATGAGTAAAGGATTTTATTTTTGCATCTATGATCAATTCCGTGAATCATTACTGAGATTATACCTTGGGCTGGATATTTGTTCAATTTGATATTTCCAAACATTTTAATTTCGCACTCGTTATTTACAAATTGATTTCACATTCAAAAACTCAAAACCCCCATTTTTATTTTTAATTCATTGTTTTTAATTTTTCCGAAGAATTAAATCTAACCAGTCCCTGTGGATTCGACCTTGCTCACCACTATTGCAATCTATTTTTACAAGAGCGAGAAAATATTATTATTATTTGTTGGATTCGACACCCATCATTACTTATAAGTATAAATTAATAACATATAAACAAAATGACACTTCTATCATGAAAAATGCATAATAAGGAAAAACGTTAACTTATAAGGGAAAAATTACTTATGACCAAAAAGTCATTTACACATAGGGAAGATAAAAATACCTGATCTAAATGGAGCGAGAATTTTGGATTCGTGAATCAGTGGGACATATCGGATCATAAAATCACCTAATCTGCAGATCAAGGGACGGATAGCATCGTGGTTGATTCCCCCCACCGTACCCCCATTAAGTATTAAAAAGAAATCATTTGAAATAAATTTAATTGGGTAATATCAACATAAAAAAAATAATAATAATAATAAAATTTTGGGAAAGTAAATGAATCGGCCACCCAATCTACTCCGACCCTCTCCGAAAATTGACGAATCACGACATGAATAATACATAATTAAAATAGGACTATGGGTGAATTTACAAATAGGCAAGGATTTTATTCATAAATAAAAAATATTTCTTGCATATTTTTTTCAAATCAAATTTAATAACAAACTTCATATTTGACAATCTACATGAATATACCTTAATTCAATTTCCCTAATGGTATTCCTCGTGATCTTGTCATCCATGGCCCATGTTTTGTACAAATTAGGATTTGAATTTTATTCTAAATCAAAATCAACAAATAATCTCAACTACATGTTTCATGAAACCCACACATTTCATTAAACTTCGATTTCTCAATAAAATTTCCTGTTAGTGGCTTTTCCATTGATTCTTGTGCATTCTCCTTATCATTGACTTCAAGTTCATTTTGATTTTCTACTCAAATATCACTTACGACCCTGGAGCGTTGCACACTCTACTGCTTCCTCATCATTCACCCATTATTTTCTTAAAAGCGCCTTTGCTGTGTCCTTATCATTTCATTAAATATCATACCTTCCCTACTTTGGGACTGGATGAGTGCCACACATTTGGGTAATGAAGTTGTGGCCTTAACATGTTGACATTCTGAAATGGGAAATACTGCGTCCCATAGAAATGCTTGATTTATCCCCTAACTGGTTGAGTATTAGAGACATTCACTTAGTGAAATGATTGCCTATATGTTTTCACTTTTCCCATGGATTCTCCAACTTCCTTTTGGCACTTAGCTCACAAACTTCCTTCTCCTTCTCTAGCCTTTCCTTTCAAATGCTCAAAGGCATTAGGACGGGGTTCATCATCTCCATCATCCAACACTAACTTGAACTTAAGGAGACCAATCTTATTGAAATTTAGGATAACCATGTTAACATCCACTTGCTATGAAAATGGGTTCTCGTCCACTGCCATTTTCTTTTTTGACTCAAAGGTGATTCTTCCCGATTCAATATCATCTTGCAATACATGACAAAAAACTAAGCAACTATTAGTCGTGTGAGACAATGCATTATGTCATTTGCAATAACTTCTACCCTTAATCTGTTCAGAGTTTCACAATTTATGATTATCACTCAATTTTATCTACTTGTCTTTTTATAGATGATCAAATATTACATCGACTTTTGTTACATCAAATGAGAATACTTTATTCCTTTTTTCTGCTTTTGTTGGCTGATTTTTAATTGGCGCTTCGAATTTTGTCAATATAGGACATTCATAAGTATTTCCTTTAACCAACTCGGCCAAATATATTTTAGCCTCATCTTAACCAGTGTCAATTCCATGGATGTCAAAGTTAGGGTATCTATAATAAGTCTTTGTACTAGAGCTTTTATTTGTTTTTCTTCTCTTAACAATTGATCATATCTAATAGCATTCGCTCTAAGTTGAAAGAGATCAGGAAACTCGTTATCTTGGAACTTCATTTTTAGTTCAAAAATAAAGCAATTTTGACAAGTTCTTTTTCAGGCAAGGAAACAAAACATTTGCTCCCGACCATTTTAAATCTTTGGAGAAAAGGCTCTGCCCTTTCATTTGACAGATGCAGTGAAATTGCTATATCATGTAGAGTGATTTCTGATTCGGTTTTGTAAAATTTGACGTGCAATAATTGCTTCAATTGTTGACAAGTTTAGAAAGGATTCTTTGGAAAATTAATCAACCATGAGAAAGCAACCCAGTGAGTGAATTTGGGAACAATATTATTTTGTAGTAATCAGTAACTTTGCCATATTATAAAATAAAATGCCCTATATGCTCTAAAGTGGAAACCTTTAACCTCCCCTAGACCAGTGAATAAGGAGAATTCAAGCACTCTATACACTCTACACCAAGGATGTGCTTGATCTACCCAGTATGGATAAGATTTTTTGTATGTTGGTCGAATTACTGGCCGAATTCTAAAGGCTAACTAATTTTGTAAGATTTTTGCTATTTGCTCCCTCAAAATATCATTGTGGTCATAAGGAACTCCTAGTAGCTATGTACATAAGGTAATGCTGGAGGCCTAACGGAATTAAACCCTACATTAGCCATGAAAGAACCATTTTTGACTCATTGTTACCATTTAAAAGTGGATTTTCTCCTCCATTTGTACGTTTAACATTTGGTACTATATTTTTTACATTTTCCTTTATATTAGGGATACCCCCATATTAGATGTCCCAACACATCCCGCATTTCAAAGTCCAAGACTCCTATGGTTGATGGTCCAATATGTGGTGTTTCTAACCCCCTGACTCGTGTGCTATGGTTGGTGACCCATTGTTTCGATTTTTAGTTGGCAAGTCACTACCAATAAAACTCCTAGTTTGGAAATAATTATTCCCTCTCATAGGATTTGATTAACATAATTGACCTACTGGTTTTTTCATGAGTTCATTCAATGTATCCAATTGTTTGGTCATATTATCATAGCACATGTTTCCTGTTTAAGCAAGTTTTTCAACAATATGAGTATTTTGTAAATTTACTTACTAAACGATGTCTTGAGTGAGTTATCCTAATAGTGCATGCATGGTATGTAGGATTAAATCCGTCATTGGTTCATAATGAATGCGATCTAATCCTTCTATTTCTGAGGTATTTTGGTGACCCTCAAATTACTCGATTATAAAATGAACATAGCGTTGAGTTGCCGGCTCCGTTTTAGAATTTTTGAGAAACATGATGCATGAAATATTTCTTACACCAAGTGGTCCCCTAGGCGTGCCAAATTTTTTTGGCATGGGCTTCGTGATGCTTGAAACAATATGATGACTTCTTGTTTACAAGAATTGTTGAACACTGCAATAATTGAATCCCACAATGTTGGAATTAGTTCAACGAAGAACAATGTTTGAAAGCATAAATACCTTTCGAATTATATTAATCTCAAATATGTGTGAAAATATTACAAAGAACAATTTTTTATATATGCTAGAAAATATAAAGAATTATTCTAGTTAGGAAGCTAAATAAATAACCTAATCTAATTGAAAAATATATATATATATATATATATATATATATATATTTCCTAATCTAATTAGGAATATAACAAGATAAACCCTTTTATAACATTAAAAGGTGGAAATAAGGAAATCGACTTTATCCCAAAAGTTACCAAAAAACAAGACTTTTAATATAACTAAAACGAAATAAATTTCAAATTCGTGAAAATTTTGCTACAGTAAAGCCTTGCAATTTCATGAGGAATTGTAGCGTGATCGCGTGGTATCACAACATCAAGCTTCCTTTTGCATTGTTGATTGCGTGACCGTCAAATTTTTTAGATGCGTTGTTGTGTGGTTCTCCTTGTTCCGACCTGACTTTGTCTACTTGAATAAAGTTGATCCAATTGGTTTCTTGTCTGGACTCCAACATGAAATTTACTTCTTTAGTTGCCAAAAATGTGTTTTATCCATCGTTTCTTGCATATGGTTGTCCATTGCATATTTGATCTTCTTTGGTCGAAGGTGAGTCATTGGTCCCTCTTCTACAATCAACAAGTCTTTGTTTGGGCTTGTATTCGGGCTTGAATTCGGACTCTGGATCACATCATCCCCTCCCTCTTTAAAGGGAATTGATCTCAAATTTGTAACCTGCATCAAACAAAGAGAGATAGAAACATTAAATGTAGATGAAACTTTATACTCACAAGGAAGATCTAGTTTTTAGGCATTTTCATTAATCCTTTCAAGCACTTGAAATGGACCATTTCCTCGTGGTTGCAATTTTGACTTCCTGTGTTCTATTAAACGTTCTTTTCTTAAGTGTACCAAAACCAAATCACCGGACTCAAATGTAACGCTTTTCGTACCTTTGTTTGCCTACGATGCATAATGTTTATTTTTCTTTTTAACTAGTATTCGTACATGTGCGATACACGGAAGTCGTAATGTCTAATTTTATTTTCTGAAGTAATGGGAAAAAAAGACAATGGAATAATATATTGTAAAACATAAATTTTTATACAAATTATAAAAATTTTACAACTAACGTACGATTATTACATATTACAAATTAGAGCTAATTTAAATTTTGGAACACTTCTTTGAAGACCACGTTTGTAGTTGTATTGATTCGTTGACGATTTTTATCAAAAATTACAATTTTTTGAGTTAAACTACTTTTGTACTCGCTTATCATACCAAAATAATGTACCACAGAATTCACAGCTAAACTATGGATCCTCGATGTCATAATACTCTGCGAAAATATAGAATAACTTTAGTTTGTCCTAACAACACATCTAATCTAAAAGAATTACATCTAGGCCAACTCCATCGTAATTTTTTTTTAATTTCAACCATATAAAGAGATATAATTAACCAATAAAATTGGTACTAATTAATATTAGAATTGAAAAAAAAAAAATATATTTCCATGTTCAATTTACTTTATATGTGCAATGATTGATGTTCATAAAATAAATTTGTTGTACATATTATAATAGTTGAACCATAGTAAACAACTTGAAAAATTGTTCTCTAATTTAATGTCAATGCATAATTCTTGCACTTTTTAACATTAGAACAAAAAAATAAATTAAATTTATTATCAAACAAAATAGATCAATCATTTATCCATTTGCAAAGTGTTGAATAGAGCTAGTTACAATTAATACTTTTTTTAAAGAATTTTGAGGTCCACTTCGATTTATTTATAGCATGAACACACATTTAGTATTAAATTGATATTTTAATTCTAAAGTACTAATGTTCAATGTTAAATAGATTCAAATATATAAAAATAAATTTTATCAAGATTAGAAATAATGTTGTATGAGTTCAAATAATTATGTTCTTCTCAACTATAATATAGAACAACTAATTTAATTTTTTCCATATATCAATTTTGTATATTAATTGTTGAATAATTACAAAATTGTACTATCAAAATTTTCTTTTGAACAAAATTTTCTTTTGAACATACCGTAACTTAATATTTTTAGACTTAGTAGCATTTAAATATTTTTAATAATTTATGAAATAAAAAGCTCCAACAAAATCGAAACAAAGAAAAATAAACCTTCAAATAAATAAGGACTTGTTGTATTACATAATTAGCCAAAAATAGATGAAAATCGGATCCTTGTATTGTACCCGGTTGTCTAATGAATTAAAAAAAAAAAAAAAAAACTCAAAATATATATAATATTATAGACCTTTGTGTTGGTAAATCCAACTTTTTCTACTACACTCAACCCAATATAAAACGTGGAAATTAGCCATAAACCCATCCTTAAGTCACGTTTTTTGAATATTGACACCCGGTGCACATCATTTGATAAATTGCCACCCACTTATAATATAATTAGCAAAATATAATTAGCAAAACATCATCCGATTTTAAAAAAAAAAATCAAAAATCAAAAATTCAGATCTTAACAGCAAGCCAGATTTTTACGCGAGTAACGGTTACTACTTTTGCTCCAGCTCGCGATTTCATTGTGGCAATTAATCAATCAACATAAATTCAAAATTTGATTTTGAATAGTTCAGAAACTAAGAACGGGATGCAATTCTGATTCTTTTGGATAATTTACAAAATTATTGAGATCAATCACACGCAATGAAGGAAGATGCTCTCAGTTTCAATCCTGAAGCTTAAACACTCTTTTGTTCTATTAGCTGGCCCATTATTCAAATTATTCAATTGGAATCGCGTTTAACGAGTTGATTATTGTATTTTCGGAAGTCACTGCAGAGCTCAAAAATCAAATTCACTTATCAAGCTTCGTGCAGGTTAGTGGACGAGTTCATAATTTAACATTTTGGTGATGATTAAAGATAGTAAATGCAGTGATAATGTCAACGGCCGGCTGCGGATTTTGGTTGTCATGTTTGAGTATTTCCTCTTATTGGAAATCATAAACCTCCCAGAATTTGTCATGATCATGATTTCGTTTCTGCAGTGTTATTATATTCATTCATGTAGTCCAATGTGTAGAAAACACAATAACATATATATCCTTATATATGTTCTACAAATAAACTAAGAGAAAGAAGAAAGAATAGAAGAAGAGAAAGAGAGAAGAGACAACCCTAAAACCACACCATTCATTATAATACTCAATCCTATATATACATACAAAACAAAAGCATATGCTTAGAATATTCTAAAGCATATAAAGCATATTCTAAGCATATTCTAAGCATATTCAAAAGCATATTCTACATATAAAGCATATTCTAAGCATATTCTAAAATGTGCTAATTATTCTAACATCCCCCGCAAACTCACGATGCTATAGCATGAAGCAACAAGAGTTTGTCAAGTAAGAATCGGAAGCGAGAAGTCGGATGAGACTTGGTGAAGAAGTCTGCAAGCTGCAATGATGAAGAGACAAAAGGTAAGGCAATAGTCCCATGCTGAAGATGATGACGAACAAGGTGACAATCAATTTCAATGTGCTTCGTGCGCTCATGGAACACTGAATTATGTGAGATCTGGATGGCACTCTTGTTATCACAATACATAGAGGTGGGAGATGAAATAGAAACACCCATATCTGCAAGTAGCCAACGTAACCACACAATCTCAGTAGTAGTGGAGGCCATAGCGCGATATTCTGCTTCAGTTGATGAGCGAGAAACTACTGTCTGCTTCTTACTTTTCCATGAGATAAGAGAGTCACCCAAAAATACACAGTAGCCAGTAGTGGACTTACGATCAGTTGGGTTCCCAGCCCAATCTGCATCAGAGTAAGCTCGAAGCTCTAAGGAGGAGGTCGATGGGAATAAAATACTCTGAAAGCAAGAGCCACGAAGATAGCGCAAGATTCTAACAACCGCTGCCCAGTGAACCATGGTAGGTGCTGAAACAAACTGACTGACAACATGCACAGCATAAGCAATGTCTGGCCTAGTAATGGTAAGATAAACAAGGGAACCAACAATAGTACGATACAAAGTAGGATCAGACAGTGGTTCACCATCAGAAGATGAGTAACGAACATTAGCCTCAATAGGAGTATCAGCTGTTTTAGTATCAGTAAGACGAGCACGCTCAACGACATCTGCAGCATATTTAGACTGAGAGAGCATATAACCTCGAGGAGAAGAAGCAACCTCAATCCCCAGAAAGTAAGTTAAGGGACCCAAATCCTTCATTTCAAAAAGACGAGCCAATTCTGATTTTAAATTGGTTATCCCTACAACATCATCACCAGTAATGATCATGTCATCAACGTACAACAGAAGGAGAATACGACCAGTGGAAGTACATCTACAGAACAAAGCGGAATCATGATGGCTAGATGTAAAACCAAGAGAGAGCACAACTGTAGAAAACTTCTCAAACCAGGCACGAGGTGCTTGTTTGAGACCATATAGAGCTTTCTTAAGTTTGCAAACAAATCCAGGAGAATGAGGAACACCAGGTGGAGGAACCATATAAACATCTTCTTGAAGATTTCCATTCAAGAAGGCATTTTTAACATCCATTTGAGAGAGACTCCACTGACGAATAGAAGCAACCGCAATAAGTGTACGTACAGTAGTCATTTTTGCAACAGGGGCAAATGTCTCCTCATAATCCAAGCCATACTGTTGAGAAAATCCCTTAGCAACCAATCGAGCCTTGTAACGCTCAACTGAACCATCAGATTTGGTCTTGATCTTATAGACCCAACGAGATCCAATAGCATGTTTTCCTGGTGGTAAAGAAACTAATTCCCAAGTGTCTGTCTTATGTAGAGCATTAAGTTCATCAGTCATAGCCTGTTGCCAAAGAGGATCTAAAGCTGCTTCTTTGTAAGAGGAAGGTTCAGAAAGCTTATGAATGGAAGACAAAAAACAACAAAAGGACTCAGAATAACAAGAATAATCAAACTCGGGTAAGTGAGCAGACTTACGTATACGTTGAGGATATCGAGGAGGAGGAGACTGCGAATCCTCAGCCTCAGACGGTGCTTGGGGATCCATAGGAGAAGGGAGGACATTCTGAGATGGCGCATGTGTACCTGTAGCAGATGACGAAGATGGAGAACAAATAGTAGGGACATATGTAGATGGTCTATCAATATCATCAGTGAAAGGATCAATACAAATGAGATCTGACGTGGTCATGTGAGAGGTATTATCTGTAATAGAAAAGAAGGGAATGTGTTCAAGAAACACAACATTACGAGAGACATATAACTTGTGACTGACAGGATCAAAACATCGATAACCTTTTTGTCCCTCACCATATCCTAAGAAGACACAAATAGCTGAGCGTGGAGTTAATTTACTACGTTCTGCCGTAGGACGAAGAACAAAACAAGTGCACCCAAAGACTTTTAAGAGAGAGTAATCAGGAGAATAACTAAACAAGGTTTGAAATGGTGACAAACCAGATAAATGAGAAGATGGTATCCTATTTATCAAATAGACAGCAGTGAGAACTGCCTCCCCCCAAAATTCACTAGGTACTTTGGCAGATAGGAGAAGGGAACGAGCAGTTTCAACAATGTGTCTATGCTTACGTTCAGCAACACCATTCTGTTGAGGAGTATCAGTACAAGAAGTTTGATGAATTGTACCATCAAGAGCAAGCAACTCACGAAAATCATTAGAAACATATTCCCCACCCAAATCACATCGAAAACATTTAATGACAGCAGAATGTTGAGTTTTAATAAGTGCTCGAAACGAACGATAAATAGAAATAAAATCAGAACGTCGCTTCATAAGATATACCCAACAGTAACGACTATAATCATCAATAAAGGAAACATAATATCGGGATCCTCCTTTAGTAGAAATAGGAGCAGGGCCCCATACATCTGAGTGTACAAGATCAAATGATGCAATAGAAGAAGAAATACTACGAGGAAAAGGTAAAGCTGAAAATTTAGCAAGTTTGCATCCACTACAATCAGAAATATCATGAGGTTTTAAGTCTCCCAAACAACCTTTAGAAGCTAAAAATCTCAAACGACTAGCAGACACATGTCCTAGGCGAGAATGCCATAAATAGAAATTAGAAGAAGAAGAATTCAAATGGAAAGACGATAAATCAGTACTAGAGGCTGCAACATGCGCTGGTCTCAGATTATCTAGAACATAAAGTCCTCCTCTTTGCCTATGGCCGATCCCAATCAGCTTCTGAGACTGCGGATCCTGTACATAACAAGTAGTAGAAGTAAAGTAAACAGAATTACCAGAATCACATAATTGACCAACAGAAATAAGATTTAAAGTAAGGTCAGGAACACAATAGACATCTGATAAAGATAGATTAGAAGTATGAACAGAACCAACACCTGCTAAGGACAACGGGGTGCCATCAGCAGTCATAACAGGTGAAGATGACATAGAAGGATATAAATAATCAAAAAGTGATGAGTTAGGAGACATATGCTTAGAAGCACCCGAGTCAAAAATCCACGAGGAGGTTTTACCTGAGGAGTTCTGAGAGGACAAACCTACATGAGTAGAGGCTGACATGACATGTGACTGTGAGGCTAAAAACTTCTGAAACTGCTCACTAAGATCAGTCAATCGGGAATCAGATGAAGGCGGTGGACCAAGTATAGAGGAGCCAACAGGTGGAACAATCGCTGCTGTGTGGGCATTGGATCTATAAGACTGCTGGGACTTCAATAACTTAGGACATTGAGCCTTCCAATGTCCCTTTTGTCTACAAAAACTACAAACATCATTTGGGAACCGTGCATATCCTTTGGTTCGATTCTGTGTAGATGGTAAAGCTAAGACTGAAGTCCTAGAATGTGGAAGAGATACATCTTCAGTAAGAGATTTTAACCGTGTCTCCTCAGCAACAAGTTCACTAACAACTGAATCAACAGATGGAAGAGGAGTACGGTGCAAAATAGAACCTCTGAGTCCCTCAAAATCACTACGAAGTGCCATCAAAAACTGAACCAATCGTTGCTCCTCTCTATAAATAATATAATCCGCACTTGCTTTCAGACCTGCCGGTTCAGTAAGAGCTAACTCATCCCAAATTGATGTCATAGCAGTATAAAAATCCAGAATGCTCATATTCTTTTGTTGCAATGCTCGAATATCAATCTCTAACTGATATCGTTTTGCAAAACTAGATTTAGTGTACAAGTTCTGCAAATGGTCCCAAACCTCCTTTACCGTTTCATACTTAGCCAACTGTGTACCAATACTATGTTCTACAGAATTATTTATCCATGTATGAATTTTTGAATTATTTGAATCCCAGGTATCTAACAGAGTTGCATAATTTGCATCATTATTTTCCGGTTTCTCAACTATTCCACTGACATAACCCCACAATTTTTTACCCTTAAGAAAGTGTTTCATAACATGACTCCAGTAAGCATAGTTTTTACCATTCAAACGCACATTAATAGCCTGAAGAGAATCATCGGATGCCATTATAAGAGAGAAAACGATACTAACCAACAAAGTCAAGCAAAGCAGTGTGTAAAAAAGAATGGATAACTGCAAACCAACACCACAAGCAGATAGAGGATGAATAGTCGATCGCAAATCCGTCAACCGTGCCGCCAGGAACTGCCACACGCGCCCCCACGCGCCACCAGAAGGTCCGACTGCCTGACTCACGCGCCTCCTTACACCGGCGCGTGTACTCTCACGCGCCACTCCGGTCGACGCGGCTCCACCTGCAGATTCTGAATATGGTCTTAGATCACCGGAATTCCTACTGCAAGTGCCTCGAAATTCGTGAAATAGTACGGTTTAGAGTTTTTCGCGAAGAAGAAAAATGCACGCTGATTTCGTTTTTCGAAGGCAATGTGAATCAAATTGCTCTGATACCATGTAGAAAACACAATAACATATATATCCTTATATATGTTCTACAAATAAACTAAGAGAAAGAAGAAAGAATAGAAGAAGAGAAAGAGAGAAGAGACAACCCTAAAACCACACCATTCATTATAATACTCAATCCTATATATACATACAAAACAAAAGCATATGCTTAGAATATTCTAAAGCATATAAAGCATATTCTAAGCATATTCTAAGCATATTCAAAAGCATATTCTACATATAAAGCATATTCTAAGCATATTCTAAAATGTGCTAATTATTCTAACACAATGATACTTCCTGTAATTAGGATCGAGAGACACCCGTCTATTACGTTCATAAACCATGTTGAAACATTATGGTTATATTTTCTATAGGGTGTGGACAATGGGTAATAATCGATCGGCCAAAAAGATAGTTCCTGGTAACAAAATCAGAAAGAGGGCATCAAGAATCGGGGTGCTGAGGAACCATTAGTATAACCATCAAAAAAAATTTAAATTGGATCTATCATAGCGTCATTGCATCAATTGCACTGTCTTCTCTCATTGTCTTTCTCAGAATTCAATAAATTTCACACATGCTGATGACCATTTGATATATTTACACATATGATGCTATTCAATGTAAGCACTTGGTCCAGGTTTAGATTCAAGATTCTTTACATGTGATGACTTGAACTGTACATACTAGTGATTTGTGTGCAATCTGGTAATTTATTTTTTTTCTTTTTAAACGTGCTCTTGTCTTGTGTGTACATTGAATACAAATTACACTGTTTTACTGATGAGCGTTGGGAGTTATATGATGTCTTGATTTTTTAGACAAGAGATGTTCATCTATTGGTTCAGGCACATAGTGGTGCAGCAGGTCAAAGAAAATTTGCTTTCTTAAGGTTGAACAGGGGCATTTAAACCTCTGTCATCTATTTGAGAAAATGATAGGATGCAATGGGGAACCAAACATATTGCAATTTTGATTCCCAACCAAATTATTTGTTACATCATCAACATGAACAACAATTGGGTAACATCTCTTATCACTCTCTCCCATTTTCAATTCCAAATAACATTGGAGTGAAATATCATCACATATTGGTATCAAAGGACCATTGTCACACAACTGGTAGTGGAATTTGATACTTTGCTGAACTGCATCCCTCCACAAGTGTCGAGATACCAACGTCACAAGATTATAATATGAACATTCGGATCCCACAACAATTCCATGTATCGAGTATCCATTATATTTCATCGAATCACCCCATTTACCTCCATAGTGCAAGAATACAGCTACACTGGCCATTACCTATTTGAAAACCAAAACCATGATCACAACCAGTATATTTTTTGAAGGTCATAGTACGTACAATCATATGAAAAAATAAAAATCAGAGTTTCGTGAAAATTGAACAAAACACATAACTGCAGTAACGAACTTGGAATAAGATATATCAACCTGATTAAATTCCTATTAAACTTCTTGAGATCAGTCGTCTTTCAATTGGTAGCTATATGTTACAAATGAAATAATCATATTCATATCGAAATAGGACCAAAATGGGAATGTAATGCCAAAAAGTTTGTGTGCACAACACTGGTAAATAAATTGTAATTCATATCAACAAGTTGATCTGGAACATTATTCATTTTCATGTAATCTTTCAATATTCTACATTTGGGGAATGCTACACTCCCCTCAAGGCTCACCCCGTGAATGACCCTCCACTCACATGGGTGTGGAGCCCGCAGTGTGTGGGCTCTACACCCATGTGAGTGGGAGGACCTTGAGGGAAGTCTAGCATAATCCTCTACATTTTTACCCACTACACATACATCCCGGGTGGGACCTTAGTCAGTGCAGATTTTGCTGAGTTATTTATACAAGTAGGCTACTGTGTTTGTTAAAATTTGAACCAACCAATATATAATTTTTCAAATCCTATTGCGTAAATTAATCCAAAAGTTTCCAGTTCTGTTGAACAGATGTGTTTACGATGCTGAACAGATTATGATCAATTTTAGAGGTAGCAGATTTATTCATTCAAGCTTTAAATGTACGTCACTGTGTAATAAATAAACAACCAATATTCATAGTCACACAAAGCTCATTTCAAAAATAACCAATTAATGCTAAAATCTGATAAAGCAGTTATGATTATCAATACATGCTCAGAGTTTGAGATGCAGGAGACTGATTTTACAATTGTAATTTTCGATGTATCCATTTTTTTGGTCATCAAAAATACATATATGATGAATTTCATTCGGTGCATGGAATTACGATCAAACACATATGATCATGCCACTGTGATGTCGATAGAATGGACCTACCTCACATCAAATGTCTTCTCGCACGAAATAACAAATTTTAAGCGCACAGTCCTGGTTGGTTAACGAAGACGATGAGGATGAGAATGTGCTTTCGTTTTTGGTTGATACTGTTACAAACAAAAAAAGTAAGTGACAAATAAATTATTTTCAAGAGTTTTCCTTAATTATTTCCTATAATCAAGGACATTTTATCATTTTTTTTAATTTATAATAATGTTTTAATTCCGTGGAAATAGAATGATATTTATATAATTTTTTTATTTCCAGGTGTCATTTTTAGATGGAAAAAAATTCTAGGTGGCAAAATTACAATATATGGTATCAGACATGGGCAGTGCAATTCCCCCGTATAGAACTTGCACTTGTAAGCTGGCCCACTCCCATCCATATTTTCTGACTGCTGAGCCCCATAAAGAAACCTATCTACAGTGCTCCTCTACATCAATGCAAGAATTTTGAGAAATAATACACGTGTACGGTTCTTTTTGGTTGCTTGAAAAGTCAACGAACAAATCACTGAAAATCACTGACGGATGTCATTAAATTCGGACAGGCATCCATTGCAGATGTGAAGTGCATGGATTTTGGTGATACCTTGATTTATAATCTAATTTCTGTCATACATAAATTTTACATCCTTTTCCATTTCCATGGAAAAAATCTTGTCAAATGTAAGCCATTCTTGTACACCGCCTAAGACTACGATGTTCGAGTATTTTTATTTATTTATTTATTTTTGTGAATGAAGGTTAAAGGAAACCTGCAGTATAATTGCAAGATCCACGTTCATTTACTTGATGTCAATGATGCCGCGAACTTGAATCTCAAGATTGCAACCCGTAAAACTCAATATTATCACAGATCTAAGTAGTAAACTAGGTTCGATGCTTGTAAAAGTAGTAACTAAATAACACTTAAAATCAAAGATAATATTTACATTCTTTCTTAATTTTGTTTGATAGAAATAAATTTTTGACACGATTTTATTTTTTAACACCGAAGTACAGGTCTAAAGGGTTGAGTGAAAAATTAGTTCTTTCATCTTTAAACGGAATTATTCCAAAATATGTGTATGATTTCGGGAAGGGCTTCGAGACCCCAATTGTGAATGTGATAAAGTTCATGCATACCTCAATGAGGTGCAGCAGATCTATAGAAGGCTGGGAAAAAATCGGTTATGTGAAGTTAAAATTCTTTGATAAATTTTTTTTTACAAAGTATTTGCTAGAGATTTATTTTTTGTTTGTTTATTTTTTATAATCGATGGTGGCATGGATTAATACTATGTTTCAATGATGTGAGGATGGGTTTGAACAAAAGTGATTTGTCCAACGCAGCTACTTCTAGAAAAAATTCAAGAATCTCCATATCCAACAAAATAATAAAGGGAAAAAAAAATCACGGTATGGTTTTTTTTTTAACGTCTACTATTTTTTTGGATCGAAAAATCATTGAAAAATCATTTAAAATATTATTTATAGTTTTTGATAAAGATTTTAAAAAATAAATAGCAATGGTAATTACCTAAATCTTCAATGAGTGTTAGGAAAGGCGTGGATCGCGTTGGTCAACAAGTATAGTGGAATTGAGAAAATGCGGTTAAAATGGAACACAGGTATTTACGTGGTTCACCAATAATGGCTACGTCCACGGGCAAGTATAGGAGGATTTCACTATAGTAGGAGAATTACAACAACCTTCTCTCTAAATACAAGGAGATAACAATATTTAACCTCTCTTGTAATAGGAGAAAACAAGGTAGGAAAATACTTAGGAGAAAACAATTTATTTCTCTCTAATTTTCTCTCTACTCACAAATGTTTCTCTCTACTATTTTCCTCTCTACTTGGTGCATTTTCCATTGAGGTTTTGCCCTCTATTTATAGGGAAAGTTTGGACAAAAAACCAACAATGGATGGAAGAAAAATAGGTGTGAACATAGACTAGATTGTAGGCTAAATTTGTGGGCTATTGGTGGCTTACCAAATTCAACAAAGTTGGCTCACCAAATTCAACAAATGGCTTTATTTTCCACATTTCTCCCACTTAAAGTCACTTTTGTTGTAACATGCCATCCTTCCCACACTTGCCATTCTCGTGCTGCTTATGCTTCTGCTAGGCCGATAGAGGATCGGCTCCATGTGAACTTATCAGTGTTGATCGGCTTTGTGAACATATCCGCTAGGTTGTCCTCCGTATGAATCTTCTGGATATCCACACTTCCTTCTTCCACCTTCTCTCGTACAAAGTGATATTGTACTCTAATATGTTTCGTCCTTGGATGAAATGCTGGATTCTTTGCTAAGTGCAAAGCACTCTGACTATCACAAAATAGAGAAATCTTCTCTTGTTTGTGTCCGAGTTCTTCCATTAACATTTGCAACCATATTGCCTCTTTGCTAGCTTGTGTAGCCGCCACATATTCTGCTTCCGTCGTAGAAGTAGCCACGATAGACTGCAGTTTTGAACCCCAGCTTACAGCTCCTCCAGCAAGAGTAAACACATATCCAGTGGTGGACTTACTTTTATCATGATCACCTGCATAATCTGAATCTACATAGCCTCTAACATTAAATTCTGATCCTCCATAGCATAATGCAACATTTGAGGTACCCTTGACATATCTTAGGATCCTCTTCACCATATTCCAATGCTCTCTACCAGGATTTGCCATATATCGACTGACCGCTCCCACTGCTTGTGCAATGTCTGGTCTTGTACAGATCATAGCAAACATTAGGCTACCCACTGCTGATGCATACGGTACTCGAGACATCTCCATCCTCTCTGCTTCACTGCTAGGACTCATACTTGAGGATAACTTGAAATTAATAAGAAGAGGGGTAGAAATTGGCTTACAATCTTGCATATTGAAGCGTCGCAAGATTTTCTTCAAGTAGTTCTTCTGACTAAGCCAAATCTTCCTATTATTTCTGTCTCGGTGAATTTGCATCCCTAGAATCTTGTTTGCGGTTCCCAAGTCCTTCATTTCAAACTCCCTAGCCAACTGTGCCTTCAAATCTTTAAGACAATCTTTGTTGGGGCCTGCTACCAACATGTCGTCAACATACAACAGCAAGATAATGAAATTACCATCACCAAATCTCTTGCAATAAGCACAAGGATCTGCACTAAGTCTGTTGTATCCAAGGCTCATAATGAAGGAATCAAATCTCTTATACCAACACCTCGGCGCCTGTTTGAGACCGTATAGAGATTTGTTCAACCTGCAAACCAAGTTCTCTTTTCCTTTTTCTTCAAAACCTTCTGGTTGGAGCATATAAATTTCTTCTTCAAGCTCACCATGAAGAAATGCAGTTTTCACATCTAACTGCTCCAGGTGCAAGTCTAATGTAGCACACATCGCCAATAATACTCGAACTGTCGTGAGTCGAACAACAGGAGAGAATATTTCGTTGAAGTCAATGCCTTCTTTCTGAGCATATCCCTTTCCCACCAGTCTAGCACGATACCGCTCCACGTGGTCATTTCCATTACGTTTGATCTTGTAGACCCATTTATTTCCAATGGCTTTCCTTCCTTGTGGTAGCGAAACAAGATCCCATGTCTTGTTTTTATGAAGAGCCTCAATTTCTTCCTGCATAGCTTCCATCCACTGCGAAACTTCTTGGCTATTTAAAGCCTCATGGAAAGTTGATGGCTCTCCATCCTCCGTCAGTAGACAGTATGCAACATTGCTCTCCATAATGTACTCAGAGTGCCAAGCTGGTTCTTTCCTCTCCCGAGTTGATCGTCTGATTTCAGGAACTGTAAACTCAGCTTGTTCTCCTTCTTCATGCTCCGGTGCTGCTTCAGAAGAATCCCAGACTTCTTGTTCTTCTCTATTTTCAACTTCAACTTCAACCGTAGTAGTTTCTGGCTCTTTGAAAGTGCTATCATTTTCTTGTACCTTGCCTTCCGTGAATATCACGTCTCTGCTGATTATCACCTTGTGGGCAGTGGGATCCCACAGGCGGTACCCCTTGATTCCATCAGCATACCCCAAGAAAATGCATTTTCTGGATTTTGAATCCAGCTTTGATGTTTCCCGGACATTGTACATAACGTACACAGGACTTCCAAAGACATGTAAGTGAGAATAATCAGCTGGCTTCCCTGTCCACATCTCCATCGGCGTCTTCAGATCAATCGCGGTTGATGGTGACCGGTTGATCACATAACAGGCGGTTTTGACTGCTTCAGCCCAAAATGATTTAGCTAACCCCGCAGTTCTCAACATTGCTCTCGTTCTTTCTAACAATGTTCTGTTCATCCGCTCTGCCACTCCATTTTGTTGTGGAGTATATGCCGTCGTGAAATGTCTTTTAATACCTTCTTGTTCACAAAAAGTATTAAATTCATTACCAGTATATTCTCCTCCATTGTCCGTCCTCAAACACTTGATCTTCTTCTCAGATTCAAGTTCTACCCGCGCTTTGTAGATTTTGAAGACTTCGAACACATCAGTCTTCTTCTTGATTGGATACACCCAACATCTCCTGGAGTAATCATCAATAAATGATACAAAATATTTTGCACCTCCTAGGGACATAACCGGTGCTTGCCAAACATCAGAATGAACCAATTTCAAGATAGCTTTACTTCTAGTAGTAGAAGTGCCAAACTTCAATCTGTGCTGCTTACTAGTGACACAATGCTCACAAAAGGGTAATGATACCTTTTTGAGCCCTGGAAGAAGATCTTGTTCAGAGAGAATTTTCAAACCACGTTCATGTGGCCAAGTTTGCGGTGCCACATCATTGTTAATTCTTCTGCTGAACCTTCCGATGCAACAGATGCTTCTCCTTCTTGTAGAGTATCTCATTTAAGCATGTACAGATTTGCAGCTATCTTTTCTGCTTTCATCACTACAAGCGCGCCTTTGACTATTTTCATAGTCCCAGCTTGAATATGAGTTTTGCACCCAATGCTATCTAGTTGTCCCAAAGACAATAGATTTTTCTTCAAGCCCTTTACGTGCCGAACCTCCTTGATAGTGCAAATTGTACCATCATACATTTTTAATTTGATAGTACCAATACCAACGATCTCCAAAGCATGATCATTTCCCATAAACACTGAACCTCCCGAGGTGTGTTCATATTGATGGAACCATTCTCTCCTTGGTGTCATGTGCCATGTCGCTCCTGAATCGATGAGCCAGACATCGGTGAAATGCTTTCTGCCTTCAACAACAGTCGTTGCCTCGCTGTATAAAATTTCGCCATCATATGAGGTGCTTGCTACACAACCCTGAGCTTTTGGTATCTCATGTGCCTTCCCTTTGGCTTCTTCATTCCTCTTAAGACTCCAACAATCCCTTTTTAAGTGCCCTTTCTTGCCACAGTAATGACACTTGGCATTCTTCTTACTTCTGGATTTAGATCTACCTTGGGTATGACTCCCACTGAGGCCACGTTCCGTTGATCTCCCTCTCATCATCGTCAAGGCTTCCGCCTGCTGTGAACTAGATAGTCTGTCCTCCTTGTTCTTGCGCCGACTTTCCTCTTCAAGAACCGCAGCTGCAATATCATCGAAGACTAGATCTTCTATGTTGTTAGTTAAGTTGATGATGAGTTGATCATACGAATCTGGTAGACTTTGAAGTAGAATTTCAGCACGTTCGCCTGCCTCTATTTTATGGCCCATTGATGTGAGCTGTGAAAATAGAGTGTTGAGGGTGTTGATGTGGTCTGTCACTGTAGTTGACTCCATCATCCGAAGGGTGTAAAGCCGTCTCTTTAGGAAAATTTTGTTGTGCAATGATTTGGCCTCGTAGAGCTTCGTTAGGGTGTCCCATATTTCAATTGCTGTTTTCCTTTCCCCCACACTTGACAATACTCCATCAGCTAGTGCTAAGTGCAGATTAGCAATTGCATTGCTATCCATCTCGTTCCACTTGCCATCATCAGTGATATCCGCGGGCCTCTCTCCAATTGCCGCCAAGCAGTTATCTTTTCTCAAAACTGCTTTTATTCTCATTTTCCATAACGAGAAATTGTTCCCATTGAACTTTTCAACCTCATACTTTGCTGCCATTTTTGTTCACGACTTGGTAATAATACCGAGTGATAGTGAACACTGGCCCTACGCAAAACAATCTCAAGAAATCTTTTCTGATGTGGAAGATCAGACAAAGCTGCAACCACAGAGCATACTAAGAATTTCAAAAGATGTAACCAGGCTCTGATACCACTTGTTAGGAAAGGCATGAATCGCGTTGGTCAACAAGTATAGTGGAATTGAGAAAATGCGGTTAAAATGGAACACAGGTATTTACGTGGTTCACCAATAATGGCTACGTCCACGGGCAAGTATAGGAGGATTTCACTATAGTAGGAGAATTACAACAACCTTCTCTCTAAATACAAGGAGATAACAATATTTAACCTCTCTTGTAATAGGAGAAAACAAGGTAGGAAAATACTTAGGAGAAAACAATTTATTTCTCTCTAATTTTCTCTCTACTCACAAATGTTTCTCTCTACTATTTTCCTCTCTACTTGGTGCATTTTCCATTGAGGTTTTGCCCTCTATTTATAGGGAAAGTTTGGACAAAAAATCAACAATGGATGGAAGAAAAATAGGTGTGAACATAGACTAGATTGTAGGCTAAATTTGTGGGCTATTGGTGGCTTACCAAATTCAACAAAGTTGGCTCACCAAATTCAACAAATGACTTTATTTTCCACAATGAGAACAAATAGATTACAAATACAGGGAAACCAAATTAGACCTCTCATCTTGCCAAAAAACAAGTAGTGTTAAGTAGTATAAAGGCATGAACCTAACCTATAGCCAACTTTAAAAGTTAAAACCGAGCCCAAACTGAAATTGGACGTTAATTGAATAATTAACAGTTGACAGTAATTAAATTATCAATTAGTAAAATATATTTTAATTAATTAAAATGTTAACAGCTAAAAAATAAAACATTGCTTATTATTTACACAGATAATTAAGAAGATGAAAATTAAAATTATATTGACTAAAAAAATGTTATTGAATTTTGAATTAGAAATGAACAATATATAACAGATGATAATTATTGTAAATAAATTCATTTCCGCAATGATAGTTGTTATATGGAAATGATGTTAAATTTAGGATAATTATCGAAGAATATTAAACATAAATATATCTTTTCCTAGAAAATTAATAATCAACATTTAACACAATGAAATTAACAAATTTTACACGAAAATGAAATTCAACAAAAAAGTCAAACACATTTGAAGTACTGTCTGTAATGTTTTTGCATTAAATTATTTTAATATTTCTAAAAAAATAAATTTATGTTGACATGACAATAAGTTAAAGAAAAAAAAATAGTCTTTAAAAGTAATAGTAATATTAACTATATGTACGCGATTAAATGAAACCATAGTTAATTTACACGTGATGCTACTCTTTCATACATGTACACCGTGATATATTTAATAAAATAGAGCTTACAAAAAAATAAATCTATACATTCTGTAAACTAAAGCAACACATTTTTTTTTCCTAATTTAATAAAACCACTAAGTTAGCGTAGTTAATAATCCACTAACATTAATAGCTAACATTTTAAAACTGAATAGACATAAAATATACCTTCTTGTGAGTAGTCTGAAAAATCGTTTTTAACAATCGAGCTTTCAAATGTTCCACCACCAGGAAGATCATCCAAATTGTATGAAAAGAATATAAAACTTGCAATTAAAAATAATTATTATTATAATTTACAGCATAATCCATTATAAGTTGTATTGTTTTATAATATGAAACTAAATAATATATAACTTGAATTGTACCAAAGCTTTCAATTGGATAACTTACATGTTTTATATTAACTTCATGTAAATTTGAAACATCCTTTTCAACACACTGCTTAAAGGCCTTCGAAGAACTTGAGTTCTCACGATATAAAACTTATTGTTGAGTAGGTGCTACTCACTTTGGGCCTAAATTGGTTAAGCCCACATACTTGGCCTAGAATTAGACCATTATATTAAGTTGGTGATATCAAATTGGTAATGATAATCTTGGTGGTTCCACAACAACACAATTGACGGTTTCTCCTCTTTAGCTCCCTTTGGGAGGCGTTTTTGATTAAGGGTTCGGAAAAGATTGCTTAGTGATGTCCATTTGTAATTCTCTTTTGTGATCTCTTTTCTTGATGATTAGAGTATCTTTTCTTTGTGGTTTTTCCAATTTCTTCGTATTTGGAGTGGTTTTACGATATGTGTAAAACATAGTTTAGATGGAGAGTAATCTTTGTGAAATCCGTGTGTTGTATGGTAATTGATAGAATTAGTGATTCTTGGAGATCATTTTGGTGTTCTTGGTGTTGATCTTGTAAATGTAATGAACTTCTTGATGTGCTTAGTGAATTTGAGCGTAAATTCAAGTTTGATGGATTGCTCAATGGGGGATGTAGATGATTCTTGAATTATCGAACCTCCGGGGCCTTTGGCCGAAAAATCTTGGCGTTCATGTATTTTTACACTTAATTATTTTTGTTCTTGATCACGTATCGATCCTAACAGTGGTATCAGAGCCTTTTGATTTGTATTTAGAGCTTTGTGTTGGGATCAAGAATCAGTTGAATTTTGCGATTGAAATCAATTTCAAAATTGGCGAGAAAAGGGCTACTACCGGTTTGCTAAAAGGAAAAAGAGCAACAGACCGGAAGATTACCAAGAAGCAACTGACCGGAAATCACACAAAATTGGAACCAAGAAAATCAATGGCCGACCGAAAGGAAAACCGCAAGAAGAAAGAAGTCATTGACCGGAGAAATTGCTACTACAGGCAACAGTGAAGGCAGCGGTCATTTTGGGTTGAAATCCAGTAGCGGTGTTCACGACATCAAGAAAGGAAAGAAAAAGTTTGGCAGGAAAAATTAACTAATGGCCGGATGGATTAACACATTCCAATAGGGGAAAGAAGCATCTTAATGCCTAATTAAAAAACTTTCCAAAAGTAAAAAGTTGGAAAACCGGCCAGATTTGAAGAAGAGCCGTTGGCTGATGCAAAAATCTGGGAAGTGAGAAAATCAAGATTATGAAAAGGAATTACTACTGTCGGTGTTAAAAATCAAGAAAGGTGAAGGACCGACCGAGGAAGTAGCCACTGGCCGGATAGATTAAAAAGGATTCCAAAATGGGAAAGTTTGTGGCCAAATTACAAAATCCAACATCACTGCCCTAGAAACCAAGAAACTGACTGGAAGCAGGAACTGGCCGGAAGAAAAAGGAAACATGAATGGAAGAAGAAATGTGACCAACCGAGGCGAGGAGAAACCGAAAATCCAAGACATTCCAAGAAGAGAAAGGAGGACCTGCGGCGGTTTAGGCGGTAGAAGGAAAAATCAGCGGAAGAAAAAAAAAACCGACCGGAGAGGAAGCATTTTCAACCGAACCTGCGATCTTGCACTCTGGCCAGGTCAAGACCTCGATCGAAGAATGGGTACCACCACTGGTAGCGCACCACGACATTGAAGCCTCGACTAGTGGAGAGATGACAGATTCCGACACGGCAGTGGCAATTTGGCCGAAAAAAGTAATATTGACCGGAAGTTCAAATCATAATTTTGGCCAAATGGGGACTCCAATAAAAATAAAAAAAATAAAAAAAAACGGCCACCACCACTAAGATTGCGAGGACGAGGAGAATCTCCAGCTATTTTCTTGAAAATTTTGGCAAAAATTTCAGTGGCGGAGCAGGGGCGGTCCGGCGAGGCTCCGGTGACATTTTTTGGACAGTTTGATGAGCAAGTTCTTCTGAGTCCATTTTCGAAGTTAATTTTCCAAGATTCCAACCACATATATACGAACATGAATTGTTCGCTCGGTGATATTCCTAAACCCTAACGTTTTCTTACTTTATGGAATAGCTACCTTGCCGGTAGCAACCTGTTTTGGTTAATTATTATTTTTGAAAATTATAACCTTGTCGGTTACAACCTGTTTTGCGAGCTATGTTCCATATTGATATGTCTTAATTGCTTTGGATTTGTGATCGTTGACTTTAGTTGGGTAAAATTCGATAATTCGCCGTATATTGTGATTGATCACTTTATTGAAACCCTAGCTTAATGGACTTCAAATTAGACCTACCTAGTAAATAGTGACTTAGAATTAAGGAATAACATTTCCTTTGAGACTTTGCTTGTTTCTTAATTTAGGTTTTATTTGATTGTGAATTTGTGCCATAATCTGTTATATTTGAAATACTTGGTTGAGTCGTTACTTGTTGTATTTGTTTTGTTAAGCTTTGTTTCAAATATAACTACACATTGCACGAATTTGGGGGTTTTCGATGTGAATTATGATTTTTGGTTTTACAACTCAAAATGAGGCTGACTGGTTAAATTGGACATATGATCATGATAATAATTGAGGGCGATCTTTTAACTTGTAAGGGGTTATGAGAATTGGTGTATTTGTTATCACTGCTTATGTGATTAGAGATGTTGATTCCTCTGTTTCGTTTACCAACAAAAATGACTTGTATGAGTTGCACACTACGGGTGCACGGATGAATGATAAGAAGCTTCTTGATGATATATGTGATGTTATAGGAGACCGTGGGGTCTTATGTACCTTGATGTGATAAATGCGGATTATGTGTAGACTGTATGTCTTATATGCATTTATGTGGTCATTGTGTATTTGGTAAGTTTCATAGAAGACATGCTTGAAAAGACTATATGTCTAATGTGGTTTTATGTGATTGTTGTTTTCTTTGTAAGAAACGACTTATTTATTTTACTTCAGGTATTTGTGATACTACTCATGATATATTGCATGATAAATGTGTTGATCATTTTATGCTTTAGACTTTTTGGTCGTGGTTTAGAAGCCAAAATGGCGGTTAGATCATGGAGTAGTGTGATCACAGTTAATGGGGCTGATGTGTCATGTTTTGGATATGATTTTTGGTGCAATTGAGAGAAAAATAGCAAGGTATGCTAGTTATCAGTTGCATGTGGAGTTAGATATAGTGAGAGTACTATACCCAAGCCTAGGATACCCTGAGTGAGGTGGAGACTCCATATTCAGCGTCCTGATGTTAAAAGATAGTTGTGAGAGAGTGGTAGGGATACACCTATTATATCATATTCTTGTGTTGACTGGTATTTGACTAGTATGGTAATTGATGAGACTGTGGATGAACAATCAATAGAGTGGATAAGCAATGATAGGAGACATGAGTTTTCTTGTTATGAATTAAAAGAGGATACCACTCGGAATGAACTTTTAAGATTATTGGATACATAGGTACACACATAGAAGGAGGTGAAGGTTATATGAAAACTTTTGTTGGTGGTTTTGTTGGTCACGACAACTTAAATAACCTGATGTGAAATTACATTTTTTATAAAAGTTTTTATATTTCAACCTCTTGATTTTTGAAGATAAATGAAAATCCGTAAATGTGTGTCTTTTGATAATTGGATGTTATCCTCCTATGTGTTTTCACCTCGTGAGATAGTTATGTGAGTTCGAAATCACATATTTTTTGCACATAGTTCTTTTATCCATGATCGAGTCTGAGTATATTGGCACCGTATGAGTCATTAAATGATCTTTGATATTTAATGTCTTCTAAATAAACATTGTGGTTTTATTGGTTATATGATTATACCCTTTGACTATTATCATGTTATACATTTTATGAAAAATCTAGTTTTTCACGGTTGCACTATACATAGAGAAAATTTGATGCGTTTTGTTTAAGGTGTCACACGTGAAGGAAATTTTGAATATTTGTTCAATTTATTTGAAATACTTCATATGGTGAATAAAGCCTATATAAATGTTTTTATCAATTATTTCCTCAAATATGGTACTAAAGTCATTACTTGTTTTTCAGGTGTGTGAGAGCAAGATGATATTAAGTTGGTTGCTCAAATTTACTATTAGTACACTCAAGTTCGTAGCAAGGTGGAGATTGTTGAGTAGGTGCTACTCACTTTGGGCCTAAATTGGTTAAGCCCACATACTTTGCCTAGAATTAGACCATTATATTAAGTCGGTGATATCAAATTGGTGATGATAATCTTGGTGGTTCCACAACAACACAATTGACGGTTTCTCCTCTTTAGCTCCCTTTGGGAGGCGTTTTTGATTAAGGGTTCGGACAAGATTGCTTAGTGATGTCCATTTGTAATTCCCTTTTGTGATCTCTTTTCTTGATGATTAGAGTATCTTTTCTTTGTGGTTTTTCCAATTTCTTCGTATTTGGAGTGGTTTTACGATATGTGTAAAACATAGTTTAGATGGAGAGTAATCTTTGTGAAATCCGTGTGTTGTATGGTAGTGGATAGAATTAGTGATCCTTGGAGATCATTTTGGTGTTCTTGGTGTTGATCTTGCAAATGTAATGAACTTCTTGATGTGCTTAGTGGATTTGAGCGTAAATCCAAGTTTGATGGATTGCTCAACGGGGAATATAGATGATTCTTGAATTATCGAACCTCCGGGGCCTTTGGCCGAAAAATCTTGGCGTTCATGTATTTTTACACTTAATTATTTTTGTTCTTGATCACGTATCGATCCTAACACTTATCTACCACTTATCTTGAATTTTCTCAATCCTAGTACATTATTATCTGTAAATGGCCCATTCCCCATTTGTCTATTAAACCCATTAAAGCCTTGTATTGGAGTTGTACATCTGCCCCTCAAAATCTATGTACAACATAAAAAATTAAAAAAACAATTTTGAGGCATCTAACTGAAAACTATACCGATATAAAAAAATAAGAGGAAAAATTCTGCAATTCGAATATAAAGTTACTAGTTGTAACATAGTAGACCTAATATTTGAAGTTCATGCGCCTATATCAAGCAGATTTACCACTTAGTTTGTCTGCCAAATTATCACAATAAGTTGTTTGAATGAATATAATGTACACGTATACGTTAAAACAATATGAAAATATTTAAATTCAACTCTCCATTTGAACCTGAATTTTTTTTTATTTCTTTGAAGAACAGTAGAAAATGGTAAATTCTTACCTGGTTCAGATCTAACTGGTAGAGATCTTTTTGAACTATTGTAATTATTCTTCATTTCGTTGCACTTGTTGATTATTTTAAGGATTCGAAGAATGAAACACATTCTAGAAAGAACACTATCAAACAAAGCTTCTTTGAATGAACTCTTAAATTGTGCCTCCAGATGAATTGCATGAGAAACGATATACAAATTTCAAGGATATGTTATTGGGAATTAAAATAAAATCATTTCTTCATGTATTATTGTAACTTATTGTTTCATTATTATCTCTTTAGCTCTTTCGTAGTTATCTTCAGTTAGTTTTACCAGTAGTTATCTTTAATTAGTTTTACCAGATTCATTTTTGTATATATATATACATTTACAGCATCAATGAGAATTAAATTTTAGCACTTCAAATATATATTTTTTTCTTTTATGGTATCAGAGCTTCTCTGCTCTCAAGCTTTCTTTTGATCTTATGGCCTCGACTATCAACTCTTCTAACTCATCCGATAACATAGCTCCATCCACTATCTCGGATCCTCCTCTTCTTCTTACTACCACCACCATACCTTCACCACCAATTGTCATCAATGGCCAATCTCAACTCCCCATCAAACTCACCACTACAAACTTTCCCGCTTGGCACATACAATTTCATAGCCTATTAATAGGTTATGATCTAATTGGTTTCGTTGATGGTACCTTACCATGTCCATCTCCTATGATTTCAGATTCGACTACACCTAAAATTTCAATTCCAAACCCCGAATTTGTCAAATGGATCCGACAAGACAAACTTTTGCTAAACACAATTGTTGGCTCCTTATCTCCAAATCTTGTCTCTTTCATTGCTGCTGCAAAAAACTCTAGGGACGCCTGGATTACCATAAAAAACACATATGCGAAACCATCTAGGGGACGCATCATGAACCTCAAAAGCAGTCTTGGCCAGCTGGAAAAAGGAGACTCCACAATTATAGAGTATATGCACAAAGTCAAAAGTATCGTGGATAGTCTGACATTAATGAATTTTGCACCTGATAATGATGAACTCGTTCTTCACATTCTACGTGGACTCGGTCCTGAGTACAATGGATTATGCGAAGCTGTTCGCGCTCGTGAATCATCCATCTCTTTTTGATGAACTTCATGAAAAACTAGTCACACGGGAATCCCAGTTGCAACCCGTGAGCACTCCCACCTCTTTCAACCCCGTCACAGCAAATTACACCTCAAAATCCAACACCCGCCATTCAACCTCATCTCCCACACAATATTCAAATTCCAAAAACAACAACAACCTGAATAACAACCAATCTCGTAGTCCTTCCAACTCTCAAAACAACAACAATCACCGGCCTTACAAAGGCTTCTGTCAGCTGTGTGGCCAACAAGGTCATTCCGCCAAACGATGTCTCACCTATCGTTTTTCTCCTTGGAAAAACTCGTCCTCTTCTCCTAACTATACACCTCGGTCATCCAATACCACTCCCACAGCTAATGTAGCCCATCCTATGGCTCCCAACACATCTTCAAATGATTGGCTACTTAATTCTGGGGCGTCACATCATATCACTAATGATCTCAACAATCTCTCTTTACACTCTAACTACACTGGCACTGATGACGTTATCATAGGTGATGGCACAGGCCTTGACATATTCCATACTGGAAAAGCTATTCTTCAAACACCAAATAGGTAGTTTATCCTCGACAACACTTTTTGTGTTCCTAAAATGCATCAGAATCTCATTTCTGTGTTCAATTTCTGCTATCAAAATTCTATTTCTATTGAATTCTCACCAAGTTGTTTTGTTGTTAAAAATTTGCAGACAGGAGCGGCACTCTTGACAAGACCAGTTAAAGATGGAATATATGTTCTATCACCTTCCCAAGTCCAAACCAATCATTGCATTTTCTGCTGCTCTTTCATCCTTAGATACGTGGCACCAGCGTCTAGGGCATCCATCTTCGAAGATTTTAGATTTTTTAGTTTCAAATAATTTATTGTCGTTGTCGTCGCACAAAATTCGTTTAACTCATTGTAATTCATGTCAATGCAATAAAAGTCATAAGTTTCCTTTTCAGACTTCGAGCATTTCTAGTACAAAACCTCTACAATTTATTTATTCTGATGTTTGGACATCACCTATCACTTCAACTGATGGATTTAAATACTATGTCATATTTGTTGATCACTTCTCTAAATATATATGGTTTTATCCATTAAAGAAAAAATCCGATGTTCATGATATTTTTATTAAATTCAAGGCACTTGTTGAAAATACTTTAAACACGAAAATTGTCAGCCTTTACACCGATAATGGCGGTGAGTATATTGCACTGTCAAATTTTCTATCTCAAAACGGAATAAATCACTTGACCACCCCACCTCATACCCCTGAACATAATGGCTATTCTGAGCGACGACACCGCCACATAGTTGAAACTGGTTTAAGCCTTCTCCAACAAGCGTCAATTCCTACAAAATATTGGCCATATGCCTTTGATACTGCAGTTTATTTAATCAACCGATTACCCAAAGTTAACTTGGATTTTAATTCCTCGTTTTCCAGATTATTCAACAATACGCCAAATTTATCGAAATTAAGTATTTTTGGTTGTTTGTGTTATCCTTGGTTACACCCATATAACAATCATAAACTTGATCCCAAATCTAAACCTCGTGTTTTCTTTGGTTACAGTACCACACAAAGTGCATATCTATGTTTTGATCACACTACTAGTCGTCTTTATGTTAGTCGCCACGTTAAATTTGTTGAGGAAATTTTTCCTTTTTCAACAAACCCAACCCCACTCATACCAAACTTGTCCACTTCCTATTCATCCACGCCATCCTCTATTCAAAATGAAGTTAATCCCCACACCTTTATCATTATCACTTTTGAAAACTCAATCCCCAACTCATACTTATCTTCTCAACCACCAAGGTGATAAAGCATATATTTCTCTACCAATTGGGACTACTAAAGTGGACGTCCTTGCATGTGATCAGAATAAAAGACAAGGTGATAATTTAAATTCAATCACTTCTTCTTTATCTAATTATACTTTATCACCTTCTACTCCCACAACTCATCTTCCCATGTTGGATGACTCCAAATCTCCTACATTATCTCCTCCAAGTGACTTTCGGTTGGCCAGCACATCCTCCACCAACACTCCTAACAATCCATCCATATCACCTGACACTTATCTTCAACCGATAATCAACGTCCAACCTGAAGATTATCCAATCTCCTCTTAACCACTCCTATTGTTAGACAAACTTCTCCACCTCCAATCCAAAAAATGTCATTATCCCCAACTATCTCAACTCCATCTATATCAATTTCTACTCCTATCCATTCAATCCACTCCAATGAAGAACATTCCAAGACTCCAACCATTTCAACTTCACCGCCCATGGTCTCTCTTTCCTCCCCCAGCCTCGGTCACAATCTTCAGGCCCACAACATTATACCACCTCTCTCTCGAAACATCCATCCAATGATCACTCGAAACAAGAATAATATCCAGTTGCCTAAAAAAAAAATTCCTTCTCCAGCTCCCTCTCCTCTTCTTCCACTATTGAACCTACTTCCGCCAGGGACGCTCTCAAAATTTCAGAATGGCGAGCAGCCATGGTGACGGAATATAATGCTTTACTTCATAATTCCACATGGACCCTAGTTCCTGCTAATCATGGCCAAAATATTGTGGGGTGCAAATGGGTTTTTTTTCTTAAACGTAAGCCAAATGGGTCCATCGACAAATACAAAGCCAGGTTGGTTGCAAAGGGGTTCCAACAACGCCCCGGACTTGATTACACTGATACATTCAGTACAGTCATCAAACCCTCCACCATCAGGCTGATACTCACACTTGTAGTCACCAACCATTGGTCTTTACGTCAGCTGGACGTAAACAATGCATTTTTACATGGCTCACTCTCAGAGGATGTTTACATGTAGCAACCCCCTGGATTTATTCATCCTGACTCTCCCACTCACGTGTGCCATCTCCAAAAGTCGCTATATGGGCTAAAACAAGCTCCACGAGCTTGGTACACGGAACTAAAACAATTCCTCATTTCCTTTGGCTTCCAAACATCCCGGTCAGATTCTTCTCTGTTCTTTTTTCGTAAATCCCATGTCGTTATTTTTGTTTTAGTTTATGTTGATGACATAATTATCACAGGCAACTCACCTTCTCTCCTTGATAAATTTATTGTGTCCCTTGCCAAGAAATTTTTCATTAAAGATCTTGGTACATTGTCCTACTTCTTGGGTGTTGAGGTAATCCATCATCCTGATGGTCTTTTTCTGTCCCAAAGAAAATATATATTGGACCTTCTCCATCGCTCCAATAGGTCAAATTCCAAGGAAGTTGTCAGTCCAATGTCAACCTCTCATGTTCCAATTCTTAATGAAGGAGAACATATGCAAAACCCTAGTGAATATCGGTCGGTCCTTGGGGCTTTGCACTACCTATCTTTGACACGTCCAGATATTTCCTTTACATTTAGAAAACTATCTCAATTCATGCATTGTCCTACTACTGTACACTGGGGGGTGTCAAACGTTTGCTTCATTATCTTTGAGGCACCGTTGATTTTGGTCTTTTCTTACATCAAAACTCTCCCTTGTCACTCCATGCGTTCTCTAACGCTGATTGGGGTGGAAACTTAACTGATAGAACATCCACAGGTGCTTACATTGTGTTTCTAGGGTCAAATCCTATTTCCTGGAGTTCTAAAAAGCAGTCTACTGTGGCCCGTTCCTCAACTGAGGCTGAATATCGGTCAATTGCCTCAACTACTGCTGAATTGACTTGGATACATTCATTACTTACTGAAATTGGTTTTGCATTGCCCCGGCCTCCTGTCGTGTACTGTGATAATGTGGGGCAACTTATTTGTGTGCTAATCCTGTTTTCCACTCAAGGATGAAGCACATTGCACTAGATTTCCATTTTGTCCGAGAAAAGGTCCAAGCTGGTGACTTGCGTGTTTCTCATGTCTCTTCATCAGACCAATTGGCTGACGCTCTCACTAAGCCTCTTCCCGGCTCACGGCTCAGTGTCATTCGTGCCAAGATAGGCGTCCTTCCGGCCTCCATCTTGAGGGGGTGTATTGGGAATTAAAATAAAATCGTTTCTTCATGTACTATTGTAACTTATTGTTTCATTATTATCTCTTTAACTCTTTCGTAGTTATCTTCAGTTAGTTTTACCAGTAGTTATCTTTAATTAGTTTTACCAGATTCATTTTTGTATATATATATACATTTACAGCATCAATAAGAATTAAGTTTTAGCACTTCAAATATATTTTCTTTTCTTTTATATGCTTCTTTTGAAGGGAAATGCATCTGTCTGAGCCACTGCCCATTATATTGACGACCAACAAAGAGTCTCAATGGCAACTCTTTGTACCCCGTTCCACATGCAGATTACTGTTAAACGTTGTAACTTATAAATATTGTTCTTTTTTTAAATTATTACTGCAATTTGTACCAAGTGACTTGTAAGAAAAATGATATAATTCCAAGGAAGCATTGAAATCATTGAAGACATGCTCCATCAATGCAGTTGAAAAAACTGGGAAGCTTCCTTAAGCAGCATTGAAGTATGAACCGTTCTTTTAATATTGAACTGACCATTTAATATTGAAATTAATCATTAGCATTTCTGTAAATGGAAGTTTTATTTTAATTGTACAAATTTGGAAGGGATTTTTTGGCTGGAAAATGTGTGTGTGTGTGTGTGTGTGTGTGTTTTTTTTTTTTTTTGGCGGCTATATTGTTATTATATATACTAGTGTTTCACCCGTGCGATGCACGATATTATGTCAAAACATATAATTGTGATTTCAATATTTTCTAAATTTTTTTGATTATATGTCAAACACGTGTATGATGAAATAAAATAGAAAAATGACTATTTGCATTCTCTTTTATCATTATTATCTTAGCTAGCGTTAAAAACTTTAAAATTACCTTGTAGAGATAAATATCTTATCACAAATATTCTTGGTTTATTTAATCAAGTCGAAATTTTAAGGAATAGATGTAACTAAATTAATTAACTAACCCAATACTATGAAGATTCTAATCATTTAAATTAGGAATTCGAAGAGTCCCACGTAGTTGATCACAGTGCATTGAAAACTTAAGTATTTAGACATTAATAAAACAAATAAATAAAAAAATATCAAACAAACCACTATTCAAAGGAAATGGAGAATGATTTGAAATATTTTTTTTTTGTATTTATTAAAAAAAAGAACAAATAAATTTAAAAATATACATTCAGAAAACTGTTGCAACAAAAATTACATTAACTATATAATTTAAAAAATAATAATAAAATTAATAAACGAAAACCTAGAAAAATATAATAGGGAATCAAATGTACAGTATAAACATGTAATATAATTCAAATGCAATTTTGGTACATGAATTCATAATTCGTTCAAAATTAAAACGTCTAGGTAAAAATGATACAAAGTACAAACAATGGTCAAATAGAAAGAGATCAAATAGAGTATTTACGTGAAAAAGTTGTAAATTAAAATAACATAAAAATTTATACAATTACATAATAAGTTTGAAAATAATTTTTCTTTGTATTTATAAAAAAATAAAAATAAATTAAAAAATATATATCCAGAAAACTATTACAATAAAAATTACTTAACTATTTTAATTGAAAAAATAAATAATAATAAATTAAAAAACGTAAAAAAATAATAAACCTAGGTAAATACAATAGTGGTTCGAATATAATCCAAATGTAAACTTAAATAGTCAAACATGCATTAATTAACCAAATAAATAACCAAATAGTTAATCATATTGAATTCACACTAAATAACTACTTTACTTTTAAATACAAATAATAAAGATTAAGGCAATAAATACGTTCACATTTATTCTGATTTTGCATTCACATTTGGCAGAAACTCATTTTGCATTCACACTAATCTACTTTCCATTCACTTATGGGAACTTACTATTTATAGAAACAGAAAATAGGCGGAAAAATGGTCAAAAATTGTTTTTGGGTAGTGCCTTACTTTTATATATAGAATGATTAGTATTACACCAGTGCGTTGCATGGACGAATAACATGATTAACTTTACTGTAAATATCATTTCAAAATAGAAAAAAATTGAACACACAATTTGTTTTTATTAATGGTTAAAACTGCCAATAAATGCTCAAAGTTGTTGTAAATATTATCTTGTATTAGTGAATGACAATTGTATCCTCGTAACCCTAGTTATAATTACTTTATATATTCATTTCTTCCCCTATATATATGGGGCTCTGGTTTATAATAAAGTACACAAGTTTAATGGTTCACTCTTTTTCTCTCTAATTTATAACACGTTATTAGCACGAGTCTCAACCAAATTGAGTTATAAAAATTTCTCAAAATCCCATATATCAAAATATTAGTTAAAAGGTAAAATCATATGCACCGAAATTAATTTGGTGACATATGAATTTTTTTTATTACTATTCAATTGCAACTCACATCTATTCATTACGATATTGTTCATTAGCAATTGCGGCTCATAAATCTGAATATGATTTTCTCTAACCAATTCGACAGATTTTGATCTTTATATTGATAATTTATTATGTTATTGCTCCTGAAGTAGCACAACAGTATAAATTAATATTCCAGAAGAATATTAATTATAGATTTGTCCATTACAAATTTATTGATGTTATTAATTCATTCGTTGTTACTCCTGAAGTAGCAAAACATTATATTAATATTCCAGAAGAATATTAATCATAGATCTGTGTTTGTCTATTACAAATATTTGTTGTTGCTTCTGAAGTAGCACAACATATAATTCAGATGAATATTATTTGCTCCTGAAGAGCATACATTGTAATTTTCAATATTCTAGAAGAATATTGACATTTTATTCTTGAGTAATAACAATTTTAGATCTATAATTATTCCAGAAGAATATATCGTTATTGCTCTTGAAGTAATGCAATAAATAATTAATATTCCAGAAGAATATTAATCATAAAATTTTCTATTATAAATAATTTGTTGTTACTCCTGAAGTAGTACAACGTTAAAATTAATATCGTAGAGAGATGTTATTTGCTCCTGAAGAGCATGAATTATAATTTTCAATATCCTAAAAGAATATTTATTTACTATTTTTAAAGAATTGAAATAAGTTCGTTAGCAGAAGAAGACATATCTTTTCCAGCACATTAATTTTCATTCTAAAAGGTATTGAAAATTTGTCATTATCTCTTTTAGCCTATATCAATTATGTTTATCTGTACCATTTGTGACGCACAAGATCAGCCTAAAATTTTGGAATCAAAATCAGCAAAAGATTAGATAACCATGTTCACAGTTTATTTATAGTATATCTCTTTATTTATGTTAATCTAATATTCTTGTAAACTTTAGATTTTATCTTTATCTTGTAACCCAAGTAATATCATGTATATATAATATTACTTGCTCGTGAAGAGAAGTATATTACATTTTCAATATTTCAGAAGAATATTGACTCAATGCTCCTGAAGAAATATAATTTAAAATATGTTTTAAATGAATATAGTGTTGGTGTTCTTGAATAAACACAACACAAGTTAGATAAATATTCCAGAAAAATATTTTATCATCACTTGTGTAGAGTACAAATATTGTTAGTTCGAAAGGTAGAACGAATCATTAATGTCAATATTCCTGAAGAATATTATTTGCTCTTGGAGAGCATAATTTGTCAATATTCCTGAAGAATATTGATTTATTATTCTTGAAGAATTGCAATTTTAGAAATATAATTAATCCAGAAGAATAGTTCGTTATTTTGCTCCTAAATAGCACAATGGTTATTAATTATTATTATAATTGAATGAGATTCGAATCAATATTCCAGAAGAATATTGCATTATTGCTACATTTCAATATTCTAGAAGAATATTATTTTATTGCTCATGTGATAAATATTGCATTCTTTTTTCAAAAAAATTCAAATTTATTAATAATTCAGAAGATTTTTATGATGTGGAATAATATATTGTTGTGATGATTCCTAGAGAATCATAATTTTATTTCATATGAAATATAATTTGCTCCAGAAGAGCCCCATATTATGAGATATGTTATTAATTTGATATTCCAGGACAATATTTTGTTGTTACTCCTGAAGAATAACAACTTTATTTTATGATAAATAATCAATTTATTATTTTACTTGTTCACGAATAATATAGTTTCTTTTTCTTCTCAAAGTAAATGTTTATATTCTATTAATTTTGAATTTTCATAGGAAGTGGTATAATTATTCGATCTTATCATATCGTTTTGATTATACCAACTTACAATAAACATTTGTTTGAATGTATGTTTTACATTCAATATTATAGTACAATATTCTAGAAGAATATTGTATCACTATTCTAGAAAAAGAAACAATCAAATCAATGTTCCAAAAGAATATTGATCTAAATCGATATTCCAGTAGAATATTGCACATTAGAAATATCTCATTTGAGTTCTTTAATAAAATATTCAACAAGAATATTTCGTTTTTGCTCTTGAAGAAGCAAAATCTTATTTCACACTACATATTCAAGTCTAATATGTTTATATGTTGTTGCTCCCGAAGAAGCATAACAATTATAAAATAATATTAACTGCTCTTGAAAGAGTATGATATTACAATATTCCGGAAGAATATTGACATATTGATTTTGAATGAGTAATAAAAACGTGATTTTCGAAGTAACATATGTTTCTAAGAATATCTCATCTGAGTTCATGTTTATCCCTAAAGGAAAGGATGTTGATTAGTTTGACTACTTGAATAATATATGATTATATAATATTTAATCATTGAATTATATCTTATATTGAACCAGAAGTTCAATTTGATTTTATTATTTGGTATGACCAGTTGGACCATCACTGGATCAATAATGATGTGAAATTAAAATGGATACTTAATGAAGAATCAGAAGATTCTTCAATCCAATCATATATGATGTTTATTCTCTTTCATGAAATTTCTTGACTGTCACTAGCTAAAATAGGAATTAAATTCCCTATATTTCTGAAAAATAATTAGGGTGATAAATGGGCCACCATCATCCTCGACGTTGATCATCTAAATATTATTTGTGTCTAATAGATTTGATACTTTTACTAGATGATTGCATGGTGTTCACAACCTGAAGTTTGCGAAATTATTACTCAAATTTTAAATTATGAGCAAAAAATTTCAAATTATATAATCAAGAATGTGTCTTGATAATGCTAGTGGACATGAATCTCAACATTTTAATAAGTGTTAATTGGGAAATCGACAAATGGTTTAACATTTTTGCTTATTAAACGCCTCCAATTAATTTAATTGAGAATAAAATACTTCCCTTTTTGTTTAGGGAATTCTATTACGCATCATGCCAAAATCATAGTTCTCCATGTTATAATTGGCTTATGATTAGAGCCTAATTTTTCCATATAATTTTTTAATAGTGCAATTGATCCACCACAATGCACTGATATGGAAAATAAAGAATGTTGAGAAAAATGCGTTGTTTGAACATATATCCCAAATTGGTGATATTTTACAACGTCGAAAAAAAAATGATTGTCAATTTGATTTGAGAATTTTCTCAACATTAGGTTTTCTCAACAATAAGGGGAAGATTAATAGCTTAAAATCAAACAAATGGATCATATTATGTTATCTATATCATCGTGATTGATAACACGAACCAGAAGTTCGATTGAAAATACGAACGAAAAGTTCAAGAGATAACAAAATTACAAGATGCATAAGAGATTAATAAAATCTCATATACTAGCTACAGATGCTCTATCTTATATTGATGTATATCACGCCTGAAGCGTAACGATAATTGATTCGAATAAAGATCCCCAAATAAATAAAGATTGAGCAAATGATTATGATGGTCTTATTGAGGAGACATATACTCATGAGAGAGTATTTATTGACATAATTAATTGTAAATCTCCAGAAGAGATTCAAGTACTTGAAATATTGAAATTTTGAGATCTCTATAGTTATGTCTTGTAGGGAAAGAAATCAAATTAAGATGATAATTGTGTCGACACACTTTATAAAGCACTTATGCAAAATTAAATTGCGAAGCTAGCCGCATCATAATTTGAATGATAGAGAGTATAATAAAAGAAAATATGTCGAAAAAAATCAACATAAAAATAGTTGGCAAAAGTATGCATTCAGGCTAAATTAAAATTATTCCTGAAGTCCAAACATATAAAAGTGTAAAGCCAGTAAAATACCTATAGTTATAGTCGTACTACATGACTTGTTGCGCAACGAGTGTTTCAAAGATCTGGTACAGATACAATATTTTATTTGCCTGAAAATGCATATTAAGTGCCGATAATTATATGATTATTAGAAATGTATATAATGAAAAATGATTCATTCTGATTACTAGCTTGCGCTATTTGATGTACCAATAAGTGATATCAAAATGTATGATCATCAACTCGGTACGTTGGGAGTATTCTTTGAAGTATCAATGAGTGAGATTAAAAAGGGTAATCAATACCTCGGTACTTTGTGATTGCGGTGAAATAATTAGAGAAAATCTATTTGAAATATAGAAATCATTACCTACCTAAAGTTTCACGACTTAAATTTGGTGGTGGAAATTTGACAATTGCAATGTGAAACATATACTATGCCTGAAGCATACAATATAATCCTCGAACGATTTAATATGTTTGAAACATATAATTCAAGTTTTTAAGAAACTTTTTTGATCAAAGTATAAGATACCTTGATATCTGAATATATCATATGCCTTTAATATATTCAATTTCCAATGGAATGTAATTGATAATATGGAATTAGATTACATGAAGAATGGTACAAATGACTCAATATGACAAATTGTTAAAATTGAGATGTACCATTACTGTGAATAAAAATCGTGGCAATTGATTTTTAAATTCAAATTCATGGTTAATTATTCACCTGAAGTGAATAAGTTAATTGTTCATTGAAGTGAATAAGTCACTTCCAAATTTTAAAACTGCATTAAATGCATTGATAATATTAATTATAGAAAATGACTCGATGCAGCATGTTCAAATCATTAGAAATATTTTATAGTTCTTCAAGTTCAAAGGAATAATTGAATTTATATTCGAAGAACAAATAACATTGGGATATATGCCATTTATATATGCTTGGTGAAGATATTCGATATTGCACCGATTAACAGTTGAAATAATTATATGCAATATCCAAACAATTGTAATGTTCCCATGAGGAGGAGCTAATATGCGCTACACTCTTTTTTCCTTAGCCGAGGTTTTGTCCCACGAGGTTTTCCTGGCAAGGTTTTTAATGAGGTAGTTGTTATCAATGTCTATTGCTATACTCTCCTATACGAAACTCCTGAAGAGATCAAGTATGAATGATTCAATAGAGATTGAATTAGGGGGAGTAACTATATGGATGATTCAATACATATTGAATCAGGGGGAGTAAATGTACTCTTTTTCCTTCGTTCAGGTTTGTTCCCACTGGGTTTTTCTGACAAGGTTTTAACGAGATAACATCAAAATACTCCAGAATTTTCAACAAATTCATTCAAGTTGACGATGAAGTTGATTTATCTATAAAAGCACTATCAACATCTACATTCAAGAAACCAGTTTACAAGATTGGGATACATCGACTCGATGATTTACAGCGATCAAAACTAGGGGGAGTAGCTGTACTCTTTTTCCTTAACCAAGGTTTTGTTCCATTGGGTTTTCCTGGCGAGGTTTTAATGATGCAGCATTTATTTTAATATTTCAAGAATAACTGTACTTTTTTTCCTTCGTTTGATATTTTTGTCCCATTGAATTTTTATCAAACAAGGTTTTAACGAGACAGATATTTTGTAATATGTCATTCAAGGGGGAGTGTTGTAAATATTATCTTGTATTAGTGAATGACAATTGTATCCCCGTAACCCTAGTTATAATTACTTTGTATATTCATTTCTTCCCCTATATATATGGGGCTTTGGTTTATAATAAAGTACACAAGTTTATTGGTGTCTCTCTTTTTCTCTCTAGTTTATAACAAAAGTATAAATGAATTAGAATTTTCATTTATTCTGGAAAACCTTTTTAAATAGTATGCCTATATTTGAGACTCATTGCTTCAAAATAATATTGTTTGTAACAGTAAATTTTGAAGAATGTGTGATTAAAAAATAAAGAATATTTTTGGATTTATATGTGGATTATTTTATTAATACAATGTGTGGTTGAAAAATATTTTTGAAAAAATGAGGCTTGAAATAATGGGTATCAAATAGGAGCTAAATTGGTTGTACAGTTTGTGGTTGTCCACATTTGTGTGATGTATGAAAGTTATTATAGAAAAAATATATTTTAAACAATTGCTCAAACTTGAATTAAATAATGCAATTTTCGCATAAAATAAATAAAAAATTTTGTCCAAGTATTTTTGACTACCATTAATAGAATAATAACCCTCAAAATATTATAATTTACATAAAATAAAGTAATTGCAATAAATTAAATATATGTGATTCTATATTTAAATGAATGTGACAAATTAAATAATATTGACGATGCGCAAAAGTGAAAATCAACCTAAAAATTTGTAATGTAGGAAAGTGAAATTCAACCCAAAAGGTCCTTTGCATAAATATTTTTTTTAATTTTTAAATGCGATAATTAAATGCATATTTAATTATATGTCCATAAAATTAAAAATTAAAATTATTAATGAAAATCTAAATAAAATATATATAATGAGAATTTTATCTATTACCCTATTTGATGTTGTTTAAAAATAGTTTATTTGAAATGAATAGTGATTTTTAGGAGAATGCTTGATTAAAATGTAGTGAATCTTTTTTGAGTTTATGTCTTATATTATTTTATTTATAAATGTGGTTGAAAAGAAGAAAGAGAAAAATGTGTTCAAAATTTAAAGGAGGCCAATCATGGGCTATATATGTTAATAAAATTAATTTTTTTTTTACCATTTTACATAATTATTATTTTAATATTTTAATAAAATTTTGGATCAATGAATTATTTTACCATTTTTGCGAAGAAACGGGTCATGGATTAAGTGTTTTAGCGTGTATACCACAAACATATCAACTCGATTTTTGGATTTAACGTTCAATAAATAAAATTTTCTTTTTAATAAGTTTTTCAACTAAAAAATTAAACTCATACAATACTATAACAATCAATTGTTTAATAAAAATTATATGAACTATTTGTTAAAATTTGTAATATATATTCTGTGTATTGTAGTTATTTAAGTTTATAATAAAAAATAGACAATGAACATAATGAGTAAATAAATAAAAATAATGTCAAAATGATGAATAAATTGATCGAAATCTTAAGTTGTAAAAATTAACACAAAAATTTACTTAAAAATTCGTATATTTATTATTTGTTTTAATTTGATAAGAAAAAAACTCGAATTGAAATTAATCATCAATGACTAAATTGAATTTAGTTAACAAATTATTAATAGTATTATAGGACTTAAATGATATAATTTATAATGTATGGGATATTGAAAAAAATATAAAATAAAACTTTTACTTTTGATATTTGAGACAATTTTATAGACAATATATTTACTGTTTGCTTTCACTTGTTAGCTCGAATTAAATTTCTCGTTGAGATTTTCAATTTGACATGCATATTATATATTTTTCGATTTCAAAATAATACAACAATTATCAAAAATAATAATTATTATAAAAAAATAGTTTATACATTAAAAAATAACATATTGATTTGATGTCATTAATAGCATAGTGCAGATGTCATTGCTAATTCCATTAATGGCACATGTATCATAATATTTTCTAAAATATTTAATACAATTTTTTTTATTTTTTGAAAAATTTCCACCATTTCATGAAGTGATTTTACCAATTCGGTCTTTTTTTCTTTCCATCTAAATTACCACGTTCATCAATAGGTAAACAAAATTAAATCCAATGGTGTTAGTGGATTAAAACCATAAATAATTTCAAATGGTGAACAAGAAGTAGTAGAATGTGTGGCCTTATTATATGCAAATTCAATAAATGGTAAGAACTCTTCCTAACTCTTTAAATTCTTATTGATTATAGTGCAAAACAATTGAATCATAGTTTTATTAACTACATCGGTTTGTCCACCGGTTTGTGGATGACATGTAATAGAAAATAATATCTTAGTGTCTAACTTGTTCCACAAAGTCCTCCAAAAGAGACTAAGGAATTTAAGATCCCTATCAGAGCAATACTTCTAGGAACCCCATGCAAACACACTACTTCCTTAAAGAATAGGTCCTTGTTCACTTATTTTGCAATGTGCAAAATATACTGCAAGTGTATGGTGTCGCATCCAAGTAATAAAATTAACTTTTTGAGTCCGAGTTATCATCCCACATATATTGTAATCAAGTATCGAAATTGTGTTAGTTCTCTCTTTGTTTGAACAATAGAATTGAGATGGATTATCTAAATTAAAATAGAAAATCAAACTAAAGAAAAGCAAAAGAAAAGATTATAACTTTGGGTTTTCTAAATTGATGTTTGTAAATGTTGGGACATTCGATTTCACATAGTCAATATTTTTAATTCCAATTATCTAGTTTTATTATTTATGTGCTCGATCGAATTCACTTATTCATATAAAATTCCTCTCTCAAGTTTAAATCAACTCTACCTAATTAGAAAACCTTGTTTCTAGACAGCAGGTCATAATAATTAGGTGTATGGAACACAAGAATTTATGTAGCGATCGCAATAATAATAAAAATATATCTCTATTTTTTATCTTTTTACAGAATTTTATTCCTAGATCTAGGTTGTTAGCTCACCTATCGGACTATGAAAACAATCCATTAAATCAATGAATTAGTCGCGAATTAATTCATACATTAAATACAAAATAAAATCAACACATGCAATGAAAGTGCAAAACTAGAATTATAGAATTAAAAGCGTAAAACAAAGCTACATCGAATATCTCAACTATGAAATTAGTCGTTCATCAATAAAGAAATAAATACGCAGAAATAATAATAACTACGCATTAGTGTTTATCAAATTAACAAGAGAAAGGAATTCTTGCACCAAGATTTTGCTTCCTGTTAATAATCTTCAATCTCTCGCATTTGTCTTGATTTTCGCCTCCAAGATTTGAAAGATAACAATGAATTATGAACTTGAGAGGTTGTGAAAATGTCTTCAAATGCTCCCTTTTTCGTGCATGAGAGGTTGCTTATATGGTTGTGGAACAAACCTATGCAAACAAGGAGAAAATCTGCGTATGGACCTGACTTTGCTGCTGGGCCGGACAATTGCTCGGTTGCCCTGGGTAAAGTTTGGTGACCGCGCAATTGGTCGATTTCAAGTTCTGTTAATCTCACTTTCTTCACGCGGCCGCGCAGCTATAGAGGCCGTGACTACTTGGTTCACCGAGTAATGTGCAATTTCATCCTTGATTCTTATTTAAGTTGGCCCTCATTCTTTATTTGCTTCCAAGTCGTCCAACTTCCAATTGTAACAATCTGGTCCCCAATTTCTTAATTTCTTCATTTAACTTCATGTTGTCCTCAATTGTATTCACGCACCTCTCTATGTGTACAATTTAAGTCCAATAATCATCCATTTTGCCTTTATTTGCTTAAATTCTTTTGTTCACTTGATTTTAGGATATTTTCTACAATGTAAACAGAACACAAACAAAGAAATAGAATTTATTCTAAAACGACAACATATTATCCTAATTTAGACATATAAATAAGTGTATAAAATACACTTACCAGTCCACTATGTTGGTAACATCATCAATTTTATGACACGGAATAAAATAGGTCATTTTACTAAATATATCTAGCACCACGGTATTAAATATCTTCCTTTCTTAGTTCTAGGTAAACCCAATAAAAATCTATAGAAATATCAACTCAAGGTTCACTAGGGAAGGGTAAAGGTATGTATAATCCTTGACAGTGGCAGAACTAGAAATTATACATTGCTGGGACGAAAAATAGGGGGGAGGCATTTTTTTTTTTTTTTTAACCAAGATGATTGAAATCAACGGTATTGGGTACCAAAACTAATTTAATCCAAAACATCCCTTTCATCTTGAACGGTCTCACTAACATTAATACTATGATCTTCACTAGATAACGGATCTTTCTTTTCAAATACTCGTACATAATTCAATATTTTTCCACAAGTCCAGAAAATATCAAATTGCAAACCACGTTTAAAAAAAAACTACCATCCATCAACAATTGAAAACCAGAATAATTATAATAAGGGAACACATCAAATGCCACTCTGCATAAAATAAAATAGAATGAATGAACTCCAAATATAAACAATATCAGAAGTGCAACAACTTACATCTTCTCATGGTCATATCATTTATAAACTTAATCAGACCAACCACATGATCACAGAAATATGGAAGCTTCTTTCCCAATTCTGGAAAATGCCAAAAGTAAAATCAATGATGTCAATTTGAAATTTTATCAATACTTGTAGCAAGAACTAAGAAGCAAGCCCTCCCACAATCAAGCCTCAAAATAAAGCTGTAAAATGACCTTCACTTTGAATCAAAATATAAAAACCTTTTCAATTCAAATTGTACAACCATTAAGCCATAGATATGCTAACTTTCGATAAGAGCTGAAAAAAGACAAGGATAAATTCCACTCCAAATTATAATTTATAAACCAATGCCAAAGCTTCAATAAAAGAATCATGTCCACGAGAAGTGAATATTAAAGAAGGGATTCTTGTGAAGAGGAAAAAAATCCCATAACAAATTAAATACTTACTCAAATTAAGGTGAGTGTGGCGACTGGCGAGAGAGCGCGAGATTGAAGGTGATGCGTGTCGCGATGCACCAAAATAATAAATAATTCCTTACTCGCTAAATATTAATTAATAATGTAGTAGCGAGAGTAAGGGTCGATCTCACGAGGAACGGAAACTAATTTTAGTTGTTCGATCAATTAAAATGGAATGAGGGGTTTGTTGTTTGAAATTACTTGAATAAAAAATATGCGTAAAATAAATAATTAAATATGACTAGAGAATTAATATGAGAATAAATCTTGTTCTCGGGTTCGGTTGTGCCCTTAATTAATGTTATACATTTCCTTGTAACTTGTTTCTATCCCTAATTCAATTATCAATCATAAATAATCAACAAGCTCTAAATATCTAAATTCTTCCTTATGTGTATTGATTCAAAACAAGTTCTTCGAACCAATTCTAGCCACGGACAATCCTAAACAAGCTCTTAGGATTTAATGAACGACTAGTATAAAAATCTAGAAGAATAGATTGAATTGGATCGTTAATTTTACAAGCTCGAATTAATCAATCCAAGTTGAATTATTACTAAACCTACACGAGAACTATTTGCTACTAAAGTAAAGATTCAATGACAATTACGGATCAAGAATCTAAACATAGCATATTCATGAATCCAAAGATCAATAATCCAATTAGCCAAATTAAACTATTAATCAAATAAACTCAATTGAACATCAAAATATAATAATCCAACAATTGAAATAAAGGAATAAATTCACGTTACTAGTTTGTATGAAAAGAAAATAACATAATCAAGTTAACACAACTTCCCCTTTGAACAAGACATATAATTTAGCCTAACATGGTTGTGGTAGATTCTTCAAGTTGCTTCATGAATTTCATTGTTGTTGATATTCTTGCGCTTGAAAATCTCCCAAGAATGCTCCATATTTTGCTCTCAATTTTCCTCAATGTCCAGCCTCCTTTTTTTGGTGATTTTGCTCTTTTAATACTCCCAAAATCGAGCCCTAGCTTTACACACAAGATATACCAAAGATAGACATTGAACCAGATTAGGAAATTTCTTCTCGAGAAAGTTACTGCCGTAAATTTTTCATTTACGACCATAAGTGAGCTACTGAAAATTTTCGGAATTTAGAAGTTATAGTCGTAACTTTGTCATTTACGGCCGTAAGTGCATCTCTGCCGAGAAGTTCCTAATCTCGATGTTTTGGTCATAACTTTCTCTCCTGAAGTCCTATTGTGGTGATTCAAGTTGCGTTGGAAATAAAAATCAAATATATACAATTCTTTGTGAAATAGATCTTCCCAAATTCGAAAGTCTTCTATGACCAAATTGAGGTTCAATCTATGACTAAAATTCATGATCACAATCCTTGCGGGTTTTTTATTTTCAACTTCACCCCGAACCTTCTTTGACCATAATTTTTGCATCTAATCTTCTTCCCACATGACATTATTGATTTGGAGCTATTTGAATATGCCCTTGAACCTCACTTCTTGATTTTTTGTATTTCTTTGGTCCTGTTTTCTTTCTTTTCTTCTTTTTGACCTTACATAGCACAAGAAGTAAAAGTGCATTAAACGATACTTCAATAGGATCAAACCAATAACAAAATAAGATAATAAGTGAATTAAATACATTCTAATAAAACACTTATCAAATCCCCCCACACTTAAACCATTGTTCGTCCTCGAATAATAATGTGAAAGAAAAGAAACATAACTCAAACAAAAAGATAGACCTACAATCGAAAAGTCAAGGTTACAGCCCACTTCTCTTTTAACATGAAAATCCAATTGCATAACCGGAGTGTGTTAGTGTGTGCAAGAGATGCATCATCCAATATCCTCTGAACAGAAATGAAAATCAATACCCCTGACCCAATTCATTACCCAACTTGGCTCGTATCCTCCCACCTCTCGTGAGTTCTCTCTTAACATATATCAATTCGCTACAAAGGTGTTAGTTTCGACCAACTCAAAAGCACAGAATATAGACCAAGCAATTCAAACCACTCATAAGTATATGTAATGGGAGTTAACACCCTCACTAGATATTTCTCTCTTCACACAAAGTGTATAAGGGTGAGAATTTTCACTCAACTCACTGCATGGAGAATCTATTACCACAGACTGCTCAAATGTCATAACCGGAGTCAACAATAACACAAGTGCAAAGTAAAGGTCTTTATTTGGTTGTAATGGGGCTTCGGGTCAGGTAGGATAAAATGATATATTTAGGCTGAGTCGAGAAGGAATTTCTCAAGCTAAGTTAATTCAAAATGACATTACTTCCTTCACTCTCAATATAAACTTCATTGTTTCCCGCTACCCAACTTAGTTAACACTTGATTTTTTTTTTCACAAGTTGAGTGTTTGACTACTAATTTTTTTTACTAAACTTTCTTTTCATTGCTTTTTCTCTTTTTTTTTTCGAGTACAGACTGAACTTTTCTCTTTTATTCAAATCATTACGCAGTCACTAATTGGCATAAGATAGAATTACATTCCCCTGAATTCAGTTCATTACACAATCGTCGCCCAACACAAGATAACCATTGCAACTTCTTAGACTCAGACCACAGGACGATCCTTAATCAACAAAAGCTTGCGAATCCCTTCTCTATGGGTTCAAATCAGAGACAATGCGAATAAAGGGTATTCGTGGCTTGTAGCATGGCATCAAAATTTCAAGGAAAGGCTAAGGCTCAAAAGGGCTTCTATTGGTACATGTATCATGGTAGGCCCTTTTAGCAGGTCAAATTTGGTTTAACCTAATGCCTCTACTATATTTTGCACTAGAGCCAAGAAGCTACAATGACATGTACAAAAGAGCACATCCAAGCACAAACCAACCATACAGGACACACATCAAAAAATAGAGCTTAATATAAAGAGTAAAAGTAGCTTATAAGCTCAAAAGCTCACAAATTATGGTTTATATGTGTTCCTCCCATCCAATTATGAGTATAGGTCATTGCTCAGTCTTCATTCCGAACTCAAAATCTAGGGGATAAGGATAGAATGAAGTTACTCGGGGTGTTATTTTATCATATCAATTTTGGTTTGACTCAATTAGGTTGCATAAATTTTTCAATTTGTCCCTATTTTCAAACTAATTCAGAAATTATTGGAAAATTCATCTCTATGTGCTCATTATTTGTCCGATTATGCAATTTAGGAAGTTGGTGGTTCAAAAATTATCATAAGTGAGGCCGCTTCCTATTATACCAAAATGTGGGTCTAAGCACAATTAAAAAAAAACTAGCAAAAAAATTTGAAAGAAGATGAATAAAACAAGGATAACAAAAAATAATAGATAATCATTCCCCCCACACTTGAGTTCCACATTGTCCTCAATGTGGAGCGTGAAAATACAAAACAAAATAGGGGAATGTGAATGGAAACAGAAGAAGAGATGGAATTTTAAAAGTTTGCGAAACTTACGGCCGTGAAGGAATTCACTTACAGCCGTAAGTAACAATCTGAATTTTTTTTTGAAAGAATCAACTACGGCCGTAAACAATATAGTTATGGCCATAATTAGGCCTCTGGATAAATTCGATGGAGTAGAGTTACGGCCGTAAAGTTTTAATTAACGACCGTAACAAGGCCACTGAATTTTTTTTTTTTTGTGAATGAAATTAATTAATAAGAAAAATGAGAAAAATGAAAATAAAAAAATAACAATTTGAGGGAGTAAAGAAACTCCCCTCTCGGGTTGCCTCCCGAGCAGCGCCTTTGTTTACTGTCGTTGGCTCGACGAGTTGCTTCCTTCTTCATCCGAGATCAACTAGACTCCCAAAGCTCAATTTATTCTTCATGCTCTTCATTAGTGCCTGTAAAATAGGGGGTAGAAGCTCTTCATTAGAAATTTGTGATGCGACCTGAGAGATTTTACCTGATTGTGGTGACTTTGGACAGTCCTTTCCACCAAGTTCAAAAATTTCCTGTACTGAAGAATTAATCACATTAACAGACTAAACAGGATTATCATCATCATGATTTTTCACGGAATCATAAATATTGAATTGAATAATCTCATTATCAAATTCCATGGTAAGTGAGCCACTACTAACATCTATCTTGGTCTTAAATGTTTTTAGAAATTGTCTGCCTAACAAAATAGGAGTAGAGTTGGGGGAGTGGTCATCATTCATGTCCAATACATAAAAATCTGTAGGAAATACTAACCTGCCTACTTGCACTAGAATGTTTTCAACTAACCCTTCAGGATAAGCATTAGAACGATCGGCTAGTTGAATTATAACATTAGTTTCAGTTAGTTTGGCAAGTTTTAATGAAGCATAGGTGGACCTAGGCATTACATTGATAGATGCTCCTAAGTCTATTAAAGCACGATTTATTTTCTTATTGCCTATTTGACAAGGTATGGTAAACATACCTGGATCCTTACACTTGGAAGGTGATTTTCTGTGAAGAAGTGCAGATACTGACTCACCCATTCTTACCATCTTATTTCCCTTTAGCTTTCTCTTATTGGTGCACAGATCCTTCAAAAACTTTGCATATCGGGCCACTTGCTTGATTGCATCTAATAGTAGAATGTTGATTTCCACATTCCTGAACATCTCCAGTATATCCTTTTCCTTGCCCTCCTTAGTCGCTTTTGCTAACCTGCTAGGAAAAGGAGGTGGAGTCAATTTAGCAATTGAGTTAGAGTTGGATTTTACCTGGGGGTTTTGCAAAGTGCTGTTTTTCTTTCCGACCCCTTCTTCTTCAACTTCCTCCTCTTCAGCTGCAACATGTTTCATTTGTGGCCCATCAACCTCTTTTCCATTTCGGAGAGTGATGACACTAACATTTTTAGGATTCACCTCAGGCTGAGATGGTAGTTTAACTCCGGATTGTGCTTCCAACCTGTTGATGGTGGTGGCCATTTGGCTCATCTGGTTCTCCAAATTTTGAATGCTAGACTTTGCATCCTGTTGAAATTGTAATGTGTTAGTTGCTAGTGTTTTTACCATGTCTTCAAGAGACATACCCGAGCCTTGTGGTTTTTGCTGATACTGCCCCTGTTGTTGGAAGGTTCCTTGTTGCTGAAATTGCCCTTGAGGTTTGTTGGAAAAGAAACCCGGGGGCTTGTTAATTCTGTAGCTTAGGTTGGGGTGATCCCTCAATCCTGGACTGTAGGTATTAGAGTATGGATTGTACTGTCGTCTTTGGAACGGAAAACCCTCTGCAGCACTTACTTGTTCACCATTTCCCTCTTGCAACACCGGACAAGTATCTATTGAATGTCCGAAGCTTGCACATATCCCACGAGCTTTGACCTATTGTGCCTTCCCTACAGCAAGTTGTTTAACGAGATTTGATAGTTCAAACAATTGACTTTCAATATTGGAACTACTTACCTCATTCACGCGGTGGACTTGCATATCCCTATTTGAATTGAATTGCTGAGTGTTCTCAGCCATATTGGAGATTAAAGCCCGTGCTTGTTCCGGTGTCTTGTCCATCAGTGCACCTCCGCTTGCGGCATCTATCATGCTTCTATCCATCGGTGCCAGACCTTCATAAAAATATTGCACCAAGAGTTGCTCACTAATCTGATGATGGGGGCAGCTCGAGATGAGCTTTTTGAAGTGCTCACAATACTCATATAATGATTCACCATTGTTTTGGCACACCCCGCATATTTCCTTTCTGATCGTCCAAGCCCTTGATGCAAGAAAGTACTTTTCTAAGAATAGCTTCTTCATGTCATTTCAAGTAGTGACTGTTCCAGATGGCAAACAATAAAGCCAGTCCGTGGCGGCATCCTTCAATGAGAATGGGAAAGCTCTCATTTTTATTTGCTCCTCGGTAATGCCCGTTGGTCTCATACTGTCGCATACCACATGAAATTCTTTAAGGTGTGTGTATGGGTCCTCACCTGGATATCCTCGGAAAGTTGGCAGAAGATGGATCAGTCCGGATTTTAGCTCAAAAGTTCTGCCTTCTTCCACTGCCGGAAAAGTGATGTATAGCGGTTGTTGAGCAACATACGGGGTAGCTAGTTGCTTGAGAGTCAGATTATTGCTAGCTACTACCATTGGTTGTGCTGTTCTTCTTTGTTGTTGAAAAGTTCTCTCGATTTATTGGTCAAAATAAAAAAAATTCAAAATTTGTTGATTGAGTTTTACGCATATAAGCAAAGAAGTAGACAGGCAATAATTTTTTTTTTTGTTTTTGAAAAATTATAGAGATAAAGTGAAAAATAAATTAAAATGCAGAAAAAAAAGAAAATTCTAATTGATTAAACACTAAATTAGTTGACCGTTCCCCGGCAACGACGCCAAAAATTTGATGCGTGTCGCGATGCACCAAAATAATAAATAATTCCTTACTCGCTAAATATTAATTAATAATGTAGTAGCGAGAGTAAGGGTCGATCCCACGAGAAATGGAAACTAATTTTAGTTGTTCGATCAATTAGAATGGAATGGGGGGTTTGTTGTTTGAAATTGCTTAAATAAAAAATATGCGTAAAATAAATAATTATATATGACTAGAGAATTAATATGAGAATAAATCTTGTTCTCGGGTTCGGTTGTACCATTAATTAATGTTATACCTTTCCTTGTAACGTGTTTCTATACCTAATTCAATTATCAATCATAAATAATCAACAATATCTGATTATCTAAATTCGTCCTTATGTGTATTGATTTAAAACAAGCTCTTTGAACCAATTCTAGCCATGGACAATCCTAAACAAGCTCTTAGGATTTAATGCACGACTAGTATGAAAATCTAGAAGAATAGATTGAATTGGATCGTTAATTTCACAAGCTTGAATTAATCAATCTAAGTTGAATTATTACTAAACCTGTACGAGATTTATTTGCTAGTAAAGTAAAGATTCAATGACAATTACGGATCAAGAATCTAAACATCGCATATTCATGAATCCAAAGATCAATAATGCAATTGGCCAAATTAAACTATTAATCAAATAAACTCAATTGAACATTCAAAACATAATAATCCAACAATTGAAATAAAGGAATAAATTCACGCTACTAATTTGTAAAAGGATCAAGATCCATACGGGCCTTTGACCGACGAGTTCCTGAGGCACTATTTGGCGCTGGCTTTTCGTAACCGATCGATCACTGAGAGCGCCCTAGACTCGCCATACTAGACATCAAGACAGAGAACCTCTTATCAGACTTCTTGTTCGAGTAGGAATATTTCGGTTTTTCTCGTTCCTTCTCTTTGATAAGAATAGGGATTTGAAATGATAAAAATTCCTCTTCAAGTTAACACAACTTCCCCTTTGAACAAGACATAGAATTTAGCCTAGCATGGTTGTGGTAGATTCTTCAAGTTGCTTCATGAATTTAATTGTTGTTGATATTCTTGCGCTTGAAAATCTCCCAAGAATGCTCTATATTTTGCTCTCAATTTTCCTCAATGTCCAGCCTCCTTTTTGTGGTGATTTTGCTCTTTTAATACTCCCAAAATCGAGCCCTAGCTTTACCCACAAGATATACCAAAGATAGATCTTGAACTAGATTAGGAAATTTCTTCGCGAGAAAGTTACGGGGCTGTAAGTGAGCTACTGAAAATTTTCGGAATTTGGAAGTTACAGCCGTAACTTTGTCATTACGGCCGTAAGTGCATCTCTGCTGAGAAGCGTCTATGCTCGATGTTTTGGTCATAACTTTCTCTCCTGAAGTCCTATTGTGGTGATTCAAGTTGCGTTGGAAAGAAAACCCAAATATATACAATTCTTTGTGAAATAGATCTTCCCAAATTCGAAAGTATTCTATGAAAAAATTGAGATTCAATTTATGACTAAAATTCATGATCACAATCCTTGCGGGTTTTTGATTTCCAACTTCACCCCAAACCTTCTTTGACCATAATTTTTGCATCTAATCTTCTTCCCACATGATATTATTGATTTGGAGCTCTTTTAATATGCCCTTGAACCTCACTTCTTGATTTTTTGTACAATAAGTGAAAGTGCATTAAACGATACTTCAATAGGATCAAACCAATAACAAAATAAGATAATAAGTGAATTAAATACGTGCTAATAAAGTACTTATCAGCAGGCGGAGCCTCGACAGAAGAACGATGAAGATAGTGGTGGAGTGGTGGACTATGGCAAGAGAGCGAGAGGCAGGGAGTGAGAGTTTTAGTGGGATGTAGGGTATGAGACGGCTATTGTTTGAGAGATGTTGGAATGTGCCAATTCATTAAATTGCGATTGGGCCTAATTAATTTTTGATTCAGTTTTTTTTTTTCAAACTATCAGAACTTTTACTAGGGAATTTGACCCACATTACCCATATGTGGGTTCGCCCCTGATCCTTGAGATAAAACCTTAGCTTTAGCCTTCGTACAAGTGATGTATCTACCACAAATTCGATCTACAACAATTTAATCTTAGGCCAATAAAAATGTTCACTTAGTATTTCTAAGGTCTTTTTAATCCCAAAATATCTCATAAAACCCTCACTATATGCTTCTCTTACTAGCAATTCCCTCATTGAACACTTAGGAACATACACTCTATTTTCTTGAAATGAATAATCATTATGCTTAAATAACCTATCCAAAGCCTCCTACCACATGATTCATATATTTCACAAAATCCAGGTCACTGGCATATATGTTCTTAATATATTCAAAACCATGTAATTTAGCATTTAAGGAAGTTAGAAGTACATACATTCGAGACAATGCATTCGCTACTATATTTTCTTTTCCTTATTTATACCGGATGACATATAGAAATATATCAATGAATTTCGTCCATTTTGCATGTCTATTTTTTAACTTACCTTGACATCTCAAATACTACAATGACTCGTGATTGGTGTGAATCAAGAATTCTCGTATCCATAGGTAGTGTTTCCATGTCTTCAAAGCTCAAACAAGTGCATAAAACTCTTTGTCATATGTATGATAATTAAGAACTGCTCATTCATTTTTGTGTGGGTTATTTATAAAAATGAGTACTTTAAGAATAATGTAAATTATTATCAAGAAACTCAATGTAGTTTATTTAAGCAAGCTTTAAATATCAAAGCTTGCTTTTGCAGAAAAAAATCAGGGTGGGAAGTCGGACAAAGAAGAACTAAGATTTGCCTCATAATGGTAGGAACATGATGTAACAGTGGTAGGAAAATATTTTCGATAAGTGGAAATGGGCTTCGTAGCTGCTATGTTTGGGTCTAGTACAAAAGTTTGTATCGATGTCTATGATGGATGATGTCTATCCTTTGTGATGAACTAGAAAAAGATATCGTTGATCTAAATAATGTGACAATCAGTTGAACTTCTCTATGTTGCATACTGCGATAAGTGATAACTAATAGTTATAATTTGGATTTTGTTACTGTCTATGAAGACTAAGGTTAAGTATATCTATAAACCAAACTTAAATAGTCTAATAGTCTTATTTGTTTTTCAAGATGATTATAATTACTATGCATCATGTATTATGGGCAATTTGTAGTTTGTAATCAATTGTTGACAACCCAAATTTACGCATCATGTATTTTCCTAGTCAAGGAAGACCCAATGTTCCAAATAGAAGGGCATGACATTCATTCATTGCAAGGGCCAAGATTAGTAATAGATGTCGACGCAGAGGCGCACCAGGGGCGGAGATTAGTAATATATGTAAACCATTAGTTATTTTAAATTGGGAATGTAATAAAATGTTGTTAATGTAATTTTGAGGAAAAAGAATGTGATTTTTTTTTGGTTGTATCAAGATAACAAGACTTCAAATTATTCCAGACTTCGTATTAAGTTACATTAGGGTTTGCACTTTTAAATGGTGGTTCGATGTAAGTAATATGTATTATGTAGTTGAAAATCCTTCAGGTAACTATTATGTTATTTTTGTTGTATCTGACTTACACATATTTTTCATTTTCAAAATTTTGGTTTCGCTGAAATGACAAGATTTCATTGGTCGAAGACGCCGCAGGTTGTTGTAATGGTATCATTGATCGCAGCCACTACTTGCATTGTATATTACATGCACTCAAAGTTACAAGAGAATTTTAAGGTGCTCCTATGTGGGTACCTTATGACACCCATACCCTGCATGGGTTGGTGGGTAGTGGGGCTCACCCACCTATATTAGATCCTCACTCGTCACGTGATAGGTGGATTAAATTTATGGTGTTCATGTGGGCACCATAATTTTTCTCTGAACTTACATACCCTATAATATTACATGAAGTAAATCTTACATGTACTGTAATATTTCTTGCCCTGATTCTTACATTCACCGTAATATTACGTGAACTAAATCTTACATGCCCTGGATTCTTACACGCACTATAATATTACTTGTCCTAATTCTTACATGCACTATAATGTTGCCCTGATTCTTACATGCACTTTAATCTATATGAGTTAAATATTACATACACTAAAATCTTAGTTTTTATATACATGCACTAAATATCACATGCATTCTAACATTACAATCACTGAAATTTGGCATGCAAAGTCACATATCCGAACTTCACTTTTGGCTGATTGCAGATTATCAAAACCAAGGAAAAGATGTACACATCTAAAATGACAGTATATTACATGTACTATAATATTACTTGAAATGAAGAGGAAATACACTGTAATGTTTCATGAATTAAATCTTACTTCATCTGTAATGTACATGCATTGTCATGTGACATGAAATTTTACTTAATTATTACACATATTGTAATATTACGTAGTTACACATACCATAACATGACGAATAGATCAATCATCCCTAACAACGTAGTTCATGACCAATGTCCGAATTTAACTTCCAAATCAAATTAATCGTACAGGGCTTTCTCCAATTTTATATGATGTGCATATGAAATTAATGAAAATTAAGCACATGCAATTCAACTTTTAATAATACACAACATAACATGTAATCTGGTTTAAAGTGATGAATTCTTCAAATATTATTACAAAAACAATTGCTAGAAAACAGAGGGAGAAGATGAAATTACACCGAAACTACATGATCTGAAAACTAATAAAATGAGATATAGAAGACAACCACCAATTGCCAAGAATGAAACCGTGTGATTGGATTTAATTTCAACGATTGGTAACTCTCATTTCTATTTTGCTAAATTGAAGGTAACAATATCCCTAAATGTAAGGTTTCATAATTTATGAAATTAATCAAAAAATAGTTTCTCTTTCCTAAAATTCAGTATTTTTCTAAAAATGATGAATGAGATAGTGTAATATTACAAACAATATTAATATTAAGTAATTACCTATTACAACACATTACAATCTGGTAGTTGCATAAATTCCCCTTTTCAATTTCTATTAAGAGTTAAGTTCATGAATACAAACATTAAATTTTAAAATGATTGTAATCAGTTGAATTGTAATTTATTAAAAAAGTATCAAAATCATGTTTTTCAATTAATTACGATTGTAACTTTATTTCAGTTTTGTAATTAATTACAATTGTAAATTTATTTCAATTTAGCAATTAATTACAATTGTAACTAATGATTTTGTAAAATATGACATTTTTTTGCCAAAATTAATTGCATTATTCACGTTCAACTTAATTATAACTGCAATTGCACTTAATTACATTTTTTTTAATGAATTACATTCTACAATTAATTACAGTTATAACTTTATTTCAACTTTGTAACTAATTACAATTGTAAATTTATTTCAATTTTGGAATTAATTACAATTATAACTAATGAATTTCCAAAGCATGACATATTTTTTTTTTACTAAAATTAATTGAATTAGTTAAATTCACATTAATTACAACTACAATTGCAACTTAATTACATCTTGTAATGAATTAAAGTCTAGAATTAATTTCAATTGTAACTTTATTTCAGTATTGTAATTAGTTACAACTGTAAATTTATTTCAATTTTGGAATTAATTAAAATTGTAATTAATGAATTTGCAAAGCATGACATAATTTTTTGCTAAAATTAATTGAATTAGTTAAATCCACCTTAATTACAACCACAATTGCAACTTAACTACATTTTGTAATGAATTAAAGTCTACAATTAATTGCAATTATAACTTTATTTCAATTTTGTAATTAATTACAATTGTAAATTTATTTCAATTTTGTAATTAATTACAAATATAACTAATGAGTTTGTAAAACACGACTTATCTTTTTGCTAAAATTAATTGAATTAGTTACATTTACCTTAATTACAAAAGCAATTGCAATTTAGTTATATTTTGTAATGAATTACAGTCTACAATTAATTACAATTGTAATTTTATTTCAATTTTGTATCAATTAAAATTGTAACTTAATGTGAACATGCACTATGAGGCCTGTGCTGAGCATCTTAAGAAAAAGATACTCAAAATGAAAGGTAATACTTGGTATGCATGCTTAAAAGTCATTAGCATCCCTTGAACAATAAGTTTGGTTCAGGCATCTCAAAACAATCTCCATTAGATAATGGATTTTCTGCACTACACGTGTGAGGACAGTCGAAACACAAATAAACTCTGGGAAATTGACAATAACAAGCATCATTGACGTTGACATGCTCGTTGATTACCTCTATAAGAAATTTAATTACATTTTATAATGAATTACAGTGTACAATTGATTACAATTATAATTTTATTTTATATTTGTAATTAATTAGAATTGTAACTTAACGTGAGTATGCACTATGAGGCCAATGCTGAACAGCTTACGAAAAAGATACTCAAAATGAAAGGTAATACTTGGTATGCATACTTAAAATTCAATAGCATCCCCTGAACAATAACTTTTGTTCAAAAATAAAAAAAAGCTTCCATTAGATAAAGTATTTTCTGCACTATAGGTGTGAGGACAGTCGAAACAAAAATAAACTCTAGGAAATTGACAATAACAGATACCATGGATGCATAAAAACTTGTTGATTATCTATAGACACACAAGAAACCAGACCTAAATTGTCTCCCAACAGGAGCGTGAGAAGCCTTTTGCAGAAGAATCAAAGCCTGAAGTTAAAAAGAAGAAAAACCAGCGGAAGAAGCAAAACCTCAAGAGAAAAAGGAAGAAGCCCGCAAGGAGAAACTACGAGAAGAGGGAACAAAAGAAAAGGGAATGAACAAAGCCTCACAAGTCTTTGAAGCCGACCTCTTGTTTTAAGACTTTTAATGATATCTTTTTGTATAATTATTTCTCAAACAACTGATTTTAAAACTTTTTTAAATACAAAAGGGAAATTTACGTAACTACCTAAATGTAATGTGTAGTAATTGAAAAATATGAAGTTTTGAAACTATTCGTAATATTACATAATTTTACTCCCTAGATTTAGAAAAATGTCGGATTCTATGTGAGAGAGAGTAGATTAATTGATTGATCTCATTAATTGTGGAACCTATTATTTAGAGATGTAGATACCATTTGTTTAGGAGGTTAAATTAGGGATGTTATTACCTTTAAAATAAATTAATAATATGGAAATTATAATTATTAAATTAGTTCAATAATATGGAAAGTCATCTTCTAAATCGGACATGATATTACAGTGTCTGTAATATCATTGTACGTTATAGCCTAACTGCTCAGAAGTGTCGTAATAATACATTGCCTATAATATCGTGGTGTTTTATTGCATAGAGCATGTATACTAACATCGTAATATTACATTACTCGTAATAACACCTTAATTCATGAATTTGAAGTGATTACTGAACATTACGGATGTGGTAATAACAAGTATCTCATTAAGTACTGTGCACATTACACATCGTGTAACTTAGAACTTTTGAAAATTTCAGTTGACATAAATCATGGTTTCTCGTGAGATGATGTTACATTACACAAATTTTAATGGTGGCAAAAAAATATTACACAACAGATTCATATCATGAAACTTGTAAGCGACATATTTTTGTTGGTATATATATGAGGAACGTAATTTTAACGAATATTGTAATGGTAATAATTGTAATAAAGCATTTTATAATATTGTAATGGTAATAATTGTAATAAATTTATTACAATTATTACCATTACAATATTCGTTAAAATTATGTTCCTCATAGTGTAAAATATACATGCTATTTGGCATGACAGTAATTATGAAAGGAATACGTTTGATTAAATGAATTATAATCTTCATTACACGTATTGTAATTTTATTACATAATTGTAATCTTCATTACAAGTATCATTATAAGTTTATTTTCATTTTATAATATAATTATTAATATTAAAAATCTAATTTTCAACTGATTTTGAATTAATTAGTTTGAAATGGTTATAGATTTAGTAATTTGTGATTGATTCGTAATAATAAAGCGAGAGAGAAATAGTTATAGATTTCTTGTGAGAGATGAGAAAGAAAGGAATTAGAGAGGGGAGATAGAAGGAAATAGTGTGAGAGACATGAGAGAGAATGTACAATAAGGTAGAAGTCTAACTAGTATGTAAAACATATCTTTATCTTTATCTTTATATATATAAAAGTAGAAGTGAGGAGAGAGAGTCATTTTGGAGGGAAATTTGCATTTAATGATTCTCTCTCCTCAATTCTACTTTTATATATATATATATATATATATATATATATATATATATAAAAGATAAAGACTTTTGTAGGAAAATTTATTATTTATTACATATTTAATAAGAGTTATAATAAATATATTATGTATAAATGTATTACATTGGAAATGAAAAAATTAGATTAATATATTTGAACATAAATAAATGTGATATCTATTTAATTGTGTTATGTAGGAAATGAAAAAATTGTATTAATATATTTGAACATAAATAAATGTCATATCTATATAAATGTGTTATATTGAAAATGAAAATTTTGGATTAATATATTTGAAAATAAATAAATACATGCTATATAAATTTGCTAACATAGAAATTAAAATTTTGAATTAATATATTTTGAAAATAAATGAATAAAATAAATATAGAAAAGATAAAGATTTTGTAGGAAAATTTATTATTTATTACATATTTAGTAAGAGTTGTAGTAAATGTAATATTTGTAAATGTGTTACATTGGAAATGAAAAAAATTAGATTAATATATTTAAATATAAATAATGTGATATCTATGTAAATGTGTTATGTAGGAAATGAACATAAATGAATGTGATATCTATTTAAATGTGTTATATAGAAAATGAAAAAATTGTATTAATATATTTGAATATAAATAAATGTCATATCTATGTAAATGTGTTATATTGAAAATGAAAATTTTGGATTAATATATTTGAAAATAAATAAATAAATACGTGCTATATAAATTTGTTAAGTTAAAAATGAAAATTTGAATTAATATATTTAAATAAATAAATAAAATCATTGAAATTTTACTTCCTAATATGTCAATAAATGAGTAGGTTCTTCAATAAGCATATTACAAAAATAATTAATTATTTGCTATCAACCTTTTACAGCCAATGATAAGTTGGTAGAAAATTTAATCCTTTCATCATTTTGACAAAAATTGGTATGTTTAAAAAATAAGGAAAAATAAAATATATGTAAGCAACATGTTAAAAAATAAAGTTAATTAAAAATTATAACATATTAAAAGAAAAATAGGTGATAAGGTGGGCAAATTTTCAGAGAAAAACGTAAATAAAAGTCAAAAGAAATTTAATATAAAAAATTTAATTAAATGTCAAACTTTGAATGGTGCATTACACTGTGTGTGCACCATTTTTTATTTTGATTAGTTTTGTTTTGTTTTTTTAAAATTTTAAACTCAATGACATGTGTTATGGAGGAAATGAAAAAATTGGATGTATGTATTTTAAAATAAATAAATATATGCTATATAAATTTGTTAATTTAGAAATTTAAAAATTGAATTAATATATTTTGAAAATAATAAATAAGATCATTGAAATTTTACTTCCTAATATGTCAATAAATGAGTAGGATCTTCAATACGCATATTACAAAAATAATTAATTATTTTGTATCAACTTTTTAACCACACATATTTTTCTCTCCAATTTTCAGCCATTATTTTTTACCTCAAAATCATTTATACAGGTTTATAAATCAAACAATATTACCAAACGGAGGCTTAATCTTTACATCATTTTGACAAAAATTGACATGTTTAAAAAATAAGGAAAAATAAAATATATTAATTAATATATTGGATTTTAATGTGATATTTATGTAAATGTATTATGTAGGAAATGAAAAAATTGAGTTAATATATTTTAACATAAATAAATATAATATCTATGTAAATATGTTATTTTATTTATGAAATCAAAAAATTGTATTAATATATTTGAACATAAATAAATGTCATATCTATGTAAATATGTTAAATTGAAATTGAAAATTTCGGATTAATATATTTGAAAATAAAAAATCCATGCAATATAAATTTGTTAAGTTAAAAATGAAGATTTTGAATCAATATATTTTGAAAATAAATAAATAAATTATAACTTATTAAAAGGGAAATAGATGATGAAGTGAGCAAATTTTCAGAGAAAAATGTAAATAAAAGTTTTTAAAAAAAATTATATAAAAAATTTAAATGAATGTCAAATTTTGAGTGGCGCGGTATACTAAATGTGCATGTAACATTTTTTTATTTTGAATAGTTTTATCTTTTTTAAAGTTTCAAATTCAATAACATTTTGTATTGAAATTTCATTTAAATTATGTTTTTTATTTGATATGATTGAATCAAAATGTTTTTAAAATTATGATTTAAAAATTATATATTCCGTGCATCGCACGGGTAGACAACTAGTTTTTATCTAATAACACTAGATATAACTAGTGTGGAGTCTAATTAATCCAATACAAAAGTATGAATGGTCGCAATTTGCACTTTCATTAATTAGGCTTAATCCATCTTAAGATAACCCAGCTCAACTCAATTTATTTTGGGATAATTATCCAAAATCATGATTATAAAATTTTATTATTACAAATAAGGTTATTAAAAACTATTTAATTCTCTTATTTGTACTGGTTTTTGGTTGGCTCTGTAATATCTAGTCTCTGTTGCATGAATCTCTACTCAAGATAAGCCACGGTATATGGATTCTAGTGTCGTATGCTTATATGAGTTCTGATTTTTAAGTAAAACGCTACACTGACACGAAAATGTCATATGCTAATTGCAACTTTATTTTAGTTTTATGATCCGAAAATGGAGTTTCGGAGCCCCAATTTTCACTACCCCATTATGTAGAGGATTCCTTGCTTATACAATTTCCCACATTTACCAATGTTTGTTTCTGCCAATGTGTGTGTAATCGTTGACTTGTTGTATCTATAGAAATAGAAGGGTTTGATTGAAGGTTTGATGAAGACAAAATGAGGACCGTTGGTGGAGGTAGAGGTGGTGGTGATATTGAGACAATAATTAAAATTACAATTGTAACTAGATACAAATTGAAAAAAAGTTACAATTGTATTTTCAACGGTGGTTCGACGACGATGGTTGTGGCGATAATTGATTACAAATTACACTAATGTGATTAATCACAAATTTCGAATTACATTAATGTTTTAATAATTCACAAGTTACAATTGTAATTAATTACAAAACCTGATTCTGATTAAAAAAAAAAAACTTATTATGATAATTATTTTGATATTTGTGTAATTAGCTACAAATTACCTGATTAGAAAAAGGAGACATTACATCACTTATCCCAAAATAGAAGGAATTTGAAAAATACTCTTTTAACTAAAACAAACTTTTAAGGATACGAATTTAATGCCTTCCTACCTCTCCGCATTCTTATTAGCAGAAACTAGAAAAATTAGAAAATAGAGTGCAAAATTTGGGGGAAAAACTAATGCCACAGATAAATCAAAGATATTATCAAGCAAAACGTTGCAGCTTTGATGAAGGTTTCTCTACCACCATTGCAATCTCAGCATGTTTGTTACATCATTCACAATTAACAAAGAAATAGGTTTTTCGTTTCTTTTCTTTTTTTTTTTTTTAGAATTTTTTAAAAATTTTGTGAAACTCCAAAATTTATTTTGCTTTTCTCAAAATCTATGCTTTTGAAGAATTTTGGTAATTTTTTGTTTTTAGGAGAGTTTTGATTTTGACTATTTTGCACGCAAAGCGAGTGAGCTCTGAAAATCCAACTGACAGTATAGAGCATAATTGAGCATAGTAGTTTTTTAGAAAGTTCCTGTAACGACCCGAAAAATTACGACGTCCTTATTTACTCATTATTACATAATAAATATATTTTAGGATTTTTATTTAAATTTATAGGAAATTAGGAAAGGAAAACGAAACTTATGTTAGAAATAAAAATGGTGATTTAACGTCTATCTTTAGGAAATTCGTTTGAACTCTTCCGACCACGGATAAATGCATATCTTATATGTACGGATAAGTACTCGAAGTGAAATTCGAGAATATAAAATCCGTTTGTCATTCCGACTACTGTACGATCCTCAAAAAAAATTAAATTTGGCTGCTCAACTACACGACTCGAAAAGACAGTTTCGAGGGGCCATCTTTGGAACGCTATAACTTCTTCTTTCATTATCCAAATCTTGTGAGGAGAATTTTATATCGATGTACTATAGGATTAATTTGAAATGACACCAAAAAATCTTAATTTGGATGTCGTTTGCTACTTCAAAACCAGATTCGAACCCAGCAACTCAAAAATGGGAAAAAGCCAAAATAGCAGCCATAGGTTGGACTCCTAGACTGCCATTGATGCTTTTATAGATTCTATTACTTAGCTTATACCTTCTCTCCACCTCATGCTTGCATGGCCGTGCTCCAGCTCCAGCTCCAGCTGCATGGTAGACACCTCATGCTTGGTAATTAGTAAGCTTAATGATGAAGTAATGTTCTAATTCAATACAACCGTGATCCCTGGCTTCCCTACACCCTTTCTTCCTTATAAATACCTGAGTTTTTGAAATTATAAAACATCACTCCAGGTAATCAACATCAAAAATTGTATCTCTTTTTGTACGTCAATTCTTGAATTCTTGCCAAAATTATGTTTAAATCCGTTTTAAATCATTCTTTTGATCCTCAAACTTGTTTCTCAAAAAATGATTATCAAAATATATTAATTAGGGATCAACAGAATCAAAGAAATCAAAATCCAGTTTCTGAAACCACGCTTAGTGTCAACGCCTGGTGATTTGGTGTTGACACCAAACGATGAACATGGTGTCGACACCTATGTAGACACCCCATTTATTTTCAATTTTGTTCATGATATGAAGTTATTTGATGAATTTCAGGTTGATAGATATTATATAATCATCGAAAACAGTGAGTATTCGATACACCCTTTACATGTTACATTATGTGCAAGTTGATATTTGATGAAATGCTTTCGATGCATAATGATGAAGATATTGAATATGATATTATTTTAGAAAAGAAGCATTTTCAAGTAATGATTATAGATTTGAACTCTAGCCCCTCGGTAATCAATCTGGTGTTGTGATATCGATGTTGATGATGTCGGGAGCACCTCGTGACTCCGAGGGTTGTGAGGAACGATATGGTGATCTAATATCCTTGTTGGAGTTGAACAGAGTGAAAGATGACAGAGATGTAGAAGCCCTAAGGGATATGGAATCCCGAGTAACATGTTTATAATTATGGCCATTTATCGATATTCGTGTGGTGTAAATTATTAAGCGCTTTGGGGGTAGAGGAGATAATCTATAATCGGGCCCTGAAATTATAGATCTTTGAAAATACTTGTATGTGTATCGAATTACTCATTGAGTTATCAATTCATATTTTTCATGTTTTCAAATTTGTTGATGATGCACTTTGATCACTTGGAAGTCATCTATTGGGAGTGGATTTTGACGATCGATGAACAGTATTATATGTTTGTGACGAGGACCTATACGTGACAGACGTATCACGACTTCCCTGCTCTCTCTTAGTTTCTGTGTTCGTACTTCTATGTGAACTTCTATGGAATAGTCCGATGATTTCCTCGGTAAAGAAGTTTGAATTCAAGGGTTAGTTTTTGTTTTAAAATAGGGAAGAAGAAGTTTAGGGTAATTTTGTAACATCTTCCTAAAATTCGGTTGTAAGAGATTTTTAAGAATCTATACATATGTGTCGGTTTATGTTAAGTATACTTTTAATTTCAAGGAAAGAGGTTGGTTTGATCATTACGTGTCGGCACCGAAGTCCTAGATTTCAACACCAAACTATTTTATCTTGAAAATAGTGTTGGTGTCGACACCATTTGTATTGGTGTCGACACCAATTCAACTGTACAGCCTTAGTCAGTTTTGTGTCGACACCTGAAGCTTCTGTGCGCTAATATTTTTAAATTTTACCCAATTATTCGATTAAATAATATTATTTTAAATGGAGGGTTTTGGGGTCGTCATAGTGCCTTTTTCGATGAGAATTCAATCGATAGACTCACAGTAAAGTGAATCGTTGATCCGGAACAATGTGGTGAAGCCACCGGTGCTATAAAGTTTGCAGCAATGGTGTGGGTGTAAGACGAAGTGGAGGTTTCGAGTTTTGAACTTAGTATTTTCACATCCTAAAATTTTTAGAAGGTATTCAACAAATGGTCTAAAAATAAGGGTATTTGTTTGTCGTCAATTTCTGGAATTATATCGATGGAATTACAAGTTCCATTGTATGCATGCTTTGATTGATTTAGTTTCCAACCAAGAATTCCAACTTTGTTGTGTTGTTCGGAAAAGAAGCAATTAGTTAAGGATTGATATTGAAAAAAATGACATTCAAGAAAAAAAAAGTGACAATGTGTAATTTATCTTTAAGTATTTGCGAACTTCTGTAATTTGTTGATCAATAATAAATATTGCAAAAATTGAAAAAATGACATTCAAGTAAAAAAAAAAAAAAAGACAAAATATCATTTTTTAAAACTAAAATAAAAAGTGACACGGTGTCACTTTTTAATTTATTTATTTTTTATTTAAAAAAAGTAGAAAAAGTGATTGTATTTGTGTTTGTGTATAGAGAATAGATAATATGTAATATATCTATTAGTGTTTATGAACTTGTGTAATTTATTATTTAATGATGAATATTACAAAAATCGAAAATGTGACATTCAAATAAAAAAAAAAATGACAACGTGTCACTTTTTTTTTTTAAAAAGAAAAAAAGTATAAAAAGTAACATTGTGTTTATGTTTGTGTATGGAGAAAAGGAAATATGAATTTTATCTACCAGTACATATTTGTGGACTTGTGTAATTTATCGTTTAACGATGGATATTGCAAAATTGAAAAAGTTGACAAAATCTCACTTTTTAGTTAAAAGTGAAATTGTGAAAGTAATATTTTTTTTTTTAAAGTGGCACAATTATTCTAATATTTTGAAATACAATTAAAAGGTCATTAATTTATTCTAAAATTTTAATTCATGTTTGATTAAGAAGGTAACATACATGTCATTGTTTTAAAAAAAATAAGTGATATTGTGTAACTTTTTAAAAAGAGTGACACGATGATTAAAAAAGTGGCACTTAAAATTCACAAAGTATTTTTACTTCTTCAAAATTTCTAAAATGTATTTTTGTAAATAGTCTAAAATAAGAGTGTTTGTGTAAGTACCCCTTAGGGCCTGTTTGATTGCTTTGAATTTTCTATGGAAAATCAAAACATATTGGGTAATTGGCGCAAAACGTCCCTACCTTTGGACTCTCTTGCGAATTTCATCTTGACCTTTGATTTCTTGGCAATTTCATCTTCACCTTCACCTTTTTTGGAAATATACGTCCCTACTGTTAAAAATTTTGTTAATTGACCAACAAATCATCAATTGACCATTTTGATGAAGGGCAAAATAGTCTTTTTACATTATTTAATTTAGGATAATTAGCGCAAAACGTCCCTACATTTGGACTCTCTTGCAGAATTGATCCCTACATTTGATTTCTTGATAATTTCATCATCACTTTCACCTTTTTTGGAAATACACGTCCCTACCATTAAAAATCCCGTTAATTGACCAACAAATCATCCATTGACCATTTTGACGTAGTGCAAAAGAGTCTTTTTACATTATTTAATTCTTTAGTTATTTCTCATTAGATGCTCTACTTTGTGGATCAATTCTCGTGGAACTGAGCATTTGGCCACCAAATCAACACTAAGATTTTCAATCCCATAGTCAATATTTTGTTCGATATCTCAATATCTACTCACTTTTCCCATGACAATTTCACGAATAAATGGCATTTTGGAATGAATCCCATCTATGTTCCTAGTTTTTACCAATTTAGAAAAGTGAAACAATTTAAGAACTGAATGAGACTGTACTCCTCTTTCGGCATCCCCGATATAGAGTTTCCATTGGGGGAGGCGATTTCACCTTTTTATTTTATTTTTTTATTTCTGTTATAAAGTTTTAAATTAAATAATGTAAAAAGACTCTTTTGCCCTTCATTAAAATGGTCAATGGATGATTTGTTGGTCAATTAACGAGATTTTTAATGGTAGGGAAGTGTATTTCCAAAAAAGGTAAATTTGAGGATGAAATTGCCAAGAAATCAAATGTAGGGATGAATTATGCAAGAGAGTCCAAAGGTATGGACGTTTTGCGTCAATTACCCTAAATTCAATAATGTAAAAAAAAAAAACTCTTTTGTCGTTCATCAAAATGGTCAATTGATGATTTGTTGAATGGTCATTTGATGATTTGTTGGTCAATTAACAGAATTTTTAACGGTAGGAACTTGTATTTTCAAAAAAGGTGAAGGTGGGGATGAAATTGCCAAGAAATCAAAGGTATGGATGAATTCCGCAAGAGAGTCCAAAGGTAAGGACGTTTTGCATCAATTACCCAAACATTTTTCATCTTCCTTCTTTTGCACTTGTTTGATAGCCAAAATTTGGAGTGGCAAATATTTTTCATGCATCAGTCCACGTGCCTCATTTTCACTGATTACCTCCATGTTTCCAAAGTTTAATTTTTTGCTACGTTTGTTCAATTTTGTTGTTATTAATTGAATTATTTTGTTAAAAAAATAACATTATTATTATCAAGTACAAATGTATCGAAGAAGTAATTTTTTTAATTAAAATAACTAAAATGTACTTTATTTGTTATGAAAAATAATACCAATCAAATAATAAAACTTGAAAAATTCTCAACTTTTTCTACTTAAAAAATTAAACAAATCAAACACTTCCAATTCATATTTTTCACAAAAATAATTTTCAAACAAATATTTTTCTTGAAAAATATTTTATTTCCACCTATTTTTCCCTCTCGCATTAAAATACACCCTTACAAAAACTTCCAAACCTGTAACTGTGTACTTAACCCATTTATTTTGGGAAAATTACAAAAAATCATGCATTTAGATTTGAAATTTTTTAAAACCAGATATTTATAAACTATTTTATTAAATCAGATATTTTGCCATCAGCACGTTAAAATCGCAGGAAAGCTTAGCAGAGGCCGACTGGAAATCAATCAATCCACCCGAGAAGTTGAACCATTGTGAATTCAGATTTTGGATGTCCCAAAGTTCAAGAAAATGCCTTTCTGTTTTCGAAGGAGAGACAGAGAAACGCGGTGTGGGTTATTTGTATATCTTTTTATCTGCGTGATTGCGAATAGAATTGAGCAAAAGTATGGTTTGTGCCGATGAGAGAACGGAAGATGGAGTGGAAAAAGAATGGTTAATTCAAAATTATGGGTGGGGCAAAACGGGAAAACATGGTTTGTTTTGATGACTTGTAGCCTAAACAACACCCATAAGCCGTAATCTGTGTTCATACCTAAAAATAGTATATTTGAATGATGAAAACTATTTTTAATGTGTGGATTTTTGTGCTAGTTTTTGGTGGAATCCGGCTAGGCGTTGGTGACGGAGAAAAAAGGCTAGAATATGATAGGGAGAAGAAGACGGTGGAGACAATCAAATCAGTTTTGACAAACACAATAACTTGTGCAAATCAAAGAATTTATTCAATTTATCCGACAGAGGAGAATACGAGCTCGACCAGGATGAAGGGGAGTCCGTATTCATTGGACTCAAAACGAGTTTATTCTCATAAGCAAGGTGGTGGTGATGATTTTTAGGTGGTGGTGGTGGTGGTGGTAATTAGTTATAGTTTTAATAGAGTCAAAATTATAATTAATTACAAAATTGAAATAAAGTTACAATTGTATTTTCGACGGTGCTCCGACTACGGCGATTGTGGCGGTGACTGATTACAAATTAGGTGGTGGTTGGTGGTGATCGGTGATGGTGGGGGTAATTAATTATAATTGTAACTAATTAAAAATTGAACTAAGTTACAATTGTAATTTATTACAAAACCAGATTCTGATAATTATTTTGATACTTGCTTAATTAGTTACAAATCACCCGATTATAAAAAATTCCAAACCTAAATGTGTGTAATTTTGTACTTAATCCTTGGAAGAAAACTTTGGAAATTAGACCTATCCCTACTTTTACCAAACATGTAAAACTTCAAATCTCCAGTTATTTAAAATTTCAACGATTAACTAATTATTAAATTAAAATAATAATATTATGAAATTAAATTAGTTACCCAAACCATATACCAATCCCACATCAAACCCTAATTACTCTCTCTCTCTCTCTCTCTCTCTCTCTCTCTCTCTCTCTCTCCCTCCCTCCCTCCCTCCCTCCACCCATATCCCAATCCCACACCAAACATCAAACCCTAATTACTCTCTCTCTCTCTCTCTCTCTCAAATAACCCAATCAGCCACTTCCGCTCCTTCACTGCCGCAAGCAGCGACCATTTCATGGTAAGCGATGCCACCTCGAGACAGCGTCACAACTGCTAGTGGGGCTTCTCATAGTAGCTTCCACGCTGCTTGATCGAGGCGTAGGCGTAACTGTCTCAATCTTACAGTGGAGCAGCTTGCTACTTCTTGCAGCAAAGGCGCCTTGCTTCTTTTGTTTTGCCTTTATTAAAACTTTGGTAGGTGGTGTTGCATGCGGCATGAAGTGGTGACGGTGACGATGGTGAGGGAGGGAGGGAGGGAGTGAGTGAGTGAGTGAAAATTTGGTTTTGGAATTTGGAAATGGTGCGTAAATTAGCATTGTCGGAGATGTAGCGGTAGAAGATGAGTTAGATGATGGTGCTGCATCGGGTTGTATGTGGGATGTTATGTCTATGGTGGAGCGAATCTACGTGGTGGTGGTGGTATGATGAATGTGAGGTGCGGCTGCAATGAATGCCATTTTCCCAGTCATTCTCTTTATGGTTATAAGAGGTACGTTTGAGATGGTGGTTGTGATCTCAGGTCACATGTTTCTATGGGGCAATGGTCGTGGACGTGATTGTCTTAGGAAACGTTGGTTGTGATCTTAAAATAAATGCCCGATTGGTGCAATTGCGCTGATTTTCACCTAGTTGCTTCATTCTTTTTGGTCACATAATTGACCTAATAATTTGTTAATTGTGGCTTCAAAAAATGTATGGCCGAATAATTGATAAGTTGTGACTCAAAAATCACAACTTTTTTTTTACTCAAAAATGTATTATTAAAATTGATAAATTTTTTGTAGGGATAGTGTTGAGAGGGCGGTAGTTGGTGGTGCTAACACAGCAACCCATTGAGATCGTAATGTGAAGCTTTGAGTTTACATGGAGTGACAATCGAAAGCGGTGATGGGAGGTAGTGATGGTTTTTAGGGGGTGATCGGTGGTTGTGGTGGTAATTAGTTACTATTGTAATTTTAATAATACAATTATAATTGTAACTAATTACAAATTGAAATAATGTTACAATTGTATTTTCGACAGTGCTTCGATGAAGATGGTTGTGGCAGATTACAATTATATTAATGTAATTAGTTACAAATTACGAATTACGCTAATTCTTTACTAATTCATAAGTTATAATTGTAATTAATTACAAAATTAAAATAAGTTACAATTTTATTTTCGACGGTGGTTGTTGCGGTGGCTGATTACAAATTAGGTGGTGGTGGTGGTGATGGTAATTAATTGCAATTGTAGTTAAATTTACAATTGTAACTAATTACAAATTGAAATAAAGTTACAATTGTAATTAATAACAAAACAAAAATAGGTTACTATAGTATTTTCGACGTTGTGGCGGTGACTGACTACAAATTAGGTGGTGATCGGTGGAGGTGGTGGTGATAATTAATTACAATTTTAATTAAAATTACAATTACAATTGTAACTAATTACAAAACTGAAATAAGTTATATTGTATTTTCGACATTGTGGCGGTGACTGGTTACAAATTAAGTGGTGATCGGTGGTGGTGGTGATTAATTACAATTTTAATTAAAATTACAATTACAATTGTAACTACAATTGTAACTAATTACAAAACTGAAATAAGTTACTATTGTATTTCCAACGTTGTGGTGGTGATTTGTTACAAATTAAGTGGTGGTGGTAATTAATTACAATTTTAATTAAAATTACAAATTGAAATAAAGTTACAATTGTAATTAATTACAAAACTAAAATAAGTTACTATTGTATTTTCGACGGTAGTCCGACGACGGCAGTTGTAGTGGTTGTTGATTACAAATTATACTAATGTAATTAATTACAAATTATGAATTACATTAATTTAATTCATAAGTTACAATTGTAATTAATTACAAAAATTTGATTTTGTAATTAATTACAAAAGGCTGATTTCTGATTATTAAAAAAACAACTAATTTTAAAAATTATTTTAATATTTTTGTAATCCTGATTTCAAAAAGGTCAAGAGTGAAATTGTGTACTTAACCCATTTATTTTCGGCCCATTTAAAGCCTTTCTACAAATTGACATGCGAAATTGTATTCCCCCTTTTCCCCTTTGTTAGTGCAAATTGTTGAGAGAGAAAATACCCGATTTGGTAACCAGATTGATATAATGGCAAGCGAAGCAGCAATAGAAGTTCCGGCGGCGGCAGTGGAGGAAGCAGAGGAGTTGGCGGAGAAGCAGCCGCACAAACTGGAGAGGAAGTGGACGTTCTGGTATGATAACCAATCAAAACCGAAACAGGGCGCCGCCTGGGGTAGCTCTCTTCGCAAAGTCTACACTTTCGACACTGTCGAAGAATTCTGGTGGTACGAATACATCCGGTTCTGTATATACATATATTTATTATGACCTTTTATTGATTTAATTTATTGGTGTTATCAATACATTTTTTCCCTTTTTGAGCGTAGAATCCTGATACATATTACGATCTTCATGTAGCTTCTCTTTTTCCCCATTCTCGTGTCGTGCTGTGTGATTATTGTCCTTTCTTTACTCGTCTTTTCATCTCCATTTGTTTTTGGCATTTACTAAAAGGTTGAACCGCAACCCCAACTGGGCTTCGGTGAAGGATGTAGATCACAGGACGTGGCTCAAGTGGTGTAGGGTTAAGGGCTTGCCCTTTAACTTTGCTTGCCAATTTAACTCCATTTGTTTTTGGCATTTACTACCTGTATAGGAGTTTGTTTTTCCTTATTAAGGCTGTGTCTGGTTTGCCATCAGTGGACAAAATCAGAACTCAAATACAGCCTTGTCATGTTTGCTTCCGCTGGGAATAGTTATCAGAATTGAGAAGGGCATGTTTTTTTTTTTAAGATAACCCTCTTTAAAGCCGCTTTCTTGTGCTGGGATCCGATCGTAGGATATTGCTTCAAATTCAAGTAAATATGACAATGTAGTGATGCCTCTTTAGAGGAACAAGTGCCTTATCTTTATGCTCTTTGGCAGCAGCTCAAAACTATTCGACTACGAAGGCATCTTTAAACTATAAAGCAAAAGCAGAAAGTCCATCTTGACCATACAGCTGGACAAAGGGAATGCATTCCATTCTGTTCACATTAGAGAAAGTGAGACAGAGAGGTGAAGCAAACAGGATCTCACATTTTGTCAAGAAAATCAAACAGACAAATATCACAAGTGTTGTGACTTGTTTACAGTCATTGAGGAATATGGGGGTACTTCCCAATCCCATATGTTCTTAATATTAGTTAAAAACAGTCCCAACTTTTTATTAGGGACCCCAAGTAGTGTTAGCCAAGACAGCAAATTAATTACATAGTATGAAATACTAATGTTATGTCAATTTCATTTCAAGGACAGAGTCCAACAGAATTTAAGATTGGTGTTATGTAAATTTGTCTTGCACTTGCGAGGATGGATTCCTTCTGCTCTTTTTATCTTCTTTCTTCTCTCGTGGTATTTAAGTATTAGATTTCTCTCTTCCTACACAAAATACAACAAAATGGTTCTGATTCTTTAAAAAATCACTATTTATCATAACTGAGATCCTTATTTCTCAATGTTTTTCAGTCCTCACAAGCTTCAACAGAAAATTCCATAAATCTAAACCTAAAGATTCAAGAACATGGCGTATTGTAGCGGAGTATTCTTTCATACTTGTAGTACATGAGTCATAATCAAGTAATAATATGGGAAAAATCTATCATGGGAGCAATGACATCTGCAAAAAACTTAAAGCCTGTAGCCTGCATTTTTTCTCTAAAATACTAACAGTAAGATTAACAAGGAAAAACCGCTCAAGCGTGCATAATCTTTTCAAAATAATTCACTTTTGCCCCCCTAAATTGAGGATTGTCAATGCCTACCCACTCACTTAACTAGGGACAATATAAGAGAAACAAAGACTTCTGTAAATAGGAGTTGAGGAATTTACAATCATCAGAAGGACATCTAGGAATCCACATGGGTTAGACAGACTACCGAAGTATATTCATGTTCATCAATTGAGTATATATCCTGAGGATCATTCCCAGCCACACATCTTGAAGTTCTATTATGCAGCAGAATATGAGAAGAAATTAGAGATGTCTGTACAAGATAAGAAAGATAAAAGAAGAGATGGCTTTTACCTCACTTTGGAATGAGCAAATCCACAAATCCAATGCAAAATTCTTAATCACTCTAGTTCAACAAGTCTCATGAACAATATTTACTACTAGATTCAACTTGCTAAACAAGTAGAACTTTGCAATTTGACAGATTTTTCAATATCATAGTACCCCTACCAATAGAACATTGGCACCAAGTAATAAGCAACAATAATCTGTTGTCGGTGAGTATTAATCCATTTATAAGGTACTGAAATTCGAAATCAATAAAGACGCCAAAACTTGAAGGAGGATTAAGTTGGGTATTATTATGAGCATAATAGCAAATTCCGTATAGGAAAATTACAATCATTATAAAGGAAGTGATGTTGAACCAAACATTAACATTGAAACAGTAAGCAAACGAAACTCTTCAGGGCAGACTCGTCAGAGCTCCGTATTAGAAAGGGTATCATATCAGAAATGGCGTAATCTTAACATTTAATGGACCATAAGAAAACAAACAAAAATATACTATAATTACAGAGTTAAGAGGTACACATCGTGTCTAATCTAAGAACAAGAGCATTCTTATTTTTTTCCAATTAGAGGAAACTTTGCTTGGATTTTATAATCAAATTCAAGTAGGGGCGAAGTCAAATTGAGGAGAACAAAATGATACCTCCACAACGGAATAGCTATGGGAACAGGAAGCAAGAGAAGGTTGCACCGTTGGTGTTGGTTGGTTGGGAGGAATCACCAGTGTGAAGTAAATTGAGGAATAATTTGTGTTGGGAGTTGAAAGACTGAATTTTTTTTTTGGTAAGGGAGAACTACAATTAGTGATTAAAGAGAAAAATAGTCACCTTGTAGTTATTTATCTAAAAGGTCTTTTTGGTCAAATGTTCAATTTAACATTATTAAAAATAGCATTTCATCTTTCTTGATATTTTTCTCTATCTTTAAAGCTTTGTCCAGTGGTTGAGTTTTTACAGGGAAAAAATGGAGGATACAATGCCAGAAACTTTGGACATTGAAGGCAAGAGAAGATAACATAGTTCCAACTTTCTAGCGTTTTGTGTTAATGAAGATGGATCTAATAGAACAACTTAAAAGGAAGAAAGATATTTTTGGATTATAATATTTAAAATTGTTTGTAAGAAAAACTATAAGGAAGAGCCATTCTTCATATTCTCTATCTAGACACGATCTCTTTAGAAAATTTCCTCATTTGAGAAGTGTTCTTTTGGTTCAAATTGAAATCCGTATTTGTTAGACCACGAAATACGAAAAATGCATTTATGTTTTTGTCTTATTTTCTCAAGTAAATATAGCAATTGGAAATACCCAATCTCTCTACTGGACTATGACTTTGTTAAAATAACCAAATATACTACTTGACTCCTATTCAAGTTAACAACAATCGAGTTCATTTCTCAGTCTACTCAACCCTCTTTATCTGTCTCCAACTTGACCTCAATTGAGACCTATCTACAGAGATTAAGTTTGGAAGTACCCAACTTCTCTAATGTAATTATTCTTTGTTCTTTTGGCCCTTATAATGGTCCCTAGTAGCCATAAGTTCCTATTCCTTAAATATTGCATCAGATGACCTATAGGGCACGTCTTGACATATACTCAACCCTTGGGAGTCTTTGTGCTTTATTGGTTTTGAAGGTAATCCTTGCTCATTTTTCATTGCATTTGAGATATGATGCAATCCTTCACTATTAGGAGACACTTTTTTAGTTGAAAATCAACTTCAACTCTCTAAATTTATTTGGATATTTGATTAGTTGTAAAGAAACTTTTTTTTTTTTTTTATCTAAGTCAATTAATCTAGAGTATTGGTTATGTTTGTTTAACCTTGACCTTGTTTGGTCAAAAAAATATTAGCATGTGTTTGGTAGAAGTTTGTTTATAAATGGACATATGACAACACTTCGTTGGACCATTTACGGAAAGCAGTGTTCTAAAATGCGCGAAAATGTGCCACTTAGGCGCAGTGCACGGAAAAAACGCGTCGAATAAGTGGTTTGCGCGTAAAAATGGGGTTAAAGTTTTTTGTTGACCGCCTAGGCTCGTCTAATCTCGCCTAGGCGCTGCCTGATCCCTCCTAATTCGGTTTTTTTTTTTTAAGGTAAAAAATCTTTTTTTTTTATAATTTTTTTATTATATAAAAATATATTTAATGTCTTAAAATAATTAAAATAATATTAAAAATGCGAAACGCATTATAGCGCTTATTCTTCGCATTGACACGCCTAAACTTGTGATCCTTGATTCTCCACCTCGACTTCTCGTAACGCATTACGCCTTTTAGAACATTGACGGAAAGTCAACAAGGTTTTTCCATGTCTGGCCTGGGCTTTAATCGTAACAAGGAAATACCTACTGTTTAAAAAAACTATTTGAGGCTTACACTTCGAATCCCGTCTCACTTGAGGCTTTCATAAAATGCCCCAAATCCCTCCTTAATTTCCATTTGTGATGGTTATTTATCAATTTATTGATAGTGAAGCTTATGCCTCAAGGTTAAGCTTCTAGATGCTAAGTTTTTGCCCGTTTCTCTTACAATTTCCGAATATTCTATTACTAGCCTTCACGTTTTGGGCCTCGCTTCACAAATGGAATGTCTCCTTTTTAAACATGAATGTACCTACACTAGTAAATGATATTAGTTTTTCCACATCTGGCTTTTAAGTATGGAAATAATTATGTGATCTCTAAATTTCTCTAACCATACTTGGCAGGTACAATAATTTGTGCAATACCCATTGACCTTTGCAATGATTAAATCTGTTATGAGTCTTATGACATCTTTCACCACGCTTTTAAATGCTCATATATAAAAATGTCTAGAGTAGAAATGGCCCTGGACCCCCTAATTTTTTAAAAGAGCTGATATAATAATTAATATTGATAATATTATTATAGGATTTGGAGCTTTGACTTCTTAGTTTCTTTTAAATGCATATTCATATTTTTAGTATTGAAATGATAGGAGATCAACATTAGAAGATTTTAGACATGGTTGATTTTTTAGGTGGTTAAAACTTACAGAAGTCCTAATACGTCCCGATAAAAGAACATGCAATAATCTATAGGGCCATTTTTTAGCTTCCATACCCGACCCATATATCCCTCTCATTGAAGTGAGTCGGAGGCGGGTATGATTCCATACCCCATTAAAAACCCATTTAATTATTATTATTTGTATATTTTTAATGAAGAGAATTGAAGGCAAACATGACAAACTAGGGAGAAGTAATTAGCATATTTAAAGAAATCAAACTAACTAATTAGCTGAAAGGTGTGAAGATCTTGAAGGAAAGTGAAAAACTTGAGAAGAGAGAATGCAAAAAATTTTGGCGATGGAATGTGACTATTTGGGAGAATAAGAGAAATAAGTTTGTGAATTGTGACTTGTGTTTGTGTCTTTTGAAGGCTGATTTTTTTTTAATTTTTAAATTTTTTTAAATTTTTTATTAATGCAACAAATGGGCATCTTGTATCCCTTGCATCTGGCCCAGTTAATGATGTTTGCACCAGAGCATTAGCTTTCTGGGTGTAATAATATTTTGTTGTTGTCTACTTTATCAAATAAATTTATTAAACTGTACTCAAGTCAAATTTGAAATTTAATATAATCTGGTGGAATTTATTTATCTACTTTGTCTGAAATACGCTTTTGATTTTATATATTATTTTATGAACGTATCATGTGCTCTGAATCTGTCAACAGCAGCTATTTGTTCTCCTTTTTGTGTTGTGCTTGATCACACGTATTTGTTTCCTTGTTGAGATAGATTCTATTTTGTGAACTTCGATATGACTAATCCGATTTTAATTAGTGAAAGCACTGCCCATATGTTTATTATATATGGAACTAGGTTAAGGGATTAGAAATATTAACATCAACTAAAATCAATTTTCCAATCAAAAATCTACTTTTAGCTCAAATCCATATAGATCCAGCATCGACTTTAGGAAAGGCTAGAAATGGTACGGAACTCCTTACATTTGAATATATGCAATCTTAAATTCACTTTTTAATAAGAAGTATTTTGCATAGTCTTCTGCCTCATCAAATCCACCTGCTGTTCCTGAACAAGTGAAACTAAGAGCTTGTTTGGTGCATCAATTATTTTTACCAAAACTTTTTAAATTCAATCTCAACCATCCATCTTTGGTCAACCCCACAATTTTTTACTTTTCAAATCAATCTAAACCATACATTCATCAACAAAAACAAAAAAACCATAAAAAACAAAAATTCTCCATACACCAAACGGGCTCTAAATGGGTAAGTGGACAGATGTCCTCACTTACTTCTCTTGGTATTCAACAGGGTTTACAAGATTTTAAATAGCATTAGAGAATAGGAAAAGGGGGAAGAATTTAGGGGGGGGGGGGGGTGATCATTAGTTGTGATTATTAAACATGAAATCCAAGACATTGTTATTGCAGTGTGAATATCTCGATACAACTGTTTAGCACTTCATGAATTAGATATTATTTTGATATTTATCAGGTGTTCAAATTTCATAAAAATGATAAATCATGTGTACTGTACAGAACTCTTAGTGTGGAAGTATGGTGAACTTTCTCAGAAGTTATGAAGCTGGTTTTATTTATGTTTTGAAACGGTGAATTTTCCTGCAGTTTATATGATCAGATATTTAGGCCAAGCAAGTTGCCAGTAAATGCTGACTTTCACTTGTTCAAAGCTGGAACGGAGCCCAAATGGGAAGATCCTGAGTGTGCTAATGGAGGCAAATGGACTGTCACTAGCAACAGAAAGGCTAATCTTGAGAATATGTGGCTTGAAACTGTAAGAATAAAAACTTCTTTCTCAACACTGTTGTTTTCTGTTTAGCATTTTTTTGATGGTTGATAAAATAAAAACCTGATTTTTTTTTTTTTTTTTAACCAATTGAGCAAGATCATCTTTTCACGTTTGACTGATAAATTTGTGTTCCTTAGTTGATGGCTCTAGTAGGGGAACAATTTGATGAGGCTGAGGAGATCTGTGGAGTGGTCGCCAGTGTCCGCCAAAGGGGAGACAAACTTTCATTGTGGACTAAAAATGCAGCAAATGAAGCAGCACAGGTATTTATTTGTTATTTTATTGTTGTTCAGGTAATTATTTGTTAGCTTTTGATGGTGAAGTGAATATGAGAAAATCTTAAGTAGCCTGTTTAACCCCAAAATGAAATCCAGCAGTAAATAAGAAGCACATTAAAATCAAAGAGAGAATTATTCAAGGGAACAAGATTTATACGATTCAATGAATGAAGAACCTTGGATGTTACTTTCAGATTCAGCAGTAAATGAGGAATATAAGTTACGGCAGTCAGCCCTTAGAAAGCTATACCTAAGCACCATAATTCTCATGCTGACAAAAAAGAACAAAATGCCTTTTCACTTAAGTGGCTTTCTTATCACATAATCTACGAAACTATAACATTAAAAATAATTTGAAATTTAAGCAAGCTACAGACTTTAGTCATGATTGTGGGAAATAAAATAACAGATCAGGTCAAGATAACAATCAGAAGCGCAGCATTTTTGTTTCATTTAGTTACTCCACTTCCATCCATACTCATTGTGTTCCCAAACTTGTCTCTGATTACAAGACCTTTCATATTCTTCATCCACCTCCGGATTACTTTGAGCTCCTCTTCTCCAATCTATCAAGGTAGGCATACATATTACCAAAGAAATCAACAATTTCAATATTGATCCACTTCTTCTAAATCAAATGTGTGAACCAATCCATCTTCTGTTCCATATTAACATCATGGACTTGGTCAATTAATGGATTTTCACTCTCTTCTTTGGTGTTTTCACTTTTCATCCTCAGTATTAATTCACTGTGGGTCCAAAAGTAAATGGTTGCATTTTGGAAGTCCCAACTGGGCCTCCACTCATTCCTGTTGCAGGAATGTTGCGCCCACAGTTAATCTTCTATGATTTTTGGTTTGTCGAGATCTCTATCTGCTGCACTTGATTTCAGTCCTTGTTTTTTGTCCATAAAAACTGTCTACAATGTCGAAAAGCCCATTGCTTGGTTCCAAATACGACTTTGATGCAGCAACTAAGTGTATCAGAACGTCCTGCTAAGCTGGTGTTGTCATTTACACCGAGAAATCAGAAGCTTGGCCATTAATAAGCAGCAACACAATATCAAAGGGAATGATTCGACAGAACAAGATGATATGTCAACTGCCAAGGAATAAGGAGATCAGAAGCTACTTTAGATTCTGATGCAAAATACGCATAATGCTTCCCCCAATGAACAATAAGACCAAAATACCCTTTGCTTAAAGTTACTGAACTATCACGCGACTCGCTTAATAGAGCAACACGTGACTATTTAAACCTACTAAAGATCACCTTGTTATATCCAAAGATACAAACAGAACTTGAGACGGGATTGCTGAATGAAACAAAAGATTGACAAATTATTCTTGGGTATTGCAACTTTTTGTGCATTTAGTAGCCACCTGTTTTGATGTATAGTGCAAGTTGAATCAGATAATTCTTAGTTGTCAGCTCATGTATCATGAACATCTTACAACCTTCGATTGTTCTGCCGTGTGAAATTTAATCTTTTCTTCTAGTTACCCACACTGGTTGAAGGATTCCCAACAGAATTATTTGTTCTGTTTGTATCTCTGGTAGAATACCATGAAGATTGACAACAGAAGACTGATGAGCTGAAAAGAAAAATAAATCTACATGGGAGAAGGAGTGGGAGAGAGATGATTTTGGTAAACTAAAAGGGAATTTGATACGGTTGTGGGTTGGGATTAGAAGACCTTCCAAGCAGCATTCTGCTGAAGGCAGTGCAAAACTACTAATGAGACAACAATCATACAAAAGAAGTGAAATCTGGAAGGTGATGCAGCCATAAGACCAATATCATATATATGTTAAAAGTATTAATGATTAATTGCAGAAAAAATCTTATAGGGTTTAATTTTTAGGGGCCTGTATACATTTCAATATTTGAATAGAGATTGAATTCCACACGTTTTGTGCAATAAGACCTCAGTTAGGCATATATGTTACCAGTGGCGGATCTAGGGTTTACGTTCAGCTAGGGCGGATGTTGACTGGTCAACAGTCAAATATTGACCGTTGACCAGTCAACGGACGATGCATGTGAAAAAATTATTAATAAGCACGTAACTTATCAAGCAACAAAAATATCATATAATAGTGAAATATAATTCGATACAAGTCGTAATAATACTAAAAAGTGTTTAGTACAACTCCAATTTTAATTTGTGAGACTAGATAATTGCATTCTCCGAGGTCGCATAGTCTGAAACCGTTTCAAGATCGCCTCATCCTCTATTTCTTTGAATATCCCCGTTCTGTGTAAACTACCAAGTTATCGTTCAACCAAACATCACTCATTTTGTTGCGCAAATCATTCTTAATAAAATTCATAGCAGAAAATGCCCTTAAACACTTGCAGTTGCCACAGGTAGAGTCAAAACCAATGTGATGAGCCTATAAACCAATTAGAAATAACAATGACATCCTGTTTAAGCAAGTCTCTCAGTGATGCAAGATATGCTATGGAGATCAACAAAAGCAACATATCTTTTGACAAGTATAAGGAACTTATCCAGTTGAGGTTTGAGTAACATGATGCCTTCAGTAGTGAAGTCTATAGGATATAGCTGAGCTAAACGTACTAATTTAGTCGTATCAAAACATGCAAATGAGTCATTTGGATTGAGGCATGAAATACAAGTAGCTCAGTGCTAGTCTCTGAAAAACGATCATTAAACTTTTGCAAGACTGAGTCTATAACATGACAATACAAGTCAACATAAAAACGATGATGATAAGTCACCTGATGAGTTCCGCATCTAGGTCGAATTTTCCTCACTAAAATATCCTCCAAGTTGGGTAATGCAATCTCTCTACCAACACAAAACTCAATTACCTTGCTCAACAAATTATCCCTGCCATCATCCCTCATACGTTGCAATGAAGTCCTACACAAACTCAATAATCTCATAGCATTTTCAATGTCTTGATCTTTCTTTTGTAAGGCTTGTGAAAGATCATCTGTCATTGCAAGAATATCAAACATAAGGTGCAAACAAAACACAAACTCAAAGTCTTGCATAATACCCAGTTGTCTTCCAGCCATTCCTTTCAAATCTAAACTTATGCCATCATCTGCTATATTCTCAAGCACATCAATTATGTTAACCAAATCTTTTTGAATGCTTGGTGCAGTCATTTGGTCATTTCTAGGAGCATTGTCAAGAACTACCTCATTCACTTTCTCATATCTATATGCATACCAGATTAGTAACTCGAGAAAATCCCCCCTGTTAAGCGACTTTTTCGACTCATCATGTCCACAAAAAGACAATCCTTGCATCAAGAGAAATCTAGTAACAGCTAGCACCGTGGTAAATCTAGTCGTGTACCTCTTTTGTTGTTCAGTACTTTGATTGGAAAGTGCAAAAGAAATACTTCTCATTTGATTCATCAAATTTGTGCACATTGTGAAAGCATGATGGTGAACACTAGTAACGAGACCTACATGATATTTCAAAACTTGTTTGTTTCCAATCTCTACAACCACCTTTTGTGAATGTTCCTCCACCCCCTTGATCATCTCTATCGGGTTTGAACAAATAGCAGTACAAACAAAAAGCGACATCCTTTTCAATGCTATACTCCAACCAATGGAATTTGGCAAACCATTTCTTCCTAAAACACCTCTTACCTTTTCCCATAATTGTTTTTGGAAAACTATGTACGCGTGGTTTACAAGGATCTCTCTCCAAGTAAATCATCCTAACCTCATCTCTAATGTTAGGGTCATAGGATTCGATTGGGGGCCTTTTTCCTGGATCATACTCAAGGTCAAGGGCATCTACATTGATCTCAACTCGAGACTTCTTAGTACCATCATTAGCAACAGGTAATGAACTTTGTGAAGGTGTCGAACTTGAAGTATTGATAGCATTTGAAGCAGCACTAGAGCAACTTGTACCAGCTGGTCCAGCAGCTCCAGCTACAGGCTTACTTTGAGGTTGATAAATCCTTTTCATGTCTTTTCTCACTGTAGACTGTAAATTAGTCACTCAACGGTTCAAGACTTCAAGTAATCAAATTTAAAAAATTATTCCCCAATCAAATTATTCAATCCTAACTAAATCATTTAACAGCAACACAATATTAAATTTTTCCCCACTCAATCAAATTATTCAATCCCTGATTGATTCCTAATCCTAAATCCCAAATCAAATTTCGCAGGCCAAATTCCCCAATAAGCAACAATAGGCAAGGCAAGCATGAAGCAACAATTAAAGAATTTTAGGCAAGGCAAATAGGAAATAGGCAGAGGCAGGCACTCAAGGCTAAATCCAATAAAGAAGAGAATGCTTAAAATCAAACTAACCTTCAACTTCAACAATCAGACTTCATAGAATCAGAAAAATGCAGATGAAGAACGGCTGGTGGTGGTCGGTGACTCGGTGAAGTTGGACTGCGGCGAGCCTGCGAGACAGAAACCAAGAAAAAAAATTATTCTCCACTCGAATCAAATGTCGAACAGTTGATGAGCTGAATGAAGATGAAGAGAATGACAAACAAATTAACCTTCAAGAAAAGAATCAGCTGCGGGCTGCTTGAACAGCTGAATGAAGATGAAGAGAATGACAAACAAATTAACCTTCAAGAAGAGAACGACGAACAGCTCGAACAGCTGCGGCACTGCACTGTTGCTCCGCCTCCGACCACTGCGAGGTTGCACCTGCGTGCGACTTGCGGTTGCGGGAGTGAGAGAGATGGATTTCTTAGGTCAGCTGGTCAGGAAGCAAGAACGAAATGAGGGATCCAGGCATCCAGGTCCAGCTGCGTTTAGTTTAGTAGTCAGAAATGGGCTCTTCTGATTTTTCTTATTGGGCTTGAAATTGGGCTTTTAATTTTTTTGGCTTGGCTTTAATTGTGGGCTAACATACTTGGGCTGGGTTACGGCCCAAAACATTTTACGCATCATTTTTTCTTGCAATTTCAGCACGGGCGGCCGCGGGGTCTCGCCATGTGAGTCATGTGACCCATCCGCCTCTGTATGTTACTCTTGTCGGTTAACAATGTTTTGTTTAAGCTGTACAAGTTCTACTCCTATTTGGCTAAGACGAAGTATGAGTGGTTTGATGCTGTATGCACGCTTGGAGAACTGTGTGCCTCAGGAGGCAGTATCTTAGCCCTTCCTCATTTCTTGGCAAACCTCAAAAGATGCCTTTTAAACCTGCCCTGTAGTCATTCTTAAAAGTTAAAACAGTCCAGGCTAATATTTGTTGTTATTGATGCCAACATCTGGCTCAGTGCAGCAAAACTTGGAGTACTGTGAGCTCTCAAATTTTGTCCATTAAAATTGTTAATTTTCCTAGTTCATTGGTTTGTTTTCGTGATTCAAGTTTTTCCATATCATTTAGCTGTTGCTTGATGCAATTGTTTATTTTCTAAAGCCTCGAGTCTTTTATAGTTACGTGCCTGATTCAGCTTATGATTGAATATCAATTTGGTCTTCACATTGCAGATGAGCATTGGGAGGAAGTGGAAGGAGATCCTTGATGTCACTGAAAAGATTACTTATAGCTTTCATGTAATTTTATTATCCCAGTAGCGTTTTTCTTTTGCACAATAATGCATTCTTTCGTTCTTAATCGTGACACTGGTTAATGCAGGATGATTCCAAAAGGGACAGATCAGTAGTTAAAGGTGGTCGATATACCGTTTGAAGATCCTGCCTTGTGCTGTTGAGCGTGTTTTCATTTTAAGCTTTATGATAAACGGAAAATCGAGTACTTTTCTACTACATGTTAACCTCCAGTATTTTGCTTACGAGTGTATCTGGAGACTGGAGAGATGTGTATTTTTTATTGGTTTTATATAGTTGTTAACCTGGAGGATATTTCTGTGTCTACTATTATTGAGGTGCTATGTTGAAGAAAAAGTAATAATATAGCTAATAAATGAATCTGTGGTTCCGGTTATGAGAAGTTGAAGGTGAAATTAAACAATTCTTAGAAGCTAAAATTGAAATTTAGTTCAATGCCTGTTTGAATTGACTTTTGATATTCAAAAGTTGCTTTTTGACCCGTGAGATAAGGATTTTTGGAAGAGCTTTTACCAATTATAAAAGTTTATAGAGGAAGTTGATCTAGTGTGATTTTTAAGGAAGTTCTAAGGGAATGTCGGGAAGTAAAAGTCTTGTCAAACCGTTCCTTAATTGTAAACTGAAATGTGGGGGTATAATTTTGAAAGAGAATCAAAACCAGTTCACCTTTTTATTCATCCCTACATTTAATTTGAACTAATCATTTAAATGTCACTTTGTTACCACATAGGTTGGTGAACTGATTGTCCTTATTTATTTAATTGTTCTTTGAAAGAGTTGAATTTTAACATGCTCGATTTGAACCATGCTCTTTTCAACTTTCATTTAAAATAATTGTGGAACAGATATTTCAATTTACTCCATTGATTAAAAGTTGGATTACATTCAAGTGCAAAAATAAATATTAGCTGCTAAGATACAAGTAGAATTAAGGTATGTACATCCGAAAAGATATTCATAAACACAAAATGTGTATGGCAAAATTTTAAATTAAATCTGCAGATTTTTGTACGAAATCCATCCTCTTACCTGACGCAAGGAATCCAACATTTTCTCCATTTTTCTTTGCCTATGTTATCTGCTCCTATTGATTTGTAGAATTCATTGATTACTCGAAATTCTCCATGAAAATAATTCATTAGAATAATGTTCTTTCGCAACAAGAGACTATCGATCGTGCAAACTTACTGTTATAGGAATTTTCATTATGTGATAGACCAGTGCAACATAACATCACTAAGAATTAACATAAATTTAAGTTATATCAATATTTTCATCAAGAGTAATGTTACTTGTATATAATTTGGCAGATTGATGTAGAGAGAGAGAGAGAGAGTTAATTATTATATGATATCATGTCATCAATTTGTCAAAAAAAACAAAGGTGTACATGTAGCATTTTACTCTCTAAACAATTGTTATTTATAAATTTCACTGTCCTTTTAGACTGGTGCCACATGATATTACTCAATTTGTTTGAAAATGATTTCAACTAGCTTGGAGGCCTTCTATTGGAAAAAAGAATTAAAATAAAGATTGAGTTATTTTTAGAATAAATCTCATGGTTTCATTTTCGCATTAAAAAATAGTTTCTTTTGCTTTGATTGAATCGAAATTGAACTCTTATATGTAATAGTTACTTTTATAAATAGATGATGTTATTCATTATTTTAGAGAATATAACTAAAGAGTTTTGAGAAGAAAAATTGAAGTATATCATCTTGATTTTTTTTTTTTTTTTTTTTTTTTTTTTTTTGGGGGGGGGAGGGGATTGTACAAAGAAGTAGAAAATTTTATATGTGGTAAAACTTGAGTATTTTTCTTTTCTTACAAAAATTAGGGGTTTGATGAGTAAAATTCTATATGATTGTAACTTTTTATCGTTTAGTGAAATGTTTTGTCGATCCGTAAATTTTGCGTCATATCTTTATATATTTTTTTAAGCAATAAAGACCTTGCGAGTAAATTTAAGGAAATTTTATTCAATTCCAAACAATTGGTATCAAAGCGTCATGTGATTCAAAGAGTTGAAGCAGAAGGAAAATATGTATGTCAAATATGACATGAAGAAATTTGATATAAGAATCAATTTTAACTTTTGGAAATCCAAGAATGTCTTGATTCAGTTGGATTGCGCAAAGCTTCTGAAGGAAGACCAACCTTATTAGGTATGGAAAATCTAGTTACGTCAAAAAAAAAAAATTTGGTTAAATGGTGGAGCAAAGTCGGTTAACTGCTGATAAGTGCTTTATTAACATGTATTTAATTCACTTATTATCTTATTTTGTTATTAGTTTGATCCTATTGAAGCATCGTTTAATGCATTTCACTTATTGTGCTATGTAAGATCGCAAAGAACGAAAAGAAAGGAAAAATGACTAAAGAAATACAAAAAAATCAAGAAGTGAGGTTCAAGGGCATATTCAAAGAGCTCCAAATCAATAATGGCATGTGGGAAGAAGATTAGATGCAAAAATTATGGTCAAAGAAAGTTGTAGATATTGTAGAAGACTTTCGAATTTGGGAAGAGCTATTTCAGAAAGAATTGTAGATATTTGAGTTTTCTTTCCAAGGCAACTTAAATCACCACAATCGGACTTCGGGAGAGAAAGTTATGACCAAAACATCGATCATAGGCGCTTCTCGGCAGAAATACACTTACGGCCGTAAATGACAAATTTACGGCCGTAACTTCCAAATTCCGGAAATTCTCAGAATCCCAATTACGGCCGTAATAAGGAAAGTTACGGCCGTAAATTGCTCTCCAAGGAATTTCCTTATCTGATTCAAGGTCTATCTTTGGTATATCTTTGGGGTAAAGATAGGGCACGATTTTGGGAGTATTAAAGGAGGAAAATCACCACAAAAAGGAGGCTGGACATTGAGGAAAATTGAGAGAAAAATATAGAGCATTCTTGGGAGATTTTCAAGCGCAAGAATATCAACAACAATGAAATTCATGAAGCAACTTGAAAAATCTACCACAACAATACTAGGCTAAATTTCATATCTTGTTCAAAGGGGAAGTTTTGTCAATTTAATTATGTAATTTTCTTTTCCTACAAATTAGTAGCGTGAATTTATTCCTTTATTTCAATTGTGGGATTATTATGTTTTGAATGTTCAATTGAGTTTATTTGATTAATAGTTTAATTTGGCCAATTGAATTATTGATCTTTGGATTCATGAATATGCTATGTTTAGATTATTGATCCGTAATTGTCATTGAATCTTTACTTTAGTAGCAAATAAATCTCGTGCAGGTTTAGTAATAATTCAACTTGGATTGATTAATTCGAGCTTGTGAAATTAACGATCCAATTCAATCTATTCTTCTAAATTTTCATACTAGTCGTGCATTAAATCCTAAGAGCTTGTTTAGGATTGTCCGTGACTAGAATTGGTTCGAAGAGCATGTTTTGAATCAATATACATAAGGAAGAATTTAGATAATTAGAGCTTGTTGATTATTTATGATTGATAATTGAATAGGGATAGAAACACGTTACAAGGAAAAGTATAACATTAATTGGGGGCACAACCGAACCCGAGAACAAGATTTCTTCTTATATTATTTCTCTAGTCATATTTAATTGTTTATTTTTATGCATATTTTTTTATTCAAGCAATTTCAAACAACAAACCTCCCAATTCCATTCTAATTGGTCGAACAACTAAAATTAATTTTCGTTCCTCGTGGGATCGACCCTTACTCTTACTACTACATTATTAATTAATATTTAGCGAGTAAAGAATTATTTATCATTTTGGTGCATTGCGACACGCATCAAATTTTTGGCGCCGTTGCCTGGGAACGGTCAACCAATTTAGTTGTTTAGTTAATTAGAATTTTTTTCTGCATTTTATTTTATTAATTTTATTTTCACTTTATTTCTATAATTTTTCAAAAAAAAAAAAAAATAAATTCTTGCCTGTCTACTTCTTTGCTTATATACGTAGAACTCGGTCAACTAATTTTGAATTTTTTTGATTTTGACCCAGAAATCGAGAAAACTTTTCGACAGCAAAGAAGAGCAGCACAACCAATGGTAATAGATAATAATAATCTGACTCTCAAGCAACTAGCTACCCCGGATATTGCTCAACAATCACTATGCATCACTTTTCCGGCAGTGGAAGAAGGCAGAACTTTTGAGCTAAAATCAGGACTGATCCATCTTCTGCCAACTTTTAGAGGACATCCCGGTGAGGACCTATACAGACATCTGAAGGAGTTCCATGTCATTTGTGATAGCATGAGACCCACGGGTATTACTGAGGAACAAATAAAAATGAGAGCTTTTCCATTCTCGCTGAAGGATGCTGCTACTGATTGGTTGTATTGTCTACCATCCGGATCAGTATCCACCTGGAACGACATGAAGAGGCTATTCCTAGAAAAGTACTTTCCTGCATCGAGAGCTGGAACGATCAGAAAGGAAATATGTGGGGTGCGCCAAAACAATGGTGAATCATTATATGAGTATTGGGAGCGCTTCAAAAAGCTCATCTCGAGCTGCCCCCATCATCAGATCAGTGAGCAACTCTTGGTGCAATATTTTTATGAATGTCTGGCACCGATGGATAGAAGCATGATAGATGCCGCAAGCGGAGGTGCATTGATGGAAAAGACACCGGAACAAGCACGAGCTTTAATCTCCAATATGGCTGAGAACACTCAGCAGTTCAACTCCAACAGGGATATGCAAGTTCGGAGCGTGAATGAGGTAAGTAGTTCCAATATTGAAAGTCAATTGTTTGAATTAACAAATCTCGTTAAACAACTTGCTGTAGGGACTGTAGGGAAGGTACAACAGATCAATGCTTGTGGGATATGTGCAAACTTCGGACATTCAACAGATACTTGTCCGGTGTTGCAAGAGGGAAATAGTGCCCAGGTGAATGCTGAAGAAGGTTTCCCGTTCCAAAGACAGCAGTACAATCCGTACTCTAATACCTATAATCCAGGATGGAGGGATCACCCAAATCTGAGTTATGGAAATAACCAGCCCTCGGGTTTTGTCTCTAACAAACCGCAAGGGCAATTCCAGGAACAAGGAAATTTTCAACCTCCAGGGCAGTATCACCAAAGACCCCAAAGTTCAGGTATGTCTCTTGAAGATATGATTAAAACATTGGCGTCTAACACACTTCAATTTCAGCAGGATACTAAGTCTAGCATTCAAAATCTGGAGAACCAGATGGGTCAAATGGCTACAGCCATCAACAAGTTGGAATCACAAACCGGAGGAAAGCTACCATCTCAACCTGAAGTAAATCTAAAGAATGTGAGTGCAATTACTCTCCAAGGTGGAAAAGAGCTTGAAGAACCGCAATTGAAACCTACCGCAATCGAAGAGAAGGAAGTTGAGGGAAGGGAAGTCGGGAAGAACGACAGCACCTCAAAAAGCTCGCAGGTAACAACAGATTCCACTTTAAATGTTAAACTGACTCCACCTCTCTTTCCCAGTAGGTTAGCAAAAGCAAACAAGGAGGGCAAGGAAAAAGAAACCCTGGAGATGTTCAGGAAGGTGGAAGTCAACATTCCCAATTGGATGTAATCAAGCAAGTGCCCCGATATGCGAAGTTTTTGAAGGATCTATGCACCAATAAGAGAAAGCTAAAGGGAAATGAGATGGTAAGAATGGGTGAGTCTGTATCTGCACTTCTTCAAAGAAAATTACCTCCCAAGTGCAAGGATCCAGGTATGTTTACCATACCTTGTCAAATAGGTAATAAGAAAATAAATCGTGCTTTAATAGACTTAGGAGCATCTATCAATGTAATGCCTAGGTCCACCTATGCTTCATTAAAACTTTCCAAACTGAATGAAACTAATGTTATAATTCAACTAGCCGATCGTTCTAATGCTTATCCTGACGGGGTAGTTGAAGACATTCTAGTGCAAGTAGGCGGGTTAGTATTTCCTGCAGACTTTTATGTGTTAGACATGAATGATGACCACTCCCCCAACTCTACTCCTATTTTGTTAGGGAGACCATTTCTAAAAACATCTAAGACCAAGATAGATGTTAGTAGTGGCTCACTTACCATGGAATTTGATAATGAAATGGTTCAGTTTAATATTTATGATTCTGTGAACTATCTTGATAATGATAATCCTATTCATTCTGTTAATGTTATTGATTCTTCAGTACAGGAAACTTTCAAATTTGGTGGAAATAGTGAAAAGCCAGATAAAATCTCGTGTATTACATTGTCAACTTCTGATGACATGCTTTTGCTCCCTGTCTTGCAGGCCCTAATGAAAAATATGAAAAAGAAGTTGAGCTTTGGAAGTCCGCCTAATCCCGGTTGAAGGAGAAAGGAATAGGTCGAGCCAACGACAATAAACAAAAGCGCTGATCAGAAGGCAACCCGAGAGGGGAGTTTCTTTACTCCCTCAAATTGTTATTTTTTTATTTTCATTTTTGTCATTTTTCTTATTAGTTAATTTCATTCAAAAAAAAAAAAAACTCCATCTCTTCCTTTGGTTCCATTCACATTCCCCTCTTTTGTTTTGTATTGTCACGCTCAACATTGAGGACAATGTGGAATTCAAGTGTGGGGGGAATGATTATCTATTATTTTTTGTTATCCCTATTTTATTCATCTTCTTTCAATTTTTTTGTTAGTTAGCTTTAATTGTGCTTAGACCCACATTTCGGTTTAATAGGAAACAGCCCCACTTATGATTATTTTTGAACCACCAACTTCCTAAATTGCATAATCGGATAAACAATGGGCACATAGAGATGAGTTTTCCAATAATTTCTGAATTAATTTGAAAATTGGGACAAATTGAAAAATTTCTGCAACCTAATTGAGTCAAACAAAAATTGATATGATAAAATACCGCCCTGAGTAACTTCATTCTATCCTTATCCCCTAGATTTTGAGTTCGGAATGAAGAGTGACCAATGACCTATAACTCATAATTGGATGGGAGAAGCACATATAAACCATAATTTGTGAGCTTTTGAGCATATGAGCTACTTTTACTCTTTATATTAAGCTCTATTTTTTTATGTCTGTCCTGTATGGTTGGTTTGTGCTTGGATGTGCTTTCTTGTGCATACCGTTGTAGCTTCTTGACTCAAGTGCAAAATATAGTAGAGGCATTAGGTTAAACCAAATTTGACCTGCTAAAAGGGCCTACCATGATACATGTACCAATAGAAACTCTTTTGAGCCTTAGCCTTTCCTTGAAATTTTGATGCCACGCTACAAGCCAAGAAATACCATTTCTTTCGCATTGTCTCTGTTTTGAACCCATAGAGAAGGGATTCGCAAGCTTTTGTTGATTAAGGATCGTGCTGTAGTCTAAGTCTAAGAAGTTGCAATGAATATCTTGTGTTGGGTGACGGTTGTGTAATGGACTGAATTCAGGGAATGTAATTCTATCTCAAGCCAATTGGTGACTGCGTAATGATTTGAACAAAAAAAAAAGTTGCAGTCTATAATCGAAAAAAAAAATCGAAAGAGAAAAAGAAATGAAAAGGAAGTTAGTCATGAAAATTAGTAGTTGAGGATGTCAAACACTCAACTTGTGAAAAAAAAGAGAGAGAAAAGAAAAGAAGAGATTCAAGTGTGAATAAAGTTGGGTAGCGGGAAACAATAAAGATCATATTAAGGGAGAAGGAAGTAATGTTATTTTGAATTGACTTAGTTTGCGAAATTCCTTCTCGACTCAGCCTAAATATATCATTTTATCCTACCTGACCCGAAGCCCCGTTACAACCAAATAAAGACCTTTACTTTGCACTTGTGTTATTGTTGGCTCCGGTTATGACATTTGAGCAATCTGTGGTAATAGATTCTCCATGCAGTGAGTTGAGTGAAAATTCTCACCCTTATACACTTTGTGCGAAGAGAGAAATATCTAGTGAGGGTGTTAACTCCCATTACATATGCTTATGAGTAGTTTGAATTGCTTGGTCTATATTCTGTACTTTCAAGTTGGCCAAAAACTAACACCCATGTAGTAAATCATTGATAGAGGTTAAGAGAGAACTCACGAGAGATGGGAGGATACAAGCCACATTGGGAAATGAATTGGGCCGGGGGTATTGATTTTCATTTCTGTTCAGAGGATATTGGATGATGCATCTCTTGCACACACTAACACACTTCGGTTATGCAACTGAATTTTCATGCTAAAAGAGAAGTGGGCTGTAACCTTGACTTTCCAATTGTAGGTCTATTTTTTTGTTTGAGTTATGTTTCTTTTCTTTCACATCATTATTCGAGGACGAACAATGGTTTAAGTGTGGGGAGATTTGATAAGTGCTTTATTAGCATATATTTAATTCACTTATTATCTTATTTTGTTATTGGTTTGATCCTATTGAAGCATCGTTTAATGCATTTCACTTATTGTGCTATGTAAGATCGCAAAGAACGAAAAGAAAGGAAAAATGACCAAAGAAATACAAAAAAAAATCAAGAAGTGAGGTTCAAGGGCATATTCAAAGAGCTCCAAATCAATAATGGCATGTGGGAAGAAGATTAGATGCAAAAATTATGGTCAAAGAAAGTTTGGAATGAAGTTGGAAATCAAAAACCCGCAAGGATTGTGATCATGAATTTTAGTCATAGATTGAAGCTCAACTTTATCATAGAATACTTTCGAATTTGGGAAGAGCTATTTCATAAATAATTGTAGATATTTGAGTTTTCTTTCCAAGACAACTTAAATCACCACAATCGGACTTCGGGAGATAAAGTTATGACCAAAACATCGATCACATGCGCTTCTCGGCAGAAATACACTTACGGCCGTAAATTACAAATTTACGGCCGTAACTTCCAAATTCCGGAAATTTTCAGAATCCCAATTACGGCCGTAATAAGGAAAGTTACGGCCGTAAATTGCTCTCCAAGGAATTTCCTTATCTGATTCAAGGTCTATCTTTGATATATCTTTGGGGTAAAGTTATGGCACGATTTTGGGAGTATTAAAGGAGGAAAATCACCACAAAAAGGAGGCTGGACATTGAGGAAAATTGAGAGAAAAATATAGAGCATTCTTGGGAGATTTTCAAGCGCAAGAATATCAACAACAATGAAATTCATGAAGCAACTTGAAAAATCTACCACAACAATACTAGGCTAAATTTCATATCTTGTTCAAAGGGGAAATTGTGTCAATTTAATTATGTTATTTTCTTTTCCTACAAATTAGTAGCGTGAATTTATTCCTTTATTTCAATTGTGGGATTATTATGTTTTGAATGTTCAATTGAGTTTATTTGATTAATAGTTTAATTTGGCCAATTGAATTATTGATCTTTGGATTCATGAATATGCTATGTTTAGATTATTGATCCGTAATTGTCATTGAATCTTTACTTTAGTAGCAAATAAATCTCGTGCAGGTTTAATAATAATTCAACTTGGATTGATTAATTCGAGCTTGTGAAATTAACGATCCAATTCAATCTATTCTTCTAAATTTTCATACTAGTCGTGCATTAAATTCTAAGAGCTTGTTTAGGATTTTCCGTAGCTAGAATTGGTTCGAAGAGCATGTTTTGAATCAATATACATAAGGAAGAATTTAGATAATCAGAGCTTGTTGATTATTTATGATTGATAATTGAATAGGGATAGAAACACGTTACAAGGAAAAGTATAACATTAATTGGGGGTACAACCGAACCCGAGAACAAGATTTCTTCTTATATTATTTCTCTAGTCATATTTAATTGTTTATTTTTATGCATATTTTTTTATTCAAGCAATTTCAAACAACAAACCTCCCATTCCATTCTAATTGGTCGAACAACTAAAATTAGTTTCCGTTCCTCGTGGGATCGACCCTTACTCTTACTACTACATTATTAATTAATATTTAGCGAGTAAGGAATTATTTATCATTTTGGTGCATTGCGACACGCATCAACTGCTCGGAGCCAGATGGACAGTTTGTCTCTTTATGGGATGAGGTAATTTCCCTTCACTAGTGTATTACATCCTCATGGCATGTCGTTAGTTTCCAGGATAGAGAATGTGTTTTTACTAGCGGTTTCATTTGTTTGAATACGAGTATTGGTTTGGTATTGATGCAGGGTTTGTGGTATAATTAATGTCGATGACTGATGAGCTCCTAGGGAAAGCCAAATATGGGGGTTTGACCATAATTTTCAGCAAGTTTGTCTTGACATGAGTCAGTGAAATCTTACAATTTGTGGTTAATTATGAGTGATTATACTAGTATGGTGGATTATGTTAAATTTCTGGTTTGAGGATTCAAACCGTCAAAATGTGTCAAAGGCTCACCAATTCCCCCCCGCCCCCCGAGTATTATGAACAAAAATGATGATAAATGTTTTGACCGGTTTTCGACAAAGTTTAGATTGTTGGGATAATTTTTTCAAATAAATTCTAATTCTAATTGAATGCTTGTTCTATGTGTTTAAAAAGAATATCAATTAGGATTGTTTTAAAGTTTAGAGGACTTCCATTGGAAAAATGAATTAAAATAAAAATTGAGTTCTTTTTTGAATAAATTTTATGATTTCCTTTTTGCATTAGAAAAGAGTTTATTTTGCCTTGGTTGAATTGAAATTAGACTCTTATATGTAGAAGTCGCTTTTATAAATAACTGATGTCATTCATTATTTTAGAGAAGGTGACTAGAGAGTTTTGTAAAGAAAAATTGTAGTCTGTCATCTTAGTTTTTCTATTTATTTTTTTTGAGTAAAAGAAGTAGAAATTGATAGATGTGGTAAATATTGAGTATATTTCCTACAATTTTTGAGGATTCGGTGAGTGAAATTTTATATTATTGTAACAGTTTTTCATATAGTGGAAAGGTTTTTTGGTCCGTAAATGTAGATTCATATTGTTATATATTTATTTGTTTGTATTCTTCTTTGAACAACAAGAACATCCAGGGATAAATTAAAGAGAATTTTATTCGATTCCCAACACATACTACTGTTTCTTTGCCACTTTTTGATGAAGCTCCGTTGAAGGATAGAGGGATTCATTTGAGGTGAATATACTTAACGGTATTGTTTCAAAGAAGGATTACAATTGTTTGGGTTAATGCGAATATGCGATGTAGTGGCATTAAACCCGATGAAGCAATATTTGAAATAAATAAAAATAAATAAAAATATAAACAAACAAACAAATAAATATTGAAAATCGGGTCACTCACCAATCGGGTTTAGGGGCAAGGTGGGGCATACCTAAAGTTCTCGGGTTCGGGGGTTGGGCAACCCGACCCGTCCCTTTTCCATTATTATTCTCAAGAACTCCTTATGCAATTTTGGATCACTATGAGTATTTTGCACCTCAGGTCTCCCAAGTTTATTAAGAAATTTTAATCCTTGAAAACTATGTAATTTATAATTGAGTCCTTAAAGTTATAAATTATCCTGATTGGACATTTAAAGACGTATATTAAAGTTAAAGGTTTTATAACTCAATCCCTAAAGTACGAAAATTTTCTAATTCAGCAGCAAAAGTTTGAGAAATTTCCAAAATGGATCCTAAAGTTTGAAATTATTCAAAATTGGCACCTAAAGTTTGGAATTCCTGTAATTGGCCACTAAAGTTTTGCAAACTTGCAATTTAGTCTCCAAGATTAAGGATTTCTTTTAAATTGACCACTAAAGTTTTATAAAACTATAATACAGCCCTCAAAGTTAAGGATTACTTCAGAATTAGCCACTAAAGTCTTAGTTGACTTTTAATCCCCAAAAGTTTTGGATTTTACAATTTAAAATCCCTAGAGTTTTGAAATTTTAAATCTTACGTCCTTAAGTTTCCGATCTTCATTCCTAGATCCCTAAAGTTTGAATTATTAACCCTTAGGTCCTTAAAAGTTTGAATAAAATCCTAATCCTTAAAATTTCTGAAATTAAATATTAGGCCCTTAAAGTTTCATAATTTAAGAATCTGACCATTAATGTTTATGATCTTGGATTTTCTTACTCTTAAAATTTGTTCAAATCCACCAGTTGTCTTGTATTTTGAAATAAATTAATTGAAAAGGCACATTGCCAAAGTAACATCTAGGAGTGAACACGGTTTGGTTTGAGCGGTTTGTAGCAAAATTTCAAACCAAACTGTTTAAAATGGTTTGAAATTTTTCCAAACCAAACAATTTCAACTAAACTAAACCAAATCATTTTTTACGGTTTGGTGCAGTTTAAAATCGCGGTTTGCAATTAAATAAATTAGTAGATCCCAAATCAAGCCACATTCTTGTACGATAATGCAAGAATGAATGAATAATTAATCTATCGATAGCAAATATCACAGATTTTGTAATCAATACACAATATTGAATGAAGGATTAACACCAACTTTGTGATCGATAACTAAGAAATACCTACCTACCATTACGTTGATTACGTCAAAATGTGGTCTTGAATTTCTTCGAGATGCAATTACATTGGTAAGGGGATTACTCTGACAAGCTTAGGGATGTCAAAACGGCTCGTCGGCTCGAGCCGCTCAGACTCGACTTGAAAAAAGATCGGGCTTAGCTTGGCTCACGGCTCGATATTTCGAGCCAAAGCTCGAGCCAAGCTTTTTTTTTGAGAGACGGGCTTTGGCTCTGCTCGCGGCAAAAAAAAGCCCGCCCAAAAAGCTCGATGGGAGCTTGGGCCATGAAATTCGGCCACGAACTTAGCTCAACTTGTTGAATATATACATTTCTAATAAAAAAATTATGGGTTTTTTTTATAAAAATAAAAATAAATTAAAAGCTCGGGACTTGGCTCGGAAAAGCTCGAGCTTAAAGCTCGAGTCGAACTTTATTTTTGGGGACGAGCTTTGACTTGGCTCGGCTCAGACCAAAAAAAGCTCGACTCGAGCTCGAGTCTTGATCTTCGGCTCGGCTCGTTGACATCCCTAGACAAGCCGCAACTACAAATGAGATTTACTTGTTCAGAACTATTCACATAAATAAAAGACAACACACTGTGTTACTGCAAAAGATATTTCTTCTATTCGATATATGCTATAAATATGTGTCATAATGAATTCTCTCCTAGTTTGTTTATAAAATTCTTCAATGAAAAATGCAAGCCTCATTTTAACATTTCTGTAGCATTCGATAGTTCTAATTGGGAATGAGCTTGTATTGCTTGTTTGATAAAGTAAAAACTTTCACAACTTTTTAAACTCAACCTCAATCATTCATTCTTATTTAAGTTCACAATTTTTTATTTTTCAAACATTTTTAAATTACATATCCATTAAATTTTTTTTTTAAAAAAGAACAAAAATCAAAATTTTTCCCATTATCGAACTTGCTCTAAATGTGAGGGGAAATTGCAATTATGTCAAGTCAACCCTTCCGTTTTAATGAAATCAAAACAAACAAAAAATCATCTTCTGATCAAACAACCATGGATTCAGTTTTTACATAGAACACTTCAAAATTCGATACCAAACTCGATACTGCTACGAATTCAATAAAAATTAAATACCTAATTGAAGAACCAGAAAAATTCTGCATATACATACAGACAGTAAGAGAAAATGGCGTCACTGGCAACCCATTTCACAGCCTCCCTCTTCCTATTCCCACTTGGAATTCGCCGTCTGCTTTGCTCTTTTTCTCTTTATCTTAATAACCCATCTATTTACAGGTCTAGATCATGGTATTTCTCGGAGCCCAAGTGGAAAAACTTTGATTTCTACACTCTTCTTGCATTCCTTCCAATTGCGTCATTCTCCCACATTTTCTTCTTTCTTATGTTTCCAGGTCAATCCGCTTACAGATTTTCGTTCTTACAACAATCTCTTGTCATTTTCGTATTTTGGGCACTCTTGATTTTGATCATTTTGAAAGAAAGTTTGGATCTTTCTGTTGTTTCCGAGAATTTTGTGTTCATATTTGCTGGCATTGCATTTGTGATTGAGTTTTATTTGAACGGGGATGGAATCGTAGGGCTTGGTGGTGCTGTATATGGAATATTGGGAGGTTTGGCTGTCTTTTGCGCTGCATGTTGCCTGTATTTGTCGGTTAGACCATCCGCATTTTTTGCTGATTTTTTGTTGTCTTCTGGTCTTGTTTTGAAAGGGACTTGGGTTCTGCAAGTGGGGTTATCGTTATACACAGATGCATTTGGTTTGAAAGGGTGTGCTAAGATTTCTGGGGTGGCCCCAACTAAGGGAGATTCTAATGTCCAGTGTGAGCTCGAGGAGGATAGATTGAGGGGTGTGGCGTTGATGAATTTTTTGTTTGTTGGACATGTTACAGTGGTGATGGTTATGAGCTTTATCTTGTTCGGATTGTTGCATCGGAATAGGAATTTGAGGTGTGGTGAGTCTAGCGGTCCATTGCTGGCTGAGATTGGATCAGAGGGGATGCTGATGCGTCCGCTTCCTGAATTTGAAATTGCATGAGAGTTTTTGTTGCTGTTTGAAGATCTGGTAGAAAACATTCATGTGGATTGAGTTGTGAAAAAACTTGTTCATTTCTATTGGCAGATTGCTTTAGACTATATCTTTGTTTTTATACTTGGGACATACATTTTGGGAATAGAAAATTTTATTTATTGCTTTAAGGCAGTAGTTTCAGAATTCTTTCTTGACATTTTGCTGCTATATCTTCAGTATATCATTCTTTAGATAGATTATGTGCTATGCTATCACTGCTAAATGACTTGAACCAGATTAAAGGCACATGATATCCTTGGAGCATTAGTACTTTGTTCATGATATGATAATGGTAGTTAGTATGCAAGTGCAATTTTCTTCCTTTTAAAGGGACATATTTTGTTGTAAACTGTTGGTCTCAACTGGCATATAATCAGCTCACAAAATAATTATAGACTTGTCCTCAAACTAGGTTGGTTCATGTGATATCTTTGACTGGACGCTGTAATGCTGATTTAGAAGCGTTGTATTTGAATATAATAACCAGATTTTAGTAGAAGCGTTTAGTCAAATATGAGTTATAGTTGCAAGTTGACTTGATTCGACGTAAAGAATCAGATGCAAATGAACATTTTGTTCTTCTCTGTTTATGATTTCCTTATAGTGTTTTTAGTGGGGAGCAAGAGGTGGCTCTTTGGTTGACAAAAAGTTGTCGTCTTGCCTGATTGTGTTATCTCATCATCTTTATGCAATTTTGGCTCATTAAAGTCTCTGTTGCTATGAAAGCGAGTCACTGTTTTCTGTTATGTTGTGAATAACTGTTTTTTATGTTTGCAATTCTTAGTGCAATTCATAAGACAAGGAACTCACTGTGAATTGAAAAATGCTTTAGCAAAAACTTGGGGTTGAATTGGCAACATATGCATGGATGTAAGATCTTGTAATCAAATGTTATAATATGCATATTCCATAGCTAAAGTTTCTGGGAGAAAAATGAAACCTCTCATCGAGAGGATGTAAAGTGAAGCCTCATCTCCCATCGTTGGATATATTTTGCACGCATTGTAAAAGGTAAGTTGAATAAGCTAGGTTTATTAGAATATTCTTATTTATAATAGAAAATTTTTGGTTCTGTTTATTTAATTATTTTGGTGTAATTTGATCTTACATTGCTTGTAGCTTTGTATGTGTAATAATGACCATAAATAGTTCTTAAACCATATTTGTCTTCTCTATCTGGATTGTTCATGTACCTCAGAATGTCAATATAAACTCAAAGGAAACAGAAAGATCAAGCTTCATTCTTAAGTTTTCTTCACTTCTTATAGAAAGATCTTGCTCTTAAATTCAACTGCTTTACAATATTGAAGTATATAGAATTGTTTGGAGTTCTTGATATAATCACTTTCATTATTGCAATTGCTATAAACAATTTCCATCAGTATGCTGCTTGTATATTCCATCAAGCATATTGATGTTACTGAAGACAACCATTTTACTTTTGTATACCTGAAGAAAATATGAGCATTGTTAACCATCGTCTGCCGAAACGACTGAGCCCATGGATTTTTAATCTGGAAAGTATACTATTGAGCATTTTTGCTGAAATTGTAATTTCTCTTGAGGATTTTAGGTTTTGAGAATCTTGCCAACTTCCTCACGTATTTAAATCCTGCACCAGAATACTCAGTTTCATAATGGATAAAATTATTAGAGAAGAAAGGACAGGCTAGCAAAAAAAATATATGCCTGAACTGTCCCTCCCTACATGCAGAATTTAGGCAGTTGATTGTTGGCCATAAAAAGCTTCCTCCATTTATGCTTTAGCTGAGTCCCTCTATAAGAGTTGAAACTGCCCATTTAACCACAACCTTTGAAATGAAATAATTCCACTCATACCTTGGACTTTATTCTTAATTGTTTCTTCGTCGTCAATTCCTGCATTCTGCAAGATCTATAAGTTTCCAGGAGAGCAGCTCATTAGATATACTTATTTAGCTCAGATCTTCAATTGGTTCTCCTCTTAACCCTGGAGGTGGAATTGGCGACCAGATGCAATGAGGCGCCTTAGCACATGTTCCGGTACGTCCAACAACCACAATTTCCTGAGAGAAAATTTTTAGTTACTGTATGAAATAGTAGGAATAATGTAATCATGTGAATCTAGATAAAACTAAAGGCAATTCCTTCTTGAGAGAACCAAGAATAAGCTTTTACTTTTTCCTTGTACAATTTAGCAATTCTTACCTGAAAGAAGGCTGTTGCAATAATCAAGTCTGCATTTTCTTTGAAATGCATTGGGAATACTGCAGTGATTTTTGCTGGCTGTCAAGATGCGGATTTGCTTGTTTATCGAGATTGAGCACTTTATTATTTAACTGTTTTTTTTATTTTTTATTTTGCTGAATTGCCATTTGTTTCCATTATTGTTCTAAATTTTTCCTTGGACTTTGTTACAGCTGTGAAACCTATTTAATCAACAGTTGACATAAATTACCTGTTTGATGACGTAGAATGACCTGACCCCCTCGGATGATAAATGAGTTTGATTTGTTTATGCATCATCACTTAACATATATTTCAGCTGTGAGCTCAGTATTACAAGCTTGAACTGAGGGAATTTCTGTGATAATCTTTGTTGAGACTGGAGATAACAGGTTCCAACAAAATATCAATCTTTGGGAACAAATTATATCAACTCACACATAAGGAAATTTTGAATATCATGTACAGAAATATTTTGAGTTCTTAAAGAACCTTTCAATCAAGATTAGTCTTTTTTATATTCGTTTATAATTTTATATATATTTTTTTTATTTTCCTTATGGGATAGAGTCTATGCCACCACTAGTTCTCAGAATTTCAAACTTCCCATGAGTTTTACCTTCAAATTTCAAGAGAATCAGGAAAAAAATTTTACTTCTGTATTTTTGTGATGAGCCTTGCTGAATTACTGTAGAAATTTACTTTTATCTATAGAATATAAGACTGAGCAATGACAACTTTAGCGAAGTTACCCATTTCATGATTTATTATTTTTTTGTTATTACTTTCTGTTGGATGAAAAAGTGTGAATGAAGAAATTGGAGTTGCACCGTTTCACCAATGGATTCCACCCCTTCATGATGTCTCTTGATTCTCTATATATAGAGCACTCCATTCTCCATTTTGATAATAAAAAAATAAAAAATAAAAAAATATTGAGAAACTCTATTCCATTCCATCTGCAAGTTTTATTCTTCAAGTTCAGTTGCTATTTCCAAGTTCCAGTTCGTGGGTTTTTGATAGAGAGGATGCTATATCTACAAGAACGAAATCTGTTCTATCTTGGGAGACAATTGCTTAGAACCTTTTGGTACTAGAGGAAGCAAATGTGTCTTAAGGAAATCGCGTGAAGTCGCAAAGCTAGGATTTATCAATTTTGTTCAAATTCTGCTTCTTCGAATTCTCATAATCTGTAAGTGTTTAAGGGTCGAGAAGTGTGCTCATAATTTCGGACAATAGGAGGTATCTAACACTTTATTAGTCTACCATAGTTCCTAGACTAGATGAAATCTGAGACAGTTTTGAAAGAGCATGGACAAATCATATGATTTCGTCCTTTAAAAGTGTGGTCTTTTTTTCCATATGTTTTTAGTTGAACTATTGTCATCACTACCTATGATAATGCTGAAGTATTTTGCCAGTGATCATAGGCTTGTAATTTTTGGCACGAAAGCAGCCACTTAGAACAAATAATCCCAATGATAAACTGTATCAATTTTTATCCTTTCAACTTTTAGCTTGGATAATAATTTGTCTAAAATCCTATATTTGAATTCAAATATTAACTTAAAGCTTTTAAGGCAGTTAAAGTTTGCTGTTTGTAACATTTAAGGCTCTGTTTATTAAAAGTGTTGTGTTTAAAAACATGTTTTTTATATTTTCGATGTAACATATGTGGTTGAATAATGGAAAGAGAAAATGCGTGATTAAAAAGTGATTTGAAAAATTGTGTTATAAAAAATTTGTTTTTAAACAAGTTTGTCAAACAAAGGCTAAATTCTTTATTGGTCTTCCAGATTCTTCTTTTTTATGTTGGCATTGGTTGTCGTCATATAGGCTATAGCTATTTAAAAGGCTTATTATATTTTTCCAATTATTCTCTTCCATTGTCTTTCCAAAGGATCAATGTTGATAACACTAACTAAATCATGGAATAGCATGTTTACACTTTCAGCAACAAGATCCTTTACTTTCTTGATGTAAATGATTGTGTGTATGGCAAGTTACAGTCCGTTTGACAAACATATTTTTAAATATATTTTTTTCTACACAATTCCTTTAATTACTTTTTAATCGCACAAATTTTTTCTATCTATTTTTCAATCACATATTTTACCTAGAAAATAATAAAAAAAAAAAACATGTTTTTAAACAAAAAACTTTTAACAAACAGAGGCTAAGATTATAACTTTGTTTTATTAATTTCGATGTCGACTCGTTATGATTAGGAGCTTGATATGGATATTATATAGAGCCTACTTGTTCTGATTTTTAAATAATCAAGCATTAGAGATTGAAATTTTTTGTGTTACAATGGGATGGATATTATTATATCATGGTGTAAATTTTTTTTATCATCGTACTACAAAAGATAAATATAAGAGTGTTTTTACTACTATTTCTTTTGACTCTGTAAGTTCTTTTTTTTTTTTTTATTTTAATTAATGACATCTTCATTTAAGTTAGAAATGAGAAATTTGAATTGAAGTTGAAGATGCCTGCTTTAAACCGCCCCAGTAATGCAGAAACTTGGATCTTAATATTCTAGGATCTGTGGAGCTGAAATACTTTATTTGAAGTTACAGTGCTGTTTATAGACTATTATTATGCTTCTAACTTCTTGAAGATGTTTGACTTTGTCGACCCAAATTAAATTGTACATTTATCTTCAACCGCAAATCTTCCAAAGGTATATGAAGGATTCTTTTAGAGTTGTTTGATTTTCATACTGTTTATTAGGGTCCGTTTGATTGCGAGGGTGTAATTTGAGTTAAAAGAAAACGAATTTCAAAGAATTTTAAGAATTAGAAGTTTAATGTGTGTTTGATTAGTTTAATTTTCTAAATGAAAAAAAGTATAGAATTTTTCAAGTTTTATTGTTTGATTATCATTATTTTTCATGGAAAATAAAGCAAATTTTTGCTATTACAATCAATTTTTTTTTTAATTGTTCATACATTTGTATTTGATAATAATAATGTTAATTTTTTTTTTTAAATAATAAGTCAACTAACAATAACAAAAAGGACCAAACGAGGCAAAAATGGTTGTGGAAAACCAATTCCTCAAAATTAAGGAAAATTATGAATTCCTAGAAAAGTTGGAAAACGATTTTCATGGAAAATTTAGAGCCGAACTTGTGCCATACAGGGCCCTAAGCTAAACTCCAAAAAAAGGGCCCCTGTAATGACCATTTAAAAAAATATACTAATTTAAATATAGGGTCGAAAAATCAACAATAATACTAACTAATCAATAATAACCAAACAAAACAACTCAAGATGTTATTGGCTGCAAACCAATTGGCTTATCTACACAAAGACATGCAAAAAATTGCGATTCAGAAAATTTAGAGTCACGTTTCAATAAAAAACTAGTCATGTAATCACATATTGGTATATAAAACCACATTTCGAGAATAATATAACAAATATTTTAATATAATAACAAATGAGAATAATGGAACCAAACTACAGTAAAACAATAAACATAATAGATCACTTATTCAAAAATGGTTTGCAACTGCTCGACAAAACATTTAAGTAACACTCAAAAATAAACAAAAGGAGGACAAAAATGAACTTGAATACTATAACAAGAATGTGTAGCGCGCGCGCGCATACACAAAAAAAAAAAAAAAAAAATCCAAATGGGCCCCTAAAATTTTTAGGCCTAAGAGCACTCCAATGAGATATTGTCTAAATTAAAAAATATGTGTCATTTGGCATAAATTAATTGGATGTCTTATGAGTATCTAATAAATAGACATTAAGGCAAAAAATTAATCTCCAGTACATAATGTCTACAATCCAATTACTATGCCTATGTGGCATTTATATTGTTTAAAATAAAATCCAATCATTTTCCTTGACATCTCGGGTCTTCTTCGTTTTTTTTAATTTCTATTTTTTTACTGCACCATCAAATCCTCTTATAACACATATTTTATTTGTTTCCTGCAATTATTTTTGTTGATTTTCTTGTTTTTCAGCATCAAATGAAGGAGTATGTTAAACGTTGAGGTCGATAGGTTAAAATGTCATAAATCTTTTTCTTGACTAGAAGGCAATAAGCATTAATGGCGATCATGGCGATGGAATACCCAAAATAGCAGTCAAAATTCGCTTGAATTTCTTGAGGATATGTACAGTTAGCATGTCTAACACGCCTTCTAGAATTGGACATGGAGTGGGACAATATCTAACTTTTTTTTTTTTTTGCCAACTCAACATGACATGGATACATTGGAGGAAAAAATAAGTAGACATTGTCTATTTCAATGATGTGGCACACTTTTTAAACTTGGACAATGTCCCATTAGAGATGTTCACAGGTCTGTTGTGCCCATGGTCAAGTCCGACCATGAATTTAGGCAATCAATCGGTACAAAAGTTGAAAAGTGGAAAATATTTTTCATTTTCCATGGAAAATTTGTGATTTCAAACATGGTCTTATTCTTAGAGTTTACTTATAGCAGAAGATAGTTTGCTGAATGTGAGATGAGTCCGATTGTGTCAAACAGAACTCGGCAAAAGGAATGGTGGCATTTTGCAAATGAATTAGATTGCACATGATCTACATGTGAATGAATACAAGTTGATCTTCTTACTTGTATATTTTGAGAAGAATCTCGTTCAATGCTGGTGATTCCCTTTCAAAGCACGCCATTTTTCGATTCCCTCTGTGCGTGTAACTGTGTTGAACGTGAGGTCTGCTACATTTTGTGGTTTGCTGGTAAGGGAGTGTAAAGATATTTTTGAGTGAAAATTCATGCTGAATCATGTTGAACAAAGTTTGAAGATATATATCTACCGATCTAATATAGTATCTCTCTAAAGCAATGCTTCAGAATTCGGAAGACGGCAAAATGACAATGATTGCTTGACTTGTAGGTGCACATATAACACGAGAATGAAAGATGGAATTCTTCGTGTATATATATTGAGTTTGGGAAGGTTTACACAAGTGGTTGCTTGGCGTTATCATTAAATCTTTATACAATATATGTGGATAATAAATGATAGTAAATTGTGGTTCTAACTGTTGAGATTACGAAGTGTAGTAAACAAGATTTTAGAACTACAAAGAGGAATCGTAATCTCTAACTTGAAGAAATATGCCTCGTAGCTTCTTCAACACTCCTCGTTGTGATGTATAGTGTTGAGCTCAGATTTAAGACTCAATTAATGAACCGAAATTATTGCACTGTCATCCTTGAGAAATGGCAATTGGATTTCTCCTTTGAAGACTTGTTTGAGATGGCAAGAATTTTGATCGGAAATATTGATTATCTCCCACTTTTACCTCAATGCCTTCAACCTTAACAAAACTCTTGGAACAATTCAAATTTTCCCATTAGTAGAATTGACAAGTCTAGTACAATTGAAGGCCAAGATTGAATCACAACCATAGGATTGGATCAATGGTTCACATTGCCCCAAACTAGCATAATCTATAAACATACACAAGGGTCAATCACCAAGTGATGTGTGAATTTAAGCGAGCTAATTTATTCCACAAATCCTCACCTTGAATCACTTCAATCCACTGTCAATTTTCTCGATTACAAGTGTGATTCATGTGTGTTCTCTTATAAATCATCAACGCTAATTCTAGTCAAGTACCTTGTAAAACAACTAACCATTATCAATTTCAAGAATTGATAAACATTTTTTGAACTTACTAGCCGTAAGTACTTTTGTTCCAACATCTACTGGGTTTTCATGAGTTGCAATTTTAAGCAGTTTAAACTCAAATGATGTTTAGTTCTCCCTATTGAAATGATACTTTACCTCAATGTACTTTGACCTTTCATGATAAACAAGATTTTTACGCAACATTAAGGCACTTTGATTATTATTAAATACCATAGCAATTTCATGCAAGAAGTTCAGTTTCCACAAATCAATAGGCCTTTCAACCACATGCATTCTTTTACAAATTTCGCGAGTGCAACATACTCAGCTTCAGTGCTGGAAATGGTAACAATTGATTGCAACTGTGATTTCCATTTTATACAATTATCACGAAAAATGAGAAGAGGTGGTAGATTTCCTTGATTATAAAAACCTACAAATTCAAAATCCGCATATTCCTTAAGCTCAAGCTAATCACTTCTCCTTTTAAACACTAACCTCTTTTTAACAGTTCTCGTTAGATATCTTAATAGCCATGTTAAAGCAGACATGAGGTTTACTTGGGTTAGACATAAATTTACTCAAGAAACTAATTGCATATGCAAGGTCTAGTCTAGTTTTAATAATAGAATACATCATAGAACCAATGATATTGTCATAGGGAACATTACTCATTTCATGGTTTTCATCTTCATTTTTTGGACATTACGCAGATGATAAATTCATGTGTGTAGCTAATGGTATATCGATAGACTTAGTAAGTTTCATACTAAATTTGGTTATCACTTATATAAACAAGACTCTTGATTAATAGTCAGTCTATTATCAGCCATATTCCTTTTAATAACCATGCAAAGTATCTTTCTTTCATCTCCTAAGTCTTTAAGTCAACTTTCGATTTTAAACTTCCCAGCTTATTTTACAGTTATTATAATACAAACATGCATCAGATTCACTCCTTTTAAAATCACTTTTAAGCATATAAGCATCAAATTTCTTATATCATTGCCTAGGACTTTACTTAAAGGTCATATAAGGACTTTCTAAGAAAGCACACAAGTTCAGACTTTCCCTTCACCTCAAACCCTTGAGGTTGCGACACGTAAATAACCTCATCCAATTCCTATGAAGAAAAGTAGTCTTAACATCTAGTTGCTCTAATTCCCAATCATACTGGATAACTAATAAGTGTATTTTATAAACTTATTTCCATGCCAAAAGTAGGATTCATTGTCATCACTTTAGAATATTTGCTATTGATTTCATTATTATTCGTTTATATTTCAGAAATATCACAAAATCGAGAAAACAAAGGAATTGAAGCAAATAAATGACAAATTGGATGGTAGATAAGCTAAAGTGGAAGAAAGAGGAAGATCAAGGGCCTAATTGAAAGAACCAAGGGAAGAAATAAGAAAAATTGAAGAAATCAAAAGTTCGGGGACTCAATTGTATCAATCGAAAGTTGAAGGACCGAAGAGCAATACAAGAAAGGGGACCAACTTACAGCATTTGAAAGATAAAAATTGCAAGCCTTTGAAGAACCATGCAGCTGCACCACTTAAAGGCGTGTGGTTGTACGACCGCGATAGAAAAAGGTATTATGGAAACACAAAGCCGTGCGACCGCACGTTTATGTGGTTAGGCCGATTGCTGGGCTTTTATTCTGGATTTCAACAGATTTCTCACTTTTTTTCCTTGATTTTACCTAAACCTTTATATACCCATTGTCTTGCACGAATTAGGGTTCTCAACTTGTCATATTTTATGTCAAAACGCTGCTTAATTGTAGAGGGATTCATTTAAAACCAAATTCAAGATGAAAGATTGAAGATACAAGATCAAGAACATGAACGAGGTGACATCCTACCATCTTTTTTGTGATTTATTTTTTATCATGTATCTAGGAAATGCTTTTAATGTTAGAATTGTGATGATACTTTAATTTCTTGATTCCATGTTTTGATTTTACGTTTAATTAATGCAATTTATGGGTTTGATGAAATTAATTGTGAATTATTTTTCATCTATAATTTTGAACGCATGATTCTATGATGCATGAGATGTTTTTCTATGTTCGAAAGGGTAGAAAATCATTAGACTTGAATTAATTGCCACAAAGTTCGATAGATGATAGAAATATACCCCTATACTTTGTATAATCTTCAACAATGTTCATAAAACCATAAAACTTTTCAACATGTTTGGATTTATCATTGAAATATAGTCGGATCTCTTGTAGGAAAATGCTTTAATTCACTGTTCGAAAGAGAGTTTTAATAACATTAGGAACATGAATTTTCAAAACTTCATAAATTGTTGAAAAATGTCTAATTCAAAATATGGATGATAGAGCTAAAGTGGATTTATAATTCTAACATGTTTGTTTTATAAGTTTATTAAATTTAATCATGTTCGCTTCCCTAGTTTAATTGGTAATTTAGTTTTAGTTTTTAAAAAATTCTCAAAGTAATTTTTTAGTTCCGATTAAGGTCAATAATCTAAAATACAATTTACACAATCTCTGTGGGTACTATATTCGGACTTAAAAATACACTTTATTAATTGTGCAATCCATACATTTGTGATTAGCAACAAGTTTTTGACGCTGCTGTGAAAATTGTAGTTTAAATTCAGACTTTTACATCTTTATTTTTAATTTCTCTTTTATTTTATTTTAGTATTCTTAGTTTTAGTTCAGTCACTTGTTCTTTTGTTTTTTGCATTGTTGTATATGAAACGTTCTAATGTGATCCGAGATAGGTGCTCAAAAGGAGAAATCAAGACACGGGCGATGCAACAACATTCTAAATGGAAAAATGAGCAAGTTTCGTATTTGGCTCGAATCGAGATTCAAAACGGATCAAGTCACTTCAAAGGAATGAAAAATGATACAGCCGGGTCATTACGGCCGTAACATCAGCTTCTATTAAAAATTACGATTGTTACCGAAATCTCTCACTTCCGTAACATCAGTTCTGCTCGAACGGGTCTTAAATTAGGGTTTTCGCATTTTTTTAGGTTATTTTCCTTTTTAATTATTTCTTAACTCTGTCTTGGGCCTGTTAGATGCTAGGGTTAGTTGTTAGGTTTTTTTTTTTTTTTCATTATTTATATGCTTTTCATCCATTGTAAAAAATCAGTTTTGGTTTAATAAACAGTTTTTATTGAGGATTCAATAAAATTATAGGTAGATTCCTATATATTTCTTCGAACTTATCAAAGAGTGATTATTTGTGGTGTTTATCCTGAACGTATTAAATATTCGAGAGAGTATTTGGGGCGTTCAAAACAAAAAATTTATCAAGGAAGTTGGACAGATCCTTGTGGCATTTCGAAAGTCTTTGTTCTTTATTCTGTATCGTCGATTTCGCGTCGTGAATATCGTCGGGTCAAGATTTCACCGTCTATCCACAACCTGGGTTCAGAACTTTCCGGCGTCAAATCCGCGTCTTCGATTCTTATCATTTGGTATCAGAGCTAGACTCCGAATTCAGGTTTTATCTATCCTAGTTTGATTCCTCGTATTTATCATCGAGTTTGTCACTTGGGAATCATTCATATCTTGTTTTCTTTTGTTGAGTCTTGTTCTTCATGCCAAAAAAGTTTTCTAGTTTTTGATCCATAAAAAAATTCCAACAAAATTTAAAAGTGTTTATTTTATTCGATTCTTATCCAAATCCTGTGTTGTTTATTTTGTTGCGTTCGTGTCAAATTTTCGGATTTATAATATATATATATATGTATATTTATTTATTTATTCCAAAAATTCATCAATTATTCAAAAAAAAAAAAAGGAGTCATTCCAAATTTCAAGAACCACTTTCTTTAGTTTCCTTAAAATTCTTGGTATTTATTTTCTACCAAGTCAAAATTAGAATTCGTTCTCGCTATTTGATGCCTAAATCCTCCTGGTTCTTGAATTTTTTTTAACGCCACATAAGGAATGGATTATGAACCGGGCTCCTTGTTCAAAACTAGATGTTATGTGGATCATAAGGGGTGTAGTGTGGCAATTGATGGAGAGTGCTTTACTAATTTTGTTAGTAGCACCTGGTTGAAAAATTAGGATTACCCCTAGTACCACACTATAAACATTATATGATGACGTGGATGAGGGAGTTTGGGAAGTTTAAAGTAACCAAACAAGTTCTAGTGCCTATCGCCCATGGAAGGTGCAGTGAGGATGTATTGCGTGATGTAATACCATTAAAATCTTATCATATTTTATTGAAAAAACCATGGAAACGTAGAAGGGAGGCTGTTTATGATAAAAGTATGCACATATACAAATTCCTTAAGAAAGGAAAAATATGCGCACTATATGGGTTGACATTAGAGGACGCACTAGAAGATTCACGGAGGGTAAGGAAGGAGAGTGAAAGGTGGTGTAATAGGAAGCATTGTGGGGATAAGGATATTGAGAATGGGGGGGGGGAGTTGAAATTAAAAATAGATGATCAAACTCCAAAATTTGGTGATGAAAAGGTAGAGTTGGGTAGCGAGGGAATCATTATGAATACAATTATTGTTGATGAGAGACGTGAGTTGGAAGTGGGGGTAGAAGTGCAAATTCTAAACTTTAAAGTTGGAGAACCACATTTGACTTTGGGTAGTGTTGGGGGAGTGCATGAAATTGTTGATGAAAATGTAGAGTTAGAAGAGGTGGTTGGGCTTGATAGTACGAAAGGTGAGAAAGAAGTTTCAAAGGGAGAATGGGGTGAAGAGAAGGGCCTCGTGGTTCAAAAAGTGGAATTGGTGGTGATGATTCATGAATACAAAAATCTATACCTTGTACTTCATGAAACTAACATTTCCCTCCCCCACGTTATTTAATTCTTTTTTCCAAGTTAATTGCATTTAAGAAAATTGGTCACGCCACCTACACCTAAAGGTGTTCCTACTTCAAGCCATTCATGTAACCCTAGTTGCAAAATACTATGGGTTATTCCTCTGGTATGGAAGCAATAATTTTTCATTCGATCCAGATGGAGTAGTTTTACAGCAAGGCCCCAAGAGCAGGAAATGTTTGACAAGCAGGCCAAAAATTGATTCAGGGTCGAATCCTTGTCAAAAGAGGGGGGATGATGTGACAGGGATAGGTGCTCAAAAGGAGAAATCAAGACACGGGCGATGCAACAACAATCTAAATGGAAAAATGAGAAAGTTTCGTATTTGGCTCGAATCGAGATTCAAAACGGATCAAATCACTTCAAAGGAACGAAAAATGATACAGCCGGGTAATTAGGGCTGTAACCACAGTCGTAATGGCCGTAACATCAATTTCTATTAAAAATTACGATCGTTACCGAAATCTCTCACTTCCGTAACATCAGTTCTGCTCGAACGGGTCCGAAATTAGGGTTTTCGCCTTTTTTTAGGTTATTTTCCTTTTTAATTATTTCTTAACTCTGTTTTGGGCCTGTTAGCGGCTAGGGTCAGTTGTTGGTAGTTTTTCATTATTTATGTGCTTTTCATTCATTGTAAAAAGTCAGTTTTGGTTTAATAAACAGTTTTTATTAAGGATTCAATAAAATTATAGGTGGATTCCTATATATTTCTTCGAACTTATTAAAGAGTGAGTCTTTGTGGCATTTGTCCCGAATTTATCCAATATTCGAGAGAGTATTTGTGGCGTTCAAAATCAGAAACTTATCAAGGAAGTTGGACAGATCCTTGTGGCGTTTCGAAAGTCTTGGTCCTTTATTCCACATCGTCGGTTTCGCGTTGTGAATATCGGGTCAAGATTTCACCCTCCATCCACAACCTGGGTTCGGAACTTTCCGGCGTCAAATCCGCATCTTCGATTCTTATCATGTTCAAAATACGAAGATCTTGTAGAAGTTGATCCTAAAACCGAACATACTTTACATAGTAAATTAAGAGAAGAAAAAGAATTAGATAAATCGAAAATGAAAAACAGGAAGAAATGACTAAAAATGGTCTGATAGCTAAGGTAGGGGTTTAGGTTAATTAGGATGACATGCTTTTTGGAGACTTTATGACTCCTTAGGTGGTTTAGACCCAATCCAGCATTATATATCCACCTTCATGGAAAACTTGATGAAAGCCCACATGCGCATGTTTTTAATTTTTGGACATGTGTCATGTAACGACCCGGGTCCCACTTAACGAGTTGTCCCGACCGTTAGATGATGAAGTACTGTCACAATGTACCAACACGAGTTTTTTCAGCATACTTTGTCCTCACTCGCACGTTCCCCGAGAAAACTTCCCAGGAGTTCACCCATCCTAGAATTTCTCCAAGCCAAGCACGCTTAACTGTGGAGTTTCTAATGATGGACTTTCGAAAAAGAAGGTGCACCTTGTTGGCATGAGTAGTACCTATCATTTCTTTAAGCTTTATTTGTCAGGGTATTACAATCACCCCCTGTTAGACTGCGACGTCCTCGTTGTGAGTGATGATAAAGCATGCTGAAAAGACTCGTGTTGGTACAGTGGAGACAATACGTCGTTATCTAACGGCCGAGACGGCTTGTTAAGTGAGACCCCGGTTGTTACAAATGGTATCAGAGACGCTCTCTAGCCGAAAATTGGGAACTAAGTGCTACGCCATAGGGCGAGAGTCACCTCTAAAATTCAAACGCCTGGTAACAGATCCTCAGATGGGTTAAGAGCGAAAACGACTTCGCGAGTCTAACATGGGTGATTGTAATACCCCGATTAAGAAAGCTTAAAAAAATGATAGGTAATACTCATACTAACAAGGTGCACCTTCTTTTTCGGAAGTTCGTCATTAGAAACCCCACAGTTAAGCGTGCTTGGCTTGGAGAAATTCTAGGATGGGTGACCTCCTGGGAAGTTTTCTCGGGGAGCGTGCGAGTAAGGGTAAAGCATGCTGAAAAGACTAAACATTCATTAAACATTACGAGTCCATAACAAAATTATTTTATTTTATTTTAAATTTCAAATTCATTTTTTTATTACTTATGAAACTTTATTAAAATAAACATTCATTATTTTACCTGAATTCAAATTTTGAAATAAAATAAAATATTGATTATTCAATTAACATCTTACTAAAAGAGTTTATAAACAAACTAAAGAGCACAAAAATTAAATAAATTAAACTAAGTAAAAAAAGCAATTGAAAGCATATTTACAACTAAACATTATGGGTCCATAAAATAAAATACGTAAAAAAAATTAAACTAATGTAAATAGTGCTTATAAACCAATTGAGAACATAAAATGTTAAGAAATCAAAATATGTAAAAAAAAAAAAAAAAAAAAAAAAAAAAACTAATGTAAACAATGTTTATAAACCAACTAAGAAATAAAATTTTAAGAAATCAAAATAATAAAAAAACTAAACTAATGTAATTATTAAACTATATTTAAAAAAATCGATCATGTTCATTTTTATTTTAACTGAATTTCAAATGAAATAAAAACCATTTATTAAAAAATAATTGATACATTATTTCAAAAAAAAAAAAAAAAGCAACATTTAATTGACTATTGAAACGAGAACAATCAAACATTTTAACAAATTTAACTACTTTTAGTTTAAAATTTATATAAAATATTAAAGTCATTAAATAGAGTTGGAACATTAATTACATGATGCGCATGCCAAAGTTATTTAATGATAGAAGATAAACAATTGGATCTTAAGGAAAAAAATAAAAAAAACAATATAGAAAAATGTAGTGTTTTGGCGGGAAAAATTGGCTAGGTTTTCCCGACAACGACGCAAAAAAGTTGTTCAGTTTTTTTTTATAGAGTACAAAATATATTGCAAGTGTACGGGTTGTGACAAGTAATGTTTTCAGACTTGGCCCGCTTATGACCCGACCGAGAGATTGGGTCAAGAGTTAGAGGGTCAACCCGCAATCGACTTAGGTCTATCTGGACATTAAATAATATTTAAAAAAAATTAAAATTAAAAAAAATAAAAAATAAAAAATTTTAAAAAATAAAAAAATTATAAAACTCGGGTCTGGTTTGACCAACTGCGGTTTATATGTGACGCATCCTAGTTTTTGGGCCCGATCGCAGGTTTTCGAGTCGGGCCGAGTTTGAAAACAATCGTGACAAGTAATTTAATGGACCAGATAGTCCAGATTATCATTTTCACAAGGATTATAATTAAATACCGAAATATGTTAATTCTAATTTTATTTGAATACACAAATGTTGATTGGTATTTTAAACTAAATAAGAGATAAATCTAAATAAATACAATAATAAAGAAAACACGAATGTCAAATTGTTTTTCTAAAGTGATTGTAAAGTGTTGTGACTCACGATTTCACCATAGCCAATAATATTAATCTCATTCCTCAAGTTTTATTCTTATAGATGCGTTCAATCAAATTCATGAATGTATATTGAAATTCTTCTCTCGAGTTTAAATCATTCAATTTAACTAAGTCAATCACATATTTCTATACAAGATTAGAATTATTCATTAGCTAAATACATAAAATCTCCTAAAAATTCACAATTGATCACATGCAACTACAAATTCATATCTCTATCATTTTTTTGAAATATCTGAATTTATTACTATGGTCTAGTTTGTTAACTCACCTCTTGAATTATGAAAATAAATCCCAAAATATATGAATTAGTGATCAAGTAATTCAAACATTAAACACAATAATAAAATCAACACATACAACATATAAGCAAAACTTAAAGTTTGAAATTAATAAAATAAAACTAGTTACATCGTTCATCTCAGCTATAAGTTTAGTTACACATCACGAAGAAATAATAAACTTAGAAAAAATAGTAAAACATGATTGAGTTTATCAAATAAACAAGAAGAAAAGAAATCTTGCACAAAGAGTTGATTGATCGTTATTAATCTTCTAATCTCACGCATTTTCCTTGCTTTTTTCCCAAGAATTGAATGTAAAACTGCTAATAAACGTCGTTAGGAGGGTGAGCAAAAGCTTCAATTTGTGCCTCACATGTAAAGATGGCAAAAAAACTCGATATGCTCTATCGATCCGATCCGAAAAAATTCCTATCGGCGGATCGGTGGAGTGGATCAGAGCGGGGTGGATCAACGGGCCCCGTTTAAATTAAAAAAATAAAATTTAATAGAAAATTTAATTTTTTAATTCTTTTTAAAGTTTTAGTTTAAATTATATTTAAAAAAAATAAAAATAAAAAATTGTCGAAAGATCGACCCGCGGATCAGGGAGTCGATCAGCCCAACCCGAACCCAATCTGCCCCGACTCGACCCGAAATTTGGCGGATAGAGGAGTGGATTCGGATCAACAAAAAAAATCCGGGACGGGGCTGATTGGAGCCCGATCCACCCCGTTGCCAACACTACTCACTTGTACCTTAAATAGGGGCACAGAACCTAGTCGTAAAATAAGGAAAAACTGTTGAAATTGAACGTAAAAGCCCAGCGTGCGGCCATGTCAAACCACTACGTGACCGGACAAGCCGAATAGGTGCAGCTGCGCAGATGTATGATTTTGAACCAATCTAATTATATCGACCAACGGGTTTTCGCGCGCCTTAGGACAAGCACCCGCGTGGTTATTCCTTTGGCTGCAATTCTCAAGTTTTGTATGGCATTTAAATAGGTCCCCCACTCTTTATTTGCACATCAAGACCTTCATCTTTCGATTAGGTAATTTTAGCCCCTGAACTTCTGAATTAACTCATTTCAACTCTTGATTTCTTCAATTCAAACCCTGAACTCCTGAGTTCTTACACTTTAGGTCCACTTTACTTCCCCATTGTCTTCATAAACTCCCGATTAATGCAATTGAGCTTCAATTGGCATTTAATTGCCCTTTATTTTCCTTTATTGCTTCATTCTCTCAATTTTGGGATAAAATATGAAATAATAATGAATTTACCCAACTTAAGTAGAAATTATTCTCAAACTACAGTAAAATATCCTAATTTGACATATAAATAAGTGTATAAAATACACTTATCAAATACCCACAAACTAGAATCATTGTTCGTCCAGGTTCAGATCAAACTTTTATAGTAGAAAGAAAGCTGAATAGCACAATAAAAACTTATTCTACTTATCTGATGTTCAACTTTACGTATGTGCGTGAATAGAAAAATCAAACGCATGCTCATATAAGAATATACCTAACATAGTGTGGTTAAATCAGTAGTAAAGCCCGTATCTCATGTGGTCAACCCATGATTTTCTTTTGGTTTTTCCTTACATCTCTCATGGATGAAAACAACTTTGTGGTTTTCTCTCATATCCAGGGATTTCTTCTATTTATGTGGTTTCTAAAGATCAATACAATGCATTTTTCCACACAAAGTAATTAGAATTAGATAAGCCTAAATAAAATAATCGATGGTAATCAACTCCCAATTTCACACCCTAGTGTCCAGAGTTATAGCATTAAAGCTTATACCAAGCACTTTATTTTATTGTTATTTTTTATTTTTCTTTTTTTCTCATCTTTTTGCAATACTTTTCTTATTTTCTTTCTATGTGACACATGTAGCGAGCTTTAGGTCGGTGACTCTCAAATTAGATGACTTTAGGGCATCAGGTTCTGAGAACCCTTAAAGACTTAATTACCCGAGTCACGAAGGTTACAGAGAAAAGTGAAAGATTGTTTTCTCTCTTATGTGTAAGTCCTCTCTCCCTTAAGCTTTCTAATTGAACCATGTAATGAGCTTTAGGCTGATAACTCTCAACTTATATGAATTTAGAAAATCAGGTTTAACACCCTTAAAAGCTTACTTGCTTGAGTAAAAAAACGCTACGAATAGAAGAATAAGACTTATATTGAGTAGCTAGTGCTATCTTATACTCGTTGACCAAAACCCTTTCAACCAAAGGTACAAAACTAAGAATCAACCCGTATGTGCATACTCACACTAACATTTTCACAACCAAATTGCTCTTGAGCATGTTTGATTTCTAAGTTGAAGGATCAAGATGTCTTATGGATCTATGGTTAGGGATTATAAAATCAATCCTAGGTCAGATTGCATGAAAATACCCCACATATGTCCAATACATTCCTACACAAGTTATAGTTCGATCATGCTATATGTTCAATTTCATCAAGTCCAACATGGATAAGAAATTTAATGAAAACTCAAGTATAAATACTAACTAGTCTTCTAATCATAGCATAAATTTAATCAAAACTACATCATAGGTAGCAAAACAAGCCAATTTATATATATATATATATATACACACACACACACACACACACACACACACCCTAGAATCGAAAGGAAGAAAATCAGCAAGTCTCCAAGTCGCATTAACAAAATGGATTAAGGAAGTAAATTTTACGGGCTCAAAAGTATTAAGTGGTAATTATATAAACCATGTATGGGATTAAAATCAACTAGCCTAGCCCTTAAATTCACCCCAAACTTTGAAAAGTACATTTTCCTCAATGTATGCAAAATATAACAAAAAGATAAAGCAATGCAAAGAGAAAAGGGTCAAGAACTCCCTGGGTGTAAGTCTGGCTGCTATGGCTGAGAAGGTCCAGCAGATGCATCTGGTGTAATTTGACAAATTAGATTTCAATTTTTTCCATAGAAGTTAATCTCTTATTTCGAATGTAGTGTGATCTGTATTTGACATAGCTTAAAATTCCATTGGGTTTGAATTGCAAGTCACATGGAAGTCTCAACCTCACTTAGGAGTTTTAAATGTGATTTTTGAACTAAAAGTATATTTTATTAAATGAATGGATACAAATTAGGATTTTTGGCACCTTGACGTCACGGGCAGCCGATGCTCCTCCACTTGCAAATCTAGACAACGGTTAATATTAAGGACGACAAGTAAGTAAACTTCCCCCTATTTTTGTAGAAGTTGAATGTAAATGTGAAACGTGTAAATGACTGTCTTGCAACTTACTTGCTTTGATGAATTTTGTTTACTTTATGAAAGTATATATTATGAAGAAGAATGTTCAAGCATGCACGTTATCATGTCATTACATCATCAAGCATGCATTGGCATCGAAATTGGGAATTCAAATGTTTCTAAACGAAAGAAATGTATCAAGGTGCAAGTTTGTTCAAAAGTATGTATCCCAAGTTTTTTAAGAAAGAATGGGTGTACTTCTAGTTCATGAAAGATGCGAGTGGGAAATGGGGCGCGGGGGACCGACGTACCCGAATGTAATGAACCGCATTTCGGTGGAATGAAGTGAATGAGCCGCTTTGCGGTGGAATGAATGTTAACCGCTTTGCGGTTTTACTTTTAAATGTGATCTGGTTCCAAATAAGAATTACCCACTGTTATCTGATTGACTAGAAGTTACATCAAGTGAGCTCACGATGGAAATGAAGTAAAAGTTTTGAAATGTCAAGTGAAAGTTTGAAAGTTGGGAAAGGTTAAAGTGAATGGGGATACATACTTCAAAATTTTAAAGTATTTCATACCATAAGCATTCATTACATGCATAAAGTTTACTTACTGAGCTTTAGCTCACCCCAATATTTCAGGTGATGAAAGTTAGATGATTAGAGGAGAGCACTTGGCGGCAGGCTCAGGCAGTACACGACTTGAATTATTTAAAATTGAATTTAATGATTTAATTTAAGTTTTCATTGGTTAATTCTTTCTTCGTTTACTCCTTAAACTATTTGTCTAAATTTAGTTTTAAGTTATTATATTTCTAGTATCATTTATATCATCACTTATTTCACTTAATTAAAATTTATTGATATAGAAACTTTTGTATCGAGGAGTTTGGGATTGAGTTTGGATAAATGTGGTGATGTGGGAGTTAATATTGAATTGTGATTGGATGTTGAATGTGGTCGAATTGTGATTGATGTTTTAAATTGTTAGGTTGGGTATGATGTCCCTCTACATGTTGGTTAAGTCCAAGATACAGAGGAGACTCTGCCGAAATTTTTGTAAAATTTTATAATAAATAAATGAAAATTTTAATGTTTAAACGATTTATTTTGGCATATAATGTGAATGAAAGTTAACACGTCAAGGTTTTTATATTTTTAAACTTGGGGTGTTAAGTCCAATGCATGCTTGATGATGCAATGACATGTAACGTGCATGCTTGCTCATTTTTCTTAATAGCATATACTTTTATAAAGTAAATGAAGTTCATCAAAGCAAGTAAGTTGCAAACAGTCATTTACATATTTCACATTTACATTTAACTTCTATGGACATAGGGGAAGTTTACTTACCTGCACTCCTTAGTAATTTACCGTTTCTGAATTTACAAGTGGAAATCTATATACATAGTAATTTTCTGAACTTACCTGCACTCCTTAGTAATTTACATACATAAACGTTATTTACATAGAAATCTATATATATACATGTGTATATCGAATTATGTATGTGTGTGTGCGTGAAAGTGTGTGAACCCATGTGTGTGTGTGTGTGTGCCCGGTTTCGTGTGTGTGTGCGTGTGAGAGGGGAAGGGGAAGGCGGGGCTGCACTTACGGTGAGAGGGAGGGCGAGAGTGAGCGAGGTCGTGAGGGAGAGACCGAGAGAGCGAGATGAGGGCGACCGAGAGAGGGAGAGTGGGTGAGAGGCCGAGAGAAGGAGAGAGCGAGATGGAATGGAGAGAGAGAGAGAGAGAGAGAGAGACCGTGAGTGAGATTAATTAGGTTAGGGTTAAGATTTAATCTTTTAGAATTTGCAAATCAGTCCCTCAAATCTCCTCTTTTGTTTAAGTAAGTCTATAAGTTCTATTTACCCTCGATTGTCACTAAACTTTCCCCCCAAGTTTTAAATTAACATAATAAAATAGAAAATAACATGCTTAGGCAATAAAACAATTATTCACATAGAATTGCACGTAAATAATTAAAATAACCAATTTATAAACTTTCAAATTTGTACATTGATCGAGACGGCGTTCAAGTCCTTCTACTGCAAAAATAATTCCAATTATAGACATTAAAAGATCATAAATTTATAATTTATAATAACATTCACAAGAATATTACGTGAAATTTAAAATTGCACGTAAAAATGAAAAGCGGTCTTACAATTCCTTACCCCCTAAAAGAAATTTCGTCCTCGAAATTAAAACTTACCAAAAAGTTGTAGATACTTGGCACGCATTTCGTCCTCACGTTCCCAAGTAGCCTCTTCTACTGCATGATTCCTCCAAAGAACTTTAACTAGAGTTATCTTCTTCCTCTTAAGTTTCTTATCTATCTTCAGTAAGATCCTCATAGGTGATTCCTCGTAAGTTAGATCCTCACGAAGGTCTAACGACCCATAACTGAGGATATGAGAAGGATCTGAAATATATTTCCTTAGCATCGACACGTGAAATACGTTATGAACCCCAGATAGTGCCGGTGGCAGTGCAACCCGATAAGCTAGGTCACCCACCCTTTCAAGTATTTCAAAGGGGCCAACAAATCGCGGAGTTAACTTTCCCTTCTTCCCGAACCTCATAACTCCCTTCATAGGAGCAACCTTCAAGAAGATCATATTACCTGTAGCAAATTCCAATGGTTTCCTTATTTTGTCTGCATAGCTTTTCTGTCTACTCTGTGCAGTTCTCATCCGTTGACGAATCTTCTCAACAATTTCTGATGTCTGCTAGACCATTTCTGGACCTAGTAATTTTCGTTCCCCTACTTCATCCCAGTGAACCGGAAATCTACACTTCCTCCTGTATAGCGCCTCATATGGAGCCATGTGAATGGATGCTTGATAGCTATTGTTATAGAGAACTCAACTAATGGGAGAAATTCGTCCCAAGTACCTGAAAAATCGATAATACATGTTCTCAACATATCTTCTAGGGTTTGAATCGTTCTCTCTGACTGTCCATCTGTCTGAGGGTGAAAGGCCGTGCTGAATCTCAATTTAGCACCCATGGCCTTATGTAGACTTTTCCAAAATGAAGAAGTAAATTTTGGGTCGCGATCAGACACAATGGATAGGGGAATCCCATGAAGCCTTACAGTTTCTGCCACATATAACTCTGCATACTTCTCTATATTATAAGTAGTCTTTACCGGCAGAAAGTGTGCCGACTTGGTAAGACGATCAACAATCACCCATATGGAGTTATAACCCTTCTTCGTCTTTGGTAAGCCAACAATAAAGTCCATGCCTATTTGTTCCCACTTCTACTCCGGAATCATAAGAGGTTGTAATAGGCCAGAAGGTCGCTGATGTTCGGCCTGAACTTGCTGGCAGGTGAGACAACGTTGAACATACTCCACCACATCCCTACTCATGCCAATCAATCCACCAAAAAATGTTGCCTCAAATCCCGAGCCATCTTAGTACTCCCAGGGTGGATTGAGTAAGGAGTGTTATGAGCTTCCCTCATAATTTCTTGCTTCAATTCCTTATTATTGGGGACTACCAGTCTATTACCTTGCCGAAGGGCACCATCTATGGAGATAACAAAATCAGTGCGCTTCCCATCAATTACTTCAGTGCGGACCCTTGAAGTATTGGGGTCTTCGAACTGTAGAGCCTTGATTTTCTCCAACAATGTCGATTCCAATGTTATGTTAGCAAGATAACCTGTCTTGCTTTTTTGAACGATCTCCAACTCTAACCCTTGGATATCAATTAGTAGCTATTTTTGGGTAACTTGTAAGGCATTCATTGGTCCATGACTTTTTATGCTAAGAGCATCAGCTACGGCATTAGCCTTGCCAGGATGATAATTAATAACACAATCATAATCCTTGACAAGTTCCAACCACCTGCGCTATCGCATGTTTAGTTCTTTCTGTGTGAAGAAATATTTGAGACTTTTATGATCGGTGTAGATCTCACATCTAACCCCTTAGAGATAGTGCCTCCATATCTTTAATGCAAATACGACGGCTGCCAACTCGAGATTGTGAGTTAGGTAATTCTTCTCGTACTCTTTCAATTGCCTTGAAGCGTAGGCAATCATCTTGCCGTGTTGCATAAGAACACAACCAAGCCCCTTTAATGAGGCATCACTGTAAATGAACAATCCTTCATTTCCCTGTGGAATAGCTAAAATTGGCGCAGTTGTCAACAACGTTTTTAACTCCTCAAAACTCTGTTCGCAGTCCGAATTCCACTGAAATTTTGTATCCTTTCTGGTCAGCTTAGTCAAAGGTGAGGCAATCTTGGAAAATTCCTCGACAAATCTCTGGTAGTAACCAGTTAATCCGAGAAAACTACGAACTTCTTGAACATTATATGGCATCGCCAAACTTCCTCAATCTTACTCGGATCAAAATTAATACCTTCCCTTGATACAACATGCCCCAAGAATGACACCCTATCCAGCCAAAACTCACACTTCTTAAACTTAGTAAAAATTTCTCTTCTCTAAGTTTCTAAAGCACGATCCTCAAATGTCTTGTTTTTTATCAGACTTCAAATAGATCAATATGTCATCAATGAAAACTATAACAACTTGGTCCAAATATTCTTTAAAGACCCAATGCATTAAGTTCATAAATGCTGCAAGGGTATTTGTTAACCTAAACAACACCACTAAGAACTCATAATGCCCATATCTAGTACGAAAAGATGTCCTGGAAACGTCCTCTTCCTTGATCCTCAATTGATAGTAACCAGATCGCAGATCAATCTTAGAAAAATACCCTGAAGCTGATCAAACAGGTCTTCAATTCTTGGCAATTGATATTTATTCTTAATTTTAATTGTCACCATATTCAATTCTCTGTAGTCTATGCAAAGTCTCATAGGACCATCTCGCTTCTTTACGGATAACATAGGCGTACCCCATGGTGGAAAGCTACGTTGAACACAACACTTGTCCATGAGATCATGTAACTGCTTATTGAGCTCTTTAAGTTCAGAAAGAGCCATTCGATATGGAGCCTTAGACATTGGGGCGGTTCCAGGCACTAAATCGATGCTGAATTCAATCTCTATTTCAAGTCGTAGATCATAAAGATCTTCTGAAAACACATCTTGATATTCTCGAAAGATCGCAGTTTGTTCGTGAGAGAGGTTTGTCGATTGTCTTAGTAACCTCAATTAGTGCCAGCCAAGTAGGCTTTATAATCTTATTCTATCAACTGACGAGCCTTCATCGTAGACATAATTGGAATAGAAGGTTTCATCTAAACTCCAATAAAGCAAAAAAGGGTCGTTTGGGGGTTCGATCACCACTTTCTTGTCATGACAATCACTTGAAGCATGGTACCTAGATAACCAGTTCATTCCTAGAATGACATCAAAATCATGGATATCTATTTTATAAGATTTACCAACCAATCATGCCCTCTCATTACTATTAGGCAGTCTCTCAACACATAACTTGAGTTCAACAATTCTTCAAATGGTGTTGACAATCTAAACTTGGTCTCCAATTACGGAGACGGATAACTCAATTTTCCTATGAACGTGAGACTACCAAAATTAGTGGGTAGTCCCAAAATCAAACATGATAAGTGTCTAACACTAAGTTCGATGCCTTCTCAACTTCCTGTTTAGATATTATATACATTCATGCCGATGTAGTCTCCATGACTCAAAGTACTATTCACATTCACTTCATATCTTTCACATAAGGAACTTATAAACATTACCCAATTTTATAATAATCATTACCATCTCATTTACATAATCAAGGTATACACGCCATATTCATTAACAACATCCTTAACCTTTAACTTTACAACATTACATATTAACCTTCAAAAATTTACAATACTGGAAACATTACCACGCATTTACTAACTTGAACATAAATTTAACTTACCAGATGATCGAGGGAGAAGCATTTGAGGCGTGACTCAGTACCCGAACCATTTTCAAATAAATTTTAAAAGTCTACAGAATCGTTTTTAAAACTCTTAGCTCTGATACCAAAAATGTAACACCCCAATTTTAAATGCTTAAAACTAGGCGTGTCAACTCCCATTCACATTTTATGCGGAAATAAATCATTTAAAAATATTAAAAATATCGTTTTTCTATTACACCAATCTATAGAAATTTCGGAAGAGTCTCCTCTATAACTTGGACTTAACCAACCTGTAGAGGGACATCATACACAACCTAACAATTTAAAACATCAATCACATCTCAACCACATTCATCATCTCCAAAACCGATTCATTCAATCCCCAAACTCCTCAGTATAAAATTTCCAAAAAGACATTGACAAATGAAATAAGAGGTAATTTAACCTCTAATACGTCACCCATACTTAATCAAAACTAACTTCAACCAAACAATTATCAATGATAAATGAATTAAGGAATAATTTAAATGATATCTTAAATAAATTTAACTTTATCAAATAATGGCGACAGCGGGTACTGTCTGAGTTAGCCGCCAAGTGCTCTCCTCTAATCATCTAACTTTCATCACCTGAAATATGGGGAGGGATTGGGGTGAGCTAAAGCCTAGTAAGTAAACTTTATGCATGAATGCATGCTTATGACATGAATGTTTTAAAAATTCCATATATGTATCCCCTTTTTACTTTACTTTCCAGAACATTCAAACTTTTCAAACTTTCACTTAACTTTTCAAAACTTTCACTTCATTTCCATCGTGAGCTCACTTTATGTAACTTTTAGTCAATCAGATAACAGTGGGCAATTCTTATTTGGAACCAGATTAACTTTCACATTTCCACCGCAAAGTGGCTCATTCACTTCATTCCACCGCAAAGCGGCTCATTACATTCGGGTACGTCGGTCCCCCGCGCCCCATTTCCCACTCCCATCTTTCATGACATAGAAGTACACCCATTCTTTCTTGAAAAAACTTGGGATACATAACTTTTGACAAAAATTGCACTTTGACACATTCCTTTCATTAAAACATTTGACTTCCCCATTTCGATGCCAATGCATGCTTGATGATGCAATGACATGTAACCTGCATGCTTGATCATTTTTCTTAATAGCATATACTTTTATAAAGTAAATGAAGTTCATCAAAGTAAGTAAGTTGCAAACAGTCATTTACACATTTCACATTTACATTTAATTTCTATGGACATAGGGGAAGTTTACTTACCTACAGTCCTTAGTAATTTACCATTTCTGAATTTGCAAGTGGAAAAGTCTCGGATGCCCGTGACGTAAATGTACCAAAATTCCTAATTATTCACATTCATCAATAAATATGACTCTCAGTCTCTCAGTTCACAAACACATTCGTTATTCATTTTAATACTAATCAAATATTGACCGAGATTAAAACTTCAATTTAACTCAAACGTGACTTTACATAATAGCCAAAACACATAAAACCATAATCGAAAATAAGAGATAAGTTTCAATCCACGTTAGAAAGTTTCTCATCTTTTAAATTCAAACTCAAATTAAAATATTTAACATAACTCAAACTTTACAAAATATCAATTTACCATTTTAATCATTATAAAATCTGAATTTCTCAAAAATATTTCAATTAAATTTTAAAATTAACCACAAATAACCAAATTCTTAAGTCTGAAATTAATAAATTTTGAATTCGAACTCTACACCAAAAATTCAACCAAAATAACTTAAACTCTTAAAAATCTCACTTATGGAAATTAACCATTATAATCCAAATTTAAATCTTAAATATTAATTTATCAAACTAGTACCCAATTTCTGGAATTTTGAAAATTACTTGTATACGCACATATACAATCAATTCATTTACTCATTTTTGTCAATTATTCACGTCATTTATCAATCATATCCAAACTGAAAGTAAAAAACTCGTTTATATTACTTTCCCCAAAATTTGATATTTGCAGAATTACTCAAAAATTAACCAAAATTTCAATTAGCCTAATTATGAATTTCATGATCTTTAAACACACAAAAGTCAATATATACATACATATATACACATTACCCATTGAAATTAGCATCAAAAATCTGAGAAATAACTCCCAAAAATCTGAATTTATATATATGTCCACGTAAAATCCGAAATTTACATATTTACACATACCTATACATACATAATATTATATATTTATACCTAAGGATCTTACCCATCAATTTTAACAACAAAAAATCTGAAATTAACCTTTAAAATCTGAATTTTATAAATGAGGTACATACATAAACGTTATTTACATAGAAATCTATATATATACATGTGTATATCGAAATATGTATGTGTGTGTGCGCGTGAAAGTGTGTGAACCCGTGATTGTGTGTGTGTGCCCGGTTTCGTGTGTGTGTGCGCGTGAGAGGGGAAGGGGAAGGCGGGGCTGCACTTACGGTGAGAGGGAGGGCGAGAGTGAGCGAGGTCGTGGGGGAGAGACCAAGAGAGCGAGATGAGGGCGACCGAGAGAGGGAGAGCGGGTGAGAGGCGAGAGAGGGAGAGAGCGAGACGTAATGGAGAGAGAGAGAGAGACCGTGAGTGAGATTAATTAGGTTAGGGTTAAGATTTAATCATTTGGAATTTGCAAATCAGTCCCTCAAATCTCCTCTTTTGTTTAAGTAAGTCTATAAGTTCTATTTACCCTCGATTGTCATTAAACTTTCCCCCCAAGTTTCAAATTAGTATAATAAAATAGAAAATAACATGCTTAGGCAATAAAACAATTAATCACATAGAATTGCACGTAAATAATTAAAATAATCAATTTATAAATTTTCAAATTGGTACATTGATCGAGACGGCGTCCAAGTCCTTCCACTGCAAAAATAATTCTAATTATAGACATTAAAAGATCATAAATTTATGATTTATAATAACATTCACAAGAATATTACGTGAAATTTAAAATTGCACGTAAAAATGAAAAGTGGTCTTACACAAATGATGCAAATGAAGGCAATTGACTACGGATCCTAACATCAGGACGTCATACATTCAGCGGTAAAAGTTGTCAATCAACATGTTCCTCATACACCTTTACTAATGGGAATGTCAAGACTGATATTTCACTGACCGAACCACATTCAGATGATGTTCAAGGTAAAAAAAAATGTCATTATGCTTGTAGTATGAATGTGTTGGTGTCTCTTTTATTGCTTGCATGTTAAAGATAATGCTATATTGAAGAACTATTTTTCTAATTCCCCTAATTTCTCACTTATTTTATGCTAATAATAATCTATCTCCTACCAACTTCAGATACACTACATTGTGGTGACGTAAGATGCCAGCGAGTTCGTCCTAGAACCAACGCACACGTAATCAATTCCGAACCAGGAATACCGTTATCTTCATACTCGATTCCAATTCATGGGGTGCCCATTCATGGGGGAAATGATGATAGAAAAAGGTTTTTTAGTTCCGAGTGTTCTACCTTCGGAACTGTTGAGCAATCAAATGATCCAAGTAAGGGTATATTTTTTTATGCATGATCCTCCTAATATTGTTACATATAACTTCCTGATGCCTCTTGATTTGTTGTTTATAAATTCTACTATAGCTATCTAATTTATGAAATACTGTAAAATTCATTATGGCATTTATGACTTTCAATAAAACAATCAAAAGACAATAAAAATAAATGTACTCATTATATAATAACATCATCTAGCATGTGTGAAAATATATATATATATATATATATATATATATATATATATATATATATATATATATATATATATATATATATTATTGTTATTATTATTATTATTTTTATTTTCTCACAATCTAAATTAATCAAGCATTTTATTCACGCAATGTTGTATTAGAACTTATTCTGAACTCAATGTAAGATGAACTTTAGATATGTAATGTTACGTTTGTGATACAATACCTGATCCACGCCTTATTTTCCTTCTCCGATGTGGTAGATGTGTCGTCATCGAATGGTCTAGCTTCTTCATTTTACAATTTATTCATCTCACTCATCTTACAATTAATTATATTTACAGACCGAAAAATGAAAAAATCAATTACAGTCTATGAATCGAAATAATAAATAAAGAAAAAAATCCCAATTGAAACAATGAAACGCGAGGACATCAATTTCAAAATATCCGGGTATCTAATTTTTTTTCCATGAATATCAACGCATCTGTAAAGTAAAAACAATTAGAAGTAGTTAGAAATGATTTTTCTTTAAAAAAAAATTATGAACATCTTAAATTAACTGTAAGTCAGAAAATGTACTTATCTCGAAAGCGTATTCTCCTTCGTTTTCTCTAACCGATTCAGATTTTTCCCATCATTTATGCGTCACAAATATTCTGACATGTGCAAAACATTTCCGAACCGCATGATACAATTAAAATGAATTGAACATTTTCCCAGATTTGAAAGGGGAAAGATGTGTTCAATATGGCCAATGGGCTTTCTAGCCTTTTTTGTTATGCTTCCGCATCTGTTATTGAAGGATTTTGTGGTATGCGGTCGGTATAAAGATATACTCTGTAAAATATAAAAAATAAAAAAATGCATTGTTGATTAATAGCCAACAAACGTGTCATTATTGGTAGATCTGGAATTACATAAACTCCGTTTCTTACCTCAGCGTACACGTCTATGGTCTTCAAGAAGTTAATGGTTTCACATTAGGCAAATCAAACTAAAATGAAGAAAATAATACAATGTTGTGCATAAGGGTTGAGATCTTGTTATATTTGATCGAAATAACATTATTCAATTACAAAACCCATAGATGGAGTGTCGATGTATAACCATAACCGGCTCAAGCACGGTAGATCTGGAAGCCTTTTAGATCCATTTTCTTGACTCAACTTATACATCACACTCATTCTCAGAAGTACATGAAAATTTCAAAATCGCAAAATCATAGCTAAATTCATGAAAACGTTTAAAATGTGAAACCATGTAAGGTTGAAAGATCTGGGGATTCACGATGTACAACTAATATTCAGTTAAAAAATTAAAAGAGATGTGGATGTATAACCACAACCGGCTAAAAATTCAGTAGATCTGATATAAGCTCGGTTTCTTGGCTCTTATTCTACATCACACTAATTAACACAACATGCACAATGTGTCCAGGCGACAAAGCAAATAAAAACCGAAAAAAAGTTATAAAAACTGTCTGAAACAAAGCAAATATGTTCATATACGATCTAAGTCGAGAACATAATCTCCAAAAAAACTATGTACAAGTTAGAGGCGATGTTCAACCATTACTGGTTAGTTTTTCGACAATGTATCGTAGATCAAAGAAATGTGAAAATCAGGTTTGTGAATCCGAGAGCTTTTCATCTTTGGAAATGATGGATGAATTTATTTATTTTTATTTTATTTTATTATTATTATTATTATTATTATTATTATTATTATTATTATTATTATTATTATTATTATTATTTTGAGAAAGTTGTGGTTCATACCGGCCAAGAGCTTCGTTCATATATAATGAATGGAGAAAGTGACAAAGGTTGCTGTGAGTTTTCTCCAAACCCTTAGCTGTATATATGGATTTTATGATTTCTCGGCCCCATGAAGTTTTAAAGGTCAGTTTTATGCATTTTTTGAGCCAATAACGTATTGATATGTTTTTGGTCTTAAAATGATATTTGGGCCATTTTGGGCTATTGAAATTAAAAACTGATTCTTTATGGCTTTGGTCCCTCTACAATTTCCTTACTATAGTTTCCTTTATTGATTATAATATAATAATTTTATTTTTATTTTTTGCAGATTAATTTTTATTATATGCATGAAAATCCTATTTGTCTGCTTTATCTTCCGTCAAATTATTTTGATGAAATTTGTATTAAAAAGAATATTAGCCATGTATTTATAAAAAAAATTTCATCTCAATTTAATTTCATTGCGTTTTCTAATTTCGAGCCTTTTTTTTTTTTTTTTTTGACATTTATATCACGCGATTTTTTTTTTTTTTTTTTACTTAATTGATTACTACGTATTACATATACTCGTGTATTCTAAAGATTTTTTTTTTTTTTTTTTTTAAACAATACATTTGAAAAAAAATTATATAAGTTGGGAGTATTTAAACGGCATGAATATTTAATTGAGATTAACATGTTTTAGTGTTTAAAAATATGTTAGAGCTATTGCTAATTAATGGATTTTGATGATAAAAGGTATTTATTAAAAGTTTGGTTGTAAAGTGATTTATAAATAGTATTCAGTTTAATAATAAGGTTTTGTGTGATACATTGAATGTGTTATATATATATATATATATATATATATATATATATATATATATATTGACATAAATAAAATTTGTATAAGTAGGGAGCATTTAAAAGGCATGAATATTTAATTCAAATTAGTGGGTTTTACTGGTAAAATGTGTTGAATAACATTTTTGGTTGTAATTAATTTAGAAATAGTATAAAATTTAATGATTAGGTTGTGTGGGATACATTGAGTTTTTTTTTTTTTTTTTTACAATACATTGAAATAAATAAAATTTATATAAGTTGGGAGTATTTTAAAGTTATGGAGTATTGAATTGATATTAACATGTTGTAGTGTATATCAATATGTTAAAGCTAATTCTAATTTTGTTTAAGTTGTAGTGTATATCAATATGTTAAATCTAAGGGTAATTATATTACCACCACAAAATTTATTTACTACACTACATTATAATCACACCACAATTAAAATATATTTTCAATAAATACACCACAACAAATTTACAATAATACTCCTAATCCTATAAAAACTTAAAAAAAAAAAAAAAAAAAAATTATTGTGGTGTACTCATCATCCCAAATTCCCAATATTTCTCCTCTTTTTCCTCATCATTGCCACCCATTGTTTCCTTAATTACAATTAATTAAGTTTAAATTTTCATTTTACACATTTTTTAATTGATGTTTGATGGATAATTGAAACAATAAGATATTCAATTTCATATAAACATAGTAGGTGGTTGGTTCTAAATATTTGATACACATTTTTTTTTTAAATACTAGATGCAATTGAAATCACTATTTTTTTTAATACTAGATGCAACTGAAAACACAATAGGTGGAATGCAGTATGAACACGCAAATATATGTAATTGAAAAATCATAGAATTCGAAAACCGAATATAAAATTTAATTGAAAATCAAATATAATTAAATAACCAAAATCTTGGGTGACATCAAAATATAGGGAACCTTGAACAATAAAAATCTTTCACTAACCTAAAGTCCTAAACTTTAATTTATGTTAATGTTTGCATGATGTTATTATTTGAAAACTCATATGAAATTATTGTATTAACATCTATTCTAATTAACTTGGTATTGAAAAGCAAAAATATAAAATAACAAGAAGAACAAGATGATTTTAAAAAATAAACACAGAGAAAATAAGTGAATATTTGAAAGATGTGATATATATACAAATTATTTTTAGTGAAATAATATTAAAAGAATAAGTATGTAATTTTATTTATGTTTATTTTTATAAATAAAGAAAATACTTTAAATTGTGGTGTAAAAAATAAATTTTGTGGTGGCAATATAGACACCATAAATTTAAGAAGAAAAGAAAATAAATTTATTTGAAAGATTGTGGTGTATTTAACAATAGTGAGAGAAAAATAAAATGATATTTTTGTAATTTCTTTTATGTCTATTTTAGTCAATAAAGAAATCACTTAAAATGTGGTGTAAGAATTAAGTTTTGTGGTGGGAATATAGCCACCCTAAAGCTAATTCTAATTGATGCATTTTAATTATGAAAGTGTTGAGTAAAAGTATGGTTGTAGAGCACATATATAAATAGTATACAATTTGTAAATATTCTATACATTACTTTCTCAAGAATTTATGTCATAACACCGTAACTTTTAATACGTTTCTTCATTTCCATCCCATGGATATTATTTTTATTTTATTTGCTATTCGTAAAACCCATCATAAAAATAATTTTTTTTTTTGGTTTTTGTTATCTATAAATCTACATCATATGTTATATTACGTCCTTGGATGATATAGTTTGTTTGATTTACTTTTTCTATAATGACTATATTAAGAAATCGTGTTTTTCACAGCCAATTGATATGTTCTAATCGTTGTTGACTTTATTATATTTAGTGATTTTTTTAATTTTTAAATATTTATTTACATGTTGGTTTGTTGATTAATTGTTTAATCGTGCAGTGTATCTAGATATTGGAGATCCTTGGTATAAGTGTGAATATTGCAAGTCTATTTTTTGGTTTGATGAGAGAATTGACAAGCGTTATAAAACATGTCAATCCCCGAAGTTTTCATTATGCTGCATGCAAGGAAAAGTTAAGATTCCACCAATGAATGATCCTCCGCAATTATTAAAAGATTTGTTATACGGTAGGAATGATAGGAGCAAGGTTTTCAATGAAAATATACGGTCGTACAATATGATGTTTTCCTTTGCATCTATGAGAGGGAAGATAGACTCCAGTCTCAATGCTGGAAGGTCACCTCCCGTGTTCAGGTTACATGGCCAGAATTATCATTTGATCCATAGCTTATTACCTACAGAAGGATCTACTCCCAAGTTTGCTCAGCTATACATTTATGATACTGGAAATGAAGTATCAAACAGGATGAAGGCCGTTGGGTAAGAGTTAAGTAGATATTTGCCTTAGTTTTATCTGGTATTATCTATTAATTAAGTCACATATTTTCATTGTTTTTTCTTCTAATGTAGTAAATCTTCACATGGAAACCACTTGCATGAGGACATTGTTTTAGATCTAAAGAATATGTTAGATGAACACAACATCTTGGTTCAGTCTTTTCGTATGGTAAGAGAAACAATACGTTATGATTCTACTGGGAACCTCAAATTGCGGTTGATCGGGAATAGGAGTAGAGATGGAAGGAAATATAACATGCCAGAGAAGGATGAAGTAGCAGCATTAGTTGTCGGTGATTTCGAGACATTGCCTGGTAGTAGGGATATTGTCGTTGAGACACGGGCTGGACCATTGCATCGCATAAGTGAACTGCATGCATCATACTTAGCACTACAGTACCCATTGCTTTTTGTTTACGGTCAGGATGGCTACAGGGAAGACATTCTTTGGAATGAATTAAGTACCAGAACCTCAGGTTGTCGGAAGAAATTAAGTATGAGAGAGTGGTTTGCATACCGATTACAGGAAAGAGAATCTGAATCTCCAAATATTTTATTTTCAAAAAAGCTATTCCAACAATTTTTAGTCGACGGTTATACCATGGTCGAGTCTGCACGCTTGGCTTACATACGTACTCACCAAAAGGACTTGAGATGTGAGATGTACAAAGGCTTGACCGAATCATTGTTAAGAGGTGAAATGAATCCTTCTTCTGCGGGAAAGAGAGTGGTTATACCTCCTTCTTTCACAGGTGGTGCTAGATATATGATTCAAAACTATCAAGATGCAATGGCCATATGCGGGTGGGCAGGGTATCCTGATTTGTTCATTACCTTCACGTGTAACCCAAAGTGGCCAGAAGTTGTTCGATTTTTAGAAAGCAGGGGGTTACGATCAGAGGATCGACCAGACATTTTATGTCGAGTATTCAAGATGAAATTGGAACATCTTATGAAGGATATACGTAAAAACAATTTGTTTGGACCAGTTAGAGCAGGTACTTAACATACATATTGGTATTTTGATTGTATTATTGTTCACATGCTAGGTTATTTGATTACATATGTGTTTCTTACCAACTTTTTTGAACTTATTTTCAGTTATGTACACCATTGAGTTCCAGAAACGTGGCTTGCCTCACGCACACACACTACTTTTCTTGACTCAAGATGCCAAGTTCCCTACGGCAGATGCTATTGATAGGATTATTTCAGCTGAAATACCCGATGAAGCGACAAATTCTATTTACTATGCAGCTGTTCGAGATTATATGGTTCATGGTCCTTATGGCAGATTAAGGATTGATTCTCCATGTATGTCTGATGGTTGCTGCACAAAAAGATATCCTAAAGATTATGTTGATTTCACAGTCGTAGATGATTACGGGTATCCTATTTACAGGCGTCGAGACAACGGAAGGTGTAACGACCCGGCTCCCTCGCTGGGGCCTTCTCCGAGCCGTACTCGTGGTCTTTCCACTCCCCCCTGACTCCCTCACTGGGGCCTTCTCCAGAAGTGGATTTTTGCCTCCCCAGGGATTCGAACCTTGTACCTAGGGGTTAAGTACAAACTTCATGGAATCCCTGGCCGGGTCGTTACAAAAAAGGCGCCTTTTTTGTAACGACCCGGCTCCCTCGCTGGGGCCTTCTCCGAGCCGTACTCGTGGTCTTTCCACTCCCCCCTGGCTCCCTCGCTGGGGCCTTCTCCAGAAGTGGATTTTTGCCTCCCCAGGGATTCGAACCTTGTACCTAGGGGTTAAGTACAAACTTCATGGAATCCATGCTTATGACATGAATGCTTTAACTTTGAAATATGTATCTCCATTCACTTTGACCTTTCAAAACTTTCAACATTTCGAACTTTCACTTAACATTTCAAAACTTTCACTTTACATTTCCATCGTGAGCTCACTTGATGTAACTTCTAGTCAATCAGATAACAGTGGGCAATTCTTATTTGGAACCAGATTCACATTCACATTTCCACCGCAAAGCGGTTTAACATTCATTCCACCGCAAAGCGGCTCATTCATTTCATTCCACCGCAAAGCGGCTCATTCACTTCATTCCACCGCAAAGCGGCTCATTACATTCGGGTACGCCGGTCCCCCGCGCCCCATTTCCCACTCGCATCTTTCATGACATAGAAGTACACCCATTCTTTCTTGAAAAACTTGGGATACATAACTTTTGACAAACTTGCACTTTGACACATTCCTTTCATTAAAATATTTTACTTCCCCATTTCGATGCAAATGCATGCTTAATGATGGAATAACATGATAACGTGCATGCTTGAACATTTCCTTAAATACACATATACTTTCATAAAGTAAATGAAGTTCGTCAAGCAAGTAAGTTGCAAACAGTCATTTACACATTTCACATTTACATTTAACTTCTATGAAAATAGGGGAAGTTTACTTACTGAGCTTTAGCTCACCCCAATCCCTCCCCCATATTTCAGGTGATGAAAGTTAGATGATTAGAGGAGAGCACGTGGCGGCAGGCTCAGACAGTACCGACTTGAATTATTTAAAATTTAATTTAATGATTTAATTTAAGTTTTTATTTGTTATTCTTTTAAATTGATAAATCATTTTGAATTAGTTCGTCGGTTCTTAGTCAAAATAAGTTATGGTATTTCCCCGTGATTAGTTTTTATCATGTTTCATGAGTTTATAAATTTATACTTTAAGTTATTTTGATTGAGGAGTTTGGGGAATTGATGTTGAAGTTGAATTTTGGAATTATGGTTGGATGATGAATGTTGGATATGAATGAGTTGAGAATTTCATATGTATTGTAGGTGTGATGTCCCTCTACAGGTTGGTTATGTCCAAGTTATAGAGGAGACTCTGCCGAAATTTCTATAGAATTTTAGAATAGAAAATGTAAAGGTTGAAGTTTTTAAATGATTTGTTTCCGCATTTTAATGTTTTAAACGATTTGTTTCCGCATATAATGTGAATGGAAGTTAACACGCCTAGGTTTTAAATTTCTGAACTTGGGGTGTTACATTTTTGGTGGTCTAATGGTACCAGGGATTCCATGAAGTTTTGTAACGACCCGGCTCCCTCGCTGGGGCCTTCTCCGAGCCGTACTCGTGGTCTTTCCACTCCCCCTGGCTCCCTCGCTGGGGCCTTCTCCAGAAGTGGATTTTTGCCTCCCCAGGGATTCGAACCTTGTACCTAGGGGTTAAGTACAAACTTCATGGAATCCCTGGTACCATTAGACCAAGTGGTCTAATGGTACCAGGGATTCCATGAAGTTTGTACTTAACCCCTAGGTACAAGGTTCGAATCCCTGGGGAGGCAAAAATCCACTTCTGGAGAAGGCCCCAGCGAGGGAGCCAGGGGGAGTGGAAAGACCACGAGTACGGCTCGGAGAAGGCCCCAGCGAGGGAGCCGGGTCGTTACAGAAGGACTGTGGATAAAAATGGAATTGAGCTTGATAATAGATATGTTGTTCCTCACAATCGATATCTCCTGTTGAAGTACAGTGCTCACATCAACATCGAATGGTGCAATCAGTCAAGGTCAATCAAATATCTTTTCAAATATGTGGACAAGGGACATGATCGGGTCACTGCAAGCTTCTATCAAGCTGCTGCTAGTGATGAACATGCTCAGGATAATGTGGATGAGATAAAGATGTATTATGATTTCCGTTACATCTCACCGTGTGAGGCTGCTTGGAGAATGTTTGGTTACGATATTCACTTTAGGGATCCTGCTGTGGAACGATTGTCCTTCCACCTTCCAGATGAGCAGAACATAATTTTCTCAGACACTGATCCTATAGATGAGGTCTTGAAGCATCCTACGGTTAGACATAGTATGTTCACTGTATGGATGCAAGCAAATTTAAAGTACAACTTTGCAAGGGATATGACTTATGCAGAATTTCCAACGAAGTTTGTATGGGATGCTTCACGGAGAGAGTGGCACCCAAGAAAGCGTGGTTTTTGCATCGGTCGCGTGTTTTATGTCCCTCCTGGAAGTGGTGAATTGATTATTTGTGTATGTTGTTGAATGTAGTTCGTGGTCCAACAAGTTATGATGATATCAAGTGTGTTGATGGAATTAGGTACAACAACTTTAGAGATGCTTTCTATGCACGTGGTCTGTTAGATGATGATAAAGAGTTTGTTGATGGAATAATTGAAGCAAGCAACTAGGGCTCGGCTCATTCCATAAGATGTCTTTTTGTAACATTATTGATGTCGGGTTCTTTGTCTCGACCTGAGTTCATCTGGCATAAGTGTTGGCAGTACATGTCAGACGATATACTATACATGCGAAGATCTATCTTTGGTCATCCAGGTATCATTTTTTTATACTACATCGTTTGTTGTGATGATATATTGCTTTTTTATTGAGCTTGATTTATATTAACTTTATTTATTAGTAACGTGATCTAATGAATATATGAGTCATTATTATTTTTATTGATTTTTTGTCATTTTATCAATTTGTTTGTTTATTTATCTGGACTATGTTACCCTGATTACAGGTTTGGAAATGAGTAAGGAAGAAATTAAAAACATCACCCTGTTAGAGATTGAAAATATATTACAGAGTAGGGGTAAAAGTCTCCATGATTTTGAGTCAATGCCTTTTCCAGATAATGCAGATACATCATTGTTTCGAAATAGACTTATATGTGATGAGCTTATGTATGATAGAAAAGAATTGGCTAAGTGGCATAATAAGTTTGTGGATATGTTGACGGATGAGCAAAAGGTTGTTTATGATCAAGTTATGCATGCTGTTGATACCGATGCAGGAGGTGTGTTTTTCTTGTATGGTTACGGAGGGACTGGAAAGACATTTTTTTGGAAGACTCTTTCCGCAGCCATACGGTCGAGGGGAGAAATAGTTCTGAATGTTGCGTCAAGTGGTATAGCCTCCCTTCTGTTGCCTAATGGTAGAACGGCACACTCTAGGTTTGCAATCCTTTTGAATCCTAATGAAGACTCGACATGTAATATAAAGCAAGGGAGCGCCCTGGAAGAATTGTTAGTAAGAACAAAGCTTATAATATGGGACGAAGCTCCGATGATGCACATATACTGCTTTGAGGCTTTGGACAGGACTCTGAGAGATATACTGAGATTTAGTAATCCTCATAGCCTGGATGAACCTTTTGTAGGAAAAACAATTGTCTTTGAAGGTGATTTCCGACAAATTTTGCCAGTGATTCCAAAAGGCAGTAGGCAGGATATTGTTCTTGCAACTATAAATTCATCTTATTTATGGAAACATTGTAAGGTATTGAAACTCACAAAGAATATGAGACTCTAGAACATTGGCAGTGATGATGATGGCACTGAATTGAAGGCTTTCTCTGATTGGATGTGTAGTATTGGAGATGAGACGATTGGTGAAGAAAATGATGGAAACATATCTTTAGAGATGCCAGATGACATTTTGATCAATCCATCAGACAACTTGATCCAGTCTATAGTTGAATGCACATACCCCTCATTTTCGACCATGGTTGATGTAGCTTCGTACTTACAGGGAAGGGCCATTCTTGCTCCAACATTGAATGATGTTGAAAATGTAAACGATTACATGATTTCTACTAATCACATTGAAGAAAAGATATGTCTAAGTTCAGATACAATCTGTAAATCAGACGGCATGGGAGGTTTGTTAGGGGACATTCATTCAACAGAGTTCTTAAACGGAATAAGGTGTTCTGGTGTGCCTAACCATGAGCTGAAACTGAGTGTAGGTGTCCCGGTAATGTTGTTGAGGAATATCGATCATCTTTCAGGGTTGTGCAACGAAACAAGGTTAATTATGTCTAGACTTGGACGATATGTTTTGGAGGCCTCAATTTTATCTGGGACTAATGCAGGCCAGAAGGTGTTTATTCCAAGAATGTCGTTAACTCCTTCAGATCCAAGGTTACCTTTTAAATTCCGAAGAAGACAGTTCCCCTTGATAGTATATTATGCCATGACGATCAATAAGAGTCAAGGACAATCACTGTCGCACGTTGATCTTTTCTTGAAAAGACCAGTATTTAGTCATGGGCAATTATATGTTGCAATATCTAGAGTTACAAGTCGTGCTGGCTTGAAGATGCTTATATGCGATAAAGATGGAAAGCCCACCAATGTAACTGCAAATGTTGTATTTAAGGAAGTTTTTCAAAATTTATATTAATTTCAAGTTTGTATAAACAACTTTTACATGTTGTTGTGTTGATAATATTTTTTATTATATTTCTGTAATTATACATTTTCCTAATGTATTACAATTTATCTTTCGTCTATTCCGTGCAACGCACGGGTGTGAAACTAGTTATATATAAAAGTAGCCGAGCTAATGCTGGTCCCATTACATATTTCCCGCCAAAAGTGGCTGCCTAAAAGAGAGTTTACATACATTTTTTTATTATTATTTGACTTCAATGTTGCACGATTTCCAACATTTGCACTTTAATTACCAAAATTTAATCACCTCGATTTCAGCGCGCGCGCGCGCGCACACACACATATGTTTGCTTTTCAAATTTTTCCAATTATAAGAAGGCTATAAGAATTTTTTCAAAATTAATTATAGTATTCACTTCATACATATTGAGGGTCAATTTTTTTCAACTATAAGAAGACTATATATCTACTTAATTTTACTTGTGTTGCTTATCATTACTATTTTTTTCCTCAATTTTTGAGCTTTTTGCACGAATTATATCTATCGTATATTATGTCTATTGTTGCTATTTTCTTACATTATTCTATCATAATTTTTTTTATAGCTGTAAAAATGATATTTAACTACAAACAAGGTGTCCACTTGATTAATTAGTATATATTTTACCATTTGAATAAAATAAATTCTGTAATAATCATATATAAAAACTAAAAACCAACCGTTTAAAAGGATTTTAATAATTGATATACAAGTAAATGAATATGCATGGAGTTGTTATATATGGTTCAAACATCTATACTAATCCTGCATTTAAACTTAAAACAGTTTAAGTAGATAGTAATAGTTGATATACGAGTCAAATAATATGCATAAAGTCTATTAAACATAAAAATATTTTTCAGTATTTGGATTTTAAAAAAATAGTACAAATTAAACAACATTCCCAAGTTCTTTAAGAGGTTATTGTTTTGACACTACAATAATAATCAATATTTTCTTTATTGTTTTATTTTCAAATTATAGATTGTTTTGTTTCCAATTACAGATTGTGTTTGTTTTCAAATAGTAATATATATTGTTTTGTTTTCTAAATGCGATGTGCTGTATAAAAAACTTATCCTGATAGAAAAAATCTGTGCTACGAGAAATACATTGGCTCTGTTTGTTAAAAATTTTGTATTTAAAAACATATATTTTTATGTTTTCTAGGTAAAATATGTGGTTAAAAATGGAGAGAAAAAATATCTGTGATTAAAAAGTGGTTTGAAAAATTGTATTTTTTTAAAACGTGTTTAAAAACATTTTTACCAAACAGAGGCTTAAGAAAGTGTTGGTATATTTTATCAATCAAACATAAGGACCGTACTAAAGCAAAATGGATGAAGATTCAAGTATAACAACTTTCGGTTGGAAATTTACGGGAAAAAATAGAGCAGCAAAAATGAAAAAAATAATGCTCCATGTAATTATATTTTTTCTATTCTATATTTTAAAATATGGTAAATCCAAAAATTATATAAAAGATAAATTTTATTAATTTTACATGGGGCAGTTTCAAATAGTTGAAATTATTTTTGAAAAGAAAAGACTAATTTAAGAATAGTATAAAATTTAGAATGGTGGTGAAATTTTTTTATTAAATAATTGATTTAAGAAACTTCAAGTCATATATCAATGTGAAATCCGAACCGAAAATACAAATTTACACTTTTTATTTAATTTTGTTTTTTAAAAATAAATTAATTTGGTCCAGATTTTTAAAGTCAAAATATTTTAATCTATGGAAAAATAGTGAAGCTAGGTTTTAAATCACAACTCAAGAAGTTTTCAGTAATCATAGAACACTAACCAAATAAGAAACAAATTTTAATAGCTACAGTATGTAAATGAGATTTTTTCATAAATCTTAGATCCATGATAGGGTTCGAATTTATCGTGGAATACATCCATGGGATTTCTAAGTTTGCGATAAATAGGATAAAGATCCGTCACATCGGTGACTGCTTAAAGTAACGGTCATAACTTTGAAGACAAAGTTTTATTGGGTAAATAAATTTATCTTCTGTGCTAAGGTTTATGAGAGGAAGCCATGGATGAAATAATAAGGGAGCGGCGCAATTGGTAATAACGCGAAATTAACATTTAATGATGTAATATTTGATTTTCTAATTTCATTTAATCTTAACTAGTGGATCATGTATTATCGAATCATTGTTTCTTTATTCAGACATTCCTTCCCATGCATCGCATGGATGATTCACTAGTATATATAAAAGTAGAAGTGATGAGAGAGACTAATTTTGGAGGAAAATTTGCATTTAAGAGTTATAATAAATATACTATGTGTAAATGTGTTACATTGAAAATGAAAAAATTAAATTAATATATTTGAACATAAATAATGTGATATTTATGTAAATGTGTTATGTAGGAAATGAAAAAATTGGATTAGTATATTTAAACATAAATAAATGTCATATAGTAAATGTGTTATAATGAAAATAAATATTTTGGATTAATATATTTGAAAATAAATAAATACATGCTATATAAATTTGTTAAGTTAGAAATGAAAATTTTGAATTAATATATTTTGAAAATAAATAAATAAAATAAATAAAGAAAATATAAAGATTTTCTTAGGAGAATTTATTATTTATTACAAATTTAGTAAGAGTTGTAATAAATGTAATATGTGTAAATTTGTTAAATTGGAAATGAAACAATTAGATTAATATATTTTAACATAAATAATGTGATATTTATGTAAATGTATTATGTAGGAAATGAAAAAATTGGATTAATATATTTGAACATAAATAAATGTGATATCTATTTAAATGTGTTAGGTAGGAAATGAAACAATTGTATTAATATATTTGAATATAAATAAATGTCTTATCTATGTAAATGTGTTATATTGAAAATGAAAATCTTGGATTAAAATATTTGAAAATAAATAAATACATGCTACATAAATTTGTTAAGTTAGAAATGAAAGATTTGAATCATAAATTTTGAAAATAAATAAATAAAATCATTGAAGTTTTGCTTCCTAATACGTAACTAAATGAATAGGTTCTTCAATAAACATATTACAAAAATAATTAATTATTTGTTATCAACATTTTACCATCAATGATAAATTGGTAGAAAATTTAATTCTTTCATCATTTTGACAAAAATTGGTATGTTTAAAAAATAAGGAAAAATAAAATATATTAATTAAAATATTGGATTTCGAATAAAATATATGTAACCAACATATTAAAAAATAAAGTTAATTAAAAATTATAATAAATTAAACGAAAATAGGTGATAAAGTGAGCAAATTTTCAGAGAAAAACATAAATAAAAGTCAAAAAAAATTTAATTAAGTGTCAAACTTTGAATTGCACGGTACACTGTGTATACATGCTGAATTTTTTATTTCGATTAGTTTTGTTTTTTTTAAAATTTAAAACTCAATAACATGTGTTATGTAGGAAATGAAAAAATTGGATTAATATATTTCAAAAGAAATTTTATATAAAAAATTTATAAGTGCCGAATTTTGAGTTGCGCGGTATTCTTAGTGTATATGTAGCATTCTTTTATTTTGATTAGTTTTGTCATTTTTAAAGTTTCAAATTCAACAATATTTTGTATTGAAATTTTATTGAAATTATGTTTTTTATTTGATATGATTATATACTCAAGATATTTTTAAAATTATGATTTAAAAATGATATATTCCGTGCATAGAACGAGTGGACAACTAGTTACTTCTAATAATAATAGTTTTGATACTTAAATAAGATTAATTTGAGAATTTTCTTTACAAAAATTATATTTTAATTAACATTAAATATATTTTTTAATTTATATAAAAAAAATCAAATCAACCTATTATATAAATGGGATGGAGGGAATATTATTATTGGTATTAACTTCCGTGTTAGTTCATGAAAATGGCACAATTTTGGGGCCAAGTGTCGATTGCATGAAATTTGATGGCTGTAATGGTTGGTGACTAAGTTCATGTCAACACGTTTCAACTTCCCTATCTTGTTGGTTAAAGTTTATAGGAAAATTGACGTATTTAGTCCTTAAACGTTTGTTAAACGTTGCATTCTTTGATGCAACAAGTACTTTTGGATGGTTTCCTTTCATTTCTCCTTTAAAAATTAAGAAAAAACTTAAATACCCTTATACATAATTGAAGTAATTAGTATCTAAATTTCAGATTTTGTGCTTAAGTCTCTAACATTTCAATTTGGTGCAAGTAGTCCCTAAATTCGACATTATCAAGCCAATAAGTCCTTAACCTCTGAATTTTATGCTTAAATCCCTAAACATTGCACTATTTAGCGCCATATATTCTTTTACATGGTTTGTTTCCATTCCACCATTAAAAATACTCTTATATTAATTAATAAATAAATAAATAAATAAATAAGCCTCTAATTGACAACTTAAAATTTTTGTTTCTTACTTTGTCAGATTGCTCCACTTAGTAACTACCTATAAATACTCATTTTTCTTTTTATAAAAAATATCCTTATATTAACAAATAAATAAGCCTCGACATTAATAATTACAACATCATCATTAATAGCTGAGAAAGATTCTTGACTTTAGAGGTGTCAATTCAGGTGGTCCAGGCCTGGTCGGCCCGCTTGAAAAAAAAAAAGCCTTTCCGTTGTGGGTTACTGACCGATTCTAGGTCAGCCCACAAATTTCGAACTATAACCCAGGCACACCCGCTGGCCATCCTGGTCGAGCCCATGCGAGTCGCGATTCATTTTGATTTGGCCCTATGAATAAAAACATAAATATTTTCATATTTATAGCAATTTTTTGTCAAGTTTCTAAATACAAAATGATTAAAATGATAAATTCATATTTATACCATAAAATATTTACATATAATTTAAAGTTATATTTTATATTATATGAATTATTTCTAAATTTGTAAATTTAAATAAAATATAAACAAATAACTATTAAATGCTAAATGTATTTCTAATTACTATTATCAAATAACATTACGTTTTTTAGCTATTAGGGAGAAAAAAAAAATAAGATTTTGCTTTAAAAATTGTATTAGAATTTGTAGAAGTGAGATTTTCGATGTTACCAAATTTAATAAAACCGTTTTTTTTTTTTAATTATTTTTTTTACAGGCCAGCAGGTTAACTGCGACCCACGAAGGCTTGACCCACAAAACCCACGATTCACAACTTCTTGACTCGTGAACCGCACATACGGGTCACAAGTCGGTCCGCAATCCCGAGTTGATCCGGACCGATTTTCACGGGTCTGATCGGCCCGTCTGTCTTGACACATCTACTTGACTTTCATCTAGTTATATGTGTGATGTGTAATTCATTGATTTATCAGGCCTTTTTATGGGGAACCATAAAAATTGTCCAACCACAATTTGACGGGTGGACATTGAGTATCAAGAGCCCCACCCCTTACTCTCAATAGAGGGAGACACTTACCAATAGTGGACTAGGCGACATATAATTTCCATTCTTCTCCATCTCAACCTTCTCCACAAGGGTGTTGACGACATAGTATAACTTGACTTTAGAATCAAGCTTATTCAAGCTATTGTTTAACACTTGTTTTCTTGTCAACCACTTATGCATTCCCAATTCCCATGCCCCTGGTTGTAAAACAAAATGATTTCAACGATAAAATTCCCTTGAAACCAACAATTCGAACCGACTTGGATCAATTTTTTTTTTTTGTCACTTGGTTCGATTTTTGGTTGAGATTCCACCCTACCTGAATTTTTTGGTTTGATGGCCGAGTTGTGCTCAAAGATAACATGTGCCCACCGCTCAATATGACACTTTTTTTTTTTTTAGATTGAGCTGTTCACAATTTATTCTCGTGCGGGCCAATAGCTAACATTAAAATGAAATAATACATGTAAGTAGTGGGGCGTAGACCCGACCTCCAAGAAAAAGATAATGTAGTAAAAGAAAATAATGAACTGAAAAAAAATTGGGGGAAAACATACTTGTACATCAAAAGAAAAAAAAAAAGATAAATTCTAGATTATAATCCTCTGAAATTGGGAAGACCATGTCTGTCAATTTGCACAAGTACCCCAATGCTGCATAGTAGATCCTGCGGTCCATACTCACATACACTCTCTTATCCCATCCCTCAAAAGCAAGAGAGTCAGCTAGGGATGGGCATCAACCCGCCAAACCTGCCAAAACCGCCCAACCCGATCGGGTTGGGTTTTGATGAAAATTGGATTTGGTTGGGTTATAAAAAAAAAAAAATTGTTTGGGTTGGGTTGAGTTGTGGGTTAGATGACAAACCCAACCCAACCCAACCAATCAAAATTTTAAAAATATAAGATCATTTAAATTTCAAGAATCATAAATCCATTTTTAATTTGGATGAAACTCAAATATAATTTGAACATATTTTAGTTTTATTAGCAATTATTCAATTTATTATATTTGAGCTTATTGTATTGTACATAATTTATTTGAGTTAATAGTTGATTTATGGGCATAATTTTTTAATTTTCTAAGAATTTTATTTAATTAGACCAAAACTCAAACCACCCAACCCAACCCACCCCGACCGAAACTTGATTGGGTTGGGTTGGGTTGATTTTTTTATCAACCCGACCATAGTGGGTTGGGTTCGGGTTGGGCAAAAAACCGACCCGACCCAACCCAACCCAACCCACGCCCACCCCTAGAGTCAGCAACCTGATTACCCTCGCGATAGATGTGAGAAGTAGTGTCCCTATCCAGATGAAGAATATTTCTAATATGTCTAAGAATTCTCTGAATCAACCAAGGTCCACCCGTCCTGATGATGCAATGAATAACTACTGTGGAGTCAGCCTCAGTCCAAATATATGTGATACCCATTCGGCGAGCAAGAAGAATCCCATCGAGAATAGCTTACAGCTCTGCCTCAAGTATAAGACAGTCTCCATAGAATGCTAAGAATGCCCTGATACACTGTCGGCCATGGTCTCTGATGATACCCCCTCCACTAGCAGAGCCATCTCTCGACGTGACACTGGTTTTTCAAATAAACATCAAAATTATAAATAAACCCCTTCATTTAATTCTATCGTCTCAAATAAATAATTAGTAATTAAATTTTCTCATATTCTTCCATATAAATATGGCCAAATAGTTTTCCAGGTTTTATGGCATTCTCCTATTCATGTTTATTTTAGTGAAAAGAGTAAGACCAATTTGCAGTTTGCTTGTTAAGATTAATATTAGGATTTTTTAGTATTGAAAAATGTTGTTTAAAGAGTCTAGTGTTCGTCGTTATATTAGCAACATCATAGAGAGTCAACTTAGTGCTTGTTTTTTAGTGTTTATTATAAAGTTGAAGGTACTTCACAATGTGTGAAAGATAAGTTGTAACATGTTGTGAGTACTACGAAACTTTTGAATAAAAAGAATATTTTATCATCTTTAATTATAATTTAAGCTTTTTCAAACACTCTTCTACCATCATTGAGATGGTTCTTGAGCTTACTAGGGATGGGATCTAGTAGATCCCAGACGTTGTGGACATCGACTCGATCACCCAGTTTCTTTATGAGACGCCTAATGCCTATTGGATAAGCCCGATCATTTTATACACGGTGAGATGACTGATAGTTTTCGGATCCTGCACATCTTCATTTGTCACAATGTCGACCCCACATCCCATAAGACTTCTTTTAATGAGGAGAGACCACGTTTAATTCACCATCTGGCAAGAGGGAGCAAGATAGATCTGGGACACCACATCTTTGATTTTATTATTACACTTGCCTCCCAGCTCGATAGTACACGACAAATCTGTTCCCGTGTCTTATTTCAACTATTTTCTTGGCATATGGGGTAGAGCTACTGTCACATGAGGAGCTGGCAGCACCAGAGGGCACAATTAACAGACGGACTTTGGACAGTTCTAGGGCACGGGGACCACGAGCACCAATAGTTGAGCCCGCACAGCCAGTTGAGCCAGCAGGACAGGCAGGACCAGCACTAGCACTTGAGCCAGCTCTACTTGGGACCAATAGGCTATTGAGGCAGACATTGGTAGAGATGTCGACTATGAGCCAGATGATAGGCACGATCAGGGAGACTTTAGGAGGCACAGCAGAGGCAGATGGATGACATGCACAGGCAGATGTCGAACATGGAGAGGTAGCTACATGCTCTTGTTCAAGCCGATGTTGCAGGAGAGCAACACGTGATGCGTTGCACTTTGACAGAGCTCAGTGGGAAACTACTCCAGGTATTAAGTAGACTACATTCGATTGAGATTAGGATTGCATAGGACACATGTAACACCCCAGGACAGGAAGTTTAAAAGAAATGATAGGTACTAATCATACCAACAAAGTGCACCTTCTTTTTCGCAAGTCCATCGTTAGAAACTCCAAAGTTAAGCGTGCTTAGCTTGGAGAAATTCTGGGATGGGTGACCTCCTGGGAAGTTTTCTAGGGAGCTTGTTAGTGAGGACAAAGTATGCTGAAAAAACTCGTGTTGGTACAGTGGGGACAGTACGCCGTCATTTAACGGTCGGGACAACCCGTTAAGTGGGACCCGGGTCGCTACAAATGGTATCAGAGTTAGCCGCCAACCGAAAATCGGGAACTAAGTGCTACGCTATAGAGCGGGAGCCACCTCTAGAATCCCAACGCATGGCAACAGATTCTCAGATGGATTAAGCGCGACGAGGACATCGCGACTCTAACGGGGGGTGATTGTAACACCCCAGGACAGGAAGTTTTAAAGAAATGATAGGTACTACTCATACCAACAAGGTGCACCTTTTTTTTCGGAAGTCTATCGTTAGAAACTTCAAAGTTAAGCGTGCTTGGCTTGGATTTTTTCTTGGATGGGTGACCTCCTGGGAAGTTTTCTCGGGGAGCGTGCGAGTGAGGACAAAGCATGCTGAAAAGACTCGTGTTGGTACAGTGGGAACAGTACGCGTCATTTAACGGTTGGGACAACCCGTTAAGTGGGACCCGGGTCGTTACAATTTGTATGAACACCTAGATTTGAATATAGTGTTATCATGATTTAATCCAGGAATTTGTGAAACTGAGACGATTACAGTATTGTTAATAAGGTTTTATAATAAAATTTATTAATTCATATTAAAAACATACCTTTTGTTATATCACTAAATGGTGATCTGAATTGAATATATCCATTCCTGTCGTACTCTTCCATAGATATAAGTTGATTAAAGTCATCTTTATTTGGCCAGATAGTCGAAGGAGTTCCACCATAACCTGTAGGAAATAATCGATGGTGCAAAAGGTAAGTTCCCATGAACCTAAAACCTATAAGTATAATTCATACCTTAACTCTGTTACATGCATCCCAGGCAAACATGGACTCATTTTGATATGCAATAATCAAGTAGTAGTGTTCCAATATCTCACTTCATAATATGAAACTTAAAAATTGTTGGATTTTCATTGGAAGGTCGCTAGAATTTAACATCATTAGCAATAATTTATGCACTTGGGAATGGTTTTAACAAAAAATAAAAAGACCATTTCACTAACCTCTTTGAGTGGTATGTTTCAATCTCAGGAGCTTTATAGTTCTGCTATCATTGCTCTCCATATCTATAAATCTATATAGTTGCAATGTTTGAATGTGTATGTATGTTGGATGGTCAATCCCGTCAGATGAACAGGTATAATATGATAGGCTTGTGTTGTTTGGGAAACTAACTGCATAATGAATAGAAAATATTTATTTAAGGTCAAATAGAATTCCAATAGACATAAAATATATCAATCAGAATTCGAGCAGACAATACGCGAATCGAAATCAATGAAAAACGTGCATTGACTAATACACATAATATATTTTTGGGAGTGATGAAATTGAACGTTAATATTTTTTGTGTGGGAATATTATAATTACCTCTATTAAATTGTTGATTTTACATTAGAACAAATGTTAAACTAATACTTAGTTCATATAATATAATATATATGTAGAAAAAAAAAGCTCCGTCCATTACTATCTTCAATTGATGAAACTTATAATATTATTATTCATTTAATGAAATCTAATGTTTCATTAGTTAAAAGATTTTAAGTTGGGTGACCATAATCAACAATAATAAAGCATATGTAATAGGATTAGGATGCTCTAGTGATTTGGTGAAACTTAATGGAAATGATGACATAATTAGTAGATTTTGTGTAATATATTCATTTTAAGTCTAGTAATGTATCCTACAAAATCGTTTAGCTGAAGTTAATGATTAAAGTTGTCAGTATATAATAGTGGGAAAATATAATACATTTTTACATGTAGATTGGAAGAATTATATTAAGTTTAGGTTAGATAACTTTGATTTGTCTAGTAGATGGTTTAATTTAGCATATATTATATGTAAGTCACAGCACTATGAGACATTTAGTAAAATATAAAATACCCTTAAAAAATCTAATGTTTCATTAGTTAAATGATTTTAAGTTGGGGGACTATATAAAACAATAATAAAACATTTATAATAGGATTAGGATGCTCTTGTGATTGGGTGAAATTTAGTAGAAATGAAGACAAAATAAGTAGATTTTTTGGAATACATATTCAAGTGAAGTCCGTTAATGAATCCTACAAAATTGTTTAGTTGAAGTTAATGATTAAAGTTGTCAGTATATTCAAAGTTGTAAAAGAGATTACATTTTTACGTGTTTAGAAGAATTTTATGAAGTCTAGGTTTGATAACTTTGGTTTGTCAACTGGATGATTTGATCACAGCAGATTGTATGTAAGTCACGTCATTATGAGAAATTTAGGAAAATGTCAAAGCAATGCATTTGATTCAATTACGGTGATACACTAATATATAAAACATTAATAAAGCTTCGGAATATGATGGAATAAGTGATTATCTAGAGTGCTCAAGGTGTCATTCGTCCTCGATTTTGATGAAAGAACGTAGTTTGGTGGATGATTGGCCAGTCGATACACTAAGACTCTCATTAAAATCCTGTCCAGCACATGCTTCGTCATGAGACCTCTTACATGAGGTTTTAGCTGGTGAATTCACTTCGTTGTCACTAACAGAGTCTTGGTCGTCGCTAATTGTGATTATGTGGTCCGTTGACTTAAACCTACCAATTAAATCAGCATCCTCTGAAATACGCATCACTGCGAAAACTGAATCGCCCTCTTTAACATTTTTCTCTTTGATATTCACTTTAAAAAAAGTTGTTTCCCAACCAAACACTCAATCTCTACGGGTGTTGTCTTATAAATGTCTTTACCCTTGAATTTTGGATTGTTATCCTTTTGCATGGTATCCTGCAAAAGAATCCATAAAATTTGAATTAACGTGTGATGTAAGTTACAAACTTGCAACTTAGTCGAGTTATGAAGATTACAGTGGCAAGATGTTCATGTATTTCTTTTGTCGTCTTTCCTATCAATTCTCTACACTCACGGTCCCATAGTAGCAAAGTCAGACACTGAGTCCCATCCACCACATTCACGTGAACTTTGAATCTCGTATCCACATTGTTGAAATCCTGACAACTTTCACAATAAAACCTAGATCCATGTTCAACAACTTTTCTAAGACATTTCTTACAACTGGTATATGACCAATTCTTTTCGCCGAGTACTTCGATTATTAGGGCAACTACCCAAACTGCTTCAGCCTACAAAAAAACAGAAGACATGAGGAAAACGTGATCAATCTACAGTATGTAGGTGACTTATAAATTGACATGTACCTTGTCACTCTTAGATATTTGATGCAATGTTCTAATATTACAAATTCCGTTTTTCAATTTCCTCCTTAATTGTATAGCAACTCGACGTTGAAATTTGGCAAATCTGCTGTGAGCATCGTTCTTGTTCACCAAATAGGCTACATACATTTTTAAAGATAAATAAATAAATAAATAAATAAATAAATAATAATAATAATAATAATAATAATAATAATAATAATCATATATGGTATAAAGAAAAATTAATTCTTAACCTGATTGTAAAGTCCTCTATTTCTTTGATGTTGGAATTAACCATGAGTCTTGTAGCGTGAAAGGTATTTGATAGACCAATCTCTCCTACAAAATGGGTGATAACATTATTTGACAATTAAATTAAATTATTTTTAAAATATAACTTGTGAACAAACCCCTAAATGATTTTGTCCTACACATCTGTAGCAAAACAACTAAGGGGACATTTCTTGAAGATTCAATGTAACCCATCATGATATCAGCATATTCCTCCCATAATGTGCATGATAAATGAATTTTCCTGTGTAAAAACTCATTATTACAAAAAAAAGTAAGTGTCAATATATATTCAGAAGTTGACACAAATTTTATTGTTTCTAATTTTTTTTTACTCTTTGTCTTCAAGAAATATTTCCAAGTTCCTTGCACCCTTCAAAGTCACGGATAATTGCATCCTAGTGGCGTCGAATCCGACAACATGCCCCGAAACATATGAGAATTAGTAGAAATTTCTTAATAATATTGATTTGGTGAAAGTAATATTAGCGTATATTAGATACAGTGGAAAAATATTTCAATATATTAAGTTATTTATCATTTAGCGTACCAAAAAGAGCAGCACTTTCACAATGGGCTGTGTTCTTTACATCAGAAAATGATTTGAAGTTGTAGATGTTTTTGGGGAAAGAACCATCACTGGTTGTCCCAACTTAGGTCCTATCGAAGAAGAATATTCAAAACTGGTGATTTGTAGCTGGATAGCTACTTTTGTTATCCCCTATTGTGAATTGTTTGATGCAGTGAATTTCATGCTCCTTAACCAGAAGATCAAAATTTTCAATTAGATGTCCCTTTACAGTGGCTTGAATCCTAATGTTCTGCGCAATGATAAAAATGAATGTCAATTACATATACGAAGCTGAGTGAATGATTTTCTCACAAATTATGCATTTAGTCGATGAAGGAAAATTGTACTTTTGGAAAACGAATGTTGCCAGTGACATGGTGCAATACAAAGTTGTCATGAAAACGGAATACATGGACAAAAAACGTATAGTAACACTAAATATCAGACATCTTTATCGACAAACACCATTTCCAAGCTCCTAGGTGATCTGCCGAATTCAGGAACAATACACTTCCTTGCACAACGAACTTTAATTCGCCAATCTGCATGATTTTTGTTAATTTCTTTCAACAATGCAAAAGTCGGAGCCATTTTTTTTTCCAAATGATGCTTACGAATGTTAAACGTAAATGAAGCAATGTATCTTTGTTTATCTGGAGTATGGATGAATCTGTATATTTATGAAGTGGAGTATGAATTCAAGGGGGGCAGTAATTAAGGAGTCAGACCGTCATATTTTAAGAATTTTAGGAGTCATATTTGAACCTTATATTTGTCGTTTAATCAGGGAAGGAAAAAAAATAAAAGAATAAAAGAATGAGCATTGTAAATAATAAAAAGTGTAAACTAAATTATGCAGCAGTGTACTGGTGTTAGGCGGGAAAGTGACATCGGTAACTGTGCCAAACTCAAGAAGTTTTATAATAGTAATAGATATAGATAAAGATAAAGATAAAGATAAATTGGGTATATTAGTAAACAAATAAAATAAATAATTCTCAATAAAGAAATGCAATTTATATAAATGAAATGAAGGAAGTAATATATTTCTAAAAGTTGGCTTTAATAATATTTCTAATAAGGTAAATAGCAAAAATGTTTCTAATGTTTGCATGTCTTGCGAAATCATCTCTAACCTTTTAATTTTGATATTTATATCCACAAATCACTTTTTTTTTTTTTTTTGTTGCAAAAATCGACCTTCCATCAAGCACCATTAAATTTTATCGTTAAAAAAATGGGTAATTGATACATTACATATCTAACTATAAATAGCTCAAATGTTTCTAATGTTTGCATGTCTTGTGAAATCATCTCTAACCTTTTAATTTTGATGTTTATATCATCAAAATCACTTTTTTTTTTTAGGCAGAAATCGTCCTTCCATCAAACACCATTAAATTTTATAGTTAATTTTTTTTTTTAATTGATAAACTACATCTCTAACGTTTACATACTCTATAGAATACATCCATATCCTTTTATTTTAACTCAAAACATCTCTAAATCACTCAAATCTTGATTTGTTTTGATTAAAATTTGATTTTAATCTTAAATCAAAGTCAACATTTAATTTTAACAATACATTTTATGGGACTCATAATTTTTCAATCACACATCTCATCAACTTTTATTAAAATTTACTAATATTATAATTTTAATCTATACAAACAAGGGTTAAATATATCTCTTTCATCATTTCTTCCTGTAAAATGACAAATTTACCTATATCTTTAAATAAAAAAAGAAAAGAAAAGAAGAACTTGACATTTTGATCCTTATTTCATTATTTTCTTGTAGAGTTAATCATTTCCTTGTGCACAACATCTTCATTATTTGTTTTTATTGAGCAAATCGTCCATATCTTTTCAACTTTGTCATTTGGATCATTTGATCGTTCTTTTTTGCATAAAGCTCATTATCATCTATTTTCTTTATTGTAAAATGACTATTTTATCATTTTAAATAAGTATACCCATATTATTTTACATTTATTTTTATTTAAAGTTTTTCCATTTCTATTTCATTTTCTCTCTACAATTTTTTTTTTTTTTTTTTTGTAAAGTCTAGAAATTACATTGTAAAAAATATTAAGAGTTCTTACTTGCTTTTTTATAATTAATATAATATTTTTTCCAATGGGTACAAATAAAATATATAATCAAGAGATTTATAAAAAGTTAATTTACTGAGAGAAATGAAAAGAAATAGAAAAACTATATGAAAAATAAATTTAAAATAATACGATGTGTTTATACTAAAAAATGTAAAATAGACATTTTAAAATGGAAAAATAGATGGTAATGAGTTTTGCGCAAAAAAAAAAAAGGTCGATCGGAGGCCTGATCGGAGGCCTTGATCAAACGAATTTTTTTCGTATCTTAAATTCGCCAACAAATTTGTGCTTAAATCGTTACGGATCAAGTTCTAATTAACAACAACTACTCCTCCTCCTCCTACTGCTGCTACTACTATTACTATTTATATATTTTAATTTTTTTAATTGTTCAATTATGGCTCATTTGCACTTTTTGAAAATTTTGATATTCTGTCTATAATTCATTTTTACATTTTCTTGTTTTCTTTTCTTATTACTTAAAAGAGAGTGTAAATTTGTTATTTTATAAGAAAAATGATGAAAAAACGATGTATCTAGCAAGATTTGACGATTTAGGAATTTTTTACGTCAAAATAAAAGGATAAAGACGCATTCCAGAAATGATGTAAGCGTTATGGATATAATGTGTCAATTACTTATTTTTTAGTGGTGAAATTTAATAATGTTTGGTGTAAGGACGATTTCTGAAAAAAAAAAAAAAAAGAATTTGAGGATGTAAATGTCAGCCAGAAATGATTTTCGGAAGACGTGCAAAAATTAAGATCATTTTTATTATTTATCCCTCATAATATTGTAGCTAAAAAACAAGCATTCGCTATCTTTTTGGTTAACTATGTGATTTACAAATTGATTTATTTATAACTTTGAAGTAAAAAATAGTTAAAAAATAGAGAGAGAAAATGTATATAGTTAAAAAGTGACTTGAAATTGTAATTTATAAAGGGTTGTTATATTCACACTACAATTTTTCATATTTACACCACATTTTAATTGCATTAAAGGTTTTTAATATTTGCTCACTTTTGCTTTTATGACTTCAATTTTTTTCCAAAGCATTATTATTCTTAACTTTCAAGTAATTAACATATTTTGTTTTTAATTACAATTTATATACAAATATTTTGCTAATGTGCATTGAAAAGAGGAGAATTTTTTTTTTTTTTTTTTTGACTTGTGTTAGTCATTTACTTTGATTATTTAATACGAAAAATAAATAATTTTTTTCGCCCTCAATAAAAAATATTTTGTAAAAAAACCATTTTTATGAAAAAGATATGAAAATTAACAGATAATTGATGATAAAAGATTTATATAAAAAACTTAGGAGCATACAGGGGCGGAACTACTCGTGGTCTTTAGTCCGCTGAAGCCCACTAAGGATTTTTGAAAAGTTTGAAGTTCATTTGGGTGCCCAAAGCTTAGCCCACCAGAAAAATGAACATGTCGGTTGTCTTCTAGTCTTCCTCCAGCGATCAACTCCAGCTCCAGCTCTAGGTCCAGGCATGGTCCAATCCAACAGAAAAGCCCACAACAATACTACAAATCTATCACAAAATCTTTACCCAATCCATTATCCATATCAAGTTCACAGCAAACCAGTGGAGTGAGTAAACCACCCGCTCTGCGCCTCTACCTCAGCATGCTTAGTGCGTATGTACGTGACTGCTGCTGCCGTCGACGAGCTCTCTCCTTCCGGCGTTCCGCCCCCTTCTCGCCTGCCTGGTCGGTGCCTTGCTGACGCTGAGTTGCTGTTGCTCTGCTACTGGTGCCAGCCTGGTGGTCAGTTCCTCGGCGTCGATTGGTTTGGTATTTGGTAATTGAATTGGACCGAGACTTATAATTAGTTTATTACTTAATAAAATCTGATAATGTTACATTTTGTTTTTGTTATTTATTTATTTGGTAGTTTATTTATTGGTTATTAATTGTTTTGAGGGTTAAATTTGTTGATTAATTCATTTTATTTATTTAGGGCTTATTTAGAATAAGGGATTTTTGTGGTAGTTAATTTATTTATTATAGAAAGAGTTTGTCTAGAATTTATTGTGGTAGATTGGTAGACTAGTAGGTAATTTTTTTATTAATAAAGGGCTTACTTAGTTTTTTTGTGAATTTTGATAGTTTATTGTTAATTTATTGATTTATTTTACCACTTGGTTATTGTGATGAGAATTTTTTGATTGAATTTAGAAAATACATATTCTTGCAGATTGATTAGAATGCTAAAAAGAAATATCTTTCATTACTTTAATAAGAAAGATGATGTTGGATCATCAAACACTCCAAACATTCCTCAAGAAACTTCTATTTCAAACAAAAGACCAATGCTTGAGAATGAATGTCCTATTGAGACATTGCAAAGTTATACTTCATATTATCGTGTGGAGAGTAGGAGGATGCGTCACTAGTAACAGCTCAAGACATTTTGTATTTGCACATTTGTGGTGCTTTTTTAGCTTTTAGATATTGACATTTAAGTATAATTATTTTGTTATATTTACGAATTTCAAGTCTAAATTATTCTTATTTTTGGCTTGAATTTTTTTTTTTTTTTATTCTCCCCCCTCCACCCCCCATTTTTTATCTAGCATATTACGTTTATATATCTTAGTTCTGTCACTGGGAGCATAAGTGTAAAAATCAGAAAAGCTTTGGGATATTCATTAAAAATAAAATATGATGTGGTTAACAAATACTGTTGTGTCGATAGAATTACTTATTATAAATTAATTTATAAATCAATTTATCTTGTTTGCCGCACATTTTCTAATCCTGCGTTCGGTAAGTAGTGTTTTATTGTAATTGTTACAATTTATAAATAAATTACATAATTTTTTATACCACTTTTTAATTATATATATTTTATCTCTTCAATTTTTAAGTGCACATTTTATCTTTACAAAAAAAATGTCAATAATAAAAAAAAAAAATTGCTTTAAAGCAGCCGCCGAACGGAGCGTTTAACGATGGAAAATTCATTGCACAATTAAACTCACTCTCTCTCTCTTAGATTTCAGGGTTTCATTCTGTGTCCATCTGTGTCTCTATCTTGACTTCACATTACTAATGTCAATTGCTTCTGTATTTTTAGAGAACCTAAAGAATATAGTTTTTGCATTATTTTTTTGGTTTAATTTCCTAGGCTGTCAAGAAACCTTTAATCTTTGTTATTTTTGAAAATTTTCATTGTGGTTTTTAGTTTTGAAAATCTTTCCAATTCTACGTTGCTGAAATATTCTTGAGTTTCTGATCAAATGGTTTCTGATTAATTGGTCGGACAATGAGTTGACTTTCTTGATAAAAGATCCTTTCCCTCTTCATATTGATAGTGAATATAGATCTTTGACAGGCAGCATAATTTCTCTCCATGGATACGAATGGAAAGGATGTTAAGAGTAATGAAAATAATGCTAACATTGTAAATAGTGTGGAGTCTCCAAAGGTTGTTTTGAATGAAGAAATTGAAGGAGACGACGAATCACGGACATTGTTGCCATCCAAGAAAGGTGGGCTGTCCAAAAAAACAGGGAAACCTAGGAGGAAAGTGCAGTGGTTGGATAATAATGGGGATAAGCTTGCTGAGATTTTGGAATTTCAACCTAGGTAATGAAAATACAATCATTACTCTCTTGTTATTTGTTCAGGTGTATTGTGGTTGCTTCATTTTGATTGCTCAATTAAGGAAAATTGATTATCAGTTGTGATTTGTACTTTGTAGGAAGTGGGTTTTGTTGTTTCAGGTGCTTAGTTGCATTCTTTTGATTTGGTCTTTTAGTTATTTCTAGAGTAAGGTGATTATGAATATGGATGTGCTCATTGAACTGTAGCATGTAATGAACAATTGATTCATTGTAGAATGTAGAACAGCATTAAAACTTTGACTGGACTAGAGATACTAGATGACAATGGTTTCTCTTTGTGATAGTCGTGCAAGGATTTATCTTCTGGACCTTTTTTTGTGGTCAGTAAGGAGATAACTTGTTCATGAACTCTTGCTTTGATAAGGAGTAAACAATCACATGTAGTTGAGGACGATGCCTATATAATTTTAACCTAAGAATTCATGATTGTGATTGGGGGAGGGAGGGAGGGAGGGAGGGGGGGAGGGGAGAGGAGGGGAAGGGAAGGGAAGGGAAGGAATAGAGAGAGGATAGATAAATGGAAAACAAGGAAAGAACATTATTATAAGGAACATTGGTGGCCATAGGGTGCATTGTTGTTATGTTTACATATTGTAAAAATGTGCGACTGTATCAGCTAGCTAAGTTAACATTAGAAGCATGAATTTGTTGGGATCCTATAAGTGATCTTATTCTTGGAATGGTAATGCAAATTATTCAACTTCTTAGTCATGTTCTCATAGCTCTACTTCCTTATTCTTGTTTTAGGCTCTATTCAGTAAATCTTGGGTCGTAGCCTTGTAGGTTATAATTTAGGAAGCAGGTCAACCTTTTTTCCCCAATCTTGCATTGCCCTCATATGTAAAGGTGAAATTTCTTTAGAATAACGAACTAGTCAGTTTTATAATTCATTTCAAAAGCAGATTTTGATTTTTTTTTTTCCTTAATGCAAATTGTGCCCTAGTATTGAAGGTTGTATATGAAGATAATTTGGTGATAAGTTCTACCCCTACTAATCAATCATCAGAAGGCTACATGGGAGGGAGGCGGATTAGGACTTTGATGGGATGATTCAGTATGGCATAATTCAACTAACTGAAAAGATCGTCGCCCCTATCAAAATCTCTTTACTAACACAAAATTCTTAGAGGGTTAACAAATCTCTAAAATGTCTCCATTTCATCAAGTTTCCTATAATGGTTTCAAATTTATTCCACCCCTGCCCCATGCCTTGTAGGAACTTTTGAGTTCCAAATATTTCCTTTGATTTGATGTTAGAAGCAGATATCATGTTGTTCAAATTCATATTGCATATCTTGAATCATAATTATGGTTGGATATGATTACATGTCTAACATTATATTATAACTACTTGTTGCAGTTAAGAGTTCATTGGAAACATGTACTATTATTGTTTTCTTCCTAAATTTCTTTTCTATAAAAACCTATCATTGTAGTATTTTACCATTTCCATGTTAGAATGCTCTCACCTCGTGTCAGACTTCAAGGGCTGAAATTGGATGGTACAAAATATATTCACGTTCTTTCATTCCTACATCAATACATTTGCCAAATAAATGTAGGCTTCCAATATGGGGACAGAAGAGAATTTCTTTGTGTTACTCCAAAATGGTCTATGATTTAATGTTGGACCTAGTTTAGGCATCATGATAAACTGAAAATTCAATATGCTCAATATGTAACGATTGCATTAAAGAACAGAGGCTTATAATATTATTATTATTTTTTTACCAGTAGCAGACTAATAACTTCAGAATGATATGGATAGATGAATGATGCACCCCCACCTGAATATTTATCAAATTTGTTGGGCTCAAAATATTGGCAAAGCCTGATATCAGCATCTATTTTTGTTATCATTTTTTTTTTTTTTAAATTTTGTGGTAGATATAGTGGTAAGTTCATGTACAAAATTAGTTATGGCCTGAAAGCTGTATGTGATACAAATTTTTATTTTCTCTAATATTAGAGGAATATGTACATTTGATTCCATCATGAACTGTTGACTAGATTATTATATTCAGTTGTATCTGTTATTCTGCCCTCACTATCATTCATTTTCCTTGCAGTGATGTTAGCGACTCAGAAGAGGAAGATTCTTGCAGCTGTAGAATAATGTAGATCATGTCACTAGAACATCTTCTTGGTAGTTATCGTGAATCGTTTTGAGGTTAATCTTCTATGACTCTCATACAGAATATAAAGCTGAGATTTTTCAGCCCAGTGGATCCATTCCTCTTATTACTCGTTTTCTTCTTACCATACCAATCTGTGGAATTCTGAAGGAACTGAGGAATTAACAATACCAAATCTACTTTCAGTAGATATTCGGCGTTCTGAGCAAATCAGCTCCATTACTTAATGCCCAAAAGCAGATAAAAGACCATTGCAGCTTACTGAATCTCGGAGCCTTCCCTTCTTCTTTCTTGCATATCAAATATCAGTAATGTGTATATGTATAGTACTAACTGAGCATTCGAAGTGCTTCTATATTGTCATATTTTCACCTCATTTCTGCTACTTTTTATGGTTGATGATTCTTGTCATCTGTATCGAGCTGAAATGGATCTGGATTGTACAAGGTCGAAAACTCTTCATGATATCATATCAGTAAATCACACTGTATTTAACTTGGATATTTTCCCGTTCGTTATCAGCTAAAATACTTGGGTTGTACTTGGGTTTTTACTTGTGTCTGGATTACAAATGAATGGTGTTTTGTATATACTTGAAGAAGCAGTGAATTGAATTGAGTGGTGAAAAATGATTCATGTATATCAAACATTGTAATTCTGAAAGATTTCTCTCCCCCTATACATGTCCAATAAGGTGTTACAAAAAGCAGATCATTCTTTAACACAATACAGAAATCAGCAAACACAATATGCCACAGAATCGGGACTTGAAAAAACTCCTAAACCAAAAAAACTCAAACCAAAACAGTTGTTAATTATTCAGCATTGTGTAAGTGAAGGGGAATGCAAACAATATCTTCTTGCAAATCTCTGATAATAAGTGACTTCCTGTTCATCTTGTTGCTTATGGTTTCTGTGTAGAAACCAACCAGTTTGAGAGACTGGCATCAACCGGCACTGTGAGTTGAGATATAGCAGTCAGATTTGTCTTAAGTTTAGGAAAATAATCGGGATCTGTAGTCGAGGGAATTTCTTTTTCTTTCTCTACCGTGATATTTTCCTTCTGGCGCTTGAACTGTGATCTTGCTTGACCTATAATTGCTTTCCACTGCGTGAGATTTTCGACTGGATTGAGCACGCTCCTGCCTCGAGTATGGCAATTTGATTCAAGTTTCTGGACTTCTTTATTAGACGCATCATGGAATGGCACAGGACTATTGTTTCGTTCTATTGCCATTTGAGAATTTGATTTTATATCAGCAGAATTCAATTTCATAGAAGAATCGTCTTGGATTGTCAATTCATCATCACTGTAATCATCATCCAGTTCTTCGAAGCTATCAGAAATATCGTCGTGATAGAAATCACTATCCTCCAATTTTATATCATCCTCTTCATCATCGTAGCCTTCTATGCACTTCTGGTATCTGTAATTTTGAGGGTATGATCTGAAGATCGATTCTGATGAATTATTTTCACAGCCAAAAACGGGCAAGTTCGACTCCTCATCACCCTCCAAAAGGTACGCGTCATAATTTTGTATTGGTTCATAAGCCTTGACATTCAAATTGAAGCTCACCTTCTTTTTGATTTTCAACTTCGGTGCCTCTTTTGGATTCTCTCTACAAAATCAAAGTTAATAACTTAGATTAACAATGAACATACCCAACATTTTTACACGGAAATGCACAAGCGAAAAAAATTCATGAAGGAATTAAAGTCGAAACCAAAAGCGACTCACTTGAGCTCAGCAGAATCTGAGGCGATGGGCTCTGGTTTTGTATCAAGTTTAGCAGTGACGTCAGAATCTAGAGGCACGTACCTTCCATGGCCCTGGAAACAAACAAATGCAGTAACTACCGATTTTCAATCAAGATTAATTTACAGTAAGGGTTTCGAGTGTGTCTTACCTCTTCTCCCGAGAGATTTTTATGGCCCGGCTTTCGACGTTTTCTCTTCTTCTTGAAGCCAAAACAGGCAAGAAAACATCCCATTTGAAGAAATCTACCTAGAATTCCAATCCTTGGCTTGAATTATTAGTCTATCTATATACGCAGTGGAGAGAGAGGGTGGGGTAAAGGGTTTAAACATTCATTGGCAATTGCCTCCGGTGGAATTTAAAAATAGGAACGTTGTGAAGGGGCGATGTAATAATGATGAATGAGGTGGCGCATGAGTTCAATTAAAGACAAGGGACAAATCTGTTGGATCTGCATTTTCTTATTCTTCTTTAGTACAATTCAAATCTTTATGTCTTTAGTCTTTACATGTGAGTCAAGTTCTCTGGGTATAAACTTCGCATGTGTTCGGTAAAATAAAGAAAAAAAATGATTTATAAACATATTTATTAATCATATAATTTTCTAAATCATTTTTCAACAACTACTTTTTACCTCAAAATCATAAATAAATCAATTTATAAACCAAACAATGTTACCAAATGGAGGCAGCCCCGATTCCTTATTATTATTTCAAAACTCTTTTTTCTCATATAATTTTCTAAATCATTTTTTAACAACATATATTTTTTCTCTCCAATTTTCAACAACTACTTTTTACCTCAAAATCATAAATAAATCAATTTATAAATCAAACAATGTTACCAAACGGAGGCAGCCCCGATTCCTTATTATTATTTCAAAACTCTTTTTTCTCAAACTCATTTTTTGGTTCATAAACTGATTTATTTATGATAGTGAGGTAAATAGTAGATTTGATAAGCCAAATAAGAAAGCTGGAGAGCTTAGAGTATCTACAATATGCTCTTTAAACTTGAGATGCTTTTTATTTGGAAAGTCAACTCATAAAATTTCACCCCAATATGATCTCTAATTTAACATTTTAATTTAGAGAGTGAGTTGGACTCTCTAAATTTGGAGGGTCAAACTCACTCTCTATTATTAAATATATTCAAAAAGTTCCAATTTTCAATGTTCCTACATTAACTTTCTTTATTACATATTTGATATAATTGGTCATTCACTTTTAAAAAAATCAATATTAACTAAAAACAAAAAAAGACAATATTTTTATGAAAAAGTAAAATAAAGAGCAAAAAATAAAGACTTTGTAAAAAATTTTCCTCTTTAAATTTAAATATGCTCTTTAAATTAAATATAAAAAGTCTATTAGAGATGCTCTTAGAAGCTTCATCTACTAAAATAAATTCCGTTTGTTTGATCAGCTTATTTGAGAGTTAGAACTTATCTCAAAATCTTCTTTTATAACCTTTCTGAATAAGCTCTATAAGCTTTTCATTTTTTATTCCATTTTTAGCATCTTTATTATTATTATTATTATTATTATTATTATTATTATTTTTAAATTACACCCCTATGTTATTAGGGTATTTATAATATATTTTCTTTTATGTCATTTTATATTTCTGAACTAGATTTTCAAATAGTTTTGCCACATTTTTATTTTAATCAACTAACTTATCAGCTATCTGCTAACAATTATCAGCTATCAGCACAAAATTAGCTTTTCAACTATCAGTTAGCTTATTAGCTTGGTTTCCCAAACATAGCCAAAAAGTAGTGGTTGAAAATTGAAGAAAGAAAATGTGTTTAGTTAAAAAGTGGTTTAAAAAATTGTGTATTTTATAAACTGATTTATAAACCAAAATTTCTTATTTACTGAACACATGCTAAGCATTCGTTTGATAAACAAAATAAATTGATTAAACCAGTTTATAAACTACATAATTTTTCAAATCATAAACATTTTTTTCTCCAATTTTCAATAAATCAGTTTATAAACCAAACATTGTTACCAAACAAAAGCTCTCACCTATATTACAATCACAATAAGCATTTGATACACCACAAATTTATATTTGTTATAAATATTATAAAATAAGTGAATGACCAATTACCATTATACCCCTGTAAACTTTACATATTACGATTGTGCCATTGTTCACTCCTATAAATAGGAGCCTTATTTCATTCATTCATATGAATTCAATAAGAGAAGAATTCTCTCATATCTCTCTCTATATTCTCTATTGTTTTCATAATAGGTTTACAACACGTTATCAGCACGAGTTTCTAACCAATTGAGTAATATAACGGGAGTATGCTCTACAGTTGCATCTAAATGATGAATATCTGTATCAGAAATCTGATTATTATTAATCAATGTTTCCTTTTCTCAAACCAACACTTTTGGCTTTAGAAAATAACTCATATATTGTAGATCTGAAAATTTATTCAATTTTTCAAAAATTCTGGTCGAACTGAAAAAAAAGGATTTCGGCCGATCTAGATATCCGATCGACGATCGGCCACCGCCATCAGAACGGGCTTGTCGAGGAGAAGACTCGCCTGAAATTTGGGGATGATCCAACGGCTGAAATAGAAGATATCAACCGGAGAAGAAAGGCTGAAAAACTGTGCAAAAAAAAAAAAAAAAAATCTGACCGGAAATTGAAACGCTGATCCCGGACGATACTGAACTCCGATCGAGGATCGGCCAGCGGCATATCAACGGGCTTTTCTAGGAGAAGACTCGACTAAAATTTGGCGCTGATCAGACGGTTAAAACGGAAGTTATTGGCCGGAGAAGAAGATGCTGGCGGACTGAAAAATGCTGATTCCGGCCAAATGGTTGGTCTTTTGGAGAAACGGAGACCATGTGCATGTTCAAGACGTCGAGACACACATTATGGTGATGGGTTGATTTTTCCGACCACCGGCGCGTGGCGGATTCCGGCGATGACGTCAAAAGGCAGTTTGTTCGTCTTGATGATTTGGATTTTTCTATGATCTTACTTTTCTGTTTTGTGCAGTTTTGAAATTTTCTGGCAGTCGAACGTGACGGTTTTCTTAAAAATTGTTTTTGGAGCAGTTCCGACGGGATTTTGAACTTCGGACCAAAAGTAAGTTTGTTCTAAATTTAATTTCAGACCTATTGACGGTTTCAATTTATCAATATGATCAATATATTAAAATATGAACGATTTTGCCCTTGATGATACGTTAAAATATATTAATCGTGATTTAACGAATTTGATTAATCATTATTAATGATATGATGATAAGTGTTAATAGAATATATATTCTAAATTATTTAGCACTACTATGTGATCAATACGATAAATTAAAAGATTTAAAAGTAACATAATAGTTGTCATGTCGTGATGTATTGAGTATAACTCATTATCGTAATGACCTGGACTATTATGAATACGTTGACTAGATTTGGAGATATGACTTGCTCATTTATGAAATATAATTATTTCTTTATATTGTTACCACATATATGGTTTGTTCTACTGATTTTAAATATCTCTACTTATATAAATTTTATAATACTGTTATTATTTGATATTTCAACAAATGGTATCAGAAGTTACCATTACCAAAAGATTGTTGGATCTTAATAAAAATATTTTATCATTTGGTACCAGAAGTTACCAATATCTGTAGTTGAAAGGGTGGATGAAAATAAATTATTCAACAAGAAAATTTTGATATATGATAAGTTAATATCACATGATAGCACGGATATGGCTAATGTGAAAATAATCTCATCAGTATTATGAGATAAATGTTATATGATTATGATAAGCAGTTTTGATCAAAGTTCTTGCACAAGCACTTATGTACTCCAGAAGAAGTACATATTTATTTCAGAAGAAGTACATATTTACTTCAGAAGAAGTAAAGATTATCATACTTAAATGATATTATTATTGTTCCTGAAGAAGCATAAATGAGTCATACATGTAAAATACAAAAGGGGGAAACATTTATGATCCTCAAAATTAGAGATGTGTTTCGGGAGTAGTCGTATCCTACCACCTCTGATCTTTTGAGGAAATAAAGAAAATGTTTGTTTCAAGAGTTAGAATACTCCATACTCTACCACCTTAAATCTTTGAGGTACACAAGATTAAACATTGATAAAATCCTAGAAATTTATGGTGTGTCTCAAGAGTGAGAATACTCCGTACTCTACCACCACCTATTCTAGGGTTCACAAAGTTAAGTTTACATTAACCGGACTCCATTTTCGCTTGATTCCCCTTCCTTGCGACCAATCTATCTTAACTCCTGCTGGATCTTGTATTGAAATATATGATTGCAACTTATCCAGCAGTTCTTCGATAGTAGGAGCAGAAATAAGGATTCTCCTAGAAAATGGAGAGATGAATCCCTATTCCACAGCATAATCAAGAAATGTTAGCAAACCATCAAAGAAATTGTTAAAATTTAAAAGCCCAATAGGCTTAGTATGAAGATCCAGTTGAGCTCATGAGGTAATATTAAAGATTTCTTCTAAAGTACCAAAACCTCCAGGCAGGGCCATAAAGGCATCAGAACCATATAGCATGCAAGTTATGCGTTCATGGATAGATAAGGTTTGTACTTCATGCCCTCGTGTTTTGCCTGCAATATCTACCGAAGGAGTAGGTATAACACCAATCACTTTTACTCGCTCTGTGAGAGCAGATTGGGAAACACAACCCATCAAACCACTGCTACCACCCCATACACGAGAGTGATACCTTTCTCCCCCAATTTCTTTCCTAAATCCACTGCTGCTTCTAGATACCCAAAACATTTCCCTACTTTTGATCCACAAAATACACAGATAGTTTTGATCTGTTGAAGTTTTGGTCCTCCCATCTTTGAGAGTATAAGGAAGGAAAAACTTATGAGAAAATGATATTTTGGGATGCATGAAACTGTGAAAATCATTGGCTTTTTAAACTTGAAAAACTTCACTATTTACTGCTCGTCTTTTGAAAAAGTGAAAACCTACTTCTGACTAAATTACACTACTTTTGATAAAGCTTACCTTTCGGTGATTTTTCAATACACTTTATCAATGCTCGAGAAATGAAGCATGAAAATATTTTATAAATATATGTGCAAATATATATACACACAATATACTGATTTACCTTGTATCAATGCTGAATAACTAAAACATCATTGTTTATAACAGCCTGGCAAACAGGATCTTTTGCTATTATATTTTTGAGAGTATAACGTTCTTTATCCCTGATGAATTTAGCCCATAAAGATAGTAGCTCACGCTGCACGTACCCACTAGGGTGCGTCTCAAGAGTCAATCGGATATCATCCAATGACTCCTTACTCAGTCCACCCTTAATGAAGTCTATCTTATCATCTCGATTTATGGATGAATATCCTATTAATTTACAACGGGTATCACATGTCCATCGAGCACATTTGTAGCAACTATTTAATCTTTTTGCTCTTCGCTTCTTTGCAAAAGTACTCTTACCTAAGCCAGACTTGTAATTAGAAAATGAATCTGGTAATTCACTAGCTAATCGAACTTTTGCTTCGATCAACCAACGAACATCTTCTGGGATACCTTGATCCATCAGCAGCCTCAATCTTTCGAGTCGAACTCTGTAAATCTTTTTCAAAACATTTATCGGAAGATTTGAGTAGTATTTGTGGATATTTGATAATATAACATCCATTTTTTTATGGATCTAATCTCTTCCCAAGTGATCTATTTAAATGCATTATTCAACGCGTAAAAGAGCGATGGCTCCGCGTGTCAGTGATATCGATTCCATCAAGAAATAATGGAATAAATTATTGAAAATGTGGGGACAATGAGATAATGCGTCATTACCTTTTTCGATATAAGGGAAGATTTGGCAACAATATTGAGAACATGAGATATTTTCTTGGATATTGTACCTGATTTTTCTTCGGTACACTAATAAAGGTATACTGATTTGTACTATACAGAAATACGTACTGATGAAATGAATACTGTATTGAACTAGAAGTTCATACATATGTACAAGTGAAATATCTTGCTAAACCTGAAGTTCTATAATGATTGGTTAGATTCCAATTCAATAATGAGATTTATTAAGAATGCAAAATGACATTCATTAAAGAACCAGAAGATTGTTCAGGTTAACAAGTTATCATTGCTGCTTGTTCTCAAAAGCAAATTAATTATCTCACTAAGAAAATGAATGACTGATTATTTGCTCAAGTAATGATATTACGAGCAAAGTGATAAATGCTAGCATGAATATATCTTAAAGTCATTAATGATTTTACGAATTAGTTGAGATAATAGAATATTATATTGCTAATGGTTTAGCAGATTAAAAGTCTCAAGTTATTTGCTATGAGAACAATTTGAATATAAATATTTCTCATGCAATAATATTTTACATACAAACATATCAATACTATGAAATAAAGATTTGCTTGTGAAGTTTTATGATTTGTAAAAGTGCGATATGTATACAATCCACCAAAGCGCACTTAGATATATGATTGAAATTATATTCCTAAAAGGATGACATGTGTTATGGCATTTTAGCCGATTGATAATATTTGTGAACATTATGGGAAAAACACGCCTGAAGCGTAATTATGCCTGAAGCATAATGACTATCGATTCCAAAAATAAATATCTCTTGAATGATTGAGATGATCCCTTTGAGGCTAAATGCTCATGGTGAGTAAAAGAGACATAATTAAATGTAAGAGACTCAGGTACCTAATGATAGAACATATAAAGAGATTTCTCTATGTTATATTGAGTTGAAATGGAATCGATAAATAAGTCGACTGTATACATAAACAACCCTCTTATGAAAATGAGGTTGATGAAATTATAATACTTTGGCCAAGTATATAACCCCAATGTAGGGATTATTGTTCAAGGACCTGAAGTCCAAATGCTTAAATGTGTAAAGCCAGTAATTATACGTACAAATGAAAAATATTACACAGTCGTAAAAGACGACTCGTTGCGCGCAAATTTTTTCATAGAACTGACATGACATATGGTGGATAGACTAAGTCTAAATCACTAGCTTGAGCTCTTTGATATACCAATGAGTGAGATCAAAATGTATGATTCTCATCTCGGTACTTTGAGAGTATTCTTTGATGTACCAGTTGATCGCGGTACGTTGGGATTTCAAGTAAAATGATTGTAGATTATATGTCGAAATTGATATATATTTCAATGATTGATTATACGAATCAGAAATTGTGATTTATGAGATGCAAGAACATACATGTATAATCAATGAAAGATTCAATACACCCAGATTAGTATCATTATAGGATGATACAAATGACTCCATGATATAATATGTTGAAATTGAAATTGGAATGTACTATTTATGACATCTGGGAAATTGATTATTCACTAGAAGTGAATATGAAAATGAATATGTTTAATTATTCACCAGAAGTGAATTCTAGATTTGATTATTCACCAGAACTGAATTCTAAATTTGATTATTCACCAGAAGTGAAAGATGCAATTGATAAATTAGTACAACATTGCTTAATATAGCATGTTATGACATCATGAGCTATGAACAATTTATATAAAGCTCATCATAAATTATATGATTGCACCAATATACTTGTGATATTCCATGAAATGAATAAATACGCGTTGTACTCTTTTTCCCTTAGCTGAGGTTTTGTCTCACAGGGTTTTCCTAGCAAGGTTTTTAATGAGACAACAATTGAGGAGTATTGATGAAAATTAATGAGAACAATGTACTCTTTTTCCCTTCGTTGAGATTTTGTCCCACAGGATTTTCCTAACAAGGTTTTTGAGGCATCATCATAACTATCAACAAGCTATAATTCAGCAACACATTGTTATACTGGAATAATATCAACAAATGAAGAAAATCATAGACATCTTATGAAGAATGCTATACAAGGAGATTTTTATATACCAGAAGAAAGATGATATCAATGTTCGAGAAGTTCATGAATCCTCAATTGCACACTTCAGGGGGAGAAACATGCTGTATTCTTTTTCCTTCATCCAGGTTTTGTCCTACTAGGTTTTCTTGACAAGGTTTTAACGAGGCAGTGGCTGTATTCTTTTTCCTTGGTTCAGATTTTATCCCACTGGGTTTTACTGACAAGGTTTTAATGAGGCAGCACTTCAGAACTTCAAGATTCAGTACATGATTTGTCCTACTCGAACGTTAGACTCGATGATTCACCATGGCCAATATCAGGGAGAGCTTCTGTATTCTTTTTCCTTCGCTCAAGTTTTATCCCACTGAGTTTTCTTAGCAAGGTTTTAACGAGGCAGGCAATTGCGGAATAGGTCATTCAAGGAGGAGTGTTATAAATATTATAAAATAAGTGAATGACCAATTACCATTATACCCCTGTAAACTTTACATATTACGATTGTACCATTGTTCACTTCTATAAATAGGAACCTTATTTCATTCATTCATATGAATTCAATAAGATAAGAATTCTCTCATATCTCTCTCTATATTCTCTATTGTTTTCATAATAGTTTTACAACAATATTTACTTAAATAATATTAACTAAAATGACGTAAATATCTGGTCGACTAATTATTGATATATTTATTCATTCCTTTGTGTTATTTGTAAATCACAAAGATATGTAACTCAAATTTAGTTCTTGTTTGATGGAGATTAAATTAGTTTTTTTTTTATTATAAAATTGATGAAATGTGTGGATGAAAAGTTGTAGATCTCATAATATGTATGATTGAAATTAATTATTGATTTTGACTTAAATTAATATTCGAATATTTTTCACAATCGAACAGGGGCTTAAATAGAAAATGTGAAAATTGATACCAAAAATGATCCGAAGATTGAAAGAATAAAAAAATGACAGTTTTATCTTACGATCAAAACAACTTAAAAGGAAACGATTTACAAAATGCACTAGAAAGGAGTTTTTTCGATCTTGTCTTCCACAATCTCTCATGTTTGATGGTGAATGTGAAAAGGGAAAATGAAAACAATTTTCGTGGAACTTATTTTCCCTTCCCCACCTAAAGAATTTGAATTTCACAAATTCTTGGAAAATAAAATAGGCCCTTTTTGAACCAGTATGGAAAACAAATTTCATGAAAAAATTTGCAATCAAACAACCAAAATGAAAATTTGCCAATAAAACATTTTCTTTTCCATCTTTCAATGCCAATCAAACACAACAAATTCATTTTGTAAGGTTTATAAACTAGTTTATTTATGATTTTGAGGTAAAAAGTAATTGTTGGAAGAGAGAGAAAATGCATGCTGTTAAAAAATAATTTAAAAAATTGTTGTTATAAATATTATACTATTTAGTGAATGACATTCATACCCCTGTAACCCTAGGAATAATTACTTTGTATATCTATTTCTTCCCCTATATATATGGGGCTCTAATTCTTAATGAAACACAAGTTTATTTGCCTCTTTATTTTCTTCTCTCTTTCTCTCTATTTCATAACACAAATTTCATGATAACGTGTTATGAAATAGAGAGAAAGAGAGAAGAAAATAAAGAGGCAAATAAACTTGTGTTTCATTAAGAATTAGAGCCCCATATATATAGGGGAAGAAAGGGATATACAAAGTAATTATCCCTAGGGTTACAGGGGTATGAATGTCATTCACTAAATAGTATAATATTTATAATACTCCCCCTTGAATGACATATTACAAAATATCTGCCTCGTTAAAACCTTGTTTGATAAAAACTCAATGGGAAAAAAATCAAACGAAGGAAAAAGAGTACAGTTATTTTGGAGTATTACAATAAATGCTGCCTCGTCAAAACCTTTCCAAGAAAACCCAGTGGGACAAAACTTGGGCGAAGGAAAAAGAGTACAGCTACTCCCCCTGATACTGATCACTGTAAATCTTTGAGTCGACACATTCCAATCTCATGAACCATTTTCTTGAATGTGGATGTTGGCAATGCCTTTGTAAATAAATCAGCTACATTGTCACTCGAGCGAATTTGTTGAACATCAATATCCCCAGTTTTCTGAAGCTCATGCGTGTAGAAGAATTTTGGAGAGATATGCTTTGTTCTGTCTCCTTTGATGAAGCCTCCTTTGAGTTGTGCAATACAAGCTGCATTGTCTTCATACAAAATTGTTGGGCTGTCTCTAGTTGAAGTTAATCCGCATGATGCTTGGATATGATGGGTCATGTTCCTCAACCATACACATTCTCGACTTGCCTCGTGGATTGCAATAATTTCTGAATGATTTGAAGATGTTGCTGTCAAGGTTTGCTTCACGGATCTCCATGATATAGCTGTTCCTCCACGTGTAAACACATATCCTGTTTTCGATTTAGCTTTATGTGGATCAGAGAGATAACCTGCATCTGCATATCCCACTAAAGAAGATCCCAATTTTTGAGAATAAAATAATCCCATATCAATAGTACCCTTTAGGTATCGAAAAATGTGTTTAACACCATTCCAATGTCTTTGAGTTGGTGTAGAGCTATATCTTGCAAGGAGATTTACAGAAAAAGCTATGTCAGGTCGAGTACAATTTGCAAGATATGTTAGCGCTCCAATTGCACTAAGATATGGTACTTCAGGACCAAGAATTTTTTCTCCATCTTCAGGTGGACGAAATGGATCTATTTTCACATCAAGTGATCGAACAACCATAGGGGATGCCAATGGATGTGCTTTATCCATATAAAAACGATTTAAAACTTTTTCTGTATAAGAAGATTGATGAACAAATAATCCTTCTGGGAAATGTTCAATTTGCAACCCAAGACAAAACTTAGTTTTTCCCAAATCTTTCATCTCAAATTCATTCTTTAAATAATCTGCAGTTTTATTGAGCTCTTCAGGAGTTCCAATCAGATTTAAATCATCCACATATACTGCAATAATTGCAAATCCACTATTTGTTTTCTTTATGAAAACACAGGGACAAATGTCATCATTTTTATAATCATCCTTCAACAAATATTCGCTAAGACGATTATACCACATGCGTCCGGATTGTTTCAATCCATATAATGATCTTTGCAATTTAATAGAGAACATAGTTCTCGGGCATGTATTATTTGCTTCTGGAATTTTGAGTCCTTCAGGGACTTTCATGTATATGTCACTATCAAGTGATCCATATAGATAGGCAGTTACTACATCCATAAGGCGCATATCAAGCCTTTGTGACACAGTCAAACTAATTAAGAATCTAAAAGTGATAGTATCCATGACGGGAGAATACGTTTCCTCATAATCAATTCCTGGTCTTTGAGAGAAACCTTGAGCTACAAGTCGAGCTTTGTATCTTGTAATCTCATTATTTTCATTCCTTTTCCTTACAAAAACTCATTTGTATCCTACAGGGATTACATTTTCAGGTGTTCGAACTACAGGTCCGAATACTTTTCGTTTCTCTAAGGAATTTAACTCCGCCTGTATGGCTTCTTTCCATTTTGGCCAATCATTTCTATGCTGACATTCTTTCACAGACAGTGGTTCAGGATCCTCATCTTTCATTATTTCAAGAGCCACATTAAAGGCGAAAATGTCATCTATGACAATAGTATTCCTTTCCCATAGTTTATGAGATACTAAATAGTTTATTGAAATCTCATTATTTTCGGAAACTTGTGGTTCTGCAGGAACCATATTCTCAATATCCGATTGATCCATATTCTCAATATCCGATTGATCAATCTTTTCAAATACTACTTCTGCTGAAGTTTTTGGTTGGTTTTTCTCTTGTACTTTTCTTTTTCGAGGTACAGAGTCTTTAGCACCAACTGGTCGACCACGCTTCTGGCGTATTTGAGATTCATTTGCTATAGCAGATTGTCCTTCAGGGACATCAATTTGTGTAGGGATATTTTCTGCTGGTGTATGTGACTTTGTCACTTTTCTCGTGTCAACAAATACATCCGGTAATTGATTTGCAACTCTTTGCAAGTGAATGATTTTTCCAACTTCTTGCTCACATTGATTGCTGCGGGGATCAAAGTGAGACAAAGTTGTTTCATTCCATGAAATTTTACCATGTTTTTCAGGATGTAGTTTTGTTCCTCCCAAGGTTGGGAAAGTCATTTTGTCAAAATGACAATCTGCAAAACGTGCAGTGAATACATCACCCGTTAAAGGTTCAAGATACCTTATTATTGATGGTGAATCAAAACCAACATAAATTCCAAGTCTTCGTTGGGGACCCATTTTGGTACGTTGTGGGGGTGAAATTGGGACTTGGACGGCACAACCAAAAACTCGTAAATGAGAAATATTAGGCTCATGACCAATTGCAAGTTGCAAAGGAGAATATTGATAATACGCAGTTGGTCTTAAACGAACCAATGATGCAACATGTAATATGGCATGACCCCAAACAGAAGTTGGAAGTTTTGTTTTCATGAGTAATGGTCTAGCAATTAATTGTAGACGTTTGATAAACGACTCAGCTAATCCATTTTGTGTATGGACATGAGCAACCGAATGTTCAACCTCAATTCCAATTGACATACAATAATCATTGAATATCTGTGATCTAAACTCACCAGCATTATCAAGACGAATTTTCTTGATTGAATAATCAGGGAATTGAGCTCGTAATTTTATAATTTGAGCAAGTAGTCTAGCAAAGGCTACATTCCTAGTGGAAAGTAGGCAAACATGGGACCATCTAGTAGATGAATCAATTAAAACCATAAAATACCGAAATGGTCCACATGGTGGGTGTATTGGCCCACATATATCTCCATGAATTCTTTCCAAAAAAGTTGGAGATTCAATATTGACTTTTGTAGTCGAAGGTCTAATGACCAACTTGCCTTGCGAACAAGCATCACATGGATAAACATTAGGTAAAAGAATCTTCTGGTTCTTTAGAGGATGTCCATGTGAGTTGTTAATTATTCGGCGCATCATTATTGTTCCTGGATGTCCAAGTCTATCATGCCAAAGTATAAAACTTTTTGGATCAACGAACTTCTGGTTCGTGATAATATTTGATTCAATCATCTTTATAGATGTACAATACACGCCACAAGGGAGTGCCAGAAGTTTTTCTTTTATCTGCTTTTGACCAGATATAAAAGAAGTTATGCAAAGATATTCTGCATTATTTTCATGCATCGTCTCAATGTGATATCCATTGCAGCGAATATCTTTAAAACTAAGCAAATTTCTTCTGGATTTGCTAGAATAAAGTGCATCGTCAATATATAATTTTGTATTATTTGATAAAATAATACAAGCTCTTCCGGAGCCTTCAACGATTTTTGATGCACCTGATATTGTATTAACATTATTCTCTGATAATGTTAAGTTCAAGAAATACTTTTTGTCTTGAAGAATAGTATGTGTAGTTGCACTATCGACTAAACAGATATCCTGATCATTTATCCTGAATTTATAAACAAAACAAAACAAATATTCTAAAACTTTGATTTCATAAAAAGAAATTTAGCGACATTTTTAATCAATTAAAAATGCTTAATAATGTAAATGTCTCTAACTTCAAAAAAAAAATAAGTAAAAACATAATTCATACTAATTTTTAAAGAAAAAGGACAATTCAGATATTGAAAATTAAACTAATCAATATTCTCAATATTTGCCAGATATGTCGAGTGCAACAAACTCGAGTTTAGTGATGTTGGCCATTTGTATAACTACACAATAAATAAAAAAAATACAATTAATTTCGAAGAATGTGATTAAACCACATAATAATAAATCAGATCATCAACATCACATAAGTTGTATGTTTTCCTTCAGAAATAAACATTATGACATATTCTTCGATATATATGCTACTTCGGGAGCATGTTGTATTTTTCTATTATTTCTTCAATAATAGGTCAAATATTCTTCTGGAATATTGATAATTATAATTTATACTCTTCTGGAGCAAATAATAATCTTTCTTGAATATTATAAAGTTGTGCTATTTCAGGAGCAACAACAAACTATTCATGATAGTCATATTAATATTCTTCTGAAATATTAATTATATACAGTTGTGCTACTTCAGGAGCAACAACAAATTATTCATGATAGTCATATTAATATTCTTCTGGAATATTAATTATACAGTTGCGCTACTTCAGGAGCAACAACAAATTATTCATGATAGTCATATTAATATTCTTCTGGAATATTAATTATATACAGTTGTGCTACTTCAGGAGCAACAACAAATTATTCATGATAGTCATATTAATATTCTTCAGGAATATTAATTATACAGTTGCGCTACTTCAGGAGCAACAACGTAATGAACTATTAATTTAAATGTAAAAAAAAAAAATCTCATCAATAACCATAATATATATAAATTAAACACATATAAATATGTATGTGAATAATGTATGAATTAAACATAATAACATGGGTACACAATCTACATAATTTAGAACATGAACAAACCAATTATTATTGGAAACGAAAAGAAATTAGAGAAATTATCGCATCCAGCCTCAATTCTGACTCTGAACGATTAATGGCACTAGGGTTATAATTCAACATGGAAACTAATGATAATTGCACGCAATAAACTTTGAGTAAAAAAAAAATCAAGTTCGAAGCTGCCAGATTTCAAATTGGAGACCAATTCAAGATTTGGAAATGATTAAAATGATAATTCTTGGTTTGCGTGTGCAGATTCGAAATTGAATTGAGGATGGAGTTCATACGAAATTCATATGTGTAACTTGAACAAGATTCGACATCCTTTTGATACACACATATAAAAAAAATTCACGTGTAACCAAATTAATTTTGGTACACATGACAGATGACTATATAAAAAAAAATATTACATTCTAATAATTTTAGAGAATCGTGCTGATAACGTGTTATGAAATAGAGAGAAAGAGAGAAGAAAATAAAGAGGCAAATAAACTTGTGTTTCATTAAGAATTAGAGTCCCCATATATATAGGGGAAGAAATGGATATACAAAGTAATTATCCCTAGGGTTACAGGGGTATGAATGTCATTCACTAAATAGTATAATATTTATAACAATTGTGTAGTTATAAACCATTTTTTATAGTTTACTGAAAACATTCTTATCATCTCCGATGCAGCGTCCTTAAAGGAACTCTTCAAGTGATCTTCTTCTACCTTTGATGCACAAGCATCTTCCGCTGCCACTGCTAACAAATTAACCAAAGTACTGCTTATTTCATTTTTAAGAACAATTGTCTTCTTCAGTTCTCTTCACGTAGTTAATCAAATGAATCTCTTTCTGCCCCCACTCCGCCTTCATATTCTGGTACTCATGCTTTGAGTGTAAGACAGAATTACAATCTCTTGTTTTGCACCATCGAGCAAGAATCTCTCTCTCTCTCTCTCTGCAGAATGACTAGTCCACATTTCATTTTTAGCAGTGTAGTAAAACAGGTTTGTGGGTCTTTCATTAGTTCAAAAAGTGAAAGCTAGAGAGTGTTGCAAAGAGAAGAAAATGACATTCATGGCTTCTTCTTTCCATGTCTCAAACCTTCAAGGTCCTCTTTTTCGTAAATCCCACTTACATGGTCAACCCAGTTTTCTGCAAGTTCATTCATAAATCAATCAATATATATCTATCCATCTATCTATATATATCTATCAATCTATATATAAAAGCAAAGTAACTGTTACAAAAAATACAGCACTTTTTCACTAAAATTATTTGTTAAATTTGAAAAGTTTTTGCCAAAAAAAAAAAAAAATCCTATTAAAGTACAATGAGAATTGAAATCATTTCAAAATGTAATGATTGAGCAATCCAAATTCCCAAGTGTAATAATTATAAATTTGAATTATATTTTTTTGGTAGTTAAACTTTTTTTTTTTTTTAAAAAAACAAAAAATATGATGTTTTCGAGGTAAAAATTAGTGATTGAAAATTTTAGAGAAAAATATGTGTGATTAAAAAGTAGTTTAAAATTTTTTTTTCTTGAAAAAAGATGTGTTTTTAATAGTTAAATAGAGATACTTCATTCTTTTCTTGTGTGAAAAAAAGGTGAAAAATTTACATAAAAAACATCATAAATCTAATTTAAAAAATAACTAGATAATTTTCGATTGTTCTTAAAAAGTATTCAAAATCTATAATTTAGAAATTTTGTTAAATTTATTAAAAAAATATTATTAAAAATATTCTGCTTAATCATAGTGTAACTAATTTGGTAAAATAATTATTAAATTATTTCCAGAAATCTATCTATCTATATATAAAAATAAAGTAGCCGTCACAAAAAATAAACATACTTTTCAGTCGAAAATTACTTGCTAAATTTGGAAAGTTTGAGAGAGAGAGAGAATTTTTTTTAAAAAAAAGACTCATTAACACACGGTTCTTTTACGCAATGATTATAATTTATAAACAAATTTATAAACAACAAAATTTCTCAAATTACTTTTTAATCACACATATTTTCTCTTTTCAATTTTTAACCATTGATCTACCTAGAAAATACCAAAAATTCAAAAAAAAATCCAGGCTGTAGACACCGAACAGTCTGTAAAGTGCAATTGGAATTGTAATCATTTCAAAATGTAATGATTGAACAATCCAACCTTCAAAGTGTAAAAATTGCAAATTTGAATTACACTTTTGTAGTAGTTAATTTTTATTTTTTTATTAAAAAAAGAAGAAGAATATGATGATTTTGAGGTACAAATTAGTAGTTGAAAAATTAAGAGAAAAATATGTGAGATTAAAAAATAGTTTAAAAATGTGTTGTTTAAAAATATTTTGTCAGATAGAGATGCTTCGTTCCAATTCAAATGTAAAAGTTTTTTTATATATATATTTTATTTTTCCTTAATATCTCATTCATTTTAAATTATATCATTTAAGTTATATAATACTTAGCATTCAGAAAAACTAAAATCGGTCCGATCCGAAAAAGGCAATATATCAAGGATCTAGGGTTGAATCAGGTCATACTGATTTTACTTAAAAAATTAATAATTGTTTCAAACATCACAAAATTTTCTTAAAAAAATTATTTTAGAAATAAATCAATATATACTCATTTGAAAATAAAATTAAATACAATATATGGTTGATTTATGGTTGTTAATTTTATTTATTATATTACATTATATTATATTATATTTCAAAATAAAATAATTGAACATATAAAACCGTAAGATAAAAATAATTTATCTAGAGGAAGAAAGCCCAACAACAAACAAATAATAAATAAAAATAATTTTTAAAAGAAAAAGGAAAAATTCCATAAAGATCAGGATTTCTTAATTTTGATTAGTTTTGTAGATGATGTATTTCCCATTTTGATTAGTTTTGTCTTTTTTAAACATTTGAATTCGATAATGTTTTGCATTAAAATATTATTGTATTATGTTTTTATTTGATAAAATTGTATAATTAACATATTTTTATAAATTTTGATCGAAATCACTATTACAAACATATTCTCGTGCATCGCACGGATGAAAATACTAATTTTCATAATTCCAAAACAACCATATTTTTTTTTCAAATCTACTCCCATTAGCCCCAGTTTGGTCATAATTTTTTAAAACAAATTTTATTTAATACGCAATTTCAATCATTCATCTTAGTCAAGTCAATTATTTTTAACTTTTCAAACATTTTTTTAACCACATATTCTCCCAAAAAATACTATTCACAACCACAATTTTTTTTCCAAAAAATGGGAGCCAAACACACCTTAAAATGTAGTGAGCAAATAAAAGGCAATTGACATAAATCATCCATACATTTCGACTTTCTTGCGAAATTCATCACTGACTTTTATTTTTTTTGGCTATTTTACCCTCACATTCACTTTTTTTTTTTTTTTTTTTTGAAATAAATTTTTCTATCGTCCAAAAATCTTTTAGTTGATCAATTCATATATTGATCATTTTAATGAAGGGCAAATGTTTTTTACATTGTTGAATTTAAAATTATATATAAAAAACAAAAAAATTTAAAACTAAATAAAAAAATGATAACTATTCAAAAGGTCTCACTCAGAGACCATGGAAATGTTGCACCAAGAGGAGCCTCACCGCCATGAATTCAGGTGATTGAACATGCTGAAAAAGTGTAAATCATAGGATGGATGCTTCTTCCCGTGCTGAGGATGAAGTGAGCAGTGAAGAGTTTAGACGCACTGTTGAGGCTGTTGGAATCATATATATCGATAGAGTATAATTCATGAAATTTGAAATAAAATATTAATTAATTGTATTGATATGAAGTTGCGTTTGTCCATAGGTCGGTTTGATATTTTAGATTGAGTGTTTAAGTTGTTAAACACAGAAATATTTAATTTGTAGTTCGATCTAAAATTAACGTTCACGATCATTAAATAAATATGGAAAATTTATTTTGATAAGATCGTCTCGATTTTATTGAACTCTATTTTTGACTTTGATAATAAAATTGAGAATACGTTTGGAACGTATTGGACGGAACCACATGAAATTAATTTGTGACATTGACCATACAAACTTAATTTCACTTGACTATCGTACGTGAGACCTTAATCCTAATAGGATAATGAATTTCGATTACTAACTTGAAGTTCTTTGAGATATCTATGGGTGAGATCCTATTGTTGATCAATACCTCGATACTTTGGGAATTAAAGTGAACTAACGAGGAATATATATTTGTATTATGAAATCCACCACCTTTTAGGTATGATCATAATCTCATTGGTTCTTCTAGTGGACAGTTGAATTTGAGCTCAGTAATTTGACAGTGACTGTTAAATTCTATGATGTGATGTGATGTGATGTGATCACATCGAACTGCCAGATAGAATATGAGAGTTGAGAGGTTATGAATATTCAGAGAAGGACATTTTTGTCATTTTAACTTGCTTCGAATATTCAAGTTGATCGACGGGGGTAACATGTAAGAACGATAAGTCAGAGGATATAATTATTGATTAATTATTTCAGTAATTTCAATTTTACTAAGAGTGCAATGTCGTTCTTTTAGTGAAATAGAATATGATTGATAAATTAATTTTGACTGATCAAGAGTTGACCAGATCATAATTAATTTACTGGAGCTTAGTTTAATTGGGTTTGATCAGGTTCTCTCGGCGGCGTCACTATAATAGGCTTATACATGCTTATTACTTGTATTGGGCTGTGTAGAAATATGCCTGAGTTATGGTACTAGGGTTGGTAGGATTTTGGAGTATAAAGAGGTTACACATAGTTGGCAAAGTGGCAAGACATATACTAAAGTGTGTAGTGTATTTTTTCTCTTTACAAAGCAAACTCTAATTCTAGTGTAATCTAGATCTTGAAAAAGGTGACCACACACTTGTATAATTGCCATTGGAGAATATCGAGGAAAGTTTGAGGGTTTGAAACTTTGGTGGAATCAAGAAACAGTGAAAAAAAGATTATTGTAAAGCTACAAAGGTAATATCTTTTTCATTTTTATGTGCATAAAATTGTTTATTTCAAGTTAAATATATAGATTAGAAAATCCTATAACGAAATGATCTATTCACAATAAATTAATTTTTGCGACTAGAGCAATCCGGGAGGCATTCAACAGCAAAGGATTTTGAGGGAACGAGAAATTCTTACTGTTTTTTCCTATGAAAATGATGAGATCTTGTGAATCCCTTTTTGGTCAACACATTAATAGCATCGAGATAAGTTTGATTCTAGAAGGATGGTGAAAATGGCTCCGTTCCTATATTCACATGTACAATACCAAAAATGAAGGAAAAAGAAGGGAACCATCAGTAGGAAATTAATGAAAGAAAAATAATTATCCATGGGAATTCTTCTATGACGTGGAAATAAGACCTACTTTATATTGACGTTCTTGTGAAAAAAATTAGTAAACTTCGTTCGAACCCAATCTTTGACACCATTCGTTGTGTTAATGTCGTGGAGAGATTCGTTAGGGATTGAAATTGTTAGGACATCTCCAACTAGTACTTTAAAACTGCAAATTTGGAGATTTTGCAGTTCTTCTCTTCTCCAATCGGGACCGCATCTGTGATGTCAAAACTGCATTTTTGCAATTTTTGAACAGTTCAATGCCATGCATCCCCTGGGTTGAAGACGATGCCTTTTTTTTTTTTTCCCAAGTTTTCCCTGTTTTAACAAAGAAAGTCCTAGCATTTTCCTATTCTTCTGCTCATGTTTTTAATCAATTGATATGCAATTAATTATTTAGTTTGGTTGAATTAATATTTGTAGGAAAAAACGTGGTTAGTTCATCTATATTGAAATTTATTGAATTTGTGTTTCTTATTTGACCATTATTTTTATCACAAGTTGAGATGGTTGTAGATGAAAATATCTGTTTCCTGAAATTTCTCGCTCGTAACTGTCAAATTAAGGATAAAGAGGTTCACATTGGACTTCGAAATGCTTTAATTGAACATTTGTGGGAACAAATTCAAATTTTGAGAAATAAATTATTGAAATAAATATTGATGAGTATAAATTTTATTCATACTCGAGCCTTCACAAAAGCCTCAAACCCGAACTCTTTAACAAAACATAATCTCCTAAGCAAATGTGTAACCCCGAGGACCACTATGAACCCGAGGATGACCTCGAGCCCTAACACATGAATATTATCCCATATTATATTTTTATACCCCCGAGGATGTCCTCAACTTCGATAATCATTTATACCCCGAGCATATCATTTGTCTTCATCCCCAAGCACTTGAATATTTAGTCATGTCATATCTTGGTATCCCCGAACAACATATGAACCTCGAGGCCGAGCACTTGAACATTACATCATACACCATATTGAGAACCTCGAGGACATGAACAACCCCAGGAGAATATAACTCCGATCACACTCAAAATGTTCATGGTAAAAACGTTGCCCGACCACTCATAATACCCCGATGATAGAATACCTCGAGGAGATATATCTCACTAAAAAGGTCCATGATGTGCTCAGGGTACATGATGCTCGGGTCACGCCTTTCGTTGATGGGCATGACTTGATCTGACACGTGGAGTCTACAACCTCCTACTCTCAATAGAACTCATCTTCCAACAGAACCCTATTTGGGACTTACAACCTTATCCCTAATAATTTGGAAGATTATTCCCAAAAGGACTCATGCCTAGTTTCAAGCACCTTAGTCCTACAAGGATTCAATTACACACCTCTATAAATACTCGTCTCTTAATCACAATTCAAGTACCCAATTATTATTACAGTTTATAGCCTCTTGGATCAATATTTTCTCTCCCTTTACTAACTTAAGTATCAGAGGGGCGACGAGGTCACACCTCACCGCCTTTATTTCAGGTATTCGGAGATCCAGATCGTGCTTGTTCGTTGCTCAAGCTCGGAATATTTCAGGTGCGGATTTTTAGCATCATCAAATATATTTGGTGCATTTCTCGTTTTATTTTAATGATCAAATAAATATTTCAAATAAAATAATAATTAAAAGTGTGTTAAAAAGGGAAAATAAAAATATTATATTTATTTGGTGTGAAATTTGAAGTTTTGGGTTGGAGATGAATTATAAGTATAGAGTAAGAGAAACTGCATTTTAATATAAAATTGACTGTATTTTAGAGTTCCTGGTTGGAAATGGCGGCCAATTTCGCTCCCAGAAAAGGCTTTCATGACATTCTCATTGGCGCTGAAAACTTTTAACTTCACGAATTCCATTATGTAAAAACATGAAATACGAATGTACATGTACATGAATATAGGGCCAGGGTTTGGGTTTGGGTTTGGGTTAGGTTGGCGTGGTGGTTGTGTCATGTGTGGAAGAGAAGGGGGGAGGGAAAGAAGAAGATGAATAGTTATAATTTTATTTTATTTTATTTTTAATTTTTGCTGTATAATTTTGAATTAAGCCATTGTTTGATTTTCATTAAACTTTTCTCTTTTTCTACATTACTCAATCACAATCATCAATTAAAAGTTAAGCCAACAATACTTGACTTTTCAACGGAATTTCAATCATTTATTATTTCAAAAATCACTATTCTTTTTTAAAAAAACTCTTTTTAAATAATATCAAACACACTCTAAATAATGTAAAAATATTTTTTTGTCCTTCATTAAAATGGTCAATAAATGACTTATTGATCAACTATAACAAAATTTTGGACGTGGACATTTATCCTAGCTCTTAGCTATATTATAATAATGAGTTTTATGTCACTATTATAAAAATATTTTATTTATTTATTTACTTTATTTTTCTTCATTTAATTAATTTTGTGAGCTCAAATGAAGTCGTAATAGCAAAATCTTAATATCAATGTAAAGTTCTCATACAATACTATACTATATTATTTTCGAATTACAAAATCGTCAACATTAGCAAAAGTTATAATAGTTTAAAATTATCCCTTAACAATGCCTTTTTCATTTTTTTTTACCAGTTAACTTTAGTCTCATTTTCAACATGTCTAGACAAAACTAACCATATTTGATAAATTTTTTACTAAACAAAAATTGTGACGTTTTCGAAATAAAATCGAAAAGTAATTTAGGAAATGTGTAGTTAGAAAGTTATTTTGGGGAATGTATTGTTGCCAAACAGACAAGTTTTTAATATACTGTATTTTGAAAATCTCATAAAAAACCATAAGTTTGTATTTTCAAAACATATAACAATTGTCAAATAAGGTGAACGTGCATAAAAAAATGACTACTCACTTTTTAAATGTGGAAATTACAGGCTACCCAGTTAATAAAGATTAAAATCCAAAAATCAGCCAAACCTTAATAGATTCAATTTTCAAGTTGAAATTAGGATTTTTATAAATTATAAATTATTTATCATCTCACATAACCACTTCATAAAAATCAATAAGCGAAATTTACGCAGATTAGTATACCTAAATATCTGGCTACTACCATATTGAACCGCATCGCTTCTACTAGAGAATACACCCCCGCCCGCACTCAAAATTCATTATACTATTACCCAATTCACGCTGCAACACACAATCTACTCCATCCCCGAAATTTGAACCGAAGAGAGCATTTGAGGGAAATGCCAAAAATCAAGAAATCATGCCAGGATTCATTGCCGGAGAAAGAGAAGAAGGAAGGAGATACCTGCCGTAAAAGGAAGAGGGAAGATGTCGACCAAGAAACTCATACTAATATCCCGAGCAAATCTGAAGATAGCGAACCCGGTGAAACTCTTCCGTATGTGAACATATCCCCTCGATTGTGACCTAACAATTAATTTGTGACTTGAGCATTGTTGATGGGTATGTTTTTTACAACATGACAATTTGACCTAGACGAAGCCTTGGTCAATTTCTGTGTTGCCCTTTTGTGATTTGGAACAACGTATAAAATGTGACCTTAGAAGCGATTAATGTGATTTCCATTAAAAATATACCTTGATGTTATGTATAGAAATTCGTGTTCAATTACATGTGACATTGATGAAACGGAATTGTGACCAACCCATAAACATACGACATTTATTTTTGTTTGAGTGGTGCATTGATCCGAATGGAGAACATTTCGAAACATGTGAACAACACTTGCATGAGGTCATAATGTTCACACACCATCAAATTACATATATTACAATCACTTCCTGCAATGCAAAATTTGATATACTCAAATAATCGTGAACTTAAAATCGGTTGAAACATATTAATGTGACCTAGTCATACATGTGAATTAGAAACTTTGTATCCCTTATATATGGATTGTGACCTCTTTCTTCTCCAATAGCCGCATACATTTTCATTGTGCTTGGCTTTGGGTTTTTTTTCATTCGTGTAATGTGATGTGGTATGAACAATTTGACATGTAACAACCCGGAAAATTTCGTCCCTTAGTTAATTTATTTAGAAAGTTGGATGCAAGTATTTTCTTAAGAAAATAGGAAATTCCACATTTTGTACGACGAGATGGTATATAATTTATGAGAAAAGAGGAGAAATGGACATAAAATAAAGTTATATATGATGTTTGAACTCAGTGGCGGAAGCAGACATTTAGAGTTAGAGGGTTAAGACTCAAAATCATACTTGCAAAAAAATTGTGAAAAATTATAGCATTTGATATTCTATTACAATTATTCTCTTTGTGTTCTCATCGATTGATAACATTTCATGATTACATCATTTTCAATACTGTCAAATACATCCTTTTCAATATACGCAATTAAACTATCATTCAACCACTGATCTCCGATTCGGTTGCGCAGACGATTTTTGACATAAGTGATAAGCGTATTTTATACACTTATTTGTATGTCTAAATTAGGATTAATTATTTTCGTTTGGGAATATTTTCTATTTAATTTATTTTTATTTGTTTACTTTTCAGAAAATGTCCCAATTGAAGAAGAATGAAGCAATTAATGGAAAAATGACACGACTGGATGTTAATTGGAGCTAAATTGGACAAGTGAGGAGTTTGTGACAACAATCGGGAAACATGCTTGGTGCCAAAGTGACTAAATCAGAGGTTGGAGGACCTAATTGAATGAATTAAGAGCTTGAGTGGTCAAACCTAGAAGAAGATAAAGTTTGGGGACTAAATTGCAACAATTGAAAGTTGAGGACTGAAGGTGCAATTAAAAGTCAGGGACTAACTTGCACAGCCGGAAGAAAGATGAAGTCGCGATCGCTGGTTACACACCAAGCGATCGCGAGATGGTTGTAAATTATAACCCGAGAATTTTTGGGTCTTCCACGCGATCGCCGTCATTACGCCTGCGCGATCGCGCGCTTGTCTGACTGGGCCGCAGATCAGATTCTTCTCGTGATTTTTGACAGGCTTTGGGCTTTTTGACCTAGGTTTTCTCCAAAACCTATATATACAACATAAGAGGCACGAAATTCAGACATTTGCCTCTCCATAGAACGAGCCAAAATAGAGAATTCAACATCAAATTCTTGGAGAATCAAGCATTGCAAAGGCGCGTGAATTGAAGATAACTGAAGAATCAAAACTTGGTGCAAGATTTCCATTCTTTATATTATCTTTAATAAACGTTAATTTTTATTCTTTTTGTTATTTATTGATGATGTATAACTAAATTCTATGTTGGGATGAACGATGTAGCCTAGTCAGATTATTTTAATTCCAAATTCCATTGTTTTAATATTTTGTTGCATGTATTGATTTATTATTGTTCTTAATGCTTGAATTGCTTGATCACCAATTCATGATTTATTGAGTTATTTCCATAATCCGAGAGCTGAGTTAATAATTTAGAACGTGGTAATAAATCCAGTAATTGAACAAGAGATAGAGATATACTCGTGTTATTATTGCGGTCGTGTGTGAATTCTTGTGTGTTATGCATCTAGATAAGGAATATTCGGACCCTCTGTAGAGATACATGGTTGACTTATTTAGGTAGAATTGACTTAAACTCGAGAGAGGAATTTCAATTTAAATTAGTGAATTCGACCGAATGCATAATTAGGAAATAAAACTTGAATTGGAGTTAATATAATTGGCTAGGTGAAATCGAGATTCCCAACTACTTTACAATCGTATTTAAAAACAAAAGCAATTTCGCAATTTTATTTCTTCAGTTTAATTCTTTAGTTGTAGTTAACAATCTCAAACAAATTCGCCCGTTCAAATAGAGTTAGGAACTAACACATTTCTGTACTTAATAGCAGTCCTCGTGGGACGATAATCCAGACTCTTAGGTCCACTTTATTACTTCTCACGACCCGTACACTTGTGGGGATATCTTGCATCGCGAGATATTAGTGAACAATAAGTCATTGCAGAAACTGTTCATTCAACTGTAGTAGTAGCCACGGGAAGAATCAAGGCCAACATTACAAGTCTGTAGACTAATTGATACACTTCATGTTTATTATTTGCAACCAACTTTTGTGCAAGTTCACCAAGACCCTGAAATCCTCCAAAATCTTCGTTAGTACGCATATCAAGGAGATAAGTATCAAGTTGATCATCAAGTTCAAAGATATCTGTCGCGTCAAAATCTATCGGATAATACTCACATAGACGAATCAATTTATTCTTTTCAAAATCAGCAAATAAATTGTTTGGAGACAAACATGCAACACAAACGAGCAAGTCACTATTGACCTCGAAAAAACGATCATTCAACTCTTGTAGTTGCATATCAATGATGGCACAAAACATTTCCACACGAAAGTGATGCAAATTGTCACAGTATCACATCGTGAACGACCTAGAGTTATGAACACATCATCCATATTCGGAACACTGATCCCATGAGCTTCACAAAATGAACAAACTGTTCCCAAAAAAGAATCCTATCCATCATTCCTCATGGCTTGGAGATTTGATTTACATAATTTCACCAATCTCATGGCATTGACAATATCTTGATCTTTCCTTTGTAATGTCTTGGACAATTCATTTTAAATTCCCAATAATTTTTTCATGAGATGTAGATGAAATGCGAATTCAAATTTTAGTATCGACTCTAGTAAAATACAAGCATCACCTCTTGTTCCTGAACTTACAGTATCAATAGCAATCATATCAATAACATGAATTTTAGTTGAAAACATGTCAATCAAGTTAATTAAGCAACTGTAGTGAGAGCCCCAATGTGTATCACCAGGACGTTTCAGAGTAGTTTCTTGATTAAGATCTCGTCCGCTTGATATTTCCCCAACATTGAGTGCTTCAACAATTTTAAGTCTTTGTTTCTCTCGAAGAAGATCACACCATTTAGCCTATCCTCCAACAGTATTCACCATTCGTACTAAAGTGAAGAAGGTTTCAATCTTCGGATGTTTCTGTGCTACAGCTACAAGAGCTAGTTGAAGCTGATGAGCAAAGCAATGAATGTAATACGCACTTGAGTTTTCTTTCAAAATAAGTGCTTTGAGACCATTATACTCACCTTGCATATTACTGGCTCAATCATATCCTTGACCCCTCAAATTAGATATACTTAAGCTATACTTGGAAAATATTTGATCAATTCCAGTCTTAAGTGAGACAGCTATAGTACTCGAAACATGTGTGACACCAATAAAATGTTTCAATACAAGCCCATTCTTCACATAACGAATTACAATTGACATTTTCTCCTTTACTAAAATATCTCGAGATTCATCAACTAGAATAGAAAACAAACTATCACCCATATCTTTCATAATCACATTAAGAGTTTTTGAAGCCATAGCACTTATAATAACTTTTTGAACTCGTGGTGATGTTAATTTCATATTTTCAGGAGCATTTGTCAAAGCTACGACCTTAATCTCAGCATTATGATCACACAACCATCACAATAGTTCAAGAAAATTCCCTCGATTGTTTGAATCCTCAGATTCATCATGTCCACGAAAGGCCATCCCTTGTCGTAGAAGAAATCGAACACAATCAATTGAAGCATTCAAACGAATTCGATATTCATTTCTAGCTTGATGCGATTGCTTAATGATACATGATCGAATGCTTTGTTTTTTATTCTTAAATAAATCATACTTTACCCGAGCCTGATTGTGTGCGCTGCTTGATTTTGCAACATGTTTTCTAATACTTTCCTTCCTTTTCCAATTTGAGAACCCATCATTAACAAATTCACCACCACTAGAACTGAAAAGATAGCAGTAAAAGCAAAATACAGTATTTTTTGATATACTGTATTCTAACCAACTAGGATGCTCATTATATCATGAAACACAAAATCGCCTATCTATATTACACATTCATGTGGGTGGAAATCCATAATTGCGAGGTTGACAAGGACCTCTATGCACATATGCTCTTCGAATCTAATCTCGAACATTAACATCATAATTTTGTATTGGAACTCTCAATCCAGGATCAGAAGGAAGTTGTGCAATATCAATTTCAAATATTTCATTTCTGACATCCCCAACATTAGTTTCAAATGGAACATCTCCGACATTAGATTCATCAATTTCATCCCCAAGTTCGGCATCCAAATCAACACCAACATCATTTTCATTCATTTTATCTTTAACATTCCTTTCATTTATATTTTACTCACCACAAGTAAACGTAGATTTACGTTTAAAGTACTTTTCCATAATTTGCTCTACACTCTAATTTTTATTTTATTTTTCTTTTTAAAAAAAATTTGAACTCAAACCGTGTAGGACTTGCAAATTAACAGCAGCCCATCACTTGAATTTTACATCCAAACAAGAGTATATATAGAGTGTTGGAGCATTTCAAAATTTCTATATTTCCGATGTGGGATTGAATGACTCCAACATTTCCATTGTTTTAATTTTTAAAGTTTCACACAACATAGGCCACAGCTGCTATTTAAAAAAAAAAAAAAGTCAAATGTCAAAAAATTGGGTGGTCAATTGACCGCCCATGCCACCCCCTCCTTCCGCCAGTGTTTGAACTCAGTTGGATTGAATTTCATGGTTGAGGACTAAGTTGGAAATTTTAGGAAGTCCTCCTATTAATTACAGTTTTTCCATTGGGATGAACACGACTTTGGGATCGTTTTCTGGATTATATAGTGATCTTTAGCCCTTTCAAATTATACATGATAAAAACTAAGTATTGGTATCAAGTTTGATAACAATTAAGGTCGAGAAGAGTTCCAAAAATTGAGCTAAAGTTGCATTAGAAGAATAGTTGGAATGCTGAAAATCTTCAAAATAATTCTAAGTATAAAGTGGTAATCGAGTAGCCATGTTTGAGAGGATGGTACGAAAAGCATGGTAATTATTTGTCTTTGCATGTTATACTACATTGTAGTCCACAATGAGATGTACATATTGGTATCAAATTTGAGTACAATTCAAGTCGCGAAGTACTTCAAATATCGAGTTGAAGTTTCATACTTGAAATGATAAAAGTGTTGAGAAGATCAAGAAATTATGAACTTTACAACAAAATAAAGGTCGAAATGGAACTTGTCTTGACCTTGAAATATTGACCCGAAGGTGATATTTTGAAAAGGGAAATTTGAAATTTTTAGTATTAAAATATTATTAGAGAAGACACTTGTCATGTTTTATCTTAAGGGATGTTTGGAAACCAACTTATTCTGGTGAGAAGTAATTATTTATCAAAAGTTATAGGGCATGGATGATAGAAAAGAGAAGTCTGGGGACTTAGTTTCAACTCTAAGGACCAAATCATGCCTATATGAAAGTATGGGGCTTGTTTATAATTATACCATATATATACCTCTCAAAACCGACATTTAGCCCCTTCTCCTCTTCAGTTTCGTGAGCTACAACAGAGAGGAGAGAAATGGATAGCTTCTGGCCGAAAATGGGAAGAAAGAAGGAGAAGAAAAAGAGGAAAAAGCAAAGGAAAAGGAAGAGAAAGAAATAGGAGAAGCTTTGTTTGATTATTCTCTTCAATTCCTTAAGGTAAGAAGCAATCTCTCCTTCACGTTTAAGGTTTAAAATTAGAGTTTTGATTGATTTATCAAGTTCGAAGTTAGTAAAGTTGAAGATGATTGAAACAATTGATTTAAGGAATGAATAAACCCATTTATTTTTCATTTTTTGGTAAAGACACAAGAGAGGAACAGAGGTCAGGTTGCTGGCCGAAAATGGAGGGGAAAAAGGAGAAGAAAAAGAGGAGGAAAAGAGAAAGGAAATGAAGGGAAGAAGTAGGAGAAGCCTTGCTTGAGACTTGAGCTCTCAAAGTGTTGTTTTTCCTTCTTAGCTTCAAGAGGTGAGTGAAACTTGATTTGTGTAATATTGTGTTAAGTTTTTCATATGCTGTTGAAGCATTATCTTTAAATTTCAAATTCTAATATGTTTCTTATTGATTAAGATTAATTTGATAAACTATGTTTAAGATTGAAAGTTAAGAACACAAATGCCTTCTAAGTGTTTGATGAAATGTTTGAGTAAAGCAACAATAATTTTGTTGAGTTATGTTGATGTTGTGCTATCTTTTAGATGATGGGAATTATTTTTAAGGATGATGACAACCAATAGATATATTTTGAATATAATTATAAGTGGAGAAATGGTTGGATGAAGGATAGGAAGTATTAGAAGTTGAACTGGGCAGAAAGTTAAGTGCTGTCCTTAATGTTTTTATTCATGTTTAAAATCCGATTTCTAAGTGGAGTTATAGACTAAGAAGTTACATGAGATTTGAATATTATTTGTGACCCATTTAATGATTTATCTAGCTTAAGAAGTTGGCAAGTCTTAAAATTCAGCTTCATAGTGGATCTTGTTGAGTTGAATGAATCTAAAACTTTTGAAGGAATAAAGGAATTTTTTGAAAGGGGTTTTGAGGCTAAAGAGTTGTTGAATGGGGATATTAAATTTTAATGTTGATGGCATTATGTGAAAGTTATGAGCAAAGAAGATGTGTTTTAATGACTTATTTCATAACTTGTTTGAAACTAGGTTGCTGTCCTTATCATATATGAGCCTAAAACACCCCTTTAAATTAGAGTTATTCATACCATAAAGCTGATTTTAAGTTGGAATGTTGATGTAAGCTTGAAAGTGAACTTTTTGATGTAGTTCATGCTATTTTTGGTTGGTTGTGATGATGTATACTGATTGAATAAATATTATGCCAACACTAAGGCTAGAATTGCAAGTGCTTTCTAGGTGTTTGATAAAATGTGTAAATGAAGTATGCCTTAGAAAGTCCTTATTGAATTCTATCTATAAGTTTGATGTTTGACTTAAAGAATGTGAAGATGCAAAGATGAGGACTAACATGAAGTTTTAAGTTGATGATTTTGCGTAAAAGATCTTAGAATTTAAGTCTTTATGTCAAGTATAATAATGGCATATGAAATCCTATTTTAAGTTAGTATGTTGGTACAAAAGAAATTGAAGTTAGGGACATTTAGTGATGAAGTTTCATTACTTATCCATACTTATAAAGTGCAAAATCCAGATTTGGAGATGATTATTCATGAGGTAAGAATTTGAATTTATAAAAGTATTATAAGATGAAGTTTGTTGAAGTTTTGAGAAACTAATTATGACTTGATGTTATATATAAAACTTTCGAATTATGTTCTATATGTTAGAATCAATATATATGATTTAAAGTGATCAAAAATGTATAGACATGGATTAAAAATCTGCTAGGAATGATTGGGTTAAATGTGACCCCGAGGATGTTAGAAATGGAATTTTTGGAGACCTTAAGGTATGAAACTTATGGTGAAATCTTGATATAGGTTTAGATTATACTTTTATGTCATTACACTTTTGAGAAGTGTAAGAAATGTGACATAAGTGATGTAAAAACTTGCTTGGGTTACTTTCTTGATTGTGTTATCTTCTACATGTTAGAATCAAGATTTTTATGAATTTGAGAAGTGTAAGAAAATGTGACATAAGTGATGTAAAAACTTGCTCGGGTTACTTTCTTGATTATGTTATCTTCTACATGTTAGAATCAAGATTTTGATGAAGTTAAGGATTAGATTCGGCTTCTAGAATGTAACTCAAAGGTTGAGATTCTATGTATTAAACATAGGAAACTTTATTCTATAGTGAAAGACTTGATCTTGATCCTTTATGTGTTAAGCCTAGGATAAGATATTTTGTTTCAATAAGTGATTGAATTTTATTATGTAAAGTTTTTCACATGATAATTGATGAATAACATTTCATCTCATCATCACAAGCATGCATGATCATTTCACATAAAAGAGCAAAGTATGTGTTTTCAAAATGTGAAGAAATGATTATATATAAGATCTTTCAAATGATGCTTTCAAGAAATGATCATGAACAATTAAGAATGTCCCTATTTAGGTCGTTGCATTTAGGGAGAAAGTCCCCAATTGGTCATGGGTTGTGAGGTACCCTTCGGGGGTAAATGTCTTTTTTATATATATGCTAGCAAGCCCAAAGAAAGGAATGCTAAGTCTTTTGTACTTGGAGGCGTAAACACACGCCAACTATTTATGAATAGTGACCTTGTGTCGTAGGTACACATATGATGCGCTGGATGCACGACCCTAATATGGGAAGGGTCCCTAAAGTAAATGACATGAAAGAAATGCAAAGAGTGAAAAGTTATACTCATTCATGTCACTTTTCAAAGAAAGAAAGAAAGAGAAGAAAAGAAAGAAAGAAAGAAAGAAAGAAAGAAAGAAAGAAAGAAAGAAAGAAAGAAAGAAAGCATGAGAAAGTGAATAACATTATCACTCATGCATATCACTTCATGCATTGCATTCATGTCATAAATATGAAATTGATTAATTGATTGTATTATATAGAAGTAAATGTTGTGAAGTGATTACAAATGATACATTGAATTTATTATGATTTCTTGTACTATATGAGAATTGATGTTAAGATTAAAAAGTAGTAAAAGAAGTAAATGTAAGAGAATAAGTAAATGATGCTTGTATGATATCAATCTCCATGAACTTTGTTATCATGATTGAATTGAATATGATCTATAGAGTTGCTTGAGTTGGTTAGAAAACTAAGTTTGCTATTCGAATGCTCAAATTATTACTTTAGGAAAAGATGGAAGTTTAATTTAAGAGGTAAAGTGTACGATTTATATTCATTCATGAAAATGTGAAAGTTTGACAAGAAAATAATGAGAATGATATATGTTTATATGACTTTATATACTTTATATTGAAATTAACCTCTTATTAAATGCATCAAGTTTTATTCATTGAACGATGTGGTTCACAGTTGTTTCATATCTCTTTTTATGGGCAATGGAGCATAAATTTTTGTAGAATGGATTCCCTATGGGGATTGCTGGCCGAGAATAAAGAGTACTTATTGGTAACCGAAAGAGAGGAAAGATTAAGCATTTTTTGTACTTAAAACTATTTTAGAATGAAATTTTTATTCTTCTAGTATTTAAGAGTTAAATACCATTTTGGAGCTCGATTTTGAGATGTATAAGTAGATTTATATGAAAAGAAATGGGCCCTGTATTTTTAAAGTTCCGCTTGATGTTTAAATATTATTCTTATGAAATGTTGAAATTGTTTTTAACGTTTTTGTTATCAAAATGATAAACTTAAAGTAGGAATGATGATCATAAATGTTTAACAGGGTAAAACTATTGTTTAGAACAATTAAAATGGTTCTAAACAAGTTTAAAAAGAGTTTTTAGTAAATGTATCAAACGTGCCCTGTTTCTGAAAGGAACGCTACTAGCAGCCACCTGTAACTATGTTTTCAGTTCATTTTAGGCTACTAGTAGCCATCAGCAGAATTGAAAAAAAAATTAGTTTGAATTTTGGGGTCGTGTCGTGACATCTTTGATTCATGCACATATTGTTGTGAACTAAAATTTACACACACTCTTTTTTCGGAAAGCCTGGAAGTACATTATCCCTAAGGATGAGTGGTTCAAGGGCAAAATTACATCAAATGTAACCAAGAATGTACTGTCAAACTTCATTGCCAAGTTTACTGATGCTCAAAAGGAGATTCTGGCATAAACATGTTTCTCCTATTATGTCGACTGTCATGACATTGTTCTTCAGCCACAGCTAATACACTATTTTCTTTTGAGAATGGTTGAACAACCTAATCAGCAAGAGTTGTGGTTTTTGACCGCTAATAGATACGTACGCTTCTCATTGCTTGAGTTCTTACTGGTCACGGGCTTGCGATATCACTAAGTAGACGACCGAAGGAACTTTATGCCGTTTTTGGACACTTCTGATGATAGAAATCCTGAAGTGGCTCCTTCATCCCACGTAATTTGTTTATTGTACCATGCTTTGCTTTATACATTGGGCACGAATGACATTCTCACATGGTTTGTTTTATGCAGGTGCTTGGGCAATGGAAGAACGAGTTGGAAGAGCAATTATCTTTTAAATGACATTCTCACATATACTAGGCAGAGATAAATGAAATTTGGTCCAATCAGTACACATAATTTTGTTTATTGATTACTTTTGTTTAATATTTTTAGACTGAGAGATGTAATGGATTTCCAACTTAGGTAATGGAATACATTTTTTTAACTGATTTCATGGAGTACTTTTGCTTAGTTATTTTTATTATTCAGGTCACAATGTCATTTCATTCATGTCACATGCTCATATTTTTTCCCCTAAGTCATATTACAATTTGACATGCACCTCTCTCACGGGTCGTCTACTATAGTTGACATGTTATAAATGAGGTCACATTTCATAAGACCCAAATTACATGTACAATTAGATGTTATAAGAATCAAGTCACATACTATACCACTTATGGAACATGTACTACTCCATTCACATGTTTTTACACCCAGGTAAGATGTTTTTGAAACAAGATCTAGTATTCATCCAACAAGTTAACAAGAGGCATTAAAGAGGTACGTTTGAGAAGGTATTTCAACTAGGTTACAGTTCCATGATAATCATGGATGCATACTTTTCCTAGCAGTTCTTTTTCATCACGCATTACACAACATTCAACGAATTAATGTGCATCTGGTATTCGGTTCTATCTAATTAATAACAATGGCAAACTTAAATTTCATAGGCAAGTTTCATCAAGTCACACTATTTTAACAAGGCACAAATTGCCTTCCAGATATCACAAATTCGTAATTTCATAAGCAAGTTTCATCAAGTCCCATTGGTTAATCACGCTGAGGGACTTAGGTCACATATCATTTCATGTTGATAAGTCCCATTACTTATGCACGTGCCTTGTATATCTAACCAATCCAATAGAATATAATATCGAAGGTCGCATACGTATTTTATTTTTTCCAAATATTCATTTAGAACAGTTTTTTAATTCTTAAATTTACGTCCAGGTCTTAACTTTTAATAGGAATAATCCAATTAGACAACACCCCCATCATCTGGTAAATTATTCTCACCACATCAGGTCACATATATTAACATCATTTCAATGTAAAAAAATAAACAAGGTCACACTTTCATTTTTTACAGATAAGGCAAGGTCACACAAAGTAATGGCCTTTACACACTAACTTATTTAGGTCACACATGCTAACACCCAAAATTATAATTCATTCAAAGATTTCAGCACTGTCAGTTCACAAAACATATCATCAAGCAGATAAACTTTGAGGTCACATTTTCTCAAATTGAGGTCACACTAGATCAGGTCACGTATATTACCGATCATTTCAATGTAAAAAAGTAAACAAGGTCACAAACCGTAATACAAATTACACACTGGTTTCAATTTTTACATGTAAGGTAAGGTCACACAAAGTAATGGCCATTACACACTAATTTATTTAGGTCATACATGCTAATACCCAAAATTAAAATACACTCAAATATTCCAGTACTTTCAGATCAAAAAACATATCGTCAAGCTCAAAAAACTCGAGGTCACAGTTATTCAAATTTAGGTCACACTACGCATATTAATTCTCAACAAAAAGTCATTTCAAATCATTACATTTAAATCAGCGGATAGAGTACTCCAAATTCAAATACATTTAGGTCACACAATCCATGGTATCCAATATACAATCATGTCACACTACTCACAAAAATGAAAGAAGCTTACTTATGTGACCTCAATGTTTGAATTAAACATCTACTGTGCAATAATACTAGCTTCAAGTGGATAACAGAGGTTAATACGTTGGGTTACAATGTGATATCCTTAACGAGATGTATAGGATACGTTAAAATTTCAAGAAATTCTGGATGTGATCCAACATTCTTCGGAATAATACATAAAATAGATAGATCAACTTGATTTTTAATGCTTCTTTCACAAAATGCAATGGGTGATGTTTCTTGATGGTGTTTTGATGTCGGTTCTTAACGACTTGTGACTTGATATGGCGTCTGTATCAAAAAAATGGTATTCAGGCGTCGATGGTTTCTAAAATTCGCCCCCATCATTTTGTGTGATGAAAGAAATCCTGATCCCATTTCTGAAAGATTCAATGGAGAGACTAAGTTCATATGGAAAAATGGAAATCTATAACAACCGGAGATATGAATTTTTCTCTTTTTAAATCTATGTGATTGTCAGTTCTTAAAAATATTTTTTTCGGTTTTCTTTTTACTGGTTAACTTTCATCTTATTTTCAAAATTATGCATACTTAAGATAAAATTGAATTTTTAATATACTACTCAAAAACCTCGTAAAAATTTATAAATTCGGCTTAAAAATTATATAACGGCTGATGAACCATAATTTGATAAACAGTGGCCACTCTTATTTTGTCATTTTGTGCACTTTTTTCGTTTGATCAACTCTGTGAACTCAAATGAAGTATTAATATCAAGATCTTGATGTTAATGTTGAATTATCACACAGTACTTTACTGTATTATTCCAAACTACAAAACCGTAAAACGTGACAAAAGTTTTAGTTGTTCAAATGGTCCCTCAACGATGAATTTTTTTTTTTCCATTTTTATATGATTCAATCTTTATTTCATTTTTTTTATACAAAATTAAGTTTTTAAGTATCACTTTGAAAAGCAACTACAAACTTGCCTTTTTCAAAACCAATTCAATTTTTAGGGCTCAAATGAAGTCGTAATAGAAAGACCTTGATAAGAATGTGAAGTTCTCACATACTTTATCACATTAGTTTCTAATTACAAAATCGTCAATCATAGTAAAAGTTATAGTCGTTTAAAATAATCATTTAACAATGTTTTTTTCATTTTTATCACAAGTCAACTTTCGTGTCATTTTCAACATATGCATTCTAGATGAAACTAAAATTTTTAAAAAAACTTGTCTTTTCAAAATGTATAACGGCTGTCAAAATAAGGCGAACAAGCATCCAAAAATGACCGCTGATCATTTTTTTTTTAACTTTGTGGTTATCGGTCTTTAAAAAATTATTTTTCAATTTTTTCTTTTATGGGTTAACTTTCGTTACATTTTTAAAATCATGTACACTTTATATAAACCCAAGTTTTTAATATATTATTCAACGAGCTCGCAAAATCTACAAATTCTATATAACTGCTGAGAAATTATAATTTGACAAAATGTTATTTTTTATTGTTCATGTGCAATAACACTGTTAAGTGCATTTTTATGCACGTTTCATGCCTTTAAATTAGCATTTTTGGAGTATCTAGAGCAAATATCTACTAAATTATACATATTTTGTTTTTAAATAGGTTAACATTCAAGTTTGAGGCAAAAAACCACAAAAAGAGTGAAATATGTTGAAATCGAAACTTTGGGGGACCAATTTTCACTTTATGAAAATTTCTGAACTATTGTGCAATTAACGAAAGGACTAGGTTGCAAAATATTAGAAGTTGAATAATCTCAAGTGCATTTTTGAAGGGCCTATTTGAAAGAAATCTGAAAATGTGGGGACCAAATTGACTAATATTGAAAGATAAAGGACCTTGTTGTAATCAAAAGGGACTAAGCTAAAAGGCCACTCACTGGCTGAACCATGTGGTAATGGGCTCAAACAGTGTTTTACCTTAAAACACTATTTCTCACGGGTTTGTCCGATTTTTGTTTTTTTGTGTTAATTTTGGGGACATATAAATAGAAAACTAGTAAGTGTATTTTATACACTCATTTGTATGTCAAAATTAGAATATTATATTGTCGTTTTGGAATAAATGCTATTTAATTTGTGTTTATTTATTTACATTTCAGAAAATATTCCAAAATCATGAGAATTGAGCAATCGATGGAAAAATGCACAATTAGATGCTAATTGAAGCTAAATTGGAGAATCGAGAGGTTAATGACGTTAATCGGGAAATTGAATGGTGCCAAAGTGAATAAATCAGAAGTTGGAGAACCCAATTGAAGAAGTTGAAAGATGAAACGAGCAAATCAAGAATATTCCAAAGTATGGGGACTAAATTGCTTCAATTGAAAGTGAAGGACAAAAGCTACAAGTAAAAGTCATGGATTCAACCGAGAAAAGATGAAAATTGAATTGTAAGCCAAATTACGCGATCACTGGATTCATAAGCGCACGATCGCAAGAAGCTATTCAAAAACCACTCGATAGTTTTACTTTAAACCGCGCGATCACGGGGACTTGCACAAGGCCATCGCACTGGTGTATGACTGGGCCGCTGATTGGACTTTTGAGCTCGGATTCTGTATATTTTCTCTTTCTTTCACCTAGGTTTCTCCAATACCTATATATAAAACTTGTGAGGCACGAAAAAGAGACATTTGCCTCACCTAAGAAAATCATACAATTGAGCTTTTCACGTGGGATTCTTGGGAGATTGAAGCATAGTAAGGGGGCGAGAGTTAAAGATCACGTGGAGAATTGATACTCAATGCAAGCTTTCCATTGTCTTATGTTATTTTCAATGAACGGTTTATTTTATTATTTTTGTTGTTTATTCATGATGTGTAACTAAACTCCATTTTTGGATGAATAATGTAACATAGTTATATTATTTTAATTCCAAATTCTTTTGTTTTAGTGATTCGTTGCATGTATTGATTTATTATTGTGTTTAATGTATGAATTAATTGGCCACTAATTCAAGATTTAATGAGTTATTTTCATAATCCGATAGGTGAATTAATAACTTAGATCAAGGTAATAAATCGTTTAATTAAACAAGTGATAGAGATATAATTTTGTTATTATTATGGTTGTATGTGAATTCTTGTGTTTATTGCATCTAAATAAGGAATATTCGGACCCTTTGTAGAGATACATGATTGATTTATTTAAGTAGAATTGATTTAAACTCGAGAGAGGAATTTTAATATAAATTAGTGAGTAGAGATGGCAACGGGGCGGGTTCGGGGAGGGTCGACCGTTCAGCGTCCCGCCCCGCCCCGTGAACAAATTTGGTGCCCCATACCCGCCCCTCGACCCACCACAAACGGGCGGGGCGGGTTCAGGTTTTTGGCGGGTCGGGTCGAGTACCTCTCCCACCTCATTTGTGACCCAATTTTTTTAATTTTTATTATCATTATTATTAAAGGCTATCTTGTAATGTGTGTAGCCAATAGTGAAATATTGGAAACATTTACTTGATAATTTCTATATATTTTTTATTAAGAACATTAAACTTCATGCTTACTAGTTACTATGACTAAATTCATTCTACCATCAAAGGAAGTACCTAATTACAAGGCAAAAATGTTCTAAAATACATGCGAAGCACACTGTCCAACTTCCTAAACATGCATGAGTAAAGCACAAACACAAATTACACAATTCGAAAACAACATCCAAATTCATGAACATACATCAACAAATACAAAGTCATGTCTATATATATATAATTTTTTTTAAGGCGGGTCGGGTCATTGATGGGGCGGGTTTTTCCCGACCCGAACTCGCTGCGGGTTTTCACTTTTCGCCCCGCCAACCCGTGGGTCGATATTTTTTCCGCCCCATTAGGGTCGGGTACCCGTGGGGTTCCGGTTGGGGTCTGTTATTTTGCCATCCCTATTAGTGAATTCGACTGAATACATATTTAGTAAATAAAACTGGAATTGAAGTTAATTTAATTGGTTAGGTGAAATCGTGAATCCCAACTACTTTACAATCGTTTTTAAAAATAAAACAATTTCGCACTTTAATTCTATAGTTAATTTTCTTAGTTTAGTTTAAAACATAAAAACACATTCGTCTGTCCAAATAGAGTGTAAAACTAAAACATTTTGGTACTTAATAGCAGTCTTCGTGGAACGGTAATCCGTAATAAATAAAACTTGCGGGTATATTTTGTGTTGCAAAATAAAGTGAACAAGTTTTTGCGCTGTTGCCGGGGACAATTTTAAATTAATATCGATACCCATTAGTTCTTACTTTACTTTGAACCTTTATTTTCTTTATTTTTATTTTTATTTTTACCTTATTTAATTTATGTTAAGAAAATCTAAGTTTGTGAATTTCTTTCTCTTGACAAAGAAATTGAATGCACCTTTCAATAAAGGCGTAAACAACAGTTGGAAGTAGTTCAAAAAACAGATTTAGACATTGCAGACAACAGGGCACAAATGAATCAGGGAAATCTGAATAATCTGCTAGCAGCTGCTATTGAACAGCAACCAAATCATGGAAGGCATGTTTTGAGAGAATACATGGTTCCTCCTGTGGGGGAACATTGGGACTTGTGTAGTACCACCAGCAATACCAGCCAATACTTATAAGATAAATACGTCCTTGATTTCATTGATCCAAAACTCAGTTGTGTTTCATGGATTGCCATCTGAAAATCCACATGTACATCTTTGAATTTTTCTAGAATTGTGAAAAATACAGCACCTGAATGGAGTTCCAGATGATGCTGTGAAGTTGAATCTGTTCTCATTCTCATTGTTAAACAAAGCTAAGGCATGGTTATACTCATTGACTCTTCATACTATCACTACGTGGGAAGTTCTGAGCCAGAAGTTCCTTGACAAATTCTTTCCACCTAGTCGGATGTCAAAGCTCAAGCCTGAGATTCTTTCATTCAGCCAACAGTTTCGGGAGTCCATTTTTTAACCTTGGGAAAGATTCAATGAGCTTATTAGACAGTGTCCTACACATGGAATACTAACTGGATCTTAGTTCAGATATTCTACAATGGATTGACAAATGAAAACAAGAAGCATTCAGATTCAGCAGCTGGGGGATCAGTGATGGATATGAATTATGAAGAAGCTTCTGAAATTTTTGAGAAGATGGCTGCCAACAGTTAACAGTGGTATTCATATCGATCTACACCAAAATCTGGAGGAATTGTGGCAGTTAATGAAATTACAGCACTAAACGCGAAGTAGGATGCTTTGACAAAGAAGTTTGACAGTTTGAGTGTATAGTCAGTTCATGCAGTATAGAAAGTTCTTTATGATTTCTGCTTTTGAATATCACGCTTTGAATAATTGTCCCATGGCTTAGCAAAATCAACCAAATCAAGAGAAAGTGGATTTTGTAGGAAACATGCAGCATGGTGGTCCATATTTACTGACATACAATTCAGAATGGAAGAATCACCTAAATTTCTTGTGGTCCAACAATCAAAATGTTCAACGCCCACCAGGTTTCCAACAGTAACAACAAGCTCAAACTACCATGAAGGAAAACTTGGACATGTTAATTCAGCTGGTTAAAAGTCAATAGGATACATTATAGAGTTAACAAGCTGAAATAAAGAATTTGAAGAATAAGATGAGGCAATTAGCTGCAAGTAGAGCAGAAAGGATAATTGGATAGTTGCCAAGTAACACTGAAACTAACCCTCGTGAGTATGTGAACGCGATAACAACTAGAAGTGGGGTTTAGTTACCAGAAATCACTGCTGAAGAGTATGAAGAGAAAATGAGGCAAAATATGGTGAAAGAACAGAAAGTGAGAAAGAGTAGGAGTCTACTAAAAAAGTTTCAAAAAAGGATGAAGAACCAGTTCGAGTTAGACCTCCGATTAAAGCATATGTTCCACCAATCCTATATCCTCCAATTAAAGCATATGTTCCACCAATCCTATATCTTCAAAGGGTGGTAAAGCACAAGTTGGAACAACAATTTTGGGAAGTTTTTGGAGATTTTCAAAGATCTTCACATCAACATCCATTTTGCTAAGCGTTAGCTCAAATGCCTCTCTACATGAATTTTATGAAGGAGATGCTATCAAACAAAAGAAATTTGGTAGATTTTAAAACAGTAGCACCGGGTGAGGAATGCAGCGTCATTCTTCAAAACAAGTTACCATAGAAACTAAAAGATCTAGGGGGAGTTTTTCTATCCCTTGTACAATTGATAACTTTAGTTTTCATAATGTTTTGTGTGATTTAGGGGCCAATGTTAATTTAAAGCCTCTTTTTGTGTACATGAAACTTGGATTGGGGGAGCCTAAACTAACAAATATCTCATTAAAGCTGGCCAACAGATCAATTCAATATCCATACGAGATTGTTGAAAATGTCATCGTGGAAGTGGATAAATTCTTATTTCTAGCTGATTTTGTGATCCTGGACATGGAAGAGGACAATCAGACACCTCTCATATTTATAAGACCATTCCTTGCTTCTGGAAGTTCCCTAATAGACATTGAAAATGGGGAAATCATCTTCAGGGTGGAAAATGAACAAGTCACTTTTAGCTTCACGTTGTGATCCTAAAGTTCAAGCTGAAAGTAGCTGTAAGGTGGAAGTTCTAGTGCAAAAAGGTGGATGGAGGGACAAAAAGGAGTAAAAGCATAACATCCCTCAACAAACAGCTGGAAAAGAGGCCTTGGAATTCAAGAAAGTAAGAAAATGGTCGAGAAGTGCAAGGCTGAAAATTGCAAGATGTGCAAGGGTTCAAGAGGATCATTCATGCCTCCATGACGACCAACACAAAAAGTTGGGCATTAGACTATAAACAGAGCGCTCATTGGGAGATAACCCGATTTTCTCCCCTTTTATTTATTATGCTTTAAGTATTTATTTCATTACTTGTTTTTAGATATATGCATGATAGGTGACATGTTTTAAGTATTTTGCATGTTTGCATATTAAGACAATTTTGCTTGTTGCACTATTTTGCATGTTTAGGTATTTTTTTAATTTTGCTTGTTTTAGTAGACTAGGCTCTTATCATAATCCAAAACTTACACACACTAGGTTTAGGACATGAAGATGATTAGCATAGATCATGGAGTAATTAGAGGATTAAAAATGAGGTTGAAATTAAAAATGCAAAATTCTGAGTCTCTGTCGGAGTGCCTGTGCGATCGCGTGATTGAATTTAATTTAATATTTTGCTACAGCATTTTCCCACATGATCGCGGGTACTCTAACCACGCAATCGCGTGGTTATATTGGAGGTCAGCTCAACAGCCTTTAGTATTTAACTCACTTCTTTCAATTTTAAACTCTAAAAACTCGTTTTCTCTCCCCAATTCACTCCATATTTGATATTTCATCCATAGTGCATGTCATCAACATCACGTTGCATCAACTTCACTACTTCTATCACAATCTAATCCATTCAAAAGGTAAGAATTTTTCATTTAATTTGAAGTTTACTCAAATTGGGAGATTTACTTTGAGTCAGTGAAATTTGAGATTGTGAGTTGTGAAGAATGGTTATAGGTTAGCCATTGATGTATGTGATTTGTGATTAACTAGGTGAAAATTTTGGGTCAATCCATGTTTTCAAATCCATTCATGACCATTGATTTTTGTAGTGTACAGTAAGTGTTCGATGGAATGCCACAAAGACATTTTTTTCAAATTTGAGAAATTCGTCCGAGCATGTGTCTTCATCATGTTTTTATTAATGGTTGTGTGTGATTAGTTCATGGTTTGGATCATTACATTGCATGAAATTCATGACAACCATTGCAAGGTCACTGCAGGCCATTTCACTTGAAAATCAGTTCACATCACCTACTTCTCCATAGTTTTTCATGACCCTATTGAACTCCAAATGACTTGAATTTTTAATATGTTGTAGATCATGATGTGAATTTTAACATATCAAAATATGGCTTGAACCATTTTTTTTTTTGGTCATGTCAGGGCTTGAATATGTTGTCGACCATCTTAGAAAATTCATGGAATTGCTTTATCTTTAGTTTGAGGGTGTTGGTATTGAACTTTCATTGTATCTTATTGGTGTTTGGGACTTCTAATGTTATTTATCTATTGTTTGCAAGGAAAACACCAATCAAAATACCTTGAACCAAGTTGGGCAATGCAAAGAAAGGGTCAAATGCATCAAAGTACAATAAAATGGAAGCTTCAAATAAAAGAAACACATCCTCTACACCTGGGAAGTTTTAGTTCTCTCTCTTTTGTCTTGTTTTGCATTGTTAAATCTATTTGACAAATATTGAGGACAATGTTCCTTTCTAGTTTGGGGGTGGAAAATCTCATTCATATAATTTGTTTCATATTTATTCTAAGCATTCATTCGATTTCTATTAGGATAAAAAAATTGAAAATTTTTAATTTTTTGTTGACATGTTTATTGCTAGGATATAATATGGATCAAATTGTGCTTTGACTTGAATATTGAATAACCTCAAAACACGAATTTTATTGACTAGTTATAACTTGCTTGATCTCATCTTCTTGCGCGCATAGCCATTTGTTGAATTACTACTTATGTAGGGATTTGTATAATACATGTGGGGAAAATTTATGCAACTTGAACTTAGATATGATTTGTTAATCCCTAAACTTAGATCATTAGACATCTCGTCCCTAAATTAGAACCAAATGTACTCAAAAGGCAAGTTTGGAGGTGGAATGATAGGAATCTGCATATATTGATGGGTTGGAGGTACGTGGTTCTTGATTTTGCACTTTAGTTAAAACAATTTGGTCAACGGGTATAAACCATAACTAGCATAAAAATAGAAAAATGCTAAAGATCTTATTCTGCTCTTTGAAGCCTTTTTTTACTCAAGCAAGTAAACTTGTAAGGGTGTTGAAACCGGGTACCCTAAACTCAACTGAGTTCAGAGCTATCAGCCAAAAGCTCATTACAGGGGTAAACTAGAAAGCAAGAGGGAGAGTGGACTTACATATAAGACAATTAAACATCTTTAATTTCTCTTTGCCGCCTTTGTGACTCAGGTAATTATGTTTGAGGGGTTCTCTGAACCTGGTGCCCTAAAGTCATCTGGCTTGAGAGTCATCGACCAAAAACTCGCTAAAGGGGTCACATAGAAAGCAAATGAAAAAAAATATTACACAAAGATGGTAATAGACAAGGATATGAAAGGAAAAAAAAAGTCGTCCATAAAGGAAAAAAAATTGAGTGGTATAAACTTTGTTGACTGAAATTGTAGAGATAAAAGGTATAAAATTGGGGATTTCTTACTTTTGACCTGTTGTGCATGCATATTTCTAATTCTGACTATCTTGTATGGAAAAATCAAAGATAATATTGAGAAACCACTATAGATAAAAACCAGGGATGTGAGAGAAAAGCAGTTAGTTGTGATCAGCCATGAGCTTTGAAAGGTAAATCATTAGATAAATAGGGATTGACTTCATGGGATTTGGGCTTGATTGTGCATAATGAGCTACACAGTTTTAAGTATATCTTTGCATGAGCAGGGGTTTGACTTTGGCTATTCACACACACACTTAAAAATCTGGCTTGAGATAACTAGACTTATTTTACTTTGTTGTTCAAAACTTTAGCTGAAGTACGAATTGATTTGGATTGTTGAGGCATATGGTAAACATATTGACACGCTAAAAATATTTGCTACTTTTCTATTTTGATTCATTAGTTTAGTTCTACATTGTTCGAGGATGAACAATAATTTGAGTTTGGGAGTATTTGATAAGTGTATTTTATACACTTATTTGTATGTCAAATTTAGAATATTATATTGTCATTTTAGAATAAATGCTATTTAATTTGTGTTTATTTGTTTACATTTCGAAAAATATCCCAAAATCATGAGAATTGATGGGAAAAATGCACAATTAGATGCTGATTGGAGCTAATTGAACAATCGAGAGGTTAATAACATCAATCGGGAAACTTGCATGGTGCCAACGTGAATAAAGCAGAAGTTGAAGGACCCAATTAAAGAAGTTGAAAGATGAAATTAGCAAATCGAGAAGATTCCAAAGTATGGGAACTAAATTGCTTCAATTGAAAGTGAAGGACAAAAGCTGCAATTAAAAGTCAGGGACCAACTTATACAATCTAGAAAATATGAAAATTGCATTGTAAGCAACACCACGCGATCGTTTTAATTTGATCCGTGCGATCGCGGGCACTTGCACTATGCGATCGCGCTGGTGTACCACTGGGCCATTGATTGGGATTTTGCTCTCGGATTCAACATATTCTTTTCTTCTTTCACCTAGATTTCTCCAATACCTATATATACAGCTTGTGAGGCATGATAAAGAGATCTTTTCCTCACCTAAGAACATCATACAATTGAGCTTTTCACGTGTAATTCATAGGAGATTGAAGCATAGCAAGGGGTGAGAGTTGAAGATCACTTGGAGAATTGATACTTGGTCCAAGCTTTCCATTCTCTTATGTTATTTTCAATGAATGCTTTATTTTATTGTTTTTGTTATTTATTCATGATGTGTAACTAAACTTTATGTTGAGATGAACGATGTAGCCTAGTTATATTTTTTTAATTCCGAATTTTGTTGTTTTTGTGATTCGTTGCATGTGTTGATTTATTATTGTGTTTAATGTGTGAATTAATTGGTCACAAATTCATGATTTAATGAGTTATTTCCATAATCCAAGAGGTGAGTTAATAAAAAATCCAGTAATTAAACAAGTGATAGAAATATACTTTTGTTATTATCGCGATTGTATGTGAATTCTTGTGTTTATTGCATCTAGATAAGGAATATTCGGACTATCTGTTAAGATACATGGTTGACTTATTTAGGTCGAATTGATTTAAACTCTAGAGAGGAATTTCAATATAAATTAGTGAATTTGACAGAATGCATATTTAGGAAATAAAACTGGAATTGGAGTTAATTTAATTGATTAGGTGAAATCGTGAATCCCAACTACTTTACAATCGTTTTTGAAAACAAAACAATTTCTCACTTTAATTCTTTAGTTAATTTTCTTAGTTTAGTTTAAAAAATCAAAACACATTCGCCTGTTCAAATAGAGTCTAGAATTGAAATATTCTGGTACTTAATAGCAGTCTTCGTGGGACAATAATTCGGAATTGTTTATTTACTTTATTACTTTTCACGATCCGTACACTTACAAGTATATTTTGCGTTGCAAAATAAAGTGAACAAAAACATCCTCATTTCAACTATGTTAGGTTTTACTCGTATCTCTTTTCAATTTTCTTTGTATTTTGTTCAAATTCTTCCTTTTTAATGCATTTTAATCTTTAAAGTTATTGTGTTCCTACTACTTTTCTATCATTTTGAGTTTATTTTGGTTGTTTGAAGTGTTATTATTGTTATTTTTCTCAATTTTCACCTAAAATTCCATAGCATTTATTGTGCAATTAATGCATTATTTTGGGTTGTTGGAGACATTGATGAATGAAGAAGAGACTTGATGCAAAGTGAAGAAACATTGGAGCATTCAACTCAACAACTCATCTTAGAGGGGAGTTCTTCTTATTAATTATTTGCAATCTTTTTTTTTTTTTTTTTTAGCTTTTTATTGAACTGATAATGTTAGTTGTTAAGTGTTGTTGTTATTTCAGTATAGGTTAATCTTATTTTATTGAGATGTTTGATAAAACTTGACTTTAGTAAATCACTCTTTAAGTTGTTTATTAATTCTAGGTTATTTATTTTTGTGTATTTGTGATTATGAATGTTGTCTTTCATTTATGTAGTTTCCTAATGTTTGTTAATGTTATGTGGTGTGATTGGAAGTTACTACACATTTTTGATTGAACTTAGAATACCCTATGTGATTTGGTTAATTAGTTAACTAATACTATTTGATTTGTAAAAGAAGAAATTACTATAGTTAAGAAAACTAAATTTACCATGTCTTATATTATACAATTCATTCTAATTACCAAGTTTATGTTGTCATTACTTTAGCTAGGTTAATTAATTTTCGTCCTAGTTTTTATACTGCAACTTTTTTTTTTTTTTTTTTTTTTTTTTTTAAAAAAAAAAAAATTCCCAAAGGAGCTTTGGTGTGGTTTTTATGCCTCCACCTCTACTCTATTGGGAGGGGGGGGGGTAGGATGCCCCTACCATTTTATTGAAGAAAAGAGAAATTACACCTAAAGAAGGGGGACGAGCGTCTTACCTCCAAAAGAATGCCTATTACATGTAGGAAACTAAACCAGCTAGAATGATGCCATGATATTAATAAAGAGTACTACTCCCTATTAATACCTTACATAATTCAGACAATCTAAACAAGAAGGAAACAAAGAAAAGAAACTCCCTACACTAAAATACCCTACCAGCGAGCACCAACACCAGCAACCACACGCCTTACTTCCTGATTCTAATGTATGGCATACCAGATTTTTCAAGCCTGATCATACCTCTAACAATTCCAGCCAACTCTTCTTCCTGCACCATTCTGAATCTTCTTTCTTTGTGTCCCAAGTTCCCCATCCAGTCTGCAACCCCATTTCCCTCTCTCCATATATAAGATAAGATCCCTTATGTCGTTTCATTCTATTTTTAAAAGCTTCCAGATAATATTGAATATTCCATGGACCCTTCACCGTAGCATTACACAGAGAGATGACCATCATTGAGTCTACTTCAATCCAAATGTTTTGATATCCCGCGTCACCACAAATTTTCAGACCCATGTCCAAAGCTCTGATTTAAGCTTCCATGATATTAATCTTCCCATAGAAATCACAATATCCCCATAAAACCTCCCCAAGGTGATTGCGTTCAATTCCTCCCCCTGAAGCTTGCCCATCCTTCTTCACAGCCCCATCACTATTAATCATGATCCACCCCACCTCTAGTTTTTTCCATCTAACCACCTCATATCTGTTCGACTTCATCTGATATTTCCACCTAATTCCATCCTTGACAAGGTATGCTATAGTGTGCATAATTCTTGCTATTATTCTATTAGAACTCATTTGCAATCCATTATGTTTAGCATCCTTACGATCAATCCAAATGTCCTACAAGACAACAAACAGAATTAATGGTAACAAATTACCTATTTTAGATTTAGTCTGCTGTAACCACTTAGCAATCAGATCTTTAGGAGACTTACTTATAATATTGTTAATACCAGTCTTCTCAAATATACTCCTCCACACAGCCTTAGCAATTCTGCCATCCACAAAGAGGTAAGTTATAGTTTCTTCTCCCCTGCAGCATAAACATTTAGACGCCATTTGAATCTTGAATCTTCTTTGAACTATTTTGTCCACCGAGATATTGTTATCCCATAATCTCCAGATAAAGAACCCAATTTTAGGAGGTAACCATTTGTTCCAAACATATTTATCAGGTATTTGCGAATTTTCCCTTTCTCTAAATTGCTCCATTCAACTTTTACTAGTAAATTCTCCCGTGGCATGGAGTTTCCAATAAAGTTGATCTTCAGCCTAATTAAGAGGGATAACAAGGATTTCTTGAATGGTGTTATCAGGGAGAGTGCTCTTCAGCTGATTCATGTCCCATTCATTACCATTAGCTAATTTATACTCCATCACATATTTGTGTCTACCAATATTAGGCTGAATTCTACCATTCAATGGACCTGATATGAGTCACTGATCAAATTCAAAATTGACTCTGCCCGTACCAATTTTCCAGAACAAGTGCGGTTCAACATATTTTCTGACCTGTAACATCCTTTTCCAAAGAGGAGAATCGTTACCCTTAATCTGCACTTGAGGTTCATGAGTACCCTGGCAATATTTAGATTTCATGGCCTAGCTCCATAACGTTTCTTGTTTCCTAAACTTCCACCACATTTTACAGTCAAAAGAGATGCTAACATCCTTTATAGATCTGCAGCCTTGTCCACTTTCTTCATAACACAATTTCTCCCATGACTTCTAGTGTATATGTTTAGCTTGATTAGAATCTCCCCATAAATACGCGTTAAGCATTTTAGCAATTTTATTGATTATTTATTTAGGAGGATCCAGAACTTGAAGTAAATGTAGTGGCATAGAAGATAACACATGCTTAATTAGAACCAGCCTCCCCCCTACAGATATCCATTGATGTTTCCAACCTGTGAGTTTTCTCCTGATTTTAGCTAAAAGTTCCTCAAATAGAAAGCTTTTTTTATGTCCTTTGTATAAAGGAACCCCCAGGTAAGTAATTGGCAGATCCTGGCCTTGGAATCATGTGACCGTGCTAATCATATGCTTGTGTTGTGGCTAGGTGGCAATGAAGGAACTTTTAGCATGATTAATAGCTTGACCGGATCTTGTGGTATACATCTCCAAAAATTCCATTATGCACTTAAGACTCTGCTTATTGCCATTGGTAAAGATCACAATATCATTTGCAAATGATAGATGAGTTATATGAACACGTCCACCATACTCAAAGTGATGTGATCTCGATAGGGGGGTCACGATGAACACGCGGAATTAATAAAACAAAGATAGGAAAGATCCAGATTCAGCCAAGAAACACAAGAACACAATAATTAAAATACTGGAAAAGATAAAATTGACGATAGGACCTGGACCCAACAATCACGACGCAAGGAATTGACGATGCGGATTGAAGAACCGAGGTTTTCGAAACGCCACAAGGGATGTCAAACTCCTTGATAAGTTTCTGATTGGAACGCCACAAATATTCAAGAAAAATATTTGATAAGTTCAATGAACTGTTCTTCAAGAACAAGAAAAAAGGAATCCTCCTTTTCTAGAGAGAAAATTCTCACTTCAATTTAATAATATTCAAAGTTGTTGTTTCATAATGAAAAACAAAGCAATATAATGTAAAAATGACCTAACTAGGTTTTGCCGCTAATTGGGCGCAAAACATATAAGTAAATAATTTTAAAAAACAGAATTAAATTAACAAACGTGAAATCTGGAAAAATAGATGTTACGGCCGTAACAATGTCACTTACGGCCGTAAGTGACTCTCTGTTAATGAGTTACGGCCGTAACAAGAACTCTCACGGTCGTAAGTATCAATTTTCTGAATTACTTCAATTCCACCAGAGAAGGAGTTACGGCCGTGAATTATAGTCTTACGGCCGTAAGTATAAAAATCTTGGAATTCTTGTTTTTTACCCGAGGGGCTGTTACGGCCGTGAACAACTGGTTTTACGGTCGTGAATGTGCCCTTGACCTCCAAACCTTGCCCCTTTGATTCGGATCGACCCATTTGTTTTCTCGGCTCGATTCCAGCATGAAACTTGTGCCGTTTCCCGTGTACATCACCGTCACATTTCCGATAGGTCGACTTCTCTTTTGGTCTCCTACTTCGGATCACATCATCTCCCCTTTCTTGGAAAGGATTCGACCTCGAATCCGTATATGACATCTCCTTTATGTATCTCTTTCTTTCGTTGGTTCGAGGGACCTGTTCATGTTTTGCGCTATCCATCATCCTTTTGGGTTGTTCTGTCCGGAAATTAATTTTCCTTTTGGCCTTAGTTTTGTATTCTGGTTGTAGTACCTGCAAAACAGAATTAGCCAAACTAGGGAGGGATATGTTAGCAAACGCAAATAGACTCTTTTTTGTGGTGGACTCTCTTTTCTTTTTCTTTTTACTCTCAAGCTCACCTTTTTCCACCCCTCACGAAGGAATATCGATTTTTAAACCCATCATGCACCACTCTCCTATCATGTTGCCATGGCCTTCCCAACAAGATATGCCCAACATGCATAGGGATTACATCACACACAACCTCATCTCTATAGCCCCCAATAGTGAATTTAATATTAACCTGCTTGTTCACCTTAAGTTCTCCCGACTCGGTTAACAACTGTAATTTATAGGGGTTGGGGTGTTTCACCTTTGGCAATCCCAACTTCTCCACCAATAATGTACTAACCACATTAGTACAACTTCCCCCGTCAATTACCATCCCACAAACCTTTTTCCCCACCAAACACCTAGTGTGGAAAATATTATCCCGCTGTTCATCAATTTCAACCATCTTAGTTCAAGAATTTAGGACACGTCTATTCACAAGGAACCCTTTCACCGCATAAGTTAACCCCTCTTCATTGCTACTACTAGCCCCAACATCCACTAACTTAGGCATTCCCTTAAATTCATCCTCGGAACTAATTTCACCATTATCATGCAAGATTATTACTTTCTTATTTGGACACTGTGATGCTATATGGCCAGACCCCAAACATTTAAAGCACTTAATATTTCTATCCCTAGTAGGTTGAGAATCAGAAATATTTTTACATTTAGTTGTAAGTTCCTCCTTTCCCTTCGGGACGTGCTCATCATTGTGATCCTTCCTCGGTTGTGATGTAGGATAAGTTCCCGGTGATTGTTTAGATGTCCCATTTTGCCTTAATTACCTTTCCACCTTCATTTCCATGTGCACCATGTCTTCCAGTTCCACATAATGTTGTAACTCAACGATGTTTGCAATATCTCTATTCAGTCCACTCAAAAATCTAGCCATTGTAGCTTCCCGATCCTCCAACACGTTGGCCCTAATCATGGCTACCTCCATGTCTCTATGATATTCCTCTACACTCCTAGAACCTTGCGTGAGCCCCTGCAACCTTTGATAAATATCCCTATGATAGTGGCTTGGGACAAACCTCTTCCTCATGATGATTTTCATCTCACACCATGTATCCACCAGCCCTTCACCATTCCTCATTCGATCCTTCACCAACTGATCCCACCAATTAATGGCATAATCGGTGAACTCAACAACCGCTAACTTCACCTTCTTTTCTTCTGAATAGTTGTGGCAATCAAACATCAACTCTACCTTCTTCTCCCAATCTAGATAAGCCTCCGGATCACTCCTCCCATGAAAAGGTGGAAGAGACATTTTTATTTTACCTAGATTATCATCTATCTCATCCCGATCACCACGATCTCTTCTACTATTTTCCCTTTCATTCCTATCTCCTCTACCCCTTCTCCTCCTTACACTAGCCACAGATGATTGGACACTACTTCCTTCACTCGTAAACTCTTCATCATCAAACCCATATCCAACCCTTTGGTTATGTCTCCCCCTATGATCTCTCCGGTCTTCCCTCCTAGCTCTAGGACCCACATGAGTTTGTTGCCTATGCAACTTATTAATAGTTTCTTCCTACCTATCCATCCTAGTCATCAACTTCTCAAATTGCTCATGTAAAGTCTCCATCACACCTACAACATTATTATTCACCCTATTCATACCTTCCGGTCGTTTGTTGTGGCTCGTTGATGAAGCTGCTGGCTCCCTTCTGTAAATTCCCTGGTTGTCCCCAACTGATGAAGATGATGAATCCCGTCTGCTAGATATTATTAGTCTTTACAGAAATAAGTAGTATATACCTCGCAAAAATATATCGCTCGTGTATCACTCAAAATCCCCATTCCAAGCACTTCAAAAATAGTCCAAGAACTCAAGTAAGGGTAGGACACGATAAGACACAAGTAAGAACAGGAGAATTTGGAAATTGAGACAAATTCGGAATATTCGGGAAAATAATGAAATTTTTCGTTTTTTTTATAAACTACTAGACAATTTGACTACGAATATGGCGGAAAAAAGGGAATTAGATTTGGATAAAAATTGACTAAGATAAACAAGTTTAAATTTTTTGTGGAATTTTATATGAATCAAACAAAGAAAAAAATTTACTGGCACGAAGAAAAAGAAAATCAAGAACTGAATCTAGATCCAAGCTCTGATACCAGATGATGTGATCCCGATAGGGGGGTCACGACGAACAGGCGGAATTAACAAAACAAAGATAGGAAAGATCCAGATTCAGCCAACAACCACAAGAACACAATAATTAAAATACTGGAAAAGATAAAATTGACGATAGGACCTGGACCCAACAATCACGACGCAAGGAATTGACGATGCGGATTGAAGAACCGAGGTTTTCGAAACGCCACAAGGGATGTCAAACTCCTTGATAAGTTTCTGATTGGAACGCAACAATTATTCAAGAAAAATATTTGATAAGTTCAATGAATTGTTATTCAAGAACAAGAAAAAAAGAATCCTCATTTTCTAGAGAGAAAATTCTCACTTCAATTTAATAATATTCAAAGTTGTTGTTTCATAATGAAAAACAAAGCAATATAATGTAAAACTGACCTAACTAGGTTTTTCCATTAATTGGGCCCAAAACATATAAGTAAATAATTAAAAAAAACGGAATTAAATAAAAAAACGCGAAATCTGGAAAAATAGATGTTATGGCCGTAACAATGTCACTTACGGCCGTAAGTGACTCTGTGTTAATGAGTTACGACCGTAACAAGAACTCTCACGGCCGTAAGTATCAATTTGCTGAATTACTTCAATTCCACCAGAGAAGGAGTTACGGCCGTGAATTATAGTCTTACGGCCGTAAGTATAAAAATCTTGGAATTCTTGTTTTTTACCCGAGGGCCTGTTACGGCCGTGAACAACTGGTTTTACGGTCGTGAATGTGCCCTTGGCCTCCAAACCTTGCCCCTTTGATTCGGATCGACCCATTTGTCTTCTCGGCTCGATTCCAGTATGAAACTTGTGATGTTTCCCGTTAGATCACTGTCACATTGACGATAGGTCGACTTCTCTTTTGGTCTCCTACTTCAGATCACATCACAAAGTCTAATCCAGGATGTCTTGTGAATAATCTTTCTATTCCCCTATCTAATTCCTCTACTAGATTTAAAAAAGCCTTTCAGTTCTCCATTAACCATAACTGAAAATTTAGGGCTGCTAATACATTTGTAGATTTTTTCAACCCAAACTTCATCAAAGCCAAACTTATCAAGAACTTTCTGCAAGAAACTCCAGTCCACTCTATCATAAGCTTTGGCCATATCAATCTTAAGCATGACATTCCCACCCCTGATTTTCCTGTCCAGTTGATAAGTCAGTTCCTGGGCTAGTAGTATGTTATCAGTTATAGCCCTTCCAGGGGTGAAGCCGATCTGATTTTGAGAAATTATTCTAGGTAAGACTTTATTCAACTTAGCAGATAGGATTTTGGTGATAATTTTACTTATCATGTTACAAAGACTAATAGGACGAAAGTCCTTCCACTGGAAAGCCTGATCTTTCTTAGGGATAAGTACAATGGAGGTAGCAGCCATTTCATCCAGAATAATTTTGCCATTATGAAAGTCAGTCACAGCCTGAAAAAGGTCATTCTTAATGATTTCCCAACATGATTGATAGAAAATACCTCCAAATCCATCAGGTCCTGCAGCACTATCCCTACTAATAGAAAAAACGACTTCTTTAATCTCTTCCAAGGTTGAGACTTTGTTTAACTCCTTATTATCTTCATCATTGATGAGTTTAGGGATAGGTCCCAAAAGTTCTCTACATTCCTCAGTATGTTTCTTCGTGAGAATCTTACTAAAATAATCAACACCAGATTGTTGAATATCCTTGATGTCAGACAATGTTTCTCCTTCTTCTGTCAATATTTTAGATATTCTGTTCCTACTCCTATTCTTCTTCACCACAGCATGAAAGAATTTAGTATTTCGGTCCCCTTGACATATCCATTTAACTCTAGATTTTTGTTTCCAATACATTTCTTCTCTGCTCAGCAACAAGTTAACCTCGGCATAGGCTTTATTAACTTCATCTCTAAATTCTGCAGTTTTGTTTCTATGAAAATCCTTTTCTTTTCTCAATGCTTCCTGCTTAGCATTTCCCAACTTCTCAAAAATATTTCCAAATTTGGCTTTATTCCATGTTATCATCTCCTTTTTCAACCGTTTAAGTTTATAAACAAAGCCAAAAATTCCTCTAGAGTAAGGAGATAATGGCTTATTCCAGTTAGTCTCCACCAACTTATAAAAATCCTCGTGAGGACACCACATGTTCTGGAATCGAAAGGAAGGTCTAATTTTTGTCACTTTATCACCACATTTTATAACCATAGGACAATGATCAGAAGTGTCTCTATTAAGACATAAAATTCTGGCTTCTTCAATTTTTTCCATCCATAAAGAGTTAGCCAAAACTCTATCCAATTTCTCCAACATACTGCCATTAGTCCAAGTGAATTGAGTGCTCTCCATTCTTATTTCATCAACTCTGTACTTAATCAAAAATTCATTGAAATCCTCCATAGATTTATTATTAGGTTGACTACCCCCTTCTCTCTCCTCCTTACTCAATATAGCATTAAAATCTCCTCCAATCAACCAAGGCTTATCACAAGTCTTCGAAAATTGTAATAGATCACACCATAGTTTTCTTCTATGTTGCACAGAACATTTGGCATAGACCGCAGAGATAAAAATCTTTACCTTTCCAATCAGTTTGGACAGATAGCACTTGTTCCTTGTCTTCAATGATCCTGCATCTCATATCCTCCTTCCAGAAAGTCCAAATTTTGCCATTATTGTTAGAGTAGCAATGATCATATCCTAATCTCCTTTGGAATTACTGAATCTTATTTTTATCCACAAGTGGTTCATCAACAAAAATCAACCCCACATTGTGCATTTTACAGATACATTTAAGTCTATTTAGGGAATTAGAAATACCCCTAATGTTCCATATCATAATAGAATACATCATGAATATATCTATTATTCCTGTCTCCCTTTTCTTCTTTGCTTCCTTATCTTCATTGGACTTTGCTTCTTAGGAGTAACACGAGGAACACTAACTTCCTTCTCCTTAGTGCCTCTATCCAAGTTTTGATCTAACTCCAAATTTAATATAGGACAATAGTTACTCCTATACAACTGCTTACCAGTTTGCTCCTTGGCTTCACCAATTGTTTGGATAATATCAAATTCTCCCAGGTCTATGTCTGGCTGGTTTACTAGAATGACATCCTTCTCCTGATCAGCCTCATGAAGTTTAAACTCTTTGTTAATTTCCATCATATCACCATCTTCTTCAACATCTTCTAGACAATCAAAGCTCCCGCTACACAGGTTTTGAGAATGTTCTTCCATTGTAAGAAAATTATTTCTTTCTCCTTCCTCTCGACATTTTTCCTGCTCCAAATCTTGCCTGATACCACCATTATTGATATCAATCTCAATATTTAATCCTTGCATCTCCCTCAGATTTGTCTCCTCAGTTTTACTCATAGCATTATTATTTGTGCTCAAGCTTATGAATTTACTTGCTCCACTGGATCTATTGTCATTGGAACTCTAATCCAATCCTCTTTTCCTTCATTTTTTCCACACCAGATGGTTCTCCCAATTCTATCTGTTTCTGTTGATTATTTATCCAAACTCCTTTCCCCTTCTCATCCCTGATTATTTTGCTTCTATTTTCACTTGCAATCAATATCTTCTTCTCATCCTTTTTCATATCTATGCCCAAACTCCTTTTCCAAGTACATTGGTCTATATCATGCCCTAGGTGTTTGCAAAACTGGCAATACTTGGGGATACCTTTATAGATTATGTTCTGCCATATTGCAAAAGAATCATTTACAATCTGTATCTTATCTAGTCTTGGCCTTTTTATATCCATTTCCACCCAAATTCTAGCCAAATTGGTCCTTGATTTCAATGCAGTAGCTTCATCAAGTTTCAATGGTTTACCAATAGCAGAAGCTATTGAATACAAAATCGCCTTGTCGAAAACAAGAGGGAGTTTAGGAAATGCAATCCAAACTGGAACTATAGATGATTCGATTGCAGGATTGAAATCATATTTGTATTTTAAAATTCTTATCGGAGCTCCTTTAATATACCAAATAGCTCTTTGAAAAATTCTATAATAGTCCTCCTCATCCTGAAAATTGATGATAATATGCTTACTGTCCAAATTTCCAATCGAGAATTCTCCTTTGACTCCTTTGAGCCTGAGTGCTTTAAATTCTTGGTAGATAATTGGATTCGCTGGCTTCTGATGCCAAAACTTCCCCACCAATGCCAATTTGAGCCATTCAAACAATTTTCCTAATTCCTCATTAGACACATGAATCAGGACCTCTTTACTATAACTAACAGCATCCCTAACACAAACATTCTCAGATTTACCTTCACAAACAACCTCGTAGAATGATTTGGATTTCGAATCCACTGAAGCCTTCTTCGAACTCACAATCTCCAAATATGTGCTAGTCTTACCATTTGCCAGAAGCTTGGGTATTTCCCCCATACTTCCTCCCCCAACTAAATCCCAAAATCTAACGGAATTCACTCACATTTCACATAATCAGCGAACAACGCAACTCAGTGTGAGAAATACAAGAAATTCAAAGATGAACTCAGAGATTTCCAGTTTGATTTATCCAATCGCACCACCACTGTGAGAAATCGCACCTCTACTATGTGAAAGTTAGTAATTGACCCATTCATATATGTGATTTCCAGTTCAGATTTTATATTGCTACTTATTTGCTTTGGTCAACTTGTTTTTATATTATCATGTCTTTAATCATGTCACTTAGTTAGGAATTCAAAATCAAACCAAATCTTTTGTGTTACTTGATCCTTCAATTAAAATGAAACCAACAAGTTTAGTTACAAATTCATCAATTCTCGTGAGTATGACAACTTTTCATCACTTTACTACTTGAACACGAATCGTGCACTTGCAATATATAATTTTAGCGAACAAACACTATTACATACATAATTACAAATAATACTCGTGCATCGCCTGAGCTGGACTAGTATAAAAAAAATGTGAATGTGAGGATAAGATTGTTAAGAAATCAAAGGTAGGGAAGAGTTTCGCAAAAGAGTCAAAAGGTATGGACGTTTTGCGCTAATTACCCAAAAAAATTGGAAGGTGGATGGGGGAAGCCTCGAATTTTTTTTCTCAGACAAGAAATAGGAATAATCCAGACTTCAAATGCATAGATATAACACTATTTTTACTTAAAAGACAATATCTAAGAGAGAAAAAACTATGAAAAATATACAATATAAATATCTTCACCCTCCTACTCCCCCAAACAATAAAACTTGTCAACAATAACCTCCGTATAAATACCAAGAGTAAATTTATTCTCAATATAAATTATCAAAGAATTTGATAGAAATCCATTCTTCATTTTATTGTGAAGCAATATCTTCGTAAATAGAAGGTATAAGAAATAGGGGCAGAGATGTGAATTGTTTTGATAATTGAATTTGTTCTCATTGGTTCTAGATTTGAGATTGGACTAGTTGGTAAATATTATTGGGCTTAATAAATAAGAATTGAAATTGGCCCAAAAAATAAAAAATAAAAATAAAAAAAAATCTTTCAATATTTATTTTAGGGGCGTCTGCATAAATACCTAACTTTTGGTATCATAATTGAAACTTACTTCATTTTAAGAAATCATTGAAAAATACTTCATTTTTTTTTTTGGGAAAAATATTGTTTTCATCTAAGTATCATATTATAATACTTTTAAAGTATCACGACATGATACTTTTTCAATATTCTATGATACTTAGGATGAAATTTTAGTATCAAACCATGATACTTCAATGTTTTTATGATACTTTCTTTCACTACCATCACCATCCAAATGAAATCGATCCAACCTCTCTCCTCATCGCTAGAAAATGCTTTCCTCTGAAAGGGCTCTTTTTCTCCTATAGTGGCTCTCTCTCTCTCTATTGCAAATTCTTTGTGTAAAAGCTTCTACACAAATTGAGTTCTGCCGATGCAGGGGGTGGTGGTCGATGTGGGTGGTGGTGATGGTTGACGTGAGTGCTGATTAATCTGTGGTGGTCTATGTGGGTGCTAATTATGGTCGTGGTTCAGTGGTTGGTGGTTTTGGGGTGCGGGATGATTATGTTATTAGGGAAGGGGATGGTGGACCGATGGTGCTGTGGTGGTGGTGGTTCGGCGAAGGTCGATGCAGGGGGTGGTGGTGGTGGTTGACGCTGGTTGTTGGGTGGTGAGTTGGTGGTGCGGTGGTAGGAGTCGGTGGGTGGTGGTGGTGGTGGATCCTTGTTGTTGGGTGGTGAGTTGGTGGTGTGATAAGTGTGCGTTACACACTTATTTTACTTTTAAATCGATAATTTAATTGATAAATTGAGTGAATTTCTACTTATATTTTTTATTTATCTTGTACAATTAGGTACAACCTCAATTGAAAAGAAAATGGACAAGATTGGAGAGAAATTGAGCTAAAAGAGGAGCAAATTTGATGTCCAAGGACCTAATTGAAAGAAATCAAAAGTTTTGGGACTCAATTGTAAATCTAAGAAAGTTGGAGGACTAGAGACGCAAATATTTTAGGGGAATATTTGTAATAAAAGTCAAAATTTGGGGACTAAGTTGAATAAGACCAGAAGATGATGGACTTGACTTGCAAATTGTTCAAAAGAAAAAGAAAAAAAATATAATAATATATATAAAAAATATGGACGTGTTTGGCTTGGTATTGACGCGTTTTTGGGACCTTTTTAGGTCTAATTTTTGGAAGAATTTATACTCCACTTTCCTTTTGACAAATAACAAATTTTCTCTCAAAAATCCTAGCCTCTTCTCCATTTTCTTCTTCTTTCTTTTCTTTGTTTTATTTTGTAATTTAGTTTGTAGTTTAGTTTTGTTTCCATGTTACTAGTCTCTATTGAAACTATGAAGCAAAAAGTGAGGTGAAGATTCAAAGCATTGTTGAAGGAAATTTGAGGCAAAAATCAAGGGAAGTGATTTATTCCATTAACTTTTATTTTTGATTTTTGATTTTTGTGATGTATTTTTGTAAACCTCAACTTTTTGTGCAATATTTATACAATGTGCTAGTTGTTTTATGTTGGGATGATTGATGTAACTTAACTTAGTTTAAGTAATTTTAATGTTTGTTTTTTTAATTTTGAGCTTATTTCATGTGTGTTTGTTATTGAAATTTTTTCATGTGTTTGATTGATCATCAAATATATGTTTTGTGAACTGTATGATAATCGAGAGATATTGTGCATTTTAGACCAAATAATAAATGCTCTAGGTTCTTGTTAAGGATAAAAATATACCTGAAACCCTAGATGATCCATTGAATTATTTTCACAAAGAGTTAATGCAATTGATTGGACTTTAATCGACATAGAGATATTGTATGTTAAACCAATTGATTATGTTTAATTTCACTTGAGAGAGGTAATTAGCTAAACTTGGAAAATCGGGTCTAACATTGTAAATAAGTAATTTATTAATTTGCATGTGTGTTGAGAAATTACTTAAGAAAGAGTTAAGTGAAATTATGAATCCCAACTATTTTATCTTCCTTTTTCTTTTTTTTAATTTGGTTTAAAGTTAGTTTCTTTAATTTAGAATTTTCCAAAACCAACTTTTAATTGTGTGTTTCTTTTTATTGTTAGAATTAAATTAATTAAAGTTGTATAATCTAAAGTAAACATTCCTAGTGGGATAGACAATTTGAACTTAAAAAGTCCACTTTATTACTTGTACGCGAACCGTGTGCTTGCGGTACGCACAATTTTGAGCGAACACGGTGCGGTGTAGCGGTGGTATGAGTCGACAAAGAAGACAAGCTAGCACCCAGCAGTGGAAGCAGGAGAAGAGGAACGTATTTTTCATTTTTTTTGCTCAAACAGTATTTTTGAATTATGGTTAAAAATTTGGATACATAGTGCAATTTTCCCATTATTTTATTTTTTGACTAGTGGGCTGGAGCCAACAACGTCCCATGGTTGGCTTGCTCTTGGGCCTTTGTAATGGAGATGTCCTCCAGCTACCACCACCGATGGGCACACCTCAAGATCAAGAAAAATCACTATCAACAACATTAGAAATATTAGAGGATGGATTTGAAAAGGAGTTACTACACTTAATTGGGAGATTTACTAATAAAATAATTGTGGTGTAATTAATAAAAAAACATTTTAAGAGGTGTACACTTTTCTCCTTCTTTTTTAATAAAAGTTATATTTGTAAAATAATTGTCGTGTAACTACAAAACTATTTTAGTTGTGGTGTATCTAAAATGCGGTGGGAGAAACAAATTTTTTGTGGTAATATAATTTAAATTATTTTGAAGTAAACCAAAATTATTTCATATTTTTTAACCATACATTTTCAAAAATTTACTATTACGAACTTTTATTGAATAATTGCAGACAAATAGGGGCTATGTTTATGATATTGTTTGAAGAAATAAGCTAAATGAACAATAAATTTGAACAACATGTGGACAATACACTCACACATGAGGTGGTTGGGTGGACCCCACCATCTCATGTGAATGTGTTTTTCATCATGTTGTTCAAATTTGTTGTTTGGCACTGTGGTTATGTCATGTTAACTCCAATGTCATTTTAACCTATAAAAATAATATAATTGGACAAAATGACTTAAATATAAATGGAACTGTATACAAGGCATTATTTTAAAAAAAATTAAAGCACAATTAGGCATGGAGGCCAAGTTTCAGGGTTTACAAGCTTAAGCGAGCTTATGCAAAGTCTAGACATTTAAAAAAAAAAAAATGTTTTCTTATTTTTTTTTAAATTTTAGTCATTTTAAAAATTAAAATAACACATACGAAACATTTAAAATTATAAAACAATATATTTATGTAATAATTTCTACAAATAGTCAATTATACAATTTTTAAGTTTTTAAGTTTCTTTTGGAAATTGCTTTGTTTGAAATTTTCTAACTTGACAACATTTTTTTTTACTTTTGTATTGATATAATTATTTAAAAACTTGAAATTAAAGTCAAAATAAAGACTTTTTAAAAAGAGGGAAAACATAAAAAAAATATTTCTTAATAAATTCTAATTAGATGTACATTCATTAAGACAAGGCGTTTCGCCCGAGCTTTTGATACTAAGTGATTCAATTGTAAGACGATAATTTTAATGAACCACTCAAATTGTTTATCCATTTCGAGTATAGTTAATGAAAATCTAAAGTTGTCTAAATTTTATGTTTGACGATCAGACTATCACAGATATGTCTGGACAGTAACGAATTATAAGATTCGTTTTAGTGCAATACCAGATAAATCTTGTTGATGTAGATTCGTCTGGATTGTAAAATGAAAATAGACAGAATAAATTATGCAGAATTTTAAGTAGACAAGAACACAATAATTTGAGCTTAACGTGAGAAAATCCTAACAGGGAAAACCCATGTGACTGCGCCCTGTAGACAAAAGAAAAGGTTTTACACAGATCAATCTAAGTTACAAGATAAATCTACGCATAGACTTATCAAACACTCAAGAAATAAATCACTCCCTGATCCTTCTATGGCGTGTAATATGAGCTGGCATCCCACCACTCTTCAGTAGCTTTATTTGAAGCTGCAACAATCTTCAGCAACACGAACTCCCATTTGATCTCAATCCAAACCTCCCGTTTGATCTTCAGGCTGAAGGACTTTTCTTCTCTCAGTAATTGACGAAATCCTCCAGGAGAACCACAATTTACTAATCGATTTTTGGCATGAAAGAATAAGCTCTATGTCTCTAGATTATTCGTGCACAAGACGAAGTCACACAATGAAGAAGCCGTATATGTTTTAAGCACACACTAATTTTCGGCTTCTGTAACTTAACAATGTAGAAGGCGTGTATATTTTTGCTCCACTTGAAATTCTTGAATTCTACACTTCTCAAGGAAAACCATTCAAGTTTCCCTTATTTATGTGCAATCGGATTGCTTGTCCATTAAGAATCCTACTTGCATCAAATCTTGTTTTCCTGCAATAAAATCAAGAATAAGATAAGGTAAGATAAATCAAGAATCTTACCATAATTGAAAATAAGGTAAGATAATCATAACTCCAATAATCTTAACATAAGTGATGATAAGGTAAGATAATCATGGTTGTTTGCAAATCTTCCCATAAGTGATAAATTTGGATACCAAGAATGATATCATCAAGATACTCGGCCATCAAGATTTTCTTGATCAATATTTCGTGATATAATCTTACCATAAGAGATAAACTTAGATACCAAGAAATAAATTATTAAGAAACTTGGTCATCAAGATTATAGTCAGCCAATCAGAATCTTTTAACAAGACTTAAAATATAATCAAAATACTTATAAGTGATAAAGATAGAATTTCAAGCTAAGTAAAATATTATCACAATTTTTATCACAAAAGATAAGTGATAGACTTCTACCATTATCACAACACTTATCACACTTTATCTCCAAACAATATCAATTATCACAAGATAATTATTCCAACACAATAGGAGATAAATATTCACAATACGTATGAAGTAATTTAATTAAAACTTAATAAATTACTAAATAAAAATATTTAGTAATAAACTAAATTTATCAAATTACAAACCCGTAGAAAAATAGAAAATGTCAATAAATATAACTTAAAATAAGTTAACAGTTAATGTGTAAAACAATCAATTTGGCCATTTATTCCCCTTTAAAGGGCTAAGCACAATACATTCTGAGATATTTTTATCCCTACTTTCTTCTAGTATTCTCGTAAAAATATATTTATAATAATGCGATACAATAAACAACAATTAATAACAACCATGCTGCATCCCATATTTAAAACATGTTTAAAAAAATGTTCAGAAAATCGATAATCGGTTCGACCCGAAAAGGCAACAGGTCAAAGGTCGAATCATGTCGAATCAGGTCGAATTGAACCAATTTCAATTAAAAAAAAATCTAAAAAATAAGTTATTTTACACATAAATCAACATTATTCATTTGGAGATAAAAGTATACACAAAAAATATAAATTGTATAACTACAATATTTTTTAATTTTCAAATTACTAATTCAAAGAAAATATAAATTTATGATTGTTAATTTATTATACAATTTATTTAAAATTTTAAAAATATTTTAGCATATAAAAGTAAGAAAAACAATATTTAAATAACTTATTTGAGAGAGGAAATAGATGACAAATAAAAAAAATTCAAAAGAAAATAATTCAAAAAAGAAAAGAAATATGAAAACCTATTAAAAAAAAATGGAACTTGATGATGTGGGATTGAAGAGAGAGGAGCAACAACCCTTTTATAAAAGGGCTGTTGCATGTGTTATAGAGAGATGGACACCAAATTATGGTGTTGTCCGTGAAGTTCATCTTTAATTTTTTTTTCCTGATTTATGAACAATTTAAAACTGGACTGATTGATTGGATCCTGGTAAATTGAGAAAAAAATTTATTTTTGGGTCCGGTTTTATCGCTGGATGGACTGGTTTCCGAACCGATTCTCTGTTGAATTGGCCGATCCGATTCGATTTTCTAAATATTGATTTAAAGAGTAAATTACCACATAACTTTATAATAATACAACACTCGAACCTTCATCCCTAACTCCTTCTCTAAGTTTGTTGATAGTTTTATAAAAGTTAATGGTGTCTTGTTATGGTTTCCATAAAACCAATTCTGCAATGTACATCGAATCCGACTAGTTCGTTTGGTAGTTGAACTCATATATAGGTTGAAGCCTCTTAAAAACACTCGTCTTCTTTAAAATATCATGAATATTTTAGATGAATATAACTATTCAATAGCGGACTCAGACATTTTGTAGTACGGACACAATCAAACTTGCAAAAAAAATTGCGAAAAAATGGAGAAGCACATGAAATTTTATTATAATTGTTTTCTACTCATTTTCATACTTTGATAACGTTTCATAATCACATCATTTTGGATTTTGTCAAATATGTCATTCTCTATATATCTAATTAAACTATCGCTCAACAACTGATCTCCAATGCGATTGAGCAGACGATTTTGTAGCAATAGCCATGTGAAGAATTAAAATCAATGTCACAAGCTTGTAGACTAATGGATGCACTTCATATTTGTTTTTCGCATCCATCTTTTGTGCAAGATTACTAAGGACATATAATCCTCCAGAATTTTCATCAATGCGCATGTCAAGAATATATGTATCTAGTTGATCATCAATTCCTAAAATATATGTTGCGTAAAAATATATTGGATAATACACACATAGTTGAAGCAATTTGTTGGTGTCAAAAGCAACAAATGGATTATTTGGACATAACACACGCAACACAAAGGAGTAAGTCACTATTTACTTCAGAAAAATGATCATTCAGCTCTAGAACATTGATCTTATGAGATTCACAGAATGAACAAATAATCCCCAGAAAAGAACCTCATACATCATACCTCAATGTTTGGAGATGCACTTTACATAATTTTACCAATTTCATGGCATTGACAATATTTTGATTTTTCCTTTATAATGCTTTCGACAATTCATTTGCAATATCCAAGATCTTTTTCATTAGATGTAGAAAAAATGTGAAATCAAAATTTATCATCAATTCCAATAAAATATATGCCTCACCTCTTGTCCCATAACTTGTAGCATCACTAGCAATCCTGTTGCAGTTACTTTGAACAATGTTGTAATATTTTACCAAGTTCACTATACCTTGTGTTCACACTACCAAATACATGGAACGAATATAAGTAATGAGCTAACCCATTGTACACCTTTGTAACATTCTCAACGTGGTTTCATGTTGTTCAAAATCGTTCAAAATCATAGTAAAAGAATTGGACATAAGCTTGAAATCAAAATTGGCAAGCAAGTGAGAAAATTAGCCCATGCACATTGACTTCTTTGGCATGTATGAGCACTGCCGACTTGGCGACTTCTGCATAAGCAGAAGCCAAACCTCATAAATCAAGAGCAAGTTGTTGAAACCAACCGTTAGACTGGTTTCAATTTTGATTTGTTGATGATTTCATGAAAAATTCCCTACTCTTTTACCCCCAAATATAACTACAGTAATTGAATTGAAAAATATACAACAAATTTTAACTTAGTAAAATATAGAAAATGGATTAGTATCACTAGATCGATCAAGGATTGAAAGAGCGCTCAGGGATCAGGAATTAGCCTCTTAGTATGTTCATTAACTACTGATAAGTGTATTTTATACACTTATTTCTATCCTAAAAGTAGGATTTTAATTGTTTATTCAAGAATATTTGCTATTTATTCTATGTCATTTGTTTATATTTCAGGAGTAACCCAAAAGTCGTGAAAACAATGGAATTGAAGCCAAAATCGAGCAATTGTATGTTAAAAGTGTCAAAGTGAGCAAATCAAGAATTGATACAGTCAATCAAATGACCAATTTGAAGAAGAAATCAGAAGTTCAGGGGCTAAATTGTAACAATCGAAAGTTGAAAGACTTGCTGTGCAATTAAAAGACAGGGACCAACTTGTAACATTTAAAATTCAGAAATTACCTTCAACCGAAATACCGTTCGGTCGCACGGTGCTATAACCGTGCGGTCGCACGGTCAAAAAATTCCGCGACTGAAGATGACCTGTAGCGTCGTGCGATCGCGCACTTTTGAATTGTGCGATCGCACGGTTATTCGACTAGGCCGCAGTTGGGCTTTTTGCACAGAACTTAGCAATTTTTCTCCTCAATTAACCTAGACTTCATGAAATTCTATAAATACAGGGCATAATGCACGATATGGGGGTTTCCAAACTTGTCAAAGGTGATCCCGAAGGGCTGTCGAACTTTCAAGGAACCAACTGGGGCATGATTGAAGATTCTTCTACAACATGGTGAAAAGGGTGATGAACTCCAATTATCATAGTTGTAATTTATATTTTATCATGTTTTTAGGCTAGAAATCTTGTGTTAGGATTGTGATGAAGTTTGAACTATTTGATTCCATGTTTTTACCAATTATTTAATATATGCAGTTTATGGGTTTGATGCAATTAAATAAGTGCCTTTATTATTATGCAATTGTTTGGCCATCTGTTGTGTGATTGTCTTTATGATTTTCTATGTTCGAAAGAGTAAGATTTCATTAGAAGCTATTTAATTGCCACAAAGTCCCATAGGGGATAGAAATATACCCCTATGCTTTGTGTTATCTGCTATAATATTCATAGTTCTTTTAATGCTTTCTTGCATATTCGTATTCAACATAGAAATATAGTTGGGTCGTGTGTAGGAATAGGCGTTATTACTTGTCCGAAAGGTAGTTTTAACAACATTAGGAATATGGATTTTCAAAACCCGTGAATTGTATTTAAACAATTCGGTTAAGACATGGATGATTTGTTTAAAATGGATTCATAATTCTAATGTGTTTTCCCTTATAAGTTTTAACAAATCAAATTTTCTTATTTTTAGTTTAATCTTAATTTTAATTTTCAAAAACTAAATTTTCAAACTCAACCAAATTTCTAGTTCCGATTAAGGATCTGTAATCTAAAATACGATTTAAAATAATCTCTGTGGGATCAATACTTGGACTTAAAATCTACTTTATTACTTGCACGAACCGTGCACTTGCGGAGCAAACAAGTTTTTGGCGCCGTTGTCAGGAATTGTTCTTTAAATTTATTTTTGGATTTATTTCACTAATTCGGACTTTTACTTGTTTTATTTTATCTTTTTTTATTTATTTTATTTTATTTTTATCTTAGGATTTTTATTTTTAATTTTAGTTTAGTCACTAGTTTCTCAAATTTCTTGTAGTTGTATATGCTACGTTCGAAAAACGGAGATCTTTTTGAAGCTGACCTGGAAATAGAACGTACGTTCCACCGTAGATTAAGAGAGGTTAGAGAACTAGATAAATCAAAAAATCAAAAAAATCAAATTGCAAACAACAACAATCTTCTACCCCCTGCTGATCTAATAAATGAAGATGACATGTTGGTTGGTGACTTCATGACACCTCAGGTGGTTCAAAGTCAATCCAGCATAGTCTATCCACCATTTGAGCAGGCGAACTTCCAACTTAAAACAAATGTCATAAGTATGTTCATAAATGGATAACAATTTCATGGGAGACCTGATGAAAATCCACACACACATGTTTCTAAGTTTTTAGACATGTGCCAATACTTTCAATATCAGGGTGTGTCTGATGATGCTATCAGACTCAGGTTATTCCCCTACACTCTAAAAGATAGAGCTGTTGACTGGTTAGATTCTCGCCCCGCTGCAAGTATAACCACCTGGAACGACTTGGTTCAAAAGTTTTGCACTAAATTCATGCCTCCAGCGAAGGTTGCCAAACTGAGACATGACATCACTGTGTTCCAGCAGCATGATGCTGAATCTTTTGATGATGCGTGGAACAGATTTAAGGCCATGCTGAGGAAGTGTCCAAACCCTGGGATCGCTAGAGGTGATCAAGTGAAGTTCTTCTATGAAGGATTACTTCCTCATTTTAAAAACATGGTTGACTCCTCATCAAATGGTGCTTTGGGAACAAAGACCATTGGATAGGCATTAGAGCTCTTTGAAAGGATATCAAATACAAATGCCATGTGGGGATCGGACATGGTGGTTTTGAAGAAGACACCGGGAGTCTATGAAGTGGATGCGTACACTGCCATATCAGCAAAGATTGACTCTTTGGCTGCAAAAGTGGAGGGCATAGCACTGGTGAGTCATTCATCTAAAAGTGCTAAAGTGACTTGTGATGAGTGTGGTTCAAACCATGTCACTACAGATTTTCCTATTCTGGCTTGTCCAATGGAGCAAGTTGACTATGTACAAGGGGGTCAACGCCAGAATAATCCATACTCAAATACCTATAACCCAGGGTGGCGCAATCATCCTAATTTTTCTTGGAAAGATCACTCAAATGGACATATTGCACCCCAGTTCAACACCGAAGAGAGAAAACCTACACTAGAAGAGATGATTGGAAAGTTTGTGGAAAAGATAGAGATGTTAATGTCTAAAACAGATCAGTTCATGAGAAAAAATGAAACCACATTCCAAAATCAACAGGCATCAATCAAAAACCTGGAACATCAAGTGGGGCAGATAGCACAGTTGATCACAACAAGAGCCCCGGGTACATTACCCGCAAATACAGAGGTAAACTTAAAGGAACAGCTCATGGCTATAAGCATAGTGCAACATGAGATAAATGCATTCACTACACGTAGTGGTGTACAACTTCCTGAAATCCAAGTCAAAAAGCCAGCGGAAGTTCCTGAAAAGCTTGTGGAAAGTGGTGAGAAAATGGCTAAAAAGGAAGATGGCCATGTGGTGAAATCAACAATTAAGCCTCACGAATCTCCTATTCCATTTCCACAAAGGCTGAAGAAAACAAGAGAGGATAAGCAGTTTAACAAGTTTGTGAATATGCTTAGAAAACTACACATAAATATTCCTTTCTTGGAAGCCATCACACAGATCTCAAGTTATGCCAAGCTGCTAAAAAAGATGATGTCTAGCAAGAAAAAACTTGAAGAACTTGAGGAGGTCACTTTGAATGAAGGATGCAGCGCAATCCTGCAAAACAAGCTGCCACCTAAGCTTAAAGACCCAGGGAGCTTTTCAATACCTTGCATTATAGGCGATTTAAAATCCAACAAGGTCTTATGTGACCTGTGTGCAAGTATAAATCCGATGCCCCTGTCTTTATACAAGAAATTGGGACTGGGTGAACCAAAGGAAAGCAATATCAGACTGCTACTGGCTGATCGATCAATTTGTCAGCCATATGGAGTTGTGGGATGTATTGGTGAAAGTTCACGAATTCATATTCCCAGCGGACTTTATCATCTTAGATATGGAGGAAGATGAGAATTTGCCTTTGATACTTGGTCGGCCATTCCTAACCACTGTATGAGCATTAATTGATATAGAAAAAAGAGATGTAGTGCTGCGGGCTGAAAATCAAGAGGTGACTTTCACAATGATGCAATTTGATGTCCATGAACCAGAACTAGAAAATTGCTCCATGATAGATGTCGAGTTGGAATTGGCGTACTGGGAGAGGTATGAATACAAAATAAGGGCAGATGATGAGGCTACACCATCCAATCTAAAGCTGCCTTGAGAAATTGCCAAAAAGTCTAGCTCTAGACTATAAATGAAGCGCTTATTGGGAGGCAACCCAATTTCTCAAACCCTTTTCTTTATTTGTTTTATTTATTGCTTTTGAGATATTTGTTTTGTTTTATTGCTTTTGATTGCTTTTATTGCTTTATAGTTATTTAGACGCTTGACATTGCATTTTAGGACTACTAGTATCTTTAGAATGCATACATTTAGTTGTTATGTGCTTGAACTAATTCAAGTATTCTATTTTGCATGTTTTAGCATTTTGAGTTTTAATTGCATTTTAATTGTTTTGTTGTTTTTATCACAATCTTCCACTTCATCACCTAGCTTAGGACATGAGCATATAGTGTGGAGGTTAGTTGAAAGCATTAGAAGACATTTAGGGGTCGAAAACGGGGTCCAAAATTCAAATTTTGAAAAAAAATCAAGTCACTGTCCATTAACACCATGCGGTTGCATGGTGTTACAATAGTGCAGTCGCATAGTACTTTTCTGGGCAGAAACGGCAGATTGTATTTATTATGTCAAAACTTTCATTTTAACCACTTCAAACCCATTTTTCCTCCCCCAAATAGCCCAACATTGAATCCCCAACTGTTCCCCTTAGGTTGCACATTATTATAACTCAAAATCATACCTTGCATTGCATCAAAATCATCCAAAGGTAAGAATTTTTCACCAATTTCCAAGATTATGCATAATTCTTGTGTTCTTCAAATTTTTGTGGAAATTGAATATGGTGGATTGATAGTGATAGGCTTAGGCTAGAACTTGGAGTATTGAATTGTGTTTATTAGGTGAAATTTTTTGGCTTAATTCAAGTCTCCAATTCTATGAATTTCTTGATTTCTTAATATGCATGCAAGGTGTCTGATTAAATGTTTCAATGAGGTTTTTGTTGAGTTTTGCAATTCTTTTTGAATGATCACCCTCACTACATCTTAAACATCATTTGTGCATCATCCATTCATTGTTTACACATATTTAAGGCATATAACTCAACATGAACATCTTTGCACTTCAATGCACCTCATTGGAAGGCATCATAGCACCATTGCACCAATTTCAGCCTAACTGCACCTACTTCGTCACACCTTTTCATGACCCATATGAACTTCAAATGTGATGAATTCTTGATATGTTATATACCAAGTTATGTACTTTCATATGTCCGGGACATGTTTCGAGAAATTTCACTTTTTCAAGGCGATGTCAAGGGCTGAAGATCAGTGGTCGATCACTTTTCAAAAATTTCAAAATTTTTCTAAGTCCTAGTCTGGGTGTGTTGTGTTGAATTGTTACATCCTAATGTTATCTATCGTTCTTTTGTATGAAACATGAGGAGAAAACACATTGGACCAAGCATGAACAAGAAAGTAAAGGGTCGTATCATCCAACCAAACATTCAAGTCAAAGCTTCAAAATGAGAACACCATCTCTCCAAACTCGGGAAGTACTTGAACCCTCTTTGTTATTTTGTATTTATTTTATTTATTTGCTTTGAATGCATTGAGGACAATGCATAGTTCTAGCTTGGGGGCGGGAATGTCATTCATGTGCATTTATTTCAACATTCATTCGATTTTGGGTATAAAAATCATTAAAAAAAATTATTAAAAAAATTGAAAATGTGAAAAAATCATAAAAAGTGAAAAATTTGAAATTTTTTGTTGATTTATTTATTGCTTATTACATGATTTGAATTGACTTTTGTGCTTTAGTTAGAATGTTGGGCAACATGAGAACTAAATTTTTTAAACATTCATCCATATAAGACTTTCATCAAATTTGACCACATAACCACTTTCGAATAAAAAATTGTGTAGGAAGATGCTTGATATTTGTGGGGGTAAACTTGTGCACTTTGAACATAGAACTGACTGTAAAATCACAAACCTTAAGAAAATTAGATCCCGACCTGAATGTAGAACCAAACTGCTAAAGGAGCAGTTTGGGGGTGGGAAGGTTGGTATGAGTATGCATTGATGGATGGAAGATCTGAAGTTTTTAATTTTGCATCTTTAGCGTAAGGAGTTTTAATCAACAGGTATAAACCATAATAATAAGCATAAAAATAGAAAAATGTTGAAGGTCTTATTCTACTCTTCAAATGCCTTTTTGACTCGAGCAAGTAAGTCTGAGGGGTTCTCTGAACCTGGTACCCTAAGCTCAACTGAGTTGGGAGCTGCCGACCTAAAGCTCCCTACAAGGGTCAACTAGAAAGTAAGTACGGAGAGAGGACTTATACATAAGACGTTAAAACATCTTTAACTTTTCTGTTTAAGCCTTTATGACTCGGGTAATTAAGTCTGAGGGGTTCTTTGAACCTGGTACCCTAAGCTCAACTGAGTTGGGAGCTGCCAACTTAAAGCTCGCTACAGGGGTCATATAGAAGGCAAGTATGAAAAGTATTGCACAAAGATGGTAAAAGACAAGGACATTAAAAGAAAAAGTCGTCCATATGAAAGAAAAATGGAATAAAATGGTATAAGCTTTGTTGGTTGAAATTCCTAACACTTTGTTAATTATTCTTGGTCTGTCGTGCATACTTGTCTAGTCCTAACTGCCTTGTGTGAAAAAATGCAATTTATACATGTTTAGAAATCACATCAATAGGAAAGACCTCGAGATATGGGAGAAAAGTGGTAAGGTTGTTCTCGTCTACGAGAGGGTAAGGAAAATCAAAAGAAAATCATTGTGGACCACATGGGATTCGGGCTTACTCTTGCATAAAAAGTTACACATTGTCAAGTTGATTTTGGTTATTCACACACACACACACACAATGAAGTTGAGCATCGGATGAATGAAAATATTTTATATTGTTCATATTTATTTTTCTAAAGTGAATTGTCAATTTGGATTGTTGAAGAGCAAAGTACATAAGTTGACAAAAGCAAAAACATATATATATATATTTTTTTAATTTGCCTTTTTACATTTATAGTTTAGTTTTATTTTGTTCGAGGAAGAACAATAGTTCTAGTATGGGGGTATTGATAAGTGTATTTTATACACTTATTTCTATTCCAAAAGTAGGATTTTAATTGTTTATTCAAGAATATTTGCTATTTATTCTATGTCATTTGTTTATACTTCAGGAGTAACCCAAAAGTCATGAAAACAATGGAATTGAAGCCAAAATCGAGCAATTGGATGTAAAAAGTGTCAAAGTGAGCAAATCAAGAATTGATGCAGTCAATCAAATGGACAATTTGAAGAAGAAATCGAATTTGGAAGAAATCAGAAGTTCAGGGGCTAAATTACAACAATCGAAAGTTGGAGGACTTGTTGTGCAATTAAAAGAAAGGGGGGACCAACTTGTAACATTTAAAAGTCGAAAATTACCTTCATCCGAAATATTGTGCGGTCGTACGGTGCTATAACCGTGCGGTCACACGGTCAGAAAATTCCGCGACTGAAGATGACTTGCAGCGTCGTGCGATTGCGCACTTTTGAACCGTGCGGTCGCACGGTTATTTGACTGGGCCACAACTGGGATTTTTGCGCGGAATTCAGCAATTTTTCTCATCAATTAACCTAAACTTCGTGAAATCTATAAATACAGGGCATAAGGCACGAGATGGGGGGTTCCAAACTTGTCAAAGGTGATCACGAAGGGCTGTCGAACTTTCAAGGAACCAACTGGCGCATGATTGAAGATTCTTCTACAACATGCTGTAAAGGGTGATGAACTCCAATTATCATAGTTGTAATTTATCTTTTATCATGTTTTTAGGCTAGAATCTTGTGTTAGGATTGTGATGTAGTTTTAATTGTTTGATTCCATGTTTTTACCAATTATTTAATATATGCAGTTTATGGGTTTGATGCAATTAAATAAGTGCCTTTATTATTATGTAATTGTTTGGCCAGCTGTTGTGTGATTGTCCTTATGATTTTCTATGTTCGAAAGAGTAGGATTTCATTAGAAGCTATTTAATTACCACAAAGTCCGATTGGGGATAGAAATATACCCATATGCTTTGTGTTATCTGCTATAATATTCATAGTTCTTTTAATACTTTCTTGCACATTCGTATTCAACATAGAAATATAGTTGGGTCGTGTGTAGAAATAGGCGTTATTGCTTGTCCAAAAGGGAGTTTTAACAACATTAGGAATATGGATTTTCAAAACCCGTGAATTGTATTTAAATAATTCGGTTAAGACATTGATGATTTGGTTAAAATGGATTCATAATTCTAATGCGTTTGCTTTTATAAGTTTTAACAAATCAAATTTTCTTATTTTTAGTTAATTTGAATTTTCAAAATCTAAATTTTCAAACTCAACCAAATTTCTAGTTCCGGTTAAGGACCTGTAATCTAAAATACGATTTAAAACAATCTCTGTGGGATCGATACTTAGACTTAAAATCCACTTTATTACTTGCGCAAAACGTACACTTGCGGAGCGAACAACTACCTTCAAAGAGAGTAAAAGTACTTTCCATCAAGTAAAAAATGGTTCTAATCATCGATCTAAACAAAGAAGTCAAAATAGAGAAGTCACAGACTAACCGTGTTAAGGATAGGCCAAAGGTCATATCAAAATATGGAATTAATATCAGCCATAGATCTAATTCAACGACTTGGACTCAACTAGCACAAGCACAACTCACAACAATAGCTTTCATCAAATCAGTGAGTTCTAAATTGGTAGACTTAGAAATTACAAACATGTCATTTAAGAGTTGTATTTGTGAAACATGTTTCTGTAAATCTTCACTTTGGTTCTCAAATACAATTTATCCTCTTATTTGCAGAAGTGCACATTTAAGGCTGAGCTATCATCGCCTTTATACCTACAAAAGAAATTAACCAGTGACGAGTTTATACCAATATGAATCTTTTCAAGATTAACTTCACCTAAAGCAAGCTTCTCTCCTAAAAATGATTCTTCACCTCAATATGTTCTAATCTTTTATGATAGACATATTTTTTGCTTAATAAGAGAGCATTCTGACTATTAGTATATATGATAGAGTGCCATTCAAAAAAATCTATTTATTCAAGATGCTAGTTAACCACATGCATTCCTTTACAGCTTCAGTAATGGCCACATATTTAGCCTCTGTACTAGAAAAAGAAACTATATGCTATAATTGAGATTTTTAAGTCATAAAATTATCCCCTAATGTAAAGAAATAAGCAATAGTGAACTTTATTTGGTCCTATCACCAGCAAAGTCAGCATCTACATAACTCTTTAATGTTAATTTATCAAGCCCCTTTTTCATAAAATAACTCCACATCAGTGTACCGGCTCTATATCTCAATATCCACTCCAGGTCAGCTTAATGTGGTTTCCCAGGGTTAGATATAAACCTACTTAAGAAGCTAATAACATAGGCGAAGTCAGGTCTATTGGTTATCATTGAAAACATAACAGAGCCTATAAAATTAGCATAAATGATGTTTTCCATTTCTCTCATTTCATCTCCAATCTTATGAGACTAAGTGGTGGACATGTTCATGTGTCTAGCTGGAAAGACATAGACAAATTTGGCATCTTTCACGCCAAACTTAGTTATCACTTTGTTCAAATAGGTTTCTTGAGTTATGGTTAATCGATAAGAGACCCTATAAAATTAGCATAAAGGATATTTTCCATTTCTCTCATTTCATCTCTAGTCATATGAGACTAAGCGGTGGACAGGTTCATGTGTGCAGCTAGAAAGACGGATACAAATTTGGCATCTTTCATGCCAAACTTAGTTATCACTTTGTTTAAATAGGTTTCTTGAGTTATGGTTAATCGATTTTCAAACCTATTTCTATTAATGATCATTCTTAAGATCTTTTTAGCATTGCCTAAGTCTTTGATATCAAATTCAGAATTTAACAAGTTTTCAGGGGCCAACAAATAACATGTCATCTACATATAGTATTAAGCCCCCATTTGGTATAGATTAAAATTAGATTAGTAGATTTTGATAAAAAAAAAATGATAAAGTATGTGGTTCAAAAGTGTGAGTCTCATAAAATTTGTGGTTAAAATTAATTATTTACTTTAAATTGAGATTAAAAATCAGATTTTAATTGGAACCAGACAAGAGCCAAATAAACTTCAACTCAAGATTTAATATTATTAAAATACACGCAAGAATCATAAGTGTAACGTCCCGAAAATTTTTGAGTCCCTAATTGCTCTTGATTACGTAATAAAAGTATTTTTAAAATTTATTTAATTGTTATGGAAATTAATGTGCAATAATCAAAAATATTAATAAAATGTTATGATAAACATGTTTAAACGTCTCTCTTCAAGAGACTTGTTTGTTCACTTCCGACCTCCGTTTAATGCAGGTGATATAGCATGGTTAAGTTCCTGAAACGAACTTCGTGAATATGAAATCCGTTTTTTAAGTTCGATTAACGGATACACACAGTGAATTTTCAAATTTAGTACTTTACCAAAAGTTAAAAAAAAAATAAAAATAAAAATAAAAAATAAAAATCCTCCTCAGATAACCATTTCTTGCCTAGTAAATTGCACGTTGAAGTATACCTTGACTCATTTGAAATAGTACCAAAAATTTGATCTTTTTGACCACATTCGATACCTCAAAATCTAGCTCAAATATGCCCCATTGAAACTAAAACTTTAGATTTGAAGAAGCATGAGGTGGCTTCTAGCTTCACCACGCCCACTTCCTACCTTCCTTTTCTATATCTTCCACCTACTGGTTGCATGGAATTAGCTTCAACACACCCTCCTTTGCAATAATGGCAACTAAGTCATTTTCCCATCCAATTAAACTCAAAGACTCATCCCAAATCATAGCCATACTATCCTATAAATAGTAGAGGATTTGAAATGAAATCTTCAAATCAAAATTCCAGCAAGAAAAATTGAAAGAAAAGCTTCCTTATTCAAAAACCCTATGTAAGGAGATTATACTAGTTTTTTGTTTCAATTCTTTATAACCATCCATTTTGATCGAGAAACATGTTATTCTAAAATTTTAAATAAAAAAAAAAGTTCGGATCAAAGAAATTAAGAAAAAATCAAGTTGAGTTTCTGAAAATCTGTTTGGTGTCGACACCTGGATATCTGGTGTCGACACCAAGCGAAGAAGATGAAGTGGTGTCGAGATTTATGTAGACATCAAGTTTATTTTGAGTTTTGATCATTTTATTTGGCTTTCTTACTGTTTTAGATTGATTATATCGTAATATCCAAGTATTGTGAGTATACACTCCCTTTATATGTGACATAGCCCTTGTTTGGTCAAGGAAAAAATTTCCAGTATTCTCATCAAATTCATTTTTAACCACACATTTCTATGGGATCAAGCACTTTATATACTTTTCAATTACTTTTCAACTACACATTAAAAATTTTCTCTAATTTCCCCTCCATCAAACAAGCTCATAATGTGGCAAAATATTTTCGATATAATGTGATTTGGTTGATTATGAACCACGAAGAAAAATTTATACATGGTGATTATATATTTGAACTCTAACCCTCTCGGTTATCATTATATTGTGTGAATATCTATTTTCTATGTCGAGAGCAACGAGGGATGGCAACGGGGCTAATCAGAGTCGATCCGTGTCCGCCCCATGAAGACTTAGGCTGATCTGGATCCACCCACTGATCTGCCAATTGTCGGGGCAGATCGGGCTACTGATTCTCCAATTGATACACATTTTTTACCTTCTAAAGCCTAAAATTCCACAATTCAGATTTCTGTAAAAACTAAAACCATTTCTCATCTACATTTGTAAATAAATTTGTAGTTTTGTACTTGAATAGCATGATTAAATATTCATGAATCATGAAGCAATATTAAACATCTCCAATCAATCCTCATGCAACATAACCATATTCTGATGTTAATGGGACATGGAATCACAATTCACAAATCATAATTCCCACAAATGCTGAGAAACACTTAAATAGTTTTGACAAAATGCTAAAGAAGTTATAATTACATTCCAACTGAATTCCAAGTTAAAAACTAAGAAATAAGATGTTTCATGTATTCAAACTCAAACATCAAAATATAGAACTTTAATTCTTCAAAATGTCCCAGCTTGCATTGCCTACAAAACAAGCAATACATAGAAAATAATGTTCTCTTCTATAAAAGCACGCTAATTTAACCAATAAAATGTTATGTATTTACGCATCCAGCTAACTTCACGTATCAAAAATCAAGAATCAAGAGGGTCCATGTTGGAGCTAGAAACATGGGACGGTTCCTGAAATAGGAAATAAATATTTATCATACTATATAGATTGGTTTTTTAAATAAAAAAAAACATTAAAGTTATCTCCTCGAGTTCCTCATCATTGAACCTTGTGCAACATTCGGAGTTTGTCGAAGGGGTGGAATTTTCTATTAAAAAAAATAAATATTTTAACTATAACATACATTAACATAAGATGCCACATAAATCAAAATGAAATGTCTCTTACTGTGAATCTCGGCCAACAAACAATCTTGAGTACACATCAACGCCTACAAGGTTTTGGGTGAAGCTTGTTTCGGTGTGGACTCACAAATCTACTACTATTACTGAAAGTAGACTCAAATGTGATAGTAAACACTAGAATGGCCAACAAGTCTCATGCAACTTTAGACAAAGTAGGATATTTGATTGCACTTACTCTCCACCATACCAAAATGTCAAAATCATCTGATCTAGGCACCATAGGCTCATCTAAGAATGTATCAAGTTTAGTTTTCACATTACAAGCACTAGAGAAAGTAGACCCAAGTATTGTTAGACATTTGGTAGATCCTATAGATTTAGAGGCATTTGGTAGATCAACAAGTTCCCAAGTATTGTTAGACATTATTGAATTCATTTAATCTTTTATAGCATCTTTCCAAAAATACTATCTCTTGATGATATAGCCTCTTTATAATTTTTAGGATTCGTTTCGGTTTGAAGAACACATGGTATTGTTTTTATGACACTCTTTATATCTCCTTCAATAAATAAAGAGAAATAAGTTGAGAGTCAATTTCATTCCGTCCTAATACTTTTTATTTTTGAGTTCTTTTGCTTCTACGAAGTTCATTAGGATCATCAGCATCTTTAGAGGATGTTTCTCCAAATGATTTTCTAGATAATGAGTACTCAAAGAACTCTACTTCGCATGATTCAATTATCACATTGGTCTTCAAATTCAATAGTCGATATGCTTTACTATTTGAAGTATATCCAACAAATACACATTTGATCCCTCTTAGACCAAGTTTAGTTCATTTAGGATCGGTGTTTATGCAATAAGTAAGACACCCTAACCTTTGAAGTAACCAATATTTGATTTTCTTCCTTTCCATAATTCATATGGAGATACTCTTGTAAATTTAGAAGGAACTCTATTTAATTTATGACATGCACTAAGTAATGCTTCACCCCAAAGATTAAATGGCAATTTAGAATAAAATAACATTGCATTAATCATTTCAATGAGTGTCCTATTTTTTTCTTTCCGCCAAACCATTTTTTCTGAGTGTTCTAGGTGCACTACATTGATGAATTATGCTATGTTGTTCACAAAATAATTTAAAATTACTAGAGAAGTATTCACCTCCTCTCTATCACTTCTAAGAATTTTTATTTTCTTATTCAAGTGATTTTCAACTTCATTTTTATATGCTTTGAAAGTTTCAAAAGCCTCATCCTTATGCCTTAATAAATAAATAGAAGTAAATCTAGAACAATCATCAATAAATGTTATGAAATATCTATTTCCTCCTGTTGTTTACATACCATTTAATTCACATATGTCGGTATGCACAAGATCTAATAAATGAGTTGTTCTAGTTACACTATGAAAAATGTTTCTTAATCATCTTAGATTCTACACAAGTTTTGCATTTATAAACTTTGTTTTCATCATAAGGTATTAAGTCACACATTTTCATTCTTTTCATAGTATTATTGCCTATATGCCCTAATCTACCATGCCACAAAGTAAAAGAGTCAAGCATATAAGTGGAATTTACTTTATTCATATTATTATTGTCAACGGTACATAATTTGACCATTCCATTACTAGAATAGCCCTTTTCAACAAAGATCCCATTACGGGATAATAAAAGTTTACCGGATTCATAAACACTTTTGATTCCGGGTTTTCCCAAAAGATCACCACTAACTAAGTTCCTATTCATGTCGGGAACATGTAATACATTAGTAAGAGTAACGGTTTTTCCGGATGTGAAGATGATATCTACACTTCATTTTCCAACCACTTTGGAGCGGCCTTCATTACCCATTTTTATTTCATGTCCATCTTCCAAGTCATGATAAGTTTTAAACAAATACTTATCATAACACACATGTATGGTAGCACAAGTGTCATACCACCATCCTTGAACCTTCCTTTTATAGTGTTGACTTCACATAATGTAGCCATAATGTTGTCATCTTCAATGGAGTTTATTTTATGTTCTCCATTGGATTTCTTCTTATGCCTGCACACCCTTGGTCCAATCACCGGGTTTTTCACAAATATAGTATGGCCCTTTTGGTTTTAGTTTGAGCTTCCCTTTGTCCTTTTTAGGACCAAGAGGATTAAACTTTTCTTTGTTGGAGTGTTCGGTCTTCTCAATAACATTTGCTTTTGATTTGGCATCATAAGAATTTTCATTCTTATGATGTCAAATCTAGATCCAAAATGTAGAAGATCTATAATGCTGTAAGTAGGAATTTTAACTTGTCTTGTCAATGCGTGAAGTTTGTTCCATCAAATCTATCGAGCCTCACAAGATCTTGGTTCATCAATTTGATAGTTACAAGAGTTGTTTAATTCTCCATGGAAAAGTATTGTTTGAAATTGTTGTAAATTTGGTGTAGGAGAATGAAGAAAACAATAGAAAAACAACAAAATAGATGAAGTAAAGAAGAAGACTTAAACACGTAAAACGTTGTCCTCAAACTATATTTTCTTCCACCGGGATTCAAGTTTGCTTTTGGGATTATAGCAAATAGATATGTAGAATTAATCAAGCCTTTTTTTCAAGTTCAAACAAAGCAAAATAAGAACTTGAAACTTAAAACAAGAACACTTGAATATGGAATGAAAGAGGAATAATTTGGATATCAATCTTGATTCAAAATGCTTCAAAAAAGTGATTTGGCACTAGTACAGAATTATCGAAAAAAATAACAAATTTGCGCCTTTTTTTATAAAATCGATGTCTATGTAAAACGCGGTGATAATTTTGTAAATATAATTTAACAAAAAGCGTCGATTGTCAAGTAAAAACCAAACCAACGCGTGAATGAAATAATGAGAAAAGGCATCGGTTCCACATTCAAAACTACGGGTGGACAAAATGACCAGACCAAACCAAACCAAACCAGAACTAAACCAAACCAACGGTTTGGTTCGATTTTACAAAAAAAAAAAAAAAAAAATTAATGGTTTGGTTCTTAGTATGGAGAACCAAAGGGTTTTGGTTCCGGTTTCGGTTCTTGTTCAAGAACCAAGAACCGAAGCCCAAGCCCACTTTTAGATCAATTTTTTTAAAATTATTCTTAAAAGTTAAAAAATTAACTTTATCTAATCTTTTGGTAATCTAGGTCTTAGCTTATTTATGACATCAGAAATCTAAATTTATTTTTCTTTAATCCTCTCTTATTTTTCCTTTTCCATTTTTGGTATGTAGCTTGCAAGAGGTTTTACTTACTGTGTAACTGAAAATTTTTCAATGTGGCCTCACATCTCCTTTTACTCGGTGGAAGATTTCATGCATTACATATCCCTCACCTTTTTGATGAAATCTGGACATTTGTCAACTCGGCCTAAAATATGATGCTTGTAGTTCAAAGAGGTATTATGAGATTATAGGCATCATCTTGTGTTTCGAGCATTAATTTTGTTTGTTTTATGTTAACAGTTTCTGGGTAAGCAAGAAGACGTAGTCATGTAGTTTGATATAATTAATCTCTATCAATGACTCAGAATGTCTACATTTTTAAATCATTGTTATTAGACAATATTTTCTATGGAGATGTAACTTGATATTTGTGTATTTGTTTAGACTTTGGTAAATGAATTTCGTTAATCATTATTAAGTACTAACTTATGGTCGTGGATATGGTATGTGATGATAATTTGCTTTTATATTTTAAATTCAAGTAATGTATTGGGAACCAAAACAAACCAAACTAGAATCGAGCGGTTTGGTTCCATATCTTTATAAAAATCGATTGGTTTCATTGGTAAAAAAAATAATCGGTTCATGGTTCGATTTGGTTCCAATGGAACCAGAACCAAACCGAACCATATCCACCCCTATTCAAAACTAACACCTAAACTCAAGTTAAAGACGTCGGTTCCTAGGCGTGTCAAAATGGCTCGTCGGCTTGGGTAGCTCGGGCTCGGCTTGTTAAAAGCACGGGCTAAGTTCGGCTCGTAGGACCGAGCCGAAACTCGAGCCGAGCCCAAAAATGCTCGGTGGGCTCGAGCCAGGGCCGACCCGTATGGCCCGCCGAGCCATATGGGCCGGCCCGTGTGCTTCCTGCAATTTGCAGGCAGCTGCTTTAGCTGCCTGCAACACAGGTTGCAGCGTAGGCGTAGTAGCGCTGCGTACTAGTTAGTCTGATTTTTGATCTGTACTTGAACTATGCAGATTTTTTTTATAAAATTTGAAATTTGAATTTTTTTTTGTTTTCCCACTTTTTTTTCTATAAATAGGTCGTATTTTGTTTGTAAATTCACAAGTTAATTCACAGTTCACTTACAAATTACAAGTTTTTTCATTTTGTTATAATATTCATTTGTTTGCTATAAATTCTATTCAATTCGCTATTTCTCTATATTCTTCAATTCTTGTGATAATATTTCTCTCGGTTTTAAGTTTCAACTTTAAAATTTGAAACTACATTCTACACTACAATACGTATGGAGTTTAACAGCGATGAAGTTAACCAATTCAGGGGTAGTTCTAGTACTCCATCTCATATCGATACCTCCGAAAATGCTCTCATTGACTTGGATGATATTCAAGAGGAGGAAGTTGTTGAAATCAAGCGAGTTAAAAAAGAGTCATCGGATTGCTGGCAACTTATGACAAGAAAAAAAGTTGGTGTTGAAAATGGAGTTGATATATGGAAAGCGTGCTGCAATTACTGTGGTAAGGAAATGAGCTGGAAGCCCGGTTCAAGCACATTTGAATCAGCACATAGTAAGGACGTGCAAAGCGAAACCGGTTGCTGACCCAACACAGTCCCAGCTTGTTTTTGGTGGTTCTGGACCTTCTAGTTCTATTCTTTCAACCTTCGTGTATTCGCAAGAAAGATTTCGCGAAGGTATGGCTACATATGTGGCGACCGCTGAGATGCCCCTTTCCTTAATTGACTATGTTCACTTCACCCGATTTGTGCATAATTATCTTCAACCCAGGTATACTCCTTACTGTAGAAATACACTTCGTGCAGACGCCGTAAAATTATATAACAAAAGGAAAGAAACTACCATTAAAGCCTTTAAAACATATGATGCTGTTATTCTCTTGCAAAAGCAACTACACAGGTTTTTGAAATCATTTTACTTAAATGGTTGATAAACTATGGCTTTAGTAGCACAGGGAATGGAAAGATAATTACCTCGCAATTATTATGCAGGTCTGGCTTCTTGCAGAAACTCAAGAAAATTACAAATTCCAGGCATTTTCTAACAAGCTGCTCTCCTCTTATTGAAATGATTTTTAATTAAAATTGAACAAAGTAAATTTGTAGGTTTCTAGCTCTGTTTCCTTTAGTATATGTTTTGAATAGGTCCTTTGATATCACTATATCTTTTATTAGAATGCCAACAGCAAAAACACAAGTCAGCCAGATTTTCTTTTGGCAATTTTAGAATTTTTCTTACCTTCCAATTATACAGCAAAAACTTTTATTTATTAATTTGCAGTATTGAGACCAGAATGTGGAAGTAATTTTCATTTTGTATTGTTTAAATATTGTTCAAAAGGGACATATATATTATTAGGTTGATGGATTAGTGGCACTAATGGAAAATGAGCACATTGGACGGTTCAACTTGGGTAACCCTGGAGAGTTCACAATGTTAGAGCTGCCAAGGTTTGTAATCTTTGGACACCCTCAACGTTATTTTTTTTTATTTAATGATGGGTCTTGAATCTAGTTTTTGACATGATTAAGTGGCTTTTCCAGAAATAACAGGATGTTAAAGAAACCATCGATTCCAGTGCAATTCACTCCATTGAATGAAGATGAAGGAAAGGGGAACAAATGAAGATTACAGCTAAAATAGCATGTATAGATTTAAAGCATGTTTCCTTCTACTATAATGCATTGATATCTATATTTTTTATTTTTATTTAGCAATATGTAACATCGTTCCACGCAACTTCTATTTACCCTTAGATTCTGTAATTTTTGCCTTAGATTATGTAATTTTTATTTAGCAATATGTAACATCGTTACACGCAACTTCTATTTACCTTTAGATTCTGTAATTTTTGCTGGATTTTGTATGAATAAAATTTTGTGCATTTCTTTTTAATAATAGTATTGGTTATATGCATGGGAAGAATGTAATAGATATTGGTGATTTGGTATTTAAAAAAAAGAATTTTTTTTTTTTTTTTTTTTTTTTTTAAAAAAATTTGATTTTACGCGTCAATTGTAAATTTACTACCGATTGACTTTATGTGTCGGTTGTCGAACAACAACCGACGCTTAAACCCACTTTAGGTGTCGATTTTGAAGTTACAATCGACAACTTTAGGAGTCGGTTTCATTACAATAGACGCCTAAAGTCAAACTTTAAGCGTTGTATTACAAACGAAGCATAAATTCACGACTTTATGTGTTTGTATCATATAAATCGCCTTTACAATCGACGCGAATGAGTCTTTTTGTATTAGCGTGGAATGAAGTATAATCACCTATTTATAGATATTCAAGCACCAATTATGAATTGCTATCAATTTTTCATGGAAAGATGCATTAAATCTCCAAAAGATACCAAAATCAAATTTAAATAAACCAACTTAACGGCCAAATTATTGCATCGTGCGACCGCGAGGTTCAAAACCGTGCGGTCGTGCGGTTATAGCATTTAATCACGTCAAAAATTAACTTATGATCACATGGAACATGTACCATGCAGTGGCATGGTATTCCGGATTTGGCCACCTTTTCTCATTTCCAGTTCTTTTCAATTTCATTCCTTCTTTTTATCAATAATTATTTTGAACAATACATATACATATATATCTAACAACAACTACCAGTTCACTACATTTGATTCAATGCTGTACAAAAATTCATTAAATTACGATTTAAAAAAAAAAAAAAAATCATTAAACGATATTTGCTAAGATCGATGCATTAGACAGAAAAAATACCTTCACGTGCCTACCACAAAATCTGATGTTTCATAAATCATAGACCATTAGTTACAGCATGATGATTAGAATCTAATTAGAATTAACACATCCTCAGCTGCGGGCCGCGATATTTTCTTCTGAATATGGGAAACAGCAAGTTTCTGTTGGGTGAATTCGATCTGATTAAGACTCAAAAAACGAGCACACATATTTCAAAATTGTTCTGCTCAAACGACCCACCATCTTAAGGAGGCATATTAAGTGATAAAATCCAAAGAGAGGCTTATACACACTTTTGGTGAAGATGTCGGCAACATGAAAATGAGATGGCACATACTAAGTGTGAAGCTTGCCAACGATAACATGTTCATGAAGAAAGTGGTAGTCGAGCTCAACATGCTTGGCCCGTTTGTGTGAGAGATTGGATTGGAGCTCAAGAAGATGGCACACTTGTTGTCACATAGGAGGAGGGGCCATTGTGGAGTGGAAACTTTAAGGTCACTGGGGAGATGCGTGAGCAAAAGAAGTTCAGCAATAGTGAGTGCCAAAGCACGATACTCATATTAACATTTGGAATGAGAAACAGTACCAGGGATGTCCTCAGAATTCTCATATCATGAGGTCAATGATTCAAATTGCTGGGAACGCGCTCAGCCAAAGTTGGGACAAAAACCCCTCTTAATGGGACAATTCATGTATTATGAGGTAAACAACAATTGACCAAAAATATTGTAACATATAAAACACGCGTTTTATGATGTTATGAGTTTTTTGTAGCCCGTGGCGTGCCTCATAACACACGAATTGTTCCCTTAAGAGGGTTTTTGTCCGAGCCTTGGCTGGGCCCGTCCACAAGGATTGAACTTTTGACCTCATGATATGAGATTTATTGATGTAGTAACATGTTATAAGAGATTATTCTTTTTCTGGCATTCACCCTCAAGTTGAGTTCTTCTGCTATGCCAGTCATATATCATCATTCACATTATTTTCTTCTTCACTAGCCTTAGTATACGAAGGCAGCTCCTTATTCAGCATAGAAATATTTTTCTTCATCTGTATTAGCTTCTTCCTTGCTCTTAAACTCCCTTGCTGGCAGGTAATTGCACAATTGGAGAGAACAGGCGTAACTGAATAGTAATTGGATAGTCACTATCGAACTTTTCTTCATCCTCTTTTTCCGTTCAAACGTTGACTTATCCCACGTTTGGGTTCTATACACTTATCCATAGCTTCTTTATTCTATTATTCATTTTCATGGTCTTTGTGGTCTCTCAAAATAAGATTCTCCTTCACAAGTTCTTTCTAACATTTCGTCTTTTTTGCCCACTTAATACTTTTCTAGAAGCAATACACAAACCTTCTCCAGTTTGTCTAGATCAACTACCATCTTTCTCTTGTGCTCTAGTCGCTCAAAAGTACTAGGACGTGGCTCGTCCACTTCTTTGTCCAATATCAATTTGAACTTTCATAGATTTCGTTTGGTCAGATTTGCGATGACCATATTTATTTTCACAGGATTTGGGAACCGATTCTCATCTGCTGCAATTTCTATTGTTATTGAACGTAACTCGTTAAAATTCCATGGCATCTGCAAAACATTCTAAAATAACAAACCATGGCTAGTCATATGTGACCAAACACTATGCCACTTACAATATTTCTTGCCCTTATTTTGTTATGGAGTTGTAAATTTTACTTGTTTATCTTTAAAAATTGAGTCAAATATCGGTTCAGCCTTAGTTAAATTGAACCAAAATGGTCTAGCTTTCTTACCTTTTTTTCGTTTAACCGCTTAATTTTAGTTTTTGGTTCTAACCTAACTAATGCTTTGCACTTGTAAATCTTCCCCTTAAACAATTCACCCAAATTTATTTTAGCTTCGGCCTGTCCTACCTCAATTTCATACATTTTATAATTAGGATCACTGTAGTAGGTTGATTGCTAGAGATTTTCATTTGTTCTTATATTCTCAACAATCATTCATATTGAACAACATTAGCGCTTAATTGAAATAGATTCGAGAATTCTCTATCTTGGAATTTCTTTTTTAAATAAAAACTTAAGCAACCCTGATCAATTTTCATGAACTCTGTTTCCTAGAAAGCACAAAGCACAGTCGTTTTAAACTGTTGAAGGAAGGTTTTGGCCCACTCATTTGATAACTGCTTAATATTAGCCAAATCCACTAGGGTTACCTCTAATTCAGACTTATAAAATTTGATGTGAAATATTTGTTCCACTTAATACCAATTTTGAATTAATTTTGCTGGTAAATTGATGAATCATAGGAAAGTTGTTCTTGTTAAGGAACTATGAAATATTCTCAATTTATGGTAATCATTGAACTCCCCACATTGAAGGGTAAACCTTCAAATATGTTCGATATTGGATACTTCTCCTAAACCTGTATACAATGAGAATTCGGTGACTCTATAATCACTTGGAAATGTCGAAACCTGATCAACCCAATCAGGGTAAGATTTATTATATGTTGGTGAAAATTTAAAGTTGTCTAAATTTTATCAACAGACCGTCACAGATAAGTCTGGACAGTAACCATTTAACAGTAAATCGTTAAGATTTGTTTTAAAGCAATACCAGATGAATCTTGCTGATGCAGATTCGTCTGGGTAGTAAAACGTAAATGAACAGAATAAATTGTGCAGAATTGTAAATGGACAAGAATACAATGATTTGAGCTTAACGTGGGAAAAACCTTAACAGGAAAAACCCACGGCCCTCATCCTGCAGACAAAAACCAATCACTATATAAGGAATGAGTTTATACAGATCAATCTAAACTACAGGATAAATTTACGCATAGACTTATAAACATCCAAGAAATAGATCACTCTCTGATCCTTTTATAGCATGTAATGTGAGCTGGCGTCCCACCAGTAGTTTTCTTTGAATCTGTAACACTTTTTCAGCAACCTCGAACTCCCGTTTGAACACGATCAAAACCTCCCATTTGATCTTCACGCTGAAATTCCTTCTTTCTCTATGTGATTGAATCCTCCTCCCGGAGTACCGAAGTCACAACACAATTGAAGCCTTTAATGTTTTTGCACCACACGAAAAATTAGCTTCTTGACTTCTAAATGAAGTGGACGTGTATTTTTAAAAGCACCACGCAGATTTTATGATTCTACACGTCTTAAGAAAAACGTCTCGTTTTTCTTCTATTTAAACTGCAATTTACTTGACTTCCAAGTTTCCTTATTGCAAAAGATCTCTAACAAAATACAGTAGAGATAATTAGAAAAAGATAAGATAATTATTCTTAAATAAATCTTACCATAAAATATGATATAGATAAGTCATGAAAGAACTTACCATAAAATAGGATACCAAATATAAGCACCATATTTTCGGCCCTATCAAGAATTTTCACAACCAAGATTTTCGTCCAAAAAATCTTACCATATGTAGATAAGCGTGAATAAGCTCGACCCTTATCAAGATGATGATCTTATCATATGCAAAGATAAGATTGAAATATTCTCGATCATATCAAGAAGAAACTTACCACATCTAAGGATAAGCTTGAGTGCCAAGAATAATCACAAAATATATCATCAATAAATTTACCAAAATCACAAGATATCGAGATAAGATTTTCGAGATTATCATCCTAATATTTCTTGATCATTATCTTCCAACAATAAATGGTTGGTATGAAAATAGAAGATATTTTTCTTCAAGAATATTTGCATAATTTAATTAAACTTAATAAATTACTAAATACACATATTCAATAATTAAATTAAGTTTTCTTTAAATCATACATTTGTGAAAAAATCGAAAATGCAAAAAAATATAAAATTAACAATTGGTCATGTAATAGGTCTTATTTCTAGGCTGATTTGATTACGTAGGATTTCAGCTATTTGTTCCCTTAAAAAAGACATTAGGAACATAGGGCACACGTATATGTACTCCTCCATTCGTTGGGTTGCCATTTGATTTCCTCACTTCAATGGACGATTGTTATTTTAAACCTCAATTTGGTGATTACTCTCATGGTTAAATATCCCCAATATTAGACTTACCAATATGTGACACTTCATCAATTTGAATAATTCCTAAGGCATATCCTAAAAGGGGTTGTTACCTATATTTTAGGTTTGGATATTGTGAGCACTTTCTAAAAGGCGAAACAAATTCAATTTGGTGGCTAAAATGACTTACTAACTTGGTCATTAATTCGTTCATAGTGTCTAGTTATCTATCCATATTGTCATAATGAAAATTCCCAGTTTGAACAAGTCTTTCACTGTTATTTGTTTTAAATTCTAACTTGTTTAGCCAGGTCTTGTGTGAAGTCTCCAAGTAATGACCACATCACATTGGCATTAAGCTCTATCAAAGGCTCATAGCGGATGATTTCTTGATCTTGGTCAATCTCTTGGCCCTCCAATTGCTCTACCACAAAAGACACGTAGCAGTCGTAGGGATGGTTGGTCAAGTCTTTGTCGGCTTTTTTTTAGAGACATTAATCTACTTCTACTCCAAGGCTCCATTGGGCGTGCCAAGTTATTTGCGCGTGGTTTTGTGCAAAATAATTAAACTTAGACAATTTTGTATAGGAACAAACCTCTTGAGAAAGTGTCTTAAAAATGGATGCAATTGATAATTTGATTTAGCCTCCAAAGCGCGTAAGCCTACAATTATAAGAAGTAAATTTTTATGCAATGAAATGACCTAAAAGAATGAAAATTTCATTATTTGTTCAAGAGTTATTTTTTGTTGGTTCTTGTAAATGTCCTTTTTTATACACATTTATGACTGCATCTTTGAAACTTCTCTTGATCTGTAATCGCCTCATTCTGGCTCCCCCATCACTCGCATTCTTTCACTAACAGTCTCCCATTATCAAGCTGATAACTTTCCTTGATAGTTAGATCATGGCTAATTATGAACAATCAATTTTCGTAGCTGCTCAAAAACGTTATATCACCCACTAAATATGATGATTATGCTCCACACTCTATTTTTCTTATGGAACACGTTCGAATGAAATATCACCCACGATGCATGTTCCCTCTTGCTTTCTTCGTCCTGATTTGGCGAATTTTCACCGTATTCGCCCTAATTGAGTATATTAATAACTCCCTATACCAGGTTGCATATCACACTACTTATCTAGGTGTCTCAATCACAATAGTCTATTATTTACTTGAAAAGAAACGTTGTCTTCTCTAACTAGTCTCCGACACTCCAGCTTCTTACAATAGAACTGCATCAATAATTCGATTACTTTTTACACCACCCAATACATATGCGTCATATCACAATGTTATTTAAAAATATCAATTGAAAATGTCTCACTAGAATTACTCTTCGAAAATTGATATCAACTACAACTTTTAGACCTTATACTTGGGAAATATTGTATTGAATGATGCCATCAATATTACATTTCACCTAAAAACTATACAACCCCCCACACGAAATAATGTTTGCAGATGCATGCCAATTTTTTCTGTTATTCAAAATAAAATTGAATAGAAATAAGGAAAAATCTAAGTTGACAAATTAGGCATTGTCGTTCATTTTGTTTTGAACTTCGATCACTCCAGGTTTCCCATTAAATGAGAAAACTTTAAAAGCAAAAACAAAAGTACTTGAAATTAAATTAAATAATTCACGTTAAAAAAAAAACTGTGGAGAGATTGGGATGATTTAGAATAGTCACAATACAAAGTTCAAGGTGTTGAGGGTTTCAGTTCTCAAGAAATAATTTTTATTATCCCTTTCAGTTTGGAAAGTTTGATTAATGATGATACGTTAAAGAAATTAATTAGTATAGTAGAATATGTTCCCTTTTCTTCTTAATAATGATAATGAAAATTTGACGGTATAATACATGAATTGGAGTCTTGTATCATATTTGGTAAAAATGCTTCGTTTTTTCTCCAATTGATGGAGAATAATTTCCATCTTTAATTAGTTCAGAAGCCATGTAACGTGTGAAATATTTAGGAATCTGCATACTGAAAACTAATCACCAAATGATCTTAGGAAGAGGAACTAAGAGAATCGTTATTAGTAGGCAAAGAAATTATTTATTATGAAGTAGAATTCACAGACATAAGTTTATGTAATAATAAACGGTTCGAAATTATTGTGTAATATAATTAGTGCCATATGTATACTGAATGTGCAATGCTCATTCTTGATGTTTTAAACCCCTGCCAGCTGCCACAAGAGAATCAGGGAGGTCCGCCAGGAAACAAACCACCACCTGGGAAAAATCCACCAGGAGGGAACAAGCCACCACCTGGGCCAAATCCACCAGGAGGGAACAAACCACCACCAGGGCGGCCAAGACCGCCACCTGGGCCAAATCCACCAGGAGGGAACAAACCACCACCGGGGCGGCCAAAACCGCCACCTGGGCCAAATCCACCAGGAGGGAACAAACCGCCACCGGGGCGGCCAAAACCGCCACCTGGGCCAAATCCACCAGGAGGGAACAAACCACCACCCGGGTTGCCAAGGCCGCCACCTGGACCAAACTTGTGGCCAAAACCATGACCAAACCAACCTCCCTTGCCAAACAGAAATTTCTCTTCATCCTCTAAATTTCTGGCAAGAACAGCACCCGCTAAAACAACATAGAGACAGAGAAAAAACAACCCATGAACTCTCATATTTGCGACCTTAGTTTTATTACAACTGTCTTAGGAATATATTTTGAGATGCATTAAGAACATCATGCGAGTGGGTATATAAACTAGTTCTGTTGTCTCACGTGGCATCCCCATCATTCCTTTACTCTAAATTGGCCCCAAAAGCTACCTTTCAACACATTGACATTTTCCATTGTTTGATGTATCTAATAATTATATTTTTATTAGATTTTGATGAATAAAAATGATGAAATATGTGTTTGAAAAGTAGATAAAAGATGTGGGTTCAAAGAAATGTGTAGTTAAAATTAACTATTGAATTTTTCTTAAATTTTAATCAACTATTTGAGCTACATCAAACACGGGCATTAATATTGTACAAATTCATCAAAATGTGTTTGGTAAGAAAGTAGACCTTTTAATTTACATTTTGTCAGTCTGAAGAACTTCCCATACATTTGGCAGAAATTCTTTCACGTGCCTACCAAAAAAAACTGATGTTAATAATCATTATTTAATGAAGGATGATCAGACAGTCAAACTAATAGTAATTACATAAGCTGAATTATGTTTCAAATTAATGATTTGTTGAACGTTTGTCTAAGAGCTTGAGCGGATATAGATTCACATTTCACTACAAACTAAGAAGCTTTTACCGTCTGAATCCCTCGATGAAGCCCAGATTTCCGTGGGAAATTGGCCGTTCCGAGCCGGTCGGTGAATAAATCCCAACAACCAGTCGCAAATACAGTTGGAAAATGATGTAAACTTTTTCCATAGTATTTTGAAAGATAATCCATTTATTACATTTCTCCATATTTAATAATTTTCCCATATTTAGTAATAAACATTTTAAAATAGCGTTTGTCATTTCTAATCGTGAGAATATATTAAAGTTGAATTACAAAAAAAAGATAACATGAAGTACAAAAATAAATAGCATATATTTGCAACTCAATTGTTGTTTTAATACTACTTAGTTTCAGATCCAAAATGAAATTTTACAATTTGATAAGTTTAATTTGTCGAGCATCTCTCTCATATGTGCTTGTACCGTCACTTTGTTCACGTGCAGTTGGAAGACTTAGTTGTTGAACATCCCTCTCAATTTTTTCCTTTCATAAATTTATCTCGGTGTCTTTTAAATTGATGGTTGTGCTGCTGGAATTGACGATGATAATAAAAAAGCCAGATTTTAAACTATTTTTCAATTGGAACGATTTGATCTGATCAATGCAGTAGGGAAAACAATATGGACCACGTGTACTTCACCTAGACAACTTTACAAACCCTGAAAAATCACTAATAATCTACATCAATGCAGCTCTCGTCTAAAAATCTTGCCTCCTGTGTATGTCATACGCGTCAAATCCATCATTCCACAACATTTTCAATACATCTATTAGTGGATTGGACTTGTAACACCCCAAGTTCAAAAGTCTAAAACCTAGGCATGTTAACTTCCATTCACATTATATGCGGACTTAAATCATTTACACATCAAAATATTCATTTATCTATTATAAAATTCTTACAAAATTTCGGCAGAGTCTCCTCTATAAATTGGACTTAACCAACCTGTAGAGGGACATAAAAACCATTTTACAACATAAAACTCAACTCAAATAAAAATCCAATACTCAACATACAAACCCAATTCTACTTCAAACTCTCACATCACCACACTATTTCAAATTCAATCCCCAAACTCCTCAACACAACATTTTTCATCAATAAGCTTCAATTAAATACAATAAGTGATAATATAACCAATATTAGAAATTCCATAACTAATTTAAACTAATCTCAACCAAACAATTATCAAAATAATGAATTAAGGAATAAATTCAAATGATAACTTTAATAAATTTAACTTTATTTAATAATGTCGACAGTGGGTACTATCTGAGTCAGCCGCCAAATGTTCTCCTCGGATCACCTAACTTTCATCACCTGAAATGTTGGGAAGGGATTGGGGTGAGCTAAAGCTCAGTAAGTAAACTGTATGCATGAATGCATGCTTATGACATGAATGCTTCTCGAAAATTCCATGTATGTATCCCCATTTACTTTACTTTCCAGAACTTTCAAACTTTTCAAACTTTCACTTAACATTTCAAAACTTTCACTTCATTCCATCGTGAGCTCACTTGGTGTAACTTCTAGTCAATCAGAATACAGTGGGCAATTACTTATTTGGAACCAGATTACATTCACATTTCCACCGCAAAGCGGTTTAACATTCACTTTCCCACCGCAAAGCGGTTTAACATTCACTTTCCCACCGCAAAGCGGTTTAACAGTCCACCGTAAACGGTTGAACATTCCGTCGCAAAGCGACTTAATTCGGGTACGCCGGTCCCCCGCGTCCCATTTCCCACTCGCAACTTTCATGAACTAGAAGTACACCCATTCATTCTTTCAAAAACTTGGGATACATAACTTTTGAACAAACTTGCACCTTGACACATTTCTTTCATTTAAAAACATTTGACTTCCCAATTTCGATGCCAATGCATGCTTCATGATGCAATGACATGATAATGTGCATGTTTGAACATTCCCTTAAATACCCATACTTGCATATGGCAATTCAATTACATCAACATTAAGAAATTAACACGAAATCACTTACGCACATTAATTTCACATTAACTTTCTACTTTCATGAAATTAGGGGGAGTTTGCTTACATGACATCCTTAGTATTTACCGTCATCTGGATTTGCAAGTGGAGGAGCCTCGACTGTCCGTGTCGTCGATGTACCAAAAGTCCTAATTATTCACATTCATCAATAAACATGACTCTCAGTTCACAACCACGTTCGTTATTCATTTTAATACTAATCGAACATTGACCGAGATTAAAACTTCAATTTAACCCAAACGTGACTTTACATAATAACCAAAACACATAAAACCATAATCGAAAGCAAAAGATTAAACCATTCGACACAACATTATAAGCTTAACTATTAAGGTACTTAAATCAAAACCAAGTTTGAAAAATGTACACGACTTTACAATTTTCTCAAAAAATCTAGCAATTACAATTATTACTCACGTTCACACAAAAATCATATTTGAAATAAGGGACTTAATTTCATGCAACTTACGAATTGTACTAATCCATTTACTCAAATCTCAAACTAAATTATAACTTAGTCAAACTTTATAAAACAATGTTCCATTACAATTCTAACTTTTTAAAATCTGAAAATATTCAAAATAAGGTTTCAATTAGACTTAAAACTAATCAAACATAACCTAAAATCTTAAATTCAAGAATTTCCCATATATAACATACACATTTTGATTTTCAATTACGAAATTCGAAACCATGAAATAATCAAAATTTGAGATTTCAATTAAACTAATTTAAAATCTTCGAAATCATAAATTTCCAAATATATATATATATATATACTTGTATACAATTTTCCCTAAACCTGAACATACATTTATAATCTCAAAATTAAACTAAAATATCAATGAACCAAGCTAAATAACAAATGTTTGGAATCTGAAAATACTGTGAAAATTATGCACATATATACACGCATATATGCATCAATACATACATATTGCCTAAAATTTGGATCTGCCTGTTTAAATTTCGAAATTGAATTATAATCTAAATCTGAAAATTCTGAAATCTTCATAATAAATACACTCAACATATATACACATATCAATACATACATTCAACATATATACATGCTTGTGTGTGTGCTCGGTTGAGTGGGTATGAGTGCGAGGGTGAGTGCGCGAGCGGGTGTGTGTGTGCGCGTGAAATCCGTGAGCGTGGCCCCGGGGAAGAAGGGGAAGAGTGTTACCGTGGGGATGGTGGCCGGTGGTGGTCGTTGTTCGCGCGGTGGTCGGAGTGAGAGAGCAGCCGAGGAAGAGACGGAGAGATGAGGGTGAGAGGATGAGAGCGATGGGTAAGGAGAGAGAGACCGAGAGTGGCGTGAGTGTGAGGATTAGGTAAGGGTTAGGTTTTTAATCTTTTGAAATTTGCAACTCAGTCCCTCAATTCTCCTCTTTTGTTTAAGTAAGTCAAAAAGTTCTATTTACCCTCGTTTGAGAATAAACTTTCCCCCACAAATTTCAAATTGGCATAATAAAATAGAAATAACATGCTTAGGCAATAAAACAATTAATCACATAGAATTGCACGTAAATAATTCAAATAACCAATTTATAGTCTTTCAAATTGGTACATTGATCGAGACGGCGTCCAAGTCCTTCCACTGCAAAACAATTCAAATCATTGACGTAAAATTAAATTAAATTCTCAAATTTCAAATACATTAGCATAAATATGACGTGAAATTTTTAAAGGGTACGAAATGAAAGGCGGTATTACAGGACTTTAGGTCCAGGGATAACCAAAGTCAAGAATAAATTGTCTTGTCACATAGACAACCCAGGTAGAAGATTGTATACTATAGTTATCACCGGCCAACATGAGTAATATGTTTCAGCCATGTTGAATGTGTCAAACCCATATATAAAAATACCAAGACGTACATTTGGATGCTCAATAAAAAAATCAGGATATGATATATCATAATGCTTCCACACTTCCTCGTGTACAAAATGTGAAATATCTCCATGCATATACACATTATTTGCATGCCAAATCATGTGATTCGTTGTGCGTGTTCGCTAAACTCGTATACCGCAAGTGCACGGTTCGTGTTCAAGTAGTAAAGTGATGAGAGATTGTTGTACCCACGAGGATTGTTTGATTTGCAACTAAATTTATTGATTTCATTTTAAAAGAAAAGTCAAGTAAAACAAAAGTTTGATTTGACGGTGAGTTTCTAAATAAGTGACATTATTAAAGATATAATAACATGAAACTAATTAACCAAAGAATAAGCAACAATGTAAAAACTACAATAAAAACCAAATATCCTAAGTAAAATAATGACAACATAGACTTGATGATGCAAAAGAGTTAAATAACATGAACAAGGTAAAGTTTTCTTAACTACACTACTTTCTTCTTTCAAAAATCAATTAGTGTTAGTTAATCAATTAACCAAATTAAATGGGAAGTTCTAAATTTAACCTAACATGTGTAGTAAATTCCAATTGCAACACAAAATGTTAGCAAACATTTAGAAGCTACATAAACATAAAACAACATTCAATCTCATAAATACATAAACATAAATAACTCATAATCTCTAACAACACAAAATGATTAAGTGAACTTAGACTAATTTAACATTCCAATAAAATAACATTAACCCATAGTAAAATAACAACATTTAACAACTAATATAAACATGTCAATAATAAGCTAAATAAAAGATTACAAATAACATGGTAAAGAGAACTCCCTTCTAGTTACTTCTAGAAGTGAGCACCCCAAGAGTTCTTCACTTTGAATCAAATTTTCTCCTTTAACAATAAATATCTCCAACAACCTAAGCTTAAAACATTAAAGACACTAAAAACATATGGAATTTTAGGTGGAAATGTGAGTAAATAACAATAAATAAAAGTTTAAGCAACCACAATAACCTTAAATGTAGAAAAATGCTATTAGAACATAAAAACTTTTACTAAACATTTCAATAGAAATATAGAATTTTAGAGAAAAATATAAGAGAAATTAAAAGAGGCATAAGACCTTACATAACTTAGTTGAAAATCATGTGTTTGGTATTTATAATCCCCCAAAAATCCTAAAAAACACAAAAGATCCAGGTACACAGCAATTTGGGTCGAACCGGGTCGGTCCAATTTTTTTTTCCTTTTTATAGTTACCTCGGCCTAGTTTTTTTTTTTTTTCGTTTTTATAGTTGCACGGTCGCGCAGTTCATTTGCAGCCAACGAATTTAGAATCTATTTAAATTGAGTTTTAGCCGTGGCCACGTATGGTTTGAGCCCGTGGTCTCGTGGTTCAACCGATATCTGACCTTGCAGCTTAGTCCCTTTTTAATTACATATGGTCCTTCATCTTTCAATATTGGTCAATTTGGTCCCCACATTTTTAGATTTCTTTCAAATAGGTCCATCAAAAATTGCACTTGAGGTCCTTCAACTTTTGAAAAATTATAATTTGGTCACTCATTTAATTGCATAGCAGGTCCGCAGCTTTTGGAAAGTGCCAAGTTGGTCACCAAAGTTCCGATTTTAGCACAGTTTGCATCTTTTTATGGTTTTTCATTCCAAACTTGTATATTAACCTATTTAAACTCAAAATATGTATAAATTAGTAGATATTTGCTCAAGATTTTGCAAAAATGCTAATTTAAAGGTATAAAAAGTGTATAAAAATGCACTTAACAGTGCGTCTTGGCATGTATAATCTTTAAAGTCTAGGAGCTAGAGGCGAATACCACAATACCATATGAGCTACCTTGCTTCTAGGCCGAGAGTTTGCATCTTTATACCGTGAGCCATTGCACATAGGGCACTGTACCAACGTCTCCGTCTCTTAGTAATATAAAATACAATCATTAACACATGCATCAATTTTTACAACACCAGGCCCCAAGCTGGGTGCAGACTTATATATAGTTCAAAAACTATGACATTGCAGAAAGTTGGTATGCCTAATACAACCAGGCCACAATAATATGTCCACTTCTTGTAATAGTGTAAAAAAACTCATCGCTTTAGCATTTGGAACATGTTCCTCTGTCTCACCCTAATCAGGATTGGATAATAAATTGTATATATGGGGACCCATTCCATCCATTACCATAGAGTTTGAGAGTGTATTCTCCTTTGTATTTTGTCAATGACAATTCACCCAAATTTGAAGAACTTCCATTAAATTCTTCTCCGTGTTGAATCCACTTAGTATACCACCAATAAAACCATGTTTGTACAAATGCATTTTAATGTCATCTTGCTTCAGAATCTTGTATTGCCACATCTAGTGCATGGGCACTTAACTTTGGTGAAAACATCTGCGTATGATGCATATTCAACAAATCTATCAACACCAACAATAAATCTTTCAAAAATAAATTCTTTAACTAATTGTGCATACATCCAAATACGATCAATTGACATACTGTACACTGTCAAGTGAGATTCATAGTTATGAAATTTAATAGTAACCACTATTATGCACTATTTTGGAATTTATTAAAATGTAAACTTTTCAACTAATTTAGTGAAGTGAATGTATTAAACTCTAATTACTTATACATGAGTAATACAAAATCTAAAGTACATATTAATACTTAATCAAATATACGTAATCACATATTACTAATTATAATATATATCTATAACATATTAAATTAATCTACAATATATATTCAATCTAAAATACAAATTTATTTTCTAATAAAAAAAAAATCAGCTATATATAATAATAATAATAATAATAATAATAATAATAATAAATCTAAAATAAAATTACGTTCATAATTTATTATACATATTATTAGTAAATAATAAATCTAATATGAATAGAATTATTTAATGATTGCATGGAGTAAAAATCCAAATATAAAGGAAAAAATCCAAATTTCAAGTAATTAAACTTGATATATGAAACATTTTTAAAAAATTAAAATAAAAAATTAAATAAAGAGAAGAAAGGGGGGGGGGGGGGGGGGGGTTACGTTTGATTATGAAATTCTATTTCCAAGCTTTTAGAGTAAAAAATTATCTACTTTAGAGATATTGAAGTGGGGGCACTGGCGGACACATAGGGGGGTCCTAGGGGGTCACGTGACCCCCCCCCCCCCCCTCCCCCATTTTGATTTTTTTTTTTTTTTTTGAGAAATTCAAAAATAAAAAATCAAAAAAGATGCTTTGAATGGTTGAATAATTGTTTTTTTTTTAGTTGAATGAAGATTAAGTTTCGACTTTGAATAATTAAAATTTATGCATATTGAATATATTCTTTTAGATGAAATATGTGTAAAAAATTGTAGCATATACTAAGTAAATATAGCATTTTTTTGGTATCAATTAAAATCTAAATTTTAATCTTGGTCAAAGTCAACAATCAATCTCAACCATAGATTTCATAGGACCCATAACTTTTCAACCACGCATCTCATCAACTTTTATCAAAATTTATGAAAAATCTAATTTTAATCTACACTAAACAGGAATATAATTGATTGGAATTTGAATATGTTAATTGATTGTTTACTGCGATATAATCTGTCAATTTCTTTTGAATTATAACGTAGATCTTACTGAAAATAATTTAGTAAATTTGTGAGATTGCATATTATTTAGTACACTGTCTTTTGTAAATTTGAATTTTATCATTATTTTCGATCTTTTCCTAAAACAAAATTTCGGGGGCAACTCCATGAGATCTACCACAAACTGTGCCTCCCTACTACCAAATTTCTGCGTCCGCCACTGAGTGGGGGGAATGGAAGATGTTGTTTGGAAATGAATTTTTTGGTAAAGTGAGAAAAATGGCGAGTTCTCAAATCTGGATCTAATAAAAGAATTTTTCTGACTAATCTTTTGATGGCAAAATTGAATTCTGTCGGAGGCAACTTCGGAAATTCCCAACAACTTGTTTTATCCGTCGAAAAATAGCTGTTGGTAAAACCCCATATTCTAGTAGTGTTTTTATTTATTTAAATTTAACTTATGACGATAACAAAATAATTTGATGTACACTAAACCTCTATCTCTATTGGGATCAAACTAATTTTATTACTATGAGGAGATTATAACTTCATTAAGAGCATCTCTAATGCCATAACGTGGATTAAGGTTGACTTGGAAATAAAATAGATAGATTTCTAGAGAACGTGGATAAATAGACGGAGCAGTTCAAAATTTACTTTCCAATTGTGCTTTCTACATTTCAATAATATTGATTATGTGACATTTTTTTATAATAAAATTAAAATTAATTACGACGTTATCTCTAATTTACAGCAGATTCCAAAAGGAAACTAATTTATATCGTACAATTTAATTGGGCCATGTCCTTATCTACAGTAATTAAGTAATTATAAAATAAAATTAATGTTGAGTCAGTATGTCTCACGGAGCGTCTAAATGTAGACGGAACATTCCACAATATCTATTTTTTAGAGTCACGTCAGTCTAATATCATAATACACATTGTGCATTGGATAGAGATTTTTACCATAATCCATCTATTTGCTTACGTGTCAAGTGTATTGTAGCGACCAAGAATTTTTACGCAATTTAATATTTATTTTTAAAGTTTCGAAAAGCGTGTCGCTGCGATCTCATCCATTTTAAGTTAACGTCGCGACGCGTTCGTCTAGCCAAGTTGAGAAATCTAAAGTCAATTTGATTTTAAATTAAATTCCGAAATTCCGAAATTTTATTATTTTATTTATTTATTTAAATTATTATTCTCAAATCATTTTAAATTTCAATTTCATCAAGTTCATCGTAGCAGATCCATTTTTCCAACTCAGTTGAATTCACGCGTATTATTTCTCGATTTCCGTTCTTGTATATCATAATCCCATAATTCCCAACATACTCCACCCCATACCTATCAAACCCCCACTAACCTAAACCCATACTTTTCACTTCAACCAACACATGGTTTCCATCATTCTCAGCCTCCACTCCTGCAAGGTTACGCCCTCCTCCTCCTTCACCATTACCACTGCAGTATACCACCATCACCCTCTCAACCACCATTGCCACATTCCAGCAGCCACCATCACTACCAATCACCTTCACCTCCATTCCCATCAACCATCCTCAGACAAAAACTCGACCAAACTGAACAATCACCCCAATAGACCCAATCACCATCACTGCCAATACCCCAAACCACAACCACCCAAGTCGCACCCCTCAACACTGGTTCCCAACCACCAATCATCATCACCACCAACAGACCAAGAACCACCACCCCTGCCGCACCGTCACCTCCAACTCATCCCCATCTTCAAATACAAATTGAATCATCTTCATTATCATCAGCATCATCACCGTCTCACCACCACCGCCACCGCACGCAGCCACTTCCCAGCATCACCACTGCCATGCTCGAAAACGCCCAACTACCTGCAACACTGTCATCCTCAAACACCCATCATCATCATCATCATCATCATCATCATCATCATCATCATCATCATCACCCAAGAATCCACCACCGAACCACATCCAAACCCGCCTACTGCTCGTCGGCCAACCCACTTCCAAAATCAGAATCAACCCCAAGAATCAAACCCAAAAACCCCAAACACAACTCACCCAGTAACTTACCTCGATCGCCGCCGCCTACTCGCCGGAAAATCGCGAATCAATCCGCGGCTTCGCGTCGGTTCTCGCACCAAATCCCTCAAATTGACCCCTTTTTCCTACCCGCAGCTCGCCGCACCCCTACGCCATCGAAATCGTCGGCGTTTAACCCCGGCAGGACCTGCTCGCAGTGCGCCGCTGCGTTCTCCCTGTCCCTCTGATCGGCGTTCTCTCCCCCCTCTGTACTGGTATACATATGTGTATATATATATATATATATATATATATATATATATATATATATATATATATATATATATATATATATTAGGATTTTTATAAAATTTACTTTTAAGCCCCCAAAGTTTTAAATTATTTTAATTCAGTCCCTATGTTTTTAAAAGGTTTATTTCAGCCCTTAAGTTTTAAATGATCTTTAATCATCCCTATAATTTAATATTCATTTCGAGCTTCGACCCAACTTTTGAAAATTTACATTTTAGTCCCCCAAGTTTGAAAAGTATCCATTTTAGCCCCTCAACTTTCAAGATATTCATTTTAGTCCCTCAACTTTCATAATTAGCGATTTTAATCCCTAAATTATACTTTATCATTTTAACTATAAAATTCAAAAGACTAATTCGACTTAATCTTCTAATTGGCTAGACGAAGCGTACGGAGAATTAAAGAATGAAGTCGTTTCCCGCTCAATCACACTCGTCAAGTTTAAGGTAGACTCGTCCCTATTAATTGATTTAAATTATGATTGCATGTGAATGTGTATGTTATGTGACTTATGTGAAAGTCATTTTTATGAAAGAAAAGAGAATGTATTTCTTCGGAAATAACGATGTTGTTATGCTAGTCATAACTTATATGCTTTTATGCATGAGAAAGAAAGAAGAGAATGTCTTGCAAGATAAATGATGATGTTATACATAACATGTGCCTTATGTGCACAAGAAGAAAGAGCCCCGTGCTATAATGCACAAAGAAGAGCAACCCACACCCCAAGATTTTTAAAGAGCCTATGATTTTCAAAAGAAGCCAGGTGCTTTAATGCACAAAGAAGAGCAACCCACACCCCATGATTTCTAAAGAGCCTATGATTTTTCAGAAAGAAGCCAAGTGCTTAAATGCACAAGAAGAGCAACCCACAGCCTATGTTTTCTAAAGAGCCTGCATTTATGTGTTCAATTATATTGTAGATTAATTAATTGGCGATGAGTCTACTGAGTATTTCATTCGAAATGCTCAACCCGTTATTTTAACAGTTTTGCAGATTCGGAGATGGTGGCAAGTGATGGATGATGGTGGCAATAACCGTTAAATAGTTGAAATGTCTTACTTTAATTATTTCCGTAATTTCCAACATTAGATAATTTTGAGAATCTCAGTTATTTGAGAAGTTATGACATCGTTAACTGCTTTACAAAATTAATGGTTCGATTTGCTATTTCAAGTTGTTTCATAAATGTTTTCAAATCTTATCGACCATTACAGCTTATTTAATGTTGCCAAAAATGAATTTCAGTTATTTCTTCCGTTAAAATATTATTCGAAAAATTAAATCAGAAAATGACGTGGTGAACCGGGTATACGGAACTCAGGGCGCTACAGCTTGGTATCAGAGCCAGTCTGCGTTTCTGTAGACTGGTAAGTTTTCAAAAAGAAATTTCAAGAAACAGTTTTCCCTATTTAATTATTATTGAGGAAGATTGTCACTGCCATCACTCGTCCCACGAACTCCGAGGTAAAGAAGTCTATGAGGTTTAAAGTTATTTCAGTATTTCGAATACTTATTTTACTGATTTATGAGAAAGAATGAAGAGTATTTCGGATACTTATTTTAATGATTTATGAGAAAGAGAAAGAAGATTTATGATGTCGTTATGCTTGTCAAAACTTACTTGCTTAAATGCAAGATATTTGAACTTTTATGTTCATGAGAATTACTTGCTCAAATGCATGAGAAAGAAGTAAAGACTATGAGTACGACTCGGAGAAGGCCCCAGCGAGGGAGCCGGGTCGTTACTAAAGAGAAAGAGATTTTATCCGAATAAGAAAGAAATGAGTTTTGAAGCATAACGAAAAATTTTCAGAAAGAAAGAAAGAAATGAGTTTTGAAGTATAATGAGAAAGTTTTTCAGAAAGAAAAGAAAAGAAAGAGAACGAGTGTTGAGCATAATGGGAATAATATGACTTAAGAATGATTTTATAATAATTTTTGTCCTCGAACTTAGAAATGAAGAACCTTAACTGGACTTTGCATAATTGATTTTAGACATGGCAATAAGTATGAGAAGTCAATAGAAAGGATTAGACAATATTTTCGGAATATATCAACGAGAGATAGCAAGCCAATTTTATGAAGATGTGATGAGATGTTGAGATTATGAGTAATATGATTTTATTGAGACTTGTATGAGAAGAATTATGAAATTTGAGATTTAAAGTTTTGATTCTAAATTATTGGGAATTAAGAATTGATATTGTGTTTGAGTAAGTGAATTATGCCTCTATGTTGAAGAGAAATTTATTATGAAGTTTGACCTTGTGAAGAAATTTTGGAAATATTGATTTGTGGCATATATTTTATAAGTATGACCAATGAGTTGGCACTTGAGCTAATTAATGTATTGAAGAAAGTGATTTTGTGATATTGGAAACTATGATTTGAAATTGTTATGTTGAGAAATGATGAATTGATTTTTCTGGGATATTTTCTGGTATTGAAGCCTGTTGGAATTGTTGTCAATATTTAATTGCGGTGGTCAGATGTGGAGTATAATTACAGGTTGTTATTGTTGTTTTGAAGTATACCTACGGGTTGGATTAGTCCATATTACAAGGGAGACTCTGCCCAGAATTTTATCAGTTTGAGTTAAGAGCAAGGTATGCTAAAACAACTAACTAAGAGAATTGAGGTTAGACTTGCAAGTTCATTTACACCGCAAGCAAGATTTAGTAAGTGATTTAAAGGGATAATGACTCTTGAGACGTTTTTGACTTTCAAAGCATAATCATTTTGTATTGGAGATAGTTATATTGAAATGATCTCCTTGTTGCACAATTTCAAAAACAAGATGGTGTATACAACTACTGGGATGTCAAGGTACATTTTGAAAGATGAGTGAAGATAAATATTATGGTGTTATTGAGAAGAATCTTGATTATTTTTGAGAACGAATTGAGTACTAGTTGGAGATGATCACTTGTATTGGAGAATATTATAAATGATGAGGATATATGATAATACTGTTGATTTGTTTTGGAAGTTGATTGGTAGATGATGAGTAAGATTTGGTTATTTACAAGTAATATGATTATTTGGAAAAGTCAGTTGTCATGAATGAGATATACTGGAAGTATTTTACAGTGGGAAGCCCTTAAAGGTATCGAGATTTATTATAGTGAGAAATTGAGTACATATGATCGAATGTTGGGATTATGTGAGATAACGATGATTGTCATAAGATCATTTGAATACAAACAGGTACAAGAGATAATTATAAGGAATAATGCGTTTGCACTTATGGTGAGAACTGAAGGTGACGATGTATTGAGATTATGAAGTAAGTTGACTTTTCATGAATAAGTTATGCTATGTTTGGTTCTAAGTGGAATTCGAGGAAAGATGAGTCTCAGTCATGGAAATGAATCAGGGTTTCCTCGTAATATGAATGATTCACCGATGTACATTAAGTTTGCATTTTTGATATTAGAAGATCATGAGAGAAAATTGTTGGATAAAGAAATTTTACCAGATCCTAAATCTGTTCAAGTATTGCAGAAGTAAAGCATTGGATCGGAGGAAAGGTTATGATAGATTATACCTTGAAATTTTGGAAAGAGTTACTAATGGTATCTTGGTTCGAAAATAAGAAACGAAATTTTATGTATTTGTACTTGTGGATAGAATTTGTGGAAATGAGGATCAGACTTCACAGTAATGACTTATTATGGAGTAGTGTGCTGAAAGAGTGACATATGGTAGAATCCAAGATTTATTTAGTTTGAGAGATTGATATATAATCTTAGTGAGCAGATTGACGTATAAGGTTCACGTGATAGATATGATGGTTATTATATTGTAATCTTAGAGAGATTGATATGATTAGTTGAGGTCATATGATGCGACGATGAGTGACATGTTACATGATTACTACAAGATATGGTGATTAGACGGTTAATAGATGTTATGGTTATCCCGTGAAGAATTGTGTGAATATATATGGAGTCAATTGATCTCATTTTGATGGTTTATTGCATTATGGTGAAATTTACCTACGATTGGGAATTTTCATTTTGAGTCATAAGATATATGGATTTATTTAAAGTTTTGGTGATGCAGTTTTGATTTCTTATTATTGGTTGTATTTCAGATGTGAGCAAAGTATTTTGCTACAGTAATGGAAAACCTGAGGAGACCAGTTGTGTGACTTTTACTTATAATGGAATTGTATTTTTGGGTTAAGTAAACTTGATGAGAAATCCTATATGGTTCACAGAAGTCTTAATTATCGGTGATAGACTTAATCGGAGTATTGTTCAAAGCGTGACAAATTGAAGTTGGAAAATAGAAGAAATTGAATCTTGAACTTCGAATTGGGAAGTTAGTGAGGTTTCTTAAGTTGAGAATATCATATCTGATGATTATGATGATACTTTAAGTTAGTACCTTAGTCCTCAGCTAGAATGAGTATGTGATACGAAGTACTTGATGCATGATTTAAAAGTATGGATTAAAGGATTTAAGTTTGAATTTCTTCAATTTCGAAAAGGAAGGTTCAGTCAAGTTTGGAAATGATTACGTTTGTAAATCCTTTTCAGAAAGATTCTGCTAAGTTTGAGTTTGTACCCAAATATTTTGGGAATTGATACCGCGTTTCTATGTTTTGGGTGATAAGGTATTATTCTTGATCAATCTTTTTGGTTTCTAGTTTAAGCATTTGAATAATTGATGTTTATATAGTGGATTCGATATCAGTATAGATTCTGGAAAGTTTGGGAATAGAAGGTTAATGAATGAGTTAATAAGTTGGATAATGACGGATGACTGATTGAGTTCTACTCAATAGCTATCGAGCGTATTTTCTCATAGCTTCGTATGAGGTACAGATATATGTTAGAGAGGTTGTCCGATTTCATGTATTGTTAGTGTTCATTTTTCGGATAGAGATTCGAGATTTACTTCGAGATTTGGAACAGTTTACATGTGGCAATGGGTACTAAATTATACCATCTCCAGATTCAGACATTGAAAGATATGCTTATGGCATGTGTTCTAGACCCAAATGGTAATTGAGAGACACATCCTCTATCAGTAGAGTTTGCCTACAACAAATAATTTTCATTGGTATGGCCCCCCTATGAAGCTTTGTATGGACAGTGATGTTGATCGCCAATCGAGTGGGATGAAGTTAATGAGAAGAAATCATTGGGTTCAGAATTAATTGAGAAGAACAGTTGATGCTATCGAGAAGATCAGAGTACGAATTAGAGCTGCCCAAGACAGACAGAATAGTTATGCCGATCAAAGAAGAAAAGACTTAATGTTGGAGATTAGAGAGAAAGTGTTCTTGCAAGTAACTCCTATGAAGGGTAATTTTCGTTTCGACAAGAACGGGAAATTTGGTATTGTTTCATCGGACCATTTGAAATACTAGAGAAGTGGATAATGTGGCTTATTGTTGGCTTTGCCACCAGAACTTGCAGTTGTTCACGATATTTTTCATGTTTCTCTGTTAAGAGGGTACGTTCGTGATCCTAGTCATGTGGTGAATTATCAGTCTATTTCAGTGAAGAAGAATTTGACTTAAGAAGAGACACTTATGTGCATAGTAGAGAGAAAAGTTCATGTCTTAAGAAACAAAGAGATTCCATTAGTCAAAGTCCAGTGAGGTAGACATGATAGCGATAAGGCTATCTGAGATAAAGAAGAAGAAGAAGAAGTCTGGTTAAGTATCCAGAAAGAACAGATCAAGTAAGTTTAATTTCGAGGACGAAATTATTTTAAGGGGGTAAGGTTGTAGCGACCAAGAATTTTTACGCAATTTAATATTTATTTTTAAAGTTTCGAAAAGCGTGTCGCTGCGATCTCATCCATTTTAAGTTAACGTCGCGACGCGTTCGTCTAGTCAAGTTGAGAAATGTAAAGTCAATTTGATTTTAAATTAAATTCCGAAATTCCGAAATTTTATTATTTTATTTATTTATTTAAATTATTATTCTCAAATCATTTTAAATTTCAATTTCATCAAGTTCATCGTAGCAGATCCATTTTTCCAACTCAGTTGAATTCACGCGTATTATTTCTCGATTTCCGTTCTTGTATATCATAATCCCATAATTCCCAACATACTCCACCCCATACCTATCAAACCCCCACTAACCTAAACCCATACTTTTCACTTCAACCAACACATGGTTTCCATCATTCTCAGCCTCCACTCCTGCAAGGTTACGCCCTCCTCCTCCTTCACCATTACCACTGCAGTATACCACCATCACCCTCTCAACCACCATTGCCACATTCCAGCAGCCACCATCACTACCAATCACCTTCACCTCCATTCCCATCAACCATCCTCAGCCAAAAACTCGACCAAACTGAACAATCACCCCAATAGACCCAATCACCATCACTGCCAATACCCCAAACCACAACCACCCAAGTCGCACCCCTCAACACTGGTTCCCAACCACCAATCATCATCACCACCAACAGACCAAGAACCACCACCCCTGCCGCACCGTCACCTCCAACTCATCCCCATCTTCAAATACATATTGAATCATCTTCATTATCATCAGCATCATCACCGTCTCACCGCCGCCGCCACCGCACGCAGCCACTTCCCAGCATCACCACTGCCATGCTCGAAAACGCCCAACTACCTGCAACACTGTCATCCTCAAACACCCATCATCATCATCATCATCATCATCATCATCACCTAAGAATCCACCACCGAACCACATCCAAACCCGCCTACTGCTCGTCGGCCAACCCACTTCCAAAATCAGAATCAACCCCAAGAATCAAACCCAAAAACCCCAAACACAACTCACCCAGTAACTTACCTCGATCGCCGCCGCCTACTCGCCAGAAAATCGCGAATCAATCCGCGGCTTCGCGTCGGTTCTCGCACCAAATCCCTCAAATTGACCCCTTTTTCCTATCCGCAGCTCGCCGCACCCCTACGCCGTCGAAATCGTCGGCGTTTAACCCCGGCAGGACCTGCTCGCAGTGCGCCGCTGCGTTCTCCCTCTCCCTCTGATCGGCGTTCTCTCCCCCCTCTGTACTGGTATACATATGTGTATATATATATATATATATATATATATATATATATATATATATATATATATATATATATTAGGATTTTTATAAAATTTACTTTTAAGCCCCCAAAGTTTTAAATTATTTTAATTCAGTCCCTATGTTTTTAAAAGGTTTATTTCAGCCCTTAAGTTTTAAATGATCTTTAATCAGCCCTACAAGTTAATATTCATTTCGAGCTTCGACCCAACTTTTGAAAATTTACATTTTAGTCCCCCAAGTTTGAAAAGTATCCATTTTAGCCCCTCAACTTTCAAGATATTCACTTTAGTCCCTCAACTTTCATAATAAGCGATTTTAATCCCTAAATTATACTTTATCATTTTAACTATAAAATTCAAAAGACTAATTCGACTTAATCTTCTAATTGGCTAGACGAAGCGTAAGGAGAATTAAAGAATGGAAGTCGTTTCCCGCTCAATCACACTCGTCAAGTTTAAGGTAGACTCGCCCCTATTAATTGATTTAAATTATGATTGCATGTGAATGTGTATGTTATGTGACTTATGTGAAAGTCATTTTTATGAAAGAAAAGAGAATGTATTTCTTCGGAAATAACGATGTTGTTATGCTAGTCATAACTTATATGCTTTTATGCATGAGAAAGAAAGAAGAGAATGTCTTACAAGATAAATGATGATGTTATGCATAACATGTGCCTTATGTGCACAAAAAGAAAGAGCCCCGTGCTATAATGCACAAAGAAGAGAAACCCACACCCCATGATTTTTAAAGAGTCTATGATTTTCAAAAGAAGTCAGGTGCTTTAATGCACAAAGAAGAGCAACCCACACCCTATGATTTCTAAAGAGCCTATGATTTTTCAGAAAGAAGCCAAGTGCTTAAATGCACAAGAAGAGCAACCCACAGCCTATGTTTTCTAAAGAGCCTGCATTTATGTGTTCAATTATATTGTAGATTAATTAATTGGTGATGAGTCTACTGAGTATTTCATTCGAAATGCTCAACCCGTTATTTTAACAGTTTTGCAGATTCGGAGATGGTGGCAAGTGATGGATGATGGTGGCAATAACCGTTAAATGGTTGAAATGTCTTACTTTAATGATTTCCGTAATTTCCAACATTAGATAATTTTGAGAATCTCAGTTATTTGAGAAGTTATGACATCGTTAACTGCTTTACAAAATTAATGGTTCGATTTGCTATTTCAAGTTGTTTCATAAATGTTTTCAAATCTTATCGACCATTACATCTTATTTAATGTTGCCAAAAATGAATTTCAGTTATTTCTTCCGTTAAAATATTATTCGAAAAATTAAATCAGAAAATGACGTGGTGAACCGGGTATACGGAACTAGGGGCGCTACATGTATTTTCCAATCTACGGAATGTATTGGAGATGTAGTCACAATATATATATATATCCTTGTTGTAAGTTGAATAGAAGTAAACTACATATAATATACTATAATTAATTAATTGGGAATATCAAATTCAAAGTATATAAATTGAGAAAAGAGTAAAAAAAAAAAAAAAAAAAAAAAAAAAAAAAGTAGTAAATGTATCACCAATTCAGGTGATAAATTTCCTTCTTATTTTAGCAAATCCACCATCCTATCTAAAGTTACGAACTCACACGAACGAAATTATTTGTTTGAGTTGTGCAAAATGAAAGAGTCAAACACCAACTGGAATAAAAAAATATTGTGAAGTGGAAAGAAGATAGTTATGGTTTTAAGGTTAGATTATTAGCACAAAACGTCCCTACCTTTTGACATGTATTGTGCAAAACATCTCAACGTTTTGATTTTTTACGCTGAACATCCCAGCCTTTACATTTTCTTGTTGGAGACGTCTTTTTCGTTATATTTAACCTTATTTCAACATTAAATGAAGGGCATTTTTGTCCAATTTCATTTTTAATTCATTTCTTAAGGATGATGACACAAAACGTCCCTATGTTTGACACTCATTGTGGAAAAACGTCCATACGTTCATTTTTTTTGTCAAATAATGTCCCTACTTTTAAATTTTCTACGTTTGACACTCATTGTGGAAAAACGTCCATACGCTCATTTTTTTTTGGCAAATAACGTCTCTACTTTTAAATTTTCTTACAGATTAGTCCCCAAATTTTACTTTTCTTTTAATTTAGTCATTCTGTATTTGATTTAAAGGTCATTATCTTCAAACGTGTATAACTTTTGATCTACAACTCAGAATTGCACTCCGTTTTTCGAGTTGAACTCCAAATTCAATCATCTTTATTATGATGTATCATGTGCTCATTTATTAAACATTTCGTTTTGACTTTTGTATTGTAGATACTTATTTTGTTAGGATATCATTGATTAACGTAAATTGATTTCTGTAAATTTTATTGAAACAGTGAAATTTTAATTTTAGTATCTGTTCGACGGCTAGCGAAATTTATAAATTGGATTTATTTTACTTTTTTTTTATTTTTTTAATAAAAAAAAATTAGTATGTTTATCCCTGTTTATAAAAATTTATAAAAATTGAAATTTATAAAAATTAGTATGTTTATCCCTGTTTGAGCCATATTATAATCTCAAATCACTTTTTGAAAATAGATTTGAGATTATAATATGGCTCAAACAGGGGCTAAACATATTAATTTTTAACCAAATATTTTACCTTAAAAAATAAAAAAAAGTCAAATATATCCAATTTATAAATTCCACTGACCGTCGAACACACACTAAAATTAAAATTTCACTGTTTCAATAAAATTTACAGAAATCAATTTACGTTAATCAATAATGCCCTAACAAAATAAGTATCTACAATACAAAAGTCAAAACGAAATGTTTAATAAATGAGCACATGATACATCATAAGAAAGATGGTTGAATTTGGAGTTCAACGCAAAAAACGGAGTGCAATTCTGAGTTGTAAATCAAAAGTTATACACGATTGAAGACAATGACCTTTAAATCAAATACGGAATGACTAAATTGAAAGAAAAATAAAATTTGGGGACTAATCTGCAAGAAAATTTAAAGGTATGGACGTTATTCGCCAAAAAAATGAACGTAGGGACGCTTTTCCACAATGAGCGCCAAACATAGGGACGTTTTGTGTCAATCATCCTTAAAAAATGAATTAAAAATGGAATGGACAAAAATGTCCCTCATTTAACGTTGAAATAGGGTTAAATATAACGAAAAGGACGTCTCCAACAAGAAAATGTAAAGGTTGGGACGTTCAGCGTAAAAAATCACAATGTTGAGATGTTTTGTACAATACATGTCAAAAGTAAGGACGTTTTGTGCTATTAACCCTTTAAGGTTCTCACAAACAGTAACATCTATGTGTCTCAAATGATCAAGAGCAGGGCCGGCCCTGGCATAAGGCCACCAAGGCCGGCGCCTAGGGCCTCTCAATTTGAGGGGCCTCAAAAATTTTTTGGCCAAACTATTTAACCAATTTTTTGGGACTAAATGCAACTGGAGGCAGTCTAAAATCTATAAATTTGGGTTTTTTTTTTTTTTTTGGAAGAAATTGATTATTGCAGATTCAAAGCTCTTCCACTAAATAAAAAACTAAGAAAAGTCAGTAACTTGTTTTATAAAATGAAGTTTGAGACTTATGAATTATTGAATGATTTGGAGATATATGTTCAGACCTTCACTTTTGCTTCCAAAAAGCACTCCTCGATTATCGGAGTTCCAAGTGGGTGAAAATAGAATAAGCATTTTGATTAGCAGAATGCTTAAACTACATTGGAACATGACTATTTTTCCTACATTATGCTGGTTTTAGGAATTTCATCTTTTGAATGTTATAAAGTCATTTTTTAAAAATAAAATACATATATGTTATTCATTTTAATATTTAAGTATTACTACACGAAAAAATATACATATATTTAAGGACATCAAAATAATGAGTCGCCTAGAACCTCTCTATTCTCAGGGCCGGCCCTGATCAACAGCTTCTCAAGAAAAAATATTGTTGAACCCAAATGTAAAATGTTTAAATATGGTATAGTACCCAAACAATAGAGCCTACCATTTATGAATGATTCGTATGCCATCAGGAGCATATGTTAATATGAGTGGTATCACAAACGAGGACAAATAAATTTTTTAAGGGAAAATCTATCTCGAAGCTATCTCATTCGAATTTTCAAATGGTTGAAAAGTTCAAGCAACAACATGCAATTCATTTCATTTTGAGGACATGTATCAGTTGGTATCGAGAAAATTGAAGCTATTGTGCCACCAATAAGAGAGTAAGTAGACAAATGGCACTAGAAGAAGATGTAACTGTTGGAATTATATATACCCATAGAGTATAATTTACGATATTTGAAATAATATATTAATTGATCGTATTCATATGAAGTTAATTTTGTCCACGGGCAGATTTGATATTACAAATGAGTGTTTAAGTTGTTAAATACAAAAAGATTCAATTTAAAATTAACGTTCACGATCAGTAAATAATTATGGACAATTTATTTTGATAAGATCGTCTCCGTTTTATTAAAGTCTATCTTTGACTTTGGTAATAAAATTGAGAATACGTTTGGAACGTATTGGACGGGACCACGTGAAGTTAATTTGTGATATTGACCATACAAATTTAATTTCACTTGACTATTATACGTGGGACCTTAATCCTAATCAGATAATGGACTTCAATTACTAACTTGAAGTTCTTTAAGGTATCAATGAGTGAGATCAAATTGCTGATCAATATCTCGATACTTTGAGAATCAAAGTAAACTAACAAGGAATATATATTCTTATTATGGAATCCGTCGCCTTTTAGGTATGATCATAATCTCACTGGTTCTTCTAGTGGACAGTTGGATCTGATCTCAGTAATTCAACAGCGACTGTTGAATTCTATGATGTAATGTGATCACATCAAACTGTCAGATAAAAGATGAGAGTTGAAAGTTTATGAATATACAGAGAAGGGCATTTTGGTCATTTTAACTTGTTCTGAATATTCGAGTTGATCGATGGGGTAACATGTAAGAACGATAAGTCAGAGGATATAATTGTTGATTAATTGTTTCAGTAATTTCAATTTTACTAAGAGTGCAGTCTCGTTCTTTTAGTGGAATAGAACGTGATTAATAAATTGATTTTGACTGATGAAGAGTTGATCGGGTCATAATTAATTTATTGGAGCTTAGTGTAATTGGATCTGATCAGGTTCCCTCGATGACTTCACTATAATAGGCTTATACAAGCTTATTACCTGTATTGGGCTGTGCAGAAATGAACCGGGTTATGGTACTACCTAGGGTGGTAGGGTTTTGGAATGTAAAGAGGTTGCAAATAGTCTCCTAAGACTATTTTCCTTAACCTAGTTCAGTGGCGGACAGAGAGGGGGGGGGGGTCCTAGGTGGTCACGTGACCCCCCCAATTTTGAAGGTTTTTTTTTTTTTTTTTGAATGAAGGTAATGTTTGGACTTTGAATAATTGAAATTTATGCGTATTGAATAGATTATTTTAAATGAAATATATATATATAAAAGATTATAGCATATACTCAGTAAATATAGCATCTTTTTTGCACCAATTAAAATCTAAATTTTAATCTTGGTCAAAGTCAATAATCAATCTCAACCATAGATTTCGTGGGACCTACAACTTTTCAACCACACATCTCATCAACTTTTATCAAAATCTACTAAAAATCTAATTTTAATCTATACTAAACAGGAACATAATTGATTGGAATTTAAATATGTTAATTGATTGTTTATTGCGATATAATATGTCAATTTCTTTTGAATTATAATGTAGATCTTATTGAAAATAATTTAGTATATTTGTGAGATTGCATATTATTTATTACATTGACTTTTGTGAATTTGAATTTTATCATTATTTTCGATCTTTTCCTAAAAAAATAAAATTTCGCCCCCCTCAAACTGTGCCCCCTACTACAAAATGTCTGCGTCCGCCACTGACCTAGTTGGAAAAGTGGCGAGACACACACAAAAGTGTGTAGTGTGTGTTATCTCTTTACAAAGAAAACCTTAATATTAGTTTAACCTAGGCCTAGATAAATGTGACCACATACCTGTACAGCTGTCATTGGAGAACGCTAGGGGAAAACTTGATGGTTTGAAACTTTGGTGGAATCAAGAAGCAGTGAAAAAAAAAATTATTGTAAAACACGCTACAAGGGTAACATCTATTTCATTTTTTGTGTGCACAAAATTATTTATTCCCAGTTAAATACATAGAACAGAAAATCACGAGATGATCTAGTCACAAAAAATCAATTTTTATGAGTAGAGCAACTCGAGTTCCCAATAATTGGTATCAGAGCGTCAGGTTTTTGATACTATTTTGTGTATTTATGAATAAATAATTTTTGTTATGCATGTTGAAAATTTGAAGTTGTCTAAATTTTATAAACAGACTGTCACAGATAAGTCTGGACAGTAACCAATTAACAGTAAATCGTTAAGCGTTCTTTAGCGCAGTACCAGATGAATCTTGCTAAGGCAGATTCTTCTGGATTGTAAAACGTAAACAATCAGAATAAATTGTGCAGAATTATAAATGGACAAGAATACAATAATTTGAGCTTAATGTGGGAAAAACCCTAACAGGGAAAACCCACGGTTCGCATCTTGCGAACAAAAACAAACCACTATATAAGGAAAGAGTTTATACAGATCAATCTAAACTACAGGATAAATCTACGCATAGACTTTATCAAACATCCAAGAAATAGATCACTCCCTGATCCTTCTGTGGCATGCAATGCGAGATGGCGTCCAACCACTCTTCAGTAGTTTTCTTTGAATCTGCAACACTTTTCAGCAACACGAACTCCCTTTCGATCTTGATCCAAACCTCCCGTTTGATCTTCACGCTGAAATTCTTTCCTTCTCTAAGTGATTGAATCCTCCCCCGGAGTATTGAAGTCACAACACAATTGAAGCTTTTTGTATTTGTGCACACACGAAAATTAGCTTCAATATTTTTAATGTGGACGTGTATTTTTGTAGAGCTTCACACGATTTTTGGATTTTCACGTCACAAGAAAAACGTCCCGTTTTTCTTCTCTTTATAGTGCAATTAGGTTTCTTGATTCCCAAGTTTCCTTATTGCACAAGATCTCTAATACCTGCAAAACATGGTAGAGATAATTAGTAAAAAGGTAAGATAAATATTCTTAACTAAATCTTACCATAACCAAGATATAGATAAATCATGTAAGATCTTACCATAAGTTAATCAATCACGTGATTAACATAAACTTGGACTTCATATTTTCGGCCCTATCAAGAATTTTCCCTACATTGATTTTCGTCCAACAAATCTTACCATATGCAAAGATAAGAATGAAATATTCTTGACCATATCAAGAAGATGCTTACCATATTTTGGATACCTTGACAATCACAATATATTATCAAGAATTTCACCAAAATAACAAGATCAAGATTTCAAGATATTTTCGAGATTATGATCAAATATTTTCAGCCAATCAGAATATTGTACCAAGACTTAAAATATAATCAAAATACTTATAAGTGATAAAGATATAATTTCAAATCAAGTAAAATATTATCACAATTCCTATCACAAACGATAAGTGATAGACTTCTACCATTATCACAATACTTATTATATAAGATAAGCAACAAACATTATCTCCAAAATATTATCACAATATATCTTGTCATTATCATAGAAGATAAGCAACAAATATTATCACAATATATAGGAGATAAAGACAATGTTACGTTCAAGAAATATTTAAGTAATTTAATTAAACTTAATAAATTACTAAATAAAAATATGTAGTAATAAACTAAATTTATTAAATTACAAACATGTAGGAAAATAGAAAATGGCAATTAATATAACTTAAAATAAGTTAACAATCTCCCTCTTTGACTTTTTCTATTTTTCCAAAACCTAATCGTCTTTTTACAAACATAGAAAGAAGTAACAAGCACTTATTAAGCTCCCCCTATCAAAATTCTCCCCCTCAAGTCATGCATCATAATAAGCTCACTTCAACAAATTCATGCATGTAATGAGAGAAAATAATAAGCACATGATGCGTGTCGCAATGCACCAAAATAATAAATAATTCCTTACTCGCTAAATATTAATTAATAATGTAGTAGCGAGAGTAAGGGTCGATCCCACGAGGAACGGAAACTAATTTTAGTTTTTCGATCAATTAGAATGGAATGGGGGGTTTTGTTGTTTGAATTGCTTAAATGAAAACTATGCATAAAATAAACAATTCAATATGACTAGAGAATTAATATGAGAATAAATCTTGTTCTCGGGTTCGGTTGTGCCCTTAATTAATGTTATACTTTTCCTTGTAACGTGTTTCTATTCCTAATTCAATTATCAATCATAAATAATCAACAAGCTCTGATTATCTAAATACTTCCTTATGTGTATTGATTCAAAATAAGCTCTTTGAACCAATTCTAACCATGGACAATCCTAAACAAGCTCTTAGAATTTAATGCACGACTAGTATGAAAATTTAGAAGAATAAATTGAATTGGATCGTTAATTACACAAGCTCGAATTAAACAATCCAAGTCGAATTACTACTAAACCTGCACTAGATTTATTTGCTACTAAAGTAAAGATTCAATGACAATTACGGATCAAGAATCTAAACATAGCATATTCATGAATCCAAAGATCAATAATCCAATTGGCCAAATTAAACTATTAATCAAATAAACTCAATTGAACATTCAAAACATAATAATCCAACAATTGAAATAAAGGAATAAATTCACGCTACTAATTTGTAGGAAAAGAAAATAACATAATTAAATTGACACAACTTCCCCTTGAACAAGATATGGAATTTAGCCTAGCATGGTTGTGGTAGATTCTTCAAATTGCTTCATGAATTCCATTGTTGTTGTGTTCTTGCGCTTGAAAATCTCCAACGAATGCTCTATATTTTTCTCTCAATTTTCCTCAATGTCTAGCCTCTTTCACAATAATAAAAGTCTCTTTTTCTTGTCATGAAACTCCCTTTTTATAGCCTCAATTTCGTGCCCTAACTTTGGGAGCAAGAAATCCAAAATTATGGAAAGAATTGAAATAAGGAAATTTTTGACTTGAAGATTTACGACCGTAACTTTTCCTTTACGGCCGTAATTGAGTTTCTGCATATTTCCTTAAATTGGAGTTACGGCCGTAACATTTTGATTTACGGTCGTAACTTTTTCTTTACGGCCGTAAAGTGGTTTCTGCTTATTTTCAACTTGCTTCACGACACTTTCACGGCCGTAACCTTATTTTCTTACGGACGTAACACCTTTTCTTGCGGCCGTAAATATATTTGCACCTAAGTCCCCAAACTTCATTTTGATAGCATTTTGGTCCTTTTTCCTTCTTTTCTCTTCCTTTGTGATCCTATACAATATAAAACATAAAATGCATTAATAATACTTAGATAGAATCACATTATGGCATATTCAAGGATATAAGTGTATAAAATAAACGTTAATATAACACTTATCAAATCCCCCCACACTTGAACCATTGTTCGTCCTCGAACAAAGATTTGCAAGGATAAGAATATGATTCAAACAATAGATTCCAATTTAGAGACTTGAGGTTGCAACCCACTTTCCCTTAACAAATATGTTCCATTGCATGATCGGATTGTGTTAGTGTGTGCTAGAGATGCAACGCCCTTTATTTCCCAACCCAATCATGGCTCGTTATGGTTTATTTCCTTTCACCTCTCGTGTTCACTCACCTCCCAACCATTATTGAGTGGCTACAAGAAAAATAGTTTCGCCCAATTTTAGAGGAATTCATTTGCGTAAACCGAGTTATTCATGATGTGAATTCAGTCAACACAGTACCCCCGACCACATTCATACCACCAACCCTAGACCAAGCAATTCAAACCACTCATAAGTATATGTAATGGGTTTTAACACCCTCACAAGATATTTCCCTCTTCACACAAAGTGTATAAGGGTTTGAATTTTTCGCTCATCTCTCTGCATGGATAAGTCAGTACCACAGATTGCCTAACTGTCATAACCGGAGCCAACAATAACACAAGTGCAAAGCGAAGGTCTTTATTTGGTTGTAACGGTGCTTCGGGTCAGGTATGATAAAAGGATATATTTAGGCTGAGTCGAGAAGGAATTTCGCAAACTAAGTCAATTCATAATGACATTACTTCCTTCACTCCTTAATATGATCTTTATTGTTTCCCGCTACCCAACTTTGTTCACACTTGAATCTTTTCTTTTCCTTTCTTTTCTCTTTTTTTTTTTTTTCACAAGTTGAGTGTTTGACATCCTCAACTACTAATTTTCGCGACTAACTTCCTTTTCATTGCCCCTTTTTTTTTTCTAATCATTTCGCAGTCACCAATTGGCACAAGATAGAATTATAATCCCGTGAATTCAGTCCATTACACAACCATCGCCCAATACAAGATAACCATTTCAACTTCTTAGACTTAGACCATAGCACAATCCTCAATCAACAAAAGCTTGCGAATCCCTTCTCTTATGGGTTCAAAACAGAGACAATGCAAAAGAAAGGGTATTCGTGGCTTGTAGCATGGCATAAAATTTCAAAGAAATGCTAAGGCTCAAACGGGCTTCTAATGGTCCACGTAGCAAGGTAGGCTCTTTTAGCAAGCCAAATTTGGTTTAACCTATTGTCTTTGCTATAATTTGCACTTGAATCAAGAAGCTACAACGGTATGCACAAGAAAGCACATCCAAGCATAACCCAACCATGCAGGACACACATCAAAGAATTACGAGCTCATAAGTATTAAAAACAGCTCTTAGGCTCAAAAGCTCACAAATTATGGTTTTCATGTGTTTTTCCCATCCAATTATGAGTTATAGGTCATTGCTTGATCTTCATTCCAAATCTAAGTCCATTGGTCGAGGATAACGGTTAAAAGTATTCAAACCATGACTACTCACAAAAGTATAACAATCGGGACGTTCAGGGTTATATATGTAGGAATAATCTGTCTATTTTGGGTTAGGTAGACTAGGTTGTAGACATTTGAATATTTTACTTTTCATTTTCAACCTATTTGTGAAGTTTTGGACGAGATAATCTCTATGTGCTCAATTTATATCCAATTATGCAATGATATTTCAAAAAAATGAACCAAAAGGGGGGTCGCTTCCTATCAAAGTATGGTTTAAGACCTAAGTAGCATAGATAGGTAACGGAAGTAGAGAAAAAAAAAAAAAAGGATGCTGACTCAATATGAATTTAACTTTTCGACTACAGAAAGAAGATAACGGCATTAAGCTCACAATCAATTCAATCCCCCCCCCCCCACACTTAGACAAAACAATGTCCTCATTGAAAAGCAAAACAATAAAAGGGGAGTTATGCGCGAGGGTTACGTGCTATTAAAAATTTGAAAAAAGGCAGACTTACGGCCGTGAAGGTATGACTTACGGCCGTAAGTCACATTCTGAAAAAAATTTCAAAGAAACAATTACGGCCGTAAAAATGTAAATACGGCCGTAATAAGGCCTCTGTATAAAAAAAAAAAAAAAAAACTGGAATTGAGTTACGGCCGTAAAAGGGTATCTTACGGCCGTAACTAGGCCACTGGAAATTTCATGTTTTTTTTTTTTTTTTTTTGAAAAAAAATAAAATAAAATAAAATAAACTAAAAATAAGAATACGAAAATAAAGAGTCGAGGAGGTAAAGAAACTCCCCTCTCGGGTTGCCTCCCGAGCAGCGCCGCTGTTTACAGTCGTTGGCTCGACTGAGTCCTTTCTCATTCAACCGGGATTAGGTGGATTCCCAAAGCTCAATCTCCTCTTCGTGCTCTTCATTAGTGCCTGCAAAATAGGGGGTAGAGGTTTTTCATCAGAAATTGGTAATGAGATGGATGAGATTTTACCTGATTTCGGAGACTTTGGACAGTCCTTTCCACCAATATCGAGAACTTCCTGTACTAAAGAGTCATTCACATTAACAGAATAAACAGGATCATCATCAAAAATTTTCACGGAATCATAAATATTGAATTGAACAATTTCATTATCAAATTCCATGGAAAGTGTGCCACTACTAACATCTATCTTAGTTTTAGATGTTTTCAAAAATGGTCTACCTAACAAAATAGGAGTAGAGTTGGGGGAGTGGTCATCATTCATGTCCAATACATAAAAATCTGTAGGAAATACTAACCCGCCTACTTGTACTAAAACATCTTCAACTACCCCATCCGGATATGCATTGGAACGGTTGGCTAGTTGAATGATAACACTAGTTTCAGTCATTTTCGCAAGTTTCAATGAAGTGTACGTAGATCTAGGCATTAAATTTATGGATGCTCCTAGGTCTATCAATGCACGATCTATCCTAGTGTTACCTATTTGACAGGGTATGGTAAACATACCTGGATACTTGCACTTGGGAGGCAATTTTCTTTGAAAAAGTGCAGACACGGATTCACCCATTCTTACCATCTCATTTCCATTTAGCTTTCTCTTATTGGTGCACAGATCCTTCAAAAAATTTGCATATCGGGGAACTTGTTTGATGGCATCCAATAATGGAATGTTGATTTCCACTTTCCTGAACATCTCCAGTATATTCTTTTCCTTGCCCTCCTTAGTCGCTTTTGCTAACCTGCCAGGAAAGGAGGTGCAGTCAATTTAGCAATTGAGTTAAAGTTGGATTTTACCTGCGGTTTTTACGAAGTGCTGTTTATCTTTCCAACCCCTTCCTTTTCATCTTCATCCATTTCAGGTGCAGCCGGTTCCAATTGCGGACCCTCAATTTCCTTTCCGCTCTGGAGAGTTATGGCGCTCACGTTTTTGTGATTCACCTCGGGCTGTGATGGTAGCTTCCCTCCAGATTGTGCCTCCAATCTATTTATGGCAATGGCCATTTGGCTAATTTGATTTTCCAGATTTTGAATGCTTGACTTGGTATCCTGTTCATTGTTTTCTTCTTGCAATACCGGACATGTATCCGTTGGATGTCCAAAGTTCAAACAGATTCCGCATGCTTTGACCTGATTCGAGTTCCCTACAGCAAGCTGCTTAACGAGATTGGTTAGTTCATATAATTGACCTTCGATATTGGAACTACTTACCTCGTTCACTCGGCGGACTTGAGAGTCTCGGGTTGAATTGAATTGCTGAGTATTTTCTGCCATATTAGAGATTAAAGCCCGCGCTTGTTCCGGCGTCTTGTCCATGAGCGCTCCTCCACTCGCGGCATCTATCATGTTTCTATCCATCGGTGCTAACCCTTCATAGAAAGACTACAGCAGGAGTTGCTCACTGATCTGATGGTGGGGGCAGCTCGAAATGAGTTTCTTGAAGCGCTCCCAATACTCATATAATGTCTCGCCATTGCTTTGGCGAACCCCACAAATCTCCTTCCGGATTGTCCCCGCCCTAGATGCAGGGAAGTACTTTTCCAAGAAAAGTCTTTTCATGTCGTTCCAAGTAGTAACTGTTCCCGATGGTAGACAATAGAGCCAGTCGGTGGCGGCATCCTTCAATGAGAATGGGAAGGCTCTCATTTTTATTTGCTCCTCGGTAATTCCCGTGGCTGTTGCAAACTACATGAAACTCCTTTAGATGTCTATTGGATCTTCACCGACATGTCCCCGAAAAGTAGGTAGAAGGTGGACCAACCCGGATTTTAGCTCAAAGGCTCTTCCTTCTTCTACCGTTGGAAAAGTGATACATAAGGGCTGTTGAGCCACATCGGGAGTAGCTAATTGTTTAAGAGTTCTGTTGTCGATGTTGTTAGCTGCCATTTTTCGTGCTGCTCTCCTTTGCTGTCGAAAAGTCCTCTCAATTTCTGGGTCAAGATAAAAAAGTTCACAATTAGTTGACCGAATTTTAAGCATATAAGCAAAGGAGCACAAAATTTTTTTTTTTTTTTTTTTTGAAAAATTATATAAATAAAATAAAAATAAAATAAATGCAGAAAAATAAAATTCTAATTGATTAAACACTAAATTGGTTAACCGTTCCCCGGCAACGGCGCCAAAAATTTGATGCGTGTCGCAATGCACCAAAATAATAAATAATTCCTTACTCGCTAAATATTAATTAATAATGTAGTAGCGAGAGTAAGGGTCGATCCCACGAGGAACGGAAACTAATTTTACTTTTTCGATCAATTAGAATGGAATGGAGGGTTTTGTTGTTTGAATTACTTGAATGAAAACTATGCATAAAATAAACAATTCAATATGACTAGAGAATTAATATGAGAAGAAATCTTGTTCTCGGGTTCGGTTGTTCCCCTAATTAATGTTATACTTTTCCTTGTAACGTGTTTCTATTCCTAATTCAATTATCAATCATAAATAATCAACAAGCTCTGATTATCTAAATTCTTCCTTATGTGTATTGATTCAAAATAAGCTCTTTGAACCAATTCTAGCCATGGACAATCCTAAACAATCTCTTAGAATTTAATGCACGACTAGTATGAAAATTTAGAAGAATAGATTGAATTGGATCGTTAATTACACAAGCTCGAATTAAACAATCCAAGTCGAATTACTACTAAACCTGCACTAGATTTATTTGCTACTAAAGTAAAGATTCAATGACAATTACGGATCAAGAATCTAAACATAGCATATTCATGAATCCAAAGATCAATAATCCAATTGGCCAAATTAAACTATTAATCAAATAAACTCAATTGAACATTCAAAACATAATAATCCAACAATTGAAATAAAGGAATAAATTCACGCTACTAATTTGTAGGAAAAGAAAATAACATAATTAAATTGACACAACTTCCCCTTGAACAAGATATGGAATTTAGCCTAGCATGGTTGTGGTAGATTCTTCAAATTGCTTCATGAATTCCATTGTTGTTGTGTTCTTGCGCTTGAAAATCTCCAACGAATGCTCTATATTTTTCTCTCAATTTTCCTCAATGTCTAGCCTCTTTCACAATAATAAAAGTCTCTTTTTCTTGTCATGAAACTCCCTTTTTATAGCCTCAATTTCGTGCCCTAACTTTGGGAGCAAGAAATCCAAAATTATGGAAAGAATTGAAATAAGGAAATTTTTGACTTGAAGATTTACGGCCGTAACTTTTCCTTTACGGCCGTAATTGAGTTTCTGCATATTTCCTTAAATTGGAGTTACGGCCGTAACATTTTGATTTACGGTCGTAACTTTTTCTTTACGGCCGTAAAGTGGTTTCTGCTTATTTTCAACTTGCTTCACGACACTTTCACGGTCGTAACCTTATTTTCTTACGGCCGTAACACCTTTTCTTGCGGCCGTAAATATATTTGCACCTAAGTCCCCAAACTTCATTTTGATAGCATTTTGGTCCTTTTTCCTTCTTTTCTCTTCCTTTGTGATCCTATACAATATAAAACATAAAATGCATTAATAATACTTAGATAGAATCACATTATGGCATATTCAAGGATATAAGTGTATAAAATAAACGTTAATATAACACTTATCAGCACATAAATGAGAATCAAAATAAACCAAAAGTTACTTCAACATTCAATCAGTCAGAAAAGATGAAAAAAAATACTACTCCCCCTTTTTTGGAAGAAATAGGGGAAGCAATCCACGTCTTGTAACCTGCCAGTGTAAGCACGAGTAGACAAGAAGTAGGCAAAATCCAGTTGCAGACAATAAAACCTGCAAATAAAGGATGAGTTTTAGAAAACTCTGAAGAAAAAAAAAATGCTCCCCCTTACTGCAATGCATAGAAATTTAATGCAGTAGGATATCTATGTCTCTCCCCAACGACCCCTCAAGCATAGAATTCATGCAAACATGCAAATAGATTCCAGTTGCCCAATTATGCCATCCTGTCCAGTCGATTTAGGTTGCCCAGATCCATCTATAGGTCTCTAGACACCCAGATATATAGTTTTTGAGAATCAACATAGGCACCAGTCGACCAAAACTTAAAACTGAAAGGTGTAAGCGTACCTTTGGTAGTCTGCATAAGGCTGCTAACAAATGATGAATGATCGTACCTCGATCCACTTGGTGTAGTGTATTCATCTTCCCTTGTACTCAGATTATTTTTCTTTGTGGTCACCATGTTAATCACCTTTTTCTGTTCTTTCTGTCTGGCCTAACAGTCTCTTCTTCTTCAGATTCTACAGCATCATCCTTGTTTTTAGGCATTTCTCTCTTATCAGATTCATTCTGCTCTTCTGATTTTTCATTTTCAACTCCAGACTCAGATTCCTCTGTTTCATCTGATTTTTCTTTTGAAGAACCTCCAAGCAACTGATCCAGCGTGTCTTCAAGTCTTTTGACACAAACCCTGAGATCAGATACCTCTGCCTTTAACCTAATAATCTCTGCTTTAGCTGGCCAATTCTGGTATCCTGGCCAGATGAATCCTGTTTACCAGGAGTGTCACCCAAAACCTGTTTCCTGTGAGAGGTCTACACCTCCAGTATTTTCCTGCATCTGACCTTGTTTAACACCTTAGGATTGATCACCAGATTATCCTCTAGCAACTGAATACCCTGATCATAAAGCAATTGTGAAATAATCCAAGAATAAACCAACAATTGATTCCTCTGATTTCTCTTCTTCTGACTCTGAATCACCAGATTCATCTGATGTACCTGAGTCCGGGTCAGATCCATCTTCGTCTTCTTCCAATTCATTTTTCAGTTTTGCCTTCTTTCACATGTTTATCGTCTTTTGGCATCTCCCCCTTTGTTTCAGACTGTTTGCTTGAGATTTCTCTAGCAACAATCAATTCACTTCGAATATCTAAGGGAGAAAAGTGACTGGTAGGAAGATTATCAAACATAGGTGTCGAATTTGCACCCATAACTTGTGGCTTGGTGGTAGAGCCGCCTTGGCTTGGTTCGGCTATAGGCTGAGTTAGAATTTGAACTCGTTCTGGAATGAGTAAGAACGACTGGTGTGGAGGCAGTGAAGGAGATTTGAAAAGAGATTTTTGAGGAATTTGAGTACAAGTAGAATTCAAGAGATTTTTAAATCCATTCCTTGTAGAGAAAGATATCTCTTGAGAATCCTAGTTTATGCCAATTTCTTTTCCTTAAAAAATGGGATAAATATAGAAACAGAATAGGTTAAGAATTAGGAAACAAATAAATTACCAAAATTGGGCTCCACAATCAACTGATTTGTTCTGCAAGATTTGCACTTATTAGCCCACGATATACTGCCTTAAAAATAAAGATTTTCAGAATAAAATCTAAAAGTCGTGAATAAGAAAAATCTAAATGCATATGTATACCTGAGACACGTCTGAGCACTTGTTGGCATCTGTTGAGTCAGATATATCTGGCAGTAGACAGTCCACAACGAGCATGATTATGTTGATTAATGTGCGTGTGTGATCCGAGCAATCCTTAGTTATCCACATACTACCAAAAACCATATGATTGCCCTGACTTATTGATTTGTCACCGTAATGCACAATAAGACCGATCAAAATATGTAGGAAGTGCATTTTCTTAAATCCGGCTTGCCGACTTTTTCTATATTGTGGCATTGTCTTTTGGAGGTGGAAACAGCTTCACACAATCCCCAGAAGTTATCTTACAGTATGTTCCCCTTTAGGTTAGAAGAAGGGTATGAACTTGGTTTGGATTGGTAGATTCACACAATCCCCAGAAGTTATCTTACTAGGTTTTCCCCTTACTTCTATAATATTACCACATTTATATCAATTCATCGTATTTTAAGGCTAAAGGGTATGAACTTGGCTTGGATAGGCAGTGATGCGTGTCGCAATGCACCAAAATAATAAATAATTCCTTACTTGCCAAATATTAATTAATAATGTAGTAGCGAGAGTAAGGGTCGATCCCACGAGGAACGGAAACTAATTTTAGTTGTTCGATCAATTAGAATGGAATTGGGGGGTTTTGTTGTTTGAATTGCTTGAATGAAAACTATGCATAAAATAAATAATTAAATATGACTAGAGAAATAATATGAGAAGAAATCTTGTTCTCGGGTTCGGTTGTGCCCTCAATTAATGTTATACCTTTCCTTGTAACGTGTTTCTATCCCTAATTCAATTATCAATCATAAATAATCAACAAGCTCTGATTATCTAAATTCTTCCTTATGTGTATTGATTCAAAACAAGCTCTTCGAACCAATTCTAGCCACGGACAATCCTAAACAAACTCTTAGGATTTAATGCACGACTAGTATGAAAATTTAGAAGAATAGATTGAATTGGATCGTTAATTACACGAGCTCGAATTAATCAACCCAAGTTGAATTATTAGTAAACCTGCACGAGATTTATTTGCTACTAAAGTAAAGATTCAATGACAATTACGGATCAAGAATCTAAACATAGCATATTCATGAATCCAAATATCAATAATCCAATTGGCCAAATTAAACTATTAATCAAATAAACTCAATTGAACATTCAAAACATAATAATCCAACAATTGAAATAAAGGAATAAATTCACGCTACTAATTTTTAGGAAAAGAAAATAATATAATCAAGTTAACACAACTTCCCCTTTGAACGAGATATGAAATTTAGCCTAGCATGGTTGTGGTAGATTCTTCAAGTTGCTTCATGAATTCCACCGTTATTGATATTCTTGCGCTTGAAAATCTTCCAAGAATGCTCTATATTTTTCTCTCAATTTTTCTCAATGTCCAGACTCCTTTTTGTAGTGATTTTCCTCCTTTAATACTCCCAAAATCGTGTCCTAACTTTACCCCCAAAGATATACCAAAGATAGACCTTGAATCAGATAAGGAAATTCCTTGGAGAGCAATTTACGGCCGTAAATTTACTTATTACGGCCGTAATTGGGATTCTGAAAATTTCCGTAATTTGGAAGTTACGGCCGTGACTTTGTCATTTACGGCCGTAAGTGTGTTTCTGCCGAGAAGCGCTTGTGATCGATGTTTTGGTCATAACTTTCTCTCCCGAAGTCCGATTGTTGTGATTCAAGTTTCGTTGGAAAGAAAACTCAAATATCTACAATTATTTGTGAAATAGATCTTCCAAAATTCGAAATTCTTCTATAACAAAATTGAGCTTCAATCTATGACTAAAATTCATGATCACAATCCTTGCGGGTTTTTGATTTCCAACTTCATTCCAAACCTTCTTTGACCATAATTTTTACATCTAATCTTCTTCCCACATGCTATTATTTATTTGGAGCTCTTTGAATATGCCCTTGAACCTCACTTCTTGATTTTTTTGTATTTCTTTGGTCATGTTTCCTTTCTTTTCGTTCTTTGCGATCCTGTATAACACAATAAATGAAAATGCATTAAACGATACTTCAATAGGATCAAACTAATAACAAAATAGGATAATAAGTGAATTAAATACATGATAATAAAGCACTTATCAGGCAGCCTTTTTTTCCACTAGCCCTGCCCTTGGATAATAAGAAAAATGCGTGCAATGCTATAAGCAAGATTTAGATAATAGGTCTACACACATAATATGAAATCTCATCCAGTGACAACCATATGACATAGACAGCAGTGACTTATCCTTAGAATTGTCCACATTTGAGTGCTAGTTAGATTCATCCGGAGACATGTTGACTGCTATCAGCCAGACGTATCTGTCTCGTTATCAGCCACAAGCACTCAGATATATCTGAAAGAAAAAACATGATCTACTTAGTATAAGAATAGGATAACGTAAATACATGCAAAAAAAATTTATGAAATATGCATGTTCCTATTCAGAAGGAAGTGATACTCCAATTTGTTTCCTAAGGCTTTCAAATTTGACAGTATCGAGGGCCTTAGTAAAAAAATCTGCCAGCTGTAGATCAGTCTGTATGTTCTCCAGATTGATAATCTTTTGTTCCACCAATTCTCTGATGAAGTGATGTCTGATGTCAATATGTTTTGTTCTGGAGTGTTGGACTGGATTCTTTGAGATATTGATGGCACTGTTGTTGTCACAATACATAGTGGCTTGTTATGTAGAGATTCCATAGTCCTCCAACATTTGTTTCATCCACAGGAGTTGTGTACAACAACTCCCAGCTGCTATATATTCAGCTTCGGCTGTGGATAGTGACACTGAATTTTGCTTTCTACTTAGCCATGTCACCAAATTGTTCCCAATGTAGAAACATCCTCCAGATGTACTCTTTCGATCATCCACATTCCTAGCCCAGTCTGCGTCTGAAAAACCTGCAAGATTGTCATGGTATCTCTTGTAAACCAAATTCCGTAATTCAACGTACCACTTACATATCTGATGATTCTTTTCACAGCAGCAACATGAGATTCCTTAGGTTTGGCTTGATATCTTGCACAAACTCCAACACTGAAGGATATATCTGGCCTACTGGCAATAAGGTACAGAAGACTTCCAATCATGCTTCTGTAAAGAGATGGATATACATCCTTACCACTGTCATCTTTTGAAAGTTTTAGAGTAGTCGCCATGGGAGTTCTTATTGCCTTTGCATCTTCAAGTCCAAATTTCTTCACCAGATTTTTAGCGTACTTTGTTTGAGATATGAATATGCCAGATTCATCCTGCTGTACCTGTAAACCAAGAAAAAAGGTTAGCTCACCAACCATACTCATTTCAAATTCTCTTTTCATTGTATTTATAAATTCATTAATTTTGGACTGAGATGTAGACCCAAATACTATGTCATCAACATATATTTAAGCTACAGTAAGTCCAGGATTTAGATGCTTAATGAAAAGAGTTTTATCAGTTCCTCCCCTTTTGTATCTGTTGCTTAGCAAGAATGATGTGAGCCTTTCATACCAGGATCTGGGGGCTTGTTTCAACCCATATAACGCCTTTTTGAGTCTAAAGACATAATCCGGGTGAGATGGATCTGTGAAGCCTTGAGGTTGTTCCACATAGGCTTCCTCATTAAGCACACCATTCAGAAAGGCACTTTTGACATCCATCTGAAATAGTCTGAAGTTTATGTAGCAGGACACAGCTAGCAACAGCCAGATGGATTCCATTCTGGCTACAGGACCAAATGTCTCGTCAAAGTCTATCCCTTCAATCTGGGTATAGCCTTGAGCAACAAGTCTGGCTTTATTTCTTACCACATTTCCTTGTTCATTTGACTTATTCTTGAAGATCCATTTGGTTCCAATTACATTACCTTCTTTAGGACGTGGAACCAGCTCCCAGACATTGTTTCTTTCAAATTGGTTAAGCTCATCCTGCATTGCTTGTACCCAGTGTTCATCTGTCAAAGCTTCCTTGACATTTTTTGGCTCAATTTGAGACATATGACAGATGTTACTCATCTCAGCAAATTTTCTTCTGGTCACATTTTTCTTAGACATATCAGTGAGAATGTTGTCAAGTGGATGTGCCTTTTGGATCCTAGCAGGTGGTAGTCTTGATGCTTCTGATTCAGCAATATCAGGTGTATCTGGGTCATCAGATTCGTCTCGATCTGCAGATATTACTGGGTGCCCAGACTCATCCTAATCGAATTCTTTAGTATCATTGAGACTTTCAGCTCGATGCTGTTCTTCTTCTGATTTTTCAGTTCCAGCTCTTTCTTTTGGTGGAATTTCCAGTTGATCACCATCTGCTTCCTGCAAATCCGAATTTAAACAATTAGTGTCATCCACTTTCACATTAATAGACTCAAGAACAGTTTGAGTTCGTAGATTGTAAACTCTATAGCCCTACTATTTTCAGCATAACCCAAAAATACTCCATCATCTGATTTTGAGTCAAATTTTCCTAGGTGTTCTCTATCTTTCAAAATATAGCATTTACTTCCAAAGGCATGAAAGTAGTCAACCCTAGGTTTTCTACCCTTCCAAATTTCATATGGAGTTTGGTTTGTTCCAGATCTAAGCATGACTCTATTGACAATATAACAAGCAGTGTTTATAGCTTCTGCCCAAAATTTCGTGGGCAATTGCTTGCAATTTAGCATGACACGAACCATCTCTTGTAGAGTTCTATTTTTCCTTTCCACCACTCCATTCTGTTGAGGAGTCTTTGGGGACGAGTACTCATGCTTGATCCTGTATTGGATACAAAAATCAGCAAACTCGGAGTTTTCAAATTCTCTCCCATGGTCACTTCTGATCCTTTTGACTCTTACCTGTTCATCTGCCTTTTCATTGTTCAATTTCTGAAAAAGATTAACAAAATTGTCAAAGGTATCAGATTTATCTCGAATAAACATGACCCAGGTGTATCTAGAGAAATCATCAACACATACATAAATATACCTCTTGCCACCAATACTTTCCTTTTGGATAGGACCCATCAAATCCATGTGCATTAGTTCAAATATGAGAGGTATTAATGGATGTACCTGGTTTATGTTGACTTTTGACTTGCTTACCCTTTTGACAATCACCACAGATTTCATCTGGAATATTGTTTATGCTGTGTAAACCTCTCACAGCCTGTAGTCTGGTCAGCTTCATGAGATCATGGTAGTTTAGGTGTCCTAATCTTTTGTGCCACAGTTTCTCATTTTTGGTTTTAACATAATTGCAAGTTTCGTGACTCTCAAGTGTATAGCATTTATCTCTAGATCTAACACCCTTAAATAAAACACTCTTTAACGGGTTAGACTTCTTGTCACAACTTAAAACCTTGCAACATTCTTTTGAAAACATGACAAGCAAGTTATCATCACACAATTGTCCTACACTGATCAAATTTTCCTTAAGCCCTATAACATATAAGACATTAGTTAATGTAGGCAATCCCTTAATGTTGATGATACCAGATCCATGTATCTTACCCTTTTGTCCATCACCAAATGTAACAACACCTGTTTCGCCCTTTTCAAAATGTGTAAGTAGAGAGAGATCACATGTCATGTGTCTAGAACAACCACTATCAAAATACCATGTGTTAGGAATCAAAGCACTTAAAGACAATTGCACTACATAAGCATTCATTCGAATTTTCTTCTCTTGTCTAAAAACAAGTCTTCTTTTGTGTGAATTGATTAACTTCAAGTACTCATGACACCTAAATACATCATGACCAGATTTAGCAAAAAAATTACAAAATACCTGGAAAACAGATGTATCCTGTCGATTCTGTCGAGGTTGAAATTTCCTTCCATTCTGATGGATAGACTCATCTGGCCGGTACAGATTCGGCTGAAATTGTCTTCTTATATAGTTCCTGACTGGATGTAAGTTTTGAGTCCCAGCCACATTGTGTTGATGAGAGGTAGATGCATCTGTATGATTTCTATTCTGTTCCATGTACATGTATCCAGATTCTCTTACAAAGTTTATTTTATGGTCATGATTTTTACCTTTACCTTCATATCCAAGACCTGTTTTTAGGCTGACAGGTCTACCACTATTCAGGATTTCATCAAGCTGGACGGATCCACGTGCCAGCTTCTTGATTTTGTCTTGTGCTTTATCAAGTTCTGAACTTAACCTGCTTACCTCATTTTGTTCATCATCTGAGACTGCAGATACGTCGTCCAGTTGACGTTCCCTGCTGTGCTCAGCGAAGGCCTGCAACAGTTGAATCTTCTCTTCTGCATCTTGAAGTTCCTTCCTCAAGTTTTCAGTATTTGATCTGGATTTATCTGCATAAGAAAAGTTACCAGATTCAGCACCAGACAACTGTAAAGCAGTAAAGGTAGTTACCTGATTTTCAGAATTGCTGCTGTCTGATTCAGATTCAGATTCATCTGAGTCTCCATCACTCCATGTAACATTCATGGCCTTCCTTCCCTTGGCCTTCTTTTGAGTATTAGGACAATCAGCTGTAATGTGTTCATATCCTTCACATTCTCTGCATTGGATTCGACTCCTAGGCTTCCCTTCAGACGTGTTGACATTATTCTTTGGATAGAAATTATTTTTCTTCCATTGTTTTTGATTCTGGCCTTGAAGATTTGTGGATCTTTCTTTTTGTTTGCCCTTGAGGAACCTTTTAAATTGTTTGGTGAGAAGTACGAAATTTTCATCTTCGTCTGTCTCGCTAGAGTCGTCTGGATTCGCACTGTTTGTCTTGAAGGAAATCCCCGGTGATTTGTCCTTCTTTCTTCGGGCCAGATTTAACTCATAGGTCATCAATGACCCTACAAGTTCCTCAACTCGCTTGGTTGAAAGATCCTTACTTTCTTCAATTGCTGTCACTTTTGCATGGAACCTGTCTCGTAAAGATCTAAGGATCTTTTGTACAATTTGCTCATTTGAGTAGGTTTTCCCAAGTGTTTCAGCTGAGTTTGTGAGATCACTTAATCTGGCATAGAAGCTTTTGAAGTCTTCTTTCTCCTCCATAGATAATTGTTCAAATTCTAAAGTGATCATCTGCAGCTTGGAGGTTTTGACAGCATTGGTTCCTTCGTTTTCTATTCTCAAAGCATCCCATGCTTCCTTGGCTGTCCTTAAGGAGGAGATGAGTCTGAATTGACCTGGATCAACCAAAGAAACAATAGCATTAAGTGCCTTAGAATTCCAATTTGCATCAGCTAGTTCATCTGCAGTATATGCACTTCTAGCAACAGCTGTAACAACACCTCCAGCAGTGACAGTGGGTGTTGTGTAACCTTCAAGAACAGAAGTCCAACAACGTTCATCAATAGATTGAATAAAAATTTCCATACAGATTTTCCAATATGCATAGTTACTACCAGTTAACAAAGGTGGCCTAAGAGATGCAGAGTTTTCCATTTAGACAGCCGGATCTCACTTTCTAGAAGTGAACCCGCTCTGATACCAATTGAAAATTTGAAGTTGTCTAAATTTTATAAACAGACTGTCACAGATAAGTCTGGACAGTAATCAGTTAACAGTGAATCGTTAAGCGTTGTTTAGCGCAGTACCAGATGAATCTTGCTAAGACAGATTCGTCTGGATTGTAAAACGTAAACAATCAGAATAAATTGTGCAGAATTATAAATGGACAAGAACACAATAATTTGAACTTAACGTGGGAAAAACCCTAACAGGGAAAACCCACGGTTCGCATCCTGCGAATAAAAAAAAATCACTATATAAGGAAAGAGTTTATACATATCAATCTAAACTACAGGATAAATCTACGCATAAACTTTATCAAACATCCAAGAAATAGACCACTCCCTGATCCTTCTGTGGCATGTAATGCGAGATGGCGTCCCACCACTCTTCAGTAGTTTTCTTTGAATCTGCAACACTTTTCACGTTCAATCTTGATCCAAACCTCCCGTTTGATCTTCACGCTGAAATTCTTTCCTTCTCTAAGTGATTGAATCCTCCTCTGGAGTATTGAAGTCACAACACAATTGAAGCTTTTTGTATTTGTGCACACACGAAAATTAGCTTCAATATTTTTAATGTGGACGTGTATTTTTGTAGAGCTTCACACGATTTTTGGATTTTCACGTCACAAGAAAAACATCCCGTTTTTCTTCTCTTTATAGTGCAATTAGGTTTCTTGATTCCCAAGTTTCCTTATTGTACAAGATCTCTAATACCTGCAAAACATGGTAGAGATAATTAGTAAAAAGGTAAGATAAATATTCTTAACTAAATCTTACCATAACCAAGATATAGATAAATCATGTAAGATCTTACCATAAGTTAATCAATCACGTGATTAACATAAACTTGGACTTCATATTTTCGACCCTATCAAGAATTTTCCCTACATTGATTTTCGTCCAACGAATCTTACCATACGCAAAGATAAGAATGAGATATTCTTGACCATATCAAGAAGATGCTTACCATATTTTGGATACCTTGACAATCACAATATATTATCAAGAATTTCACCAAAATAACAAGATCAAGATTTCAAGATATTTTCGAGATTATGATCAAATATTTTCATCCAATCAGAATATTGTACCAAGACTTAAAATATAATCAAAATACTTATAAGTGATAAAGATATAATTTCAAGCCAAGTAAAATATTATCACAATTCGTATCACAAACGATAAGTGATAGACTTCTACCATTATCACAATACTTATCATATAAGATAAGCAACAAACATTATTTCCAAAATATTATCACAATATATCTTTTCATTATCATAGAAGATAAGCAATAAATATTATCACAATATATAGGAGATAAAGACAATATTACGTTCAAGAAATATTTAAGTAATTTAATTAAACTTAATAAATTACTAAATAATAATATTTAGTAATAAACTAAATTTATTAAATTACAAACATGTAGGAAAATAGAAAAAGCCAATAAATATAACTTAAAATAAGTTAACACATGTGTTAGTGGAGCGGTGTAGATTTTATGTGGTTTGATTGTTATTAGATGAATGATATTTTATTGAACTAAGTTATGGCCCTAGAATTTTTGTGGTAAATTCTTGTATTTGTTTTATCGAGTTATGTAACAAAGGGGGTGGATTACATCTCCATGTTTTCCCCTTTGGTTTTTTTATTTTTGCAATAGAATTAGGGTTTATATAATTCTTGTTGTAATTATTAAAATCGGAGGACCAGATATGCAGTTTCTAATTCAGGACTGCTACTACAATTTCAGAACAAGGACCACACTTCACCTTCTTCAAAGCAGAAGGACTTGTATTGCAAATTCTCGAAAAAATGAAGAAGACTTGCAGGTTGCACTAGTACCGATTGTGTGATAGCGGCGGGCGGGGATCGATGGCTGGGCCTTAGGGCGTCGTTGTCTTGCCTTTACTGTGGCGACAACAGTACCACAATGCCACTGCATGACAAGGTGCGACACCAGTGGTGTCACTGTCGCCATGTACGGTGTGCGACGGTGCCTTGGGCACTGCAGTTCACGTGGTCATGGTGGCAGAGACGGTACCACTGGGTGTTCGATGCCTCTTTCCATCCCTCTCTATTCCCTTCCCGGCGACTGGTGAAGCGAAATTCAGGCAAGACGTGGGCGAATGGGCCGCATGTCATGATGGAAGAGGTAATACACAGGCTCCATTGTGGTGTCACGATCTAGTTCTTTCGCAGGCTTCATTTCCCCGCGATGGCAAGTCATAGGCAGTTGGAGGCTGCAATTTCCATTTTCACTAAGACCTGTAGATACATGTAGATTTGAGAAAGAAGAGGGGATTCACAATGTTGGGCCATTAATTCCAATTAGACCTATTTTGTGGTATTATTCAGTTGGGCCGGTTTTATGGAATTAATTAAACTTGGGCTAGATATTGGTGAAATTAAATATAGCCCAGAAATTGTAAAATTGGTCCATTTTATTAATTGAAATGTGGGCTAAATTGTTTAACTGGCCCAATGCAATGTGACTGAATTTTACAATGGGCTGAAATATTTAATTGGATCATTACATTTTGGCATTTGGGCTTAAGACTGAAGCTTTGCAGATTTAGGCTGTACACTTACAAATGAGAATTGAAGAATTGGACCGGCTTGTGGCTTAATATACTCTTTAATTAATTTTTAATTTTGTGTCTAGGTTTGGGCCATAAATTATGTTCATATTTATTTTATTATTGTATTTATTTATTGCTTTAATAATTTGTGAATGAATGTCATTAAATAACATGTCTCGTAGATCGCATAAGCACCGCTCTAAGTACTATACTGTCATGCATTGTTTTATATTTTCTTTTCTTTTCTAAATGCTAGATTAGAAAATAAATATATTTTTTAATAATTAAATCGATTTTAAGAGTTAAAATTGATTGGGTAATTATTAAATTGAAAACTCAACAGTTCAAAATATTATGTGAATGAGGGTGCATTTTTTTGAACCCGCGACCTCCTCTATTAGCCCACCCGTGGCCTCCCCTATTAGCCCATTGGTAAATATTTGTGTATGCCTCGTGCTAATCTAATTAGTCTCCATATAGGAGGGTTGCACTGTTTTGGTTACTAGATTGGACCCATTAGGTGGTGATATTTTAAGTGTGAATTAATCATGATTACCTATAAGTAACGTAATTAATTTAGTACTTGAAATATTATCAATGTAGGGATTAGACACTTAAATCAAGGACATCGTGAAGACTTCCTATAGAATATCCAAACGATGTCAACGATGGTAAAAATTTAATGACAATAAATTAAATATGGCATGAGATGCTAGATATATTTAATTTAGTGGGAGGGTCCCAGCCAGCCATAAATCACATTTATTTCTCCTATAGAGAAATGTGTTTAAGATTTTGGAGTTTTAGGTTGTCGTCATATTATAGTAGTTTTGGGTCTACTTGTGCATAATTTTTTATTCATGCATCATATATGAAAGTATTCACCATTTATGCAACTCATGTTTAATACATATTTTTTATTTGAATGTCGTATTTCCACACCTAGTTATATGTTTAGACATCACCAACTAATTTGTGAAAACTCTGACATGTCTCGTTATAATTCTTTCCACTTATGACATTTGTTCGTGCTAGAAGATACTTATTCAATAATAATCATAAATCTTCCAATAAAAATGGTGTTATTTTGATGAGATGGTTTGTTGCATAGTTTTGATTCTTAAATCAAGTACTTTGCAATAAAAACATCAAAATAGGATAACCAAATTTATTTTCACGATGGAAGGGTATTTGATAAGTGTGTTCTACACACTTATTTTGCTTTTAAATCGAGAATTTAATTGAAAAATTGAGCGAATTTCTACTTATAAATTGTGTTTATCTTGTACAATTAGGTACAACCTCAATTGGATAGAAAATGGACAAGATTGAAGTGTAATTGAGCTAAAAGAGGAGCAAATTTGATGTTCAATGACCTAATTGAAGGAAATCAAAAGATTGGGGACTCAATTGCAACATCTCAAAAAGTTGGAAGACTAAAGATGCAAATATTTCAGGGGCATAGTTGTAATAAAAGTCAAAATTCAAGGACTAAATTGAATAAGACTAGAAGTTGGAGGACGGAATTGCAAATAATGGAAGGACGGAGCTGCCAGGTGAACTACGCGATCGCGTGGTTAGACCAGGTCCCGTTCGCGAAGTCAGGCCAAATAACCAACCCGAGAGTTTTCAGCCCAACCACGCGATTGCGAGGAATTCAGCCACGCGATCGTGTGGTCAAAATTTTGAGCGATAATCTGGGCCGACCCGGTTCGGCCCAAATGCTGTTGTTCGCGGATCTACGTGAAAAGGGGTGTTTTTAGGGCATTTTTGCTAGGTTTTGTTCATACTTTGGATCCCAATTTTCATTCTAAAAAACCCTAACCCCTTTCCCTCTTTTTCTTATTCTTTTCTTTTCTTTTCTTTTCTTTTCTTTATTTTTTGCTTTAGTTTGTAATTTTAGTTTGTAGTTTAGTTGAGGTTACATGTTGCTAGTCCCCATTGAAGTTATGAAGCAAAAAGTGAGGTGAAGATTCAAAGCAATGGTGAAGGAATTTTGGGGCAAAAATCAAGGGAAGTGATTTATTTCATTATCTTGTATTTTTAATCTTTGATTTTTATATTTTGTGATGTATTTTTGTAAACCTCAACTTTTGTGCAATATTTATACAATGGGCTAGTTGTTTTTATGTTGGGATGATTGATGTAGCTCAACTTAGTTTAAGTAATTTTAATGTTTGTGTATTAATGTTGAGCTTATTTCATGTGTGTTTGTTATTGAGATTATTCCATGTGTTTGATTGATCACCAAATATAAGTTTTGTGAAGTGTATGATAATCGAGAGGTATTGTGCATTTTAGACCAAATAACAAATGCTCTAGGTTCTTGTTAAGGATAGAGATATACCTTAAACCCTAGATTATCCATTGAGCTATTTTCACAAAGAGTTAATGCAATTGATTGGGCCTTAATCGACATAGAGATATAGTAGGTTAAACCAATTGATTATGGTTAATTTCACTCGAGAGAGGTAATTAGCTAAACTTGAAAAATCGGGTCTAACATTGTAAATGAGTAATTTATTAATTTGCATGTGTTGAGAAATTACTTAAGCGAGAGTTAAGTGAAATCATGAACCCCAACTATTTTATCTTTCATTTTCCTTATTTTAATTAGGTTTAAAATTAGTTTCTTTAATTTAGAATTTTTCAAAACCAACTTTTAATTGTGTGTTTCTCTGTATTGTTAGAATTAAACTAATTAAAGTTGCATAATCTAAAGTAAACATTCCTCATGGGATCGACAATGCGGACTCAAAAAGTCCACTTTATTACTTATACGCGACCCGTGCGCTTGCGGTACACTATTTTGAGCGAACAATATTTATGATAATTTTGGACATCTTAATTATGGAGTTATACAAAATGTGCTATCAAGCTATAATATATCTCTATTTATGAACCGATTGCCTTTTTACAAGAGACCATGTGGTAAAACATGATTGGTCACTTTAACGCAGTTGAGGTTCCACCTACAAACATTGATTCATGTGACATAATGCTTGAGAAATATTTTAAGATAATCTCTTGTAGTTCAGTGTGGACTAAATTCACCAGGAAGAACGTGTCTCTGAAAGGTTCAACGTAAGCTATTCATATTGTGGAGATTATTTAAAGCAACGGATGGTATGTTAGGTCCTCTAACCTTTTTGCTTTTGAGCAAAGATAGGATTAATGATCAATAGCCTTTCTTGGAAACTCTACAATGGAGTAAGACTATTCATTGTGTTATGGTTAGTAATTGAGTCTATCTTGATTATAGATTCTAGAGTGACTAATCACTGTTGCAAGTTGTTGCAATATGGTCCTAGGTGATCAAATGGCTCAATGAGATTGATTATAGTATAAGGATAAGCACGGGTGCAGTAATATGGAAAGAGCCATTGGACTTTTGTGTTTGCGAAACAATTTTGATTGTTATTTTGTCTCTTTATTATTTGAGCGGAAATATTTGGCACTTAATCTCCAGTTGTCATTGGAATTAAGTTAAATAATGCTCTTATTATTGCAAGAAAAATAGTTAACAATCTTACAGTCTTATTAATGGTTTCTTTGTGTGATATTACTACAAATGATAAGGGATGGGTAATTCCTTGTATTAATGAACTCTTTGATAAGATCTTAAGAGAATCATATTTATCTAAATAAGATTCAAAGACTGATAAAGATAGATCTCTAATTATTTTGGAGATGGAATCTATGTGGGCTTATGAATCTCATTTAGAGGGTAAAATGATTAAGATCTTAGGCTTGATCGTACTTATCCAAAACTCGATTCTAATACTAGTAAAGGATGGACCTCGAAAGAATCAAAGGTTGAATCCATACTGTTTTCTGAATCTTGTTTAGAGGATTAGTTAACCAGTAGTCCTCATAAATTAAATGGCCTTAAGAGTTTGGGGTTTAATATACTTCAATATGTGTGGATCCTTTTGTACTCAAGCTATGAGAGAGTGCGAGCAATTCATCACTTTTACTGATGTTCACTTCAGATCTCGATTATATACTTAATATCTCATTAATCCGAAATGTTGAAGAAATTCTAGAATTTTGGATAGAAGTGAGAAGTAATTAAGAGAATCAAAATACTTCGAGTTGATCGAGGTTTGTGTATCTCTCATATGAGTTTAGGAACCATTCATCGAAAAAGGAAAACAAGGTAATACCAAATCAATGATGAGTTGTCATCATTACTAGTTTCATTTAGGAATGTACACCGAAGATAGTCAGGTTCCTTCATAGCCTAGTACCATTGATTCATTTCCTGAAATACCCCTAGAGTTGTGGCATGGGTGCAAGCACGATCTATACCACATTTGGACTTGGGGACTTTTGGTACACAAGCTGAAAGGAAGGATTGACAAGATGGAGGCAACAATGAAAGTTTGATTAGTTATAAAGTATACAAAGAAACTAAAAATTATTTCTTCTATAGTCCCTGGTCAAGAAATTATTTTTGCGTACAAATTTAGCTTTCTTAGAGGATTAGGCACATAGAAGAATACAAATCCACAAGTAAAATTCTATTGGATGAGATGTTAGAACGTGGTTCAAACAACTTGATTCCAGATTTTCGCATAGAATTAAACTTGATGATTTGGAACTTCCTACGGAACCGATGGTTGTTGATCCTAGTGGGAGAAATGGGCAAGTGGTTCAACTACTATTCTTGCTTGGTGATCCCAATGGACAGGGAAAAACCAAAGGTTGTAATCGAAGTTGTTCTCACTGTTCTACCTCTTCTTTATGTTCATAAAGAGGTAGTAGAGAGGTTGATCCCAATTAGGGATATACCAAGTAGTGGGAGGTGAGGAAGTAACTCTGTTTGGACATAATGGAAATACACTTCCAACGACTAATTGGAGTGGGAGGATTGTAAGACCACCTTGTTGACACTTATTCTACAAAGAGTCTTTTTAGACAGTCTCTACTGAAATAAGAGGACTCCTCCTCGTTTAGGGAAGTGATAGAAGTTATGAATTTGAAATCATGGAAGGTGAACGTGAACTCGGAATTGGATTCCTTGTACTAGCCAAGGTTTGGATATTTGTAGACGCACCTAATGGGGTCAAACCTATAGGGTGTGATGATTTTTAAGATGATAAGAGAGGGGTAGATGGGAAGGTTGTTGCCTTTAGTGCAAATCTTATGGATGTGGGTTTGTGAAACCCTTCTCGCCAATAGCCATGTAAAAGTTTACCTGGATCTTTTATTCATCGTCGTTCATTGTGAAAATGAGGTACGACAGATGGATGTCATGACATTGTTTCTTGAATGCATCTTGAGGAAACCATCTACAAAGTGTAACCTGAGGGGTTCATACAAAAGGCCATGAAAGTAAAGTTCACGACTTACGAGTGTTCAACTTTGGATTTGAATAATTATTCGATGCATAAAATATAGAATTTGATCGAACCATTATGTTACATGGTCTTGATCAAAATCTTGATATTTCTTAATTATACTCGTGTATACAGAAAAACGAGACAGTTTTCGCGACTATTTATTTGAATAACACTCTACTTATATGTGAGAGTATTTTCGTTAAATGGTAGTTGGTACAAGCAATTAGACTTGAAGGACTTGTAGATGACTGTCTGTTTTTCTAGCATCCGTATTTTTCAGAGTGAAAGAAAAATGGAATAGAATAGTCTCAAGTTTCATCTAATAATAAGATACTGCAATATTGAAGTCTTGAAAGGAATAATGTTCTTTGTGGACTTTATCTAAATTATGAGTATTCTCCTAAGACTCATGGTAAGATAGAGAAGGTTCCTTATGCTCCGGCTATAGGAAGCCTTACTTTACACTAGATTGGCCATATCTTATGCTGGGGATATTGTTAGTGATTATTAGTTTGATCCAGGATGAAATCATTGAATAGAGGTAAAGCATATACTCAAGCGTTTTTAGAAAACGAATAAATATTTGTTTATCTATTCAGGTTGTGATTTGATGGATTAAAACTAATTAAGATCTAATTTGACCAGGACTCTCAAGAGTTGTCAAAATTGGAATATAACTGGGAGATGAGGTAGTTAATTGGTTGAGTATAATACAATCTTGGATTGTTTGTTATACAACCGTGACTTACGTCGAAAGGAGTTACTATCTTAATTGGGAACATGATCATTAACATAATGATGATGTTGACAAGATGGACGATTCGATATTTCATGTATAATCTAATGGCAAGTGGGAGATTGTTGGAATTATATATGCCATAGAGTATAATTTACGACATTTGAAATAATATATTAATTGATTGTATTAATATGAAGTTGATTTTTTCCAAGGGTTGATTTGATATTACAAATTGAGTGTTTAAGTTGTTAAATATAGAAAGATTCAATTTAAAATTAACGTTCACGATCAGTAAATAATTATGGACAATTTATTTTGATAAGATCGTCTCGGTTTTATTAAAGTCTATCTTTGACTTTGGTAATAAAATTGAGAGTACGTTTGGAACGTATTGGACGGGACCACGTGAAATTAATTTTTGATATTGACCATACAAATTTAATTTCACTTGACTATTGTACGTGGGACCTTAATTCTAATCGGATAATGGACTTTGATTACTAACTTGAAGTTCTTTGAGGTATCAATGGGTGAGATCAAATTGCTTATCAATATATCGGTACTTTAGGAATTAAAGTGAACTAACGAGGAACATATATTCGTATTATGGAATCATTCACCTTTTAGGTATGATCATAATCTCACTGGTTCTTCAAGTGGACAGTTGAATCTGAGCTCAGTAATTCGACAGTGACTGTTGAATTCTGTGATGTAATGTGATCACATCGAACTGTCAGATAGAAGTTGAGAGTTTATGAATATTCAGAGAAGGGCATTTTTGGTCATTTTAACTTGTTCCGAATATTTGAGTTGATCGACGGGGGTAACATATAAGAACGATAAGTCAGAGGATATAATTGTAGTTTAATTGTTTCAATAATTTCAATTTTACTAAGAGTGCAGTCTTGTTCTTTTAGTAGAATAGAATGTGATTAATAAATTAATTTTGACTGATCAAGAGTTGATCGGGTCATAATTAATTTATTGGAGCTTAGTTTAATTGGATCCGATCAGGTTCACTCGGTGGCTTCACTATAATAGGCTTATACAGACTTATTACCTGTATTTGGCTGTGTAGAAATGGGCCTGTATTATGGTACTAGGCTTGGTAGGGTTTTGGAATGTAAAGAGGTTACAAATAGTCTCCTAAGACTATTTTTCTTAACCTAGTTGGCAAAGTGGCGAGATACACACAAAAGTATGTAGTGTGTGTTTTCTCTTTACAAAGAAAACCCTAATCCTAGTTTAACCTAGGCCTAGAGAAAGGTGATCACACACCTGGACAACTGCCACTGGGGAACACCGGGGAAAACTTGAGGGTTTGAAACTTTGGTGGAATCAAGAAGCAGTGAAAAAAAGGATTATTGTAAAGTACGCTACAAGGGTAATTTTCTCAAACAATTATTTGTGCAAATTATTTATTCCAAGTTAAATACATAAAATAGAAAATCCCGTAACGAGATGAACTATTACAAGAAATCAATTTTTGTGAGTAGAACAACCCGGGTTCCCAACAGTAACTATAGTAGCGACAAGGGTGGAGCCAATAGCAGCGACAAGAAAGTGCTGCCCCTCTAGATTGTCAAATCTAAATTGCTACATATGTGACTTCTATTCTGCAAATATAACCCGTATAGAGATTTATCTGTAGGGAGAACTTAAAAAGTCGTCTCTATATAAATGTCATATTTATTTGTTGCCCCTATATTATGCAAAAAGCCGCCCTTATATGTTGTGATCTATAGGGACGCTATTTTTTTTTTTTTTTTTTGCCTCTATAGGTCCCAAAAAATTCGAAAATATTCCAGCCTTGCACACTGTAAATGTAGCTCGCTTTGACAGTCTTTATGTAACACCCCAAATTTAATATCTTAAACCTATGCATGTTAACTTCCCTTTACTTTTAACGCGGAAATAAAACATTTTTAAACACCAAAATTTTCATTTTCCATTATAAAATCCTACAGAAATTTCGGTAGAGTTTCCTCTATAAATTGGACTAAACTAACCTATAAAGAGACATCTTAAGCATTATACATATATACATCTCAACTCATTCAATATTTAAAATATTCAAAATTCAACCCCAATTCCATATCAAACTCCCACATCATCACACTATTCCAAAATCAATCCCAAACTCCTCAAACATGATAATTCCAAAACAAATAAACTTTAAAAAATAAAATAAGAGGTAATTTAATCGCTAATACGATACCATTTCATATTCAAAGCTAATACAACCAAATAATTATCAATAATGAACGAAATAAGAAATAATTAATGAAAAAAAAAACTTAACTAAATTCCAAATTTAACTTAATTTTTTAAAAAAAATGACAGCGAGGTACTATTTGAGTCTGCCACCAAATGCTCTCCTCGTACAATCTAGCTTTCATCACCTGAAAAGTTGGGGAGGGATTTGGGGTGAGCTAAAGCTCAGTAAGCAAACTTCGTACAAGTGATGCATGCTTAATGATATGAAATGCTTTAAATCATTAGAAATATGTATCCCCATTCACTTTAACATTTCAAAACTTTCAAACTTTTCAAACTTTCACTTAACATTTCAAAACTTTTACTTCATTTCCATCGTGAGCTCACTTGATGTATCTTCTAGTCAATCGAAGAGCAGTGGGAAATTCTCAATTGGAACCAGGTTAACATTCACATTTCCACCACAAAGCGGTTGAACAATCCATCTCAAAGCGACTTAATTCGGGTACGCCGGTCTCCCGCACCCCATTTCCCACTCACTTCTTTCATGAGATAGAAGTACATCCATTATTTTTCTTAAAATATGAGATACATAACTTTTGAACAAACTTGCACATTGACACATTTCTTTCACTTAAAAACATTTGACTTTCCAATTTCAATGTCATTGCATGTTTGATGATGCAATGACATGATAACGTGCATGCTTGAACATTCTTCTTAACAGCACACACCTTCATAAGGTAAACGAAATTCATCAAAGTAAATAAGTTGCAAGAAAGTCATTTACACATTAATTTTACATTTACATTCAACTTTGATAAAAATAGGGGGAAGTTTACTTACTTGACGGCCTTAGTATTTACCGTCTTAAATTGCGAGTGGAAGTATTTTGGTTGCCCATGACGTCAATGTGCCCAACAATTCTAGTTATGTCCATTCATTCATACAATACAACTTTTAGTCCGAAAACACATCTTAAACTCCTAAGCAATGTTAAAACTTCAATTTCGTTCACAATTTAACTCAAACTTGACCTTAAGGTATGTCCAACATATATAATACCATATTCGAACAAAAGATCAATTTCGGTGGACACTTGGGGAATTTTGTTATCTATTTACTCAAAATTCACAAAAAATGTAGAATCTAAAAAATTAGGTGGCGTTCTGTTTGTATTTTATTTTGTATTTTCATTTTCGAAAATGTTTTGTGTTTCCTGTTTTCATTTCTGTTTTCAAATTTGCTGAAAACGCATTTGGTTTGTCATTTCTGAAAACTGTTTTTGAAAATGAAAAGGTGAAAAAACACGTTCTGTTTGAAATTTTGCAGAATACTATTTAAACTATTTTTAATTAATTTGCTTGTAGAATACTACTAACTCAAACTCAGATTTTCTTTCACAATACACTGAAAACATGGTTACATGCAACACACTAATGTGAGCATTAAGAGTCTATATTAACACAGTTTGGCCAGGTTCGGGATTTGAGAAAACTCTACTTCTATTAAAATCCAGAAAAATGCAAGTTCTTTCAAAACCACCAGAGTCCATTTATCAATGCATTTTTTGAAATACAACAAGAATTCTCACTTAATTTTTTTTTGTAATGTTGATATTGAATTCAATAAAACTTTATTTAAGCTTAGTTCCAAGTTAGGATAATTCTCAAAAAAAAAAAAAAAAAAAAGAATTTCTTTATTTAGGCTTAGTTCCAAGTTAGGATAATTCTAAAAAAATAAAAACTTTATATTAAGCTTAGTTCTAAGTTAATATAATTCTTTAAAAAAAAAAAAAAAAAAATTCTCAAAACGCGTTTTTCGCGTTTTGGACATTTTTTGTCGAAATACACACAAAACGTCCAAAACGATGTTTTGGGCATTTTGCGTTTTGTGTACAAATTTTTTTTTTTGTTTTCCAAAATGCGTTTTCGAAAATGGTAAAGAGAACGCGTTTTTAGCGTTTTTGAAAATAAAAACAGAAAACGATCTCAAAACAGTAAAAAGAATTGGGGCTTATTATTTAGATTCAAAAATTTCACTAATTCCAATTGAACCAACCCTATAATGAACTATCTAAAAATTACAATTAAAGATTCAATTTAAACAAAAATTCAATCAAAATAAATAAATTCCATAAATTTTCAAAATCTGAACTTTTCTAGTTAACCCAACGTTGAACTAATAGAAACTCATTTAAGCTGCTCAATTACATAATTTTCGAAATTTGAGAATTTCATTTTAGAACTCCAATATAGGCTTAAAGTCAATCAAAAGGTCCTATCGTCTCAAAGGTCCACAACTGATCTTAAACAAAGACAAATATATTCACACACATATATCATATTTGAAGTAAGGGATTTACTTTCGTGCAACTTACGAATTTTAATAATCCATTTACTCAAATCTCAAACTAAATTATAATTTAGGGGGATTTATTCAAGGTAGATTTTAAAAGACTTTTAAAGATTTTAAAGGATTTGAAAAGTTTTGGTGGTCATTGTAGACTTTAGAGACTCTATAAAAATCTTGAAGTATTTAATATAGATTTTAATAGACATTCTAAAAGTCCATAAAAGTCCCGATGTATTATATAAAGACTTTTAAAAGTCTTTAAAAGTCCTGTATTAATCAAAATATCAACGACTTTTAAAGACTCCTACAAAATCCTATATGTACTAACTTTCAATCAGAATGTACAACCACAAAATTTCTTAATTTTTTTTTCATTAACCTCCAAGATTTTGAAAGACTTTTTTTAAAAAAAAAAAAAAAAAAAACTTTTAAATTGTAATTTTGTTTCTTCTATATTTTTCCCCCTTCTTTCATGTTATTTTTAGAAATTTTAAACATGTAATTTGCTTTCATGTTAATTTTTAGAAATCTAAGACTACATATTATACATAGATACATATGTTGTACGTATGCACATGTATGTATGTATGTACGTACGTACGTACGTATGTACATACAAATGTTGTACATATGCATACACGTACATACATGTGTACGTATGTTATACATACATGTATGTATGTATACACATACATCCATATAACATACATACGCGTGTATGTATATGTATGTATGTATACATACATACACATATATTATATGCATGTACATATCAAGGCATCGAAATAATTTTCGTTAATTATTCACGACTACATTCAAACAAAACCAAACTAATTTTTTTTGTTAAATTCAGAATCTACTTCGTGAATCCATTTTCTCAATTTTTTAAAGATTCGATTTGATTAGATTCGCATTCCCCAAATTCCAATTCAAGAAAATATTGACATTCGCATACACTAAATTACTGTACAGAAAAATGAATTAAAACCAAACTATTTAGTAAGAAAAGCCAAAAACATACCCCATAAAAAAGATGAGACTGAGACCAACTTTTTCCATTGAATACCTCTGCAAAATACTTGTTATAAAACTATCAAAATCTAAACAAGAATTAGAGAGGAAGAGATGGAGAGAATAGAGAGGAGAATTCTCATTCCATTAGGTGTAGGAAATACAACAATGAATGCCTCTATTTATAGGAAGATAAAGTCATTCACAATAATTCTTTACAATATAAATTAGGTAGATATTAGGTAAGAAATTAGGTAGAAATTAGGTGAGGGATTTATATATATTTATAACACTCCCCCTTGAATGACTTATTGCTCAATTGTCTACCTCGTTAAAACCTTGCTAAGAAAACCCAGTGGGATAAAACTTGAGCGAAGGAAAAAGAGTACAGCTGCTCCCCCTGATGTTGGCCATCATTAATCATTGAGTCTAATATCCATCAATGATAAGTAGTACAAATCATGTACTGAAATCTGAAGTGCTTCACTGCTTCAGTACTTTAGTGCTTTAGTACTGCCTCGTTAAAACCTTGTCAGTAAAACTCAATGGGACAAAATCTGAACGAAGCAAAAAGAGTACAGCCGCTGCCTCGTTAAAACCTTGTCAGGAAAACCCTGTGGGGACAAAACCTGGACGAAGGAAAAAGAGTACAACATGACAGCATGATTCTCCCCCTGAAGTGTGCAATCAAGTATTCATGAACCTTTTGAATAATGATATCATCTTTCTTCTGGAATATATATGAAAATCTTCTTGTGTGTAGCCGATATCATAACATTCTTCATAAGATGTGTATGATTTTCTTCATTTGTTGATATCATTCCAGTATAACAATGTGTTGCTGAATTATAGCTTGTTGATAGCTATGATGATGCCTCAAAAACCTTGCTAGGAAAACCCTGTGGGACAAAACCTCAGCGAAGGGAAAAAGAGTGCAGTATTCTCATTAATTTTCATCAATACGCCTCAACTGTTGCCTCATTAAAAACCTTGCTAGGAAAACCCTGTGGGACAAAACCTCAGCTAAGGGAAAAAGAGTGCAACGCGTATTTATTCATTTTCATGGAATATCACAAGTATATTGATGCAATCACGAATCTTTTCATCGTATAATTTATGATGAGCTTTATATAAATCGTTCATAGCTCATGATGTCATAACATGCTATATTAAGCAATGTTGTACTAATTTATTGATTGCATCTTTCACTTCTGGTGAATAATCAAATATTGCATCTTTCACTTCGGTGAATAATCAAATATTGCATTTTTCACTTCTGGTGAATAATCAAATTTAGAATTCACTTCTGGTGAATAATCAAATCTAGAATTCATTTTCATATTCACTTTTGGTGAATAATCAAATCTAGAATTCACTTCTAGTGAATAATCAAATCTAGAATTCACTTCTGGTGAATAATTAAACATATTCATTTTCATATTCACTTCTGGTGAATAATTAAATCTAGAATTCACTTCTAGTGAATAATCAAATCTAGAATTCACTTCCAGTGAATAATTAAACATATTGATTTTTCGAATTCACTTCTGGTGAATATTCATTTTCCGAATTCATTTCTGGTGAATATTCATTTTCTGATGGATAATATAATTTTGCATATTGAAAATTAATTTCATGCCCAAATATTCAAATATAATAATAGTACACTCCAATTTCACTTTCAACATATTATATCATGGAGTCATTTGTATCATTCTATAGTGATACTAATCTGGGCATATTCAATCTTTCAATGATTTATACATGTATGTTCTTGCACTTTATAAACTGCAATTTGTAATTTGCAGGAGTATAATCAATCATTGAAATAGATATCAATTTTGACATATAATCTACAATCATTTTACTTGAAATCCCAACGTACCGCGATCAACTGGTACATCAAGGAATACTCTCAAAGTACCGAGATGAGAATCATACATTTTGACCTCACTCATTGGTATATCAAAGAGCTCAAGCTAGTGATTTAGACTATAGTCTATCCACCATATGTCATGCCAGTTTAATGAAAAATTTTGCGCGCAACGAGTCGTCTTTTACGACTGTGTAATATTTTTCATTTGTATATATAATTACTGGCTTTACACATTTAAGCATTTAGACTTCAGGTCCTTGAACAATAATCCCTACATTGGGTTATATACTTTGCCAAAGTATTATAATTTCATAAACCTCATTTTCATAAGAGGGTATGCAGTCGACTTATTTATCGATTCCATCTCAATATAACATAGAGAGATCTCTTTATATGTTCTATCATCAGGTACCTGAATCTCTTACATTTAATTATGTCCCTTTTACTCACCATGAGTATTTAGCTTCAAAGGGATCATCTTAATCATTCAAGAGATATTTATTTTGGAATCGATAGTCATTATGCTTCGGGCATAATTACGCTTCAAGCGTGTTTTCCCCCTAATGTTCTCAAACATTATCAATCGGCTAAAATGCAGCACATGTCGTCCCTTTAGGGATGTAATTTCAATCATATATCTCAGTGCGCTTTGGTGGATTGTATATATATCGCACTTTTACAAATCATAAAGCTTCTTGAGCTAATCCCTGTTTGACATAGAATATTGTTGTATGATAAACAATTTCTCATAGAAAATAATTTGAAACTTTTGATAATCTAACCGTTTATTATAGAACTTCTGGTTCAATACGATTTTATTTCATTTCTATGTATGAATATTTAATTCAATACAATATAGCTAAACTTCTGGTTCAATACAATGTATATTTCATTTATGAGCTTCTGGTCCATACTATATACATATTTCACTTGTACGTATGAACTTCTGGTTCAGCAAGATATTTCACTTGTACATATGTATGAACTTCTGGTTCAATACAGTATTCATTTCATCAGTAAGTATTTCTGTATATTTCAAATCAGTATACCTTTATTACTTTTATACCGAAAAATCAGGTACAATATTCAAGGAAATATCTCATGATCTCAATCTTGTCGCCAAATCTTCCCTTATATCGAAAAAGGTAATGACACATTATCTCATTGTTTCCACCTTTTCAATAATTTATTCCATTATTTCTTGATGGAATCGATGTCACTGACACGCGGAGCCACTGCTCTTTTACGCGTTGAATAATGCATTTAAATAGATGATTTGGGAAGAAGGCTAGATCCATCAAAAATGGATATCATACTTTCAAATATTCGCAAATATTATTCCAATCTTCCAATAAATGATTTGAGAAAAATTTATCGAATTAGGCTTGAAAGATTGAGGTTGCTGATGGATCATGGCATCCCAGAAGATGTTCGCTGGTTGATCGAAGCAAAAGTTCGATTAGCTGGTGAATTACCAGATTCATTTTCTAAGCACAAGCCTGGCTTAGGTAAAAGTACTTTTGCAAAGAAGCGAAGAGCAAAAAGATTAAATAGTTGCTACAAATGTGCTCGATGGACATGTGATACCCGTTGTAAATCAATAGGATATTCATCCATAAATCGAGATGATAAGATAGACTTCATTAAGGGTGGACTGAGTAAGGAGTCATTGGATGATATCCGATTGACTCTTGAGACGCACCCTAGTGGGTATGTGCAGCGTGAGCTACTATCTTTATGGGCTAAATTCATCAGCGATAAAGAGCGTTATAGTCTCAAAAACATAATAGCAAAAGATCATGTTTGCCAGGCTGTTATAAACAATGATGTTTTGGCTATGCAGCATTAATACAAGGTGAATCATATGATATATATGCACATATAAAATATTTTTCTGTTTCCTTTCACGGGTTTTGATAAAGGCTGGTTAAAAATATTAAATCACTGAAAGGTGAGTAGGGTGATTTTGTCAAAAGTAAATCTTCACTTTTTCGAAATACGAGCAGTAAATAGTGAAGTTTTACAAGTTTAAAAATCCAATGGTTTTCACAGTTTATGCATCCCAAAATATCATTTTCTCATAAGTTTTTCCTTCCTTATTCTCTCAAAGATGGAAGGGTCAAAACTTCGACAGATTAAAACTATCTGTGTATTTTGTGGATCAAAAGTAGGAAAAGGTTTTGGGTATCTAGAAGCTGCAGTGGATCTTGGAAAGAAATTGGGAGAGAAAGGTATCACTCTCGTGTATGGAGGAGGTAGCAGTGGATTAATGGGTTGTGTTTCACAATCCGCTCTAGTAGAGAAAGCAAGAGTGATAGGTGTTATACCTACTCCTTTAGCTGATATTACAGGCAAAACACGAGGGCATGAAGTACAAACCTTATCTATCCATGAACGCATAACTTGCATTTTATATGGTTCTGATGCCTTCATAGCCCTGCCTGGAGGTTTTGGTACTTTAGAAGAAATCTTTAATATTACTTCATGGGCTCAACTAGATCTCCATACTAAGCCTATTGGGCTTTTAAATGTAAACAATTTCTTTGATGGTTTGCTAACATTTCTTGATTATGCTGTGGAACAGGGATTCATATCTCCATTTTCTAGGAGAATCCTTATTTCTGCTCCTACTATCGAGGAACTGCTGGATAAGTTGCAATCATATATTCCAATACAAGATCCAACAGGAGTAAAGATAGATTGGTCGCAAGGAAGGGGAATCAAGCGAAAATGGAGTCCGGTTAATGTAAATTTATCTTTGTGAACTCTAGAATAGGTGGTGGTAGAGTACGGAGTATTCTCACTCTTGAGACACACCATAAATTTCTAGGATTTTATCAATGTTTTAATCTTGTGTACCTCAAAGATTTAAGGTGGTAGAGTATGGAGTATTTCTTACTCTTGAAACACACATTTTTCTTTATTTCCTCAAAAGGTCAGAGGTGGTAGGATACGGCTACTCCCGAAACACATCTCTAATTTTGAGGATCATAAATGTTTTCTCCTTTTACATTTTGCATGTATGTCTCGTTTATGCTTCTTCAGGAGCAATAATAATATCATTTCAGTATGTTTAGATGATACTTTTTACTTCTTCTGGAATATATAAGTGCTCGTGCAAGAACTTTTCAAGGCACTTATCATCTAACATTTATCTCATAATACTGATGAGATTATTTTCACATTAGTCATATCCGTGCTATCATGTGATATTATCTTATCATACATCAACATTCTCTTGTTGAATAATTTTCATCCACCCATTCAAATTCAGATATTGGTAACTTCTGGTACCATTGGATAAAATATTTTTATCAACATTTACCAACTTTTTGGTAATGATAACTTCTGGTATCATTTGATGAAATATTATCTATCTTTAGTAGTGATAACTTCTGGTATCATTTAATGAAGTATTAAATAACAATATTGTATTAACAATAATAATACTAGGGTTATACCACCAAGTATATATTAACAATAATATTGTATATATATTAACAATAATAATACTGGGGTTATACCACCATGTATATATGTTGACAACAATCCTCTAATATGTTAGAATTAACCAACAATTGAGGTGTTTATATGTATTCAATTGATAAACCGACCATATAGGCGGTGTCAACATAATAAAATAATTAAACCGACCATATAGGCGATGTCAACATAATGAAATAATTAAACCAACCATATAGGCGGTATCAACGTAATGAAATAATTAAACCGACCATATAGGCGGTATCAACATAATGAAATAATTAAACCGACCATTTAGGTGGTATTAACGTAATGAAATAATAGTCCAATCCGTTACGGTGCGTGAATTTGCTTTGAAAGTTTCGGGTTACACAATTTCTCCAATTTTTTCTATGGACTTGGAATTGATTTTCTAATCTATGATGTATAAATGATTTTCTAATACCAAAAACACTAGATTTGAAATATGAAACGTTGATTAATAATAATCTGGTTTCTGATACAGAGGTTCATCATTTAGATGCAACTGTAGAGCATACTCCCGTCGTATTACTCAATTGGCTAGAGACTCGTGCTGATAACGTGTTATAAAACTATCAAAATCTAAACAAGAATTAGAGAGGAAGAGATGGAGAGAATAGAGAGGAGAATTCTCATTCCATTAGGTGTAGGAAATACAACAATGAATGCCTCTATTTATAGGAAGATAAAGTCATTCACAATAATTCTTTACAATATAAATTAGGTAGATATTAGGTAGAAATTAGGTGAGGAAATTAGGTGAGGGATTTATATATATTTATAACAATACTCATTTTTTTACACCTATTTGTGAAATGAGACTAACTTTTACACAGGTCATTAGAAATCGAGAATCAATCAAAAATTGAAAAATCAAGATTCAATATTATCGATTAGAACTTAGAAATTACGAAAATAAAAATTACAAAATGAAATAATTACAATTATGCAAGGGAGAGTAAATGAAATATATAAAATTATAAGCAACTATTCTTTTTTAAAAAAAAAAAACATACACACACACACACACACAGGAACCCTCGACTCGGAATCTGCACAATTAAGAATATGACAGATCCTGAAACCAGCAAAAACATGACATTTATTACAGCGTATAAGAATTAAGGCATTCAGTACAAATCAACACACATCTCATTAGTGTATTATTGTCAATTAGTAAACCACTTGACTATCCTTCCCCAGGTACTATCAAATAGCTTTTTATAGGATCATTAAGCCTCTGTTCGGCCAAAAAAAAAAAGAAAGAAAGAAATATATTTTTAAACCACAATTCCCCCAAATAATTTTTAATCACATATCTTACTTCGAAAACGTTAAAAAATAAATAAATAAATAAATAAATAAAATTAAACACAAAACTTTTAACAAACAGAGCCTAACAAATGTTGTCTCGGTTACAAATAGTATCTCAGTTTCTCACATAATATGTGGCATAAAAAACCAGAAACAGAAGAACAATAACTAACTGCTTAAAACAATGTAAAAACTTGTTTAGGAACAATATATTTAAATAATCCCTATATCAAAATATGCGCTGCTGAGTTTATCAACGCTCGTAAATGAACATCACAAACTCCTACAAACTGAACTGTGATTGCATATTAGAATAATCGTATTACGGCATAGGCTGCAAGAGAGTACAAGTTCACAAAATCTTCCATTTGCACTCCACCGCTGTAGTTATTATTGATATGCAGTATGCAGCGCTCATTGGAAATTCAGAAACTGTAACAGACAGATCATTAGATAGCCGTGGAAATTTATCAGTGCTAGAATGTCACGATATACACAAGTAAAAAATAACTCTTATTGTCATGGCAATTCTTGTATAACCGTATGAGACTCAATAGACTTGTTTTCCTTGGGTAGCCAGAGGCTTTTTTTTTTTTTTTTTTTTTTTTTGGGGGGGGAATGAATTTGGGTAGCCAGAGTTGATAACCTATGTACGAATTGCAGTCGGTATGTGGTTGACTCATCTTTGAGACGGTGACTTAAGTGTGACATAAACCTATGTAACTTCGTGTTAATAATTATCTCTCTAGGGTGTAGTATGAAGAGAGAGTGAAGTCATATGCACTAAAAACAACATTACAGCAAACCCTTGCACTGAACAAGCCCAGTACATATTTAGCCCCTATTTGGCTCTCTGAAAAATTTAACACATTTTTCTCTCTTCTTTTCAATCACATTAATTAATAAAATAATATTACATATAAACCCAAAATGGATTCCATGCTTTTTAACCACACATTCTCCTAAAAATCACTATTCATTTCATATAAAATCTTTTTAAACAAAAAAATCAAACAGGGGCTTATAATAATATAACCAAATTATTTTGAAACAACTTGGACGAATATGCTACCAAAAAACCAAGAAATATAGACAACTTTTCTATGGACGGTGATTTAAAATTCCAAAGTTTACTAGTCCAGACGAGGAGAGAAACTGAAAATTTACTTACTTGATAGGTAATCTTCTACATAGTCTTTATCAATTTTCCCATGGGCCATTGCTCCAACCTGTACACAAACCATGCCACATAAGAACAAAGTTTCAGCCAAATAAAATATTTGTGCGATCAAAAGCAGGTGTTTGACATACCACAAAAACAAGGTCCATGTCATTGTCAACGGTATCAACATAGTCATACATATCGACTAACTTTTCGGAACTGTGTGAGAAGCCTGAAGTTCAGAAAAATCACTTGATTATTTTAATGGCAATAAAAGGGACAGGAAAAACATCAAAAACAGAGAAAATTTTCACCTATTTTACGAGAGTTGATGGGCAAATACTGCGTTACAGGATTCTTGATGACACGCAAGAGTTTCTCGCCCTTTCCAGCTGCAGTAATATGCAGCTTTTGTAGCAGTTGCACTGCAAAGTATTGTTAAAATAATTCAATTATTAATTATTAATGGCAATCTTCAATAATAGTTTTATTAGATTAATCTTGGATAAACTCACCCATGAGACCAGAGAAGCGCTTATATGTCCTCGGCATGCGTGCATGCGGTTTGATTTGAAAGAGAATACCTTCTTGGGTCCTCACATACAAAGCTTTCAATCTTCCACTTTTGTTCACGCGGCTATCTAAAATTGTTTGGATGGCCTGGATATTAACACATTGAGTTACAAAGAATAACCTAGCCTTGAAAGAGATATTTCCAATGATAAAGCACATAAACAGTTTTTAAACAGTTTTTTAAATTATGTGCACAATTTTTAGTTTACAAAAGGTAGGTGAGAGGATGGGCTTCCAGGTAAACTTGGACACAGAACTCAAGGAATGTATGATGACTCTTTCACGTAAGATCACATTATTATGGTCATTACATTTCCCTTATTTGATAATCCAGTAAAATATGGACAATTGTGTACTTATTCAAGATATTAATGATTTACAGTATTAGTACATAATTACAATCATACTAGTTATATCTTTAGAAACTTCATGATACGCCTCTCAAGTACATGAAGATCATACAAGTGAACACAAGCATCTTCCCTATCCACATTTTTTCCCTCCCTACTAAGACCATGTAGGCTCCATTAAAATTAAGTATTTGAGAGAAATGATGGAGACAAAGCAGAGGCTGAATACGGAGCAGATAATTTTTTTATTTTTTTTCACTTGCATTATATTTTTCTACGTCATTACCCATACCAAAACTACCTAGTCCCAATTCCCAATAGTATTATTAGACACGTAAGTTGATAGAAACAAGTGGCATCCAAAACAGCAGATAAGATTGTCTTGGGTTTGGCGTAAATGAGATGATAAATATGAAAAACCAAGCAGCTCAACTCAATTTAAAGTTTGGCCATGATTGTTGGTAGGGGAATCAAGTCAAGATTATCATCAGTTAAAAGTTATATGGCCAATAGAGAATATTGTATTTCAAGTTCAGCTCGGCTTGTTTACTCTCCTAAAATGAGGGCACTAAGATGAGATAATCCCAAACAATTGAGCAACAATGCAGTGAACCCAACCACAGCATAGTACTGTCAAAGATCCAAACATCACTTTTTATCAAGTGGCAAAATTAAACATCAAGTAAAGAAAGCAGCCGAACAGTTATGGAAAAATAGAGCAAGATATGGACCAAACCACGAACAAACCTGAAAAGCAATGTCTGGACGATATTCTGCCGGGTTCCGCTTATTCTTCATTAAATAATTTGCATGTTCATCAGAACTTAAAAGCTGATAACTCTGTAAAAACAAAAGCAATTCATGTGATCATCCAAGCACAACACTAATAAATCACATCATGAACTTTCCCACCCCCACCATCACCATCTACACCGACCTTTCCAACTTTCCCAATTTCCAGGGAAGCCTTCTCAAGAATAAAAATAACCCCAGGCTTTTTGCCCGTATCAGCCAGAACAATAGGGATCCCGGGCATTTCATCAATAACTTGCTCCACTTTTTCCTTGTCTACCTCAGAGCCCTCTGTTTTCGCTTTCTTTGGTGACTCTGGTATATCATTTTCATCTAATCGTTCAGATTCTTCTTCTCTATCATACTTCTCTTTCTTCTTTCGCTTTTGCCCCTTCGCCTTATATGGCCTCACCATTTTCTATCCTCTCTTTTAGCTGGAAGAGCTAGAATGGTTTTTGCTGTCTGCTACAGATAATAAATCATAAACAAAAACATCAATTATAATATGAACATGTTAATAACTGCATGAAATTCATAATTAAGCTCTCAAATTCGAAACAAACATAAAGAAATTAAAAATTAACAATGTATTGACAAGAAAAGGTTAACGGGTTGACTGTGGATTGTTTACACATGCAAAAACAACATGATTTGTGTCTATCTCTGAAGCGGGTTGACTGGGGATTGTTTACGACCGCAATAGCAAAATCGTTTTATTAATTAATTGGTGTGCTAGACTAGAATTGTAACACCCCAAGTTTAAATTCTAAAACCTAGGCGTGTTAACTCCCATTCACATTATATGCGGAAATAAATCATTTAAAACATTTAAACTTTTCATTTTATATTATAAAATTTTACCAAAATTTCGGCAAAGTCTCCTCTATAACTTGGACATAACCAACCTGTAGAGGGACATCATACCTACAATACATATACAATTCTCAAAACCATTTAAATCCAACATTCAACATCCAACCAAAATTCCAAACTCCAACTCCAACATTAATTCCCAAACTCCTCAACGATAATACCTTGAAGTAAAAATTTAAAAATTCCAGAAACATAGTATAATCTAATCACCGGGAATTACCATACTTATTTAAACTAACATCAACCAAACAGTTATCAAAACTAAATGAATCAAGAAATAATTAATGATGAACTTAATTTAAAATTCAAATTTTAACTTTATCTTAAAGAAAATTGAAGCGGGTATAGCCTGAGCCTGCCACCAAATGCTCTCCTCGTCTCATCTAGCTTTCAGTAAGTAAACTTTATTCACGTGATGCATGCTCATGACATGAAATGCTTTAGACCATTCAAAGTAATTATCCCCATTTACTTTACTTTTCAAGACTTTCGTACTTTCCAAAATTTGCAACCGCCAAACGGTTTAGCAATCGTCACCGCAAAGCGGTTTAATATTTGCCACCGCCAAGCGGTTAAGCAATCGTCACCGCAAAGCGGTTTAATATTTGCCACCGCCAAGCAGTTTAGCAATCGTCACCGCAAAGCGGTTTAATATTTGTCACCGCCAAACGATTAAACAATCGTCACCGCAAAGCGGTTTAATATTTGCCACCGCCAAACGGTTAGACAATCGTCACCGCAAAGCGGTTTAATATTTGCCACCGCCAAACGGTTAGACAATCGTCACCGCAAAACAGTTTAATATTTGCCACCGCCAAACGGTTAGGCAATCGTCACCGCAAAACGGTTTAATATTTACTACTGCAACAGCGATTTAATTCGGGTACGTCAGTCCCCCGCGACCCATTTCCCACTCACACCTTTCATGACATAGAAGTACATCCATTTATTCTTAAAACTTGGGATACATACTTTTTGAGAAAAATTGAACTTTCCACACTTTTCATTTAAAATCATTTTACATCCCCAATACTCCATGACAAATGCATACTTGGTGATGGAATGACAAAATATATGAATGTTTGGATAGTTTCCAAATTGAACAATATACACTTATATAAAGTAACGAAAGCATCGAAATAAGCAATTTACATAACTGTCACTAGAGTACAGTAATTTCACATTAACTTTCAACTTTAATAAAAATAGGGGGAGTTTACTTACTTGACGTCCTTAGTATTTACCACCTTTCTTAAATAGTAAGCGGAGGTGTCCTGGTTGCATGTGACGTCAATGTACCAAATATCCTAAGTATTCACGTTAATCAATAAAGTGCAACTTCTAACTCAAAAATGTGGCCTCACAGTATAGCAAACACATTTAACAACACATTCGAGACAAGTATTCAATTTCAATGTACATTAGAAAATCGCAAATCCCTTTTTGTTTCAACTAAAACTTAAAAATTACATAGCTCAACTTTACTAAATTACAAATAAAATATAAAATATACTTTTAGTTTGAAAGCACACTTCACTATTCACTTCAATACTAAACAAAAATCCTAATCAGGCCAAAACTCAATTTAACTCAAACGTGACCTTACGTTATATGTCCAACACATATAATACCATTTTCAAAATAAGAGATTTACTTCAAGGGTAAAAATTGAAATCTTATCAAATTGCACAAAAGTCAAAATCTATGAAATATTCATCACAACCTAAATTTCATATGGATAATTCCAATTAACATTCTACTACTCATAAACCTGAAGTTCTCGAATTTCCAAATCGATAGAAAATCAATCAACCCACTTAAAACTTGACAGGCATCTCAATCAAAATCTTTAACATTCGTAAATCTAAAAATTCTAAAAATTTAAACCATTAATAAAAGTTAAACCGAGCTCAACCAAAAGACAACCTAAATTCCTATATTTCAATATTTTGAGATTTTATACACACCTCTATATCATTCCCCAAATTTGAAAACTTTAAATTTAAAGTTCGAAATTAAACTAAAATTCAATTAACAAACTCCATAAATTTGAAGCTGAAATGTGTATATATATATATATATATATATATATATATATATATATACACACACACACACACACATACTTGTATACAATTTTCCCCAAACCTGAACATACATTTATAATCTCAAAATTAAACTAAAATATCAATTAACCAAACTAAATAACTAATTTTCAGAATCTGAAAATACTGTGAAAATTATGCACATATATATACACATATATTCATCAATACATACATACAATTCAATATATGCAACTGTGTTGTGTGTGAGAGCAGTATCCGAGGGGTGTGCATTCGACAGTGTGTGGTTGCTTGTGTGTACCGAGGGGAGATAAAGCGGGGAGGGGGCCTTACCGGTGTCGGGGAGGTGGTCGCCGGTGAGAGAGGTTCCGGTGGTGTGAGGTTGTCGGCGGCAGGGGAAGAAATCGTGAGGTAGATGGGATTTGGGTGGCGGCTGCGTGAGGTGAGGGAGAGACGAGACTGAGACTGAGATATGAGGGAGAGACGAGACTGAGACTGAGATATGAGGGAGAGACGAGACTGATAGAGAGCGAGAGGCAGGGGAGCGGGTGTGAAGAATTAGGTTAGGTTAAATATTATCTTTTGAAATTTGCAATTAAATACCTCAACTCTCATAAATTGGCAATTTAAGTCCACAATCTCTATTTAAATCCCCCAACAATCTCTACTTACCCCAACATCGAATTAAATGTAAATTGCCTCTTATGACTTGATAAAAATAGAATTTAGTTGTTGAAATAAATTTAACAAATAAAATATACGATTAAACATAGAATTGCACATAAAGAAAAATTTTATAAACATTTTAATTGGTACATTGATCAAGACGACTTCCAAGTCCTTCCACTGCAAATTAAGTCAAATATGAAAAATAGTAATAATCAGTTACATAATTTATAATGGTACCAATATAAAATTACGTGAAATTCAAGAATGCGCGTAAAACGAAAAAGTGGTATTACAAGAATCTCCATTGAAATTGACATATTTGTCTTTGGGTTGTTTGCAAAAAATTAGCTATCTCATTGTTTACTGTAGCCATAAACAAAAATAGAGAAACTTAGAAGTAAATCTAAACATTGCTGCAGTGTCAAACAAAAACACGCCCGTAAAATTCAGAAAACAAAAACAAAAAATCTCACAAACTTTTAAAAGAGAAAACTTCACTATCATTTTAGAACTAAAATTGCAAAGCCAATTCAGACTCAAACTCAAAATAATTGCAGTAAAAAATCAGTCTTGATTATTTTGACTATTGCTTCTAAGCCTCTTTCTGATCACCTATGTTTTGCACCAAAATCATTTGGTCCATAGTTTTAGAATATAGTATATGGCATTTGGTGAACAATATTGACAGCTTGCCATATTCTTTCGTGCATTTATCTTCAACTAATTGGTTTACTCTTCATCAAGCCAAATAAGAGGAAGAATAAAATAAGAGAATCCAGGATTGTTTATTGGGTCGAGCTGAATTTTAAAAATTGTTTGGGGCAACCATGTCGGTCCTGTGATTTGCGGCGCATGACTCAAACTTCATAAATTTTAAAATCTAAATTCTAAAGCAAAATTAAATCGTAATTCCAATAATCTAAAGCAATTTTGCATTCTAAGATCATAATGTATTTGTCTATATCTCTAACCAATTATCTCCACAAATCACAAAATAAGCAATACTTAAAATTACATTCTAAAAAAGTAAAATTTAAATCAGATTTAAAACACATTCTAAAGCAGTTAAGCTAGAAAAGTCCTTACTCTAGAGAGCAAAATCTAATCACATTCTCTCATGCCGTTAAACACATTGTAAAGCATCATAGTTTCTAAATCACATTCTAATGCATTTTAATTTCTAAATAAATCACACTCTAAAAAAAATCCAAAAATGCACTCTAATTTCTAAATCACATTATCAAAATCAATACTAAAAATTCAAAAAATGCATTACAATTACTATATCACATTCTCTAAGGTCAAAATCAATACTAAAAATTCAAAAAATGCATTACAATTACTATATCACATTCTCTAAGGTCAAAATCAATTATCAAAAGTCAAAATTAAATCTGAAAATTCGAACACAGAACATTTGAAAAACTCCACAAACTACATTCAAACTAACTTCTCAGAAAACAAAAAACTGAGCTTTTTCCACTGGTCGTGATTGGGAGCAGTGGAGGGTTCACCGTTTCGTGAGGTGCGAGGGCATGGAGGCTGGAGCGGCTCTGAGCTACTGATCTAGTTGTCCACTCGAGGTTAGGAGTGTACTGTTGGAAGTTTGGTATCTACGCCTATCCTCAACCGTCGTCGGGATAGAAGGCCGATGATGGGATAGAAGGCCGATCCTCAACAACTTGAAGAAGAGAATAGAAAGCTGGAGAATATAATCTGAGGGATGCCTACGAACCAGAGGTATTCTGGGGAGAATTGTGTTTTTGATTGGGTTATATGGTTAAAGATTTAGGTTGGGTTGCAAGTAGAGTCTCATTGGGCCAAGCTATTTTGTATTTTGAGCCGAGCTACTTTCATTTTTTTTATCTTCATCTTTAATGGGCTACCATTTTAGGATTCTATTTCCTAGTACCATGGCCAAAATGAACTCCTGCCTTCATCATCTCTTCCAAATTGATGTTTTTTTTTTTTTTTTTTCAAAAAAAAAAAAAAAACTATGTACGTATCTTCTAGATATTATACTAATGATGGGAGATATTTAAGAGAAGATAACATATATCACATTAAGAGTAATGGGATAAACGAAAAAGGAAATGCAGCCTATATAATTGGAACGAAGGGAGTATGTATATATATGTATACATTTATGTATGCATACATACATATATGTATGTGTATGTATATGTATGCATGTATGTATATGCAATGCATACATACATACATGTATACATACATTATACATATAGTATGTGTGTGTGTGTGCATACATACATACATACATATTCATATACATGTATGTATGTATGTATTATGTATACATACATATTATGTATATGTATGTGTACATGTATACATATACATATACATATACTTTCGTCTACACGTAACTGCGTAAGTAACGCTTACGTATACATATACGTAGGAGTGTACGTATACGTATACGTACGTACATATACATAAAGTCCGTAAAAGTTTAAAAGTCCATGAAAGTCTTTTAAATAAAAGTCTGCAAAGTCTTTGAAAATATATGAAAATCATTTAAATAAAAGTCCGCAAAAGTCTCTAAAAGTCTATAAAAATCCATAAAAGTCAATAAAATCCAATGAAATCCATTAAAAAATGTCCTTAAAAAAAGTCTTTAAATGTCTTTCAAAATTTACATTGAATAAACCTACCTAAATTGTAATTATTTCATTTTGTAATTTTTATTTTCGTAATTTCTAAGTTCTAATCGATAATATTGAATATTGATTTCTCAATTTTTGATTGATTCTCGATTTCTAATGACCTGTGTAAAAGTTAGTCTCATTTCACAAATAGGTGTAAACAAATGAGTATTTTGCAGAGGTAATTATTCAATGGAAAAAGTTAGTCTAAGTCTCATCTTTTTAATGGGGGTATGTTTTTGGCTTTTCTTAATAAATAGTTTGGTTTTAATTCATTTTTCTGTATAGTAATTTAGTGTATGCGATTGTCCATATTTTCTTGAATTGAGATTTGAGGAATGCGAATCTAATCAAATTGAATCTTTACAAAATTGAGGAAATGGATTCACGAAGTAGATTCCGAATTTAACAAAAAAAATTAGTTTGGTTTTGTTTGAATGTAATCATGAATAATTAATGAAAATTATTTCGATGCCTTGATAATAGGGGTGGGCGTGGGTTGGGTTGGATAGGTTTTTTGCCCAACCCGAACCCAACCCACTATGGTTGGGTTGATAAAAAATCAACCCAACCCAACCCAAGCATAAGTTCAAACCCAACCCAATCAAGTTTCGGTCGGGTTGGGTTGGGTTGAGTGGTTTGAGTTTTGGTCCAATTAATAAAAAATCTTGAAATTTTAAAAATTAAGCCCATAAATCAACTATTAACTCAAATCAATTATGTAAAATACAATAAGTTCAAATATAATAAATTGAATACTTGCTAATAAAACTAAAATTTGTTCAAATCATACTTGAATTTCATCCAAATTATAAATATGTTTGAGATTCTTGAAACTTAAATGATTTTATATTTTAAAAATTTTTGTTGGGTTGTGTTGGGTTGGGTCGGGTTGGATTGGATTGGGTTTTTCACTCAACCCACAACCCAACTAAAATTTTTTTGTAGAACCCGAACACAACCCAATTTTCATCAAAAATCGACCCAACCCGATCGGGTTTGGTTGGGTTGGACGGTTTTAGCGGGTTGGGCAGATTAATGCCTACCTCTACTTGATAATGTGAATCATTTTCGATGTCTATTTTATTCTTAAAAAAATTAGAGTCATAGTGAGTGATTATCACCAATTCACCACTAGTTGTCATCAGATATGATGTTAATTCTCAACCTACCTGAACCCTTTGTTGAGCTTAGGATCCATAATGCAAAACCTATAGAAGGATTGCATTCTTCCTATATATATTCTATTATTGTTTTGGGTTAATTATTCGCTAGAAATATGCATTTTTCTTTTCCTTCACTGATTTCTTAATCTGTTTAATATTGCTTTTTGTTTACGAGATTATGAAGTATGAGACTCTTTTAATCTTATTGCCACTTTATCTCTTCACAATTCATAATGCTTTAATTTAGATTCGGATGACTTTCGGAAGTCATTTTGGAAAACATCAGCGATCTCATGAAAATATTAAGGCAGCTTTTTTAATTCAAATATGACTCTCATATATCTGTAAGTACAACTATTGTGTTAATTAAATTGACATCTTTTGCCCATTTTCTTCAATGAATTGAATGACCTCTGATTATGATTTCAAATCATCATGTCCAGTTGGATGAGTATTAGGCCATACTAATTATGTGTACATTTCTTGATTGAATATCTACTTGAAAATCAATTGACATGTACATTTTTGTTTCCCTCTGCTTGTAATTGGAAGAGATAACATTGCCTTGATTTATTTTTTTATCACGAGCTGCTGCAATTGTTCAATCTACTCCTAAAATATGCAATTACAAGAATCCCGCTCTAACATGTTAACATATTGGATGTTGTTATAAAGTTTGCTCAACATGATGCCTTAAGTTGGATGATGTTTATAAATAATTTTTTTCAATTTTTGTTATTTTATATTATATTATGTCTTATGAGTTAATATACTTTTACTAATTGTTATTTGTATATTGTTTTGCAGTCCAACGATACTTTCTTATTTTTACTTGTCATTGAAGTTTAAGTCATATCCTACGATCGGATCCACCGTGATAAAGTGGTATACTAGTTTTATTACGTCGTTCCTCGACTTCAAGGCGTCGTTGGATAAAGAGAGAACAATTTTTAGAAATTTAGGGTTTATTTAGTGGCAACTAATTTTAGGGGGTTTATTGAATTAGGATTTCAAAGGATATTTAAAGACTTTGATGGAGTTTAAAAGTTTACGTGTATTCAATCTAGACTTTTATAACTTCACTAGTATTTCACCACGTGCTTCGCACGTCTTATGTACGCGATAAAAGATCTTATACTTCGTATCTCCTATGTAATGAAGTTTAAAATGAAAATTATTAAAATCATCATATTATACAAAAATAATTATAACTCACTGAATATAAAATATAATAAATAATACGTTATTATTTATGATATATAGTAGTAATGTATATTAAGTATGGAGTATTAAAATATCGTGTTAGGTAGAATCTTTTTAAACTCTTATGATTGTGTCAAATTAATTATTATTACTAATTTTAAATTTAATAGTTAAAATAATTATTCATATGAAAATTACTCAATTACTTATATATTTATTAACTTATGAATAAATTTTGTAATAGAAATTTTCAGTTTTTCTCAATTATTAAATGTACATCATAACATTTATGTAGCAAAACGAAAACTCGAGAAGACGTTGAAAAAGTGTTTGAACCATAGATATATTTTCATTGTTTTGTCATATTTGAATAAGTGGAATTTCTTTTTCATTTGATAAGGATTTAAATCAGGTTTTTATTAGATTTTGGTAGAAGTTGATGAATTTATATGGTTAAAATTTTCTAGGTTCCATAAAATATTTGGTTGAAATTAATTATTAACTTTGACTTAGATTAAAATTTGAATTAAAATCACCACCGTACGGGGGCTTAACTACGTTCGTCATATAAATGAAGATTGAATAATTATTTATCTATAAATATGTTTTAATAATTTACCTCTTATTGCACTTGATTAAAAAAATAATAAATTATTTTCTTCAAAGTGACCTTCATATTAGCGTCTAAATAAATAACTCTATATTTTTTTATTTTGATTATTTAAAAAGTTATTGGTTTTAAAATGTATTTATTTTAACATAAATCGTAGTTTACCAACTACTCATCATGTTTATCATTTTAAGGGTAAATATATTGATAGCACACTTTTTGTTAACCACACCACATTTTAATTGTAATAAAGATCCCTAATTTTTCCTTATTTTTACACTTAGCAGCCAAGTTTTTTTTTTTCTTTTTTTTTTATAATTTTTTATCATTAACTTTTATTAATTTTCATATCTTGTCTTTAGAGACGATTTTCGTTCAAATCATAATTTTGAATAATCAAAATAAATAATTAATTCAAAAGTTAAAAAAATATTTGCACATCTTTCAATGCAAATTAGCAGAATACTTGAATAGAAATCTTGATTAGAAACAAAAAATGTTAATTAATTGAATGTTATAAATAATAATGCGATTAAAAAAAATTGAAGACATAAAGCAAAGGTAAACAAACACTGAAGATCTTTTTTGCAATTAAACTGTGGTGTAAATATAAAAAAATGTTGTGTGAATATAATTACCCTTATTTTAACCATTTTCATACTATTTTTATTGTGAAATTATCTTAATTCTGCTACAATATTATTGGAATCTTTTATTGTATAAAAAAATTACATCTATGTTTGATTTACGTTGTAAACTTGTAATGATTCAGTTTTATAACTGTATAAAACATATATTGAATTACAATGTGGTATAAGATTGGAAAGACTTATCAATAAACATATTTTATAAATTATATGCATTGAACTAAGGTCTTTATATTGGAAATTGAATTTATTGTTTAAATAAATCAAAATCATTTGAAAAGTCATTCAACATTTATTTATGTGGAAATATAATTTTTTTAGTTAAGGATTTTATAAATGTAAGAAAAATAGAAGTAGGACATAATTGACAATTAAAATATTTCCACTCTCATGTTAACGTCCAAATAAATAATTCTATATTTTTTATTTTGATTATTAAAAAAGTTATTGGTTTAAAATGTATTCATTTTAACACAAATTGTAGTTTACCAATTATTCATCAGGTTGATTATTTTAATCCTCTTCATACTATTTCTATTTGAGATTATCTTAATTCTACTATAATATTATCAGAATCTTGTATTGTATAAAAAAATTACATCTATTTTTGATTTATTTACGTTGTAAACTTGTAGTGATTCAGTTTTAGAACTGTATAAACATATGTATTGAATTACAATGTGGTATAAGATTGAAAAATGTTATCTATAAATATATTTTATAAATTATATGCATTGAATATAAGAACCTTATATTGGAAATTGAATTTATTGTTTAATTAAATCAAAATCATTTAAAAAGTCATTCAACATTTATTTATGTGAAAATATATATATTTTTAATTAAGGGTAGTATAAATATAAGAAAAATAGAAGTAAAGACAAATTATATGCATTGAATTAAGGACCTTATATTGAAAATGGAATTTATTGTATAAATAAATCAAAATCATTTGAAGAGTCATTCAACATTTATTTATGTGGAAATATAAATTTTTTTAATTAGGGGTATTATAGACATAAGAAGAATAGAAGTAAGGACATAATTAGCAATTAAAAGATTTCCACACATCCATGCTTTTATATAAGGACCTTATATATTGGAAATTGAATTTATTGTTTAATTAAATCAAAATCATTTAAAAAGTCATTCAACATTTATTTATGAGAAAATATATATATATTTTTAATTAAGGGTATTATAAACATAAGAAAAATAGAAGTAAAGACAAATTATAAGCATTGAATTAAGGACCTTATATTGGAAATGGAATTTATTGTATAAATAAATCAAAATCATTTTAAGAGTCATTCAACATTTATTTGTGGAAATATAATTTTTTTAATTAGGAGTATTATAGACATAAGAAGAATACAAGTAAGGACATAATTGGCAATTAAAAGATTTCCACACATCCATTCTTTTATATATTAGTGATTAGTGATTAAAATCTATAGTTATTTAATTTAGATTTTAATGGACTTTTAAAAAGTCTTTTATAGTTATGTATTATTCATTCCTAACTTTTTAAAATCCTACAAAAATTAGGTGTATTCATTTTATAAATCAATCTAAAAAAAATTGAAACACAATAGATTTTGATGGACTTCTCTTTGAAAATATAAATAGGTATTCTTATCATTTCTCCAACCCTCGACGGCTCGACCTAAAGAATTCGATTGATTTTATTCTCCTTTCTCAACTCATCCAACGACTCCCTTCAAAGAACTCCTTCGCAGGCACCGCTCTAAATCCTCTGCAGCTCCGGCCAAATTGTCCTCCAACGGTGAAAGGCTTCCTGCCCTAACCTTCTTCTGCCATCTTTATTACTTCGTTTGAGGTCATTACTCCTATCTTCTTCCTTCTTTTGTTTTCAGAATTTATTATTTTGTTGATTTGTGTTTGGGTTCATCGGAAGTTGTGTGTATTGTGAAATTGAGATTCTTGATTCCGTGTGAGATGAATAGTTAGATTTTCATCTTCTTGAGGAATGCCGATTTCGATATTCATGTTCAATCCTTTGGTGGATATTGCCGACCCATTAACCCCCATGTTTTGGAATTTTCATTGTTTTATCCGGATAACTTTTGAGCTTTTGCGTTGAGTTCTTTAGGGCCATCAAGATTCTTGTCGAAAAGCATGGGAATGGAACATTTGAGAACTGAATTTCAAAAAAAATAAAATAAATGATTAGTTAAAAATTACCGTGATATATTTCAGTGGAAAGGAGAGGTCCCAAGAGTAGTTAAAACAAAGATGCTTTGTTGATTTTTTATTGCAATAAAATGGATCATATGGTTTATTAGTTGCTAGATGTGGACCAAGAAACAGGCACATCACATGAAAATACTTGCACTAGAATGTTGTTCAGTAGTAGAATCATTGTAGCACCATATTGTTTAACTGTAAAATGATGATGGGGTCAGAGGTTGGTAACTAACTGGATGTTAATGAGATTGATGAGAAACTTGAAGTAAATATGCCCCTCAAGACACGGCGTGTCAATATCATTAGTGGATGAAAAGATGGCATAATGGAGTGATCAAATTTAATTGCAACATGGTCTGTTCCATTTCGTGATATGAATAAATTTGGAATAAACTAGAATTCTATTTTTCCTACTATATATACTCAGGGTTTGGGAGTGAATATCAATATACAATTATATATACAAATTTTTATATATTGGAAAGTTTTGATCATTCGTAATTATTTTTTTCATGTTTTAAATATTTTTTCACAGAGTGATACTATGTCCGACAAACATCAAAAAAACTTAGATGGCAGATTAACAGCATGTCTGAGAATTGTTTACAAAATGATGCCAAGAATCTTGAATATTTTATAGATTCTCCTACAGATTATGCTTGTGAACGCATAGGACTTGCAGAAAAGCAAAAGGTATAGGTGGCTTCGTGTCTAGTCCAACATGAGATACCATCATCCAAGGGGAAATATAACCTCAATTAGGATCCTATAGCATATAGGTAGTGGAATTTTGGGGAAACATTTTTAATGGATGAAGATGTTCTTGTTTATGGGGTATGTATTTTTGTAAGTTTTGCATATAATATTATTTATTATAAAATGTATGTTATTAATATCTTGTGATATTAGTACAAATTAGATTTTATTTTTTCCCCATTTTTTTTAATCACAAATGTTTATTTGTCTTAAAACTATTTATCTCTCACACAGTAATTTTTTTTTTTTTTTATTATTATTATTTTGCAATTCACTTGACATATTCAAGTTTTTCAATTAAAATAAAAATCTGTAAAAGTTTATGAAAATCTTTTAAATCAATCTACAAAAGTTCATGAAAGTCTTTTAAATAAATGTTCATAAAAGTCTTTAAACGTCTGTACAAATCCATACAAATCAATGAAATCCAATGAAATCCATTAAAAAAAGTCTTTTAAAAAAAGTCTTTTAATGTCTTTCAAAATTCCAATTGAATAAACCCCCTCTAGTCGAACTTTACAAAAATATTCCATTAAAATTCCAACTACCTAAAATTTGAAAATATCAAAAATAAGGTTTCAATTAAACTTAAAACTAATCAAACATAATCTTAAATCTTAAATTTCAAGATCTAGAATTACACATATATAACATACACATTCATTGTCCTTTTAGAACTAACAATACTCCTAACCAAAGTTAAAACTTCAATTTAACTCAAACTCAAACTTACATAACTTAACCTAACTTTACAAAATATTTGATTAACAATTATAACCAAGCAAAAATATGAAATTACCAACACAGTTCAAAACTAAACTAACAAAATTTCAATTAAACTATCTATGTTCATAATTTATAGATATGAAAATTTACCAAATTAAACCCAGCATTCAAAATTTCAATTGAAATCCCAATGAATAATAAATCTGAAATTTACCTACCTCCCAACTCAAAATCAAACATCCAAAACAAAAATTCAAACTAATATTTCCAAAATTCGAAATCTGAAATTGCACATTATACCCCAAACTATGCCCAAACATTTAACTAAGTCACTAATAGTATGTTGTGTGCAGTTCACGGGTGTCAGGAGCCCTAGCAGCTGCGTTCGAGAGGGAGGGGAAAAAGGGGTTTCACCGTGGTCAAGTGTTGGCGATATGGTGGTCGGCGGTGTGGGATGCTTGCAGTAACGACGGTAGCAAGAGAGACAATGGCTGACTAAGATGCACCGACACGTTGCCAGAGTCGGCGTGTCGGTGTCCGACACGTGTCGAACACCGACACTCGTCGGACACGCTCCGACACGTGTCGGAACTACAAGGTATGATGATTGATGAATCTTACTTACCTTCGCAGCCAAGCCAGAGAAGGAGCAGTGTCGTCGGAGAAGGAGCAGCGTCGTTGTAGAAGGAGCCCGTCGCAGCAGCGTCGTCGGAGAAGGAGCCCGGAGCAGCGTCGTCGGAGAAGTAGCCTAGAGTAGCAGCGTCGCGCCGTCGTCAGAAGAAAGCAAGAAGCCTAGCATCGCGTCTCTCTCTCTCTCTCTTGTGGTTTTGCGGCGCAGAATCAGAATGTTTATTTAGTTTTATATTGCTTATCTTTGTATGTATAATAGCTAGGTTATTGGATGACTGATGAGTATGGGTTAATGGGCCCTGATAACATTATTATGAATACAATAACAAAGGCATTGAAAGGGTACACGTTATTCATTGAGCATTCAATTTCGAGAGCTGCGGCGTTGCAATTATTTTGAGGTACATGGTTTTTTTTTTCCTTAAAATTCAATTTTGTCGCTCAAAAAACATAATTAAAAATATTGGTCAAGTGACAAAGAGACTCTTTATCATGATAATTTATTAATATTGTTTTTTGTTTTATGATTTAACTTTTCAGTTCAAATATATGAGTTCACCAATTACTTCTGATAGTACTTCGATAGATGATGAAATTTCTAAACCATTGTGGAAATACGTAACAAAATATGATAGAATTAATGAAGGGGGTGGTAATATTAGTTGGCAGTGCAATTTTCGCTATCAACAGAAAAGATCTTCATATACAAGAGTTAGGGCGTATTTGTTGAAATTGTCTGGTTTTGGTATAGGAGCTTGTAAAAATGTAACTACAAAAGATATCAGTAAGATGCAAAAGTTAGACGATGAAGCTAAAATAATGATGAAAAATAATGAGCCCAAAAGAGTACCATTACCTGGGGAAAGAATTTATATTGGTACTGCTACTAGGAATGATAATGCTACTTTTCAAGTGATGGAGCAAAAGAAAAGAAAGATTGGTGCACTTGAAAAAGCTTTTAATATGACATCTCGTGAACAATTGGATTCAAAAATCGCTAGGTTATTTTACACAGGTGGTGTGTCATTTAATCTTGCCAAAAATCCTTATTATGTCAGTTCTTATAGTATTGCTGCAAATAGCCATTTATCAGGATATGTGCCTCCGTGTTATAATAAATTGAGAACTACTCTTCTTCAAAAAGAAAGAAATGTGGAAATATTATTGCAGCCTATAAAAAGTACATGGGCAGAAAAAGGAGTAAGCATTGTGAGTGATGGATGGAGTGATCCACAAAGAAGGCCTTTAATTAATTTCATAGCCGTGTCTGAGAGTGGACCAATGTTTTTAAAGGCTGTTGATTGTATGGATGAAATAAAAGATAAATATTTTATTTCCAACTTGATGCGAGATGTTATAAATGAAATTGGGCACGAGAAGGTTATTCAAGTAATTACAGATAATGCTGCAAATTGTAAGGCTGCAGGTCAAATAATTGAGGCAGAATTTCCTCATATTTTTTGGACACCATGTGTCGTCCATTTTTTGAATCTTGCTTTGAAGAATATATGTGCAGCGAAGAATATTGATAATAATCAGATTACATATGAGGAATGCAATTGGATTACTAGTATTCATGATGATGTTATGGTTATTAAAACTTTTATCATGAATCACACTATGGTATTAGCAATGTTTGAGGAATTTGTGTCATTGAAATTGCTTTCTGTAGCAGAAACCCGATTTGCTTCAGCAATTGTTATGCTTAAAAGATTTAAATTAATTAAAGGAAGGTTGCAGAATATGGTTATAAGTGAAAAGTGGACAACTTATCGAAAAGATGATGTGCAAAAGGCCAGTTTTGTGAAGCAGAAAATACTTGATGATCTTTGGTGGGACTCCATAAGTTATGTTCTTTCATTCACGACACCAATTTATAATATGCTTAGACTTTGTGATACAGATAAACCTTGTCTTCACTTGGTTTATGATTTGTGGGATACTATGATAGAAAAGGTGAAATCAGTGATCTATAGGCATGAGGGAAAACATCAAGATGAGGTGTCATTGTTTTATGATGTTATTTATAAGATTCTTATTGATCGTCGGACAAAGAGTAACACGCCACTGCATTGTTTGGCTCATTCTTTAAATCCAAGGTAATTCTACATAATATTTTTTTTATTCATGTTTTAGTATTTTTTTAATATTATTATTTGTCAATTTGTTACTAATTTTTTTATTATTTTATCATTTGCTTTTTTTAATCAGATACTATAGCGAGGAATGGCTTAAAGAGGATCCTGCTTGAGTTCCTCCTCATAAAGACTTAGAAGTGTCACAAGAAAGAAAGAAATGCCTTAACAGATACTTGTCAAATGAAGGACGTGTAAAAGTGATTGCTGAGTATGCTAGTTTTTCAACTATGGACAATGATTTTGGTGAATTTGATTCTATACATGATCGTTACCACTTGGATCCAAAGACTTGGTGGGTCAATCATGGCACTTCTGCACCTATGCTTCAATCATTGGCCTTGAAATTATTGGTACAACCTTCTTCTTCATCGTGTTGTGAAAGAAATTGGAGTACCTATTCCTTTGTGCATTCTCTTAAAAGGAATAAGATAACTCCAAAACGTGCAGAGGATTTGGTATTTGTTCATAGTAATCTTCGTCTATTGTCGAGAAGGAGTCCACAATACTTTAAAGGGGATACTAAGATGTGGGATATTGGTGGTGATACATTTGATTCATTTGAAGATGTTGGAGTGCTCCAAATTGCTAATTTGTCACTAGATGAACTGGAATTAGAGGCAGTAATATTTACTGATGATAGAGATGAAGATGTTGAGGAAGCAGCTGAAGATGAATGAAAGATTTATAGATTATTTTCTTTTATGTTTTGTTGAACTTCGTGTTATGGCTAAATTTAGACAACTAAATTAAAAATTCATTTTTATTTGATATACTTGTTTTGATGCAATAAATAGACGTGCTATTGTATATTAAACTAAAATATAAAGTAAAAAAAAAAATTAATTTGTGTGTCCCCAAACGTGTCGTGTCCTATCTTTTTGAAAAATTACGTGTCAACGTGTCGGTGTCGTGTCACGTGTCGTGTATTGCACTCTAATTTCTAAATCACATTATCAAAATCAATACTAAAAATTCAAAAAATGCATTACAATTACTATATCAAATTCTCTAAGGTCAAAATCTATTATGAAAAGTCAAAATTAAATCTGAAAATTCGAACACAGAACATTTGAAAAACTCCACAAACCACATTCAAATATCGAAAATTAATTAGGATTTAGGAAGCCAAACTAACTTCTCAGAAAACAAAAACTGAGCTTTTTCAACTGGTCGTGATTGGGAGTAGTGGAGGGTTCACCGTTCCGCGAAGTGCGAGGGCATGGAGGCTGGAGCGGCTCTGAGCTACTGATCTAGTCGTCCACTCGAGGTTAGGAGTGGACCGTTGGAAGCTTGGTATCTACGCCTATCCTCAACCGTCGTCGGGATAGAAGGCTGATGATGGGATAGAAGGTCGATCCTCAACAACTCGAAGAAGAGAATAGAAAGCTGGAGAATATAATCTGAGGGATGCCTACGAACTAGAGGTTATGAACCACAGGTATTCTGGGGAGAATTGTGTTTTTGATTAGGTTATAGGGTTAAAGATTTGGGTTGGGTTGCAAGTAGAGTCTCATTGGGCCGAGCTATTTTGTATTTTGAGACTAGGTACTTTCATTTTTTTTTATCTTCATCTTTAATGGGCTGCCATTTTAGGATTCCATTTCCTAGTACCATGGCCAAAATGAACTCATGCCTTCATCATCTCTTCCAAATTGATGTTTTTTTTTTCAAAAAAAGAAGAAGCTATGTACGTACCTTCTAGATATTATACTAATGATGAGAGATATTTAAGAGAAGATAACATATATCACATTAAGAGTAATGGGATAAACAAAAAGGAAATGCAGCCTATATAATTGGAACGGAGGGAGTATGTATATCTTTGAAGCACTGACACGCGGCGAGTCCGTGTCCGATACGCAGTCTGTGTCCGATGCTTATCGGACACGGACACCATCCGACACGCCGGCGACACGAGTCCGACACCCCATTTTTCGTGTCAGAAAATGGTTATTATATTTTACGGGTCGGACAAGTCCAAGAACAAAAAAAAAAAGCAGAGAGATCGGAAATTTGGAAGAAGATGATACCTGTGTATTGAGTAGATGTTGCCCTACTTTAGAAAAGCTCTAACCTTGTGTTTTCTTGCAGAATGAAAGGTGGAACGTGAGAAGAGTGAAGGAATGAAGTCTGAAAGAAGAGAAAAGGAAAGTTGTCTTACCTGTTGCAGAAACTGGAACGAACGAAGAAGATGGCATCGACTTGCAGGGAAGAAGATGCCGCTGAGTTGCAGGGTCTTCGTTGTAGGGAAGAAGAGAAGACAGAGAAGATGCCAGACGGAGGAGATGCCAGACGAAGGGAAGAAGACGCCAGACTGGTTTTTGTTTTTTATTTTTCAGATTTCTGTGTAAATAAGTGTATTGACTTTTGTGTAATTTCGGTTCCTTTTTTTTTGTTTCATAAAATGTCGGTTCATTGTTTTTAAAATAATAATAAAATGTTAAGAATTCTCCAACAAGTTATGTAACCACATTTTACTCTTCTGCCCTTATTTTAAAATTTAAAGTACATGGGCCAAACAAAAGGCAAATATCGAAGCAAAAAGTCATTCTGTCTTCCGGAAAGCTCACTGCCGATTGGAGAAAAAAATAAACTCCACACTTTATTCAACCCATTTCTTTTTCTTTGGAATCTCAATCTCAAGAATCATTTGCAAGATCAAGGTGATACTTCTACTAAAAAAATATCGGGTAAAATCTTTGTCTATTGCTTTATTATTTGGTATATTTTATTAGTTTGAAGCCATGAGTACTAGTAACATGAATGAAGATTTAACCAAGCCTCTTTGGAAATATGTAACAAAATTTGATAAACTAAATGAAGGAGGTGGAAATATTTCTTGGCAATGCAACTTTTGCGATACAACAAAAAAAAGTTCATATACTAGGGTTAGAACACATTTGATGAAATTTTCGGGTAGTGGTATTGGAACTTGTCCAAAAGTAACCCAAAGAGACATAAATGAAATGCAAAGATTGGAAGAAGAAGTGAAAATGAGGAGTAAAGAGTCAAAACGGGTCCCATTTCCAATGGAAAACTTGAGTTCGGTTGGTAGTTACATATTAGAGGAAAAGAAAAGAAAGGGTAGTTCAATTGAAAAGGCCTTTAGGATCACATCACGTGATCAATTGGATTCGAAAATTGCTAGAATGTATTATTCAAGTAGTTTACCCTTTCACCTTGCAAGGAATCCTTATTACATGTCTTCTTATACCCTCACCGTGAATAGTCCATTGTCAGGATATAAGCCTCCCGGTTATAATAAGTTGAGAACCACCCTATTTCAAAACGAGAAAAGAAATGTGGAACGATTACTACAACCAATTAAAAGCACATGGGGGGAAAAAGGGGTAACTATTGTGAGTGATGGTTGGAGTGATCCACAAAGAAGGTGATGTGATCCAGGACCCTCGACAATCGGAGTCATAGAAGGCTTGATGGGAAAATTTAAATATTCAAGCCAAAACAAGAATTCAGCAGGTTCGATGAGCTTTGAAGATCAAACCGTGTCGAAAAGAACCGAAAATTATGCAGAAGGGCTATCACGGCCGTAACCAACATATGTCACGACCGTAACCTCCCCTCGGGTTAAAATGCAGAATTCCAAGATTTTCATATTTACGGCCGTAAATATAAGTGTCACGGCCGTAACTTTAAACATAAACACACTTACGGCCGTAAGTGTCATCTTTACGGCCATAACTGCTTAACGGATCAAATTTTTCCAGATTTCGCATTATTTTATTTCCTTATCAGTTTTAGCTATTTTAGGTTAATTAGAATTCTATTTTGAGTCAATTAGTAGCTAGGGTTTTTGTTTGCTTATTTATACGCTTTTTAACTTCATTGTAATCAGACTTTGATTATTGAATAAAAAGAGATTGAATGTTTTTTAATTGTTTAATGTGTGGATTCACATTACAAACCCAAACTTATCAAGATTGATTATCTTGTGGCGTTCATCCAGAACTTATCAAATATTCGCGAGAGTATTTGTGGCGTTAAAAATCAGAGACTTATCAAGGAGATTGGGAAAATCCTTGTGGCGTTTCGAAAGTCGTGGTTCTTTATTCCGCATCGTTGAGCCATCGCGTCGTGAATATCGGGTCATGATTCATCCGTCCAACACAACCTGAGTTCGAAACTTTCTGGCTTTTCTTCCGCTCTTCGAACCTTATCAAAAGGCCACTAATTAATTTTATGGCTGTGACCGAAAGTGGACCAATGTTTTTACGGGGCGGTTGATTGCTCGGGTGAGATCAAAGATAAATATTTTATTGCTAACTTGATAAAGGATGTTATAGAAGAAGTTGGCCCCGAAAAGGTTGTTCAAGTTATTACTGACAATGCGGCTAATTGTAAGGGTGCGGGACAAATAATTGAAGTGCAATATCCTCATATTTTTTGGATACCGTTTTGTTGTACACACGCTTAATCTTGCTTTGAAAAATATTTGTGCGGCAAAGAACGTTGAGGATAATTTGATTACATATGAATAATGTAATTGGATAACTTGTCTTCATGAAGATATAATGGCCATTAAACATTTTATCATGAATCATTCTATGAGAAGAACAATGTTTAATGAATTTGTGACCTTGAAGTTGTTAGCGGTAGCCGAAACACGATTTACTTCTATTATAGTCATGATGAAAAGGTTTAAGCTTATCAAACGTGGGATTCAAAACATGGTGATTGATGAGAAATGGTCAAGTTATCGAGAAGATGATGTGCAAAATGCAAGTTTTGTGTAGATGAAATTACTTGATGATATTTGGTGGAACTCTATAGACTATGTTATTTCTTTCACTAGTCCTATATATGACATGCTTCGATTTTGTGATACGGATAAACCATGTCTTCACTTGGTTTATGATATGTGGGTACAATGATAGAGAAAGTCAAAGCGGTCATTTATAGGCATGAAGGAAAGCGTCAAGATGATGTTTCATCATTTTACGATGTCATTCACAAAATACTTGTTGATCGTTGGAACAAGAATAACACCCCACTTCATTGCTTGGCTCACTCATTGAATCCAAGGTAATTATTCTAATTTATATATTTATTTAAATTTTGCATTGTTCAAATCTCTATTATTATTGATTAGTTACTTACTTACTATAATTTGTTTTTCCTTTCTTTAGGTACTATAGTGAGGAATAGCTTAATGGAGATTCCAATCGTACACCTCCACATAGAGATGCCGAGGTTTCTCGAGAAAGGTTAAAGCGTTTCAAAAGATACATGTTGTCAAATGAGGAGCGAACTAAAGTGAATTTGGAGTACTCAAAATTCTCAATAATGGGAGAAGATTTTGGTGATATTGATTCCATCTATGATTGTTACCACTTGGATCCAAAGACTTGGTGGGTCATTCATGGCTCTAGTGCACCTAACCTTCAATATTTTGCGTTGAAAATATTGGCACAACCATCTTCTTCATCATGTTGTGAACGGAATTGGAGTATTTATTCCTTTGTGCATTCTCTTAAGAGGAATAAGTTAACTCCAAAACGTGCAGAAGATCTAGTATTTGTGCATAGCAATCTTCGTCTCTTGTCACGGAGGAGTCCACAATATTTACAAGGAGAGTCTAAGATGTGGAATCCCGGTGGTGATGCATTTCACTCTTTTGAAGATGTTGGTACACTTGAAGTTGCTACTTTGTCTCTAGATGAACCGGAGTTGGAGGCTATGATAATCACCGATGATGAAAATGAAGATGTTGAAGATTTAACTAGAGATGAATGATAATATTTATGTCATATTTTACTTTTTGTTGAACTCAAATTATGAGAAAATATGTATGAAATGTTAAGTTTATATATATGTCAATTAATTTGCTATACAAAAAATGTTAAAAAAAAATTAATAAATAATGAACGTGTCGTATCCTAAGTTTTTTTCGAAAATCACGTGTCGACGTGTCCGACACGTATCGTGTCCGTGCTTCATAGATGGCAGAAGGTGAGAATCGAGCGTTCTTGCGCTCGCGAGAGAGAGAGAGAGAGAGAGAGAGAGAGAGAGAGAGAGAGAGAGAGAGAGAGGTCCTGTAATGAGGTTAGATTAGGTTAGGTTTAAATTTAACCTTTTGGAATTTGCAAATTGGTCCCTCATTTCCCCTAAGTTTCGCAATTAGGTACACATCTTTCAATCAATTACAAAATTCCCTGAAATTTACAACTTATAATAACTTGATAAATATAGAAATTGACAAGCTTGACAAGTAAAATAAACAATTAGGCATAGAATCGCCCGTAAACAATTTATAAACTTTTTAATTGGCACATTGATCGAGACGACGTCCAAGTTCTATAAAATTCATGAACATACCCTTCTTTCCCATTTCTCAACTCCTAATCTCAAAATCTCTCTCTCTCTCTCTCTCTCTCTCTCTCACACACACACACACACACACACACACACAATTTCTAATCTCTCCTTTTTGTTGTAAAAAGTTCAATTTTACAAGTTGATTGTCATGTTTTTCTTTGATAAACTTGTGGATGGGTACAAAGTGATAAACAAGTAGTGAAGAATCTGGTATCTTTAACATTAATGTTATTTTACCATACATACAAATGCCAGTATTGAGGTATATATGATTTATATGTGATTATTGTATACGAACTGAGTTAATTAAACTTTTGGTAACTAAACTTGGCTTTTGGTTACTACTAACTCACTCATCTCCATTTTGTAACTCATAGGTCACTCAACTCTTGAAATCATTACTTTCTCATCACTCACGTGAATTCCGTTTGGGTCAGTCAATAGCAAAGCTAATATGGCAAACATCAATCTGACCTGGCAAACATGGAAGACTAACCTTCTAAAAATTGGATTCTCGCCTTACTAATAATGAAGGAATTTAGAACCCTATTTCCCCCCCAAAATTCCCCTAAGTTTTTTCCTCCATTTTCAAGATGAATCTTCTTGCATAAATCTTCTCTCATTTCTCCACTTCCAAGCAATTTGATGAGTCATTGTAGAGGAAATGGAAGACCCGCCTGCAAACCTGCCATGCTTCGAAGAAGATGACGCTCATGGGGATTTTTCTCAATCTGTGATGTTAGAAAATGAAGCATATGAAGGTAATATTGTTGATTATTTAATTTCATTATTGTATAGTTCTTCTCTGTTAAAGATTTTGCTCATTCTTGCTGAAATGTAAAGTCCACATATTTTAGTTATTTGTATGAATTGTCTCCAAAATTTCTAAGCCTAAAATGTCATTCTAGTTTTGGACATTGATGAGCAAGAAGTGGTCTTGGAGAACTGTGAATTCAATGACAGCGAAAATGAATTGGACGATGATGAATTCCAAATTGAGAATAGAGCACTAGATCGCATTGCTAGCTGTAGCCGAAATGCAAGAACATGATGATGAATGTCTCTCTTTGGAAGAGTTGGATATGGAATGTGATTCAGGTGAGCAACAAAATATTAAGTTTCCCGAGTTTTGTTAGAGAAATTAATAAGAACTCAATTATACCAAGGCAACCGCAACTCTTGCATGAAGATCACGGCTCATTGCATGAAGAAAATGTGAAGACGAGCATGTCCCACACGAGTTCCCAAGATAACCAAATATCTTTGGAGGAATTATCTTGATTTGAAGAATTATCTTGGTGGATCTAGAATATTCTCTATTATCTCTTATTCCTAGCAAATATCAAAGTGTATCAATTAGTCTCTATCTTGTATAGGATTAGATATTTAGTTATTTCCTTTCCTAATGAGTTTTGGACTCTTGTATATATACATGTACATGTACACTTGTAATTGATTATTCATTTTCCAATTATTATAATACACAAATTCTCAAATTATATTATGGTATCGGAGCCTTAATCAGACTCTCATGAGTAGCATCCGTCTTCCCCATTTTTTTTCTCCCATCCATTTTTTCCCGTGTCATGTTTGTCGCCTGCATATGACCCTATATGGTTTGAAGCAGGAACTTAGAGCGTGATTCAATGAACTCAACTCATTTCTTCTATCCTATGGCTTTGTCAACTCTCTTATTGAATCTTCTCTAATTCTGCTCCGTTGCCCCTCTGTCACCATTTACTTTCTTATTTATGTTGATGATCTGCTCGTCATCGACAAAAACACAAAGGCTGCTAATCATTTCCTCTCCACCCTCTCACAAAAATTCTCGGTTCCCTTGACTGTTTCCTTGGTGTTGAAGTAACTCAAACCGATTCCTATTTCTTTCTCAACCAACACAAGTAAATCCATGATCTACTCTCGAGGGCCAACATGCTTGGCTCTAAAGAGGTCTCCACTCCTCTCTCCAACTCTGCCCCCCTTTCCTTATTCGATAAATCTCCATCCACTGATGCTACCACTTATCACCAGCTTGTCGACACTCTACAATATCTCTCTCTCACTCGTCCCAATATTTGTTTCGCTGTAAATAAATTATCCCAATTTATGCACCGTCCATCGGACTTGCATCTCACTTCTATCAAGCGGGTTCTCCACTATCTCAAACAGACCATCCATCATGGTCTCTTGCTTCGTGGAACTCCCGACCTACTCCTCACAGCCTGTTGTGATTCTGATTGGGTCGAAAATCCTGATGACCGTTCCTCCACTTCAGCATACATTGTCTATCTCGAAAATTCCCCCATCTCTTGGAGTTCTAAAAAGCAACGCACCCTTGCTCCAGTGAAGTCCTCTGGCTTAAAAATATTTTATTTGAGTTTTGGGTCACCCCAACAAAACGCCTCATCATATACTGTGACAATCTTGGTACGACCTACCTTGCAATCAACTTTGTTTACCACTCACGTATGAAACACGTTGCCATAGATTACCACTTTGTTTGAAGTTATGTCCAAAACAGGTCCTTCACTGTATCCTGCATTTCAACCCATGATCAGTAGCTGATGTTCTTACTAAATCCCTTCCACCTTCAAAGTTCACTTCAAATAGGTCCAAGATTGGTGTCTCTAATGAAGCATCCATCTTGTGGTGGCTTGTTATAGAATTAATAAGAAATCAATTATACCAAGGCAAGCGTAACTCTTGCATGAAGATCACGGCACATTGCATGAAGAAAATGTGAAGACAAGGATGGCCCACACGAGTTCTCAAGATAATCGAATATCTCTGGAGGAATTATCTTGATTTGAGAATTATCTTGGTGGTTCTAGAATATTCTCTATTATCTCTTATTCCTAGCAAATATCAAAGTGTATCAATTAGTCTCTATCTTGTATAGGATTAGCAAATTTAGTTATTTCCTTTCCTAATGAGTTTTGGACTCTTGTATATATATAGGTACATGTACATGTACAATTGTAATTGATGATTCATTTTCCAATTATTATAATACACAAATTCTCAAATTCTATTATGGTATCAGAGCCTTAATCAGACTCTCATGAGAAGCATCCGTCTTCCCCATTTTTTTCTCCCGCCCATTTTTTCCTGTCTCGTGTTTTTCGCCTGCATAAGGCCCTATATGGTTTGAAGTAGGCACCTATAGCATGGTTCAATGAACTCATCTCATTTCTTCTATCCTATGGCTTAGTCAACTCTCTTAGTGACTCTTCTATATTTATGCTTCATCGCCCCTCTGTCACCATTTACTTTCTTGTTTATGTCGGTGATTTACTCGTCACCAACGACAACACAAAGGCTGTTAATCATTTCCTCTCCACCCTCTCATAAAAATTCTCAGTCAAAATTCTCGGTTGCCTTGACTATTTCCTTGGTGTTGAAGTAACCCGAACTGATTCCTATTTCTTTCTCAACCAACACAAGTACGTCCATGATCTACTCTCAAGGGCCAACATATTTGGCAATAAAGAGGTTTCCACTCCTCTCGCCAACTCTGCCCCCCTCTCCTTATTCGATAAATCTCCATCTACTGATGCTACCACTTACAACCAGCTTGTCGACGTTGTACAGTCTCTCTCTCACTCATCCTGATATCTGATTCATTGTAAATAAATTATCCTAATTTATGCACCATCCATCGAACTTGCATCTCATTACTGCCAAGCGGGTTCTCCGCTAGCTCAAACAGACCATCCATTATGGTCTCTTGCTTCGTCGAACTCCCAACCTACTCCTCACAACCTTTTGTGATTCTGATTTGGCCGAAAATCCTAATGATCGTTCCTCCACTTTAGCATACATTGTCTATCCAAAAATTCCCCTATCTCTTGGAGTTCTAAAAAGCAACGCACGATTGCTCGCTCCTCAACTGAAGCGGAATATCGCGCACTTTCTTCTTGCTCCAGTGAAGTCCTCTAGCTTAAAAAATCTTGATTTGAAGAATTATCTTGGTGGATCTTGAACATTCTCTATTATCTCTTATTCCTAGCAAACATCAAAGTGTATCAATTAGTCCTATCTTATATAGGATTAGCATATTTAGTTATTTCCTTTCTAATGAGTTTTGTACTCTCGTATATATATAGGTAAATATACAATTGTAGTTGATGTTTCATTTTCCAATTATTATAATACACAAATTCTCAAATTCTATTAAGTTTGTTCCCGAAAATGAGATAAATAATCCCCTGTTTGAAGTTGGAAAAACCTTTTGGGATATTGAAAAGTTTAGGAAAGCATTTGGGAACTATACTGTGATGAGTAGACGTGCAATCAGATTAAAGGTAAATGATCAAAAAAGAGCTCAGGGTGTGTGAAAAAAGGACTGTTCGTGAAGGATTTGGGTTTCATGGAACAAGAACATAGGCGCAGTGCGAGTAAAGTAATACAATGCTACCCATACATGTAATAGGGTTAAAAATAGTAGATTTTATACTTCTAAGTATCTGGTTGAAAAATACTTAGAGAGGTTTAAGGTTGATCCAGAGTGGAAAGTGAAAAACTTTATTCAGACTGTGAAGGAAGACTTGAATTTGACGATTAATAGGGTTACCGCTCGGAGGACTTGGAGATTGGCTAGGTTTGAATGAAGGGTCTGTGAACATCAATTTGGGTTATTACGATTGTATGTTGTTGAGGTTTTAAGAAGTAATCCGGGATCGACAGTTATAATTGTTGTTTCTAAAACAAAATTCAAAGGTATATAAATATGCCTAGAAGCATGAAAAGTTGGGTTTGTAGGGGGTTGTAGGAAGTTGATAGGATTAGATGGATGTTTCCTTAAGGGTAGTTTTGGGGGTCAGTTGCTCTCTGCTATAGGACTGGATGCAAATGACTGTATATATCCCGTTGCTTATGCAATTGTAGAGAGAGAGAGAGAGAGAGAGAGAGAGAGAGAGAGAGAGAGAGAGAGAGAGAGAGAGAGAGACGCAAGCACTTGGGGTTGTTTTCTTAGGCATCTTGCAGAAGACGTAAGAATATCCAATAGCAATTTGTAGACCTTCGTGACCGATAGATAGAAGGGGCTTCAGAATGTCATTTCCACACAATTACCTCAAGTAGAGCATAGATTATGTGTTAGACACATGTACTCAAACTTCTTTGACAAAGGATTTAAAGACAGAATATTCAAGGACCTTCTATGGAGAGCGGAAAAATCAACACATAATGTTGATTTCATTTATTGGATGGAGGAGATAAAAAAAGATTAGTAAAACTACACATGATTGGTTAATTAAGAGATACCCTTCTGAGTGGAGTAAGGCCCACTTTTTTAACGAAGGTTAACAGTGATATTCTTGTGATTACTATTTTTGAGGTATTCAATAAAATGATCCTAGAGGACAGGGAAAAATTGTGTCGACATTGTTGATAGACATGCACCTAAGTTTCATGAAAAGAATTAGAACAAGAAGAGACAAGATGAGAAGAACCCCACGACCACTGCATCCTAAAATTCAACAAAAGTTGCACAATTTTATAGAACAAGCAAATGACTGTGAGGTTGACTCATCAGGTGGATATCAACATTATGTGAGCTGTCCTATAGGTGAATATGTTGTTGACTTGGGTACCCCTAGTTGTGCATGTAGAAAGTGGCAATTGACAAGAATAAAGTGTGCCCATGCAGTGGCTGTTATTAAGGACAAAATGGAAGATCTAACAAATTATGTGCATGATTGCTACAAAGTATCTACGTACTTATCTTGCTATGAAAATATCGTGAACCCAATTAATGGCAAGAAGTTATAGCCTATTATTGATGACTTACCTGTCCAGCCACTAGGGTAGCGTGTACCTCAAAAGGGTAGAAAACAAAGGAAAAGAAAGATGCAAATGGAAGAAGTGATATCCCAAAAAGGAGGAACATCAAAACTGAAGAAAAAGGGTTTAACGCGGATGACATGTTCTATTTGTGGGTTACAAGGGCACAATAAGAAGTATCATGATAGAAGTGATACGCCAACACCGATTTGTAACTTAAATCAATATTCTACTGCAAAATGGTTTTAGTCTATAATTATGGTTGACATTTTTTATTTATGATGGTTATGTGGGATTGGAATGGACTTCATGGAGAAAATAAAGTGAATAATACACAAAATAGAAGGGTAATTTTTCTTCTTTTTATTATTATTATATTTTTTTTGTTACAAGTTTATGGCATCGTACTCACTTAGAACTACTTCATTCGTAGGTGAAATTGGTTCTACAAAGAGCAAAGTCTAGCCCCACAGTCAACAACACACCATTGTCATCAAATTTTCAATTCATGCCTACACCTGGGAACACATGTAGTCACATGAATCTACAACAATGAGGACATTGAACATGAGAGCATTGTGCTTAAACTTTATCTTTTGTAAACATCTAGGAAAAATGGAAGAAGCATTTTATTTTATTTTTTATTTTTGGAATCATGAATTTTTGAACATTTGGCTTATGTATGATAGCTTAATGTGATTTTTGGTACCTTGGTATGCATTTTATATTATGACAGTGAAGTTAAGTTCTACATAAATTTGAGAGTGTTCGAAATCCTGTTAGATGTTTTTTGAAGTTATGGGATTTTATATTATGACAGTGACTTGTTTGAAGTTGTTTTGATATTTTATATTATGACAGTGACTTGTTTGAAGTTGTTTTGAGATTTTTTATTATGAGAGTTATGGAAATGTTGTTAACTTATGTGACCATTGACTTAGCATAATGTATTTGTTGATTGAATGACCATCACTGGTTGTAGTTCTATCAGTGAATTAAGCACTTTAATTGGGCTGTCTAGGGATAAATTAGTTGCTTTAGAGATTGCATCCCAAGGCAGCTTCTTTTGTTGATATGTATACACTGTATGTGTTAAACCACAGTAAGTATAACTAAAACATGAGGGAAAGATAAAAAAAATATACGATAATGACAACATAATTCCATCTGGTTCATTCATTACCACAGAAAAATACATTACATGGCCTTCAACTAGTACGATACATGATATAAGGCAACAACCTGAACCCAATTCCCACTGTAAATACAATCCATACATTCCCTTCTGCTGAATACAATTTACACAAACCCAATTTGGCGCTTATAATCCCTATTCCTAAATTGAATATTCAGTTATATATATATATATATATTACAGAAGTCAGCAGATTCTACTGATCCCTATTCCTAAATTGAAGATTCGGGTCGACAACTAGCTTCTTCAAAGTTCCCAATGTCATTGCACCTCCTCCTTCTTCAACTATTGAGAAAGACCAAGCAATCAATTTGTTGTTGTTGAAGTCTGAAGGTCCAAACGTCGCCGAATTGGGGCGGTGCTTAAAAATTTGGTGAGAGTAGGGTGACGGTGAGAGGAGAACTTCTCTAGAGAAATGAGAGTTGAACAATTTAGGGCCTTCAAATTTCATATGGAGGAGATAAACGTGTTTTCAAATGGGAAGGGCTTGTTTGGAAGACTCAATTACACGTAATAATTCGTTTGATCTAAGTCACTGTCACGTAGGTCTTCGTTAAACATTTGGAGCTTTGCCGTTAACTGATCTAAACGAAATTCATGTGAGTGATGAGTGAGTAATGATTTCAAGAGTTGAGTGACCTATGAGTTACAAATTAGAGATGAGTGAGTTAATAGTAACCAAATGCCAAGTTTAGTGACCAAAGGTTTAATTAACTCTATACGGACTTTGGTTGAATGGAAAAAATTCAAGGAAATGAAGCAACCTTCGAATCCAAAAACCAAGCACTCGTTGCAGGTCCTACTTCTACAAATGAAACTTCTGGTAGGATCAGGACGTAGCCTTCGACATATTTTCCCATCTGGTATATATTGGTTGACATTTAATCTAAGCATAATATTATTATCAAGAAATGATTGAACAGAGAAAGTAAAACTTTAGATCACCTTCCCTAATTTATTTAGTTATTGTTTTTATTTTTTTATTTCCCTGTAGACTCATATACTTTTAGGGACGACGGTTGACGTCCTGAAATGTAAATTGCAACTAACCTATAGGGACGAAATGTTAGGGGCCACATTGTATCCTCTGTATCATTTTAGAGGCGACATTTGGATACAGAGATGAAATATGTCGTCCCTATAACTCTTGATTCTTGTAGTGTGGGTTTGAAATCATATTTAGCCCATCTTTGATAAAGATTAAAATTAGATTTTTGTTGAATTAATTTTGTGGAATTAAAATAATCTAATGACAATTAACATTTAATCATTTGCATATAACATTTGGGCCATTTATGGGATGGACAACATTATAATATTAACCATGCTTTGAGCCATTAGGTCCATTCTTCAATCTTGCACAAGCACACCCATTGGGTTTGCAGCCCACCAAAAAATATATAACCCTTTCTTTGGTATATAACTATGTATATATATTTATATACACTTGTTTTTTTCCAATGTGGGTGCGTTTTCGGGTGGTAAGGAGAGAGATAAAGGATTGAAGAATTGGACCTCAAAGAACCCTAACTTCCTTCTTTTGCATTTTGACCTTTATCTACAGGACCTTCCTTGATATCCATGGCTTCTAATCAAGTTGCACCATCACTTGGAGGTAATCTATTTTATGATCTACATGCTTTAAAACCATATAAAACTATATATTTGACATTGAGCAGATTCTTGATTTGGTATTGTTTTGCCTATTGATTATTATTATAAAAACTCATCAATTTTTAGTAGATTTTGATAAAAATTGATGAAATTTGTGGTTAAAAATTTGTGCAACCAATAAAATATATGATTATAATTATTGGTTGGCTTAGACTTAGAATTAAAATCTGGATAAAAATTGCTACTAAACAGGGATTTACTGTATGGAAGAAACTAGCTTATTATATATATCACATGTGAACTGATAATTCACCTTCAATAAAGCAAATGAAGGGATGAAAGCAAGCTAAAGAGATGATTAATGGTTTTTTATTGCAATCGTGATTGCATCTGTAAATTTTTAATCTAAAATGCTTTAAAAAATTTAACAGTGATAATCTCAGCTAAATGTATCGAGAGGATTCAAATAGAAAAGTCTTACTTATCATGAATAATTATACCTAACGTGGCAAAAAGGAGAGTCTCCACGCAATTCATCACACAATTGATTTTTTTTTTAAAACAAAATCACACAATTGTTGTAACACCCAGGCTAGGAAAGCTTAAAAGATTTGATAAGTAATACTCATACCAACAAGGTGCACCTTCTTTTCTGAAAGTCCATCGTTAGAAATTCCACAGTTAAGTGTGCTTGACTCGGAGTAATTTTATGATGGGTGACCTCCAAGGAAGTTTTCTCGGAGAGCGTGTGAGTGAAGACAAAGCATGCTGAAAAGACTCGTGTTGGTACAGTAGGGATAGTACGTCGTCGATCTAACGGTCGGGACAGCCCGTTAAGTGGGACCCGGGTCGTTACAAATGGTATCAGAGCCGGTCGTCAGCCGGAAATTGGAAACTAAGTGCTATGCGGGACAAAGTACTACGCCATAGGATAGGAGCCACCTCTTTAACCGTAGGAGCCACCTCTAGAATCCCAACGCTTGGGAACTGATCCTCATATGGATCCTCAAATGATTTAAGTGCGACGAAGACGTTGCGAGTTTAACGGGGGTTGATTGTAACACCTAAGCTAGGAAAGCTTAAAAGATCTGATAAGTACTACTCATACCAACAAGACGCACCTTCTTTTCTGGAAATCATCGTTAAAAACTCCACAGTTAAGCGTACTTGGTTTGGAGCAATTCTATGATGGGTGACCTCTTGGGAAGTTTTCTCGGGGAGCGTACGAGTGAAGACAAAGTATGTTGAAAAGATTCGTGTTAGTACAGTGGGGACAGTACGTCATTGATTTAACGGCCGGGACAGCCCGTTAAGTTGGACCCGGGTCATTACAATTGTTTTACTCCTATTACCGAATAGCATTTCTAAAATCCAGCTGTGCGATGTAGGCATCATTTGAAATTTTAAAGGTTATTATCATCAACACTTTAATCACCACTTTTGAAATGTCTCTAAGATCGTGCTTCAGAACCAGTAAAGATAAGTGTCCGATAAGAGCATTTTGTGCAGTTATTTAGACTCTAAAACTAAGTATTTGTTTTATCGTTTTATAAATTTTCTTCTTAATTCTCTGTAAATTGTATTTATTTCAATTATTGACACGAATTGAAAGTATTGGATGGATATTGGAATGAATTGTAATAATTTTGAAGCATTATGGATTCAATTGAAAAGAATGGAAGTGGCGGACAAGAAATGAAAATCGATCAAGGGCTAAATTGAAGCAAATTAGAAGTTTAAGTATTTAATCGCATTGATCAAAAGATGAAGGATCAACTCTGCAATTAAAATGTAGCACCTAGAAGCAAAGATGGAAAAAATCACATCAAGCAATTGCTTAAGTATTACCAAGCGATCACCTAATTGAATTTAACAAAAGCAATACCAAAATCATTTTAACCAAGTGACTGCCTAGTGTAATACCAAGCGATCACTTGGGAAAGAATCTGGGTTATCGTTATTTCCTTCTCAAATTGAAATTCTTTCTTGTTTTCTCCTTGGACATGAATTATTGGACAAGATGAAAAGAGATTGAGGGCTAAAAAACACAAGACATACAACGTCTAATAGAAAAAAAGAAGATTGAAGGCAACATCAAGGTTGGATCATCGAGAAGAAATTGAAATTGATCTTTTCTTTCAACATCTCGACCGAATGATATTTTTATTTATTCTTCCATTGTTTATTCATCAACCATGAGTGGTTAAGGTCTCAATTGTGCTAGGGTTTAAAAATCATACTTTTGTCATTATATTTTTTATTTAGGGTTTTGTTTGACATTAAAGACTTTTTTTTTTGCATCTAAGAATAAGTTTGTAATGATTGTATGATATTTTTTGACTTATTTATAGAATCGAGAGATCGAAAATAAGTTACGCATATATTAATTTTCAAGAAATCTGATAGAGAATAAAGATATATCGTTATGTTTTCTTTGATCTTTAATTGTTCATAAAACCATTAATGTATTCTTGTATGTTCGCATTCTTCATAGAGATGTACATGAATCACATATAGGTATAGATTTAATTCTACTAGAGAGAGATTGTTAAACAATTTTGGAACATTGATCTTCATTATAAAAAAAACGTTGTTAATTCAATATCACGAATTAAAGAGAAGTAACAAAAGCGGATTCTAGATTTTAGTACTATTTTAATCATAATCAAATCTTTCTTTCAAAACGTATTCAATTGTTCTTGAATTCATTCATAGTCATTTAATTTACGTAGTTTAGGTATTTAGTTATGAATTTCATTGTGAAATTACTTGTTAAGGTTTGATTTATTGAAATTAATATATTACAATTCATGGGGGTATGGTACTTGGACTCAACATCCATTATATTATTTATGTGATTTGTAATTTGCAGTAGGAAAAAGTCGTAACAAGTTTTTGGTGCTGTTGTTAGGAATAATATTTTATTTTATCTTTTAAGTTGTCTATCACTGATTCGAACTTTATTTGCATTATTTTAATTTTGTTAATTGTTTCTTCTCGGGACCTTGCGTGTGAAGTTCGAGACTCGGTGATTTGGTAGTATTTGATCCGTAAATCGAGGGCATATTCCACCATAGGGTAAGAAAGCAAGAGAAAAAGGACCAGAAATGACCAAAAACAACAACAAGAAATGGCTAATGTACAAAATAATCCATTAATTTCAGTCATTGATGCAGTAGATGTCGATGAAGGGAACAGGCTTGAAGACGATTACATGACAACAAATCATTCAAACCCCATACCAGCATTGTCTACCCTCCATTTGGTCAACCAAACATTCAGTTGAAGACTAATGTAATTCATCTCTTTCAGAACAGACATCAATTTTGTGGCAGAGCTGATGATAATCCTCATATACATGTCTCTATTTTTTGGATATGCCAACAATTCAAATAACAAGGAGTTTCAGATGATGCCATTTAGATTCCCAAGCAATTGCAAGTATCAAAACTTGGAATCATCTAGCACATAAAAATTGCACCAAATTCTTTCCACTAGTCAAAATTGAAAATGGAAGGACTTTATATCAATATTCCATCAGAAAGACTCAGAATCTTTTGATGAGGCATAGAATAGGTTCAAGAATATACTTAGAAAATTCCCTCATCAGCTTCAATCTCAATACTTATATACATGTTTACTTTTTCCTTGTAAGATCATGGTAGACTCTTCATCTAATAGTTCTGTTTCTACTAAAACAATTGATGAATCATTGGTAGCGTTGGCAACGGGGCGGACCGGGGCCCGATCCACCCCGCCCCGACAAAAATTCGGCGATCCGGATCCGCCATTTTTCGGGTCGGGTCGGGGCGGATCGGCTCCCCGATTCGCGGACCGATCCGAAATATTTATTTTTAATTTTTTAATTTTTTTTATATATAATTTAAAGTAAATCTTTTTAAAAAATAAAAAAAATAATTTTTATTTTTATTTTTAATTAAACGGGGTGGATCGGGCAGATCAGTCCCGATCCGCCTCGCCCCGATCCGTCCCACTAATCCGAGGATCGGCATTTTTTTGGATCTGATCGGATCGGGTCGACGGATAGGTGGAGCGGATCGAATTTTTTTACAATCACTAATCATTGGAATTATTCAAGAGAATGACTAATACTATTGCCATATGCGTATCGAATAGAGCTACTTACAAAAGATCTCCAAGACTTTATGACGTGGACACTTTTAATGCAATATGAACAAAAATTGACTATGTGGTTTATAAACCGAAAAATATGACTCATCACTCCAACTTAGTACACACCAGTAAAGTAGCAAGTGAAGAGTTTAGCACATACCATAGCACTTCGAAGTGTTATATTCTTGCATAGTAGCCCGATTAGGTTGGTTTTGTTCAGGGTGGTGGTGGTCACTAGCAAAATAATCCACTCTTCAATAGTTAATCGAGGCACCACCCAAAATTTTCTTGGAGAGATAATCTAGGTAAATAGGCCACGGGAGACTCTGTTTCATCATTCCTTATAAGGGAGTTGCATTTGAAGAAATGTTTGGGAAGTTCGTAGAAAAGATATATCATTACATGGAAGCCAACAATCAATTAATATGAAAGATAGAACTCTTCAAAATCAGAGTGCCGCAATAAAAAAACTCTGAGACTTAGATGAAATAGATGACATTTTCCATATCAAGTAGACAACATGGTACATTGCCAAGAAATACAAAAGTGAATTCCAGGGAGCATGTCAAAAAATAATTACTTCCATAAGAGGAATCAAGTTACTTGAGATTCATGTCAACAGACCATTTGCAAATAAAAACAAAATGCCTACCACCGATGAGGAGTAAGTGGAATAGATTGAACAACCATTGAAAGTTTAGGTACATCACATGTTATGGAAACCGCTCTTATCAAACCATACAAAATCACGTTTCTATTTTCCTAGAGACTTCATAAGCACAAGTTGGACAAGTAATATGCAAAATTCCTAGAGATCTTCAAGAAGCTCCACATAAACACCCCATTTGCAGATGTACTTGCTCGGATGCCTAGATATGCCATATTCATGAAGGATGTATTACCCAACAAATGATAGCTAAAAGAATAGGAAACGATGATGTTGGCAGATGAGTGTAGTGCTAGGTTGCAAAATAAACTACCTCCTAAACTAAAAGACCCAGAGAGTTTTACTATACCTTGCACTATTGAAAAGTATTATTTTGATAAACCTTTATGTGATTTAGGTTCAAGTATTAACTTGATGCCACTCTTTATGTTTAGGAAACTAGATATGGGATAGACTAGAGCAGCTACGGTGATACTATAGGTAGGTGATCGATCTATAAAACATATTATTGAAGATATCCTGGTAAAGTAGACAAATTGATCATTCTAGGTGATTTTATTATTCTTAAAAAAAAGAAGGTTAAGCCCCAACCTTGAAGGCCCCCTCCGACCCTGCTCTAGGCCTTGGTGAAGGATGTAAATCGCAGGTTATGCCTCCCAGAGTGCAGGGTGAGGGCTTATATTTTAACTTGGCAAGGGGCGGATTAGAACCCCTGACCAAGCGATGCTGGTCTTTAAACCGCCCTCCCTTTCACCGCTGAAGAAGTATCAATCCTTTTAATTTGGGCTCAGCATTCCTAGATATTGAAAGATCTCTCATTGATGTGAAAAAAGGCCAACTGATCACGAGGCTCAATGAAGAGAAAGTCACTTTTGATGTATTTAAATCTATAAGATACCTGAATGGTCAAACTATTTCCAGATTGATGTGATTGACCACGGTCATTCATGATATTTTTCAACTGCAAAATCCACCAGATCAAATAGAATCATGTATTGTATATTCTCAATTCACTTACAATGAATCTAGTGAGATTAATACATGTGCATGATATCTTGAAGCTAACCCTTCATGCAAACGTAGACCACACTTTGAGAAATTGGGCACAGGTCCTACAAAGACATTGCCTTCTATTCACCAACCTCCTAAGTTAGAACTCAAGTAGTTACTGTTGGGAATTTACTTAATCATGCACAGCGGAATATAAAATATTTTCAATTCCCAAACGAGAATCTGCTTATTATTTAGATAGAAATCGTGACAAAAATAATACCTCTCGATTATTGTGCAGACGGATCTGAGAATCTTGATTCCTTCAATCTACTTGCACACTATAGCTATCCAATTTTCCATCCTCCAAAGGTGATCCACACGAGAGAACAAGAATGAGAAGCTGAGGTTTCTCTCTTCTTGTGCTAGCAAGAGAATAATGAATTAGGGTTAACTTTTTCCAAATCCTAGTTATTTATTAATATAAGTCAAAGTGGGCTTAGCCCATAACTTAAACATCACCCAGTCTATATAGTTTAATTAATTCAATTAATCAAACATAAACAGTAGTTAATCAATCCGATCAATTAACTCGAGTCTATTAATAAACACTATAATTAATCAATTCTACAAATGTCGAATACTTGTTAATTAATTAATTCCGATTACATTCTTCTAGTTCTCCCCTTGTGTGTGACCCTCTAGGTTCCCACCCACGATGTCGAACTACGTGAATTATTTTTTTGATCTAATCAAAATGAAGATTAATTAAAACTCTCTTTTCAATTAATCATTAATTCTCCTAGATTAATTAATTCACATTAGTTGTCCCAGATTGACATCTAACAACGTGTCAGGGAAATACATGTGATGAGATATGTCACGTGGTGTGACAAAACCAAACTAGTTCGTTTATCATGAAACTTTAATCCCTTCGTCAATATGATCCGATCAATTACGAGATATGGAAATGTGTCAATCTCGTTTATTGATCATATCTTTTATTTTGCTCTTAAGTAAATAAATGTCGAAACTATTTTCGACTTTATGAATTCACCTTGGCCAAGGATTTCGATATCGACTTAACCAAATAAAACACAGACCATAATCTCTTACTATCTAAGAGTGATAAATCCTATATTAATAATTAAAAACCTTCATGTGATTCTTGACATATCCGAACGACATCGTATTAGCAACTTCTTTCAGAGCAACATCCAACATCACCAAAGTATGACTACTCTCATATAAGGTACGATGATGACCTCAAGTCAAAGGATCAATTCCACTTGCGAACATTAGAGATTAGCTACTGAGACTCAGATTGTTATCTATGTGGAATCTCTGTTTTGGGTCTCCAATGTTTTGTTTTCTTAACAAAACATCCACGTGTTCATTTATATGTCTCTATGTCTTAGCTTGTGAGATCAGCTACTCACTTCTAAAGTGGGCGATGACACACGTGTTGGTCTATCCGTAATAAAGATATCTGTATCTCGATATTACTTTACGACCAAGGATATTTAAGATTCAATTGTAACTTATATCTCATGGTCACAACTCCTTGTGATTAACAAGTTATCAATATTTGAATCTACAGACTCTGTTGATTTAATTTGAAAGAATAATAATATTATTATAAGTCAATTAAATAAAAGATCTACCATATAATTAAATGCATCAAATATATTAGCAAGTGTTTGGTCAAACGATTGGACCTTGGGCATAATACTTACAGTTGCCATCTCATATCTGTTATGCATAGCTGGGAGATTCTTCGACATTGTCTGTAATTATTGACTGTAAGAAGAAAAATTGCCCTGAGTGTTTAGAGACCACAAGATAGCCATTGGGTGAATTATTTCTAACATCAAGAGTATTATTCTTTCCCTATATATCCACAAAATACTCATGGAGGACAATTTCAGACCAAATGTTGATAGATGGAGAAACTGAACTTGAATATGAAAGAAATAGTCATAGCATATGTATTGAAGCTTTTGGATGCATGTATTATCTACCTATCTTCAGACACTGCATGGGTCAGCACAATTCAGGTTGTGCCAAAGAAAGAGGAAATTACAATGGTTCAGAAAAAGAACGAGTTCATTCCAACTAAAAGAGTCATAGTGCAAAGAGCGTGAATATGTAACCCAAGCTCAACACACCCACAAGAAAAGATCACTTATCACTTTCATTTATTGATCAAATATTGCAAATGATAGCAGGTCATTCCCATTATTACTTTCTTGATGGATATTCTAAGTACAATTAGATTCAATAGCACCGACGATCAAGGAAGACTACCTTCACTCGTTCTTATGGTACCTTTACATACCGAAGAATTCTATTTGTTCTATGCAATGCTCCTTCTTTATTTCATCTTTGCATGATGGTCATTTCTATGATATCGAGGAAAAATTTATTGAAGTCTTTATGGAAATCTTCATTGAAGACTTCTCGATTTTTGGGTCTTCAATTGATAAGTGTTTAGAACACTTAAACATGGTCTTGTAGCGAGGTAAGAAAACAAACCTAGTTCTAATTGGGGAAATTGTAACTTTATGATTCAAGAAGGCACCGTGTTGGGGCATCGGATTTCAACTAAGGTATTGTAGTTGACAAGGAAAATATTCAAGTAATTGATAAGATACCACCACCAACTTCAATCAAAATCATTTGTAGTTTTCTTAGGCATGTAGGATTCTACTGGGGCTTCATCAATGATTTCTCTAAGAATACAAAACCTATATATATCAGCTGATGAAAGATGTCTTTTGTCTTCTTTGGAGAGTTTTTTTGTAGGATGAAATGTAACAGTTTATATCTACCATGCAATCTTGAGTTATTTGTTGGCCAAGGAGGATGCAAAACCGAGATTGGTCGGATGGGTATTGCTTCTACAAGAATTTGATGTGAAGATATGAGATAAGAAAGAAAGTGAAAACGTGGTGGCTGATTATTTTCCCGACTTGGGCAAAGGGAGCAAACTGAGATTGTGGACATAAATGAAGTATTTCCAGATGAGCAGATATTTACCTTGGAGTACTCCCCATGGTATGCATATTTCGTAAATTACTTGGCCAATTACATCCTTCCACCGGATTATTCAAGTTACCAAAAGAAGAAATTCTTTTTTGACTTGAAATATTATTTTTGAGAAGATCATATTCTTTTATAGACGGGGTCCAAACGGCCTGTTCCCGAAGACGAGATCCCCTAGATTCTTGATCGATACCAAGGAATGGGAAATCTCTTGAGATAGAACGAAATGCCATTAAATAGTATTTTTGAGGTAGAGCTTTTCGATATATGGAGCCATTCCTCCCGTCATTCTCAAATAAATATATCTTAGTGTTAGTAAATTATGTCTCTAAGTGGGTGGAAATAGCTACTTTATCAACTAATGATGGATTTCATAAAATAAATACATTTTAATGCGTTATGGCACTTTTCGAGCCATTATTAGAGATGGAAGTAAGCACTTTTGCAAAAAGTAGTTTGGATCTCTCTTAGAAAAATATGATGTAACTTGGCATTTGAAATCGAATAACTACTCCATATCATCCTCAAACAAGCGGGCAACTTGAAATTTTCAACCGAGAGTTAAAAATGATACTAGAAGTAACAATAAGTGCATCTCGAAAAGATGGGTCAAAGAAGCTTGATGATGCCTTGTGGGCCTATAGAACAACATTCAAAACACTTATTGGCATGTCACTCTATTGCCTATTTTGAAGAAGTGTGTCACCTACCAGTTGAGTTGGAGCATAAAGCATACTGCCAGTCAAGAAGCTAAATTTTGATTTAATAGTAGTTGGTAAAAAGAGGTTACTTCAGTTGAATGAGATGGAAGAATTTCTGCTAAAAAGCTATGAAAATGCCAAATTGTATAAGTAGATGACAAAGAAGTGGCAAGATCAACAAATTCAGTGAAAGGAGTTTGTGGTTTGACAAAATGTATTGCTATATAATTCAAGGCTTAACCTCTTTTTGAGCAAGTTTAGATCAAGGTATTTGGGACCATACATTGTGAAAAATATTTATTCATATGGAACTGCGAAAATACACCATGAGAATAAATGCACATTCAAAGTGATTGGTTAGCGGTGGAAACTATATTGGGGAGGAGAATTCTTGAAAGAAAACTCCACCATCCATCTTGCAACATCGGAGTGATCATCACGAAAAAATCAAGCTCTAAACTATATAAATCAAGTGGTTATTGGGAGGGAATCCTATTTTCTAACTCTTTTATTTATAGCTTTGTTTACTATTTAGAACGTATTTCTAGGTTCACATTCACGTTTTTAGGAAGTTCTGTTGAATTAAGGATTTATATTGCATTATTAGAATGAGCTAATCATCACCTTGATCCTTGAATTATACCGAGCTTCGATATGTCAAAACAACATTAAAAATACATTGGTATGCATTGATAAGTGTATTTTATACACTTTTTTATCTGTCAAAATTAGGATATTATTTTGTTTTTCTCGAATAAATTCTACTTAATTGTTATTATTTATTATTATTTCAGGTTTTATCCCGAAATCGAGAAAAATGAGGAACTGAAGAAATTATACAACAATTGGATGGAAAAACTCAATTTTGGATGCAATTGACGATAAAACGAAGACAATGGACCAAAATGAATTATTTGGCAAAAACGAGGCTTTAGTAGTAAAACCTACCCCAATATTACTTGGGTCTCTAAATCAATTGCAAGGAAAATTTTTGGTCCAAGTTATTTCAACTATGTTAGATATATATATATATATATATATACAAACACACACACACACTTGTTGGTTCAAAAAAAGGTTAAGCAGTCGGGAGTTCAAAAGAGAGGAGCCGTGGGGATTTTGGGAGAGCTATGAGAGGTGCGCAGCCGTTGAAAAAAAAAAGGATCAGCAGAGAGAGAATTGAGTGTACGGCTACAAGTAAAAATTGATTGGTGGAAAACAAAAGGTGGAAGTCAGCCGTGGGTAGTGTGCAGCCAAGAGACAAATTGTTGAAGAAGGAGTCCAAGGTAGACAATTAATTGGTTGGTTTATGAGGAATTAAAACAAGTTAGGCAGCAAGAATATATACACACACAAGAAGAGTTGGCGACTGTGTATTGGAAAAAAAAGCAGATTCCTTGGCTGGAATTAAAAAAGATTGCTGGGAATTCAAAGTCAGCGGTTGGGGAGATGCTTGGATTTAAATTCTTCAAACTTAGGGTTTTGTTTGTTATTTATTGCTTTTTATTTCAAAAATATGAGTAGCTAAATTTTAAATCGGGATTGACGATATAGATTTAATTTTTTGTTTGATTTCAATTCTCAAGTTGGTGCTTTATTTTCATGTATTGATTTTATTACTGCGTTTAATGCTTGAGTTGCTTGATCACTAATTCATGATTTAATGATTTTTTTTTCATAATCAGAGAGGTGAGTTAACAATTAGATCATGTAATAAAATTCGGCAATTTCAACAAAAAGATAGAGATGTGAATTTGTGGTTGCTTGTGGTCACTTATGAATTCCTAGAAAATTTAATGTATTTAACTAAGGAAAATTTTGACCCGCTATAGAGATACATGGTTGACTTAGTTAAATAGGCCTAATTTGAATTCGAGAGAGGTAAATTATATATATGCGTGAATTAGACCAAATACAATTTTAGAAGAGAAATTAAACTAGAACATTACTTCAAAATCGTTAGTCCCGATATTCATTCAATTACTAGAAATCCCACCACTTTGTTTTTTTCTCTTATTAATTGCTTTTAGTTTAATTTTCTATTTCCATTTTAATTGCATTGTTTATTTCATTTATTCTCAATTTTATTGTCGTTTTTGAATTCTCTTGCAATTTTATTTTCTTAGTTAGTTTTTGTTTTAGTATAGGAATTTTAAAATCGAAGTAAATTTATAACGAATTAACTAGTCCTCGTGGGATCGACAACTCGGATTCAAAAGTCCACTTTTACTACTTGTTAACGATATCGTTCACTTGCGATATTTTGACAACAAGTTTTTGGCACTGTTACCGGGGACTATTTTAATTTGTTATTTATTTATTTTGATTTTTAGTATTCTTAGCTTTTAGATTTAGTTTGACTTTATTTGTTTATTTTCTTTTTCTTTTTCATATGATCTTCTTGCTTTTCTGTGTGACATTGTTGATAGTGATAGAAGAAAAGCTAAGAAATCAAGGCAACACGGGAGGACATGAGCTATATGCCAGAATATAATACTTTTTCCGACGTGGATGATGAGTATTTGTGCTTTGAACTATTAATGACCCAACTGATCATTATTAGGGACCCTTTGGAAATTCAAACAAGTTCAACATGTGAATACTTTGGAGCAATACATAATACTGCAGATTGTATATTGCTGGCCACATCAGAGGAAGTGAAGAACTTTCTAAATGATGATACATGCCTATTTTACAAGGCCAAAAAATACAAGACACAACTGCCAGAGATTCATTTGACAAGGCCAGAGGAGGATGAACCAGTGGAAATTAATAAAGAAGAAGTTAAGTAACAATCTGCACCATCAAAAGAGGAAGATGAGCATGTTGAGAATGAGGGGTTGATTTTAGTTGAGAACATAACAGTCGACAAGGGTGTAGCTATCAAGCAATCCTTGTACTCAATTGATTCTCATAAAATTGATTTTGTCATCGGGCCCGAAGAAAAGATCGAAATATACATAGTTGAGTTCGAATCTGATGGTAATATTAACTCTGATTTTGAACAGGGCAGCATAAAAATTTGGAGCGAAAGTATTAATTGGAGCAAAGGCAACTTCAGCAAATATAGCAGATTATCAAAATCATTATTTCGAGTGCCTTGAAGTCATGTTCAAAAGTCGGGCTTTAGACTATAAACGGAGCGCTTATTGGGAGATAACTCAATTTTCTATCCCTTTTATTTATTTTGCTTTATTTACAGCTTTACATTTAAATTTTTAGGCAATACTTGCATTCTTTTTTTCTTGAAGTTTTTGAAATAAGCATCCATAGCACCAACCTCTTGACATGATCTTCAAGTGCATTTTTTGTTTTAATTTATACATCATCCATGAGCTTACAATTTTGCATCACAGTGTTTTAACATCATTGCTCTTATCACATCAAAAGCAAATCATATGTATGATTTTGCACACTTTGAGGAATTATGCATGATAAATGTAATGTTCTTAATGGTCGATCATGTTTAAAAATTCAAATTTTTCTATGTTTTAGTTGGGATTGTTAATGTTGATCGATTTCAATTTATTGATGGTGTGTATGATTTTAATGTTGTTTTTCTTTCACTTGCGAGGAACACACTACTTGTAACACTTCCAACCAAGCATGGAAACACTAGAAACGGGTCAAAATCATCCAAGCGTGATCAAAACAAAGTTTCAAATTATCACATCGCTCCTCTAAACCTGAGAAGTGCCTAACTCCTCTTTTATGTATTGTGATAAATTGATATATATTTTCTTTTACATTGAGGACAATGTAACTTTCTAGTTTTGGGGGGTGGGGGGTGTATCTCATTTCTTCATCTTGTCCATTCGATACTTTGTTTTTGGGATTAAAAAAAAAAAAAAAAAAAAAAAAAAAAATTGAAAATTTTTATTGATTTATTTATTACTTATGATATGATTTGAATTGATTTTTGTACTTTAGTTAGAAGATTTGGCAACATGTAAACTAAAATTTTCTTGACATTCATCCATGTAAGACGTTAATCAAACTTGAGCATATAGCCACATTAGAATAATAACTTGTGTAGGGAGATGCTTGATACTTATGGGGGTAAACTTGTACACTTTGAACATAAAATTGACTGAAAAGTCCCAAATCTTAAGAAATTAGATCCCGACCTAAAATGTAGAACCAAACTGCTCAAGGAGCAGTTTTGGGGGTGAAAAGGTTAAGTAAAAGTAGGCATTGACGGATTGAGGGTCTGAGGTTTTAATGATCCATCTTTAGTATAAGAGTTTTTAATCAACAGATATAAGTCATTGCCAACATAAAAACAGAAAAATGCTGAATGTCTTATTATACTCTTCAAATGCCTTTTTGACTCGGGTAATTAAGTTTGAGGGGTTCTCTGAACCTGGTACCCTAAGCTCAACTGAGTTGGGAGCCGTCGACCTAAAGCTCGCTACAGGGATCAGCTAGAAAGCAAGTACGGAGAGTGGACTTACACATAAGACACTAAAACATCTTTAACTTTTCAAGTCTGAGGGATTCTCTGAACCTGGTACCCTAAGCTCAACTGAGTTGAGAGCTGCCGACCTAAAGCTCACTACAGGGGTCATTTAGAAAATCAGTGTGAAAAGTTCTGCACAAAGATAGTAAAAGACAATGACATTAAAAGCAAAAGTCGTCCATATAAAAGAAAAAAATGAAATGAAAATAGTATAAGCTTTGTTGATTAAAATTCCTAATACTGGAGTGTGGGATTGAGGATGAATTATTCTTGGTCTGTTGTACATACTTGTCAAATCCTAACTGCCTTGTGTGGAAAAATGCAATTTATACATGTTTAGAAACCAAATAAATAGGAAAGACCTCGGGATATGAGAGAAAATCATTAAGGTTGTGATCATCCATGAGAGTGTAAGGAAAATAAAAAGAAAATCACTGTTAACTACATGGGATTCGGGTTTATTTCTACATGATTAGTCACACAGTGCCAAGTATATTTTTACATGAGTTTGCATTCGATTTTTGGCTATTCACACACACAGACGATGAAGTTGAGCATTGGATGAATGAAAATAATTTTTATTTCTGTTTGCATTTTTTATTTTTATAGTTTAGTTTTATTTTTGTTCGAGGACGAACAAATATTCTAGTTTGGGGGGGGGGGTTTGATAAGTATACACTTATTTATCTGTCAAAATTAGGATATTATTTTGTTTTTCTCGAATAAATTCTACTTAATTGTTATTATTTTAGGTTTTATCCAAAATCGAGAAAAATGAGGAACTGAAGAAATTATATAACAATTGGATGAAAAAACTCAGTTTTGGATGCAATTGACGATAAAACGAAGACAATGGGCCAAAATGAATTATTTGGCAAAAACGAGGCTTTAGTAGTAAAACCTACCCCAATATTACTTGGGACTCAAAATCAATTGCAAGGAAAATTTTTGGCCTAAGTTATTTCAACTATGTTAGATAAATATGTACACACTTGTTGGTTCAAAAAAAGGGTTAAGCAACCGGGAGTCCAAAAGAGAGGAGCCGTGGGGATTTTGGGAGAGCTATGAGAGGTGCGCAGCAGTTGAAAAAAAAAAGGATCAGCAGAGAGAGAATTGAGTTTGCGGCTACAAGTAAAAATTTGATTGGTGGAAAACAAAAGGTGTAAGTCAGCCGTGGGTAGTGTGCAGCCAAGAGACAAATTGTTGAAGAAGGATTCCAAGGCAGACAATTAATTGGTTGGTTTCGGGGGAATTAAAACAAGTTAGGCAGCAAGAATATATACACACACAAGAAGAGTTGGCGGCTCTGTATTGGAAAAAAAAGCAGATTCCTTCGCTGGAATTACAAATGATTGCTGGGAATTCAAAGTCAGGGGTTGGGGCGATGCTGGGATTTAAATTCTTCAAACTCCAAGTTTTGTTTTCATTATTTATTGTTTTTTATTCCAAAAATATGAGTAGTTAAATTTTAAATCGAGATTGACGATATAGATTTAATGTTTCTTGTTTGATTTTAATTCTCAAGTTGGTGCTTTATTTTCATGTATTGATTTTATTATTGCGTTTAATACTTGAGTTGTTTGATCATCAATTCATGATTTAATGATTGTTTTCATAATCCGAGAGGTGAGTTAACAATTAGATCATGTAATAAAATTCGGCAATTTCAACAAAAAATAGAGATATGAATTTGTGGTTGCTTGTGGTTACTTATGAATTCCTAGGAAATTTAATGCATTTAACTAAGGAGAATTCTGACCCCGCTGTAGAGATACATGGTTGACTTAGTTAAATAGGCCTAATTTGAATTCGAGAGAGGTAAATTAGATACATGCGTGAATTCGACCAAATACAATTTTAGAAAACAATTTGAGATGAGAAATTAAAGTAGAACATTACTTCGAAATCGTTAGTCCTGATATTCATTCAATTGCTAAAAATCCAACCACTTTGTTTCTTGCTTTTATTAATTGCTTTTAGTTTAATTTTCTATTTCCATTTTAATTGCATTGTTTATTTCATTTATTCTCAATTTTATTGTCGTTTTTGAATTCTCTTGCAATTTTATTTTCTCAGTTAGTTTTTGTTTTAGTTTAGGAATTTTAGAATCGAAGTAAATTTATAACTAATTAACTAGTCCTCGTGGGATCGACAACTCGGACTCAAAAGTCCATTTTTACTACGTGTTAACAATATCGTTCACTTACGATATTTTCACAACATGCATCATGAGGTACCCGGGATGGTTAAGGGTGATGGGTGAAAAATCAACACCAAAATGCACCAGGTAAACCATGTGATCGCTTGGCGTAAGAACCAAGTGATCTCCATTTTAACATTAAAGGAGATAGAATATATTTGGGTTCGACCAAGCAATCGAAGGCCTTAAAGCTAAGGGAACAAGCAATCGCTTGTCAAAAAACTAAAGTTACAAGTCTAAGCAATCGCCTATCCATAAAGCCAAGCAACTGCTTGCATATTTATGGGCAGAACGATATTAAAGAACCTAAAAGCCAATTTTAAAACACAATTTACCTACAACTTGTGATTTCCCCCCTATTCAAACTTTAAATCATAAAAATCTCGAAGATATTGGGCATTAACAACTTCATCCATAAACCTTACAGACAAAGTTTGTACTACGAATTGAAGATCAAACATCTACAAACATTCAAATTCAAGGTAAGTTTTTCAAGAGTCCGAATTTGAAATTCTTTCATATTAGGATTGGGGGTTTTCGTGTGGGGGTAATAATTATTTTTTAGTAGAATTTAAGATTTACTTGTCCTACTTGTTTACATGCTTGAAGTGTTAAGCTGTTTATAGTTACGTTTTGATATAATTTTGATTTCGTGCATCTTTAGTTGATTCTTGTTGTAAAATGACAACTCAAAATTTTGCTTTGGGGATTTTTAACGTAAAATGAGAATTTTTCTATTCGGAAACAAAAAAAAAAAAAAAAAAAGGAAAAAAAAAGAAGAATATTGATACAATAAAAGGTTTCGAAATCCATCCACATATGGCGATTTCCCTTATGATTTATCAAAAGAACAAAAGGAAGAGTTTCATGAACTTGCTACTACTACAATTATTTTTGACTTGTCAGACGTTGTTAGGGAAGGGGATCTGCAAATGGTAATGAAACCCATAGCGAATAAAAGAAAAAAAAAGTATAAACAACAGAGGTCAAGATTTTGAAATAAATCATCGCACAATCTGTAAGGTTTCGATACATGCATGCACAGCGGATATTAAATAAACTCGAAACCATAGCCCGGATCAACCTTGCATTTAGATAGAATTTGTGATAAAAATGATACCTTTGATGAACGTCGTGAATCTGAAATCTGAAACATGAGGTACAATCTTGTCACCACCAGCTGTCCAATTGTCCGCCTCTAACATAAATTCACACAGCGAGTTGAATCTGGAACTCCATCACTCTCCAACTATTAGAATCGATTTGAGAGAATTGGTTTTTCTCTTTGTGCTAGCAAGAGAAAAAATCATGCACTGGAATGTTACAGAAAAACGACTCTCATGATTCTCTTTCTTTTCTCTACAATAGTGCACATATTAATATGTGCACATAAAACCCTAACCCTATTGACAATATGGCCATTAATGGGCCTTGATTAATTAATCATATTAATTAATCTCATTGTAAAGTCCGGCCCAACAATTGCGCTTGTACATTAATTCTAACAATCTCCCACTTGGACAAGATCCAATTCCAGATATTCAATTCTCGCCTTTTGTATGTGACCCATTAGGTTCCATTCACGATGGCAAACACCGTGTTATTATTATTCCAATCTGATTGGAATAAGATGAATTCAAATCTCCATTTCTAATTCATCCTCGACTCTCCAAGATCGATTGATTCACGTCGCCGTCCTAGATTGACATCTAGCAATGTGTCAAGGCAATCCATGTGAAAGAAAAAGTCATGTGGCATGACAAGACCAGTTCATGTGCAGTTACCATGGAAATATAATCACTTCATCAATATAACCCAATTGGTTAAGAGATATTGATAGCGTCAATCTCATTTCAACCAATTATGTTATTCAATTCTTATCTTACTTGATCTTGTTATGATTGAAAACATATTTTCAACTCATAACTTCACCCTGGCTGAGGAATTTACATCAACTTAAGTGAGCGAAATACAGGTTATAATCTCCTATTACCCCGGAGTGACGAATCCTCATATTGGACATACACAACCTTCATATGACTCTCACTATACCCGTACGACGTCATCCTGATGACTCCCTCTCAAGAGCCAACATCAACGCTCGCCAAAGTATAGTAATCCTCATATAAGATTCTATGAAGTCCTCAAGTCAAAGGACCAAATCCACAACCGTGCATTAGAGATTCACCACTGACGCTTGGATAGTTATCCATGTGGAATCTCTAGGCGGGTCATCCAATGCTTTGTTCATCTAAAAATGCATCCATGTGTTCATTTGAACGTCCCTCTACATTCTAACATGTGAGATAAGGTACTTTCTTCATAAGAAAGAAATGCAACACATGCTAGTCTAACCGCAACAACAATATCCGTATGTTACTTCGACTAGGGACAATTTTAGAATAAATTATTAATGACTTATATCTCACAGTCACAACACCTTGTGACTTACAAGTTAATTGAACTTACTCTACGGACTCTATTATCTAAATAATGAGTTAAACTCAATTTAATAATAGATCTGCCTTTATTGTAACAATGATAATATGTGTTATGCTATCTCAACGAGTGGATTTAAAGCATAACATTGATATTCTCCCACTATTCATAATAAGTTTATATGATAATCATATTCCTGTTGGGATAATGGTTTTACAGGTGGATCTTCAATATGTGACTCTTCACATATTCAACTTTCTCAAGGTTAGTGGGCATGAATTCTATTTTTCTACAATCTTCGAATAAGATAGTAGCCCCTAAATACATACTCAGATCATCGATGAGACCCAGTTCCCTTGCTTGCGCAATGGCTCCATTGTCGTTACAGTACTCATTACTGGAGCTAAAATGCTAGGAACATTTATAGTTCACTAATGAACTTAACGATCGATATTGCTTCACAAGCACTTATGTATTTGGTCTCGGTTGTATAGTTAGCGGTCTCTCTTGTTCGAATCATTTCAAGCTGACCACTCCACTAGTATGAGTTAATTAACAGTTAGACTTAATAATTTCTTCATCTCTTCCCAGACTAAAGGATGGTATCTCTATACCTAAATACTGTAAGTCTACATTTCTCCTCATGTCTACTGTATTCTTAGTACTTCTCAAGTTCTCATTAATACAAAAGGTGTTGTACATAGTGTGGTGTTTAAAAAGATCTTATTGTTAAACAGTCAAGTATCTTCTCCACATCATTCTTTCTCAATATGTGTTCTAGACACTATTTTGAAAAGATTAACCCCAAAACTTTTGGGATAGAATCCTACATTGGATTCACTCATGCTAACCTCATTAGCATTACATCTATGTACGTCGATTGAGAAATCAAAACAACCTTCCAAATATATCTCTATAGATTCTGGTTCCCAAAGTAAATGTTTTATTTCTCAAATCCATCATGGAGAAATTCAAAATAATTGTACTTTCACTTTAAAGGTTGGAGACTCAACTTCTGATCAATAATATGTCATCTACATATAGTATCAGAAATATTGAACACTCCCACTAACCTTTTATATACACACATTCTTTATCTTCAACTTTTGATAAAATCAGATATTTTGATTATTTCATCAAAATTAAGATTCTAGCTCCGTGAGGCTTGCTTTAATCTATAATAGATATCTGTAGCTAGTATACTATGTTTAAGGATTCAAAAATCCCATAATCACAGCATGTTGCTAACGCAAGCAGAATCCGAATTGATTTAGAGTAAACACATTTATAGCCTATGGGTCTTACCCATTTCAGGCGAATTAAACAAGTTCCAAAACATGTTTTATCTTGGATTCTATGGCTTCCTACCATCTCGTTTAGTCAACACTTGACTTAGCTACTATGTAAATATAGGCTCATCATCCTTGATGACTAATACAATATCAGGGATGTGTAACTCAATGGAGTACACGTGATCCTAATGTTTTTACATGGAGCTAGTGCGTTCTTAGTCGTCACCACGTCCTAAGTAACGATCGTGTCCCAAGCATCGATTTGTGCCTCATCCAATGCAAACACATATTCGAGCTTATTTAATCGGTTAAGTATATGTGTAATCATGAACTCTTTCATGTTATATTTTCATTCCCACTTTCCTCTCTTAGATAAATTGTTTCTCTAAGACATTGAAAAAATCCGAGATAGACTTTCTTTCTCGATAGGAATGTAGAAATAATATCCAACCATCTTTTGGATATCCCACAAATATACATATTGAACTAAGGCTATTGCTTATCCAAATTTGGTATACTTCTAATAAGTATTGAGGTCTTAAATTTTAACGCGATGAAGATTAGACCTTTTAAATCCATATCTTATATGGACCTTCATCAACCGATTATCATGGAACACGACTAAGTGTGTAATATAAAGTTTTTAGTGAAAAGCTCCAAAAACGTTTTTGGAGATTTTGCGTGGCTTCATCAATGATTGCATTAATTGCAATCTTTGTCCTTTCATATTCGTCATTGTGCAGAGACGTATATGAAAGAGTTATCTATGCGAAAATTATGTTCTCATAACAAAATCTTGAAGTCAATCACTTGAAAATATTCTTCACTTTGATAAAATCTACGTGCTTAGAATATTTTTCTCATTTTGGCCTTATTTATATCTGTATTATTTGAACTTTTCAAACTTTTAGATTTAAACTTTATTATAGATAACAATGACAATCATGGTTATCCAATGATTAAAGACCACTCTGACATATGCCCACTTATATCCGAATGTAATAGGCTCAGTGGATCAATTCCAAGAAAATTGACTTATTAATTTACCTCCAAGGTGAGATATACATATATCTATATTAATTGAATAAGTCAAGTGTCAAATTTAAGTATGACTTCTTCTTTGCCTTATCAATATTCAGAATGTAGACTATTTGTTATTTACCTAGCTTCCATATTATCTCATCTAAGTTAACGAATAACTATTATTCTTAATCAAAGAGGATAATCGCTTCATGTCCAAACATGAAGTGGAAGTGTTGTTCTTCATAAGAAATGTAATTAACATTTGTCTAATTTTAAGCTGAATGAGAAGACAAAGATAGGTGATAACTTCTTAAGCTTTTCAAGAAACATTTGCTTTATTATCTACAAACAGGTATATCACCATTTTTCGCAATTATTCTACTTTTTACCCATTTTATATTATCAGTATATAATACTCGATTGGCTAAGTAGATTATTTAACCTCTATCAAATAGTAAACTGAAGTAGAAGATTCACCAAACTTCTCACTTCTTCGTTCGGTTAAGGAAGCCTTGCAATTATAAATGTAGTATCCTATTATTGGAATGTTCGAGAAGAGTATTCTCGATCATATCGTGTTTTGAGATCATTTCTCAAAGAACAATGCCAATTCAAGGATTTCAGTCTGATGAACTTACAGAGTGTCAATTACACTCCATAAGTTCAAGTAACAACTCAAATTTTAAAACTCATACAACAACAAAAATAAATAAAAAAATAGAATCACGTATTATCACGCATAAATCAATTCAATAAGGTCTTTTATTAAATCGATTGCTTCCACTGTTTTACTTGAATTAATGACCCTCAACATTAATCTTGTAGAATCCTGTTAGATTCACAGTAGGCTAGGATCCCGTTTATTCCATTAGAACCTTGAGTGACTCAACAAGCTCTAATGAAACATCCAGGTAGATACTCCTATCAAACACATCTCCATATGACTCCTAGATCATCAAGTAGACAACTCTTTGTCCCATACATCTTATGTATTTACTTGACCGTGCCTCCAAAATCTCATCTCCTTGAGTGACTCAACAAAAGATAGATTTCGGTTAAATTCTACCCATTGTTCAGAAGCATCTTATATTTCATAGTGATAAACACACCTTCCCACTCGCAGCCTTGAGTGACTCAACAAACCGCATTGAGGGCGGATTCTGATTTTTCACTGTAACAATGGAAGGCACTTTGTATTAACCAATTAATACGAATTTAATAAATTGCTTCTAAAATTATATCCATTTTGATTGACTCAATAAAGGATATAGTTTCGCTTAAGTCCGACCCATTGTTCAGAAATATCTGATACTTCATAATGAGAAACATATCTACCAACGAGTAGCCTTGAGTGACTCAACAAGCTGACATCAATAGTAAACTCTGATTTTTCATTATAGCAATGGAGAGCATATGACTTAATATAATTTTAAGTTAAGGGTTTGTCTCATCGTTCCTATGTATATTAACTAACATCCACCATGGAATTAATCATACATACAAAATAATTTTGTAGATGATTATGGACAATATCTATCTAGTCTTCTCGAGCCATGAAGAAGACTGGTCGGTCAATTCCTAGGTAACATTGCATTCGATCATCGAATGCTAAATGCAATAAACTTCATCTGCTGCTGCAACCTGTATCATATACTAGTTGTCTTCTTGTGGCCAGCTGCAACATGTATCCTATACTAGTTAGCACGCATGCCTGAATCAAATGGACGCGTAGGCCCATATCTACAAACTAGAGCTCATGAGCCCAAATAAATTAAATAATATACACGTATGCCCAATTAAAAAATAATAGGCTCGCATGCCCAACCAACAAAAACAAAATAAATTAACCATCCAACCAATCACATGGGTCAAGTCCATAATCATCCACTAAATACACATTCATCATATAAATGTATTATAATATAATATCTAATATTATATAAATAAATTTTAAGTTTCTAGCAATTTAGGTCGTCTAAACTAATTTAGATAAAATGGATCGAAACGATAATTAATTAATCAAATTAATCAATTAACTTAAGTTAGTGGGTCTTATTTAATTAAAATCATATTTTAATCAAATACCAAATTAGAGTCCAACTTTAATTCCAAAAGAGGCAAATTGAATTAACATATTAATTTAGGATAAAACTCCTAAAATAAAATAAAATTCAATTTAGTAATTAATTAATCAAATTAATCAATTACTTTATTGACGGGTTTATTTAATTAAAATCAAATTTTAATTAAATACTAAATTAGAGTTCAACTTCAATTTCACGATTTTAGGGGCTAATTTAATTTAATATTATATCCTAAATAATAATCAATTAATAATCAATTAATCGAATTAACTAATTATTAAATCGAATTTAATTAAAATAAAATTTTAATTAAATACTAAATTAGAATCCAAACTCTAATTCTTAAATTAGGGCAAATTGAATTAACATTTTTAATTTAGGATAAAGCTCCTAAATAAAATAAAATTCAATTTAGGGTCAAATTATATATTATGTTAAAATCCAATTTTAACATTAATTAAAACTTAGTGAATTTTAAAATAAAATTTTGAATTGGATCAAAATTAAAAATCTAGTCAAAGTTTTAAATTGGGTCAAACTCATTCAAAATCAAATTTTAAACCCTTTTCAAAATTTGCAATTTGCCCCATATTTAAAATTACACTCAGACCGTCGAATTTTGCAAATTACATGACAGGTCCTTCATTTTAAAATTGTATTTTGACCCTATTTCATAATTGCGGCCAGGGGCTCACAATTTTGTAAAAGAGCCCCCGCCTTTAATCAGCCAACCCTAATCCAAAAATTTGCAAACAGGGGCTGTACTTTCATAAATTGCACAACAGGCCCCTGCCCCCAAAAGATCTTAAACCCGTAACTCTCTCCTCTCCCTTACCCGGTATGGGCAGCGCCACCCCCTGCAGTCGCGCGTTAATGCTACAATAGAAGCAGCCCACGGCAGCGCCTTGCATCAGCGTGGCGCTGCAGCAGTGCCTTGCTGCTCCGCGCAACTACAGCGTCGTTGCAGTGACGACGATGTGTAGGCACTGCGCGCGACTGTAGCGTTGTTGCAGTGACGACACTGCACAGCGGCGACGTTCGTCGCTGCTTACTCTGAGGCCAGTGCAGTACGCGGCTGAGTACAAAACAGCAACGCGCACTGCTGTGTGCATCAGCGCCGGCTGTGCACTACTGCGTTTTTCGGTGCTGCTGCGCCGCTAGCTCCGGCGACTGATTTCGCCGAAGTTTTCCAGTCCCTTTTTCGATCCATTTTCCGACCAAAAATCAAATTTCTTCTCAAAATCTGATTTAGCACAAGAAAATCGATTTTCTCAAAAGCTAGAAAATTAAAAAAAAAGATTAATTCAATCATATTGAATTCATCAAAGAATTAAACAAATTCTAACAAGTAACAAGGTAGGCTCTGATACCACTGTAAGGTTTCGATACATACATGCACAGCGGATATTAAACAAACTTGAAACCATAGCCCGGATCAACCTTGCACTTAGATAGAATTTGTGATAAAGATGATACCTTTGATGAACGTCGTGAATCTGAAATCTAAAATAGAAGGTAAAATCTTATCACCACCAGCTGTCCAATTGTCCAGCCTCTAACAAAAATCCACACAGCGAGTTGAATCTGGAACTCCATCACTCTCCAACTATTGGAATGGTTTTGAGAGAATTGATTTTTCTCTTTGTGCTAGCAAGAGAAAAAATCATGCACTAGAATGTTACAGAAAAGTGACTCTCATGATTCTCTTTCTTTTCTCTACAATAGTGCACATATTAATATGTGCACATAAAACCCTAACCCTATTGACAATAAGGCCATTAATGGGCCTTGATTAAGTAATCATATTAATTAATCTCATTGTAAAGTTCGCCACAACAATTGAGCTTGTACATTAATTCTAACACAATCAACAAAAGGTTTTATGTAAAATGAATATGAACAAGACATGCTTTGTTTAAGCAATATTCAAAGTATTGGCTAAAATACTTTCGGGAAGCACAAAAAATACTTGGTTTCCATGTAAAGCAGTCATGACTAGAAAAAATGTTCTTTAGCAACGAGCATTGGATTTAACATCCAAGAGGAGCAAGAAAACACAAGCAAACTTCTCTTTATTACTCGTTCGCTACATGAAACAAATCCACAAGGAAAGAAGGTTCAGAAATAGTTGTCGCTGTAGAAGGTTTTCAAGAAATTGGAGTTGCCCTGATCCTTTATTCCTAGGTCATGCGTAAGGCCTTGTCGACCTAGCACATACTGGCCAAGAATGTCATGCCTCTGCTTTGCATGTTGCACAATGTTGCTTAACTCTTCTGTTCCCTTGATGAGCAGCATAACTATGACCTTGGGGTCAGTAACATGTGCATTCTTGTGGATCTCAGAGGCGACGGTGGAGTGAAGCTCAGAGGGTTTGACTACTTCATCGAGGATGGTAGGGATGGATCTGCAGACTGTTGTTGATGTTGGAATTATATATGCCCATAGAATATAATAATTCACGAAATTTGAAATAAAATTTTTAATGATTGTATTAATATGATGTTGGGTTTGTCCACGGGTCAATTTGATATTATAGATTGAGTGTTTAAGTTGTTAAACACAGAAATATTCAATTTGTAATTCAATTTAAAATTAACGTTCACGCTCATTAAATAATTATGGGCAATTTATTTTGACAAGATCGTCTCGATTTTATTAAAGTCTATCTTTAATTTTGGTAATAAAATTGAGAGTACGTTTGGAACGTATTGGACTGGACCACGTGAAATTAATTTTTGACATCGACCATACAAACTTAATTTCACTTGACTATCGTACGTGGGACCTTAATCCTAATCGGATAATGGACTTCGATTACTAACTTGAAGTTCTTTGAGGTATCAATGGGTGAGATCAAATTGCTAATCAATATCTCGGTACTTTGGGAATTAAAGTAAACTAACGAGGAACATATATTCGTATTTTGAAATCCGTCACCTTTAAGGTATGATCATAATCTCACTGGTTCTTCTAGTAGACAGTTGAATGTGAGCTCAGTAATTCGACACTGACTGTTGAATTCTATGATATGATGTGATCACATCGAACTGTCAGATAGAAGATGAGAGTTGAGAGTTTATGAATATTCAGATAAGGACATTTTGGTCATTTTAACTTGCTCCAAATACTCGAGTTGATCGACGGGGGTAACACGTAAGAACGATAAGTCAGAGGATATAATTATTGATTAATTGTTTCAGTAATTTCAATTTTACTAAGAGTGCAATCTCGTTCTTTTAGTGGAATAGAACATGATAATAAATTAATTTTGACTAATCAAGAGTTGATCGGGTCAAAAAAATAATTTATTGGAGCTTAGTTTAATTAGATCCGATCAGGTTTCCTTGGTAGCTTCATATTCATCGATATCTCGCGATCCTCGCAAGTGTATGGGTCGTGAAGAGCCGGATTATCGTTCCCACAAGGACTGCTATCAATTATCAAAATATGTTAATTCTATACATTATTTGAACAAATGAATATGATTGGTTGTTTAAACTAAAATTGAAGAACATAAACTAAGATTTAAAATGAAACAAAATTGATTTGTTTTTAAAAACGATTGTAAAATAGATGAGAATCTCGATTTCACCTAACCAATTAAATTAACTCCAATTCCATGTTTCATTTCCTAATTATGTACTCGGTCGAATTCACTAATTTATATTGAAATTCCTCTCTCGAGTTTAAATCAATTCTATTTAAATAAGTCAACCATGTATCTCTATAGAGGGTCCGAATATTCCTTATCTAGATGCAATAAACACAAGAATTCACACACAACCGCAATACTAACAAGAGTATATCTCTATCTCTCGTTCAATTACCGGATTTATTACCACGTTCTAAATTATTAACTCAACTCTCGGATTATGGAAATAATTCAATATATCATGAATTGGTGATCAAGCAATTCAAGCATTAAAAATACTAATAAATCAATGCATGCAACGAATTAATAAAACAAAAGAACTTGGAATTAAAATAATGAATTAGGCTACATCGTTCATCCCAACATTAAATTTAGTTACACATCATTAATAAATAACAAAAACAATAAAGATAAACGTTCATTGAAAATAATATAAAGAATTGAAATCTTGCACCAAGTTTTGAATCTTCAATTCACGCTCTTTTGCGATGCTTGATTCTCCAAGAATCTAATTTTGAATTCTCAATTGTGGTTTGTTCTATGGAGAGGCAAAGGTCATGATTTCATGCCTCATAAGTTGTATTTATAGGTTAGGAAAAAAACCTAGGTCAAAAAGCCCAAAGCCTATTAAAAATCGCGAGAAAATTCTGATCTGCGGCCCAGACATATAACCACGCGACCGCGTTGTTAGACATAGCACGATCGCGCGGTTCAGGGTAAAAGTCTCAGGTGAAGAATTTGAGGCATTGCACGATCGTGCAGGTAGGAATTAGGAGCTCGCGTGATGTGCAATTTCCATCTTTTTCTAGTTGTTTAAGTTAGTCCCTGACTTTTAATTGCACCTTCACTCCTCAACTTCTAATTGTTGCAATTTAGTCCTCAAACTTTGGAATCTTCTCAATTTGCTCATTTTAGCTCTCAATTCCTTCAATTGGGTCCTCCAACCTTTGATTCATTAACTTTGGCACCATGTACATTTCCCAGTTGACCTCACAAACTTCTCAATTGCTCATTTTAGCTCCAATTAGTATCCAATTATGCATTTTTCCCATTATTTGCTTCATTCTTTGACTTTTTGGGATATTTTCTACAAAGTATCAAATTAATACAAATTAAATAGCATATATATTCTAAAACGAAAATAAATTATTCTAATTTAGTCATATAAATAAGTATATAAAATACATTTATCAAATACCCCCAAATTAAACTATTTTTCATCCTCGAACAATGTAAAACTGAACTAATAAATCAAAATAACAAAATGCAGTTGTTTTTGTTGTGTCAACATGTTTACTAAATGCCTCAATAATCCAAATCAATTCATACTTTCAGCAAGAGACATGAACAACATAGCTAAATAATTTTTAGTTATCTCATACCAGATTTTCAAGTGTGTGTGTGTGAATAGCCAATATCAAATTCTTACTCATGTAAATGATATACCTAACACTGCGTAGCTTATTATGCACAATCAAGCCCGAATCCCATGTGGTCACCCTAATGAATCTAATTATTTCCTTGCATCGCTCATGGGTGATCACAACTTGCTGCTTTTCCCTCACATACCTGGTTTATCTATAGTGGTTTCTAAAAATATTCTTTGCTTTTTCCACACAAGATAGTCAGAATTAGAAGTATGCATGCACAACAAGTCAAAGGTAAGCACTTCCCAATTCTACAACTTCAGTCTCTACAATTTAAGTCAAATAAGCTTATACCATGCAAATTTCTTTTTATGGACGACTTTTTCTATTTTAATGTCCCTGTCTTTTACCATCTTTGTGTAGAACTTTTCATACTTGCTTTCTAGATGACCTCTGTTGCGAGCTTTAGGTCGGTGAATCCCAAACCATATGGCTTTAGGGCACTAGGTTTAGAGAACCCCTTAGACTTAATTACCCGAGTCATAAAGGCTTAAATAGAAAAGTTAAAGATGTTTTAGTGTCTTATGTATAAGTCCACTCTCCGTACTTGCTTTCTAATTGACCCCTGTAGTGAGTTTTAGGTCGGTGACTCCCAAGCTAGACAACTTTAGGGCACCAGGTTTGAATGACCCCTCAAACTTAATTACTCGAGTCAAAAAGACTTTTGGTGAGTAGAATAAGACCTTCAACATTTTTCTGTTTTTATGCTGGATATGGTTTATACTCGTTGACCAAACTGTCTAAACTAAAGTGTAAAACCAAGAATCACAGACCGCCAACCCATCAATACATGCACATTATAATCAGTCCATCCCCAAACTTGCCTTTTGAGAAAATTTGGTTCTAATTTACGGATGGATGTATTATGATCAAAGTTAAGGGATTAACAAGTCATACCTAAGTTCAAGTTGCATAAAACTTGCCCCACATGTGTTAAACAAAATCCCTTACACAAGCAATAATTCAACACTGGCTATGTGCGCAATGAATATGGAATCTAGCAAAATATAACTAGTTCAAAATAAGTTCATGCTTTCATATTGTCCAATTTTGAAGCCTAATCACAAATTGATTCATACTATATCCTAGGCAATAAATAAGTCAACACAAATTTTCAATTTTTTTTAAATCCCAATAAAATCGAATGGGAGCATAGAATGAATATCATGAATATGGAAGCAATTTCCATGAGTGAGATTTTCCACCCCCAAATTAGAAAGAAACATTGTCCTCAATGTTTGTCAAAAAGAATTAAAAATGTAAAACAAGATAAAGGAGAGAGAACGAGAACTTCTCAGGTGCAATGGAGATGCTTTGTTGTCTTGATGCTTTCATTTGAAATGCTTTTGGATGAAATTGACCATATTCTTGCTTTTCCCAACTTAATTGGATGTGTTTTGATTGGTGTATTCCTAGTAAATAAGAGATAATTAGCATTATAAGTCATAAACACCAATAAGAAACTTTGTAAGCTCAAACTAACACCCCTAAATTAAAGTTAAAAGCAAAATCTTGAATTTTTTTAAAAGATGATCGACCACAAATGTTCATGCCCTGACATCGCCTAGAAAAACACAAGTTTTCCTAGCCATCTTTTGATATGTTAAAGTTCACAGCATGGTTGACAACATATTAAAATTCAGCCCATTTGAAGATCAATAAGGTCATGAAAAGTTATGGAAAAGTAAGTGACGTGAAGCAGTTTTTAGGTGTAATGGCCTGTAGTGACCTTGTAATGGGGCTGCCATGGTGCTAAATTTGTTTTCATGAATTTTGTGTAATCAAGTGAACTAATTCATGAACTAAACACACATAATCAATGATAAGCATATCATGAAGATAAATGCTCAGAAGGATTTCTCAAATTCGCACAAAAATCTCTTTGTGGCATTTCATCAAACGCTATATGTGCACTACAAAAATTAAAGAACTTGCATCAATTTGGAAACACGGATTGACCCAAAAATTCTACCTATTAAAGCAAAAATCACATTCTCCAACAACTAACTTAAGCCCATACTCCACTCCCCAATAAATTTGCACTTATGAATTCAAAGAAAATTTCACTCTTTTGAATAACTTGAAGGAAAGTGAAAATTTCATACCTTGATTGAGTTTTGTAGCTGATGAAAGCAATGAGTTTGATGAAACTAATTGTTGATGACATGTACAAATGATGGGAGGTCAATGTTAGAGTGATTTTGGGGAAGTGAAAAAGAGTTTGGGAAGTTTAAAAGTGAAAGAATAGAATGAAACATGTAAACTATCGTTTCTGCCACAAGATGTACTGAGCGATTGCATGATTGTGAAACCAGCGATCGCACAGTTCAATAGTATTCGGAAATTTTTTCTAAAATGCATTCGCGCGATCGGTCGACCATATTGATGGGCGATCGCGCGGCTTACCGACCGAAAGACCTTTTCACTTGGTTTTGAATTTCAACTTCAATTTTAATCCCCTAATCACTGCATGATCTATGTTATGAGTTCCCATTCATTAAATTCATGATCAAAACTAGTATGTGTGATGCTTGGGATGACAATTAAAAACCTAATGTAACAAAAAATGCTAAATAAAAAACATACCTAAATATGCAACAATGGACTAGCATTCAAAGTGTCCTAACATGTAACATGCAAAACACTCAAAACAAGTTACCTATCATGCATATATCTCAACACAAGTAAATAAATAAATACTTAAAGAATAGTAAATAGAAGGGAAGAAATTGGGTTGCCTCCCAATGAGCGCTCCGTTTATAGTCTAAAGCCCGACTTTTTACCTGGATGTTCAAGGAACTTTAAATAGAGCTTTTGATGACCTTCTTTATTTGCAAAGGTCAAATTTGTTCCAAAGTGCATTTATGTACCAGAATTGTACCTTTCCCATGTCATATATGTGGACTTCTGCACTCGATTCGAACTTCAATATGTAGATTTCAATCATGGTCTCATTACCAATGATGACATCAATTGTTCCCCAAGTATTGAGGTTAGAGGGTTGCACTGTGGAGACGGCACCCTTAAGTGTCTGCCTTTCTGTGCTTAACTCCTCTTTCCCAAATTGATCTTCCTCTTCAATTGAAGTCTCCTTGAGTTTGATATCCGAATTTTGGACAATCAACAATGGGACTATGGTCTCTTCTTGACAGCTACTTTCTTTTGGTTGATCCACTTTTTTAAGTTCTTTTTCTTTTTCTTCAGTTGTTTCAACCAATTTGTCTGATTCCTATGATCTTTGCACTTGGATTTTTGGAAACTCCTCTGGTGGTCTATCTGTTTTGCTAACTGCCAACTGCTCCATCTGATCTCTCATTTCATTCATTTCAGCCCGTTGATCTTGGAGTAGCTGTTGTAGCAAATCTTCGTTGGATATAAATTCTTTGACCTGTTGTTTACCAACTTGCTGATAATGAAAATCTGTTTGTAGTTCTTGAAACTTTTCTTGTTGATCTTCTAGCAACTGTAATAATAAATCTTTGTTATGATCACTTTGCTGTTGTTGTTGCTGTTGGAAATATTGCAGGCTATGGATATTCTGATTATTTAACCCCGAGAAATTTGGCTGCTCGTTCCAGTAAGGATTATAAGCTTGAAAATATGAACTCCTCTGCTGCATGTGACTATTTCCCCAATAATTATCCTGATCAATCTCTGGCTGAGCCTAATGTGCGAAAGGACAATCTTGGATGGCATGATTTTCACAACAAAAGTCACAAATCTGATAAGTTTGAACTGCAACTTGATCATGGAGCCATTATAAAGGTTCACTTCCATCTTGTTGTGCTGCCTCCAACTATCTCAATATTCATTCAATACCTGAGAAGGAGACAATTCAAAACTTTTAAAAATAAAATTCAAAAATAAAAATAAAATAATAATGAAAAAAAATTAAGAAAATACAAATACAAATTCAAACTAAAGCAAGAACTAATTGGTATCGATATTAATATAAAAACATTCCCCGATAATGGCTCCAAAAACTTATTCACCGATATCTCGCGATGCGAGATATCCCCGCAAGTGTACGGGTCGTGAAGAGTAATAATGTGGACCTAATAGTCCGGGTTATCGTTCCCACAAGGACTGCTATTAATTATCGAAATATGTTATTTCTATACTTTATTTGAACAAATGAATATGATTGGTTGTTTAAACTAAAATTGCAGAACATAAACTAAGAATTAAAATGAAACAAAATTGATTTGTTTTTAAAAACGACTGTAAAATAGTTGGGAATCACGATTTCACCTAGCCAATTAAATTAAATCCAATTTCATGTTTTATTTCCTAATTATGTACTCGGTCGAATTCACTAATTTATATTGAAATTCCTCTCTCGAGTTTAAATCAATTCTACCTAAACAATTCAACCATGTATCTCTATAGAGGGTCCGAATATTCCTTATCTAGATGCAATAAACACAAGAATTCACACACAACCGCAATACTAACAAGAGTATATCTCTATCTCTCGTTCAATTACCGTATTTATTATCACGTTCTAAATTATTAACTCACCTCTCGGATTATGGAAATAATTCAATATATCATGAATTGGTGATCAAGAAATTTAAGCATTAAAAATAATAATAAATCAATGCATGCAACGAATTACTTAAACAAAGGAACTTGGAATTAAAATAAATAACTAGGCTACATTGTTCATCCCAACGTTAAATTTAATTACACATCATTAATAAATAACAAAAACAATAAAGATAAACATTCATTGAAAATAATATAAAGAATGAAAATCTTGCACCAAGTTTTGAATCTTCAATTATCTTTAATTCACGCTCCTTTGCGATGCTTGATTCTCCAAGAATCTAATGGTTAATTATTAATTGTGGCTCGTTCTACGGAGAGGCAAAGGTCCTGATTTCGTGCCTCATAAGTTGTATTTATAGGTTAGGGAGAAAACCTAGGTCAAAAAGCCCAAAGCCTGTTAAAAATTGCGATAAAAATCTGATCTGCAGCCCAGACGTATAACCACGCGACTGCGTGGTTAGACATAGCGCGATCGCGTGGTTCAAGGCTAAAGTCTCGGGTGAAGAATTTGAGGCATTGCGCGATCAGGCAGTATGAATTAGGCACTCACGTGATGTGCAATTTCCATCTTTTTCTGGTTGTTTAAGTTAGTCACTGACTTTTAATTGCACCTTCAGTCCTCAACTTCTAATTCTTGCGATTTAGTCCTCAAACTTTTGGAATCTTCTCAATTTGCTCGTTTCAGCTCTCAATTCTTTCAATTGGGTCCTCCAACCATTGATTCATTAACTTTGGCACCATGTACATTTCCCGGTTGACGTCACAAACTTCTCAATTGCTCATTTTAGCTCCAATTAGTATCCAATTATGCATTTTTCCCATTGTTTGCTTCATTCTTCGCCTTTTTGGGATATTTTATACAAAATATCAAATAAACACAATTATATAGCATTTATTCTAAAGCGAAAATAAATTATTTTAATTTAGACATATAAATAAGTGTATAAAATACACTTATCACTCATTATAATAGGCTTATAAATGCTTATTAGCTGCATTGGGCTATGCAGAAATGGGCCTGGGTTATGGTACTAGGGTTGGTAGGGTTTTGGAATGTAAAGAGGTTATAAATATTCTCCGAAGCCTTTTTTTCTTAACCTAGTTGGAAAAATGGCGAGAGCCACACTAAAGTGCGTAGTGTGTGTTTCCTCTTTATAAATAAACCCTAATCCTAGTGTACCCTAGATCTTGAGAAAGGTGAACACACACTTGCATAGCTACCATTGGAGAACACCGGGGAAAGGTTGAGGGTTTGAAACTTTGGTGGAATCAAGCAGCAGTAGAAAAGAGATTTTTATAAAGCACGCTACAAAGGTAATATCTCTTTCATTTTTAAGAGCACAAAATTATTTATTCCAAATTAAATACATAAAACAGAAAATCCTGTAACGGGATGATCTAATCACAAGAAGCCAATTTTGTGAGTAGAGCAACCCATGTTCCCAACAACTGGTATCAAAGCGTCAGGTTTTTTATACTGTTTTGTGTATTTAGGAATAAATAAATTTTGTTATGCATGTGTTAGTAGAGCGGTGTAGGTTTTACGTGGTTTGATTTGTTATTGGTTGAATGATATTTTATTGAACTGATTTATGACCTTAGATTATTTGTTGTAAATCATGTATTTGTTTTATCGAGTCTTGTAACAAAGGGGGTGGATTACGACTCCATGTTTCCCCTTTGATTTTAATTTACTGCAATATAGAATTAGAAATTGTTTTTCAATTGTTGTTGTTGTAATTAAAATCTGGAGACTATTTCATCACTGCTCGAAATTTGGAGGACCATTGATGCAATTTCAGAATATGGACTAAACATCATCATCTCCATAGAAGAAGAACCTGCAGTGCAATATTCAAAAAAAATTGGGAAAATCAGCAGGGACACCAGTGGGTGCAGCTGTTGCAGTTTCGGTTGATGGCGGTAGCGACGGGACCAATGGTAGCTGTAAATGAGGAGCGTGACACCGTGGGTGTGCTGTCACTATACGTTGGCGTGGCGGTGCTTTAAAGTTCATCGATGCGTGATCGTGGCGACGGGACGGTACTATGGAGTCTCTGTTTTCCTTGGTGTTTTCTTTCAGTTTTCTCTCCGACGGTATAGGTTCCAGCATATTGATCAGGAGCCACTGCATTTTTGGTAGAGGTCCCGCCGCCTGTGTGTGACACAACTGTTGCGCAGTGATGGCGACTACAGCGGTGATGGAAGCAACGGAATGAATTTCGTCGCATCCTCTTGGACCTTAGTCACTTCTGGCGATGGCTATGAGAACTGGTTGGCAGGGGCTGCGATTGTTCTCTGAGTAACCATGCTAGAAGAGAAAAAGGTAAATGGGCCAAATTCAACTTTTGGACCATAATACTAAATATTTTTTTGGGCCGGATCTCTGTAATCATAAGTTGGGCCTCGTTTTGTTGAAATTAAATATGGGGTTAATTGCATGGGGCACTATAAAAAAAATACCAAATTGAAGAATCCGGTTGCTAATGAATTTACTGAAAAATACTGTCTTCCTACATTGCCATCTCCTTTCCCCAGTACTGATAGCACTGGTTTTCTTCTCGACTCCCAAGCTACACACCGACGCTGCCTTCAACCACCATAACCCCAACCATGGCCAACACCACCACCACCATCACCACATCGACCTGACCACCACAGCAATCAGAGCAACCACACATCCACCACTATTGTTTCTTCCCCGCTGCTTCCTGTTCTTCGATGCACCGCCGCCCAAAATTCTGAAGGGAAGAAATCTAAAATCGATTTGAACATGGAGGTGGAAGAATCTAAGGAATCGGATTTCATGCCACAATCAAAAGAACAGTTCTATCCAGTCGTCAAAACACCACGAGCTGTTCGCCCCATTGTCTCCACCATAAATGTCAAAAGCATCAGCGAGAATTCAGGGCACCAAGCCACCGCCACAGGTAAGCAAATGTTGAAGAATCTGACGGAAGTGGAGGAGGAGGTTGAAGCCGAGGAAATTCCAGTCATTGTATCTGATTCAAAGAACAGGGTTAGTCATCGTTGTGGCTCAGTGGCTGTGGTGGTGGTCGGTGGTCGTGAACTATACTTAAAGTGTAGATAATAGTGCACGAAAAGTGTTTGATTAATGTTTGAAACAAAGTATCATAAAAAAAGTATAAAGTTTCAAGTTGTGATACTACAATTTCGTTCAAAGTATCATAAAAATTTGATGAAGTTTCGTGTTATGATACAAGTATCTTATGATACTTTAAGTATGATGTTGTGAAACTTTTAAAGTATCATAAGATACTTTTAAAGTATCACGAAATGATACTTCAGAATAAGTATTTTTCAAAAAAAAAAAAAAAAAAAAAAAATTTGAAGTATTTTTCAGTTTTTTTAAAAATGAAGTAAATTTCAATTATGATATAAAAAAGGGGTATTTGTGCAAACGCCCCTTAAATATGACTTTGAAATTGTAAAATCGATCCATTTTGATTAATTGCAATGTTGGCTAAATTGGTTAGCTGGACCATTGCAATATGGGTTGAATTTTACAATGGGCTGGAATATTTAATTGGATCACTGCATTTGGAATCTGGCATTTGGACTGAAGATTGTAGCTTTGCAGATTGGTCTAGTTTGATAATGGGCAGAGGAATATTATTTGTAGAGTTCAAGTAATGGGCTGGACATTTGCAAATAGAAATTGAAGAATGGGGCCGGATTGTGGCTCAATATAATCTTTAATTAATTTGTAATTTGTGTCTAGATTTTGGCCATAAATCATGTTCTTATTTATTTTATTAGAGCATTTATTTATTGCTTTAATTGAATTGTGGATGAATGTCATTTGATAACATGTCATGTACATCGCATAAACACCGCTCTAGGTAGGGCTGGGAGTGGGTTGGGTTTTGGTCCAACCCAAACCCAACCCAACTTGGTCGGGTTGATGTAAAATCAACCCAACCCAACCCAATGCTAGATTTCAACCCAACCCAACCCAACCCAACCCAATAAGGTGTCGGGTGGGTTGGGCGGGTTGGGCTTCGGCCCAAATTGGCAAAATGTATTAAAATAGCCCAAAAATCCAATTTTTGTAGCCCCAATCAATTATTTAAGTGCACAACCTGTAAAATCACTTAAAATTAATTGATGAAGCATTATCAATCGTGACTGTAAAAACTCTCTCTATACCCCACTCATGCAAGCAAGTTTCAATCATTTTACCTAGAGTTTCCCCTTTGTGATTGGGAATAACACAAAAACTCAAAATGCGCTTATGAAGTGTCCAATCAACATCAATATAGTGCGCTGTTAGAGACATATAGTTCACATTCTGAATAGAAGTCCAAGTATCAGTGGTAAGGGAAACCCTTTGACGTTGCGAAGAAAAGAAATTTCTCAATTTCAACTTCTCATCTAAATATAACTGATAAATGTCTCTAACAAGAGTCCTACGAGACGGGGGTTGAAACTGAGGACATGCTACACCACAAAAATGTGTAAAACCACGTGCTTCGACAAACCTAAAAGGAAGTTCATCTACTATTACCATTTTTACACATGCAACTCGACATTCTTCCTTACTACGACCAATAGCTATAAGGTTACTCCCACCATCACCCTCATTAATCTTTTCAAATGATAGAGTTTTCTGTTTTTTGTCTAGTAATCTACCGGGATACTTCTTACAGTTAAGGTGAATTCAAATGGTTACTTAAAGTGCTTGTACCACATTTTTTGGTGCCACATGCATAATCGACTCCACAATAATTACATTTACATCTAACATTTGGATCATCCCTTGGGCCCAATAAAGTAAAGTGCTCCCAAACAAATGAAGATAACCTGTTATATTTTCTCTTTCGCGATGATGATGGTGGAAGTGGTGGAAGACCTTCACCTGAAGGCAAGCTCGAGTCATTTGAATTTGATGTAGGGGTAATGATTTCATTCTCGCTATGTGCATCGAAATCTACAAAACATATTCCACAAAAAATATAAAATTACAATTTATGAATCAATAAATCATTCCAATTATTATTCCATTCATGTATTATAAGAAAATGCAAGTAAATATGTAAAGCACCTGTGTCCATTTTCTTTTAGGATACTTGGAACTTTTGGAAGTTTTCAAGAACTTAAACTTGGGCGGCTGAAAATCAACAAACATGATAGTTTAAACCTCAAGTAAGCCTCAAGTAAATAAATATATTTAGTTCTGCAGGAGATGGTAAGCCTCAAGTAAACCTCTGAAAAATTTTTCCCAAAATTATTAATTCTTCGAGCAAGTTCATTTTGAAATCGGAATCTCGCAAATAAATAAAAGTTAGTTGACCAAATCGAGCCAGCAAGGCAGCAAACACAGAGTTTTCATGATTCAGTAATAGAAGTTACACAAATTAAAAAGTAGGGTACTCGGTCGGAAGGAACACGGACGGCAGTCGCGGCAGAAGATGGAAATGAGAGTGACTGAGTGAGAGCTAGTAGTTGAATCACCTGACTGCGCGAGAGGCGAGAGAGAGGAGAGGATCGACTAATGGACTGAGGTACTGAGTGAGTGGCGAGAGAGAGGAACGGATAGACGGCACTGAGCGAGAGACTGAGAGAGGCAGAGAAGTGAGGAGCGGATCGACGGCGCTTTCTCATTTTTTGCAAAAAACCGACCGAACCCGATCAATTCGGTTCGGGTTGGGCGGGTTGACCGGGTTGGTTTGGGTTTTTCCCACCCCTAGCTCTAGGTACTATACTGTCATGCATTGTTTTATATTTTATTTTATTTTCTAAATGTTAGATTAAAAAATAAATATATGTATTAATAATTAAATCCATTTTAAGAGTTAAAACTGATTGGTAATTATTAAATTAAAACCCAACAGTTCAAAATATTAAGTGAGTGATGGTGTAAAATATTTTGAACCTACGGCCTCCCCTATTAGCCCATTAGTAAAAGTTGTTGTATGTCTCGTGCCAATCTAATTAGTCTCCCTATAGGAGGGCTGCACTGTTTTGGTTACTGGACTGGGCTCAATTATGTGATGATTTTTTAAGTGTGAATTAATCATGATTACCCTGAAGGTAACGTAATTAATTTGGTACTTGAAATATTATTAATATAGGGGTTATACACTTAAATCAAGGACATTGCGAGGACTTCCTATAAAATATCCAAACGATGTTAATGATGGCAAAATTTTAACAACTATAAATTAAATATTGCATGAGATGCTTGATATATTTAATTTAGTAGGAGGGTCCCAGCCTAGCCATAAATCACATTTATTTCTCCTATAGAGAAATGTGTTTAAGATTTTGGGGTTTTAGGTTGTCGTCATATTATAGTAGTTTTGGGTCTACTTGTACATAATTTTTTCTTCATGCATCGTATATGAAAGTATTCATCACATATGTAACTCGTGTTTAATACATTTATTTTATTTGAATGTCGTATTTTCCACAACTAGTTATATGTTTAGACATCACCAACTGATTGGTAAAAACTGCAAAATGTCTCATTATAATTCTTTCCACTTATAACATTTGTTCATGCTAGGAGATCCTCATTCAATAGTAATCATAAATCTTCCAATGAAAATGGTGTTATTTTTCTGAGATGGTTTATTGCATAGTTTTGATTCACATATCAAGTACTTTGCAATAAAAACATCAAAATAGGATAACCATATTTATTTTCTTGATGGAAATGTATTTATGATAATTTGAACATCTTAATTATGGAGTTATACAAAATATGCTATCTAGCTATAATATATCTCTACTTATGAACCGATTACATTTTTACAAGAGACCATTTGGTAAAACATGATTGGTCACTTTAACGTGGTGGAGGTTTTACCTGCAAACATTGATTCAGGTGACATAATGCTTGAAAAATCTTTTAGGATAATCTCTTGCAGTTCAGTGTGGACTATATTCACCAGGATGAACGTGTCTCTGAAAGGTTCAATGTAAGCTATTCATAGAGTGGAGATTATTTTAAAGCAACTGATGGTATGGTGGGACCTCTAACCTTTTTGCTTTTGAGCAAAGTTAGGATTAATGAGGAGGTAGTTTTTCTTGGAAACTCTATAATGAAGTAAGACTCTATTCATTATGTTGTGGTTAGTAATTGAATCTATCTTGATTATAGATTCTAGAGTAACTAATCACTGTTGCAAGTTGTTGCAATATGTACTAGGTGACCAAATGGCTCAATGAGATATAGTATACTATAAGGATAAGCACGGGTATGGTAATATGGAAGGAGCCGTTGGGCTTTTCTGTTTGTTAAACAACTTTGATTGCTATTTTGTCTCTATGCTATTTGAGTGGAATTATTTGGCGCTTAATCTCCCTTTTCAATTGGAATTAAGTTGAATAATGCTCTTATTAGTGCGAGACAAATAGTTAACAATCTCAAAGCCTTGTAAATGGTTCTAAGTATAATATTAATACAAGTGATAGGGGATAGATGATTCCTTGTATTAATGAACTCTTTGATAATATTTTAAGATAATCATATTTATCTAAATAAGATTCAAAGACTAGTAAAAATAGCTTCTAAATATTTTGGAGGTGGAATCTATGTGGGCTTTTTGAATTTTATTTAGAGGGCAAAATGATTAAGATCATAAGCTGGTCACACTTATCCAAAACTCGATTCTAATACTAGTAAGGGATGGACCTCAAAAGGATCTGAGGTGGAATCTATATTATTTTCTGAATCTTGTTTAGAGGATTAGATAACTAAGAGTCCTTAAACATTAAATGGACATAAGAGTTTGGGGATTAATACACTTCGATATGTGTGGATTCTTTTGTGCTCAAGATACGAGAGAGTACGAGTAATTCATCACTTTGATTGATGATCACTCCAGATCTCGATTCTATCCTTAATATCTCATTGATCCGAAATGTTGAAGAAATTCTAGAATTTTTGGACAGAAGTTGAGAAGTAATTAAGAGAATCGAGATACTTCGATTTGATCGAGGTTTGTGTATGTCTCATATGAGTTTATGAACCATTTATCGAAAAAGCAGAATAAGGTAATATCAAATCAATGAGAGTTATCCTCATCACTAGTTTCATTTGGGAATGTACACCGGAGATAGTCAAGTTCTTTCATAGCCTAGTACCATTGATTCGTTTCCTGAAATACCCCTAGAGTTGTGGCATGGGTACAAGCCTAGTCTATACCACATTCAGATTTTGGGACTTTTGGCACACAAGCTGAAAAAAAGGATTGACGAAATGGAGGTAACAATGAAGGTTTGATTATTTTTAAGGTATACAACGAAACTCGATATTATTTCTTCTATAGTCCTCTGGTCAAGGAAGTATTTGTTGAGTACAAATGTAACTTTCTTAGAGGATAAAGCATATAGAAGAATACAAATCCACAAGTAAAATTCTATTGGATAAGATGTTAGAACATGGTTCAAACAACTTGATTCCAGGTTTCCGCATAGAATTAATCTTGATGATTTGGAACTTCCTATGGAACTGATGGCTGCCGATCCTAGTGGGAGAAATTGACAAGTGGTTCAACCACTATTCTTGCCTGTGATCCCAATGGACATGGGAAAATCAAAGGTTGTAGTCGAAGAAGTTCTCACTATTCCACCTCCTCTTTATGTTCATAGGGAGGTAGTGAAGAGGTTGATCCCAGTAAGGGATATAACCAAGTAGTGGAAGGAGAGGAAGTAACTCTATTTGGACATAATGAAAATTCACTTCCTGCTACTAATTGGAGTAGGAGGTTGTAAGACCACCTTCTTGACACTTATTCTGCAGAGAGTCTTTTTAGACAGTCTCTATGGAAATAAGAAGACTCCTCCTCATTTAGGGAAGTGGTAGAAGTTATGGATTTGAAATCATGGAAGGTGAACGTGAACTCGGAATTGGATTCCTTGTATTACACCAATGTTTGGATATTTGTACACACACCTAATGGGATCAAACCTATAGGGTGTGGTGAATTTTAAGATGATAAAAGAGGGGTAGATGGGAAGGTTGAACCCTTTAACACAAGGCTTATGGCTATGGGTATGTGATACCCTTCTCGCCAATCGCCATGCAAAAGTTTACCTGGATCTTCTATCGATTGTCGTTCATTATGAAAATGAGGTATGATAGTCAAGACATTTTTTCTTGAATGCATCTTGATGAAATCATTTACAAAGTGTAACTTGATGGGTTCATACTAAAGACCATGAAAGTAAAGTTCATGACTTACAAGTTTCCAACTTTGGATTTGGGTAATTGTTCAAGATATGGAATATAGAATTTGATTGGACCATTGTGATACATGTTCTTGATCAAAATCTTGATATATCTTAAGTATACTCGTGTATACAAAAAGATGAGATAGTTTTTGCGACTATTTATTTGAACGATACTTATGTGTGAGAGCATTTTCATTAAATAGTAGTTGGTACCAGCAATTAGACTTGAAGGATTTGTAGATGACTGTCTATTTTTTCTAGAAATTCGTAGTTTTCAGAGTGGGAGAAAAATGGAATAGAACAGTCTCAAGTTTCATGTAATAATAAGATACTATCTACATTTGCAATATTTAAGTCCTCAAAGTGATAACTTTCTTTGTGGACATTATCTATCTTATGAGTATTCTCCTAAGACTCATGGTAAGATAGGGAATGTTCCTTATGCTCCGACTATAGGAAGCCTTATTTTGCACTAGATAGGTTATATCTTATGCAGGGGATATTGTTGGTGATTATTAGTTTGATCCTGGATCAGATCATTGAATAGAGGTAAAGCATATACTCAAGCGTTTTTGGAAAACGAGTAAATATTTGCTTATCTATTCAGGTTGTGATCTAATGGATTAAAACTAATTAAGATCTGATTTGACAAGGACTCTCAAGAGTCGTCAAGATTGGAATATAACTCGGAGATAAGGTGGTTAATTGGTTGTGTATAATACAATCTTGGATTGTTTGTTATACAACTGGGACTCACAGAGAAAGGAGTTACCATCTTGGTTGGGAATATGATCATTAATGTAATGATGATGTTGACAAGATGGATAATTCGATGTTTCATGAATACTCTAAGGACAAGTGGGAGATTGTTGAAATTATATATGCCCATAGAGTATAATTCATGACATTTGAAATAAAATTTTTATTGATTGTATTAATATGATGTTGCGTTTGTCCATGGGTCAATTTGATATTACAGATTGAGTGTTTAAGTTGTTAAAGATAGAAAGATTCAATTTGTAATTCGATTTAAAATTAACGTTCACGATCATTAAATAAATATAGGCAATTTATTTTGATAAGATCATCTCGATTTTATTAAAGTCTATCTTTGACTTTGGTAATAAAATTGAGAGTAAGTTTGGAACTTATTGGACGAGACCACGTGAAATTAATTTGTGACATTGACCATACAAACTTAATTTCACTTGACTATTGCATGTGGGACCTTAATCCTAATCGGATAATGGACTTCGATTACTAACTTGAAGTTCTTTGAGGTATCAATGGGTGAGATCAAATTTTTGATCAATATCTCGGTACTTTGGGAATTAAAGTAAACTAACGAGGAACATATATTCGTATTATGGAATCCGTCACCTTTTAGGTATGATCATAATCTCACTGGTTCTTCTAGTGGAGAGTTGAATGTGAGCTCAGTAATTCGACAGTGACTGTTGAATTCTATGATATGATGTGATCACATCGAACTGTCAGATAGAAGATGAGAGTTGAGAGTTTATGAATATTCAGAGAAGGGCATTTTGATCATTTTAACTTGTTCTGAATACTCGAGTTGATTGACGGGGGTAACATGTAAGAACGATAAGTCAGAGGATATAATTATTAATTAATTGTTTCAGTAGTTTCAATTTTACTAAACGTGCAATCTCGTTCTTTTAGTGGAATAGAACGTGATTAATAAATTAATTTTGACTGATCAAGAGTTGATTGAGTTATAATTACTTTGATCGGGTCATAATTAATTTATTTGAGCTTATTTTAATTGGGTCCGATCAGGTTCCCTCGGTGGCTTCACTATAATAGGCTTATACAGGCTTATTAGCTGCATTGGGCTATGCAGAAATGGGCCTGAGTTATGGTACTGGGGTTGGTAGGATTTTGGAATGTAAAGAGGTTACAAATAGTCTCCCAAGACTTTTTTTCTTAACCTAGTTGGCAAAGTGGCGAGACACACACTAAAGTGTGTAGTGTGTTTCCTCTTTACAAATAAACCCTAATCCTAGTGTACCCTAGATCTTGAGAAAGGTGACCACACACTTGCATAGCTGCCATTGGAGAACACCGGGGAAAGCTTGAGGGTTTGAAGCTTTGGTGGAATCAAGAAGCAGTGGAAAAGAGATTATTGTAAAGCACGCTACAAAGGTAGTATCTCTTTCATTTTTAAGTGTACAAAATTATTTATTCCAATTTAAATACATAGAACAGAAAATCGTGTAATGGAATGATCTAATCACAAGAAGTTAATTTTTGTGAGCAGACCAACCTGTGTTCCCAACAGTTGAAAATGTTAATACGTTTTTAGCTATTGGGCCTAAAATGGAATTTGACCCACACAACTTGGCCATTTCTCTGTATATACACTCCTTGCATTTGGTATTTATGGGATGATGATAGAATTGATGGAACACAAGAAAATGTGAATGAGGCATCCCATTTTCTATTCAACACAATAGAATCGGACTCTCCTCTTCTTTGCTCTCATTTTGGTGGGGGCAATTTTAGGATAAAGGTTTGAACAAGACTTCTTGATGTGATCTAATTGTGGATCTCCCTTTGTTATCTCTTTTCTTGGTGATTAGAGAATCTATTTTCTTGGTGATTAGAGTGGTTTTACAATAGGTGTAAAACATAGAAGATGGAGTTTATTCTTGGTGAAATCCAGTTGATTGTTTGGTGGGGTGTAGGATTCACTTTTAGGAATATTTTAGGTGCTCTTGATATCAATCTTTTAATGCGATGAAGTTCTTGATGTTCCTAGTGGAATTTGAGCGTAAATCCAAATTAAATGGATTGCTCAATGGGGGATGTAGATGATTCTTGAATTATCGAACCTCCGGGGTCTTCGGACCCAAAAATCTTGGTGTTCTTGTATTTGCATTTTGAATGTTTTTGTTCTATCGTTCAAATTGATCCAACAACCGCCTTGAAGAACTCGAAGACCCGCTTTTGCACCTCATTGTTTGCCGAGGGCAGTGGAACGCGAACATATTTCAGTGTCGACGCCATTTTCCCCTCTCTCTGTAGATTATGTTATATTTGAGTATGTTTTATATTAATTATTGGGCACTTCTATGTGATTTAAACAAATTATTTTTAGCATGACCTCTCCATAGGAAGAATTGATTTTTCCAAAGGGATTTTTATCGTATTCGAGTTTGATAACATTTTAATTTTGGGGATCTAATAAAAACCGTTTTGGTCATCAAGATCTAGAATATTTTGGGAATTTCATCCAGGATTTTAGAGATATAACTCAAAATTTTACCACGAATAGTGGGAGACAAAGGATTAAGCTTGTGGTTATAGAATTTTTTTGTTTTCTGTGAGATTATTGAATGATTTTCACACCTAAAATCCTAGAATGTAAGAAGTGGCTGTGGTTGAGATAGAAACTCTCACTGTGTATTCCCTAGAATGTTCGACTGACAATGAAGAATGGCAAGCTGAAACAACCTTTTGTTGTTGATATGAGCCAAGCCCAATGCTCGTTGAACTGTATGAAAGACAAAGATTTGGTCCAACAAGATACTGAAGATATAATAATAGGACATGTATGGTTAAGTTCCATTTGTATACTTGGTAGAATTTGATATCTTTTTGATAAAAAGGGATATTTGCGGAGACATGATTTGATTTTTCGGGCTTTGAACTATAAATATTTGTCTGGGAAGTTTACACAAATACCCTAATTTAGGGTTGATTTTCAAAGATACTCCCAAACATTGATTAAACAATAATAATACACTTATTAAGGAACAAAAAATCGTATTTTTTATGGCCTAATCCTAAATAATAAGAATTTCTTACAGCGGCTTCTTCCTCCCTTACAGCTACATCGGCTTCTTCTTTCCTTCATTCCACGGATTTCTTCCAACTGAGAATCGACATTGAAAAGAATTTCTTCCAATTCCAGAATTCAGGCTTCTTCTTTCCTTACATCGGCTTCTTCGTTCCATGATTTCTTCCAACTGAAAATCGAGCAGTTTCTTCATTCCACGAATTTAGGTTCCCAAGTTTTTCTTCATAACAGATTTTTACCTTCTTGAGATGATAAAATAAATTGTTTTTCACTCAAACTATTGAAATCCGTACAAATGGAGACCTGTTGCTTTTTCAGATTTGTTTAAAATGATAGTTACTGTTATAGTTCTTTGCTATCTTTTTTAAGCATTTTCACACTGAGTTATTCAGAAAATTTCACTCCATTTCTAAATCTTTATGAAGTAATTGCAAGTTTATGTGTAAATTTACTTGTCTATAATGTCATTGATAACACTGATTTGTTAAGAACATTGACTTTGTTAAATTTGATGGAGTTTATACATATATGAATTTAAATTTGTATCAAATCAAATAATTGAATGCAATATGTTTGTTAAATTTCTAATATGAAAAAGTGTCATTCTGTCACTTTCTTTAAAAAAAAGTCGCATCCTGCCACTTTTTCAAGCGAATTCGAAGAATGCAATGTGCTTGTTGACATCAATCACCGAATAAGTGTCATTCTGTCACTTTTTTACAAAGAAGTCGTAGCCTGCCACTTTGTCATGCGAAGTTGGTCAATGCAATGTACTTGTTGAGATCAAGCACCAGAAAAGTGTCATTCTATCACTTTTTTTCTTTAAAAAGTCGTAGCATGCCACTTTTCATGTGAAGTTGATCAATGAAAGGTGCTTGTTGAGATCAATTATTGGATAAGTGTCGTTCTGTCACTTTTGTATAAAAAAGTCGTAGTCTGCCACTTTTTCATGTGAAGTTGGTGAAATCAAGTTGCTTTTTGAAATCAAGCATCGGAGAAAGTGCCATTCTGTCACTTTTATTTAGAAAAGTCGCAGCCTATCACTTTTCATTTGAAGTTGGTAAATAGAAGGTGCTTGTTGAGATCAAGCACCAGATAAGTGTCATTCTAGCAGTTTTTTACAAAGAAGTCGCAAGCTTGCCACTTTTTCGTGCAAAGTTGGTCAATGGAAGGTGCTTGTTGAGATCAAGCATTGGATAAGAGTTGTTCTGTCACTTTTTTATAAAAAAAGTCGCAGTCTGCCACTTTTTAATGCGAAGTTGGTGAATTCAAGGTGCTTGTTGAGATCAACAATTGGATAATTGCCATTCTGTCACTTTTTTACACTAAAGTCGCAAGCTTGCCACTTTTTCATGCGAAGTTGGTCAATGCAAGTTGCTTGTTGACATCAAGCACCGGAGAAAGTGCCGTTCTGTCACTTTTTTTTTAAAAAAGTCGCAGCCTGCCACTTTTCATGTGAAGTTGTTCAATGCAAGGTGCTTGTTGAGATCAAGCATTGGATAAAATGTTGTTCTGTCACTTTTTTTGTAACGCCCCGAGTTCCGTGAAACCTGGGACGCTACTTCGTCTCTCTTTAAAATATATATTTAACAAATATTGCGGAAATAAATGAATTTTAAGAAAATCCAAACATCACATTCATTTGAAAAATTTCAACGGAACTCACATTTAAATAAATTCACTTGAGAAACATTCCATAAAATTCCAAAACTCAGATAAATAAAGAAGTTCCAAAAATCTCAACTTTCAAAATAATTTAAAAATAAATGTTTGCCATAATTGCCCATCATTCGCCACCGCTTCCGATCTCTGCAATTGTTGTTAAAAACATAGTGAGCATTTCAAAAGAAATACTCAGTAGACTCGCGCACAATAATCATTTAACATCATAAATTAAAACACATAATCATGATATTCAAGTCTCAGGTGTCTAACGATCACCAGTATTCTCATGAACATACAAGTTCAAGTCTCAGGTGTCTAACGATCACCAGTATTCTCATGAACATAAAAGTTCAAGTCTCAGGTATCTAACGATCACCAGTACTCTCATGAACAAGTAATTAAATACAAGTTCAAGTCTCATGCATTTAAGCAAGTAAATTCTCGTAACATAGTCTCATGCTCAGAAAGGAAGTAATTCTCATGAACAAAATCATACATGCTAAACTTATAATCCAAATAATTATTGATGCGCACTTTTGAAAAACGTAAATTTGTGAATAAGAGTCTACCTTAGATTTAACGAGTGTGGTTGAGCGGGAATGACTTTAATCTTTCAAATCTCCTTACGCCTCGGCTAGCCAATAAGTTACATTAGTCTTTTGAAATTTATAGTTTAAAAATGATAATTTACAATTTGGGGACTGAAATTGATGATTTGAAAGTTGAGGGACTAAAATGAATACTTGAAAGTTGATGGAATAAAATGAATACTTTTGAAAGTTGAGGGACTAAAATGAATACTTTTGAAAGTTGAGGGACTAAAATGTAAATTTTTAAAAGTTGAGTTGAAACTCAAAACGAATATTAAACTATAGGGCTGAAATAATAGATTTTAAAAACACTTATGAGAAAACAAATATTTCTCTATATTTTTCTCTCTACTCACAAATTTCTCTCTACTATTTTTCCCTCTCTATATTTTTCTCTCTTGTATTGGTGAATTTTCCTCTCCAAGTCATGCTCTATTTATAGCAAGAATTGGGGGGGGGGGGGGGCGGGGACAATTTGGAGTGAAAATAATTTGAAATGATGAAATGATGGGAAAAAAAATGGATTAGTGGAGAAATTAGGTTGGAATTGAGTGGAAAGTGGTGTAAAGTGTTGATATAGGAACTTTATTCTTTGTATTAGTTGGAGATGCTTAGTGGTTGGAGGATGAAGTGGAAAAATGGTGTAATGAATCATTATGTTTTTGAAACATAATGATGATGAATTGGTGGAAAAGAAAAAAAATGTGGAGGTTGAAATTAGGAAGGATTAGTTTAGGATAATTAACTAAAAATTAGACTAACTTCAATTAGGCAATGTATTTAAAACAGATATATTTTGGACTGAAAATAAATTTGAGAATAAATAAATTTTGAGATAAAATTGAATTTCGTATTTGGGTTTAAAATAATTTAATAAGAGAAATTGAGATATTTTTAATAAATTTTGGAATTAGACTCAGATTAAAATACATTTAATTTCACTTGTAAATGGCTAGATGAAAAATTCCCTTTAAAAATAAATGGGGTGAATCGTAGAGACACGCTTTTATAATATTTTATTTAAAAGTAATGAAAAAAATTCCCGATCGCTACATTTTTATGTAAAAAAGTCACATCCTGCCACTTTTTCATGCAAAGTTGATGAATGCAATGTACTTGTTGACATCAAGCACCGAGTAAGTACCATTCTGTCAATTTTTTACAAAGAAGTCGCAGTCTGCCACTTTTTCATGTGAAGTTGGTCAATGCAACGTGCTTGCTGAGATCAAGCACCAGATAAGTGCCATTCTGTCACTTTTTTTAAAAAAAGTTGCAGCCTGCCACTTTTCATTTGAAGTTCGTCAATAGATGGTGCTTGTTGAGATCAAACATCAGATAAGTGTCATTCTGTCACTTTTTTTACAAAGAAGTCGCATGCTTGCCACTTTTTCATGCGAAATTGGTCAATGGAAGATGCTTGTTGAGATCAAGAATTGGATAAGTGTCGTTCTGTCACTTTTTTATAAAAAAGTCGCAGCCTGCCACTTTTTCATGTGAAGTTGGTGAATTCAAGGTGCTTGTTGAGATCAAGCACCGAATAAGTGTCATTCTGTCACTTTTTTACAAAGAAGTCGCAGCCTGCAACATTTTCAGGAAAAGTTGGTCAATGCAAGGTCCTTGTTCACATCAAGCACCAGATAAGTGCCATTCTGTCACTTTTTTTTAAAAAAAAGTCGCAGCCTACCACTTTTCATTTGAAGTTGGTCAATTGAAGATGCTTGTTGAGATCAAGCATCGGATAAGTGTCATTCTATCACTTTTTTACAAAGAAGTCACATGCTTGCCACTTCTTCATGCAAAAGTTGGTCGATGGAAAGTGATTGTTGAGATCAAGCATTGGATGAGTGTCGTTTTGTCACTTTTTTTATAAAAAAGTCGCAGACTGCCACTTTTTTATGCGAAGTTGATAAATTCAAGGAGCTTGTTGAGATCAACCATTGGATAATTGCCATTCTGTAACTTTTTTTTATAAAAAAGTCGCATCCTGCCACTTTTTCATGCGAAGTTGATGAATGCAATGTGTTTGTTGACATCAAGCACCGAATAAGAACCTTTCTGTCATTCTATCACTTTTTTACAAAGTCGTAGTCTGCCACTTTTCCATGCGAAGTTGGTCAATGCAATGTGCTTGTTGAGATCAAGCACCAGATAAGTGCCATTTTGTCACTTTTTTTTAAAAAAGTCGCAGCTTGCCACTTTTCATTTGAAGTTGGTCAATAGATGGTGCTTGTTGAGATCAAGCATTGGATAAGTGTCATTCTGTCATTTTTTTTACAAAGAAGTCGCAAGCTTGCCATTTTTAATGCGAAGTTGGTCAATGGAAGGTGCTTGTTGAGATCAAGCATTGAATAAGAGTCGTTCTATCACTTTTTTATGAAAAAGTCGCAGGCTGCCACTTTTTCATGCAAAGTTTATGAATTCAAGGTGCTTGTTGAGATCAAGCACCGAATAAGTGTCATTCTGTGACATTTTTACAAAGAAGTTGCAGCTTGCCACATTTTCATGCGAAGTTGGTCAATGCAAGGTACTTGTTCACATCAAGCACCAGATAAGTGTCATTCTGTCACTTTTTTTTTTAAAAAAGTCGTAGCCTACCACTTTTCATTTGAAGTTGGTCAATTGAAGGTGCTTGTTGAAATCAAGCATCGGATAAGTGTCATTCTGTCACTTTTTTACAAAGAAGTCACTTGCTTGCCACTTCTTCATGCGTAGTTGGTCGATGGAAAGTGCTTGTTGAGATCAAGCATTGGATAAGTGTCGTTCTGTCACTTTTTTATAAAAATGTCGCAGCGTGCCACTTTTTTATGCAAAGTTGATGAACTCAAGGAGCTTGTTGAGATCAACCATTGGATAATTGCCATTCTGTCACTTTTTTTTATAAAAAAGTCGCATCCTGCCACTTTTTCATGCGAAGTTGATGAATGCAATGTGCTTGTTGACATCAAGCACCGAATAAGAACCTTTCTGTCATTCTATCACTTATTTAAAAAGTCGCAGTCTGCCACTTTTCCATGCGAAGTTGGTCAATGTAATGTGCTTGTTGAGATCAAGCACCAGATAAGTGCCATTTTGTCACTTTTTTTTTAAAAAAAGTCGCAGCTTGCCACTTTTCATTTGAAGTTGGTCAATAGATGGTGCTTGTTGAGATCAAGCATTGGATAAGTGTCATTCTGTCATTTTTTTTTTTTTTACAAAGAAGTTGCAAGCCTGCCATTTTTAATGCGAAGTTGGTCAATGGAAGGTGCTTGTTTAGATCAAGCATTGAATAAGAGTCGTTCTATCACTTTTTTATGAAAAAGTTGCAGTCTGCCACTTTTTCATGCAAAGTTGTTGAATTCAAGGTGCTTGTTGAGATCAAGCACCGAATAAGTGTCATTCTGTGACATTTTTACAAAGAAGTTGCAGCCTGCCACATTTTCATGCGAAGTTGGTCAATGCAAGGTGCTTGTTGACATCAAGCACCAAATAAGTGCCATTCTGTCACTTTTTTTTTTTTAAAAAGTCGCAGCCTACCACTTTTCATTTGAAGTTGGTCAATAGAAGGTGCTTGTTGTGATCAAGCATCGGATAAGTGTCATTCTGTCACTTTTTTACAAAGAAATCGCAAGCTTGCCACTTTTTCATGCGAAGTTGGTCAATGGAAAGTGCTTGTTGAGATCAAGCATTGGATAAGTGTCATTCTTTCACTTTTTTATAAAAAAATTCGTAGCTTGGCACTTTTTCATGCGAAGTTGGTGAATTCAAGGTGCTTGTTGAGAGATCAACCATTGGATAATTGCCATTCTGTCACTTTTTAATAAAAAAGTCGCATCCTGCCACTTCTTTATGCAAAGTTGATGAATGCAATTTGCTTGTTGACATCAAGCATCGAATAAATACCATTCTATCATTCTGTCACTTTTTAACAAAGAAGTCGCTGCCTGCCACTTTTCCGTGCGAAGTTGGTCAATGCAACGTGCTTGTTGAGATCAAGCACCAGATAAGTGCCATTCTGTCACTTTTTTTTAAAAAAAGTCGCAGCCTACTTTTCATTTTGAAGTTGGTCAATAGATGGTGCTTGTTGAGATCAAACATCAGATAAGTGTCATTCTGTCACTTTTTTTACAAAGAAGTCGCATGCTTGCCACTTTTTCATGCAAAATTGGTCAATGGAAGGTGCTTGTTGAGATCAAGCATTGGATAAGTGTCATTCTTTCACTTTTTTATAAAAAAATTCGTAGCTTGGCACTTTTTCATGCGAAGTTGGTGAATTCAAGGTGCTTGTTGAGAGATCAACCATTGGATAATTGCCATTCTGTCACTTTTTAATAAAAAAGTCGCATCCTGCCACTTCTTTATGCAAAGTTGATGAATGCAATTTGCTTGTTGACATCAAGCATCGAATAAATACCATTCTATCATTCTGTCACTTTTTAACAAAGAAGTCGCTGCCTGCCACTTTTCCGTGCGAAGTTGGTCAATGCAACGTGCTTGTTGAGATCAAGCACCAGATAAGTGCCATTCTGTCACTTTTTTTTAAAAAAAGTCGCAGCCTACTTTTCATTTTGAAGTTGGTCAATAGATGGTGCTTGTTGAGATCAAACATCAGATAAGTGTCATTCTGTCACTTTTTTTACAAAGAAGTCGCATGCTTGCCACTTTTTCATGCAAAATTGGTCAATGGAAGGTGCTTGTTGAGATCAAGCATTGGATAAGTGTCGTTTTGTCACTTTTTTATAAAAAAATCGCAACCTGCCACTTTTTCATGCGAAGTTGTTGACATCAAGCACCAGATAAGTGTCATTCTGTCACCTTATTATTATTACTTTTTTTAAAGAAGTTGCAGCTTGCCAATTTTCATGTGAAGTTGGTCAATGGAAGGTGCTTGTTGAAATGGTTAAAATGTGTTATTTATTTATATAATATTTTATTGTTGAAATGTATGGTTATAATAGAGTACTGTAGAAAAAAAGAGAAAAATTATGGCAATCAAATGGGTACTAGAAGTTAATTCACTTTTTTGTTTGTGTTATTATTTTTGTAGGGATGGATACAATTAATGTCGTTATTTGTTACGGAGGCAAATGGGGACAAGATAATGAATATAAAAGAAAGACAATGACTGGAATTGTTGTTCTAATGGATTGCACGTACAAGGAACTTCAGTGCATGATATTTTCTACTATGAAATTAAACCAAGCAACACAAAGAATAAAGATACAATACAGTGAAAAGAAAAACTTGCCTTTGATGGATATTTCAGATGATGGTTCTGTGGCATTTTATTTGGAGCTCAAGAAAAAGGATAAAGATCTTGCAAGTTTTCCATTATGTGTAGATGTGAAAACATTCTCAAAAAGTAGCAGAAGTGAATTTGATGAGGCGACACAATGTTCAGAAGAAAATGATATGATACAGATATAATTTTGTGAAGCTATAACTGATAATTCAATAACATCAACTCAAAAACTACCCGATAATGATGAAATTGCTATTGATGTATATAATAGCATATCGATGGTTGAAGAAGCGAGGAATGAAGGAGAAAATGATATTATTTTAGTTGTAACTATGGATGGAATAGTAAAAGAAAAAGTATTCAAGAATAAGAAATTGGTCAAGGGTAGTATTTCAGTATATTCAACACACAATAACTTTCAATTTAAGGTGAGTAAGTATGAGAAGAAAGAATATGTGTTGAAGTGTATAAATGATAAGTGTCATTGGATGTTTAGGGCTTCAACACTTGCTAGATCAAATATGTTCAGAGTAAGGTATATAAAAAATGACTATAAATGCTCAAATAATATCATCTTGGGAGATCACCGTCAAGCAACGAGTTCAATAGTAGGAGAATTTATCAAGTATAACTATATATCTCAACAAAAACGACATACACTCCTGCTGACATTATAGGTGACATGATGAATACATATGGAGTGTCTATGAGTTACCAAAAAGCTTGGATATCTAAGGAAAATGCACTAGAATTGGTGAGAGGAGATCCAACAGAGTCATATAAAAAGCTTCCAATATATTTGTATATGATAGAAAAACAAATCTTGGATCAGTTACAAAAATTGAGACATTTTGATGAGATTCGAGGTGCGGAAGAAATGCCGGAAAGTTCCGAACCCAGGTTGTGGATGGACGGATGAATCATGACCCGATATTCACGACGCGATGGCTCGACGATGCGGAATAAAGAACCAAGACTTTCGAAACGCCACAAGGATTTTCCCAATCTCCTTGATAAGTCTCTGATTTTCAACGCCACAAATACTCTCGCGAATATTTGATAAGTTCTGGATGAACGCCACAAGATAATCAATCTTGATAAGTTTGGGTTTGTAATGTGAATCCACACATTAAACAATTGAAAAATATTCAATCTATTTTTATTCAATCATCAAAGTCTTAATTTACAATGAATCAAAAAGGCGTATAAATAAGTAAAATAAAACCATAATCGCTAATTTACTCAAAATAGAATTCTAATTAAACTAGAATACTAAATTAGGAAAATAACCTAAAAACCAAAATGGAAACAAAATAATTAAAAATCCTATAATTATGGAAATATAGTAAATTTCCGTCTGCATCATTGATTTGCCAATTTGAAGCCCCAAACGATGGAATTTGGCCCTAAAATCAATGGCCTCAAGGGCTTTAGCCCATGAGTTTTGCTTAGTGGCTCATTTCTACTTGAAAAACACATATTATCCATCCAATTCCGACATGGTTGATTGGACTGCACTTTTATTTTGGCTTGAATATTTAATTTTCTGTCAAGCCTGCTATGACTCCGATTGTCTCGGGTCCGGAACACATCACATTTGAAGACAACAAGTTCAAGTACCTCTTCATGGCATTAGGAGCATCTATTCGAGGTTGGGAGTTTTGTAGACCTATTATAGTAATAGATGCTACATTTTTGAAAGGCTCCTATGGTGGTACACTTTTATCGCGTGCACGCAAGATGCCAACAACAATATTTTCATATTAGCTTTTGGAGTTGGTGATTCAGAAACCATTGATGCATGAGAGTGGTTTTTGAAGAGCTTAAAAGAAACTTATGGTGAGCGAGAAGATTTGTGTATAATTTCAGATGGACATACAAGCATAAAAAATGCAATTGACAAGGTGTTTGAGAATGCAATGCATGGTCTATGTTCCTATCACTTGTTAAAAAAATTGAAGTCGTCTTTTGGTGGTAAGAAAAAAGGAAAAGACATTGCCGAACATTTCAACAAAGCTGTAAGAGCATATACAAAGAATGACTTTGAATTCCATATGAAGAACCTTGATGGAATCAATCCAGGAATTCGATCGCATCTGGTATGTTCAAAAAGACTGTCAAAAACATTTTAAGTATTACTTGTATAAAGGTGATGCAATATTACTTTTTTAACAAAAAAAGTGACCGAATGTCACTTTTATCTAAAAAAGTGATTGAACATCACCTTTGTTTAGTAGCACTTATATCATATTAAATGCTTCATTGCTTACATTAAGATTATTACTTTGAATCTTCCTTATGCAGAAAGAGATTGGTTATGAAAAATGGTCAAGGATATACATGACAAATAGTAAGTTTTCTACAATGACATCAAATATAGCTAAATCGGTTAATTCTGTAACAAAAGCAATAAAAGTCTCACCTATGGAGCCTTTACTAGAGTCATTAAGATACTTGCTACAAGAATGGTTTGTGAAGCATATAAATGATGCACGGACAACCTTCACAACACTTGCAAGCAAGCAAGAGAAAAAACTGAGGGAAAATTTGTGCTATCAAAGAAAATAAAGGTAAAAAATTATAAAGTTATTGTTTCAAATATTTTTGTATTTCTTATATTTGTGTTGTTATGATAGGTTTCTATTAAAATGGTGTTCAATTATCACTTTGAATCCTCTTTTGAGATAAAAACTAATCTAAAAATTGTTGTATTATTCACACAGTATCAACCGCAAGTTCAATATTATACCAAGTTAATGATGGATGTGCTTCAAATTTGCTAAATATGGAAGAAAAGACATGTACATGCAACCAATTTCAGGTGGACAAAATTCTATGTGCACATGCTATTGCGGTTATTGCAAAAATTAAAGAAGATTCATACAAATATTGTTCAAAATATTATACTATAGAGACTTACATTCAGACATACAGTGGAACAATTTTCCTACTTGGAGATCAAAATGATTGGAATGTACCGCCTGAGATAATATCAAAAATAGTCTTGGCTCCTGATCAGAAAAGAACATCCGGACGACCTAAAGAAAAAGAATACAATCAAAAAGAGAGAAGATCAAAATTTTAAAATGTGGAAGATGTGGGGAAGATGGACACAATTGAAGATCATGTCAAAACCCAACTATTGTGAAGAAAACACAGAAGAAAAGAAAATTGAAAGACATATGAAGATTGTTTTATTTTAATAGGGATAAGTTTTTATTTTGAGAGACATTTGATGTAAATGCATATAAATATATATAAAATGCCACTTTTTTTAATAGAAAAGTGACAAATTGTGACTTTTTTAATAAAAAGTGACAGATTGCCACTTTTTGTGTATGCAAAAAACTATGATTAAATTTGGTTTGTATTTTCGAGTGGCATGATGCTTTTTTTATTTACTCATATTTTGAGCCTTATAATAAAACCATATTTGATTACTCATAATGCTTTTTAATGAAAATTCTCAACTTAAATAAATGAACACAACAATTATCTCCATATTATCAAATGTAGCATCCCTGTTGAGTATTTACAAACATATCTATTTCTGAAAACACTATAATTCGATAAAATGTGCACCAATCAGTCAATACACTAAGATTCTGACAAAATAGACAATTAACTTTTAATGGTTTAATTACATCCTAATGAATCAGCTTAAACCCAACATGTTCCCTCAAAATGGTAGCTATGCAAAATCATTCCCAAAAAGTGAATACCTAACTACTCCCCAATCACATGTCTCTATCTTCATTCTATCCATATCTAAATATGCTTTCGTACCCATTCATTTTTTTATCGTAGTTTTCCTCTTGCTTCTTCCTGGCATAGGCATATAAAAAAGCAGACAAGTTTCTTCTGATTTGCGGAATATTAAATGTCTTCGGCATTTCATCTAATTTCTGATTAATGATATATCCGGCATATTGAACAACATAGATCTCGCAATCCCCACTACAAAAAAAAAAAAAAAAAAAAAAAAAAAAAAAAAAAAAAGAATGAGATAAAGTATTGAAACTAAAATAAAAGTGAAAAAAAAAGACAAAGAATGAGATAAAGAATTGAAACTAAAATAAAAGTGAAAAAAGTAGCAATTCTAAACCGTTGTTTTGTTGAGGAATTTTTTCAACCATATTCACAGCTAAGGGTTTAGAAGCATCTTCTTCCAAAATTCCTTTGCCGTCAAAGAAGTCAATATTCAAAAGAAGATAAGGAATTATATGTGGAAAGGGCTGAACAGCCTCAAGTACAATAGCCTTTCTTACAATCTTCATGTAGGAATTGTACACATTCAGGTACATTTTTTGGATGTCAAAATGGATGAGGATCCAATGAGCACTATTGGACATCCTGACCGGCATAAGAATTTGATCTACATTACACCAACTTGTGTTACATGGCATATATAACCCAATAACATATGACAGCAAAGAACTTTGATTTACTAGGACATATTTATCTTTGGAAAATTCATAGTATAATCCCCTTACTTGGCTGTCAAATGCAAAATCAGTGGTTGTAGCCTTGAAATTTATACCCGACCCATGTCTAATCATCTTTCTTAGATAATAAAAAACAAACACCCATATGCTACAAAAAAATAAAATTAACAATATAATAACAACACACAAAATGTTTAAATAATGAACAATCAAAGTTCAACATGTAATCTTAATAGTAAAACTAACATACCGTTTCCTCCAAACACTCATTTGGAGTATATAGCTCATACCACCACTGTTTATTCGTTATCCGAATATCATTGAAGTAGACATGGTTTGACAACAGAATAAGCATCATCAAAATGCTTATGCCTACAAACACAATGAAAAAGTGTCTATTTAAACCAAAAAAAGTGACGTATTCTCAATTTATTACTATAACATTCATGTAAAACAAAAAAATATAACTTATTTTTAGGACGAAATCCTTCTTTGAACCAAGACTCAAAAGCATCTACATCGTGATTATTGGGAGGATCCAGCCCAACTGGGAATGAAAAAGTGCCCTTTACAACCCGTTTCTTAGTCGCTGATGCAGATTCAAATTCATTCACCCATGGGGATTGAAGATGTGCTGCAGGTTTCTTTTTCCTTTTCAATGGAACATCTGAAGTCTTCTCATCATCAATCTACATTTTGCAATATAAGTTAAAAACATAATTAAATAATATATTATACAAGTTATACGAAAAATAGTGACAAAATAAATATTTACCTCTTGCAATTCATTTTCGACTACAATTGCATCTGAGATTTCTATAACTTTTTCCCATAAATCATCCTTCAACTCCACCTCCCCATCCAGTATATTTATCCCACATTTATGATATTGCTGGTCACTTTTTCCAAATACCTTGTCACTTTTCTTAGGTACATCATCACTTTTTTTTAAAGATTTTCTCACATTTTTCAGCCCCCTCGTTAGTTATTTCCACCAACTTTTCACTTTTTTCATATTCTTTTCCACTTTTTTCAACTTTAATTTGAACAGCATTTTCAACCAAAACATCATTATTTTTTCCCCACCACTTGCATCAAACTCAATACCTAGAGAAAAACTAGGATAGTCGTCTAAAATCTTGTATGTATTCTCAACCATATCATTGGGTGTGCTCTACATAAAAGGATTTGGCAGACATTAAAAAGTCAGCAATAAATATTATTGAGAAAAGTGATGAATAGTTGAAAAAGTGACATACAATGACATAAAGTGACAAAATACTCAACAAAATTGACTTCAAGTGAAAGAAGACATCTGTTACGTTCAAAAACTTAAAAAGTGACATACAGTTACAAAAAAGTGACAAAATAGTAAACAAAAGTGACAAAACAATAAAAAAAGACATCTATTGATTTCAAAAAACATAAAAAGTGACATACAGTTACAAGCAGTGACGAAACAATAAAAAATGACAATAAATGAAAAAAAAAATCTATTAACTACAAAAACTTGAAAAGACTGGAATACCTTCAACTTTGTTGACTAGGCATGCACTTTACGTTCCAAAATATTCAAACGTTCAATAACTTCTTCATTCATCTTCATCCTATCTTCGACCACTTTTAAACGGTCTTCTAATTCAGTGTCTGATTGAACTTTGATATCCAGCTTGCTTTCAAGCTCGAAAATTCGACTTAAAATCACGTCATTTGATTGAAGTTTCATTTCAATCTCAGCCAACCATTTCAAAACTCCTTCATTGAACTGTTGGAGTCTCTGAGAAAGAAAAAACACATATTAAGAAATGATAAAATATATTATAAAAGATAAAGAATAAATATGAAAAAATGGCAAAAACCTCATAGCTCTTTCCTTTGTCCATCTTTTTCACAGATTTGCTGATGCAGCCATAAGATGATGATTGGGATGCATCAAGTAACTTTTTAGGCCGGCCAGTTGGGAGCTCAAAATCATCATGTTCATCCTCAACAAATAACCCAACTGTGTACCCCTCTGCCTTCTCCACGTCTAGAGATACAACACTATTTACCTCCAACTACAAAAGTTCATATTCGGAACAAGTAAAAACAACAATTAAAATAATAACTAATGACATAAAATAAGTAGTAGATTTAAATAAAACTTACTTGAACCAAATAAAAAATACGTTTCCTTAAACTGACAGAAGTAAGATGCTCCTTGGAAGACCAACTCAACGTTCGAGGGCACTGAGATTTATATTTCAAGCAACACCTCTTCTTGGCTAATGAGGGGATTATTTCATAAATCCACACTTGAAAGGGAAGAATAAATCCAGTAAGCCTATACTCCAAAAAATTCTTTTTAGTGAATATATTTTTCATTCGCTGGTTAAACGCGTTCTTCAATGATGACTAGGTACTACTATACAATTCTTTCCCCCATGGGAAAGAATTCATTTCATCCGACTCCACAAGACCAAAAATAGAATCATCCACACCTTTGTGATATGATGTACCAAATAAAAATGTAGCAATCAGATAAATCACACCAATATCTACCAAATCCTTATCTTCAGTGTCAATTGGAAAATTTTTGAACACTTCTTCAACATCTTGGATAGAAACATTTTCATAATCTTTAAAATACTTCCCTTTCAAATAACTATCCCTCGATCGATATTTTGTGAAGTCCCCATTTCCAACACACCGTAGCCCTGACATTAGGAAAAAATCCACCATAGAAAACCTAACAAGTTGATCATTGATATTGAACCACATTTCGTTAGGATTTGGTTGCTTTACTTGCCTTAGCAACATTTGATGTATCAATTGAGGCTATAAAACTATTTCTTTGAGATCTATGAAGGCACCGAAGCATGATTCCTTGAATATAATTTTTTGTTGTTCAGTGAACTTTTCATTAAGACTGCATATAACCTCATGTGGGGAATGTAGAATAATTTTCCCCTTGAACCAATTATCTTCGGGTATTAAGAAGTCCCAACACTGCAAAAAGGGAAAGGAACAATTAGGTACTTCAGAAAGTGATAAGAAGTGTCATAAAATATAAAAAAAAGTCACAAAATATTGAACAAACTAAAAATCACAAATCATGCACCAGAATTGGTGTTGAAGAAAGGGGACTGGAGCAGGTGGGATAAGAATAAGCAGTAGTGGACAGACATAAGCCATAAACATAAATAAAAAGCTATCTACTGAAATTCATTGACCAATTGTTTTAACGCTTTACAAATAATAGATGGACATCCTTCTGGTTATGGCATTGGAGGACACAGTAAATTGCAGCCATTTGTATCTTTCAAAAGTTCCTGATACTTGGAATATGTAGCCCTATCTGAGAACTAGATTTATATTCATCTACCTTATTTATTACAAACCACACATGTCTCTTATCTTCATCTAATAAAATTTAATGATGTTTCTATTTCATATATATACTAATATATATGTAATAGATATTGTTAAATGGAGAAGAAGGACATGAATATTGGCCTATTGTACACAACACAGCAATATTCTCGTTGGTACTGACACAATTAATAGCTTTGGGAATTTTTGGTATTAAAGAATCTCCAATTGCATCCAGCTTCAATGTACCTCTGATTATATGGACGCTCCTATTCAACGAGTATTGTAGGCAAAGGTTTCACCCGATATTCAACAAGATGCCTGCTAAGGTAACAACGATAACCACATGATTCTTATTCTTTTTTTTTTTTTTTTACCAAAACGGAGAGAAATTATAGCATGTAGTTTCATCAACAAATAGTCATTGAAATGGATTAGAAAGATGAGCAGTGTGGTAAGATGGAACAGATTTATGATAAACTCCCATATGCATATTTTCAGCTCACTTCTGAGTCTCACAGTTTGGGTAAATCTTTGGAACCAAATGGAACTGAGACTAAAGGAATTGAAACTGAGTTTGGGGGAGTTAGCAGTCTTCAAATCATGCAGGAGGATATTGCTTCAGGTTTGATCCCTTTGTTTCTGTCATTATCATTTTTAATATATAAACATTCGTTTACTTAACCATTTTCAAAAATTATTTACGTGCCAGAAAATTGATTTATCCGAATAACTGGATCCTTGGTTGTAAGCACCAATTTAATATCTTATCAAGTAGATTCATCCTTCTGAGGTTCTCGACCTGTTTAATTTGGTATACCATTCTAATCGAAAACACTAGTACAACCAATCCATTCATAATTTTTTCTTCACATACTGCTAAAGCTTCAAAAACATCAGTTTACCCCTACAAAACCCAGCAACATCCACAAATCATAACCCCCATGTACAAAATGAATAAAACCCACAAAAATAGAATATAAATCGAACCTTAGGTTTATAGTATTTTGAAGAACTTTTTTTCTTCTTCTTTGAACTCCCTGATTCAAGACACACATTCTCCTCTTCAAATTTTCACCAGACATTATATAAATTTTTTTTGATTCCAATGAAGGAGATGGCCGCGAGGTGGTGGATTTCCAGAGTGAGGAGTTGGCAAAAGGAAGAGATGTTGTGCGAGGGGCTGAGAGGAAGAGGTGAGCACCGTGGAAGAGAGTAGCTGCGCGAATAGGTGAGCAGCGCGGAGGAGGTGACAAAGTGGATTGGTTTTTTACTCTTTACATATTTTTAACACCGTATTTTTAACTTTTAAAATTAGTTTGGGGGTATAAATGAAAACAGGTTTTAAAATAGGGTATTTCATGTAATTTCCTCTATTTGTATTGTACATTCAATTGTAGTTAATCAAAGTTAAAATTGCGCACTATCCATTTGTTGCACTCCTTTGATCTTTCTTAATTAAACTATTTTGAGCCATATAATTTGTGATAAAGGTGGAGAGCTAACCAAATCTATCACAAATGTAGTCTTCAAATAAGCTTTCAAAAATTTGGATTAGTTATTATATAATGCTATTTAATTGATGTTATTTTATTTGGAATAATCATAATTAGAAAACTTTCATGTAATTTGTAACGATCCAAAATTTTAAAATACAACTTTATAAATTAAATTGGTCTTTCAAAAAAAATAAATTAAGTTGATCGTTATGACATTCCTAACAAATTTTAGAATTTATTTTACACTCGTCGAGTCGTCCAGCAGAACGTTCATTTTTTATTTTTATTTTTTGAAACTAAAAATAACAATTTTAATCTTGAAATTCGGATATTTTATCGACTCAAAGTTTACACCTTCCATTTAATTCAAATAATTTTTTTAGGAAAATTAACGCACTTAATCTCTTATTTTAAAATTTTTGTTTGGAATCAACCTAATCAATCGAACCCGAGATCTCTCTCTAGCCCAAAGATTAAGTCCAAGAACTGCCCAAATTGTCATTATCCAATTCTAGTTGAAAACAAGAAACGTGGGATTGAAGGTAGTGGAAATTACAACCAAACCTACTTTATAAGAATCAAATTCAAAAATAAGATTAAATCTATATAACTTCAAAAATCAGGTTATAATTATAATTAAGATTTAAATAAATAAATAACAATTTTATAAAATTAAATACCTAAACCCTACCCCTTACTTTCAAAACCTAATCGACTAATTGTGTATTTCTTCTCTCTAAATCGCTTCCTTCTCCTCCAAGCTCTCTGTGCCCTCTCCCTCATCGGTGACATTTTGAGAGCGGTTGACTCAGGGCGCCGCTCAGGGGAGGACAACAGTAGTAACAGCATGGTGTTTCCTACGCACGATGTTGCCATCTCACGAACGTAGCAGGGCTCTTGACGGCGGGTAGCGGTAGAGCGGCGGCGCCTACGTGTGCTGAGTCTCCGCTCTGGAAACGCTATGTCGTCGCGTGAGGTTTCTGCGCTCTCCCATCCTGCGATGTCGCCGATCTTATTCAAGTTTTAGGAATGGGGTCACAGGAAATAATGCTCTTCTGGGTAACAAGAATCTAGATCTGTGGGCGAAGGATGTCGGAGGTGCTGGTGGTATTTTCAGTGGTGTTTTGGATGTGGTTTTGATGATTTCATGCTGTGGTTTTCTTTGCATTTTAGGTGGCGATTTTGTGGTGGTTGTTGTGTTTGTGATTGTAGAGTTTAGGTGGCGGTTTTGGCGACGGTTTTGGCTGTTTAACTGATGGTTACGAGGGCTATGGCGAGGTGATGGTGGTTGAACAGTGGTGTCTGGCGATTTCTAGTGTGAGGCTGTATGTGAGATGTGTAGGATTGGCGATGGTGGTGGTGGTGTGACCTGAATCTTGGTAGCGCGTGTTTGATGGGTGGGTGGTAGTGTCGATTCTGGACTGCGTTCTAGTGCACGTGGTGGTTGTGGTGAGGCGGGGTGGTGCCGGTGCGGGGTGGTGGAGGTGATAGGGAAGTGGCAATGTTCTTTCCGATTGAGACTCTAGTGATGGTGATGTGGAGACGGTGGTGGTTGTGTGACGTCAACGACTGGTGGAGCGCTGCTGCATCGTTTTGGATCTTGATTCTGTTTTTTTTTTTTTTTTTTATTATTATTATTATCTTGCTTCTTCTAAGCATTCGAGGCGGGGGCTAGGGCGATGATGGTGGTGGTGGTGTGCAAGGGCGTGGCATCAATTGTGTTGAGGCTGTGTTCGATATGTGGTGTTGCTGTTCGATCTAGTGGTTTGGAGCTTCGATCCTGTGGTATTTTTGCAAGTAGTGGTGCCGCAGTGCCGGCAGGAAGTGGCGGTGACAGTGGTGAGGAAGGGAGTGAAATTTTGGTTATTGGAATTTGAAGATGGGGTGTTGGCGGCGATGGTGATGGAGGCGGCTGACGAAAACGCCAGTGGTGGTGGCACGGTGTTGAATGTAGTGGTGAGATGCCGGTGCTGGCGATGGTTTGGAGTTGTGAAGTGAGGGCGGTGTGGGTTGGGGTTGTGACTTTGAAATGTAAATGTGACCTACAATTTTTTTCTTGTGACCTCGAAAATATATAACTGTGACCTTAAAAATGGGGTGGTAGGTTGTGATCGAAAAAAATTGAAGGTCGAAAAAAATGATGGTTGTGACCTTCAATTTTTTTCTTGTAATCTCGAAAATGAATAATTGTGACCTTAAAAATGGTGGTTGGTAGGTTGTGATAAAAAAATGATGGCAGTTTCCGGCGAGGTGGCGGTGGTTGAGATGGTGGTGGTTGTGAGCTGATGGTGGTGAGAATGTGACGTGGGCAAGTTTTCGGATATACTGTGACCTAATAATTAATCAGTGAATTGTGACTTAATAATATAATAATTGTGACTTAAAAGATTGGTGACCTCATGATTTGATAAGTTGTGACCTAGAAATAACTCGGGATTGATTAATTTAAAACTTGTGACCTTGCAATTATTTGTGACTTGATAAAACTGTTATTGTGACCTACTATTTTGATAATTTGTGACCCTAAAATTATTTGTGACTTAAGCAATTTACATTTTGTAACCTGAATTTATCTTGTATTGTGACCTGAATTTACGTGGGCAAGTTTTCGGATATACTGTGACCTAATAATTAATCAGTGAATTGTGACTTAATAATATGATAATTGTGACTTAAAAGATTAGTGACCTCATAATTTGATAAGTTGTGACCTAGAAATAACTCGGGATTGATTAATTTAAAACTTGTGACCTTGCAATTATTTGTGACTTGATAAAACTGTTATTGTGACCTACTATTTTGATAATTTGTGACCCTAAAATTATTTGTGACTTAAGTAATTTACATTTTGTAACCTGAATTTATCTTGTATTGTGACCTGAATTTATAGAATTAATAAAAAATCTAATTATTTAATTTAGTTAAATATATACCTGATTTTTGAAATTTTTGAAATTATATGTTAAAATTGAAATTGTATATTCTAAACACCTTATATATGTATTTTTCCCTTGAAGGTACTCCACTTAACCTAAAATTCTTCAATACAATCAAAACTAAAACCAAACTTATATTCCATCTCCAGATTTTCATTCTGACGGCAGAGAGAAATTTCCCAAGATTTCTAGACAATATCAACAAGAAATTTTTTATAGTATGATATTCATAATTGAATTTAACTTGGATTGATTGCTGTTTCGCCACTGAATATAATTCATTAGTTATATAATTTAATTGTAATACTTCAAAGGTAAGTTTTCTAGACAACTCTATCTAGCAGTTTTCAATTTCATTGTAATAATTTAATTTTTTTTTTTTTTTTACTTCATTTGTTACACATGATGTCAATTATTTAAAGAAGTTCTTCAAAGTTTGTAATTTGCATTTTCATCGTTAATTTAGATTCTCTGTGATGTTTTACCATTTAATGTAATTAAGCCCTTGTTTGACTCCCATTTTTCTACAATCAAATTTTTTCAACGCTCAATTTCAATCATTCGTCTTGTCAAGCCTACTATTTTTGACTTTTCAAATATTTTATAATCACACATTCTTCAAAAGCAATATTCAAAATCACATTATTTTCCCAAATAATAGGGCTCAAACAGGGGCTAATTTTTGTATGTTTTCTAATTTTAAATAAATTTAACTTTTATTTTTCTTTCAGCATACATATGGTCAACTACAATTTTTAGTGTATAGTACACGAGTGAAAAACTAGTAATAACTTACCGATTACGTACATAATCGAATGAGTAGTAATCAACATATATATATATATATATATATATATATATATAGACACACACACACACATACATTCATGTTGTATTTAAAGTCTTATTTTTAATAGGCCAATTACATCGAACATTCATTGACTCTTTAGTACATTCTGAATTCAATATTTAGCATCTAATTTTTATGATACTACTAGTTTATAGTTGCCCGCTTTAATTAATTCAAATGCCATGTAAATGTACATGTACTATTTTGAAATCTGCATAATTAGAATTAATCAAAGGATCTTAGGAAGGACTAAGGGATCATCATTGGATAAAGAAATTATTAATTATTATAAAGTAAGGATTCACACAGGTTCAAACTTTGCAATAAACGGTTTCAACTTATTCTGTAATATAGTCGCGCCTTGTACATATATTGATTCTGCAAATGCTCATTCTTGATGTTCCGAATACATGCATGACACTAGAGAATCAGTGACGTGCACCAGGCAAATCACCACCATCACCCAGGCTGCCAAGACAGCGACCAGGGAACAAGCGACAGAGGGGAGATTGACCACCAGTTGGGGGAGCAGGACCACCAGTTGGGGGGGAAAGACCGGCAACAGCAGCTGGTGGGGAAACACCGGCACCGGGGATCAAACCGCCGCCAAGAGGAGGTAAACCGCCGCCAAGAGGGGGTAAACCACCAAAAGGGAACCAACCACCTGGGCCAAATATGGGACGACCAAACCAATTACCTCCACTGCCATACATAAATTTCTCTTCATTATCCAAATTTCTAGCAAGAACACCACCCACTAAAACAACATAGAAACAAAGGAAAAACAACCAACCAATTCTCATAATCGCAATCTTAATTTAAATATAACTGTCTGAGGATTATACGTTAAGAATGCATTAAGAACATTGTACAAGAGGGGTTTATATACTAGTTCTATTGTCTCATGTGGTCTCCCACTACCCTTTATTCAGATTTGCACTAAATTCCCCACAACAACTACCTGTCAAGTCAACACATCAACATTTAATGTTGTACAAATTCATTAAACCCTGTTCGGTAAGAAGAGTACTTCCGGGGATATTTTTTTGTAGACATTTATAACATTTTCATTACTTAATAAATGTGTGAAGTATCACAATGTTATTTAAAATTAGGGGTGGACAAAATGATCGAACTAGACCAGACCAAACCAGAACCAAATCAAATCAAGTGGTTTGGTTCGATTCTACATAAAAAAAAAATAATGGTTTGATTCTTAGAATCAAAAACCATTTGGTTTCGGTTCTGGTCCCGGTTCTTTTTTCAGAATCAGAACCAGAACCAAAAATCAAACTCAATTTATATATATATATATATATATATATATATATATATATATATATTTACAAATTAGTAGATATTCATCTCAACAAAAAATTCCAATTTGAAATTATAAATGTGAAATGTACAAAAATGTTATTTACCAAACATTTTATCTCATTTCCTATTAGATAAAAATTTTAAATCATAAATCTAAATTCTAATTCTAATTCATTTTTCTTCTTTTCAATTATAGACACGCATTCACACTGCTTTACTTGCACTCCTATAACACAGCAATCGTTGCACTATTTAGTCACTATCGACAGCATTGATGTTTATTTTTCAAAATTCATGTATATATAAACATCGGTCAAATTCGTCATTTCTCAAGAGTTAACCCAAACTCAAATTACAAATTTCATCCCTTAACTCACATGGCACCACGGTAAAATGAGACTCAGAACTTCATCGTAACCTATAACTATAAGTTTAAATGGCCTTTATGTTTGATTCTCTAAGTTTCGACAGGTCGCGAGCTTCCTTCGGCGAGCTTCTTCTTCTTTGACTTAGAATAACATGTTACTTTTTCTAAATTTTTGTTTTGTTAACTAAAAATTTCATTTTCTATTTAGTAATGATGTAGATGGATTCTAATGAAGAAGCGGATATAAACATGTTTTAATTTGCATTTATTATTTAAAATTCAAGTAATGGTCCCAGAATCAAACCAGAGCAAACCAGAACCTAGCGGTTTGGTTCCATATCTTTAAAAAAATCAATTGGTTCTATTAGTAAAAATACCATCGGTTTATGGTTTGGTTTGGTTCTTCTAGAACCACAACAAAATCGAACCACGTCTACCCCTATTTAAAATGTTCTCAAAAAATGTCTCCCTAGAATTATTACGTTAAAAATGTCTCTATGGCTGTTTTATATTTTGTGACACAAAGAAGAACGTCCCATGCATTAGCTAGGCAGAACTGATTTCACCTGCCTACAAAAGAAGTGATTATTAATCGATCTTTATTTACTGAAGGATAATCAGAGTGTCAAATTAATTTAAATAAATAAGTTGAATTATGATTCGAATTATTTTTTGAATGGCCTTTGTCCAAGAGCTTGAGCTGATATAGATCGACGAATTTATTTATATAAATTATACTTATATAAATAGGGGCGGATCCGCTATGGGCGAGCCTGTTCGGCCGCTCATGCGGGATCCAACCGGATTTTCAAATTTTTTATTATTATTATTATTATTATTATTATTATTATTATTATTATTATTATTATTATTATTATTATTTTAAAAAAAATGTAACAACCTAGTAATGTGTTTGATTGAAAGTTTAGCCTTATTTGAGACCCAATAATAAAATCAAATTATTTGAAAAAAATATATTTTGAAATAGTGATTTTTAGAAATATGTATGGTTTAAAATAAGAGAGAGAAAAATATAATATAATATTATTTTACTGGAGAATGTGTAGTTAAAAGTAAGAGAGGAAAAAATGTTGTAAAATTTAATAGGTCTCAAACAAGGGCTTAATGTGTTAGATTGATTTAATTTTCTAGGTGAAAAAAGTGGGAAATTTTTCAACTTTTGTTATTTGAATGACATTGTTTTCCATGGAAAATAAAGTAAAATGTAGCTATTTTAATATTTTTTTCACACATTTGTACTTGATAATAATAATGTTAATTTTTGGAAAAAAATAAATCAATTAACAATAATAAAAATGAACCAATGTAACAAAAATGGTAAAAAAAATTTCATGAAAAATAAAACTTCCCCCTCCTTGGAAAACGAATTCCTTCAAATCAAGGAAAATACCGGATTTCGAGACAAAATGGAAAATGAATTCCATGAAAAACTTAGGCAATCAAACAGTGCAAAATTTGGAAAATCACCCGGAAAACCCATTTTCCATGGAAAGCTTAAGGCTATCAAACATAACCTTATATCCATTACCTATATCATTCGTCCAATCCATATGCTGCTTTGGGAGACAATTGGTTGAATTAAAGTTTGGTAATTTACACAGAGCACAATATTTTTAAACTCATTGAGAATGAGGCAATTTTGCATTGCTTTCAAAGTATGAGATCTTGAAGAATGCAATTGTCTAAGCTTATAGTTACGGAGTAGGATTATATCATGTATTTTCCTACTATTTTTGTTTGTGTTGGACTATATTTTCATATTAAATGAAATTAAGTTTTAAATATTGTAAATTATTAAGAAATCCCTTACCTAATTTCTACCTAATTTATATTGTAAAATAATTGTTATAAATGACTTTATATCCCTATAAATAGAGGCATTTATTTCATTATGAATACACCTCTTAATGAGAATAATTCTCTCATTCTCTCCATCTCTTTCTCTCTAATATTGGTGTTAGATTTTGATAGTTTTACAACACGTTATCAGCACGAGTCTCTAACCTATTGAGTAATAGGACGGGAGTATGCTCTACAGTTGCATCTAAATGATGAACCTCTGTATTAGAAACCAGATTATTATTAATCAACATTTCATTTTCCAAATCTAGTGTTTTTGGTATTAGAAAATCATTTATACATCATAGATTAGAAAATCAATTCCAAGTCTATAGAAAAATTGGAAAAAAATGTGTAACCCGAAATTTTCTAAGCAAATTCACACCAAACCGTATATCCAAACGATGATCGAAGACCAGATCCATGACCACGGCGAAGGGACGATCCTCCGACATCGGCGCGTGTCGACGGCAGAGTCACCGACGCGGTGGCGCGTGAATCCCACGCGCTGACGTTGAGGTGGCCCGTGACGCGCGTGGAGACGAATCCGGCGATGACGTCAAAAGACAGTTTGTTCGTCTTGATGTTTTGGATTTTTCTATGATCTTACTTTTCTGTTTTGTGCAGTTTTGAAATTTTCTGGTGGTCAAACGTGGCGGTTTTCTTAAAAACTGTTTTTGGAGCACTTTCGACGGGATTTTGAATTTCGGACCAAAAGTAAGTTTGTTCTAAATTAAATTTCAAACCTATTGACGGTTTCGATTTATCCATATGAGCAATATATTAAAATATGGATCATTTTGCCCTTGGTAATACATAAAAGTATATTAATCGTAAATTAACGTTTAATATGTGATCAACAAGATAAATTAAAGAGTTTAAACAAGGTATAAGTAATATAATTATTTTCATAACGTGATGGATTGAGTTATTATGTACTAGATTTATACCTTAACTGGATATGACTCATTATCGTAACGGATTGGACTATTATGAATACCTTGACTGGAAGATATGACTCGCTCACTCATGAAAGGTAATTATTTCATTATGTTGACACCGCCTATATGGTCGGTCTATCAATTGAATACATGAAATATTTTACATATATTCAAATTTTATAAACATCTCAGTTGTTGGTTAATTATAACATATTAGAGTTTGTTGTCAACATATATACGTTGTGGTATAACCCCAGTATTAATATTGTATATAACATATTAGAGGTTGTTGTCAACATATATACGTGGTGGTATAACCCCAGTATTATTATTGTTAATATGTATACAATATTATTATTATTTGATACTTCATTAAATGATACCAGAAGTTATCAATACTAAAGTTAGAAAATATTTTATCAAATTATACGAGAAGTTATCATTACCAAAAAGTTGGTGAATGTTGATAAAAATATTTTATCAAACGGTACCAGAAGTTACCATTATCTATATTGAAAAGATAGATAAAAATAAATTATCCAACAAGAGAATGTTGATGTATGATAAGATAATATCACATGATAACACGGATATGGCTAATGTGAAAATAATCTCATCAGTATTATGAGATGAATATTAGATAATAAATGTCTGGAAAAGTTCTTACACGAGCACTTATGTATTCAAGAAGAAATACATATTTACTCCAGAAGAAGTAAAAATTATCATCTAAACATACTGAAATGATATTATTATTATTATTGCTCCTGAAGAAGTATAAACGAGTCATACATGCAAAATACAAAAGGGGGAAACATTTATGATCCTCAAAATTAGAGATGTGTTTCGGGAGTAGCTGTATCCTACCACCTCTGATCTTTTGAGGAAATAAAGAAACATTCAAAGAGGTGTGTCTCAAGAGTAAGAATATCCCATACTCTACCACCCACAATATTTTGAGATTCACAAGGATAAATTTACATTAACCGGACTCCATTTTCGCTTGATTCCCATTCCTTGCGACCAATCTATCTTTAATCCTACTGGATCTTGTATTGGTATATATGATTGCAACTTATCCAGCAGTTCCTCGATAGTAGGAGCAGAAATAAGGATTCTCCTAGAAAATAGAGAGATGAATCCTTGTTCCACAACATAATCAAGAAATGTTAGTAAACCATCAAAGAAATTGTTAACATTTAAAAGCCCAATAGTCTTGGTATGGAGATCTAATTGAGCCCATGAGGTAATATTAAAGATTTTCTCTAAAGTACCAAAACCTCTGGGCAGGGCTATGAAGGCATCAGAACCATATAACATGCAAGTTATGCGTTCATGGATAGATAACGTCTGTACTTCATGCCCTCGTGTTTTGCCTGTGATATCAGCTAAAGGAACGGGTATAACAACCTATCACTCTTGCTTTCTCTGCTTGAGCGGATTGTGAAACATAACCCATCAATCCACTGCTGCCCCCTCCATATACTAGATTGATACCTTTCTCTCCCAACTTCTTTCCTAAATCCACTGCTGCTTCTAGATACCCAAAACCTTTCCCTACTTTTGATCCACAAAATACATAGATAGTTTTGATCTGTCGAAGTTTTAGTCCTTCCATCTTTGAGAGTATAAGGAAGGAAAAACTTATGAGAAAATGATATTTTGGGATGCATGAAACTGTGAAAATCATTAGTTTTTTAAACTTGAAAAACTTCACTATTTACTGGTCGTCTTTTGAAAAAGTGAAAACCTACTTCTGACTAAATTACACTACTTTTGATAAAGCTTACCTTTCGGTTATTTTTCAATACACTTTACAATGCTCGAGAAATGAAACATGAAAATATTTTATAAACCTATGTGCAAATATATACACACAATATACTGATTTACCTTGTATCAATGCTGAATAGCCAAAACATCATTGTTTATAACAGCCTGGAAAATATGATCTTTTGCTATTATATTTTTGAGACTATAACGCTCTTTATCGCTGATGAATTTAGCCCATAAAAATAGTAGCTCACGCTACACATACCCACTAGGGTGCGTTTCAGAGTCAACCGGATATCATCCAATGACTCCTTACTCAGTCTACCCTTAATGAAGTCTATCTTATCATCTCGATTTATGGATGAATATCCTACTGACTTACAACGGGTATTACATGTCCATCGAGCACATTTGTAGCAACTATTTAATCTTTTTGCTCTTCGCTTCTTTGCAAAAGTACTCTTACCTAAGCCAGGCTTGTGCTTAGAAAATGAATCTGGTAATTCACCAGCTAAACGAACTTTTGCTTCGATCAACCAACGAACATCTTCTGGGATACTTTGATCCATCAGCAGCCTCAATCTTTCAAGTCGAACTCGGTAAATCTTTTTCAAAATATTTATCGAAAGATTAGAATAATATTTGCGAATATTTGACAATATAACATCCATTTTTTATGGATCTAATCTCTTCCCAAACGATCTATTTAAATGCATTACTTAAACGCATAAAGGAGCGCTTCGCGTGATATCAATTCCACCAAGAAATAATGGAATAAATTATTGAAAAGGTGGGAACAATGAGATAATGCATCATTACCTTTTTCGATATAAGGGAAGATTTGGCGACAAGATTGAGAACATGAGGTATTTTCTTGGATATTGTACCTGATTTTTCCGGTATACTAAAAGTAATGAAGGTATACTGATTTGAACTATACAGAAATATGTACTAATGAAATGAATATTGTATTGAACCAAAAGTTCATACATATGTACAAGTGAAATATCTTGCTGAACCAGAAGTTCTATAATGATTGGTTAGATTCCAATTCAATAATGAGATTTATTGAGAATGCAAAATGGAATTCATTAAAGAACCAGAAGATTGTTCAGGTTAACAAGTTATCATTGCTGCTTGTTCTCAAAGGCAAATTAATTGTCTCACTAAGAACATGAATGACTGATTATTTGCTCAAGTAATGGTATTACGAGCAAAGTGATAAATGCTAGCATGAATATATTTTAAAGTCATTAATGATTTTACGAATTAGTTGAGATAATAGAATATTATATTGCTAATGGTTTAGCAGATTAAAAGCCTCAAGTTATTTGCTATGAGAACAATTCAAACATAAATATTTCTCATGCAGCAATATTTTACATACAAACATGTCAATAAGATGAAATAAATATTAGCTTGTAAAGCTTTATGATTTCTAAAAAGTGCGATATCTATATACACTCTAACAAAACGCACTTAGATATATGATTTTGATTATATCCATAATTATGAATGACATGTGTTGAGACATTTTTAGCCGACTGATATAATATAAGATTCTTGAATATTATGGGGAAATTAAACAATAACACGCACGAAGCGTGATCAAGCGTAATTATGCCTGAAGCATAATGACAATCGATTCCATAAACAAATATCTCTTGAATAATTGAGATGATCCCTTTGAGGCTAAATACTCATATTGAGTAAAAGGGATATAGTTAAATGATAAGAGATTCAGGCCTGATGATAGAAAATACAAAGAGATCTCTCTATGTTATGTTTATATTGACATGAAATGGAATCGATATATAAATCGACTACACACAACCCTCTTATGAAAATGAGTTTTTTGAAATTAAAATACTTTGGCCAAATATAAAAATCCCAATGCAGGGATTATTGTTATAGGATCTAAAGTCCAAACACTTAAATGTGTAATGCCAGTAATTATTTGTACAAATGAAAAATATTACACAGTCGTAAAAGATGACTCGTTGCGCGCGAAATTTTTCAAAGAACTGGCATGTCATATGGTGGATGGGACTATAATCTAGATCACTAGTTTGAGCTCTTTGATATACCAATGAGTGAGATCAAAAAGTGTGATTCTCATCTCGGTACTTTGGGAGTTTTCTTTGATGTACCAGTTGATCGCGGTACGTTGGGATTTCAAGCGAAATGATTATAGATTATATGTCGAAATTGATATCTATTTCAATGATTGATTATACTCCTGTAAATTAGAAATTGCAGTTTATAAAGTGCAAGAACATACATGTATAAATCATTGAAAGATTCAATTTGCCCAGAATAGTATCATTATAGAATGAAATGTGATTCATAAAATAAAATCACATGAAAAATGATACATATGACCCCATAATATAATATGTTGAAACTGAAATTGGAGTGTACTATTATTATATTTGAATATTTGGACATGCAATTGATTTTCAATATGCAAAATTATATTATCCACCAAAAATGAATATTCACCAGAAGTGAATTTGAAAATGAATATTTAATTATTCATCAGAAGTGAATTCTAGATTTTGATAGTTTCACCAGAAGTGAATCAATTTTAGATTTGAGTAATGCAATCAGTCAACTAACTAAACATTGCTTGGTATAGCATGTTCAGTACATCATAAATGAGCTATGACATCATAAATGAGTTATAAACTATTTATAAAAGCTCATCACAAACTATATGTTTGATGAAATGATTTGAGATTGCATTAATATACTTATGATATTCCTATGAAGGGAACAAATACGCGCTACACTCTTTTTCCCTTAGCTGAGGTTTTGTCCCACAGGGTTTTCCTAGCAAGATTTTTAATGAGGCAGCAATTATGGCGTATCAATAAGAATAATGTACTCTTTTTCCCTTCGCTAAGATTTTGTTTCACAAGGTTTTTTAGACATTGTCACAGCTATCTGCAAGTAATAATTCAACAACAAGCTCTCTCTTTAAATTGTGCTGGAATGATATCAACAAATGAAGAAAATCATAGACATCTGAAATGGTATCAACAAATGAAGAAAATCATAGACATCTTATGAAGAATGTTATGAGAATGTTATGATATCAACTACAAAAAAGAAGATTTTCACATATATATATATATATTCCAGACGAAAGATGATATCATTATTTAAAAGGTTCATGAATACTTGATTGCAAATTTCAGGGGGAGAATCATGCTGTACTCTTTTTCCTTCGTCCAGGTTTTGTCCTACTAGGTTTTCCTGACAAGGTTTTAACGATACATTGGCTGTACTCTTTTTCCTCCGTTCAGATTTTGTCCCATTGGGTTTTACTGACAAGATTTTAACGAGGCAGCACTAAAGTAATAAAGCACTTCAGCACTTCATAATTCGGAGGCAGCACTGAAGCACTTCAACGCTTCAGAACTTCAAATTTCAGTACATGATTTGTAATACTTATCATTGATGTCATTTTTGGATATTAGACTCAATGATTAATGATGGCCAACATCAGGGGGAGCAACTGTACTCTTTTTCCTTCGCTCAAGTTTTATCCCATCGGATTTTCTTAGCAAGGTTTTAACGAGGCAGAGAATTGAACAATCGAGCAATAAGTCATTTAAGGGGAAGTGTTGTAAATTATTAAGAAATCACTTACCTAATTTCTACCTAGTTTATATTGTAAAATAATTGTTATGAATGACTTTATATCCCTATAAATAGAGGCATTTATTTCATTATGAATACACCTCTTAATGAGAAGAATTCTCTCATTCTCTCCATCTCTTTCTCTCTAATATTGATGTTAGATTTTGATAGTTTTACAACATTAAAACATTTATATGTTAGTAGAATTTTTAATATTTTTTTAATCAAATAATATTTCACCGTTGAGAGTCAACGGTCAATAATCAAAGAGTCAAACTCCGCTCTTACTCAACCATAATCCTAGATTCGCTGCTTTATATAAAGTTTTAGTGAGAACAAATTATTTTGATGTCTATGCTCTACAACCAGTAAGCAATTTATTCATGACAACTATCAATAACTCCAATTAGCTTAATTGATATCATTGAATATTTGTCATTTGCAGCAAAAAGCAACCGTAAATGCAATTAATGTTTAGAATACTTTAGGGTAGGGGTTGAATTTCTTCACCTATGACTACCAGAAATAAACAATTTATTGCTGTTTTCGAAGTGAAATTTATGGTTAAAAAGTCATTTCAAAAAATGTGTGTAATTAAAAATTAGTTTGAAAAATTACTTTATTTATAAATTTATTTATAAATTGGTCGCCAAATACGCTGTTAACCTGTTGCATTAACTTTTCTGAATCTCGCCCGAACACGTATTGTGCATCTTTTTGAAGGATGAAGCACATGGAGGATCTTTACGTCAGCCACGAGCAATAGCAACAATAATTCTAAATGAGTATGAACTACAACTTTTACACCTAATATTAAGGAAAATTTTTATTGCAATGATGCTATATCATCAGTGTTATTTCACCTAAAAACTACACTCCCCACTCAGGATAATTTATTGAACTACTACTACAAAAAATTTGAGTTGATTGAGAAGTTACAAATTTGGTGTTTGACATGCCTGCCACCTGTGGACCACGTTATTTTTTTATTGTTTTTGGGAAACAACAATTTTCATGCTGTATATCAAAGATATTTCGTGTAGTGATCAAGGATCCCTTCACAATTTTCTCTACTAGTTTCACACACGTACGATGCACGAACATATTTCATTGACATAAATTACTTAAACAGTACAATTGAAAAAAATAAAAAATAAAAAAATAAAATCAGAAATCATGTAATTCTAGTGCCAAATATATCAGTGTAGATATTTAGGAAATTAAATATGAATAAATAGAGAACATGTTGTAATAATAGAAAAAATCAAATTATTTTTCAAGTTTTCTCTCATAATGGCCCTTGGTATTTGAGACACAATTTTAATATCAAATTTTTGTAATGAATATCTTTCTTGAATTGCAATTGAAAGATAGACTAAATTCATCATTGCGCAAGTAACTATTTATTAGATTCATAATAGAGAATGTCGTTTTGAACACCTCACAAAGTCCACTGAAAATATTTATACTCACTTACTCAAACATAATCTTAATTCTACAACCATGGACATGGATAATTCTACAACCATTCATAGTCTACTCGCCAAAATGGCTAGACCCACAATACATTTGTTTGGAGATAACGTAGTGACATTTAGTCATTTAGGGGGGACGACAATCAGGGTGCATTATACACCCTACTAGCTAGACGGGCAATTAGTTCCAATAGAACTAAAACATCAGGTTTGGCAACAGGAACATGTAGGTGGCAATACAAGTTTAACATTCTATATTTCATTCATATTTTATCAAATGATAGCAGTTTTTTTTAAATCTTTTCTTGTGGCTTTATTTCGACTTAAAAGTTTATGTGGAGCTAGAAAAGCACCCCTGGTTTGACCACATAATCGATAGGGGGCACTGCAGTTCTATATAGTGAGTAAAAAAGCAGTGCCTACAAGCACTATATAAAGCACATCATGTGCCTCCCGTATCGAGACATCTATAAGACTAAATGGGTGAAGTGCAATGAGTTGTTTAGCAGTACACAATTTCTTGTAGGTATATACCTTTCATTTTGTGTTTATGTAATCAATGCAACTTTCAGGTACATATTGGTTGTTTCACAACAACAATTGTACTTTGTGTTAACCAGGCAAGGTAAACAAGGTATAAGGCCAATAGAGCTCGACAAAAATATTCGAATCTCTAAGGGTCGAAAGGCATTGTGGCGACTAGACACGCTAATCTAAGCACTCAATTTGATTAGTTTCTCCATTAAGACTACAAATTTTTTGCATTTTCAACTGACATTGGCGCCACATTTTTAATAGAGGGATCTTGTGTTACAGGAGTGGCCAGAACTAATAGATACTTAGAAGTTCATGCACATTCAAGAGGGTGAGAATGTTGAGAATTGGGTTAGTCCCGATGCTGAGCGAGATTACATAAGTTAAATGTCAATTTTCAACCACAATTCATTTCATTTCAGTGTTTGAATTATTTCCTTTTTTAATATAATTATTCTTATTTAATTATTCAGGTTATCTTGGTGACGAAAAAGGAGACCTAAGCACAGCAGACCAATAGCAGTGGGATAGCGGTTGATGATCACTATGTCCTACGTGAGGTGCTCGAAGAGTGGTAGGTTACATTAGCGTAGTTGGTCGAAAAGTCAAAGCCATTTCTCGATCTCCGAGCTTTGCCACGTCACGAGCCGTACCTAGATCCGATTAGTCTACTGTTGATGTTGCAGAGCCATGGAAGACTATCGTTACTTAGGGTTCTCAGCTAGCCAACGCTTTAGCGACGAATGAGCATTTCAATACCATGTTTGTTCAGCTCTCCCACTTGGTTCCTAAATTTCAGGTACAACCCAGGTGTCAGATGGAGGATTAGCCTCCTATAGACAATGATCTGGATAAGTTCTTAGGAGACCCCTAGGGTCTTTTTTGTGTTTATAAAGTAATATGAGTTTCAAGAATATTAATGTTAATTTCGACACTTTATTATTTTAATATTATATTCGATATTTTATTATTAATTCATTCGAATTATTTTTATAAACAAATTATTGATCTAAAAAATGAAATTTGCTCCACAACGACGACAAAGGTCTGTCGTAGTAGATTTAGAAATATCGTCGTAAAAACGTAACAGGCACGAGCTTCCTACAATGAATGTTAGCGATGGCTTTGTTGTCACGGTAGGTTAATTACGATGACTATTTTGGTTTCAACGACGACATATGTCGTTGCCTTAAGTCCTTTTTCTTGTAGTTATGGATAATCAATAAGATTAAAATGAATATTTTCTACGTCAATGTTCGGATTAACCTCACCAAGAGGAAAATAGACCTTGCCATATACTTGACCTTTAACATAAAAAAATAAAACCATTAATAAAGCTTTTAGAGCATCTCCAACAAACTCTTTAAATTTCAAATATAATTTAATTTAGGGAGTTAACCCCTAAATTTCTACTCTAGGGGACTCTTTAATTTAGCATTTTAATTTAGAAAATCACTCTCTATTATTAAATGCATTCAAAGAACTTCAAATTTCAATGCTCTATACATCAACTTTCTTATTAAATATTTGATTTCGATGGCTATTGATACATACATTATATATATATATATAAAGAAAGATAATAAATATGTTTTTGAAAAAGTAAATAAAGAGTTAAAAATCAAGAGTTTGTTGGAGTGTATCAAAAAATTTGCTCTTTAAATTTAAAAATACTCTCTATTGTGTAAAAGATACTCTTTAAATATAAAGAGTCTATTGAAGATATTCTTATTAGGGTTTATTCAATGTGGATTTTGAACATTTAAGGACTTTTTTTAAAGAACTTTTTTTAATGGATTTCATTGGATTTTATTGACTTTTATGAATTTTAAATATTTTTACAGACTTACATTTAAAGGACTTTAAAAAGCTTTTAGGGACTTTTTATTTTTCCAATTGAAGAACTTGAATATTAATAGATTAATTTTCCTATGGCGTCACTATAAGAAAAGGCCCAATAGTGACAAGTATTTCTTAATATTATGATAGTTATAAGTGTCATAAAAAAATTTGTGATAGCTTCAAGATACGTGTAATTTCGCATGTCAGAAAATAAATTATGACGCTTGTAGGCATCGCTATAATTTGTAACGATTTATTGTATCACTAAATATTGTGACATTTGAATGCATCACTAATAAAGTGTGACGCTTGCGTTTAGTGACACGTGCAAGTGACATTATTAAATGAACTTTAGTGACACCTCCAAACATCACTATTACTTTAGTGACATAAAAGTGTCATTAATTTTTTATGTTTTATTTTTATTTTTTATTTTTTTTCTTTCTTTTAGTGACATATAAAAGTGTAACTAATTTTATATATATGTTTTTTTTAAAAAAAAAAAAAAAAACTAATGTTGAATTTGAAATTATACCTATTAAACCATCGACAATATATAGCAAAAATTATCTAAAATACATCACCAATTCACAACAAAAATTCATAATATCTACAAAAAATCTCACCAATATACATAATTAATATGCTAAACAAAAACAAGATCATTAACAAAAATATGATTAACATATCATTAACAAAAGCATGGTCATTAACATATATATATGTTCCATGCTACACAAAAATCACAAGCATAAGTAAACGAGAAGTAAAATCGAATGACACAAATTGCTTACTGTGTAGTTCATTAAGCCATCTACCAATACTGTCAAATGTCTGGCGTCTACTGATGTCATACACCAGAAGCCTTCCAACTGCACCTTTGTAATATGCAGAGGCAATAGCTCTAAAACATTCGTGACCAGCTGTGTCCCATCTGTGCCTTAACTTCCTTCCCATTGATTTCCATCTTCTGGGACTGAAATTCTACCTCGATGGTTGATTTTGAATTAGGGTAAAACTCATCTCTAGTAAATCTAGAAAGCAAGTTGTATTTACCAACAGATGAATCACCAATCAAAACAATCTTGAAAAGGTAATCCTCAATTTGTTCCTCCTCTGAATGAAACGCTATCTTTCGGAATTTCACCCTTATAGATACGTGCTAGAACATAATTCCTGATGTATATAAGCTATAAAGTCAATGTCTTTTTAACACTTAACAGTGCTGGAAGAAAACTATATATTTTTCTGAAAAAGGACACTAAGAGCAAGCTTGGAAGGCAAGGAAGGTATGAAAAGGTTAAAAGGCAGTAGTCCAGTAGTTAGGTAGAAACAACAAGAAAGGAATCTAGGATTCTGTGTAAATAAAAGGTGACATAAATTCTCCCGCTCCACACTGAACATAAGCTTATCTAGAGGAACCCCTCATGCTAAACTAGGTATGGAAGCTTATCTAGAGGAACCCCTCCATAAATGGTGTGTGCATATATATGCTGGCGATGCAGCTTTTATTCGTGTATTATACCTTGTTAAACACCACAAACTGATGTCCTTCCTGAAAATAGTGCTCCGTCCCCACTTGGCTCCTGCTTCCCTCTTCTTTTTTTGACTCAAGCCTGCAAATAATAATAGTGTTTGAAAAGGTAAGGCGGCGGCGCCCCTCCGACCGAGGCGTACCTATAACGACCCCAAAATTCTGTCTAATTTTTTTTTTTTCAAGTTTGCTGACGGCTACTAGTACCCTTCCTTTGAACTGAAAACGTAGCTACATGCGGCTACTAGTAGCTTGTTTTCTGAAGCAGGGCAGCTTTAATAACTTTATTGAAAATTCTTTATAAACTTGTTTAGAATCCTTTAATTGTTCTAGACAATAAATTTACCCTGTTAAACATTTCCTTACTTTGAATTTAACATTTTAATAACAATCAAGTAAAAGTACTTTCAATACTTCATAAGAATGATAATTAAACATTAAGCGGAAACTTTAAAATACAAGGCCCACTACAACAAAGTTAGCCTTTTACGGCGTGCATTGCATGCCGTAAAATCATTTTTACGGTGTGCAGCCGCACGCCGTAAAAATTTACGGCGTGCAAATCCACACGCCGTAAATTAAATTTACACGGCGTGCATTTTGAACGCCGTTAAATATTTTACGGCGTGCATTTTTGCACGCCGTGAACAGTTACGGCGTGCATTTTTTCACGCCGTGAACTGTTACGGCGTGCATTTATGCACGCCGTGAAAGTTTTACGGCATGCGATTTTGCATGCCGTAAACTAGGATTTTATTTTTTTAAAAAAAAATTCTATAAATTATAATTCCAAAAATCCTATAATAATAAAACAAAAACACATTAATGTATATATAATCAATTAACGTGATTTCGATAAACAAACAATATCATAGTAAGATTCAACACAATATAAAAAAAATTTGATATCACGTAACCTACTCAAAAATCTAGATAGGAATTAATGTTAAAAGTCTATAGACAACTACTTCAAAATAAACTTAAAATGTCGTAAAAAATAAAAGTATCCATATCGAAGCTTTAACATGGAATTCCATTGACTCTGCTTCCTTTGACACATCCTGGCCATAACTTGTATCGGGAGACTTTACCTGCAACCTGGTTCACTACAACTTCTCGTTGCAGCCTTGAGTCAGCTTGCGTCCAGCCTTGCGTCTAGCAATAGTAGCAACCAGCATTCCTTGAGCACTGGCAGCAGGCTGTCACTTCCAGGTGCTTCCAGCTTCAGCAACAGGTCCAGCAGTGTATTCACCTCAGCAGCCACCAACAACAGAAGTTACAGTTTACAGCACCAGCAACTCTTCAGCAGAATCGATCCAGCAGCAGCAATCAGCAAATTATCAGCAACAGCAACAGCTTTCCAGCAAGTTTTTTTTTTTGAATTCAGCAGCAGCTCTCTCTTCTCAGGCAGTCTCCCAGTTAGCAGCAACAAATTTCAGCACTGCTCCCCGGCTGCAGCAGCACCTGCAACACAGCAAAGGCAGCAACAGCACCTCATCAGCATCAGCAACCAGCAGATTCCAACAGGCAGTAAATTCCAGGAGCTTCAGAAACAAAACAGCAACCAGCAGTTTCCAGTAATCAGCAACACATTCCTTCTTGTCTGTATAAATGTATCTGTATATTCTCTTTCCGGCATTAATATAGAATCAGTAAGTGAGCTTAGGTTCAAGCTGCTGTCACCAGCAAGAATTTGATCTCCAAGCTGCTGTCACCAGCCTGAGTTCGACCCCATATTTCCCCTATCTATTTCTCTGGTTGTCTATCTATATAATACATATAACCAACAATTGAAACTAAATTCCAGGCTGCTGTCACCAACCAGGTTCTGCCTTCAATTCCAGCGATCTGTGTATGTATCTCTCTATCTAATGGAACCTACAAATGGTTGCTGTCACCAACCATCTTCTTCACCGCTGCTGTCACCAGCAAATCTTCCTCACCCCCCACACAACACCAAGTTCAACAACTAGGAAATTGAGTTCTCCATGGTCCTATAACTCGAACCCATGGAATTATCCAACAAATCGTTCACTTATATCAATATCCTGCACAAAGTAATGATAAAAATCATCATTCTTATCTCTGTCACAATACGAAGAAAGAAGTTCATTACATTTTCATCCGGATAGGCAGCAGAACTTATATTACTTAGATCCTGTCAAGCAGTTATTAGTCCATGATAAAGTTAAACATCAATTTGTGCATAAAATAGTTTCAGAGACATGGACAAAATAGTGTCAAACAATTATAAATTAGAAGGCCATCAATGTAACAAGGAAAGATGAGTCCCCAAGAAACAAACCCGTCAGAATTTTCAAACAATGCCAACATCTTCCCAATTTATTATTGACAATGTGACACTAGTTAATATGATGGAAAATACTTGTGCACTAATAAAATATGGAAACTGAATCTTTCCAACCAGAAGGGAAAAATGAAAGGAACACGGGAAAAATGTGTTGCAATCATAATACATTGTGGTAGTAGATAAAGATTGTCAAGTCTTCACAAGAATTAATCTTAACTTCTCAGCAGATGAAATCTAGATAATGTACTGACAACTACATTTGTCAAGTCTTCACAAGAATTAATCTTAACTTCACAGGAATTATCCAGGATTTTATATACAATTGATGATATAGAATTGCCGGTTTGCTAATTTTCAGAGAACATCAAATCACAAAACTTTAATTTCCACAAGTCCAAATATAATGTTTCGCTTCTGCCCAATAATTGGAAGAACGAACAAGAAAAAGGTTAATCCCCAATCGATCATCCCCCCCGCAGTTGCAATTAAGAGAAGATTAGGGGAAGTTAATCCCCAACCAATTTAACCCCCAGAAAAATCCCATCTTTTTCGTCATCATGACTCCATTTTTCAACACCATTATCCAAATTCAAACATCAATTGAAGAATACGCAAGTTTGATACGAACCTAGAATCTAATTTAACAACAGAGGCATGGAATCGCTACTGAAGGTGATTTTGAATTTCTAAAACCCAGTTGAAGCTAACTGGTGAAGTTAAGAACCCTAACCTGCGTTGGCATGGCGGCATAGTCACTATCAAAATATCTGCTCAGAATCAGTAGCTCGAAAGGCGCAGTCGCGGCTCCGACCTCGCCACTCTTCTGACTTCCTTTCAGCTGCCTTCCTTCAGTCTTCAGGGCGAGATTGAGAAGGATTCAAGAGTCGTGGAGGGTTTGGACATTGGAGTTTGAGGGCGAGATTGAGTGGGTGAAGAGGAGGGTTTCTGAGTTTGTTTGGCCGAGAACAACAGAGTTGAGGAGGAAGAAATGGATTAGTTGGTTTTGAGAGAGATTGAGGTGGGGGACTAGGGAGTTCGATTTTTGGTTTTCAGGTTTTGGCTTGCGTGAAGAAGAAAAGAAGAACTAAGAAAGCGGGAAGGAAAAAAAAATAGCGCCCAGTTTTTTCATTTTTAGGCATTTTTCACGGCGTGCGTAAATGCACGCCGTGTTTTGTTTAACATATTCACGGCGTGCATTTGCACGCCGTTAATAATTTTTACGGCGTGCGAATATGTACGCCGTATTTTTTTTTTTTTTTTTTAAATTTTTACGGCGTGCGAATATGTACGCCGTTAAAGGTGATAATAAATGAAATTTTACGGCGTGCTAATTATGCACGCCGTAAAAGATATTCCTTTACGGCATTCATTTTATGCACGCCGTAAATAATTAAGATTTACGGCGTGCCCTATATGCACGCCGTAAATTCATGTCGTAAAAGGTCACTTTTGTTGTAGCGCCCATTTCTTTTCATAAAAATCTACTTATATATCTTAAAATCAAGCCCCAAATAGTATTTATCTTTTAAATAGTAGAAGAATAAAATTTCATTCCAAAATAATTTTAAATACAAAAGGGCTTAATCTTTCCTCTCTTTTGGTTACCAATAAGTACTCTTTATTCACGGCCGCATTCTCCATAAGGAATTCACACGTCCACTAAATAGATGATTCATTGCCTATAAAAAGAAATATGAAACAACTATGAACCATATGGTTCAGTGAATAAAACTTGATAAATGTAATAAGAGGTTAATTTCAACATAAAGCGTATGAAGTTATAAAACCTTCTTTTATTCTAAATCTTTTCTCATCAAACCTTAAGTACTTGATCATAATTCATACACTTTATATCTTAACTTTGACATTATATTACATGTAAGTAAATGAAATCACAATCATATTAACATATCATTTGATAATCCACTCATATCACATTCACAACCTTTAGTTCCATATTACTACATTCAGATAAATAATATCATATTTATGATATGAATGTGATGCATGGTGTGATATGCATAAATGATATGAAAATCATTTTTTTCATTCTTTCTCTGTTTCTTCTTTCTTTCTTTCTTTGAAAAATGACATGAATGAGAAATACAATATTTTTCTTTTCAAAAGATCTTTTCTCTTTTCTCTTTAGGGGTCATTCCCATATTAGGGTCGTACACCGCGCACAAAAGTGTTTTCTATAGCACAAGGTCACAAGAGTGTTTTTTTTACACTCACGAGTTTGCTAACTCGATTCTTCTTCTTCTTTTCTAAAGCACTTGGCTCACGAGCATGCTAGCTTGAATGGGACTTACTCCCATAACAGACACCCATACTTTCGACTCGGCGTCCACGTCAAACAGGCGCCCATACACCCCAAGTGTAACCAAGACCGAAAGTCATGTTGCTTGCTTTAAATGAATCTTTCTTTCTTTCTAAGGGCATCAAATAACCCGATACCTCAAATAGGAACTTTCTCCCTAGGTGTACAACCTAAATAGGTATTCTTTAAAGTTTCAAAATCATTTCTTGAAAACATCATTTGAAAGATCTTATACATAATCATTTATTCACATTTTGAAAACACATAATTTGCTCTTTTATGTGAAATGATCATGCATGCTTGTGATGATGAGATGAAATGCTATTAATCAAATATCATATGAAGCACTTTTCATAATAACATTCAATCACATATTGAAACATAATATCTTATCCTTAGCTTAACACATAAAGGATCAAGATCAAGTATTTCACTATAAAATAAAGTTTCCAATGTTTAATACATAGAGTCTCAACCTTTAATTTACATCCTAGATGCTGAATTTACTCTTTAGCTTCATCAAAATCTTGATTCTAATTTGTAGATGATTACAAACTTAAGAAAGTAACCCAAACAGATTTTACATTACTTATGTCATTTTTTACTACACTTCTCAATTGTGTAATGACATAAAATATATTCTAAACCTATAGCAAGGTTTCATCATAAGTATCATAACTTAGAATCTCCAAAATAAGATCCTTATAATCATCATAAACCCAAATCAACCCCAACAATTTTTTTATCCATAAGTATACATATTTGAACACTTAAAATCATAAAGATTGATTCAAACATAAGGCATATCAATTCACAAGCTTTAGATATAACATCTAGCTATCATTCATTTCTAAAAACTTCAACAAGTCTCATTGTAAAATACTTTCATAATTTCATATTCTTATCTCCATAACTATTATCTTCAAATCTGAAATTCTTATACATACAACCTCAAAAATATGTTTAGACCATAAAGTATCAACATCATATGTCTAAAACCTCAAAAAATCAGATTCATACTTAAACATAATTGTCTGCAAATCTGAATTTGCATATATGCAACCTCAAAAGCATGTTTAATCCGTAAGATATCAACATCATATATTCAAAACCTCAAAGTTCGATTCATTTCTTAAGAATAAACATCTTCGAATCTGAATTTTACACTTTATAAGCATGGAAATAAGTCATGAAACTTCATCACTAAATGTCCGTAACTTCAATTCTTTCTTATACCAACATACTAACTTAAAATAGGATTTCATATTCCATTATACTTGACATGAAGACTTAAATTCTAAGATCCCTTACACAAAATCAGTGACTTAAAACTTCATGCTAATCCTCATCTTTACATCTTCACATTCTTTAAGTTAAACATCTCACTTATATATAAAAATTCCATAAGGACTTTTTAAGGCATACTTCATTTACACATTTCATCAAACACCTAGAAAGCACTTGCAATTCTAACATTAGTTTTGGCATAATATTTATTCAATCATTATACATCATCACAACCAACCAAAAATAGCATAAACTACATCAAAAGTTCATCATCAAGCCCAAGTCAACATCCCAACTTAAAATCAACTTTAAGGTATGAATAACTCTAATTTAAAGTTGTATTTTAGGCTCATTTATCTTGAAGACAGCAACTTAGTTTCAACCAAATTTTGAAATAAGTCTTTAAAACATATCTTCTTTACTCATAACTTTCACATAATGCCATCAACATTAAAATTAAATATCCCCATTCAAGAATCTGATTTATAACATCAATAACTCCCATATAAACATGTAATTACCTTCATTTAAGTTTCAAAATCAGCACTTAAACTTTTTATCAATTTCAACTTCTAATGCTTCCTAACATTCATCCAAGTATTCCTCCACATATAATCATACTCATAAATATAACTATTGGTTGTTATCATCCTTAAATATCCTTAAACATAATCCCCAACATCTAAAATATAGCACAACATCAACATAACTAAACAAAACTATTGTTGTTTTACTCAAACAATTCATCAAACACTTAGAGGGCAATTATATTCTTAACTTTCAATATTAAAAATAATTTATCAAATCAGTCATAATCAATAAAAACCATATTAGAATCTAAAATTTAAAGATAATACTTCAACACAATATGAAAAACTTAACACAATATTACACAAATCAAGTTTCACTCACCTTCTAACTTATAAATGATGATTTTGAGCTTTTATCCCTACAATCAATTAACCAAGTGTTAGGGTAGCTTCAATATACTAAAAATCTTACTTCTTAATCTAAGAATTACCACGAAAATTAGCCCAAAATTGAGAATTTCGTGATTTTGAAAACCTGTCCTGAACTGAAAATGCTACCATTAACCTTTGTTTTGCCTCTGCCGATACTGCTAGTATCCTCAGTACAGCAGAATCTCCTTTCTTCCATTTTTACCTTTGACTTCTCTCCTTTTCCTCTCAAATTTCGGTCTCTCACTCTCTTCTCTATTTTTTTCCCACGGACTTTGAAGAACCAGAAGGCCAAAAACGTTTTTTAATAAATACATATGTGATATATTCATAAACAAGTTCCAAACTTTCAAGTTTGCACAAGTTGGCCCTTATGTAATAGCAATTAAGTCCTCAAAGCTTTCTTTTCTATTACTCAAGCCCTATAACTTATAATAAATAATTACTTATAACCAAAATAAGTTCATAAGCCAAACACACCCTTAAGGTGTGATGACAAGTGTCCCTCACCTGTATTATTTTAATACAAAAATTCCAAATTTTCCCTTTTCAAGGTGCCACCTTTGGATTAATATTTGAAAGTCAAGACGAGCTCCGTTTTGTCCAATATTTATACTGTTGTAAAGTTCACACTTCAAGCTTCGCAACGGTTACACATGCAAAGAAAACAGATCATTATACCGCCCATACCGTTCCTCCAAAAATGACTGCTCGACTGAATTTCCATACTTAGCCAAATTTCTTGATTTTTCAGCAATTTTACCATTTCAAGTATGCAAATTTAACTCGATATTTGAAGTACTTCACAACCTCAATTGTGCTCGAATTTGATATCAATACATACATCTCATTGTGAAGCACAAGGTAGTATAATATGCAAAGACATTGGATTACCATGTTGTTCGTACCATCCTCTCAAACTTGGCTACTCGATTACAACTTTACACTTAGAATTATTTTGATGAATTTCATCATTTCAATTACTCTTCCAATGTAACTTTAGCTCCATTTTTGAAACACTTTTCGACCTTAATTGTGATCAAACTTGATACCAATACTTAGATCTCATCATGAACTATAAATTGATATAACTTGCAATGGCCAAAGATCACTATAAAATCCACAAAATGATCCCAAAGTTGTGTTCATCACAATGGAAAAACTGTAATTAATAGGACTTTCTAAAATTTCAAGCTTAGTCCTCAACTATGAAATTCCATCTGATCGAGTTCAAACATTATATACAACTTTCTTTTATGCCAATTTAGTCTCCAAAATTACCAATAACGTCAATTTCTTCCATTTTCTTATAAATTCTATATTATTTCATCATACAACACGTGGAATTGTCTCTTCTCTAAGAAAAAACTTGATTCTAACTTTCTAAATAAAATATGTAGGGTACGAAATTTTCGGGTTGTTACAGTACCTGTCACGCCTCAAGGCAAAAAATTGAGCATTTTTGGTCGAGGGTGAGTGCCTCAGGAAGCGAGGTGTATGCTTCTGTTTTTGCACCTCTTGAGGCGTGAGGCCTACGCCTCTATCTGTGTTAACATCTCTGCATTTTGGGCCATTTTTAAAAGGCCCAGAAAAAATAAGAAATGGCCCAATAGGCCCTCTGTGAGTTAATAAAGCCTTTTCCCATTATTCTTTTAGCTTTTCTAATAAGCTTTCCAAGACCCAATTAATTTGAAGTGGCAAGAACGAACGACTTCTCCAGTTCTCCTCTACCTGTTGGTTCCGACTTCCTTCTTCACGACACTACAGTGCTTCTACAGCCAAGACATTTCCAGGTAAAAGTTTTACCTTTTTCTTTTTTTTTTTCTCTCTCGCAATCTGTCTCATATATATTGTGTGTATGCGTGTGTGTGTGTGTGTGTTATATATATATATATATATATATATATATTGGCATTCTCTCGTCCCTGTTCTTCACACAGTGCACAAAGATTTTTTTCCCTCTCTCCTATCTTCACGCACTCGGCACACACACGCATATTCATATTTGGCAATCTCATTTCTCTGTTCTTCACTCAGGGTCAGAGCACACATTTTTTCCCCTGTATTTCAATTTTCAGTTCACACAAGCATGTATACTCAGTAAGTGGGTTGGATTTTATTTATTTTTTTAGTATAATTTTATCTTTGATTGATAGTTGTTACTTGTTACAATAGTTAACAGTAAATATTATTAGTTTTGGACATTCAAAATTTAATATTCATTTTTTATTTTATAGATCATAAAATGGGAAAGGACAATAGAAAAGATCCAGCTTGAAAATACGGTAGAGAAGTTGAAAAAGCGGGAGATAAAAGAGCATATGTCTACATTGAATGTATGTTTTGTAAGAAAATCATAACTGGAGGGGTCAAGCATATGAAAGAGCATTTAGCGGGTACTCACAAGAATGTAGTCCCGTGTCCTGGAGTTCCTGGAGATGTTAAAAAGGAGATTGAAGAATTTATGAATGAAGGGAAATTAAAGAAGAATCTTGCTCAACAACAACTTGAGGACATGATTGCAGGTGGTTCTTACCACCATACTAAGAATGTTGTTGGAGATGACTCTATGAGATGTGTTAGAGGCCCGATGGATAGATTTGTCACAAATATTGCTAATGGTGATGAAGAGACTCCAAAGATGAGTGGAGCTAAACTAAAGGAGTTGCGTAAAAATGTTTGTATGGACATTGGTCGCTTCTTTTTCGAAAATGGATTGCCTTTCCACGTCATAGGATCTCCCTCTTTCAAGAACATGTGTTGGGCAATTGTTTCTTATGGTAGGGGTTTTACACCTCCTTCAATGTATGAGCTCCGAACTTGGATTCTTAAGGAAGAAGAGAACACGACTGAAAAGATTGTTCAAGATATAAAATCAACGTTGAAGACACCTGGGGTTTCTATATTATCCGACGGATTGTCTGATTTGAGAAATAGGAGTTTGATAAATTTTTTTAGTGAATAATACCAACGAAAGCGTGTTTTTGAAATTTGTTGATGCATCTAATGCAATTAAGGATGCAAATCTCATGTTCAAAATGTTGGATGACATTGTTGAAGAAGTTGAAGGAAAAAATGTTGTGCAAGTCGTGACGGATAATTCCAGCAACTACAAAGCAGCTGGAAGGATGTTGATGAAAAAAGAAAGCATTTGTATTGGAATCCATGTGCCACGTATTGTATTGATTTGATGCTTGAAAAGTTAAGTGAATTGCCCCAACATAAGCATGCACTATTGAAGGCAAAGAAAATGAGTAACTTTATCTATAATCATGTTTGGGTTTTGGCTCTGATGAGAAAAATTGCAAAGAAGGAGTTAATTCGACCGGGTGCTACTAGGTTTGCTACAGCATAGCTAACTTTACAAAGAATTTATGAGTTGAAGCGACCTTTGCAAGCTATGTTTGCTTCTGAAGAATGGTTAAATTCAACGTGGGCAAGTAAATCTGAAGGAAAAGAAATGAGGAAAATCATATTGAAGGATAAAAATTTTTGGCCTAGTGTTGCTTATGCTTTGAAAACTACAAATCCCTTAGTTAGTGTTTTGAGACATGTTGATTCTGAGCAGATCCTAGCAATGTGATTTATCTACAGGGCAATGGATACTGCAAAAGATCAAATTGAAAAAAATTTGGGTGACAAGGAGGCCTCCTACAAGGAGATTTGGGATATCATTGATGAGAAGTGGGACTTTCAGCTGCATATAGATCTACATGCAGCTGGCTATTATCTGAATCCACGTTTTCAATATGCAGAGAATTTTTCTAGGCGTTTTGAAGTGATGACGGGATTGCAGAATTGCATGGCTAGACTCATTCCTGATGTGAAAGAAAGGGATGTTGCAGATTTCCAAATTGATGACTTTGTTGGGAAAAAATAAATTCTTTGGTCTTGATCAAGCAAAATCTTCATTCAACAAACGATCCCTAGGTACGAATTATAACTTAATCATGAGAACAAATGAGTAATGTATATTTATGAATTTATCAACAAGTAGTCACTAAAACTCAGACTTTTTTTTTTTGTTTTTTTTTTTTTTTGTTTTTTTTTTTGCATTAGTTGCTTGGTGGACGCAGTTTGCCGTTGGTACTCCAGAACTTAGTTGTTTTGCAATTAGAGTTTTAAGTCTCACTTGTTCATCTTCTTCTTACGAACACAATTGCAGTACATTCAATCAAGTGTATACAAAGAGAAGGAATCGTTTAACAACAAACAGATTGGAGAAAGTTGTTTATATCATGTACAACAAAAGGCTCAAAGATCGACACGTGAGATTGCAATCGCTCAAAGAGGGAGACGATCCTTTACTTCTTGACATAAGAGATTATCCGTCAGATAATGAGTGGATTGCTGATGGTGGCAGTAGTAGTACACAAGGAATAGAGAGTTCTACTTCTACTCGCACGCAAGGTTCCCATAAAAGAAAGTGCACTATTTCAAAAAGTGGTATTTTTATTAATATAATTTAACTTTATCTTTGTTTATAAAATAAAATAAAAATAAATATAATTTTATCCTATTTTATTTCTTGAATTTACAGATAAAGGAAAGGGGAAGAATATCTTAGTCGATGAGGAGGAATGGATAAAAATAGATAGTGAAGATGAAGAAGATGATAGAGCAATTAGATTTGATGACGACTCCTTGGAAGATCCCACTAGTCCTAGTAGTGAAGATGGAGATGATCAAGATATTAGCACAGCTATTTAGACTGTCTATATATCTTATTAGTGTTTTGTTTGATGTGATGTGACTATTTTACTACACGGTGTTCTTTTTGATAGTCTATATATAGACGTATAATATTTTTGCATGACTATTTAGTAAGATTGCTCAACTAGCTCTTTTTTGGTGAAATATTGTGCTATCTATTATTGAAATCTATGTTTTCATAGTATTTTTTTTATTTTGTGACTAATTTTTAGGTTCGTAGTGAGGCTTACGCCTTAAAGCGCCTCGAGGCTTACGCATCACCTCACGAGCAAAAATCGCCTCAAGGCTTAGTTCCGCCTTTTAAAACATTGAATAGTAATGAAATAAATACCTGAAATTGTATCACAACTTGTTTTTTGATAAATAAACTATGCAAACAATAATCGGTGGTGATTGTCAATGCTCTTGATATGTTCAATGCAATAAATTCCACCAAAAGTGACTGAGTTCTGAAAGATCTAAATAATCCATGTTCCAGCATAATTCATCCCCCAGCTTATGTGTAAGTTAATAAATGTAGATATAACTGATAAAAAAATCTATAAAGAATCAGCATATGAAGAATGTATCTCTGGAAAATTTGTATCATGTCAAGAGGTTTCAACAAATCCTATTAATATTTGTCATTTAATATCCAATAAAGCTGATCTCCAAACAGAAATTAGGGCAACAGATATCACGATTATGTCCAAATAAAAAACACAATCACATACATCATGTGTGAATGTGCACATACAAAAACATCTGCACAGAGGCGCTTGCAAGGGTTGGGGTGGCACAGGTAACAAATCCTCATCCCTTATATGTATCACTTCTTAATTTTATATTGTTAGTATTCATTTTCAATTCAACATAGTAAACACATAATCCATATATGATATCCATCAAGACAACTATATCCATTATGTACATTCATTTACATAAACATTTTGCAGCATTTGGGATTTGAATTAAGTTCTGATAAATAACTGAACATTCTTTCAACACAAGTAGTTCATATTCTTTCCTCAATTAAAAAAAAAGTAGTTTCTATTCAAGAGAATTGAAAATCTTCAGAAATATGAAGGCAACAAAATTGCACAGTTTACTTTGACATTTAGAGGCACAATCCTCAGAATCTGGATTTTTCTTTTCCTTGCCACTAAAAGAAAACATGTTGGACCACATAATTTCTAGTCGCCTGGTGCTGAGAGTCTTGTATATGAGGTAAAGGTCAAAAAATTCATTCATTTTTTTTTCATGTAATATAGACAGAGTAGGAGGCAATATTACTCTTGTGATTGGCTTAAATAGTTTTTACCTTGTATTATGATTTATGAACAATAATGCTAAAGGCAGGGAAGAAAGTGGTACATATTTATCTTCTATTCTAACTACAGATAACCACTAAGATTCTTTGAAGCATTCTTTATTTATAAATGATGTTAAAGTATCTTTAAGAAATAGTTCACTCAACATTTTGGTTTAATATTTATCTGAATTTTTACTATAGCTATAGTTGCCTTTCTTTGACCATAACAAATTGGAATTGGGACTGGATTGAAGAAAAAAAAAACAAGTATATTTTACATAAGAAATATGGATTTTCAAGAAACAGAAGATATATATTATATGAATATCAGCAATATCATCATGTGTTTCTTGTGCTTTAATATAAAAAATTTATAATAAAACCATCATCAGTTGATGCGTGTCGCAATGCACCAAAATAATAAATAAATTCCTTGTTCACTATTACTAAGAATGTAGCAATGGAAGTAAGGGTCGATCCACAAGGAATGGGAACTAACATAGTGTCATGTCAATTAGAATCGTAAAGGGGGGTTTTGTTTTGAGTTGTTTGTAAATGATTTAACTAATAAAATAAAACAATTAAAATGATTGGAATAAATATCAAATGTTGACGAGTCCTAGTTCTCAGGTTCAGTTGTATTCTATCACAATGTTATCACTTTCCAAGTAACGCGAGTTCAATTTCTTCTTTGATTTATCACCCGTAAATAGTTAATAAGCTCTAACTATTCCTATTCTCCCTTAGTTGCATTTAATTAGAATAAGCTCTCTAATCAAACATTAGTCATTGAATAACCTAAAACAAGCTCTTTAGATTTAAAATAACAACTATATAATGGTTGAGAAGAATTAGGGTGAATTAGATTATCAATCACACAAGCTCGTGACAATTAACCTAAGTTGGAATTCTCTATGGAAATATTAAATTTCCACTTGCTACTATGATTTGAACAAAAAGACGATTACGGATCCAATTATTCAAAATAGCAAATCTCAATACAATAAATTAAATGATAAGGTCTTAATCAAATAAATAATTGCATTGATTTAATTAAAAATGCATAAAAATCCAACAATCAAAGTCAGGAAATTGAATCTACGTTACTAGTTTGGAAAAGCAATAAACAAATTGATATGAAATACAACTTCCCCTTCGAACTAGGTATGGAAGCTTAGCCGAGCATAGTCATGAAGAATTCCAGAATTTTTCTCTCTTGAATCACCTTCTCGAGTCACTTAATTTCTCTTCCAATCCTTCAAGCAAGCCGCTCCTCTTTCAATAATTATTTCACCACTTTTTCTGTACTGAAATTCCCTTTTTATAGCCTCAATTTCGTGCCCTAGCTTTGGGATCAAGAAATCCCAAAATTATGGAAAGTTTTAAAATAAGAAATTTTTTGACTGGAAAGTTACGGCCGTGACATTTCCTTTACGACCGTAAATGTGTTTCTGCATATTTCTCAAAATTTGAAGTTACGGCCGTGAATTCTGATTTACGGCCGTGAATGTTTTTCTGCTGACTTCTCTTAACACGGTTAACACTCTTACGGCCGTGAATGTGTTACCTTACGGCCGTAACTAAATTTGCACCTAAGTCCCCAATCTTCAGTTTTGAGTGCATTTTGGCCCTTTTTCCTTCTTTTATTTTTCGTTATGATCCTATACCACATAAAATATAGAATGCATTAATAGTACTTAGATAGAATCACATTATTGCTAACTCGAGGATATAATTGTATAAAATAAACATTAATATAACATTTATCAAATTCCCCCACACTTGAACCATTGTTCGTCCTCGAACAAATATTTACAAAGGAAAGAATAGGACTCAAAACAATAGATTACAATTTAGAGACTTGAGGTTGCAGCCCACTTTTCTTTAGCAAATATGTTTCATTGCATGATCGGATTGTGTTAGTGTGTGCTAGAGATGCAACGCCCTCTATTTCCCATCTCAATCATGGCTCGTCATGGCTTATTTCCTTTCACCTCTCGTGAGCACTCACCTCCCAATCATTTATGAGTGACTATAAAGAAAATAGTTTCACCCAACTTCGAAAGAAATTACTCGCGTAAACCGAGTTGTTCATGATGTGAATTCAGTCAACACATTATCCCCAAACCACATTCATAGCACAAACCTTAGACCAAGCAATTCAAACCACTCATAAGTATATGTAATGGGGCCCTCATAAGATATTTCTCTCTTCGCACAAAGTGTATAAGGGTTAGAATTTTCGCTCAGTTCACTGCATGGATAAGTCAGTACCAAAGACTGCCTAAATGTCATAACCGGAGCCAACAATAACACAAGTGCAAAGCGAAGGTCTTTATTTGGTTGTAACGGGGCTTCAGGTCAGGTAGGATAAAAGGACATATTTAGGTTGAGTCGAGAAGGAATTTTGCAAGCTAAGTCAATTCAAAATGACATTACTTCCTTCACTCTTAATATGAACTTTATTGTTTCCCGCTACCCAACTTTATTCACACTCGAATCTCTTCTTTTCCTTTCTCTTTTTTTTCACAAGTTGAGTGTTTGACATCCTCAACTACTAATTTTCATGACTAAACTTCATTTTCATTGCTTTTTTCTTTCGATTTTCTTTTTGATTATAGACTGCAACTTTTTCTCTGTATTTTTTTCAAATCATTACGCAGTCACCAATTAGCACAAGATAGAATTACAATCCCCTGAATTCAGTCCATTACACAACCATAGCCCCACACAAGATAACCATTTCAACTTTTTAGACTTAGACCATAGCACAATCCTCAATCAACAAAAGCTTGCGAATCTCTTCTCTATGGGTTCAAAACAAAGACAATGCGAAAGAAAAGGTATTCGTGGCTTGTATTGTGGCATCAAAGATTCAAAGAAAGGCTAAGGCTCAAAGGGGCTTCTATTGGTCCATGTAGCAAGGTAGGCTCTTTTAGCAAGTCAAATTTAGCTTAACCTATTGCCTTTGCTATAATTTGCACTTAAGTTAAGAAGCTACACAGTTTGCACAGAAAAGCACATCCAAGTATAACCTAACCATGCAAGACACACATCAAAGAATTACCAGCTCATAAGTATTAAAAACAGCTCTTAGGCTCAAAAGCTCACAAATTAGGGTTTTCATGTGTTTCTCCCATCCAATTATGAGTTATAGGTCATTGCTTGATCTTCATTCCAAATCTAAATCCATTGGTCGAGGATAGTGGTTAAAAGTATTCAAACCATGACTACTCACAAAAGTATAATAATTTCTGTTGGAATTGGGACGCTCAAGGTTATATATGACGGGGTATGTGCCTATTCCTATTTGGGTTGGCTAGGTTTGTAGACATTTGACAATTTTACTTTTCATCTTCAACCTATCAGCGCTTTTCTGGACGGGATCATCTCTATGTGCTCAATTTATATCCAATTATGCAATGATTTTTCAAAAAAAAATTGAACCAAAAGTGAGGTTGCTTCTTATCAAAGTATGGTTTAAGACCTAAGTAGTATAGATAGGTAACAAAAGTAGAGAACAAGATTAAAATGGATGTTGACTCAACATGAATTTAACATTTCGACTACAGAAGGAAGATAAAGACATTAAGCTTACAGTCAATTCCCCCCATACTTAGACAAAACAATGTCCTCATTGAAAAATAAAGCTAAACAGTAGAAGGGGGAAAAAGAAAAAGAAACTCCCTCGGGTCTAATGTGGCGGTGGATCGTCCCGGGGTCCCCGCAATCGTCGAATCTCCTCCCGAAGAGCTCTCTGCTCTTCCAGAATGAGTTGTTGATCCTCTTGCATCATTCAGTTGAGTCTGGAAGGCTTGCATCATTTTTAGCATTTGCATCTCAAAAGGGTTGGAGCATTAGAGAATCCTGTAAGAGAAATGAGTAAATTAGTGGAGTATGATAGTAACCTAAAGAAAATGTACTCGAGCAAGTAGTGCGTAATTGTCAAGGCATAAATCCGAGAAAAATGTTGACATAAAAAGCATAACGTACACAAAAGTTTTTTTTTTTTTTTTTATGTGTGTGTGAAAGAAATGACTAAATAAAATTAACCAAAAATGAAAATACGAAAATAAAGGGTTGAGGGGGTAAAGAAACTACCTTCTCGGGTTGCCTCCCGATCAGCGCCTTTGTTTATTGTTGTTGGCTCGACCTATTCCTTTCTCCTTCAATCGGGATTAGGCGGATTCCCAAAGCTCCACTTCTTCTTCATATTCTGCATTAAGATCTGCAAAACAGGGGGAAATTCTCATCAGCTACTGGTAAGGTGGTACAAAAGTTTTTACCTGGTTGTGATGGCCCTGGAAAATTGGTAATTATATCCACAGTGTCTTGTGGACCGTCCTTTCCACTAAGTTTGGAATTTTCCTGTACTAGAGAATCAAGCACATCAATCGAGTGAACATGGCTAGTATCATCAAGGTAGTTCACGAAATCATAGATATTGAACTTAATCATTTCACCATCAAATTCCATGGTGAGTGTGCCACTACCGACATCTATCTTAGTCTTAGATGTCTTTAAAAATGGTCTACCTAACAATATAGGGGTAGAATTGGGTGAATGATCATCATGCATATGTAAAACATAAAACTCTGCCGGAAACACTAGCCCACCTACTTGCACTAACACATCCTCAACCACCCCATCCGGATAAGCATTGGAACGGTCGGCTAGCTGAATTATAACACCCGTTTCAGTCAATTTGGCAAGTTTTAGTGCGGTGTAAGTGGACCTAGGCATTACATTTATGGATGCTCCTAAGTCTATCAGTGGATGTTCTATTGTTTTACCACCTATTTGACAAGGTATGGTGAACATACCTGGGTCCTTGCATTTTGGAGGTAATTTCCTTTGAAATAATGCAGAGACATTTTCTCCCATCATCACCTTTTCATTCCCATTTAATTTTCGTTTGTTGGTGCACAGCTCCTTCAAAGATTTTGCATATTGGGGTACTTGCTTAATTGCATCCAACAGTGGAATGTTGACTTCCACTTTTTTAAACATCTCCAGCATCTCATTTTCTTTGCTTTCTTTGTCTGTCTTTGCTAACCTGCTAGGAAAAGGGGAAGGAGTCAATTTTGCAATTGAATTAGAGTTGGATTTTACCTGCGGGATTCGTGAAGTGGCATTCCCCTTTTTATCTTCTTTCTCTTCTTCCCCTTTATTCTTGAAGATTTGTTTGCTTGGTCCTTCAACCTATTTTCCACTCCTAAGGGTTATGGCACTAACGTTTTTAGGGTTCACCTCGGGTTGAGATGGTAGCTTCCCTCCAGATTGTGCCTCAAGTCTGTTGATGGCAGTAGCCATTTGGCTCATCTGATTCTCCAAATTCTGAATACTGGATTTGGTATCCTATTGAAATTGAATTGTGTTAGAAGCCAAAGTTTTAACCATGTCTTCTAGAGAGATACCTGAGTTCTGGGGCCTTTGTTGATACTGTCCCTGTGAATGGAAATTTCCTTGTTGTTGGAAATACCCTTGAGATTTGTTGGAGGGGAAACCCGAGGGCTTGTTATTCCCATAGCTTAGATTAGGGTGATCCCTCCAGCCAGGGTTATAGGTATTGGAGTACGGGTTGTATTATTGTTTTTGAAATGGAAACCCTTCTACAGCCTTTACCTGTTCGCCATTCTCCTCTTGCAACATCGGACATGTATCCGATGGATGTCCAAAGTTTGAACAGATTCCACATGCTTTGACCTGATTCGAGTTCCCTACAGCAAGCTGCTTAACGAGATTGGTTAGTTCATATAATTGACCTTCGATATTGGAACTACTTACCTCGTTCACACGGCGGACTTGCGAATCCCTACTTGAGTTGAATTGCTGAGTGTTCTCCGCCATGTTGGAGATTAAAGCTCGCGCTTGTTCCGGCGTCTTGTCCATGAGCGCTCCTCCACTCGTGGCATCTATCATGTTTCTATCTATCTGTGCTAACCCTTCGTAGAAAAACTGCACCAGGAGTTGCTCACTGATCTGATGGTGGGGGCAGCTCGAAATGAGTTTCTTGAAACGCTCCCAGTACTCATATAATGACTCGCCATTGCTTTGGCGAACCCCGTAAATCTCCTTCCTGATCATCCCCGCCCTAGATGCAGGGAAGTACTTCTCTAGAAACAACCTCTTCATATCATTCCATGTGGTGACTGATCCAGATGGTAGACAGTACAACCAGTCTGTAACGGCATCCTTCAATGAGAATGGGAAAGCTCTCATTTTTATTTGTTCCTCGGTAATGCCCGTGGGTCTCATACTGTCGCAAACTACATGAAACTCCTTTAGATGTCTATATGGATCTTGACCGGCATGTCCCCGAAAAGTAGGTAGAAGGTGGATCAACCCGGATTTTAGCTCAAAGGTTCTTCCTTCTTCTACCATTGGAAACGTAATGCACTATGGCAGCTGAGCCACATCGGGAGTAGCCAGTTGTTTAAGAGTTCTGTCGTTAGCTTCCATTTGTCGCGCTGCTCTCCTTTGCTGTCGAAAAGTCCTCTCAATTTCTGGGTCAAGATCAAAAAGTTCACAATTAGTTGACCGAGTTTTAAGCATATAAGCAAAGGAGCACAAAAAATATGATTTTTTTACTTTTTTGAAAAATGATATAAATAAAGTGAAAATAAAATAAATGCAGAAAAATAAAATTCTAATTGATTAAACACTAAATTGGTTAACCGTTCCCCGGCAACGGCGCCAAAAATTTGATGCGTGTCGCGATGCACCAAAATAATAAATAAATTCCTTGTTCACTATTACTAAGAATGTAGCAATTGAAGCAAGGGTCGATCCCACAAGGAACGGGAACTAATGTAGTGTCATGTCAATTAGAATCGTAAAGGGGGGTTTTGTTTTGAGTTGTTTGTAAATGATTTAACTAATAAAATAAAACAATTAAAATGATTGGAATAAATATCAAATGTTGACGAGTCCTAGTTCTCAGGTTCAGTTGTATTCTATTACAATGTTATCACTTTTCAAGTAACGCGAGTTCAATTTCTTCTTTGATTTATCACCCGTAAATAGTTAATAAGTTCTAACTATTCCTATTCTCCCTTAGTTGCATTTAATTAGAATAAGCTCTCTAATCAAACATTAGTCAGTGAATAACCTAAAACAAGCTCTTTAGATTTAAGACAACAACTATATAATGGTTGAGAAGAATTAGGGTGAATTAGATTATCAATCACACAAGCTCGTGGCAATTAACCTAAGTTGGAATTCTTTATGGAAATACTAAATTTCCACTTGCTACTATGATTTGAACAAAAAGACGATTACGGATCCAATTATTCAAAATAGCAAATCTCAATACAATAAATTAAATGATAAGGCCTTAATCAAATAAATAATTGCATTTATTTAATTAAAAAAGCATAAAAATCCAACAATCAAAGTCAAGAAATTGAATCTACGTTACTAGTTTGGAAAAGCAATAAACAAATTGATATGAAATACAACTTCCCCTTCGAACTAGGTATGGAAGCTTAGCCGAGCATAGTCATGAAGAATTCCGGAATTTTTCTCTCTTGAATCACCTTCTCGAGTCGCTTAATTTCTCTTCCAATCCTTCAAGCAAGCCGCTCGTCTTTCAATAATTATTTCACCACTTTTTCTGTCCTGAAATTCCCTTTTTATAGCCTCAATTTCGTGCCCTAGCTTTGGGATCAAGAAATCCCAAAATTATGGAAAGTTTTAAAATAAGGAAATTTTCGACTGGAAAGTTACGGCCATGACATTTTCTTTACGGCCGTAAATGTGTTTCTGCATATTTCTCAAAATTTGAAGTTACGGCCGTGAATTCTGATTTACGGTCGTGAATAAGTTTTTGCTGATTTCTCTTAACACGGTTAACACTCTTATGGCCGTGAATGTGTTACCTTACGACCGTAACTAAATTTGCACCTAAGTCCCCAATCTTCAGTTTTGAGTGCATTTTGGCCCTTTTTCCTTCTTTTCTTTTCCTTTATGATCCTATACCACATAAAATATAGAATGCATTAATAGTACTTAGATAGAATCACATTATTGCTAACTCGAGGATATAATTGCATAAAATAAACATTAATATAACACTTATCATCAGTGATGTTAATATAAAAATTAGATGTGCTTGTGTTCAAAAATATTTTACAGAAGAAAAATTCTACAGTAATAATGATTAACAAAGACGGCAAAAAAGTGGAGCCAAATTATCAAGCAGCTGATCTTCATTTTCTATATCTGCATTTCAATAATCAGAAGGTTAAATTGCTATTATCATATCAATTGGCTGAGACAAGAAATTAAATCTGGTCATCTTCCACCTTGCTTAATTATTAAGCACGGACTGCATAGGTTAAAAAAGAATAGATTCATCATCAAAACGGTGAAAATAAATTTTCTGCAACAAGTTTTGACTTGAACCTGAAACCAGTCTATCAACTTCTAATATCAAAATCAAAATAGTCACGCAGTCCAAAGACATGCTATTATCACCACTTTCAGAATCTAAATGGTAAAACTAGACAATTTTCATAAACTTAGAAGAAAGCTAACATGTTCTATCAGATTTTCGGCATTTTCCATATTTTGCAGATTTTTAATTCTTTTTCTTTTATTTAGTTATTTTAGTATTTTACTTTAATTAGAATTCTATTTTGAGTCAATTAGCGGTTAGGTTATTTTTCTTATTTATATTCCTTTTCATGATTGTAAAGAACAGTTTTGAGTGATTGATTAAATTAAGAGAGGATTCTCTTGTTAAAGGTTGAGTTTTTCCCTTTGTTTCGAACTTATCAAAGATCTGTTCTTTGTGGCATTCACCCAACAAAATTATCAAGGAATTGAAAACCCTTGTGGCGTTCACCAATCTTGGTTCTTCAATCCGCATCGTCATTAATTGCGTCGTGATTGTCGGGTCAATGTTTTATCTTCGATCTATCTTTAATTCTGTTGTTTATTTTCTCGTGTTCTTGTTTATTTTAGTGTTTAATCTGTTTTAGATCTTTTCTAGGTTTTAATTGTGTTATTTCCGCATGTTTGTCGAGATTCTCCGATTGGGATCTTATCTTCTGGTATCAGAACTTGGATCTATTTCAGATTCTTGCGTTTCTTGTTAATTCTTGATTTTCTTGATTTTTTTGTGTTCTTCGCGTTCTTCGTGTCAGTCATAATTTTCTTCAGTTTGATCCGTAAGAGTCAGTCCCAAATATTCAAAAGTGTTTTTCTTGTTCATTTTTCGTCCAAATCCAGTTCCCATTTTTCTGCCTTACTCGTAGTCCAATTCTCTGGCAGATTAAAAAAAATTCCAAAAATTCCCAAATATTCCCCAAATATTTCGAATTTTCTCAATTTCCAAATTTCTTTGTTCTTGTTCCTGTCTTACCTTTTTCCGACCGTTGATTAGTTCTTGGGTGAAATTTGAAGGGATAGAAGAGTGAAACATGAGTGAAAATACACGTGAGGAGAAATTTTTTTTTTTTGAAATTAAAAATGTCTGATAGAGAGGGTTCCACATCTACATCTTCTGTTGGAGACAGAAAACAACTCGGGGGTGTGAATAGAAAGGATGAACAGGGTAACAATGACATTGCAGCAATGAGGGCACAATTTGAGAGGTTTATAGGTCAAATGGAGAATCGAGGTACAGAACTTGAACAAAGACCTCGAGATCAATCTCATGACGGTTCTCGGGTTAGGAGAGGTAATAGAAGCGAGGTTGGTATGAATGATGAGGACATGGGAAGTGAAAGTGGAAGTATATCTTTGGGAGCATGCGAAGGAGGGATAGAGGAGATAGGTATGCGAGGAGGTATGATAGGGAGTTTCGTGATGCTAGGAGGCATCGTGGGGGTAGAGATGTTGTTGATGACGACCTTGAGAAAATTAAAGTGAAAATACCATCGTTCCAGGGTAGGAGTGATCCGGAGGCAAACTTGGATTGGGATACCAAGGTTGAACTGCTATTTGATTGTCCCAATTATTAAAAAAAAAAAGAAGGTAAAATTAGCCGTAATTGAATTCACAGATTATGCCAATATTTGTTGGGATCAACTAGTGACGGGTAGAAGGACGAACCTTGAAGAGCCGGTGGAGACTTGGGGTTAGTTAAAGACCATAATGAGGAAGCGGTTTGTGCCAACTTATTATTATAGAGATATTTACCAGAGGCTGCAAGGTATGACTCAGGGGTCGAGAAGTGTAGAGGATTATTACAAGGATTGGAGGTGGCGATGATTTGGGCTAATGTGGTGGAGGATCGGGAAGCTACAATGGCTAGGTTTCTGAGTGGGCTGAATAGAGATATTGCCAATGTCATTGAGCTGCAACATTATGTGGAGCTAGAGGATATGTTGCATATGGCCATGAAGGTGGAAGGACAACTAAGGCAAAAGGGGGCAGCAATACACTCACCATCTTATCCTACATCACAACCGAAGCAGGAACACAATGATGAACATAAACCGAAAGGGAAGGAGGAGCCTACAACGAAAGGTAAAAATATTTCTAATTCTCAAACTACTCGTGATGTGTTCCGGACCCTCGAAGATCGAAGTCATAGCAGGCTTGACGGGAAAATTCAAGTAATTCAGGCCAAAACAAGAATTCAGCAGGTTCGACGAGCTTTGAAGATCAAACTGTGTCAAAAAGAACCAAAAATTATGCAGAAGGGCTTTCACGGCCATAACCAACATATGTCACGGCCATAACCTCCCCTCAGTTGAAAACGCAGGATTCCAATATTTTCATATTTATGACCGTAAGTATAAGTGTCACGGCCGTAACTTTAAACAGAAACACACTTACGGCCGCAAGTGTCATCTTTACGGCTGTAACTGCTCAACGGATCAGATTTCGCAGATTTTATTTCCTTTTTCCAATTTTAGTTATTTTAGCTATTTTAGTTTAATTAGGATTCTATTTTGAGTCAATTAGCGACTAGGGTTTTTGTTAGGTCTTTTCTCATTATTTATACGCTCTTTCATTCAATGTAACATTCATACTTGATTTTGATATAAACAGTTTTTATTGAGGATTCAATAAAAGATATAGGTGGATTCCTATATTTTCGAACTTATCAAGAAAAATTTCTTGCGGCGTTCAAATACCGAACTTATCAAATTTTTCTTGAGAATATTTGTGGCGTTCAAAACCAGAAACTTATCAGGGAGATTGGACAAGTCCTTGTGGCGTTTCGAAAGTCGTGGTTCTTTATTTCGCATCGTCGAGCCATCGCGTCGTGAATATTGGGTCATGATTCATCAGTCCAACCACAACTTGAGTTCGGAACTTTTCGGCGTTTCTTCCGCGTCTCGAATCTCATCATCTGGTATCAGAGCTTGGATCTCTTTCAGATTCTTGATTTTTTTGTTATTTCTTGATTTTCTTGTTCATTTTTTGTCCAAATCTAGTTCCCTTTTTTCTGCCATACTCGTAGTCCAATTCTCTGGCGGATTAAAAAAAAATTTCGAAAATTTCATTTTTTCCATATTCCAAATTTCCTCAATTCTTCAATTTGTTCTTATTCGTGTCTTTTTTATCTACCCTTGATAAAGAGTTCTTGGATTGATTATCAGAGTTCTCGAGAAGGAAAAAGAGTGATACATGAGTGATAAAGATTTGTGAGGAATTTTATTTCTTCTTCTTGTTATAAACCATGTCTCACGGGGAGAGATCTTCATCAATGGGTGACAACAAATGGCCCGAAAGAGGGGATAGAATATTGGAGCAGGGTGTTGAATTATTGGCAGAGATGCAGGCAAAACTAAAGAAGGTAATGGCTAGGATGGATAAAAGAGATGCGATGATTGCCCAATTGAAAAAGGAGCAATCGCGGGCGGACTCTTTGGCTAGGAGGAGTAGTAGGCGTGAATGTCATGCTAGGTACGGAGATGGGATGGATGAAAGACCATTGAAGCGAAAAGAGACATTAAAACTGGAGAGTAGTGGTCATGTTCACAAAAGGAGGGAGGACCCGACAACCAAAGGTAAAAATAATTCTGATTCCAAGCCTCTTAAGGATAAAAATGTTAAGTGCTTTAAATGTTTGAAATGGGGCCACATTGCACTTGATTGTCCACGTAAAAAGATTAGGTGTGATAGTGAAGGGGCGAAAAGTGTTGTGGTGGATGAGTCAATTATTGATAGGCATGCTCTTAGCGTTATGCGTAAGGTGAATGTTTTGGATAATGTGGAAGGGCAGAAGGATAATATTTTTCGCACTAGATGCATCGTGAATGATAAAGTGTGTAGCATGGTGATTGACGGGGGAAGTTGTACTAATGTAGTTAGTACAATGTTGGTGGAAAAATTAGGCATACCTTTAATGAAACATCCAACACCTTATAAATTACAATGGTTGACTGAGTCGGGAGAAGTTAAGGTGAAGAGACAGGTCTTGGTGACTTTTTCTTTTGGTGGATATACTGATGAGATAATTTGTGACGTGGTGCCTATGCAAATTAGTCACATATTGTTGGGTAGGCCTTGGCAACATGAAAGGGTTGTGCTACATGATGAGTATACGAATAGATACAGCTTGGTAAAAGGGGGAAAAGTTTACTCTAATGCCACTATCTCCAACTGAAGCCCTGAAAGATCAATTGAAAGTGAAAAGTGAGTTTGAGAGGAAAAATAAGAGAGTTAAGGCCACGACCTCAGAAAAATGAGAGGAAGTGAAAATTAAAGAAAAGGGAGTTGAGGCCACGACCTCAGAAAAATGAGAGGGAGTGAAAAATAAAGAAAAGAGAGTTGCGGTTTAAATCTCATAAAAAGAAGAGACTGAGTGCAAAAAGTAAAAGAAAAGAGAGTCTACCAAAAAAATGAGTATATTTGCACTTACTCACGCTAACACACCCCTCCCCAGTTCTTTAAAATCTGTTTTACAGGTACCGGAGTCAAACAATGAGCTTAAAACAGGAAAAAAACTTGTTGGCACAAATGAGCAGCCCAAAAGGTTGAAATCAAGCACGAGGCATAAACATGATCATCGAGCCCAGAAAAGCAGGAGGAGTTTGAAAAGCCGACCAAAATTGGATTCGACGTCGAATCCTTTTTAAGAGAGGGAGTATGATATGATCCGGACCAGGCATCTAAGGGAGAAATCAAGTCGTCGGCAATATGACAGTGATCTACGCACAAAACGGAGCAAGTTTCACGTTGGAGTCGAGACAAGAGGGCGAATGGAACGAGCCGAACCAAAGGAGCAAAGTTTGATGACCAAAAGCTTCATTACGGCTGTAAAGAATAATCCTCACGGCCGTAACTCTGCCTCGGGTTTAAATGAAGAATTACAGAATTTCATAGTTACGGCCGTAAGAAATATGGTCACGGCCGTAAGTCTTAAGCAGAAAGTCATTTACGGCCGTAAATGAGTTCATCACGGCCGTAAATCTGATTTTTCCAGATTTTGCAGGATTTTTAATTATTTTGTTTCTTTTTTTGGTTTTTAGGTTATTTTCCTATTTTAGTATTTTAGCTTAATTAGAATTCTATTTTAAGTCAATTAGTGACTAGGTTATTTTTCTTATTTATATTCCTTTTCATAATTGTAAAGAACAATTTAGTTTTGAGATTGAATTTGAGTTGAGAAAGTTTCTCCAATTGAAAGGTTGAGGAGTCCCTTTTGTATTCTTCGAGAACAAATCCAACTTATCAAATATTGTGAAAATATTTGTGGCGTTGAACTTATAAATATTCGCGAGAATATTTGTAGCGTTTCCAATTAGAATCTTATCAAGGAAATTGACAAGTCCTTGTGGTGTTTCGAAAACCTTGGATCTCGATTTCGCATCGCCAATCTTCGCGTCGTGAATTTTGGGTCAAGATCCTATCGTCAATTTTATCTTTCCAGTATTTTAATTCTTGTTTATTTTAGCGTTTGATCTGATTTAGATCTTTCCTAGGTTTTAATTTCGTTATTCCGCATTGTTCGATAAGATTTCCCGATTGGGATCTCATAAAAATCATCCATATCTTGTTGAGTGTTTTGTTTTCAATTTTTTGAGTTCTCTTGTTCTTCGTGTCAGTAAATTTTTTCAATTTTTGATCCATATAAAAATCTAACAAAAATTCAAAAGTGTTTGTTTTATTCGATTCTTATCCAAATCCTGTTCCTTTTGTTTTGTTGAGTTCGTGTCGAATTTTCGGATTTATTAAAAAAAAATTATTATTTTTTATTTTTTATTTAATTCCGAAAATTCATTATTCAAAAAAAAAAAAAAAAAAAGAGTCATTCCAAATTCAAGAACCACTTTCTTGAGTTTCTTTAAAATTCTTGATATTCATTTCCTTCCAAGTCAATAAAAGTCATTCTTGCTATTTGATGTCTAAATCCTCTTCATTCTTGAATTTTTTTTTAACGCCACATAAGGAATGGATTATGATCCGGGCTCTTTGTTCCAAACTAGATATTTTGTGGATCATAAGGGGTGCAGTTTGGCAATTGATGGAAAGTGTTTTTTAGTAGCACCGTGGTTGAGAAATTAGGATTGCCCCTAGAACCACACTATAAACCTTATATGAAGACGTGGATGAGGGAGTTTGGGGATTTCAAAGTAACCAAACAAGTTCTAGTGCCTATCACTCAGGGAAGGTATAGTGAGGATGTATGGTGTGATGTAGTGCCATTGAAATTTTATCATATTTTATTTGGAAAACCTTGGAGACATAGGATGAAGGTTGTTCATGATAAGAGTATGCACATATACCAATTCCTTAAGAAAGGGAAAACATGCGTACTATATGGTTTGACATTAGAGGAAGCACTAGAAGATTCACGGAGGGTAAGGAAGGAGAGTGAAAAGTGGTGTAATAGGAGGCATCGTGGGGATAAGGATATTGAAAAGAAGGAGGGGGAGTTAGGTGATCTAACTCCAAAATTTGATGGAAAAAAAATTGGAAGTTGGGGTAGAAGTTCAAATTTTGAGCTTTGAATTGGAAGATCCACATTTGGATAGTGATGAGGTAGTGCACGAGCATGGTGATAAAAGTGTGGAGTTAGGAGATGTGGTTAAGTTTGAAGATGAAAAAATTGAACAAGAAGTAGCAAAAGAGAAAAGAGGCGAAGAGAAGAGCCTCGTGGTTCAAGAAGTGGAGTTGGTGGTGGTTTATCATGAATACAAGGATCCATATCTTGCACCTCATGAAGCTAACATGTCCCTCCCCATTTTGTTTAAATCTTTTTTGTAGGTTAATTACGTTTGGGAGCTTCAACCACACTACATATGGCAAAGGAAGTTCAAGCTCCATCTCTTCCATGTTTTCCAATCAAAGGAGCATAATTTATTAAACTCATGGCATGGAAGCAATAATTTTCCGTTTGATCCTGGAGGTGAAGTGAAACAACAGGAACAAAGCTATGATTCGGGACGAGTCATCCTAAAGAAGGAGGGTATGATGTTTTTCGGACCCTCGACAATCGGATTCATAGCAGGCTTGACGGGAAAATTCAAGTAATTCAAGCCAAAACAATAATTCAGCAGGTTCGACGAGCTTTGAAGATCAAACCGTGTCAAAAAGAACCAAAAATTATGCAGAAGGGCTTTCACGGCCGTAAACTCTCCTTGGGTGAAAACGCAGGATTCCAAGATTTTCATATTTATGGCTGTAAGTATAAGTGTCACGGCCGTAACTTTAAACAGAAACACACTTACGGCCGTAAGTGTCATCTTTACGGCCGTAACTGCTCAACGGATCAGATTTCATAGATTTTATTTCCTTTTTCCAATTTTAGTTATTTTAGCTATTTTATTTTAATTAGGATTCTATTTTGAGTCAATTAGCGACTAGGGTTTTTGTTAGGTCTTTTTTCATTATTTATACGCTCTTTCATTCAATGTAACATTCATACTTGATTTTGATATAAACAGTTTTTATTGAGGATTCAATAAAAGATATAAGTGGATTCCTATGTTTTCGAACTTATCAAGAATATTTCTTGCGGCGTTCAAATACCGAACTTATCAAATTTTTCTTGAGAATATTTGTGGCGTTCAAAACCAGAAACTTATCAGGGAGATTGGACAAATCCTTGTGGCGTTTCGAAAGTCATGGTTCTTTATTCCGAATCGTCGAGCTATCGCGTCGTGAATATCGGGTCATGATTCATCCGTCCAACCACAACCTGAGTTCGGAACTTTCCAGTGTTTCTTCCGCGTCTCGAATCTTATCAACTCGGGATAGAAATATTAAGTCTTTTAAGTGCTTGGGTATGGGTCATATAGCATCCCAGTGTCCAAATATGAGGCTAATGATTTTACGTGATAATGGAGAAATTAGTTCCGAGGATGAATTTAAGGGAATGCCTAAGTTAGTGGATATTAGGGCTAGTAGTAGTGATGGGGAAGGGCTAACCTATGCTGTTAAAGATTCACTTGTTAATCGGTGTGTCCTTTGTACTAGGGTCAGGGTAGATGAAATTGGTGAGCAAATGGATAATCTCTTTCATACTAGATGCTTAGTGGGTAAAAAGGTTTTTGCTATGGTGATTGATGGGGGGAGTTGTACTAATGTGGTTAGTACAATATTGGTTGAGAAATTGGGTTTGAGCTTGATAAAACATCCAAACCCTTATAAATTGCAATGGCTGACCGAGTTGGGAGAAATTAAGGTAAATAAGCATGTTAGGGTCAATTTTGCCATCGAGGGTTATAAGGATGAGGTGGTTTGTGATGTGGTACCTCTGCATGTTGGCCATATTTTTTTGGGGAGGCCATGGAAACATGATAGAAGGGTAGTGCACGATAGGTTTAAGAATCGGTATTCATTTGTGAAGGGTGGGAAGAAAATTACCCTTGTTCCGTCATCTCCGAAAGAGGCTCAAGAGGATCAGTTAAAAACCAAATGTGAGTTTGAAAAAAGAAATAAGAGAGTTGAGGCCACGACCTCAGAAAAAAGAGAGAATGAGTGCAAAAAGAAAAGAGAGTCCACCCCTAAATTGAGTTTATTTGCACAAAGGTTGGTGTACAAGGGTTCTTGCCTTGCACTTAACCAAGCTAACCATTCCCTACCCAGTTCTATTAAATCTGTTTTGCAGGGAAATAAATCTAGCCATGAACTTAAGGCAGGGAAGAAACTCATTGGCAAAAATGAGCAGCCCAAAAATCTAAAGGATCGCACGAAGCTTAAACATGATCATCGGGCACAGAAGAGCAGGAAGAGTTTGAAAAGCCGACCAAAATTGGATTTGAGGTCAAATCCTTTTCAAGAGAGGGAGTATGATAGATCCAGACCAAGCATTGAAGGGCGAAGTCGAGACATCGACAGTATGATGGTGATCTACGTGGAAAACGGAGCAAGTTCCGTGTTGGGGGCGAGCCGGGAGGAAGAAAGGATCAAGCCGAGTTGAGTGATCGAAGTTATTTGTGCAGAAAAGTCATTACGGCCGTAATGAAAGACCTTCACGGCCGTAACTCTTATAATCACGGCCGTAAAATCTACTATCACGACCGTAACCATGTCTTGGGAAAAAATGAAGAATTTCAGTAGAACAAGGCTTACGGCATTAAGTCTAGAAGTCACGACCGTAAAATCCAAGCCGGGGGCATTTTACGGTCGTAATCAAATTCGTCACGGCCGTAACTACTGAAGCAGTTTTGGACCAGAGGGGGGCTTACGGCCGTAAGCCCGATATTTAAGGCCGTAACCGAGGAGCGGATCAAATTTTCGGGATTTTTCATATTTTGCAAATTTTTAATTCCTTTTCTTTTATTTAGTTATTTTAGTATTTTACTTTAATTAGAATTCTATTTTGAGTCAATTAGCGGCTAGGTTACTTTTCTTATTTATATTCCTTTTCATGATTGTAAAGAACAGTTTTGAGTGATTGATTAAATTAAGAGAGGATTCTCTTGTTAAATGTTGAGTTTTTCCCTTTGTTTCGAACTTATCAAATATCCGTTCTTTGTGGCGTTCACCCAATAAACTTATCAAGGAATTGACAACCCTTGTGGCGTTCACCAATCTTGGTTCTTCAATCCGCATCGTCATTAATTGCGTCGTGATTGTCGGGTCAATGTTTTATCTTCGATCTATCTTTAATTCTGTTGTTTATTTTCTCGTGTTCTTGTTTATTTTCGTGTTTAATCCGTTTTAGATCTTTCCTAGGTTTCAATTGTGTTATTTCCGCGTGTTTGTCGAGATTCCCTGATTGAGATCTTATCAATTATGAACTGACCTCAAAACAGCCCTTAATTTGCTCTCTCTTGTCTGTTCTCACCGTGTAATAGGTTTTAGGAAATGGATTAGTCGGAAATTGAAGAAGAAGAAAACCAGAAGATGAGAAGGTTTAGGTGACTGAAAAGAAGACAATGAGAAGAAGTGATCCCTCCTCTTGCCGCAGTGAAATTTGTTTTGGGATTGGATTAATATTCAGCCATTAAAGAAGAAGAAAACGAGAATGATGAGGAGCGACTGAGAAGAAGACAAGGTGAGAAATGGAGCCAGAATCCAAGAAGAGAAGAAGAATGTTGTGTCCTAGCTGCTGATGGAGAAGAAAGAGGGGAAAAGGGCAGGGAGAAGAAAGAGGGGAAATGGTAACCTAAAAAATACAATTTCGCGCCTGAGGGATTTTAGATCGGGAAATGTCACAAAATTATCAATACGTTAATTTTTAATTATTTTTTATGGATATAATTATTTGTGACATTTGAAACTCTAGTAATATTTAATGACGATTTTAAATGTCACTAAATTACAAATAAATTATTTTTTTAATTATTTTTTTATGAATATAATTATTTGTGATACTTCAAATCATCAAAATATTTAGGTATGATTTTTGGTGTCATAAAAATTGTGACACTTCCACCACGCGTAGCAAAAAAATGTCACTACTAGACCTTTTTCTTGTAGTGCTTGAATATTAATTGTCAATAATAATTATATATCAAGTGAATCAAAAAAAATGCGGTTTGAGAGATAAATAGGTTTCGGACAGAAAAATATTTGTTATAAAAAAATTGGGGAAAAATAAAATCACATTCGATATCGACTAAAAGAAATTGTACTATGTTCATAAAATTTCTTGAATATACAAACTTTCAATGACTTTTGCAGATTTTTATTTAAAGACTTTCAAAAATTTTACGGACTTTTTATTTTTTCAATTGAAAAACTTGAATATTAATAGATTAATTTTCCTACAGTGTAAATATTAATTTTCATAATAATTATATGTCAAGTGAATCAAATAAATGTGGCTTGAGAGATGAATAGTTTTAGGACAGAAAAACATTTGTGATAAAAAAAATTGGGGAAAAATAAAGTTGCGTTCGGTATCGACTTAAAGAAATTATACTATGTTCATAAAACTTCTTGAATATATAAACATTTATAGATCTCAATTGACTTTTAATTAAAAGATTTGAATATACAAATCTTTGTGAAGAAAATTGTAGAATCACTTTGCTTAATTATTATTTGTTCTGATACAATTTAAATATTATTTTTCTATAAAATCTTATTAAATTTTAGTTAGATTTATTTTCATAGAAAAATTGAAGAAAATGATAAAAAAGAAGAGAGCAAAATATATAGAAAAATATTAAAAAAAAGAAGAAAATATAACAAGTTGAAGAGACAAAAAAATGATGATTTGTTTAGTCGTATGTCTAAGGTTTCTAAAAATAACATGAAAGAGGGAAGAAAAATATAGAAGAAAAAAATTACAATTTAAATTTTTTTTTTTTAAGTTTTTCAAAATCTTGGAGGCTAATGAGAGACGAATTAAGAGATTTCGTGGTTGTGCTTTCTATTTAGAAGGTAGTGCATAGAAGATTTCGTACAAGTCTTTAAAAGTCATTGACATTTTGAATAAAACAAAACTTTTAAAGATTTTAAAAGTCTTTATATAATATACACCATGACTTTTATGAACTTTTAGAAAGTCCTTTAAAATCTATATTAAATACCTCAAGATTTTTATAGAGTCTCCAAAGTCTAAATTAAATACATCCAAACTTTTCAAATCCAATAATAAGTCTTTCAAAATCTATATTGAATAAATCCCTTAGAGTCAATGTTCTAAAAGGCGTAATGCATTGTGAGGTGTCGTGGTCGAGAATCAAGAATTACAAGTTTATGCATGTCAATACGAAGAATATGCGCCATAATACGTTTTGTATTTTTAATATTATTTTAATTATTTTTTAAAACATTAAATATATTTTTATATAAAAAATAGATTTTTTAACCCAAAAAAAAAAAAAAATCGTTCAAGTGGGATTAGGCGCACTTAGGCAGCAAAAAAAAAAAAATTTAACGCATTTTTACACACATACCTCTGATGCGAGGTGTTTTGTCCATGACTCGCTCCTAGACAGAGCATTCTGACACCTTTTAGAACATTGCTTAAAGTAGATTAGGTGTATGCTTGATGATAGTCTCTATTATACCACTCATGACTCAAAAATATAATAGATAAATCTATTTACTAGCAAGTTTTGACTTGTATTTAATTTTGAGTTCCGTCTAATAGTGTTTATATCCACTTCACCAAATTTGTTATAGGGATACTGCTTCAAACAATGAGCTTGGCAATAAAACCCATTAACAAGAAGTCAATTGTCCGGCATTTTTTCTAGTCCATCCAAAACGAAAAGAACAAAAAGAAAAGTGAAAGGGTGTTATTTTCCGTTGCTGAGAAAATTTAAAAAGCAAGCCACTATTTGGTACTAAATAAAATTTTAATTTAAGTAAAATTAATAATTAATCTTAATCACACATTTCCTTCTACTTTTCATCGACACATTTCTTCAACTTCTATCAAAATATACTAAATATATGATATTAATCTTCATCAAACAAGGGCTAAAAGTTTCAATGTATAATACTAAAACTAGACTTGTTTACCAATTTCATATTCAGAAGCCCAAAAATCTACAACATATTTTTCTAAACAAGAAATGAGAACTGACAACGGGGCGGATTGGTGTCGATCAAAATCCTCTCCGTGGGATTTCAGATTGGATTAAACAGTAAAAATCTTGGATTGGGTCGGGTTTGGATCGGATCGAAACAAACATTAAAAAAATTTCGTAATTTATTTCCGTTAACGACAACTAAATCAATACATACTTCATATATAATATCTAATTCATACAACAAAACAATACATACATAGAAAATTAGAGATTTTGTTCAAAATCATACTATCATACTATATATAAATGCAAGACACTTCCCAAAAACAAGTTTTGAAACTTTTCCCGCCTATACCGTCTTTCCTAAAATGAAAATATTTCAATGAATCAGAATATTTTTGATAATTATACTATTATTTTGAAACTGAAAAATATGCAATATGGGTGTCAAATCGAAAATCTCAATAAGAACTTTATAAATACGAACTCACAAGTAAGAGTCAACTATAAATACGTCATCAATAAAATCACATCAAAGATTCAAAGTAAAAGTTTTATTTTGTACATTTCACATTTTTTCAATTTCCCACTATTCGAAAATTGTTTTATTTAAATCCTACAATGATATTTATAATAATTTCTCAACTAAATTTAATTTGGTACTAAATAATTAATTTAAATTCAAGTTGTTTTTCTTATCAAATTAAAAGAAATAATAAATATCCGAACTTTTTTAAGTAAATTCAATTAAGTCGGAATAATTTTTTGCAACATCATATTTCGATCAATTCGTTTGTCATTTTAGAATTAATTTTATTTATTTATTTCTTTACTCATTTTGTTCATTTATTTATGTTTAATACTATAGATTTAAATAATCAAAATATACAAAATAGATATTACATACTTTAACAATTAGTTTAACTAATTTTTATCAAAATAAAAAATAAAGGTATATTCGCAAACTCATTCCATTCCAAAATAGGACGTGATCAAACATGTTTATTTAAAACGTACAAAATAATTATTTATTTATTTATTTATTTATTTATTTATTTATTTATTTACGGTAACATGACTCTTTGACTAATTGATATAAAATGAAAAGTCATGTTGTATTGGTCATTATTGAATAAGTTCTGAATATTTAGATAATTTGTATCCATGATTTTTTTTTAAAAAAAAAAATTGTTTTAATTTCTGCCATTGATCGTTGTTTCACGTTGTTGACTGATTTATACGAAACTTAACTGTTTGATTTTCATTTTTTGAAAATTGATTTTGTGAAAAGTAGTATTTTTATAATCTGTAATTAAAAAGTAGTATGAAAAAGATTTTAAAATGATTTTTCAAAGAATGTGTGATTCCGAAAGAATGTTCAGAAAAATTAATTTTGAATTCCACAGGGTAAGTGATAAAGTATTATGTTTTAAGGGTTAAACAACCACACCGATTTTATAAAATGAGATGTATAGATGATTTTTTGGTATATAAGGTTAAATGTATTTGCAAAATATAATCGATAAATTTTAATTAAAACTAACATTTCATGTTGCTTAATTTGTTACATTAATTTAAATATATGATCATATATATTTAATTTGTAATGTTAAAGTAAATATGAAATGAAATATTTTTTTAATACACTTTAAAATCAAATCATACTATATATAAAAACAAGACACTTCCAAAAAAACAAGTTTTGAAACATTTCTCGGCTAAACTGTCTTTCTTAGAATGGAAATATTTCAATGAATTAGAATAATTTTGATAGTTATACTATTATTTTGAAATCGAAAAATATGCAATATGGGTGTCAAATCGAAGATCTTAATTAGAACTTTAATACAAACTCACAAGTAAGAGTCAACTATAAATACGTCATCCCTAAAATCACATCAAAGATTAAAAGTAAAAATTTTATTTTGTACATTTCACTTTTTCCCAATGTCCCACTATTTTAAAATTGTTTTATTTAAGTCCTATAATGATATTTATAATAATTTCTCAACTGAATTTAATTTGGTACTAAATAATTAATTTCAATTCGAGTTGTTTTTCTTATCAAATTAAAAAAATAATAAATATCAGAACTTTTTAAAGTAAATTCAATAAGTCCAAAAAAATTTTGCAACATCATATTTCGATCAATTCATTTGTCATTTTAAAATTAATTTTATTTATTTATTTATTTTTAATACTATAGATTTAAATAATCAAAATATGCAAAATAGATATTACAGATTTTAACAATTAATTTAACTAATTTTTATCAATATAAAAATAAAGACATATTAGCAAACTTGTTATATTCCAAAATAGGATGTGATCAAATATATTTATTTAAAACGTACAAAATAGTTTTTTTTTTTTAATTAACGGTAACATGACTCTTTGACTAAGGATAGAAAATGAAAAGTTATGTTGTATTGGACATTATTAAATAAGTTTTGAATATTTTGATAGTTTGTATCTATGATTATTTTTTTTTAACTTGTTTCAATTTCTGCTATTGATCATGATTTCATGTTGTTGACTAGTTTATACGGAGCTTAATAGTTTGATTTTCATTTTTTGAAAATTGATTTTGTGAAAGTAGTATTTTTAGAAAGTATAGTTAAAAAGTAGTATGAAATTTTTTTAAAAATGGCCTTGTTCTAGTTCTAGGACAATCTTCATTCAACAAGATAATGAAAAGCCACATTTAGATGTTAATGACGTCGAGTTTGTGGCAGCTGTAAGAAAAGATGATTTTGATATTCGTTTATGTTGTTAGCCCCCGAACAATCCTGATATGAATGTTTTAGACCTTGATTTCTTTAGAGCAATTGAATCACTTCATCACCAAGAGGCTCCAACTACAATTTTTGAATTCATTTCTGCTATTGAGAAGGCTTACGACACTTTTCCAACTGAAGAATTAAACAGCGTTTTCTTGACACTACAATCATGCATGGTTGAAGTCACGGGATCCCACATATGAACAAGAAAAAATTGATTAGAAAGGCTAGCTTCCAGATTGCCTTGAAGTCGATCCTCATGTTTTGAAAAGGGCCAAGACATTTCTTTGTGGAAGACAATAGAATCCTTATAACATTGCATGGTTATTTAAATGCTTTATTTTTCCAGAAAACCATGTTTCAAGTTCAGCCACATCTCTTCTTTCTTATTCTGTATGCAGTCATTGAATTTTATTTTCCCAGAATCAAAATTCATCAATATCTTTTAATTATAATTGTTGTGTATTTTCCCATATCAGCCACGTCTTCATTATGGATTTTGTACATTTTTTTCCCAGCATGAAAACTTCATTAATAGAACTAGAAATTAACATTGTAGGCAGAGCAAAAAAGGGTACAAAAGATTTAATTTGTCAACATAGAATTGATATTCTAAACATAGACTAACAGTACTTCGTTACACTTGTTTATGGGCCAGCATAGAGAATTAGAAGAACTTAGGAAGATAAAATTTTCACATTTGAGAAATGACACGATGATATTCTTGAGTTGGAGAAATGTAACCGTCATCTACTGGTGGAGCATTCAAATCGAGCAACAATGGCCTCCCAGATTTTTTGACTTCATGATGGATATTGGTGATTTTTAAGTGCGTATCTTCAAATGGATTGACATAATCATGAATTTCATCCTTCAATTTCTTACTCATGCTTTAAAACAATTTTTCTGATCTATGAACTTCTAATAGACAAATAAAGTAAGTAGGAAAGTGGTAGGAACATAGAAATTTGGATATGGAATTTAAAATGGCATGAAGATGAAGTTGTCGGAAAAATGAAGTTGTCAATGGAAACACAAGTTGGACAGTCATTTGTTGATCTTTTCAATGTGATTTGTGTATTTTCTAGGCCAAGTTGAATTTTTTAAGGTTGACAACACTGTAGTTAATAAGGGCATATTAGGAAAAATAAAACTTTAATACAACATCTGAAAGGCAAATGGCCTATAATTTGGGACAAATAAAAAAGGAAAATGGACCTATCTTCATTGGACGAAGGGAGTATATATATATAAATTTTCTCTCTCTCTCCTAAATTTTTTATTATAACGGAACTCACCCTAAACCTGGTGCCCTCACACACACTCTAGAAACTCTCTCCCTTGCAATCTATTCTTGGACGCTCAGTAAAGTAAATCAGTTTTTTTCTTCACCATTTATTTCTTCATCAAAGCTCAACTTTATTGAAAGGTTAGAGAATGTTAATACATTTAAGATATAGATTAATATACTCTTTTGGCTAATTTAGCTTAATATTCTTATGTTAAGATTTGCATAAATTATATAGATTTTAATTTTAATTTTTTTTTTAAGATCTAGATTAGTATTAGGCAATGATACTGAGTTCGTTCATCAAGTGACTATCGGCAAAATCCCTAAAATTGGAGAACAGTTTTAAACACTTGATGATGCATATAAGTTTTGTAATGACTATGCAAACAGATGGCAATAAGTAAAAAGAATAAGGAAATGCAAGAGGTGGTTTGAAAATTATATGTTTGCTCAAAACAAGGTTAGACATATGAGACCTACCTGATGATGCTCAAGAATGTTGTGCTGCGGATAGGGGAAAGAAAACGGGAAGAATCATGATGTGGTTTTGGTGCTAGATTAACAATTGTGAAACATCTGAATGAAAATATGTAGGCTGTAAGTCATTTTGTGGAGGGGTATTGATATGATCCAGGACCCTCGACAATCGGAGTCATAGCAGGCTTGACGGAAAAATTTAAATATTCAAGCCAAAACAAGAATTCAGCAGGTTCGACGAGCTTTGAAGATTTAATCGTGTCGAAAAGAACCGAAAATTATGCAGAAGGGCTGTCATGGCCGTAACCAACATATGCCACGGCCGTAACCTCCCCTCGGGTTAAAATGCAGAATTTCAAGATTTTCGATTTACGGCCGTAAATAAGGGATCACGGCCGTAACCTTAAACAGAAACACACTTACGGCCGTAAGTGTCATCTTTACGAAGGTAATTGCTTAACGGATCAGATTTTTCCAGATTTCGCATTATTTTATTTCCTTATCAGTTTTAGTTATTTTAGTCTAATTAGAATTCTATTTTGAGTAGATTAGCGACTAGGGTTTTATTTTGCTTATTTATACGCTTTTTCCATTCATTATAATTAAGACTTTGATGATTGAATAAAAGAGATTGAATGTTTTTCAATTGTTTAATGTGTGGATTCACATTACAAGCCCAAACTTATCAAGATTGATTATCTTGTGGCGTTCATCCAGAACTTATCAAATATTCGCGAGAGTATTTGTGGCGTTGAAAATCAGAGATTTATCAAGGAGATTGGGCAAATCCTTGTGGCGTTTCGAAAGTCATGGTTCTTTATTCCGCATCGTTGAGCCATTGCGTCGTGAATACCGGGTCATGATTCATCCGTCCAACCACAACCTGAGTTCGGAACTTTCCGACGTTTCTTCCGCGCTTCGAATCTCATCATCTGGTATCAGAGCTGGACTCTGAATTCAGGTTTTGTTTTCTATCCAGTTTGATTTTTATGTCTTTCATCGAGTCCCATAAAAATCATCCATATCTTGTTGAGTGTTTTGTTTTCAGTTTTTTTTTTTTTTTTTGCTCTCTTCTTGTTCTTGAGTGTGTTGGGTCTTTAATTCAGAAAATCATTCAAAAAAAATTCCAAAGTGTTTTTTTTTGCTTAATTTTTATCCGAATTAAGTTCCGTTTGTTTTGTCGTATTCGTTGTCGAATTTTCGAATTTATAAAAAATAAATTTTTTTTTTTATTTTATTCCGAAAATTCATCCAAAATTGAAAAAAATAAAATAAAAGAGAGCCCATTCAAGAACCACTTTCTTGAATTTCTTGATCCTTTGTTTTCATTATTCTTTTCTGTGTCCTTCCACAAAAAAAAAAAAAAACTCACAATGTCCAATTCCCATGAAAACGCCAAAGATCGTATGTGGAGATTTTTGAATGAAGCTTTGATGAGGTTGGATAAACTAGATGAAAGGGAAGGGAAATTGAAAAATCGGCGATCTCAAGCAAATCGTAGTGATTATAGGCGTGATCCTAAACCTAGGGATGGAATCGGGGTTAAGAGAGGAGCTGAGATTGATCCAAGAGCAATTTTGAAAATTCAAAAAGAGATTTATGAGGAAAGATTGAGGTGTGAACGGGAGGCAGAAAGAAAATATTTGGCTAGATTGCGAAAGAAGGAGGAGAAACGAAAGGCGGTGATTAAATGGCTAGAGGAGAGTGAAATACATGTTATAGTTGAGCCTCGGGATATGAATGTTGAAAAGAAGGAGGGAGGCTTGAAACATGAATTAGAAGTAGTTGAAGAGACCCCGAATTTTGTGGTAGGTGATGAAAAGGTGGAGTTAGGTGATCAAACTCCAAAATTTGATGAGGAACTAGAAGTTGGGGTAGAAGTTCAAATTTTAAGCTTTGAATTGGAAGATCCACATTTTGGTAGTGATGGGGTAGTACATGAACATGGTGATTCAAATGTGGAGATCGAAGATGGGGTTAAGTTTGAAGATAAAAAAAATTGAACAAGAAATTGCAAAGGAGGAAAGAGGCGAAGAGAAGAGCCTCGTTGTTCAAGAAGTGGAGTTGGTGGTGGTTTGTCATGAATACAAGGATCTATACCTTGTACCTCATGAAACTAACATGTCCCTCCCATTTTGTTTAAATTTTTTTTGCAGGATAATTATGTTTGGAAGCTTCAACCACACCGCAAATGGCAAAGGAAGTTCAAGCTCCATCTCTTCCATGTTTACCAATCAAATGATTCCAATTTATTGAACTCATGGCACGGGAGTAGAAATTTTCCGTTTGATCCAGGAGGTGAAGTGAAACAACAGGAACAAAGCTATGATTCGGGACGAATCATCCTAAAGAAGGAGGGTATGATATGATCCGGGACCCTCGAAAATCGGAGTCATAGCAGGCTTGACGGGAAAATTTAAATATTCAAGCCAAAACAAGAATTCAGCAGGTTCGACGAGCTTTGAAGATCAAACCGTGTCGAAAAGAATCGAAAATTATGCAGAAGGGTTGTCACGGCCGTAACCAACATATGTAACGGCCCTAACCTCCCCTCGGGTTAAAATGCAGAATTTCAAGATTTTCGATTTACGGCCGTAAATAAGGGATCACGGCCGTAACCTTAAACAGAAACACACTTACGGCCGTAAGTGTCATCTTTACGGAGGTAATTGCTTAACGGATCAGATTTTTCCAGATTTCGCATTATTTTATTTCCTTATCAGTTTTAGTTATTTTAGTCTAATTAGAATTCTATTTTGAGTAGATTAGCGACTAGGGTTTTATTTTGCTTATTTATACGCTTTTTCCATTCATTATAATTAAGACTTTGATGATTGAATAAAAGAGATTGAATGTTTTTCAATTGTTTAATGTGTGGATTCACATTACAAACCCAAACTTATCAAGATTGATTATCTTGTGGCGTTCATCCAGAACTTATCAAATATTCGCGAGAGTATTTGTGGCGTTGAAAATCAGAGATTTATCAAGGAGATTGGGCAAATCCTTGTGGCGTTTCGAAAGTCATGGTTCTTTATTCCGCATCGTTGAGCCATTGCGTCGTGAATACCGGGTCATGATTCATCCGTCCAACCACAACCTGAGTTCGGAACTTTCCGACGTTTCTTCCGCGCTTCGAATCTCATCATCTGGTATCAGAGCTGGACTCTGAATTCAGGTTTTGTTTTCTATCCAGTTTGATTTTTATGTCTATCATCGAGTCCCATAAAAATCATCCATATCTTGTTGAGTGTTTTGTTTTCAGTTTTTTTTTTTTTTTGCTCTCTTCTTGTTCTTGAGTGTGTTGGGTCTTTAATTCAGAAAATCATTCAAAAAAAATTCCAAAGTGTTTTTTTTGCTTAATTTTTATCCGAATTAAGTTCCGTTTGTTTTGTCGTATTCGTTGTCGAATTTTCGAATTTATAAAAAAAAAAAAAAAATTTTATTTTATTCCGAAAATTCATCCAAAATTGAAAAACATAAAATAAAAAAGAGCTCATTCAAGAACCACTTTCTTGAATTTCTTGATCCTTTATTTTCATTATTCTTTTCTGTGTCCTTCCACAAAAAAAAAAAAAAAAAAACTCACAATGTCCAATTCCCATGAAAACGCCAAAGATCGTATGTGGAGATTTTTGAATGAAGCTTTGATGAGGTTGGATAAACTAGATGAAAGGGAAGGAAAATTGAAAAATCGGCGATCTCAAGCAAATCGTAGTGATTATAGGCGTGATCCTAAACCTAGGGATGGAATCGGGGTTAAGAGAGGAGCTGAGATTGATCCAAGAGCAATTTTGAAAATTCAAAAAGAGATTTATGAGGAAAGATTGAGGTGTGAACGGGAGGCAGAAAGAAAATATTTGGCTAGATTGCGAAAGAAGGAGGAGAAACGAAAGGCGGTGATTAAATTGCTAGAGGAGAGTGAAATACATGTTATAGTTGAGCCTCGGGATATGAATGTTGAAAAGAAGGAGGGAGGCTTGAAACATGAATTAGAAGTAGTTGAAGAGACCCCGAATTTTGTGGTAGGTGATGAAAAGGTGGAGTTAGGTGATCAAACTCCAAAATTTGATGAGGAACTAGAAGTTGGGGTAGAAGTTCAAATTTTAAGCTTTGAATTGGAAGATCCACATTTTGGTAGTGATGGGGTAGTACATGAACATGGTGATTCAAATGTGGAGATCGAAGATGGGGTTAAGTTTGAAGATAAAAAAAATTGAACAAGAAATTGCAAAGGAGGAAAGAGGCGAAGAGAAGAGCCTCGTTGTTCAAGAAGTGGAGTTGGTGGTGGTTTGTCATGAATACAAGGATCTATACCTTGTACCTCATGAAACTAACATGTCCCTCCCATTTTGTTTAAATTTTTTTTGCAGGATAATTATGTTTGGAAGCTTCAACCACACCGCAAATGGCAAAGGAAGTTCAAGCTCCATCTCTTCCATGTTTACCAATCAAATGATTCCAATTTATTGAACTCATGGCACGGGAGTAGAAATTTTCCGTTTGATCCAGGAGGTGAAGTGAAACAACAGGAACAAAGCTATGATTCGGGACGAATCATCCTAAAGAAGGAGGGTATGATATGATCCGGGACCCTCGAAAATCGGAGTCATAGCAGGCTTGACGGGAAAATTTAAATATTCAAGCCAAAACAAGAATTCAGCAGGTTCGACGAGCTTTGAAGATCAAACCGTGTCGAAAAGAATCAAAAATTATGCAGAAGGGTTGTCACGGCCGTAACCAACATATGTTACGGCCCTAACCTCCCCTCGGGTTAAAATGCAGAATTTCAAGAGTTTTGATTTACGGCCGTAAATAAGGGATCACGGCCGTAACCTTAAACAGAAACGCACTTACGGCCGTAAGTTTCTTCTTTACGGAGGTAACTGCTTAACGGATCAGATTTTTCCAGATTTCGCATTATTTTATTTCCTTATCAGTTTTAGTTATTTTAGTCTAATTAGAATTCTATTTTGAGTAGATTAGCGACTAGGGTTTTATTTTGCTTATTTATACGCTTTTTCCATTCATTATAATTAAGACTTTGATGATTGAATAAAAAAAGATTGAATGTTTTTCAATTGTTTAATGTGTGGATTCACATTACAAACCCAAACTTATCAAGATTGATTATCTTGTGGCGTTCATCCAGAACTTATCAAATATTCGCGAGAGTATTTGTGACGTTGAAAATCAGAGATTTATCAAGGAGATTGGGCAAATCCTTGTGGCGTTTCGAAAGTCGTGGTTCTTTATTCCGCATCGTCGAGCCATTGCATCGTGAATATCGGGTCATGATTCATCCGTCCAACCACAACCTGAGTTCGGAACTCTCCGACGTTTCTTCCGCGCTTCGAATCTCATCATCTGGTATCAGAGCTGGACTCTGAATTCAGGTTTTTTTTCTATCCAGTTTGATTTTTATGTCTATCATCGAGTCCCATAAAAATCATCCATATCTTGTTGAGTGTTTTGTTTTCAGTTTTTTTTTTTTTTTTTTTTTTTTTTTTTTTTTTTTGCTTTCTTCTTGTTCTTGAGTGTGTTGGGTCTTTAATTCAGAAAATCATTCAAAAAAAATTCCAAAGTGTTTGTTTTGCTTAATTTTTATCCGAATTAAGTTCCGTTTGTTTTGTCGTATTCGTTGTCGAATTTTCGGATTTATAAAAAAATTATTTTTTTTATTTTCTTCCAAAAATTCATCCAAAATTCAAAAAAATAAAATAAAAAAGTGCCCATTCAAGAACCACTTTCTTGAATTTCTTGATCCTTTGTTTTCATTATTCTTTTCTGTGTCATTCCACACAAAAAAAACTCACAATGTCCAATTCCCATGAAAACGCCAAAGATCGTATGTGGAGATTTTTTAATGAAGTTTTGATGAGGTTGGATAAACTAGATGAAAGGGAAGGGAAATTGAAAAATCGGTGATCTCAAGCAAATCGTAGTGATTATAGGCGTGATCCTAAACCTAGGGATGGAATCGGGGTTAAGAGAGGAGCTGAGATTGATCCAAGAGCAATTTTGAAAATTCAAAAAGAGATTTATGAGGAAAGATTGAGGTGTGAACGGGAGGCAGAAAGAAAATATTTGGCTAGATTGCGAAAGAAGGAGGAGAAACGAAAGGCGGTGATTAAATGGCTAGAGGAGAGTGAAATACATGTTATAGTTGAGCCTCGGGATATGAATGTTGAAAAGAAGGAGGGAGGCTTGAAACATGAATTAGAAGTAGTTGAAGAGACCCCGAATTTTGTGGTAGGTGATGAAAAGGTGGAGTTAGGTGATCAAACTCCAAAATTTGATGAGGAATTAGAAGTTCGGGTAGAAGTTCAAATTTTGAGCTTTGAATTGGAAGATCCACATTTTGGTAGTGGTGGGGTAGTACATAAACATGGTGATTCAAATGTGGAGATCGAAGATGGGGTTAAGTTTGAAGATAAAAAAAATTGAACAAGAAATTACAAATGAGGAAAGAGGCGAAGAGAAGAGCCTCGTTGTTCAAGAAGTGGAGTTGGTGGTGGTTTGTCATGAATACAAGGATCTATACCTTATACCTCATGAAACTAACATGTCCCTCCCATTTTGTTTAAATTTTTTTTGCAGGATAATTATGTTTGGAAGCTTCAACCACACCGCAAATGGCAAAGGAAGTTCAAGCTCCATCTCTTCCATGTTTACCAATCAAATGATTCCAATTTATTGAACTCGTGGCACGGGAGTAGAAATTTTCCGTTTGATCCAGGAGGTGAAGTGAAACAACAGGAACAAAGCTATGATTCGGGACGAATCATCCTAAAGAAGGAGTGTATGATATGAAACAGGACCCTCGACAATCGGAGTCATAGCAGGCTTGACGGGAAAATTTAAATATTCAAGCCAAAACAAGAATTCAGCAGGTTCGACGAGCTTTGAAGATCAAACCGCGTCGAAAAGAATCGAAAATTATGCAGAAGGGCTGTCACGGCCGTAACCAACATATGTTACGGCCTTAACCTCCCCTCGGGTTAAAATGCAGAATTTCAAGATTTTCGATTTACGGCGGTAAATAAGGGATCACGGCCGTAACCTTAAACAGAAACACACTTACGGCCGTAAGTGTCATCTTTACGGCGGTAACTGCTTAACGGATCAGATTTTTCCAGATTTCGCATTATTTTATTTCCTTATCAGTTTTAGTTATTTTAGTCTAATTAGAATTCTATTTTGAGTAGATTAGCGACTAGGGTTTTATTTTGCTTATTTATACGCTTTTTCCATTCATTATAATTAAGACTTTGATGATTGAATAAAAAGAGATTGAATGTTTTTCAATTGTTTAATGTGTGGATTCAAATATTCGCGAGAGTATTTGTGGCGTTGAAAATCAGATACTTATCAAGGAGATTGGGCAAATCTTTATGGCGTTTCGAAAGTCGTGGTTCTTTATTCTGCATCGTCTAGCCATCGCGTCGTGAATATCGGGTCATGATTCATCCGTCCAACCACAACCTGAGTTCGGAACTTTCCGGTGTTTCTTCCGCGCTTCGAATCTTATCAGGTATAATCACGCACTCTCAACAGCTACCAAAACATACTTATTGTTATCACACCGAAATGTTTAAAAAACAAAAAAATGCACCTGCGGAGCAGTTTGCACAAGCTAATATGCCCCCTTGTCAGGAAATTCGAATTATGGAAATCGATTTTGGTGGTTCATTGTCAATTGGTAGCATTAAACGAGATATCATGATCATCGAAGGGATCTTCAAGAAGATTTCATTGGGCATGATGCAAAGTCATTCGTTCAGCATTTTGTATTGGAGAAATAGCGGAATGCAAACTTTAGTTATGCTTAGGATATCGACCATGAAGCTATGTTTACTCATTTTGTTTGGGTTGATTCCGAATCTAAGAGCTCGTGTGTACACTTCGGTGATGCTATAATTTTTGACATGACGTACAACACAAACAAGTATTCCATAGCCCTTACACCATTTTTCGGAGTTAACCACCATCGATAGACTATTGTATTTATATGTGGATTGCTTAGTGACGAGAGCACTGATTCATTTATTTGGCCATTTTCGAGGTTCCTTGACACCATGCCCACTGAAGAAGCCCCTGGGATACTTATAACCGATCAAGATGCTGCAATTTCCAAAATTGTGGGCGAGGTATTTTCAAACACATTATACAAATTTTGTTTATGTCACATATTAAACAAGTTCTCTAAAAAAATGAGTCACGTGTTATACAAGGAGCATTATCAAAAATCGGTTAGTATAACTAAACAATCCGAGTCGTCAGAGGAGTTTGAACAACATTGGTCTGATGTCACGAGGAGCACTGATTTAGGGGACAATAATTGACTATATAATATGTACAAAATTCGAGCTCGTTAGGTTTCAACATACTTTAAACATGTCTTTGCGGTAGGGATGTATAGCATCGAGAGATCAGAGAGTAATAATACACTTTACAAGAAATACGTTAACAGAAAAATTCATTAATGATTTTGTTACCCGATTCAGCAATGTCACAAGGAATTAATTGCTAACCACACTGATTTCAATAAACAGCCCCTGGTGATGACATCACTGATGATGGAAAATCAGATGGTTAAAATATATTCGAAGATACTTTTTTTACTGTTCAAATCGAGATTGTAGAAATGAACACACTACATTTACCCAAAGTTCCACCTTTTATTTAGCTAAATTTTATGTTGTCATGCGATTTAAACCCGGGAAATCTTACGATCAACAGCATAAGTTGACTAATCTCACTTCAGCTAATTATTACATGTTATGTAGTTGCCAACTATTTGAGTTTGTTGTCCATGTCAGCACATGCTATAATTGATGAAAATTAAACAAGTGACATATTGTTACTTGAGAATTATATTCTCCAACGATGGTTTAAGAATGCCAAATCCAACCCCATGTACGACCTAATATGAGATTTCACAGATGTTAATTCTTTATTTTCATGGCATGGAATGATGTCACATGCGGTCTCTTTAATCGATGCATGTAGCAACTTTCTAATGGATGGGTTTTGTACCCTCTTAGAATTGGTTAAGGCTATTGACAATGGAGGCGTTGTTGGGGTAATTAGAAATAGGAGTAAGGGCAATGAGGAGACACGACTTGTCAGATATCTATGTCACAATTCTAGCAAAGTTGTTGTCGTGATTGTGGATGTGTTGGACACGATAGAAGAACATGTACCATCAAACAACTGAGTTTAGTTGAGTACTTTTTCCAAATGTTGTTTTGTACTTCTCATCGTGGTTGACGTATTTACAAGTATATCATTGATGCAGGTCCAATCTTGTAGACGAGTTGTACCAACCCGAACTGTCATGGGATCATGTACAAGATGATAGGCATGCAAGTGTTGCTAGCTTTGGCTACGATGCATTCCACAGTTTACACGACGACGACTTCTATTAGGACACTTAATTTGTGTACTCATTTGAATTATTTCACGTACTTTGTTTATTGTTACTTTGCATTACAAGAAATATGCTGACAGTGGTTTATTGTCTCTTTGCATTACAAGAAATATAGTCACAGTTGTTTATGCATTTCCAGTAAGTACAACTAGACGAGTATCATTCTTCCTTGTTTACAGAACCTGTTGATGATAATGTTTATGGCAAAGGCTCAATTACTTTTCCAAAGTTATAGGAAAAAAAAGGATTTCTTGAACTAACGAGGAACATATATTCGTATTATGGAATCCGTCACCTTTTAGGTATGATCATAATCTCACTGGTTCTTCTAGTGGACAGTTGAATCTGAGCTCAGGAATTCAACAGTGATGTGATGGGATCACATCGAACTGTCAGATAGAAGATGAGAGTTGAGAATTTATGAATGTACGGAGAAGGGCATTTTGGTCATTTTAACTTTTTCCGAATATTCGAGTTGATCGACGGGGGTAACATGTAAGAATGATAAGTTAGAGGATATAATTATTGATTAATTGTTTCGGTAATTTCAATTTCACTAAGAGTGCAATCTCGTTCTTTTAGTGGAATAGAACGTGCTTAATAAATTAATTTTGACTGATGAAGAGTTGATCGGATCATAATTAATTTATTGGAGCTTAGTTTAATTGGGTCCGATCAGGTTCCCTCGGTGGCTTCACTATAATGGGTTTATACAGGCTTATTACTTGTATTGGGTTGTGCAGAAATTGGCTTGGGTTATGGTACTAGGACTGGTAGGGTTTTGGAGTGTAAAGATGTTACAAATAGTCTCACAAGACTATTTTTCTTAACCTAATTGACAAAGTGGCGAGACACACACTAAAGTGTGTAGTGTGTGTTTTCTCCTTACAAAGAAACCCTAATCCTAGTTTAACCTAGGCCTTGAAAAAAGGTGACCACACACCTGCACAACTGCCATTGGAGAACACCGGGGAAAGCTTGAGGGTTTGAAGCTTTGGTGGAATCAAGAAGCGGTGAAAAGAGATTATTGTAAAGCAGGCTACAAGGGTAATCTTCTCGAAACCATTTTTGTGTGCAAAATTGTTTATTCCAAGTTGAATATATAGAACAGAAAATCCTGTAACGGGATGATCTAGTCACAAGAAATCAATTTTTGTGAGTAGAGCAACCCGAGTTCCCAACAGATAGAACAACATTCATACGGTTCACGAAACTCCCCATATCACTTCCTCTTTCTTTTCTCAGAGCAACATGTTTATTAGCTTTAAGGGAACCGTCTATGTTTATCTTCACTCATCCCTCACTTGGCTTGTCCCATTTAGCAAGCATGACATAGTTCTTCTGATAAGATTCGAGACGCGCGGAATTAAACACCGGAAAGTTCCGAACCCAGGTTGTGGATGTACGGTGAGTCTTGACCCGACAATCACAACGTGAAGATCGATGATGCGGATTAAAGAACTGATAAGTGTATTTTATACACTTATTTATCTATCGAAATTAGGATATTATAATATTTTTCTTGAACAAATTATACGTAATTTTTATTTATTTACATTATTTCAGGTTTTTATCCCAAAATCAAGAAAATGAGGAATTGACGTAATTATTCAACAAGTGGACGGAAAAACTCAATTTTGGATGCAATTGACGATAAAACGAAGATAAGAGGTCAAAATGAATTATTTGGCAAAAATGAGGCTTTAGTAGTAAAACCTACCCAATATTACTTGGGCCTCATAATCCATTGGAAGGAAAAATTTTGGCTCAAATTATTTCATGACTAATTGGAGTTTAAAAACCTATTAATACATATACACACAACAGCCGTAAAACAGAGGAGAGAGAGCAGCCGAGCCGGGAGGAATTCTGGGAAAAGAGTACGCAGCAGGAGCATAATTCTTCTTGCAAAATTGGAAGGAGGTTCGGCTGTGTGAGTAGAGAAAAGCTTGTCATAATTTTTATCATTAAGATACTATAATCAAGGGGAGGCAGCCGAGAACACAAGCAGGAGAAAGAAAAAAAAAAAAAGCAGCCGGCGGAGGAATTAATTGGAGGTGTGCACTTTGTGTTGGAATTAAAATTGAAGCAATTGGGGGATTGAATTGAAGCTGACGGCTGGGAGACAAAGTTCATATTTATATTCAAGTTAAATTTGGTTGGCTGTGTGTGAGTGGAGCAATTGGTCGGCACGTTGGAGGAATTAGAAAAGAGGCAGCCTGGGAATTATCTTTGATATATATACACATATACACGGCCGGTGCAAATTGGAAAAGAGAGGCTGGACAATAAAAAAAGGGCCGAGGCTGAAATTTTGGTGGTGCAAAGTGATGACAATTCTTCAACTCTTCACAATTCGGGTTTTACTTTTATTATTTATTGCTTATTATTCCACAAACATGAATAGCTAAATTTTATAATCGGGATTAACGATTTAGATTTAATGTTTCTTGTTTGATTTTAATTCTCAAGTTGGTGCTTTTATTTCATGTATTGATTTTATTATTGCGTTTAATGCTTCAATTGCTTGATCACCAATTCATGATTTAATGGTTGTTTTCATAATCCGAGAGGTGAGTTAACAATTAGATCAAGTAATAAAATCCGGCAATTTCAACAAAAAGATAGAGATATGAATTTGTGGTTGCATGTCGTCACTTAGGAATTCCTAGGAAATTTAATGCATTTAGCTAAGGAGAACTCTGACCCGCTGTAGAGATACATGGTTGACTTAGTTAAATAGGTCTAATTTGAACTCGAGAGAGGTAAATTAGATATATGCGTGAATTCGACCAAATACAATTTTAGAAAACAACTTGAGATGAGAAATTAAGCTAGAACGTTATTTCGAAATTGTTAGTCCCGATATTCATTCAATTGCTAGAAATCCCACCACTTTGTTTCTTGCTTTTAATTGCTTTTAGTTTAATTTTCTATTTTCATTTTAATTGCATTGTTTATTTCATTTATTCTCAATTTTATTGTCCTTTTTGGATTGTTTGGTATTTTATTTTCTTAGTTAATTTTTGTTTTTAGTTTAGGAATTCTATTGAATCAAAGTAAATCGATAACGAATAAATAGTCCTCGTGGGATCGACAACCCGGACTCAAAAAGTCCATTTTTACTACTTGTTGACTGTCGTGCACTTGCGATATTTCACAACAACAAGTTTTTGGCGCCGTTGCCGGGGACTGTTTTAATTTGTTATTTATTTATTTTGATTTTTAGCATTCTTAGCTTTTAGATTTAGTCTTCCTTTAGTTTTTAGTATTTTGATTCATTATAAACAAAAACAACAAAAACATCAAAAATTCTCAAAATTTTCAAAATAAAACTTTTAAAATTCTATTATTTTCCTTTTATGCTCCGTTCTCAAAAAGGAAATCTTTTACCTTTCGAACCTGAAATTGAACAACTCTTTAGAGGACGACTTAGGGAACAACAAAATTTGAACCAAATGGCCAATCCAATCAATCCTTTGGAACACATTGAATTAAACCCGAATGCAGCTGCATTACCTCCTGGTCAAAATGCAGCATTGCAAATCAATCAAAACAACCAACAGAATGTACAAGATGACAACGTAGGAGACCTTCCTATGGGTCAATTCTTGACTCCTGTTGCCACTGCAAACCGTTCTAGTATATTATATCCGCCTTTTGGAAGGAATGACTTCCAATTAAAAGCAGATTTAATAAACCTTTTCAGTAATAATCTTCAATTTTTTGGAAAGGCACACGAGGACCCCAATGCACATGTTGCAAGATTTGGGAGAATGTGCCAAAATTTCCAATTTCAAGGCATAAACGATGATGCCATTCGTTTGCGACTATTTCCTTACACTTTAAGAGATAGTGCATTGGAGTGGCTTGATTCTGAACCTGAATTTAGCATAACCACATGGGATGACCTAGCTCGAAAATTTTGTAACAAATATTTCTCACCTGCTAAGCTCGCTAAACTGAGATTGGAGATATCTACGTTTCAACAACTAGACGGTGAGAGCTTTTATGAGTCTTCGGGTAGATTTAAGGATCTTCTAAGAAAATGCCCTTATCATGGATATAACAAAGGCCTTCAAGTTCAGTATTTTTACTCTGGGTTGTCACCACAATACAAATCCATAGTGGACTCATCAGCTGGTGGGTCCATTACCAATAAAAGTGTCAACCAAGCATGGGACTTGGTGGAACTCATTGCAAAAACACACACCATGTTCCCGTCTGAAAGAGTAGTGCACAAAAGAGTTGGTGGAGTACACGATGTAGATGCACTGACTTGTACAAATGCGCAACTTGCTGCGCTAACAAAAAAGGTTGACATGTTGTTTTCACATCATCAATCATCAACAACAGAATGATCCATATGCTCCTACTTACAACCCTGGTTGGAGACAACACTCAAACTTCAAATGGTCTAACAATCAAAATGAGTTTAACCAACCAATGCAGGAGAGAAGACCAAGTTTGGGGGAAATGTTTCAACAACACATGCAGAAGACTGATAAAATGTTTGAACTGCATCAAGCAACCATACAAAATCATTCTGCTGCACTTAAAGGGCTTGAAAATCAGATAAGCCAAATCGCTCAACAACTTTCTGAGCGAGCACCTGGAACACTCCCAAGTAACACAGTTAAAAATCCAAGGGAGCAAGTCAACATGATCTCTGCAGTAAAGATGGGAAAAATCTATGCTCCAGCTTCTGAGGTAGCTGTTGAGGATGAATCATACATTCCTGCAGAGGAAAATTTTCCACCAAATGGATATGTACCTCCAATCCCTTTCCCTCATACACTCCTAAGAAATAGGGTACAGAAGGATTTTCGGGCTATCACTACCAAAAGTGATGTGCAATTGCCTGAAATACATGAGAAGATATATGAACAGAGGGAAAAGCTGATGGAAAATGAAGACAAGGATATGGAGACGAATGAGATATCAAACTCAAATTGTCAAAATAATGTTGCAAAATCAAAGGAAGAATCTCAATCTCCTGTCAAGACCTATGTCCCACCAGTTCCATTCCCCCAACGTCTGCAAAGTCACAAAATGGATAAGCAGTTTAGTAAATTTCTGGAAGTATTCAAGAAATTGCATATCAACATTCCATTTGCAGATGCTTTGGCTCAGATGCCAGCTTACCTCAAGTTTATGAAAGAGATGATTTCTAAAAAGAGGAAGTTGAGGGAATTTGAGACTATATCCTTAACTGAGGAGTGTAGCGCAATTCTACAAAATAAATTGCCTCCAAAACTCAAAGATCCAGGGAGTTTCTCTATCCCTTGTGATATTGGAAATTTCAAATTTGATAGAGTTTTGTGTGATTTGGGAGCGAGTATCAATTTGATGCCTCTCTCAGTTTACAAGAAACTTGGATTAGGGAAACCTAAACCAAGAAAAATCACATTACAGCTGGCTGACAGATCTGTGAAGCATCCATATGGTGTCATTGAGGACATTTTAGTTAAAGTGGATAAATTCATTTTTCCAGTAGATTTCGTGATTTTGGATATTGAAGAGGACAGTCAAATGCCACTTATTTTTGGTAGACCTTTCTTAGCCACGGGACGAGCTTTGATAGATGTTGAAAAGGGGGAGGTGATCTTAAGGGTTCAGGATGATCAAGTGACTTTCAGTGTCACTCAATATGCTAACAAATATTATCAGACAAAAAGTTGCTTCAAACTGGAAAAAGTGGTGCAAGAACTTGGTAATAATTTGAAGCAAGAAGAAAAACCAGGTGGCACTCAGATCAATAATAAAGAATTCAAGAAGTGCGCAAAAATGTTGAGAAATGCAAGGCGGGAAATTGTAAGGAGTGCAGGGCATCATGAGCATCATTTAAACCACCATAAGAAAGTTTGCAAAAATTCGAGCTTTAGACTATAAACGGAGCGCTTATTGGGAGGCAACCCAATTTTCTTTTCTTTTCATTTATTTTGCTTTATTTATAGCTTTACATTTAAATTTTTAGGTAGTATTTGCATTTTTATTTTTATTTTTTTTCTCTTTATTGGAGTTTTTGAAGTAAGCATTCCTAGCACCAACTTCTGTTATTTGATCTTCAACTGCACTTGTCATTTTAAATTATACATGATGGTTGACTATGTTTGAAAATTCAAATTTTTCTATGTTTTAGTTGGAATTGTTTGTGTTGATCTATTTCAATGGTGTGTATGATTCTAATATTGTTTATCTTTTACTTGCGAGGAACTCACCACTTGTAAAAATTTCAACCAAACATGGAAATACAAGAAACGGGTCGAAATCATTCAAGCAAGTTCAAAACCAAGCTTCTCGTTATCACATCGCTCCTCTAAACCTGGGAAGTACCTAACTCCTCTTTATGTATTGTTATCAATTGCTTTTTATTTCTTTTACATTGAGGACAATGTAACTTTCTAGTTTGGGGGGTGGTATCTCATTTCTTCATTTTTTTTTTGTTCATTCGATACCTTGTTTTTGGGATACAAAAAAAAAAAAAAAAAAAACAGGTGAAAATTTTGAAAATTTTTGTTGATTTATTTATTACTTATGACATGATTTGAATTGACCTTTGTGCTTTAGTTAGAAAATTTGAGCAACATGTGAACTAAAATTTTTCTTGACATTCATCCATGTAAGACATTAATCAAACTTGAGCACATAGTCACTTTCGAATAATAACTTGTGTATGGAGATGCTTGATACTTGTGGGGTAAACTTGTGCACTTTGAACATAGAATTGACTGAAAAATCTCAAACCTTAGGAAATTAGATCCTGACCTGAAATGTATAACCAAATTGCTCAAGAAATAGTTTGGGGGTAGAAAGGTCAAGTACAAGTAGGCATTGACAGATTGAGGGTCTGAAGTTTTTAATGATCATCTTTAGTGTAAGGGGTTTTAATCAACGGGTATAAACCATGATCAGCATAAAAACAGAAAAATGCTAAAGGTCTTATTCTGCTCTTCAAAAGCCTTTTTGACTCGAGTAAGTAAGTCCGAGGGGTCTTTCAAACCTGGTGCCCTAAAGTCGTCTGGCTTGGGAGTCATCGACCTAAAGCTCGCTACAGGGGTCAACTAGAAAGCAAGTACGGAGAGTGGACTTACACATAAGACACTAAAACATCTTTAACTTTTCTGTTTAGGCCTTTATGACTCGGGTAATTAAGTCTGAGGGATTCTCTGAACCTGGTACCCTAAGCTCAACTGAGTTGGGAGCTGCCGACCTAAAGCTCGCTACAGGGGTCATATAGAAAGTCAGTATGAAAAGTTCTGCATAAAGATGGTAAAAGACAAGGACATTAAAAGAAAAAGTCGTCCATATAAAAAAAATGATATATAAATGGTATAAGCTTTGTTGATTAAAATTCCTAATACTGGAGTGTGGGTTTGGAGATGAATTATTCTTGGTCCGTCGTGCATACTTGTCAAATCCTAACTGCCTTGTGTGGAAAAATGCAATGTAAACATGTTTAGAAACCACATCAATAGGAAAGACCTCGGGATATGAGAGAAAAGTATTAAGGTTGTGATCATCCATGAGAGTGTAAGGAAAATAAAAAGAAAATCATTGTTGACCACATGGGATTCGGGCTTATTTCTGCATGACTAGTCACACAGTGTCAAGTTTATTTTTACATGAGTTTGCATTCGATTTTTGGCTATTCACACACACACGATGAAGTTGAGCATTGGATGAATGAAAATAATTTTTGTTGTTCATATTTCTTTTCTAAAGTGAATCGTCATTTTGGATTATTGAAGTGTATGGTAAATAAATTGACAAAAACAAAAACAATTTTTGTTTGCATTTTTATTACCCTTATAGTTATTTTTTATAGTTTAGTTTTCTTTTTGTTCGAGGACGAACAAATATTATAGTTTGGGGGGGTTTGATAAGTGTATTTTATACACTTATTTATCTATCGAAATTAGGATATTATAATATTTTTCTTGAACAAATTATACGTAATTGTTATTTATTTACATTATTTCAGGTTTTTATCCCAAAATCAAGAAAATGAGGAATTGACGTAATTATTCAACAAGTGGACGGAAAAACTCAATTTTGGATGCAATTGATGATAAAACGAAGATAAGAGGTCAAAATGAATTATTTGGCAAAAATGAGGCTTTAGTAGTAAAACATACCCAATATTACTTGGGCCTCATAATCCATTTGAAGGAAAACTTTTGGCTCAAATTATTTCATGACTAATTGGAGTTTAAAAACCTATTAATACATATACACACAACAGCCGTAAAACAGAGGAGAGAGAGCAGCCGAGCCGGGAGGAATTCTGGGAAAAGAGTACGCAGCAGGAGCATAATTCTTCTTGCAAAATTGGAAGGAGGTTCGGCTGTGTGAGTAGAGAAAAGCTTGTCATAATTTTTATCATTAATATACTATAATCAAGGGGAGGCAGCCGAGAACACAAGCAGGAGAAAGAAAAAAAAAAAGCAGCCGGCGGAGGAATTAATTGGAGGTGTGCACTTTGTGTTGGAATTAAAATTGAAGCAATTGGGGGATTGAATTGAAGCTGACGGCTGGGAGACAAAGTTCATATTTATATTCAAGTTAAATTTGGTTGGCTGTGTGTGAGTGGAGCAATTGGTCGGCACGTTGGAGGAATTAGAAAAGAGGCAGCCTGGGAATTATCTTTGATATATATACACATATACACGGCCGGTGCAAACTGGAAAAGAGAGGCTGGACAATAAAAAAAGGGCCGAGGCTGAAATTTTGGTGGTGCAAAGTGATGACAATTCTTCAACTCTTCAAAATTCGGGTTTTACTTTTATTATTTATTGTTTATTATTCCACAAACATGAATAGCTAAATTTTATAATCGGGATTAACGATTTAGATTTAATGTTTCTTGTTTGATTTTAATTCTCAAGTTGGTGCTTTTATTTCATGTATTGATTTTATTATTGCGTTTAATGTTTCAATTGCTTGATCACCAATTCATGATTTAATGGTTGTTTTCATAATCCGAGAGGTGAGTTAACAATTAGATCAAGTAATAAAATCCGGCAATTTCAACAAAAAGATAGAGATATGAATTTGTGGTTGCATGTCGTCACTTAGGAATTCCTAGGAAATTTAATGCATTTAGCTAAGGAGAACTCTGACCCGCTGTAGAGATACATGGTTGACTTAGTTAAATAGGTCTAATTTGAACTCGAGAGAGGTAAATTAGATATATGCGTGAATTCGACCAAATACAATTTTAGAAAACAACTTGAGATGAGAAATTAAGCTAGAACGTTATTTCGAAATTGTTAGTCCCGATATTCATTCAATTGCTAGAAATCCCACCACTTTGTTTCTTGCTTTTAATTGCTTTTAGTTTAATTTTCTATTTTCATTTTAATTGCATTGTTTATTTCATTTATTCTCAATTTTATTGTCCTTTTTGGATTGTTTGGTATTTTATTTTCTTAGTTAATTTTTGTTTTTAGTTTAGGAATTCTATTGAATCAAAGTAAATCGATAACGAATAAATAGTCCTCGTGGGATCGACAACTCGGACTCAAAAAGTCCATTTTTACTACTTGTTGACTGTCGTGCACTTGCGATATTTCACAACAACAAGAACCAAGACTTTCGAAACGCCACAAGGAACTATCCAACTTCCTTGATAAGTTTCTAATTTTTGAACGCCACAAATATTCTCACGAATATTTGATAAGTCCAGGATGAACGCCACAAAGAATCACTCTTTGATAAGTTCGAAGAAATATATAGGAATCCACCTATAATTATATTGGATCACTCAATAAACTGTTTATTAAACCAAAACTGAATATTACATTGAATGAAAAAACATATAAATAAGTAAAGACGACCTAATAACTATGATAGCCTCTAATGAGCTCAAAATAGAGTTCTGATTGTACTAAAATAACTAAAACGAAAAAGGAAATAAAATTCTACGAAATCTTATCCTGCGGAGCAGTAACGGCCGTAAGTATATTTCTGTTTAAAGGTTACGGTCGTGACACTTAGACTTACGGCCGTAAATCTAAAAAATCTTGGAATCTTGTGATTTTGCCCCAGATTGGATTACGGCTGTGACATATAGCCCTTATGGCCATAAATAGGCTTCTGATCCTAAAATTTTGATCTTTCAACTCGGCTTTATCCATTTGTCTTCTCAGCTCGACTCTAACACGAAAATTATTCTCTTTCCTATGGAGAATGTTGTTGCATCGCCTGTGCCTTGTTTTCTCCTTTGAGCTCCTATCCCGGATCACATCATCCCCCCTCTCTTAACAAGGATTCGACCTCGAATCAATTTTAGGCCTACTTTTCAAACACTTCCTGCTCTTGGGACCTTGATGTAGAACTACTCCACCTGAATCGAATGGAAAATTATTGCTTCCATACCAGAGGAATAACCTATAGTATTTTGCAACTGGGGTTATATGAATGGCTTGAAGTAGGAACACCTTTGGGTGTAGGTGGCGTGACCAATTTTTCGAGATGCAATTAACCTGCAATAAAGAATTAAATAACAAGGGAAAAAAATGTTAGTTTCATGAGGTACAAGGTATGCATCCTTGTATTCATGAATCATCACCACCAATTCAACTTTTTGAACCACGAGGCCCTTCTCTTCACCCCGTTCTCCCTATGAAACTTCTTTCTCACCTTTCGTACTATCAAGCCCAACCACCTCTTCTAACTCCACATTTTCATCAACAATTTCATGCACTCCCCCAACATTACCCAAATGTTGTTCTCCAACTTCAAAATTTAGAATTTGCACTTCTACCCCCGCTTCCAACTCATGTCTCTCATCAACAACAATTGTATTCACAATGATTCCCTTGCTACCCAACTCTACCTTTTCCTCGCCAAATTTTGGAGTTTCTTCCACTATTTCCATTTCATGTTTCAAGCCTCCCTCCTTCTTTTCAACATTCCTATCCCGAGGTTCTTGCCATTCAAATACAACTGCCACCTCTTCCTCATCAAATTTTGGAGTTTGACCATCTGTTTTTAATTTCAACTCCACCTCAAAATTCAGAGTTTCTTCAACTACTTCTAACTTCAATTCTAACTTACCCTCCTTCTCGACATTCTCAACCTGAGGCTCTACTAAAATATGTTTTCACTCTCTCCTAGCCATCTAATCACAGCCTCTCTTTTTTCCTCTTTCTTTTGTAACTTAGCCAATTTTTTCCTTTCTACCTCCCATTCACACCTCATTCTTTCCTCATAAATTTCTTTCTGAATCTTCAAAATCGCTTTCGAATCAATCTCTGCTCCTCTCTTAACCCCAATTTCATCCCTAAATTTAAGATCACGCCTATAATGCCTTTCATCACTACGGTTTGTTTGAGATCGCTCCTTTTCCAATTTGGCCTTTTTTCCATCTAGTTTTTCCAATCTCATCAAAGCATCATTCAAAACTCTCCACATACGATCTTTATCATTATCTCTCCTAGATGAATATCTTTCTTGAAACCTGGACATTTCGAAATAGAAGGAAAAGTGGAAGGGAATGCAATATTTTTGACTCAAGACTCGAGAATGAAATTTTGGAATTATTGGTGATTTTTGGCTTCTTCTTTTTTTTTTTTTTTTGAATAATGGATGAATTTTCTGAATAAATAAATAAAATCTGAAAATTTGACACGAACGCAGCAAAACAAACGACACAGGATTTGGATAAGAATCGAATAAAATAAACACTTTTGAATTTGTTGGAATTTTTTTATGGATCAAAAACTAGAAAACTTTACTGGTATGAAGAACAAGACTCAACAAAAGAAAACAAGATATGAATGATTCAAAAGTGATAGACTTGATGATAAACACGATGAATCAAACTAGAATAGATAAAACCTGAATTCAGAGTTCAGCTCTGATACCAAATGATAAGATTCGAGACGCGCAGAATTAAACACAGGAAAGTTCCGAACCCAGGTTGTGGATGGACGGTGAATCTTGACCCAACAATCACAACGCGAAGATCGACGATGCGGATTGAAGAACCAAAACTTTCGAAACTCCACAAGGATCTGTCCAACTTCCTTGATAAGTTCTGGTTTTGAACGCCACAAATATTCTCGAAAATACTTGATAAGTTCGAGATGAACGCCACAAAGAATTACTCTTTGATAGTTCGAAAAATATATAGGAATCCACCTATAATTTTATTGAATCACTCAATAAACTGTTTATTAAACCAAAACTGAATATTACATTGAATGGAAAAACATATAAATATGTAAAGACGACCTAACAACTATGGTAGCTGCTAATGGGCTCAAAATAGAGTTCTGATTGTACTAATATAAATAAAACGAAAAAGGAAATAAAATTCTACGAAATATTATCCCGCGGAGTAGTTACGGCCATAAGTGTATTTCTGTTTAAAGGTTACGGCCGTGACACTTAGACTTACGGCCGTAAATCTGAAAATCTTGGAATCCTGTGTTTTGGCCCGAGAGTGGATTACAACTGTGACACTTAGACTTACGGCCATAAATCTGAAAATCTTGGAATTCTGTGTTTTGGCCCGAGAGTGGATTACGGCCGTGACATATGGCCCTTACGGGCGTAAATAGGCTTCTGGTCCTGAAATTTTGATCTTTCAACTAGGCTTGATCCGTTTGTCTTCTCGGCTCAACTCCAACATGAAAATTGTTCACTTTCCTATGTAGAATGTTGTTGCATCACCCGCGCCTTGATTTCTCTTTTGAGCTCCTATCCCGGATCACATCATCTTCCTTCTTGTCTCCCTATTCAAATTAAAGCCTGCTTTCATTAGTTTCTCAACGAGATAATTGGATCTACCTATCACTCTAAGCGAGTGAGCTCATTTTAGTTTCTTTATGTTTAGAGTCATTTTATTCCACCCCTAAAAATCATAGAAGTATAGACAATGTAGACATCATTTTGCCTAGTATGCCTTTTTTCTGAATGATCCAGTCCATATTTAGGTTTTGGCTTCCATGTATAGGTTTTGGCTTGGGGATGCCTATATATATTTATATATGCGCTTTGAAATCCAAAATCACACTTGGACAGAAGTGTATCCAAATAGCATTTGCAACTTTTCCATTCAAAAATACAAGATTAATATACTTTCTATAGCATAACAGTACTGACATATAGAGGCTATAGATGTTCCAAACTTCTTGGGGATAATTTCATCATAAAACCTCCAAACAAACATAAAAAATTTTGGTGTCACACTCCTGTTCTATACATATTTGTAGGAAAATTGGATAGTGTTCCTCTCTATAAACAAGTCCATGCAAGATTTTAAAGAAAAATTACCTGCTGAATTCAATGTCCAACAAATCTTATCTGCCTTCGAATATGAACGAAAGTAACTTCATTCACTTGTTCTGGGAGGAGTATAGAAGCCAGCTTGTTAGTTAGTATCCCATTAGGCATTTACAATTTGCAATCAAAGGCAAGATTAACACCCCTTAGTGATATGCACCCGATGCCTCCGTCCTCGTATGGATAACATAAATTATCCCATGAAACCCAATATATCTGGTTTTTATTAGCTCGTGTCTCCCCATATAAAGGTTTTACAGTAGTATATATAAAGGGAAGAACACATAAGTATAAACCTTTAAACATCACTTTTTAAATCTAACAAACTTAAAAATATGTATATTTTTTAAAAATAAAGTGTTGATTAATAAAAATAGGTAATTAAATATATTTTATCGATTAAATTAAATAGGTAATTAAATATGATAAAGTCACCCTAACATACAATTTATGGTCACAACACATTAAAAATTTTATATTTTACAAATTATTTCTCACTAAAAAAAATTATCAGATTAATCGATCACGACTTACTTCTCCGTTAAAAAAAAATCTAATTAATCGATTACGTCTTATTTCTTGATCAGAAATCAATTTATAAGTCACAAATAATATCTCGGTCACAAATTAAAACTTTACAGGTCACAATCATTTTTCAGTAAAACAAATTCAAATTAATCGATCATGACTTATTACTCGGTCATAAATCACAAACTTTTTAGGTCATTCCTCAGTTACAAATTACTAAATTTATAGACCACGACTGATTCCTCGATCACAAATTTCAAATTTTATACATCACAATCATTTCTCGTTCACAAATTATCAAATAATTATTCATGTTTCATTTCTCGATTGGAAATTGAAAATTGTTTAGTTCACAACTTCTTTTTCGGTCACAAATAATGATAATAATGATCATGACATATTTTACGTCACAATTAACAATTTCTTAGGTTACAATTAATTTCTCGGTCATAAGTCATAAATTTTATAGGTCACAATTATTTTTCGATAACAAATTATCAAAATAATCCTTCACAAATAACATATTTTATATGTCCCGACTTCTATCTTGATCAAAAATATGAAAATAACCACTTATTTTTATATCAAAATTTACAAATTTCTCAGATTACAACTTAGTTATCAGTAGTGTTCTAAAATGTGCCGCCTAGATGCGGTGCGGGTAAAAAACGTGTCGAATTTGTGATATGCGCGTAAAAATGCAGTCAAACTTTTTATTGACCGCCTAGGCTCAAATAGTCGGCGCAATGCGCAAATAGGAGCGATTAAACGCTTTCAAACTGGATTAAACCCGCGTTAGAGTTAGTGGCTCTCACCTAACAAACATTCTAAATTCTAATAACTAATAGGCCCAACATTCTGTTAGCACTTGGCACTTACCACACTTAAAGACCCGGCCCATCATGGCATCAGTTACAAATTTCAATTTTCCCTTTTCATTCCCTCAGAAGTCTTGAACTCTCGTACTCTCCTCCGTTCTCTGCTTCGCCTCCTCAGCAGAATCCGTGGCTACCCAACCAAAAACTTGCGAAATGTTATTCTCTCTTGTTCTCATTCCACAGAAGGTTTATATTATCTGCCATTTGTGGTCTTCTTGAGCAGGTTTGGAACTCGAAAAGGTTAGTTTTCGATTTTTCCCTTCTTTGATTCTTTCACAGACTTTTCTTTCATAGTTTGGTTTCATCTTTTCCATTCTCTACATCTTTGAATCTTTCACAGTTCAGACACCAAAAGGTTGGGTGTTCGATTTTTTTATAAACCCTTTCACCAATGCGAACCTTGATGCAGATTATTGAAGTCACGGAACAAAATTTCTTGATTATGTTGAAGTAGACATCGTATTTGTTTCACTATAAGTCTGTAAGTGCAATAACTAGTGGACTGGTTAACGTATTGAACCTGAACGTATTGACAGTGTGTTGAACGTATTGGATTGAGATGAGTGCTTTACTGTATTTATTTTCTATACACTTTTATATTCCAATTTTTATTCTTGCTTCAATTTTTCTAGGAGTTAATGGAGAAAAATGATTTGAAAAAAGATTCTGGGGACATTGGATGGGAAACTGGAATTCTTGAGGATCCTACTAAATCTAATAATATGAAATGCACATTGTGTGGTAAAGTTACAAAGGCGGGAATTAATAGGAATAAGATTCACATAGAGGGAATTAGAGGAAAGGGTGTGAGACCATGTCCTAAAGCTAGCAAAGAGCAAAAGACCAAGTGCCTTGAAGCAATTGAAGAGAATAAGTCTAAAAGGTTAGAGAAGGCATTGAATGAGACTAAATTGAGGGATGATGTAGTTATGTCTTTTTCTACACGTGAGGAAGAAGAGGATGAAATTTCTATCATTGAAGGAGGGTCTAGGAAGAGGCCTATTCGTGTTGATCCCATGGATAATTTCTCAAGGCCAATTAAGGTAGATGGTGTTAGTGCAAGTAAGATAACAAAACAAAAAAATATCTATGATGCAATTGCTAAGAAAAAGACATTAGAAGTTCATCAATATTTGGCAAGATGGGTATATGAAGTTGGAATTCCTTTTAATTCCATTGATAATGATAGCTTTAAATGCTTTGTTGAAGCTCTTGGTCAATATGGCTCAAGTTACACCCCTCCTTCACAATACCAACTAAGAAAGCCACTTTTGAAGGGAGAGGTGGAGAGAATAAAGGAACTTTTAAGAAGCAAGAAGAGGAGTGGAAGAGTAATGAGTGTTCTATAATGACTAATGCTTGGAGTGATAGAAAAAGAAGAAGCATTATGAATTTGTGCGTGAATTGTAAATCGGGAACCACATTTCTTTCTTCAAAGGAAACTAATGATAATGCTCACACTGCTCAATACATATTTGACTATGTCAATGAATGTATTAAAGACGTTGGAGAGGAAAACGTGGTTCAAATTGTAACTGACAATGCTTCCAATAACATGGCCGCTGAAAATTTGTTAAAATTACATCGTCCTACCATCTTTTGGACATCGTGTGCAACTCACACATTGAACCTTATGCTTGAAGAAATCTCCAAACTTCCTAGCTTCAAGGGAGTGATTAAGAAGGAAAAATCATTCACTATTTTCATCTATGCACATCACAAAACTTTGGCATTGATGAGGAAGTTTACAAAAAGGGAGATAGTTCGGCCGGGAGTTACTAGATTTGCATCCTCTTTCTTGACATTACAAAGTTTGCTCGATAAAAAACAAGAGTTGAGAAATATGATGACTAGCAATGAATGGGATAATACTAAATGGTCTAAGAGCAAAAAGGGAAAGTGATTATATGCCAATCTTGAATATCATTGATGCAAAATCCAAGGATCGACTTGATAGTCCACTTCATACAACGGCTTATCTTTTGAATCCATTTTATTACTTCAAGAATTCAAGTATCAAAGATGATGAATTGATAATAAATAATTTCATTATTTGTATTGAGAAGTTCTTTCTCGATGTTCAAATGCAACATCATGTGATAGATGTTGAGTTGCAAAGATACACTCAAAAAGAAGGTGCATTTGGAAAAACTTTAGCTATAAGTGGATGTGAGAACAATACTTCAAATTACAATTCGGGTATGTTTAAATTATTTTCTTTTCATTTTTTGTTAATAGTTTAATTATTATACCACATGGATATATAATATATTATATTTATCTCTCTTTTTTGTATATACTAGTAAGTTGGTGGGACTTTTATGGCAATCAAACACCAAATTTGAAATTCATGGCAAAGAGGATCCTTGGTTTGACTACGAGTTCATCGGGTTGTGAGAGAAATTGGAGTGTCTTTGAAAGTGTAAGTACTAAATACTTAATTATGTGGCTATATTTTAGTTATTACATTGGTAGTGGTTTGATGATTTAAAGTTTACTAAAAAATTTCAACTTCTTTCACGTAGGTGCACACTAAGAAGAGGAACCGCCTAGATGCTACAAGGATGAAAATTTTATTTTATGTCCAATTCAATGCAAGAATGATGAACAGAAAGAAGAGAAGGAAAGATAAATTAGAAAATCTACTAGCAAGTTATGCTAGCAATACACAATCTTGGATTGTTGAGGGTTGTGATGATGATGGTGAGGAGGAGGAGGAGGAGGAGGAGGTGGTGGTGGTGGAGGTAGAGAATGATATCTTACAACCTACAAGAGGTTTTCGAAATGATGAAGATGAAATAAGGGAGCTCAACGAAAAAGATTTTGTATCAGATGGCCTGGAAGATGAGTTAGATAAAGAAGAAGAGATCGAGTTAGAATCCGATAAAGAGTTAGACAAAACTTAGGCCATGTGACTTAATGTAGATGTATTCTAAGTTATATCATATTTTATGTTGCTAACTTGATAACTTTTATCCTATTTTGTTAGTTATCAACTTATCGATGATGCAATATCATGATAGCATTTTACTATTATGATATGCTATTATCAAAGTTTGTTTGTCTAGAATTGGTTCTTCAATGAGTTTAATTGTGCAAGACCCCAAGAAAATCCTCTACTGAGTGTCCAATCCATTAACAGTATAATTAATACTTAATAGTAAATGTGTATGTTTATTTTTATTTTTATACAAATTGTTTTCTTAATATAAAAATCTATTTATTATACTTAAAATAATATTAAAAGTACGAAACGCATTATGACGCATATTCTCCGCATTGACACACTTAAACTTGTGATATTTGATTCTCGACCTTGACACATCGCAATGCATTACGCCTTTTAGAACACTGATTATAGGTCACATGTCACAAGTTATATAGGTCACAACTTATTTTTCGCTCAAAATTTCGAATTTCTTTGGTAATAACTTATTTATCGATCACAAATCTTAAATTATATTGTCACAACTTAAATGTATATGCGTTAAATTCCTTTCACTTAGAGATGGTAATTTGAACCGTCTGAACCGAAAATCAAGGTGAACCAAACCGAATAGTGCGAAAAAAAGGAACCGATGGGGGGCGGTGGGGCGGGTATGGTATGCTAATTTAATGACCTGGTTTTTTGTGGGGCTTGTATGGTAATTGTGTTGGAGCCTAAACCGAACCGAAACGAACCGAATAACCGATTAAAAAAATGATTTTGTGCTATATTTAAAACTTAAAAAACTCAAAATTAGAGTCTATATCTAAAAGTCAATTAGCCCAATCCCACATGACCAACGCCTAATCTAAATCCATTAACCCTAGGTTAATAGTCATTTGAATATCTAATTCATTCATCTCCAATCCCTCCGTCAATCTCCATTTCGGCATATGACAATTCTCCAGAGGCTGTACATTAAGAATATTGTTGGTGGGTTTTAGTATAATGTTGTCAAATAATAACCTGCTTCTAGGAAATGCGTAAGTGAATGGTGTTGAAAGGGAATTTTGTATGTGGAGGGTTATACTAGTCGTTATGCTCTCAAATTGGCTTTAACATAAGAACTTATTTGAGTAACTTGGTTCTCCTTTAGTTGTTCAACATGCTTTATTGCCAACTTTTATCTGCTAGTATGTTCTTAGAAATATTTAGGTCACAGCCGAAGTTATCCTGTTTTACTTTTTTCAATGAATAGTCTGAGATCCATCGAAACTTATACTCTTTTTTCATACTAATATGGTTATGCTTGTAATATTATTTTCTAAATTCGAATTTTGAATTTGAAAATTTGGATATTGTTTGCATTTCGTATTTAAATTTGAGATATTGTTTATGAAATATGCTTAGTATTGTCATGTTGCTTTTTTTTTTTTTTTTTTTTTAATAAACAACATTTTCAGTTGGACTTGCAAAAATTAATTTATGTTTAAGTGGTTATTAACCGCACCGAACCAAGACACCAAACCAAAACCGCACAGACCCAACTTAAGCGGTTATGGAGTGGTTATGGTATGGGCAAAAAAATGGTGGTTCAGTTATGGTTTTGGATTAACAGACCCGAACCAAACCGTTTCCATCACTATTTTCACTTTAATGCGGAAATAATTAATTGTTAAATATTAAAATTTCCATTTTCTATTGTAAAGTTCTACAGAAATTTTGGTAGAATATCCCCTATAAATTGGACTTAGTCAACTTGTAAAGAGACATCCAATACGATTCCTTGTGAGAATTGCGAAAAACATGTGGAATTAAACTAAAACAATGGAAAGATTTAAATTCAGATAACCAATAAACAATAAAATAGACGATAGAATTCCCACCATAACCTCAAGACGCAAGAATCCAAGCGATGTGGAAGAAAGAACTAGAATTGTTGAACGCTACAAGGATTGCGCCTAATTCCTTCATAAGTTTGAAATTTGAACGTCAAAAAAAAAAATTAAATTCTTTAATTAAGTTCTAGGTTGTTCTTGAAGAACAAAAAAGGGGACTCATCGCCTTTTCAAAGAGAAAACAATCAATAATATGAAACTCAATTGTCTTAAATGATAGAATATGTTTGAATACAATGAAAAATGCAACTAAACTATCCCCAGTCGCAATAGGGTTCAAATAGAATTAATAAATAATTAAAATAGAAAAAAAAATGAAAATTCGCGAATTTTGATGTCGGCATAACCACGTAATTACTTGGCGTGCGGTTGCGTGGGTAAGGCTGGAGCACACTGTTTTTATTTGACATGGTCGCGTGGTCGTGCCTTATTTTCACCATCCAGCCATGCAGATATTCTTTTGGCCTCCATTTTTCAACTACTTGAAGTGCCTTGTTTCAATTTCAATCTCGACTCGAGCCCAACAAAAAACTTGCTACTCTTTCATGTAGATTGATACTACATCGCTTGTAACTTGACTTCTCTTTTGATATCCTACCTTGAATCATATGATGAGATCCCGTTCGAGGTGCTCACAGAATTAATATGAAGGACGTCTGAAAAGTTTCGAATTCAGGTTGTTGACGGACAGTGACATGGAGACCTGAGCCTCACGACGTAAGAACCTAAGGTATATTAAATCTTAGACCCGTTACGATGCGAAAACAAGAACCAACATGGGGGAGCGCCAGAAAGGCTGTCCACGCCTTTGCTAAGTTCAATTGGTGAACGCTATAAAGATTTGATAATTTTTGATAAGTTCGTGGATGTTCAATCAAGAACAATATTTGGAGAGAAAACACTCAATAGAATTTTTATTAATCAAAGTCTTTTCATTGCAATGAAAAAAAAGCATATAAATAAGAAAAAAAACGACTTAACAACTAGGGTAGCCGCTATAGAGGCACGAAAACCTAGCAAAATAATTAAAAACAGAAAATAACATAAAAAATGCAGAACCCTAAAATTCATAACCGCGCTACTTCGCAAGAAAACTTGGTGCGTCTACGTGGTGATATTTACAGCTGTGATGAAATGACTTACGGCCATAAGTATCACGCTGGTTCAAAATTTTGTTGCTTTAGCTACGACCGTGAATGCACTAGTTACGGCTGTAACCAACTTTCTACACCCCTTCAGCTTGGTTTTCGGCCCATATCAATTGTACTAGCCTTGACTGTTCTCCCCACATGTCATACTTGATTTTTGAAGCTTCCGAAGATGAACTTGAGCTTTTGTTTGGCTTGAGTAATAGGTCTTTCTGTCAAGTCCGCTATCATTCTCATCATTTCCTCATTCTTCAAGATGATTCATCATGCATCATAGCTTTGTTCAAGATGTACAGTTGCCCCACTAAGATCAAATGGAAAAGTTTTCCCTCCATTGTATATGATCAACTAATAATACTCTGTAACTTGGATTATATGGATGACATGAAGCAGAAACTCTTTTGGGCATAGGTGTTGTGACCCAAGTTTTCAAGTGCAATTAACCTACGAAAAAGAATTAAAATAGGGTGGGGAATGTTAGTTTCTCCATGTACAAGGTATGGATCCTTGTACTCATGATACAACACTTCCACCTCCTCTTTTTGAACCACGAAGCTCATCTCTTCACCTCCAACATTCTTTTCACTTTCTTGCTCAATCTCTTCTAATTTTTTTTCTCTCAAGCCCAACTACCTCATCTAGCTCTTCACTCTCATGCACTACCTCTTCAATATGGTTATCTTCTTCTTTAACCACATCCTCTTCAATAATTCTCAATTACCTCCTCGCTACCTAACTCCTCCTTTTCCTCCTCAAATTTTGGAGTTTGTTCAACTACTTCTAACTTCAATTCTCTCTCCTTCTCACCATTCTTATCCCCAATCTATTTCGGTACTTTATCCTCCCTGACACTATCCCTCTTTTTTGACTTCATCTCTTTTTTTAGCCTTCAGTTCATACATCATTCTTTCCTTATATATTTTTGTTCGAATCCTCAAAAGTGCCCTCGCATTAATCTCTTCTTCCCTCTCAACCCCAATTCCAACCCTATGACTAGAATCATGCCTATATTGCCTCCTAGTGACAGGACTTGTTTTAGACAATTTCTCATCCAACTTCGCATCCAATTTTGCTTCCCATTTCTCCAACATCGGGGTCAACTTGTGATTTACTTCGTTTCTCCCTATTTATGAAAATTCTTTTTTCTTGGGTTTAGGCATTATGGAATTTATGCGGAAGCCAATATTTCAAGTAAACTCAAGAAAGGCAAGAAAACTCAAGAAAAGCATGAAACTCAAGAATAAGATGGGATCTTCTTTCAAGAATGGAAAGAACTCGAAGAAATTTTAAAGAAATTCAAAAAAGTGGTTCTTGAATTTTGGATTTTTTTTTTTTTTTAATTATTGATGAATTTTCGGAATAAAAAAAATATATATATATTTTTTTATAAATCCGAAAATTTGACTACGAATACAGGAAAACAAACAAGACTAAATTTGGATGAAAAACAGACGTAAAAATAATTTTGGAATTTTTCTATATCAAAGACTCAAAAACATGAAGAACGCGAAATAAAGATTCGACAAGCAAGATATGGATGATTCTCATGTGGACTCTATGATAAATACATGGAATCAGACTAGGGTAGAAGAAAACTTAAATTCAGAGTCCAACTCTGATACTAGATAATGTGATCCTGTATGGGATGCTCACGGAATTAATATGAAGAACACGGGGAAAGTTTTGAATTCAGGTTGTTGACGGATGATGACATGGAGACCCGAGCCTCACGACGTAAGAACCTAAGGTATATTAAACCTTAGACCCGTTACGTTGTGGAAACAAGAACCAACATGGGGGAACGCCAAAAAAGCTATCCACGCCTTTGATAAATTCGGGGATGTTCAATCAAGAACAATATGTGGAGAGAAAACACTCAATAAATTTTTTATTAATCAAAGTCTTTTCATTACAATGAAAACATAGCATATAAATAAGAAAAAAATGAACTAACAACTAGGGTAGCCAATATAGAGGCACAAAACCCTAACAAAATAATTAAAAACAGAAAGTAACATAAGAAATGCGGAAACCCTAAATTTTACAACAGCGTGATCGCGTGGGAAAACTTGGTACGACCGTGTGGTGATATTTACGACCATGAATGCACTAGTTACGGTCGTAACCAACCTTCTGCGCCCTTCAGTTTGGTCCCATATCAATTGTACTAGCCTTGACTCTTCTCCCCACATGTCCTACTTGATTTTTGAAGTTCCCGAAGATGTACTTGAACTTTTGTTCGGCTTGAATAATAGGTCTTTCTGTCAAGCCTGCTATGATTCTCATTATCACATCATCCTCTCTTTCTTGAAAAGGATTCGACTTCGAATCTGCAACTTGTTCAATTTTCTTGTATCTCTCGCTTTTATTAGCTTGAGGGACCCATTTTTACTTCATGCTTTTGTTCATCTTTTTGGGTTGTTCATCTTTACTAATAAATTTCTTCTCGAGTTTAATTTTATGATTTGATTTGGGTACCTTCAAAATAGAATTAGCCAAACTAGGGACAGACTTGTTAGCATGGCCAAATGCAAGGATTGGATCCTTGTACATTAACCTCTGTGCAATAAAACTCATTTTGTGGGTGGACTCTCTTTTCTTTTTCTCTTTGGAGTATTTTTTGGATCAAAGACTAGAAAAAAAAAATGAAGAACATGAAGAACACAAGAAAATTAAGAAATCAAGAATAACAAGAAATAACACAATAAACTAAATTTAGATCCAAGCTTTAATACCACTTGATGAGATTAATTTTGGGAATTGGGACAAATACACGAAATAAACTACAACAACGGAAAGATCTAAATTCACATAACCAATAAACAATGAAATGGACGATAGAATTTTAACCAAACCTCATGAAGTAAGAATCCAGGCGATGCGGAAGAAAGAACTGAAATTGTTGCTATGCGAATCCAAAATCTACTTAATCCCTCATGGTATGATCTTCTACATCCTAGATCTTCCCCTTTTTTCATCAGGCTTATGTTCTTCATGTAGCAGAACGCCACAAAGAATTGAGTTTTTTGATAAGTTCTTGGTTGTTCTTGAAGAACAAAAAAAGAGCTCCTCACCTTTTCAAAGAGAAAATTCTCAATAATATAAAATTAATTGTCTTACAATGATAGAATATGTTTAAATATAATGAAAAAATGCAACTAGACTAACCCTAGCCTTAATAGGGTTCAAACAAAATTAATACATGATTAAAAATGGAAAACAATAAAAATTTGCGAATGTATCAGCTTAACCACGTGGCCGTATGGTTACTTGGTGCATGGTCGCATGGGCAAGGCTGAAGCACATTGTTTTAACTTGATGTGGTCGACAATCACGCCTTATTTTCTCCATACAGCCGCAGAAGTCTTCGTTTGGCCTCCTTTTTTGGCCTCCTGGAAGTGTCTTGTTCTAATTTGAATCTCGACTTGAGCCCAATGGGAAATTTGCTCTTTTTTCCATGTAAATTGATGTTGCATCACTTGTAACTTGGCTTCTCTTTTGATCTCCTGCCATGGATCACATCAACATCACAATGCCATAACGATACAACGAACGATCAACACTTAACCACAATGATTCAAAACATAAACCACACCTCAATCAAACCTCCACATCATCAACTAATCCAAAAAAAATCCCAACTCCTCAACATAACAGTTTAAGTGAATAAACTCCAACTAATCAATTATGAAACAAATTAATCACTAATGGAATAGCATAACTTATTTAAAACTAAGTTTGATCAAGAAATTTAAGAAATAGACGAATGAAGGAATAACAAATGAAAACTTAAGTAAATTCTAATTCATATTTATTTTCAAAAAATAACTGCTAGTACTGTATGAGTCTACCACCAAGCGCTCTCAGATCAACTAACTTTTTTAATCTGAGACATGGGAAAATTCAAGGGGCGAGCTAAAGCTTAGCAAGTAAACTTCATGAACTTAATGTATGGTTATGACATGAAATACCTTAATATTTTGAAATATGTATCCCCATTTACTTTAACTTTTCAAAAAAATTCACCTTTCAAAACTTTTATTTTATTCTTTCAAAACTTCATTTCATTACTTTTGTAGCTCACTTGATATATCTTCCAGCCAATCAAAGAGCAATGGGAAATTCTTATTTGGAACCAGGTCACATTTACTGTTAAAATCACAGAGCGATCAACATTCACTTTCACTCCACTACAATGCAATGCAATGCGGCTTAGCATTCACTTTTTAACTGCAATGCGGTTTATCGGATAGGTTGGTCCCCCATGCCCCATTTTCCACTCACTTATTTCATTAAGTGGAAGTACACCCAATCCTTCTTTAAACCTGGGATACATATCATTTGAGAAAACTTGCACTGTTCTATATTTTTCATTTGAAAACATTTGACTTTTCAAATTTGATGACAATGTGTGCTTGTCGACGCAATGACATTATATACATGCAAGTTTGAGAATTTCCTTAAACAAATGCGTACTTGTATAAAATAATCGAGAAGAATTAAAATATATAAATTATAAGTAGATTATAAAGCATATTATATTCATATTAACCATTCAACTTTAATGAAAAAAGGGAAAGTTTACGTACCTGACGTCCTCAGTGTTTATTGCTTTCTCGATTTACAAATGGAAGAGTCTAAGTTGATCGTAACATTTGTGTGCTCCAAAATCCTAGTTATATCCAATGTTTTCAAACCTGACCCGGATGGGTCGACCCGGGTCGGGTGACCCCAAAAACCTGTTTGGTCAAATATGGTCAAAGATCTGGGTTGACCCGATCGACCAAGAACCGAGTTGACTCGGGTTTTAGTTTTTTTTTTTTTTTTTATGATTTTTTATTTTTTAAATATTTTTATTATTATTTTAATGAATGAGTCGACCCTAACCCTTGACTCAGTCCCTCGGTCGAGTCGATGACCAGGTTGGGTTTAAAAACATTGGTTATATCCATTCATTAAATAAAATATATTTTTAGTTCAAAAACACATTCAGTGTTCTTTTAATAATAACAAAACTCCTCATCGAGGTTAAAATTCCCGTGTGATTCAAAATTTAATCGCAAACGTACCTTAGGCTATGTCCAACACATATAACCCCAAAATCTGAAAATTAATTCATATATATATATAAACACTAAAATCATAAAATACTAAATCTAAGATTTACCAATTTATAAATTAACATTTAAACCAAAACTAAAATCTAAAAATTTATTTTCACATTTATATAGTTTTCCCAACTTTAAAATTTAAATGTAATCCAAATATTAAACCCAGATGTTAACTAAAAAAATTAATTTCATAGATTTCAAAATCTAAAAATTAATAAATACATACTAAATTTCATTTATATCTTTATACACACATACAAATATATAAATTTATACATAGATTCCACACACACACACAGACACACAAAATTCCATGTGTGTCTGTGTCGTGGTGTGTGCGCTATGAGTGGGTTGATGTGTGTCACTCGTGCGAGAGGTAGTGAGGAAGAAGAGGTGCTTTACCGTAGGAGGTTGCGATGGTGGTGACCGCGTTGGGGGTGGTGATGGAAATTAGAGAAGAGAGGGAGGGTGGCAATTGAGGGAATTGAGAGAGGATCGGTTGAGAGAGGCGGGAGGGTTGAGAGAGTGTAAGGTGCGATTTTCGGAGTGGGGGTTAGGTTTGAAGTTTAACTTTTGTAAATTGTAAATTAAGTCCTTCAACCTTAGGTAATGTGAATTTTAGCTCCGAAACTTCCATTAAATTCAAAATGCTACTAAACTTTTCTTCAATTCAGATTTAATGCAACATAGGACACTTAAAACTAAATTAAATAGAACTTAGCCAACTTAGCAATCAAAATAAACCATTACACATAGGATTGAACATAAATAATTTATAGACTTTCTAATTTGCACATTGATCAAGACATCTTTCATGTCCTTCTACTGCAAAATAATTCAAATTATTGACAATAATAATTAAAATTAAATAATTCATAATAACATTAAGAGGAAAATTACTTGAAATTCAAGAATACACGTAACAATGAAAAATGATATTACATACGGTCACAAATCTCTAATTTTATAGGTCATAACTTATTTCGTGATCACAAATCTCGAATGTTATAGATCACAAATTACTTCTTGATCACAACTCTCAAATTTTTTAAGTCACTACTTATTTCAAATTCTCAAATTTCAAGTGAATTGGTCACGACTTAATAAATTGGGAGTCAGATTTAAATTTTCAGTCACAATTTCAAATATTTTTAAGTCACGTATTGTTTTCTAGTCAAGAATTAGGAATTTATTGGTCACAATTCATCTAAATCCTACCCCTCACACACAACCTACCCAACCTCGCCTCCTCACCACCACCAACATCATCCCCACCACTACAACCATCTTAACCTACCTACCATGTCGCCTCACCACCACCATCATCTACAAACAACCATCCAATAACACCACCATTTCACCATCACAAACACTGCACCCTCCACAACTACCCGCACCCTCCACAACCACCCGCACCACCAGAGCCGAAATCTCCACCACTACAACCATTGGCCACCACATACAAATCACCAACCAATACAACACAACAAAGAATAGAAGACTACAACTGCAAAGTGCAGCGCGTAGACTCGTGGCGGCGCCCGCACAACCATACCATCACCAAAATCGTCGCTACTTCCCACTAGTAATGGCGTCGTTGCTTCTTAAAAAATTCAAATACAAAATACATCACCATAGTCTCACAAACTTACCATCACCACAATCGTCGCTGCTTCCCTCTAATAGCGGTGGTATCGCAGATCAATGCTTCTTCAAGTCCAATCGTCAGCAGCGATCTCGTATATCAAGTAGCTGAGGCGCAGTCGAGGCTCGCCTCCTCCTCCATGTGGTGGGTGGGGTGTGGGAAAAGGAACAATAGAGAGGATATGAAATTGATTTAGGGTTTGGAGTGGAGATGAAAATGAGGTGAGCTAACTAATCTAATGTTATGGTATTATTATTTAATATATTCAAAAAATGTGGAATTACCACCTGATTTTAGAATTTAAAGTTGTGAAATCTTATTTTTGAAATATGTAATTAAAATGTAGGTCTTTAGGTAATTTTTCCATATTTAAATATACTTAAACTTAAAATCTTCAGAGAAGACTGAGCAATGGAGAGATATTTTGGGGTTCTGTAAAGCCACTATACAAAGCATAAGGGGTTTTGGGAATTAATCTAACAAAATTTTCTTTTCCATTTTAATTTGGGATTAAGGTCTGATTTAAATTTCCTTACAAGTTTTGGTGAAAAAGATTAACTAGTGTAGATTATGTTAAGTTGTAGCTTTTTTCTAAATTTTGTGAGTAGGCTGGCTTTGGCAAGAAGGAAGTTAATTATTGGGGATTTAGTTAAATAGGCTTGGCGACCAATAACTTTAGTAATATAGACCTTTCTGTTAAAAGATCAAAATTACCCTAAATGAATAAATTTCAAGGTATATCCTTTTTTATTTTGGTTGATTTAACTCGGAACTAATTATTTGGACATTTTGAGGAGGATTAATTATGATTTTATCTTTTCCTTTTAGATTTTTATATAAAACAGCATTTCCTATTTGTAAATTAATTCTAAATTTTCAATTTCTTATTCATTTCTTCGAATCCTTCGTTTAAATTATTTTTTGGTATATAAGGATAACTTGATTTTTAATGTTTTTCTACATTTTTTAGAAATTCTTCGATTATATTTTCTTCTTCTCATAAATTCATTATGATTTTTGGTTCGTAATAGGGCTTTGATAGCAGTTTTACCAGGGTGCGCAGAACACGCTCTCTAGTGAAATTATATGCGGAATTATAATCGTCTTATGATTCTTCTAAAAAATATTTCTTCTTATCTTATTTTTTTTTATTTCTATTAATCTCAAATATTCAATATGTTGTTTAACTAATCTTTTAAGTTCTTCGTATAATTCTATAGCTCTGGTACTTGATTCTCTTTCAATGCTGACTAATTCTGTATATTCTCTATGTAAACTCCTAATTAAATCTTTCCTTTTTTCTTCAAGTATGTAGAGGTCGTAAACATGCATAAATTTAATTATGTAAAAACTAATTTTATAATTTTGTTTCCAACAAAATTATTTGGAGACTAAATTGAAATTATTTTATACTTAGATGGCTTTGGTTGAAAATCTTACATATGAGGTATTCTAGGAAGTATGAATCGTTGAAGTCTATTTTTAAAAGGTTATAGTTTCAAAGTCTATTTTGCAAAACATTATGGTTGTTGAATCTATTTATGGGTATTTCCCTTAATTATTTCAGCCGAGAATAATTTTCTAAAGTAATCTTTTTTCTTTTTCTTTTTTGGTTTTCTAATACTTATGTTATTTTGTATGTGTTCTTGCAACATCTTTTATAGACATGAAAAAAAATTAAATGTTTTGAATTGAGAAAAATCAGTTTTTAGAAAATCGAAAATTGGTTCTAATCGGGATAGGCAACGGGTCAACGGTCTGAAGGTCCGACCAGGTCGAACCGATTTCAATTAAAATATCAAAAACTATTCCAAAAATCACAAATTTTTCTAAAAAACAAGTTATTTTACAAATAAACTAATATTTACTCATTTAAAAAATAAAATTATACACAAAAGTAGCTTAAAACAACAAGAGAAAAACAAAACAACAAAAAAGGCAAAACATCTGGTTTAAAAACCTGCTGGTTCCCGGTTGAACCGGTAGAAAATCGGGTCAACTGGCCTATTTTTTTCCTACCAATTTTTGGGTATCGGACCTATTTTCCAGCCGGTTTCGATTTTCTCAGTCGAACCGGCCAGTTTGGTCTGATTTTCTAAACATTGAGAAAAATATGTCAAGTTTTTCCATTACTAACCCATAATAAGTGGATAAGATTCATTAGAACTTGTACAATTGAAATTGTGGACTGAGATTGGCTTATACTCTTAGCCCATCTGCCCATGTTTGGTAAAACTAAAATTTTAGATTTTAATCTAAGCAAAGTCAACGGTTAATCATAATCACACATTTCATAGGTTCCATAACTTTTTAACTATATATCTCATCATCTTTTATCAAAATCTGCTACAAGTCTGATTTTAACCTATATCAAAGGGGTTGTTTCAAGATTATTCATAATATCAAAATAAACAAGTTATGGATTGTTCGGCGGCTAAAAAATCAATTTTTTTTTTTTTATGTAAAATGTGGTTGAAAATTGGTAAGATAAAATGTATGCGGCTAAAAAGTGGTTTGAAAAATTGTGTAATTTATAAATTGATTTATATACAATTTTTTTTACTGTTATTGAACACATGCTTAATCATCTCGATGACTAATAAACTAGTTTTGTACCTTCTTAGCTTGCCGAACATTGCTAAGTACTAATAAATTTAGCTTGTATTACTCCCTCCTCCCACAAAGATATGCTCATTTTCCTTTTTCGTTTGTCCTAAATTATAGGTCATTTTTCTTATTGAGAGGATATTAATGTCTTAATTTTGTTATAATATACCCAAATTTAATATTCATTGTTATCGACAAATATAAAATACCCATTATGCAATGTACGGGTATATTAAGTAAAATGTAAGTAAATTTATAGTTCCAACATATATTAATTATGTTTTCTTATTCTGTGTGGAAATAGAACTGAGTCTAGCTTTATGGGACGGAAGAAGTAAATATTTAAATTAAGAAGCTTCCTAAATGTGTTACATGGACAAGAATATAACATAATCAATTTGATGTAACTAGTTCTATCGCTCGTGCGATGCACGGTATTATTATTAGATATAAAAAATAATATTATATTAAAATAAATATTAAAATTTTACAAATAATATAACTAATTTAAATTATAATATCTTCTTTGAATAGTAATAGTCAATTTATATATTTAAATAATAAATGACTATTATTTACATCTAGTAATTATAATAAAAATAAATAAAAATACCAATAACAATATTTGCTCTCTTTACATTTCAATTTTAATATTGATATGTCTTTCGCTACATAAATTTACTATTCCAAAAATTTACTATTACAAACCACACATATGGAAAATATTAAGAACAATAAATAAATAAAATGTCAATAATTAAATAATAATTTTAATATTGATTTCAAAGTAAATCAATATTAATGTTAATAATATATGATATATAATTTTGTAATATGATTGGTAATATCAAAGATAACAATTGATGATAATCAAACATAATTTCAATACTGATAGCTATGTATATGATTTATAATATTCAGAAAAATGAATAAATAAAATACTCATTAAATTATAATTTAAATACTGATAGCAATAAATATCAATATTTTGAAACACTTATTTAAATACGACATTTGTAGCTAAATTGATTGATTTACCTTCCTCGCCACATACGTAATTCTAGATATTGTTACATATAGTTGACTATTACTAAATACTGATCTTCTCAAGAAAAGACCAACGTGGGATAGTTGTCATTGACTCTTATTGATCGTCATGGTGTAAGATATTATTAAAGGGAACTGTCTTCTTTGAAATTTTAAAAAGCAACCTTGGATCTAAAGGAGTTAACGACATTTTTGGAATAAAAACCTTTTGCCCTGCATTACTCCCCGATAGAATTGAGGCCTCCAAAACATGGTGTCCAAGCCTAGAAATAATTAACCTAGTTCTGTTGCACAATCTCGAAGCATGATCAATATTTCTCAACAACATTATTGGAGCATTGACTCTCAGCTTCAACTCGTGGTTATACACACCAGAACATTTTACTCCATTTAAGAACTATGTGGAATGTACGCCTCCAAACAAACCTCTCATGCTGTCCAATTTACAAAATGTATTTGAACTAATATATATATATATATATTATTCAGCATGATTTAGTAGAAATCATGTATCTATTTATGTTTTCAACATTGTTCAATATTGGAGCAAGAATGGTCCTTCCTTGAGGGATATGTGCTTTCAACTATTGCTTTATATTATACGTTGAGTCTTCATTAGGATTCAAAGTTGCAAACCTGGTCCCGTTATTTCAACAAAAGACTTTAAATTGCAAATTGCTTTAGGGAAAAAACAGTCAGCTATTGGCCAGACGTAAGTCTTATAAAAAAATAAAAAAATAAAAATAGAGTCTTAACTTATGGCTTGTTATTGGGTAATTTCCTCGGCTTTTAATAAATGTCACGCGCCGAATGCAGTAAATTTCATGTTCACTCAATAGATGGTTGTAAGTATTAATGAGGTGACCCTTTACTATAGCTTAAAACCTATTACTCTGAATACAAATTATATTGGTAAATAATGCACGTAAATTATAGAACAATGTTGTCAACACAAACTGAAATACAATTAGAAATTTAAAAAACGTGTGTTAAATTTGGGACCATAACGTGTGTTAAATTTGGGACCATAACACATCTTTTTTTATGAAAATCATTTTCATGCATTTATTATTTTTTCCGTGCTTGGGTACAAACCATTTTCTAGCCCAATGGAGTTTTAACCTCAAGTCTGCACGATGTTTGTTAAGATCTTTCAAGAGTACAAATGTTGAATGTATAGAAGCAGAATATGAAGTGTTGCAGGTAAGATGACTTTCAATATTTGCGAATATTTAAAGAGAAAACGGAGTACTTTGACCATTACCATTCTCAATTATAGACTCTTAAACTTCTAATACCAGCAATTAAGAATCCAGGATAATCATGCAGTCTAATTAACAATTACTAATGTGGAATAGGTTTCAAACAAAGAATAAGTATATATAAAAAACTAAATAATAACTATACGGTATTAGTAACTACCAAAATTTGTAATACTTTCTAATTGTATTATAATAATAAAAAAAAGGTTTTTAGTTAGTAATTTTTCATAATATAAGACGTGCTTTCTTTATTAGAAATTATAAACATTTTTTTTATGTTAGTACTTTTTATAGTATAAGACATGTCAATGCTATTACTTATTATATCTAATAACAATATTATTTTCAATATATAAAACGTAAGTTGATAACAATTATTGAATACTGAGATATTTAAAACAATTGTTAATCTTATAGGTAATTATACAAACAAAATAATTACTTTAAGAAGCTATCTTTATACCATACTTAGGACAGTTCAAATTGATTTAAGACGTATCATGTTCATCCTAATGCAATTAGTTATCATTAATAATGGTATCATTAAAGATGCTTTACTTGGACCTTATTTTGTGATTATAATAGTATTATTATGAACAAAATGCTTGTCTTATTTCAATCTTCTTCACAATGACATGCTTTTGTGAGATTTTTTTTTAAATAAGAAATTACAATCGATCAAATTATTATTATTAGAAACATTAGACATTTTATAGTGTGAATTTTATTATTAGTAGTAGTAATATCCGGCATGCTTTAGTAAGAATTTTTTTATAAAATAAGAAATTATATGATTTATCAAATTATTATTATTAGTAACACCTGACATACTTTTGTGAGACTTTAATATATAAAATAAGAAATTATATTTGATCAAATAAAACAATAATCATAATAAATAATGCAAAGTTTTCTAAAGAACCAAAATTGAAAAGATACAATAATAGGAATTAGAAACCATCGAAGTTTGAAAATTTAAAAGATCAATCTTTTTCAATACAATTGTCAATTTTTTAGTTGGCTTATTTAGTCGTTATCACTCTCAATAGTACAATTAAATAAAGTAATGAGAATTCCTAGAATTTAACGAATTTGTTATACAGATATAAAAATGAATTTTTATTTTGCAATGACCTAGATGTGTGTATAAAAATTTTAAAAAATAAATATTATAGATAAAATCGTTGAGTTTTTAATAATTTATTTTTATTTGATATTTCTTTGATTAAATTTGCACGATTAAACATCTTTGTATAATTGATTTATTTTAATTTGTTTATATTATTATCATTCATTTAATATAGATTAAGAAAAAAAAGTCATGCAAATTAAATGAAATCATTTTTTATCCTATTAATCACTATTTTCATGGGACACGAAGAGGCAAACAAAGAGTTAGGAAATCAATGTATAAACATTAATATGTTATTGTTATTGCATATTTTATTATGAAATGAATTTAATAAATACACAAAAAAAAAATCAATAATATAATATATATTAGTTGTAGAGTATGCATAATTAATTAGTGAGTTTGGGCGGGAAAACCTGAATTGGGACCCGCTCCAACTCAAGAACTTTAATATATAATATAGATATAGATATAGATATAGATAAGATAAGATAAATGGCATTACAAAAAAGTATTTACTTTGTTTGATTATGTTGTAATATTTTGGAATATATATATATATATATATATATATATATATATATATATATATATATATATATATATATATAGTATAGCAGCCAAAAAAATCCACACATAGTTTCCCGCCATTTTTCCTTACTATTTTAGGAAACTTTGTAATTTTGTTAATTAATTTAATAATTAAATTAGGAAACTTCAATTAATGCAAAATTAATTATAGGTGACATGTAATAAATAACTTATTAATTGTAAAAACTAAAAAATCTATAAAAAGATCAAATTGTATATTATTTTTATTCTTTTGATAATTAATGTAATATTTTGAAGTCAAAAAATATGCAATATAGGTGTCAAATTCATGATCTTAACGAGAAGTTCAATACAAGTTAACAAATGAGAGCAAACTCTAAATATATCATTCTTAAAATTGCCTCAAATAATAAAGATAAAAGTTTTAATTATACTTTTTACTTTTTTCAGTATCCAATCTTTTTAATTTATCTCATCTAAGTCATAAAATGATATTTATCATTTCTTACATAACTTCAATTTGACATAAATAATTAATTTCAAATCTTTTTTCTTATCAAATTAAAAGAAATAATGATATCCGATCTTTCTAAGTAAATTCAATTGAATCATTTTAATTTCTACAACTTCAGGTTTTGATAAACTCTTTTGTAATTTTGAAATTAATTTTATAAATTTACTCATTTTGTTCATTTATCTAATTTTTTTTTAATTTTTTTAAATTTAAAATAACATCAATTTGTAAAATATATACCACAGACTTTAACAATTAATTCATTGAATTCTATAGAAAATAAAAATATAAGGTTTTATCAAACTTATTCTATTTAAAAATAAAATATAGTCCATACATTTATTTAACATGCACAAAAAATAGTTTTGTGTGTATGTGGGTAACATGGCCATTTTCAATACTTGGTGAAAAATAAAATGTCACATTGTATTTGAAACCATTAAATAGGATTAAGTTTGATATAAACTATAGAAATTGTTTTAAATGTGTGATTGAAAGTGAAATAATGTAGTATAAAAAATAAAATAATTGTCAAATCAATCAATTGAGTAGTTAAAAATTGATTTTCTTTTTTTTAGAATGTGTGGTTAAAAAGTAGTATGTGCAATTGTGAAAAATTAGTTTTTAAATAATATGTGGTTGTAAATGAACATTAAAAAACATTATTTTTGAATAATCAATTCTATATGAATAAATAAACTAATGAAACTAGACAATGAACAATTAACTGTTAAAAAAAATGTAATTCATAACTTTTTTTTTTTTGATATTTTGATTGTATATTGAATATACAATTTATGCATTAAAGTAAGAAATCTTATAGAGAGAAATGAAATTACAAATTATTCACAATTTGTGTATGCAAGTTATTATTATTATTATTATTTTATTATGTTATTTTTATCGGGCAATGTATTTTTACAATTTATTCAATAAATATTATTTATTCCGTGCATCGCACGGGTGTGATTACTAGTCTGCATAATGAAAGCCAAGCAATTGTTTTGCTTCACATATTTTAGAAATTGTTAGAAGGAAATAACAGAGATGAGTATTAGGTAAAAGAAATTTTATTATATGAGAAGTAAAAATTACAAGGTACAAATAATTGCGATGAAAATATTTTGATTGCTGATCTAGTACTCTTATAATGATAGTGCATACTCTTTATTGATGTTTGAATCCATGTAACGTGAGGATTAGTGATGTCCAACGCCTCCACCACCTCCACCGCCATTAAACCATTAACCCTTGCCACCACCTTTACCAAAGCCTCCACCAATTCCAACTCCTTTTCCGAACCCCCCTCCTACAACACCACCAAAGCCACCTCCTTTACCAATACCAAAACCCTTACCAAATGCTCCGCCAGAACCTCCACCAATTCCACTGCCTTCGCCGAAACCACCACCCTTGCCAAATCCACCTCCAACTATGCCACCAAAACCACCACCTTTTCCAATGCCGCCCCCAAAACCACCGCCTTTACCAATTCCGCCTCCAAATCCACTGCCTTTACCAATGCCACCACCAAACCCGCTTCCTTTTCCAATGCCACCCCCAAATCCACCGCCTTTTCCAATGCCGCCACCAAATCCACCTTTCCCTATGCCTCCACCAAAACCTCCTTCTTTGCCTCTGCCACCGCCTTTCCCTACGCCTCCACCAAACCCACCGCCTTTTCCAACGCCACCACCTTTTCCAAAGCCGCCACCAAATCCACCGCCTTTTCCTATGCCTCCACCAAAACCTCCACCTCCACCTTTGCCTATGCCTCCACCAAGTCCACCTCCCTTTACAAAACCAAGTACACCTCCCCCAACGTACCCGCCACCAACACCAAAACCGCCTCCACCTCCCTTGCCAATTGTGAGAAACTTCTCTTCATCATCCACATTTCCAGCAACGACCAAACCCACATAAAAACAAAGAAAAAGCAACCCACCAACTCTCATCGCACCCCTTGTATTAGTATTTAGTACAACTCTCCAAGGAATATGTATTCAGAATTTACAACAGTTGCTTGCATTAAGAACATCAAGCAGGAAGGGTTTATATAATGAGAAATGTTACATGTACATGGATTTTAACAAGAATGTTGACATAATATACGCGTGGTACAATCTTGTCATTTCACACATCAGATCAACTCTTAAATCAACACATACAAAGCTGTCACCTCTTTTTTTGTCAACCTCTTTGTCAAGGTTCTAGTACAAGTAGCATTAATCTTATATAATATTCGGTATCCTCTCATCTAACTCTTTTTCATTAAAATTACCCCCAACAACTACGTGTTCAACCACAAAATCTGATTATTCATAGGCCATTAGCTTCTGCATGGTATTGTTCAGACAGTGAATTATGTTATAAATAATTCATCAATATTCTACATTATAATACTGAAATAATTGAAGAGCTAGCTAGTTTCGTGCATGCTAATACTTTAATTTACCTATATCTAGTGTTTCTTTTATGAAAAGAAGCTCAACTAGAATTTGTGTTAGGTTTTTATAATTTTATTGGACTAATGAAATCAATTATTATTTTTAAATATATAAAATGTTAAAGTCGATTGTGCGCATGTTTTGTGAAGAGTGAATCATAATTTATTTGATCAAGAATACTTTTTATCAGATTTAGAACTACTTTTCATTCATTCTATCCACCTCCAAATCCAAATATATTTTAAAATTGGTGCAAATTTCTAGACTCTTCTATTTCTAAATTTCACTAAAGATAAAATTGATACAGATTTCTAAAATCTTTCATCTCTAAAAGTCACTAGGTATTAATGGGAAACAAGTAAACATTGTAGATAATCCTAAAAGTTTCTAGACTACTTAGTAAAATAATAAAAACTAAAGAAATTTAGATTAATCTCCACCTACTATAAATAGGTGGTGTTGTGTTCATTGGAAAAGTGATAGAAAGCAAGTCTTGTATCACATTCTCCACTATTTTGTAAAACTTCCTTCTAATAAAATTATCATTTTCCTCCTTCAACTACCTTATTCCATTAAATTTTCCCATTACTTCTATTCCTAAAAAATGTCCTACGTAAAGCTCCCTAATTCATTTTGTAATGACCTGGGTCCCACTTAATGGACTGTCCATGTAGAGACCAAGAATTTTTACGCATTTAATAATTATTTTAAAATTATGAAAAATCGTGCCGCTGCGATTTCAAGTTAACGTCACGACTTATTCGTCTAACCAAATCGAAAAATGTCAAGCCTATTCGATTTTAAATAAATTTTCAAATTTCTAAAATTTTATTATTTTATTTATTTATTTAAATTTATTATTTTCAAAATCGTTTTAAATCCCAAATTACGTCAAGCTCATTTCATCAGATTCATTTTTCCGACTCAGTTGATTCACGCGTATTATGTTCTCGAATTTTGTGCCTTGCTTGTCAAGACTTCCAAAATGTCTAATCAACCTATACTACCACCAACTTTTACCAACCACGTCGATCTCATACCTATCAAACCATCTTATACACTACACTACACAACCCTCAGCATCATCATCACCAGCATCTCTCCTCTCAGCACAAACCACACGAGTCCCAGCCCCATCTCCATTCACAGCAAGTTGGCCAAGCTTCAAGGAAAGAATTGTTCCCCAACCTGCACATCACCACTGCCCAACCACACCCAACTCACCTCCTTCACCATCATCATCAGCATCTCACAACCATAGCCAAAATCAATCCAAATCATCACCATCACCCCCACAACCTAGTCATCACCCCCACTACAGTACTACCTCCACCACCGTGCAACACCACCGCCACCTCCACCTCCAGCTCACCTCCATCCCCATCGTCCAACACCAACACAACCACCACTATCGCTCAAACCTCCAGCTGCAACCACTACAGCCCACAAACCCAACTGTAAACCACGACCACCATCTCACAACCGGCCACCACTACTACCAAACCACATGAACCCGAAACAAAGCATCATCATCATCATCACCACCATGCCCATTTTTAGTTCACTGCACAATCCAGACCACCAACATAGCCACCACTGCACGCAGCCAACAACCACCTCGACCAAGCATCATCTTCACCACTTAAACCGTCACCACCGCCTCCAACCCATGCCGAATGTCACAACCCAGCGGCCAACCCACTTCCAAACTCAAAATCAAACCCAAAATCTTACCAAGAAAACCAAGAATAGACTAACCCAGTTACCTACCTCAACTGCAGAGCCCATTTTCCGTCGTATTATAGCCGTTAACCGCGACCTCCAAGCCTCAATTTTGCTTCAGTTTCGCACCCATTTCTCGCACCAAACTCCCTCAAACCGGAAACTCTCCTTGGCCGCCTCTCACCGCCACCCTAAGGCGGCGTTCCTCCGGCCAATCGCCGGTTGTAGCATCGGACCGAGATGAAGGGCCTCGTTGCCTTTGCTCCCTCTCATAGTGAGAGAGAGATGGATATGCGTATATGTATACACTGTATATTTTAAACTTTTTGAAAAATTGCACTTTAGTCCCCAAGTTCTAAGGTTATTTAAATCAGTCCCTATAGTTTTAAAAACTTATCATTTCAGCCCCTTAAGTTTTTAAATGATTTTAATCAACCCCTTCATTTTTAAAATCAATTATTTCAAGCCCTATAGTTTAATATTCGTTTTGAGCTTCAACCCAACTTTTGAAAATTTACATTTTAGTCCCTCAAGTTTGAAAAGTATTCATTTTAGTCCCCCAACTTTCAAATCATCAATTTCAGTCCCCAAATTGTAATTTATCATTTTTAAACTATAAATTTCAAAAGACTAATTCAACTTATTTTTCTAATTGGCTAGACGAGGCGTACGGAGATTTAAAATATTGAGGTCTTTTCCCGCTCGATTTTGCACTCGTTGAAATTAAGGTAGACTCGCCCCTATTAATTGATTTAAATTATGATTGCATGTGAATGTGTATGTTACGTGAATTATGTGAAATTTATTTCATGAAAAGAGACGAGAATATATTTCTTCGGAAATATTTATGTTGTTATACTTGTCATAACTTATATACTTTTATGCATGAGAAAGAAAGAAGAGAATATCTTGCAAGATAAATGATGAAGTTATGCATAATTTTCGTGCCTTAAGTGCACGAGACGAGACTACCCACACTCGATGCTTTTAAAGAACCTATGATTTTTCAAAGAGAAGCCATATTCTTTAATGCACGAGGAGAAACTACTTACACCCTATGATTTCTAAAGAGTCTGCATTTATGTGTTCAATTATATTGTAAATTAATTAATTTGCAATGAGTCTACTGAGTATTTCTATGAAATGCTCATGTCTATTTTTAACAATATTTGCAGATTTCGGAGAGGGTGGCAATGATGGATGATTGTGGCAATAGTTATTAAATAATCGAAAATCTTATTTTGATGATCCATATTTCTAAACTTTGGCTATTTTTGAGATTTTCAATTATTTTAGAAATTATGGCATTGCCGAATGTTTTGTATTATTAATGGCTCGATTTGTTATTTTGAATTGTTTCATAAATGCTTTCTTATTTTATCGACCATTACAGTTTATTTAATGTTACCAAAAATGAATTTCAGTGATTTCTTCCGCTAGAATATTATTTTAAAGTTTAGACCAGAAAATGACGTGGTGAACCGGATATTTAGAACTCGGGGCGCTACAGTCTAGGCCGTTAGATGACGGCGCCATGTCCCCACTGTACCAACACGAGTCTTTTCAGCATGTTTTGTCCTCAGGCATACTCTCCCAGGGAAAACTTCCAGGAGGTCACACATCCCAGAATTGCTCTCAGCCAAACACGCTTAACTGTGGAGTTTCTAACAATGGACTTCTGGAAAAGAAGATGCACCTATTGGTATGAGTAGTACCCATCATTTTTTTTTAAACTTTCTTAGTCGGGGTATTACACATTTAATCAAAAGTCAAATTATCTCTCATATCTAAAACTAAAAATCATCAATGGTATCAGAGCTCCGTTCGATTATTATTGGACGTAAGCTTATATTATGGCAGATGATTTCCGCTCATCAATTCTTATTCCTACATTCAATGGAGACAACTATGATTTTTGGTCCATTAAAATGAAGGCTTACTTTTGTGCGCAAAATTTATGGGATGTCGTTAGCAATGTGTATACTGATCCAGAAGACATTTACACACTAACTGCTGCACAAAAGAAGGAACTCAAAGAGAATCAACAAAAGGATTCTCTAGCATTACTATCTCTACAGATGAGTCTCACAGACGAATATTTTCCAAGAATCATGGGATCCAAAATGGCAAAAGAACCAAAGGATAAATTGAAGGAGGAGTTTTACGTCGGTGACAAGGTACGTACTTGTCGACTTCAAAATTTAAGAAGAAAGTTTGAAAATCTAAAAATAAAAGATTCTGAGACTACAAAAGATTATTATTCAAAAGTTGACGAAGTTGTAAATCAATTAAAAACTTATGGAGATGAAATTCCTGAAAAGAAAATTGTTGGAAAAAATTTAATTACTTGCACAGAAAAATATGATCCAATTATTACAACTATTGAGCAGTCTAAAAATATAGATGAGTTGACAGTTGCATAATTAATGGGTTCACTTGAACTCATGAAAAGAGATTAGAAAGGCGTTATGAAATTGAAATAGATAATGTTTTTCAATCGAAAGTTAATATAAGGTCTCAGATATTTAAAGAAATTAGGAGAAGATTCAAAGAAAATTCTAGAAATAAAGAATCTCAAGGAAAATAAATGAGTAATAATGACAAGTATACTCCATGTGGTATTTGCAAAAGGAAAAATCATTTGGAGAAAGATTGTTGGTTTAAAAGAAAGACACAGTGTCTAACTGTAAAAGACTTGGACATGAAGAAAGATATCGTCATTTTAAACAAAATCATCAGGCCTATTTTTCTGAAGAAAAAGATACAGAAGGAATTCTCTTTTACGCTTCCGGAAAAGATGAACCTGGAGATAAACTAGATACGTGGTATCTAGACAGTGGCTGCAGTAATCATATGACGAAAGATGAAAGTATTTTCTGCAGTCTTGATAAAATTAAGACAAAAATAAAAATTGGCAACGGAGAGTTTATGAAAGCAACAAGTAAAGGCACTATTGTCGTTGACACAAAAAGGGCAAGAGATACATTAATGAAGTTCTCTTAGTTCCTGAAATAGATCAAAACCTACTCAGCGTGGGTCAAATGACGGAGAAGGGATACACCTTGCACTTTGAAGGAGATTCTTGTAAAATTTATGACAAGAAAGACAAATCTCTATTAGTTGCAAAATAAGAAAGTAGGAGAATCAATGCTTTTCAATTCAATGGAGATACGCGAACAATGCTGCAATGACAGCGCATGTGGACGATTCCTGGCTATGGCACAAAAGGTTTGGACACTTTCACTTTCTTGGATTGAAGATCTTGCAGCAAAAGAATATGATGAGAGATCTACCAGCCATAAAATAGATTAACGAGGCTTACGAATGATGTTTGCTCGGCAAACAGCACCGTCAACCATTTCAGTCTGGAAAATCTTGGAGAGCTAAAAATCCATTGGAGCTGGTTCATACAGATGTCTGTGGTCCGATGCGTACTCCTTCACATGAACAAAAAAAGTACTTCATTCTCTTTATAGATGACTATACAAGAATGAGATGGGTATATTTTTTGCACGAAAATCCCAAGTTTTTGATATTTTCAAAATGTTCAAAAGCTATGTTGAAAAGCAAAGTAGTTACAATATTAAGACGATAAGAAGCGATAGAGGCAAAGAATATACATCTAATGCATTCAACAAGTTCTGTGAAGATGAAGGAATTGAGCATCAACTTATAGTTGGATACACACCAAAACAAAATGGAGTGTCAAAAAGAACAGAACAGAACAGTAATGGAGACAGCAAGAGCTATGCTAATGGAGAAAGGTCTTCTAAAAAATTTTTGGGCAGAAGCAGTAAGCACAACAGTCTATCTACTAAATAGATGTCCAACCAAAGCAGTGCAAGACAAGACACCAGTAGAAGCATGGAGCGAACGAAAACCATCAGCAAATCATCATTCACGTTCTTTCGCTTATACCATAATTCCTCACACTCTGGACACAGACACAAGTCCTTATACTTATTTCGATACAGTATACAATCATTTGGACATGCATGTATCCTCTCGTTGGAGGAACATACTCTCATCATCCCATATCCATCGTGTATAATCTTTCTTAAGCCCACGACGAATCAAATGGCTCTTCACTTGCTCAAAATTACAAAACTTTCTCAAATTTTTACAATCACAACAAGGGCACAAAATCATTGCTTCACCTTCCTTTGTCATATGTTCCTCTGCACATTTTATAAACTCTTCAACCCCTTTTATATATTCATGTGTATTACGTCTGCCATACATCCAACCTCAACCCATATCTAACAACCTATATGTGAAGATATAATTAAAAAAATTATTAGTTTTGAGTTAAAATTTTTCATGAACTTGAACGAGCGCAAGGCCATTAACGTGCCAAAGTAAAATTATGTGGAACATATTGAGCAAGAGTGCGATATCATCGATAAAATCACAAGGGATAACTGGTTCAAAGCTAAGGCTACACGAGATATCGATATTACTCTGCAATATTAGCACTAATGTAAGGTTTAAGTCGAAAGATACCTTATGTTATGCGTAACATCGTTTATGATTCTAAGTTGAGTTTTTATATTTGAACAAAGGGGATTTTTATAAGAATGTTGTTCAAATATTTATTAAATGAGTAAATCAAAGTATAAGTTGAAAAACTACAAAAATAATGGGTCAAAAAAGGTGAAAACCTGACTTTATGGACAGGAAGAACTGAACTGGATGATTGGACCATTCGGACTGGTTTAGCCAGAAAAATGAACCAAGCAATTGCTTGGTTCAATATCTGGCGAACGCTTTGTATAAGCAGTTTTGATTCTGCTTAAGAAAGCACTTGTCATGCGATTGCTTGGTCTTCGAACCATGGGATCGCTTAGTGAAAAATTTTGACCGTTGGCAGAAATTTCCAGATTTTGCAAAGCACCTTTCATCAATCATTTCGAATCATTTGTGAAAAGTGGTGTCACTTACTAAATAATGTGTTGGAATTCTATAAATAGAGATAGAATTCATGAATCTAAAAACAAGATTTGCATCAATACATTGAGATTATCCCCTTAAACTTCTTGATCTAAAAACTTAAAATTACCCCACATATTGCTCTTCTTTGTTCCTACTTTCCAAGTTTCAATTGTGCTATTTGCAACTTGATTCTTGACTTGAAATTCACTAAAGCAACTTGCGTGTTTTCCCTTTAGCATTCTCATGATTCGATAGGGAGCAAATTAAGCTTTTAAAATAGCATACTTTGCGCTTCAAGTTTTTGTTCATTTTGTTGTTTCGTATACATTCTTGTTTTCATTGTTAATGTTTGTGTCTGCTTCAAGGCGGATATTATCATTACTTTGAAGAAAATTTCTCAACACGCATTTCTCAAGACCCGCAACTTATAATAGCTTAATTTTTAATTTAAACATTCCCAAGCATGCATGAAGTATATCTAAGCTTAAAATCGATTTTTATCTGTCATTTTAAACAATGTTTTGCGTTGAGGGGGAAAATAAAAAATAAAAAAATATACATTGATTGAGCATCCACATTAATTGGCACCACAAATTACGCGTTAACTTTTTTGCTAGTAGAGGATTTTTAAAATAAATAAATAAAAATAAAAATCTTTTTACATGTGGTTTTCCTTACATTTAAATTCTATCGATTTATTAGTTTTGTAAATAGAAAAAGATAAGAAGGAATTATGACAATTAAGTCAACTAGTATAAATATTTATAGAATTTGAATAATATTTTAATAATTCTCTTCTTTAGTATTGTCACATCGAAAGAAAAAAAAAAGGTGTAGCCCACACCCTGAGGGCCCGAACCGACCACGCCCAAGGCCATTGGTTCGGGAAGGTAAATCCAGGTTATGCCTCCAAGGAGTCAGGGTGGAAGGGCTTATGGTAAGCATGAGAAACGCTCAATAACTCCCGCTTGCCACAAGGCCAATTCCACCTTGCGGAGAATCGAACCAAGCACACAGCTGCGCTGAGCACTTACCACACATCCCCTTTGCCACTTGAAACATGTCATAATTGTAAACAAAGTTCAGAACTGAATTTAATTGACTCGAAATTGTACTTCGAGTTTGTACTCAGGTTTGGTTTTGATTTTAATCTCAACAATTGGTGTGTGTTTGATATGATTTAAAAAGATCTTTTTTAAATAAATAGTAATTTTTTGGAGAATTGATGATTGAGATTTGATTTAAAAGTCAAATATTATAGACTTGACTTTTAATAGATGATTAAGATTGAATACTATAGAAAACAATTAAAGAGAACCGGACAATGGCTTAATTTTAATAACACATTTTAGGGGATTCACAATTTTTTAACCACATATTTCATCAACTTTTATCAAAATTTACTAAAAAATTGATTTTAATCAATACCAAACAGGGGCTAATTAAAATTAAGAAAGAACCATAAATCAATCATTTTTATCGTTTTCAGCAAGGGGTCTGTTAATTTGATTTTTTTGAAGTCTTTTGGTGAAAAATTATACCTTGCACCACTTCATAGAGGCATTTGAAAATTTATAAATTAAAGATAGACTTCAATTCAAAAGCATTGCATTCATCAACATCATTCACATATCAAAACTTTGTCCAAATACATACAAAATAAATCCAATAATTTGAATTCTTAGAAGAATTCTTAAGTTCTTGGATTTTTTCCAGCTTTTCGGCTTGATTTAATTATCTAAATCATTTGTCAAGTATTCCTTAAGTAACATACAATTATCGAGAGGAGGAAAATATCGTTTGAGGACCATGATTACGTGGTCAAGCTTTTTGATACATTTTGATCAAGTTTCCTTCTTTGTCTTGCATTATTTTTAGTTTATCCTTTCTTATTTTTCCATCTTTTACATATACTTCAACAAACAATATTATATTGATGGAGAACAAAATTACGATGGCTACTATCAAACTTATGAATCAATATTTGGTAAGACTAGATCGCTTCAACGATAAACTTTACAAGGTTGCAAGACAAGATCAAGTTCCTCCTAATGTCATTGAAGGTTTTCTACATCCTTCATCCAAAATTGGCAGCACTTCTGGAGCCAATCGAAGAAGATTCCTAACAAACAAGGATAAACGAAAGAATTGAGAAGAGGATGAATTAATATACTGAGGACATATTTTGAATGTACTTTTAGATCGTCTTTATGATCTATATACGAATATTACATCTATAAAAGAATTTTTTGAATGCACTAGAGAATAACTACAAAGACGAGGAGGAAGGTACTAAAAATTTTCTCATCTCTAAGTATTTTGATTTGAAATTTCTTGATAACATTCCCTACTCCCGCATTAGCACAAACTACAAGTGCTTGTGAATAAACTTGAGGGGGTCTAAATTGATCTTTTGTAATCATTTCAAGTGGGGGATAATAGCAAAATTACCAAGCACTTGGAAGGATTATCGAAAGAAGATTCTTCATAGTTTCGAAGACTTCTCTTTAGAACAATTTAAAAAACATTTGAGAATTGAGGAAGAATCAGGAGCAAGAGATAAGAGTAATAATTTTTATGAAGGCACTTCAAAAGCCAATGCTATTGAAAAGATCGAGTTTTCCAACAAAAACTTCAAGCATAAAATTTCAAGTGTAGAAAAAAAAAAGATTTAAAAAGAAGTTCAAAATACTTGTTCTATTTGCGAAAAGCCAGGACACTGATTAGTGACATATAAAGCAAAAGAATAAAAGTGCAAAGTAAACTCAGTGAAATAGGATAGTATATTCGCTACAATAAGCGACGTGAATACTATTCATGGAACAATTCCTAGCTAGTGGTATGATAATTGTGTTATGGTACACGTACATATGATAGATCACTCTTCAAAATCTAGAATAAGATAGAAGATGGTCAAGAGATTCAAATGGGTAATGAAGGTGCTCTAAAGCTGTCGGGAAATGAAATGTTGACATTATCTTCACTTTCGGAAAGAATATTACCCTAACCAATGTCCTACATGTCCCCAACATAAATAGGAATTTAGTAAGTGGATATTTATTGAGTAAATTGGATATCAAATGTGTATTTGAGTCCAAAAAACTTGTACTATCTCAGAATGGGAACTTTGTTGGAAAGTGATATTCTTACGAGGGGATACTCAAATTATGTATTAATAGTGTTACACTCGTGCGATGCACGATCATTTATTACTTACATATATCAAATTTATATTTTAACATATGAAATGAATATGCAATTAAAAATGATAAAGGAATGAAGATTATTAATTTCAAAAAATGTTCAATTACATATACATTAATTTTTTTTTACGATTCATATGTTTACCGGTTTAGAAAATTTCTTTAAATATTGTAATATAAATTGATTTAAAGCATAAAATTGGCAAACAAAATTACATTTACATAGAATTTGTAATAAGTAAAATAATAGATATATCTGTGATATATGCTAAGAGTTTTACTAAAATGAAAAAGGAAAAGAAAAATATATTGATGAACACTCATGTTTCATACTCTGTCATTTTGGATTTTAAAAAAAAAAAAAAATTATGTGATATTGAAATTTTATTTTTAATTTTTACGAATTTAAAAAAAATGTAATTGCTTTTCAAGAGGCGAAGGGGGATCAAGAAATTTTGAGACCTGAAAAATGCATCTATTTAAAAATATGTATTCAATTGGATTCTTTTAAATCCAAATTTTATTCAAAATGAATAATAATAACTAGTAATTAATACTATTAATAACCATTTTAGGAAATATGTTTTAGACGGTAAATGGGCTAATACCTATTGTTGGGAAGTGTTCTCCATTTACGTATTACGGTTTTCTACTACAAACATATTTAGTCATTTTTTGAGCCCTTATTATCTACAGAATGAGTTTTCTAATAGTGATTTTTTTTTTAAATATATATATATATACTTAAGCCCCTATTTGAGACTCATTACTTCAAATAATGAAGTTTGTAACAGTAAATTGTGGAATAATTAGTTGTTAAAAAGTAGGATTTTTTTTTTCATTTATGTGTAGATTATTTTATTAGTAGAATGACTTACTATAAAAATAAAAATAAAAAAATCAGTGAACATTTGCATAGCTCATTTGTATAATTATTCAATTTTAATAATTATTAACGTAATTAATTTTTTCAAAATATAATTTCTAGATTATAATAAAAAATAATTTATCACTACCTGAACAGTATTATTAGAATTAATACTAACTATCTTAATACAATATTTTATATTTAAATATATATTCATTTCATATTTACTTTAACATTATATGTTAGATTCAGGTGGTCCTAGATTTACATGAGTGTAAAAAAATAAACAATATGAAATGTTTTAATTAAATTTTAATTAATGCATATTGCAAATACATTTAATTTTATATACTAATAAATCATCAATTTAACCCAATTTATAAAAGCTGGGCGATTGATTAACCCACAACACATAAAAAAAATCACTATTCAAAAAATCAATTCTCAAAAAATTAAAATCAAATAGTTAAGTTCCATTTAAACCTGTCTACAATGTGAAACTACAACTAATGACAGGAATTTAAAAAAAAAAAAAAAATCATAGATACAAACTCTCAAAATATTTAAAATTTATTCAATAATTTCCAATACAATGTGAATTTTTATTTTTCACCTAGTAGTCAAAGGCTACGTTATAAGAAAAATAACTCGAATTGAAATTAATCATTTAAGATCAAATTAGATTTAGTTAATAAATTAAAAATCATTATATCACGCCATTTATGGTGCCCCTTTTAAACTTCCCACCCTCCACATGGCGGGTGTGGGGAGTAGTTGTTTTGGTGGGCTCTACTTGACACCCCCAATAGTGGGACATTGGTAAAAAATAAAAGATATAAACTAAAGTTTTTACCTTTAATTTTTGATGTGATTTTAGATGAAATGTTTACATTCGATTTGATACTCGTATTACATATTTTTTGAATTCAAAATAATAGTGTAATTATCGATAGTATCCCGGTTCATTTAAATACTTCCATTTTAGGATATGTAGTTTAGGCGGGAAAAGTTAAAAAATAGGTTTAAATTTCGTTTACTCTCTTGATTTATCTATTTTAATGTCATGGACTTTGTTTTTGTATATATATAGAATACTAGAATTTCACTCATGCGATGCACGAATTTGACTGCTTCTTATGTAATTATTTGAAACGAAGAATAAATTTATTATATTTGTATAGATAGTCTAATTCCAGAAATGAAATTATCAATAATAAACATGCCGTATTACAATATCATACAATTTGTCAACAAATCAATATCTCCTTTCAAACTGTTTCTTGTTAATAGATGATCAAGTTTGAAATTTTTGTATTGAGTGATGCTCCTAATAATTTTTAGCATAAATTTTCTTAAAAAAATGATTAGTTTGCACAAATTCTAGTAAATTTATTTATATTTAAATATATTAATCCCATTTTTTTAATTTCCAATTTAAGAAATTCATATGGAATTTCACATTTATCTATATTCAAATATATTTAATCCAGTTTTTTTCATTTCCATTGTAACATGTTTATAATAACTATTAAAATTTAACAAATAATATAACAAATTCAAATTATAATAACTTCTTTGAATAATAAAAGTCAATTTATATATTTAAATAAAAAATGAATATTAATTTCAGTAATTTTTATGATTTATTATTAGCTTCAAAGAAAATGCAAATTTAGTAGTTTATTTAATGTATATCCGATATAATATTATGAATAAAATATTAATTTTGTACAAGGTATCAACATATTTCTCATAATTTCTGCATTTTCCTCCCGTATTTAATTTTCTTTCCAATTTTCGTTTACAAATATCAATCACAATAATTTTAAATGCATGCTTAATCTTAACCCACAAATATTTGTGTTTAACTAATAAAATTATATTTTTATCTAAAAAATCAAGTAGTCAAAATAATAATTATGTAAATCTAGCAATTATCATGACATGACAACAGACAACTTTGGAGATAAATAAATTATACAGAAAATCTTATACAATATAAATTTTACACAACTATTAAAATTAAGAATGATTAAAAACAATATTATTTATTATTAACCATAATATTTGCAAGTTCTGCATTTGCCTCTCATATTTAACATTTTGTTCAAATTTCTTTCAAATACATCAATCACAAAATTATAAATGTGTGCTTGATTTTAACCCAAAAAATATTTATATTTGAGTAATAAAAATAAACTTTTATTTACAAATTCAAGTAGTTAAAATAATTCTTTCAAATCTTGTAATTATCATGATACTTTCAAAACTCATTTTCAATCACATTTTACCAATAAAATAATATACATATAAATCCAAAAAGATTTATTACTTTTTAACCATACATTATTCAAAATTTACTATTAAAAATCATATTATTTTGAAATAATGAATCTTAAATGGCGGCATAGTCCCGAATACAATTAAAATTTTGGATCTTAAAAACTGTCTTTGTTTCTTTCAAATGACGGGCTCCTATAAAAAAATGTCATTTTTAGTGGAGTTAAGGTTTGATAAATGCAGGTTACACGATCAAATATTGTTAATTCCATGGTACTTAAGCCTAATTAAGTATGCATTTTCAAAAAAAATCATATTGTAAGCAATGATTATTAGGTATGAACCTATACATGTATGAAACTTCTTACTATTTCAATAACTGGTCATACATTAAATTGATTTATTTATATTTTCGAGGTAAGATGTGTGGTTAAAAAGTGAAAAGAGAAAAGAGAAAATGTGTGTGATTAAAAATGACTTGAAAAAATGCGTTGTTTATAAATTGTAATGATTACGTTAAAAAATATGGACTAAAATATTTTATAATTTTTAGAGCTAAATATTAGGTGATCCTCATTTAAATAAATAACAAAAACTCTTATTTCAATATGATAATGTTTTTAAGACAAATATTTGACGCTAAAAGATTATAGTGTATTTGGGAGAGTCGATAATTTAAAAGAGATTAGAATATAATGAATGTGTAATTATACCCTCATTTAATTATTTATATATTTAAATTTATTTTAAATGTTATTAGAGGTAAAATAAATTTGCACAACATTCAATGTGCTAATTCAATGAAGTCATACAATTTTAGAAACCTTTGCAAATCCAATGAACATTTAATTAGCAACAACAATTACATTTTGGAAAGGAGAAAATAATTAAGAAAATGTTTTCAAAAATAGTAAATTGAAAAGGACAGGAAAATGGTTTGATGACTATTTTGCTTTAATATATAACATATAGATATAGATTTCATATTTTTCGATTCATACAATAATTATCAAAAGAATAATAACTATTACAAAACAAAAAAAAATATAGTTATACATTAAAATAAATGAAAATCTTTATTATTATTATTATTATTATTATTATTATTATTATTATTATTATTATTATTATTATTATTATTATTATTACACAGATTTTCAAATTTAGAAAGTCATTTTGAGCGGGAAACTAAGCACGTGTTATTTTTTGTATGAGATTTGTTTATATATATAGAAAATAGATAGATAGATATAGATTAACAAAGTGTTTGGTAAATCACAATTTTTTCAAATTACTATTTAATCATAGACATTTTTATGGGGAAAATTTGATTTAGCATTCATTTGGTAAATTAAAAAAAAATGATTTATATACCAGTTTATAAAATAAATAACTTTTCAAATATTTTTTAATCACACACATTTTTCTCTTAAATTTTCAACAACTACTTTTTACCTCAAAATTATAAATAAATCAATTTATAAACTAAACAGTGTTAACAAACAAGAGCCTTCGTATGGTAATTATATTTTTTTGATTTATAAATCAGTTTATAAATTACACAATTTCTCAAATCACTTTGCGATTATTCATATTTTCTCTCTCCATGTTTTAACTACACATTCACCTAAAAAATGAATAAATCAATTTATAAAACTACATTTTTTTTATCAAACAAAGGTTTGAGTATTAAAAATCTTGCTAAACATGGTTGAGGTTATCAAATTTTGTTTGGTGTAGAATTTTTGTGGAGTTTTTTTTGGTTTTTTGAAGAATGTGTAGTTTAAAATTATTTGAAAAGTCAAATATTGTAAGCTTGATTATTAATAGATGATTGAGATTAAATATTTGTATTAGTTATTAAAAAAAAAAAAAAAAGGGACTCAAACAAGGGCTATAAGACGTAAATGCCCTCATTCTGTCAATATGTACGATTCCATAAATACCCCCACTTTTTCATATTTTTTACTAGAGGTTTCAAGATGGACGGGCCGACCAGACCCGTGAAAATCGGTCCGGATTGACCCGAAACCGCGGGCCGACCCATGACCCGTGCGGGCGGTTCACGGGTCAAGAAGTTGTGAACCGCGGGTTTTGCTGGCCAAACCTTCGCGGGCCGCGGTTAACCCGCTGGCCTGTAAAAAAAAAAAAAAAAAAAAAAAAAAAAAACTGTTTTTATTAAATATGGTAACATTGAAAATCTCTCTTCTTCTAGAAACTCTAATACAAATTTTAAAGTAAAATTTTTTTTTCCTCCCTAATAGCTAAAAAAATAATTTTTTTGACAATAGTAATTAGAAATACATTTATCATTTAATTGTTATTTTTTATATTTTATTTAAATTTGCAAATTTAGAAGTAATTTATATAACATAAACTATAATTTTAACTTCTATGTAAATATTTTATGGTATAAATATGAATTTATCATTTCACTACAAAAATTTTACATTCCGCATACAAATTAAGTTTGTAGGGAAATGTTCTTATTTGTGGGGAAAGATTTTTCGAGACAAAAAAAATTTGTAGGGTAATTTGTAGCGTAAACATCGTGGGGAAAGGTATTAGAAGACAAAAATCGAAATTTTGTGGGCCAAAGTCTCTCCCTACAAATCCTTTGAAGAAAAATAAAATTTGTTGCTTAAGTTATTTCCCTACAAAATTATTTGTCTACTAAAGCTAGTTTGACATACAATATAAATTTCGTAGGCACAAAATAAAAATAGAATCGTATATTTCCATACAAAACTATTTTGTATTAAAAAAGATTTGTATCCTTAATCCAACATTTCCCTACCAAAAAAATTGTGAAAAAGCATATTTGTAGGCAAAATATATTACTTATCCCAACAATAATATAATTTGTAGAGAGAAATTGAATCCTTTTAAATTTTTATTTTTTTATTTATATTATATAATTTTTGTTCACATTATTGAAAATAAAATAAAGCTACAAAAATAAATAAATAAATAAACTAATTAGACCTTTAATTATTGTCAATCAATATTTGAATATGAAATAATAATATATCAAAATAAAAATAAAAATCATCCAATATAACACAAACATTCTTTCTAACTTTTTCTATCTAATATTTAAAAAAAAAAAAAATCATTCATCATTATAAATTAGATATGTTACTCATCGTCATCGAAGTGATCCTTCTCATAAAAGTTATTCTCTTCATCCTCAATATCATCATTTTCCTCATTAGTATCATCTTCTACTGATAATGGAGTAAATGGAGGTAGAACAACGCCAAGAACCTAACTACAAAATTGTTGCATATAGTTGCATCAAGTTTGCAACGTAGAATTAAATCGATTCCCAACCACCTTCAATTTTTTTTGCATTCTTTGCTCAACTGTCTTTCGAGCAACACGTTCTTATTCCAACTCCCCCATACGGCCCACATTAGAAGAACTCCCAATATCTCAAAGACGTCCATCTCCTAATTCATGAATTTGACGTCCGGGCTTCACAATTAGAACATAGGTCATAATTTTAAGTTCGGCATCCGAATCATCAACAGGAATTTGCTCCAAAGTAGTATCCTCTGGAAGTTGTTGCTCCTTTGCCCTCTCTATAAGATATTCACCAGCTTTAGCAAGCATCATGAGACATTACATAACGTAAATATGACATAAAGATTAATCCATAAAATTTATTAAAGTAGTAAGTTAGTTATAAATCTTCTAAGTGTATGATATTATTTACATAAATCTTCTCATTAATCAATAAAATTTGCACACAATGTTCAAACTTATCAGTTTACGATATTATTTACATAAAATCAAATGCATCATTATTGAGAGAGTATCAATGCAAATAAGTACAAAAAAAATCAATAAAGACAAGTACAATTCAAATCAGACAAAGAATCTATATAAAAAAAAAAGTTCTTTTAACCTTTTTTTAGGATTAATTTAAATTGTTTACTTATATTTATAATAAAGAAAGTAATTAATTTTAGTATCTTAAATACCTGTTTAAATTAGCCATGCAGATGTATAAAATTGATTTTCAAAGTGTGTCAAACACTATGAATTTCTAGGTTTTAAAAATTAGTGGGCCAAACATTTGTGAGTCTCACACTTCGTAATTAATGAGGTGTTAATCAACCCTTAAAAAATACGTGTATTGAAGCTTTTTTTCAATGCATCAATTTAAGACTAGCCACAAGGAGCTGAAGTGGAATTTTTTTTTTTTTTTTTTAAATACCATGCCTGCCACTAATGTTAGATGGTATTTGATATATGACTTCTTTCTTTAACAATCACATAATGTTTCTTTGGCTTGACAAAAGCAATTGCAAAGAAACATCAAATCCTCGTTTGACAGAAGAAAAGGCTACCAAATATGGTTCATGTTAAATACTAAAATCTAGATGGGATTAAACAGTCACGAAGGTAAAATCAAATTGAACTGAAGGCCAACAAACTAGTATTAAAAATGCATATATATTAAGAAGATTTAAAAAGCTAAGTCAGTTATTCTAGGGATAATTAAAACAATAAGTTATTACCTCTATCCCACTTCTTCTTAATACTCTTTTTTTGTCAATGCTCCAAGAAAGGCTTTCAGTATTTCTTCATCCTTCATGATCAGTGAAAAATATATATATCCTGGTTGCTTTCTCCAATCTCCAAAACCCACTGGGGGAGGGTTATATAGATAACACCAGAATCATTTCCTCCATATTCATGAAATGACATTACAACCTTCAGAAAAAAAAGTGGACTTAGTTAAAGTTGCCCCTCAAGGAAATTCTTGGGAAAATAAATTATTTCCGTCAATCTTATCAGAAATATACTCAAAAAACAAATGGAGAAAAATTGAAACGCACAAATGAATGCTTAAAGCATTGTTTGATCACATGCACAAAAGAATCTTTAAAGACAATTACTAGAGATACACTTGGAGGATTGCTAGCATTTAGGGCCACAGCAGCATTTTTAATATAATGAGAGTTATTAATTAGTTATACCAAGCAGAAATTAGTGATACAAATAAAAAATAAACACATTAAATCCTTATTACCTGCAACTTAATGTCAAACTCTCGAATAATGTCAAAGAGTTGCCTGTATCTTGACCATTTGTACTTTTGTGGATTCCATCCTTCAACGATGCCCCACTAACAATCTACAACAACGCCAACAACACCCAAAGATTTCAAATGTTGTAACTCATCTTTAGTACCTTCAGGATCCACTAGCTGGCAGAAATTGTTGATTAAGCTAGTCTGCCAGAATTGAGGCTCACAAAATAAATCATTCTACATATGAAGCAAGAACATTTAGAGTTTATTTGATTCTAGTTAAAATGATTTTTTTTAAATGAATAGTGATTTTTAGGGAAATGGATAGTTGAAATTTGATTGAAAAGTCAAATATTGTGGGCTTGACTTTTAATGGATGGTTGAGATTTGAGTACGGTAGAAAAATGAGAAAATTGTAATAAGAAACAAACAAGGGCTTAAGGAACAAAAGGAAGAAAGTTAGATAGCATGCGGTAGCAATTTATATTAATGATAATAAAGGTAATTGGGGGAGTAGATTAACAACTTACAACTAGTCTCAAACAGGGAGATAGAAGGTTCCTGGAAAGACACTTCTATGATCCCTGCAATGAATATCTTGCACAATCTGTACAACTTGACCATGAGCTTGAGAAATTATTCATTATGCACAGAATAGAAGCACCCAGAAGCATCCATGTTAGGTCTTTATGTGCACGTGATGGAGGACGGGAAATGAAAAAAGAGATAGAAATAAGAAAAAGAAGGAGAAGACAATTGAGATAAAAGTATGAGGAATTCAGTATCACCACATATATGAAATCAATTGACTGCACGGTTTAGAATGCAAATCCAAATACCAGAAGTTGCCAAAATAACAAATATTTTTTTTCCCAAATAATAGAAGAAAATACAAACTACTTTCTATCATAGATAAAGTGCATATTTTTGGCAAGTCTTCAACGAAAAAGAGACTTGAAATTGCAGATTCAGTCAGAATAAGAATCACTGCACTGCAGATAACTCCACTAGAAGTCATCATTCAGTGAACAGCTCAGATGGAACATGAACAATACATTGAACAGTGATAACACCAGTAACTAATTAAAAGACAGATAAAACATCCATCCATATTCTTTCTTTTTGAAGCAATCAATAAATAGAAAAAGAACAAGAAAGAATTTGGATGACTAGGCAGCCACATTAAGTAAATTTTTTTTGTTCTCAATGTAGCACCAGAAATTTACCAACTCTCTAGTAAATTATCAGGAAATAGGACTTAAAATCACCTGGTCTGCTCCAAAACATTCAGGTGAATTAATGGCACTAGCACTTGTTAATTTATCAAACTTCGTATCCCTCTCTGCAACAACAACAGAATCTAGAGATGCTGAAGATAGGGTCTTATTGACTCTGAGATCTAATGGTTGACAGTCTACATAAGATCATGTGGAACAATTTTTCCAAGAGCTAGAAGATAGTGGGCTTTCAACTGACCTCACTAGATATGCTCCCTACAAAAATTCGCAGCAAATAATGAGAAAGAGGATAGGCTTTTACACTGTAGTGGCAGTACAAAGAGACGGATTATCTATATACCTGTAAAAGCTTCAAATATGATCAATCTTCATTAAACATTTTTTTTTGTGGTTTACCGAGTCAACTGTCAGTCTGTCACCATATTCATTAAGTTTAACAATCAAAGTAATGACAAAAATTAACAAATAAAGTAAATTCCTCAACAATAGAATTATAGGAGATCTGCACAAGAACGTAATCACAACAGCCATCCAAAAATAGAATTAATTTTCCATACGCCTATTTTTAATAGTTCAACTAGTCATATACTAATTGAACATCATAAAATCCATGGATTCATTAAATATTCCAAATTTATCATCTCAAAAAATGGACGAAAATTCTGTTATGTTCAGAAAAATGGACGAAGGGACTCGTAATTCTGTTCTGTTTCATTCTTCAGAGTTAACCTTAGATTCGCACATCCAAAAAAAATGGACGAAAACTCCTCATATTCCCCAATCCAACAACAACAGAAAAAATTCAAATATCCTCTAATCTAGTCCAAAATCTCCCATCAAAAATCATTTTAGAAATCCTGTCATGACTCCCTATTTAAGATTGCAATAATCACTATTGAAATTCATGTACGTTTCGAAACATTTGATTTCATTAATCTCCAACAATAATTTATAATAAGTAAAAACCCATCTAAAAAATTCTTACCTATTTGCACGTTGATTTCCTCTGTGTCTGATTGAAACGCAAGAATTTTGGGAAGTTAGAATTTTTTTTCTTCACCTTCATAGATTTCGATTAGGAGAAGCCGGGGTAGCTTCCTCTTAAATTTCGGGTTTTTGGAAAACAGATTTGGGGAGGGCGACGTGATATGAGATTTAGGGCACAGTGGGAAGAGAGGGTGGAGGGAAGGAAAGTAACTTTTAGAGGCAACAAAGTTTTTTTTTTTTTTTTGTCATCAAAGTTAGATTATATTTTGACTTTTTTTAGGGACTAGTAAAAAAATTGAGAATTTTTCTCTAATCACGATTTTTTTCTGAAAAAATATACATGTTGTGGACACAAGTCCTCTGACTTTGGAAATTTTGGAGCCAAATGCTAAACTTAGGAATCCTCGTTTTTACGAGGAAAAGTGAATTCTGCAGGTAAATCTCAGTTTGTATGCAGGAATTTTGTAAGATAAGTGTAAATTATTTGATGATATATCTTGCTCGATAAATTTATTGTTAGGAATAGTTCACGTGTTCGTGAGTACGAATCATTTCAATTTGAAAATTTTGGAGTCAAATCATATCACTACAAAATTTAATTTTTGTGAGAAAAAAAATATTCTACCTACAAATCTTATTTCGTAGATGGATAAATTTGTAGTTTAAGTATAAATATTTTTTGAGCATGTTTTTATCCCTACAAAAATTTGTTTTGTAGGACAAAATAGACTCCACATACAAATTTAATTTGTATGCGAAAAATTTGTAGCTTAAGTATAAATATTTATGGAGCCAAATTCATATCGCTACAAAAAATCGTTTCGTAGGAAAAAGTTAACTCCGCATACGAATTTCATTTTGCATGTGGAAATTTTGTAGGTTCAGCCTAATTTTCTTGTAGTGTTTTAATCATTTTGTATTTAGAAACTTGACAAAAAATTTTCTATAAATATGAAAAAATTTATGTTTTTATTCATATGGGCTAAATCAGAACAAACCGCGACCCACATGGGCTCGACCCGAATGGGCCAGCAGGCGGACTTGGGTTGTAATTCAAAATTTGCGGGCTGACCCGTAACCGACCCGTAACCCGCAACGGACGAACTTTTTTCAAGCGGACCGTTACCGATTTTTTTATTGACGGATCGACCCGACCCGAACCACCCGAATTGACACCGCTATTTTTTTCCTTGCAAAAAACGGCAAATCGGTGTAGTACAGAATATTGCAACTTTAAAACCGATCCCTTTGCAGGTTCCGGAAATGTTTAGGGATGGCATTTGTGTAATTATATCAAACGTCAAGGGTGAGGTGATTCAATAAGGATTCTCGATATAAAAATGATTATACACGCGTTTGCCTCTTCTGTCTTCATTATAAAACCCTCATCTTTTCGGTATTCTCTTCCTTCTACCCCTCTTTCCACCAGCCACGGCGGCGCCACCGCTCTCATAACAATCATCTCACCGAGATCCACCATCCCTGGCGGTTCCAGGCGACTCTAAATCTGATTTTTTTCAATAACCCCATAGTACCAAGTTACTCTCCCTAAACATTTTCAAGAAATTTTATAGTATCTATTGTTTTGTTTTTCAAATTAAACCCCATTTCTGTACTTTTGATCTAAGATTTCGGAAATTTTTTTTTTTTTTTTCCCACTGTTTGGGCCCTTTTTCACACAACACGTGGCAAGCATTTAATCTTTTTCTCCATCTCTCTAGAATAAACAGACGGCTAGGATGAGTTATAACTCACGTACACTACCGTCAAGGAAGCGGAAAGAAAGAGGGGCATTTTATAGTGCCACGTCATCAAAACAGTTAGCTCTAGTAACGGCATTTAATCCTGTCGTTAGTAGTGTGAATCCAACGACGTCGTTCGAACAGCAGCCGATGTCTTCGAACCGGCTTCTAGCCGGTTACATGGCTTACGAGTTTTTAACCAAGGGAACTCTTCTTGGGGAGTGTTTCGACCCGGCTCGAACCGAGGCTGTTCCTGTGAGCTCGACCGACTCGAAGAGGAACAAGAGTAAGCAAAACGTTGAAACGGAGCCGAGTGGGAAGCCGAAGCCGCAGAGCTACGCTGAGGTGGCAAGCTTGTTGAAGGGTGATGCGGTCCATATTCCCGGGATTCTTAATCCTACGCAATTAGCTGGATGGATTCAGATGTGAAAGTTGATTCATTGGTGGTTCAAATTCCATGTCTGTGGTCTCCCTCCCTTTGCTTAAAAATTTCTCCTCTCGAGAACTATTGTACGTAGAGCTCAATTATCTCTCTCTCTCTCTCTCTCTCACACACACACACACTCGCTCACTCTAGGTTAGATTTCTTTTGAAAACTCAAAATTGTTTCAAGGGCTCAGGCAAGATTTTCATTTTTCAAGTAAATGACCTTTTTTCTCGTATTCATGCAATTGCAAGGTTCTGTGCATGAACATGATAATCGAATGCATGAATTTGAATAGACGATGCATTTGCATAGAGCGAGGGAGTTTATGTGACCAGGAGTTACTACTTACTAATAGTATTGATGCTTGCCTTTTGAGATAAATGTATTCGAAGATTTCCTTCTATTTAGCACAAAAACTGTGCTATTGTTTTGGCTTTTGACTAAGCCAAGACTCTTGTATCGATGAGGATTATAATCATCCATGCTTCTGATCAAATCGATGATTCTTTTGTCAACATGTACCAAGCTATATATTCTTGAGCCCATTACTTTATGGAGGAATTTGTCTGAAGTCTAAATATGGAGATACAGGTGTTAGTCCATTTCACGGTTCATGGTTTAAAGCCTATGGAGAGTTTGACATTCTTCTTTGAAAAAAAATTGGGTTTGAGGAGGGGTAGAAGCTATCTTCCAAGTGTTATGATCAAATAACAAAGTTGCACTAATCATAAGTTCTAATAATGGGGAAACCACCCAACTTATCAAATTTTTAACAAGCCCCTATATTCTCATGTGAAAGCAAGCCTTGCAAGTCACGAGTCATCTCACTGTAGAGATCACCCTCTCTCCACGTGTAATGAGATTTGTATAAAGCTTTGTCAATGGCAGACAATTTCAAGGTACGTAGTATGTGTTGGAATAGTGTCAAGCGGAATTGGTTGGACTGAATACTTGTTGGATAAGAATGGTCAAGCCCGCTATCTTAATCCTAATTAGGGTTTTACTAAAACTCATAAGTACTAGGTTTAATTGCAAGAAACTAGAGAGTCGTCTTTTGCTTGCTAGTATAACACTTTCAGATTCGAGCTTGTTGTGTGGATTAATGTCAGAGGCTGGACATTTGGACAACTGTTGTGATGAGATTTCTACATCCTACTTCAGAAATCAAATCACGAGATTCATCAAAGGTACAGTTCTCAACACATATTCTATCAAAGTACAATGTTAGTTCGGGCTATGGTTTCGATTCTTTAATTTTCACTGCGCATGTATAGAGGTGTCAAGATGGGCGGAAAGATCGGACCCGTGAAAATTGACCCAAGACCGAGGGTTGACTCGTAAATCGAGCGGACAGTTCATGGTCAAGAAGATGTGAATTGGGGGTTTCACGGATTCACACATTCACGGGCCGCGGTTAACTCGTCGACCTGCGAAATAATTAAAAAATATATAAAAATATATATATATTTTTATTGAATATGGTAATAATAAAAATTTCTCTTATTCTACAAATTCTATTATAACTTCTAAATATAAATCTTTTTTCTCCCTAATAGCTAAGAAACGTGATTTTTTTGATAGAGTTTATTAATGATTTGATGAATTTAGTGTGATTGAAATTGTTTCTTGCTTCTAGTTTTTGAGAAAATTAGTTTTCTTGTTCAAAATATGGTTTAGGAAAGAAAATTAATTTTGGGTCGAAAATTGGATCGAAAAATGGGTTGAAAGAAGAGGCGGCTATAGCCGACGGAGGTGGTGGCGAGGCGACAGCATGGCGTCAAAGCTGTTGTCGTGCCAGTCAATATGCAACAGCATATGTCTCTAAGTAGTATCACAGCAACTTGTCATGACCTACAAGTTTTGCAAAACAACTTTGGGTGCGTGTTTGATGGAGACACGAATCCATAACTTACCAAACATGACCCTCTCATAGAGTATTCTAGATAATGGCAAGTTGTGGTTATTCTAGAGAATCCTAGAATATTGTATGTAGAATATCAAAGATATTTGTATAAATATTATGCTAGAAAAATATAGAGAATTCTAGAGACTAATTGTGAATCGTAGGATTGAATTGATCTTAGCCGTCTATTTAAGGGGGCTACTAATATAAATAGGTGGTAGGATCATTTCATTTGCTCCAAGAGAGTGAAGCTGTAAAACTCTAATTAGTGTTGTAAAAGCTTTCTCTTGTTGGATACAAACATTTCTTTGTAAACTCTTGTGTTCCTTTGTCCTTTCTTGCCAAAGAGTTCTACTTTGTGTCTTTCTAAGATCTCAATGCCAAATCGGGAGGCTGCCTTAGTGTGATTACTGCGGGGTGGAAGTTAGAAACTAAGTGTCGCATAATGCTTGAAGAAAACAAGAAGTCCATGATAGGCTACTGCCATAGTAGTGCCTTCGCGCTGCTGTAGGCGATAGGGTGCAGTAATAGGAAACGGAGCTGTAAAAATGGAGGAAGATTTTTGGGTTTTTTTCTTTAGTTCAATTTGGGAGAATTTTTGGGATGAGGCTTGTTTTGCAATTTACAAAATTGTAGGACCCTGCTTTCAAATTAATTTTAGGGTTTGAATTTGTGGTGGCCTATTTTCCCTAAAATTAGAATTAGAGTTACATTCTAACTTGGTACTCAATTAAAATTTGATTTTAAATAATTTAAATTCAATTAAAAAAATTTGATAATTTGATAATCGATTATTAATTGAATCTTATTAAGGATTTGATAAGAAATTCGATTAGCCCTAAAATCTTGAAATTGGTGTTGGACTCTAATTTGAAGTTTGATTAAAAATGATTTTAATTGAATAAACATGTTAATTAAAGTAATTGATTAGTTCATATTAAATTGGATTTTATTTTATTTTAGAGTTTTATCCTAAATCAAGATGTCATGTTCAATTTCCCCCAAATTGAAATTAGAGTGGACTTTAATTTGATATATTTAATTAAAATATGATTTTAATTGAATAAAATCTGCTAATTAAAGATAGTTAATTAATTATTATTTCAATCCGCTTTATCTAAATTAGTTTAGACGATTTAGATGGCTAGAAACTTGAATTTATCTATATAATATTAGATATTATATTATTATACATTTATGCGATCCGTCATATTCCGGGTGGGTTCAGGTTTATCGCGGATCGGGGCGGGTTCCTCTCTCGCCCCGTTTGTGACCCGATTTTTTTTTTTTAAAGTCTATCACGTAATGTGTGAACAATTGTGAAATATTGGAAACATTTACTTGATATTTTTTCTATATTTTTTTTATTAAGAACATTCAACTTCATGCTTATTAGTTACTATGAATATTTTTTTTTTTTAAGAAATTAAATAAGGCAAGTCAGGTCAACTAACGGGGCGGGTCTTTCCGACTGAACCCACTGTGGGTTTTCAATTTTCATCCCAAACTCGCCCCGCCAACTCGTGTGGCAGGGTTTTTTTATTTTTTATTTTTGTCTCATTAAGGGTTCTGGTAGGGTCGGGTATTTTTATCATTCCTAAGTGGATGGTTGTGGACAAGACTTATGTGATTGGTTGAATGTAAGGTTAATATATTACTGTTTTTGTTGGTTAAAATATTTAAAACACTTAGATTTGATTAAGGTGAAGAATACTCAAAATTTTGATTTCAAGATTATGTTATGAGAACATATTTTCGCTTTCGCATATTCCCCGTCATAATGGCATATATCTGAAAGGAGAATGATTGACTTGATGTAATCATTGATGAGCCATGCAAAATCTCCAAAATCATTTTGGAACTTTGCACTAAATAATTTATGTTACACGCCTAGTCACGTTTCATAAAAATCGAACGATTAAGGTCCATATAAGATATGAATTTCAAATGTCTCATCTTCTTCGTGTTAAGATTTAAGGCCTTAATACTTATCTGAAGTGTACTAATTTTGGATAAATAGAGCCTTAATATAGTTCTGATCACCTACTCATGGTGGGCAAGTGTTAATGTACTAAATGTGAGTATGATGCTGACACATATACAAAAATTTTAAAAAGTTGAACATGTATCAGCATGACATTCACGGTAGGCACATTAACACGTGCCCACCATGGGTAGGTGATCGTTTCCGTGTGTGTGTATGTGTATGTGTATGTGTTTGTGGATATACAAAAGATGGTTGAATGTTAATTGTACATTCCTATTGAGAAAGAAAAACTATCCCAAATTTTATCAATATCTTGGAGAAACAGTTCACGTAAGAGAAGACAGTGAGAATAATAATAGAACAAGAAAGAGTTCATGATTATACACATATTTAACTGATTAAATGAGCTAGAATCTACGCTTACATTGGATGAGACACAAATCAATGCTTGATTGCTAATATTGTAATAATCATCAATAATGATGAATACATATCTACACCGATGCTAGGTCAAATGTTGACTAAATAATATGGTAGGAAGCCATCATACTCGAAATAAACTCCATGTATGAAACAAGTTTTGGAAGTTGTTTGATCCGTCGAAAATAGTAAGATTCATAGGCTATAAAAGAGTTTACAAGAAGAAGATCTACATGGATGAAAATGTTCACATAACAAGACTAGTGGCAAAAGGGCACAAGCAAAGCCAAGGAGCTGGCTCTGATGAAACCTTCACTTAGTCACAATGTCTGAATCAATTTATATTCTACTTGCGGTAGCAACATACTGTGATTATGAGATTTGAGAAATAGATGTCAAGATCGTATTTATTGCGAAAATCTTGATAAGGGATTTGTTTATGACACAATTTGAAAATTTTGAATCCTTAAACATCCAAACATATATCAGCTACAAACATCTAATCATAGATTAGAGTAAGCCTCACGAAGCTAGAACTTCATTTTGATGAGATAATCAAATTTTTTGATTTTATAAAAAATTGAAGATGAACCATGTGTGTATATAAAAGATTAGTGGGAGTGTTCATATGTGAATGACATTATTAATCAGAAATTAATTCCCTAATCTTAAGAAATGAAAGAATCATTATTTAAAATTTCTCCATGATGAATTCTAGAAAAATGATTTGAGAACTAGAATCTATAGAGATAGGTTTGGAAGGTTTTTTTGATTTCTCAATCCACGTCCATAGATAAAATGTTAATGGGGTTAGTATAAATGAATACAAGGTAGGATTCGATCACAAGAGCCATGAGATTAATCTTATCAAAATAGTGTTTAGAATAAAGATTGAAAAAGAATGATATGAATAATATACGTGATTACTTGACACTGAGATCTTCTAAAATGCGACACTATATACGATACATTTTAAATTCTTGAATACTTGAGAAGGACTAAGAATACAATAGACATGAAGAGAAATATATAAACATATAGCCCTAGAGTATAGAGATGTCACCCTTCAGTCAAGGGCGAAGAGAATATTTCAGCAAGCTTGATTAAATACTAGCAAATTATAAAGCTCTAAATCCGCAATAATAGCTCTAGTTTTTGCTTCCAAGCAACAACTAGTGATAGTGAAATCATAGTTCGCAAGTATGACATTCCCTTAAAATATCTAGCGTTGAAAGTCGAGAAGCTCCTTTGAAGCATCCATTCTTGTTTTGTTTTATCATGAGGATTCGGTTTCTTCTTAATGATCAAGATAATCTAACTCAACCCAAGCCTTATTAAATACTAGAGCATTATAAAGCTCTAAATCCGCACGAATTAGTTTCTGCTCCCGAGCAACAACTAGTGATAGTGAAATCATAGAAAGCTAATATGACATTCCCTTAAAATACCTAGCATTGAAAGTTGAGAAGCTCCTTTGAAGCATCCATTCTTGTTATGTTGTGTTTTGACGATTTAGCTTCTATGCTCAAGTTGTTATGCCATAGATATTGTCTGCTTTAGGAGAAGACCCTCTTATCCCTTACGGACTTCTCTTTGTATTCTCAAAATTCGAACTCAAGACCTCTATTTATGACAAACTTAAGTTGAATCATAGTATTAAAAAGTTGCCTCGGCACCACAAGAAATTACACGTTTGCAACAGAATTGGAGGTATCCAGCTTAAATAACGGTATTTTAATATATATATATATATATATATATATATATATATATATATATATATATATATATATATAAATTTGAAGTACTCTTTTCATAGTTTAAGAGTTGCTTCTCAACTGTCAGATTATTAGTTTATTTCCTAATTCCTATAGTGAAATATACATGAATGAACGCTATATATTCACAAAAACGAAATAAAGTTTCTGATATAGGAAACAAGAGCTGTAGGTACACATACTAATACTCTATTCATTTCTTGATCTTACTTGTAAGAAACTGGAAAGTGTTAAGAAACATGAAATCGAAGATAAATAGATATGATCTTGTAAAATAGGAACTCAAATCTTTTCGTTCTTTAGCATCTCAGCTATCTTATTCGAGAGACAATAGGCTGTTGACTGAATGGTTATCATAGGATTAATGCCAGTTGCACTTGGAAGAACACTAGCATCACAGACAAATAATCCTGATGCTTCCCAACTCTCCCCATTTTCATCAACTGCTCCTTCCTTTTCGTTAATTCCCATTCTGCAGCTTCCCATTTGATGAGCAGAACAGTACGTTGTCCAATTCTTGACGAATGATTTTGGCCCTTCAGGCGCAATAACCGTGTCCAAGAACTCATCCAAGTCTTTTTCTGTGATGCCTTTGCATTCGAGCTTTTGTCCGTCACTTTGATGAGTGCCCACTTCTACAGCGCCAGCTGCTACTAGAATCCTTAAAGCTCGACGAACTCCGACCTTGATATTTTCCTTATCCTGTTTATGGAATTTGTATTTGATTCTTCCCTCAGCAATAACTTCTCCGGATCCCATGTCTCTTATCATTGCAAACAGATGGGCTGTTCTTGCATACTTCACAATCCTGTTCTTGAAGTCTACTCCAGATTTCCATGGACAAAGAGCTGCAAATGATCCAGGCCTTAGAATAGGAGATTCGATTATCGCTTTTTCGTTGGACGGAGCTTGCCCGACCTTATGCATCGATTGTAAAGATTTTAATCAATCGTGTGGGCTTATATGTGAATTATTGTGTATTGAATAAAATGCTATCAATTTGGTTAAGCCCAATTAAAGTGATCTAATAAGGATTTGATATATCGGGCTTTAATGCATCTAATTAAATGTATGGGCTTTTATGTGTAGATATCAGGCCGTTACCTAATTCATGATGGGCCGGATTAGGTTAACTGGCAATTCAGTATATAAAGTCGGTTATGGTCCCTGAATCCTACGTACTGTTCATCTTGTCTGACATCCCATCATCAGAGAGAAAATAAGGACTACGTATCGATTTAGAAGATCCAAATACCGCCGAATCGTTTATCGTGAATCACGTTTGATTAAGGTACGCTTCCGCTTCAGTTATTTAATTCTTGATAATTCAGCATGATGATTGATTTTTAGATTATAGATAAATTATTATCTATAATAAAATTTTCTAACAAGTGGTATCAGAGCCAACATCGTGTTGAATTATCAGATCAATTTTACACGCATATATATAAAACCCTATTATGTGCGTATGTATATGCAAGCAAAGTTTCTGATTTTCGCAACTCTCTGTTTTCGAAATTATACACACAGCAAAATTGATCTTTCTGTATGAATATGTTTTTCGAAATTAAGGCTAAAATTTTCTGTTGAAATTTGAGGTTTATGTATGATGGTTGTAATCAATCTGGTTATGGGTTATAAAATCAGATTTTTGGATGATAAATTGGTTTGAGGTTGGTGCTGAGTATTGAATTCAGATTCTCGGTGAAGGGATAACTTTTTTTTTTCGAACTGGGTTTTGATTGTGGTCGATTTTTTTGTGTATGGAGGATGAATTCGAGTTGGGTATGTTCACTGTAAATCGGTTTCCTGTGTGTATATTGATTAAGATTTTGATTTGGTTTGTGATGAAAAATGTTGTTCGATTTTGGGTTTAAGGATGTATGAGGGTGGCCGAAGGAGCCACAGCCGAAGTTGGGGTTGGTTTTGTTCGGTTAAAATCGTTCTTGTATGTATATTATGTGAATTTTCAGATTTGGTATTGGATTAAATCTGATTTTGGTTGTTGAGATTTTGAACGGTTTTGAGATTAAGTAGTCACCGGAAATGGTGAACCGCCAGCGATGGGTGCTGCACCGGCGGTACAAGCGAGCAGCGCCTCACAGGCGCTGCATCACGGTGGACGCTGCAGGTCGCAGCGTTCGGGATGGGCTGCGCGACTGAGGTGAGGCGGATGCTCTTTCCGGACGGGCTGAGGCGGCGGCTAGGGTTTTAAGCCCTAGCTGTTGCGATTTTGAAGCAAGGACTTGTGTTGGAAATTTGAAGATTACGAGGACTCCTTTGCAATTTCTGTAAATTATGGTTAATTGCACCTCAAGTCCTCCATGTTTGTTTTGAATTAAAGTTTAAACCCTATAGTTATGAAATTATTTAAGTTGGCTCTTAAAGTTATGGAATTTATAAAATCAGCCACTAAAGTTATAATTTTTTTTAGTTGGGCCTGTTAAAGTTTTGGATTTTGTAATTCAGTCCCTAAAGATTTATAATTCCCTATTTTGGCTCCCTAAAGTTTGAAAATTTTCATTTTCAGTTCCTAAAGTTTGAAAATTTTCTAATACAGCACCTAAAGTTCTGAAATTCTCTAATTTGGTCCTTAAAGTTTGAAAATTTTCTAATTCAGTCACTAAAGTTTGGAAATTTTCAAAGTTGGCCCTTAAAGTTTGAATTTTTTAAAAAAAATTAAGTCCCTAAAGTTTGGGAATTTTCTAAATTGGCTCCTAAAGTTTGAAAATTTTCAAAATCAACATTTAAAGATTGAAAATTTCCTATTTTGGACCTCTAAAGTTTGGTTTTGTTTCAAATTGGGACCTAAAGTTTGAAATTTCTCAAAATTGGCCAATAAAGTTTTGGGAAAATTATAATTTAAGTCCTTCAAGTTTAAAATTTTACATAATTGGCCACCTAAGGTTTAAGAATATTGCAATTGACTCTCCTAACTTAAGGATTGCTTTATTCTAAAGTTTTGAATTATATAATTCAAATCATAAAGTCAAATATAGATGCAAATCAATGGATTTCAGTTTCAAATCTTGGTACATCGGAATCTTTTGAGAGATATAATATTCGAAAGTAAGTTAGTTGAAACAACATGTTGCCAAAACAACCTCTCTTGTGGATATTAATTAACTTTGAATATTAGAAGGTATTTGTGTGTGTTATTCATTGCGGACATTGATCGGTCCAAAGGAAGGTCAATATTTGGCTCGAATTTCACATGCACCTGTGGTGATAAACACGTGACAATTATTTGGTTTAACGTGTGACCAATAAATCGGTCCAAAGAAAGGTTTATTGGTTAACATGTCTTATTACCAGTGTTTGATCACTACACTAAGGAAAAATTAGGTGTTTGTGTGTTATTTCATGCGGATATTGATCGGCCCAAAGGAAGGTCAATATTTGACCCGAATTTCACATGAACTTGTGGTGATAAATACGTGACGGTTATTTGGTTTTACGTGTGATCAATAAATCGGACCAAAGAAAGGTTTGTTGGTTGACATGTCTTACTGTCAGTGTTTGATTACTACGCCAAGAGTACCACTTACAAGTCAATATTTCTGTCCAAAGACTAAATAGTGATGTTGTTCTAGGTATCTTGTGATGGGCCCTACCATTATTTGAAAATATGATTTGCATAATAAGGTATTTATGTGAGCTATTTTGTTTAAGTGTTCTCTATTCGGTTTCAAATTCTGCTAGTAGTATATCTACAGGCTCAAATTTAATCCCTATATTTATAGAATAAACTTCAAGGATCAAAACAAAAACATTAGGTGGCGTTCTGTTTGTATTTTATTTTGTATTTTCATTTTCGAAAATTTTTTGTGTTTTGTGTTTTCATTTTTGTTTTCAAATTTGCTGAAAACGCGTTTGATTTGTCATTTATGAAAACTGTTTTTGAAAATGAAAAGCTGGAAAACACGTTCTGTTTGAAATTTTGCAGAACACTATTTAAACTATTTTTAATTAATTTGCTTGCAGAATACTACTAACTCCAACTCAAATTTCCTTTCACAATACACTAAAAATATGGTTACATGCAACACACTAATGTGAGCATTAAGAGTCTATATTAACACAGCTTGGTCAGAGACTTGAGAAAACTCTACTTCTATTAAAATCCAGAAAATGCAAGTTCTTTTAAAACCACCAGAGTCCATTTATCATTACATTTTTTGAAATATAACAACAAGAATTCTCATTTAATTTTTTTTTTTTTTTTTTGTAATGTTGATATTGAATTGAATAAAACTTTATTTAAACTAAGTTCCAAGTTAGAATAATTCTCAAAAAAAAATATTTATTTAGGCTTAGTTCCAAGTTAAGATAATTCTAAAAAAAAAATAATAAAATAAAAATTTTATATTAAGCTTAATTCTAAATTAAGATAATTCTAAAAAAAAAAAAATTCCCAAAACGCGTTTTACGCGTTTTGGACATTTTTTGTCGAAATACACACAAAACGCCCAAAACGATGTTTTGGGCGTTTTCCGTTTTGTGTACATTTTTTTTTTTTTTTGTTTTCCAAAATGCGTTTTCGAAAATGGTAAAGAGAACGCGTTTTTAGCGTTTTCGAAAATAAAAATAGAAAACGACCTCAAAACAGCAAAGAGAACATGGGCTTAACTTTTCGTTGGCTGCATGGATCTAGACCGTGTACTAAGAATTGAGCAACCTGCTCCTCTTACGGATGAAAGTTCATCTAATCAAATGAAGAACTTTGAGAAGTGGGATTGCTTAAATTACGTGAGTCTCATGATCATTAAGTGCGGCATTCCGGAAGCCTTTAGTGGCATAGTATCTAAGGAGGTAAATGATGCCAATGAATTCCTTGCCGAAATTAAGAAATGTTTTGTGAAAAACGATAAGGCTAAAATAAGCACGCTTATGCAAAGCTTGATTTCAATAAAGTATAAAGGCAATGGGAAAATAAGGGAGTACATCGTGTAGATGTCTCACACTGCTTCAAAACTTAAGGAACTAAAACTCGATTCGTCTAATGACTTGCTCGTGCATTTGGTATTGATATCGCTTCCTGCACAATATAGTTAATTTAAGGTTAGTTATAACTGTCAAAGTAGAAATGGACTCTCAATGAGATCATTTCATAGTGTGCAAGCTTCTTGCACAATTCAGTCAATTTAAGGTCAGTTATAACTGTTAAAGGGAGAAATGAACTCTAAATGAGCTCATTCTATTTTGTGTGCAAGAGGAAGAAAAGTTGAAGCAGGACAGAACTGAAAGTGTTCACTTGGCAAACACCTCTAAAGATAAGGGCAAGAAAACAAATAAAGAAAATAAAGTCGTTAAGGGGCTATTAATTTTATAATCCCACACTTAAGTCAATTTTTGAAACGGGAACTGCAACATTTTTTTAGGATGTTGTGTTTGGGGGGAGAAATAAGGTTAGAGATATTGTCTTTAAGGAAGAAGTTGAGGAAGGATCGGTTTCGATTCCTATTATAGCTTTTGACAACGTACAAGTTTTTATGCATGTCATTGATCAAGAAGCATATCCGAAACCTCAATTAGACAATGTTGAAAAACCTCCCATCCAAAATAAGGTAAATTTCAGAAATACAAACTCAACAACCTCAATAACTAAAGCCATTAAGGAAATCCACGAGAGAAAGGGAAAAAATGCTATTCCGGATAATTTAAATAGTATTTTTCCAAGAACATAAGGAAAATAATGGAATGGTGGAAGATGGTCTAATCAATTCCATCAGGCCATGCAGGGTTCTAACTCTCATAAGTGGATTGATGTCATAAATAAGGAGTATAAGTATATGCAAAACAATAAAGTTTGGGATCTTGTCCCATTACCAGAAGGTACGAAGCCCATTGGTCTTAAATGAATTTTTAAACCAAGAAGGATTCGAAAGGTAATGTGGAAAGATATAAGGTTCGTCTTGTATCTAAGGGCTTTACACAGATTGATGGAATTGACTATAAAGAGACTTTCCCTTTGGTTTCTACGAAAGACTCTTTCAGGAAAGTTAGGTTGTTGCACATTTTGACCTCGAGTTACATCAAATGGATACTAAGGTGGTGTTTCTCAATGGCGACATTGATGGGACGATCTATTTGGTGCAATCAGAAAACTTTGTGTCAGTAGACCCAAAGCTAATGGTTTGCAAATTAAAGAAATCCATTTATGTGCTCAAGTCAACTTCTCGTTAAGGGTAATACAAATATCGTCAAGTAATTATCTCATTTGGTCTTGAGATTAATGATGTTGATGGCTGTGTGTATTACAAGTTTAGTGGGAGTAAGTATATTTTCCTGATTTTATATGTTGATTATTGCTTGCCACTAATGATATAGGTATGTCACATAAAATTATGAGATTTTTGTTAAGGAATTTTGAGATTAAAAATCTTGGTGACGTCTCTTTTGTATTAGGAATTCAGATACAACGAGATTATTCTCGGGGTATTCTTGGATTGTCACAAAAGGGCTATATCGATAAAGTACTTAAGAGGTTTGACATGCAAGACAGTAAATCAGGGGATACCCCTATCGCTAAGGGAGACAAATTTAGTCTCAACTAATGCCTGAAAAGTTATATTGCAGTTAAAGAAATACAGAGGATCTCATATAGTTAAGCTATAGAAAATCTGATGTATGCTCAAATTTGTATGCGTTCGGATATTCCATACATTATTGGGATACTAAGGAGATATTTAAGTAACCCTGAGATGGATCATTTGGAAAGCAGCCAAACATGGGTTATAAAGTATTTAAAGAGAACAAAAGATTACATGCTCACATACAGAAAATCGGATCAGTTGGAGATCATATGGTATTATGATTCCGATTTTTTACTAGATGCCAAGAAAGTAAAAGATCCACATAAGGCTACATTTATCTGCTGGTTGGAGGAGCTATTTCCTGATGGACTGCTTAACAGACACTTTAGCTTCTTTCACTTGGCAGCACAGTTGTAGCAATTTTTGGGGCATCTAATTATGGAATATAGCTGCGAAATTTTGTCATTGGGCTGCGTATTCTGTACGGTATAGAAAGACCACTAAAGTTATATTGTGACAATAACTCAGCAGATTTATATTCCAGTAACAACAGGAGCTCAACTAAGTCAAAATACATTGACATAAGTTCCTAGTTGTGAAGGATACAGTTCAGAGTGGACATGTGTCAATAAGAGCACATTGGGACAAACTCCATAATTGCGGATCCGCTTACTAAAGTATTACAACATAAGGTCTTTCATGAGTACATTACTCATATGGGTGTTGTATTTCTTAAGGATATTCGGTTTCAGTGGGAGTTTGTATTTTGGGTGTATTAGACACATTTATTGTCCTTTTGGATACAGTTTAAAGTTAAAGTTATTTACAGCTGTAAGGTTTCAGGTTTATTATCTCTGAACTTGTTTAAGGATGATCTCACTAAAGTTTGGAACAGTTGGAAATAGGCATGTTGAAGATCACATTACATGTAATTTCCATGCTACACATCCATACTTGATCCATGTCATTCAGTTATGTCGATATACGTGACCATTGAAGGTTTAGTTACAATTAATGTAGCGAAAGCCGCTTTGATCCTATGTTGATATAATTGATGAACCGAATTGTTTGGGGATGCATTCAGTAATGATAGCAAAATTCTGAGTACTCATAAGATTATGATTGATACACAATTGTAAGGTTACACATATAGCCCAAGTGGGAGATTGTAAGGATTTTAATCAATCGTGTGGGCTTATATGTGAATTATTATGTATTGAATAAAAGGCTATCAATTTGGTTAAGCCCAATTAAAGTGATCTAATAAGGATTTGATATATCGGGCTTTAATGCATCTAATTAAATGTATGAGCTTTTATGTGTAGATACCAGGCCGTTACCTAATTCATGATGGGCCGGATTAGGTTAACTGGAAATTCAGTATATAAAGTCGGTTATGGTCCCTGAATCCTACGTACTGTTCATCTTGTCTGACATCCCATCATCAGAGAGAAAATAATGACTACGTATCGATTTAGAAGATCCAAACACCGCCGAATCGTTTATCGTGAATCACGTTTGATTAAGGTTACGCTTCCGCTTCAGTTATTTAATTCTTGATAATTCAGCATGATGATTGATTTTTAGATTATAGATAAATTATTATCTATAATAAAATTTTCTAACATCGATGTGATTATACCTCCCTCGTGAACTTTTCCCTTGATATCGGAACTAGACTCGGGGAAGTACCCCCACACCATCAAAACCGGATGAAGATGAAGATTCCGACCGATGTTCTTATTCGCTAAACCGCTCCGGATCATCAAAGGAGGTGTCAAGAGAGAGCCACAAGCAGAGATTCTGACTTTAGCATCAATTCTTATCGTTTTTCTGATATCTGTATTTGTACTTTGAGCAAGTACTCCCAAGCATTTCTTCTGCCTTTTACTTCCGTACTTGTTCTTTTCGAGTATAAATTTCTCGGCTTTGCATCCTGTTATTATCACCGCACCACAATTCACAGCATCAACCAGCCAACTTGTATCGGTTCCTTTCTTGTCCACTCTCATACATCCGTAACAGCAAGAATCGCAAAAATGGTTTTCAGATGAATTCCGGGGTACAGACACGACTTCGAGCCCGAGCTTTTCGCACCCTTTACGGAGAACTTGGTTCTGAAACCCCTCTTTAACACAATTCTTTGTGACGCCTAGTCTTTGGCACACTTGATCCATTGCAGAAACATATTGGGGAGTTCCAAATAGAGAATTTTTTTATTTATAGCCCAATCTCGTAGCACAGACTGTGGCGTTTTAATGCATGCTGACCAGTTAACTGCCGAGCCACCACCTACCGTCGATCCTACAAGGATTGTCATTTTTCCATCCAAAGTTGCGAGAATTCCTCCAGTTTCATACAGTTCATTCATGGAGGGCCCTTCTAGTGCAGAATAATCTGTCTCGGTGAAATAATTTCCCTTCTCGAGGATGATAACTTTATGGCCGAGCCTTGCAAGTCTTGGGAATTACACGTTGATTCCCCTTCTTTAACCCACATGATCTTTTGATGTTCAAGAATTAATTGAGTAACAAGAAAATAATAACAACAACGCAAGATTTCCAGATCGGCAAAGCATTTCACTATATAATAAATTGTTACAATTATATAGACTTTCACTCACTAACCCAATCTCATAGACTACAAAGAAAATACTAATAATGAACTTCTATCTAACCCAAGTTTTTACCCTTTAAATTATCCCACAAAGAGTTCACAAGAAATTACAAAGATAAAGCTCTCCAATTCTCTCTAATTAGTCTCACATAAGATTCACAATATTATGGCTCCCTAACATACATATTTATAGGTAAAAACAACCCCTAGAATATGTAGAATTCGTGTCCAAGTAAGTTTCCTTATTGAAGTAGAATACTAAAATAAAGTTTTTTATTTTCCTTTTCATCTTTAACTTGGTCTCCAAGTTAACCACTTTAGTAGGGAAACTAATTGTCCAAGATATTTCCATTCTTAATTTGGATCAAATATCCCAACAATCTCCACCTTGACACGAATTCATCCGAACCAAAATATCCAAAAATTAATCATTGCGTAAACAGGCAAGCTTTTTCCACTTTGACGATCTCATACTTCACCATATGAGTATAATCACTTAGAATTATCAACGAATCCCGAGCTTTTCATGATGAGTTCCGGAGTGGCTCGAAGAACGTTGACCCGTTGCACGTGCCCGTTGGACCAATAACGAGACAAAGAGCCAAAAGAATCAAGCAGGCAATGCAAGGATTCATGCAAGCGTGGATGGACGAGTGCTCTAGTGCAAAGACTTCATTTACGTTGCATAAGAATGTGGAAGAGGAGCCAAAGTTATTGCAATGCATTTGGATCAAGGAAGAACAAGAAATTGGGCAGCAGCTGAGTCACGGCCGTAAAGACTGAAATCACGGCCGTAACGGATTCACGGCCGTAAAGCCAAAATTACGGCCGTAACACGACAATGGCGAAATTTTGCAGAAGAGGACTTACGACCGTAACCCACATCTTCACGGCCGTAAAGAGTTTGGTATCTTTTAGTTCAGAATGTTGATTACGGCCGTAAAGGTAATTTTCACGGCCGTAACATATGTTGTCAATTTTTAATCCGTAGCGTGATTACGGCCGTAAAGGTTGTTTTCACGGCCGTAAATTAGTTTCCGAATTTTAAGTTAATATTAGGCGTTTTTAGCTTTTTAATTTAGGTTGAATTCTAGTTTATTTTTAGTTGCTTTATTTTCTTTGCCTATATATATGGCTTTATTCAGCATTGTAAAACACAACTTTATTCTTGAGATTAATGATATTGAAGGTGAGATATTCCCTTATAATTTCTTCGTGTTCTCGTTGAACAAATTAAACTTATCAAAGGATTTGACAACCTTTGTGGCGTTCCCCCTTTGTGGTTCTTATCTCCGCATCGTAACGGGTTTTGGGTTTAATATACCCATAGTTCTTGCGTCGTAAGGTCGGGGTTGCATTGTTACCGTCTACTATCTTGGATTTTAGAGCTTTCCGGCGTTTAATTCCGCGTGTTCTTGGTGATCCCCATAACGGATCACATCATCTGGTATCAGAGCCTGTCTCTAAATCCAATTATTTAGTATTCCAGTTCTTTTTCTTTTATTTCCAGTTATTAATTATTCACAAAAAAAAAAAAAAAAATCCGAAATTTACAAAAAAAAAAAAAAAAAAAAAAAAAAGAGGAAGAAAAGAAGTGTTGTTGATTCGAACAAGAAATCAAGAAAATAATATTTGGCAAATCTTTCCAACAAATCCTTGTTTCCATAAAATTCTTTATTCTTGTTTCCATAAAACTTCTTCTTGCAATAGAATTCTTGTTTCCATAATTTCTTTCGTAAATTTCCTAATTCCAATATTTTCCATCAACTTTCCTTATTTGCACTTTGGGGTTTATTCCACAAGGACCAAATCCGTGACTAGTTTGGTGGGTTCTTTGAGAACGTGGGAAAAAGGGAATCGAGAGGAAAAAGGCAGAGTGGTGAGAATAATAGAGGGAAAAAGCCAAATTGAGTGATACACGAGCGATAAAACACGTGAGGATCTTTATTTAATATTTTTTTCTCTTTTCTTTATTACTAACCATGTCGCAGAAGGAAGTTTCGTCAACGGAAAAGGATCTTCAAGATTTTAAAATGCTTGCAATGGTGGAGGAACGTTTGGCAAAATGGGAAGCGAGGTTGGATGCCAAGTTGGAAGCAAAATTTGGTCCACAATCCGGCGTGAATGTGGAAAGGGATAATAATCCGGGGGAGACACGAGGTGCGGGAAATGTTCAACCACGTCAGGAACAACCGCGCAATTTCCCTAATTTACGGAGACCACTAAGGTATGACTTCAACCCACAATTTAGAGCTAGGAATGAACATGTTGAGGTTGTTGATAGTGATGAGGATAGTGGTGAATTGTCTATTACTAGTGTTGGTAGGAGACGAGATCGGAGAGAAAGACGTGATAGGGGATATAGGCGTGATCGTAGGGATGATGTAGATGGACATGTTGGTAACATTAAAATGTCCATTCCCTCGTTTCAGGGTAAGAGTAATCCGGACGTTTATTTTGAATGGGAAAAGAGGGTAGAATTAATTTTCGATTGTCATAATTATTCTGAAGCTAAGAAGGTTAAATTGGCAGTCGTAGAATTTACTGATTATGCTATAGTATGGTGGGATCAATTGGTAACTAGTAAAAGGAGAAATGGGGAGAGGCCTATTGAAACTTGGGATGAGTTGAAGGCCCTTATGAGAAAACGATTTGTGCCTGGACATTACTATAGGGATCTTTACCAAAAATTACAAACCCTTTCCCAAGGTAGTAAGAGTGTAGATGATTACCATAGGGAGATGGAGGTTGCCATTATTCGGGCTAATATAGAGGAAGACCCGGAGGCAACCATGGCTAGGTTTTTAAATGGTTTAAATCGAGATATTGCTAATGTTATTGAATTGCAGCATTATATCGATTTGGAGGAAATGCTTCACATGTCCATGAAAGTGGAGCGACGGTTAAAAAGGAAGGGAACTTCCAAATTCTCTACAAGTTCCAATTCTTTTGGTAAGTCTACGTGGAGTGGGATTTCCAAAAATGAAGGGGTTGTGCAGAAAAATAAATTTGAGGCATCGAAGGGAAAGGTAGAGCCACCCAACAAAGGTAAAATTACTTCTGACTCTCAACCTTCTAGGACTAGAGATATCCGTTGCTTTAAATGTTCCGGTTTAGGACATATTTCTTCACAATGTCCAAATAAACGAATATTGGTTATGCATGATGGGGTATTAAGTTCGGAGGATGAGAAAGGGGGAGAAGTGGAGGATGAGTATAAGGATATGCCAGCTCTAGAGGATGTTAGTGAAAATGATGATGCGGACTATGCAGTAGCTAAATCACTTGTCACTAGGAGAGCCCTTAGTACTCAAGTTAAGGTGGAAGAGTCGGGTGAGCAGCGAGAAAATATATTTCATACTAGGTGTTTTGTGAATAACAAAGTGTGTAGTTTGATAATAGATGGGGGTAGTTGTGCGAACGTTGCTAGCACTACTTTAGTAGAGAAATTGTGCCTACCTATGCTAAAACACCCTAGGCCATATAAGCTACAGTGGTTAAATGAATCGGGCGAGATTAAGGTAAATAAGCAGGTGGTAGTTGATTTGGCGATTGGGAAGTATGAAGATAGGGTGGTTTGTGATGTGGTACCCATGCATGCGGGGCACATCTTGTTGGGCAGGCCATGGCAATTCGATAGGAAGGTTATTCATGATGGATTTAAAAATAGGTATACCTTCACTAAGGATGGGAAAAATGTCAAACTAATGCCTTTGTCACCTCAACAGGTCTATGAAGACCAATTGAAATTAAAAAGTGAGGAAGAGAGAAAGAGGGTCGGGACCACGATCCCGGAAAAAGGAGAGTTGAGTGAACAGAAGAGGGTCGGGACCACGATCCCGGAAAAAGGAGAGTTGTGTGAAAAATCGAGAGTTGGGACCACGATCCCAGAAAAAGGAGAGGGTGTGAAGAGTGCCAGTAAAAGAGAGAAAACAAAGGTAAGCTTCTACGCAAAACAGAGTGATATCACCAAAGCTATTTCTACAAATAAACCTGTGATTTTACTAATGTACAAGGAATCCCTCCTTGTGCTTGATGAAGCTAACCACTCCCTCCCCAGTTTAGCTATGTCTCTTTTGCAGGAATTTGCAGATTTATTTCCCGAGGATATTCCTAGTGGGCTACCGCCAATTCGAGGGATTGAACACCAGATTGACTTCGTGCCAGGAGCGGTCATTCCAAACAGGCCAGCTTATAGGAGCAATCCAGAAGAGACCAAGGAGCTACAAAAGCAGGTTGAAGAGCTGCTGAAAAAGGGCTATGTTCGGGAAAGCATGAGCCCATGTGCAGTACCAGTTCTGTTGGTACCCAAAAAGGATGGGACTTGGAGGATGTGTGTGGACTGTAGGGCAGTCAACAATATTACGGTAAAGTATCGCCATCCCATACCTAGACTTGATGACATGCTTGATGAACTTTATGGTGCTAGTATTTTTAGTAAAATAGACATTAAGAGTGGTTATCACCAAATTCGTATGAAAGAAGGTGATGAATGGAAAACCGCCTTCAAAACCAAATATGGTTTATATGAATGGATGGTTATGCCGTTCGGCCTCTCAAATGCACCTAGCACTTTTATGAGATTAATGAATCATGTCTTGCGTGCTTACATTGGTAAATTTGTCGTGGTATACTTTGATGACATTCTGGTATATAGTAAGAACTTAGGTGATCACATCGAACATTTAAGATCTGTTTTGGAAGTTTTGAAAACTGAGAAACTATATGCTAATTTTAAAAAGTGTACTTTTTGCATGGAAAAGGTAATTTTTCTTGGTTTTGTCGTTAGTTCTAATGGTGTTGAGGTAGATGAGGAGGAAATTCGTGCTATTAAAGAATGGCCAACTCCCAAAAGTATTACGGAGGTTAGGAGCTTCCACGGGTTGGCTGGGTTTTATAGGAGGTTTGTTAAAGATTTTAGCACACTTGCAGCACCACTAACAGAAATAGTCAAGAAAAGTGTAGGATTCCATTGGGGGGAAGCACAAGAAAATGCTTTTAAAATGCTTAAGGATAGGTTATGTTCGGCACCGGTTTTAGCTTTACCTAACTTTAACCAAACCTTTGAGATTGAATGTGATGCATCAGGAATAGGTATTGGAGCTGTTCTTATGCAGGAAAAAAGACCGATTGCATTTTTCAGTGAAAAGCTGAGTGGGGCAGTTTTGAATTATCCTACCTACGACAAGGAGCTTTATGCTCTTGTTCGTGCCTTGGAAACATGGCAGCACTATCTGTGGCCAAAGGAATTCGTTATACACACTGACCACGAGTCACTGAAACACCTCAAGGGACAAGGTAAACTAAACAAACGACACGCCCGTTGGATAGAATTCATTGAGACCTTTCCGTATGTCATTCGCTATAAGCAAGGTAAGGAGAATGTGGTAGCAGATGCCCTTTCTCGCAGGTATGTTCTCTTAACTTCTTTAAATGCGAAGTTGCTTGGGTTCGAATATATTAAAGGTATGTATGCTAATGACCCTAATTTTTCTACCATTTATGCTTCATGTGAAAAGGGTGCAATTGATAAATTTTATAGGCATGAAGGCTATTTGTTTAGGGAAAGTAAACTTTGTGTGCCTAATTGTTCTATGCGTGAATTGTTAGTGCGTGAGGCTCATGGTGGGGGGTTAATGGGGCACTTTGGTGTTTTTAAGACATTAGAAACTTTACAAGAACATTTTTATTGGCCTAAAATGAAAAGGGATGTTCACCATGTTTGTGGAAGATGCATAACTTGTAAACAATCTAAGTCTAGAGTCTTACTACAAGGTTTGTATACGTCTTTGCCCGTACCTAATGAACCTTGGGTAGATATATCTATGGATTTTGTGTTAGGTCTGCCTAGGACAAAAAAAGGTAAAGACTAGATATTTGTGGTGGTAGACAGGTTTAGCAAAATGGCGCATTTTATTCCTTGTAATAAAACTGATGACGCAACAAACATAGCTGACCTATTCTTTAGGAAAGTTGTAAGACTCCATGGGGTACCTAGGAGTATTGTGTCTGATAGGGATGTTAAGTTCCTAAGCTACTTTTGGAAAGTCTTGTGGGGGAAAATGGGTACTAAATTGTTATTTTCTACTACATGTCACCCACAAACTGATGGTCAAACCGAGGTAGTTAACAGGACATTAATCCAACTTTTGCGCACTATAATAAATAAGAATCTAAAAAGTTGGGAGGAATGTTTGCCATTTGTGGAATTTGCTTATAATCGATCTGTGCATTCTACTACTTCATGTTCACCTTTTGAAGTTGTTTATGGTTTCAACCCGCTAACTCCTCTTGATTTAATTCCTTTACCTGCAGATGAACGGAGCAGTTTGGACGGGGCGAAAAAGGCAAAGTTTGTGAAAGAACTTCATGAGAAGGTGAAAGGACAAATTGAAAAGAAAAATGAGCGTTATGCGACTCATGCCAACAAAGGTAGGAGGCAAGTGACGTTCGAGCCAGGTGATTGGGTTTGGGTGCACTTGCGAAAGGAGCGATTCCCAACCCTAAGAAAGTCTAAGTTGCAGCCAAGAGGCGATGGCCCTTTTCAGATCCTTGAAAAGATAAATGAGAATGCATATAAGCTCGATCTTCCAGGTGAGTATAATGTGTCTGCTTCATTTAATGTTGCCGATCTTTCTCTGTTTGATGCAGGTGATGATTCGAGGACGAATCCTTTTCAACAGGGAGGGGATGATGAGTTCCGGAGTGGCTCGAAGAACGTTGACCCGTTGCACGTGCCCGTAGGACCAATAACGAGACAAAGAGCCAAAAGAATCAAGCAGGCAATGCAAGGATTCATGCAAGCGTGGATGGACGAGTGCTCTAGTGCAAAGACTTCATTTACGTTGCATAAGAATGTGGAAGAGGAGCCAAAGTTATTGCAATGCATTTGGATCAAGGAAGAACAAGAAATTGGGCAGCAGCTGAGTCACGGCCGTAAAGACTGAAATCACGGCCGTAACGGATTCACGGCCGTAAAGCCAAAATTACGGCCGTAACACGACAATGGCGAAATTTTGCAGAAGAGGACTTACGACCGTAACCCACATCTTCACGGCCGTAAAGAGTTTGGTATCTTTTAGTTCAGAATGTTGATTACGGCCGTAAAGGTCATTTTCACGGCCGTAACATATGTTGTCAATTTTTAATCCGTAGCGTGATTACGGCCGTAAAGGTTGTTTTCACGGCCGTAAATTAGTTTCCGAATTTTAAGTTAATATTAGGCGTTTTTAGCTTTTTAGTTTAGGTTGAATTCTAGTTTATTTTTAGTTGCTTTATTTTCTTTGCCTATATATATGGCTTTATTCAGCATTGTAAAACACAACTTTATTCTTGAGATTAATGATATTGAAGGTGAGATATTCCCTTATAATTTCTTCGTGTTCTCGTCGAACAAATTAAACTTATCAAAGGATTTGACAACCTTTGTGGCGTTCCCCCTTTGTGGTTCTTATCTCCGCATCGTAACGGGTTTTGGGTTTAATATACCCATAGTTCTTGCGTCGTGAGGTCGGGGTTGCATTGTTACCGTCTACTATCTTGGATTTTAGAGCTTTCCGGCGTTTAATTCCGCGTGTTCTTGGTGATCCCCATAACGGATCACATCATTTCACCGGCTCATGTCGAAAACAAAGTTGCTGAAAAATTATGGTGCAACTCCCATTGTTTGATTTTCCATGGAAGCTCATCAGCCATCGACATCAATTCAACCACACACCTTGCATCCAAGTCAAACCAATGCTGTGTGCGAACACATGCACCCGCTAGTAAGAACACATCCTCTATCATGGCAACTGGCATCATGCCATGAGGATGTCACATCCTACTCATAGTACATCATCACCGCCCTCCACCAGGAGAGTCGCATTGTCCACCTTTGAGCAGTCAGCCGAGTTTGCTCCACCTTTTGGACAATTTCTTCTTACGTGACCGGATTGTCCACAGTTCCAACATACAACTTTCTTCTTCATGGAGTTACTCCTCTTCCACTTTTCAGTAACAAGCAAATTATTTCCAGATGAATTATCACCTCCACCCAATCTCCGTTCTTCAGAGATCAACTTACTTGTAACTTCTGCAAAGTCCACTGTTTCCTTCCCGTACATCAAAATCGGCTTGATGTGCTCAAACGTGGATGGAAGAGACCAGATGAACCTCAACGCTTTATCCTCATCTTCAACTTTGACTCCAATGGATTCCAGTTCAGAAACAATCCCGTTAAGAACACTAAGATGGTCGGAGATTTTTGTACCTGCGCTCATTCTCACCGAATGAAATTGTTCCTTCAGATACAAGCGATTTGACAAGTTTTTCGTCTGATACAACTCTTCCAGTTTTTTCCAAAGTTCCTTAGCAGCAGATATCTCATGAATATTTGCAAGAACATTCTTGGCCAAACAAAGTCGTATTGTACTAGCAGCTCTTAAATCCAAATCTTCATCAATCTTGTTGGATTCGGTTTCTTTTTCTTTTCCTTTGTCAGAACTCTCGGTTGGTTTTCCTTACAAAGCTTCGTGCAGATCCGCCTGAATTAAAATATCCTTAACTTGTACTTGCCACAAGCCAAAATTAATTCTTCCATCAAATTTCTCCACGTCGTACTTGACAGACATATTTTCTTTTGCTCCAATAAAATCTTCGAACCACCTGACGCTCTGATACCACTTGTTGAGAATTACACGTTGATTCCCCTTCTTTAACCCACATGATCTTTTGATGTTCAAGAATTAATTGAGTAACAAGAAAATAATAACAACAACGCAAAATTTCTAGATCGCCAAAGCATTTCACTATATAATAAATTGTTACAATTATATAGACTTTCACTCACCAACCCAATCTCATAGACTACAGAGAAAATACTAATAATGAACTTCTATCTAACCCAAGTTTCTACCCTTTAAATTATCCCACAAAGAGTTCACAAGAAATTACAAAGATAAAGCTCTCCAATTCTCTCTAATTAGTCTTACATAAGATTCACAATATTATGGCTCCCTAACATACATATTTATAGGTAAAAACAACCCCTAGAATATATAGAATTGGTGTCCAAGTAAGTTTCCTTATTGAAGTAGAATACCAAAATAAAGTTTTTTATTTTCCTTTTCATTTTTAACTTGGTCTCCAAGTTAACCACTTTAATAGGGAAACTAATTGTCCAAGATATTTCCATTCTTAATTTGGATCAAATATCCCAACAGCAAGAACTACAGCTGCAACACCACCACCACAGCCAGAGCCTACAATCACCACATCACATTCCATTTTGATTAAGTTTTCTTGGGGATTTGATGTGATTTTTAAGCCTTTCTGGGCAAGGGAACTCACAATTGTTGACTCAGTTTCATGTACTGTTTCCACTATTCCTCTCTGAAGAGGTCTGTCCTTGGTCTTGTTGGGCGAGATTTCATGGCTGTCTACTTCATATTCCATGGCTTCCCATGCAGAATTTTTTGAATTTTCATCAACCTGTTAAAAGATGAAGAAATGATTTCGTACCCAGAATCAGCATTTTGCAGGTTCATTGGCACAGATGACTTGTAATTCTATCCATTTTTTCAGATACTCTATAATTATTTATTGCGTAGCTTTGTGCTTTACGTATTAAGTCAAGTTAATTTTAACTGAAAATGAATATTGGAAGAGAGGAAGATCGAATAAATACTTGATTAGTAATTGGTACTAAGGTTCAACTTATGTCTCTATTAAAGGAGGAGTAATGAGTTCGAATGTTGGGGAACGCGACAGAAAACTACGAGAGGTAAGGGGGCAAATGTTCTTTTCAAGAAGACTCTATGTATAATATAACAACTTGAGAACAGATATTAGATTGTTACAAAAAATGTTTTATATAACTATGGTATTTATTACCTGTCTAAACATGTAATATCACTCGTGCTAGACACGAATGAGCTACATAGCATTACTTGAGAGATATACTTCGTGCGTGCTTGCTAAGGGAGACAGACTTGGCAAAATAATCAATAAATTTCATTGGACTTTTATCTTTTAAATATTTTTCAAGTCTATCTCATCTAGCTTGAAAACATGCATTTAACAAGTACATCATATCTAGTGGTCTGACCGACCGACCCGTGGCTGGAGATGGCCCATTTATTCACTTGGTCCACTCCGGGTAAATAGTCAACCTGAGCTGCATGAAAAACACATTTAAACATGGATCCTACCACTTTATATGAGTGTGTTGTCCCATGTTATTCAAATATATTATTCATTTAACTTATTTCATTTTAGTGTGGTCCTTGGCAATATAGCCAGCCAAGCAGGTTGGATGGCACAAATGTATGCTCACACCGCTATGTACGGAGGATACTTTAAATACCGCATAATTAGGCAAGAATTATACGCCTAATATTTATATCAAAAGTCATAATCTGTGACTATCTAACCAACATCATTAATTAGTATTAGAGATACCAGATTTGATGAGATTCGAAGCGCGGAAGAAACGTCGAAAAGTTTCGAACCCAGGTTGTGGTTGGACGGTGGAATCTTGACCCGATATTCACGACGCGATGATTCGACGATGCGGAATAAAGAACCAATACTTTCGAAACGCCACAAGGAATTGTCCAATCTTCTTGATAAGTTTCTGGTTTTGAACGCCACAAATATTGTAGCAAATATTTGATAAGTTCGATATTTGAACGCCACAAGAAATATTCTTGATAAGTTCGAAAATATAGGAATTCATCTATAACTTTTATTGAATCCTCAATAAAACTGTTTTTAATCAAATCAAATCTCAAGTCTGAATTACAATGAATGGAAAGGAATATAAATAAGTAAAATAACCTAATCGCTAATTGACTCAAAATAGAATTCTAATTAGACTAAAATTCTAAAATAGACAAACAAATAATTAAAAACAAAATTTAACCTAAAAATACGCAAAAACCCTAATTTCCATCTGCATAATTGACTTACTGTTTTGAAGTCCCAAATAATAGAATTTGGCCATAAAATCAGTCGGCACAAGGGCTTTAGCCCATGAGTTTTGTTTAGTGGCCAATTTCTACTCGAAAAACACATATTATGCATCTAATTCCGACATAGTTGACTAGATTGCACTTTTATTTGGCTTGAATATTTAACTTTTTCCGTCAAGCCTGCTATGACTCCGATTGTCGAGGGTCCGGAACACATCATACCCTCCTTCTTTAGGATGATTCGTCCCGAATCATAACTTTGTTCCTGTTGTTTCACTTCACCTCCTGGATCAAACGGAAAATTATTGCTTCCATGCCAGAAGGATGACCAATAGTATCCTGTAACTTGAGTTACATGAATGGATTGAAGTAAAAACTCCTGTGGGCATTGGTGGTGTTGCCCAAATTTCCAAGTACATTTAACCTGCAAGACAAAATTAAATAAAGTGGGGAAGGAAATGTTAGGTTCATGAGGTATAAGGTATGGATCCTTGTATTCATGAATTTTCACCGTCAATTCCACCCTTTGAACCATGAGGCCCTTCTCTTCACCTCGTTCTCCTTTTGCAACTTCTTGCTCACCCCCCTCTATCTCTGTTCTCTCACGCTCGGTTACTTCCTCTAACTCAAGATTTTCTAGCTCATCCACCTCTTCAAATTTTTTTCTTTCAAATTCAACCACATCTTCTACCTCCACATTCGTATCACCATGTTCGCACACTACCTCATCACTATCCAAATGTGGATCTACCAATTCAAAACCCAAATTTTGAACTTCTACCCCAACTTCCAATTCATTCCTCTCATCATCAACAATTTCATTCTTAATCATTTCCTCGCTACCCAACTCCACATTTTCCTCATCAAATTTTGGAGTTTGATTATCCATTTTTAATTTAAACTCCCCCTCCTTCTTTTCAATGTCCTTACCCCCACGACGCCTCCTATTACACCACCTTTCACTCTCCTTCCTTACCATTCGTGAATCTTCTAGTGCATCCTCTAATGTCAACCCATATAGTACGCATGCTTTCCCTTTCTTAAGAAATTTGTATATGTACATACTCTTATCATAAACAGCCTCCCTCCTACGTCTCCATGGTTTTCCCAATAAAATATGATAAGATTTTAATGGTACTACATCACACTATACATCCTCACTATACCTTCCCTGAGCAATAGGCACTAGAACTTGTTTTGTTACTTTGAAATTCCCTAACTCCCTCATCCACGTATCCTATAAGGTTTATAGTGTGGTTCTAGGAGCAATCCTAATTTTTCAACTACGGTGCTACTAACGAAATTAGTAAAGTACTTTCCATCAATCGTCAAACTGCACTCCTTATGATCCACATAACATCTAGTTTGGAATAAAGAGTCCGGATCATAATCCATTCCTTATGTGGTGTTAAAAAAAATTCAAGAATGAAGAGGATTTAGACATCAAATAGCAAAAACGACTTTTATTGATTTGGAAGGAAATGAATATCAAGAATTTTAAAGAAACTCAAGAAAGTGGTTCTTGAATTTGGAATAACTCTTTTTTTTTTTTTTTTTGAATAATGAATTTTCGGAATTAAATAAAATAAATAAATTTTTTTTAATAAATCCGAAAATTCGACACGAACGCAACAAAACAAACGGAACAAGATTTGGATAAGAATCAAATAAAACAAACACTTTTGAATTTTAGTTGGATTTTTATATGAATCAAAAACTGAAAGTTTTTACTGACACGAAGAACAAGAAAACTAAAAAAAACTGAAAACAAAACAATCAACAAGATATGGATGATTTTTATGGGACTCGATGATAAACATAAAAATCAAATTGGATAGAAAAACCTGAATTCAGAGTTCAGCTCTGATACCAGATGATGAGATTCGAAGCGCGGAAGAAACGCTGGAAAGTTCCGAACCCAGGTTGTGGTTGGACGGTGGAATCTTGACCCGATATTCACGACGCGATGGCTCGACGATGCGGAATAAAGAACCAAGACTTTCGAAACGCCACAAGGAATTGCCCAATCTCCTTGATAAGTTTCTGGTTTTGAACGCCACAAATATTCTAGCAAATATTTGATAAGTTCGATATTTGAACGCCACAAGAAATATTCTTGATAAGTTCGAAACATAGGAATTCACCTATAACTTTTATTGAATCCTCAATAAAACTGTTTTTAATCAAATCAAATCTCAAGTCTGAATTACAATGAATGGAAAGGAATATAAATAAGTAAAATAACCTAACCGCTAATTGACTCAAAATAGAATTCTAATTAGACTAAAATTCTAAAATAGGCAAACAAATAATAAAAACAAAATTTAACCTAAAAATACGCAAAAACCCTAATTTCCGTCTGCATAATTGACTTGCTGTTTTGAAGCCCCAAATGATTGAATTTGGCCATAAAATCAGTCGGCACAAGGGCTTTAGCCCATGAGTTTTGTTTAGTGGCGAATTTCTACTCGAATAACACATATTATGCATCTAATTCTGACATGGTTGACTAGATTGCACTTTTATTTGGCTTGAATATTTAACTTTTTCCGTCAAGTCTGCTATGACTCCGATTGTCAAGGGTCCGGAACACATCAAGATTACTTGTAAGCGTTTATTATTTTGAGCAGTGTGGGTCTTTTCTTGGCACAAGATATTCCACTAATAGGTGGACACATATGAAACTTATTTTTCTAGTCATAAGTAACTATTAGAATAAGGGTGGGTTTGATATGCGTCAAGTTTTATGAAAAATCATATTTTTCATGTGATTTTTCAACTTTGCACTATTTGGTTACCTAAATTTTTCATGGAATTCATTTTTCTACTTGTCTCGAAATTCGGTATTTTCCTTGTTTTGAATGAATCCACTTTTCAGGAGAGGAGGTTTTATTTTTCATGGAAAATTTTATATCATTTTCGTTACGTTTGATCATTTTTGTTGTTGTTAATTGATTTATTTATTTTTCTAAAAATTAACATTATTATTATTATCAAGTACAAATGTGTGAAAAAATTAAAAAATATATATTTTTTATTAAAAGAGATTAATTTTACTTTATTTTTCATGAAAAATAATGTCAATCAAACAACAAAAGTTGGTAAATTTGCTACTTTTTTTACCTAGAAAATTAAACCAATCAAACACATTAAACTTCCAATTCTCAGGAATTCAATTACCTGAAATTCATTTTCTTTTCACCCAAATTTCACCATCTCTATCAAACGCAGTCGTTTCAAAGATATTATGCTGCGTTTCGAAGGCTTGTATTCCAAGAAAAAGAAACCAATTCCAGTCTTTTTTCCTTGATGCCATGTTTGAAATGACTAATTTTCCATGAAAAATGGTTTCTACAACTCACGCGCCTCTTTTTCACATAAATAAGGAAAATGAATTCTAGCTGGAGAGATGTTTTATTTTCTTGGAAACTTCTTTACACATTTTTGTCACGTTTGATCGTTTTGTTGTTGTTAATTGATTTAATTTTTTTTCAAAAATTAACATTATCATCATCATCACCATCAAGTATAAATGTATTAATTTTTTTTTTTTATTAAAATAGCTAAATTTTGCTTTATTTTCCATGAAAAATAATATCAATCAAACAACAAAAGTTGAAAAATTTTCTAATTTTTTTCACCTAGAAACTAAATTAATCAAACACATTAAATTTCAAGTTTTCAGGAATTCAATTCCTTGAAATTCATTTTTTTGTTTTACCCAAATTCCACCTACGCACTCTATCAAATACAGCCTTATTTTCATAAACCAAACATGTCCAACTTCCTTAGAAAAACAATACATATAGAAAAAAAATTTGATAGTGTAATGCGATTGAACATATAGAAAACAAATCAATATTTGGAGGCAATCTAAATAAGTAAAATAAATTAAAATTCTTTCACTGATTAAAGAATTGCAAAATAAGTATCCATTTACACATTCTGTATTTCCAAAAATGGTATTTCATGGGTGATGCTACAATCACCTCGATGTTTATCGCATTTTTCATATTTCATATTGTTTATAAAAGTGACGTCATTTGTTAACATAGGTCAGAGGACACAAACTATCAAGGTTCTAAAATGCGTAATGCGCGTCGAGGTCGAGAATCAAGAATCATAAATTTAGGCGTGTCAATGCGAAGAATAGTCGTAATAATGCATTTCGTACTTTTAATAATATTTTAATTAATTTTAAGATATTAAATAAATTTTTATATGAAAAATAGATTTTATTACATAAAAACTAAATACACAAATAATATAAAATATATAAATAATTTTCTTTAATTTTAGAATTACTAACTCAAAAAAAAAAAAAAAAAGAGATTTATGATTAATAATTTATTTATATTATACTATTTGTTTCAAAATGTTAAAATATTTTAATCCTTATAAAATAAGAAAAATAATATTTAAATAATAGTTTGGAGAGAAAAGTTAAATAAATAATGGTAAGTAAAAACAATTAAAAAAAAGGAAGCAAAATAATTTAAAAAGAAAACAAGAAAGAAAAAGCCTATCAATTCCCATCTTACATCGGATGTTGATGTGGGATGGAAAAACTTATTACCCTTATAAAGGGGTTGTTTAGTGGTAAGTTAAATTAAGTTTGCAAAAGGATTGCATATGTTTACATGTAGTTCCTGAGTTTTGTTATTTATTTATTTATTTATTTATATAGCACTGATTCAACTTATTTCTAACTGATTGGATTGGAAACGTAACGATTTACTATTAGTTCTTGACCATTAATCATCAATTTTTTTGATTTATGTTTAGTAAAAAACATTATTTCGCGCATATGAGTCATGCGAGGTGTTTTCCTCACGCATTGCGTTAATGCACATTTAGACGATGTTTATTCTCGCATTTTAAAAAACTGCAAACTACATAAAAACAATATTCACGTTACTCGTGTGTTCGCATAAAATGTCATAAAATTTGGCTTTGAGTAACATTGAAAATTGGAATAGGCTGTTCAGAAACATTGCAATCCAGTCCACAAACTAACCAAAAAAACTGAGGCCAATGATTTTATTACTTTCTAGGCCACCAAATGTATGTCCCGTCAATTTGAACGTAACATTATTGGTGGCTCAGTCCACGTCAAGTCCTTGTTTGACACTCATTTTTTCAAAACACAATTTATTCAACATTCAATTTCAACAATCTATCATAGTAAAGCTTAAAATTTTTGATTTTTCAAACATTTTTTAACCACATATTCTCTCAAAAATACTCTTCAAAACCACATTATTCATAAACTTTTTCCAAAAAAAAGGGACTCAAACAAGGGCTAAAAGTGTGAATCAATTTATAAACATACAATTTTTTAAACACTTTTTAATTATATATATATTTTTTAAATTTTTTTAACCACATATTTTAACTCGAAAATATAAATGGAGCATGATATCGGTACCTATGAGTTACGTATTGGATTTTCGGTTGGAGATTTGGCAAACATCAATCGTTTTATCTATTACATCATCTCCAAAACCAATCACTACAAAACCTACAAACATATCATGTGTAACTCAATCTACAATCTAGACATTTCATATGTATAACAGAATCTGTAGTTAGACCCAAAGATATAAAACCAAGGATAAATCTGTTCGTAGATATAAGTTTAAAAGATGGGATGACAGAATGAGATATGACAATTTTGTAGTTGTTTATTTTGGAGATGATGTGACGTGAAATAATAGATTTTTCCCATGTGTTAAATTTGTAAACCGAGATGTACTCGTTCCATTGCTTGTAGAACCGAAGTTTTACAAAAATTAGCCCGTCGAACATAAAATTATTCATAACAAGTGTTATTTTATTGTTCTAGTTGTTTAGTTCAAGAGGTTTTGTTCTCCTGTCAGACGTCTGGCACAAGGGCGTGGGCCCCTTTGTTTTGGACCCCACCCCATGTATCTAAGTTTGGTACCATATGATGCTAGACGGTAGACGGTTTGCAGGAGAACATTTCTAGTAGTCCAAGATAATATTTGTAATGCTTTTATTTTTCATTTAATCAAGAGTCGAAAAAAAAAAAAAGAGCTAGAAAATTTCTGTATCAAAATCTAAAACCCTGAGAAAGAACAGTGATGATGTATAGAAGTTCGGAAACGATAAACACCCTGCGGGGTGTGTAGCTAAACCCATAGATGTTTAGGTTTTGAAGCATTACCTGAGAGAAGAAAACAAGGAGACACAAAATTTTGATGAAAACAAAGGCAAGCCTGATAGGAGTTAGAAACCAATGCCTTAACCATTTCTGGAGAATCCTTTCTCTTCTCTCTAAAGAAATAGTTGCAAATTTGTTTATGTATGGCCATTTACTGCTAAAACAGAGAGTTCCACAGATGAACAATGTTCCCAGCCTCGTTGAAAGAATTTTTAGCAACACTCTAACCAATAGTCTAGCCTCCAAAAATGCCCGCTTCATTAGAACTTCCGCAACCTGTATATATAATCCCCGACCAGATTCAGATTTGATATATGTACAATATTTTCATAAATGGATAACGAACCGGATATCGGGTTGAACTATCTCATTAAAAAGGGGTTCGATCTCAGGAACAGTATCTTTTACCTCATCAGGTACAGGATATTGAGAACCAGAAGCAGATTTGTAGAAAGAGTGAACCGGGTTTGAAGATTGTTGATTCAATGGAAGAGGAGGGAGGATAGCCTCACAGATACTGCTGAGTGTTTCCATATCTGATACGGGAAACCCATGACCGTATTTGGATTGTCTTTTTCTACCCTTGAGTAATGGATGACTCTCTCTGCCCATTCTCTCTCTCTCTCTCTCTCTCTCTCTGATTTAATGTGTAATGAATTGGCAAATATTAATACTGAAAACTGGATCAATTATATAGACTTGAGGATTTTATGCTTTAGGGTTGGATAATTATGCCCTTGTTTGGTTTCAATTAAAATCTTCTCAATTTTCTACCGTACTCAATTTCAACAATCCATTAAAAGTCAAGTCTACAATATTTGACTTTTCAACTAAATTTCAACTATCGTTTCTCTTAAAAATCATTATTCATTTAAAAAAAACGCATTTTAAACAGTATCAAACATACTCGTATTAACACTACAATTTTTAATTCTTGCACCACATTTCAATGCTCTCTCGTCCCATAAAAATAGAGTCGCTTCTATGTTCTCACATATTAAGAAAAGCATAATTAATATATATTGAAAATATAAATTTACTGAAATTTTACATAATATACTCATACAATGATTAATTGATATAGTTCATATTTGTTGATAACATTTCACATTAAATACGGATATATTGGGAAATTAAGATATTAATATAACTCCTGTTTGTTGGAGATTAAAATCAGAATTTCAGTAAATTTTGATAAAAATTGATGAAATATATTTTTAAAAAGTTGTAAGTCTTATGAACTATGTGATTGGAGTTAAACCCCTGTTTGAGCCCTTGTTTTTTTAAAAACACTCAATCTCATCTCAATTATTCATTTTTAGTCAAGTCTACAATATTTAATTTTTCAAAAAAATTAAACCAAACGTTTTTCAAAAAAACCACAAAAACAAGGGCCCAAAAAGACGCTAATTATTGATTTTGATTTATATAAAAATTTAGATTAGAATTCCTACCAAACAGGAGTACACTCTCAACAAGGAAAATGTTGTATAATTTGGGGCTAAATAAAAAAGGAAAAAAAGTCTAACTTTGTGAGATTGATGAAGTAACACTTAATAACCTCAATCTTCATGATATTTGTTGATGCACGATCTGACGTGGAACATGGGTGATGACGTATGGTCTTATATATGATACATATGATGAAGCGTGACCTAAATATGACGTATGACCTGACATGTTCAGTTAGGAGAGCTCATACGTAACTGAAAATGTGGACCTAATTTAAAGAAGAACAGGTCATACACGATATGACCTGAACATTATCTCTCCAGAAGAGTTGAGGCATCAAAGAAGACCTGAAGACCAGGTCATGCTAGACAAAGATCCGACCTGGATACATCACCTCAAACCTTACCGACCTGACTGCGCCACCTCGGTCACAGACTATTTGAAGACCAGACCTGACCTTATGGCATATCTGAACATCAGACCATGCTTGGTTATCATAGGAGTGGAACAAGATCTTAGCTGCTTGGTCAAACGGTAGTTAAGACAGTTATTCAGGCACAAAGGTAGTTAGATTAAGTAAAACTCAACTACTTTGTACTATGTAAGAACTCAAATAGTTCAGTTATGTACTTATGTCAGATAGTCAGGTATTGTAATAAGCCAGCTCACCCCATTCTCCCTATAAATATAGGAGAGGGTAGCTCACAAAAGGGACACAACTTTGGCTATTCAAAGCCAATACTATATTTATACAAGAAATCATACGTGGAGTCCAGGTCATTCACGCGATCTGGGATCCACCTCTTACAAACCATCTTTATTAACTATGTGGAGTCCAGGTCATCCATTACGACCCGAGGTCCACCTCTTTCATATATAATTTTCGATTACGTAACTAACATCCACTAATTTCTTGCTGACTTGGAATATTTCATATTTCAACCGTCAACAATTGGCGCTAGAATGAGGGCACCACGTCCTTGTGTTCAATTTAACAGTCCCGCATCGAGATCAGTATTTTTACACTTTCAAACTCAGTCGTAACATTCAATTTGGTCAGAACATAGTCAGCTTGTTCATCTCATGTTCATTCAAATTCGACCGAGTTAAATTCATTCCATTTTCAGTCCGATTTTCAATCTATCAGTTCACTTCAATTTGAGAAATGGATTTATAAATGTTTCATGTGCAGCCATTTCTTGGAAATAATGAAAAATCCAGTCACAATCCCCGTTCCTGATATTCAGCTCTACTATGAACAATTTCGTTTGGAACAATCCAATTCGTTTATGGGAAATTCCATCCAATTCGTTCCAGTTCTCCAGTCATCTTGTACAGTCAATTCTGCTAGTCCAGAGCTTTTCCTAGCTCATTCATTTCAGTATAGCCTGCTTGGACGATAACTCCACCTTTTCAATTTAGCTCGGAATTTGCAGTTCTAGAAAGCTCTAATCCAGTCAGAATGATAGACAGCTTCTGTGAGATCGGCATATATGGCAGCCACACAATTCAACTCGACAGCCTTAAAGTTCAGTTAAATTCGTTTAGCCATGTGGTTCAACGGGGGCAAGCAGTCCCGTTTGATCTGGTGCACTTCGGTTGTTCGATTCAACTTACCCAACTTGTTCATATTTGGTTTGTTCATATCCAATTATCCAACTCATTTTGTACAAAGTCAGCTTTTTCATCCCAGATCGGCACCTTAATAGCTCCACATATCTAGTTCAGTCTGGAATAATTCAATTCGTCTATCTCCCGGTTCTTCTTAAGAAAATTCAGCTATGGACTTAGCTCGTTTTAGTTCAATTTGACCATGCACTGCAGCTCGGTCTTCATAGTTCGGAAATGTAACCCAATTCGTCTTGGGAAAATTCAGCCCAGAAGTCATTGCCAGAAAATATCAAGCCAAAAGACAAAGTTGAGCTTCTTATTTCCCACGCAAGTCACTGGGTTCCATTGATATTCTCACACGATTTGAAGTTCTTTGCATACAATCCCTAGCCCAACATAGAAGAGAGAATAAGATTACTCAGTGCAACATAAAATCATCTTCAAAACCCAATATGAAACTCAGTTCATTCATTTCGAGGATAATTCGACTCATCCCAGGTCCGATCAATTTAGTTATTAAAAAAAACCCTGTCTTGGCATGTTTAGTTCGGCAATGAAGCTCGTTTCGTTGAACATACTCAGCTTGGCAGCAACGTTCAGCTCCAATTCGACCATCATGGAGATTGTGACTCTTGCAAAACATCATGTTCTGAAACCAATGCCATTTGTAAGATCATTAAGGAAAAAGGAATAATTAAATTGAGATTACATACTAAAGAGTTCTCCCCAGTTGAGGAAGATACGAGCTAGAATGAAGATTATGTATACTCCGCTGTTCGACTTGATGGTTCATCGAATGCCTCATAAAATATATATGTTCAAGAGCATGAGACTCTCCTCATGCATGAAATTAATACCCCAAAAGCATGATAACAGCTCGTTAATATCAGTGCAGTTCATCAAAATGAGGGGGCAAATTCTTGAAGTTGGTAAAATTTTTCAGTTCAATGAAGAAGACCACCTCTTCAGCCCTATGAATATCAGTTCGGTCCAATTCTTCTCAAGCTCAATTTAAATTGTTCCAAGTTCCAACTTTGAGAGAGCACCACCTTTCAGTCCGGTTGTGGAGAAATGTTCAGTTCGGCCATGGACAATTATTAGCTCGTTCAAATCAGTTCGGTCCAATTCTCCTCAAGCTCAATTTAAATTTTCCCAAGTTCAACTCAGAGAAAAGTGACCTTTTAGTTCAGTTGTGAAGTGTTCAGATCGGCCATGGAAGATCTTTAGATCATTCAAATCAGCCCATTCATCTCATGATCTGTCAGCAATGCCAGTATAAATTCAGCTCGGCCAATTATCTTTCCATCACATGATCAGCTCGTTAATATCAGTCCGATTCATCAAAAGGAGGAGTACAAATTCTTGAAGTTTGTAAGGCTTTTCAGTCATATGAAGAAATGCGAAAATCTTACAACAGATATGCACGATCTATTGGCTTAAATACAGCGAAAGGTAGAACCAAAAATGGAATTGATAGGAAGCAATATTATCTTGTCATGATTAGTTCGTCTAAACTCCCCCAACAAAGGCCAAGTTAATTTGGCAATGTTAGGTTGCCAGATCCAGTTCGCCTAGGTAGCTATGAAGCTCAGTTCAACCCTGCGACTCAACTGGGAGACCATGCAGCTCAAAAAGGGTGCCACCCAGTTCGGGACAGGTAGTCCCCAGTTCGAGATAGGTAGTCCCCAGTTCGGAAATTTAGTCCTAAGTTCTGTAAATGCAGTCCCCAGTTCGGTATTCAGTCCCAGCCCGTCCATGGTAATCCAAGTTCACTTCGTCTGGTCATATTTACTTCGGCAAAACATTCACTTTGGTGGAATGATCAGCTTGTTTCAGCCATGATTTCCTGCCTCCATTTTATCAGTCCCAGTTTGATAGTTCAGCTCAACTTCAAACTCTATATAATGACAAAATAGATGTCGACCTATCTCTTCTCAAGTTCGGACGTAGCAGCTCCAACTCAATTTCAATCATAGAATGAATCGAAAAAGAGCAGCGTCGTTGAGTTCATTTGTGGAGGAATGTTCAGTTCGATCATGAAAAATTTTTGGCTCGTTCAAATCAATTTAGTCCAATTTTTCTGGAGCTCAACTCAATTCATTTCGTTTCGAGTTCAGCTCGGAAAAGAACACTACCTTTCAGTTCAGTTATGGAGGAATTTCAGTTCAACCAAGTCACTCCCCCAATTAGGACCTCTATATCTCTTGGAGAAAAATGGTGGCTTCCCTTCCCAAAGGTCCCACCGAAGGGTTTGCCTCAAGAAAATGCAAGGAGTGCACAAATTAGATTTTTAAAGCTGCTATTGTAATTAAAAGCCGTGTGCTGTCAAACCTTGAAGTACCACCAGTTTATTTGAAGAGCTTATCGAAGAGTCAAGAGTGAGAAGGCTTGCTTGGAATATATGACTCTAGAAATAACAAACGAGATTGAGAGTGTTGTACACTTTTGGAGGTTGAAATGTCAAAATAAGAAACTGAAAGTTGTATTAATTTAAAGTTGTATTATCGTGACCTCCCACATGGATTTGGAGATGAACAAGATTCAGTTCAACATCTTGCATTGGTATTAAGACCAAGACTATTAAAGAACATGCTCTTTGGAACTACCACTTCGAATATCTGTAGTGACGAGATCAAATTGTAAACAACTCTCAATGGGTGAAATTATATCTCAACACAAGATCGTTCAGATCCTCAGGTCCGTCATAACGGAGTTTACGAACTCCTTAGGCCCATCAGATCGTTCAGATCCTCGGGTCCGTCATAACGGAGTTTACGAACTCCTTAGGCCCATCAGATCGTTCAGATCCTCGTGTCCGTCATAACGGAGTTTACGAACTCCTTAGGCCCATCAGATCTTTCAGATCCTCGGGTCCGTCATAACGGAGTTTACGAACTCCTTAGGCCCATCAGATCGTTCAGATCCTCGGGTCCGTCATAACGGAGTTTACGAACTCCTTAGGCCCATCAGATCGTTCAGATCCTCGGGTCCGTCATAACGGAGTTTACGAACTCCTTAGGCCCATCAGATCGTTCAGATCCTCGGGTCCGTCATAACGGAGTTTACGAACTCCTTAGGTCCATCAGATCTCTCAGATCCTCAGGTCCGTCATAACGGAGTTTACGAACTCCTTAGGCCCATCAGATCGTTCAGATCCTCGGGTCCGTCATAACGGAATTTACGAACTCCTTAGGCCCATCAGATCGTTCAGATCCTCGGGTCCGTCATAACAGAGTTTACGAACTCCTTAGGCCCATCAGATCTTTCAGATCCTCAAGTCCGTCATAACGGACTTTACGAACTCCTTAGGCCCATCAGATCGTTCAGATCCTCGGGTCCGTCATAACGGAGTTTACGAACTCCTTAGGCCCATCAGATCGTTCAGATCTCGGGTCCGTCATAACGGAGTTTACGAACTCCTTAGGCCCATCAGATCGTTCAGATCCTCGGATCCGTCATAACGGAGTTTACGAACTACTTAGGATCACAAGATCTTTCATATCCTCGGGTCCGTCATAACGGAGTATACGAACTCCTTAGGCTCATCAGATCGTTCATATCCTCAGGTCCGTCATAACGGAGTTTACGAACTCCTTAGGATCACAAGATCATTCAGATCCTCAGGTCCGTCATAACGGAGTTTACGAACTCTTTAACATGCCAGATCATGCATCCAACAAGGTCCATCATGAAGGAATTTACGAATTCCTTAGGACCTAAGATAATGTATCCAAAAAGATATGCCATAACGAAATTTTCGAATTTCTTAGGACCTGAGATCATGAAAACCACTAGGTCATCCAGTAACAAGTTGACATATGACGCCACCATCATCACCAATTATGATCCATGTGATCTTTATCCAAACAAAGGAGAGGTACAAAGATAGAAGCAGACTAGGAACAAATTCCAGGCCAGCTCCTAGGGGCAATAATTGTTGATGCGTGATCTTACGTGGAATATAGGTGATGACATGTAGTCCAACACATGACACAAACAATGATACATGACCAGAATATAGCACATGACCTGGGTAGCAGACCCCTCATGCACGATCTGCATGTCCTGAAAGTTGTCTCAAAAATTATCCGACCTGACTGATTTAGGTAGGTTATGGATTTAAAATTTTTTACAAGTCCTTTATGGACCAATTATCCGACCTGACTGATCCAGGTAGGTCAAGGATTTAAATTTTTTTAGAAGTCCTTTATGGACCAATTATCCGACCTGACTGATCCAGGTAGGTCAAGGATTTAAAATTTTTTACAAGTCCTTTATGGACCAATTATCCGACCTGACTGATCCAGGTAGGTCAAGGATTTAAAAAGTTTTTACAAGTCCTTTATGGACCAATTATCCAACCTGACTGATCCAGGTAGGTCAAGGATTTTAAATTTTTTACAAGTCCTTTATGGACCAAAATTATCCGACCTAACTGATTCAGGTAGGTCATGGATTTAAAAATTTTGACAAGTCCTTTATGGACCAATTATCCGACCTGGCTGATCCAGGTAGGTTAAGGATTTAAAAAGTTTTTACAAATCCTTTATGGACCAAAATTATCCGGCCTGACTGATCCAGGTAGGTCAAGGATTTAAATATTTTTACAAGTCCTTTATGGATCAAATGAGTTGTGCACACGCTTCAGGTCATCCTTTAACAAATTAACATATGCTGTCACCATAATCATCAATTGTGATCCACGTGATCTCTACCCAAACAAGGGATTGGTATAGTGATAGAAGCAGACCAACAATAAATTTCAGGCCAGCTTCTAGGGGCAATTGTTGATGCACGATCTGACGTGGAACATGGGTGATGACGTATGGTCTTATATATGATACATATGATGAAGCGTGACCTAAATATGACGTATGACCTGACATGTTCAGTTAGGAGAGCTCATACATAACTGAAAATGTGGACCTAATTCAAAGAAGAACATGTCATACACGATATGACTTGAACATTATCTCTCCAGAAGAGTTGAGGCATCAAAGAAGACCTAAAGACCAGGTCATGCTAGACAAAGATCCGACCTTGATACATCACCTCAAACCTTACCGACCTGACTGCGCCACCTCGGTCACAGACTATTTGAAGACCAGACCTGACCTTATGGCATATCTGAACATCAGACCATGCTTGGTTATCATAGGAGTGGAACAAGATCTTAGCTGCTTGGTCAAACGGTAGTTAAGACAGTTATTCAGGCACAAAGGTAGTTAGATTAAGTAAAACTCAACTACTTTGTACTATGTAAGAACTCAAATAGTTCACTTATGTACTTATGTCAGATAGTCAGGTATTGTAATAAGCCAGCTCACCCCATTCTCCCTATAAATATAGGAGAGGGTAGCTCACAAAAGGGACACAACTTTGGCTATTCAAAGCCAATACTATATTTATACAAGAAATCATACGTGGAGTCCAAGTCATTCACGCGATCTGGGATCCACCTCTTACAAACCATCTTTATTAACTATGTGGAGTCCAGGTCATCCATTACGACCCGAGGTCCACCTCTTTCATATATAATTTTCGATTACGTAACTAACATCCACTAATTTCTTGCTGACTTGGAATATTTCATATTTCAACTGTCAACAATATTCATATCCTCAAATTTTTATTTAAACATATTATTTATTCAATCATGCTACATGAAAAACTAATTTGAACAAAATTGTGGATAACCCACTTACATGGGTGGCGAGGCCCACATGTGAGTGGTATGTGGACCCCATCACCTATGTGAATGGGTTGTCCACAAATTTGTTGTTTATTTCCTTATTTTTTTACTCATTTCAAAACATGGAAACATGACATAAGTTTTCATCAAGACGAAATGTATTAATTAATAAAATATTAAAGATAAGAATTCAATAAGAAGGAAAATCGTTAGTACAATGAGCACAAATTTGAGGATCTTAAATATAATTATAAATTTATAATGTGGTGTGACAAAAAAAAAAAAAAAAAAAGAATTGTTGTGGCAATATATCTAGCCTTTAGAGTAAAGGATATACTATCTCCAATTCCCTACCAATTAAAAATCTTTAAGTGTGATAAAAAAATAAAATAAAAAATAAAAATAAAATGTTATGCCTACTTCCTTTCTTTTAGAAGGCAACATATTTCTACAACTTACGCTATTTGGTATTAGTAGTCCTTAATTGCAACACTGCCAACACGTGATAGTTTTGATTAGGTGGATCTATATCATTATTACATAAAATTGAATTATCATTATCATTTAATGACACACAGTATCCTCACCTACACGGGTATTCAACAAATAGTTATAATAACATTTTCTTTGTTTGGTTAGATTTTATATGCTTGCTTGGTGGGATTTTATGTTTAATTCTCCTAAATAAATATAGGTTTATTTAAAAGTTACTCCCTCCGTCCTACAAAGATAGACTTGTCTACTATTTTTCGTCTCTCCCACAAAGATAGGCCACTTACTATAATGAGCATGTATTTAATTTTTCATTTCCTCATATACCCCTAGTTAATGTACCTTGGTAGTCAAATCTAATGTCAATTTAATGGCATGTAGTTTGAATGAATTAATGAGTCTTTGAAATTAACATAAGGGTATATTTGGAAAAGTATATATAAATTTATTATTTCAACTATATTAACTACCATTTCTTAATTTGTGTGAAAATGGGAACATATCCATCTTTGTGGGACGGAGGGAGTATTTAGTACAATAATTAGGATTGATCATGTATTTGGTATTGTTGTTGGGAATGGTAAAATATTTGTATGGTTACTCAACTTAATACTACGTTTTTAAATGGTCACTCAACTAATGAATGTTTCTCAACGGTCACTCAAGTACTCCTCGCGATTTCAATTCATCCTTAATGTTACTCCTGTTTTTCTGATGTAACGAATTTGCTTGCGTGACAGATGGAATATCTAGCTGCAGCTAACACCGTTAATTGATTGCCACAGCATCAAAAAAAAAAAAGCAAAGAAGTCGTTAACAATGCTGTCTCTTCTCTCCCACTGAAACACAAAACTCCATAGAAGGTTGCTACCCCCATAACACTACCTTCTCATCCTTCTTTCTTCTCTCTTTGAGCTAGCATTGATTATTGGGCCTGAAAATTGGTAACACGGATTTCGAGTGTGTACTCAGTGTAGCGATTCCACTGCCATAGCCATTTGTGAAGTCATTGAGAACAATCTGGAGGAAACTCTTTTCCCAACGATCCACTCCGGCAATTCAAGAACCAGCCGCCGAGGAAGAGGTTCATATTAGGAGATTGAAGGAATGCAAAAACAAAAAATTTTCAAATGGAGATGAAGGAATAAGTCCAAGTGAAGTTTAAACAACACTAAATTCGTCGTGTTATTCGTTTATTTTCAATCTTATTTTTATTTTTTTGAATGACGTTGCTTGATTTGGAAGTGGGTGAAATGGATTATGGTTGAAGTGTAGATGGTGAAGATATTGTACTATACCTGTTTGTGAAAATGTCACTATGAGGATTTTGACTTCTCTCTTTTTTTTTTTTTTTTTTTGAATGGAGGTTTGGATGTCAAAAATTTGTAAAGACTTTATTTTGTCATTTGATGCAATAATATTGTGTTGGTACTAAATTCTTGCTCTTTCAGCCTGTTAAGTTAATGTTAATTTCTGCATTTTCTTTACTGTCATCATTTTAAGCATTTTCAAAACCTGTTTTTTAGAAGCATGGGACCAATTCTGCTGCTATAAATAATTGAATCCTGATTCATCCAAATGTCCATTCTCATAAATAATATTTGAATGGAGGTGCATCAGTTCTTGAATGATACAGCTCGTTATGGCCTTGTAATCCACAAATTGTGCATGTCATGGCTACTTGCCCCTTCTTCTTAACTTTAGCAATATCTTTAGAACGATAAATGACATCCTCTTCTAGTTGCTTCCTCCTCTTAAATTGTTTTCTTCCTTTAGAAGGCACTACCCAAGTTGGGGCTATGATAGGAGTACCAAGCTGAGGCCATAGGTGCTTCCCATTCATTGGCAGGATTATATTCTCATAAATCTTGAGATACATCTCAAGAATGTAACATAGGTTTACGAACTTGGTTGGATTCATCCTTAGATCAAGAATGGAATATACTGCATGTGAACAAGGAATGCCAGTCAAATCCCACCTCCTACAAGCACAAATGTGGTCCTGTAAATCCACAACATATTGCCCTTCTTGACACATGACCTGAAACTTAGACCCTCCAGACCAATCCCCTCCATAATTTTCATCTAGTGCAATATTATTTTCCAACTTCACTGCAATCTTTGGGCACAAAACTCCATTGTACTTTCTCATTTTGTCCCTTCTAGATTGAATTCTTTTCATAAACCCCTTATGGATAGACATCAACATGGGCAAGACTGATTTTTCTCTATCCTCTAAGATAACTTTGTTGAAGTACTCACACATATTGTTTAGAAGTACGTCACATTTAGTAGAAATACAAAAATGAGACTTACTCCACTGATGAGCTAGCCTCTCCATAAGCCATTTGTATGCAGCCTTGTTTTCCTTCTCAATAGTCCCCATCCAGTATTTGAAATCTACTACATGATTAGATTTAGCAGCCTTCCACAAATATTCTTTCAGTATTTTTCCCTTGAAATCACTCTTGAAGAAATTTGTATACATATGACGTACACAAAACCTGTGTTCAGCTTTAGGATATAACTCTTTAATCACATTCTGCAACCCCTTTTGCCTATTTGTTATAAAAGTCCAATCATAGCTATTTGTAATGTGCAGATCCTCGCCCAAATGCTTTAGAAACCACTTCCACCCAACAGCATTTTCTTTCTCAACAATTGCATATGCGATTGGATATATGCATTCATTTGCATCAAGCCCAACTGCTGATAATAATTGACCACCAAAGTTACCTTTCAACCAATAGCCATCTAGACCAACCAATTGCCTACATCCCCCAAAAAATCCCATCTTGCATGCATCTAGACAAATATAAATTCCTTGAAAAATACTATCACGCAGAGAAATTATACATGTGGAGCTTGGGTTAGTTCTAAGAAGCTCTATTGCAAAACCTCTAAGTAACCCAAATTGTTCTTTATTCGATCCCTCATTCAACTCTCTAGCATATCTTCTGGTTTTTTATGCTGTGACCCGACTTATATGTATTTTAAGGTCAGCTCTAACAGTTTCTATGAAACTACTTGTCTTCCACTTCAGTTCATTCCTAAACCTGAGCAAGTATTAATTTGCAAGGTACTTATAGGTACAATGGCTGTTAGATTTGTCCCTAGTGCATTGATGAGATCCTTTAATTGACTTAATCTGAACCGTGCTATTATCCATCTTTTTTGAAGCCCATATTTTCCATGGACAACCTTCCTTACATACTCCTTGACATCTCTTATTATCATTATATTTAAACTTCACATTATACCTATTTCTAATCTCGTAGTTCCTTACAGCTTCTTTAAACTCCAGCATCGATTTAAACTCCATCCCTACATCCAATTTAGGGTCCTTCATATCAGACTCAGCAATAAACTAGGGAAATTTGTATTTACCTTCCTCTGATGAAGAGTAGTCAGTGTTCAACTCTTCAGAAGATGGCTAATAAGTGATAAGTGTATTTTATACACTTATTTGTATGTCTAAATTAGGATTAATTATTGTCGTTTGAGAATATTTACTATTTAATTTATGTTTAATTGTTTACTTTTCAGAAAATGTCCCAATTGAAGAAGAATGTAGCAATTAATGGAAAAATGACATGATTGGATGTTAATTGGAGCTAAATTAGATAAGTGAGGAGTTTGTGATAACAACTGGGAAACATGCTTGGTGCCAAATTGACTAAATCAGAGGTTGGAGGACCTAATTAAATGAATTAAGAGCTTGAATGGTCAAACCGAGAAGAAGATAAAGTTTGGGGACTAAATTGCAACAATTGAGAGTTGAGGACTGAATGTGCAATTAAAAGTCAGGGACTAACTTGCACAACCGGAAGAAAGATGAAGTCGCGATCGCTGGTTACACACCACGCGATCGCGAGATGGTTGTAAATTATGACCCGAGAGTTATAAGGTCTTCCACGCGATCGCCTGAGTTATGCGTGAGCGATCGCGCGCTTGTCCGACTGGGCCGCAGATCAGATTTTTCTCGCGATTTTTAACAGGCTTTGGGCTTTTTGACCTAGGTTTTCTCCAAAAACTATAAATACAACCTCTTTGCACGAAAATCGGACCTTTGCCTCTTCAAAGAACGAGCCACAATCGAGAAATCAACATCAAATTCTTGGGGAATCAAGCATTGCAAAGGGGAGTGAATTCAAGATAATTGAAGAATCGAAATTTGGTGCAAGATTTCCATTCTTTATATTATTTTTAATGAACGTTAATTTTTATTGTTATTGTTCTTTATTGATGATGTGTAACTAAATTCTATGTTGGGATGAACGATGTAGCCTAGTTATATTATTTTAATTCCAAATTCCGTTATTTTAATGTTTAGTTGCATGTATTGATTTATTATTATTCTTAATGCTTGAATTGCTTGATCACCAGTTCATGATATATTGAATTATTTCCATAATCCGAGAGGTGAGTTAATAATTTAGAACATGGTAATAAATCCGATAATTGAACGAGAGATAGAGATATACTCTTGTTATTATTGCGGTCGTGTGTGAATTCTTGTATTTATTGCATCTAGATAAGGAATATTCAGACCCGCTGTAGAGATACATGGTTGACTTATGTAGGTAGAATTGATTTAAACTCGAGAGAGGAATTTCAATATAAATTAGTGAATTCGACCGAGTACATAATTAGGAAATAAAACATGGAATTGGAGTTAATTTAATTGGCTAGGTGAAATCGTAAATCCCAACTATTTTACAATCGTTTTTAAAAACAAAACAAATTCTCCAATTTTAAATTCTTTAGTTTAATTCTTTTGTTTTAGATTTCAAACATCAAATTATTTTGTTAATTCAAATAAGGTTTAGAACTAACACATTTCGGTAATTAATAGCAGTCTCCGTGGGACGATAATCCGGACTCTTAGGTCCACTTTATTACTTCTCACGACCCGTGCACTTGCGGGGATATCTCGCATCGCGAGATATCAGGTGAACAAGTTTTTGGCGCCGTTGCCGGGGACTGTTTTTATATTAATATCGATACCCATTAGTTCTTATTTTACTTTGAACTTTATTTTGCTTATTTTTTTTTATTTTTATATTATTTTTCAGTTTTTGTTTTTAATTTTGTGTTTTATTTAATTTATGTTAAGAAGGACTAAGTCTTTTGATTTGCTTCCTTTTGATACAGAAATTGAACGCACCTTTCGACAGAGGCGTAGACAACAGTTGGAAGCGAATCAACACAAAGACTTAGCCATGGCAGATGACATCATTCAGGATAATCAGGGAAATCAACAAAACCTGCCAGCAGCTGTAAATGGACAGCAACAAAACCATGGAAGGCGCATTTTGCGAGACTACATGGTTCCTCCTGTGGGGAACATTGGGACCTGCATAGTACCTCCTGCAATTCAAGCTAAAAATTTTGAGATCAAAACCTCTTTGATCTCACTGATCCAAAACTCATGTGTCTTCCATGGGATGCCGACTGAAGATCCTCATGCACATCTTCGATCCTTTTTGGAATTGTGTGAAATGCAGCGCATGAATGGAGTTTCAGATGATGCTGTGAAATTGAAGTTATTTTCATTCTCTTTGGCAGATAAAGCTAAAGCTTGGTTCTACACTTTGCCCCTACATACAATCACGACTTTTGAAGCTATGAGCTAGAAATTCGTAGATAAATTTTTCCCACCTGGCCGCACGTCAAAGCTACGGCGTGAAATTCTATCATTCTATCAACAGCCTGGGGAGTCAATTTTTGAGGCTTGGGAAAGGTTCAACGAGCTCATCAGACAGTGTCCTACCCATGGAATCGCAGATTGGATCTTGGTTCAGACATTCTATAATGGGCTGACAAATGAAAACAAGAAGTACGCCGACTCAGCAGCTGGAGGCTCAGTTATGGATATGACATATGAAGAAGCATCTGAGATATTTGAGAAGATGGCTGCGAACAGTTATCAGTGGTATTCAGATAGAGCTACACCAAAGTCCGGGGGAATGGTTGCAGTTAACGAGATCACAGCATTAAATGCTAAGCTGGATGCGTTGACAAAGAAGATTGACGGTATGGGTGTGCAGCCAGTGAATTCGGTTCAAACAACTTTGTGTGATTTTTGTTTTGAAAATCACGCGATAAATTTCTGCCCACTTCAACAAAATCAATCAAACCCAGAGCAAGTCAATTTCATGGGCAACAGGCAACAGGGTGGTCCTTATTCACAAACCTACAATCCAGAATGGAAGAACCATCCCAACTTCTCCTGGTCTAATAATAATAATATTCAGGGTCCGCCTGGTTTTCAACAACAACAGCAACAATATCAGAAAAACATATCCGAGAACATAGAAGTGTTAATCCAGCTGGTCAAGAGTCAAAATGGAGAAATTATGAATCAAGCAGCTGAGATTAAGAATTTGAAGAGACAAATGGGAGAGTTGGCAGCTAGCAGTTCCACAAGGCAGCCAGGACAGTTACCGAGCAATACTGAAACAAACCCTCGTGAGCATGTTAATGCAATAACAACAAGGAGCGGGGTTCAGCTATCTGAAGTAACTGGAGAGGAATATGAAAAGCAAGAGAGCCAAAAGGAAGATGTGGTGGAAGAACAAAAAGTCGAAGAAGAAGTTCAAGTTCGACCACCAGTCAAAGCTTATGTGCCCCCAGTTCTGTATCCACAACGATTGATAAAGCATAAGTTGGAGCAGCAGTTTGGAAATTTTTTGGAAATATTCAAGAAGCTGCACATAAATATTCCTTTTGCCGAAGCCTTGGCCCAAATGCCCCTCTACTTGAAATTTATGAAGGAGATGCTGTCAAATAAAAGGAAATTGGTTGATAATGAAATAGTAGCACTGAGTGAGGAGTGCAGCGCCATACTTCAAAAGAAATTACCACAAAAATTGACCGATCCAGGGAGTTTCTCTATCCCTTGCTCTATCGGTAATTTCACTTTTGATAATGTATTGTGTGATTTAGGGGCTAGTGTTAACCTAATGCCTTTGTCTGTATACAGGAAACTTGGTTTGGGGGAGCCGAAACCAACAAATATCACACTAACGCTTGCTAACAGGTCTATACAGTATCCATATGGGATAGTGGAGAACGTGATTGTAAAAGTGGATAAGTTCTTCTTTCCAGTTGACTTTGTGATCCTTGATATGGAGGAGGACTCTCAGATGCCCTTGATATTTGGAAGACCATTTCTTGCTACAGGGCGAGCTCTCATAGACATCGAAAAAGGGGAAATCATTTTTCGAGTCGAGCATGAACAAGTCAGTTTCAGCATCAAGCCAAGACAGGATCTCGAATATCTAAAGGAAATTTGCTTCAAGGTGGAAGGAGTAATTCAGAAACCAGAAGAAAATGAGAAGCAAGGGGGTAAGTTCGAGGAGGATCTAATCACAAAATCTGGATTCGTAAGGGAGAAAGATGGATGGAGGGACAAGAAGGAAGAAAAGCCTAACATCCCTCAACAATTGGCTAAAAGTGAGGCTTTGGAATTCAAGAAAGTGAGAAAACGAATGGAGATATGCAACGCAGGGAATTGCAAGAAATGCAAAGCCTCGAGAGGATCATTCAAGCCTCCATGATAAAGAAGTGCAAAAAGTCGAGCTTTAGACTTAAAACGGAGCGCTTGTTGGGAGGCAACCCAACCTTTCTTCCCTTTTATTTATTGTGCTTTTAGTATTTATTTATCTATTTGCAGAATTTTAGATATATGCATATTTAGGTATGTTTTTGATGTTGCATGTTTACATTAGGCTAAGTTTTTATCATCATTCCAAACTCACACACACTAGTTTGAATCATGAAGTTAATGTTTGGAAAATCATTGCATCGATCATGAAGTGATTAGGGGGATAAAAATGAGTTTGAATTTCAAAAATATCAAAAAGAGAAAAAAAAAAATTTCATTACTGCCGTGAACTGAGCGATCGCGGGCCTATAGGCTCTAGCGATCGCGACATTGCATAAAAAAATCAACAGATTGTTAAACCTACAACCACGCGATCGCTGGCACTCCTGCCAGGCGATCGCGTGGCTGTACTCAGAGTAAAATCGGCAGTTTAAGTGTTTTTCATCATTCTTTCAATTTCAAACATTATAAACCCGTTTTCTCTCCCCCAATCACCTCATAATTGATCTTACATCTTGTGTGCATGTCATCAACACCTAGTTGTATCAATATCATTGCTATTTCCCGCATCCAAATCAATCAAAGGTAGGAAATTCTTCACTTGAAACATACTTTACTTAAATTTATGAAATTTTCTTTTAGATTTCGAATAATTGGAATTGTGAATTGTGAAGAAGGGGTTTAAGCTAGTTGTTGGAGTTTGTGATTTGAGGTTTAGTGGACAAAAATTTTGGGTTCATTCATGCCTCCAACCCTATGCATATCCATTGATTTTTGCAATGCCATTTAGGTGTTTGATGAAATGCCACAAAGATGTTCCTGTGCTAATTTTAGAAATTCATTCCGGCATTTATCTTCATGACATGTTTATCAATGTTTATGTGTGTGTAGTTCATGAATTAGTTCACATCTTGACATGAAATCGATTAAAACCATGTTTGCACCAAGGCAGCCCCATTGCATGGCCACTGCAGGCTATTGCACCTGAAAATCCACTCACGTCACCTACTTCTCCACATTGATTCATGACCCTATTTATCTTCAAATGAGCTGAATTTTTAATATATTGTCGATAATTCTATGAACTTTAACATATCAAAAGATGGCTCGGAAAAATTTATGTTTTTCTAGGTCATGTCTAGGTTGGAATATGTGTAGTCGACTAAATTTTGAAAATTCAGAATTATGCGTTAACTTTAGTTTGGGGGTGTGGCACTGAACTTCCATTTTTCTTATTGATGTTTATGACTTCTAATGTTACTTATCTCTTATTTGCAAGGTAAATATCAGTCAAGCCACATCCGATCAAGTTGGGCAAGGCAAGAAATAGGGTCAAATTCATCCAACATTTCAAATTGAAGCATCAAGACTACGATGAGACATCTCCTCTACACTTGGGAAGTTCTCGTTCTCTTTCTTTTGTCAAGTTTTGCATGTTCTTACTTATCTATGTGGCAAAACATTGAGGACAATGTTCATTTCAAGTTTGGGGGTGGATCTCATTATTTCCATATTATTACTCTTCATTCATTTTATTGGGATTAAAAAAAAAAAAAAAAATTTGAAAACTTTGTTGACATGTTTATTGCCTATGATATGGTATGAATTACTTTGTGCTTAGGCTGGAAAATTGGACAACATGAAAACATGAAATTATTTTGAACTAGTTATGTTTTGCTAGATTTATATTTATTGCGCACATAGCCAGTGTTGGATAATTGCTTGTGTGAGGGGTTTTGTTTAATACACGTGGGGCAAATTTGTGCAATTTGAACTTAGGAATGTCTTAAAAATCCCTGAACTTAGATTGTAAGATATCTCATCCCTAAATTAGAACCAATCATGCTAAAAGGCAAGTTTGGGGGTAAAATGGTTGGAATTTGTGTGTATTGACGGGTTGAAGGTCTGTGGTTCTTGGTTTTGCACTTTAGTCATTACAATTTGGTCAACGGGTATAAACCATTTCCAGCATAAAAACAGAAAAATGCTGAAGGTCTTATTCCGCTCTTCAAATGCCTTTTTGACTCGAGTAAGTAAGTCCGAGGGGTCTTTCAAACCTGGTGCCCTAAAGCCAACTGGCTTGGGAGTCATCGACCTAAAGCTCGTTACAGGGGTCAATTAGAAAGCAAGTACGGAGAGTGGACTTACACATAAGACATTATAACATCTTTAACTTTTCTGTTTAAGCCTTTATGACTCGGGCAAGTACGTCTGAGGGGTTCTTTGAACCTGGTACCCTAAAGCCAACTGGTTTGGGAATTGCCGATCTGAAAGCCCGCTACAGGGGTCATATAGAAAGCCCGTATGAAAAGTTCTGCACAAAGATGGTAAAAGACAGGGACAATTAAAAGAAAAAGTCGTCCAATAAAAATTAAAAAAATATATATATATTATTATTGTATGGTATAAGCTTTGTTGACTGAGCTGTGGTGGTTGAGGTTGTTGAATTGGGGACTGCTTTCTTTTGATTTGTTATGCATGCATATTTCTGATTCTGACTACCTTGTGTGGAAAAAGTAAAGAATATTTTTAGAACCCACATAGATAAAAACCCGGGATATGTGAGAGAAAAGCAGAAAGTGGTGATCATCCATGAGCGTTGAAAGGAATTTTATTAGAAATCATAGATTGACCACATGGGATTCGGGCTGGATTATGCATAATGAGCCACACAGTGTTGAGTACATCTTTCGCATAAGTATGCGTTTGACATTGACTATTCACACACACACTTGAAAATCTGGCATGATATAACTAGAAATTATTTTGCATTGTTGTTCATAACTCTTGGTGAAGCTTGAATTGATTTGGACTATGGAGGCATATGGTAAACATGTCGACGCAACAAAAATATTTGATAGTTTAGTTTACATTGTTCGAGGACGAACAATAGTTCTAGTTTGGGGGTATTTGATAAGTGTATTTTATACACTTATTTGTATGTCTAAATTAGGATTAATTATTGTCGTTTGAGAATATTTACTATTTAATTTATGTTTAATTGTTTACTTTTCAGAAAATGTCCCAATTGAAGAAGAATGTAGCAATTAATGGAAAAATGACATGATTGGATGTTAATTGGAGCTAAATTAGATAAGTGAGGAGTTTGTGACAACAACTGGGAAACATGCTTGGTGCCAAATTGACTAAATCAGAGGTTGGAGGACCTAATTAAATGAATTAAGAGCTTGAATGGTCAAACCGAGAAGAAGATAAAGTTTGGGGACTAAATTGCAACAATTGAGAGTTGAGGACTGAATGTGCAATTAAAAGTCAGGGACTAACTTGCACAACCGGAAGAAAGATGAAGTCGCGATCGCTGGTTACACACCACGCGATCGCGAGATGGTTGTAAATTATGACCCGAGAGTTATAAGGTCTTCCACGCGATCGCCTGAGTTATGCCTGAGCGATCGCGCGCTTGTCCGACTGGGCCGCAGATCAGATTTTTCTCGCGATTTTTAATAGGCTTTGGGCTTTTTGACCTAGGTTTTCTCCAAAAACTATAAATACAACCTCTTTGCACGAAAATCGGACCTTTGCCTCTTCAAAGATCGAGCCACAATCGAGAAATCAACATCAAATTCTTGGGGAATCAAGCATTGCAAAGGGGAGTGAATTCAAGATAATTGAAGAATCAAAACTTGGTGCAAGATTTCCATTCTTTATATTATTTTTAATGAACGTTAATTTTTATTGTTATTGTTCTTTATTGATGATGTGTAACTAAATTCTATGTTGGGATGAACGATGTAGCCTAGTTATATTATTTTAATTCCAAATTCCGTTATTTTAATGTTTAGTTGCATGTATTGATTTATTATTATTCTTAATGCTTGAATTGCTTGATCACCAGTTCATGATATATTGAATTATTTCCATAATCCGAGAGGTGAGTTAATAATTTAGAACATGGTAATAAATCCGATAATTGAACGAGAGATAGAGATATACTCTTGTTATTATTGCGGTCGTGTGTGAATTCTTGTATTTATTGCATCTAGATAAGGAATATTCAGACCCGCTGTAGAGATACATGGTTGACTTATGTAGGTAGAATTGATTTAAACTCGAGAGAGGAATTTCAATATAAATTAGTGAATTCGACCGAGTACATAATTAGGAAATAAAACATGGAATTGGAGTTAATTTAATTGGCTAGGTGAAATCGTAAATCCCAACTATTTTACAATCGTTTTTAAAAACAAAACAAATTCTCCAATTTTAAATTCTTTAGTTTAATTCTTTTGTTTTAGATTTCAAACATCAAATTATTTTGTTAATTCAAATAAGGTTTAGAACTAACACATTTCGGTAATTAATAGCAGTCTCCGTGGGACGATAATCCGGACTCTTAGGTCCACTTTATTACTTCTCACGACCCGTGCACTTGCGGGGATATCTCGCATCGCGAGATATCAGGTGAACAATAAGCGTCATCTAAACTGCTACAATGTCCAGCTCATTGAAAGTCGTTGGGTGCCCATGAATGAGATTACCACTATGTTGTACATCAGCTGCATCATCGTCAATTTCATTTTCTAAATCTTCAAAAGAGGAATCGATTGGTGGCTCATTCTCTGGTTCTGAGACATAATGAATACACAAATAAGCTTTGTAAACAAGAGGAAAATAGTAAAACCTAACCTTTTGGGAGATCATTGTGGTCCACTATCCTCACCAGAAATTAACTAATGGAATCTACATAATGTGACAAAAACTAGATAAATAATTCCACATTACCGAGTTCTGCTCCTTCCGGCTCCGACAAAGATAAATTGTATTCTTCAATACTCATTTTCGTGGGAACAAGTGGGTCACCTTGGTCGGATCTTGGGGGAGACGCTGGTAAGGGTTTGGAGTAGAGATTTCGGGGACCAGCAATGGAGCTCTGGTTACTGTGCTTTTATAGGGAAATGAAAAGTACAGAGTCGTAATGTTGGTTTAAGTGATTTTATTGGGCTACAAATTGCACTTCTTATGTGGCAATCAATTAACGGTGTTAGCTCCAGCTGGATATTAATTCCATCTGCCACACAAGCAAATTCGTTACATCAAACAAACGGGAGTAACATTAAGGATGAACTTAAATCGCGAGTAGTTGAGTGACCATTTAGAAACATTCATTAGTTGAGTGACCATTTTAAAACGTAGTATTAAGTTGAGTGACCATACAAATATTTTACCCGTTGTTGGGAAAGTTCGAATAAAGTTGTTCATTCGTTAAACATAGATTATATGATCAACTTATAAGAACATCTCCAATGCACTCCATGAATTCAGAAAATAGTATAACACATCAGCAAATAAATGAAATGTGTTAAAAATACATCTTTAATGCACAACGTGCATTACAATGTTAAGATGATATGGATTACATTGTTGGGTGCTCCGTCTACATCTAGACACTCTATGAAACATGATGGGTAAGCATCATTTTTAATTTTTTAATTTTTTAATTATAAAAAATAAAGATGTTGGCCAATCAGGTTGTATTATACAAATTATTTCTATTGGACTATTTATACAATGAGAAATCTTGTAGAACAGGCCCAATTTATCTATAGTAATTAATTTTAAATTTAAAAAAAAAAAATGTCACATAATCAATATTATTTAAATGTAAAAGGAATAATTGGAGAGTAATTTTTAGACTTTTCTGTCTATTTATCCAGTTCTTTAGAAGCCCGTCAATTTCATTATCACATCAATCACAATTCATGTAATGCATTGGAGATGCTCTAAGTGATATGACGACTCATCTAATAGGTTAATTTTTTTTTTTATAAAACCTCAATTCCTTACGACAATAAATAACATATTTCTTATAATTCATAGAACTAACATGACAGGCAAAATATTGACATCTTTATAGTGTGATTGTATTCATATGACGTGCAAAATTGTGGCTTGATAAAACTCAACAATTGGGATCGCTATAGTTTGAGTGTGACCTCTCACATGACAGTGAAGAAGGTAAATAATAAGTGATTCTCTCTCCAAATAATATTTATACCATAAAAATCTCATTTTGGGGAATATGAATTTAAAAAATCAAAAATCAGATAAACATTCCCACAATTAACATGATTGGGGATAAAATAAAAATAAATTCTACATTTATATTTGAAATATTTTTTTAAAATAAATAGATATGGTAAAACGAACTGTAAAAACCGTGACCCGCGGAGCCCCGTCCCCATTAGGGGCAGAACTGTCCCGCATAAATGGATCCGTGTGACGGATACGGGGTAAAAAAGCTCTGCCCCGATCTAAACGGGGCGGGGATGGTTTTCCCCTGCCCCCCCCCCCCCTCGCGTCCCGTTTCGCCCCGATTTTCAATTTAAAAAAAATGTGGTATGCTTAACTTATTAACAAATCAATGCCGTGTGAAAATCAATGGATCCTTCACTATTTTTATTTTCAATCTTTACTTTATTTTGCATTTCCTCCATTTTTAGTGAATGACAAGACAAAATTGTTCATTCAATGAAATGAATTTGAACATAAAAATGAATTATGGAAGTATATGACAAATAAGAAAGATCAAAGAAAATAAGTTAATCTCGTAAAGAAAATAATTCAGTCTTTTCTAGTATAGTGTAATTTACTATATATCTCTCCAATTCAACATTGTTAATCGCAGCAAAAAAAACTACAATGTAGATGACTAATTACTTTCTTCAAGCAATTTTATTGATGCAGTGTATAATGACAACAACCAATTTTAACACTACGTAGGGACTTTTTTTTTTTTTTTTTGTGTGAAGCTCGTGATTTGGTTTTGATTCTTAATAGTTTAGTTTTATGAAACTCGTCCAGTCCCGCTAATATAAATGGTTCACTAAATAGAGCAATTTGTTAACCCGCCCCGCCCCGCGTCCTGCCCTACTTTGACCCGCCCCACCTTTAAGCGGGACACGGGCAGATGCGGGACAAATTATTCGAGATGAGGCGGGGCGGGGCGTGGAGCACGCCGACCCGTCCCGTTACCATCACTAAAAACAAAATTACCTGTCGATGATTAGGAAAAGATAATACCTGATTCTCTATAATGGAAACTTGAAAACATGGTTTCCTCTAATTTTCTTTTTTGGATTGATTTTCTGAAAAAACAGAAGGGTAAGTATAAAGGCAGCCTAGGGTACCCGGTTAACTCAACACGCCTAAATGATTTTGTCCCAATTCACACTCGTAAGTAAGCTTAAATGGGTAAAATGGGGTTCACATGAAGAATCAAGGAAATATCATGTCTCTTTTCAAATGGATAATTATATTCACACCACTTAATTTGTTAACTACACCATATTATATATACACATTTTATAAAATATAGATTTTATAATTACACTCCATTTTTACAATTATAATCCTTTACTAAATAACAAAAATAAATAACGTACACCACAAATAGACATGCACCCAATAATAAAAATTAATAACACTATAAATATACATACAGTCACCATCTTCCTTCTTCACCATCATTTTCTCTGCAATTTCATCCATGTTTTCAATCATTAAAGAGCATTATACATTTTAAATATTTTTTGACTTGTTTTTTAAGGTGAATACTTTGTGCAACAGATATTTTCTTGTTCATATAAATTTCTAGGTAAATTTTATTCAGTATTTGAAAACATTTTCATCTAATGTTTGCTATAAACTTCAAGATATAAATATCAAATTACCTGCCTATAATGTGCTGTTGAAAGAATCGTGATTTGGGTCTCTTGAATTGAATCATTTGGTGGTTCTGAATATTCATATGCATATTCTATTTATTTATATTTTGTTCTGTTATTTTTTTCCCTACTTCATGTCATCTTTCTTATTGTCACAATACACAACATAATTTGTTGGACAATTTGGTGATGGTTTTGTTGAGGCAGTGTAAGCTTCTTCTTTTTTTTTTTTTTTTTTTCAGGCTTTCAACATTTAAGCTAGATTTGGGACAATTTTGTAGAAGAAATTGATGTGTTTCAATCCATCGGAACAATGAAGATGAAGAGAAATAGATACAATTTTGACTTGTGAAATTGTATTAGGGTTTTTGAAATTTTGTAGTGCATATAAGAATAAAAGAGAGAAAAATAAATATAATAGGTGCTTATTTAAGTCAATTCACTAATGACTATTTTTGTAAAAAAACAAAAAATGAGTTGTTGTTAACAATTTTAGTGGTGTCAATATAATTACTTTTCCAAATATATACTCGAGTGAGATGGGGTAGGGGGGAATGGGTATGGGATGTGGGACCCACTGCCACCCACATCATAAGCATGTGGAGTTTTGTGAGGTGATAGGTATTTGCTGTCCTAACTGTGGAGTTTTGTGAGGTGGTGGGTATTTGCTCTCCTAACCTTCGTGGGTAGGAGTTAAGGTGTGAAAATAAAGGTAATGTTGGTAATTTTTCATTTTCTTATTATTAAGTCGTGTTAATTATGATGGATTCTTTTTTGCTAAATCATAGCTAAATGGGGAATATATATATTTGTTTTCAATCCATATTTTGTGATATTACACATCATGACACCTACATGTCTATGAACTTCTCAAGTTTAGAAAAGAAGGGTCAAGTAGTTTTCTTAATAATGTTTGGAAAATGAAACTTAACTTGACTTCTATATTTGGTGATCAATATATTTCCTGACTTCTTAAAACAAATCATTACACATAAACCCCAAGGTCGTCTCATGGGCTGTCCCCTTATTTGGTCCAAGGCTGTTCTATGGGCCGACCTCAATTGAAGAAATCAATTGACCATAAGGGTCGAGGTCAAAATTTGGGCCGACCTGTTGGTGTGTGCTAGAATTTCTCTAAATACGTTAATAGGCCATATCGTGGACCCTCAATCCTGATGGTAAGAGGCTATTTCAAATAAATTTCTTCTAACCCAAGTAGAGTCCAACTCAGATAAGGAATGCTTTCCCACAAGAAAATATCTTCAAGGAGGACACTCACTCTCATTGGGATAACGAGACTTATTTTGAGCAATATAAATAGGGCTTAATTATTCATAAATTAAGGTATATTATTCACAAAACTCTTAAGCCTTTTCATCTTCACAATATGTATTTTTCCATATTTCCCCCGTAATTAATCCTTACACCGAAGTGGCGACGATGACTTCCATCACCGCCTTTTTGCAAGTTTATTGGAAGCTTAGAACATCTTCTCCAACAATACAACAATTTTCATAATAGAGCTATGTATTATATGTTATCGATTATTCTTTCTCAATTTCATATCATCTCAATATATATAGAGAGATCTTTTTATATCTTCTACAATCAGATACCTGGTATTTTATGATGTCTTTTTACTCTTCGTGAGTATTTAGACTACATAAGACCATCACAATTATTTTAGAGATATTTTTTTTGGAATAGATTATTATCACGCTTCGAGCGTGTTATAAATTTATCAATTCAACTACTTAATTTCTCCCTCGAATGCTGAGAAATCATGTATTATATAAATATGCAATCATGTTTCAACATCTCAACATTCATGGGTAATAATTGTTGAATCCAGGCCCAAAGAAAGGTACAGTAATCCACCAGCAAGGGCCCAATGGACCTTGACTCACGGATAAAGGCCTAAAGTATCACCTGTGACGAATGCCGAGGTGGTACGTCAAGCAAACCTCTTTAGCCGACCTGGTTAACGCCTAGCCGATGTGCTTTATACTCAGCCGTGGCGCTTTACGGCATTGACCAGAAGAGAGATGAAGTCAGTGATGTGACACTGCCTTTACCAAGACATGACAGCGCCCATCCCCTACGAAATGTAGCAATGATTAGGGTTGAAAAGCAAGGTTGTCACCTCCATGAGCTAGGGTGATGACAAGTGTAAAGTATGCTACGTGTCGTGATCCGAGACAAGAAGTTCCTCTATGAATGAAGCACAATTGTCTCCAAGTTAAGGGTTAACATTTTTCTCACCCTTAACAATATATATATATATATATATATATATATATATATATATATATATATATATATATATATATATATATATATATATATATCTCACTCCCTTTTCTCTCTTCTACACATTTTATATCTCCCACACCCAACATATATTTACCTAAAAATGAGTACTGACTTAGGCATCGGAGTGCAAACGGGAGTCACCTCGGCCCCCTTTGCAAACTGATTGTTTGTCACAGTGCGCAAGAGATCCACGTGTTCAAGAGGGAGGAGCTGAGACGTGTTGGTCCAAGGTCCAGCCGGATTTTGTGGTCAACAATAATTATAATGCGTGACTCAAATTCAACAATTTATTCTCAGCATTCATTTATTTCGACTCAGATTGTTGTCATCGAATACTATACCAAATAATTGGATGCATTTATTTTCTAAACAATTGGCAATAAAATGTACTACTATTATTATTCCAATTACTGCATAAAATTATTTAGTGATTTTGAAATATGAACTCACCAACATATATCACTTTGCTCATATAATAATAAAAGAGTGTGTTTGATTACGAATGTGGAAAATGGGTGGAAAAAAAATATTTTACAAGGAATTGATTTTGCTTGGAAAATATTTTCGTGGAAAATCAATTGAAAGTGTTTGATTGGTTTAATTTTCTAGGTGGAGAAAGTGGAGAATTTTTCAAGTTTTGTTCTTTGATTGACATTATTTTCCATCGAAAATAAAGTAATGTTTTGTATTTTAATCAATTTTTTTTAACACATTTGTACTTGATAATGATAATATTATTTTTTGAAAATAAATAAGTCAATTAATAACAACAAAAATAATTGATCAAACGTGATGAACATAATTTTCCATGTAACCAAGAATTTTTTTTTCAATCAAAACATGAAAAAATATTTTCCAACAAAAGCTTGAAAATCAGCGCATAAGTGAGTTGTGAGGAAAATTCTTTCCCTACCTACTTTTGCAATCAAACACAATAAATTGTCTAAGTAGGAAAATGATTTAACAAAAACTTGAAAATCAGCGCATGAGTGAGTTGTGAGGAAAATTCTTTCCCTACCAACTTTTTGCAATCAAACACAATAAATTGTCTAAGTAGGAAAATGATTTCATTTTCCTTGGAAAGTAAGAGTATCAAACAGGGCCTAACTTGAGAGTATAATTTCTTATACCTCGTGTATAAAATTCCAATCACACATATAACTATTTATTGTATTCAATTTTCAATTTTCAAAATTTCAATATAGTATATATGGAAGGTGAGTGGGCTCACAAAATTCACCCTTAAACTATTCATAATCCGGAATATCAGGAACTCAGTTCCATATTTAGTTAGTGAGATAAGCAGTTTGTCTTTGAGAATAAGTAGAACATGTAAATTTATTAACCTGAAAAATCTTCTAGTTTTTCGATGAATATCCTTTTGAATTCTCAACAATTCTCATTATTAAATCGGGATGATTCAACGGGACATGCTAAATTATAAAATCTTAAACTTGAAATTCTGATTCAATATAATTTTTGTTTCAATTATATTAATACTAGTACAATGTATGAATAAAGAAACTTTTTTTGTTTCTCTTTTATCAATATTGTTCGAATAATTGAAATAAAGTTATGCTCTTCGGGAGTAATAACACAATATTCTAGTAGGATATTGGTAAATATAAATTTGTATTTTATCGAGAACACAATACAAATATTCTTCAATACTACCAGTATATTATATGTTACTTCAATGATAATAAGTCAATATTCTTCTAAAATATTGAAATTATAATTCATTCTCTTCATTAGTGAGTATTTTTTGAGAATATTAATGAATTTCTCTATTGAATTGATTAATTCATGCTTCTCCAAGAATACAACAAGATATATATACTTTTCAAGAGTAATGGAGACAATATTCTTCTAAAATATTGATCAAATGCAAAGTTGTACTTTTTCTGGAGTAACTTCTGGAGTAACAACACAATAATTAACGACTATAATAAATTTAAATAACTTTAAGTATTCTAAAAAAATATAAGAGTTTTGTTATCCAAAAATTCACGATCTTCCAACTAATTTAAAATTTGCTTCTATTCACATAACAATTTCTCACAAATGAACCATTGAAAATGAAGAAAATGAGATATGAACATCCTGTCCAAATTTCATGACAATCAGACCATGAGTTGTTGAGATATCAAAATTTGATCGCAGGGGTTGTAGGTTGTCCAAATCTTGCAAATTTCTGTACTGTGATTTCAATATAATAATACATCTCTTAATAGTATACGAATTCTTTATTTTTTTTTCACGAATATCAATCAAATATTCTTCTGAAATTTTGATTGTATAAATTCATAAGCTTATTTAGGAAGCAACAACAGAATATTCTTTAATAGTTCAAGAAATATAATGTTTATACTTCTTCAAGTTATTAATACAATATTTCACTAGAATATTGTTTAAATATTGATTTAGATTATTTCCCTTTAAATAATTATAATATAATATTTTTCTAGAATATTGATTTGATTTTTTTCAAAAATTATAATGCAATATTTTTCTAGAATATTGATTCAGATTGCTTCTTTTTTCAAGAACTAGTAGTGAGTACGTGCTTTGCACGTCTTTTATATAAGATGAATGACAAGGCAAAATTAATAAAGGCAACATATTTTTTAAATAAAAAAATGTAAGTTTAAACCAAAATTTTAGTTTTAATATTTTTTATTTATATTCTTAATTAAAATATAATTAGTTTTTTCTTATGAATTAATTAATGATTTTAATAAAAATTTAAGAGTGTTATTGACAAAAGATAAAAATATCTAAATGTATTATAGATTAAATAATAACTAATAATATTTATTGAAAATAAATTAAATTTTAAATGTAATATCAAAGATTTTTCACTCATTCACACTTTTATTGTTGTTGTTGTTATTATTGTAGATGTAGATTAAATTAAATAAATGAAAAAGATAATAACATGAGAATAATAATATGAAATCATATTACAACATTATAAATTGTTAGATAATAAATTAATTTAATACTAAATAAATGATAAATATAATAATATGAAATTATATTATAATTTTGTAAATTCTTATACAATAAATGTAATGAATTATTTAATGTTATTAAATAAAGGTGTAAGGATAAAATGGGTATAGAACTAAATATATGATGGTACACTAAGTAATTAATTGGGAGAAGGGTTTAGTTGCTATATAGGAAAAGAAATGAGGGTAAAATTAGAATGTCAAAGATTCTTCAACATCCATACTTTTTAAAGTAGTGTAGATGTAGAAGATTATAATACAATATTTAGATTGTTTCTTTTTCAAGAATTATAATACAATATTATTCTGAAATATTGATTTAGATTGTTTCTTTTCGAAAAATAAAAATATATTATTCATCTGGAATATTGTACTGAAATATTGAACAAAAAGATTACATTCAAAACAAATATTTATCTATCATAAATTAGTATAGTAAAAAACATTATGACCAAATCGAATAATTGTATCGTTTTGTTATGTAATTCAAGTTCAGAGAACACAAACATTTTTATTTTGAGCAGGAAGAAAGAATTCCTATGTCAATTCAATTGACTACAACTTTGTGAGTTAAAAAAATAAATCAATTTGTTTGTGCTCAATTGACTAGGAATTCACGCCGATAACCAGCGTTCAATATATATATATATATATATATATATATATATAAGAATTAGGGATACAGTGGTAATAGTAACTAGGGCTACAGGTAGAGGCAGATTCAGCCAACGGCAAGCTAGCGTGGTTGCGCTAGCTGGATCCGCTGGCCGATCTATTTTTGAGTTGATTTTTTTATTTATAAATAGGAAATTGAGGTGAGATGCCAAAGATGGAAAAACTTTAAGGTCTATTTGGGAGTTGGCAAAGTCAATTATACGGAGCCTTTATTGATTGGTAGTTGCTCCATCGGGAAGAAGAAAGAGCTGTCAGACATCAGCTACAAGCAGAGGGAAGAAGAAAGAGCAAAAGAGGTATTCCGATTTTGGTTGAGTTTTGGGCTTTTTTCCTTGGTTTGATTTGGGCCTTATTAAATTGGCCCAAATCCTTTCTATGTCTTCATCATATAATTTTGGCCTTATTTGTTGTAATATTTGTTTCATTCTCTAATATTAATTAATTAATTTTTAATATTATTTAATTGAATAATGATAAATGTTAGTTTTAATTTTTTTGCAATTTGATCTCTTGTGAGCCTCATATTCCCCTTACTTGAATTGTGAATTGAGATTTGACGAATATTTGATTTGATTTGTGAATTGTAGTTATTGATTGAAGGTTCACCTGAATTTAGATTTGGCGATTATTCGATTTGATTTGTGAATTTTGATTGTTGATTTACATATTATGGAACTTTTTTTTCGACCTACACGAAAGTCTCAACTTATTTTGTCTCTTATTTTGTTGTATTGGATTATATTTTTATATTTTATAATAACGTTTTAGTGTATTCATATATTGATTTAATAATTTTTAATATTAAATTAAATAATAATAAATGTTCTCGTTATTGTGATCGTTGACCGTCGTCAGTCAACGACGGTCGCTCTAACTAGACTTCAAACCTGGATCTGTCCCTGGCTATATGTGTATAAATATCATTTACTAATAACGTATTATTTATAACAAAATATAAATAAAATAGTTTTTTAGAATATGCTCATGGTGTACATTGTAATGTAATTTTTCTATTTAGAAGTCCTAAAATTCAAATACGATATTCTAACCATAAAATGGAGAAATATCAATTAGGAAGCCACTGTTGTAAATATTATCTTGTATTGGTGAATGACAATTGTACTTCTGTAACCCTGGATATTATTACTTTGTATATCCCTATTTTTCCCTATATATATGGGGCTCTGATTCATAATAAAACATATAAGCTTATTGACCTCTTTATTTCTTCTCTCTTTTCCCTCTAGTTTATAACACGTTATCAGCGCGAAACTCTACCAAAATGAGTTAGAAAAATTTCTCAAAATTTCACATATCAAAATATTGGTTAGAAGCACCTTGGTGGTTCAGATTGAAAATAGCTTCTCATAATTGGAGGAGAAAACCCGTCAGTATCATTGAACCTTTATACAACATCAGTGGTTTAGATTACAGTCCGGAGGATGTAAAAAAATTTGTGGCATTATTCATTTATTATTATATTACGTTGTTACTCCTGAAGTAGCACAATATTATATTAATATTTCAGAAGAATATTAATCATAAGTTTGTCCATTACAAATTTATTGATTTATTGTGTTATTACTCCTTAAGTAGTAAAACAGTATATATATTAATATTTCAAAAGAATATTAATTATAGATCTATCAATTACAAGTATTATTGTTATTATTGATTTAAATTGATAATTCATTATATTGTTACTCCTAAAGTAGCAAAATGGATAATTAATATTCCAGAATAATACTAACGATATAATTGTCTATTATAAATAATTTTTTGTTACTCTCAAAGCAGCACAACATTATAATTAATATTCTAGAAGAATATTATTTGCTCATGAAGCGTATAAATTATAATTTTCAATATTTTAGAAGAATATTGATTTATTATTTTTGAATAATAAAAATAAGTTTGTTAGCGAAAGAAAACATATCTTGTTCCAGCATATTAATTTTCATTTTAAAAGGTACTGAAAATAATGTCATTGTCTCTTTTTGCATATATCAATTATGTTTTTCTGTACCATTAAGTTTACTTTTGCACTTTCAATCCTATCGTTAACAATCACTACATTATTTTGAATTCCCAAATAGATTATTTAAATTGATGCATTTTGATTCTACCACATATTAGTTATACCCAATGTTGTCAGACCCAACCCAGGAGTCAACCCGGCTGAGAGACTGGGTCAAGAATCAGAAGGTCAAACCAGAGTTAGGGATGGCAAAAAAATAATTCGAAGGACCCGAAACAACCCGACCCGAAAATGACCCTCCCCATCGGGTCCGCGGGGCAAGTTTTCCGCCCTGCGAAGCATTTTGGGGCTGACCTGCCCAGTGACCTGGAATTTCTTTTAAAATATTATTAGAATGAGAAACTAAAAATAAATTTAATGAGGTATAGAAGAATTGAACTTTGGTGGGATTTAAGGGTATGAGAATACACAACCACTATACCATTATGTTGTTTATTGATTTTTTTTTTTCCTTCAAATATATACATATTATCTTTAAAGTTCAAACTTAAAAACTCTAACTAGTTCGGTGCCTAAGTTTTTCACCCAAAATTTCGTTACCAATATTTTTTTTTTTTTTTTTAAAAAATTAATTTCAGGTCATTGGCTGGGCGGGTAGGTCGCCCCGCACCCACGAACAGTCGTGGGGAGGGGTGGGATAAAGAAGTTTCAGATTCCCCGACCCATAGCCATCACTACCCGGAGTCGACTTGGGGTCGGTCTGGGCATTAATTAATATTAAAATATTAAAAAATAAAAAAATAAAAAATATATAAAATCGGGTCAAACCCGAGTCCGGGTCAGCCGGGTTTCCGGGTCAACCAGGGTCGTTGACCGGGTTTGACCCGACCTGATTTTTGGACCGGGTCGCGGGTTTTCGAGTCGACCTAGTTGGACCGGGCCGGATTTGACAACATTGATTATACCTTTAATTTTTATATATGGAATTCACGTACATGTTTAGTATCTTTTGCATATTCGTAAAAGATTTACCCAATAAAAGATTTAGTCAATTTGTTAACTTCTATATGTGGAGAATCTTTTTCCTGATGTATGTTTCGTAATTAATTTTTATATATAAATTCATATCATGTTTATATGGTAATTAATATTCTTTAAGTTCATTCATAAATTTTGAATTGATAATATGTCATGTTATTGCTCACGAAGTAGGACAGCGTTATTGATATTCTAGAAAAATATTACTTGTTCGTGAAAAGCAGTATATTACAATTTCATTATTCCAGAAGAATATTGAGTCAATGTTTCTGAATAAGCATAATTTAAAGTATATTTTAAAGGAATATGGTATTAGTGTTCTCGAAGAAACACAATCCACGTTAGATAAATATTTCAGAAGAATATTTTATTGTCACTCGTGTTGAGCACACATATTGTTAGTTCGAAAGGTAGAACGAATCGTTAATGTTAATATTCTAGAAGAATATTGACTTATTATTATTGAAGAACTGCAATTATAGAAATATAATTATTCCAGAAGAATAATTCATTTTTTCCCTCCTAACTAGCACAATAGATATTAATTATTGTTATAATTGAATGAACTTCGAATCAATATTCCAGAAAAATATTTCGTTATTGCAACATTTTAATATTCTAGAAAAATATTATTTTATTGCTTATGTGATAAATAATGCATTTTTGTTCTCAGTGAAATTTGAATTTTTTAGTTTATTAATAGTACAGAAGATTATTATGATGTATAATAATATAATGTAGTGATTATTCCTGAAAAATTATAATTTTATCTCATTTTAAATACTATAACGGAATATAATTTGCTCTCGAATAGTCCAATATTATGAGATATGTTATTAATTTGATATTCTGAAAAAATATTTTGTTATCACTCCTGAAGAACAACAACTTTATTGTAAGATAAATATTTTAATTTATTATGTCACTTGTTCTCGAATAACATAGTTTCTTTTTCTGCTCAAAGTAAATGTTGTTATTCTATTAATAACTTTGAATTTCCATAGAAAGTGGTATAGTTATTCAATCTTATCATATCGTTTTGATTATACCAACCTACAATAAATATTTGTTTGAATGTATGCTTTGCATTCAATAATATAGTACAATATTTCAGAAGAATATTGTATTTCTATTCTAGAAAAAGAAATAATATAAATTAATATTCCATAAGAATATTGCAGCATTATAAAATCTCATTTCAGTTATTTAATAAAAATTCCAGAAAAATATTTTGTTTTTGCTCTTGAAAATGCAAAATCTTATTTCACATTAAATATTTAAGTTTAATATGTTGTTGTTCCCAAAAAAGCATAACAATTATAAAATAATATTAACTGATCTTGAAAAATATGATATTACAACTTCGATATTCCAGGAGAATATTGACATATTGATTTTGAATGAGTAATAAAAATGTGTTTTTGAAGTAGCGTATGTTTCAAAAAATATAATATCAATTGAGTTCATGTTTATCCCTGAAGGAAACATATAACTAATTTCATAAGGACATTGATTAGTTGCACTACTTAAATGATATATGATTATTTAATGTTTAATCACTGAATTATATTTTATATTGAACTAGAAGTTTAATTTGATTTTATTATTTGGCATGACCAGTTGGACCATCACTGGATTAATAATGATGCGAAATTAAAATAGATACTCAATGAAGAATCAGAAGATTCTTTAACTTAATCATATATGATGTTTGTTCTCTTTAATGAAATTTTTCATTAACTATTACTAGCTAAAATAGAGATTAAATTCCCTATATTTTTGAAAATTAATTAGGATAATAAATGAGCACCCATCATCCTTCACGTATATCATCTAAATATTATTTGTATCAATAGATTTGATACATATATTAGATGATTGCATGGTGTTCGCAACCTGAAGTTTGTGAAATTATTACTCAAATTTTAAATTATGAGCATAATCTTTAGATTATATAATCAAGAATGTGTCTTGATAATGGTACTGGATATGAGTCTCAACATTTTAATAAGTGTTAGTTGGGATGTTGATAAAATGTTTAACATTTTTGCTTGTTAAACGCCTCCAATAACTTAATTGAGAATAACATTCTTCTCTTTTTGTTTAGGGAATTCTATTACGCATTATCATAGTTCTCCCCGTTATAATTGGCTTATGGTTAGACCCTAATTTTTTCATCTAATTTTTTGATAGTGCAATTGATCCACTATAATGCACTGAAATGGAAAATAAAGAACGTTGAGAAAAACCCGTGATTTGAACATATATCCCAAATGGGTGATATTTTACAACGCCGAAAAAATGATTGTCAATTTGATTGGACAATTTTCTCAACATTAGGGGGAAGATTTTAGCTTAAATTTAAAAAAAAAAATCATCATATTATGTTATATATATATATATATATATATATATATATATATATATATATATATATATATATATATATATATCCTCGCGATTGATAATACGAACCGGAAGTTCGACTGAAAATACGAACGAAAAGTTCAAAAGATAACATAATTACAAGATGCATAAAAGATTAATAAAATCTCATATATTAACTATAGATGCTTTATCTTATATTCATATATGGCACGCCAGAAGCGTAGCCATATGTGATTCGAACAAAGATCCTCAAATAAATAAAAATAAAGCAAATTATTATGATGGTCTTATAAATGAGGTATATACTCATACAAGAGTATATATTGGTATAACTAATTGTTAATCTTCAGAAGAGGTTCAAGTACTTGAAATATTGAAAAAATTGAGATCTCATAGTTATGCCTTGTAGGGGAAAGAAATCAAATTGAGATGATAATTGTGTCGACACACTTTATAAAACGCTTATGCAAAAGCAAACTGCAAAGCTGACCACATCATAATATGAATGATAGCGAGGATAATAAAAGAAAATATGTCGAAGAAAATCGACATAAAAAATAGTTGGCAAAAATATGCATTCAGGCTAAATTAAACTTACTACAAAACCTGAAGTTCAAACACTTAATAGTATAAAGTCAGTAAAATACCTATAGGTATAGTTGTAATGCACGACTTGTTGCACAACGAATGTTTCAAAGATCTAGAACAAATGCAATATTTTGTATGTCTGACAAATGCATAATAAGTTCCATAAATGTATAATTATTAGAAATGTAAATACTGAAAGATGATTAACTCTAATTACTAGCTTTCGCTCTTTGATGTACCAATGAGTGATATCAAAATGTATGATCATCAACCGGTATGTTGGGAGTATTTTTTGAAGTACCAATAAGTGAGATTAAAATGGGTAATCAATATCTCGGTGCTTTGGGATTGCGTTGAAATAATTAGAAAAAAATCTATTTGAAATATAGGAATCATTACCTATCTAAAGTTTCACGACTTAAATTTGGTGGTTGCAATTTGACAATTGCAATGTGAAACATATACGATGCATGAACCATACAGTATAATTCTTGAATGATTAAATATATCTGAAATATATGGTTCAAGTTTTTAAGAAACTTGTTTGATCAAAACATATAGATACTTTGTGATCTGAATATACAATATGCCTTGAATAGATTCAATTTGCAATGAAATGTGATTAGTAGTATAAAATTAGATTACATGAAGAATGGTACACATGACCTTATATGACAAAGTGTTGAAATTAAGATGTACCATTATTGTGAATAATATTTGAAAATCATGGTAATTGATTTTCAAGATTCAAATTCATGGTTAATTATTCACCTGAAGTGAATAAGTTAATTGTTTATTGAAGTGAATAAGTCACTTCCAGATTTGAAAACTGCATTAAATACATTGATGAATATTTATTATAGAACATGGCTCGATGTTCAAATGATTTGAAATATTTTATAGTTATTCAAGTTCAAATGAATAATTGAATTTATATTCGAAGAACAAATAATATGAGATATGTGCCATTTATACATGCTTGGTGAACATATTCGTTATTACACCAAGTAACAGTTGAAATAATTATATGCAATATCAAAATAATTGTAATTTTCCCATGAGGGAGAGCTAATATGCTCTACACTCTTTTTTCCTTAGCCGATGTTTTGTCCCAAGGGTTTTCTTGGTAAGGTTTCTAATGAGGTAACTGTTGTCAATGTCTATTGATATACTCTTCTATACGAGACTTCTAAAGAGATCAAGATATGAATGATTCAATACAGATTGAATCAGGGGGAATAGCTATGTGGATGATTCAATACAGATTGAATCATGGGGAGTAGCTGTACTCTTTTTCCTTCATTCAGGTTTTATCTCACTGGATTTTTCTGACAAGGTTTTAAAGAAGCAGTATCAAGATACCCCATAATTTTAAATAAATTCACTCAAGTGACAAATGTATCTGATTTATACACAAAAGTACTGCCAACATCTACATTCAAGAAATCATTTCATAAGATTGAGATACAGCGATTCAATGATTTACAGTGATCAACATTAGGGGAAGTAGTTGTACTCCTTTTGCTTAGCCAATGTTTTGTCCCACTGGGTTTTCTTGGTGAGGTTTTAATGAGACAACATTCATCTTAATACTCCAAGAATAACTGTACTCTTTTTTCTTCATTTGATATTTTTCTCCCATTGAGTTTTTATCAAACAAGGTTTTAGCGAAACAGATATTTTGTAATATGTCATTCAAGAGGGAGTGTTGTAAATATTATCTTGTATTGGTGAATGACAATTGTACCCCTATAACCTAGACATTATTACTTTTTATATCCATATTCTCCCCTATATATATGGGGTTTTGGTTCATAATAAAACATATAAGTTTATTGATTTCTTTATTTCTTCTCTTTTTTCTCTCTAGTTTATAACAATCATGTAATTACCTTTTATTAAAAAACTCACATTAATTTATTTACTTAACCTATAAGATTTTTCACAAATCCCAAATCCGTCTCCTGGTTAGGGAAATCTATAATCTCACCATCAACCAAGGAAATTTTATAATGTCCACAATGGACATTTGTCACCCCCTATTGGGAATGTCAGGCGACCTCGCGCTGACACTTAATGTCCATCCGTCAAGTGACGGGGGGACATTTTTATGGTTCCTAACTCCCGTCAACAATTAGAAATATGAATAGAATTCTAATAATATCATGGATCAAGTTAAAAGATTATTACCTCCTAAAATTTATATATAATACCAGAGTTTTTATATTGACATATTCGATACGTTATATTAGATAATATAAATTAAAAATGTTTTCCACGTCTCTCTTCTTTAATCTAGTCCAATACCATAAAAAAAAAAAAAAACATAGTCTCAAGCTTTAATAAATTATAAAAAAAATAATATACAAAATCTCACAGTCGTAAGTAGCTATAATCGAACAATTAACAAATATCCACTAAAAACAAGTTAAAATTGCCATAAACCAAATTCTTAAAATCAATAAATATCCTATATTTTGATGGGCAGCATATTCAAGAAAAAACATCTATAATTGAAAAATAGCTACTAAAAACAAGTGAAGATTGTCACAAACCACATTCTTAAAATCAACATATATCCTACATTTTGTGTTAGGAAAAATTAGAGAATCAAAACCTAAATTAGAGAATATGAAATCAAATCGAAGGATCATGATAACACAGTTTCCTTAAATCGAATTCGCCGTCTCATCGGAGTGCAAGAGGTCTTAATTTATGTTTGATTCTTATGATACAATCGGTTGTTGGTTCACGTTGCAATACATTAATCGCCTAACGAACTAATTGTGTCTATCTCTCAAAGAAATTTAGCAAAGGAGAAAAAGAACAAGGTTGAAATGATTGAGAGGAAGCTGAATTTTGATTTCCACTTTTCACTTGTGTGTGTTGTGGCTGTGTCTACCGAGAGGAGAGGATGGCCACTTATATAGGACAACAAAATTGATATCAATTAATCACGGACGTTAATTTCCAATTAGTAACAATTGAAACTGCTGAAGAAAAAATTGATGAAACAAATTTTCATTCAACCAATTTTAAACCAATGAATTAAGTTTCCAAAAAGAAACTGATGAAGGCCTTGTTCAGAGGCTGTGTGGAAGGAATTTAAATTATAATGTTGATTTATTTGTACTTTTTATGTACTGTAGCGCCCCGAGTTCTAAATACCCGGTTCACCACGTCATCGTCTGATCTAACTTTTAAAATAATATTTTAGCGAAAGAAATAACTGAAATTCATTTTTGGCAACATTAAATAAACTGTAATGGTCGATAAAATCTAAAACCTTTATGAAACAATTCGAAATAATAAAACAATTTGCAATGTCATAATTTCTCAAATAATTGAAATTCTCGAAATTATCCAATGTTTGAAAATACGGATCATTAAAATAAGATTTTCAACCATTTAACAATTGTCGCCACAATCATCCATCACTTGCCACCTTCTCCGAAATCTGCAAATGTTGTTAAAATAGACATGAGCATTTCATAGAAATACTCAGTAGAATCATCGCGAATTAATCAATCTACAATATAATTGAACACGTAAATGTAGGTTCTTTAGAAATCATAAGGTTTGGGTTGGTCTTCTCGTGCATAAAAGCACATGGCTTCTTTTTGAAAATCATAGGCTCGTTAAAATCATAGGGTGTGGATTGCTCTTCTCGTGTATTAAAGCACATGGCTTCTCTTTGAAAAATCATAAGCTCTTTAAAATCATAGGGTATGGGTTGCTTTTTCTTCTCGTGCACATAAGGCACATAAGTTATGCATAACATCATCATTTATCTTGCAAGACATTCTCTTCTTTCTTTCTCATACATAAAGCATATAAATTATGACAAGCATAACAACATAAATATTTCCGAAGAAATACATTCTCGTTTCTTTTCATAAAAATAACTTTCACATAAGTCACATAACATACACATTCACATGCAATTATAATTTAAATCAATTAATATGGGCGAGTCTACCTTAAACTTAACGAGTGTGGTTGAGCAGGAATGACTTCAATATTTCAAATCTCCGTACGCTTTGTCTAGCCAATTAGAAAAATAAGTTAAATTAGTCTTTAGAAATTTATAGTTTAAAAATGATAAAGTACAAATTGGGGACTGAAATTAATGATTTGAAAGTTGAGGGACTAAAACGAATAAATTGAAAGTTGAGGGACTAAAATGAATACTTTGAAAGTTGAGGAACTAAAATGAATACTTTTCAAAACTTGGGTTGAAGCTCAAAACGAATATTAAACTATAGGGATTGAAATAATTGGTTTTAAAAATGAGAGGTCTGATTAAAATCATTTAAAAACTTAAGGGGCTGAAATGATAAGTTTTAAAACTAAAATGGCTGAAATAAATAACTTTGGAACTTGGGGACTCAAGTGCAAATTCTGAAAATCAAAAATATTAAAAACAATTTCTTTTCTCTCTCCATTCACGATCAGAGAGGGCGGAAGAGAAGAGTTGCGACCGACGACAGAATTGGGGAAAACCGGTGCTACAGCCGGTTTCCGGTGAAACTTCGGTCGAAGAAGTTGCAGTCGAAGGTGAGTAGCTTGGGTAAATTATTTTTGGGTTTTAGGTTTGATTTTTAGATTGTTGTGCAGTGGGTTCGGTGTGGGTGATGGTCCGATTGTGGCTTGATGGTGTGGCGGTTGCGGTTGTGTTGGTGGGGCGATTTGTGGAGGTGTGGTGGCGTGATGGTGGAGGCGAGTTAGAGGTGGTGGTGGTGGTGGTGACGGTTTTGGTTGGGTGGTGTATTGGTGCATTTTGGGTGGTTGGTGCCTGCATGGGGCAGTGTGGGTGGCTGCTCAATAGTGACGACGGTGGTGATGGCTGTGTTGCTGAGCAGTGGTGATGTGCGGGTTGCAATGGAGTCTGCAATGGAGCTGGGAGGAAAGAGTATGAGGCTGGCTGATTGGTGATGCTGGGAAGGAGGATAGAAACCGTGCGAGAGAGGGCTGAAAAATGGAGTGGGTGAAGTTGGTGATGTCGAGCTAGGGTATGGGATTGATGTGATAGATGGAGGTTGGTAGTGTGAAAACCTAGACAAGCATTGCACGTAGTTCGAGAAAAATTCGCACGCGAATTCAACTAGGTCGGAAGAATGAAACTGATAAAATGAGATTGACGTATTTGGGATTTAAAATGATTTTGAAAATAATACTTTGAATAAATAATTAAAATAATATAATTTTAGAAATTCGTAATTTAATTAAAATCGAATGGATTTTACATTTCTCGACTTAGTTAGACGAATACGTCATGACGTTAACTTAAAAATGGGCGAGATCGCTGCGACACGGGTTTCATAGTTTTAAAATAATTATTTAAATGCTTGAAAATTCTTGGTCGCTACAGGTACGACTCCGTTTAGCGGCTGAAATAAATGAAATTTGATTTATAATGTGTATTATTTGAATTTTCTAGGTAAGATGTGATTAAAAATTGAAGAGATAAAATATGTATGGTTAAAAAGTGGTTTGAGAAATTGTGCCCATTATAATTTGGAATTATAATTTTAAAAAAACACACCATAAAATGTGGGGTTAAAAATTGAAGAGAGAAAATGTGTGGTCAAAAAGTGGTATGAAAAATAATGTAAATTAAATTTTGTGTGTTTTCCCATTTAATTCAACTATTCGCAACATTTTGATGGTAGCATATCCGGGAAAAATACATCGATAATTGAACAATTAACAAGTAGCCACAATCAGTTCTTAAAAAAAAAAAAAAAAAAAAAAAAAAAAAAAAAAAAAAAAAGAAGTAGCCACTAAAAACAAGTTAAGATTGCCATAAACCAAATTCTTAAAAGGATCGTGCTATTTGTACATAGCACTTTATAGTTTGGTGTCCAGATAGTACACGTGGTAAAAATCTATCATTTTATCCATCACATCATTTTAAAAATCAATAATCAAAAAATTGCCAACACACATAGATAATCCAATCTGGACAAATACATATGTATAAATTATTTTTTCCTTGTTAAAATCAATCCTACATTTTGGTGGGCAGCATATCCAAGAAAAATAACAATTAACAAATAGCCACTAAAAACAAGTTAAGATCGCCATAAACCAAATTCTTAAAATCAATAAATAATTAAATATCCTACATTTTGATGAGCCGCATATCCAAGAAAAATACATCTACAATGAAAACAAAGTTAAGATTTCCATAAACCAAAGTCTTAAAATCAATAAATATCCTACATTTTTATGGGCGCAGCCTATCCAAGAAAAATACATCTTAATGCCGGAGGGGACAACTTCTTGTACTGATGCTTGAAAGTGTACAAATGCTACACAAACAAAGACACGAGGCGGCAAGTTATGGGCGTTTTGTGCGACAACTGATTCCAGTAACAGCCTGGGATGGCATCTGAAATTCAATAGTTTGATGGATAAATCTGTGTACTTCCATGTAAAGCTGAAGTTCAGAAATCAAATTTTCTTCCCAGTTGTCACTATAAAGAACCTGAACATGTGAAAAAAAAAAAAGTCGTGTCACCGACCTTAGATGCTCCCACCTCCCTGTCCTGGACTTAGTGAGGGATATTAATCGCAGGTTGTGCCTTCAATGTACAGCGTGGAGGGATGACACATTTTAACTTTCACTTACCAAGGGTCTCATCCATATTTCAGGACTCGAACCCTCACCTGACAGCTGCGAGCGAGTTTTTCACCCTCCCCTTTCACCACTAGGAGATGTGCCTAATGTTGGCAACGGGGCGGATCGGGCGACCCTCCCCGATTTTTTTATCCGGATTCGCCAAATTTCGGGTCGGATTGGATCGGCCCCCTAATCTGCTGGTTGATCCGACGACAATTTTTTATTATTTTTCATTTTTTTTAAAATATAATTTAAACTAAATCTTTTAAAAAAATAATTTTCTATTAAATATTATTTTTTTAATTTAAATGGGGCGGATCGATGACAATACGCCCCAATTCGTCCCCCACCCCACCCCACCCCACCCCACCACACCACACCACACCCCATCAATCCGCGGATCGGTGGAGTAAATCGATTTTTTTTATCATCTCTAGATGTGCCCTGGGGGCAAGAACTTGAACATGTGCATTGTATTAAGTATAGACCAAATTATGAAATATTGGTAACACGGCTTGGTTTATAAACTTGTTTATTTATGATTTTGAGGTAAAAAGTAATAGTTGAAAATTGGAGAAAGAAAATGTGTGTGATTAAAAAATTGTTTGAAAAATTGTTTTGCTTATAAACTAAAAAGATTCTTTTACCCAACGGATGCTTGTAATAACAACTTCATTTCGCCTGTGGAATTCATCAAGCACACCAAAGTATCCCGTTGTAGTTGTCAATCACTAAAAGAAAACGGTGCAATAGGAGCGACATATTGATTTATAGTATGTCGCCTTTATTTCTCTGATTTCTTTTAGTGAATAAAAACAACAAATTTAGCTTGATCCATCCAAGCTAAGTACCGACTTTGAATGGATCCCAAAAATTAGAATGCATGATCATATTGTTGGGATAATTGACTCAAACAAGTTATAATTTTAATTGAATACTTGTACCTTGTGTTTGAAAAATATTTTAATTACGATTGTTTTGAAGTTTGAAGAACTTCTTTGCAAAAATGAATTAAAATAAAACTTGAGTTATTTTCGAAATAAATCACATGATTTCTTTTTAATATTAGAAAAGAATCTCTTTTGTCCAGTGTTCTAAAAAGCGTGAAACGTGACAAAGCGTGAAGTCCGAGAGTCAAGCTTTTGAAGCTTAAGCGAGAGTATGCGTTAAAAAGCGTTAAAAAGCGTTTTTCAATTTTAATTTTCTAATAATTTTTAATCAATTTAAATCATTAAATAATTGAAATAAAGCATACCAAACACTTCTAAAATGATTTTAAAATTATTATTAATTACTATTTACTAATAATGAAATACAAATAGTTAAAGAATTGAATAAATAAAAGAGAATGAGAAGAAGAAAATATTTTTCAACATGATAATGGTTGTAATTTAAAAAAAAAAAAGAAATAAAAGAGAAAAAGGCAAACGTTGGCTGAGCTTCCTATTTACAAAGTGGAAAGAGTTTACTGTAGCTTAACTCTTATCCCACATCGAATACTAATGCCTAGAAGAACAGTCTGTACGCCTATATAATGTCTGTTTTGGGAATGAATAGGCAGTGGGTAAGCTACAGTTGATTGGCCCCTTTAGTTGAATTTTTTTTTTATTTTAATTAAAAAATGGTGGACCCATAAAACCGGCTAAGCAGGTTTTGGGTTTAATGCAACTAAGCGTGCCTTTGTACGCGTTTGCATGATTTTATGGTCAATATTTTCAATATTTTTCGTTGACCGCTTTTTTCTCGCTTTTCAACGTTATGGTGCGTTTGAAGCCCGCGTCACGCCAATGCGCGCATTTTCGAACACTGCTTTTGTCTTGATAGGATTGAAATTGGACTCTTATATGTAGTATTTGTTGTTCCTATACAGGGACGGATGTAGGCTATGGCGAGCTCAGTTGGCTGCTCATGCTGGATTCTGTCGAATTTTCAAATTTTCGATTTTTTTATATAATTTATTTCAGCGTGTAGTTCCAACAGTCCAAGTCCATGAAATGAAACCAGAAAAATTCTTCATTTACGCCTCGCCACAAGGACTTGTCCAATTTTCCTTGATAAGTTTCTGGTTTTGAACACCACAAATATTCTTGCAAATATTTGATAAGTTCGGGATGAACGCCACAAAGAATCACTCTTTGATAAGTTCGAAGAAATATAGGAAATCCACCTATAATTTTATTGAATCTTCAATAAACTGTTTTAAAAAAATAAAAATAAAAATAAAAAATCAAAGTCTTCCTTGTTATAATGAAAGAAAATGATATAAATAAGCAAAACAAACCCTGGCCGTGAACGGGCTCAAAAGAGAGTCCTAATTAAACTAAAATAACTAAAGGAAATAAAATAATCAAAATTCCGTGAAATCTTATCCCCCCGAGTAGTTACGGCCGTGAAGATGGAAATTACGGTCGTAAAAGTGTTCCTGCCTAAAGGTTACGGCTGTGACTGAGATTTACGGTCGTAAGTCCGAAATTCTTGAAATCTTGCGCTTTTACCTGATAGGAGGTTACGACCGTGACATATGTTGGTTACGGCCGTGAAAGCCCTTCTGGTCCTTAAACTTTGATCTTTCGACTCCGCTTGTTCCGTTCGTCTTCTCGGATCGACTTCAACATGGAAATTATTCGTTTTCCTGTGTAGAATGTGGTTGCGTCGCCCGTGACTTGACTTCTCCTTGAGCTCCTATCCCGAATCACATCATGATCTGCTCACTCCGACTCCTCCGACAGCGACAGTCGACGCCGCAATAGGTTAGTGTTGTTGTTGCTTCAAACTTCAAACCTTAGAATCTAGATTGTGATAAGTGAAAACTTAATTTCAATTATTTTGTGTTGTCGATGACTAGATTCTAGTTTCACTTTCAAATTTTCATAATTATTTGATCATGTGGTCTGTTGTCTGTGTAATGTGTATAATTTATTTGGGGATTTTTTATGATTAAGCTTAGAGTTAGAAATTGCTAATTTGTGAGTATTTTGTGTTGTAATTCTAGTTTCACTTTAACAGATTGATTATTTGATTTTTTTTAATTTACACAGTGTATAATGTATTTGGGGATTTTTGATGATTTAGCTAAGAAATTACTAATTTGTGAATTATATGATATTAATTGTGATTGGTGAATGATTTGTACATGATTTGAATTATATGTTGTTCGTATAATTTCTAATATTTTTTAACTAAATAATATATTTCGTTATTTGGGACTGTCGGATCGTTGAAGGTCGCGAGTCAACAGCCAAGTCAACGGTCAAACACTGCTCTAGCTCAACCAAAATCCTAGATTCGTCCCTGTTCATATAAATAGATGATACTATTCATTATTTTAGGGAACATAGCTAGAGATTTAGGAAAAATTGTAACCCGGTATTTTTACTTCTGTTCAACAATACTGTTGCAATTATAAATTGATTTATTTATGTTTTTGAGAAAAATATGACGTTCAAAAGTGAGAGAAAATGTCTGTGTTTAAAAAGTGATCTGAAAAATTGTGTTGTTTATAAGTTGATTTATAAATTATAATGATTTGCGATAAAAACAGATGTTTAGGTCCCGTTCTTTTTACTATTTTCAGGCCATTTTTAATTTTCTATGTTTGAAAACTTTGAAAACGCGTTCACTTCTTCATTTTCAAAAACAAATTTTCCAAAACGAGAAATTTTTTTACAAACAAAACTCAAAACACCAAAAAATCATTTTGGTAATTTTCAGTTCAAAACCCGGCAAACTCCAAAACGCGGAAAACATATCTATTTCGTCTTTCTCCCTGAAGGTTCGTCTCCTTCCTCTCTCTTCCTCTTCCTCTTTTCATCCTTCTCTCTTCCCTTCTCCTTTTTACCCCCATAATAATAATCCAATCAGATTCTACTAATCAACCTAACAAGTGAATCTTTCTGATTTTCCTCTAAAATTGTTTTTACGCCATGAGCTCTACCCCTGCTGCTTCACGCAAGGTACCATTCTCTATTCCAATTCATCAGTTTTGTTGTATGTATACGTTGTATGCATAGGTGTATTAGTGGATGTATGTGTTGTATAGCCCTTGGAGTACTAATTATTGTTTATTATGAATATTGATCGATTGATTTATTAGGCTTTGAGCAAGATTGCATGCAATTGTCTACAAAAAGAGCTTAGGAATGGCAGGTGAATTCGTCGTCGAGTTTCAAACACAAAGTAATGGATAATCTGCAGAGGTTTTTGTTCTTTTCTTTTCTGTTTTAGTTTCAGCTTCCGTTGATTTGGTGTTTAATTTTATTTGATTGATTGAAAAATCAAAAATTTGGTGTAATAACGGATTTAATTTTGGTTGTGTCGATGGGTAATCGAAGTCAACGGTGCACCGGGGACGCTGTACGCAGGCGAAACGTATCAGCTGCGGGTTGATTTTTCGAATCATTACCCGATGGAAGCGCCTCAGGTGAATTATTCAAATGATTTGGGATTTTATTTTTCTTTGTTTAATTTTATTGAATAAATTCACAAAGGAAAGTTTCTTAGACCTAGTTTTTTAGGGGTTCAAGTCTTTAATTTTCTTGAATGGTGATTGAGATTGGGTTCATCTAATTTGATGGAGTTTTTGTAATTCCTTGAGCAGGTTATATTCATACCTCCATATTTATACCTCCACCCCCACTTCACCCTCACATTTATAGCAATGGACATATATGTCTAGGTGTGTTCTCTATGCCCTTGAATTTCATTAACCATTTTGCTGGTTTCGAATTTTATAATATATGGTTGCTGTTTTGATTTATTCCTTTCCCTTTTGGTCCATAATTGATATGGTAGGTGTTTCTTGGTGCACTTCATGCCAAACAAAGTGCAATCCAGTTAACTATCCCAGAATTAGATGCATAATATATGTTTCTCAAGTAGAAATGGGCAACTGAGCAAAACTCATGGGCTACTGCCCTTGAGCTCACTGACTTTATGGCCAAATTCCATCATTTTGAGCTTCAAAACAGTAAGTCAATTATACAGACGGAAAATAAGGTTTCGCGAGTTTTTAGGTTAAATCCTGTTTTTACTTGTTTTAGGGTCTATTTTGGGCCTCTATAACGGTTAGGCCTTATCCAATTCCGTTTTACTTATTTATATTCCTTTTCATTCAATGTAACAATAAGGTTTTGATGAATAAAAGTTATTGAGTGTTTATACTCTCTAAAAATGAGGATTCCCTTTAAACCCGAACTTATCAAATATTGTGAGATATTTGTGGCGTTCAACAAAATCGAACTTATCAAAGAAATTGGACAACCTTTGTGGCGGTCACCCAATTATGGTTCTTGTTTTCGCATCGTAACGGGTCTCGAGTTTAATATACCCCTGGTTCTTGTGTCTGAGGCTTGGGTCATAGTGTTATCGTCTGTTTCAACCTGAATTCGAAACTTTCCCCACGTTATTCCGCGAGTTCGTCGTGTTCCCCTCCCTGTGATCACATCAGTTGGTATCAGAGCTGGACTCTGGATTCAGGTTTTGTTTTTCATTTCTATCCTAGTTTGATTTTTATGTTTTTATCATAGAGTTTGCCACATAAAAATCATCCATATCTTGTTTTATATTTTGAGTCTTGATTTCTTATTCTTCATGTTCTTGAGTTTCTAGAGGTTTTGATCCATATAAAAATCCAACAAAAATTCAAAAGTGTTTATTTTATTCGATTCTTATCCAAATCCTGTTCCGTTTATTTTATTGTGTTCATGTTGAATTTTCGGATTTATAAAAAAACTATTTAATTCCGAAAAATTTTTATTCAAAAAGAAAAAGAAAAAAAAAAAAAGATTTGTTCCAAAACTCAAGAACCACTTACTTGAATTTCCTCAAATTCTTGATATTCTTTTCCTTTCCGAGCCAAAATTAATTCCTTCTTCCTATTACCAATATGTGGACCCTCTTATTTTGAGTTTTTTGAATTCTTGAAATCCTTATAAAGGGATGAATTATGAATTCAATCCTACCTTCAAGACTAGATGTCATGTGAGCAGTAAAGTGTGCAATGTTCCTATCGATAGAGAGTATTTCACTAATCTGGTTAGTACCACCCTGGTTGAGGAGTTGGGTTTACCTCTACTACCACATCCCAATCCTTATAGGCTAACGTGGTTAAAGGAGTGTGGGAAGGTAAATGTAACCCATGGGGTTAGGGTGAAATTCACACTTGGGAGATATAGTGATGAATTATGGTGTGATATGGCGCCTATAGAGTCTTGTCACATTTTGTTGGGTAGGCCGTGGAAGTCTGAAGGGAAAGCATTCTATGATAAGGGTAGGAATGTGTACAAATTTGTTAAAAATGGGAAAAATATTAAGCTTATGCCGTTAACCCCGGAACATATACTTGAAGAAAAAATATTGATACAAAAGAGGGATGAGGAAAAAATAGTGAGAGATGGTGGTTGGAGATTTAAGGATGAATTCATGGAGATGGCAAAGGCATTACTACAGTTAAATGAGGAAATGAATGCACAGAGAGCAAGGAAAAAATTGGCTAAGTTGCAAGAGAGGGAGAGTGAAGGAGAGGTTGATGATAAATTACAAAAGGAGAATGAAAGTGAGAATGTGGTGGATTTACAATTGGCGCCTCAGGATAAGATTGTTGAGAAGAATGAGGGAGAATTGAAACATAAATTAAAAGATAAAAATTTGAGTCATGAAGATGAGGTGCGTGAATTGAGAGTTGAAAAGATGTGTAAGAGTTGGTAGAACCCAAAAATTTAGAAGTGATGGTTAAACAAGAAATTGTGAAATTGGAGGAGGTGGTTGAGTGTGAGAAGAAAGAAAAAGAGGGGAATGAACAAGAAAGTAAGATACATGTTGGAAGCGAAGAGAAGAGCCTCGTGGTGCAAAAAAAAGATGTGGAAGTGTTGTATCACAAGTACAAGGATACATACCTTGTACATGGCAAAACTAACATTCCCCACCCTATTTTACTTAATTCTTTCTTGCAGGTTGATTACACCGGGAAGCCTGAGCCACGTTCTCCTTGGACAATCAAGTTTATGCTTCAATACCTTTATGTCTTACAAGAGAGGGGGTACAACTTATCAAATTCATGTCATGGAGTCCATAATTTCCTATTTGATCCAGGTGGGGCAGCGTAAATGATGAACAAAGCTATAATTCAGGACGAATCATCTTGAAGGAGGGAATGATGAGAATCATAGAGGGCTTGCTAGAAAGACTAAATATTCAAGCCAAACAAAAGTACAATCCAGTCAAATATGCTAGAATTAGATGCATAATATATGTTTTTCGAGTAGAAATGGGCCACTGAGCAAAACTCATGGGTTATAGCCCTTGACCTCACTGACTTTATGGCCAAATTCCATCATTTTCGGCTTCAAGACAGCAAGTCAATTATACATACGGGAAATAGGGTTTTGCAAGTGTTCAGGTTAAATTCCTTTTTTACTTGTTTTAGGATTTATTTTATGCCTCTATAGCGGCTAGGGCTTATCCAATTCCGTTTTGCTTATTTGTATTCCTTTTCATTCAATGTAACAATAAGTTTTTGATGAATAAAAGTTATTGAGTGTTTATACTCTTTAAAAGTGAGGATTCCCTTTAAACCTGAACTTATCAAATATTGTGAGATATTTGTGGCGTTCAACAAATTGAACTTATCAAAGGAATTGGAAAACTTTTGTGGCGTTCACCCCATTATGGTTCTTATTTTTGCATCGTAACGGGTCTCGGGTTTAATATACCCCTGGTTCTTACGTCGTAAGGCTCGGGTCGTAGTGTTATCGTTTGTTCCAAGCTGAATTCAGAACTTTCTCGACGTTATTCCGTGAGTTCGTCGTGTTCCCCTCCCTGGGATCACATCATTATGTCCTCTTAATTTATAAAACAAAATGTTTCCATCAGAGCCTTCATTTCATGAAAGTGGTCAAGTGGATTAAAATTGAAAAAACTGTTCAATTTGGAAAAATACAGCAAGTTGGTACCTACAGGCTACAACGGCTTTGGTTATGTCCAGTGTAGGTAGAAAGAGGGGGCGAATGTATTATTGCATAGGATTCCTCCATTTTATTGAGGCTCTAGACACTGCATTGCATTGTTAGATTTAGCTAAGAGTCTTTGATTGTCTGAATGGAGAAGTATCTGTTCTACTGCTTCCGTAGCACTAATATCTGGCACTGCATTTTTGTTCGCCAATGTTAGTCTTCTTAATTTTTATGCCCTCATGAGGGTTGTGTTTCATCACTAGGTAAAAGGAAAGGATGGGAATGGTTTCTTCAGTTTGAGATATATCTAAATGATTCTCATTTATCGATCTCTTTTAAATTCTATACACCTTTTAAGTTACTTGTTTATTGAGCTATATTCACTCTTTATCTTGTGAAAGTTCTCATCAATGATGGGTTTTCCTCATGAAAGCTAACTTTGTTACTAGTCCTGATGTTGCTTTTGATTTCTAAAAAAATCTCTATTGACTCATGTTTTATATTTATTGACAGGGCGGAAGAGTCCTTGCTAAAAAGACAGCAATCCTAGCACCAAGACTGATCAGCTCTACCTTGCTCGAGTAACTTGCATGCTCATATTCGTTATTTTTCATTTCATGTTTTCGTTTCTCATTGTATCGATTCATGTTACACCAAGGGACCATGTGATTCTTCCTATAAATTTATCTGTATGAGTAGAATCATTGATTTGACTTCTGATGTTAACAAGAATGCCCATTTATGTTAAAGTCGTGAACATCTCTCCACAGATTGTTGTTACTTCTATCTTTTTGCAAGAAATTTGATATCTTGTTTTGTGTCTCAATGGAGATAAATGGGTTTTCTACTTCGGTGTGCCTTTGATGTTAATTTGACATTTTTTTAAAAACAGAATCCATTTGATACACAAGCTTGAATTACAATTTTATTGAATGAAAAGTTGCAATGGTTGAGTTGTATGTCAATCCGGTGGTCTTGGAGTCCAATGATTTAATTCAGAAGGCATTTCCAAGAAAGTAGATTCATTCATGCAAATGTTATCTCTATTACGATTGAACGAGGGACCTAATTCATTTTAGCTCAAGTTTCTGTTTCATTTTATGAGTCTTTTTAGGAGATGAAATATTAATCGAGTAACAAAATATGAATAAAATATAGCATTGATTGATATATTGACATTTAAATTAATGTAATTCAACAAATCAACCATTTTTGTTCATATAAAATATCACAAAACAATTATTCCAGAAAATTACAAAGTAAATTCATTTTTCAGTTTTCTATTTTTGAAAACAGTTTTCCAAAATTACAAAGAGAACATGTTTTCAGCAATCTCAAAATAAACACCCAAAACAGAAAACTCAAAACAAAATCCAGAACTAAAAACTCAAAATCGAAACACAAAGAAAACGACCTCTTAGTTTTTCTTGTTTTCTTTGTGTATAGTACAAAAACATCACAATTGAAACTAATAATAGCAAGTTTACTGAATAATCCAGGAAATAATTTATTCGAGTAATCAAGTGATTGTTTGAGACCCATTACAATTAGATTGTTTGAGTTAATGTATTTTATGTTATATATATATATATATATGTGTGTGTGTGTGTGTGTGTGTGTGTGTGTGTGTGTGTGTGTGTGTGTGAATAACCATTATACCCCTATAAATTTTACATTATTACAATTGTGCCATTGTCCACTCTTATAAATAGGGGCTTATATTTCATTCTTAGATACACCAATTCAATGAAGAGAAATCTCTCCTCTACTCTCATTCCCTATTTTCTTGTTCTAGATTTTGATAGTTTTACAACACGTTATCAGCACGACTCTAACCAAATTGAGTTATAAAATTAACTTCCAAAACCTATAGATCTGAAGAAAAAAAAGGATCAAGAAACTGTATTACCCATTTCATTCTCTTCAACAAGTTCTTCGTCAAAATATTTTCTAAGAAAACAGTTCACACCAAACAAAAACAATCCATCACCTCGTCAATGAAACTGTAGTTCACCCCCTTCTTTGCATTCCCCATGTTCGTTCAAAGCATATTAAGCAAGGAGATTTGTGAGGCTTTCTCTACAAATCTTTTTTCCTTTTGTAATTACATCTTATGGTAAAAGAAGTGTTGGAGAATCATAAAATCAAGAAGGAAAGATTTAGAGTTGACTAATGGGGATTCTGAAAATTCCAATCTTGGGGTTGAAGATTGGTAGATCTTTTGTTTAAAATCTGTAGTAGCCCAAGTTAAATCCAACCACTTTTAAGTATTGTGGACTCCTCCTCGATAATAGACAAAGATTTCTATGAATGAATACCAAATCCTCAGCACGTTTTGGAGTTATCCTATTCCTTTTAAGAGAATGTACAAAGGAGTTGGTACTCCGATTTCGTTCATAGCACAATGAAGAAGATGGTTGTACCAATAACTTCAAGGCCAATAATTGAAGCATAGGTGCATAAGCGCCATGATTGACCCACCAAGTCTTTGGATCCAAGTGGTAACGATCATGTATATAATCAAATTTAGCAAAATCATTGTCCATGGTTGAAAAGCTAGCATACTCAGCAATCACTTTTACACGTCCTTCACTTGATAAGTATCCGTTGAGGCATTTCTTTCTTTCTCGTGACACTTCTAAATCTTTACGAGGAGGAACTCGAGCAGGATCCTCTTTAAGCCATTCCTCGCTGCAGTATGTAATATACAAAAACAAATAATAAAATGACAAAAAAAAAAATTATTAACAAACTGGCAAATAGTGGTTGTAAAACACACTAAAATATGAATAAAAAATACTATGTAGAATTACCTTGGATTTAAAGAATGAGTCAAACAATGTAGTGGAGTGTTACTCTTTGTCCAACAATCAATAAAAATCTTGTAAACAACATCATAAAATGACGACACCTCATCTTGATGTTTTCCCTCATGCCTATCGATCATTGATTTCACTTTTTCTATCATGGTATTCCATAAGTCATAAATTAAGTGAAAACAAGGTTTATCTGTATCACAAAGTCTAAGCACATCATAAATTGGTGCAGTGAATGAAAGAATATAACTTATGGAGTCCCACCAAAGATCATCAAGTATTTTTAGTTTTACAAAACTGGCCTTTTGCACATCATCTTGTCGATAAATTGTCAACTTTTCACTTATAACCACATTCTGCAACCCTCCTTTAATGAGATTAAATCTTTTAAGCATAACAATTGCAGAAGCAAATCGGGTCTCTGCTATAGAAAGCAATTTCAATAATACAAATTCCTCAAACATTGCCAATACCATAGTGTGATTCATGATAAAAATTTAAATAACCATAACATCATTGTGAATACCAGTAATCCAATTGCATTCCTCATATGTAATCTGATTATTATCAACATTCTTCGCCTCATATATATTCTTCAAAGCAAGATTTAAATTATGGATGACACATGGTGTCGAAAAGATATGTGGAAATTCTGCCTCGATTATTTGACCCGCAGCCTTGCAATTTGCAGCAATATCTGTAATTACCTGAATAACCTTTTTGTTCCCAATTTCATTAATAACCTCTCCCATCAAGTTCGAAATAAAATATTTATCCTTTATTTCACCCATACAATCAACAGCTTTTAAAAACATTGGTCCACTCTTAGATACGGCTATGATATTAATTAATGGCCTTCTTTGTGGATCACTCCATCCATCACTCACAATGCTTACTCCTTTTTTTGTCCATGTGCTTTTTATAGGCTGCAGTAATCTTTCAACATTTCTCTTTTCTTTTTGAAGGAGAGTGGTTCTCAACTTATTATAACCAGAGGGCACATATCCTGATAAGGAGCTATTTGCAGCAAGACTATAAGAACTAACATAATAAGGATTTTTTTGCAAGATTAAATGACACACCACTTGTATAAAATAACCTAGCAATTTCTGAATCTAGTTGTTCACGAGATGTCATATTAAAAACTTTTTCAAGTGGACCATCCTTTCTTTTCTTTTGCTCCATCATATGAAAAGTAACATCACCATTCCTAGTTGCAGTACCAACAGAAATTCTTTCCCCAGGAAATGGTACTCTTTTGGGTTATTTTTCATCATTATTTTAGTTTCATCATCTAACTTTTGCATCTCACTGATATCCTTTGTAGTTACTTTTTTACAAGCTCCTATTCCAAAACCAAACAATTTCAACAAATGTGCCCTAACTCTTATACATGAAGGATTTTTTTGTTGATGACAAAAATTGCACTCCCAACTAATATTACCAACCCTTTCATTGATTCTATCATATTTTGTTACATATTTCCACAACGGTTTAGCTATTTCATCATCAATTGAAGTACTATCAGAAGTAATTGGTGAACTCATATCTTTGAACTGAAAATGTCGCTCTGTTCTTCTTCTCTGACGAAACTCCAACATGGGTCCTTCTCCGATGCACCTCCGGTGCGGGTACTTCGCCTTCTCCGACTCTTCTCATATCCTGGTGCTGCTGCAAAGAGGTAAGTCAAATTTCTCTTGGCTTGTAGCTCCGACACGTGTCGGAGCGTGTCCAGCGAGTGTCAATGTCCAACACGTTTCGGACAATGACACACCGACTCCGGAAACTTGTCGGTGTGACTTAGTATATACACATAAATATGCTTCCAACATTTGAAAAGAATCACTTTATCGTTGCCACTAACCGTAGCCTTATCCCTGCCAACATTTGAAAGGAATCCTAGGCTTCACTAAGGATGAGGTGGTGCCCACTAATTCTATGGATGACAGCAGGACAAGCATCTTTGATGCAAAGATAGGAATTACCTTTTGTCCAGGTAATAAGCTAAGATTATATTAATCCTATTTTAACTTGTTTGATTATGTATGATTATAATCTTGTGATTATTGTCAATAAAATATATTCACAATTATTTAGCACTAATATATGATCAATTAGTTAATATATAATTATTACCATACCCTGATGTATTGAGTTGTTATAGACTGAATTTATATCTTGACCAAATATGACTCATTATCTTAATGGACTAGACTATTATGAATACTTTGACTAGATTTAGAGATATGACTTGCTTACTTATGAAAAGTAATTATTTCATTATGTTAACACCACCTATATGGTTGGTTCTACTAGTTATAATTATATTACGTTACCACCTATATAGTTGGTTTTATCAGTTTTAAATATACATATTACGTTACCACCTATGTGGTTGGTTCTACCGGTTTTAAATATTTCTGCTCTTATAAATTTGATATTATTATTATTTGATATTTCGACAAATGGTACTAGAAGTTACCATTACCAAAAGTTAGATAATATTTTGTAAAATGGTACCAAAAGTTACCATTAACAAAACGTTTTTGGATGTTGATGAAAATATTTTATCAAAAAGTACCAGAAGTTACCGTTATATGTATTGAAAGGATAGATGAAAATGTATTATTCAACAAGAAAAAAGTTGATGTATGATTAGATAATATCATGACAGCACATATATGGCTAATGTGAAAATAATCTTATCTGTATTGTGAGAAGAATATTAAATGATTAAAATAAACAGATTTGATAAAGTCCTTGCACAAGCACATATATACTCCAGAAGAAGTACATATTTACTCTCGGAGAAGTACAATTCATCATATAAACACATTTACAGGATATTATTATTTCTCTTGAAGAAGCATAAAAGAGTCATACTGAAACATGTCAAGACAAGTGATACATGCAGAACACAAAAGAGGAAACATTTATAAAATCCTCAAAATTAGATGTGTGTCTCAAGAGTAAGAATATTTTATACTCTACCACCCCTAATCTATTTTGAGGTTTACAAGGTTAAGTTCACATTAATCGGACTCCATTTTCTCTTGATTCTCATTCCTTGCAACCAATCTATCTTAACTCCTGCTGGATCTTGTATTGGATATATGGTTGCAAATTATCCAGCAGTTCCTTGATAGTAGGAGCAGAAATAATGATCTCCTAGAAAATGGAGAGATGAATCCTTGGTCTATAGCATAATCAAGAAATGTTAGCAAACCATCAAAGAAATTGTTAACATTTAAAAGTTCAATAGGGTTGGTGTGGAGATCCAACTGAGCCCATGAGGTAATATTAAAGATTTTTTCTAAAGTTTTAAAACCTTCGGGCAGGGTTATGAAGGCATCAGAACCATAAAGTATGCAAGTTATACGTTTATGGATAGATAATGTCTGTACTTCATGCCCTCGTATTTTGCCCGCAATATCTACCAAAGGAACAGGTATTAACACATATCAGTTTCACTCTCTTTGTTTGAGCATATTGGGAAAGATAACCCATCAATCCATTGCTACCTTCTCCATACCTTAGATTGATACATTTCTCTCGCAACTTCTTTCCTAGATGCACTACTGCATCTAGATACTCAAAACCTTTCCCTACTTTTGATCCACAAAATACACAAATAGTTTTGATCTATCGAAGTTTTGATCCTTCCATCTTTTGAGAGAATAAGGAAGGAAAACTTACAAGAAAATGTTATTTTGGGATTTATGAAACTATGAAAATATTTGTCTTTTTAAAACCAAATATCTTCACTATTTACTAACCGTCTTTTGAAAAGTGACTATTTACTTTTGACTAAATGACACTACTTTTGATTATATCTCTGACATCAATTTAATGCTCTATAATTGACACTCTTTGTCGGTGATCACTCAGTAACAGTCTGTTAATACTCAAAAAAATGAAAATATATAATACTTTGTTAAAATATATATGTATACATATATACACTATACTGATTTACCTTATATCAATGTTGAGTAGCCAAACATCACTGTTTATAACAGATTGGTAAATAGGATCTTTTGATATTATATTCTTGAGACTATAACGGTCTTTCTCATCTTTGAATTGAGTTCATAAAGATAATAGCTCACGACGCACATACCCATAAGGGTGCATCTCAAGAGTTAGTCGAATATCATCCAAAGACTCCTTATACAGTCCACCCTTAATGAAATCTATTTTATCATCTCGATTTCTTGATGAATGACCTACTAACTCACAACAAGTATCACATGTCCATCGAGCACTGTTGAGTGCATTTTACATGCATATTTCATACATTTATTGTAGTACTTTTTGAGTAATTTGGACAAATACATACTTAATTGTACATATTTTGTGGTTAAATAGGTTAACATTCAACTTCATGGAGAAAGCACAAGAAGGAAGCCAAATGAAGGATTTATTGAAGGAATTGAGGATAAAAGAGTCCTATGGTACAAAGATTAGATGTTTGGGGTCCAATTTGTCACTTTCGGGAAGCTGTGGACTTCTTGTACAATTGATCGAGGATTAAATTGGAAGTTCTCAAAAGTTGGAGGACCCCAATTGCAAATTATTGAAGGACTGAGATGCAAAATCAAGTACAAGTGAACCATGCGATCACGTGGTTCTACTCAGGTCGCACTCGCGACTCATGCCAAAAATCCAACCCGAGACTCATAATGTCAACCACGCGATCACGAGGTCAAAAATTTGAACAATATTCTGGATCGACCCGGTGCGACCCAATTCGTCCCAAATGCTGTCAAACGCGGATCTACGCGAATTTTGGGTATTTTTGAGTGATTTGGCTAGAGTTTCCTAATTCATCTTCCCATTTTTCATCCCAAAAACCCATTTCTCTCATTTGTTCTTCATTTTCTTTGCTTTTATCTTGTAATGTCTCTTGTAATTAGTTAGTTTGGTTGATGAATGTTGATTGAGGGGAGAAATACCTACATCATTGTGGAAGAATATTGATATTTTGAAGCAAAAAACATTGGTGAAGGGAAGTATTTATTGCTAAATCTTTATATTTCTCTATTTACTTTACTTCATAGTTGAAATGATGCATTTAATTCTTGAATTTTATTATTATTTCACTATGGGCTAAGTTATTTAGTGTTGGGATGATTGATGAAACTTGACCTAGCTTAGTTGATATTGATGCTTGTATTGAGAATTTAACCTATTTATTATCTTGTGCATTTATTGTTGTATTTATTTACTTGCATTTATTGTGGCCACATTTTGCTTGAATTTCACGGGATGTGCAATTATTGAGAAATTGTTGTGTATTCTAGATCAATACAATATTTGCTCTAGGTTCTTGTTTAGGATAGAGATATACCTAAAATCCTAGATGATCCATTGAGTTATTTTCACGAATGTTTAATGCAATTGGTGTGTTTTCAATCGACATAGAGATATAGTAGGTTAATTCCACTAATTAGGGTTGATTTCACTCGAGAGAGGTAATTAGCTAAACTTGGAAAATAGGATCTAACATGCTTAGTAAATTGCATTTCTATTTGCTTGTTGAGAATTCAATTAGGTAATAGTCAAGTGGAATCGAGAATCCTAACGCTCCTTTATCATCAAGTTATCACCATTTTCTAGTTATTTATGTACAATTGTGAAATTAATTCTAGCACTAAAACATTTCCAAAACCAAAACTTTATTGTGTGTATTTCTTGTTGAAATTGATTAAACTAGAGTGTAATTGAAATAGACAATCCTTGTGGGAATGATAAATCGGACTCTTTTAGTCCACTATTACTTGTATGCGATATGTGCACTTGCGGTGTGTTTCTAGCGAACAAGTTTTTGACGCCATTGCCGGGGGATTGTCTTTATTTGAATTACATTTTAGTTGATATTAGTTTTGACAATTAGTTACTTTTATTTCTTGTACAAATTTTCTTTTGTTTTGTGTAAGAAATCTTCTAATTTCTCTTGTTGTTCTAGGTTGTCAATTGTGCATGCGTTGAAGTAGAAGTCTTAATCCAGTTGAATTAGATCCAGATATCGAGGGAAATTTTTGACGTAGATTAAGAGAACAACGGGAAGCTAGGAGACAACTTCTTACTAAGATGGAAGGAGAAAGAGTTAACATCGAGCTTAATGCTCCAATCGCAATTCCTCTAAGGGGTGGAATCCCACCTGATTTTGATCCTCAAGCGGCTAGGGTTCAAGAGCCCATGGTTAATGAAGAAGACATGCTTTTTGGAGATTTTATGAATCCTCCTATTGTCGACAATCAATCAAGCATTGTCTATCACCCCTACAATCATCCAAATTTTCAACTTCGTCTGGATGTCATCAATTTGTTCTCCAACATTATCTCATTCTATAGGAGGACTGATGAGAATCCACATGCTCATGTAGCAGGCTTTCTTGAGATTTGTAGCAATTTCAACTATGAGGGGGTTAATGTGGAAGCAATTCGGATGAGATTATTTGTGCACACCTTGAAAGACAAAGCAAGAAAATGGCTAGATACCTTGCCTCCGGGGAGTATCACTACTTGGGTGGAATTTGTCCAAAGGTTTACTACAAAATTCTTTCCACCTTCTAGAGTTGCTAAACGCAAGCATGATATTACTACATTTCAACAATTCGAGATGGAGAGTTTTCATGAAGCTTGGGAGAGGTTCAAAGATATGCTTAGGAAGTACCCAAATCATGGGATCATATTTGGGCAACAAGTCAACCACTTCTATTCCGGGTTAACTCCTCCTTGCCGATCAAATGTGGATTCATCTTCTAATGGGTCCATCAAAACAAAGAGCATTCGAGAGGCTTATGACTTGTTTGAGATCATGAGTAAACAAAGTGCAATGTGGCCGGATAGAAGTGTACCAAGGAATTCTAGTAGTGCACGTGGGGGTGATGATTATGCACTTGTCTTGTCAAAGATTGACTCCTTAGCCAAGAAAGTGGAAGAGTTATCTACTTCAACCTCTCGGCCCGTCAACATGGTTCAAGTCCCTCTGGTATGTGAGATATGTGGGGCTAATCATCAAAGCTCAATGTGTCCATTGGTGGCAAGTGGTTCTTCATCTACCGAGCAAGTTACTTATGCTCAAAATTTCCAACGCCAAGGGTTCAATCCATATGCTCCTACTTACAATCAAAATGTGTTGAATCCAAAGCCACAAGAAAAGAAAGAGGGATGGGAACAAGCTATCACCATGCTAGCAAATCATCAATTGTAATATCAAGAATGCAATGATGCCTCATTGAAAAATTTAGAGAAGCAAGTGGGCCAAATAGCAAAACTTCTCTCGGAAAGGCAACAAGGAGCTTTGCCTAGCAACACCGATACAAATCCTAGGGAGAATGTTCAAGCTATTACAACAAGGAGTGGGGTACAATTGCCCGAGATCACAGCCCCACAACCAATAACTCATTGAAGATAATGAGCCCATCCGAGCACCCGAAAAGGTTGTTGAAATGCCCAGAGAGGTTGAACCGGAATCATCAACATCAAAGGCTCCAACACCGATCAAAGCTTATGTGCCTCCTATCCCCTTTCGTCAAAGGTTGCAAAAGCAAAAGCTTGACAATCAATTTGGCAAAATTTTGGAAGTGTTCAAGAAGCTACACATCAACATTCCTTTTGCCGATGCCTTAGCTCAAATGCCAAGCTATGCCAAATTCATGAAGGATATTCTATACAAATAAAAGAAGACTTGAAGAGCATGAGACGGTGATGCTAACCGAGGAATGTAGTGCAATCATTCAAAATAAGCTACCTCCAAAAATTAAAGACCCAGGGAGTTTTACTATTTCGTGTACTATTGGTGATGTTAATTTTAAAAAAGCTTTATGTGATCTCTGTCCTAACATTAATTTAATGCCTTTATCCATTTTCAGGAAATTGGAATTGGGGGAAGTTAAACCAACCACCGTGTCTCTACAATTGGCGGATAGATCCATCAAATATCCTCGAGGGATCATTGAGGATGTTCTTGTGAAGGTGGATAAATTCATCTTCCCGGCGGATTTCATTATTCTAGATATGGAGGAAGATCATGACATTCCAATCATTTTGGGAAGGCCATTTCTAGCAACTGGGAGGGCTCTTATTGATGTGCAAGAAGGCCAATTGATTTTGACGGTGCAAGATGAGCAAGTTACTTTCAATGTGTTGAAGGTCATTAAATATCCCTCAGAGTCCAATTCATGTTTTCGGGTGGATGTAATTGATCATCTAGTGGTCAACTCTTTTAACCGTGGGATTTCTAAGGATCCATTGGAGTCTTGCATTGCCCATTCTTTGACTATTGAGGATGATGATCATGAAGTTGAACAAATGGCTCATTACTAGGAGGCGTCACCACAATATCAACACAGAGGAGCCCCCACTTTGAGGAGTTGAAAAAGAGTTCTTCACCACCACTACCATCGCTCGAGAAAGCTCCGACTCTCGAACAAAAGCCTCTTCCTTCTCATTTGAGTTACTTGGGGGAATCTTCTACACTTTCGGTCATTATTTCTAACTTGTTGAATGAAGTGGAGGAAGATAAATTACTTCGGGTATTGAGGGAGCATAAAGAGGCTATTGGATGGACCATCTCGGATATTCGAGGTATTTGCCCTTTGTTATGTATGCATAAAATTCTTATGTAAGATGATTTCAAATCTTCGGTGGAGCATCAACGTCGGTTGAATCCTAACATGAAGGAAGTGGTGAGAGCCGAAGTGGTGAAATGGCTTGATGCGGGTATTATCTATCTAATCTCGGATAGTGCATGGGTAAGCTCGGTGCAAGTAGTGTCAAAGAAAGGAGGTGTTACGGTGGTGGAGAATGAAAATAATGAACTTATTCCAACAAGGTCAGTGACGGGGTGGAGAGTTTGCATTGACTATCGCAAGCTCAACAATGCTACGAGGAAGGATCATTTTCCCCTTCCATTCGTCGATCAAATGCTTGAGCGATTGGCGGGTCACTCGCACTATTTCTTCCTAGATGGGTATTCAGACTATAATCAAATTCATATAGACCCGAAAGATCAAGAAAAGACAACATTCACATGCCCATACGAAACTTTTGCATATATGAGGATGCCCTTCGGTCTTTGTAATGTTCCCGCCACTTTTCAAAGGTGCATGATGTCCATTTTCTCCGACATGGTGGAGAAATTTATCGATATATTTATGGATGACTTCTCGATCTTTGGTACTTCATTTGATGATTGTTTGAATAAGTTGAAAATGGTGCCAAAAAGATGTGAGGATACCAATTTAGTGTTAAATTGGAAAAAATGTCATTTCAGGGTGCAAGAAGGGATAGTTCTTGGACACCGGATTTCAAGCAAAGGGATTGAGGTTGGAAAAAATTCAAGTTATCGAAAAACTACCTCCCCCAACCTCGGTGAAGGGCACAAGAAGTTTTCTAGGGCATGCGGGATTTTATAGGAGATTCATCAAGGACTTCTCAAAAATCACAAAGCCCCTTTGTTCATTGCTTGAGAAGAGTGCCACATTTGATTTCTCTAAAGAGTGTCTCCAGACTTTTAACTCTCTTAAAGAGAAACTCATCACGGCACCTATTATTGTGGCTCCGGATTGGAGTTTGCAAAAGTACTCTTACCTAAACCAGACATGTACTTAGAAAATGAATCTGGTAATTCACCAGCCAATCGAACTTTTGCTTCGATCAACAAACGAACATCTTCTGGAATACCTTGATCCATCAGCAGCCGCAATCTTTCAAGACGAATTCGGTAAATCTTTTTCAAAATATTAACCGAAAGATTAGAATAGTATTTGAAAATATTTGATAATATAACATCAATTTTGATGGATCTAATCTTCTTCCCAAACGATTTATTTAAAAGCATTATTTAATGCATAAAAGAGTGGTGGCTCTGCGTGTCATTGATTCCACCAAGAAAAAGGGAATGATTTGTAGACAAAAAATATTTTCTTGGGATTTCGTTCCAAACCTTTTTAGATATAAAAAATCAAGGTATACTGATTTATATTATGTATAAATAAGTAAATATTGTATTGAACCAGAAGTTCATACGTACAAGTGAAATATATATATATATGTATAACCAGAAGTTCATAAATACAAGTGAAATAAATATTGTATTGAACCAGAAGTCCATACGTACAAGTGAAATATATATTGAACTAGAAGTTCATCGATATTGTATTGAACTAAATATTCATACATAGAAGTGAAATAAAACCCTATTGAACCAGAAGTTCATCGATATTATATTGAACCAAATGTTCATACATAGAAGTGAAATAAAACTGTATTGAACCAGAGGCTCAATAATGAATGGTTAGATCATCCCGATTAAAAGTTTCAAATTATTTGCTATGAGAATAACTTGTATAGAAATTGTTTCTCATACAGCAATATTCTATATATGTCAATATAATAAAACAAGGATTAGCTTGAGAAGCTTTATGATTTCTGAGAAGTGAGATATATATTTATATACACTCCACCAAAATGCACTTAGATATATGATTGAAATTATATCCCTAATTAGGTATGACATGTGTTGAGGCATTTTTAGCAGATTGATATTAAGCCCCTGTTTGGTGGAGTTTAAAATTAAATTTTTAGTAGATTTTGATAAAAGTTGATAAGATGTGTGGTTGAAAAGTTGTAGGTCCCACGAAATCTGTGGTTTAGATCGATTGTTGACTTTGACTTAGATTAAAATCTGGATTTTAATTTCTACCAAACAGGGGCTAAATAAGATTTACAAACATTATGGAGATATTAAACAATAACACCCCTGAAGTGTGATCATTTCTGAAGCACAATGACAATCGATTCCAAAAGAAAAATACCTCTCACTAGTACAATAAGAGTCAAAGGCGTCGGTTGTAAAGCGGAAAAGGCGTCGGTTGTACAGGAGACGCCTTTAGTAGCGACGCTAAAAGTGCATACTTAAGACGTCTTGTTCGCTCAAAATAGTGTACCGCAAGCGCACGGGTCGCGTATAAGTAATAAAGTGGACTTTTTGAGTCCGGGTTGTCGATCCCACGAGGAATGTTTACTTTAGATTATACAACTTTAATTAATTCAATTCTAACAATAAAAAGAAACACTCAATTAAAAGTTGGATTTTGAAAAATTCTAAATTAACGAAACTAATGTTAAACCAAATTAAAATAAGGAAAATGGAAGATAAAATAGTTGTGATTTATGATTTCACTTAACTCTTGCTTAAGTAATTTCTCAACACATGCAAATTAATAAATTACTCATTTACAATGTTAGACCCGATTTTCCAAGCTTAGCTAATTCTTCTCTCGAGTGAAATTAACCCTAATCAATTGGTTTAACCTACTATATCTCTATGTCGATTAAAGCCCAATCAATTGCATTAACTCTTTGTGAAAATAGTTCAATGGATCATCTAGGGTTTAAGGTATATCTCTATCCTTAACAAGAACTTAGAGCATTTGTTATTTGGTCTAAAATGCACAATATCTCTCGATTATTATACACTTCACAAAACATATATTTGGTGATCAATCAAACACATGGAATAATCTCAATAACAAACACACATGAAATAAGCTCAAAATTAATAAACAAACATTAAGATTACTTAAACTAAGTTAAGCTACATCAATCATCCCAACATAAAACAACTAGCCTATTATATAAATATTCCACAAAAGATAAGGTTTATGAAAATACATCACAAAATATAGAAATTAAGGATAAAAATACAAGAAAAATGAAATACAACACTTCCCTTGATTTTTGCTCCAAGAATCTTTCAACAATACTTTGTATTTCCACTTACTTCTTGCTTCTTTGATCCAATGGGTGCTAGTAACATAGAAACAAAACTAAACTACAAACTAAATCAAAAACAAAGAAAAGAAAAAGAAAGGAAAAGAAAAGAAGAAGAAAGAAAAGAGAGAAAAGGGGGCTAGGGTTTGTAGAGAGTGAAGAATTGGGATCAAGTATGTGAAAACCTACTCAAAATGCCCAAAAACACCATTTTTTCGCGTAGATCCGCGTCCTTCCGTGTTTGGGCCGAACCGGGTCGGCACAGATTATCGCCCAATTTTTTGACCACGCGATCGCGTGGTGGACTTGAAAACTCTCGGGTTGGATTATAGGCTGACTTCGCGAACGCGACCTGGTCTAACAACGCGATCGCGTGGTTCACCGGCAGCCCCGTCCTTCCATGATATGCAATTGGGTCCTCCAACTTCTGGTCTTATTCAATTTAGTCCTCAAATTTTGAATTTTATTACAAATATGCCCCTGAAATATTTGCATCTTTAGTCCTCCAACTTTCTGAGATATTGCAATTGAGTCCTCGAACTTTTGATTTCTTTCAATTAGGTCCTTGGACATCAAATTTGCTCCTCTTTTAGCTTGATTGCACTCCAATTTTGTCCATTTGCTTTCCAATTGAGGTTGTACCTAATTGTACAAGATAAACACAATATATATAAGTAGATATTTGCTCAATTTGTCAATTAAATTGTCTATTTAAAAGCACAATAAGTGTGTAAAACACACACTTATCACGTCTCCTGTAAACTGATGCCTTATCATAACTAAAGGCGTCGGTTGTTAAGTATGATAAGGAGTCGGTTGTTGTTGAAAACCGACGCCTATAAGTTACTTAAGGCGTCGGTTGAACTGATGCCTTAAGTAACTTATAGGCGTCGGTTTTCAACAACAACCGACGCCTTTTACTATTAATTTTTTTATTGATTCATTTATTTATATTTTTTCATTATACCTATATACACTATAACAATCACATACACAAAAAAATTATCTTCAACAAATATATAATCGAGGAATGCAGAACAAAACTTAATAACTCAATAAACAGAATTTTGAATTAATTAATTTTGTATTCACGATATTGTTAAAAATTTTGTACATGTTAACATAAAATGGGCCAAGTTTACATACACTCTTCGACGAAGTATTTGGCCCATAAATTTCGAACCTCGTCAATTTTCTCTGCTGAGTAAAATTCTTGAAATGCCTAAAAATAATTAATAAGAATTAATAATTATTATGTTAATTACATATAAATCGGAATTAAACAATTATCTTCAATAACTTATACCTCGTGTAGAGAAGTAAGTTGAGAATAGGCCGTGACTATCTCGAACATGTTTCTCATAACATAATAGCCACACTCATCTCCTCCAGGTTGTTGAGTACACTGAGATTTGAATATTTAAAATTAAAAATATTATTAGTAATCAAATGAAAGTGAATATTAAACTAATATGAGAATTTGTATCAATTTATAAAATTCTAGTTTTCATACCGAGATCATTTTTCAATTTACATTGGATGTTGCCCTCTTGCCTCCTAATGACCAAAATGCTCGAAATGCCCTAAAGTTTCAATAAATATGAATAAGTTATAAAAATAATAATAAAACTCAAAATTCTTACATAAATTTTTCCAGAGTCTCCCCTATAAATTGAACGTATCCAACCTGTATAGAGACATATATATTATTGAAAATTATCCTAACAATTATCATAATCACAACACAAACACATCAATTTCACCTCAAACTCTCTACGATTATTCCATGAAAGTAATCCAACTTATCTATAATGCACTAAACACAAAAGTTTTAACAATATAATAATTACTTACCCATTTAATGACGGCTTGATTTCTATGTTACGCCTACATGATTGTGCTGAATCTATGAAGTACACAGTATTGGCTTCACAACATATTGCAAGCAACATCCAATGATTCCTACGTATTATGAACGTGTAAGTATTCTTTAAATAAATAAATAAAGAAATACATAAATAATAATAATAATGGTCTTACTCTTGATAGTACGTCGCTAAAATGAATTGCTTGGATCTCAGCGTATTCATTGTTTCAGCCATGTAACTCACAACATTTTCTACCTGTGTTTTAACTCTGATCAACGCAATCTGTGTTGGACACATAAATCCAATTGACTGAACACCAATTTGCTCACACAACCCATGAAGGAACCTAAAAATAACAACCAATGAAGAAAAAACAAAAACGAAAATTTAAATGAAAGACATAAATGCGTGTTCAGCAATCTTACATTATGAATACTTGCAAGATAGATACATCCAGCCATTTCATTGAGAGCAAGTCGGTGATGTCATCGATCGTAACATAAAAACTTTCACCTTTTGAAGGATTCTGCTGTCTTAAATTGAACATGTGCTCGTCCAAATATGGATGAACCTCAGTAAGGTGTTGCATGACAAGGAGGTGTGCTTTGTCTAGCAATTCAACACTAGGCACAATTGTTTTGCATCCAATCGTACCTTTACCTTTCAGTTTTCCCTCGTGACGAGATTTAGGAATACCAATAACATCAATATCATCTAGGTAATCAGTACAAAATTTAATAACCTCCTCGGCAGCATAACCTTCAATGATAATGCCTTTAGGTCGAAATCGATTTCTCACATATCCTTTTAATATACCCATGTATCTCTAAAATGGATACATATACCTCAAGAACACCGGACCACAAATCTTAATTTCTCTCACCAAGTGAATAAGTAAGTGCACCATAATGTCAAAAAATGATGGAGGAAAATACATTTCAAATTAACATAGAGTGATAACAATATCGCCCTGCAAATCATCCAGTGCATCTGGATCAACAACTTTACTGCAAATTGTATTAAAAAAGAAGCAAAGTTTTATAATGACATTTCTAACATGCTTTGGGAGTATGCCACGAACTGCAACTGGTAACAAGTGTTGCATTAAGACATGACAGTCATAAGACTTCATACCAACCAATTTCAAGTCCTTCATCGACACAAGACTTTTGATGTTCGATGAGTATCAGATGGAACCTTAACAGAATTTAGGCACTCAAAAAAACTTGTTTTCTCCTTTCTAGACAAAGTGTAACAAGCTGGGGGTAAATATGTACGCTTTTCCAACTCTTGCGATGCTAACTTATCCCGTATCCCCATTTTTACCATGTCTATTCGGACTTTGATACCATCTTTTGTTTTCCTTGAATGTTCAATAATGTCCCGATGACACCATCACATAGATTTTTCTCCACATGCATTACATCAAGACAAAGCCTTACCTGTAAGTGTTCCCGGTAGGGTAGATCCCAAAATATAGATCACTTCTTCCAAAGACTTTTCTGAGGAGGTTTAAAAGGTTTTCCAAACATAACATCAATATTTTTAACTCGTTCATAATCCTCATTTCCTGTTAATGGTAAGCGAGAAACTCAAGTCTCAACTTTTTCATTGAAGAGATTTTTCTTCTTTCGATAAGGGTGGTGAACAGGGAGAAATCTATGATGACTCATAAACACATTTTTCTTACAGTTTTTCAACCAAAGATCAACAGTATCTTTTTCACAAAAGGGACATACTTTAGCTCCTTTATTAGTATACCCCGACAAGTTACCATAAGCTGAAAAATCATTTATGGTGCAAAATATCGTAGCATGTAACGTGAAATTCATTTAGCTATGTGCAACAAATGCTAACACACCTTCATTCCAAAACAGTTTTAAATCTTCAATTAGTGGCGCTAGGTAAACATCTATGTCATTTCCCGGTTGTTTAGGCCCTGATATTAGCAACGACAACATGATGTACTTGCACTTCATACATAACCAAGGAGGAAGATTGTAATTCACCAAAAGAACCGGCCAAGTGCTATGTCGACTACTCATGTTACCGTGGGGGTTCATCCCATCTGTACATAGTCCAAGCCTAAGATTCCTATCTTCTCCACCAAATTCGGGAAACATCCTATTAATGGTCCTCCATTGAGGAGAATCAGCCGGGTGTCTTAGCTTTCCATCTTCTTTTCTAACATCGGCATGACACCGCATGTTCTTCGCATCCTTTGCATTGGAAAATAAGCGTTTAAATCTTGGTATTACAGGTAGGTACCATAACACCTTTGCCAGAGAGCCTTTCTTATCCTCCCAATTAACATTGCCTTCCTTTCGCTTATACCTCGATGCTCCACACTTTGGACACATGTTCAAGTCCTTATACTCATTCCGATACAATACACAATCATTTGGACATGCATGTATCCTCTCGATCTCCATACCCATCGGGCACAACATTTTATTTGTCTCGTAAATTGAACTAGAAAGTTCGTTATCCTCCGGAAGCATATCTCGTAAAAGTTCCAATAAATCCATGAAAATCCTATCACTCCACCTATTCTTCGCTTTCAAGTTATACAACTTAAACACATCAGACAATTTTGTGAATTTCTTACAACCAGAAAATAAAGGTTGTTCACAATCATTAAACAAGCTATCGAAAATATGATCAGACTTTTCGATGAAATCCTCTTGTATGTCACACATCATTTCATCTATCCGATCATTATCCACATCATTCTGATCATTGTCCACATTATTCTCCTCTTGATCACCCTTATCATCACCGGTACTCGTCCTAGGAAATATACTCTCACCGTGCGATATCCACCGTGCATAACCTTCCTTAAATCCACGATGAATCAAATGACTCTTGACTTGCTCAGAGCTACGGAACTTTCTCGGATTCTTACAATCACAACAAGGACACAAAAGCATTTCTTCACCTTCTTTTATTTTGTTTTCCTCGGCACATTTCATAAACTCTTCAACTCCTTTCACAAATTCATGTGTATTACGTCTCCCATACATCCAACTCCAATCCATATCTAATAACACATATATCAAGATATTCACAATGTGTTAAAACGAATGAAATCACCTTAACTTATTATTTACATTTTTATTTATAAATTTTACGAAAATTTTGACAGAATCTCCCCTATAAATTGGACTTTACCAACCTGTAGGGGGAATCAAAATGCCACAATGAAACTAAAATATTTAACTTCAACATATTCAAAACTCAAACAAAACTCCAGTCGAACTTCAACATTATCATCCAGTCTAAAATATTCATTCTCAACATGTTAAAAAATTAAACATTTTTATCCCCTTAATTATTCACTATATATGCTCATATCTCCAAATTAACACAACATAATAATCTAAACTCACCAAAACGTCCAACAAGTACAAGACATCTTAAATAATTCACTTATAAATACCTCACAATCATTACTCATCTGTAACTAATTCAAAACACATATATCAAGATATTAACTATGTGTTAATACGAATGAGACCACCTTAACTTATTATTTACATTTTTATTTATAAAATCTTACGAAAATTTTGACAAAATCTCCACTATAAATTGGACTTAACCAACTTGTAGGGGGAATCAAAATACCACAATAAAACTAAAATATTTAACTTCAACATATTCCAAACTCAAACAAAACTCCAGTCAAACTTCAACATTATCATCCAGTCTAAATATTCGTCCTCAACATGTTAAAACTCAAACATTTTTAGCCTCTTAATTATTCACTATAAACGCTCATATATCTAAATCATCACAACATAATCATCTCAACTCACCAAAACATCCAACAAGTACAAAACATCTCAAATAATACACATATAAATACCTCACAAGCATTACTTATCTGTAACTAATTCAAAACTCAAATAAAATTAACATTGTACAATTTCAATAAAACTCCAATTTTTAAAAATTGAATTTATACATCTACTAACAAAAAATCAATAATCTAAAATTGAAATTCAAACTAAACTAATAAGATCATTTAAATCAACCAACATAATAAATAAAAATGATAACTTCAATTATAATCTAACAAAATGAACAAAATAGTTTAACTTAAAATATGAAAAATTACCGTTTAGTGGTGGACCTTGTGGGGTGGGTGGTGGTGGCTAGAGTGGGATGGTGCGCGGGTGGGGGTCTATAGCGCGCGGGTTTTGGGTGCGTGGTGCCTATGGTGGGGTGTTGTGGCACGTGCACGGGGGCGGTGGCGTCGGGGGCTGTAGCGCGCGCACAGGGATGTGGAACATCGGGCTGGTGGCGCGAGGCTGAGGTCGCTGGATGGTGGCGGTGGGGTGGGGTGCTAGAGAGATCGTCGGGTGGAGGGTTGGTGGTGCATGGTGGCGGAGGTGTGAGAAGGTAGGGCAATGGTGACCTCGGTTGAACTGAAAATGGTGCGGGAAATGGCTGGAGATTTTAGTGAAATAGGGGAAATGATTGCAATTTTGGTGAAACCAGGAAAATAAAGCCTAAGTATAGGCATCGATTCTATATAAGAACCGGTGCCTATTATGAAAAAGCGTCGGTTCTTTTTAAGAACCGACGCCCATACTTGGGCCGGTTAATTGGCGTCGGTTGTTAGGAAACAACCGGCGCCTTTATTAAACATTTATTTACGACTTTGCCACCGCATTTTTTACAGGCGTCGTTTTCCTTGAAAAACGACACTGATTTGTTATTTTTTTTTTGATATTTTTGTACTAGTGTCTTGAATAATTGAGATGAAATGGAATCGATAAATAAGTCGAACTTTCTTGTGAAATTGAGGTTGATGAATAAAAAACACTTTGGCCAAATATAAAAATCCCAATGTAGGGATCATTGTTATAGGACCTGAAGTCCAAATACTTAAATGAGTAAAGCTAGTAGTTATTTGTGCAAATGAAAAATATTACATAGTCGTAAAAGAAGACTCGTTGCACACAAAATTTTTCAAAGAACTGGCGTAATATATGGTGGATGAGACTATAATCTAAATCATTAGCTTGGTCTCTTTGATATACTAATGAGTGAGAACAAAATGTATGATTCTCATCTCGGTACTTTGGGAGTATTCTTTGATGTACCAGTTGATCGCGATACGTTGGGATTTCAAGTAAAATGATTATAGATTATATGTTGAAATTGATATCTATTTCAATGATTGATTATACTTGTGCAAGTTAGAAATTTTGATTTATAAGATGCAAGAGCATACATGTATAATCATTGAAAGCTTCAATATACTCAGAGTAGTATCATTATAGAATGATACAAATGACCAAGTGATATAATATGTTGAAATTGAAATTGGGGTATACTATTATTGTAAATTATATTTGATATCTGAGCAATTGATTATTCACCAGAAGTGTATTCTATATTTGACTATTCACAACAAGTGAATCAATTCTAGATTTGAAAAATGCAATCGATCTATTAGTAAAACATTACTTGATATAGCATGTTATGACATCATAAATGAGCTATGAACAATTTATACAAAGCTCATCATAAAAGATATGCTTTCGGGATTGCATCAATATACTTGTGATATTTCATGAGTGGAATAAATACGCGCTGCACTTTTTTCCCTTAGCTAAGGTCTTGTCCTACAGATTTTTCCTAGCAAGGTTTTTAATAAGATAGCAGTTATGGCATATTAATGAGAATAATGTAATCTTTTCTCCTTCACTAAGGTTTTATCCCATAGGGTTTTTGATGGAGATCAGAAAACTATGATACAGGGCACGACAGCAGTGTTCTTGGACCGTTGGGAGCGGAAAATGTGATTCGTTGGAGGTGTCAATTTCAAATGGTCATATCTTTCTCATACGACATCAAAATTTCTATTATGACCACTTTTCGAAAAGGTCTCGAGGATCCCATAGGGAAGTGTTGTTTGTGTATGTGTGTGTGTGTCTATATATATATGTATGTGTGTGTGTGTGTGAATGACCATTATACCCTTGTAAACTTTACATTATTACAATTTTATCATTGTCCACTCCTATAAATAGAGGCTTATATTTCATTCTTGATACACCAATTCAATTTAGAGAATTCTCTACTCTATTCTCATTCCCTATTTTATTATTCTAGATTTTGATAGGTTTACATCATTTTAAAATATTATTTTTTTGTAATGTATGACTAAAAATTAAGAGAGAAAATGTATTAGAGAATTTCTGGTAGACAGTGAGAGAAAAATTATATGAAATTATAGCCTGACTGCTGGCTCAAACAAGGCCTAATGAAGCATGTCCCAAATGTCACTGGCATAGCCACGTGTCAGATTTCATCCTCTTCCCCTCAAAGTCATCCATCACCAAAGCTTGATGTAATTAGTCTCGACTATGAATTTTATTAAGGAAGTTTGTTGTTATATACTGACGGCTTTAATACATTGATAATTTGTGACAAACGTTCTTGCAATTATTATTTTTAAATCATTTTGTCGGTAATTACTAATTATATATATATATATAAATGCTATTTTCGATCCATCCTTAACTACAGACGATTCTCCAATGAAATTTACTATGGGTCGGTAAACGTGGTTGCCAATGAAAATGGTTGGAATGAAGTGTGTGGTTATTGAGCAATTTTATTTATTAACAAATGAAGAATGAAAAGCAAAGTAGCATACTTACTTGAAGTTGGAAATAAGAAAATATGAAAAGAGAGATCGATATGAGATTTCGATTACCTTCCTTAAGACGTAATTGCTCCGCTCAGGTTATCACAATGTTATAGCAAACACATCCCAACATACAATGATCAACTTTTTCCGGTTTCAACACTACAAACTCAAAAGAACAACAAATCCAACCCGAAGTGTTTTGCATTCTCTTTAATTGGAATTGATTTTTAAAGAATATAATGATTTTTCAAAGTGTTTATGAGATGCACAATGAAAGTTAATGAAAAAATAAAGCTTATAAGGTCCAATTTATAGACGTTGAAGAGTCATGGCTGAAAGACATGCCCCAAAAATCATCAAGTTCATGAATAGTCATGTCCAATTGAAGCCAGACGCCACTTGAAATCTATTTGACGGGCACTTGAGAGATTTTCATGCATTGCTCAAGTTCCACTTGAAGCCACTAGAGCGGGTTTTCCTGAGATCGAACTCTCGAGTTATGCTCGAAGACCGCTTGAGCAGTCAACTAATTATTGGAATTTCCGCATTAAAACTTAAATAATTATTTCTATACTTTCTTCAAAGTGAATATACATAAGTACTTCCCACGTCCCACGACTCATGGCCTGTGTTGGTGCTAGTGCTTGTACCGTGTCGATCGGCCAAATGGATAGCAATGACGGCGACGTGCATGCATGAGCTTTGAACTAAATCCAATAGGATCTAGGTGCTTCCCATTCATAGAATCTTTGTAACCCTTGAGGCCCAAACTCAAGTATCAAAGTTGAAGGTTATAAATTAGCCAATGTTTCACTATTTTTCTATGTGGGAGAACTTAATTTTGACCATTTTATTACAAGTAACTTGTTTCAACATCATTACGTTATCAATCATTTTCTTACTCACTCGAATTTTTTTTTCAGGAATCCAAATATACTACAGTCATCTACTCACGGAGTAAAGTAGTTCAACTCCTCTCCAATACGAAACAAATATTGTGACATACCCGAAAATTTGGTCAAAATAGACCAATTTGTCAACCATTTCCAACAATCCCCACACGAATGGAAACTATTATAAATAGCAAATGAAATGCAGATACTAAAAGAGAGTACAAGCGAAAACCTATTATCTTCCATAGTGGAATACTGTCAAATTTTACTTGGCTAGTCAGTGAATGTAATGTCTTGAACTGTCTAGTAGTGGTGTAAACCAATAAAACAGTACCCACACAATAACCTTCCAAACGATTCTTTAGTTCTCATTGTTGTGTTCATTTTGTTTTGTATAATAGTGTTGGCAACGGGGTGGATCGGGGCGTTGTATTCATTTTATCACTATACAATAATGTTGGCAACGGGGTGGATCCGCCCACCTCGAAAAATTTTCAACCGATCCGAATCCTCCATTTTTCGGGTCGGGTCAAGGCGGATCGGGTTCAGGCCGATCCGCAGAATTTTTTTTTTTTTAAATTTTTTTATACATAATTTAAACTAAATCTTTAAAAAAAATTCTCAAATAATAAACTTCCTTAAATAAATTGAAAATTTAATATTTACTTAGTCACATTGTCTAGCAAGTTATCTATATTTGGATATAACACCAGATAATTTCCTTTCCACGTCGCATCACATAGGCATGAAAACTAACCATTGGATATGAGATTTTTAAATAATTTTTTTTTATGTGGCAATGTTTTTTTTTCACAATTCATAAACCATTAGAGATGCTCTAACGTCCAAAATTCTACAACATTTCTGATGCACTGAGATCACTGTAGTGTAATGGGTACTGCGCAAAAATATCTCTATCATTCTTGTTTGAAAAAAAAATGAATTATGCTAGATGTACAAGTAGTTTGACATGCATGTTGACAAATAAATGATGCGCATGTGTGAAATTTTTTTATTAAGAAGATGATGTGTATGTTAAAAAATAAAATTGTGTCACATGTATTAATGTCAATATGTAGGTGAGCCTGTAAGTGTGTAAGTACATGTAGCAAGATTGAAAAAAAAAAAAAAAAATCTCCAATCAAACTGTAATTATTTAAAATTTGAATTAAAAAAAAAGCACAACATAATACAAAATCACAAACAACACATATTTTACAGTCTTCGCCTCACCGTGGCTTCCACGTCCTCTCTCATTTCTTCCTATTTCCCCGTGTTTTGGCAATTATTCACTGATTGTGTATGATCTTTTGCTTTAGGATGACAGTTGGAATTGGGATTTATTGGAAAAAAGATTTCTACCTCCAGATAGAGAGTTGATTAGCACGTTACCGAGAGGCAATGCTGGAGTTCTAGATTTTCTCATGTGGCATTTTGACAAGACAGGAGAATACATAGTTAATTCAGGGTTTCATCTTATGGTGTCTCTCTCCAAAGCTGACCCAACCTCCTCTTCTAATCCTTTAGCTGATGGTGGATGACCATGTGGTCACTTTTTATTCCTAGAGAAGTAAAAATTTTCATTTTGAAGGCTTTCATGGGTATTATTCCTTCTCGTCTTAATATGTGATACGGGTGAATTTTTTATTCAAGCATATAAGCAACTCAAACGGGAGGAGTTGGAAATTTTTTTGATGATTGTTTGGAAGTGTTGGGGAAATCGTAACCTCATGATTTTTTAAGGAATCAACATCAGTGCAGATATCACTCTCCAACATGCTGCAACTTTTCTTACAGAATTTCAGGCTGCTCACTGTAAAATTGATGACAAAAGAATTACTTGTGACTCTACTACTCCTTTTTGTCGTTTTTGGAAAAAAAACCACCCTCAAAATGCCTTAAAATGCAACGTTGCTATTAAAGTTGGTTCGAATTCCTTTGGAGTTAGCATTATTATTCGGGATGAATTTGGGTTGATGGTGGCTGCATCCGCTAGACATATTGTTGGCAATGTCTCAGCTTTTGTTGGTGAATGTCTAGCATTAAAAATGGGACTACAATTTGTTGTTGAAGAAGGGGGTTGAAATTGGAATTATTGAAACCGACCGTGAGAATGCAGCTAAGGCTATTAACCATCCTCTCTCACACTCTAACTTCGAAGCTATTGGTCTGGGAGTCAAAGACTTGATGACAAATTTCCAATATGTTCAATGTATATCCATTTCAAGGGAAGCCAATTCTCATTTCTTGGCATAGTTTGGTTTTGCTACTGGTTCTTCTTTTGTTTGGAGAAATCATCCTCCAGAGTTTATTGTAAACAAGCTTAATGTAGATTGTAGTAACAATGATATAATGTTTTCGATTCCAAAAAAAAAAAATACTTTTCCATGTGTCATGACTAATTGAATATTGTGAAAAAAGAAAATAAAGACTATTAAATGGAAAGTTAAAAATGTTCAAAAAATTAAAAAATACTCAAAAACATAATAATAATAATAATAATAATAATAATAATAATAATAATAATAATAATAATAATAATAATAATAATAATAATAATAATAATAATAACTCAAAAATGTGACAAAATCAATTTATCTTATATTTTGTTTTTTGATGTAGCTGGCCTAATTTTCCCATTAAACAATTATATGACATATGAGGGTCCAATTTTCAAAATCATGTCAATATAGAAGTATTTCAAAAATTATGAATGCTTCACATTTGAATTAGGATGTCAATAGGCCAAGTTTGGGACGGACGGGACACGTGAGCACTCCATGGGTCGCGAGATGGGTCGGGTCAACCCTCTCACTCCGTTTATATTTCTCTACCTTTTTTTCTCTTTTTCTAATAGATTGGCGGGGCCGGAGCGAGGTTGAGGATCCGTCGACTCGATTATTCATTGGGGGGGGGGGCGCCCCCTCAACGGATAGTTTTTTTTTTAATGTAGTTTTCATGTATTTGTTATTTTATCTATCTTACTTTTCTGAATTTTTTTTACCTTTTGTGTTATTTTTTTTGTAATTTTTTTACTACGCTTTTGTTTGAATCTCTTTAAATATTTTCTTTTCTATACAATATTATATTAAATCACAGTCATTCATTAAAAGTCAACTTCCATAATATTTGACTTTTCAATCAAATTTTAACCATTTATTCTCCTAAAAATTACTATTCATTTCAAAAAAAATTATTTTTAAACAATACCAAACACACACATCATTTGCTATCGTGTTTAATATTATTTATTTATTTTTAAATTAAAATTGCTACAAGACCATCTCATCATGGTCACCCCATCACCACAAATAGTCCACCTTTCGACAAAAAGTAATTAATTAATTATAAAACTTATGTTATCGTGTGAGAAATTTTTATTTTATAATTTTAACTCGTTCACTATTGCACGACAACCATTCACTACAACTTTTATCGCCACGCATACCAAAAGTCATCACTATCTATGTTACCGGCATCAACAACAGTCATCCCAATCAATACAAAACAAAAAACAAAAAAGTTGAGCAGCAAGCTTGACGGTCCCCGCCTGCCCTGCCCTGTCCTATCCTGAATGTTGGTGAATGATGTAAATCACAGGTTATACCTCCAAGGGTACAGTGGAAGGCTGTTTGTACACTTGCACTTACCCAATGACAAAATCCATATTTCAAGATTCAAACTCTTTACGCGACAACCTCAAACAAAGTTGAGATTTTTCCATCTCACCTTTTTACCATTTGAAGATGTGCATGGGGGCTCACCCCAATCAATAAAAGGAAATTACACAAATTGTTACAATAAATATAGCCCTTTTGTATTGGAATTTATTAGCCAATGCAATGTCGTCACCACCACCATCACCACCTACCATCTACTTCTATAAAGTTTACCATCGCCTCACCACTTCTATGATCGCTATCATCATATCTCCACCAAGAAAGGAGTGGCACAAAACGAGAAAACCCATCAAGAACTTATACTCTCACATAGAGATAACAAAAAAATTCGACCTGGATGAAACAAAAAAAATCCACCCGCGGGTCGACGGGGCGGTTTCCAGCAACCCGAGCGGGGGCAGGTTTGGTCGCCTAGAATAAATGAATTAATAAAAATGAATAAGGAAAAAAAAAAAAAAAAACGGGATGACGGGGTTGGCCTACCCTGAAATTCACGGGGCACAGTTTTGGGGTACCCGAGCCAAATCCATTTCGTTGCCATCACTACTCTTACATTTTCAAAACAAGAAAAGAATCAAGATCTACTATCCTTCTGCATCTCCGCGACCAACATATTCGAAGATAACCATCATCATTAGATCTAATGTCCCATATTCGAAGATGACCATCACCATTAGATCTAATGTCCCTCCTAGCAATCGTGACTAACATCTTCAACATAATATTAATTTCTAATTTCCAACCGCCCAGTCTGATTGAAAGTGACCCGGTGCAAGAACCAGGTCATAAAACATGAAAACCCACGGCATGGAAAACCCGGACATAACCCGGGCAAGCCGGACAGATTTTAAGAGACCCGCTGATGGGTGTCGAATCCAACAAATAATAATGTTTTCTTGCTCTTATAAAAATAAATAGTATTAGTGGTAAGTAATGTCGAATCCACAGAGATTGGTTATATTTAATTCTTCGACAAAATTAAAAGCAATGAATTAAAAACAAAGGGAGGTTTTGAATTTTTGAATGTGAAATCAAATTATAAATAAACAATTGCTGAATTAAATTAATGGAAATATCGAATTAAACAAATATTCAGCCCAAGGTATAATCTCAATATCGATTTACAGAATTGATCATGGATGCAAAAATAAAATTCTTAACTCATTCTTTAAATTGGTTATGGTCATTGATACGATCTAACAACATATCTCTCCTTACTTTATCGATAATCAAGAGACGCCCGTTGATTATTTCCCTAATCAATAAACAACCCTAGATACGATCGTATGATTTAATTTACCAATAGCATTAATTTTTAGAGAGACGACCAATTCTAACCAACAAATTCACACGCATGATTTATTTAAATTAGGTTATATGTATTCATAACATGAGTCAAAAATCAATATATAATTAACTATGTTATTTGTCACTTATATTAGAAAACATAAACAATTACGGATTTAGATTCCTAATTGACCAAGTATCATTTAGACGAATAAAACAACGTGCACTTTGAATCAATCAATCAAAATAACAACTTCAATTCACAAGCAAGAGACATATAAATAGAGAACAATCAAAGAAACAATTAAATTTAATTGGATCTCACAATTCATGGTGAATCAAAACTTCGACTAACCTTGAACTGGAATAATAATTTAGCTACTCATAAACATTATAAATCAAAAACTAAAAGAAAGAAAATAAAATAAAAATCAAACTCTAAGTTGAGAAATAACGTGTAGCCTCCTTCTTTACCTTGCCAAGCACTGCGTCCCTTTTTTTTCTCCTTTTTGTAAAGTGCCCAGAATCCTCCCTTTTTTCCAAGATGTGTCTCCCCCTTTTGTCTCCAGCAATTCTTCCTTTCTTGTTCCCTTCTTTTCCTTAAATAAATATGGCCCTTTTATTCTCTTTCCTGGAATTTTTCTTTTCTTTTCTTTTCTTTTTTTATTGCGGCTGAGACTCCTTTTTAAGTGGCGCCCTCCTCAATTGTCACCCTTGGCCCATCCAATCCAACCAAATCAAGATCCAGCTTCCTGGGTCTTGAATTCTTTTTATTAAAGGGAAAATTAAATAAAACCTTGTATTTTAAAAATACAATTCAAAAATCATGTGAATGAAATCTTTTTTTAAAAATTCAGGTATTAATTTATTTAGTTAGGTGTTTAATAATTAAAAATAAATATAATGATATATATAAGATAAATATAATTATCTACTATATATTATATTAAAACTAATATAATATTAAATCAAAATTTCAAATTTTAACGTCACAACCTACTACCACCCAACCCCACCCTACCACAAAAAATAATTTTTATTTTTTTCCTTTCGATGTTTTCATATCATTCACCATCCCTAACCACATCCCCCGATCCCACCCACCCACCCTGCCCACCCCAAAAATAAGTTTATTTTTATTTTCTCTCGATGTTTTCTTACACTTCCCCATCCCACTCCACCCAACCCAATCCTACTCGACCACACCCAGACCCACCCACCCACCCTGCCCACCCACACCATCTCACCACCTATATCCTACCTCACCCCAAAAATAAGTTTATTTTTATTTTTTTCCAATGTTTTCATACACTTCCCCATCCCATCCCACCCCAACCCCACTCCACTCGACCCTACCATATCCTACCTTATCGCAAAGTGACAAATTGATCTTATCTCAACCACAGACCACCACCCCACCCCATCCACCCTACATTAAAAATAATTTTTATTTTTTTCTTTCGATATTTTCCTATCATTCCCCATCCCACCCACCAACTCCACATTACCCCACCTCATCTTAAAGTGACAAATTGAACTCACCCTAACCACATCCTCCGACCCCACCACCCACCCCGCCTCACCATCCATATCCTACCCCACCCCAAAAATAAGTTTATTTTTATTTTCTCTAGATGTTTTCCTACACTTCCCCAACCCACCCCACCCCACCCCGACCTAACCCCACTCGACCCTATCCTACCCCACCTCATCGCAAAGTGACAAATTGATCTCACCCTACCCACATCCCCCGACCCCACCCACCAACCCAACCTCACCACCCATATCATATCCCACCCCAAAAATAAATTTATTTTTATATTCTCCCGATATTTTCCTACACTTCATCATCCCATCCCATCCCACCCCACCCCACCCCAACCCCACTCAACTCGACCCTACCCCACTTCATTGCAAAGTGACAAATTGATCTTATCCCAACCACAGACCACAACACACCATGCCCGCCTAGCCACCCACCCTACCCCACCTCACGATAAAAACAATTTTTTTCCTTCTACTTTTCCACCTACCACCACCCAGCCCGACACCACCCTACTGATCCCACCCCACTCCAAAAATGATTTTTTTTCCTTCTACTTTTTCACGCCCCTACCAACCCCACCCCAACACCACCCTGCCCACCCCACCCCACAAAATGAATTTTTTTTATCTCTCCATGTTTTCCCACCCTACCCTGCCACCCACCCCACCCAAAAATGATTTTTTTCTTCTAATTTTCTACACCCATCCCACCCCTACCAGCTACCCACCCAACCAATCGACTGGGCCCCACCCAAAAATGATTTTTTTCTTCCACTTTTTCACACCCCACCAAGACCCTACCCTTGCACCCTCCCCACCATACCCACCCATCCCATTCCTACCCACCCCCCGAAAATGATTTTTTCTTCAATTTTTCACACCCTCACCCACCTCGCTCCCGACCCTACCCCGCCACCCACCCAACCAACTGCACCCAAAAATTATTTTTTTTCCTACTTTTTCACACTCCATCCCGACTCTACGCCCGTTACCCAGCAACCCCGCCACTACCCACCCCACTCAAAAATAAATTTTTTTCTTTTCCATACCCCGTCTCAACCCTATACCCGTCACCCACCAACTCCACCCCTACCCGAAAATGATTTTTCTTCTTCTAATTTTCCATACCCCGCTACCCACCCAACAAAACGACCCCACTCAAAAATGATTTTTTTCTTATACTTTTCCTCGTCTAATGGTCACAAAAAGTTATAGTTTGTCACATATTATTTATTTATTGTCACAACTTACTCGTTTTTTTTCATGATTAGTTAATATTTTTTGTCATAATTACCTAATAATTGGTCACATTCCCTACTCGTCATTTAATCGACATTTTGGTTACACTTACCTAATAATTCAATCACCCCACCCTACCCTACCCTACCTCACCCCACCCCACCCCACCCCACCCCCACATGCAAAGTCACAGTTGGTCACACGAAGGCATGGTTCGATCACACAAGGTCATAGTTTGGTAACACATGTGACCGAACTATGACATCGTGTGATTGAACTATGACAACCGAATTGAGACTTTTTGTGATTAAGTTGTGACCTTGTATGTTCAAACCGTGACTTTGTGTGATCAAGTACGGGATGTGACCAAAATATTTACTAATTTTGACTTATGAGAAATGGGGGATGTGACCAATAAAACTAAGAATACGGAATGTGACCAAATATTAGGTAATTGTAACAAAAATGTTAACTAATTGTAATTGAGGAAACGTGTAAATTATGACCAATAAATAAATAATACGTACCAACTATATGATAATTTTGATCAATTATAGGTAAATGTGATCAAAATATTGACTAATTCTGAGTATGTGCGACTTATGATAAGTGGGAATGTGAACAAGAAAAACAAGTAAGTTTTGATCAATCAATAAATAAATTGTGATCAATTATTGATGACTATGACCAATTATTAGGTGACTATGATCAATTATTAGGTGACTATGACCACTAAATAAATAATATGTAATCAATTATGGATCATTGTGACCAATTATATAGATTGTGATCAACTGTGACTTGGTGTGACCATTGGACGAGGACGTGATGTGACCTACAATTGTGTCAAATATAACTATGTGTGACCAAACTGTGACTTTGTAAGAACGAAGCGTGACATTATGTGATCGACCTTTGATCTCGTGTGATCTAACCATGACCTCGTTTGACCTAATTGTGACCTCCTGTGACCTAATTGTGACCTCGTTTGACCAAACTGCAACTTTGTGTGATCGAATTTTGACCTTGTGTGACCAACTGTGACTTTGGAGGGTGGGGTTTTACAACTAAATTTGTAATTGGGACTCTGTGTGACCTTGTGTGACTTAATTGCGATCTCGTGTCAACTTACGTTATTCATTGTGATTTTGGGGGTGGGGATAGTGGGGTAGAGGTCGGGTGGGGCTAGAAAAAGTAGAAGAAATCATTTTTTATGGTGAGGTAGGATCGGGGTTGGAAAAGTAGAAGAAAAAAATCATTTTTTTTGGGTGGGTGGGGGTAGGGTAGGGTGGGGTGGGGTGGGTGGATAGGGTAGGGTCGAGGTCCAGTTGGAGGTTGGATAAAGTAAAAGAAAAAAATTATTTTTTGCGTTGGTTGGTGCGTGGGTGGGGTGGGGTGGGGTAGGGTGGGTTGAGATGATGTGGTTGGTGTGAAGTGTGAAAAAATAGAAGAAAAATAATTTTTTGATGGGGTATGGTTGGTGGCGGGGTGCGGTGGGATGGGATGGGGCGGTTGGGGGGAAATGTGAAAAAATAGAAGAAAAATCATTTTTTGATGGGGTAGGGTGGGTGGGTAGGGTGCAGTGGGATAGGATTGGGGCGATTGAGGTGAAGTGTGAAAAAATAGAAGAAAAATCATTTTTGGGTGGGGTTGCTAGGGTAGGGTGTAGTGGGGTTGTTAGAGTGGGGTGTGAAAATATAGAAGAAAAATCATATTTGGGTGGGGTGGGTGGCGAGGTAGGTCGGGGAGGGGTGTGAAAAATTAGGAGAAAAAAATTAATTTTGGGTAAGGTGGGGTTGGGGATTGGTGGCGGGGCAGGGTCTGGGCGAGTCGTGAAAAAGTAGTAAAAAAAATCATTTTGGATGAGGTGGGTTGGGGTAGGGTATGGGGCGAGGCTGGTGGGGGAATCGAAAATTAGAAGAAAAAAATTAATTTTGGGTGGGGGTGGCAGGGTAGAATAGGGTAGGTCTGGGTGAGTTTTGGAAAAGTAGTAAAAAAAAATTCATTGTTGGTGAGGTGGGGTGGGGTAGGGTATGGTCGGGTGGGGTGGGGTGGGGTGGGGTGGGGAAGGGTGGAAAAATATCTCAAAAAAAAAAAAAAAAAACTTATTTTTGGGGTGAGGTGGGTTGGGGTGGGTGAGATGGGATGGGGTGAGTGGGTGGGTGAGATGAGAAAAAAATAGAAGTAAAATCATTCTTGTTGTGTGGTGTGGTGTGGTGGGTGGGGTGGGTGAGTGAGTGGTGGTGGGTGCGTGGGTGGGATTGGGTTGGGGAGGAGTGGGGGTGGGGTGGGTAAGGTGGGGGTGAGTGGGGAAAAGTAGAAGGAAAAAAAATTATTTTATGGCGTGGGTGGGTGGGGGTGAGTGCGGGGTTGGGTTGGGATGGAGTTGTTGTTGATTATGTATTGTTTTGATTTTATTATTTAATATTTATCTTTATTTGGCAACTCATTATAATTATTATAATATTGTATTAATTAATTAACTAATTAATACCTGATTTTTTTAAAAAAAAAATCTTAAGATTGTTATGTTTAAAAAGTGAAAGTTTTAGTTGTATAGTTATGTACTTTTCCCTTTATTAAAATTATGATAGCCCATGAATTTTTGTTGAGTTTGCTGTCTGTCCGAAATAAGGCGTGCCCACTCTTTATGCAAAATCCTGTTCTGATTGTATACTTCTTGAGTTGACATTGAGTCCATTTTGATCTAAATTCTCCACTTAATCCACAAAACATAAAATATGATTAACATCCACAATTTAAACATTTAAAATCAATGGAATAAGAGGAAATATCACAAATTAAATAACAAATATGCACTCTATCACCCGCTGACCCGGTCACAAGTTTCCTGGATTTTACGAGTCACATTTTCGCCTTCCTTAATTTTTTTTTTTAATATTATTTTAAATTCAACGGGGGACTACAAATAGCATCCCCACGCTAAGTCTACAACTCAATGAAGTTTAGAAGCCAAACAGCCCTATATATAGCGTTGGTGAGTTTCCCTACTAGTGTTTGTAACCGATGTGGAATTGTTGTTGGTTAGTCTTATTCTACTGCGCGTGGAGCGCAGGAGAACAATAATGCGCTTTGCCTTGCATGAGTTTCTCATGCAAGACAAACCCTTTTGTTTTTATCAGGCAAGGCCTATTGTCAGCCGCTACTTTTAGAAGCTCTCAACCTTTTAAATTTTCTTATTCATATATTTTGGTCTTTTTGTTATATTTGTATTTTATTTTGCTTAATAATTCTTAACATAAGTACATGTATTTGATTCAAAAAAAAATAAAAAGTACATATATTAAATTTTGTTTGATATTAATAATATATATCACAATAATTTTCATATGATATTTATAATTATTATTACATTGAAATACAATAAGATAAAATAAAATAGAACTTTCATAAATTCAATAATTTTTCTTAAAATATAATTCAAACTACGTCGAACAAGTACAAAGAATAAGTTGTTTAATGGTCTTCATCATCGTCAAACCCGTGAAATGTAGTGTCTACAGTCTCAACAAAAGAACTTATCGGACATTGCAGTCGAGATTAATTGATCGATAACTATTAATTGTTGCCTTTATTTTGTTCTAATTTCTACACTAGTGTATCATCAGTGCGATGTATAGATATTAGGCGTGTCAAAACGGCTCGTCGGCTTGGGTAGCTCGGGCTAAGCTCGGCTCGTAAGATCGTGCCGAAGCTCGGGCCGAGCCCAAAAATGCTCACTGGGCTCGAACCGGGCAGCCCGTGTGGCCCTCCGAGCCACAGGGCCGGCCCGTGTGGCAGGCCAAATTGGCCCGAAGACACGGGCCAGAATGGCCCTTGTCTGCTGCTGCTGCCTGCAATACGGGTTGCTACAATTTTTTATCTGATTTTTGATCTGATTTGAAATATGCAGATTTTTTTTTTTTTTGAAAATTTGAAATTTGAATTATTTTTTGTTTTCCCAAATTTTTTTTTATATATAAATAGGTCGTATTTTGTTTGTTAATTCACAATTCACTTACACGTTTTTTCATTTCGTCATAATATTCATTTGTTTGCTATAATTTCTATTCAATTCTCTATTTCTCTCTATATATATATATATAAAACAACTAGTAATTTAATTTTAGTATAGATAGACTTTACGAAATCTACGTTTACGTTTTTATTAAATCTTATGTTTGATATTTTAACTACATTTATTGTGTATAATTCATTTAAGTAATTACAAATACAATACATATTCATTCGCCGTAAAAATTAAAAAAAAAAATACGGGAAAAAACGGGCCGGCCCGGCTCAATGAAGCTCGAGCCGAGCCTCAATTTTTTGGCCGAGCTTTGGCTCGGCTCAGCTCGGCTCGGGCCAAAAAAAGCTCGGTCCTAAAAAGCTCGAGCCTTGATGTTCGGCTCGGCTCGGCTCGTTGACATACCTAATACATATTGCTTCACATAAAATATATACTAAAATTGGTGAATAATTTTGGTAGCACTGAAAATTAAATTAAGTGATGTACGGTTACAAAAATTAAATTAAACAACACAATTTTTCTTTATTCATATTGTTACGTTATTATTTTAAAAAGAATTACCAATTAATGTAAAAATATTTATTACAATATTCTTTTTAAAATTGTATATATCATATGAAAATTTCTGTGATATTATTAATATCAAACAAAATTTAATACATGTACGCATGTTTACAATTATTATTACAAAATAAAATACAAGTATAACAAAAAGATCAAAATATAAAATAAAACTAAAAAATTTAAAAAATGTTGTCAGCGGCTACACATCAGGCAAGGCTTGCTTTTTATAGTAGGCCTTGCCTGATAAAAACAAAAGACTTTGCCTTGCATGAGAACGCAATATTGTTCTCCAGCACTCCGCACGCAGTCGAACAAGACAGTGTTGTTGGTATCAGGGGCGGATTTACTGTGGGGGCAGCGGGGTCAGCTGCCCCCACAGCCCAGAGGGAATTTTGTTATATACTAAGGTTTGCTTTGTCTTTTTCGTCTTTGCCCCCAATGAAAATCAGCCGTAATTTGTGTATTTGGCACTTGACAGTTCTTTTTTTATTTGAAAGGGAAGAGTATTTGACTAGAACTTGTCAAAAATGATGGCTGGCTTTCCACTTATTGGATTACTTAAAAGTTGAAGCAATAAGCATGCTGTTTAAATTATTGATTTTATTCAGAAATTATTTTTTTTATTATGAAAATAGAATTAATAATTATAAGTTGTTATTTGCAATATGGATTTCGATATGTATTCTTAAAATTTTGCTACTTATACATAATCAACACAAATACGTAATGCATATAAAAATAATAATCTAAGATGCTATTTGTTCAGATTAGTCTATCAATTTAACTTGTCTATTTTAGACTCGAAATAGTCAATTTCAATTCTTTTGGATCAAAATTATTTTTGGGTGCTCTGCCCCCGAACCCCTGGGAAGGCCTCCCAAAATTTTTGCCCCCAGTGCGGAAAATTTCTAGCTCCGCCCCTGGTTGGTATCATATTTCCTTTTTGTCACCCTAGTTTTGGTTTTAGCTTTTCAGATTTCATTACAAATCAATAGCCATCTTTTACGACCTAGACTGTAGGTTCGAACCTTATGGGTTGTTTTTTCTTTTCATTTCATTGTATTCTTTTTATTGCTCTTCAAAAAAAATCAAAAACAAAAACCCTCTTCATTATCAATTTTTTTTTTCCTTTTCATTACTTTTATTTATTCAATTCTGCAAATATTTATATTTTATTGTTAGTTTAATAATATTAGAATCAGTTTTATGGGTTAAAACTTAAAATAATTATAATATTTATAGAACAATTAATCTACATTTTCTTTGAATTAATAATTTTAAAATTAAAAAATATTATTACAATAATGTTTTATATATTGTGTATATTTATTTTTTATGTAAAAAATTTGGTTATATATATAAAAAAAATTAATGTCTTAAAAATAATTAAAATAATATTAAAAAAATCTAAAATTAAAAAAATATTATTACTCCCTATTACTATTATCTGATTTTTCATTTTTTTAATGATTTTATTTAATACACCGGGTCAACCCCGAGTCGACTCCGAGTCAACCCACTGACCCTTGACCCTTCCTCTTTTTTGGATCGATGCTTGGACCGGATTTTGAAACATTGTTAATTTCTTCCTCTTCATTGAAAAATCTCAACTCCATCGTCAACATTCTCATTCGACCTTTAAATCGAATATTCTTTTCCAGGTCACCAATCTACACTACCACCAAGCCAATAAAAAAAAAATAAAGTGAAATACACAAAAAAATTTTAAAAAAAATTAAAAAAAAAAATCTGCAAATTGCGAAACCATGACATTCCACTGGTGTTCAATTTGCTTTAGAGCCTATTTGGTAATGTGAAAAATTTTGATTTTTGTGATTTTTTTAGTTTTTTTTATGAATATGTGGTTTTAAAATGTTTGAAAAGTCAAAAAATGTGGGTTTGATTAAGAATAGATGATTGAGATTGAGTTTAAAAAGTTATGGTAAAATTCTTATCATTACCAAACAACATCTTACTTGTCCAACGAGCAAGAAGAGAAACAAAAACGACAAGTCAAGTTCTCCGCAGTGTTTCCTTTTTTAAAAAAATGTAATCGTTGTAGCATCAGGGTGGCACTAGAGGTGATGGAACCACACTTTTCCAAAAAAAATTATTACGCAAAAAATCGATTTCTCTATAAAATGGATGTCAAAATTCAAACAAGGTCTAATATTTTTGAAAGACTTGATTATAGAATTTTATTTTAAAAAATAAATGTATGATTGGGCTAATTTCCTTCTACGTCAATTGAATCACGTGAAATTCCCGTGGACCCAAATATATTTTGCAGAAGTAGACGTTAGAAATGGTAACGGCTACTTCTAATTTCAAACTTGAAAGAAATTAAAAAGAAAAAAAATATCAATCAAAATCAAATCAAATCCTCCGTTGCATTCTGTCCCCGTAACTCTTCATTTCCAGCTCTCAAGAAAATTCTTAATTCTGATTCATTTCTTGAAATACATACACATTCAAAAATCATTTATTTTTTTCAAATTTCTTCATTTTCTCTTGAGTTCATAGAGAAATTTGAATATCAAGACCAGGGTTTTTACCCTTTAGTTAATATTTCATCTGTTCTGTTAAATTAGAGAAGAAAAACAGCAGGAAATTTTCTGGGTTTTAATTTTGTTTATCGATTGAAAATGGCTCCTACACCATCTTCAAAGTCGAATACGACAACACCTTCATCAAAATCAAACAATAACCACCAATCAAAGACCCCTCATTCAAAGCAGCGCCTGAATTTCACCAAAGAAACTGCCACTACGGCCACCATGCCTCCGACTGAGCATCCAGTTGAAGTTATTGGCAGAATAAGAAACCTCCCGGATCAAAAAAACAAGCCTACTACGACGACCCCATCTGTTCTGAAAATCAACACAGATGGAAAATCGCTGCGAGCAAAAACTGAAATTGGGTACAGGGATTTTACTCTGGACGGGGTTTCATTATCTGAAGAGGATGATCTTGATGGGTTCTACAAGAAGTTTGTGGAGTCGAGGATTAATGGTGTGAAACTAGGGAACAAATGTACCATTATGATGTACGGGCCGACGGGATCGGGAAAGAGCCATACCATGTTTGGTTGTGCTAATCAGCCGGGAATTGTGTACAAATCTTTGAGGGGTATTTTAGGAGAAGGGAGCAAAGAAGATGAAGAGAAAGGAGGTGGTGGAACTTTTGTTCAGGTTAGTGTTTTGGAGATATATAATGAGGAGATTTACGATCTGCTGTCATCGGCTGATTCCGGTGGAGGTTTTGGTTTTGGATGGGCTAAAGGAGGCAGTGCTTCCAAGGTTAGATTTCTATTTCTTCATTTTTGTACTTACAGCTTTTGGAATTTCTGTCATCTGGTGAATTGAATTAAATTCTTAATTTTGATTAAAAACTCTTTGCTGTATCAATCATATCTGGAGATGGACAAGACCTTAACTTTTGGTGCAGTACTTGAATTCTAACCTAAGCATGTTTGTAAAAAGAAGACAGCTTTTTATTCCTTCAATCCATAGGGATGGATATAGGATTTATGAGCCTGTGTTATAATAGAAATTCTTGCTATGCTTTCCATTGGACTTGCATCACAATGTGGACTTGAAATAATCATTATCACAATTCTACTTTGGTAGGTGAGACTGGAAGTAATGGGGAAGAAAGCGAAAAACGCAACATTTATTTCGGGAAATGAGGCTGGAAAGATTTTGAAAGAGATCCAAAAGGTGGAGAAGAGAAGGATAGTTAAAAGCACGCTCTGTAATGAGAGAAGCTCGCGAAGCCACTGCCTGGTAAACTCTATTTGAATAATCTAAAGGATTTTGTTGAGTTTCTATATTTACGAACAAGTACATTCTTGTAGATTATTCTTGATGTTCCGACTGTTGGAGGCCGCCTTATGCTTGTCGACATGGCGGGTTCTGAAAACATAGAGCAAGCTGGTCAAAATGGATTTGAAGCAAAAATGCAGGTAGAGAGGATTAGATATTCTCTCTTTTTCCCAGCAAGATTTCAGATATTTTATTTTTGAAATCGAAAAGTATCTTGTCTTGATTATAATAATATATGCAGACGGGGAAAATTAACCAAGGAAACATAGCTCTGAAAAGAGTTGTTGAATCTATTGCTAATGGCGATTCTCATGTGCCATTCAGAGATAGCAAACTAACGATGCTTCTCCAGGTACATCTTTTTGTTCAGGATGCTTTCAACCAGTTCAATATTTTTATATGGTTTCTAAAATCAATTTGACTCCAGGATTCTTTTGAAGATGACAAGTCGAAAATTCTAATGATACTGTGTGCCAGCCCTGATCCAAAGGAGCTGCATAAGACTATTGCCACATTAGAGTATGGTGCAAAAGCAAAATGTATAGTTCGGTCTCAGCATACACCAATTAAGGAGAAAGGCGGTGAAGATTCTTCATCGGCTTTCATCTTGGGATCGAGGATCGAAGCTATGGACCAGTTTATCTACAAGTTACAGATGGAAAACAAACTCAAGGAAAAAGAACGTATTGAAGCTCAGAACAAGCTAAACAAGAAAGAAGAAGAAATTTCTTCTCTTAGGGCCAAACTTGCGCTCGTACAAGGAAGAGGAAAGGAGGAGATTAATTCGAAAGTAAATGAGCAGACTCTGATGCTGAAAAGGGAGCTGGAGAGAAAGATACAAGAGTGTCAGAAAATGGCCGATGAATTTGTTGAGATGGAAAGGAGGAAAATGGAAGAAAGGATGTTGCAACAACAACGGGAAGTTGAAATGCTCAGACGTCGTTTAGAGGAAATTGAATCTGAGCTTCATCTTTTAAGGGCTGATGGTGCATCAGCAGACATGGATGGAAGCAGCTTTATGAAAAGGCTGTTGGAGGTTTGTTCTGAGGATTCAGATATGGTTAAATCCATGGATCTAGACAGATCAATCGACATGGAAACCAGCGTGGTTCATAAATCAGAGGTCCGAGGAAATGCAATTTCATGCTATCCCAATGCCAGCAGTTTCAATGAAAACACAGCAAATTTTCCCAACAAAGCATTCTTGAGCACCGTGTATGAGGAAGATGAAGAAGAAAACGAGGAACAATATAAAGAGAATCCCATAGACGAAGAGGTTCAGAAAGAAGTAATCGAGGAGAAGAAGATGATAGTTACACCAGAATGTTCGATTCAATATCCGGAGCAAATTGATGAATCTTCCAGGCAAAAAAGGATTCAAAATATCTTCACCCTCTGTGGAAACTATAGAGAGCTTTCTCAACACAACAGAACTCCTGTGCCTACCCAAAAGAGGCTAGAAACTATTGGTCCCTTGTTGACCCCATCAAAGGAAGAGGGAGAACCTAAACTAAGGCTTGGTGACCTTTCCCAGCTTCAAAATAGTATTTCTAAAAATCTTTCAGCATCAAACAAGCAGAGCTTTGATGAAAACAGGGAGAATCACAATCCAGTAGATGAAAGAAGCAATGGTGATATTGAAGTATATGTGAAATGGGAGGCGTCGAAGGAAAATCCTGGGAAATTCATTGCTACAATGAAGTTTTTGAAGGATTCGACTCTTGCTGACTTACGGAAGCTGATAGAAATCCATTTTGGTGGGGAGCAGCAAGAATTTGCTTTTCTTCTTCTTGGGGTATGTCTCTCTTAACTTCTCCATCTTTTCTAAAGTTTTGTGAATTTGCATGTTTATTTTTACCTATTAGAGAATGCCTGAGCAAACATTTATGAGAATGCCCTTGTAGGATTTGTTGATGATATAATCGTCATCATGTTTATATCATAGTTACTTGATTAGTACTTTGTGTGCATGAATAGGATCCCTCTGGTGCTCCAGTACCTAGAGAAAATGAGGCAACAACTCGAACAGGCAATCTCCCCATTTGCAACAATGGCCATCTCGCTTGCCTGCGTCCATTAAAGCCGATTCAGCGTACAATTCATCTCCCATTTAGTCCTCTCGAAAACAAGCTTGCAGCAGCTACACCAAACTCACCCCACGTCACGCAGCAAGGAGATTGCTACTCACCCAAAATAACCCAACACTTGAGTTCAACACCTTTTATTACTTTACGAAGATACTAGGTTATCAGTTTTTTTTTTTTTTTTTTTCTCTCTCTGATAAGTGTAGAACAGTAATCAATGCTCTTGTGCTTGGATGTTTGAATCAATTGTGCAGGCTGCAGCCAGGTACCTTTTGCTATTATGTGTACTCCTGGTGCATTGTTATTTTATGACTGTCAAAATCCAGTGGGTCAGATTATGTGTCATAGGGGTGCTAAATATGTGGATATTTCTCTTTTGCTGGTACTTGTATCTTTCAACAGTTCAAGTAATGTGATGATGTGGTTTTGTATGATCTAAACTGCCCAGAATTGTTCACCATTAGATGGTATTTTTAATGACCAAGCATTAAAGAAAGTGCTCTCTAACGTTTTTAATAGTAGATTTTGAGAATTGAAATATTCTATGAGAACAAAAGGGAAAATGATAGAATCACCTCGGAGGTTACCCTGCACCCTCCATGCGAGAGTGTGGTCACCTCGAGGGTAACTCCCGAGGTGATTGTATCATCATCAGAACAAAAAATTGTTTCCTATTACTCCTGATATCGCGATGGTTACAACATGTCACAAACAGTTAACAGGGACCCGGTTCGACCCAGGTCGACTTTCAGACACAGGGAAGCATTTTTCATGAGATGGAAGAGGTGTCCTTGTATAGTAATCCACCTCAATGAACATTGTAGATTTTGAATTTCACATGCATTCTCTACTTTTCAGGTCAGATAGAGAATTACCACAAGAGTGAAGAATGCTTATAACACAAAATAAATATAAATATATATGAGAAAAGCAAGACATTTTCCATGAAAAGAAGTACAAGAATTATTATTCCCGGATTAAAATAGCATAAAACTATGAAAATGTTGGTTCTAGAATTCCCTAAAATATATAAATTTGAAACAAAAATTTAACAAATATAAGGACTTAATTTGTGGAAAGAGATCCATCCCATCAAGAAGCTTTCATATTGTCCAAGCCAACACTTGCCTGCACCCAAAAGTGTAAAATGAAATACAAACTCCTGTAGTTTAAACTTCATAATTGTGACTTGCAAAATGTCTATTATGTGTTGCAGTTCTCTCTCAATACTGAATCAGCCATGAAAAGTCTACATTGATATTTAAAGGGGAAAAAAAAATAATCATACCAGGAACTTGTGAATTTGCTCAAGGATTGGTGAGAAATTTGTGCAAAATTTTTCCATATCGCCATAGGTGTCGTCTTGGGCCCCTATCACATCCATGAACTTCTTTCTATCGGGCAAAAGCTTTATCGCGACCTTCATTGCATAATGGAAATGTCAACATAAGTTAGAGAAAAAAATACAAAATGCGCTTTATAGGTTTAAAATGCACGTATAATAAATCATTCTTACTATAAGAGCCCGTTTGGTAACGGAAAAAATTTCACCTCAACATTTCAAACTCAATCTCAACCATCTATTCTTAATCAAGCTTACAGTTTTTAACTTTTCAAACTTTTTTAATCCACACATCCATAAAAAAAAAAAAAAAAAAAAAGAAATTCACAAAAACCAACACATTACCAAACAGGCTCTAAGTAAAGGCCTAACCCTCTAAAACAAACTTATTTTTGATAGAACGAAGTATATATATTACCGAGAAACTGGAACTTGCAAGCCAGCCATGCCATTTTTTCAAGGTCTTGCTGTATGCATCATTACAAGCATGTGACATTGACTGATCTTGATATTGGGATAGATTACGGAACAGCTCTACTAAGAAATCCAGTGCTCTGCAATATGTATAAAATTATTGTCATAACCAGCTTAAACTAAATGATCTGTACTTTGGTCATTTTTCTTATGTAAATCAATAGGGCTTGTAATATGTTGAATAGTGTTCAGAAATCAATAGTATTCTTGCCTAAAATTAGAGAATGGAATAGAAGTGATAAGTGAAACACATTACAGTAAGTAGTACCTCGTCAGCCAAAGAAGTCCATTAGTACAGCTTGATGATGATTTGGCAGTTTTTGTTTCGACTTCAGCTTGTACCAAGCTGTACAAGTAATTGAATCTGGATGGATTGGATGAGTACTTATATACAAGCCTCTGCCAGTAAATAAAGATTAAAAATTTGTCTCAGTATCACAAAATTCAGAGTGCACAGCTTGTGATTATAAAGAAAAAACAAGTTGGGGGGGGGGGGGGGGGGTGACAAATTTTTATCTATTTTATGTGCGTAATATTGAATCAAAGTAAAAGAAATTATTACCGATATATTACCACCGATATCAGATTTCACCACAGTCATAGCTGCTCCAAATTTATCTAGCATAAAGTCAAATTCTTATTAAGGGACTGACAATTTAAAGGAGAAATTCTATAGAAATTGAGTAAAGAAAGGTGAAATATTCAACCAGGGAAAAATTCTTTTACATTTTTCAAATTAACCAATACAAGAAAACCCGATATGATCTATAATCCATGCTACTCGATATTCCCAGCACTCAAAGACAGTATATTCTATGTTCTTTATACATCAAGAAGAAAGTTGTTAAAACTGATATTCACAAATAAATTTTATCATATTATATATTGGTTGTAGATGGTTCAAGCCATAATCCACCCCGATGAATCATTTCAAGGAGCAAAAAGAAGCTTCAAAACTAATAGCAGCAAAAGAACCTTCACCGAAAAAGGGATTTAAAAGGCACACAGTTATGGCTGATAAATGGATAAGTACAGATATTATAGAATAAAAGTTAAGCGGTGAAATTTTAGAATGGTTACTACTCTGTACTAATAAGAAATTAAAAATTAAATTTAAATTTAAATTAGAGGAAAGACAAACCTAGAATCGGCAATATATGTTTGCAGACATCCAAGAAAGGCTTGGTCAGCATATCCCCTTCTTCGGACTTGACATGCTTAATTCCTTCCAAACATGGAGTAAACACAGTTTCCCCCATTTTCGCACTATTCTCTACCCAAAACCAATAGGAAATTCATAGTAAGTCCACAAATCATGGTATCAGAGCATATTTAAGTGAAAATCACGAGTATTATAATTAAAATAAATAAATCCAATGTGCACATAATGAACTGTTGGATGTAATGTAACCTTGATGCTTCCAATCCAAAATGAGATGAAATTTAAACAGTAATTTTTATGAATCATCCAATTTGGGGGGAAAAGCGCTAGATCCGCAGAGGAAAAAAAATAGAATGGGAAAGAAAATACATTGGAATTGATTCATAGGCCATACTATCCAACTCCACATTCAGAAGATATACACATGCATTAAATTGGATATAAAATGATTGCATTGAAGAACCTGAGATTGGAATATGCAGAGAGAATTAGATCGGATTCAAAGGAAATTATTTATATTTTATTATTTTTTTACATCTATTTATAAATACTAATTATGGATTAATTATTATTAATTAATATCATCATTACAACTAAACGTGCATAGAACTGAATTAGTCGTTGCCACGTTTAACTGAATTTCAGAATTGTCTCCACATTCGCCACCACTTAGAGAGCAAAGTTCCCAGCCATTGCAGTTGATAAATATACTAATCAGGTCGCACTCCTTTAGATTTTGTTAATTTGCTTACTGGAATTCGATGATGTACCGATCAAAACTAGCGTAATACCAACATGTTGATCACAATCAGCATATTAATAACGAAGGTAGCCGAACTTTCACCCCACTTGTATTTAAGTCACTGAACTTACGCTCTATTTACAATTGGGTCACTAAACAGTCGAAACTTCATGTAGTAATCAAGCCAAATCATGCAATCCCACCCCCAAACAGTCATGACATAATTTCTTAAATCCATACCATAATATATGTGTGTGTGTGTGTGTGTGTGTGTGTGTGTAGCCTTTGCTAATGTGTCCGCAATACCAACTATGTAAAAAATAATGGATTTCAAAACTCAAAATTGTTATAAACTAAAGAGAAAAAGAGAGAAGAATAGAGACACCAATAAACTTGTGTATTTTATTATGAACCGAACCCCATATATATATATGAGAGAATAAAAATATACAAAGTAATAATGTCTAAGGTTTCAGGGTACAATTATCATTCATCAATATAATATAATATTTACAAAACTCCTCATTGAATGACATATTACAAAATATCTGTCTCATTAAAATCTTGTTTGATTAAAATTCAATAGGACAAATAAATCAATTGAAGAAAAAAGAATATAGTTATTCTTAGAATATTAAGATGAATGCTGTCTCATTAAAACCCTGCCAAGAAAATCGAATGGGACAAAACCTTGTTTAAGGAAAAAAAAAAGTACAGCTACTCCCCCTAGTGTTGATCACTGTAAATGATTGAGTCGATGCATCCCAATATTGTGAACTGATTTCTTGAATGTAGATATTGACAGTGCTTTTGTGGATAAATAAGCTACATCGTCATTTGAGTGAATTTGTTGAGAATTTTGGAGTATTTTGATGCTACCTCGTTAAAATCTTGTCAGAAAAATCCAGTGAGACAAAGCCTAAACGAAGGAAAAAGAGTACACCTACTCCTCTTGATTCAATCTCTATTGAATCATCCATATCTTAGTCTCTTCAGGAGTCTCGTATAGGAGAGTATATCAATACACATTGGTAACATCTACCTCACTAAAAATCTTGATAGGAAAACCCTATGTGACAAAACCTTGATTAAGGAAAAAAGAGTGTAGTGTATATTAGCTCCCCCTCGTGGGAATTTTACAATTAAATAGATATTGCATATAATTATTTCAACTTTTAATCGGTGCAATATCGAATATGTTCACTAAGCATATATAAATAGCACATATCTCATATTATTTGTTCTTCGAATATAAATTCAATTAGTCCTTTGAACTTGAAGAACTATAAAATATTTTCAATCATTTGAACATGCTCGATTGAGCCATATTCTATAATCAATATTCATCAATGCATTTAATGCAGTTCTCAAATCTGGAAGTGACTTATTCACTTCAATGAACATTAACTTATTCACTTCAGGTGAATAATTAACCATGAATTTGAATCTTTAAAAATCAATTGCCACGATTTTCAAATATTATTCACAATAATAATACATCTCAATTTCAACACTTTGTCATATAGAGTCATTTGTACCATTCTTCATGTAATCAAATTTTGTAATACAAATCACATTCCATTATAAATTGAATCTTTTAAGGCATATTAAATATGCAGATCGCAAAGTATCTATATACTTTGATCAAACAAGTTTCTTAAAAACTTGAATATATATTTCAGATATATTTAATTCTTCAAGGATTATACTGTATGCTTCAAGTATCGTATATGTTTCACATTGCAATTGTCAAATTGTTACCACCAAATTTAAGTCGTGAAACTTTAGATATGTAACAATTTCTATATTTCAAATAGATTTTCTCTAATCAGTTCACCTCTATCCCAACGTACCGAGGTATTGATTACCATTTTTAATCTCACTTATTGGTACTTCAAAGAATACTCACAACGTACCGAGTTGATGATCATACATTTTGATATCACTCATTGGTACATCAAATAACGTAAGATAGTAATTAGAGTAAATCGTCTTTTAGTAGTTATATTACTAATAATCATGTATTTATTGGCACTATTATGCATTTTCGAGCAAATAAAATATTACACGTACTTCATATCATTTCACATGCAGTGAAACATTCATTGCGCAACAAGTCGTGTATTGTGACTATATCTATAGATATTTTACTAGTTTTACATTTTTAAGTGTTTGGACTTTAAATCCCAAAGCTTTGGGTTTTTTAGTAAGTTCAGTTTAGTCTGGAATCTTGGATGTATATTTTTGGCCAGCTACTTTTTTGTCGATTTTCGTCGACATATTTTTTTATTATCCTCGCTATCATTCATATTATAATGCGGCCAGTTTTACAGTTTGCTTTTGACACAAGTGTTTTATAAATTGTGTCACACAATTATCATTTCAATTCGATATTTTTCCCCACCATGACATAAACTTCAGAGATCTCAATTTTCAATATTTCAAGTACTTGAACCTCTTCTGAAGATTTATGATTAGTTATATCAATATATATTCTCTCAAAAGTTTATGCCTTCTTAAGGAGACTATATTTGCTAATTGCTCAATTTTCATTTGGAGATTAGAATCGAATATCATTACGCTTCAAGCATACCATCAAATATCATTTTTTCCTTTTGATCCAGGAGGTGCAATGAAGTATCATGAACAAACCTATGATTCAGAACGAATCATGTTGAAGAAGGAGGGTATGATGAGAATCATAGGAGGCTCAACAAGGAAAAATCAATCATGTGAGCTAAACAAATTTTGAGTACATTTTGAAGAACTCATTAGGCATAAAAGAACAGTATCCAAGGCCATGAAAGTCCAAGAATTGAAGGTGGGACTCCTTTATAAGATATGGAATCGAGTCAAGGTGAAAGAAATGAAAATGCATCAAGTTCGAGATTCAATTAAAATTTTGACAGAGATAACATCCGAATTTAAGATTCACTATTTCTAGAAGAATTGTAGTTCTTCTCATCTAGTTTTCAAATCATTTTAAATCACCTCAATCTTACATATGGAGCAAAATTTATGTCCTAAATACTAAAGAAAGTGCTTGTAGTTGATTTCGGTCGACCATTTCGGTCGACCAGAATGGAGTTCGGTTGACCATTTTCATCGACCGAAAGAGTCTAAGACTCAATTTTTCAGGGTTTTTGTGCAATTTCTGGTTCTCTTTATTTCTTTTATAATTTGTACTATTTATAACCCACTAGATACAAGCCCTAAATAGTTTTTAGAACTCTTGGCTTGTGAAGCTTGAAGTCCATTGGAGCAAAATTTGAAGGTAAATCATTCTTCTAAATCTTGTGCTCAACTTCATTTTAGAATTGTATGATTCTTGTTTTGTTGTTGTAAGAAATCCATAAATTTGTTTATTTCTCTTCATTGGGTTAAGGATTATTCCTTAGAATTTTGGTTAGAGTAGATTTGAGTCTATGTTTATTTTACCATTTTAGTTTTTTGGGATTGATTCTAAATTGTTGTGGGAATTTTTTTGTCCAAACATCAAAGGGGTTCGTTCACATCATAAGGAAATAAGTTTAAAACTCCACAAATCGGGTTGTAAATTAAATAATTAATTTATTATATAAATCCCCCACCCCACCCTACCCCACCCCAATTCAATTCAAATATGTAAACGACTTCTGCAACTCCACCATCACCATCACCACTAACCACCCCGCCGTCACCACCACTAACCACCACCGCCATCGTCACCATCACCACCTCCAACATGACCTTCGACTCATCGCCGCCGCTTCCACCACAACCACCACCATCATCTCCGACATACCACTTCCAGCGCCGCCACCATCTCAGACCTAATGTATCCAGAAGAAGAAGACTAGAACATTTTTTAACATGTGACCTAATGTGCCATCTGGAAGAAGAAAACTAGAACATTTTTGAACATGTGACCTAAGGCGTCATATGTGACCTGTGACCTAATGCATTAAATGTGACTTGAACATGTACAGTGTGACTTGTGACTCAATGCATCAACTTTTACATGTGGCCTGAACATTTGAAATGTGACCTATGCCTAATGCATCAAATTTTGACCCGTGACCTAATTCATCATATGCATCAATAGTAATATGTGACATAATGCATCAAATGTGACTCAAAATGTATAGTTTGACCTATGACTTAGTGCATCTGTTACTTGTGACCTGAAAATTTTAAAGTGTGACCTGTGACCTTGTGGCATGTGACCTAATTTAGATCTAACCTCATCGACATTGCCACTGTCATCAATCTGCAACCACCACCACCACTTCCCTAAACCCCAACCCTCACAACCAATCCGCTCTCCACCACTATAGTCACTCTAGACCCACAACCCAGCTGTACCCCCAATTTACCCCTTAACCTCACACGACCACCTCCCACTACCGCAACAAATTTTTAAGTCACCACCACCACCAACAGCCCTGCCACCAACCACCATCTCAACCACAATCGCAAACACTTAATCCACGACTTCACCAGGCCACAGAACTAAATGGAAAAACGTTGATTCACTAACATCACCATCACCATCACACAACACCCAACAAATTACCTACACCACCATCACAACCACCACACACAAACACCATTGGGGACCACCATAGCGCACATAAACACCACTACTGGACTGCAAACAAACCGTTGCGTCGTACAATGTCACATCAATCGTTGCTTCTTCGATTGAGTAACTTTGCGCAGTCGATGACTCTCATAGCAACCGCTGGGTCGCCCGTCAGTCGGTGACTCAGCATCGCCACATCTCTTCTTCGTCAATCTGCATTTTCTTTCATGATATTACGTGCCCGGTGACCCTCACAGCAACTACTGCGTTGCAGGCATCCATCGAAGAGTCTAAGATCGAAGCTCAGAGTGCCTCCGTGAAGCTCGACATTATGAAGGCAGGGCTCGTAGTGCGAGTCACAAGCGGCATCGCCACCACCCGACCTGTAGCGCCCCGAGTTCTAAATACCCGGTTCATCACGTCATTGTCTGATCTAACTTTTAAAATAATATTTTAGCGGAAGAAATAATTGAAATTCATTTTCGGAAACATTAAATAAATTGTAATGGTCGATAGAATTGAAAACATTTATGAAACAATTTGAAATAATAATCTAGCCATTAATATTGTAAAGCAATTGACAAAGTCATAATTTCTCAAATAACTGAAATTCTCAAAAATTTCCCATGGTTGGAAATACGGAAATCATTAAAGTAGGACTTTCAACTATTTAACGATTATTGCCACCATCATCCATCACTTGCCACCGTCTCCGAAATCTGCAAATGTTGTTAAAATAGACATGAGCATTTCATAGAAATACTCAGTAGACTCATCGCCAATTAATTAATCTACAATATAATTGAACACATAAATGCAGGCTCTTTAGAAATATAGGGTGTGGGTAGTCTCTTCTTGTGCATTAAAGCACGAGACTTCTTTTGAAAATCACAGGCTCTTTAGAAAATCGGGTGTTGGTAGTCTCGTCTCGTGCTCATGAGGCACGTATGTTATGCATAACATCATCATTTCTTGTAGCGAATTGGGCTCCCTCAAGGGGCATTTTCCCAATCTTGCCCGCATACTCATATCATACTCATATCATCATTATTCCTGACGAGGGAATACAGGCTCGTTTTCATAAAAATGACTTTTCACAAGTCACATAACATACACATTCACATGCAATCATAATTTAAATCAATTAATAGGGGCGAGTCTACCTTAAACTTGACGAGTGCAAAGTTGAGCGGGAACGACTTCAATTCTTTAATTCTCCGTACGCTTCGTCTAGCCAATTAGAAGATTAAGTCGAATTAGTCTTTTGAAATTTAGTTTAAAAATGATTACTTAAAATTTAGGGATTGAAATTGTTGATTTTTGAAAGTTGAGGTGTTAAAATGAATACTTTGAAAGTTGAGAGACTAAAATGAATAATTTGAAAGTTGAGGGACTAAAATGAATAATTTGAAAGTTGAGGAACTAAAATGAATACTTTGAAAGTTGAGGGACTAAAATGGATAATTTTCAAAAGTTGGGTCGAAACTCAAAATGAATATTAAATTGTGGGGATTGAAATAATCGATTTTAAAAATGGAAGGCTGAATAAAATCATTTAAAGACTTAAGGACTGAATTTAAGAGGTTTAAAGCTGAAAGGGTTGAAATAAAACATTTTGGAAACTTAGGGACTAAACTGAAATTTTCGAAAGTCAAAATATTAAAACAATTTCACTCATCTCTCTCTCTCTCTCATTCCCCATCCACCGGTCTGCAGAGAAGAAAGAGGGGAGGCGGAGGTGCGAGCTTCGCGTAAACCGGTCCGTTCAGCAGGTGATTCGTCGGCGAAACGCCGGCGAGCTGCGGGCAGGGAGCGGAATCCATTTTGAGAGATTTGGTGTGAGAACCTACGCGAAGTCGCGGCTTGATTCGCGATTTGGGAGTGTAGATCTCCCGTCGAAGCAGCGGCGGTCGAAGGTGAGTAACTGGGCTTCATTTATTATTGGGTTTTTGGTTTGATTTGGGGTTCAATTGGATGTCAAAAGAAAATGGGCAGTTGATTTGAGGTCTTGACAGTTGGTTGATTTCTGTGGTGGGGAGTAGTATATTGGTTTGTGGTATGGCAGTGATTGATCCTGGAGGTTGGCAATGGAGGCGGTGAAGGGTGAATGGTGACCGTGACTGTGGGGGTTGGTGGCTGAAAATGTACGGTGGTGGTTGAGGTGATGATAGCAGGGGCCGGTGGTGATGTCTGTTGAGAGGGTAGTGTTGAAGGTAGTTCCGGTTGGGTGATGATGATGCTGGTTGGTTGAGGTGATGATAGCAGTGGTGGCATTGGGGACTGGTTGTAACTGGGCAGCGTGATGTAGCTTGGTGTTGGCTTGATCGAGCGCGGTTGTGGTTGATGGAGATGGGGGCTGAGATGGATGCTTGAAATGAAGCTGCACAAGGGCGGTTTTGGTATGGAGGTCGATTGGTGACTGGTTGAATTGATGTAGGTGAAAATGGCTGCTGAAATGTGGTAGTGGTGATTGAGGTGGTGGTTCTTGGCCGGTTGAAGGTTGTGCAGTGGTGAAGATGAGCTTGGAGTTGCTGGAGGGATTGTCTGAAAAAATGGGGTTGTGCTGAGAGTGAGGGTCTGATGAGGGAGTGGGGGTTGATGAGAGATGGGTTGATGAAGTAGGGCTAGGGTATGGTATGTGATTGATGGGATAGATGGGAGTTGGTAGTGTGTGAAAATCAAGACAAGCATGCACGAAAGTCGAGGCAAAATCTTACGCGAATTGAACTGGGTCGGAAGAATTAAACTGATAAAAAAATGAGATTGATGAAATTGGAATTTAATATGATTTTGAAAATGATATTTTAAATAAGTAATTAAAATAATAAAATTTTGGAAATTCAGAATTTAATTAAAATTGAATTGACTTTACATTTCTCTACTTGACTAGACGAACGCGTCGTGACGTTAACTTAAAAATGGGCGAGATCGCAGAGACACAGTTTTCGAAACTTTGAAATAAATATTAAATTGCGTAAAAATTCTCGGTCGCTACACGACCCAACTCCAACCACCAACAAACAGCAACGCCAAAACACCACCACCGCCTTTCTGGGAGTTGGAAGGTTTTACAGAGAATCTGGGGGCTAGGTGATGAGAACCAAGAAAGTCAAATCTCGATGAGCGTGTCCTTGAGACTCATGACGAGATCCGATACCAAGGAGGTTCAAGATTCGAGGCTAAATAATGTGAATAAGTCAAGAAAAGAAGTCAAGAATCAAGTTGGAACAAAAAATGAGAAGAAATTGGACTCAGCCAATTTCGATCGACCGAAAGTCATTCCGGTCGATCGAAACTCTACAGAGAATTTTGGAGCTAGCCTCAGTCAGGTTCAGATGAGGATTGGTCGACCGAACCTGTCATTTCGGTCGACCATGTGATCGACGAAAAATATTTCGGTCGACCGAAATACCCTGTTTCAGAAAAAGGTGTTTTTTCTGCAATTTTCGTATTTACTTCTTTTACCCATATTTTGTACAATATATACACTTTTTCATTTCTAACACAAATAACTATGATGTTCATGTGAATGCTCCTCTTGAGAGGCCCATTTGAAGTAAGGTTAAACCTCCTTTGATCTTGTATTATTCTTGAAAGTTAATCAATTCTTGTGTTTGTTGTTGATTTTCGCCACCTTGAAATTTATTTAATTGATACCCATTGGGCTAGGTTTGTTAACCTTTGAATTTTGGGATAGATTTAAACTTGGGTTAAGATGTTTTATCGCTTTATTTACCATCTTAGCTTTCTTGGGAAGATTTCAAATAGTTGTGGGAATTCTTGGTCAATATACCAAGGGGGTTCACATCACTAGGGCCAACCGAGCTGGAGAGATTGGGTGGTCTCTGCAGTGTTTTTAGAGAGAGAAAGAATTAAACTTGTTTCTTGATTTGTGAGTTATGAACTTTAAAAAAGGCTCACATGTATTTTCCACTAATTAAAATCAAATAATTTTGAAATTTTTTTAGGCCAAATTATTTGAACTGAAAAGTGGGCCAGCCTAAGTATTTGAACTCAATTTATTTTTTCTCACTATGAGCCTAGACCCTGATTGGGCCTTAGATAGGTCCGTCTCTACATATCTCATTAAATTTTATCAAAATCGTTTAAAAATCTAAATTTAATCTCGATTAAATAGGGGCCTATTCGTGGTGATGGCTAGGGGCGGACCATCATGCGTCGCATAGGCATAGGCAAGCACTTGACTTGAACTTCTGGATACCAACAACAATTTGATTTTTTTTATTTTTTATTTTTTATTTTATTTATATATTATGACACGATGAAGAGTGTAGCTTTGGTGGTAAATGTTCACTTAGTAATTAAAATGTATGTATGTAAGTTCAAATCTCAACTTGACTTTTGATTGTTATTTTTTCTATTTGTTTTGGAAAAAAAAAATTGCACAATTAATCCTAAACTCTAGAACTATTTGCATACTTTGTTATTCGCCATAATCCTAACAACTTTGATAGAAATGACTAATGAGCTAATACATTATCTCACTTCTTTAGTTGAAATAAGAAAGAGTAATTTTAGTGAGACATTTTTAAATGACATTGTGAAATATATTGAGTGGTGAATAAGTAAGTGGTGAAATAATTATTTATATCATCTAATGTATCTTCGACATGTCACAATGTTACTTAAAAATTTCTCCTTAGAATTACTCAATAAGAAAGCGTTTTACAATAGCTGAAGTAAATTTTTTCAGTCATTTTCTCTAAAAAAAAAATTATTTTCTGCCCGCACAAAAAATTCCTTTGTCCGCCCCTGGATGGCAATACAATCCTATTTTGGTTTAGTTTAGGCTTGCACAAATTGAAAATAGTATTGCATGAACCTTTCAAAAAATTAAATAAAAATATAACAAATTCGACATGAGTCATGACTTTTTTTGAAATTTTTGCGAGTGGTGATGAACCTCTCCACAAGCCAGCATGTCTAATTAAAATGTAAGGGTAATACGGATAAACAAGCAAGATTTTTGCGAGAAATTTCTCTTCAGTTTTCATGATATTCATTTACATCAAGAAGAATTCCACACTAGTTTTGTATTTTGGGTTTAAATAGAACAAATCACTTACTGAGTAGTGCCAGTTTAATCCTGTAACTAGAAAGAAAGAGGGAGGGGGTAATCAAGAGAAATTATTTTTATGAAAAAAATGGTAAGGTCCTACCGGGAGTCGAACCCAGGTCGCTGGATTCAAAGTCCAGAGTGCTAACCACTACACCATAGAACCATCGCTTGTTGATGGGAACAATATTATTTTGTTTTATTATGTTGTAAAAGAATAGTTACAGGTACTGTGATAATAACTTGCTTGTAAAATCTTATTATCAGAAACATACATTCCACCTTGTCTGACTTCATTAATTGAATTTAATGTTGGAAAAATTACTTTGATTCGGACTTAATTCAATTTCAATTTTGAATGTTGTTTTATGAAGTAATAAAGGGAATAACTGCGTACTTGTACTTTTCTTGAATATGATATGATATGATACTTCAAACGGAAAAAATATCTTGATTTCAACAGGATGGAAATATGATTTTTACATAAATTTATAGGTGCACCTTGAAGGGCTAGCACGATTCAAATAAATTGACATGTCAATCTTTGGTTGATATTCCGAAAGATTACTAACATAACATCATCATGATTTTTAACTTATTATTTGAATGATTGAGAAGTACCTCATACTATTTTGTGCGAAAAAAATACTAATTAGATGCAACAATAGCGAATCTTGGCATGTCCAAGGTCATCAATATGAATTTTTATTAATTCTACAAGATTCTAGTGTCCTAAAAATTCTATAAATTTCTGGGGATTTATAATATGAATGGACTTGTAAGGATTTTGATTGATAAGATTTTGCCAATTTGTTTGAAAATTTGAGTTTAAATATTTAAATGCAATTGATTGTTTTAATTGATTATTTGTATAAGAAAATACTTCATGTTTTAAATGAAAGGTTTGAATCTTTTTTTTTTATTAAATTAAAACTAGACAAAGTTATATGTTTTATTTTTTAACGGTTCGAATATTATTGCTTCTTTTTTTATTTTTTTGATGATCAAGTAAAAAAATATTATTATTATTATTTTACTTCTATCTTAAGTTCACTTTCAAATTGCACCACAAAAAATAATAAATAAAGAAAGAAATTATATGATAAAAGGTAAAAGTTGATGAAATTCTAAAATTCTATCTCATGTTTCATATTGATGACAAGTTCAATACACCGTTCTTTTATGCAATGATTACAATTTATAAACAAATTTATAAACAACACAATTTTTCAAACTACTTTTTAACCACACATATTTTCTCTCTCCAATTTTCAATCACACATTTACCTAGAAGACAAAAAAAAAAAAAAAAAAAAAAAAAAACGGCACAAGGCCATCAATTGCACTGTAAAATCTATTGAAATATTCTAAAATTCGTGGAATAAAATTCTTTTAGAATCTGAGAAATTCTATAGAATTCTATTAAAATCTATAAAATTAATGAGGATTCATGAATCTAAAAAGTTCTAATAAATTTCAAGTTGGGGACACCCCTTAGTGACACTTTTGTCATCGACGGAGATCTTGATATGATAGATTTTAAAAGATTAATGAATTTCATAGATTTGAATAGATTTTACAAATCCACCAAATATTGAAGATATAGATTTTTAAAGGATTTCATTGAATCTCGTTTGGATACCTAGGTAGTTTATAGAAAGATTTGAGAAAAATTACATCTCACTAAAATCTTGACACTTCAAAATTAGAGTGAGGTGTCAAAATTTAATTGGGGGATAGCTAAGAATACAGCAAGACAGAAACCAGGCATGGACTCCGTATTGAGAATTGTTGAAGCCACATTTGGACTTCTCATTCAGTTCAAACTCTTCTCATTTCAAAAGTATTAACATTTCATCTGATTATCAAACAGCAAAAATCATTTGGAAAATCATATAAACTGACCAATGAATCATGGGGCTCAAGGATCTTCATCTTAAGCTCAAGGTAACTCTCATTCTTAATTTCATGCATCTCCATAGAGAATGAAAATGTTAGTAAATGATGGAGTCTTAATAAGAATCTTTGGAAAAGTGGCCAGTCGAATACAAAGAATGAATGTTAAGTTTTAGGGTTTTCAGCTAGGTTGCGCCGACACTCTCTCGGAGTCAGCATGTCGTGTCGGGCATCGACACTCTCCGACACGTATCGAAGCTCCAACTTACGTATCAAAATAAAAAGGGAAGGGAAGAAATGCCGGAAATTTATAAAAATGATAAATCAAACTTACACGTTTGTTTTTATTTAATATACTCATTTAATTTGATGTAACAAATATATAATGTGTTATTTGCATATTAGACCAAATAATAATAAATTAAAAAAATTATTTGCGTATCTCCAATGTGTTGTGTCCTAATTTTTTGAAAAATGACGTGTCGACATATCCGAGTTGTATCGTGTCCGTGCAACCTAGGTTTTCAGTATTGTATGAATATAATCATATACAGTAATGCTTCTTTCTTTTTAGGGTTTTTGCTCTTCAAATTAGTTTATGCACCCAAATAAATTCTTCCCATATTTTCTTGAATTTCGTAACAGTTTTTTCATAACAGTTGCATGTCTGTTTCTGCACACAAATCATTCAGGGCAATTTCATAAACACAAGTATGTAAATTTTTATTGCTTTTTTTTTTTTTTTATGCCTTAATTGGTGTATTTGGTTAGGCAACTAGGCTAAGAAGATTTCTCATTGGAAATGGAGGAAACAATGATAGAAAATCAGATAATGGAGAAGTCAAGGCTCCCTGGATGATGCATGTATCACATGGATATCATGTTGTTGAAGATAGGTCGTGGACATGGGGTGGTACACCGAGTCGTAGCATGACAAAATTTGACTCAGTCGTGGTCCAAAGAGAACAGATAGAACAGTGTGAATTGTGGTTCTTTGGAGTTTTCGAAGAAGGTATTAGCGACGGGGTTCTTGACTACATGCAGACAAATTTCTTTAAAAAGAAGCTCAAAGGGGTGAGTAGTTAGTGGATTAGATAATGGAAGATGGTGTTTCTCTCTTTATATATATGCAGTTCATATTTTGAGGATACAAAGCCCTTCAAATTTTGTATAGCCATTGTTTGGAAGAAATTAAGAACCACACATTTGTCAGGGCACACAACTTTCCAGCCACATATTTTATCAACGTTTATCAAAATCTGCTAAAAATGTGATTTTAGAGCCGTTTGGTGTAGGAGATTTTGGAGAAAAATTGAAAATTTGGGAAAATCCGAAAATGTATGCATGAAAAGTGTGAAAGTGGCGTGTCCCATAAAAATATGTTGTTTAAAATGAGTTTTGGGGGAAGCTATTCAAAAAGTCCTAGACCAAACAAGGGCTTAATCTCCACTAAACAGCTTATAATAATTGGTTTTTAATTTCATTCATGGAATATAATTGGACAATATGTTACTGGTAAAATAATCCTTTACCAAGTGAGGCCTTATGTATGAAATGCAGTTAAGTCTTTGGAGAAGAAGCAAGGAAGCAATGAGAAGGGCACATCTGAGTGCAAGAGCAAAGATGAGAGAAAGACAGAAGGCAGAGGCAGGGGCACCAGGCTCGGCTTCTGCTATGGTGATCAATGGGGAGAAGCTTGTGACTGCAAACATGGGGGAGTACAGAGCTATTGTATGTAAAGATGGCAAGGCTTATCAAATTAGCAGAAGGCAGCAAAATTCTACCAAAAAACATTGGTCTCGGAAGCTCATTCCAGGCAAGAACACTTTGTCCTAACTATTGTATCAGGTTTCTATATTTTACGCGTAAACAAGAATAATGCCTTTGGTATTTCATCACAATTTTTCAAACTCAATCTCAACCATCCATTCTAAGTCAAGCCCACAAATTTTAACTTTTCAAAAACCACATGTCCATCAAAAAACCAAAAAAAATAAACCTCCAAACACCAAAATTTTTCACATTACCAAACAAACTTTCTCAACTCGGGTTGCCTTCGATTCATTTCGGACAAAAAGCAAGTCTTATTCTCATTTTCTCAATACGTATTACTTTGATTCATTTCAAATACGTAACAAGGTTACTCTCATTCTTTATCAAGATTTAGGAATCCTACTATGACAGAAAGAATGATGGCGGCGACTTTGATTCAATTCATAGATACAAATCTAGAAACTTATGGATGCAACAATGTTTTTATGCTTGTAATTTGTTGTCTGATCATTGTTGTTATTTATATGTGTCAGGTGCTCTTCGTATGCCTAAAGTATGCCTAAGTAGTGGAGGAACAGGGAACTCAAAAGGCTCAGATTTAGTTGTTGGGTCTGAAAGGATAGATTCTGAAACTGAATTTCTTATCCTAGCAAGTACTGGCGTTTGGGAGGTAATCAAATAAATTAATGTTTGTGTCATGTTGGATATGTGGAAATTCTTTGAATTTAATCTCAATAATGTGAAATCTTGGACATATAATTCCTCCTAACCATGAATTATCAATTGAGTTCGCATAAATATGAGCTTGTGGGATGAACATTTAATAGGAAAAATTCAAAGAATTATTTTATTTTAACAAAACTCTTACATGCAGTTTGTGAGGTCAAGAGCGATGATTACTGATTGAGTTTGCATAAATACGAGCTTGTGGGATGAACATTTAATAGGAAAAATTCAAAGAATTATTTTATTTTAACAAAATTCTTACACGCAGTGTGTGGGGTTAAGAGCAATGATTACTGGCTTACACCTTCCATGTCAAGAGCTTTGTCAGTATAGCAAGATTGAAATTCAAATCACCATTCTACACTGTCAACTTGGAAGATTACCTAGAGTCGATTATGAGTGCCAACATGCACTCGACCATCGCATCTCAAATGACTCGCCCAACTACAAGACATTTAACGTCCCTCACTTCTTTAATATTGTCAAATATTGTTCAATCCGACCCCTCACCGAACATGTCGAAGTTGTTGTATTGCAGACGAATCCCACTTCAACTATAGATTTCTCCAAAACTCATCTAAGTTGTTTAATTATCATCTCCTTCTTTGTGTTTGATCATATTTCTATAGGTTATGAAGAACCAAGAGGCTGTAAATCTGATAAGCCACATAGAAGACCCTCAAGAAGCTGCAGAATGCTTAGCAAATGAGGCTTTGACAAGAATGAGCAAGACCACTATCTCTTGCTTAATCATCCGCTTTGACTGATACGTCATTTTAATTATGGATTATTGCTTCATCTTACTCACCATGTTGCTAATTTTTGGAAATTTTAGCAAGAAAAAGTAAAATATACTTTCCTATTTTTCTAGCTATAGTAATAAGTGCTTACCAATCAAATGAAGCTCTTGGCTAAACTGTTATTCTAACTTTTCTTAATTGATTCCATCCACAAACAAACAGTTTATGGCTGCCAAACATTGCTTGTTATCGTTTAGCTATTAAATTAATTTTTCTTGTTGATGCTCATATGCGCTTGTATTTGTTGATCCGCCAGATAATGTGCATTGAGTTGTCTGGTAATGTTCTGTAATATTTGATATCATTTTTGACTTCTACCCTCATCATCGTGAACCGCAGACCTTCGTCAAATGCCAGTACAAGTACCATGGCTCCACTGGCAGGGACAGATCCAAAGCACGGCGAGCTGATGCGCTTGCTTGTGCTGGATCATCAGGAAAAAAGTTTATATTAGATTTTTTTTGTATTTTTTGGGTTGGAACTTAGAAAATACAGTTATTTGACTGATGTTACCTCTAGCTGAACAAACTTCCTGAACGGCCGCCCTAACTGAATGGCTGCCAAAATTTCTGGATCTGTAAGTGTTTACTAGTGAAGGTGGAGGTCCCGATTCAACACTGAAATCAATTGAAGCTGAAGAATGATTCTTCTTTCAAAACTTCGTAAAAGCATCTCCACGGTTCGGACCAAATTTGGGTTATTTATTTTTCTTATTATTATTTTAAATTTTATAAATTAACTTATGTATTTATTATCTATTTAATTAGTTTAATTTTATTTTTAATTAGTAGTTAAAGATTCTGAAGTACCTAAAAATGTCATTATTGTGAACGTAAAAAATTAAATTATTAAATTATTCATCTCGAACAAGTACATTGAATGCCTGTCTTCGAAAACAAATGAAGACATGTCTTTGAAAACATACACCATTAAATTTCGATTCTTCCAATTATAACTATTCGAACTAACATTGTTGTTACTAGTATTCCTTGTAACATTATCATACACGAAAACAACAAAAAATAACAAAAACAATAACAAAAACAATAATAATAATTAAAATACAAAAAATAATAACAAAACAACAAAGATAATAATAATAATCACCGACTGTATAGAGGTCTTTCTCCCCTAGAGGCAAAAAAGACGATGGATGTTTTTCTTCAAAAATATCTCTCGACTCACATTTTCATCAAATCTCACCAAAAATTGTCAAGAAAATCACTGGTTCTCTCAAATTTCCTACCAAAATTCCCCCTTGATATCAAGGATTGATCGAGTTCGTAAGAAGGTAGAGAAAGTCGTGTCCTGTACCATTGAAATAGAAGCGTAAGAAAAAACCAGTCGAAGAAATTGGCGCTTTCCAAAATCGTTCAATTTGAAAATCCAACAGCAGTCAGGTCATAGCGCAAGAACAAATTTATTTTCTAGCTATCGGGTGTTCTAGGTTCTGTATCTCGATTTCCCCAGGATTTGTTGGTTCTTTGAGGGGCTATATTTTTGAAATTCCTTGCTGTCTATTTAGGATTCTTTGATGTTTGTCTTATTATGAATTTCATCCCTAATGGTAAGACTTTAGCTACACTAGGGGTTTCTTAAATTCTTACCCGTTAGATTTTCAAATTTGGGATAAATTTGGGGTGCCTTTAGAGATGGTCTAAGACGTCTAGAATATTTAGATGATTCATTTTCTTGAATCGATTCTATATCTTGTCCCATCTGAGGATTTTCACATCAAGAACATGGGCTTTAGCAGTTTTTTCGGCTTGTGATTCCATATTTGAGGTCGTTGGCAAGTCTACAGACATCGTCCAAAGATAAAACCTGTTGAATTCATGGGAGGGAAACGAATCCATAATGGCCTTGGGAGGATGTGATTGGATGATGGAAGCGTTGTCAACGTACATCTTGTTTTGAAAAACCCATGAATTATGAGCCTTCCACGATGTCTAAGCCTAGAGGTGTCAATCCGGGTGGTCCGGGTCGGGTCGACCCGTCAATAAAAAGCCCGGTAACGGTCCGCTTAAAAAAAAACCTGCCCACTGCGGGTTACGGGCCGGTTACGGGTCAGCCCGCAAATTTTGAACTACAACCTAGGCTCGCCAGCTGGCCCATCCGGGTCGAGCCCATGCGGGTCGCGATTTGTTTTGATTTGGCTCGTATGAATAAAAATATAGATTTTTTCATATTTATAGCAAATTTTTTTGTCAAGTTTCTAAATACAAAATGATTAAAATGACAAATTCATATTTATACCATAAAATATTTACATATAATTTAAAATTATAGTTTATGTTATATGAATTACTTCTAAATTTGCAAATTTAAATAAAATATAAATAAATAACAATTAAATGATAAATGTATTTCTAATTACTATTGTCAAAAAACATTATTTTTTTAGCTATTAGGAAGAAAAAAATAAGATTTTACTTTAACAGTTGTATTACAGTTTCTAGAAGAAGAGAGATTTTCAATGTTACCATATTTAATAAAAACGGTTTTTTTTTTTTACGGGCCAGCGGGTTAACCGCGGCCCGCGAAGGTTTGACCCGCAAAATCCGCGGTTCACAACTTCTTGACCCGTGAACCGCCCGCACGGGTCATGGGTCGGCCCCCGATCCCGAGTCAATCCGGGCCGGTTTTCACAGGTCTAGTCGGCTCATTCGTCTTGACACATCTATCTAAGCCCCTATATAGTTTCACCAATGATAGCCTCGGACAATCCGCAAATACATGGAATTCTCTGTTGAAGCCTATTCGGCGTACCACGGTTCCTCAAAAGGCCAACACTCAAGGTGATGAGAACCAAGGAAGTCAACCCACAAATCAAGGAAGTCAACGCTCGTTTCATGTTCCGGTGGGGCCCATGACGAGGTCAAATGTTAGAAAGGTCCAAGAATCGATGGTTGGACTCATTTACAAACTCCAAAATCAAGTCCAATTCAAAGAGAGCAAAACCGAAGTCAATTGCATAAATTTTGAAGCTCAGACACTTTCGGTCAACCGAAAGTTACCTTGGTCGACCGAAAGTCTGCAGGATTTTTAAGGGGTAGCCTCAGTCAAGTTCGGATGGTCATCGTTCAACCGAAAGTGTCACTTCAATCGTGTGATCGAACGAAACTGTTTCGATCGACCGTGTCGGTCGACCAAAACACGTTGAACTTAAAAACACGGGGTTTTTTGTGCAATTTTCCAATTTTTGATTTAACCCCAATTTTTGTAATATATAAGCATTTCCTCTTGACCCAAGAATCCTAGCTTAGAACATTGATTGTGAATGGTGTCAAGAATACTTTGGGTAAGGTAAATCTTCCCTTTTCTCTTGTGATTTCTTGGAAATTATTCAACTTCATTTGAGTAATTAAATTCTTGTGATGTTGTTGATTTTCACCACCTTGAAATTTGTTTAACTTTATTCATTGGGCTGGATTCTTTAACCTATGAATTTTGGGTAGGATTTAAACTTGGGTTAAGGTGTATTCATATCAATTTTAGCTTTCTTGGGACAATTCCAATTAGTTGTGAGAATTTTTGGTCAATATACCAAGAGGTTCACATCATTTGGTATTAGAGCTTGGCTCTAAAATTGATATATATGTCCATTAAATTCTTCTTCTTGTTGTTGTTTCATCATATCAAAAAAAAAAAAAAATGGTTGTTGTCTTGAGCTTTGGTTGATCCCTCTACATTGTGTCATTGTTTGTTGTCATATTTGATTAGTTAGGGTACGTTTGAACAAACACTTAACAATTTTCTATGTTATCCAATGTGTGCATTCAAGGTGTTTGACAAAATGTCCAAAAGAAAAATTTCATGTTAAATTCTACTTTGCAAATACCAAACATACTCCTAGTTGGCTACTTGTTCCATTACCAATTTCATTGTGATCCAACTCTTGAAAACCTTGTCATATAAATCCAATTTCCGTATCTTAGTAGCAAGCAAAGAAATTTCACTTGTTATTGTGTCTAGTCACTTTAGAATTTCTTCTTGTTTGATGGTGATTTTTTACTTCACAAGGATTAATTGTCTCGATCTAGTTGGTTACCTTCCTTGGAAAAACTTGATAAGGTAACTTGTGAGTGGAAAAAAGTAAGAGTGGTGAGCTCAATTGAGGGTAAAATCCTATTTGGAGTGACACACAAGAGAAAAAATATCTTTTGAGGACACTTGCACCCTTGCACCTTATGGCTAATATCCACACTTCAAGCGGACAAGACTCTAATGCCCAAACTCAAGAAATGCGGGACACATTACAAACCCTATCAGTTGGAAAGACTAGGAAAGCGGAGGCAACGGCTATAATGATGAGACAAATGGAGGCAATAGGGGGGAGATTTGATAGGTTAGAGGCAAGGAGGGAGGATCCACCTCCAAGGGGTAATGCTGAAAGAAGGGTGAGTAGGAGAGGAGTTAGAGATGAGGATGAGGAGTTAGAGTGAAGGAGACAGTGACCAAAATTGGAACATGGGTAGGAATATAGGAGGGCGCCATGATAGGGAATTTGGTCGGGGATATCCGAGGGAGCACAGAGGTAGAGACGGGGTAGATGGAAATATTGGTAGTATCAAGATGACGATCCCTTCATTTCATGGGCAGAGTGACCCCGATGCCTATTTGGAGTGGGAAAGGAAAATGGAGTAAATTTTTGAATGTCATAGGTACTCCAAGGAGAAGAAGGTCAAGCTACCGGTGGTAGAGTTTACTGACTACGCTTAAGCTTGGTGGGATAATTTGTTGCTTACAAGGAGGAGGAATTATGAGGGGAGAGTAAACACTTGGGGTGAGTTAAAGAGCCTCATGAAGAAGAGGTTTGTGCCTAACCATTATTATAGAGGGTTATATCAATGGTTACAAACTCTTAAGCAAGGAACTCGGAGTGTTGAAAATTATTATAAGGAGTTGGAGAAGGCCCTAATGAGGGCAAATATAGAAGAAGATGGGGAGGCCACTATGGCTCGATTTCTTAGTGGCTTGAATAGAGAGATAGCCAATGTAGTAGAATTGCACCATTATGTGGAGATGGAGGTATTGGTGCAATGGCTATCAAAGTGGAGGATCAATTGAGAAAGAAAGATGAATTCAAGAAAAAGGGCAAGAAAAATATACCGGGGTCTCTAGCTCAAGTTGGAAATCCCGATGGGGTAATGAGAGGATTGATAGGGCACCTCCTATGAAGAAGAGTGAACCGCCCGAAGGGAAGGAAATTGTGGTCCATAAAGACAAGTCCAATGTCGGTTCAACTACCTCGAGAAGTACGGGTGTTGAATGTTTCAAGTGTCAGGGTAGGGGCATTATTCTCGTGATTGCCCAAATAATAGAGTGATGGTCATTCAAAATGGGGAGTGGTATTTTGAAGATGAGAATGAAGAAGGGCAAAATTTGGTGGGACATGATAGTGATAGAGATAAAGTGGAACTGGAAGGGATTGTTAGCCCGCCTAAGTCCTTGGTTATCATGAGGGCTCTCAATGCCCAATCCAAGATTAGTGAGGTAGAAAAGCAAAGGGAAAATATTTTCCATACTCGGTACCTTGTTAATGATAAAGCATGTAGTATCATTATTGATGGGGGTAGTTGCACAAATGTGGCTAGTGCTAGCATGATGGAGAGGTTGAAATTACCAACGAAAAAGCACCCAAGTCCCTACAAGCTACAATGGTTGAGCGACTATGGAGAGGTGAGGGTGACTAAGAAAGTCCTTCTTACCTTCCACATTGTCACTTATAGTGACCAAGTACTTTGTGATGTCGTACCCATGCAAGCTACTCACATTCTTTTGGGAAGACCGTGGAAATATGATAGAAGAGTGATTCATGATGGACGAAAAAATAGGTATAGCTTCCAAGTGGATGGGAAGCAAATGGTCTTATTACCATTGAGTCCGAAGAAGGTTTATAAAGATCAAATGAAACTTAAGAGGGAAGTTGAGGAGAGAGAAAAAAGAGAGTTGAGTAGCCCAAGCGAAGGGAAAGAGGGTGAAGAAAAAGGTGAGGGGGAGAGTGAGAGTGAGAAGAAAAATGAGGAGGACAGAGGGAGTAAAAAAAGGGTGAGTTTCTATGCTAGTAAGGGAGATACTGAAAAAAGCTTTAAAAAGAAACCAACAAGTACTCTTGTTAGTGTACAAGGAGTCTCTCCTTACACTTGACAAGTCTCACAAGTCCCTCCCCGATTTAGCTGTTTCCTTGTTGTAGGAATTTCAAGATGTTTTTTCAGAGGAGATGCCTAGTGGCCTTCCGCCCATTAGAGGCATCGATCATCAAATTGATCTCATTCCTGGTGCAGTCATCCCAAATAGGCCAGCCTATCGAAGCAATCTAGAGGAAACTAAGGAGCTCCAAAGACAAATTGAGGAGTTGATGAGCAAGGAATATGTTCGAGAGAGCATGAGTCCTTGTGCCATGCCCATGCTCCTAGTGCCCAAGAAGGATGGAACCAACAGGATGTGCATTGATTTTCGAGCCGTCAACAATATCACGGTAAAGTATCACCATCCCATCCCTAGATTAGATGACATGTTAGATGAATTACGTACCTCTTGCATCTTTAGTAAAATTGATTTGAGGAGTGGATACCATCAAATTAGGATGAGGGAAGGGATGAATGGAAGACCACATTTAAAACTAAACATGGTTTGTATGAATGGTTAGTCATGCCATTTGGTCTCACTAATGCACCAAGCACTTTCATGAGGTTGATGAATCATATTTTGCGTGCATTTATTGGAAAATTTTTGGTTCTCTATTTTGATGATATTTTAATTTATAGCAAGAATTTTAAAGAGCATGTAGAACACTTGAGATGTGTGCTTTTGGTTTTGAAAGAAGAAAAATTACATGCCAATTTCAGTAAGTGTCTATTTTCCATGGAAAGTGTCATCTTTCTTGGATTTGTTGTTAGCACCAAAGGAATTGAGGTTGATGAAGAAAAGGTTTGAGTCATTAGGGAATGGCCAACTCCTAAAAGTGTCACCGAGGTAAGAAGCTTTCATGGCTTGGCTAGTTTTTACTAGGCGTGTCAAAATGGCTCGTCGGCTCGGGTAGCTCGGGCTCGGCTCATTAAAAGCTTGGGCTAAGCTTGGCTCGAGGCTCGTAGGACTGAGCCGAAGCTCAAGCCGAGCCCGAAAATGCTCAGTGGGCTCGAGCCCAACCCGGCCCGTCCCGTGTGGCCCGCCGAGAAGACAATATTTTTCTATTCAATTCTCTATATTTTGTGATAATATTTTTCTCGGTTTCAACTTTCAAATTTGAAACTACAGTCTACAGTACATATGGATTTTAACAGCGATGAAGTTAACCAATTCAGGGGTAGCCAGTCCCAAGCCTAGAAAAAGGAGGAGGGTTGTAACTTGTAACAATGTAACTTATAACCTTTATTGAATATATATAAAACAATTAGTAATTTAGTATAGATAGACTTTACGAAATCTACATTTAAATTTTTATTAAATTTTATGTTTGATATTTTAACTACATTTATTGTGTATATAATTATATTATATGTTTAAGTAATTACAATTCATTCGCCGCGTTTGGCTTATGAAAAAAAAGGGGCCGGTCCGACTTGGCTCGAAGAGGCTCGAGCCGAGCCTCAAAATTTTGGTCTAGCTTTGGCTCAGCTCGGGGCAAAAAAGTTCGACCCTAAAAAGCTCGAGCCTTGATGTTCGGCTCGGCTCGTTGACTTACCTAGTTTTTACCGACGCTTTGTTAAAGATTTTAGCACTTTAGCCTCGCCACTTACTGAATTTGTTAAAAAGAATGTTGGGTTTAAATGGGAGGTAGCCCAGGAGAATGCATTTAATGTCATAAAAGAAAGATTATACACCGCACCTATTTTGGCATTACCCAACTTTGACAAAACTTTCGAGATTGAGTGTGATGCTTCAGGAATAGGTATTAGAGTGGTGTTGATGCAAGAGAAGAAGCCAATTGCCTACTTTAGTGAGAAACTCAACGGGGCCACTTTGAATTACCCAACATATGACAAGGAGCTCTACGCATTGGTGAGAGCATTGGAGACGTGGAGTCATTACCTATGGCCGAGGGAGTTTGTTATCCACACAGATCATGAGTCGTTGAAGCACTTGAAGGGGCAAAGAAAATTAAGCAAAAGACGTGCTAAGTGGATGGAGTACGTGGAGACCTTCCCCTATGTCATCAAATACAAACAAGGTAAGGATAACGTGGTAGCCGACGCCCTCTCTCGAATGTATGCTCTTATCTCTACCTTGTGTGCCAAATTGTTGGGCTTTTAAACTATTAAGGAATTGTATGTACATGATATAGATTTTGCAAATGTATTTGAGTCTTGTGAAAATATTTCCTCTAACAAATTTTATCGGCATAATGGTTTTTTATTTTGCAAGAACAAACTTTGTGTGCCAAATTGCTCCATGAGAGAGTTGTTGGTTAGGGAGGCTCATGGGGGAGGTTTAATGACTCATTTTAGGGTAAAGAGGACTTTTGAAGTTTTGCAAGAGCATAAAGAAGATGCAAAGGGATGTTGAGAGAATTTGTTCTAGGTGTGTGTCGTGTAAGAAGGCCAAATCCATGGTAGCCCCACATGGACTATATACGCCCCTACTTGTCCCTAGTGAACCTTGGACTGAAATTTTTATGGACTTTATTTTGGGATTGCCTAGGTCTAAGAAGGGGAGCGACTCCATCTTTGTAGTTGTAGATAGGATTAGTAAAATGACACATTTTCTCGCTTGCCATAAAACTGATGATGCCATTCATATAGCCGACCTATTCTTTAAGGAAACAGTGCGACTCCATGGGGTTCTTAGGAGCATTGTGTCAGATAGGGATGTCAAATTCCTTAGCCACTTTTGTAAGGTGTTGTGGGAAAAATTGGGAACTAAACTTTTGTTTTCAACAACTTGTCATCCCCAAACTGACGTGGTTAATAGAACCTTAACACAACTCCTCGCACTATCATTAAAAGCAACTTAAAGAATTGGGAAGAATGTTTACCTTTCGTTGAATTTTCTTATAATCGAAGTGTTCATTCTACTACCTCATTTTCTCCATTTGAAATTGTATATGGCTTTAACCCGTTAACTCCTTTAGATTTGATTCCTTTGTCAATTGATGAAAGAGGTAGTCTGGATGGGAAAAGAAAGGCGGAGTTGGTCAACTCTCCACGAGAAGGTCAAACTCCAAATCGAAAAGAAGAATGAACAATACGCATCCAGTGCTAATAGAGGCCAGAAAATGGTGACATTTGAACCTGATGATTGGGTATGGTTGCATTTGAGGAAAGAGCGGTTCCCCACGCAAAGAAAATCTAAGCTGCATCCGAGTGGTGATGGCCCTACCAAATCCTTGAGAAAATTAATGACAACGCCTAAAAGCTTGACCTCCCTGATGAGTACAATGTATCGACTTTTTTTTAATGTCTCTGACTTATCCCCTTTTGATATAGGAGAAGATTCGAGGACAAATCATTTTCAAGAGGGAGGGGATGATGAGAACCAAGGAAGTCAACCCGAGAATCAAGGAAGTCAACGCTCGATTCATGTTCCGGTGGGGCCCATGACGAGGTCAAAGGTCAGAAAGGTCCAAGAGTCGATGGTGGGACTCATTTACAAGCTCCAAATTCAAGTCCAATTCGAAGAGAGCAAAACCGAAGTCAATTGCATAAATTTTGAAGCTCAGGCACTTTCGATCGACCGAAAGTCTGCAGGATTTTTAAGGGTAGCCTCAGTCGGGTTCGACTGATCATCGTTCGACTGAAAGTGTCACTTCGGTCGACCTGTGATCGACCGAAACACGCTGAACTTAAAAACGCAAGGTTTTTTGTGCAATTTTCCAAATTTTTATTTAACCCCAATTTTTGTAATATATAAACATTTCCTCTTGACCCAATAACCCTAACTCAGAACATTGATTGTGAATGGTGTCAAGAACACTTTGGGTAAGGTAAATCTTCCCTTTTCTTTTTTAATTTCTTGGAAGTTATTCAACTTCATTTGAGTAATTAAATTCTTGTGATGTTGTTGATTTCCACCACCTTGAAATTTGTTTAACATTTATCCATTGGGCTTGGTTCTTTAACCTATTAATTTTGGGTAAGATTTAAACTTGGGTTAAGGTGTCTTCATATCGATTTTAGCTTTCTTGGGTCAATTCCAATTAGTTGTGAAATTTTTTGGTCAATATACCAAAGGGGTTAACATCACAAGGACTTGTGGGCAGCAACTTTGATTCACCACCTAACCTAATGGTTCATCTCTTTAAAAAGGCAACCTCCCTGACCAAAGAAAAATGATAATCATGATTATCGTACGTCCATGATAGAGGCTCCGGAGGATAATTGTATTTCCAGTCCCCCTCTGAAGTGTTGAATATGGATTTAATAAATTGAGAAATTGGTTAAGTGTTGAAAATCAACTAAAGTGACTTCGTGTCGACTTCGGCCAAATATTCAAACTCGACCAAATTCGTTTAGGCAAATTAGTTTTGCCACTTAGCCGCTTCAAGGCGCACAATCGGGGATCGACCTGAAAATATTAGGGGTCGTTCTCTTTGTATTTCGATTTTGGATTTTGAGTTTTGGATTTTGTTTTGAATTTTGGATTTTGGTTGTTTATTTTGAAATTACTGAAAACATGTTCTCTTTGTAATTTTGGAAAACTGTTTTCAAAAATGGAAAACTGGAAAATGCGTTTACTTTGTAAATTTTTGATATATTTATTTTGTGATATTTTATATGTAAAAAATGATTGATTTGTTGAATTACATTAATTTTAATGTTAATAAATCAGTTAGTTCTCTATGTTAATAAATTCATCATTAATATTGTTTCAACTAAACAAAAATTTAACCCCATACTAACAAAATCTTAACATGGATCTATATATAATGGCAAAATAATATAAGAACTTCAAGTGAAGGAAGTGTCTCACATTTACAAAATAATAATAATAATAATAATAATAATAATAATAATAATAATAATAATAAAATTACAAAAAAAAAAAAATCTTAAAATGGATCTATGTAATGGCAAAATAATATAAGAACTTCAAGTGAATGAAGTGTCTTACTTTTACAAAAAATTAAAAAAAAATCTTAAAATGGATTTATATATAATGGCAAAATAATATAAGAATTTCAAGTGAATGAAGTGTCTCACTTTTACAAGAAAAAAATAAAAAAAAATTTACAAAAAAATACAAAAAAAAACTTAGCATGAATCTATATATAATGACAAAATAACATAAGAATTTCAACTGAAGGAAGTGTCTCACTTTTAAAAAAAAAATCTTAACATGGATCTATATATAATGGCAAAATAACATAAGAACTTCAAGTTAAGGAAGTGTCTCACATTTACAAAAAAAAAAATTCAAAACGCGCATTTTGGTCGTTTTGGATTTTTTAACACAAAATATCCAAAACGCAATAAATTCGTTTTGAGTTTCCTTTATATTTTTTTTGATGTTTTGGAAAACGCGTTTCTGAAAATGGGCAAAGTGAACGCGTTTTCGATATTTCCAAAAATCGAAAACTCAAAACGGGCTCAAAACAGCAAAGAGAACGGGGGCCTTATTTTCTGTTTTCGCATAAAGCCGTACGATTGCAGGACTTATAACCATGTGGTCGCACGACATTCTAAAAATTTGTGTCTTTTCGAAGTGATGCATGATTTGACTCCACATCACTTCGTCGACAACCCCTCATCATCTATAAATAAAATCCTTGAGATGTTACACACACCAATGATATGCAATCACAATATCATTCTCTCATCTTCCTTAAATCAAAATTCTTTCATTTTATTGCATAACTTTTTATTTTCTTTCATTTTCATTTATGGAGTACACCATAATTTCGTTGTGCTTATGTTTTGGAGTGCTACAAAACAAAAGTGAGAGTCGTTGTAACTTGGGTGTTGATTGGCATAAATCGTAGGCACCATTGTGGGACAAATTCGATTTAAGGATAAAGTGTTTAACACTTGCCTCGACTTTGTCTCTTTTCTTCCTCTTGTTTCCTTGTCGTTACTCTGTCCATTTGTTGGTACGGATTTCATATGAATTATTCTATTTCTTTGGCGTCATTATACACAAAATATTCCAACATGAAGATTTGGTAACCTAAATCATTCACACATTGACAAGACAAAGGTGATACGGATTGGGTGACGCTTAATGCAGGAAATGAAGGCTAAGTCTTTCGCGAATATTTGTCCGAAGCTGTTGTTTCTGTTCCGTGTCCGCCACGACGACGAGCCATCATGACGGGTGGCGCCATTGTTGCTGGTGCTCTGACTAGGAATAGATCAAAAAGAAGTGAAGAATTTATATTCGTTCTGTGAAGAAGAGAGGTTCAGATGAATGAAAATGGCAATGGGATTATGGGAATGAAATTATAGTTTGGCTTGAGAGCAAAATTGGGGCAGTGGGAGTGGAGAGCTGGGTTGAAATTGATTTGTATATTAATTTAATATTATAATATAACTATTAACTACTTCTATCACCAGTGCGATGCACGGTATTAAATATAAAAAATAATATTATATTACAATAACTAACCAGGACAATCATAGGACAATAACATAATAGTATATAATCAACAATCTTTCAAATTTATTCTCAACAGATTTATTATCTTAATCCGCTTCATAATTGTAGACTTGTTATTTGTTTATGAAATTAAATGATTCATCCGTGGCCTATTAGCAATTGAAAATGAAAAGAAATAATTGAGCTCAAGCTTAAAACCCATTCTTACAAATCTTATCTTTCTCCAAACTTATTTTCAACGATACATTATCTGATAAAATAATTTCACATGTAAAAAATTAAAAATTAAAAAAAAATCATATTTTCTAACCACATTCTCCAAAAAATCACAATTATAAATTCTATTTTCTCAAAAAATATAGCTCAATCAAACCCTTAATATAAATCCAAGCAAATAATAACGTTTCCTCACTTGAAAAATTTACATTTCAAGCAAAAATGAAAATTTAACTGGGTTCATAGACTTCTAATTTAGTGGTTCAAAATAATACTGAACAAAATAAATGTACTTATTAATACAGGCTATACAGCCATATGTTAAGACAATTTTCTCCACCAAACATAGATATTAACTTTTTGGTTGGCTTTTGAATTTCCAGAGTCTTCGCCTGTGAGTCCAAAAATAGTTTCTACACCAAACATAGATATTAGAAGTCTTCCTGAACTCCTTGCTACAATAAAATCATGACAACATAAATATGAAACTTTTGATTGCTGCAGTTATTATATCTATCTACACCTCTGCGCCCATCGATTTCGTCCATCGAGAGCCAAAATATAGTAAAGCAAAATAGAATATTAAAGTATGTTGGAGAGTCAACTGAGAAAACAAAAAAAATGTCTATTGATTATAGTAGTCCGTAATATCAAAATCTTGAGAATTAAAGACAGTGATAACCTTGACCAAGATAATAATATGATTGTGTCTATGACTCTGCTATCCCATCAAAACCACCAATAAAGCTTATAATTAAAATCTGCATACCTCCTTAGGATCAGCCAACATCTGCATGATTGTAGCATCAATGGCATCTTGGTTTTCCAACCGAAAGGCTCTGGCAACCATTAAAAAAACAGTATCTACATCAACTCCTTTAGTGAGACCTGCAGTCCTTAGTTTAGGAGTTACGACATATCATCAAACTGCCACCATTGAAATTAATACAACAGGCAACACTATTTAATCAACCTCAATAAGATATAGACTCATTTATACTGATTGTTTAAATTTCTAAAGACACTTCAATACCAGTGAAGCAATATCGACATCCCCCAGAGATGCCATAAGCATTACAATCTCAACTTCCTTCGCGACTACAAATTGATGAAGGCAAGCCTTGACATTGGCAGCTTCATCGACCTTTCTTCTGCAAATTTCTAAGCACTCTCTCTCAAGTTCCATAGACAAAAAAAAAAAAAATGTTTGTGTGAACTTTAAATAAGAGTAACATTCCATTAAATAACAATTGCCAACATCTAGATAGGGGCCGCCGAACAAGGCCTAAATGCTGTAGATACAATAGACAAAAAATTATAGTCAATTTTCACTATTATTACTTTTTAATCCTTTTTCTTCTTCACACTTTCTTCCATGGCCATTTTAGCAAAAATAATTTAAATTTAAAATACTACTTAAGAAAGATTATCCAGAATTTCGGTGAACATTTCCCTCACAGCCAAGTTCAGGTCGAGTCTTCACGTGAGTTAAAATAACGTTCATCGGTGAATGATTTCATAACTAGGAACTATGACAAAACATTTGAGGCAAGCAACATATATGTTGACGTCCCGTAAGTACCCCGAGGCACGGTGCTCTGCCTCTGGGGTGCTTACAGGACGTCAACAATATCCAAACCCGCATTTTCACTAAATGATTTCATAACTACAAGAATTTTGTGACTTCATTTCTTACGAAAGGTTTCTCCAAACCGCAAAAGGAACATCATTATTGAAGAAGGGATAAACTCACGTTGAGCATTTATTCTTCTAGGGTTTCAATTCTTTTCTTCAACAATCCGTCGTGTAAGGATTTAAGGCTCAAAATCAAACCACAAAAAACAAGAACAAAGATTAACCACAAAGAATCAAACACGCTTTATTCAAAACCGTAAGTATTACAGAAACAAAAATCAAACCCAAAAAATCATACAAAAACTTCCAGAAATCAGAGATCGCAAAGATAACCACAAAGAACAATAGAGTTGCAGAAAACTCTGCCAAAACTCATCAAAAACGTATACTGATTATCACAAAATCAGTATCAATATCTACCACTAAGAAATTACAATCAATATCTAAGAATTTCTGGAAGAAGTATGAAGAAAACTCAAAGTTCAGACGAGGCGATGAAGAATCGCCTTTTAGAGAGAGTATTAGGGTTAGAGAGTATGGAAGTGTCTGGAATGAATTCAGATCGACTCAGAATCCTTATCATCATAAGTGGACGGCCAGGATTAATCAGAGCAGATCCAAGGGCTGAGATGAGGCCGGACCGGGTTATCAAAAGGTCCGGCTGAAGTGTAAAGGTCTGGCTGAAGTGAGGAATCTGGACTTGGGCCTCAGTATTAAGTTGTGTAACATGGGCTCCAAAGCTGGACTGAAAGAATGGGCTTAATACCGGTCCAAAAATGAAATTTCAGGCTTTTCCTTAAACAGATCAATTGCCCAACAATATCCACCTCAATTGAGCTGGATTCCTGTATCTGCAAAACATAGCAAACAAGTATCAAAATTCAATCAAGTTTAAAAAACTTAATGCATCCTTAAACTTATTAATAGGAATGATCTTAGTTCCTGCATCTGCAGGATTAACCTATGTTGGAATTTTAACAAGTTTCACAATGCCTTTATCAATAATGTCTCTAATGAAATGAAATTTACCATCAATATGTTTTGGCCTATTGTGAAAAACAGGATTTTTACATAGATGTAAAGCACTCATTCTATCAGTACATATTTCAACTTCAGAATCAGTAATGCAACAAATTTTAGATAATAAACCATTTAACCACAGGCATTCCTTAACAGTTGAAATATTCTGCCTCAGTTGATGATAAGGCAACCAATTTTTGTAGCTGGGATTTCCAGCTAACACGTGAAGAGTTTAAAGTAAAGAAATAAGAGGATGTTGATTTCCTGTTATCAACATTTCCAGCAAAATCTGAATCAACAAAACCTTTAAGTTTAAAATCATTTTTGGTTTTAGAAAATACTAGACTAAGTCTAGCAGAACCTTTTAGATATTTCAAAAGACATTTCATAGCTTCCCAGTGCAATTCACCAGGATTGCTCATAAACCTGCTTAAAACACTTACTGCAAATGCTATATCAGGTCTGGTACAGACCATCAAATACATGACAGATCCAACTGCATTAGAATATGGCACATTTTTCATTCTAAGCAATTCATCATCAGTCTTAGGACAATGCTCAACAGACAATTTAAAATGTGCAGGCAAAGGCAAAGACACGGATTTGGATTCAGATAAACAAAATCTGTTTAAAACCTTTTCAATGTAATGTTTCTGATTCAAAAACAATTTCCCAGATTGTCTATTCCTCAAAATATTCATGCCAAGTATTCTTTTAGCATTTCCTATATCTTTCATCTAAAATTCAGAATGCAGTTTATCTTTAAGAACATTTATATCATGCATATTAGGTCCAGCAATAAGCATGTCATCCACATATAAAAGCAAGTAAATGAAATCAGTTTTGCCAAGTTTAAAATAAAAACAGGAATCATATTTACTTTTCTGAAAATTTAGGCTTTGGATATAAGAATCAAATCTCTTATACCACTGCTTAGGAGCTTGTTTTAAGCCATACAAAGATTTTTTCAACAAACAAACTAAATTAGAATTTCTGCCTTTTTCAAAACCTTTAGGTTAATGCATATAAATTGTTTCTGTAATACCCCGACTAAGAAAGCTTAAAAGAAATGATAGGTACTACTCATACCAACAAGTTGCACCTTCTTTTTCGGAAGTCCATCGTTAGAAATTCCAAAGTTAAGCGTGTTTGGCTTGGAGCAATTTTGGGATGGGTGACCTCCTGGGAAGTTTTCTCGGGGAGCGTGCAAGTGAGGACAAAACATGCTGAAAAGACTCGTGTTGGTACAGTGGGGACAGTACGCCGTCATCTAACGGCCGGGACAGCCCGTTAAGTGGGACCCGGGTCGTTACAGTTTCATCCAAAGAACCATAAAGGAAAGCAGTTTTCACATCCATTTGCTCAAGTTCTAAATCAAATTGTGCAACCAAAACAAACAGAATTCTGATAGAGGTGTATTTAACAATAGGGGAAAATATTTCATTAAAATCGATTCCTTCTTTTTGAGAAAAACCCTTGGCTACAAGTATAGCCTTGTACCTACGTTTCATGTCCTTAGATTCACTTTCTTTCAATTTAAAAATCCATTTACAGTCAATTATCCTTTTATTTACAGGTCTATTGACTAAAATCCAAGTGCCATTTTTCAAAAGTGAGTCCATTTCATCTTGCATAGCTGCAAGCCAAAGTTTGGAATCTTTAGAAGAAACAGCTTTTCAAAAAATTGAGGTTCAAGCAAAATAGGATCAGAATATGTAAAAGCCGACACAAAATCAGGATCCTCAAACCTAGGAGGAGGTCTGATCTCTCTTCTAGGTCTATCCCTAGCCAATTGACAATTTTCTAAGTTAGTTTCAGTTTCAGAAATATCAACAGGTTGTGGTTCAGTGTCTGCATGTTTATGTTCAGGTTCAGTAATGACATTTGGAGACTGTGGGGGTTGCTCCACCTGAAACTGAGTATTAGGCAGGCCATTTTCATCACCTAAACGGTCTGCACTCAGCTCAGAAGTTATAAAATCTTTTTCTTTAACAGGATTAATCAATTTTTAATTTTTGCAGGGAAAATCATTTTCATTAAAAACCACAGACCTACTCAAAATGACCCTGTAACCTCCCTGTTCCCTGACCCATAGCCTATAGCCCTTGACTCCTTCTCCATACCCAAGAAAAACAATTTAAAGACCTGGAGTCAAGTTTAGATTCAGAATGGTGTGAGTAGGCAACACAACCAAAAACTTTTAATTTTAAAAATTTAGGAGGGTAATTATTCCAGATTTGATCTGGAATCTTAAAATCAATAGCACTACAGGGAGAAAAATTTATCAAATAAGATGCAATTTTGACCCAAAAAGTCTTTGGTAAATTGGAATCAAGTAAGAGACACCAAGTTCTTTCAAGGAGTGTCCTATTCATCCTTTCAGCAACCCCATTTTGCTGTAGACTGTAGGCAACAGTCCTATGCATAAAAATACCTAAGGTGCTACAAAAAGAATCAAACTCTTGGTTACAAAATTCTAAACCATTATCAGTTCTAATAGTTTTGACTCTTTTACCTTTCAAATTTTTAACTAAGGTAATCCAGTTTTTGAAAACAGACACAGTGACATCCTTAGTTTTTAACAAATGCACCCAGGTTTTCCTAGAAAAGTCATCCACTATAAGAAGAAAATATCTGAAACCTGAAACTGAACCCACGGGAGCAGGACCCCACAAATCAGCATGCAAATACTCAAGTATATCAGAAGTTTTATGAATACCTTTACCAAATGAACTTTTCTTCTGTTTACCTAACACACATTTTTCACAGAAGTCAAGTTTATGCAACACATCATTACCAAATACACATTTGGTTTCAAGTACCTAAGTCCTTTTTGACCAATGTGTCCTAATCTTTTATGTCATAACTCAGTTTTATTCAAGTCAGACACAGCATTAAAGGACTTAGCATAAACAGGCAAGGCATTCAACATATAGATCCCATTTATTTTGGGAGTACTCATAATCAGGCATTTATTTTTGAAAATACTCAAAAAACCATTTTGCATTCTAATCTCAAAGGATTCAGAATCTAAAACACCAAGTGAAATCAAGTTCCTTTTCAAATCAGGAACATATCTGATTTTATTTAAAGTAAGAGTCTTGTTATTATCAAGTTGTAACAAAATCTTTCCAATACCTTTCACATCATAAGAAATATTATTGCCAAGTTTCATAGAACCAAAGCAATCATTACTGAAATTAACAAACATATCCTTTTCAGGACACATGTGAAAGGTGCAGCCAGAATCTAAAATTCATTCATTCTTATTATCTGACTCAGTAGTGACATAAACCACCCCATTATTATTATTATTATTATCTTGCACTGCAGCCTCAGTCTGATTACTGATTCCCTGTTCATTTTTCCTTTTGAAACAGTACTTAATATGATGTCCAGGTTGGCCACAATAAAAACAAATTCTAGGTGGTTTATCTATATTTGCAGTACCAGCATTGTTATCCTGAGTTCTAAAATTGTTCTGGTTTCTGAAATTGTTATAATTTTTAGCATTATTATCCTGATTTCTGAAACCAAACTGGCTTCTAAAGTTACTGTCTTTAGACCTATTGAAGTTGCCCTTATTCTGAAAGTTTCCCTTTACAGGCTTGTTATTCCAGTCCCTATTGTTGCTAGAAGTATTCCAATTTTTATTGAAATTGGTTCCAGCCTTATTCAGCCTAGGAGAGTTCTTCCTAGAGGTACCTACCACATTATAGGCTTCCTTAGGATTATTTTTAAACTCTAACTCTTTATTCTTAAGGGATGTATGGACAATTTTAGTGGTCAACTTCTGCCCCCCCCCCCCCCAAACTCTAAAGCATTCCTCAAATCTTTAAACTTATCCCCCATAGCATTCAGTAAACAAACAACTTTTTGTTCATCAGTAAATTTTTCATCACAGTTTAACAGACTTTGTGTGATCTTAGTAAACCTACTCATGTTCTCTTCTACATCCTTAGATGGATCAAATTTAAAAGAGAAATATTGTTTCTACAGAAAACACTTATCAGGCAAGGACAGAGTATCATAAAGTTCTTCCAACCTATCCCACAATTCTGTTGTAGTTTTAGTCTTGCCTACTTGTCTAATGACATTATCAAATAAGTGTAAAAATAAAGTACTCAAAGTAGTTTCATCCATTTCAAGTTGTTTGTCCTGAGGGGTATCAAGGGGCCAGGATTTATCAATAGCCTTGGCCCATTCATTTGAAGTAGTAAAGCTCGCATTTTTTGGCTCAAGAGGTTGAAATCCCCTTTGCCATTCCATATTTCAACATCTACCTTAACAGTAGCCATTGAAATAATGACCAAGATTTTGAAAATATTTGAAGTTATGGAGCTTTAGTAGTTCAAAGAACAAGTAAACATGCAGAAAACAATAATGCAGGTCACAGTCACAAAGTAAGACAATGACACAGAGTCAAGAATTTATATTCAAGAAAGTTCACCAATGTTCATAACACAGTAATCAGAAAACAAAATAATCATGGTGATCACAATTCAACAAATTAATTACTCAATCAAAAAAATACACAGAACAGTATACTGATAAAAGCTGTTCTTCCAGTATATCCCTCAACCTATACTGGATATTCCCACACTCCCTCAGATTCCCGAATTCTCAATGAAATCCTGGACAAAGGTAAGATAGGGGTCCTAATTATAGGCTTCAACGGAGAGATTTGGGAGAGAACAGAAAATTTGAAAAAAACAAATTTATAGTATAAGATTGCAGTAATCGAATGATATCACCTGATTGCAGATTTTTATTAAGCTATAGCAGCTTCCACAAAGAATCAGAATCCCAGAAGTCCAGAGCCACAAAGTACCAATATCAGTTATCCAGCACGAAGTATCAACCACAAAGAACAATGTAGGATCTATATGTGACCAGAATATTTTATAGAAAATATTATGTGTCTCAAGATCCTCAAAAATGTGGACTTAGAAATAAGATCCAAATACACAAAATTTCAGAAACCCTAATTTAAAATAGGTTTCAATAAGAACAGAATCCACAAAATTTTAAAAGATTTTATATAAAAATCTTTAAAAGACAATTTTGAATCTGAAAGATTTTAAACAAAGTTTTCAGAAAACAAAAAACGATATATAGTTAGGGTTTGTAAAACAACTTAAGAAAGTAAAAAATTTCATAAAAGTTTAAACAGTTCAAAAAACCCTAAAAATCGTTTGAAGAAATAAGATCCATTTTCAGAAAACCCTAGATCCAAAAAATAAAAAATCTGGATCTTCTAAATCTGAGTCAAATCCACCGATTTTTCAAAGAACCCTAAGGCTCTGATACCACTGTAAGGATTTAAGGCTCAGAATCAAACCACAAAGAACAAGAACAAAGATTAACCACAAAGAATCAAACACGCTTTATTCAAAACCGTAAGTATTACAGAAACAGAAATCAAACCCAAAAAATCATACAAAAACTTCCAGAAATCAGAGATCGCAAAGATAACCACAAAGAACAATAGAGTTGCAGAAAACTCTGCCAAAACTCATCAAAAACGTATACTGATTATCAAAAAATCAGTATCAATATCTACCACTAAGAAATTACAATCAATATCTAAGAATTTCTGGAAGAAGTATGAAGAAAACTCAAAGTTCAGACGAGGCGATGAAGAATCGCCTTTTAGAGAGAGTATTAGGGTTAGAGAGTATGGAAGCGTCTGGAATGAATTCAGATCGACTCAAAATCCTTATCATCATAAGTGGACGGCCAGGATTAATCAGAGCAGATCCAAGTGCTGAGATGAGGCTGGACCGGGTTATCAAAAGGTCCGGCTGAAGTGTAAAGGTCCGGCTGAAGTGAGGAATCCGGACTTGGGCCTCAGTATTAAGTTGTGTAACATGGGCTCCAAAGCTGGACTGAAAGAATGGGCTTAATACCGATCCAAAAATGAAATTTCAGGCTTTTCCTTAAACAGATCAATTGCCCAACACGTCGCATTCATTGTTTGGATTCTTGAAGGGAGATTCTAATTTGAGGGATTATTTGGTTATAAAATTTAAATATTGATATCAAAGAAATTGATGATCTAATGGAGTTTAAAGTGGGGAGAAGTCTAAAGGTAAATCCTGAACATGTCGATGTACCATTGTTTCTTCACTTTCGAATGAATCTGTCGATTTTAATATGGAAAAATGAGATTGATTTTCTCTCTCCATTATTTTGAGATTTTGAAACCTGTTGTTGAAATTAAAGCTTTGATGATCATGAAAAATTCCGTAATTGAGAGGAGAGAGGTGGAAGATTTTCCATAATTGAGATGAAGAGAGATGGAAGGCAATCAAATGTGGTGAACATTGTACTTCATCTTTTCTTTTTTAATTTCTTAATTGAATTACGATGTGCGTATTTGTAAATTTATGGTGGTGTATTTATTAAAATTTTGTTTAATTTGTTGTGTATTTATAATGTGGTGTAATAAGTAAATAATGTAGTGGTAATATAATTACCCTTTGACATGTTAGGATGGAATTTACACTGATTCTTTTATACAGTGATTATAATTTATAAACAATACATTTTCCAAAATAACTTTTTAACCCTACATATTTTATTTCTCCAATTTTCAATCACATTCTACCAATGAAAAAAAAATGGCAAACTCGCCGCAGATAGGTCTCTTAGTTTGCTCTTTCTCTAAACATATGGCTACAATTATATGGTTACTTGTAACCCTAAATTTTAAATTATAAATTATATATTTAGGGTAATTATATGGACATCACATAATTTGTTATTCACACCACATTATATATACACATTCATTAAAATAATAATTTTATAAATACACCACTTTCATTTTTACAAACACAACCTTCCCCCAAATCAGATTAAAAACACGATACACCACAAAGAGACTTTCCATTTTCATCACTATACCCCAAAATCAGCTCGTCGACTTCTTCCACCTTCTTCTACCCAGAACTCCTCTTCAATATAGTAACGACTGGTTATGACAATAAGGCAATGGTTGTGGTGGTGATGGTGGGAGCATGTCGAAGTGGGAGGAATTCAAAATCGCATTCCGTCAGTTCAATCTATCAATTTCCATTTGTTTTTTTTTATTTTTCTGAGATGTAATTGCAATTATTTCATCTCATAATGCCAAAAACTTCTCGTATGAATACAGTTATTATTATTTATTTTTTTGGAGCAAATGTGATTCGATGTTGGTAGCCTGAGATGTAAAGATTGATATCATATAATAGCCGATTTGAATCCACTCTCTATAAAGTAATTAATAATTCTGCTTTTTATTATCTGATTATTAATTGACAAACACATAATCGTTGGAGAGTTGGACAAAAATAGCCGATTTGGATCCACTCTCTGACTCTGTAAGGTAATTAATAGTTCTACTTTCAAAAGTTATTATTGCTTGCTGGTAGTGTATCATAATAGTATTTTGGGCTTCTGATTCAAGTTTAAGTTGTTTTCTTGCGCAGAGTTGGAGACTGGATAAGAAGAGCCGAAGAAGAGAGAGAAGTTGCAATTGAAATTAGCACAATATATTATAAAATTTAGGTTTTTAATATATTTGTGGTGTACATAAGAATGACAAATAAGATAAATTGATATAATGTAATGGTTATTTTAATCAATTTATTTATGACAAATTTAGTAAATATTAAAAGTGTGGTTTGATTAACAAATTGTGTGGTGTCCATATAATTACCTATATATTTATAATTCAATTAAATATGTAGTAGTGAATCGTAATGAAATAAAAAGTTCATATTGAAAATTGATCCCTGGACTTTCACTTTTTGTTTTATTTGATTGATGATCTTAAATTTTGTTTTCAATCCCTGGACTTTCACTTTTTGTTTTATTTGATTGATGATCTTAAATTTTGTTACAACTTAACTTATCGCTTATTGCAATTTAGTATATAAAATTCAATAAAAGCCAATGTGAATCAATTCAGGCTTTCTTCCATGTAGAAAACCTTCTTTTCCACAATCAAAATTTTCAATTTTCCTTTGTAGCCAGAAGACAGAGCTGGATATACTTCACCAGTGACGAAAGGAGCTACAAATTTCGAACAAGGTATAATCAACCGTGCTATAGAAACCTAACAGTGCACCAACAGTTACACACCTGCACACTCGACGTCGATCTGAACTCCCGCCCATCACATCTACCTCAGAATCTATGACCTACATCAATTCAGTGCACTTTTCCAGTTCCTCTAACTTAATTCAAGGTATAATAATAGTGCACAAGACAAGTACTAAAGATGTACAACAGTCTTGAATAGATTCCATGAGCACACAATCACGTGCCTCTTTTTTGGGTTACAATACAAGGTTAAGCAAGAATCAGAAAGTAACAATATTCGAAGCGTGTTTTACGACAGTACGCTGTTAATATCGACCCAGTAATGAAATTGTATTTCCATGAATGTACACAAAAGGGGTTCTATATATCCATCATAAGCTAGGAGCAATGAGGGTTTACACAGGACCCAAAATGGCATTCCATTATTTCCTTTTCCCAGTGCCAATTCTTAGAAGCTCAAAGCTACGGAAAGCATCATCATGGCCGCCTCTGGAGACTGCAGCACGCATAAAAGAAGATGATTTGGACTCGAGTCCTGGTTGAAATCTTTGAGCCGTGGATAGTTGACCGCTGCTTGAACCTAACCGGCCATTACGATTTTCACTTGCTTCCCCATAGGAGCTTGGCCTGCTGCTTGATAGTACCGCCCTCTTTGAAGTACTAACAGTGCGAGACAACCGTCCTCTATCAGAATCGATTTGCTGGAGAATGAAGCAGCAAAGTGTACATAGTGAAATACAGGGTCCATTTAAACAAAAGAAAATAGCACCATTGGTCCAAACTATTGCTCCATTAACAAAATAGTTCCCAACCTTTAAAAAGAATCGAATTGTCCATCTCCCAAACTTTCATTACAGTTGCACAATCAGTCCCAAATGACAGGAACTGTGTAAATCTCTTTAAGAAATTCACCATCCTCACCTCAAGTTTCTGGGCACCAGCTCAAGTTGAGAAGCAAAACTTAATTTACATAAAGTTGGACATGTCAACGTCATGGGGCAATGTAAGAACAGTTCCCATTGTCAGGGAATGATAGTGCAATAATAATGAAATGCGGGAGATCTATCACAGAAGAATAATTCTAGGAAGAAATTTTTAATTGACATTTTTAAATGATATTGTGATATGACGCCTATACATTGGGTGATGTAGAATGTATGTACGATATGTCACATTGCCACTTGAAAATGTCTCCCTGGAATTACTCGTCACAGAAACACCTTACCTATACTGTAGTCAAATCGTTCGCAAGGTTGGTAAGTAACTTTCAAAACACAATCTTGTTATTGAAGCAATAGATTGGGAACAAATGCTACAATTTTTCCTTGATCAAGCACACTCATGGAGAAGGAATATTGAAGCAACAAATAGAATAGAAAAAAACAGATCAAACCAAAATCTACTCACCACATCTTTTGATGATGGCACGTCCGCCAATCTGTGCCTCGAGTTATCCCCATGCAAGCCTCCAACAGAACCATTTCTTCTGGTAAATGATTCAACTGCACTAGAGAATTTGTCTCGAACTTCTTGCTTCACTATTGATGCACATAAATAATGGCAACGATTTATTAGACTACAGATTTTCAGATAATTATGTTACATATAAAAGTGATGGAGAGTTCCCAATGCACGCGGTAAATTCAGTTGTTTGTGCAAAATAAAAAATAAAAAAAAGGTGTGGGTGAACATCAAAATCTTGGGGGCGCCAAAAACGAAATCAGACACCATAGCAGACCTGGAGTCTTTTGTACTCTTTCAGCGGATAGTCCAGGGTTTAGAGGTAATTTCTGCATCGGCTGCTGATAAAAGAAAGAAAAATATAAGATACAAATCCTAACTTAAAAAATAAAAGCAGGGTAATAGACAACCAAATGAGGAGAACACTAACTCGTACTCTAAAACTGGAGCCTATCTTTGGATACTTCAATAAAGTCCAGTCAAACACATAGTCCAACTGATAACCTGTTCAAATTGTCATATCATCAAGGAGAAACCATTATAAAAGTCTGGAAATCAACATTGAAGATGTTATATTGACCATGAAATGGAATAAACTGAAGAGAAGATTAAAACAGAAATTGTAATTGTAAACATCCCTACGTATATTTACCTTCTCGAATAAAGAGGTCTTGGAAAAGCTTCTTCAAGTACATATAATCAGGCTTGTCCTCGAATCGCAATGATCGACAATAATGGAAATATGATGTGAATTCCAATGGATAAGATTTACAAAGAACCTGTGGAAAAACACACAATTATGTCATTCGAAACCTATCAGATATAAATAAATTCATACAAAGACAGCAGGATAAAAACAAGTTATACTTCTACGGGTGTAAGCATCTTCTTCTCACTAATTTTGTCATACTTTTGCTTCTTAGTGCCAGCTTTCAGGCCCTGCCAAGGGAGGCTAAGATGGAAAACCCAAATGAGATTAGTCAGATATGCATGTGAGAGGAGAAGGAACAATATATAAGTCTGAAGTGAAGTACTTATGCCTAACCTTCCCCTAAGGAAGTACATAAGTACATAACCAAGAGATTCTAGATCATCCCTTCTGCTTTGTTCTGAAATATATAATCAGAGGAAAAGTCAGAATAGCACACATCACTGCAATTGTTTTTCTTCATTTTTGTTCTTTTTAAATTGTTTGAGATAAGATATCATGAAGCAAGATAAGTATCTTCAGTAATTAGTTGCGTCTATAAGGTTCACTCACCAACTCCAAGATGGGTGTTTACGCTCGCGTAACGAGCAGTGCCAGTGAGATTTTTATTTTCCCTACAAACAAGGTAAAAAGTACTAAAGATGAATATTGACAGGAGAAAGTTAATTCAGATGTCATCTCAGTTATCTAAAATGTACATGTGAAGAAATGAGAAAATGCTTATTGAAGAAAGAGAATAGTGAAGAAATCCAGAAATTATGGAATGACTGTGACTGATTGTATGATTAATTATGTATACCGCATTTAACCCACATTAGTTAGGAAAACTTTATTTTCCTGTTTTAGGAAATTGCATTCCTTTTATTCCACCTTTTTTGTATTATAGAGGTCCATAGTACTGTATAAAATCATCAATCAATACAGAATTCTTCTGTCTTCATCATCTGCCTTTATGGCATCAGAGCCGGTTTGTGCTAAGCTTAGAAATCAATTGCGGAAACCGTTGTCAACAGTAAAGGTTCAACAACTTCTGAGACCCGAGTCTCTTAGCAGCAAGACAGAAGCTGCACCCACCATGAGTTCGATGGAGAAACTCAATGGAAGAAATTTTAGAAAGAAGGCTCGGTCAATTAAATTGATGGTTGATGATAAAGTAAAAATTGGATACCTTACCAGTGACAAGCAGCAGCCCAAAAATGCTACTAGTCTAAAAGAATGTCTTTTTTAATCAACTTTTGAGCAGCGCAAGATATGATATTGAGGTTAAAGAAACATGTTTCCCTTCTAACAAGCATGAGAATCTTGTCTAAGTTGAGGTCTACATAATATAAGTTCTTCACTGATGAAGTCCAAATGATAGAACTAAGCAAGACGCAGCAATTTAGCCATATCAAAAGCTGCAAATGAGGCTTTTGGACTCAAACATGAAATGCACGTAAGAAGCTCAGTATTATCTGGAAAACAATCATTCAACTCTTGCAAAATCGAGTATATCACATCACAATACAAATCAACAAAAAAGCAATGATATTAAGTCACCTGCCGAGCTCCAAGCCGCAGTCGGCTTCTCAATACTACAGTATCATTCATATTGAGCACTACTATATGTCTTACAACACAAAGCCCAATCACCCCCATTCAACAAATCATCTCAATTGTTGTCCCTCATGTTTTGCAATGCACACTTGCACATGTTCAATAATGTCATAGCATTCCAAATATCTTGATCATTTTTTTGTAAGATTGTGAAAGATCATTTGTCATGACAAGAAGTTCAAACATAAAATAGAGGCAAAACACGAACTCAAATTCTTGCATAGTGCTCATATGTCGTGTTCATTTCTCTTTGCTCTGCATTTATGTCATCTTCTGATATATTCTCAAGAATATCCATGATATTATTAAACATACTAATAAAACGAGTGACTATAACTATATGCGAGCACATCTATTATCACTTGGTCTTGCCGAAGTCATTTCTTTAAACTTACGAGTGCCACTACAAAGTTCCCCAACATTAAGCTTCACTAGAATCTCAAAATGATAACTTGCTTGAAGAACATCGACACACTCACATGATGCACCCACCAAATTCACAGAAATGTAATACTCCCTCTGTCCCAATTATATAGGCTGGTTTAACTGTTCACACGGATTAAGAAAACATATTTAATGTTATTGAAAATATAATTTTTGTAAAAAAAATTCTCAACTTACCCTAATTTAAGTATCAAAATTATTATTATTGGAAGTAATAAATAAGGGTACATGAGTAGAGAAACAAAATATATATACTTCTCAATAAAGAAACAAGTTTATATAATTGAAACAAGAGAAAAAGGAGAGACAGTCTATATAATTGGGACGGAGGGAGTACAAATCATCAAGCATGTCATTTCTACGAGCCACCGAAACAATTGACAACTAAAGTTGGTGATGAAAGCAATGAATATAAAAAGCATAACGATACTCCCTTAAAATCAAAGCTTTCAAACCATTGAACTTACATGATTGCTCCATCATAACTTTGACCTCTCAGGTTAAATATGCTCAACCGATGCCTAGAAAACATTACATCAATTGCATCCTTGAGTGATTGAGCATAAGTATCGGTGACATTGGAAATGGCAAAAAAAAAATGCTACTTCACCTGTCCACTTTTGTCCACAAACCTCAAAAAAATTGTCATTTGCTCCCTCACAGAATTATCACGAAACTCATCATCCAAAATTGTAAACAAAGAATCCCCATCTTCTCCACGATAGCCTTTGTTGTCTCTACACAACAACAGTTAACCAAATCCTTTTGGATGTTCGGTGCAGTCATTGGTCATTCCTATGAGCATTACTAAACCCTGAGGCATTTACTATCTCATGAGTTGCACACCAATCTAGCAGCTCAATGAGATTTCCCTTATTAATTGACTCTTTTGACTCATCATGACTAGGGAAAACTAGTCCTTGCATCAAGATAAATCTAGTACAATCTAGTATCGCTATCAACCTCGTCCTATAACTTATTTGTTGGTTACCCTCTGCATAGAAAAAACAAAAGAGATGCTTTGCCTTTGATTCATCGAGTTCGAGCACTTATTAAAAGCTTGATTGTGAGCATTATCAATAATTTCAACATGATCTTTCAAAGTCTCTTTGTGCTTCCAAGCCCTAACGTCAGTCTTAGTAAATCCATACCCACCCCTTTGACCCCGTTTGATCAAGTAGAAATACAAACAAAACGCAGCATCTTTTTCCATACTGTACTCCAACTACTAAAATTCAAAGAACCATTCTTTCCTAAAACACCTATTATCATTTCTCATCAGTCTTCTTGGAAAGTCATGTCCATGTAGTTGAAAAGGACATTTATCTAAGTATGTCATCCTAACATCATCTCTAATATTAGGAACATATGACTCGATGGTTCCCTTGATCACTAACAAGATCATCCATATTATTGATGTGATCCCGAAACTTCTTTGAATTCTCAAATCTTACCAATTCATGTGCCCGATTAGAATTAGTAACGATTTAGATGCACCACTAGAACTAGAAGATCTAGGTTGAGACTTTCATTTATGTTGGAAAAAAAATGTTTCATAATAATTTGCACATTACCAATGAAATTGACGTATAAATCACATATTCAATTCACAGTTTACATCACCATATTGTAGATCAATCAATATTAACAAATAAGAAATCACAATTCAAAAATAATGAATCTCAAATTCTGTAATAACTTAAAATTAAGTCACTAAACTAAAATTGTAAATGACTATTCACCAATCACCAATAATTGCAATCAATTTGTAAAAAATTACTAAAAGCTCAAAACGATAAAGGGGAAGTTGGGGCTCACAACTGACCAGCAAGAATAACACAAATTAAAACAAATTTCATTGACCTAGAGCTAGAGTAAACATGAACCTGTGAAGACGAAGAAGTGAGAGCACCTTTGGGCTTTGAGTATGTTGTGGCATCTTATTGATGACCTGGTTGCTAAGAGTGGGACGGAGTCGCAAACCGTTGGGCAATGGAGGCGGAGTGGGCCTGGGTGGAGAAGGCAATTTTGTTCAACTAGGGTTGAATTCATGCACTGAGGGAATGGGAAGAAATTGAGTCTATAGGAGTGAAGGACTAGCTGATCAGACCAAGGCCAACTTTAGTTTTTCTTATTAGGCTTCCTAGTTGCCTTGTTCTCTATTTTCAGCCTACAAAATTCAACTAGCAGAATTCCTTTAGGTATTGTGCTTCTTCATTTTTAGCCCAATATTTGTCATTTAGAAGGGAAAAAAAGAAACATAGAACCATTTTCCGACTGCCGCATGTCTAAAACTGAATGACTCTCCATCAGATCCAACACAGGCGGCCGCCTCGTTGGGTGTTGGATCCAATGGATAAAACCTCGATTAACTCCACCAAAATTAGAAAACATAATCATACTCCAAGCGATGCATTCAACCCTGAACAATTGGAACAACTGTACAAAATGTTTTCCATTTACAAACACACTGCCCATCAAGTTCATTGGCTCACAAAGGTAATTTTTTTAGAGCTCCAAGCACTATCACACAATCCAAAGCCTCCTAGATCATAGATTCCGATGCATTATATCACATGTTAGGCTCCCACTATCTTTTTTTCCAAATATTCACTCTGAGTTGGCAATCTTAAAGTAAAAATAGCAGATACCACTCTCTTCAGTTGTGAGAAACTGGAGTATTTAAATCTCTAATTATATAACACTAGAGTCTATTCTCCATGTCCCTAACCTCTCATGCAATGGTTTTGCTAATTTTTTTCCTTACCTGCCCTTTAGGACTTCTCATCGAGGAAGATTTTTGGCAGTGCTAAGAAGCCGTGCTTAAAAAGGCGAAACCAAGCACTAAAGCGTTTTTCTTTCATGAAACAAGTTTTAGGCCTCAAAGCGTTTTGAGGTGTAAGCCTCACCGTAAAAAAAAAAAAAAAATATATATATATATATATATATATATATATATATATATATATATATATATATATATATAATTAAAATTCAAAATAAGCTCAAAATACATCAAAAACAAACTTTAAAATTCGTAACTGAACATATAAAGAGTGCAAACTAAAAAAATCTATAAATAAACTATTATTTTAGTTGGTGAGAGTAGTGGACTATTCTCACAGATGGTGTATGAGAAATAACAGTTTTTAATATTAGGCTGTGTTTGATTACCATCTTTTTGCCATGGAAAATCCAAATATTTTCCAACCATACTCATTTTGCCTTGTTTGACAGATCAAATTTGGCATGAAATTTTTTTTCTTTGTTTGCCACTCAAGCACCTACTTGCCAAGAAAAGGTGAAAAACAATTGCCAAGCATTTTGGTGGATTTTCATTTTGCCGTGCTACATGGCAAATATGTTTCGTCACATTTGATCATTTTTTTTTTTTTTTTTGGTTAATTGACTTGTTCTTTTCCAAAAAAATAAGCATTATTATTAAAAGTACAATTGTATTAAAATAGCTTTAAAAAATTGATTAAAATAGCTACATTTTGCTCTATTTGTCATAGAAAATAATATGAATTAAACAACAAAACTAGGAAAATTTCCTAGATGAAAAAATTAATCCAATCAACACTTTCAATTGATGTTTTTCAGGAAAATAATTTTCGGGCAAATCAATTTCAATAAAATATTTTCTTACCATCAATTTTCCATTTTTTAAATGAACTATCTTGAGATGTGTATATTAGAGTTTTTTTTTTTTTTTTTGTCGGCCACAAGCCTTGAGGCAGTGTAGTTAAACATAGACATCAAAAAATCACCTCACGATCAGTGCCTTGAGGAGCAATTTATATGCCTCACTTTGAGCCGGGCCTCGAGGTTCAATTAGGTTTTTTTAAACCATGCTAAGGAGTGCTAGGGACTCTACTACTTAGAAAAGACTGTTGTGAGAAAACGTCAATTAGCTAGTTGTGAATCTACATTTGTCCCAAGGGGTAGTGAAATTTTGTTATCGCATTACAGAATGGGTAATCTCAACTTCAATACTTAAAACGTGTATTTTCTTCTTTATTCTCATATAAAATGTATGTTGACCTTCAATGTGAATTTTGTGAACTTGCAAAATATCAACTCTCCCCATTCCCTAAATCCACATAAAATCCATCAAAAGCATTCACCATGATTCTGATAGATTCTATCTCCCGTCACAGTTTCTTAATAAAAGATTTGAATCAATATTCCCAGATGAAGAAATACAAGAACAGAATACTGAAATTAATAGGATAACGCTTCCAATTTATCCAACTAAACAGGATGGAATAAAGGACACGAAGAATACAGTAACTCATGGGGACTTTCACTATGATTTGGACTGCTAATTTAATTTAATTTTTTATTTGTTTTGAATCAATATATGTAGGGCCTATTTTTTTTTTTTTTATTAAAAATCAAATTTTTATCAAAGTCAGAGTCAACAATTAATCACAATCACATATTTCATGGGTCCCGCAACTTTTCAACCATACATCTCATCAACTTTTATCAAAATCCGCTAAAAACTTGATTTTAATTTCTATCAAACAGGGCTATAATCTATGTGTCAATATCTATATGAGTTTCTCCCTTCTTGACCACACGAAGGAGATATGAATTATAGTCAAGCGAGTAAGAGATTTAAAAGTTAGTAGAAGGATATTTTCTTGATATCTTGCAGAACATTCCTTAAGTTCACTTTTACTAGCTAGTGCTCCATCTATAGATTGAGTCGAGCAAATCATGTTAGATATTCCTTGTTAATTACCAAAATGGAACCAATCACTTTCCCATGCAGAGTGGGAAAAAAAAAAAACAGTAAATGGAGTTAGTTTCTGCTTGCTGGATTTTTCTTCAGTCTGTGAAGTGAATGGTAGAAAAACCAAAGTGAACATTACCCAATTGGGTCCCATACCAAGAGAACAAGACCTTTTTTGTGCTCGAGTTAGATGCACATCTCTTCATAGAAATAAAGACCACGGGGAAAACACCTTGAACCAAGCATACATGCAATTCCTAAGGAGAAAATAGAGAAATAACTATGCTGCCAAAACAAGATCCTCTCAAGTTGGTAAAAATAACTATTCATCTAGTGCTACTATTTCAATGTGTATATTTATAGAAGGAAGAAACTAAAGAGGCACAAATCCAGTATTGCAATAATGCATCCATCATCTTCCAACTTACCCTAACACCTTATCCCCAGGCCCCAGCTGCCCAAACCATCCCCGTCTTTTAATGGTAAACTTAGGTACAAGTACATCTTCCAACTTACCCTAACACCTTATCCCCAGGCCCCAGCTGCCCAAACCATCCCCATCTTTTTATGGTAAACTTAGGTATAAGTACATTTTCCAAATAACGAGCTCATATCAACCAAACTAGGTGAATGAAGGAAGTGTCAAAAGCGATCATAGGAATTCAAACAAGGTAAATGCCATTAGCTTAAACCATCAACAAAATGAGGTTGGAAGGAAATTTGAAGTGCTGATTAGCAATATATGCACGACTAGTGCCACGCAAATTCAAAATAGAAACTTACAATTGAAAAATTAAATTCTTATTACAGAACTCAGCAATGGACAGTGGTATAGTTGGGAACCATAGCCAAAAGGATGACAGAAATCATTATATAGAAAAAAATATATATACACATCTTCATACCTGTACGGTATGTGCTTATGAGTCTGAAGATCCCTATATTTCTTTGCAAGTCCATAGTCAATGATGTATACCTGTTCAAAAAAGAATAGCAGGTTGAGTTTAAGATGGTAGAAAGTCCAAAAATTCAAATACATAATAATTTAAATGAATGTTATACATCAATCTGTAAGCACATCAGTTTCATTAAATGTGTTCCCAAAAATAAAAAATAAAATTAAAAAATAATAATAATAAAACTTAAAACATGTCTTAAAATCATTACAATTGCTGTGAAACTAAATAAAAATGTAACACCCATTGTTGTCATTAGTAACCATCAAATTTAATGCTGGGCGTAAAAAATTGAGTTTTACTAGTTTAGGGACCCGAACATCACTTTTACAATAGTTTGAGAAACAAAATGAAGAATTTTGATAGTTCAGATTTTTGCCCTAGCATGACTCGAATTTCTAGAATAATCAAGGAAATTCTTTGATTCTTGATGATTTTAGGATTCCTTATGAATATATTGATTTTTCCAAGTATTATATGATTTTGATTTGATTTAAATCTTTCAAATTGGTAAGAAATAAAAAGATTGGCATATTTCCATATATAAGGAAAGATTTGAATATTAGCTTATGGAAAGAGATTATTTGATTGTGATCCTTACCACGATGAGGAGTGATAAGTGTATTTTACACTTATTTATATCCTAAAGTAGGATTTTATTTATTTGTTTAAGAATATATGATATTTATTTTGTTAGTATTTGTTTATATTTCAGGAATAACCCAGTCGCGAAAACAATGAAATTGAAGCCAAAATCTGGATGATAAAAGTGTCCAAGTATGCAAATCAAGAGTTGATGAAGTTAATCAAGGGCTCAATTGAAAGAAAATTCGAAAAAGAAATCAGAAATTTAGGGGCTAAATCACATCAATTGGAAGTTGAAAGATTTGCTATGCAAATAAACTATAAGGACCAACTTATAGCACTTTAAAGATGAAAATTGCACTCTAGCCGATAACCATGCAATCGCATGGAATTATAACGGCGCGATAGCATGATCTTGACAAAATGGTCAAAATGTTTTCCGGAAGCCTGCGCGATCACATGGTTATTTTCTGGGCCGACTGTTGGGCTTTTTCGAGGAATTCAGCATTCTTTCTCCCCAAGTAACTTAGGCTTTGAGGCAACTTATAAATATATGACTTGAGGCACAAAATTTGGGGTTCCAAACTTGTCAAAGGTGATCCCAAATGGCTGTCGAATTCTCAAGGAACCAATTGGCTCATGATTGAAGATTCTACCACAACATGGCGAAAAGGGTGATAAACTCCAATTACTCTTGTTGTGATTTGTCTTTTATTATGTTTCTAGGCTAGATTTTTAGTGTTAGAATTGTAATGAAGTTTTGAATTCTTGAATCCATATTTTAATCTATTATTTATTTCATGTAATTCATGGTTTTGATGCAATTGATTCGTACTTTGATTATCATATAATTTTCTGGCCAATTATTATGTGATTGATGTTATGATTTCTTAAGTTCGAAAAATTAGGATTTCATTAGCTTGTTTCAATTGCCACAAAGTCCGATAGCGGATAGAAATATATCTCTATACTTTGTGCTTTCTGCTATAGTTTTCACAAATCTTTTAATACTTTCTTACACATTTGCATTCAACATAGAAATATAGTTTGATCATGCGTAGGAATAGGTGTTAATATTTGTCCAAAAGGGAGTTTTAACTACATTTAGAATATGAAAATTCAAAACCCGTGAATTGTATTTAAATAATTTGGTTAAAATATGGATGATGGAATCAAAATAGATTCATGATTCTAACGCACTTGTTTTCATAAGTTGTAAAATCAAATCTTGTCATTTTTAGTCTAATATTTATTTTAATTTTCAAAAACAAAATTTTCAACTCAATCAAATCTCTTGTTCCTGTTAAGGTCCGTAGTCTAAAATACAATTTACAACAATCCCTGTGGGTACGGTACTTGTACTCAAGCTCACTTTATTACTTGTGCGACCCGTACACTTGCGGTTATCGAACAAGGAGTCTTGGAAAACGAGACTTTGGCACTATAAGGCTGTGTTCTCTTTGTGTTTCAGTTTCCTGTTTTCATTTTCGAAAATGTTTTCTATTTTCCATTTTCTGTGACTTTTTTCGAAATTGCTGAAAACGCGTTTGGTTTGTTATTTCTGAAAACTGTTTTCGAAAATGAAAAACTGGAAAAAGCGTTCTGTTTAAAATTTTGAAGAAAATTATTTCATATTGTTTGTGAATATAAATGAAATAAAGATATCATATTTTGAGTTACACAACAAAAATAAATGAAATAACTCCTATCACACAATTTAGTTATACCAAAAAAGTTCAAAAATTCATGTTGTCCTTCTAAAGTAATCGTTCCACATTTGAGTAGTAGTAATTTTCCCTTTTAAAGTAATCGTTCCATTTAATACTTTATATAGATACATCCTTCTAGTCAGCACTCAACATTTAAAATTTAAGTTTCAATAAAATTTGCAAAAATCAATTTACGTTAATTAATTATGCCCTTACAAAATAAGTGTCTACAATACAAAAGTAAAAAAGAAATGTTTAATAATTAAGCACATGATACATCATCAGAAAGATGGTTGAATTTGGAGTTCTACGCAAAAAACAGAGTGCAATTCGGAGTTGTACATCAAAAGTTATACATGTTTGAAGACAATGACCTATAAAGCAAATACGAAAAGGACTAAATTGAAAGAAAAGTAAAATTTGTGAACTAATGTGCAACAAAATATGAAGTTGACGGACCTAAGTTGCAAATAAATTAGGATATTTTCGAAAGAAATTTCAAAATTTGAGGATTAAAATGACAAGTTTTGAAAATCAGGGACCAATAATGTAATTAAAAATGATAAATTTTGACAAATTTCAATTTTTTTGATTATTTTAAATTTTTTTTTTTTAAGTGGAAAACGCGCGTTTTCCACTTACAAGGCAAAAATTTCGGAAAACGAGGAAAACGTGATTTTCACGTTTTCCATTTCCTTTACAAATTTTGAAAACGTTTTCGAAAATTTTTTCCGAAAACGGCGCAAGAGAACCCGTTTTCCGCGTTTTCGGAAATGGAAAACGGAAAACGGCTGGAAAACGCCAAAGAGAACGCAGCCTAAGTGTCTCCCCCCCTTCAAAATTTCTACACACCAAAAGTCATTCACACATCTCCCCTTTTTAATTCTCAGTTGCTTTTGCTCTCGGTTTCCCTTCTTCAACTTTACATAATACTAGCAAGATAGTAAGGCACATTGGAAGATTATTTGATCCAATCAAGTTAGAGGTAAGTGCATTATGAACTATCTTTGTATTTAAAAATTTATGAAATCTAAGTTATATGGTTCCTCATGTCATGATAACAAGCAAGTTTCTGGACCAGAGTTTAGTAGCACTATGCACGTAGGTTCTTACCCCTACCGTTGGTAGAATCTCTCGTGTCTCCTCATAATGCAAGATCAAGTTACCTTAAGTTTAAATTCGTTTGATAGTTCATTTGTGCCTATTAAGATTTATATCAGCAACAACAATAGAGAAAAATATACTTCTGGGTAAATCTTTAGTATGGGGAAAGGAGCAAATCCAAATCATAAAGTAAGGTATTAGAAAAAAATAAAACATTTACATTCAATTCTACAAATGGTTCAGGTTCTTTTAGACCTAATTTAAGCCTAATGTAGGATTCAGGTACACTTCTGATTTTTTAGCTAAAGTTTTGAATTTATAATCTTTTAAAGTAGTATAAACTTGAACGCCGAATAGATAGATAAGCATAATAGCTACAGTGTCACAAAAGAGAGTTCTAAACTGCAAGTGAATAGTCAGTGAAAGAAACAAACAAGCAAACCAATAGAACTAAGATAAAATATAACCAACAGATTTGTTCTTTAAACAACAGAAAACCTCAAAAGGGATAAACAACAACCAATTTGAAGGAATATTTCTTGGATCACCGAGTGGGCAAAGGGGAAGACAAAAAGAATTCAAGGTTCATCTTCAATTTCAAATATAATTATGCATAATTTCCAATAGCCCAATAGGTAAAACAGAACATTTGTGGGTTATGCCAATTGAATATGATATAAATCCAATAACGTCCCCTTCATCACTAAGAATAAGCCTCTGTTCGGATAAGTGATTATAAACCGGTTTATAATCGGCACAATTTCCCAAACCACTTTTAAACCACACATATTTTCTCTCTCCAATTTTTAACCACACATCTTACCTCGAGATCCGAAAAAAATACTGGTTTATAATCCATATAACTGATCCGAACAGAGGCTAAGTAACAATAGCAAAGTGAATGTTCATTTTATATATTTGATCTACAGAGACCAGATCAATAGGATTACTTCAGGTACTTCCTACACATCCTGAAACTATACCAAGGCATAGATATAATCTCTACTTCTAGCTAATCGTTATTTGAAATAAATAGCTGCCAAAAAGGAAGCACTAAGCATGTGTTCGGGTAAATGGAATATTTTGGTTTATAAAAATGTTTATAAACTAAACAATTTTCCAAATCACTTTTTAACCATACATATTTTCCCTCTTCAATTTTCAACCACTACTTTTTACCTCAAAACAGTAAATAAACAAATTTATAAACCAAACAGTGTTACCAAACGGAGCATAAATCAAGCATCCTTGGCTTCAATCCCAGATTCAACACTTTTCTCCCCTTTACCAACAAGTTCAAGTGTGAATTCATCTCTCTCTTGGAACATATATCTTATTCTTACACAACATCGAGCACGAGGCTCCGCGAGGGTTCATAAATAGTTAGACCAATGACTAATAATGATGTCCAAATTCACCATCATTGCAGGCTGCACAATCTACAAATCCATCCAAATCATGCATGTCAATGGGACCCTCCAATAAGTCTACTGGAATTGGCTATGTACCCACATGATCTCATCATCCATAAATAATGAATTAGTGTGGTATATTCATATCATATACGAACAGTAAGAACTAGCATTATTGTTGAGACTAGAATTCATAGGAAATTAAATAGATCTATGGATGAAATCAAATATTCAATATTTAGACAAAGCGGATTCGGAATTGTCTTCCATTCCCATAACTTCCATCCATGTGCTTCATATTCACTCCGGGAAATATAGCCATCCCATGAAACTCAGAATTAGGGATGCAGTCAATCCTCCCAAATCAAACAGGGAATTGATCTATGGTTGATTTCGTAACAAATAAAAACAAAACATTCTAGGGGTTGCTACTATGTATATCAATGGTTATCCATTTGCTTCAGATACGCATCAACCGAAGTATTCTCCAAAAGCATATATCTAACTATTGCCATATGTATTATGCATCAGACTCTGCAAGGTTAAAAAGGACAACTGCGCCAATGACAATGTCCAACAATATTTATGTCCTTTACAGTTCAAAGGATACACCAAATATAATAAGGAACATAGTTGAGAAGGCAAGTGGAGAAATATACAAAGGAGAGTAAAGTCCAAAACATTAAGCGAACTAAATAGTATGTGCATGCACAAACAAGCAAACATATTTCACCTGAATCAGAAAAAGAAAAAATATACCTGACTTGCTTTACGACCCAACCCCATTAAGAAGTTATCAGGCTTTATATCACGGTGAAGAAAACCCCTAGAGTGCATGTACTCTACTCTAGTGATCTACATAAAATAAAAGGCAGTTAGTAAAACTGCAGCTACCAAAACCATGTCAACAATCTTTTAAGATGGCTGAATACTTACTAACTGATCGGCAAGCATTAGAACTGTTTTTAATGTAAACTTTCGATTACAATAGTTAAATAAATCTTCTAAACTTGGTCCAAGAAGATCTATAACCATGGCATTGTACTCTCCTTCAACTCCAAACCATTTAAGGTGGGGAATCCCAGCTTCAGTCAAGAAACGAGAGCATTAACAAACTTGCTTTTCTTCAGTACATAACCAATAGCAAACCATGAGTTAGAAATTAGTAAAACTCACAGCCTCCCTGAAGAAGCATGTACAACTTTGATTCATAGTGAAGCTGAGGGTGCTTAGTTTTAGCAGATTCCTGTAAAAAAAGAGGAGGAAAAAATAATATAATTGCTACAAGAGAGCAGGATGAAAGAAATTCAAAAATAAACCAATCATTTCATATCCGAAAGTTATTTTTATTTTCTCAAAGGAACAATATGAAGACTTCACAATCCAGAAATAAACAAGATTAATTTTGCTAGAAGCAAAATTCTAGAGCACGGTGCAAAGTTTTCACACTCACCAGCTTTACAGCAACTTCTTCTCCAGTTTGTATATTTACTCCTGATTTAAATTGAAATCAAAAAATAATTTCAACTCGTCATCGCAGAAAAGAAACTTAAGAACCATTAATTTATAGGTAAAAATAGTAATCTAAATTACCTAAATAAAGCTCTCCAAAAGATCCACTTCCAATTTTCCTCCCCAGCTTAAATTTGCCTCCAATTGCATGATCCATACTTAATTTCCAAAAATGAATTAAAACGACCCAAATAAAAAATTAATCTTGCTTGATCATAAAGTTCACCATTCAACTCGAAAAGTGGCAAACTACTTTCTCAAAAACCGAAATCCCAAATTCAAACAACGGCCCTCAGATCAATTCCAACTTCATTACAGAAAATGATATAAAAATCTTTCCTCGATGAAAATTTTATCATAGAAGCCCCAATCCTAAATGTTAATTTCTTAATGTTGGTTATTAAAAATCAATAAAGACACTAAATCAAAGAATTAGAAAAAGGCCCAATAAAAAATTCATATCGGCATAGAAAAGGTCAAATCGAATACTACGTAGAGGATAGAACTAGAATTACAAAACCCAGGTTTTATTTTTGGATTGACGGAAAACTATTTATTTCTTCATTGAACGTGTATGGGTGTAAGTATAAAGTGCAGATTATCAAGCGGAATGAGAATTGAATTTGAGAAAATTTATGCAAACTAAATCTGCGTAAAATTCTTGATATGAATTCTGGGAGGATCTGTGTAGCAAATTAGAGAGTAGAGAAGGGAAAAACTAGGCCCCATTATCTTCCCTTAAAAACTTGTTCACTTTATTATTATTATTAATAACAAAAGTGGAAATTACAGGAACACTGATATTTATTCAAAAATGGTTCTAAATAATTTTTTTATTATTTTAATAAATATATTATCAAATTTTATAAAATATAAAATACAACTAGAGATGGCAAAAAAATCCGATTCGCCCCGTCGATCCGTCGACCCGATCCGATCCGATCCGAAAAAATCCCGATCCGTGGATCGACGGATCGAAATTTTTGTGATCCGCCCCGATCCGAAAATTCACGGAGCGGATTTGGATCGGGGCTGATCCGATCCGCCCCGATCCGCGATCCGAATTTTTTTTAATATAATTTTTTTATCATGTATAAAAATCTAATATTATAAATTTTGTAGCAAACTTTAATTTTTGGGAATAACCTGCAATCTTTGCATTTTAAAAAAAACACATTTTTCATGTTCTTCATTTGAAGAAAAAATTACAATAAGTGATGGTAAAAAAACTCGAACCGTTGAATCGGCGAATCGGCCTCTATACGTCTCGTTTCAATAAAATAAATAAAATTTAATAAAAAAATAAATTTTCTAAATTTTTTATAAAAGATTTAATTTAAAATATATTTAAAAAAATTTTAAAAAATTAAAAAAATAAAAAATAAATAATTTTTTTTTTGGCGGATCGGTCCACGGATCGGTGGACCGATCCGCCCCGACCCGATCCGAAATTTGACGGATCGCGGGGCGGATCCGGATCGGGCAAAAAAATCTCGGGGCGGGGCGGATCGGGGTCCGATCCGCCCCGTTGCCATCTCTAAATACAACTATAAATCGAGCAACTACCGTCATCATCGTTTATAAATGTAGAAACAAAATTTTCGAAATAAATAAACAAAAATCATTTCCCTAAATATCCGACGACTATATATATCTTCTTCATCCCACTAACGTATATCCAATAAACAGGAAACCGCCCCACCCGTGTCCATCTGTGCACAGTCGGAACACTGATAGGCCCCTCGACTCCATTGATTCTGCAACAAGCTTCAAGCCGGGAAGAGGAAAATTGCTAATATGTCTAAGAAGAAGAGCCCCCAAAGGAAAAGGAAGAGAGAATACAATCCGAACACGAGAGGAAACGAAATACTTGCAATTGGAAGTATTCGGAGAATACAAACACGAGAGGTACGTATCCCAATGTTGTTTTTGTGATCTAAGAATGCATAAAATAGTATTGTTAAAATGATACAGTATGAAGTATTTGAATTTTTTTAAATTTGTGATGTAAAATTTTATTTCTAACATTTGGTGTTTCTGTCTATGTGATCGGGAAGATTATTCGTTTAGTGCTTTTCGATTTTTCCAAAATGTGACCTTGAACCATCAACTTTGTGACCTAGATGCAATTATGAACTCATAATCTTTTTGTTGTGCAATGTTGAGTGTATGTCATATATGTGACCTCGAAAACCCTACCTATTCAGATGGAGTCAACATTTGATAGGATTACACACACTCATGTGACCTTAAACTCGTAAAGCAATGAACAATTTGCAACCCAGTAATACTTATTTATGGTTTCCATTTCGTGCCATGTAATATTTCCATGAATTTGGGGGAAAACGTGCATATGTTCATCCACATTGAACTCTTGTGACATAGATGACATTGGGCAAGTAGTTCCAATACAAATGTGACCGCAAATTCATGTTCTGTTGGTGTGACATGTGTAAGAGTGATGAGTGTTGTAGATAGGTTTATACGTTCACATGTCTCTTTAAATTCGTAATGCAATGAACATATCTACAGATCAAATGAGTGTTTTTAATGTGCATGTGATGTTGTTACTTCACATTTTGTGACCTACACATCTCTGTGCAATCAGGTCACATTTTGTTACATAGAGGTCACATTCATATTTAGACCGTTTAACTTAGTTGATAGAACACCGGATATAATCAGGACACAAATACATAATCAGGTCACACTTGTTATATTTGGTCACATTCATTAGTACCAGTGAGCAACATGTCTCCATACTTCTAGTTGTAGGAGTGATAAGTGTTGTAGATAGGGTTATAGATATACAAGTGATTTAAATTCGTAATGCAGTGAACAAATTTGCTTGTGAAATGATAGTTGTTGAAAACTAACTTTTTGTTGTTGATTGGCTAACATCTAAACATGTGACCTTAAATTTTCCAATTTAGGGAACAAATTTTGATTTACCCCGTTAATATGTCTCCATTGCTTGATCTTTCAGGTATCCTGGAAGTACTTAATCCTAGAAGCCGACTGGTTCCCGGGAAAATTTACGTCAAATGTCACAAAGAACGCACTAACCATTTTCAAATCCAAACTCAATGATGAGCAAAAGCATATACTATCACAGACGTTTTTATCATATTATATGGACTTCCAGGAGATTATTTTGCAGCCACAATTTATACACTATTTTCTTCTGCGAATGGTTAAACAACCAAATCCGCAGGAGTTGTGGTTTCTTATTCGTGGGAGATATGTCTGGTTCGCATTACTTGAATTCAATCTAGTTACTGGCCTGGGGTATGTTGGAGTTGACAACCGGAGGTACCTGGCCATGTTACCATCAACTATGAAGCATACATACTTTGGGCATCTGACCTCAATAACAAACGAAGATATAAGAGACGTGTTTCTAGAGGTCACCGGGGCCCTGATCATGACGTAGTGCAACTTGGAATGTTATATTTGCTTACGTCATACTTTTCTCCACTTCGTACAGAAAAATAGTTGAGGATTTCTTCTTTCCACTAGTCAAAGACTTCGATGCGATAGAGACGTTCCCATGGGGGAAAGAACTTTTTGATATGACAATTATGTCATCAAGGATGCCTTAGTGAAGTGAAATACTCACTACCGTTTGGGGGGTTTTCTACTAGCATTTCAAGTGTGGATTTATGAGACAATACCAACCTTGAATGGTAGAATCAAAACAAGGTTTCGGACAACGTTCCCTAGAATTCTAAATTGGCGAGCTGACAAGATATACATGTATTCCACACTAAATGAGAAGATTTTATCCGGTTCCAATGTAAGTAACTTAACTTTCATATCAAATCACTTTCATATCAGGCATTTTAAATTATATCAACTCATTTTTATATAAACTCACTTTCATATCAGGCATGTGAAACATTATATCATCTCACTTCCATGGCAAGCAAGTTAACTTGTAGAATCAACCTACACACTGTATATATTACAACCATTCACTAACCAAGTCACGTGAACAATCATTCTGAGTTTATAACAGACATAGAACTAGGACACATTAATTTCATTCTCCCTCCAGGGGTGAAAAATTATGAATTACTCATTCTATATTTCCAAAAACTATAACCCCCCAAATGGATAGTCAGACCAACATATATTTAAGGTCACATTATCATGTCTCTTGTGACAATCATGTTATCAATTGGTAGTCTCAGATCTGACTCTCAATCGTATCTTCTGACTTAATGTATTTGTAGGTTGAAGTTTGTGACCTTGATCCTAGCCATATGGAGCATGCACAAAGGTTAGTGACTGGGGTCACATATGTGAAACCATGACAATCAGGAGAGGAGGTAACTGAATCTTCACATAAACATGCCTCAAAATCCAAGACAAAACCTCTTCTGATTACTGATGGGAGGTTGGGCCATGCAAGTGATATTAGCGATGAAGACGATGATTTTGTGGACCCTCCTCCGTCAAGCCACAAGCCTGATGATCAGTTTGATGACATGACTTACCAGGAGAGGCTAGCATTAGATGAAGCAGACTTCTTGCATTCGACGGAACCCGACTACATTCTTACAATGAATAATGATGAGTCACAGCAAGAAGAGGCTCTAGCACCCAATACTGTATCTTTTTTATTATTCAGTATCCCAAACAAATAATTGCACATGTCAACATTGTAATTTTTTTTGCACTTTCTGTGTTATGCAGGTCTTTGAAAGGTGGAAGAATGAGGTTAAGGAGAAAATTGCTGAGGTCCAACTGTAGAACAGTAGGCTGATTGCAGAGGTGACTGATCTGAGGTCACAAGTAAACATCCTACAATGTGACAGGACACAGAAACTTAATTCAGTTATGAAGTCACAAGATGTGATAAAGAATGAGCTGACAGAATTAAGGTCTGAATTCCTATTCTTTTCTGATGCAGTATCTGCGATGATATCAAGTACACTAGAATCTTTTCAAAACAGATTCATGGACAAGTCGCAGCCTCAAGAAGATCCTGTTCCAGTTGAGGTACAGTTTTTGTGTGGTAATGTGTTTCATTTTCTTATGTGCGAATTTATATGACGTCATTAACGCGTTCCATTGAGAATGTATTTAGGATCCAAAGTCATGTCAACATTCTGACGTCAAGGGAAAGGGAAAGATGTACCTAGAGGATGATGTCCTGATCCCAATTTCATTTCAGAGCCCTTCTTTCTATCTAGGCATGGGTTCACACAATCTCCGGCACATACTACTACACCTGTGGGTATGGGAACACATGGAGATTCACATAAGAATTTAGATAGAATAGTTTCTGCCATTGTGCAGGAATGTGAAGAACTCAAACAGCAGGTCTGGACACTAAACTTCTTATTTAGCTGTTCACATTCCACAATACTTTACATCATTGCACTAACATCATTGCACTCACATCATTGCTACCTAAATTTGCAACTGAGGTCACATGATGGATGAATTATCAAATATATTTCTGGACTTCATACATGATCTAGTATTGTTCCAGTTCACATTTCCACTATCCTATTATTTTCATATTAATCCCAATTGTGACCATTTACCTTCATAACAATTGCGGTCCACGACACCAGGATTACCAATGAAGAGAGCAACAAGACTTCCTCGGTCGCTAAGGTCGCCATTTGTTGCCGGTGAAGAGAAACACATCAAACCACCCAAAAATCTTCTATTCTTTGATAAGTATGACCAGCATGCAGATGATGCCGATCTAAAGACCTTCAACAACTAGTTTAACAGGGGGTATAAGCCAAACAACAATTAAGAATTTCATTATGATTTATAGTTCTAAATGATTAACTATTTATATCTATTGTGACCACGCATCATATTTTGTGGATAGGAAAAAATTCAACAATGAAGATGATATGATAAAACCCCCATTTCTAATTGGACCTATCCCAGTCGGCTCAAAAACATGGTGGCACGACCTTACCACAACCCTAACTCTTCGCTATGTAGCACGGTTAGATTATATTATATCCACACATACTTTATTACTTTAAACACGTCACATTGTATGTATACAGATTCAATGTCGTATCTGCAGTACCAATAAATAACATTGAATTTTTAAATAGTGTAGCATATTGATGCGTGCTTCCATTTCATAAGGCATTTAGCAAAGTATGATCCTAACATAAGGAGGAGGTTCACCACAATGGACTCCTCATTTCAAGGATTAATGAAACCACTGTACATACAGTTCATAAAAGACCCTACCGTGATCTCTTCTGCTTCTTACTTCAAAGAGGTCATGACAGGGGGTCGTTTGGAATTGAACTCCCCATGGGCTGACGTTGATTACGTCTTTATTCTAAACTTGCCAACTAATAAGGCACACTGGATGCTCACGTTGCTTACTGTCAAAACTCATAGAATAATAATCTTCAACTCCTGCTCTAGGACATATAGAAGCAACATAGTTTTTGAGGGGGTTCAACCCTTCTACAAGCTTATTCCTGCACTGATGAAAGAAATTTGAATTTGGAGCAGCGTATCCAACCTGCCGAACAAAGATCAGTTGGGTCTCAGGTTGGACATGGTAGAGGGCATTCCCCAGCAGCAAAATGGGTACGTACTTCACATTCAGTAACTGAGGAAATTTTATTTCATTTATACCTTATCTTAACGTATACTTATTCGATGTGCCCATGCATGATTGTGGTATATTCGTGATTGAATATACGCTCTACATATTGCATCGGAATATGAAGGCAATGCATATGGATTTCAATGCCAAAGCTGCACAGCTAGATATTGTTGCTACCCTGTTCAAGCATCGTCAAATTAGGAAAAGCACAAATCGTACAACACCCAATGTTGAAAGCATTGTAATAGAAGACTGATTTGTCGAAAGGCTTTCTATATATTTTCCTATTTTGTTATAGTAGAATCTCCCTGGCTTTAATAGTTTTTGGTAAAATTTAGATAACCAAGTTATATTTTTTCTTGTCATAGTAATTCAGTGGATGTAAACAATGATTTTATATTTTAATATCAATTTCAATTTTATCATTGACTCAATGTATCTTTCACATTTTTGGTTCACTGTGACGCAATATATCACTGTTTTGCAGAGTTTGGTGTTGTCCAGGTTAGGTCACATTCGTAATATACTAGGTCACATCGAGTAATATCACGAGCACATGTCCCTTTTTGTTCGCATATTCATTTACAGAGCACTAACATATTAAGGTAACACATACATAATTTTCATATCACATGACAATTTGTTCATATTCTCATACAGGTCACAGTTATAATGCTAGGATTAATTACATCTGTCATGTCACAGATAATTAAATGCTAATAGACATATCACTAGTCAACATTTCTGATCCTTTTCAACTTTTTGATTTGCATGTTTGGCTAAGCATGTAAGTGATTACGAGCTAATCAAGCTTTTATCAAAACATGTTGTTTGGATAAGCTTATAAATGTTTAGGTCACATTTGCAATCAACTAGGTCACATGTTGATTTTTCGATAGGCTTTCTACATAATTTCATATTTTGTTATAGTAGAATCTCCATGACTTTAGTAGTTTTTGGTAAAATGTAGATAACCAGGTTATATTTCTTCTTGTCATAGTAATTCAGTGGATGTAAACAATGATTTTATATTTTAATATCAATTTCAATTTTGCCATTGACTTAATGTATCTTTCACATTTTTGGTTCACCTATATTGTATATGTTTAGTCACCATTGGGACAGGCTGATTGAGATTACATTACGCAATGTTCGATCATAAGGACATATATCACTGTCATCCAGAGTTTGTTGTTGTCCAACTTAGGTCACGTTCAAAAACTACTAGGTCACATTAAGTAATATCACAAGCACAGGTCCCTTTTTGTTCTCACATTCATTTACAGAGGACTAACATATTAAGGTCACACATTCATAATTTCATATCACATGACAAGTTGTTCATATCCTCAAACAGGTCACAGTTACAATGTTAGGATTAATTACATCTGACATGTCACAGATAATAAAATTCTAGTAGAAATAGCACTAGTCAACATTTCTTATCCTTTTCAACTTTTTGGTTTGCATGTGTTGGCTAAGCATGTAAGTGTTTACGAGCTAATCACACCTTCAACAAAACATGTTGTTTGGATAAGCTTATAATTGTCTAGGTCACATTTGCAATCATCTAGGTCACATTTGCACTACACCAGGATACAAGAAGAATCTTCACAATAACTGGTCCCTTTCGTACACACATTCATATACAGATCACTATGCGAGGATTATGAAACATTCTGAATACAAGTCAGTTTTTCCTGTATTTGATTAGGTTACTGATGTTGTTACTGGTGTGCATTATAAATTTATCAAGGTGGTGCACTTTGACTTCTGATCCTTTTCAACTTTTTGGTGTGCGTGTTTGCTAAGCATTTAATTTCATATGAGCTAATCAAACTTTATCCAAACACTCTGTTTTGGATAAGCTTATAAATGCTTAGGTAATATTAGCAAAGGACTAGGTCACATTAGTAGTACACTAGGTCACATAAATAATACTCACAAAAAAAGTTCCTTTTTTGTCCTCAAATTTAAATACAGATCACTAACATATTAACGTCACACATACTGAAATTAATATCACGTGAACATTTGTTCAGAAACTCAACAAGGTCACATTTCCTATGAGAGGATTAATTACCTCCGTCAAGTCACAAGTAATTAGGGATAGCAAAATGGCTCATCAGCTCGAGTCGCTCAGGCTCGGCTCAGAAGAAGCTCGAGCTTAGCTCGGTTTGCAGCTCGAGCCGAGCTTTTTTTTTTTTTAGAGACGGGCTTTGGCTGACTCGGCTCGAGCAAAAAAAAAAAAAGCTCGCCCAAAAAACTCGATGGGAGCGTGAGCCATGAAATTTTCCCACGAGCTTGGCTTAACTAGTTGTATATATACATTTCTAATAAAAAAATTTATGGATTTTTGTTATATGAGTAAAAATAAATTAAAAGCTCGGGACTTGACTCGGCTCACCTCGAAAAAGCTCGAGCTTTATTTTTTGGGACTAGCTTTGGCTCGGCTAAGGCCGAAAAAAGTTCGACTTTTAAAAGCTCAAGCCTAGCTTGAGCTTTGATCTTCGACTCGCGAGCCTGCTTGGCTCGGCTCGTTGACATCCCTACAAGTAATCAAATGGTAACACAAATATTACTAGTCAATTATTTAGATTCTGAACAAGGTCACATTAACTATGCAGTGAACTCATTATGGAATGGACTAACAAAACCATCCTGAAAAAAAAATTTATTAGGTCACACTGATTATGGGAGGTAACATTAATCACTTCATATGATTAGTATCTTTCCATGCTTCTAAACATGTTACCACATTGACAACACAACAATACAATACAATACAACACAATTCACTTCATAAAAATTCAATCTTAGAAAAATTCTCATCCATTTCATTATTTAAAAATTTCCAAACTTATCGAATTTCAAGTAACCAACTGACAACATCATAAACAAATACTTGCCCAACATCGACAACTAGAAATAAAAACTTCTGGTTGGGAGGTAGTACAACAAGTTCAGTTACTTCGTTCGGCAATTTCCATTCACTAGGATTGCCAAGTGGGAAAACACTGTCTTGATAGACAGACTTATAAGCATTGTATGTGTAATAGTAAGAACAATATTTGTAGGGATCCCTCTTCGTGAAAGCTATGATATCCAAAGCATGTGGACACGGCATCTGGTCAACTTGAATCATTCTACATGTACATTTATGCTTCTCTATATTGATGCTTTCATATTGTACTGAATACATTGTATGATTCGATGGAGACACCTGTACCAAATTCCACCAAATTAGAATTATAATGGTATATTAACACAAGACACATTAAAATAAGGCCACAAAATATATGAGTACCCTTAGGCTCCTCAGTTCCATGCTACTTTCTCTCAACAACTTCTCGTACTTGTTCGAAAGCTTTGTGAAAGTACCATATGCTTTGTCCCTATTTTTGCGGAACCAGTTTTGTACTGTTTGTCTTAAGGACTCTAGTAACGACACTATAGGAAAGTTCTTGGATGACTTTGTTACAACATTAACCAATGTTGTCAAACTCGGACCGAACCGGCCGATTCAACCGCTAGACCCGTGACCCGGTCAAAAAATCGAGTCAAAAAATGCTTAAAAATTGGATTAAAAAAACCAGGTAGAAAATCGGTTAGACCCGCCCTTTTGAAGCGACCCGCCAACCCGGTACTGGGTTTGGCGGGTTCAACGGGCCAAGTCTTTCTATTTTTATTAATTATATTAATATTAATATTAATTAAAAAATTAGACTACAAATTGAGAGCTCTGGCCAAGCAGTCACCACACCTACAAAATCCAATTGAAGTCAAGCCCTCCATATATATAAGCCTACTGAAACTCCCAGTAAGTGTAAGTTTCCGATGTTGGATAATATCTTGGTAGTACAATATGCTTCAACATGTGTACATCCGGTTCACTTTGTTTTTTGACCTCCACTGTGCTAGTGTGCTCTATTGAAGATAATTAACTTAATTTGATAAAATTAAAACATAATTATTTGTACATCCAAATTGTTCACTGGTGCTATCGTATGAAAATTTAAAACATATTATTCTTATAATATTTATATCTTGTATATATTTAATTTTTAGGTAAAAAAATCTAGTTTTACATAAAAATTTACTTATTGTCTTAAAAAATATTATTCCTTCCAATTCCTATTTTCTAATTTTTAATTTTTTTGATAATTCTTCAATGCACCGGGTCGACCCCGAGTCAACCTCGAGTCGACCCGCTGACCCTTGACCCTTTTCTATTTTCGGGTCGATGTCCGGGTCGAGTTTTAAAACATTGGCATTAACTGATTTTACAATGTTCGACGACATTGTAGAATATCTGTTATTGGGCATGTGGAATCTTGACCACTTTTCATAACCTACTTCAATCTGCATGTAAAAGTCAGAAAACAATTACATTAGCTTAAGCTTTCCATTCACATGTCAACATATCTCAAAATGGACTAGTTGAGTGTACTTACCAAAGAACCCCTAATACCTTTGTCAATAGCGTCTAACTGTAGCATATGGTACTCGAACTCTGACTATGTGTACGCACGGACAACATAATTATACGGTTCCGTGATATTGTGACCTGATTTCCCATAGTACTTCTTCAGGTTCTGCAATAAGTGGTACAAACATATACCATGACTTGTTTTAGGGTACACATTTCTATACCCTTTCTGATACTATCGTGACAATCCAATACGAAACACATCCCTTCTCTAGTGCCATATGCCTTCTTCAACTGCTCCAAAAACCATTTCCAAGATCTATCATTCTCGCTATCCCCAATACTAAATGCAAGTATAAAAATCCTATTCTTTGTATCCTGTGTACATGCTGTGAACAGAGTACCACCGTATTGTCCATTCAAATAAGTTCCATCAACTACAATAATAGGTCTACAATGCTTCCATCGATGAATTGATGCACCAAGGGCCATGAAACAAAATTTGAACAATATTTTCATTATCTATATCAATCCCTGTGACCGAGTCTGGGTTAGTTCGTTCAAGCATATGTAAAAAACCCGGTATATGTTGAAACAATTCTAAAGGATCTCCCTTGATCAATCTCAAAGTCTTCTCTCTTAATCTCCAAGCTTTAACATAATTCAGTGAAACACCATAAGTATGCAACATGTCGTTGCATATGTCATTTAGGGTATATGTTGTGCAACTGGAGTTGAACTTGTATTTAATAAACGAGGACACAACTACAGTGGATACTTGCCTATGTGACCCTAATATAATGTTGGAACCACATGTATGACCATCCTGAATGTATCTAATCTTGAATATGTCTGTTTTCCCCTATCTGGATGACCTGCAAACCCAATTACAGGTATCATTTGAGCACCTCACAACATATTCCTTTTTGTCCAACCTGAGAACCAAGAATTCGAACATCTATTGTATCGCATAGAAAGCCATGCTCAATTTGAGTACTTCTTTGTTCTTGAAAACCCTATTCACCTCTACATCTCTGGCATCTGGATTTGTTACAATAGTATCCACATTGTCATCCGATATTCTTAGTGCCTCATTTGTTAAAGCACATTTGTCTGATGCAATTCCATACATCAAATATTGTTCTTCATTGTCTCCCTGAGTTACTTCAACTGGCTCCATGAAGTTAAAACACCCTGGTTGATGTGCCTTTTCCAATAACGTGACCTCAACTATCAAAGCATATTTTGAAGGATCCGTATTCATATTCTTCAGTATCAGGTACGACATTAGACTAGTATCATTTTTAATTCTGATTGGGTGTATGTCACTACTCAATTCATAACTCATCGATACTGCTACCTTGTTGCGATCCAAACCAAACTTGATCATGACTGTGTCCACAAAGTTCGAATAGTCGCATTCTTCATCAATCATTAACAAGGCAGACTGTGACCCAAAAATCACACATACATGTATGTAGCCCATATCTGCATATTAATGGTAATGGCATTAGTACATGAATAACTCAGTATAACAAGATTTCGATCACAGAGGTGAAACTCTTAGTGTATTACTTCCATTGCAGGATATAATAACGGGATTCAAGTGAGATCAATGTTGGAAATAATTTTCATCAAATTAATCTATGATAACACGCAATTTTACTATGACACATTGTATGTGACCTCACTGAGTTATAATCCATTATGTGCCCACAGTCTACCATTCCTTATCGCTCATTCTGATAATATAAATCAGATGTCACAACATTCGATACGTATTGTTATGTTACAACACAATCAATTTTTGACATACTATGAACTCAAATTAATATAACATATGTGCACTATGTATACTCCGAGGCCATAAACAATCGACGTATAATTCATGTGACCTCATGTAGACAACCATGGATAGCGAAAGCTTACCCAACTTCGATGTCGCGCGCTCAATGTATAGTCACGTATGGTGACGTAATTTTATTTGTCAACATTGTCCCTGGACTTGCTGCTGAAAATATTTGTGACCTCGTACTCACAAACTTTTCAATCGTTGCATATCACGCTACCGGGCATGAATGGTATTTTGTTCATACCTATTATGAAGAAGGTGTCCTCGTCAAAACCTTTTTTGTATATAGCGAATCATTATGGAAAGATCATTTATAACTGTATCCGTGATTTTTGGGATGCATCGTTCCATGATTTATGTTACTATATATATACATACACCTGATAATAGAATGATTTTAGGTTTTACCTTATTTTTGATATGTGTATCTACAACTACCTGGAAAACATATTTTTCCCATATCAAAAGTACATTATCAAAAACAATGAAAAAGTTTATAAAGGAAACTTAAAACGATATTTTTGTCATTTTGAGTATTTTTGATATTTTTAGAGCCCATTTGATGCAAAAGATTTTAGTAAAATTTTGAATTTTTGGGAAAATGTGCGATTAAAAAGAAGCTAAAAAGTGTGAAAGTAATGAATCCATAAAAATGTGTGGTTGAAAAAAAAAATATTTTCTGAGAAGTTCAAAAACTCCTAGATCAAACAGGGGTTAGTGTAAAAAATTGAAAAAACTGAAAATATGGAATAAGTCTAATTTTACGTAAATTACCTTCAAATTCTCAAATTTTCCTCGAATTTTTTATATTTATTATGACATATCTCAAAATTCAAAGGCAAACATATTTTCTAGTTTTCATTTTTGAGAAATAATATTTCAAAATGACAAAGCAAACATATTTTATGGAATTCATAATTTTTCAATCACACATTTCGACTTTTATCAAATCTATTAAAAATCTAATTTTAATCTCCATCAAATAGGCTAAACAATCTATCACTCCAAAATCCTTGTGAACATTAACCCTCAAATCCAATCTATAGAACAATCGATGACCACCAAATTAGGCGTGGAAAATGGAGGGACTGAAATTCCACGTTTATATCTAAAGTTCGATTTCGCACAAATGAGTTCGTTGTTGGAGTAGAGAAGATGGAAATTTGAAATAGCTTCCTGAATTATACACGACCTTGTTCCTTCAAAATCAATTATAATTTATGGGGCTGAATCAATAGGTCGAATTTACTTCTTGACCTAGTCGTAATTTACTTAAACTATAGATTATAGTAAAGTATGTGTCAATCTAGTTGGTATGTACTTAAGCTATAAATATTTTAGAGTAGTAATTAGAAATTTATTTAGTTGTTATTTGTTTATATTGTATTTAACTTTGCAAAGTTAAAAGTAATTCATTAAACATAAGATATAAATTTGATTTCTATGTAAACATTTTTGTACAAACATGACTTTATCATTTTATTCATTTCATATTTATCAATTTAACAAAACAAAATATTTTTTGCTATAAATATGAAAATCCTATATCTTTATTCATACGGGACAAACCGGAATGAACCGCGTTCTGCGACCCACATGGGCTTGACACATATAGGCCTTGGGCTGGCCTAGGTTGTGGTTCAAAATTTGTGTGTCAATCCGGACAGCCCATAAATTGGTAGCATGCAGGCTTTTTCATGTGGGTCGTTACCGGGCTCATATGTAGCGAGCCGAGCCGACCAGACCCGGACCACTAGGACTGACATCTCTAATTTGGTAGTTGCTTAAGATTAGCAAAATCTGCTAGGGTTACCTATGATTCAGGCTCTTAAATTTGGCATAGAACAATTGTTCCATTTGATATTAATTTTGAATCGAGTTGGCCAAAAAATCGATGAACCACGAGAACCCCATTCCTGTTAAGGAACTAGGAAATATTCTCAATTTGTGATAATCACTAACCTCCTACATTAAAGGGTAAAATTTTCAATATCTTCGATAGTAGATACTTCTCCTAAACCTGTAAACAATAAGAACTCTGAGATTTTGTAACCTCTTGGCCATGGTTAAGCATGGTCAACCTAATCTGGGTAAGATTTCTTATATGTTGGCCCTATAGTGGGTCTTGTTCCTATTTCGATTTGATCCATTAGGATTTCAACCATCTACTTTCTTAACAAGGCATTAGGATCATAGGGCATGCCTATAGACCGGTATATAAATCATCATATGTGGTCTAACAAGTGAAACTCTACCATTGTTTGAACTACGATTGATTATAGACGTTCCCCATTCTGATCGTTTTTCCCATTCATTTGATTGACCATTTGATTCCCTCCATTAATTAGACAATTATTATTTGACTACTACTCCTATATTAAACATATCTTCAGCATTAGAGGTATGTGTGGCACTTCATTACCCTGAGTTACTCCAAAGGCATATCCTAAATAGGAATTGTTACTCATCAGTTAATATTTTAGGTTTCAGGATTGTGTGCGCCTCCTAAAGGAGAAACGAATTCAGTTGAGTGGCAAAAATAACTTCATAACTTAGTTATTAATTTATTCAACGTGCCTAGTTTCCTAACCATATTTTTATAATGAGAATTCCTAGTTTGAACAAGTCTTTCAATGTTATGTGTGTTTTGAAATCTCACATGTTCAACTAAGAGCTACATGAAGTCACCAAACAATGATCGCATCACATTGGGATTAAGCTCTGTCATAAGCTAACAGCGATTGCTTTCGAACCTTTGCAAATTTTTGGCCCTCCAATCATTCCACCAAAAGAAGACAGCGTTGGTTGGCCACGTCTTTGTCAGCATTTTTTGGAGACATTCTAACTTTGCTTCTACACAAATATCCCATTGGATGTTCCAAATTATTCGTGCTTGATTTTATGTAAAACAATTAAAACTGAGACGATTATGTGCAGGAATAAACCTCTTGAGACAAAGTTTTAAAAATGAGTGCAATTGATGATTGAATTTAGCCTCCAATGAGCGCAAACCACAATTACAAGAAGTAAATTGCTTTGAAAGGTAGACAACGAAAAGAAATTACATTCTTTGTTTGCAAGTTGATTTATTCGGGCTTATAAATGTCTTAATTTCTTGCTTTTATACATCTCCGTACATGTATCTATGAAACCGCGTCTTTGTCATGTAATCATCGCATTATGTTTAATTGATCCCATTACTCGCATTTTCTAAGTAAATGCTCACCACTGTCCAACTGATAAATTTATTTGTTAATAACTACCAAATCATGGGAAATTATGGATAAATCATGTGTGATAACTGCTTAAATACGTTGTCATATTACTTCACTGGGTATGATGATTATGCTCCGCGTTCTCTTTTTTTGAAATACGTTGTGATGAAATCTCGTCCAAAATTCCTATTCCATTTTGCTTTTCTCATCTTAATTGAATGAATTTTGCTTCACCATATTCATCTTAATTGGGCGTATTCGCTCCCTTTGTCAAGTGGCATATCTCAATGCATGTTGATTACCTCGATGTCCAGGTATCCTTATTACTATTGTCTCTATTTTTGAATGATTTTGTATGTCAATAGAAGAAGAAAAACTTGTTTATAACCAAGTTTACAAAACACTACCTTAAAATTTACGAATGCTGCAATACCCACGAATTGGCTTTGTAGATAATCTAGTTTTAATCATTGATTTAACATAATTTAGTGTTAATAATATAAATAACATATTTAGTGCTAATCACCAAAGTTTTTGGTCATTTTGGTCTTAGATGTTAGTTCACGATGTTATAGTTTTATTTAATGTGATTGGTAGGGAGATAAATTATTTTAAGTTAGAAATCTCGAGAAAACCATTTTGATGAAATTAAATCATAAATCAAGTGGATTGAATGGTCTTTCAGCTACATTAGGAATAATATCGTTATAGCTAACACACTGCAAAAGATGATTGTTTGAAGTACTTAAATTTGAATATCAATAAAAAAACAAGGAATCGAGGACTTTAACAGTACATGAATAAAGCGGATTACATGCTATAAAATAGATTAGAAGAGGGAGTAGGAAAGTAGAAAATTATTTTTTATGTTAGATCATTCGATGAATGTAGTCATGAATCCACAAAATGTTTGTGCTGCACACATCGGCCTCAAATTTATTTGAGAAGAAAAAGCAAAAAAAAAATAGTTATTATCGAAGTTTGATCACGTAGTATCCTATGAAATTCAACATATTTAACGTGACCTAGTGATCAATTGTTTTGACGTCCATAGAAAGCACAAAACCGTGAAATTATTATCAGTTGGTTAGAGAATCAATGTTTGACGAGATGCAAGGTTAGGTTCTGAACTACCAAAGAAGGAAAATTGCCAAACATATAACTTAGAAATCTCATGCAAGTTTGTCTGTGTCCATATCTTCAAATGTTGCTTTCACTTGCCAACAGACATATAACAAATGGCAGGTAACTACAATTTGTAGAGAGTCATTGTCTCTCGAATAATTATGGGGAGACGTTTTTAATTGATTTTTTGTTGGATAATTGCCTTAAATTATCAAAGTCGGAGGATTTTAATTGTAATTGGATAATAAGTTTTGTAATTCAACTGGATTAGGATACGAATCCTAATGGAAAGTAAATTATGAAATTTATTGCTATTGATTACGAGTCCTAAGTGAATTAAATCTTGAGAAGAGCAATTGATCAAGAAAACCAATTTCACAGTCAATGTCGAAGTAAAATATAGTCATGACATGAATTGTTCTATATAAATACACGTATTATTCTCCATTGTTGTAAAGCACATTGACGAGAGAGTATTGTGAGGGAAAATTTAGTCTAACATCTTGATTTTTCTTAGATTTTTTGTAGGTTGTACAAAGAAGTAGAAATTGGTAGGTGTGGTAAAGTTTGGTTGTTTTCCTACAATACTTGGGGGTTTGGTGAGTGCAAATTCTATGTAATTGTAACAATTTATTATATAGTGAAAAGCTTTGGAGGTCCGTAAATTTTGCGTTATTGTTTTATTTTCTTGTTGACTCAATTATTTCTTAAACATCAAAATTTCTGTGTGATTAATTAGAAAGGAGATTTGTGTGTAATTCCCAACAGTGGCGCCGTTGATCGGGAAATGGACGTCTAATTAATAGAGCATCAAGTGGTTTGAAAAAATTTTTGGGGCAAAATAAAATATTTTTAAAAAGTACAACGTAGAGAAATTTGGCTAGAAGATCATTTTTGGCTTGTGGTAAGTACAAGTCATAGCTATATTGATTCAGACGGGACTGTAGAAAGTTTTGAAGGAAAAATCAACCCCGAGTTCTGACAAAGAAACTGAATCTAGCACAAGTGATGAAGATTGGGAAGATTTGGATTTGAAGGTTGCTAGCATGTTACAATTTTGTTTGACCAAAAATGTTCTTGGAAATATTTATGGGATATTTGCTGTGAAGGAACTGTGCACAAAACTGAAAGATTTATATCGGATGAAGAGCTTTTCAAATAACTTGTATATAAAGGAGCGGTTTCATTCTTTGAGAATGAATGCAAGTATGAAAATCTTAGACCATCTTAGTGTTCTCAATGAGATTGTTTCTGAACTGGAATATATTGGAGTTAAGATTGATGATGAGGATAAGGTTCATCTGGTTTCTTCTATCCACGTTTGGGCACATCATGCTGATTTTGATGTACTGGAAGGAAACGATAGATTGTTCAAAAATTACAAGTAAGTTGATTAGGTTGAAGTGACGGTTCATCTAAAAACACTTTGCTTGTTACTAGAAAAGTTGAAGAGAGGTAACTCCATGAAGAAGAAGGTAATGTGTTGAAACTGTGGTAAATCTAGTCATGTGAGAAGAAAATGTCCAAAATGTGGAGTAGATTCGGCTAACTGCTCGGAGGTGGACAATGCGACTCTCCTGGTGGAGGGTGGTGATGATGTACTTTCGTAAGATGGGACTTCCTTATGGTATGAAGTCAGTTGTCATTATAGAGGATATGTTCTTGCTGGTGGGTACATGTGTTTGCACACAGGCATTTGTTTGACATTAATGCAAGGTATGTGGTGAAATTGATATCGATGGTTGATGAGCTCCCAAGGAAATCCAAACATGGGGGTTGCACCATAATTTTTCAGTAAGGTTTATTTTAACATGAGCCAATGAAAAGATTGGAGTTCGTTGATAATTCTGAGTGGTTATACTCATATGGTGAAATATGAGACCGTCAAAGTGTATCAAAAGCTTACATATTTCCAAGTATTGTGAACAAAAGAGATGATTGAATTTTGGCTCATTTTCAACAAGGTGGAGATTGTTGGGTAATTGCCCCAAATTGCCAAAGTAGGAGGACTTTCATTGTAATTGGAGAATAAATTTTATAATTCAACTGGATTAGGATACGAATCCTAATGGAAAGTAAATTATGAAATTTGTTGTTATTGATTACGAGTCATATGTGGATTAAATCTTGAGAAGAGCAATTGACCAAGGAAACCGATTTCACAGTCCATGTCTAAGTGAAATATAGTCATGACGTAATTTGTTCTATATAAATACACGTATTATTCTCCTTTGTTGTAGAGCACATTGACTAGAGAGTATTGTGAGAGAAAATGTAGTCTAGCATCTTGATTTTTCTTAGGTTCTTTGTGGGTTGTACAAAAAACTAGAAATTGGTAGATGTGGTAAAACTTGATTACTTTTCCTACAATAGTTGGGGATTTGGTGAGTGCAAATTCTATATAATTGTAACAATTTATTATATAGTAAAAAGCTTTAGCGGTCCGTAAATTTTACGTTTTTGTCTTATTTTCTTGTTGGCTCAATTATTTCTTGAATATCAAAATTACAGTGGGGTTAATTAGAGAGGGAATTTGTGTGTAATTTTCAACAATTTTTGAGTGATATTGTGATATGACGATCATACATTGGATGGTGTAAATAGCTACCCACTACTTACTTTTTAACCACCCAATGTATGTGTATCATGTCACAATGTCACTTAAAATGTCAATTAAAGATGTCTCCCTAGAATTACTCTGATCTCTCTGCAATTATTTAGGCCCTGTTTGATTGGACCAGACTTCCTGTTGAAAATCAAATTTCCATGCAAATTTTCCCAATTAGTGCTATTTGATTGTATAAATTTCAGTTGAAAATGAGGCGCACGTGATAGATTTTCCGTTTGGAGGAAAATCTTTTCTAACAAATGTTGTGGTTTTCTATTTTACATGTTGGCAGGAAAATTATTTTGGCTCCTTCTTTTTTTTTTTTTTTTTTTTTCCTAATTTGCTTCATTAAGACACTATTTGTAAAGAAAAATATTTTTTTAAAAAAAATAGACTAAAATAACTCAATTTTACCAAAAACTTTTCATGGAAAATAATGTCAACCAAATAACAAAATTTGAAATTTTTTTCATTTTTTCTACCTAGAAAATTAATCTAATCAATCACTTTCAATTGATATTTTCCACGAAAATAATACCAGGTAATTCAATTCCTAAAAATTATTTTCTTTCAACCAATTTTTCATCTTTAAATAAAACATAGATCTTGTAATGACAATATCACCCAACACAAACAACCCCAGTCACAGGTTGGCTGGACAGTTATAACAATATCTTTTGAGAAATGTTATTAATCATTGTTGGTGTAAAACATCAGTCAAGGTTACAACACATGATAGATCCATGAGAAGTGTGCTTTAAAAACTTATTTTAGCTCTTAAATTGAGATTTTAGTTGATAAATTGAGCGAATTTCTATTTATAAATTATGTTTATCTTGTACATTAGGTACAACCTCAATTGAAAAGAAAATGGATAAGATTGAAGAGCAATTGAGCTAAAAGAAGAGCAAATTTCATGTCTAGGGACCTAAATGAAAGAAATCAAAAGTTTGAGGACTCAATTACAATATTCTAAAAAGATGGAAGACTAAAGTGCAAATATTTTAGGGGTATTTTTGTAATACAAGTCAAAATGTGAGTACTAAAATCGAAGAAGACCAAAAGATGCGAGACTTGAAAAATAGTTAATATATATATATATATATATATAAGCCACGGGCTTTGCCTGCCCATGCCTTTAGACTTATAAAAATTACACTCACCCCTACTATTAAAGATTCAAATTCATAAATAAGATCAAACTTATATTAATTCAAAATTTAGGTTCTAATTAAGAAATAATTAATTTATTAATTAGAATAATAAAATGAAATTAATTATTTAACCATATTTCAATCTCACACCACTATGCACCATTTCAAACCCTAATTATATTTTCCCTCTGTACTCAACACTCTCTCTCAAATAAACAAGGGACGCCTCCTCCCCCCACGACCACACTACACTCCTCGGACTTCGCCACTACTGGTAAAATGGCCGCAAGATGTTGGTGAAACTGATGTGTTGCCAAAATAGAAAGCATAAGAACAAAAATTGCCACATAGGTGAACGTTTTCTAACAATCCCTAGTTTTTACCATTCCCTCTGCCTCCACCTTTAGAAAGGAATTTGTTTCATTGTTTACAAAACTGGAAACCAATTCACTCTGATTTGGGGGCATGTCCTCTGATGATTCATCCACTTGATCACGTATTCAATGCCTTTGCTGACTGTGAGAGTGAGCTGCGTTGCTGTTGCAGCGGTCGACTCCTCTGCAGCGCCATTGCTACAACGGATTAATCGAATTTGTATTTCTTGTTTCCCAAGATTGATAAGCTTTCCCTTTTTGAAGATTGAACTGCTCTCGTTAATTTTAACCAATGTAGTGGCTTTAGTTTCTTTGTCTGATTGTTTCTTGAAGTTACAGTCTGTGCCAATGAATTTTTTTTATTTTGCATTTGGAGATTGTGTGGGGTTTCTGGTGGCATCGGAGGCCGCGTCGACGATGAGGATATTCAGGGACACTGTCGTGGTGGTGGTGGTGAGACAGTGGCAACAGTGGTTGTTAAGGTCTTGTGACCTTGAAATCAGAATGTGACTTACAATTTTACCTTAAATTAAGTCTTGTGACCTTAAGAAAAATGATTGTTGTGACCTTAGAAAAATTGAAATATGATTGTGCCCGTGGAGGTGGTGGTCATGGTCTTGGTGGGACGAGGTTGTGATTGTGACCTTGAAATAAAAATGTGACTTGCAATTTTTTGATTATGACATTAAAATTAATATTGTGAACTTAATAAATGATGATTGCGACCTTAAAAATAGTGGTTGATAGGTTGTGATCGGAAAAAATGGTGGTTGACTTGTTTTCCTAAATGATTGTGACCTAACTGTGATATCAGATATGTGACTTAAATGATTTGTACTTTGTGGCCTGAGATTTTACAATATTGTGACCTTAATATTTGTAATTAATAAAATATTGATAATTATTTAATTTAATTAATTAATTTTAATTACAACATGATTTTTGAAATTATCCAAGTTTCACCTTAATTTTGAAATTTACATTTTTAATCACCACATTTATATATTTTCCCCTTTAAGCTTCAATGCTAGGTGCCCGCAATGGTGCCCAGCAAATCAACAGTTTATTTACAGCTACCCATGCTGCCGTGTGGGTCAATTTCAGCCCATTCCGATTTTTTATTTCTGTTTTAATTTTTTTGATTTAAGGGCCGTTTGACTTTGACTTTTGGTATTTTTGGGACCTCTTTAGGTTTGATTTTTGAGAGTATTTATACTCACATTTCCCCCTTCAAAAATCCCCAACTTCTACACCACAAATCCTAACTTCTTTTCTCTCTTTTGCTTCTTCTCTTTTCTTCTTCTTTTATTTTATATTTAATTTAGTTTTAGTTTTAGTTTTTTATTTTAAAGTTGCTAGCATCCATTGAAACAAAGAAGCAAGATGTGAGGTGGAGATTCAAAACAAAGTTTAAGGAATTTTGGAATAAAAATTAAAGAAAATGGTTTATTTCATTATCTTGTATTTTAATTTTTGATTTCTATACTTTGTGATGTATTTTCATGAAGAGATAATTAGACCCTACACTAGTTTCACCCACCTAGTTTAGAAAAATATCGACTTTTCAAAGTAATTGGAAATATAAGGTACATTATTGATTTCTCTTTCCTCTCTCAAATCTATCACTCCAATCTGTATCTTTTCTCTCTCTCTCCTCTCCCCATTTTCTCTTCCACAAATCAAGCCTCTCTCTCTTCAATCTATACCCGTGAATCATGCTTGAATCCAAAACAAAAGTGAACAAAATCAACCACAATTCCAATTTTTTGAATCCCAGATCTTGAAGTCGGCACTTTTCGGTCGTATATCTTCGGCCAAATCTCATCTTGACTTCAATGACGATTTTGCAGATAAAGAGGACAACACAAAGAAATATGTGGAATCCCAAATGGAGTCATCAAATAATGATGGAAATGGGAACGGGACTACAGTTATCCATGATGTGCATTCGATTTTGGATTCTCCAATGCTAGAAGCCAATTCTTCCTTTGGGTTTGCTTCTAGCACTCCACTCGTGGCGAACCTGCGGCCCGTAAGGGTAAGTGCGGAGGAGAATCAGAAAGTGTGAAGCTTGGGAATTGAGGATCAATTTTAATAGACCGTTGTGGTTGTGATTATAAACACAACTGTAATATTACAGTATATACAGTTACACTATATTACATGGATTGTAATGTTACATAACTACAATTACACAACATTACAACTTCAAATTTCAACCGACGTAAAGAAAAATAATAGTAATGAATATTACATAATTGTGGTTTTAAATTACAACATGTTACATAATAATATTACAGAACGATAACTAATGCACAATTACTGTAATATATAACATTTATAACATTACATAACATTAAAAATGCAATCGCTTGAAAATCTGATGCTATTCGCCGAAAATTGGTAAAAGTCGTGAACAATCGGAAGGAAGAATATCCAAACCACAATGTAGGAAGCAAATCATTAATTGTAGAGTAATTATTGATAATTACAAATTACCTAATTTAAATCCCTAAATAATTGGTAACAACTTTCCTAAATAAAGTGATTTCTAGTCAATCAAATATTACATTCTCTCTCTTAAGAATCCAGTATTTTTCAAAAGTCATGACAAGAAATCCAGTAATATTACAAATAATTTGAAAATCAAGTATTTTTCAATTACAGTACATTACATTTAGGTAGTTATTTAATTTTCCCTTTCATGAACCTCAACTTTTGTGTAATATTTATATAATGGGCTAGTTAGTTAATGTTGGGATAATTGATATAGCTTAACTTAGCTTAAATAATTTCAATATTTGCTTATTAATTTTGAACTTGTTACTAGTATTTGACTCGTGTAATGCACTGTTTTTTATTTTTTGCAACAATAATGTTAATATTTTATAAGTAGGACTATATTTATGTTCATATTGGAGGGAAAATATGTAAATGTTTAAAAAGACTTCACAGAGAAACTGAATGTTATTTTTTAGAAATTTTAAAAAATGGAATGAAAAACATATACGCTATTACAAATTATGGAATACTTCCTTGAATACAACTTTGATGTTGAATTACTTTGATTGTCATCCTTGTCGTGGATCAAAATTTTTAAAAACATATACGCTATTACAAATTATGGAATACTTCCTTGATTACAACTTTGTCGTTGAATTACTTTGATTGTCATCCTTGTCGTGGATCAAAATTTTTAAACCATTACGATTTGTAACTCTTGAAACAACAACATATAGTTGACCGTTGCTGAAAACTGATTTCTTAAAAAAAAAAAAAAAAAAAGCCGAAATTAGAAAGCAATTGGCCTTGACTTTTATTAATTTTCATTGCATATAAGAAAATTAGAGGAAATTATCTTTGATTAAATTTGAAAGCCTCTCTTGGATCAGACGGGTTAGTGACATATTATCAATTACTTTTCATACTTGTAAGTAAAAAAAAAAATATTTAGGTATAAGTACGTAAAGATTAAATAGTCAAAATATTTAGCGTTTTAATTTGTGAAATAGTTGTATATGCTATCTTTCGTTAGTGGCTTTTTAAAGTCCCTAATACTTTCTTTGAACTGTATTTAACCAAATTAATTAACAATTAAACTAAATATAATCTCAATTCATTGGAATTTATAAAAAAATATTTACAAAATTACAAAAATATTTAAAAAGTAATAAATATATCTCAAAAACTTTTGCGAAGATGAGTGTATATATCTTTAAGTATAAGTATGCCATATAATGGATTGAAGACTATAGATTCCAAATCACCATTTGCAAAAATACAGACTTCATTTTTTTTTATCATATCTATAAAAATAAAACTTTTAAGCTTTATTTGATTTCTAAGATGGAAAATGTTTTCCCGCCAAATGGCTAAAGTATACTTCAATTGGTTGTACCATAGAAAATATTTTCTAAGTCAAATTTTTCAATCAAACATCAAACAAATATAAAATGTAAAAAATATTTTTCATGATGTGACATTTTCTAGGAAAAATAAGCCTTTGTTCGGTAGGAAAAATATTCGGTTTATAAAACATTTTTCACCCATACCAATGCACAAAGCAGTCAAGTACAACTACGCCGCACTGTCTGTCTCAAAAATTGTTGAATTTTGGGTCATGTGGCAATGATGGAGTGAATGCCACGTGTCATGTTTTCCCTATACTACCCTTGCTTTTTTTTAGTTAAATGTGGAGTGTACCGGGATATTTTGGTCTTTGTGGACTGTCAAAAGTGTCTGCCAATGTTGTGGGGTCCAACAGTCCTCAGCATGCTTTTGTAAGATTCCTTATCGGTTTGAGTGTAAATGGCTTCTTTTTTTTTTTTACCGAACACTAGTTAAGACAATCAAACATATCCTTACATTTAATATTTGATGTGATTTTGAAGACGATGTGTTTACAGTTGGCTCTCACTTGTAAGTTAGTATAAAAGCTTTTGTTGAGATCTTCGATTTGATACTCATAATGCATATTTTCTAATTTTCTAAATAATAATATAATTATCAAAAATATGAATAAGACTATAGGCATTAAAAAAATAAACATGTATTCACTTTTTGCAATATTTATTTATTTAGAATAAATATGATTTTAAATTTTTTAAATTATAATTTTATCAATATTTAAATTCTAATATAATAATGATTTTAAGTTTATTAATTAGAATTTTATAATTATAACATAATTATACATTTTAACCTTAAATGTAATAATTTAAAAATTGAAACAATTAGTTTGAGCTATATATATATAACACTCCGGATTTTTCGTAAATAAACCCTTGAGTGTTACTAAAATAACTTGACATAAATGCGGAAGCATAAACAAAATAAAATAAATCGTGTTCATAATCTTGCCAAACATTAAATTGAAAGATTTTCCAATTAAATCATAATAATCGAACTTTAAAAAAATGAGCATCTCTTAACAATAAATAATCTGTATAGAAAACTTAATGCTTTTGAATTCTTTCAAATCCCTTGACAGTCCTTATCACTATTTCACCACAGATCCAATCTACCCGAACTAGCCTGTAAAATTTTATAGCAAGAGTGAGTATTTAAAAATACCCAATAAGATTCATGCCAATTCCAATTCAACATAACATAAATATACGGTACATTCAATAGAAAACATTTTCCTCATTTAAAGCAGCTAACCGTGATAACAACTAGTTCAAGGAATTACTTAAGAATCCCCACCTCGATCCCGAAAGATTTAACATAGCATTCCGAAGGATTTAAATTTCGAAATCAACCCGAAGGCCTAAAGCATTGAAAGTAGCAATATATCGCCATCATGAAGAATTTAGAATTTAAACACTTACATATAATGTATCTTACCTTGATAGACTAAAATAATTTATGAAACAAAATCAACTCTACTCTCTAATGAATTGACGTGAACTTGTACTGGAAAATTATATTTTGTGTGGTGATTCATATCAATCTAGGCACTATTTATAGATAAAAATTGTGATAGGAAATCGAGTTCTAAAACAATTTAAAACTTGAAAACCGTGTATTAAGGGGATGAAGGTGAAATTTGATTGTGATTATCCCAAATATTGTGCAATTAACACATGAAACGGAAAACATGATTCTAATTGGGATCCTATTTGACAAAAACTAATTGGTATTTTTTACCAAACAAAAAAAATTCCCAACGGTTGATAAGTATAGTATAGAATAGGATATATAATAATTAATTATTAAACTCCTAGTAAGTGAAACGGCTGTCAAAGGATTACTCAAATATATATTTTAAAAAATCCTAATCAATTTAGTATTTCTTTAATTCAACTATAACTAAACTTGATTTTATTCAAATCCATAAATGAGGAAGAGATTTTATCCAAATCCATAAAATCAAAGAGAAAAATGAGGAAGAGATTCTTCCATTTGAGCTCTCCAACTTTCTTTCATCTTCTTCACTTCATTTATCTTCCAAAGCTCTCAACCAAAAGCAAAATAAAAACAAGGAAATAAAGGAAATAACAAGAAGAAGCAAGAAAAATAACAATAAAGAAATAAGAACAAGAAACAACAAGAAGAAAACAAGAAAAACTTAAGATAAAATATACAAAGGCTAAGGTTTTTGAGTGAAATAAAATCTAACCTAATTTTTTTTTTTATGAAATGGTGAAGTGGGAGTATAAATACCCCCCCAAAATTAGACCTATTAGTGTCCCAAAAAACACCCAACGGAGCCAAACACGCGCCCAAGTCAAAATAATAAAAACATAAAAGAGATTTAGAAAATAAGCTGAAAATGGCCTATGCGGCCGCATGACTTGTTCTGATGAAACCTTTGCAATTCATATCTTTTTTTTTAATTGTATTCCATTCCTCCATCTTTCATGGTTGATCAACTTAGTCCTTACATTTTTGGATTTCTTTCAAATAAGTCTTCAAAAATTGCAATTGAAGTCATCCAACTTTTAGAAATGTGCAATCTAGTCCCTCCTTTAATTGCGTGGTTGATCCTGAACTATTAGAAAGTGACAGTTTGGTCCCCCATAGTCTCATTTTCAGCAAGATTCGATCTTCTTTTGTGATTTTTCATCTCAAACTTGAATATTAACCTATTCAAAGACAAAATATGCATAAATGAGTAGATATTTGCTCAAGATACATAAAAGTTGCTACTCTAAAGGAATGAAATGTGCATGTAAAATGCACTCAGCAAATACTCCCAAAACTTGAACCCTTGCTCGTCCCAAGCAAGAATATTCACATTCAGTCAAATCAGGTAAAATGACAAAATTAATAATACTAGATACCTTGCAATCTTTCCATGGTTGTGTAATTGTTTACTTAATTCACAACTATGCTTCCAAATAATGTTAACAAAAAAAAAAAAAGTTTAGCTTATTCGATATTCGGTCGGTGTGGGGGTGTGTGTGTGTGTGTGTGCATAACCACTTTCAATCATCAATTAGGATTAAAGACATTGAATAGAGGAGAAGTTTCAATCCGGTACTACCCCACCATTAGTGATCAATTCTTTTCTTTCTCACTCGTGACATTCTTCTCCCAATAAATATTTTTTTCTTTTCCGAAATGCAATTTCAGAGTGTACTCTCAAATCACTCATTTCTTTTTCCACTCTAATTTGGTTGGGCTTTACCAATAATTTGACAATCTAGTCATGCGATGATTCTCCACTAGATGAATGCTTCAAAATTTAAGTTTATACCAAGTAATTCAAACCCACTATTAATCTAAGCCCTTATGCAGTACAAGATTTTGATCTTGAATAGGTCCATTAGTTATCTTTGTCAAAGTGAAACTATAATTATGTACATGATAACATAAAAACCCAATAAGTAAGCTAAATTTAAACAAATTAATGTTGAATCCATAGAATATCAAAATCCACCAATCCCTAAATAATTTCTGCAAATATATCATAAAATTCCATTGAAAGCATTACTTGAATAAGCAAAATTGCTACTACCCCCAACTAAATAATAAATGGAAAATGGATACATCTTCGTTTTGTTGCTATAAAAGATGCCATAGTTGCTTTGGATCCTACCAAAATTGAATGGCAGATTCTTCTCGATTCTTTGTACTCAATGAGTCAGGAGAATATCACAAATTTGTAAGAGTTCAAATCCTTCCTTCTATAAATCAAATATTGAGATAAAACAAATGAATAGATGGAATAAACCTATTTTTTGGAAATATTATACAAGATGAAATAATTACATATGGATCCTAACAATGAGACATATAAGATTAAAACCAAAAGGCAGACTTTATAGATTTAGACCAAGAAGTGATTCTTGGCACTCCTTTCATTGTTCAAAATTTTCATTTTCAAGCAATTGAAAAAGGTTTAAAAACATGAAAGTAAGAAGCAGAATCCAGATCCGTAAATACACAATATAAATTATTAAGTTCGAAAATTTTGATGCATAATTGAACAAACCTCACTTCAAGATCTAAGATAAATTAGGGCAATCCCAACAATTACATTTGAAAGACAAACTTGAAAGATCTCATAGTTCAGAAGTCAAAGGAAAGAGATGTAATAGGCTTTGTTGTATACTTAGACCCGTTTGAGAGCACCTTCATTAGAAAGCCAAAGATTTTCAAATTTAATTGTGAGAGCTTCATTTTGTCCTAATGACCTGGGCAAAAATTAATTCTGGTCTGAAAATAAAGATGTCCAAATAGCCAAAATAATAACCTGTAAAATTTTACCTAAAACAGTAGTAGAAGATTTAACCAATTCTATGCTAAATGATTCTAGAGTTTTAGAATTCTGATAAGTGTATTTTATACACTTATTTATATATCAAGATTAGAATAAATTATTTTTGTTTTAGAATAAATGCTATTTAATTTGTGTATATTTGTTTACTTTTCAGAAAATATCCCAGAAGATGAAGAATGAAGCAATTAAGGGGAAAATGTACAATTGGATGCTTATTGGAGCTTAATTGGACAATTGAGGAGTTTATGACATCAGTCGGGAATCATGCAAGGAGCCAAAATGAAGAAAATAAGAGTTGGAGGACCCAATTAAAGGAGTTGAGAATTGAAACGAGCAAATCGAGAAGATTTGAAAGTATGAGACAAAATTGTTACATTTGAAAGTTGAAGGATTGAAGAGCAAATTAAACATGATGGACCGACTTGCAAATATCCAATGATTGATTTGGATCACAAGAAGATACTTTGAGGATTTTTAGGAGTTAATTGGATGCAAGTAGAAGGAAAAATTGATTCAAAGATTTGTTGTTATCTTGTCCCCATCATGGTTATGAGCAATGGATGTTAACTAAATTTTTTTATGAAGGGCTCAGACCAGAAATGAGACAATTTGTACAAACCATGAGTAATGGTGATTTTTTTGCAAAAGACCCGAATGAAGTTTTTACATTTTTTGATGATTTAGCTGAAAATGCCCAATCTTGGGATAACATTGATGAGTTTGATAGGAGTGTTACAATAAAAACTGAATTTCCAAAGATTGCATCTGGAAATGGAATTCATTCACTTAGAGCACTTAAGAACTGTTCATAACGAGTTACATATCGTTACTTTGTAACAAGAACGAGTTCCATGTCATTACATCATATTTACAATAATACCCTCAACATCCATAAACCCCAACAATCGACAAAGTTGCACTACCTTTTCAATAACAATGTTTAAGTCGTTGTAATGACTTCAAATATGTTATCGTTTGTAAGATCGTTTCATTGTAACCTAACAATACTAAGCTCGTTTGGGTGGAAAATAGCCTAAAACGATGTGGAGCTCGTTACTATTTCAGTAGAACGAGTTCGAGATCATTATGTTTCAGGTTCAGAAAGTCACGTAACGATAATTATGTCATTTGTTTACAAATTTGATGACATTAAGCTCGTTCCAGTGTACGACATTACCAAAACATTTTCAATGTCGTTTTTTCGATAACAAAACGATATTGTAATTGTTCTGTTCATAGCCGAATAAATATCATAATGAGTTAAATATCGTTCTTTCGTGAGTTTGACGAACTTCATATCGTTCTAGTGTAAATTATGACTATAATGTCTTCTATACCACTTCTTCAATCGCAACAAGACATGTATATCGTTATGGCTCAAATCGTCGATACAATCGTTTTTTACCGTCTGAAGTGCCTCCAACAAACTAATCTAACAAAAATGGGTAATAGAAGATGATTCAAATACTTTGTAAATTTTCTCCCAAGTGTAGAAGTTCCAGGGTAATAGATAACTAAATGAACTTCATCTCATATTGATCTTATCTTTCTAATCATGTCGATTTACAAAGTGTTTGAATCACCTTCTACGTCCTATTTTTGTTAGATTACGTCTATTGGAGGCATTTCAGATTGTAAAGAACGATCGAATCATCGATTTTATCCATAAAAATACATAAGTCGTGTTCTGCATGAAGAAACAATATTTAATTCGTTATAGTTATAATTTACACTGGAACGAGGTGCAGTTCGTTAATTTTACACTAGAACGATATGTAAGACGTTATGATGGTTTGTCAGTTTTTGACAGAACGGTTTTAATATCGTTGCGTGTGCAAAGAAACGATGTCAATATTGTTTTAGTTAACATTTCAACTAGAACGATCTTGATGTCATTCAATTTGTACGGAAACGAAATAGTTGTCATTATGTTATTTTTAGAGGCTGAATCAGAACGATATTTAACTCATTATATATCAAATGAAACGACATCTATATCGTTTTAGTTTTATTTTCAACTCCAACGATCTCAAACTCGTTATTATTACGTAGGAATGATTCACCAAATGATCACGACTTTTAAATCGTTACGACTTAAACATCGTTACGACAAAATTTGTGCGAATTTGTTGATTGTTCGAATTTATGGACGATGAGGGCATTATTGTAAATATGTCGTAACGACATAAACCTCGTTATATGTACAAAGTAACGACTTATACCTCGTTATGAATATATCTGAAGCAGTAATTATAACGACATGAAACTCATTATGTGTACACAGTAACGACTTCAAACTCGTTATATGTGCAAAGTAAAGATTTAGACCTCGAAACAGTTCTCATGTCATTATGAGTTCTGTTACAAGGTACCTATAGCGACAAAAACTCATCCATAACAATAAATAACACATTTTCTCAAATCACTTTTTAACTATGCATTTTTTCAAATCACTTTTTAGCAACGTATTTTCCCTCAAAATTATCACATTCTTTATTTATAAAAAAAATTATTTTCCAAACAGATGCTTGATTTTCAAAATAAAAATCATACACATGCGGGTGAGTTTGCATATTATTTAGTACATTTTTGTTGTGTGAATTTAAATTTTTTCCCTTATTTTCGGTCTCTTTCTAAAAATAAAAAAAATCGGGGGCAGCCCCCAAAATATTCATCACAAAAAATATATGTCCATCTTCGTGCCCCACCATTACTAATTGTCTGTGTCCATCAGTACTTCTGTGTTTACTATATGTTAAATGTTCAATTCCTTGCAATATTAAGTTTAAAATATTTTTAGAATACAATATATATTTATTAGATATAATTCTTTACATAAAATGTTATTTGTTCAAGTGGTTGAGTTCTTAAAATATCCAAGATTTAATTCCTTGCAACCTTATATTTATGTAGAAGGAAATATAATTTTTTAGAATACAATAAATATTTGTTAGAAATAATTTAATACACATAACGTTGTTGGTCGAAGTGGCCCTGTCTTCAAACTTTTACTTTTAGGTGCAAGGTTCGAATCCTTGCACACTTAGAAGAAAGAAAGATATTTTTTAGTTTTTCACCGGGAGTAAAGAGGTCATTTGATATTTTAATATGTTTTTCTTTCTCTTATATTCTTATTTTGGTCAAATGATTAGTTAGACAAATATTTTGTGAGACAACGTCATCCCAACTAATTCCCCTTCATGGTATTGTGCGTCGATGAACTCCAACCCAACAGTCGCGAAGCACCGACCCTCTTGATGCCCGACGGACGCTTCGACGTTAAAGCGGTACTAGACCTCAAAACGGACATCTCCTATGCCTATGCCTACCAACTACCTTGCCTGAAAGATACTTACAAATTTCTATTCTTTGCTATCTGATTCTTATGTAACCAACATCCTGATTCCTCTCAACATGAAAGGTGAACTATTTCCAACAACAAATCCTCACATTAATGACCTGAAGATCAGAGAGGCGAAGGACCTGTTAGAAAATTATTTTGATTAGATTATAGGTTCAAAGAAAAGACATGCTATGAAGTGAAAAACAGATTTTCAAATTTGGAATAACATAAAACATATGAATCAGAAGAGAAGATCCGAGCAGAAAATAAGTATAGATGATCGAGGCGAGAACTTGGCTCTCTGTCCTTAAGACGTTTTTTACCCCGTCACAATGTGCTTACGATTTGTGGTAAAGCGTCTCCCAAGATACAACTATCGGAACACTTGCAGAAGCAGCACCTCGACTGCAAGACAACGAACCAGAAATTGAACACTCTCTGAAAAGACTCTTATGCAGAAAAGGAAAACTGGAAGATGACTTATGCTGTGTAGAATGAATTCGTGATGAAATGAAAGCTTAAACAAAATAAAATAGAGGAGAATGTGGCGGTTTTGAGTAGTTTCTAAACCGCCCACTTCATGCAAAAACGGAACCACTATTCATGAAATGGTGACAGTTAATAAACTGTCAAAGAGAGGGAGTGAATTATTTAAATAAATTCGGAACAAAAATTTAAATAATTTCACACGGGCCTGACCCGGCCCAAGCCGGCCGGTCGGACGGCGGCGCGCGCGTGGCCTTTGGGCTAGTCTAGACATTGTCTAAGACTCTCCTCTTTCAAAGACTATTGGTACCCCTTGGGGCCCAAACCCATTTCTCAACTTGAAGCATATAAAGTGGTTCAAGGTTGTGTTTGCAACCTATGTGGGATTGGCACCTTTTGCCAATTGTTTCCCATTTATTCCTCATATTTATTGTCCAACTTTCAACCATAATTTCTCATTCATATGGAAATAGTTTTATACAATTAAATATTCCACGCTCATCTACTCGGAACGTAGAATTTAATTGAGCATTAATTTCGACAATTCGAACATCGGGTCCCACTCAAATTTAAGGTCAAAGTTGACCCATTAACCCATTATTTCCAACAGGACCAAATGCAGAAGATTTCCATCTATAACCCCATAGTCCCGAACCAGCAAATTGTTCCTTGCCAGTTCCCTCCCTTTGCATACCAATTTTTGGTTTTTCATTACAAACCCTTTAAAGGTTTGGATCCTGAGCTTGATAGAATCAATGGAGTCCGACTCCAGGACCTGCATTGGAACCTTAGACCCCGATATAGCCACATATATCAAAATTGATTCTTGACGGTCTGCAACCAAAGGGAGTTGTGGAAAAATCATAGAATCCTCACATGTCGGGCTAATTGCAATTATACCAGCTGAAGACATCCCTAAGATTTCCTTTTTATTCAAAATTACAACCCCAAAAAATAAACAAATCCCCTAAAAAACCACCAAAGGATTCGTGAAACTTTAGGCGGGAATTTTTTGCTAGACTTATCTCCTTTTATATAAATAAAAGATAATAATAATATATATATATATAAAGGATGGATGGAGGAGAATCTTTTGAATACCTTTTTTTTACCCTTATATAAATAGTTATATACCCAATAAATCCTTATCCCAATTTAATAACATTAAATAATAGATTACATTAATTTTTATTTAAAAATTTACATTGTTATAATATAATTTCATATGATATACTCTTTCATTTATTTAGTTTTATAAATATACTATCAACATTAAACAATGTTGAATTATAATTTCATATCATCATCATCATAAATTCATAATATTGTTATATTATTACTTTATTTAGTTATACAAAAAAAAAAAAAAAATGAAGAAGAAGAAGAAGAACACTCGCTCAAATTTTATAGTTTATATTGTATATATTATATCATGAATGTAATAACCACATGAAATTCAATCCAAAATGTTACAATTCCATTACTCGTAACTTATATTTCAAGTGTTCTATGATATATATATATATATATATATATATATTACAAATTTCGATTCACTTTTGCATTTTCTTTTTTATCATTTTATTATTCGGGTGCACTTATCAATATCTTTCAAGTTTTGTTTTAATTTATTATTATACATTTTACTTTAAATTTTTAAATAAAATTATATTATAATTTTTACTTCATCATTTAATAAATATTATTATGATTATAAAATATTAAATAATAACTAAAAAATCACATGCAAAATTTTAAAAAATAGATTATCTACTCAAATTATGAATGTAATAACTATATGACATTCGATCCAAAATGTTACAATTGAATTTGATATATTTACAGTTTGGATTGTAGTGTTCCCTTTTTCGTTATCTCGAGTTCATTGTTCTCTATTTGAAATATAATTAGTCTCCACTATTGAGTCAAGTAGTTGCGTTTCTTAACTGGATTTTCCTTATTGCACAAATATTGTTGAGTAATTGCTTGTTAGGTATACCATGTAGTATCGAAATGACTTATATAAATATATTTATTAAATGTATAAATAAAGAAAATATTATGGGTAGAACCGAACCTGAATTAAAATCGAAGGTTCGAGTTTGAGTTTGGTTTCAATAATTATAAGGACCCAAATGGTTCTATTTATAAAATACCTCTTAGAATCATATACGAGACTTTTATCTCGTACAACTCAAGCATAATCTAGGAGCCCAAACTATGTGATTGAATAAATCCTCATCTATCTCTTACGGGTCAAGGGCTTCTTCTCAATAGCTACAGAGTTATAGGGAAAGGTACCGATCCCTTACTCCATGGTGATTCCGGGTTTTAAATACTCGGATCAACCCACCCAATGCCCAGATCTAACTTTTATGGACAACTATATGTAATACTTTCTTGTGAAGTTTCAATACAAACCATAAAAATCATGGTAAAAGCAAAAATAAAAAATAAGAAAAAATTGTGAGAATTTAACAAAAATATTATGTACAAAAAAGTGGTTTGTAATCAAAATACTACATTTCGATTTATTCAATATTTTCTCATTATATACATAATATCGTTAAAAAAAATTACTCTTATATAATATTTTTAACAATTTTAATTTCCCTTTTAATAATATCTATTACCTCAATGCTTTTTTTAAAAATAGTATTAATTCTTAAAAACGTTACACATTATAATAATTATCATATATATAGGGCGTGCAACGCACATACTTACTACTAGTATATATAAAACATCTCATTTTATATAATATATAAATATAGATATTACAAATTTTGTAACCTATGGACGAATTTGACCTTGTGATTTCAATTTTGGGTCCAGATGACAGCTGTGTGATAGCTTCAAGAAGTTAAGGGTGTGTATGAAAATTAAATGTTTGTAACCGTTGGAAAAAAAAAAAAACAACTGATGGATTACTTCAAGTTTTTTAATAATGTGGTGTCTACATTTTAGTAAAAAAATATATACCTTTTTTGCAAATTTCTACGATAGCGAACAGGCACTAAGGGCCATTTTGGATTGAGTCCATCCAAAAGGGATGCCTAATGGAATTGGTCCGGGACATCAGTGCAAAAATTTGAAGGTTTGAAATTATTTACACCAATTTTCTTTGTTAAAATTGTCATTCTTCTCTCAATCAAGTAGTAAGTTCAGTCTTAGCCTATTTAAAAAAGAAGTTATAGTGTCATTGTGATTGGACAATCAAATAAAAATCATTCAAATCCCCATTACAAAAAAATCCTAATTTTATGAAATTAGATTTTTTAACTTTCTATTTGGGAGACTTCTGATCACCCTGGTGCCTTGTAATATTAACTTGCTCGTTTCTAAAGCTCAGAGACCGATTTGTTACTCGAACAATTAAATATAAAAAGTTTCAATATTCCCATCATTTTGTTGTGAAAAGTTAATTCTGGTTTAAGTGAAGTTCAAAGAAATCTTATTCGAACTTTTTTAATCGAATGTCTAACCGTTTCAAGTGTCAATCAAATGATATTAAAAGTCCATTTGATATGCATAAATTTTCCATGCCATTTTACGACTTTTGTGACGTTTGATCACCATAATTTTCTATGAAATTCATTTTCTAATTTTCATTGATTTTCGAATTTTTCCTTTTTATGGTCAAATTCATTTTCCCACTGCTTTGGTGAGTAGGCGAAGAATCATTTTCGCCTCATTTGATCTGTTTTTTTGTTGTTAATTAACTCATTTTTTTTTCAAGAAATTAACATTTTTATTATCAAATATAAACGTATGAAAACTAAAAACGAAAATAATTTTAATTAAAATAGCAAAATTATGCTTTATTTTCCATAAAAAATAACGTCAATCAAATAACAAAATTTGAAAATTTCTCAATTTTTTCTACCTAGAAAATTAAATCAATCAATCAAACACATTCAACTATCAATTCTCAGGAATTCAATTTCTTGAAATTCATTTTCTTTCTACCCAAATTCCATTCTCGCAATCAAATGGACCCTAAGTAATTAGACCTCAAATATAGGAAAACAACCACATAATTAACATCTAGACTAATAGAAAGGATTAATATTGGTGTTCGAATATACTGATTTTTACTACCGTATTCCTGGAAGAATCCAACAGGTAAAAAGGGGAATGAAATTGCATGAAGTGGGGATAGATTCATGACACAAATTTGAACACAATTCAGCTCTCCATGAAAAGAAAGCAGCAGAATCAAGCAACTATAAACAAAGAACTCCAAATATCTGGTTATATGATCAAAGAGACCTCTCTCGTATAATGTTTCGTAAAGATCAACTTATGCACCAGATACAATTACCATGCTGGAATAAAACAAGTTCCAAAACATTCAAACAAATGTCCGGAATCTCAGTAAGCTCAAGTTCAGTCATCTTCTCTCTCGGGAGGAAGACCACATGGCAACAACATTTTCTGCACATGCATCAAATCAAGACCATAAAATGTCAGTACTCGGTATTTTCGAAAACCATTAGCTAATATCTAAATGTCAAAAGAAAGAAAAATTACAAGATTCTGGTAATACTTAAGCAGCTATATGTTACATATTAGATGGCATAACGGGCATGAAAAGTTGCATGTATTATATCTTCACATGGTCACTAGTCATATAACAATCAATCTCATAGAATCTGTGTCTAGAGCAGCATATCATGCTTTTTTACAACAATGTTTCATGTAATTGACAGTTGCTTAACAAAAAATTTCAAAATTAACAGCTTCAGAACCGACGTTATTCTCAAATCCAGATCCCTAAAAAATGAACAACTCCCGGAAAGCAAAATTGTCAAATTTTATGCATGCATAGTGGTGCAAAATAAAACCACCAAAGGCAACACATATTTGCAAGAAGTGTTAAAAGAAGCTCCGACTCTATCTCCAATCTTATTCAAGTAGAACAAAAATACAAATCCAATCACAATCAAAATCATCATGCAAAAAGTGTCCCAGCTTTTTTTATGCAACAGCAATTTTCCGATAAATTTCTTCTCACCAACGGAAAATCTGAAACAGGTGACAAATCACATAAAAACATCAAACGAATCTGCTTGTGTTTGTTTACATATGAATCTTGTATTGTCTTTTCCTAAATTCCAATTCCAATCACTTCCAGGACCAAACACGAATCCTAGTTTTAACAAAGTTCACTATTCCATCTGGGATAGAACTAAAGACAAAAAGTTTCACCACTAAAAGTAAAAACTCCCAATACATTCAAATAAATAATGAGTCTCAGAAATTACTAATATCACAAATTGATTCTATTTTATAAAAGAAAAGTTACCAAGCAAACAAATCTTGTAAACAAGTAAACAATGATTCAATGGTTTGTGAAATTTTGCATCTTTTCCACCATTCACAAGAGCAGCCATTAGTTATTCTTGTCATATAATCAAAATCAGCATAGAGAATAAAATTGCACCAAGAACCAAAAACATGTGAATCCTCAACATAGCATATGGGAAAGCTGCAAGGAAATACTGAATCCACTAATGTTGTTCATTGAGACAAAAGGTCACCAAGCCAAACCTCAGTTCTTTAATGCAATCATTACAATTTATAAATCAATTTACTAACAACACAATTTTTCCTACTTTTTAACCACACACATTTTCTCTCTCTACATTTTAACCACACATTTTACCTCAAAAATATAAATAAATCAATTTATAAATGCTAGTGTTAAAGAACAGAGCCTACGTAAATTTACAAAGTCGGAACATGGAACTAGTAAAAACACACAAGCACATACGTTAAATATGTGCAATTACAACCCTGATAGAATTAGTGAACCCGAGGGCAGAATAGTCTGAATTAGGCATGCAAACATACAATTAACAAAATTGACAAATTCCTTAAAAAAATATCAAATAGGAAAACATAAAGATTGTTAATTGCATTATAAAAACCCAAGGAAATGTTAGCGAAAATATATACATAGATTAATTGAAAAGCAGATACCTGCATGAAATTGTAGCGCTCTCTCCCAATTGATTCATTTTCTGCCACAGCAAAGTAGGCTAACATCGGATAATGCCCAACATACGAAGCGTAACTATCGCGTTGAATATTCACAGCCCACTCACTAAACATTTTTGCACCAAAAAGGGGATCATAAGAACATTAACGAAATATATTTTATGTATTTACTGATAAAGTTACTAAAAATAATTTCAGATTTTGAAAAGGTACTCACAATCGACTCAAGTCGGCGTGGCCTGTACCCACATATTTAGCTTGTAAGTGTTCGAGCTGCGAGTTAATATTGAACCTATCACTTGCCTGCATCCTCTCAGAAAGAGTAAAGAAGATTGATTTCAGTTCAGTAATAGAATTTGCAGAAATAAAATAATTAGGGTTTTGGAGGTCTTTACCTGCATTTTGAAGTCGAGAGCGAAGAGGGCAGACGCGTGATTGGGTACATTGGGTACGTAAGAGCACCGTTTAATATGTGGGAGGTTTTGAGTTGACTCTGAAGTTTACAATTAAAAAAAAAAAATATTTCTGAATTTTCAAAGAGTTTGCTGGCCAAGAAAAAATATGTAAAAGGAAAATCAGTTCTGTACTCAGGAGAAAAATAGAAATTGGCTATTGGATTATCAAACTTAAAACACACAAGAAGAGATCATTATTTAAAAAAATGATTGAAGTATTGTCGATAATTAGTAAGTGTAAGAGATGGTAACGGAGTGGGATCAGGTCGGTGTGAAAGGGGGTTGGGGCATTGCTGGGTGGGACGACAAATTGCCCCATTTAGTGAACCATTTATATGAGCGTATCGAAATGGGTCGAGTTTCATAAACTAAACTATTTATTACTGCATCAAAACAAAATCACGAGCTTTGCGCGCACACACAAAAATTGTCCCATTTTGGTATACAATTGGACAAATTGAAAATGCTCACTATCAACGAAGTGTCTTCACGCATACACACACAAAAACTATTCTCATTTTGGTATGAATATGGACAAATTGAAATGGCTCACTCTCAACAAAGTGGCATCCAAATTTCAGAACATATAAACAAGCATGGAGATGGAAGAAGAACAGGGTCGGACCTATACTTAACGGGGCCCCAAGCTAAATTCAAAAAATGACCCCCTATAGTGATCCATTAAAAAAAGGTTACTCTAAATATATGGCCAAAAAACCAAAAGTACAAACTAATTAATAACAACCAAAGAAAAAATTACTTAAGTTGTTGAATAAAAAATGAAATAAAACAACGAGACACATCAAGAATAACAATATGCCGGTAAGGCATCAACAATGAAACAACTAAAAAATTAGCATTGAAATAAAAGAAGGGTCGAAGGTGTGTGTGTGTGTGTGTGTGTGTGTGTGTGAATTTGGGTATTGGGTATTTGGGTAGTGGGTAACTGCCTTACATGGTTAGTTTAGTGTGTTTGGAATAATGGGATTGAACTGGAAGAAGCTGGGCGCCGACCTCTAGGATGCGTATGATTTTGTTGGGCCTGAAGCACACATGCTCAAGTCCGATCCTGAAGAAGAATTACCCACTTAAGATTTTTAAGTTGTTCCAATATAACACATAAGACCTATCATGGATTAAGTCACCTCTACATCACTTGCTCAATGAAAAATTCCAGAGACATCAATTTTATCTCAAAGTCTACTTCATTTTTTTTAAAAAAAATAAATAAATAATTAGAGAACGGGGCGGGGCTCCGCGGGTCTCGATTTTCACAGTTCGTTTTACCATTCCTAAAGCGAGATAATCCTAGAATCAAAACAATACTAATGGATATTACTTAAACTTCAAAAGATTTGTAAAAGAACATCAAACAATTTTACTCAGAAATCAAAGTCACAAACTGGTCTAGAAAATATTACAAATTCAGCACACAAACTGCAAAAAGAATCATTGAACTAATGAAAATCACAAATCTCTCATTTACAAGATCATTTGGATAATTTTTTACATAGAGAGGGAGATGAAGAATCCTCAAGAACACGAAGAGGTCTAAAGAACACTCCAGAGAGAGTAAGACTGCGAGGGTTATGTTTCTAACCCTTGAGGTGGTAGAACTGATGTGATCCGTTATGGGGATCATCAAGAACACGCGGAAATAAAAGCTCGAAAGCTCTAAAATTCAATTAGTAGACGATAGAAATGTAACCCCGACCTCAAGACCCAAGAACTATGGGTATATTAAACCCAAAATCCGTTACGATGCAGAGATAAGAACCACAGAGGGAGAACGCCACAAATGTTGTCAAATCCTTTGATAAGTTCGAATTTGTTCAACGAGAACAAGAAGAAAATTAGGGAATATCTCACCTTCAATATCATTAATCTCAAGAATAAAAGTTATCCTTTGACAATACTGAATAAATGCCTATAAATAGGCTAACAAAATAAAGTAACCAAAAATAACTAGAATTAAAACTAACCTAAAACGCCTAAACTAGGTTTAAATTGCGGCGCTCAGTTACGGCCGTAACTTTTAAGTTTACGGCCGTAAGTGACTTACGGTATAAAAATCAAAACATATGTTACGGCCATGACAATTTCTTTTACGGCCGTAAGCGACCTTCTGAACAAAAAAATAAAAACTACTAAACTTTATTTACGACCGTGAGGATTTGGATTACGACCGTAAGTCCTCTTCTACATAATTTTGTGTTGATGATGTTACGGCCGTGAGATTATAGTTTACGGCCGTAATTGCCTTTCTGCACAATCTTGCCATGTTCATGTTACAGCCGTAAAAATGGGTGTTACGGCCGTAAGTCAGCTGCTGCCTTAATTTCTTGTTGTTCTTTGATCCAAATGCAATGTAATGATTTTAGCTCCCCTTCCACTTTGTTATGCAATGTAAATGAGGTCTTTGCACTCGAGCACTCGTCCATCCACGCTTGCATAAATCCTTGCATTGCCTGCTTGATTCTTTTGGCTCTTTACCTCGTTATTGGTCCTACGGGAACGTGCAACGGGTCAACGATCTTAGAGCCACTCCGGAACTCATCATCCCCTCCCTGTTGAAAATGATTCGTCCTCGAATCATCACCTGCATCAAACAGAGAAAGATCAGAAACATTAAAAGAAGCATACACGTTATACTCACCTGGAAGATCGAGCTTATATGCATTCTCATTTATCTTTTCAATGATCTGAAAAGGTCCATCGCCTCTTGTGATGTGTTCCAGACCCTCGACAATCGGAGTCATAGCAGGCTTGACGGGAAAATTTAAATATTCAAGCCAAAACAAGAATTCAACAGGTTCGACGAGCTTTGAAGATCAAAACGTGTCGAAAAGAACTGAAAATTATGCAGAATGACAGTAACGGTCGTAACCAACATATGTCACGGCCGTAACCTCCCCTCGGGTTAAAATGGAGAATTTCAAGATTTTCGATTTACGGCCGTAAATAAGGGATCACGGCCGTAACCTTAAACAGAAACACACTTACGGCCGTAAGTGTCATCTTTACGGCCGTAACTGCTTAACGGATCAGATTTTTTCAGATTTCGCATTATTTTATTTTCTTATCAGTTTTAGTTATTTTAGTCTAATTAGAATTCTATTTTGAGTAGATTAGCGACTAGGGTTTTATTTTGCTTATTTATACGCTTTTTCCATTCATTGTAATTAGACTTTGATGATTGAATAAAAAGAGATTGAATGTTAATGTGTGGATTCACATTACAACCCAAACTTATCAAGATTGATTATTTTGTGGCGTTCATCCAGAACTTATCAAATATTCGCGAGAGTATTTGTGGCGTTGAAAATCAGAGACTTATCAAGGAGATTGGGCAAATCCTTGTGGCGTTTCGAAAGTCGTGGTTCTTTATTCCGCATCGTCGAGCCATCGTATCGTGAATATCGGGTCATGATTCATCCATCTAACCACAACCTGGGTTCGGAACTTTCCGGCGTTTCTTCCGCGCTTCGAACCTCATCATCTTGGCTGCAACTTAGACTTCCTTTGGTTTGGGAATCGCTCCTTTCGCAAGTGCACCCACACCCAATCACCCGGCTCGAACGTCACTTGCCTCTTACCTTTGTTGGCATGAGTTGCATAACTCTCATTTTTCTTTTCAATTTGCCCTTTCACCTTCTCATGAAGTTCTTTCACAAGCTTAGCCTTTTTTCCCCCGTCCAAACTGCTCCTTTCATCTACAGGTAAAGGAATTAAATCAAGAGGAGTTAGCGGGTTGAAACCATAAACAACTTCAAAAGGTGAACATGAAGTAGTAGAATGCACAGATCAATTATAAGCAAATTCCACAAATGGCAAACATTCCTCCCAACTTTTTAAATTCTTATTTATTATAGTGCGCAAAAGTTGGATTAATGTCCTATTAACTACCTCCGTTTGACCATCAGTTTGCGGGTGACATGTAGTAGAAAATAGCAATTTAGTACCCATCTTTCCCCACAAAACTTTCCAAAAGTAGCTTAGGAACTTAACATCTCTATCTGACACAATACTCCTAGGTACTCCATGGAGTCTTACAACTTCCCTAAAGAATAGGTCAGCTATGTTTGTTGTGTCATCAATTTTATTACAAGGAATAAAATGCGTCATTTTGCTAAACCTGTCTACCACCACAAATATCGAGTCTCTACCTTTTTTTGTCCTAGGCAGACCTAACACAAAATCCATAGATATGTCTACTCAAGGTTCATTAGGTACGGGCAAAGGTGTATACTAACCTTGTGGTAAGACTCTAGACTTAGATTGCTTACAAGTTATGCACCTTTCACAAATATGGTGAATATCCTTTTCATTTTAGGCCAATAAAAGTACTCTTGTAAAGTTTCTAACTTCTTAATAACACCAAAGTGTCCAATTAACCCCCCACCATGAGCCTCACGCACCAGCAATTCACGCATAGAACAATTAGGCACACAAAGTTTGCTTTCTCTAAATAAATAGCCATCATGCCTATAAAATTTATCAATTGCACCCTTTTCACATGAAGCGTAAATAGTGGAAAAATCAGGGTCATCAACATACATACCTTTTATATACTCGAACCAAAGTAACTTCGCATTTAAATAGTTTAGAAGTACGTACCTGCGAGAAAGGGCATCTGTTACCACATTCTTCTTACCTTGCTTATAGCGAATGACATATGGAAAAGTCTCAATGAATTCCATCCAACGGGCGTGTCTTTTGTTTAGCTTACCTTGTGCCTTGAGGTGTTTCAGTGACTCGTGGTCAGTGTGTATGACGAATTCCTTTGGCCACAGATAGTGCTGCCATGTTTCCAAGGCACGAACAAGAGCATAAAGCTCCTTATCGTAGGTAGGATAATTCAAAACTGCCCCACTCAGCTTTTCACTGAAAAATGCAACCGGCCTTTTTTCCTGCATAAGAATAGCTCCAATCCCTATTCTTGATGCATCACATTCAATCTCAAAGGTTTGGTTAAAGTTAGGTAAAGCCAAAACCGGTGCAGAACATAACTTATCCTTAAGTACTTTAAACGCATTCTCTTGTACTACCCCCCAATGGAATCCTACACTTTTCTTAACTATCTCAGTGAGTGGTGCTGCAAGTGTACTAAAGTCTTTAACAAATCTCCTATAAAACTCAGCCAACCCGTGGAAGCTCCTAACCTCCGTAATACTTTTGGGAGTTGGCCATTCTTTAATAGCACGAATTTTTTCCTCATCTACCTCAACACCATTAGCACTAACAACAAACCCAAGAAAAATTACCTTTTCCATGCAAAAAGTACACTTTTTAAAACTAGCATATAGTTTTTCAGTTTTCAAAACAGATCTTAAATGTTCAATGTGATCAACTAAGTTCTTACTATATACCAAAATGTCATCAAAGTATACCACAACGAATTTACCAATGTAAGCACGCAAAACATGATTCATTAGTCTCATAAAAGTGCTAGGTGCATTTGAGAGGTCGAATGACATAACCATCCATTCATATAAACCATATTTGGTTTTGAAGGCTGTTTTCCATTCATCACCTTCTTTCATACGGATTTGGTGATAACCACTCTTAAGGTCTATTTTGCTAAACATACTAGCACCATAAAGTTCATCAAGCATGTCATCAAGTCTAGGTATGGGATGGCGATACTTTACCGTAATATTGTTGACTGCTCTACAATCCACGCACATCCTCCAAGTCCCATCCTTTTTGGGTACCAATAGAACTGGTACTGCACATGGGCTCATGCTTTCCCGAACATAGCCCTTTTCCAACAGCTCTTCAACCTGCTTTTTAGCTCTTTGGTCTCTTCAGGATTGCTCCTATAAGCTGGCCTATTTGGGATGATTGCTCCCGGTACGAAGTCAATCTAATGTTCAATCCCACGAATGGGCGGCAGCCCACTAGGAATCTCATCGGGAAATAAATCTGCAAATTCCTGCAAAAGAGACGCAGCTAAACTGGGGAGGGAGTGGTTAGCTTCATCAAGTACAAGGAGAGATTCCTTATACATTAGTAAAATCACGGGTTTATTTGTAGAAATAGCTTTGGTGATATCACTCTGTTTTGCGCAGAAGCTCACTTTTGTTTTCTCTCTATTATTTTTACTGGCACTCTTCACACCCTCTCCTTTTTCTGGGATCGTGGTCCCTACTCTCTGTTTTTCACACAACTCTCATTTTTCCGGGATCGTGGTCTCGACCCTCTTCTGTTCACTCAACTCTCATTTCTTCGGGATCGTGGTCTCGACCCTCTTCCTCTCTTCCTCACTTTTTAATTTCAATTGGTCTTCATAGACCTCTTGAGGTGACAACGACATTAGTTTGACATTTTTCCCATCCTTAGTGAAGGTATACCTATTTTTAAAGCCATCATGAATAACCATCCTATCGAATTGCCATGGCCTGCCCAACAAGATGTGCCCCGCATGCATGGGAACCACATCACAAACCACCCTATCTTCGTATTTCCCAATTTCCAAATCAACCACCACTTGTTTATTTACCTTAATTTCACCCGATTCATTTAACCACTGTAGCTTATATGGCCTAGGGTGTTTTAGTATAGGTAGATACAATTTCTCCACTAGAGTAGTGCTAGCAACGTTCGTACAACTACCACTATCTATTATCAAACTACACACCTTGTTATTCACAAAGCACCTAGCATGAAAGATATTTTCTCGCTGCTCACCCGACTCCTCCACCTTAACTTGAGTACTAAGGGCTCTCCTAGTGACAAGTGATTTAGCTACTGCATAGTCCCCACCATCATTTTCATTAACATCCTCGAGAGCTGGCATATCCTTATACTCATCCTCCACTTCCTCTTTCTCATCCTCTGAACTTAATACCCCATTACGCACAACCAATATTCGTTTATTTGGACATTGTGAAGAAATATGTCCTAATCCAGAACATTTAAAACAACGAATATCTCTAGTCCTAGAAGTTTGAGAGTCAGAAGCAATTTTACCTTTGTTGGGTGGCTCTATTTTTCCCTTCGGTGTCTCAAATTTATTTTTCTGCACAACCCCATCATTTTTGGAAGTCCATGCAGACTTACCAAAAGGACTAGAACTTGTAGAGAATTTTGAAGTTCCTTTCCTCTTTAGTTGTCGCTCCAGTTTCATGGCCATGTGAAGCATCTCCTCCAAATCGATATAATGCTGCAATTCAATAACATTAGCAATATCTCGATTTAAACCACTTAAAAATCTAGCCATGGTAGCCTCCGGGTCTTCCTCTATATTTGCCCTAATCATGGCAACCTCCATCTCCCTATGATAATCCTCCACACTTTTAATACCTTGGGAAAGGGTTTGTAGTTTTTGGTAGAGATCCCTATAGTAATGTCCAGGCACAAATCGTTTTCTCATAAGGGCCTTCAACTCATCCCAAGTTTCAATAGGCCTCTCCCCATTCCTCCTTTTACTAGTTACCAATTGATCCCACCATACTATAGCATAATCAGTAAATTCTATGACTGCCAATTTAACCTTTTTAGATTGAGAATAATTATGACAATCAAAAATCAACTCTACCCTCTTTTCCCATTCAAAATAAACTTCCGGATTACTTTTACCTTGAAATGAGGGAATGGACATTTTTATATTACCAACACGTCCATCTACATCATCCCTACGATCACGCCTATATCTCCTATCACATCTTTCTCCCCGATCCCGTCTCCTACCAACACTAGTAACAAACAATTCATCACTATCTTTATCACTATCAACAACCTCAACACGTTCATTCCTAGCTCTAAATTTTGGGTTGAAGTCATACGTTAGTGGTCTCCGTAAATTAGGGAAATTGCGTGGTTGTTCCTGACGTGGTTGAACAATTCTCGCACCACGTGTCTCCCCCGGATTATTAGCCCTTTCTACATTCACGTCGGATTGTGGACCAAATTTTGCGTCCAACTTTGCATCCAACCTCGCCTCCAATTTTGCAAACTGTTCCTCCATCATTGCAAGCATTTTAAAATCTTGAAGATCCTTTTCCGTCGACGAAGCTTCCTTCAATGACATGGTTAGTATTATAGAAAAGAGAAAAAAATATAAAGATCCTCACGTGCTTTATCACTCGTGTATCACTAGATTTTGGCTTTTCCCCTCTATTAATCTCATCACTCTGCCTTCTTCCTCTCTATTCCCTTTTATCCACGTTCTCAAAGAACCCACAAAACTAGTCACGGATTTGGTCCTTGTGGAATAAACCCAAAATGCAAATAAGGAAAGTTGATGGAAAGATTGTAATTAGGAAGTTTAAGAAGGAAATTATGGAAACAAGAATTCTATTTCAAGAAGAAGTTTTATGGAATCAAGAATAGAGAATTTAATGGAAACAAGGATTGTTGGAAAGATTTGCCAAAAGTTATTTTCCAAGAAAATATTTCTTGAATTATCTTGGAAATTTTTTTCTTGATTCTTCTTCAAATCAACAGCACTTTTTTTTTTTTTTTTTTTTTGTAATTTTCGGATTTCTTCATTTTTTTTGCTACTCAACAAGAATAATCAAGAACAAGAAATAGAAATTGGCAAATCTTGAATTTCTGACGAATTTCAAGAAATAAGAATTGGAATGAATTTTTTTTTTGAATGAATAATAACTGGAAATAAAAGAAAAAGAACTGGAATACTAAATACTTGGATTTAGAGACAGACTCTGATACCAGATGATGTGATCCGTTATGGAGATCACCAAGAACACGCGAAAATAAATGCTGGAAAGCTCTAAAATCCAATTAGTAGACGATAGCAATGTAACCCCGACCACACGACTCAAGAACTATGGGTATATTAAACCCAAAACCCGTTACGATGCGGGGATAAGAACCACAGAGGGGGAACGCCACAAAGGTTGTCAAATCCTTTGATAAGTTCGAATTTGTTCAACGAGAACAAGAAGAAAATTAGGGAATATCTAACCTTTAATATCATTAATCTCAAGAATAAAAGTTGTCCTTTTACAATACTGAATAAAGGCCTATAAATAGGCTAACAAAATAAAGTAACCAAAAATAACTAGAATTAAAACTAACCTAAAACGCCTAAACTAGGTTTAAATTGTGGCGCTCAGTTACGGCCGTAACTTTTAAGTTTACGGACGTAAGTGACTTACGGTCTAAAAATAAAAACATATGTTACGGACGTGACAATTTCTCTTACGGTCGTAAGTGACCTTCTGAACAAAAAAAATAAAAACTACTAAACTTTATTTACGGCCGTGAGGATTTGGATTACGGCCGTAAGTCCTCTTCTGCATAATTTTGTGTTGATGATGTTACGACCGTGAATTCATAGTTTACGGCTGTAATTTCCTTTCTGCACAATTTTTCCATGTTCATGTTACGGCCGTAAAAATGGGTGTTACAGCCGTAAGTCAGCTGCTGCCTTAATTTCTTGTTGTTCTTTGATCCAAATGCAATGGAATGATTTTGGCTCCTCTTCCACTTTGTTATGCAATGTAAATGAGGTCTTTGCACTCGAGCACTCGTCCATCCACGCTTGCATAAATCCTTGCATTGTCTGCTTGATTCTTTTGGCTCTTTACCTCGTTATTGGTCCTACGGGCACGTGCAACGGGTCAACGATCTTCGAGCCACTCCGGAACTCATCAAGAACTCAAGTATATATAGGTATATCCAACGTCTAAGACGTGTCAATTAGTTGATCTAACGACCAGGAGCATTACGCAGTTAATTTAGGGAGACTCGTTTGCAACAATGTAGTCCATTGAGACATGAGCTAGTTTAAATAGGACTTGGGGTGCTCAATATTTCAGCCTACTTCCTTGGTTCTAGGCTGCTTGGAATGGTCCGATTCTTCATCTTATTTGGGATGTAGGTTTTAGGCACAATTACTTTACAATCTCCACTTTCATTGGATCAAGTTCTCCCAGGCACAGATTTAAACACGAGTATCATATTCAATCATGTTTAAAAGATTGATAGCACCTCTAAATTTTGTTATAGGTATGAGTTTAGTTCCAAGATCTACATGATTCATTTGAGTATGAGTCTTGATCAATTTCACAATTTCCTTTTCAATTATATCCCTAATGAAGTGAAAATTAACATTAATATGATTTGATATATTGTGGAACACACGATTTTTGCTCAGATATAGTGTACTTTGACTATCTATGTATATTTCTACCTGTGATTCATTGATGCAGCCTAGTTCACTGAGTAGGCCGTTAAGCATAAATGCATTCTTTTATAGCATAAGTGGCTACAATGTACTCAGCCTTAGTTAAAGATAATGCAACCAAATTTTGCAAATGTGCTTTCCAACTAATTCATTCAATGTAATAAAGTAAGCAGAAGTGTATTCCATGTTTTCTATTTTACCAGCAAAATCAAAATTAACAAAGCCTTTTAATTTGTTTCCCTTATTCACTTTTGAAAACATTCAAATACATAACAGAGCCTATTTCATTAGAAAAAGGCACACTGTTCACTTTGAGTTTTTCTTTATTTGATTTTGGAGATTGATTAAATATTAAACTTTTTCAAAACTTTTTCGATGGTGGGAAATAAAAATTAAACTTTTTCAAAACTTTTTCGATGTAACATCTTTAATTCAAGTATAGTTTTCCTTTACCTCTTTTTCTAAAAATATAGATTCCAAGAAATTTTCTAATTGATACTAAACCTTTTATTTCAAATTCTGATTTCAGTTTCTCCTTAAACATGAGATTTCATACAAATTATGGCCAGCAATTAACATGTCATCAACACTCACCAATAAGTACATGAAATCAAAATTTTCATTCTTGAAATAAAAAGAAGGATCATATGGCTCTTTTGGAACTTCAAGCTTTGAATACAAGAGTTAAATATCTTAAAACATTGTCTGGGAACTTGTTTCAGACCATATAAATATAAAGATTTTTGAAGCAAGCACAATTTCTTTCTTGCTTTTCTTTTAAAAAAATTTAGGTTGAGCCATTTATATAGTTTTACTCAAAAAACCAGTTTTCACATCAATTTGTTCAAGTTCAAGGTCAAATTGTGCAACTAAAGCAAACAAAGTTCTTATGGATGTATATTTCACTACAGGTGAGGCTATTTCAGTATAGTCAACCACTTCATTTTCAAAAAAGCCCTTAACTACAAGTCTAGATTTGCATCTAAGATCTCTTTCCTTAATTTCACCATCTTTGATATTAAAAATCTATTTACAGTCAATTATTTCCTTATTATGAGGTTTTTAAACTAAGGATCAAGTTTGATTTTTTACGAAGAGTTAATTTCTTCTTGCATTGCTGCAAGCCACAGAGCAGATTCCCTAGAAGCTATAGAGTCTTCATAAGAACTAGGTTTTGAATTTAAGAAGTAAAACAAAGTAGAGGCAGAAATATACCGAAAACATCAAATCTGGTAGGAATTCTAATATTTCTCTTTTTCCTATCTCTGGCTAATTGATAATCACTAAAACCAGTCTCAGTTTCTATGTGAGATGTAGGTGAGTTTGGTGCAGTGTTTTTTTGAGTAAGTGAATGTTGGGGTTGCTACACTTGAATTTGATTATCATTTTGATGATTATCAACTTGACTTTCATCTAAATTGAATTCAATCAGCGCAGAGTCTTTTTCACAAAGGGGATTTTCATTTTTGCAAGGAAAAATGTTTTCATTAAACACCACATACCTACTTATTATTACTTCAAAACCTTTCTGCTCTTTCACCCGTAGTCTGTATCCTTTGAATCCTTCCCCATACCCAATAAAAACACATTTTAAAGACTTGTTATCAAGTTTGGATTGAATTTAGTGTGCATATGCATCACACCTAAAAATTTTCAAGTAGGAATAATCAAGAACTGTAACATCCTATATTTGATCAGGAAAGCTGTAGATAGCACTTGAAGGAGAATTATTGATTAAGTATGAAGATGACTTTACAACTTCTCTCGAAAACAATTTGGTAAATTTGACTCAATCAACAAACACACTGCTCTTTATAACAAGATGCTATTCATTCTTTCAACAACCCCATTTTATTGTGGATTCACTGGATTGTGTGCAACAGTCTTGTGCCTAAGAGCATCTCCAATGCATTCCGTGGATTGAGAAAATACACTAAACACGTCAGCAAATAGACATTGTGGGGGTGTTCTGTCTATATCTAGATGCTTCGTGAGACATGCTGACTCAGCATTAATTTTTATTTTATAATTATTTAATTATTGTAGATAAGGACATGGCTCAATTAAGTTTTATAATATAAATTAGTTTCCTTTTGGACTCTATGGTAAGTCGAAGAGAAGGTCATAATTTTTTTTTAAAAAAACCACATAATCAACATTATTTAAATATAGAAGAAACCATTGGAGAGTAAATTTTAGAATTGTCCTTCTATTTATTCACGCTCTCTAGAAGTCCATCTATTTCATTGCCACGTCATCCCCAATCCACAGAGTGCATTGGAGATGCTCTAAGTATATGCCTGGGTCTTTAAAAAAAAATTTCAAATTCAAAGTTCCAAAATCCCAAACCATTACATGTCCTAATTACTTCGACCTTTTTATTTTTCAAATTTTCAACAAAGGTAATCCAATTTTGAAAATAGACACAGTTTAGTCTTTTGATTTCAACAAATGAATCCAAAGACAGTGTTAACAGGATAAGACCCCATAAACATGCGTGCAAATATTCAAGAATGCATGTTTATTTATGTGTCCATTTTCTAAGAAATGAGCTTTCTGTTTACATAATGTACATTTGTAACGCTCCGAGTTCTGTATATATATATATATATATATATATATATATATATGTATGTATGTATGTATATATATTTTGTAGAATTAACTAAATTGTAACATCCTATTTATTTGAAAATCAACAACGAGAACATAAATCAAACACTTTCATTTAAAACAATTCATAAAACTTTAAATCTCAATTTCTAAAGAAAATAAAGACAAAGAAATAACGGAATGAGTATTTCGAAGAAATCCTCAGTAGACTCATCGCCAATAATTAATTTACAGAATAATTGAACATATACTTATGCAATTATACAATGACATCATCATCATAATCATAGACTCTTTAAAAATCATAGGGTGTGGGTAGTCTCGTCTCATGCATTAAAGCATGTAAATTACGCATAACAACATCAATTCCTCATTGTATCTCATAAGAGATATTCTTGTCTTGTCTCGTCCCATGCATAAAATCATATATATCACATAAATTCACATAATACATGCAATTATAATTTAAACTAATTAGTGTGGGCGAGCATACCTCGAATTTGCTTGTTTGAAAATGGAGTAAGAATATCACATCAATCTTCTAAATCACCAAATACTTCTTCTAGCCAAAAGAAAATAAAATTAATATAGTAATTAGAAAATTGAAATACTAAAGTGATAAAAATCAAGTTTAGAGACTGATTTGAAATTTTTGGAAAACTGGAGTTTAAAAGTTTAGGGACTGAAATACTATGTTTAAAAATAGCTGGGCAGACTGCAGGAGTTAAGGACTCCAGTGACTGATCTGTTAAGTATTGAAACTTTGGGGCCGAATTTAAAATGTTTTAAAAGCTGAAATAAATACATTTTCAAAACTTGGGGCTTAATTGTAATTTTCAAAAAAATCAAAATGTAAAAAATATAACCATTCCTCTCTCTCTCTCTCTCATTCGGTCGAGAGAGAGAGAGAGAGAGAGAGAGAGAGAGAGAGAGAGAGAGAGAGAGAGAGAGGTGATGATGGGATGGGTTCCCACCCTCTCCTTCGATTCCGAGGTCAGTTTATGGGTTATGTTTGATTTGATTCTTGGTTTTTGGTTTGATTTGGTTGTCAAAATTGGGGAATCCCAAGAGAGAAGTGGTTATTGATTGGAAGTGGGTGGTGGTGATTTTGTGGAGATATGGGTGGTGTGGTGGAATAGGCGGTTGATTTTTGACGAAGGTAGTGCTCGGTGTTTATGATTTGAATCTGTAGATGTGTGCTTGAACTTGAAATTTCTCTTGTCTCCTCCAATTTATTACTCGAATTGAGGCAACGATTCTCAACATCCTCTAGTTCCATTGGTTTGAATTAGAGGTGATGAACATATGGAATTCTGCTAGTGGCAGTCGATTGGGTGTGTGCAGTGCAAGAATGAAGATGGAGAAGGGAATACATTGCTGAAGTTGTGTGTGTGTCTGAATGACACTGGGGAAGGAAAATTATTAATGTGTAGGTTGTGCTTCAATTTGGTAAATACTTGATTGGTGATAGCGTGAGTGAGGATTAGAGAGGAAAAATTGGTTGATTGAGAGGAAATTGATGAAGAAAGCTGGAAATGGAAATCTGTAAAACTGGAGGAAAACGTGTGATAAAGAAATGGGGAAAATGGTGTTAATTGAATTGGTTATTCCAAAGTGGAATAATGGAGGATTTAAATGAATTGAAATTAGAATGGGACAAGATAATAAAGTTGGAAATTTTGAACTAGAAAAAGTGCAAATTGGATTCAAAATAAAATTTAGATTTAAAAACAATAATAAATTTGGACACCTTAAATAAAATTTCAATTGGACAAAGATTTTTAAATAAATTTAATTTAACTTAAATGGCTAGACGAACACGTGTTTTAAAATAAATGGACAAAGTCGTAATTGCTTGTTTTTAAAAATAATATTTATTTAAATAAGTTACAAAATTCTTGATCGCTATAACATTCTTCTTAGAAGGAAAGTCTTTGTAAAATATCTTTACCAAAGACTCATTTTTTATTTAAAAATTTTAGACATTTCTCACCTCAATGACCAAGTCTTTTATATCACAAATCAGATTTGTCACTATTTGTGTTTTATGCAGAAAAGGATCTTGGGAGATATGATTGAATTTTGAAAATATGGATGTCATTAGTTTTAGCTGTATTGGAAATTATAACATTATCTTTAAGAGTTTTTGTGTGTCTTCTATTTGAGTCTAAATCATAGCCCTCATCATCAAGAATTTCTAAGGAAATGAGATTTCTTCTTAAATTTGGGACATACTTAGTTTGATTCAAGAGTAGGGTATTGTTATCACTAAGTTTTAATACCACATTTCCAATTTCTTTTATTTCACATGATATATCATTTCTTAGTTTCACAGAACCGAAAGCATTAATAGAGATATTAAAACATAAATCACTGTAGGAGCACATATGAAAAGTACAACCAGAATAATCTACTCATCTTTGGTTTTGGTAGTTGTGGTCAAATAGACTACCCCACTATTATTTTTTATTTCACTCGTATTTTGTTGATTGTTTTCACTATCTTTAGATCTCTTGAAAAAATCTTTATTAGGTGACTTGTCTTACTACAGTAGTAATATTTTATGTTCTTCCTTTTCTTTTCATCAAACCTATTATATTTAGGTTTGCTAAAGGTAAATTTTCTTCCCTATGTTTATCTCATAGGCCTAGGGTTAAATTTATTATTATCCCAATTCCTATTTTTTCTAAAATAATTTCTAGTTTTTTGCTACAAAGGCTTCAACATTGTAGGCTTCCTTTTGTTCAACTCTTGACTCTAGTTCCTTATTCTTTAAGGAAATGTGAATAATATCTAAAATTAATTTTTGCCCAAATATTTTAAGGCATTTTTCAGATCTCTATATTTCTTTCCTAAAGCATTTAACATGCTTACCACATTTTGATCACTAGATAATTTTTCACAACAATTTACTAAATATTGAGTGAGCCATTAAATCTATTGATATTTTCTTTAGCATCCACAACAGGATCAAATTTAAACTAAAAAATTAATTCCATAGAAAATATTTGTTTCGAAGAGTGATTGTTTTATGCACTTATTTATGTGCCAAAAAGTAGCATTTTATACATTTGTTTAAGAATATTCGCTACTATTTGGTTTATATTTCAGAAAATAACCCAACATTGAGAAATGAATGGAAATGAAGCAAATACCAAGGAATTGGATGATTATTGGAGCCAATTTGTAAGCATGAAAAAGTGTAAGGAGTTAATTGAGAAGAAAAAGGAAGAAATCAGAAATATAGGGGCCAAATTTCCACAATTGAAAGTTGGAGGACTTGGATGCAAATAAAGTAGTAGGACCAATTTAAAAAAAAAATCGAAAGTGGAAATTGCATTGCAGTAAGAACCATGCGGCCATGAGTTTCAAGCAGCGTGGCCGCGCGAGAATCAACAAATTAACATAACCATCTTTGGCATAACTACGTGGCCACTAGGTTTACTATTGCGCGGTCGCACGCCTTTTCGGCCCAGCGGCTTGTTTGGTCCATGCTCGGACTTTCATGTTTTATTCTCCTTTTGACATAGTTTTCATGCACAACTATAAATACCAGTATTTTGGATGAGTTTAGGGGTTCCCAATATTGTTCTCAATTGTTCCTAACTAGAGAGAGTTCATGCCATATTGCTTTCCAATTGAAGAGGGATTCACGCTAGGCCAAAGACAAAGTTGAAGATACAAGAACAAGGATACGAACGGGGTGATCTCTTTTCATATTTCTTGTAATTTATTTTCAATTATGTACTTAGGCTAGACATTTAGTGTTGGGAATTGCGATGAAGCCTTAATATTTTGATTTTATGCTTTAACCCTTGTTTAAATTATATAATTCATGGGTTTGAATAATTAAAGTATGCTTTTTTTTATCTTATGCAAATTTCTGGCCAATTTTTGTATAACTGAGTGACGTTTTCTGAAAATCGAGAGACTAGAAGAACGTTAGACATGTTTAATTACCACTAGGTTCGATACGGGATAGAGATATACCACATATACTTAGTGTTATCCTTCAAAAGTGTTCAAAAGACTAAAATGCTATTCTAGTGTTAATTCATCTTATTGAATATAGTAGGTTAAATTTTAGAAAAATGTTTTTAATATATCCTCGAGAGAGGACTTAAATGACATTTGGAATACGAATTTTCAAATACCCATGAATTGTAGTTAAATAATTGAGTCAAGGCATAAATGGTAGATTTAATTTGGATTCTTAATTTTCAACACGTTTGCTTTCACTGATTTTAATTCATTTTCTCATTACTTTTTTTTTGTTTAATTCTTAGTTTAAATTCATTCAACAAATCACCATTGAAATTCTCGTTCCGGTTAAGGAATTCAACCTACAATACAATTTACTCAATCCCTTGGGGATGATATCCGGACTTTTAGTTCACTTTATTATTTGTGCGATCCTTACACTTGCGGGATTCACAACAAGCTTTTGGCGTCGTTACCGGGAATTGTAATTTAAATTTATTTTTAGGTTACATTCATTAATTCGGACTATTTATTGCTTTACTAGTTTAGTTTAGTATTTTTAGTCATTTTTATTTTTATTTTAGTTTAGTCACTAGTTCTTTTATTCTAATAGTTGTAAATGCTACGTTCGAAACACAGGAACCTTTTCGAAGTTGACCCTGAATTAGAAGGTACTTTGCACCGTAGGTTAATAGAATTAAAAGAATTAGATAAATTGAAAAATTAAAAAGAGAATTAAATGGCAAACCACAAAAATTTGTTGCTAGCTGCTGATCCAGTTAATGTTGATGACAAGCTGGTTGGTGACTTCATGACACCTAAGGTGGTTCAAAGTCAATCAAGTATTGTTTATCTACCATTCAGGCAGGCAAACTTCCAATTAAAAATCAACGTCATCAATATGTTCCAAGATGGGCAAAAATTCTATGGAAGACTTGATGAAAACCCACACACGCATGTATCAAAATTTTTGGACCTGTGAGCTCTTCAAATATTAGGGTGTGTCTGATGATGCAATCAGACTCAGGTTATTTCCATATACTTTAAGGGACAAAGCAGTTAACTGGTTGGACTCTCATCCCGCTACAAGTATAACTACTTGGAATGATTTGGTTTAGAGGTTTTGTACAAAATTCACGTCCCCAGCGAAGGTTGCCTAGCTTCGACATGAAATCACAGTTTTCCAGCAACAGGACGCTGAATCTTTCGATGATGCTTGGTACAAATTCAAAGGAATGTTTAGGAAGCACCCCAACCATGGTATTAACAGAGGTGACCAAGTAAAATTTTTTGATGAAGGGCTACTTCCACATTTTAAGAACATGGTGGATTCATCATCGAATGGGGCCTTGACTACAAAAATAACTGGTCAAGCATTGGAGTTGGTTGAGAGGATCACCAATACAAATGTGATGTGGGGTTCTAATAGAGTGATCCTAAAAAATGGTAAGAGTGTATGAAGTTGATGCCTACACTGTAATTTCTGTAAAAATTGACTCTTTGGCTGCGAAGGTGGAGAGTATAGCACTAGTGAACCATTCAGCTAAATCTCCCAAAGTGAGCTGTGCTGAATGTGGTGCAAACCACACTACCTCAGATTGCCCCATTCTGGCATGTCCAGTGGAGCAGGTAGACTTTGTGTAAGGGGAAATCGTCAAAACAATCCATACTCCAATACTTATAACCCAGGTTGGTGAAATCATCCAAATTTGCATGGGAGGATCACAGTTCTGGACCAATAAAGCCTAATTATCAAACAGAGGAGAAAAATTCCAATCTGGAGGAGATGATTTTGAAATTCATGGGTAAAATAGACCAATTCATGGGGAAGACAGATCAATTCATAACAAAAGCAGGAAACTTCATGCAAAAAACTGAGATGGTCCTGCAAAGTCATCAGGCTTCGATGAAGAATTTGGAGACTTAGGTGGGAAAAATAGCACAAGTCTTGACAACTAGGGCACTTGGGAAACTACCTGGTAACACAGAAACGAAACCAGAGGAGCAGGTAATAGCTATTGGAGTTGTGGAAGAAGAAAGAGACTATGTACCTGGAAGGATTGGTTTTGCTCCTTGTGACAGGGTCTATGTACCTCTAATTCTTTAGCCTCAAAGGCTTCAACAACACATTGAGAAGGAGGAAGTAAATGCTCTTACTAGTCGAAGTGATCTTCAGCTACCTGATGTGCAAATGGAAAGACCAGCTCGAGTTTAGGATGAAAGAGGTAAGAAGCATGTTGAAGTGACTAAGAGCTCATCTAAAAAGAAGGACAAGGAAAATGAGGTGAAATTAGCAATTAAGACTCAAAATCCACAAGTCCCGTTCCCACAGAGGTTGTAAAAGAATAAGGAGGATAAGTAGTTCAACAAATTTCTCAACATACTCAGAAAATTGCATATCAATATTCCATTCTTGGAAGCAATCACACAAATCCCAAGGCATTCCAAATTGTTGAAAAAGATGATGTCAAGTAATAAAAAGTTTGAGGATCTAGAAGAGATTTCTTTAAATGAAGAGTACAAAATAAGCTGCCTTCTAAGCTGAAAGATTTGGGAAGCTTTTCTATACCTTGCATCATTGGAGATCTATAGTTTAACAAGGTTTTGTGTTATCTTGGGGCAAGCATAAATTTGATGCATCTATCTGTGTATAGAAAGCTGAGATTGAGAGAGTCAAAACAAAGTAATATCAGGCTGCAGTTAGACGATTGTTCAACTTGCTTCCCATATGGAGTCATGGAGGATGTCTTAGTTAAGACTGATAAGTTCATCTTTCCTGCTGACTTCATAATTCTAGATATGGATGAGGATGAAAATATGCCATTGATACTGGGTAGACCATTTTTAGCCATTGCTAGAGCATTAATAGATGTGGAAAATGGATAGGTAGTACTTAGAACAGAAAATGAGGAGCTGACATTCACTATGATGCAAATGAATGCTCATGACTCTCCAGTTGAAAATTGCTCCAGAATTGATGGGGATCAGACAATTAAATATAGGGAGAATTTTGAGTACAGGGCCAGAAATGATTGTAGGGGTTCAACATCAGACTTCAGGCCTCCTTGATGGTTTTTACCATAAAGTCTAGCTTTAGACTATAAATGAAGCACTTATTGGGGGGCAACCAATATCTTAAACCCTTTTTCTTAGTTTGTTTTAGTTATTTCTTTTGATTAACTTGAATGTTTAACATTACATTTTTTCCTAGTAGCATGCTTAGGATTCAAAAAATTGGTACTTTATACCATATTATGTGTTTTAAGTTATGTTTATGGTCTAATCTTGCATGTTGAGCATTTTGAGTATTTTGCTTGGTTTTTTTTTTTTTTTTTGTAGTCATTGCTTGACATTTCATTTATTCAGGTGCAAGTAGACTTAGGGTGCATGTATGAATGTGTTTTGTGTCTTGAGTTTCACTTGTGCTTACATTTTATATGTTTTCGTAATGAGTAGCACTTTTAGTTTCATTGAATTTTTGCTTGTTTTCATTGCTCATCATCACAACAACCCACATAACACATTAGCTTAGGATATGAACATGGTGTTTTGAAGTTGGTCGAATGCATTAGAGGACATTTAGGGGTTGAAAATCGAGTTTGAAATTCAAAAAAGTCAAAATTTTTAACTTCCAGCTGGAGTACTGCGCGACCACGACGTACCAAATCACGTGACGTGTATTTGGAAATTAAATCTTGTGTTTCTACAGGTTTGTGATGCGTGGCCACCGAAACCTAAATTTCGTGGCCGCACGGTATTAATCTGGGCAGCTTGCCTAGATTGCTTATATACACGGGCTCTATCCATTATCACAACTTCAACTTGTTTTCTCTCCCTAACTTACCCTTAAATGTGTCCCCAATTATTTCCCACCATTTGCACTGTTTATACAAAAGTTGAACTTGTGTATGATTGATGCTTGGATTAGAATAGGAATTGGGTCAATGGATTGTTGTTATCTAGGTGAATTTTTTTTGGTTTGATCCATGTCTCCAAATCTCTATTTTACTGTGATTTCTTTTAATGAACACAAGGTTTTGATACAATCACAGTGAGTTGTTCATTGAGTTTTTGCAAATATTTTTGAATGATCACATTCAACACATGTTTTTCATCATTTGTGCATCATTCATTCTTTGCTTACATTGATTTGAGGCATAGAACTCAACATGAACATCAGCACACCATTGCAACCTCACTCACCTGATTTTCAGCTTTTGGTCACAACTTCACCACAAATTTTCATGACCCAAATGAATTTCAAATATGCTAAAACTTTTGATATGTTGTAGAACAAAATATGTACTTTCATATGTCTGGGGCAAGTCTTGGGAAGGGTTGAACATTAGTGATCAACCAACTTTTTCAAAAAAATTCAGAAATTTTTCTAAGTCCTAGTTTGGGGGTGTTGGTTCATTTATGGCATTCTTTATGCAATACTGATATATTCTAATGCTTTTTATTTGTATTTTTGCATGGAAAACGATGATTACACCTTGGCCAAACATGGAGAAGCTAGAACAAGTCAAATCATCCAAGATGAAACACAAAGGAAAGCTTCAAAAATGGGACATCAGCTCTCCAAACTCGGGAAGTTTCTAATCCTCTTCATCATTATGAGCATATTTGATTTATTTATTTCTTTGCAACACATTGAGGACAATACTTAATTTTAGTTTGGGGTGGGAATCTCATTTATGCAATGCATTCATTCAATTTTTAAGTTAAAAAAGATCTTGAAAGTTTTTAAAAAATTTGTTTATTTGTGTATTGCTTAGGACATAGTTTGGATCATTTTGTGCTTTAGCTAAAATAATAAAAAATATTGAAACATGTTTTATCTTTGCTATTTATCCATGTTAGACTTTTATCACTTGAGCATATAGCCATTTTCGAATAATTACTTGTTTAGGAATCTGTTTGATATTTGTGGTGTACACTTTTGTAATTTGAACATAGGATGGACTAAAAATCCCAAACCTTAAGTTAATAGATCCCTACCTTAAAATTAGAACCAAATTGCTCAAGAAGTTTGGGGGTGGAAAGGTTAGTGAATGTATGAAGTAATGGGTTGAGGGTCTGAACTTCTTGATTTTTGTACTTTTGGTTGAAGAAGTTTTGGTCAACAAGTATAAACTGACAATAGAATAAAAAAAAAATGCTGAAGGTCTTATTCTACTCTTCAAATGCCTTTTTAACTCAAGCAAGTAAGCTTTAAGGGTCTTTCAAACCTGGTACCCTAAACTCAACTGAGTTGGGAGCTATCAACTCAAATCTCGTTACATGGGTCAATTAGAAAGCAAGTAAGGAGTGTGAACTTACACATAAGACAATCATATATCTTTAACTTTTCTCTGTCGCCTTTGTGACTCGAATAATTAAGTCTGAGGGATCTTTCAAACCTGGAACCCTAAATTCGTCTAGCTTAGGAGTCACCGACCTAAAGCTCACTATAAGGGTCACATAGAAAGCAAATGAGAAAATTATTGCACAAAGATGGTAAATGTAATACCATTTCTTCGTTTTACACGTGTTCTTGATTTCACGTAATTTTTATATTGATGGCATTATGAATTATTTATTATAATTATTATTGTCAACTGTTTAAATTATTTTGCAGTGAAAGAATTTGGACTCCGTCTCGATCAATGTGCCAATTAAAAAGTTTATAAATTGTTTACGTAGAATTCAATGTCTATTTTTATTTTAATTGTTGAAATTGCCAATTTCTATTTTTATTAAATGTTAAGTCACCAAATTTGCATGAATGTGAAGTTGGGGGAAAGTTTAGAGGCAATTGGAGAGTAAATAGAACTTATGAACTTGATTAGGCACATGGAGAGAAATGAGGGACTAATTTGCAAATTCCCAAAATATAAACTTTAAACCTAATCTAATCCCTCATCTCTCATCCCTCACGCTCACACTCACTCTCGGGTGTCACTCTCTCGCTCTGTCTCGCTCTCTCCCTCTCGCCTCCGTCTCTCTCTCGGCTTCTCCCTTGGTCGGCGCCACCATCATCACCACCACCGTGCACCCCCCATCACGATAAGGCCGCCCCTCCCTTTCCCTTCCCCTCTCATGCACACACACACGAAAACCGCACCCACGCGGGTTCACACGCTTTCACGCACACACACACATATTTCGATATACACATGTATATATATAGATTTCTATGTAAATAACGTTTATGTATGTACCTCCTATATAAAATTCAGATTTTAAAGGTTAATTTCATTTTATTTTATTTTTGTTGTTGTTAAAATTGATGGGTAAAATGCTTAGGTATAGATACATATTATTATGTATGTATAGGTATATGTAAATATGTAAATTTCGGATTTTATGTGGATATATATATAAATTCAGATTTTTGGGAGTTATTTCTCAGATTTTTTATGCTAATTTCAATGGGTAATGTGTATATATGTATGTATATATTGACTTTTGTGTGTTTAAAGAATCATGAAATTCATAATTAGGCTAATTGAGATTTTGGTTAATCTTTGAGTAATTCTGCAAATATCAAATTTTGGGGAAAGTAATATAAACGAGTTTTTTACTTTCATTTTGGATAAGATTGATAAATGACGTGAATAATTGACAAAAATGGGTAAATGAATTGATTGTATATGTGTGTATACAAGTAATTTTCAAAATCCCAGAAATTGGGTACTAGTTTGATTAATTAATATTTAAGATTTAATTTGGATTATAATGGTCAATTTCCATAAGTGAGATTTTTAAGAGTTTAAGTTACTTTGATTGAATTTTTAGTGTAGAGTTCGAATTCAAAATTTATTAATTTCAGATTTAAGAATTTGGTTATTTGTGATTAATTTTAAAATTTAATTGAAATATTTTTTGAGAAATTCAGATTTTATAATGATTAAAATGGTAAATTGATATTTTGTAAAATTTGAATTAAGTTAAATATTTTAATTTGAGTTTGAATTTAAAAGATGAGAAACTTTCTAACGTGGATTGAAACTTATCTCTTATTTTCGATTATGGTTTTATGTGTTTTGGTTATTATGTAAAGTCACGTTTGGGTTAAATTGAAGTTTTAATCTCGGTCAATGTTTGATTAGTATTAAAATGAATAACGAATGTGTTTGTGAATTGAGCGTCATATTTATTGATGAATGTGAATAATTAGGAATTTTGGTACATTGACGTCACAGGTGTCCAAGACTTTTCCACTTGCAAATTCAGAAACGGTAAATTATTAAGGACTGCAGGTAAGTAAACTCCCCCCTATTTTTATCAAAGTTGAATGCAAATGTGAAATTAATGTGTAAATGACTGTCTTGCAACTTAATTTCTTTGATGAATTTCATTTACTTTATGAAAGTATATGTATTAGGAAGAATGTTCAAACATGCACATTATCATGTCATTGCATCATCAAACATGCATTGACATCGAAATTGGGAAGTCAAATGTTTTTAAATGAAAGAAATGTGTCAAGGTGCAAGTTTGTTCAAAAGTTATGTATCCCAAGTTTTTAAGAAAGAATTGGTGTACTTTTAGTTCATTAAAGGTGTGAGTGGGAAATGGGGCGGCGGGGACTGACGTACCCGAATTAAGTCGCTTTGCGACGGAATGTTCAACCGTTTTATGCTGGATTGTTAAACCGCTTTGCGGTGGGAAAGTGAATGTTAAACCGCTTTGCGGTGGAAATGTGAATGTTAATCTGGTTCCAAATAAGAATTTCCCACTGTTATCTGATTGACTAGAAGATACACCAAGTGAGCTCACGATGGAAATGAAGTGAAAGTTTTGAAATGAAGTGAAAGTTTGAAAAGTTTGAAAGTTCTGGAAAGTAAAGTAAATGGGGATACATAATTGGATTTTTAAAGCATTTCATGTCATAAGCATGCATTACATGCATAAAGTTTACTTACCGAGCTTTAGCTCACCCCAATCCCTCCCCAACATTTCAGGTGATGAAAGTTGGGTGATCCGAGGAGAGCACTTGGCAGCTGACTCAGACAGTACTCGCTGCCATTCTTTTTAAATAAAGTAAATTTGGGATTTAGTTAAGTTTTTCATTAATCGTTCCTTATTCGTTCATTTTTAAAATTATTTGATTGGATTAGTTTTGAATAAGTAATGGCATCGCATTAGCGATTAAACTATCTCTTATTTTATTTGTTAAAGTTTGTTGGTTTGGAATTTTGTATTGAGGAGTTTGGAATTTATTTTAGGATAATGTGGTGATGTGAGAGTTGATATTGAATTGTGACTGAATGTTGAATATTGATTATTGAATGGGTTGAGATTTGCACTTTTAAATTGTTAGGTTGGGTATGATGTCCCTCTACAGGTTGGTTAAGTCCAAATTACAGAGGAGACTCTGCCGAAATTTCTATAGAATTGTATAATAGAAAAATGAAAATTTTGATGTTTTAAATGATTTGTTTCCGATTTAAAAGAAAAAGGGAAGTTAACACCTAGGTTTAATATTTTTGAACTTGGGGTGTTACAGTAAAAGACAATGACAAATAAAAGAAAAGAAAAAGTCAATTATGTAGAAAAACAAAAAGAAAAATGCTTGATCTAAGCTTGTTGATTGAAATTTCTGAAATTGGAGGTGTGAGAATTGGGAGCTACTTACCATCGATTTTCTATTCATGCATGTATCTAACTTTAACTATCTTTTGTGGTAAAATGCATTATAAAAATCTTTAGAGGCCACAAATTAAGGAAACCTTGGGACTGTGAGAGAAAACAGAAAGTGTGATCATCCATGAGTGATGCAAGAAAAAAGAAAAAGAAAATCATATTCAACCACATGGGAATTGGGCTTACTCTTGCAATGAAAGCCATACATTGTTAAGTTTATTTCTGCATAAGTTTGCATTTGATCTTTGGTTATTCACACACCCACACTAAAGTCGAGCAATGAATAGATAGAAATATTTTTATGGTGTTGTTCAAAGTTTTATGCTAAAGTGTGATGATGATCTAGGTTGTTGAAGCATATGATAAACAAATTTACAAAACGAAAAAGATTTGTTGTTGTGCATGTTTTTGACTGGGTAGTTTGGTTTTATTTTATTCGAGGACAAACAAAAGTTCTAGTTTGTGGGTGTTGACAAGTATATTTCATACACTTATTTATGTGCCAAAAATAAGATTTTATACGTTTGTTTAAGAATATTCGCTACTCATTTGGTTTATATTTCATAAAATCACCCAAAATTGAGAATGTAATTGAAGCAAATATGAGGAATTGGATGATTATTGGAGCTAATTTGTAAACATGAAATAGTGCAAGGAGTTAATTGAGAAGAACATGGAAGAAATCAGAAGTATAGGGCCACATTTTCACAATTGAAAGTTGGAGGACTCGGATGAAAATAAAGTAGTAGGGCCAACTTAAACAAAAATCAAAAGTGAAAATTGCATTGCAGTAAAGAACCACGAGGCGACAAGTTTCAATCACCGTGGCTGTGAGAGAATCAACAAATTATCTGCACCGTCTTTGGATAACTGCGCGGCCACTATGTTTACTACTGTGCAGCCGTCGCCTTTTCGGCCTAGCGGTCTGTTCGGCCCATAGGCGGATTTTCGTGGTTTATTCTTCTTTTTGACTTAGTTTTCATGCACAACTATAAATACTAGTATTTTGGGCGAGTTTAGGGTTCCCAATATTGATCTCAATTGTGCCTAACTAGAGAAAGTTCATGCCATATTGCTGTCCAATTGAAGAGGGATCCACGCGAGGCCAAAGACAAGGTTGAATATACAAGAACAAGGAGATGAACGGGGTGATCTTTTCATATTTCTTGTAATTTAATTTCAATTATGTACTTAGGCTAGACGTTTAGTGTTGGGAATTGCGATGAAGCCTTAATATTTTGATTTTGTGCTTTGACTCTTGTTTAAATTATATAATTCATGGGTTTGAGTAATTAAAGTATGTTTTTTTATCTTATGCAAATTTCTGGCCAATTTTTATATAACTGAGTGGCGTTTTTTGAAAATTGAGATAGTAGGAGAACGTTAGACATGTTTAATTATCACTAGGTTCGATATGGATAGAGATATACCACCTATACGTAGTGTTATCCTTCAAAAGTGTTCGCAAAACTAAAATATTTTTCTAGTGTCAATTCGTCATAGTGAATATAGTTGGGTTACATTTTAGTAAAAGGTTTTTAATGTATCCTCGAGAGAGGACTTAAACGACATTTGGAACACGAATTTTTAAATACCCATGAATTGTAGTTAAATAATTGAGTCAAGGCATAAATGATAGATTTAAGGTGGATTCTCAATTTTCAATACGTTTGCTTTCACTGATTTTAATTCATTTTTTCGTTGCACTTTTTTTTAATTCCTGGTTTAAATTCATTCGACAAATCACCATTGAAATTCTCGTTTTGGTTAAGAAATTCAACCTAAAATACAATTTAGTAATCCCCTGGGTACGATATCCAGACTTTTGGTTCACTTTATTACTTGTGTGATCCGTACACTTGCGGGATTCACAACAATTGTTAATAAAAGTCCTTCTAATCTTTTCCATAATTCCGTATTAATCTTTGTTTCTCTAGCCTTCCTCATTATAGAGTTATAGAGGTAAAAGAACAAAGTTCTTTAAGTCATCTCATCTATCTCAGTTTTTCTATCTTTTTCAAGGTTTCAGCCCATGACTCATGCACATTTCATTTAAAGAAGTAAGATCTTTATTTTTTGGCGAGAGACTAAAGTCTCCTTTACCATTCCTAATTTCAACTTCATCTTTAACAATACCCATTTTTACGAAAACAATTTTACTAGAAAAGATTTTTATATGAGATCACAAAAATTAAAATTTTGTAAAGTCAAAATTATACAATGAGAAAGAGGATCAGTTATATTTGGTCAAATAATCACACGGATTAATTTCCAGAGAAGAAGAATAACTACACAACGCGATGATCAAGATATATACAGTTATTATAATCGTAGAATAATTACATATCTATTCAAATATATCATAAAGATCACAAAATAAAGTATCACAAAGTATAACAAATATCTCAGTAAACTGCAGAAGGTAGAGGATATAAAAATAACAAAAAACTTCCGCCTTAATTCTTGGGAAATCCTGGACAAAGGTGAATGAAGGGGTCTAAGCGAGACTTCAATGGCGGAAGAGTAAGAACAACAATGAGAAACTCTTTAGGAAAAGAAAGATTTCACCTAATCTTCGTAAAGAATTTAGAACCCTTCAGTCTTTAAAGATTTTGTAGAAAAATGGAGATCCAGTTGCAGATCTTCTAGATCTAGGACATTTCAAGGATTTTATCAACATATTCATCAACAAAAACCATATATCTTGAAGAATCTCAAAGATAGAAGGAGTTTCAACCTTGAGACTAAGATATGACACATTTTTATCAAGAAATTCAAGTTCTTTGTAAAAAACCTTTAAATTTTTTTTTAAAACTAAAAAACCTTAGGTTTTCTTTTGATGAATACCACTGTAGAGGAGAGATAATATTAAAATCACAATAATGTTGAAGGATATTACTTAAACTCCAAAACATTTACAAAAGAACATCAAACAATTTTACTTAGAAATCAAAACAACAAACTAGTTTAGAAATTATTACAATTTCATGGACAAAATGTAAAACGAATCACTAAGAGTTTTGAACTAATCAAAATCATGAATATCTCATTTACAAGATCATTCAGATGATTTTTTACTGAGGGAAAGATGAAGAACCCTCAAGAACACGAAGAGGGCCAAAGAACACTCTAGAGAGAGTTACAAGGCGTGAGGGTTATGTTCTAACCATATAAATGGTAGGACACAAGTATTTATAGTTGAAAAATGCTATTTGTACAGAATTCTGTACATACAGATAGCACACTGTAGCATGAACAGTAAAATTTTACTGTTCATGCTATAGTGCCTTATCTGTAATACAAAATTCTATACAAACAGAATTTTTGTTTATAGTTAGATCCAACAGCCAAGACGCTTCAATCAGTTGATCTAATAGCCATGACCATTAGACAGTTAGTTTGGGTTGACACAGCTGCAACTATGTAGTCCATTGAGAAATGAGCTAGCTTGGGCTGCTCAATATTTCAGCCTGCATCCTTGGTTCTGGGCTGCTTGGAATATCCCAATTCTTCATCTTATTTGGGCAGCAGGTTTTAGGTTCAGTTACTTTACATAAAGTATTTAAATATTGTCTAGATGTTGAGGATCATACAAAAGTTTTATTGTCTTTCTTTTACACCTTGTTTCATAGTTGAATATTCAAAAGTCTTTCACTTTGATACTTGAACATATTTAGATGAGTCTTAAAGCTTATTATAACTTTTAAATAAATGTTTTTTTACTGATATTTGCATTTAAAATTTAATTTGATTTGAGTTTATAAATATCATTGACACCTCAATAAGTTATGGGTTAAGTTTATGCGAAATTGATCTAAAACTCATACATGGGTTTGTTATCAAACCAAACCCATTTGTGGACCATGCCCCCTCATTTCCTCCCTCCTATGGGTGGGTCACCTACTCATATCTAATACCCACTCAACACTTGTCGAGCGGGTGTAATATCTGGTGCTCATGTCCTGTAAGTTTATGATTACAAAAGTATCAAAAGTAATTATAAAAAATTAGGTATATTATAAAATCATGCCAATTGTAATTTATTACCTTCTTGTATAAATTGTAATTTATTACACGATTTTATAAATTGTATTTTTACAATTGTTGTAACTTTTACAAAATATGTGATTACCTCCTTCAAAATATATATATGTGTGTGATTACCACACTATATAATTTTTTCAAGACTGTAAAATAAAGTGTAATTGTTCACTACACATTGTTATATGAGTGTAATTTTTAAAGTGTAATTTATTACGAGTTTATAAATTGTAATTTATTACATGAGTATAATTTATAACTTTGTAATTTACTAATATGTCACCGCTGTCATAGTCATTGTCGCCACCGTCAACAAACAAACTTTCCATAAACAGACTTGGAATCAAGAACTGTTAAATCACCGGTGCCAACTGCTTTAAGAGCCTCAACTAGCAATCTAACATGCAAAAAAATAACTATTAGCATAGAAAATCAACTAGTATTTCCTTTATGTTAAGGAGGCCAGTGCCAAATGCTTGCTATTGAAAACCAAATTGCCTTGTATATTGATATCAATTACTAATTCCAGAATAATGCAGCATATAATTATTTTAGAGAAAAGGGCAGTGATAAAGTTTGGGCGAAAACAGTTTGGAGAACTGGAATTATGCCCAAAATGGCGTTCCACCTCTGGTTAGTTGTCTTGGGGAAAATCCACACCAAGGACAAACTAACCTTTCTTGATATTGATCTTAAGTGTGAGTTTTGTGATCATCCGATGGAAACACAGCAGCATATCTATTTTCAGTGCACGTTTACTGCAGGTATTTGGGACAGAATCAGAAGATGGATTGGAATTACACGTGCCATGACCACGGCACCAAGTGCGGTCAAGTGGTTAAAGAAGGAAGCAAGGGGCACCAGTTTGTTATCGAGAGCCAAACATTTTGCTTTGGCGGCCACTATCTACCACATTTGGATTGCTCGCAATCGATTGCGGTTTGAGGATCTTAAGCCGAGCGAGGATAGCATTGTCCACAGAATCAAAACACATGTATACAAAGCTATTTTTGATTTGTATCCTCATGTTTTGAATCTTTACGAATCTTCTACCACTGAATGAGTTGTAGTTATCCATCATTTGCCCGGGTATGCCCGGTGTATTTTGTAACTAATTGATACTTCTTTTGTTTTGCCGGGTATGCCCGCGCTTGCAGTAGGCTGATTTGGCATGTTGGCCACGGTCTATCCCAGGAATGCCTGGCGATTTTGTAATCATTTTTGATCTATTAATTTTTACATTTCCGATCAAAAAAAAAGAAGATTGCCATAGATTGGATTTTTCAGAAAAAAAAATCATTATATCAGCAAACATGATCTAGTTATCAACCTGTTGCTGAACCTTCACAGAATAAAGAGACTGAATTCGAACGGAGGATTTGTGTAAATGGAATAGTCAAAGAACACATTCATTTAAAAAGACCTATAACATTGTTTTTTAGTTGAATAACCCTATCTTTAAAAGAAATGAGAAAATAATATATCCAATTACTAAGATGTCCCTGAGTAATTAGATTTCCCAAACAACATCTAATTTCTATTTCTCATTGAATTTGTAGTTAAGAATAGAACTTGTTCCTCTCCTTAAAAAATGTTCACTACTCTTCCCTCAACCTCCAAATCGGTGGATTTCTTCTTTCTCATGGTGGAAATCCTCTCTTCATAAAATGGAAATGAAATACACATTGTCATTTTCTTTAGTAAAAATTTTGTGGAAGTTGGAAACCCCATTTTGTAAGATTGATATTGAATATTTGGAGAAGAAGAGGATGTAAGTTGAATTTGAACAATTCTTAATCATTTTTTTTAAGCAATATCTTATTCAATTCCTATTGATGTAACACTACAACAAAAAAAGTCTATGACAACGTGCAAAAAATATTGCAAAAGGCTTATGTATTGTTTGTGTGTATGTTACGAATCGCAATGTTGTCGTAGAGGTAAATGATACGACAACGTTCATTTCGATTGCAAAAGGATGAATTACGCGTTGCGGTAGACCTTTGGCAATGTTCACTATGCGTTGTAGTAGACCTTTGACAGTATTCATTGTATGCGGTTGATACTCTTAGCAATGTTCACCGAGTGTTGCGGTAGACCTTTGACAACATTCATTGCGTGTTGTCGTTAATACTTTTGACAACATTCATTGTGCGTTACTGTTGATACTTTTGGCAACATTCATTACGCATTTGTATTGATACTTTTAGCAATACTCATTGCGCGTTGCCCTTTATCTTTTACATTTTTTTTTTATTTTTCGCATATCAATATAGATAATTCCACTGATAATCAACAAATTTCTCAAACATATACGTAATATGTAAAATATGAAACACATGTACTATAAATAAACCAACTATTCAAAGTAAATTGCAAGCATTTTAAAGAAAATTAGACCACGTATATTTTAATACAAAACAAAAATAATGGTACTTTATTCTCCTACATTAAAACAAAATCTGTAACAATTGTTTTCATCTATTTGATTACACATCTAAATTTTGACATTTATTAGCCTTCTACATTGCAACAATGTCTCTAGCTGACCAGCAACCATATAAAAAGGAACAACTATCACCAATTTTCAACACAAATCATCGTATAAGATAAGTAATTCTCTGACTTTTGAAATCTAGTTTGAACTGTGCCTATGACAAACCATCTTATAAGAAGGCTAAAAAATTCAATTTTACCTGTAAAGGCATATTATGAAAGTCTAATCATCATGAATCTAACTACACTAAATGCCAAAATGTAGAAATAAATCATACGAAATATTAGAATTATAATTTTCTATTATAGAACTTTAAGGAAAAGAAATTTTGACAAACTCTCCCCTATAAAATGGACTTAGCCAACCTGTATAGGGATATCACAACGACCATAATACTTTAAAACATGATAGATTAGTAGCAGGGAGGATCCTTGAAAAGACAACAAACTTCAACAAATACTTAATTATCAGTCAACCATGACAGATTATTCCACCATAATCAGTAAGATATTATTACAATACCAAAATGTAAGACATGTTCCAACCACCTTAACTTTCATTAGTTGATGCTAATGTGGTATCAAGTCCACTTCTTGACACTTAGGCTTATATTCTCATTCATGATCTAATCCATTCTAGTATGGCCACATATCCATCTTCAAGTAATTTTTAGTTTGACAAAAAAAAAAAAAAATTCTTGATGGAAAATAAATTGTAATCCTTACTAACATTGTGAGAGAGAGTGAATAAAGCCAACATCTTTAGATTTAATGAAAAAAACTAAATGGCTGCAAAAACATCCAACTCTGTCTCTGAATAAATTTCTTTGAAACAGAGTAAGTTATCATATTTTTCTCCATGTCTCTAAAGTTGAATAGAGAATATAGAATTGTAGAACCATCGAAAAGACTATTTAAAGAGATGTATAATTCCATTTTCGTAATGATCCCGTTAATTTGACAACCATAACAAGCTTAAAATGCTAATGAAAATGAGATGCACATTTCACAAGCTCTCACCTCTGATGCTAGTCTTCTCATCCCTCTTTTGCCTTACACTTTACTATTTCCTTCATCTTCTCTACCTGCCATAAATACGTACTTCAGTAAAAATGTAAAGAAAAAACAAAAAGAAAAGTGGCAAATGAAGTAATTAATTAATCTGAACAACACCAACCTTAAGATGATTAGTATGAAAAATTAGTGTGGATAATAAAATGAATAGGAGCTGATATCATATATTTTCCTCACACTCCCACCTTCGAGAATGGGCACAGTGGGTGAATAATTGGATAAATAAACAAGTCCTGAAGCTCCTAATGGTCCACTCTTCGACATTGGCCGCCTCTGAGGTTGCAAAGCCGGTGACTTAGCAGCATCATATCGCGAAACTGGGCTCATAATCAGTTGGCAGGGACAAAGAGTTAGTACCCCCTTTCTATATCAACAATACGATCAAACAAGGAGACATCTTATTTGTTGATTTTTGTTGCAAATGTGGAAGGGAGTTAATACTTTTGGATTAATCACTTTACCAGATCTTAAAAAACTGTGGAAACCAGAAGTAAAAGTAATCCTAATTACACAAATGGCAATGATCACTAGTGTTCGAGTGTCACTATCACTCCATCTATAAACAAACAAGTTCATTAAATCCACCATAAAGCAGCAAATACCTTACGCAAGAATGACACCAACAGTAGTAGAGATTATCAGTTCATAATGTTTAAATAGTGAAGAAATTGTGATAGTTTACCCCCATAATGAATATGATTGTCAGATGCATAAAGCAAGAAAAATGCCAAATTCAGCTAATTTGAGTGATACATGTCATGTTGCAATTTACATACTACAATTAATTACTTAAAATTAACTTATAGCTAGAATCTCATGCTGAGAATTCCTTAATTACTCTAGATCAAAAATCCAGTATTAAATTATTTTCCAGATCAAGGTTCTCATTAAGAACACCACTTCCACTAACAAATCTCTTTTAGTCCTCATAAATCAAAATGTGTTACAATAAATATCATGCTTATAAAATATTTCATTGCTTAAACTGCAGAACATAATTAACATTATTATCAACAAGCAAAACTTATGACAAAACATCATGTGCAACTCACTAAAATGAGGAATATATGAAAATATTACAAACACTACCTCTTAAGCATGATGCTACACTTCCATTAGCCATGTACGGTAAACAAGCAATCGCTTTGTTGGTGTCATGCAAAAGCCATGTAACCGAAGAAGATTTTGATGCACGACCATGCTGATCATTTCTACTTATGTTTGAAACTGCAGCTCTCCACCTTGTGTACGTTCTTCTTTTAGTCCTTTAATTGCCACAAGATCTGCTAACCGGCCTTTATGAACCTTACCAAATCCACCCCTGCCCAGAATATTTCCGTTAATAAATTTTTCTGTTGCAACTTGGAGTTCACGCAAAGAAAATCTTTTGAGCTGGCCTAGATGGACTTTTGGATCCTCCTCAGCTGTAAATGAATAGAAGATAATTAAGAACGCATCATACACAATATTTATGATAAACTAAAAGCATTCTTTAGGTCCACTAACCAGGAACATCAAAGAAATGAGCTGGTGGCTTCCTTCTTCCGTACCAAGCCAGGGCAATTGCAGGAACAACAAGGAGAAGAGCTGCTCCAGCGGCAACCCCTCCTCCAATGGCTCCAGTTGCACCATTGCCAACTGTAGCAGTAATCAATTGATTAGTGTGTGCCACTCGAACAAATAATTAAATGGTGAAATGTGAGTTCAACAAATAAGATGTCTCCAGCTACTATTCGTAGGGATTGGAACTCGCTCGGAACTCTAACCCTTTGGAATTCCCCCAAAATTGTTATTGCCAAACTCCAGCATTCCCGGGTTGGTAAATGCACTCGAAATTCTTAATGAAGCAGAGTTCTTATTCATGACTGTCAGTTTAAATCAACATAGGCCACATTGCTTCCGTAATTGTTCCAGTTTAAATTGTCATTGACCTAATTAATTTCATTGTGAAGTAGATACATAGTTAGATCAAAATACTTGAAAAATCAAAAACTTTGCCAACTGTATCATAGTTATATTTATAAAAATTTAAACCTAAATGTTTCATTTTTGTTACTGCACAAAAAATCCCACCTTTCATTTTCAATAGAGCTATCCTATTATCCCTTCCCTAAGAATCCAAACTTTCCAGCTTCACACACACAATATGCAAAATATATGATCAAACAGCATGATTATCGCAAAAATGATAGTAACAACTGAAATAACAAAATAGATAAAAAAAAAAAAAGGATTAGACCATCTTTTTCAAAAATCTGTAAATAAACCATATATATCACACTAAATTCCTAAATTCGAAATCTTAGAAAGCACATTATAACTCAACATTATCCAAACAATAAAATAATTTCATAATCTCATAAAATTGAAAATCAGAAAATTAATTCACCTAACTGTAAGTGTCTGAAATTTACACATATAGACAATATATACATTTATACATATATTCGTGTGTGTGTTTTCGCGTTGTGTGTACGTGTGAGGCAGTGGGTGATGTGTGGTGCAGTGTGGGTTTTGTACGTGAGGGAGAGGGAGAAGGGGGTCTTACCTTGGGTGGTGGTGATCAGAGCTATGGTGTTGCTGCCGGCGTCGTGAGGGACCGAGAGGCGAGAGAGAGAACAGGGGTGTCGGGGCAAGGAGGTGCCAGAGATCGAGGAAGGATCGGGGGGTTTTAGGGTTGGATTTTAAGGTTTTAATTTCTATAAATTGCAATTTTAGCCCCCAAACTCTCTCTGAATGTATAATTTAGCCCCATAAATCATTTGCGTGTTGCAATATATATGCGCATTGCAAAAGACACCATTTTACAACTCACATATACTTACCTTTTGCAACGTGCACTGAGCGTTGCAAAAGGTAAGTCTTTTGTAGCACGCAGTGCACGTTGCAAAAGACTTCGCAATGAAAGTTGCAAAGGTTGAACTTTTTGCAACTCTTACTACGCGTTGCAAAAGATAAGTATTAGCAACATTCACTTACTGAATGTTGATAAATCTCAAATATTCATATCAATGGTAACATGCAACCACTGAATGTTGCGGTAAACCCCTTCTAGCAATATGCAATTGACGAATATTTCCGTTTGCATGTTGCAAAAGTCTTTTTTCTTGTAGTGTACTTTGGCTTTTATATTGTGAATCTGGGAATAATGAGTTCGAACTCGTTTTGGGCATATTGATGTCGTCATTATGTATTTGTTCTTGTCATTCATATATGTATTACTTAAAGTAATCGATATGTTGGTAAATACAAGCTTCTCGTGATATTTAAAGTGCAGCAATAATTGGGAGCATTTTCCTTTACATTTGTGTTATTAGTACTTAGAGCTTGTCTCGTTTCCTTGAAAAAGTTATGTTGAATTGCAGTTATGGACAATGTGGATATGATATGGATATAAGTTTATTACCCAGTTGAGTTCGAGAAGAATACTGAATGTGTATGGATATTGAAATATTTGGGGAATGCAAATGGAAGTACAATGCCTATTCTTGTTTCGAGAATAATTTCGTATATGGTAATTATGACAAAGTGAAACAGGATCAGAACGTTGAATCAAATTTGTGCACCATATATCAAAAAGGCACCTTGAGAATCAAAATGAAAAGGAGAGAAACTTGTCATGTGACAACCCAAAATTTTCAAATTTCCTTTTGAATCATTAAGATACATATCGTAATTTTATTTTTTTATTTATTTTTTTATAAAAGACAATAGTTCTTAATCTTACAATAATAGATATTAAGAACAAATACTTAACCATATACATTAATTTATAATTCCCGTGCGTAGCACTTCCAAACTCCGACCCTTCTTTTCATAAGCATATAAGAATCATATCATATTCATAAATTGATTTCAGTAATTTAAAGTTCTTTCACGCAAAAGGATTTTCGCTAACAATTAAAATGAATTCAAACGATGTGTAAGGAACAATAACCTCTCAAGACAAAGTCTCAACGAGAGGTGCTTTATTTATAAAGATTACAACGAAGACAAAATGCCTCCAAGGGGCGCAATGACGCGATCCCAATCGGGGAATCTCGACAAACACTCAGAAATAACACAATTAAAACCTAGGAAAGATCTAAGACAGATTAAACACGAAAATAAACAAGAACACAAGGAAATAAATAACGGAATTAAATATAAATCGACTATAAAACATTGACCCGACAATCACGAAGCAATAAATGACGATGCAGATTGAAGAACCAAGATTGGTGAACGCCACAATAGTTGTCAATTCCTTGATAAGTTCGTTGGGTGAACACCACAAAGATTAGATCTTTGATAAGTTCAAAAAAAGGGAATAACTCAACCTTTCAATTTGGAGAATCCTCTCTCAAATAATATTAATAATCTCAAAACTGTGTTTACAATGAATGAAATATGATAAAGCAAAACTGACCTAACCCTAGCCCTAGCTGCAATTAGGGCTCAAATTATAGAAATAAATAATTAAAAACGGAAAATTAACAAAATATGCAAAAATCCGGGAAATTAGATTTACGGTTGTGACGAACTCATTTACGGTCGTAAATGACTTTCTGTTTAAGACTTACGGTTGTGACGATATTTCTTACAGCCGTAACTATGAAACTCCGTAATTCTTCATTTAAACCCGAGGCGGAGTTACGGCCGTAAGGATTATTCTTTACAGCCGTAATGAGGCTTCTGGTCATCAAACTTTGGCCCTTTGATTCGGCTTGATCCATTCGCCTTCTCGACTCGACCCCAACATGAAATTTGCTTCGTTTTGTACGTAGATCACTGTTATATTGCTGATGGCTCGACTTCGCCCTTCGATGCCTGGTCCGGATCGTATCACACAAGCACACGAACTAAACTAAGATTTGACAAGAAAATTAAAATGAAACTAAATTACATAATCTCTATTCGAGAGTTGATTGATTTATCTCCCTTTCTATGTTTTATTCTCCCTTTTATATGCCTTGAACATACTCCCTCTTCCAAAACCTCTTTCAAACTGCTTTGTCGCCCTGTAACTGTTCACTTTCTCCATCATGGATGACTTGTCAAGAAAACTGTTGTGTTTAATCACTGCCATTACTCCATATGCTCAGCCAAATTTCCCGGATTATGAGGATGTGATAAGGTTACTCATTAACTGCCTAATAACTGCTTATTTTAGATAATGATAAGTCACTGCATTCGCCCAGATTTTGGGCGTTCTCCAGGCCTGAGCGACACTATACCATTCACTCTGTCACCTTATATTTGGGCCTCCTCAGAGTTTATTTGGACTTACCCTTCAAACTCTTTGAGTGGACCCTATTCTATGGACTACTTAATTGGGCCTCATGGATTGGGTATTTTTATATGTCAAAAAAAGTATGAAAAATGATTTCAACACAATCGTACAAATATACTTACCTTGATAATTAGGAGACAAACATAATAAATACATAAATCAGAATTTAACTTCTTCAACAAATTGATAATTTGTATGTATTATGATAGCCTATATTATCTTTACTTGGTAATTTGGACCAATTTAAAAATGAAAATCTTCTTCTTTGTCTCTCCCATATGGAAATTACTTAATTTCCATCCAACCGTCCCATAAATTAAGGCTCTGTTTGGTAAACTATTTATAAACAAATTTATAAACAATAAATTTTCTCAAATCACTTTTCAACAACATATTTTACCTCAAAAAACAACATTATTTGTTTATAAACAGAAATTTACCAAACAGAGGCTAAATTAATCAATAAAAATTATATGTAATTATACATATATAAATATACATAATTATTGTAACACTACAATTCAAATCAATCAATCATAATTATATATATAATCTGATGGCGAACAGGAAGATATGATACAGGACAATGCGATGGCCTTTTTGGACCATTGGGAGTGTTAGACGTGAGGTGTTACGAGATGACAACTTCAAACTTGCATAGAATTCGTATATGGTGTCAGAATCGCTATTATGACCACTTTTAGGAAATGTCTCGACGATCCGGACAAGACTCACTACTTTGCTGTGATATATAATGGATTTTGGCCATTTGAGGACATTATCTTTGCTAAAACACACTTTTCCATTTTTAGTTTTTATTTCTTGTGCTTTCATTTATTATTTTGATAGGCCTAGCCCATTAGGGGTATATTGGCCCGTTTACTTTTTAAGTTGTTTTCATTCCGTTCTACTGTTCTAGGTTTTCTTGGTTGATTTCGAATAAAAGACTTGTTTCGTTCGAATTGCAATCCATGTGTATCTATCTTGTATTTTGTGTAGGCTATGGTCTACATCAGTTGGTATCAGAGCACAGCAGGAGACGAGTGTTCTCGTGAATTAATTATGGTTAGTGGAAGAGGTCGTGTCCGTGGGTGTGGGCGTGTGGCCCTCTAATCGCGGAGATGCGTTAACCGTTCTTCAACAGCAGGTGCAATTACTAACAGAATAGACGACTAGGTTGATGGAACTCGCTAGTCAGTTTCATATTAGGATTGAACGTGGGTGACGTTGGCGTTCGGATGATCGTGTAGCGAGCGAAGTGGAAGTGGAGGATGTTTTTTATTCTGGAAGAGAAAGGGAGGGCGAGGACGTTCTGGATCTGCCTCACCCTCATCGGCGTCGAAAAGATGCTATGGAGGGAAATCGCCAATGGGAAGCCGATTTTAGAGTTGATATTCCGGAATTTAATGGTGGTTTGGAGGCGAAAGAAACCCTGGATTGGCTATGCGTGATGGAGGAAACATTTGACTTCAAGGAGGTTCTAGAAAACAAAAATATTTCTTTAGTGGAAACTTGCTTTCGGGGGAGGGCCACATCATGGTCGTAGCAGTTTAAGGCGAGCCATGAGCGCAGGGGGAAACCGAAACTGTGTGAGTGGAATAAATTGAAGAAGCACCTAAAGGAAGCCTTTCTCCCCTTCAATTACACCCGTTCTTTATACCAGGCACTACAGAATTTAAGGCAATGTTCCAGAATAGTAGAAGCTTATACAACAGAGTTCTTTTAGTTGGTCACTCGAAATGATCTTGAGGAATTGGAGGATAAACTGGTGGCTAGATTTATTGGGGGATTACGCTTTCCCTTCCAAGGTACATTAAATATGTTTGCACCAGTGACTGTCTCAGAAGCTCGTCAATGAGCTTTGCAAGTGGAGAAGCAACTGGATCGGCGTGTGCTTCAAAGAGGTTCGTCCAACAACCCTAATGGAGGGCGAGGCCAACCTACCTTTTCTCAGGCAGCACCGAATATTGCTACTTCTGGAGGTCGTGGGTCTTCCAACAATAATTTGGGAGTACCCCAAGGGTTTCTTATGTAGGGTGTGGTGGAGGAGGTCTTCGATCAACGAACTTGGGAATAGACAACCAGAATGTCCTTCCGCATCCCGTGGTCGTGGCCATCCGGGGTTGCTAGTAGGGGAAGTGGGAGCAGAAATAGCATGGGCCGATGACCCTTTTGTAATGGCTAAGGTAGTCCTTGAGGGTGACACAGGCCCTCTGTTGGTGGTTCGACATTCTTGCCTTTCATCGAAAGGAGCATCAAAGGAGTGGCAATGAAATAATATTTTTCAATCAACATGTATAGTGGGTGAAAGAGTCTGCAGATTCATTATTGATGGTGGTAGTTGTAAGAATGTCATTTCTTTAGAGGCTGTGGCTAAATTGGGATTGACGCAGGAGGCACACTCACATCCTTATACACTTACATGGTTGAAGAGAGGTATAGATATCACGGTGAGTCATTTTGTCCTCGTGACACTTTCTATTGGGGATATTCATAAGGATAACATTTGGTACGATGTGATTCCGATGGATGCCTGCCACATATTATTGGGGAGGCCGTGACAATTTGATAGGAGTGTTATGCATGATGGGCGGTCCAATACTTACAATTTTATGTTCCATGGGACGAAGGTGGTTTTACTACCCACAAAGGATTCATCATCGTCTCCTTCGACTGGCCAGTAATCACCTTCTAACTCGGGGGCTATTTGAGAGGGAGATGATATCAACTGGTATGGTGTATTTGTTAGTACAGAAAGAGTCCACGAGCTGTGATGTAGTGGCTACAGAAACGAATCTCGACCCTCAGGCAGTTTCGATCCTTGAAGAGTTTGCTGAAGTTTTCCCTTCGGAGCTTCCTGAAGGACTTCCCCCTCTATGTGATATTCAGCACCAAATTGATTTGGTTCTAGGATCATCATTACCGCAAATAGCCCGCATTACAGAATGAGTCTGACCGAACATGAGGAGCAGTGCAGGCAGGTGGAGAAACTGTTGACCAAGGGTTATTTGCGTGAGAGCCTTTGTCCGTGTGCAATACCTGCTTTATTGATTCCCAACAAGGATGACAGCTTTCGTATGTTTGTAGATAGTCGGGTCATTAACTGCATTACAATGTGTTATCGTTTCCCCATTCCTCGTCTAGATGACATTCTTAACCAGTTGGCAGGTGCCTCAGTATTTAGTAAATTGGACCTGAAAAGCGATTACCATCAGATTCGATTGCTGTCAGGGGACGAATGGAAAATAGCTTTCAAGACTCGAGAGGGATTATTTGAGTGGATGGTAATGCCCTTCGGACTATCTAATGCCCATAGTACATTCATGCGTGTTATGAATGAGGATTTGAGGCCTTTTATTGGTCAGTGTGTTGTGGTGTATTTCGATGATATTCTAGTCTACAGGCGATCGGAGGATGAACATGTGCAGCATTTACGTGATATTTTAACTGTTCTGAGGCGTGAATCTCTCTTTGTTGCTCCCAAGAAATGCGTGTTGTTCTCTAATCGTGTCTTATTTTTGGGATGTTGTTTCAGTAGACATAGTGCATGTGGACTTGGAGAAAGTTGAAGCAATTAAACAATGGCCTAGACCTCGTACAGCGAAGTGTAGTTTTCATAGGTTGGCATCTTTCTACCATAGGTTTATCCATCACTTCAGTTCCATTGTAGCTCCATTGACTTGGTGTATAAAAGGGGCTCATTTTGATTGGACAGCAGAGGCAGAGCGATCTTTTGTTACTATTAAGGAACGCTTCACAGAAGCTCCTATTCTTATTCTTCCGGATTTCAGTAAGCCTTTTGCTTTGCACTGTGATGCATCCATGGTTAGAATTGGTGCTGTTCTTAGCCAAGAGGGTCGCCCGATAGCCTACATCATCCAGAAATTAACAGGGGCGCGTGGTCGTTACAATACTTATGACGTTGAGCTATATACGGTGGTTCAGGAAGTTCGTCATTGGAGACATTATTTATCCCAACGTGAGTTCATCATATATAGTAACCATGAAGCTCTCAAGCATCTCTCTACACAGGATGCTATATCATCTAGAAATGCAACATGGATTGCGTTTCTACACTAGTTCACTTTTGTTTTAAAACATCAGTCGGGTACAGTGAATAAAGTGGTAGATGCTTTGAGTAGGCATCATAATCTGTTGGGTAGGATGGAGCTTTCAGTACCCGGATTTGATACTTTCTCTGAACTTTACAACTCTGACTCTTATTTTGGTCCTTCGGTCTTTGAGGTTCAGCAAGGGCGAAGCACATATATTGTATTGGAGCATGGTTTCCTTTTCAGGGGCATTCAGTTGTGCATTCCAGATTGTAGCTTGCGCCTTAAAATTGTGGCAGAGTACCGTGGAGAGGGCCATATGGGACTTGACAGAACAGTGTAGTTGATTTTGTCTTCATTTTTCTGGCCTACAATGCAGCCTGAGGTTGCTAAATTTGTATCTCGTTGTCGTGTATGTTAAACAGCAAAGGGGCGTGCTACAAATGCAGGTTTATACCGTCCACTGCCTATTCCAGATCGGCCTTGGTCAGACATCAGTATAGATTTTGTAATGGGGCTACCTCACAAGTAACGAGGAAATGACTCGATCTTTGTCATTGTGGATTGTTTTTCGAAAATGGCACATTTTGTTCCTTGTAAGAAGACAGAAGACGCAGTGAATGTGGTTATCCTTTTTTTTAGAGAGGTGTACCGGTTACATGGGCTACCCATATCGATCGTGTCGGACCGTGACACACGGTTTTTGAGCCATTTTTAGCGTAGCTTGTGGAAGATGGTGAATACATCTTTGAATCTTAGCAGTGCATATCACCCGCATACAGATGGCCAGAAAAAAGTTGTGAATCGATCGCTTGGGGATCTATTGCACAGTCTCGTGGGAGATAATATCCGCTCATGGGATTGTTGTTCGAGTCAGGCTGAATTTGCCCATAACCATGCCGTCAATCAGAGTACAGGTTTTAGTCCCTTCCAGGTGGTTTATAGCTTACTCCCTCGGGGTCCCCTAGATCTTCTCACTTTACCGAGTAAGACTCGGCCTCATGGGCGTGCTAGTGATTTGTTGACAGTCTGAAGTAGATACATGAGGCATGAGCAGACGTGTGCATAACTTCTGGAATCGACATTGCATTACAAACAGCAAGCTGACTTGAAACGGAGGGATGTGGAATTCGAGGTTGGAGACTTCGTGTGGGCTATTCTACCTCGGGAACGTTACACTGCGCAAGAGTATAATATATAAGAAGATTAGCCCAATAGAGATTATCGAGAAGATCAACCCGAATGCATATCGTTTGAAGTTGCCTAGTCACATCAGAATAGCAGATGTGTTCAATGTGAAGCATTTAGTGCCGATTGTGGATGATTGTTCTTCCGATGAAGTCCTGTCCGATTCAAGGGTGAATTTCGCTGACCCCTGCAAGGATGATGGCGAGCAGGAAGATTTGATACAAGACAAGGCGATGGCCTTTTTGGACAATTGGGAGCATTAGACGTGAGGTGTTACGGGATGACAACTTCAAACGTACATAGAATTCGCATACAGTGTCAGAATTGTTATTATGACCACTTTTCGGAAAGATCTCAATGATCTGGACAATACTCACCTCTTTACTTTAATGTATGATGAATTTTGGTCATTTGAGGACGTTATATTTGTTTAAAATGCACTTTTCCATTTTTAATTTTTATTTCTTGTGTTTTCATTTATTATTTTGATAGGCTTAGCCCATTAGGGGTCTATTGGCCCAATAGGGTTTACTATTTAAATTGTTTTCATTTCGTTCTAGGTTTTCTTGGTTGATTTCAAATAAAAGTCTTGTTTCGTTCGAATTGCAATTCGTGTGTATCCATATTATATTGTATTTTCGTGGGTCATGATCCACATCATAATCTAGGTTGCATAGACACTGCCAGAGCCAATGTAAAAGTGTTCGATACGTATCAAATACTGTCACTCGTCTGACACATGAAAAGAGGAGGAGAAACATTGTGAATTAAAGAAAAATGATAAATCCGAATTGCAAGCTTATTTTATTTGATATACTTATTTTGATGCAATAAATATGCAATGAATTTTTTGATATTAGACTAAAATAATAAATAAATAAAATAAAAAAAGTTAATTTCCGTGTCCTAACACTTCGTGTCCTAACTTTTTGAAAAACTGACGACGCATATTCGTGTCACGTGCTCGTGTCCATGCAAATATAATTAAACATATATAAACATAATTAGTTAATGTTATCTCTCTCACAGTTAAAATCGATCAATAACAATTATATACACACACACACACACACACAGAGACTTTAAATCAATCAAATCAATCAACAATAAATATATAATTATATACAAAAGAAATAATTCTTCATAATTAATGCTTATTTACCTAATTTCATTTTTAATTAAAATAAGAAATTAGGTTAATATCCACAATATTTTACTTACCTGAATTAACACTTCTAAAGGGAATTTCGGGGTATTATACGTCTAGTTTCACAAACGACCAAATTTCAACCAAGATACAAGTGTTGAACATGTAAATGAATGAAATTAGTTTAAAACATGAAATCACACTCCAACCAAACTGTTCCACAATACTGTCAAAGCCTCTTTCAAACACAAACACCTGTGGTGTTTAAAATTGTGTTTGCTTCAGTTAATCTGTGCTCAACTTACATGAGCAATGAATTAGAGTATCTACGACTATAGCTGACGGGGAGAAAGAATTACATATCGACTATCAAGATAGAAAAGCGATTAAATATATACACTGACAATATGATTTCTACAGGCTCAAATAAGCCACATATACCAGCAAAACCACCTTTGCACAAGTCATTGCAAGTTAAGTACATGGAGATGAAATGAGCCAAATGAAACCTATTCATTTCAGAAGAACTTGATGCTTTGCTACAGTTGTTAAATACTATCAGATTGTAGAGGCTTAAGATTCACCCGGTTTTAGGATCTTCCAATGTGGGTGGTAGCAGATTGAGAAAGCTTCCTTGTGCAGGTTGAGCGGAAGTTGAATTCAATTCTTCATCTGTTACGTGCAGAACGATGGTATAAAAAACACTACTTACTCTGGAATTCAATATTTAGGTTATGTATATATATATATATATTTAGAAGTTACTAAACAGGTATATGAATGTTCTATCAGAGAGGAAAAATGTATCCTACTGAAAAGGGACTTCACAGTAGGTCTCTTTGGTTTGGTGCTCTTCTTCTTCAATTGGGCTGGAAGTTTAAAGAAAAACATTCATGGACAGTCAGAAACTGTTAAATCTAGAATTGCCAAAGAAAATAGTTAAACTGGACATAAATGGAATATAATTATATTGCAATTAAAAGAAGGGTAATTATATTAACACCACATTTTTTGTTAAGTGCACCACAATTTAATTGCAATCATAATCCTTAATTTTTATTAATTTTTGCACTTATACCTCTTAACTATTTTGTCTCATTTTTATCTTTGATTTCTATTAATTAGCACAGTTTATCGCGCTAATGATGGCTAAAGAATTTTTTAGGAGTGAAGACAATTTTTTATTTTTCTCTCTTATATTTAAGTAAGTAAGGTAAATAATAATTGCAAGAATTCAAAATTTTTTTTTTTCAATGTAATAGAACATTTGAAGTAAAATTGTCAATAAAGATAAAATATATTAATTAATTAATGATTACGGATAAGAATACGACTAAAAAGTAATATGAGAATAATTGTCAAAATAAGCAAAACAATAGGGATATTTATTACAATTAAAATGTGGTGTCATTAACAATAATTGTGGTGTAAATATAATTTCCCTTAAAAGAAACACAAATATAAGAAACTAAGGGTGCGTTTGATAGCGAGAGTAGAATTTGGGTGGAAAGAAAATGAATTACAGGAAATTGAATTCTAGGGAATTGAATTCCTGGGAATTAGAAGTTTAATGTGTTTGATTGGTTTAATTTTCTAGGTGAAAAAAGTAGGGAATTTTCCAACTTTTGTTGTTTGATTGACATTATTTTCCATATAAAATAAAGTAATTTTTTGCTATTTTAATCAATTTTTTTTTTTTTTACTTTTTAAATATATTTGTACTTGATGATAATAATGTTATTTTTTGAAAAGAAAATAAGTCAATTAACAACAACAAAATTGATTAAACGTGTCGAAAATAATTTTCCATCTAACATGGAAAATAAAAATCAACCAGAATCCAAAGAAAATATTTTCCACCAAAACAAGGAAAAGGGGCGCGTGGGTGGAGTCCGTGGAAAATATTTTCCACGGAAAATTTTCGCAATCAAACGGAGTAAAGTAGAAAAGCTGGAAAAATTTTTCCTTTTCCACGAAAAATTAAGCCTATCAAACAGACCCTAAGCTTATTACCAATATACATGGTGCAAATACAAGAATCCTTTTTTCCTTCAATACAGATAGGTAACCACTTAGAAAATTATTAGTTTTATGGTAACAAGTTCTATTAGTTATAGGGTTATGCAAGAAGTGTTCTGACAAATTATATCACTCTTAATTTCAAACGCGTGGTGGTGTTTAACCTCATTTCTTACTTCTTACACTTTAGCGTGATCACATAAACATTTTAAGATTTTCAGTACTCCCTCATTCACATTATGGACAATTGTGCTTTAATGATTCAACAATCAATACGTAACATCACAACTCTAAGACAGCAGGACGGTGGTCATGGAAGTCGAAATCTGCTAAGGAGTGTGTAACAACTCACCTGCCGAATCAACTAGCCCCGAAAATGGATGTCCCTGAAGCACGTGACCTATACCCGACCATCGGGGGTCAAATCACCATTCTATAGAACTTGCTTTCTAACTTGGTAGACATCTTTGAATCATATAATATTCCAATTATATTTCTGTTACATCCTACTAAGAGCCCATTTGGTGTAGGAGATTTTGGAGAAATTTTGAATTTTTTAGAGAATGTGTGGTTGAAAAGTGTGAAAGTGGCAGGACCAGTAAAAATATGGTCGAAAATGAGTTTTGGGAGGAAGTTGTACAAAAAACTCCGGGGCCTAAATCTAATTATATATCCACTTCAAATCCTTTTTCTTTCTGATCAAACCTAATGCCTAAAACAATCATTTTTGGGACAACACAAGCCTCTATTTTGACTCCCCAACAACCTTATGCCTACAATGACAGAGAATCTACTATTCATTTCAGTTAAAAGAAACAAAAATAATATCACGATGCCTGTGGTGTGAAATGTGAAAATTTAAAGTACATGAGCTAATTTGTCAAAGTAAGAACAGAATACCAATTCCAGGAACTTCATGATCATTCACGATTTCAAAGTTCTTATAGGTGTAACCCATAAAGTTCACATCCTTGGAAGAGAGCATCTGCAGCCATAGAAGGATGCTAGATAAATAAAAATGCTGACATCTTATAATCCTAGCTAGAGCTGAAACAAATTCAAAAGTCAAAGACAATCTTCACTGATCACAATGGAAAGGTAAATCACAAATTATTATCTGTTCAAACATTCTAGAATAGACTAATTGGTAAAACTTTCCGTCCAAAGACAAAACCCGCAAGTATAAATGGCTCAGGTGCAAGTCACATGCTAGAAGAGAGCATTCACAATACTAATAATTATATGTGCATGGGTACTCGGCAGCTTACTCACTCCTTTTGGAGCACTCTTCTGCTGTATCATACCCCTTGACGTAACAGTGGTATCCTAATTCATATCGGGGGGGCTCCCCTAGGCCACAGAACCCTCCACTCCTACCCCCAAAAGAAAAGTGTGTGAATAACTTTTTTATATGTGGAAGATTTTTAGTATATATTAGCCCAGCCCAAAATACCACCTCAACATAATTTTCTAGCTCCGCTCATCATTCAATATCTCCAAGATATACAACATAACAATATCTGCACTCTACTGCATCAGAAATGGTTTTCCATGCAGACAGGCACCACACAGAATCCTAAAATATAAGCTTAAAATGTTAAATGCAGTTTCATGCACCAACCTTCCTCCAGGGACCTGATTTTGATGTCAATGGTATTTGATTGTCAGACTGCAAAAACATAATTAAAACATTAGGGCAATAAGAATAACAATAAGCTAGACGTGGGCATAACCATAAAGGGATAAAACCTCTTCAAACTTTTCGAAGTTTTGAGTATCCAACTCATCATTAACTTCTGGAATGAATGCAGCTTTCACTTGATACAACTTATTCCATTCAATGCCTTTGAACCACGAGTGAGCCTGGACATATGGTGCAACAGCCAGTTCAAACTTAGCTTGACATTACAAATCCTGAAAAGATACCAATACGACACTTCATAAAGCACCTTAATTTCATCAGAGCCTCTTGTTCCAAGCCTCTGCTCTACATTACGTAAGAGCTTGCAGATAAGATCTTTTGCGTCTGGAGATATCATTGCCTCTTCCGGAAATTTTAAATGAGTTCTCCAGTTAACTATCTGCACCAAAATAACAGGGAAGTTTCTAAATCAAGACAGTAATCATATTGAGAATCACAAGTTTAAAAGATCTACATGAAAAGAGGAGGATCACAACAATGTAATGGAGGCTATTATGGCAAGCCTAAGAAAAATCCAGTTACGGTCTTACAGTATTCGTCTTACTCACCATAATGAGCTTGCATTAGAAAATTATATTATATGATTTAAACAGAATTTTTTTTTTTTTTTTAAAAAAGATTATTTGATTTAGTTTGCCCTTTTTCTATATTAGTTAAATGTCCAATTTGATCTTATGTCTATAATGGCAAGTAAAGACTACAAAATTTAAATAAACATTGAAAGTTAAAATATACTAGTCTTCTATTATCATAACTTTGAAGTTACACGGAAAGTAAATCCCAAGACAAGTACACATGTAAAAGAAACACCATTATTACCTTTCTACATGTAGACAGAGGTTCATCTGAATAGAAAGGTGGATATCCCACAAGCATTTCATACATGATAGCCCCAAGCGACCACCTGTGGCATATACATATGTTACAGACAATTACCATCACAAAAATAAATAGATCTTCATTTCCAAATGAATTATGAAGAGGAATGCATTGAGAAAATACATACCAATCACATTCCATTCCATATCCTCTCTTCAGCAAAACTTCTGGAGCAATATAATCAGGTGTACCGACAGTCGAGTAGGCCTACATCATTAGATAAAGAAAGAGACCCAAATAATCACAATTAGACATTGCAATAAACAAGGCTCTTCCACAAGAAACAAAGACGAGATGTAATTTCCATCCTTGATAATTTGTAAGCTAACTATTTGTAGAGAGGACATTAGGAACTCAATACTCTACTACGCAGACCACTAGATACTTGAATCTAGCCCCTCACACATAAATCTTCTATTGCTCGATGTGCAAATCTTGAAACATAACACTTGAAAATGCTAAAAAGCACGCTTAAGATAATATATAAATGGCCAGTTAATTAAGTTCCCTTGCTGATGCTAGAATCAAAAAAATAAATGACAAATGAACAGACAGAGAGACTAAACTTGCATTTATTGGTAAATCAGTTTGGTCTACTCATTAACCCACACATAAGAATATAGCCATTTCTGGTTATGAGGTGATAGATTGGGACATTGGGAATGTGAATGACAGTCAAGTGGAGGTAGGAAGCTTACAAGCATCCTCCTGTTCCTTTGCCAATGCTGCAGTTGCTCCTGCTGAGTGCGCTTCGGTTTTGCAGGGCGCCCATCACTTTGAAGAGACCCACTATGGTTATTTCCTACTGAAAAATCTTTTTCATGTATATTGCTGCAATCCAACGGTTTACATAATCCAAAATCTGACAATTTCATGTGTCCATTTCTATCAAGAAGCAAGTTGTCAGGCTTGATATCTCTGCAAAAATGATAAGAAACACAATAATACCATGATAAAAAGCCTGGAAGAGTCCCAGCAAGCCAGTAGAATTAATACCAACCTATGAATATAATTATGTTTGTGAATAGATTCAATAGCGAGTACAGTTTCTCCAACATAAAACCTGGCCTCGTCTTCAGTTAATGTGTCCTTGCGCATTAACAAAGTCATCATATCTCCACCAGGGAGATATTCCATTATTAGATAAAGATACTCCTCATCTTGGAAAGAACAATAGAGTTTGACAATGCAATTGCTGTCAACTTCGGCTAGTAGATTCCTTTCTGCTTTGACATGCTCAACCTAGAGAAAGAAGGGAAATATAGGAATAAGCACAAATGGACGGTAAAACAAACTCAATTTAATTGTTTAATTCTTTGGCATGCCAAATTAATTGTACCAAATTAATTGTACCTGTCCCCTACGAAGCATTTCCGACTTCTTAAGCTTTTTCATGGCATAAACATTCCCAGTTGATTTTTCCCGACAAATTCTAACCTGCATCATAGCAAGCCATTCAAGCTATTGTATGCAAGCAAAAACTTCAGCAGTGGCTGGAATCAGCATCAGCAAAATAGTATTACTACAATTTTTTCTATTGCTAAAGATGATGAGAAAATAAGTTGGAATTTACAATGTGAAGTACAACTAGGGACTAATCTTTGTAATACATCCTCAAGTTAACTTATTTCTCATCAAAAATGACTTCGAGATACGTTTTCCCCCTTCCAAAGAATCATTTCCATCTAAAATTAGACTTGGGAACACCTAATTTTGCACTTTTTTTATCATCTTCTGCACAATGCAGGTTACCCGCATTTTAGGTTCCCATTGGGATTACATTGTTCAAAGGTTGACTCAGTGGCATCAACAAAGGCAGTTGAGGATGAAGAACTCCAGGTATGAAGAATATTCAACACCCCTACTGTGTTGTACATTGAGATTTTAATAATGTAAAGAAAGACCAATATTTCAATACAGAAATCAAATATTCTGTGTTTACGAGTAAACCAACTAAACGTATCAAGGACAAGTAGAAAGGATTTGTAGCCATAAAAAAGTTGGACAGAGAGAGGGATGGGCGAGAGAGAGAGAGATGACCTCTCCAAATGCACCCTTTCCTATTATTGTCAATGGCTCAAAATCATCAGCACCCATTTTATGCCTTTGAAGGCGCATGTATTCTGTTTCTTTTCTCTCCAAGTACTTCAATATATTGGTTTGCTCTTCCTCAGAGACCTCAGAATTAGCCAGCTTCTTTTCAAGCATATTACGCCTGCAAGGAAACATGAGTTTTTATTATAAATTCCCAGCATTTCGATTAAGAGGAAATCAGCAACTGCGTTCCATTATTTAATAATACTAGCGCATCGCCTACGCACAGATTTGACCATTTCTAATGTAATTACTTGAATAATATATCCACTAATTCCAGTAATGAAATTGTCAATAATAAACAAGTTGTATTACAATAGCGTGCAATTTGTGCACAAATCAATATCTGCTGTCAAATTAGAATCACACTCTAGATATCGTTTGTACGATATTAAGTTGTACTCGACATTTTTCTGAACCGCATTTGAAGCTAACCGGCTCCAATCAAACGTTGCTTCTACATGATCGTTGTATGTTAACTCGACAAAAATAAACAATATAACTAATTCAAATTATAATAGCTTCTTTGATTAGTAAAAGCTATATTTAACAATAAATGATTGTTAATTTCAATAATTTTATTGAGTTATTATTAACTTCAAAGAAAATGCAAATTTAGTAATTTATTTAATGGTACATATCATGTTTGATATAATATTATGGATACAATATTGATTTTATGGAATTTGTCAATATATTTTTCATAATTTCTACATTCACCACTCGTATTTAATTTTTTCCAATGTTCATTCAAAAATATGAATCACAATAATTATTAATTTGTGCTTAATCTTAACCCATATTATTTGTATTTAACCAATAAAATTATATTTTTACTTATAAAATCGAGTAATCAAAATAATAATAGTGTAAATCTAGCAATTATTATGATATGACAATGGGTAACGTTAGAGATCAGAAACTTATACCGAAAAATTTATACCATATAACTTTTACACGGCTATTAAAATTAAGAATGCTTAAAATAAATATTATCATTTTTAACCATAATATTGACAATTTCCGCATTTGCCTCTCGTAACATTTTCTCCAAATTCGTTTTTAAACATCAATCACAATAATTATAAACGCGTGTTTAATCTTAACTCAGCAAATATTTGTATTTGACCAATAAAATTCAAAATCAAGTAGTTAAAATAATATTTACGCAAATATTGCAATGAAAACAGGATAACGTTGAAGGTCAAGAAATTATACCAAAATTTTAGACCATATACTAGTTAGAAAATTATTAAAATTAATCTTATATTTGTTTTGATAAAAAAAAAAGTACGAATTTTCCAATACTAATTAAGATTTAAGAGATCACATTTAAGATATAGAATTTTCAAGATGATTATAGAAGACAACTAATGTACAGTGAAAAGAAAAAAAAATCGAAATTCATATTTTCAAAGTTTTGTAATCAATGCAAATTTTAATTTTCAAATGCATTTTAATTCAATTATCCAAATGCATTAATTTACATGAATTTTAATTAGTTTTCACGCATTCCATTTCTAGTAAGTATAGAAATTATGAACAGAAGACATAAATGCATCAACCCATTTATTTTTTTATGGATAGATAGATAGATAGATAGATAGATAGATAGTGAACAAGAAAAAGGGAAAGAAGGGGAAAACGAGGGGAAAGTTTTTCCGTGTTTACCTTCTATATTATTAAGATAGAGGAAGGAGATTAGGGAGGAGGATGATATCATTAGAGACAATCACAATTCCAAGGATCAGTCACTAATGACAGTTTTCGTATATTTTTGTCTCTTTTGTTTTTTAGGCGTTTCTACAAACTAAACCATTAAGAAATCACTACCCTTAATCATTTTAATCCCTGAAAAAAAATTTGTTCTGCACATAAAAAAATGAAATAAAACCAGGGAGTAGTGTAACGGAATTTGATATGACTGGCAAAACTAACTAAAATTCAGTTGCCAATCCGATATGGTCTATTCACGTTAGCAAACTATCGGTTGTTATGAATACAGCTGAACCTAAAACCTTACAGCTCTTGAGCTTGAGTCTGGTATAGAAACTCACAACAAACCAGCACAAGGAGGTAGATAGCCTCAAGTGACGAACTAAGTAATTTTCCTAAGTTCAAGAAACTTTATGCACAATTTTTTATTCCTCACTCTTTCTTGGCCAATTCACTTTAATTTCCAAATAACAGCTCTTCAATTTGAACCAGTCTTCTGCTGTCTTCTCTTCTTGAATCACAACATTTATCATGTACTCAACTAGCCAAACTTTTTTTATGACACTCTCCAACATATTTATGAAGATTCCATTAACGAAAGACTCTAGAAATATCTACTCAAATTTTGTCTTCTGTAATTTCACACAATTTACAAACAGAGAGCATCTAAATAACTTGAGAGTTGTCTATTTTTCACTTTGCTCTTATTGACATTTAAGAAGATCTAAATGATTTTCAGAAAACATAAGCTTAAACATACAGTTCTTGTTCATAATAAGTTGGAGGGAGGGGGGATCAGAAGTTAAATCAATATTCGACAGCCCAATTGTATGATGGTAGGAGATTGTTGGCATAATAAATCATCTGAACTGAGAATTAGCATTCATAAAGTTAGAAAATTTTATGATGCTACCATTGGAGTTGAGATGAATATATAGTTCAGATGGATATCAGTGTTGAGGAATGCTGAATGAGATACAAGCAGCAATGTCTACTACTGCATTGTTCATAAACTTGATTTTTGGGGGTGTTTAATTATAACCTTACTTGAATAATTTTTGAATGGGTGTGGGTGTGGGTGTGGGTGTGCCAACATAGTCAATGCAATGGTAATTTTTAGAGATGGTACACGTCTAAGAGATGGAAGAGGTTGATCTCGTATTTTTCTCCCATTCTTAATAATAGTGTAACTATTAGTTTAATAAGAGAAAACGGAAGTATTTCGATAAAAATATAGAGTTTTAAGAAAACTAATCGTTGAGCCATTTGGTCTTAAAGATTAGATAAGGACAAATGTATATTATTTACAAGAAGCCTCTCACGCATAGGCGGGTTCATTTTTTCCCCTCATCAACATTTTACACGTGCGCAATTTTTAATAAAGGGGTAGAAGCGAGTCAATAGTTCTAAACTTGAACACCTGGAGGCTCATCCAATTAGAATCTCGTATATTCTTTACTTTTTTTGTCACTGCCAAGTTTGCTTGCAATTAACTTTTAATGATAAAATATTATTGAGAGATTGGTCAATATGCTTACCATACGTTGAATTGTCATAAAATCATTTTTATATATGTGAAATGTTACATTGCATTGTATCTGTGCTAATCCAACATTTGACCTTGAACACAAGTATGTCACTAGGAACCAGAAACAGCCAAGAAGCATATGGAAGTTCGACAAAATATTCGATGCTTCAGGGCATTAAAAGTACGGTTTTTCATTAATAAAACAAGACCATTTAATATGGTGGAAAACAAGAAGCTGGAAGTTCGACATAATTCAATGCTTCAGGGCATAATAAGTAAGAATGTTCTGGTGATAAAACTACTACGGTATTATATGATGGAAAACAAGAAGCACATGGAAGTATGATGAAAAGATTCATCAAGCAACTCCAATCAATAAATAGAGAGAAGATAGATAGAGCACACTGAGTCGCCATGGAAAACATCAATATACTCGTCAGGATTACATGGAGGAAAAGGTCATACCGTTCCTTCCGTTCCTGCAGGCTCCTCATCTGCTCCTTGTAATGCTTTTCTATGTACTGCTTAGCAGCCTCAACCTTCTGCTTAGTTGCAGTGGAAGGTATTTCCTCATTCAAAGGTGTTTTAGAACCTTCTTTTGCACTAGGTGTAGATTCTTTCTTAATTGACGGCATAGGTTTCTCTTTCAGACGTAATTTTCCAAACCAACGCCTAGCAGTGTCCATCTATCTTACCCCTTTCCCAGTCTCACAAATCTAATGTTGAAATATTTCTCTTCCTTCTCGGGGAGCTTCAATACATTAGCTACAGAATGAAATCCTTTGAATTTCAGACACTGCAAAAAAGCAAACACCATGCATCAATCAAAAAAGTGCAGCAATCTGTTTTATCAATCAGCAGTCTGTTAGGTAATTAAAGAACAATTCAACCTCAAAACTTCATTAGTGATTCTGACTGATTCTTGATACCAATTTTTAGCACAATAATCCTCTATCTTCCTAGTAAAAAAATAAATTTATATTTACTCAATTATTACTATATACTAGTAAATCAAACTTCTCTTCTAACTTCCGAGTACTGAAAAAGCAAAATGACACACAAATCTGTGATTTCCGTTAGTTTAGTAACTCAGAGGTAAGTCCAAGTCAAAGAACTAAAAAAACTATCTATTAAGCTTGCCATTTGAAATCAGAAATGTAAAAATAAGAAAACAGTGCAAGAATAAACCGGCAAATCTATTGCACATCCATAAATAAAAAGCAATCAACCCAAATGTGATTAAAAACCTCCCTTTATAAAATCTATAAACATCTTGAAAGGCAAAATGAACTTGACTTTTTCAAGCAAATCACATAAATTATCCTCAAGAACAATACAAGTAAGAAGAAGAAAAAAATCAATTGTACACTGCACAATTCAACACATCAATCCGATCCACACAAACCTTTTTCCTTAAGTCCTAAACTCAAAACAGAAGCTGAATTTTACCTTTACAAACAATACAGCAGACCAGAAAACTGTATCCAGCTTTAACAGCCTTACCTAATCCAGAAGGTATAGAGAGAATAATGGAGCGGGATTATATACATATATATATTGAGAGAAAGATTGTGTATTCCAATGAGAGAGAATCGCCCAGTGAATTTTTACACCCAAATTTTCTAGAAAGAGGAAGGTTAGTTGAAGAAGAAGACGACCGTGATGGTCACTTTATTATGCTTTGGTGCTATCATCCACCATTTAAAGCGCGTTTTTCTTTTTTTAATTCTTTTTAAAAAAATGGTGTCCCGATGTTTTAAAATTATGACACCCATGTCCTGATTAGCAGAATATGTACAGGGGCAACTATGCCTCTTGTTCAGTAAACATGTTTCCCCGAAAATAGCTCAATTGATTGGAAGGTCAGAGTTAGAAATTTCAGCTGAACTAACATTTATAGGGTCAGAATAGCAAGATTTCAACCCTACTCAATTGAGGCACATTTCGTGATTTATATCCTCTACGAATTCTCGTGACAGGAGATATAGGAACTCCTAAAGTTAGAGTTCAACCTTTTTTTTTAGTAAACATGTTTAAAAAGACATGTTTTTAGCACTCCCAGTTCCATATATTATTTTTTAACCGCACATATTTTCTCTGTTCATTTTTCAACAACATATTTTACTTAAAAAACATAAAAAAAAAACATATTTTTAAACAAAAAAAAAAATTAACAAATAGAGCCTATATTACCACCATTGAAAATATTTTCAAAACCACGATTTTGAATTATTTATTTATTTATTTATTAAAATAGGCACAAATATATTAACATAAACATCATTTTAAATTCTGTCTTATTAATCTTTATGCACGTCATTCTAATAATAAGAGTATCTCCAATGCAACAATATGAATATGTGGTAAAGATGTTGATATTAACATTAAAAAAACATCTCCAATACAACAATGTTTATTGTTTATACGTGGCAAATTATTATTAGTTTTCAAGAAAAAACGAAAGATAGATAAATGTTTTAATTGGATAAAAATTATTAAATTAATGCTAGACAATGTCTAGCAAATTGTCTAGCACAGTGTCTAGAATTATATATTGTTCTAGATAATTTCTAATATTAATTATGTCACGTAAAAAATTATTGTCATTTGTCAAAAAAATAGTTAGACATTGTATTTAGATAATGTCTCATTGGAGATGCTCTTAAAAATCTTTCATTTCTCCTCTCTTTTATTTTTCTCTTAATACAAAAATTATTAATGAATGAGAATTTCACAATGTAATGATAAATATTCGATATGTAAAAGCAGAATTCAAAATCCGAGATTCAATCACATCTTAGCATGTCTTCGGAAAACTTCAAAAAATGATTTATAAACTAATCTATAAACCACACAATTCCCAAAACATTTTTTAACTATTCACATTTTCTTTCTCCAATTTTCAACAACTACTTTTTATCTCAAAATTATAAATAAATTAATTTATAAACTAAATAGTGTTACCAGACAAAGGTTAATTCTTCAACTATTTTTTTCTGAATCAATATGATGCTGCAATTCATTTTTGCAGCCTAAGCTTTGTTGTTTTTTTTTTTTTTTTTTTAAGTACCTTCATCAATTCAGTCTATCCTCTCAAATTGGAATATACATTGAATTCCAATCTATTGAAAGAAATGTCCCTAGCCATACTCGAATTTCTTAACATTGATTCAAAATCAACATTCAAAGAAATCTTCATTTTTTTTATTTTTTATTTTTTTTTGTTGAAAAAAAAACTTAGCAGTTGGCTTTGAAATTACTGGCTCTCCGACAGGAATTCCCCTGTACGAGAATGTAAGATAATTGTTTTCAAATTTGTAAGGCCCAAAATCTCTATTTTAACAATGATTTGTGTGTTGAATTTTATGCTGAAAGCAGGTGAATTTGTAGAGTTGTTGATGCTGAGATTTTCAATATTGATCGAGTGAATTTTGTATTTGGTCATATGATGCACATTATTGTTAAATTAAAGGCTGTTATAACTAGGTTTTGGAAAACTATGAAGAGAGGTGACGGTTTGGCTGTGGTGGCAGGGTGGACGATGAGGAGGAGAGAGAGAACGAGAATAAGTTATTGAAATATTGTGGTGCACATATGATTTTTTTTCTTTTAAAATTACTCTAGGGGTATATTTGTATATATATTGTGGTGTATTTATAAAAATCATATTTTAAAAGTGATGGTAATATAATGTGGTGTATTGATTTAAATTTGTGGTGATAATATATTTGGCCATATGTAGATTTGAACATCAAATGGTCATGTTATAGTCACCTGACATTAGCGATAGATTGAAATAAGCAAAAAGATTTTATGAATATTGATGAATTTTACGTCATTTGGATTTCTAAATGAAGTTGAATTTGTCACTAAGATTGTTCTGGAATAAAAAAAAAATCTTAAATAATTTTCTCATTTCAGAGCGTAATGATCATTTAATATTGAAATAAACAATTTTTGCTATCGAGGACATGAGTTTGCACACTTAAAAAGGTTAGGGAGACTTGGTAAAATTTAGCATAATACGTATATTTGAGTTAGATTTCCCCTCCCCCTCCCTTCAAGCCATCTCAACATCTTTCCAAAAATTAAGTTTAAGTGTTGTTTTGTGAGGATTAAAATAAGATTTTTAGTAAAAGTCGATGAAATATTTGATTAAAGATTGTAGATGCAGTAAATAAAGGAAAATCATTAATCCAATCTAGTTTCGTTTGGTGTGATTAGAAGCTTAGATAATAGTCATCTTCACGAAGGAAATACCATAAATAGTCTAGAAACTAAATCCAGTAAGACTTTCAACTATTCCACAAAGAAGACTGGTTAAAAGATTTCATGAAAAGACACAGAGTCGAAAGCTTAAAGCTGAAGATGGAATCTCTAAACAAACAGGTCGGATTTGTTCCACCAAAGAGGTTTCCTTTTTAACCAACAAAATGGAAGCGACAGCTAAAGCTTGTCAATTAATTCCCTTGGAGCTGTCTGTTTCCAATTGAATTCCCAACGAGGAAGGCTGTTGGTTTTGTCTAATAAAAGAGGCTCAAGTTTCACCAATTGATTTCACAATCGTAACTAAGTTTTGATTCAACTTAAATAGGTAACAAACTTAGGATAATTTACCTAAAGGGTAAGTATGTTGTCTTAAACTAGCTCAATGAGTAACTACGCTAGACACATTATTTTCTTCAATTGAGCTATTAAGTTTCTAGCATATTTTTGCAATTGGGCTACCAATTTGTGGTGATTAGCTAAATAAATAATACTCAGTCTTCAGCTAGAAAAATCCTATGAAGTGTAATTTTACCCGATTAACATCGTAGCCCCTTGATTTGTTTAAGGCCAGAAATCTCAACAAACTTCCACTTTGGTTTCAAGCAAACCCGCAACACCAAAACACATATTATATCAATTGCACAAAATAGTTCCAAACCAATTTCCAAGTCTGAAACATGTATCATATGCTAATAGTACTCACCAAAGGTTAATGTTAAGGTCAAAAACAAGTACAAACAAAATCATTGTAAGCCAAACTATGTAGATATATCACATTAGTAAGTAATACAATTTTAGACAAAACAACACATGTTTTTTTAAAGATAATGTAAACATACCACATTCATGAGTCAATCAAGAGTATCTAATAATACAATGTTATAGGTGACTATACACATGCGATGGAAGTATATCATAGGGTAAACAACATAAATCTTTTTAACAAGTTCACATAGAGAATTTAAAAATAACACCAAGTTAATCAAATAGTCAACACACGCAACAGAGGCAAAGAATCACAAGAAAATATATTACCACAAACACTCTTTTCAAAATTAATGTAGCTCTCCTCTCATCCTCTTCAATGCTCACTAGATTACTCATCTATCATGGCTAACTGGTAACTACTACTAAAGATCAAGAGACAGTGAATGTATATCTATCACTACCCTACTTCTCTCTCAAATAAGGTAAACTCTCGTCTCCATCTCATTAGAGGTCCTATGAGCATCCTGCACCTAATCGAGCTTCTCACATATAGAGCATATTAGGACATTTAATAACATCTCCTCCCATGGCCTAAATGGCAATCCTTCATATCCCCGTATGTCTTCAATACATCATCAAGCATCTTGTCTCAACATTACCAATTAGCTCTCCACTTCTAATGTAACTATTGAATACTCATCCCCAAGAGAACACACTTGATACATATAGAGAGAACGCACAAAGTGTAAAAACTCACACCAACCCAACCACCATTCATGTAACATATTATACACAAAGTAACATATCACTCTCAAATTTATGCAAATGTTAAATCATACAAATGAAATGCAACTAAATCAAGTTATCACATATGTAAATGAGGTAACCAATTAGATACAAATAATCCTATATTCTAGCATCAAGAAAGCCGCAAGCATGATAGCCACCCCCACACGATGTCCACGACACACGATGACTTGCTAATACAAGAATTTAAAAGTTTTAGTCAATTTATCATAGTGGACCAAATATATAGGTTCGTAAAATATGAGATACGGATTTACTGCTTTAGGACCACTATCAATCCTAAAGTAATTCAGTAAATGCAAAAGGCCTAACACACTGCCGAAAATCGAACAATCAATAGAAAGATCGTCCAAATTTCACCGCATTACCTACAACTAAAAAAAAAATACACCAAACTGTCAAAAATCAAAAAATAGAAGATACTGCCTAAATACCACTTCATCAAAATCAACGCGACGTGCCCTCAAGCGCCACTGAAGCTCTTCTTGTGTGGTTTCATGCGCCGCATGCAAGTTCCGCATCCTTTCCGAGTTCGAATATGGTACCCTATTTCTCTTCAGGTCTCCTAATTGTCCGGAAAAAATACGTTTTAGATCTGGTTTGGTGGAATCAAAATGAAAATGCACATTCTTTTGCTTTTGTCCGATGTTTGCTCATTTCTTAACTTATTTTGATCAACCCCGCGTTGATACCAAATGTTGAAATTTAATATGATAAAGCCACGAATAAAAACTGAGTTAAATTCAATTATATCAAAATCAATGAAAATAAACACAACAAATAAAGGAGAAATCATTAATCTAGAGATTTAGTTTGTAACCGTCTCCACAAATGCAATACCACAAATCTGGATAGAAATCAAATTCAAGATGATCCACAACTATTTCAAAAAAGGAGATAGGCTAAAGGGCTTCACGAAGAAGAACACGAGTCGAAAGCTTGAAATCGAAAAATGGAATCTGTAAACAAACAGGGGTAGGCAAATTTGTATTCTACCAAGGAGGCTGCTTTTTTTTACCAACAAAATTGAACCTAAAGTTTGTCACATAATTCCCTTGGAGATTCCGGTTTCTAATCAACTAAGAAGGCTCAAATCTGGTTTCCAATTGAATTCCCAAGGAGGTTGTCAATTTTTTCTAACAAAATAGGCTCAAGTTTTACCAATTAATTCCAAAACCCTAACTAAGTTTTGACTCTAAAATAGGTATTAACTTAGGGTAATCTACTAAAGAATAAATGAGCCGTCTTAAACTAGCCCAATGAGTAACTAAGCCAAAAGCCATATTTTCTCCAATTGAGCTATTAATGTTTCCGCATATCTTTGCAATTGAGATACCAAAACGCGGAGACGAGGTAAAAAAATAATAATCAATCTTCAGCTATAAAAAAAAAGCCTATGAGTAATCCGACCCGATGGACATCATAGCCCCTCGGTTTGTTTGGGAACAAGAATCTCAACAAAAACATTTAATATGAATAAGGTAAAATAACACAATATGCTAGTCAGATCATCAAAATTCAAAAAGTATTTATGACTCCCCCTAAGTCAATTTCTCTCCCTAACTTATATACTTCTCAACTCCCTGAATTAAATATTAATCTCTCCCCCTCCATTTTTGTTAGATGACGGAGTCCTTGTTGGAATTATATATGCCCATAGAGTATAATTCAAGACATTTGAAATAAAATATTAATTGATTGTATTAATATGAAATTGCGTTCGTCCAAGGGTCGATTTGATATTACAAATTGAGTGTTTAAGTTGTTAAACATAGAACGATTCAATTTTTAATTCGATCTAAAATCAATGTTCACAATCAGTAAATAAATATGGACAATTTATTTTGATAAGATCATCTCGATTTTATTAAAGTCTATCTTTGACTTTCGTAATAAAATCGAGATTACGTTTGAAATGTAATGGACGAGACCACATGAAATTAATTTGTGATATTGACCATACAAATTTAATTTCACTTGACTATTGTACGTGGGATCTTAATCCTAATCAGATAATGGATTTCGATTACAAACTTGAAGTTCTTTGAGGTATCAATAGGTGAGATCAAATTGCTGATCAATATCTTGGTATTTTGGGAATTAAAGTAAACTAATGAGAAACATATATTCGTATTATGGAATCTGTCTCATTTTATGTATGATCATAATCTCAATAGTTCTTGATGTGATCCAGACCACGGATACAAACCCGCACAAAGATCCGTTGAAGATCGAAGGAGGACCGATGACTCGATTGCAAATAAAGAGGGCCAAGGAAGCAATGGACAAGTTAGTTCAAGAAACAATGGTCAAAACAATGTTCGTGTCATCAAAAGAAGCAATTTCCATGTTGGAAACTAGTCGAGACGACGAGTGGATCAGCCTCATTCAAGCCGTCGAAGAAAATTGTGAAACTTCAAAGTTACGGCCGTAACATATATTTACTCACGGCCGTAACCATCGCACTGCTTAAATTGATATTATGGGAAAAAAAAGGATTACGGCCGTAATGGAGAAGGTTCACGGCCGTAATGGAGGCACTGCCTAAAACTGGAATTTGGATGATTTCGGACTTACGGCCGTAAGTCATACTGTCACGGCCGTAAGAGTGAATCAGAAACAAGGTTACGGCCGTAAGGAAATAAGTCACGGCCGTAAAAGTCGATACGCATAATTTTAGGGTTTTTATTTATTTCCTTATTTTTAGGTATTTGTTTCCTTTTATAATTAAAACTCTTTAGTCAGGTTTTGACCATATTTATAGGGATGTAATTTTCATTATTCATTACACAACTTTGATATTATAATTGAGAGGCTATTTTGCTTTCACAATCTTATTCTTCATTGAATAAAATTCGAACTTGCGAGTTATTCTTGTTTGTTCAAATCTCGGTGAGAATTATTATTGCTTGTGATCAAGAGGTCAATATATCCCATTGATTGTATTGGTTGCTTGGTTCAATTAAATTTAATTGGATCCATAAATCGTGGTTCTTGGCGTTCTTGGGTCGATTTCAATATTTTGTGGGTTGCGTCGCTACAATTGCTACGTGGTTTGCATCATTTGGTATCAGAGCTTAGGCTCCAAAAATCAAGGTTATATCTTTTGTTTTCTTGAGTCTTCTTTAACCTTGTTCTTCATGTTCTTCCAGTTCTTAAGTCTTTAATCCAAAAAGTGTCACAAAAAATTCAATAGTCGTTATTTCCTTCGTTTGTTATCCAAATTAAATTTCGTTTGTTTCGTCTTTCTCGAAGTTGAATTTTCGAGAAATCCAAACAAAAAAAAAAACGAAAATTCTCAGTCCAATTACAATAGCAGTTATTTGATTTCAAAAAAATATATTCTTGACTCAATCCTAGTTTCCATAAAAGTGTCAAGTTCTATATCATGTCAAATCCCATTCTCTAAAGGTCTTCTTCAAGTTTTCCAAACAGTTCATAGAATTCTCACTCTTACTCGATTTGAATCATTCGGGCTTAAACTTGTTTGAGTTCGGGTTCGTTCTTTGAAGCAATTGGGGTGAAAGAAATTGAGTGGAAAAAGGCAGAGAGGTGAGATCAATAGAGGGTAAAAGTCAAATTTGAGTGATACACGAGGGAAATATACGTGAGGCATATAATATTTAGTTTTAGGATGTCTGATCAATCTGCTACTACAAAAAACAACGATCAAGTCAACATGACGGAAGAGATGGTACAACGGTTTGAGCTGTTGTTTGGGGATGTGATAGGTAGGCTAGAAAGGCTTGAGCAACCTCGGGAAGTGCCTAATGCCCGCAGGCAAGGTCGTAGAGTAGAGGGGGTCGATGAGAATGAAGAAGGTAGTGATTTTGACGATGGGGTAATTGTGGATAGAGTAATTAGGCATGTAAGAAGGGATAGAGATCTTGGTGGCGATAGGATGGATGGTAGTATGAGCAACATCAAAGTGACAATTCCTTCATTCAAGGGTAGGAGTGATCCGGAAGCATACCTAGAATGGGAAAAGAAGATGGAATTAATTTTCAATTGCTACACTTATTCGGAAGAGAAAAAGGTTAAGGTAGCTGTACTTGAATTCTCCGATTACGCTATTACTTGGTGGGATCAATTGGTGACTTCTAGGAGGAGGAATCGTGAGAGGTCCGTTAGTACTTGGGATGAGTTAAAAGCTATCATGAGAAAGAGGTTCGTTCCTAGTCATTACCATCGGGAGCTTCATCAAAAATTACAAAGTCTATACCAAGGATCAAAGAGTGTGGAGGATTATCATAAGGAGATGGAGATGTTGATGATTAGAGCCAATGTAGAAGAGGATATGGAGGCTACGATGGCTCGATTTTTGAATGGGTTGAATAGGGATATAGCTAATGTGGTTGAACTGCAACATTATTTGGAGATGGAAGATATGTTGCACATGGCTATAAAGGTGGAGAAGCAAATAAAGAAAAAGGGAACAGCAAGGTATCAATCTGGTTCTAATTCTTCTTGGAATCCGAAGTGGGATAGTAAAGGAGATGGGACTGTTTCTAAAGGGAAGTTTGAAGCACCAAAAGGGAAGTTTGAGGCACCAAAAGGGAAGGAGGAACAAGCTAATAAATTCGTGCCTAAAGGGGAGCCTCAACCATCTAGGAGTAGAGACATTCAATGCTTCAAATGTTTGGGGAGAGGACATGTGGCATCTCAATGTCCTAATAGGTGAGTGATACTTGTGCGGAAGGATGGAGCCATGGAGAGTGATAGTGAGGAAGAGGATTATAGCGATATGCCGGCGTTGGAGGAAGTATGTGATGATGAGGATGTGTTATCCGGGGAGCATGGCGAGTTATTAGTGGCAAGGAGAGCTTTTAGTGCTCAAGTCAACACGGATGATTTGGAACAACAACGGGAGAACATATTCCATACACGATGTCGCATTAATAACAAGGTATGTAGTATGATTATTGATGGTGGTAGTTGCACTAACGTCGCTAGTACTATACTTGTTGAAAAATTAGGATTACCTTTGTTAAAACATCCTAAACCTTATAGGCTTCAATGGTTAAATGATAGTGGAGAAATTAAGGTGAATAGGAGGGTGTTGGTGAGTTTTTCTATTGGTAGCTATGTGGATGATGTTATGTGTGATGTGGTTCCTATGCATGCCGGACACATTTTGTTGGGTAGACCTTGGCAATATGATAGGAAGGTAACGCATGATGGGTATAAACATAGGTATAGCTTTACCAAAGGGGGAAAGACCATTACACTTGCACCATTGACACTGTCACAAGTGTATGAAGATCAAATAAAATTGAAAAATGATGAAGAAAAAGAGTGAAGGAAAATGAGAGAAAGAGAGTTGAGGCCACGACCTCAGAAAAAGGAGAGGAAAAGAGAGTTGGAGCCACGACTCCAGAAAAAGGAGAGGCGAGAGAAAAAAGGAGTGTTGGGGTACATACCTCAGAAAAAGGAGAGGGAGCGAAGAGTGCCAGAAAAGAAAGAAAAATGAGTTTCTACGCAAAAAGGAGTGAAATCAAAAAGGCATTCATGGAAGAACGGCCAATGGTTCTTCTGCTATACAAGGAATCATTCCTTGCATTTGATGAAACTAACAAATCTCTCCCTAGTTTGGCTATTTCTTTATTGCAGGAATTTGACGATATATTTCCTGATGACACACCTAGTGGGTTACCACCCATTCGAGGTATTGAACATCAAATTGATTTTGTACCTTGAGCAGTCATTCCGAACCACCCCGCTTATCGAAGTAACCCCGAGGAGACGAAGGAGCTCCAAAGGTAAGTGGAGGACTTGATGAGCAAAGGGTATATAAGGGAAAGTATGAGTCCATGTGCCGTCCCCGTGTTACTTGTTCCCAAAAAGGACGGGACTTGGAGAATGTGTGTCGATTGTAGGGCCATCAACAACGTAACGGTAAAGTATCGTCATCCTATTCCTAGGTTAGATGATATGTTGGATGAATTGCATGGCTCTAGCGTATTTAGTAAAATTGACCTTAAGAGTGGTTATCATCAAATTCGAATGAAAGAAGGAGATGAGTGGAAAACTGCTTTTAAAACTAAGTATGACCTGTATGAATGGTTAGTAATGCCTTTTGGACTTACTAATGCACCTAGCACATTTATGCGTTTAATGAATCATGTTTTACGTGCATTTATAGGTAAATTCGTTGTAGTTTACTTCGATGATATCTTGATATATAGTAAAACTTTGAATGAGCATGTGGAGCATGTTAGGTGTGTGCTTGTGGTTTTAAGACAAGAGCAACTTTTTGCTAATTTTAAAAAGTGTGATTTTTGCATGGAAAAAGTTGTGTTTCTTGGCTATGTGGTTAGTGCTAAAGGAATAGAAGTAGATGAAGAAAAAATCAAAGCTATTAAAGAATGGCCAACACCTAAAAGCATAACTGAGATTAGGAGTTTTCATGGCTTGGCTAGTTTTTATAGGCGCTTTGTTAAAAATTTTAGCACGATTGCCGCACCACTCACAGAAATTGTCAAAAAAAGTGTAGGTTTTAAATGGGGGGTAGAATAGGAACATGCATTTGAAACAATCAAAAATATGTTGTGTGAAGCACCGGTTTTATCACTTCCTAACTTTGACAAGGCTTTTGAGATTGAATGTGATGCCTCAGGGCTAGGCATTTGAGCTGTTTTAATGCAGGATCAAAGGCCAATCGCCTAATTTAGTGAAAAACTAAAAGGGGCTGCACTTAATTACCCCACATATGACAAGGAGTTATACTCACTTGTGCGCGCTTTGGAGACATGGCAACATTACTTGTGGCCACGGGAGTTCGTGATACACACTGATCATGAATCCTTGAAGCATTTGAGGGGTCAAGCTAAGCTGAGTAAGAGACATGCAAGGTGGGTAGAATTCATCCAAACATTTCCCTATGTCATCCGATACAAACAAGGTAAGGAAAATATGGTGGCAGATGCATTGTCTAGGAGGTATGTTCTTTTAAATTCTTTAAATTCTAAATTACTTGGATTTGAATACATTAAGGACATGTATGTTAGTGATCCGGACTTTTCTAGTATTTATGATTCATGTGGTAAAGGGGCTGTGGATAAATTCTTTAAACATGATGATTATTTATTCCGAGAAAATAAATTGTGTGTCCCTAGGTGTTCAATGAGGGAGTTACTTGTGAGAGAGGCCCATAGTGGAGGTCTAATGGGTCATTTTGGAATTAAAAAGACCATCGAAATCCTAAGTGAACATTTCTATTGGCCTAAGATGAAAATTGATGTGGTTCGGGTTTGTAGTAGATGCATTACTTGCAAGAAGGCAAAATCTAGGATTAAATCTCATGGATTATATATTCCTTTACCTGTACCTAGTGAACCTTGGGTCGATATCTCTATGGATTTTGTTTTGGGATTACCTAGGACTAAGAAGGGAAGAGGTTCAATTTTTGTGGTAGTAGATCGCTTTAGTAAAATGGCACATTTCATACCATGCCACAAAACTGATGATGCTACTAACATAGCTGAAATTTTCTTTCGGGAAGTCGTACGCTTACATGGGGTTCCTAAAAGTATTGTCTCGGATAGGGATGTTAAATTCCTTAGTCATTTTTGGAGGGTCTTGTGGAACAAATTAGGTACAAAACTACTTTTCTCTACAACTTGTCACCCACAGACCGATGGGCAAACCGAGGTAGTAAATAGGACAATGATTCAATTGTTGCGCACGATAATCAATAAAAATCTAAAAAATTGGGAAGAGTGCTTACCATTTATTGAATTTTCATATAATAGGGCTATACATTCTACTACTTCTTGTTCACCATTTGAAATTGTTTATGGTTTTAATCCGCTAACACCATTGGATTTAATTCCTTTACCTGTGAATGAACGTAGTAGTTTAGATGGAAAGAAAAAGGCTGAGATGGTTAAAGCACTCCACGACAAGGTGAGGTTGGCGATTGAAAAGAAAAATGAACATTATGCTTCGCATGCTAACAAAGGAAGAAAGGGCATCATATTTGAACCCGGTGATTGGGTTTGGGTACATTTGAGAAAGGAGCGGTTTCCAGAACAACGCAAGTCAAAGTTACAACCGCGAGGAGATAGTCCATTCCAAGTGATTGAACGGATCAACAACAATGCCTATAAATTAGATCTTCATGGTGAGTATAATGTTTCAGCTTCATTTAATGTTTCTGATCTATCTCCGTTTGATGCAGGTTTAGATTCGAGGTTGAATCCTTTCGAAGAGGGAGGGGATGATGTGATCCAGACCACAGATACAAACCTGCACAAAGATCCGTTGAAGATCGAAGGAGGACCGATGACTCGATTGCAAACAAAGAGGGCCAAGGAAGCAATGGACAAGTTAGTTCAAGAAACAATGGTCAAAACAATGTTCGTGTCATCAAAAGAAGCAATTTCCATGTTGGAAACTAGTCGAGACGACGAGTGGATCAGCCTCATTCAAGCCGTCGAAGAAAATTGTGAAACTTCAAAGTTACGACCGTAACATATATTTACTCACGGCCGTAACCATCGCACTGCTTAAATTGATATTATGGGAAAAAAAGGATTACGGCCGTAATGGAGAAGGTTCACGGCCGTAATGGAGGCACTGCCTAAAACTGGAATTTGGATGATTTCGGACTTACGGCCGTAAGTCATACTGTCACGGCCGTAAGAGTGAATCAGAAACAAGGTTACGGCCGTAAAAGTCGATACGCGTAATTTTAGGGATTTTATTTATTTCCTTATTTTTAGGTATTTGTTTCCTTTTATAATTAAAACTCTTTAGTCAGGTTTTGACCCTATTTATAGGGTTGTAATTTTCATTGTTCATTACACAACTTTGATATTATAATTGAGAGGCTATTTTGCTTTCACAATCTTATTCTTCATTGAATAAAATCCGAACTTGCGAGTTATTCTTGTTTGTTTAAATCTCGGTGAGAATTATTATTGCTTGTGATCAAGAGGTCAATATATCCCAGTGATTGTATTGGTTTCTTGGTTCAATTAATTTTAATTGGATCCATAAATCGTGGTTCTTGGCGTTCTTGGGTCGATTTCAATATTTTGTGGGTTGCGTAGCTACAATTGCTACGTGGTTTGCATCAGTTCTTCTAGTGGACAGTTGAATCTGAGCTCAGTAATTCGACAGTGACTATTGAATTCTATGATGTGATGTGATCACATCGAACTATCAAATAGAAGATGAGAGTTGTGAGTTTATGAATATTCAGAGAAGGTCATTTGAACTTGCTCCGAATATTCAAGTTGATTAATGGGGGTAACATGAAAGAAAGATAAGTCAGATGATATAATTATTGATAATTGTTTTAGTAATTTAAATTTTACTAAGAGTGTAATCTCATTCTTTTAGTAGAATAGAACGTGATTAATAAATTAATTTTAACTGATCAAGAGTTGGCAATGTCATAATTAATTTATTGGAGCTTAGTTTAAGGGAAGAATACATAACTAAGGCTTTTAAAGTCCACATTTTCAAAATTATGAAACTTAAGGCTTTATTTCAAAAATCACGTCATAATTAATTCTATATTTTATTGTTTATGATCACAAGTCACAATTTTTTAGGTCACAAGTCACAAATGGGTCATAAATTTATGGTCATAGTCACAATTTTAGATCACAATTTATTTCTCGGCCACAAATTTCGAATATCGTAAGTCCCGATATTTTTCGGTCGCAAAAATCTAGAGTCAATTGATCACAACTTAACAAATTATGAGTCACAATTTCTTTATTGGTCACAAATCACAAATTTCATTGGTCACAATTTTTTCTCGGATACAAATCAAGAATTTTTAGGTCACAATTTTCACAAATATGGCTCACAACTAATTCTTGGTCACGACTTACTTTTTGATCACAGATTAAAAATTAATATGTCATAAATTATTTTTTAGTCACAAATCTCGATTTTGTAGGTCACAATTTTTTCTTGGTATCAAATATTGAGTTAATTGGTCACAACTTTAACAAATTATGAGTCACAATTTCTTCAATGGTCACAATTTTTTCTAGGGCACAAATTACGAAATTCTTGGGTCATAATTTTCACAAGTCAAAAATTTTATTGATCACATATCACAAAATTTATAGGTCACAGTTCATTTAACACTCACAATTTATCAAATTACTTTGGTCACGACTAATTTTTTATCACAAATCAAAATTTAAGATACTTCAAGTTTATTCAAATTTGATTTTTTTTTTCACAACTTGATTCTCGATCATAAACCATGAATTTATATGTCACAATTTATTTTTTAAATACTAAATCTTAAATTTTATAAGTCAAAACTTATTTAACCGTCACAATTTTCAAATTAATTGGTCACAATTACAAATTATGTCACAATGTCAATCTCAATTTTTTTACTAGTCATAAATTATTAATTTAATGGTCACAATAAATCTTAATCCTACCCACCACGGTCAGAACCCACACCCAACAACAATACCACCCCACCACCACCACCCTCCTCCCCAACAACCACCAACACCCACCGCCAACCACGAAAACAACCACCACCCAAACACCCCATCCTCTCAAGACCAACACCTCAACCACAGGTAGTCGCCGCCGTCGCCCGACCGCCAATCACCTCACCACCACTTGCTGGCAGACAAACCTACCACCAAAACCTAACTACACATTGTCGGCCACAACCTCAAAATCACACGATCACCACCACGACTTACCACCACAACCACCACCACAAAAGCAACCACATAACCATCATATAAAACTAGAAGTGTGAAGCGTTGCATAGTCGCTGCACAATAGAGATGCCTCTGTCATCGCGCCTGTGTGCATACAACGATCTACTCCGCTACCGCCGCCACCACCACCACCATCCTCCTCCTCCACCACTTGTACCATTGCCGAAACCATAAACCTGCACCAAACACCATCTCCTCACCGCCAAAATTTGTATCAAACCTTCACTCCGTCAGAGCGCAAGGAAAATTACATACAAAATTACTACCAAATCTGTACACATCTCCACCATTTGTAACCAAAATTTTCCTTCAACCAAAAAGCTGTCACCAAAAAACACCATCGATGATGTTGTGACCACCGGACTGCACAGCATTGGTTCAGTGGTTGTGACCTTCGGCTCCATCTAGGGATGTCAACGAGCCGAGCCGAGCCGAGCCAAAGCTCTTCCTAAAAAATGAGGCTCGAGCTTTTCCAAGCCGAGACGGGCTGAGTCGAGCCAAGTCTCGAGCTTTCAAATTTTATTTTGTTTTTATAATAAAATTCATAAAGTTTTTATTGAAAATGTATTTATACAACGAGCCGAACCGAGCCGAGCTAAGCTCGTCCCTGAAAAAAAGCTCGGCTCGAGCTTTGGCTCGAGACTTCGAGCCACGAGCCGAGCTTTTTCCGAGCCGAGTCCGAGCGGCTGGAGCTTACGAGCCATTTTGCCATCCCTAGCTCCATCTTTCGTGTTTTAGCTGTTCCTAGTTTAAGAATTAATTTGGGATTGAGGGTTATTATGCTCAATCGGGAGAGTTGGTGTGGTTGTGGGTTGTGGAGGTTTTAGTTAATTTAATTAACGGTATTAGTATGTTAATAAAGACCTGATTTTTGCATTAATAATTTCTAAACTTTATTTTTGTATTGTGAAGTTGAAAAACATGGGTTTGTGTAATTTTCACTTAGTTTAATTGGGTCCGATCAGGTTCCCTCGGTGGCTTCAATATAATAGGTTTATACATGCTTATTACCTGTATTAGGTTGTGCAGAAATGAGTCTGGGTTATGGTACTAGGGTTGGTAGGATTTTGGAGTGTAAAGAAGTTACAAATAGTCTCCTAAGACTATTTTTCTTGACTTTATTTGTAAAGTGGCGAGACACACAATGCATGTTTCCTCTTTACAAAGAAAACCCTAATCCTTGTGTAACCTAGACCTAGAGAAAGGTGACCACACACCTGCACAGCTGCCATTGGAGAACACTGGGAAAAACTTGACGATTTGAAGCTTTGGTGGAATCAAGAAGCAGTGGAAAAGATATTATTATAAAGCACGCTAGAAGGGTAATCTTTTCATACAATTATTTGTGCTAAATTATTTATTTCAAGTTAACTACATAGAACAGAAAATCCTGTAACGGGATGATCTATCACAAGAAATCAATTTTTGTGAGTAGAACAACCCAGGTTCCCAGCAATTGGTATCAGAGCGTCAGATTTTTTATACTATTTTGTGTATTTATGAATAAATTATTTGTTTTTGCTTGTGTTTGTGGATCGGTGTTAGGATTATGTGATTTATTTGTTATTGGATGAATGATGTTTTGTTGAACATATTTATGGCCTTAGACTTTTTTTTTTTGTAAAACATGTATTTCTTTTATTGAGTCTTGTAACAAAAGGGGTGGATTACGACTCCATGTTTTCCTCTTTGATTTTGATTATTGGAATAGAATTAGGGTTTGTATAATTCTTGTTGTAATTGTAAAAATCAGAGGACCATATGTGCAGTTTTCAGATTGAAGGACTTTATGTTGCTAAATTCGGAGGACGTGATCTGTAATTTTCAAAAGGAAGGATTTCAAACGCAAATTCTGCTTGATGCACCAAACTTCACCAACTCCATAGCGCAAGGACCTGCAATGCAATTTCGCTAAAAACTTGGAAAATCAGCAGTGGCACGTGGGTGCTGTCTCTGCGGTTGACAGACAACGGCGTTGTTGTCCTGCCCTTGACCTTGGTGGCAGCTGCACCACATGTGCTGCTACAAATGAAGGGGGCGAGGCTTGTGGATGTTGCTTTCGCGATGCGCATGGGACGAAGGTGCTCCAAGCGCTGTCGATGCGAGGTCGTGACGGCAGTGGCAGTACCATAGGATTCTCTACTTCCTCCTATTTTCTCCATTTTTCTGCCATTATAGGGCTGCTGGCGATGAGAAGCAACAATGCATTGTCGTGGTGCCACCACTATTATCGATGGTCCATACCACCTAGGTGGTGGCGGTAGTACATGAGGACTGCTACGGTGTCGAGATTAAGGTTTCTTCCAAGGTTTTTTTCCAGTGACAGCAAGATGAGAAGGTGGCGGCTGCATTTTTCATATTTCCTTAGGTTGCTGACATGCAAAGAAACAGAGGAAGAAGGGTTTTCAGACTTGGGGGTAGGGGTGGGCGTGGGTTGGGTTGGGTCGGTTTTTTGCCCAACCCGAACCCAACCCACTATGGTCGAGTTGAAAAAAAATCAACCCAACCCAACCCAAATATGAATTCAAACCCACCCCAACCCAACCCAATCAAGTTTCGGTCGGGTTGGGTTGGGTTGGGTGGTTTGAGCTTTGGTCCAATTAAATAAAATTCTTAGAAAATTAAAAAATTATGCCCATAAATCAATTATTAACTCAAATAAATTATATACAATACAATAAGCTCAAATATAATAAATTAAATACTTGCTAACAAAACTAAAATATGTTCAAATTATATTTGAGTTTCATCCAAATTAAAAATAGATTTAAGATTCTTGAAATTTAAATGGTCTTATATTTTTAAAATTTTGATTGGGTTGGGTTGGGTCGGGTTGGATTGGGTTTGTCATCCAACCCACAACCCAACCCAACCCAAACAAATTTTTTTTTATAACCCAACCCAATCCAATTTTCATCAAAACCCAACCCAACCCGATCGGATCGGGTTGGGTTGGGCGGTTTTGGCGGGTTGATGCCCACCCTTACTTGGGGGTACTGCTAAATTGGGCCGGTTCTATGTAATGGACATTTGGGCCAAAAGAAAAATGGTGAATTAAATTGCAGATTGGGCCATACTTCATTTTAGGCTGGGAAATATTATTTAAAAAGTTCAAATAACGGGCTTGAAATTTACAAATGGAAATTGAAGAATTGGACCGGCTTGTGGCTCAATGTAATCTTTAATTAATTTGTAATTTTGTGTCTAGGTTTGGGCAATAAATTATTTGCATTTATTTATTGCTTTAATTAAATTGTGAATGAATATCATTAAATAACATGTCATTAAATCGCATAAACACTGCTCTAGGTATTATATTGTCATGCATTGTTTTATATTTTATTTTCTTCTCTAAATGTTAGATTAGAAAATAAATATATTTATTAATAATTAAATCGATTCTAAGAGTTAAAACTGATTGGGTAATTATTAAATTAAAATCCAACATTTCAAAATATTAAGTGAATGATGGTGTAATTTTTTAACCCATGGCCTCCCCTATTATCCGATTAGTAAAAATTTGTGTATGTCTCGTGCTAATCTAATTAATCTCCTCATAGGAGGGATGCACTGTTTTTGTTACTAGATTGGGCCCATTGGGTGGTGATTTTTAAGTGTGAATTAATCATGATTACCCTATAAGTAACGTAATTAATTTGGTACTTGAAACATTATTAATATAAATGTTAGACAATTAAATCAATGACATCGTGAGGACTTCCTATATTATATCCAAACGATGTCAATGATGGCCAAAATTTTAAGTCAATAAATTAAATATTGCATGAGATGCTAGATATATTTAATTTAGTAGGAGGGTCTCAGCCTAGCCATAAATCATATTTATTTCTCCTATAGAGAATGTGTTTAATATTTTAGGGTTTTAGGTTGTCGTCATATTATAATAGTAGTTTTGGGTCTACTTGTGCATAATTTTTATTCATGCATCATATATGAAAGTATTCATCACATGTGCAATTCGTGTTTAATACATTTGTTTTATTTGAATGTCGTGTTTTCCACAACTAGTTATATATTTAGACATCACCAACTAATTGGTGAAAACTGCAACATATCTCGTTATAATTTTTTTTCTACTTATAACATTTGTTCGTTCTAGGAGATCCTTGTTTAATAGTAATCATAATCTTCTAATGAAAAATAGTGTTATTTTGATGAGATAGTTTATTGCATATCTTTGATTCTCATATCAAGTACTTTGCAATAAAAACATCAAAATAGGATAACAATATTTATTTTCTCGATGAAAGGGTATTTATGATAATTTGAACATCTTAATTATGGAGTTATACAAAATATGCTATCAAGCTATAATATATCTCTACTTATGAACTGATCGCGTTTTTGCAAGAGACTCTTTGGTAAAATATGATTGGTCACTTTAACATGGTGAAGGTCCCACTTGCAAACATTGATTCATGTGACATAATGCTTGAGAAATCTTCTAAGATGATCTCTCGCGGGTTCAGTGTGGACTAAATTCACCAGGATAAACGTGTCCCTGAAAGGTTCAATGTAAGCTATTCATAGAGTAGAGATTATTTTAAAGCAAAAGATGGTATTATGGGCCCTCTAACCTTTTTTCTTTTGAGCAAAGATAGGATTAATAAAGAGGTAGCCTTTCCTGGAAACTCTATAATGAAGTAAAACTCTATTCATTGTTTTATGGTTAGTAATTGAGTCTATCTTGATTATAGATTCTAGAGTTACTAATCACTGTTGCAATGTGGTACTAGGTGACCAAATGGCTCAATGAGATAGAGTATACTATAAGGATAAGCACGGGTACGGTAATATGGAAATAGTCATTGGACTTTTGAGTTTGCGAAACCATTTTGATTGTTATTTTGTCTCTCTATTATTTGAGCGGAATTATTCGGCACTTAATCTCCAATTATCACTTGGAATTAAGTTAAATAATGCTATTGCGAGACAAATAGTTAACAATCTCAAAGTCTTGAATGATTTCCTAAAATATCCCTAGAGTTGTGGCATGGGTGCAAGGCCCAGTCTATACCACATTCAAATTTGGGGACTTTTGGTACACAAGCTGAAAGGAAGGATTGACGAGATGGAGGCAACAATGAAAGTTTAATTATTTATAAGGTATACAACGAAACTAGAAATTATTTATTCTATAGTTTTCTGGTCAAGAAAGTATTTGTTGAGTACAAATGTAACTTTCTTAAAGGATAAGGCATATACAATAGTACAAATCCACAAGTAAAGTTCTATTGGATAAGATGTTAGAACGTGGTTCAAACAACTTGATTACAAGTTTCCGCATAGAATTAATCTTGATAATTTGGAACTTCCTACGGAACCAATGATTTCCGATCCTAGTGGGAGAAATGGATAAGTGGTTCAACCAATATTCTTGCCTGGTGATCTCAATGGACTGGGAAAAACCAAAAGTTGTAGTCGAAGAAGTTCTCACTGTTCCACCTCCTCTTTATGTTCATAGGGAGACAGTGGAGAGGTTGATCCCAGTAAGGGATATAACCGAGTAGTGGAAGGAGAGGAAGTAACTATGTTTGGACATAATGAGCGACTAATTGGAGTGGGAGGGTTGTAAGACCACCTTCCTGACACTTATTCTACAGAGAGTTTTTTTTTTAGACAGTCTCTACTGAAATAAGAGGACTCCTCCTCATTTTTGGATGTGGTAGAAGTTATGGATTTGAAATCATGGAAGGTGAAGGTGAAGGTGAACTTGGAATTGGATTCCTTGTACTACACCAAGGTTTGGATATTTGTAGACACACCTAATGGGGTCAAACCTATAAGGTGTGATGAGTCTTTAAGATGATAAGAGAATGGTAGATGGGAAGGTTGATACTTTTAGCGCAAGGCTTATGGCTATGGGTTTGTGAAACCTTTCTCGCCAATCACCATGCAAAAGTTTACCTGTATCTTTTATCCATTGTTGTTCATTGTGAAAATGAGGTACGAAAGATGGACATCAAGATGATGTTTCTTGAATGCATCTTGAGGAAACGATCTACAAAGTATAACTTGAAGGGTTCATACAAAAGGCCATGAAAGTAAAGTTCACAACTTAATAGTGTCCAAATTTGGATTTGAATAATATAGAATATGATCGAACCATTGTAATGCATGTTCTTGATCAAAATCTTGATATATCTTAAGTATACTAGTGTATACAGAAAGATGACACAGTTTTTTGTGACTATTTATTTGAATGACACTCTACTTATGTGTGAGGGTATTTTCATTAAATGGTAGTTGGTACCAGCAATTAGACTTGAAAGACTTATAGATGACTGTCTATTTTTTCTAGATATCTGTATTTTTCGAAGTGGGAGAAAAATGGAATAGAATAGTCTCAAGTTTCATGTAATAATACGACACTATCTAAATTTGTAATATTGAAATCTTGAAAAGAATAATGTTCTTTGTGGACTTTATCTATCTTATGAGTATTCTCCTAAGACTCATGGTAAGATAGAGAAGGTTCCTTATGCTCCGACTATAGGAAGCCTTACTTTGCACTAGATAGGTCATATCTTATGCTGGGGATATTGTTGGTAATTATTAGTTTGATCCAGGATCAGATTATTGAATAGAGATAAAGCATATAATCAAGCGTTTTTGGAAAACAAGTAAATATTTGCTTATTTATTCAGGTTGTGATCTGATGGATTAAAACTAATTAAGTCTGATTTGACAAGGACTCTAGAGAGTCGTCAAAATTGGAATATAACTGGGAGATAAGGTAGTTAATTGGTTGAGTATAATATAATCTTGGATTATTTGTTATACAACTGTGACTTGCGTCTAAAGGAGTTACTATCTTGATTGGGAACATGATCATTACCGTAATGATGAAGTTGACAAGATGGACGATTCGATATTTCATGTATACTCTAAGGCAAGTGGGAGATTGTTGGAATTATATATGCCCATACAGTATATAATTCACGACATTTGAAATAAAATATTAATTGAATGTATTAATATGAAGTTGCGTATGTCCACGGGTCGATTTGATATTACAGATTGAATGTTTAAGTCGTTAAATACAGAAAGATTCAATTTGTAATTCAATCTAAAATCAACGTTTACGATCAGTAAATAAATATGGACAATTTATTTTGATAAGATTGTCTCAAATTTATTAAAGTCTGTCTTTGACTTTCGTAATAAAATTGAGAGTACGTTTGAAATGTATTGGACATGACCACGTGAAATAAATTTGTGACATTGACCATACAAATTTAATTTCACTTGACTATTGTACGTGAGACCTTAATCCTAATTGGATAATGGACTTTGATTACTAACTTAAAGTTCTTTTAGGTATAATGGGTGAGATCAAATTGCTAATCAATATCTCGTTACTTTGGAAATTAAAGTAAACTAACGAGGAACATATATTCGTATTATGGAATCCGTCACCTTTTAGGTATGATCATAATCTCACTGGTTCTTCTAGTGGACAGTTGAATTTGAGCTTAGTAATTCGACAGTAACTATTGAATTCTACTATGTGATGTGATCATATTGAACTATCAGATAGAAGATGAAAGTTGAGAGTTTATGAATATTCAGAGAATGGTATTTTGGTCATTTTAACTTACTGTGAATATTCGAGTTGATCGACGGGGGTAACATGTAAGAACAATAAGTCAGAGGATATAATTATTGATTATTGTTTCAGTAATTTCAATTTTACTAAGAGTGCAATCTCGTTATTTTAGTGGAATAGAACATGATTAATAAATTAATTGACTGATCAAGAGTTGACCATGTCATAATTAATTTATTGGAGCTTAGTTTAATTGAGTCCGATCAGGTTTCCTCGGTGGTTTTACTATAATATGCTTATACGGCTTAGTACATGTATTGGGCTGTGTAAAAATGAGACTGAGTTATGTTACTAGGGTTGGTAGGGTTTTGGAGTGTAAAGAGGTTGCAAATAGTCTCCTAAGACTGTTTTTATTGACCTAGTTTGCAAAGTGGTGAGACACACACTAAAGTGTGTAGTGTATGTTTCCTCTTTACAAAGAAAACCTTAATCCTAGTGTAACCTAGACGTAGAGAAAGGTGAACACACACCTGCACAGCTGCCATTGGAGAACAGTGGGGAAAGCTTGAGGGTTTGAAGCTTTGGTAGAATCAAGAAGCAGTGAAAAAGATATTATTGTAAAGCACGCTACAAGGGTAATCTTTTCATACAATTATTTGTATAAAATTATTTATTCCAAATTAAATACATAGAACAGAAAATCCTATAACAGGATGATCTATCACAAGAAATCAATTTTTGTGAGTAGAACAATCAGGGTTCCCAACAGTCCTTTGATGCTAAGGACTAACGACTTTCTTGCATTTATTGCTATTGCACTATTCATATTAGTTCCTACCGCTTTTCTACTTATCATTTATGTAAAAATAGTCAATCAATATGATTAATTCAATTAAATTTGAAAATCATTTGAATGAAACTTTCCTTTTGAGTTCTTGTAAAAAAATGGTCGAAGTAAAATGAAAAGGATTCCCCAAGCCTTCCTTCATTTTCAGAAGTAACTCCTCCTAGTTAGTAGATCATATACTCAATATTTTAATTCTCAATCAGCAAAGTCTCATAGCCGATACCAGTTCCGGACTAAGCTAGCAACAAGATTGGATAAATTGCCTTGAGGTCGAGTGTCCATAAAAAATTACATAAATGATAGAATCACAAAGGGAGATCAAGTAATATATATATGAATGACAACGAGATGAATGAGTGAAAAACTATGCACATGGAGAAATTATGCAAAACATGCAATGGAAGAAAATAATTTTTCTTTTTCTTTTTGAGATTATTCATTTTAATGGATTTTTTAAAATATAATATTAAATAATGAAACTCAAATCACATGAACATTTATTTACTTTCTTATACATTCATAATTCATATACAGTAAAATCACGCACATCGCATTCTAGACTTATATAGAGTAAATTGTATAAGAGACCTAAGAGTGAAAAGTGTCACAAATATCTTGTGAGCAATACTCAAAATCTTAATTCTTTGATAAAAAGCATGCATAAGAAATCATGATGAATGAATATTATCCTCAAATTATGGAAGTAAAACACAGTGATATTAGGTACTTTTTCTCAAAATAGGTCATATAATTTTTTCATCGTATAACTTTTTCTCCCCCAGTCAATGAGCATATATAATGTATTTCTAACTTATGGCAACTTGTCTTCATTAAGCTTACTAAATAACCTCTTTAATGAGCTTTAGTCTATCTCACTTTTCCTATTGACATATAATTAAAATATTTTGAAGCTCAATAATATTTTTCCTTTAGGGGAATATGCTAAAACTTAGGACATCTAACTAAAGGTCTTTCCATATTTAAGGTCACCTCACAACATCGATGACTGACATTCAGAATCTCATATACGCAGTCAAGACTCACTCATAAGAACATAATGTGTGCAATGTAGAAGATATTTGAAATAACGTATTCCAAGTACTCCAAAAAAGTTTTAGACAAAGTTAATGGAAACTTTATTCATCGTTCATAAATTTTACTAGTACTTGATCACAAAATAACATGTTCAACTCAATCACTTCAAAGTGTTATGATATCAAAAGTTGTTTTTTACTTAAAATAAATAATGCAAAACAAATGAGACAAGGAAAAAGTTAGTATGCATAAATGAATATGTATATATATCATGAACAATGCAAATGCATGTGTCTATAAACCCTCTCAATGAGAAACACAATGCCCTTACCTTTAAGAGCAACCTTAACTACATCACAATTCAAAAAATCACTTTGACCTATGAGTTCACTATTTTTTATCCAAATCTTATTAGAAGAAGATGTACTCTTAGTTAAATAATTTTTTTCATTTTGGCCAAGTGACTTACTTGATTAGCTAAAACTCTAATGTGAAAAGTGTTGTCCTAATTATTATTCCTAACCAAGAGCTTTTTGCACCTAGGTCTTATGAGACTAAACTCACCACAGTTGTGACACGTTGGAATGAAAATAGAGGCAACTCTAGGTTTCAAGGTTTTGACCTTAGGTTGATGAATCCTATTGTGCTTGAAATAATTATGTCCTATGGCTCCGACATTCTTTGACTTGAGTGAATGGGATAAGGTTAGTTCATAGGTTTGGAGTGATCCAACAAGTTCTTCTATTCTAAATGTATCTAAGTCTTTGTTTTCTTCAATTGCAGTGACCTTAAGTCTAAAAATCTTAGGTAGGAATTTTAAAACTTTTCTAATAATATTGGACTCGGGAATTCGCTCAAGATGAAGCTAGAGTTGACTATATCATTTAGTTTTACATAGACTCACCATCTTTCATCCTAATTTCTTCAAATCTAATGTTCAACATTTGTAACTTAAAGTTCTTCACTATCTTAGCACACTCGTGTGTTTTTTAAAATATCCCAACCATCCTTAACAAAATTCACACATATGCACTCGTTTTAATCTCTTCCAGGAATATAGCAATAACGATGACACGGATACTTTTGTTATTTCAATTATAGTTAGCTAGTTCTTCTTTAGTCCATGAGGCTATGTTGGTAGGGGTAACTAAAATAACAACTTCTTTAGATGGACATGTCCAACCCTTAACAACACTAACTTGAACATGAACAATCATCCAATGATTCTAAGAATGCTCTCATCCTAATTTTCTAGTAAGCATAATTGCTACCATCAAAGTACGTGCTAATGTATAATGACTTACTACTCATCTAGACATATATGTCAATGATCAAAATAAGGATTTGATACCATATGTTTTATTTCCCATTCCTCCATTAAGTTAATCTTTTTTCTTTTTTCTTTTGCCAAAACTGTGGGAAGTAAAAATACATCACTAATTTACATTATTAAGAAAGCAAAAATTAGTCTACAATGAAATACATTTTCATTTCCAATCGAATATAAAAGAAACTAGCAATTTGTTATGAGAGATTCCAAATATCAAATAGTAAATGACACAAAATCAACTTAGAAGCATGTTATTGTGGCAACAAATAATGTGGAAGCAAGATCTTTTATGATAAACGTGTTTAATACAAAAATCAGAATGTAGTTGAACTTTTCTATAAAGAGGTTGGATATATCGATAAATGAATAAAAGTTTCTTTATATAAGTTTCTCAAAAAAACTAATTATTTATAATAATTTGGGAGATGCTTCTCAAATAATAGCGTTCTAGGATGATGAATTAAAAAAAATGTTAACCTATTGCATTTGGTTATATAATCTTTTAACTTTCTAAAAAGACAAATGAAATTTATTAAAATCAACTAACATAGGGTACGATTTGAAAAATATATTTCACTTGTACAAATTATTTATAATTTTTTTTTTTTACTTATCTTACTTTCTCGCAATTAATCATGTTGTGCAGCTTGGATTAAATTTTGCAAGTAATTATTGTGAAACATATTGCAAGTGTACAATATTACAGACAATTAGTAAAATGGATTTAAGATTTCGGGTTGTCGATCCCACGAGTACTACTTTATCTAATACTAGTAACAATTGCACATCTTATGTATATGATGAATGTGATGCGTAATATTTTTTAAGAACAAAAATTATTTTTAAAATAGTTGAGGTAATAGATATTATTAAAAGAAAAAAATTAAAATTGTTAAAATTGTTATAAATATTTATGAAATTGTTAATATATATATATATATATATATATATATATATATATATATATATATATTATATATATGAAATCATGTGAAAATATTATATATATATATATATATATATATATATATATATATATATATATATATATAATAAACAAAACGTAATATTTTGATTACAATAACATTTTTTTTTTGTACATAATATTTTTTGTTAACTTCTCACTTTTTTTTTTTTTATTTCAGCTTTTATCAAGGTTTTTAACTTTTTATAGTCTGTATTGAAACTTTAAGAAAAAAGTTTTACATATAGTTGTCCATGAAGGATACACGTTGAGGAATGTATATTTCAACAGTAGGTATTGATTATCCTTAAGCCTTGTTAATGATCATTACAAAAGTATAGACATGCTAAAAATTGTTGATCTTGAATCTAAATGAATATACTTCATCATTTGTTGGAGTTAATAAGATACGTGGAAGAAAACTTATTTTCTAGTATGTTGTCCAATGATTATTTTTACATGGATCACATGTCTTTTAAAATTACGATAAATCATTCTTGTCTCATAAAAAAAAAAAAAAAAAAATCGTTGAATGGGTCTAAACTCCTTTTGAGCATCACTAAAGAATTTCATTTCAAAATTAACTAAAGTAGTGGAATACCATTTGACAATAGTGTATTTAATAATTCTTCAATAGTAAAATTAATTTGTACTATCTATTGCTACATCGAAGTTGACAGATTCTACAGTTTGTCTTTGACAAATTCTAATAACAGGATAAAATAAATGTAATATGTAAATATGAATTAAAGTTTGTAAAGTATTTTTTCATTAATCTATGAAATGTAAGTAACTAACTAATGAAATTGTAACATTTTGTATTAAATCCACACAATATAAACTATGAAATTTGTATAGATAATTTTTTTTTTTAAATTTTGGATGTAATATTTTAAATATTATATTAATATACAATATTCTAATAATATTTACTAAAGGATGGGGTGATTTTTCTTCTTTTTTTAAACTAAATAAATAAAAACTATAATAATATGAGAATAATAATATAAAATTATACTACAATATTTAAAAATGTTGATGGTAAATTAATAATACTAAATAAACAAACAAAATAAAAGAGTATAATATTATGACATTATATTATAATAACAATTTAAAATTTAAAATAATAAATTAATGCAATCAGCTATTTAATGTTATTAAGGTCCTGTTCGGGGGTGTTAGATTAATTCACAAAAAGACAAAAACAACACAAAAACTAAGTTACACAATTTTCTATACCACTTTTTAACCATTCACTTTTTCTCTCTTCAAATTTTAACCCTACATTTTATCTAGAAAACACAAATAAATCAACAAAATAATTTCAATTCCTTATCTCTCCTTATTAATTCCAGCCGAATAGAGCCTAAATAAGGGTAAGGGTATATTGGATATATAACTATTTACATGAGGGTAAAACGGATATTTAAAAGATTTTCCTCCATCCATCCTTTTTATGTTGATGATGTAGATGTAGCTATAGATAGATGTAGAAGATGTAGATGTAGATGTAGATAGAGAGATAGATGTAAAAAGAATTTTAGATTGTAGATTAGCGTTGATTAATCAAATCATAAGTTGAAAAAAATAAAATGATTTGGCCTCCATTTGGTAAACAATAAATTTTTCCAAATTACTTTTTAACCACACAAATTTTCTCAAATCATTTTTCAATCATATATTTTACCTCAAAACATCACATTCTTTGTTTATAAACAAAAATATTTTACCAAACAGAGGCTTTGATTTTTAAACGTCTAAACTTGTAAAAGCAATTAATTATCAAAGTATACGAAACAAGCAAATCAAAGATTGAATTTTTGTTTTTATGAAGTGAAAGTGTTGGAACTCACGATTGTATCCTAGTTCTCATATTCAAGTTTTCATCTCAAGTTCTCTTTTGAAAATAGTATTTGATCGATTTCACAATTATATCTAAGATTTCCTTTTCGTGTTTAAATTAGTTCTATCTAATTAGGTCAACCACATATCTCCATGTTGGGTCAAAACAAGTTCTAATTAAATGCATTCAATAACAATAATTCAAAAAACACAACAACCACAACCATGCATATCTACTCTTTTGTTAAATTATAGGAATTTATTATGTGATCTAAATATATAACTTACATCTCGACTCGTTACAACCCAAAAATTAATAAATTAGTGGCCAATTAATTCATGCATTAAACATGAAAATAAATTCAATATATAAAATTTAAACATAAACTTGAGAACTAAAATTGAAATAATTAAACAAGTTACATCGTTCGCCTCAATAATGAATTAGTTACACATAATAAAATAAAAGAAAGGAGATTTTAGAATTGAACACATCATCAAGTTTGGGAATTTATTTGAGAAGAAGTAGGAATTCTTGCACCAAGATCCAATCTCTGCAGCCTACACTATACGTAAAATAGCTTTGGTGACATGAAATACCATTGATGAAACATCACTTCGTTGTTCGTTGTAAAGTAGTCATTGAACAGTCATGCATCAACAGACTCCCTATCGCGGTGAATGACAATGTGCCGAGGGACCGACCCCATGTGTAGGTAGGTTTTGTTGTTATTTGACCATTTGAGTTACATGCGAACAAGAGCGTCATAACGGGATTCAAGTGCCACAAAGTCATTCATGATCCGTCCTTCTCTTCTTGAACAATTTCGGAATAATTGGAAGATCCTCCAATGTTGAAACTCGTTTTTGTACTACGTAAATTTGATCTCTGAATTTTTAAGTGTGATATCTGAATGATTAATTGTGTAGGAGCTAATCACCTTTTATCATCACATTTGCATAGATAACATCATTTCATGAATCCTAACCATTGATCAGATTACAACTTATCTGGATTTTTAGATCGGATTACCTATTTTATCACTTCAAATTAACATCGTTTTGCGTAATTCAATCATAACTACAAGATAACATCGTTTTTCGTAAATCAATCATAAACATTGATTATATTACATCTTATTAGATCTGTTAGATCAAACTTTCTATCCAATCATTTGCAGAGATAACATCATTTTGTATAAATAAGTCCTAACCATTAATCAGATTACATCCTATCTGAATTGTTAGATCATATTTCCTATTTATCACTTGAAGTGGTAACATCATTTTGCGTAAATCAATTACAATCAATGATCAGATTTCATCATTCCTCAATCGTTTGATGAGCTTCTCTTAGCCCAAGCTCGGAATCAACCACGCCCTACCGACCAACCCCATAGTCTGACTTATGCTAGTCGTACTGAGCTTAATGATGGATCTGATATATTGATCTCACTTCATGGAGAAAGAGAGGTCAGTGACCCGGGGGTAGGCGACTCAATCAATAAGAATTCTCTCTAGAACCCTAGAAGGAAGCCTTGGGCTAGGAACTAGATAAAGGGAAGTAGTAATGGTTCATGTAGCAGTGGAAGATCTTAACTAGGCTACGAAAGAACTTCGGGATCCCGATAAATCCTATAATTGAAGAAGACAAACACTTGTGTCATGTATATTTATATATTTCTCAAAACTCAATTATTGATATTAATCAATCAAATGATCAATTTTGGAGTCTCATTGAATTAGAGTATAATAGCTCACTACCACCCCATATTACTCAAACCTAAATTTTGAGATAATTACAATCCCATTACACAATACACTTGTGTCATGTATATTTATATATTTCTCAAAACTCAATTATTAATATTAATCAATCAAATGATCAATTTTGGAGTCTCGTTGAATTAGAGTATAATACCTCACTACCACCCCATATTTCTCAAACCTAAATTTTGAGATAATTACAATCCCATTACACAATGATTAATGCTGCCATTAGCAAACTAAAGGGATGCATACGCCATTTGGAAAATTTAATACCAAGTGGAGAATCCTAACAAAATATTGTAAGTACCTTTACTACACAATTTTGTTTGATATGTTATAATTCACTTAATTTAACAAATTTATTTATATCAATTTGTTGGCCGATTGATCTAAAATATTTTTTTCTCAAGAAGAAAAACTCAAGAAAGACTTTAAACTTGATCATGTATGGTCTATCCTTAAAGATACCAAAAATTTGGAAAAGATGTTCAAGTGGAATTACGTAACATTCAAAGCTAGAAAACATACTTTGAATCGATACACATGGACTCCTCAACTTTTGATTCTCATACATCAACGTAACATGGGTTGTCTTCATTTTTTCTAGATATTAATAAAGACAATACCAGTGACATTCCAAGACAAAGACCTAGAGGGATAAAAAAAAACAAAGGGGAAAATGAAAAATGAAAAAGATTCCTAAAAATTTATTGCATGTATCATGGAAGAGTAACGAGAACTTGCGCAAGTCATACTCAAGGGAAATGAGGTATTACGAAATTTAAAGGGCTCAAATGCAATTAGCTGAATAGTGAATATTATTCAAAAGATACTATTCTAGCAAAAAATATGAACCCCATTCCAGATCTAGAGCTACGAGGATTTTTTCAAAAGGGGGGAAAAATCATGGTGAAAAGAGGTGAAAAATTGAATGAAGATCACCAAAGTTCATTAGCTTTATGTGGTCATTTCTTTAACGACCTTGGAGGATGCAGATCCGATCTACCAAAATATTAGATTGTTGTCTTTTATTTAGCTCGCGTCATATTCTAATTTCCGAAGTTTACGTCGTTTCTTTCACATTGCATTTAATTTTCAATGTCTATGTCACTGTACCACTCATGTTCTCAAATTTTTAATTTTATTGAATAATCTATTTTATTGTGTCATTTAATTGTGATCTATTGAATGACTATAATTTAATTTTGTGATAAAAATAATGGTAAAAAATATAGTAAAGCTCAATAATACATGAAATAAATTAGTAAAAGCAATTAATTATCAAAATATACTAAATAAGCAAATCAAATATTGGATTTTGTTTTTATGAAGTGAAAGTGTTGAGACTTACGATTGTATCATGGTTATCATATTTAATTTCTCATCTCAAGTTCTCTTTCGAAAATAGTATTTGATCGAATTCACAATTATATCTAAGATTCTCTCTCGAGTTTAAATTAGTTCTATCTAATTAGGTTAACCACATATTTCTATATTGGGCCGGAATAAGCCTATTTAAATCCATTCAATAACAACAATTCATAACAGGTCACAACAATCACAACCATGTAATTGCAGAAATTTGTTACGTGGTCTAAGTATGTAACTTACATCTCGACTCATTACAACCCACAAATCAATGAATTAGTAGCCAATTAATTCATGCATTAAATGCGGAAATAAATCTAATACATGAGATTTAAGCATAAAATTTGAAATTTGAAATTGAAATAATAAAACTAGTTATATCATTCGCCCCAAAAATGAATTAGTTACACATAATAAAATAAGCGCAAGGAGATTTTAGAATTGAACACATCACCAAGTCTGAGAATTTATTCGAGAAGAAGTAGGAATTCTTGCATCAAGATCCAATCTCCAACTCTAGGTTAGATATTTGTATAGTTTTAGAAAAATATGATCTAGTCGAAGTTAGGCTCGGAAACAACTCAAAACAAAACTTAAAAAATGAAAAGAAATTAAAAGAAATCCTAAAGAAAACCGTGGGTTGCGCGACAAATGGTGAAAAACCACGGTCACGGGTTTGCAAACTGCGGTTGACTCGCAGTAGAATTTCAGATTTGTCGGACTAATTTCAAACAAGCATAACCTTTGATCTACAACTCCAAAATGTGCCCTGTTTTAGGGTTGGACATTCCAGTTTTTGGTTCGGTTATAGAAAGAACAAGAACCAAACCAAAAATTTAGGTTCCATTCCGATTCCGATTCTCAAAACTCAAAACTGAACGATTATGGTTTCGATTCGATTTCAGTTATTTTTCGATTCTTTGTTTCGTTCTTTTGTTAAAAAATTCCAACTTTGAGCAAATATGAAAATGTGTGCAAAAAACGAATAAGTATTAAGTCAAAATTTTCCAAACATAACCCTCTATGTAGTAAAATATTCAAATTGAATATATTTGGGTTCTAAAGATAATAAAGATAGTTATAATATTCTGTATATTCCAATAGAAACTAGAAAGATATGATTTTCATCTTCTATTATTCTATCTATAGCTTATGCTGGAATGTCCGGATCATCCGGATTTTAAAAAAAATGATAATGATGGCATATAGATACATTTAACATAACATGAAATCATTTATGTCATTTTGAACCTAGATATATCTCGAAGATAAAAATGATTTCTAATGAACTCTTATTTTAGACTTCAATGTAAAATCACAATTCACTAATGCACCTCCACAAAAGTTTCATACATGTTAAACCACACATCCTTCCTGAAATTAGTTCAGTACATATCTACACAACGACCATTTCCTTAATTTGTAAATATTGCAACAAAAAGATGCGCTGAACCAGTGCGAGTGAGAGTGAGAAACCAGACATCCAATCTTTTAAAATTAGTGCACATAATTTCATGTAAGATACAACATGATATGAACAATTCAACAATTATCATAATACATCTAAGTAAACTGGATTTGTACACTATGTTATGTAAAGCAACACAGAAAGTATCAAAAGTATCACGTGGGCATAATTTTTAAATTAAGAATGTTCGTTTTTCGGTTCACTTTTCAAATAAGAACTGATCGGTTTCCGGTTCCCCATTTTTCTATTTTGGTTTTAGTTTCAATTTTTATTTTTCTCCTAAAGAACTGACTGATTTCGATTTTTTTATTCGGTTATCTCGGCTCCGATTTTTTTTCCCACCCACTTTGAACTCTACATTCAATTATCTTTCCAATATATTATGGACTCTAAGGAGATATTTTTACTAAAAGTTGTTCACTAATTTCTTCACATACTCCGTATGTGACTTTTTTGTCTTGCTTCAATATCTTCTAAATTCGAGTTTTAACCTAAAATAATCAAATAAATACAAAATTTAGTAATACTACACTCTAAAATACTCACAATTGTCTAAATTTAATGTTGGAAGAAATACAAAAAATGTACTTATCGATAATTATTTTTAAGAAAAATCAATGCAAATAATTAACTATTGAAAGGAACTTAAATTCATGGGACCAAGTGTCAAGGACCGCAGCTAATACTTAGCCCCTTGACCCACCTGCAGCCGTAGTTTGCCCAACTTCGACCGCACTTTGTAAATAATGATGTAATTATTGTAATTCCCTTTTAATTGTAAAAATTTATTATGATTCTTTAGCCTTTTGATGTCTACTCCTGTCACTAGGGTTTTTTCTCAGAAGTCTATTATAGGGGGTATTAGAATTTAAAACTTTCAAGCTTTTGGTATCCACCCCATGCACCAACATTTGTAATTTACTTCTTTCATCAACCATTGTAGTTTACTGCTTTCAGCAATCAATGAAATCTCATGTTTCAATGCATTCAAATTTTCTCTTGTAAAGTTTCTTTCAATTTGTAATCAAATCTTCTTTCGTCCCGAGAAAGGCGAGAAAAGGCGAGAGGTAGTCTAGCGGAGCAGACTACTGCCTCACGGTGCCCCTTTCTGTGCTAAGAGAAAAGGCGCCCCGTGAAAGTTGGTATTAGAGCCTCGGCTCACGTCCCTCGATAAGAAAGCAATGGATCTGAAGGCTTTGGATCTGAATGCATCTCAAACCACCGACATGACTGATGCCAAGAAGAATACTAAACAGTGCGTGGATGCGCTTGATGGGCAAACCACAAGGTTATGCTATGCTGTGGATACCATTGAGGAAAAGGTTGAAATGGCGGAATCGTATATTCGGGATATACACATCCAACTGGATGAAAGCTGAGCGGCTTGCACAGCAATGACTGAGCTATTGCAATCATTCCTGGTCTGCAGGAAGAGATGGAGATAATGAGAGTTCAGCTACGAATTCTCCAACGTGCGGTGGGCAATGGGAAAGCTCCCGCACAAGAAGAGTATGCACCTAGGGTTAGAATCCCTGAACCATGTACTTATAGAGGGGCACTCGATGCAAAGGAAGTTGACAACTTCCTGTTTGACATGGAACAATACTTTCTTGCTGCTGGTATCAGAGATGAAGTAGGAAAGATGACTACAACTACCATGTATCTGGGTGGAGATGCGAAGTTGTGGTGGCGGTCGAAATATGTTAATATTCAGGCCAACAGGGCCAGGATAGATTCTTGGGATATCCTGAAAGAAGCAATTCGAACCCAGTTCTTTCCAGAGAACGTGGAATATGAAGCCCGTCGGGCATTGCAGGAATTGAAAATACTGGCTCCTTCAGGGAGTACGTAAAAGCCTTTTCTAGACACATGCTAAATATTCGAGACATGTCAGAAAAGGACAAGATTTTCACTTTCATGGAGGGCTTGAAACAGTGGGCACGTACTGAACTCCAGAGGCAGAAGGTTCCGGATTTGAGCACGGCAATGGGAGATACCGAATGCTTAATGGATTATCAGATTGAAACCAAGAAGGATCGACCATCCACGAGTAATCATTCTAATGGTGGAGGGAATAAGCAATTTAGAGTTTGCTCGAGCTCAAATGGGGGAGAACGGTACTCCAACCAAAGAGGAGGTGGAATCAAGGTTCTCGTCAGAACAACTCTCAGGGTTATCACCAAGGTAGCCGTCAAGGAAACTATCAGGGTAGTAACCAAAGTAATTGGAATAAAGGAAAGACAATGGAGGTTAGATCTAATACTGCTCGCAAAATTGTATGCTTTTTTGTGAAGGACCTCATCGGGTGTCTGATTGTCCATAGAAATGAATGGTAAATGCCTATTGTCAACTAGCAAGCGGAGTATCAACGTCAAAGCAAGATGCCCCACCTGCTAGTAGTCATGGCAAGACTGATTTCGAAGAGGACAAGGAGGTGGTCGGTGCATTTTCCCATCGATGTAATACAATATCACATCGAACGACTGAAAAGGAGAAAGTTCATATGAATGAGGCAAAACTAGAGGAACCAAAACCTCGTATTTGTCGAGCTAAAAGGTTAATGTACATTGATGTGAAGATCAATGGGAAGCCCATCAGGGCCATGGTGGATACTGGAGCCACCCATAACTACCTTGCAAGTACTGAAGTAGGGCGACTTGGGTTGGTTCTTGAGAAAGGGAATGGGAAAGTGAAGGCCATCAACTCGGCTGCTCAGCCAATTTCCGGAGTAGCCAAATCTATATTAATCAAGGCGGGTCCTTTTGATGGAAAGACTAATTTTTCGGTTGTTCAGATGGATGATTTCAAACTTATTTTGGGATTGGAATTTCTTCGGGATACGAAGACAGCAGTGTTCCCACACTCTGATTCCTTAATGATGATGGGTAGTAAGGCATCTGTGATACCTACCTTGGTAGGAAAAGTTTGCGAGAAGAGCATCTCGACCATGCAATTCAGTAAGGGATTTAAGAGAAGTGAACCCTCATTTTTGTGCACTCTTCATCTAGAAGAGATTGACAAAGCATCTGGTCCTATTCCAAAACCTATTAGAAATCTTATACGGGAATTTGAAGACATCATGACGGAAGAGTTACCCAAGAAACTGCTACTGAGAAGGACTATTGACCATGAACTTGAGCTTATTCCGGGTGCCAAGCCACCTGCTAGGGTACCTTACCGTATGTCTCAACCCGAGCTTGAAGAGCTTAGGAAACAATTGGGAGAAATGTTGGAAAGTGGGATTATCGTGCCTGCGAAATCGCCCTATGGAGCTCCCGTAATATTCCAGAAAAAGTTCGACATTTCTCTTTGAATGTGTTGTGACTACCGTGCCCTAAACAAGATCAGTGTAAAGAACAGTTATCCTATTCTTCTTGTGGCAGATTGCTTTGATTGTCTAAGCAAGGCACGATACTATACGAAGATTGATCTTCGATTTGGATATTGGAAAGTTCGGATCAAGGAGGGAGATGAAGCAAAGACGACTGTAGTCACCAGGTATGGAACTTTTGAATTTAAAGTCATGCCTTTTGGTTTGACAAATGCTCTTGCTACTTTCTACACGATGATGAATCAGGTGCTTCACGGGTTTTTGGATGATTTCGTGGTCATGTACTTGGACGATATCGTAATCTACAGCGAGACGTTGGAGGAACATGTGCAACATGTTAGAAGAGTCCTTAGTCGACTCCGAGAGAATAAACTTTATGCTAAGCCATCTAAATGCTCATTCACCAAAACTTCTATCAGCTTCTTGGGTCACATCATTGAGCAAGGAAAGGTCCGCATGGATTCGAAGAAAGTCACAGTAATCAAGGATTGGTGACCACCAAAGAACGTACATGATGTACGCTTGTTTCTTGGGTTATGCAATTACTATCGAAAATTCGTGAAGGGATACTCAGAAATTGCACTACCCCTAACGGAGTGGATGAAGAAGGAAAAAGTTTGGGATTGATCTTCACAATGTCAAGCTGGTTTTGAGAAGTTGAAGAAGTTCATGTGGACTAACCTAGTATTAGCCTTACCGGACATGAAAAAACTGTTTGAAGTGCAGACAGACGCTTCTGATTTTGCGCTAGGTGGAGTCCTAATGCAAGAAGGACATCCGGTAACTTTTGAAAGTTGAAAGATGAATGATGCAGAACGTCGTTACTCGGCGCACGAAAAAGAGTTGTTGGCTGTGGTCCATTGCCTCGGAGTATGGCGTCACTATTTATTGGGGTCCCCATTTATTGTGAAGACTGATAATGCAGTTGTTGGTCATTGCGTGTTACAGCCAAAACTCTCGAGCAAGCAGGCTCGTTGGCGGGAACTTCTTTCGGAGTTCAATTTCATGTTGGAGTATCGTTTTGGATCCAGTAATCACGTCGCAGATGCTCTCAATCGTGGAGCTGACTTAGCTTCCATTTGTACATTGGCCTCATTTCCATGGAGCAGAGTTACCACAGATATCAGGGATCGAATAAGGTCACTTCTGGAGAAGGACCCAGCTACACACTATTTGATCGACCTCATCAAGAAAGGCAAAACTCGTCAGTTCTGGTTGGAAGGGGGTCTATTGAAGACAAAAGGGGACCGTCTATATGTTCCTAAGGGCGGAGACTTGAGGAAATCCCTAATAACGGAATGCCACGACACACTCTGGGCCGGACATCCAGGAGAGGAACGCATTTGTGCATTATTACAACGTGCATTCTATTGGCCGCAAATGCGGGACGACATTGCAACTTATGTGAAAACTTGTCTTGTTTGTCAGTAGGACAAGACAGATCATCAGAAGAAGGCAGGCTTGCTTGAACCTCTTTCCGTCCCATCCAGGCCATTTGAAAGTGCATCGATGGATTATATAATTGGATTTCCAAAAGTCACAGATTTTGGCACCATTATCGTGGTGGTTGACCATTTATCGAAATATGCAACTTTCATCGTAGCGCCTAAGTATGTTTCCGCCGAAGAGACAGCTCATCTCTTCTTCAAGCATATTGTCAAATACTGGGGGCTGCCTAAAGACATTGTTAGTGATCGAGATACTCGGTTCACTGGCATATTTTGGACCGAATTGTTCAACCTTTTTTGTTCAACTTTGAGCGTGAGTTCTAGTTTTCACCCCCAAACTGATGAACAGACGGAGTGGTTCAACTGTATGCTGGAGGAATATCTTCGGCACTTTATCTCTACTTCGTAGAAAAATTGGGTGAAACTCTTGGATGCTGCCCAGGTATGCTTCAATGCCCAAAAGAGCTCTTCCACCAATAAGAGTCCTTTTGAGATTGTTACGGGCCAGCAACCCTTGCTCCCTCATACTGTAGATCTGAACTCAAGTACCAAGTCCACTCATGCAAGGAACTTCTCTCAAGAATGGAAACGAAATATTGAAATTGCTCGAAGCTATCTTGAGAAAGCTCAGAAACGATACAAGAAGTCTGCTGATCTGAAGCGCCATTTTGTTGAATTCAAAGTGGGAGATTTGGTAATGGTTAAGCTTCCCGATAGAAACTGTTACAAGCTCATCAGAGGGAAAGACTTAATGTAGGTTCCAAAATACATAGGGTCATTACCTATCGTGAAGAGAATTGGAAGAGTAGCTTACAGAGTAGAACTCCCTTCTTGGTGCAAAATCCATAATGTCCTCTATGTCGGTGTTCTTAAGCCATACTTTGCAGACAAAGAGGACACATCCAGAAATAAGCCAAAGCAATCCGTATTTGAATTGAAGAGAACTGGAAAGAGAGTTGTTGAAGCTATTCTGGATCATCGAGTTACCCATGCTTCCAAAAAGAATCATCAAGAGTATTTGGTCAAATGGAGCGAATGCAACAGTGATGAAAATACTTGGGAAAGAGAGAAAGACCTCGGAGCCTTCAAGTCTCTTATTGAAGAATATCATGAACTGATAGCATCGAGGACGTCGCCAAAACAAATGGGGGAGAATGTCAAGGACCGCAGCTAATACTTAGCCCCTTGACCCACTCGCAGCCGCAGTTTACCTGACTTCGGCCGCACTTTGTAAATACTGATGTAATTATTGTAATTCCCTTTTAATTGTAAAAGTTTATTATGATTCTTCAGCATTTATGTCTAGTCCTGTCATTAGGATTTTCTCTCAGAAGTCTATTATAGGGGGTATTAGAATTTAAAACTTTCAAGCTTTTGGTATCCACCCCCTGCACCAACATTTGTAATTTATTGCTTTCATCAACCATTGTAATTTACTGCTTTCAGCAATCAATGAAATCTCATGTTTCAATGCATTCAAGTTTTCTCTTGTAAAATTTATTTCAATTTGTAATCAAATCTTCTTTCGTCCCGAGAAAGGCGAGAAAATACGGAAAGTAGTCTAGCGGAGTAGACTACTACCGCACGATGTCCCTTTTTGTGCTAAGAGGAAAGGCGCCCCGTGAAACCAAGACAAGGAAACATGTAATAATAAACAAATAGCTTGGATGTCCGCCTGAGTTACTGCGGCATGCCAGCCGTACTCAAGTCGTTTTGCTCATGTTTTGATGACAGACAATATTGGACATCAAATTATCCTTAATTTCTACTATCTCCGTCCCAAAAATATAGTCCTGCGGTTATTTTCACACGGATTAAGAAATGGTAGTTAGTATAGTCAGGGTATTAAATTTTATCAATGTTTTCCATTTATACCCTTTATCCCTTATTTATTGTTTTAAGTTGACTCACTTTGTTTCCAACAAAAAATTTGAAAATGCAATAGTTAAGTAGTTAATGTGCATTGTACCAATATACATTAAATAAGGGTACACATGGAAATAAAAAAAAAAATTAAAGTATGCTCAATATGGGAACAAGACTATCTTTTTAGGACGGATAAAAATAGTATACATGACTATATTTTTGGTACGGATGAAGTATAATATAAGGACGTTTCAATTGGGGCCGTAGGGGCCCCAAACCTCGATCTTATTCTTATATTTTTAAAATTTGAATTGCATTTCATAAAATGGTAAAACCGATCCCTGCACTGCCTCTAGAAAATTTTTAGCCATCCCTATCTGATAGAGGAAATTTTGACTTTGTGGGTCTAATTGGAGTAAAATTTTGTAAAGCTGGCTGAGCCTGCGTATTGATTAAAATTGTAAAAGCAGTCAGGTGTGATAAGGCATGGGGTCAAATCTCAAGTCTTACGAGATAAGTGTTTGGTAAATAAAATAGAGAAATCAATTTATAAATTACCTAATTTTCTAATTCACTTTTTATTCATATACATTTTCTCTATTCAAATTTCAGTCAGTAGTTTTTATCTTAAAATCATAAATAAATTAATTTATAAACTACAAAGTGTTACCAAACAGAAGTCCCTCTTTGGCTTTGATTTGATATTTTAATTAGAGCCAAACATGAATTTAGTGTAATAATTTTTTTTTTAATTATTGTAGATCAACAAATAATAAAAATACATAACTTAAACTTTATACATATTTTTCAAGTTTTCATTCTTAAAATCCAAATAAATAATGCATTGTTTGTTATAAAAAACTAGTACGTACCCGTGCGATGCACGGATGACATTATTATTGTCTTTTGTTTGTAATGAAATCATTAATGAACAAAGTGACATAATTAGGTAATGATCACGCTAAAATAAAACTGGACATTGATAGTCGATATTCAAAATAGATACATTGAAAAAATCAAACCAAGTTTTGGAAAACTTCTTTATAAACAACATTTGTAGTGGAATTTGTTGGTTGTCCATCCTTATTTGAAATCAATATCTTCAATCCAACACGGTTGGTAACTCGAGACACTGCTACGTATAGTTGTCCATGACTAAATACTAGTCTTTTCAAATAAAGTCCAACATGCGAGAAAGATTGACCCTGACTCTTGTTAATAGTCATAGCATATGAGACTATCACTGGAAACTGCCTTCGTTGAAACTTGAAAGGTATTCGTGGGTCCAATGAAGTTAAAGTCATTCTAGGTATAAAAACTTTATGTCTAGCATTGCTTCCTGAAATTACTTTTGCCTCCAAAACATGATTACCAAGTCTCGTAATTACCAATCTAGTCCCATTACAAAGTCCCGCTGAAGGATCAATGTTTCTCAACAACATAATTGGGGTTCCAACCTTCAACTTCAACTCATGATTAGGAACACCTAAACATTTAATGCTGTTCAAAAACTCGGGAGTATGAATGTGTTCAAGTAGCTCAATGTTCGAATCCGACCTGCATGCTGCATCAGAACTGAAATAGGTTATGTCTTCTGTTATATTTTGAGATGACATGTACTCGTTTACAGATTCAACAACCTCAAGAGTGGGAGCTAATATCGCTCTTTCTTGCAAATATGAAGGGTTATCAATATTTTCCAAGAAAGAGGGATACGTGCTTTCCACAATTTTAGCAATAGAACCAGTAGGATGTTTTACCAAAAGGTCGTCTGGTATGTCAATAGTAGCATGACCATCGTTTGGACCACCGTTTGTACCATCACCAATACTTGATATCCATTCAGCAAAAGCCTTTAATTCAACACATTCCTCGTTAGATCTAAGATTCTGGAGTCTCATGTTCTTGGTTAATTTGAGAACTTTGCAATCTCTCCACAGATATGATGAGTTGATAGTTGCAAGTACAATGTCTTGTCTACTACCCTTTGGAATAACAGGTAAAATCTGTCTAAAATCTCCACCAAAGACAACAGTTTTACCTCCAAAAGATTGCTGCAAACTCAATGGATTGGTAAACCTTAAAATGTCTCTCATAGTCTTATCTAGAGCTTCGAAGCAATACTTGTGCATCATAGGCGCCTCATCCCAAATGATCAATTTAGCTTTAATAATTAGCTCTGCAAGTGGAGGACCCCTGTTTAATGTTGCATGTTGAGTCTTCATTTGGAGTGAGAGGAATAGCAAATATAGAATGAGCAGTTCTACCTCCAGGTAGAAGAAGAGAGGCTATATCACTCGATACTACTGTTAACAGAATTTCTCCTTTTGACCTCAAAGCAGCAGCTAATGTTTTCCACACAAAAGTCTTTCCCATACCTCCATAACCATATAAGAAAAATACCCCGCCTCGATCACACTCAATTGCATTCATTATGGTATGATATGCAGTCTTTTGTTCATCATTGAGATTCGTTACATATGAACTATGATCTCTTGCCAACGTGTGTCTATCATAACGTAGCTCATCCTCAATAAGTCTATTTTGACGAACAAAACTATTCGTGCTATGAGGATAAGGCATAGTATCAAACTCGCGAAGGCTTCTTCCACTACTTTGCAATATTTTCTCTATCTCAAAAAGAGTATAATCCTTTATCTGTTCGTCACTTAGATCCAGTGCTGCATTTTAAATTATAAATAAGTCAATCATATGTAGATATTAATGGTGTAACTTACTACTTGTTTATTATTAGAATTAAGACATAATAATGATAAATAATTAATATAAGGTATATTACCTTCATGATTGAGGATTCTGCGTTGTCTATAAAGTATGTCGTTCGATAGATATTTCCAAGTTTCCTCCCAAACAAACTCTGGTCTAGACAGTGATCCAGATACTAACAATATATACAATCCAATATAATTATTAGCTTTGTAAAGAGGATTGAAAATATACATAATAAGGCAAGAAAATTAAAGTTTTCAAATTTAAGGAATGGAATTAATAATACTCAATATACAAACAAAAATAATTTACTGATCACCTCATGGTAATGAGTTACGCATACAAATTATGATTAATAAAAAAGTATAAATATTTGTATTTAAATTTCCAACTTATGTTTTTAATTAAGGCTTTAGTTGTAAACATTACTTGTTTACGAAAATTGGTTTATTTTTTATGTAGAGATTAAAAGGTAGCGGTTCAATATTGGAGAAATAAAATGCGTGCTAACTAACTAAAAAATAGCTCGAGAAATTATGACTTCTATAAACTACTTTATAAATAAGATTATTTAGCTTACAAAACAATTTTTTTTATCTTTCCCTACCTTTCAACCACACATATTCGTTTGGTAACACTGTTTACTTTATAAACTGATTTATTTACTATAATGAGGTAAAAAGTAGTGGTTGAAAATTGAGAGAGAAAATGTGTGTGGTTAAAAAATGGTTTGAAAAATTATGTGGTTTATAATTTGGTTTATAAACCAAAAATAGTACATTTACGAAACGGAAGCAATAAAAAAACAGGGGATCAAAAATTAAGACTTTTTTTTTCATTAAAATGTATACAAACTTTGTTTCTAAACACAATTCCATATACCATTCTATAAATATCCATACTTTTTCTCTCCATTTTTTACCACATTTTTAATTAGAAAACATAAATAAGCCAACTTATAAACACATTTACTTAACAAATAGAGTCTCAAAATTTGAAGTTGTAACACAAATAAATTTGTTTATATCATCTGTTTATAAATTACACAATTTTCCAAAATAATTTATAATCACATACATTTTATTTCTACAATTTGAAATCACCATCTTTTATCTCAAAATCATAAATATATCAATTTATAAATAACATAGTGTTACTAAACAACGGCTGAATTTGCATGGTTTATAAATTAATTTATTTAAAGTTATATGAATAAAAAGTAGTGTTTGAAAAATCATGAGTACCAAAGCCTCTATTCGTAAAATGAAAGAAACATGTTTTTTTTTTTTAAACCACTTTTTAATCACACATATTTCTTTTTTCACTTTCCAACCTCATATTTTACGTAGGAAAGATAAAAAAACGTGTTTTTAAACCTTCTCTTTTTTGCCAAATAGAGGCAAAGCATATGGTTTGTAAATGGTTACAAAAAATTGTATTGTTTATAAATTGTAATTATTGTATACAAATTGGTTCTACAATTAACACAATTTTTTTAACATAATAAAATTAACACGGTACATTAAGAGCGTGTTTGCTAACGAAAAATTTTCTCTCCAACTTTTCAAATTAAATCTCAACCACTCATTTTTACTCAAGTCCACAATTTTTAAATTTTCAAACTTTTTTAAATCACGCATCTATCAAAAAATAAAATAAAAAATGACAAAAAATAGAATTTTTCACATTATCAAACACGCTCTAGCTACGAACCACAAAAAGTTATTTCTAGAAGCAACGCTATTCCGCTATTCCGTAAGAAAACCCTAATATTCACCCGTCTATTACCCTAAAAGGTGAAACCAAAGTCTTTATCCACCTCTAAACTCCCAAGAAAACCCTAATATTCACCCTCAGCCGCAACTTCTAAATCGGTATAGATTTTGATTCTACATCGTCGATCATCCATTAAAGTTCTACCTAAATCTCACCTACTACATGTTATGCACCATTATCATTTCTCAGACAATAATATTCAACTTCTTGCCTACGAATTTGTTCAGAATCTCAGATCCAGAGGGGCTTCTTGTGTAAACTTCGGATTTGGATTTCCAGAAGTTGGATTTCCAACTGATTTGGTTCTTCCTTACAAATATGGTAACAAATTCTTCCGTTTATAGCTTTTTCTTTTAATTTTTTATTCACAAAACCCTCTAGACCTGTTATCTAACCAGTTTCTTCATTTGCTTTGGAGTCGAAATCCCAAGAAGTTCTCATATTTCTGATAATTCCCGGACGGTTCACAGTATTAAAGAGAAAAAGTCGAGGTATTCAAATATTATTAAGCACAAATGGTTGAGACATGGTTTATATGTACATTTATAAACTTATTTCTCCCATACTCTGTTAGATCCGTGTGCAAAAGTTTTTACCTGCATGTTATTTTCATATATAATTTTACTGTATGTTTTACGAACTTTCATTTTGTCTGTTGCAGATCAAAGCATCTGATAGTGCTTTTCTTTATGACCTTAGTAGGTCGTGTTTGAGGAATTGTTTTCATCGAAAAATTCAGGTATTTTACTTGAAAATGCTTTTTCGATTGCATTGTACTGGTCTTTTTAGTGAAATATTAAATTTTAATACCCAAAATGGAAGCAAATAGTCCATTAGAGACACACTAGATAAAAATTTGTACTTGCTACATTTCAGATAGGCTAGGGATCATAGCAATAATTTTCCCTATTGTTCTTATATGAGTTTTTATCTGTTGCATTTTCGCTGATGAAAATCCATTCTAAAGATTGATGTTATGTTTTCTTCAGAATATTATGCTTTGGTAAACGTGCTCGGTTCTAAGTGGTGCAATTGTAATTTGTCATTCCTGCTACTATAGATAAGTATTCCACTAAAAATGACTTTTGACGTGCACGTTAATTATTTGAAAATTTTCCAGGTTACTTGTTTGAAACGTGTGTATCAATAGTTGATATTTGAAGAAGATCATTTTGTTATTTGAAGAAGCTCATTTTATATATGAATTTTCCCTATTGTTCTTATATGAATTTTTATCTGTTGCATTTTCGTTGACGAAGAGATTGTCATTTTGTCTTTTGCAGGTCAAAGCATGTGACAGTGCTTCTCTTTATACCCTTGAAGGTCAAGTTTTAGAACTGTTTTCATCATTAAATTCAGGTAAGCACTTGAAAATGCTTGTCTAATTGACTCATATTTTTGAATTAATGCATGTAAATTTAAATGAAAATACATTCTAAAGATTGATGTTATGTTTTCTTCAGTATATTAAGCTTTGGTAAACGAGCTCGGTTCTAAGTGGTCCAATTGCAATTTGTCATTCCTGCTACTACAGATAAGTATTCCACTAAAAATGACTTTTGACGTGCACGTTAATTATTTGTATGCATATTTATTCAGATTTTCCAAGTTTCTTGTTTGAAACGTGTGTATCATTAGTTGATATTTGGAGATCATTTTGTTATTTGAAGAAGCTCATTTTGTATATGAATTAGGAGTTTAATTAGTTTTAGTTTGTCTGGATGTTATGCATGTAACATTTTTTATGTTAAACTACTATTATTATTTGTTTAGCATTATTATCTCAGATTCTTGCTAGTCATATATGCGAACTTTTATTATTATGGAGTGGGTTGTGTTTCATTTATGTAAAGTAAACAATCAAAGCTTATACTTTGTCTAGAACCCTTTCGAGGTGCTAGAATCTGAGATTGGCTTTGCATCGATTCAATTTATAAAATATAGAGAACCTATTTTGTTGTTAGTTCTTTTCTTTTTTTTTTCTATTTAGAATTTCTTTTGTATTTAATTTAGTTATTTTTACACGATCAAAGCTTATACTTTGTCTAGAAATCTTTCGAGGTGCTAGAATCTAAGATTGGCTTTGCATCGTTTCAATTTTCAAAAGTGAGCAAATATTATATTTTGTGATATGTTCTTGTTTTACTTATTTTAAATTTATTGATATATCAGTGTTGGTCACAACGTGACTTGTTCATGTTCCGTATAGTTTGACAATTCTCAGCTTTCCTATTCTATCTAACACAGCCAATATTTTTTAACACTTAACATACATATGCATGATAAACCATTTCAATTAATTTACATGGGAAAATTTTAACTTATCATTTCCTAAAGAGTCCACTGACGGAGGATCTACTTCTTGTATATCAACCTCTTCTACAATAGAGATATAAAAAAAATATTTATAACATAACTAAACTGGGAACTTATGATATCTAATATCTAAGTTCTCAATACATACCATCAATTTCATAGCCTTCAATCATTGTAGTTTGTGATCCATTTGAATTCATATCATCTGCATTTATGTCAATGTAGTTAATTTTATTAGTTTATGAAACTAACTGTAACTAAAACAGAATTACAAATAACTTAAGTAACATTGACACGTGACAATATGTAATTTTCAGAATGAACTCACTTGTAGTTGCTTTATTTTGTTTATCATTTGTCACAAAATTTGCTTTTGTTGATCTGATTCCATTGCCTAATAAATGCCTCCCAGGGGGCATGTTGGTAAATGGTCTACATTGCGTGTCTTCTATATGTTGTACTCCATGTAATACTATGATATTGTTGCTGGTGGGGCGAACAGGTGTTGCATCATTTGCTGTCAAAACAGTATAACGCAAAATATAATTGGAAATAATAATTGAATCCAAACTCAATCAAACTTAAATAAAAGCTGTAATGATCCTTGTACCATTTGTGATATCACTTAGTGGCTCTGCTAGTGTGTTTCTTGAGTTACATGATGCCCTCCCTGTACTTGAAGTATATTGAATGTTTGTGCAATCAGTTGATATTCTTGAATTAAATGGTGTGTTCTCTGCGATAATACTTAGAAGTATTAAAAAATTTGAGCACTTTTCCAAGTTTCTTGCAACATGATGCGTGCATGTGAAGACTTACCTAAATTTCCAGATACTACATATCTCTGCTTTTCAAGATTTGCTTGATTGACATTACCTAGATTGTTATGAGCAAAAGATTATAGTAAAAATTAGCATGTGGAAATTTGAAATTTACAATACATTTAAACTTGCTTCCAAACTTAAAATACTTACTTGTACTACAATTATGTTTTCCCAAGCCTAAACTTGAAAATTGTGTTCGTACCGAGGTTCGCATTCAATTATTGAGCATGTGACTACCTGGTCCTAAAGCTTTACTTGTTATGATGTTATTATCTGTATTTCCTCTAATATGCAAACATGTACATATATATAATAGAAATCTATTAAGTAATTAATAGTAATGCATCCCAGGAAGCAAGTTAAGTTTTGTAATATTTCATAAGGTCAGAAAAAATGAATTTAATACCATTTGTAAACAGTTTGGCAGCATTTGTACTCTGTTGAGTTGAGGTTAATAACATATCCTTGTCTAGACATGATTGTTTGCTGCATTTATAGGAATCAATAGATGATATTGTCCATGAGGCATCAGTGTCATGTACTGCATTATCATCTACATCATGTAATAAGTGTAGATCTGTGTTGTTTATGGGATTCATTACGCTTGTAAAGCTCAACAGACATATAATATACATATAGATATTTATAAACAAAGATAGTTCCACCAACCCGGATGTCCATCAACACTAAGCCTGCGCTTTCTCTGCGTATACTCATATTACATCTGTATTTGCTGTACTTTTGTATCTCTTTCCACGAATGTTAGATTGAATCTGGTTTGCAAATATGTGTAGCTGAATCTGGACTGCAAAATTATTTAATGAAATGAATAAATTCTCACACAATGTCAGATATTTGCAAGTTGTTTCTTGTGTTTCAAAAACCCCAAATTTGTGTATTTGCTATTGTAGTTGCGGCACTTTGTTTTTGTTCCCATCCATGTTAATTTAAATCCGAACTACACATCTACATTGCTGGAATCTAGAATGCATTGTAGTTATGAAATGAAAATTTTTACCTGAATCACCTCAGTCATATATCTGCAAGTTCTAACTGTGGTTTTGCTAAGCCCAGACACTGTGTATGCTATTGTATTTGCTGCACTCCTAGTTGTGTTTTTTATTCTGATCTGCAATATCTCCTTTGCTTGAATGCAATATCTCCTCTGCTGGAATCTGGAATGCAAATGAATTTATGAAATAAAGAGTTTTAACTCAAATTTCTTTTAGAAGTTCTAATATGTTGTCTTCTGTGTCTTGGCATTCCCAGAAATGGTGCATCTCAAGAAACCCTAGTAATTTTCTATTGCAAGGAAATAGAAGCTTGAAATTCATTTTTTTTTTAATTTAGATTGCATATATAGACAATTGTGCAGGACTGCAACTGTTTGTGCCTAAACACCAATTTATGAAAACCTCGGTATCTGTGATGCAGGCTGCCAATTTCATTTGTCTGCCAATTAATTTCATTTCCTGTTTTAGTGAAGTGACTTTCAAGTTTTTAGTTCTAACCTGACTTCCTGGTCACATTTAAATTAAGTTTAGTTTATTTTCCAACTTCTGATTGGTTGACAGAATTATTAATCTTTGTCATATGAGTATAAATAAATTAATTTCTAAATTGTTCCAATTATTTATTATTAAAATTAATTGAAATTTATTTTATTTTCCAACTTCTGATTGATTGACAGAATTATTTACATTTCGAATTTTTTTTTAACAGAACATTAATCTGTAAATCTATAAATATTATATTTATTGCCTTTTGATTTAAAATTTATATTTTATTATTTATTTCGAAATTTATATTATTTAGATGTTGCTAATTGCAGTCTGATTCGGATTTGAATTAGATTGCTATTATCATTTACATTTTTATATTTTAAATTTTTGAAGATGAGGAGAACATGAATCTATAAATCTTATATTTTTTTTTCTTGATTTAAAATTATTATATTATTTCGGATTGTTGATAAATCTATTACATTTGCATTTCAAATACATTTAAAAGTTTTGTTACAATCATAAGACCTTTTTTTATAACTATTGTTTACATTCTGAAATTTATAGTTTTTTAACAGAACGTTAATCTATAAATCTATAAATTTGACATTTTTTCCCTTTTGATTTAAAAATTCTATTTTATTATTTATTTAAAAAATTTTATTATTTATGTTTCTCTGTTTTTAATCTTTGAACAGAACAGTAATCTATGAATCTGATATTTTTAAGCATGTTCAGTCTTTTTTTTTTTTTTTTTTTTATGAGTAGACATCATTATTGACTTTCAAGAACTATCATTACTTTATATTGTATTTGAGCATCCTTCAAAAAATTTAGTTATTTGTTAATCCTATATTCTGTTTCAACTACTGTCATTTGTATTATATTTAACCATGTCCAACCTTTTTTTTTTGTGAGTACAGATCATTATTGACTTTCAAGTACTGTCCATATTTCATGATTAGGAAATTAATCTGTCCATGTATACTTTTTTTTTTGTTTCTTGATTACAAAATTATTATATTATTTCAAGCATTATTTAGGATCAAGATATATGAAAATTGAATCATTTTGTAATTAGTTTAATTTACAATTTGGACTTGTAGATTTTTTTTTTTTTTTTTTTTTTTAATAAAAAAAAGTGCATGTTTTTATACTAAATCAGATTAACTTAATCTAGCCAAATGTGAAGTTTTAATTTTCTAATAAAATTCAGTAATCAGTGTATGTTTTTATTCAACATTTTATTTATTTTGAGCATTATTTTAAGTAAATCAGATTGATTAATGTTAATTTGAAGTGCATAAATTATTTGAACTTTAATTGTTCACTATTATGTTCATTAGATTGTATGTGTACTTCTTTCCATTAGATTTTAGCATGTCCACCCTTTTTTTGTTTAAGCATGTTCATTAACCTGTGCCTAGTTTCCAGCATTTGACATTTTAAAACATAAGTTATAAAATCTCAGATTCTATGTGTACTTCTTTCCATTTTAGCATGTACAGCCTTTTTTATGTTCATTAGGAAATAAATCTGCATCATGTAAGTATATTTTAAGCATCTTTAGGTACATTTTTATTCTATTCTGTTTAAGCATCTTTAGGTATCTATCCATATTTTATTTTGTTTAAGCATTCTCAGGTACAAATTAATTTTATGTTTAAGCATTTTCAGATTTCATTAACATGTGCCTGCATTTAACATTTCTACTCTAAGGTAGATTTCATCAGATTGTATGTGTACTTCTCACACATTTTAGCATGTCCAGCCTTTTTATGTTCATTAGATTGTATGTGTACTTCTTTTCATTAGATTTTAGCATGTCCAGCCTTTTTTTGTTTAAGCATGTTCATTAACATGTGCCTAGTTTCCAGCATTTGACATTTTAAAACATAAGTTATAAAATCTCAGATTTTATGTGTACTTCTTTCCATTTTAGCAAGTCCAGCCTTTTTTATGTTCATTAGGAAATAAATCTGCATCATGTAAGTATATTTTAAGCATCTTTAGGTACATTTTTTATCTATTCTGTTTAAGCATCTTCAGGTATCTATCCATATTTTATTTTGTTTAAGCATTCTCAGGTACATTTATTTTATGTTTAAGCATTTTCAGATTTCATTAACATGTGCCTGCATTTAACATTTCTACTCATGTAAGTATATTTTAAGCATTTTCGGGTACATTTATTTCTGTTTCAGCATGTTCATATACTTACAAAAGAAGTGCTTTGTACTTACATGTGTATCTGTCAAAACCATCTCAATGCTAACACACACGTCTCTCCGGTTGAAGTCAGGTACTTTCCAAAGGCGTGCAATCCGAACTTCGATCTTCCACTCCGTCTTTGCTGCGTTAATGTCTTGGATGCAGTTGCTGTTGTTGGCCATGGTAATTGAAGATTTCTTGGATGGAGTTGTGGCTGCTGGATTGGGGGATGAAGAAGATGCTGTGAATGGGACTGCACCTTGAATGTATCAGATTTTGCTGGACTGGAGTGAAGGCTGAATGGACGCAGCTGCTGATAAGTATTGGGGATGAAGAAGATGTTGTGTATGGGACTGCAAGGCGAATTAATGTTATCAGATTTTCCTGTTAATTAATTGTGAAGAGACAAGTCTGATCTCAGCATTAAATGTTGTGTACATAGGTTGTCTGGAAAGAAATTTCCAGGCATATAAGTCATTTTTTGGCCAGAAAGTAGACTCCTTTTATTTCCTATTTCGGGATGTAACTGTGTATGTATATATATTATTTGACTTTCCAGATCTTGTCATTAATTAGGTGACTGCAAAAGCATATTTCATGCAGCCTGTGTTATTTTCAAACATTTGAAAATCTGTATTTGTTTCTTGTTTGGGAATGTAAAAATCGGGCTGTAACTGTGTATGTATATATATTATTTGACTTGCCAGATCTTGGCATTAATTAGGTAACTGCAAAAACATATTTCATGCAGCCTGTGTTATTTTCAAACATTTGAAAATCTATATTTGTTTCTTGTTTGGGAATGTAAAAACCTGCAATAGATTTGCAGCTGTAGACAAATTTGTTTTTGATGTGTACAATTTTGAATAATTGTCAGGTGTGGCGTTTTTTTTTATATAGCTTCATTTTTTTTTTTTTAAGCTGTCTGAACATTGCAATGCATTTGAGCGGGAGTTAGTGGCGGGATTTTGGAGCCAGCACTCTCCCTTTTATATAGTAGATAGATTATGTTCATAGTTTGGAGTAAGGAAGCAAGAAAAAAGCCTTTGAATCAATTCATATCCATCTCTGGTACATAGGACTGGTCCATTTTTCCTTCTTAAGGTTATTAATTATTTAACATTTTTTTGAGTCAGCTTGTGACATAATCTGCTATCTGCACACTCCATTAATTTTTAGGACAAGGACGGTGGGGGGAGCATCTAAGGTTGGAATTCAACCATTTTAAGAGCCTATTTAGTAATATAAAAAAATTTAATTTTTGTGGTTTTTTTTTTAATTATTATGGATGTGTGGTTTCAAAAAGTTAGAAAAGTCAAAGACTGTAGACTTGATTTAAAATGAATGGTTAACATTGAATTTGAAAAGTTGAGGTGAAATTTTTCCATTCTTAACTATCTATTTTTCTATCTAGAGGCACGAGGTGGGGCTCTCTTTCAGCCTAAGCCCAGTGGCAGACAGAGAGAAGGGGGGGGGGGGGGTCCTGGGTGGACAATTGACCCCCCAAGTTTGAAGTTTAATTTTTTTTTTTTTTTTTTTTGAATCAAGGTAATGTTTGGACTTTGAATAATTGAAATTTATGCGTATTGAATTGATTATTTTAAATGAAATATATATAAAAGATTGTAGCATGTATTCAGTACATATAACTTCCTTTTTGTACCAATTAAAATCTAGATTTTAATCTTGGTCAAAGTCAACAATCAATCTAAACCATGGATTTCATAGGACCTACACCTTTTCAACCATACATCTCATCAACTTTTATCAAAATCTAATAAAAATCTAATTTTAATCTACACTAACAGGAACATAATTGATTGGAATTTGAATATGTTAATTGATTGTTTACTGCGATATAATATGTCAATTTCTTTTGAATTATAACGTAGATCTTACTGAAAATAATTTAGTATATTTGTGAGATTGTATATTGTTTAGTACATTGGCTTTTGTGAATTTGAATTTTATCATTATTTCCGATCTTTTCCTTAAAAAAAATAATTTCGGGAGCGCTACCCCCGAACCCCCGTGGGTTCTACCATAAACTGTGCCCCCTACTTCCAAATGTCTGCGTCCGCCACTATCCGGGCCTAATAATTCTTTTAGAACGGTGATCTTGCCTTGAAGGGGACAAAATTGCAATTGAAAGTCCTCCATCTTTTTTTGTTATTGCAAGTTAGTTTATAACCCCTTGTCTTTTAATATTTCAATCTTCAACTTTACAAGTTTGTAGCTTTTTTATGCCCTCTTGTTGATAAACAAGCACATGAATCTCACATTTAATAACTGTACTTTTTTTATTTATAAACTACACAATTTCTGAAAACAATTTTTTAATTACTCACATTTTCTCTTATCACTTTTCAACCACACATTTTACTTAAAAAATATAAATAAATCGATTTATAAACTATATTTTTTTACCAAACAGATCAGAATTCAGCATCTGAATATAAATTAAATTCAACATTCTTCTTAAAATTAAGGTACATGTTAGCTCAATGATTCCATAAATAAAATGACAACAACTAAACGTATGAAAATGAATTTGGAATAATGAATTTGGACACTTTGGCGCGATGGGATTCCCTAAATTAAGGGAATAATGGGGGGACCAACTTTAACCTAATTGGGTGGGCTAACAAAAGGAAAAGCCTAAAGGACTTTGTGGAAGATAGCTTTTGACATTAGATTACACTAATAAAGCTTAATATAATATAATACTACTTTGAATGTGATGGGACATTCATCCCTATCCAATTAAATATACTAATTATGGAGCACTGTAACTCTAGCAATTACATTAAACGCGTATAATTTCTATTCATCAATTATACAAAAAGATTTCGATATTCTACATGAGTAATGCTACATGAACAACACATATGAACAACAAGATGAACAACACACTCACATGAGGAGTGGGGTCCACATGTGTGGGCCACATCCCTATGTGAGTGTGTTGTTCACTAAATTGTTCAAATGTGTTGTTCATTTAGCATTTTTCATTCTACATTGATGTTCTTAGTAAGTTCTTTAGGTTAATTGCTGCAAGATTATTTACTTTCTGTTTTAAAAACAAATTCAAAACAATCACGTCCTTGTTAGGAAAATGTCCAATAAAGCTATGTCGAGGAGGTGGAAGTTCTAGCACGTTATTGATGGTACGAGCAGGTGGGCCATATGGATCCCAATAACATTGCATGTTCCCTGAACTTTTAAGGCCATAATTTTTAAAAAAATTGTGTTTAAAAACATATTTTTTATATTTTCGAGATAAAATATGTTCTTGAAAAGTAAAGAGAGAAAATATATGTTGTTAAAAAGGTAATTTGAGGAATTGGGTTGTCTAAAAAAATGTTTTTTTTTGTTTGCCAAACAAAGGCTAAACAAGTTTTCCCCTAATTTTGTAATTTTGGTATTTTTTAAAAAAGATATTTTTTGAAATGAATAGTGATTTTTAGGAGAATTGATAGTTAAGATTTGGTCGAAAAGTCAAATATTGTGAGCTTGACTTTTAATGTATGATTGAGATTGAGTACTGTAGAATAAAGAGAAAAATTTAAAGAAAATCAAACAAGTTATATGCCAGGAATAATTGCCCTCTATACTACTTTTATATTCATTGTTGTAATTTTACTTACATTAATATTTTATTTGAATTTTACTTCCTTTTATTTTTTCTCTTCACATCTTATAATATTTTTACAAATACCGCGTCACCAAGGTCCTGACACCTCCCTTTTTTTCTAAGAGGCTCCACCAACCTACTTAGGATGGACGTGTTGTTGAAAGACGTCACAATTGAGTTTTCACTACTTTTACAACGTGTTGGATGAAATGCCATAATGAATATAATGAAAAGTATCATAAAAAGTTGAAAGTATCAAGATGTGATACTGAAATTCTGCCTAAGTAAATTAAAAATCTAAAAGGTATCAAGTTGTGATACCAAAATTTTCAAAAGTATCATATTGTGATACTTTAATTTAAAGTATCATAAATATCATAATGTAATACTTATTTTGAAGAACTTAAATTTCAGTAAAAAAAAAAAAACATTGAAGTAATAATCGTGATACTTTTAGAGAATTATACTACATGAACAACACTTTGGAATAATAAGGTGAATAACACTTTCACGTGAGAGGTGGGGTCCACGTGGACCCCATCTTCCACGTGAGAGTGTTGTTTACCTTGTTATTTACAAGTGTTGTTTATTTAAATTTTTGTACGTTTGAAAGACGTAAGCTTCAATTATGATACCAAAAATTGGATATTTGTTCAAATGCCCCATATTATGTCACCCAATGAGTCTTGATAATTGTACTATATCAAGTAAAATAATGTCGTCTGTCTATCATGTTGGAAACGCGCGAATCTTGTGTGTACTGTTTGGTGCTCTTCTCCCTCTAAATAAGGAGAGATCTTCTTCATTGTAAATCATCTGAAGTTCAGCTAATAATATTCGGTGTGTTCTATATACACCATTTCTTCTAAACTCTTTCAGTTTTTCCTTAATTTTCAAAAGTGTTAGGTTTTTTATTTAATTGACAATCTCATGAACAAAAGAACTCATTTATAAAGTCTCAATTAGAGTCAAAATATGGTAGTTGAGTATTTGGGTTCAAGAAGAACAAAGAAGTGTTCAAGAATACTTGGGATACAATTAGAAGTTAAAGATGAATCCAAATCACGCAAGGATAATGATCTAGATTTTCAGTCTGAGGTTGAGACTCAATTTTCGCATAGCAAACATTCGAATTGGAAAAATTATAATTATACAAGAATTGTAAATCTTTGAGTTATCTTTCCAACGCAATATGAATGGACTCCATTGAATATTAGGAGATGAAGATATGATGAAAATACTGAAGGTTGTTAAATCTGGACAGATTCTGTTTTGCGAATTTTATGGTTCCGACAATCCTAAATTATCTCAAACACTTCATACTATATATATCTAAGCCCTATGCACAAAAATTATAGGGGTTGTTGCCTATTTTTCAGAGCCATAACATATATACATATCCAAAGGATTAGTAGCACATTACACAAATGAGTTGCTTATAAAATTTACTCCATTTTAACTTGGGTAAAGTATGTGGGAAGAGTTTGCATTCATTGATGATACTTATGCATGCTAACTACACCATTTTAAAGTTGTTCTATATTTATGCTAAAAACTGATTTGAAAATTGCACCATTTGTCATTTATGACAAAATGGGGGAGAAAATATGGAGCATAAGTTGCATTTTATATCTTTGGGGTCGTTGGGAAGAGACATAGATACATATCCTACTGCATAAAAAATCTAAGTTTGCAGTAAGGGGGAGCATTATTTGTGTTTGCACTACATTGCATTCCATAGTGCATAACTGTTTGAGTTTTGATGTTTTGTGATTTCAATGTTTATTTAGTGTTTAGATTAGCATTTATGTCACGTCTCAAACTAACATGCTTGATTGATATTTCATGCTTTGATTATATTTTGGTTGTTCCTGTATCACGTGCTTTTACACTTGATATTTGAGTTTTTGATGTTGGAAGTAGGTATAACAAGGAATGCAAGATCTAGAAGAACTTGGGTAGTTTACATTGTTTATTTACTATTTTGATTTTATTATAGTATTTTATCACGGAATTCCAAAGGGGGAGATTGTAAGATTTTTGATGTAATTGACAATCTCGTGAACAAAATGACTCATTTATAAAACCCCAATTAGAGTTAAAATATGGTAGTTGAGTTAGTTGAATATTTGGGTTCAAGAAGAATAAAGAAGTGTTCAAGAATACTTGGGATGCAATTAGGAATTAAAGATGAATCCAAATCACGCAAAGATAATGATCCAAGTTTTCAGTCGGAGGTTGAGACCCGAGTTTCACATAGAAAACATTCGAATTGAAAAATGCTATTTCTAAAAGAATTGTAGATCTTTTTGTTATCTTTTCAACACAATTTGAATGGACTCTATTGGATATCAAGAGAGGAAGATATGATGAAAATACCGAAGGTCGTTAAATCTAGACTCATTCTATTTTTCAAATTTTAAGCTTCCTACAATCCTAAATTATCTCAAACACTTCATGCTATATATACCTAAGCCCTATGCACAATAAATATAGGAGTTGTTGTCTGTTTTTTAGAGCCATAACATATAAACATATTCAATCTTTGATCCCATGATTTGATGATCCAAGAACCAAATTTACCATTGTTTAAATCTCTTAGTTTCTTGTGATCCAACAACCCGAGTTAGGAAAACATCAATTGTTCCTAATCTAAAATACACGCATCTTTTGACATAAAGATTACTTCTTCAATTGTGAAACTTCAGAGCTGCTAGAAGTTGAAGAATGTTGGATTACAAGGGCAAGAAGTGAACAAGGTGTGAAGTTCTTGGGGGTATCCACTTGAAAGAAGCATCAAGATCTGGAAACTGTTGTATCTTGGGTTAGCAAGGGTAGATTTGCGTTGTCTAACAAGTGAAGCTGAATAAATCTAACTGTAACTGTAATTACTTGTAGTGTAGGTAACTGTCTTGGTCTCAGAGTTTTTCCCACGTTGGGTTTCTCTGTCATCATATTGTGTGTTGTTTATTGTTTTTCATTATTGTAATTGTGGTAATTTAACTTGTTTGAATAACCATCTAGAAACTATTAAAATTCACATGTTCATTTTAATAGTGACTATTTCGCATGTAAGGTCAAACTTTGGGGTATCCTAGAAACTTTCCAAAAGTACTAAATAATTATAGATTAGAGCGATATGGAGTAAGATTTGAGAATAAGTATGAGTATGCTTTGCAGTTGCATCTTCAGGGTAATCCTCTACATCAGAAAGTTCTCTACTGACTATTGATTCGTCCGAAGTTATGGTAATTTATAGCAAGTCCAAAAGTCAAGCTCTTTGTTGAGCCTATTGAGGCGTTGTGTGGGCTAGAATATTGTGATTTGCCTTAGATTCCTGTCACTTCGCTCATTGAAAGGAGATGATAATAAACCAAATATTTAAGAGAATAGTATATATAATCTTTTAAATAATATCAAAGACATCCCTCATATTTCAAAACATCATTAGTCTTCATATTTTTAGATTTGGGTATTGTTTGCGTGTAGTGTGTATATTGTAAATTTTATTTTATATATAAACATAAAATATGTATAAGTACATTATAAAAATTACTTACTTGAAATATGAAATTACTTACTTGAAATCACAAAGTAAAATATAAAGAATGAGAATGAAACAAATCAAATAGTAGGCCGAGGCTAAAGTTCAATTATGTCTTTAAGAGGAATTTATTCCTTCCGGTTGCTCACGATGAATTGACAATTATCTCCCAAGATAAAATGCACCTCTTCTTAAAATAGAAACACTTCAAATTACAAGAACAACGAACTTGAAAAAAAAGAAAAAAAAACCCTGTTTTGCACTCTCTACAAAAAGATCTTTTATGCAAGTTTGAAAACAATGCAATCAATGAATATGTAATGATAGTATGCAATGGAGTGAATAACCAAGCCAAAGGATCCTATTTATAAATGTTGAATTGTTGTGGCCAGAAAGACACACTCCAATTCTGGGCATTGAATTGAACAACCATGATTGTTCACTGTTCCAGGCACCACTCAAATTACACTCGATCAGAGGTGTTAGTAGATCTTTTGTTATGGCAGAAACCATTGGATATCTCCATTCGTTTGTTCACCAAAATCCAAGTAAATCAAATTCTAAAGAATTAGCAGGTTCTACATTCCTAAGTCATTCTTGTTTAAAATAATTTTTTTGACTCTTCGAGTATTACAAGTGGACTAGATTCGTTATGAAACTCAGGGGACATACTGTGATAAGAACAAGTTCCACGTGTATCCCTAATTTCTCCCATTAGATCTAATAATTCTACTTCGTCGTCTTTTAATGTAGTGGCACGTGATGGTGCAGATGGTGTACGACTAATATTAGTTCTTAATCTTACTGCACATGATTTGTACATGCTAACTAATGTGATTTCTAAATTATTATAAGTGATAGGGGTGTCCAAAATCAATGCATTACTGATTTTCGAAATAAGAAGTTTCATACCCTTTAAATTGTAACGTGGGTCAATTACACACGCTAAGGGAGATAATATAGGTAAGTCATTCCAATATTTTCTAAATTTTATCTCCATAGCAATTATCATATCAACAAAAATGAATCATTTCTATATCTATGAAAAGTTTTAAAATAATATAAAGATTTTCAAGAACTCTTGAACTAGTTGGATAGTATACCTAAGATAATATACTAGTTGAATCATAAAAACTTGTCAAAAATCTTTTGACATTAAAAGTAATTTCCCAATCATCTTCTACTAATACAAATTTATTTTTATTTCCAAGTGTTCTACAGTTATAATACTCGGTTATAATGTGTTCATAGTCTTTACATGATTTAAGTAATAAATATGTCGAGTTCCAACTATGCCCTACATCTGTGATAATATATATTTTTTTTATTTTTTATTTTGCATCTTTACCATATTGTGAACATAACTCTTCCAAATACTATTTTCTACTTGGTGAAATAGTTATGTAAACTAATGCATCTATAATTCTATCTATTTGGTGTTTAATATGCTTCATTCCGTCTTGAACAATTAAATTTAAAATATGGCATACACGTCTAATATGGAATAAAAATTCACCAAATTCAGAATTAAGAATTCTATATAATTTATCTACTATGGGCTTATTTACACGAACATTATCGAAAGTAAATGATCGAATTTTATTTTCAGAACCATATTCTCTAACAATTTGTAGTATAACATTAAATATGTTTGTTGAATTATGAGAAAATTCTATAATTTTAAAAGCAATAATTTTTTTTATGCATAACTCAAAGTGGAATAATGTAGTCTACAGTTGTAGCTATATAAATGTAACACTTCAAGTTTAAAATCTTAAACATAGGCGTGTTAACTTTTCTTTACTTTTAATGCGAAAATAAAACATTGTTAAAAACTAAAATTTTCATTTTTCTATTGAAATATTCTAATGAAATTTCGACAGAGCCTCCCCTATAAATTGGATTTAGCCAACCTGTAGGGGACATCAAACAGTTTGTAAAACATAAATCTCAACTCATTCAAATCCAACACTCTACCATAATGCAAAATCAATCCCAAACTCCTCAACATTAATAAATCTAAACCATGAATTCCATTTGACTAAATAGAGGATTAATAAACTACTAAAATAGATAAATGACTTATCAAAACTAAATCCAATAAAAAATTTAAAATAATGAACTAAATTAACTAAAACATTAATGTAAATCCCAATTCAAACTTTATTTAAAAATGAGTAATCGTGGTATTATGCGAGTCTGATACCAAATGCTCTATCCTCAGATTATTTATCTTTCATCACCTGAAATGTTGGGGAGGGATTGGGGTGAGCTAAAGCTCAGTAAGTAAACTTTATGCACATGATGCATGTTCATGACGTGAAATGCTTTAAACAATTTGAAATATGTATCCTATTTACTTCACTTTTTAGAACTTTCAATCTTTCAAACTTTCACTTAAACATTTCAAAATTTTTTACTTCATTTCCACCGTGAGCTCACTTGGTATGTCTTCTAGTCAATCGGAGAGTAGTGTATAATTATTATTTGGAACCAGATTAACTTTCATATTTCCACCGCAAAGCGGTTTAACATTCACTTTCCCACCGCAAAGCGGTTTAACAGTTCATCGCAAAGCGGTTGATCATTCCGTCGCAAAGCAACTTAATTCGAGTACGTCAGTCCCTCGTGCCCCTTGAGATTTATGTTTTACAAACGGTTTGATGTCCCCCTACATGTTGGCTAAGTCCAATTTATAGGAGAGACTTTGACGAAATTTGATTAGAATATTTCAATAGAAAAATGAAAATTTTAGTTTTTATCAATGTTTTATTTTCGCATTAAAAGTAAAGGAAAGTTAACACGCATAGGTTTAAGATTTTAAACTTGGAGTGTTACATTTTGTGGTATCAGAGCTAAGAGTTTTAAAAGCGATTCTGTAGACTCTAAAATATTTATTTGATAAGGTTCGCGTACTGAGTCATGCCTCAGGTACATCTTCCTCGATCATCTGGTAATTTAAATTCTACTTAAATTATCATATGTTATTTGATGCTTCAAGTATTGTAAATTCTTGCATGTTAATATTTAATGTCTTAAAGTTAAAGGCTAAGAATGTTGTTAGTGAATATGACTAGTATATCTTGGTTATGTGAATATGAAAGTGACAAGGAAATGTTTTTCATAAATTTGGGTTGTGTACATAAGTGCTATATGTGAAAAATAATTGGTAGATGCGAATTGTGCTTTCAATCACGAAGATTACCCACACAAGTGTATACATTTTCCAAGTAGGCAGCCAATGAGGTATCGAACATAGTGTTAGGCACTTTGTACCGTTCGATTCCGGGACTACCCATTCATTTGCTAGTCCTACATTTATTGAAGAACTGAATTATCCACCTTCGCAACTAGATACCAAGTTTTAACTGTCAACATCGTTCAGAGCAGTGTTGAACTCAAGTATGTGTTGAGAGATTTCCAATTTTGGTGAATGGAAAGGAGTAGATGATAGATCTCATAACACCGAATATCCACGATCTTGATGTCATACTAGGAATAGAATGATTATTACGATATAAGGCTCCAATCGACTATCACGATAAGGTTGTGATTGAACCCCCAAACGAACCCGTTTTTGCTTTATTGGAGTTAAGGTGAAATATTCTATTCCAATTATGTCTATGATGAAGGTTCGTTAGTTAATGAATAAGATGGGTTTTATGAGACTTTGCATAAACTGGAGAAAATTGAACAAGGTGACAATAAAGAATAAATATCCATTGCCAAGAATTGAAGATCTGTTTGACCAACTTCAAGGTGCAGGGTATTTTTCTAAGATCGATTTGCGATCTAGTTACCATCAGTTGAGGATCAAGGAAGAGGACATTCCAAAGACAACTTTCCGTACCATATATGGACATTCTAAGTTTTTGGTGATATTGTTTGGGTTAACAAATGCTCCAGCAGCATATATGGACTTAATGCATTGAGTCTTTAAAGAATATCTAGATCAATTTGTTATAGTTTTCATTGATGAAATATTGATCTATTCGAAGTCTGAGGAAGAATATGAAAGACATTTGAGGATCATGCTTCAGAAGTTTAGAGAAGAGAAATTATTTGCTAAGTTTAAGAAATGTGAATTCTGGCTAGATAGAGTGTCATTCTTGGGCCATATTGTATCAAGGGAAGGAATTGAAGTTGACCCAAGTAAAAATTGAGGCAGTTTGAAGTTGGCAAACACCCTCTAATGCGAAGGAAGTCCACAGCTTCCTTCATTAGCTGATTACTATCGAAGATTTGTGGAGGAATTTTTCAAGATTGCCTTACCTTTGACTAAGTGGACTAGAGAGGATACAAAATTTCAGTGGAGTTTGGATTGTGAATAGAGTTCTGAGAATTTAAAAATGCGGTTGACAACTGGGCCCATTTTAACTATTCCACAGGGAAGTTTAGTCATCTACAGTGATGCTTTATTAAAAGGGCTCGGTTGTGATCTTATGCAACATGGAAAGGTGATTGCCTACGCTTCAAGACAACTGAGGGAGTATGAGAAGAATTACCTAACTCATTATCTCGATTTGGTAGTCGTCATATTTGCATTAAAGATATGGATATACCATCTTTACGGGGTTAGATATGAGATCTATACCGATCATAAAAGCCTCAAATACTTCTTCACTCAAAAGGGACTGAACATGAGACAACGCAAATGGTTGGAACTTGTTAAAGACTACGATTGTATTATTAATTATCATCCTGTAGCGCCCCGAGTTCCGTATACCCGATTCACTACGTCATTTTCTGTCTAAATTTTTTCGAATAATATTTTTGCGGAAGAAATAATTGAAATTCATTTTTTTGCAACATTAAATAAACTATAATGGCCGCTAAAATTGAAAACATTTATGAAACCATTTGAAATAGTAAATCGAACCATTAATATTGTAAAGAAATTGCCAATATCATAATTTCTCAAATAAATGAACTTCTCTAAATTATTCGATTGTTTGGAAAATACGGAAATCATTAACGTCAAACTTTCAACCGTTCAACGATTATTGCCACCATCATTCATCGCTCGCCACCGTCTCCGAAATCTGCAAAACTGTTAAAAAGTAGGGTGAGTATTTCATGGGGGAAATACTCAGTAGACTCATCGCAAATTAATTTAATTTATAAGATGATTAAACACATAAATCCCGGCTCTTTATAAAACGGGCATTGATAGAGCTTCTTTATAAAACTGCTCTTGATAAAACTCATATTGTGCATTACAGCACGGGACATATTTTACAAATCATAGGCTCTTTGAAAATAGCTCTTTGAAAACAGCTCTTTGAAAACCATATACTTATAAAAACATTTTAATTATGTCAAGCATAATTTCTTTTGAAAGCATAACATAAGATAGGATTTAAATCCTCATAAACATAAATAGACACAAGAACTTTACCGAACTTAGGTGGCAAGAATTCTTATGCAGTAAAATCATAATAACAGTAAGTTTTCATCATAACATAGGATAATATCAAAATCCTCATAAACATAAGAATTTTACCGAACTTAGGTGGCAAGAATTCTTATGTAGTAAGTATACCAAGCATAATTTTTCTGAAATTCATAGGGATCAATTGCATCATAACATAAGATAGGATCGAAATCCTCATAAACATATGCGACAGGAATTTTACCGAACTTAGGTGGTAAATCCTCATAAACATATGGAAAGATAGGAATTTTACCGAACTTCGTGGCAAATCCTCATAAACATAGGAGACACAAGAATGTTACCGAACTTAGGTGGCAAGAATTCTTATGTGTAGCGCTACTAAAACTCCGGTCCCCTTAACATATCATAACTTATCATATGGGACCCAAAACAATCTTGGTAGATTGATTTCATAGCAATGATCCAAAAAAAATATTTTCGTGAAGCATAGGGTATACTTACTTTTCGTAAAAACATAAAGTATATTTTCTTTTCATAAAAACATACTTACTTTTCATTACAACATAAGGTATATTTACCTTTCATAACAACATACTTGCTTTTCTTAAAAATTGACTTTCACAAGTCACATGACATTCATATGAAATCATAATTTAAATCAATTAATAAGTGCGAGTCTACCTCAAATCCGACGAGTGCAAAGTTGAGCGGAAATGACTTCAATTTCTTTAAATTCTCCGTACGCTTCGTCTTAGCCAATAAGTCACTTTAGTCTATCGAATATATAGTTCAAAATGATAAATTATAATTTGAGGACTAAAATTGATGTTTTGAAAGTTGAGGGACTAAAATGAATGCTTTGAAAGTTCAGGGACTAAAATAGATATTTTGAAAGTTGAGAGATTAAAATGAATGCTTTGAAAGATGAGGGACCAATTTGAACATTTTTGGAAGTTGAGGGACTAAAATGCAATTTTTCCAAAAGTTGGGTCGAAGCTCAAATAAATATTATTATAGGGCTGAAATAATATATTTTGAAAATGAAAGGGCTGAAATGATCATTTTAAAACTAACAGGACTGAATTGAAACAAATTAAAACTTCAGGGACTGATTTGAAATATTTCAAAACTTTAGGGACCAAACTGAAATTTTCGAAAGTTAAAATATAATATCAGATATCCTAATCAGATCTCTCAACGTTCTCTCTCTCTCATTCGTTCACTGTCTCAGAAAGGAACCAAGACAGAACGGCGGTGAGGACGAAGGTTGCGATCGACGAAGAAATCCGATCTACTGCCGGCGCAACACCGGCGGTGTACAAAAGGTTGGGCTTAGGCACGGGATTTTGGTGTGAGATCGTGATTGTTGGGTAGTTTAATCAGAGTTGCGATTCCGACTACAACTCCGATCGAAGCGGCCTGTGTTCAAGGTGAGTTGTTTGGTTAGTTTATTTCTTGATTTTGGGTTCGATTGGTTGTCATAATCGAAGTGGCCAGTGGGTGGTTTATTTGTGGCCGTGGTTCTATCGGCGATGTGGGCTGTGGTGATGGATTGTGTGGTTGACTAGTGGTTTCGAAGGGCAGAGGAGATGATGTTCGCTGTGGTGAAGTGAAAACAGCCGAGTGATTGTCTTCGGTGATTGGGTGTTTGATAGCAGCAGAATTGTTGAAACTTTGTTTGGTGATGAATCGATGAATTGAATCAGGTTGATGGAGGTAGAGGGCAGTGTTGGTGGTTCTTCTCCAACTTGGTCGACTGAAAATGGTGGTGGTATTGAATATGGGTGATGGCTTCTGAAATTGATAATGGACTGAAAGCTGATGTTTGTGGTTGAACATGGTTGTCCTGGAATTGGTCGTTGATGGTGGTTGCAGGATATCAGAATTATGATAATGGCTGGAATTGTTGATCTTGCAAATGGAACTTGCTGAAAAATGGAAATTAAATTGGATGGAGTTGAAATGGAAGAAACTGGCCGGATTGATGAATTGGTTAACTAGTGGTTTTCTCCGAATTGTGGTATGGGGTGATGGTGATATAGTGATGGAGGCTTTTGGAAAGAATAGTTGGGAGGTGAAGATGGAGCTGTAAAGTGTAATAGCACATGGAAGGTTTTGATGAGTGCAGACACGAGGCTGGAAATGGAGTGGAAAGGAAAAAGAAAATGGTTAAATGATTGAGACAAAATGATAAAATATGTGGAAAAGAAAAGAAAGATGAACCTCACATGATATAAAAATTTATTTGAAGTTGATGATGATGAAACCGTGTTCATGATACCATTTGGTGGAGATATAGGTTGGATTGATGGAGGAAAGGGAAAAGGAAATTGATAAGTGGAAGACACGAGTAATCTTTGATTAAGAATTGTATTTAAAACAGATATATTTTGGACTGAAAAATACATTTGAGAAGTAAGTAAATTTTGAGATAAAAATTGAATTACGTATTTGGAATTGAAATAATTTGAATAAGGAAAATTGAGATATTTTAATAAATTTGGAATTCAAAATGATTTTGAAAATAATACTTTGAATAAGTAATTAAATAACATAATTTTAGAAATTCAGATTTTAATTTAAAATCGAATAAATTCGATATTTCTTGACTTGGCTAGACGAATCCGTCGCGGCATAAATTTCAAAACAATAGCGACTCAATTTTCTAAATATTAAAATAATTATTTATTGCATAAAAATTCTGGGTCGCTATACATCCTGGCAAGGCTAACGTGGTAGCTGATGCACTTAGCAGAAAAAGTCATGAAACAATAAATACCTTGCAAGTTGTTCAAAAACAATTACTAATTGATATCCAAAGGTTAGAGCTGGAGATCATCCCAAAAGGCAAGTCAAGTTACCTTGCCAACATGAATTTGGAACCGACATTGTTGGAGAAAATCAAGTTTTTGTAGTCTGAGGACCAAGAATAATGAAAGTTCTCAATGAAGTTACTGAGGGAGAGCGCACTGATTTCATTATCACTACAGATGGTGCCCTTCAGCACGGTAGTAGATTGGTAGTCCCTAACAATAAGGAGTTGAAACAAGAAATTATGAAAGAAGTTCATAACACTCCTTACTCAATTCACCCTAGAAGTACTAAGATGACTCGTGATTTTAAGAAACATTTCTGGTGGATTAGTAGAAGTTGGGACGTGGTAGATTATGTTCATCAATGTCTCACTTGCCAGCAAGTTAAGGCCGAACATCAATGACCTTTTGACCTATTACAACCTCTTATGATTACAGAGTGGAAGTGAGAATGAATAAGCATGGATTTTGTTGTTGGCTTACCTAGGATGAAAAAGGGTTATAATTCTATATAGATGATTGTTGATCGTCTTACCAAGTCAGCACACTTTCTGCCAATAAAGACTAATTATAATATGGAGGAGTACGTAGAAGTATATGCGGTAGAAATTGTAAGACTTCACGTAATTCCCTTATCCATTGTGTCTGATCGTGACCTAAATTTTTACTTATTTATTTTGGAAGAGCCTACATAATGCCATGGGTACTCAATTGAGAGTCAGCACAGCCTTTCACCCACACACAGATGGACAGTAAGTGAGGACCATTCAAACCCTAGAAGGCATGTTGAGAGCTTGCATTATTAACCTTCCAGGTACTTGGGACAAATTCCTCCCATTGGTTGAGTTCTCCTGTAACAATAACTATCAAGCTTCCATTCACATGGCTTCGTACAAAGCACTATACGGGAGGAAGTGTAGATCGCCAGTTCATTGGGATAAAGTAGGGGAAAGGAAATTATTGGGTCCAGAAATAGTACAACAAACAACAGAAGTTGTTGAAAGGATTCGTCAACGGATGAAAAATGCACACAGTATACAAAAAAGCTATGCGAACATAAAAAGGAAACCTTTGGAATTCGCTGTTGGAGATATGATCTTTTCGAAGGTAGCTCCTATGAAAAGAGTTATGATATTCGGGAAGAAAGGAAAGTTAAGTCCGCGATTTGTTGACCCCTTTGAGATATCGAAAAGGGCGGGTGACCTAGCTTATCGGGTTGCATTGCCACCGACACTATCGGGGGTGCACAATGTGTTTCATGTATCGATGTTGAGGAAGTATATTTCAGATCCCTTTTATATTCTTAGCTATGAATCATTGGATCTACCTGAGGATCTAACATATGAGGAATTACCTGTGAGAATCCTAATGAAAACAGATAAGGAACTTAGGAGAAAGAAGATGACACTAGCTAAAGTTCTTTGGAGGAATCATGCAATAGAAGAGGCTTCTTGGGAACGCGATGATGAAATTCATGCCAAGTATCAACAGCTTTTGGTAAGTTTTAATTTTGAGGATGAATTTCTTTTTAGGGGGTAAGGAATTGTAATACCGCCTTTCAGTTTACGTGCTTTCTTGAATTTCACGTAATTGTTCTATTAATGTCCTTATAATTCATTAAATCACATTATTATAATTGATAATTTGAGTTATTTTGCAATGGAAGGACTTGGACGCCATAACGATCAATGTGCCAATTAGAAAGCTTATAAATTATTGACATGCAATTCTATGTCTAATTCTCTATTTTATTTGTTATCTTTCGAATTTCTACTTTTGAGTTGTATGTGACCAAAATGCATTTAAATTTAAATTGGGAATAAGTCTGGTGGTACTTTGTGTTTTAATTGTAAGTTGTACACTTAATTTCAAATTTTAAAGAGAATTGAGGGACTAACTTGTAAATTTCCAAGAATTAAACTCAAATCCTACCCTAAACCCTCCTAGCCCTCACTCTCGTTCTTTCTCTCAGACCACTAAGCCGACTCCTATCCCGGCTTCTCCCTCTCCCTCGGTTTCTGTCCTCTCACCCACCGACCAGCTCTCCGGCGCACCACCGGCAAACCACGGTAACACTCTTATTCCCCACCCTTCACGATGGCACACCCACACACGGGTTTACACGCAGTGCGCACACACACACACACACATTATGTATATAATCATGTTTGTATGTATGTGTGTGTGTGCAATCTTGACTAAAATTCCAAATTTCAATTTTTGTTAAATTTCGAATTTTTCTATCAAAATTGGAGATTCAGTAGTGTGATTTTGTATGTATATAGAATACATGTATCTATTTATGAAATTTCGAGTTTTATAATAATTTTCTGATTTCGAAATTCCTTAATTAGTAGTTTAATTTAATTGTTTACTTTAGGTTTGAGTTAGAAATTATAATTTTGCAAATTTGGGGAGAATTATATAGATGATTGTATTAATTTTAAGATTTTGTAGTTAACTAGTAGATTATGAAATTATAGATTAAATTGGTTTAGTTGACGGCCATTTTGAGAAATTTCAGATTTTTAAATGATGGAGTTGTTTAATGGATTCTCTGTGGTTTTAATGTTGTTTTAAATTGAAAATTTTCAAATTTAGGATTTCAAGTAATGAGGTGGTTTTAATTGAATTGTAGTGTATATTCTTGACTTATAGTTGCTATTTTCAGACTTTCGAAATTTATGAAATTTGTAGTTTAGTTAACTGTTCGGGTAAAGTTTGAATAAATGGTGATTTTCAAATTTATGAATAGTTAGAATGCTAATTGGAATTGTCACTGTGAAATTTAAGTTGTGATGAAAATTCCATAGCTTTGACCTTTGTGTAATTTGATAAGTTAGATTTCAATTTTTTCCATTGAAATTAATCTCTTATTCCGAATGTAGTATGGTCTGTTTTTTACATGACTTAAGATTCCATTTGGTTTGAATTGTAAGTCACATGAAAGTCTTAAACTCATTTAGAAGTTTTAAATGTGATTTTTGAACTAATATTATATTTTATTAAATGAATGGATATAAATTAGTATTATTGGGCCATTGACGTCATGGGCGGCCGAGGCTCCTCCACTTGCAAATTATGAAGCACAGACATGTTCTTGAAGACAGCGTGCCGATGTCCGACACGTGTCGAACAACTACATGCTGTGGATACGTGTCGACGTTGCCACGTGACATATCATCATATTCCCTGACGGTTTCAGCCACCGGACACTCGGGGACACGCCTCCGACACGTCAGAGTCAGAGAAAGGGAAAAAATTATTAAAGCTAAAAAAGACTACAATTTTTGACTGAAATTTAAGATGGGCTCTCTTGATTTCACTTGCATTTCATCATACTTCATTATTTTGTCTTCAATTTGCACAATTTCTGGCAGCTTGGTTTTCTATTTCTGTCAAACTATGTTGAAGCTACGAACCTAGAGGCCAGAACTAATACTGCGAAATGGGTTTTTTAAATGGGCTGAAAGTGGTTTTTAAATGGAAAAGGGAAGTGCGATGCTAAAATCGTGTGTATACCTTTTAGTTTTTGGTCAAATGGGTTAAAAGTCAAAAAAACATATTAGCTTCCTCAACAAGGAAGCTACTATATAATTAAAATTAAAATCAATTAGTCAATTACACAATTTTATGTGGTCACATAAAAAAAATACATAAATTAAAAAAATAATTAATTAATTAATTAATTAATTAATTAATTAACATGTTTGTCATAACTTTTTTCAAAAATTACGTGTCGACATGTCCAACACGTATCGTGTCGGACACTCGTGTCCGTGTCGGTGTTTCTTAGCTTGCAAATCTAGATAACGGTAAATATTAAGGACGTCGGTAAGTAAACTTTCCCTATTTCCACCAAAGTTGAATGTCTAATGTGGAATTAATGTGCTTAATTGACATTCATGTTAATTATCAAAATTTGATGCTTTTTGATTTACGGCATGCGAGTATATATGTGTTATTTAAGGAAATATTCAAGCATGCATCTTATCATGTCATTGCATCATCAAGCATGCATTGACATTGAAATTGGAAAGTCAAATGTTTTCAAATGAAAATGTGGAAAGGTGAAAGTTTCCCCAAAATACATGTATCCCAGGTTTAAGAAAGATAATGGGTGTAATTCTATGTCATGAAAGAAGTGAGTGGAAAATGGGGCGCGGGGGACCCGAATTAAGTCGCTTTGCGATGGAATGTTCAACCGCTTTGCGGTGGACTGTTAAACTGCTTTGCGGTGAAATGTGAATGTTAATCTGGTTCCAAATAAGAATTGTCAACTGCTCTCTGATTGACTAGAAGATACACCAAGTGAGCTCACGATAAAAATGAAGTAAAATCTTTTGAAATGTTTAAGTGAAAGTTTGAAAGATTGAAAGTTCTGAAAAGTAAAGTAAATGGGGATATATATTTTAAATTGTTTATAGCATTTCATGTCATGAACATGCATCATGTGCATAAAGTTTACTTACTGAGCTTTAGCTCACCCCAAAATTTCAGGTGATGAAAGCTATATGATTTTAGGATGGAGCATTTGGTGGCAAACTCTCACAATATCACGATTACTCATTTTTAAATAAAGTTTGAATTGGAATTTACATAAATGTTTTAGATATTTTAGTTCATTATTTTAAATTTTTTATTGGATTTAGTTTTGATAAGTCATTTATCTATTGTAGTAGTTTATTATCCTCCATTTAGTCAAATGGAACTCATGATTTAGATTTATTTATGTCGAGGAGTTTGGGAATGATTTTGAATTATGGTAGAATGTTTGTTGGATTTGAATGAGTTGAAATATGTTTTACAAACTGTTTGATGTCCCATACAGGTTGGCTAAATCCAATTTATATGGGGAGATTCTGTCGAAATTTCTTTAGAATATTTCAATAGAAAAATGAAAATTTTAGTTTTTAACAATGTTTTATTTCCACATTAAAAGTAAAGGAAAGTTAACACGCTTAGATTTAGGATTTTAAACTTGAAGTGTTACATATGTGAGAGGAGAGAAAACAATGAAGAGGGAGAAGTCGAGAGAGGGGTCAGGTTAGTATTCTGAGAGAGAGAGAGATCGAGAGTGAGGGCTAGGTGGGTTTAGGGTAGGATTTGAGTTTAATTCTTGGAAATTTACAAGTTAGTCCCTCAATTCTCTTTAAAGTTTGAAATTAAGTGCACAACTTACAATTAAAACACAAAGTTCCACCAGACTTATTTCCAATTTAAATTTAAATGCATTTTGGTCACATATAACTCAGTAAAAGTAGAAATTTGAAAGATAACAAATAAAATAGACAATTAGACATAGAATTACATGTCAACAATTTATAAGCTTTCAAATTGGCACATTGATTGTTATGGCGTCCAGGTCCTTCCAATGCAAAATTTCTCAAATTATCAATTATAATAATGTGATTTAATGAATTATAAGGACATTAGTAGAACAATTACGTGAAATTCAAGAAAGCACGTAACTTGAAAGACGGTATTACAATAAACTTTTTTTATTAATACCTTCCCAAATATTAGAAGTAAATGAAATAACACCACCATATTTACGTAAATTGATTATTAATTGGTTCTTAGTTTTAATAAAATATTCTATAGTATCGAAAGAAGAGTGATTCTACTAATACTAACATACTTCAGTTGAAGATATCGTTTGATGTAGGTAACAAAGTGTTTGTTGTCCACTATACTTAGTGACAACTCTGCCCTTGCAACGAATTGAACCATTCATGTTCAATTTTCTTCTTCATATTACATCAACGTTGTAAGTGTAGATATAAAACCATTAGCAGACGAACCAAATTGCAATTGACTTTGATTTGAATCAACGTATCCATGTTTGGTAACACAGTTGCGATAGGGACGGTTGAGGTGTGTAGTACCTATACCCTTTTTTCATGTCAACTGTTGTGCACAATATTTGTATACTATTTTGAACTCTTGATTTACGTTAGTTGTACGCCCAGATGAGATATATTTAAAATGTTTCCAATACTTTGTAGCTTTTTTACATTTTCTGGTTTTTCGCTTCCCTCTTGCATTAGGAATATCGATTGGACCATTTTATAAAATTTGAACATTTTCTTCAATATCATCCAAATCAATTCGCTGATCACCAGCCTTATCAATGTTTTCTGGAATTGAAATATCGTTCAAATCGAAAAATTTATAATTGAATTGACTGTGAGATTGTAGTGTTGAGTCATGCCCCCAACCCCAAATTCACCATCGAACAAGTCTTCAACAAATTTTCGTCTAAGATCCATTCTTTCGTATGTTAAAATAGAAAGAAATTTAAATTCTTGAAGAAACTAGAAATAATATAGCAGGTGTAAGTGTAACTAAGACTACTATACTTGTATTGTTGTAATTGTATTATGAGAATTGAAATGTAGTAGAATGTTGAAAATGAAATGTCTATAATGATTAGAAGGATTTCAAAATCGAAAATTGAAATATAATGAAAATTGAGAGATTGAAATGTAATGGTATGGAGAGTAGAATTTAGAGTGTTTTGTGAAATTTGAAGTTAAGATTGAGTTGTATTTTATGGGAAAAAAAATGTATTAATAAAATACATTTAGAATGTAACCGTTGGAACCCCCAACGACCACTTTTTTTTTTTGCCAGCTTTTTGCCACGAGCCGAGCTTATGCTCAACTCGTGGTTCACTGGCCACAATTAGCTCGTGGTCCGGCTCGCCTATTTAGCAAGCCGAGAAGCTCACGGCTCATGTTTTCAAAAGTCGAATCGACGAACAGCTCAGCCCGTTTGCCAGCCAAGACATAATATAGTTCCGTTATGCTTGCCCAATATGCCCTTGATCTACCATAAAAACTTCCTCGTACAACAAATAACCTTACATGACAATGTCGAAAATATTTCCTATATGGCCACACCTTAAACCCAACAACCATGAATCACGAAGCCATGCAAAAGATCATCAATCTAAAGCCTGAAGTGAAATACATTTTTATTCTTAATATATGACAACTTACAATTTCAAAATGATCATACTTCACAGAAGAATTTCGAAATACTTCACAACCATTCCAAACAGTAAATTTTATAACATCAAACAATTAAGAATAGCCTATAAATTGTCTATGGCTTGTCAACTAAATTGGAACAGCCATAAAACCCCAAAAAGAAAAAGAGCAATAGAAAGGCAGAAAACAATAAACATCGTATCGTTGTCTTCAAAATGAAAGAAATTTTGCGAGAACTCCCAGGATATTCTCTTTGAATCCTAAGAATATGTAATGAAGAGGAAGGTAGATTGACTAGTTCGTGTACTGTATAGTTTACTCTATGTCCCTGAAGCTTTCACTTGTCAACCAAAGCTTCTTTTGGATGACAAATACAACCTCGTCTCCTTCTTGGTCGGGTTCTGAAGAGGGATCGGCTGTCGCAACTGCTTCCCAGTGTAATGCAGATAAATACTTCTTTACAAACTCGATAACGGATTGTTTGTCCCGGATGATAATGAAACCTGTAGGCCTTAGAATACGATCCATCTCAAGCAGTAGATCCTCACCACTACAACCTTTTTTCTCAATGTCGGAAAATACAGTCCAAGCATGAAGCAAGTCGTAAGTCCTGGGGTATGTTGAGAAGGCTTCACACCTGTAGATGAAATAGACTTGGTCAATCCATCATCCAGATTCTAAAAATCGCATTCTCTTGATACACTTTTACAGAGGTTATTGTGCCAAATGTACGCACGTCAACATTTTGCTTTTGTCCATCTTTAAGGTAACTGCTCTTAGAAGCATGGAAAAAATACAGATATATGATGGTAATCTAGGATTTTTGTACATACCAGTTCTGTGTTGTGCCAATCAAGCCTCTATCATACACAACCTTAAGCGTTTTGGGCCCATCTTCGGGGACAACATTCATCACCCAAACATCCTTGTCCTTCAAAGCAGCAGCAAATGACCCTAAATTTGCCTTCATGTCCATTATGTTCCTCAGAGTATCTGAGGAGATCTTCGGACTCAAGAGATTCCAATAACTCTGAACCCTCCTGCGCCATAGTTCCTTTGCAAACAAGAAACACAAAGTCAATATTGAATTCAATGTTTATCAAAGTTGCGTATGAATCAGATAAGAAAGAAGCACCAATTTAAAGAATACAAACATATATAAGAAAACTTTCCAATTACCGTATCTTTTTCGAACATTTCACTTGAATAGCCAAAATCAGCAAGCCGTGGAGGAGGAGAAGTTAATCGGGCAGGCCAAGGTGCAAGCCCACTACCCCTGGTTTTGTGATCATCTGATGAGAGAAAAAATATAAATAGAAATGAAGTTACAGGTCTATCTGAATAAATTTTGGTTACAATAGCATATATGAGCTCGAATAAAACCGAATACCATCCCAGAAATCAAGCTCAAAATTATAGAGCAAGTATTAAAGGTGGTTTGCTTTAAAAATATCAGTCAAAAAAAAAAAAAACTAGTTTCGAGTGAGAAAAGTAATTGCGACAATGAACTAAGGGTCTGTTTTATTGGGTGGAATCCTTCCATGGAATTCCATCTTTGACCCGTTTAATTGTGTTATTATTGGGTAATTTATTTTCTTTCCACTCAAATTTCATGCTTCCAATCAAATGGATCCTAAGGTTTAAATGGAAAAACAAGGTGTGGGGAAAATAACACTTTCAAGCCTTCAAGAACAAAGTAGAAAATGCTGGAATCAGAATATGGGTACAATTCCAGTTAATACCAAAGAACATAATCCTTAGCTACACTTTCACAATATACCAAAACATTTTAGGGCATTAAACCTAATGAATTGTTCCAATTTTACCCCCTGTGTAGGTCTGTAAGACAGTTGAACTTTTATTGTGGATACAAAAACTAAGTTTTTTTTTTTTTTCCATTAAAAACTTGGGACGGCTACATGATGCTCTTTCACCACTTTATTTGATCCAAAGCTTTACCTACTGAAAAGTCCAATTAAAATCAAATCTTTTACAACTACATATGGTTAATTTCATTTTCGTTTACCCCATTTTCTAGATTAGTTCAATTGGAACTGTATCGCAATCAGGAACTTCTTGATGTCTATGTGACACATACCCCAAAATCATCTAACCAGTGATTCTCATAGTATAGCGTCAACCTATGGTCCTATACCACCTTCACTTGTTAGCTTATATCCTCATTGCTCAGTATTTATTCATTCTAACATACCAAACCTCCATTTTAGCATCTTCGTTTCGACTAGGTTCATCTCTGAAACTGATCTCATAACTGTACTTAAATCTTGCCATTTTAATTGGTAGATATCTTCTTATAACATAATCTCTATAGCATTCTTAGTTTTGTCCTGCTTACTCTAATCCTCATTCCTATGCATTACTACTTCCAAGCCCTACATTCATATCAAAAATAGGCTGAACAGTTAGAAAAGAATTCAGGATACATTAAATAATTCATAACATTGCAGATGCTAGGAAAATAAATCAACCACATTTTAGGACCCAAAAAAGGTCATGTAGATAAAATTCAATTGATCATCTGTTGACAAGAAAAATTTGTTTTCAGTAACGATTTATGAAATGGGAAATCGGTATACAAGAAAAACAAAGGAACACAACTTCAGGTAAAATATTCTCCGTTATGGTTTTGAGAAGTAATTTCTTTCAAATTTGGAAAATTATCCCCTTATGGATTCAACTGACACCGTTGATTGACTGGTGTAATTTTTTTTTATTATTATTATTTTTCCACACTGAACTGTTTTAAGATATGCTCTAACTTAAATCTAGATTTTGTTGGAAGAATACTAGTGTGCATCGACTGCACACCCAGCTAGGCAAATCAAATGAAAACACAAGCTACACATGCTAGGACACAGTTGACTAAATATATATTTTATCTCTGTCAATGAAAAACAATATAAAACTATCAAAATATTATACCAGAACGACTCTAAGATATTAATTGAAAACCAAAATTTGCAGTTCACTTCGTCGAATTATTCTAAGTCCTTCCTCGTAAAATTGAATATCCATTCCATTTTGGAACATCTCAAAAGAACGTCTGTCTCCCTTAAAACCGCTAAGTATAACATGGCATTTGCAAAATTCTTGTCTTCAAATTATCAAGTGAAAATTCAAGCCCATGGCTTTATTTATTTCATCCATCAGGATTAAAAATGAAAGATGAGAAAATGTATAAACAATCGTTTTTTCTTTAAAAAAATAAAAAATCCTATTGTTGCCAAATTGATTAGGACTCAATTTAGATGCAGAGCTCACCTCTCTGTCCCTTTTTAATTTTCGAAATAAGCAATCACAAGTTACAACCTACATTACTTTTCTTGAGATGTAGCAAGATGCACCTCCATCCACTTCTTTCCAGAAAACTGTCGTAGTTAAGAAGATGAATGCAAGTGATGAAAAAGTAATACATGATATAAGGTACTTACGATCAGAATAAGGTGTAATGCATGCTTCCATTGGGACACCCCACACTGCATCTGGATCATCATCAGATCGACACATTGGTGGGTGAGTGCCAGGTTCTCTTTCCAAATAACAGTCATTTGTTAAAGGCTTTTGCCAAATGACAGTTTGGTTCCTTTTAGCAGCAATTCTCCAACACATGCGTTCCACAAGTGCACTCATCTCCTTCCATATTCTTAGGTCTTCTTCATCCTGTGCATAAGCTTCAGGGGAGGAGTAGGCAAAATATCCCCCAGGTCTAAGAACCCTATCTAACTCAAGAAGAAGGAGCCCATCCCTCTGCAACCAATCAATTCTACAACGAGAACAGTGAGCAAGTTCAAAAGATCTGCTTGGATAAGGAAGTCTCTTTGTTCCAAGAACACCAAGAAATGCAGGAATTCCTCTCTCTAGCGCAAATTGGATCTGATTTTGGTGCACATCATTTGGTGCTAAAGACATAGCAATGATATCGGATTTTAGAAGGTAAGCACCAAAACTGGCAACACCACAACCAACATCGAGAACTGTACGCAACCTTCCCTCATTGTTCAAGTTATCTTTCACAAAATTCAGCATCTGCAAAACATAGAGCATTACTAGAATCAGAAGCAAATTTTTCTCAAAAAATTAAGATACGATGCAGGATACAATGATCATAACGCAACAGCTAGATGAACAAAGAGTAATCATCAGGCTGAATTTCCTGGTCAATTTTTTTGATACTTAGAAGAGTCATAATACTTACCTTTGCCATTGAAGCAATGTATTTGCCAGCCCCATAATGAAAATGAGTGCCTCCTCCAGGAAAATTAATCTTATCACCTTTAACAACCATCCAGTTCTGGTCAGATTTCTCATGTGCAAGATGTGTATGAGGAATGTTCACTTTCCATACTTCATCCCTACTTTTTGGCCACTTAATCGGGATCTGTAACCCCAAAAAACAAATAAAAGGAACCAGCATGAGTTTAAAGGTTTGCAAATTATCACACAGTGAAGACTTTGAAGCAATTCATATTGCCTGCTGCTTTACCTTGTATCCTGGAGGAGGAGGAATTAAGCAATTGTACCGTCTCTCAGGTAAGGGGCAGTGTCTTTCATAGTGCTCCATCAAAGATAGATCCAACTTCAATCTCATCTGATATATAAGATGCCTGTCCAGACAGGGGATTAGCTCCGAATGACGATCATCACAAACCTTGAATCAAAGAGAAGTAATGTTGATCAGTTCAATAAAAAAAGTGAGAAAAACAAGCAGCGGAGAGGTAATTTCTCTTGTTTTCTTCTTTAAGCAGCTCTTTCGAGTACGAGTGCTTGTGGGGGTTGGGGAGAAGTTGATTTGCTACTGCGTGGTTAGCAGCAGAAAGACTTACAGGGAAGCTCTTTGGTACGATACCATCCTCTCCATCATCAAGTCCAAACTTGAATGAAGATTCATCCTGCTTGCTCCCAAGATCAGTGTCTTCATCACCACTCAAATAAGAGGACCCAAGTTTTCTCAAAGACCGGCTGCCATACTCTAGAGCAGACTCACCAGCATTCTTAGATCCGAAATAGACATACAGAAAAACAACAAACACAGCCCCAATGAAAATAGAAGTCAACAAGCGCTTGTTTTGTGCTCCATCCGATCTACCCCTCATCATTTATATAGCTTAATACCTCTGAAAGAACCTTCAACTTCTCCTTCCACTCAAAGTTCAGATGTTACGGACTACCAAAATAATCTCATAACTGAATTCCAAAGTTTGCTGATTGAGGTCAAATTTGAGTAAATCTGAAGTAGATCCAAAATAATAAGCATTAGGCATACAAATAAACCAACGTAAATAAGTAAACAGCTCTATTCTTTAAATTTGACCTCTTAAAATATCTGAAGAAATGTGTTCTTTCTGGTTTTATTCTTGTAATTAATTATACATTTTTGTTGTAATCAGTTAGTTTAGTTAATAGATTAGTTAAGACAGTTTGAATGGTAGTTAGGTTTAGCCTTTTCCTTATTTTACAGTTTTAGTCCCTAATCTTTTGTAAGAGTTCACTATAGTCCCTGGTGTGTAAGTATATATACGTTAATGTGTATCTGTATCATATAATGAATCAGATATTTTCTCATCAATTCCCCTCTAGATTCTTACTTTTGTTCATTTATCTACTACATGATTCAAGTGTGAATTTTATTTCTTTGTTTAATCAATGGTTGAACTCTAAGCAGACATGAGTAAGGTTTGCAGAAAAGTTAGTCAAGAATAAGCGAAAGTTACAATTTAAGTGATATGAGAGACTATAAAGCTCAAAAATAACTCAAAGTAAAGTTCAATATGCATTCACAAGTAGAGTAGTTAAGATTCTCACAGATTATAAAGCAGGGATTGGTATTTAAATACCAAAAGTTTTGACATGAAAAAAGTGACTTCAAGTGTAATTTAATTGATAAAAAGCAGCAATCATACAGTTATTTATTTATTTATTTTTCTTTTTTTTTTCAAATAACGAGGCCCGATTAATTGTCTATTCAAATAGACGTGAGAAGATCACAAAGGGATGTCAATTATTAAATAGTAAAATGATAATACTATAAAAAAATTATGCACAATAGATTTATTATTGCGTCGGCTCTCCACATCAATCAGCCAAGATAGAAGCTTTCCTATTTCCCTCAAAAAAAAAAAAAAAAAAAAAACCCAGAAACATATTATTACTATGCACCTGCTTTCTTTCTTTTTACTATTTTACATCCCCATAGCAACAAAAGTAGAATCTACACCAAGAATACAAGTAAAGATTGAAACTTTTAGATTAATTGAGTCGAATGACAGCTCAACCAAGGCAGATCTGATTCCATATTCATTAACACTTCGTGATTAATGCGCTAACCGTTAATAATAACTGTAAGTAAAATAAAGCTTATCAATCTTGCCACATAAACAAATATAAAGGAAATGAATTTATGGAAAATAAGCAAATAATAAAGAGCAAATCAAGAATAAAGGGATAGTATCATAGTAAATGAAATCGGATCGGAGTCAAATTGAATGCAGTATCGACCTGGGTAGATCTGAGTTGAATTATCTGAATCAATTGATGCGTAAGAAAATGCAAATATGATGTGAAAAGGAATGCAAGTGAAAATGGCCCAAGATTTGTATGAGCGAGAGCTGGGTGTGATTTTTTTTGCTACAAATAGAAATGGGAGACACTCGGATAGTAGACCCCGTTTGCCCCATTTTATATAAATAAAAATAAATAAAATAAAATAAAAACGCATCTGTCAATCTTTTCACGCGTTTGTCTCTCTTTCTATTTTATTCATATATTTATCAATAAAATAAAATAATATTATACGTAAATTTTAAATTTCCCACTTTTTAACTATGCAGTTACTTAATAAAAAATCAATATTAAAAAAAAAAACTATTTCTTCATATAAACTCTTTAAAATCAATTTTAAGCCCATATTTGGTCATGAAGTTTTGGACAACTTCCCCCAAAACTTATTTTCAATCATATATTTTTGTAGGACCATTACTTTCACACTTTTCATCCTCTTTTCAACACTACATTCTCTAAAAAATGAAAATTTGCTCCAAAATATCATGCACACATTTCTCCAAATTTTCTTAATTATTATGAGTTTACTTACGTGCTTGAGTGCTTTTGTTTCCATTTTAAGTTCGATGAGGTGAAACTTTGTATCTGTTCTTTAACAAAATCATTCTAATAATAAATAAATTTATAATTAGCACGATTTTTTAAAGACACACATTTTTCTCTTCAATTTTAATCATATTTTACCTCGAAAACATAAATAACCAATTTATAATTGCTGCAGTGTTACCGATGAGAGACTCAAAATTTTGACTGTCAATTGACAGTTGTTGGCAAAGCTATACAATTCTTCATACACTTTAGGGGTTGTTTGGCATAGTTATTTTTGAAATTGAAAAAAAAAAAAAAAAAAAAAAAAGAATCTACAGAATAGGGGTTTAGTTACACTTTAATCATAAGTCGGGTGAGTATCTTAACGAGATTGAATAAATATAACTGTGAAAGTTAAAGTTCATGACTATCGTGTTTTGGAAATATCTTGTTGCCATAAAGTGCTATATGAAGTGTTGAAAATATCAGGTCTCGAATATACCAAAATCGAGCTTAGTGAGCTCTTCAAAATCGACCACAAACATTCAATCAATTGTTATTTCAATCAAAATTAGACAACTTTAAATTTTCGCATCAAGCAATGTTAAACATCTCCAATCAACCCTCATGCAATACAACCATATTTTGATGTTAATGGGACATGGAATCACAATTCACAAATTATAATTCCCACAAATGCCAAAAGACACTTAAATAGTTTTGACAAAATGCTAAAGAAATTATTATTACATGCCAACTGAATTCCAAATTAAAAACTAAGAATAAGGTGCTTCATGTATTCAAACTCAAAACATCAAAATATAGAACTTTAATGCTTCAAGATGTCCTTGCTTCAGCATTGCCTACAAAACAAGCAATACATAGAAATTAGTTGTCTCTTCTATAATAGTACGCTAATGTAAGCAAAGAAATGTTACGTAGTTACGCACCTACATAACTTCACTTATCAAAAATCAAGAATCGAGAGGGTCCATATTGGAGCTAGAAATGCAAGACGGTTCCTAAAATAAGAATATATATATCGCACTATATAAATTGATTTTTAAATGAAAGAAACATTAAAGTTACCTCCTTGAGTTCCTCGTCACTGAACCTTGAACAACATCCGGAGTACTTGATAAGTGTATTTTATACACTTATTTGTATGTCTAAAATAGAATATATTGTTGATGTTTTGGAATAATTGCTATTTAATTTATGTTTATTATTTTACTTTGTAGAAAATATCTCAAAAGGCGAAGAATGAAGCAATTAATGGAAAAACGGCAATATTGGATGTTAATTGGAGCTTAATTGAGCAAGTGAGAGATTTGTGACGTCAATCGGGAAGGTTCATGATACCAAAGTGAACAAATCAGGAGTTGGAGGACCTAATTAAATGATTTAATAGCTAAAATGAGCAAATCGAGAAGAAGATAAAGTTTGGGGACTAAATTGCAACAATTGGAAGTTGAGGATTGAATGTGCAATTAAAAGTCGGGGACCAACTCACACAGCCGAGGAAAGATGGAAATCGCGATCGCTGGACACTAACCACGCGATCGCACGAAGGTGCAAAATCATAACCCGAGGGTAAACAGCATTACCACACGATCGCTGGACATATGCCTGAGTGATCGCGCACTTATCCGACTGGGCCGACTGTGGGCTTTTTCTCGCGATTTTCAACAAAATTCTCTCTTTCTTGACCTAGGTTTCTCCAAAACCTATAAATACAACACATGAGGCACGAGATAGGGACCTTTGCCTCTCCATAGAACGAGCTACAATTGAGATTTCAACATCAAATTTTTGGAGAATCAAGCATTGCACAGGGACGTGAATTGAAGACAATTGAAGAATCAAAACTTGGTGCAAGATTTCCATTCTTTATATTGTTTTTTAATGATCATTTTTTTTTGTTATTTAATCATGATGTGTAACTAAATTTAATGTTGGGATGAACTATGTAGCCTAGTTAATTATTTTAATTCCATATTCCTTGTTTTAACGCTTCAATGCATGCGTTGATTTATTATTGTGTTTAATGCGTGAATGAACTGGTCACTCTTTCATGATTTAATGTGTTATTTTCATAATCCGAGAGGTGATTTAATAACATAGATCTAGGTAATAAATCCGGTAATTGAACGAGAGATAGAGATATACTCTTGTGATTAGCGCGATCGTGTGTGAATTCTTGCATGTAATGCATCTAGATAAGGAATATTCAGACCCGCTGTAGAGATACAAGGTTGACTTATTTAGGTAGAATTGATTTAAACTCGAGAGAGGAATCTCAATTTGAATTAGTGAATTCGATCGAACACATATTTAGAAAATAGAACATGGAATTGGAATTGATTTAATTGGTTAGGTGAAATCGTAAATCTCAACTACTTTACAATCTTATTTGAAAACAAAAACAAATTCGCAAATTTAATTCTTTTGTTTAATTTCTTAGTTTTAGTTCACAATCACAAATTCTCTTTGTCTGTTCAAATAAAGTGTAGAACTAAAATATTTCGGTACTTAGTAAACAGTCCTCGTGGGAACGATAACTCGACTCAAAAGTCACTTTATTATTTGATTGCGATATCATATACTTGCGATTTTACACAATAGTACTCTATAAAAAAATACACATTTTAACTATAACATACATTAACATAAGATGCCACATAAATCAAAATGAAATGTCTCTTACTGTGAATTTTGGCCATAACCAATTTAGAGCACACATCAATGCCTCCAAGGTTTTGGGATGAAGCCTATTTTGGTGTGAACGCACAAATCGACCACTGGTACTGAAAACAGACTCAGATGCTATAGTAGACACCGGAATGGCCAACACGTCTCGTGCAACTTTAGGTAAAATTGGATATTTGATTGCATTTATTCTCCACCCTACCAAAATGTCAAAATCATCTGATCTAGGAAATATAGGCTCATCCAAGAATGTATCAAGTTCAATTTTCACATTGCAAGCACTAGAGGAAGTAGACACAAATTCATAAGATCCCGCCAATCGATTTGCTTTCTTACTAGTTGATAGCCTAGACTGACAATAACTAGAAGGTTGAGAAAACATGGTACTAGAATCTTGCTTTGTGTCATACTCTTACACCATTTTTTGACAAATATGGCAAAGTTTCTCGATCTCGAATGAAGATTTTTCATTAAAAATCAGAGGGTAATAATACTCAACTAGCTTAATCTTATATTTGGGATCCAACATTGTTGCTAATTCTAAAACTCTATGAATCTCGCTTCAATATTTGTTAAACTTATCAATCATGCTATTAGCCATCATTTGAATCACCTCATAAGGAGATTCAAGTCATTCATACAACGAAAACTTTATATTGCAAACATTTGGGAAGAATGTATTAGCTGTTGGATATTTTGTTCCCAGAAAACAATTCAGTCGCCTCAAAAAAATACCTCTAGTCTATCACTTATTTCTTTCGTCAAATCCCAATTTTTATCACTAGGAAGACATCTATATTGAGCCTCTCTTTGCCTCAAACGAAGGAAAACATCCTTATATAATAATGCAGTACAAAGCATCAAGTAGATCGAATTCCACCTAGTTTTACAGTCAAGCATTTATTTTTTCTCACAACCTACTTTTAGTTGATGTGCAAATTGTTCAAAATTTTCAGATCTCTTAGGTGTAGCTAACCAATATGCAATGCTATCATGTATTTTTTCCATACTTGTTGAAATAACATCCAATCCGTCTTTCACAATCTAATTCAATATATGTGCACAACATCTCATATGAAAAAATTCACCACCCAAAAGAAGAGTATGAATTTGAAGCTCGCTTAAAACTAAATTTATCATAGCATCATTTGTTGTTCAATTATCAACAGTCAATGTAGATAACTCACGATCGATGTTCCAATCAAGTAAGCAACCAACCAAAGTTTGGGATGGCACTTCCGCAGTGTGTGGACATGGCACGTACATGGACCTACAATGAAAAAACAAAACTTTGCGGAATGCAAACAATGTTAAAGTTTTTAAAAATTGAAAGCGAGCAAATTTGTAATAAAGTACCTCATTATTCGACTCTATAGAGTCCAAGAATCGTCTATTTAATGAGTTTTTACTACCATGAATCCTTTCTTCTGATTTGAAGATGTCCCCATGTTTGTGTTGATAGAAATTCGACTCTCATTCATCTCCAACACATTCATCATTTTGGATTTCTCATAATCATACATTTTCAAAATATCATTTTTAATGGTATTACGAGACGGGATTTTGAACATTGGTTGGAAGTCATTCAAGAAGCTTCTAAACCCATAGTGATCAACCATAGATTGTGGATACTCATGTAAAACAATGGCCTTCCCAAGACTATTCCTACACTTATCTTGATCAAAAGTGTTTGTACTCATCTTACATTTACCACTAATTTCCTTGGTGAAATTCAATATTCGTTGCCGAGTATCACCTTTTCCTTGTTTATGAAAATGACATCTTTCTAGATGGTTACACAAATGGCTTATACCTTTACTAGTATCCCCAACTAATTTTGATTTGCAATGGTTGCAAACAGCCTTCCAGTTTCTCCAACTTTTGTTCTCTCGAATTCTTTCCATACCAGCGAAGTGAATCTCGATTTTCTCTTGGCACCAACATGTTCACTACCATTATGCTCCTCTTCACTTAGGTCAATTAGATCTTGATCTTGATCTACTCCACCTACTTTCGCTGGAAATGCTTGTGGAGGGATTATCAGTATTTGCATTACATTCATCAGTTGGTATGTGTCTTGTACTACCAACACTTGTATGTGATGTAGCGATAAGGCATTTATCTTGACTTTCAGACATCTGAATAAATTAAAAATAAATAAGTTAACAAATCCAAAGCAACAATGAGACATAATATCAAAAAATTATCAAGGGGCGCGCTAACTATGAGACCCAAATAGTCCTACTATCATTTTTTACTTGCTTAATTCTTTATATAACAAATAATTATAAACAAACATAGTAACATACCATTTACCATGGGTACAAAAAAATTAAAATTTTCGATGCACAACAAAATTAGTAAAATTAGTAGTATCATTTTTCAAATCAACGAAACAGAAAAGTGCAGAAGACTTGAAAGAACAAGGGCATAACACTTGCTCCCTTTCTCAAGTCCAATAACGAACTCATAGAAGCAGCCTTTAAAATAGGTGAAGAGAGAAAGGTCGTGGTATAAGCATTTGGTACGTATTACTCCAAAGCACAAATTAAACCACCATAAATGCAAGTAAAATTAATTGACAAGTTTCTACAGGTTAAGACTAGGGCCTCACTACACTATTTTATATGGGAAAATAAACAAAATCATGAAATTGATAAAATAATGACAAAATATTTATAATAATGAATAAGCAACAAGCATTTACTCAAGTATTTTGGTCAAGTGATAACCGGTAGGAATAGGTGGATTCTTATAGCTGGGATTCTATAATGACCCACGTCTGTTCGAAACTAATTAGATGCTGCTCTATCTCAGATCTATGCATCGACGGGAGGGCGACTGCAGTTAGTCGCGGGCGAAGGAGGCTGGAGTGGTGGAGCCTAGTTGAGAGTCGAGAGAAGATATTTTAGGTTTAGGGTTATTTGAGAGAGAGAGAGAGAGTCTGAGAGTGACTGAGGGAGACAACGACTAGAGCGGTGAAGCCTGGATGAGAGTCGAGAGAAGAGATTTTAGGTTTAGGGTTATTTGAGAGAGAGAGAGACCGCTAAGAGTCTGAAAGTAAGAGACCTTGTTTTGTTTTATTTTTCAGATTTCTCTTCTTTTTTTTAGTTTGATCGATTCGGGTCACTAACGATTCGAACCCGACCCGTGATTCGGTTTGGGGTGGATTGATTTTCCCTTGATCCGCGGATCAGGTTTTTTTTGGGTTGGATTCGATCGATGAGTCAGCAGGCCAGATCAAATTCTTTTTCCATCACTAAAACCAATCCAATTAAGTCCAAATTCTATGCCCAAAAAATCATTGCAATTGGGCTTTCCAAGTAGGCCATGAGCAACTACCAATTAAGTTGCTTTAGGTGGCCCCGAGTCATTATCGAGTCGAACTATTCGTTTTGGTGTCGATATAATCCTACAACTATTTTACATCATCACCCAGATTTATTGAGTATCTAAAAACCCAACAAATCTCCATATTAATACTCAATAAACCTGCAAGAAAATAACACAATGTTTATACTTGTCCAATCAAAGTCACATACCTTACCTTATGTCTCTTATTCGAAACACATCCATACCTGCTCCATTTACTCACCAGAGCTAAGGTCAAAAAATCCAAGTAGTAGACATATAATCAAAATAATCAACCAGGAACATATAACACAGACAATGAAGATATAACTATAGAATAATACAAAAAACTTTTCAAACATGCTAACAGAAGAACATAAGACTAACTCCAAATTAATCAAATACCAACACAATGCATAATGACCTCATGAAAAGATCTCACACAATTATAATATCTCATTCCGTGTAACTCGTACTTCGAGTACACATATTACATACATCGTCACATATGCTTACTAGATTGATCATTACACATGTCTAACTAGTAAACAAGAATAAATTATAAGCCCATGGGATGCTCTTCTATCAATACCTTATTTCTATCATCCTAAGTGGATAATGGGTCTCCACATAATAGAAGTGATCTAAGTGTCTCTTACACTCCACCCGACCAAGATTTTCAGACAGAAGATTTATAGTATATTTAATCATATCTCAACTTGGGATTCAAATGTCACACTCACCCCCCCCCCCCGGTACATCTCAACAATGCACCATTAGGCATCTATTCCACATTACCAAAAGACACACTCACACTTACTATTAATGCATCACAAACTCACTATGCATGCCAACACATTACACACGGTAAAATTGATTATACATAAAATCATGCAAAGTAACACATATCAAACAAGTTGAAATGTTACACAAAATAATGCATCGAATTAAGTAATTACACAGATACAAATGTAGTAACATTGAGCACTCATCCTCAATAAGCCTCGTTCGGATCTTACCCAAATTCAGTAGCACGTTCGCCTCACATATCTCCTAGCACATTCCACTCTCCCAATTAGAACAAACTCTCATAAGAAAGTCCAAATATACCTCACTAATATTACCTTACATTTCGCACTAATTAGATCTAAAATCTTTCCATCACATATTCTAGAAAACCAAATCACCATACTATCAAAATTTCAGAATGTAGAGGCAATCGTCGCTACTACTACTTTTGCACACAATAACGGCAATCACTTCTATGTTTGGGCGCGGCATTGGGCTACCGACCAGTCATTACTGTTTTGTTTGATCTTCTTTCTCAATCTAAAATTAATTTTCTTTTCAAAAAAGATCTTTAAAAAGATGATTTTTTCCCTTTTTGCTAGAAACAAGGAATAAGAACAATTAACAGTAAATTGCTACATGGTTCACGGAACAACTTCTAATAAATACAAAATAGGCTCTGATACCACTAATGCAGATTTACTTTGCCCTTGTTTGAGACCGTTTGAGACCGATTTTATCTCTCTTCTTTTTAACCCCACGTTTATCAATAAAATAATATTACACATAAACTAAAAAAGACTTCTTACTTTTTAACCACACAAAAAGGATCACATACTTTTTAACTACACATTCTCCTAAAAATCATTATTTAAAAAACTATTTTTTTTCTAATAAACTCTTTAAAATGAAAACCTAATAGGGGCTTAATCATGCATCTGGGTTGTGTTTATCTACAAATTGTAATAAAAACATTACCTCTTGTTTGTTCTTGTAAATTGCTTTCAGAATCTTCGATTTCTACAATCCGCTTGCACACCACGATTGTCGAATTGTCCATCCTCTAACGATGATCCACATGGGAGAATAATAATGTGAGATTAATATTTCTCAATTCTTGTGCAGGCAAGAGAATAACGAATTAGTATATAATTTCTAAACCCAGATGTATATTAATAGATGTTAAAGTGAACTTGGAATTTCATTTAAACATGACCCCGGTCTATATGATTTAATTAATCTAATTAAATAAATAAGATACATAAGTTAATTTAATCAATTAACTTATGCTTATTAATAAACAGTCTAATCAGTTAATTCTACAAATATTGAACACTTGTCATTAATTAATTCTACTTACATTCTTCTTGTTATCCCATTGTGTTTGATCCATTAGGTTTCCAACTACTATGTCGAACGACATGAATTATTATTTTGACATAATCAAAACATGATTAATTAAAACTCCTTTTTTTATTAATTATTAATTTTCCTAGATTAATTAATTCACATTTATTGTCCTAAATTGACATCTAGCAATATGTCAGGGCAATTCACGTGATGAAACCAAACTTGTTCATTTAATATGAAACTACAATCCTTCAATCAATATGATCTGATAAATTACGAGATATGAAAGTCTGTCAATTTTGATTATTTATCATATTTTTTATTTCGCTCTTAAGTCAATAAACGTCGAAACTATTCTCGGCTTATGAATTCACTCGTGTCAAGGATTTTGATATCAACTTGACCAAATAAAATGTGGATCATAATCTCTTACTATATAAGAGTGAAGAATCTTATATTGATTATTCACAACCTTCATATGACTCTTGACATACCCAAACGAATTAGCAGCTCTCTGTAAAGTAACATTTGACATCACCAAACTATGACTGTTCTCATATATATAAGGTACTATGATAACCTCAAGTTAAATAATTAATTCTACTAATGAAAGTAAGAGATTAACCACTAAAATTTAGAGAGTTATCCATGTGGAATCTCTTTTACGGGTCTCCAGTATTTTGTTATCTAAACAAAACATCCACGTGTCCATTAAATGTCTTTGTATCTTAATTTGTGAGATCAACTACTCACTTCTTAAGTGAGAAATGACACACTTGTTGATCTAACCGTAATAAGTAATAATGATATTCATATCTCGATATTGCTTTAAGGCTAGGGATAATTTAACAATCAATTTTTTAACTCTGACAATCACAACTTCTTGTTATTAATGAATTATTTTGATTTGAATTTACGGACTCTATTGATTTAATATACAACAACAACAACAACAACAACAATAACAACAACAACAATAATAATAATAATAACAACTACAAAAACATATCTGTCATGTATTAAATGCATCAAATATATTAATATGTGTTTGATTGAACGATTGAAAATATGACATAACATGTACATCTCGAACCTTTAATTAAATTGTCTTTCTATCGTTTCTCGTTATATAAATTTACAAACAAACAACTATCAAGATGAATTAATAACAAGCATTGAAAAAAGTAACAGCAAAAAATAATAATGCGGTTTGAAGCCCAAAAATCCAAGTTTCTTAAGTTACAACTTATTTCTCGATCACAAATCTCAAATTTTATAGGTCACAATTTTTTTCCCTATCACAAATCTCGATTTTACTGATTACAACTTAACAAATTATAGGTCACAATTTCTTCAATGGTCACAAATCACAAATTTCATATTTTACGATTTTTTCTCAGGAACAAATCACAGATTTTTGAGGTCACAATTTTCACAAATCATAAGTTTTTTTGGGTCATGGACCACAAACTTTATAAGTCACAATTTATCAAATTATTTGGTCATGACTCATTTCTGATCTCAAATTATCGATTTAATTGATCACAATCTATTTCTCCATCACAAACCACAAATTTTATAGGTCAAAACATATTTTTGGGTTACGATTATTAAACTATTAGGTCAAAATAATTCAATTAAAATTCACAAATTAAAGCATCACCGACCACTACCACCATTACCGACCACAATAAACACCATTATTCGCTAAAATTGTATACCGCAAGTGTACAGTTCACGTTCAAGTAGTAAAGTGATAGAGGTTGTCGTACCCACGAGGATTGATTGATTTGTAACTAAATTTGTTGATTTCATTTTAAAAGAAAAGTCAAGTAATAAAAAAGATTTTGTTTGGTTTTGAATTCATAATAACTAATTGACATGATTAAAGACATGAAAATATAAAAACTAATTAAGCAAAGCAAATAAGCAACAATATAAAAACTAGAACAAAAACTAATTAACCTAAGTAAAATAATGACACCATAAACTTAGTAATGAAAATGTTAAATAACATGAGAAAAGATAAATTTATTTTTCTTAACTACACTAATTTCTTCTTTCAAAAATCAATTAGTATCAGTTACTCAATTAACCAAATTACATGGAAAATTCTAAATTTAACCTAATATGTGTAAAAACTTGCAATAACAATATAAAATATTTACAACAATTTGGGAGCTACATAAACATAAAAACAACATTTCTACAAAATAAAACATAAACATAGATAACCCATAATCCAAAAACAACCTAAAATGATTACATGGAGTTAAACTAATTAGACATTCCAACAAAATAAAATTAACGTATAATAACATAACAAAACACTTGCTAAAATAAAAATAACACTTAACATTTAATAGACTCATATAAATAAAAAGTTAAATAAAAATTACAAACAAAGTGGTGAAGAGAACTCCCCTTCAAATGGATGTCTTGAATTAAATGCTCGAAAATTTCTTCACATTGAATTAGTTTTCTGCTTCAACAATCATTATCTCCAACAACCTAAGCTTAAAACATTAAATGAACTTAAAACATATGGACTTTTAGGTGGAAATATGAGTAAATAACAATAATCAAAAGCTTAGACAACAAAAATAAACTTAAATGTAGAAAAATGCTATTAAAACATAAAAACATTTAACTTAACATTGCATTAAAATGTAAAATTTAAGAGAAAATAAAAAGAGGCACAAGACTTACATAAACCCTAGCTAAAATTAAAGTTAGGTATTTATACTTCCCAAACTTTGACTCAAAAAACTCCAAAAATTGCAAAGATCCACGTAAAACAGCAATATGGGAGGAATCGGGTTGACCTAGTTTGGCACATATTTTTTTTTTTGAAAAATAAGGCCGCGCGATCGCGCGTCGAGGCAGGAAAGGGTTGTGGTCCATTTTTTGGCTGGAACCGTGAGCACGTCTTTGTTCAGACCACGCGTTCGCGGTTTAGCTAGGGATGGCCTTTGCAGCTTGGTCCTTCTTTTAATTGCAACGGAGTCCTTCATCTTTCAATGTCGATCAATTTTGTCCACAATTTTTTCGATTCCTTTCAAATAGGTCCTTCAAAATTGCACTTGAAGTCCTTCAACTTTTGGAAAATTGCAATTTAGTCCCTCGATTAATTGTGCATCAGGTTCACAACTTCTAAAAAGTGTCAAGTTCCCCAAAGTTCTGATTGCAGCATAATTTGCATTCCTTTTGTGATTTTTGGCCCCAAACTTGAATGTTAACCTATTTAAACACAAAATATGTATAAATTAGTAGATATTTGCTCAAAATATTCCTAAAATTGCTAATTTACGGGTATAAAAGTGTATAAAATGCACTTAACAAATACTCTCAAACTTAGACTCTTGCTCGTCTCGAGCAAGAATATCTACTAGCACAATAAGCATATGAATGAATGATCAACAATGCTTGATAACTTGTGAATTCTTTCATGAGTGTAAAATTGTATGGTCAATTCACAATTATGCTTTCAAAATGATGCTACAAAAAGAAGTTGAGCTTATCTCATATTTGATCGGTGTGTGTGTATGTGTGTGAGCGCATAGCCACTCCCGTTCATCACTAAGATTCAAAGAAATATTGTAGGAAGGAAAAATTTCAAGATAATACTAACCCACCTTAAGTGATCAATTTCATGCCTTTCCCTCTCGTGACATTCATCCCCCCCAATTATTTCTTCTCTCCCAAGATGCAGTCCTAGAGACAATTCTCAATTCACACTTTTCTTTTTTCACTAAAGTTTGGTTGTGTTTACCGATAATCTCAACAATCTAGATATACAATAACTCTCCAGTAGATGAGTGCTTCAACCATCAAGTTTATACCAAACAATTCAAACCCACTATTAATTTAAGCCCTTATGTAAGTACAAATGCATGATTTCTATAAACTAACGTGATGATTACTCGTGATTTCCCCACCCCCTTAAGATTTCTAATTGACCCATGTAATGAGCTTTATGTCGGTAACTCCCTGATTGTTTTAAGATCAAAGGGTACCAGATTTTGAAAACCCCAACAGACTTAATAACTCGAGTAAAATGGGTTACGAAGTGAGGTAGACTTATTAAGCAAATGCAATTTTTTTGACTTGTGTGTGTGTGGTGCTACTCATTAAGCCTTCTAATTGACCCCTGTAATGAACTTTAGGCCGGTATCTCCCAAGTTTAAAAATTAAGGCGCCAAGTTTCAAGATACTCCAATTGCCTTAATTACTCGAGTCAAAAAGGCTTCGAGATAAGGTTATGCAACAATTAAAATAGCCTTAGATCTCTAGCATTTGGTCATCACTTAGCTTATACTTAACATCAATAGCACTCCACACAAATTCCATTTGTCATGCATGAAATCACCGTACATCTAGACCATCTCCTTTACCGACTCCACAACCCCCAGACTTATCTCACAATAGGATCAAGAGATTGAGAGCATTGAAAAGAAATTGGATATGTTGATAAAAATTGAAAATACAAGCTGACAACCTAGTTCTTCTACTTCACGAATTTCTCCAATCTTCAATAGTTTTCAAATTTCACCAACAATTAGTCATGACTATTGTACTCAAGAACTTAGGATCATGCATGGATAAGCAATTTATAGAAATAGGCACAAGTATCATATTCGATCATATTTCGTGAATTAACAACAATTTCAAACATCAAATCATCTTAAGTCGACAAGGCTTTCTAGCATGTCAATATCCAAAACAAAATGACCAAAATCAAACATCACAACATCTTAAGCCGACAAGGCTTTCTAACATGTTAAAGTGTAAAATAAAGTCTACACCCCAAACTTGAATTACACATTGTCCTCAATGTAAAATAGAAAAAAAGTGTAAAGAAGATAAGAGTTATAAAAACTTCCCTGATTTGATGCTTGCTTGTGATGTTCATGATTGACTTAAGCTTTCTTCAAATGTAGTTCTCCCCCAAACTTGTTGAGGAAAATGTTGCTTAGGCTTTTCAAAAAGTTGTTACCTACAAAAGTGTGACAAATAATTAAAAGGAAGTAAAGAAGTACAGTAAATAAGCACAAGTAAATCAAAAGAGAAGAAATTTGGGTAGACTCCCAAAAAACGCTTAGTTAAAGTAATAAGCTCGACTTTTTGGATTTTCATTCGGAAGCATTGAGGTGAAATGATGACTTTTCACTAGATGTCTAACCTTCCAAGAATGGTTTCAACCTTTGTATGTTGACTTTGAAATGTCCATTTTTGGGGCGATATAGCTCAATAGCTCCATGTGGAAAAAAAATTAGAAAGTGTGAATATTTCCCACCAAAGGGATCTAAGCTTTCCGGGGAATAATCGAAGTCAAGAGTTGAATAAAAGAATTTGTTTCCCAACTTTTAAATCTCTCTTCACAATTTGGTTATCATGCCATTTCTTGGTCCTCTCCTTCTAGATACGAGCATTTTCATATGAGTTGAGGCGAAATTCATCAAGTTCATTTAAGTAACCTTTTTCACCAATTAATTTTGTATCAAAATTCAACGTCCGTGTAGCCCAAGTATGCATACCCTAAATGTGATGAATGAGGCTTGGGTTCAAGAGTTGGAGCTTGTTGAATGGAATACCCGTGAGGGAGAAGAGCTTGGTCCCAATTCCTCAAAATATGGCCTCTTCTTATATGGATAAGATTTAGCATCCTCCAAATGTTGTACCATCCTTTCAATGTCTAGATCATCCTCTCCCTTAGTGGTTAAAGAATGAGTAATGCAAGTCTTAAGGGGATCCCTAGATGATCCATGGATGAATGATGCAGCCACTTCTTGATCAATGATGTCTACTCGGGAGCATGAATTGGCCTCAATGGGGGTACTTAATGGATTTCATGATATCAAATGTGATTTGCTCATCTTGAACCCTCAATATCAATTTCCCTCCTTGCATATCTATGAAGGCCTGACCGGTTGCTAGGAAAGGTCTTTCCAAAATGATAGGGATATCAAGGTCTTCCTCCATGTCAAGAATGACAAAGTCGGTGGGGGGGGGAAGATGAACTTGTCCACCTTGATAAGCACATCCACAATAATACCCCATGGGTGCTTTATAGATTGTTCGGTCAACTGTAATGAAACCGTGATTGATTTCACTTCTCCCATACCCAATCTCCTGAAAATAGACAAGGGCCTCAAGTTAATGCTAGCACCGAGATCACATAATACTTTTTCAAAATTTAAATCACCAATAGTGCAAGGAATAGTAAAACTCCCTGGATCTTTGATTTTTGGAGGCAACTTGGTTTGTAGGATGACACTACAACCTTTTGTTAACATCACAGTTTCATGATCTTCTAGCCTACTCTTGTTTGAAAGAATATCATTTATAAATTTAGCATAGCTAGGCATTTATGCTAACGCATCGGCAAAGGGAATATCGATATAAAGTTTCTTGAAAACTTCCAAGAACTCACCAAATTGAGCATCCACTTTGTGCTTTTGAAGTCTTTGACGAAAAAGAATGGGAGGCACATAAGCTGTGAATGGAGTAGGAGCCTTTGCTGAAGTTTCCTCACTTTCACTTTCCCTAGGTACTTCATCATTTTCATTTGATTTTTCCACATGCTCTTTACCTTTTTCACTCACATCAGGTTGTGCCATAGGTCCTTTACCGTAATTCTCGGTAGTTGAACTCCACTCCTTGTGGTGATAGCTTACTCATTTTCCCTTAGGTTAGTCTTGGTGTTGCTAGTTAATGCTCCTTCTTGTCTCTACGTCATCATCCTTACAAATTTCCCAACTTGAGTTTCAAGATTTTTTATGGAAGCCGCGTGATTTTGGAGAATAGTGTTGGTCTTGTTCATATATTGCATGAGAATCTCCTCTATAGAAGGCTTCTTCTCTTGAGGTGGTAGAGGTTGAACAAAACCGGTGGGGGCAGGGGGGACTTCACTTGATTTTGATTGTTGGACCATGAAAAATTCAGATGACTCTCTCAACCTGGATTGTATGTATTGGAGTAAGGATTGCCTTTTGTTCGGTTGAAATTTTGAGCATAATTCACTTGCTCATTCGACGTGGTAGCTATTTTTAGCATAGGACATTCCTCAACTTTGTGTGTTGCTCCACATACATCACAAATTTACAAAGGATGATAGATTGTTTTTACCGTTTGTTGAGTAGACAAGTCATCATACTACTTGAATAGAATGTTCATTTTTGCCACACAAAGCTGCATAAACATCAACTTCATAAATTCCCGTGGCTTTCTTTGGTACCATACGATCGGTTGGTCGGTCAAGTAGAACTCTGTTTAACCATCCTCACAAAAAGCTCAGTTACCTCATTGGGTGATTTTGTAATGATAGCTCCATTGGAATCCGAATCAACCGTCACTCGACTAGATGGATTCATCCCAAGATAAAATATTGGACTTGCATTTGCTTGGTGAACCCATGATTTGGATATTTTCTCAACATCTCCTTAAATCTTTCCACTGCCTCATAGAAACATTCGGTGTCAAGTTGTTAGAATGTGGAGATATCACTCTTCAATTTTGCCACTTTAGCCAGAGGAAAGTATTCTGTTGTGAACTTTTGAGCTAATTCATTCCATGTTGTACTACTTCTAACGGGGTTAGCATCTAACCATTCACGACCTCCATTTCTAAGGGTATATGGAAATAACCTCATGTTGATAGCCTCCTTGCTAATACCTGGATAATCAAAGTTACTACACATCTCCAAAAATTGCGAGATGTGAGTAAATGGATTCTCCTCGGTCATTTCATAGAATTGTAGATGCCTCTTGAAGAGATTTATCACATCTAGTTTTAGATGAAAATCCAGACGCCCAAATGGAGGATACGTGATACTTCCTCGATTTTGAGTGATGATAGGGACCATGAATTACCCTATTGGCCAATCATCTTCATCTATGACGGGATTTTCCCCATGTTGGTTTTCGTCCCACGTGTTGCCTTGTATTCTTTATTGCTCAACTTGTTCCAAGTTGGACGTTGTTGTATATAAAAGGCAAGAGTACCTAAAATAAAATTAAAACGAAGAACGAGATGAGAATGAGAAGACAATTCAATGCATTTTGTACAAATAAAATCAACCACCGGCAACGACACCAAAAACTTGTTCGTTAAAATCGTATATAGCAAGTGCATGTTCGCGTTCAAGTAGTAAAGTGATGAGAGTTTGTCGTACCCATGAAGATTGATTGATTTGTAACTAAACTTGTTGATTTTATTTTAAAAGAAAAGTCAAGTAATACAAAAGATTTTGTTTGGTTTTGAATTCCTAACTAATTGACATGATTAAAGATATGAAAATATAAAATCTAATTAACCAGAGCAAATAAGCAACAATATAAAAAAACTAGAACAAAAACTAATTAACCTAAGTAAAATAATGACACCATAAACTTGGTAATGAAAATGAGTTAAATAACATGAGAAAAGATAAATTTAGTTTTCTTAGCTACACTAATTTCTTCTTTGAAAAATCAATTAGCCAAATCACATGAAAAATTCTAAGTTTAACCTAACATGTGTAATAACTAGCAATAACAACCATTTGGGAGCTACATAAACATAAAGCAACACTTCTACTCAATAAAACATAAACATAAATAATCCATAATCCAAAAACAACCTAAAATAATTAAGTGGAGTTAAACTAATTAGACATTCCAACAAAATAAAATTAACTTATAATAACATAACAAAACACTTACTAAAATAAAAATAATACTTAACATTTAATATAATCATTTAAATAAAAAGTTAAATAAACTTAAACAACAATAAATTTGAATGTAGAAAAATGCTATTAAAACCTAAAAATATTTAACTTAAAGAGAAAATAAAAAGAGGCACAAGACTTATATAAATCCCAGCTAAAATTGAAGTTGGGTATTTATATTTCCCAAAATTTGACCTAAAAATCGCAAAGATCCACGTAAACCAGCAATATGGGCCGAATCGGGTAGGTTCAGCCCAGAATTTTTATTTTTGAAAAATAAGGCCGCGAGAACGCGCGGCAACGTAACAAAGGATTCTGGTCCATTTTTTTGGCTAGAACCGCGAGTGCGTCTTGGTTTGGACCATGTGCCACATGGTTTAGCTAGGACCTTTGCAGCTTGGTCCTTCTTTTAATTGCAACAGAGTCCTTCATCTTTCAATGTCGGTCATTTTGGACCCCAAATTTTTTGATTTAGTTCAAATAGGTCCTTCAAAATTGCACTTGAAGTCCTTCAACATTTGAAAACTTGCAATTTAGTCCCTCGATTAATTGCGCAGCAAGTCTGCAACTTCTGAAAAGTCAAGTTAGTCCCTAATGTTCTGATTTCAGCATAATTTGTATTCCTTTTGTGATATTTCACCTTAAAGTTGAATGTTAACATATTTAAACACAAAATATGTATAAATTAGTAGATATTTGATCAAAATATTTTTAAAAAAAATGCTAATTTAAGGGTATAAAAAGTGTATAAAATGCACTTAACAACCACCACTACACCTAACCTCATCTCACCACCAATCGTCACCGTCACCGCCACCGCCACCATCACCACAAACCCCCCCATCACCACCAGTCACCTCCCCATCACTGTAACACTGCACCTATACCTTACCCCCCCCACCACCATTAATCGCTGTAAGACTACCTCCACTAACACCGACCACACTACTAACACCACTATCGTCACAAACAACCGCCAGAAGAAGCAATCACCTCTCCACCCACCACTATAGTCACCTGATATCTTTGACCACCACCATCAAAACCACCTCCAACTAACCACCACTTAACCCATAATCGCTTGCACCACATCACCATTACCTCCTCACTGCCATCACCACTACGAGTCAACTCACCACCTCCAATAACATTGTACTACTGCCTACATCACCACCGCACCTCATTGTGCACTCACAAGCACCACCATCACCGCACCGAACACCAATACGCAAGCACCACAACACACAACCATGGCCACCTGTTGTGAGACCTAAAAAAACATCGCTCAGCGCCATCGAGTTGCTTGGAGAAGAAGAGATGAACCACCGCCACCACCGCATTGCACCAATACACAGTAAATATAAAGACAACGGGTCTAAGATGGGAGAATAAGAGACTTAGAAGCCGTGTTCTTCACCCTAAGACCGCTGCAGATCACCACACTATATAGGGTGGCAAACGACTAGGCAATGCAAATCTTCGCTTTCCATCTCCACCTCTATTTGTCCTTCCACCACCTCCGCCATGTTTGTTGCGACGAAGGTCATCAGAGAATTTCTTAGTGGTTGGGTGTGAGTGAGAATGAAGCCGGTGGTTTTATGAACTTCAAATGAATTGGGGTAATTTGGGTTCACTTATTGGTTTGTGTTGGGTGGGGTAGGTGTGTTATAGGTTTATTTTAATTTGATAATAATCATTAATTTAATAATAAAATGTAAATCATCAACCTGAGTTTTGAATTAATTAGTTTTAAATATGATTTTAGAATTTTCTAATTGAAAAACAAATCCTCATGTAATTTCCTTAGAGAGGAAAAATCATCAAGAAAACATAATCTGTTCCTACTTTTCGTAATATTTTTATTCCAGAAATACTACTGACTTGTAGTAAAAATGTGCACATTTTTATATCTAAGAAAATTTCCAATCCCTTGAATTACACAACACATCCCACGAATCATTCAGTCGTATTAAAAAATTCTTCCATTTTGAATATAAAACAATAACCCCTCATAATTTTGGTGTTAATTGACATGGCAAATCCTCTGAAATTAGAAAATTTACCTCAGATGGACAATCAGCACACCCGTGCAATTGTTATTAAGGATTTAATGATGGGAAACACATCTTCAAAGGTTAGGTTGCCTCCATCCAAATTGACATGTGTGCTACACTATTCAGGGACACAAGTTCGCTAGTTAAACTTGATTCACTCGTAAAGAATATTATGGTTGAAGAAATAACTAAAACTCGTCACCAACTTAATAATCCATAGTCCAAGAAGTGCTATCATGGTGACAAGAATGGGAAGAGAGTACTAATATTGTTTTTGGAGTTTCGTTTCCTCTTTCAAATAATCTGAAAACCAAAATAACCTATAGATTACTCGAATGAATTTGAAAAAAGCAATGAGATGATCAATAGGATTAGGATTGTAATTCAAGCCCAGCGACAACACAATGTATCCTTAAGATGAATTTGCTCCTTTTATGATGCTTAAACACGTCCAACAATCATCTCTCAAGATAAAACGAATTTAGCTTGCTGCGAAAGAAGCACAACAATCACCGGGAGTTCCAACAAACTCAACGAAAGTATTTTTTTGTACTCGAAAATATGAAAAATTGATAGGGAAGTAAGATTCAAAGCCGAGAATAAGCAATGAAAATGTATAAATTTTCGAGTAGCTAGGCAGACTATTTATAGGTTTGTTCGTGGAAACTCAAACCTCCTACAAGCCCTTTTAGAAAAATCACCAGTGTTTAGATAGCCTCCAAAAATTTGAACAGACAGTTATATTCAGACTGAAACACTGTGTCTGTTATATCTGTTAATAGATGGACACACCAGAAAAGTTCAGGAAATGAAAAATTATTTTCACTAAGGCCCTGTTTGACATGAAAGATTTTCCATGGAAAATGTTTTCCATTTTCCAACTTTTGCACCGTTTGATTGCCTAAATTCTTCATGGAATTCATTTTTCAACTTTTCTCAAAATCTGTTATTTTCCTTGATTTTAAGGAATTGGTTTTCTCGGGACTTTGGTAGGAATTGGTTTTCCACTAAGGTGGAAAACCATTTTCTCCTCATTTGGTCCTTTTTGTTCTTGTTAGTTGACTTATTTTTTTTTCTAGAAATTAACATTATTATTATTATTAAGTACAAATATATGAAAAATATAAAAAAAAATTGATTGAAATAGCAAGATTTTGCTTTATTTCCATGAAAAATAAAGTCAATCAAATAACAAAACTTGAAAATTTCTCTATTCCACCTAGAAAACTAATCCAATCAAACACATTAAACTTCTAATTCCCAAGAATTCAATTCCATGAAATTTGTTTTCTTTTCACCCAAATTCCACAATCGCAATCAAACGGACCCTAAGTACCCAAGAATTTGATTCATTATAATTGGTCCCAAAATTTAAATAAATTTGTTCAAAAAGATTAATACACACACACACACACACACAAGAACCGAATTGAACCAGATTCGGACACGACCTAAAACTGTGTTCGTGTCGTGTCGAGCTGAGTCGGCTAATCGAATGGCGACACACGCATGTTGGCTTAGGACGTAACCCAATAGGATATAGGTCTCCCATCTATTAGTCCCTATTGGTACCTCTTTGGGCCCAAGTCCAATTTCCAAACTTCTACATTGTAAACCATACAAAAGTTTTGAAGGTTTCCTACGTAGGATAAGTGTTCCACACTTTTCCCATTAAAATCAAATTCTTCCATTTCAAAGTTTTAAGTGATTTTGGTTAAGAGACTGTTGAATTCACTTTGGAATAAATGGAAGAAAAAGGATTGTAACTCTAAAATCAATTATTTCATTCAATTCTAAATGATTTTTGTTAAATAAAAATATCACATTCATCAACTCACATAGCAGAACGTGATTATCAAAAGTCTCGTTAAAATCAGATCAAGGGTCCCACTAATATTGGAGCTCAAAATTGACCTATTTCACTATATTTATAGTAAGAAATTTTCAACAATCCCCTACATGAATGAAATGCATCGCTATTTTCCAAAAAAAAAAAAATACAACAGATGATACGGATTCTGAGCTTTGAACAGTTCATGAAAATGATTAAACTGTCAATAATATGAGAATATTCTAACCAAGACTTACTATCATCAGTGTTTGAACCAAAATGCTTACTAACATCCATAGGTGTTTTCATAGGAATAATGTTATATTTCTTGAACTTATCAAGAATCTTCTCAATGTAGTGTGATTGAGATAATATGAGACCATCACATGTTCTACAGATTTTAATTCCTAATATAACATCGACAACACCAAAATCTTTAATTTCAAACCTACTTGTTAACATCCTTTTAGAAGTTTGAATTATGGTATCATTATTACTTATAATAAACATGTCATCTACATATAAACATACCACGGCATATCCATTGTGAACGCTCTTGACATATACACACTTGTCACACACAATAATTTTAAAACCATTTGACATCATAACAATGTCAAAATCTTCATGCCGTTTCTTAGGAACGAGCTTTAATCCATAAAGTGATTTAACAAATTGACATACGTTCTTTTCTTATCTTTGGACAAAAAATCCTTTAGGTTTCTTTGTATAAATCTCTTCATCTAATTTACCATTCAATAAATCCGTTTTAACACGCATTTGATGTATATCCAAACCATTTATGCTGCTATCGATATAAGCATACCATGGAAGTAATTCTTGTAACACGTGAATAGATATCAAAATAATCAAGACCTTCATTTTGCTTGTAGCCTTTAGCGACAATTCTTGTTTTGATTTTCAATATGGAGTTTTGGTAGATGACACAGCCTCTTTATAAATTTGAAGTTCATTTTCTAACAAGTATGTTATAAAATCAGGCTCAAATGAGGTTGTCGTCATAGATCTCTTACTACGTCTATGTTCTTCCTCATTTATAGATTCTTGATCTATAGCCTCTTCATTTCCACCTAGATCTCTTTACATGTTATAAGGAAAAATAATTTCAAAAAATATAGCATCCCTCGATTCGATTATCATATTAACATGCACATCGGGAATTTTAAACTTATATACAATAATGTTGTATGCACTACTATGATAAACATGACCAATGAATATACAATCAATGATTTTTTGTCTTATCTCAAGATTTTTAGGTTTGGATTCACTACTGTAACCAAACATCATAATACCTTTAAGTATTTATAGTTATCTTGTGACATTTTCATAATTCATAAGGTATCTTGTGCGTTTTTTGATGCGGTAGCTTGTTGAGAATATAATTGACTGAAAGTAAAGCTTTCTCCCTCCATTTCTATGATAATCCCGAACTTATCAACATAGCATTCATCATCTTCTTCAATATTCGATTCTTGCATTCATTAATTCTATTAGATTTGGAAAAATAAGGTGCAGTTTTTTGATGAATAATTTCATGTTCTGAGCAAAAAATTTCAAACAGAGAATCATAGCATCACTTCTTATTGCCTTAATCTTTTTTCTGAGTTGATTCTCAACTCCTAGCTTATAGTGCTTAAACACTTCAAATTTCTCGTCTATATCAAGTGTAATCATCGATAAAAGTGATAAAATACTTTTTACCGCCTCTAGTCAGAACGAAATATAAACCACATATGTCGGTGTAAATTAAATCTAGAGTTTCAGTACTTCTTTCGACAGAGCAAAAGGGTAAACTAATCAATTTGACTTCAACACATATATTGCATTTATGAATAGGATCTAAATTGCACTTTCATAATAAATCTATTTTGATTATTCTACATAAATTATTATAATTTATATGTCCTTATCTTTTGTGTCAAATATTAAACAACTCAAGCAAGTAAGTAGAAGATATAATATTATTCATGGTAGGAGGTAAAATAGTCATTACATTCATCTTAAAGAGCCCCTCATTTAGGTATCCCTTTCCTACAAACATATCATTTTTAGTAAGGACAAATTTTTCTAATACAAAAACTAACTTAAATATGTTCTTTCTTAACAGAGAACTAAATACTAAATTCTTATGAATCTCGGGCACATGAAGAACATTATTAAAACAAAGCTCTTTGCCACTTGCCATTTTTAGCACCATATTTCCCTATTCTTCAACTTTAGAAGATGAAGAGTTTCCCATGTAGAGATTTTCTTCATGATCCATCGCTTTGTAAGTAGAGACTATCCAGTGGTTCACACAAATATTGCTAGTAGCTCCAGTACCCACCCACCATTCCTCAGCATTATCTAATAAGTTGCATATAGAGACGACTGCATAAAGATTCATATCTTGTACTTTGTAAGAAATGTTGCCTTCTGTTATGTTGGCTTGAGTAGTTTTTCCCTTGACATTGTTTTGCTTACAACGATCTTTGAACCGATGTCCCTCTTTGTCAAAGTTGTAATAGTGGATTTTGAACTTTTTTGCCACCTTTTGAAGAACTAGTTTTCCCTGCTATTATGCTTCCTCATTTTGTTAGTTTTGGAACTTTCTTCCACAATGTTGGTCTTTGATTACATCGAATGAGATCCACCACTCTTCTTTTCAGATTTGTGATAGTCTTCTTCAATTCTCAATCACACAATCATATCTTCAAGCTTCACTTCCTTACGTTTATGCTTAAGGTAATTCTTGAAGTCATTCTACGAAGGTGAAATTTTTTGATCAGTTCAGCAACTCGAAATGATTCTCTAATTTCCATTCCTTCGAAATGGATATCACTGAGTATTATTTGACGTTATTGAACTTGGGATATGACAGTCTTGCTATCAACCATTTTGTAATCCAAAAATCGACTAACATTGAATCTCTTTGTGTCGGAAACTTTAGTTACTTGGTGTCCGAAGTTTTCCACAGTTCTTTTGTAGACTTCACATTGCAGTACACATTATATAATGTGTTGTCTAGTCCATTTAGAACATAATTTCTTCATAAAAAATTCGAGTGTTTCCATGCATCAATCATAGTCAGTCTCTTAACGTCATTATCTTCTTCTGTATATGAAGGTGTGTCTTGTGAAACTTTGTGAAACTTAACGTTTTCTGATAAAATAGTATTTTCTATTGCCAACGCTTAAAAAAATGATTCATTGAATTTCTTAGGTTTTTCTCCGATTGTCTTAGGGAGTGGAGCACCGGAGTAGCCATTTATAATACACCATCATAAGACAAAAAAGAATAAACAAGAAGAAATAGAATAAACAAGAAGATTAAAAAATCATCTTAAGATTGTTATTGTTGGAGTTTAGTTTCTTCCTTTGAACGATTTGAAAACAAAAATAACTTACAAATTCACCAGAATGGATTTCAATAGAGTAAAATGATAAACAACATGATCAAAATTATAGTTCGAGCCCACCGAATTCACGTAATCATCTCAGAATAGAAAAAATTTAATCTCCTGCTGAAGTAGCACAATAGTAGGCAAGAGTTCCAACAAACTCAACAAAAGTGTTTTTCGTATTCAATAAAATAATATCAAAATTTTAAAAGGAAGTACGATTCGAAGCCGAGAATAAGCAGTGAAAATGGTGTAAGTTTTCTAGCAGCGAGGCAGCTATTTGTAGGTTTGTTCGTGGTCATTCGAACCTCCTTCAAGCTCTTTTTAGAACATTCACCACTTTTTAGACAGGAAATAGAAATTAATTTCAGTAAGTACCCAAGAAAACACTGCACCTAGGCTTGTGCCGTGGTGACCCTACTCGACTGTGGTGCAAGTGTGGGTTTAGGACTGAACCCAATAGAATCTAGATCTCCCATCTTTCAAACACTATTTTCTCCCTTTTATGATGATTAAAGATGTCCAACAATCGTCTCCCAAAATAAAACAATTTTCATCTCCTATGGAAGTAGCACAACAATCAAAAGGAGTTCTAACAAACTCGGCAAAAGTGTTTTTCGTACTCGATAAAATAATATCAAAATTTTAGAGGGAAGTATGATTCAAAGCCGAGAATAAGCAATGAAAATGGTGTAAATTTTCTGGCATCAAGGCATCTATTTATATGTTTGTTCGTGATAATTCGACCCCTACAAGCCCTTTCAGAACAATTGATAAGTGTATTTTATACACTTATTTCTATCCTAAAAGTATGATTTTATATGTTTGTTTTAGAATATTTGCTATTTATTTTGTGTTATTTGTTTATATTTCAGAAATAATCCGAAAGTCGAGAAAACAATGGAATTGGAGCAAAAACAAGCAAATTGGATGACAAAAGAACCAAAGTATGCAAATTAAGAATAGATTAAGTAGATCAAGGGTCAATTGGAAGAAAAATCAAAGAAAGAACCAAATTGGAAGAAATTAGGAGTTCAAGGACTAAAGTATACAAATCAAAAGAAGAATGACCAAATTGCAAATATTCAATAGTTGATTCGGATCATGATAAGATACTTGAGGACTTTTAGGAGTCAATTGGATGCAATTAGAAGGCAAAAAGGAATGAAATATGGTAAGAATATTACCATAAATTCATTTAAATCAAGCAAGGTCTTCGGGCAGATTTTTAGTCAGACTTTGAAACCTAATTTTTGGGCAATAAACGTTCGAATTGGGAAAATCCTATTTCAGGAAGAATTGTAGCCCTTTACGTTATCTTTCTAACGGACTTTGAAGAACCTCAATCGGATAATGGAATAGAAAGATATAATCAAAATACTAAATGATGTGCAATAAAAGGATGAGGACCAAATTGCTGAAATTTAAAGAAGAAAAATGTAGCTGCCGGTATAACCGTGCGGCCGCACGGTTGAAAAAGCGTGCGGTCGCACGGTCAAAAAAATCAACAACTGAAGTTTACCTGCAGAGTCATACGATCGCGCATTTCTGAACCGTGCGGTCGTACGGTAATCCCGACTGGGCCTCAGCTGGGCTTTTTACGCGGAAATCAGCAGTTTTCTCCTCAATTAACCTAAATCTCGGGAAAATCTATATATACCAGACCAAGGGCACGAGATTAGGGGTTCCCAATCTTCATAATTCATGCCAAAACGCTGTCGAAGTGCCGAGGGATCCAAACCACGCCAAGATCAAGATTGAAGATACAATTGCAAGGAGATGAATTGGGTTACATCTTTTCATATCTCTTGTTATTTATATTCAATTTTGTATCTAGGCTAGGTTCTTAAATGTTAGAATTGTGATGAAGCATTTATTTTCGGATTTTATGTATTGATTATCATTTAATTTCATAGTTCATGGGTTTGAGCAATTGATATATTCTGTTTTTATCATGCAATTACTTGATCACTAGTTGTATGATTTTAGGTTGTGATTTCTTAAGTTCGAAAGATTGAGATTTCATTAGACTTGTATCAATTGCCACAAAGTTCCATAGGGGATAGAAATATACCCCTATGCTTTGTGTTATCTGCTATAGTATTCACAAAACTTGTAATGCTTTTCTATACATTTAAATTCGTCATAGAAATATAGTCGGATTGTGTATAGAAATAGGTGTTGATTCTTGTCCGAAAGGGAGTCTTGACAATATTAGGAATATGAATTTTCAAAACCTCGTGAATTATTGTTAGATGTTTAATTTAATGCGTAATTAATGGAATAAATGTGGATTCTCAATTCTAGCATGTTTTTCTCATATTTTCTCTAAATCAAATTTCCTCGTTCTTTCTAGTTTAATTTTAATTCAAAATTCTCAAATTCAAACAATTTCTCTAGTTCCGGTTAAGGTAGTCATCTAAAATACGATTTAAAACAATCTCTGTGGGAACGATATTCGGACTTAAAATCCACTTTATTACTTGCGCGACCCGTGCACTTGCGGATCGTGAACAAGTTTTTGGCGCCGTTGTCGGGGATTGTTATTTAAATTTATTTTTAGATTACTTTCACTAATTCGGACTTTTTACTTGTTTTAATTTTAATTTTATTTTTACTTTTACTTTTATTTTTTTTAATTTTTAGGATTTTAATTTCTTTGTTTTAGTTAGTTACTAGTTTCCTTTCTTTTATTTATGTATGCTACGTTCAAAAAAAGGGAATCTCTTCGAAGCTGACCCGGAAATAGAACGTACATTACACCGTAGGTTAAGAGAACTTGGGGAATTAGATAAATCTAAAAACCAAAAAGAAAATCAAATGGCAAACAACAATTTGAGATTACCCGACGCTGATCCAATAAATGAAGATGACATGTTGGTGGGTGACTTCATGACACCTCAGGTGGTTCAAAGTCAATCCAGCATAGTCTATCCACCATTTGAACAGGCAAACTTCCAATTGAAAACCAATGTCATCAGCATGTTCCAAAACGGACATCAATTTCATGGGAGACCTGATGAAAACCCGCACACACATGTTTCTAAATTTTTAGACATGTGCCAACACTTTCAATATCAGGGCGTATCTGATGATGCTATCAGACTCAGGTTATTCCCTTACACTCTAAGAGATAGGGCTGTTGAGTGGTTGGATTCTCGCCCAGCTGCGAGTATAACCACTTGGAACGACTTGGTCCAAAAGTTTTGCACCAAATTCATGCCTCCAGCTAAGGTTGCCAAACTGAGATATGACATCACCATGTTTCAGCAACAAGATGCTGAATCCTTTGATGATGCATGGAACAGATTTAAGGGCATGCTGAGGAAGTGTCCAAACCATGGGATCAAACGAGGTGATCAAGTGAAGTGCTTCTATGAAGGACTACTTCCACATTTTAAAAACATGGTTGATTCCTCATCAAATGGTGCGTTAAGCACAAAGAGCATCGGGCAGGCATTGGAGCTCTTCGAGAGGATAGCAAATACAAATGCCATGTGGGGATCAGACAGGGCTGTTCTAAATAAGGCATCAGGAGTCTATGAAGTGGATGCTTACACTGCCATATCAGCAAAAATAGACTCTTTGGCTGCGAAAGTGGAGAGCATAGCACTGGTGAGTCATTCATCAAAAAGTGCCAAAATGACTTGTGAAGAGTGTGGTGCAAACCACGCCACTACAGATTGCCCTATTCTGGCTTGTCCATTGGAGCAAGTTGACTATTTACAAGGAGGTCAACGCCAAAATAATCCATACTCAAATACCTACAATCCAGGATGGCGCAATCATTCTAACTTTTCTTGGAAAGATCACTCTAATGGACACATTGCGCCTAATTTCAACACTGAAGAGAGAAAGCCTGCATTGGAAGAAATGCTTGGGAAGTTTGTGGAAAGGACAGACAGTTCATGTCTAGAATAGATCAGTTTATGAGAAAAAACTGAAATCACAATTCAAAATCAACAGGCTTCAATCAAAAATCTGGAGACTCAAGTTGGACAGATAGCACAGTTGATCACAGCCAGAGCTTCGGGTACATTACCAACAAATACTGAGGTAAACCCAAAAGAACAACTAATGGCTATAAATGTAGTGCAACATGAGATAAATGCTATCACTACGCGTAATGGTGTGCAACTTCCTGAGATTCATGCTAAAGAGCCAGCTGGAGTTCCTGAAAAAGTTGTGGAGAATGTTGAGAAGATGGCTGAAAATGAAGGTGACCATGAGGTGAAATCAAAAATTAAGCCTCCCGAGTCTCCTATTCCATTTCCACAAAGGCTGAAGAAAAAAAGAGAGGATAAGCAGTTTAATAAGTTTGTGAATATGCTGAGAAAACTGTACATAAATATTCCTTTCTTGGAAGCCATCACACAGATCCCAAGTTACGCCAGGCTGCTAAAAAAGATGATGTCTAGCAAGAAAAAGCTTGACGAACTTGAGGAGGTCACTTTGAATGAAGAATGCAGCGCAATCCTGCAAAACAAGCTGCCACCTAAGCTCAAAGACCCAGGGAGCTTTTCAATACCTTGCATTATAGGTGATTTAAAATTCAACAAGGTCTTATGTGACCTAGGTGCAAGTATAAATCTGATGCCCCTGTCTTTATACAAGAAATTGGGACTGGGTGAATCAAAGGAAAGCAATATCAGATTGCAACTAGCTGATCGATCAATCTGTCACCCATATGGAATTGTGGAGGATGTATTGGTGAAAGTTCACAAATTCATATTCCCAGCGGACTTTATCATCTTAGATATGGAGGAAGATGAGAATTTGCCTTTGATACTTGGTCGGCCATTCCTAGCCACTGCACGAGCATTAATTGATGTAGAAAAAGGAGATGTAGTGCTGCGGGCCGAAAATCAAGAGGTGACTTTCACAATGATGCAATTTGATGTCCATGAACCAGAACTAGAAAATTGCTCCAGGATAGATGTCGAGTTGGAATTGGCGTACTGGGAGAGGTATGAATACAAGGTAAGGGCAGATGATGAGGCTACACCATCCAATCTAAAACCACCTTGAGAAATGTTTGCCAAAAAGTCTAGCTCTAGACTATAAATTAAGCGCTTGTTGGGAGGCAACCCAATTTTTCAAACCCTTTTCTTTAGTTATTTTGTTTATTGCTTTTGATTTATTTTATTGCTTGATTGTTGTTTAGTTACTTGACATTGTATTTTAGGAGCACTAGTGTATTTAGAGTGCATGCATTGAGTTGTTATGTGCTTTAGATAATTCTAGTATTCTATTTTGCACATTTTTGCACTTTTAGTTTCCATTGCATTATTATTTGTTTTGTCATTTTTATTACAATCTTCCACTTGAGAATCTAGCTTAGGACATGTACATATAGTTTAGAAGTTGGTTGCATGCATTTGGATGTGTTTAGGGGTCGAAAACGGAGTCCAAAATCGAAAAATGAAAAAATTTCAGGACACTGCCTTTTACACCGTGCGGTCGCACGGTGATTAAAACGTGCGGTCGCACGGTTCAATACTGGACAGTTTCGGCAGATTCATTTATATGTTGAATTCTCTCATTTTAACCACTTTCAAACCCATTTTACCTCCCTCAAATCATCCCACATTGAGTCCCCAATTAGTCCCCATTACTTGCACATCATTTTAACTCTATTCCATGTCTTGGATTGCATCAAAAACATTCAAGAGGTATGGATTTCTACACAATTTCACAAAATCATGCATAATCTTTTGTTCCTCATTCTTTTTGTAAATTGTGAAATTGTGGATAGTTGATGATGGGTTTAGGCTAGGATTGGAGATATTGAATTGTGATTTGTAGGTGAAAAAAATTAGGTAAATTAAAGTCTCCAACTCTATGTTCTCCATTGATTTTTTCATGTGCCTATAAGGTGTTTGAATAAATGTCACAATGAATGTTTTGTTGAGTTTTTGAAATTATTTTTGGATGATCACCTTCATTACATATTATACATCATTTGTGCATCGTTCAATCCATGTTTACACTGATTTAAAGCATGAAACTCAACTTGAACACATTGCACTACATGGCACCTCATTGCAAGGCCATTGCAGGCATCATTGCACAAGTGCACCTGTTTTCAGCTTCACTGCACTTACTTTGTCACATCTTTTCATGACCCAAATGAAATTCAAACTTGCTAAATTACATGTCTCAGGAAATTCTCACTTTTCCAAGGTGATGTCAAGGGTTGAAAATCAGTGGTCGACCACTTTTCAAAAATTTCATAATTTTTTCTAAGTCCTAGTTTGGGTGTGTTGCGTTGATTTTCTTTAGTTCCTATGTAATAATTATGCTTCTAATGATCATTAATGTTTATTTGCAAGGAACATATCATCATGGGACAATTCACGTCAAACATGGAAAAAGAAGTAAGGGGTCATCTCATCCAACAAAACATGCAAGTCAAAGCTTCAAAAATGGGAATACCAACTCTCCAAACCCGGGAAGTACATTAACCCTCTTTGTTATTTCTGTGTTTATTTCTTATGTGTTTTGAATACATTGAGGACAATGTATGATTCTAGTTTGGGGGTGGGAATTTCATTCATGTGCTTTCATATACACATTTATTCGATTTTGGGTAGAAAATTCAAAAAAAAAAAATGAAAAAATCATAAAAAGTGAAAAATTTGAAATTTTTTGTTGATTTATTTATTGCTTATGATACGATATGAATTGACTTTTGTGCTTTAGTTAGAAAATTGGACAACATGCGAACTAAAATTTTCTTAACATTCATTCATGTGAGACTTTAATCAAGCTTGAGCACATAGCCACTTCGAATAAAAGCTTGTGTAGGGAGATGTTTGATATTTGTGGGATAAATTTGTGCACTTTGAACATACAACTGACTGTAAAATCTCAAACCTAAAGAAATTAGATCCCGATCTGAAATGTAGAACCAAATTGCTCAAGAAGCAGTTTGGGGGTGGGAAGGTTAGATTGAGTATGCATTGGTAGTTAAGGATTTGAACTTTTTAATTTTACATCTTTAGTGTAAGGGGTTTCGATCAACGGGTATAAACCATAATAACCAGCATAAAAACAGAAAAATGTTGAATGTCTTATTCTACTCTTCAAATGCCTTTTTGACTCGAGCAAGTAAGTCTGAGGGATTCTCTGAATCTGGTACCCTAAACTCAACTGAGTTGGGAGCTACCGACCTAAAGCTCGCTACAGGGGTCAACTAGAAAGCAAGTACGGAGAGTGGACTTACACATAAGACGTTAAAACATCTTTAACTTTTCTGTTTAATCCTTTATGACTCGGGTAATTAAGTCTGAAGGGTTCTCTGAACCTGGTACCCTAAGCTCAACTGAGTTGGGAGCTGCCGACCTAAAGCTCGCTACAGGGGTCATATAGAAAGCAAGTATGAAAAGTATTGCACAAAGATGGTAAAAGACAAGGACATTAAAAGAAAAAGTCGTCCATATGAAAGAAAAATAGAATAAAATGGTATAAACTTCGTTGGTTGAAATTCATAACACTTTGTTAATTTTTCTTGGTCTGTCGTGCATACTTGTCTAGTCCTAACTGCCTTGTGTGGAAAAATGCAATTTATACATGTTTAGAAACCACATCAATAGGAAAGACCTCGGGATATGAGAGAAAAGCAGTAAGGTTGTGATCATCCATGAGAGGGTAAGGAAAATCAAAAGAAAATCATTATTGACCACACGGGATTCGGGCTTACTCTTGCATAAAAAGTCACACATTGTCAAGTTTATTTTTGCATAAGTTTGTAGTTGATTTTGGCTTTTCACACACACACAATGAAGTTGAGCATCGGATGAATGAAAATATTTTATGTTGTTCATATTTCTTTTTCTAAAGTGAATCGTCAATTTGGATTGTTGAAGCGCATGGTAAATAAGTTGACAAAAGCAAAAACATTTTTTAATTTGCATTTTTAATTTTATAGTTTATTTTTATTTTTTGTTCGAGGACGAAAAATAGTTCTAGTTTGGGGGTGTTGATAAGTGTATTTTATACACTTATTTAGAATATTTGCTATTTATTTTGTGTTATTTGTTTATATTTCAGAAATAATCCGAAAGTCGAGAAAACAATGGAATTGGAGCAAAAACAAGCAAATTGGATGACAAAAGAATCAAAGTATGCAAATCAAGAATAGATAAAGTAGATCAAGGGTCAATTGGAAGAAAAGTCAAAGAAAGAACCAAATTGGAAGAAATTAGGAGTTCAAGGACTAAAGTATACAAATCAAAAGAAGAATGACCAAATTGCAAATATTCAATAGTTGATTCGGATCATGATAAGATACTTGAGGACTTTTAGGAGTCAATTGGATGCAATTAGAAGGCAAAAAGGAATGAAATATGGTAAGAATATTACCATAAATTCATTTAAATCAAGCAAGGTCTTCGGGCAGATTTTTAGTCAGACTTTGAAACCTAATTGTTGGGCAATAAACGTTCGAATTGGGAAAATCCTATTTCAGGAAGAATTGTAGCCCTTTACGTTATCTTTCTAACGGACTTTGAAGAACCTCAATCGGATAATGGAATAGAAAGATATGATCAAAATACTAAATGCTGTGCAATAAAAGGATGAGGACCAAATTGCTGAAATTTAAAGAAGAAAAATGTAGCTGCCGGTATAATCGTGCGGCCGCACGGTCAAAAAAATCAGCAACTGAAGTTTACCTGCAGAGTCATGCGATCGCGCATTTCTGAACCGTGCGGTCGCACGGTAGTCCCGACTGGGCCTCAGCTGGGCTTTTTACGCGGAAATCAGCAGTTTTCTCTTCAATTAACCTAAATCTCGGGAAAATCTATATATACCAGACCAAGGGCACGAGATTAGGGGTTCCCAATCTTCATAATTCATGCCAAAACGCTGTCGAAGTGCCGAGGGATCCAAACCACGCCAAGATCAAGATTGAAGATACAATTGCAAGGAGATGAATTGGGTTACATCTTTTCATATCTCTTGTTATTTATATTCAATTTTGTATCTAGGCTAAGTTCTTAAATGTTAGAATTGTGATGAAGCATTTATTTCCGGATTTTATGTATTGATTATCATTTAATTTCATAGTTCATGGGTTTAAGCAATTGATATATTCTGTTTTTATCATGCAATTACTTGATCACTAGTTGTATGATTTTAGGTTGTGATTTCTTAAGTTCGAAAGATTGAGATTTCATTAGACTTGTATCAATTGCCACAAAGTTCCATAGGGGATAGAAATATACCCCTATGTTTTGTGTTATCTGCTATAGTATTCACAAAACTTGTAATGCTTTTCTATACATTTAGATTCGTCATAGAAATATAGTCGGATTGTGTATAGAAATAGTGTTGATTCTTGTCCGAAAGGGAGTCTTGACAATATTAGGAATATGGATTTTCAAAATCTCGTGAATTATTGTTAGATGTTTAATTTAATGCGTAATTAATGGAATAAATGTGGATTCTCAATTCTAGCATGTTTTTCTCATATTTTCTCTAAATCAAATTTCCTCGTTCTTTCTAGTTTAATTTTAATTCATGATTCTCAAATTCAAACAATTTCTCTAGTTCCGGTTAAGGTAGTCATCTAAATTACGATTTAAAACAATCTATGTGGGAACGATATTCGGACTTCAAATCCACTTTATTACTTGCGTGACCCGTGCACTTGCGGATCGTGAACAAGTTTTTTGTTGATAAGTGTATTTTATACACTTATTTCTATCCTAAAAGTATGACTTTATATGTTTGTTTTAGAATATTTGCTATTTATTTTGTGTTATTTGTTTATATTTCAGAAATAATCTCAAAGTCGAGAAAATAATGGAATTGGAGAAAAAACAAGCAAATTGGATGATAAAAGAATCAAAGTATCCAAATCAAGAATGGATGAAGTAGATCAAGGGATAAATTGAAAGAAAAGTCAAAGAAAGAACCAAATTGGAAGAAATTGGGAGTTCAAGGACTAAAGTATACAAATCAAAAGAAGAAGGACCAAATTGCAAATATTCGATAGTTGATTCGGAACAAGATAAGATACTTGAGGACTTTTAGGAGTCAATTAGATGCAATTAGATGGCAAAAAGGAATGAAATATGGTAAGAATATTACCATAAATTCATTTAAATCAAGCAAGGTCTTGGGGCAGATTTTTAGTCAGACTTTGAAACCTAATTTCGGGGCAAGAAACTTTCGAATTGGGAAAATCCTATTTAAGGAATAATTGTATCCCTTTACGTTATCTTTCTAATGGACTTTGAATCACCTCAATCGGATAATGGAATAGAAAGATATGATCAAAATACTAAATGCTGTGCAATAAAAGGATGAGGACCAAATTGCTGAAATTTAAAGAAGAAAAATGTAGTTGCCGGTATAACCGTGCGGCCGCACGGTTGAAAAAGCGTGCGGTCGCACGGTCAAAAAAATCAGCGACTGAAGTTTACCTGCAGAGTCATGCGATCGCGCATTTCTGAACCGTGCGGTCGCACGGTAGTCCCGACTGGGCCGTAGCTGGGCTTTTTGCGCGGAATTCAGCAATTTTCTCCTCCATTAACCTAATTCTCATGAACATCTATAATTACATGGCTTGGGGCACGAAATTAGGGGTTCCCAACTTGCTAAATTCATGCCAAAACGCTGTCGAAGTGCCGAGGGATCCATTGAAGGCCAAATTCAAGATTGAAGAACAAGGATCAACAATATGAATGGGGTGACATCTTTTCATACTTCTTGTGATTTAATTTCAATCATGTATTTAGGCTAGGTTTTTATTGTTGATCACAAATTTTTTTACAGGAAATAAAATTCAGTTTCAGTAAGTACCTAAGAATTTGATCGATCACCCACACCGAACCGAGGCCCGTGCTTGTGTCGTGGTAGGCCGAGTCGACTGCGGCGCGCGTGTGGGCTTAGGATCGAACTCAAAAGGATCAAGATCTCCCCTCTTTCCAACTCTATTGAAACCCCTTACGGCCCAAACACAATTCCCAAAGTTTAACCTTATAAACCATATAAAAGTTTCAAAGGTTTCCCAGGCGAGATAAGTGTTCCACACTTTTTCAATTAAAATCAAATTCTTCCATTTCCCAGTTTTAAGTGGATAACATTGAAATCAATTATTTCTTTCAATTCTAAATGGTTTTCATTAAATCAATATATCACGTTCATCATCTCACATAATAGAACGTGAATATCCAAAGTCCCGTTAAAATCGGATCACGGGTTGCGTCGAAATTGGAGCTGAAACTTGACTCATTTCACTATATTTATATTAAACCATTTCCAACAATCGAAGCCATCGATTTGATGCCCAGCTCGATGAAGAAGATAAATAAACACTATTATGATCCACATATTTTTATTTAGTTTTTTAAAAGAAATATTGTGAAGTACTTTCATGAGAAATAATATATTAATGGAAATTTGATCCATGTTCGACTTCTTCACTTTTACTATTCTCTTATTGTTATCAATTATTAAAAGAAGTCAAACATGGATCAAATGTGGGTCACTCTATCGGGAAAGGTCGTCTTAATAGTCTTTCTCTTATAATAGAGGAATTTGTCTTATGACTAGCGTGAGACGTTTTGGATGGCACATCCAAATTCTAATGGAGAATCTACAAGCTGAAGCAAAACTATTTCCACCATCTCAAAGACATTTATCCCATTAATGATGAGTCGCTTTGGGAAGATCAAGCGATGAAGAAGTTGTGAAAATAGAAAATTGGTATATTAGCGTTCAACTCTTCTTTCCAGTTCACATCATCATATATTGGACAGGTATGAGAAATATATATGATAATCATCGTCTCTCTTCATTGAGGCAATTTTCCATGGGCAATAGTCTATTTGAGTTGACATTCAGGGTTTGGATCATGATCTATTGTTTCATGAGAGATATAAAGATGTTGCACTCAAACTTAACGGGTTCCAATGGCTCTACAAAAATGGATGTATGAGACAATAACATTGTACATTTATAACTATTAAGACGTTACAATATATATATTATAGTAGAGACCAAGGGTAATACTCTAGTTGTTAGGAATGTCCCTTACTGGGCAGATTCAAGTCCCCACCTTTCCCTCCTCCATGTTCCCTAATTTGTAATTAAACAAAAAAGAAAAAAGAAGAAGTTATATTATAGAAACACAAAGTCTTACAATACATAGCATCACATTTCAAAATAAAAATTAACATACAACTATAAATTACATATTATAGCAGTAACATGTTCTTATTGCATTAGTGCTGAAATGTAATCTATAATCTAGCTAAAGTAATATCCAGAACAAATCAAATTTATTAATGTCGACACATAAAAATATCCAAATCAAAAGCCCAACATGGAAGTCTAAAACATGAAAGCCTATTATAAATGACATGGCGATGTAGAGGAGTCTAGGCGATTGGCCTATCACAAAAGCATCTGAGCCATCAAGCAAGTTACAAGTAAATAAATAGTTCTCACAACTCATCCCACTATCCATTTGGCCATTTGAAAGCGGTTACCACAACATGAACAATTGAAGAAGATCATGAGAAGTTATTTGGGGCAAAGAAGTGTACAGCAGTTATACGAAAAAGTGGGTTGACAATTATGCAACATAGTGAACGTCAGTTACCACATGCAAGTTAGAAAGCTAAAGCGAAAAATGGGTATTTCAAAGTAGTTAGCAGTTTATGTTAACATGTATATATTGTAGAAGTTTATATGCTTAGAAGGACCAACAAATCACAACTCTCAAAACAAAGATGTAATCTTTTTATCTTAGATTTTAGAAATTCTCCTAATTTAAATTGTGTGCTTGCGCTTCTTGGAGGCGTCTTGTGAGCGAAGCTTTTCTTAATGCAAACACCCCTTTTTGGGACTTTGTCTCAAAAGGTTTGTCCCCTACACTTTCTTCTGATCACTTTTAATTGTTAGTTGGAGCAAAACCACATCCGCGCGAAACAATTAAATTATTCTACCAATTATGTTTTCTCACAAATTATACACAACATTACAAATTTATGTGTGAATTTACAACAGAGATTCAATGATGTTGAAGGACCTATGTTGATCAAATAAGCTACAATGCTGACTGTCTCAACCTAGAATATCTTTGGTAACCCAGTATGTAATCTCATACGTATAGCATGCTCATTCAGAGTTATATTCATCCCATCAACTACATCATTTTTTTGGGGTTTTCTTGGAATAGTCTTCTTCATCTTGATTCTATTATCATCATAGTACTTTACCTTGGCTGCAAATACTTTACCTTCAAATTTGTCTCATTTCCATCTATTGCTTTCCGTTTTTAGAATGCATCAAAGACATCAGATTTATTCTTCAAAAAATTGACCCATACCTTCCTACTTTAGTCATCAATAAATGCGACATAATAACTTGAACCTCCAAGGGATATAACAACTGAAAGTCCCCACACATTCGTATGAATCAACTACAGTTTTGTAGAATTTAGCTCTCTTCCGATATTAGAGAAACTAACCATTTTCTACTTGCAGAATATACAATCTTTAAACAACCCGTATTCGATGAATTTCAAATCCAATAGCTTCCCTTTGAACCAAAGCACTTTCATTCCACTTTCACTCATGTGTCCCAACTTGCAATGCCAAAAATCAGAACTGATACCCGAATCAGTAATTGCAACCATGTATCTACAATTGGAAGTAATGTAAAAAATTCCAGATTTATTTTCGAGAAAAAGCAATGAATCCCTTAATGACTCTCCAAGAACCATTACTGAAAGTCACATTATGACCTTCATCATCAAGTTTCCCAACTGAGTCAAATTATGCATCAGTTTAGGTACATACTTCACCTTATGAATTCTCTATACAAACCCGTTGACATCTACAAACTGACATCACCAATACCAACAATATCCAGATGTTCTCCATCACAAGGTATACCTTTCCAAAATTCCCAGCAACATAGTTTTTCATAATCTTGCGATGTCCAGTGATATGAAAAGAAGCTCCTGAATCTATCACCAAGAGTCAATAGGACTATTAACATAACAATAGTAAAGAATCTTGTACATCTTGAGTCACGACATTAGCAATGTTGTTATTCCTTTTTTCCTTCTTCATTTCTCTACAATTATTCACCATGTAGTTAATCTTGCCACAATTCCAGAAATCCACTTTCTTTTCAGAACTGGACAAGGACCTACTTATATTATTCCTCAACTTCTTTCCATTGGCTTTATAATTAAAATAACTCTAGAAATTTCGACTTTTGTTCACAACATTTAGGGCAGAATTCGATGTTGAGACTTCTCTAGAATCTCTTCTATTGACTTCCTCATTAAGAATAGTATCACGAACCTTACTTAATTTAAGTTTCACATTTCCCATAGAATTACTAATTGCAGTTCTCATAGACTGCCTACTATTCGGTAGTGATGCTAGAAAGATTAGGGCATGGACCTCGTCATCAAATTTAATCTCGATAGAAATCAATTGATTGATAATTGTATTCAATTTTATTGAGATATTCTGCTTCTGAGCACCTTCAACCATCTTCAAATTAAATTTTTTTATAAGATGTACTTGTTAAATGCGGATGACTTCTCATACATATTGGACAACACTTTAATCAGATCTGTCGTGGTTTTCTTTGTCACCAAGTTGTAACCAATGTTCTTCGATAATGTTAATGAACAACACTCAATACCCGACGATCAAGGAGTTTCCAGTCTTTGTCACTCATTCTAATCGACTTCTCCTCCAGAAATGATTGATAATGTTTCTTACTATATAGGTAATCCTCGATCTGCATTTTTCAGAATGCAAAATCATTACCATCAAACTTACAGTTACCCAACGACCTCCGTCACTAGTCATTGCTCTCAATCAAGAACGAAAACTATATGATATCAGTTGTTGAGAATTAAGAACCCTAATTCTATTTTTATTGAAAACAATTAATATGAAGGGAAGAAAAACAATCAAGAAACACAAGTCTTATAGAATTTGGCCACGATGTGAGACTAGATCCTTTTTGTCGCTGCAGGAATTCATCATAATGAAAAAATGTTTTACAAGAGAAAACACTTATCAAGGTAAATTGTGTGGTTGAAGAGTGATTTCGAAAAATGGCTAAATGTATGTTTGATAGGACTTTTGGAAGATCTGAAAGTACTTTTAGAAGGCCTAGAGTACTTTGAGGAAAAATTATAGTCGTTTGGCTGTGATTGAGAAAGTACTTTTGATTGGATAAACTACTTTTCCAAGCCGTTTTAAAGAACCTCAATTTTGTAACTTCTTCAAAAAGCACTTTTACAAAAAGTTGTAATAATATCTTATTATGAAATCTATAGAAAATATACTATTTTCCATTATTTTTATTAAAATGTTATATTTATTGATTAATATAAAATTATATTTTATTAATTAATAAAATTTGAAATATGTTGAAAATATATTATTTTTCATAACTTGTATTGAAATAATATATTTTATTGATTAATATAAAATTATATTTTATTAATTAATAAATTATGAAACTTATTGGAAAAATATTTTTTATTACTCTTATGGAAAATCTACTGAAATATTATAATTCATTAATTAATAAAATATGAAATATTTTGAAAAAATGTTTTTTCAAATTAATTAATAAAAATATGGAATATATTGAAAATAGTGAAATATTATATTTTATGAATTAATGTATATTTCAACATTGAGGTGAAATAATTATTAAAATTTTAGTTAACTATGAGATGTAATTTTTAAGTGTTAGTTTATATAAAAGCTTTTTTTATAATTGTACTGCCAAAAATAATCAATCTAATGTTAACAGTACTTTCTGAAGTGACAATCAAACGGTCAACTATTTTTGGTAACAAAACTTTTAAAAAAAAAAAAGTCTATTAATAAAAGCTCAGCAAAAAGCTCTATTCACATTAGCTGTGTCAAACAGACTCTAATATTGAAGAACTGATGCTTTGATTTTTCCTTTAGTTAATATTATTAATAAATTAAATACCAATATTATGGTCAAGAATGATTAACTTAATCATACTTAATTTTAATCACGGTGTAAAGGTTATATGATATAAGATTTTCAGTATAATTTTTTGATCTCCAATGTTTCCCATTTTCGTATCATGAAAATTGCTAAATTTACATAATTATTATTTTAACTACTTGATTTTATAAGTAAAATTATAATTTTATTGGTTAAAATAAATATTTGTTGGGTTAAGATTAGTTACACATTTATAATTATTAAGATTGATATTTTTAAATGAAAACTGAAAAAAAAAAAACCTAGATATTAGACAAATGCAGAAATTATGAGAAATATATTGATACCTTCCACAAGATCAATATTCCTATTATTAATATTATTATATCAAACATGATATATGATTTTTAAAAACTACTAAATTTACATTTTCGATGAAGTTAATAATAGCTCATGAATATTATTGAAAATAGCAGTCATTTATTATTTAAATATATAAGTTGAAATTTACTATTCAAAGAAGGTTTTAATAATTTGGATTAGTTATGTTGTATTATAAATTTCAATAGTTATTGTAATAAAATATTATATTTTTATGTCTTTTGTATTTGTCCTGATTATGTATAAGTTATCGAAATCGACACTGTATATAGCAACTTCCGTGCATCGCACGAGTGAAATACTAGTTATAATAAAAATATAAAAATAACAATAACAACCTATTAACTATTTATTGTAATACTAAATAGATTTTGAAAGAAAAGAAAAGAAAAGTCAAGATTTCCCTGGTGGTGAGTTCAACATCTAGCTGCACCTATCATCACTACACGTTAAGTTTCGGGTCTAGTATGGTAATCTGGGACGAGTCGTGAAATAACGACAAAGAGTTCTCAAAATGAAAGCTAAAGTCATCTAAGAATAAAACAGACCACGTTTTAGGACAACCTGATGTTCAAACTCAAGATTCAACTCAAACAAAAAGAGTACAAAAAAGTCTAGAAACAAGTTAAAGCAGAGCTCTTACGCCATTGAAAATATAGACGATCCCTTTCCAGCCTTAGCTTCGACTACTTCTGTTCCACCATCATGTGTTCTTTTCATGAGAGCTTATTGTTGAGTCCTAATACCAAACATTCTTACAATTGGAATAATGTCTAAACTCAGTTGATTAGGCCGAACTTGGGTTACTTGTTAGACAAGAATGATCCAAGCCCGTTAACTTAATCATGATCAGGATTCCACTTAACCTATAAGTACTAGGCTAACTATAAGAAAAGATGGTTGGTTTTTGGTTGCCAGCATAACTCCTTCTAGGTCTTAGATTGATGTGTGGATTTGTTAGAGGCTAGACAATTAGACAGCTATGATGACAAAATAGTACCTCTGTTTCATGTTTCGGATTCATGACGTTCGTCAAATGTATAATTCTTATCACAGATTATATCTAAGTACAAGGTTGATCTGGGGCTATGATTTCAGGTCGTTTAATTTTCGTTGTACATATTAGATTTGAAACCTTACCAGCATCAAACCCAATGTTTTGATGAATTCAATACGATTGAAGTTATTTCTTATTTTCTAGATTTTGAGAAAATTGACTTCTTGTCCTAAATCTGATTCAAAAAATAAAGATTTTTTTTTTGTTAAAAAATAAAGATTTTTTTTTTTCGTGTCGGCATATTGGAGGCAATTGTTGTTCTATGGAAGTCACTGGAAGCAACGTGGTCCCCATGCAAAATCAGATTCATAAGGGCAGGCATCGGAGGCCACTACACATCGTAGCGGTGTCCTTCGCCGCTGCCGAAAAATGTAGTGCCAAGTGCTGCTGTTAAAAGGCAACAACATCGGCTACAAAATGTAGCAACGTCGTGCGCCGCTGTAGGCGGTAAGAAAGCTAATGTAGATTGGAAACTACCAACACCGCGTTGAAGGCATTTAGGGTTTCGAAATGGTGTTTGGGGACAAATGCTTCAATTGCAATTTATGAAATTGCAGACTTGGGCCTGCAAATTCATGTCAAGGATTAGGTTTCAATTTTTAACTAAAGGGCCTTACATGGGATTTGAAAAATTAGAGGGCCCATTTGTAATTTTAAATTGGGTCAGAACGCAATTTTCAAGTAGAATTTGAATGCAATTTTAAAAAATGGTTTTAAATTAGATTTTCAAAATGAATTTGACTAATTTAAAACTTTGACCAGAAATTTATTTTTGACTCATTTCAAAATTTTATTTTAAAACTGCTAACTAAGTTATTTAATTAATATGATTAGTTAATTAATTAATTAATTAATTATTGTTCTGATATATTATATCTAAATTAGTTTAGACGACCTATATTGTTAGAAACTTGAAATTTATATAATACTAGATGTTATAATATAATATATTTATGTAATTAATGTATATTTAGTGGATGATTATGGACACGATCTATGTGATTTGTTGAATGTATGGTTAATTCATTCATGTTTTTTATTTAATTAATTAGGATTTGTGCCCATTATTTAATTTGCTTGAGCCGCAAGCTCTATTATAAATATGTGTGTCCATTTATTTTGGGCATGCCTATCAATTAGTATATGATACATGTTGTAACAGGAGATCAAGATTATTGCATTTTAGCATTCGATGAAGGAATGCAATGTTCCCTAAGAATTGACCAACTATTCTTTTTCATGACTTGAGAAGAGTAGATAGTTATTGTTCATAATCATCCACAGTAATATTTTATGTATAACTAATTGCATGGTTGATGTTGGTTAATATACATAGGAATGATGAGACCAAATCCCCCACTTAAAATTTTATTAAGTTATATGCTTTCCATTGTTATAATGAAAAATCAGAGTCTGCTATCGATGTCAACTTGTTGAGTCACTCAAGGATGCTAGCTGGTGGATGTGTTTATCATTATGAAGTGGGTCAGACTTAAAAAAAATCATATCATTTATTGAGTAAATCAAAAGGGATATAAATTTTGGAAGCATTTATTAAATTTGTATTAATTGGTCATTACAAAGTACCTTCTATTGTTATAGTAAAAAATCAGAATCAGCCCTCGATGTAGGTTTATTGAGTCACTCAAGGCTGCACGAGGGAATGTGTATTTATCACTATGAAACATAAGATGTTTCTAAACAATGGGTAGAATTTAACCGAAATCTATCCTTTGTTGATTCACTCGGTGAGATGAGATTTTGGAGGCACAATAAACACACAAGACGTGTGTGATAAAGAGTTGTCTACTTGATGATTTAGGAATTACATGAAGATGTGATTGAAAGGAGTAACTACCTTGATGTTTTATTAGAGCTTGTTGAGTTACTCAAGGTTCTGATTGAACAAAAGGGATCCTATCCTACTGTGAATTTAACAAGATTCCATGAGATTAATGTAGAGGGTCATTGATTCTAGTAAACTAGTGGGAGCAATCAATTTAATAAAAGGCCTTATTAAATTGATTTATGCATGATAATTAGAGGTGTAAATGAATCAGATATGGATCAGATCTGCCTATATACGATCCGATAAGAATAATTCGTAAATTCAATTCGATCCGATAATTCGACGAATTTTTGATAGTTAAATCCTTATCAGATTTCCTACCTTATCAGATATATTATCTGATCCGAAATTATATTATAATTTTACTTTATAAAATACATTACAAGTTTTAAAATATTAAAAAATAAATGGAATAAAATTATATAGTAATATAAAAATATATATTATATTATTATAAAAAATTTGGATCAGATTGTTATCGGATCGTATTGACTTATATCCATATTTGCTATATTTAGTTATAGATTATTGGATTCGGATCTTTATCGGGTTATCAGATTGAGACCCTAAATCCATCTCCCGCTAATTTCATCGGATTCGGATTAGGTTCGGATAAAAATCTGATCCATTGACAACCCTAATGATAATACATGATTCTATTTTTACTTCTCATTGATATTGTATGAATTTTAAAATTTGAGTTATCGCTTGAATTTGTATTGTGTTATTAATGTTAGACAAGTTCATTCAACTGAAATCCTTAGATTAACATCGTCATTTGAGAAATGATATCAAACACGATATGATCGAGAATGATCTTCTCGAACATACCAATAATAGGATATTAAAATTAATAATCGCAAGGCTTCCTTAATCGAACTAAAGATTAAGAAGTTTGGTGAATTTTCTACTTTGGTTTTCTATTTGATAGAGGTTAATTAATCTACCTCTTTAGCCAATCGAGTGTTAGATACCCATTAATATACAATGGCTAAATTTAGAAAATTGTGGAAACGGTGATAGACATATAAGTAGGTAATAATGCAAATGTTGCTTAAAGAGCTTAAGAAGCATTCACCTATCTTTGCCTTTTTATTGAACTTGGAATTTGAAAAAAAATGTTATTTCCATTTTATGTTTGGACATGAAGTGATTATCCTCATCAATTAGGAAGAATAGTTATTCGTTAATTTCAATAGGATATTATGGAAATCAAGAAAATAACAAATAGTTTACTTTTTGAATCTTTAATCATTAGATAACCTTGATGGTCATAGTTATTTATAATCAGAGAGTTTGAAAATTTCAAATAATACATATATAAATTAGAAGGCCAAAATGAGAAATATTCTAAACACTTAGATTTGATCGAAGTGAAGAATATTTAAGTGGTCACTTCAAGATTATGTTATATTAATATAATTCTCGTGTAGGTAACTCTTTCACATACGCCTTGACAATGGTATATCTGAAAGAGAGATTTCAATTGATGCAATCATTGATGAAATCACACAAAATCTCCAAAATCGTTTTCAAGCTTTGCATGGGATACTTTGTATTACACACTTAGTCTTATTCCATAATAATCAGTTGATCAAAGGTCCCATATAAGATATGTGTTGCTGACCGAAAATGTACAGATCACACAAGTAATAAAGTGGATATGCATCTTAATATCGTTCCCACGAAGATTTTGTAAATTCTATTTTAGACTACAACCTTTAACCGGAACCTGAAAAAGCTTTGATTTGAGAATTTTTGAATGAAAACTAAACTAATGATTAAACTAAAAATGACGAGAAAATTTGATTTAAAACTATGAAAAACAATCGCGTTAGAATTATGAATCAATTTTAACTATATCATCCATATTTTGACCAAATCATTTAAACACAATTCATGGATTTTGAAAATCCGTGTTCCTAGAGTTATTTAAGTCCTCTTTCGAGCGATTCATAAAAACATTTTCCTAAATACAAAATTAACTATATTTCTATGATAATTCAAACATATAGGAAATCATTAAAAGATTTGTGAACACTTTCAAGGATAACACTAAGTATATGGGTATATTTCTATTCCCTATCAGACTCTGTGACGATTAAATCACATCTAATGAATTCCTACTCCTTCGAACATAAGAAAATATCATGTCAGTCACACAAAAGTTGGCCAAACAATTGCATAATAATAGAAGCACTATTTAATTTGCATCAAACCCATAAATTGCATAAATTAAATGATAAGTCAAAACATGGAATCAAAAAGTTAAAACTTCATCACAATCCTAACACTAAAAACTTACGTGGCGTTCTGTTTGTATTTTATTTTGTATTTTCATTTTCGAAAATGTTTTGTGTTTTGTGTTTTCATTTTTGTTTTCAAATTTGCTGAAAACGCGTTTGATTTGTCATTTCTGAAAACTGTTTTTGAAAATGAAAAGCTGGAAAACACGTTCTGTTTGAAATTTTGCAGAACACTATTTAAACTATTTTTAATTAATTTACTTGCAGAATACTACTAACTCCAACTCAAATTTCCTTTCACAATACACTAAAAATATGGTTACATGCAACACACTAATGTGAGCATTAAGAGTCTATATTAACACAGCTTGGTCAGGTTCGGGACTTGAGAAAGCTCTACCTCTATTAAAATCCAGAAAATGCAAGTTCTTTCAAAACCACCAGAGTCCATTTATCATTGCATTTTTTGAAATATAACAACAAGAATTCTCATTTAATTTTTTTTTTTGTAATGTTGATATTGAATTCAATAAAACTTTATTTAAACTAAGTTCCAAGTTAGGATAATTCTCAAAAAAAAAAAAAAAATTCTTTATTTAAGCTTAGTTCCAAGCTAGGATAATTCTTAAAAAAATAATAAAAACTTTATATTAAGCTTAGTTCTAAGTTAAGATAATTCTATAAAAAAAAATTCCCAAAACGCGTTTTCCGCGTTTTGGACATTTTTTGTCGAAATACACACAAAACGCCCAAAACGATGTTTCGGGCGTTTTCCGTTTTGTGTACAAATTTTTTTTTTTTTTTGTTTTCCAAAATGCGTTTTCGAAAATGGTAAAGAGAACGCGTTTTTAGCGTTTTCGAAAATAAAACAGAAAACGACCTCAAAACAGCAAAGAGAACAGGGGCTTAGCCTAGAAACATAATTGAAAATAAATGGTAAGAATAATAAAAGGATGTGACCCTGTTCATCTTTTTGCAATTGTGTCTTCAATCTTGTTATTTGCATTGCATGGATCCCTTGGCACTTCGAAAGCATTTTGGCATGAATTAAACAAGTTGGGAACCCCTAAAACGTGCCTCATGACTGGTATTTATAGATTTGGTCGAAGGCTAGGTCAAAAAGATGAGAAACCCGCTGAAAATCTCTCAAAAACCACCAGTCGGCCCAAAATTTAACCATGCTACCGAAAGGTTACGGATGTTTGACCTCAGTTTCCAGTAGACATGACTATGTGACCGCACACGTCTACCCTGTGCGACCCCGCGATTATGATTCTAGGTTGCAATTTTCATTTTTCAAGTGCTATATGTTGGTCCTTGATCTTTTATTGCACAACAGGTCCTCCACTTCCAATTGATACAATTGAGTCCCTGAACTTCTGATTTCACCAAATTTGATATTTTCTTTGACTTTTCTTCCAATAGGCCCTTGATTAGCTTCGTTAACTCCTCATTTTCACAATTTGGTTCTTTTATCATCCAATTGACTTGTTTTTGCTCCAATTTTTTTACATTCTTGACTTCGGGACCATTTCTGAATTACAAATAATAATGGTAGTAGACCCAAAACCAACATAGATGGATGAAATTTTCGAATTTTTAGATGATGGTAGGGCTCCTACAAACCCGATTTAGCTCAGAAACTACAAACGATGTTTGTCAAGTTTACAATTATTAATGAAGTTCTATATAAAAAATGATATGCCACTCCACTCTTGAGGTGTCTACACGAGGAAGACTCTTACTACACTTTGAGGGAAGCCCACGAAGGAGTTTGTGGAAACCATACTAGGGGGGCAAGCCTCCGCTTATAAAATATTAAGGCAATGTTATTAATAGCCTACCTTGAAAAGAGATGCAATTGAGTTCGCCAAATGATGTGATAAGTACCAAAGTTTTGCTCCTTTATACAGAGTGCCACTAGAAGAATTGAGTCTGGTTATCAAAACTTGGCCTTTCTCCAAGTGGCGAATAGATCTAATAGGCCCCATGCCCACGGGGAAGGACAAAGTAAAGTTCGCAATAGTTATAGTCAACTATTTCACCAAATGGGCAAAGGTGGAGCCATAGGCCAAAATCATCGAACAAAAAACAACGGACTTCATGTGAAAATCAATCATTTGCCTCTTTAGAATTCTGCACTCAATTGTCATGGACAACGACAAAAAATTTGACAATAAGAGGTTTAGGGAATTCTATGACTAACTCAACATAAAAAAGCATTTCTCTACTCCTAATCACCTTCAAGCAAATGGACAAGTTGAAGCTATCAACAAAATCATAAAGCACACTTTGAAGGTCAAACTTGATGAACTCGACACTTTGATGAAGAGCATAACAATGAATCCCTCATATCAAAACTAGATCTTCTGGAAGAAAAAATATGACAGAAATTAGAAAAGTCATGTACAAGCAAAGAAGCGAAATGTACTACAAAATCAAAATAACCAAAGTGTTAAGAAATGGAGCATAGGAGCTACAAACTCTAGAAGGAACCCCACTTCTACAACCTTGGAATGCAAACACGTCAAACTTTAATACAAATAGCAAATGCAAGGGCTAAACTTTGAAGTAAAAGCTTAATGTACAACACACTACTCCTTTTTGATGATGAATGGAAAATTATATTTCAAAACTACTTACCAACATCGGAATTTTCTAAATACTTGAGCCCGGCTACGGTCCTCCAAAAACATGAGTTCGACAACGGCCCAAAAAACTCCACCAAACTTACTGAGATCGACGACAGCCCTCAGATCTCATAAGCAATGCTATGACCATAACAATAATTCTTGAGTTCCGCTACGGCCTTGGAAGGTCCCGATTTAGGCCACGGCCTTAAAACCCGAACAAAACCCCGATCATGGTCCGGTAAAATGCAGAGCTGGTAAACAGTTCAACAATTCCTATGGGAAGATAATGGCCCAAATTGTCCAAAGAATCCCCACGAAGGATAAAGGACTCCCAGAATTAGTGCTAGACACTTCGAAAAAATACTTAATCTCAAAATGAGCATTAGAAAAACAAAACGGACTAAAAACGTCCGAAGAATTTGGGCTAAAAAGTTCAAATATTTTTTCAGGATCCAATATAAGTCTCTAGATTTAACGAGCTCGATATGTCGATCTCATAACGTAGGATCTTTAAATGAGTAAACTAAGGTTGCTCACATTATTTAGACATTGTACTAAAAATAAGCTTCAATATGACCTCATATCTTAAGTAAGTATTAAGTTGCGAGATACAAGACGCGATGTTATTATTTGAAAATTGAAATTCACTTAACAAAATTAAAAGTACTAAGCTATGTTTTATAGTTCAAATTGTTGAATAGAAACATAGAATAACTAAATAAAATAATAACTAAGTATTTAAAATTAAAGTTTTTTTTATTACATTACAAATACAAAAGGGGCCTTCTAGGGCGATACAATAACTACTAAATAAAATCTAAGCTTTGGCTTCAGTGGAATGACCCTCAACTTGATCACCAGGACCCCACACTAAAACTGCTTCTCCTTCTCTTCCAATTGCTTGACATCGGTCTTCAACAACTAAATATCCATGTCCGGAGCCCTCTCCTCGAACTCATCTACAACAGATTTAATGCTCAATATATAGAGTTCAGATGCAATGCTTTCAAAATCAGGGGAGGACTTGAAGTCAGATATCACTTGAGCAGCATTAACCTTAGCCCATTCTCCAGCCGCCTTATGATCAGATTGAGTCTTTTCCGAAAGCTATAAAAATGTTGTGCTTTTTTGCTTTCCCCTTCTAAGGCCTGCTGAAGCTCAATGATTTTCTGTTGAAGTCGATGTTTTTTTCTTTTTCAGATCTCAATCTCTCCTTAGCTGAGGCTCGAGCTGCCCTTGTAGCAGTTGCAAAATCTTGGGCGGCATGGCGGATGTGTTTGTCTTCCTTCCGGAGATATACACTTATGATTTACTTGAGCCTGAACCTGTTGCTCCTTCTTTTCTGCCTTCTTCAGACAGGTTGCAGATTTGTACATCTGAATAGCAACAGTGCAACTATTCGTTGCTGCAGTCATGGCACAATCAGTTAGATCCAATTTCACTGGGTATTCTCCTTGCTTCTTAGTCGAGCCTTTGGATCCGACGCTTCAGAGCTGCTGAATCTCTCTCAGTAAGCTGGGATCCCTGTGAAGAGAAAAACTTCGGTAGAAGTCCTATGGTGGTAATAGAAACTCCCTCAGTAGTGAGAGCCTTCCTCTTCTCACCATGACCAATGGTATCAGTAGTTATGCTGGCCTCAGCTTAAGTCTTCCTTTGCTGAATCCTTGCTGCACAAACATCCTTTGTTGATTGCTTCCTTTTTCCTACAAAAACAACATGTATTGAGCCATTTAGATTCAATTCAGAATTTTATTGGAGAAATGATGTAAAATATAAGATAATTAAACCAACTTAGGAAGAGGTACGAACTCACACTTTTCAGAGAGGAGGCCGGCCTTGTATAGATTCTCGTCAGTAATTTTGTATCTGCACTCCTTACAAATATCAATGTAATCTCGACCTCTGTTAGTCCTGTCTTTGGGCTCCGAAGTATGATTGAACCTCTTGTAATCTACATGACAGCAAAAGTTATTAAAGTTCAAACTAAGTGCTGAGGACGAAAAACAATAGCGAAAACACTTGAGAGTATTAAAGTTAGCATTGATGGATATCTCTGTGGCCGGATCATCCTTGATGTATTTCCAAGGACCATAAACCCAAAACCATTGGATCTTCTAGTCCTTAATAGAGTCCGGAAGACCCTTTATCAGATTTTCTCTGTACTTAGGGTGAGCACTGGCATAATAGAAACCAGATTCTTTCCCATAATGCTTAAAAGTATAAAGGGAGTGAAATTCCTTTACACTCAGCTCGCCAAACCCCAACTCCTCCCACAATACTATCATTCCAGTTAAAATTCTCCACCCGTTGGAGTAAGCTGGAATTGAGCTATTCTCTAGGAGCTCAAAGATTTTCTAATAACTGGGAAGAACGGCAATCTAAGCCAAAGCATCCAACATATCCTTATTTATGGCAATATGGCCTACGTCAACTCACAAGCTCTATCCTCGGAGAGAGGAACCTCAAGCTCAATCTCCTCAGGTATTCTAAACTTCTTTCTCCAGATTTTGGTCTCCCTCTTTTACCAATGTCTCATATCTTTTGGCCTCCTACTCTGTCCAAGTCCGAAGAGTGGCAAAATCCCCTCACTAAAAACTGGCCTATGTTTTTCGGAAACATGAGGCTACAGTAACCTCCTCACCAGAAGAGTTCAATATCTTCAATTGAGAAGCCCTTAGGGCTTCCATAGGGTGTTCGCTAGATCCTTCTCCATACCTTCTCTCTCGCTCATATTCCTTCAAAACCAAAAATATCAAAAGCCTCTACAAAAAATTTTCAAAACCCTCAATTCAAAAATCAAAAACGTTCTCCTTCAATCTCAAAAATATAAAAATAAAAATAAAAAATTGTAAAAAACTACAGAGCATATAAGAAAAGAGATGAAGAGGAAAGAACCTATGATACCTTCAAACGGTCTGAAGAATTTGCAGGTGGAAGCTCGCCAGAGAGAAGCACAGTAACAGGAAAAAATTGGTGGAGAAGAAAAGAAAAGTCGAGTGAAAAGGCTAAAAGGCATTTTTACCTTTTTTTTGGAAATGAATCTCAGACCTCTTACCCTCCAAATTTGAGATTTTATCCCAAATTTGAGATTTTTCATCTCCAATCATACCCCTTTTTCTATCTCAAATTTGAGATAATGAATAGTTCTATTCCAAATTTGGGATAAAACTTTTATTACAAAAATGTCATTAATTTATTTACAAACATGTCATTTTTTATTTTTTATTTTCATTAACCTCATTTATCTATTTAATTAATCAATTATTATTATTATTATTATTAATTATTATTGTTGTTGTTATTTTTTTTTTATTTTGTATTTTAATTATTATTATTTTTGTTATTGTTAATTTTTGTTATTTTCGCGTATGATAATGTTATATAAGGGATACTAGTAACAAGAACGGTAGTTCGAATTATAATTGAAATGACCGAAATTTAATTTCTGAACAGTGATACAAAGACAATAATTCTCAACATGGAAATTGAAAACGAACCTAATACATGAAAACAACATAGGGACAAACGCACGATCCCAATCTTAAACATAAATAACACAATAGCTAATCGAGAGTACTAGGTAGACGTAGACCAGATGGTTCAGTAATCCGGAAGATCACTTGAGGATCCTCGAATATCTCCAAAATACTGACCGAAGGAAATCAAGTTATTCTGGGATCCTGAACTTTGATGTTCAGGTCTCTTTTGGGCAATTCTTGTTTGTTCATTTTTTAAGAACTGACGTGCATAAGGGTTTGTCACAGTTGACAAATCAGTTAGTAAAATTTTGTTCTCCTCTTGAACTTCTGCCATGGCTAATCTTTTCATTTCCAAGGCATGCCATTGTTGTCTCTCTTCACTGCCCCTTTGGAGGATGTTACTAAGCTTACGATTTTCTTCCTTGACTACCTCGACAATATTTGAACTCTCATTTGTCGAGCAATTGTTGAGATATTCGGGCCGCAGTATCTTAGATCACCAAACTATAACGATGTTGCCAGGCTACTAGCTATTGGTGAACAACGAGGATTCCCTAGAATGTTGGGTAGTCTAGATTGCATGCATTGGAAGTGGAAAAATTGTCCAACTGCTTGGGCAGGTTAATATACAGGTCGTAGTGGACGCCAAACTATTATTTTGGAGGCAGTAGCTGAGTATGATCTTTGGATTTGGCATGCACACTTCGGGCTACCAGGATCAAACAATGATATTAACGTGTTGGAAAGTTCCCATCTTTTTGTCAATCTTGCTTCAGGTATGGCTCCCCCAGCTCATTATGTCATCCAAGGAAAGGAGTACGACACTGGCTATTATTTAGCTGACGGCATATACCCGAAGTGGTCAACTCTTGTGCAAACAATTCATGATCCCCGTGGTCCAAAAAAGAGATTATTTGCAACCAAACAAGAGAGCTGCAGAAAAGATGTAGAACGTGCCTTTGGTGTCCTACAATCAAGGTTTGCAATTGTAGCAGGACCATCACGATTTTGGCACAAACATGTGCTGAAGGATATAATGACAGCGTGTATTATTATGCATAATATGATTATTGAGGATAAACGTGATGTTGATGCCCCCAATTAAAGATTGGAACGAAGTACCACCCCCAGAAGTTGAGATGGTTCGGGATGAAAATGTTCGTTTTCAAAATTTTCTTGCTCGTCACAGACAAATCAAGAATGTCTCTGCCCACTATGCACTTCGAGATGCCTTAATTGAGCATTTGTGGGAGCAATTTGCTAATTCTCAAAATCAAGATGATGTTTTTTTAATTTTTCGATGTGGTGTATGCTTTCGAAGCATGTCTTCATTTGTTTTCGAAGACAAGCCTTCAATGTACTTGTTCGAGATGAATATTTTAATAATTTAATTTTTTACGTCCACAATATTGACATTTTTTTAGGCACTTCAAAATCTTTAACTAATAATTAAAAATAAAATTAAACCAATTAAATAGATAATAAATACATATGTTAATTTATACAATTAGAAATAATAATAATAAGAAAAATAAATAAAAAACAGTTTATCCCAAATTTGGGATAAACTGTTGGAGAAGAAAAATGGTTCGGACCAAATTTGGGACAAAGTCTGCACCAAATTTGGTCCGAACCCTTGGAGATGCTCTCAGTTGTTGGATCAAATCCAACAGTTCGGTTATTTTAATAAGGATTTGAAAGAACTATATGAAGCGTCAAACAAGTCTTTATCCTTGAAACTTTACGCTATCATAACTCATAATAAGATATAACATCTAGTTAATCGTTGCCTAAAAGAATGTAGATCATTTTTTGGAAAGGAAAAAGGACAATTGACAATGAAGGCTAGAAGATTCAAGGTCCAAACTGAACTCATATAGTCTGACAATGGGAAGAAATTGTTGATATGCATATCTGAAATTCTAGGCCCAGTCCATAATGCAAGACTTAATCCTATTTTTCTATTATAAATGGATCAAGACCCATCCAAAAAGGACTATTGCAACTCTGGAAAATCCATTTTGGAAAGAAGACCTTTGACCTCGTGATTAGCTGACCTCACAATTCAGTACGACAGACCTATCTTAAATTCGATAAATACTGAGCTGAACTCAGGTAGATCCTATCAGAAGAGCTCCACATCAACACCGTACTCAGCAATTAGCAAGTGGGCATTGGATACATTGAGCCACCAAATATGGAAGTTACAAGGCACCACCTCCTTATCTCTGTAGAAGTTAGGGCCTGCATTGCAGCTCACAAAGACCAAGGCTACAATGACCCATCGAGAAGCTTGAATTTAGCAACTTATAGTAACTAATAATCATTATTTACATTGGATAAGAGAAAATATCTATTTTGGCTATGATAAACTCTAAATTTGTGCAAGAGAGAGATTAACTTTAAATAAAGCAATAATGACGCAGTTTATAAGGTTATCATTATTTAACATGAAGAAATACAAGACAAGATCCAAAAAAATGCCAGATTATAGTTGTTGCCTCTTAGTAAAAGTAAAATAGCATACAGCCTATAGGGAAAGTTATATTCGAAAAAAAATTCGTTATATTTTTAAATAAATATAATAATAATCATAATAATGAAATAAAACCATGTAAATTTTGAAGTTGTGTTCACTTGTTTTATTTTCTATATGGTCTCATTTAAAGGATCTGGAGATCTAGAGCCGACTTAAGAATCTGCAGATCTAGAGCCGAGTTATTTAAAGGAATCTGCAGATCTAAATCCGAGTCAAGGAATTTTCTATATTTATGGTCCTATTTTTAGTAGAATTATATTAGCATTTTATTTTGCTTTATGTAAATCTTTTATTTGGCTTGCAGCTCGAGAAAGTATGTATTATAAATAGTCTTCAATATAAATGAAAAGAAATCAATTTTTGGTTCATAAATTGTTTCATTATGGCATCGGACCCTAGTTAAAACTCTCACGGGTAAAACCCTATCTTTCTCTCCTTCCTAGCCGTCTACCATTTTTTTCTCCCCTTCCCGATTTGCACTATTCTACTGGCAGCCACTGTTCTTCCTCAACCACAATTTTGCCTATCCTAACTTCATCTGGCTCTGAAACTCTTTCAATAGCCACATTTCCTCTCTTTCATTTTTTTTTCCAGCCTGTCTCAATATATTTTTTAGCGCGACGTCTCCCTCCTAGGCTGCTTCTTGTCTCTATCACTGTCACTAACTCAACATGTGCACCATAGACACGGAAAACTCCACATCCAATACAAACTCGGCCGCCACTGCCCCTAATGCCGCAGCCTCCTCTCCCTCTTGTTCAAATCAATGCTTCTACTCACTTACCAATTCGTCTCACAATGTCCAACTTCTTCTCATGGAAACTCCAATTCACAAGTCTCTTTTTTGGTCTCAATCTCATGGGATTCCTTGATAGCATAGCCACTCCTCCCTTTGAGACAACCACCACCACGGTTCTTCCATCTATAGATATGATCCACCTTCCCAATCCTAACTTTATTTTTTGGAAGCGACAAGACTAAATCATACTTTATGCCATAATTGCCTCTTTTATTGAAACCATAATTCCACTTATTGCCACCGCCAAAACATCTCATGAGGCTTGGTCTCTTCTGGATCATGTTTTCGCCAAAAGATCCCAATCACACATCATCCACCTTAAGGACAAACTAACCACTCTTGTCCTTGGCACACTTCCCATCTCTAACTTCTTGATCCAAATAAAAACTATAGCTGATGAACTAGCCTCTCTAGGCACTCTTCTCATTAATGCTAGCACTCTCATCTACTACACCCGTGGCCTCGGTCCCGTATTTAAAGAAGTTATCGCAACCATTTGCATGCACGATACACCCTCCTTTAGCCGTAACAAATGGTAATCCTCTCACCAGCCATGCCCTGGATCTCGTCCAGCACCCGGGCTTGTTCATCTGACAATGTCAGTTGCACCATTTTCTTCCTTGTCTAAATTATGGGGGTCTTCTTCATATGATCCCCCAATCCGTCAATATTGTGGCAAGAAGGGTCATGATGTTCACAAGTGTCACACGCTCTTTCTAGCGCTTTTCCCATCTCTCCCAAACATCAATCATGCCGCCATGACATCTCCTGGTGAAAATTAGGTTGTAGATTCTAGTGCGTCTCATCATATTGCACCACACATGATTGACTTCAATATTAAGCAAACTTATGATGGTCCCGACGACGTTCAACTTGGTAATGGCTCTACTCTTCATATTTCTAATTAAGGCTTTGTTCATTTATCTCCTAATTTTTCACTTTCTAATGTTCGTCATGTACCCCATATGAATCGAAAGCTACACTTTGTCTCAAAAATTTGCAAAACTAACCTAACCTCCATTGAATTTTTCCCAGATTATTTTCTTGTAAATGATCTTCAAACTCGGAAGCCCCTATTTCGCGGTTCCAGCATCAATGATATCTATTATTGGCCCTCCTCCTCGCCATCACCATCACCTAAGTCTGCTCACTATACCACTTCACACATCTCCTCATCTCTCTAGCACGATCGTCTTGGTCATCCCTCTCTTTTGACAACCAATCAAGTGTTAGCTTATGGAGCTCTATCAACCTACATCACACTTCCTAATTCTTTTCCATGCAATTCGTGCCTATGTAATAAGAGCACTAAGCTCCCATTTTTAGTTCAAGTGTCATTAGTCATGGTCCGCTAGAAGTCATTTATTCAGATCTTTGGCATCCAAGTCTTGTAAACTCTTTAGATGGTCATGGATTTTATATTATCTTCGTTGATCATTTTACTAAATTTACTTGGTTGTTTTTACTTCATTTGAAATCCGATGTGCGCACTATTTTCCATCTGTTCCAACATGTAGAAAAACAATTTAACACGAAAATTAAAACTCTATACACTGATGGTGACGGTGAATACCTAGGTCTTCAAAACTATCTCACATCAGAAGGAATTCAACATCTCATCACTCCTCCCTATACTCCTTAGCACAACGGCATCTTCAAGCAATGCCATAGTCACATCGCTGAGACTAGTCGGGCCCTCATGCATGCAACATCCCTTTCACCTCCATTTTTGGTTATATGCCTTCAATACGGTAGTCTATCTTATCAATCGTCTTCCCACTCCAATCCTATCCAATAACAGTCCATTCTCCGTTCTCTTTCAATCTCCACCAAATTACTCCTCCCTTCGTCAATTTGGATGTCTTTGTTATCCGTGGCTAAAGCCTTATAGCACTCCGAATTTGAATTGAAGTCTAAACCATGCACCTTCATTAGCTATGATCATCAACATCATTCACACCAATGCTATGACAATGCCACAGGGAAAATATTTATATCTAGACACGTCTGGTTCATCGATGATCAATTTCACTTTTCCTCCAACACCATCCCTACCACTCCACTCATGGACTCATCATCCTCGACCCCTCTCCCCCTCCCACTGACATTTATTCCTCTTCGGTTTCAATCCATTACCGTCCCTATGCTTAGCCTGCTACCCTTTATCGAGCCATCAACTGCCTCGTACGTGACGACCGTGTTCCACATTCTTCAGCGTCCAGCCTACTAGGTTGATGTTGTCCAACCCCCAACTACCTCTTCATCTTTAACTTTGTTACCTCACTCTCCCTCCACTTTTGCTACCCCCACCAAACTCTCCTCTCAATCACTTTCCCTCCCTATATTTCCCTGTGTCTCCACCACACAACACTCATCTCAGGATAACGCGCACCAAGAATAACATTCCTTGCCCCAAAAAAATTTCCACTGCCTCTTCTCGTCATTAAATCTCTCCGGCATTAAGCCTTCTTGTGTGTCTGGTGCTCTTAAATCTCTTCCATGGCGCCAAGCCATGGCTGATGAAATTTTTTCACTCCTAAAAAACCACAAGTAGGACCTTATTCCTCCAAACTCTTACACTCATCATGTGGGCTGCAAATGGGTCTTCCATGTTAAACGTATCCCGGATGGTTCCGTCTCTCGCTACAAGGCTCGCCTTGTTGCAAAGGGATTTCATCAGAGGCCTGATATCAACTTCTTAGAAACCTTCAATCTCGTAGTGAAGCCCACAACCATTCAAGTTTCTCACACACTAGCTCTAAATCTTGGCTGGCCAATCCATTAATTTGACGTTAACAATGCCTTTCTTCAAGGTACTCTTTCGGAGGAGGTTTTTATGTCTCGGATTCCCGGCTTTGTTGATCCCGCACTTTCCCGATCACATATGTTGCCTGCACAAGGCCATTTATGGCCTTAAGCAGGCTCCTCGTGCATGGTACACTGAATTATGGACATTTCTTCTCTTCTATAGGTTCTCCAATTCTACTAGTGATTCTTTTCTATTCCTTCTATTCCGTCCTACCTTCACACTATATTTCCTCATCTATGTTGATGATCTTTTGGTGACAGGAAACAATCTAATTAAATTTTCTAAATTCCTCATAGCTCCTTCCAGTCAATTTTCTATCAAGGATGTTGGTCAACTAAACTACTTCCTTGGAGTAGAAGTTCTTCGCACATTTACAGGAACTTTTCTAAGTCAACACAAATATATCCGTGACCTTCTTGAACATACCAATATGCTTGGTGCCAAAGAAGTCTCCACACCCATGTCTAACTCCTCCTCCTCTCTCTCTCTCTCTCTCTCTCTCTCTCTCTCTCTCTCTCTCTCTCTCTCTCTCTCTTTGATGGCTCTTCATAAGTAGATGCCACTGAGTATCGACGTACTATTGGTTCCCTTCAATATCTTTCTCTTACTCGCCCTGACATCTGCTTCGCTGTTAGCAAACTCTCTCAGTTTATGCATCGCCCAACTGACAATCACTGGACTGCTGTCAAATGCCTAGTTCGATATCTCAAAAGTACTATCTTCCAGGGGCTTCTCCTACACAAGAACTCTTCTCCGACTCTCTCAGCCTTCTCGGACTCTGATTAGGATGGGAATCATGACGACTGTTCCTCCACCTCGACATATAATGTTTATCTTGGTAGTTCACGAATCTCCTAGAGCTCTAAGAAACAATGAACTATTGCTCGCTCCTCCATCGAGGATGAATACCGACACAATGAGGATGAATGCCGTGGCATGGCGTGGTGTCCTATGCCAGTGAAATCCTTTGGATAAAAAATCTTCTCTTTGAATTTCATTTCTCCTTATCTTTCAAACCTATAATCCATTGTGACAATATTGGTGCCACATACCTATCTGTCAATCCAGCCTTTCATTCTTGAATGAAACATATTGCAATTGACTACCACTTTGTGCGTCATCACGTCTCCACTAATTCCTTTAGTGTTTCCTATATCTCCACACATGATCAGTTAGCTGATATCCTCACAAAACCATTACCCTACTGGGCCTACTCCAGATTTCTTGCTTTTTCGTCCCAAGACTGGAGTCTCCAATGGGAGCTCCATCTTGCGGGAGCCTATAAAGGAATCTGCAAATCTAGAGTCGAGCCAAGAATTTGACTCAAGGGATTGCCCTATAATCTTGGAATCGAAGTCATCAACTGCATAATCATATTTAGAGCCCTATTTGTAGTAGAATTATATTTGCATTGCATTTTCCTTTATGTAAATCTTTATTTGGCTTGTAACTCAAGAAAATATCTATTATAAATAGTCTTCAATATCAATGAAAAGAAATCAATTTTCGGTTCATATATTGTTTTATTATCATTGATTGTGAATATTTGCCACCGGTGCAAAATTTGAATACTAGAGAATTATCCTACTTCTTATCTTATCTTATCTTACTCTTACTCTTACCATATAATAAGTCTCACTTAGGGTTTCACTGTAGTTAACGACGAAAGTAAAACGACAACGTTTAAACCCTCCCAATTCCCTTCTAGAACACTCAACAAAATCCTCTTATCGTTCTTCGCTGTCATTAACCCGACTCGATTTCATTACCGATTTGTCTCCCACATCGATTTGCAACCGACTCGATCTACTAGGTTTTTATCTTCTTTATTATTTATTTTTTTTGTTTTTCTTCACTTGTTTTGAGTTTCATTCTTTGTTTTTTAGTTTTGGGCTTCAGTTGATTCATGTTTCGGCTTGTGTACCTTGTTCCATTTATTTTCCTTTATTTGTTTTGTTCATCCATTTTGCTTGCATTTGTAATGGATTGTTAAATTTGAGATCTGTTTTGGCATGGATACTGCTATCTGTAATTTTTTTGGTTTTGGGAACGTGTAGTGAAGCAGATATCGTGATTTAATTGATTATTATTTTGCAGTAATTGAGGAGCTAAGGGAGAAGTTTGCAGAGGCCACTGTAAGGAATGATGTAAAAGCTATTGTTCTTAAAGATATTTTCCTATATAGATTTATTTCCTTATTTATTTTAGTTTATTTTACCCAGTTACTTCATAACTTTCTGATGTTTGTTTATTATGGAATGTATTAAAAGTTCAAGCAAATTAGTTTGGTGTTACTTTCATCAAGTTGTTGATGAAAACTCCTGTTCTGTAAATAGTGTTTCCATTAGTTAATCAAAATTGAGGAATCAAATTCAAGTGTTTAGTTATCTACTCTATTTATATGTCTATAGTAAATTATTATGCAGTACTGTTCAAAGTAGAGATCAGATATTTTCCAAAGAAGAGGTGTGATTAAGGGAAATTCTTAGTGGATTATGTAAATACGAAAAGGGGATAGATTATGTCAATTTCTGCTGCTTCAAATTCTGCTAATAAAATTACCTGAACCTAAATTCTTCTCATTTTATTTGCATCCAAGGGCCGTTGAAGGAATTTTGTATCTTTGCTTCTGTGATATGGATTTCTCATAGTATTTAGTTTGAAAGTGTGGTAATAAAGTCATAGGATTCTTTTAGTTTTATTTAACATGATTTCTTAAATTATTTTATGCTTAATTTACATTATTTAATTTCTGATCACGTGAATTTATTAAACTTTGTACAAGTGTATTTATGAAATAATTGGACAATGTAATACTTTTTCATGTCTTTAATCAAAAATCTTAGGAATGACTGAAGTTTGTGTTGTGCAATTTTGTCAAATGATTGGACTATGTGGTATTTTTGTTTTTTTCTTAAAATTTTGTGTGTGTATTTTTTTTTTAAAAAAAAAAAATCTTTGCTGGGTTTTCTTATTTTTATATATTTCGTTCAATTTTTTACATTTCCCAAACTCAATGTGCATCTCCATGTTATAGGAAATCAAGGTTGAGGAGTACATTTCCCACAACTTGCTGAGAGAAACGAGGCTTTTGATATGAGGAATGATGGGGTTTGCTTGTGTTATGCTTGATAGGCATGCATAATCTAATCCAACTTTTGTCTGTTATCAATCGTGGATTTTCTTCTTCATGAATGCTGATTTACTATTGTTTTCCTTTCCATGATCTGGGAAATAAAAATTCATTATAATGGACATTTAGCATTCTGATGGAATGCTTAATTACAAATTAAAAATTACGTTATTTAAATTTAAATTATTATTTTCCACAGCTTCCTCCCCTCCCCTGCCCTCCCCTCCCGAACCACTAGTAGTTGCATAAAATCTCAAACCACATTGCATAAATTCTAGATTTTGTTTATTCAACGAAGATGCACAATGATTTTATATTTGTTAACTAAGTCTTGCAAACTCGACTTTCCCACTTTACTCTTCCTTCCTTTGAATAGAACTTAAAAAAATAAAAGAGAGATTCTCCAATCATTTGTTCAAATTAAAAGGAATCTGCTCTAGAAACTTTTTCCTCCCACTTTATGCTTTGTATTGTTGTGTACATAAATATATGCAGGGGAATGTGATTTTTTTTTTTTTTTTTGGGAACTTTGGACTTTCTAAATAAGGTATATTTTTTGAATTCTTTCTTATAATTCACGGTTTCCTTAATTCTTATGAACTCGTACTTTGATAGTGGTGCCACCCTTCAACCGAACCTCGATTTTTTTTTTTTTTTTTTTTGCTTGTGCTTGAGATTTGTTGAAGGTCAAGGTAACTCGGTTTCACTTTTATTCAAGAAATAAAATAAATTTATGATCAATTTTAATTTGTAAATTGTATATCTTAGGTTGATGTTTATTATGTTAATTTGATTGAGTTTTTTTTTTTTTTTTTTTACCCTTTCCAAAATCCCAGATGATATATTAGTGTAGCTTACTTACTTGGAAATTTATGTACTGGTCTTGTATTTCATATTTCTTTAAACAAGCTACACTTAATATTTTTATTGAACGAAGACTGGATCATTGCTCAAGAGAAAAATTGAGCGAAACATACTCAATCGGAAGACGAATTTCAGCAACCTGAAGGAAAAATGTTGTGAATCTTCAAAAATACAATTTTGATTATTTATATATATATATATATATATATATATATATATATATATATATATATATATATATATATAAGGATTCTACTCCAAAATGGTAGAAGGACATATATATCTAAACTAAATAATAAAATTGAAAAGGAACCAACTGGTTTCCTATTTGGTCCCCAAATGTAAATGGTTTGTGTTCCTTAACAAATATTTATGTCACATGCTTTACTTGCACGATCTTTTAACTTATTTACTTATCCTCCATAAAAAGCATACAAATTTATTGGTTGTTGTGCAGCCTTCAAAAAGGAGTTGAACTTGATTTCCAATGGATTGAATTCGATGCTGTCAGTTATCATATCTAGGTAATTTATTTTATTTTGATGTAATTATTTCATTTTGTTATTATTATGGGATGCCATTTCATCATTTGACTATACTGAGGGGCTCGATTATCTAACTCTCTTTTAGGCTTCTATGAAGAATCAAAACTTCTTAGTGCTATCAGTATCATTAACCACACCATATACATAACTATATTTGTTGTGAGATCTCTTTTAGAAGTGATAGAATCCATAAAGGATGTATATGATACGGTAGTACATATCATGGATCCTCTAAAGGATGGTTTCAATCTCAAGTTAAAACCAAACATGCCCAAACTTTCTCCAGATGAAGACTCAACTGAGTTAGAACCTTTTTAAGATCAGTATGAGCTTACCATGATTATGCAAGAAAATAAGAAATCCATATTTTGAAAAAGAATCATAGAATTTCTTTCCTATATTTCCTCTTCCTTGTCCTCCTATTGAATTTAACAACCAGGTTTGGTTCAACTATTTGTCTTCAAGATTTGAACATTGACTAATTTTTTCTATTAGTTCAATATATGGTAGAAAATATTTTATTTTTGATACCTGTGGGAAACTTTGTGCTCAGATTTTTGGGAGTCGGCTACTGTATGATAAAATGAGTTCTAAATTATTGTTAATATTTTTTACATATTATTATTTAGTATGGTGGATAATCTTATTAGAACCTATGGGAAGATCACTGGTGACTACACATTATAGAAACGGTGGACATTCAGATTGGAATGAAGCTTGTTATGAACTTGTGTTTGTCTAATGGTTTTCATATGTTCCCAACTTTGCTTTGTCACTGATGGATCCTGTATGATAGATCAAGGAATGGGTATTCATGGTCATCCCCTAGAAATTCAAGTAAGTTATGTTCTCTACCCCTTTTAAACTATCTCATTCTTGATTTCGTAGTTATGTGGTATGAGTTTTAATATTTTATGACTTTAAGGTGTTAATTCTTGACTTGGAGAAGTAAAAGTTTATAGTATTTTTATGATGCAATATTGTATGGTGAGGTGCTCTCGATTTTTGCTTGGGTAGGGTGCTGGGTTGAAACAGCAGGCCACTGGTTTTGTTAATGTTTGCAACTAGGTTTTGCTTGCGTCTTTGCACTTTCTAGATATATTTTAGTTTGTTCTATATTTTTCTATTTGATAACAGTGGGGAGAACGCAATTCCAGATGTTATTCCCCATTAGTTTCTATTTTCCCAATTTCAAGAGGAATTAATTCTTCTATGACAGAACTAAGCAGAGTATAGAATTGAGATATTTGCTGAAAATGTCAAAAGTTTAACTCAAACGGTAATGAAAAAATAATAGTACTTCCTCCAATATAATTACCAGTGATTGAGAGTTGCCAAATTTTGTATCCACTGAGTTGGCAAGTTCCACGAGAGCTACTTCAGCAGCTGACTACCCTACTGCCTTACAATTAAAAAGTCCTGGTAGAGAATCATATATTTGTTTACAACAACTGTCGATCTAATGTAGAGATGGCAAAAAAACCCGACCCGAACCCGCCCCTAATGGGGCAAAAAAAAATCCGTCCCGTCGACTCGCGGGGCAGGTATGGGACGATTTCCCCCGACCCGGACGGGTCGCGGGGCTAGAGTTGGCAACGGGGCGGATTGCCCTTATCCGAATCCACCCCGTATAAAAAACACACAGATCCGGTCCGCCCCGTGATCCGTCGCGTTCGGGGCAGATCGGCGCGGATCACGTCCTGATCCGCCAATCTGATCCGCGATTTTTTTCCTCCTCCTCTTAAAGCAATAGCACCTGTAGCATGTTTTTTATTTGTTTGACAATTGACATTGCATACAACATATTCATTTCTTCAACAACTTACTAAATTACTAATCCACGTTAAAAAATTATTCAATTAATATCATTGCAATTTGCACATTCAAATTTCAACAATCACCAACACATGATTCATCCACAATTTAACAGAACTGAATATAATGAAACATCACTTTAACAAAAGATAACATATTCATAGCAGAAAATGTAAATATGCCTAAAGAAAACACAAATATTTCACAATAAAAGTTACAAAACATAAGAAGTTTTTCCATCATCAAGTTCCACTTCATTTGCTCAAGAATTAAGAGTGTTCATGTTTGAGTTAGAGATGACAGAAGACGATTCCTGAAATAAGAAAATAGATATAAATCACAAAACATTATTTAAATTTATTTTTTAAATGATATGAAATGGACATTACACTTACTTCCTCGATTTCTTCGTCACTAAACCTTGTGCAACATCCGACATATTGAGAAGGAGTTGAATTTTCTATCATAAAAACATAAATAATTAGCTATAACATACATTAACTTAAGAGTTAAAAACTTAAAATGTCAAATCAAATGTAAATGAAATGTCTTACTGTGAATCTCCGCCCATAACCAATCCTGAGTACACATCAATGCTTCCAAGGTTTTGGGGTGAAGTCTGCTTCTATGTGGACTCACAAACCTACCACTAGTACTGAAAGCGGATTCAGATGCCATAGTAGACACCGGAATAGCCAACATGTCCCGTGCAACTTTAGACAACGTGGGATATTTGATTCCATTTACTTTCCACCATACTAAAATGTCAAAATCACCTGACCGAGGCTATATTGGCTCTTCCAAAAAATTATCAAGTTCGGTTTTCACGTTACAATAAGTGGAGGTACTAGAAACAAATTCATAATATCCCGCCAACAGATTCTCTATTACACTAGTAGACAACTCAGACTGATAATGACTAGAAGAATTAGAAACAATGCCACTAGAATTTTACAATCCATCATACTCTTGCACCAACCTTTGACAAAGGTCGCAAAGTTTTTCAATCTCGTGTGCAGATTCTTCTTTAAAAATTAGAGGGTAATAATACTCTACTAACTTCATCTTATACCTGGGATCGAACACTGTCTCCAATGGAAAAATTCCATGAATATCACTCCAATATTTGTTAAACTTATCAATCATACTGCTAGCCATCATTTGAATCACCTCATAAGGGGATTCAAGCCACTCATACAACGACAACTTTATTGCACAAACATTTAGGAAAAACGTATTAGCAGTTGGATAAGAAGTGCCAGAAAACAATTCAGTCACCGTAAAGAAAACATGTAATCTCACACTTATTTCTTTAGCCAAATCTCAATCTTCATCACTAGGTAGACATTTGTATTGAGCCTCCCTTTGCTTCAAACGAGGGAAAGCATCCTTATAAATTAAGGCAGTACGAAGCATCAAGTACGTCGAGTTCCACCTAATCTTACAGTCAAACATCAATTTTTTCTCACAGCCTACTTTTAATTGACGTGCAAATTGTTCAAATTGTTCAAATCTCTTAGGTGTAGCTGTCCAATAGGAAACGCTATCCCTAATTCTCTCCACACTCGATGAAATCACATCCAAACCATCTTTCACAATCAAATTCAGTATGTGTGCACAACATCTCATATGAAAAAACTCACCACCCAACATAAGAGTATGACTATGAAGCTCACTTAAAACAAGATTTATCATGGCATCATTTGTTGTGCAATTATCTATAGTCAAGGTAGAACACTTACGGTCAATGTTCCAATCAAGTAAGCAACCAATTAAAGCTTGGGATAGCACATCTACAAAATGTGGGCATGGGACATACACAATGCAAAACGAAAACGAAATAAAATTAAACTCGTGAAAAATGAAAGCAAGCTAATTAGATATTTTATAACATTAATGTACCTCAAAATGTGACTTTGTAGAGTTCAGGAATAGTCAATGTAATGGGCTGTTACCACCATAAATCCTTTCTTCTGATTCGAGGAGGTCCACATGTCTGTAGTGATAGCAATTCGACTCACATTCTCCTTCAATGCTGTCATCATTTTGGATTTCTCGTAGTCATACACTTTCAAAATGTCATTCTTAATGGTATTACGAGAAGGGACCTTAAACATCGGTTGGAGATCATTCAAAAAGTTTCAAAACCCAATGTGATCAACTATAGACAGTGGATATTCATATAAAATAATTGCCTTTCCCAAATCCCAGACTAGTTCTACACTTTTCTTGATCAAATGTGTACGTATTCATCCTACACTTACCACTAGTGTCCTTTGTGAAGTTTAATGTTCCTTGTTTAGTTTAATGTTCCTTGTTTTGTATTACTATTGACTGGTCTACGAAGAGGACATCTATTTAGGTGGTTTTTCAAATGGCTTGTACCTTTGCTAGTATCACCAACTAATTTAGCTTTTCAATGGTTGCAAACAACCTTCCAAACTTATCCTATTTTCACTCTCTCAAAATCTTGCCATACCAATGAATGAAATCTCGACTTTCGCTTCGCACCAACACGTTCATTGCTATTATGCTCCTCTTCACTAAGCTCAATTGGATCTTGTTGTACATCTGCTTCTACTGGAGATTCTTGTGGGGGCTGATCAGCATTGTTATTATGGTCATTAGCTGGTACTTGTCTCATACTACTACCAACACTTGTACGTGCTGTAGTAGTACGTTGTTTACTTTGAGATTCTGACATCTACAACAAAAATAAGTCTTTGATTACATCTACAATCGATAACATTCAAGGCACTTGATAACAGACTTAGGTGAGGCGTTTCAAGACATAACCTCGAGCAGTTTTTTAAAACAATTAGGACATGTATAATAGTTAAGAAGGACGCGGACCTTGACATGCGACCATAATATGAGGTGGTAGCAAGGAGTAAAATAAAATTAACCAGATACTTCATCTTAAAATGCTAGCATAGACAGTAGCGCCTCGAGTTCTAAATTCCCGGTTCACCACGTCATCGTCTGATCTAACTTTTAAAATAATATTTTAGCGGAAGAAATAACTGAAATTCATTTTTGGCAACATTAAATAAACTGTAATGGTCGATAAAATCTAAACCTTTATGAAACAATTCGAAATAATAAATCAAGCCATTAATATTGTAAAACAATTTGTAATGTCATAATTTCTCAAATAATTGAAATTCTCAAAATTATCCAATGTTTGGAAATACGGACCATTAAAATAAGATTTTCAACCATTTAACAACTATTGCCACAATCATCAATCACTTGCCACCCTCTCCGAAATCTGCAAATATTGTTAAAATATACATGAGCATTTCATAAAAATACTCAGTAGACTAATCGCCAATTAATCAATCTACAATATAATTGAACACGTAAATGCATGCTCTTTAGAAATCATAGGGTGTGAGTAGTCTCTTCTTGTGCATTAAAGTACGTGGCTTCTCTTTGAAAAATCATAGGCTCTTTAAAATCATCGGGTGTGGGTAGTCTCATCTCATGCACTTAAGACACGTAAGTTATGCATAACAGCATCATTTATCTTGCAAGATATTCTCTTCTTTCTTTCTCATGCATAAAAGCATATAAGTTATGATAAGCATAACAACATAAATATTTTCGAAGAAATACATTCTCTTCTCTTTTCATAAAAATGACTTTCACATAAGTCACATAACATACACATTCACATGCGATCATAATTTAAATCAATTAATAGGAGCGAGTCTACCTTAAACTTAACGAGTGTGGTTGAGCAGGAACGACTTCAAACTTTCAAATCTTCGTACGCCTCGTCTAGCAAATTAGAAAATAAGTTAAATTAGTCTTTAGAAATTTATAGTTTAAAAATAATAAATTACAATTTGGGGACTGAAATTGATGATTTGAAAGTTGAGGGACTAAAATGAAGAATTTGAAAGTTGAGGGACTAAAATGAATAATTTGAAAGTTGAGGGACTAAAATGAATAATTTGAAAGTTGAGGAACTAAAATGAATACTTTGAAAATTGGGGGATTAAAATGAATAATTTGAAAGATGAGGGACCAAAATGAATACTTTTCAAACTTGAGTTGAAGTTCAAAACGAATATTAAATTGTAGGGCTTGAAATAAGTGATTTTTAAAAAAAAATGAACGTCTTATTAAAATCATTTAGAACTTAAGGGGCTGAAATGATGGGTTTTAAAACTATAGGGACCGATTTAGATCATTTTACAAACTTGGGGGCTAAGCTGCAAAAATCTCGAAAATCAAAATAATAAAAACAAAATCCTCCCTCTCTCTCTCTCTCTCTCTCTCTCTCTCTCTCTCTCTCTCTCTCTCTCTCTCTCTCTCTCTCTCTCTCTCTCTCTCTCTCTCTCTCTCTCTCTCTCTCTCCACGATCAGAGAGGCGGAAGGGAGGAGGGGAGGGATTAAGGTTTTGGGGCTGATTGGGTGCGAGAATCGAGGCAAAACCGTGGCTGGAAATTACGATTTCAAGCGATAATCCGGCGAAAAAAGGGATCTGCAGCTGAGGTAAGTAACTGGGTTAGTCTATTCTTGGTTTATGGTTTGATTTGGGGTTGATTTTGAGGCTGGGCTGTCTCTGCGGCGATGGCTCGATTATGGCTTGATGGTAGTGGCGGTTGCGGTTGTGTTGGTGGGGTGATTTGGAGGTGGTGGTGGTGGTGGTGACGGTTTGTACAGGTTGAGGTGGTGGTGTTTGGTGGAAGGTGCTGCAGGGGGTTGGTCTTGGCCGTGGTGGTGATGATGATGGTTGTGCGATGAATGGGTTGAGGACTGTAATGAAGATGGTTTGGATTTGGAGTTGGTTTGCAGTGGATGGTTCATGGTGATTCGGTTGGATGGTGATTGCTATGATGATGATTATTGTGGAAGGCAGTGGCCAGTTTTTCTTGTGGTGGATGAAGGTGATGCTGGTTGAATATGGTGGTGGGGGTGGTGGCTGCTGGAACAGAGTTGTGGGCTGTGTCGACAGAATAGAGTGGAAGCTGGTTGGTTGCTAGAAATTAGAATTGGGGTTGTGTTGAGAGTGAGGAAGCTTGATGATGTATAATGGAATGGGTTGGGGTGAAGTGAGGGCTAGGGTATGGAATTGGATGTGATTGATGTGATAGATGGGGGTATGGTTGGTGTATGATATTATGGAAACCTTGACAAGCAAATAACGGAATTCGAGGAAAATAATACGTGTGAATCAACTGAGTCGAAAAACTGCATCTGATAAAATGGGCTTGACCAATTTGAAATTTAAAACGATTTTGAAAATAATAATTTAAATAAATAAATAAATAATATAATTTTAGAAATTTGAAATTTAATTTAAAATTGAATTAACTCGATATTTCTCGACTTGGCTAGACGAATACGTCGCGACGTTAACTTAAAAATGGGTGAGATCGCAGCGACACGTTTTCATAATTTAAAATAATTATTCAATACGTGAAATTTCTTGGTCGCTACATAAACTGTATAGTGTCTCGAATACTTCCTGATTATGTATAAAAGAATAAGTGTTTGATACATATTTAACAAAATCCCCAATTGAAAATCAAGGCCCAAACCATGACATTTTTGGCTAACACCTTGTCCAAGCTAACACAAGTTAGCAAAAGACAATTTTCGAAAATGATCACTGCTTATGGTGAATACATCCCAAATGAAAGTGACTGCGAAAATATGATTGTCTAATTGAAAGTAGTAGGGCATTATGCCAACCATTTTGGAAAACACAAATTACACAATCATCAGGAGACAGCAAACCATGGCATACTGATTACTGCATATTCCTATAATGTCCTGCAAAATCAAAATATCCACAAATCTAAAACTACAAATCTCAAATTGAGAAGACACCTCAACTTTCCAAAGTTTGAAAATTCTATACATTAAATCAGGCATATAAATCGGTTTATTTAATACAAATATGAGTAATGAGTTCAAAGAAAAAGAGGTCGAAGAAAGACACCCACACTGTGAGTCTATGACGGCATGACGCTGCTGCGTGCCTGCTGCCGTCGTGCGTGACGGACTGACGAGCAAGGCGGACTAGGGTGCGTCGTGGCCTGGTCGTGGTGGCCGGTGGGTCTCACTCTTCGAGTTTGGAGAATGGAGCCTGGCAGGATGGAGGTGGTCCGGTGGAGATGGTAGAAGTTGGAGAGGACGGAGAGGCCGAGAGGAAGGAAGTCTAGGAAGAAGAATTGAGGAATCTACTATCTAGGGTTGAGGAGTGAGGACTTGAGGTTGAGTTTGTTTTTTCTCTCTCTCAGACGACCTCAGTCCTCAGATCAGATTCTTTTATTTAGTTTAGTTTTTTTTTTTGTGAACAGTAATGGATCGGGGCGGATCGGATCTATCTGTATCCGATCTGCCCCGAGATCCGTCGAGGATCGGATTAATCTGACCCGATCCGCCCCGTCGATCCACGGATCACGAAATTTCTGCTCCGATATGATCGGGTATCCATCGGGTTCGGGACGGATCGGGTTTTTTGGCCATCTCTACGCGGGGCGGGTGCGGGTGCGGGTTTGCTTGTCCCGACCCGAACCCGCCCCAAATAAATAAATTAATAAAAAATAATAAGGGAAAAAAATAAAAATACCAAAAAAAAAAATTTAATGGGGCGGGTAAACAGGGCGGTGGGGTTGACCCGTCCCGACCCGCCCCAAATTTCACGGGGCGGGTTGAGGAGACCCGACCCGAACCCACCCCATTGTCATCACTAATCTAATGGATGCTCATGAGGAGGACCTTCCTTGATAGTCTCGTAAACATGAGTTGGAAGCCCTGCTTTCTGATCATACTCCTGAAATCGACTCTTGAAGATGTAAAAATTTGATGCACCTGCAATGCATTGATAATTATATCAACTTGGATTGTGAGAATTTATGTGACAATTATGCAAGACAGGCGTGAAAACATTTTTTAATTCTTTGAAGTAAAAGAAAAAATCTGCTACCATCTTCAAAAATTAATACTCCTCCCCAGAATAAAATGTCTCATTTTTTCATATTATATATTTATGTAAACATAAATTATAAATAAGGAATAATTCATTAAGCTATTTCTAAATCAGGTTTAAAGTTAGAGCATAATGTTTTTAGAGCATAAACAACTGATTTTTTTAAATTTTTTTTTCTTTTTGTTTTAGAGATATTGTTTTGCTTTTTTATTTTTAATCTTTCTATTGTGGCTGGGATGGTATTTGTTTGTTTATTCTTTTGTGCTTGTAAACATAGTAATGAGATAATTAGGCCTGTTGCTTGGCTGTACAATTTGGACGGCATGTGATTTGCAAACGATGATTTGCAGTCATGGTTTGGCTGACTTTCTCTTGTTAGATTCGAAACAAATCTAAGCCTCATTTTTTTTTTTTTTTAAAATTCTTTCCTCACGATATCTTGCCTATATACCCAACCGTTTAGCAATTTTAACGAGTGTCTATGAGATTTTATTGTTGTTTCAGCTTTTTGAAGTGAATGTCAATTCAATCAATTTTTCCAAGTACATTATTTGTTTTTATATTTTTAATAAATATTAAAATATTTGTGTATTTATTTATTGACCTATGATAATTTGCTCAATAGCTTTCATATATACCATCAGATCGTTGTTTTAGAATATACTATTCTTAAAATTGTTATTCCCATTCTTTCATTGTTTAGGTTTCCTATAATCTGAATGCTAAATGCATAGTTCTTATGATTATTTTTGTTTTTAGAATTTTAATTTAGGACTGTTAACTTTCGTTATTGGGGTCAGTTAAAATATCAAATATTTATATTAATTCCACAGTTGTATCCTATGGATGAGTGGCACTTCTACTAATTTTGGTAATTTATTTAAATGCAAATTAAAAGTAGTGCATTCTTTCCATAGATGATGGATTTTTTTTTTCCCCTCTGTTGTTGAGATACGCTTTTCTTTGCTTGGAACATTGGGACCTTTAGTAGATTCTCCCCATTAATTGTTAAGATTTTTATGACTTACCTATCCTGATTATTTAATGGATTTGAATTCGAAGTAATTAATGTTTTGGTCCGAAATGTGTTTTCAAGTGAAGATGCTATGCTGATTCCATGAAAATTTGGAAAAATGCATGAATATAATATTTAGCTGCAATAGTTTAACACCTATAAGGTTTTAATTTTGTTTGTGTTGTGCCCAGCATTGCATTTAACTTTGTACCTAAAATATTATAATTTTTGTTTGTCAAATTTTGATAGAATTTACCAAAAAATTGTGACAAATTCTCCAATTTGTTCCTTTAATTACAAAGTGCTTGTTGTCATATGCTGATTTATTATTAAACAACATTGGAATATTTTTTTATCTTTGAATATTAAATAAATTTATCATTTCCACTTTGTGTAGGGAAAATTGTTTTAACGACATTCGAAGATACAAATTGACAGAAGTTAATTTACTGACTCAAAGATGACAACAACTTTTTATTCTTTTTAAATACATCCACGATGTAGCAGAAAATCATATGATCTAACTTTTTTGTCGTGTCAGAACACTGCAAGTATGTTATTTCAGTTGAATCTTTTTATTGGTTATTATCACATTTATTTAAGATCTTTAATTTAATAGCTTATTTATATTCATGCGTAACCTTTCTTAATTAAAATTAAAAGTCTAATATGAGCTCTCATTTATTTCACAATTTTTTCCTTGATTTTATACACTGACTTATTTAAGTTGAAATTGTAGTTTTAGTTACACAATTGTAGGGTTGTCAAACAGGCCGAACCGGGCCTGCTCGGCCCGTATAATGCCTGCTCGCGGCAGTCCACGAGCCGGCTTGTGTGGAAAAGAGCCGGACCACACGAAGCCGGCTTAAGTCCGGCTCTTGGCTTGTCCCCACCAGCCGGACTTAGACCGGCTCGTCAACCCTCTTCTTCTTTTTTTCAAACGTGTAAGTGGTAACGAGTAACGACTGAAATAATTGAAATTTGAAAATATAAAAAACTTAAATAAACCCTCCTCCTTTAACCCGGGCTTGGGATCGGCTACATTTAATTTCTTGTAAACGGAGTTAAAATTGTACACGAACAAAATGTTACGTGTACAATTTTTTATTTGAATTTGAAAAAAAGAATTCAAAATACAGAAAAAGAAAAATGCATATATTATTTATAGCATAATACATAATTGTAAGCATAATAATTAATAATACAAAATAATTTACTCACCAATACGATTGTTATCCGAATTCCTCTGCTAGAATTTCACTTATCCTCTTTTGTAACATTTTCTTCGCAAACTGTCAATCCTTCAAGCACATTAAGGCCTTCAGTATGTCTTCTTTAAGCCTTGACCTATATTCATATAACACTCTTCCACCTGCACTAAAATAAGCCTCCGATGCTACAGTTGATATCGGAGGTGCTAGTAGATCTCGTGCAATCATAGAAACAATTGGGTATTGACGCTCGTTTAGTCTCCACCACTTAATAATATCAAAATTATTTCTCTCGTCCTCGTCTAACATGCTAAGAAGGTCGTGTGAAAAATATCTAATTAACTCCTTGGAGTTTCATCTTAACTATTAAATGTACTAGAAGAACTAGAACCACTGGCATGTGTACTAGAAGTTCTCTTCATAGTCATAAGGTAAGAAAGTAAATCACTGTCTTCATTTTTTATCACACTACTGGTGGGAGTAGTTCTTCTAATATTTTTTCCTGACTTTTCAGCATTGAGTTTGTACATTTTACATAAACATTTTTCTAAATCTGTACATGTCAATGGAGTATAAAAAGTTAATTTATTTGATATTGCATTTATAGTGTGTTTAGTTCCCTCTAAATTTATTCTAGAGTCCATAATTGTTGCTAATGGAAATAAAGTGGGTACATCTTCCCAATATTTTCTAAACTTAGTCTCCATTGATGTAATGATTTGCTTAAAAATAGGAAATGTTTTGTACTTGTTAAAATTATTAGCAATGCAATAAAAATGTTTCAACACTAAAGGACTAGTGGGATAATAAACCCCAGATAATTCGTTTGTAGCATTGTAAAAGGGTTTCAACAAATTTTTAACATGAAAAACAAGTTCCCAATCATCAGCCCCCAAATCAAAAGTTGGGCCATGTGAGTCCTAACCTTTGTAATATTCACATATTAAATTCTCGTAACCTTGACAATGTTCAAGCATTAAATAAGTTGAGTTTCATCTATGTCCTACATCGGTAACAAATGATCGTGGTGGCATACCATTTTCTACACACTGTGCATCAAAAGCTTGTTTTCTTGAAGGTGCTATCATGATGAAATTGCAAGCACGCCTAATTTTTTTCAATTGATTTTCTATATACTTAAGACCACTTGAATTATTAAATTAAAAATGTGACACACACAACGAACATGAAACAAGATTCCATCAAATTCAGGATTCATGTAGTTAGCTAATCTATCTATCACTGCTTTATTAACAGAAGCATTATCTAGTGTAAAACTACAAACTTTACTATCACATCTAAATTCTCTAAGAATTGCAAGTAGTACATTGAAATATTTGTTGCATTATGTGGGTAATCAATAACTTTAAATGTCATAATTCTTTTGTTCATTAACCAAGTATCATCAATGTAATGACAAGTAACAGCTACATAACCTCTATGATTATTGTCAGTCCACAAGTCTGAAGTAAATGAGAAGTTACCATTATATTTATTTAAAGCATCTATAAAATATTGATTTCTCTCGCAATATTTATTAATGCAGCTCGTAAAGTATTTCTAGAAACGAGTTTGTACCTGGGTTGGAAATACTTTTGAATAAATTCAGTGAATTGTGAACTTTCTACAATTGAAAGCGGGAACTCACCACTCGATACGAACATGACCATCCCTTCTCGACGCGCTAGTTCTTGGTTGAAGACTGATAAGTGTGCTTTACACACTTATTTAGTTCCTAAATTAGCAATTTAATTGACAAATTGAGCAAATATCTACTTATAAATTGTGTTTATCTTGTACAATTAGGTACAACCTCAATTGGAAAGAAAATGGACAAGATCAGAGAGCAATTGAGCGAAAAGAAGAGCAAATTTGATGTCCAATGACCTAATTGAAAGAAACCAAAAGTTTGAGGACTAAATTGCAACATCCCAAAAAGTTGAGGACCAAGGTTTACAACTCAGATTCAAGGAGAAAATCACAATAGAAAGCAAAATGATTGCTTAATTGATGAATTTGAGTGAAAATGGATCGATCGCACACAAAAAGTAAAGTTGGGAACCAAAGTGCACAAGTGTCAAAAGTTGAGGACTTGGGCTGCAAAATCAAAGTTGAGGGACTTGTCAGCGGTTTAAAATCTGATTTCATATTTTTCCAAAGAATTATTGAGCTGGGCACGTGGATCAAGAGAAAAATAGAGTTTGTGGACCATTTTGCTCAACTTCCAAAACTCAAGGACCAAGGATGCAATTTTCGGAACTTTGGCATAAAAATCTGATTTGGTATCCAGCTGGGGAGATTCTCTTCTTCCCTTTTTTCTTCAATTTTCTTTCCCAGCTGCTGCTGGTCCGTTTTCTTCTTCTTCGTTTCCTTTTTTTTTTATTTTTCTTTTCTTTTCTTTGTCTTTTCTTTTTTCTTTTCTTTTACCTACTTGATAAATATTGGGGAACAAATCAAGAGCAACGAGAATCCATCTAAAGTGGTGAAATATTTGGGGAAATCTTAGCCAAGCTTCAAAAAAGGGTTTTATCTATAACTTTGTTTTTTCTCCATTATTTTGTCAAACTTGCAATGTATTGTTATAAATATTCTCATTTGTATCATTTATTTAACATGGGCTAATTTATTGTGTTGGGATTTATGGTAGTAATTTAACCTAGCTTGAATTAGTTTTAATATTTGCTATTTAATGATTAAATGCTTATTTCATGTGTATTTATTATTGAGATTATTCCATGTGTTTGATTGATCACCAAATATATGTTTTGTGGAGTGTATGATAATCGAGAGATATTGTGCATTTTAGACCAAATAATAAATGCTCTAGATTCTTGTTAAGGATAGAGATATACCTTAAACCCTAGATGATCCATTGAACTATTTTCACAAAGAGTTAATGCAATTGATTGAGTTTTAATCGACATAGAGATATAGTAGGTTAAACCAATTGATTAGGGTTAATTTCACTCGAGAGAGGTAATTAGCTAAACTTGGAAAATCGGGTTTAACATTGTAAATGAGTAATTTGTTAATTTGCATATTGAGAAATTAATTAGGCGACGGTTAAATGAAACCATGAATCCCAACCACATTTTCCCTCAAAGGTTTTCAAGTAATTTTTATATTTCCCTCTTTAGTAGACTTTTAGTTATTTTCCAAAATCCATCTTTAATTGTGTGTTTTATTTGTTAAGATTAAATTAATTAGAGTATAATAAAGTATACATTCCTCGTGGGATCGACAACCCGGAATCAAAAAGTCCACTTTATTACTTGTACGCGATCCATGCGCTTGCGGTACACTATTTTGAGCGAACAAAGACCCAATTGGTTAGACTCGATTGACCAAACTGTAGAGTTGATTGGTTTGCTTCAACTGAGCCCGGTTTTCGACATGCGTTAGAGTATCTGTTGAGATGTGTTGTGTCCCCACCCTTCTTCCAAGAGAAAAGTCATTCGCAATTTTTACATCGTGCTTTGACTATTGGTTTCCCATTTTCGTCGATGGCCGTTGTATTAATCAATTTGAAAAAATTCCAGCTGTCTGATTTTTTCACCCTTTTTGGATTGTTGCTGGATCCTACCGTCGTGCTAGCGGAACCGGATTCATATGTAACAGCAACATCTTCATCAGCTGTGTCATCCAAATTAAGAGGAGTTTTAATATCTATATCATCAATCTCATTTTCCAAATTCACCAAATTTTCAGGAATTGGAATTTCGTTGAGATCGAAAAATTCATCAACAAATTGGCTAGAAGAATAACCGTGAGATTGTGAGTGTGCCATTAGAAATAATGAATTTGGAAATTTGAAATTGGAGATCGAAATGAAATATTGAATTTGAGACAATATTGAATATTGTATATGAAAACGAAATATTATAGGCTTATAGGTATAGCATTATAAATTAGAATATAACTAGAAAGTAGAAATGTAGAAGTAAAATATTGCAATTGAAATTTGAGAGTTGAGAGAGTTGAGTTGAGAGAAATTGTGATAGAAATTAAGAAAAATGTGTATATATTTAAAGGTGTAAAAAAATAAAAAAGTAACTTTGAGTCACAAATGGGACGAGCCGGACGGCGTCCGCCTCGTAAAAAATGAGCTTTACGGGCCGCAATGGGCCGGCTCGCGAGCCGGCCCATTTCAGTCCGTTTCTCTACCAATTTCTTAGTCTTTTGGAGTAGTCTACGAACTTCACGAGCCGAACCCGAACTGTCCAATACCCAACTTTTTTTATCCGATCCAAGCACAAGTCCTTTTTTTACGAGCTAAACCACACTTTTAACGAACCAAACTCACGAACTTCCGAACTGTCCAGCCTGTTTGCCACCCCTACACAATTGTAATTAAATAGCACCTCTGATTGTGATATATATAGTTATAAAAATTAGCTCATTTCCAAATTAACTTTCAGATCAAAATTTTAAACAACAATATGAAAATCTATGTAAATGGGCATGTTTAAATTTTAAAGTAAAAAACAATGAGTTACATGATTAGTCCATGCAAAATGAATCAACAACTAACAACACGTGCACCACACATACTCTCCCTAATATCAATATAAAAACAAAATTAGTACCCCTACTCGACTAATCAGCATACTTCTAAACTTCGAATCAATATTTTTAATTTTTTTAATTTTTTTTGTAAAATAACATTCGACAAACTCACTTGACCAAGGTCGAGTAGCCTTCTTCCACTGTTCCACATGGCCACTCAAACCCAGTCTTAGCAATGTCTTGTTAGCACATTACGCGCAAGTGACCATCATGCAGTAATCCAGAGAGTGAATGATAAACTCGAAATTACAGCGCAAGAGAAACTTGTATAAACATCTTCAATTTCTTGCACACAAAAAACATCACATCAATGGCCTTAAACAAGTTCAATTCCAAGTCTTTTCTCATATTATACTACAGATAAGGGTACTATATTGCAGCTGGCCATCCGCTCATGGCGCATTATATAATTTAACATCTTCAGCAGGGGAATTAATATCAAGAACATTAATATTAATTGACGTTATGGAACGGCTTTTTTGCTTTCCAAATACAGAGGTTCACCAGTAACAGCTTCATCTCCTCCGACAATTAGACAGCATATATTCGTATCACCTGATCAATATTGGCACGACATACAGGGCAACCCCACTTCTTGGCCTTGATTTCATTCAAACAAGACATGCATCCAGCCATGTGGCCACATGGGATACAAGCTCCCTCAACTGGAGAATCCAGGCATATTGTACAAGACGAAGCAGCATTATCTTCCATCTTCTCATGAAGACTAGCAATCAAGGAATCTACAGACGCAGAAGACAAATCGACAGGGCTTGAATCAATTGATGGATAGTGAACTGGGCCATCGTCAGTAACTGCATCGGCAACTGGTGGAGCTGATGGGACCAAGACAGTGGATGGGTTTTCGACAGTTGATTGGACGACAAATGGAATACTATTCTGTGTCTGTATCTGCTGAGATTCGCTGCCACTTGGACCTGATTCCTGAAGAGTCCCATCACTTCCCTTGTGGGTGGTAGATGCCCCCCAAATGTAACTATTCCCGGGATTCGAGCTATCCATGGAGTTGTCCGAACTCGTGGATGCAACTGGATGAGAATCAACAAGCGTTCTTTCGTGTGCAGCAGCCTGAAGGGAGGCATTGATTGCCATAGCTACTTCTTCATCATCGGAAGCTGGTGGTGCAGTTGCTTGAACAGGTACTTGGGTATTGACAGGAAAGGTTGGGTGTGTCACCTGAATTTTAAAAAATTTGAAATACTGGAAAGAATTGCTAGGCATTATCAAATCCTCTTTCTATCGTTCCCACACCCATATCTACCACCCAAAAAAAAGGCAGAAAGCCTTGTCCCCAAATGGAAAATGAAAAGAAACATAAAAAACAACGGCAGGCACACACGCATAAAAAGCAACAGGCGTATAATGCAATTCTAAAATTATCATTTTGTAGCTTTTCTGAAGTAGTGACAACCTTGCCGATTGAATGACTAGAAACATAAAAATATTTGAGAAGTAAATTATGTGGTTTATAAACTGGTCTATTTATATTTTTGGGATAATGGTTGAAAATTGGATTGAGAAAATGTACGTGGTTAAAAAGTAGTTTCAGAAATTGTTTAGTTTATAAACTGGTTTATAAACCAGTTTTTTTGTTTACCAAACGGATGCTTTTGACGGTGGTTAACACTGAGCCTTCTTGCATTATTTTTGTTTACCAAAAAGGATGCTTTTGATGGTGGTTAACACTGAGGCCCCTTGCATTATAAAAATGTATGCATGCCTTTTAGTGCTTCAAGCACTAGTGCTAGGGAAAGTAAAATTAGCGAAAAAGTGTATTTCACCTGAGGAATTCCTTTGCATGCATTGCAGAAACGCTGCAATTGCTGTTTGTCACTTTCACTGGCAGGTGCAAGTTTAACGCGTGTCTCTGTAAATGAAGAAAGTTGCACAGTTAAATGCTGGAAGTAATTATCAAATTATACTGATATTACAAGTATCATAGTAAGTACATATAATGGAACATCACCATTTCTGATCTCCTCTTATCAACCATAGAAGTAAATATTGGGAAGAATATTCAGTGGTAGTACTGTTTTAGATCAAGAGCATGTTCCGCCAAGTTAAATATGTTTACTTATAATAAGTATTCAAAATATTAAAATAAGTTACTTATTTCAACAGCAAGCTAAGAGTTGCTTCAATAATAATAATAATAATAATAAGAAGAAGAAGAAGAAGAAGAAGAAGAAGAAGAAGAAGATGAAGTTTGCCGAAACATGTTTGGAAACAAATAGTTACTCAATTAACTTTTTACTAATTTTTAAGCTTAGGTAAACCGGCTCTAAAATGAAGTGCAGAATACAATTTTTATCATTAGAGCATAAAATAGTTGCATGATGAATCAGCTTAAACTATTCCCGTATCAGATTCCGTTGTACATCAATTGAGGCTTAAAGTTCCACATGCCTAGAGTTGAACTAAAGAATATTATCAGATGCCACACTCAAGAATAGTTTACATCTACCTTTAAAGGTTCAATTTTTCTCGTCATATTACATCTGTGACAACTTTTAGAAAAAGTTCTCTCCATGTCAATCAGCATTTTCGAACCCCACCCCCACCACCGAGGTTTTCATTTTTCCAACATTTAGAAGCACCGTGCACAAAGCAACTTTAAGATATGATTTCTTCATACCTAACTATCAAAGATAGCAATTTGATGAAAATTAAAAAGCACTCTTAAAGTTTAATATCTTGTGTTCCTCTTACCCTCATTCTAGTTTCATTTAGCTATTTCAAAACTCAATATACTTACTCCTTGCCAGTTGGGAGGTCCTAATACCTCACCTTCGCCTCCAGCATCTTGGGACTATGCATAAATATGAAGTTGTTGCCTATACCCATGAACCCAGAAAGTTGTATATTTAAAAATGAAAATCAGGTAGAGAAATTACTGCTTGATATATCAGACACGATAGCTGCTGGATCAGGCAGATTGAAGTTTGGTTCCTCTAGATTGGCCTTCCACAGTGGAACAATTAATCGTGGTTTGGAATCCTGATCGTACAACATAGTACAAGTTTAATGTGAATACAAAGCTTCCTGTGTAAACATACAGCAACAAAACCCCGACATTTCTCTCTCCCTGTGTGTGTGTGTGTGTGTAGAGAGAGAGAGATTACATAGAGGAATTGCCTAGTACTTGAAAACAGGTAGTGTAAGGAGATAACAAGCTTAGGTAAAGATATTTAAAAGAGAAATATCTAGGTAATACCATACCAAGGTCAAACTGTAAGCAGACTACATCTACAAGCAGTGCGATCAAAAAGCTTGAATGATACTAATTACAATTTTGACAGAGATGGAAGATCTAAAATAACTTCATTCGAGCTTCAAATTAGTATAGAAAAAAAAGTACCTGTGCACTAGTATATATAGCAAGCTCCAACTTAAAAGGCTTTCTAAGATTTCGAGAACCACAAGGTAAAACAACAACCCAACTGCACAAGTATATTAACAAAAGATTCTGTAAACACAAGAGTAAGATATAATCTTAATAAAAGGAGAATGAATAAATGAATAAACAAGAAAATAGGAAGTGAAACTCAATAAACAAGTTAACTATAATATGAAGGGGGACCATGAATGTGGCTAAATTGTAAATATAATACCCACACTTTTCTTGAAAGCAGTTGAGGTGCAAAAAGTTCAAGAAAGCCAGGCCCATAAAGCTCTCGCAACCAACCAGAGAATAAGCAGACGTGTCCCTAATAATCATAACAGGAATACGTTACTCCTTGCATGATCTCATTGTAAAGCATTTAAATAAATCAGAACTGATGCACTAAATGATGGTAAGAAGAGAAAAAGAAACCTCTATAGTGCGAACAACGCTGCTGTACCCTTTGCCTCTGGCAATATCAAGTGGAGTTTGGCAATCATCATTCATCGCTAACACATTTGCTGAAATTTAAACCAGGAATTATAAATTTGACAAATATAGTGGTAAACACAAGATACTATTCACCGCTGAAACATCATGACCTAAATCATGGAGAAGGCAATAATAGATATAAATTGTATACGCACCTCCATGTGAAAGAAGCAACTTCACAGTCTGATCAAGGCCTCTTTTTGCAGCATGATGTAAAGGAGTCCCTGCATGTCGACCTTCGCGGGGGGGTGTACAATTTATGAAGTGGATTAAAGCAAATATATATATATATATATATATATATATATATATATATATATATATAACTAAGCGAATATTAACTAGGAAAATGCTTAGACTGATTATTAGATTCAATGACACATATACGAATGAGAAGGGCTGCAGCAAAAATTTCAATTTGTCGAATAAGAAACATCACTAATAGTCAAGAATGTAACTGAAATGGCATAAACAAACCGTCTCCAGCAAGTTCACTCAATTGAAATTTAGAAGGGAACACTAAAATCGAAATGTGAAAAGGAAAACAACGTATGACATAAGTGATCACAAGCCTTTACAGCTTAAAGTTACTGCAGTTAATTCCCATTCAGGATCTAAATATACCTTTATCCCATTTAACATGTTAATATTATAACAAATACATATATCATTTTACACCCCCCACAGCAGCAACCAAATTTCATAACCAGTACTACAATTACAGGGTAACAAGAACAAAATCATATTTATCATAACAGTCTTCTATCTAAATTTTCTTTTCTTTCCTTACCCTTCTATTTTCACTTAATAAAGAATGACTCAACTTGGATTGAATTGGAAATTATGAAACACGAATTATCAAAATCAGAAAACAGCATATTTGCATACCTGGACGGTAAGCATTGACATTGGCACCAAGTTCAATCAAAGTTTTCGCAACATTGTAAAGCCCTGGATTCATGCAAGCGACAATAAGTGGGGTCTTTCCTTCACTATCAATCCACTGCCACCACAACCACCACTTTAGCATGCGTCAAAATTCTCGATGCATAAATGTATATTATACAGGTGCATTAACATTACACAAATTGCACGAAACTCGAAAACCTACGGAAACTATAAGAACTTAATCCAATCAAAAAGATTATATCTTCTATGACTAATTTAACATACGCGAATCACACAAATCCTGCAAATTATATGTGCAAGTTTGTGTCAACAATAAACATATACCACTAACGAATATTTTTCACCATAAATTTTAAGAAAATGAACCGGGTATCAATTGAAAATAAGAAATGCTTACAATTGAAATAAAAATAAGAAGAATTATAATTATAATTCAATTAATTTGGGGACTTGGGGCACACAACTTCGCCATCATTGATCCTCCTAGTTACATATTCATTATTCAACAATAACTAACACTTGTTAACTATCGATTTTTTCTAAATCAATTAACTATCTCTCTCGATAATAATTAATCCTATATAAATCTCTAAGTGAATTCCTTATCAACCCTCTTAAGTAAATGCATTAACAAGAAGAAATTCATTTAGGTCTCCTCCAAATTCAACCTAAGGTGATTGCATTAACAATCATACATCTAAAACAATGACGAAATCGCCCCTCACAAATATCAATTAGACTGCTAGGGAAAGATTCTTGAAGGGATACCTCAAGCCCAGCGCCTTCACTTCGAAGCGATTTAATGCCATCAACGTTTCCATAATTCACTTGCTGATACAACAATTCGTCTTTCGATTGCTGCTGCCCCATTCTTCAGGAAAAATTAATTTCTTAAAAAGGCAAATGCAGAAAAGCAAAATTCCTCAACTTAACGACAGACCCAGAAAGAATTTATCACGGAAAATTTGAAATTTCAAGGTAAAAAAGAAGGGAATTGGACGAGTGATCTGTAGAACATAGACTAAACGTGTGGCTGAAAATGCTAAAATAATAGGAAATTTGAGACGTTGCTTAATGAAGAAGGATAATTTTGGGTCATGTACTCGTCTGAGTGTCTGACTATTCTTGAATTTTATGAGTCGTTCTTGGATTTATTATTTATTCATACATATTTTTTTATTTTGTATTTTTAAAGCAAAACATTATCATTCAATCAAACAACATCCATGTGAAAGTTGGGTTTTACAAAACTAGGGATACAATTCATCCAGTCTCGACAAAACGAATGTAAATAAGCAAAAAAGGCGACGGAGTGGGCAAAATTATTTCTCTCACGATATATAAAGTTACATATCACAATCCGTTTTTGCCAAGAAAGAAATGATATCACATAGAACATGAGCATTGGGGGCAAAATCAAAGTCAGTCTTCAAACTAGGCGTGAGCGTGGTTCCATATGATTATAGTTCCCAGGAAACCAAACCTAATCAAGAACCGATGATTCTTTAGAAAAAAGTTGGTTTTTTTTTTCTAAGAGAAGAACTGAACTGGAATCAAATCGTTCGGTTCTTTTGGTTCTGGTGCTGGTTTCAATTTCATAAACTAAAAATTTCAAACATAAGCAATGAAGCGATAGATTCCGACTGGTAAGAGTTGTAAGATGGTAAGGTAATTGACTTTGATCAATATGCGAATACAACAGTTATATTTGTCATTGACATCAAAATATTCATTGCCTTTCAAACAGTAACGTATCTCCTCTCCGCCCCGAGTGTATGTGCTCCTTTTGAAAATTCTTCAATTGCGGCTCGTAGTTCTCCACCTTTTCAGGGAATAGTTGTACAAGTCCAGAAAATCCTTGAAAACAAGATAACAACTGATTATAAAATGGAGGGTGAATATTTATTGTTTATTGATTGTTGAACTGACGACTGAAAGTTTGAAGTTGAACGACAGAACCTGTGAAAAAAAATAATTTTTGATTTATGATTTTTTGTTTATTACTTGTTTTGCTTATGGTTATTGTAATGTTGAATGCGTCAATAGTTGTTGAGTAATTAATAATGATTAATGGACTGGATAACATGCATTAAGATTAAGAATTGATGGTTTTTTTTTTAAATTTATATATATTTTAATAAAAAAATCGTGTTTTGTACTATCGATTATGGTTCTTAGTTCTGAACCAAGAACGGAACCGGAACCAAATGGTTCTTGATTTTTAAAACCAGAACCATTTAAAATTTTGAAAGAACCGGGACCAAACCGGAACCAAATTGAATCGAACCATTGGTTCTGGTTCTTTTGCTCAGGTCTAGATCAAGCTGTCCACCAGGCGCAAGCAATCCGATTCCATAACGTCAATAGGGAAAGCATTCTCATGGGAAAATTTCAAGCCTCCAAGGAGTGCAAGGGCCTCGGCTTCCTCAACACTTGTCTTTCCCGAAAATAATCTTGTTGAGACAGCAACTACCAGGCCAAAGTTATTAATATTGCAGCACCAGAAGTGAAATGAGGCAAATCTTCCTTGACAGCAGCATCGACTTAGAGTCTAAAATTACCTGGGAGGGGCGTTGTAGGATGATAAGAAGATGAACTCTTTGATATGGCTTGTCCCAGTCTAAGGTTATGCACTATTAGGCAATCTGTTGTTGTCGAGGCAATGATAGCGGCATCTCTCTCTCTCTCTCTCTCTCTCTCTCTCTCTCTCTCTCTCTCTCTCTCTCTCTCTCTCTCTCTCTCTCTCTCTCTCTCTCTCGATTCATGAAGCACCATGTTGCGTTCAAACCAAATGAACCAAACCGTGTAAATAATCAGTTTAAGGTCCACGATGGACAAACTTGTGGATAGTTCATATACCAAATCATTGGACTCAGTCCACACACAAAATCTCTTGACAATCCATCAAAGTCCAGATGCTTTCCAAACCAGTTTGGAGTGCTGGCATTGGAGAAAGATGTGAACCACGGATTCAGCCAGGCCGCAGAATAAGCATTTGGTATCATTTGAGATTCCGTGACGACGTAATTCCATCTTGGTAGGGATAACATTGTTGTAGAATCTCCATCAGAAAATACGAACTTTGGGAGGGATGGGTAGGTTCCAAATGATATTCCACCAAGTGTTCGATTTACTTGATCCCACCTCAGAGGTCGCTAGGAGGAGTGACTTGTATCCACTTCTAAATTGTGTATCTACCTTGTGGTTCAAAATGCCAGATAAGTTTGTCTGGAGGGGACCACCGATCGAAATGGAAAGAACCAAATCCCTATCTGGCCTTGCAAAAATGTTCTAAATAAGTGTGGTATCCCAAGCTCCAGAGGTGGTCATAAGGTCCCTATTCAACGGCGAATTAAAAGGAATTGGAATTGTAATGTTAATTTATTTGTATTTTCTAGGTAAGATGCGTAATTAACAGTTGGAGAGAGAAAATGTATGTCGTTAAAAAGTGATTTGGAAAATTGTGTAAATTAATTTGGGAAATCATTGCTAATTTAATTGGTTATCCGAACGCACATTTATACACTAATATTTATCATCATTAAATAGTTTTCGATAATTTATGTTTTTTTAGACTTTATGTTAAAAATTATGGTTTTTGTGATTTTTTTTATTTTTATTTTATGGATGTGTGGTTTAACAATATTTGAAAAAAGTTGTGAACTTGACTAAAAATGAATGATTAAGTTTGAAAAATTATGGTGAAAACTTTTGTTTTACCAAACAAGCTCCTGTATAACATTTTCTTAAACTAAATTCGAAACAAACAATGGAAGAGGCACAATTAGAGCAAATACATACTCTGATACACACACTTCTTGACTAGTTTTAAAAATCTTTCTTTCGCCGCTGTTGATAAAAAAATGTGATTTATAAATTGATTTATTTATATTTTTGAGGTAAAATGTGTGGTTGAAAAGTGGGGAGAGAGAGAGAAAAAAAAATGTCTGATTAAAAAGTGATTTGAAAAATTATTTAATTTATAAATTGATTTATAAATCAAATAAAGGACATTTACTTTATCGAATTATATTGTGCCAAAATGTTGTGCCGTGGATAACAAGAGCACGTGTTCTTTCAGTTATTAGTTTGATAGACGCCTCTATATTGAGCAGGAAACTAAAGCGAGATCATGTTCAAATTACTAGTGGATTACATGTAAAAAATTGAAAACAAAATTATCTGAGGAAGCTTCTTATGCCAAGGAACTAGGCTCTACTGCTGCAAGTGATTAGCTAGTGAAGTAACCAAGTCATCAGTCTATAATGCAAAAAAAATTACGAGCTGCTCATGTGTTGGTGAAGTCTACAAGTTCTAGTTTACAAACTAGTAATAGTGGAATACGCAAATACCGAGTATTGTAGGATTTTTTTGTAAAGGACGCCTTAAGTGAATGATGGTTATAGAACGGTCATATATATTATATATAAAGGTAAAGTCCTCATCTTGGGGGTCCCCACCTGTCCTGTCCTGATCTTTGTGAATGATGTAAAATACTCATTGACTAATTTATAAGTTAAAAAGAAAAAAGAAAAAATGTTTATTATTGACAAAGTTTAGCAAACCCTTTTCTTTATAAAATTCTGGTCCGTCCAAATCTCTCAAAACCTAAGGTCTGTCGAAGAAGAAGAAGAGATCATCACCTTCAAAAATTTTACGAGGTTAGTTCATATTTTTAGCTATGATTTCTAGGTTTAAAGTTTAAAGTTGAAATTTACAATAGTTTTTGAATTTTTTTATAAATTTATCAAGTCATTGAGACTAGAAATGGTGGTTTGAAGTTATTAGTTGATTTTATTTGCGGAGCTCGTCATTTTCTAGCGACGAGCTCCACCTTTGGTATGGATGGGTGATTTACGCTCAGCCTCAAGAAGAAGAAGGTTTGATGGACGGACCTAGCAAGTCCATCCAGCTAACTGAAATGGTTCGTCCGCTAGCGGGACCTTTTAAATGGTATTGGTCAAAAAGGTTTTGCGACGGACCTATTATTAGGTTCGTTGGCCGAAACTTTTGGGCATCCGCCCAAGGCCCAGCACACATCTTCGATTCGCTAGACGGATCGGTTTAATTTTGAATAATAATTATCGAAATTATTTTTGTAATAAATGATAAAATTAATTAGAATTCCATAATTTATAATATAACATATTATTTTCAATACTAATGATAATAAATTTAATTACAATTTCATAATTAAAATTAATAAATGTTGAAAGTTTGTAGTTGTTTAATTTTGATGGAAAATACAACCAAATCTGAATTAGAGATCTGGTCATTGGAATACTGATCATCTTCGTCACTATTATCAGTAAAGGAAGCTTCCGCTAGTTTAAAACATTGACCCCTGACTCAGTGAAAGTTATGTAAAGTTTCCTTGTGAAAATACTCATCAATAAAATTTTGTGCTAAACATGGCAGAGCTAATCGAACCAAGCATTAAAATGCCTCGTAATTTTTCACACGCATCGTTAACAATGACAATAAATCAGGGACTTCGAAAAATCCGCAATACTCTCAAAAGCGAGGTACTGCCAGAAAATTGAAAGGGAAAAGTTGCCGATCATTTTTAATTACAATTGTTTGGCAATTTCATGACTACCATCATTTAGATTCAACCAAAGTTCCATGCACTCACAATCATGCAAGGGACTTCACAATTACACTTTGGAAATTATTGGAGGTAGAGTTCGGGGCGCATGTCTGCCAATCAAACATAACCAATGAACATAAATATCTTAAATGCTTAGGTTTGAGGAACTATCATATACAAAACATACATCCATGCATGCATGCACGTGCAAAAAGTAAGGAAAAAATTAAAATATCGCAATGAAAAGTATTTAACACTAAAACTCCGAAACAATAAAAATGTAACGACTCAAAAATTCGTCATATTATTATATTAAATTATTCACATTTAACGGAATCACTTGAAAGTCAAATAGAAATTTTAATTTATTTGACTTATATAAAGGGGTCTATTCGACATCAAATAGGACTTTTAATTTAGTTGACGTAATATAAACGAAAAACAAATAAGAATATTAAATATTACTTTCAATAATTTTATCTATTTAATAAATCGACTATCTATTTCATAATTGGGAAGATATGGATTGAAGTATATGAAATGTACTTCAAAGTGGAACTAAGAACTCGTCATAACGTCGAAAAATAATAGACCAAAGTTAAACCGTAAACTTTTGGTCAAAGTAATAATAATAATCAAAATAATGTAATAATCTCTGTGTGTGTGTGTCTATATATATATAAAATAAGTTGGACGTAACATTTTTATATATATATTATCATATTATTTATTAGCGACGAATAATACGTATAGTTTCGGGATGTGTAAATTCTTAATTTTGTTATCTGTCTTGACTAATCGAGAATACCATCATGTAGAGCATTGATTGACCTTCAAAATGGCATATTGTATACACATATATGGTTGACGTATGTGTCTTGAAAACTTTAATAAAGAAGGTTGGCATTCGAAATTTTATTTTTAAACGGCCTATTTTGACAAGCCTCAACTTTTGCTATAGTTGGTCATATTGCGTTTCGGCAAGGATACAAGAAACTAGATCGTGGGTATTTTAGAATGGAACATTGAAAGTTCAATTTTGATGATAAAAAGAGTACTAAAAATTAAGACGAAAGTAACCACTTGAAAAGAAATCGAAATAAAATCGTTTTAAGTGGCTAACTTTGACGAGGGATAACTTTTACCTCAATTATCGATTTTATGATCTAAAAATATCGTTGGAATGTATTCCCTGATAACTTCATATTGGCTCCAAGAATTTCTATTTCGACTTCATATGATCCTATAATTTTTTTTGAGTCATTTTGGTAGTTTTTAATAATTTTGGGTTTAAATATAAATCTTATTTTTTTGGGACTAAAAGAGCAAATAAAATAATTACAACTTAGTCCCTAATAAAAACTATAAATATGGGCATTCGGCTATTTAAAAACGGAGAGAAAAAAAAAGGGAAGAAAATTTCATTCCCTTTTTTAACAGGGGTCGACCCCCCCCCCCTCTTTCTGTAAGGTAAGTGTTTTTATTTTATTTTATTTCTTTTATCATTATTATTTTATATTATATATTATATATTATATATTATTATATATATAATATAATATTATATAATATAATTAGATTTATATTAATAATGTTATGATTATTATTTTGTATATAAGGATTAGATTAAATGCTTTATGAGGTATAATAAAGTGGGTCAATCCCTTTAAAATAAAGTTGGTCCGTATAATTATTTAGATAAAATATTTTACAATAAGATGACCCATTTTAATCTCATATTATTTAATGGACCCTAATTAATATTGGTTAGTTGGAATATAATATATTATCATGCGACTAAATTGTAATTTATACATATAATAGGTGAGGAGTGATGATCAATCTAGTTTGACTCCAAGCGGATTAGTATTGCAAAATATTGAAAAATAAAGTCGTCAACTCTAGGATAATCAAGGAAGAGGTAAGTAACATTTCACTACAATGCAAAACATAATATTTATATTATTATGTGCTCCTATGTGATTATGTGAAGTATATTGTTGGTGCAATATACGTGGAATATGATGTGACAATTATCTGCATGTGGTGAAAGCATGGGAGACATGAATTGATGATATGACATGTTATTAATGCACGCGAATTCATTGGAATGCCATATTACGTGATTATGATGTACAATTGGAGGATGAAATATATGTGGCATTCATGGGTATTGAAATGTGCATTGTGTGGACTTAGAAGAAGTCTTTCATAGATGATAAAGAAATAGATAAAGAGTATATGGAGATATATGGTGAGAGAATGATGCGGATGATAGTAGAATCACCCTACGAGTGTACCGTACTTTACTTCGCCTCCGGATATACACACTCGCTTGAGACTCCCGACGGTCATTAAGGATAGTCAATGATGGGGTGTTGGCGGTTCGGCGCCTGTATGTTGGCGGTGTCGGGAGGTCTCTTGGTGGCCTTGGGACTGCGGATCGGCACGCCGAGCACCGTATATAATAGGTCAGGCCTGATTGATATAATATAATTCTTGGTGTAGCATCTTGAATCTCGGTAGGCGAAGATGGATATAAAGTTTGGACTCTTGAGTCTCAATGGGTGATGACGGACCACAGGCACTGGAAGGCGCATGTTATCGGTCATGTTTATATTTGAGCTCACACGGTACAATGTAGTGGGATTTAGGTCCAAATAGAAAATGTAGATAAACTATGATAACGAAAAGGAATGGAGCCTAGAATGAAATAATTATGAGAAAGTGAATCGAAACTCATGCGCATAATCATGCATATGTTACTTACTGAGTGTTAGCTCATTTAGTTTTGCATTGTAGGTGTGACAATTCATTAATTGGAAGTTGCTGCGAACTCTAAAATGACAGGACGATTGTGTACTGGGTACCTGACCGTGGTTCATGGGCCTCTCACCAGGGAAACCCCAAAAAGATCCAACTACTTTTAATAAATTCTATTTTGTTTCAAAATAGTTAAATATTTTAAATAGCAAATTCCCGGCTATCTTCCGCTATCCACTCTCTGTTTCCTGTTCTAAACAGATATTTTTATATCAACTACTAACTATAAAGTTTTCATATTATAGTTAGTTTATTTCGTTTTCTTCTAAATTAAATTGTAAATGATATTTCAGAGGAAAATACTTATTTTTAATAATATTCAATTATGCTTTAAAAATAAAAGTTCAAATTAATATTTAGAGCGGGTGGATAAAATACTATTTTATTTGTTTGAAAAATCAAAATATGGCGGGAGAATAAATAAATGTACAAAAATTGAAAATGAATTTGGCGCGCCACAAAAAATATGATGGTCATACAAACAAAGTCATTACAAGTAGTAAAAATAAGTCAAAATTTCAAAATACAAAAAGTCAAAGAGAGGGGGGGGGGTATTTTCAGCAGAACAATCGCCTATAGTTCCTTCAGTAGGGACTTTGGAGCTCAGCTTAGGGATCGAGGCGAATCGCCCTCTACGTCTAGTGGCTATGAATAAAAGGTTTCTATTTTTGAAAGATCCAGATGCGAAAAATCCCCCTTCACATCTCTCAAAGCCATCTGGGCACCAATATTTCCAAAAACCTTCTGTATAGCCTCATACTCAGGCGTCTCCTCAAAGGTATCTTCAAAATTCTAGACCGCCTCGAATACCTTAGCCCCAACGACTTCCTCAATCCTAGATGCAATGGTCTTCTCCAGAACTTCCTTATCCCGGGACTTAAAGTGTTGCTCCAGAGAAGTGTAATCTTCTTCTATCTTTTTTCATGTCTCTACCTCTCTCTCCAATCTATCGGTGACCTCTATCACTTCGGCCGCGAGCTTGCTCTTTGTGCCGTTGGCTTCAGTTAGAGCTTCGGTAGTTATAGACTGCGCACGATTGGAATCATCAACCTTTTTACATGGGGTCGCCACATCAGCTTCAGAAGTGTGGAGATCATGCCTTAGCTTCTCATTGTTCTCTTGAAGGCGCTTGGTAAGGGCTCACTCATCCGAGGAGGATTTACAAGCTAGGGACAACTGCTCCTTGAGATCATTAATCTCCTTCAGCATGTTGTCAGCATGAAGAAGCGTAGTCTCGGCATTCTTTGTGTCACGTTGCACCTCCAAGATGGAAGATTCCACCTCGTCAATTAGAGCCAAGGCCCTAACATTCATGACCTTGACCGCAAGCAATTTTCGAGTAGGGGGGACACTAGAGGAAAAGGCGGCCCTAACATTCATGGCCTTGGCCATGGAATATTTTGTATGTATTGGTGTTTATTATTATCCTGAGTTAAACTTAAAATAATAGTTCAACTTAGGAAATCTAGAGCCTACAAGATAAAATATGGTATGGATATTTATAAAGATGATGAGATAAGTGTGATATATTGAAAGAAGTTCGTTGATAGAACACGTTCAACAACTAAAGAATGCGTGTCATTCATAAAATACTTGGAACAGAGATGATCTAGTGAAATGTATTAAGAGTGATGACGTCTAGGACGTTCCATCATCTGATATCGATTTCCTCTATTGAGATGAGAAATAAGAGATCAATCTTATAACTTATTATTTATAATTAAACATTTGAAATGGACGAGTTATATCGAAAAAATTAGATCGAGTTCAAATCTCTGAAAATGTGCATTCTGATTAGATGTCGACATTTGAAAGACAGAAGATTATTGACTTGAGAATAAGGGATACATGTGTCGAGACCTATATAATTTTAAGTTCCATCATTGAAAAGATTTTGGAATTCTTTAAGAGATTACCCTCGTATTAAGGGAACTTATATATCTCGTGAAGCATGAATCGTGATAATCCCTTGCAGCCAATCTTAAGATGTACTATGTAAGATGTGCATCAGATGAGTTATTTTATGGAGTAACTAAGAATGATAATGGCCACTAACGGCAAAGGTAATGATATTTCCAATCATATGTACGTTATCATCGATATTGTGCTGATTATCATGTTGTTACTTGATATTCTCTACACCTTAATTTGAATGTACTTCGAAATATATCATTGATTGTACTTATACAAGATTTTTGGATCATTCTCATTGTTCCTCTTCAAAGATATCAGAAAAGTCAACTCTTTCCCTTCGTAAAATAGTCACTACAACACCCTTATTGAACTTTATTTTCCCCCCACTTTGTTAACATAATGAATTCTCCATTTTTGGTGGCATTAATTTGTCTTCTTCCCTCGCCACCATTTTATCTAAAAGTACTCTTATTGCTCCTCCTTAATAAGGGAAATTCAGAATTTGCCTTGCTGAGAAAATTATAATAATATGATATTCTTTTCTTGTGATCCTTCATTTCATTTCATTGAAATATATTCCAATGAGCCCAAATCTTATATTGTAATTATTTATTTCAACGGTCTCAAAATTAATTCTAATATAACAGTATTCTTGAAAAGTTCGAAGACTCTATTCTTGATTTACTTTATTGAATATCTATTTTTTGAGATGTCATAAGTTTGAATATTGACTCCTACCTAAACATTCTTTTGACTCGGCATCCATATGTTTTCATAAAATTGGTTCATTAATAAATATTTGACTCCTATGTGAACCTTATTTTGACTCGACGTTTATTGGTCTCATTAATGAATATTTGTTCATTAATAACTATTTGACTCAGATAAAGCATTGTATTGTAATCCATTTGTTTCTTATATCTATTCATCTCAATTATGTCTCTTGATTGTCTGATTGGTGCCACCTCAATTGTATCTCTTGATGGTTCAATCATTGTCCAGTCTTTTAAATTCTAAATTACCCACTTGTCGGTATATTGAATGTTTAAAATCTTGATTTCCCTTCACATTCAGTACACCGATTAAATTTGGGACCCATATCTCACCCTCCGTGAATGTAAACTATTCGATTACTACGGAGTCTTGCAATATAATCAATTAGTATCATTTGTGATCCAACTCGATCATATCCTTAAGCTCAATCATCTTGTTATTCAAAATGACATAAGAAACCTCAATTTATTGGGCTATAATAGTATTTATTGTCCTTTTGTGAAAGTTAGATTATCTGAAAATCGAGTCTTCATTTATAAAGATTTTTCCTCTCACTTGCATGTGAAGGAAAATCAAATGATTGAGGTCACTTTCTTAGTGAATCTCGTCTTTGGTGTTTTCAAATCTTTCGCTTGTCTTTCCTCTCAGTGAAACCTTTCTTTGGTTAAGCTTATATAAATTGTTTAACCAAACGTCTCTATTTAAATCTTGTATTTACCCAATACGTTAGATAATATTTTAGATTCATTAATTTATGAATCACATCTTCCCATTTGTCATTTTAATTAAGGAAATGATGGGATAATTCTAACACTCGATTTTGATAGGTTATTGTTTGGGTGTTACTCATTCAATTATGCGTATTCAACAATCTATCGTTTTCGGTAATTCCTGATTTTATATTTTTTCCCATCTATAAGTCACATATTTTTCTTTGTCATTTCACTTCATGAAAGAATGTGATAATCCCACTCTCGAACCGTTACATCTTGATTTGCTTTTAACTCAAGTACTACTCATTGTAGTCATCTACCCATGATATGATAAACTTGGTAGCTTGGGGATCAAGATTTTCTATTCGCAATTCCTAATTTTCAGAAGAGTGAAACTCACTAGGTTTTTTTTTTATATCTTGATCTGATTATGGTATATTTCGATTCTAATGAAATATATCCATGTCAATTCACTTTCCCAGATTGAAATTATTTGGATATAGTTTTCCTTTGGAGCTAAAGAATTTTCTTTTCCCATGAACTTTCCTCATACTCCATTAATGTCATTGTACCCCCTATGTTTCAAAGTATGACTTTAAAATTGAAATATAGAGAATATGTGTCTCTAATGTGTTTTCTGCTTCTATCCCTACATTTCTTGAAAGAACATTTTTTTTGGCTCCTAAGTCCAAAGTTCTTTCTTCCTTTATGATAAGGGAAAATTAAAATATTGCCCTCATCAGTTATTTCATCTGAGTCTCATTTTTCTCTACTAATTGATTTCTACATACATATATCTTCATTTGAAAGAACCCGTGTTTGTTCCCACTGAGCTTAAATTTTGTTGTAATCATCCATTACAGTAAACTCATATTTTTTATCTACTATGATCACAACTTCTGGTAGCTTAGTCGTTACCTTATTATTAGAACAACTCGACCAATCCTGGTTTATTGAAACTCGAATCATATTTATTTCTTCTTTGAAGTACGCAGATCTTGAAATCTATATCTACGAAGGAGATACTTTCTTCACTTAATGGATCTAAAATCTTTTAGTCCAGTTTTTCTATTGAACTTTCTTTTGCATCCATATTCGTATGGACATATATGATTCAGTGTCTATGATACCTTGATTTTGAATCTCAACAAATGTACGAATTCATTGAGTTATATGTCGTAATCGAGAACTCTTGAATCCATCTCTTCTTACTGGAAATCCTCAACAAGGGAAATAGTTTGATTCATATAGCACTTTATTGTGACATTTAGATTCGTATTTAGCTTATGTGCTATATATCCTTTCAGACCTCAACAATTCTTTCGTATCGACTTGACTCATAACCATTGTTGTCTCAATTGATGTAATTACATCAACATAGATTGGCACAATACTCAAATCACTATACAATAATTCTAAACTAGGACTAGAAGAAAATATGTATTCGATGAACTTGTTCCGAATCTCTTGGTATCATTATGATGAATATTGAAATATTTAGTTTTCGATAGCTTTGTTCAGATATTTCAAATCATCCTAAAATAATGTTAGTATCATTCTCTTTTTGAGAAAATCTCGATTATTCAAATCATCTAAGTTGATTGCTTGAAAAGATTCGAAATCCGAATTGATGAATTTATAAGATTAGGATACCATATTTATGGCGAACTTCTTAAGTTGAACCTGTGTATTTTGATTTGGAAACAGTATATAGATTGAAATAAAAGAGATGGATAGTAAAGCTTTGCAGCTGAAACATTTAGAGATAATGAGTTGTATAATTAGAACGATAGAATGAAGTTACTTATGTGTATTGATTGGAGAGATTGGGTAAACTTTGACCTCCTTTCGTTCACTGACTATTTTATGAAACATGGCTGGATCACTCTCACCTTAACCTCAGTAGGAGCCCATCGAGTTTAGGACTCCATTGAAATGGAAAGTTTCTTATATTAGCAGGATATTATCTTCAAGCTGTATAAAACAGACTATGATGTTCAAATGTGACAGGATAATATTTTAAGGGCTATTTTTTTTACAAAATTGACTCGTTCTTATGCTAATTCTAAAGATTTGAGCTGAAAAAGGATGTTATATGACTCATAAATATACTTCTATGAGTAAATTCTGGTGTGAATTACCGCGATGTGATGATGAAGCTAATTGTCTATCAAGACAAGAATGATACTTGAATCAGAAACTAAACTTCATGGCCACCCTATATACTTCAAAAGTATAGAGAACGAGGCCAACAAAAGCAACAATAGTTTGAAGTATGAGTCTACTGGGAAATATCACTGCAAAAGATAAAGAGGATGACTAGACTTTGATTACGATTAAGTTATCACATACGGCAAGTTTACATTACCGCTGAAGTATATTATTGTAAATTAATCATGATGAAGTATTGGAGAACTTTTACTGAAGTTATGGTTACCTAACATTATTACGTCTAAATGTGGGAATGATGAACATCGATTCACCGAATGGACGGCTCTATTAAGATGATGGAAAGACAATGTATGATAGAAGTGTTATTGATTATAATAATTGAATTAGACACGATGCAAATCGTGTATAGAATGTCATTTCAGCAATAATAGAATTGACTCTAGTGATTAAACGAGTTTTAACTATGAAATAATAAGGACTGGTATAACTAACGATTAAATTTCGAGGACGAAATTTCTTTAAGGGGGGAAGAATGTAACGGCCCAAAAATTCGTCCTATTAATATATTAACTTATTCACATTTAACGGAACCACTTGAAAGTCAAATAGAAATTTTAATTTATTTGACTTATATAAAGGGGTCTATTCGACATCAAATAGGACTTTTAATTTAGTTGACGTAATATAAACGAAAAACAAATAAGAATATTAAATATTACTTTCAGTAATTTTATCTATTTAATAAATCGACTATTGATTTCATAATTGGGAAGATATGGATTGAAGTATATGAAATGTACTTCAAATTGGAACTAAGAACGCATCATAAAGTTGAAAAATAATAGACCAAAGTTAAACCGTAAACTTTTGGTCAAAATAATAATAATAATAATACTAATAAAAATAATGTAAAACACACACACACACACACACACACACACACACACACACACAGATATATATTAACGACGAATAACACGTATAGTTTTGGGACGCGTAAATTCTTAGTTTTGTTATCTGTCTTGACTATTCGAGAATACCATCATGTAGAGCATTGAATGACCTTCAAAATGGCATATTGTAGACACGTATTTGGTTGACGTATGTGTCTCGAAAACTTTAATAAAGAATGTTGGCATTCGAAATTTTAGTTTTAAATGGCCTATTTTGACAAACCTCAACTTTTACTATAGTTGGTCATATTGCATTTCGGCAAGGATACGAGAAACTAGATCGTGAGTATTTTAGAATGGTACATTGAAAGTTCAATTTTGATGATAAAAAGAGTACCGAGAATTAAGACAAAAGTAGCCACTTGAAAAGAAATCGAAATAAAATAGTTTTAAGTGGTTAAATTTGATGAGTGATAACTTTTACCTCAGTTATTGATTTTATGATCTGAAAATATTGTTGGAATGTATTCCTTGATAACTTTATATTGGCCCCAAGAATTTTCTATTTCGACTTCATATGACCCTATAATTTTTTTGAGTCATTTTGGTAGTTTTTAATAATTTTGGGATTTAAATATAAAATTTATTTTTTTTGGGACTAAAAGAGCAAATAAAATAATTGCAACTTAGTTCCTAATAAAAACTATAAATATGGGCAGGCGGCTGCTTAAAACGGAGAGAAAAAAAAGGGAAGGAAATTCCATTCCCGTTTTTAACAGGGGGTCGACCCCCCCCCTTTCTGTAAGGTAAGTGTTTTTATTTTATTTTATTTATTTTATCATTATTATACTATATTGTATATTATATATTATTATATATATAATATTATATAATATAATTAGATTTATATTAATAATGTTATGATTATTATTTTGGATATTAGGATTAGATTAAATGCTTTATGAAGTATAATAAAGTGGGTCAATCCCTTTAAAATAAAGTTGGTCCCTATAATTATTTAGATAAAATATTTTACAATAACATGACCCATTTTAATCTAATATTATTTAATGGACCCTAATTAATATTGGTTAGTTGGAATATAATATATTATCTCGCGACTAAATTGTAATTTATACATATGATAGGTGAGGAGTGATGATCAATTTAGTTTGACTTCAAGAGGATTAGTATTTCAAAATATTGAAAAATAAAGTCGTCAACTCTAGGATAATCAAGGAAGAGGTAAGTAACATTTCAACTACAATGCAAAACATAATATTTATATTATTATGTGCTCCTATGTGATTATGTGAAGTATATTGTTGGTGCAATATACGTGGAATATGATGTGACAATTATCTATATGTGGTGAAAGCACGCGAGACATGAATTGATGTTATGACATGTTATTAATGCACATGAATTCATTGGAATGCCATATTACGTGATTATGATGTACAATTGGTGGATGAAATATATGTGGCATTTATGGGCATTGACATGTGCATTGTGTGGACTTAGAAGAAGTCTTTCATAAATGATAAAGAAATAGATAAAAGAGTATATGTAGATATATGGTGAGAGAATGATGTGGATGATAGTAGAATCGCCCTACGAGTGTACCTACTTTACTTCGCGTCCGGATAGATACACTCGCTTGAGACTCCCGATGGTCATTAAGGGTAGTTGATGATGGGGTGTTAGCGGTCCGCCCCTGTATACGGGCGATGTCGGGAGGTCTCTTGGTGGCCTTGAGAATGCGGATCGGCACGCCGAGCGCCGTATATAATAGGTCAGACCTGATTGATATAATATAATTCCTGGTGCAACATCTTGAATCTCGGTGGGCGAAGATGGATATAAAGTTTGGACTCTTGAGTCTCGGTGGGCGATGACGGACCACAGGCACTGGAAGGAGCATGTTATCGGCCATGTTTATATTTGAGCTCACACGGTATAACGTAGTGGTACTCGGGTCCAAGTAGGAAATGTGGATAAACTGAGATAACGAAAAGGCATGGAGCCTAGAATGAAATAATTGTGAGTAAGTGAATCGAAACTCATGCGCATAATCATGCATATGTTACTTGCTGAGCGTTAGCTCATTTAGTTTTGTATTGTAGGTGTGACAATGCATGGATTGGAAGCTGCTGTTAACTCTCAAATGAAAGGAGGATTGTGTACAAGGTACCTGACCGTGGTTCATGAGCCTCTCACCAGAGAAACCCCAAAAAGGTCCAACTACTTTTAATTAATTTTATTTCGTTTGAAAATAGTTAAGTATTTTAAATAGCAAATCCCCGTCTATCTTCCGCTATCCACTCTCTGTTTCCCGTTTTAAACAGATATTTTTATATCAACTAGTAAATATAAAGTTTTCATACTATAGTTAGTTTATTTTTTTTCTTCTAAATTAAATTGCAAATGATATTCAAAGGAAAATACTTATTTTGAATAATATTCAATTATTCTTTAAAAATAAAAGTTCAAATTTATATTTAGAGCTGGTGGATAAAATACTATTTTATTCGTTTGAAAAATCAAAATATGGCGAGAGAATAAATAAATGCATAAAAATTGAAAATAAATTTGGGGCGCCACAAAAAATATGATGGTCATACAAACAAAGTCATTACAAGTTGTAAAAATAAGCCCAAATTTCAAAATACAAAAAGTCAAGGGGGGGGGGGGGATCTTCAGCCGAACAATCGCCTATAGTTCCTTCAGTAGATCGGTCTTTGCGTCCAGTGGCTCTGGATAAAATGCTTCTGTTTTTGAAAGACCCAGATGCGGAAAATCCTCCTTCACATCTCTCAAAGCCATTTGGGCACCAATATTGCCAAAAACCTTCTGTATAGCCTCATACTCAGGCGTCTTCTCAAAGGTATCTTTGAAATTCTAGACCGCCTCGAATACCTTAGCCCCAATGACTTCCTCGATCCTGGCTGCAATGGTCTGCTCCAGAACCTCCTTACCCTGGGACTTCAAGTGCTGCTCCAGAGAAGTGTAATCTTCTTCTATCTCTTTTCATGTCTCTACCTCTCTCTCCAATCTGTCGGTGACCTCTATCACTTCGACTGCGAGCTTGCTCTTTGTGCCGTTGGCTTCAATTAGAGCTTCGGTAGTTATAGACTGCACACGATTGGAATCATCAAGCTTTTTACATAGGGTCTCCACATCAACTTCAAAAGCGTGGAGATCATGCCTTAGCTTCTCATTGTCCTCTTGAAGGCGATTGGTAAGGGCTCTATCATCCGAGGAGGACTTGTGAGCTATGGACAGCTGCTTCTTGAGATCATTAATCTCCTTCAGCATGTTGACAGTATGAAGAAGCGCAGTCTCAGCATTCTTCTTGTCACGTTGCGCCTCCAAGATGGAAGATCCCACCTCGTCAATTAGAGCCAAGACCCTAACATTCATGGCCTTGGCCGGAAGCAATTTCCGAGTAGGGGGGACACTAGAGGAAAAGGTGGACCAGACTTCTGTCCAAAACTACTCCGTAGCCAAGACAGCTCTAGTAGGCGGAGAGTTGGGGGAGTTGAACAAGCTGGGATCAAAAGTGACATTTCTGTGGAAGGACACTGGTCTTAATCTGCTTCAGTTCCTGAACCACGGCTTGAGTCACATCATCACCCACCCCAGGAATTGATACAGAAGGCTCGTCTTCTTGTTCTGGCACTTCTGATGGTGGGGGCGGAGGAGTAGAACAACTATCCTTACCTCTTTTTAGCATTTTAAAAGGGGATGCTCATCCTCAAAAACCAACTCAGTGATATCATCAGAAGTGGTATCCTTTAGTAAGGCCTTTTTGGACCCCTTTTCTCCTTTGGCCCTACCTCAGTCGAACCTTTTCCCCTTTCCCTTAGCATAGGCCTTCTTAGAGTCGATCCCTTCCCCCAAGTCTGGTTGTTGGGGCCCAATTGGCAATAAGGTGGGAAGCGGTGGAAGCGCGGGAAGGGAACCCTCAAGTCGAGTAGTGGATGCCTCGGATACATTCTTAATCGTTTCCACTTAAGGGTTGGCGAGCATTGACTTCTGTTTTCTTTCTACCTCACTCCCCCAGCGAAGAACATGAGGAACCTTCTTCGACATGAGCCCCTTTAAGGAAATTTTGGGGAAGTCCTTGGAATATGACAAAAAGGAGAAGAGGGTTAGTCCCAAGAAGCCAAACCTGAGAAAGGGGGGAGGCAGAGTATCCAACTTATTCATAGCTCTCATAAGACTGTGATTGACGAAGAACTTGTTCTGTTGGATAACTTGTTGGAAAATATCTCGAAATGTGAATAGCCTCTTCACTACTGATAGGTCTTCGTCCGAGAGCAGAGCGGCAAAGATTTTCCCTGAGATAAGAGGTAAAACGAAAATATGTGTTAGAGATAATGAACAATTAATATAAACTATGCACCCATGTCTGTAAATGGAAGCGAAATAAAACTTACGCAGAGGGGAAAGAGTTCGGGAAACAGTGATCTCGGGAGTAGTATCGGTGGGATAGCTCTGCCACTCCCCAGTGACTCAGAACCACTAACTCCTCCGATTTTTTTATAAAAGTTAGGTTCCCAGTGATGATAAGGGGGTGGGTACCTCTTGGAGACAGATAGTACCAGTCCTTCACGTCTGGTTTCACATCCTTATCTCTATTGACGGACTTCTTCAAAATGTACAGGGTGTATATTATGTGCAGGGAGATGGGGTAGTTCGGATTGACTTCTTGCCATACTAACCAGGTGCCAACTGCTTGTGTCCAGAAGTTCGGAGCTAGTTTATAAGGACATAAGTTGTAGCTCTGAAGTAAGGCCCTAAAGAAGGGATGGAAAGGGAGCCTCATCTCGCACGATAGGGCATCATAGCAAATTTCCGCTTGGCCTAGCAATGGAATGCAAGGTCAGTAAGATGGTGTAGGGTGTACTAGCCGAATCCCCTCTAGTAGTCTGAATTTTGAAGGAGCACCCACCAATCGATCCTCCAGATTTGGACTCTACTTTGCTGCTTTCCCATGACTCCGAGTTAGGTTTATGGTCTACATGGTATCCCGACACCTTATTCACATAATCAACTTAGCCTTCGACTTGGGAAAAATCCTCCTTGGACAACCCAAGCTCTTCCCTATGTGCCTTAAAAGGAGCCCTAACCCCCAAACCAGAGTCTTGTACTCCGGATGAAGAGCATGTCGTCTCTTCTCTTCTCATATCTCTATCACGCTTACTCCGAACTTCTTGCAATGAAGCCTCTTCTTCAGCAGATAAATGCCACGTAGGGTTGGTTCTTTTCTTCTTCACTGTAAGAATCATCTAAATAGATTATACTGCTGCATTTCCTATTCCTCCGCCTAACCCGCTCCTTAAAGAAGCGGTAACTAAATACCGATTGAGACAAAGGGCAATAGCCTCTGATAGGAACCGCCATTACCACCAACTCCTACAAACCCGTCCCCTCCACTCTTTCCATTTCTCCCAATTTCCCAACTTCCCTCCAAAAAGAAGAGCGTGAAAGGAAAAGAGAAATCTCAAACAAGCACTCACGAATTCAAAGCTACAAATAACAAGCATGCAAAGAAGGAAAAAAATTACCCGAGACAAGAAATGGTGAAAATCGGCAACCTTGAATCCAAAAGAGAGCAGTGACTTGGCGGAAAACCTTGATTGAGAAAAGTTTTCGTTGATGAAGAAACTTTCAAAGAACGTAAATAAGATTCTTGGTAAAAGAAGTTAAGAATCCAGGTTTCACGAGTAGACTCTTAGAAGATTTTTAAAGATTCAAGAAAGAAGAAATTGTGGGGGTGGAGAGCTTAATAGATAGGCCCTGTCAATCTAAATCTTTCATCTTGAAACTAAAAAGCTAGTCCATGCGGTACACGTATCTTAAAATGGGAGTAAGGTGAAGCACCAAAATTTTGAAATTCAGAAAGGAAGTAATCATCCTACCAATGGAGTGTGTTTCACGCGTGGTGTGACACATTCCCTTAAAGCATTTCTTGGAAATTAAAGCCAATTATTTGTTTACCGTAAATTCGCCTCCCAAGAAGGCATGCTAGCCCTTGTAACGGACGAATTAAATAGGGAATAAGTCCAAAGGTCCGAATGTCACACGTAAGAAGTTTATTCAACGGATGAAAGAATGTAGAACTTTAGAATGTTGCAATAGAACCCAAGCTCCAATCGCCTCGAATTCATGGGAGAGAGCGTTCTGGACGTATTTGATTCTGCGCCACTCCATGGAAAAACCATTATCCCATCTCTATGACCTAACATCCAGTTATCGGCTTGCCTATATCAAGTCCAATACGCCCATGAATGACCCCATCGAACTTGAGGGACTGGTGTTACATCCATGCCTAAATTAAATTTGACACGTCACTCATGAGAGCCTACATGGGACCCACGAGTAACCAGATAGACCCACTAACTTGCAAGTTATTGCATGGCCGAGGCGTTATGTGGGCCGAACCCCATATGGTCGAACTGCTCGTTCCAAGGTAGTGTCATCCGAGGTACATGCCTATGGCCAGCAACACGGTTGGACAATTGTATCAGTGGGATTTGACTTGTCTGCAAGTTACAACTTGATGGGACAGTGCCTTTACTGGAGATGTGATGGCAGTTGCAACTCTATGGTAGGGTGTAATGATTATGGTCAATTAAATGGTTAACCTGACCATCGGCTAGGGCGAAACCACGTATAAAGCCTAACATGTGTTACAATCCTAGGAATGATTTCAACTATAAATCGGACACACCTGCTTCCAAGAAAAATGTTAGAAACTGAATACTAAAACTTCATATATAATCTCACTCTCTTTTCTCTCTTTTACACACTTAAATTTCCCGCACCCAAATTATATTTACTTGAAATAAGTACTGACTTAAGCATCGAAATGCAAATGGGAGCCACATCGGTACCCATCATATACTGATTGTTTGTCCCAGTGCGCAAGATGTCCATGTATTAAAGAGAGAGAAGCTAAGGCGTTTTGATCCAAGGTCCAATCAAATCTTTTGGTCAACAATAGTGATTAAAAAAAATCTTACCAAAATTGAATCACTTATCAATTAAGTGATAAAAACAAACATGGACTCTAAAATCCTATCATAAATAATAAGTGATAAATGCAATATAAAATCAATATTAGGAGATAAATAAAAATCCAAGTCCAAGTAAAGTGCCTAGTAATTTAATTAAACTTAATAAATTACTAAACTAAAAATATTTAGTAATTGAATTAAAATTAATAAATTACTAAACTTTAGGAAAATACAAAATGCCAAAAAATATAACTTAAAATAAGTTATCAATTGTAATTGTAATTTAATAATTGTAACAAAAAATAATAATTTTGTTGATGGTTGAAATATGAAATATTCCAAGTCAGCAAGAAATAAATGGATGTTAGTTATGTAATCGAAAATTATATGTGAAAGAGGTGGACCTCAGGTAGTAATAGATAACCTGGACTCCACGTAGGTAATAAAATATGGTTTCTAAGAGGTGGATCCCATATCGTGTGAATGACTCGGACTCCACGTATGATTTCTTGTATAAATATAGTATTGGCTTTGAATAGCCAAAGTTGTCCCCCACCTGTGAGCTACCTTCTCCTATATTTATAGGGAGAATGGGGTGAGTTGGCTTATTACAATACCTGACTATCTGATATAAATACATAACTGAACTATTTGAGTTCTTCCATAGTGCAAAGTAGTTGAGTTTTACTTAATCTTACTACCTTTGTGCCTGAATAACCGTCTTAACTACCGTTTGACCAAGCAGCTAAGATCTTGTTCCACTCCTATGATAACCAAGCATGGTCTGATGTTCAGATATGCCATAAGGTCAGGTCTAATCTTCAAATAGTCTGTGACCGAGGTGGCGTGGTCAGGTCGGTAAGGTTTGAGGTGATGTATCCAGGTCGGATCTTTGTCTAGCATGACCTGGTCTTCAGGTCTTCTTTGATGCCTCAACTCTTCTGGAGAGATAATGTTCAGGTCATATCGTGTATGACCTGTTCTTCTTTGAATTAGGTCCACATTTTCAGTTACGTATGAGCTCTCCTAACTGAACATGTCAGGTCATACATCATATTTAGGTCACGCTTCATCATATGTATCATATATAAGACCATACGTCATCACCCATGTTCCACGTCAGATCGTGCATCAACAATTGCCCCTAAAAGCTGGCCTGAGATTTATTGTTGGTCTGCTTCTATCACTATACCAATCCCTTGTTTGGGTAGAGATCACGTGGATCAAAATTGATGATTATGGTGACAGCATATGTTAATTTGTTATAGGATGACCTGAAGCGTGTGCACAACTCATTTGATCCATAAAGGACTTGTAAAAATTTTTAAATCCTTGACCTACCTGGATCAGTCAGGTCGGATAATTTTGGTCCATAAAGGATTTGTAAAAACTTTTTAAATCCTTAACCTACCTGGATCAGTCAGGTCGGATAATTGGTCCATAAAGGACTTATCAAAATTTTTAAATCCATGACCTACCTGAATCAGTTAGGTCGGATAATTTTGGTCCATAAAGGACTTGTAAAAATTTTTAAATCCTTGACCTACCTGGATCAGTCAGGTCGGATAATTGGTCCATAAAGGACTTGTAAAAAATTTTAAATCCTTGACCTACCTGGATCAGTCAGGTCGGATAATTGGTCCATAAAGGACTTGTAAAAATTTTTAAATCCATGACCTACCTGAATCAGTTAGGTCGGATAATTTTGGTCCATAAAGGACTTGTAAAAAATTTTAAATCCTTGACCTACCTGGATTAGTCAGGTCGGATAATTGGTCCATAAAGGACTTCTAAAAAAATTTAAATCGTTGACCTACCTGGATCAGTCAGGTCGGATAATTGGTCCATAAAGGACTTGTAAAAATTTTTAAATCCATAACTTACCTGAATCAGTCAGGTCGGATAATTTTTGAGACAACTTTCAGGACATGCAGATCGTGCATGAGGGGTCTGCTACCCAGGTCATGTGCTATATTCTGGTCATGTATCATTATTTGTGTCATGTGTTGGACTACATGTCATCACCTATATTCCACGTAAAATCACGCATCAACAATTATTGCCCCTAGGAGCTGGCCTGGAATTTGTTCCTAGTCTGCTTCTATCATTGTACCTCTCCTTTGTTTGGATAAAGATCACGTGGATCATAATTGGTGATGATGGTGGCGTCAACTTGTTACTGGATGACCTAGTGGTTTTCATGATCTCAAGGTCCTAAGAAATTCGAAAATTTCGTTATGGCAGATCTTTTTGGATACATTATCTTAGGTCCTAAGGAATTCGTAAATTCCTTCATGATGGACCTTGTTGGATGCATGATCTGGCATGTTAAAGAGTTCGTAAACTCCATTATGACGGACCTGAGGATCTGAATGATCTTGTGATCCTAAGGAGTTCGTAAACTCCGTTATGACGAACCTGAGGATCTGAACGATCTGATGGGACTAAGGAGTTCGTAAACTCTGTTATGACGAACCCGAGGATCTAAAAGATCTTGTGATCCTAAGGAGTTCGTAAACTCTGTTATGACGGACCCGAGGATCTGAAAGATCTGATGGACCTAAGGAGTTCTTAAAATCCATTATGACGGACCCGAGGATCTGAACGATTTGATGGGCCTAAGGAGTTCGTAAACTCCGTTATGACGGACCCGAGGATCTGAAAGATCTGATGGACCTAAGGAGTTCGTAAACTCCGTTATGACGGACCTGAGGATCTGAAAGATCTGATGGACCTAAGGAGTTCGTAAACTCCGAGGATCTGAACGATCTGATGGACCTAAGGAGTTCGTAAACTCCGTTATGACGGACCTGAGGGTCTGAACGATCTGATGGGCCTAAGGAGTTCGTAAACTCCGTTATGACGGACCCAAGGATCTGAACGATCTGATGGGCCTAAGGAGTTCGTAAAATCCGTTATGACGGACCTGAGGATCTGAAAGATCTGATGGACCTAAGGAGTTCGTAAACTCCGTTATGACGGACCCGAGGATCTGAACGATCTGATGGGCCTAAGGAGTTCGTAAACTCCATTATGACGGACCCGAGGATCTGAACGATCTGATGGGCCTAAGGAGTTCGTAAAATCCGTTATGACGGACCTGAGGATCTGAACGATCTTGTGTTGAGAAATAATTTCACCCATTGAGAGTTGTTTACAATTTGATCTCGTCACTACAGATATTCGAAGTGGTAGTTCCAACGAGCATGTTCTTTAATAGTCTTGGTCTTGATACCAATGCAAGATGTTGAACTGAATCTTGTTCATCTCCAAATCCATGTGGGAGGCCACGATAATACAACTTTATATTAATACAACTTTCACTTTCTTATTTTGACATTTCAACCTCCAAAAGTGTACAACACTCTCAATCTCGTTTGTTATTTCTAGAGTCATATATTCCAAGCAAGCCTTCTCACTCTTGACTCTTCGATAAGCTCTTCAAATAAACTGGTGGTACTTCAAGGTTTGACAGCACACGGCTTTTAATTACAATAGCAACTTTAAAAATCTAATTTGTGCACTCCTTGCATTTTCTTGAGGCAAACCCTTCGGTGGGACCTTTGGGAAGGGAAGCCACCATTTTTCTCCAAGAGATATAGAGGTCCTAATTGGGGGAGTGACTTGGTTGAACTGAAATTCCGAGCTGAACTTGAAACGAAATGAATTGAGTTGTGCTCCAGAAAAATTGGACTAAATTGATTTGAACGAGCCAAATTTTTTTCATGATCGAACTGAACATTCCTCCACAAATGAACTCAACGACGCTGCTCTTTTTCGATTGAATGCTATGATTGAAATTGAGTTGGAGCTGCTACGTCCGAACTTGAGAAGAGATAGGTTGACATCTATTTTGTCATTATATAGAGTTTGAAGTTGAGCTGAACCATCAAACTGGGACTGATAAAATGGAGGCAGGAAATCATGGCTGAAACAAGCTGATCATTCCACCAAAGTGAATGTTTTTCATTAGTAAATATGACCAGAAGAAGTGAACTTGGATTACCATGGACGGGCTGGGACTTAATACCGAACTGGGGACTGCATTTACAGAACTTAGGACTGAATTTCCGAACTGGGGACTACCTGTCCCGAACTAGGTGGCACCCTTTTTGAGCTGCATGGTTTCCCAGTTGAGTCATAGGGTTGAACTGAGCTTCATGGCTACCTAGGCGAACTGGATCTGGCAACCTAACATTGCCAAATTAACTTGGCCTTTGCTGGGGGAGTTTAGAAGAACTAATCATGACAAGATAATATTGCTTCCTATCAATTCCATTTTTGGTTCTACCTTTCGCTGTATTTAAGCCTATAGATCGTGCATATCTGTTATAAGATTTTCGCATTGCTTCATATGACTGAAAAGCCTTACAAACTTCAAGAATTTGTACTCCTCCTTTTGATGAACCGGACTGATATTAACGAGTTGATCATGTGATGGCAAACTGATTGGCCGAGCTGAATTTATACTGGCATTGCTGACTGATCATGAGATGAATGGGCTGATTTGAATGATCTAAAGATCTTCCATGGCCGATCTGAACACTTCACAACTGAACTGAAAGGTCACTTTTCTCTGAGTTGAACTTTGGAAAATTTAAATTGAGCTTGAGGAGAATTGGACCGAACTGATTTGAACGAGCTAATAATTGTCCATGGCCGAACTGAACATTTCTCCACAACCGGACTGAAAGGTGGTGCTCTCTCAAAGTTGGAACTTGGAACAATTTAAATTGAGCTTGAGAAGAATTGGACCGAACTGATATTCATAGGGCAAAAAAAAGGTGGTCTTCTTCATTGAACTGAAAAATTTTACCAACTTCAAGAATTTGCCCCCTCATTTTGATGAACTGCACTGATATTAACGAGCTGTTATCATGCTTTTGGGGTATTAATTTCATGCATGAGGAGAGTCTCATGCTCTTGAACATATATATTTTATGAGGCATTCGATGAACCGTCAAGTCGAACAGCAGAGTATACATAATCTTCATTCTAGCTCGTATCTTCCTCAACTGGGGAGAACTCTTTAGTATGTAACCTCAATTTAATTATTCCTTTTTCCTTAATGATCTCACAAATGGCATTGGTTTCAGAACATGATGTTTTGCAAGAGTCACAATCTCCATGATGGTCGAATTGGAGCTGAACGTTTCCGCCAAGCTGAGTATGTTCAACGAAACGAGCTTCATTGCCGAACTAAACATGCCAAGACAGGGTTTTTTCTTTTAATAACTGAATTGATGAGACCTGGGATGAGTCAAACTATCCTCGAAATGAATGAACTGAGTTTCATATTAGGTTTTGAAGATGATTTTATGTTGCACTGAGTAATCTTATTCTCTCTTCTATGTTGGGCTAGGGATTGTACGCAAAGAACTTCAAATCGTGTGAGAATATCAATGGAACCCAGTGACTTGCGTGGGAAATAAGAAGCTCAACTTTGTCTTTTGGCTTGATATTTTCTGGCAATGACTTCTGGGCTGAATTTTCCCAAGACGAATTGGGTTACATTTCCGAACTATGAAGACCGAGCTGCAGTGCATGGTCAAATTGAACTAAAACGAGCTAAGTCCATAGCTGAATTTTCTTAAGAAGAACCGGGAGATAGACGAATTGAATTATTCCAGACTGAACTAGATATGTGGAGCTATTGAGGTGCCGATCTGGGATGAAAAAGCTGACTTTGTACAAAATGAGTTGGATAATTGGTTATGAACGAACCAAATATGAACAAGTTGGGTAAGTTGAATCGAACAACCGAAGTGCACCAGATCGAACGGGACTGCTTGCCCCCGTTGAACCACATGGCTAAACGAATTTAACTGAACTTTAAGGCTGTCGAGTTGAATTGTGTGGCTGCCATATATGCCGATCTGAAAAGAGGATACATTGAACTATTGGTGCACTTCAAGTTTATAATTGCAATGAATAAAACCGAACTAAATATTAACGAGCGAGTGGGTAGGTGAACTTCATAGCCGAATCAAACACACACGACCTCACAGAAGTTGTCACAGGAGCTTATTTGGTGCAGGCCAAAGTGAAACTAAACCTCATTGATGGAGCGAATATTGTCATCGATCTGAACATTACCAAATGAAGCGAGCTGCCTATCATTCTGACTGGATTAGAGCTTTCCAGAACTGCAAATTCCGAGATAAATTGAAAAGGTGGAGTTATCGTCCAAGCAGGCTATACTGAAATGAATGAGCTAGGAAAAGCTCTGGACTAGCAGAATTGACTGTACAAGATGACTGGAGAACTGGAACGAATTGGATGGAATTTCCCATAGACGAATTGGATTGTTCCATACGAAATTGTTCATAGTAGAGCTGAATATCAGGAACGGGGATTGTGACTGGATATTTCATTATTTCCAAGAAATGGCTGCACATGATACATTTATAAATCCATTTCTCAAATCGAAGTGAACTGATAGATTGAAAATCGGACTGAAAATGGAATGAATTTAACTCGGTCAAATTTGAATGAACATGAGATGAACAAGTTGACTATGTTCTGACCAAATTGAATGTTACGACTGAGTTTAAAAGTGTAAAAATACTGATCTCGATGCGGGACTGTTAAATTGAACACAAGGACGTGGTGCCCTCCTTCTAGCGCCAATTGTTGACGGTTGAAATATGAAATATTCCAAGTCAGCAAGAAATAAATGGATGTTAGTTATGTAATCGAAAATTATATGTGAAAGAGGTGGACCTCAGGTCGTAATGGATAACCTGGACTCCACGTAGGTAATAAAAGATGGTTTGTAAGAGGTGGATCCCATATCGTGTGAATGACCTGGACTCCACGTATGATTTCATGTATAAATATAGTATTGGCTTTGAATAGCCAAAGTTGTCCCCCACCTGTGAGCTACCCTCTCCTATATTTATAAGGAGAATGAGGTGAGCTGGCTTATTACAATACCTGACTATCTGATATAAGTACATAACTGAACTATTTGAGTTCTTCCATAGTACAAAGTAGTTGAGTTTTACTTAATCTAACTACCTTTGTGCCTGAATAACCGTCTTAACTACCGTTTGACCAAACAGCTAAGATCTTGTTCCACTCCTATGATAACCAAGCATGGTCTGATGTTCAGATATGCCATAAGGTCAGGTCTAATCTTCAAATAGTCTGTGACCGAGGTGGCGCGGTCAGGTCGGTAAGGTTTGAGGTGATGTATCCAGGTCGGATCTTTGTCTAGCATGACCTGGTCTTCAGGTCTTCTTTGATGCCTCAACTCTTCTGGAGAGATAATGTTCAGGTCATATCGTGTATGACCTGTTCTTCTTTGAATTAGGTCCACATTTTCAGTTACGTATGAGCTCTCCTAACTGAACATGTCAGGTCATACGTCATATTTAGGTCACGCTTCATCATATGTATCATATATAAGACCATACGTCATCACCCATGTTCCACGTCAGATCGTGCATCAACAAATTTTATAACATTAATAAATATAATTATAATTTCCAAATGCTAATAAATATTTTATTAATAATTTCATTATAAATGTAATTACAATTTCATAATTGTAACAAAAAATATAATAATTTCATAATGCTAATAAAAGATTTATTAATAATTATATAATGTTATTAATAGTTTCATAATACTTAGAAATAATCTATAATATTATAATTTCATAATTGTAACAAAAAATATAATAATTTCACAATGTTAGTAAATGTAATTATAATTTCATAATGCGAATAAAAAATTAATAAGTAAAACTTAAAAATTGAAAATAAAAATTACATTTAAATATAATTTATAATAAGTAAAAAAAATAGATATATCCGTGATATGTGCTCAGAACCTTATTAAAATGAAAATGATAAGAAAAGAAAAAATAAAAATCAAATAGGTAAATTCGTATAAACCGGTTTACAACGTGAAACAACTATATTTAAAAAATTATAGATACAGTCGAATAATAATTTGAAAATAAGTAAACAAAATATTTGAATTTAACATATAAAACTTAATTTACTAAAATAAGTAGTCAAAATAATAATTTAAAAATCTCGCAATTATCATGATACGACAATCGAGTAAAGTTGGAGATTACGAAATTATACCGAAAATCTTATACTCTATAATCTTAAAAAATTTAATAAAATTAAGAATGATTAAAAAATATTAATCATTTTTTTGATATTATTAACTAAAAAGATATCAAATCATTAATTATTCATTATTAATCTTCGCTCAATAACTTTTCTATAAATTATTTATAAGCAGTGCATTTTTTCAACTTCATATATATTTCAGAAAATATGATTTTTAATATTAAAGATAACAAATGATTTAACCATTAACGATTACAGCGCAATTTTTATATTGATGACTATACGTAGAATTTATAATATTGAGAATAACAAAATAATAAAAATAATAATAATTAAATGATAATTTTAATACTAATAACTAATAATATTAATTGAACTCATTCAGTATTAGTTTAATAATAAAATTAAAATTGATTAAAGCCATTATATATATATAAATCACTGATCATCTCCTGCGCTTGGAGCGCAGTAGTATTCTGCGCTCCAAGCGCAGTTTTTAACTTTTTTTTTTTTTTTCAAATGTTGAGTGCGTGTGTTTGGTAAAAATATTTTTTTCTATACAATTCCTCAAATCACTTTTTAATCACATATATTTTTTCTCTCCATTTTTCAACCACACATTTTACCTAAAAACATAAAAAAACATATTTTTGAACAAAACTTTTTTAACAAACAGAAACTTAATTTTTTTTTTTAATTTTTATTTTCCAACTATTTTGTTTTTAGCATCCATTTGGTAAAATAATATTTTTTTGTTTATAAACAATACAATTTTTTTTTTAATTTTTATTTATGATTTTGAGGTAAAAAATAATGGTTGAAAATTGGAGAGAAAAAATGTGTGTGGTTAAAAACTGATTTGAAAAATTGTGTTGTTTATAAACAAAAAACTATTATTTTACCAAATGGATGCTAAAAACAAATTAGTTGGAAAATAAAAATAAAAATTAAAATTTAAGTTTCAGTTTGTTAAAAGTTTTTTGTTTAAAAAAATATTTTTTTATGTTTTTTAGGTAAAATGTGTGTTTGAAAAATAGAGAGAAAAAATATATGTGGTTAAAAAGTGATTTGAAAAATTGTGTAGAAAAAAATATATTTAAAAATATGTTTACCAAACATACGCACTCAACATTTGAAATAAATAAATAAATAAATAAAACAAAAAAGTTAAAAATTGCGCTTGGAGCGCCGCTCCAAGCGCAAGAGAACACCAGTGATATATATATATATATAATAAAGATAAAAAGCGAGAACTTACTATTTATAAAAAACAGAAAATAGATTAAAAATGGTCAGATATTGTTTTTGGGAATTACATTATTTTTATACGTAGTATAATTACCATCCCTACATGTAGCACCAATCTTGAAAGTATTTTTAACCATTTTTTATTTGTCCCACTTTACAAATTACAAGGCAGAAGCATGGTCATTGCTCATGGATATGACGTGGCGTTTGGATATCCTGTCAAACGACATCGTCTAACCAATTGAGAAACCTGAGGGGGACATATCAAAATCTTCCCTGTCAATAATAAATCTCAGGCGCTCTACACTCTCCGTAGTCTGGAATTGCTACTCTTTAAACTAAAATAAAATCGCTGTAGCACTAACGATTCCATCGAATTCCAGATCTTATCTAATACACAAATGGCGAAAGATCCAATCCGGGTTCTTGTCACTGGCGCTGCAGGTAAATCGGAAACTTGGTTTTACCATTCATTTCGAGATCTACCTTTACTATTCCATTTATTTGCTGCACATCATTTGATCATCGTTTTTCTGTTTATCTGCTTTGTAGATCTGGTGTTATGATCTCATTTTTTGTATTAAGATAAGATGGTTGTCAGGATCCGAAGTAGTTATAATAGTGGGTGGCTTTGTTTCGATTTGTAGCGGTGATTTGACTGTTATAAAGTTACATTTACAGTTTGTTGAAGCCGTATGTAGATTTTTAAATCTGTTAGTTCTGAGCCCCCTTTCATGATATATTTGATTCAATGTAATTTAATTTTTTACACAGTAAAATTTCTCCTCTGACGGAGCCTTTGATAACCTATATAGATCTTCAAATCTGATGTTATCTGAATATTATTTTATGGACTTATTTTTTCTATAGATATAAAATATGCTTATGGAAGCTTGCTAATTTTGCAGGACAAATTGGATATGCTCTTGTTCCCATGATTGCTAGAGGTGTGATGTTGGGCGCTGACCAACCTGTCATTCTCCAAATGCTAGATATTCCACCTGCTGCAGAGGCACTTAATGGAGTGAAAATGGAGTTGGTTGATGCTGCATTCCCTCTTCTCAAAGGTATACTCCTGAGCAGTGAAAATAATTGTCAATGGCTTCATGTATTTTGACTTTTATAAACCAAATGGGATATGGGTTGAAACTTGAAAGTATACTCTATAACTTGTATTTATCTACCATGATATTTGAATCAGGTGTCGTTGCAACTACTGATGTTGTTGAAGCATGCACTGGAGTCAACATTGCAGTGATGGTTGGTGGCTTCCCCAGGAAAGAAGGCATGGAGAGAAAAGATGTGATGTCAAAGAATGTCTCCATCTACAAGTCCCAGGCTTCAGCTCTTGAGAAGCATGCTGCTGCCAACTGCAAGGTAGCTTATATTGAAGACTCTTTTTGATGAACCCCTTTTTTTATGGGATAATGCTATTTTACATAGACTCGTGATCTTCTTTAAAAAAATGCTGTGTAGATTATATTGAAGACTCTTTTTTGATGAACCTCTTCTTTTAATGGGATAATGCTATTTTACATAGAGAGGAAATGTGTGTTGTTAAAAAGTTGTTTAGGAAATTGTGTAGTTTCAATCGTAGTTTAAACCATAGTTTAAACTAGCCGCCGAACACTGGCTTGTTTAGAGATTCTGAAGTATCAATGATTCAATATTTTCTTTTAATGACATTTCTCACGATTCCTGTTCAAGCTCATACATCAATTTAAACCTATGTAGCAGGATATTTTTTTCTTTGCTTAGATATCCTAGTTTTCATTTTGCTGTCTGTTTCACTTCCAGGTTTTGGTTGTTGCTAACCCTGCAAACACCAATGCATTGATACTAAAGGAATTTGCACCGTCTATCCCAGATAAGAATATTACTTGTCTGACTAGATTGGATCACAACAGGGCTCTTGGACAAATTTCGGAGAGATTGAATGTTCAAGTCTCCGATGTAAAAAATGTCATTATTTGGGGAAATCACTCTTCAACACAGTATCCTGATGTCAACCATGCCATTGTCAATACTCCAGCTGGCGAAAAGCCCGTACGTAAGCTTGTTGCCAATGATGAATGGTATGAAGCTTTGCTTAAACAGTTCATCTTTTATTGTAATAAATTTGTATTTCCTGAATTCCATATGAAATGCTTTTATGTATCATGAAATCACTTTTTATTTTCTAAATTTTCTCTGTATCTATTTTGATTTTGTTGCCAGGTTGAATGGTGAGTTTATTACTACTGTCCAGCAACGTGGTGCTGCTATCATCAAAGCTAGAAAACTTTCTAGTGCGCTTTCAGCTGCTAGTTCGGCTTGTGACCATATTCGTGATTGGTTCCTTGGAACTCCAGAGGTAAATTCCCCCCCCCCCCCCCCCCCCCCCCATAAATGTGTACAAGATTTTATCAAATAGTCATACACCTTTTTCTAATATGTGCTGAAATATTATAGGGTACTTGGGTTTCCATGGGTGTTCACTCCGATGGCTCATACAATGTCCCATCCGGGCTAATTTATTCCTTCCCAGTCACTTGCAAGAATGGAGAATGGTCAATTGTTCAAGGTGAGAATACAAAAACATTGTAGTCTTTATTTAGATTGTGTGGGGACCGAACTGATAAAAATGTTGGACTGCATAGTATAGGAATTTTTTATTTTATAGGAATTTTTTATTTTTTTATTTTTTTGCAGTCCATCCGTTTCTAGCCTCGGTGGTGGTTTGATTTCTCATTTTGTAAAACTCTTCTCCTTTAAATTTAGATGTCTTTTTCTGGGGTCCTTTACTAACTTACCATAAATCCTGTTTTTACAAGGCTCGGTTAAACATCCTCAGTATTTGTGTGTTTTCTACATTACAGGACTTTCAATTGATGAGTTTTCGAGGAATAAATTGGACTTGACCGCTAAAGAGCTCAGCGAGGAGAAAGATCTGGCATACTCGTGTCTCTCGTAAGTTCCGCGTCTGAAGGTGGGCAAATCAGAGTATTCTGCGGTGATTAAAGTAGCTACTGTTTTGAATAATTCCACTGTCAGTCTTTTTTGATTGATAAACGATGGATGTGCTACTTTATAGGTCTCACTTCCTATATACTTGCATTTTGTTTTTGAGAATATTTAAAATTTCACTTTCTTGTCACACGGCTGATTTATGTGCCTTGGGGCTTGGTGGTGTTACTATATGACTGTCATAGAGCAATTTGTAGTCGACAAATGATTTTCTAGTCGAGAAATGTTCTCTTGCCCTTCACTTCACCCTTCAATTTTCATATCGTTGGAAAGCCCAATTGGAGAGAAATATTATCTGAGTATGCATTTGGATTGATCGTGGTTGTACTTTATGAGATTGTGTGATATATGTACAACTAAACTATTCTACGACTATTGGTTGTACAATCAATCATCATAGTCCCTCGATTCTAATCGTTGGGTAATCATTTTGATTCTGCAAATCAAGCCTATGTTTGGTAAACATGTTAACTTCCCAATTTTCCAAACTCTTTCTTTACTTTTCAACAATATATTTTACTTAGAAAAACATAAAAAAAAAAAACATATATTTAAACACAAAAAGTTTAACAAAAAGAGCCTAGAGAAGTTAGATTGTATGTATTTCTAGTTTCTAGATTGTGTAGAGTGATCTTTCTCCCGGAAAGAAACTATTATTAGTATTTCATAATTTCATAATAATATCAATATATTCCTTCAAGAATATTAATATTTAATACTTTTTTTGAATTATTAGTATGTCTATTGTCTAAGATCTACAACTTATGTTTCTACGAGAGTCACAATATTCTAAAAAAATATATGACACGTAAAGATCTATGCTTTTCGGAGAAATTGTATAATATTTATAAATGTTAAAATATAAAATAGTGTTATAAATTAGAGAGAAAAATAGAGAAGAACATATATGACAATAGACTTTTGTTTCTTTATTAAGAATCAGAGTTTCATGTATATAAATATATAGTGGTAATTATAACTAGGGTTGCAGGGGTGTAAATATTATTATTCACTAATAACATATTATTTACTGTACTCTCCTTAATGATACATTATAAAATATCTAAATCGTTAGAACTCTGTTTGATAAAAATTTAATGGGACAAAACTATAAAAAAAAAAAAAAAATACATTTATTTTGGAGTATTGAATTAAATGTAGTCTCATTTTAGGATTATGATACTTGTACAATTTTTTTTGTACAACTTTACTTACAATGTAAATGTATGATGTGACAAATTATGATGTATTGATTTTGAAGATGATGTGATGTGTGAACTGATAGTATTGTGTTACATCAGTGTTGTAAGTAAAAGTTGTACAAAAAAGTTATACATGTATCATGATTCCTCATTTTAACCTTGCTATGAAAATTCGGTGAGGCAAACTAAGCGAAGCAAAACAAAAGTACAGCTACCCCCTAATATTGTTCAAAGTAAATCATTGAGTCAATGAATCCCAATCTTGTGAACACATTTCTTGAATGTACATGTTAACAACATTTTTATGAATAAACTAGTCACATCGTTAATTGAGCGAATTTATTGAACATCGATATCATCGGTCTTTTGAAGAATAAAAGAATTTGGACAAACATGTTTTGTTATGTCTCCTTTGATGAAGCCTTATTTGAGTTGTGCAATACAAGCTCCATTATATTCATATAATATTGTTGGACAATCTCTTGTTGAAGTTAATCTGCTTGAAATTTGGATATTATGGGTCATGTTCCTCAACCATTCACACTCTCATTCTCGGCTTGCTTCATAGATTGCAATGATTTCTAAACGATTGGAATATGCTCATGTCAATGTTTGTATTACGGATCTCCACAATATAGTTGTTCCACCACATGTAAACACATATCCTATTTGCGACTTAGATTTATGTGGAATAGATATATATAACATGCATATACGTATTCCACTAAAGAAGATCCCAACTTTTAAGAATAAAATAAACTCATATCAATAGTATCCTTTATGTATCGAAAAATGTGTTTAACACCATTCAAATGTCTTTGAGTTGATGTAGAACTATATCTAGCAAGGAGATTTACACAAAAAACTATGTCTGGTCGAATACAAATTGCAAGTTATATTAATGTTCCAATTGCACTAAGGTATGGTATTTCAGAACTAATATAACATTTTCTCCATCTTCAAGTGTATGAGATAAATCTGATTTAACGTCAAGTGATCGAACAAACATATGGGATGTCAATGAGTGTACTTTATCCGTATAAAAACAGATCAAGACTTTTTTCTATATAAGAAGATTGATTAACAAATAATCCTTTTTGGAAATGTTCAATCCACAACCCAAGAAAAAAATTGGATTTTCTTAAAGGGGGTTTTAGTTAAATAGGCTTGACAATCAATAACTTTAGTAATATAGACTTCTTTATTGAAAAGTCAAAATTACCCTTAATGAATAAATTGCAAGGTATATCCTTATGTTCGAGTGATATATTATAAACTATATTTATATTTTGACAGTTTCAATAGAGTTAAATCTTATATTATTTATGCAAACGTAATCAATATATTTATATATTTCTTCTAATTTGGACTGGGCAACAGAATATATACCTTTATATTTTTTAGTAATAGTTAATAAAAACGAAGTATCTTTATTATCCAAATATAATTTATCACAATCACTACAAGTAGATACTTGTGAAGTGTTCATAAATTCAAACGATCATGTTGATCACGATTATGTCTAACTATTGTATTTTCTTGATCTAAGTTTCGTAAAACTAAATCTGTGAATCTAATTTCAGTATTTTCTTGTAACCAAATTAGATGTTGTTGTTTGTACTGATGATATCTGATGGTATTTAGTATTTTTTCCTACTTTTCTTGATTATTTTCTTGTTTTAATTCTCTGAGAAGTTTTTCTATCTCTCTGGATCTTAAATCAAAAGTATTATCTTTAAAAATTCTAAGTCTCTCTATATCTTCTCTATCACCATTGTTCATAATTAAAAATAACAAGCATGTAGAAGCATATGATTAAAAGCATGTAATCAAAGTATGTAAATGGCAGTTGTTGAGACCGTGCCCAAAAAGGAGCCCAATGAATCACTAGCAAGGGCCCAATAGAGGCCAAATGGACCTTGGCCCAATGGAACTTGGCCAATGACTAAAGCTTAGGGTATCTCCTTGGGCCAACTGTTGAGTTGGAACAACACATGAAGCTCTTTAGCCGAACTGGTGCCGAGGTACTCTATGGTAACGCCTCGGACGGGTGATGGGACAACGGATGGTGTCAGAGATGTGCGACTTTCCCCAGTTGACTGTGGCTTGACAAGACATTGCCTTTATCAAGAATGTGACAGGGGCCCATCCCCTACCAAACGTAGCAATGATTATTGCAAGAAAGTAAGATCCTCCTCTCCAACAGCTAGGGTAAATACACGTGTAAAGTCCACCACGTGTCGCCATCCAAGACCATAACTTCTCTTATAAGTAGAACACTCCCTCCATCAAATAAAGGGTTAGCGATCCTATACTCTTAACTAAATATTTCGAATCTCACTCCCTTTCCTCTCTTTTACACACTTATATTTCTCGCACCCAATTTACATTTGCTTGAAATGAGCTTTGACTTTGGTATCGGAGTGCAAAGGGGAGCCACCTCGGCCCCCTTTGCAAACTGATTGTTTGTCACAGTGCGCAGGAGATTTATATGTTCAAGAGGGAGGAGGTGGGACGTGTTGGTCCAAGGTCCAGCCGAATTTTGTGGTCAACATTTTGGCGCCGTCTGTGGGAAACCATACTGCTAACCACGAAAATGCATGGTTAAAAGCTACAAAAAAAGACCCTGAAAAAGGGCGGGTAACTTCTTGAAAAAGGGCGGGTAACTACAAGAACCCCTTGAAAAAGGCTTGAAACTTTGAAATATAAGTCTACTAACCTTGAAAAAGGCTTGAAACTTTGAATTATAAGTTTACTAACCTTTAAAAAGGCTTGAAACTTTGAAACTTTGAAATATAAGTTTACTAACCTTGAAAAAGACTTGAAACTTTGAGATAAAAGTTTACCTATCCTTGAAAGAAAAGATAGAACCAAGAAATTGCTATGAACATGAATGAAAGTGACAATGATGTTAACCCTCGGAGGAGCAGAGATGAACAACGCAGCGAGGAGGAGGCTCCCCAGAGGCCTTGTGAGAACACAAATGAGGGGGTGGCTTAACCTAACCCTCAACGTGCGGCACCAAAATCGCCGCATGTTGCGAGATATGACTCGCATGGCAGTCCAGATGTTGGAAATGCAGAAACAGCAGATAGAACAAACTGCTACGATGAATGTCTATATGGCTAGAGGGTATGTTATAAACGAACCCATAATGCCCCCGTAGTACTCGCAACCACATTACTCACCATCTGATGCGGCCACTGCCTCGTATTACTATCAAGATCCACAGGCATATGACGAGGTGGAATCTGTTCCTTTCTACAAAGAAGACCCGGTGCATGAAATACCAAGAGAACAATGCCAACCCCCTATTAACCATAGGGAGGCTTCGCCCTCAAAATCTGGCAGTGTTTTTAGCCGAATAGGGGGATTATTCAGGGGTAAGCGAGGGGGCTGAACTGACCAAGGTCGGCACAACGTAACTGAGCCTAGAAATATGCGGGAGCGACGGGATGAAGAAGCCCTATCACGAAGCCAAATACCGAGAGATAGGTATGATGTAGGGGCGGGAAAGTTGAGCCCTACACATGAGCCTAGAAATAGGTGGGAGAGAAGAGTAGAAGCAGCTCGGACCCAATCTCACGATGGCCTTCCGACCTTTCAAAGGCCAAATTACGGCCGAGTTTTGCCACCATGGGGGCAGGTTACGTTCAACCGCCCTACGACCAATACCATGACGAGATGAACTCCAACCATGGTGAGAACAGTGAATTACCGTCGTACGAGCTGGATGATGAAGAGGAAATAAGCCCTTTCACGAAGGGAATCCGAAAGTGCCCGGTGCCCCATGACTTTGAAATGCCAGAAATAACAAAGTATTCTTGCCGATGTCACCCTGATGATCACCTGTTGAATTATCGCGCTAGCATGGAAATAGCTGGAGTCACTCCGGCACTGAAGTGCAAAACCTTTGTTTTAACCCTTGAGGGAAGCGCAATATGATGGTATAAAAAACTCCCTCCTGGTAGCATCCACAGTTGGAGAGATTTGAAGGCAGCCTTAAAAAATGGCTTTGTTTCCTCCAGGCCCAGCCAGCTCCCGCTCCAACGCCTTCAGGACTTAAGGCAAGGAAGGGAGGAGTCTTTGAAGAGCTACCTAGCTCGATTTACAGAAAAAAATGTACATTTGTGAGAACATCACCGAGGTTGAGATGTTTTCTGCATTAAAAGGAGGCCTAGACATGACAAGCATGTTTTGGAGGGATGTCCGAAGCAGAAAGCCAAGGGATTACAATGCCCTAGTAGATCTGATGAAGGAGGAGATCGTCTCAGAAGAGATGGATAAGGCCAGAGATAACCATCCTCAAGGGAGATACAATATTGGGTACCCCAATGAAGCGAACCATAGGAAAGGAGGTAATAAGGATATGTTTGGTAGTAACCAGAGTGGTGCCCCACGTCCATTTCCGGGAACCGGATCCAGTTATGTAGCGGCGATCATGGAGGATATCCCCAACTTGCACTCCAATGCTCCTGCCTCGAATCCTCTCACAGCTCATGGAAGAATGGAAGGTAGCCGAAATGGAAAACAGCCTATGATTGGGGCTTACTGTGCGTACCACAGGTATTATGGTCACGCAACGGAGGATTGTAGGAAAATCCACATGTTGGCGGACCAAAAGGCACAAAGAAGGATGGGAGGTGATTTCTCCCCTGACAAAGGGAAAACGCAAAGGCCAAGTAACCAAAAGTTTAATCGAGCTGACAGGCGAGCTCCAGGGAAAAACCCAACGAAAGAAAGGATTGACGGTCGTTAAAGAGATAGGGGCAAGGATCGGGATAACTCCCCTACACATGCTAAAAATACGAGAGAACCACCTATGCCTGCAAATGATCGGTCGATTCGTGAAATTGACACGATATTGGGAGGCCCCCATCCAGGTGGAAGCACCAATAACTCCCAGAAGCAGTATATCAGAGAAGCCAAGTAGCCCGCTAATGTGAACTATCACATCCATTCACATCCTGCAAGGATGTCCCGGACAGAATCTATCACGTTTACCCAGGATGACGCTATTGGGGTACATTTCCCGCATAACGACGCGCTGCTTATCCGGGTGGTGGTAGCTCGGAATGGATTGTCACGAATGTTGGTGGATGATGGTGACTCGGTAAACGTGATTTATGGAGTAACTTTTGATAAGATGGGGATTATTACACTACTTATTCCGGTCCCAGATCCAATATATGGATTCACTGGAGATAGCGTAATCCCCAGATGATCCATAACCCTTATAACGGAAGTGGAGCAGGCTCCCACTCTCTCTAGAATACCCATGGAGTTCTTGATTGTGGACAAAATTTCCTCCTATCACGGTTCAATTGGGAGGCCGGGTCTCATTAACTTGAGGGTTGCAACTCATACGAAGTATATTTGCATAAAATTCCCCACAGAGCATGGTGTAGCAACTGTCGGGGGAGCCAAACTGAATCACGGGCTTGTTATACAAACGCTATTCGAAAATTTCAAGACTGGAGCTTAAATATGATTAGTGATGTGGCAATGGACGAGGCTGCCCCAGACCCTGAAAAATTGGGTGAGGGGTTCTCAGAAAATGAAGATGTCACAATGACGCCGGAAGAAGACCGGGCAGATCTGGACCCAAGAATGACCGGAGACAGTTGCTCCACCCCAGATAAAAGGATAGAATGCTTTTGTGTTGATCTACTTAATCCAATCAAGGAATTGTAGATTGGATTAGATTCGCCAGTTGAGTACAAAGATCAGCTGAAAAGCTTTTTGCTTGAAAATCTCGATGTATTCGCATGGAAACATGATGACATGATCGGAATTGATCCTAAAGTGGCTTGTCACAGACTCCAACTTGACCCAAGAAGCCCTGGGCACAGACAGAAGAGGAGGCTGATGAGTTCTGATAAATATGAGGCCTTGAAAGAAGAGGTGACGAAGCTATTGAAAAATGACTTCATCAGAGAGTCCCGGTATCCGAAGTGGGTGTCAAACCCTGTTTTGGTTCCGAAGCAGAATGGGAAATTGAGAGTATGTATTGATTTTTCGAATTTAAACCAGGCATGTCCCAAAAACAGTTTCCCTCTGTCTCGAATTGATCAATTAGTCGATTCAACAGCAGGACACGAGATGCTGAGTTTTATGGATGCATACTCCGGGTACAACCAAATTCCATGCATGAGCCGGATGAGGAGCATACCTCATTTATCACGGATAGGGGGCTCTATTGTTATAAATTCATGCCGTTTGGTTTAAAAAATGTCGGGGCCACCTACCAAAGGTTGGTAAATCGCATGTTTTCAGAACAGCTGGGAAGCTCCATAGAAGTATATGTCGACGACATGCTAGTCAAAAGTATGGTCGCCACAGAGCATGTCCGCCATTTGTCAAAGGCTTTTGACATTTTGAGGGAATATCAGATGAAGCTCAATCCCGCGAAATGCGCTTTTGGGGTAGCTTCTAGAAAATCTCTTAGATTCATGGTGAACAGGAGAGGTATTGAAGCCAATCCGGATAAAATCAAAGCTTTACTAGACATGCGCTCTCCTCGGAGCCCGAAAGAAGTGCAGAGTTTAACGGGAAGAATTGCGGCCTTAAGTCGATTCGTTTCTAAGTCCACTGAAAAATGCTTGTCATTTTTTAAGGTCTTGAAGGGAGGGAAACAATTTCAATGGACACCGGAATGTAAACAAGCTTTTGCCGACCTGAAAGCATTCTTGGGACAGGCCCACTATTATCAAAACCAAAGGCTGGCGAACCACTCTCTTTGTATTTAGCCGTGTCAAAAGAGGCTGTTAGCTCAGTGTTGGTCAGAGAGGAGGATGAGAATCAGTTCCCAGTGTATTATGTGACCAAAGCCATGCTGGATGCAGAAACACGTTACCCAGATATGGAAAAACTTGCTCTCGCGTTGATTACGGCAGCTCGCAAACTCCGTCCCTACTTTCAGTCGCACTCCATACATGTTCTCACAAACTTTCCTATGAGACAGGTATTGCAGAAACCAGATGTATTTAGGAGGTTAATGAAATGGGCTATAGAAATTAGCCAGTACGATAATAATTTATTATAATTTAGACGTACAGATAAGTGTATAAAACACACTTATCATGGTGATGGCCAGGTATCAGGAAAAAATGGCCCGCTATTACAATAAAAGGGTAAAAGGTCGGCACTTTAACATTGGGGATTTGGTCCTTATAAAGATCCTTCCCTCTACTCAAGAACCAGGATTAGGGACTCTAGGTCCTAATTGGGAGGGCCCTTATAAAGTCACGACCGAGGTGGTAACCGGTACATATATGATCGAAGACCTATCTGGGGTCCCTTTGTGTAACCCCTGGAATATGGACAACCTTCGTCGCTATTTTCAATAAAATCAAATTCCCCTTGAATGATTATAACGTCTCCACATAATTTAATGAAAATTTGAAGCGAGTTACGTTAAAGATTGCATCAAGTGCTCTTCCTTAAACATGGCGGATGTTAAAAATGCACATGGCGGATGTTAAAAATGCCAAATTATTTTTTTCATGAGAAAATACAACTCTACCTATAGTAGTCAAGCAATAGTAAAATGATGACAATATTATACTTAAACTTCATTGAAAAGGGACTCTTATAAGCCCGCACTACGCTCACTGCGTCTTGGCTGAACGTATTAAAACTATCAGTAGGAGCTTGTTCAAACTAATAATCGTAAGAAGGTAGAATCGTAAGTGCTACAAAGTATAACTCGAATATGGTCAAGTGTTTATCAAATCAGATCTAACAAGTAAAACATGAATGTCTTAAGCTACTTAGATCTGAGGGACTATCAAGCATACAATTCATTTAGAGGTGTTTGCGTTTAAAGGCGTTTAAGCATACAATGCATTTAGAGGCATTTACGTTTAGAGAACTCACACTCTAACAAACGACATCGTACAAACCAAAATTTGGGTACACGACTGTTGAACTTGTACACGACTGTTTAACTTCACAAAAATGATCAAAACAAATCATTACATTTACAATTCAAAATTTGAGGAATGTATAAAAAAAAAAAAAAAAAAAAAAAAAAAAAAAAAAAAAAAAAAAAAAAAAAAAAAAACTAACTAACTATTACCACATTCTACTACCACATTTATTGAAGGACATCTTTCGTAGAGTCCCCGCCTGGTACAAACTGGCAGGAGTCAGAAGGAACATCAGTAGGAGGGTCTTCCCCCGAATCTTGTGGCTCTAGGTATAAGGCCTCAATCTGGGAAATGTCCAAGTTTGGGAAAGCCTCTTTTACATCTCCCAAGACCATCCTAGCCCCAATGTTCCCAAAAATCCTCTGCATAGCTTCATACTCAGGGGTCTCTTCAAAAGTGTCCTTGAAATTCTGAACTTCCATCAACACTTCGGCCTCCACGACCTCCTCCACCCTGGCTGCAATGGTACGCTCCAAGGCTTCAGTAATTTTGGAGTCAATGTGTTTCTCCAGGGAGACATAATCCTCCTCATCCTTCTTCCTAGCCTCCACCTCCCCTTGTAGCTTAGAGGTAGTTTTTGCTACCTCAGCTGCCAGTCTGGCCTTCATAGAATTTGCCTCCGCTAGGGCTTCAGCTATGATGGACTGCGCACGGTTAGAGTCGTCAAGCTTCTTGCACAGATTTGCCACATCTGACTCAGAGGCTCGGAGGTCACGCCTCAGCTTCTCGTTATCCTCCTGAAGGCGCTTTGCATGGGCCCTATCCTCTGAGGAAGATTTGCGGGCTATGGAAAGTTGATCTTTAAGATCATTGATCTCTTTCAGCATGTTGTCCGCATGATGAAGTGCAGTCTCCGCGTATTTCTTGTCTCGCTGTACTTCCACCACATAGGATTCCACCTCATCAATGAGGGCCAATGCTCTAGCATTCATAGTCTTGGCAGCAAGTAGCTTCCGGGAAGGAGTGGCACTGGAAGAAAAGGCAGACCAGCCCTCTGTCCAAAAATGTTCAGTGACCAAGGTAGCCCTGGTAGGAGGGGAGTTAGGGGAGTGGAACAAGGAGGGATCGAAAGTGACATCCCTGAGAAGGACACTAGCTTTAATTTGCTTGAGCTCTTCAGCCCCCGCAGGTGTCACTTCATAAGCCAGTCCCAGAATTGACACGGAAGGCTCATCCTCCAAGTCTTGAGTCTCCGGAGGCGGAGGTGCAGAAGTGGTATCCTTACCCCTCCTAAGCCTCTTCAAAGGGACGGGCTTGTCCTCGGATATAGGCTCTGAAATATCCTCGGATAGGGAAGATGGCACCAAGAAGTTTTTAGAATCTCTTTCCCTCTTAGAGCCACCCCGATCTGACCTTTTCCCTTTTCCCGTTACGGTGACCCTCCTGGTTTCGGCCTCTTTTTCCAAGCTTGGCTGCTGGGGGCCCACTGGCAACAAGCTGGGGGGTGGAAACAATGCAGGAAGAGGACCTTCAAGCTGGGCGGTGGACGCTTCAGATACCTCATTTGCCACCCCCACTTGTAGGTTAGCAAGTACCGCTTTCTCCCTCCTCTCAATTTCGCTGTCGTGGTGAAGGGCGGGAGGGATCTTTTTGGACATGAGGCCCTTCAGGGAGATCTTAGAGAAGTCCTTGTAACCTATCGAGAAAGAGAGAAGAATGAGACTATGAATGTTGAGACAAAAGCTAAGAAGGCAATAAGAGAATTCTACACACTCATGGCTCTCATAAGACCGTGCTTGACAAAGAGTTTGTTCTGTTGGATGACCCTCTGAAAAGTACCCCGGTAAGCGAACACGCACCTCACTTCCGCTAAGTCTGCGTCGGAGAGGAGGTAGAAAAAAGTGAACCCTGTCATAAACCAATAAAGTAAGAAAACGAATTAAAAGTGGTGAGCAAAAATGGAAAGTGAATGACACACAACACTTGAGGAAGCGAAGCAAAGACAAGACTCACTGGGGGAGGAAAGAGTTCGGGGAACGGTGATTTCTGGAGTGGGGTTCACAGGAGAGCTCTGCCACTCCCCCGCAACCCAGAACCACTGGTTTCTCCAATTCTTTATTGAAGTAGGATGATCAGTGGTAATAGGGGGATATGAGCCTCTGGGGGACAAGTAGTACCAATCCTTGACATCCGACCTCACGTCCTTATCCCTTCTAACAGACTTCTTCAGGGTGTATAAGGTGTGGATGATGTGCAACGAGATGGGGGTAGTCAGGGCTAACCTCTTGCCACACCAACCAAGTACCCACGGCCTGAGTCCAGAAGTTCGGGGCCAACTGGTAAGGGCATATGATGAGATCCGAAATAGGAGACCAAAGGAGAATTCAACCTATCGGCAATGTGACAGTGATCTACGCGGGAAACGGCACAAGTTTCATGTTGGAAGCGAGCCGAGAAGACAAAGTGATCGATCCGAATCAAAAGGGTCAAGGTTTGGTGACCAAGAGCACATTCACGACCGTAAAACCAGTATTCACGGCCGTAATAGCCCCTCAGGTCAAAAACAAGAATTTCAAGATTTTTATACTTACGGCCGTAAGACAATAACTCACGGCCGTAACTCCTTCTCTGGTGGAATTGAAGAACTTCAGCAATTTGATTCTTACGGCCGTGAGAGTTCTTGTTACGGCCGTAACTCATTAACAGAGAGTCACTTACGGCCGTAACATCTAAATTCCAGATTTCGCGTTTTTTTAACTTAATTCCGTTTTTTAATTATTTACTTCTATGTTTTGGGCCCAATTAGCGGCAACCCTAGTTTTTAGGTTAGTTTACATTATATTGCTTTGTTTCTCATTAGAAAACAACAACTTTGATATTATTGAATGAATGTGAGAATTTTCTCTCTCTCGAAAAGGAGGATTCCTTTTTCTTGTTCTTGAAGAACAATTCATAGAATTTATCAAATATTTTCTTGAATATTTGTGACGTTCCAATCAGAATCTTATCAAGGAGTTTGACATCCCTTGTGGCGTTTCGAAAACCTCGGTTCTTCAATCCGCATCGTCAATTTATTGCGTCGTGATTATTGGGTCCAGGTCCTATCGTCAATTTTTATCTTTTCCAGTATTTTAATTATTGTGTTCTTGTGTTTCTTGGTTGAATCTGGATCTTTCCTATCTTTGTTTCGTTTAATTCCGCGTGTTCGTTATGACCCCCTCCCGGGATCACATCATCTGGTATCAGAGCTTGGATCTAGATTCAGTTCTTGATTTTCTTGTTCTTCGTGCCAGTAATTTTTTTCTTTATTTGATTCATATAAAATTCCACAAAAAAATTCAAACCTGTTTATCTTAGTCAATTCTTACCCAAATCTAATTCCCTTTTTTCCGCCATATTCGTAGTTAAATTGTCTAGTTGTTTTAAAAAAAAATCGAAAATTTCATTATTTTCCCGAATATTTCGAATTTGTCTCAATTTCCAAATTTTCCCGTTCTTACTCGTGTCTTATCGTGTCCTACCCTTACTTGAGTTCTTGGGCTGTTTTGAAGTGCTTGGAACGGGGATTTTGAGTGATACACGAGTGATATATTTTTTCAAGGTATATACCACTTATTTATGTGAAGACTAATAATGTCTAGCAGACGGGATTCATCATCTTCATCAGTTGGGGACAACCAGGGAATTTACAGAAGGGAGCCAGTAGCTTCATCAACGAGCCACAAAAAACGACCGGAAGGTATGAATAGGGTGAATAACAATGTTGTAGGTGTGATGGAGACTTTACATGAGCAATTTGATAAGTTGATGACTAGGATGGATACGCAGGAAGAAACTATTAATAAGTTGCGTAGGGTACAAACTCATGCGGGTCCTAGAGCTAGGAGGGAAGACCGGAGAGATCATAGGGGGAGACATAATCAAAGGGTTGGATATGGGTTTGATGATGAAGAGTTTGCGAGTGAAGGAAGTAGTGTCCAATCATCTGTGGCTAGTAGTAGCGATGAAGAGGGGTTAACTTATGCTGTGAAAGGGTCCCTTGTGAATAGACGTGTCCTAAATTCTCGAACTAAGATGGTTGAACTTGATGAACAGCGAGATAATCTTTTCCACACTAGGTGTTTGGTGGGGAAAAAGGTTTGTGGGATGGTAATTGGCGGGGGGAAGTTGTACTAATGTGGTTAGTACATTATTTGTGGAGAAGTTGGGATTGCCTAAGGTGAAACACCACAACCCCTATAAATTACAGTGGTTAACCGAGTCGGGAGAACTTAAGGTGAACAAGCAGGCTAATATTAAATTCACCATTGGAGGTTATAGAGATGAGGTGGTGTGTGATGTGGTCCCTATGGATGTTGGGCATATTTTATTAGGAAGGCCATGGCAACATGATAGGAGAGTTGTGCATGATGGGTTCAAAAATCGATATTCTTTCGTGAAGGGTGGAAAAAGGATCACTCTTGCGCCGCTGACACCTAAAGAGGTCCAAGAGGACCAATTGAAAATAAAGAGCGAGTTTGAGGGGAAAAATAAGAGCATTGAGGCCACGACCTCAGAAAAAGGAGAGGGTGTGGAAATTGAAAACAAGAGAATTGAGGTCACGACCTCAGAAAAATGTGAGCGTGAGAGAGAAAAGAAAAAGAAAAGAGAGTCCACCACAAAAAAATGAGTCTCTTTGCATTTGCTAACACATCCCTCCCTAGTTTGGCTAATTCTGTTTTACAGGCACCACAATCAAATTATAAAACTAAGGCCAAAGGAAAAATTAATTTCCAGACAGAACAGCTCCAAAGGATGATGGATAGCACAAAACATAAACAGGTCCCTCGAACCAACAAAAGCAGGAGATACATAAAGGAGAGGCCATATACAGATTCGAGGTCGAATCATTTCCAAGAAAGGGGGGATGATGAGATCCGAAATAGGAGACCAAAGGAGAAGTCGACCTATCGGCAATGCGACAATGATCTACATGGGAAACGGCACAAGTTTCATGTTGGAAGCGAGCCGAGAAGACAAAGGGATCGATCAGAATCAAAAGGGTCAAGGTTTGGTGACCAAGAGCACATTCACAACCGTAAAACCAGTGTTCACGGTCGTAACAGCCCCTCGGGTCAAAAACAAGAATTTCAAGATTTTTATACTTACGGCCGTAAGACAATAACTCACGGCCGTAACTCCTTCTCTGGTGGAATTGAAGAACTTCAGCAATTTGATTCTTACGGCCGTGAGAGTTCTTGTTACGGCCGTAACTCATTAACAGAGAGTCACTTACGGCCGTAAGTTACATTGTTACGGCCGTAACATCTAAATTCCAAATTTCGCGTTTTTTTAACTTAATTCCGTTTTTTAATTATTTACTTCTATGTTTTGGGCCCAATTAGCGGCAACCCTAGTTTTTAGGTTAGTTTACATTATATTGCTTTGTTTTTCATTAGGAAACAACAACTTTGATATTATTGAATGAATGTGAGAATTTTCTCTCACACCAACCAAGTACCCACGGCCTGAGTCCAGAAGTTCGGGGCCAACTGGTAAGGGCATATGATGAGATCCGAAATAGGAGACCAAAGGAGAATTCAACCTATCGGCAATGCGACAGTGATCTACGCGGGAAACGGCACAAGTTTCATGTTGGAAGTGAGCCGAGAAGACAAAGTGATCGATCCGAATCAAAAGGGTCAAGGCTTGGTGACCAAGAGCACATTCACGACCGTAAAACCAGTATTCACGGCCGTAATAGCCCCTCAGGTCAAAAACAAGAATTTCAAGATTTTTATACTTACGGCCGTAAGACAATAACTCACGGCCGTAACTCCTTCTCTGGTGGAATTGAAGAACTTCAGCAATTTGATTCTTACGGCCGTGAGAGTTCTTGTTACGGCCGTAACTCATTAACAGAGAGTCACTTACGGCCGTAACATCTAAATTCCAGATTTCGCGTTTTTTTAACTTAATTCCGTTTTTTAATTATTTACTTCTATGTTTTGGGCCCAATTAGCGGCAACCCTAGTTTTTAGGTTAGTTTACATTATATTGCTTTGTTTCTCATTAGAAAACAACAACTTTGATATTATTGAATGAATGTGAGAATTTTCTCTCTCTCGAAAAGGAGGATTCCTTTTTCTTGTTCTTGAAGAACAATTCATAGAATTTATCAAATATTTTCTTGAATATTTGTGGCGTTCCAATCAGAATCTTATCAAGGAGTTTGACATCCCTTGTGGCGTTTCGAAAACCTCGGTTCTTCAATCCGCATCGTCAATTTATTGCGTCGTGATTGTTGGGTCCAGCTCCTATCGTCAATTTTTATCTTTTCCAGTATTTTAATTATTGTGTTCTTGTGTTTCTTGGCTGAATCTGGATCTTTCCTATCTTTGTTTCGTTTAATTCCGCGTGTTCGTTATGACCCCCTCCCGGGATCACATCAGCATAAGTTGTAGCTCTTAAGCAGTGCCCTATAAAAAGGGTGAAGGGGCAGCCTCATCCCACATGATAAAGTATCGTAGCACACAGCCACCTGACCTCGGGGGGGACTGCAGGGTCAGCAAGAAGGCGTGGGGGTGCACCAATCGAACCCTTTCTGGAATCCTAAATTTCGTCAAAGCTCCTGCCAAATCAACGCCTCGTATTTTCGTGGCAATCTCACTGCTTTCCCAGGACTCTGGGTTCAGATCAGGGTCCACATGATACCCTGATACTTTGTTCACTAGGTCCATCCAACCTTCAACCTGAGCTATTTCCTCCTCAGATAGTCCTAACTCTTCCCTGTGCGCCCTAAATGGGGCCCTAATATTTATACCGAGGTCCTGATGACCAGAAGAAGAGCCCACTGCCTCTTCTCTTCTCAAGTCCTTATCTCACTTGCTTCGGAGTTCTCGCAAAGAGGCCTCCTCGTTGGATGATAGGTAAGCCATGTAGGTCTGGTTCTTTTCTTCTTCGCTGTCAGAATCATCCAAGTTAATTATATTGCCATATTTTCTATTCCTCCTCTTAATCTGCTCCCTAAAGAAGCGAGAACTAAAAATCGATAAAAATAATAGGTAGAAACCTCTGAAAGGAATCGCCATTGCCAACAATTCTTGTGAACCCATTCCCCCCAACTCTTCCTGTGAACCCATTCCCCCCAAAACAAAATACAAAACAAAGTTTTCAAACCCGCACTCGAAGATTAGAAATGAAAAAAGTTTTGCACATGCAAAAGAAAAGAAATTTACCTTAAAAAATGAACGTTCGAGGTTGTGCACTCGAAGGGAAAAACACGCCAATGGGAAGTGTTGGACGGTAGAGACAATTTTCCGGGTGGGAAATCCTCAAGAAACGTTGAAAGACTTGCAAGAAAAGGGAGGGTGCTACTATTTCTTGCGAAAAAAGTTACTACGAAAATTCTGAGAAATTGGTAAAGGAGAAATGTTGGGATGAAGGAGGCTTTACAGGGAACCCACTAGTCCCAAACCCTTGGTCTTTGAGCCACATGATTGATTTGGATAACCCGCGTCTCTTGGGGGGAAGGCTAATCAAAGCGCCAGCTGGAGAAGGAAGGGAGGAAACCATTCAGTTACCAAAGTGTGTACCACGCACGGCAAAGTATCTTCCTCCATCCCCTTCATATTTATTGGAAACCGATACCAACAGCCACCTTGTATTAAATGTGCTTCCTAAAAAAATACTAGCATAATCCCAACTTTCGTCTGGAAGGGAAAGTAAGAGTAGAAGGTCGACTTTACCTTGAGTCCGAGTCTCTCCAAAGAATGGCATTTCGAGCCTTGAGTTCGTAGCACTATATAATGAATCCCAGCTGATCGATTGCAGAATAATTATAAAAACATTGGTTATAACAAATAACAAGGTTAGTGCTTCGAACCTATGACAAATTCGATCAGCCCATAAATGACCACATTGGATTTGAGGGACTAGTGTTGAGACCTTGCCCAATGAATCACCAGCAAGGGCCCAATAGACGCCCAATGGGCCTTGGCTCATGAATAAAGCTTAGGGTATCTCCTTGGGCCAACTGCCGAGGTGGAACAGCACATGAACCTCTTTAGCCGAACCTGTTTATATCTAGTCGAGGTACTCTATGGTAACGCCTCAGACAGGTGATGGGACAACGGACGGTGTCAGAGATGTGCGACTTTCCCCAGTTGACTGTGGCTTGACGAGACATTGCCTTTATCAAGAATGTGACAGGCGCCCATCCCCTACCAAACATAGCAATGATTACTGGAAGAAAGTAAGATCCTCCTCTCCAACAACTAGGGTAAATACATGTGTAAAGTCCACCACGTGTCGCCATCCAAGACCATAACTTCTCCTATAAATAGAATACTCCCTCCACCAAATAAAGGGTTAGCAATCCTATACTCTTAACTAAATATTTCGATTCTCACTCCCTTTTCTCTCTTTTACACACTTATATTTCCCGCACCCAATTTATATTTGCTTGAAATGAGCTCTGGCTTTGGCATCAGAGTGCAAAGGGGAGCCACTTCGGCCCCTTTGCAAACTGATTGTTTGTCATAGTGCGCAGGAGATCCACGTGTTCAAGAGGGAGGAACTGAGACGTGTTAGTCCAAGGTCTAGCCGAATTTTGTGGTCAACAGCAGTAAATAAGTTTACAGTAATCAAATAGAAATAAGCAGGTTTTCCCTCTAGTGTCGTCCTATAGCTGCCTTGCATGTATTCAATCAAACCTTTGAATCAAATGAATATTAGATGTTTTTTAATAAATTGGGTCCACAACTGCTTCCGCAAAAATTTTTTCAATCAAGGTTGAATTTCTCACTCTAAAGAACTAGCCGTGTTTCCACAGACGCTATCTCACAGTATTCAGAGTCTCTGTTTTCACCCCTATCTCGACTCCTTTCAGAAAGACCTTACTTAGAACTTTTTACAAAACTACATGTTTTAAAAAAAACAAGTTTTAAAACTGAAATAAAGCTCAAATATTATCCCAAAATGACACAACACATCAAAAGGCTGACGGGATTTCTGCCGAGCAACAGATTCTTCAAAGAAGAAAACTCATTTTGGAAAATATCAATACTGCCGGGGGTCATGAGAAACTTAATGAAAATCTCTTTTAAGAAAATTTTGATAAAAACTCAAACATCATTTCATTCATAGACTGACATTGTACATACCGCAAACTATATACAGACACATTTGGTACTCGCCTTATGAAGTTTAGAACTCCATAAGTGATTACCTTATTACAAGCTTTGATATCTTCAGACTATCTACTAATATTTTTCTTGAATACAAGTGGTGTAAACAAGTTTTGAATAAAAGAGTACAAGTGCTTGACTCAGAAATTTCAGGATGCCTCTTCACTGAATCTCTTCCCCCTTTTATAGAGGTCCTGGATTATTTTCCTCCTCCCCTTTTTTGTGACCAGAAAGTCCTCTTATCTCTTTTGTAATAAATCTCTTGTTGAGTAGTCATCAACCACTTTTTTCGGTGCATTTATTTTTCTTGCTAGCTAGCTTCAATAATTCTTGACAAGTTATCTTCCGGATTGTGACAAAACACCACAGATTTTCTTTAATAAAGAGACTTTATTAAAGTAGTGAGTGAAGGGTCTTTGTCATGGCAGCTACCTTTCATTATCTTCTTGTTGTTTAGTGACCACAGTTTTTCTTTAATAAATGACTTTATTAAAGTAGTGATAAAGGGTCACTATTTGACAGCGTTACTTTTCCATCCTTGAGTCAAAGAACTCTGCTGGGAATTCTGTACTATCGAGTGATGCATGGCTCATATCTTCAACAAGACAGTGTTCACACCTATACTCTGGATGGTCCCACATTATCTTGCATAGCTCTTTGCGCATAGTTTCACTTCCACTTACTTCATTGATAATAATTTTCTCAAGTATGTGGTCCAATTCAAAAATAACTACTTCTTTATATGGAAATCTTGCATTGGAGTAGATTATATGATTATCAGAAGGATATAACCAATTTTTTTCTTTTTCAGAAATAACTTGGCTTAAATTATCAAATATTTCTTTATATCCTTTAGCTCTTCTGTAAGAAATCATGTTAACAATATCTTCATATCCATTCTTAACAACTTTTTGGCTAGTTGGTAAGAAGTGTTGGTTTGTGATCCCTATCTTGATACAATGAAATGATGGGATCATTGTTCCTTCATATTTATCCCATTCCATTGTGGCTGAAAAGAACCGGATATATATATTCGTACTTTTGATAACTTCAGTAAATCTTCGGACTGCCTTTTTAACATCTATGGGAAGTTGTGAAATTTTCCTTAGATCTTTGCTTAGATATATGCAGAGTATGTTCCTTAGTTCAAAGCAATTTTGAACCCAATTAGCTGGCGCTCCTGGATAGAAATTTATCTTGTTGTATTTTTCATAGTATAAGGTCTTCATCCATTTCCCTACTTCGAGATACCAATCTAACAGTATATTGAAAATAACAATAAAGAAGATAACTTCTTCATAGTTATCTTTGTTTGGTAATTTTTGTTCGTGAAAAACTTTTACCACATCTTTTGGATTTATTTGCTCAATACGGGTTTTGGGATCAATTTCATTCCTCTGTGAAGAGGTTTCCATAGCCTTCTTGGTATCTTGATTATCCTTCTTGAATGAAGACTTTGCATCTGTTTCCATATTTTCAGTACAAACATTAGGATTAATTTTTCCCTGTGAAGGGATTCCTAATATTATCTTGTCTTTCCATTTATCCTCGGGAAGAGCGCTAGTATTCATAAGACCCAGTGAAGGGTTGTTACTAGACTTTGTACAAGTATTTTCTGCCAAATGAGCTATCTTGGTACTGCCTAGAAGGCTTTCTTGTATATTTTGAATTTGCATCTCCAAACAAGAGACTTTAAGTTCAAGTATCTGGACTTTTGTCTTTAACTCCTTCAGCTCCATCTTTACTAAGATAATCAAGAAGAAAATTAGACCGTCATTTAATATATTCAATATCAAACTTGAAATATGAAAACTATATCTGGATTCTAATAATGTATCTATTGGCAATAGATGGATCAACATTATTTTTAAAAAATGCTTTAACTTGTGTATTATCAGTTCTAATCAAGAACTTTTTTGGTAGCAAGTAATCTTCATATTTTTGTACTCCTAGCTTCACAGCAATGAGCTATTTTCTATTTGTTTCATACCTCGTTTCAACTTCTTTGAATGTTCCTGATATATATCCTGCAAGTATTTCAGGACAAGAATAATTCTTTTCACATTTATATTCTTTATGGTTCTTTTTTACCTTAAGTACTGCTCCCCAGTAGTTATCTGAAGCGTCAGTTTCAAGGATAAAGAAATATTCTTCTTGTGGAATAATAAGTTTTGGTAGATTTTTTAATTCATCTTTTACCTTCCTGATATTTTTGCGATCTTGTTCATCCCAAGACCACATTACATTTTTCCTTAATTTTGGAAGAAAGTACTTTTTTAACTTGGCACAATTTTCAATAAATCATTCAGCATAATTTAATATACCGAGAAAACTTTGTAAATGTTTTTTATCTTTGATTTTTTCAGGAAAATCTTGAAGTTTTTCACCAATATTAGATTGCAGTTGCAATTCTCCTTCTTTTATAAATAATCCAAGAAATTCTATCTCTGTTTTTGCTATCTCAGCTTTCTTTTGAGAAAGTGTAATATCATGTTTTTTCATGATATAATAAAACTTTTCAAGATGTTCAATATGTTCGTTCATATCTTTTGAATGAATAAGTAAATCATCTATGTAGACATTACAAAAATGAGTAATAGGTTTTATTACCTCATCCATTCTTCTTTGGAATATCTGTGGTGCATTTTTCAATTCAAATGACATTACATTCCATTCAAATTGGCCTAAAGGATTAGGAGTTCTAAATGCAGTTAAAGATTTGCTATCTTCTGTGAGCATAATTTGCAAAAATCTTGATTTACAATCGAACTTTGAAAATATCTTCTTGTTTTGTACTTGTTTAATAAGAATGTCTTTATTTGGCAAGTAATATCCATCAACTTTTGTAACTTCGTTTAGTCTTTTATAGTTAATCACCATTCTGGCATTTCCCTTTTTTATTTCACTATGTTTCCTAACCATAAATGCTGGACTATTATGTACGTGGACTTTTACTAGGCCTAATTAGTTTGGCTTTTAGTAATTCTTTTATTTGGATTTTAAATTCCTCTTGGTCTTCAACACTGTATTTCATCGGTTTAACTCTTACTACAGTATCTGATTTTATAAGTTCTATCTTGGTTTTAACCTTATCTGTATCCCATTTTTCTAATGGGTTTTCAGAATAAGTTTCAGAAATTTCTTTTCTAAATTTTTCTAGCTTATCTTCTATTGTCATTTTTAGTACATTAATTGGTTTAAATTTTTCTGTACTCCAACATCCACCACGCTGGGTTGAGGAGCTCTGATGATTAATTTCTTTGTAAGCTATGCTTACAGCTCTTATAATTTTAGGTGTAAATATTTTATGTGCACAAGGTGTTGTGAACATATATTTATCAATAAATTGAGTAAAATGTGCATATTTTAATAGGAAATTTTGTCCTAATAAAATATCATATCCAATTGTAGTTAACATATATATATTATCAACAAATACTTCTCTAAGAGATATTAGAAAATGTATTTGTGTAGCATATTTGCTATATATTATCTTGTTTTCTCCTGCTGTTGTAGCAGTTACAACTTTCTTTGAGTCATATTTCCAATATTCAGATGGTAGTACATTTGATAAGCAAAGGTTTATAGTACTTCCTGTATCTAAATAAGCATGAAATTTTATTTTACAATAATTTTTTAAATTGAGTATAACTTCAATAAATGAACTCATGGGATTGGTATTTATTATCCTTTCCATGGCAATAATGATCTCATATTTTCATCTATCCTTGGTATAATAACTGGATTTCCTTCAAATGTTATTTTTATATATCCCTGACATATTTTGTAAGGCTTACTTTTCCAAGAAAGCTCATTCCTAGTAATATAGGTGTTTGGCTAAGTCCATAATTATCATCCTTATAGGATTATTTCTGTTTTATGTTCACCTTGATTTTCTCATATAATTATAAGAGGGAAATTCAGATATCTTTTTATTTCAAGGTTATGTCCTAAGTAATCTTTAAAGACATATTTTTTTGGTAACTCATAATCTTATAGGTGGCTAACAAATTTAGCATCTACATGGTTTTTATCTGCTCCTGTATCTAAAAGGACAAGAAGATTATTCTTGATCCCTTCTTGGTTGATATATCTAGTCTTGATATAATATTGTGAGCTTGCTGGTTCATCAATACTTTGATTTTTAAGTCGTTCTATATTAACATTTCCTCTAGGTGTGAATCTTGCAAAAATATTTTCTCCTTGTAGCCTCACACTACCTTTTCTTATTATTCTTCCTTCAGAATTAATTTCCTTAGCTTGTTTGTGAAATTCAAGCATTATTTGTTCTGGTATTGTAACTTCATGTTCCTTATATTTTCTAGGTGGAATATACTGTGCCAATTCATCAAAATCTTTGTATATTATTATATTATCTGTTATTTTCCTTAAATTGCTATGATGGCTAATACTAAAAGCAAATATTGATTTTATACTTATACTAATAGCCTTACTTTTATGTAATATTTTCGAGTTTCCAATTCTATAATAGAGATTGAGACTTTGCTCTATATTTTCATCTATTATTGAGATTGCATAATTTGGTTTTACTGTAAATATTATCTTCTGATAAACTAGATTTCCTACAACCGTTCCTGATGTGATCCAGACCACAGATACAAGCCCGCACAAAGATTCGTTGAAGATCAAAGGAGGACCGATGACTCGATTGCAAGCAAAGAGGGCCAACGAAGCAATGGACAAGCTAGTTCAAGGAACAATGGCCAAAACAATGTTCGTGTCATCAAAAGAAGCAAGTTCCATGTTGGGACCGAGCCAAAACGACGAGTGGATCAACCTCATTCAATGCGTCGAAGAAAATTGTGAAATTTCAATGTTACGGCAGTAACCAACTCACTGCTGAAATTGATTTTGCGAGACATAAGGGATTACGGCCGTAAAGGTTGAGTATCATGGCCGTAATGGAGTCACTGCTTAAAATTAGAATTTGGACGTTTTTGGGCTTACGGCCGTAAGTCATATTGTCACGACCGTAAGAGTGGATCAGTAACAAGGTTACGGCCGTAAGGGAGTTAATCACGGTCGTAAGAGCCTATACGCGTAATTTTAGGGTTTTTAATTATTTCCTTATTTTTAGTTATTTGTTTCCTAGTTTAATTAAAACTCTTAACCTAGTTTTTGACCCTATTTATAGGGATGTAATTTTCATTATTCATAGACAGCTTTGATATTATTATTGAGAGGCAATTTGCTTTCAAACTTTATTCTTTATTGAATAAAATCCGAACTTGCGAGTTAATCTTGTGTGTTCAAATCTTGGGTGAGATTTATTTTCATTGTGATCAAGAGGTCAGCATATCTATTGATTGTATTGGTTGCTTGGTTCAATTAATTTGAATCAATCTCGAAATCGTGATTCTTTGGCGTTCTTGGGTCGATTCCAATAATTTGTGGGTTGCGTAGCTAAATTGCTACATGGTTTGCATCATCTGGTATCAGAGCTTAGGCTCCAAAAATCAAGATTATATCTTTGTTTTGTTTTCTTGAGTCTTCTTTAATCTTGTTCTTCGTGTTCTTCCAGTTCTTGAGTCTTTAATCAAAAAAGTGTCACAAAAAAATTCAATAGTCGTTATTTCCTTCGTTTGTTATCCAAATTAAATTTCGTTTGTTTCGTCTTTCTCGAAGTTGAATTTTCGAGAAATTTAAAAAAAAAAATTCCAAGTCCAAGAAAAAAAAATAGCTGTTATTTGGCTTCCAGAAATATATTCTTGACTCAATCTTAGTTTCCATAAAAAGTGTCAAGTTATATATCGAGTCAAATTCCATTCTCTAAAGGTCTTCTTCAAGTTTTCCAAACAGTTCATAAAATTCTCACTCTTACTCGATTTGAATCATTCGGGCTTAAACTTGTTTGAGTTCGGGTTCGTTCTTTGAAGCAATTGGGGTGAAAGCCATTGAGTGGAAAAAGGCAGAGAGGTGAGATCAATAGAGGGTAAAAGCCAAATTTGAGTGATACACGAGCGAAATACACGTGAGGCATATAATATTTAGTTTTAGGATATCTGAACAATATTCTACTACAAAAAACAACGATCGAGTCAACATGTCAAAACAGATGGTACAACGGTTTGAGCGGTTGTTTGGGGATGTGCTAGGTAGGTTAGAAAGGCTGGAGCAACCTTGAGAAGTGCCTAATGCCCGTAGGCAAGGTGGGCAAGGTCGTAGAGTAGAGGGTATCGATGAGAATGAAGAAGGTAGTGATTTTGACGATGGGGCAATTGTGGATAGAGTAGTTAGGCATGTAAGAAGGGATAGAGATCTTGGTGGCGATAGAATGGATGGTAGTATGAGCAACATCAAAATGACAATTCTGTCATTCAAGGGTAGGAGTGACCCGGAAGCATACCTAGAATGGGAAAAGAAGATGGAATTAAGTTTCAATTGCTACACTTATTCGGAAGAGAAAAAGGTTAAGGTAGCTGTACTTGAATTCTCCGATTACGCTATTACTTGGTGGGATCAATTGGTGACTTCTAGGAGGAGGAATCGCGAGAGGCCCGTTAGTACTTGGGATGAGTTAAAAGCTATCATGAGAAAGAGGTTCGTTCCTAGTCATTACCATCGGGAGCTTCATCAAAAATTACAAAGTCTATACAAAGGATCAAAGAGTGTGGAGGATTATCATAAGGAGATGGAGATGTTGATGATTAGAGCTAATGTAGAAGAGGATAGGGAGGCTACGATGGCTCGATTTTTGAATGGGTTGAATAGGGATATAGCTAATGTGGTTGAACTACAACATTATTTGGAGATGGAAGATATGTTGCACATTGCTATAAAGGTGGAGAATCAAATAAAGAAAAAGGGAACAACAAGGTATCAATCCGGTTCTAATTCTTCTTGGAAGCCGAAGTGGGAAAGTAAAGGAGATGGGGCTGTTTCTAAAGGGAAGTTTGAAGCACCAAAAGGGAAGTTTGAGGCACCAAAAGGGACGGAGGAACAAGCTAATAAACTCGTACCTAAAGGGAAACCTCAACCATCTAGGAGTAGAGACATTCAATGCTTCAAATGTTTGGGGAGAGGACATGTGGCATCTCAATGTCCTAATAGGCGAGTGATACTTGTGCGGAAGGATGGAACCATGAAGAGTGATAGTGAGGAAGAGGATTATAGCGATATGCCGGCATTGGAGGAAATATGTGATGATGAGGATGTGTTATCCGGGGAGCATGGAGAGTTATTAGTGGCAAGGCGAGCTCTTAGTGCTCAAGTCAACACGGATGATTTGGAACAACAACGGGAGAACATATTCCATACACGATGTCGCATTAATAACAAGGTATGTAGTATGATTATTGATGGTGGTAGTTGCACTAACGTCGCGAGTACTATACTTGTTGAAAAATTAGGATTACCTTTGTTAAAACATCATAAACCTTATAGGCTTCAATGGTTAAATGATAGTGGAGAAATTAAGGTGAATAGGAGGGTGTTGGTGAGTTTTTTTATTGGTAGCTATGTGGATGATGTTATGTGTGATGTGGTTCCTATGCATGCCGGACACATTTTGTTGGGTATACCTTGGCAATATGATAGGAAGGTAACGCATGATGGGTATAAAAATAGGTATAGCTTTACCAAAGGGGGAAAAACCATTACACTTGCACCATTGACACCGTCACAAGTGTATGAAGATCAAATAAAATTGAAAAATGATGAAGAAAAAAGAGTGAAGGAAAATGAGAGAAAGAGAGTTGAGGCCACGACCTCAGAAAAAGGAGAAGAAAAGAGAGTTGGAGTCATGACTCCAGAAAAAGGAGAGGCGAGAGAAAAAATGAGTGTTGGGGTACATACCTCAGAAAAAGGAGAGGGAGCGAAGAGTGCCAGAAAAGAAAGAAAAATGAGTTTCTACGCAAAAAGGAGTAAAATCAAGAAAGCATTCATGGAAGAACGACTAAAATGGTCCTTCTGCTATACAAGGAATCATTCCTTGCATTTGATGAAACTAACAAATCCCTCCCTAGTTTGACTATTTCTCTCTTGCAAGAATTTGACGATGTATTTCCCGATGACATACCTAGTGGGTTACCACCCATTCGAGGTATTGAACACCAAATTGATTTTGTACCTGGAGCAGTCATTCCGAACCGCCCCGCTTATCGAAGTAACCCCGAGGAGACGAAGAAGCTTTAAAGGCAAGTGGAGGACTTGATGAGCAAAGGATATATAAGGGAAAGTATGAGTCCATGTGCCGTCCCCGTATTACTTGTACCTAAAAAGGACGGAACTTGAAGAATGTGTGTTGATTGTAGGGCCATCAACAACATAACGGTAAAGTATCGTCATCCTATTCCTAGGTTAGATGATATGTTGGATGAATTGCATGGTTCTAGCATATTTAGTAAAATTGACCTTAAGAGTGGTTATCGTCAAATTCGAATGAAAGAAGGAGATGAGTGGAAAACTGCTTTTAAAACTAAGTATGGCCTGTATGAATGGTTAGTAATGCCTTTTGGGCTTACTAATGCACCTAGCACATTTATGCGTTTAATGAATCATGTTTTACGTGCATTTATAGGTAAATTCGTTGTAGTTTACTTCGATGATATCTTGATATATAGTAAAACTTTGAATGAGCATGTGGAGCATGTTAGGTGTGTGCTTGTGGTTTTAAGACAAGAGCAACTTTTTGCTAATTTTAAAAAGTGTGATTTTTGCATGGAAAAAGTTGTGTTTCTTGCCTATGTGGTTAATGCTAAAGGAATAGAAGTAGATGAAGAAAAAGTCAAATCTATTAAAGAATGGCCAACACCTAAAAGCATAACTGAGATTAGGAGTTTTCATGGCTTGGCTAGTTTTTATAGGCGCTTTGTTAAAAATTTTAGCACGATTGCCGCACCACTCATAAAAATTGTCAAAAAAAGTGTAGGTTTTAAATGGGGAGTAGAACAGGAACATGCATTTGAAACAATCAAAAATATGTTGTGTAAAGCACGGGTTTTATCACTTCCTAACTTTGACAAGGCTTTTGAGATTGAATGTGATGCCTCAGGGCTAGGCATTGGAGCTGTTTTAATGCAGGATCAAAGGCCAATCGCCTATTTTAGTGAAAAACTAAAAGGGGCTGCACTTAATTACCCCACATATGACAAGGAGTTATACTCACTTGAGAAAGGAGCGGTTTCCAGAACAACGCAAGTCAAAGTTACAACCGCGAGGGGATGGTCCATTCCAAGTGATTGAAAGGATCAACAACAATGCCTATAAAATCGATCTTCCTGGTGAGTATAATGTTTCGGCTTCATTTAATGTTTCTGATCTATCTCCGTTTGATGCAGATACAGATTCGAGGTCGAATCCTTTCGAAGAGGGAGAGGATGATGTGATCCAGACCACGGATACAAGCCCGCACAAAGATTCGTTGAAGATCAAAGTAGGACAGATGACTCGATTGCAAACAAAGAGGGCCAACAAAGCAATGGACAAGCTAGTTCAAGGAACAATGGCCAAAACAATGTTCGTGTCATCAAAAGAAGTAAGTTCCATGTTGGGACCGAGCCAAAACGACGAGTGGATCAACCTCATTCAATGCGTCGAAGAAAATTGTGAAATTTCAATGTTACGGCCGTAACATATATTTCCTCACGGCCGTAACCAACTCACTGCTGAAATTGATTTTGCGAGACATAAGGGATTACGGACATAAGGGTTGAGTATCACGGCCGTAATGGAGTCACTGCTTAAAACTGGAATTTGGACGTTTTTGGGCTTACGGCCGTAAGTCATATTGTCACGGCCGTAAGAGTGGATCAGTAACAAGGTTACGGCCGTAAGGGAGTTAGTCACGGCCGTAAGAGCCTATACGCGTAATTTTAGGGTTTTTAATTATTTCCTTATTTTTAGTTATTTGTTTCCTAGTTTAATTAAAACTCTTAACCTAGTTTTTGGCCCTATTTATAGGGATGTAATTTTCATTATTCATAGACAACTTTGATATTATTATTGAGAGGCAATTTGCTTTCAAACCTTATTCTTTATTGAATAAAATCCGAACTTGCGAGTTAATCTTGTTTGTTCAAATCTTGGGTGAGATTTATTTTCATTGTGATCAAGAGGTCAGCATATCTATTGATTGTGTTGGTTGCTTGGTTTAATTAATTTGAATCAATCTCGAAATCGTGATTCTTTGGCGTTCTTGGGTCGATTCCAATAATATCTGGGTTGCGTAGCTACAATTGTTACGTGGTTTGCATCAGTTCCTAATAGAGCATCTATAGGATCTTGTAAAATTCTGTTATCCATGCAATAAATTTCAATAGGTATATGCATACCTTCTCTGAAGAATCTTTTAATCATAACTTGGATTCCTCCAATTTCAATACATTTTAACTTCTTTTTAATATTTTCTGGGATATTGGATAATTTTTGTTTTACCCATTCTTTAGTAATTATTGGGATTCTGATTTTTCCCACTATATCTTCAATGTTAATTGGGATTTTTTTATAAATTATACTTACAATTGTTTTGTTCATCCTAGGGAGTATTCCTAAGAATCCTTGATGAAATACATCTTTTTCTTGTAAGTCTAAGATTCTTTTAGTTATCTCCTCATATCTTTTGCTATCAAATGTAATTTCTTGACAAATTCCTTCTATTGAGTCTTCTACTTCCTCAGTTGTTTCTATATCTGATCCTTGTACTTCTTGAATTTCATTCACAATATATTTTCTTCAGATTCTTCATTTGATGATGATATTTTTAACTCATAAATACTACTACATTCACTGTTTAAATCCTCAAAATACTCAATTGGTTCTATATCACTATCATCTATAAATTCTTCATAAACTTTGAGAGTTTTTATATTCTGTTTATTTTTTTCTCTTAGGACATTTGGGGGGGGGGGGGGGGGGCTATGTGTCCTTCTTCATTACAAATGAAGCATCTACATTTTTTAATATATTTCTTTTTGGGCTTTTCAGTCCAATTTTTTTTTCTTGAAATACTTTTCATACGACTTGAAGTTTCTTTTCTTAAAGTTTTTGAATCTTCTTTTATGTTTTTTATATGGCTTATATTTCTTCTTATGACATCAAATTGTTCTGTTTAACCTATATATTTGGTTAGATTATTTATATTATCTAATGCATCAGTTGTATTTTCTCCATATTTTATTCTTCTTTTTGTATTTACATGTAGTTTTCTCCATCATTCTGATACTATACCTCTAAATGTATGTTCTATAAATCCAAAAGCTGTATATGTGTCCCATTTATTAAATTGTATTGCTACATCAATACTTTTGTCCATGTTTCAATAGCTTTATTTGTATGTATACAGTCTAAATCTAACCATATTCCTGTTGTGTTTATATGATTTTGTTGGATTAACTTCTTTTATGGATTGTTTTCTAATATTTCAACTATATCTATTTTGAGTTTTCCTATATCTTTGGAATACTTCTCTTCTAGGTATGTAAGTTCCATATGGATTACTTGTATCTTCATCACTCCTAAATTCTTCTTTTACGTTAGTAGCGGATGGGTTTGTATTCATTTTAGTATTTTCTACTTGTTTTCCTAATTCTTCTAATTGATTTTTATATTCATCATATTCTTTTCCTGTAAATTCTAATAATTTTCTTTCTAATTCTTCTACATCTGTTATCATAAATTGTTTTATTTCAGGTATTTTTTCATTTCCTTTATTTTTATCTTTAATTTTTCTTCTGTAATCTTGAGGAGGATTAATTATTATTTTATCTTTTCCTTTTAGATTTTTATCTAATATAGCGTTTCCTATTTGTAAATCATATTCTAAATTTTCTAATTTCTTATTCATTTCTTCAAATCCTTCGTTCAAATTATTTTTTGGTAAATAAGGATAACTTGGTTTTTTATTTTTTCTACATTTTTTAGAAATTCTTCAATTATATTTTCTTCTTTTGATAAATTCATTATGATTTTTTGGTTCGTAACAGGGCTCTGATACCAAATTCACCAGGGTGCGCAGAAAACAATCTCTATTTTCTTAGAAAATTATATGCGAAATTATAATCGTCTTATGATTCTTGTAAAAAATATTTCTTCTTGTCTTATTTTATTTATTTTTATTAATATTAGATATTCAATATGTTGTTTAACCAATCTTTTAAGTTCTTCGTATAATTATATAGCTCTGGTACTTGATTCTCCTTCAATACTAACTAATTCTGTATATTCTCTATGTAGACTCTTAATTAAATCTTTTTTTTTCCTCAAGTATGTGGGAGTCGTAAACATGCATAAATTTAATTAGGTAAAAACTAATTTTATTATTTTGTTTCCAAAAATTATTTGGGGACTAAATTGAAGTTGCTTTATAGTTAGATGGCTTGTTTGAAAATGAGGGTATTTGGGGAAGAATAAATGGTTGTAATCTATTTTTAAAAGATTATAGTTTCAAAGTCTGTTTAACGAAAGTTTATAGTTATTGAATCTATTTATGGATATTCCCCTGTCTTAAATCTTTCATCTCAAATTCATTTTTTAAATAATCTGAAGTTTCATTGAACTTTTTAGGAGTTCCAATTATATAAGTCATTCACATAGACTGCAACAACTGTAAAATCTAATAAGATATTAATTAATATACATAATATTATGTTAGTTCATGAGCAACAACATAACAAATTTAAAATTTATACAAGAACTAAAAATAATCAATTTATATTATCATAATTTTTTCGAAAAATGTATATAATTCACACGTTAAATACATTAAATAATTGCAAGAATTAGGTTCAGCAATATCAGCGAGCTCATCCCAGAAACCCTTGATGGTGTTGTAGTATGTGGTGATGGACATGGTGTCTTGCTTAAGGTTTACAAGATCACCGTGGAGGCGATAGAGGTGGGAATGATTGTTTTGACAAAAACGATTGTTCAAATCGATCCAAACATTAGATGATTTTGAGCAATGGATTAAGCTTTGGCATAGAGATTTATCAATCAAACTGAAGAGCCAAGAGAGGACCATATCATTGCAATGATCCCATAATGTAGCAATTGGAAAATTTGATAGTTTTTCTAGAGAACCATCAACGAAAACCAATATATTTTTGATATTAAGGGCCATGCACATTGAACGTATAAGCTAAGTGCAATAATGTTCAAATGAGAAGGAAACTAAGGGATGGTTTGATACAATTTGCTGAAACCAAAATATCACTGATGAGATCCCAATCGTGGAAATAACACGCGGAAATAACACAATTAAAACCTATGAAAGATTTAAGACAGATTAAACGTGAAAATAAACAAGACACAAGGAAATAAATAACGGAATTAAATATAGATCGGCGATAAAATCTTGACCCGAAAATCACGACGCAATTAATGACGATGCGGATTGAAGAACCAAGATTGGTGAACACCACAAGGGTTGTCAATTCCTTGATAAGTTCATTGGGTGAACGTCACAAAGCACGGATCTTTGATAAGTTCAAGTAAAAAAGGGAAAAACTCAACCTTTCAATTTGGAGAATCCTCTCTCAAATAATATTAATCTCAAAACTGTACTGTCTTTTACAATCATAAAAAATGAATATAAATAAGAAAAATAACATAGCCGCTAATTGACTCAAAATAGAATTCTAATTAAGCTAAAATACTAAAATAGGAAAATAACTTAAAAACCAAAAAGGAAACAAAATATTTAAAAATCCTCGCAAAACCTGGCCCGCTCCTCAGTTACGGCCGTAAATACCGGGCTTATGGTCGTAAGCCCCTCTCTGGTCCAAAACTGCTTCAATAGTTACGGCCTGATGAATTTGATTACGGCCGTGAAATGCCTCCGGCTTTGATGTTACGGCCGTAAGTCTGGAAGTTACGGCCGTAAGCCTTGTTCTGCTGAAATTCTTCCTTTTTCCAAGATTTGGTTACTGCTGTGATTATAAGAGTTACGGGCGTGAAGGTCCTCTATTACGGCCGTAATGACTTTTCTGCACAAATAACTTCGATCTCTTGATTCGGCTTGATCCGTCCCTCTTCTCGGCTCGACCCCAACATGGAACTTGCTCTGTTTTGCACGTAGATCACTGTCATATTGCCGATGGCTCGACTTCGCCCTTCGATGCCTGGTCCGGATCATATCATACTCCCTCTCTTGAAAAGGATTCGACCTCGAATTCATTTTTGGTCTGCCTTTCAAACTCCTCCTGCTTTCCTGGGCTCGATGATCATTTTTAATCTTCGTACGATCTTTTAGACTTGTGGGATGCTCATTTTTGCCAATGAATTTCTTTCCCGCCTTAAGTTCATGGCTTGATTTATGTCCCTACAAAACAGATTTAATAGAACTGGGGGGGGGGGGCGAATGGTTAGCTTGGTTAAGTGCAAGGCAAGAACCCTTGTACACCAACCTTTGTGCAAATAAACTCAATTTGGGGGTGGACTCTCTTTTCTTTTTGCACTCATTTTCTCCTTTTTCTGAGATCGTAGCCTCAACTCTCTTGTTTTCAACTTTCACACTATCTCCTTTTTATGAGGTCGTGGCCTCAACACTCTTATTTCTTTTTTCAAACTCATGTTTGGTTTTTAACTGATCCTCTTGAGCCTTTTTCGGAGATAACGGAACAAGGGTAATTTTCTTCCCACCCTTCACAAATGAATACTGATTCTTAAACCCATCGTGCACTACCCTTCTATCATGTCGCCATGGCCTCCCCAACAAAATATGGCCAACATGCATAGGTACCACGTCACAAACCACCTCATCCTTATAACCCCCGATGGCAAAATTGATCCTAGCCTACTTATTTACCTTAAATTTCTCCCGACTCAGTCAGCCATTGCAATTTATAAGGGTTAGGATGTTTTATCAAGCTCGAACCCAATTTCTCAACCAACATTATACTAACCACATTAGTACAACTTCTCCCGTCAATCACCATACCACAAACCTTTTTACCCACTAAGCACCTAGTATGAAAGAGATTATCCCTTTGCTCACCAATTTCATCCACCCTGACCCTAGTACTAAGGACACGCCGAGTAACAAGTGAATCTTTAACAGCATAGGTCAGCCCTTCCTCATCACTACTACTAACTCCAACATCCACTAACTTAGGCATTCCCTTAAATTCATCCTTGGAACTAATTTCACCATTATCACGCAAGATCATTAGCCTCCTATTTGGACACTGGGATGCTATATGACCCGTACCCAAGCACTTAAAACACTTAATATTTCTATCCCGAGTAGTTTGAGAATCAGAAATATTTTTACCTTTCGTTGTAGGCTCCTCCTTCCCTTTCGGGTTATGTTCATCATGATGTTCCTGCTTCGGTTGTGATGTAGGATAAAATGGTGAGTGTCTTGCTGCCCCCTTCCGCCTTAGGTGTCTTTCCACCTTCATGGCCATATGCACCATATCCTCTAGCTCCACATAATGTTGCAACTCAATGACATTGGCAATATCTCTATTCAGCCCACTCAGAAACCTAGCCATCGTAGCTTCCCGATCCTCCACCACGTTAGCCCGAATCATCGCCACCTCCATATCCTTATGATAATCTTCTACACTCCTCGACCCCTGAGTCATGCCCTGCAGCCTCTGGTAAATATCCCTATAATAATGAGTCGGCACAAACCGCTTCCTCATTATGGTTTTTAATTCACCCTAAGTCTCCACCGGCTCCTCAAGGTTCCTTCTCCTACCCGTCACTAGCTGATCCACCAAATATTGACATAATCTGTTAATTCAATTACGGCTAATTTCACCTTCTTTTTTTCTGAATAATTGTGACAATCAAATAGCCATTCAACCTTGGTCTCCCAATCCAAGTACGCCTCCGGATCACTCCTACCCTGGAACGATGGTATTTTCACTTTAATTTTTCCAAGGTCATCATCAACAACATCTCTACCCCCACGATGCCTCCAGCATCACGACGCTCCCTATCATGCCTCCTCTCATACCTATCTCATCTATCCCTCCTTTGCATACTTCCCAAAGATATACTTCCACTTTCACTTCCTATGTCCTCATCATCCATACCAACCTCACGCCTATTACCTCTCCTAACCTGAGAACCATCATGAGATTGATCCCGATGTCTTTGTTCACGTTCTACAACTCGATTCTCCATCTGAGCCATAAACCTCTCAAATTGTGCCCTCATTACTGCAATATCATCATTACTCATTTTATCCTTTCTATTCACACCCCTGAGCTGTTTTCTGTCTCTAACAGAAGATGAAGATGTGGAACCCTCTCTATCAGACATTTTTAATTTCAAAAATAAATTTCTCCTCACGTGTATTTTCACTCGTGTTTCACTCTCTCTATCCTTTCAAATTTCACCCAAGAACTAATCAAGGGTCGGAAAAATGTAAGACACGAACAAGAACAAGGAAATTTGGAAATTGAGAAAATTCGGAATATTTGGGGAATATTTGGAATTTTCGGAATTTTTTTTAATCTGCCAGAGAATTGGACTACGAGTATGACAGAAAAAACGGAACTGGATTTGGACAAAAAGAACAACAAAAACACTTTTGAATTTTTGGGACTGACTCTTATGGATCAAATTAAAAAAAAAAATTATGACTGACACGAAGAACACGAAAAAAATCAAGAAAATCAAGAATTAACAAGAAACGCAAGAATCTGAAATAGATCCAAACTCTGATACCAAATGATGAGATCCAAATCTGGGAATATCGTCAAACACGCGAAAATAACACAATTAAAACCTAGGAAAGATCTAAGACAGATTAAACGTGAAAATAAACAAGACACAAGGAAATAAATAACGAAATTAAAGATAGATCGACGATAAAACCTTGACCCGACAATCACAACGCAATTAATGACGATGCGAATTGAAGAACCAAGATTGGTGAACGCCATAAGGGTTGTCAATTCCTTGATAAGTTCGTTTGGTGAACGTCACAAAGTACGGATCTTTGATAAGTTCAAGAAAAAAAGGAAAAAAATCAACCTTTCAATTTGGAGAATCCTCTCTCAAATAATATTAATCTCAAAACTGTACTGTCTTTTACAATCATGAAAAAGGAATATAAATAAGAAAAATAACCTAACCACTAATTGACTCAAAATATAATCCTAATTAAGCTAAAATGCTAAAATACTAAAATAGGCAAATAACTTAAAAACCAAAAAGGAAACAAAATAATTAAAAATCCTCGCAAAACCTGGCCTGCTCCTCAGTTACGGCCGTAAATACCGGGCTTACGACCGTAAGCCCCTCTCTGGTCCAAAACTGATTCAGTAGTTACGGTTGTGACGAATTTGATTACGGCCGTGAAATGTCTCCCGCTTGGATGTTACGGCAGTAAGTCTGGAAGTTACGACCGTAAGCCTTGTTCTGCTGAAATTCTTCCTTTTTATCCAAGACTTGGTTACAGTCGTGATAGTAGATGTTACGGCCGTGATTATAAGAGTTACAGCCGTAAAGGTCCTCTATTACGGTCGTAATGACTTTTCTGCACAAATAACTTCGACCCCTTGATTCGGCTTGATCCGTCTCTCTTCTCGGCTCGACCCCAACATGGAACTTGCTCCGTTTTGCACAAAAATCACTGTTATATTGCCGATGGCTCCACTTTGCCCTTCGATTCCTGATCCGGATCATATCAATCACCCTAGCTCATTGGTGGTGATTTCAATGCCATAGTCTAAAGAGAGAAGAGAACCTGGAGCAATCTCAACTTTTGAAAATGATTATCTAAATTAATTTACATAATTTTTTAAAACACTTTGTAATCATTCATTTTCTCTCTCCAATTTTTAACAATTTTGGCACCGTTCGGTAATGATTTAATTTGATAAATTAATACACTAAAAGATAAAAAAAACAATAAGTTTAATTTACACAATTTCTCAAATCACTTTTTAACATCATATCTTACCTAAAAAATACAAATAAATCAATAAAATAATTTAAATCTTTCCTCCAAATCGTCGAACATACCCTTAATTTAATTTATTTTGTCGTCAAACACAGCCTAACTTAAACAGAGACTCCTCTGACAACATTCACCTGCTTTTATTTTGAAAGATGTCAAATTAGGATTCAAATCATCCTTCAAATTTCAAAATGTGTGGGCCCATCACAAGGACCTTAAGAAAGTTGTGGACAACAACTGGAACAAACCTCTATTGCCCTTTGCTAAAGGTCTCTTTGCCTTTCACTATAAATAAATAAACTATTGAAAAAAGAATTGCAGAAATGGAACAAGGAGGAGAGCTGTGGAAATACCCTCCAGAACAGTATTGAAGCAGAAGAAGCGGCCGTCCAAAAAGAAAAGGCATATGGCTCTAAAAGAACTCACGAAGCTACAAATCATATGCTTAGAGGTGTTACTTCGGGTGGTCCGGACCGGATCGGCCCGCCAGCATAAAAGTCCGTAACAGCCCGCTAGGAAAAAAGCCCATCCACTACGGGTTTCGGGTCGGTTCCGGATCAGCCCATAAATTTCGAACACAACCCAGGTCCGCTCGTTGGCCCATCCGAGTCGAGCCCATGCGGGTCGCGATTCGTTTTGATTTGACCCGTATGAATAAAAACATAGATTTTTTTTATATTTATAATCATTTTTTGTCAAGTTTCTAAATAAAAAATGATTAAAATGATAAATTTATATTTATACCATAAAATATTTACATAGAATTCAAATTTATATTCTATGTTACATGAATTACTTCTAAATTTGTAAATTCAAATAAAATATAAACAAATAACAATTAAATGCTAAATATATTTCTAATTACTATCATATTTGTAAATTCAAATAAAATATAAACAAATAACAATTAAATGCTAAAAAAAATATTTCTAATTACTATCATCAAAGAACATTACGTTACTTAACTATTAGGGAGAAAAAAAAATAAGATTTTGTTATAAAATTGTATTAGAGTTTGTAGAAGAATGAAGACTTTCAATGTTATCATATTTAATAAAAATAGTTTTTTTTTACGGGCCAGCGGGTTAACCGCGGCCCGCGAAGGTTTGACCCGCGAAATCTGCGGTTCACAACTTCTTGACCCGTGAATCGTCCGCACAGATCACGGGTCGGCCCGCTATCGCGGGTCGATCCGAGCCGATTTTCACTAGTCTGATCGGCTCGTCCGTCTTGACACCTCTACATATGCTAATCTCAGATAAAACCCTATCATCTAGCATTCAATGGACGACATGGGAGAAATGTTGTTATCCCAATAGATGAAGGAGGTTTGGGTTGTAGAAATTTGGAACATGTCAATTAGGCATTTGATTGCAAACTATGGTGGAGATTTAGAGAGCAAAAGTCTATGTGGGCATGGTGTCACGCCCCGCGTGTCACATGACCGAAACTCCAAACACAAATGCATTTGGAGTAGCACAGGCTAGGCGCAAGTTCATAGGCCAAGGACGCTTGCGGGATGCAATGCCTAGATCTTCGAGAGACCAATGCAAGAATAGCAAGGAAGGAAGGTACTCGAAGGAGATGGAGGACTCTAGAAGATTACGAGACTTGATTACGCTAGTACGTTCTGGAAAGATCCATGGTCGAGCTTTGAAAGATGCATCTCGCATATTGAAAGAAGCTATGAAATGCAAGCATGTTGCGTGGGGAAGGAACGTTCTAAAAATGTGCGGAACGTTCTAGAAGTGTGTGGAATATTCTAGAATTGGACGGAACATTCTAGAAAGGAATGGAGTGTCCTAGAAGAGTACGGAAGGTTGTAGATTCAACCAAGCTTCAACTCTTCCGGAAGATTCTAGAAGAATCTAGGTTGGTAAGTAATATTATAGAAAGTGGTATATTTGTATAGATGTGTGTAGAATTTTCTAGGTGGTAGATACTACTGTAGAATTATCTAGAAGATGGATTAGTGGTAGTATAAATAGGGGTAGGGATCCTCATTTGTAAGCATCCAAGGATTTGGAGTGGCTAGCTTATAGAGAGAGCTTGAGAGCTTGTATAAAGCACTTGTGGAAGAGAGTCCCAAGTGTTGGTCGAGTATTGTAATATTGGAGAGTTTTAATACAAAGAGTGTATTTCTCTCTAATATAGTTTGCTAGCTTTCCCTTGTCATTTATTTGTAAGCACTTGGGGAGTGCTTGATCAAGGAGCGAGGCTGACTTAGCTAATATTCGACGGGAGGATTGAGGAGCTAAGTTCCGCACGGAGCTTGAAATCTCTAAGTCCGTGGCAGTTGGTATCAGAGCCTAGGTTTGGCTTGTGTATATCTTGACATGCTGTCGAGTGAGGAAGTTTCTGGCACTACTGGGATGGAGCGTGGGCGAGCGGTTGAAGCAATGGTGGAAGGCAAGAAGTCTACGGTGCGCACCCATAGTAAGAGTCGACCGCGAGCTTCAGCAACGGAGTATCTTGAAGATGTCTTCTTTAATATGGGAGAGCGCATTGAGGTGGTGGAGGAGTCACTCTCTACCTTGGAGACTCACACCTTAGAGCAAATTGATTCTCTAAAGGAAGGACAAGATGCTCTAAGGAATGAGATTGTCGTAGTGGAGGCAAGGGTGATGGATGCCGTCACGTCCATCCAAGCCCAAGTAAACAAGCTTTGTGAGGATTTGCGTAAGGACATGGCCTCCTGTCAACGCGCTATGGCTAGCACAAGTTCTAACAATACTACATTGGCCCCAAGAATCGAGTACCCCAAGCCGAAGGAGTTCGATGGCAAGAGGGACGCCAAGGAGGTAGAGAATTTCCTATGGCGCATGGAGGTCTACTTCGAGGGCATTAACGTCATGGATGAGACAACAAAGGTACGGACCGCCACTCTTTACCTTAGTGATGTTGCAGCTTTATGGTGGCGTCGTAAGCATGCCGACATAGAGCATGGGAAGTGCAAGATAGACACATGGGCTGATTTCAAACGGGAGTTGAAGCGGCAATTCTATCCTGAAAATGTAGTCTATGAGGCTCGAAAGAAGATGCGTCTATTAAAGCAAAGGTCTACAATTCGGGACTATGTAGAAGAGTTCACCACTCTGATGCTTCAAATCCCAAGCATGGCGGAAGAAGACTTGCTCTTCCACTTCAAGGATGGGCTCCAACATTGGGCACGAATGGAGTTGCTAAGGCGTGGAGTTAGCAACGTTGATGAGGCAATTGCGGTAGCAGAGTCATTGGTGGACTATTCAAAGGATGATGCCTCAAAATATAAGGAGCCACGAGATAACAATGAGAAAGGTGGGGGAGACGAAGAGAAGACGTCATCCCATCCGAAAAGCAGTCATTTCCCTCCAAGGATTAATCACTTATTTAGTGGCAAGGACACGAGGTCCCAAGGTCGAAGGGACTATGAAGAGAAGAAAACATCAAGGCCAAAATCAAGTGGATGTTTCAACTGTGGAGGGCCTCATATGATGCAGAACTGCCCAAATTTAAGAACTTAGAGGCTATTGTAGAAGAACCTAGTGAAGAACGAGACACGGGTAAAGAGTCGCAGCAATTGGGGGCAATTCAAGTATTGAACAACTTGGAAGCGGGATCCAAGGGGTCATCCAACAGGATGCCTGAAGGTGGGAACCTATTGTTCGTGGAAGGCCACGTTAATGGGAAAAATATTCGGGCTTTGATAGATACAGGAGCTACCCATAATTTTATCACTGCAGATGAGGCCAAACGACTTAGCATCCAAGTCTCAAGGGAAGATGGATGGATGAAGACCATAAATGATAAGGCCAAACCAATTTCGGGTGTATCACGAGGAGTAATGCTACGCCTTGGCATATGGGAGGCTCGTGATGATTTTACAGTGGCACCGATGGATCAACACAAGATTGTGTTGGGATTAGACTTTCTACAGAGGAATAATGCAACATTGGTTCCAACCACAAAATCATTATGTGTATTTAGAGGAAAGACGTCTATCAAGATCCCAATGGTGGAAGGGTTACGTGAGATGAGACTCTCAGGGATGCAGCACGTCGAGGAGACAGGTATGTACAATGTATACTACTTGGGGACAATTGAACTGGGACGAGGGATGGAGATGGAGTCTTGTACTCCATGTCGACGAGGGCGTCGACATAATAGGCGGGGGAGAGTGTCACGCCCCGCGTGTCACATGACCGAAACTCCAAACACAAATGCATTTGGAGTAGCACAGGCTAGGCGCAAGTTCATAGGCCAAGGACGCTTGCGGGATGCAATGCCTAGATCTTCGAGAGACCAATGCAAGAATAGCAAGGAAGGAAGGTACTCGAAGGAGATGGAGGACTCTAGAAGATTACGAGACGTGATTACACTAGTACGTTCTGGAAAGATCCATGGTCGAGCTTTGAAAGATGCATCTCGCATATTGAAAGAAGCTATGAAATGCAAGCATGTTGCGTGGGGAAGGAACGTTCTAGAAAAGTGCGGAACGTTCTAGAAGTGTGTGGAATATTCTAGAATTGGACGGAACATTCTAGAAAGGAATGGAGTGTCCTAGAAGAGTACGGAAGGTTCTAGATTCAACCAAGCTTCAACTCTTCCGGAAGATTCTAGAAGAATCTAGGTTGGTAAGTAATATTATAGAAAGTGGTATATTTGTATAGATGTGTGTAGAATTTTCTAGGTGGTAGATACTACTGTAGAATTATCTAGAAGATGGATTAGTGGTAGTATAAATAGGGGTAGGGATCCTCATTTGTAAGCATCCAAGGATTTGGAGTGGCTAGCTTATAGAGAGAGCTTGAGAGCTTGTATAAAGCACTTGTGGAAGAGAGTCCCAAGTGTTGGTCGAGTATTGTAATATTGGAGAGTTTTAATACAAAGAGTGTATTTCTCTCTAATATAGTTTGCTAGCTTTCCCTTGTCATTTATTTGTAAGCACTTGGGGAGTGCTTGATCAAGGAGCGAGGCTGACTTAGCTAATATTCGACGGGAGGATTGAGGAGCTAAGTGCCGCACGGAGCTTGAAATCTCTAAGTCCGTGACAATGGGCTATGGCTTCTAGATACTGCCAAAATACACATCCTAGAATGGCTGCTCCCAAACAAATGGACTCACTTGTGGAAAATACTTGTAAAGATTAAGAACTTAGCCCTTGTTTGATGTTATTTAATTTTTTCTCTATTTTCTACGATATTTAATATCAATCATTCATTAAAAGTCAAATTCACATTATTTGACTTTTCAACCAAATCTCAATCATCTATTCTTCTAAAAATCACTATTCATTTCAAAAAAAAAATCTTTTTAAATAATATCAAACATATATTTAGTATAACTAAATATATCATGGAAGATTGGTGATGGCATAGTGTCATTCTGGAGGGATAAATGGTTTGCATCAGGTCCTTTTATGGATAAAGCTCTTCAGGTTTCTTCTCATAATGCTTATGTACAAGAATTCATAACTGAAGGTAAGTGGAACTCCACCAAAATAAAGGATGCTCTCCCTCAAGACTTGGTGGAGGAGGTGATGAATATCCCTATATCTTGCCAACTAGATTCTGCATTCTGCTATATGAGTGCCTCTGGATCATTCAAAGTGAAATACTTTGTAAGCCCCTGTTTGGCCCCCATTTTTTCAGGAATAATGTGGTTTTGAATAATATTTTTTGAAATAATGCGTGATTAAAAAATATTTGAAAAGTCAAAATTGATATGCTTGACTAAAATGGATGATTGAGATTAAGTGTTGAATAAATTTGATTTTAAAAAAAGGGGGGCCAAACATGGGCTAATTAAATATCATTTGTAAGAAGTCCTCTACTGCTTGCTCTTCGAAAATGATCTGGAATCAGCACACTTTTTCATGTGGAGAGTTTGGAACAAATGTCTCTCTAGCTACTGAATCACTGATGAAATTATTAAGCCTAAAAACTGGGGGTTCAACTTCCCTTCCAAATGCCAATGCTGTAAATGCCACGTCCTTACTTGCCACATTGGTATGGGACCAATTTCATCAGGTGCACAAAGACCCTCACAAACCAGCAACCAATCAATCTGGCTCGTCAAAAACCTAAAAAATTAAAAATATCCAAAACAGCCTTCGTGCTTAATAAACCTGCTTAGAGTTTCCATCATCATGCATTTAGATAGATGCATGTCTTACTTCTTGCAAGTTTGCATTTGGGAGGTAACTAAGGCACCAAAGTCCTACTCCTATTTGTTGTAACTACTTTTTTTGAATCAATAAATCATACCTTAGGCTTCAATTTTCTTGTTAAGGTATTTCATTTTTAAAAATATAAATAAAAAAAATAATCTGAAATCAATCTTGTATTGTTGATCTAAATATGCAATTTAAATTATTAACTCTATATTTTTCTCAAGATTTAGTTTCCTTACCTTTCATTATTAAATGGATTATGCTACACACCCCGCGGGGTGTCCCGTCCCTTCACATGGGGCAAAGTCGATATTAAATTCTAATTTTTAAAAGTGCATTGAAAGTTAACTCAAAGGAATATAATTCTTGTAAAGTATACTTCTTTCAATTCGTACGTTTACTATACCAAAATTGGGCCTCAATATGTGACTATGAATCTGGATTTTTGAAAGTATTTTAATTATATTTCAATACTTTAGTACTCCTTTAGTTCGTCTTCTAATTACATGCAATTGATCCCTCGTGATCTTCAATCAATGTCTTGTGGTCCGAATCAGCTATTAAGTTTTTTTGTTTTGCACTTTGATTTACAAATTAAATCATTACCGAACGGTGCTTAAATTGTTAAAAATTACCGAACGGTGCTTAAATTGTTAAAAATTGGAGAGAGAAAATGTATGATTACAGTAGAACCTGGAGGTATTTCATCTCATTCTCATTCACTATTTAATTAATATGTGTTTCAATTTTGAGTATTTCTGCTAATGTAATTGACAATTTGATGGTTGCTTGAAGAATGTTATAAACAATCTAAAAAAAAACTTAACCGCACGAAATTTGATGGTTTTTCAAAATCGTATTTCGTAGATCAATAGTTTTATTGCTACTACCTTTCGATTCAATTGGCTTTGAAGAATTGTGTGGGTTGGAGTAACTTTGAAGCGGTTTTTGTACATGAAGATTGAGGAACAATTATGTGTTCAGGAATATGTTCAAAGTGGTGCTTTTATCCTGAGCATTTCATGTAAGGAAATGGAGAACTGAGTTTAATTTTACTTCAGTTTGAACAAATTTAAAGGTTACCTATTTGTGTTTTTGTGCTATATAAGAATGCAAGCATGTAAGCTTTGTACAAGTAGTACGAACTTCTAACATGCTCATTTTCTGTGTTGGGTTCGGCCAGGTGTGGAGTGTGGGGGTGCAGAATAGAAGAACTGAAGAAACATAACTAAACCTTTTCTACATTTATATGGAGTTAAAAAATCTGCATCTTTACATTTTGCTTACTCACACTAAAGATTTAGCCGTTCAAGGTAAATTTTGGTATGTTCATAAATGATATCGCCAAGATTATTAACACTTGTTCATCATTTTATTAATTTTCCTCAATTGATGTCCAACGTGAATGCGAAGCTTTATCTACCAATCAGAATATTTTGTTTTTTCCCCTGTTTTCTTTGCTTGATAATCTCAAGGGTGTTTGCTGCTATTTCATTCTAAGATTCCTTTTAATATGACTGCTAGCCACCTTTCTTAAGTTTTATTTTATTTATCGACTACTTTAAGAGATTTCGTATCATATATTTGTCATATCCAAACAAAATAATATTTTTAAATGTTTAAATGTATTTATTCTTCTGCAATTGCATTTTTTGGATTTACAAGCAATTTCCAATTCTATATGTTGGCTTGCATCCACTTAGTGCTCATCTATATCATTATTGATTCTCCAATTTACTTATAAGTACACACTAAATTTTGTTCTTGGACCTTACTAATGAAAATATTCGACAGACATTTGAAGTTGACTGTAGGAAAGTTTTAGAATACTTCCCACTTGAGCCTAATGAATGTTTACGTACAAGTCACGCTGAAGTAGTCATATTTTAAAAAAAATTACTAGATGGCATATGAGATATAAAAGTTGTTTTACGTTTTACCTTGTACCAATTGCATGGGTCATTGTCATAAATTTTGGCATGGCAAAAGAAATGAGTAGAAGCTGCTATTCAAGCATGAATACCGTTTAATTCTGTTTGATTTTCTCATTTGAGTTTGTGACTGTTCTTACATAATTTTTGATTATGATGTGGAGTTCATGAATCAAAATAGCATCTGAGAACCCCAACCCTACCCCCATGTGCATCCTGCCATGTGATTGCTGAACTCCTCTAACCCCCAACATGTTCGTCCCAAAAAACTTTAATATTTTCTTCTTATCAGATGGACAAATTCCACCCGTTCTACAAAATAAAGGTAATCATTTTTCACTTGACATGTGAAGTGCTAGAGTAATTGATTGATTAAAGCTGCTACAATTGCAAATTGCAATTGCTAGATGACTTACTATGATGGGGAATGCCCAATGCACAATTAACCAAACTCTGGATTGTTTATTTGTCAATATTTTAATGATTTTACAAATTACCTATCAGTTAGGCTAAATTTAGTGGTTAACTTCAAATGAACTCTTTTCATCTATTTTAAGGAATTGTCCTCAGGTTTGATCTTTCCATTATATGAAAGCACATTTGGAAATTTGTTATTTCCTATAGATTCACATATGGGGAATATTTGGACCAAAATTGTTGCTTTTCCTTTTTCTCTTTCTCTTTCATCCTTTATTTATTTTCCAATAAACTGTTATTTATTTGATGATTGATATGCGTCTTCTCTTGTAGCATAGTCCTTTATTTATTTACCAATTCTCTTTTCCATTCTATTTCGAAATATTTCCCCTTATATGGCTTCATTATATCAGTACACCTTAATGGGTGGGAATCATAGTCAGCATGCAAATCTTGCACTCCTATCTTTGATTTGGTTACCATCTGATGCACGAGGAAAAAATATTATCCATGTATGACTTTTAGTCATCCCATAACTATCCAAACATGTTTTATGTTCGTGTAGTTCTCATATTTCACCTAAAATGGATTTTTAGTTTATTAAGTTTTTTAATTATTCAATCTGCTTTTGCAATTGGTTTAATAGGAATCTCAGGGATTTAACATTTTTGATAGTGATTGATAGATTGATGGACAAAAGATTGCAACGGTGGAAAGAAATATTTTTAGCTTGACAAGATTTCAATTTTTATTTTGTGTTATATATTAAATTGTTTCTAACTATTCCTCGGGAATGATTTTTTTTTTTTTTCTCTTTTATAGTGGTTTGAGCTGGGTTGATTTAAGAAAGGTGTCTGCTCGAGAAACCACCTATGATGCCACCTCCTTGTAGGTAAATTTCAGCTAACTTTTAATTTCCTTGTTCTTTAGTCAGTAGGTTTGTTAAAAAGAACCTAAAGCTTATCACTGGAAGTCAATTATTTACATCTTTACATTTATTTATTTATTTTTTAGATTATTTTTAATCATATCGAAATAATATCAATCTATTACTTGTATGTTATGGAGTTCACAACTCTGCCTATATGAATTTAGAACTTTAAACGATGAAGTTCATCTAAAATAAACAATGTTTCACATGATGGGTCATTTTACTTTTAAACAAGAACATGGAATATGTATTCATGATATAAGGGGTATTTGAACCAATGAACCCATAAGTTGACATCTTGGTTGAAGTACATTTAATTTGTAATTCATTGGACTCGGTACACTTCTTGACCATCCAAGCACTGTGTTTGTTTTTTGCTTCAATGATAAACGAAGCATTATAGTCAATGATTTGTTGTTTTACCCTGCTTCTATGTACTATACGCTAACATTTAATTCTTTTAGATGGTAGAGATGATGAAAATCACCTTCATGGAGGTCCTCACAGGCCTAGTAGATGCACTGTGTTCATTTTCAAGGCGTGCATTATTATTATTATTATTATTATTATTATTATTATTATTATTATTATTATTATTTGTCTATTGCTTTTGCAGTAGCTTTCATTAAAAACATGGCTCCTCTTTGAACAGTTTACCACCTCAAGTGATAGAAGAAAGAGGACCACTGGAAGCCATAAATCTCAAAACAAAAGTTCAACAATGATTCTAGGATAAATCAGATAGTGACTCTAAATATTTTGTTGGTTAATGCTGAGATCATTTCCTTGCATCTTAATTCTTTTTTCCTCTGATAACCCATATTTTTTCTTTTATGATAGTGACTACATCTCATTCTTCGCAGTTTTTTCTTTCTTATTTTTTAATTATGCCTTCCACATTTTTTTTTGGAGAATATAAGAATTATAGGAACAAGGGAACGAGAATTGCATTGAGGGTTTTTTGTACTTGCCTTTTTTTTTTCCACCCATTTTCGGCTTCTTCTCCTGATTTAATTTGTGGGTATTTCTTTTTTAGTGCACAGGATAGTAATAACTAAATGACGATCGAATATTTAAAGTTTGTTTATATTTGGCTTTATTCCGTGTTCATTTAATTTCAGCATCTTTTTTTTTATTTGATTTCTCGATTTTTTTATTTTTATTTTTATTTTTATTTTTTGGGGTACTGATGAGTGTCAGTGGTGAAATGTTGTTTGCAAGGAAGTTTTAATTGCTGCCTATTTAGCATAATCATCACGTTAGCATGGTTTTTTTTTTTTTCTTTTACGAGCCATATATCATTTTTTAAATGCAACTAAATATTCCAATTTTTCTTATCTACAATTCCTTGCATACTTATAATCTAATAGCTTAGAATAGTCCCTATTTTTGCTGCATGGATATAGTATGAATACTTGAAATATAAGAAGTCATAATCATCTCAATTGGAATATATTTTTAAATGCACTATGTTTTATGCATTTTCACAATTAGAGCCATTCATTAACATTTTTTTTTCCAATTTTATTTAATCCAGAAATGTGATAATATGAGGATTCAAATTATGTACTTCTCCAAGTTATTTGGAAGGATATTTGAAAATTTTGGTTGAACAATCTTTCACCATTGGAATGAGGTATAGTTTCTTATTTTCATAATGGAATGCATATATTAACTTCTCTTTTCCAATTTTTTTTCCAGTTATTTCAAAGTATAATTAGAACTTGGATTAAACATGTTAGTTGCATCTGGATGTATATTGGTCGTGACAGCGTGGAAGGGGAAGGGGAATGGGAGAGGTGGTCGAAACAGGCTGGGCATGGTGGTGGAATTGATTGGAGAAGAAAATTATTATTATTATTATTATTATTATTTTAAGTTGGATGGTTTGTATTTGTTCAAGTCAAATTGAAATTAAGATTGTAATTATTTCTTTTTTTTTATTTGTAGAGGAGCTAAGATGCATTCTTTTAATGTAACATTACATTTGCCAAATTTCTTAATTTTCACTTCACATGAAGAGCTTTATTTAAATTTAACCAAGTATTTTGTGTTGTTCTTTATTTTTAACAATTAAATGCGTTAATCTTTCTTTCTTTACTTTTTCATCTTCTTGTTCCTTCTACCAACTCGTGGGTGCACGCGGGTGCGCTTTTGATAATTTGACCCCAAGAAGCGCGTCGTCATTATGGGTACGTATGCAGGTAATATTTATAAAGCTTCTTATTTTTCCCTTTCATATGTTCTTCCCATCTTTCTTTCCTAATAATAATTATCCACATGAGACACAGGTATTCAAGGATTTTGGTAAGAAGCCTCCTGGAGTATGGAAGACTTTAATTGAATCTACCAAGTCAAGAGCACAACTAGCTTCACTAACAGCTGTAAGTTGATATTCTTAGCTTATTAAAGAACGTCGATTTTATTAAACCAAGAGTTACATAACTTCTTCAAAATTTAGGCAGCCAAAGCTTTGTGCTTATAAATCAACTTAGGTGTTATGGGTATGCCAATCATTTTCTTGAAATTCTACAGCAGGAAAATTAAATTCCAACCCCCCTCCCCCCCCCCCCCCTCTGTCAGATATCCTGAAATACCTCATAAATGAAAGAAACTATATCTTTTGGCAAATTATTATTATTATTATTATTGCTATTGTTTTTATTTTTTATTTTTTTGTACTTCGTAAGGTTTGGGCTCCAGCTATTATAGACATTACAGCAATTTTGTGGCTTTTCCTGTCATTGAAATAAAATATATTGTTGTTAAATGTATAAAATCACTCAATCTTTTCAATTCCTTACATTTATGAGGAGATTCATATGGACAGTCTTGATTCAACTCATCATATATTGTTTTGTTGCAGTGCAAAACTACCTTGTTTTGTGGACTGGCCTTGGGGCACAGCTTGCTTGCGATGTTCCTTTCTCTGCAATTTGTTGGTCAACTCTTAAGCCAATAAGGGATTTCTATTGTCTTGTATATAGGATCTTTGCATACATTTTCTCCAAGAGCTTTGATATTAAATGTTCTTTGTTATAGGTAACGAGGAGGCTTCTAAGTCACGTGGGAGATGAAGCCAATGCAGCCAGTGTACTTGGTTTCGAGGTATGTCTATTCTCTAGATTTTTCTATTATCTAACCCTAGCTCCCTCCTCTCTTCTTCCCATCTATTGAGCCTCCTCTCTTCTTCCCATCATTTGAGTCTCCAAGAAGACAATAGAACCTAATGATATCTCCATCTCAAAACCACCATCTTTTTTGTTACCTCCAAATAGTTTTGTATTTGCAATTTAGGTCTCTTTCTCTCTTTTGTGAAATTTAGCCACAACATTTCCATCGCCGACAAATCCAAAGGTTCTTACTCTCTTTTTTGGTTTTCGTACAATTTGCAGTTTTTAGTTGTCTGACATATGAGATCGAGAAAGACATTGTTCAAAATAATGATTCATTATTTGGTAACTTTTGTCATGCGTATGGTGGAATGTCGATGAATTTATTGTTTGTCTTGTGGTTGACCATCGAAAAGGTTCTGACCCTCTTTTTTTGCTTCTTTGGCAGGGTTTGATATTTTCATCATTGTCATATTTGATCAAGAAAAAGATGGACCGAAATGTGAAAAAGGTATTTTGGTCCTGAATGTTGATTTTTTCCTATGAATCATGGATTTGTATACTTTTTAGGTTTGGAACAATTTTTTAGATGGGTAGCTACTTTTCTGCTAAAGTTTATACAAATTTTGTGCCTAAGTTTTACCTTTTGAGTACTCACTTTGTTTTGGGTAATCCTTATAGCATCAAAATTTGCTATTTATTATACATATCCTGTTTTGGGATTTCGCTATTTATTAATGACTGACAATTTTTTTCTTTAATCGAAAATGAAATTACGTTTAAAATGTGCGATTATGTCTTTTACTTTAAACAATAAAGCAATTGATCTTTAATGTCACATCTAAAAACTTGCATATGTATTTATGTCTTTGGATATCTTCATGAATAACATTGCAGTGATCTTTGGATATCTTGATGAATAATTTTGCATACATATTTATATCTTTGAATAATCATTTTGTCCATGAAATTACTATGAAACGATGATTTGGTAGCTCTTCTCGAAGAACTGATCTAACTGTGACGCTTTCATGATGTTTTGTCCATGGTCATTGGGACTCTTGTTCTCATATTATCTCTCTAATAGGAAGTGTTTGTTAACTTCGTGTTCTGCATGATCAATCAATGAAATTTTGCTCCTAAAATTTTATATATATGTTCTTTTCAGCAAGTGGTATCACCTTTTCATCCTCCTGACAAAATGACATTAAATCAGTGCATAGAGAGAGAGAGAATAATTTTTTTCCAATGAATTAAATGAAAATGAACTAGGTTCCATGCATCTCATTGGGAAATAGGTAATAAATCTTGGTTTATAATATTCTGCTTTCTTTCCCGTGGATGACAGGTATACAATTTCACTGTTTGTAGGAATTCTGAAGTTGAAATACTTAAGTCCCAAATTTTTATTTTGAGTTGCAGCTAGAGAAGGTACAATTCTATTTCTTTTGTTTCTTGCTTCCTCTTCGCATTTCCTCTCTTTGAAATTCTATTGGACTATTTGGTCATTGTTGAGGAACAGAAATTACTTGTCAACATGGTTTGACCTACATGAATTCTATGGTCCATTTGTATTTGCTACTTGGTCACATTCATTAAGTGTATTTGACAATAAACGAAATACTATTATTTATCATCGCCGTTGATAGTCTATGAATCATTTTTGTGATTTTTTTACTTCCTTATTTATTATATCTTTGGAATTTATGTCTAACATGTAGTTCTATTGTAATAATTAGATGGCTTCCTTTCTTTACAGTTACTTATATCATGTTCTGAGGGATATATGAGGGAAATAAAATGCATCAATGGAAGTTTTTATTTAATTCCTAATATCGTTTTAATCAAGGTTGGTTTAAAAAACATTTCTATATTCAAATTGTTGCACTTCCTCCATATTTCCGATTGCTACAAAACTCCCACAATTTTATCAATACTAACCCGAGACTCTCAGTATTGCAGCGCACACCTAGCACTAGTTCTAAGAAAGTTCACTAGATATAACTACAATCATATAAGATATAATCCTTATTTTGGTGCATACTAAAATTACATTTTTAATAGATTTTGATAATAATTAAGGCTACGTTTGATAGCGAGGGTGAAATTTGGGTGGAAAGAAAATAAATTTCAGAGATTAATTGAATTCCTGAAAATTTGAAGTTTAATGTGTTTGATTGATTTAATTTTCTAGGTAGAAAAAATGAGAAATTTTCCAAGTTTTTTTGTTTGATTGACATTATTTTCCATGATAAATAAAGTAAAATTTAGTTATTTTAATAAAAAAAAAAATATTTTTTAACACATTTGTACTTGATAATAATAATGTTAATTTTTGGGAAAAAATAAATCAATTAACAATAAAAAAAAATGATCAAATGTGGTGCAAAATGAAAAAAATTGCCAAGAAAATAAATTCTAGTAGATATGTAGGAAAACAAATTCATCCAAAAGTGAGAACTTAGCCAAAAGTGAGAACTTAGGCGCGTGAAGGAAAAGCTAGAATTCATTTTCTTGGCAAAATTTTGTCAATCAAACACCTAAAGTTGAAAAATATAGATGGAAATTTGATTTTACATGGAAAATTAATGTATATCAAACGCACCCTAATGAAATATTTGATTGAAAAGTCTGGGTCCCATAAAATGTAATTAAAATTAATTATTGTTTAACTCCTACTTAATTTTTTTTATCAACTTTTAATCTACATCAAACATAGACATAAACAATGTCTCTTTCTCTAACCAATATCAATTAGGCTGCATTTGATAGCGATGGTGGAATTTAGGTGGAAAGAAAATGAATTTCAGGGAATTGAATTCTAGGGAATTAAATTTCTGAGAATTGAAAATTTAATGTGTTTGATTGATTTAATTTTCTAGGTAGAAAAAGTGGAGAACTTTCCAACTTTTGTTGTTTGATTGACATTATTTTCCATAGAAAATAAAGTAAAATTTAGCTATTATAATATTTTTTATTTTTTATTTTCATTTTTTAACAAGTTTGTACTTAGTAATAATAATGTTAATTTTTGGGAAAAAATAAATCAATTAACAACAACAAAAATGATCAAACGTAACAAAAATGATATAAGATTTTTCATGAAAAATAAAACCTCCTCCCCCCATGGAAAAGAATTCATCCAAAACAAGGAAAATACCGGATTTCGAGGCAAGTGAAAAAATGAATTCCATGAAAAACTTAGGCAACCAAACAGTGCAGAGTTGGAAAATCATGTGAAAAATCATATTTTCCATGAAAAATATGGCGAATCAAACGCAGCCTTATATTTAGGCTCTTTTTGATTGTCCTTACTTTTCCATAAAAAAAGAAAAAAAATTCCACCTTTTTCATTTTCGTATATTTGATTGGCAAAATTTTACTTGAAAAAAATTTTACTCCTTCCTTGGCCACACGCTTTTTTCCTTCAAAATTTAGAAAAACTTTTCTTAACTTTTGGGTGAGAAAATCATTTCCATGTTACACAGGAAAAGGTTTTTCGTCACGTTTAATCAATTTTGTTATTGTTAATTGACTTTTTAAAAAATATATATATATATTATCATTATCAAGTACAAATGTGTTAAAAAGGAAAAAAGAAAAGAAAAAGAAAAAGAAAATTTTGATTAAAATAGCTAAATTTGATATCATTTTTCGTGGAAAATAATGTCAATCAAACAACGAAACTTGGAAAATTCTCCATTTTTTCATGAAAATATTTTTCAAGCAAAATCAATTTCTTGAAAAATATTTTCTTTTCACTCATTTTCTACATTCGCAATCAAACACACCCTTAGTTCAATGTGACGTGTCATTGACGTAAGAGATTCCGTGCTAGAGTAAACTATGAACTAACGAGTTTGATTAATATATATATATGAACTAATAAACATAGGTGGATAGAGTCTACAATGGAATGTGAACCAGTTCTTTATTCAAAGTAAAGTATCATGCAAAAAAAATATCTAAAGCTTGAAGGAAACAATTGACATGAAACTTACTAAAAATCACAAATGAAATCAATGAGAAGTTGGAAGAAAACAATAAAGACTTAAGAGACGACTTAAAATGCTAATTAAAAAGATTTTCCCATTTGGTACCAATTAAAATCAAAATTATAATCTAAATCTAAATCAATAATAAATCTCAATTGCATATTTCATAAAATTCACAATATTTTAATAACACACTTTATCAACTTTTATCAAAATTTACTAAAAATTTAATTTTAATTTCTACCAAACTATCCGGAGGCTTTATGACCAAATACAGTGATTTCCAAAAAGCTGATATGAAATTGATTAGTTTTACAATTCTAAAGTACTAAATGGTCCTCTAGTAGAATTTTTTAATCAATATTAAGAAATTAACAAAGCGACTAAATTGAAAGAATTATAATAATGTTAATCAGATGCTTATAAAAAGGTTATTAATTTTGACCAATGATGTTATGGCAGGTTAATTTCATGCTAACTTTCTTGAAATTGACTAAATCATTGTATTAATTTATTTTTAAAAAATTAAATTGAAAGAATTATAATAATGTTAGTGAAATGTTATTGGGGAGACAAAATACATTTCTTGGTCATGATTAAGCGTCAGCGTGGTTCCATATGATTTTGGTTCCTAAGAAGTCGAACTGAACCAATAACCGATGGTTCTTTTTGCAAATCGAACCGAAACCGTACCGTTCGATTCTTTTGATTCTGGTTCTAGTTCTGATTTTCTAAACTAAAATTTTCAAACTCAAAAGATAAAATTATAGTAGATTCCGGCTAGTAAGAGTCGTAAGACGATAAGGTCATAACCTTGATCAAAATACGAATACAACACTCAAAATCATTGACATCAAAATATTCACTTCCTTCCAGATTGTAACGCATCTCTCATCCATGTGTACGTACTCCTTCTAAAAATTCTTTAATTTATACTCATAATTCTCCTCCTTTTCAGAGAACAGTCGCACAAGTTCAGCAAATTCTTGAAAGCAAGAAAACAATTAATTGTAAGATGAAGAATAAAGATTTATTGTTTATTAATTCTTGAAGAAATGAAGACTGAAGGCTTGAAGCTAAACGACAGAATTAATGAAAGAAAAATAATTTTTGATCTATAGTTTTTTATTTATTATTATTATTATTATTATTTTTTGCTTATAGTTACTGTAATGTTGAATGAGTTAATAGTTGTTAGGTATTGATATTAACTAATGGACCGGATAATATGCATTAAGATTAAGAATTGATGATTTTTTATTATTATTTTTTTTTTTTAAATTTATATTTAAAAAAAAAAAAAATCATGTTTTGTTTTGGTTCTTGATTTTTAGAACCAGAATCGTTTAAAATTTTGATCTAACCAAATCGAATCGAACTGCTGATTTCGATTTTTTTGTCCAGGCCTAATGATAATGTTTTTATTTCCAACTTTCGCTTTTAGGAGCTTGATTTTTCTTCAAAGTTGTAATAATAAATTTTCTATCTTCACCACGTTTCTTTAGGCACAAATTATTAAACTTTTCCCGATTTTTTTCATAAATACGTGAATATTCGAGCCTAGCTCTACGATGATTGTTTTGATATTATGTTGAGTGACCACTTTTTCAAATAGGATGATTTATCCATATTCATATATTTAAAGGTACAAGATTCATCAATACATACATTTTGAATTTTTAAAATAATTTTTATTTGTTGAAGTCGAATGTAATTAAAATACTTGATTTTACCGTAAAGAAAGAATTATTTTGAAAATGAGCAATTTTTTTTTTTTTTTTTTTTTTTCAACATAACGAAAACATGTTTTACAAGGAAAAAAATATTTGACCTTTTTAAGCTTAGCACTTGAATTTTTTAGGATAATGCTATGTAGTATAATTACAAATGTCATTATAGTGACATCCAATTAAGTATGAGAGTTGAAACCTATTTATAATTAGACATGTAAGTTAATGTCATGACGTTGTCACATCTAAACACCAATGATGCTACATAGTCCTTGTTTGGCCTCCATTATTTTGTGTATAATGTGGTTTTGAATAATATTTTTTGGAGAATGTGTGGTTAAAAAATATTTGAAAAATAAAAAATAGTTGACTTGATCAAGATGAATAATTGAGATCAATTGTTGAATAAATTTTGTTTTGAAAAAATGAGAGCCAAATAGGGACATAGTACTGTTTTGAAGTCACGCACGGTCTCAGAGACTTTTAGTTGGGGATCCTCACATTAAAATACACAAAAAGTTAATACAATACATTTTTTTTATAAAAAAAACTTACAAAGAAAATATGAATTATTAGAAAACTGAGGTCCTGGACCCCTTCAGCTCCGCCCGTGCTTATTGTAACAAGAAAAACAATACAGCTTCCCTGAATTTTCATATTCATGAACATAATTTTCATCAAAGTTACACAATTGTCAACAAAAGGTTAATCTAGAAAACATCATAACTTCACTTATGGAAACTTAGAGCCCGTTTGATTTATGAAAAGTTTTTTTGTTTTTGTGATTTTTTTGTGTTTTTTTATAGATATGTGGTTTAGATTGATTTGAAAAGTAAAAAATTGTGTACTTGACCAAAGATAGATGGTTGAGATTGAGTTTGAAAATTTTTAGTAAAATTTCTTGATAGACCAAACCGCCTATTAATAGGAATTTGTCTCTCCCTAGTCCCTACTTTTTTCTATCCTTCAATCCTAAATGTGTACAAACCAAATTTCCAAAAGTCAAATCCTTTTTAGCCTCTCAAGTTTTCATGTCAACTTCCATTCTTTGTCTTTTCTTTTCTTTTCTTTATGAGAACAAAAACACAAGAAATCCTCATCACAATCTTGATTTTTGTTTAGCACTTGATTGGTTTACATTAATTTTTTTTTATCTATAGTAATTAATCTCAACTATCTATTAAAAGTCAAGTCCACAATATTTGATTTTTTAACTAAATCTCAATCATCTATTTTCTTAAAAATCTCTATTCATTTCAAAAAAAATCTTTTAAACAATACCAAACACACTCTTAGTTTTGTCAATGAAATGATTCCATTGTTGGCACCTTTGGAAAATCAGCATCCCATGATTGAAAATCCTGTCCTAAAATATATATATTACTTCCAAAACAGCACTCAAAATTCTGGTAAATCAGGCATGTCTCCAGCTCGAATGAAAACATTGTACCAAAAGTCCATGCTATCACCGACGGAAGATGAAGGGAATCCGAACTGAACTTCATCGTTCACAGCTGGGAAGTTTGACGATTGCACGTTTACGTTAGCGTCTATGGAGAAGTCGTCGGACCAAAATGTCTCATCGATCCGTGGAAAATACTCGGACGAATAGTCCATTTCTTCGTGCTTAGTAACCGTCTTATCAGATGCATCTGTCACGGATGACATTTCACTAGAGCAATGTTGTGGACTATTAACAGTTTGTTCAATAGGGGAATTGGGATTTACGGGAGCTTTAGAATCACACTTTTGAATGATGGAGTGTCCCTTGGAGTCCTCAGAAGCACACTTATTATTTTTGAGCTTTTTCTTCAAGTGTGTGTGCCAGACATTTTTTATTTCATTGTCTGTTCTACCAGGTAATCTTGCTGCAATAGCAGACCATCTGAAAAAAAAAATAAATAAATAAAAAATTGAAACTGTCAATATTTGCTGCGAGTTTTCTAGTAAATTAAAATTTGTGGTTAAGATTAATTGTTGATTATGATTCAAATTTTAATCAAATTTTTTAGAATTAGCAACAGGGACTAATAGAGTTTATTGGATTAAAATTAAAGTTTATTAACAGTAGACAAACATGAAATCCAGTGCCATATTCAGACAAGGAATCCTAAGTAGATACATATAATGCCGTGCAAAGATGTCTGTACAGTAATTTAATGATTTTGTAGATTTAATTAAATTATTATATTAAAGAGAATCTTTTCGACTAATCTTGATTATTCCAATGTTAAATTGAAGTGTTTCAAAAGTATCAAACCAGTGATTCGGGTTTTAATTTCATTATTATTATAGATTTTGCAATCCTTATCACCTTAATAAAGTTGTACCTGTATTGGATTACATTCCCCACTCCGTCGTCCCTAGACTAAGAGCCTGTTTAGCAAATGATATTTTGCAATAATGGTGAATCCCATAAAAATGTATGATTAAAAATGAGTTTTGAGAAAAAAAAATTCAAAAACTCCTGAACCAAACAGGGCCTAAGTGCCCAATTTTTGGCGCACGAGTAAATCACGCCCAAAATTCATGAACATTTATTGATTGATTAATGTGATAGGTCTAAAATTATGGGGATGCACCCAAAAATGATATAAACCCATAGTTTGCGAAGCATTATGTATCAGATTTTTAGCGAAGTTTGAAATACAAGTTGATGATCATACACACCTATTCCCAATCATTTCATGTAGCTCGATGATAGTTTCTTCTTCTTCTCTGCTGAAATTTCCTCTCTTTATGTCTGGCCTCAAATAATTTGTCCAACGTAATCTGCAACTTTTCCCGCACCTCATTAGACCTACGAAATCATTAAAAAAAAAAAATTGAAAAAAAAAAATTAGAATTTTGATTTTATCATGTATAGATGTATTCTTCCCACTAATTAAAATATATATAACGAAAAAATGAAACATGCGTTTGATATGTAGTACTAAACACGAATAGAGGAGTAATAATAATAATAAAACACATAAGAGTGTAATTACCAGCTTGTTTAGGGAGTGCCCTCCAATTTCCATGGCCATGCTGTTGAATGTAAGAGATCAAAACCAGATCTTCCTCAGGACTCCAAGGCCCTTTCTTTAGACCCATCTTTTCACAGCAAGGAGCTCTTACCATTTTAGCTGGCTAGCTTGCTTTTGTTTTGCTTATAATGGAATTATTATAAGTCTCTCTCTTTCTCCTCTCTCTAAATGTGAAATTCTAAAGCTCAAGAGGGTTGCATATGCCAAGGGTGGGTATTTATGGTTGAGCTCATTCACGCACATAGTCCACAGGCAGCATCTAAATTCAAAAGGGCTGATAGCAATTTCCAGGAAATGGGATCTCTCTCTCTCTCTCTCTCTCTCTCTCTCTCTCTCTCTCTCTCTCTCTCTCTCTCTCTCTCTCTCTCTCTCTCTCTCTCTCTCTCTCTCTCTCCAAAAGGGCTGATAGCAATTTCCAGGAAATGGGATCTCTCTCTCTCTCTCTAGTTGGAAAACCATGAGTCATATAAATGTGTTAGTTTTAATTAATGTTCTAAAATGCGTAATGCGTTGCGATGCATTGAGGTCGAGAATCAAGAATCACAAGTTTAGACGTGTCAATGCGAAGAATAAGCGTCATAATGCGTTTGGTATTTTTAATGTTATTTTAAGACATTAAACATATTTTTATATAAAAAAAAATAGATTTTTTACCCTTTAAAAAAAAAAATTCCGGATTAGGTTTAATCCCGCTTAGGCGGTCAAAAAAATCGTTGACCGCATTTTTACGTGCATACCACTTATTCAACGCGTTTTGGCCCCGCATCACGCCTAGGCGGCACATTTTCGCACATTTTAGAACACTGGATTTAATAATTGACTTTAATTTGAGATTAAAATTATATTTTAAACAAGTGTTTTGTAAATGAAATAAATTGATTTATAAATTACACAATTTTTCAAAACACTTTTTAATCATACATATTTTCTTCATCCAATTTTTAACCACTATTTTTTACTTCAATATCATAAATAAATTAATTTATTAACCAAACAGTGTTACCAAACAAATTATCTTATTTTAAGCAAGCCTAACAAATTAACAATAAGAGATGGGTCCATGCACCATGTCTCTTGCATGTTTGCTCCACTATTTTTTTTTTTTTTTTTAAAGTAATATTTCCATTATTTCGTAATTTGCCAATTTTAACGCAGACATTAGCCACGACATAGCATTCATTAAAGACGTAAGCAAACCACTTGTGAAAATTCCGTCTGCTACATCATCAGGTTCGGAGTTGAATGATACAGATACAGTGGCATCCCGAATTTCTTTATTTTATTATTACTATTATTATTTTTTCAAAGTTCGATAAATTAATGATATTTAGGATTATAATATCCTAAAATTCGGCCCCATGCATTTTTATTTTAGTTTTTGTAAATAGGATTAAAAATACCAAAAATGATAATAATAGAAAACGAACTAAACCGCACTGAACATTTTTCCATGCTTAACTTGTATCGCAGTTCGGTATACTACCTTCATCTCTCAAAGAGTCCACTATTCCTTTTTTTTTTTGGTCCATCTCACGTAGATAGTTCACCAACTTTTTTTTATAGTGAAGTTAATATTTTATGTCCAATTTTATTCTTATTTAATATATTTTTTATTAGTCTAAATAAATTTTTACTCTTTCAATTTTGTGAAAAACTGCATAAATTTATTAGGGATATAATAGGAAAATGATTGTATGTTAAAATCTTTTTGTTTAAAAATATCTTTTTTCATGTGTTCGGGGTAAAATATGTGGTTGAAAAGTAGATACAGAAAATATGTGAGATTAAAAAGTGATTTGAGGAAATGTATTGTAAAAAACATGTTTTTAAAGCCTCTATTTGACAGTTGTATGTTTAAAAAATATATTTTTTTATATTTTCGACGTAGAATATGTGTTTGAAAAGTTGGGAGAGAAAATTTGTGTGGTTAAAATGTGATTTAGAAAATTGTGTTGTTTAAAAACATAAAAAAAAAACATATGTTGCCAAACAGAGGCTAAAATTTATTTTTTCATCAAAATTAATTGACATTTCTTAATCTGTATGAAAATAAATAGATGACTATTTTTGTGGGAGGTAGAGAGAATATATATAAGAAAGGCTTGCTATATAAGGGCATGTCCATAAGCCCTTGTACGCGTAGCATTTCTCACATAATATTCCTCTTCTAAAAATTCACAATTGCCTCCCTAGTTTGTACTCTGGCCCTCCTTAATTTGTATAATACAAGACAAATTGCCTTATAATATACTACTAGAAACTCTGGTATCAGTGATAGACTTTTCTCGACGGACATAATTTCGTCGAAAATTTCCGAGGCCCATATTATTTCCTAGGAAATTTAAACGGATTCAAAACTCCGACAGAAATTTGAGACGAATTTTTTGGTTGTTGGAAGTTTCCAACGGAATTTCAAATCCATCGGAAATTTGCAACGAATTTTCTGGCAGTTGGACGTTTTCAACGGACTTGCAAATCCGTTGGAAATTTGGTCGTGGGAGATTTCAATGAATTTCGGGGATTCGTTGAAAATTATCAAAAATGAATGGATGTTTGTGGGAAATTTTTATATTTTTAATTTCATTTTATGGTATTTGTTTAACATAATTCGGATTAAAATCAATCCCAAACTTTTTAATGATTTTAAAAAGAAAAAAAGGTTTCTCTAAGAAAATATACTAATTTGAAATTAACAATCAGTCAAAAAAATTGATCGATCATTCACAAGTGCATGCACAATGCTCATTTGAAAAATAAATACTAATAATAATCCTGTACCATACGACAAATTTGTAAAATACTTTAGCCTCTGTTCGGATATTATTGTTGATTTAAAATCAGTTTTTTTCACGATTTTTAGGTAAATGGGTGATTAAAAATTGAAGAGAAAATGTGTATGATTAGTTGATTTGGGAAATTATGTAATTTAAAATTTGGTTTATAAACCAAAATCACTAAGATCCGAACAGAGCTTTAATAATCACATTTTCTTTTTCTAATTTTGAAACTACATAGTTATTGAAATTTTATTTTAGTTGCATTTAAACTATCTGTATATTAACTATTAAGTTATTAACATGTGAAAGGGGGACATGGATTTCAGTTTTTTACAAATGGTTGGTGTGACTTATTCTCAATGAGAGGTCACGGGTTCAAGTAAAAAAAATGCACATTTCCATAATGCACATATGTGAAACTATTCAAAATCTTGGTAGTTCGACTTTGGAGCCGGATGTCTGGTGAGGCTTTTGAGTCGGATCGCTCCAATTTATTATTTTTAACAAATTTAAAAATAAACTAATTTTTCGAAATACAAAATTACATCGGAAACCTATTAGCGACCCGACCTTCTCCGACGAAATTTTCAACCTTCTTTGTCTGTTGGTATTTATCATTTTCGATTGAAATTAGGCTTTCGGTGACAGAAAATTCCATAGTTAAAAGCTAGATTTCTAGTAGTGGTATAATATATTGTGACAACCATTAACGCCACTATTTTTTTTTTCCTTCAATTTACTACAACCATTCATTTCAATGTTTTCAAAATCAAGTGGATGGGATTGGTCAATCGGAGTACCTAGAAATTAAGAACCAGTTCAATTATAACTTAACATCGATCGTTACAAAATAAAGATGAAATCTAGTGAATTGAATCAATTGATTGATTCAACCCGAATTCGAAACATGTTATTTGAGAAACAAAAAAGAATTAATCTAAGTGGACAATTCATTTGACAATGTAGATTACAATTTAATGATGTGGATGTGTTATTATTGTTGATTTAAAAGATTATGTGATGAATGGAAAGAGATGATTGCGTCACGTAAGCAAATTGTGACTCTCATTGTGATCTTAATTGTGACTGTAGCAAAACTGAATAAAAAAAATAGTTCAGGTTTGACTCCCATTTACTAAATGATTAAGAGAGGCCACACTGGGGGCAAATTTGAGGGTACTTGTAGCATTGCTCTTTAATAAACTGGTCATTTTTTTTTTCAATCTTATTATCAATCGCACATTTCTTGAAATCATAACTTTTATCCCCTTTCCAATTACATCTTATTAATTTTCATAAAAACATTAAGATCTAATTTTTAACTGAAGGAAACAGGGTGAAAACTTGTTCGTGTTGGGTGATTTTGTGTATAGTGATGCTAAAGAACATAATATTTATATAAAAATTCGTGTCGACAAATTAACAGAATAATGACAATGAAACAAGAAAAAGAAAAGACATGAAAAGATATAAAGTCGATGTAAGTGTTGAGTATTTTGTCCTTGATTCGGATTTGCCCGTAGCGGTGCCTAGGGTTTATGGTAGGGGTGTTTTCGGACCGAATGGATCAGAAACAAGAGTTTCAAGTTCCGTTCCAAAAAAATTCAGAATCAAAATGTTGTTCCAAACTCTGTTCCAAAGTTGTCAGAATACACAAACTTCATTCCAAATCAAAATTCGAAAATTTCCAATGTTTAATATTTTATCAAGATTTATAATAATTTTTAAGTACATAAAAAAACAAATGGGGATTGAATGTCTGAAATTAAATGAATTCAAAATTTCATTTATTAAAAATTATAATTGAAGTTACAAACAACAAAAGATAACAAAATAACAACATAACATTTTATAAATAGATTTAATATAAATTTTTCCGTTATGATCCAATAAAATAAAAGTAAACAAGGACAACAATGTTATAATTCTTGCATATTTATCCTAGAACTTCAAGTAGTAGCATTTTTGCTTCAAAAATTTATTTTCAAGTAACAAATAGTGTCACGCTTCAAAGTCCAAACCTGATGATCACACAAATAGTGAATAAGTAAAGCAAACTTTGTGATACCACAAATTACAACACATTTTGAACTTTTGACTTAATACAAACTTTTTATTATATCTGATGTGTAAAATATTTTTCACAACCAATTTACCTAACTTAAAATCTTATGCTAAAATTGAAGTATTACTCTCTCTCTCTACTAAGCCCTTGTTTGCTATTGATAAAAATTAGATTTTTAGTAGATTTAGATAAAAGTTAATGAGATGTGCGGTTAAAAAATTGTGGATCTTATAAAAGACGTGGTTAAGATTAAATATTGACTTTGAATTAGATTAAAATCAAAATTCTTAATGAAACCAAACAGGGGCTAAGTAAAAGTTTTACCCGTCAGTTATATGAAAAATCTCATGTTAATAATATTTTAATATTATTAATTATTCAATAAATTAATTTCTTAGATTTTATATTATTAATTATAATGCAAATACAATATATATATATATATATATATAAATTATTCGGAAAAATTCAAAATCTTCAAATTGGAATATGTGCAGAATACTGTGGAAGTTTTTGGATCGAAATTTCGGAATTTTTGGAATTTTGAAACTCATTCAAAGAATCCAATTTTTTTCGGAAAATATTGGAATTTGAAATTTTCGAATTTCGAATAAGTCAAAATCGGGTTTTTTTGGAAAAATTGGAATAGAATCAAACTTTCCAATCAAACTGGCAGCCCTAGTTTATGGCAATCAACTTTCAAGATACAACGACCATAACTTGTGTTTACAACACTTCAAAATGCAAGCACAACGAACCAAAATAATGATTTTGTACTCCAAAATGAATATGAAAAGAAAAAAAATACAACTATCCAATAAGAATGCAAGAATTTGGTTCAAGAGAAGAAGAAAAAATGACATTTATGTTTACATATCATTGGTGTATGGAATAGGATGTCCCAATGGTCCTATTTATAGATGATGAAGAGTTAGGAACGAAGTAGTGTGGAGCTAAATCGTGCAACACTTCAAAAGGATTCGTTGTTCGCAGGATCATGTGATCGCATTACTTTGAGTAAAATCAAATATTATCCAATAACGTTTCACGTGTTAATCGCAAATTATCGTACAACACTTCAAAAAGGTCGATCCCTATTACGATGCCCCAAAGTGACAAAGTGGCAAACTATTTTTCTTAAACGGATTGTGTCTGGTCTTAATATTTAGCCAAAGTTGACGGGAAGTCACTTTAGTTAATTTTGAATACTTAACCAATTTCTCGAATTCCTTGACTAATTTCCAACAATCCCCCTCATGAATGGAAATTCCTTGATATCGATGCAAATGAAATGCATACTCTAACAAATGGAGTACATGCGACAAGTCATAGCATCAAGATATGTGGCTTGTGGCTTTGAAACTTCTTTAGTTGAGTACATTTGGATTTACTAAGCTAATTGGTGAACACGATGTCTTTAAACCATTCAGCCGTTCGTGTAAACCCAAACAACTGTACCAACACCATAACTCATCTAACCAATTCGGTTCTTATAGTTACAAAATGAAACTGCCCCTCTGTAACCAGTCATGCATAATATCAAATAAATCATTTTCGTCTTTGGTAAATTTACCAAGGGCTATAGTCATAGCGATCCTCCTACTCAACTATTTCGACCATTTCTGAGCACCTCATAGTATTTTCGGGGCGTCTGAAGATTCGATCATTTCTCTATGATTTCTCTTGCACTGCCACTTCCAATGGGTTTAGAAGATAAAAGTCCTTTATTAGATTGGCCTATAAACTGACCTAGGGAAATCCATGAACTTAATTTGATTATTCTTTCTTACTAAGAAGATGAACCACGAATTGTCATCTCCAAGTTTAACTCAAACGTAGCTCCCTTCTTTTTGTTTTGGGTGTGAAGAAGTGTCAAACTAAAATACCCAACAAGCATTAACACATCAAAACATTCAAAAACTCTAAGGATTGCACTAAAATTTATGATTTTATTTCTCTGCCACAGGAACATCAGGTTTCACAACCTCATCAGTTGCACAAGAGGCCTCAACAACAGATTTTTGTTTCTTCGGCCATGTCTTGAAAAGACAATATTATACAGAGAAGAACGGCTTTGTTTAATTTAATGTTGTTGACTGCGCATTTAATGTCGTCTGACCTGGACAATTAATGTTGGGTTTTCTATTAGAAAATTTGAACTAATTTCCGTGGCGGGAATCCATGTAGTGGGCCAATTAAAATTAATATTTGCTTTCTTTTAATATATTCAGGCTCCTGGGCAGGAAATATGAGCCAAACTCTTCTACTTTTATATAATAATAATAACTAGTTGTGTAGCCGTGCGATGCACGAAATATATAATTTTTGAATCACAATTTTGAAAATATCTTGATTTAATCATATCAAATAAAAAATATAATTTAAATAAAATTTCAATATAAAATGTTATTAAATTTGAAACTTTTAAAAAGGCAAAACTATTCAAAATAAAAAATGCTACATGTACACTAAGTATACCGCGCCACTCAAAATTTGGCACTCATTTAATTTTTTTATATAATTTTTTTTTTACGTTTTTCTCTGAAAATTCGCCCACCTAATCACATATTTCCCTTTTAATATGTTATAATTTTTATTAACTATATTTTTTAATGTGTTGCTTACATATATTTTATTTTTTCTTATTTTTTAAACATGCCAATTTTTGTTAAAATGATGAAATAATTAAGCATTCGTTTGACAATAATGTTTGGTTTATAAACTTGTTTATTTATGATTTTGAGGTATAAAATATTGGATGAAAATCGGAGAGAGAGAAAATATGTATGATTAAAATGCTGTTAGAAAATAATTAATTATTTTTGTAACAATCGTATTGAAGAGCTTCTCATTTATGGACATATTAGGAAGTAAAATTTTAATAATTTTATTATTTTATTTTCAAAATATATATATTTTTTATTTTTTCATTTCTAACTTAACAAATTTATATATCATATATTTATTTATTTAAAAATATATTAATCCAAATTTTCATTTTCAATGTAACACATTTACATAGATATGATATGACATTTATTTATATTCAAATATATTAATCCAGTTTTTTCATTTCCTACATAATACATGTTATTGAATTTGAAGCTTTTAAAAAAAACTAATCAAAATAAAAAATTCTGCATGCACACTCAGTGTACCGCACCACTCAAAGTTTAACACTTAATTAAATTTTTTATGTAAAATTTCTTTTGACTTTTATTAACGTTTTTCTCTAAAAATAACATTATCATCTATTTTTCTTTTAATATGTTATAATTTATAATTAACATTTTTTTTAATATGTTGCTTACATATATTTTATTCGAAATCTAATATATTTTATTTTTCCTTATTTTTTAAACATATCAATTTTTTTCAAAATGATTAAATGATTAAATTTTCTACCAATTTATCATTAATGGTAAAAATTTGATAACAAATAATTAATTATTTTTGTAATATGCTTATTGAAAAACCTACTCCTTTATTGATATAATAGGAAGTAAAATTTCAATGATTTTATTTATTTATTTTCAAAATATATTGATTCAAAATTTTTATTTCTAACTTAATAAATTTATATAGCATCTATTTATTTATTTTCAAATATATTAATTCAAAATTTTCTTTTTCTAATGTACCACATTTACATATATATGACATTTATTTATATTCAAATATATTAATACAATTTTTTCATTTCCTACGTAACACATTTACATAGATATCATATTTATTTATGTTCAAATATATTAATCCATTTTTTTCATTTCCTACATAACACATTTACATAGATATCACATTATTTATGTTCAAATATATTAATCTAATTTTTTCATTTTCAATATAACACATTTACGCATAGTATATTTATTACAACTCTTACAAAATATGTAATAAATAATATTTTTTCCTACAAAAATCTTTATCTTTTAATTATTTATTTATTTATTTTTATATATAAAAATAGAAGTGAAGAGAGAGAGTCATTAAATGCAATTTTTTCCTTCAAAATGACTCTCTCTCCTGACTTCTACTTTTATATATATATATATATATATATATAAATAAAGATAATAATAATAATAATATAGATTTAAATATATAGATTTGACATGGCATTTCAAATTTTAGGAGTGGAAATACGTCCTCTATCCCGACACTTAGTTGGAAAATAGAATTCGATATTAGCAAGGGCACATGGTTGTTCACGTGAGGACCAATGTGACTACATAGTCTAATTTTAATAAGCATGCATAGAGTTTGGATCTTACAGTGAGAAAATTAGACTCGGCTGAGTGTTTTGAATTTATAAATAGTAGTTTTTTTTTTTTTTTTAAGATAAAATGTGGGACTAAAAATTGATTAGAGAAATTTTTTTATTTGTAAATTGATTTATAAATAAATAATAATTTTTTTTTTTATAGAACATAGGTTTATTTATTTATGGGGACCCCAAGTGATTGTAATGTTCAAGTTTGCCCCACTCTTTGGCTTAAGACTTAAGTCCAAGGTTCAAGTCTCGTCCCCCTCCCTTCTACTCTCTTTGTAATGATCAAAAAGAGGTTTATTTATTTATTTATTTTTTAGAGTACATATTTGTAAAAAGACAATGTACACCCTTGCACGTGTGTGATAATAGTCAATCATAGGCAACACACGAGCGTTGTTTTTGTATAGTCAAGAACCAAATAGTTCAATTTTCAGCACACAAAAGAAGAAGCTTATAAATGGTTTTATTTATATTTTTGAGATAAAACACGTGATTGAAAAGTTGACAGAAAAAATTTCTGTGACTAAAAAGTGATTTGAAAAATTGTGTTCGGTAATATGTAGCAATTATAAATTGATAATGATTTATTTAAGTTTTCGAAGTAAAATGTGTAGTTGAAAATGAAAGAGAGAAAATGTATATGATAAAAAGTAGTTTGGAAATTTGGATTGTTTCTAATTTGATTTATAAATTATAATGATCGTATTAAAGAATATAAGCTAAATTAGTTTATAAATTATAACGATTGCGCTAAAAACATATATATATATATATATATATATATTTTTTTTTTTTTTTTTCATTTTTTTAATTCTAAGAAATAAGCAATTACTGAAAATAAGAGCACAACGTGCTGTAATAATTTTCTTTGGAGAGCTCATGTTTAGCTTCATTTTTATTTATTTATTTATTTATTTTTAAAAGTGTTTAGCTTCATCTATGTTTGCCAGATCAAGTAATAAACTAGCTAATAGATGATAAGTTAGCTTATAGCTGAAAAGTTAATTATAAGTTATAATAGCTGATAGCGGATAGTTGATAAACTAATTGATTGACTTAGAAGTTTTTAGCAAAACTACTGAAATGCTATCTCAGAAATACAAAATGATATAAAAGGAAAATATATTTTAAATACCCTAATAACATAAGGGTGTAAATATAAAAAAATAGAGATTAAAATGGAAATAAAAAATGAAAAGCTCATGAAGCTTATTTGAAAAGCTTGTAAAAGAAACTTTTAAGTCAAGCTCAAGCTTCTCAAATAAGCTCATCAACTAAACGGAGCTTATAATGAAGCTTATAAGCTATCTAAATAAGCTATAAGCTAGCTTATTTTGCTTACCAAACATGAAAATTGAATTGGGAGCTGATAGCTTATAACTGATAGCAGATAACTGATAAGTTAGTTGATTGAAATAGAAGTGTTTGACAAAACTAACTGAAAAATTAACTCAAAAATATAAAATGACATAAAAGGTAAATATATTTTAAATACCCTAAATGCATAGGGGTGTATTTTACAAAAATAAAGAGGCTAAAAATTGAATAAAAGATGAAAAGCTCATTGAGCTAATTTGAAAAGCTTGTAAAAGAAGCTTTTAAGACAAACTCTAACTTTTCAAATAAGCTCATCAACAAAACATGGCTTATTTTAGTAGATGAAGCTTATAAGCTCTTCAAATAAGCTAACTTATTTTACTTACCAAACATATTCCTAACTTTTCAAATCAAACTATCAAAGGAAAACTATTCATTTTTTAGCAAAAAATGATTATTATTTTTTTAACCTTAAAGTAACTTGAAAAACACAAAGAAATGATAAAAAAAAGAAGGTAAAAAATTGCTTAATTTATGTGGATCGGAGTATCCTAAGAAGGCAAATAAAAAGAGGAATTCTATTGGATTAATGTTACTTGTACTTGTAAGTTTACAAGAAAAATGATAAAAGATGAGATGGAGAGATTGTGTATGTTGATTTAGAGCATTCCCAATGCATTCCGTGAATTGGGGTTGACATGATAATGAAATACTTTTAGAGAACATGGATAAATAGACGAAGAAATCTAAAATTTACTCTCTAATGGTTCATTCTACATTTTTAAAAAAAATTGATTATGTGACTTTTTTTACAAAAAATTTAAATTAAGAACCGATTTATTCCCGTTCTTTAATATTTAACTAACTTTAGATTTTTTTTAACAAGTGTTTAAAAATTAAAAATGATTCCTTTCTAGAATGTGAGATTGAGAAAATGAGTATAGAAAGAAATAATTCTAAAAAGAATGACTTAACGTAAGACAATCATCACAAAACTAAGCATGTGATTTCTATTATTAGAATCAAACTATACAAACGTGAAGTAATTACTACATATATGATTATGTAAATATATTTTATTGTATTAATTTTTCGAATATGTTTACTATTAACATTTAAGCATGCAATTTTAATTCACTTGTTATTGAATTGTTGGCTGTAATCTTATTATTTGTTATTAAAATAATTATAAAATAAAATTTAATGCTAACTCATCATGTCTGATGGAGCATCTATATTTAGACGGAGTATCTCATATTATCTTTTTTTTTAAGTCACGCCAGTTTAACATTCTAATTTATAAAATGCATTGGAGAAGTATTTTTAACCAATTCCATCTATCTTCTTTTCTCTCAATCTATAGAGTGTATTGGAGATGCTTTAAGAGTTGATGTGATGTGTAAATTGATAGAATTGTGCAATATATGTATTATGTCAATCTTCAAGTACAAGTAATATGACTTTTAGTACTTTTCAATTTTTAGATGAGATTATTTAACATTTCATTTAATAAGTATGTACAAAATTTGCATTATTATTTGTGAAAGTTCTACATGTTAACTAGTGTTCAAAAAATTGATCTGTGCATAAACTCGGGAAAGTGGAATAAAGGGTAAAGTAAAGGGTTAAGAAAAAAAAAATTAGGTAAAATTAATTTCAATTCACCCTATTCTCATGTCATTGCTGACCGCTTTTGAGATTTTTTTTTAACCCATTTCCGGTTTCAAGATTTTTATATGGAATCAATCCAAATTTTGAATAGGTTCATCATTGTTTTTCGACTGAAATGACTCGTCCAGTCAAATTCTTTCATTTGATAACTTGTTTATAAATATGTATATAAACAATTTATCTTTTTAAACTATTTTTTAATCACATACATTTTTATCAAATTACTTTTCAACTACACATTTTACTTTAAAAATATTACATTATTTATTTATAAATAAAAAAAGTTTGCCAAATAAAGGAGAAAATATAATCCTTAACTCCATCACACGATATTAATGTATGCTAAATCAAACTTTATTTACATTTCCCAACGGAGGTTGCATTCATGGAAATTTATTTAAACTCTCATTTTTGTTTTATAAAACTCATTTTTAACCATAAATCTTATCAATCTTATCAATAAAACAATCTGCACATAAATAAAAAGAAAAAATATCTTATTTTTTAACCACGTTCTTCAAAAATTCATTATTACAACAAACCATATTATTGTAAAATGAGTCTCAAGCAAGGCTTACGTACGATTTTGATGACTTGCATGCATGCTTAGTCTAATTACATGGTTTGCTTCCAATTTACTTCCCTTACGTTATATATTATTTATGCAAACAAATTGCGACAATTCAACTTATCAAGATAATGCTGATGATCTCATTAAGAACCTGTTTGGTGTAGGAGTTTTTGAATGAATTTTGAATTTTTAGAAGAATGTGTGTGTTGAAAAATAATTTTAAAGTATGAAAGTTGATAGTTTCTATAAAAAGTGCGGTTAAAAACGAATTTGAGGAAAATTTTGAAAACTTAGTGGCTTTCAATTATTTTTTTTCTAGTAAAATATATATATTTTTTTCTTTTTTACCAATTCGATTTGAATATTTTCAAGTTAAAAGTAAAATAAGACGGACTTAGGTTTAAAAATTCCATTATTCACATCAATTTTTTATATTTATGTAAATAAACCGATATTTTATGACTTCGATAACTATTATAACACTTTTGTCGAATGTTATTTGTGTTTTTCAGGTAGAATTTAAAAGTGATTTTACAAAATGTGTGGTTAGAAAATAATTTGAGAAAACGTGTTAATTACAACATTTTGTCGAACACAGGCTATTTGAAAAGGCAGTTGTAAATAATTGAATAATATCAAAGTCACAAAAAGGTTAGAATATTATTGATATGAATAAAATTGAGACAAGCACATACTTTTATTGAACCCAAAAAAAAAGAAAAAAAAAAAAAAGAAAAAAAAATATATATATTATTTATAAAATGTTTCTAATTATTAATTTTATGTAGAAACTACGCACATTTCATTCAAGAACTAGTAATTGTACCTGTGTGATACACGAAAGATATAGTTGACAATTATTTATTGAATAAGTTGTAAAAGTACGATTTTCTATATAAATTGTGCATTCATATATAATGAAAAATACTCAAAAAAGTAAAATATATAATTGCTACTTACATATTTCTTTTAACAGTTAATTGTTTATTCTCTAATTTTCTTAATCTACTTAGGGGAAGTGAGATATGGACATGTGACTTATTTTATACTTTACGATTTTGATTTGATGACTGAAGTCGATTTTACGATTTTTTGATTTCTAAAAGTTGAAAAATTTACAATTTTCAAATTGTAAAATGAAATAAAGAGGCTAATAGACATTTACAGAATTAATTTATCGACTACTTGTATAGCATTATAATAATTGGTATTAACTATTTTAATGCAACAATTGATATTTAAATATATTAATCAAATATTTCATTTCATTACATGCAAAAAAGCAAATAAACGTGTTGAGTATATTCTAAACCACACATTCTTTAAAACTCATTTTTCACAAATGCACATACTATTTTTTGTGCATGCTAAATAAACATGTTGAGCATATTCTATTTTTTTAAATAGAATGATTTTACTAATATCTTCAATTTTACAAATTGAACCAATAAGTTTATAGGAACCTAAAGTTGAAGAAATTAAATGATTTAATTGAATTTATTTATGAATATCGAATTTCTATTTTTTCTTCAATATGATAAGAAAAAGATTCAAAATTAATCATTTAGATCAAATTGAATTTAGGTGAGAAATGATTGGTATCATTTTAGGACTTAAACGAGATAAATTAAAAAGATTATATGTTGGAAAAAGTAAAACTTTTACATTTGGTATTTAAAACGATTTTACGAATGATATGTTTAGAGTTTGCTTTCATTTTTTAAATTTGTATTAGACTTCTCGTTGAGATCTTGGATTTGACACTCGTATTGCATATTTTTTCGACTTCAAAATAATGCAATAATTATTAAAAGAAAAAAATAATCTATAATTTGACTTTTTATATATATTTCTTTTTATACATGCATTAATTGAACTTTCCTAATTCATATATTAAAATAAATTGATAAAAATAAGAATTTCCTAAAATATCAGTTAAAAAGGACATGAAATTATGTGCGTAAAATGGTGACGGTTATCGTATTATTATATATGTATAGATATCTCAAAATCATAACTATTTAAAAATAAATTAATTAAACTGACTATTACAATAATAATTCTTTTCAATATCAATTATGATTGGCTGCATTTCTTGGTTTTTAAGTCAAACAATTGAAAATTTCTAAAATTGACTGCCTACAAAAGATGGAGCATTTGGGAGGACTTTATGTTTGTTTATCACAAGTCAATATTTTGGGCTCCTTTTGCGACCCATTTGAACCCCCGTGTCTACATACTTCTTTTGTGTTCGGATGCATTTCATTATTATTATTACTAGTAATCGCACCCGTGCGATGCACGGAATAAATAGTATTTATTGAATAAGTTGTAAAAATACAATATCCGATAAAAATAACACAATAAAAAAATAATAATAATAACTTGCATACACAAATTGTGAATAATTTGTAATTTCATTTCTAGATTTCTTACTTTAATGCATAAATTGTATATTCAATATACAATCAAAATATCAAAAAAGAAAAGAAAAGTTATGAATTGCATTTTTTTTAACAGTTAATTGTTCATTATCTAGTTTCCTTAGTTTATTTATTCATATAGAATTGATTATTCAAAAATAATTTTTTTTTTAATGTTCATTCACAACCACATATTATTTAAAAACTAATTTTTCACAATTGCACATACTATTTTTTAACCACACATTTTAAAAAAAGAAAATCAATTTTTAACCACTCAATTGATTGATTTGACAATTATTTTATTTTTTATACTACATTCTTTCACTTTCAATCACACATTTAAAACAATTTCTATAGTTTATATCAAACTTACTCATATTCAATGATTTCAAATACAATGTTACATTTTATTTTTCACCAACTATTGAAAATGGCCATGTTACCCACACAAACAAAAAACTATTTTTTGTGCATGTTAAATAAATGTATGGACTATATTTTATTTTTAAATAGAATAAGTTTGATAAAACCTTATATTTTTATTTTCTATAGAATTAATTGTTAAAGTCTGTAGTATATATTTTACAAATTGATGTTATTTTAAATTTATAAAAATTAAAAAATAGATAAATGAACAAAATGAGTAAATTTATAAAATTAATTTCAAAATTACCAAAGAGTTTATTGAAACCTGAAGTTGTAGAAATTAAAATGATTCAATTGAATTTACTTAGAAAGATCGGATATCATTATTTCTTTTAATTTGATAAAAAAAGATTTGAAATTAATCATTTATGTCAAATTGAAGTTAGGTAAGAAATGATAAATATCATTTTATGTCTTAGATGAGATAAATTAAAAAGATTAGATATTGAAAAAAGTAAAAAGTATAAGTAAAACTTTTACCTATATTATTATTTGAGGAAATTTTAAGAATGATATATTTAGAGTTTGCTCTCATTTGTTAACTTGTATTGAACTTCTCGTTAAGATCATGAATTTGACACCTATATTGCATATTTTTTGACGAAAAAATATTACAATAATTATCAAAAGAATAAAAATAATATACAATTTGATCTTTTTATATATTTTTTATTTTTTACAATCAATAAGTCATTTATTACATGTCACTTATAATTAATTTTGCATTAATTGAAGTTTTCTAATTCAATTATTAAAATAATTAATAAAATTACAAAGTTTCCTAAAATAGTAGGAAAAAATGGCGGGAAACTATGTGTGGGTTTTTTTGACGGCTATACTATTATTATATATATTAAGATTATTATTATGGTCACACAAGGTAAAATGAGATGATGCAATTTGACGAGTTTTTGGGATTTTGCATAGATATTCCTACATTAATAATGGCCACAAAAATTGTCACTTTTTGAGTAGTCCGAAAATGCCTTTTTTTTTTTTTTTTTTGTAATTTTATTGTTATGAAATGTCAAACTTACCCCTCAATTCACCTTTTTACATTTTATAATTTTGCAAATAATGCTTGAGTTAGTTGATATTTTTCCTTCGATAAACCCATGAATCTATACATTAAACGTTGGATAAAATAATTAATGAAAATAATAATAAATTAATTAATTAGTTATATCCTAAAAATTTGCTCTGTAGATGTTTAATTTATTTAATTCAAAAACTTAAGTATTTTATCCTTCACTCACCTCCATTGAAAAATTAAGAAGATAATATTAGATGATTCATCTTCTACTTGGAATGGTAATCGTTTTCAAATTTTTATATGTTTGTATGTTACTTTTATTCTCTTGAATTAAACAGAACACGTTTCATAGTAGTAGGGAAATTATGGAACATTCATGTAGAGTAGTTTAGTACAATACCCTTCATTGTTGGAATACTCTTCATGCATTAAAGCATTCTTTATCTTCTACTGTCCTAAATTTTTCATTTTGGTTGTTGAGCATTGATGATCATAATGGATGGTTGAATGAAAAATTTGTTGTCAGCCCACACTGTTAATAAAAATTCGTGCAGGGACGAACTGTTGGATCCGACAGATGAACTATCTTGTTTGAAATTTTCCAAATGTGGAGTTTGGCAATTGAAATATAGGTTAAAAAAAATGCGTCCTGCCAGAAAATTCTTGTTGTTATTCTTAGTATTCTAGTTCTCATTATTAAAAGCCGAACATATAACTTTTTATGTAGTGCTTGACAAATGTATTGCAAAATTTTCAGGGATGATTGACTATAAGAGATTCATTTTGTCGGACCGAGGACACTTACTGCATGTCAATGATAAATGCAATTGGTGAGGCAACAAAACAACATCTGTCGTAGCGACGCTCATTGAACGTTTGATGATGAACATCCGAATTACTGCTTCTTGTAATGAGATCCTATTACAATTCAAATTCCCTAACATTAATATTCCACCAACTGAAATTCGTGTAGATGAAGATATGAATTGATACATATCCGTTCATAAGGAAACAACCCTACGCGTTAGTATTCTCCTACCCTCCATTCACTTGCTGACTACGGTCTGGAAGTACCTTCTTCAGGCACGAATGAAAGATATCGAAATATAGAAGATCAGGATTTCGAGGACATTGCAAATGTGATGAGCGAGAATAAGCTTCTTAATACAATTTTTAATGTGGAGGAGGCCTCGATCCATGAGAACCTTAATGTTCCTTTAGAAAGGGCTGAAGATTGTCCAATTTTTTTCGAGGATGATATCCCTACATTGCCTCATACGTATGACACTGCCTCAAGTCATATTTTCATGAATAAGACAGAATTGTATACAAAACTTTGTGTTCTAGCATTGAAGGAAAATTTCCAGTTTAGGGTACGTAGGTCAAGCATGAACAAGTTGACTGTTGGTTGTGCAGATGATAATTATCAATGGATGCTCCATGCTTCGATAGTGAAAATGTCTGCGATTTTAAGATTCGAAAATTAATTACTTTGTACACATAATCAGTTGATTATCGATGTAGTGTACAATGACATGCTACTAGTGCGATATTCGTCGAACATATAATGTAGAGATAGGATGATTAAAATAGACCTTATGTATCGATGTAGTGTACAATGACATGCTACTAGTGCGATATTCATCAAACATATACTGTAGAGGTAGGATTTTTCAAATAGACCTTATGTTCCCTCTGTCATAGTACACGACGTGTAATGTGAGCTTGTTGTCAAAATTAGTTACAACAAGGCTTGACAGGGGAAGGACGCTGCTTTGAAGATCCTGCGTGGTACTTCAGAGGATAGTTTTCAGAAGCTTTCTTCATACTATCATGTTCTTGGAGATCCAAACCAATTTATGGTTACAAAATAGAAATTGATTCACTAATAAGTTCTATTACTTGTTCTCAGAGTTCGGCTCAAGCAAACAAGGTTATTTGCAGTATTTACATCGTGCAATATGAGTCGTCATTTGAAAGGTCCATAGTTACTCTGTTATTAGCAACTACTCAAGATGCTAACAAGCAAATTGATCCATTCGCATGAGGGGTTATTTATTCGAGAACAAAAAATCATGGTTGTAGTTTATGTCAAAATTGAAGGACCTTATTGGTGACTCTGATGACCTCGTGTTTGTTTCATAAACGAAAAAAGTATTGAAAGATCTATATCGAAACTATTCCCTTTTATCCCATCACAGTTGTTGTATGTGGCTTATGGGATGTAAGTACTCAATCAAATAGGCTAACCAATCTTACCATTCTTCTTCTCCTTTACAGGTGGTGAATCTAGTTCATTTTTTAGTGTATATCCGAATAGCCCGCTTGAAATTCAATCAAGTTCAAAAAGATGTGACTTGACTTTAGAAAGATTATAAAATGAAGAATTTCATAAAAATATACAACACTGCTAGTGCAACCGCGTTATTAAAAAGGTTGCAACTGCATATTGAGTGGAAGAGTTCGAAACACTAATGGAATAGCTATGTACAATTAAGTGCTATGCATGTGTGGTTTTTTGAAAGACGTACAAAAACTATGAAATGGAACGTAATTTTCGCTCTGAGGATGGAGGAAGAGTTTCAAATGACTTTCAATTTTGGGACTAGGCTGTGGGAACATGATTTAACTAAAAATTTAACACAAGTTGGTAATCCATTGACACATATGTTGTTGATTTTCTGGAAAATACTTGCATAATTGATGTATTCCAGTTGAACTGTATGTCGTGTTCACAGGTGACTCACGTATCTTTCATTGCAAGGTTCTTTGTTGTATTATGCTCACCGTTCTATAGAATTGTTTACTCGAGAGGGGCCTATGCTGAGGTAATTTATTTGGCTTTGAGAGAGGTTGATTGGGATGTATCAACACATATTCGTTTCCAATATTACCAAGCAATGTTCATCATCCTTCTAGTAGGTCTCCAACCTAATGTAAGTGATCTAGATTTGAGAAGATTGTAGGAGTCAAGAAATGCTCAAGGTACGAGCGAGTAGGGCACAACCATGTGGCATGTACAAGTCCAGTAGGAGCATGTCAAGATTAAGTTATCCTATTACTAATGGATACTTTTTTTTTATGTTCACTTTTGGTATTAATGATTGATAGTTTTTTGTAAGTTTACTTATAGTGTTACTAATGGATGCCTTTTTATATGTTCACTTATGGTATTACTGATGGATGTTTTTATATGTTAATTTATTCTGAAAATTATGTACCAAATATTTTTGTTACTATGGAATTAGTTAAAATACATTTTTAATTCTTGTTCTCATACAAGAAACATGTTTTACTCATTTGAATTTGAGAAAGTTACATTTGAAGATTGTTGTAATATCAAATTGTCGTTCCCGATAGTTCATTGCTAGAATTCTTGAAAATTCACAATGCACGTGCATAACACTAAACCAACTGTAAACAAAATGACTGATTGCACGCGGAATCTAAAGGACCTACGTAAACATTAAATAGAACATTGAAAAGCATAAAGAAGTGCACATACTCGCATTCACTGCATCAACCAATATTATCAGTCTCCTACATTTGAAATGCCACTACCATTATCATCAACTCCATGTCCTTGACTAAGTCGTCCAACTGTTGTATTATCATCCAATGGGACAAGGGGGTCAATATGTATGCCATATTTTACTCCTCAGTATACGTTCGAAGAGTAAAGTAGACTTGAAATTGCATAATTAGATTCTAAGTGTTTCAGTATTCATGTATAAGATGTTTAATACTTCAAATATAGTTAAAATAAAATAATAAAATATTACTTGAGTGTTCTTGAAGAATGCCTTATAGGCTCGCTGTTGGGGTTGCTTCGTAGATGTCTAAATAAGAATCATTGGCGTTCGAAAACTTAATATCTCACCAATTTCCAGTACAATGTCATATACCCATATTTGCCATAATATCCAAATAATTAGTTCATGTATTGGTAGTGTCATAAGGGGCATTATCTTACTTAACACAATATAATGTATTAAAAAATGTAATGAGTTTTACCTACATTTCTGTGGTGCTCCAACTTTCTTAGAACATCCACGTCGAAATATCTTGATGACGCAATGATATGCTATCTTACCCCAAGGATAATAAAAAAACATGTTCAAGTTGTCCACTAACACCAATATGTTGAGGTCAATGCCAACATTTTTGTCGGGTGCTATGAAAACAACCTCTACTATTAAAACTAATCCCAATTTGAAGCAATCCGTCCTTTTTGTCGATGAACGTAGAAAAGCCTTTTTAGATCAGAGCACGATACACGATTGCTTGTTTTAAATTACCTATCCTTCAAAATCATTTTATGTTTGGTTTTTTTTTTTCATACTCCTCACTATTCAACATGCCACCGCATCTCAAACCCGTGACTATGGCGTACTAGGTCATCTTAAAATGGGTGTAATACCCTCTGATATTAAACCACAACTCATTCATCTTTTCCATTTCTACAAATTGAATTATTAGTTGCGGCATGAGTTGGGAGGAGAATTGCAGTTCCTCCAAGTCCATGAGATAGCCAAAACATGAATTCTGGAAGTCAATTTTCTATGTAGCATCAAATTTATTGAGCACCAATTTCACATACTCGAAGTTGTTTCATTTCGAAATATGTGCATGAAGACGATCTTCTTCGGTCAACAAAAATGTAAAATTCATCTACAAAACACAACATCGAGGAAGCCAGTGCAGAAAATTAAATATTATCTATTAACTTTAAAAAGTAAGGATGATCATTTGTAGTCATGTACAAATTCTAAATGAATAATGGATGAGGGACATATGATCAACTGTCGAGAATTCTAGATCAACTGTCGAGAATGCAGATTTTCTTGACCGATGATGGGAATAATTTTGAAAAGCTTGCATAATCTCAACATCCAATGCATGATCAAGAATGAAAAATCAGTAACAAACACAAATTCCAAATGAATAATGGATGAGGGACAGATGATCAACTGTCGAGAATTCTAGATCAACTGTCGAGAATGCAGATTTGCTTGACCGATGATGGGAATAATTTTGAAAAGCTTGCATAATCTTAACATCCAGTGCATGCTCAAGAATAAAAAATCAGTAACAAACATTATGTTTCTAATCACCAACTCATGTAGATGATTTGCAAAAAAGAATGGATCAAAATCGATATTCATCATTCTCAAACAAACAAATAAAAATCATAAGCAATGATTATGATATCAAAATAATACAATACAAAATCACATCCAAATTCAACTTTTCAGACAAATGACTTAGGTTAGGACAATTAGTTTGGTCTCATGACACCAAAATCACTAACTACTGAAGATATACAAATTGAAATCGACATTTATCTTTGTTTGTCGAATTGTCAAGATGGATGGTTTTTCTCAACAGTTGGACCACAAAGGAATTTAATTTATTTTCTCAATTGAACTTGATGAAACAAAACAAAAATAAACCTCAACTGAGACACTAGTACAAACTGGAATCATCTCCTTCATGATCCACACATAGCATAGGATTGAAATTATTGGAACTTGAAGCGAAAATGAAAGTGAAAATAAAATAATTATATATCTTCCACAAATCTAATTAATGTGCTGAATACAAACCTTCTACCAAATACATCTCCAACATTAAACAAAGTCGGACAATTTCAGAATTTTCGGACATTACATTGAACACAAAATATAACTTCAAAAGAATGTAACACCACATACAAAATCTAGACAATAATATTTATCTCAACTAATGCATCTCACTAATAAAAGAGCAAAATAACTTAAATGGGGTTGAAAGCTTGAAGCAAAAAAAAAAAAAAGGAATAGATTGGGGACTTACATTCAAATACTTTGCAAGAGGATTCAAAGGTGCTGAAATGGTGAGTCATCAGTTGTCTTTTGGTCGATCGACTTAAATCAGTGGAGGTCCTTTAGTGTCTTGGATGGGGACAACGAATGATTTTGTGCAATGACTGCTACTGGATAGGTATAAGTGCTACTGGACATGGGATGTTCGATGCTGTCTGGGGTTGAAAGTTGCAGACGTTTGGGTAGGAGAAGATTTTTGAGAGGTAGAGTTTGGGTAAGTTTGAAAAGTCAATTTTTGAGAGGTGATTTTTGTAGGAAGAAATGACGGTTTCTAACTATAGATTTTTATTAATGATTTTTTCTCTCTCTTTCTTTTAGGGTTAAGTGAAGGTTATGGGTGACTTATAAGGAAATTTGATCCATCTTTTAGTACAACTTTTTAAGTCAAGTCAAATCAATGTATTTAGGATTTATGTGTAATTAAAATTTCTTTAAAGGGAAAATAACTCATAAAGGATATATTTGTCAACAGGGGCGAAGCCAGCCTCAGTTTTTGGGGTGGGCCCCTCAGTTTTTGGGGTGGGCTACTCTTCATGCAATTTTTTTTCCCCCAAGTTTTCTGAAGAAAATTCCAAAAATGGGGTGGGCCAGGGCCCAGGCTGGCCACCCCCTGATTCCGCCCTTGTTTGTCAAGATTATTAAAATATGACACTTTTGTTGATGCAAACCTAAAATGTGTAATTTGGTGCAATTTTTCTTTTCCCTATTTGGATTAGCTTCCCTTTATTTAGATTATTGATTTTTTTTTTTTTATAATTAAGAGAGCTAGTAATTAGTTGGATGAATTATTTGAAAATAGAAAAGTCCAATTAATGCAAAAAAAAAAAAACTTAAAAAATATTTGCGTAGACAATATATCTTAGAATTTTATATTGCATTCGAAAAGGTTGTTTCTAAATTTCAATGGAAACATAGATATACCAAAATTGAGTTTAAAAGTAATTTTGAATTATGTTTGTTGACCAAGCAGGCAAGAAATAGAATTATTTTGGTGAAACTCTCAAGATGGCACCCTATGATTCATAGCAAATCAGCTAGACACACACAATAACCTCACCGTCACAAGTGACCCGAAGAGCACCACCGCTGAGGCTTCATCAAAGGTCTAAGACCTCTTTACCTCGCTTCATTTGAACCAACTAGGAAACATCATGGTTTTCAAGGTTCTAATAGGAGACACTATGTAGCATGGAGTCGTGCTATGAGGATTAACCTGAGTGAAAAAAATAAACTCGGTTTGGTTCATGGAACTGTTGAAGCCCCATCAGAAATTGACAAGACATATGCATTATGACAGAGATGCAATGTTATGGTCCTACTTAGATCTTTAACTCCATTCATGGAGACATTGTGAATAGTATTTTCTATTGCATAATAATAGCAGAGGTTTGGGTAGACTTTCGAGAACATTATTCACAAGGCAATGATTCATGAATCCTTCGACTCAAACACAAAATTTTTTGAGATCAAACAACGCAAAAAATCAGTCACTTTTTACTACACCAAAATGAAAGCACTTTGGGATGAATTATCATCCTACAATGAAATTTCCACCTGTACATGTGGATAACTCGAGAAAATTTGTGAAAGATAAGAAAAAGATAAGGTGGTTAAATTTCTTATCGGGTTGAATGATACCTACTCCGCAGTCCGTTGAAAAGTTTTATTGATGTAGCCCCTTCTAGACACATTGAAGACATTTTCTCTTGTGCTTTAGAAAGAAAAGCAAATGGAGGTCTCTCTTGTTGAGTGCATTTTACATGCACATTTCATACCTTTAAATTAGCAAATTTTACGTATCTTGAGCAAATACCTACTCATTTAAGCATATTTTGTATTTGAATATGTTAATATTCAAGTTTAAGATGAAAAATCACAAAAGATGATCAAACCATGCTAAAATTGAGAGTATGGGGACCAAAATGTCACATGCAGAAGTTCAGGATAAACCATGCAATTAAAGGAGGGACCAGATCGCACAGTTCTAAAAGTTGGAGGGCCGCAATTGCAATTTTGGAAGGATTTATTTGAAAGAAATCCAAAAATATAGGGACTAAATTGATCGACCATGAAAGATAGAGGATTGGAATGCAATTAAAAAAAGATATGGTTTGCAAAAGCCACTAGGCGATGCCATACGGCTTCATGGGCCAGTTTCGGCCAATTTTTGAAATTTTCTTTTATGTTTTTATTATTTTCACTTAAGAGCATGTTTGGCTCGGCATGTTGGCGTTTTTGGGGATCTTTTAGGTCTAAATTTGCAAGTATAAATACTTCCACATCTCTCTTTCACAAAAAATCCCCAACTTCCTACCTCAAACCCTAGCATCTTTGTCTTTTCTTCTTCTTCTTCTTCTTCTTCTTCTTCTTCTTCTTTGTTTTTCTTTCTTTGTTTCTCTTCTAGTTTTTAGTTTAGTTTTAGATTTCAAGTATATAGCGTCTATTGAAGCAAGGAAGCAAGAAGTGAGGTGAAAATACAAAGTAAAGTTCAAGGATTTCTGGAGCAAAAACTCAAGGGAAGAATTTATTTCTTTATCTTGTAATTTAATCCTTAATCTCTATACTTTGTGATGTATTTTCCTAAATCTTATCTTTTTTTGCAATATCTATAATGGGCTAGTTTTTATTTTGTTGGGATGATTGATGTAGCTTAACCTAGTTAAATTAATTCTTATGTTTGTTACTTTGTTTATTGATTTCATGCCACCCATTTCATGTTTGTTTGCAATAGTGATTAATGTCTTTCATTTGCTTAATTACCAAATGGTTGGATTGTGATTTGTATATTAATTGAGACATATTATGCATTTTAGACTAATGTTGTAAACAACCTAGGTTACATAATTTAGGTGATAGAAATATCCCTATTCCTAGGTGATTCAATTGTATTATTCTTCAAATGGATTAATTAGGATAATTAACATTTGAGAGAAGAGATTAGCGGTTAATCAATAAATTGGGCTAGTTAACATTCGAAAGAAGCAATTGGTAATTACTTAATTAATTTAGACTAATTGACATTTGAGAGAAGAGATTAGTTTGTGTTTGTAGAGATAAACCTTGCAATTGTTTGGTTAAGTAATTGATTAGGGCTAATTGACATTCAAGAGAAGAAGTTAGCTTGTGTGTGTTAATTAATCGATTAAGACTAATTGACATTCGAGAGAAGAAATTGGCTTTGCTTGGAAATTGAACCCACTACTAGTAATGAGTGATTAGTTTCAATGCAAGTTACAAGATTAATTTGATGATGGTTAAGTGAGGTCATGAATCCCAACAGTTTTATCATCCAAGTTCTTTCAATTTTATGTTTACTTATTTTGATTACTTTTATCAATTTTAGGAGTAGATAATTAATTAAAACCAAAAACTCTATCATGTCTTCTCGATAATTCAATAGACACTAGAGTGGATAAATCAATCACGAATAAAACATTCCTCGTGGGCAGGCCTGGGCACATGAACCGTAGAATCGCTGACCCGACCAGAACATAATCATTTTGGATCGGGTCGGTTTCTCCTTGATCATGAGCTAGGTTCGGTTCAATTGATCGGCTTCATAGTTTACACATTTGAAATCTACTCAAATCTGGAGGATAAAACTCGTCTCTTTCAAAAAAAATGAGACACATACATCTATCCAAGTCTTCACTACTAGGCATTCGGAGTACTAAAATTTGGAGGATAAAACATTTAAAATCAAAATCAAAATATGGTAAAAATACCCGCCATCCGACAAGAAGCTTCCGGCCAGTACCCACGTGGGCCGTCCACAAATATGATATTCCAATCCACCTCATAAAGCTAGTTCAGAAGACCATTCAAACCCATCTTGCATTCTGAAAACAAAAGATTTTGCACTGGCTTGCATTCATTTTGAACTTGTTCTTTAACGGATGCAATTAACTCTTTCATTTCACTAATTTTAGTTGAGCACTGCACTTCGTTGGCTTCAATTTCTCTGTATTTTTCCTTGATATATGAAGCATAGTACCGACCATTAGTAGGACTGTTGAATGGAATGGGGAGAAATGGGAGGAGGATTGAGGGAAATGGTATAAAAACTGAGATGATTAACCTAAATTGAACCGACCTGACCCAATTCGGGACAGTTTGGTTTATGAGAATTTAAAGTTCAAGATTTTTTGGGTTGGATCGGTTTTGGGTTGAAACCGACCAGACCCAACCCGACAATTTCCCAAGCCTACTCGTGGGATCGACAAATGGACTCAAAAACTCTTATTACTTGAACGTGACCCGTACGCTTGTGGTAAACAATTTTAGCAAACATCTTTCAACCACACCAATACAAATTCATATGTAAATCATACTAAGGTCGATGTGGAGTACTCCAAAAGTTATAGTACCATTCAAATGATGGCCTAACATTCACCAAAGAAGAATACAATCAAATCATGGCAATGCTAAAGAGGAGCAATGGTATCCCTCAACACCCACCTCTAACATGTCGCAAGTCATCTCTTATTCGACTTTATATTGGATCATTGGTAGTGGAGCAATCGACCATATAGTATTTACATCACACTAGCTTGATAATGAAACACCATTTTTTTAAAATCACTTTAGATGCCAACATGTAGCCTGACACATATAGACTCAATTGGTTCTATCAAAGTCACTTCTAGTATTACAATTGATGATGTTCTCCATGTGCCAAAATTTATGATGTGATTCGAGATTGGAGGTCAAAGGAGAAATCAAGATACAAGAGATGCAACAACAATATATATGGGAAAATGAGCAAGTTTCGTGTTTGGCCCGAGTCGAGATTCTAATCGGATCAAGTCACTTCTAAAGGTTGAAAAATGGTATAGCCGGATCATTACAGCCGTAACCAAAACACTCATGACCGTAAATCACATTTTGTTTAAAATTATGGCTGTAATAAGGATCACTTATGGCCGTAACTGGTGTTCTGCTCACGCGGGTCTGAAATTAGGGTTTCCGCATTTTTTAGGTTATTTTCCGTTTTAATTATTTCTTAACTCTATTTGGGCCCATAGCGGGTAGGGTTAGTTTTTAGGTCATTTTTACTTATTTATATGCTATTTCTTCATTGTAATAGTTAGACTTGGATTTTAATAAAATAGATTGATTATTTTTCAATTTGGTAAATGTGTGGATTTACATTACAAACTCGAACTTATCAAGATTGATAGTCTCGTGGAGTTCATTCCGAACTTATCAAAGATTGATAATCTTTGTGGCATTTCGAAAATCTTGGTTCTCTCTTCTGTATCATCGATCATCGCGTCATGAAGCTTGGGTCAAGATTCCTCCGTCCACAAACAAACCTGAGTTTCGAACTTTCCGACGTCAATTCCGCGCTTCGTTCCTCATCAATTTAAAGAAAATTTAATTTCACTGAGCAATATTACTCATGCATTAGAATGCATGGTGATATTTTTCAAATTTTTGTGTCATATAGGATGTATGTACGAGGAGGAGGATTAGCCTAAGAAAGCAATTTAATGGGCTCTATTACTTGGCGTCGTACCAAAACCCCATACTTTCCAACCATGCCAGTCGTCACACAAACCTTTGCACCAATGATTTGTACATCCTTGCCATGGTCCTCTAAAAACAATGGTCGTGAAAATTCTAGGAATATTGCTAGATTCTAATCTGGTTTGTGATATCTTTCCACATACTAAACAAACTAGATTATCATTTTCGTTAAGTTCTATTAGTTATACTGCACCATTTGATTTAATCAATTGTGATATTTGGGGACCCCATCGAGTCAATTCCCTTTCCGAGGCTCGTTTATTTTTTACAGTAGTTGATGATTTTAGTCGATACACTTGTTTCATCTTATGCATCTTAAATCTCAAGCAAAAGAATTATTGCACTTCTTTACTTCTTGGGTGAAAACACAATTTAATTGTATAATCGAAACACTTTGTGATGTTTCCCTATTCTACCCACAACCATTTAACTAAGATGATTCTCCTACCTTACCCTTACCATCCATCCATCCATCCATCCACCATGACAATCTTCCGGACCCTTTACAACCTCAACTCACCTCTCTTCACCTAATGTTACTCTAGCCATAGAAAATCCTTCACCCTAACCTAGTCTTTTGCCAAGTCTAGTCGAATTACCAAGTTTTTTGCCTGTCTACATGAATTTTATGTTATATCATGTTTACCATGTTCAACAACTTGTTTTCGGCGTCTCATCCTCCACATCCAACATAAGGTATCCTCTTTCTCACTATGTATCTTATGTTCATCTTTTGCCATCCCACAGATCTTTTGCTTTCCAAATCTCCACCATTGGAACCTACCACTTTTGAACAGGCAAACCAAGATCCTAAATGGCAAGCTTCTATAGCCTTTGAGCTCCAAGCCTTTGATGAGAACTATATTTGGACCCTTACCAATCTCCCTCATGGACATCATGCAATCAGATGCAAATAGGTCTATAAAATATAATATAATTCTTATTGACACCGTTGAGCGGTACAAGGCTCGCCTTGTTGCAAAAAAGTTCACTCAATAAGAGGGTATTTATTACAACGAGACCTTTGTCCCCGTTTCTAAGTTGATTACGGTATGATGCCGCCTTGCCATTTCCTTTGTCCGTAATTGGTCCCTTCCCCAAATGGACATTTAAAAGGCCTTCCTTAATGTGGATTTTTCTGAAGTTACATGCAGCTTGCCACTAGGTTTTTTTCGACAAGGGGAATGTGCTCTATGTCAACTAAAAAATCCTTATACGGACTTAAACAAGCTTCTTATAGATGGTTTCACAAGTTTTCCGGTGCCATTCACCAAGTGGGTTATCAAAAATCCAAGGCAGACTATTCCTTGTTTATTAGAGTGCATGGGAGTTCATTTACCACAATCCTTATCCATGTTGATGACATAATTATCACAAGGGATGGTGATGATGCTATACTTGATCCAAATAAACTTCTTCACGACCATTTTCAAATAAAAGATCTTGGCAAGTTAAAGAAATTTCTTGGAGTGGAAGTTCCAGGATCCGCAAAAGGTTTCTCCATCTCCCACGTTGGATATTCTTGATGAATTTGGGCTACTTGGTGCAAAGCCAGCCAAATCTCCCGTGGAAGAGAAGTTATCCTCCACAGATGGAGAAATCCTTAATAATCCGTTTCAATACAGGAGACTCGTTGGTAAGCTTATTAATAACCATCCCAAGGCTCAAAATATCTTATGTAGTTGATATTCTTAGCCAATATATGAAAGAACCGTGAAAACCACACCTTGAAGCTGTTCATCGTCTTTTACAATATTTAAAGAGCACCATGCCAAGGTCTTGTTTTTCCTTCACTTGGAAATATTTCCCTGAGAAGATAATGTGATACAGACTGGGCTCGTTGCCCTATTACGAGAAAATCTGTCACTGAATATTGCATATTTCTTTGCAATTCACTCGTGTCATGGAAAACCAAGAAGTGATATATTGGCTTGCGATCATCAGTTGAAGCAGAGTATAGTGCAATGGCTCCAGTCACATGCGACCTCACTTGGACGAAATATCTACTTGCTGATCTACAAATTTACTATCCTGAACCAGCCAAGTTGTTTTGTGACAATCAAGTAGCCATTCATATAGTTGCAAATCCTATACTTCACAAACGCACCAAACATATAAAGATTGATTGTTATGTTTTGCGTGAAAAGATTCAAATGAGAGTCATTACAACAGTCTATGTTCCAACAAAACAACAAATTGCTGACATTTTCACAAAGCCATTGAGACAAGCAATGTTTTGTTCTATCCTTAGAAAGGTAGGTGTAGTTGATATTCACACTGCAGCTTGAGAGGGAATATTAGAAGATCTCAACATATTTGACTTCCCTTGATTATAGGATCGAGTCCTTGCATCTACGTAAAAAAAATTGTATTTAGCCATTTACGTAGAATAGACTTCTTTGTATAAGTATAAATGCTTGTGTCATATTGAAAATACACACACAAAATTATTTTTCTCCCAACTCCTCTTCCATAGTCCTTACAAAGGTATTGGTACATTTCTCAACAAGAAAAAGTACTACTTCCTTTAGAAGTACATTCAATTCTTTTCTTTTAAGCTTAGGCTCTATTTGTTAAAAGTTTTTTTATTTAAAAACATATTTTTTTAATATTTTCTAGGTGACATGTATGATTGAAAAGTAGAGAGAGAAAATGTGTGCGGTTAAAAAGTGATTTAAAGAATTGTATTGTAAAACATGTTAAAAATATGTTTGCCATAAGTGTATCCTCCCAAATCTCTTTTATATATTTATCACATGTATCACGATTCTAGTAAATATCTTATTTGGTATGTAAATAAAAAACTATACTTTGTACTTCTTTTTTCACAATGATTTATTTCCCTCACTTCAAGTGGTTCCTAACATTTTAAAAACTTTTCAATTGCTCAAACTTCAATTTTATCCATACTCACAATTTATATCAACTTTTCAATTACATATTTCATGAACTTTTCAAAATGTGCTCAAAATATTATCAAAAGCTTATAAACAAATCTTAAACCTTCAATTTAATGTTATTATAAATCATCAGCAACACTTGTATCAGTATATAAAAATATTAAACACATTGATAATTATATTATTTATTAGTACTATTGGTTACTATATCACTTTCTATATTTTTCTCATATATCTCGTATTTTTTAAAACACAGTACAAAATATCATGATTTATCATCTAACTAATAATCTACTTGCAATTTAACTAAACGACGTGCAATTTGTACGAAAAAGGCATCTAAGTTTTTGTCACGAGGAAAGACAACAATGTTCTTGATGATGCCTTTTAATCTCTTTTGAAAATGTAAATTTTTTAATGAAATTATTTAATCCCCTGAGACCATATTTATCCTTATAGTCAAACAAATACAAACAGAATATAAATTACAAGTTGCAAATAAATATAATTATATTATATAATAAAAATGTCTCTCATAGTCATAGAATGAAAACGTCGGCAGAGACAACTACGGCCGAAATAAAATTTGGTCAACATTGTTTCACAATTCTTAAGGCATTTTTGTGGGAAAAAATTGCATTTAATTTATTTAAAGAATTACATGAGTGTCTGATGTGACTTTTGATTTATTTATATTAAACGAAAATTTGCATGGAATATTTCAACTAATACTGCTAAAACTTGGATTAAGGCCATGTTTGGGTAGAACTAATTTTTAAGATTTTAATATAATTTAATGTCAACATTTAATCTTAATCACAATTTTTATGAAATTCACAATTTTTCAACCACATCTCATCAATTTTTATCAAAATTTAAAAAAAATGATTTTTTTTTATAAATACTAAACAGGGGCTAAATATACTTTTTAACCACATATCATATCTCATCTATCGAAAATAGAATCTTTTTCCCACCAAACAGAATAAAATCCAAATTTTTTTTGTTTGATTACTATAGAGTCATCATCATTGACCAAACCACTTTAAATTCAGTCCAATTTTGACTATTTACTGTTGCTTTAGACTTCTCTCTCTATTCTAAGATTTTGTCAAATTACTCAATATTTAAAATTCTTTAGTCTTTATCAAAATGATTATGATGGCTTATTGGCTTAATTTAATATTATCTCTGTGTTTTAACATTTTATTCGAGACTACTGAATTATTAATCAGACTATTTTTCTTAAATAGTATGAGAAAATATAAACATTCTTTTAATTCTTTCATAAGATTATTTTTTCCTATAAAAACAAAATTTTCATCAATGCTCCACTATTTTAATATGAAAAAAAAATTATATAATATTTATTAGCAATTTTTGCGCAAAATATAGTATTCCATTTAATATATGAAAGAAAATGAATTGAAGGAACTGACCATAAACAAATACATTTTTGCTCTTCTACGTATACAATTCCATTCTCTTGCGCGTCAAGGGTAGGAGAAGGAATGAGCTTTGCCTTGCATGAAAATGCAAGAAAGCTCATTTTGTACAACATAATGGGTTGTCAGCCGCTGTCCATATTATTATTATTATTATTATTATTTGTCATTTGGTCTTTTGTAACGATTTTCAGACAAATTCATTTGTTTTTGGATTCTTCCGGCTACTAAAAATACATATGATTAACTACGCTAATTTCGCATACTCGTTATAAAAATTGTACACATCATTAGTGTTTGAAATTTTTGCCTGAATTTTGAAATTGCACCAATATTCACTTGTGGAGTAAATACATTTTCATCTACTTTCACTCCTAAAAATTATTATGGAAAACTAATTAATTTGTGAAATAATTCAAATATTGACATATGCTAATTAGGGGAAAAAAAGAGAATGGCTTACTAGAAAATTCAACAATAACAAGAGATAAACAAGCCTCATAAAAATTGATTTTCCTTTCTCGTATTTTTTGATCTGAATGAAAAAGTATGTCTCTGAAATTGAAATTTTATAGGCAAAAGAGAGACAAAACAAGATATATATATATATATATATATATCCATTATGGTGAATGAAAGCATTGGAACTCACGTTGTAAATTTGACGCAAAGAATGTGTGGGTTGTAAGCCATTTTGCTGAGAGGCACAATGTCCAAGGATAACACATTACAAAAGACGAAATTACTTATAAATAAAACGATTCTAGCCCATCCAATTATAGTGATTGATCGAGTGTATCTTCTAAGGCTTCTTAGGAAGAGCTAATCCAACTTATTTAATGCATCCTTTTACAACTCTTCATATTGTTTAAAAAAAAAAAAAAAACCTTTTCAAATCAGCTTCCACGAGAGTAGGTTCACATTAACTGCCGATCTTAGCAAGATCTACTGCTATAGACTCAATTGCAGTCAACTCTATTCCCCGACCTCAAGGAGATGCTTCAGACCTGATTGTATTAAATATATCTAGTCTCATACAGAGACAAAACAAGACCAATAAAAAAAATTGTTGACAAAAAAAAAAAAGAAGAAGAAAAAAACCGTTTTGTTGTTCATAATGAGCTTTTCCTTGCATTTTCATGCAAGGCAACTCATTCCTTCTCCTGCACTTAACGCCCAAGTATATATAAAGAATGATATGGTGCTTACAGTGGATACAACTTATGGTATTTATTACTCTACAAAGTTCGTCAATTGTCCCATTAGTATGAGAATATTTAAAACATCGGACACTTGGTAGTGTTTGAATGATAGGAATTTATACATAGCACGTTACACCTCTTCAACTTGGTTTAATAAATGTAGACTAATATTAAGTATCTTTTAATAAACGTAAGGTTTGCCCTTAATAATACGTGTGCAATTAATATTGCAATACTTCAAAAAGTCCTATATCCATATAGTGGATTTTTTTTAATTATTATTATTATTATTATTATTATTATTATTATTATTATTATAAATTTTAGGTTTAAATAATATGATTTTTATCATTAGAGGATCGAAAATTTCTTAATTGAATCAAGTTTGACCGACTCTTGTAACGACTCATTATGAAAAACTTAAATGAATTCTAGTTTAACTTTATTTAAAAAGTACAACAACGGGTACTGTTTGAGTTTACCACCAAGCACTATCCTAAGATCATCTAACATTCATCCCCTAAAATGGGGGGAAAAAGAGAGAGGTGAGATATAAAGCCCAGCAAATAAACTTTGTGCGCGTGATGCATGGTAATCACTTGTAATATATTAATACTTTGAAATATGTACACCCATTTACTTTAACTTTTCAAAACTTTCAAACTTTTCAAAATTTCAATTCATTTCTATAATGAGCTCACTTGGTGTATGTTCTAGCTAATCAGTTAGTAGTGGGAAATTCCTTATTTGGAACCAGATTCATTCTACTGCAATGTGATACATTCAATTCATTGCAAAGCGGTAAAAATCATTTATATTCCCCCACAATGTAATACATTCATTTCCATTCCCCCGCAATGTGGTATATTCAATTCACCGTAAAATGGTAAAAATCATTTACATTCCCCCACAATGCAGTACATTCACTTTTACTTTCAGTCGGGTACACCGATCCCCCGCACCCCATTCCCCACTAACTTCTTTTTTCCACCTGATTTCATATCAAAATTCAACAAGTGTGTTGACTTTATGCTCAAGTTCTACCGGTAAGTGGCATGCTATTTCAAGGATTAACCAATAGAGAGACATCCCAATTGGTATCTTGAAGGCTTTACGATTTGTCCATAATTCATCATTTAGCTTCTTTAACCAATTAGGGCCAGATTTATTTACTGTTGCTTCAAGAATCTTTTTAAGCTCCATGTTTGAAATTTTAACATGCCCACTAGTTTGAGGATAATAAGGTGTTGCAACTTGATGTTTGACCTTATATGTAGCCACGCTAAGAATTGACGGTTGCAAAGTGTTTTTCAAATCACTAATGATTGCTCGAGGTGTGCCATACCTTGAGAACATGTTCTTTTTATGAATTGTGTAACCACCCTTCCATCATTTATTGGTAAAGCTACAGTCTCAACCAACTTAGATACGTAATCTACTGCCATCAAGATATACCGATGACCATAAGAAGATAGGAATTGACCCATGAAGTCAATGCCTTAAACATCAAATAACTTCACTTCTAAAATACTGTACAAATGCATCTTATTCTTCCTCGAGATATTCTCTTGCCTTTGCCACTTTAGCGCAATAATAGAGGCTAATAGAAACCTGATTGAAGGACTTTAGTTTTTGTTTTTGTAGTAGTGAACTGACCGTCGTATGGAGAAAAGTGACAATGCTCTAGAAGATGTTCTTGTTCTTCTTCTAGCAAACAACGATGTATGATTTAATTCGGCCTCCATCTTTAGATGAAAGGATCATCCCAAGTAATGCTTTAGTTCACTAAAGAATTTCTTCTTTAACTTAAATACTTTGGATGAAATACAACACTAGCCAAATAATTTACATAATCACCATACCAAGTGCCCTGTCTCAATTTTCAAAAGGGTCTCATCTTGAAATATCTCATTGATTTCATCTGTATGATCTTATTCTTTTTTGTCCATGCGAGATAAATGGTCTGCTACTAATTTTTCACAACCTTTTTTTTATCTCTGATTTCCAAATTAAATTACTGTAGTAGAAGTATTCATCTTATGAGTCTTGACTTTGCATCCTTCTTTTCAAACATGTACTTCAATGTTGATTGGTTTGTGTATGCTATCTATCACCTTTGATCCAATAAAATAAGACCTGAAATTATCAAAGGGAAACACTACTACCAAAAGCTCTTTTTCTGTGGACACTACTGCTAAAAGCTCTTTTTCTGTGGACACTACTACCAATATTAGACACTTGACCAATTTTTATTTAATTGTTAAATGCAGTCAAACACTTCTCAGAGAAGTTTAAAGAGGCATCATTTTCTAATACTGAGTAGAGAAGTTTGGCAATTTGTGTGAAGTCATAGAAACTAATGTGTCCCAAAACAGCTTCTGATCCCCTTTACTATAGTAGGTGGAAGTAGCTTCTCTATCACTTGTATTTTAGCTTTGTCCACCTCAATAGCCCTAGCTAAAATTAACTGACACAAAACAATCGCTTCCTGTACCATAAAGTGACATTTCTCCCAGTTGAGCACTAGGCTGGTCTTCTCACACCACTGCAAAACTATCTTCAAGTGACTTAAGCATTCATTTAATGAAAGCCCAAATACTGAGAAATTATCTATGAATACCTCAATGATTTTTCCCACCAAGTTAGAGAAGATGGTCATCATACACCGCTGAAAAGTAGCTAGAACATTTTATAATTCAAAAGGAATTTGTTTGGGTCGGGTTTTGATGGAAAACAAGTTGGGTTTGGGTTATATTGGGATGGGCCGGGTTGGGTCACAAACCCAACCCAACCCAATAATAAAATGAAGAAATTTTGGCCTATTTATTTAAATTTCAAAAAACCCAAGCCTAACTAAGCTCCCAAACCCAATTTCTACGTGAAATATTTGCTAGCAAATGGCAACGACATTGAAATCAACAACACAAACATAAGCCTCCGCCTCAGTTCTCACACTGATTTGCATAATTGGACCAGTAAATAAAAATGGGTTGATTTGTAGATTTTTTTCCAATTTGGGCCAAAGCCCAAACCGCGAATCCAACCCAACCTGACCAATACTTGGTTGGATTGGGTTGGGTTTAAATATGATATTGGATTGGGTTGGTTTTATTTTTTATGAAACCGACTAAGTTAGGTTGGGTTCGAGTTGGGGTCCAACTTGACCAGACCCCTGCCCACTCCTAACATAAGGGTAGGTGAAAGTAGTTTTCTCTTGATCTTCTGGTGCTATAGGAATCTAATTATATCTCGAATACCCTTCGAGGAAGCAGTAATGTGAATGACCAGCGAGCCTCTCCAACATCTGAGTAATGAAAGGAAGAGGAAAATGATCATTCCTAATAGCATATTGAGTTTGCGATAGTCGATTCAAACTCTCCAACCTGTTATAGTGCGTGTTGGAATGAGCTCACTATTTTCATTTAGAACTACTGTAATTTCTCTTTTTTGGGAACTACATGCACAAAGCTGGCTCAATGGCTGTTTGATATGGGAGACATCATCCATGTATCTAATAATTTCGGAACTTCTACTTTTACAACCTCTTGCATATTTGGATTCAACCTGCTTTGACGTTCTATTGATGGCTTTAACTCTTTCTCCATCAAAATCTTGTGCATGCACAATGTATGGTTGATCCCTTTTATGTCAAATGGTCCATCCAATTGCTATTTTGTGATCTCGAAGAACTATAAGTAATTCATCTTCTTCATTCTTGGAAAGAGAGTTAGACATGATAACTGGAAGTGTGCTCTTCTCTCCTAGGTAAGCATATCACATATGAGGTGGAAGTAGTTTTAACTCAAGTATTGGAACCTTTTGAACATATGGTAGAAATTTCTAAGAACCTTCACCGTGCTCTAACATGAGCCATTTTATGCATGGAGGATTTGCTTCCAAATCTCGAATGCATTTCTACACATTTTTCAGATAGACATAGACATTTTTTTAGAGTACATCAAACAGGCTTCAAGTGGATCTTGATGGTGGTCAAGTATGAAATTCTTTTTTGCAATATTGTCTATGACATTAATCCGAAAACATGATTCTACTTCATCACCAAATTTGAGTGCGTTGAAAATATTTATTTTTAATTCTTCATTTATTCGAGAAATCAACTATCCCTTCTGCACATCAACTAATGCTCTACCAGTTGCTAAAAATGGACATCCAAAATGAATGGAACGTCTTTTTCTTCTTCCATATCTAGGATTACAAAATTTGCGGGTGCAAGAATTTGTCAACGTTTACAAGAATATCTTCCAAAATTTTCCTTGAATGTTTGATTGATATGTTAACTAGATGTAAGGTAACAATAGTAGCTCGCTTTCCCCAAACGTAGCTTCATGAAGAGGGACAATGATATTAAATTAATGCTTTCACCCAAATCACATAATGCCTCCTGGATATGCTTGTTACCAATATTTGCAGGGAAAGTGAAACTCCAAAGATCTTTCATTTTTGGTGGTAACTTGTGTAGAAGTCTAGCACTACATTGCTTTGTCAACATCACAATTTTGTTGTCCTCCAGTCTTCTTTTGTTTGACAGTAGGTATTTCATAAACTTAGCATAGCTGGGCATCTAGGCTAAGGCATCTGCGAATTGTTTGTTGATGTAAAATTTCTTGAACACTTCCAAAAATTCCACAAACTGTTTATCAAGCTTATGTTTCACAACCTTTATGGGAATAAAACCGGATGTACGTATGCCTTGACAGGAACGGGTGTTTTAACTTTTGGATTTTATGAAATCTCTTCATAATTCTCTTTCGTTGTGCCATCAGATTGTTCCACTCGTTCCTTTCCGGTTGTAGGTACCTTCTCTCTAGCAATCGCTGATCTCTTAACTATTATTTCAAGCAATTGAGCACCACTTTTGGTTGTAATGGTCTGTACTTGTTCCTTAGGACTTGTCACTATACTGCTTGGTATGTTTCCTTGATTTCTTTTCAATGCCATAGCCATTTGTCCCATTTGAGTTTTCAAATTTTCAATGTCAGCCTATTGGTTTTGAAAGTTAATTTCTATTTTTGCAATGTATTGTGATAACATATCTTCTAACAATGGCTTCTTTGGTTGTTGAGGTCGTTAATGCTGAAATCCCTATTGTTATGCTTGAGAATTTCCTTCCTAGCTTGACCTTGATTGTTAGACTAAGAGAAATTTGGATTATTCCCCCACCCTGGATTATAGGTGTTGGAATATGGGTTATTATGATGCTTCGATGAATTTTGTGCCTACCTGACCTCCTCATGTTGTTTTCACTATGTTGAGGCTAAAGGAAAGATTGCTGTGACATGATCTTCACCACTTCCTTCACAAACTGGCGTTGATTGGTGCACCATGAGCACATGACAAGTTAAATTGTCCAGCTTTTTTGATAGACCTTATACTTGGGCTGCCAATTGTGTAACTGCATCAATGTTGTGGACATCCACTGTCTTACTTGGGATTTCACTTTCATTCGACCACATTGCCTAAGTTCATCACTAATCCACCCATCGAAGCATTAATCATAATGCGATATTTAGGATGCAATCCTGAATAAAAGATGTAAACTTGAGCATTTTTGGGAATGTCCAGATTTGGACATTTTCGGAAATATTTCTTAAACCTAGCCCATGCATGAGGATAACTCTCGAGATCTCTTCATTTGAAAGTGTGAACTTCATTTCTAATTTGGAGAACTCGAGATTAGGAAAGAATTTCATTGTGGATTTTTGAACTATGCCGTTCCATGAAACGATGCTTTTGGAATGTAATGAATATAGCCATTCCCACGTGCCTTCCTTTAAAGTGTGGGGAATAGACGCATTCGAAAAGCGTTTGCTGACATCCCTTCATGACTAATTACTTCACGTAGCATTAAAAAGGCATGTATGTGCCCATGTGGATTTTGGTCAGTTTTTTAAAGAACTTGTTGTCTTGATGATTTTGAAATAAGTTGATGACATCAAGTCTAAGGTGATGAATGGGTTGCCTAAATAGTGGATATACAATTGTTGGTTGTAATGACACATGCACGGGATTCACATAATCCCCAACCAGAACTTAAACATCATTGATGACTGCTCCTAGTTGAATTAGCACTTGTTGAGAAGGAGGAGGTAGTGGCAATTGATTTTGATTGCTCCCATATCCCTTATTTCGCATTGTTCTCTTCTACGTTGCCTGAAGGTTCTTTTGATTTCAGAATCTATTGGAAACAATATGATTTCATTAGAATCTTGCATACAATGCTCAATATCTGACACAAATGAACATGAGGGATTTCTAATAGCCAAAGGAATTTAAAAATTAGAAGGAAATTGAATCAAAGGTAAAACTAATAAGTATACTAAAATACTTAATTCTCCGACAACGACGCCAAAAGCTTGTACAATAAAATTACTCAAGCGTACGAGTTCGTTGACACGCAATAAATATAATGAGTTTACATTTATTGTCTCACATGGAATAAGCTCTAATCTTAATTATGGTCTACCTTCGATTCACATTTAAAAAGGCTTTGTTTGAACTATCAAAATTTTTGCAATAAATAAAAATGTTGAGTTGTAAATATGAATAGAGGACGTGTATTTGAATCTGAATCCACCTATTATTTTTTATCCCAATTCATCAATTTGTAGTTTAATTATTTCATGCATTCTTGGCAATCGATAATCCACATGCAATTAATTTTATTTCTCAAGATAAACTCAATCCATCTTTAGCATGACTTGAATCTATTCTTAGTCTGAATACAACTGTATATGAAGCACTAAATCAAACAATTATATATAAGATTGGACATGTCATAGTATTATTCCTAACATCTGGTAATCATGTGTTAATCATGAATTGTTCTAACTTATTATTAATTTCTCAACATTACAATAAGCAACTATACATTTAATTGGTGGTCAATCAATCGAACAATAAAATAATCATGCAAGATTAATCAAGAAACTAAAGAAATCTTCAAACTACTAGTTCTTGAATTGAAATAAACATATAAAAGTATGATCTTCATCCGATACATTAGATAGATTAGCCTAACATGTCTCTATGTAAATCATGCATAATTAATTGAAGAAAATATCACCCCCATAATTGTAAATAGTTGAAGGAATGTAGGAAATCAATTCTTCGTCAACTTGTATCTTCCACCCGAATATTTGAATCTTCAATTCTTGTGTTTGATCCTTGAATTCTTTCCTAATCTCTCTCAATTTTTAGTCTCCTTTAGATAATGAATGAATGATAATCATAAATTCCATACATCCTCCTTTTATATCTAGGTTTGAATCCAAGTCCTAGCCTATTAAGTTACCTAAAATCCGAAAAGGAAAAAAACATAATGCGGCACCCAGCCCTTGGCCAAGCAATCGCTTTGCATAATGCCCCGCGACCGCTTGGTTTAAGCGTTTTGGGTTCTTTTATGTTTTAAAGGTATCAAGTGATCTCTTGGAAAAACCAATGCTTTGAAACTCGATCCGAATATCGATCTGGGAAAAGCAAAGGGTCAAGGGCCAGTGGGTCGACTCGGGATCGACTCGAGGTCGACCCGGAGTATTAAATAATATTGTTAAAAAAATGAAAAATCAGACAATAGGAATTTTGAATAATAATTTTTTATTTAAATTTTTTTACATAAAAATTAAATATGCACAAGATATAAAATATTATAATAATAATAATATTTTTAAACTTTAGAATTACAAATCAACGAAAATATAGATTAATTGTTGATAATTATATTTATTATACTAAAATTATTTTAAGGTTTTTACCCATAAAAATGATTTTAAAATTATTAAACTAACAATATTTGGAGAATTAAAAGAAAAACAATTTTCCAAATGGAGTGGGTAATTTAAAAAAAAAAAAGAGGTAATGAAATAAAAATAAAATTCAAATAAAAAAACACCCTCAATTCCTAAATTGAGGAGGCTTGAACTTGGGTGACAGCAAATGCCACAACCAACTGGGCTAGCTATTGGTTTGCGTTTCACGATCGAAACAAAAATTAAAAGCAAAACTAGACAAGCTGGAAACTTGGAACAACAAATCCCACATTCGAATAGAAAAGAGTGAATGGAGGCCGACTACTTATATAAATACAGCTGTTTGGGAGGCTACAAATCTGTGTGGGGCTGTTATTATTAGCAGCCCAAAACCAACTAGAGTTAAATTTGTTTTTAATTAACTGGAATATAAAAAAATTAATAGAAAGTTCAAAATTTGACCTGCTAAAGCCGATAAACCCGGTACTAGGTCATCGGTTTACTCTAAACCCGACTGGGTTGTTTAAGTTTCATCCGGGTTTCAAATACTCCGATTTTCAGTATTTTATGACTCAATTTTTCATCTGGATCTGAGTTTTCTAGTCCAACCGACCAGTCTTGTCTGGTTCGAGTTTGACAACATTGGGAAAAAAAGAGGGCAATTGCTTGACTTTTTGCCTTTAGTTTTTGATATGCAAATTGGTCCTTACATATTCGCTCATTCAGACCTTCACTTCTTTATTTCTTCCGATTGAGTCCTACACTTTCACTATCATATCGCTTATTTTCTTTTATATTTGCACCTTGAGTCCTTCATCTTCTGAAAGTTTACAATTTAGTCCTCACTTTACCTTTTTTGTTTGATTTTGGTCATTTTCCTCCTTTATACTCTAAATGCATTCCAAGTTGAGTTTTTCATAAAAAAACAAAATTAATACAAAATTTAGCAATATCATATCCTAAAATACTCATAGCTATCTAAATTCAAGGCCTATATAAGTACAAAAACGTACTTATCAGTTATGTTATTGGATATTCAATCCAATAATCCGATTCAAGATTTTTAATACATACTCCATTTTTATTGCAATGTCATTCATACAAATAAAATCATGATCTATATAAAAATAACAAATATAAGAAAATAACCAAATTAACCTGTTGACTGTCAAGAACAACCCAAAAAATAAATACCAAGTTAAAAGGAACCAAAATGAAAAATAAAAAATAAAAAAAATAGTCATTCTTTATTTACAGGCCATAAAGTATAATACAAGTTCCAAAAAAAAAAAATTTGAAAAAAATTAGGCGATTAAATGTAAAATATATTGTATTATTATAACAAATTGGATCAAATTACCTATACTCAATTGCACCATTTAGTTAACAAATTATCAGTTATCAGACCTGACCCTATCCATCTCCCATTAATTTAATCGGGTTCAGATCAAAAGTCGACCCATTAACAGCCCCACCAATGTCCAAAACGAAGAAACTTAGCTCTTATTTGAGACTCGTTCTTTGAAATTCATTTTTATTCAAATTTATTTTCAATCACATTATCTAAAAAGGAAAAAAAATTCATTTTTAATTATGAAATTTATTCTAAAAAATGTTGCTCAAACACGAACTTAATTATAGAGATTGAGGATTAATTATATGATTGGTCATTGAACTTTACGAAAATTTATCAAGGGGTCATTGAAATTCGATTTTTTTACCAATAATTACTTAATTTAAAAAATATAATCCGAAGCATCAATCGGCTATTAATAGGAAAACTTTTGTAAAGATCAGTAACTAACAAAGAAACTTTAGAAGTTCAATGATTAATGAGAAACTTAGTTTAATTTTTTTTTTAATTTTAAGTTCAGTGATCCATGAAAACCTCACACAAATTTTAGTCACAAATTATGTATTTAACTCTCATTTTTAACAATCTTTATGTTTTATGTCCTTTCCGATTTTCCATTTTTTGTTCGCTTATACCCACAATTTTATCCTCTCTAGTATCGCTAAACTTAGAAAACATAATAGTCCTTTAACCTCCCCAAAATTAAAGAGGTAAACAAGTAATCAAAAAGTAGGTGAAAGCAATGCAAACAATATTACTTCAATAGTTACTTGAGTTCAAGGCTTGTACATGAGTAATTGAACTTGATTTTGAGTCTAATAATTTGCTATAACCTCCTTTTGGAGAATACTATAGTGACATGTGACAGTTCTATGGGCTGCTTCAAATTCGACTGTCTAGAGAGTTCAATAGACAACTTTGTCGTTTACCTCAAGATAAAATGCTATTTTTCCACTAAGTTTGACGATATTAGAAAGAATAAAATCTTGGGGTAGGAGTAAAAAAGAAGAAGGGTTAATTCAAGATTTAATCCCCTACCTTTGAAATAAGTTGCAATTATATCCAGATTTTTAATATTTCCACTATACATCCCAACGTTTCGTTTATTAGCAGAGTTAGTACCATTTTGACAATTTTGCTAGTCTTTCACTGTTAAATTAAGGGGTAAAATGGAAAAGTCACATAAAAAAGAGTTAATTGTAGATTCAATCCTAAACTTTTGATTTTTGATGCCTACAACCTTTCGTTTATTAGCATATTACACCCATTTTGACAAAAAAAATTCAATTTTGAATGGCAACCGATCTATAGACTATCAAATGACATTTGACGAGAAGTAAGGATATTGAAAAATCATTCAAAACCCAAACATTTTAAAAAGAAGAAGAAAATTATAGTGTACCACTATTACTATTCAATTAAACAATCAAATTCTAGACTCAAATCAATTTTTATATATTATACTCATAATTACACACATAAGTTCAAAATTTGTAATTGATGTAGTTGTAGTTCAATTTTTACTTGTTGTTACGGCTGTTCAATTTCAGCATTTTCCGATTTGTATGGTACATCTTGCTCAGATACTCTCACCAATGAATTCTCCGTTGTATGGAATTTTGGCGACGTACACTCAGAATCTCAGAGGAGAAGCCATTGATGAGTGTACTTGAGAGAGGTGAATCATACGAATTTTAAAATGCTGAAAACTAAACAACGTCAATACAAGTTCAGATTCAACTACAACAACATCAATTACCTCAATTTCGACAAAAACAAAATGGACCTATAGATTTGATTTAGTTTCATGGCACCCCCAATTACTCAGTGGTAGAATTTCTATTTTTATGCTCATTTGTGTATAACTATGAGTGTAATGTGTTCAAATTGATTTGAATTAAGAATTTGATTATTTAATTGATAAGTGATGTTGCTGTACATTTTTGTTTTTTTTTAAATAATTTCATTTTAGCTAATTTCCAATAATATCCCTTTCGACTTCCCCCCATACATTTTCGACTTCCCACCATAATGTCATGTGACATTGCATATGGGTCAGTTACCAGTTAAAATTGATAGATTATGTCAAAATAGATGTAATCTGCTAATAAATAAAACGTTAGAGACATAGGCCCCATAAATAAAATGTTGAGAACTAAATATGCAATTGATCATTTTTCTTATTATTGTTTTAAAATTTTAAGTGACTTTCCCATTTCTCTTCAGATAATGACAAAAACTAACAGATTTGTCAAAAATAGACTAACGTGGCTAATAAATCAAAGATGGGAAAAATTTTGACTTACCTTGAACCTGACGAGCCATGACCCTAATGTGGGAAAAAAATTGTCCCGCGATTTGAACATGGAATTTGGGGCTGGATTGGACGACCTGAGCGGGTCATGTGTTGCCCCCGAATTGTTATTGGAAAAAATAAATTAAAAAAAAAAAAAGAAAAATGAAGAAAAATAAAATAAAACAAAACAAAATAGGGCTACAGGGTTGCCCCGCCCCAACTTGTCTAGAACCGGAATCCACCTTGTTCCAAAATTCGTGAGGCGCGGTTCGGGTTTTGGTTTAGGTATTTTTCGTAGGATGGGGCATGTACTGTCCCTTGTCATCCCTATAATAAACTATATGTTGAGGATGTATGGTGTCGAAAATCAAATGTTTGGATATATTTGCAACTTTTTGAAAGGTTGGAGACTAAATATGCAATTGACCCAAATATATATATAATTTGATAAAATCGAGGTTAATTACTTGATTGATCATTGGACTTTTCATAAGGTTTCCAAGGATCATTGCGTAAGGTTGTCAGAAGGTCACTAACTTTCCAAAAAAATTTCGTTAGTCATTGAACTTTACTTAATTAGTCACTAAACTTTGCGAAAAGTGTTTAGGGGCTCATCGAATTTCAAATATTTTTCCATTAGTTACTACACTTTATGACATATAATCACATCCCCTTAAAAACCTTTCACAAAATTAAGTTATGAATCAAGTAATTAATTGAATGGTTAATGATTAGATAATTAATACTATTTGTTTGAATCCATTGTCCTTCTCTATTTAAAAAATAAAAAATAAAAAAATATTACTCAAAGTTTGACGTTTCACCCTCATTGATGATTGACCTAATAACTTTCTTTACTGTTTGACTCCATTTTTTTAAAATCAAATTTATTTAAAACTAAATTTCAACCATTCATCTTAATCAAGTTTACCATTTTTTACTTTTAAAACATTTTTTAACCACACATTCTCCCAAAAATATTATTCAAAATCACATTATTCACAAAATTTTTCCATAAAATGGGACTCAAACAAGGGCAATTGTCTTACTCAAACGCATAAAAATGTAGTATTCTTCTTTTGATCGAGAAGTAAATGAGAAGTTCTCATCAAGTCATAAAAAATAAAATCTAATCTTACATTAAATAATTTTAGAGATTTTTTTGAAGCGTTAAGTGTGGAATCTTATGCTTGAAACCATCTCTATAACACAATCAAGTTTGAGTCAGTCATGTTAATTAATGATTATATAAGCTATCTGAAATTGAATTAGTCTTTTGTTTAAACCAAATTGTTATGATTATATTAGTCATTTTTAATTCATTCTTTCATTCAGCTACATTGTAATAACTATACTAAGACAGTACAGTACAATCTGGAATAAAAAAAACGCAATTGAGGGGTGCCTCAGCCTGAGGCGTTCTGATGGCACCTCGAGGCGCTGGGAAAAAACCTTTTTCCTGTGAAGCGAGCGCCTCGTTGTTCAAGGCTTGCGCCTCAAGCCTCACACCTCAAGAGGTGTGAGGCGTAAGCCTCAATTGTAATTTTAAATTTTTAAAACTTGGGCCCAAAAAACAATAATATATATACTTGGGCCTAAAGAATATATAAATCTGGACTTATATTTTAACCTAATAATACTAGAAAACAAGAGCCCAAGCCCTAAACATTTTAAATAAACAAAACCCAAGTAGCCAACCAGACTTCAATCATATCTAAGAAGGAACTACAGAGTCAGACACACAGATGAATAGAGACGGTTCAGAATCTTCAGATCATCTCGGCTTCTTCTGTGTCAGCCTTCTCTAGTTGCAAAGGTAAATTTTTTTTCTTTTTTTTTCTTTAACTTTGTCTTCTTCCCTAATCTGTCTCTCATTTTATTTTTATCTCTCGGTTTTTTTTTCCTTCACAGTTATAGAAGAGCAAGATATTGGCCAGATTGTTGCTTATTTCTTCTTCACTTACTACTGTATAAATCAATCAAACAGGTGAATAATTTTTCCTTCCTTCTTTTTTTTTTTTTTCCCGAAAGGCAGATTCTTTTGCTGTGATTTTCCATGTATCTGTCCATGCAAAGTTTACTCATGAACTGTAACTGATTGCTTTTATATTATTATATTACACTATTTTTTTCCCTTAAGTGTTGTTTAGTGTTGATTGAATTGAAAAATGAATTTATTTTATGAGTTATCATAGAATGAAATTGTTGGTCATAGCATTATGTATTGTTATTTCACGTCCTTGCTAAATAGTGTTGTTTCCGGCACCTTCATGATAAGTTTTTCAATTATGCATTGTTATTTCCCTCATTTACTGTTTGGTCATAGCATTATGTATTGTTATTTAAGTGCTGTATCATTTTTTTTTTGTTGTTATTTGTAAGATGGGAAAGAACAATATAAATGATCCAGCTTGGAAATATGGAAGAGAAATCGACAAATCAGTAGGTGATAAAAAATCATATGTTTATATTGAATGTATGTTTTGCAACAAAACCATTACGGGAGGGGTCAAGCGGATGAAGGAACATTTAGCATGTACTCACAAAAAATGTAGCCCCATGTCCTGGAGTTCCTAAAGATGTTATAAAGGAGATCCAAGAATATATGAAACCAGGAAACATGCAAAAACACCTAACAGAACAACAATTTGAAGACATGGTCGAACTAGGTTCTTATCATGGGATTGAAAAAAATGAAAAAGGAGTTGATTCTACGAGAGGCATTAGAGGCCCTGTAGACAGGTTTTTTACAAACAATGATGAGGGTGAAGAGATAAATCCGAAGATGACAGTAGCAAATGCAAAAGAGTTGCGAAATAGAGTTTGTTCAGATATTGGAAGATTCTTCTTTGAAAATGCATTACCATTCAACATTATATAATCTCCCTCGTTTATTAACATGTGTCAAGATATTGGTTCGTATGGTAGAGGTTTCAGACCCCCAACAGTGTATGAACTCCGGACATGGATCCTTAAAGAAGAAGAAGAGTCGACTGAAAAAATAGTTGAAGGAGTAAAGTCTACTTGGAGAACATCCGGAGTTTCTATACTATCTGATGGATGGCCTGACATGAGGAATAGAAGCTTGATCAATTTTCTAGTGAATACTCCCCAAGGAACGGTGTTTTTGAAATCCGTTGATGCTTCAGATGCGATTAAGGATTCAGAGCTCATGTTTAAATTACCTGATGATGTTGTCGAAGAAGTTGGTGAAGAAAATGTTGTATAGGTTGTGACAGACAATGCCAGTAACTACAAAGCAGCTGGGCGAAAATTGATGGAAAAAGAAAGCATTTATATTGGACTCCTTGTGCTGCACATTGTATTGATTTAATACTTGAAAGACTTGGAGAGTTGCCACAACATAAACACGCATTATTGAAGGCTAAGAAGGTCAGTAACTTCATACATAATCATACTTGGGTGTTGGCCTTGATGAGGAAAATTGCAAAGAAGGAGTTACTTCGACCTGGTGCTACTAGGTTTGCTACGGCCTACTTGACCTTGCAAAGAATGTATGAGTTGAAAAAACCACTACAGGCTATGTTTACTTCGGAGCAATGGGTAAATTCTACTTGGGCTAAGAGATCCGACGGCAAAGAAATCAAGAAAATTATACTGACGGATAAAAACTTTTGGCCTACTGTGGCGTATGCGTTAAAGACCACAAATCCTTTGGTTAGTGTTTTAAGACTTGTGGATTTAGAACAGATGCCGGCTATGGGATTTATTTATGGGGCCATGGATAATGCAAAAGAACAGATATCAAAAAATTTAGGTGACAAAGAGGGTGCATACAAGGAGATTTGGGCTATCATAGATGAAAAATGGGAGTTCCAATTGCATAGAGACTTACATGCTACTGGTTATTATTTAAATCCTCGTTGTCAATATGCGGATAATTTTTCAAGGCATCCAGAAGTCGTGGCAGGTTTATACAATTGCATGTTGAGACTTATCCTCAATGCAAAAGAAAGGGAGGATGTAGATCTCCAACTTGATGAGTTTGTAACAAAACAAAAGTTCTTTGGTCTAGAACAAGCAAAGTCTACTTTCACAAAACGTTCTCCTAGTACGTATTAATTCATTAATATATGCACTTAATTTTAGATTTTATTTACCGAGCACTCCTTTTCTTAACTTGAATTAATAATTGCACGTAATATTTTTTTCCTCAGTTGCTTGGTGGACTCAATTTGGTGTTGGTACTCCAGAACTTTCTCGATTTGCAATAAGAGTTTTGAGTCTAACTTGCTCATCTTCTGTATGTGAGTGCAATTGGAGTACATACGAAGAGGAGAAACCGTTTGACAATGAAGAGATTGGAGAAATTGGTTTATATTATGTACAACAAGAGGCTCAAAGATCGACATGTACGATTAAAGTCTCTCAAAGATGGAGAAGATCCTTTGGTTGTCAAAGATATTTCATCAGATAATGAATGGATTGCTGCTGATGTTGATGATGAAGGACTTGATGCCCAAGGAATTGGAAGTTCTAGCCATACACAAAGTCATCGTAAAAGAAAATGCCCAGATTCAACAAAAGGTATCCGTGTTAGTCTAATTAAAATTTACCTTTATTTATATGGTAACAAATAATATACTAATATTAATGGAACCCTTTTTTTATTTTTAATTTATAGATAAGGAGAAGGGAAAGGGAAAGTTGCTATTAGTCGATGAAGAAGATGAATTAATAGAAATTGAAAGTGAAGATGATGAAGAAGATGATGGGTAGATTAGATACGGTGATGATTCCATGGAAAATGCTACTAGTAGTGATAATGATCAGAGCAAAGCCTTCTAAAAAATTTTAGTTTAACCTTTTTTTAATTGCAAAATGAGTGAAAACATGTTCTCAAACATAATATTTTTGATAGTCGAGTCAAGCCTTCTTGTTATAATTTTCTCACCATATGGCATGTCTCTGAACTTTCAAATATTAAATTACTAATTTTGGACAATATATGTAGTTGCTACATCAAATATGAATATGAAGTAGTATATTTTTATTGGTGAAATACATTTTATGATATTAATTTAATTTTTTGTCTAATTTTTTTGGTTTGTGGTGAGGCTTACGCCTCAAAGTGCCTCGAGGCTTACGCCTCGCTTCATGAACGAAAAACGCCTTAGTACCTATTTTCGCCTTTTTAAACATTGAGTATAGTACAACTTATTTTCATATATTACCATTCAGACTCAGAATAGAACTTGAGTTTTTACTTAGTAAATACTTTGTCGATGACCCATTCAAATCACGTCCTTGCTTCATTACTATTTAAATATGACTTAGCAATGCACATCGAGTTTTTTATTTAATACTAGTGAAGGTCTAGTACTTCATACGAGAACTGATTTTTACGCATAGATATTAGCGTCAATACAATATAGTTTCGAAAAAGAAGCATGAAAACCTATGACATATACATATAGAAATGCAAAAGAATGGCGAATATGTATAAACTTGAAAGGCAAAAAATTGACGAATACATATACATTTTTATCATATAAAAATTTGAACCTATTCCATATACTTCTTCATATACTTCTCCTTTCTTGTCAAATTTAATATTTAAACTAGACAACTTATATGTACGAGTCTTATTTATATTGAGTTAATAAAACAAAGGTACATATTCTCATAATCAACACCAAGCAGTAAATCTTTTTCCCTCCTTCAACCTTTTCATCATTCGTGCATAATTGAAGATTCAAAATCTCATCAAATTTAAGAGGCACCATGTAGACACACTGTAATGACCCGGGTCCCACTTAACAGGCTGTCCTGGTCGTTAAATGACGGCGTATTGTCCCCATTGTACCAACACGAGTCTTTTCAGCATACTTTGTCCTCACTCGTATGCTCCCCGAGAAAAATTCCCAGGAGGTCACCCATCCTAGAATTTCTCCAAGTCAAACACGCTTAACTATGAAGTTTCTAATGATGGACTTCCAGAAAAGAAGGTGCACCTTATTGGTATGAGTAGTACCTATAATTTCTTTTAAGCTTTCTTAGTCGGGGTATTACAATCACCCCATGTTAGACTTGCGACGTCCTCGTCGCACTTAACCCATCTGAGGATCTGTTTCCAGACGTTGGAATTCTAGAGGTTGCTCCTGCCCTAGGGTGTAGCACCAAACAAAAAAAATAAAATCTCTTCTATTTTAAACAAGAGAGAGATGATTTATTTTTCTTTTATAGATAAAATGTGTGGTTAAAAATTGGAGAGAGAAATGTGTGTGGTTAAAAAGTGATTTGAGAATTTGTATAAGTTAAATTTGGTATTTAAACCCAATTATAAGGAGCCGTCGAACGGAGGCTAAAGTATTCTATACGTTCAGCCAGGAACAGAAATTTAACACTTCAACTATCTTTTGCACCATTTTTTATGAAATTTTCAAACAAGTTTCATCCAATGATGCAACAGATCAAGCCTCAAAGATTTCTACTGATTAACAGGAGACCTTTTCCATTTAGGAATAGTGAATCAAGATTTATAACAAGTTAATTGTTCTCCGAGATTTAAAATTCATTGAACTATAGAATAGATTGCAAATAATCCTCAAGGATGAATATGAATTATTAAACATAGTCTCCAGCCATAACCCAAAGGCTGCAACTGTAGCTTAATTTTCAAAGGTCGAATAGTAGCAACTAAAAGGTTTTTCAATTGAGGAGAGTTTGGCACCATTTGAAGCATTATTCAAATCAATTTAAGATAATATCAATGTTTAAAGGAGATATTGTTACCATATAAGCTCGTTAGACAACCAAGTAACATAGTTTAATCATGCATAAAGAACAGAAAATGCCATTCAAATTAGTCTCCATTCAAAATATGTTGTAGAATTTAGAGGTCGACAAAACTGTTGAAACCTCTTTCGTGTCATCAGCATACTAATAACAATGACAGTCCCCAAAACTTAAAGTAAAATTAATAATTCCTAATCCCTTTAGTCTCCAATACAATTCACTAAGCTAATGATCATCTTACCTGCCTTTGATGACGTATTGTAGAGTAAATTGGTCCAGCCCAAGCAGTCCACTTCTTTCAGCCCAAGAACCGGAATTGGGCCTCCTATTTTTTGATCCTTATTGCTGAGCCCAATTCAGAGGTTTTTTTAACCCGGTGCAAAGTCGTATATCACACAATCGCGCCTTTATCATATCAACTGAATTCTGTTGCAATCGTTTGATCACTTCCACCTGTTGAAACTGAAGCCGTTGGATCAAGATATTATTTAGGGTTGAGAGGGTCTGGATACACAATCATACGCATTATTTCTGATTTCTCTCTCTCTCTCTCTCTCCTCTCGCCTCTTCCTCTGAGGATATTTATTCTTCCTTACGAAAAACCCATCTGATTTTGAAGAAACATTTGTTTTGTCTTCATTTTGATTAGCGGTTTTGTAAGTATTGTTGTAGTGCAATTTGTTTAGCACACTTTGTTGAGGATTTGAGAGTTGATCTTACGCAGTTTTTATGTGGTTTCAAAGTTTCTGAAATTTTGTAATCCTTGAAGTTTTGTGTAAAACTTTATACCAGTTGTTAATCTGTATTTGTTTGTGATTTTGGTATAAAGTTCTTTGTGTTCTTGCGTATTTTGGTTTTTTAAATCTCTACAGTGGTATCAGAGCCTTAGGGTTTCTGATTTGGGAAAATTTTTGATGGTTTTTTCGTTTGGGTTTCAGGGATCTTTGTTTTTTCTTTTGAAACTTCAAAAATTTTGTATTAAAACCCCAGATCCTAAGACTCAGGGTTGATTTCTGAAACCTTTGAGTTCTTTGTGTGGATCTGTATATTTGGCTACGGATCCTGTGGTAACTTGGCATCTTGGTTATTGATCTTGAAAGATCTGAAGTCAGATCTAATTTTGCTTTGGAAATTTCAAAACGAAATTCAGAATACGCAGCAGTCAGGTGATATCTTGAAATTCTTTAGGGTTTTCCTAATTTCTTTGTTATTCTTTCTTTTTCCCTCCGTTGAAGCCCCCTTGGACCCTTTTACTCACCTTTGTCCAGGATTCCTTTTGAGAATCCGGGAATCTGAGGGAGTTCTTGGCCTACCCAAGTTGGGTTGAGGGAAAGAAAGTCATAATCACTGATTCTTGCACATAGTTTATGTTACTGTATAATTTGTTATCTTCCGTATTAATTTTGTGTCTTGTGTTGTATTCTGCACAATTTGAAATCTGTAAAACCCTATTTTACACTTGATTGCATAATTTTGCCTACTTTGTATTGTTCCTGCTCTTTGTTATGTATTTGTTCATTCCCATATTTGCCTTAATCATGAACACTGCTAAGGTAGAAGTAGAAATATGGAATGGGAAAGGGGACTTTAGTTTATGGAGACAGAAAATTAAAGCCCTATTACTTCAACTAAAATGTGCTAAAGCCATTGATGAAACCTGGCCTGAAACTATGACTAAGGAAAGAAGAACTGAATTAGATGAACTTGCCTGGAGTACCCTGTTCCTTCACCTATTTGATACAGTAATTAGGAAAGTAGGGGATACTAACACTGCTGCAGACCTATGGGATAAACATGAAGAACTTTTCCTTACTGTTTCTTTACCAAACAAATGTTTTTTATGGAAACAATTTTTTAGTTTTAAGTTTGATCCTACCTTAGGTGCTGAAGAAAACATAGACAGGTTTAATAGAATAACCCAGGATCTTCTAAATGCAGGAGAGAAAACCACTGAAGACCAGAGGGTTGTGTGTTTGTTAAATGGCATGGGGGATAAATATAAGGACATTACGAATGCTTTAGAGTATGGAGGGCAAAAATTGTCTGTTGAAATAATATATACATCTCTTAAGAATAAGGAATTATAATCTAAGTCTGAGCATAAAGAGGCCTGTAATGTTGAGTCCACATCATATAGGGGTAGAAACTCATTTAGAGGAAATTCAAGACCCTGGAACCAAAATAGGAATAATTCTAGACAGGCTAAAGACTATCAGAATAAAAATTTCATACCTAACAAACCTAGGGATAAGAAGTATGATAATAAAAGTTTTAATCAAAACAGGTTTGAAACTAAAAGGTATGATAATAAAGTTGATAGAAAGCCTGATGAAACTAGAAAATGTTTTTACTGTGGGAAGATAGGTCATTTGGTTGAAAAGTGCTTTAAGAAGATAAGAGATGATGGTAGAAATAAACATCAGGAACCTGCAGACATCCAAAACAATAGTGGAGTTGTTTATGTCACAACCACTTCTAATTTGAAAGATGAATGGATTTTAGACTCAGGTTGTACTTTCCATATGTGCCCTTAAAGGGATTTGTTTGATACCTTCTCTGTGCATACTTTTGGTTCTGTGAAACTAGGAAATGATGTATCCTGTGACATTAAAGGAATAGATTCTGTGACCTTAAAACTTGCTGATAATAACAATTTGACTTTAAATCAGACTAGAAATGTCCCTGATTTAAGGAGAAACCTCATATCATTGGGTATTTTAGATGATGAGGGTTATGAAATTAGACTCAGCAGTGGATACATAAATATTTTGAAAAACAATTTGTTGTGTTTAAGCACAGTTAAGACCAATGGCATTTATATTTTGTCTGTGAAATATTCTCCTCCTACTTCTCTAACCATTGAAACTGTTGATATTAATCTGTCTGATTTGTGGAATAAAAGATTAGGCCATGTAGGAGAAAAAGGACTTAAAAGGTTAGAGAAAAATGGATTTTTTGGAAAGAATGATTTTCAGAAACTTAGTTTTTGTGAAGAATGTGTTTTGGGAAAACAACAAACTTCTTCATTTGGGAAAGCTGTTCATAAATCCAAGGTAATTCTTGAAGACTTGCATGCAGACCTTTGGGGTCCTGCCCCTGTTACCACAGTTTCTGGTTTTAGATACTTCTTGTTGATTGTTGATGACTATTCCAGAAAGTCTTGGGTTCATTTGTTAAAAACCAAAGACCAAACTGTTACTGTTTTCAAAAATTTCATTACCTTGGTTGAAAATTTGAAAAACAAAAGGGTTAAAGTGATCAGAACTGACAATGGTTTGGAGTTCTGTAATTTTGAATTTGATGAGTTTTGTAAAAACTAAGGTATACTTAGACATAGGACTGTTTTCATACAGTCCACAAAAAAATGGGGTTGCAGAGAGGATGAACATAACCTTGTTAGAAAGAACAAGGTGCGTGTTAATTCAATCAAATTTGCCAAAAATATTTTGGGGGGAAGCAGTTAAAACTGCATGTTATCTTATCAATTTGTGTCCTTCCAGTGCCCTGAACTACAGCATTCCAGATTATTCTGTTTTGAAAATTTTTGGCTGTTCTGCCTATGCTCATCAGGTTCAGTCCAAACTTGAACCAAGATCTTTAAAATGTGTTTTTGTTGGTTATGGGGAAGGGGTTAAAGGTTATAGACTTTGGATCAAAGAACAAAGTGGATTCAAAGTTATTTTAAGCAGGTCTGTTATTTTTAATGAAAATATTTTTCCTTGCAAGTTTGAAAATAATGAAAATCCACTTTGTGAAAAGGATTTTTTGATAACTGAAGTAAGCTTTGATGATTCTTACTTTCAGCCTGAGCAGCCCCAACATTTGCATAATAATGTGCCTGCATCACCTACACCCACTTCACCCACACTGTCTGAAAATAATGAACTTGTCTTAGACAATTATCAACTAGCCAGAGATAGGACTAGAAGGGAAATAAGACCCCCTGTTAGATTTGATGACTTTGAATCCTATTTTGTTTCTGTTTTATCTAATTCTTTGGATCCTGAACCTGCTTCATTTGAAGAAGCTATGGGATCAAAAAATAAACACTTATGGATTGCTGCCAAGCAAGAGGAAATGAATTCCCTAATTAAGAATAAGACATGGACTCTGGTAGAAAGACCCCCTAACAAGAAACTGATTGATTGCAAATGGATATTCAAAATAAAAGATGGGGATTCAGAAGGGGGCAAACCTAGATATAAGGCTAGGTTAGTTGCTAAAGGTTTTTTACAAAAAGAAGGCATAGACTATATTGAAATTTTTTCTCCTGTTGTGAAATATACTTCAATTAGAATCTTGATTGCGTTAGTTGCTCAAAATGATATAGAACTTGAGCAAATGGATGTGAAAACTGCCTTTTTGTATGAAATACTTGATGAAACCATTTATATGTCTCAACCAAAAGGTTTTGAACAGAAATCTAAAACTGATTTGGTGTGTTTGCTTCAGAAATCCCTTTATGGTCTGAAACAAGCACCTAGACAATGGTACAAAAGATTTGATAATTTTATTCAAAGTCTAAAATTTCAGAAAAGTTCATATGACTCCTGTTTTTATTTTAAAAATGATTTTTCTGATCCTATGTATCTTCTTCTGTATGTGGATGATATGCTCATAGCTGGTAAGGACCTGCAGGCTATTTCTAGTTTTAAACAAAATTTGAAAACTGAATTTGAAATGAAAGACCTAGGCCCAGCTAGGAAAATTCTTGGTATTGATGTTTTTAGAAATAAATTTGCAGGGAAAATTTTTCTAAACCAAAAGAGTTACATTGAAAAAGTTTTGAATTTTTTTTCTTTATTTGATTCTAAATCTGTTACACTTCCTCTGCCTGCTCATTTTAAGCTTTCTAGTGATCAATGTCCTAAAACTGCAGAAGAATTTCATAGAATGGAAAATGTTCCCTATTCAAATGCTGTAGGATCAGTTATGTACTTAATGGTCTCAACCAGACCAGACATTGCTTTCTCTGTCAGTGTGTTGAGCAGATTTATGAGTAATCCAGGGGAACCCCACTGGGAAGAAATATTTGAAAGGAACTTTGAATTTGAGTCTTATGTTTTCTAAATCAAAAACTGCTTTTGAACTTAAAGGATTTGTAGACTCTGATTTTGCTGGTAATATTGATAACAGAAAGTCTACCTCTGCTTACTTTTTTACACTAAATTCTGCCTGCATCAGTTGGAAAGCACAACTTCAGAAATTAGTTGCACTTTCTTCAACTGAAGCAGAGTATATCTCAGCCACTGATGCAGTTAAGGAATGCATGTGGCTGAGGGGTTTACTTTCTGAAATTGGTTGTTTGAGCAAACCTGAAATTGAAATTTGTACTGATAGCCAGAGTGCTTTATATCTTTCTAAAAATCCTGTGTTTCATAATAGGTCCAAACATATAGATGTCAAATTTCATTTCATAAGAGACATCATTGAAAAAGGTTTTGTGAAGATGATTAAGATTCCAACTCAGCTAAATCCAGCAGATGCTGGAACCAAAATCATACCTATTTCTAAGTTCAAGGATGCCCTGAATTTTCTTAACATTTTGGAGTTTGATACTGCTTTACTGTACTATTGCAGGGAACTAAGTGTTTGGAAGTACAGCTTGTAGATACTGAAGAACTTCAGGACAAATCAAAGGAGCTGGAAGAGGACATAGCTGCAGTCTGAACCAATTGAGGGGAAGATTTGTAGAGTAAATTGGTCCAGCCCAAGCAGTCCACTTCTTTCAGCCCAAGAACCGGAACTGGGCCTCCTATTTTTTGATCCTTATTGCTGAGCCCAATTCAGAGGTTTTTTTAACCGGGTGCAAAGTCGTATATCACACAATCACGCCTTTATCATATCAACTGAATTCTGTTGCAACCGTTTGATCACTTCCACCTGTTGAAACTGAAGCCGTTGGATCAAGATATTATTTAGGGTTGAGAAGGGTCTGGATACACAATCATACGCATTATTTCTGATTTCTCTCTCTCTCTCCTCTCGCCTCTTCCTCTGAGGCGATTCATTCTTCCTTACGAAAAACCCATCTGATTTTGAAGAAACATTTGTTTGTATTCATTTTGATTAGTGGTTTTGTAAGTATTGTTGTAGTACAATTTGTTTAGCACACTTTGTTGAGGATTTGAGAGTTGATCTTACGCAGTTTTTATGTGGTTTCAAAGTTTCTGAAATTTTGTGTAAAACTTTATACCATTTGTTAATCTGTATTTGTTTGTGATTTTGGTATAAAGTTCTTTGTGTTCTTGCGTATTTTGGTTTTTTAAATCTCTACACGTATCATTGTTGATAAATCAGCACATGGAAGCTTTGGATCAGTTTTACATTCCATGAGGATCCCACCATCATAATCTTCAATATAGCTGAAAAGAAAAAAAAAATTACATATGGTCAAATCCAACAAATTAGAATTGAGAATAAAGTGATGCATCGTAGGTAATATGTGGTTAAAAAGTAGTTTAGGGGGAAGAAGTTGTTTATAAACTGCTTAAACAAACAGGGTCTTAGTTTATATTGATAAAAACAAGCAATCATTAGGTAGCTTTTTATCATGGCTGAAAATGACTTAAATCTAATCAACTTATTTGCTTTCCATACTAACTTGTCTTGAAATTAAAATTCCAAATAAAAATAGGATAGTAAGCTACCTGTCAATCTGAGATAAAACATTTCCAGATAACATGATCACAACTGGAGTTTCTCTAAATGTAAATAAACCCCGTGGAAATTACAAAAAATAAAAATAAATATTAATATTCTTTAAAAATAATTATAAGCTAAACAACAAAAAATTGATGGAACATATTTCATGACAAAATAGAACTTTGATTTTCTTGAGTTATTCATAGCCAGTCATTTCAAGCATACAATAATCTGTGATTACCAGATCTACCTTTAAAAGACAATTAAAATTAATCAAATTAATAAACATTAATACATTATTTAACACCCCAAAAAGTGGGTTGGAGGCCATCAGATTGCATGATTTCCAAAAGCACGCTAGTCAATTCTTAGTCAAGCCAACAAATTTTGACTTTTCAAAGATTTTTAAACCACTCATCCAACAAAAAACTACAAAAAAATCACAAAAATAAAAAAAATTTCATATTACCAAACGGGCTCTTAATCCCATAATTTTAGATAATATGCAGTTTTTTCCCAATTAAACTCTTTTGCAACTTTCGTTGCACGTTGCCAAAAGGTTACCCTTTGGCAACGCGCATTGCGTGTTGCAAAAGGGTACCTTTAGCAATGCGTATCGCGCATTGCTAAAGGGTAGGTACCGAAACGCGCATTGCGTGTTGCAAAAGGGTACCTTTAGCAATGCGTATCGCGCATTGCCAAAGGGTTACCCTTTGGCAACGCGCACTACGCGTTCCCAAATGGTATATTTGGCAACGCGCATTGCGTGTTGTAAAAGGGTACCCTTTGGCAATGCGCGTTGCGCGTTGCGAAAGGTCCCCTTTTGCAACACGCAATGCGCGTTGCTAAAGGTACCCTTTCGCAATACGCAATGCGCGTTACCAAAGGGTAACCCTTTGGAAACGCGCGATGAGCGTTGCCAAAGGGTAACCCTTTGGCAACGCGCGATGAACGTTTTAAAAGGCTATAATTAGCAATATTCACTTGCTGAATGTTGTTAAATGTCAAATAAATCAACCAATGGTAACATACAACCACTGAATGTTGCGGTAGACCCCCTTTAGCAACATGTAATTAGCGAATGTTGCCGTTTGCATGTTGCAAAAGACCATTTTTCTTGTAGTGGTACTTCCTGTTATTGGATAAATAATCTATGTATCTAATAATTTCAACACTTCTCCTCTTACCACTTCCTTCAATATTAGATTCAATTTACACTGATCCTTAACTTATGGAATTAACTCGTCCTCCATTAGGATTTAATTTTTTGCATGCAAAAGTAGGAATAATTTCTTGAATATGTGCTATTGTCTATCCAATAGTTGTTTTATGTTTTATCAACACCTTTAATGATTTTTTATCCTTCTCTCGTGTCACATCAATAACAATGATTATTGGGAGTGAAAGGTGTGGCAACCAAGGATTTTTCAGTTGATTATAAAATAAAATATTTAATTTCTCAAAAATATGTTGCTATAATTTCACCCATTTTTAAAATAATTAAAGTGTGTTCGTCTAGCCATGATGATTATTTCGAGCCAATAAAATATAATTTAAATCAAATTCGATTCTTAGCCCAATTTCATAATTTTAAATATTGTCCAAATCCAAAATTCAATTTAAGCCCAAAATTATTATTTATTTTAAGTCTAAAATTTCAAAGTTCAATTTTATTATTACTCAAATTTATTTTTATCCAAGTTTTATCTTCTAAATAATTATTTTTAGTAAGGTATTCTATTCGCATTAGTATTCTTGTATCCCACGTTTTCACAATCCTATTCGAAATCAAATATCTTCCGTATCCAACATTTTACAATTCTATTCTAACTACAACACTTTCCATACCAAATCTATATATACACATATTCCCTTAGACCAATTCACGCATAAAATCACAATACCTTACCTCTTGACCCAAACCAAACGCAGCACAACTGCCCCTTCACCGCTGGAATCACCACCACCAACAGCCACCTCTATTATCGACCGAACCTGCACAACAGTAAAATTGAGCCCAACTTCTGCCTTCAATCCAACATCACATAGCAAACCAACCTTTACAAATTGACCAAGCCAATTTCACAACCACAACTCCATTGACATCACAGACCTAACCATGAAACCGAAGTCAAAGAATCCACATCTTCACTTCCATTACAACCTAATCGATCAAACCTCCACACACCCAATCAACCGAGTTTCCAAGAACTGTTTACTGTCTCCACCACAAAATCACACCCAAAAACTACAATCAACAACCACTCCAAAAACACACTGCCCACTTCGGTTTGACATCCAATCGAACCCCAAAACCAAGAAACAAACTAACCAAAAAACTCACCTCCATCTTCGGTCCCTTAGACCAACCCCAAATTTCAAGCCTCAAATCCTCGGTTCTTAGCACCAATTTCCCCCAACCTTCTTTCTTCCACAAATGCACATACTACTCCCTTTCCGTCGCCCCTCATCGGAGGTGCCATTGCCGGTAGAACCGCCGGCGAACTGGAATCAATGAACGACGATTGCCCGCCGTCGCTCTCTCCCTTCTCCTTACGGGTTTCAAGAGAGAGAGAGAGAGAGAGAGAGAGAGAGAGAGAGAGAGAGAGAGAGAGAGAGAGAGAGAGAGAGAGAGAGAGAGAATGGGTTTTGATATTAAAAAAAATAATTGATTTTTATAAAATTTCTCTTCCAGTCCCTTAACTTCTAGAATTATTTAATTCAGTCCCTATAGTTTTAAAATATTTTATTTTCGACCCCAGATTTCACTAGATTTAATAATCAGCCCCTAAAGATATTTAAAACATGTGAGTCATCCCAATAGCTTTCAAAATCATTTATTCTGGTCCCAACTCTTTTCAAATCCCAACTATATTAGATTTTTTCAATTTAAACCCTAAACCTTTATTCTTCTTTTAAAAACTCTTTCATTTTAAAAACCTTTCAATTCCAAAACACTAATTTAAGATTTATTTTCTTTTGGCTAGACGAAGCGTTCGAAGATTTAGAAGAATAAAGTGATTATTCTCGCTCAACTTCCAAACTTGTGAATTAAGGTAGACTCTCCTCCAGTAATTAGTTTAAATTATAATTGCATGTATTATGTGACTTTACGTGATTTATATGCATTTATTGCATGAGATAAGATTATGATATTGTTATTCTTGTCATAACTTATATGCTTTAATACATGAGACGAGATGAGACTATTTCTTATAATATAAAATGACGTTGTGCATAACTTACGTGCTTTAATGCATGAGACGATATTAAAGAGCCTATGATTTTTAAAAATAAAAGAGCCTATGATGATGATGATGATGATGTCACTGTATAAATTGAATAATTACGTGTTCAATTATTCTGTAAATTAATTATTGACAATGAGTATACTGAGTATTTCTATTAAATGCTCACACTTTCTTTAAACTTACAATGGCGATAGAGCGCACGATGGTGGCTATTGAAGAATTATTAATTATGTTTTGAGAAAATAAATTGAATACGTTTATTTCGAGATTTCGAATTCCTCATTATTGTCTACGTTATTTTTGAAAGTTGAATTATTGACCAATGAGTTTTTAAATGAAATTAAATTTTTAGTTGCTTCCGTTCAATTTTTATTTCAAAATTGAAGTGTTGACTGTTGGACTCAGTTTTTATAAAATAATGTATTGAATTTCAATCATTTTTTCGCTCAATTATTATTTCGAAAATCAGTTTTAAAGGATGATGTGGCGTTCCGGATGTTTTAGAACTCTGGGTGTTACAGAAGGACTCTCCCAAATAAGCATAGTGTAAATGTGATGATAAAAGCTTTAACTTAAGATTCATGGCCTTTTCACTGGAGGTACTGAAGATGAAGGATTGGCAGTACGAGATTCAAACTGCTAGCTTTTCTTATTCATGGGTAGTTCCGCCAACTGTAAATCACACTCATTTTTAACAGATTTTTGAAATAACTTATTTTGAATTGGTTCATAAGGATTTGATGGATGTTCTTCCTCAAAAGAATCAACTACAAGATCATCAAGGAAATCAATTTGATAGTAAGTATCTGAAGTTAATGAATGTTTTATTGCCTTGAGTATATTGACGATGAACTGCTCATTATCCACTCTGAGAATAATTTTTCCATCATACATATCAACCATTGCTCTTCTAGTGGCAAGAATAGGTATTCCAAATATTATAGAAATGTTAGCATTATCTTCTATATCGAAGATAATGAAGTTAGCCGAGAAGATAAACTTGTCGACCTTTTTGAGCACATCTTTAATAATTTTCTTTCTACTTCTTTTCCTGGAAAGAGTTTCCTTCACAAACTTGGTATAGTTGGGCATCTGTGTCAATGCATCTACAAAATGGATTTTAATATGCAACTGCTTGAAAACTTCTACAAACTTTGCAAACTGAAGCGTCTAACTTTTTCTTCTGCAACCTTTGACGAAAAGGGACTGATGGCACATAAGTCTATACTAGACTTAGTGCTCAAACTATTGGTGTTTCTTTACTTTTTTTCTTCTCAACTGTGGTTGGTGCAGATTTTTCTTCTATTTTGCTTCATTAAACTTTTCATGCTCATCTTATCTTTAATGTCTTTCTATAGTAATCTCTGGTAGTTGTACTCCACTTCTGGTTGTTATTGTCTGCACTTGCTCCTTTAGATTCGTCACTGTATTGCTTGACAGTAATCCTGATAGACTTTGTACAAATTGCAAAGCTACCTGAACGGTCCGTGTCTCTAGCATCCTAATTGATGCTTCCTAATTTTGAAAATCTATCTCAGTATGCTAGAATAACTTATCTGTTTCTTATATATACTGCTGAAACACATCCTCCAACCTTGGTTTTCTCTCACGTTGGAATGATTTGCATTATTTCCTTGTTGTTGATTGTCATACCACAGAAATTTTGGATGTTGCCTCCAACCTCAATTGTATGTGTATCCATATGGATTGAAGTTGCTGAAACCATTCTGAATGTAACTTATTTGATCTTCATCAAAAAGTAGTTCTTTATAGCATGATTGACTCCACAATCTTTGCATTTTGAACTGACCATCAATGAATTTGCTCCTTCTGTTTGAGTTTTTACCAAAAACTCTACCTACTTTATCAAAGCAGCAATACGTATGTGTAGACGATGTGATTTCCAATCATGAACTCTATCTACCTTTTATTTTGATGAAAACATATAATGTGTAGTTGCTATCAACTCTAAGAGGTCCATGCATTGTGGAACCGATATACCTATTGTGGAATTCACTTGAAATTTAGCAGTGGGTAAAAGTCTTGTATAGAAATATTCCACATGATTAACCTTGCTTATTCCACGATTAGGGGACTTCCTCATCAGTTCCTTAAATCTATTTCAAGCTTCATGGTGATTTTTCCATCATGTTTAAATCTATTTCAATCTTCATGGTGATTTTCCCATCATGTTGTTGGAATGTTTGGACTTCTTTTCGAATGTTTGCTACCTTTGTTAGTGGAAACGAATTTTTATAAAACTTCCTAGTCGATTCCTTCAAAGAGGTTTTGGTACTAAGTGGCTAAGAATCTAACCACTTCAAAGCCGCATCTCTTAAAATAAGAGAGAATAACCAAAGTTTGATTGCATATTCATTATTCTGTGTGAATTGGAAAATCTGCCAGTTCTTGAGGAATCTTGAGATATGTATATTGGGTTTTTATGTGGTAACTCGTAGAACTGGAGGTTGTTGACAGTCAAGTTAATCAATAATTTCTTATTTCAAAGTTATTCAACTTGAAATCTTGATATACCATGCTTGAACATTCAGATGCACTTCAAGAGTCAAGAATAGTGAAACTCGCAAGTCTCCTTCATCGATTTCACCTTGTTGTCACTGCTGATTTTGAGGACCCGCCATTCTAGCTACTTCTTGTGCAATTGGAAGTCTAGGAACTTCTCTCTCTTTTGTCATTTTTCTTATTATTATTATTATTATTATTATTATTATTATTATTATTATTATTATTATTATTATTATTATTATTATTATTATTATTATTATTATTATTTTGTGTTCTTTGTCACTTCTTTTGAAGGTACATTCTATTGATTGCTGAAAAAATAATTACTGAGCACATCACCGATTTTTGGAGTGAGATGTAAAGAATTGGCTGATTCTTGCACCAAGATCGTCTTCTTGTCTAATCTTTTTTTTTTTTTCCAAAATCTTGTTCTTAATTTCTTGTCCTTGCATTTATTCAATATTTTTCTCTCTAATTCTCAAGTGTGTGAGACTCTTTGCTCATAAAAAACCAGTCTTTAAATAGGAGTTCCCATGAAGATAAACTCAGAAAAAGAATAAAGGACACTAAAAACAAACACCCTAATGGACACGATAGCGGGTTGAGCGAAGATTGCTCAAGGCATGCCGCGTTACCTAACAGTCGCTTATTTGCAAACAGCGACTGGTCCTCGACTTCAGTTTATATCTTCAGTTTATATTTTGAACATTGGTTCATCAACTTTTCAATTCTTCCATTTTGGTGTCCCCACTACAAGAATTTCACATTCCGCATACAAATTAAGTTTGTAGGGAAAAGTTCTTAATTGTGGGGTAAGACTTTTCGAGATAAAAAGAAAAAATAATAAAATAAAAATTGTTGGGGGCATTTGTAGCACAAATATCGTGGGGAAAGGTATTAGAAGACAAAGATCGAGATTTTGTAGACTAAAGTCTCTCACTACAAATCTTTTGGAGATAAATAAAATTTGTGGGTTAAGTTATTTCCCTACAAAATCATTTGTTTGCTAAAGTTAATTTAAATCACGAATCTGATTTTGTAGGCACATGATATAAAAAAAATCAGACTTTTCCCTACAAATATATATCTATGTCCAACAAATTTGTGAGCTAAAGTCGCTTTTCTCTACAATAACACTTTGTAGGTAAAGCTTATTTACAGGCTGAGTATATTATTTGGCTCGACAAAGACAAAATTGATAGGGAGACATTATTTTTTATATATTTTTATTTACCTTATTTGAAAAAAATATAAAAATCCTGAGACAATAAAATAAATGAAGAACTTTAGCCCTTGTTTGATATTCAATAAATTTTTCTCATTTTTCTACGGTACTCAATCTCAATCTCAATCATCAATTAAAAGTCAAGTCTACAATATTTAAATTTTCGATCAAATTTCAACAATTCATTCTTCTAAAAATCACTATTCATTTAAAAAAAAAACTTTTTAAACAATATCAAACACACTCTTAATGTCAATCAATTCAAAATATTATTGCAAAATACAAATAAATCTTTCACTAAGTATATAAATTACAATCAAGTTCATAATATCGGAAATGAACTTTCTAAACAAGTTTACTCAAACGTTTCTCAAACGGTAAGTGCCATGTAAGCTCCTCTACTTTCTTTTCTAACTTTTCTTTTACTTCTTTGAGGGCTCCTATTTCCCTTGCAACATTAGTCAATGTTCAAATGTAATTATGAAAACAAATAACTATTTCCATAGTGATGAAAGTACGAGAAGAATAGAGCTAGAACCATTTTGAGCTTTAAGAGCTCTTTCGTTGCAAATCGTTGCCTCCAACCACATTGAGTAAGAACATCATGCTTCTGAAGAGTTTTTTAGGAAGAGTAATCTCTACAAAAACGAACTCAAGCCTGAAAGCAAGGAACAAATTCATAGATCAACGTTCAATATAGATACGTGAAACTGTCAGTCCCTTTTCTACATGTCTGAAAACTTGTACATTGTTTCCATACTTGGGAATAATTATTCTTGAAATCAGGAAAAAAATGAGGTGGAATTAAATCCAAAGGATAATTACAAGAAGATACCTCACCAACATGATTGCAACTGAATGGCTGCTTTGCATAATGAGATGAACCACTTTGTGCAATGCGAGTACAAATTTTCCACCACCACTCCAGGACAGTAAAGATACAAAATCAAAACAAGGATGTTAATCTAAACTAATAGTCAACAAGAAGAAAAGCAGCAATATCTTTTAGTGCCTCCATGATTATCAAAAATAATCAATGTTCCATGTAAAGATAATAAAAAATGCAATCGTTTTCTTGTCTTCATCAATAGTCAGTTCATCACTATTAATTTTCATTATATCAATCAAACAATAATTACCAATTTAATAAGGTAGCCAAATTGGTGACTAAGAACTACATTATGATAAATGAAACATAATCTTAGTATAAAGAGTTAACCTTGCTGCTTGGTTTGAGAAATGCTTGCCTCCTGCTGGGTTGCACTTCCTAGGCAAATGTAGATCTCCACCAGTGCAAAACCCCATAAGTTAACACGAAAACTTCTCCACTTCAAAATGTGAATACAGGGTAGGAAGGAAAGGGTGATCTAATAAACTTAAGATATCCCTCTCAATTCGAGCTCTCACAACCTTCTTCCTACTAGCTAACATCTCTTTATCCATTACTTTCATAGCAAAAAGGCATCTCGTACCCCTCAACTCAGCTAAATAAACGCTCCCAATATTACCCCTAAACTCGCCTTCTGTCCTTGTCCATTAAGATTCTATGATTACACATTGTGTGATGTGGGAATCAAAACCATCTATCAGGCAAGTTGAAAAGAGAATAGCGAGATAATAAGTATTTCATTTTTTTTTTCAAAATGAAAAAGAAGCAAAAAAAAAAAAAAAAAAAAAAAAACCAAGGCACGTAAAAATGGAAATGATACCCAACTGGGAGGTGAAAAGTTCTCTCCTTCTGCACAAGAACGAGTTTATCAGGGCTAAACCTACTAACCAAATAAACAAAATGTTGGACATCACAAAATCAACACAAAAACAGAATGATCCACAAACATGGTTCTTGTGTCAGGATTAGGCTTTAGATTCTTACAGAGTTGAAGCTCTCAATTCAAACTGCAAGCAATAAAGATAAAAAAAAAAAAAAAAAAAAGCAACATTTCAAAATCATAATTTGATAGAAAATTACAAGATCTTCAAATTATGAAGAAATTAACATCTGATTAATTGGTGTTCTTGGTTTTAAGTTCTTCAAGTTGGGGAAGTTCAGCTTAACACGAAACAAGGTATTTGCTTCAATCAGCTTCTTAAGTTCACCAAGAATTATACCCTCAGCAGACTTGGTATCTCCATACTTAGACAATTGCTCATTTTCTTTGCATGCCATTCCATTTATGTCTCTTTCTTGCCCTGAAGCAAAAATGTGTTTAATACAAAATGAAGTTGGCAAGAATCACAAAGGTAAGATAAGCAACATTCTAAAATTGCTTTGGAGAATGGAAAAAAGACACCTACTAGATTTTAGAATGGCAAAAAGACACCTGCTAGATCTTGTCCAATCCCAAATCTGCAAGATTCCATTCATATAATAAAAATCATTGCTCAAGTGAATAGAAGCTTCATTATACATATGCCTCAACAATTTGTATTTTAATACTTCAATGTTTGAATTAAAATAACTACCAAGTTGATTTCGAAGAGAATGCATCATTCTTGTAGTGTAACTTTTAGTTTAGAAATCACATACCCATGCACATAGTTAAACCAAAAATTCAATTAACTAACTAAAATATAATCTCACACATCTGAAAATTAACATATATGCATACAGTTAATATATATACACATAGCTTCAATTTAATGTAAATCAAAATAACCTAGATTCCTAAAAATCAACTAAATCAATTCTAAAAGTTCCAAAATTGAAAATTTAACACATGTACGCATGCGCGGGTGAGCGCGCGCGCGCGCACACACACGTGTGTGTAAAATTGTGTGGGGGTGCTCGGGTGAGTGCAGGCGAGAGGCTGGAGGGAGGGTCTTACCTGGGGGCGAAAGTAGTGGTGGAGTGTCTAAGAGAGGGCGGCAATCGGCGACTGCAAGATGGAGATGACGGGGGCTGCGGGTGAGCTCTACCGAGTCCCCGACAGAGGGAGGAGTGAATTGTGATTTGAGCGAGGGCGGAGGGGTCAAGGTTTTATTTTTTTTGAGAATAATAAAACTCCATCAAAAAATCTAATTTTGTAGCTAGAGAATTTGTAGTTTAAGTATAAATATTTTTTGAGCCAAATTCATCCCTATAAAAACTTGTTTTGATAGGAAAAAGAAGATTCTGCATTCAAATTTCATTTCTATGTGGAAAATTTGTAGTTTAATTATAAATATTTTTGGAGACATTCTTATCCCTATAAAATTTCATTTTGTAGGAAAAAGTAGATTGTGTATACAAATTTCATTATGTATGCTAAAAATTTTCTAGGATAATTCAATTTTCTTGTAGTGCCCGAACTTTTCTTTATTCTGCTTCCATCCTTACAAATATATTAACGAAATAATTTTCCATTCCCCTTCAAAATTCATAATGTTTTTATCTAATATAAGTTTCAAAGTTTGTAATTTAGTCTTAAAACTTTCCAATTTTATATTTTCCTCTTGAAGCTTGCATTTCAACTAATTGCTCCAACGCTTCTTCCAATTGATTGCTTGCAATTCGGAAAATCTTCAAGTACCCAAATCAGTCTTCAAAATATCACTCTTTACAATAATTGCACTTATGACCAATGTTTGCATACAATTCAAGTAATTTCACACAATTAGGTAGAAATTTGCTAAAGCAAATCATAATTTAAAAAGATTTAAATGCATAAATAAGCGTGTAAATCACACATATCATTTACATCTCAATAATCATTTTTACCCTCAAATTATCAACCTTTTTCATTATAAATAAGAAAAAAGTAACTAGGAAAAAGTTATAACTACCATACTTTAAAATGCAATTTCAAAAGATCAAATTTATAGTGTTGATGTAAAAAATTTTATTAGTAAAAATTATCAATGTCCTCCTCTATTCCTCGAAATCTCCCCAATATATAGGAGCTTCCCTCTGGTTTTTCCTCTTCCTTCCTTTCCGCCAGCATTGGTCTTCCTTTCCTTCCGTGCGTTGCCCATAATCCTCCTTTCCTTCTGTACACGCTGAATCATTAGGTAATCCTCTTATCAATGTGCAGTAACCCCGAATATTAATCATAACTTTGCTGAACTCGTGGGACAAACCCAAAATAGATACTAATTTATTTAACCTTCCTTTATGTGCAACCCAATCATTGGGATTCTATTTATGTATGATTGTTGCATTCCATTGATAGATACGGTTGTTGGCCTTTTTATCATATTGGGCCTCAAAAGGGGCCCACCAGTATTTGGGCTTGTTTAGTTATATCCATTACAATTTTCCCATTTTTCATGTATAAGCGATTTTTACTGTACAGATGAATTTGGCACAGTACAGATAAAATTGCGTATGTATGAAAAACTCAAGGCACCTCTATAAATACTCCCAAGTTCCCATATTTTCTCCCACATTCAGCACTTCAAAATTTCTCTCTCTACAAGCCTACTTGGTAAGTGCCTTCTTCCTTTTTATTTATTCACCATTATTTTATTATTATTTATTTATTTATTATTATTATTTTTATTTATTTAATTTTTCTCTTATTTATTTATTTTAATTTTTGTGTGCCCAGCTCGACGAGCTGGGCACCGTATCTCCAGGTTGCTTGGCGAGCTGGGGACGATATCCCCAGCTCGCCCGCGAGCTGGGCGGCGCAGCTCGCTAGGCAAGCTGCGCAATGTACTATTTTTTTCTGATCTTTTATCCCTTATCTACCCTCGTAGGTATAAAATGTCTGGGAGTCATGATGTTCTTGATTACGAGGAGATTGATGATGGACGGGAAGAGGTCGTTGAGCGTTATTTTACATCCTACAGGGATGTTGTTTCCTCCATCACACCCAACTGTCTTAGGTCACTTCGTAGGCGCTTTGCCATTCCTAAAACTTATGAATTATTGGCTCCAAATGAGGATGAACGACCTCACCAGTCTCCTCCTGGTTTCATCACTGTGTTCGTTTCCCAGCTCGAAGCTGGTTTTCGCTTTCCCTTACATCATTTCTTTGTAGATATCCTCAATCGCTACAACATTTGCCCGTGTCAATTGGTCCCAAACTCATGGTTACTGCTGACAGCTTTTTACTTGATAGATGAAGCCTATGGATTCAAGGCTGATTTCACTTTGTTCCACCGTTTAGTTTTCATTAAGAAAAACGCCGTGGGTTTCTATTATTTTTCAGCTAGACCAGGTAGGCAGTTTTTAACGAAGTTGCCTAGCACACATCGTGATTGGAAACCCGAATTCTTTTTTGTCAAAGCCGCGAATTGTCCGTTCTTGGAGGATTGGAGCAAAAACGTAGCAAAGTTCAAGTCTTTTAGGTTCACTGATCCCCGTATAGAGCAGTTCACAGACTTCCTAAGTCTTCGATTGTTCAAGTGTTCAGAAGTAGTTACTGAGGCCGCATTGTCTTTAGCGGGAATGAGTTCTCCCGATAGGATAGATCCTAGCTTAACTCTGGGTATTTTTAGTTTGATGTTTGCTATTTGTTGATTTGTGTCACTTACTATTGCGCCTCTTTTGGCTAACATCCATTCTTTACCCTTCGTGGCTTTTGCAGTTGCCCTCATGGATCAGGCACAATTAACGAAGGCTATGAAGAGGTGGATTGTAAGTGGAAATTCCGGTTCTTCCTCGAGTCGTGCAGTCGACGATGGGTCGCGTAACTCCCGTAAAAAATCCAAGTCTTCATCTTCGATTATTGACAAGTCCGGTCTGCCCCCAGTTTACCAAAGCATCACTGCTCCTACTAAGGTCGGTGGGAGTTCTGATTTACCCCAGGGCACTCAGCATTTTAATGGGAAGTTCATACCTGATTGGACCGTGCGTTCTACTGACTCTGTTTTAGAGAGCCCTGCTACTGCAATGGCGCTCCTTCAAGGCCTCTCTTTGGACAAGGACATGGAGATTGTAAGGGACTGGGCATCCGAGAACATGGTTTCAACCTTTTACCATGACTTATCCAAGGTATGGTGCGTGTATGAATCTTCTCCGCCGATGTCTTATTTATTTATATACAGTTTATTCGTTCATTTTAGGTGGTTTTGGGTGCTAACTTGATGCACAATACCTTAGCCCGTCAAACGAATAGTTTGATGAATAGCGACGAGCGGGTTCAGAAGCTGTTGAAGAAGTTGGAGGATACTAAGTCGGGGGAGAAGAGGTTGGAGCAGCAGGTGTCTGAGCTCCATTCTCAGGCTGCTACGCATGAACTGGAGATGCAAGCTGAGGTGTCTCGTGCTTTATCTTCTTACCGTGAATCGGCTGAGTTCCAGTCCTTCGTGGATGATGCTATTAAGGTGTACAAGACATCCCCTGATTATTTTGAGGGGATAGTTGAGGCGTCGTCCGCTCAATATACTAACGGTTTCGAAGCTTGTAAGAGGCAGCTTTCGAAGAAAAGAGAGGGAGATTGGGATTTCTTGGGTGTTGAAGAATTTGACGGTTAGCCAGTCGGCGCGGAAGAGGAAAGGCTTGATGATGGAAGTATGGAGGATTGACCTGGCCTCGGGTGAATTGTAGTTTTCATTTTGTCTTTTGCGGCATGTGTCCTAAAGTTCAAGATTTTACTTGTAGTTGTCTCTTGAAGGTACTGTTGCCCCCATTCGGGGCGTACCAGGGACTTGACTCGCCTTTTTGTCGGATTGCGGCCATGAATTATAAACTCATGAAATCAGTATCTTAGGTATCTTTTGGCATTGAATGACTCAGATTCTAACTATATCGCACTTTAAATGGAAGTATTAACCTAGCATTTTCGATCCTTTGTGTTTTGGTGATTGTACTTAATTTGGGGTCGTTTAGTGTTTGACGGTCATCATGACCCAGTAATCTTGTGTTTTTGAATGGCCGTAGAGATCCAATATTTTACCGTGCTGGGTCGTTTACATTCTTGAGTGGCCGATGTGACCTAGTAATTTACTGTGGTCGGCCGTTTGAATTTTTGAGTGGCCGTTTGACCCAGTAATTTACTGTGGTTGGCCGTTTTGAATTTTTGAATGGCCGTTTGACCCAGTTATCTACTGTGGTCGGCCATTTGCGTTTTTGAGTGGCCGTTTGACCCAGTTATCTACTGTGGTCGGCCGTTTACGTTTTTAAGTTGTCGTTTGACCCAGTTATCTACTGTGGTCAGCCGTTTGCGTTTTTGAGCGGTCGTTTGACCCAGTTATCTACTGTGATCGGCCGTTTGCGTGCTTTTGTCAAGCATGTTGAGCTAGTTATTTTGCTAAGGTCAGCCCCTTGGGTGAGATATAGAGAAATCCATATTTATTGCCTCCGGAAAATAAAGCATTCAAAATGAAAACTACTGATAATACTTCTTTAAGTTTTGGATATTCCACGGCCGAGTCAGGTTTTTGCCACTTAGGTCCTCGAGTTCATAGGTACCATGTTTGATCATCCTTAGCACTTTGTAGGGTCCTTCCCACTTCGCATCTAGTTTCCCAATCGCGTGTCCTGCCGCATCAGCTCTTCTCAATACCAGCTCCCCACTTTGACCACTTTGAAAGGCTCTTGGTTGGACCTTTCGATTGTAATACCTCACCATTTGCTGACGGTATGCTGCTGCTCTTAGCTCGGCTTCGTTCCTTTTTTCTTCCAGCAAATCAAGGTTTTCTTTAGCCATCTCTTCATTCAATGTTGGGTTGTAATATTGTACCCTCAAGCTTGGAACTCCTATTTCCATTGGAACAACCGCTTCACTTCCATAGGTTAGGGAAAAAGGTGTTTCCCCCATGGCTGTTCTGGGTATGGTGCGGTATGCCCACAAAATCCCCGGAAACTCATCTGGCCATCTTCCTTTCGAGCCTTCAACTCCACTCTTTAATGCGTGGAGTATGATCTTGTTCGATGCTTCCGCCTGTCCGTTTGATTGAGGATAACTTACAGAGGTAAAGAATTGTTTTATTTGGAACTCTTCACACCACCTTTTAAGTCCAGACCCTTGAAACTGTAGCCCGTTGTCTGATATCAATGCCCTCGGTATCCCAAAACGACTGACAATGTTTTTCCACAGGAATTTCTTTATCTCATGCTCAAAGATTTTAGCTACTACTTCTGCCTCCACCCATTTGGTATAATAATCGATGGCTACTATCAGGAATTTGCGTTGTCCTGGGGCAGGAGGGAATGACCCTAGGATATCTATTCCCAATTGATCAAAGGGGCAGGGACCTGCAATCGGTTGGAGAGGAGCTGCGGGCTGGTGGTGGACGTTGCCATGAAAATAACAAGATTTGCATTTTCTCACTATCTCCCCTGTGTCTGACTTCATAGTTGGCTAGTAAAACCCTTGCCTCAGTATTTTAGCAGCAAGAGTCCTTCCTCCTACGTGTCCACCACAAATGCCTTGATGTACTTCTCTCAAAATGTAATCCGCTTCATTTGGGTTTAAGCACTTCAGCAGAGGTTGGGTGAATGAGCGCCTGTAAAGTTCATCTTGAAGCATGGTGTACCTGGCACTTTTCTTTGCTATTACCCTCATTTCTTCTTTTGTAGTTGCTACATAGTTTCCCGTTAGGTAGTCAATTATATCATTCTTCCAGCATTTCACTTCTGGTTGACTTGCCACCACCAGGGTTTCTTCTACACTTCGACTTCGGAGCTGCTGCAGAACTACGGTGGCGCCATCCTGTAATTGAGCGGAGTTTCCTAATTTCGATAAAGCATCTGCTTCAAAATTCTCCTCTCGAGGGATTTGCACAATGGTGAATGATATGAGTTTGGAACACTCTTCTTTTACTTTCTGCAAATATAATCGCATCATGTCATCGCGCGCTTCATATTCTTCATTGACCTGCTTCACCACTAACTGGGAGTCACTATATGCAATGATCTTTCGGGCTCCTGCGTGAACCGCTATTCTGATTCCGACCAGTAGTGCTTCATACTCAGCTTCATTGTTGGACGCTGAAAATTGGAAGCTAAGGGCAAAGTTGTGGATATATCCTGTTGGGTCTTTCAGAACTAAACCCGCTCCCGCCCCCTGGAGTGATGATGATCCATCAACATGTATTGTCCACTCTAGCTCAATAGGTTGTTCCGGTTGATTCTCCCCGTGCGTGCATTCCACTATAAAGTCTACAAGTGCCTGTCCTTTTATAGATGGTCGCGGTTTATAGTCCAACCCATATTCTCCCAATTCAATTGACCATTTAAGCATCCTTCCTGAAACATCCGGTTTAGCCAATGTTTGTAGTAGAGGTTGGTTGGTTAGGACTGTCACTTGGTGCGATTGCAGGTAGGGACGAAGTTTTCTGGCCGTTGTGACAAGGGCCAATGCTACCTTCTCTGTTGTGGTGTATCTTACTTTGGCTCCATGTAACATTTTGCTCATGTAGTATATGGGTTTCTGTGCCTTCCCTTCTTCTTTCACAAGCATTGAACTAAATGCTTCTTCCGACACTGCTAAATAGATGTACAAATGGTCCCCTTCATTTGGTTTTGTTAGCAAGAGAGGTGATGATAAATGGTATTTAAGTTTCTCAAGAGCTTCACTGCATTCACTTGTCCATTCAATTTTTTTTTATTTTCGCAAGATTTTAAAAAAAGGCATACCTTTTTTGGCTGCACGGGATAGAAATTGGTTGAGTTCTGCTATTCTTCTAGTGAGCCTATGAATCTCCTGAATGTTGCGAGGGGCTGTCATCTCTTGTATGGCCCTTATCTTTTCTGGGTTGATTTCGATACCTCGTTCGGATACCATATATCCTAGGAATTTTCCAGAGCGTACTCCGAAGGTGCATTTGGCACGATTAAGCTTCATCCCAAATGTTTTCATGACTTCAATAGCTTGCTACAGATCATGTATGTGGCATCCCCCTTTACGAGTTTTTACCAACACATCGTCGAAATATACTTCCATGCTCTTCCCTATTAACCCCTTGAACATTTGGTTCACCAACCTCTAGTAAGTGGCTCCCGTGTTGTTCAGTCCAAACGGCATTACGCGATAGCAATAGATTCCGCTATCAGTTATGAAGCTAGTTTTCTCTTCGTCTTCCGGAGCCATTCGGATTTGATTATACCCTGCAAAAGCGTCCATAAAACTCAACCATCCACATCCTGATGTCGAGTCCACAAGTAGGTCGATTCTAGGGAGCGAAAATGGATTCTTTGGGCAAGCCTTGTTCAAGTCGGTGAAGTCAACACACATCCTCCATGAACCGTTGGCTTTCGGTACCAGTACAATGTTTGCCAACCACTCTGGGTACTTGACTTCGCGAATGTATCCAGCCTCTAAGAGTTTGTTCACTTCTTGCTCTGCAATTTTTGATCTGTCTGCCACCATGAACCTTTTTTTTCCGCTTCTTCAGTCTTATCTCTGGATCCGCTCGTAGCTGGTGGTAGGCGATAGAGGGATCGATGCCCGGCATGTCTGTAGGTTTCCATGCAAAAATTTCCCGGTTCGCAATCAAGAAAGCGCTCAATTTCTACTCCATCTCTGTGCTGAGGTGGCCACCAATTCTTGTACTTTTGGTCTCATCCTCTTTGTCTAAGGCCAGCACTTTTAACACTTCATCCGACGCTACTGTAAATCACGCCTCTTTGTCTCTCCTTTCAGAGTTCCCTTGGGGTGTGGGCTCCTTCTCCGATGCTAACATTTTTTGAATATCCGTCACGAAGCATGTTCGTGCTACAGCTTGATCTCCCCTGACCTCCCCTACTTCTTGAGGTGTTGGGAACTTTACTTTCAGATGGAGGGTAGAAGAGATGGCTAGGAATTGATTTAACGTTGGCCTTCCAAGTATGACATTGTACGGAGATGGAGTCCTGACTACTACGAAGCTTGCCATCTTTGTTTTTCTTCGTGGTTCTTCTCCTAAAGACACCAGCAAATCTATAACTCCTTCGGCCCTGACTATTCCTCCTCCGAAACCGACAAGAGGGTTGCTCACTGTCCTCAGGTGTTTAGGATCCAATCCTATTTTCTCGTAAGCTGGATAGAATAATACATCCGTAGAACTGCCTGTGTCAACTAAAGTTCGCCTTACCTCATAATTTGCTATCATCATGGATATAACAATCGCATCGTTGTGCGGGAAATGAACTCCCACGAGGTCCCCTTCGTTGAAAGTGACTGACTGCTCTTGCTGGCCACTTATTTGCATTACCTCCGGGTTACCGATACGGTCCCATACAGAAATCCTCTGGCGAACATCACGTTGGTAGGCCTTCCTCGCTGATCTACTATCTCCGCAGGAAGGTCCTCCTGAGAGGACGACGATAACTCCTCCTTGTGGATTATTTTTCTGAAGTTGATTGCGATTGGGTGATCTCCGTTCGGGAGGGGTGTGTTGCCCTCTATCCTCCATATCTCTTTCCTTCCTGATAAATTTTCCTAAATATCCCGATCTGATCAAGCGCTCAACTTCGTCTTTCAGTTGGTAGCAATCATCTGTTCGATGTCCTGGCCCCTTATGAAACCAGCAATATGCATCGTTGACAGGGCGACGCCCATCATCCCTTATTGGTTTTGGCCACGAGACAATGCCCTTGTGTGATACCGACATGACAGCTTCTTGTAATGAGGCGTTGATGGGCGTGTAATCTTGATATTTGCCTCGAAAATCTCTATTTGAATCCCGGACTTTCTGTTTCTTCCGATCTTCTCCGGTGGGCTCTTTCACATCCTTCCTCTTAGCCTCATTGTTTGTTTCTTCTTTCGGCTTCTGTACTTCTTCGACATTGATAAATTTTTCAGCCCTGGCTAATAACTCTGTGATGTCAACCGGCGGAGTCTTTGTTAATGATATGAAAAACCGCCCTTGTCTCAACCCATTTCTCAGGATCGCCGCAGATAGCTTGGGATCAAGGTTAGGGACTTCCAACGCTTCCTTGTTGTAGCGCTGTATGTAATTTCTGAGAGACTCGCCCTTTTGTTGCTTCACTGTCATTAATTGTCCACTTGTTTTTCGATACCTCTTGCTGCTAGCAAGATTTTTAAGGATACAATCAGAGAAGCTTTCAAAGCTAGAGATGGAACTGGGGGGTAACTGAGAGAACCAAGTTTGTGCACTCCCTTTCAGAGTAGTTAGGAATACTCGACAGGTTATGGCGTCGGGGAAGCCGTAAAGTAACATCATACTGTCGAAGCGTTCAAGGTGTTCTTTGGGGTCAGATGCTCCATCATATTTCGGCAGACTAGGCAACTTGAAACTTCTCGGAAGGGGTTCATCTAGGATTTCTTGTGTGAACGGGTTGGCTCTTTTTTTTTTCTGTTCTCGTGATTCACCTGGGTAGGACTCGTCTAATGTTCGAAAATCTGTTCGTCGATGGCTCACTTCTGGTGGTTCATCAGGCTCGATTTCCCCGCTTCCTTCCTGGGTCCTCAAATTGACCTCGGTTGGTTGTAGAGTGGGGGCGTCTTGACCAGCAATGTCCCCACGCCGATCTTGGGCTTCTCTTGCAGCGAGTACAGCAGCCACCGCCACTCGAATCATTTCATTGATTTGTTCAGTCGTGTGGACCGCCGTGTGCATCTCTTGTGGCAAAGGTCCTTCGCCCTGATTTCCTTCTGCATGTGGTGCATTCTCCTGTGATGTTTCACGATTTAGTTGTTGAGGGACACGAGTTTCTGATGGGCCTTCGTCCGAAGTTCTTCGAGGTTTTACCATTTTCTTCTACGTGCCCCACGGTGGGCGCCAAACTGTTGATGTAAAAATTTTTATTAGTAAAAATTATCAATGTCCTCCTCTTTTCCTCGAAATCTCCTCCATATGTAGGAGCTTCCCTCTGGTTTTTCCTCTTCTTTCCTTTCCGCCAGCATTGGTCTTCCTGATGAGATCCCAGTCGGGGAATCTCGTCGAAAACGCGGAATAACGAAATTTAAAACCCTAGGATAGATCTAGATTAGATCTGACACAAAAATAACAAGAATTAAACTATTGGAAAGATAAAATTGACGATAGGACCTTGACCCAAGATTCACGACGCAAGAAATTGACGATGCGGAATCGAGATCCAAGGTTTTCGAAACACCACAAGGACTTGTCAATTTCCTTGATAAGATTCTAAATTGGAAATGCCACAAACATTCTCGCGAATATTTGATAAGTTCAACGCCACAAATATTTCACAATATTTGATAAGTTTGATTTGTTCTCGAAGAACACAAAAGGGACTCCTCAACCTTTTAATTGGAGAAAATTCTCTCAACTTTATTAATCTCAAAACTCAAACTTGTGTTTTTACAATGAATGGAAAGGACTATAAATAAGCAAAATAACCTAGCATCTAATTTACTCAAAATAGAATTCTAATTAGACTAAAATTCTAAAATAGGAAAATAACCTAAAAACCAAAAAAAAGGAATAAAATAATTAAAAATCCGGAAAATCTGGCCGCTACTCAATTACGGCCGTGAATAATTATTTTACGGCCGTAATGGCCTTTCTGATTAAAATTGTGTCATCGATTACGGCCGTGACTAATCTCTTACGGCCGTGAAATGATCCTTTTACGGCCGTAACTTCCAGGCTTACGGCCGTAAGTCTCGTTCTGCTTAATTTCTGCCTTTTCCTTCGATAATTTGTTACGCTCGTGAATATATGTATTACGGCCGTGAAGATCCTCTTTTACGGCCGTAAGGTATTTTCCGCCCAAATTACTTCTTTTTCTTGATTCGGCTCGATCCGTCACTCTTCTCGGCTCGACCCCAACACGGAACTTGCTCCGTTTTGCACGTAGATCACTATCATATTGCCGATGGCTCGATTTCTCCCTTCGATGCCTTGTCCGGATCACATCATACTCCCTCTCTTGAAAAGGATTCGACCTCGAATCCAATTTTGGTCGGCTTTTCAAACTCCTTCTGCTTTTCTGGGCTTGATGATCTTGTTTAAGCTTCGTGCGATCTTTTAGACTTTTGGGCTGCCCATTTTTCTCCTTCAACTTTCTCGGCTTCTTGGGCTGCTCATTTGTGCCAACAAGTTTCTTTCCGGTTTTAAGCCCATGGTTTGACTTCGGCACCTGTAAAACAGATTTTAAAGAACTGGGGAGGGGTGTGTTAGCGTGAGTAAGTGCAAATAGACTCATTTTTGTGGTAGACTCTCCTTTCTTTTGCTTTTTGCACTCAGTCTCTCCTTTTTCTGAGGTTTGTACCTCAACCTTCTTTTCTTTATTTTTCACTCCCTCTCCTTTTTCTGAGGTCGTGGCCTCAACTCTCTTTTCTTCAATTTCCACTCCCTCACCTTTTTCTGAGGTCGTGGCCTCAACTCTCTTATTTTTCCCCTCAAACTCACTTTTCACTTTCAATTGATCTTTCAGGGCTTCAGTTGGAGATAGTGGCATTAGAGTAAACTTTTTCCCCCCTTTTACCAAGCTGTATCTATTCGTATACCCATCATGTAGCACAGCCCTTTCATGTTTCCAAGGTCTCCCCAACAGTATGTGACTAATTTACATTGGTACCACGTCAAAAATTACCTCATCCGAATACCCCCCAAAAGAAAATGTCACCAAGGCCTGTCTCTTCACCTTAACTTCCCCTGACTCAGTCAATCATTGTAATTTATAAGGTGTTGGATGTTTCATTAAAGGTAAGCCTAATTTTTCCACCAACATTGTACTAACCACATTAGTACAACTTCCCCCGTCAATCACCATACCACAAACCTTTTTACCCACTAGGCATCTAGTATGGAATAAATTATCCCTTTGCTCACCAATTTCATCCACCCTGACCCTAGCACTAAGGACACGCCGATTAACAAGTGATTCTTTTTCAGGATAGGTCAATCCTTCCTCATCACTACTACTAGCTCCAACATTCACTAACTTAGGCATTCCCTTAAATTCATCCTCGAAACTAATTTCACCATTATCACGCAAGATCATTAGCTTCCTATTTGGACACTGGGATGCTATATGACCCATACCCAAGCACTTAAAACACTTAATATTTCTATCCCGAGTAGTTTGAGGATCAGAAATATTTTTACCTTTTGTTGTAGGCTCCTCCTTCCCTTTCGGGTAATGTTCAACGTTGGATTCCTGCTTAGGTTGTGATGTAGGATAAGATGGCGAGTGTCTTGCTGCCCCCTTTCGCCTTAGCTGTCTTTCCACCTTCATGGCCATATGCACCATATCTTCCAGCTCCACATAATGTTGCAGCTCAATGACATTGGCAATATCTCTATTCAGCCCACTCAGAAACCTAGCCATCGTAGCTTCCCGATCCTCCACCACGTTAGCCCGAATCATTGCCACCTCCATATCCTTATGATAATCTTCTACACTCCTCGACCTCTGAGTCATACCCTGTAGCCTCTGATAAATATCCCTATAATAATGAGTCGGCACAAACCGCTTCCTCATTATGGTTTTTAATTCACCCCAACTCTCCATCGGCTCCTCAAGGTTCCTCCTCCTACCCGTAACTAGTTGATCCCACCAAATATTTGCGTAGTCGGTGAATTCGATCACGGCTAATTTCACCTTCTTCTTCTCCGAATAATTATTACAATCAAAAAGCCGTTCGACCTTTGTCTCCCAATCCAAGTACGCCTCCGAATCACTCCTACCCTGGAACGATGGTAATTTCACTTTAATTTTTCCAAGGTCGTCATCAACAACATCTCTACCCCCACGATGCCTCCTAGCATCACGACGCTTCCTATCATGCCTCCTTTCATTCCTATCTCCTCTATCCCTCCTTCGTATACTACCTAAAGATATACTGCCACTTTCACTGCCCATGTCTTCATTATCCACACCAACCTCATGTCTATTACCTCTCCTAACCCGAGAACCATCATGAGACTGATCCCGAGGTCTCTGTTCACGCCCTGCACCTCTATTCGCCATCTGTGCCATAAATCTCTCAAATTGTGCCCTTATTGCTGCAATATCACCATTACCCTGTTCATCCTTTCTATTCACGCCCCTGGGTTGTTTCCTGTCTCCAACACAAGATGAAGATGTAGAAGCCTCTCTATCAGACATTTTTAAGACACGAACAAGGAAATTCGGAATATTTGGGGAATATTTGGGAATTTTCGGATTTTTTTTTAAATCTGCCAGAGAATTGGACTACGAGTTTGGCAGAAAAAACGGAACTGAATTTGGACGAAAAACGAAGAAGAAAAACACTTTTGAATTTTTGGGACTGACTCTTATGGATCAAACTGAAAAAATTTATGACTGACACGAAGAATGCGAAGAACACGAAAAAAATCAAGAAACGCTAGAATCTGAAATAGATCCAAGCTCTGATACCAGATGATGAGATCCTGGTCGGGGAATCTCGTCGAACACGCGGAATAACGATATTTAAAACCATAGGATAGATCTAGATCAGATCGACACAAGACAAACAACGAAAAATAAGGATAGAATGACGGTAAAGCCTTGACCCGACAATCACGATGCAATTTATGGCGATGCGGATTGAAGAACCAAGATTGGTGAACGCCACAAGGACTTTTCAATTTCCTTGATAAGTATCGAATTTGGAAACGCCACAAATATTCTTGCGAATATTTGATAAGTTTGCTGGAAGAACGCCACAAAGATCTCATCTTTGATAAGTTCAAGGCATCAAAGGGAGAAGTCGAGCCATCGGCAATATGATAGTGATCTACGTGCAAAACGGAGCAAGTTCCGTGTTGGGGTCGAGCCGAGAAGAGGGACGGATCGAGCCGAATCAAGAAAAAGAAGTAATCCCCTCATCAACGTGCAGTAACCCCGATTATTAATCATAACTTTGCTGAACTCGTGGGACAAACCCAAAATAGATACTAATTTATTTAACCTTCCTTTATGTGGACCCAATCATTGGGATTCTATTTATGTATGATTGTTGCATTCCATTGATAGATACGGATGTTGGCCTTTTTATCATATTGGGCCTCAAAAGGGGCCCACCAGTATATGGGCTTGTTTAGTTATATCCATTACATATAGAATTCCAAATCAATGTTATATTTCCTAAAATTATAAAATTTCATAAAGAGAGTAATGAGAATTAAAGGATTAATAAAAGATAATTGCTAATTATCCTTTTTAATCCTATCGCTTCTTGAAAAAACAATTGGTTATGTTCTCACAAGTGGAAATTACAAGGTAACCTGTTTTTTAAAAATCAAATTCAAATATGAGACCAAACTTGAAAAAATTCAAATTTCAGGTGATAATAATATTATATTAAACTATATATTAATAATATAATAATATTATATTAAATGACCCTAAACCTAATTCTATTTTATCACTTCACAAGTCGGACGCCTCCATAGCTCTCTTTCCCTCCGTTCATTTTCTCACACACGCATCTATTATGTTCTTCAACGTCGACGATGCCACCACTTTCTTCAACGGAGACGATGCTGCTGATCGTTCAGAGAAATTGTGCTTGAGAAATATGTTCGTGCGGCAGTGAGGTTTTGGTGGTACAGGTTGTGCAGTTTCTAACGGTGGTGGTGGTGTGGCTTCTGGTTGGTCCATCACCCATTGCTTCTGATGCGCAGTGGCAAGCTCACCGCTGCAACCACTTGTGGCACAAGCCTGCGGCGGCGGCTTTGAGGCGATGGCGTCGAGATGGTGATGGTTGAGTGACTGGCGGTGGGATGGTGACGTGGAGACAGTGGTGACTGGTGGTGACTGTCGGCGATGGCAGGGCGCTGCTGCATCGTTTTGGTGGCGGCGGCGTTGAGATGTGGTGGTTGTGTGACTGTCGGTGAGATGGTGATGTGGAGACGGTGGTGGTTGTGTGACGTCGACGACTGGTGGCGCGCTGCTGCATCGTTTTGGATCTTGATTCTGTTTTTTTTATTTATTATTATCTTGCTTCTTCTAAGCATTCGAGGCGGGGGCTAGGGCGATGGTGGTGGTGTGCAAGGGCGTGGCATCAATTGTGTTGAGGCTGTGTTCGATATGTGGTGTTGTTGTTCGATCTAGTGGTTTGGAGCTTCGATCCTGTGGTATTTTTGCAAGTAGTGGTGCCGCAGTGCCGGCGGGAAGTGGCGGTGACAGTGGTGAGGAAGGGAGTAAAATTTTGGTTATTGGAATTTGAAGATGGGGTGTTGGCGGCGATGGTGATGGAGGTGGCGTTGACGTGGAGGCGGCTGACGAAAACGCCAGTGGTGGTGGCACGGTGTTGAATGTAGTGGTGAGATGCCGGTGCTGGCGATGGTTTGGAGTTGTGAAGTGAGGGCGGTGTGGGTCGGGGTTGTGACTTTGAAATGTAAATGTGACCTACAATTTTTTTCTTGTGACCTCGAAAATATATAACTGTGACCTTAAAAATGGGGTGGTAGGTTGTGATCGAAAAAAATGATGGTTGTGACCTACAATTTTTTTCTTGTGACCTCGAAAATGAATAATTGTGACCTTAAAAATGGTGGTTGGTAGGTTGTGATAAAAAAATGATGGCAGTTTCCGACGAGGTGGCGGTGGTTGAGATGGTGGTGGTTGTGAGCTGATGATGGTGAAAATGTGACGTGGGAAAGTTTTCGGATATACTGTGACCTAATAATTAATCAGTGAATTGTGACTTAATAATATGATAATTGTGACTTAAAAGATTGGTGACCTCATGATTTGATAAGTTGTGACCTAGAAATAACTCGGGATTGATTAATTTAAAACTTGTGACCTTGCTATTATTTGTGACTTGATAAAACTGTTATTGTGACCTACTATTTTGATAATTTGTGACCCTAAACTTATTTGTGACTTAAGCAATTTACATTTTGTAACCTGAATTTATCTTGTATTGTGACCTGAATTTACGTGGGCAAGTTTTCGAATATACTGTGACCTAATAATTAATCAGTGAATTGTGACTTAATAATATCATAATTGTGACTTAAAAGATTAGTGACCTCATAATTTGATAAGTTGTGACCTAGAAATAACTCGGGATTGATTAATTTAAAACTTGTGACCTTGCAATTATTTGTGACTTGATAAAACTGTTATTGTGACCTACTAATTTGATAATTTGTGACCCTAAAATTATTTGTGACTTAAGCAATTTACATTTTGTAACCTGAATTTATCTTATATTGTGACCTGAATTTATAGAATTAATAAAAAATCTAATTATTTAATTTAGTTAAATATATACCTGATTTTTGAAATTTTTGAAATTATATGTTAAAATTGAAATTGTATATTCTAAACACCTTATATATGTATTTTTCCCTTCTGACAAATCTAAAAACAAAAAATAAAATCTCGGATCTCAATGACATGATTATTCGGAAAAGATGGAGACACTAGCCACAAATTTCTAACGTTATTCTCCAGAATTATAGTTGTCCCAAATTTCTCTGGAATGTGTCATTTTCACATTTATTGGTTAAGCACAAAATTAAACAAATATTTTGACCACATGCATCGATTACATTGTTTTTTTGATCATTTTGTGTGAAAATTGTAATTATGACCTAATACATTATATGATTCTAACCTTCAGGATGTGATTGTGACCATCAATCACAAATTTGTGAAATCTATAGTTTTTATTAAAGAGTGTGACCTAAGATATGTGTCTATGAAAGTTTGTCATGTCACGCGAAGATTGTTATTACATTGTATAACTTGACCTAAAATATTGGTAGTAATTTATGTGATATTGACATTGTTGTGAATTACACACAAATTCCCTCTCTAATTAACCCCATATGAATTTTTTATGTTCAAAAAATAATTGAACAAATCAGAAAATAAAATACGAATACAGAAATTTACGTGGTTCGACAACTTGCCTACGTCCACGGACCGCGAAAGCTTTTCACTATATAATAAATTGTTACAATTATATAGAATTTACACTCACTAAACCCCCCAAGTATTGTAGGAAAAATAACCAAGTTTTACCACATCTACCAATTTCTATTTCTTTGTAGAACCCACAAAGAACTCAAGAAAAACCAAGATGATAAACTACATTTTTCCTCACAATACTCTCTAGTCAATGTGCAATTAATTGGCTCTTCAATAAACATATTTATAGGTAAACATACCAAAAAATGTGTATTACTTGTGCCCCAAGTTGTTTTCTTGTTGAAATAGAATAATCAAAATAAGGAAAGATATTCATGCCAAAAAGATTATCTTCCTTTTTTTTCACCCTTAACTTGGTCTTCAAGTTAACCACTTTAACAAAGAAATCAACTGTCCAAGATATTCACATTCTTAATTTGGGTCAAATATCCCAACAATCTCCACCTTGACACAAATTCATCCAAGCCAAAAAATTCAAATTCAATCATTGGGTAAACAGACAAGCATTTAACACTTTAACGATCTCATACTCCACCATATGAGTATAACCAGCACTCAGAATTATCAACGAACTCCGACCTTTTCATTGGCTCATGTCAAAATAAACTTTGCTGAAAAATAATGGTGCAACTCCCATGTTTGGCTTTCCCGGGAGCTCATCAGCCATCGACATCAAATTCATCACACACCTTGCATTAACGCTAAACCAATGCCCCTGTGCAAACACATGTACCTACCAGCAAGAACACATCCTCTATTATGGCCACTAACTTCATTCCATAAGGAAGTCCCATCTTACTATAGTACATCATCACCACTCTCCACCAGGAGAGTCGCATTGTCCACCTCTGAGCAATTAGCCGACCTTACTCCATCTTTTGGACAATTTCTTCTCACATGACTAGATTTACCACAGTTCCAACACATTACCTTCTTTTTCATGGAGTTACATCTCTTCCACTTTTCAGTAACAAGCAAAGCTTTTCAGATGAACTGTCACTTCAACCTAATCAACTTAACTTCTGAAAATTCCACCGTTTCCTTCTCGTACATCAAAATCAGCACGATGTGCTCAAACGTGGATGGAGAGACCAGCTGAACCTTATCCTCATCATCAGTCTTAACTCCAATAGATTTCAGTTCAGAAACAATCCCACTGTGAACACCAAGATGGTCTAAGATTTTCATATTTGAATTCATTCTCAAAGAATGAAACTGCTCATTTAAATACAAGTTATTTGACAAGCTCTTCATCTGATACAACTCTACCAGTTTTTCCCATAGTTCCTTCACAGAAAATATCCCATAAATATTTGCAAGAACATTTTTGGCCAAACAAAGTTGTAACATGCCAGCAGCCTTCAAATCCAAATCTTCTCAATCTTCATCTCTCATGTTAGATTCAGTTTTTTTATCAGAACTCAGGGTTGATTTTTCCTTCAAAGCTTTCTACAGTCCCATCTGAATCAATATATCCATGACTTGTACTTACCACAAGCCAAAATTGATCTTCCAGTCAAATTTCTCCACGTTATACTTTTCAAACATATTTTCTTTTGTTTCAAAAAATCTTCAAACCACCTGATGCTCTGTTAATTAGACGTCGATTTCCCCGTCGACGGTGCCACTGTTGGGAATTACACACAAATTCTCTCTCTAATTAACCCACCTGAATTTTTGATGTTCAAGAAATAATTGAGCAAACCAGAAAATAAAATACGAATACAGAAATTTACGTGGTTTGAAAACTTGCCTACGTTCACGGACTTTCAAAGCTTTTCACTATATAATAAATTGTTACAATTATATAGAATTTGCATTCACCAAACCCTCCAAGTATTGTAGGAAAAATAACCAAGTTTTACCACATCTACCAATTTCTACTTCTTTGTACAATCTACAAAGAAACCAGGAAAAACCAAGATGCTAAACTACATTTTTCTTCACAATACTCTCTGATCAATGTGCAATTAATTGGCTCCTCAATACACATATTTATAGGTAAATATACCCAAAAACGTGCATTACTTGTGCTCCAAGTTGTTTCCTTGTTGAAGTAGAATAATCAGAATAAGGAAAGATATTCATACCAAAAAGATTATCTTCATTTTTTTTCTCACCCTTAATTTGGTCTTCAAGTTAATTACTTTAACAAGAAAATCAATTATCCAAGATATTCTCATTCTTAATTTGGATCAAATATTCCAACAGAAATATTATGTTGTGTGATTGTAACTTATAAGGTTGTGTATTTGTGACAATCATTCATAATATACGACAACTTTTTTATTACTAACATAACATCACATGATTAGATCAATTTAAGTGTATTTAATATAATAATTTTTGTATCATCATAATGAATGAGATTTGTACCGAGTGTTGATTTTTTAGTGTTGCATATAATACTATCTGATTTCATCCTTGAGTGGGGGAATCAATGTCCCTATTTGTAGGCTTTATTTGATATATGGAGATCCTCCATCACATCAAGTTACAATAACGACCTTGATATGTGTGTCATATCCTAAATAAGAGTTTCTATTAGATGCTACACATTTAGCCTCTGTTTGTTAAACTTTTTTGTTTAAAAATATGTTTCTTTTGGTTTGCCAAACAGATGCTAAGCTATTTCCCAAGCCTTGATTGCATGTAGGAAGAGGAAGTGTTGATGTTGGATATGATATTTATCTCACAAGATTAGCTTTTCATAAACTGATTTATTTATGATTTTGAGGTAAAATCTATGGTTGAAAAGTGAAGATAAAAAATGTGTGCATTTTAAAAGTGATTTTAGAAATTGTGTGATTTATAAATTGATTTATAAACCATTTATCAAACGAAAGTTTAGTCTTATTGTAGGCAATGCTGTTAGCAATGGGACACCTTTTCAGAGTATAATAATGACGCTTCTAGGTTGACTAGATGAGCTCACGCTTCGACCTTGCATTTTTTTATTCAAATATTTATATTTATATTTATTTTAATCTTTTTGAAGTTGAATCGTGGTGGATTTTGAGTTCGGTCGCCAAAAATTATTCCCTAAGTTGTCAATTCCAACATGATTTTACATGTACTAAAATTAAATTATAATACTCTAATTGTCAATTAATTTGAAATCCTAGTTTAATTATTTAATATAACATCTAGTTTCAATAACAAAAACTTTGTGGTGTGCAATTATTTTAAAATGCGTTTACGTACATGGTATCAGACCGTAAACTTTGACGAATCACAGCCAAACTTTCTTGTTCCTCATGTCCTTCATTGCCTATTTCGATCATCTCTACAAACTTCGACTAGCTTGGAAACTCAAACTTGGCTAGAAAATATAAAGTAGCAAGGGTTTTTGAGAATTAAATGGACCCCTTTTACATTAACTATTCCGACCATCTAGGCAGTGGTGGACTTAAGTGCAAATTAGCTCTAAACTCACCCTGCTAGAAGTCCAAATCTTGGACGTCCGCAGGTTGCTTCGCAATTAACAGCTTGATTTTTCTCACAACCAGAAGCAGGGACAGAGCCACTGTTGGCCCAGTGGGGGTGTTAGCCCCCACTGAATTTTTTTAGTCAAAAAAATAAAATAAAAATTGGCATCTTGAATTTATTTCATTTGATCTTAATTCTCTTTCTGCAATCATTATATTTATCCAAGAAGTGATACAATGCTCATTACTAGTATCTCTCACCTTGAAAATTTACATTTACTTTTCAGTTATAAGTCTTTTCTTTTGTGAATTACTATCTTACACTGGTTAGTTGGTATTTGTTAGTTATCTTAGTTTAGTTTTTGATTTATTGCTTCGTCGTTTCAATCATTTTTGTTCAAAGAAATTTCGGGTGGCCTCCGCCTCCGCCTCCCACCATTTGAAAATATTTGGCTCCCACTCACTCGAAATTCTAGCTACGTCCCTGGCCAGAAGAGAACCCGAGCTCAAAACATAAATTCATTGATTAAGCGTTTCCTGAAGGTGGGTGAATTTTTGCACACTATTGATTATCTTGGATCATTCTAATTTAGTTTAGTGGATGTTATGTTGATAGAGTTTTCATCATCCCAATGTCCGTTTCTGGTTTGGCGCTTAACCAAAATGCATTGCATGCCTTTTTTAGAAGTTCAAACATCTCATTTTTCAGTAATACGGCTACCGTTTGTAAAGGTTGTTTGGCAGTGGGTAAGAATTGAACGGGAGAAAATCTAGTATCCGTGGCCAAATTTAAAACGAAAGCCTCAGGTATCGACATACTAAGGAAACATCGCAAAGGTGACTATACACCCCCAGGAATAAGATTTTGAGAGAAGTGCGACTACGAACTCAAGTATGTTTTGAGCAATCAGATTTTCAACTTTTCAATCAGAATATTATTTGGATTCGATAGAATAACAAGTACCATGTAAGTGTTACTTGTAGCTACATTGTAATGGTTTTTTACTCCCCCTCCCCCCCAACACCGATACTGAAATTTTGTGATAAATTAATTCAGCATTCCACTGTCTCCCCATTTGAAACCTGCAAATGGCTAAGTTTATTAGTGTGTAAGATCATTGGTTAATAATTATTATTTGCTAGTGGTGCCAAGTAAGCAACAATAATGGTTGTAAAGTATGAGAAACCAGTTAAAGGAAGGAAAATTAACTGTATGAAGGCTGGCATTCTAGAATCTAACCGGGTGTGAGCCCTTACTATGCCGAGGAACTCGTTTCTAGAGTTGAAAAAGATGTAGAATTGGACAACAACATTTGATAAGTGGCATCATAAATGACAACATGGATACCCAAGAACGGAATCCTTCGACTAATAAATACATTGATGTCCACTACGATATCGAAACCTTTATATTGGGAATTAAAATATATTATTTGTTATTATTTTATTTCCTTAATTATTTAAATTATATTTTTGTATTTATTGTAATTTATCTCATGTAATCTTTGTTTATATTAGCATAGTTATCTGATAGAACTTAGTTAGTTAGTCATCTTGTATATATACATCTTCACAGTTTTAATAAGGTTGTGAAAACAATGTGTAAAATATATTGAAGATCTTCCCATAAGGTTGTGAAAACAATGTGTAAGAAATATCTATCCCTAACATGACTTATTTTACCACAATAACAGATTCTATCCACATCGCAAACCGGTACCCGAGTATAATTACAACGGTCAAAACCTCCAAATATTAATTTTTTACGAGGTAACCACTGAATTAAAGTGGATTGCCTTGAATGGATCGGATTTATATATAAAGTGAGAAATGCAGAGTAAAAACGAGTTAAGTGATTTGGCCGAGGCAAACAGAGGTAGGTCCTAGTTAACGATGGTGCTGTAAATCCTAGTTAGAGAACTTCTGAGCTTAACATGTGTTTATCCACCTGGCGCCAACTTGGAGAAAAATTAAAAAAAAATCATATTTTAACGACCACATAAGCATGTTGACGTTAGAATTTTAATAGAGTGGTAAATTGAATAAGCGCTCCAAACTTCAATGGTATTTCGCGTCAATTTGGAACTTTAGTGTAGATTTGAAACTTCGCCTAAACTTTAGTGGTATATTGTGTATTTAATCCTATTTTTTACACATCGTTTTCACAACCTTATTAAAACTGTGAAGATGTATATATACAAGATGACTAACAAACTAAGTTCTATCAGATAACTATATATGCTTAAGATATCTATAGCTATAACTTTTGAAGTCTGGTACTCTTGCCTTCAGAGAAATGATGAAAATTGCCACGTCGCAGGACTTCTCCTAAAAGGTAGGCATTTATGAAGTTTTTGTTATTATTTCCTTCGTGCTTTATTTCATAACTTTCAATTTCTGGCACTTTTAAACGGACAAATTTGAAATGAATATATTTTTGACCCATTTCTTCGTATAGGGACCTGCAAAGAACTGGGAATTGATGCTATTGGTCCTAAAATCGTCCACATTCCAAACAAAGCGTAGCGACCCCATGAGTGCTTATATGCTGCATGCGCCGTCCATTCCAGGCTCGATAAATTGATAAGTCGTGAAGTGAACTACATAGTACAATTTGATTTTTTATTTAGTATTGCGTACTGCTCTAAAGTACGTGATATCAAATGAAATATATATCATGCTTATGAATATGGGATGGCATCGCGATTCTAGACGTTAATAAGTACTAAAAGTAATGAACGCTAACCACGAACGATAAGCTTTGTTTTGACATAAAGGGACTCCAGAATGTGCTTTTACACCACTATGTAAAGTAAATAAATTTTATCAATGGGAAATTCCTTAATAATTGAGATCTGTAGATCAATTGGCCCAACAGCAGTCCCAACCCATTATTTTAGCCTGATGTCAGAATTTGGGCTTTCCTCTTATGTTTGATCCAATGCTGAGCCTACTACCATTTCATAAATCCGGACTTAGTCGTGCTTATCTTTAAACACGTTTTTATCTTTTAACCGATCTGTTTCCAGCCATTGATTTCTTCCACCTGGTGTAACTGAGGCCGTTGGATTAATCTTGTTGAATACGCCATATGAAAAGCTGAAGACGTCTAGATTCATCTCACTTTCATTCAATCAATCCATCCTTACGTTCTGAACTCTCTCTCTCAAAAGTCTCTCTCTACGCCTCTTCTGTTCTTGGCGATTTCACCCTCTTACACTTTGTTCTCAGTAAAAATTTGTATTACTCTTCTGAAATTGATAAGAGGTGTCAGTGTGTTCTTGTAAACACAATTTGTTGGTGCGATTTTGAGAGTTTTCTATTGAGATTGTGATACGCAGTTTGCGTTTTGTTATCTTTAGGGTTTCTGTAAAATTTCTTGTATATTTTACTGAAACGTTGTTAATCTTTGTAAAGATTTGTAAATCAATAATATTTTGCAGAATTTTGGGGTTCTTTTACACTCGATTTCTTTACAGTGGTATCAGAGCCTTAGGGTTTTCTGATTTGGGAATTTTTTTTTTTTTTTTTTTTTTTTTGGGGGGGGGGGGTTGGGGGGGGGTTTCGTTTGGGTTTCTGGAATCTTTGTGCTTTCTTTGAAACTTCAAATTTTTTGTGAAAATAACCCCAGATCTTGAGACTCAGGGTTGATTCCTGAAACCTTTGAGTGAATCTGAATATTTGGCTACGGATCCTGTGGTAACTTGGCATCTTGGTTATTGATCTTGAAAGATCTGAAGTCAGATCTAATTTTGCTTTGGAAATTTCAAAAGGAAATTCTGAATACGCAGCAGTCAGGTGATATCTTTAATTCCTTAGGGTTTTTCATAAATTCTTTGTTTTTCCTTCTTTTTCCCTCTGTTGAAGCCCCCTTGGACCCTTTTACTCACCTTTGTCCAGGATTCCTTTTGAGAATCCGGGAATCTGAGGGAGTTCTTGGCCTACCCAAGTTGGGTTGAGGGAAAGAAAGTCATAATCTCTGATTCTTGCACTTAGTTTCAGTTACTACTGTATAATTTGATATATGCAGTACTAATCTTGTGCCTTGTGTTGTATTCTGCACAAATTGAAATTTGTAAAATCTTGTTTTTCACTTGGTTGCATAATATTGCTTACTTTGTATTATTCCTGCTCTTTGTTGTGTATTTGTTTGATCCCCATATTTGCCTTAATCATGAACACTGCTAAGGTAGAAGTAGAAATATGGAATGGGAAGGGGGACTTTAGTTTATGGAGACAGAAAATTAAAGCCCTACTACTTCAATTAAAATGTCCTAGAGCCATTGATGAAACCTATCCTGAAAATATGACTGAGGAAAGAAGAACTGAATTAGACGAACTAGCTTGGAGTACCCTGTTCCTTCACCTTTCTGATACTGTGATTAGGAAAGTAGGGGATACTAAAACTGCTGCAGACCTATGAGATAAACTTGAAGAACTTTTCCTTACTGTTTCATTACCAAACAAATGTTTTCTATGGAAACAATTCTTTAGCTTTAAGTTTGATCCTACCTTAGGTGCTGAAGAAAACATAGACAGGTTTAATAGGATAACTCAGGATCTTCTAAATGCAGGAGAAAAAACCACTGAAGACCAAAAGGTTGTGTGTTTGCTAAATGGCATGGGAGATAAATATAAGGACATTAGAAATGCTTTAGAGTATGGAGGGCAAAAATTATCTGCTGAAATAATATACACATCTCTTAAGAATAAGGAATTGGAATCTAGGTCTGAGCACAAAGAGGCCTATAATATTGAGTCCACTTCATATAGGGGTAGAAACTCATTTAGAGGAAATTTAAGACCCTGGACCCAAAATAAAAACAATCCTAGACAGGCTAAAGAATATCAAAATAGAAATTTCATACCTAACAAACCTAGGGATAAGAAGTATGATCATAAAACTTTTAATCAAAACAGGTTTGAAACTAAAAGGTATGATAATAAAATTGATAGGAAGCCTGATGAAACTAGAAAATGTTTTTACTGTAGAAAAATAGGTCACTTAGTTGAGAAGTGCTTTAAGAAGATAAGAGATGATGCTAGAAATAAACATGAGGAACCTGCAGACATCCAAAACAATAGTGGAGTAGTTTATGTCACAACCACTTCCAATTTGAAAGATGAATGGATCTTAGACTCAGGTTGTACTTTCCATATGTGCCCTTATAGGGATTTGTTTGATACCTTCTCTGTGCATACTTTTGGTTCTGTGAAACTAGGAAATGATGTATCCTGTGACATAAAAGGAATAGGTACTGTGACCTTAAAACTAGCTAATAATAACAATTTGACCTTGAATCAGACTAGATATGTCCCTGATTTAAGAAAAAAACCTAATATCTTTAGGTATTTTAGATGATGAGGGTTATGAAATAAGACTCAGCAGTGGATACATAAATATTTTGAAAAAACAATTTGTTGTGTTTGACCACAGTTAAGACCAATGGCATTTATATTTTGTCTGTGAAATATTCTCTTCCTACTTCTCTGACTATTGAAACTGTTGATGTTAATCTGTCTGATTTGTGGCATAAAAGATTAGGCCACGTAGGAGAAAAATGACTTAAAAGGTTGGAGAAAAACGGATTTTTTGGAAAGAATATTTTTCAGAAACTTAGTTTTTGTGAAGAATGTATTTTGGGAAAACAACAAACTTCTTCATTTGGCAAAGCTGTTCATAAATCCAAGGTAATTCTTGAATACTTGCATGCAGATCTTTGGGGTCCTGCTCCTGTTAACACAGTTTCTGGTTTTAGATATTTTTTGTTGATTGTTGATGACTATTCCAGAAAGTCTTGGGTTTATTTGTTAAAAACCAAAGACCAAACTGTTACAGTTTTCAAAAATTTCATTACCTTGGTTGAAAATTTGAAAAACAAAAGGGTTAAAGTGATCAGAATTGACAATGGTTTGGAGTTCTGTAATTTTGAATTTGATGAGTTTTGTAAAAATCAAGGCATACTTAGACATAGGACTGTTTCATACAGTCCACAACAAAATGGGGTTGCAGAGAGGATGAACAGGACCTTGTTAGAAAGAACAAGGTGCATGTTAATCCAATCAAATTTGCCAAAAATGTTTTGGGGGGAAGCAGTTAAAACTGCATGTTTTCTTATCAATTTGTGTCCTTCCAGTGTTGTGAACTACAGCATTCTAGATCAAATCTGGAATGATGCAGTTCCTGATTATTCTGTTTTGAAAATTTTTCGCTGTTCTGCCTATGCTCATCAGGTTCAGTCCAAACTTGAACCAAGATCTTTAAAATGTGTTTTTGTTGGTTATGGGGAAGGGGTTAAAGGTTATAGACTCTGGGTCAAAGAACAAAGTGGATTCAAAGTCATTTTAAGCAGGTCTGTTATTTTTAATGAAAAGATTTTTCCTTGCAAGTTTGAAAAGAATGAAAATCCACTTTGTGAAAAGGATTTTTTGATAACTGAAGTAAGCTTTGATGATACTTACTTTCAGCCTGAGCAGCCCCAACATTTGCATAATAATGTGCCTGCATCACCTGCACCCACTTCTCCCACATTGTCTGAACATGATGAATTTGTTTTAGATAATTATCAACTTGCCAGAGATAGGACTAGAAGAGAGATTAGACCCCCTGTTAGATTTGATGATTATGAATCTTATTCTACCTCTGTTTTGTCTACCTCTTTGGATCCTGAACCTGCCTCATTTGAAGGAGCTATGGAATCAAAAGATAAAAATTTGTGGATTGCTGCCATGCAAGAGGAAGTGAATTCCCTAATTAAGAATGAGACTTGGACTTTGGTAGAAAGACCCCCTAATAAGAAACTAATTGATTGCAAATGAATATATAAAATAAAAGATGGGGATTCAGAAGGGGGCAAACCTAGGGTTTTCTCAAAAAGAAGGCATAGACTATACTGAAATTTTTTCTCCTGTTGTGAAATATACTTCTATTAGAATCTTATTTGCTTTAGTTGCTCAAAATGATTTAGAACTTGAGCAAATGGATGTGAAAACTGCATTTTTGTATGGCATGCTTGATGAAACCATCTATATGTTTCAACCAAAAGGTTTTGAACAGAAATCTAAAATTGATCTGGTGTGTTTGCTTCAGAAATCCCTTTATGGTCTGAAACAAGCACCTAGACAATGGTACAAAAGATTTGATAATTTCATTCAAAGCCTAAAATTTCAAAAAAGTTCATATGACTCCTGTTTTTACTTTACAAATGATTTTTCTGATCCTATGTATCTTCTTCTGTATGTGGATGATATGTTTATAGCTGGTAAAGACCTGCAGGCTATTTCCAGTCTTAAACAAAATTTAAAAACTGAATTTGAAATGAAAGACCTAGGACCAGCTAGGAAAATTCTTGGTATTGATGTTTTTAGAAATAAAACTGCAGGGAAAATTTTTCTGAATCAAAAGAGTTACATTGAAAAAGTTTGAAAAAAAATTTCTCTATTTGATTCTAAATCTGTTTCACTTCCACTGCCTGCTCATTTTAAGCTTTCTAGTGATCAATGTCCTAAAACTGCAGAAGAGTTTCATAGAATGAAAAATGTTCCTTATTCAAATGTTGTAGGATGTGTTATGTACTTAATGGTCTCAACCAGACCAGACATTGCTTTCTCTGTCAGTGTTTTAAGTAGATTTATGAGTAATTCAGGGGAACCCCATTGGGAAGCTCTTAAATCTTTATTGAAATATTTGAAAGGAACCTTGAATTTGAGTCTTATGTTTTCAAAATCCAAAACTGTTTTTGAACTTAAAGGATTTGTAGACTCTGACTTTGCTGGCAATATTGACAACAGAAAGTCTACATCTGCCTATTTTTTCACTCTTAATTCTGCCTGCATTAGTTGGAAAGCACAACTTCAGAAATTAGTTGCACTTTCTTCAACTGAAGCAGAGTATATCTCAGCCACTGATGCAGTTAAAGAATGCATGTGGCTGAGGGGTTTACTTTCTGAAATTGGTTGTTTGAACAAACCTGAAATTGAAATTTGTACTGATAGTCAGAGTGCTTTATATCTTTCTAAAAATCCTGTGTTTCATAATAGGTCCAAACATATAGATGTCAAATTTCATTTCATAAGGGACATCATTGAAAAAGGTTTTGTAAAAATGATTAAGATTCCAACTCAGTTAAATCCAGCAGATGCTGGAACCAAAATCATACCTATTTCTAAATTTAAGGATGCTCTGAATTTCCTTAACATTTTGGAGTTTGATACTGCTTTACTGTACTATTGCAGGGAACTAAGTATTTGGAAGTACAACTTGTAGATACTGGAGATCTTCAGGTCAAATCAAAGGTGCTGGAATGACAGAGCTGCGGTTTGAACCAATTAAGGGGAAGATTTGTAGATCAATTGGCCCAACAGCAGTCCCAGCCCATTATTTTAGCATGATGTCAGAATTTGGGCTTTCCTCTTATGTTTGATCCAATGCTGAGCCTACTACCATTTCATAAATCCGGACTTAGTCGTGCTTATCTTTAAACACGTTTTTATCTTTTAACTGATCTGTTTCCATCCATTGATTTCTTCCACCTGGTGTAACTGAGGCCGTTGGATTAATCTTGTTGAATACGCCATATGAAAATCTAAAGACGTCTAGATTCATCTCACTTTCATTCAATCAATCCATCCTTACGTTCTGAACTCTCTCTATGAAAAGTCTCTCTCTACGCCTCTTGCGATTTCACTCTCTTACACTTTGTTCTCAGTAGAAATTTGTATTACTCTTCTGAAATTGATAAGAGGTGTCTGTGTGTTCTTGTAAACACAATTTGTTGGTGCGATTTTGAGAGTTTTCTGTTGAGATTGTGATACGCAGTTTGCGTTTTGTTATCTTTAGGGTTTCTGTAAAATTTCTTGTATATTTTACTGAAACGTTGTTAATCTTTGTAAAGATTTGTAAATCAATAATATTTTACAGAATTTTGGGGTTCTTTTACACTCGATTTCTCTACAAGATCTCTATGCATTTTCTTTTTTCTTTGGGTTTAGGATATGCAAACCTCAAGTCCGGTCTAGCAGTCATACACCAAGACATCCTGATGATTCGAATAGAGGATTTATCCTTGTTGAAATGGAAACTTGTTTAATCACAGAGTTTCCAAACAAAGATACATTGGCCGATCTGTGATATATGAAACTACTTCATAAATTTATATGGACTTTGATGCTCGAAACCAAGAAATTATAAATGTGCATAGAAAGTAAATATCAGTGTAAATTCATGCTCGGTGACAACTCTAGGTAGTGTTTTGAAGGCCATCAAATGGTATCCAAAATCAGGAATAGGTTTCAGTAGCAAACCCCTTGATCATTCTCTGGAATTCATTATATTTCGATCTCAGTCTCGGATCATACAGTACATGGAGTTCAAATTAATCAATGATCAAAGAAGTGGAGATCAATTCATTCAGTCGGCTAATCAAATTTTTTGATGATCGGAGTTTGGTTGGTCCTCAATCCGTGATTGGAAGTTATGAAACCATAATTTTGATAATGTATCACAAGATTATGATTTGTTGTTTGAATTTAGGAATGTCCTAATTTGATGATACATTTTAAAATATTGTAACTGAAAGGAAGCATGTGCAGTTAAAGATTTTGAGCTAAAATCTGGAGTGATGTCACCTCTCTCTCTCTCTCTCTCTCTCTCTCTCTCTCTTTCTCTCTCTCTCTCCTTTTTTTTAGTACTTCCTTGCTTCAGTGTGCATGAATGCCAGCCACAATTTTTTACTTCCTTACTTTAATTATCGCTTTTGAATGAATATATATACGCATATGTACATTTATCAAGTTGCAATGTCCAGAAAGACACCTGATCGAATAAGAGTTTCCTTTCACACACTGTGCTATCGCTCCATCCACGACGTTTGGCTTATGAACGTACAATTATTAAGTTTAATGATTTAGCTAGTTTACATGTATTAAGTTTCATTTGATGGTAGGGATTTGTTTATAATTTCACAGATTGCAAGATGTCATTAAACTAGCAGAAAATCATCCAATCTGTTATCCATCCATTATCTCACATGTTTAACTAATAACCTAAATTTTCTTCTTCTTCTCTAAAGATACAATATAAAAAGTTCATTTTTGAAAAAGAGAAATATCAAAAAATAAAACAAAAGTTATAATTATTGAAAAGCTCATCAAATATAATGGACAAGAAGATCTTGAAGCAATACCAGGTTCCATATTTTTGACAATCATGCATTTAGATTAGGCAAAGTTTCCATGTTTACTTCATTAAGTCTCAATCTGAACTCTGTGACCCCTCAAAACACAGGCGAAATGAGTCTGAACACATGCTAAGAATTTTGGGTCGTCCACATTTTATCACGATTTTTTTTTAAAGATTAAAAATACCTATTTTAAGGAACAATTGTGCCTGGAAAAAAATTCAGTGCATCATAAAACATCTATTTTTACACCATTCAGAACATATATAGTTCAATCACTTTCGAAGCAGGAATTTTTGATGCTACCTATAGGATTGTCAGTTGTGAATTATGACCTTGAACCTATAGCTAATGTAATATATCTACTCGCCTGAATAATTTGGAGTTCCTAGTGCATTTGAAGGTGTGTTGAAGATGGGATATGTTGATTGGAATTTGGGTGATACGGTTATAACACAAATGTAACTTACTAATAATCAATTCATTTATTAATATTTCCTATAATATCTCGTCAAATCAAGCATTCTATTTGTATTTGTATTTTTTATTCTTTTTGGTTCAGTAGCATGATATTTTTACAATATCTTTATTTGTGGATGTCAATTTTAAGTATCAAAACTTTTAGGCGACATTATTTCAATTAAAGAAATCAAGAATGAGCATCAGTGCAATTGCCCCTGGTCTCAATGTAAGCAAATGCTTGCACAGAATTTGCCCAGTTTTAATTTAACTAAAATTTGAACCCAAATAGTAGAGATGTTAAAACCACCCCTAATTCCCACCTTAAGTCCCAAGCATGAGGTTGAAATGGGAAAAGTTTGAAGGAACCGTGATTAAATGGGTAAGGTGGCTAAACTAGAGTCCCAGTGAACGTGGTTGCCATTTGAAAATTGAAAGTAATACATACAAGATAAATAATTGCTTATATATTTTGGCGATTTTGAGAAACGGTTGTCCCAAATAAATTGTTTAATCTTAGAATAATCTTTTCCCATTTTTTCCATTAATAATTAAACTGATAACTAGTAAGTCAAAACTTTTAAACTTCCTATCTTGTTAAAAAAGGGGTTTTGATTAAGCAGAACAAGAAGTTTGTATTTTTATGTTAGAGATGATGGTTTGATTTAGTAGAACAGGAAATTTTTCCAGGGATATATTTTCGGTTTCCAGATAGAAAATAAGACCCACAAGGATTTGAAAAACCTATGCGAGTTTAATAATTTTTTATCATTTCATAGTGAAGACTACCGTGGAAAGGTTTTATAAAAGAAAAATCTATTGAGGATGTGGAAAATGTTGATGTGGAGATGTCAAATAGAGATGAGTTTGATGTTTCTCAAATCTCAACCGATCTTGGATTAAGGTCTCCAATCTTGGATTACACTATTAACATTCAAGATCAAGTTCGAGGAGCATATATACAAAAGGGTATTTTTCAGCCTCTTAACCACGAATTTAAGAAAAGAAAATTGGAAACAAAGAATCTAGACAATTCAATCCCCCATGGTTTAACAAGTTTGGTAGTTGGTTGGAGTATAGTGTGGTAAAAGAAACAACTTTTTGCTTATGTTGTAGATTTTTTTCAAAACAGGTAGTGGAAAATAGGGTTGAAGTGACTCATTTGCTGGTAAAGGATTCATGTATCAAAAAGATAAAAAGAGACTTGCTACTCATGTTGGAAAGCATAATAGTTCACATAATCAAGATCTCATTAAGTGTGGAGGTTTGATGAATCAAGATCAGCACATTCAGTGGGTTTTCTTCCATCATTTAGAACAAGTGCAAAATGAATATTGCATCAATTGATTGTGTTCAAGTTTTGTTGCAACAAGTGCATTCATTTCGGGACCATGATGAATATGAGAATTCTCTCAATTAAGGCAACTTCCTAGTCTAATTACAATTTTTGGCTGAGCATATTCATGAGGTTAAGGCCATGACATTGGAAGATTCTCCTCAAAATTACAAATTAAAATCTCCTAAGGTACACAAGGATATATTACGTGCTTGTGCTACTAAAACTATAGATGTTATTATCAAAGATCTTGGTGTTCATTATTTTCTATTTTAGTTGATGAATCTCGGGAAGTATCAAAAAATGAAAAAATGTCAGTTGTGTTACATTATGTGAACAACGGACATGTAAGTGAAAGTTTCATAGGTCTTGGACATGTGTCTAGTATCACAATTGTCCCACCTAAGATTTCTATTGTTAAGATATTTTCTTGATATAACTTAAGCATTTTTAATTTGAGAGGACAAAGTTTTGATGGGGAAAGTAATACGGAAGGCCAGTTTAGTGGTTTTAAAGCACTCATTTTAAATGAGAACCCATGTGACTTTCATATTTTTGAAAAAAGAAAGTTGATTCAACTTCTTGAGTTTTATCCACATGATTTTTCAAAAGTAGACCTCTTTACAATTGATGATCAACTGGATAATTACAATTTTGATATTCCCTCTAAACAAAGAGTTTGAAGAACTAAATGGCATCAATGCTTTCACACAGAAGTTAGTTTTGACAAAGAATAGTTGAGCATATCCATTTGGTTTACAGGCTTTTGACTTTGGCTTCAGGACTCAGAGGATAAATCCTCTTGATGCTACCTTTTCCCACCATTGGGAAAGTTTATTTGATAATTCTTCAAGAAGACTAACAACAGGACTTCACCATATTAAGAGATGCTTAGGCTCTAGCTATTGAAACCTTCCCTCTTGCTGAAAAGGACCAGATCAAACCTAGAAGAAAAACTCCATTACAACCAATGTCAAGGTACAAACATACTGTTGATCATTGTTATCACTTACATGTCTCTCCACTGAGATAGGTCTTGCAGAAGGAACGAAAGACAAGGTCCCCCTGTCAAGATAAAAAACACCTTTCAAGATGATCAACAAGATAAGAGCGCATCCCTCTTTACTCCAGAACAATATTATTTGATCTTGGCCCTCCTCAATAATCTAAAGCAAATGTAGTAGGTTAGGTCCCATTTATATGTTCATTTATTTTTACTTATTTATTTATTTTTGAAATTGGATTTTAGATAGAGTCCAATATACATATAACTTTAACTAGAGATTATTATGTGAAACATATACAACTCATTTTTCTACTGCCAGCCTCCATAATGCTGACCAGGATGAGGCCTGGCGTATTTGAATGATGTAAAGCAAGAGTATCAGGTAAAGTAGCTCCCTTTTTCCTCTGTTACTTCTGTGTTCTCTGTATCAACCATGTCATCCATGTAGTGGCATTTGTGTTTTGGTTGTGGTAGAAAATGTCAAGTTAGGGATGCTGGGACCGTGGCTCTAATACCATAAACAAAGTGAACAAGATGGTGAGTTACACATATGCAATATCAAAGTAAATCAATCTGTCAATTTACAATTAATCTGCCAATTTACTTTCCTTTTACAAAATCATTTTAATAGCCTTATATTTGGAACAATTTCTTTCAACCTAAAGATACCACAAAGTGATTAAAGGATATATGGTTAGTAAAGTACCATGGGAAGCCTTAAAGAATCTGGTGCATTTACATAGCTCTAGGATAGTGGTATTCTCTAAACTTCACTCTTATATATTGACAAAAATGTCACACTGCTTTAGCTATAGTCCTAGTAAAAAAAAAATGCTCAATGCTTACCAGAAACATGTAAAGTCCAGTAGAGTGTGCACTTCTAATATGTATATCAGATATTTCTTGCATGAACTCCAATGGTCAAAATCGAATTCAATTAAAGATTATTTTACATTTACCTACTGTAGAATATTTTTCTTTCAGTCCCTATACTATATTCTAGTTTACATTTCAGTCTAACTAAACTCATTTAGATTAGTATAATTTTTTTTTTCTAGTTTCTTTTGTAACTAATTCAGATTCCTTTTTTTTTAAGGCTATATAGATACTAGTTTTTTCTCTGTTAAAATAATCAGAAAATACAAAAAAGGGAAGACGATTTCGTCTTCCCCCTCAATCCTATATCTTCTTTTGCTGGAATTTTTACATGGTATTAGAGCGGAACGATCCTTTGAAATTCTTCTAAGCTGGGTAAATTCATTTCTCAAAGCTACTAAAATGACAGAAGAGAATGCAATAAATCTGACTGCTCAGGGAGGAGATCCACTCCAGCTGCACGGTTCTGATCACCCTGGGATGCAACTAGTTTCGTCTCCTTTAATGGGTATCAACTATCTCTCCTGGAGTAGATCCATACGACTGGCTTTGGGAGCAAAATTGAAAGGGAGGGTGAAGGAAAGAAAAGCAATGATAGATACTGCAATCATTGTAATATTCCAGGACATTCTAGAGAGGGTTGTTTCAAGCTCATTGGATACCCTCCATGGTTCAAAGAGCTGAGAGAGAAGCAAGGGAGGAACATAAACATGGTAAGCGCTGCAAATACCCCATTTGAATATGAGACGGATCTCAAACATGAAAAGGAGAATGTTCAATCCCTAACTGACATGATACAACAAGAAGTAATGAAGGCTATGAAAGGAAAAATGAGTCAGAATGAAAGCAAAGTCAATTTTGCTCACTTTGGGGATTTTGCAGGTACTTTTTTTGACCATTACTGAAATTATGGTTTAGTATTAGCTGATTTTGTGAATGAGGATGCCTGGATCATAGACACAGGAGCTACAGCTCATATGTGCACTGACCTCAATTCTATGAAAAATCAAAAAATTGTGCAAACTTTTACTCCAGTGTACCTACCTGATGGATCTATGAAAACTATAACACACACGAGAGATGTTGCATTAAACAAAAAAACCTGCCTAAAAGATGCCCTACATGTTCCCTCTTTCAATTCAACCTATTATCTGTCCATAAATTGGTTGAAGATACAAAAATAAAGTTCACCTTCTTTCCCACTTATTGTACCTTGCACGACCTACAGACTGAAGAAACAATTGAAGTTGGAAAGTTGATAGGAAATTTATACATTTTGGATCATACATGCATAGAAGCCAGTTGTTTTACATCTTGTAATAATCTTGCTTCCATTTTCAAAAATTGTTCTGTTACTTCAAATGATAAGATACTTCATGAGTTTTTGTTATGGCATGCTAGGCTTGAACATGCTTCTATTCATACTTTAAAACAACAGCCCTTAATGTAGCACATTATGTTTTAACTGTGGTGGATGATTACAATAGAGCTACCTGGACATTTTTGATGAAACACAAGTCACAATCCCTTGATATTCTCAAAAAATTTCTTCAAATATGTAGAAAATCAATTTGGGACAAATGTTAAAAGTGCTCAGGTCTGACAATGGATCTGAATTTGTGAGTTTTAAGTGTCAAACTCTTTTTCAAAACAAAGGCATCATTCATCAAAAATCATGTGTTTACACACCCCAACAAAATGGGGTGGTAGAAAGAAAACATCAGCACCTTCTACAAACTTCTAGAGCCCTTTTATTCCATGCCAATTTACCTATAAAGTTTTGGGGACATGCCTTTCTTATGGCTACTCACATTATCAACAAATTACCCACTTCAACCCTTGACTGGAAAACACCATATGAGATGCTCTACAACAAACCTACAGATTACTCCATATTAAAATGTTTTGGATGCCTTTATTATACAGCTAACACACTTCCACACAAAGCTAAATTTGATTATAGAGCACTGAAATGTTGTTTCATCGGGTACAGTCCAGGCCAATAGGGATATGTTTTATATCATCTAGACACTCACCAGATTCTACTTTCCAGGGATGTGATATTTTATGAACATATCCTACCTTTTACATCACAGTCCCAGATTGATGATAATGTTCCACTACCTGTTGTTTGTGAGGGTAACTTTGAGCAGCACATGCCCAATTCTCCTAATAATGAAACCACCTCTCCAAATCACTCCTCTTTAGATCAACCTCTTTCTCCTATTTCAGACAATTCTCCACAAAATTCAGATTCCCATATTGATAATGATACCTCACTTTCTCCTCTCACAGAAACAATTCCACCCAGACAAAGTACAAGAGTTTGACAACAACCTAATTGGAAGCATAATTATGTCACTAATGTATCTGTCTCTCATCATTTTCCAACTGCAACTAACACCTCTCATTGGGAAGGAAAACCTCCATATACACCTCAAACTTATCCATACACCGTCTCACCTTTCTTTACACCTGCATATGTGAATTTTCTAGCAAATGTGTCTATGATTCAAGAACCAACTTCATTTAATCAAGCTAAAAATAATCCAGATTGGGTCATTGCCATGGACAGAGAACTAGAAGCTTTAGAAAAGAATGAAACTTGGTTATTAACTGATCTACCTCCAGACAAAACACCAATTGGTTGTTAATGGGTTTATAAAGTAAAACTAAATTCAGACGGCTCAATTGAAAAATTTAAAGCTCGTTTAATGGCAAAAGGATACCATCAAGTATATGGTATTGATTACTCCGCTAGTTTCTCCCTGGTTTCCAAAATGGTCACTGTCAGACTTTTCGTAGTTCTTGCTACTTCAAAATCTTGGAAACTTCACCAATTAGATATTCATAATGCCTTTTTACATTGTTCTTTGGATGAAGAAGTGTACATGTTACCACCTGAAGGTTACACAAAAGCAAAGGCTTGGCAAGTTTGCAAGCTACAAAAATCACTATATGGCTTGAAACAAGCCTCTAGACAGTGGAACCAAGAATTATCGTCCAAACTACAATCTTTTGGCTTTGTCCAATCTCCTAATGATCATTGTTTATTTGTTAAAGGTTCTGCTAACAATTTTGTGGCTCTTCTAGTCTATGTAGATGATGTTTTGCTCACAAGGCCAAATCAAAATGAGATTAATGCTGGCAGGATCTATCTCCATGATTTTTTTACAATCAAAGACTTGGGGCTTACAAAATATTTTTTAGGGATTGAAATAACTAGATCTGAGAAGGGGATGTTTATCAACTAGAGGAAGTATATTTTGGATATTTTGAATGATGCTGGCCTTACTGGTTGTAAGCCTACTTCAACTCCTCTTCCAAAAGGAGTGAAAATATCTTCAGACTCATCTCATCCTTTCTCTACACCTGAGCAATACAGAAGACTTGTTGGGGATTGTTAAACCTTAATCTTACTCGGCCAGACATAACTTTTGTTATGCAATAGCTCAGTCAATTTGTGAACTCTCCTTGCAAGCTTCACTGGGATGCTGTGTTACATGTTCTCAAATACCTCAAGGGTAATCCCTCTCAAGGATTATTCTTTCCAACTCACGAAATATCTTCTCTCACAACTTACAGTGATGCTGATTGGGTAGCATGTTCAGACACAAGAAGATCTCTTACTGATTTTTGTATTTTTCTTGGATCTTCTCTCATTTCCTGGAAAACCAAGAAACAACACACCATAACTAGATCCTCACCCGAAGCAGAATATAGAAGCCTTGCTGCCACTGTTTGTGAACTTCAATGGATTTCTTACATGCTAAAGGATCTACACATTCAATTTTCTATACCTGTTCCTCTTTACTGCGATAATAAGGCTGCATTACACATCACTACTAACCCTGTCTTCCATGAGCTCACCAAACACCTCGACATCGACTGCCATGTGGTTAGAAATCAATATAAGACTGGTTTTATACTTCCTCAACATATTCCCACCAAGCTCCAGATGGCTGACCTTTTTAAAAAGACTTTGGAAGCTCCTCAATTCACAAGTTTACTATCCAAGATGGGCTTAGGCGATTCTCACCGAGCTCCATCTTGAGGAGGGGGTGTAGAATATTTTTCTTTCAGTCCCTATGCTATATTCTAGTTTACATTTCAGTCTAACTAAACTCAATTAGATACTAGTTTTTTCTCAGAAAATACTAAAACGGGAAGACGATTTCATCTTCCCCCTCAATCCTATATCTTCTTTTGCTGGAATTTTTACACCTACTTTTTACGCAAGATGTGGCCCCACATATTTCCTTATAGCAATTATTCTCTTCCATAGAGAAGAATCTTGGGTGTCGAAGAAGCATGTTGTGTACATCAATACTTTTCTTTCATAGCCTATCCCCATAGACAAACTTGATTTCTAAATTTCCACACAGTTTGCATTTGATGAAAGCAAAGCTTATAACTTCAAAGATTCACGTGTTTTATTAACATAAGCCTCCCACCAGAAGAAATGAGCTTGTGTTTCCAACCCACCTTTCTACTCTTGATCTTATCGACAAAGTCTATTATTTTATTAAGTAGAACTACGCTGGCCATTAGTGAATATGATCATATAATTGGCGAAGGCAAGATGGTTAATAGGAAATTGACTACCATACTCATAAATCATAGACAGGCGATGAGAGAAGAGTTTAATGAATGAAGGAGATACTGGGACACCTTGTCTGATACCCCTACTAGATTGGAAAACTCCAGTCAATTCTCCATTGATCATGATGGAGAAACTAAAATTGTAGAAGCATCTAAGAATTTTATCAATCCAATCTTGATTAAAACCAACTTCTCAAGAACTTGTACTTGGAATTCCCAATCCACACGATCGTAAGCTTTGGCCATATCAAGTTTCAATATCACATTTTTCCCTTTAACATTTTTGTCTAACTGATAGATTAGCTCATGGAAGTAGCACACTATCCCTTATAGCTTTCTCTAGAGTAAATCCACTTTGAGTTGGGGATAAGATTCTAGGAAGGATTTTATTTAATCTGCAATTTAACAATTTTGACAAAATCTTGTTTAGTATATAGCAAATGCTTCTTGGCCGATAATACTTCCATTCTTTAGAATTATATCTTTTGGGAATAAAAAAAAATTGATGTAGCTAACACCAATCCGGTATAATTCTCCCATTAAAAAAATCGTTAGTGTTTGTTTAGACTTGTAGACTAAAACCCCTTCAACCAATGGTACGATTCAGAAAATTTAGGCCATCAAAATTTTATGCTTACCTGTATTAATCTTTCCACCACCAAACTATTCGAAAGTAGTTTGGTTTCTATGTTAAGAGTTATGATTACTATACTCAAGGTTGGGGAATATTAGCTCAGTCCTAGGTCATATTACATCAGTAAATTATCCCACATATGCAAGCTATATTCTCACACATGCATTATTTCAATATTGGCTATGTGCTCAATTTTTATTTCTATCCCAGAATGCGAACGAATGACCGAAATTTTCCCAAGTCATCTCCGAGCATATGAAAGTTTGTAACTAGGTCTACATTCATCCCAAATGGGACAAAGTTGGTAAAGCGAAATTGTATGATGCCTAGCCGTACTTGCAGTGGTGCAACTCAATCATGATTTACGTGTCCATCCCTTATTTCACTTCAAGATTTTACACAAGAATTTAGAACAAAATTATGAATCAACGAACAATATATGATAATTAACATGTATGAAAGACAATCACTCAGTGGAAGTGTAAAAAGTTGAAAAAAATCTCGTTCATGCAATTCATCGAATACCTTACATACAATTTGGATTGTGAGGTTTTCAAGCAAATTGGGCACCTCAATCCTATCCAAATTCATCATCAACTCAACCAACATTAACTTCCATCTCAAATCTATCCTAATTCCCTTCTCCTTTACTTTCAATTCAAAATAAGAGCAAGAAATCAAAACACAAGTTTGAACATTTAAATTTAAAATTTTAAAAATTCTCACCTTGAATTCATATTTGCACGTGTTTGGGTGTTTGATGTCGAGTGTCAGACAATAGAATAAATGAATTAATCACTTATAATTGTATCAATTTGAGTTGGAACTCGGGTTGATGGTTTATAGAGTTTTATGAAGCATGGGAAGTGTTTAAAGACTTGATCAGAAAGTGCCATAACCATGGTACGAAGAAATCCTTGCAAGTTCATGTTATACTTTAGTGGATGTAGCTTCAAAAGGCTCTATAGCATTGAAGTCTCCAAGACGTTGAGGAATTATATGACACCATGACCAGGGGCGAATCCAGGAAGTCGATCCAGTATGAGCGGATTTGATTGAGCACGAGCGGACACTACACGGTAAGTGGAAAAAAAAATTTGACACCAAAATTACAAGATAAAATGAAAAAAATTGACGGATCTAGCACGAGCGACCGAACGTCCTCGTACTACGCTGGATCCGCCCCTGACCATGACAGCAAATAATGCTTTTGTGGCCTTCTTAGAGAAGCGCATACAAGAAGCCTGCAACTGTAAATGAAATAAATGCTTTCACTACATTGTTAGCACATCCTCAGAGAAGAAGATGATACAACAAAATTTAGCAAGCGTATTGCCAAAAAAAAAAGAAGGGTTTTTGGTATATGTGGGGGAGCACACAACAGTGGGGAATGATAGACTGTACTATAAGAGATAGAGTAAGTTAACGACACATAAAATTATAGCAACAACCAAAATAATTATCAACAGCCTCCCCTTGGTTTCCAACAATAGTCGGATAGAGCTTCTCTAGAGGAGATATTAGGTTAATATATACTAAGAATAGCCAGTATATGGAAAAAAATCGTCACAACTACAAGTTCATTCGACAACCTTTACAGGGTTGAAAACTGAAATAGGTTAATTGTCTAGTGCTAACTCTGAAAGACTACAAAGAGCCCTATCTATCAACAGAAAAACTAGTCTGAAGGAGCAAGTACTAGCTAACAGAGCTGTGGATGATGATATTGACACTACTCAACTGAAGGCAATTACATTATGAGAATGCATACCTCCTTTTCTCTTCTCCAATGACTTCGAAAGTGGATATAAGAGAAACATATTATTTTATTTACAACAAGAAGTAGGCTAAAATTATCATAAATTACCTTTAAAAGACCAATTGAAGAGATAAACAAAGTGCTTACTATTGTTGAGGAGCAAGTGAATGAATCTAAAAAAGTTAATGTTGAAAATTCGAAAAGAGAATTCTGACAAAGGTTAAAGAAACACAATATAGACCATCAATTTGAGAAGTTTCAGAACGTGCCAAACAATATGCACATCAACATACTGATAATTGATGGAATTAGAAATATTCCAAGTTATGCAAGATTCTTAAAAACATGATACCAAAGAAAAATACTTTCGGAATCTGAAATTGTGGTATTGATAAAAGAGAGTAGTGAAAGACTTCAAGATAAACTACCTCTCGTACTCTAGGATCCTTGGAGCTTCATACATATTTCATTCGGAAAATATTTTTTTAATGCTTTAAATGATGCGGTGTGAGTATTATTTTATTTTAATGTCTTCATATGTTTACAAGAAATTAGGACTTGGAGTAGTCGAAGAAACAATGGTATCACCGCAATTTGGCAGATAGAAGTGTATAAAATCCAAGAGGCAATGTTGGAAAACATTATATTTTCGACAGACTACTTTTTTCTAAATATAGAAGAACACAGAGTAAAGGATGAACAAGAAGTTTTTTAAATCACGTACAAAAAATATTCTATCGATTCAACAAAGTAGAGAAAATCAAAATTTGGTAAAATTATTGGTAGATGTTGTAAAACTAGCATAATAATAATAAATAAATAGAGAGAGAAAGAGAGAAATGAGAGAATTCTTATTCTCATTAAGAGGGGTGTGAATAAATGATAATAAGGCTCCTATTTATAGGAGTGGACAAAGGGACAATCGTAATAATGTAAAGTTTACAGGAATATAATGGTAATTGGTCATTCACATATTTTATATTATTTATAACACTCCTCCTTGAATGACCTATTCTGCAATTGCCTACCTCGTTAAAACCTTGCTAAGAAAACCCAGTGGGATAAAACTTAAGCGAAGGAAAAAGAGTACATCAACTCCCCCTAATGTTGGCCATCGTGAATCATTGAGTCTAATGTTCGAAATGACATCCATTGATAAGTAGAACAAATCATGCACTGAAGCTTGAGGTTCTGAAGTGCTGTCTCGTTAAAACCTTGTCAGTAAAATCCAGTTGGATAAAATCTGAACCAAGAAAAAATAGTACAGCCGCTATCTCGTTAAAACCTTGTCAGGAAAACCTAGTAGGACAAAACTTGAACGAAGGAAAAGAGTATAGCATGATTCTCCCCTTGAAGTGTGCAATCGAGAATTCATGAACTTCTCGAACATTGATATCATCTTTCGTCTGGAATATGTATATATAAAAATCTCCTTGTGTAGCCGATATCATAATATTCTTCATAAAATGTCTATGATTTTCTTAATTTGTTGATATGATTTCAGTATAACAATGTGTTGCTGAATTATAGCTCGTAGATAGCTATGATAATGTCTCAAAAACCTTCTTAGGAAAACCCTGTGGGACAAAACCTTAACAAAGGGAAAAAGAGTACATTATTTTCATTGATTCTCATTAATACGCCTCAACTGCTGCCTCATTAAAAACCTTGCTAGGAAAACCCTGTGGGACAAAACCTCAACTAAGGAAAAAAAGAGTGCAACGAGCATTTATTCCTTTCATGGAATATCACAACTATATTGATGCAATCACGAATCTTTTCATCAAACATATCATTTATGATGAGCTCTATATAAAACGTTCATAACTCATTTATAATGTCATAACATGCTATATTAAGCAATGTTTTACTAATTTACCGATTACATCTTTCACTTTTGATGAATAATCAAATTTAGAATTCATTTCGTATGAATAATCAAATCTAGAATTCACTTATGGTGAATAATTAAACATATTCATTTCCATATTCATTTCTGGTGAATAATAAAATATTCATTTTCAAATTTACTTCTGAATAATCAATTTCCCAGATATGATAAATAGTACACTCCAATTTCAATTTCAACATATAATATCATGGAGTTATTTGTATCATTCTATGGTGATACTAATCTGGGTATATTGAATCTTTCATTGATTATACATGTATGTTCTTGCATCTCATAAACCACAATTTCTGATTTGTGTAAGTATAATCAATCATTGAAATATATATCAATTTCGACATATAATCTATAATCATTTTACTTGAAATCCCAACGTACTGCGATCAACTGGTACATCAAAGAATACTCTCAAAGTACCGAGATGAGAATCATACATTTTTATATCACTCATTGGTATATCAAAGAGCTCAAGCTAGTGATTTAGACTATAGTTTATCCACCATATGTCATGCCAGTTCTATGAAAAATTTCACGTACAACGAGTCGTCTTTTATGACTATGTAATATTTTTCATTTGTACAAATAATTACTGACTTTACACATTTAAGCATTTGGACTTCAGGTCCTTGAACAATAATCCCTACATTGGGGTTTTATATTTGGCCAAAGTATTACAATTTCATCAACCTCATTTTCACAAGAGAGTTGTGTATGTATTCAATTTATTTATCGATTCCATTTCATCTCAATATAACATATGGAGATTTCTTTATATTTTCTATCATCAAGTATATAAATCTCTTATCATTATCTATGTCCCTTTTACTCACCATGAGTATTTAGTCTCAAAAGGGATTATTTCAATTATTCAAGAGATATTTATTTTTGGAATCGATTGTAATTATGCTTTAGGCATAATTACGCTTCAAGCGTATTTTCCTCATAATGTTCACAAATCTTATATCAATCGGCTAAAATTCCGCAACACATGTCATCCTTTTAGGGATATAATCTCAATCATATATCTAAATACGCTTTGGTGGAGTGTATACATATCGCACCCTTTTATAAATCATAAAACTTCTTGAGCTAATATCTATTTGACATAAAATATTGTTGTATGATAAACAACTTCTGAATAAATTATTCTCATAGAAAATAATTTGAAACTTTTGATAATCTAACCGTTTATTATAGAACTTCTGTTTCAATACGATTTTATTTCATTTCTATGTATAAATATTTGGTTCAATACAATATTGATGAACTTCTAGTTCAATACAATGTATATTTTACTTACGAACTTCTGGTTCATATTATATACATATTTCACTTGTACGTATGAACTTCTGGTTCAATACAATATTTACTTATTTGAAAATCAGTATACCTTAATTTAGTATATCTAAAAAGGTGATTAGAACGAAATCATAAGAAAATGATCTTTGTCCCCATCTTTTGATTACAAATCTTTTCCCTTTTCTTGGTGGAATCAATTACACTCGAAGCCACCGCTATTTTACGCGTTAAATAATGAATTTAAATAGATCACTTTGGGAGAAGATCAGATCCAACAAAATGGATGTTATATTATCAAATATTCGCAAATACTACTCAAATCTTCCGTTAAATGTTTTGAAAAATATTAACCGAGTTCGACTTGAAAGATTGAGGCTGCTGATGGATCAAGGTATCTCAGAACATGTTCATTGATTGATCGAAGCAAAAGTTCAATTAGCTGGTGAATTACCAAATTCATTTTCTAAGCACGTACCTGGCTTAGGTAATAGTACTTTTGCAAAGAAGCGAAGAGTAAAAAGATTAAATGGTTGCTACAAATGTGCTCAATGGACATGTGATACCCGTTGTAAATCAATAGGATATTCATCCAGAAATCGAGACGATAAAATATATTTTATTAAGGGTGGACTGAGTAAGGAGTCTTTGGATGATATTCGATTGACTCTTGAGACGCACGCATGTGGGTATCTACAGCGTGAGCTACTATCTTTATGGGCTCAATTCAACAATGATAAAGAACGTTATAGTCTCAAAAATATAATAGCAAAAGATCCAGTTTTCCAGGCTGTTATAAACAATGATGTTTTGGCTACTTAGCATTGATACAAGGTAAATCAGTATATTGTATATATGTATACATATATATTTTAACAAAGTATTTTATATTTTCATTTTTCGCGTATGAAGAGATCGCCTGAGAGATCACCGGAACATTAAATATGCTGTCAGAGATATGATCAAAAGTGGCGTCATTTAGTCAAAAGTAAATAGTAACTTTTTCAAAAGACGAGCAGTAAATAGTGAATATTTTGAGTTTAAAAAGCCAGATAATTTCGCAGTTTAATGCATCCCAAAATAACAATTTCTGGTAAGTTTTCCTTCCTTATACTCTTAAAATATGGAAGTATCAAAACTTCGAAAGATCAAAACTATCTGTGTATTTTGTGGATCAAAAATCGGGAAAGACTTTGAGTATCTAGAAGCATCAGTGCTTCTAGGGAAGAAGTTGGGAGAGAGAGAGAGGTATCAATCTAGTATATGGAGGGGGCAGCGGTGGATTGATGGGTTGTGTTTCACAATCCTCTCAAATAGAGAAAGCGAGAGTGATAGATGTTATACCTATTCCTTTAGCTGATATTGCAGGAAAAACACGAGGCCATGAAGTACAGACATTATCTATTCATTAACGCATAACTTGCATGTTGTATGGTTCTGATGCCTTCATTGTCATTCTGGAGGTTTTGGTACTTTAGAGGAAATCTTTAATATTACCTCATGGGCTCAGCTAGGTCTCCATACTAAGTCTATTGGGCTTTTAAATGTTAACAACTTCTTCGATGGTTTTCTAACATTTCTTGATTATACTGTGGAACAGGGATTCATCTCTCCATTTTCTAGGAGGATCCTTATTTCGTCTCCTACTATCGACGAACTGTTGCAAAATTTACAATCATATATTCTTGTACAAGATCCAGCAGGAGTTAAGATAGATTGGTCGCAAGGAAGGGGTACCAAGTGAAAATGGAGTCCGGTTAATGGAAATTTAACCCTGTGAATTTTCAAAATATTGTGGGTGGTAGAGTACGAAGTATTCTTACTCTTGAGATACGCCTCTAATATTGATGAATATTTGAACTTAATCTTGTGAACCTCAAAAAGGTTAGGAGTGGTAGAGTACGGAGTATTCTTACTCTTGAGACATACAAAGAGATTAGGGGTGGTAGAGTATGGAGTATTATTACTCTTGAGACATACCTTTACTTTTGAGGATCATAAATATTTCCTCCTTTTGTGTTTGCATGTATCTCTTTACAGTATGACTCTTTTATACTTCTTCAGGAGCAATAATAATAAGAATATCATTTCAGTATATTTAGATGATAATCTTTACTTCTTTTGGAGTAAATATGTACTTCTTCTAGAGTACATAAGTGTTTGTGCAAGAACTTTGATCAAATCTTTTAATCTCAATCATATAATATTTATCTCATGATACTGATCAAATCTTTTTACATTAGCCATGTTCGTGCTATCATGTGATATTATCTTATCATACATCAACATTTTTCTTGTTGGATAATTTTTTTTCATCTGTCCTTTCAATACAGATATTGGTAACTTCTAGTACCGTTTGATAAAACATTTTCATAATCCAACAACCTTTTGGTAATGGTAACTTCTGGTACCATAAAATATTATTAACTTTTGGTAATGGTAACTTCTAGTACCATTTGTTGAAATATCAAATAACAACATTATATTAAATCTATATGAGTAAAAATATTTAAAACTAGTAGAACCAACCATATATGTTGTAACGTAATATGCATGAAACTTGTAGAACCAACCATATAGGTGGTAACGTAATATGTTGGAAACTTGTAGAACCAACTATATAGGTGGTAACGTAATATGTATATTTAAAGATGATAAAACCAACCATATAGGTGGTAACAACATAATGAAATAATTACCTTTCATAAATGAGCAAGTCATAATTACAGTCAAGATATTCATAATAGTCCAATCTGTTACGATAATGAGTTATATTTAATCAATAACTCAATACATCACGTCATGGTAACAATTATATTATTTGTACCTTATTGATCACATAATAGTGCTAAACACTTGTAATATATATTTTGTCAATATTAATCATAAGATCAATAATTATGATTGATTCAATACGTTAAATTACGATTAATATATTTTAACGTATTATTAAGGGTAAAATAGTTCATATTTTAATATATTGATCATATGAATAAATCAAAACCGTCAATAGGTTTGAAATTTAATTTAGAACAAACTTAATTTTGGTCCGAAGTTCAAAATCTCGCCGGAATTGCTTCATAAATATTTTTTTACGAAGCCGCCACGTTCGACCACCGGAAAATGTCCAAAACTGCACCAAACAAAAATGTAAGCGCACAAAAAAATCCGGAATGTCGAACGACTCCTAATGCTGGAACTGTTTTGGTCACTATGTTTCCAAATTTCAATATGCCCATATTTGACCCACAATTGTTTTGGTCACGCGCCGCCACGCCATGTTGCCGCCGTAGACATCCGCCGGTGCCGGAGATTCGTCTCGTCGCTATGGTTTCAGATACGGTCTCCGATCGTCGATTGGATGTATAGTTTTGCGTAGATCAGCTTTGAAAGTTTCGGATTATACAATTTTTCAACTTTTCTTTTTGCACAACATCGAGACCTTGTTTCTTTTCTCGTATGTAACTTTTTGAATCATACAAAGATGTAAAGTTTCCATCTTTCTTGAAGTTTTTAGATCTACAATATATGTGTTATTTTCTAAAGCCAAAAGTGTTTGATTTGGGAAAGAAAAACATTGATTAATAATAATCGAATTTCTGATACAGATGTTCATCATTTAGATGAAACTGTAGAGCATACTCTCGTTTATTACTCAATGGTTAGAGATTCGTGCTGATAACGTGTTGTAAAACTACCATAATAATAATAAATAAATAGAGAGAGAAAGAGAGAAATGAGAGAATTCTTATTCTCATTAAGAGGGGTGTGAATAAATGATAATAAGACTCCTATTTATAGGAGTGAACAATGACACAATCGTAATAATGTAAAATTTACAGGAATATAATGGTAATTGGTCATTCACATATTTTATATTATTTATAACAGTAGAGAATATAATGGAGAATTAAAAGTTTGGACAATAAATTGATGATGTAAGGTTTGAAATTGCAAGTAGAGCAAGGCTATCATATTTCGACTTGAGCCATCATGACCAATAATTGGTCAAAGTTTAGATTGAGACTATAAATAGATTGAGACTATAAAACAAGAACTTCATGGGCAGTAACACATTTTTCTAACCTTTAACTAATTAATTTTTAGTAGCACATTGCAATAGAAAATAGGATTACACAATACACTTGAAATTTTTTCTCATATTCAGCCAAAAAAGTCAGAGTTGACTCACGGTCATCGAATAGGTGTTGTTTTCCATGGCCAACTGCGGTTAACCATCAGTTTGACCAAAACCCTTTTTATTTTTAATTCTAAAAAGAATTATAGATAAATTTAAAACCGAAAAATTGAATATATATATATATATATATACACACACACATACCTTTTTATTTTTATTTTGTGTTATACACTCAAATATATAAGATATATTCTCTCAGTGCTTCACGTGATAATAATTCAAATATTCAAATCACAACTTATTTCATCAAATTAAAGTGAATGTAATATCTAATGATGTGTTTGAATTAATAAACTCTTTAAAATCATCATCAAAATAGGGGCTCAATTGTATTCTTGTTATTATTGCTTATTAATTGTGCTAATGTAACTTATAATCTTTATTGTGGAAAAAATTGATGCACCATACAAAAAATCACTTTTAAAGGAGGATTAAAAAAAAAAAAAAAAAGGAGTCTACAAGTTTCAAGGCTATCTCTATCACCCAACACTTATAAACCAAGTCTAAAATTCCACTCTTTTATCCAATTTCATGTTTTGAGCGTTTTATACATTATTACATTGAGAACAATGTAGGAATTAACTTTGGGATGGAAAGTATAGGTTTTCTCATAATTCAATATGTATGAATGATTTTTGGGTGACTAGTTTAGGTTAATTTTGACTATAATAATAATAATAATAATAATAATTGTTGACCACAAAATTTAATAGGACATTGGATCAACACGTCTCAACTCCTCCCTCTTGAATACGTGGATCTTCTGCGTACTGAGACAAATAATCAGCTTGTAAAGGGGACCGAAGTGGTTCCAATTTACACTCTGATGCCTAAGTTAGTACTCATTGCAAGTAAATATAGATTGGCTGCAGGAAATAAGAATGTGTAAAAGAGAGAAAAGGGAGTGAGATTTTGTATATTGAGTTTCTAACATTTTTCTTGAAGGCAAATGAGTCTTATTTATAGCTGAAATTATATCCTAAGATCATGACACGCATCCGACTTTACATGTGGCTTTTCCCAACTCGTTGGTCAGGTTAACCATTTAATTGGTCATAATCATTGCACCCTACGATAGAGTTATGGTAGCCATCACATCTCCATTAAAGGCGTTGTCTTATCAAGTTGCAACTTGCAACCAAGTCCAAATTCAAGAAGTGTGAGTTTTGGATGGAACTTCCTCGAACATGTGGTCACTCTTCAAGGGATATAGGTAAATCCCAGTAAAGTAGAGGCAGTATGGAATTGGCCAAGGTCAATCAATGTAGGAGAAATTCAATGTTTGATCCAACAGAGAGTTGTGAGCTAAGTTTTGAAAAGGTAAAACAGAATTTGGTGATGCTTCAAAGCAAGGCCTGAGATGTGTCTTAATGCAGCATGATAAGGTGGTCGCCTATAAATTAAGATAATTAAAGATACATGAAAAGATCTACCCCACACATGATCTAGAACTTTTTGATGTTGTTAATGAACTAAATATTTCGAGAAACTACCTTCAGGGAGGCAAGTGTAACTTTTATATGAACCATAAAATCCTCAAGTACATGTTCACCCAATAGGAATTTCACATGAGGCCGAGAAGATGGCTTGAGTTAGTTAAAGACTATGACTATGAAATTAATTATAACCCTGCAAAGCAAATATGGTAGCTAATGCCTTGAGTCGTAAGTTTAAAAGTCAGTTGGTCATGTTGACAACACAAGAACCACTATGGAGAGAATTTTAGAAACTAAACCTTGAGGTTGTCATCACTCAGCTAAGTGTTGTCGCTCGAGTAGCAGCTATCTCAATTCGACCCACACCTTGTGACAGAATTAAGTGTCTTCAAAAGGGGGATCTGTATTTTTAGTACATCAAGTCCGAGATTGACTTAGAAAATGGAAGGATTTCACCATTTCTGAAGACAAAGCATTATACTATCTAGGACGCCTGTGTGTACCTAATTTGGAAGAATTGAAAAGAGAGATTCTAGAAGAGTCTCACTCCTCTTCTTATCCAGTACACCAGGAGGCACAAAGATGTACAACAACTTGAAGATAGCATTTTGGTGGGAAGGTATGAAGAGGGATAAGCTGAGTATATCAGAAAGTGCATGTTTAGTGTGTCAGCAAGTGAAAGCCAAACACCAACGACCATCAAGGTTACTTGAACTATTAAAAGTCCCAAAATGGAAATTGGACCACATAACAATGGACTTTGTGGTTTGTTTTCCAAGATCAGCAAACGTTAATGAAGTAATCTAGGTCATAGTGGATCGATTCACTAAATCAACTCATATTGTCAATTTATATCTACAAAATTCCCATTGTATTTTTATAGGCATTGATTTTCCCAAGAAAGCGATGTTATTTGTTATTTTTTTTGGGAAAATCTGTACTAGTGTGTACCCATTTATATAGTGTCAGATAGAGATCCAAGGTTCACAACGGATTTTGGAAAGATTTACACAAAGCTATGGGAACTAAGCTAAAGTTTAGAACGACTTTCCACCCTCAGATGGATGGAAAATCTTAGCGAACAATCTAAAAACTTGAGAATATGCTCTGAACATGTATCCTCGAGCTTGGTGAATAGTGGAAGAATTATTTTCATTTAGTCGAGTTCTCATACAGCAGCACTTATCACACTTCAATTGTCATGCCGCCACATGAGGCATCGTATGGGAGAACATATAGATCACCAGTTCATTGGGATGAAAATGGTGAGCAAAAGATTTTAGGGCCAGAGATTATTAAGCAGACACTACATGCTGTTGAGAAAATTTGCGATAGCATGAAAATTTCTCAAGATAGACAAAAGAGTTATGCAGACAAAAAGAGAAAGGGTATCAAATTTTCAGTTGGCGATTAAGTGTTCCTCAAAGTGGCAACAATGAAAAAAGTGCCACAATTTGGCTAGAAGGGTAAATTGTTGGCTCGTAAATGTCACATATCAATTGACGTTACCCTAAGAACTCTTAGTTGTACATGACGTATTTCATGTGTCAATACTTAGAAAATACGTCATTGACCCAAGCCATGTTATCAATCACTTGTCCATTGAATTACAAAGAGGTTTGAACTGTGAAGAAGCACCAATAAGAATCGTTGAAAATACATATTAGACTAAGTGATCTCGCTACTAAAAGTACAGTGACAAAATTGCTCTGTTGAAGAGGTCACGTGGGAGCGAGAGATAGAAATGCGAACCAAATACCCACAACTCCTCGATGAGTTTTAAGGTAAATTTCGAGGACGAAATTTATTTTTAGGAGGGTAGATTGCAGTACCCATACCCAATTTTTGGGTCTAATTATAAGCATTGAAAGTATAGGAACTAAATTAAGTAATAATTCAACTCAGGGACTGCAAATTCAGTATGCTTAAAAAATGCAAATGTACATTTTAATCTTGTTGAAAAATTGAATGATTGGTAAAACCTTAGATATTAAAAAAATCAATGATTTACGATTTTGTCATTTAAGGAAATAATTCATTGTTAACCATCATAGGTGTCAAATAATGTATTTTTTTCAATATTTTTCTCATAAAATTTTATAACAGGAGTACATTTATTAAAAAAAGTGAACATTTTGATACCCATTTTTTCAAATAATGTGTTTTGTAATAGTAGATTTTTAAAGATTGTGTAGTTAAAAAGTAGATTTATTTTGAGTTTATGTGTAAATTATTTATTGATATAATGTGTAATTAAAAATGTATTTTAAAAAAAAAAGTTTCTGAATAATAACAATCAAACAAAGTTCAACACATTAATAAAATCATTGAAACAAATATTGTGACTGGCAGCGAGTCAAAAACTAGAATAATTGCTATTCATTGGATTGCTCAACATGATGTAAATGATTGCCGTTGGAGGGAAAATGCTACTATCAATAAGAAAACCACCGATTTTTGACCGGGGGATTGCATCTCCACCTATTAATTTATTTAGGTCAGGGTTTTAAAAGCATATTCTCATTTTTTTTTTCTTTTTTTCTTTTTGAATATAGCATATCTTCATTGTTAAAAAAAGTAATATCTTCGTGAATATTATTGACCCATGGCATTTGAGTTGAAATCGGTGAATTTGGCGAATGTCAATTTTCATCGTTCAATGATAAGATTTAGTGAATGCGTGACAAAGTTTTATAAAATTTTAGCAAATTTTAATAAAAGTAGATGAAATACGTCGTCTAAAAATTGATAAAAATTGTGGATCCTATGCAATGTATGATTAAATTAATTGTTAATCTTGGTTTCATTTTTTAGTAAATTTCTTAAAAAAGAAAGCAATAGTATGAGACGAGAATCTTATATCATCATAATTAACAACCTTTATTATCCATGTGGAAAGATATAAGTATATTTACAAATTAGAACAAAAACAAACTAGTGATGATCGTTAGACTCATGTTTACGGATGTTAAATGTATACTGATTTTTTATGATTCTAAAAAAGAAAAACATAAAGCGAAGACAGTTTATAATTGTAAACTTAGCTAGATAACGTTGTATAATATTAGAATTGATTCTAATAAGATCTTAAATTTATTGTCCTTGTTCAAAGTTCATTGATCGATAATTACTTTTCCAAAAATTCTTTTATAGGATTCATCTTTACTCATATATCTAGATCAAGACGGTAACTCGAAATTCTGGATTTCTTTCTTGAACGAGTTGAATCGAGAATTAATTTTTAATATTCTAAAACAACCCACATGGATAAGACCATAAAACAAGTAAGCTATATTTAGTAATTCTTCCTATGATCATCCCATGATTTCTTCAACTGATGTTCCCAATTTCTCTAAAACACTACACACTTTTCTACATAAAGGAGAAAGGAAAAAAAAAAAAGTAAAATGTACTCTATAAATTAAGAATCGTTACTAACTGTTTAAACCACCGAAAAATTCATGCTACGCTATCTATTTTTAGTAATTTTAGATATCTCTTTCTCATTATAAATAGCTGCCACAATTATTCATTCTCACTCACAAGTCATCACATCTTCTCCCGAGTTACATTTTCAACCCAACACTATTTTGATCATAGGATCAATGGCTTCTTTTAGCAGAATAAGTTATGTTTTTGGAGTTTTATTCTTCTTAGTTCTTCTTGCTTGTGAAGCTAGGGTTTTTGGAAATGGAAATGCAGGGTTTGTTACAATAAAGGGTTCTCATTTTGTTCTCGATGGCTCCTCTTTTCTATTCAATGGATTCAATGCCTACTGGATGATGCATGTATCGGCCAATCCAATCGAGAGATACAAAGTCTCTGAGGTATTCAGAGATGCGTCTGCTGCTGGCTTAACTGTTTGCAGAACTTGGGCTTTCAGTGATGGAGGTGATCGTGCACTACAAATATCTCCCGGGAGATATGATGAAACTGTATTTCAGGTTGCTTAATTATTTTAAAAATTAATGTTAAATTAATGGTATTTATCAATTAATTAATATTGATGTTGCATGAAATTCAGGGACTAGATTTTGTGATTTCTGAAGCAAGAAAGTATGGCATTCGTTTCATATTGAGTTTCGTCAACAATTACAATGATTTCGGAGGAAAATCGCAATATGCTCAATGGGCAAGAAATGCAGGAGTACAGATTAAGAGTGAAGATGATTTCTACACAAATCAAGTGCTCAAAGATTATTACAAGAACCATATTAGGGTAATAAATTGAATTAAATTTTGAGTATTTTCTCTGCATGCAAAAGTTTAATTAGTAATTTCTTCGCCTACTTGTGTAGAGAGTTGTTACAAGGTTCAACACCATCACCAAAATTGCTTATAAGGACGATTCCACGATCATGGCATGGGAGCTCATGAATGAGCCTCGCTGCCAAGCTGATTACTCTGGGAAAACAGTCAACGTAAGAATAATTACATAAATATTAATTATAATCGGATGATATTTTCTTCTAGTAAATAACTACTGTTTTTAAAAATTTATTAAAATAACAGGGTTGGGTTCAAGAAATGGCAACTTTTGTGAAGTCTCTAGATAAAAGACACTTGCTTGAGATTGGAATGGAAGGATTTTATGGAGATACAATGCCAGAAAGGAATCAAGTCAATCCAGGTTACCAAGTCGGGACGGATTTCATTAGCAACAATCTTATTAGAGAGATTGATTTCACTACCATACATGCATATCCTGATATCTGGTGAGTTAATAATTTATTCTTTTATACAGTAACTTTTTGAAAGAATAAATCTAATTAAGACATATTTGTGAAAATTAAGGATGTCGGGGAAAAGTGAAAATGAACAAATGGCTTTTATGGAAAGATGGATGTCGAGCCACTGGGATGATGCAAAAGGAATTTTGAAGAAGCCACTTGTCATAGCCGAATTCGGAAAGTCTAGCAAAGATCCAGGATACAGATTGAATGCTAGAGATTTATACATGGGTGAGGTATACAGAGATATATACAGATTTGCAAGAACAGGAGGAACAATGAGTGGAAGTTTAGTTTGGCAACTTATGGCAGAAGGCATGGATTCATATCATGATGGATATGAAATTATCTTATCACAAAATCCCTCAACTGCTGGAATTATTTCAAGGCAATCTCATGCCATGACAGATTTATCTCATTTGTTCATTGGACCTCATCATGCTCAGACTGCAAGACACTCCGCTCCATGATAGAATTTAATTTATACCATCACGTGATCTTCATTTATTGCATGGAGATAAAATGGTAGGAAGTGTCCACTATTGTAATTTGAAATTTGAGTGCTTTTGAATTAAAAAATGAAATTTATTTGTTTTAATTGGCGTTCTATCTCATGCATATAATAATTGCTCAAATGGAAAGTTAGAACCTGTTTGGTCTATGAATTTTTTTTACCAAAATTTTTCAAACTCAATCTCAACCATTCATCATTGGTCAAGCCCACAATTTTTTTACTTTTCAAATCAATCTAAACCACACATCCATCAAAAAATACAAAAAAAATCACAAAAATCAAAACTTTTTTATGGACCAAACGGACCCTTAATTTGGATGCATGATTGATCGTGGAATATTTATAATTCTAGGCAACGCATTTGGATAAACACTACAAAGTTTAAGTGCATTCATTACTCTTGAAAATGTTGGATCTCTTGACAATCAATCCGGTCTAAGTTAGCTCTCCAAAACCGATATCAAATCTCAATCTTGACTTCACCTTGAACTCACCGTTATTGCTCCAATATTACTCAAATCATATAGGACTAGGGTGATGAATAATATCTTATCTGATCTGATCTCAAAGATGTTAGAAGTGGTGTGATGACCTGGATTCTTGGCCATTTGAGTGCCACTAAATAAAAACTCAAATCAAAATTTCGAGACTTAAATACAATTATAAAAAAAAAAAATATTATTACTCAAATTAATAAATAGAGTGTGACTTAAAATTCATCATTTGATTGCAGGATTAAAAGTAGAGAATAGTATTTCTACATAGAATCAATAATATAGAAAGTTTAAATAAAGGGTTCAACATAGTTATCTTATCAATCCGAGCCACTTTTTGCCATCTCCATGTTGACCCTCTCGAACCATCAATTTTCTGAAATGAAGAAATGTCATGTAATGAGATTTATAAAAATCCCGCTATCATGCCAAAAATAATTATCTTGACTAACATGGAGATCATAATCATCATATCCAACATTTTTGAAGACACAAAAGTTTTACCGAGCATAAGTGGTAAGATTTTTTATGTGTAATGCTACTAAACTCTAGTCGCCTGAGCATAATCCTAAACGTATACACTACAACAAAAATGACCTTTTTACGACATACATTTACGGCGTGCAAATTAGGCATGTTGTAAAATTAGATTATTTACGGCGTGCAAAAATTGCACGCCATAAATGCAGGCGATTTACGGCGTGCATTTTTGAACGCCGTAAAAATCACTATTAACGACGTGCATAAGCAACACGCCTTAAAAAGTCATAAAAAGAGGAAATTAAAGGCGTTCGATCACACGCCGTAAAATTGAAGAGATTAATGGCGTGCTTTGTCGCACGCCGCAAAAGAAATTTAAGCCCCTGTTCTCTTTGCTGTTTTGAGGTCGTTTTCTGTTTTTATTTTCGAAAACGCTAAAAACGCGTTCTCTTTACCATTTTCGAAAACTCATTTTGGAAAACAAAAAAAAATTGTACACAAAACGGAAAACGCTCAAAACCTCGTTTTGGACGTTTTGTGTGTATTTCGACAAAAAATGTCCAAAACGTGGAAAATGCGTTTTGGAAATTTTTTTTTTTTTTTTTTTATAGAATTATCTTAACTTAAAACTAAGCTTAATATAAAGTTTTTATTTTTTTATTATTATTTTTTAGAATTATCCTAGTTTGGAACTAAGCCTAAATAAAGAATTTTTTTTTTTTTGGAGAATTATCCTAACTTGGAACTAAATTTAAATAAAGTTGTATTGAATTCAATATCAACATTACAAAAAAAATTAAGTGAGAATTCTTTTTATATTTCAAAAAATGCACTGATAAATGGACTCTAGTGGTTTTGAAAGAACTTGCATTTTCTGGATTTTAATAGAAGTAGAGCTTTCTCAAATCCCGAATCTGACCAAGCTGTATTAATATAGACTCTTAATGCTCACATTAGTGTATTGCATGTAACCATATTTTTAGTGTATTGTGAAAGGAAATTTGAGTTTGAGTTAGTAGTATTCTGCAAGCAAATTAATTAAAAATAGTTCAAGTAGTATTCTGCAAAATTTCAAACAGAACGTGTTTTTCAGTTTTTCATTTTCAAAAACATTTTTCAGAAATGACAAACTAAACGCGTTTTCAGCAAATTTGAAAACAAAAATGAAAACAAGAAACACCAAACATTTTCGAAAATGAAAATACAAAATAAAATACAAACAGAACGCCACCTAAGTATTTAGGGCGTGCTTAATTGTATGCCGTTAAAAAATGTATACAATTATCCCGCGTTCTCCCTCATTTCCTCGCTAAACCTGTGCTACCACAGCCCACTGGTCGACTATTCCTCTTGCCCAAATGAAACCCTCAATTATTCTCCTAAATTAATAATCGACATCAATTCTTCCTTCCTACTACCCTAAGACTTACCGCTTCCACCTGTTCTCCTTACACCCAGCAGCCAGGAAGGAGAGCGGCAGTGCAGCACCCTGAAGAATTGAAGAAGAAGAACAGTCGATGCAAAGCGGGTGACTGGTGATTGCGAACTTCTGCTCCATGTCACGGTCCCGCGTCCGCTGCATCGCTACTCCGCACTTCACAGCTCCGTCCTCCGTGGTCAGTCGGTAATTGAATTTTGTTCCCACTCATACAAAACCCTTCCATCTGGTATTGAACTTTCAGCTTTTATTTCTTGAGAACTCTACTATCTCTTTAAATGTATTTGTGTACTATTTACCGTCCCATTTTTTGGTAATATTTGATCTGTCTTATACTAATTGAATTTGATACCCTTTTTTTTTCCTCAGCAAGATTCGCTAAGTTCACATATTCTATTGACGTTTTCTATGTTTAAATGATGGCACATACGAGTCATTCTTGCTTTGCATGTTATGTTGATGGAGAAAGAACTAAGAGAAAGGCTATTGTTTTCCTAAAGGGCACTATTATTTTGATAAAATATACAGAGGAAAGGGAGCAAAAAAGGTGGAATATGTACTTGATAATTCTTCCACTCAATGCTTTGATGGGTAAATGTTATATATAAGTTTTCCTTTCCCTTTTAATTGCTGATGGTTGCTGATAGAGTGAACCAGGAAGAGGAGAAGATGAAGCCCCACTTAGATTTAAAATAACTTTTTGCAGTGTGTTTTATTCCTTGGCTTGGGATTTTTGGTTGTATGTGTTTTAAGGGATTCTCTTGCCATAATGTTTGCTTCTTAAAATAGTTATATATGAGGCAATCTCTACTAGGAAATTAAGCATCTCTACATGCTCTTTGATAAATGTACAGTGCAAGATGTGTTAAAAGGACTTATGACAGATATTAATTCCTTGTTTGAGACCTATTATTGTACGGTTTAATACTTATGATATGACTGTTTGGAGTTGCAATTTTGCGAAATCAATGGATTAGTTTTGATGGTTTAACAATAAATGTTGGAGCGTGTATTTTTGTGGCTACATATTGTGATAAACAGTTTTGGCTTTAGATCTTTACAGTTTAATTGCTTCACCAGGACCTGCAACTTAAGTTTATTTGTTTTTTTCTGTGACAGATAGGGTCTTTGAACCCCATACAATTACGGAGGAAGTTTACGAAGTAGCTGCTGAGCCTGTAGTGAGGGGTGCAAAGGAGGGCAGAAATGGCATGTTCAACTGCAAATTAGTTTTAGACTTTTAGTTATTGTTTTTCCTGAATAAACTGCTTAATTTCAGTTCAAAAAGTTATCTCTGTGTCTATTAAAAATATGTACACCCAGACCCAATTCAAAAAAAAAAAAAAGGTACACCCAGACGGTACTTGTTGATTGCTAAGAACACAAGTGATAGTGCTCATGGAATTTTGTAAATTATTGTGTTTGTTATAGTGATATTTGATATTGCAATTGATTGACTAGATGCTTTCCTAGTTTTGGGATTGACCTAAGCTGAGTTGATATTGCAGGAACGGTACTTGCTAATGGTGTTACGAGTAGTGGAAAGACACATACTATGCATGTAAGTTCACTCTTTCATAGTGATATATTCTATTTCCTTCGGAGACTGTTGTTTTAGAGACTTCAGAATTTCCTTGTTATCTATTGTTCTCTAAAATTGGCAGTTATTAGTAGAGTTAAAACACTCGAATGCATCCAAGTTTTATGCCTATTGTATCGTAGAGTGTTGTGTTGTGTTGGGTAGTGATATTACTATATAGATGTTGGCATTGGCATCTTGTAGGATATATAGCTTTGCATCCTGTTCTGATTATAATGGATCTGTAGACACTTGCTGTCGTACTAACATTTTTGTTGCAGCATTGTGTAGAGAAAATTTTTTTGTAGGAGCATTCAGTTATGGCTCATGGTTACTCTTTGATAATTTAATATCACACTCTGCCTTTTTGTTCTGCTTTCTTCTGCCAAATGAAATTATATTTTCATAATTGCAATGGATTTATGTGCTGTTGTGAATTTCAGTTCTGGGCCTTTTGTCATGTTTTAGGGAGATCAATATTCACCGGGCATTATACCTCTAACTATAAAGGATGTCTTCAGCATTATTCAAGATGTGAGCCCGCTTGATAATTTTTCAATCTGTTGCATCTTTATCGGTCTACTGGGCATCTTGCATACTTGTATTCACCTACTTAGCTATTTGTATGAACAACAATTTCCCTTGTCCATGTATAATGCTGATTTTCCTCCAGACCCCAGGTCGTGAATTCTTACTTTGTGTATCGTATCTTGAAATCTACAATGAGGTTGGTATCAGATTATCAAATAGAAAATTTGCTGGCAGTGGAAAATTAGCATATCTGTTGTGATTTGGCACGTGTTCGGTAAAAACCAAAAAATGGTTTATAAACATGATTATAAATCACACAATTTCTCAAACCACTTTTTAATCATACACATTTTCTCTCGCCAATTTTCAACCATTATTTTTTACCTCAAAATCATAAATAAACCAGTTTATAAATCAAACGGTGTTACCAAACGGAGGCTTGATATAAAGAAATGCATTTCATATCATGGAAATGCATTTTTGTAACATGCAAATAAATCAGAATATATTTTTTTAATTATAGTTTTCCTCCTTTAATCATGCTCACTTTCTGAATTGTAGTTTAATACACTAAACTTTGTGAAGGTATAGTATATTAACATATTTGCTTTAAAGTTCTTCTGAGGCCTGTTTGCCTTATATCTCCAATTCCAGGTGATTAATGACTTGTTGGACCCAATCAGTCAACATCTGCGTGTTAGAGAAGATGCACAGGTTTTTCCATTTTTTTCTCTTAGTCATACAAAGATGTCTTGTTATTTTTTTGTTCATAAAATCTTCTTCTGCTCAAGAATGTATCTCCTCGTGACTGCAAAATTTTGATGAATGATCTTGTTGTATCTTGTACTTCTGGATCTTCCATGCCTTAAATAATATCAACAATCCCATAAACAAGGGAGTTTTTTTAATTGAACTCTTAAGCATTTTAAAACTATTTGAAATTAATACTTTTCTAATAACTGCAGCAATTTAGTCTGCATATCTATATGTTTTCGTCCTCTGAATATTGAATGTTTGGTCCTCATAGTTCTTGGATTGGTTCTCATTTAATAGTTGAAGGTGTTGTATGTTCTCAAACTCCTACTTTCTGTTTTGTTTCTATTTTTAATACATTTTTATGGTTCAACTTAACTTTTTCTAATAGCTAAAGCTTTTTGGCAATAATAGCTTAAACAACTTAGTTTTCATTTCTAGGCCATAACTAATTTTAATATTCATTGGTTTATTTAACCTTTCAATGGTGCGCAGGGTACTTATATTGAGGGAATAAAAGAAGAAGTTGTCTTGTCCCCTGGACATGGACTTTCATTCATTGCTGCAGGAGAAGGTATTTACCATACATATTTGTTACTTTTTTTAATGCTTTTATGATGATCTTATTTTTCGTAACGAATTTTTTAAGGACTTGTGATTTTTAAAAGATATTAATTTATTCCTGAAATCAATTCTATTGTTGTTCAAATTTGGCATTGCTATTATTCTTTTGTGATTTTCCTCTAGTGTCTAGCTAAATTGAATTCATTTAACAAAACCATATTTGTGGTTCTCAAGTTGTATGTGTGTATCTTGGTATGCCATTATGACATGCTATAAGGATCCCACTTGACCAGGAAAATCAACGTTATACTCTGACCACTTTCCAAAAAGAACTCTAATAAGAATTTGAATGCTAATTCCGTAATTAAGGATGTCAAGCGATGCTATATTTCTTACAAACTTGCATTTGTTGAATGATTTTCAGGTAATCATTGATAATGGGGTTCTTCCTTACCTGATTAACTTGTTGAGAAAAAATTACGATTACTATGTCAAGGAAGTAGCTTGTTCTGTCGTCTCAAGTATCATTCAGCGGATTGAGGATCATAATCAAGTATGCAAATTAATATGAAATTGTTTTGAACATCAAATTAAAACTCATTTCTGTTAAATTATTTTGAAAAGGTAGTTTTTAGTTTCGATCAGTCAATTGTTGTTTTGAACATCAAGACTTAAGATTTTTATCTTGCCGTCTTTCACAATTTATGCCCTGTAGTATAATACTTTTGTTTTGATGAATTTGACATTTGTACTTGTGTTTCTATTTGTAAGTTGAAGTCTTCCAACCATTTATCTCTTAAAATGATGGATGTCGAGGATATGTCATCTTAATACACAGGCTGTGATTGAGGCTGGTATTATTTCCCGCAGATGTAAACTTTCGCAAAAATTCGTTATGAAAAATAAGATCATCCTAAAAACATTTGAGGGTATTAGAATGTTTTCCTGTCTGATTCAATCAAGATATCTAGATTTATGGTTTCTTTTATTTAAGCTGAAAAGCTCATTATTTTAATTGCCCTCCAAACGTTTAGTTTCGTAGTAGAACTTGTGATGATTTTCAGCCTTTAAAGTAGATGGTTAACTAGAGGACATGGCACCTTGTATTAATGATTTTGAAGTCTCTTATATACTTATATTGTACCTCGTATTAATAATATTAACATTTCTTAAATCCATGTATTGCAGGCTCAATGTGAATGTGGAAGACTTGGTTTCATTCAAACAAGTTTTGAATTGGAAGATGAAGTTGTAGATGTACATTTTGGTTATTGTATATTAAACCGTACTAAATATTTTTATTTATTGAAATCGTGTAAAACATGATTTATATGAATTAATGGGTATAATTTTGTTCTGTAATTATTATATGTTTGTTCATAATCATATGAATATATATATATATATATATATATATATATATATATTTTTTTTAAAAAAAAATAATAAAACCTCATTTATGGCGTGCGGGATGCACGCCATAAAAACACATTTACGGCATGCAGGATGCACGTCGTAAAACGAGTTTATGGCGTGAAAAAATGCACGCCATATTTTACGGCGTGCTTTTTACACGTCGTAAAAAAGTTAAAGAACGTAGAAAAAACATTTTTAGGGGTTTATGCCCTATTTAAGACATTTTTTCCATATGCCACACCATTGTCAAATTACACACGCAAACTCTGGGAAGTAACAATTGTAGCAGTATTCACATAGAATCACTTCGTCTTATCTACGTTCTTTAACTTTGGTATGCCATCTTTTCCATCGCTTTCCACCCCATTTTCGATGAATCGTGCAATTCGCCAGGATAAATTCGTGGGGACTGATTTTAAGACGCGGCATAATAAGATGGTTTTCTATCTTACTACTTTTGGCATTGCACGCTTCCTGACTAAGGATGCCCTTGTCGTGGCTGAAAACGACATTGATATGCATAGGCATGTAGCTTGGGATGCGTGAAAAATTGCTGACTTTTTGTGTCAAAACTATGTCCTCGATGGCCTATAGAATTCTCAGTATCACGTATATATGGTGAAGAAGTTTGCTAAGGAGTTTTAAGAGTCCTTAGAAGAGAAATACAAGACCGACGATGTTGGGTCTAAGAAATTCTTAGCCAGTCGGTGTATGGACTTCGAAATAGTAGATCCACGTTCACTGGTGAGCCAAATGCAAGAGTACCAAGTACTATTGTAAGAAATGCATGTTGATATGGTTGGAAATGAGGGAGATCATATCTCATATGACATGTCTGACCTAAACCTTACGACGGCTAGGCTAGGGTTTCAAACCCTAGCTAGATGGTATATTTGAGGCAGGGGCTTGGACCGAAAATTTGAAGATCTCAAGGTCCTTGTGCAATATTGGTTTATTCCACGCTCAGGTCCTCAAATCTTATTATGGAATTAAAGTTGATCCCAGAAACTATAGAATTTATAATTTGAGCCCCAAAGTTATAAATTATTCAAGTTGGGACTAGAAAGTTTTGGATTTTTACAATTCAGCTCCTTAAGTTTGAAAATTTTCTAAATTGACCACCAAAGATTGCAAAATTGCGAATGAGTACCCAAAATTAAGTATTACTTCAAAGTTGGCCACTAAATTTTGTGAGATTGCAGTTGTCAAGTGCCGAGTCCTACTGTTACTCAAGATGTAGCTACACCAAGTTCAGACTATGGCTAAATTGCCAAGTCATATTGTGACCCAAACAGTGGCAGAAATTGGAGCCCCACTGTGACTATTCCGATTAATCAGTGGGGAAATCGGAGAAATTCAATGAGTTGAATTTCAAGAGGTGGATGCAGAAGATGATGTTCTATTTGATCACCTTGAATCTTGCGAGATTTTGACTGAAAATGCTCCAATACTCCAAGAGGGTGAAGGAGAATTCAGGTAATCAGTGCAGTGGATGCTTAAAAGCATTTTGATTTCATGTGTCGAAATATGTCATGACCAGGTTGGCTGATTCGTTGTAGAATGTATGCTGCACAATAAAATTGGCTAAGTAATTATAGGAATTCACAAAGTGATTCCACGTGAGATTCATGCCAAGAGGACGACTCTAAGTAAGATTTTCCAAGTGGCTGCCATCATTGTAAAGATGCCTCCAGGTTGGAAAGATAAGATCCCCTACGAGTATGAAAATGGAAGAAACCTTCCTAGAAATACCTTTGAACGTGGGGGCGTCTTGCAAAAAGTGGCTATACCTACATCAAAGAATGTGAAAATAGGTTTGAAAATTGTTGATCGCAATTTCATCGGATATGTGCACAACAGTAGTGCTTATCGATTTACTGTGTACGAATCTAAGATTCAAGACATGCACAAAAAATACGATAATCGAGAAAATGCTTGGTTATTTGAACATGTATTTTCGTGCAACTCCAAAGAGGAAATGAACTCTTCTAATTGAACATATGAGACTATGTTTGAGAATAGTCAGGACCAATAATTGGAAGAGGAAGTTGAGATTGAATCAAAACTTAGCAAACGAGAAAGGACAGAAAAATCTCATGGTCCTGATTTTCTGATCTATCTGCTAGAAACTAAACCTCAAAGCTTCAAAGAAGCTGTAAAATCTTCAGAATGACCTCAATGGAAAGAGGCCATTAAAAGTAAGATAGATTCCATTTTACAAAATCATATGGGAGCAAGTGGATCTCTCCTCGTAAAGCAAACCACTAGGCTACAAATAGATTTTCAAAAGAAAATGAAATTAGATGGAACTATTGATAAGTACAAGGTCAGACTTGTAACGAGAAGTCCTTGATTACTTTGACACATATTCTCCGGTAACGAGAATAACTTCTATTAAGATGATATTAGTGATTGCAGTGTTATACAATCTCGAAATATATTGGATGTCAAAACTGCTTTTCTAAATGGAGATTTAGAAGAAAAAATTTATATAGAATAACCTGAGGGTTTTTCATCACCAAGACACGAAAATAAAGTCTGTAAATTGGGGAGTGAAGTCATTGTACGGCTTGAAACAAGCAGCCAAAACAATGACATGAAGTTCTGATAATGTCTTGATGGAAAGTGGATTTAAAATCAATAAGTGTGACGAATCTGTGTATATCAAAGACACTAAAATGGCTATGTCATTTTATATCTTTAGTTGATATGCTTATAATTGGGGATAATGATAAGATGATTAAATCCACAAAATACATGTTGAACTCAAGATTCGACATGAAAGATATGGGTTTAGCAGATGAGTTAAAATCTCAAGAATTCAGATGAGCTTGTTCTAAGCCAGTGACAATACCCGGACAAAATTCTCGGGAAATTTAACAAGAATGATTCTGCAATAGTAAGAACCCTGATAGATACAAGTCAATATCTATCGAAAAATAGAGATGACGATATTTCTCAAGTTGAGTATTCCAGAATAATCGGAGGTCTTATATACTTAATGAGTTGTACAAGACCAGATATATTCTACGCAGTTAGCAAGCTGAGTAGATATATGAGTTATCCAGATTCTGAGAATTGGAAATGAATAGTAAGAGTACTAAGATACTTGAGATATATGAACTGCACTATACCAGATATCTCGAAGTTATTGAAGGATATAGCGATGCTAACTGGATATCTGATATTAAAGACTCAAAGTCTACAAGTGAATTTATATTCACATTGGGAGGTGCAGTAATATCATGGAAATCCTCTAAACAGACAGTTATAGCTAGGTTTACCATGGAATCTGAGTTTATAGCCCTTGACAAGTGTGGTGAAGAGGATGAATGGTTATGCCAATTCTTAGAGGATATTTCTAGATGGCCAAAGCTTGTGCCAGCAATTTGTATACATAATCAATCAGCAATTGGTAGGGCACAGAGCAATATGTACAATGGTAAGTCGGCAGGGCACAGAGCAATATGTATAATGGTAAGTCTCGGCATATTCGAAGATGACATAATACCATTCGAAAACTACTCTCACAAGGTATTATCACTCTGGACTATGTGAAGTCAAAGGATAATATTTCGGATCCGCTAACCAAAGGGTTAACTCGAGAGATAGTTGAAAAAGCATCGAGGGGAATGTGCTTGATGCCTGTGACGTTGAAAGGTATCATGGTGGAAATCCAACCTAGCTGAATGGAGATCACATGATCTAGGTTAAAAGGGATAACTAAACCATGGTTATCTGTGTAAATCATTGAGAAGGTTCTCCTTCGGCTCATTCCTATGGTGCTCACAGTGATGAAAGATCCAGGTTAAGCTATGCTTTTAATGAATCTTAAAGCATTGCTATGAAGCACCGAGTTAAGAGGTCACCTATGGGAGTGTGAAGTGCCGCTTCTATTAGGGTTTGGAAGGCTACATCCTTGAATAAACACTTGCAGAACCAGGCGACGTGTTCATGGCCAAAACGAACATAACAGTGAGAACTATGCTGTGTTCAGAATGGTCCTGTGTGAGATCTATTGTCTTAGGGTACACAAATGGCGAAATAGTTCAAGGTATCAAATCCACTGGTTTGCTAGTAATATCCGATAGATTTTCACAAGGGAAGGTTCAAAGCTAAATGTCACCTATCCTATGCAGGATCGATTCGATTTACTCTCTCTTTCTCTCTCGAATCTCTGGTTTTCACAAATTTCCATTCATACGGGGGATTGTTGGAAAACCGTCTTTAACAGTTTCATTCTTCAACCATTTCATCAGTATAAACTTTGGTTTGAATGAAAATTATTGCTTCCATTTAATTGAAATTGAACCTGATCAATTCGATTTCAATTAATGAGGAGGCAGGCCCTTGGTTTTAAATTGAGGTCTCTTCCTCGTTCAAGCACAAACAAGTGGAAAACCACAAATTTTTTTCCTCCTCGTTCAAGCTTCATTTTGCTCCATTTTCCTGTGTCAATTTCCTATTTTGAGAGACAGTATAATCACAGCAACATCATAGTTGGTTTACATAGTGCAGCGTGAACCGACAACCGATTGTATCATGAGAATCGAACATCGATCAAAACTTCTTGCACTCCAGCAAGGCGATGAATTCGATTTAAGGAAACCGTGTAAACACGGGACTTCGGTTTGGTTACATTTGGTTTGATAATTTTCCCCAACAAAAACACCCTTACTTCTGATATATCCAATTACATACAGAGATTACGTTTCATACTATTTTTCAGAAAATCCTTTCGTCTCCAAGTCGATTTCAATACTCTATATCCTCCTCCCGCCTCTGAATAATCTATGTCTACACAAGAAGTCGAAATGCTTAGATCTAAACATGTCCTTTGCGTGCCCCAAATTAGTTCTTGAAGTCGGATTTTGCAGATTTTTTGACCCCATTTTTTCGATTTGAATTCTCAAGGAAATTTAAAGTGTTATTGCAAAAATTTGAGCTCGAAGGTCTGAACCTGTTCATTTTGTGGTCCTACTAAGGTGGTTAATACAGAGTTTATGAAACCCACAGTGAAGGAACTCGTCAAAGTATTGCAGTTGTCGACGAGTGAGGATGACGGTCGACCAAAGAAGTGGTAATCGTAATCAAAATTTAGTCCGACATCGATGGGTAAGAACCTCTACATTGCTAAGCAATTTGGGTGCAAAATTTTCCTAATTTTTTAAACCCTAATTTCTGATTCTTTGATTTTGTTGGTTAGCAGTATTTTTGGGTATGATACACGTTGGGTAGATTGATTCTGGAAGGTTTAGTCTAATTTATTTTTTATTTGTTGCTGTGTTGGTTGGCTGTGTAATAAATAAATAAGATTGTTTCTCCCATTATTCATTATTGTATATAGCCACTTTTTTATTTCAAGACTTTAATATGACTGTGGCATGTATATGTTCCACATGCATTAATTGTGGCTTGAATCACATGTACACTTTTGAGGCACTTGGAAGTAATTTTATTTTTAGACAAAAATGCATTTTGCATAATATGGGATGATTTTAGATATTTGAGTTTAAGTACGTTCCTTTTCTTTAAATATTTTGCACTATAAAGAAGTACTTTCTTCTCTATTTTTTAGAAAGTTTTTTGAGTTCACGAAAAAAAGAAATATTTGCATTTCCCATAATTACAAAACTGAGGTACATTTTTTTACTTAAGAACATTGCTACAGAGTGCAAATTTTATCATATTTGACATTTTGAGTTGATAGATACAAATGATGAAGGGAAAGAATTACGGAATTTGTCATGGTTGTCAACAAGTGGGACATTAGTTGGGTGAATGCCCAACGAAGATGCTATGCCCTCGTTGCGGAGAGGGATTCATCAGATTGCTTAAGGTTCAAAAAAAGACTTTTAGATACTTGGGGAAGTTGTTCTATTCTTGCACTCTGACGGGTTGTCGATATTTTGTTTGGTATGACGAGGTTTCAGGCAGCCGCAGCCAAGTGAAGAACTTGGTTAAAGAATAAACGTATCAGTTGTCTCAGCTACTGAAGACGTGTGCATGTATATCAAACGAAGACAATGTCAAAGTGACCGTCGTAACCTTTCGCCTGAGTAAACGAAGCTTGACTAATAAAGGCAAAGAGAAGGTGCAAGAATGAGACAAATTATGTTAGGAATGTTTGTCATCTAAAATTTTGTAATGTGTTACCACTGGATGTATTTTTCATCTTATTATAGATATTAATGTTGTGTTAAGTGTAACCAAAGTCTATCCAGAACAATGTAGTGTTCTGGAATTGTGGTAGAAGTTCCCTTTGCCTGTGTTTTGATTGTGACTGTTGTATTAACATTTATCTAAATCCATTCTCCTTGCTTCTTGTCAAGCATCATTGGCTGCTTGTCGTGAAATCATGTTACAAGTTCAATTGCTTCTTTTAGCTTGTTCAGGCCCATACCATATAATGTAGTATTAAGTATATACCAATATCCTTGTTTTCAAACATAGGTGCAAAGGAAATATGGATAATTTGTAGCAACATTACCTATGGAAACCTAACATAACATGAAACCAACATAACTTGAGGAATTCTTATAAACATTCACAGAATGCACAAAAACAATTAATTCCTTCTACACCATTACAGTAACCATCAAATGAAGAAACCAGGGCAACTCACTTTATTATCTGCCCAGAACAAGTTTCTCATGCGAGATTCATCATTTAAATCCATACTGAAGAAGAAACCAGGGCAATTCTTTTGTATTCTCAAAAAATATGATTATATTGCTATGGCATCACCTTCTCCGAGTCTTAATCGTCGAACCTTATCGATGTAGTTTCTACAATCCTTCTTGATGAATGTGAGTTCTTCATATCCTCTAGCATCAACGACAGCTGAGTTGAAACTTTTATGCATCGGAATTCAAGCTACGTTGTTAACTTCGATCTTCCGTTTCACTTGGTCATTAAGCTAGCGATTACATCGATACAACCTCGATTTTGTTAGACTTGTCCTATGATTATGCTCAAGAAAAACTTTTGTAATATGAAATGTTCCCGAAACATCTGAGCAAATGGTCATCTTAGCCTTACATCCCGTTTGCTTTGTTGGATGCAGTTGCATAGAATTGCTTGTACTAGCCTTCCTCCCTTCTCGACTACAGCGAATGTGGCATTCGTCAAGATCCCTTCTGTGCTTTTTTTTTGGAATTTCTTTTACGTACAGGGAACCTCACCTTAAAAGCATGCTGCCCGTAGAATTCAAATGCCTCATCATAACTAGTGAACTTCATCCTAACTCAGGGGCGGACCCATTAAGGGTCCAGTGGGTGCAACTGCACCCACTGGGCTGGATCCAACCCAAAATTTTTGGCCCATTTTTCAGGTACAGTCTTTTTTTTCCTTTACATTTACGTCTAAACCTTCAGTCTACAGCATTCTCGTTCTCTTTTCTTTCATCAATTCTCTTAGCCACAAGTTCACAACCTCGCCACCGTCGACCTAAAAATCCAACCTCACCGCCGTTTGTCCACCTGCCACCCAAACCCATATCCCAGTCCAGTCCCAGTGGGCAGTACCTTACCTGCAAGGCTGCACTCGGAGTCGGTGCCACAGTCCCGTAGCTCCCGCTCCCACAGAGTCGCACAACAGCAACAACAACAAGCAACATCGCTCGAACTACTTGAACCAGAGCCCAGAGGTCCAGGCGTCCAGGCTCTAGCCGTCTAGAAGACCAGAACCTGAACCTACCGTTTACGCTGTAACTGTAAGCACCCACCTGCACGAACGAAGTAGAATTCTTTCGCTTTGGATTAACATTAATTAATTAATTTCTGCTTTATTTGGGTCATTGGTTGTGTTTGTGTAATGTGTATATGTGTTTAATGTTTTATGTTTTTATCATTTCATCTCATCATGTTCTTGTCTTGAGGTCTCTGACAGAGCTGTGCGTACTGGGTAAATGACTAATAGTGTAATGGTTTCCTATTTCAAGTATTGAATTGTTTAATTTGTTTTATAAATTGTAAGTTGTAACTTCTTTTTAATAGATAATGGAAATTAGGAATTGAATTAAGAATTTAGGATGGAAAATGGAAATTCCTTTGTTTTGAATTTTGAGGATGGATCATGGATGGATGTAATATTAGAAATTTAAAACATAGAAGATTTATATAATCATTAGAACACAAGTCATGGATTGAAGGGGATTTTCAAGCTCTCTTTGTTTGATTTGATTTTGCAGCAAGAAATGTTGAGATATTTTAAACGAATGTCTCAAAATTCTATTGAAGTTGAAGAAGAGGTTGAGGAAAATAAATCACGTGACGCGATCCCAGTCGGGAATCTCATCGGACGCACGGAATAATGAGAATTAAAGCCTCGGAAAGATCTAGATCAGATTTAAACACGAAATTAAACAAGAATTAAAATACTGGAAAGGATAAAATTGACGATAGGACCTTGACCCAAGATTTACGACGCGAAGATTGGGGATGCGAAATCGAGATCCAAGGTTTTCGAAACACCACAAGGACTTGTCAATTTCCTTGATAAGATTCTAATTGAAAACGCCACAAATATTCTCGCGAATATTCGATAAGTTAAACGCCACAAATATTTCACAATATTTGATAAGTTAGATTTGTTCTCGAAGAACACAAAAGGGACTCCTCAACCTTTCAATTGGAGAAAACTTTCTCAACTCAAATTCAATATTCTCAACTAAACTGTTTTTTACAATGAATGGAAAGCGTATAAATAAACAAAATAACCTAGCATCTAATTTACTCAAAATAGAATTCTAATTATGCTAAAATTCTAAAATAGGAAAATAACCTAAAATAATAAAAGGAAACAAAATAATTGTAAAATCCGGAAATCTGGCCCGCTCCTTATTCACGGCCGTGAGGAATTCTCTTACGGCCGTAATGGCCTCTCTGAACAAAATCTGATTTATTATTTACGGCCGTGACGAATTTCTTACGGCCGTGAAATTCCCCTTTTTGAATGTTACGGCCGTAACTTCCAAGCTTACGGCCGTAAGCGTCGTTCTGTAGAAATTCTTCCTTTTTCTTCGACAATTGATTACGGCCGTGATAACATGATTTACGGTCGTGAATATATAGGTTACGGCCGTGAAGGTCATCCATTACTGCCGTAATGGATTTTCTGCATAAACAATTCCGTGTACTCGGCTCGGCTTGATTCTTTCGTCTTCTCGGCTCGGTCCCAACACGGAACTTGCTCCGTTTTGCACGTAGATCATTGTCATATTGCCGATGGCTCGACTTCGCCCTTCGATGCCTAGTCTGGATCACATCATACTCCCTCTCTTGAAAATGATTCGACCTCGAATCCATTTTTGGTCGGCTTTTCAAATTCCTCCTGCTTTTCCGGGCTCGATGATCCTTTAGACTTTTGGCATGCTCATTTTGGTCAATGAATTTCTGCCACTTCTTAAATTCATGGCTTGATTTATGTCCCTGCAAAACAGATTTAATAGAACTGGGGAGGGGTCTGTTAGCGTGAGTAAGTGCAAATAGACTCTTTTTTGTGGTAGACTCTCTTTTCTTTTGCTTTTTGCACTCAGTCTCTCCTTTTTCTGAGGTTTGAACCTCAACCCTCTTTTCTTTATTTTTCACTCCCTCTCCTTTTTCTGAGGTCGTGGCCTCAACTCTCTTTTCTTTAATTTCCACTCCCTCTCCTTTTTCTGAGGTCGTGGCCTCAACTCTCTTATTTTTCCCCTCAAACTCACTTTTCACTTTCAATTGATCTTTCAGGGCGTCAGTTGGAGATAGTAGTATTAGAGTAAACTTTTTCCCCCCTTTTACCAAGCTGTATCTATTCGTATACCCATCATGTAGCACAGCCCTTTCATGTTGCCAAGGTCTCCCCAACAGTATATGACTAATTTGCATTGGCACCACGTCACAAATTACCTCATCAGAATACCCACCTAAAGAAAAATTCACCAAGGCCTGTCTCTTCACCTTAACTTCCCCCGACTCAGTCAACCATTGTAATTTATAAGGCGTTGGATGTTTCGTTAAAGGTAAGCCTAATTTTTCCACCAACATTGTACTAACTACATTAGTACAACTTCCCCCGTCAATCACCAAGCTACAAACTTTTTCATCCACTAAGCATCTAGTGCGAAAAATATTATCCCTTTGCCCATCCACATTTTCCAAAACATTCGCCTTACGCTTAATGCTAAGAACATGCCTATCAATAATTGACTCATCCACCACAACATTTTTCGACCCTTCACTATCACACCTAACCTTCTTACGTGGACAATCAAGTGCAATGTGATCCCGTTCCAAACATTTAAAGCACTTAACATTTTTATCCTTAAGAGGCTTGGAATCAGAATTATTTTTACCTTTGGTTGTCGGTTCCTCCCTCCTTTTGTGAACATGATCACTACTCTCCCGTTTTGATGTCTCTTTTCGCTTCAATGGCCTTCCATCCATCCCTTCTCCGTACCTAGCATGACTTTCATGCTTACTACTCCTCCTAGCCATAGAGTCCGCCCGCGATTGCTCCTTTTTCAATTGGGCAATCATCGCATCTCTCTTATCCATCCTAGCCATCACCTTCTTAAATTTTGCCTGCATCTCTGCCAACAATTCAACCCCCTGCTCCAATATCTTATTCCTTCTTTCGGGGCGTTTGTTGTCACCCATTGATGAAGATTTTTCCCTGCGAGACATGGTTAGCTTTCAAAGATAAACAAAAATTCCTCTCGTGTTTATTTTCACTCGTGTATCACACTCAATCCCTTCAAATTTCACCCAAGAACAAACCAAGAATCGACAATCAAGGAATTTATGGAAGATACGAAAAGTAAAAAAAATTAGGAAATTCTCGAAAAATTCGAATATTTTTTTTTAATAATCTGCCAAAGAATTGGACTACGAGTATGGCAGAAAAAAACGGAACTAAATTTGGACGAGAAACGAACAAGAAAAACACTTTTGAAATTTTAGGACTGACTCTTATGGATCAAACTGAAGAAAATTATGACTGACACGAAGAACGCGAAGAACACGAAAAAAAATCAAGAAAAATCAAGAAACGCAAGAATCTGAAATAGATCCAAGCTCTGATACCAGATGACGCGATCCCAGTCGGGAATCTCGTCGGACGCGCGGAATAACAAGAATTAAAGCCTCGGAAAGATCTAGATCAGATTTAAACACGAAATTAAACAAGAATTAAAATACCGGAAAGGATAAAATTGACGATAGGACCTTGACCCAAGATTTACGACACGAAGATTGGCGATGCGAAATCGAGATCCAAGGTTTTCGAAACACCACAAGGACTTGTCAATTTCCTTGATAAGATTCTAATTGGAAACGCCACAAATATTCTCGCGAATATTCGATAAGTTCAACGCCACAAATATTTCACAATATTTGATAAGTTAGATTTGTTCTCGAAGAATACAAAAGGGACTCCTCAACCTTTCAATTGGAGAAAACTTTCTCAACTCAAATTCAATATTCTCAACTAAACTGTTTTTTACAATGAATGGAAAGCGTATAAATAAACAAAATCACCTAGCATCTAATTTACTCAAAATATAATTCTAATTATGCTAAAATTCTAAAATAGGAAAATAACCTAAAATAATAAAAGGAAACAAAATAATTGTAAAATCCGGAAATCTGGCCCGCTCCTTATTTACGGCCGTGAGGAATTCTCTTACGGCCGTAATGGCCTCTCTGAACAAAATCTGATTTATTATTTACGGCCGTGACGAATTTCTTACGGCCGTGAAATTCCCCTTTTTGAATGTTACGGCCGTAACTTCCAAGCTTACGGCCGTAAGCGTCGTTCTGCAGAAATTCTTCCTTTTTCTTCGACAATTGATTACGGCCGTGATAACATGATTTACGGCCGTGAATATATAGGTTACGGCCGTAATGGATTTTCTACATAAACAATTCCGTGTACTCGGCTCGGCTTGATTCTTTCGTCTTCTCGGCTCGATCCCAACACGGAACTTGCTCCGTTTTGCACGTAGATCATTGTCATATTGCCGATGGCTCGACTTCGCCCTTCGATGCCTAGTCTGGATCACATCATCACGCGTTGATGAAACCAATGAAACAAATTAAACAAATATTGATGAAACCAATGAAGATATTGATGAAATCGATGAAGCAATAGCAAAGGAAGCAACTAATGATGAAATTGATGAAGCAAACATTGATGAAAATATTTTTCAAGAACACTTTGAGATCATGGAAGCAGATATTGAGCCTATTTATGTTATTCTTGCACAACTTCCCACTGACCCCAGATTAAGAACTCCAATTATGGATTATAATGTTAATCTTCGAGATCAAATAAGAAGAGCATACCTGCAGAGAGGTCCATGTCAACCTCGGAGTCATGTGTTTCCATGAAACAAAACAAGGAGATTCATTCCTGCTTGGTTTAATGAATATGGTGATTGGTTGGAATATAGTATAAGTAAAAATGCTACATTTTGTTTATACTATTATTTGTTTGGACCGAACAATGGGGAACAAGGAGGTGGTGATGCTTTTGTGAAAGAAGGGTTCCGGAATTTTAGAAAGAAGGATAGACTTGGAGTTCATGTTGGAGATGTCAATAGTGCACACAATCAAGCCCAAAGCAATTGTGAAGCATTGATGAATCAAGAGCAACATATTGAGACATTTTTCTTCAAGCAGACAAAACAAGCACAGAGTGCATATCGAGTTCATCTACATGCATCAATTGATTATGTTTGAATTCTTCTACGGAACGGACATGCTTTTCGTGGTCATGATGAGTGTGAAGAAACAAATAATCAAGGTAACTTTCTTGAACAATTACAGTTTCTAGCTGATCATAATGAGCAGATTAAAGCTGTCACTTTGAAAAACGCTCCAAAAAAATCATAAACTAACATCTCCAAAATTCCAGAAGGATATTGTAAGTGCTGCAGCTGTTGAAACTATTGATGTTATCATCAATGATATTACTGGTACATTATTTTCAATTCTAGTTGATGAATCTCAAGTCATCTCCGTGAAGGAACAAATGTCCATTGTTTTACGTTATGTGAATAAGACGAGACATGTAGTTGAACATTTTATTGAGATTGAACATGTTTCTAGTACTACAGTTCTATCACTTAAGGCGGCTATAGATAAATTTCAAGACATGGGTTGAGTATATCCAGATTGTGCTATGATGGGGCTAGTAATATGCAAGGTGAGTTCAATGGTCTAAAAGAACTTATTTTGAAAGAGAATCCAAGTGCCTTTTATATACATTGTTTTGCACATCAACTTCAATTGGCACTTATAGCTGTGGCAAAGAAGCACAAGAAAGTTCAGTCACTCTTTAATTTGGTTTCATGTGTGGTGAATATTGTTGGAGCTTCTTCAAAGCGTTGTGATATTCTCCGAGAGAAACAAGAAGCCATAATTTCTAAAGCACTTGGTAATGGTGAGATTTCAAGTGGACATGGTCTTAATCAACAAAGTACTATTGCACGTTGTGGTGATACACGTTGGGGATCGCATTATCGTACTTTGATTAGTTTGATTTTGATGTTCTCACCTATAATTGATGTCGTTGAAATGATTTCTGTTGATGGCTCAACACGTGAACAAAGATGTGAGGCTAATAATTTATTAGACTCGATGCAATCATTTGAGTTTGTGTTTAATCTACATCTTATGAGAACCATATTAGGAATCTCAAATGAATTTTCTGAGGCATTACAAAGAAAAGATCAGGATATTGTTAATGCTATGAGTTGAGTGACAGTATGCAAACAAAGGCTCCAAGAGATGAGGGAAAACGAGTGGGATTCTTTTTTGGCCGAAGTCGTTACTTTTTGTCAGAAGTATAATATTGGTGTTCCTGATATGGATAGTGTGTTCATACGCCTAGGTCGCTCCTGCGTAATACTGAAGAAACAAAAAATTTTCATCGTTTTCGTGTGGATTTGTTCTATTCAGTCATTGATATGCAGCTTCAAGAGTTAAATGATCGTTTTTCTAAGGCAAGTACAGAATTACTTCTTTGTTTAGCATGTTTATGTCCCAATGATTCAATCTATGCTTTTGACAAGGAGAAATTAATCAGTCTTGCTAAGCATTATCCTGAAGATTTTTCGAAAGTACAGCTTATGGCACTTGATGATCAAGTTCGAAACTATATTGTTGATATGCGCTCTAGCAAGGAGTTCAAAGAATTATGGGGCCTTAGTGAACTTGAAATCAAGTTGGTTGTGATGAAAAAAAAATCAAGTGTACCCATTGGTTTATATGCTCGTGTCTTTAGGATTAACTCTTCTAGTTGTAACTGCTACAGTTGAAAGGGTATTTTCTGCTATGAATATTATGAAAAATCGACTGGGCAATCGGATTGGAGACCAATGGATGAATGATAGCTTAGTGGTGTATGTTGAAAAAGATGTATTTAATCAAATTGATAATGAGACTAGTATTCGACGTTTTCAAAGTATGAGAAGTCGTAAGGAACAATTGTAAAAAATGTACTACATTTTGAATACTATCGTTGACTTATTAGAAATTATTTTTTACATTATTCTGCTTCGCACCCACTGATCTAAAATCCTGGGTCCGTCACTGTCCCAACGTCTAGGGTAATCCCAATATCCTCTTCCGTAATTTTGTCATTGGATCCAGCCCAATTACTCGGTATTAGCTCATTAATCTCCACACAATCTTCATCCTCCAATACTCGATTATCATCAACAAGTGGGTTTTGATTCCCTGCCCATTGCTCACAAATTGTTATACAATTTATGCAAATATAAAGAAAATATATTGAAAAAATGACCAGTGCTTGAACAACACTCCATTTGCAAGAAAATATGCATTTTCACCAGCAAACTCATATAAAATAACATGCATAAAAGAAAAATCAAGATACCCATTTGATGAAAGGATCCATATTTTTGTTTTATTATTCTGTTCACAATCTACAACAAAAGAAAACCAAAAAAGTCAGGAAAGAAAACTACAATAAACAAGAGTGTAAATATTATGCATTTTTTAATAGAAAAATAATATTGATAAGATGATAATAGCAAAATGGATATAATAGTTTGATAAAAAGGATCGAGTTTGTATTGCGGAAGAAAAGAAATAAAAAAAGGCAGGAAAAAACCTTAAACCGTACAAGAAAAAATAATGCATGAAATATGCTTACCACATTCCGACATCGACAAGTTCCTTAGGTGGGAGGGCGTCCGCGTTGGTGGATGAGCACTATTTAGTGTGGGTATGGGGACTTTCAACGGTTTGGAATGTAGGGCTGATTGGTTTTGTTTTATGTCTGCAACTACAATCTGGTTATGTTTAATTTTAGCGGTGAACATATACATTTTTTCAATTCTGAATTTCTCGTGAGTTGAAGCTTTTTCAATGTCTCATGAGATTGGGCTGAATTGTCATGCAGATTGTAAACCGAATTGGAAAAGTAGCATTATTAATTTATTCTAGCATTGAAAGGGGAAAATTTTACCTTGGAAATTGTGCAAAAAATGAAGATTCCTTCTTACTTTTCTTGCGTGAATAGTTAGTGTGTGTGTGTGTGTATATATACACACCCTTTTCATAAATGCATACTTTACACTATATGACACCTATGATGGTCAACAATAAATTATTGCTTTAATTGACAAAAACATAAATAAAAGAATTCTTAATATCTAAGGTTTGATCAAGCATTCAATTTTTAACGTTAAAATGTGTGCATTTTTTAAGCATACTGAATATGCAGCAAGGTCCCTGAATTTAATTAATACTTAATTTAGTTCCTACACATTCAATCTTTATAATTAGACCCAAAAATTTGGTATAGGTTCTACAAGTGGGGAGGGTTTATATGTGAAAGAAAAGCAGAATTTAGTAAGATAATAACTTTAGTAATTATAACTCTTACAAAAAAAAAAAAAGATTCAAAGTGATAAATTAAAGAAAAAGACACAAAAATAAAGGAAAATCAAGAAGCGTTACTATTGTTGTAAAATTAGCCATTTTATAAAAGACTGTTTTAAGAAAACATCTGACATGAGGGAAAAGTCAAATGCAAAAACTTCTGTAGTCATTGGTTGTGAAAGTCACAATAATCAAAACCTGCAAGGTCTTGTCCTTGTTGCTACAGGAAACAGAGACCCAAATGAATAGGTTCTTGACTCTTACTGCACTTTCAACATGTGTAATGTAAAGGACTATTCACTAACCTGGTTGACCTAAATGGTGGACAGGTTCAGATGGGCAATGACATGAATTGTCAAATAAAAGGTATAGAAACCTAAATCTCTCTCTTGAGAACAATCATATTCTAAAATTAAATGGAACTAAATTATGTTTCATACTTGAAAAGAAATCTAATATCCTTAGGTGAATTAGATGAAGAATATGAAATAAAAATTCATAAGTCCATGCCAAAATTACCTTAAATTGAGCTTTGTGAAGATTGCATTATCGGAAAACAAAACAGACTTCTTTTTAAAACTGGCATTCATAAATTCATCTCACACTTGACTATATACATTCTGACCTTTGGGGTCCAGCAGTTGTAAATACTCTAAGTGGATTTAGATACTCTCTGCTTTCATTAGATGATTTCTCAAGAAAGATTTGAACATTTCTTTTGAAGGCCAAGTCTAATACTTTTCAAAATTTCAAACAATGGAAATTTATGATTGAAAATCTAACTGAAAGGAAATTTAAAGCTCTTAGAGTTGATAGTGAGTTTGAATTCTATAATGCTAAATTTGATCTTTTTTTTGTAAAGAATCTGGAATTCTTAGGCATAGAACTGTAACACACACACACACCTCAGCAAAATGGAGTTGCTGAGAAGATGAATGGGACCTTACTAGAAAAGGTGAGGTGTATGTTGCTTGATTTTGATCTTCCAAAAATATTTTGGGAAAAAGCTTAAAAATTGCAACTTATTTGATAAACAAAATTCCAGTAAGTGCTATTAACTTTCATATCACTGAACAATTGTGGTATAATAAGTCTCCAGATTATTCTAAACTAAAAGTGTTTGGCTTGGAAGCTTATTCACATTAAGTAAAGGGAAACTTGAACCTAGGTCCTTAAAATATATCTTCTTGAGATATGGGGAAAGAGACAAAAGGTTATAGACTGTGGATTAAGAAACAAGGTGGGTTCAAGGTTGTTTTGAGCAGGAATGTCATCTTTAATTAAAATGACATGCCATGCCTTGCTTCCTCAAAACAAAGATCAGAAGATTGTTCTGCAATTAAAGAAATTGATAGTGAAAATCATATTCTTGACTTCGTTGAGCTTGCTGTTCAGATTGAGGTGGAGTCCACTCAATCTAAATCATCATCAGGATCTAAGTGATGAAGAAAATGGTGCTTCATCTAGTGAGACCATTGTGATTGATTACCAACTGACCAAATAAAGAGGCATGAGAAATAGAATTTCCTCGACTAGAATCAATAGTGATGACTTTGTAACATTCTTTTCTATTATGGACTTTGTCAACTCTGAACCTAGCTAACATCATCGTTGAGGCTGTTAACTGTGAAGATTTTGTCCTTTGGAAGGATTCCATGAATGATGAAATAGAATCTTTAATCAAGAATCAAATATGGGTTATAGTTAACATGCCTAAGAATCAGAAATCTGTTGACTATAAGTGGATTTATAAAATTAAATATGATACGTCTAATGCTAGTAAGATAAGATATAAGACTATATTAGTAGCCAAAGGGTTCACACAAATGGAGGGGGTTGATTATAATGAATTTTTTTCTACTATTGCTAAATATAATTTTTTAAAGTCACGCTTTCCTTATCTACTCATTTTGATTGGGAACTAGATCTACTTGATGTTAAAACTGCTTCCTTAAATTGTGATTTAGATGAAACCAATTACATGTGTCATCCTAATGATTTTGAAATAAAATCAAAAACTACGAAGGTTTGCTTATTTGAAGAAATGTCTATATGGCCTAATATATTAACCTAGGCAATTGTATAAGAAGTTTAACTCTTATGTTCAAACTCTAGGATTTCTTTCAATTAGTTTTATTTTGTGTTTCTTCTATAAGGGTTTTGGTGGGCCTGAATCCATTTACTTTTATTATATGTTGATGGCATGTTACTTGCTTGCCGTAATAAATTTGAAATTGAAAAGATTAAATTAAAATTGAAACATGAGTTTGAAATGAAAGACCTTGAAAATGATAAGAAATTTTTAGGTATGGAAATCAAAAGAGATAGAGAAAATAGCATTTTGTATGTAAATAAGCATTCTTATGTGTTAAAAGCGCTTGGAATTTTTTATATGTTTGATTGCAAACCTATTACACTACCTCTAGCAAGTCATTTAAAATTGTCGTGTGATCAATCACCCAAACTACCTGAAGAACATCCTATGCTAATGTTGTTGGCTCTATTATGTACATAATGGTTTGCAACAAACCTGATTTGGCTCGTGGCATAAGCGCCTTGAGTAGATTTATGGCTAACCCTGGTAAAACTTACTGGCTTGTTTGAAATGGATGCTAATATATTTAAAGGATTCTTCTGGTTTGGGACTTAGATTTAGTAGATGTAAAGAAGATATTCTATTAAAGGGGTATACAGAATCTGAATTTGCAGGCAATCTAGATAAGAGAAGATCAACTTCTTCTAGTTTTATTGCAAAAGATAGTTCCCCTATCTTCTACTGAGGCAGAGTACATTGTATCTTGTAATGTTGTAAATGAAGTAACGTGGCTTAGATATTTGTTAAAGAAAATTTGTTTTATAGAGAATATCATCAGGTTGTGTACTGATAGTCAAAGTGCCATCCATCTGAGTAAGAATCCAGTATACCATGATACGACAAAACGTGTTGACATTAAACTCCATTTTGTAAAGGACATGGTCGAGAAAGGTATGATTGTTCTTGTCAAAGTACCAACTGACTTCAATAGAATAAATACTTACTTATTTTTACCTATAGCGAACAGGAACTGAAGCTACGAACTCATCAGAATTTGGCGGAGTCATCCAATCACCCTCGACAAAAAGCCATTTATCTGTCCATTTCCATAACAGAGCAAGTTTGATCTTATATCCAGGTCAGATTAACACGTAGAGTTACCCTAAATTCTTTTCGTTTGTAGATCGAAAGTGATAATAATAGTTGAACTCTAATACCAATGATGAATTGAAACCCATCCTATTGAATAAATATAAAACTATAAACCTTAGGATAAATCTTCAACTGTTGGGATAGATTTGAGTTGGAGCAACTCCCCACTCCCTCGAAAGTCTTGTAACAATCCTAGGAATGGAAAAGTTTAACCCATCCTATAAAGTATACCATTTCACCACCTCACACCTTTTTGGGGGATTGTCAGCTCTTTCGAAACTCTCCGGGATAAAGAAACGTACAGAATCGGGTATTCTAAATTCATGTCTAAACCTAACCAGGTCACCTTCAGTCACTACGGAAGGAAAATGTTTACAAGTGAAGTCAAAGCTCCAGTGAGGTTGTGGAGGATGATGCCAAATGGTAGGATAAGCTATTCAATTCGAAGGGGAAAGAGTGGGAAAACTCGAAGTTAAAGATACTTCAGCTTGGACCTAATTAGCTAAAGGCATCGGACTATAAATCACTTCATCACTTTCAGATTATTCTACCGCAATTTCCTCACTTTCAGATTTTGACTAACTCGCCTCTTCTTCTATCCCTCCATAAGACCTAACCCTTCCTTCACTACTTCCTGATTAACTTTTACAAATTCCAACTAATACTTAGAGGATAAAGATAAAAAGGTAGGAAAATTAGATCGATTTTTCGAATTGATACTCACCTATGTTCGGTACACTAGCAGACTGTCAGACGTGGTTCAAGTAGGAAACTTGTTCATGAAGACAATTGCGAGAATAGAGAAATTTGTCCACGGTGAAGTAAAAGATGAAGTGGGACCCAGGTGTCACTTTGAAATGACACATTTGCAGTTAATGATTACAGCACTGCTTCTCTTAAGATCATTAACTGTTGGATCGATTTCACTCAAAAACACACTTTTATTAACTAAAACACTCAAACTCAAATATTACAACTTACTCTTCACACTCTCAAAGAAGCTATACTTCTTGTTCTTCTTTCACTCACTTGATGATTTCAAATGAGAATGGGGAGGGCTATTTATAGGAAATACAAATCAATCCTAACCATACAAATATTAAAAACAAAGATACATCCGACGATCAATATTTGATCATACCAACTACCATCCAACAATCTACAATTAATCTTACCAACTACAATCTAGTGATTCTTATTCAATCTTGCCTACTACAAGAAACTTCCATGCATTGGGCTAATTGGATCACATAAAATGTTGGACTTGGACTCAATAAGATTTCTTCTTTGGGCCAAACAAGTTTATTTTCAACATCCCCCTTTAAACTTGTTTTATAACTCCAAGAGAATTTCTCAATCTGGTGAAATCTTCATACTTCAGGGACTTGGTGAAAATATCAGCAATCTGATCATGAGACTTCACATACTGTAGTTGCACATCTTTCCTTGCAATGCATTCCCTTATGTAGTGGTAGCGCGTGTCGATATGTTTACTTCTATCATGGAATACTGGATTCTTTGCTAAGGCAATTGCTGACTTGTTATCAACACAAATCTTGATTGGATCTCCTTGAGATATGTTTAAATCTTTCAGCAAATTTCTTAGCCAAACTGCATGGCAAACACACGAGGTTGCAGCTACATATTCAGCTTCACAGGTTGAGAGAGTGACAATTGGTTGCTTCTTTGACATCCAAGTAAAAGCAGTGTCACCCGTAAAGAACACGAACCCTGTAGTGCTCTTTCTATCATCTATATCTCCACCCCAGTCACTATCACTATATCCAACAAGTTTATACTCATTAGAAACTGAATAAAACAAGCCAAGATCAGTTGTACCTTTCAAATAGCGAAGAATTCTCTTTGCAGCTTTGAAATGAGTAGTTGTTGGAGATTCCATGTAGCGACTAACCAATCCAACTGAATACAGGATATCTGGCCTTGTACAAGTCAAATAACGTAGACTTCCAACCAAACTTTTGAATAATGTTGGATCTACTCTTTCACCTTCCTCATGCTTGGACATTTTGACTCCACATTCTACTGGGGTGCTTATCGGATTGCAATCATCCATTTTTAACTTCTTGAGTATCTCCTTCGCATAGCTTTCTTGGGAGATGAAGATACCTTCCTCCTTTTGTTTGACTTCAATGCCAAGATAGTATGCCATAAGCCCAATGTCTGTCATCTCAAACTCCTTAGCCATTGCTTCCTTGAATTCGTCAAACAAGCTTGGACTGCTTCCAGTAAATATAAGATCATCCACGTACAAGCACACGATCAAAATATCTGTATCTTTATTCTTGATATAGAGAGCATGTTCATATGGACTTTTGGTGAAGCCATTCTCCTGGAAGTACTTGTCGATTCGACTATTCCATGCTCTTGGTGCTTGCTTCAACCCGTAAAGGGCTTTCTTCAATTTTAAGACTTTGTCTTCTTGATCTTTCACTTCATAACCTGGTGGTTGTTGAATGTACACTTCTTCTTCTAGGACTCCATTTAGGAAGGCAGACTTTACATCCATCTGATGAATCTTCCATTTGTTCTGAGCAGCCAAAGAAATTATTAGTCTTATAGTTTCTAATCGAGCAACAGGAGCGAATACCTCATCATAGTCAATTCCAGCTCTTTGACTATATCCTTTTGCTACAAGTCTTGCCTTGTATCGTTCAATTTCTCCACTAGCATTCTTCTTCGTCTTGTACACCCATTTGACACCTATTTCTTGGTGACTTCTTGGAAGAGATGCAAGTTCCCATGTATCATTCTTCTTGATGGAATTGATTTCTTCATCCATCGCATTTCTCCACTTCTTTTCTTGTACAGCTTCTTCAAATTTCACTGGTTCACATTCAGCAAAGAGACAGAAAAGAGTAAGATTATCAAGCCTCTCGGTTACCTCATATATATCTTGGAGATTTCTTGTGCGTTCTTCATTTCTTTCATTTAAGAAAGATGGTGGAGAATTTCTATCTTCAGTTACTGTAGGTGAAGTAGGTGGTGTACTTGGCTCTCCTACTGCTTGCTCTTGCTCTATGATTGGTTGCTCCTCGTGCTCTTCTTCAAAGTGAGGAAAGAAGTTGTAGTCTTCTTTTTGGGTACTCCAATCCCAATTGTTTTCTTCATCGAACTCCACATCTCGACTAATGATGACTTTCTTATTTCTTTGATTGTATAGCTTGTAGCCCTTTGACTGTGTATCATAGCCAATAAAGATAAGTTTCTCACTTTTGTCGTCAAGTTTTCTCCGTATCTCATCCGGTACATGTCTGTATGCAATACTTCCAAATACTCGTAGATGGGATATTCCAGGCTTCCTTCCACTCCATGCTTCTTGTGGTGTCTTTCCCCATACACTCCTTGTTGGAGATCGGTTGGACAAATAGACTGCACATGAAACTGCTTCTGCCCAAAACTCCTTTGGTAGTCCCTTGCTTTTGAGCATGCTTCGTACCATGTCAAGGATGGTTCTGTTCTTCCTTTCTGCAACACCGTTCTGTTGGGGTGATCTTGGAACGGTCAGTGGACGTCTGATTCCATTTGCTTCACAAAACTCTTGGAATTCTTTGGAAATGTATTCTCCTCCTCGGTCGGATCGCATGGCTTTAATCTGGTAACCACTTTCTTTTTCTACTGCAGTTTTGAACTTCTTGAATGCTTCAAAAACTTCTGATTTCTGTTTTAAGAAATATACCCAGGTTTTTCTTGAAAAATCATCTATAAAGAGAAGGAAATAATTACTGTTACCACAAGAACTTGGCTTGATTGGACCGCATACATCGGTATGGATGAGCTCGAGTGGCTTCTTGGCTCTTAATTCTGACTGCTTTGGAAAACTCTTCCTGAACTGTTTCCCAAGTAAGCATCCTTTGCACAATTCATTTGGATGATTTATATAAGGTAAGCCTCTCACCATGTTCTTCTTGGATAATAGCTCCAATCCTCCAAAATTTAGATGCCCAAATCGAAGATGCCAAAGCCATGATGCATCTTTGTAACAAGTTTTAAGACACTTTGCAACATCATTTTCAATATTCAAAGGAAATAATCTATCCTTCGACATTTTCACTTTGGTTATCAATTTTCCTTGGTCATCTACTACAAAAATACTATAATCTTTGGAATAAAAATTATAGCCTTTCTCTAATAGCTGACCTAGGCTTAAGACATTGCTTTTCATATTTGGCACATGGTAGACACTTGAAATCACTTGATGTCTTCCAGCTTTAGTGCGAATAAGGATGTTACCTTTTCCCTTGACTGGTATTTTAGAGTGATCTCCAAACGAAACATTGCCACTTACTCTTTCGTTGAGTTCTGCAAACATGCTTCTTTTTCCACACATGTGATTGCTTGCACCAGTATCTAGGTACCAAATACTTCCTTGGCCTCCGTCACTGTCTTTGTGTGCAAATAGCATTGTTCCATCAACCTCTTCTTTTGTTTCAACATAGTTAGCCTTCTCTTCGACTCCATTTTTTGGATTCCAACAGTTTGCTGCATAATGGCCATACTGTTTGCAATTGTAACATTGAACTTGAGATTTATCGTACCTCGAGTTTGAATTGCCTCTTCCACGACCTCTTGTCGAACTTTCTCCTCTTTCGTAATTACTGTTGAAATTGTTGTTATTGTAATTCCAACCTCGTCCACGACTATGACCTCTACCTCGTCCTCGGTCTCGGCCTCTTCCTCGACTATGTTGATTTCTGTTGTAGCCTCTGATTTCTTCTTTCTCTTTGAGTTGTGTGTTGAGCAGTTTTTCATTGATTCCTTGCCTTTTCTTATGCTTTTCTTCATAAGCCTGCAATGATCCTTGTAATTGCTCGATCGTCATTTCTTCTAAATCTTTAGTTTCTTCTATAGTCACGACAATGTACTCGAACTTTGGATCAAGTGAGCGGAGTATCTTTTCTAGGATCCTTATATCTTCTAGTTTCTCACCGTTTCTTTTTAATTGATTAGAAACAGTCAAGACTCTAGAAAAATATTCGGAAATCGACTCGGATGCTTTCATATGCAAGGATTCGAATTCACCTCTTAGTGTTTGAAGACGAACCTTCTTCACTTGTTCAGCTCCTTTGTAGGATGTTTGTAATTTATTCCATGCTTCCTCGGAAGTTTTTGCGCTTGAGATTTTCTCGAAACCATCATCATCTAATGCTTGATAGATGAGAAAGAGAGCCTTCTTGTCTCTTTTCCTTGAATCCTTCAATGAATCCTTTTGCACTTGAGTTTGAGTAGTTTCATCTTCGGGCTCACTGAAACCTTTCTCTACGACTTCCCAAACATCGTGTGCACCCAAAAGAGCTTTCATTTTGATACTCCAATTATCATAGTTGTTGTTTTTTAGTGTAGGTACTTGAAAAGAAGACATACCATTATTCGCCATTTATAGAAACTGAATTTTGAAATTCTGATCACACCGAAGGATCCGGAATGCTGGAAAACGTCGGGGTAGTGTCCGACTCGGTTGAACTCGGTTTGAACTGGGTCTGACTCAGTATGACTCAGTGCACTGGATGAGTCAACTCGGTTCCGGGACAGCAACTTTGTGGAATGATTTGGGGCTCAAACGACTTCAGATTTGGCCGATCTTTGAACCGCTACTTTCCTCTCTTTGAGAGCTTCGATTTGATATGCAATGACGATATTTTTCCTTTTCCTATAACCTCGCTCTGATACCACTTTGTTGGATCGATTTCACTCAAAAACACACTTTTATTAACTAAAACACTCAAACTCAAATATTACAACTTACTCTTCACACTCTCAAAGAAGCTATGCTTCTTGTTCTTCTTTCACTCACTTGATGATTTCAAATGAGAATGGGGAGGGCTATTTATAGGAAATACAAATCAATCCTAACCATACAAATATTAAAAACAAAGATACATCCGACGATCAATATTTGATCATACCAACTACCATCCAACAATCTACAATTAATCTTACCAACTACAATCTAGTGATTCTTATTCAATCTTGCCTACTACAAGAAACTTCCATGCATTGGGCTAATTGGATCACATAAAATGTTGGACTTGGACTCAATAAGATTTCTTCTTTGGGCCAAACAAGTTTATTTTCAACATTAACCCCATCAACCGATGCCATGTATTACGCGCGCTATTAAAAATTTGGTGGCATTATAATCGACATAAACTGAATGATCTATTTCAGAAACTGCAAGTGTCATTTCATTTTAAAGATCACATGATATGAATCAGATAAAAATACCAATTGGGATCGTCGCTATGTTAGTAACTAACATAGCGACGATCCCAAGGGGCATTTGTTGTACCAGATCTGACTTGGGGCTTATTTGGGATGAACTAGCACATGACTCATCATTTCTGCATTGATATAGAGATTTTCGAACATGACACATCCTCCATAGGCTGGAACTCGGTTTAGATAGTTTCTATGAAAGATCATTGGCAAAAAAACTCAACAGAGCTTGTCCGTTTGGCAAACATATTTTTTCCTTCACAATTTTTCAAATCACTTTTTAACCATAAATATTTTCTCTCTCCATTTTTTAACCACACATTTTACTTAGAAAACATAAAAAACATGTTTTTAAACAAAAAAGTTTTAACAAAAAGATAATCTTTTCTTTTCACCCTGCCATCTCCTTTATAGGATGGCAGGTGTACAGTTGAGATCAACATTCATGTCAATCGAAATTGTCACTTCTAGATAGGCTTTCGATATGTCATACTAATTGTAATAATTGTGATTATATTCCCACATTTTTGTCATCCAATTCTGCTACATGTACTTATAATTTAACATACAGGTTAACATATTGCATAGTTGGTATAATCATAATAATTCACACATCACATCAATTTTTAAATCAACGTTCACAAACTTACCAACTCATTTTTTTGTCATCATTTTTGTCATCATCTAAGTACAACTAGCATTTTTGTCATCATCTAAGTACAGCATTTTTGTTTCTATAAATAGGAATCATTAATATCATTTAAGAGGGTAATCAAGACTCTCCAAAGAGAAAGTAATGTTAAAATATTCTAATTACGAGAGCTGACATTTTGATCTTATACGAATTAAATTTCTGTCATCTTACGATTAATTATTCAGTTCGTTGGTGGTTTTTTCATATTATCGATTTGCAACGAATTCTATTTCATGATTGTCTAATCGTTAAATCCATAGTTTATTCTACTTTTCGCGGTCAAACATTTCTTTAATATTCTCTTTTTCTTGTTGAATTTGAGTCTTGGGGATTTCAAGGTCAACAAGCGTCGTAGTTTCGAATTTTCACAACTTAATATTGTTAGGTGAGATTGGAGTTTGACCTAACAGAAATTTGTTCATTACTCAAAGAAAAGGAGATATGTATTAAATAGCCATTAACTTATTAGAAACATGTTATATCGTAATAGTATGGTGTCTACTAAAGTCTCAATAAAATTTGCACGTGAAGAAAAAATAGGATTATACATATTTACAAGTGTCAAGCTGTCTTTCAATTTACAAAAGAAGTTCTATCCATGAAAACATAATCAAGTCGTCGCCATGATTACATACCCCATATTTTCTCATCTAGTCTTGCTTAATTATTTCATCCCATAATTTTTCTTAACCTTTTAGACTACAATTAACCATCAAACAAATAATTACTTTAATATTGAAATATATTAAGTCCCTATTTTTTTTACTAAAAATTTAAGTCTTAGTAGATTTTGATAAAATTTGTGAAAATACATGATTAAAAAGTTAATAAAAATTATGAGATCCATAAAATATGTGAGTTCTACTTTTGGAAACTATAATAAAATATGGAGGTGTGGAAAATGACGTAGTCAGAAGAATCTCTACTATTTGTATGAGAGGATTAGGAAATACGGAAATGATGCTTGTACAGGGATCTGTATTACAGATCCTCTGTACGTGTAGCATCATTCTAGGAAATATTTCTCCTTTGAATAAGGTACACTTCTTGAATACTAAGTAGAACTAGTTGTTCCATTTTCTTTGTATGCACATGATTAGTTTTGGAGAACTCTCTCTATTTCTATGCAATATTAAATGGTGATGATCTCAAAACTTTGCTCAGTTTGTGAACTAATAAGTGCGTTTTGTGCATTTACTTGGTTTTCCGTCATTCTATAGATTTATGACATGGTTGTTTTAAATTATGTTTTTTTCCATATTTGACCCGAATTGGAGTGCATTTGTCCACTTATTTAGACGCTAAAATTAGGATATTACATTTTTGTTTAAGAATAAATTCTACTAATTTAGTTATTTATATTCATTTCAATAATTATCCCAAAAGTTGAGAGAATGAAACAATTGAGGGGAATATGTACCAATTGGATAGCTATCTCGACTTAATTGTACAATGTGGAAGTTGATGAGGCCAATCAAGAATCAAGTTGGAGCTAAAATGAACAAATCAGAAGACGACGGACTTTCTGGTAATTGTGAGGAAAGACCAGCTAATACAATCTGAAAGACGAAAATTGAAGAAAAAAAGATGAGCCAAAAGACTATGCCTTGTAAAGGCATGCGATCGCTCGATGACTTATTTGAAAGGAAAAACCACATTATTCAAAGGCAAGCGATCATGCCTTTCAAAGGCAAGTGATCACTTGCGTATCCGTGTGCCCAAATTTCATTCCTTAAATCCCGGATTTCACTAGATTTTCTCCTCATGAAACAAGGATTCTTCACTTTCCTATATATAGAGGAACTTTGCAAGAAAATTGGGAGCTGTTGACACCGTTCTACAACCATATTATGTACAATTTTTGAGAGATTAAGATCTAGGGAGAGAAACATGCAAGGTTCAAGTTAAGATTCAAGATTTATACTTCAAAAATATTAATTCTTGCATTCGAGTGATGAATCCCATAAAATCTTCTTGTTGTTTATCTTTAATCATGTACCTAGGCTAGATTAGTTTATGTTAGGATCATGATGAAGCTTTTATTTTTCGAATTTTTTGTTTTTTTTTTTTAATTAAAGACAATTTATGGATATTTGAGAAATTAATTCCATATTTCATGTTTCTAAAATTATTTGGACAATTATTGTATGAATTTTGTGATGTGTTCTTAAGTTCGAAAGATTAAAAATTAGTTAAACTTATTTTAATATCCACAAAGTTCAATAATGGATAGAAATACACCTTTACGCTTCTATAATATTTAATTGTTCATGAATCGTTAATGCTTTTCTATTTGTTCGCATTCGTCATAAAAATATAGGCGGGTCACATATATAGGGGAAGGCTTTAATTCACCTTTCAAAAAAAGGGTTTTAAATAAATTAGGAATATTGATTTTCATAACCTATGAATTGTTAAACATTTAAATCAATGAATGAAAGATGAAAATAAAAGTGCATTCTTGATCCTAGCATATTTCTCCCAGTTATAAAACAAAAACATCTTTTTCAACATTCTTTGATTTTAAATTGAATTTTCTACCATATTTTCATTCTCAAATATAAATTGATTAATTCTATCTTCGATTAAGGCTAGTAATTTAAAATAATAATTTATCTCAATCTTCATTTGTATGATACACAGACTCATTTTTCACTATATTACTTGTGTGATTCGTACATTTGCGGTAGATAAACATGTAACGCGATATTACTTATGTGATCCATACATTTTTAGTTTAATTTATTTTTAGATTATTTTTACTAATTCAGACTTTTATTTTCGTTATTGTTATTTTTATTTTATTTCAGCTCATTAATCTTCTTTTGTTTCTTCTCAAGTTTGTATATACGAAGTTCGAGGCACTGTGATCTCGCAGCAAGCCAGCAACATATCTGAAAATTGAAATAACATTCCACCGCAAAAATACCAAAAACATAAGGACATGACAGACGCACAAATTAATCTTCTGATACAAGGGGATGATGAAGGAAACATGCTTGTAGGTAACTTCATTAATCTAAAAATTACTCAAAATCAGTCAAGTATAGTCTATCCACCCACCCACTGCAGGTATCACTACCTAGAATGATTTGGCCCAACAATTCTTCACCAAGTTCTTTCCATCGATCAGGATTGCCAGCTTAAGCGTGACATATCCATATTTCAGCAACAAGACTCAAAAACATTTGATGAGGCGTTGAACACGTTCAAGAATACGCTAAAAAATGTTTGATGGGACATTAGAACTATTTGAAAGGATAACAAATGCAAATGCCATGTTGGCATCTAATAGAGCTACTTCACAAAAGCTTGTAGAAGCTTATGAAGTAGACACCTTCACATAATTATTAGCAAAAATAGACTCCTTGATCACTAAAATGGAAAGCATGTCTCAACCTACAAATACATTGAGTAATTTAAGACTGAGCTGTGAAGACTAGGGGGCAAATCACAACACTGCAGACTGTCCCATACTGTCAAATCTACTAGAACAAGCAGATTTTACCCTAAGGGAACAACAATAGTAAAATTATCCATACTCTAACACTTATAATCTAGGCTATAAAATCATTCTAATTTCTCCTAGAGCAACAACCAAAATAAACATCAGCAGCCTCCCATGGTTTCCAACAACAAGATAAATGAATTTCTCTAGAATATATATTGGGTAAATTAATGGAAAGGACTTATCAATACATGGCGAGGACTGGTCAATTTAAGAGAAGGACATAAACCACTCTGTAAAATCAGCAAGCCTCAATCAAGAATCTAGAGACGTAAGTGGGGCATATGGCACATGTTTTAACAAGTAGAACACCCGGTACATTGTCAAGTAATACAAGGGTAAATCCTAAGGAGTACGTATTAGCTATTAGACCTATGGAGGATGATATGATCCAAGGTAGGATATGGAGAAAACAAGTTATCATCAATGCAATAGCAATCTACATAGGAAAAGGAGCAGGTTTCATGTTAGACTTGAGTCGAGATTAAAATTGGATAAATGCACTTCAATGGAGCAAAAAAGGAGGCCAACAGGAGAGCCATGCGGGTGAACATAAAGAATTAAGTGTGGCCATACATGCCAATTGAAAAAAAATGGTCATAACCTCACTTTCGCCAACCGAGATCACCATGCATTCGCAAGAATTTGAACCAGACGGCCACACGGTAGACCTGGAACAGATTTTACTAGGTTTTTATTTAAGTTTTGTTTTAATTTATTATTTTTGTAATTAAAGTCCTAATGGATTTAGGTTTAGTTTAGGGCATTTTTACATTTTCATTAAACATATTTTCATGGATTGGAACAAAACTTTTGGAATTGAATTGAAATTATTCGATGTTTTACACTCTAAGAAAAGTGAATATTCCTTTTCCTCTTCTTCAAGAACACCCATTGAACTTATAAAATATCTCAGATCTTTGTGGCATTCCAACCAAGACTTCATCATGGAAATTGACAACCCTTATGTTGTTCGAAAACCTTGAATCGTTCTTCCGCATTGTCAATTATTGTATCGTGAAGATCGGGTCAAGGTCCTATCATCTAAACATTTATTTTCATTGTTATTATTCGTCACTTACTGAATTTAGATCTTTCTTAGTATTTTAGTTTTCAATTATGCGTCATTGTTGCGTTTTCCAAAAGGAATCGAATTAGGTGTTATTAGAGCTTGGATCTAAATTCAATTCTTAATATTTCTTGAATTTATTGTGTTCTTTGTTTTCTTTGCATTCTTTATAATTTTCCAGTTTCTGATCCATAAGATTACTCCAAAAAAATTCGAAGGTGTTTATTTTGCTCCATTCTCATCCAAATTCAGTCTCCTTTTTTCTGCCTAATTCGTAGTCGAGTTTTCGGATTAATTTTTTTTCGAAATTCACAACTTCCAAAATTAATTCTTAAAATTCATCAATTTTTAGGTTTCCTTATGTCTTCTATTGTCTTAATTCCCAAGTCTCTGATTGGTTATTTGGGCACTTGAAAACGGGATTAAGAGTGATACACAAGTGAAAAAAATAAATACGTGAGGAAAATTTTATTTCTTTTCCTATTATTAACCATATCTCACAGGGAAAAAACCGCATCATCATCGTCACTAGGTGACAATAAAGGAATTGACAGGAGGGGGTCAAAAACTTCATCAATGAGTGAAAACAAATAATATAAAGTTACGAATAGGATGGATAGACATTATATAGGTGTAATGGCAGCCATGCATGAACAATTTGAAAAACTAATGGCTAGGGTGGATAGGTAGGATGATATTATCACTCAATTGCGTAGGGAACAAACTCATGTGGGTCCTAGAGTTAGGAGAGATGATGAGGGGGTTGGAAGTGAATGGGAAAGTGTTCATTCATTCTTGACTATTGTGCGAAGGAGTGATAGAAGTGATAGGTGTGAAAGGGATCATAGGAGACGACATGGGAATAGAGATGAAGTGGACGGTAACCTAGGAAATATAAAAATGACCAAACCACATTTCCACGGGAGGAGTGACCCAGAGGCTTATCTAGATTTGGAAAAGAAGGTGGAATTGATGTTTGAGTGTCATAACTATTTAGAGGAAAAGAAGGTTAGGCTAGCTGTGGTAGAGTTTACTGATTATGCCATAATTTGTGTGATCAATTAGTGATGGGTAGGGAGAGAAATGATGAGAGACCGTGGAAACATGGGAGTGAGATGAAAGCTATAATGAGAAAGAGGTTTATCCCAAGCCACTATCATAAGGATATTTACCAATGATTGCAATGGCTCACACATGGTTCTAGGAGTGTGGATGAGTACCATAAGGACATGGAAGTGGATATGATTAAGGCCAATTTTGTGGAGGATAAGGATGCTACTATGTCTAGGCTCTTGAGTGGGTTAAATAGGGAAATTGCTAATGTGATTGAACTGCAGCACTATGTGGAGTTGGAGGACATGGTGCATATAGCAATGAAGGTGGAGAGACAGCTGAAGCGAAAGGGGCAGCAAGTCATTCACCAATATCTTATCACACTTCACAACCAAAGTGGGAGCATAATGGAGATCACGTCCTGAAAGGGAGAGAGAAACCAATAACGAAAGGTAAAAATATTTTCAATTCCCAATCTACTAAGGATATGAAAATTAAGTGTTTTAAATGCTTGGGTTCAGGGCACATTGCTTCACAATATCCCAATAAACGAGTTACGGTTATGCATAATGGGAAACTAGTTCGGAGGATGAATTTGAGGGGATGCCTAAATTAGAGGATATGGGGCTAGTAGTAGTGATAGTGATGAATTAACTTATGATGTGAAGGATTCACTTGTTAATAGAAGTGTCCTTAATTCTAAGGTTAAGGTGAATGTGATGGATGAACAAAAGAATAACTTATTTCACACTACATGCTTTGTAGATAAAAATGTTTGTGGATTGGTGATTGATGAGGGAAGTTGTATTAATGTAGTTAGTATTGTGTTGGTTGAAAAATTGAAGTTGCCTAAGATGAAACATCCTATGCCTTATAAATTGCAACGGTTGACTGAGTCGGTGGAAATAAAGGTTAACAGGCAGGTTAATGTTAAACTTACCATTTGGGAGGGGCGGGGGATACAAGGATAAAGTAGTATGTGATTTAGTCCCTATGCATGTTGGCCATATTTTGTTGGGGAGGACATAGCAATATGATAGGATGGTGATGCGTGATGGGTTGTGAAGAGTGGAAAGAAAATTACACTTGTTCCTTTGTCACCTAAGGAGGTCCAAGAGGATCAACTAAAAATAAAAAGTGAGTTTAGAGAGAAAAATAAAAGAGTTGAGGCCACAACCTCAAAAAAAAATGAGAGGGAGTGAATGTTTAAAATAAGTGAGTTGAGGTCATGACTTCAGAAAAGGGGGAGCATGAGTGGAAAGAGAAAAAGAAAAGAGAGTCTACCCAAAAAATGAGTTTTTTTTTGTACAAAGTCTGATGTACAAGGATCCAATCTTTGCACTTGGTCATGCTAACAAATCCCTCCCTAGTTTGGTTAATTTGTTTTGTAGGTACCAAAATCAAATCATAAACATAAAGCTGGAAAGAAAGTTACTTGCAAGGTAAACCAACCCAAAAAGTTGAACAAAAGCATCAAGCAAGAGCGGGTCCCTCAAGCCAAAAAAAGCAGGATGTGCATGAAAGTTGAACAAGTTGTAGGCTCTAGGTCAAATCTTTTTCAAGAGAGAGGGAATGATGTGATCGAAAGTATATCAAAGGAGAAAATAAGTTATCATCGATGCAGCAGCAATCTACATGGGAAAATGAGCAAGTTTCATGTTGAAGCCAAGTCGGGATTCAAATTGGATCAAGTCACTTCAATGGAGCGAAAAAGGAAGCCAACCGGAGAGCCATGTGGCTACATAGAAGGAATTAAGGGTGGCCGCGCACGCCAACTAAAAACAAATGGTCAGAAACTCACTTTCGAAGATCGAGATCACCACGAGTCCGTAAGAAGTTGAACTGTGTTGCCGCACAGTAGACCTGGAACAGATTTCGCAAGATTTTTATTTTATTTCCGTTTTAATTTATTTTTTCATAATATGAGTCCTAATGCGGCTAGGTTTAGTTTAGGGGCATTTTTACATTTTCATTAAACATATTTTTAGGATTGGAATAACACTTTTGGAATTGAATTGAAATTATTGAGTGTTTTACTTCTCTAAGAAAAGTGAGAATTCCTTTTCTTCTTCTTCAAGAACACCCATTGAACTTATGAAAAATATCAGATCTTTGTGGCGTTCCAACCAAGAATTCATCAAGTAAATTGAAATCCTTGTGGCATTTGACAACCTTGGATCATTCTTCCGCATCATCAATTATTGCATCGTGAAGATTGGGTCCAGGTCGTATCATCAAAACCTTTCTTTTCATTGTTCTTATTTGTTAATTTATGAATTTAGATCTTTCTTAGTATTTTATTTTTCCAAAAGGAATCACATCAGAGGAGGATATGGACTACGAGCCTGGAATAAAATTATCTCCATCTATATATATATATACCTCCTACTTCTTTTTCCAAAAGACTTCGAAATTAGACTGAAGAGAAAATGATCAATGCCATTACAATGCGAAGTGGTAGCGCCCGGGGACAGGAGTGGAGGGCATCCCTACTCGTAGGAAACAGTATCATCAGCTCTACGAAAGTAAGAATCAAATATCGAATCTTTCTGTTGGCTTTCTACCAGAAATTCATTTCGAAAGACCCACTGCCGAAAAGGACCAAGAAACGACAGTGAAGAAGAACCAGAAAACAAATCTGAAACAATGAAAGTGACTGGAAAGGAAAAATGTAATACCACTTTTCGTTTTACGTGCTTTCTTGAATATCACCCAATTTCTATGATGGTACTATGAAGAATTATTTATTTGACAATTATTATTGATATTAAGTTGAATTATTTTGCAGTGGAAGGATTTGGACGCCGTCTCGATCAATGTACCGACTCGAAAGTTTATAAATTGATTATTTTAATTATTTACGTGCAATTCTATGTAATTAATTGTTTTATTGTCTAAGCATGTTATTTTCTATTTTATTATGCCAATTTGAAATGTGGGGGAAAAGTTTGGTGTCAGTCGAGGGCAAATAGAACTTATAGGCTTACTTAAACAAAAGAGGAGAACTGAGGGATTGAATTGCAATTTACCAAAAGTTAAACACTTAAACCTAATCTAACCCTCATCCCTCACGCTGCTCTCTCACGATCTCTCACACTCGGTCTCGCTCTCTCATCTCTCACACTCTCTCCGCTCTCACTCGCGATCTCTACACTCTGTCTCTCTCTGCGCTCTCTGTCTCCCGTCTCTCTCGCCTCACCCAAACAGCAACCTCACTTAACCAGGGCTGCGACCTCGACCACCACCTACCGGTAAGGCACTCACTGCCCTTTTCCCCCTCAGCTCCTCCAACCCGCACACCCACAGCGCACGCAAAACACCACTCACGCGAACACACACTGGTTTACACATCCACGAACACCATTACATATATTGACCGTATGTATGTGTAGGTGTGTAAATTCCCACGGTGTATCTCTAATTTCGAGTATATGTATATGTGTATATGTAAATGTGTGTGGTTCTCATATTTTCGAATTAAAGTTTAGTTGATTTTGAATTATACTGTTAAATTGGGAATTTAGTAGTGCTCGTATGTGTGTATTGATGTATATATTTTTATATAGAGGTGAAATTTCCACAGTAGATTTTCAGATTTTGAAATTCTTAATTTGAAGCTAGTTAATTGTTTGGGTAAAGTTTGGATATATGTTGATTTTAAGATTTGTGAATTTGTTGGGATCTTAAGGGAGTGATTTTATAGCTTTAGGTTAAACTGTGTGAAATTGAGTTATAATTTTACTTTTTGAAATTGTAGAAAATTATATAATTGTGTATTGGATTTCAGAATTTGGGATTTTAAGATTATGATACTTTGTTTGAAATTTTACTTTAAATTTCAAATTATAAATCTTTATTTTCAACATTTGAAATTAAGGTTATGAGGTTTTGTTTGATTCTAGAGTTAAATTTGACGATCATATTTGAGTATCTTCAAATTCTTAATAACGGGATTTGTAATTGAGAAATTTTGTAAAGTTTAGGTTAAGCTAAATATTTCAACTTAAATTTGAATAAATGAATGATAAAGAACTCGTAAGTGCATGTAATTGGATCCCTCGTTTTGAATATAATATTATATGCATTAGTCATGGCTTAAGATCACATGTGAGTTAAATTGAAGTTTTAATTTCAGTTAATGTTTGATTGAGTATTAAAATGAATAAAGAATTTAATTGTCAACTAAAAGTCATATTTATTGACGAATGTTAATAATTAGGGATTTTGGGTACATTGACGTTACGGGTATCCGAGACTCTTCCACTTGCAAGTTCAGAACGGTAAATACTAAGGATTTCAAGTAAGTAAACTCCCCCCTATTTTATAGAAGTTGAATGTAAATGTGAAAGTTATGTGTAAATGACTGTCGTGCAACTTACCTACTTTGATGAATTGTATTTACTTTATGAAAGCATGTGTTATTGAGAAGAATGTTAAAGCATGCACGTTATTATGTCATTGCATCATTAGGCATGCACTGACATCGAAATGGGAAAGTCAAATGTTTTAATGAAAAGAATGTGTCGAAATGCAATCTTCTGTCAAAATTATGTATCCCAAGTTTTTGAAAGAATGGGTGTACTTCTATGTCATGAAAGATGCGAGTGGGAAATGGGGCGCGGGGGACCGGCGTACCCGAAGGTAATGAGCCGCTTTGCGGTGGAATGAATGTAATGAGCCGCTTTGCGGTGGAATGAATGTAATGAGCCGCTTTGCGGTGGAAATGCGCATGTTAATCTGGTTCCAAATAAGAATTGCACACTGTTATCCGATTGACTAGAAGTTACACCAAGTGAGCTCACGATGGAATGAAGTGAAAGTTTTGAAATGTCAAGTGAAAGGTTGAAAAGTTTGAAAGTTTTGAAAGGTTAAAGTGAATGGGGATACATATTTCAAAGTTTAAAGCATTTCATGTCATAAGCATGCATTCATGCATAAAGTTTACTTACTGAGCTTTAGCTCACCCCAATCCCTCCCCAACATTTCAGGTAATGAAAGTTAGGTGATCCGAGGAGAGCACTTGGTGACAGACTCAGGCTACACCGCTTCAAGTTTTTAAAGAAAATAAAGTTAAATTTTGAAGTTAATTAAGTTTATAATTAATTATTTCTTAATTCATTCATTTTATGTTGATAATTGTTTGGTTGAGATTAGTTTTAAATTAGTTATGGAATTTCTAATATTGGTTATATTATCACTTATTGCATTTAATTGAAGCTTATTGATACAAAATGTTGGGTTGAGGAGTTTGGGGAATTGATGTTGAAGTTGAATTTTGGAATTTTGGTTGAATGTTGAATGTTGGATTTGAATGGGTTGAAAATTTCATAATTATTGTAGGTGTGATGTCCCTCTACAGGTTGGTTATGTCCAAGTTATAGAGGAGACTCTGTCGAAATTTCTACAAAATTTTAGAATAGAAAATGAAAAGGTTGAAGTTTTTAAATGATTTGTTTCCGCATTTTAATGTTTCAACGATTTATTTCCGCATATAATGTGAATGGAAGTTAACACGCCTAGGTTTTAAATTTTTGAACTTGGGGTGTTACATTTTTGGTATCAGAGCTAAGAGTTTTAAAAGCGATTCTGTAGACTTTTAAAATTTATTTGAAAATGGTTCGGGTACTGAGTCACGCCTCAAGTGCTTCTCCCTCGATCATCTGGTAAGTTAAATTTTGTTTAAATTATGAAATGTTAATTGATGTTCCAATTATTGTAAATTCTTGCATGCTAATGTGTAATGTCGGAAAGTGAAAGGTTAAGAATGTTGTCAGTGAATATAATGAGTATATCTTCGTTATGTAAATGAGGAAGTGAGAAAGTAATGGTTATTAAAAGTTTGGGTGCCGTTTATTAGATCTTTTTGTGAAATAAGAAATGGAGATGAATGGGATATCGGATCGAGAGTATACAATGTCCAAACGAGAACTGAATGGGAATAGTACTTGAGTCATGGAGACTACATCGGAAAGAATGTATATTATATCCAAAACGAGAAGTTGAGAAGTCATCGAACTTAGTATTAAGCACTTATCGTGTTTGATATCTGGACTACCCACTCATTTGATAGTCCAACAGTTATAGGAAAATTGATTTACTCATCTCAGTAGCTGGAGACCAAGTTTATATTGTCAACGCCATTTGAAGAATTGTTGAACTAAAGTTATGTGTTGAGAAATGTCCCAATCATGGTGAATGGGAAGGAGTAGATGATGGATTTCATAACACTGAATACCTACAAACTTGATGTCATACTAGGAATGGAATGATTATTATGGTATAAGGTTTCAATCACTGGCTACGTTAAGGTGGTATTTGAACCTTCAAATGAAACCCTTTTTCGCCTTGTTGAGGTAAAGGTAGAACTTTTCATATCGATATTATCAGTGATGAATGCTCGTCAATTGATGAATAAGACTATAAGAGTTATTAGGCCTACCTAGTTGCAATAATTGAAGTGTCTAAGGTGAATACTTCTCTCGAACAAATTTCAGATATTCGAGAATGACTAAAGATTTCTCAGACAATCTTTGTGATTTACCGCCTAAAAGAGAAATTGAATTCGTCATCGATTAAGTGCGCAACTCTAGTATCCAAGGTATAATATCGGATGACTCCTTCGTAACTTAAAAGAGCTCAAAGTGCAACTATAGAATCTCATGGACAAAGGTTTTGTTCGACCTAGCTTTTTTCCATGGGGTGCTCAGGAGCTATACATGAAGAAGAAAGATGGTTTTATGAGACTTTGCATAATTGAAATTAGACATGACAAAACCAGTTTTATGAAGTTGTGAAGAGATGTTGAGATTATAAGTGATATGATTTTATTGAGACTTTTATGAGAAGAACTATGAAATTAGAGGTTTAAAGATTTGGATTCTTAGTTATTGGGAATTAAGTAATGGATATTGTGTTGAGTAAGTGAATTATTCCTCTATTTTGAGAGAAATTTATTATGTAGTTTGGTCTTGTAACTAAGAAATTTTGGGATTATGATTTGTATCATATATTTATAAGTATGACTAATAGGTGGTCATTTGAGCTAATTAATGTGTTGAAGGAAGTGAGATATTGATATTGGAAACTATGATTTGAAATTGTTATGTTGAGGAATTAAGAATTGATTTTTCTGGGATATCAAGGTATACATGAAATTATGTGATGACTTGATGCGTATATTGGGAAATGTCAAGTCATATTTTGAAAATATGAGTGAAGACAAATGTTATGGCATTATTGGAAAGAATTTTAATTATTCTTAGAAACTTATTGATTATTAGTGAGAAATGATCTCTTATATTGGAGAATATTATAAATTATGATGGTAAGTGATAATATTGTTGATTTATTTTGGAAGTTGATTGGTAGATGATGTGTTAAAGATTTGGTTATTTACATGCAATATGATTATTTGGGAAAGTCAGTTATCATTATTGGGAGATATTGAAAGTATTTTATAGTGAGATGCCTTAAAGGAGTAACCATTTATTCGAAATGAGAATTTGGGGACATATGATTGAAGGTTTGGGATTATGTGAGATAATAATGATTGTCATAAGGTCATTTGAATATAAAGGTACAAGAGATAATTATAAGGAATAATGCGATTGCTCTTATGGTGAGAACTGAAGGTGACGATGTATTGAGATTATGAAATAAGTTGACTTTCCATGAATAAGTTATGCTATATTTGGTTTTAAGTGGAATTCGAAGAAAGATGAATCTCAGTCATGGAAAATAAATCAGGTTTCATCGTAATTTGAATGATTCACTGATGTACGTTAAGTTTTCATTGATGATACTAAAATATTATATGAGAGATTGTTGGATGAAATTGATGAAAGAAACTTTATCAGGTCCTAGATTTGTACAAGTATTGCAGAAGTAATGCATCTGATCGGAGGAAAATTTATGATAGTACATACCATGAAATTGTGGAGATTATTATTGATGGTATCTTGATTCAAAAATAAGGAATGAAATTTTAGGCAATTGTCCTTGTGGATAGGATTTGTGGAAAATGGGAATAAGACTTCACAATGATTATTTATTATGGAGTAATGTGCAGAAAGAGTGACTATGGCAGAATCCAAGATTTATTGAGTTTGAGAGATTGATATAAAGTCTTAGTGAGTATATTGACGTAAAAGGTTCGTGAGAAGGATATGATGGTTATTATGTCGTAATCTTAGAGAGATTGATACGATTATTTGAGGTCAGTTGTGTGACTTTTACTTATAATGGAATTGTATCTTTGGGTTAAGTAAATTTGATGAGGAATCCTATATGAATCACAAAGTCTTATCCATTTGGTGATAGGTTAATAATTTATTTATAAAATACTTGGATAGAGTATTGTTGTTATGATGATTTTGAAAGCATGGATTCTTAAATTAGTACATTGGCTTTAGTTTTAAGATGAGTGTATGATGTTGAATACTTGATTACAATATATAAGTATGGGTTACAGGATTTAAGTTTGATCCCCCGATTTTAAAAGAAATGTCAGCATGTTCAGAAAGGATTTTCGTTTGTAAATCTTTCCAGAAAGATTCTGTCAAAGTTTTAGTATTTCTACTGTATATTTTGGTATGGACGTCAAGTTTCACTAATTCTGGATTATAAAGTCTTATTTTGGTCAATCTTCTTGATTTTAGTTTTAAGAATGTGATCAATCAATATATATATTAAGGTTGAGACATTAGAATATACTCTATGAAAGGCTGAAAATAGAAAGTCAGTGAATGGATTCATAAGTGGGATAATGTCGGTTGATGGTCTCCTACAACAATAGCTATCAAACTTTGATCCGTATTGAGTACTATACGATAGGAAATGTAGATTGCCAGTTCATTGGGATGAGATAGGAGAAAGAAAGTTATTGGGTCCAGAAATAGTACAGCAGACAACTGAAGTTGTTGAAAAGATTCGTTAACAAATGAAATTGCACAGAGTAGACAGAAAAGTTATGTGGACAGAAGAAGGAAACCTTGGAATTCGTTGAAGGCGATATGATCTTTTTGAAGGTAGCTCCAATGAAGGGAATTATGAGATTCGGGAAGAAAGAAAATTTAAGCCTATGTTTTGTCAGTCCCTTTGGAATTCTTGAAAGGGGTGGGTGACCTAACTTATCGAGTTGCATTGTCACCAGCGCAATCAGGTGAGCACAATGTTTTTCATGCATCAATGTTGAGGAAGTATATTTCGGATCCCCCCCATAGTCTCAGTTATGAGTCATTAGATCTTGTGAGGATCTGACTTATGAGGAGTCACTTGTGAAAAGCCTAATGAAAGTAAATAAGGAATTTAGAAGAAAGAAGATTACGTTAGTTAGGGTCCTTTGGAGGAATCATGCAGTAGAAGAGGCTACTTGGGAATGCGAAGATGAGATGTGTGCCAAGTATTCACAACTTTTTGGTAAATTTTAATTTCGAGGACGAAATTTCTTTTAGGGGGTAAGGAATTGTAATACCACTTTTCGTTTTACGTGCTTTCTTGAATATCACCCAATTTCTATGATGGTACTATGAAGAATTATTTATTTGACAATTATTATTGATATTAAGTTGAATTATTTTGCAGTGGAAGGATTTGGACGCCTCTCGATCAATTACCGACTCAAAAGTTTATAAATTGATTATTTTAATTATTTACGTGCAATTCTACGTAATTAATTGTTTTATTGTCTAAGCATGTTATTTTCTATTTTATTATGCCAATTTGAAATGTGGGGGAAAAGTTTGGTGTCAGTCGAGGGCAAATAGAACTTATAGGCTTACTTAAACAAAAGAGGAGAACTGAGAGATTGAATTGCAATTTACCAAAAGTTAAACACTTAAACCTAATCTAACCCTCATCCCTCACGCTGCTCTCTCACGATCTCTCACACTCGGTCTCGCTCTCTCATCTCTCACACTCTCTCCGCTCTCACTCGCGATCTCTACACTCTGTCTCTCTCTGCGCTCTCTGTCTCCCGTCTCTCTCGCCTCACCCAAACAGCAACCTCACTTAACCAGGGCTGCGACCTCGACCACCACCTACCGGTAAGGCACTCACTGCCCTTTTCCCCCTCAGCTCCTCCAACCCGCACACCCACAGCGCACGCAAAACACCACTCACGCGAACACACACTGGTTTACACATCCACGAACACCATTACATATATTGACCGTATGTATGTGTAGGTGTGTAAATTCCCACGGTGTATCTCTGATTTCGAGTATATGTATATGTGTATATGTAAATGTGTGTGGTTCTCATATTTTCGAATTAAAGTTTAGTTGATTTTGAATTATACTGTTAAATTGGGAATTTAGTAGTGCTCGTATGTGTGTATTGATGTATATATTTTTATATAGAGGTGAAATTTCCACAGTAGATTTTCAGATTTTGAAATTCTTAATTTGAAGCTAGTTAATTGTTTGGGTAAAGTTTGGATATATGTTGATTTTAAGATTTGTGAATTTGTTGGGACCTTAAGGGAGTGATTTTATAGCTTTAGGTTAAACTGTGTGAAATTGAGTTATAATTTTACTTTTTGAAATTGTAGAAAATTATGTAATTGTGTATTGGATTTCAGAATTTGGGATTTTAAGATTATGATACTTTGTTTGAAATTTTACTTTAAATTTCAAATTATAAATCTTTATTTTCAACATTTGAAATTAAGGTTATGAGGTTTTGTTTGATTCTAGAGTTAAATTTGACGATCATATTTGAGTATCTTCAAATTCTTAATAACGGGATTTGTAATTGAGAAATTTTGTAAAGTTTAGGTTAAGCTAAATATTTCAACTTAAATTTGAATAAATGAATGATAAAGAACTCGTAAGTGCATGTAATTGGATCCCTCGTTTTGAATATAATATTATATGCATTAGTCATGGCTTAAGATCACATGTGAGTTAAATTGAAGTTTTAATTTCAGTTAATGTTTGATTGAGTATTAAAATGAATAAAGAATTTAATTGTCAACTAAAAGTCATATTTATTGACGAATGTTAATAATTAGGGATTTTGGGTACATTGACGTTACGGGTATCCGAGACTCTTCCACTTGCAAGTTCAGAACGGTAAATACTAAGGATTTCAAGTAAGTAAACTCCCCCCTATTTTATAGAAGTTGAATGTAAATGTGAAAGTTATGTGTAAATGACTGTCGTGCAACTTACCTACTTTGATGAATTGTATTTACTTTATGAAAGCATGTGTTATTGAGAAGAATGTTAAAGCATGCACGTTATTATGTCATTGCATCATTAGGCATGCACTGACATCGAAATAGGAAAGTCAAATGTTTTAATGAAAAGAATGTGTCGAAGTGCAATCTTCTGTCAAAATTATGTATCCCAAGTTTTTGAAAGAATGGGTGTACTTCTATGTCATGAAAGATGCGAGTGGGAAATGGGGCGCGGGGGACCGGCGTACCCGAAGGTAATGAGCCGCTTTGCGGTGGAATGAATGTAATGAGCCGCTTTGCGGTGGAATGAATGTAATGAGCCGCTTTGCGGTGGAATGAAGTGAATGTTAAACCGCTTTGCGGTGGAAATGCGCATGTTAATATGGTTCCAAATAAGAATTGCCCACTGTTATCCGATTGACTAGAAGTTACACCAAGTGAGCTCACGATGGAATGAAGTGAAAGTTTTGAAATGTCAAGTGAAAGCTTGAAAAGTTTGAAAGTTTTGAAAGGTTAAAGTGAATGGGGATACATATTTCAAAGTTTAAAGCATTTCATGTCATAAGCATGCATTCATGCATAAAGTTTACTTACTGAGTTTTAGCTCACCCCAATCCCTCCCCAACATTTCAGGTAATGAAAGTTAGGTGATCCGAGGAGAGCACTTGGTGACAGACTCATGCTACACCGCTTCAAGTTTTTAAAGAAAATAAAGTTAAATTTTGAAGTTAATTAAGTTTATAATTAATTATTTCTTAATTCATTCATTTTATGTTGATAATTGTTTGGTTGAGATTAGTTTTAAATTAGTTATGGAATTTCTAATATTGGTTATATTATCACTTATTGCATTTAATTGAAGCTTATTGATACAAAATGTTGGGTTGAGGAGTTTGGGGAATTGATGTTGAAGTTGAATTTTGGAATTATGGTTGAATGTTGAATGTTGGATTTGAATGGGTTGAAAATTTCATAATTATTGTAGGTGTGATGTCCCTCTACAGGTTGGTTATGTCCAAGTTATAGAGGAGACTCTTCCGAAATTTCTACAAAATTTTAGAATAGAAAATGAAAAGATTGAAGTTTTTAAATGATTTGTTTCCGCATTTTAATGTTTCAACGATTTATTTCCGCATATAATGTGAATGGAAGTTAACACGCCTAGGTTTTAAATTTTTGAATTTGGGGTGTTACAAAAAATCAACAATTATGCCTTCTGAGACCCTATTCCTTTCCTTACAGAGGTTGAAAAAAAACATGGGGGTCAGCAATTTGAAAAGATCTTAGACATGCTCAGAAAATTACACATAAACATACATTTCATTGATGCAATGAGGTAAATTCCAAGCTATTCAAACTTCTTAAAATAAATGATATCCAAGAAAAGGAGACTTGTGGATTTTAAAACAATGTCTTTGACTGAGGAGTACAGTGCAATATTCTAGAATAAGTTACCACCCAAACTCAATGGGAATTTTTCTCTCTCTTGCACTATTGGTGAATTAAATTTTATTAATTTTTTATATGTTCTTGGTGTAAGTATAAATTTAATACCTCTCTCTGTTTACAAGAAACTTGTATTAGGAAAGTACAAACCCACTTCATTTACAGTCAGTGGCGGATCCAGCCTCAAAGTCCAGCTAGAGCATTGACTGTTGACCCGTCGATCGTTGACTATTGATCGATGAACGTCAACGATCGCAGTAGCGAGATTGTGATTATTATTTAATGAAATAAAATTTAAAAATAAATAAATAGGTAAAGAAATTTCTTTGTATTATCAAATTCTACTAACTCATGTGGTTTACTAGAAGCAGCTGTAGGACTACTAGAACTAGAACCACTAGGTTGAGATTTTCGTTTAGGTTGAAAAAATCGTTCCATAATCTGTAAATCAGTGATAACAAATCAAATCAAATATTCACCAAATCTAAATCAGTTGAGCTTACCTTCGGGATTCGGTGTTGCTGTCACAGAGCGACCGGCGGGCGACGGCGATGGCGTCAAGGAGCTGGTGGCGAACTCGAAGGGAAAAGAAGCTGACCAATTACCAGTGTTGTGGACTCCTCTGGCTCTATGCAGATCCGACCGAGGAGAGGAAGAAGAAGTAGGTTAGTTTTTTTTTTAGATTTTGCACTAAGGAACGTTTTTTATTCTGGTTTGGTCCTTTGGGCTTGGGTTGGTTGGGTAATAATTTGGGCCAAAATAAAATAAAATTTCAAAGCAGCAGTCAGCATGAAAGCGTCAGTGGCGGATCATCGGAGGCGAGGTAGCGCAGCCGCGCTACCTCGCCTAGAGGTGGATCCGCCTCTGTTTACAGTGTAGCATGTTGCAAGCACAAACCCACTTCATTAACCACATCATCATAATCATCAATCATCTTGATCAATTTGTCTCAATGATTCCTTGATTTCCTCCATCATATATTTTTGTGCAAATCTCCACAATGCAAGTTATCCATGATCATCCCTTGATTTATTCTCTTAACACTCCCCTTTCTTATTTTCTCCACTGATGTTGAATGTTTAAATATATATATATAATCATTGTTTGGAAGTGAGTAGGTAAGCTATATATAATCATTGTTTGGAAGTGAGTAGGTAAGCTAATTATTAGCATCAACAAATTTAAACATATATATATATTTTTTTTTTTCACTTCAGATCCCTAGAATCTAACAAGATCATATATGTCGGTCCAGAGAAATTTGGATATGCTAACTTGTTAGTGTCAAGTGTTAACTAATAGGTAATTTTATGTATTTTGGATATGTCAACTTGTTTGATTTTTCCTCTTCAAAATATTCCACATATTCCTAAAAATAATTAGTAAAATATATGGAAATAATTCTATGGACTAATTCAAATCGATTCAATACATAGAAAATAAAATTCTTACCATCGAACAATTAATGAAGATAGGATCATAACAATGATAGATACGTTGAACTTGGCAAGGAAAAAACCGTATGTATGTTTATGTTTTGGCATTTGAATCATATGAAAAGAAAAAAAAAGATGGAAAATTTTGAACACATGTAGCCGATTAGTTTGTGAGAAGCAGGTAGTAAGTGAGGGGGATGGGATGAGGAAGAATATCAATTTAAATTTTAGACTTGTTAAAAATAAGTCGATGGTAGGTTAGTAACATTTTGCAAAGGTTGCGAACGATAATTGACAATGGTCTAGAATATAAGTCTAAGGTAAAATCGTCTTGTCTATTAGATAGTACGGTCCATCCGAGCATCAATTCTTCCCTTTTTTGAAAGATGTTCCAAAGATGTCCAAGCGAGCCATGAGCTTCCATCCTCGACGCTTCAATCTCCATTACCCCCTTTCGGCCTTCCCTCCTTCCCCCTTACCACAGGAGTCCACAGGGGCAGGGAGAATCATGACATCATCAAACAAGACTTTCAGCAATACAAGATTTCTTCAATTTAGAGCCTGTTTGATAATGGAAAAATTTTCATCTCAACTTTTCAAATTCAATCTCAACCATCCATTCATAGTCAAGTCCACAAAATATTTTACTTTTCAAACATTTTGAAAACACATATTCATCAGAACAAAAAAAAAAAAAAAAAAAAATCCCCATAAGAATCAAAACTTTTCACATCTAGGGCATGCTGTTATAAACTATGATATTTCATTGATAGTGGAAACATTACATGATATGATCAAACTTACATGTACAGAATAAAAACTAAAAACCATTGCAAATAAAAAAGCAAAAGAAAAATATAATTGTTTTTCAATCTTCAGATGTAAACCATAACACAAGCCTTAAAAGCTTATTACATCTTTAGATGGAAGCATACATGTACAGTAAGTAGTAGAAGAAAATCGCTTATTAACTAGATTGGAACTGTCCTTAAGTCATTACCGCCTCGTGCCCTCAATTCTGTTACATTTTCATCTTCCTCGTTCTCTTTCGACATTTCCTCCAACGATTTTCCCTTCGACTCGGGCACCAGCAATGTAAACAACATTCCGAGGAAGTTGACACAACCAAGTACAATAAGCGAATTCTTAACACCAATACCAGGAGGATATCCAACATCGGTCTTGTTCGGATCAGTAGGCTGTGCAGCGTATAAAAACCCGAACGCTCCAATAATGGCTCCTGCCTTGCCTGCAGCTGCTGATATACCATGGCACGTCGACCTAAGCCTGGCCGGGAAAATTTCAGCTGGCACGACAAACGTGGTGGCGTTTGGACCAAAATTGGCAAAGAAGAAAGTGTGAGAGTACATTATCACGAATCCAATTCGGTTCTCTCTCTTTGTCCAGTGAGTGTAAGGAATGGCCAAGGCAAACATAAACACTGTCATAAAGAAAAATCCCATTAATTGGATAGCAAATCTTCCGATTTTGTCTATGAAGAATACAGTAAACCAGTAGCCAGGTACAGTACTGCAAAGAGCAATAAGAGTTTGAGCCCTTGCAATTCTGTAAACTTCGTCCAGGGCATTCATGGTTTTCGCTGGAGGGATCCATCCAATTGCACTGAAAATATCCTTCTGGAAAAGATTTTGACTATAAAAGGCAATATCCAGTAAGAACCATGTACTCGTCGTTCCAAGTAAATGAAGTCCGTGGCGCTTAAGGAATGCCTTCGTAAACAATCCAAAATCATTCCCTTTTCCCTGACCAAATTTCTCCTGTTCCGACTCTAGTTCAACTTGCAGTACTTTGGCCATATCAGCAGCGGCCTGTTCGGCATTCTTGGCAACTAAGGCTGTGTAACGGGCAGTTTCAGGCATCTTCATACGCCAATAGTAAGTGAGAGCGGCCGGAAGTGCACCGAACATTAGAATTATGCGCCACACGTAGTCCGCTTCAGGAACAGTCGAAGTGAGAGCGTTATCTTGATATGCAGGGGCAGGATATCCTGCCTTGAACGCTGCAGAGACGATGATTGCCACCATTCCACCGGCCAAAATCCCAAAACCTTGCATTGCGAAAACTGCAGCAATGAATGCTCCACGAGTCTTCTTGTTGGCATACTCGGACATGATTGTGGCGGAGAGTGGGTAGTCACCACCAATGCCAAACCCCAGCCAGAATCGAAAGAAACAGAGTGTAGCCATAACAGCCTTAGGCTTGTCTCCGAAAGAAAGTCCAGAAGCCACTGATGCGATGACCATGAGCATAAGGGTCATTCCGTACACCTTTTTCCTTCCAAGTTTGTCCCCGAGCCACCCAAAGAAGAGTTGGCCCGCAAGTGTACCACAGAATGCGACACCATTGACAGCAGCCGAAACATTTGGAGGCAAATTCCCCGGCTTTGCTGCCCCGTTTTCATGGTAGTAAATGCGGCCGAGCAATTTTGTTACTAAAGAAATGCAGAAAAGATCATACGCATCGGTGAAAAAATCCATACCAGCAATCACAATTGCGGTGAAGTGGTACAATTGAGTTTTCGCCGCATCAAGTGCATTAAGCACGTGCAATTGTTCTCTAGCCATGACTACGTCTCAAACTAGTATATCCTGGAAAAATGAAAACAAACACAATTATCAGTACCAAACATGGAAGAGATATTTGACAATTATCTTCATAATATGAAGAAGACAAAAGAAGGGATATTTTGGAGAATTCATGCATGCATACAAGTCTTCAAAATTGAAAGTGACAATCAAAAGGAACATGTGAATGCATGCTAGAGAGTCAAAATAAGAAATAATGGTCTTGATAACAATTAAGAGCTGTAGCAGAAAAATTGGACTACTAAAAATACATTTGATTTATGAAAATTGCTACTTGTACAAACAAAATATGTAAACAAGTATACAAATAATGATGTGACTCTTTTATGGTGATTGATTCTTTAAGTGATATGATGTATAAGTCAATAAATTTTTGTCACCTACCCTATTTGTAAATCTATTTGTACACTTGTTTGTACATATAACAAAACTCTTGTTTTATTGTAGTAGTTGTCTAGTGTAAATTTCAACAGAGAGCTCTCGTCAAGTTTTGAATATATTGCAATTAATTAAAAGTTTTTTTGTTTAAAAAACAAAGAATATAATATTTTAGAGATGAAATATGTGATTAAATAACGGGGAGAGAAAATATTTGTGATTTGAAAAAATGTGTTGTTTAAAAGTATTTTTAAAAACAGTCTGCCAAACATAGCCTTTCATACTTAGCTAAACAGAATTCATATAGCCGGCTTTAAATTTTTATTAAAAACGAGACATAAAATATGTTATGCATCCAAGTCTGCCAGAGAAAATATCAATGAAAGGAGATTTTCAAAATGAAAAAAAACAAAAGCATGTGAACCCCTGATTTGAACTAGTAGACAACATAGTATTTGTTGTGAACATGAATTAGTGTAAAAGTCAAGTAATGAAAGAAAAAAAAAAATTGTATTGATTTCATGAAACCTATCTTGTTTAGGTCTAGTAAGGGAACTACGTACAAAATGCAAAAGCTACGTACCCTCTGTTTGGTAGTCATTATTTAAAAAAAAAAAAAAAAATTTAAAACACATTTTTAATCATACATTTTATCAATAAAATAATTTATAAATATATTCAAAAATATCCCTACCTTTTAACCACACATTCTCCCAAGATTTATTATAAATCACATTATTTTTAAACCTCTATTTGGTAACACTGTTTGATTTATAAACTGATTTTTTATGATTTTGAGATAAAAAGTAGTGGTTAAAAATTTGAGAAAGAAATGTGTGTATAATTAAAAGGTGATTTGAAAAATTGTATTGTTTATAAACTAAAATTTGGCTTTTACAAGCGCTAAATAATGGATTGTTATCTTTACAAAACTCACCCACAACCGTCCGGTGATGGATTTGAAACGACAACTGAAATCCCGTGCCAGTCAAACTCACAAGAGTTGTCTTTTTTCCCCAAGATGTGGCAATTCACGATAAATTAATTTATTTATAATTTTAAAATAAAAAATAGTATTTATATATATATATATGATTAAAAATTATATAATTTATATAAACTGATGTATAAATTAATTTATTTTAATTACCAAACATATATTGAAGTGCTCTTACCACATAAATTCTTGTATACTCAAAATCATAAAGATTAGCTGAATAAAGTTAAGATAAACGTTAAATGATACAAGTTTTCAAAAAAAAAAAAAAAAAAAGAAAGGGGGGAAAAGTTATAAATCCTTTGATTTTTCATTTTTCACGTAAACCCATTATCCTCTGATTGTTAAATTGTTTGTGTTTAAAAACGTGTTTATTTATATTTTTTAGATAAAATATGTGATTGAAAAGTAAAGATAGAAAATATGTGTGATTAAAAAGTAGTACTAAACAAAGGCTTAATCCCTCAAAAAGGCACGTTCGAGCTGCAGCAAAATTTTGGTATTTTTTTTTTCTGGTTTCATGTTGTCCAACCCATTTATAAATGGTTGTTTATAAATATTGTTTATAATAATTATGTAACTATATTTTGTTGATCTATTTTTGAAAAGTAAAAAATGGTGATTAAAAATCTTCGATCAATCGAAATTATTAATTTATAAACAAAATGTTGTCATTCATGCCCATATTTGATTATACTCAAACTCTATAGTCTACTGCAAATCCCTTTTAACATGTGTAGGAGAAATTCCCTTGCACAAACACAAAGTAACAAGTTATTCTCAATAAGTGACAAGTAATTGAAATGATAAAGTAACAATAAACAAGAAAAAGAGAAAACTCCCTAAGTCTTGATAATGTCACGATCGTGTGACTGGAACCGAGGGCTCAGAAATTGCCCCAATAACCACAATCGGCAACACCACACGAAACAGGTAAGATCACACTCCGAGGCAACCCACAACCCACAAGTTTTCACCAAGAAACCGTACCAAAACAGAGGCCTGAACACGGACGCACCGAGGTGCGGTGAAGACAGCCGCCACGCACGAAGGAGAGCGGCGGAAGCAGCCCACCATGAAGGGGCAACGAGACTAGAGGCCAAAGAAGGAGCAGGGTCGCAGGTTACCAAGTTCACAGAGAAGGGAGAGCCAAAGCACGCCGCAGTCACGAAGAAAGGAGCGAGAGAGAGGCTTCGGTTTTTGAGAGTGTCTCGTGAGTTATGAGAGTGAGGGAGTAGATATATAGGATAGGTAGGTTTAGGTCTAGGTTTTAATTAGGGAATGGGTCGGGAGCCTAATTAAAACCCGGGCCGCCAATCGGATCCACCTATCGAGCAACAGGGCCAATGACCCAATTAACACCTCAAGATAGGATGGTAAAGTTCCTAACCTGTTCACTCTTGGGTTACGCATATTGTGGTTTAATTGGGGCATACAATACCTCGATCATGAGCCGAAGGCCTACGCAGCAAAAAAGCCGACCCGATGTTTCATCATCGCCCCCGGGATTTGTTTGGGACCAAAATCCCAACAAACCTCCACCTTGGTACCGAACAAAACCTGCAAAAAACAAAACAACACATGTTTAGTAGTTGCAAGATTAAAGTCCAAAACTAATCGGAACTTTTCATACCTGTACCGATATTTAGAAGCAGTAGACAACTTCTAAATTTTACCAAAGTGAGCACCTTTGTGCCCATATCTGCAGGGTTATAATCTGTATGCACTTTCTCAAGTTTAATTTCATCTTGAGAAACAATATTCCTAATAAAGTGTAATCTAACATCAATGTGTTTAGTACGTTCATGAAAAACAGGATTCTTACATAAATGAATAGCTGATTGACTATCAGAATATACTGTTACACTTTCATTTAAGGCTCCTAGTTCCTTAAGTAATCCTTTAAACCACAAAGCTTCTTTAAAGGTTTCGGTAACAGCAATATATTCAGACTCAGTAGTAGAGAGAACAACAATATGTTGGAGCTGAGACTTCCAACTAACACATGAGTCACACAAAGTAAACACATAAGAGGAAGTAGATTTCCTATTATCTCTATCTCCACCATAATCAGCATCGGTAAAACCCTTCAATTTCACATTATTAGATTTGCACTTATAGATTAAACCCACATTATAAGTGTCACTAAGATACCTAAGTAGCCACTTCAAGGCTTCCCAATGAGTGGGGCCAGGATTAGACATGTACCTGCTCAAAGTACTAACAGCAAAGGCCAAATCTGGCCGAGTACAAACCATCAGATACATCACAGAACCAATCACATTAGAATAGGGTATATTACTCATATAAGCTATTTCTTCCTCATTTGCAGGTGATTGATCTTTTGTTAAAACAAAATGATTTCCAAGAGGTACAGAAGTAGGTTTACAATTTATCATACCAAACTTCTTTAACACCTTTTGCACATAGGGAGTTTGATGCAAGAATAAACAAGAATTAGACCTATTTCTTTCAATTTCCATACCCAAAATACGTTTAGCATGGCCTAGGTCCTTCATATCAAATTCCTTGTTTAACTCAATTTTAATCTTGTCTACTAAAGTCATGTTAGAACCAATTAATAACATGTCATCCACATAAAGTAACAAATACACACACTCATCAGTGCTGTGATGCATATAGTATAGACAATGATCAAACTCACTCCTCTTGAAACCAATAGAAAGCACATAAGAATCAAATTTCTTGTACCACTGTCTAGGTGACTGTTTTAAACCATATAATGATTTATTAAGAAAACACACATGATCAGGTTTTTCTTTATCTTCAAAACCTTTGGGTTGAAACATAAAAATTTTCTCTTCAAGATCTCCATGTAAAAAAGCAGTTTTCACATCAAGTTGTTCAAGTTCACAGTCATAAACCGCAACAAAAGCAAGCATGACTCTAATGGTGGTATACTTAACAACGGGCGAGAAAATCTCATTATAGTCTACCCCTTCCTTTTGTGTGTACCCCTTTCCAACTAGCCTAGCCTTATATCTCACAGGCTCATTTTCAGTGGTACCCTCCTTCACCTTGTAGACCCATTTGCAGCCTACAATTGATTTATCTCTTGGTCTATCCACTAAAACCCAAGTTTGATTCTTATGGAGCGATTCCATCTCCTCTTTCATGGCACTAACCCAAAATTTACTATTTCCACTTCTCATAGCCTCCTCGTAAGTATTGGGCTCTTTCTCATCTAGGTCTTGGTAACTAGCATAGGCTATGACGTAGTCGGACATTCTTTGGGGTTCTCTATGTGGTCTTCTTTCCCTATCTCTAGCTAACTGATAGCCATCCAAAGGGTTATGGTCAACAGGATGATCTATAGGGTCATCTTCTTCTACATTCTCGTGATCTTGTTGGGGGTTACTCTCCACCTCACTCAGGGTAATGGGGATAGGGATTCTAACACTCTCCACCTCAGGTGAGGGTTCATCTCCACCTATCTCTAGCTGTTCTTCGTTTCCTAGACAAGGCATCTCAGACTCATTAAAGGTGACATCTCTGCTGATGATTATTCTCACGCCCTTTTGACTTCTGTCCCACAACCTATACCCTTTAACACCTTCGGGATATCCTAGAAAGACACACTTTCTAGCTCTAGGTTCTAACTTTCCCTCACTTTGATGAGAAAACGCAGTACAACCAAAAGTTCTAAGCATAGAATAATCAGCACATTTACCATACCATTTTTCATATGGTGTATCACCATTCAAGGCAGCGGAAGGAGTCATATTAATCAGATAGCATGCAGTCATAACAGCTTCACCCCAAAAAGATTTAGGCACACCAGAGCTTAACATCATACATCTAACCTTATCAAGTAATGTACGATTCATCCTTTCAGCAACCCCATTTTGCTGGGGAGTGTAGGGCACAGTTCTATGTCTAGTAATACCATTATCTTTACACATATTATCAAAATCATAATTGCAGAATTCAAGACCATTATCAGTTCTCAAATATTTTATATTTCTACCTGTCTGATTCTCCACCTGTAATTTCCAAGTTTTAAACTTTTCAAAAGTTTCAGATTTATCTTTCAACAAATAAATCCACACACGTCTGGAGAAATCATCAATAATAGACAGGAAATATTTGTTTCCACCAAAAGTGGGATTACTCCCAGGGCCCCATAAATCAGAATGAATGTATTCAAGCATTCTAGTTGTCCGGTGTGTGCTGGATGCAAAAGACATCCTGTGATGTTTCCCAAGCACACAATGATCACAAAATGGCATGTCAGACACCTTATCCTTTCCAAACACACCCTTATCATTCAAAAATTTTAGACCTTTAACACTTACATGTGCAAGTCTATTGTGCCATTTTTGTGTGTGGTCGGTGTCAATGGATGCAATAGTATGGTTTTTACCACTTACTACTTCAGCATGAGTTGTGTAAATCCCATTTTTCTTAATGGCCTTAAAGGCCCTAAGTGCACCTTTAAACATTTTAATCATCCCGTCACCAAGCCTCCCAGTGAAACCTGCATTTTCTAACTCTCCCATCGATATCAAATTTCTACCCATATGTGGAATGTACCTAACATTCTTCAATGTATGCACAAAACCATTTTCAAATTTGACAATAACATCACCAACACCTGTAATGTTATATGCGACTCCACCCCATGCAACAACATGACCATGATCAGACTCATGCAAATGATCAAACCAATGCTTATGAGAAGTGACATGAAATGATGCACCAGAGTCAAGAATCCATTCATCAGTATGGGAGTTCATAGACAGGTTAATTTCACTAGGCTTGTGATCTAAGAGGACGTAAACCTCACCAGGTTCATTATGTTTTGGTGCCACAATATTCGCCTCCCCTTGTTCACTTCCCTTAAATTTATTTTTCTCCTTATAGCAATCACTAATAAAATGTCCTAACTGACTACAACCATAGCATTTTCTACCTACAGCTTTCCCTCGTGATTTGGATCTACTCCTACCCTTTTTCTTGCTACCACTACTTTGTTTACTCCCACTATTTCCACCACCCTTTGTTTGAGTCCTACCTCTCATAAAGTGGACCTCCCCTTGCTGTCTCCCGCCTTTCTCAGCTCTAATCTCCCTATCCTTACTCTTAAGTGAATCAATGACTACCTCCGGGGTAAGGGTCTCCCTCCCATACTTGATAGCATTCTTAACATCCTTATATATGTCAGGAATGGCATTCAATAAAATTATGGCCTTGTATTCTTCAGGCACTTTATCACCACAATTTGTGATATCTTGAAGAAGTTTATTGAAAATATCAAGATTGTCATCTAATTCCTTTGAAGGATCAATTTTGAAACTGAAAAAACTTTCAAGAAGAAAAAGTTTGTTCGGGGTGGATTGTGTTAAGTAAAGTTCTTGTAACTTTTTCCAAAGAGCTTCAGTAGTATCGTGTTTACCAACTTTTCGTAAAACACTATCAGATAAGTGCAAGATAATAGAAGTATAAGCAAGTTCATCAACTTCCTTTTTCTGTTCTTCAGTCACGGTAGCAGGAAAAGAATTATCAATAGCTTTTGAAACTTTTTGCTGAACTAAAATACCTTTCATTTTCTGTTGCCAAATAGAAAAATCACCCTTGCCATTAAAGACACTCAAGTCAAAATGATGTGTAGACATATTTCAAGCAACACACCACAATGGAATAATATGCAGCTCAAAGAGAATTTCACACAGAAACCTAAAGGGCCGCAATATATACGCCGTTCTAAACTCTCAGGATTCCGTGAGACTCAAAAGGTCTCAGGTCAAGAGAATCTTCGACACGGGTAAGGTCAAGGGAAACAATTCTAAAATCAAGAGCAACACGTGATAGACAATCACCAAGATGTATCAAGAACAAGTATGAAATCAGCAATATTCCAAATCACAGGTAATAACAATTAAATCCTATAACTAGCAACAGGAAACCGCAAGCCTAATGGTCACCCCACACGATGACCTGCTATTACAGAAATTTAAAAGTGATCAGCCAATTTACCAGATCGGACTTCTCTGTGTCCGTAATAAGGAGTGATGCGAAAATTATTTATTTATTTTAGCGAAGTTTGCAATCAGCTATCCCTGGATGTAAGTAGAATCAGCACTAAGCAAATATTGACCTACACAGTGATTGCAAAACAGAAACACGGAAAATAATTAATCGAAGAATTTTCAGATAACACTAAGTAAATGAAAATTTCAATGACACAAAATAATTTCTGCAATAAATCAGTGAAACAGAGGTGAATAAAAAAAAGATTATCAAATTTCAGCAGAATGTCACGAATCAGCCGATCAGTCAGACACAAAGACACGACTCTGATACCAGTTTGTAGGAGAAATTCCCTTGCACAAACACAAAGTAACAAGTTATTCTCAATAAGTGACAAGTAATTAAAATGATAAAGTAACAATAAACAAGAAAAAGAGAAAAATCCCTAAGTCTTGATAATGTCACGATCGTGTGACTGGAACCGAGGGCTCAGAAATTGCCCCAATAACCATAATCGGCAACACCACACGAAACAGGTAAGATCACACTCCCAGGCAACCCACAACCCACAAGTTTTCACCAAGAAACCGTACCAAAACAGAGGCCTGAACACAGACGCACCTAGGTGCGGTGAAGACAGCCGCCACGCACGAAGGAGAGCGGCGGAAGCAGCCCACCACGAAGGGACAGCGAGACTAGAGGCCAAAGAAGGAGTAGGGTCGCAGGTTACCAAGTTCACAGAGAAGGGAGAGCCAAAGCACGCCGCAGTCACGAAGAAAGGAGCGAGAGAGAGGCTTCGGTTTTTGAGAGTGTCTCGTGAGTTATGAGAGTGAGGGAGTAGATATATAGGATAGGTAGGTTTAGGTCTAGGTTTTAATTAGGGAATGGGTCGGGAGCCTAATTAAAACCCGGGCCGCCAATCGGATCCACCTAATGAGCAACAGGGCCAATGACCCAATTAACACCTCAAGATAGGATGGTAAAGTTCCTAACCTGTTCACTCTTGGGTTACGCATATTGTGGTTTAATTGGGGCATACAATACCTCGATCATGGGCCGAAGGCCTACGCAGCAAAAAAGCCGACCCGATGTTTCATCATCGCCCCCGGGGTTTGTTTGGGACCAAAATCCCAACAACATGCATGAAAATTGGAAATTATTTTAGCTATGAAAGAATTAACAAAAACAACATTGAAACTAATAATTCCAACATAGAATAACTCACCTCTATGGTCTAACAGTGTTCTTCCGAAATTCCCAGAATCAGTTCCACCTCCAAGAAACCACCTCCAAGAAACCAAAACGAAGTAATTTCACAATTAAATAAAATTAAAAAAAAAAACCCACAAAGCAAAATTGAACTTATTATGGATGAATCGAATGAAGAACGTACAGTTGGAAGGGGTTGGGGTGTGACTGAGTATGGAAGGAAAGAAGGGTTTGTGTCGTATTTAACTGCGACGGAGCTGCATGTGAAACAGTGAAAGGATATTGGTAAAGCATATATATTCCAATCCCAGTTAATCAGAAATTTGATAGTCTTCCGCTATGATTTTGCAACGTGTAATAATGGCCCACTTTAAAGTGTGTCTTGTCCACTTTGCAAGATTTGATAGGAACACGGGATGTTGACTGACTAGAAAGTATTAGTCAACGTGTAGTTATTCTAACACGTGTGGCTAAATGGCCAATTCTACTACTTGTATGGACTGGCTACTATCTTTTGGATTTTTAATTTTCAAAACGTTTTTTTTTTCAATATATATAGTTATTGGGTCTTGTCCACTTTTCATGCTTGACGAAGAATGATGAAGAGTAAGTCTCAAAATAAACTTTTATTTTTTATTTGTTATTCTCAAATTATAAGTCAATTTTTTTATTGAAAGTCAAGAAATTTTTAAATATGTTCTTATTTAATATTTTATCAACAAATATAAAATATCATATTTATTACGTTATTTAATGTAGTGATATATAAGAAAAATGTAAGAAAAATGTATATTTCCAAGAAAGTTTAATAAAAAAAATCATTTATAAACAAAAAATGTGATATTTTGAGATAAAATATATGTGATTAAAAGTAATTTTAAAAAATGTGTTTGATTAAAAAATAATTAAAAATTATGTTTATAGACAAATTACCAACCGAAAGCAAACTTGTTGAAAAGAACATGAAACTACAATCTCAATTTACGAACAACGTATGAGCAATGATAAAGTTAAAGACATAAAGTTAAATACGGTACTCAACAATAATTGATGTTGACTTAGCTCTCTTTGACCACTCGTCTATGAATATTATTTATAAATAATCACATAACAATATTTTTTAAACTATTTTTTAACAAAAGATAAAAAATTGTAGGTAAAAATCTTTGGTCACTGACGGACCCAGGAAGCTTTACTGTGACTCGGCCCACCATGGATTGAAATAAGTTACTATAAATCCTTTAGGATTTAAAAAAATAAATAAATAAAGATATGCCCGTCCCTAGGACTGCAAAAAAATAATCTTCAAACCACAAATCAAATCGAAATCGTTGGTTCGGTTTTAAGTGGACCCGTCAATATTTTCAAATCAAACCAAATTATTTCAAAATGATTTGATTTATGTTTCAATTTTTAAAAACCGTTTAAATCAAACCAAATCACTAATTTTTTAATTAAAAAATTAATTTTTATTCATTTAAATTTAAATTTTTTTTCCAAAAAAATTCAAATTTATCAAATGAATAAAAGTTCTCGTGTAGTTTAAAAAAAAAAAAAAGTTCTCGTCTAATGTCCTACCACAAAATCCAACTTTTAACTCGTACCACCTTTTCACAACATATTCTAACCCTAAAACCTCATTAGCATATTACCCATGTCATCCTTAAACCACATACTCCAACCCCAAATTAAAGATCATTTAACTGAGATTCAAACCTAAAACGTTCTCACTTCCTAATTCAATCTTTAATTTTCTGTTTTCATTCGTCTTACTTGCCTCCTTCAAATTTTCAAGTTCCTCTTCACTATTGTCAATGATTCTTAGAACAATAGACAAAGGAAATAGGTATATTTCCAATTTCTTCCTGCATTTGATTTTATTTTAGAGAGTCGCGAAAGATTTTTTGATCTGTATTAGAATGTTCGAATCAGGGTAAGAATTTGAATATACAATGTTTAAGTTTCTTTGCAAGCAATATTATTCGATTATTTTATTTTATTTTATTTTTTAGAATTTATTCCTTGTCGAATTTCGGAATTTGGACAACACATGTAAGTTAACAAGAAGAGAGCCAAGACAAAATGTAATTACTGTGGAACATTGTATAAGAATCATATTAATAATTGTGGGACTAGTACTTTATCGAATCATATCACACATTTCTGCAAGAAAAGTATCCGTATATGATTTCAAATAAAAAAAAAAAAAAAAAAAAGAATGACTAGTTATGATATGTCTAAGATTAGTGATTTTTCTAAGAATTTTGATGACGATGACCTGTCATATTTGTTCGGAAAGAAGTTAGGGAACAAATACAATGCAATTACAAATTTACAATTATTTTTTAACTTCATATTTTTATTATGAATTGAAAACAAATTCGAATGAATTTGACATCTAACATTATTAATTCTTGTATTAGATTATATATTAACTTATTTTATCTTTATATTAAAATATACGAGTTAATTTAACATCTAATATATTTTATATTATGTCGTTAGGTAAAAATTACGGATTAAAACTGAACCAAACTGCAAAAAAATGATTTGGTTTGGTTTGGTTTATATAAAGTGAAATGGTTTAATTTGATTTGAAAAAATTTCAAACCACTTAAAATAATTTGATTTAAAAATATGTAAAAAATCGTTCAAATCGAACCGCGTTTATCCCCACCCACCTCATTTGTTTTGGTTGGTCTCGTCTATGTTTTTGACCATTATAAATTATTCACTTTTTAAAAAAAGAAATAGTTCAATAAAAAGGTTGAACCCCAACCTTTGGAGCTCCTACCTGTCCTGTCACGGGTCTTGATAAAAGATGTAAATCGCAGGTTATGTCTCTCAAAGTATAGGGTGAGGGCTTACTTTTTAACTTGGCAAGGGTCGGATTCGAACTCCTGACCAAGCTAGGCTAATCTTTAAACCACCTTCCCTTTCACCGTTGAGGGATGTGCTCTGGGCAAGAAATAGTTCAATAAAGTTATGACATAATTGTTTATAAACAAATCTTTTCCGCCAGGTGTTTTGAAACGATTCAACGTAACAGAAAATAATAATAATAATAATAATAATAATAATAATAATAATAATAATAATAATGCAATCAATGTGAACAGTGACAATGAAGTAATTAACTAATTAAATATCCTAATACATCTCAATGCATTACATCCAGCTGTCACGAAGGAGGTCAACATTGAACAATGGATCTTGCATCCTAGCTCGTAAACATTGATTAATTAAATTTTAATTAAACTTAGTATTAATCATTACTAATATTTCTAATTATTTTATTGATTTAATGAGCCAGCTGGTGCGTGTCAACTTCCCATATGAATTTAGTTAGTTAAATTGTGAGGTTAATTTAATTAATATTCACTCATTGAACTTTAAAATTGTTTTGATCTAGGATTCAATCGTCGATTAGTAACCACTTATCATTGAACTTTATAATGTAACCACTTGCTCACTTAACTTCACTATGTATTACTTGTCTACCACCTGTTACGTTCCCGTTTCAAGACGTTGATGGCGAAGACGTATGTCGCTGACGGCAATGGACGTAGCACCAATCAAAGAGCCCCATTATTACACTTGCACTACTAAAATTAAGAGTATTAGAAACACTAATTTAATGGCAAAATAAGTTATACGCCCCTATTAATAATTAATTAGAGGCGAAAATATATTTGACCTCTATTAACATTAATTAAGGCGGATAAAAATGCCCCAAATATTTTTTCGAAAATTAAGATTATTAGGGACACAAGATTAGAGGCAAAATAAGTTACACGCCCTTATTAGCAATTAATTAGGGGTGAAAATAAGTTTGGCCCATATTAATATTAATTAAGGTGGATAAAAAAGCCCCTAATATTTTTCCAAAATTTTTCTGGAGGGAAAATTGGAGTCAAATATTCGTGTACGTGATATTTCTTTTGATTAGGGGGGAAAGCCTTTATTTTTATATCTTCTGCTGTTCTGCATATTAAAGAAAAAAAATTAGGGTTGTCTCTAGTCCACAATTCTCTCTACCCTCCTCTATGTGAATCTTCTCCTCCTGCCCTATCGTCGCTCCTTCAATCACAATAAACCAGCCACATGCTATCAGCGACTCCCTCTTCTTATACACCGGCCGATCTGAAAGCCTCAACAGAAGTAATTAACTGTTATTGAAGTAATTTCTCATCAATTAACTCATCAAAATTCTAATTCAGCGCTTTTTTATTTTTTTATTTTTGTGATAAATAATTCTCTATTTGTGGATTTTAGGCTCATCTATCCTTGAAGAATGAAGGAGAGTTCATAATTTAACAGCTCTTCGAGAAGTATAATTTAGGGTCTCTTCCAAATTGTCCCTCTAGCGATGATTCTGCTTTGAATCTCATAAATCGAATAAAATTAAGTCAATGAATCTTGACAAGGACTTGCAAGATAAAAAGGTGCATATTTTTGTACTTTGTTTTGAACCTAACTTCTATGCTTATCATTTTGGCGTAGAAGGGCACTTTAAAACTTATTGAAGATAAGGAGAAAGAGCGTGATAGTGAGTTTGATATTATGATATGGTTTTAGGCAATAGTGACACTTGTATCCATGATTGCCCAGAATGTAGGGATTAAAGGCAAAGTGGTTGAAGAGAAAGTGAAGGCCAATGAGCGGGAGATACAACGTGATGACAGACAATTACGAGAACATGGTAGAAGCTGGAGTAATCGACCCGATTAAGGTTGCTAGATGTAGTTTTTAGCTAATAACCTAGGTGCGAAAAAATGTTGTGTATGGCTAAATATTGTGGTTGCTAATAAATCATTGTATTGAATAGAATTTCTATATTTATATTAAAATTTTTGTGTAATGGAAATATTTAATTCTATTGAATATTTATATTTACAATAAATTAGTGCTGAATTTATTATTTATTTAATTCAAGGGGCAAATAGATATATTCCTATAATTAATATATTAATTTATGATTTAATTAATAATATGGACATTTATAAGTGTCTTTATTGTTTAAAATTAAATAGGGGCATTTAATTAAGTGTCCCTAATAGAATTACAAGAATAATAATCCTACGTGGCATAGATATTATTAGAGGCATTTTTAGTGTTCAATGCGCTCCTATTTATTATTAGAGACACCATTTATAGGGGCATTTACTAATTCGCTTCTCCTTCTTTTAGGGACGTTTTAACTTGATTTTTCGCCCCTAATAACATTAATTGGGGCTCTTCTAAAATGCCCCTGATATCCTCAATTTTAGAAGTGTTGAATTTTTAACACCAAATCAGCTACTACGTATAAAAAAGTGTTTTACAAAATGCGTTTTACCACTAGAATTTGAAATCCAAATCTGCATTTAACCCAAATAATTTTCCCCAAATTAGAACCCGAAATCCCAATCAAAATTTCCCCCAAGTTCAAGCATCGACATTTTCGTCAACCATTGTTAGTATACTTTGAATCAAGTTGGTGGAAAAAGTGTCCCACAACAACTACAACTGTATCACACGAAGTTGCACATGAAATGTTGTTGAAGACAGAAAATCGAGAGGAAATATTTTATTAGAAACAAAAATAAAATTTCTATAACTGATGATCGGAAGAATTTTTTAACGGAAGTCTTTATGGAATTCATAAAGTACTGTTCTTCTTTTTGAAATAGATAAATTTTCTTACTTTTTTGTGAGTGATTCGTTACATAAATCCCTATCATTATGGTGTTTTTGTTAGCGTTTGATTATGGTGTTTGAATACTTAAATGTTCATACATATATCCGACATTGCAGAAGTTGTTAAAGAGGCATTGGAAGAGGAAGAACTTGTTGTCACTACAACAAAAATGGCGTTTGCAATACTTAAAAATTCAACATTTGAATTTTGCTAATAGGACCTATTGCAACATTCTGACAAGTGAATATTGTAATTGATGTTAACAATTGAGATTTAACAACATTCAGCAAATAAATGTTGCTAAAAGTCTCTAATGCAACGTTCATTGAACGTTGCGAAAGAGTTCAATCTTTTGCAATGTTCAGTGGAACCTTTTTTGCTACGTTCAATAATGTCATTGTGATAAATTCATCCTTTTACAATGTTCCTTTTGCAAAACGTTCATTGAACGTTGCAAAAAGTATAATAAACTCGAGAAATCTTTTTTGCAACACTCAAAGACGTTGCAAAAAGAGAAATAAGAATGAGATCTATTTTGCCCTAAATCGCTTCTCTCATCTTCATCTTGGTAGATCACTATTTTCGTGGGTGTGGTCACCATCATTTTTCGGCCATGAATTCATGCAGACACTGATTTATAAAAGACCATGTCTTCCATGTGAAGGCAATACCGATCAACACTGGGTCAATTTAGTAGATTAAGTCAGCAGAAAAAACAACTTCAACTGATTACAAGTATGAAATAATTTTCATACTTGATCTAGTTCCCGCAAGTGTGTAGATACTAAAGACGATAACCGAAAAGGCAAGACTCCAATTAATCCCAACAACAGTTCAATTTCTATGACAACCATGGAAACCTCAACCCCACTAGTCAAAAAATCCCTTTTCATTACGGGTGAAGAAATTCCTACAAAAAATGAAGATTGACACCATTGTCAATGACCCAAATGATCCTGTAATTCTTTAAAACTTACAACGATCAACTATTCTTCTAATGTAACCTTTTGCTCCTTACAGTGATCTAACAGACACAGCTTACAGGTTTTTGAGTGTTCACAACATTGTAACAGGTCTTTGTAATTCATGTCTGCTGTCGGTTATGAAAAGCAAAAGACTTTTAAGACACGTACTTATTCTATGAAATGTGAATGAAGTTGATACTTTTTACTTATGTGTTTACACTCATATGAATATGACCAGTTTGTATTCATGTACTAACAAACACTGAAATTCATATCCATACACACCTCACTTTTATTCCAGCCTTTATATTACAGTTTTCACACTAGTGCTTCATAATTAATTTTTTCCTCACTGGTTTCGTTTGATACCATGTAAACAAAAATATAATTTTTCAAACTTAAATTTCACACGGTCATTCAAATGCTTGCTCTCTAGCAGATTCAGTGGCGACTGGCGAGTGTAGACATTTTGTAGTAAGGGGGCATAGTTTACGGTAGATCCCACGGGGGTTCGGGGGCAGCACCCCCGAAATTTTTTTTTTTAGGAAAAGATCGAAAATAACGATAAAATTCAAATTTACAAAAGACAATGTACTGAATAATATACAATCTCAGAAACATACTAAATTATTTTCATAAAGATCTACATTATAATTCAAAAGAAATTGACATTATATCGCAGTAAATAATCAATTAACATATTCAAATTCCAATTAATTATGTTCTTGTTTAGTGTAGATTAAAATTAGATTTTTAGTAAATTTTGATAAAAATTGATGAGATGCGTGGTTGAAAATTTGTGGATCCCATGAAATCTATGTTGAGATTGATTGTTGACTTTGACCAAGATTAAAATTTAGATTTTAATTGGTACCAAAAAAGGGCTATATTTACTGAGTATATGTTACAATCTTTTACATATATTTCATCTAAAACAATTTATTCAATATGCATAAATTTCAGTTATTCAAAGTCCAAACATTACCTCTATTTACAAAAAAAAAAAAAAAAACTTCAAAATTGGGGAGTCACGTCACCACCTAGGCCCCCCTCTTTATCCGCCAATGAACAGATTGCACGTGCCTGGACTAGTTTATAATAAAATATAGTGAAAGCTTTCATAGCCTTGAGCAATTATTTTAGAACAAGAAAAGAACCCCTAAATCTAATCCAAATTAATTTCTTCACATCTCAGTCGTTAGCAAAACTCAAAATTAAATTCCCACGGGTTCATCTCGATCATCGTCATTCTCTCGAATGCCTCCTAAAGTGATTTTCCTTTAGATTCTGGCACAACAAAAGTGCAAATTATTTCCAATATACTAATGACACCAAGAACGATACGGGAGTTCTTCACACCTACAATGCAAAACTACATGAGCTAATAGCCAACAAGTAACATATGCATGACCATACGCATGAATTTTAATTGATTTCCTCACGATAATCTCATTTTCAAATTTTATACCTTCTCCTTATCTCAATATATCCCTATTTCCTACTTAAGCCTGAATCCCACTATGTTGTACCGTATGAGCTCAAAAAATTATATGACCGATAACATGCTCCTTCCAGTGCATGTGGCTCGTCATCATCCACCGAGACTAAAGACTCCACTATTTGTATCCATAGTCCCATAAAATATAAAACTCATATTTTAGATTGAATTGTTAAAGATACCAAAATGTCTCTAAAAATTATATGGTTATATGAAGTCGTAATAAAGAGTTCTTGGGGCCAATTTGAAGTTCTCAATGTGTGCTCTATAACGATGTTTTCAGATCCCAAAATCGATAACTGAAGTAAAATTTATCGATCGTCAAAGTTTACCTCTTAAAACTATTTTACTTTCAAATTTTTTTCGGTTTCTTTTCAAGTTACTAATTTCGTCTTAATTTTTCGATACTCTTATTAAAATCAAAACTGTAAAAATAAGAGTAAGGAGATGGCTCCATGTGCTCTAAGTCATTTATGGATTCTGCAGGCTGCAACTCGCCTATATGAAGCCAAAATCGCTAGTAATCTTCGGTCAACTATACGGTGGTGAATTAACTTCCAATACACCATTCTGAAATACTCATGATCTAATTTTTCGTATCCTTACCGAAACGTAATATGGTCAACTATAGCAAAAGTTACACTTGTCAAAATATGTCATTTAAAACTACCATTTTGAATTACCAACCTCTTTATTAAAGTTTACAACGCCAACCAAATACGTGTCTACAATGTGCTATTTCAAATGTCATTAAGAACTCTACATGATAGTATTCTCGATTAGTTAAAACAGAAATGAAATATTATATTCGAAGAAAATATAATCAAACAAAGAAAGTGAAAAACTACTAATCAGTTGATCGATTAGGAGTTCATCTGACGGCACTTGTAAGGTGAATGTTCCAAAATTTTTTGTCTTAATGTTGGATTCGTGCAAGCTTTAAATTCTGTAGCATTTTGGTATTTGTTCTGTGATCTCTTGCTTCTATGGTTCTTAAATGTATCTTTTTAAATTTATCAGATTATTGGTTCCTCATCTAAAATAGTGTATGTGATAGATGTTGTTGTATAAGACAACCAGTTTTATCTATATAAAACTACAACCTTTAATAAGTGAATTATACAATTATGAATTTTGACCAGCAAAGCGGTGCATCATCCAGCTCCCGCGACTGATTTAAGAACATTGGAATGTGCCTTATGAACCCAATAAACTGACTTAGCTTGACACAATTGAGAAAACCCAACTTTATTTGTCCTAACAGGGAAACCCATTTTTAATCTCACAGACTAGAGTATAGAAGAATGAGATGAGATATATTTGCAAGATTACAATAGTCAAAAACCAGTGATTCAACATTATCATTTAACATACCATATATCTAGGAAGAGATTTATAACTCCCGACATTCACTTGGCATATAAGCATATAAAATTATAAGTTCTTGGAAAGCGGCTTCATCGAGCCGAAAGGTAGGGTTCAAAATTTGGGGCCACAACTGTTAGATAGTGGAGTCAAAAGGTGGGAAATTAATGGAGGCCATCATTATCTTTTTTGTTGGCAGACAAAATATTGTGGAGGCTACGTGGTCACCAATTTTCTGTTGAAAGTTGGACGAAAATTCTGCCTATAAATTGAGCCTCCGTTTGTAGTAAGAAATACACCAAATCAGCACAAGCACAATAGATAGAGAGAGGATTTCTTGTGTGGAGAGAAAAGTGAGTTGGAGAGAATAGCCTTTATATAGGCAGATAAAAATACAGTGTAGTATTTTTGTACTCCTCATTTTTCGAGTTAGTGATATATATTGGTGTGGGTCCGTCGACGTAGGCAAATGGCTGAACCACGTAAATCTTTGTATTTCGTATTTGCATTTTATTTTTGCGTATTTATATTTCTCAGTCCAATTTATTTGTGTCACATCGATCCTGGGCGGGATTAGTTGCGTCCTAATTCCCAACAATTTGTATCAGAGCCTTGGCTCATTAAAATCTTTTGAAATTCTTAGTATGCTCTGTGGTTGCAGCTTTGACTGATCTTCCACATCAGAAAAGATTTCTTTAGACTGTTTTGTGATCGAGTGGGAGTAATGTCGACAGATGAGAAAATATCCAAAATTGACAAATTTGATGGTTCAAATTTTGGATTTTGAAAAATGCAAATGGAGGACTATCTGTACCAGAAGGATCTATACAAACCACTAAAAGAAAAGCCAGAAGATATAAGCCAGGGGGATTGGGAGTTGCTTGATCGAAAAGCACTCGGCACAATCAGGCTGACGTTGTCAAAGTCAGTGACCTTCAACATAAAAAATGAGAAGACGACAGAGTCTCTCATGGCAGCCCTTTCTAGCATGTACGAACAGTTATCTGCAGCAAATAAAGTCCACTTAATTAAAAAGCTGTTCAATATGAAGATGGCCAAAGGCGGAAGATTTGGGGAGCACCTAAATGAATTCAATGAAGTGACGGACCAGCTAAACACAGTCGAAATCACTTTTAGTGATGAAGTTCGAGCTCTGTTAATTCTTGGGCAGTTGCCAGACAGCTGGAATGGTACAGTCACAGCAATTAGTGGCTCTTCCGGAAAGTCAAAATTGAAGTTCGATGATGTCGTAAGCATGATCTTAACGGAGGAGATTAGACGACAATCAGAAGGTGCCTCAACTTCAGGATCGGCGTTGAACGTGGAAAGCAGAGGCAGAAATTCTAACAGAGGAAATGGGCGGGGCAATGACAAATTCAGAAGTGGAAGATCAAGATCCAGAAATCCAAACAATTCCAACAAAACTAAGGTTGTGGAATGTTGGAAGTGTGGGAAGACCGGTCATTACAAAAATCAGTGCACAGCACCTCCAAAAGAAAAGGAGGACAGGACAGAAGTCAATGTTGTGGAAGAGGAAGCGGACGATGCTTTGATATGCTCTTTGGAGAGAAAAACGGAATACTGGGTGATTGATTCCGGAGCATCTTTTCATGCTACCTCAAACAAGGAATTTTTTGTAAATTATACGCGGGGTGATTTTGGCAGAGTATATCTCGGTAATGATCAACCGTGTGACGTGGTCGGAAAAGGTGATGTACAGATCAAGATCAATGGATCTGTGTGGAAGCTGAAGGACATGAGACATATTCCAGAATTGAGGAAGAACTTGATCTCCGTCAAGCAATTGTCGGGAGAAGGACATGTCACCATCTTCTCTGGTGATAACTGGAAGATCACCAAGGGCGCCATGATTATCGCTCGAGGCAAGGATACTGGAACCCTCTACACAACGGCGGATGCTTGTGTGACAATTGCAGTTGCTGAAAGCAAGGAGGGCCCAAACTTGTGGCACCAGAGACTTGGTCATATGAGTCAGAAGGGACTCAAGTATATGCATGCAAAGAAGAAACTACCAGAGCTTCAGTCTACTGATATAGACTTATGCGAGAGTTGCATCTTTGGGAAGCAGACCAGGGTAAGTTTCAACACTAGTGGCAGAACTCGGAAGCAAGAGAAACTTGAGTTAGTCCACACAGACGTTTGGGGACCAACCGCAGTTTCATCTATTGGCGGAAAGTCATACTTTGTGACTTTCATTGATGACCACTCGAGAAAAGTGTGAGTTTATTTCTTGAGACACAAGTCCGAAGTATTCGATGTGTTCAAGAAGTGGAAAGCCATGGTGGAAAATGAAACAGGATTGCGAGTAAAGAAGCTGAGGTCCGACAACGGAGGAGAATATACGGATATGGCGTTCAAGAAGTTCTGTTACCAGAATGGCATCAAAATGGAGAGGACGTTTCCAGGGACTCCACAGCAAAATGGAGTTGCAGAACGTATGAACCGGACATTAACGGAGAGAGCCAGAAGCATGAGGTTACATGCAGGCTTGCCCAAACAGTTTTGGGCAGAAGCAGTCAACACAGCGGTGTACTTGATCAATCGAGGACCCTCGGTACCGTTGGAGTACAGGATACCGGAGGAAGTATGGAGCGGAAAAGAAATAAAACTTTCCCACTTGAAAGTTTTTGGATGTGTCACATATGCACATATTAGTGATCAGGCAAGGGGCAAGCTAGACCCCAAATCACTAAAGTGCACATTCATTGGATATGGTGGAGATGAGTTCGGCTACCGCTTATGGGATGACCAGAACAGAAAGGTCATCAGAAGCAGGGATGTCATATTCAACGAGAAGGTTATGTATAAGGACAGAAATGCAGTGCAGTCCGATGACACATTACATGATGATCCAACATATGTTGAGTTGGATGATGCCGCAAAAAGTAGTACGTCGCAGCAGACAGAAGAGGATCTGCAGTTACAGGAGCCTGTTCTAGAGACTGATGCATCACAGTCTCCAGTCCCTGTTCTTAGAAGGTCAACCAGACCTCATGTTCTAAATAGAAAGTACATGAGCTACATGTTACTTACTGATGCAGGTGAACCTGAATGCTATCATGAGGCGTGTCAGGTCGGTGATTCTGGCAAGTGGGAGCTTGCAATGAAAGATGAGATAAAGTCTCTCATCTCTAACCAGACGTGGGAACTAGCTGAGTTACCTACATGAAAGAGAGCTCTACACAATAAGTGGGTGTACAGAATCAAGGAGGAACATGATGGATCAAAGAGATACAAGGCGAGGTTGGTGGTCAAAGGTTTCCAGCAGAAAGAAGGAATTGACTACACGGAAATATTTTCGCCAGTTGTGAAGCTGACAACAATCAGATCAGTCTTGAGTATTGTTGCAGCAGAGGGTTTGCACTTGGAGCAGTTAGATGTGAAAACTGCTTTCCTTCATGGTGACCTTGAGGAGGAAATATATATGCAACAGCCAGAAGGCTTCTCAGTCAAAGGAAAGGAGAAGCTCGTTTGCAAATTGAAGAAGAGCCTGTATGGCTTAAAGCAAGCCCCGAGACAGTGGTACAAGAAGTTCGACGGATTTATGCAGAAAAATGGCTACTTCAAATGTAATGCTGACCATTGTTGCTACTTCAGGAGATTCGAGTCCAGTTATATAATTTTGCTACTTTATGTCGATGATATGTTAGTAGCAGGCTCAGATATGGACGAAATCAAGAAGTTAAAGATGCAGCTATCAGCAGAATTCGAAATGAAGGACTTGGGTGCAGCGAAGCAGATTCTCGGAATGAGGATTTTCAGAGATAAGCAGAAGGGTATCTTGCAGTTATCTCAGGCCAAGTACATTAGTCAAGTTCTGCAGAGATTTAACATGTGCAGTGCGAAGGCTGTCAGCACGCCACTAGTTAATCACTTCCGTCTATCTAGTGATCAGAGTCCTAAGACAGAGGACGAGATAAACTTCATGGCTAAAATACCATATGCCTCAGCCATTGGAAGTTTGATGTATGCCATGGTTTGTACCAGACCAGATATTGCTCATGTAGTGGGAGTTGTGAGCAGATTTATGGCAAATCTAGGAAAGCAGCATTGGGAAGCAGTAAAGTGGATATTAAGATATCTACGGGGAACTACTGATAGATGCTTATACTTTGGACGAGGCGAGGTGGCTCTACAAGGTTTTGTAGATGCAGATTTTGCTGGCGAGGTAGATCGCAGACGAAGTACTACTGGTTATGTTTTCACAGTAGGTACTATTGCAGTTAGCTGGATTTCGCAGATACAGAAGATTGTTGCTCTATCCACTACAGAAGCAGAGTACGTGGCAGTAACCGAGGCTAGCAAAGAAATGATCTGGTTACAGGGTTTGTTGGCAGAATTGGGATTCAGTCAGGAGAAGAATGTTTTGCACAGTGATAGTCAGAGTGCGATACATCTAGCAAAGGATTCAGCATTTCATTCTAGAACCAAGCACATTGGACTCCGTTATCATTTCATCAGGTCTCTTTTGGAGGATGAAATATTAACACTAGAGAAGATTCAGGGTAGCAAGAACCCAGCCGACATGATGACCAAGACAGTAACAAAGGAAAAATTGGAGCTGTGCTCAGCTTCAATTGGTCTTCTGAAGTGAAGACAAAGGAAATGACTCACACCATATTTCACAAGGAGTTGCAAGGAGGAGGTGTCTCGGGTGAAGTCACATTTGTCTCCAAGTGGGAGATTGTTAGATAGTGGAGTCAAAAGGTGGGAAATTAATGGAGGCCATCATTATCTTTTTTGTTGGCAGACAAAATATTGTGGAGGCTACGTGGTCACCAATTTTCTGTTGAAAGTTGGACGAAAATTCTGCCTATAAATTGAGCCTCCGTTTGCAGTAAGAAATACACCAAATCAGCACAAGCACAATAGATAGAGAGAGGATTTCTTGTGTGAAGAGAAAAGTGAGTTGGAGAGAATAGCCTTTATATAGGCAGATAAAAATACAGTGTAGTATTTTTGTACTCCTCATTTTTCGAGTTAGTGATATATATTGGTGTGGGTCCGTGGACGTAGGCAAATTGCTGAACTACGTAAATCTTTGTGTTTCGTATTTGCATTTTATTTTTGCGTATTTATATTTTCTCAGTCCAATTTATTTGTGTCACATCGATCCTGGACGGGATTAGTTGCGTCCTAATTCCCAACAACAACGATTGGAATTAGAGAACAGCATACTCGAAATTAGAACTTTTAACAACTTGAATACACCTTCAATTAGTTTTCCTTCTGATTCTTCTCCAGTTCTTGCCTTTTCGAACCTTTACTTTGGCAGATAGATAAGAGACGCAGCTATAGAGAAGGATGGGATGTTTCTAATGTAGATAGATTTGGATTTTGGGAGAGAGAAAGAGGAATGGGACGATTTCACCTGGGTTGATATCATCTGGGTTCGATTTTTAAATATTCAGCAAGAAGAAACAATTTCTGAAGAGTTCATTTCCCTTCTTCATTCTGTGAGAGTAGATGGGAAGCAATGCAAGTGAGAGCACAATGTATCTGATTTTTGGCGCTCCAATTTAAGTCCCAAAATTTTGGCTCCTAAAATTTAGTTGATAATTGAAAAAATATTAGGGTCCTATAAAATTTGTTATCGTTATCAAAATTAGTGTTTCACTCATGCGATGCATGAAAATTATCGTGTACAATATATGTGTATATATGTGTGAATGTTTCAATATTTCATTTTTTTATATTACATTTTATTTAATATTATTTTTATCTATATGTCACTTTGCAATTAATTAGTAACACAAACATGACCTCATAATCAATCTCATGATCTTTAACTATAACTTAATAATTAAATGAATTATTTTTTTTCCATGTCTTTTTAATCAATTGATTAATTTATATATGGCGGTCCATGATTTAATATATGCAATATATACACATATAATAAAGAAAGAACATAAACATATACATAAAATTACATGTTTAGCAGTAAAGATAAAAATCTGTCAAGCATTTAAATATTATTCAGAAATATATAAAGTTATCTTAACTGGAACGTGTGTCGAATGTTTTTCTTTAAACGTATACGAAGAGGCAGTTGAACATCTTAGGAAAGCCTGGGAAGTTCAAAGAATATTTTTATTTCATTACTCACATACATGTCAATGGCCGAATTTTATTCAATTCTGGAATAGTCCGATATATTTCTGGAATACATCACCTTCACAGAACATAGGCTAAAGTGCACCTCTCGTTTCGGCCTTTATAATTATCACATTGACAGAAGAAAGAAACGAAACAGATAAAAAAACACAAAGTAGATGGTCGAATCATATAAGCATAAATCAGCAACATTTTATATAGTTTATTATCTAATCATTCTTTAACTTTCCAATCCAGCATGCAGACATCGCTATTTCAGGTATAAAAGTCAGTATAAGTTAAACTTCAGAAGCAAATCCCATGTGAGTTCACTTATAATCTCCAAAAAATTCTTCTCGTGTCTACTTAAACACAAAAAACTGAATAACAACATCGGTGCTCACTGAATATACTGTTAAAAAAGAGGGTTGAGGGAGGAATTAGAGTGCACCATCATTCTGACCACAGTGTTTGGACCTCTTGCTTGAAATCACAGTAGAACTTAGTAGCTTAAGCATCTACAGTTTGTGCCGAATGTCTTCTTACTTGATAACTTGAATTTAGAAAAGAGACGATTACAGAATTATTTTCTTGCTGATATAGGAAGTAGGAAAAAAATGAACAAATGGAGAAGAGGTGTACAAATTTGTGAAGGTTGGATATTTAACCAATAGAGAAATATATTGTTGGGAAGGACATGTTTTGCTACTTCAACCAATCCATTTATTTTTGTTTCTGCAAATATTTTTTAGAGGTATATAAAAACTTTTTAAAATGGTATTGTACTTATGAAGGAACCAGTTTTTTTTTTCCCCCAAAATCTGTGCTACGGGTTGTGGAAAGCCAGTTTTATATATTGAGTTACATGTTCATCACATGACGTTGTTACTCGCATATGTATTGATGCCAATTTTGGATTCAGTATGACCTTTGGCAATCCGAAAGGCCGAAAGGCACCTTTGTTATGAAGTTTATTGAGAATGTATCATTTCAGACTTTACATTAGATGAAGTTTTGATTGGTGATAGACACACGAACTTCCTCCCCAATGAATAAATAAAGTAAAGGAAAAGTAAATGAAAGTAGAAGGAAAAAAATCCATTGAAAGATGTCATTGAATGAATCTATTGAAATAGTGTGTGATTAATAGACAGTGGCAAAAAGCATAAAATCATAAAATTTCTTCTTTTGCTATTATTTATACTTTTGATTTGCTATTTAAACTTTTGATTTAGGTCTTAACTTCTGAATAAGCAGTGAAATATCTAAATTGACATTTATTCTCGTTAGTGACTGGAGTAATCACATTTTTGAATCATCATTTCAGATAATAAATTTTCTTAATTCTGTCACAATCTTTCTTCCATAAACAACAACAGTTATCATATAAAAAGGCATAAGACCAAAAAATCACATTTTTGATTTGCATGCCAATTGACTATCGATCACATTTATGCAATTAAATATTTCTACCTGGTAAACTCGTGAACTAATGTAATTAACTCCCAAATGCAAAGCAATCCAGCATATCAAGTTAGCATGCACTTGGAAGCAATTTAAATAGCCTCTGTTTGGTAAAAGAATGTGGTTTATAAATTAATTTATTTATTATTTTAATGTAAAGTGTGTGGTAGAAAAGTGAAGAGAGAAAATGTGTATTTAAAAAGTGATTTGAGAAATTGTGTAATTTATAAACTTGTTAATAAACCAAAAAAGTACATTTACCGAACAGATGCTAAACTATTAATCTTGGTGCACAATGATAGATGGACTTTTTGCAAGAAGTTCATTTTTTTTATGAGGACCATTTTAAAGAAGCCGACTTAAATTATATTTTCTCAATTCACATCAAAGCATATTGTAACTGAAGGGTTTATGATGTCAAGGCATTAGATTTAGATTTTCTTTTCCCTTTTTTCTTTGAAGGGATATAACTCTGTTTTATTGCCTTTAAATCCTCTGCAAACATCCCAATTAAAAGTTGTGAACCTTTTCGATCATCACTTATGCCTCTAGTGTTAAAGAAAAGATAAGATCTATACCTTCAGTGTATTGTAAAAAGTAATTGAACAGACAATTGAGAGAAATTCTAAGGCTGCGATCTCTTTGTGTTTCAGTTTCCTGTTTTCATTTTCGAAAATGTTTTCTGTTTTCCATTTTCTGTGACTTTTTTGAAATTGCTGAAAACGCGTTTGATTTGTTATTTCTAAAAACTGTTTTCGAAAATGAAAAGCTGGAAAACGCGTTCTGTTTAAAATTTTGAAGAAAATTATTTCATATTGTTTGTGAATATAAATGAAATAAATATATCATATTTTGAGTTACACAACAAAAATAAATGAAATAACCCCTATCACACAATTTGGTTATACCAAAAAAGTTCAAAAATTCATGTTGCCCTCTAAAGTAATCGTTCCACATTTGAGTAGTAATTTTTCCTTCTAAAGTAATCGTTCCATTTAATACTTTATATAGATACATCCTTCTAGTAAGCACTCATAACGTTTAAAATTTAAGTTTCAATAAAATTTGCAAAAATCAATTTACGTTAATTAATTATGCCCTTACAAAATAAGTGTCTACAATACAAAAGTAAAAAAAAAAATGTTTAATAATTAAGCACATGATACATCATCAGAAAGATGGTTGAATTTGGAGTTCTACGCAAAAAACAGAGTGCAATTCGGAGTTGTACATCAAAAGTTATACATGTTTGAAGACAATGACCTATAAAGCAAATACGAAAAGGACTAAATTGAAAGAAAAGTAAAATTTGTGAACTAATGTGCAACAAAATCTGAAATTGAGGGACCTAAGTTGCAAATAAATCAGGATATTTTCGAAAGAAATTTCAAAATTTGAGGATTAAAATGACAAGTTTTGAAAATCAAGGACCAATAATGTAATTAAAAATGATAAATTTTGACAAATTTCAAATTTTTTTGATTATTTTAATTTTTTTTTAAGTGGAAAACGCGCGTTTTCCACTTACAAGGCAAAAATTTCGGAAAACGCGGAAAACGTGATTTTCACGTTTTCCATTTCCTTTACAAATTTTGAAAACGTTTTCGAAAACGTTTTCCGAAAACGACTCAAGAGAACGCGTTTTCTGCGTTTTCGAAAATGGAAAACGAAAAAGCTGGAAAACGCCAAATAGAACGCAGCCTAAATGTTTCCGCTTCAAGGGGCCCATCTAGAATCCTTGGAAAATCTGAGCTTTTGGCATATTAAGCATAAACTTAATCAAATGCAAAAACAAAAACAATAGTTAGATACTCTTGCCAAGTTTTGGCCTTTTGCTTCTCGAAGTTTAAATTTTTTCTGGTGAATCTAGGTATTGAACATTCCTACAAAAAAAATTCCTAGTACATTGAGTAGATAAAAGTTGGATCAAGATTTCACCCAAATCTCAAGGCTTGATCATATCGTACCTTGTTCCAGTCTAAATTGATTGGCATTGCTGGCATTTCAAAAAAAATTACCATGTTTAAACCATTCTATGTTTGCTTAAACCGCTCAACTATAATCACGTTTAATTTATTCGTGGAATAGAGTGATGAAAACTGCCAAAAAATCTTAAACCCTAGAACCCAGAAAACCCAATTCCAGCTCGATTACAAAAAGGCAAGCTATTAAGAACAAATTAACTCAACAAAATATTAACAACAAATAAATTCAACAAAATATTAAGAACTTCGAATCTCAAGAAAACAAAAGCAAACTCGAGAAAAAACAAAAGCTTTGAACAATAAATAAATAAATAATGGGAACAATAAACGAACATTAACTTCAATTTCAACTTCCTTGATTTTTCATTCTACCCATACTTGATATTGTTTTAGATTTTAGAGATGAAGAAACAAATTTCTGATATCTTTTCTCAAAATTTTGGCAGTGAGAAGCTTCATGTGGAAGCTTTCAGTTTTCAAAGAGACATCTTGGAAAAGTGCAGCAAATTTTTTTTTCTGGAATTTCTTTATTCACTTAGAAATAATTCGAAATTGTTTTGGGCGGGAAATGTAATCAACTGGTTGGTCAGACTATTCCATTTTAAAATATAGTAAAGATACCATGTTCTTATCTTACTTTTGATTGAAAAAGCTCACAAGATCCATTTAAACTCAATACAATGAATTTGGCTACGTAGAAAGTTGAAATTGACTATAGTAAATGTCAAGACTCAAGCTAAAATAAGGCCAGTCACAAATCTAAAGAATACATAGCCAGTGTCTCTTGAGAAGATTTTCTACTTTAAACAGATATAAATCTAGCAGATTTGTAGATATACCTGCCACCCAAGAAACTTGCAATTATAGAATGCACAACTGTTTGTTATAACTCTAATAGCCATGGCCTGTCCCGAACCCTACAAAAGGTAACACATAAACCCGTCATATATTACCAACTTGAAAATATTCACAAATTTTTTTAACCATAATGAGAGTTGCTTGACATACATCAACATCTCAAGCTACTTTGATTTATCAAAACCAATTAACTATAAAAATCACACAAGAATAAGATTGTAAATAACCACAATTCTTTATAATAATTCAATTCAAGAAAAAAAAAAACTACACAAATTTTAAAATGGAGAGAAATTTGAACCTGGAGATGAATTCTAGAAATAAACACCAATAAAAATATTTGCAAGACCTAATAGTAACTGATATGGCAACAATAGAAACAGATACAATGCATTGCTAATGTCTACAACTTGTTGCCCTGCTCTCCATCACTTGTAGGCCTCCAAAATCTTCTTTCGTCAGTCGTAAGTGAAGTGTAGACAGAGCCTATCAGGTACTTACCATAGAAAATGTATACATTTACTATATACATCCACTAAGATCTTTCCAGTATAAGTAAAATTTAAAGTCATGCTAAGGGTTCTTTACAGTTTGCATCATCCTATATGAGTTAGGATGCATGGAATTTCAGAAATCCTAGAGAAAGGTATAAGATATTCCAGTGAAACATCAAGTCAAAATTTTACTTAATCTTCCATACATAAGCCTAATTAGCTATACCTGCCAGATCCAAGCCAAACCTGAGGTGCATCTCCATTATAACGATAGTGATATATGTAATCTCCCTCTTGTGTTTTTAATCTCCTCATCATTTAATTGTGTGATTCTTCCATACATTAAACTTCCAAGGTCAATTTCCCTGTTCCTGGGATCTATTCGCACCAGATAAGAAGCACAACATGCAGTTTATAGACTGTTGGATTCTATTTCTATATGAAATACAGAACTAAAATTCCGAATCTTCTATCCTTTTATGAAACATTATAAGGAACTATCATCATCAATAAATAGTAGTACCTTATCAAAGTTAACAACAAAGATTGCAGTTGGGCAAGGTCTGTACATTCCTTCCAAGGAATATCCTCCATTTTCTGTAAAAAGAAGGAATATAGCTTCTAGAACTCTAGCTCAACTGTTGTAGCTTCCACCTCAAATAAAGGAACTTCCCTTCCAAAATTAGCTCGCGCAGCTTGCAGTGAAAAGTGAAATTAGATCTTGTGGAAAGTAGCATAAGTTAAAAAGTGCCTTCTCAGTGTGTTGCCTATCAGAGGCATCAACCTCTTCAGTTCCTCTTGTAAAGACATTGTCTTTCTTTTGACTTATATTCATTTGCTCTTACCATCACTACTACATCAGTGTAAAGGATCAATCTTTACCAAGTCAAATTAGCAAAAACTATTGATAAAATAGGAAACAATAAAAATATTACCATTAAAGGTCATTGTAGGACACATTACTATTACTCGTAAAGGCCATTGTAAAACTATTTATCTCATTACTCAGACCTTTCAGTGTATAACACGATGAAATAAAATGGTAGACTATATTTTACTCGCAAATGGCATTGACGCTTGAGAAAAACAACCAACAGGAGTGCTGATGCATAGATAGGACCTTATACAAATTAATTCCGTGAAGAGTCTGCAACAGATTAATATATCAAAAGTTGGTGATATAAGGCATTTCTTTAGCTACATGATCTGAGTTTCAATATGAATTATAAACCAGAGAACTATTAGAAATAAATTATATTCAATTTTTTTAGGTGCAATATTCTAAGAAACATTGTGTAAAAATTTATTGAAGAAACAAAAGAGTATATGACCATTTTAGTTCAATCATCATGACTCAACAGTGCTGAAATAGTAAAACATGGCACAATAATAAAGTTAATTAAAATCCATTATAGCTATTATTACAATCCAATTTTAGAGGGAGAAATGCAGATCGCTGGAGAACCATCCAGATTCGAAATGGTGAAGGAGATTGAGAAGATAAATTACCTATTATGTATAGCTTGAGATGTCATCATCACCAACCTGGTAAAGATGTCTGCATTCACCTCGCAAGCAGTCTTCATACATTGTGATACATCAAACAACTCACCAATTGGAATCTAGTAACATCTTCAAAAGCGATCACCATAACAGTCCTCTCCAATTCTTCTAAAAAGCTTTGCAGAACTAGCAATAAAAATGAACATCAGAATCAAAATTTAAAAAGTAAAATGTCCAAGAAACTTTCTTTCAATGTCGAAGAAAGACTGGAATGTCTAATCCAACTTATGCAAGGACAATTTCCAAAAAATAAAACTCGGTTCTAGCATTTGTTTAACTGGCAAGGATCACGTTAAAGTAGTCATAAAGACATTCAAGAAGCAAAAAAAATTACATTTTCCTGTCGTGTTTGAGCAGGTTCCTCTTAAGCAAATTTCATTGCTTCAATTACCTTTCCATTCCTTATTAACTCTATCAACATTTGCTGTAGGAGATGGAAAAATAGTTGGGGATTTTTATCCAGTATCTTCATTCAAAACTTTCAAATGACATCACTATTGAAATAAAATGGAAAGCATTATGTAGTTCCAATCAAGTAATTTTTCAAATTTTTTATTTTTTATTTTTTGCCAGACAGCATGTAAAGTTAGAAAGCAATAGGAATTTTCAATTAGGCGGGAAATGAAAGGGTTAGACTTTCTCCTTTTATTATTAAAAAATTAAAATATTTAAAATATTTAAATATAAAAGTTAAGATAGCAATAGGAATTTTCAATTAGGTGGGAAATGTAAAGAAGAGACTTTCTCCTTTTAAAATATAGTATAGAAGAGGACATTTAGCTTGAAGAACTCCTATCTCATTTTGTTTGTCACCACTCTATCCCTCTTGATGTAAAATAAGAAACTCCATAGTTTTGTTTGTTAGCTCATCAACACTCTACACTTTTAACCGTGTTTTGAGAAAAACTTGAATGTGCAGTCATAATTTCTCCTAAATATCCATTACTGCCACTGAAAAGAAATTTTTGGAATCAGATCTTAAAAGTGCTTCCACTTCATAATGTTGATATTTTCTTTAAGCAATTACAAAATTACAAAGACGGAAGGAATATTTATTAATGGAAATAAGTGAATCCAAACATAAGTGAAAATAATTGTACAAGAGTGGCAATAATTTACTAACAAAATTGAAGGCACAGATGCACAGAGAACCAATCAAAAACTTGAAAATCGTTTAAGACTCGACCAGAATCTTTCGGAGAGTCGATAATTTCATTCCACAAATACTTATCTAAGTATAAAAGGCTAAGATAGCAGTCAAGAAATAAACGTACGAAATAAAAAAAATAAAAAACCACAAGTGAAGAGATGCTAGAAGACTTTTAATTGAGTGAAAAACCATACTTTCTTCAAAAGACCGCCTAGTTAGAAACAAAAAATCGTTAGATACCTCCTCTGTATGACCTCCCTCGTAAACAATATCTTGAACCATTTGTACATCACTGTTAAAAGCACTAATTTTCCAAAACCCTAGCAACACTGCCGCAAAGAAAAGTAACAAAGTGAGTCTAAAACAGAGGAAAATTGAGAGGGTGTTTAATTCTTCTATATAAGAAAATAATAATTGTTAAGGAGAAAAAAAAGGCTAGCTGCAGTAGCAAACGACGCCGGAGAGTCCCGATCATTGGCCAACGGTTATTTGAAATCCAGGAACCCTAACAACACTATCACAAAGAAATTGTAGGAAAATGAGCTGGGGCGGAGATGCCGAAAGCAGAAGAGGAACAATAAGGCATAACATGCCTCAGACCCCGAAGACGACAACGACACTGAAGCCGAGGACGGAACCGCTAATGACAGCTCTAAAGAGAATTTCGACCCGCAAAAGGTATTACTCAAATTCCTTGAAGTATACATATTTTAGATTTATATGAAATCTTTAAGTTACTACCTGAGTGATTATGCTAATGGAAGTGAATGTTATTTTTCAATGTTTGGTATAGAGCTGTGTTTGTTGGAAGGCAAGCAGCTAATGTTTACTATAGATCTGCCCTTAGGTTTTACAATTCATCACTTGCGTGCACTGGTATATGAGCATTTTCTGGACCTTTTTTTATTTAGGAAATGATTTGGGCGGGAAATAAACGAAAAATAATAATTTTTTTTTAAATATACGTAAAAACGTGCACTACCTAATATATCTCGAAAAATCAAAATCTTTGTGGAATGTACAAAATATACCTTTTTTCATTGTTTTGACTACTACCTCCGTTCCTCCATGTCCGTCAAGCACTAGTCATCCTACAATCAGTAAAAAAAAATTATGTTGTCAATTAAAGCACCGAGAAAGAGAGTTAAACATAGGACCTCCAGTAAGGTAACAAAACACCTAAAAGAACAAACATACAACCTCATTGGTTTCATTTGCATAAGTATATTGTACATATTCTTGTGTCTCACTGTCTCCATTTTCTTCATGCACTAACTCTTCGTTGTCGATAATTCCTACGTTTGTAACCTTAAGTATGTCTACGTCTTCGGGATAGACATTGTTTTGTACTAACGGTTGCAAATCTAGCTCCAAACCATTGTCAATGGGTTGTAGAGCATTCGGAGGACAGTCCTATTGAAACAGAAGATATATACATAAGTTGATTTCTTGATCAGTTGATACAACTCCATCCACTATGGTGAGATGTCTAGCTTTTGTCTTCAAAATTGCCCACCTGTCAAGTGATTCTCTACGTCATGAAGGATGGTTGGTGTAGTATACATGTTGAGCTTGTTGAACTAGTATGAAGCTGTCACAAGAAACAATTTCTTTTTAAAATTGACCTCTACCAAGTTGAATTGTTGATCCACATGAACACCGCGTTCTTTGTCACACCAATCACATTTAAATAAGGTAACCACATTTCCCAACCAAAAATATTGCAACTCAATAATCTCGATGATCAGACCATTATAGTCATGGTCAAAGTCATTGTAACAACTTCCCAAAAAACAAACACTGCTATTCATTGTCTTTCGATGTTGACCATACTTCAAGGTGTGGAATTTGAAATCGTTGACAAAATAACCATTATAAGAATTCACTCGACGATTTGGTCCCTTAGCCAACAATTTAATGCGATGATCAACATTTTTGTCGTTAAATACCTAATATTTGTTAATCAGTTAATATCAAGTATAAATCAATGTAGAAAAAAGGAATTGAAAAGTACATATAGTATTTCGTAGCCACTCTCCAAAACATTCATCAGGCATTTGATCCACTTCTGAATTTGACACTCGAGGGTAATTAATTCACATTTGCCTCTTGAACTCCCTACATAGTATAATGATGAACAATAAATTAATCATGCGAATTTCTAAACAAGTTTTTTACATAAAATTATTATAACTTATGCCACGAAGTGGGTGATTTATTCACAATTGCAGAGCACGTATCTTAAAACGGCTCTAAATTCCTCGTCATCTAGATGCATGAAATTTGTAATTTACTTTCCAAGAGGTTGACCAGGATATGTGAAGATCGACAATCGTCCTAATGGATCAACCAACCCTCCATCATCATTCTTGGAGGACAATTTATTCTCATTTGGACATCATCCTCAAAATATAATGAGCAAAAAGATGATGTTTCTTCTACCAGATATGATTCAACGATAGATCCTTCAACGAAAGCACGATTTTTCACCTTCTTCTTTAGATGATTAAGGAACCTGCAAAATGTGATATAGATGATTCAACGATAGATCCTTCCCCCCCCCCCCAACAAACACACACACACACACACACACACACATATTGTATTAAACAAACGACCCAACTGTAGAGTACCTTTTGAAGGGCTACATCCATCAAAATTGTACTGGACCACCAACTCTAGCTTCATATGGTAAGTGAACTAGCAAATGTTCCATTGAATCAAGAAATGAAGGTGAAATATTTTCTCAAGTTTGCATATTGTTACAATGATATTTTTCTCCACACATTTCATGTCTTCAACCTTTACGATGGTAGAGCACAAATCTAAAAAAAAAAAAATGCTCAGCTCCGTTAATGCTTCCCAAATTGGTTTTGGTAATATATTTTCAAATGCTATTGGTATTAATCTCTCCATGAAAATGTGAAAATCATGGCTCTTCATTCTATAGAAATTTGAATTGTCCTTAACACATCATGCAATGTTGGAGGCATATCCATATGGCATTCTTAACGTTCTAATCCTGTGAAATACCACTTTTTTTTGTTCCTTTGTCTAGATGTAAGAAGCTTTCATCTTATAAAATCTCCCTCTCTGCTCAATTATGTAAAGTTCTGGACGGCAACAGTAAAGTTCCAAATCCTTCATTGCCTTGATATTTTCTTTGGTTTTACCTTTAATATCCATAACTGTATTGAATACATTTTCTCAGTATGCATGACATCTAAATTGTGTCGTATTAGATTCGTATGCCAGTAAGGAAAATCCCAAAAAATATTGCGCTTGTCTAATTGTGAGTACTTCCAAATCCTTCAATTTCATGCCTTCTAATGGCTTTGCTAGTTACGAAAAGAGGAAGACTATCAACAATTTGACGCAATTGTTCACCTACAATTGGAGGACTTAGTTGATGAATATCCTTCTCAATTCTTCCGTTAATGAACTTATCTTGCTATCTTCTAAATGGATGATTGCACTTCAGCAATTGACTATGGAAATCAAAGAAGCAAGATTTTTGTCCATTTTTTAACTGAAACGATTTACTCTGACCCATGCAGTAGGTGTTGAGTGCATTTTACATGCATACTTCATATATTTTTGGTGGTACTTTTTGAGTAATTTGGACAAATACCTACTGAATTGTGCATATTTTGTGGTTAAATAGGTTCAACATTCAAATACATGGAGAAAGCACAAGAAAGGAGCTAAATGGATGAATAATTGAAGAAATTGAGGAGAAAAGAGTCAAATCCTTCAAAGAGTCAAAGTTTGGGGACCAAATTGTCACTTCCGAAAAGTTGTGGATCGCATGTGCAATTGATCAAAGGACTAAATTGCAAGTTTCCAAAATTGACGGACTCAAATGCACTTTTGGAAGGGCTTATTTGAAAGAAATCGGAAACTTTGGGGACCAAGTTGATCTACATTGAAAGTTGGAGGACCCAATTGCAAATCATTGAAGGATGGAGCTGCTAGGTGAACCACTCGATCGCGTGTCTCGACCAGGTCGCATTCGCGAAATCATGCCAAAAATCAACACGAGAGTTTTTAGCCCAACCATGCGATCGCGAGGCATTCAGCCACGCAATCACGTGGTCATAATTTTGAAAAATATATTGGGCCACCCGGTTCGGCCCAAACGCTGAGAATGTGGATCTACGCGAAAATGGGGGTTTTTAGGGCACTTTTTGGCTAGGGTTCATAACTTTTACTCCATTTTTCACCCCATAACTCATTTTTCTCTCATTTTGTTCTTTGCTAATTCCTTGTAATTTTCCATTGTAATTAGTTAGGTTGGTTGATGAATGTTGATTTAGGGGAGAAATACCAACAACATTGTGGAGAAACATTGATGTTTTGAAGCTCTAACCATTGTTGAAGGGAAGTTTTCTTGTTAATCATCATATTTCTTCATCTATTTTAATCTATTGTTGAAATTATGTATTTAATTCTTGAGTTTTATTGTTATTTCATCATGTGCTAAACTATTTTGTGTTGGGATGATTGATGAAGCTTGACTAGCTTAGTTGATTTTAATGCTTGTATTAAGAATTTAGGCTATTTGTTGTCTTGTGCATTTATTGTTGTATTTATTGACTTGCATTTATTGTGGCCACATTTATGCTTAGATTTAATGGGATGTGCAATTATTGAGAAATTGTTGTGTATTCTAGATCAATACAATATTTTCTCTAGGTTCTTGTTTAAGATAGATATATACCTAAAACCCTAGATGATCCATTGAGCTATTTTCACAAAGGTTTAATGCAATTGATGTATTTTTAATCGACACAGAGATATAGTAGGTTAATTCTACTAATTAGGGTCACTCGAGAGAGGTAATTGACTAAGCTTGGAAAATCGGGTCTAACATGATTAATAAATTGCATGTCTTTTTGCTTGTTGAGAATTCAATTAGGTAATGATCAAGTGTAATCAAGAATCCCAACACTCCTTCACCATCAAGTCATCACCATTTTTCTAGTGTTTATTTATAATTGTGATTTAAATTCTAGTACTAGGACTTTTCCAATACAAACTTTATTGTGTGTGTTTCTTGTTAAAATTGATTAAACTAGAAATTTAATTGTAATAGACAATCCTTGTGGGATCGATAAATCGGACTAATATAGTCCACTATCACTTGTATGTGATATGTGCACTTGCGGTGTGTTTCTAGGGAACAAGTTTTTGGCACCGTTGCCGGAGATTGTTTCTATTTATATTACATTTTAGTTGATATTAGTTTTAACTATTAGTTATTTTTATTTCTTGTACAAATTTTCTTTTGTGTTAGAAATCTTCTAATTTCTTGTGTTATTCTAGGTTGTTAATTGTGCGTGCGTCGAAGTAGAAGTTTTGATCTAGTTGAAATAGATCCGGATATCGAGGGAACTTTTCGATGTAGGTTAAGGGAAGAACGGGAAGTTAGGAGACAACTTCTTACTGGGATGGAAGGAGAAAGAGTTAACATCGAGCTTGATGCTCCAGCTGCAATTCCTCCAAGGGGTGGAATCCCACCCGGTTTTGACCCTCAAGCGGCTAGAGTTCAAGAGCCCGTTGTTAATGAAGAAGACATGCTTTTTGGAGACTTCATGAATCCTCCTATTGTCGAGAATTAATCAAGTATTGTCTATCTCTCCTACAATCATCCAAATTTTCAACTTCGGCCGGATGTCATCAATTTATTCTCCAACACTATCTCATTCTATGGGAGGACCGATGAAAATCCACACGCCCATGTGGTACGTTTCCTAGAGATTTGTAGCAACTTCAACTATGATGGTGTGAATGTGGAGGCAATTCGGATGATGTTATTTGTACACACTTTGAAAGATAAAGCAGGAGAATGGCTTGACACGTTGCCTCTGGGGAGCATCGCTACTTGGGTGGAGTTTGTCCAAAGGTTCACTACAAAATTTTTCCACCATCTAGAGTTGCTAAACTCAAGCATGATATTACTACATTTCAACAATTCGAGATGGAGAGCTTTAATGAAGCTTGGGAGAGATTCAAGGATATGCTTAGGAAGTGCCCTAATCATGGGATTACATTGGGGCAACAAGTCAACCACTTCTATGCTGGGTTAACTCCTCCTTGTTATTCAAATGTGGACTCATCCTATCAAAACAAAGAGCATTCGAGAGGCTTATGACTTGTTTGAGATCATGAGTGAATAAAGTGCAATGTGGCCTGATAGAAGTGTACCAAGGAGTTCTAGTGGTGCACGTGGGGGTGATGATTATGCACTTGTCTTGTCAAAGATTGATTCCTTAGCCAAGAAAGTGGAAGGGTTATCTACTTCAACCTCTCGGCCCATCAACATGGTTCAAGTCCCTACGGTATGTGATATATGTGGGGCTAATCATCAAAGCTCTATGTGTCCATTGGTAGCAAGTGGTTCTTCATCTACCGAGCAAGTTGCTTATACTCAAGATTTCCAACGACAAAGGTTCAATCCATATGCTCCTACATACAATCCCGGTTGGAGAAATCATCATAATCTATCTTATGGCAACAATCAAAATATTTTGAATCCAAAGCCACAAGAAAAGAAAGAGGAATGGGAATAGGCTATCACCAAGCTAGCAAATCATCAATTGCAATATCAAGAATGAAATGATGTCTCTTTGAAGAATTTGGAGAAGCAAGTGGGCCAAATAGCTAAACTTCTTTCGGAAAGGCAACAAGGAGCTTTGCCTAGCAACACCGAGACAAATCCTAGGGAGAATGTTCAACTATTACAAAAAGGAGTGGGGTGCAATTGCCCGAGATCACGACACCACAACCAACAACTCAATCAAACAATGCTTCCGTGGAAGATAATGAGCCTATTCAAGCACCCAAAAAGGTTATTGAAATGCCCAAAGAGGTTGATCCGGAAGCATCCACATCAAAGGTCCCAACACCGATCCAAGCTTATGTGCCTCCTATCCCCTTTCCTCAAAGGATGCAAAAGCAAAAACTTGACAGTCAATTTGGCAAATTTTTGGAAGTGTTCAAGAAGCTACACATCAACATTCCTTTTTCCGATGCATTAGCTCAAATGCCAAGCTATGCCAAGTTCACGAAGGATATTCTATCCAACAAAAAAAGGCTTGAAGAGCATGAGACGGTGATGCTAACTGAGGAATGTAGTGCAATCATTCAAAACAAGCTTCCTCCAAAAATTAAAGATCCAGGGAGTTTTACTATTCCATGCACTATTGGTGATGTTAATTTTAGTAAAGTATTATGTGATCTTGGTGCTAGCATTAATTTGATACATTTGTCCATTTTCAGGAAATTGGAATTGGGGGAAGCTAAAGTAACCACCATGTCTCTACAACTGGCGAATGGGTCCATCAAATATCCTTGGGGGATCATTGAGGATGTTCTTGTGAAGGTGGATAAATTCATCTTTCTGGCGGATTTCATTATTCTACACATGGAGGAAGATCATGACATTCCAATCATATTGGGAAGAACATTTTTAGCAACCGGGAGGGCTCTTATTGATGTGCAAGAGTAGTGATGGCAATGGGTCGGGTATGGGTCGGGTTTTCCAAACCCGTACCCTACCCACTAAATATTTACAACCTCCATACCCTACCCATATACCCATTTAAAAATTGCGGGTCGAGTGCGGATCGGGTGCGGGTCGGAGGCGGGTTTGCTTCTATACCCATTTAAAACCCATTACTAATTATTTATTTTATTATTATTTTTTTAGGCTATAAATAGGTTATAAGTGCTCCGGATTAACTTGAATCAGTTAAAATTGGGCTTCACTTGAATTTGAGTTGAAAAAAGCTTGTTATATGTTGAAATTATACAAGCGAATTTGAACAATTTTTTTAGACGTTAACAAAGTCAATAGTTTAAACATATTAAGGTTTAGACGATAACAATGTCAATAGGTATTTGAGTTCTATTTTTTAATTTTTTTTAAACAATCACTTTCGTTTTAAATTCTATAATTTTTAAAGGAAATTAATGGGTATGTGGGTCGGGTATGGGTATTGTAGTAAAACCCACACCCGACCCATACCTATGTCGGGTTTTAAAATTTACCTTCATACCCTATCCACGAACCCATTTAGTCGGGTAATCCCCGCCCATTTATGTCGGGTCTCCATCGGGTATCGGGTTCGTGGGTATTACTGCCATCCCTATGCAAGAGGGGCAATTGATATTGAGGGTGCAAGATGAGCAAGTCACCTTCAGTGTGTTGAAGGCCATTAAATACCCCTTGGAGTCCAACTCATGTTTTCGGGTGGATGTAATTGATCATCTAATGGTAAACTCCTTCAACCGTGGGATTTCTAAGGATCCATTGGAGTCTTACATTGCCCACTCTTTCACTATTGAGGATGATAATCATGAAGTCGAACAAATGGCTCATTACTTGGAGGCATCACCACAATATCAACACAAGAGGGCCCCCTACTTTGAGGAGTTGAAAAAGAGTTCTTCACCGCCCCTACCATTTCTCGAGAAGGCACTTACCCTCGAGCAAAAGCCTCTTCCTTCTCATTTGAGGTATGCTTAGGGATGGCAAAAAAACCCGAACAACCCGAAACCCAGAGGACCCGAAACGACCCGCCCCCGAAAATTACCCGGCCCGTCGGGTCCGCAAGGTGGGTTTTTCGCCCCGAACAGCTTTTCGGGGCAGACCCGCCCCGCCCCATGACCCGAGATTTTTTTTTTTTTGGGAATGAGAAATTAAAAATAAATTTAAAGAGGCCTAGAAGAATTGAACCTTGGTGGAATTTAAGGGTATGAGAATATATAACCACTATACCATTATGTTGTTTATTGATTTTTTTCCCCTTCAAATATACATATTATGTTTAAAGTTCAAACTTAAAAACTCTAACTAGTTCGACTCCTAAGTTTTTCACCTACAATTTTATTACCAATTTATTTTAAAAAAAAAATTTCGGGTCATTTGGCGGGGCGGGACCGCGACCCGCCCCGCCCCGCGAACAGTCGCGGGGCGGGTCGAGGAGGGATCATGCCATTTCGGGTTCAGGGCCTAGGTATGCTTACTTGGGGGAATCTTCTACCCTTCCAGTCATTTTTTCTAATTTATTGAATGAAGTGGAGGAAGATAAATTGCTTCGAGTATTGAGGGAGCACAAGGAAGCTATTGGATGGACCATATCAGATATTCGAGGTATTTTCCGTTCGTTATGCATGCATAAAATTCTTATGGAGGATGATTTCAAACCTTCCGTGGAGCATCAACTTCGGTTAAATCCTAACACGAAGGAAGTGGTAAGAGCTGAAGTGGTGAAGTGGCTTGATGCGGGTATTATCTATCCAATCTCGGATAGTGCATGGGTGAGCTCGGTGCAAGTAGTGCCAAAGAAAGGAGGTGTTACTGGTTGGAGAACTAGGATCTTTAAATTTTTGAGGAGTTTGGCATTGTATGATAGGAACCACTCGTATTGGTCATGCCTTGCTAGATTTAGGTTCAAGTGTAAATCTTTTGCCTTTTAGTGTATACACACAACTTGGTCTAGGTGAACTTAAGTCTACCCCCATGATTTTACAATTAGCAGATAGATCTGTTAAGATGCCTAGAGGAATAATTGAGGATGTTTTGGTTCAAGTTGATAAATTCTACTATCCAGTTGATTTTGTTGTTATTGATGTTCAAAGTACACCTAAAACTTCTCCTCAAATCCCTGTTATTCTTGGTAGACCATTTCTTGCAACTTCAAATGCTTTAATAAATTGTAGGAGTGGTATTTTAAAGTTGACTTTTGGAAATATGTCTTTGGAACTTAACATATTCAATGCTTGTAGGCAACCAAAAGATTTTGATGAAGTGCAGGAAGTTAATATGCTGGAAGAGCTGCTAATTGAGTTAGAAGATCCTGGTGAGCAACTTGAGCAGAATCTCGAATTGGACAGCATTCAAGACCCTTCAAACAGTATAAAAACAGCAGCTGTAAGAGCTTGGCAGCCAAACATTGAGCCTCTAAATATTAGCCAGACACCCATGCAAACATCAGCAGAGAAGATGCCAACTCTGGAGCTTAAACCTCTTCCATCGGAACTAAAGTATGCATTCTTGGGACCTAATGAATCATACCCTGTGGAATTTGACATCACAATTAAGGATAAAAAAGGGGTAGAAAATGTTGTCCCTGATCATTTATCCAGATTAAGTCATATGCCCTCAAATTGGAGTGTCCAAGACAAAATGAGGATGAAAGCTATTGCAAGGAACTTCTTCTATGATGATCCATACTTATTTAAATATTGTGCTGATCAGATCATCCGAAGATGTGTTCCTGATAACGAGGTACAACAAGTTCTTAATTTCTGTCATTCTCATGCTTGCGGAGGCCATTTCTCTTCGCAGAAAACATCTGCTAAGGTACTTCAATGTGGTTTTTATTGGCCTAGTTTGTTTAAGGATGCTCAAACATTTTGTAAAAATTGTGAAGCATGTCAGAAACTCGGTAGTCTCAGCCATAGGAATATGATGCCATTAGCTCCAATCCTTGTTCTTGAAATTTTTGATTGTTGGGGATTAGATTTTATGGGTCCTTTTCCCCCTTCTTTTGGATATCTATATATATTGGTTGCTGTTGATTATGTTTCAAAATGGGTAGAGGCTATTCCATGTAGAACAAATGACCATAAAGTTGTGCTCAAATTTTTGAAAGAACATATTTTTTCTAGGTTTGGTATGCCTAAGGCCATAATTAGCAATGGAGGAACACATTTTTGTAATAAACCTTTTGAAACTCTGTTAAAGAAATATGGCATTAGGCATAAAGTTTCCACTCCCTATCACCCTCAAACTAATGGTCATACTGAATTAGCCAACCGGGAAATTAAAGGCATTTTGACAAAAATAGTTAATCCAAATAGAAAAGATTGGGCTATAAAATTGGATGATGCTTTATGGGCCTATAGGACTGCTTTTAAAACTGTTCTTGAAATGTCTCCTTATAGAATTGTATTTGGTAAACTTTGCCATTTGCCGGTTGAAATTGAACATAAAGCTTATTGGGCAATCAAAACACTCAACTTTGACTTAGATCAAGCTGGTGAATTCAGGAAATTGAAATTGAATGAGTTAGATGAATTACTTTTGGAAGCGTATGAGAATGCAAAAATTTCAAAAGAGAAAATGAAAGTTTTTCATGATAAGAAAATTTTTAGAAAATCATTTTTCCTTCTCAGAAAGTATTGCTATATGACTCTAAGCTTCATCTATTTCCTGGTAAGTTGAGAACTAAATGGATTGGTCCTTATATTTTGCAAACTGTTTATCCTTATGGAGCGGTTGAAATCTTGGATCCAAAAACTGGTACTGTTTTTAAAGTTAATGGACAACGTCTGAAACCATTTTTGGAAAATTTTTCTGCTGATGTTAATGAACTACCTCTGCTGGACCCGGATTCCAGCGGCTGATTTTCTTGGAACTAACTTTTATTATTATGTATATATTTTCTTTTCCTTTTGCAGATTTTATTTTATTTTTCTTCATTTTTTTTAGTTTTTCATTCTTGAATATTTGCTCATGTGCATAAGCCTCCTCTCAGGTACACTCTTCTCCTTTAGCTTAATTTCATTTTGAGTCGTGTCTATTATTCGCTATTCATTTTTCTTCTCTTTGAGTCATTGAGGACAATGTCTGACTTTAGTTGGGGGGGAGAGTAACTCAAATGTACTTGTTGCAGTAATTCTTTTGTGATAGTTGAGCATTAAAATTGAGCACATCTTGAGTCTTAAGTTATATCTTTGTTATTCTGTAAAGACCTCCCTCCTAAAAAAATTTTATGCACGAATTTAAGCCTTGTGGTAAGATGGATAGTCAACACATACAACCAGAGCTCTCTCAAGTTTAAGTAATTTCATTTGTTCATCATGAGAGTTGAGTGATTGGTGGTTTTCTTATATTGCCCTTGTTTGATATTGCTACTTCCATTGGGCATCATTACACGGATTGTGGATTGTTGGTGATTTATATTTAAGAAACGATGAAGGTCAATGTCAAGTACAAAAATTGATCATTTGAAGCTAACCTTATAATCTTCTCTTCCCATCACAAATCCCTTCATATCCACAAAATCCCTTCATAGCCACAAATCCCTTTCATCTATTTCACATTAAAAACCACATTGCATCCAGACATTGCTTCCATAAATACATAACCTTGTTTCTACTTTCAAATATAAGTGAGGATGATTATTTTTGCTCCATATTTGAGAAACAAACGTTCAGTGTATGAAAAGAAAGAAAAGTGGAGTTAGAAAGTATTTGACAGTCATTGAGACTAGAGGAGAATGTTGAAGAATTATTTGAGAGGATTTCAGTTCCCAAAAAAAAAAGGGTGAAAGAAAAGGGAGACATACTGAAGAGAAAGTAAATGATGTGAAGAAGAAAGTAAGCTCGAAGTGTGATTAAAAGTGAAAATTATTATCCTTATATTTTGAAAGTCTTCGATTTCTACCAACTTCTTTTATTTCCTTATCCTATCGAAAAAAAAAATGCGACCATTGCGTCGTATACTTCCATTGGAATTTCTTGTTCTATTATTATCACTGAAATATGCAAACCTCTTCTTCCATCACTCTTTATCAATTCTCTTGAGAACACCATCACTACCTTTACGTTGACATTGAAATTTTGATCTTAAGTAGGCTTGTGGTAAGAACGGTTGAGTCCCAATGGTTGTGAGCTTTTCATGAGGTCAATATTTGCATTACTGTCATCCACATATATATAGCTTTTCTTGAATGCTTGAGTGATCAATTTTCAAACTCCATGAGTGACCCCCTAACCAGTTCAGAAATAAAATGCACATACCCGTGAGTATATGGAGTTTATACTTGGCTTGAGTGAATACTCGACACTGTATGTGTTGGGGTTAGTGGTTTGATGGATCGGCTTAAAACACACACACACAAAATTTTGGGAATGTTTTTTTGGATTAATTTGGATATAATGCTTGATCTTTTGATTTTGCGAAGTTGTTGTGCTCGACTATCTAAATTCATTCTTGACTTTACAATTGAAGTTTTTCATAGAGGTAGACATGTTTTTAATTCGCTTGAATTGCTAGAGACTAGTAGTCGAACAAAATAATAATAACAAAATAACAGAATTCAACAAAAATCAGTTAACACCAAATTAATCCCCGGAAACGGCGCCAAAAACTTGACTCGATGTTAAATCTACCCTCCAAGTATAAAGGGGTCAAGTTATAGCCTAGCAATAATCCAGGGTCATTCTTCCTAGGGATTTTATTGGTATCATAATATTTGCTAAATTCGAAACCTAAACTATGATTTCAATTATGTTTAAATGAATAAAAAGAGAATATAATTAAATTGCAATGAAAGGGAAATTTGAGTGGAGTTATTCTTTCGCTATCAATTGGCTTTGCAAATAAATTTAGCATGAATTTCTTGAGATCGATAAAATTTGGAAATATTAGTACGAAAATTAATCAATTTATTTTACGGCATTTAGTCGAGCATGTTGTGTGCATATTTAATACATACCACATCAACGACATCAATCGAAGTAATATAATTTGAAAATTTAAATCACTCATTAATTATTATCAATCACAAGAATTCATCCATAACGAATTAAAACATACTCATTGAAGCTAAGAATAACTCCCCTCAAATATAATTTAGTCGAACATAATTAAATTAACGAAATAAAAATCAAGTAAACACTTAACCATTACTCGAATGAAATTCAAATTCGGAAATAAAATTTAATTAGCCAAAATATATCTCAAAGCCAAGTAACATAAAAAAAAATCTGAAATTACTAGAATAATAATTGAAACAACTAAATTTCTAAACAAGATATGAAATTAAATTAGAACAAATCACTCAGGTTGGCTGTGGAGGTTGCTTCGAGGGCTGCTTCGAGAGCTGCTGCTATCTGCGTTGAGATGAGAGCTGGTTGCGTGAGTGATGGAGTTCCAGTGGAGCTGCTGGTTGAAGAAGATGGGGCTGGGAAGTTGAAGGTGAGATTTTGGAGGTGTTGACAGCGAGAGAGAGTGCTGGTGAGGGGGAACTGCTGCTGGTTTCTGTGAGAGGATGATGAAGATGAGTTGAAGTCTGGTGGCTGAGTTCTGCGTGAAGGCTACTGCTTTGGCTATTGGTGGCTTGAAGGTGACTGTCGAGGTAGAGAGAAGGGAGGTGGCGGCTGTGGGAGTTGAGAATGAGGTTGGCTGCTGGTTTGTTTTCAGAGAAGGGAGAAGACAGAAGCAGGGAAGGAGAGAAAGGAGAGAAGGGTCGCGACTGTGTAGAGAGAGGAAGTTGGTGAGGAAGAGAGAGCTGTGTTAGAGAGGGAGCAGCTCGAGACTGTTGGGTTAGAGATAGAGAGAATGCGTGAGAGAGGAAAGAACAGGGAGGTGAGTTTTTGAGAGAAGACAGCTGATGTTATTGTGTGTTAGGTTGGTGTGAGAGAGTCCAGTGGGCTGTCCAATGTGCTGTTGAATGCATATGGGCTGGAGCGGCTTTTGAGTGTGGATTTATTCATTTTGGGCTTTTTCATGTTAATCAAGCTAGAGGTTTTTTTGAGTTAAAATTGTCCAAAATGTACTTGCAATTAAATAAATGAAATTATTAGCAAATAAAAATCAATTTAGAGTTTAAGAATTAAAATGAAATCTTTTATGAGTTTTACTCTAAATTACAAAATTTAAATCCCCAAAATTGTAATTTTCATTTATTTGCCTACCTAAAATACGTAAAATTGGACAATAATCAGTTACCGTGGTGAAAAATGAAAATAATGAGCTTATTCCAACAAGGCTAGTGACGGGGTGGAGAGTTTGCATTGACAATCGTAAGCTCAACAATGCTCCTAGGAAGGATCATTTTCCCCTTCCATTCATCGATCAAATGCTTGAGCGATTGGCGGGTCACTCTCATTATTGCTTCCTAGATGGGTATTCGGGTTGTAATCAAATTCCTATAGCCCCGGAGGATCAAGAGAAGACAACATTCACATGCCCATATGGAACTTTTGCATATAGGAGGATGCCATTCGGTCGTTGCAATGCCCCCGCCACTTTCCAACGGTGCATGATGGCTATTTTCTCCGACATGGTGGAAAAATTTATTGAGGTATTTATGGATGACTTCTCAGTTTTTGGTACTTCATTTGATGATTGTTTGTATAATTTGAGAATGGTGCTAAAAAGATGTGAGGACACCAACTTGGTTTTGAATTGGGAAAAATGCCATTTCATGGTTCGAGAGGGGATAGTTCTTGAGCATCGGATTTCAAGTAAGGGGATTGAGGTTGATAAGGCAAAAATGCAAGTTATTGAAAAATTACCTTCCCCAACCTCGGTAAAGGGTATAAGAAGCTTCTTGGGACATGCGAGATTTTACAAGAGATTCATCAAGGACTTCTCAAAAATCACAAAGCCACTTTGTTCTTTGCTTGAGAAAAGTACCACATTTGATTTCTCTAAAGAGTGTCTTCAAGCTTTTAACACTCTTAAAGAGAAACTCATCACGGCACCTATTATTGTGGATCCTGATTGGAGTTTGCCCTTTGAGCTTATGTGTGATGCAAGTGATTATGCCGTGGGGGCGGTGTTGGGGCAAAGGAAGGACAAAATCATGCATGTCATCTACTATGCTAGTAGAACATTGACCGATGCTCAATTGAATTATGCTACTACCGAGAAGGAAATGCTAGCGGTGGTCTTTGCTTTTGATAAGTTTCGGTCATATCTTATTGGCTCCAAGGTGATTGTGTATACCGACCACTCGGCCCTCAAGTATTTGTTGGTAAAGAAGGATGCCAAGCCGTGGTTAATTAGATGGGTTCTTCTTCTCCAAGTGTTTGATTTGGAGATTCGTGAGAAGAAGGGAATCAAGAATCTTGTAGGCGATCACTTGTCAAGACTTGAGCAAATCGAGGAAGTTATTGATGAAGAGATAAGTGAGGTATTCCCGGATGAGCAACTTTTCCAAATCATGGATCTTCTACAAGCTTCTAGTGTGCCATGGTATGCGGACCATGTGAATTTTCTTGCAAGTGGCATCACTCCCCCTGACCGCTCTTAATAACAAAGGAAGAAGTTCTTTGTGGATATCAAGCACTATTTTTGGGATGACCCGTTGTTGTTCAAAAGGGGTCCGGATCAAATCATGAGAATGTGTGTGCCTGAGGAGGAGATGGAGAAGATTCTTGAGCAATGTCACTCTTCACCTTATGGAGGTAATTTTGGTGCAGTGAAAACCGCATCAAAGGTTCTTCAGTTGGAATTTTATTGGCCCACTTTATTCAAGTATGATCACACACTTGTGTCCAAATGTGACCGATGCCAACGCCTAGGTAATATCTCTAATCAATATGAAATGCCTTTAAATTCTATTTTAGAAGTGGAGATATTCGATGTTTGGGGTATTGATTTATGGGACCTTTTCCATCGTCCTTTTCTAATCAATACATTTTAGTTGCGGTGGACTATGTGTCAAAGTGGGTAGAAGCGGTAGCACTCCCCACTAATGATGCTCGAGTGGTGGTGAACTTTTTAAAGAAATACATTTTTTCTCGTTATGCCACCCCTCGAGCTATCATTAGTGATGGAGGAAAACACTTTTGTAACCGCCTCTTCGACTCACTTTTGACCAAGTATGGAGTCAAACATCGAATATCCACTCCTTATCATCCACAAACAAGTGGGCATGTAGAGATTTCAAATAGAGAGTTGAAGAAAATTCTTGAAGTAACGGTGAATGCCTCGAGGAAGGATTGGTCCAAGAAATTGGATGATGCATTATGGGCATACCGCACCGCCTTCAAATCCCCCATTGGCATGTCTCCCTTTCGCCTCTTATTTGGAAAAGCATGTCATCTTCAGGTTGAGCTCGAGCACCGAGCATATTGGGCAACAAAAGTCTTGAATTTTGATATGAAGTTGGCCGATGAGAAAAAACTACTCCAACTCAATGAATTTGACGAGTTGCGACTTGAGTTATATGAAAATGCTCGGATTTACAAAGATAAGACAAAGAGGTGGCATGACAAGAACATTGTGAAGCGGGACTTCCATGTTGGGCAACAAGTACTTCTTTACAACTCAAGACTTCAATTGTTTCCCAGTAAACTCCGCTCTAGATGGTTGGGACCTTTCACTATTGCTCAAATCTTCCCACATGGAGCGGTCGAACTTTATCATGGAAGCAAAGGGAACTTCAAAGTCAATGGGCAACGCTTGAAGCCATACTTGGGGAGTGATTATGAAAAGGAGAAGTCATTCATCCCTCTTGCAAATCCGGAGTAATCATATCCAAAAGTCGAGCTTACGACTTTAACCAAGTGCTTTTTGGGAGGCAACCCAAATTTCTACTCTTTTAATTACTTGTTGATATTTACTTGTTGCATTTTTATTATGTCTAACTTGATTAATCACCAACTTTTATAGGTTCAAAATTTTTGAAATCCTAAGCAACCTTGTCCTCAACAAGTTTGGGGGAGATTTGCGTATCAAGAGAATCAAAGCTTAGGTCAATCTGGAACATCATTCACGCATCAATCCGGGGAAGTTCCATCACCCATTCCTTTCTTTTTATTATGCTATTGTCAACATTGAGGACAATGTTTGATTTAAGTTTGGGGGTGTTGGGATCATGTTGCTATATGAACATTTTACATTGCCTTACCGGCCCTTGGTGTTTGATGTTTTAAATTGTTTATTTTGTTTGGAATATTGACATGCTAGATAGCCTTGCCAGCTTATAAGATTTTGATGTTTGAAATTGTTGTTAATTCATGAGTTATAACCAAATTTGCTACTTGTGCTTCTTTCTATAAAATGCTTATCCAGGTAAGATCCTATGTACATTGAGCACAATAGTCATTTTTAATTGTCGGTGAGTTTGAGAATTGTTGAAGGGAAAGAGGTTATAGGAGTAGATGAACTAGGTTGTGAGCTTGTATGTTAATTTATATCAACCTATCCAATGTTCCTAATGCTCTAGATCTCTTAACCCTAATGTAAGACAAGTTTGGGGGTGGTCGACCCGTCAAAGAAAACGGTCTAGACGTGTGGTGATTCCATGCATGTGGAAGTAAATCTTTGTGTGGAGTGTCTTTCGCCGAGTATAAGCTAAGTAATGACCATATGCTAGAGTTCTAAGCCCATTTTAATTTTTGCATTGCATTGCCCTGTCTCGAAGCCTTTTTGACTCGAGTAATTAAGCCCGTAGGAGTATCTTAAAACTTGGTGCCTTAAGTTTGAAACTTGGGAGTCACCGATCGAAAGCTCGCTACATTAGTCAACTAGAAAGCTTAATGAGTAGGGCACTCACACACACACTTGAAAAAAAAACACATTATCATTGCATTCGCTTAATAAGTCTACCCCACTTTGTAGCCTTTTTGACTCGAGTTAATAAGTCCGTAGGGGTATTTTGAAACCTGGTACCGTTTGATCTAAAAAATCGGGGAGCTGCCGACCCAAAGCTCTCTACATGGGTCAATTAGAAAGCTTAAGGAAGTGGGGAAGTCATGAGCAAACATCATGTTAGTTGTTAGAAATCATGCATTTGTACTTGCATAAGGGCTTAGATGAATAGTGGGTTTGAATTGCTTGGTATAAACTTGAATGTCGAAGCACTCATTAGTGGAGAGTCACTGCATTTCTAGGTTGTCAGATTGTCGGTAAAACACACCCATACTAGAGTGGAAAAAGAAAGAGTGATTTGAGAGTACCATCTAGAATTGCATCCCGAGAGTGGAAAGAAAATTATTCATTGGGGGATGAATGTCACGAGTGGGAAAGGAAATAATTGACGACTAATGGTGGGTTAGTTTTGACTTGAAACCTCTTTACTCATCAACATTCTTGAATCTTATTGATGATTGAAAGTGGCTATGCACACACGCACCAATTGAACATCGGATAAGCCAAACTCATTTTTGTAGCATTATTTGGGAACATAATTGTGAATTAATTATGCAATTTCACACTCATGGAAGATTGCGAGCTAACTAGCATTTCTGACCATTATGTCATTAATTTTGTAGATGCATGTAAATATTCTTGCTCGGGACGAGCAAGAGTTTAAGTTTGGGGGTATTTGTTGAGTGCATTTTACATGCATACTTCATATATTTTCGGTGGTACTTTTTGAGTAATTTGGACAAATACCTACTGAATTGTACATATTTTGTGTTTAAATAGGTTCAACATTCAAATACATGGAGAAAGACAAAAAAGGAGCTAAATGGATGAATAATTGAAGAAATTGAGGAGAAAAGAGTCAAATCCTTCAAAGAGTCAAAGTTTGGGGACCAAATTGTCACTTTCGAAAAGTTGTGGATCGCATGTGCAATTGATCAAATGACTAAATTGCAAGTTTCCAAAGTTGACGGACTCAAATGCACTTTTGGAAGGGCTTAATTGAAAGAAATCGGAAACTTTGGGGACCAAGTTGACCTACATTGAAAGTTGGAGGACCCAATTGCAAATCATTGAAGGACGGAGCTACCAGGTGAACCACGCGACCACGTGTCTCGACCAGGTCGCGTTCGCGAAATCAGGCGAAAAATCAACCCGAAAGTTTTCAGCCCAACCACGCGATCGCGTGGTCATAATTTTGAAAAATATTTTGGGCCAACCCGGTGCGACCTAGTTCGACCCAAACGCTGAGAACGCGGATCTACGCGAAAATGGGGGGTTTTAGGGAACTTTTTGGCTAGGGTTCATAACCTTTACTCCATTTTTCACCCCATAACTCATTTTTCTCTCATTTTGTTCTTCATCTTCTTGCTAATTTCTTGTAATTTTCCATTATAATTAGTTAGGTTGGTTGATGAATGTTGATTTAGGGGAGAAATACCCACAACATTGTGGAGAAACATTGATGTTTTGAAGCTCTAACAATTTTTTAAGGGAAGTTTTCTTGTTAATCTTCATATTCCTTCATCTATTTTAATCTATTGTTGAAATTATGTATTTAATTCTTGAGTTTTTTTGTTATTTCATCATGAGCTAAATTATTTTGTGTTGGGATGATTGATGAAGCTTGACATAACTTAGTTGATTTTAATGCTTGTATTAAGAATTTAGGCTATTTGTTATCTTGTGCATTTATTGTTGTAATTATTGACTTGCATTTATTGTGGCCACATTTATGCTTGGATTTCATGGGATGTGCAATTATTGAGAAATTGTTGTGTATTCTAGATCAATACAATATTTGCTCTAGGTTCTTGTTTAGGATAGAGATATACCTAAAACCCTAGATGATCCATTGAGCTATTTTCACAAATGTTTAATGCAATTGGTGTGTTTTTAATTGATATAGAGATATAGTAGGTTAATTCCACTAATTAGGGTTGATTTCATTATAGAGAGGTAATTGACTAAGCTTACAAAATCGGGTCTAACATGATTAATAAATTGCATGTCTTTTTACTTGTTGAGAATTCAATTAGGTAATGGTCAAGTGTAATCAAGAATCCCAACACTCCATCATCAAGTCATCACCATTTTTCTAGTGTTTATTTATAATTGTGATTTAAATTCTAGTATTAGGACTTTTCCAATCCAAACTTTATTGTGTGTGTTTCTTGTTAAAATTGATTAAACTAGAAGTGTAATTGTAATAGACAATCCTTATGGGATTGATAAACCAGACTCATATAGTCCACTACCACTTGTATGCGATACGTGCACTTGCGGTGTGTTTCTAGCGAACAAGTTTTTGGCGCCGTTGCCGGGGATTGTTTCTATTTAGATTACATTTTAGTTGATATTAGTTTTGACTATTAGTTACTTTTATTTCTTGTACAAATTTTCTTTTGTTTTGTTGTGTAAGAAATCTTCTAATTTCTTGTGTTGTTCTAGGTTGTTAGGTCCAGGGATAACCAGAGTAAAATATAAGTTGTCTTGATGCATACACAGACTAGGTGGAAGATTGTATACTGTATTTATTATCGGCCAACACGAATAAGTACTTCCATTTATGTTGAATGGGTTAAATCCATCTGTGCAAAGACCAAGATGTACATCTCGAGGTTCAGTAAAAAAAATCAGGATACGTTCTATCAAAATGCTTCCAAGCTCCCCGTGCACGGGATGTGACATTTCTCCATGCGTATACACATTATTTGCATGCTGATCATCTGTTCTGTTGTGCGTCTAGACATGTAAAATCTCTGAAGTCTTGAATTTTGTTGGATTTTTATATGGATCAAACAAAGAAAAAAAATTACTGGCACGAAGAACAAGAAAAGAATGAAAAGAAAGACTCAACAAAAGATATGGATGATTTTTATGGGACTCGATGATAGACATAAAAATCAAATTGAATAAAAAAAAACCTGAATTCAGAGTCCAGCTCTGATACCAAATGATGAGATTCGAAGCGCGGAAGAAACGTCGGAAAGTTCCAAACTCAGGTTGTGGTTGGACGGATGAATCATGACTCGATATTCACGACGCGATGGCTCGACGATGCGGAATAAAAAACCACGACTTTCGAAACGCCACAAGGATTTGCCCAATCTCCTTGATAAGTCTCTGATTTTGAACGCCACAAATATTCTCGCGAATATTTGATAAATTCGGGATTAACGCCACAAGATGATAAGTTTGGTTTTGTAATGTGAATCCACACATTAATCAATTGAAAAAAATTCAATCTCTGTTTTATTTAATCATCAAAGTCTATATTACAATGAATGGAAAAGAAGCGTATAAATAAGCAAAATAAAACCCTAATAGCTAATGGACTCAAAATAGAGTTCTAACTAACCTAAAATACCTAAAACTGATAAGGAAATAAAATAATGAAAAATCTTTAATTTCCAATAACGGCGCACGTTCCAGAAGCAGTCTTACGGCCGTGAGGGTCTTCAATTACGGCCGTGAATTGTGTAATTGAGTTATGTTACGGCCGTGACTATTTTTGTTACGGCCGTAAATCCATTTATTCCGGTTTATGAATTGGACAGAGAGCAGGTTACGGTCGTGATCCGTCAAACGTTACGGCCGTGAGCTTCCAAAGTTACGGCCGTGACCAATTCCATCCATGGCCGTGATTTAATTTTTGGTTCTTTTCGACACAGTTTGATCTTCAAAGCTCGTCGAACCTGCTGAATTCTTGTTTTGGCTTGAATATTTAAATTTTCCCGTCAAGCCTGCTATGACTCCTATTGTCGAGGGTCCTGATCACATCATACCCTCCTTCTTTAGGATGATTCGTCCCGAATCATAGCTTTGTCCCTGGTGTTTCACTTCACCTCCTGGATCAAATGGAAAATTTCTGCTTCCATGCCATGAGTTCAATAAATTGGAATCTTTTGATTGGCAAACATGGAAGAGATTGAGCTTGAACTTCCTTTGCCATTTGCGGTGTGGTTGAAGCTTCCAAACATAACTAACCTGCAAAAAGGATTTAAACAAAATGGGGGAGGGACATGTTAGCTTCATGAGGTACAAGGTATGGATCCTTGTATTCATGACAAACCACCACCAACTCCACTTCTTGAACCACGAGGCTCTTCTCTTCCCCTCTTTCCTCCTTTGCAATTTTTTGTTCAATTTTTTTATCTTCAAACTCAACCACATCTCCGACCTCCACATTTGAATCACCATGTTCATGTACTATCTCATCTCTACCAAAATGTGGATCTTCCAATTCAAAGCTCAAAATTTGAACTTCTACCCCAACTTCTAATTCCTCATCATATTTTGGAGTTTGTTCACACGACTCCACGTTTTCAACTTCTACCACAAAGTTCGGGGTTTCTTCAACTAATTCATGCCTTAAGCCTCCCTCCTTCTTTTCAACTTTCATATCCCGAGGCTCAACATGATTTTCACTCTCTTCTAACCATCTAATTACCGCCTTTCGTTTCTCCTCCTTCTTTCGCAATTTAGCCAAATATTTTCTTTCTGCCTCCCGCTCACACCTCAATTTTTCCTCATAAATTTCTTTTCGAATTTTCAAAATTGCTCTTGCATCAATCTCTTCTCCCTTCTTAACCCCGATTCCATCCATAGGTTTATGATCACGCCGATATTCCCTCCTAGCTCTAGAACTCGATTGAGATCGCTCCTTTTGCAATTTAGCTATCTCCTTCTCTCGTTTATCCAACCTCTTCTCAACGTCATGTAAGAATCTCAACACACGATTTTTGGCGTTTTCATGGGAATTGGACATTGTGAAATTTTTTGTGGAAGGACACAGAAAAGAATAATGAAAATAAAGGATCAAGAAATTAAAGAAAGTGGTTCTTGAATGGACTTTTTTTTTTTTTTGAATTTTAGGATGAATTTTCAGAATAAATAAAATAAAAAAAAATAATTTTTTTTATAAACCCGAAAATTCGACAACGAACACGACAAAACAAACGGAACTTAATTCGGATAAGAATTAAGCAAAACAAACACTTTTGAATTTTGTTGGATTTTTATATGGATCAAACAAAGAAAAAAAATTACTGGCACGAAGAACAAGAAAAGAATGAAAAGAAAGACTCAACAACAAGATATGAATGATTTTTATGGGACTCGATGATAGACATAAAAATCAAACTGGATAGAAAAAAAACCTGAATTCAGAGTCCAGCTCTGATACCAAATGATGAGATTCGAAGCGCGGAAGAAACGCCGGAAAGTTCCAAACTCAGGTTGTGGTTGGACGGATGAATCATGACCCGATATTCACGGCGCGATGGCTCGACGATGCGGAATAAAGAACCACGACTTTCGAAACGCCACAAGGATTTGCCCAATCTCCTTGATAAGTCTCTGATTTTGAACGCCACAAATATTCTCGCGAATATTTGATAAATTCGGGATTAACGCCACAAGATAATCAATCTTGATAAGTTTGGTTTTGTAATGTGAATCCACACATTAATCAATTGAAAAACATTCAATCTCTGTTTTATTTAATCATCAAAGTCTGTATTACAATGAATGGAAAAGAAGCGTATAAATAAGCAAAATAAAACCCTAATAGCTAATGGACTCAAAATAGAGTTCTAACTAACCTAAAATACCTAAAACTGATAAGGAAATAAAATAATGAAAAATCTTTAATTTCCAACAACGGCGCATGTTCCAGAAGCAGTCTTACGGCCGTGAGGGTCTTCAGTTACGGCCGTGAATTGTGTAATTGAGTTATGTTACGGCCGTGACTATTTTTGTTACGGCCGTAAATCCATTTATTCCGGTTTATGAATTGGACAGAGAGCAGGTTACGGCCGTGATCCTTCAAACTTTACGGCCGTGAGCTTCCAAATTTACGGCCGTGACCAATTCCATCCATGGCCGTGATTTAATTTTTGGTTCTTTTCGACACGGTTTGATCTTCAAAGCTCGTCGAACCTGCTGAATTCTTGTTTTGGCTTGAATATTTAAATTTTCCCGTCAAGCCTGCTATGACTCCTATTGTCGAGGGTCCTGATCACATCATACCCTCCTTCTTTAGGATGATTCGTCCCGAATCATAGCTTTGTCCCTGGTGTTTCACTTCACCTCCTGGATCAAATGGAAAATTTCTGCTTCCATGCCATGAGTTCAATAAATTGGAATCTTTTGATTGGCAAACATGGAAGAGATTGAGCTTGAACTTCCTTTGCCATTTGCGGTGTGGTTGAAGCTTCCAAACATAACTAACCTGCAAAAAGGATTTAAACAAAATGGGGAGGGACATGTTAGCTTCATGAGGTACAAGGTATGGATCCTTGTATTCATGACAAACCACCACCAACTCCACTTCTTGAACCACGAGGCTCTTCTCTTCCCCTCTTTCCTCCTTTGCAATTTTTTGTTCAATTTTTTTATCTTCAAACTCAACCACATCTCCGACCTCCACATTTGAATCACCATGTTCATGTACTATCTCATCTCTACCAAAATGTGGATCTTCCAATTCAAAGCTCAAAATTTGAACTTCTACCCCAACTTCTAATTCCTCATCATATTTTGGAGTTTGTTCACACGACTCCACGTTTTCAACTTCTACCACAAAGTTCGGGGTCTCTTCAACTAATTCATGCCTTAAGCCTCCCTCCTTCTTTTCAACTTTCATATCCCGAGGTTCAACATGATTTTCACTCTCTTCTAACCATCTAATTACCGCCTTTCGTTTCTCCTCCTTCTTTCGTAATTTAGCCAAATATTTTCTTTCTGCCTCCCGCTCACACCTCACTTTTTCCTCATAAATTTCTTTTCGAATTTTCAAAATTTCTCTTGAATCAATCTCTTCTCCCCTCTTAACCCCGATTCCATCCCTAGGTTTATGATCACGCCGATATTCCCTCCTAGCTCTAGAACTCGATTGAGATCGCTCCTTTTGCAATTTAGCTATCTCCTTCTCTCGTTTATCCAACCTCTTCTCAACGTCATGTAAGAATCTCAACACACGATTTTTGGCGTTTTCATGGGAATTGGACATTGTGAATTTTTTTGTGGAAGGACACAGAAAAAGAATAATGAAAACAAAGGATCAAGAAATTCAAGAAAGTGGTTCTTGAATGGACATTTTTTTTTTTGAATTTTAGGATGAATTTTCAGAATAAATAAAATAAAAAAAATAATTTTTTTTATAAACCCGAAAATTCGACAACGAACACGACAAAACAAACGGAACTTAATTCGGATAAGAATTAAGCAAAACAAACACTTTTGAATTTTGTTGGATTTTTATATGGATCAAACAAAGAAAAAAAATTACTGGCACGAAGAACAAGAAAAGAATGAAAAAAAAGACTCAACAACAAGATATGGATGATTTTTATGGGACTCGATGATAGACATAAAAATCAAACTGGATAGAAAAAAAACCTGAATTCAGAGTCCAGCTCTGATACCAAATGATGAGATTCGAAGCGCGAAAGAAACGCCGGAAAGTTCCAAACTCAGGTTGTGGTTGGACGGATGAATCATGACCCGATATTCACGGCGCGATGGCTCGACGATGCGGAATAAAGAACCACGACTTTCGAAACGCCACAAGGATTTGCCCAATCTCCTTGATAAGTCTCTGATTTTGAACGCCACAAATATTCTCGCGAATATTTGATAAATTCGGGATTAACGCCACAAGATAATCAATCTTGATAAGTTTGGTTTTGTAATGTGAATCCACACATTAATCAATTGAAAAACATTCAATCTCTGTTTTATTTAATCATCAAAGTCTGTATTACAATGAATGGAAAAGAAGCGTATAAATAAGCAAAATAAAACCCTAATAGCTAATGGACTCAAAATAGAGTTCTAACTAACCTAAAATACCTAAAACTGATAAGGAAATAAAATAATGAAAAATCTTTAATTTCCAACAACGGCGCACGTTCCAGAAGCAGTCTTACGGCCGTGAGGGTCTTCAGTTACGGCCGTGAATTTTGTAATTGAGTTATGTTACGACCGTGACTATTTTAGTTACGGCCGTAAATCCATTTATTCCGATTTATGAATTGGACAGAGAGTAGGTTACGGCCGTGATCCTTCAAACGTTACGGCCGTGAGCTTCCAAAGTTACGGCCGTGACCAATTCCATCCATGGCCGTGATTTAATTTTTGGTTCTTTTCGACACGGTTTGATCTTCAAAGCTCGTCGAACCTGCTGAATTCTTGTTTTGGCTTGAATATTTAAATTTTCCCGTCAAGCCTGCTATGACTCCTATTGTCGAGGGTCCGGATCACATCACTCCGTCTCTCGATAATATAACATACAATCATTAACACATGCATCAATCTTTACAACACTAAGCTCAAAGTTGGAAAGCATCTTCTTTGTCTTATAGAGCGTGTTCTATAACTGGTTATCTTCTGGCAACATATTCTTTACGATGGATATCATACGATCGTAACAAGATGCAAGCATATTATATTCAGACTTACAGTTCAAAAGCTGTAACATTGCAGATAATTAGGTATGCTTATTACAACCAGCCCACAATGGTGTGTCAGCTTCTTGTAATAGTATAAAAAAATTCGCCGCTTCTGCATTTGGGACCTGTTCATCCGTCTCACCCTGATCGGGGATTGGAAAATGAATTGTACATGTGATGACCCATTGCATCCATTATCATAGAGTGATATTATCCTTTATCTTGTGTCGATGAGACTCACCCAAATGTAAAGAACTGTCATTAAATTCTTCACCGTGTTGAATCCACTTAGTATATCCACAAATAAATACATGTTTGTACAAATGCAATTTAATATCATCTTGCTTTAAAAACCTTGTATTGCCACATCTAGTGCATGGGAACTTAACTTTATCGAAAACATCCAGATGTGAGAATGCATATTCAACAAATATATCAACACCAGCAATAAATGTTTTTGAAAGAAATCCTTCAACTAATCATGCATACATCCAACTATAATCGATCGACATACTGCACGATGTCAATTGAGATACACATTATAGTATTTAACAGTACAAAATATAGAGTAACCACTTTTATGAAGTAAATTAGTATAATCAATGTATACTAAAATCATACTTGTATATGAGTAATACATAATCTTAAATACATATTAATACTTAATCAAATGTACTTACTCACATATATACTAATTATTATAAATATACAATTAAGAAACTAAATTAATCTACAATATATATATTCAACCTATATACTTAATCTAACTTGCACACACACACATACATCCAACTACGATCAATCGACATACTGCACGATGTCAATTGAGATACACATTATCATATTTAACAGTACAGAATATAGAGTAACCACTTTTATGCAGTAAATTAGTATAATCAATGAATACTAAAATCATACTTGTATATGAGTAATACACAATCTAAAGTACATATTAATACTTAATCAAATATACTTACTCACATATATACTAATTATTATGAATATACAATTAAGAAACTAAATTAATCTACAATATATATTCAACCTATATATTAATCTATAATCGGACCCTGAAAACACGAGTTTTGAAAAGAACATGCATGTGCATCAATGACTTGTACTGTTAAATAATGTTTCAATGTGCAATAACACATGTTCACCATATCTTACTCACTGAGCAAGTGTATGCTCACTCCACGTCATCTAACCTTTCAGGTAGCTATTGACATAAGATGGATTGGCGGGAATCTTCAGATAGCTTGATAGAGAGTGTTGCGCTAGGAGAATTTTCAAGCATTTTTCAAAATAATAATGCTTTGATACCACTCTTGTGACGCCCTGATTTTCGAGAATAATAAAATTTGCTCATTTAAAGGTAACGATATTAATTTTAAAACATTTCTATAAAGATCTTGAGTACAATAAAAGTGTGGCAGTTCAATAAAAAGTTCTTATTCGGTGGCAAGTCCACAACTCACAGGTCGTCACCTAGCACAGCACTCTCTGTCAAGCTATCTGAAGATCCCAGCCAATCCATCTTATGTCAATAGCTACCTGAAAGGTTAGATGATGTGGAGTGAGCATACACTTGCTCAGTGAGTAAGATATGGTGCACATGTGTTATTGCACATTGAAACATAATTTAACAGTACAAGTCATTGATGCACATGCATGTTCTTTTCAAAATTCATGTTTTCAGGGCCCCATTATAGATTATCTCCTCTACCCCAAAACGCTTATCATTTCCATAACTCGGATATCGATAACATGGCCATAACACACCAGATTACATAGGACTATTTCATCCTCTAGGGCTCTCTACATCCCTGTCATCCTTCACCCTGTTCGACTCCAACATAGATATTGGATCACCACGTCATTCCTCACTACCCTCGAAGTCTCGAGGTGCTCCCGACATCATCAACATTGGCCATATTACAACAGATTACATAGGATTATTTCATCATTTAGGGCTTCTACATCCCTCTCATCCTTCACCCTGTTCGACTCCAACAGAGATATTGGATCACCATGTCGTTCCTCACAACCCTCGGAGTCGTGAGGTGCTCCCGACATCATCAACATCGATATCATATTGATTATCGAGGGGGTTAGAGTTCAAATCTATAATCCACATGCACAAAACTCTTCTTTATGCATAAACTTTCTTTCATGATTCATCATCTATCAAATGCCATTGCATTTCCAAAACATCATCAATCCAATACCATTGCATTTCCAAAACATGAATGAATGTAATTTCAACATATCATGTTATCACATTATATCACAATATAAGGTATATAGAATATTTAGTGCTTTAATCCAAATAGATTCAAGTAACCATATTCAAATCACATATAATGAATCATATCTAATTTACATATTATTCAAATAATCCAAATAGCAGATCCCACTCACATATTATTCAACAAATCCAAATAAACACATCCCACTCACAGTTTATTGGATGAATATATCCATAATGGCTTCTAGAATAATTTCTCTTGGAATGGAAGCCTTCCTGGGTACGGACTAGGTGGAGGAATAAGAACATAACTCCTAGCACATAAGTCTCCACGAGTTGTATAATCTATCATTGGAAAGGTTGTTGAATCTGGAGTTCCACCGACTTTACGGATTACAAATCGGAGTTGTAGATCAAAAGTTATGGCTGAATGAAGTTACATTGCTGGGCAGTCCGTTTGGCGTCGACACCACCTAATTTGGTGTCGACACAAAAGTGTCAGAATCATCATTTTAAGCCCAGATGAACATGGTATGGACACCAAACCAGTAGGTGTCGACACTAAACGTATTTCCAGAATCTGAAAAGTCAGTTTTCTTAATTTCTTTGATATAAAATTACTTGTTTTGATAAAGGGCTCTGAGAAAACATGTGTTCCAATATAATGGATTGAATCATTTGATATTTAAAGGTGTATTTACACGTTCATAATACGTAGGAATCATTGGATGTTGCTTGTGATTTGTTCTCAATCCAGTACTATGTACTTCTTGGATCCAGCAAGGTCAAATAAGCGTAAAATACAAATTAGGCCAGCATTGAATGCATAAGTATTTATATATTGATTATGTTTTTTTGTTTAGTGCGTGGTGGATAAGTTTTCATAGTTTTCATAGAATAATTGTTATCGAGTTTGAGGTGAAATTGATGTGTTTGTGTTGTGATTATTGATAAGTTAAGATAGTTTTTAATGGCAGTGTATCTCTACATGTTGGTTATGTTCAATTTATAGGGGAGATTCTATCAAAATTTCCGTATAAATTTTATAACTCATTCATATTTATTAAAATTTTAGGACTCTTAAAACATTCTTGATATATGGTGGTAAGAGGAGTATAGGCAACGTAAATTGGAAACAAATTGTGGTATGTCAATTTAAAAGTTACTACAAACTCCTGAATAATTAGTTCTATATATATATATATATGAAATTTATAGGCCAAATATTTCTATAAAGATTTTATGTAAATTTTGATTTTTTATGTTAATATATATGTGAACAATTGTAATAACTATAATTAATACTAGTTCTTACCCGTGCGATGCACGAAAAATGTAGTTCTTGTGTTTTATTTCAATAGAAAACATTATAAAATTCCAATGTTGACATAATAATATATGTAAGTCAAAGATAATTTAATATGATAGCAGCGTAAGTCAAAAGATAATTAACATGATAACAGTAATCACTAATTAATGTTGAAAAGTTAACATATTTAATCTAAGTTCTGGAAAACTTCTTTAAAAACTACATTTGTGGTTGAATTTGTTGGTTGTCCGTCTTTGTCACAAATTAATATCTTCAATCCAGACCGATTGGTTACTCGAGAAACAGCTACATACAGTTGACCGTGACTGAATACTGGTTTTCTTAGATAGAGTCCGACATGCCAAAGAGACTGACCCTGACTCTTGTTGATTGTCATGGCATATGAAACAATCAAAGGAAACTGTCTTCGTTGGAACTTAAAAGGTAATCTCGGGTCCGATGGAGTTAAAGTCATTCTTGGAATAAAAACTTTATGCCCAGCATTGCTTCCAGAAATAACCTTCGCCTCCAAAACATGATTACCAAGTCTTGTAATTACCAGTCTAGTCCCATTACAGAGGCCAGTGGAATGATCAATATTTCTCAATAACATAACTGGAACTCCAACCTTCAACTTCAACATATGATTAGGCACTCCTGAACATCTAATGCTATTCAAAAACTCTGGAGTATGAATGTCTTCAAGTATCTCAACATTTGAATCTGACTTGCATGTTGAATCAGAACTGAAATATGTCTTATCTTCTGTAAGGTTGAGAGATGACATATATTCATTAACTGATTCAACAATCTCAAGAGTTGGAGCAAGTATTGCTCTTTCTTGCAAATATGCTGGGCTATAAATATTATCTAAGAACGATGGATACGTGCTTTCAACAATTGCTGCAACAGAACTTGCAAAATCCTTTATCAAAATGTCTTCAGGTATGTCAATAGTTGCATGACCATCATTTGCACCACCCGTTGTTCCATCTCCAATACTTGATATCCAATCGGAAAAGGCTTTCAATTCAGAAGAATGATTGTCTGATCCAAGATTTTGAAGTCACATGTTTTTGGTCAATCTCAAAACTTTACAATCTATCCAAGATTTTGAAGTCTAATTATTTTCCATTTTGCTTGAAATAAAGTACAATTTTGTTATTTTATTTTATTTTTTTACATTTTCAACACATTTATACTTGATAATGGTAATGTTATTTTTTGAAAAAAAAATCAATTTACAACAATAAAATTAATCAAACGTGGAAAAAAAACATTTCCCATGTAACATAGAAATGATTTTCTCACCCAAAAGTTAAGAAAATCTTTTCCACCTTTTGAAAGAAAACGGTCAAACAAACCAAAACTTCTCTGTTCAGAGGCTGAATCTAGATTATAAGCCAGATTTTTTATATTTTTCAAGGTAAATATGTGGTTAAAAAATGGAGAAAGAAAATGTGTATGATTAGGGATTGATTTGGAGAATTATGTAATTTAAAATTTGATTTATAAACACAAAAATAATAAGATCTTGTTAAAACTTTTTTGTTTAAAAATATATATTTTTATATTTTTTGGATAAAATGTGTGGTTGAAAATTGAAGAGAAAATGTGTATAGTTAAAAGTGATTTGAAAAATTGTGTAAAAAAATACGTTTAAAAACATGTTTTCCAAACAAAAATTGCGTTAAAGTAAAATGCATTGGGAAATGGAAAAGAATATCGGTATTTTAATATTGTCGTGGTCCAGAAGCTTCACTACAATTATTGTTTTTTTACCCTAAATATCTAAACCAACTCACTCTCTCGCATTCACGGTGTTGGCTTTGGTTTTTGCTTTGGTGGCTGGATCGGCTGTGGCTCAGGCTCCGGCAGCCTCGCCGAAGGTCTGGCTTTTTTTTATCACTAACCGTTGGTGTAGTGTTGGCTTTTTTATCACTAACCGTAGGTGTAGTGTTGGCTTATTTTTTTTTTGTATACTTTGTTTTTGTAGATCTGAGAATTTTTCTCGAGCGTATGCTGGTTCAGTTCGCGTGCCATCGAAAAAATACAGTAGATCGGTAAAAACTGACCCTTTTTTCGTGTTGTATTTCTCTTTTTTTGTTTCGAAGGATTCAGAATCTAAGTTGTTTACTTCATGATTTTTTTAATTTTTTAAAATTTTTTTCTCCATATTTGTTATTCTCTAACCAATTCTTTTTTATCTTTCTTTTTTGTTAAATTCCTTTGGAGAGGTCCACAAAATGGAATTGTCTTGAAGATCTAAGGCTGTCCTCAAACTACATATGTAAGTTAATATGCTTTGCTTTGCTCTGCCTTGTGAACATTACTTGTAGCTTGCTTAAATTGTGTGCTACTTCACCTATTACAATATTTGTTTTCCATTACCCCTTTTCTATCTGCACAATATTTCAAGTGCTATATTTGTTGAAAGTTTATATTTGGGTTATTTGTTTAGTTTTTTTGTCTTCATCAACAATTGTCACTTTATTCATATCCAATGTTACATACTGTGAACATGTTAAATGTGTGTTTATTACCATCTATGGTTTTCTGTAATAAACTAAACTGCTTCCAAATAAAGTTCAACAATTAATGTCGTTATATATTTGACATAATGTTTTGCTAAAGGTGCAATGTAGAAAAAATACAAATAATAAGGAAAAACAAAATGGACATACCTCTTCCTAAAAAATCTCCAGGTTCTGCATCATCTACTTAAGAAAAAAAAAACCATTTTAGTCTTTAGCATGTAAACATAGACTGCTTCATTATTAACAACATAGTTCATTTTTTAAAAAGTACCTCCACATTCATAGTTTTCATTACTTGAAATTTCAGATTCCACTGCATTCATATCTCCTATTTATGAATTCAAAAAATGTAGTCTTGTTAATTCTATCATGTAGTATTTAATAAATTTGTATGAACTTGGCATTTTGGAAATGGTAAAACATGTCGTGTTTTAAGAAAAAAGCTCACCACTGTCTGCATTTGTGTCAATATCAATTGTGACATCAGTGGAATTGACATCTACACACACATTTGAAGTTGCTTTGCCAACTTTAGTTCTAACTCTGTTGTCCAATTTGTGCTTCCCAGGAGTTAGAGCGTTGCATGTTCTATATGGTTCGTTTCTTTTATACTGCCTAGACTTGTGTGACTTTTTGATAATAGCAGCATTATAGTGATTTTTATCTATTGCTTGTGTTCCTATCCAAAAATAGAACGCTAATTGGTTAGCACTTGTCAACATTTGCAATGTATACTTGATAATATAAACCAACAATAAAATAGATATAGTTTTCAATTACCATTCGTGATATCACTAAATGGTGTTGATGAAATAATATGTTGGGTAGTGCACATGTTGTTTGAGTTTATGTTGAGGTTTGAATCTGTCGAATTGCATGGCATGTTCTCTGTAACAAATACATGAATAAATCATAATGTATTTTTTACTTTAAATATAAATTGTTATAAAGCCATGACGTTTTCTGTACCTTTATTTACACCAAACTCATTTATTGGAATTGTTTCATTTCCTGGGTTTACATTGCCTACATTGTAAGACATTAGGCCAGTTAAAATTATAGTATATACTGGCACAACTTGTATGAAATGGTTTAAGAGAAACTTACTGGTGTTACACCCTGTGTGAGTTTGGTTCGATATAAGAGAATTGTGGTTATCTGGCCTTATTTTTGACAATGGAATAGAAATTGTTCTTCTGATTCCATTGCCAAGCATGTGTTTACCTGGAGACAGGACGTTGCCTGCTCTATAGGATCTACTTTCCTCTGCTTGCAAACCTGTAATTGATTATATCAGATCTTAGAAACGTTTCGAAGTTAAAAATCTATTGACAGAATGTATTATTTATAATTGAATCATAATTTTCTAATAATGTAATAGGCACGGATTACCATTTGTGATTTCTTTAAACACATTTATGCATTTCTGTGTTGTACTTGATAAGCCTGGAGTAACAAAAGATGAATTTTTGCTCCATACAAGTATCAGAAATACATGATAATGTTGACCTGTACTGGGTATTTCCTGCATTATTGCTCAGGTACACAAATAACTATCAGTAATTGCACCCATTTAAATTCTAAAAAATTTGAGTTATATCATCTAGCTTGACACAATTATTACCATCTCTTTGTTTGTTGTTTGAGTTTAAATTCTAAAAAATTTGAGTTATATCATATAGCTTGACACAATTATTACCATCTCTTTGTTTGTTGTTTGAGTCTGCACACACATTTCCCCCATGATCTTCAATCCCTGCAAAGAAATGCTTCTATTTAACTTAAATCTCAGAACAACTATACATTTCTTCTAAAACTGTTTTATTTTTATTTTTATTTTTTGGTTTCCTTTCCAACAACTATATTTACTCCTCCCTCACGCTACTGAGGTTTAAGTATTAATATCACTCCTTACAATTCATGATTTGAAGGCCCTTATATCCCTCTTTTCATTTATGCATTTCTGTGTTGTACTTGATAAGCCTGGAGTAACAGAAAATGAATTTTTGCTCCATAAGGTAAAGAAATACATGATAATGTTGACCTGCACTGGGTATTTCCTGCATTATTGCTCAGGTACACAAATAACTATCAGTAATTGCACCGGTTTAAATTCTAAAAAATTTCAGTATCTATTACATTGTGACAATCAAAGTGCTATTCATCCAAGCAAGAACTCTACCTTTCATGCTAGATCAAAACATATTGATGTTAGATATCACTGGATTCGTGATGTGTTAATTACCAAGTTGTTAGAATTGACAAAAATCCATACTGATGATAATGGTTCAGATATGATGACTAAATCTCTTCCAAAAGAGAAGGTTGAAACTTGTTGTAGAGTTGTCGGTATGGAGACTCTCTCCTCATAGTTGAGAGGGGGAGATTTATTGGGTTTCCCTCCTATGAGGATGTCCCATGTATTTTCATCTATTTGAGCCCAAATAGATGAAAATGACTTACTTATCTCTTATTACAAAGTTTGAGGGGTGAAAAGTGTTATTTCACACTTTAGGTTTTTGGAAAAAGGTAGGGCAACCTCAAAAATAGAGAAGTGAGAAAGCTGGAAAAGTGAGAAACAAAAACAGAGAGAGAAGAAAGGGAGCTGTCCATTCTAGGGTTTGAACACAGCAACTCAAAAATTAGTTTCATCTTGTAGTCATCTCTTTTCCGATCAGGTTAAATTTTGCAAGCTATTTATAGACATATAGACCTACATTTTGGACGGTTGGATTGTCATTTGGAGGTTCCTACAACTGGTTATTGTTGATAGACTTCAAACCCTATTTTGGTGAATTTCTTCCAGCTTTCTATTTGTGATGGTTTCTTTGTATTCTTGAGATGTTATTGTATTTTCCTATATTGGCAGCCCCTATTTGATTAGAGAAGAACACTTGGTGTACCACTTTGAAGTTATACTGAAAGGTTCGGGGTGGACTACGGTCCCATGGTTTTTCCCTTCACATTGGAGGGTTTTTGCCACGTAAAATAAATTGGTTTTATATCGTTATTTACATCAAGTATGTGTGAGTTTGTTGATTATGTGATTGGTTATTTTATTTACATTGTGATTGCATATTATTATTTGGTTTGCTCTACTTGGTTTGGTGTGGTTGGATTTGTGATCGCAACACATCCCTTTATAATAACATACATTGAAAACATTCATGAGCTTGAGCCATTATTTTAGAACAAGAAAATAACCCATATATCTAATACAAATTAATTTCTTCAATTTCTCAATCCTTTGCAAATTTCGAAACTAAACTCCCGCGGGTTCATCTTGATCATCGTCATTCTCTTTGGATGCCTCCTCGAGTGATTTTCCTTTAGATTCAGGCACAGCAAAAGTGCAAACCATTCCCAGAATATTAATGACGCCAAGAACAATAAGGGAGTTCTTCACACCAATGCCAGGTGGGTAACCAGCGTCTGTTTTTGAGGCGTCTTTGCTTTGAGCAGCATAGAGGAATCCATAAGCACCAACAATGGCGCCTGCTTTGCCAGCAGCTGCAGATATTCCATGGCATGTCGACCGAAGCCTGGCCGGGAAAATCTCAGCTGGGACGACAAATGTGGTTGCATTTGGTCCAAAATTGGCAAAGAAAAATGTAAGTGCGTACATTATAATAAATCCAATCCTGTTAGCCTTTTCTGTCCAGTGTTGGTAAGGAATGGCTATGGCGAACATGAAAACTGTCATGAAGAAGAAGCCCATTAATTGGATTGCGAATCGTCCAATGATGTCAATAAAAGCTACTGTAAACCAGTAGCCTGGAACAGTACTGCATAGAGCAATTAACGTTTGTGCTTTAGAAATGCGGAAAACTTCCTCAACTGCATTCATGGTTTGGGCAGGTGGGATCCATCCAACTGCACTGAAAACGTCTTTCTGGAAAAGATTTTGGCTGTAAAAAGCAATGTCTAGAAGAAACCATGTAGAAGTTGTTCCAAATAAGTGAAGGCCATGGCGGCGAACAAATTCTCTGGAGAATAAACCAAAAGAATTGGATTTGCTTTCTGCAAGTTTACGTACTTTCTCTTCTTCCGCTTCGAGTTCCACATTCAATACATTGGCCATATCTAGAGCTGCCTGTTTTGCGTTTTTCGCCACCAGTGCAGTGTAACGAGCAGTTTCTGGCATCTTCATCCGCCAGTAGTAAGTCAGGGCTGCAGGAAGAGCACCGAACATTAGAATTATACGCCAAATGTAGTCGGCCTGTGGCACCAATGAGGCCGCGGCATTATCCTCATAGGCTGGAGCGCTGTACTTGTGATCAAATCCTGCTGATACAGCTAAAGAAATAATCCCACTGAACAAAATCCCAAACCCTTGCATTGCAAAAACTGCAGCAATGAAAGCTCCACGAGTTTTCTTGTTGGCATATTCGGACATAATTGTGGCAGAAAGAGGATAATCACCTCCAATACCAAACCCTAGCCAGAATCTGAAGAAACAAAGTGTAGTCATGACACCTTTCGGGCTTGATCCAAAGGATAAGCCAGATGCAACGGAGCATACAACCATGAGAATTAGAGTTATGCCATATACTCTTTTCCGGCCCATCTTGTCGCCAAGCCAACCAAAGAATAGTTGCCCGACTAGGGTTCCGACTAGGGCCACACCAGTGACTGAAGAAGCAACAGCTGGTGGTAATGTGCCTGGCTTCGGTGCACTTATATCTGTGTAATATATACGCCCCAATAACTTGGTCACTAAGGAAATGCTGAAAAGATCATATGCATCTGTGAAGAAGCCCATTCCAGCAACAACAATGGCTGTGAAATGGTAGAGTTGAACCTTGGCTACATCAAGTGCATTAAGTACTTGTAATTCACCTCCAGGCATTGTTGAATTTTTTTCTTAATTATTCTGCAATATTAGAGATTAAACATGATTTAAAAATTGGTAGGCCCTCAAGATCTTGTTTTAACAGATTATTTTATATCATTATCACTATCACTTCATTATCACTATCACTATCACTATCACTAATATATAAAAGTATGGATGTAGTGAAAACTTTTAATTGACAATAATGTCCTTACATCTATTTTGCTTTTGTCTTTAATACTCATTATATTAAAATGGGAATCCATATAAATAAATGTTGAGTGAATTTTCAAATGATTTTGATTTAATTAAACAATAAATTAAACTTCTAACATGAGATTCTTCAATGATATAAATTGTAATATACTTTTATTGAAAAAAAAATCAATATTCTACCACATTGCAATTTAACATATATCTTTATAAAGTTTTTTAAATTCAATCATTACAACGTTAAATCAACTCAAATTTGTACAATTAATCATATTTAATGTTGAATAACAAATTATAATTTTTTCTATTGATAAATTGGCATTGGAAGTTTATTCTTAGTTTATCTAACTTCATTATGTTTATTGACTCAATAACTCATTTAAATATAGGTATATAATTTTTATCGATTAAAGAAAGAGTAAAACTGGACTAAAATAATCAACATGAACAATAATTGGTTTCAATCTTCTATCAAATTCTAATTCAATACATAGTTTATACGGTTCTTCAAATTGTATCATTACGACGTTAAATCAATTAAAATTTGTATGATTCGTTATATTTAATACATACGAACAAACTATAACTTTTTAATGACAAATTGGCATTAGAAGTTTATATTCTTAGTTTATATAACTTCAATTTTATGTTATTGCCTTAATAACTCTTTTAGACATGGAGGTATAATTTTTATCCAATATGAGATTTTGATAATTGGTAAACTATATGTTGAATTAATCAATAACATTTTGAATAATCAAAATAAAAAATAAAGTGAGTTAATTGGGAAAACAGAAAAAAATGTTGATTATAAATTTACTCACAAATTAATAAATAAATGATTATTTTTCATATAAATAATTATTTCACTATTAAAGTTAAAATTACTAAAATTACTTTATTTGACACAAACATGAGAGTTAAGCATGATTCTAACGACACGATTTATTAATACTATCACTAATCTACTTAATTTAATATTATCTATCTTAATTATTTTCATTTTAAGATAGAAAATACAAAGTATTAATTTATTTTATCGCGTAAATAAGATGTGCGAAACACGTTCGGGGGGGGGGGGGGGGGGGGACGTGTTAAACTATGTATGATAAAAGGCAGAAGTGATGAATTTTTTACCACAATATGTATTGAAAAGAAAAAATAGCAGTTCCTTGGATAATAATTCAATCTGCTATTGGACAATTATTCATTTCTTCAAGACCTACTCAACAGATCACCTTGCTTATAAATTGAAATGAATTATAAAATGATGATTTATTTATACGACATATGAAGATATTCTCCAATGAAAAAGATTGGAGTAAAATTAAACTTAAACTTTAATACTTTTGACAACATTCTAGTAAAACAAGTTTCATACAGGAGCCCCCCCGGGGCACAGCTGGATTGGCGAAGGAGGTGGAAGAAAAAATTACACAGCTGGGGGAAACAGGAGTGGGTTCGAATCCTAAGGAGGAGAACCTCGGTGGAAGCCAGTGTAAACACACATAAACCTTGGCTAATCCAAGCATATTCCGGGATTTACCTCCTACACCGAGGGGCGAGCAGCGTAACCAAAAAGAAAAAAGAGTTTCATACAGGAGGGTGGGGGTAATAGAATGTGAGCAGAAACTGGTACCTGATATTCTGAAAATTTCACAGAATAGTTTAGAAAATCTTGAACTGATGGAATTGAGGAAATTGTGTTAGGACAAATGGATTGTGTCTCAAATCTCAAATATATATATATATATAAACACAACATTTGACGAATAGCAACAGAATTATCTCCGGCATATAATGAGTATATACCCTAATGAAGGTCAACTAATGTTTCTTCCTTTCGTGTTAATTGTTATTAGCTGTACAATTTTAAATAAACTACGTTGGAACTGTCTAATGATGGCTGGCACAATACTTGGCAAATTAACATGTGCTTGTCTACACTGCATAATATTCAACTGTGTTTTAAAGGCATTGGATAACTATTGAAGTCCCATTAATTACGTATTAAAAAAATAAAAATAAAAATTGCGGCTTTTATAATTATATGATATATGATATGAATATTAATTATGTACATGATTCAAAATATAAAGGAGTTCAAAATTTGGTTAGTGATATAAAGGGATCATCGAGAAGAAAATAACTATATCACTAGCTAACATATGGAATTTTCATCAGTTTCAGTAAATATAATCAAGCGAAGAAGACTAAAGAGATGGGAAAATTTGCATAGTTTACTTCTTATAGTTTAATTAACAATTACATTTAGCCCCTATTTGGTAGAACAACCTCATTTTTTAAAATTTTAAATCTAATCCAAAATCAAAATTTAATCTTAACTATATTTTTTATGAAGCTCACAATTTTTCAACCAAACATCTCAATTTTTATCAAAATCTACTGAAAATCTGATTTTTATCAATACTAAACAGGGGTATATTTGAGGAAAGTTGGCAACAAACCTGTAGAAAATGCTACTACACTAAGGGTGTGTTTGATAGTCAAATTTTTGAATAGTATTTTTGGGAAAATGCGTGGTTAAAATTAATTTGAAAAGTCAAATATTGTGAAATTGACTAAAATGGATGATTGAGATTGAATGTTTTAAAAAATATGATTTTCAAATAATGGGACTCAAAATAGTTACAAACATGTTTCGAAAATGCACCTTTAGTTTGTTGAATGGTTGCCTTGCAGATCTTTGATGTGTGGCCATCCGATCTAATCAATACAAATATAAAATGCATAAAATAAGAATATACTATTACAATAATTATTACTAAAATTTAAAAAAAAAATTAACTAATCGAAATTATTAAAAACTTTATTTGGATAGTAAATGAAAGTTTATATATTTAAATAAAAAATGGTCATAAATTTTAATAATTTTTTGTGAGTTAGTGTTAATTTCATTAAAAACGAAAATTTACATAATTTCTGCTTTTGTCTCTTCTACTTTACATTTTTTTTTTCAAATTTCTTAAAAAAATAAAATAAAATTCTATAATCTCAGTATTATACGAATTTAAATACAACATTATCTACACGAATTCAAATGAAAATTTTATTAATCAACAAAAAATTTAAACACGACATTAATCTACATGGATTTTCATTGTATTCTAGTTTTTTTTTTTTTTTCCAAAAATTGCAAATGCATTTTGGTGGAAAAATGACTTTTAATGCTTCTCTCTTCTCACTCCTATTTTTTATATAATATATAAAGGTAAAGAAATTCAAGTTTTATGCCTAAAAGTTATAACAATCGATCCTTCACAACTCATCAACCAATTGAGAAAAGAAACATTGAGAAACAGTGTCAAGAATCAAAGATAAACGAACTTCGAAAAAAAGACCTTAACATCATAAACTATAACATGAACCTCGAAAACAAGTTAAGCTACAAGAATAATCTTTTCACAACTTAAATCATGACCCCAAAACACTAATAATACTGATCATATAAAGAGATTTAAATCTCTTCATTCAATATCTTAGACACTTACACCATTGAAATCGTGAGTATTAGGGGCACCAATTTAGGGAGCAAAATAAGTTATACGTCCCTATTAATAATTAATTAGGGGCGGAAATATGTTCGACATCTATTAACATTAACTAGAATGGATAAAAAAGCACGTATTATTTTCCCGAAAATTAATTAAGAAAGACAATATATTTGACTTCTATTAATTAACATTAATTAGAGCTAATAAAAAAAGCCCTTAATATTTTTCAAGGAAGAAATAGTAAAATAACAAAATGTCTTCGATGCTCGTGCAAGGCTCATCATGTGTAGTGCATCACACTAGAGCCCTCCTTAGTCATGAGACGTTAGTAATAGAATTAATTCTGTAGTAATTACACTAGGCATGCAACATTAATGTTACGTCGGGGATGATGTGATGCAAAATATCTTCATTTTTTCAACTAAACTTTAAATTAAATTTATCAGTAAAGACTAAATGTGTGTTCGTTAAAATTTAATTTGAAATGTTTTGTGTCAAATCAAGGAATTGAAATTATTTGTTAATTTATTTGTGTTTTCTAGGTAAGATGAAGGATTAAAAATTGGAGAGAGAAAATGTTAATGATTAAAAAATGATATGAAAAATTGTGTAAATTAAATTTTTGTAATGATGGCAAATTAAATTTTAAAGAACACACCCTAAATAGATAAAGAGACAGTTGCCTTGCATATAATATGCAATATGAACTCAAGCTTATGGATGTCAACAGTTATTTTAATGAATAATTCGAACCAAATTGCTAAGATTTATTATTTGAATTTGTACAAGTAGTTTAATTCTTAGTTTATAGCTCAAATTGCCTATCATCCTTACTCTTTTGTACACCTTAAATACCAATAGTGGTCAACGTGCCGTGTACGTTATTTCCCGTCTTCATTTATTAATTTGTTTTTTTTTAATAAAAATTCAACAACGTAATTATTATTACTTCAAAAACATTGACAAAACAAGAAGTATTTTAATTTTTATAAATCAAATATTCTTATAACACGATGTTGACATTTATTCTAATAATAATATAATAATTAATTAATTAAAAAACCCATAACCATTTCTTACTTTCAAACAAAGTTTGAACTGTTATAAACCAATTCCCGAGAGGGGGATAATTATTTTTGTACTCATTTGAAATCAGAAAATATCTAGAAATTTCCCGTATTCCAAGATCGTACAAATGTTGAGGATATCCAACTAACTTAAGTCTTGGTAAAAGAATGTGGTTTATATATTAATTTATTTATATTTTTAAGGTAAAATATGTGGTTAAAAAGATAAGTGAGAAAATGTGGTATGATTAAAAATTGATTTATGTAGTATATAAATTAATTTATAAACTAAAAAAAAATACATTTACCAAACGGATGCTAAATACATCCATAAGAAATCCATCGTTGTAATGATATGTATGAAGATTTAATGAAGACAAATGCTTGTAAAATGAATATCACACTTTATTGATACATATCAAGTGAATATTTATACATGAGTCTTGTGATAGTTCTACCTATAATAGAATTCATGAATTAAGGTAATACAATCATAGAAGATACATGAGAATTTTACAATTGATATCTACAATTAATAAATAAATCATGGCTCAGATTTTTTGCTTGGTGTGTAAGATTTGTCACGTGACCCAGACGAGTCCTCCTCTTGTATGGTAACTGATATCTCCTTAACAGGCCCCCGTAAGATGAAGGTTCCATTAGAGACTCCAATCTTGGAGCGAAGGTTGAGGAATTTGGGAGATGGTAAATGTAGCGGCCAAGAATTTTACGCATTTAATAATTATTTTAAATCATGAAAACGGTGTCGCTGCGATCTCATCCATTTTTACGTTAACGTCGCGACGCGTTCGTCTAGCCAAGTCGAGAAATATCGAGTTCGTTTGATTTTAAATTAAATTCCAAATTTCAAAAATTTTATTATTTTAATTACTTATTTAAATTATTACTTTCAAAATCATATAAATTTCAAGTTTCATCAATCTCATTTTATCAGTTTAATTCTTCCGACCCAGTTGAATTCACAAACGAATTTACCTCGAACTACGTGCATTACTTGCCTAGGTTTTTTTACACCACCAACCCCCATCTATCACGTCAATCCAATACAACACCATGCCTATCAACCTCTCTTATGCACTACTCAACCCAAGACCTCACCCATTTCAGCATCACAATCACCATCCCAGCCTCCCCACTCCAGTCCAGCAAGGTAATGCTCCCTCCTCCTTCATCACCACCTCCATCTCCAGCCACCAATCACCACCTAGTCGCTACGTCCAAGCTATTCACGCAGCCATTGCACCATCACCACCACCAGCCTACTGCCAAGAATCATCACCACCGCCACCTCTTTCATCACTAACACAACCAACCACCATCATCACCAATTCCAAAACCACCACAAAGCTCAGCCAACCCAAGCTCCACTGCACCAAACTTTAGCCTCCACCGAACTGGCCAAACCACCACCTGCAGCAAACTTCCACCATCACCACCGGTATCACCATCACCACCGCCCCAAGCTCAGCCAACCACCCCCACTGCCCAACCTCGAACCCCATCAACCAGCCCCAAAATCAAACCCAAAAACCCCAAACACAACTTACCCAGTAACTTACCTCGACCGCCGCCGCCTACTCTTCGGAAAATCGCGATTCAAGCCTCGATTTTGCACCCATTTTCACACCCATCTCGCACCTAAACCCCACAAGAACCCAGCCTACCCCACCTTCGCCGTTGGCCACACCCTGCGCCGGCGAACCGCCGGTTGGAAGGCGATATACCTCAGCCACTCCTTCCTCCCCCTCTTGCCCGTCTCCCTCTCTGTCTCTGATTTTGGGAACGAAGGAGGAAAATATATGTTTTATTTGAAAGTTTCCTTAAATTGCAATTTAGTCCCTAAGTTCCAAAATGATTTAAATCAGTCCCTGTCATTTTAAAACTCATATTTCAGTCCTTAAGTTCTTGAATGATCTTATAAGCCTTTCATTTTAAAATTTCTCATCTCAATCCCCACAATTTAATATTCGTTTTGAGCTCCGACCCAACTTTTGAAAATTTACATTTTAGTCCATCAAGTTTGAAAAGTATTCATTTTAGTCCCTCAACTTTCAAAATTATTCATTTTAGTCCCTCAACTTTCAAAGTATTCATTTTAGTCCCTCAACTTTCAAAGCATTCATTTTAGTCCCTCAACTTTCAAAATCATCAATTTCAGTCCCCAAATGGTAAATTATCATTTTTAAACTATAAATTTCAAACGACTAATTTAACTTATTTTCTAATTGGCTAGACGAAGCGTTCGGAGAATTAAAGAATTGAAGTTGTTTCCCACTCAACTTTGCACTCGTCAAAATTAAGGTAGACTCGCCCCTATTAACTGATTTAAATTATGATTGCATGTGAATGTATATGTTACGTGATTTATGTGAAATGAGATGAGAATATATTTCTTATGAAATATTTATGTTGTTATGCTTGTCATAACTTTTATGCTTTTATGCATGAGAAAGAAAGAAGAGAATGTCTTGCAAGATAAATGATGATGTTATGCATAACTTATGTGCCTTATGTGCACGAGAAGAAAGAGCAATCCATACCCCATGATTTTAAAGAGCCTATGATTTTTCAAAAGAAGCCAGGTGCTTTAATGTACAAGAAGAGCAACCCACACCCTATGATTTCTAAAGAGCCAGCATTTATGTGTTCAATTATAATGTGGATTAATTAATTAGCGATGAGTCTACTGAGTATTTCTATGAAATGCTCACGTCTATTTTTAACAACATTTGTAGATTTCGGAGAAGGTGGGCAATGATGGATGATAGTGGCAATAGTCGTTAAATAATTGAGAATCTTATTTTGATGATCCATATTTCTAAACTTTGGCTATTTTTGAGATTTTCAATTATTTGAGAAATTATGGCATTGTCAAATGTTTTGTATTATTAACAGCTCGATTCGTTAAATTGAATTATTTCATAAATGTTTTCGAATTTTATCGATCATTACCGTATATTTAATGTTTCCAAAAACGGATTTCAGTGATTTCTTCCGCTAGAATATTATTTTAAAATTTAGATCAGAAAATGACGTAGTAAACCGGGTATTTAGAACTCGGGGCGCTACAGTAAAGACTTTGTGAGAATGTCAGCTAGTTGGTCATGTGTAGAGATATATGAGACACTAAAGGTTCCAGACTCAACATGCGTCCGAACAAAGTGATAGTCTATGGCTACATGTTTCATACGAGAATGGAAAACTGGATTTGGAAAACTGTAGCACCTAGGTTATCACAGAAGATTCGTGGAGGGGTAGGAAGAGAGACACGAAATTCAGACAAAAGATTTTTTATCCATATAACTTCAGAAGAGCAAGTGGCTAAGGAACGATACTCTGCCTCAGTTGAGGAACGAGCGATGGTTCGTTGCTTTTTAGAACTCCAAGAGATAGGACATTTACCAAGATAAATAATAAAAGCAAAGGTGGAAGAGCGATCATCGGGATTTCCAGCCTAGTCAGAATCAGTGAATGCAGATATGGAGAACGAGGAATGAGGACGAAGAAGAAGACCATGATAGATGGTGTATTTGAGATAGCGGAGAACACGTTTTACAGCTGCCCAGTGTGTTTCAGTAGGACGATCCATGAATTGGGACAATTTGTTAACAACAAAACATATATTAGGCCGAGTGAGAGATAGGTATTGAAGGGAACCAACATCTTGACGATACTGAGTTGCGGCAGTAGAAGGAGAGTTATCATGAAGGCGTAGAGAAGAAGAGTTGGATAGAGTGGTGGAGGAGTCCTTTGCACCTGTCATTTTAGTCTTTTCAAGGAGATCGTAGATGTATTTATATTGACTAAGGAATAGGAATGAAGGAGTGCAAATGACTTCAACACCAAGGAAGTAGTGTAGTGCTCCGAGATCTTTGACAGAGAATTTGGAGGAGATGGCAGTGATGAAATTCTGGAGAGCAGTGGTGTTATTGCTGGTGACAAGAAGGTCATCTACGTACATGAGAAAATAGATGACAACTGAGGAGCGAAAAAGGAGGAATAGGGAAGAGTCACTTGTAGAATTGGTGAACCCATATTGAAGAAGAAAGGTCTTAAGTTCGTTATACCATGCACGCAGAGCCTATTTAAGACCATAGAGGGCCTTGCGTAAGCGACATACATGGGTGGGATTTTGAGGATCGGTAAAGCCAGGGGGTTGAGACCTGTAGACAGTTTCATTTAAGTGACCGTGAAGGAAGACATTGTTGACATCCAGTTGCTGAATAGGCCAGTTGTGATGGATTGCAATAGAGAGGAAAATCCGAATGGTGGTGGGTTTTACCACTGGACTAAACGTTTCATGAAAATTAACCCCGGGTCGTTGATGAAAACCCTTGGCCACTAGGCGGGCTTTATAACGAGTGATATTACCATTGGGATGACACTTGATGCGGTAAACCCATTTACAACCAATAAGGTTCATGTTAGAATCCGGAGGAACGAGCTCCCATGTGTGATTCAACGAGAGGGCATTAAGTTCATTCGACATGGCTTGACGCCAGTGAGGAGACTTGAGTACTTGTGAGACACAAGTGGGCTCAATAGAGGCTGGATTGGGGGTGTTTGGATGAGGCATTGTGGATAACCTTAGGACAAAAGACGTTATTCATAGACCGAGTACGCATTGTGTGTTGCGAAGGGGTTTGATGTAGGTGGTGAACATCAGGAATGAGTTGGGAAGTGGTTAAGGAAGGTACATCTGGAAGAGTGGAAGATGGACCAGCCTCGCCTGATTGGGTGGAAGATGTTTCGGCTAGAGTCGGTTGGCCAGGAAGATGGACAGGTGCGGTAGTTGGACAATGGGTTGAGCTGCTGGCCACACCGACAGATTGATTAGGCGTCAAGCATGGGAGATCATGGGGAGTTGGGGAAACTGATGCATGGTAAGGTTGGTTAGACTGTTGCGAGTTTAGGATAGGATTAGGAAGAGGAAGTAGTGGGGAGGAGTGTATAGGGGAGTTGACTGAGTTAGTGGAAGAATAGGGAAATGAATTTTCAACGAAACAGACATGGCGTAAGATAAAGAACTTGGAGGTTTGGGGATCGAAGCAAGTGAAGGAGTGATGTTTTTCATTGAAACCAAGAAAGACACATGGCTTGGATTTGACATAAAGTTTGGAATTAGAGTAGGGGTGTAACCAAGGGAAGCAAAGACAACCAAATTGACGAAGAATTTTATAGTTGGGCGAAGTTTGATAGATGGAGAAGTATGGGCTGTTGTTATTGAGGGTTGGTGTAGGGAGTCTATTAATAAGATAGACTGCCGTTTTGAAGGCGAAGGACCAGAAAGTGCTTGGAAGAGAAGCATGATGGAGAAGCGTGAGTCCAGTTTCGACTATATTCCTATGACGGCGTTCGGCGAATCCATTGTGTTCGGGGGTATATGGGAAGTAATCATATGAATTATGCCGAATGAGCTAAGTAGTGGACGGAGTGCAGTGTATTCACCATCACCATCAGAGTATAGTGTTTTAATTGATTGTCCAAACTTGTTTTCAACTTGCGAGGAGAGAAGGAGTTGGTTGCTGGGAGAATATGGAGGGTAGAAGAAAAAAAAAGGTGACTGGGAAAGGAGACTTCGAGAATGAAGAGACATGGCTCAGAAAAGAGAAATTATTAGGGTTGCTCGTGAGAGACTTGTTCACGCTCTGATACCATATGAAGAATTAATCAAATGCTTGTAAAATGAATATCACACTTTATTGATACATATCAAGTGAATATTTATACATGAGTCTTGAGATAGTTCTACCTATAATAGAATTCGTGAATTAAGGTAATACAATCATAGAAGATACATGAGAATATTACAATTGATATCTACAATTAATAAATAAATCATGGCTCAGATACTTTGCTTGATGTGTAAAATTTGTCAAGTGACCCAGACGAGTCCTCCTCTTGTATGGTAACTGATATCTCCTTAACAATATGCACATCAAACAACATCCTAAAGTGGCATCCCTATGTCTTTCAACCCAAATATATATATATATATGATCATAATTAATTGCTTACTTTAATTTCGATTAGTATCTTTATTCTCATCTCTACCAATTTTAAGAACTATTAAGCTGAAACATAATGAATGTTGAGGTCTTCCAACTAGCTAAAGTCATCCATCAAATTCAATTTTATAAGGAATGTACATACCACAACAATCCTAAGTGGTCATCTTCCATTCCAGAATAATGACTTGTTTCTTTTCGAAACATTTGAGTTTTCATATTTCTTCATATAAAAAACTATAGATGAAGAATCTTCAAATGATTTTTCACGAGGAATCCAATCTTCAAAACATTCATATATTCCTCATCTATCACAAAACGACTCGTTTCATTTGAAACATTCAAGGTATCAATTGAAGTAATTGTAGGTTTGATCAATGAATGAATTAGGAAATATCTAGCTACCAAAAAAAAAAAAAAAAATTTGTAACAGGCGACAAGCAACATTCGTTAATTGTTACTAAAGTGATCCATCACAAGATTTTTAATAAGTGAATGTTGTCATTTGTTAACATAATTGAGATTTAGTCTCAATTTGGTTAACAGTTTATAATTAAACCAGTTTATAAATCACACAATTTCTCAAATCACTTTTTAACCACACATCTCTCCACTTTTTAACCACACATTTTACTTCAAAATCGTAAATTAACCAATTTAGTATTATCAAACAAAAGTTCAACAATATTTTTTAAATGTAAGTTGAATGTCGTCTCTGTTGGTCGACTTAAGTTGTCTCTATTGGTCGACCAATAGAGACGACTTTTCGTATCGTCTCTAATTTTTCTTCTTTTTCGCTCTTTTTTCTTGTAGTGAAACCAGTTTATAAACCACACAACTTCTCAAATCACTTTTTAACTACACATATTTTCTCTCTCCACTTTTTAACCACATATTTTACTTCAAAGTCATAAATAAACCAATTTATAAACCACTATAGTATTATCAAACAAAAGTTCAACAATATTTTTTAAATGTAAGTTGCTAATTTATAAATTATATAATTTTTCAAATCACTTTTTAACCATACATATTTTCTCTCCAATTTTCAACCACTATTATTTACCTTGAAAATATATATAAATCAATTTATAAACCAAACAGTGTTACAAACAAAAGCTTATAATGATATAACTATACATTCAGTAGACTAATTATTGCATCTATGATTTCTTTTACTATCAAAGTATACGTAGTAAGTAATAGAGGACTTTTCTGTTCCCCATAATCGAGAATCCCAATTTTTTCACAATACAGGTGCCCACCCCCCCCCCCCCACACACAGGATGGTGGGGCCACACCCTCACAATCGGATTCCCGATTCAGGGAATAGAAAATTTCCGATAAGTAATATTATATAAAAATTACAAACCATAATTGCTAAAAGTAACTCTAGAGCTTCACATATAAATCTTCTTAATAATATATATAAATGTTGGGTAGTTTTTAAAAATAATTTCTCGCTCATTTTCAGTTTCTATAAATAGTAAGTTCCCATAAAATTAAATAGTGTGAATGCAAAATGGATGTACGTCAAATGTGAATGCAAAATCTGGATAAATGTGAACGCATTTATTATCTTATATATATATATATATATATATATATATATATATATATATATATATATATATATATATAACAGGGGCGGACCCACATAGGCAGGGACGGAGGCCTATAAGGCCCACTGGGGGCCATGGCCCCCACTGAAAAAAAAAAATTTGAGTCCAAAAAAAAAAAACAAAAAAAAAAAAAAAAAGAAGAATTGACATCTTGAATTTATTTCCTTTGATTTTAATTCTCTCCCTGCAATCATTATGTTTATGCAAGGAGTAAATACAATATTTATTACTAGTATCTCTCACATTGAAAGTTTACATTTACTTTTCAGTTATAGGTATTTTCTTTTGTAAATTACTAGTTTACACTAGTTAGTTGTTACTTGTTAGTTAACTTAGTTTAGCTTTTGGTTTGTTGGTTCATAATATCAATCATTTTGGTTAAAAAAAATTTCGAGGGCGGACTCCGGGAGGGGGCCTCCGCCTCCCACAATTTGAAAATTTTGGCCCCCACTCAATTAAAATCCTAGCTCCGTCCCTGCACATAGGGGCCCGCCGGGGCACGTGCCCCAGTAAAAAATCGACTTCTTTTTTTATTTTTTAAATCAGTTGATTCTTGAATATAGTCATTACCTGATTCCCTAAAATTATATTGGATTATTTAAAATTTTAGGCCTAATATATGTTAATAATTATTTATTTGTTTGTATCAGTTTTGGAAAAATATTTTAAGCGTAAATCCACGTTTTCTTCTAATAAGCAAAGTAATTAAAATGAAGTTAGAAATGAAAGGGTTGAGGAACTTGGTGAGGAAACCGATGTTAAAATTGAAGATATATCTCAACGTCGGGAATAATATTGAGGATGTTATGAGTGACACTACTCTTGAATTTGATGTAGCAAATATTGAGAAGGATGTGTATTTAATATTGACAATGATGTAATTATGGAACGTTATCAAAGTATGAAAACGCGTAGAGAATAATTGTAATAAAATTTCAAGTACTTTTTCATTTTTCGGTCTTTTTCCTTAAAAAAAAATTTTTGGGGGCAACCCCTTAACGGCTGTCTGCAAAAATACAAATCGTGCCTCAGTACCATAAAAAGTCTGCGTCCGCCAATATATATATATATATATATGCAGCCATCTTAATTTTATCGATACTAAAATTAAGATTTAATTATTATTATTTTTATTTATTTATTGTTCTTAATATTATAAATTCTATGTGCAGCCATCAATATAAAAATTGTGTTTTAATTATTAATGGTTAAATCATTTGTTATCTTTAATATTAAAAATCATATTTTCTGAAATCACATCAAATGTTAAATGTAAAAATCTTAGTTTAACTATTTTTTTTTTTAATCAAAATAAAGGCGTGTTAGCAAACTCATAATATTTCAAAATAGGGTGTGGTTAAATACATTTATTTAAAACGTATAAAAATATTTTTTTCCTGTTACATAACACTTTGACTGCTCAGTGGAACATGAAAAGTCGGGTTGTATTGAAAATTATTAAATAAGTTTTGAATAGTCACTTATGTGAGTAATAAATGATCGCACTGGTGTAACACTAGTATGAAAACAATTTTTAACATAAAAGGTTTTAAGCTGAAACATGAAGACAAGTTTCGACATCGAGGTTCAGAAAGCTCAAGCAAGCAATTGCATTTATAGGTAATTCAAATGAGTAGTCGAATTTCAACAAAAAATAAAAAACGAAAAAAAAAAAAATATATTAGCATGTTTTGTAAACTTATTTATAAACATAATATTTCTCAAATTAATCTTTAACCACGCATATTTTTCGACAACACATTTACTTCAAAAAATTTAAATTTCTTGTTTATAAATAAAAATCAAACGCAAACCAGAGGCTTAATTAAAGCAAAACCGAGTGGACGAAATGTTGTGCAAAATACCAGACAGTTGACTACTGCATTTAGCTTTGTTTACATGAAAAACCAATTAAACTTGAACATTTCGTCATCTTAATCAGTGATCACGTTTCCGAATTAGTATAATTTGAATGAAAATTACTTGACGTATCAAATAATGCAAATGAAAAGAACTCTGCCCTAAACTATTATTATATCAAATAATGCAAATGAAAAGAACTCTGCCCTAAACTATTATTATGAAATAATGGGACATTTTAAACTGTGTTCACATTATAATGACGTGTTTATAGCTTATGACTTACGCATACCAAATACAAAATTAAGCCTCCATTTGATAAATCGTTTATAAAAATACATTTTTTCAAGTCAATTTTTAACCATGCACATTTAACAAACTACTTTTCGAAGACTTATTTTATCCCGAAAACATCAAATTTTTATAGTTGGGAGGAGCTGTGTACCGCAGGCGTTACCCCCACCCCCACTGTGAGGGGGCGGTATTGCAGGTAGTTAAGAGGGATTTTTCCATAACTGTTACAGTTTTTTGGCGAGGTGATTAAATAGATTTTGACATCAGTTATTTATTAAATTTATGCACCCGGTAAACTTTTGAGAGAGAGAATCGTGTTGTACATACAGTCTAAAGAAGAGAGAATAATATTCAATATGCGTTTGGATTATTGATCTTCATTAGGCCACCAATCACTCGATTATACACAAAGAATATTTCACCAATCTTTATATATATAGTTGTCACATAAATTTGCACAAAGTTTCTTGTCAATTATTACTTGCCATTTTAGGAAGTTAGCTGACCAAACATGCTTTACACGTTAATTGTACATATGAAGTATGTTTTAAAATTCCTCAAGAAAATTAGCCAAAATTGCAAGACAAATAGAATTAAGAAAATATAATAATTTTTAACATTTAAACAAAGTTTTTAAGACCATGTTTTACTTTCTCAACTAAAACTCTGGCTAGACTCACTTATTTGATGAAAGAAAATATGAGCTTCACGTTGAATACAATAAACGATAATATTTGGACATGAATGATAGGTTTTATTTATATATTATTTGAAATATTATAAAGAACAAAAAAATTTGTCAATGGAGATTTAATATCAAGTATTTTTCCTTCATAACAAAGTTTGAGACTTGAGAAATCAACAAATGCATAAATTTGATAATATCAATCAAATATCATATTCAATCTCTTCAATTTTATTGTTTTTCCTGGAGTTGATTTCAATTTCATCATGCACATTTTGAAATGTAAAATTACTATTGGTATAATTTTTCCATGATATAAAATCATTATATATTTTCTGTTTCTAAAGCGTGAGAGTAAAATCTTCAATGTGGCCCAAAATAGTATAGTATGAATCCGGTACTCTGTAAGTATTAAAAAAAGCAACATATTTGTTTAATATTGAAAAGTTCTTAAAATAAAGATAGACAAATATAATGAAAAATATCACATCTCCATTAATAAAGAATTCAAAATAAGTTTGAAAACTTCCATTGGTACATATATGTTTCAATGGAATCTGTACAGATATTGAAATTTTTTACACTTCAATCTTCATCATATGCAATCAAATTTCGTTGCAACATATAGTTGATACTTTTATTTGTGGACAAAACCATTCGATTTATTAAAAATCCAAATTTGAGAGACTCTAAAAAAAGTTTAACAAAATATGAGGGTAGACTTTGAACCCCTTTTGAATTTATAATGGGCTATAATTAATTATAATATAAGTTGTTTTGAATTCGTTTTAGTGTAAAAACCTACATGAATATTGTAGGTTCTTGGAATTATAGACGTATTAATGAAAATTACTAATGGGAATTGTATGTAATTGTGTAAATGTATTAGATTGAGGTTATATTATATATGATTTTGTTTATACAGTTTGGGTCGTAGATATTCATATTGAAATAATGACTTTGTTGACAAATGAAAAAAGTAATAGAATATTAAAAATATAATACAAAAAATATATTATTTATATATATTTCGCACAACTTTCCTTAATGATGAAATAAATTGATATTCAACTAAGAATGAGAAGTTCAGTTTCATAAAAAATTATAACCAGCCTTTTTTCACTATTTCTTTTATGATATTGTATTAATTTAATTGTATTTGTGTTTAATGAGAATAAATAATAATTTTAAATAAATCAATAAAAAATTAAAATGAAAATTTAAAGTTTTAGGATTTATTTGAAATACTTTTAGTGAGAAATTGTAAAGAGTTTAGGTTGTAAATGTATGGAAATTAATGACATTGTTGATAAGAAATTATTAAAAATAATTATTCATTAATTAGCATTAAAGGTAAGTATGAAATTATAAAAAAAGTTATCAGGATAAAAACGTTCAAAAATGTGTCTCCATTTAGGCCACTTTTAGATGTTGTATAGATGTATAGATTTCTTAATTTTATCAACTTGTTTTAATATTTTAATAAATGAATTAGGAGAATTCAATTAATGCAAAACCAATTTATGAGTGAACTATAGTAAATCATTTGTGAATTTGTGAAAAAAAAAAAAACATTTATAAAAAGTCAAATTGTAGATTATTTTAATTATTTTGATAATTATTGCCTTATTTTGAAGTTAAAAAAAATATGCAATCTTTATCTTTAATTATTATTTATACAATAACAATATGACTGTCACATAAATTTGCACACAATTTCCAACCAATTTTTACCTGCCATTTTAGGAAATTTCATGATTTTAATTATCAACTTATTTTAATATTTTTATAACTGAATTAAAGAGTTCAATTAATGCAAAACCGATTTATGTGTGAACCGTAGTGAATGATTTATGGATTTGTGAAAAAAATATATGAAAAGTCAAATTGTAGACTGTTTTTATTCTTTTGATAATTATTGCCTTATTTTGAAGTTGGAAAATATGCAATATGAGTTTCAAATTCAAGATCTCAATGAGAAGTTTAATACAAGATAATAAATGAGAGCAAATTCTAAATATATCATTCGTAAAACAGTCTCAAATAATAAAGGTAAATGTTTCACTTATACTTTTGACTTTCTCCAATATTTAATCTTTTTATTTAATTTCATTTAAGTCCTAAAATGATACTTATAATTTCTTACCTAAATACAAGTTGATCTAAATGATTAATTTCAAATCCTTTTCGTGTCAAAATGAAAGAAATAATAGATATCCAATTAGAGCAATCAAATCATTTTAATTTCTAGAACTTTATATTTCATTAAACTCAGTTGTCATTTTTGAAATTAGTTTTATTAATTCACTAATTTTGTTCATTTATCTATTTTTAATTTTATAATTTTAAAATAACCTCAATTTGTAAAATATATTTTACAGACTTTAATAATTAGTTCATTGAATTCCATAAAAATAAAAATATAAGGTGTTAGTAAACTCATTTTATTTAAAAATAGAATATGGTCAACACTTTTATTTAACATGCAAAAATAGTTTTTTTTTTCTTCGATAACATGATCCTTTGACTAATCGGTGGAAAATAAAAGTCACGTTGTATTGAAAACCATTGAATAAGAGTATGTTTGATAGAGACTATAGATTAAGATAAATTTAAGTGTTTGTTTGGTCCTAGAAAAAAGATGCACGAAAATTTTCATTGATTAGTGGGACCCAGAAACAATAAAAATTTGCGCAAATCTGACTACTGCACAAAAGGATGTCGGATAGTGCTACAGAATTTTTGAAGCCGTACAACTTTGCCCTTAGTTTCATAATTTTAAATGAACAGTAAATATTTCCTCCTTCACAATAACCTTTTTGTCTTTTCAAAAAGAAGGGTAGTTGTGGAATTTCATGATTCTAACAACTGTAAAATGGCAGATTAAATTCAAAATTCTGACCGTTCCAATATTTTAACGTGGGGTCCACTGGATGGGAAATTTTTCACAAAAATATAGAATTTCTTTAGTACCAAATATGCTCTAAATGTGTGATTGAAAATGAATGAAAGTGATATAAAAATATAAAATAATTGTCAAATCAATCAAATATTTAAATATTAATTATTGCATTAAGATAATTAGTAAAAATCCTTATAATACTATTCAGGGAATCGATAAATTAATTACTTGAATGTCTACTAGCCTATTTATTTCATTATATGATTTTAAAATTGTAAACATTTCAACTTTTAGAAACCAATTAACCGTAATCTCGACATCAGTCATCAAATCAAAATTGTAAAGTATAAAATATGTCACATATTTAGCTCTTACCTCGCCTAAATAGATTAAGAAAACTAGAGAATGAACAATTAGCTAGCCTTTAAGAGAAATATGCAAGTCGCAACTTAATGGTTTACTTTTTAGGTATTTTTCATTATATATGAATGCACAATTTATACATGCAAGTCACCTGTCTTTTTTATTTTATTTTGTGCTAAGAAAACTTATGTTATTCATACAAGGATATTAGACCAAGTGAGAAATCTTATGGGGAGAAAGGAAATTATAAATTATCCACAAATTGTGTAAGCAAGTTATATTTTTGGTTGTTCATTGTGTTATTTTTTTCGAGTATTGTATTTTTACAACTTATTTAATAAATAATTTTCAATTTTATATTCCGTACTAGTCGTCTAAATTAGTACCTATCTAAACTATCGACATATTCTGGTACGTTAAATGGGGTCAAAGCAAAGTAAAATATCCGAAGTTTAATCTTGTCACACATTTATAATTAAGAGTGCCTGTTTCAATAGAAGGAAAAAAACGAAAAAAATTCAATTTGCAAATAGGTGACATAGTTGAAGAGAAAATTAAAATAGGTGACACGGTTGAAGAGAAAAATTTATGCGCAGATGAGCCTTTGTTTTCTCTTATTAATTGTTTTTTAAGGTAAAATGCTTGGTTAAAAAGTGATTTCCAAAAATGTGTTTGGTTAAAAGATGATTTGTGAAACTATGTTGTCTATAAATTAGTTTGTAAATGTTGGAAAAAATGAGGAAGGAAGTAGAATTAAGAATACAAATCTATGTATTAGACGAAAGTTGGAAAAGCAGAAGATGTAAAGAGGGCATACAGTTAGCTAACGCCACAGGACCACCGATGTTTAGAGAACAAATGAGGTCACTTCCTGGAAGATCGTATAGCCCGTGGTTATATGCTAAGACATTTGGGAAATCAACTAATATATCACAAAATACTAAAACATTCATACTTCAACCATATGCTCAAATGTGCTACATTCATACAGTCCTAAATCAACAAAGGTGATCCCATTCGATGAGATGACAAGGACGAAACATAGACGCTATCAAAAGAGTTACGGGTGAATGATGAGACAATAACAAGGTATTGAACAATCTAAGCCTGCAAGTTTCATTTGGGTAGAGAATCAGAACACTCTCATGGGTAAACAAATTAGAAGTGTACAGAAACCAGTAGAAAATGCATCAACAAGTAAACATGTTGGGAAGTCAAAATTTGAGCACGAACAGAAAGATGAAGATGAAGATGACTCCGAACAATCAAGTAGCATCCAATTTGGATCCTTACCTCCAAGCATGGCCAGCAACTATATATTTTCCAATGAATTCAAGAATATGGAAAAAATGTGAGACTAGTATAGAAAAACCAGAAGAAGTAGCCTTCACGTTAGAATGTGAGGATAATACTTTTGTTGAGGTACTCCCACAAGTTGGGAAAACAAATGATTTAGGGGATGATGTAATGACTGATATAGAAGAAAAACTAGACTTGGAGGTAGAGTGTAGAATTAGAAGAGTATCACGTGGCGATCTTCTCAAGCAACTCTACCGAGAAGACAATCCAGCAGTAGGAGGATTTAAGGAAATCTATACTGAGAAAGTATTGCATGTAGATATTTCTTGCAAAAATGAAATGGAGAAGGGTAAGCAAGTCAACACAGAAAGTTATGTTCAGGAGACCTTCTTTGAACCTGCTTAAACATCTAAGGCCTAGTATATAAAGACTTTAATTGATGGAATTCTTGTATCCAAGTGTGCTCACTGATAATGGAGAAACCATAAACACTATTCTATATAGAATGATAAGAAAATTTTCCAAGTCAGATGCATATATCATCCCGACAGAAGCAGTGTTGACCAACTTCAATGAGTCACTATAGCCAAAGTGGTGATGCCTTTGGAGATAACATTGGGAGTACAACCAAGACCATCGTCTTCTTCATAATAGATGGACCCACCCGATACAATGTATTGTTAGGTAGGGACTAGATATACGGTATTCAATGCATTATGTCATCACTCCATCAGTGTTTAGTATTCTGAAATGATAAAGGCGAAGCTGATGTCGTACTGGATGGTCAAAGACCTTTTGTAGCAGAAGCTAACTCAGTAGAAACATTCATGTACGATGGAAATTATGGACCAGTCAAAGTGGTTCAAGGAGAAGAAGAAATGCAGGTTGTATCACAAAGTGAAGTATTATACTCAAGAGGCTCTATTGAACTGTTTACTCAAAGAAGGCCAAACATAGTGGCTTTTGAAGAGCAAATAGTTGGCAAACCAATCACAACATGTTTTAATTTAAATTAGGACCTTTAAAGCCAAATTAATGATTTATGAAAATATTCTAGAGAAAAAATAAAAAGAGAAAAGGCGTTAGCATTACTAAAAAAATGATTGTATTCAGTTTAGAACACAATCTACAAAGCGAAGTTAACAATGTTGACTGCTTGGAAGAAGGAATCCCTACAGACTTGGGGGTAATTTGATGAGGATTGTAAAGTAAGGGTATGCTCATACTCAAGATCCATTGGTGAAGCCAAACATTGGTGATAAAGGAGAAGATCGCCCAACTTTCATCAGCTAGTTACTCAATGAAGAGGTTAGTCCCGAGTTAGTTGCTTTATTGAAAGAATATAAAGATTGTTTGTCTTGAGAATAAGAAGAAATTCCTGGTTTAGATAGGAATTTGGTAGAGCATAGATTACCCACTAAACTTAACTTCAAACCTGTAAACAACCATCTAGACGTTTTGCACCTATTGTATTGCCCGAAGTAAAGAAAGAAATAGAGCGATTACTAAAAGAAGGTTTTATTAGAACGACCAGATATGTAGTTGTCTTATAATGTACCCATCTTGGAAAAGAATGGTAAAATAAGGGTGCGCATACACTTTATAAATTTAAGTCTTGCTACAATTAAAGACGAATACCCAATGCCCAATGCACACTATATATTCTTTTATGGATGGTTATTCAGGGTATAATCAAATTTATATAGCTGAAGAAAATGCATATAAGAATGCTTTTAAATTCCCAAAGGTCTTAAGATGTTATGAATGGGTTGTCATGTCATTCGGCCTAAAAAATGATGAGGCTACTTATCTAAGGGTGACGAATTTGATATTTCATGACATGATTTGTTATTTTATTGAGGTTTATGCAGGTGATATAGTGGTAAAATCGCTCAAAAAAGAAAACCATTTTTACCAATTAAAATGTTCATTTGAACAAACGAGTCTGTACAAATTGAAATTGAATTCTTTAAAGTGTGCATTCGATGTAAATTTAGGTAACTTTTTTGGTTTCTTAGTGCATAATAGAGAAATTGAGTTGGATAAGAATACATCAAAGGCCATATTAGAGGCCAAACTGTCCAACAATAAAAAGAGTTACAATTTATTTATTTTTTTGTCAAGTGAACTTCTTAATGCATTTTATTTCCAATTGTGCAGGGTGAACAAAAGTTTTTTCGCCTTTATTAAAGCTCAAGGGACATGATGAATTCGTCTGGAAAGAAGAAAATCAAAAGACTTTTGATGGTCTGAAGATATATTTACCAATTCTACCTATATTGGTTTCACCAATTCAAGGGCGGCAAGTAAAAGTATACATACCGGCAGAGCACGATTCCATGGTTGGAATGGTTTCTCAAGAAGACCAGTTGGCAAAGAAAGATAAATTTACAATCTTAGTAGACAAGTGAATCAATGTGAATATAATTATTCAGCTCCAGAAAGTGCCTAGCTATTTATTTTAAATGTACAAAATTAAGGTCATTTCTTTGACCTGTGACCGTGTATGGTATTAAAAGTAGATTTAGCCTATGTTCGGTAAAAGTCAAATTTTGGTTTATAAATAAACCACACAATTTTTCAAATCACTTTTTAACCACACACATTTTCTCTCTCCAATTTTTAACCACTACTTTTTACCTCAAAATCATAAATAAATCAGTTTATAAACCAAACAGTGTTAACAAACGAAGGCTTAAGTACTTGTTTTCACACCCTGTTTTACATCAAAGAATTGGATTGTGGACTTTAGCTTAGCATATTAAATGCACGATTCATCCATTTTTTGCCAGAAATATCCACTTCAAATGATCACCAATCTCATTTTTTGGCCTTCCTGGAGAGCTCCACATATTCCTCCGTGCACCTCAGTCATAATTGCTTTAGTATCTAACAGATTGACACATTTTAGCATAACTCAATCTGCACACTTTTTGTCAATTCTCCATCTTTTAACAGGTAATTTAGTGAGGGAAACCTCATTTTTTTCTGCTTCTTTGATCAGGTTTCTCTCGAAACTTTTTATTTCCTCCCTCCAATCTATTACTTCTCAATTTTTTACACAATTTAGCCCCTTCACACTAAGTTGTAATGGAGACATTATTATTCCATATTCACTTACAGAATCTAGGTCCAGAACTTAAGTATATCTTGAGTCCATTTGTACCAATTCATTACATATTCTATTTACATATTAAAGTTATACTTGATCAAATTTCTTCAATAACTCTTGGGCATGTTATTAAAAGTTTATAATATAACTACTTTAGCATTCGAACGTACCAGCCAACTGATTAATCATTAATTGGGAATCACCTTTAACAATAACGTTCTTAACTCCCATGTTTAGTGACAATTCTAGGCCTACAATAAGTTCCTTATATTCGACCTGAGGTACATAGATCATTTAACGTAAAGAAAGATTGTTCACTTCTAATGGATCTATTAACACTACACCAACTCCTGCCACCTTGGCAGTCTTTGAACCATCAAAATATAATGTCAAAGGTATCAATTTCTAACTATATTTCTTTTGGAAAACTAACACATGGATGGTCAGCCAAAAAATTAATTAATGCTTGATTCTTAATGGCCATTTTGTTGCACATATTATATTTCAAATTCAGACAAAGCTGAAGTCCAAAGACAAGTCATTTGATGCAAAATATTGCAAGAGAATATGTACTTGATTAGATTTACTTTTGATATCAAATACTCTTTCACAGGCCGAAGATAGGCTCTTAGTTTTGTACATGTGAAATACACAGTTAAACATAATTTTTCTATAGCTAAATAATTACATTCACACATTTAGTCAATTGTCTACTAAGATAATAAATTACTCTTTCCTCGCCAAATTGGTCATCCTAAGTGATCATGCTAGCTATAGATTCTTATTCTTCACTGGTCGTCCTTGAATAGGTGCAACCAACACAGGTGGATTTGACAAGTAGGTCTTCAGGCTATAAAAAGCATTTTGATGTTCTTCATTCCACAAAAATTCGTCCTGACCATTGAGCTTTAAGAGAGGCAAAAAAAGCTTTTATTCACCCTGTACAATTCGAAATAAAACGCCTTAAGAAATTGACTTGTCCCAAAAATCTTTACAACTTTTTTTTATTTTAAGGCGATTTTACCTGTAGTATGACCTTTATTTTATTTTTATCAAGCTTGATTCTCCTTTCATGTACGAAGAAACGCAAGAAATTTCCTGTATTTACACCAAATGCACGTTTCAAAGGGTTCAATTTTAATTTGTACTGTGATGAGATTGGAGAAGCGCGGAAGAAACGCTGGAAGGTTCCGAACTCAGGTTGTGGTTGGACGGATGAATCATGACCCGATATTCACGACGCGATGGCTCGACGATGCGGAATAAAGAACCACGAATTTCGAAACGCCACAAGGAATCTCCCAATTTCCTTGATGAGTCTCTGATTTGAACGCCACAAATATTCTAGCAAATATTTGATAAGTTCGATATTTGAACGCCACAAGAAATATTCATGATAAGTTCGAAAAAAACATAGGAATCCACCTATAACTTTTATTGAATCCTCAATAAAAACTATTTATATCAAAATCAAATCTGTTTTTACAATGAATGGAAAAAGCGTATAAATAAGCAAAACAAAACCCTAGTCGCTAATTTACTCAAAATAGAATTCTAATTAGACTAAAATTCTAAAATAGGCAAACAAATAATTAAAAACAAAATTTAACCTAAAAATACGCAAAAACCCTAATTTCCGTCTACATAATTGACTTGCTATTTTGAAGCCCCAAATGATGGAATTTGGCCATAAAATTAGTCGGCTCAAGGGCTTTAGCCCATGAGTTTTGCTTAGTGTCCCATTTCTACTCGAAAAACACATATTATGCATCTAATTTCGACATGGTTGACTGGATTGTACTTTTATTTGGCTTGAATATTTAACTTTTCCCATCAAGCATGCTATGACTCCGATTGTCGAGGGTCCAGAACACATCATACCCTCCTTCTTTAGGATGATTCGTCCCGAATCATAGCTTTGTTCCTGTTTCACTTCACCTCCTGGATCAAATGGAAAATTATTACTTCCATGCCAGAGGGATGACCAATAGTATCCTGTAACTTGGATTACATGAATGGATTGAAGTAGAAACTCCTGCGGGCATTGGTGGTGTTGCCCAAATTTCCAAGTACATTTAACCTGCAAGACAAAATTAAATAAAGCGGGGAGGGAAATGTTAGGTTCATGAGGTACAAGGTATGGATCCCTGTATTCATGAATTATCACAGTCAATTCCACTTTTTGAACCACGAGGTCCTTCTCTTCACCTCGTTTTCCTTTTACAACTTCTTGCTCGCCCCCCTCTATCTCTTTTCTCTCAAACTCGGTTACTTCCTCTAACTCAAGACTTTCTAGCTCATCCACCTCTTCAAATTTTTTTCTTTCAAATTCAACCACATCTTCTACCTCCACATTCGTATCACCATGTTCGCACACTACCTCAGCACTATCCAAATGTGGATCTACCAATTCAAAACCCAAATTTTGAACTTCTACCCCAACTTCCAATTCCTCATCAAATTTTGGAGTTTGATTATTTGTTTTTAATTTCAACTCTCCCTCCTTCTTATCAATATCCTTATCCCCACAATGCCTCCTATTACACCACTTTTCACTCTCCTTCCTTACCCTCCGTGAATCTTCTAGTGATTCCTCTAATGTCAACCCATATAGTACGCATGTTTTCCCATTCTTAAGGAATTTGTATATGTGCATACTCTTATCATAAACAGCCTCCCTCATACGCCTCCATGGTTTTCCAAATAAAATATGATAAGATTTCAATGGCACTACATCACACCATACATCCTCACTATACCTTCCCTAGGTGATATGCACCAGAACTTGTTTGGTTACTTTGAAATTCCCAAACTCCCTCATCCACGTCATCCTATAAGGTTTATAGTGTGGTTCTAGGGGTAATCCTAATTTTTCAACCACGGTGCTACTAACGAAATTAGTAAAGCACTTTCCTTCAATCGTCAAACTGCACCCCTTATGATCCACATAACATCTAGTTTGGAATAAAAAGTCCGGATCATAATCAATTCCTTATGTGGCGTTAAAAAAAATTCGAGAATGAAGAGAATTTAGACATCAAATAGGAAGAATGACTTTTATTGACTTGGAAGGAAATGAATATCAAGAATTTTAAAGAAACTCAAGAAAGTGGTTCTTGAATTTTGGAATGACTTTTTTTTTTTTGAATAATGAAATTTTGGAATTAAATAAAAAATAAAAAAATAATTTTTTTTTAATAAATTCGACACGAACGCAATAAAACAAACGGAACAGGATTTGGATAAGAATCGAACAAAATAAACACTTTTGAATTTTTGTTCAATTTTTATATGGATCAAACTGGAAAAAATTTACTGGCACGAAGAACACTCAAGAAAAGAAAGACTCAACAACAAGATATGGATAATTCTTATGACAGACTCGATGATAAACATAAGAATTAAACTGGATAGAAAAACCTGAATTCAGAGTCCAGCTCTGATACCAGATGATGAGATTGGAGAAGCGCGGAAGAAACGCCGGAAGGTTCCGAACTCAGGTTGTGGTTGGACGGATGAATCATGACCCGATATTCACGACGCGATGGCTTGACGATGCGGAATAAAGAACCACGAATTTCGAAACGCCACAAGGAATCGCCCAATTTCCTTGATGAGTCTCTGATTTGAACGCCACAAATATTCTAGAAAATATTTGATAAGTTCGATATTTGAACGCCACAAGAAATATTCATGATAAGTTCGAAAAAAACATAGGAACCCACCTATAACTTTTATTGAATCCTCAATAAAAACTGTTTATATCAAAATCAAATCTGTTTTTACAATGAATGGAAAAAACGTATAAATAAGCAAAATAAAACCCTAGTCGCTAATTTACTCAAAATAGAATTCTAATTAGACTAAAATTCTAAAATAGGAAAACAAATAATTAAAAACAAAATTTAACCTAAAAATACGCAAAAACCTAATTTCAATCTACATAATTGACTTGCTATTTTGAAGCCCCAAATGATGGAATTTGGCCATAAAATCAGTCGGCTCAAGGGCTTTAGCCCATGAGTTTTGCTTAGTGGCCCATTTCTACTCGAAAAACACATATTATACATCTAATTTCGACATGGTTCACTGGATTGCACTTTTATTTGGCTTGAATATTTAACTTTTCCCATCAAGCCTGCTATGACTCCGATTGTCGAGAGTCCGGAACACATCATACTGTCTCATTCCTTTAAATGAGCGTTTTAATAGGTGAAAATGATCTTCTTCTTAGAGTGATTTGGCTAATATATCACCTCTATGTACTTCAATAAATTCACCAATCAGGTCATGAAAAATTAAATTAATTGTTCTTTGATAAGTGACCCCAGCATTTTCTAGGCCAAAAAGCATAATCACCCATTCATAACACCGTAACACACTTGGGCATCTAAAAGAATTTTACGCACATCTTCTTCAACCATGTAAATATATATGATTATGCTGAGAGTACCCATCAACAAAAGATTACATTGTTTCCCTAGCGGTGGAATCAACTAAGAAATCTTCAGTTGGTTTTGGGTACTTATCCTTAGGTGTTGCCAACTTTAGATTTCTAAAATATATGCACACTCTCGTTTTACAATTCTTTTTAACATGGACACAATATTAGACAACCATTCAACATATTTTACCGTCCTAAAAAACATGTTTTTAATAATCTCTCAATTTCTTTCTTCAATTTGGGCAACACATTGGGCGCAAAACGCCTAGGTGGTTGTTTATGGGCTTAAAATTTAATTTGGTGGGCAATCTACATTCTACTAAACTTCTATCCGAACCAGGTATTTGTTCATACCCCCAAGTAAAACAATCTTTATATTATTTTAACAAAGATACTAAAATGTTATTTACCTCTTTGTCGAGCAAATGCTGATAAAGTTTGGACGATCCTCTCCTTTATCTCCAATATTTACCCTCGTTAAGGGATCTTGTGCTTAAGGAAAGTTTGACTTTACAATCCTCATCAGATTACCCCCAAAGTTCTTTGTATGAATTCCTCCTCCAAGCAATCCACCTCGTTGATTTTACTTTGTAAATTTTGTTCTAGGCCGAACATGGCTATTTTGTCTTTCAACAGTGTCAATGCTTTTTCTTCCTTTGCTTCTTCTTTTAAATCTACAATGTAAGACATTAATTTGGCTCTAAGGATCGTAATCTCAGCCAAATTCTTTTGTGATTAACCTTTCATCATATCTCCTTGATTTTCATTTTTCCAATTATTGCCTTTTCAAAGGTCACTCTATTATGCCTCATTTGAGAAAAAAATTCAGTGAAAGCCTCTACTGACTATGGCTCTTCGCTCTATGCTACTATTTATCTTCCTTCCCACTCTTGAACTACCTTGACTAGCTAATAATTTCATTCGTACATGAATCGTTCTACTGAATTAGCCTCTGCAACAAAATGTTTTTGATCAACTTGTACAGCTTCATTTTCACCTTTATCGTTCCAAACACTAAACATTGATAGACAGACGAAGGGATACATTGAATCCCATTTATCCAATTGCTCCCCAACAATACATTGTAGCTAGACGGACCCTCTATTATGAAGAAAATTGTGGTCCATTTATTATATCACTCTCTGACTTTGCAAACCTTCGTATCATTCTGAAGGGAATTATACTTATGGATGCTTATAGGTGGAGGCATTATTTCTAGATATTGATGGGTCTCCCCAACTTATGGGTGGAGGCATTATCTCTGAGGTGATCCATATTTCTTAGCACAATGTACCCATATCTTTCCCTTGGGTTTTCTTGATAAGACGTAGTATTCAAATGATCATCCAGATGTCTTGCCCAATAAATCCACTGCTTGGTTACCTTCTTGGTATAACTGCTTGAGCAACTTTGGGCATGACACTCTTCTTCTCCTACAATCTGCGTCTAAACCAATCTCCTTTTCTATGTCAATCATCTTATAATCTTCTTGCTCGTATGCTTTATCTACCTGTGCAACCATCTCACCTTCTTCGTCATTGTCCGAGGTGATTTGATTTCCATTAAAGGTACTTTCCACATTCTAACGTGCACGCTACCTTCTATGTTTCTTCCATTAACACTTCATCACTTTCTTTGTTCTTAAATTCATTGGCCAGTAAGTAATTACTATCCATGACTGGGGGGGGCAAGGTGTCGAACTATATGGTGATTGATTGGCCAAAATCATCCTCATCTTCATCGTCTCTTCTATGATCAAAATTTGATGTCCTAGTACATTTCACTGCTAATGTCTCTTCCATTGACTTCTCTGCACTCTCTTCCTCTTTCACTCAAGGATATTCTGGTTCATTAATTAAATCTCTCTTGTGACTTTATAACATTCCACACCCTATTGCTGTCTCATCATCCACCCATTTCTTTGAAAATGCCTCTGCTGTATCTTTGTCATTTCATTGAATGAAATCACCCTTCCTAATTTATGATTGAATGAGGTTACACATTTGGGTGATAGAGTTATGGCTTGAACGTCTTACTATTTTGAAATTGGATATACCGCATCCCATAAGATGAATTTAATTTCCCTCTAAATGGTTGAGAATTAGGGGCATTAACTCGGCGAAATTGTTTCCTGTGTGCTTTCACTTTTTCTGTAGCTTTGCCAACTTTCTTATGGCAGCTTTTGCACAAATTTCCTTTTCCTTCTACCACAACCTTTCCTTCAAACCGTTTAAAGGTACTAAGACATGGTTCATCTTCTCCATCATCCACTACTAACTTGAACTTCAGTAGATCAAGTTTACTGAAATTTGGGATGCCCATATTGACATCCATTGGCTGTGGAAATAAATTCTCACCCACTGTCATCTTCTTCTTTGATTTAAATTTATTCGCCCTAATTCAATGACATCCTGCAACACCTAACCAAAAAAGCAACTATTAGTCATGTGAGACCATGTATTATGTCATTTGCAATATTTTTTTACCCTTAATTTGCTCAAGGTTTGGCAACTTATGTTATCGTTTAGTTTTATTTGTTTATTCTTATATAACCGGTCAAATATTACATCGACCTTTGTTACGTCAAATAAGAATTTTCTAGCCCTTTTGTTTTCTTCTTTTGTTACCTTATTCTTAATTGGTTTTTCTAATTTGGTCAATATAGGGTATTAATAAGTGTCTCCTTTGACTAGCTCAGCTAGATATACCTGGGTCTGATCTTGACTAGCATCCATAGCATGGATGTCAAAATTAAGGTCTTTGTAATAACTCCCTTTACCAGAACTCTTTCATGTGTTCCTCTTCCTTTAACAATCACTCATATAATCATATTTGCGCTAAGTTGAAAGAGATTAGAGAATTACCTATCTTGGAACTTTTTTTTTTTTAAAATCAAAACTCAAGCAATTTTAACAAACTCTTTTTCAGTCAAGGAAGCAAAACACTTGCTCCTGGCCATTTTAAACATTTGAAGAAAAGATTCAACCCATTCATTTTGCATTAGATGCAAATTTCCTAAATTTTCCAAAGTGACTTCTAATTTAGTTTTGTAAAATTGGGCGTGAAACAACTATTCCAACTGTTGCCAAGTTTGGACATAATTTTATAGCAAATTAATGAACCATGAAAAGCCCTTCCTAGTTAATGAATTTGGGAACAATGGTAATCAGTAACTTCACTACATTGTAGGGTGAAACGCCCTACATGTTCTAAAGTAGATACGTCCCATAACCCGGTGAACAAAGAAAACTCAGGCTCTCTAGGCCAAGGGTATGTGTTATCTACCTAGTTTGGGTAATGTTTTTGGTATGTTGGCCGAATTCAAAAGGGAAATTGATCTTTTAGAATTTCTGCTATTTGCATTAGTAACATGACATTAGGGTCAAAGGGATCCCCTATTGGCTAAGGTACCGCAAGTGCACGTATCGCATACAAGTGATAGTGAACTAAATGAGTCCGGTTTATCGATCTCATAAGGATTGTCTATTTCAATTAAAGTCTAGTTTAATCAAGTTAAAGAAGAAATACACACAATAAAGTTGGATTGGAAATGTTCTAATACTAGAATTAAAATCACAATTGTAAATAGATAAGTAGAAAAATGGTGATAACTTGATGATAAATGAGTGTTGGGATTCTTGATTCCACTTGACCATTACCTAATTGAATTCTTAACGAGCAAATAGAAATGCAATTTACTAAGCATGTTAGATCTGATTTTCCAAGTTTAGCCAATTACCTCTCTTGAGTGAAATCAACCCTAATTAGTGTAATTGACCTATTATATTTCTATGTCGATTAAAAACACACCAATTGGATTAAGCCTTTGTGAAAATAGATCAATGGATCATCTAGGATTTTAGGTATATCTCTATCCTAAACAGGAACCTAGAGCAAATATTGTATTGATCTATAATACACAACAATTTCTCAATAATTGCACATCCCATGAAATCCAAGCATAAATATGGACACAATAAATGCAAGTCAATAAATACAACAATAAATGCACAAGATAATAAATAGCTTAAATTCTTGATACAAGCATTAAAATCAACTAAGTTAGGTCAAGCTTCATCAATTATCCCAACACTAAAAAAGTTCGCCAATAGTGAAATAACAATAAAATTCAAGAATTAAATGCATCATTTCAACTATGAAGTAAAGTAAATAGAGAAATATGAAGATTAAGCAATAATACTTCCCTTCACCAATGGTTCTTGCTTCTAAATATCACCATTCTTCCACAATAATGTTGGTTTTTCTCCCCAAATCAACATTCATCAACAAAACTATATAAATACAAGAGAAATCACAAGAGAAAATGAGAGAAAACTTGTTTGGAACTTGAAAAAATGGTAAGAATCCCCAAACCCTAGCAAAAAATGTCTTAAAACATCCCAAAATCGCGTAGATCCGTGTTTGATAGCATTTGGGCCGAACCGGGTCGGCCCAGTTAAAAAAAAAATTTTAAAAATTTGTACCGCGAGATCGCGGGGCACACTTTGAAATAGATCTGCACCGATTTTCGCCTTGAGCCGCGTGCGCCGCCTGGTTCGAACCACGCGTTCACGTGGTTCAGCTGAGTGAGTGTTTGCGGTCTGGTCCTTCAATTAATTGTCATCAAAGTCCTCCAACTATCAAGGTTGGTCAACTTGGTCCCCAAAATTTCAGATTTCTTTCAAATACGTCCTTCTAAAATTGCATTTGGAATCTTCAACTTTGAAAACTTGCAATTTATTCCTTCGGTCAATTGCACATGCGATCCACAACTTTTCGGAAGTGACAATTTGGTCCCCAAACTTTGACTCTTTGAAGGATTTGACTCTTTTCTCCTCAATTTCTTCAATTATTAATCCATTTAGCTCCTTTCTTGTGCTTTCTCCATGTAATTGAATGTTGAACCTATTTAACCACAAAATATGCACAATTGAATAGATATTTGTCCAAATTACTCAAAAAGTACCACAAAAAATATGTGAAATATGCATGTAAAATGCATTCAACAAATACCCCCAAACTTGAACTCTTGCTCGTCTCGAGCAAGAATATTTACACGCATCTACAAAAAATGACATAATGATTAAAAATGCTAGATAACTTGCAATCTTCAATGAGTGTGAAATTGCATAATTAATTCACAATTATGTTCCCAAATAATGCTACAAAAATGAGTTTGGCTTATCCGATGTTCGATCGGTGTGTGTGTACATAACCACTTTCAATCGTCAATTAGATTCAAGAATGTTGATGAGTAAAGAGGTTTCAAGTCAAAACTAACTCACCCTTAGTGGTCAATTCTTTCCTTTCCCACTCGTGACATTCATCCCCCAATAAATATTTTTCTTTCCTCTCCTGGGATGCAATTTTAGAGGGTACTCTCAAATCACTCTCTTTTTTTTCCACTCTAGTTTGGGTGTGTTTTACTGACAATCTCGACAACCTAGAAATACAGTGACTCTCCAGTAATGAGTACTTCGACATTCAAGTTTATACTAAGCAACTCAAACCCACTATTCATCTAAGCCCTAATGCAGGTACAAATGCATGGTTTCTAACAACTAACATGATGATTGCTCGTGACTTTCCCACTCCCTTAAGCTTTCTAATTGACCCATGTAGCGAGCTTTAGGTCGACAGCTCCCCAATTTTTTAGATCAAAGGGGTACCAGGTTTCAAAATACCCCTACGAATTGAATAACTCGAGTCAAGAAGGTTACGAAGTGAGGTAGACTTATTAAGCGAATGCAATGATAATGTGCTTTTTTTTCACCTAGTGTGTATGTGAATACCCTACTCATTAAACTTTCTAATTGATCCTTGTAGCGAGCTTTAGGCCAGTGACTCACAAGTTTCAAACTTAAGGCACCAAGTTTCAAGATACTCCTACGGCCTTAATTACTCGAGTAAAAAAGGCTTCGAGATAGGGCAATACAATGCAAAAATTAAAATGACCTTAGAACTCTAGCATATGATCATTACTTAGCTTATACTTGACGAAAGACACTCCACACAAAGATTTACTTCCACATGCATGCAATCACCACACGTCTAGATCATTTCATTTGTCTGGTCGACCACCTCCAAACTTGTCTTACATTAGGATCAAGAGATCTAGAGCATTAGGAAACATTGGATAGGTTGATAACAATTAAAATACAAACTCATAACCTAGTTCATCTACTCATTTAACCTCTGCATCCTTCAACAATTCCTTACTCACCAACAATCAAACATGACTATTGTGCTCAATGTACCTAGGATCTTACATGGATAAGCATTTTATAGACAGTAGCATAAGTAGCAAATTTGGTCATAACTCATGAATTAACAAAAATTTCAAACATCAAAATCTCTTAAGCCGGCAAGGCTATCTAGCATGTCAATAATCCTAAAAAAATAAACAATTTCAAACATCAAAATACTAATAGCCGGCAAGGAAATCTAAAATGTTCACATAGCAACATGATCCCCAACACCCCCAACTTAAATCAAACATTGTCCTCAATGTTGACAATAGCATAATATAAAGAAAGAAATGGGTGATGGAACTTCCCTGGATTGATGTGTGAATGATGTTCAAAATTGACTTAAGCTTTGATTCTCTTGGTAAGCACATCTCCCCCAAACTTGTTGAGGAAAAGGTTGCTTAGGATTTCAAAAATATTGAACCTACAAAAGTTGATGATTAACCAAATTAGAAATAATTAAAACGACATAAGTAAATATCAACAAGTACGTAAAAGAGTAGAAATTTGGGTTGCCTCCCAAAAAGCTCTTGGTTAGAGTCATAAGCTCGACTTTAGGATACGATCACTCCGGATCTACAAGAGGGATGGATGACTTCTCCTTTTCATAATCACCACCCAAGTATGGCTTCAAGCATTGCCCATTGACTTTGAATTTCCCTTTGCTGTCATGATAAAGTTCGACCGCTCCATGTGGGAAGATTTACGCAATAGTGAAAGGTCCCGACCATCTAGAGTAGAGTTTACTGAGAAACAATCGAAGTCTAGAGTTGTAAAGAAGCACTTGTTGCCCAACATGGAAGTCTCGCTTCACAATGTTCTTGTCATGCCACCTCTTTGTCTTTTCTTTGTAAATCCGAGATTTCTCATATGACTCAAGGCGAAACTCATCAAGTTCATTTAGTTGGAGTAGTCTTTTCTCACCAGCCGACTTCATATCAAAATTCAAGATTTTTGTTTGCCCAATAGGCTCGGTGTTGGAGCTCAACCGGAAGATGACTTTCTTTTCCAAATAAGAAGCGAAATGGAGACATACCGATGGGGGTTTTGAAGGCGGTGTGGTATGCCCATAATACATCATCCAATTTCTTGGACCAATATTTCCTCGAGGCATTCACTGTCACTTCAAGGATTTTCTTCGACTCTCTATTTGAAATTTCCACCTGCTCACTTGTTTGTGGATGATAAGGACTGGATATTCGATGTTTGACTCCATACTTGGTCAGAAATGAGTCGAAGAGGCAGTTACAAAAGTGTTTTCCTCCATCAATAATAATAGCTCGAGGGGTGCCATAACAAGTAAAAATGTTTTTCTTTAAAAAGTTCACCATCATTCGAGCATCATTGGTGGGAAGTGCTACCGCTTGTACCCATTTTGACACATAGTTCACTGAAACCAAAATGTATTGATTTGAAAAAGAAGATGGGAAAGGTCCCATGAAATCAATACCCCATACATCGAATATTTCCACTTCTAAAATAGAATTCAAAGGAATTTCATTTCGATTAGAGATATTACCTAGGCGTTGGCATCGATCACATTTGGACACAAGTGTGTAAGCATCCTTGAGCAAGGTGGGCCAATAAAATCCCGACAGAAGAACTTTTGATGCGGTCTTCACTGCACAAAAATGACCTCCATAAGGTGAAGAGTGACATTGCTCAAGAATATTCTCCATCTCCTCCTCAGGCACACATCTTCGCATGATTTGATCTGAACCCAAAAATAGTGCTTGATATTCCCAAAGAACTTCTTCCTTTGTTGATAAGAGCGGTCCAGGGAAGTGATGCCACTTGCAAGGAAATTAACATGGTCCGCATACCATGGCACACTAGAAACTTGTAGAAGATCCATGATTTGAAAAAGTTGCTCATCCGAGAATACCTCACTTATCTCTTCAACAATAACTTCCTCTGTTTGCTCAATTCTAGATAAGTCATCGGCTACAAGATTCTCGGTCCCCTTCTTGTCACGAATCTCCTAATCAAACTCTTGGAGAAGAAGTACCCATCTAATTAACCGTGACTTGGCATCTTTATTTGCCAACAAATACTTGAGGGCCGAGTGGTCGGTATGCACAATCACCTTGGAGCCAATAAGATGTGACCGACACTTGTCAAAGGCAAAGACTACTACTAGCATTTCCTTCTCGGTGGTAGCATAATTCAATTGAGCATCGGTCAATGTTCTACTAGCATAGTAGATGACATGCAAAATTTTGTCCTTCCTTTGCCCCAACACCGCCCCCACGGCATAATCACTTGAATCACACATAAGCTCAAAGGGAAAACTCCAATCCGGAGCCACAATAATAGGTGTTATGATGAGTTTCTCTTTAAGAGTGTTAAAAACATGGAGACACTCTTTAGAGAAATCAAATGTGGCATTCTTCTCAAGCAATGAACAAAGCAGCTTTGTGATTTTTGAGAAGTCCTTGATGAACCGCCTATAAAATCCCGCATGCCCCAAGAAACTTCTTATGCCCTTCACAGAGGTTGGGGGATGTAGTTTTTTTATAACTTGAATTTTTGTCTTATCAACCTCAATCCCCTTACTTGAAATCCGGTGCCCAAGAACTATCCCTTCTTGTACCATGAAATGACATTTTTCCCAATTTAACACTAAATTGGTATCCTCACATCTTTTTATCACCATTTTCAAATTATTCAAATAATCATCAAATGAAGTACCAAAAATCGAGAAGTCATCCATAAATACCTCGATAAATTTCTCCACCATGTCGGAGAAGATGGCCCTCTTGCACCGTTGGAAAGTGGCGGGAGCATTACAAAGACCTAAAGGCATCCTCCTATATGCAAAAGTCCCATATGGGCATGTGAATGTTATCTTCTCTTGATCCTCCGGGGTTATAGGAATTTGATTATAGCCCAAATACCCATCTAGGAAGCAATAGTGAGAGTGACCCGCCAATCGCTCAAGCATTTGATCGATGAATGGAAGGGGGAAATGATTCTTCCTAGTAGCATTGTTGAGCTTGTGATAGTCAATACAAACTCTCCACCCCATCACTGGCCTTGTTGGAATAAGCTCATTATCTTCATTCTCCACCACCGTGACACCTCCTTTCTTTGGCATTACTTGCATCGAGCTCACCCATACACTGTCCGAGATTAGGTAGATAATACCCGCATCAAGCCACTTAACCACTTCGGCTCTCACACTTCCTTCATGTTAGGATTCAACCGACGTTGATGCTCCACCGAAGGTTTAAAATCATCTTCCATAAGAATTTTATGCATGCATAATGAAGGGCAAATACCTCGAATATTCGAGATGGTCCATCCAATAGCCTCTTTGTGCTCTCTAAATACCCGAAGCAATTTATCTTCCTCCACTTCATTCAAAAAGTTAGAAATAATGATTGGAAGGGTAGAAGATTCCCCCAAGTAAGCATACCTCAAATGAGAAGGAAGAGGCTTTTGCTCGAGGGTAGGTGCCTTCTCGAGAGATGGTAGTGGTGGTGAAGAACTCTTTTTTAACTCCTCAAAGTAGGGGGCCCTCTTGTGTTGATATTGTGGTGACGCCACCAAGTAGTGAGCCATTTGTTCAACTTCATGATCATAATCCTCATATAGTCAAAGAATGGGCAATGTAAGACTCCAATGGATCCTTAGAAATCCCACGGTTGAAAGAGTTTACCACTAGATGATCAATTACATCGACCCGAAAACATGAATTGGACTCCGAGTGATATTTAATGGCCTTCAACACATTGAAGGTGACTTGCTCATCTTACACTCTCAAAATCAATTGCCCCTCTTGCACATCAATAAGCGCTCTCCCGGTTGCAAGAAATGGCCTTCCTAAAATGATTGGAATGTCATGATCTTCCTCCTTGTCAAGAATAATGAAATCCGCCTGGAAGATGAATTTATCCACCTTCACAAGAACATCCTCAATGATCCCCCGAGGATATTTGATGGATCTATCTGCCAATTGTAGAGACACGGTGGATGCTTTAGCTTCTCCCAATTCCAATTTCCTGAAAATGGATAAATGCATTAAATTAATGCTAGCACCAAGATTACATAAAGCTTTAGTAAAATTAACATTACCAATCGTGCATGGAATAGTAAACCTCCCTAGGTCTTTGGTTTTTGGAGGAAACTTGTTTTGAATGACTGCACTACATTCCTCAGTTAGCATCATCGTCTCATGCTCTTGAGGTTTTCTTTTGTTGGATAGAATATCCTTCATGAACTTAGCATAGCTTGGCATTTGAGCTAAGACATCGGCAAAAGGAATGTTGATGTGTAGCTTCTTGAACACTTCAAAAACTTGCCAAATTGACTATCCAGCTTTTTCTTTTGTAACCTTTGAGGAACGGGGATAGGCGGCACATAAGCTTTGATCGGTGTCGGAGCCTTTGATGTTGATGATTCCGGTTCAACCTCCTTAGGCACTTCAACAACTTTTTCGGGTGATTGAACAGGCTCATTCTCTTCAATGGGAGCCTTGCTTGATTGAGTTGTTGGTTGTGGAGCCGTGATCTCGGGAAATTGTACCCCACTCCTTGTTGTAATAGCTTGAACATTCTCCTTAGGATTTGTCACGGTGTTGCTAGGAAAAGCTCCTTGTTGCCTTTCTGAGAGAAGTTTATCTGTTTGGCCCACTTGCTTCTCCAAATTTTTCAAAGAGGCATCATTGCGTTCTTGATATTGAAATATATGATTTGCTAGCTTGGTGATAGCCTCTTCCCATCCTTCTTTCTTTTCTTGTGGCTTTGGATTCAACACATTTTGATTGTTTCCATAAGATAGATCAGGATGATTCCTCCAACCGGGATTGTAGGTAGGAGCATAAGGATTGAACCGTTAGCGTTGAAAATTTTGAGCATAAGCAACTTGCTCGGTAGATGAAGAACCACTTGCCACCAATGGGCACATCGAACTTTGATGATTAGCCCCACATATCTCACATACCGGAGGGACTTGAATCATGTTGACGGACCGAGAGGTTGAAGTAGATAACCCTTCTACTTTCTTGGCTAAGGAATCTATTTTTTGACAAGACAAGTGCATAATCATCACTTCCACGTGCACCACTAGAACTCCTTGGTGCACTTCTATCCGGACACATTGCACTTTGTTCATTCATGATCTCAAACAAGTCATAAGCCTCTCGAATGCTCTTTGTTTTGATGAACCCATTAGAAGATGAATCAACATTTGATCAGCAAGGAGGAGTTAAACCGGCATAAAAGTGGTTGACTTGTTGCCCCAATATTATCCCATGATTTGGGTACTTCCTAAGCATATCTTTGAACCTCTCCCAAGCTTCATGAAAACTCTCCATCTCGAATTGTTGAAATGTAGTAATATCATGCTTGAATTTAGCAACTCTAGAAGGTGGAAAGAATTTTGTAGTAAACCTTTGGACAAATTCCACCCAATTAGTGATGTTCCCCGAAGGCAAAGTATCAAGCCATTCTCTTACTTTGTCTTTGAAAGTGTGCACAAATAACCTCATCCATATTGGTTCCACATTCGCCCCCTCATAGTTGAAATTGCTACAAATCTCAAGGAATCGTGCTACATGGGCATATGGATTCTCATTGGTCCTCCCATTGAATGATATAGTGTTGGAGAATAAATTGATGACATCAGGCCAAAGTTGAAAATTTGGATGATTGTAGGAGGGATAGACGTTGATTGATTCTCGACAATAGGAGGATTCATGAAATCTACAAAAAGCATGTCTTCTTCATTAACAACGTCAAGACTTCTAGTTCGACGGATGCACAATTAACAACCTAGAACAACAAGAGAAACTAGAAGATTTCTTACACAAACAAAACAAAAGAAAATTTGTACAAGAAATAAAAGTAACTAATAGTCAAAACTAATATCAACTAAAATGTAATTCAAATAGAAACAATCCCCGGCAACGGCGCCAAAAACTTGTTCGCTAGAAACACACCGCAAGTGCATGTATCGCATACAAGTGATAGTGGACTAAATGAGTCTGGTTTATCGATCCCATAAGGATTGTATATTTCAATTACACTCTAGTTTAATCAAGTTAAACAAGAAATACACACAATAAAGTTGGATTGAAAATGTTCTAATACTAGAATTAAAACCATAATTGTAAATAGATAAGTAGAAAAATGGTGATAAGTTGATGATAAATGAGTGTTTGGATTCTTGATTCCACTTGACCATTACCTAATTGAATTATCAACAAGCAAATAGAAATGCAATTTACTAAGCATGTTAGATCAGATTTTTCAAGTTTATCCAATTACCTCTCTCGAGTGAAATCAACCCTAATTAGTTGAATTAACCTACTATATCTCTATGTCGATTAAAAATACACCAATTGCATTAAGCCTTTGTAAAAATAGCTCAATGGATCATATAGGGTTTTAGGTATATGGGTTTTAAGTATATTTCTATCCTAAACAAGAACCTAGAGCAAATATTGTATTGATCTATAATACACAACAATTTCTCAATAATTACACATCCCAAGAAAGCCAAGCATAAATGTGGCCACAATAAATGTAAGTCAGTAAATACAACGATAAATGTACAAGATAATAAATAGCTTAAATTCTTAATACAAGCATTAAAATCAACTAAGCTAGGTCAAGCTTCATCAATCATCCAAACACTAAATAACTTAGCCCATAGTGAAATAATAATAAAACTCAAGAATTAAATGCATCATTTCAACTATGAAGTAAAGTAAATAGAGAAATATAAGAAGACTGAGCAATAATACTTTCCTTCACCAATGATTCTTACTTCTAAATATCACTATTCTTCCACAATAATATTGGTATTTCTTCCCAAATCAACATTCATCAACAAAACTACACAAATACAAAAGAAATCACAAGAGAAAATGAGAGAAAATTTGTTTGGAACTTCAAAAAATGGTAAGAATCCCCAAACCCTAGCCAAAAATTTCTTAAAACACCCCAAAATTGCGTAGATCTACGTTTGATAGTATTTGGGCCAAACCGGGTCGGCCCAGTTAAAAAAATATATTTTTTAAATTTGTACCGCGCGATCGTGCGGCATTCTTTGAAACATATCTACACCAATTTTGCCCTGAGCCGCGCGCGCTACCTGGTTTGAACTACGCATTCACGTAGTAAGGCTGAGTGAGTGTTTGCGGTCTGGTCCTTCAATTAATTTTCATCAAAGTCCTCCAACTATCAAAGTTGGTCAACTTGGTCCACAAAATTTTCGATTTCTTTCACATATGTCCTTCTAAAATTGCATTTGGAGTCCTTCAACTTTGAAAACTTGCAATTTAGTCATTCGGTCAATTGCACATGCGATCCACAACTTTTAGGAAGTGACAATTTGGTCCCCAAACTTTGACTCTTTGAAGGATTTGACTCTTTGAAGGATTTGACTCTTTTCTCCTCAATTTCTTCAATTATTCATCTATTTAGCCCCTTTCTTGTGCTTTCTCCATGTAGTTGAATGTTGAACCTATTTAACCACAAAATATGCACAATTAAATAGATATTTGTCCAAATTACTCAAAAAGTACCACAAAAAATATGTGAAATATGCATGTAAAATGCACTCAACAGTACATAAGACATTTCTTGAGGCCCAATAGGATTTTTCCCCAAATTATCCATGAACACACTATTATTTGGGTCATTATTACCATTAATGTGTGGATCTCCTCCTTCATTAGTGCCTGTAACATTTGATCTTATGCTTTGGACGTTTTCTCTCACATCAGGGTTACCCCTATGTTAGATGTTCTAGTACGTCCATGTTGGAAGGCCCAACACCTCCCATGTTAAGTCATCATGTGTTTGGTGAGCCATTACTTACAAGACTCATAGTTTGAGAGTAACCACATCCTATGGGATTTGGTTAACTTATTTGGCCAACCAATTTATTCATGAGTTCATTTAATGTGCCTAATTATTTGGCCATATTGTCATAATTGATGTTTCCATTTTGAGTAATCCTTTCTACGTTATAAATACTTTTTAATTTTGCATGTTCAACGACGTCTTGAGTAAGTTCTCCCAACAATGCACGCCTAGTATGGGGGTTTAACTCTGTTATTGACTTGTAGCGACACGGTATGACCCATTTATCTCTTTGTGTACTTTGCTTTTCCCTAAATTTCTCAATTGTGGAAGGAACACATTGCTAAGTTGCTGTCTCCATATCAGAGTTCTTTGGAGGCATGTTGTTTCAAATCATTCAAAAAACAAGTTGTCCCACCAGGGGTGTTAAATTGTTTTGTACGTTTTGTTCGTGCTAAAAATTAAAAGAAAATATCAGATGATGTGTGATAAGTGTTATATTAACGTTTATTTGATGCATTTATATCCTTGAGTACGCAATAATGTGATTCTATCTAAGTATTATTAATGCATTTTATATTTTATATTGTATAGGATCATAAAAGAAGAGAAAAGAAGAAAAACGGACCAAAATGCACGCAAAACTGAAGATTGGGGACTTAGGTGCAAATACAGTTACGGCCGTAAGGTAACAAAGTCACGGCCGTAAAAGTGTTTTTGAAGCAAGAAGAAAATCAGCAGAAACCTCTTTACGGCCGTAAGTGGATAAGTTACGGCCGTAACTTCAATTTGCGAGAATTATGCAGAAACAGTGTTACGGTCGTAAAAGGAAATTCACGGCCGTAACTATTCAAGTCAAAAATTTCCATATTTGATTCTTTCCATAATTTTGGGATTTCTTGATCACAAAGCTAGGGCACGAAATTGAGGTTATAAAAAGGGAATTTCATGACAAGAAAAAGAGACTTTTATTATTTTTGAAAGAGGCTACACATTGAGGAAAATTGAGAGAAAAATATAGAGCATTCTTTGGAGATTTTCAAGCGCAAGAATATCAACAACAATGGAATTCATGAAGCAACTTGAAGAATCTACCACAATCATGCTAGGCTAAATTCCATATCTTGTTCAAAGGGGAAGTTGTGTCAATTTAATTATGTTATTTTCTTTTCCTACAAATTAGTAGCGTGAATTTATTCCTTTATTTTAATTATTGGATTATTATGTTTTGAATGTTCAATTGAGTTTATTTGATTAATAGTTTAATTTGGCCAATTGGATTATTGATCTTTGGATTCATGAATATGCTATGTTTAGATTCTTGATCCGTAATTGTCATTGAATCTTTACTTTAGTAGCAAATAAATCTCGTGCAGGTTTAGTAATAATTCAATTTGGATTGATTAATTCGAGCTCGTGTAATTAACGATCCAATTCAATCTATTCTTCTAAATTTTCATACTAGGCGTGCATTAAATCCTAAGAGCTTGTTTAGGATTGTCTATGGCTAGAATTGGTTCGAAGAGCTTGTTTTAAATCAATACACATAAGGAAGAATTTAGATAATCAGAGCTTGTTGATTATTTATGATTGATAATTGAATTAGGGATAGAAACACGTTACAAGGAAATGTATAACATTAATTGAGGACACAACCGAACCCGAGAACAAGATTTCTTCTCATATTATTTCTCTAGTCATATTGAATTGTTTATTTTTATGCATATTTTTTATTCAAGCAAATTCAAACAACAAACCCCCCCCATTCCATTCTAATTGATCGAACAACTAAAATTAGTTTTCGTTCCTCGTGGGATCGACCCTTACTCTCACTACTACATTTATTAATTAATATTTAGCGAGTAAGGAATTATTTATTATTTTGGTGCATTGCGACACGCATCAATGTGTAAGTGACATACTTCTTGAGACAAAGTCTCAACAAGGGATGTTTGAATAGAAAGAATTATATTACACTTACCTCCAAGGGGCACAAGCACACAATTTTAAACTAGAAAAAAGTTAATAAAAATCTAAGATAGAAAATTAGATATTCTCTTTGAGAGTTGTATTCGTGATCCTGCATTGTCTTTATCTTGCCGTCTATATACTTTGATAACTGTCTCCCCACAATTCTCGCGCCATGACTAGTCATTCATTACACCATAACCGTCCACCTCTTCTTTCAATAACTTCCCACAATGATACTCTTCCTACGTTTCAATAACTGCCGATGTTCTAGTAAATGCCAATAACAGCTCCATTATTTTAGATTATAGGTTGAGTAGGAAAAATTGCTTCCTTCAATCATGCGTCGTATAATGATGCGTTCGCTTAGATAATGCTTCACTCGCCCAATCGCTCAAACCTTATACTTATGAGCAATTGTGGGCCAATCTCTCAAACTACATGCTTTGGCTTCCATATTTAGGCCTTTGTTATTTGAGAATATTTTGTGCATCAACAATATAACAATGAGTTGTAATGATTACGTTAAAGAATTGTGATAAAATAAGGGAAGAATACATGATTAAGGTTTTTAAAATACACATTTTCAAATTTAAAAAACTTAAGGTTTTATTTCAAAAATCAGGTTATAATTAATTATTAATTAATTAATTATATTTTATTGTTTACATAAATTCAGGTCACAATAGTATAAATTTATGGTCACAATCACAAATATTTTAGGTCACAGCTTATTTTTCGATCACAAATCTCAAATTTCGTAGGTCATAATTCTTCTTGATCATAAATCTCGATCTAATTTGTAACGCCCCGAGTTCTAAATACTCGAAACGCCACTTCATCGTCTCAAACTCATTTTCAAAAAAAAAAAAAAATATTCATTTAGCGGGAATAAATGAAATTTTAGATTTTTGCATAAAATATTCTTTCAAATCATTCATAGAAATAAAATCCAAATTCTCCATAGTCAGTATAAAATAAAGTTCGACTTAAACGGACATTTTAAAAATAACATTTAATTATTTCTTTGCCACTTGTGTCCATCACTCGTCACCGCTTCCGAAGTCTGTAAAAATTGTTAATAACGGGGTGAGTATTTCTAAGAAATACTCAGTAAACTCATAACCGAATAATTCACTTAATCCATAAATTTGCACATAAACATGTAATCATGCTAACATATTTATCTCATAACATCATAACATAACACATATTCACATAAGTGCGGAAAGTATCCTTGTCTTGTCTTAATTCAACATGCAATTATGCATGGAAGTTATAGCGCATATAACATTTCTTCTTCTTACACCATTTTCGGGAGAGCATTTGCCCGTCTTACCCCTCATGGTTAATCACATGAACATAACATCATATATGATTTACATAATTTCAGATTCACATGCAAATCATAGCTAAATAAATTATTGAGTATGAATCTACCTCATATCCGACGAGTGCAAAGTTGAGCGGGAAATGACTTCCATTCTTTAAATTCTCCGTACGCTTCGTCTAGCTCATAAGTTGCCTTAGTCTTTAAAAATTTATAGTTTAAAAATAAAAATTTACAATTTGAGGACTGAAATTGACGTTTTGAAAGTTGAGGGACTAAAATGGATACTTTTGAAAGTTCAGGGACTAAAATGTAAATCTTTTAAAACTTGTGCTTAAAATCAAATGAATTAAATCGGAAGGGACTGAACTAAAATGGGTTTTAAAAATGAAGGGCTAATTAAAACTCATTTAAAACTTAAGGGCTGAAATGATCGTTTTAAAACTTCGGGACTGATTTGAAATAACTTTAAAACTTCAGGGACCAAAACGCAAATTCTGAAAATTAAAATATTAACATCAGATTTCTCTTTCATTTCACGATCTGAAGGAATAAGAGAGAGAGAGGTAGGTTGCGGCGAAAATCAGGGAAAATCAGTGATTGCCCTGCGTCGCCGATCCGCCGGCGATTTCAAAAGGAGAAACCGGTGATGGCGAAAAAGGCGTGAGACGGAGAGGAGAGGAGCGTTGTGGCGTGTGTGAAAGAAGAAAGAAGAAAGATTTGGATGATTGTGGGTTGATTTGATTCAAAACCGAGGTCTGGGATTGGATTAAAACGGCGATTTCCGGTGGAACTCCGGTCGAAGCTATAAGGTAAGGATCAGGTTTCTTTCTTCTTGGTTTATTTCTTGGTTTGGGTTTTGATTTTGGGTTGGGATTGGAGCTGCGATTTGGGTGGTGCTGCAGGCGGATCTTGGTACAGACGGTGGTTCGAGGTGAATTAGAGATGGAGGTTCAATTCGGCGATTATGGCAGTCGATTGATTTCTGTGGTGGGGAGTGGTACATTGGTTTGTGGTATTGCAGTGATCGATCTTGGAGGTTGGAAATGGAGATGGTTGATGATAATTTGATTTGCAGATTGGGGATGATGGTGGCTGCTGCTGTGATTGGGAACTCAGTTGCAGAGAATTTGGGTTGGTTTGGCAGTGATGGTACTGCAGGTGATTTGGGACGAGGCTGCAGTGTGATGAATTGAGACTTGATCAGGCAGTGGTGGTATTGTGGCTGGATGGCAAATGGTTTCTCTAGAATTGAAAATGGTTGAAGCTTAAATGGCTGCGAAGGGGTTATGGTGTATTGATGAGTGCAGACAGGGAGGCTGGAAATGGAGCCGTTAAAGGTAACAGGGATTGGAACGGTCATGTGGAAAAGAAAACGTGTGGGGGTGTTTTGAAAAATGAATGTAAAGTTAGTGGAGAATAAATGATGGGAATCTGATGGGATTTGTAACAGCTGGAATTTGTTTGGGTGTTGGAATGATAATAATGGTGGGTGGAAAGGATAATAAAGAGGAAGCGAAATGTGGAAAGATTTTGGTAGGATTAGTTTAGGATAATTAACTAGAAATTTGACTAATTTTGATCAAGAATTGTATTTAAAATAGATATATTTTGGACTGAAAAATAAATTTGAGAATAAATAAATTTTGAGATAAAAATTGAATTACGTATTTTAAAAATAATTTAATAAGGAAACATTGGGATATTTTACTGAATTTGGAATTAAAATGATTTTTACAATAATAATTTGAATAAATAATTAAAATAATATAATTTTATAAATGCGGACATTTAATTTAAAATCGAACAAACTCGATATTTCTTGACTTTGGCTAGACGAACACGTCGCGGCGTTAACTTCAAAATAATATGTGAGATAGTAGCGACACGATTTTCTAAATATTAAAATAATTATTAAATGCGTAAAAATTCTTGGTCGCTACAACCTTACCCCCTTAAAATAATTTCGTCCTCGAAATTAAACTTACTTGGTCTACAATTTCTGGATATTTGGCTAAAATTTCCTCTTCCTTTTCCCAGGTAGCCTCGTTACTACCCTGTCTACCCCACTGGACTTTGATTAAGGAATCTCTTTGCTTCTTAAGACATGGACTTTTCTCTCTACTATGCACATACGTGCCTCTTCATAAGTCAAATCTTTCTGAACTTCAAGAGACTGATAATTTACCATATGACTAGGATCATGAACATACTTTCTCAATAAGGAAACATGAAAAACATTGTGAACAGCTGCAAGTTCTGGTGGCAAAGCCAACAATAAGCCATATTATCCACTTCTCTAGTATTTCAAATGGTCCAATGAAACAAGACCTTAATTTCCCTTTCTTGCTGCAACGAAAAGTACCAATCATAGGAGTTACTTTCAAGAACACTTTCTCTCTAATCTCAAGCATTAAATCTTTTCTTCTTTGATCGGCATAGCTCTTCTGCCTGTCTTGGGCAGCTTTAATCCGTAATTTGGTCTTCTCGATAGCATCAATTGTCTTCTCAATTATTTCTGGACCCAATAATTTCCTCTCGCCAACTTTATCCCAATAGATTGGCGATCGACATCTTCACCCATACTGTGCTTCGTTTGGTGACATATCAATGGTAGCCCGAAACTGTTATTGTAGGTAAATTCTACTAATGATAGATGATTCTCCCAACTACCACTCAAGTCTAGTACACAGGCTCTAAGTATATCATCCAGTGTCTGAATAGTGCGTTCGGACTGCCCGTCTGTCAGGGGATGGTAGGCAGTACTAAAATTTAATTTAGTACCCATTGCCACATGTAAACTCTTCCAAATTTCAAGGGAAAATTCTCGAATCTCTATCTGAAAAATGGACACTAGCAATCCATGAAATCGAACAACTTCTCTAATATATATCTGTACCTCATACAAAGCTATTGAAAAGACGCTTGATAGCTATTGTGTAGAACTCAATTAATCATCCGACATTATCCAACTTTAATACTCATTCATTGGCCTTCTATTACAAACCTTTCAAGGATCTATACTGATATCGAATCCACGATACAAATATCAATCATTCAAATGCTTAAACTAAAAATCAAGAAGATTGATCAAGAATAAAACCTTATTACCCAAAATATAGCAATGAAGTATCAATTCCAAAATATTGTGTGCAACTCAAACTTGGCGGAATCTTTCTGAATGGATTCGAAAACGTAATCATTTCTAAACTCGATTGAAACTTCCTTTTCAAGTTGAAGAAATTCAAACTTAAATCCTTTAGTCCATACTTTAAATCATGCATCAAGTACTTGATATCACATACTCATTCTAGCTGAGGACTAAGGTACTAACTTAAAGTATCATCATAAGAATCAAATATGATACTCTCAAACTTAAGAAATCTCACTATCTTCCCAATCTGAAGTTCATGATACAATTTCCCTGTTCTCCCAAAACTTCAATTCATGTCCCAATTTGAACAATACTCTGATTAAGTCTATCACCATTGAACAAGACTTCTGTGAATCATATAAGATTCCTCATCAAGTTTACTTAACCCAAAGATACAATCTCATTATAAGTAAAAGTCACACAACTGATCATCTCAGATTTTTCATTATTGTAGCAAAATAATTTACTCACATCAAAAGCACAACCGATAATAAGTAATCGAAACTGCGTCACCAAAACTTCAAATAAACTCATATTTTATGTCTCAAAATGAAAATTCCCAATCGTAGGTAACATTTCACCGTAAATTCAATAACCATCAAATTAAGATCAATTGACTCAATATATTCACATAATTCATTCACGGGATAGTCATAACATCCATTAACCGTCTAGTTACCATTTCTTGGAGTAATCATGTAACATGTCACTTATCATCGTATCATATAACCTCAATTAAAACATACCAATCTCTCTAAGACTACAATATAATAACCATCATATCTATCACGTGAACCTTATACGTCAATCTGCTCGTTAAGATTATATATCAATCTCTCAAATTAAATAAATCTTGGATTCTGTCATATGTCACTCTTTCTGCACATTACTCCATAATAAGTCATCACTGTGAAGTCTTATCCTCATTTCCACAAATTCTATCCATAAGGACAAATACATAAAAGTTCATTTCTTATTTTCGAACCAAGATACCATCGGTAACAATTTCCAAAATTTCAATGTATGATCTTATCATAAACTTTCCCCCGATCAAATGCATTACCGCTGCAATACTTGTACCAATCTAGGACCTGATAAAAATTTCTTTCATCAATTTCATCCAACAATTTATCTCATGATCTTCTAATATCATAAATGAAATCTAAAAGTACATCGGTGAATCGTTCACATTACGAGGAAACCCTGATTTATTTCCAGGACTGAGACTCATCTTTCTTCGAATTCCATTTAGAACCAAAAAATAACATTACTTATTCATGGAAACTCAACTTATTTCATAATCTCAATACATTGTCACCTTCAGTTCTCCCATAAGAGCAATCACATTATTCCTTATAATTATCTCCTGAACCTTTTATACTCAAATGACCTTATGACAATCATCATAATCTCACATAATCTCAAACATTCAATCATATGTCCCAAAATTCTCACTTTGAATAAACGGTTTCTCCTTTAAGGTATCTCGCTATAAAATATGGTCAATATCTCCCTTTCATAATAACTGACTTTATCCAAATAATCATAGTACATGCAAATAACCAAATCCTTAACACATCATCTACCAGATCAACTTCCAAAATAAATCAACAGTAATATAGCATACCATCATAATTTATAATGTTCTCCAATATCAATGATCATTCCATACTAATAATCAATTTGTTCCCAAAAATGATTAAGATTCTTCCCAATATTGCCATAATATTTGTCATCACTATCTTACAAAATATAACTTGACATTTCGAAATGTATGCATCAATTCATCACATAACTGCACGTATACCCTGACATCCAAGTAGTTGTATACATCATCTTGGTTTTTTTTTTTTTTTTTTTTTTTTGAAATTGTGAGACAAGGAGAGCACCTCAATAGAACTGTATCCATTACAAAATGATTATGCTTCGAATAAGCCAAGAATGTCTCAAGAGTCATTACCCCTTTTTCATCATTTACCAAATGTCGCTCGTGGTGTAAATGAACCTGCAAGTCAATCCTCAATACTCTTAGTGGGTTGTTTTACCATACCACGCTCTTAACTCAAAATGATAAAATTCCGGACAGAGTCTCCCTTGTAATTTGGACTTATCCAACCCGTAGGTATACTTCATAACCAAAAATAACAACATGTAGTTATATTCCACATCTGACCACCATGATTTAAATATTGACAACAATTCCAACAAACTTCAATACCAGAAAATATCCCAGAAAATTAATTCTTCATTCCTCAACATGACAATTTCAAATCATAATTTCCAATATCGCAATATTACTTCCTTCAATACATTAATTGGCTCAAATGCCAACTCGTTGTCATACTTATAACATATATGCCACAAATCAAAATTCCAAAATTTCTTAATTACAAGACCCAAACAACATTATAAATTTCTCTCAAAATAGAGGAATAATCCACTTACTCAAACATAATATCAAGTCCTTAATTCCCAATAATTAAAAACCAAATCTTTAAACCTCAAATTTCATAATTCTTCTCATAAAAGTCTCAATAAAATCATATCAATCATAATCTCAACATCTCATCACAACGTCATAAAACTGGCTTGCTATTTCTCGGTGATTTAATGAAAATGTTGACAACAAGTGATTAATGAATCTTCGCAACAGTTGCTCTAAAACCACTAGTCATGGCCTCATAATGCGCGGCACAATAGTCGATAGTGTGGTCATATATCTTTTACATGAGGTGTCAGTCTAGACAATAGATATTTCATAAATATTGTCTAATCATTTCTGTTGACTCTTCGTAAATGGTGCCATGTCTAAAATCAATTATGCCAAGTCCAGCTAGGGTTCGTCATTTCTAAACTCAAGGACAAAAATTATTTTGAAATCATTCTTAAATCATATTATTCCCATTATGCTCAACACTCGTTCTCTTTCTTTTCTTTTCTGAAAAATTTCTCGTTATACCGCAAAACTCATTTCTTTCTTTCTTTCTTTCTCATGCATTTAAGCAAGTAATTCTCATGAACATAAAAGTTCAAGTCTCATGCATTTAAGCAAGTAAGTTTTGACAAGCATAACGACATCATAAATCTTCTTTCTCTTTCTCATAAATCATTAAAATAAGTATACGAAATACTGAAATAACTTTAAACATCATAAACTTCTTTACCTCGGAGTTGGTGGAACGAATGATGGCTGTGGCAATCTTCATTAATAATAATTTAATAATGGAACATGTTTCTTGAAAATTCTGTTTTTGAAAACTTACCAGTCTACAGAAACGCAGACTGGCTCTGATACCATTCTGTAACGCCCCGAGTTCTAAATACTCGAAACGCCACTTCATCGTCTCAAACTCATTTTCAAAAAAAAAAAAATATTCATTTAGCGGGAATAAATGAAATTTTAGATTTTTGCATAAAATATTCTTTCAAATCATTCATAGAAATAAAATCCAAATTCTCCATAGTCAGTATAAAATAAAGTTCGACTTAAACGGACATTTTAAAAATAACATTTAATTATTTCTTTGCCACTTGTGTCCATCACTCGTCACCGCTTCCGAAGTCTGCAAAAATTGTTAATAACGGGGTGAGTATTTCTAAGAAATACTCAGTAAACTCATAACCGAATAATTCACTTAATCCATAAATTTGCACATAAACATGTAATCATGCTAACATATTTCTCTCATAACATCATAACATAACACATATTCACATAAGTGCGGAAAGTAGCCTTGTCTTGTCTTAATTCAACATGCAATTATGCATGGAAGTTATAGCGCATATAACATTTCTTCTTCTTACACCATTTTCGGGAAAGCATTTGCCCGTCTTATCCCTCATGGTTAATCACATGAACATAACATCATATATGATTTACATAATTTCAGATTCACATGCAAATCATAGCTAAATAAATTATTGAGTATGAATCTACCTCATATCCGACGAGTGCAAAGTTGAGCGGGAAATGACTTCCATTCTTTAAATTCTCCGTACGCTTCGTCTAGCTCATAAGTTGCCTTAGTCTTTAAAAATTTATAGTTTAAAAATAAAAATTTACAATTTGAGGACTGAAATTGACGTTTTGAAAGTTGAGGGACTAAAATGGATACTTTTGAAAGTTCAGGGACTAAAATGTAAATCTTTTAAAACTTGTGCTTAAAATCAAATGAATTAAATCGGAAGGGACTGAACTAAAATGGGTTTTAAAAATGAAGGGCTAATTAAAACTCATTTAAAACTTAAGGGCTGAAATGATCGTTTTAAAACTTCGGGACTGATTTGAAATAACTTTAAAACTTCAGGGACCAAAACGCAAATTCTGAAAATTAAAATATTAACATCAGATTTCTCTTTCATTTCACGATCTGAAGGAATAAGAGAGAGAGAGGTAGGTTGCGGCGAAAATCAGGGAAAATCAGTGATTGCCCTGCGTCGCCGATCCGCCGGCGATTTCAAAAGGAGAAACCGGTGATGGCGAAAAAGGCGTGAGACGGAGAGGAGAGGAGCGTTGTGGCGTGTGTGAAAGAAGAAAGAAGAAAGATTTGGATGATTGTGGGTTGATTTGATTCAAAACCGAGGTCTGGGATTGGATTAAAACGGCGATTTCCGGTGGAACTCCGGTCGAAGCTATAAGGTAAGGATCAGGTTTCTTTCTTCTTGGTTTATTTCTTGGTTTGGGTTTTGATTTTGGGTTGGGATTGGAGCTGCGATTTGGGTGGTGCTGCAGGCGGATCTTGGTACAGACGGTGGTTCGAGGTGAATTAGAGATGGAGGTTCAATTCGGCGATTATGGCAGTCGATTGATTTCTGTGGTGGGGAGTGGTACATTGGTTTGTGGTATTGCAGTGATCGATCTTGGAGGTTGGAAATGGAGATGGTTGATGATAATTTGATTTACAGATTGGGGATGATGGTGGTTGCTGCTGTGATTCGGAACTCAGTTGCAGAGAATTTGGGTTGGTTTGGCAGTGATGGTACTGCAGGTGATTTGGGACGAGGCTGCAGTGTGATGAATTGAGACTTGATCAGGCAGTGGTGGTATTGTGGCTGGATGGCAAATGGTTTCTCTGGAATTGAAAATGGATGGAGCTTAAATGGCTGCGAAGGGGGTTATGGTGTATTGATGAGTGCAGACAGGGAGGCTGGAAATGGAGCCGTTAAAGGTAACAGGGATTGGAACGGTCATGTGGAAAAGAAAACGTGTGGGGGTGTTTTGAAAAATGAATGTAAAGTTAGTGGAGAATAAATGATGGGAATCTGATGGGATTTGTAACGGTTGGAATTTGTTTGGGTGTTGGAATGATAATAATGGTGGGTGGAAAGGATAATAAAGAGGAAGCGAAATGTGGAAAGATTTTGGTAGGATTAGTTTAGGATAATTAACTAGAAATTTGACTAACTTTGATCAAGAATTGTATTTAAAATAGATATATTTAGGACTGAAAAATAAATTTGAGAATAAATAAATTTTGAGATAAAAATTGAATTACGTATTTTAAAAATAATTTAATAAGGAAACATTGGGATATTTTACTGAATTTGGAATTAAAATGATTTTTAAAATAATAATTTGAATAATTAATTAAAATAATATAATTTTATAAATTCGGACATTTAATTTAAAATCGAACAAACTCGATATTTCTTGACTTTGGCTAGACGAACACGTCGCGGCGTTAACTTCGAAATAATATGTGAGATAGTAGTGACACGATTTTCTAAATATTAAAATAATTATTAAATGCGTAAAAATTCTTGGTCGCTACATAATTGGTCACAACTTAACAAATTATGAGTCACAAATTTTCTATTTCTCACAAATCACAAATTTCATTGTTCACAATTTTCACAAATTATAAGTTTTCTCGATCACAAATCACAAATTTTATATGTCATAGTTTATTTCACAGTCACAATTTATCAAATTGTTTGGTCACGACTCATTTTTTTTTTTTTTTTTATCACTAATTATCAATTTAATTGGTCACAAATCATAAATTTTAAAGGTCACAAAGTATGATCACAATCATTAATTGGTCACAATATGTTTTTTTGTCACAAATCACAAATTATATAGGTCACGACTTAGGTTACGATTAAAAATCTCGAATTTTGTAGGTCACAAATTATTTCACGATCACAAATTTCGAATTTTACTTCTCGATACAAATCTTGAGTCTTATAAGTCACAATTTATTTCAAATTTCAAGTGAATTAATCACAACTTAATAAATTATGAGTCACGTTTACAAATTCAATCACAATCTTAAATATTTTTAAGTTACATATTATTTACTAGTAACAAATCCATCTAAATCATACCCCTCACGCCAACCTACCCAACAAAGCCTCACCACCGCCACGTACCACAGCCACCGATCACCACCAACATTATCTCCCCACCACCACAACCACCTTACCCTACCTACCTCACCACCACCATCTGCAAACCATCGACCATTAACACCACCATTTCTTGGCACGACCCTCACACCACCCCTTCACAACCACATTGCACCACCATAACCGAGAACAACACCACTACAACCATCGACCACTACATAAAAATAATCAACCAACACATACGAAAACAAAACAAACAATAGAAGACTACAACTGCACAACACAGAGCAGCGCATATATAGCCTTGCAACGTCACTCCCACAACCTTACCATCACCACAGTAACCGCTGCTTCCTGCTAGCAGCAGCGTCGCTACTTCTCGCAAAATTCAAACACAAAATACATCACCAAAGGCCCACAACCTCACTATCACCACAATCGCCGTTGTTTCCCTCTAGTAGTGGCGGTATGCGAGATCGCCGCAATCTCCCAAATCAAGTAGCGAGTAGCAACAGGACACTGGGTGGTGGTCTGTAGTGGATGGGGTGTGGGAAAGTGGACGGTAGTGAGGATAGAACATGTAGAGGTTAGAGAGAGATGGATATGAAATTAATTTAGGGTTTGGAATGGGGGTGAAAATGAGGTGAGATAATTAATTTTATTTTATAATATTATTATTTAATATTAAAAAATAGAATTACCACCTGATTTTAGAATTTAAAGTTGTTAAATCTTATTTTTGAAATGTGTAATTAAAATGAAGGTCTCTAGTAATTTTCCCATAAAATAATGCATGCGGAATATAATATGGCTTACCTTTTTAGATAAGATCTAACTCATAAAAGAAGGGTAGGTAACGAACCATAATGAAGTATGTACACACAGCAGGCGTTAAGTATTTATAAGTTCGGTTATGTTTCATTAGTGTGAAAATGAATAGAAATGTAACTTGTCGGCCGAATTTATGCTGCCAACAATACAAGCCCCTGTTCTCTTTGCTGTTTTGATGTCGTTTTTTGTTTTTATTTTCGAAAATGCTAAAAATGCGTTCTCTTTACTATTTTCGAAAACGCATTTTGGAAAGAAAAAAAAATTGTACACAAAACGCCCAAAACCTCGTTTTGTGTGTATTTCGGCAAAAATGTCGGGATTTTTTTTTTTAAATCTTAACTTAGAACTAAGCTTAATATAAAGTTTTTATTTTTTTATTTTTTTATTACTTTTTTTAGAATTATCCTAACTTGGAACTAAGCCTAAATAATTTTTTTATTTTTTATTTATCTATTTATTTATTTTTATCCTACTTGGAAATAAGTCAAAATAATTTTTTTTTTTTTTTTTTTATCCTAACTTGGAACTAAGTTTAAATAAAGTTTTATTGAATTCAATATCAACATTACAAAAAAAAATTAAGTGAGAATTCTTGTTATTATATTTCAAAAAATGAACTAATAAATGGACTTTGGTGATTTTGAAAGAACTTACATTTTCTGAATTTTAATAGAAGTAAAGCTTTTTCAAATCCTGAACCCGACCAAACTGTGTTAATATAGACTCTTAATGCTCACATTAGTGTGTTGCATGTAATCATGTTTTCAGTGTATTGTGAAAGGAAATTTGAGTTTGAATTAGTAGTATTCTGCAAGCAAATTAATTAAGAATAGTTTAAGTAGTATTCTGCAAAATTTCAAACAGAACGTGTTTTTCAGCTTTTCATTTTCAAAAACAGTTTTCAGCAAATGACAAACCAAACGCGTTTTCAGCAAATTTGAAAACAAAAATGAAAACAGGAAACACAAAACATTTTCGAAAATGAAAATATAAAATAAAATACAAACAGAACGCCACCTAACTGTTTGATTGGTGGGTAAAAATGACATGGGTGAAAAATGACATAGAATTTCAATTCCTTGAATTCAAGGAAAATATGGTCAAATAGTGAGTGAGTGGAATTCAAATTTCATGGAAAATAAAAGTTTGTTCGATTGAATCATGGAAAATTTTAGTAGAAAATGTATTTTCCATGGAAACAATATGCAATCTAAAAATTCTTGAAGTCTAAGTGCTAGGCATTTTAAGATTATTGGATAAATTATTGCATAATTTATATTTGATAACTAATTATATAGGTCCAAAATAACGTATAGACGTATAGATTTAAGACTTATAGATTGGATAATATGGAAAAAAAAAAAATAATTAAAAAACAATTAAAAATGAAGAATTAGAAATCAATTAAATTGAACTGATTTTTAAAGTAAAAAAAAAAAGGGAATCATAGGGTTCAACTTATAGATTTCAATAATGTCGCATCTTTTGAAACAAATTAATTTTAACCATTACCACACTTCAGATTGTGTAATGATCAAATGGTCTCAATTGAAAGTTATTATACAAATTTTGCACTTGTTGAATAGCATTCAACTGTTGCACTTATTGAATACTTTTTCAATTCACATTTTTTAATCTATTATACCCATATACTCGAATAATAAGTTATTTTTAAATAAAAATATTATGAGAAAAAATATTGAATGTTTGCATTTGACAAGTAGCACTTAATTAATTATTATCTAGTAATTTTTTTTTTTTTAAAAAAAAAACAAAGAATGTGATATTTTCAAGATAAAATATGTGGTTAAAAATTCTTTTGAGAAAATGTGTTGTTTAAAAATCCTGTTTATGTGGTTAGTAAAAGTTGTTTATAAATTTTGTTTATTAACGACGACGTGTCAATATATTCATTGAACAATATTTTAGAAAAATTAACAATTTTGATTGGTCAAAGATTCTCGTCCATTATTTTTAAATTTTCAAAATAATGAACCAACTATATATTGTCACATCGTTATTTATGAACAATATTTATAAACAACCGTTTATAAAAAATTTACCAAAGAAATGCTAAGTTTATCAAACTCGGTCTTTGCTTTATAGCTCAAATTGCCAAATGAATAGAAATATATTACTTGCACGTCAGCTTGAAATTATGTCATGTTTTGCTGGTTACGTGGAAACATGTAATTCTTGAAGTCAAATACGGCCTCAAAAAATTTATTTATTTCTTTAATTCAAAAAGTATAAATTAATAGTGATAATGATGATGGTACATTAAATAGAAAATTTATATTGTAGACATATAGTCAACTCTATCAAGCAATATAATTAGTAATTTAGTGCAGACAAAATTATATTTAATTTGTAAAAAATATTAAGTAGTGAAAAAAATCATTTTCCCTATCGTGCTATATATTGACTTCTTATAAAAATTTGATTTATAGTAATGATCTTCCTTACTATTAACCAATGTTTTAAAAATCAGCCCTGGTATCGACCCGAGAAAAGCAAAGGGTTAAGGATAATGGGTCGAACCGAGATCGACCCGGTGTATTAAATAATATTTTTGAAAAATGAAAAATCAAACAATAAGAATTGGGAGCAATAACATTTTTTATTTTAGATTTTTTACATAAAAATTAAATATATACAAAATATAAAAACATTATAACAATAATACTTTTTAATTTAGAATTACCAAATCAAAGAAAATACAGATTAATTGTTGCTAATTATATTTATTGTACTATAATTTATTTCAAGACTTTAAATATTTAATAATTTTAAGTTTTTAACCCATAAAAAATAATTTTAAAATTATAAAAATAAAAATGAAAAAATATAGATATTTAGAGAATTGAATAAATAAAAGACAATTAAAAGAAAAAAGAAGAAAAGAAATACAAAGATTAAAAAAAAAAAAGTGAAAAACACCAAAATCGTAGCTTGAAAGTTTCGAACCCCTGCACTGTCTTTGATTGGAAGCTCCATTGCCAACTCGACCAGACTACCCACTGGTTGACATTGCGTTAATAAAATTGAAATTGAAGCAGAAATACAATGGGAACAATCCAACATCGGGGACAAATGATAAAATAGAGATTGAGCATACCTATAAATGTGGCTATTTGGAATTCCCTACTTCACTGTGCTGGGGTTGTTTATTGCAGCCCCCATTGTTCTAGTTTAATATTTTTAAATTAAAAGGGTTAAAAAAAATTAAGGAAAGGCTAAAAATTTTGAACCGGACACTACAAAAATATTTCGCTTTCCCTACAAATAATGCGCATACAAAATAAAATTTGTATGTAAAGATTGTTTTTCCCCACAAAATGAGATTTTGTAGGCTTAAGAAATTGACTCAAAAAATATGTATACTTAGCCTACAAAATTCCGCCTATAAAATTAGATTTGTAGGAGGAATTTATTTTTTCTCACAAAAATAAATTTTCGTTGGGATATAATTTGGCCTACAAAATTTTAGAAGACAATTTTTAATTCGTGGCGGGAAAACAAACTTTATTCTTATTTTTTTCCTCTACAATTAAATGTTATAAAAAAGGATTATTTGAAAAATATTCTAAACCTATTTAAAAAAAAAAAAAAAAAAACACACACATTTATGTAATTAACATGTAATACCGTTTTACAAAAGTTTGAGGAATTGAATTGCAATTTTCAAAAATTAAATTCTAAACCTAGGCCAAAAAAAAAAAACCCCCCAAATCAAACCCCTCCCAAACCTCACTCATCTCTTTCTCGCCTCACGCACAAATATCCCACTCCTGCTCTCGGTCCCTCCCACCTCGCCCAGCCACCACCAACATCGCCACCACCTTCCTTCCTCCCCCTACCGCTAAGCCCCTCTCTCTTCACTGCCCTACAGCCCGCTGCCTCCGTGACTCCTTATCCTCCGTAACGGCTTCGCCTTCTTTTCACCGTCTATGCCTTTGCGGTCACCACTCCGAGCCTTCGACCTTGAATCATCTTCTTCAGGTTTTCTCTAAAACTCAAATACCATTTCATTGAAGTTTCTAGTGAGGAAAACCCAGTTGGTTTTTGGGTTTCCCTATTTCTCGCATTTCTTTTGATTTCTACGTATCAATACATGTATATTTGCATTTGTTGAAAATTGATTCTGGAATTATAGTACTAGCTTTTCTTTGTTTAATTAAACTGGAATTTGTAATTTTCAAATATATAATTTTCAACTTTGGAAAATTGCTTTCTTGGTTCAACAATTTAAGCACAAGGGTTTGGTTAGTGGCTATTGCAAATTATCAGACCTATATGAAATGCCAAATGAAGCAACCTACACTTGATGTTCAATGGGATCTTCAACCAGTTTCTGTTCCATCTGGTGGATTTACTTGCAATTGTTAATTAAATTATCTAAATGTATGTATTACATCTTTTCATTTACATCCTTTTGGTTTTCTGTTAAAATTTGGTTGTCTAAACTTTGTGAACAAGCCCATTGCATGACAGTGAAAAAGTAATATACTGACCTCTATTACTTTCTTGCTTTGTTTCTCTATACATGCTGATAATGTTATCTATTATATTTGTTTTTGTCACTACTACACGTTATATGGTATACTAATGAGTTATGGCACCTTGATGACAGGCAAAATGAGAATCTTGGTTACTGGTGGCACCGGGTTCATTGGCTCTCACTTAATTGATGAACAGATGCAAAATGAGAAGAATGAGGTGAGCTTTACTCATTCGTTTCTTTGGTTTCTTACATGCACGGTGGATTTTAGCGAAGGATGTACTTCAATATGCAAATGTTCATGAGTTTGTTTTATTTCACTCCGGTTATTATTGTTGATTACTATTTTACTTGCTCAGAGGACAATTTATCTCGGTGGATTGGTCATCCAAGATTTGAGCTTATTAGTCATGGTAATGATTCCTATTATCTCGGTGGATTGGTCATCTTGACTTTACTCACCATCCTTTCCCTCTATTTTTGCATTGAACTTGGTGGTGCTTCAACTGAGGTTCAAATTCAGCTTGAGTTATTGATTGCTTGTTTGATTATTGATTTTATTAGAGATCCATTCATTCATTATTCAGTAACTCTATACTCTGGCAGGACCATGCATTACATGATTTGTGTTATATATCTTGTGAATGTCTATTTATATATATCTTTTTTTTTTTTTTTCATATCTTGCAGGATGATATGTTTGTCAAATATGATGAAAATCTCTTACAAAAGGCTAAGGAACAACTTCCAGAAGACACCCCTTAGGAGGAGATGGTCGTCTTCGAAACATTGGGACTAACTACTTCACATGTGTGCAATTTGGAACAGGAGTTGAAAGTCGAACGTACTGCTCGAAAGGCAGCCGATGCATTTCTAGAGTGAAAATGGAGAAAAGATATTTATGTTGTTATTATTATATAGATGTATTAATAGATAGCTAAAGAGCATGTTTATTAAATTGTTTTTAAGTTTACAATTACATTCAGTGTCAATGAGTTTTAAGTTGTAATTTAATACAATGTTTGGAGTTAGTAATATATTGGTTTATATTAGAAATTTTATTTTAATTTATTTTTCTACGTATTGTTATAATTCAATTTATTTTTCCTTACAAATACTATATTGTTGGAACAAATAAAAAATTTCTTTCCATACAAATAATTATTTGTGGCGAAAATTACAATTTAGCCTATAACATCATTTGTACTCTATGCCTACAAACATTTTTTGTAGGCTAACCCAACATTAAAATATGAACAATTGTGTAGGGATATAAATTAGACGACAAATAATATTTGTCTCTAAAAGATTTATAGGCTCGAACTTTAGTCAACGAAACATATTTGGTAGGTAAAATAAACATTAGCATACAAATAATTTTGTTGGGAAAGATTTTAGACGACAAATGATTTTTGTAGCGAAAAGGTTCGTAGGCTCATACTTCCGCCGACAAAGGTACCAATTTTGTCGGCTTATATCTATCCCCTCGATGTTTGCCACACAAACTTCCCCACAAAATATCTTCGTCTGGAAAGGCTTTTACCTACAAATAAGAAGCTTTCCCTACAAATATATTTTGTATGCGGAATATAAAATTCTAGTAGTGGGAAAACTCGGGAAAACCGTACCCGGGTTGGCGGTTTGCTGAAAATCGGCCAGATCGTTCGGTTTTCTTCCGGGTTTTTTAAATCCGCGTTTTTAGCATTTTTTTACCCTATTTTTTGGCTGTGTCATGGGTTTTCCGGGTTAACCGGCCAATTCGGGCCGGGTTTAACAACATTGCTATTAACACAAAAAATCGCCCAAAATAGAGTCAATAGTAATGAAAACGTATGGATATCAAAGTAATTAAGTTGGATGATATTTCGCATGGTGTAAGACGTTAAAACGTCTAATTAGGGCGAATATGGTGAACCTGTATTCGCCCAACCACGACGCAAAGCAAAAATGAGCATGGAACTTGGGTGAGATTTCAAAATATACATAACAATGAAAGACTTGTTCAAACAGGGAATTCTCATTATGGCAATATAGTTATGCAATTAGGTGCGTTAAATGAACTAATAACCAAGTTGATGAGTCATTTAGGCATGCAATTGGATTTGTTTCGCCCTTAGACAACAGCAAAACCCAAATATCAACCTAAATTGTAACAATCCTCCTTTAGAGTATACCTCTGGAGTAATTCAAGGATATGAAGTGTCACATGTTTGTAACTCTAATGCTGGAGGAATGTTAAATGTAAGGGTAATGGTAAAAATGAGGGTCAAAATAATAATTGTCTAGTTAATGGAGGAAACCGAACGGTTAATCAAATGAATAGAGGAAATGGCCAAAATGGGGAAATACCTATAGGAAATCCTGGTCCATATAATGGGGGAGTTCCGCCTGTTAGACAACTTGTGATGCCTTAGGCTCTGTTTTTGTGCTTAAAAACATTTTTTATGTTTTCGAGGTAAAATATGTGGTTAAAAAGTGGAGAGAAAATATGTATGGTAAAAAAGTGGTTTGGGAAATCATGTTGTTTAAAAACATGTTTTTTCTAATTTTCCAACCAGAGGCTTACATACCCTAGCCTATAGGCATTCTATATGATCCTAATGCTTTGTTAAGAATACAAATAGCTGAAATCATCCAAGATCATATTGGCATAGGTATAAGACTCATTACTTGTCCAACTTATATGAAACCTTACCCTAATTGGGTTGATAAGGCTTATCTATGGCCAAAATGTTATAGAATCCAAGAATTCTCATTGTTTACAGGCTTGGAAGAAGTGTACACTATCAAGCACATTGGAAGGTTTACCCTTAAATGTGGGGAGGTTAGTGATTATCCAGCACTTTTGAAGTTATTTGGCAGACAATAATTCTTATATGCCTATTATGAATTTGCACCCCCAAGATCCATAAGCCTTTACAAGCTGAGAATGTTCCCTAGTTTCTTAACATGAATAGCTTTCTTGTGAATCATCAATTTTGCTGGCTAATTCGGTCCCAAATTGGTATCAAATGAAACAACTGTTCAACACCCAATTTTATAATTTTGAATCAAAGGTAATGTAAGACCCATCATTTACTGTGTTTGCCATTATATACCCTGCAATGTAATAGAGATTATTACTATATGAAATGAAAAGAGTTCTCAATTACAGCTTATAACCTTCTGTGGAGTATTTTCAGTTTATGCATTACCGTTTGTTATTATTTTTGGCTTGTATTGCTGATCTTGGTTGAAGTTCACTCTCCAGCTGGGCTTCAACTATGACATTAGTTTGTTACTTGGTTTTTCGGTTGTTTGGGAGTTAAATTGGGGATTCCGAAATGGGTTCGAGTATTGATAGTGGCAATTGGCATTGGCGTGCGATGGCAGTTTGTGTGGTATTTCGAGCAACGGTTGGGTTTGTGGAATCTACGATTACAGATCATGGATGGATTGTAGTCGATAGTGGAGGTTTGACCGTGGAGGGAGTTCAGTGATGGGGTTCGGTCATCGAGGGAGTTTGGTGATGGGATTTTCATATCGTTGATGGCTACAAATTAGTGTTCTAGCATCAACATATGAGTTTCATTCTCAAATGTAACCAATTGGGAGATGGATTCTTACCCAGAAGATTGTGAGGGGATGTATACTATGTATTGATTTGAAATTCAATTTTTGGTAAGTATGGTGAATCTTTGAAATTAATTGGTTAAGATTTGGAAATATAATCAGTCGAGTAAGGGAAAAACATAAAACGTGGTGGTGAAGGTTGAAACTACCAAGTTGAATGTGTTTTCCAAAATAGGGTTAAGGAAAGATTAAATTTGATTAATAATTTTTTTTTACAATAATAAAAAGAAGGGCTTTTTTACTGATACCAATGCTTGAAACTGAAACTTGATAATTGTCACATTGAAAGTTAAAAAAAAAAAATCTTCAAATAAATAATTTGGGGGATGTGTTCGGAGGAAAAATAAAGAGAATTGGATTTATAATTTTGATTTAGTCGTTGCTTAGTAACACTATTCAGTTTATAAACTAATCTATTTATGATTTTGAAGCAAAAAATAGTGGTCTAAATTTGGAGAGAGAGAAAATGTGAGTAATTAAAAAGTAATTTAGGAAATTGCATAGTTTATAAACTAGTTTATTTTGTTTATTTGAGTTTTCTAGATAAGATGTGTAGTTAAAAATTGGAGAGAGAAAATGTGTGTAATTAAAAAGTATTTTGAAAAATTTTGAATCCACAGCCAAACGGACCCTTAGAAACATACAATGTTTAATTAGTTGAGATAATTAGGGACTATAAAACTTTTACATTAATAAATATGTCAGTTAAAAAAATAATAAAATAATAATAATAATAATAATAATAATAATAAATTTAATTAATTATCACCAAATATAGAAGAAAGATGATGATGATGATGATGGTGATGATGATGATGATAATAATAATTAATTTAATTAATTATCACCAAATACAGAAGAAAGATAACTCATAATTCATCCAATTGCCCCATTGCACATTATTCTCTACCTTTTTCTCAATGTATTATTTGCTCGAAACAAACTTCAAGAAGTCAAAATATTTCTTATCTCTTCCTCAAGGTAAGTAGGCTGATTAATCTATGGTTTTTCCAGAAGATCGTGTGTTGACACATAAAAATATCCAACTCGAAGGCCCGACACAAGGGCCCATAACATGATGGCGCATTATGAATAAAATGGCGATGTAAAGGTCACCAGAGCAATTGGGCGACTTTCAGAATACTTGGCGATAGGGCGATTTAACGATCAAGCCGTATAAGGATGTAGGAAAAGTTCTTACAACGCATTTCACAATTCAGTTAGTCATTATGGGCAGTTGGATCATGGAAGTCACTTAGTGTAAAGAAGTGGGCAGCAGTTACACAAATAAATAGGAGATGGTTATGCAACATGATGGACGACAGTTATGCCATACAAGTTACAAGTTGAGGCAACAAATATTCAAATAGTAGAAGACAATTATAAGTGGTTTGTTTTCAATTTGTATATATAGTAGAAGTTCAGATGTTTAGAGAGATTGATCAATCAACTCTCAAAAGAGAACTATGTAATTTACTTTCATTTTAATTTCCTTGTCAACTTTGGTTTACTTTGTGTACTTGCGCCCCTTGGAGGCCTTTTGCCTCCATTGTAATCTTCATAAATAAACACCCCTCATTAGGAATTTGTCTCGAGAGGTTGTTGTTCCTTACACATCGTATGAATCTCCTTTTAATTGTCAGCGAATTCTTGAGCGAAACAATTTGGCACGCCCAGTGAAACAACTTTGGTGTTTTGAAGGTACAAAACGGTGTAGCAATATGCCTCATAAGAACTCCAATAAGGAGCCAGCAAGCCATCGAGTCCAATCTGTGATCGAGAGATATGAGGAGCAGCAAAGTACTCCATGAACATAGAGACAAAATTAGAGCCTTTATGAACCAATTGCAGAATTAAGTCCTCGAACCATGCGTGCATTACTTGGCGAACTTACCCAAGATGTGGTTGAACAGGTAAATCTACAATATGTTCATAACATGGAAACTTTTATTCAAAATGAAAGAGTCCACTATGACAGTATGGCCAAGAAACTAAGAACTTTACATGACACCATGAATAAGTTAAAGGTCCAAGTTTGTCAGTCAACTTTTCCAAACATAGGATACCATTTTCAAGCCAGAACGGTTGTGGGACATAATATCGCAGCTGTAAGTCCAAATCAGGGAACAGTACCACCTTTTGGACTGTCCACTTCCAATTAGGGGATAGTGGAATGGCGAACTTTAGTAATGGTAATGTGATGCCAAACTTGGGGGGTAAACTAAATGCACGGGAAAATGTCCAGAACACCCTCATGTTAATGGTGGGGGAAATATTCTGGCTAATGGTAACAATGGTTTAAATAATGGCGTTTTCCCTCAAAATCCATTGCTAAACCTTAGGCCTCAAGTGATACTACTAGGAAACCAACCCATGGGTGTCCCTTATGATCCCAACGTCTTGTTGAGAGATCAAATCCCTGAGATAGTGCAAGATCAAATGGCTGTTGGAATGCGTCTTTATATTAGGCTGACTTACACAAATCCATACACTAATTGGGTAGATCGAGCATATCCATGGCCTAGAGGATATGAAGTATCAAAATTTTCATTGTTCACTGTCCTGGGAGAAGTTTCCACTCTAGAACATATAGGGCGATTTACATTGCAATGTGGTGAAGTAACTGATTACCATAAGATGAGATTATTCCCTAGTTCACTAACAGGAGTAGCTTTCTCATGGTCCTTTAATTTTCCAGCAAATTCTGTTCAGACATGGCAACAGTTGGAACAATTGTTCCATGCTCAATTTTATAAAATTGAGTCTGAAGTGATTCTGGCCGATTTGGCGAATTTACGTCAAATGCCCGACGAATTGGCAAAGGGTTTTCTTCAAAGGTTCAAAACAGCCAGAAGCAAATGTTTTGTACCTTTACTTGAAAAAGAATTTGTCAAGATAGCTCAAAGTAGTTTGAGTTTTGATTTAAAAAAGAAGTTTCGGGACAGTGGATTTTCCTGACTTTTTTCAGTTGAGTGCTATGTAATTAGGTATGAACGTTTACTAAGAGAAGAAGAACAAATGAGAAATTCTAGCAAAGAGACTTACTATAAAGATCAAATTTTGACGTTCACATTGTTGATGACAAATATTATGACCAGACTGAAGTATGTTTGGCCAAATTGATTAAGGGAGATGTGTATGCTTGCCCTTTAGAGGACAAATTAAATGCAAAGGTAAAAAATGAGCCTTTAGGGGATAAAAACAAAAAGGCAAGAGTGTTTTCATTTGATGTGATTAAAACTGACCTTATGTTTGACAAACTATATAAGGATAAGCAAATAAAGTTGACGATAAGCATAAATTGCCAAGTCCTTAGCAAATCAAGGGTAAAAAATATTGTAAATCGCATAATGGTCTCATATGACTTACAATTGCTTGGTTTTTCGTCATGTGTTACAGGATGCTATCGAATTTGGGCGAATCATTTTTGGAGCCCGAAAGAAGATGGCAGTAGATGAAAATCCTTTCTCACAGCCACTCGGGGTGAACATTATGACAACTGGTTTCTAAAATAGGTTCCAAAATTTAAGTTAGTCATAGATGACGGAAAGGAAGATCCGGAACGACCTCCCAGTATTTTTGAACGACTCAAAGGAAAGGAACCTAGAAAAGATGAAGGTGTTTTGTGTGCTAGATGTAAAGGGGAAGTAAGCAAGCATGTGAAAAAAGTATGGACATGGGGGAATTACAATCATCCTAATGTTATTCCTGGTTTCCAGCCCGACAGAAGACGGAGTATGCCGCTCTATAGAAAACCACCTTTTGAAAGACTGTTCAAGCTGGTGAATAGGGGGAGAACATTCAGACCACACCTCTGTCAGCCAAATGTATGGCATTCATTCCAGTATAATGCAGGAAGGGTTGTGCCTTTTAATGAGATGACTAGGACATAACAAAGACATTTTCAGAGAAATTATGGGAGAATGATGAGACAACAGCAGGGATCATCACATCTTAAAATATCTAAATTACTCAAGGTGACTAAAAAGAATGTTCTCCATGATAGTAAGGAAGCTAGTACAAGGGATTCAATGGAGAAAGTACTGGAAAGTTCTTCTGGAAATTTAAAATTCAAACGTAGTAAACATGATGAGGATAAGGAGGACCCAGGGTGACCCCTCGCCATTCAATTCGATATTCTGCCTCCAGTTATGGCTAATAACCACTTGTTGGACAATGAATTTAAAAGTAAAGAGAATGATGAAGAAGAGATAGAAGATAACAAGGAGGAAGCATGCATGCTAGTGTATAAAGAAGGGTAAACATCCCAGGAGGTATATTATGAAGAAGAGGATGAAGGTAGACAGACATCGAAGAGGATAGAAGCAGAAGGAAAAAGGAGAGGAATGTCATGTAAAAAATTATTAAAGCAACTATATCAAGAAGGTGTCCGTGAAGTAGATTTATTGGGCGAACCATCTGGACGTTCTTTTGACTTTTATGTGCTCTACGGAACTCCCAAAAGGAAAGTAAGGGTTCCACGCTCTGAAAAATATGAATAGCCTCCTAGAATACTACCTCTCCCTACAGGTTGGTTCACAGATGAAGAATTGCGATAAAGGAGTCAAAAGGGAAGCCAAGAACAGGAACTTCAAACGAAACATTGTAGATGGATACGATACAAGAAGTCAATTCAGTGGAAGAAAAGCAAGAAATAGAGATAGATGCGGCTAAAAATGTCATTTTTAGAAAGCCTTCCGTGAATTTAACCAAACATTTAAGGACGTTGTATGTGAATGTCTTGGTCAATGGTATACCTATGTCGAAAGTACTTATCATCATAACACTAGGAAACACAGTGCAGAAAGACATGCTTGTGTTTCTTTGAATATTAGAGGCTCGAGTCAATTTATTAGCACTCTCTATTAATTTTGTTTTATATTAAGAATCCAACGAAGGGATTATTCATAATGTGAATTAAAATGGTAGAATTTGATTGCTAAATCAACCAATCTACTCCACCCTCACCCTGAAAAAGAAAGGCTATTCATTTGTTCTTTTACACCTCTATGTTGTCATTTTATGTTTCGTTGCTCTCTTCAATTCTAATGCCTTCTTACCATGTATTACATTCAGGGTAAATTATATTAATGGCTTTTTAGTTTTTTATGCAGCTTGGCCCAAGCTGGCGGACATATTGCATGGAGCTTATGATGTCATCAATTGGTGATGCTTATCTTTATTTGCCTCGGTTGGGAGATTCTCAAGAACCTTTTCCTTGAGGATTGGTGTTGCAAATACTTGAATTTGAAGGATCTGGATCTTGATTGCAATTAATCGTAGTCTAATAGTTTGTATAAATAGCTTATGCCATACTTTACATGTTCCGCCAGGGAAATATTTTCCAATTGTGGAATGTGAAATACTTGCATTGGAATGATAAGTTCATTATATGTGGAATATATCCCCTTGACTCTGTCTCTAGCCAACAATTTTGAAGAGCAACCAAGTAGTGGTGAACAAAAAAAGAATGATTTCCCTAACCATACGAGTAACTTATTCATCCAACCAATTAAGTAGTTTGAACAAAAGAAATTTCAAATACTTTTCCATTTTAGTTTGCTTGTCTTTTATTCAAATACAAAAAAAGGTTATGGTATTTCCTGGCATATTAGTGACTTGAAACGAGGGATCAAGATTGTTGTTTGTACATCGGGTAGAATGATTGAAATATTTTGAACCAGTATTAGTAAGATTACAAATTCGCGTTGGGTCACTCACTTTTTCATGGAAAAAGTTGATCGAATGTTTGTTATGGGTTACGATTCTCGAATTACAAGAATTGTCAAAAATACACAGCATATTATACTTTTCCAATAGAATATGTTCGTGCATCGCACGAGTTTGAAACTAGTTGGATCTAATTTATACTCTCGTTAAGAGTTTCTCTAGAGGGGAAATTTGAAAAATCAAAATATATATCAAAACATTTCTCTCTCCTCCATTTCGAAATAATGCAGAGGAGAGGAGAGGATAGAGGAATTATCAGCCTGTCTCCCACCCTAGCTGTCGGTGCTACTTCCACCAGCATTTCACAGGCGGAGATGCCGCCATGGGTTACTAGGACGAGGGAAATTGATGGGGGAGGTGAATAAGGAAGGATTGTGGCTCGATTTCGTGCAAACTGAGGTGAAGGTGATTGGGTTTTCCAGTTGTAATCCTGAAAAACGAACCGGAGGTCGAAGTACGATAGTGGGTTGGCTTATTCTTTTGTTTTTCTGGTCATTTGGGTTTCAATTGGTTGGGGACTTTAAATGGGTAGGGATGGTTTCGAAGTCGAAGGTGGCGGTTTGTGGTGGTTCCCACATGGTGATTGTGTGATTTGGGAAGAAATCTTTTACTTTCAGTTTGTGAAATTGGAGTTGTGATTTGGGGCTCGGGTTTGGTTTGGGAAAAGGCTGTGAGCATTTTTTGAACTAAAACTAATGTGGTGGTTGTGTGAAGTCGTTGATTTGTTCGGTTGAGGTTGTAGTGATGTTTGGGTTTGTGTGGTGGTTGAGTTGAGCAAAATGGCAATTTGATTGGTCTGGGCAGAGACACTGATGTCTGTGGTGTTTCGAGTTTTTCTTTCATCTCCTACTCTCCTTCAATCCATTATATGAATTGCGACGACGATTCCTCGACTCCTCAAATCCCATCAATTGGATTGGAGAACAATGAGTGATATGAAATTCGAAAGGGATGGCCATTGCAGTGCATCGGTTGGGGGAGAAGATTCATATTCACCGAGTGCTTGGAGTTTGCTGAGATTTTGTTACTGTGGTAACGTGAAGTGAAGTGAGGTATATTATTTGTTGGTTTGGAGTTAATTGTGGCAAGTTTGGGTAAATAAAAAAAAAACTGTAGCCCACACCTTAGGGGCCCCCACCTACCCTGTCCTGGGCCTTGATGAAGGAGATAAATAGCAGGATATGCCTCCAATGGTGCAGGGTAAGAGGCTTGCCTTTTGACTATGCTTACCAAGGGCCTCATCCATATTTCAAGATTTGAATCCTCGCCATGATAGCTGTAAGCTAGATTGGAGAATTTTCACCTCCCCCTTTCACCACTTGGAGATGTGCCCTGGGGGCAAGTTTGGGTAAATCAAAGATCGAGAGAAGTTGAGGAAGAATTTTGGGAATAGAGTCTGATATGTAAGGAAGAATTGCGTGAATGATGTGTGTTAATTTGTAATATAGAATAAATTGGAATTTTAAATGAAAAATATTTAAGATAAAACTTGAATTACATTTAAATCTATTTGATGTTTGGACGTAAAATAAATAATGAAATTGGAATTTAGACTAAGATTTAAATAGATTTAAATTTTCCAAGTTTAAAATAAATTAATATGACTACACGAGTACATTTATTTTGGAAAATAGTGACCATTAAAATTGGAGGTCGTAACGACAAGTTTGTTAAAACTAATTTTAAAATTTGAAAAATTTTCGATCGCTATTGGTTGCTCTGTTTTAGGATCTACATCCATAGTTATCTTTGAAAATGTCTAAGGATTTAACGATACAAAGAGTTCATTTTTCCAAAAGGTTGATAAAAAAGAAAATGGCAATGACGATTACGATTATGATGGACGCTTTCACCAATAGGAGAAAAAGAAATGGCAGCTCATGCCCGATCAAGTCCAGGTGGAAAACAAGCATGAACAGAAGAGAGATCCAGGTATCAATGGAATACAATCTACATAAAATATTTCAGGGAAATCAAACATGAACTCAGGAATTCCTCCTAGTTCAACATTCACTAAGCAGAACTTAACGTTGGTTTAATGCCAACACAAAGTCGGATGGTGGTTGATGAGTTCGGTTGTTTCAAAGAAATGGGCAAATTAAAATTATATAACCAAGGATGGTGGTCTAATGAATTTGATGTCAATCCAGCATCCTCAAGATCTTAGAATTCTGCTAATGTTCTTCACATATCTAAAGAATTTATCAAAAGTACTCAACTAGATGCATTGTGCAGTAACAAAAGATATAAGATTCTGTAGGATATCAACTGTTGCTTCATAAATGAGGGGAGTTACATAAGGTGGAGAAACTTATTATTGGTATTAAAAATTGTGTGAATAATGTTATGATATTTTCATCTTGCCAAATTCTAAATGTACTAGCTAGACATGACTTTTGATAGAGTTTGGTCATTATTGAAATATTTCCTCATGTGTACGGATCGTGAAAAGTAATAAAGTGGACAAAACGTCCAAGTTATCGTTCCCAAGAGAATTGTAATTAAGTATCGAAATTGTATTAGTTCTTGCCTTATTTGAACTGTCGAACTGAGATAATTTTTCTAAACTAGATTATCCTAAATAAAAAGCAAAAGAAAATATTACACCTTTATATTTTCTAAACTGGTGTTTGTAAGTGTTGGGACATCCGATTTTACATTAGTCAATACTTTTAATTCCAATATTCAAGTTTTATTTCTATTTATGTGCTCGATCGAATTCACTATGCATATGAAATTCCTCCCTCGAGTTTAAATCAAATCTACCTAATTAATCAATTGTGTCTCTAGACAACAGGTCATAATAATTAGGTGAATGGAAAACAAGAATTCATGTAGCTATCTCAATAATAATAAAAGTATATCTCTATCTTTAATCCAATTACCGAATTTTAATCCTAGATTTAGGTTGTTAGCTCACCTCTTGGATTATGAAAGCACGCATTAAATCATGAATTAGTCGCAAATTAATTCATGCATTAAATACAAAATAAAATCAATACATGCAATGAAAGTGCATGATTAGAATTATAGAATTAAAATCATAAAACTAAGCTATATGGAATATCCCAACTATGGAATATATAGTTGAAGAAGAACCCTAGTAGAATAATGGAGAAATTAGGTCAAAACGTGCATGATCCAAAACCTCCAATGGGACAAGAAGACTGCGCGGCCGCGCAGAAGAAAATTGGTGGCCGTGCAAGCAAATCAACAATGGTTCTACTTGATTCGTGTGTAGTTGCGTGACCACTCATTTGTGTAGGAGTGGCCGCATAGTGTAAACTTTCCAGTACAATTTCCAACTTTGAATTCCATTTAAGTAAGTCCTTGTTCTGTAATTTCCCTTGAGTCCTTCATCTTCTAATTGCGACAATTTACTCCCTGAACTCTAGAATCACTTCAATTCTTCTTCCAACTTCAATTTATCTTCAATTGAACCTTCCAACTTTGATTTCTAGCTCTTTGCTCTTCTTGGCTTTCCCGGTTGACATCATTATCATCAATTTGTTCATTTAAGCTCCAATTATAATCCAAATACACATTATTCATTCACTTAAATTTTTTCATTCTATCGACTTTAGGATATTTTCTGTAATATAAAAAAATAAAAAATAATGAGGTAGAATTTATTCAAAAACAACAACATATTATCCAAATTTAGATGTATAAATAAGTGTATAAAATACACTTATCAAATACCTTCAAACTAGAATCTTTGTTCGTCCTCGAACAAAGTAAACCTAAACTAACAAATAAAAATTAAAAATAGCAAATATTTTTTCATGTCAACTTGTTTACCATATATCTCAAAAATACAGACCACATTATACTTTAATACAAAATTTTGAACAAAACAATAAAATATTTCTAGTTATCTCATGCTAGACTTACAAGTGTGTGTGTGAATAGCCAAAGTCAAACACATACTTTTGCATGAACTTATTTAATATAACGTGGCCAATAATGCGCAATCAAACTCGAATCCTTTGTAATCACCCTATGATATTCTAATGATTTACCTTACAACGTTCATGGATGATAACAACTGTCTATTTTTCTATCAAATCCCATGTTTCCCTATACAGTGATTTCTAAACATTTTTAAATTGCATTTTTCAACTCAAGATAGTTAGGATTAGAAATATGCATGCACAACAAATCGATGGTAAGCAATTCCTAACTTCACAACTCCAATTTCCAAGGTTCCAATCAACTAAGCTTATATCATACACTTTTTATATGTATATAGACGACTTTTTTCTTTTATTGTCCTTGTCTTTTATCATCTTTGTGCAATACTTTTCTTATTTACTTTCTATGTGACCCCTTTAGCGAGTTTTGGGTTGATGACTCCCAAGTCAGATGACTTTAGGGCACTAGGTTTAGAGAACTCCTAAGACTCAATTGCCTGAGTCATAAAGGCGATAAAGAAAAATTAAATATGTAATATTATCTTATGTGTAAGTCCCTCTCCCTTAAGATTTCTAAGTGACCCATGTAATGAGATTTGAGCTGACAACTTCCAATTTAGATGAATTTAGGGTGCCAGGTTTTACCCTTACAAGTTTACTTGCTCGAGTCAAAAAGGTTACGAAGAGTGGAATAAGACATATATTATTATTATTTTTGTTTTGTTTTTATGCTAGTGTTGACTTATACTCGTTGACCAAACCCTTTTTAACTAAAGTGCAAAACTAAGAGCCACAGACCCTGAACCCATCAATACATGCATATAATAACCTTTCCACCCTCAAATTTCCTTTTAAGCGGTTTGATTCTAATTTAGGATCGAGATGTCTAAAGATCTAAGTTTTTGGATTATATAGTTATTCCTGAATTCAAATTGCATAAATATACCCACATATGTCAAATATACTCCTACACCAGTAATAATTTAAGATTGACTATACGTTCAAGAATATGAAAAATTTAACATGAATAACAAGTCAAGAAAATTTAAATTTCTATATTGCTCATTACTCAAGTTAAATCACAAAGTTAATCCAAATTATATCCTAGGTGATTAACAAATCAACAAAATTTTCAATTTTTTTTTTTTTTTCAAATTCCCAATTTTCAGAATTTTATACACAAGAATTTAGTGGTTGAGTAAATGAATGGATGAGATCTCACCCCCAAATTAGAAATATACATTTTTCTTAATGTATGTCAGGTAGATATAAAAAATAAAAATACACATAAGAGAGGGGTCAAGTACTTCTCAAGTTTAGAGATGAGATGAAATCACTTGAAGCTTTATGTTGATATCACTTAGATGATTTCGACCCTTTTTCTTGCAATTCCAAATTATGTTCGAGGTGTTTGAAGTGGTGTTTTCCTCACAAATAAGAGATACACAACATTTGAAGCATAAAAACCATCAAGGAATTGAAATAGATCCACTAGGAATAAAGCATAAATTTGAATTTTAAAACATGTTTAATCACCCATATTTAGGCCCTGACAGCACTATGAAAAATTGAAATCTTCTCGAACCATCTTCGGACACATGAAATTACATAATATGGTCTATAACATGTCAAAAACTCAGAGCATTTGGAGTTCAATAGAGTCGCAAAACGAGATGGAAAAGTGGTCACTATAGGCTGAAAATAAGTGCAATGACCTGCAGTGGTCTTGCAGTGAGTGCACTCTAGTGCCTATCATTCAAAATCCAAGTTTTTTGTATTGTGATGATTCAAATCATGAAGTAATAGCACATAATTGATGCTAAGTGTGAATTGAGGATGATTGTCCAAAAACTTTTGCAAAAATTTAACAAAAAGCACATTGTGGCATTTAATCAAACACAAGGTGTGCACAAGTTAAAACAAAGAGAAATCATAGAGTTGGGAGCTTGAAGGTATCCCCCAATTTTCACCTAATTTTCACAATCAATCTATCACCAAAACCTCGCCTAGTCCACATTTCAATTATTCATAAAATCACAATTCCCACAAGAGCAATAAAACCTTAAAAATTGCAATTTTTCAAAGTGAAGAGAATCATACATTTTAGGAAGATTGTGATGTGGTGCAAGCTCTTATGATGCTTAAATCCATGTCAATGTATGCAAATTAGATGTCATGAGGGGTTGGGGTGAATTTATGGAGATAAATAAATTATACGTAATCAGATTCATGTATAAGAAGGGATCATTCGTAAGTGGACATCAAACAATCTAAATCACCATTTTTGTATGCTACTTTTGACCTCAAAAGGTGTGTAAATAGAGAAATCAAGTAGCATCCTTTTGTAAAATCGTATCTCAAAGTCTGTGATAATACAATCTTAACTTAGAAAAACATTCCAATGTTATAAAACTAATGTAATGGTATCAAATTTGAGAATTGAACCATCTGTTACACAATATTTAATAACAAAACATAGACATAAAACTCAAATTTAATCAAGTGAAATGCATATAGTTACATATATTATTTTTTCGGAATTAATTCGTTCATGGCTTATTTGAAAAACAACTTGAGTTGTGATCACTAAATAATTAAAATTCATCAACATCAAGAAATCATGTCTACAAAATTCGTAAAATAAGAAAACTAGAAAAAAATTTCAAAACATAATGTTACAAAAATTTGTACATCCGTGAGTCGCAACTCGAGAGTTGCGGCTATGAGACCCGACGGCTTATTTTCACCTTTCGTGAAACCAATCATCAGGATTCAAATGTATGCCGCAACCACATATTGACGGGTTATGTATTGGGCATGATGTAGCCAGGACTCAAAAACACTGAGCATATTCACAGGAATCACCCTTTATACGTGTACCCTTAATTAAACTCGGGGCAAAGAACACAAGTGTTGTGATGCATCCGTGGATTTCAAGATTGGCAGCTAAATCGATGATGTTGGAGTAGTATCTATAATTTGTAGTTGGTTTCGTAGTTCTAAAGTGGTAACTGATTGTGCAGTCAAAGGCTTCGGCTCTCTTGGCCATGGCTGAACCAATCCAGCCCAAGCCAACTACGCCAACTGCTTTACCACCCAACTGGAAACGGGAGTAGCAAAAATAAAACCAGAAACAGGATTATTCTCAATAAATAAAGCAGATAGCAACTAGATGAGAAACTTAAAGCATGATCCTATCATGTGCTGCACTGTTCTAAAAGTAGTACTTCATTATTTAAATTGTTCCAAGGAATGATATTTTAGATGTTTTAGTTCGATTACAAAGGAGGTAGGAGACTTGAATAGGATGTAATACATCATACACAATTCATGTCCACTGCCCGGCAGGACTTCTCCAGCTCGTCACACACAGGTGGGGCCCACATTGTGAAGGGCAGGAGAAGTAACGATTGTGACATCATACATGCTTATCAGATATTTTGGACAACATGAGTTAGGCTCCGTTTGATTCACAATTTTTTCCATGGAAAAGACCATTTTCTTGGCAATTTTCCATCTTAGTCATGTTTGATTGTCAATTTTTTCCAAGGAAAACATTTCCTCATTTCCAGTCACGTGAGCAATTTTCCTCCAAAAGCTTGAATTCATTTTCTTTGGTAGGGGGTAGGATTTATTTTCCACGGAACTTGTTTTATAATTTTCGTCACATTTGATTATTTTTTTGTTATTAATTGATTTATTTTTTTCCAAAAACTAACATTATTATTATTATCAAATACAAATGTATGAAAAAATAAAAATAATTTTTTTTATTATTATTAAAATAGCAAAATTTTGCTTTATTTGCAATGAAAAATAATGTCAATCGTACAACAAAAGTTAGAAAATTCCTCACTTTTTCCACCTAGAAAATTAAACCAATAAACATACAAAACATCCAATTTTCAAGAATTTAATTTACTGAGATTCATTATCCTTCCACCCAAATTTTACCATCGTTATTAAACGCAGACTTAGTGCTTCAAGGAAGTGGGGAATGACCATAGCATGCATAAATAAGCAGAGTAGGGTCAGAAAATGTACATGTCAGAAGCTTCTAATTCAGGCCTTAGATGCAGTGATGAGAATCCAGGGAGTCATTCGAGTCAAAGTCAAACAGGTCAACCATTTATCAGAATACCGATGGGGCCCATGACAAGATCCAAGGCTAAAGAGGTCCAAGAGTCGATGGCCGGACTCATTTTCAAGATCCGAAATCAAGTCCACATGGAAGAGAGCAAGATCGAGGTCAATTGCCTAAGTTTTGAAGTTCAGGACATTTCGGTCATCTGGTCAACCGAAACTCTGCAAGATTTTGAGGCATAGCTTCAGGCAGGATCGGCCGACCTTTGTACAACCGAAACTGCCAATTCGGTCGACCAGGTGTTCGACCGAAATAGTTTCAGTCGACCAGTTCGGTCGACCGAAAGTCCCCAGAATAGAATAGCGGGGTTTTTTGTGCAATTTTGCAAACTTTCTTTTCTTTCAATTTGTATATCTTCTTGTAAAGCCTCAAACCCTAGTTAGTTTTGGAACATTGAAGAGCACTCCTTGAGAGTTTGAGAGGTAAAAATCATTTCTTTATCTTGTAACATTTTCTTGGAATTTATTTCAACTTATATATTGAGGGTTTGTTCTTGTGTATTTGTTGATATTTATTCCACAAGTCTTGGTATTTGTCTTAATCTCTCCATTGGACTAGGGTTAACTTTCCTTAGAATTTTGGTTAGGTTAAACTTGGGTCAATATTTCTCATTTATTACCTATTTTAGCTTTCTTGGGTTGATACATTATTGTTGTGGGAATTTTTGGTTTAATCACCAAAGGGGTTCGCATCATTTGGTATCAGAGCTTGGCTCTAAAATTGGTAATCATATCTTTACATTTATTGTTGTTGTTCTTGATAGTCAAAAAAAAAAAAAAAAAAACGAAAATTACAAAAAAAAATTGGGGGAAATTAGTTGCCCATGAATATTTCATGATTCCTACATAGTGGGCATTGTTGTTATCATCAATTTGAAAGTTTCTTGGGGATACATTTGAACAAACACTTGAAAATTCCAAACTATTCAAGTTGCATCCTAAGTGTTTGACAAAATGTTTCAAAGAGTGTTTCCATATTGAATCCTACATTTCAATTACCAAACACATTCCTATTTGAATTCCTTGTGTCTTACATCGAGTTATTGTGTCTATACCCTTGAAAATCATTGATCAATTTCAAATCCTTACTTCCTTGTATAATGGCAAGCAACTAAATTTTACTTGTTATTGTGTCAATCCTTCCCTTTGCTTCCTCTGTTATTTGTGGAAATTGTGCTACACAAGAGTTGAATTCTCAATTTAGTTGAATTACGTTCCTTGGAAAGTTTGGGTAAGAAAGTGAGGAGTGGTAAATGTTAAAATTAATTTTGATATAGATGAATGTTCATCTAAAATCCACGAACATCATGCTGTAATTATCAAGATCCAAAATGAAGCGGAAGCGTATCTGAATTCATTGTTGTGTTTGATTGAACGGGGTTATGGCCTTCCAACTGATTCGTGGTTTTCTCCTTATGTTTCTTCTCTGTTGACGGGGATGCAGAGAATTATGAAAAGCCACGCTCAATTGGGGACCATGACCTGTATAAATAGTTGTAGGGCAACTATCATGTTTCAATGTTATTAAATTGGCCCCTCATCAATTTAAAACATTGAATCCGTCTCTACACTTTAACCTCACAACACTTAATACCCATTAGTCCCGAATAATCTTTAGTGGATCACTTTATTGACTAAATCCTTAAGATAGCACCACACATTTTATTTTATACATGTTTGGCCCCACATTATTTTATCCAACAATCTCCCACTGGGCCATACATGTATCCTTACAAATGTGTACAACCTTATGAGCTCAAAAATGTGCTATCATTATTAAGGGTATTTCCAAACAATCTCGTCCATCAGTCATTTCAATATAGGATCAAAGCGACTTTCGTTACATTAATCGTAACTAAATCCATCAATGGTCACGTATACCAATACAACCAAATGGCATAAATCAATCATGAGAGTGTAGTATGAAAATTACATGTTATGTGATCCAAACATGCCTATTTTCAATTGGTCCGACTTTATTCCTTAGGTGAGATCAATACCAAACATAATGTAACAGAGTAGAATGAACTGAATACTTTATTTCTGTACAGAAAATTATCCAAATACACAATTGTGTCCAAAACCAAAACATAAAGCAACCAAAATACAAACTCCCACTAAATCATGATATCCTCAAGAAATATTACACCCATACGAGCAGTGTGCTCGTGAAAGACCTTGGGTGCTAATCCCTTAGTAAGCGGATCCGCAATCATGGAGTTTGTCCCAATATGCTCTATGGAAATCTGTCTACTCTGTACCCTTTCCTTCACAACTAGGAACTTAATGTCAATGTACTTTGACTTAGTTGAACTCCTGTTGTTATTGGAATATAGCACTGCAGAGTTATTGTCACAATATAACTTTAATGGTCTTTCAATTCCATTCAGAATGCGCAGCCCGGTGACAAAATTTCGCAGCCATATCCCATGATTAGATGCCTCATAACAAGCTACAGATTCTGCTGCCATAGTGGAAGAAGCTACGAGTGTTTGCTTAGCACTCCTCCAGGAAATGGCTCCTCCAACTAGCAAGTATATGTAGCTTGATGTGGATCTTCTACTATCTTGGCATCCCGCAAAATCAGAATCGGAGTATCCTACGATCTCTAACTTATCTGATCTGCTGTATGTAAGCATGCAATCTCTTGTTCTCTTCAAGTACCTCATAACCCTTTTTGCTGCTTTCCAATGATCCATCCCAGGGTTACTTAAATATCTGCCTAGCATTCCAACAATGAACGCTATGTCTGGACGTGTACAAACTTGAGCATACATCAGACTCCCAACAGCTGATGCATAGGGAATCTTTTGCATTTCCTTAACTTCAAGATTATTTTTCGGGCACTGATTGAGACTAAATTTGTCTCCCTTACCAACAGGGGTGTCCCCTGGTTTACTATCCTGCATGCCAAACCTTACAAGAACTTTATCGATATAGCTCTTTTGTGATAATCCAAGAATACCCCGAGAGCGGTCCCGGTGTATCTAAATTCCTAATACGAAAGAGACGTCCCCAAGATCTTTCATCTCGAAATTCTTTGACAAAAAGCTCTTGGTTTCGTGCAACATGCCTATATCATTAGTGGCAAGCAGTATGTCATCGACATACAAAACCAGGAAAATATGCTTACTCCCACTGAACTTGTGATACACACAATCATCAACAACATTTATCTCAAAACCAAACGAGATGATCACTTGATGAAATTTGTAGTACCACTGACGGGAAGCTTGCTTGAGTCCATAGATGGATTTCTTTAATTTGCAAACCATATTCTTCGAGTCTCCTGACACGAAGTTTTCTGGTTGCACCATATAAATCGTCTCATCAATGTCTCCATTGAGAAACGCCGTCTTTACATCCATCTGATGTAACTCAAGGTCAAAATGTGCAACAAGTGCCATGACTGTCCTGAAAGAGTCTTTCGTTGAAACCGGAGAGAAAGTCTCTTTGAAGTCAATACCTTCCTTTTGTGTAAAGCCTTTAGCTACAAGACGAGCCTTATATCTTTCCACATTACCTTTCGAATCCCTTTTGGTTTTAAAAATCCATTTACAACCAATAGGTTTCGCACCTTCTGGTAATGGGACAAGATCCCAAACTTTATTGTCTTGCATAGACTTATACTCCTCATTCATGGCATCAATCCACTTTTTAGAGTCAGAACCCTTCATGGCCTGATGAAAATTGATTGGATCATTTTCCATCATTCCATTATTTTCCTCATGTTCTTGAAGAAATACTATATAGTCATCCGAAATAGCATTTTTCCTTTCTCGAGTGGATCGCCTTAATGGTATTGTTTGTTGAGGTTGTTGAGTTTGTATTTCTGGATTTTGGATGGGAGTTTCTTCAACATTATCATGCTGAGTTTCCGGATGTACTTCTTGATCAATGACAGGTATAAAAACCTGCACATTGTCAAAAGTAACAGTAGGAATCGAAATCGATCCTTCCTCAGCTTCTTCCTCAAAGATAATGTCTCTAACCTTATTTCTCCCCCCAAACTCAACATCCTCAAAAAATGTTGCAGTTCCCATTTCAAAAATTGACTTAAGCGTGGGATTATAAAATTTGTAGCCCCTTGATCGCTCAGAATAACCAATAAAGTAGCTGCTAACTGTTTTGGAGTCCAATTTATCCTCATGCGGCCTATAAGGCCTTGCCTCAGCTGGACATCCCCAAATGTGGAAATGCTTTAGACTGGGCTTTCTGCCTGTCCAAAGCTCATAAGGTGTTTTAGCAACAGTTTTAGTTGGTACTCTATTCAGAATATAAGCTGCAGTCTTTAATGCTTCTCCCCAGAGTGATTTTGGTAAAGTAGAATGACTAATCATACTCCTTACCATATCCTTAAGAGTCCTGTTTCGTCTTTCAGCTACACCATTCATGCTAGGAGAACCTGGCATGGTGTACTGTGGGACGATTCCACATTCCTCTAGGAATCTAGCAAATGGTCCTGGACGTTGTTCACCTGAACCGTCATATCTGCCGTAGTACTCACCACCACGATCAGATCTAACGCTTTTAATTTTCTTGTTGAGTTGATTCTAAACTTTAGCTTTGAAAGCTTTGAACATGTCCAGTGACTCAGACTTTTCATGAATAAGATATAGATGCCCATAACGTGAGTAATCGTCTATGAATGATATAAAGTATTGTTGACCATTCCAGGAAGCCGTAGGGAATGGTCCACAAATATCCGTGTGTATCAATTCTAAGACGTCCGAAGTTCTATTAGCACCTAACCTTCTCGTTTTGGTCTGTTTTCCCTTGATGCAATCAATACAAACATCAAAGTCCGTAAAGTCGAGGGAATCCAAAATACCATCTGACACAAGTCGTTCAACTCTAGTTTTTGAGATGTGACCTAAGCGCTTGTGCCATAGTTTTGCCGAATTTTCTTTATTTAATTTTCGCTTAGTACCACGTGATTCCACATACAAGGTTTCATTATATGATGCAATAGTATCAAGCAAATATAGGTTATCGTACGAACATAATAAACCAGTACCAACAATATTTGAATTTAAAGAAAGACTAAACTGACAATTTCCAAAAGAACAATAATATCCTGATTTGTCCAATAAGGAAATAGAAACCAAATTCCGTCTAAATGACGGCACAACAAAAGCGTCTTTCAAATCCAAATAAAAACCAGTTCCCAGTAATAACCTAAAAGTGCCTATTGCTTCAACTTCCACCGATTTTCCATCGCCCACAAAGATGAATCTTTCAGCATCATTTGGCTTTCGGCAGAACAGGCAACCCTGCATAGAAACACTTATGTGAGTAGTAGCACCAGAATCTAACCACCAAGTGTTTCTAGGTACTGAAGCTAAATTAACCTCAGAACAGACCAAATTAAGAAATGTACCTTTCTTTGCACGCCAAGCGTTATATTTGGTACAATCCTTCTTTAAATGTCCAGGTTTCAGGCAAAAGAAACAACCCTCTTTGTCCTTATGTGGCTTCTTTTGATCTGGACCCTTAGCAGCTTCATATTCTATTTTTCTTTTCTTGCCCTTATCCTTAGAGGTACTTGCCAAGTTAGCAATTTCAGTTCTATCCTGCTTCAACCTTTCTTTCTCTTGCACACAATATGAAATGAGCTCATTTAGAGTCCATTTCTCCCTTTGACAGTTGTAACTGACCTTAAACTGACTGAAATGTGCAGGAAGCGATATTAATACTAAATGCACGAGCAAGTCATCAGACAAGTCGAGCTTTAGTGCCTTAAGTTTTGAAGCAGTATGAGACATCTTCATGATGTACTCCCTTATGTTCCCCTTGCCTCTATACTTCATTGAAATCAAGCTTTGCAGAAGTGTGCTTGTTTCAGCCTTATCATTTTTAGCAAAACGCTTTTCAAGTTCGGCAAGGAATTGCTTGGCATTAGTTACCTCTTCAGATACTGCGCCCCTAAAGGCTTCCGGAATGCCGCGCTTAATGATCATTAGACTCATACGATTTGAGCGTTCCCACTTCTCAAAGTTCCTCCTGTCATCAGGTGAACTTTCATCCGTAAGAGAAGCCGGTTGCTCAACCCTGAGAGCAAGGTCAAGATCCATGCAGTCGAGAACAATTAGTGCGTTCTCTTTCCAATCCTTGAAGTTTGACCCATCAAGCATAGGGATTGAGTTAAGATTTGCAGATATTGTGGTAGCAGATGAATTAACTGTATAGAGAAGAAGATGGAAATAGCTTACATTAGTACTTTATTATGCAAATAATAATTTCAAATAATGGTAAGGCCCATCACAAGATACCTAGCACAACATCAATATTTAGTCTTTGGACAGAAATATTAACTTGTAAGTGGTACTCTCGATGTAGTAATCAAACACTGACAATAAGACATGTCAACCAATAAACCTTTCTTTGGACCGATTTATTGATCACACGTTAAACCAAATAATCGTCACGTGTTTATCACCACAGGTGCATGAGAAATTCCAGCCAAACATTGACCTTCCTTTGGGCCGATCAATATCCGCATGAACAACACACACACAAAACCTTCTAATATTCTAAGTTAATTAATTTCCACAAGAGAGGTTGCTTTGGCAACATGTTGCTTCAATTAATTCACTTCGAAATATTATATTTCTCAAAAGAGTCCGTCATACCAAAATTTGAACTTGAATTGATTATTTTGCATATATTAAGGCTTTAGGATTTGAATTATGAAATTCAATACTTTAGGATTAAGTAATCATTAAGTTGGATGGTTAAATTGCAATTTAATTAAACTTGATTGGCCAATTATGAAATATTTTTAAACTTGAAGGACTAAATTGCAATTTTTCCAAACTTTAGCGGCCAATTAATTAAAATCATAAACTTTAGGGACTGAATCGTAAAATTCAGAATTCTTAAAACCCAACTTAAATGATTTCTTAACTGCAGGGACTTAATTTTATAAATTCAGAAGTTTGAAGGGCCAACTTAAAAGTTTTATAACCTTAGAGTTTTAAATAATATTTAAAACAAAGTTAGAGGATCAAGAGTTAAATAAACCAATTTTATAAATTGCAAACTAGGCCCTTCAGCACTTCAAATTTCCAATGGAGGTCCCTCGGCCCAAAATAAAGATTGAAAATGCTAGGGTTTGCAGCGAAACCCTAGCCGCCGCTCGCCAGCCCCCAAGGGCGCGGCGCCTTTGCTGACCCCGTCCGTCTGCGTCGCTGCGCGCGACGCGGTGTACCACCGCAACCCACATCGCGCGCGGCGATGCTGAAATTCGTCGCGCGCAGCACCGCTGCAACCCCATTCCGACCTCCATTCGAACAACAATAACACCACTGAATCCATTCCATCATCAACAACACCAAAATATACAACAAACCCAACCACAATTCATACTCAATAAACTCGAGATATGCAGAAATAAAAAAAAAAAAAACTGAATCCATCAATACATACCACAATTCATACTTCAACCCATTCAATTCGAAACATATTAAAATCAAAACTGAAAATCAGATTGATGAAGCCAAGATTTTCGCACATAATTCATACGCAGAGAAGAATGATCGGTTGAAAAAAAATTGAATCTTGCAGTGTGTATGTATATTTTGAATGAACTGTGTATGCATATTTTCCAAATTTTATCAATTTGCACACATGATTTCATACACAGAGAAACCACGCTGTGTATGTATATATTTCGAATTCATTGAAATCAATTTGCTGAATTGGGTTTCGCATATTAACACGAACACAGAAGCATTGGCATTTAAATATACGCGCGTAAAATTGATCTGATAATTCAACACGATGTTGGCTCTGATACCACTTGTTAAAATTAATTTTGATATAGATGAATGTTCATCTAAAATCCACGAACATCATGCTGTAATTATCAAGATCCAAACTGAAGCGGAAGCGTACCTGAATTCATTGTTGTGTTTGATTTAACGGGGTTATGGCCTTCCAACTGATTCGTGGTTTTCTCCTTATGTTTCTTCTCTGTTGACGGGGATGCAGAGAATTATGAAAAGTCACGCTCAATTGGGGACCATGACCTGTATAAATAGTTGTAGGGCAACTATCATGTTTCAATGTTATTAAATTGGCCCCTCATCAATTTAAAACATTGAATCCGTCTCTACACTTTAACCTCACGACACTTAATACCCATTAGTCCCAAATAATCTTTAGTGGATCACTTTATTGACTAAATCCTTAAGATAGCACCACACATTTTATTTTATACATGTTTGGCCCCACATTATTTTATCCAACAGTAAAAGGCAAGAGTGGTGAGCTCATTAGAGGGAAAAAGCCTAATTGAGTGAAACACGAGTGAAAAATATTTTGTGAGGACACTTGCACACTTACACTCCATGGCTAATGCACATACTTCCAGTGGACAAGATTCTAATGCACAAACTTAAGAGTTGAGGGATATGATACAAGCTCTCACGGTTACTATGGCGGACATGGGGGGAAGGTTGGAGGGTAGATTAGCAAGGTTGGAGACTAGGAGGGAAGTTCCACCTCCAAGGGATGATAATGTTAGGAGGGGTGATAGGAGAATGCCTAGAGATGAGTATGAGGATGATGATGAATTGGAGAGTGAAGGGGGTAGTGACCAAAATTGGAACATGGGTAGGAATATAGGAGGTAGGAATGTGAGGGGAGTAGGTCGAGGACATGGGAGGAACCCTAGGGGTAGGGATGGAGTGGATGGTAATCTTGGTAGTATTAAGATGAAAATTCCTTCTTTCCATGGGAAAAGTGATCCGGATGCCTATTTAGAATGCGAGAGGAAGATGGAATTGATTTTTGAATGTCATAGGTATTCCGAGGATAAAAAGGTTAAGTTAGCGGTAGTGGAGTTTACCAACTATGCCTTAGCTTGGTGGGATAATTTATTACTCACTAGGAGAAGGAATTTCGAGGGTAGTGTGGATACTTGGGATGAGTTGAAGAGCCTTATGAGAAAAAGATTTGTACCAAGTCACTACTATAGGGGGCTCTATCAAAGACTACAAACCCTTACTCAAGGAACAAAGGGTGTTGAAGATTATTATAAGGAGTTGGAGAAAGCTTTGATGATGAACGACATAGAGGACGATAGAGAAGCCACTATGGCTCGTTTTATGAGTGGGTTGAATAGGGAGATAGCCAATGTGGTTGAATTACACCATTATGTGGAGATGGAGGAGTTGGTCCACATGGTTATTAAAGTGGAGTCTCAATTGAAGAAGAAGGAGCAATTTAAAAGAAAGGGACAAGAAAAATTCTTGGGGGGTCCTAGTTCCAATTGGAAGTCTAAGTGGGGGAGTGAAAGGGTTGATAAGGCACCACTTAAGGACAATATTGAAACCTCCAAGGGAAAGGAAGTTGGCTTCGTCAGGGATAAACCAAAGGTTGTTCCTACCACTTCTAGGAGTCGGGATATAGAATGCTTCAAGTGTAGAGGGCGGGGGCATTATGCTCGAGAGTGCCCTAACAATAGGGTGATGATTATAAAAAATGGGGAGTGGTACTCGGAAGATGAAGAGGACGAAGAGGGGGTGCCATGTAGAGGAGATAGTGATGACGAGGAAGAAGAGGTGGAGGGAATTGTTAGTCCACCCAAGTCTTTAGTCACCATTAGGTCTCTCAACACCCAAGCTAAGGTTGATGATGCGGCTAAGCAAAGGGAGAATATCTTCCATACTAGGTGTCTTGTGAAGGACAAAGCGTGTAGTCTCATCATTAATGGGGGAAGTTGCACCAATGTAGTTAGCACTAGTATGGTCGAGAGGTTGGGATTACCTTTAATGCCACATCCTAATCCTTATAAGTTGCAATGGTTGAGTGATTATGGTGAGTTGAAAGTAAGCAAGCAAGTACTACTTATTTTCAACATAGGGACCTATGAGGATCAAGTACTATGTGATGTGGTGCCCATGCAAGCTACACATATATTATTGGGGAGACAATGGCAATATGATAGGAGGGTATTGCATGATGGTAGGAAAAATCGATATAGTTTCCAAATGAATGGAAAACCCGTGACACTCCTACCTTTGAGTCCGGAAGAAGTTTACAAGGACCAATTGAAACTCAAGAAGGAGGAGGAGGAGGAAAAAAAAAAGAAGAAAAAAAAAGATGGAGTTGAGTGAGGGACAAAAGGAAAGTGAAAAAAAAAGAGGGGAAAAAAATAGTGAGAAAAAAAATGAGGGGATGCAAGAAAAAAGAAAAAGAGCAAAAGAGATTGAGAAAAGAATGAATTTTTATGCGAGTAAAGGTGATGTAGAGAGAGCTTTAAAAGAAAATCATTCTATTCTTTTGATGGTGTATAAGGAGTCCCTCCTTACACTTGACGACCCTCACACTTCCCTCCCCACTTTAGCTACTTCTTTGTTGCAGGAGTTCGAGGATGTCTTCCCGGAGGAGATGCCTAGTGGGCTTCCACCCATTAGAGGCATCGAGCATCAAATTGATTTCATCCCCGGAGCCGTCATTTCAAATAGACCGGCATACCGAAGCAACCCGGAGGAGACCAAGGAACTCCAAAAACAAGTTGAGGAGTTGATGAGTAAAGGATATGTTCGTGAGAGCATGACTTGTGCCGTTCCCATGCTACTTGTGCCCAAGAAGGATGGAACCTTTAGAATGTGCGTCGATTGCCGAGCCATTAACAACATAATGGTAAAGTATCGACACCTCATTCCTAGGTTAGATGATATGCTAGATGAGTTTCATGGTTCTTGCATTTTTAGTAAAATCGATTTGAGAAGTGGATACCACCAAATTAGGATGAGAGAAGGAGATGAATGGAAAACCGCTTTTAAAACTAAATATGGTTTATATGAGTGGTTGGTTATACCCTTCGGTCTCACTAATGCACCGAGCACTTTCATGAGATTAATGAACCATGTTTTGCGTGCATTCATTGGGAAATTTGTGGTAGTTTACTTCGATGATATTTTGATTTATAGAAAAAATTTGAATGAGTACATTGAACACTTGAGAAGTGTACTTGTGGTTTTGAAACAAGAACAATTGTATGCTAACCTCAATAAGTGTAATTTTTGCATGGAGAGTGTGGTCTTTCTTGGATTTGTAGTTAGTACTAAGGGAATAGAGGTCGATGAGGAGAAGATCAAAGCCATTAAGGAGTGGCCCACTCCCACAAGTGTCACCGAGGTAAGAAGCTTCCACGGGTTAGCTAGTTTTTACCGTCGTTTTGTCAAGGATTTTAGCACACTAGCTTCACCACTTACCGAGGTTGTCAAAAAGCATGTTGGGTTTAAATGGGGGGAGGCGCAAGAAAAGGCTTTTAATGAAATAAAGAACAAATTGTGCACCGCCCCGGTTTTATCCTTGCCTAATTTTGATAAAACTTTTGAGATTGAATGTGATGCTTCAGGCACAGGTATTGGAGCAGTTTTGATGCAGGAGAAAAGGTCGATTGCCTACTTTAGCGAGAAGCTCAGTGGAGCCGCCTTGAACTACCCCACCTATGACAAGGAGCTCTATGCGTTGGTGAGATCGTTAGAGACATGGCACCACTACTTGTGGCCTAGAGAGTTCGTCATCCACACCGACCATGAGTCATTGAAGCATTTGAAGGGGCAAGGGAAGTTGAGCAAGAGGCATGCCAAATGGGTGGAGTACGTGGAAACTTTTCCCTATGTCATCAAATACAAACAAGGTAAGGAGAATGTGGTAGCCGACGCCCTTTCTCGAAGGTATGCTCTTATTACTACCTTGAGTGCTAAATTGTTGGGTTTTGAGAGCATTAAGGACTTGTATGCGCATGATGCGGAATTTGCTAGTATATTTATATCATGTGAGAGGGTTGGATTTGGTAAGTATTATAGGCATGAGGGGTTTTTGTTTCGAGAAGGTAAACTTTGTGTGCCAAATTGCTCATTGAGGGAGTTGATGGTAAGGGAGGCCCATGGCGGGGGATTAATGGGTCACTTTAGGGTAAGGAGAACCTTGGAAATCTTACAAGAACATTTCTTTTGGCCTAAAATGAGTAGAGATGTTGGGAGAATTTGTTCGAGGTGCATAACTTGTAGGAAGGCCAAGTCCAAGGTAGAACCGCATGGATTATATACACCCCTACCTGTCCCTAGTGAACCTTGGACGAAAATTTCTATGGACTTCATTTTAGGATTGCCTAGGTCAAAGAAAGGTAGTGATTCCATCTTCGTGGTTGTAGATAGATTTAGTAAAATGGCGCATTTCCTTGCTTGTCATAAAACCGATGATGCCATTCATATAGCCGACTTATTCTTTAGGGAGATAGTGCGACTCCATGGGGTTCCTAGGAGCATTGTGTCGGATAGGGACGTTAAATTCCTTAGCCACTTTTGGAAGGTCTTGTGGGGGAAATTGGGAACTAAACTTTTGTTTTCAACAACTTGTCATCCCCAAACCGATGGCCAAACTGAGGTGGTTAATAGAACTTTAACACAACTTCTTCGCACCGTCCTTAAGGGCAACCTAAAGAATTGGGAAGAATGTTTACCTTTTGTTGAATTTGCATATAATCGAAGTGTTCATTCTACTACTTCTTTTTCTCCATTCGAGATTGTTTATGGTTTTAACCCTCTAACTCCTTTGGATTTGATTCCGTTACCTATTGATGAACGAGGTAGTTTAGATGGGAAAAGAAAGGCGGAGTTGGTAAAATCTCTCCACGAGAAAGTCAAGCTCCAAATCGAGAAGAAGAATGAACAATATGCCTCCAGTGCCAACAAAGGTAGAAAACGAATGACATTTGAGGTCGGTGATTGGGTATGGTTGCATTTGATGAAGGAGCGGTTCCCGAATCAAAGAAAATCAAAACTACAATCACGTGGTGATGGCCCCTTCCAAATCTTAGAGAAAATCAATGACAATGCCTACAAGCTTGACCTTCCTGGTGAGTACAATGTATCGGCTTCTTTTAACGTCTCTGACTTATCCCCTTTTGATGCAGGTGAAGATTCGAGGTCGAATCCTTTTCAAGAGGGAGGGGATGATGAGAATCCAGGGAGTCATTCGAGTCAAAGTCAAACAGGTCAACCATTTATCAGAATACCGGTGGGGCCCATGACAAGATCCAAGGCTAAAGAGGTCCAAGAGTCGATGGTGGGACTCATTTTCAAGATCCGAAATCAAGTCCACATGGAAGAGAGTAAGATCGAGGTCAATTGCCTAAGTTTTGAAGTTCAGGACATTTCGGTCCTCCGGTCGACCGAAACTCTGCAAGATTTTGAGGCATAGCTTCAGGCAGGATCGACGGACCTTTGTACAACCGAAACTGCCAATTCGGTCGACCAGTTCGGTCGACCGAAAGTCCCCAGAATAGAATAGCGGGGTTTTTTGTACAATTTTGCAAACTTTCTTTTCTTTCAATTTGTATATCTTCTTGTAAAGCCTCAAACCCTAGTTAGTTTTGGAACATTGAAGAGAACTCCTTGAGAGTTTGAGAGGTAAAAACCCTTTCTTTATCTTGTAACATTTTCTTGGAATTTATTTCAACTTATATAGAGGGTTTGTTCTTGTGTATTTGTTGATATTTATTCCACAAGTCTTGGTATTTGTCTTAATCTCTCCATTGGGCTAGGGTTAACTTTCCTTAGAATTTTGGTTAGGTTAAACTTGGGTCAAGATTTCTCATTTATTACCTATTTTAGCTTTCTTGGGTTGATACATTATTGTTGTGGGAATTTTTTGTTTAATCACCAAAGGGGTTCGCATCATGCAGCCTCAACTCAAATCTAGATAATGTTGGTCTAGCGCATTTCTTAAAATTTCAGCTTGAGATTAAGATATTCGCTCCGATTCCTTATTTCCATCACGCCTCTTCCTCGCAAAAGTTTGATTTGGTGAAGATGTGAATCCCATTCGAATTTCTATGCAAAAAGAAAGGAAATTCAAAAACCAACCAACTAATGAAGATCAATCAGCTCAACGGGAATTGTGCGAAATGCTGCAATCCTTTTAAGATAATTCGTATCATTCCTCTTATTGTTAGCAAGCCATTGCATTATACAATCACTAATTGTCACTAGAGTACCACACAGAAAATGTCTAGTAAGAATTCTTCCAACGATAGACCCGACTTTCTCACCTTTCTTACAAGATAATGACCTCCAAGGTAATAAATGCAGCATATTTAGTACTCAAATAAATTATCAGTACACTTAGAACATATAACATTTACAATATCACAGACATCCTAGCACTTGTGATAACAAAAGTATAATGCACAATTAAAAGTGTATTTGTAAAGCAAAAGAAGGAAGGAGTTGGTTTAAAAACAAGTTAAAAGCATGCTACTTTGCAAAAATCTGGTGCATTAACAATCCCATAAAATAAATTTATTTTAATTTAATATTGAAACACTACATAGAGATAATTATGGAATAATTGTGCAGTAGAAAACAAGGAAAGAACTAAGGAGTAACATTTGCAATTTAAGTGAAGCTTTTTCTAATGGACATTTTATCAAATTGTTGGAGTCCTATGTAATCATAAAAGGGGAATTCAGAGTGATACCTCAGGTTAAAACTTATATTTGAGTTTTGCAAACATAACCGACCAATTTAAGATTGCAATATTGACAACATGGATTCCGAAATGGAAGGGCTGCATCTAGGGCTGTCAATGGATTAGATTTTAATCTGAACCCGATCTGAATCCAATGAAATTAACGGAAGATAGATTTAAGATCTCGATCCGATAACCCGATAGAGATCTGAATTCAATAATTCGTTAACTAAATAAAGCAAATATGGATATAAGTTAATTCGATCCATAACAATCTGATCCGAATTTTTTTATTATAATATAATATATTTTATATAATTTTTTAAAATTTAAAACTTGTAATGTATTTTACAAAGTAAAATTATAATATAATATAATATTATTATATATTATTATAATATATGTTGTAAAATATAATTATAATATAATATTATTAAATATTATAATATTTATTTTAAAACTTGTAATATATTAATATTGTTATAAGTTTTTGAGATATTATAGTTTTATTTTTAATGAATTCTATGAAATTATAATTAATTGTATGAGTAAATTCTTACTCATTAATATGTAAAGATTTAAAAAAAGAAATTATGCTAAAAATAATTTTGGATCAGATATCTGATAGGTTGCAAATCGGATATGGATTTAACTATCAAAAATCCATCGAATTATCGGATCGGATCAGATCTATGAATTATTCTTATCGAATCGAATCGGATCGGATAAAGATAGATCTGATCCATATCCGATTAGTTTACACACCTAGCTGGATCATCGTGTTTTAACAAATTCAGTTAAACAAGCCTTTAGTTCTATCAAATTTATGTCCTTCTCCACAACCATCACCGTAGCCCAAAGCAAGTGATGCAGTTTCATCATTGAAACCCCCGTCAAAGAGAATGCATAGTGACAGTAAGGCTCTGTTCTCTTTGCTATTTTCAACCCGTTTTGAATTTTCGATTTTTGGAAATATCGAAAACGCGTTCACTTTGTCAATTTTCAGAAACGCGTTTTCGAAAAAAAAAAAAAAAAACTCAAAATGAGTTTATAGCGTTTTGGATATTTTGTGTTAAAAAGTTCAAAACGGTCAAAACGCGCGTTTTGAATTTTTTTTTTTTTTTTTTTTTTTGGTAAATGTGAGACAATTACTTCACTTGAAATTCTTATATTATTTTGTCATTATATATAGATCCATGTTAAGATATTTTTATTTTTTTTGTAATTATTTATTTATTATTATTTTTTTTTTTTTTAAAAAAATATGAGAAACTTTCTTCACTTGAAGTTCTTATGTTATTTTGTAATTATATATAGATCCATGTTTAAAAAAAAAAAAATTGTAAATTATTTTTATTATTATTATTATTATTATTTTTTTTTTTTTTTGTAAAAGTGAGACACTTCATTCACTTGAAATTCTTATGTTATTTTGTCATTTTATATAGATCCATTTTAAGATTATTATTTTTTTTATTTTGTAAAAGTGAGACACTTCCTTCACTTGAAGTTCTTATATTATTTTGCCATTATTTAGATCCATGTTAAGAATTTTTTTTTTTTTTTTTTTGTAATTTTTATTATTATTATTATTATTATTATTATTATTATTATTATTATTATTATTATTATTATTATGTAAATGTGAGACACTTCTTTCACTTGAAAATCTTATGTTATTTTGCCATTATATATAGATCCATGTTAATATTTTGTTGGTATGCGATTAAATTTTTATTTAGCTGAAACAATAGTAATGATGAATTTATTGACATAGAGAACTAACTGATTTATTAACATTAAAATTAATGTAATTCAACAAATCAACTATTTTTTACATATAAAATATCACAAAATAAATATATCAAAAAATTACAAAGTAAACGCATTTTTCAGTTTTCTATTTTTGAAAACAGTTTTTCAAAATTACAAAAAGAACATGGTTTTAGCAATCCCAAAATAAACAACCAAAATCCAAAATTCAAAATAAAATCCAAAACTCTAAATCCAAAATCGAAACACAAAGAGAACGGCGCCTAAACGTTTGTCCTCTTTGGGAGAAGGCAAGTCAAGCAATGGGAATGGAAATGTGAAACTTAAGCCCTTGAACTGGGATAAGGTGAATCCAAATGTGGAACATTCTAATGGGTGGGATAAAATTGAAAGGCTCTTTCAAGTACTGATTCTTTAACACCTTTTTACTAAAAAATTCTGTGTTTTTATCTATTTCTTCTTAGATGTTTTCTTCTGATATGAACTCAGGTTTAATGGTAATCTTATTGAAGCTCTCTTTGGATATGTTGCCACCTCTCTTTGGATATGTTGCCACCGATTGAAAATCTCTTCGACGAGAAAGTTATTCAACAAGGTTATAGATCGGGTCCATTCTCGACGCCATAAATTCCCAAAACACAGCACTAGTAGTCAAATCACTCGTCATCTTGCACGAAGAAACCGTGGATGCTCTTGTCAAAGAAGATGGCCTAAATGTAGATACTCTTGAAAAGCTCGCGAAAATCTATCTGACAACAAAATAAACATCTAAAATCCTAGTGTTGTTTTCTGAAATAAATGAGATCAGCTTCCTCCCTTCTGCTTGAAAATAATCTTGCCACCCAAGCTGAGGGAGATTGATATCAAAATCAAATGACAAAAGAAAGCATTAGACCATGTTATCAATTTAAAAGGACATATTTTTAATATTTGATTCAAAGATGAAATCGTATAGTAGCTAGTGAAGATTAAAATGTGTATCACTTTAAGGAATACTAACTCTGTTTGAAGTCCAGTCAGTGGGTTTGGAAACCTAAGAGGCATAAGTTATGCTTAATCCTAAGGTAACAAAACTGATTTAACATATAGGAGCACAAATAAAAGTAAACAGGGACGTAACAAGGTAACATAAGGTACTATATTGAGTAACATCAGTTTTCCATTGTGAAATAGGATGAAAAGACCATAAAAACAAAAATAAAGTTCAGTCCGAAAAAGTATCATCAGTGGATATATGTTACACAAAACATGTATAAAAATTGCAAACAACTTGTTTAAATGTTTGAGAATTAACCAACAAAACCAAGCAAAACCACAAGAAGAATCAAAAAATGAAACAAACTTGAGAAACAATTTCAAGTGAAAAGGCAAGTGAAGTCCCAAATCTATGAATGTAACTAGAATTCTAGGATACTGTTGCAACACCACATACAATACGAGATAAAAGTAACATTTCCTTTCTAAAATTGAACTCTAACATACATGCTGATGAAGCAAGAGAATCATATCTAGTATCTACAATAATCAAGAAAAAATAGGAAAATGAAGTTAATGGCGAAGATTTGCTGACATACATCAGCTTATTCGTCTTTCAATGGCTGTCAAAGGTTATTCTCAAAAGCGTTACAAAATTTATGATGGGGTTGAAACTCAGATGTATCAAATTCGAGTAATGAAGTACTGAGAATCAAACTGAAGTCTGATATCTATGGATTCAACAGCATGATAGTTGAAACATATCCAACAGAATATATGTGAAAATATGTGCCTTCAAGAGCTTTGTAAAGCTGTAAAAACAAAAGAAATCTAAGAACATTTAATCAGGGAAGCAATAAATAAATAAATAATAGCTCATTTTGATGATTAATAGCAGTCGTATATTAGTACTAATGTAAGATAAGCAACCATCATATTCATTTTGCAAAAACTCAATTTACAACAGAACACTTTCGCATCATGATTCTCATGCACCAAGCTGTTGAACTTTAGAATGCTGGTTAAAAATCTCAATGGTTAATTTCTCAACATCCACTTTAAAATGCAGTGTAACTGTTGATACTTACCCAAAATTTACATATATTTGGCAAAAAATGAAGTAAATGAAGCTTAAAACAGTTTTAATGAAGAATGTAACTAATATTCATGTTCTTACAATATGCCATCCAAGCTATCAAGGAGATACCTTGTGAACTCGTTACCCTACAAAAAGGGAATATATAGAGTGAGTAATAAGAATTTTTTTCTCTAATACTTGGATGACTAGCTTCATATAACAGTTGAGATATTCTAAATACTATGTAACCAAAAGAACAAGCTAGGCGATCGAAGGGGCAGGGCTGTAACAAACAAGACTAGCTTCTCTACGATTAGACATCAATTTTGCATTAGCATTGGGCCCCCAGTAGTAATCCAATGTCTCATCGTTATAAATGTCCCTCCACTTGTTGACTAGCATCTTGATGTCTTCATTGTCCATGTTTTCTTCTTCGCCTCCATGGCTTGGAGCCTGCAGCACAATATTGGACCACCTTAACTTTATCAAGCTTCACATTCTCGGGATGGCGGCACCTTAAAACAGTTTTAATGAAGAATGTAACTAATATTCATGTTCTTACAATATGCCATCCAAGCTATCAAGGAGATACCTTGTGAACTCGTTACCCTACAAAAAGGGAATATATAGAGTGAGTAATAAGAATTTTTTTCTCTAATACTTGGATGACTAGCTTCATATAACAGTTGAGATATTCTAAATACTATGTAACCAAAAGAACAAGCTAGGCGATCGAAGGGGCAGGGCTGTAACAAACAAGACTAGCTTCTCTACGATTAGACATCAATTTTGCATTAGCATTGGGCCCCCAGTAGTAATCCAATGTCTCATCGTTATAAATGTCCCTCCACTTGTTGACTAGCATCTTGATGTCTTCATTGTCCATGTTTTCTTCTTCGCCTCCATGGCTTGGAGCCTGCAGCACAATATTGGACCACCTTAACTTTATCAAGCTTCACATTCTCGGGATGGCGGCACCTTAAAACAGTTTTAATGAAGAATGTAACTAATATTCATGTTCTTACAATATGCCATCCAAGCTATCAAGGAGATACCTTGTGAACTCGTTACCCTACAAAAAGGGAATATATAGAGTGAGTAATAAGAATTTTTTTCTCTAATACTTGGATGACTAGCTTCATATAACAGTTGAGATATTCTAAATACTATGTAACCAAAAGAACAAGCTAGGCGATCGAAGGGGCAGGGCTGTAACAAACAAGACTAGCTTCTCTACGATTAGACATCAATTTTGCATTAGCATTGGGCCCCCAGTAGTAATCCAATGTCTCATCGTTATAAATGTCCCTCCACTTGTTGACTAGCATCTTGATGTCTTCATTGTCCATGTTTTCTTCTTCGCCTCCATGGCTTGGAGCCTGCAGCACAATATTGGACCACCTTAACTTTATCAAGCTTCACATTCTCGGGATGGCGGCACATCATTGATGAAAACCAAGTTGTAATTATTAGGAATTGGCTTTAAATGTCCTTAAAGAACATGTTCAAGAAATCTTACTAATTGACACATTCAATTTCATTTCATACACACTTCTGATTAGAGGAAATAGGACGAATATTCTGATTAATGGCTGTGTTGTTACCTGGTTAGCAAATGAAGTTTGAGGTGTGATTTTGAGTTTGTGCAAGAGATCATGGTAGGTGTGGAGGCTTGGTTCAAATACAAACATTCAAGGAACCTGCTTCCACAAGAGTCCAAAAATATTCTTTCAATCAAAAGATAGTTATACAAATAAAGATGTTTGGTCGTAGCAGAATTTAAACCTAATATATATAAAAAAATTCACATTAAATAAAAAATTCTCATAAGCTTCAAAATGATGTCCAAGAATGGGATTCCTAGTAACTCTTATGTCCATGGTCTCAAAGTTCTATCTACCGTCATTTGATGTTGCTTCAAAGAAGTTCTGTGCACCGAAATAGGAGGCTATTGACACTTGAAATCTCATGCTTAGTAAATTGAAAGATGTAAATTTGCATGTTTTGAGTATGAGAGACTAAATATGGAAAGGTGTAGTAAATAACTAATTAAAGTGTTCCACACACATTATGATATATGCGTACAGTCAACCATCGCTCTATTCAAGACTTGTGAAAAACTATAGTATTAGATATTGATGCAATGCAACAAAGTTGCAAAAGCCCAATTCTTTATTACAGACAATCCTCCAATAGGCTTATAAATATTATAATAGAATGAATATCTTTTCATGAACTAAACAAGGTAACCATTGATGAACTACATAACAATACCTACCTTACCTGTCCATTCAGTTCTAGCATTTTCCCAATAAAGTTAGTTCTCTGAAAAAAATATACATTTAAATAGAAAGGGTTAGTATCAATAGAAATATAAAGTGAATGCATGACACTTGGGGAGAGACATGAAAATCATCCCTCAAATATATTTTCAGCTTGATATATAACACAGACAGGTGGGTGACCTTTGATGCCCATTTGTGACCTTAATGAATATTTTCAGCCTGCTGTGTCAACTTGATTCATCTTCACAAAAGAGAATGTCAGCATACTAACAAACAGAGCATTAGTGTAACCTCGATAACCATTTTCTTTTTAAAACCACAATCGAACCTCAAAATCCAATATATATCATATTGCTCAACCACGTGATGATACTCTGAATAACAAAACATATTCTTGTCATCAAAAGGTAAAAAGAGAATAAAAAACATTCATCAGGCAGGATACACAAAATTTAATTGATTGTGCAAAAGGTCTAGCTCTAGACTGCTACCAATGAAAGAACTAACTTGCTTTACCAGGTTCTCATCCGGTTCGGAATGGGAACCCCAATTCCTAGTTTGGAATCCGAATCGCTCATTTGCGCTTTAAAAGACACTGTTATTTCTGCAGAAGAACCAACAAGAGTTTTTAGCTTGAGCAAAGTTTAGTTTTTCAAAATATCCCTTTTTAGCAAAATATCTTTATTATTTTTAATGAATTGAGTTATTTTCTTTGTAAGATATATTTCTGAATTAGTCAGGTTGATTTAATTCAATATTTTTTATTATATTCATATTCTTTAATTTTCTAAGTTTTTCTACAAATACTCTATATTGTGATAATTTCTCAAAAGATTTAGGATGTTATTTCTTTGTTATATATCCTAATGTTATTCCATTTGAAACTTCATCTTCTATATCTTCGTATTCTTCTATAATTTTATGAACTATATTTATATTTTTTGTTGTTTCAACAGAATTAAATTCTATTCTATTTAAGATAGCATAGTTAATATCTTCGTATATTTCTTTTAATTTAGATTGTCCAACAGAATGTATATTTTTAGATTTTCCAGCAACAGCTAATAAAAATGAAATTTCTTTATTATCTAAATATAGTTTATGATCACAGTTATTAGAAGTTGATGCCTGTGAAGTATCCATAAATTATAGGGTTGGTAAATTATTATACAAAATTCTCTAGTATAAGTTCATTCTTTGATCTAGTAAAATACAATAATCTGCAATATATTGTTCGTATTTTTCTAAGAGTTTATTATATTCTTCAGAAGATATGTTTTCATTTTCCATTTGATGTTTAATATCTTCCATTTTATCTTTCAATTTTTCTAAAAGGTTATCTAATCCTTCTATTGTATATCCTGGCATTATGTTTGGACTGTATTTTTCATTAGTTTATTTTCTAAATCTATTTTAATCTCTAATATGTCAGAATAATCTATAATGTATTGATCATGATTTTCTGAAAGTATATAATATTGTTCAGATGATTCATCCATATCTATTAAATGAGATATAATGTTATCTATTTTTTCCATTATTTTTTCTAACAAATTGTCTAATCCTTCAATAGTATATCCAGGCATTATAAATACAAAGATAAATAATTTATAAAGTTTTAAGTAATTTTTCAAATTCTATGAGTGTTTGAGAATTGATAATATCTATATCAGCCATGATATCTATACTTGATTCAAATGGTATATTATATTTTGAAATATTTTTCTTTCTCTTTTCTAATTTATCAATTATGTCTTGAATATCATGTATCATTATGGATCTTACAGTTCATCTAGCAAAGTTTTCTATTAAATTTTCTTTAAAACTTTTTAATATCTCTTGTGATGCGTAGAGTTGCTCTTGGTATCCTATTTTATCAATTTCATTTTCATATTCAATGCCTTTTTTTCTTTTGATATGCTTTTGAACTTTATATGGACCTCTCTTAGTTCTGGGTTTTTTCATGATATAATTATTTTCATTCATGATATTAAGATTTTCAAAAACTGGTAAAAAAAGATTCATCTCTTCAATCACTGTCATAATCTATTACAGGATCATAATCATTATCACTACTAAACACATATCCTAAATATAATTCATTATTTATTTCAGTGTTATCACTATCAAGCCAAAAATAAATAATCGATTTTGTAATTTCTAATCCTAATACTCTTTTTAATGTTGGAAAGATAGTTAAGAAACATGGCATATAGACATGATATAACTTTTTTATTTCATTATTTGGTCTAGTAAACTGTTTATGCATGAATAAAAGTTCAATTATGCTATGATATTCATCATTATAAGAACTGTTTTTATAATTAAATTTAACAATTCTGGATTCTGTCATTTTAAAAGTTCTTCTTCCTCCTAATTCCGTAAAGATAGATATATTAAGAATACTAACCTCTTTTCCTGTTCTCAGTACCTTTGTATTTTCCTTCTATTGTTAGTGACCTTTAGGCTTATAGGTTTCTGCTCCACACCCTCCAATGGCTTCCTGCCTTCACGGGTTATTAGCTAAACCTGGATACCTTCACTGTATAACTCTTTAGATGGAAAATATTTTAGGACAGAGTGTAGGGAGTTTTCTTAATAATATATCTTCTTTTTGGAAATAGGATTTAGAAGACAAGAATTTAGAAAATCATCATAATATGATAAGTAAATTGGGATTTTATTGATAATATAAAGATTGACAAATGATTGGTATGAGAATTTTTGAAAGACAGAAGATTTTTTGGCTTTCTCACAAACTGAGTGCTCAAGAGAGTTCTGCCTTTTCTCTAATCAGAAGACTCTTATTTATACAACTTCACGAGGTATTACTATACAACCTCTTACATCATTGCTTATGTAATGGATACAATAATTTGAATTTTACAAGGACCTACAAGGACACACCTGTCCATCTATTCTTTATTACAAGGATACAGCTGTCCCTTTATTTCTTCACATGGCTACATTATAGAGACACCTATCCCTCTATTTTCAGTCTTCTCATAGCCCTTACATTGTGCTGTCTTGTTCCATTAAATCAGATTTATCAATTGGCTTCCATCTGTCCATCACTTCTGTTGGTATGTAAAGAAGACTTATCAAATGGCTTACACCTGTCCATCAGTTCCTTTGGCATGTGGGGCAATTCCTAGCTATGCACGCCTCTTGCAAAGTGGCAAAACTTCCATGGATTTGATGAGTATCAAATTTATTGATGTATTCTTGCAAGATTGTTGACTTTTCTTTTCCTCCATTAGTGAGTAAGGTCCATCCATTGTACTGGCATATGCATTTGAATTTTTTCTCATACAGGTTTTTGACAATGTTGTAGAGAACTTTAATTCCCAACACCCTTCGGAATCTAAACCATGATCTTGTAATGTTTGGTACTGGCTTAGTATTTTTTCCAACTTCAATTTGAAAATTTCGAGCAACATACCCAATCATGATAATATGCTCAGCAGGATAATATATTCTTCCATCAATTTCAGGACTGATCGAAAAAAAATTTAAATATATGGATCTTCCTTGAGCAAACTTTGAAATTTTTCCTTTTAGTAAATCATCAAATTTTTCGATTTCTTTTAGATATTTTCCTGGATAGATAAGATCCAAGAATCCATAATCAGCTGCCATTTTTGTCATGACGGGATCTCCTCCCTGAGTAACGATCAATCGTGGGTATACATGGTCTCCAGACGAAATGTAATAGTAATCACATTCTTGAAGTTCATATATAACTTCAACAGTGGTTTTATATTCGTTTTCTTTTGGTAAAAAAGGGGAATCATCTTCCTCTTCAGCACGAATTCTGACTACCCTTGTATGTTCATCTTTGGCATTGATTGTGATTTTTCGAGGACTGGCTTCATTTATAACAACCTTTTTGGAACTTGGTTCATCTCTTTTAATTGTTGGTCCACCACTGCTTCCAGAAGATGTACCTGTTTGTATTTTTGATATAACCTGTTTGGTAATCAACGATTCAAACTGAGATTCAATCTCAATTATGTTATCGCTCAATTCTTTAGTATAATTATGATGAAATGTTGAGATTTCTATCAATTGCTTGAAACTTCCTTGGAGAGTTTCTGCAAGTTGTTCAATTCCAAGCTTTATATCTTCAGCTTCCTCCATGAGGAAGTTCATTCGCTTTTTGGCGTCTATAAGGGATCTTTTGATATTATCCATCTGCAAATTCAATATTCCTGCTTAAAAAGTCCGCAAGATAATTATTAACACCTTTAATATGAATTATATCAAAATTATAAAATGCCAAATAGGCTTGCCATCTATGGAGCCTTCTATATTGAGGTTCTGGTGGTAATTTATTGTTTACTAAACCTGCAACTTGAGAATTATCAGTTTCAACAATGAATTTCTTAGATAATAAAAACAATGAAAACTTCTTTATTCCTCTGATAATTGCTAACAGTTCTTTCTCATGAGTAGTATAATTTATTTCTGCTTGATTAAACGTTCCACTTGAGTATCTACAAATTTCATTAAGATCTGTTTTTAATATTGCTGCCCAATACTTATCCGAGGCATCAGTATTAACTATCAGATTATCTTTTTCATCTGGTAATCTTAATTTTGGTAAATTTTTACATTCTTCTTTTAGTGATTTGACAATTTCTGTATGTTCATCACTCCATCCTTTGGTATTTGTTTTCCTGAGTAAAATTTGAATTTTATGTCTCTTTTTTGATAGATTTTCAATAAATCCTTCTGCATAATTTAAACATCCTAAAATTTTTTGTATTTGTTCTTTTGATTCTAATTTGTTTGGAAAACTTTCTATCTTCTTAGATATATGAGTTTGTAATTTTATCCCCCTTTTATCTATTGATAATCCAAGAAAATCAATTTCTTGTTTTTCTATTATAGCTTTATTTTTTGAAAGAACAATTCCTTCTTTTTTGCATTCATTTATAAACTTAATTAAATGGTTTCTATGTTCTTCTATATTATTAGAACATATTAATATATCATCGACATAGACGATTAAGAATTCTTTAAATTTTCTAAATATGTTATCCATTATTCTTTGATATATTTGTGGTGCATTTTTTAAACCAAATGGCATAACCATCCATTCATACTTACCTTGGGGTGTACTAAATGCTGTATATTGAATACTATCTTCTTCCATTTTTACTTGCCAAAATCCTGATTTGCAATCAAATTTAGAATAATATTGCTTTCCTTTTGCAAGATTTATCAGTACCTCTTTATTTGGTAAAAAGTATCCATCAAATTTAGTATATTTGTTTAATTCTTTATAATTTATCACCATTCTAGCTTTACCTTTTTTTTGTTCAGAATGTTTCATAACCATAAAAGCTGGACTACTATGGGGTCCATTACTGGGTCTGATTAATTTTTGGTTAAGTAATTCTTTTATCTGAGTTTTAAATTCTTGCATATCTTGTATGGTATATATCATTGGTCTAACTCTTATAATAACATTTTCTGTTAATTCTATTCTAGCTTTTGGATGATGTGGTTTCCAAAATGATAATGGATTTTCTCCACCACAAATTTTTTCTAGTTGATCAATGATTTTTTCCATGTTTATTTGTATGTTCGTTTTCAAGACTTTTTTATACATTATTCTTTTATTTTTTATTTCATTTTGTGTAATTGGTTTTTTCTCCCATTTATCACCACGCTGTGTTGGCTGAACTCTGTAAGGTCTAAATTCTCTTTGTATTTTTAGTAAATGTGCACAAGGTGTTTGTAACATTATCATGTAATTATTTTGTTTATAATATTGAAATTGTTGTATAAAGTCATTTCCGAGTAATATATCACATTCTAATGTGTTATAATTATATACTTTATTTACAACTATTTGTTTACTCCCGAGTATTATATCAATTTTATCAGCACTATTAATTATATGAGTATTTTCTCCTGTTACTCCTGTAATTTTTATCTTTCCATTAGTATTCCATGATTTTATTAAGAAACTTTTGAATATTGTTATATCACTTCTCGTGTCAATTAATGCACAGGTTGTTATATTTGTTTCAACAATTGTAACTTGTATATAAACGGTTAATGGAAAACTTATTTGGTTATTCAGTTTTTCTGCATAGTATAGTTTGACCATTATGAGTTATATATAATCCTTCACGTTTTATACTATAATCTTCTAGTTCATCTAGAAAGCTCATTCCTAATAATACATGAGGATTTACCATACTACTATCTACATGACATGGTCCTAGGAGATTTATTCCTCCTATTTTTATTGGTACTTTTACTTCAAGTTCAGTCATATGTACTTGTCCATCAAAATTTATATATATGTATGGATCAGTTCTATAAGATATTAGTCCTTTATTTCTATTTGAAGCTATATGACATTCACTAGCTCATGTGTCAATTAATATATTTGATCATTTTATATGTTCTATTCCATTAAAATATTCACCTTCTATTTTCATATTTTCAGCAATTCTATTAAGTTTTATTTCTTTTGTATTACTAGTTTCTCCTATTTGTTTTCTATTAGGTAAACTTGCTGATCTCCTAATTAATCTGCCATCTTCAAATGTTATGTTATTATTAGGGTATTCTTCTTCTCGTAATTCTATGATTTCTAGTTTATTTTTTGTTATAGTAAGTTCATAGTTTCTTGGAACTAAACTTATTTGTTTATCTAGTTTTACAGTTTTACCAAAATCTTTACATTCTTTATGAATTTCAATATATGGTTTTTTGGAATAAATGTTTCCATAATTAGAATTAGTAAATGTGTATAATGCCCTGAATTCTATAGTCATAATTTTATCTCCTGGTTCCATTATATCATCTTTATGTAATTTAAAATGTAGTCCTAAAACTTCATTAAAATTTCTATCTTTTAATGATATACAATATTTTGGGTAACATGTAAATATTAGTTTCTTATATGCTAGATTTCCTTCTACTGTTCCTAAATGACTGTCTTTTAAATTTATAATTCTTCCATCATGTAAACTTACAGTCAAAAGCGAATCTAATCCTTCTCTAAACAGGGATTTAAACATTATTTGGATACCTGCTAAGTAAACATATTGAATCTTTTCACTTTGTTTTCTATTGATCTTTGTTAATAATTCTGTAACTGTATTTTTTGTTAAAAGATTTAATTTGTGTGTTCCTTGAGTGGTTCTAACATATATTACCCTTTCAATTTTATGATATTCATTTATTGCTACTTTTTCTCTTTTTCATATTCTGTCTAATATTTTCCATTTTCCTATTTTCAAATCTAAAGATAATTTTTGTATTTTTCTAAACTTATTATTATCAAAAGTTACTTTTAATCCATAACCTTCTATTCCTTCATATTCTTGTTTATCTATGTTCTTATTTGTTTCTATTTCTTCTATTTCTTTATTCTGATTCTGATTCATTGCTTTCTGAATCTGTTTCACTTATATATACTTCTTGATCATAGTATTCTTCAATATCTGATATTTCACTTAGTTCACTTTCTATTTCTAGATATTCATTTTGTAATATTTTAACTTTCTTTTTGTTACAATCAGGGCTTATATGTCCCATTTCTCCACAATTCCAACATTTGCTGTAATACCGCATTTCGATTTACATGCTTTCTTGATTGTTACGTAAAGTTTATATTAATATCATTATAAATGATTTAACTAATATTATGGTTTTATTTGAATTATTTTGCAGTGGAAGGACTGGATGCCGTTTCGATCAATGTACCAATTAAAAGTTTATAAATTGTTATTTTAACAGTTACGTGCAATTTTAGGTGATTAATTAAATTTATTGCCTAGGCATGCTAATTTTTATTCTTATTGTGTTAAATTGAAGTTAGGAAAAGTTTGGTGACACTTTGGAATTTCATTTGAAAGTTTTGAGCCTAAATTACTAATTTATGAGAGTAGAGGGACTAAATTGCAATTTTCCAAAAGTTACACATTAAACCTAACCCTAACATTATACTCACTCACTCACGATCCCTCTCTCTCTCGACTCGCCTCTCACTCTCGGTCTCACTCTCTTCGTCCGTCTCTCGCTCTCGCCTCTCCGTCTCTCTCACTCGACTTCTCCCTTCGCACCGCCGGTCACCACCACCGCCTGAAGTAAGCCCTCCCCTCCTCCCCCTTCCCTTTTCTCCTCACGCACACACACACCCGCGAATCGCACGCACACACACACACACACACGGTTCCACGAGATTTCGCACACACACACGCCCATAATTCGATACACACATGTATATATGTATAAATTCGATGTAAATAATGTATGTATACACTTTATATGCAGAAATTCAGATACTTCAGTAAATTTCAGATTTCAAATTTTTGTGCAATTTCGAGTGTAACCATAAATTGGGAATTAATGATGTTATATGGATGCGTATTGATGTATATGAATGTATATATTATTATGTATGTATAGATGCGTGCATATATATGTATAAAGTTTGGATTTTTGTGGGCATAGGTATATATATTCATGAAATTTGATTAATTTGTGTGCTATAATATTAAATTTTAGGTGCGAATGTATGTACATATGATCATGAATATGTATATGACTATTTAAATGAACGTGTGATTTTTGGAATGTTGGGATAATGGTGTGGGAGAGTAAACCTTAACCTTTTTGAAACAAGTTAGTTTAAATGTAAGTTATGTTCAAAGTTATAAATTTTTAGTTCAAGATCATTTTTTTGAATAAGAATGCTTGACTTTGATTGGTGAAATTGATAAGTAAGATTTCCAAAATTTTCCTTGAACTTAATGTATTACTTCGAGTATGATATTATATGTAGTGTTAAATGTGTTTATTATATTATGAGTCACATGCAAGTCTCGACCTTATTTAAGAGTGTTAAACGTGGTTTTTCACTAAGAGTCATATTTTGTTAATGAATGGAAATTAATTAGGAGAAACGGTACATTGACGTCGCGGGCAACCAAGACTTCCACCTGCATATTAAACAGACTACTGAGGACTACAGGTAAGTAAACTTCCCCCTATTTTCATAGAAGTTGAATGTAAATGTGAAAGTTATGTGTAAATGACTGTCGTGCAACTTACTTGCTTTGATGAATTGTATTCACTTTATGAAAGCATATGTTATTGAGAAGAATGTTAAAGCATGCACGTTATCATGTCATTGCATCATTAAGCATGCATTGGCATCGAAATGGTAAAGTCAAATGTTTTAATGAAAGTAATGTGTCAAAGTGAAATTTTGTCAAAAGTATGTATCCCAAGTTTTGAAAGAATGGGTGTACTTCTATGCCATGAAAGGTCCGAGTGGGAAATGGGGCGCGGGGGACCGGCGTACCCGAATGTAATGAGCCGCTTTACGGTGGAATGAACGTAATGAGCCGCTTTGCGGTGGAATGAATGTAATGGGCCGCTTTGCGGTGGAATGAATGAATGAACCGCTTTGCGGTGGACATGCGCATGTTAATCTGGTTCCAAATAAGAATGGCCCACTGTTATCTGATTGACTAGAAGTTACACCAAGTGAGCTCACGATGGGAATGAAGTGAAAGTTTTGAAATGTTAAACGAAAGTTTGAAAAGTTGAATTTTCTGGAAAGTAAAGAGAAAGGGATACATATATGAAATTTTTAAAGCATTCATGTCATAAGCATGCATTCATACATACAGTTTACTTACTGAGCTTTAGCTCACCCCAATCCCTCCCCACTTTTTTTTAGGTGATGAAAGTTAGATGATCAGAGGAGAACACTTGGCGGCTGACTCCGACAGTACCCGTTGTCGCCTTAATTAATAAAGTTTAAATTCATTTGAGTTATCATTTAAATTTATTTCTTCATTCATTATTATTGATAATGGTTTGGTTGGAGTTATTTTGATTAAGTATGGAACGTATTAGAGGTTAAATTACCTTTATTTCAATGGTCAATGTTTGATGATGTTTTGAAAAATCTTATGATTGAGGAGTTTGGGAAATGTATGAATTGGTTTTGGAGATGATGAATGTGATTGAGATGTGATGGATGTTTTAAATTTTAAAAATGTTTTTTTGATGTCCCTCTACAGGTTGGCTATGTCCAATTTATAGAGGAGACTCTGCCGAAATTTTTCTAAAATTTTATAATAGATAAATGAACATTTAGGTCGTGTAAATTATTTAATTCCGCATTTAATGTGAATGGAAGTTGACACGCCTAGGTTTTAGACTCTTAAACTTGGGGTGTTACATTTTTGGTATCAGAGCTAAGAGTTTTAAAAGCGATTCTGTAGACTTTTAAATTTTATTTGAAATTGGTTCGGGTACTAAGTCACGCCTCAAGTGCTTCTCCCTCGATCATCTGGTAAGTTAATTTTGCTTAAATTATTGAATGTCATGTAATGCTACTAGATTGAAATTCGTACACATTGATATGTAGTACTATATATTGAACTAGATGTTTTATCCTCTCCTATTTAGAAATGGCTCCCACTAGACGTAGCAACACTCAAGGAAGAACTCCTCAAACTCAGAATGAAGGGACAGGCAATCACACTGCCCCTTCCGGCACTCCGACGGTCGTGGAGGCCTTAGTCCAAGCGTTAACTACGTTGGGGCAGGCAAGTCAGCCTAGGACTAACGAGACCCGTGGACATGGGAGGATATCAGAATTTAAGAGGCTGTCTCCACCACCCTTTGTTGGAACCACTGACCCCCTCGAGGCCGAAAAGTGGTTAACTGAAATGCAGAAAGCCTTTAAGGTTATGGGATGCACCGATGAGGAGAAGGTTAACTTTGCCGCATACATGCTTCAGGGCGGTGCCTATGATTGGTGGCTGATGGTGCAGCGGCAACATGAAAATGACGCTGAACCTTTTACTTGGGAAATGTTTACCACGGCCTTCAATGAAAAGTACTTTCCCAAGAGTATCCGCCAGCAAAAGGAGGGAGAATTTCTGAAACTAGTGCAAGGGAACAGATCAGTTACGGAATATGAGGCGGAGTTTGCGAGACTGGCTAAGTTCGCCCCAAACTTAGTGGATACTGAAGAGAGAAGGTCTAGGCGCTTTGAAGAAGGACTTAAACCACAAATCAAACAGGCCGTGATCCCTTTTGAACTCACTACTTATAGAGAGGTGATCAACAAATCTCTGTTGGTGGAAAGAGCTTTAGCCATAGACAGAGAAGAAAATAGAACTCCATCATTTAACCAGAAATTTAAGAGTGGAAATTCAAAGGGGTGGAATAACAGGGGACAAAAAAGGAGGAATGATCAGGGGAGTAATAAAAATCACCAATCTAATAAGCAGCAGAGAATGACCTGTCCGAAGTGTGGAAAGGAACACTTGGGTGAGTGTTTGTTGGGTAAAAGAGTATGCTTTAAATGTGGGATGCCTGGACATTTTGCAAGCGATTGTAAGGGCCTCTGCTATAACTGAGGGAAACCGGGACATCTAGCCAAGGATTGTAGAGAGAAGAGGACTACCCAAGCAAGGGTTTATACAATGTCTAAGAAGGAAGCTAATGATTCATCCACCGTGGTATCAGGTATTTTAAATTCTATTTATTACATTTCCCTTCCGTCTTTACATCTCGTATCATTCTAGACAAATTATGAACATGCATATATCTATAGAAGTATAATCTATTGTGGTAGGTACTATGTACGTGTGTGGAAAACTTGCAACTATTCTTTTCGATTCCGGGGCTACTCATTCTTTTGTCAGTCCCGTTTTTGCTGAGAAATTAAATCATTCATCCCCACAACTGTGTACTCCGTTTGTCGTGTCAACACCATCCGGAGCATTGTTAAGTTCAAGTTATGTATTGGGAGACTGTCCAATAGTAGTGAATGGGCGTGATTGGGTGACAGATCTTATAGTGCTGGATATTCACGATTTTGACGTCATACTGGGCATGGATTGGCTATCACGGTATTATGCTTCAATAGACTGTCATGAGAAGAAGGTAATATTCGAGCCTCCAAATAAAACTCCTTTTTACTTTGTTGGGGTTGAGGTGAAACCTTCCATTCCAATAGTATCAGCGATGAAAGCCCGTCAATTGATGAATAAGGGCTGTAAGGCGTACTTGGCTGCAATAGTCGAGGTACCAAAAACAGACCCCTCTCTTGAACAAATTGCAATCGTTCGAGAATATCCGGATGTTTTTCCAGAAGATCTTTTCGACTTGCCACCTGAAAGAGAGATTGACTTCGTTATCGATTTGGTACCTGGAACAGCCCCGATATCGAAAGCACCGTATCGGATGGCTCCTGCGGAACTTAAAGAGCTCAAGGAGCAACTGCAGGATCTCATGGATAAGGGCTTTGTTCGACCTAGTTTCTCTCCATGGGGTGCTCCTGTATTATTTGTGAAGAAGAAGGACGGTTCTATGAGACTTTGCATAGATTACAGAGAGTTGAATAAAGTGACAATAAAGAATAAATATCCGTTGCCGAGAATTGAAGACCTATTCGACCAGCTTCAGGGTGCAGGGTATTTTTCCAAGATCGATCTGCGATCTGGTTATCATCAGTTGAGGATTAAAGAAGAGGATATTCCAAAGACAGCTTTCCGTACCAGATATGGACATTATGAATTTTTGGTGATGCCGTTTGGGTTAACCAATGCTCCTGCGGCATTTATGGATCTGATGCATCGAGTCTTCAAAGAATACTTGGATCAATTTGTTATAGTCTTCATTGACGATATATTGATCTATTCGAGGTCTGAAGAGGAACACGAAAAGCATTTGAGAATAGTGCTTCAGAAACTTAGAGGAGAGAAATTATTTGCGAAGTTCAAAAAGTGTGAATTCTGGCTGGAAAGAGTGTCGTTCTTAGGGCATGTTGTATCAAAAGAAGGCATTGAGGTTGACCCGAGTAAAATTGAGGCAGTTCGTAATTGGCCGACACCAACTAATGTGAAAGAGGTCCGCAGCTTTCTTGGATTAGCTGGTTACTATCGGAGATTTGTGGAAGGATTTTCAAAGATTGCCTCGCCTTTGACTAAGTTGACCAGAAAGGATACAAAATTTCAGTGGAATTCAGATTGCGAACAGAGTTTTGAGGAGTTAAAAGACGCGGTTGACAACTGCGCCAATCTTAACTATTCCACAGGGAAATGAAGGATTGGTCATTTATAGTGATGCCTCATTGAAGGGGCTTGGTTGCGTTCTTATGCAACACGGAAAGGTAATTGCCTACGCTTCAAGGCAACTGAAAGAGTACGAGGAGAATTACCAAACTCACGATCTCGAGTTGGCAGCTGTCGTATTTGCATTGAAAATATGGAGGCACTATCTCTACGGGGTCAGATGTGAGATCTACACCGATCATAAAAGTCTCAAATACTTCTTCACACAGAAGGAACTAAACATGCGACAACGCAGGTGGTTGGAACTTGTCAAGGATTATGATTGTGTTATTAATTATCATCCTGGCAAGGCTAATGCCGTAGCGGATGCACTTAGCAGAAAAAGTCATGGAACAATGAATGCCTTGCAAGTCGTCCAGAAACAGTTACTGAGGGATATCCAAGGGTTAGAGTTGGAGATCGTTCCAAAGGGCAAGACAGGTTATCTTGCTAACATAACATTGGAATCAACATTGTTGGAGAAAATAAAGGCCTTACAGTTAGAAGACCCCAATACTTCAAGAGTCCGCACTGAAGTAATTAATGGGAAACGCACTGATTTTGTTATCTCCGCAGATGGTGCCCTTCGGCAGGGAAATAGGCTGGTAGTCCCCAATAATAAGGAATTGAAGCGAGAAATTATGAGGGAAGCTCATAACACTCCTTACTCAATCCACCCCGGAAGTACTAAGATGGCTCGGGATTTGAGGCAGCATTTTTGGTGGATTGGCATGAGTAGGGATGTGGCGGAGTATGTTCAACGTTGTCTCACTTGTCAGCAAGTTAAGGCCGAACATCAACGACCTTCTGGCCTATTACAACCTCTTATGATTCCGGAGTGGAAGTGGGAACGAATAGGCATGGATTTCATTGTGGGCTTACCTAAGACGAAGAAGGGTTATAACTCCATATGGGTGATAGTCGATCGTCTTACCAAGTCGGCACACTTTCTACCGGTAAAGACTACTTATAATATGGAGAAGTATGCGGAGTTATATGTGGCAGAAATTGTAAGGCTTCATGGGATCCCCCTATCCATCGTGTCTGATCGTGACCCAAAATTTACTTCTTCATTTTGGAAAAGTCTACATAAGGCCATGGGTACTCAATTGAGATTCAGCACGGCCTTTCACCCTCAGACAGATGGACAGTCGGAGAGAACAATTCAAACCCTGGAAGATATGTTGAGAGCTTGTATTATCGACTTTCCAGGTACTTGGGACGAATTTCTCCCATTGGTTGAGTTCTCCTATAACAATAGCTATCATGCCTCAATCCACATGGCTCCATATGAGGCGCTATACGGGAGGAAGTGTAGATCGCCGGTTCACTGGGATGAAGTAGGGGAACGGAAATTTCTAGGTCCAGAAATGGTGCAACAGACATCGGAAATTGTTGAGAAGATTCGTCAGCGGATGAGAATTGCACAGAGTAGACAGAAAAGCTATGCAGACAGAAGAAGGAAACCATTGGAATTCGCGACAGGTGATATGATTTTCCTGAAGGTCGCTCCTATGAAAGGAGTTATGAGATTCGGGAAGAAGGGAAAGTTAACTCCGCGATTTGTTGGCCCCTTTGAAATACTTGAAAGGGTGGGTGACCTAGCTTATCGGGTTGCATTGCCACCGGCACTATCTGGAGTTCATAACGTATTTCATGTGTCGATGTTGAGAAAATATATTTCGGATCCTTCTCATATCCTCAGTTATGAGTCGTTAGATCTTCGTGAGGATCTAACGTACGAAGAATCACCTGTGAGGATCCTACTGAAGGCAGACAAGGAACTTAGGAGGAAGAAGATACCTCTAGTTAAAGTCCTTTGGAGGAATCATGCAGTAGAAGAGGCTACTTGGGAACGCGAGGACGAAATGCGTGCCAAGTATCCACACCTTTTTGGTAAGTTTTAATTTCGAGGACGAAATTTTCTTTTAGGGGGTAAGGAATTGTAATACCGCATTTCGATTTACATGCTTTCTTGATTGTTACGTAAAGTTTATATTAATATCATTATAAATGATTTAACTAATATTATGGTTTTATTTGAATTATTTTGCAGTGGAAGGACTGGATGCCGTTTCGATCAATGTACCAATTAAAAGTTTATAAATTGTTATTTTAACAGTTACGTGCAATTTTAGGTGATTAATTAAATTTATTGCCTAGGCATGCTAATTTTTATTCTTATTGTGTTAAATTGAAGTTAGGAAAAGTTTGGTGACACTTTGGAATTTCATTTGAAAGTTTTGAGCCTAAATTACTAATTTATGAGAGTAGAGGGACTAAATTGCAATTTTCCAAAAGTTACACATTAAACCTAACCCTAACATTATACTCACTCACTCACGATCCCTCTCTCTCTCGACTCGCCTCTCACTCTCGGTCTCACTCTCTTCGTCCGTCTCTCGCTCTCGCTCTCGCCTCTCCGTCTCTCTCACTCGGCTTCTCCCTTCGCACCGCCGGTCACCACCACCGCCTGAAGTAAGCCCTCCCCTCCTCCCCCTTCCCTTTTCTCCTCACGCACACACACACCCGCGAATCGCACACACACACACACACGGTTCCACGAGATTTCACACACACACACGCCCATAATTCGATACACACATGTATATATGTATAAATTCGATGTAAATAATGTATGTATACACTTTATATGCAGAAATTCAGATACTTCAGTAAATTTCAGATTTCAAATTTTTGTGCAATTTCGAGTGTAACCATAAATTGGGAATTAATGATGTTATATGGATGCGTATTGATGTATATGAATGTATATATTATTATGTATGTATAGATGCGTGCATATATATGTATAAAGTTTGGATTTTTGTGGGCATAGGTATATATATTCATGAAATTTGATTAATTTGTGTGCTATAATATTAAATTTTAGGTGCGAATGTATGTACATATGATCATGAATATGTATATGACTATTTAAATGAACGTGTGATTTTTGGAATGTTGGGATAATGGTGTGGGAGAGTAAACCTTAACCTTTTTGAAACAAGTTAGTTTAAATGTAAGTTATGTTCAAAGTTATAAATTTTTAGTTCAAGATCATTTTTTTGAATAAGAATGCTTGACTTTGATTGGTGAAATTGATAAGTAAGATTTCCAAAATTTTCCTTGAACTTAATGTATTACTTCGAGTATGATATTATATGTAGTGTTAAATGTGTTTATTATATTATGAGTCACATGCAAGTCTCGACCTTATTTAAGAGTGTTAAACGTGGTTTTTCACTAAGAGTCATATTTTGTTAATGAATGGAAATTAATTAGGAGAAACGGTACATTGACGTCGCGGGCAACCAAGACTTCCACCTGCATATTAAACAGACTACTGAGGACTACAGGTAAGTAAACTTCCCCCTATTTTCATAGAAGTTGAATGTAAATGTGAAAGTTATGTGTAAATGACTGTCGTGCAACTTACTTGCTTTGATGAATTGTATTCACTTTATGAAAGCATATGTTATTGAGAAGAATGTTAAAGCATGCACGTTATCATGTCATTGCATCATTAAGCATGCATTGGCATCGAAATGGTAAAGTCAAATGTTTTAATGAAAGTAATGTGTCAAAGTGAAATTTTGTCAAAAGTATGTATCCCAAGTTTTGAAAGAATGGGTGTACTTCTATGCCATGAAAGGTCCGAGTGGGAAATGGGGCGCGGGGGACCGGCGTACCCGAATGTAATGAGCCGCTTTGCGGTGGAATGAACGTAATGAGCCGCTTTGCGGTGGAATGAATGTAATGGGCCGCTTTGCGGTGGAATGAATGAATGAACCGCTTTGCGGTGGACATGCGCATGTTAATCTGGTTCCAAATAAGAATGGCCCACTGTTATCTGATTGACTAGAAGTTACACCAAGTGAGCTCACGATGGGAATGAAGTGAAAGTTTTGAAATGTTAAACGAAAGTTTGAAAAGTTGAATTTTCTGGAAAGTAAAGAGAAAGGGATACATATATGAAATTTTTAAAGCATTCATGTCATAAGCATGCATTCATACATACAGTTTACTTACTGAGCTTTAGCTCACCCCAATCCCTCCCCACTTTTTTTTAGGTGATGAAAGTTAGATGATCAGAGGAGAACACTTGGCGGCTGACTCCGACAGTACCCGTTGTCGCCTTAATTAATAAAGTTTAAATTCATTTGAGTTATCATTTAAATTTATTTCTTCATTCATTATTATTGATAATGGTTTGGTTGGAGTTATTTTGATTAAGTATGGAACGTATTAGAGGTTAAATTACCTTTATTTCAATGGTCAATGTTTGATGATGTTTTGAAAAATCTTATGATTGAGGAGTTTGGGAAATGTATGAATTGGTTTTGGAGATGATGAATGTGATTGAGATGTGATGGATGTTTTAAATTTTAAAAATGTTTTTTTGATGTCCCTCTACAGGTTGGCTATGTCCAATTTATAGAGGAGACTCTGCCGAAATTTTTCTAAAATTTTATAATAGATAAATGAACATTTAGGTCGTGTAAATTATTTAATTCCGCATTTAATGTGAATGGAAGTTGACACGCCTAGGTTTTAGACTCTTAAACTTGGGGTGTTACATTTTTGGTATCAGAGCTAAGAGTTTTAAAAGCGATTCTGTAGACTTTTAAATTTTATTTGAAATTGGTTCGGGTACTAAGTCACGCCTCAAGTGCTTCTCCCTCGATCATCTGGTAAGTTAATTTTGCTTAAATTATTGAATGTCATGTAATGCTACTAGATTGAAATTCGTACACATTGATATGTAGTACTATATATTGAACTAGATGTTTTATCCTCTCCTATTTAGAAATGGCTCCCACTAGACGTAGCAACACTCAAGGAAGAACTCCTCAAACTCAGAATGAAGGGACAGGCAATCACACTGCCCCTTCCGGCACTCCGACGGTCGTGGAGGCCTTAGTCCAAGCGTTAACTACGTTGGGGCAGGCAAGTCAGCCTAGGACTAACGAGACCCGTGGACATGGGAGGATATCAGAATTTAAGAGGCTGTCTCCACCACCCTTTGTTGGAACCACTGACCCCCTCGAGGCCGAAAAGTGGTTAACTGAAATGCAGAAAGCCTTTAAGGTTATGGGATGCACCGATGAGGAGAAGGTTAACTTTGCCGCATACATGCTTCAGGGCGGTGCCTATGATTGGTGGCTGATGGTGCAGCGGCAACATGAAAATGACGCTGAACCTTTTACTTGGGAAATGTTTACCACGGCCTTCAATGAAAAGTACTTTCCCAAGAGTATCCGCCAGCAAAAGGAGGGAGAATTTCTGAAACTAGTGCAAGGGAACAGATCAGTTACGGAATATGAGGCGGAGTTTGCGAGACTAGCTAAGTTCGCCCCAAACTTAGTGGATACTGAAGAGAGAAGGTCTAGGCGCTTTGAAGAAGGACTTAAACCACAAATCAAACAGGCCGTGATCCCTTTTGAACTCACTACTTATAGAGAGGTGATCAACAAATCTCTGTTGGTGGAAAGAGCTTTAGCCATAGACAGAGAAGAAAATAGAACTCCATCATTTAACCAGAAATTTAAGAGTGGAAATTCAAAGGGGTGGAATAACAGGGGACAAAAAAGGAGGAATGATCAGGGGAGTAATAAAAATCACCAATCTAATAAGCAGCAGAGAATGACCTGTCCGAAGTGTGGAAAGGAACACTTGGGTGAGTGTTTGTTGGGTAAAAGAGTATGCTTTAAATGTGGGATGCCTGGACATTTTGCAAGCGATTGTAAGGGCCTCTGCTATAACTGAGGGAAACCGGGACATCTAGCCAAGGATTGTAGAGAGAAGAGGACTACCCAAGCAAGGGTTTATACAATGTCTAAGAAGGAAGCTAATGATTCATCCACCGTGGTATCAGGTATTTTAAATTCTATTTATTACATTTCCCTTCCGTCTTTACATCTCGTATCATTCTAGACAAATTATGAACATGCATATATCTATAGAAGTATAATCTATTGTGGTAGGTACTATGTACGTGTGTGGAAAACTTGCAACTATTCTTTTCGATTCCGGGGCTACTCATTCTTTTGTCAGTCCCGTTTTTGCTGAGAAATTAAATCATTCATCCCCACAACTGTGTACTCCGTTTGTCGTGTCAACACCATCCGGAGCATTGTTAAGTTCAAGTTATGTATTGGGAGACTGTCCAATAGTAGTGAATGGGCGTGATTGGGTGACAGATCTTATAGTGCTGGATATTCACGATTTTGACGTCATACTGGGCATGGATTGGCTATCACGGTATTATGCTTCAATAGACTGTCATGAGAAGAAGGTAATATTCGAGCCTCCAAATAAAACTCCTTTTTACTTTGTTGGGGTTGAGGTGAAACCTTCCATTCCAATAGTATCAGCGATGAAAGCCCGTCAATTGATGAATAAGGGCTGTAAGGCGTACTTGGCTGCAATAGTCGAGGTACCAAAAACAGACCCCTCTCTTGAACAAATTGCAATCGTTCGAGAATATCCGGATGTTTTTCCAGAAGATCTTTTCGACTTGCCACCTGAAAGAGAGATTGACTTCGTTATCGATTTGGTACCTGGAACAGCCCCGATATCGAAAGCACCGTATCGGATGGCTCCTGCGGAACTTAAAGAGCTCAAGGAGCAACTGCAGGATCTCATGGATAAGGGCTTTGTTCGACCTAGTTTCTCTCCATGGGGTGCTCCTGTATTATTTGTGAAGAAGAAGGACGGTTCTATGAGACTTTGCATAGATTACAGAGAGTTGAATAAAGTGACAATAAAGAATAAATATCCGTTGCCGAGAATTGAAGACCTATTCGACCAGCTTCAGGGTGCAGGGTATTTTTCCAAGATCGATCTGCGATCTGGTTATCATCAGTTGAGGATTAAAGAAGAGGATATTCCAAAGACAGCTTTCCGTACCAGATATGGACATTATGAATTTTTGGTGATGCCGTTTGGGTTAACCAATGCTCCTGCGGCATTTATGGATCTGATGCATCGAGTCTTCAAAGAATACTTGGATCAATTTGTTATAGTCTTCATTGACGATATATTGATCTATTCGAGGTCTGAAGAGGAACACGAAAAGCATTTGAGAATAGTGCTTCAGAAACTTAGAGGAGAGAAATTATTTGCGAAGTTCAAAAAGTGTGAATTCTGGCTGGAAAGAGTGCCGTTCTTAGGGCATGTTGTATCAAAAGAAGGCATTGAGGTTGACCCGAGTAAAATTGAGGCAGTTCGTAATTGGCCGACACCAACTAATGTGAAAGAGGTCCGCAGCTTTCTTGGATTAGCTGGTTACTATCGGAGATTTGTGGAAGGATTTTCAAAGATTGCCTCGCCTTTGACTAAGTTGACCAGAAAGGATACAAAATTTCAGTGGAATTCAGATTGCGAACAGAGTTTTGAGGAGTTAAAAGACGCGGTTGACAACTGCGCCAATCTTAACTATTCCACAGGGAAATGAAGGATTGGTCATTTATAGTGATGCCTCATTGAAGGGGCTTGGTTGCGTTCTTATGCAACACGGAAAGGTAATTGCCTACGCTTCAAGGCAACTGAAAGAGTACGAGGAGAATTACCAAACTCACGATCTCGAGTTGGCAGCTGTCGTATTTGCATTGAAAATATGGAGGCACTATCTCTACGGGGTCAGATGTGAGATCTACACCGATCATAAAAGTCTCAAATACTTCTTCACACAGAAGGAACTAAACATGCGACAACGCAGGTGGTTGGAACTTGTCAAGGATTATGATTGTGTTATTAATTATCATCCTGGCAAGGCTAATGCCGTAGCGGATGCACTTAGCAGAAAAAGTCATGGAACAATGAATGCCTTGCAAGTCGTCCAGAAACAGTTACTGAGGGATATCCAAGGGTTAGAGTTGGAGATCGTTCCAAAGGGCAAGACAGGTTATCTTGCTAACATAACATTGGAATCAACATTGTTGGAGAAAATAAAGGCCTTACAGTTAGAAGACCCCAATACTTCAAGAGTCCGCACTGAAGTAATTAATGGGAAACGCACTGATTTTGTTATCTCCGCAGATGGTGCCCTTCGGCAGGGAAATAGGCTGGTAGTCCCCAATAATAAGGAATTGAAGCGAGAAATTATGAGGGAAGCTCATAACACTCCTTACTCAATCCACCCCGGAAGTACTAAGATGGCTCGGGATTTGAGGCAGCATTTTTGGTGGATTGGCATGAGTAGGGATGTGGCGGAGTATGTTCAACGTTGTCTCACTTGTCAGCAAGTTAAGGCCGAACATCAACGACCTTCTGGCCTATTACAACCTCTTATGATTCCGGAGTGGAAGTGGGAACGAATAGGCATGGATTTCATTGTGGGCTTACCTAAGACGAAGAAGGGTTATAACTCCATATGGGTGATAGTCGATCGTCTTACCAAGTCGGCACACTTTCTACCGGTAAAGACTACTTATAATATGGAGAAGTATGCGGAGTTATATGTGGCAGAAATTGTAAGGCTTCATGGGATCCCCCTATCCATCGTGTCTGATCGTGACCCAAAATTTACTTCTTCATTTTGGAAAAGTCTACATAAGGCCATGGGTACTCAATTGAGATTCAGCACGGCCTTTCACCCTCAGACAGATGGACAGTCGGAGAGAACAATTCAAACCCTGGAAGATATGTTGAGAGCTTGTATTATCGACTTTCCAGGTACTTGGGACGAATTTCTCCCATTGGTTGAGTTCTCCTATAACAATAGCTATCAAGCCTCAATCCACATGGCTCCATATGAGGCGCTATACGGGAGGAAGTGTAGATCGCCGGTTCACTGGGATGAAGTAGGGGAACGGAAATTTCTAGGTCCAGAAATGGTGCAACAGACATCGGAAATTGTTGAGAAGATTCGTCAGCGGATGAGAATTGCACAGAGTAGACAGAAAAGCTATGCAGACAGAAGAAGGAAACCATTGGAATTCGCGACAGGTGATATGATTTTCCTGAAGGTCGCTCCTATGAAAGGAGTTATGAGATTCGGGAAGAAGGGAAAGTTAACTCCGCGATTTGTTGGCCCCTTTGAAATACTTGAAAGGGTGGGTGACCTAGCTTATCGGGTTGCATTGCCACCGGCACTATCTGGAGTTCATAACGTATTTCATGTGTCGATGTTGAGAAAATATATTTCGGATCCTTCTCATATCCTCAGTTATGAGTCGTTAGATCTTCGTGAGGATCTAACGTACGAAGAATCACCTGTGAGGATCCTACTGAAGGCAGACAAGGAACTTAGGAGGAAGAAGATACCTCTAGTTAAAGTCCTTTGGAGGAATCATGCAGTAGAAGAGGCTACTTGGGAACGCGAGGACGAAATGCGTGCCAAGTATCCACACCTTTTTGGTAAGTTTTAATTTCGAGGACGAAATTTTCTTTTAGGGGGTAAGGAATTGTAATACCGCATTTCGATTTACATGCTTTCTTGATTGTTACGTAAAGTTTATATTAATATCATTATAAATGATTTAACTAATATTATGGTTTTATTTGAATTATTTTGCAGTGGAAGGACTGGATGCCGTTTCGATCAATGTACCAATTAAAAGTTTATAAATTGTTATTTTAACAGTTACGTGCAATTTTAGGTGATTAATTAAATTTATTGCCTAGGCATGCTAATTTTTATTCTTATTGTGTTAAATTGAAGTTAGGAAAAGTTTGGTGACACTTTGGAATTTCATTTGAAAGTTTTGAGCCTAAATTACTAATTTATGAGAGTAGAGGGACTAAATTGCAATTTTCCAAAAGTTACACATTAAACCTAACCCTAACATTATACTCACTCACTCACGATCCCTCTCTCTCTCGACTCGCCTCTCACTCTCGGTCTCACTCTCTTCGTCCGTCTCTCGCTCTCGCTCTCGCCTCTCCGTCTCTCTCACTCGGCTTCTCCCTTCGCACCGCCGGTCACCACCACCGCCTGAAGTAAGCCCTCCCCTCCTCCCCCTTCCCTTTTCTCCTCACGCACACACACACCCGCGAATCGCACACACACACACACACGGTTCCACGAGATTTCACACACACACACGCCCATAATTCGATACACACATGTATATATGTATAAATTCGATGTAAATAATGTATGTATACACTTTATATGCAGAAATTCAGATACTTCAGTAAATTTCAGATTTCAAATTTTTGTGCAATTTCGAGTGTAACCATAAATTGGGAATTAATGATGTTATATGGATGCGTATTGATGTATATGAATGTATATATTATTATGTATGTATAGATGCGTGCATATATATGTATAAAGTTTGGATTTTTGTGGGCATAGGTATATATATTCATGAAATTTGATTAATTTGTGTGCTATAATATTAAATTTTAGGTGCGAATGTATGTACATATGATCATGAATATGTATATGACTATTTAAATGAACGTGTGATTTTTGGAATGTTGGGATAATGGTGTGGGAGAGTAAACCTTAACCTTTTTGAAACAAGTTAGTTTAAATGTAAGTTATGTTCAAAGTTATAAATTTTTAGTTCAAGATCATTTTTTTGAATAAGAATGCTTGACTTTGATTGGTGAAATTGATAAGTAAGATTTCCAAAATTTTCCTTGAACTTAATGTATTACTTCGAGTATGATATTATATGTAGTGTTAAATGTGTTTATTATATTATGAGTCACATGCAAGTCTCGACCTTATTTAAGAGTGTTAAACGTGGTTTTTCACTAAGAGTCATATTTTGTTAATGAATGGAAATTAATTAGGAGAAACGGTACATTGACGTCGCGGGCAACCAAGACTTCCACCTGCATATTAAACAGACTACTGAGGACTACAGGTAAGTAAACTTCCCCCTATTTTCATAGAAGTTGAATGTAAATGTGAAAGTTATGTGTAAATGACTGTCGTGCAACTTACTTGCTTTGATGAATTGTATTCACTTTATGAAAGCATATGTTATTGAGAAGAATGTTAAAGCATGCACGTTATCATGTCATTGCATCATTAAGCATGCATTGGCATCGAAATGGTAAAGTCAAATGTTTTAATGAAAGTAATGTGTCAAAGTGAAATTTTGTCAAAAGTATGTATCCCAAGTTTTGAAAGAATGGGTGTACTTCTATGCCATGAAAGGTCCGAGTGGGAAATGGGGCGCGGGGGACCGGCGTACCCGAATGTAATGAGCCGCTTTGCGGTGGAATGAACGTAATGAGCCGCTTTGCGGTGGAATGAATGTAATGGGCCGCTTTGCGGTGGAATGAATGAATGAACCGCTTTGCGGTGGACATGCGCATGTTAATCTGGTTCCAAATAAGAATGGCCCACTGTTATCTGATTGACTAGAAGTTACACCAAGTGAGCTCACGATGGGAATGAAGTGAAAGTTTTGAAATGTTAAACGAAAGTTTGAAAAGTTGAATTTTCTGGAAAGTAAAGAGAAAGGGATACATATATGAAATTTTTAAAGCATTCATGTCATAAGCATGCATTCATACATACAGTTTACTTACTGAGCTTTAGCTCACCCCAATCCCTCCCCACTTTTTTTTAGGTGATGAAAGTTAGATGATCAGAGGAGAACACTTGGCGGCTGACTCCGACAGTACCCGTTGTCGCCTTAATTAATAAAGTTTAAATTCATTTGAGTTATCATTTAAATTTATTTCTTCATTCATTATTATTGATAATGGTTTGGTTGGAGTTATTTTGATTAAGTATGGAACGTATTAGAGGTTAAATTACCTTTATTTCAATGGTCAATGTTTGATGATGTTTTGAAAAATCTTATGATTGAGGAGTTTGGGAAATGTATGAATTGGTTTTGGAGATGATGAATGTGATTGAGATGTGATGGATGTTTTAAATTTTAAAAATGTTTTTTTGATGTCCCTCTACAGGTTGGCTATGTCCAATTTATAGAGGAGATTCTGCCGAAATTTTTCTAAAATTTTATAATAGATAAATGAACATTTAGGTCGTGTAAATTATTTAATTCCGCATTTAATGTGAATGGAAGTTGACACGCCTAGGTTTTAGACTCTTAAACTTGGGGTGTTACATTTGCACTGGCTTTTATCTTTCTTATAAGTTTTATTTTTCTGTTTTTTATTTGGATTATATCTTCTTTTGTAATATCTCCTCTTAGGTTTTATATATCTTTTTTTGAAGTTTTTGAATTTTTTAAACTTTTTATTTTTATATTTTATTTCATTATTTTTTCTTCTTTCAGGGTTACATCCCCATTGGGTAGGTTTTTCCATATCTTCACAACATATTCTAGTTAGTTTTCCTGATTTCTTAAATAATTGTCTTTGTTGACATATATATGCTAATCTTTCAAATAGGAATTTTATTCTTGATCCTAATGTTCTAGGTGTTCCAGGGTTATCTCTAATAAATTTTTCAAATTCTATTTTAAAGTATATTCCCCATGAACCTGGTAATTTATTGTAATACATATCTCTATATACTTCTTGATTTTCATTACTATAGAATTGGACATAATAATATTCTTTAAATTCACAAGTATATTCTTTGATTTTACACATATCACATATTGTTTAATTTATTAATCTTATTCTTGCATTATCCTTTTCTCTTATTGATTCTGCTTCAGAATTACTTATCCAATTTTCTCCTAAAAATTCATCTGCAATATAATCTACTATCTTTTCTATTCCTTTTCTATCTGATTTTATTAGTTCTGTCTGTACATTTTTTCTTATTAATGCTTTTGTATCACTACTTATTCCTTCCCACCAATTTCTAACATGTCCTTCAAAAGATGCTATTAAAAAATTTATCATTCTATCAGTATTTTCCCATGTATCATCTTTATTGTATAAAAAGAATAGTATCATTGAATCTGCCCAAGTTAATATGGCTTTTTTAGTATCTATTTTACAATCAAGATCTAATTTTGTTCCTCCATGATTAATAGGTTTATCATAGTTATTATTTGGTTCAAATCTATCTTTATATTTATTTCCTCTAGGTGGTTGTATGTCTATGATTCTATCATAATATTGTCGGTGTTGTTTGTTATATAAGGGTGCATAACTTTCATCTGGATCTAGTAATTCTTGTTTAGAAGTTCCTATAGGAGCAGGGTTATGTGCTCCTCCAGTATTCATTAAAACTTGGTATTCATTAAAGTTTTCTATACTTAACTGGTCAAAATTTTCTATAAGCAAATCTAATTCTTCATTCATTTTTGTCTTGTTCTTCTTCAGTTTTTTCTTCAACTTTTAATTTTCCTAAAGTTTTTTCTATAGATTTTTGTAATTCTAATTCTTTCTCTAGTATTTTTGGTAATATGTTTCTTCTAAATTCATCATCCATACTTCCTGCTTCTATTATAATTTTTTCTTATTCGAAATGCTTCTTTCCTATTCTAAGTATTTCTTTTTCTATGAGTTTTTTTGTCTATTTTCTTATCTTTGCTTTTATTATTTTCTTTGAATTCTCTTATCTCTAGTTTTAGTATATTTATATCATTTCTTACTTCTTTTAATTCATTTTTTACTTCTTGTACATCACTTATTAATGTTTTTATTAATGTTTTTAGATCTTCAATATATTCACTTATCGACATTTTATACTCTTGGTTTTTGAGTTTTTTGTATATTAAATAGTCTGTCATACATATCATCTATTTTTATTTCTAACTTTTTGATTCTTTCTTCTATTGATATGATTTTTTCGTTTTCATTCTTTCTTATTTTTTCATTTAACCTATCTATTTTTTCTATAATTATTCCAATTTTATCTTGATTAATTAATTCTCCTGATTTTCTTTGGAATTCTTTTAAAATTTCTTCATCTATATTTTTAGCCTCTCATATCATTTCTTTTAATTCTTTAAATTGTATTGTTAGTTTATTTTGAATATTTTGTAATTTTTCTTTAATATTCATGTCCTGTATATTTAATTGTTATAATTCTTCGATAGCTAATTTATCTTGTAAATTTATGTTTTTATATGTTGGTCATAAAAATGCACTTATCCAATTTAATTGCATGTTAAGAAATCCATCAGATTCTCCCCATGAGCTTAATGGTTGAAACATAGTTGTATTTGCTCCTTTTATTTGATAAGATCCAACTGGAAGTCTTATATTTTCTATTATTTGTTTTTCAAATTTTATTTCTGGAAATCCTGTCATTAATTTCTTCCTTTAATATGTTCGATTTCTAGAATAAGTTCTGTTTCATATTTTGCTTCTTTATAATTCATTATTTGATATTCACAATATTCTTCTATTGATCCAATCATTGATTTTCTATGATATATTCTATAATATTTTAGATAGTCTTCCAATGTGTTTGTTTTATCATATATTTCTTTTTTAGTTTTTTCTTTGTCTTCTAAAATCGTTTGAATTTTTGGTAATTGTTTTAAAATTCTATCAAAATATTCTCTCTTTTTCTCCAATAATTTTAATCTTAATTTTTCTTGTCGTTTTATATTTCTTTCTTCTCTTATTTGGTCCATTAAATTTCTTCTTTGTTCTACTATTAAATCTAATTTTTCATTTGTTTCTATGTCTAGATATCTAATTAATTGAGGATCCGCTCTATGATAATCCATTTCTATAATCTTTATATAACTCTTCTAGTATGTCTTTGTGGATTAAATCTAATATTTCGTTTATGATAAAATCTTCTTTTATTATATCGAAATTTATCAGATTATATATTTCTCTTCTTACATCTTTATCTAAATCTTTTAAAGTGTTCAAGATTTCTATTTTATAATTATCGGGTAGTGTTAATGTATGCATAATTATAAATCTTGATGTATATATTATATATTCATTTTTAATTTGTGTTATATAATATTTATCTTTTAGATCTGTCATATGACTTTGATACCAAGTGAGGGTGCTACTAAGAGCGAACAAAAATCAAATAAAATCATAAATAAAATTAATAAAATTTCAAGGACTAGGTTGTAACTTTTCTAAATCTTAATGAGTTTAATTGAAATATGATATATAAGGATTTTTGTGGTAGTTTATAGTATTTAAGGCTATTTTTAAAAGATATAAAATTGTTATGGTATTTTCAAAAATTGGTAAAATTTTTAAGGTATTTTCATGTATTTCCTCGAGTTTTTACGGCAGCTTCAATTTCTTGAGAAGTTGCCATTTCTATAGAAAACCCAAATTTACGGAACGCCAAGCAAAAACCCTTCCCCAACAATTCTTCTAATCTCCCCTTTAGTGATAATAACCTAAAAGGAACCAAATAAATAACAGTACTGGTTAACTAAAAATTGACAACAAATTTTTCTACGATTTTCACTCCCATAAAAATAAACCCAATAAATTCGCATGTATCTGTATATTGTGAATCGACTGTCGAATATATACCCAAAAATGAGTAAAAATCAGTCATTTGTTTGATTCCACTCAAGTTTGAAGATTGAGCATCATATGGGACTTTGATGCCGGCTGGTACACTGCTTATATTTCCTGTAGAATGCTAGGTAGGATATACTCCTATTTGAGCTATAATCTGGGACTCGGACACCAGCTGCAGAATCTTGCTATTAATCAAAGCGGATATGTGAACTTGAATTCATGATGAATGAGTTCATGTTGATTGAAGGCGAAAATGAGATGATGGCGACCAATGAGCATTGAAGTTTGATTTGAATTTAGTTCCATTCCACCATAAATTCTGTGGAGAGAAATCGGGGATTGTCAATAGGTAGGCGGGATTTTCTGAAATTCTGTTAGAGAATATAGATGAAACGTATATCTTGATAATTTGAACAATAGCTTTATTCTCACATATGGAAATCGGACAGATATGACATAGTAGAGAAGTCTGTTTATCATTTTTTCTTCAGTGACACATCAGTACACGCACCTTTATGAAACCATATGTACAAATGGCATTTCTGTAATTTGATTTATGAGTATTTCAATTTTCTTTTTGAATAAACTTATGTGTACACTTTTTATTATACATTTATTGTATACCCACTCACATGAGGTTGATTATTTTAATCTCTCTATAAATGGATCACATCCACATGTTACTGAGGTATACAAAAAGTGTATAAATAAATGTGTACACATAGCATGATTATTTCTTTTTATGTTATGGGAAAATTTCAAAATTATGTATATTGGGGGGTAAAAACCCTTATCTTGTTTATTGGGAGGGTGGATGCACTAATTTTCTCAAATGAAATTGAAAGTTTGGACTTGAAATAAATTGGGTCCAAAAGATATAAAATTTGGGCTTAAACCAAATAATGAATTTTAAAAACTTTTGAATTTGGAATAAAGCTTTAAACGATTTAAATTTATTTTTTCGAGTTTATAATTTTAAATGGTTAGATGAACATGCTTTTAATTAAATATGGATGAAGTCATAGAGATAGTGCAGAAATTTAATATTTATATAATAAATGAAATAAGAATTCTCGATCAATACAGGTAACCTTAGCACATTTGGCTAATCTTAAGGAGTTACCAAATGAGTGCAATGAAGCCTTCCTTCAACAGTTTAAAATGGCCAGGAGCAAGTGCTTCGTGCCTTTGTCGAAAAAAGAGTTTGTGAGAATTTCTCAAAATTTCTTAAGCTTAGATTAAAAAAAAGTTCCAAGGTAAAGAATTCTCAGATCTATTTCAACTAAGTGCTAAATTCGTTCATTATGAATGATTGCTAAGGGAAGAAGAGTAGCTTTTTATGAAATGCATGCAATTGAAGCAGGCTAAGCCAAAGTTGAAGTATTTTAGCTGAATTGGTTATGGGAAAAACGTATACGCGCAAAACACTAGTTAATTTGGAACAAGAAACAAAAAATGAGGGGTTGAATGAAGAAAGTAAAAAAGCCAGAACATTTTCTTTCGATGTGACTAAGGCTGAAGCTATATTCAACCAACTTTATAATGATAAATGAATAAAGTTGATGGATAAACATAAGTTTCCAAACCCAGAATAAATTAAGGGGAAGAAATATTATAAATGGATTAATGCTTGGTAGCATATTAATGACATCGACTTGGTATTTCAGAATGTTTTGTAGGATGATATAAAACCTAGCCGAGTTACATTCGACAGTGTTAAACGAATAAGAGGATGTGCTACATCCTAGTGCAATTGAGCCATTGGAGCACAAATGTAAGATAATAGTTGATCCAAGCAACGTTAGGGAAGTTTTATGTGTAAATTTCCAGAAGAGCCTAAGTTGGTTAAAAAAGTTGAAAGGGTTAGAAGAAACTTGTAGAAAAGAAGCTTATTTTGAGAAGTCATAAAGACCATGGTAGCGTAGGAGGTTCACGCCCAAATTTTACTGGGTACACTCCAGTCTTGTCCAGGAGATAAGGACGTTTAGACCAAGGGTGCACATAGTCAATACATTGCACTCCTAAGTAGATGAGGTAACAGATGAATTACGTCCAAAGATGCGCCTAAACATGATATGGTTCGTCAAAAAGTTCAAAGTGAAATCAATATCATTTATTGTGTTGTTCCAGAGGATGTGAATGAAAATGAAGAATAATCTGTGGAGGTTATGGACAATGATACAGAATTCGGATCGAAGATAAATCAAGTTTTAACGTAGAAAGCAAGATGAAGAAAATGACTATTAACTTTCCAATTATTATTGAATTTGGTATGGTTTCTCCAATCGTTGTCAATAATTACTTGCTGGAAGGTGAATTTGAAAATAAAGAAAAAGTTAGTGCATATGATGAAGATGTCTATGCTCAAGAAGAAGCAGCTTTTAGCATTACTCATACTGGTAAAGAGGAAGTCACTATAGAAGACAATATGACTAACATAGAATAAGAACTTGACTTGTAGGAGAAATCCAGGAGAAAAAGAATCTTGTATAACAGGCTATTGGAGGAGTTTTACGAAGTAGGTAACCTAGTTGTTGGTTTGTTAGGTGAACCATCATGGCCGCATTTGATTATTACATGACGTATAGGAAGCCTAAGGTTAAGAAGAGAGCTCCACGGGTAGTAAAATATGGGAACCACCCACAATAGTGCCATCAACTACAAGTTGGGGAGAACCTTCAAGTGTTATTCCATCACCTACAAGTTGGAAAGAACATACTACTTAAATTCTACCACCAACAAATTGTGGAGAATCCTCTAGTGTAATGCCACTGCCTACAGGTTGGGGAGAGCCCCCCAGTGCGATGATATCACCAATAGGTTGGGAGAACTTCCCAGTTAAGATTACCATCTTCAGCACCATCATTTCAGGATGTTTTCCTAGGTGGACACCTACAGAATCTGCAAAAGGGCATGCTTGGAGGAAAAAAAGATGAAGAGGGAAGCAGTATCACCATCACTAAGCTTGACAACAAAAAGGTACGTTCGATGATGAGGACATGACTAATATGGAAGAAGGAATTGGCATAAGGGTAGTAGCAAGGAGAAGAAAGATATCTTATAACAGGTTGTTTAAAGAACTATATGAAGCAGGTAATCAAGTTGGAAAACCTTCAGGGTGTAGCTTTGATTACTACGTAATATATTGGATGCCCAAATTCAAAATAAGAGTTCCTCGTGCATAAAGTACAAGACCAATCCTAAGGAAGAATTGTCCAGTATAACGCCACCACTTACTGAATGATGAACTAAAAAGGTGATGAAGATGGGTATAACAGAAAAGGAAGAGGCCAAAGCCAAAGTAAAAAGAGAAATTGAAATAGAATCAGCTAAGAAGGTGATATTTTAGAAGCCAACTAATAAACTATGTTGAGGTAAACGAATGAGACATTGTAAATTGAAATTGAATCCTCTAAAATGTACTTTTGGGGTAAACTCTAGAATTTGTTTTTGGATTTTTAATGAATCAAAGAGGAATTGAAACTGACAAAAATAATTTTAGAACTATTTTTGAAGCTAAATCGCCTAGCAATAAAAATGAATTGCAAAAGTTCCTGGGGAAACTTAATTTTCTAAGGAGGTTTATTTCCAATTGTACAGGTTGAACAAAACCTTTTCACAACTCGTAAGGCTAAAAAATCACATTAAGAGCTTTTGATATCTTGAATACCAATGAAGTTGTATATATCGACTGAAGAATAATCTATTGTAGTCATGGTTTCCCAAGAAGATCATATGGGCAAAAAAAAGGGCCATAATTATCTCCAGAGGCAAATTCGAGTAGTTAAAATCTGAAATTGAATGGATTAATTCCAAGATGTTTTTGAAATTTTGAGTTTTGAGATCGAAAAAATGGGGAAATGAAGACCCCATACATGATAGAATTATGCACAAAATGGTGAAATGGAACTCAACTATGTGAAAGAGAAGATAGGAAGATAAATTGGATAGATGGGCAGTGCTCAATTCAATTTCTCCTAACGAAAGGAAAATCAAAGGGAGAGTAACAAATTTAGAAACCGCCTTGGGGTTTAGGTTTGATTGTTGGTGGTGGCATAAATTCAGAGGTAACTACCCACTAATTTTAAAACATCATTTAGTTAATAACTTGCAGAAACTATTGTAATTGCAAAAAAAATAAAAAATAAATAAATAAAAAAAATAAATATGAATTAAGATTTTATTAACAATTGAGATTCTAGTCAAAATTTTCCAGAATCTCAGTTGCTTTTGTGTGTGTGTGTGTGTGTTGAACAATCCTTTGATACTATGCTAGTAAAATGAGGCAAACTATAACTACTTTCCAAAAGTATTTCAAATAACCCTTCACGTGATGCACAACCCATTGTTGCAAGTTATACTATTAAGCAATTAAATGAATAAATTATAGGAATGAAACATAAAGTAATTTTGAATTAGCACCTGAATAATAACAAATTGAATTTTGGAATAAGTTAGATTCGATAGTTGTAGTTATGAATCATAGGGACATATTTGACACAATAGTTTGTCACCCATTTCAACTCCTTTAATTCCCAAACAGGTACGAGTTCTTTTTCTCATTCTAATTTCTATCAACATTAAAACCAAACATAATCCATAAATATTTAGCTCAAACACATATCATAAAATATCACAATCTTTGAATCACAAGTAATATACAAATAATGCTCAAACACCTTTCACAAATATTACAAAGGACTTACGCTTTGAGTTTAAAGAGAATAGGGAAAGCCGGAAAGGGTAGGACCTAGAACCAAATGGGTGTTTATTCAATTGAGATTTTGAAAAACATTTAAAGAATTTTTTTAAATGACTTTTTTTTAATGAATCCCATTGGATTTTATTGACTTTTATCGACTTGTTTAGACTTTCAAAGACTTTTGTAAATTGATTTAAAAGACTTTCATATACTTTAAAATACTTTTACAGATTTTTATTTTGTAATTGAAAAACTTGAATATTAATAGATTAATATTACTATGGCATGAATATGAATCACTAATAGTAATTATTTGTCAAGTGAATTTAAAAAAATACGGTGTGAGAGATAAATAGTTTTAAGACAGAGAAACATTTGTAATAAAATAACTGGGGCAAAAATAAAATACGTTCGATATCGACGTCAATAAAATTGTACTATATTCATAATCGCACTTCGTACATTTAATAAAATATAGGTAACATATCATTATAAGTCAACTCAATAACATAAATAAATAACCCAAGTACCAATATTTTTAAAAACAATTTGTTAAGAAAAATTAACTAATCAACATGTCCAACATCATTCCACATATTGGTAGCTATAGTAGCCCGCCACTCACTAGCGTGCTCCCTTTGTTGTTCTTGACGCTCATAAATTGGTCCAAAATTGTCCTCTCGATCATCTAGCATCGATGGAGTTGATGGAACTTCATCATGTGGTTCAACTGGGAACTCATTAGAAAAACATTCATTACATAGAAAACTATGTATTCCCACACAAGCTAACACTAGCTCTGCTTGCGTTCTCTACGAAAATGGAGGAGGTATTTTAAAAATTGTGAACCTTGATTTAAAAATTCTAAATATCCACTCAATTACAATTCTCAAGGAAGCATGTCGAAGATTGAATAACTCTTTTGTATTTTCAGGGTCACGACCTAGACCACCAAGATCTTGAAGATGATAGCGGACGCCTCGAAATGGAGCTAAAAATTTGCGTCGATTTGGAAATCCACAATCTACCAACAAATATTTATCGAAATACATATACTTATGAGTAGAACCAACAAATAGGTAATTATCAATATACAAAGCATACTTTGTGGTACTTTAAGTCTGTTTCTTCTTGATAAAGCATCATTCAATACTTTTGAAGCATGTGCAGACCCTTCCCAGCCACTAAACACATAAATGAATTTCAAATTGAAACTACAAAAGGGCTAAAACATTCTATGAAATTATACCATGACGATTATGCTAACTGCTAACATCACGTGCAATTACCATTGTTGGAAAATGGGTACCATCAATATCTCCAACACAATCCAGAAATAATAAAATTATTTTAAGAAGAACAAGAAAATTATGTACATGAACAACAACAACAACAAAAACAACAACAACAACAACAACAACAACAACAATAATAATAATAATAATAATAATAATAATAATAATAATAATAAAACTTACTTTAAAGTAAGGGTAAAACCATGTACTTTCTCTTACTTTTTCTGGAACTGAAGCTTTAGGTTTTACCATCATATCTATTGCAATTGTGCTTAACACCTTCAAGATCTTGTTGAAACTTTGACTAGTTGCAAAATGTGATCGAAAGAATGATTCTCAAATCACATAATATTCATCATTTTGACTGACTATACATAAAAATGTTGCAAGCATTTCTTCAACACAAATAAACCTTGAATAAATGTCTCAAAAATGGATAGAATTATCTTTTAGTAATTTTTGTATGCAATCGTATCCACTTGAAGTTTTGGTTGTCTACTTAGGGAAAGTTGAACATGCTCGCATCTCTTGTTCGCTATTAGTTCATTCAGCATACAGATGATTGCTTGAATTGGCATCAATAAACGCCGAATGGTTTCATACAATTTTTCTTCTTCCATATATTAAATCTCTACTTCATCAACTTCATGCATCTTGAGACTAGACATTATAAAAAATATATTACATAAATAGAAAATACGTGTCAAACTAGTTTTAAGTGCAACAAAAAAGATGTAAATAGGCATCAAAGTAAGCATTACTCATTTAACATGAAAAGTCTAAAGTTCACAAAGGATGATAAAAGCTACATGCTCTTCAAAGTGTGTATCTCTAAAAATTGAATTTAAAGAAGTACTAGATTTTTATATCTATTCATATCGCCAAAAAAATCATTCATTCCATCAATTTATAAGATATCAATTTAAATGTTCTTCGGGTGTCATTCTCATGAACTTGAACTTCTTTGCCCTGGTGTTGAGCAAGTCAAGAGGCTTGAAATGTGTAGAATCGTCAAAAATTGGGATCTCCTTGATTATATCCCTAAAAGTATTATCTCTTCCGTCAACTGAATCAAGAGTTTGAGTGAGATTGTCTAAAAGTTTGGATTGAGTATTGTTGATCTCAGATGGTCTTGATTTTGATTCGAAGTTGGTTCTATAACGTTTTCGAGTTTTTGTAACCTCTGGACTCATTGGCTGAAAGTGTAAGGGTAGATTGGATTGATCGGGAAATGAAGACTCATATAAAAGTTCTTGTATATCACTTTGTATAATTTCCCTAGTACCTGAATCATACATAAAGTTATCTAACAAACCGCCACATATCCCTTCTTCGATGTCCAATGCTCTGGCGTCAGTTTCATCCCCTAGTCCAAGTGCGATTCTCCCAATAGCTATTCCATTTCCAATTATGATTTTCAAATCTCCATAGTCCATGAAAGTATCAGTACAATAACTTGAATTTTCATTGCTTTAGTAAAGAACAAAATAAAATAAAAGTTAACATGGGAATAGATACACGTCACTAACGGTGAATTTCTTAGTCAAACGATCCCATCCAAAACAAGAGCTATGACGTAAAAGATTACAATAATCATTGTATCTATTCTTAAACCATTTCATATGATTTTGATATTAGAAAAAGGTCCTTTGACATTCAAGTTTTGTGTTAAGAGCTAGAAGTATTTTATTTACCACAATTAACTTGCTAGATGAGCAATTAGAGTCACGTCATCCACGAGTGGCAGCATTGACAACGATTTTTAACAATTCATTGTGCTCTTCCACCATCCATACTTTATTTTTCCTAGGTGTGAATATCTCATTTCCTTGTTATTGTCCATCCTAGTACGATAAGATAATAACAGAATACATTTTATATTAAATAATAGTATATTAAGAACTTACAAAAATACAAATTATTACTTCAAAATTTATGGTAGATAAAAACATAAATATACTATTTAAAATTTATGATTTGGGAGTAAGCTGGATACGAACAATGAAATTTATTTTGCAGCTAAACTTAATTACAGTGCAATCATTACATGTCAATTTTCTTCTCCATCTTTATATTACAATTCTATCATATCGAGCTCTATCCGTTGAAAATCCACTTTTTTGTAGTAATGGCTCCATCATGAAAGAATATTGTTATATGGTACAATTCACCAGAGCATTTAAAATGGTGTAGAATTGAAGATAGCAAACATAAAACAAAAAACAAAAAATAAATAAATACAAAATATTCCCAACCAAATTTTAAACTGCATGTACTGGTCTTAGTTTTATGTAAACAAAGAAAACAAGCAGACATAATACAAAAACTGAACGTAACCCTATTTTACCATGTAGTTAATTTGTAGTGAAGAGGTGTCCTGGACCATAAACCTCATGCTTTAAGGATCAAACATAAAAGAAGAGTAAATATAACCTCAATTACTTAACAAATAGCATATGAGCATCTAGCTTCAGTGTTTCAGGGACTGGATAGAGGGCAATATGGTTATTGGAAAATATGGTGGCTAGTTGTTTCATGTTAAAATCTAGGCATCATCGTACTTTAACGTGGTATACAGATAGTGCTAGTAAGAAGTCAAATCTCTAACTCCCCATAGGAAAAGGAAAGGGTTGGTCATTTCTAGACCCTCTAAATATTCAAAAACAAAAATGAAACAATGTTTTCACTCTTTACCTCAGCAGTTGTACCAGTAGTTGCGAGATTGTACATTCTTTTTACAATATCCCTCTCAACACGAATCTGAAAGACATTACTAACATTAATTGAAACAAAAGAGTGATGGAACAAAGTCCAAAGGAAAAAAAAAAAAAAAATCTAAAGCATGGTAAGGAGATTGCATACAACACCAATAGTACAAGGAGTATAATCTTGTGTCAAGGTCCGTTGAAAAAAAGCTTTATAACTATGCAAAACTGCTCTTTCTCTCTAAAAAATGTTCTTACTTCTCTTTATCCACTTGGTAATCAGGATTTAAAGCCTCTCAATTTTACACAAAGATTTCTCAGTTTTACACAAAAATAGTAGGAAATAAACAGGAGTCTGAATGTTGAAGAAATGGTTGGCTGCTAAAGACAGAACAAGAGAATGAAAAGTTGATTGAAATCTTTAGGTTAGGTGGAAGAGAAATATAAAGAATTCCAATATATACTTTCTATCAAAAGTCCACTAAAGTCTACTATGTTCCAAAGTTTTAGCAAGTGTTTAGTGAACAAAATAAACTGGTTTATAAACCATTTTATAAACTACACAATTTTTCAAACAACTTTTTAACCACACACATTTTCTCTTTCAATTTTTAAAAAATACTTTTTACCTCAAAATCATAAATAAATCAGTTTATAAATCAAACAATGTTGTGGTAAAATTGATACAAGTGAAAGTTGAGGGATCAACTTGTACAACCGCATTCTTTATGAAACTGCGCCTTATTATCTGGTAAAAGCGTGTTTCTTGGGCTTCCAATCTGTGCCGTTTGATCTGTGCATTTGATCCCAACCGTTGGTTTGAGTATTATACGCTTGGGTTTGGCATTTGCATCTTCTAGACTCTTCCTTCTCTCTCTCTCTCTCTCTCTCTCTCTCATACTCGAACCCTAATTTATCTCTCTCACACTGCGCCTCTTCAACTCTTGGTTGATCTGAGTTCTAATACTAAATTTTCATAGTGAAATCGTTTGTAAACCTTTGATTTACAAACATTCTGAGTGATTATAAGTTGTAAGGATTTAGTTTTTTGAGTTATATGGGTGAATTAAGTTGTACTGAGGGTTTCTTGTTTCTGTTCTTGAGCAATCTGTTGAGAATTGTTGTAATAAGTCTTTATACTGTAATTCTTTGTGAATTGTTAATAAAATCGAAGTTGTAATCCACTCAAAATGGAGCTTCAATGAGAAGTAGCCAAATGTTGGGCAAACTCGAGCCTTCAGGCACAAAAACCTGGGTTTTCTTTACATTTGTTGCTTTACTTTTTGCTGCGCTTCCGTATTTTGATTATTTTGCGAACCCTTGTTATTGTAACAAGTGGTATCAGAGCTTTATTGAAGGGTTCTTTGGCATATATTGGTCCTCTGTTGAACCATCTGGCTTTCTTCGTGACGGAGTTTTGGTATTCTCGTATTCTTGCTATTGGAGTCGCATCTAACGAACACTAGGTCGGTGAAATCTAAACCCTAGTTTTATATTTTCTCAATATTTGTTACTTTGTGTGTATATTTGACTTTCTTGAAATATACTCTGCAAATATTGTGAACTGTATGCACGTTTCTTGAAGGTTTTCTGCGTGGTTGTCATTCTGTAGTATTATCAGTTAATACTACCCTGTGACTTGCCTATTTTGTTGATACCCTTGACTTGAGAACAAGAGTCTCACAGAAACCTGAGGTCACTAGATAGTGTATAAACCGCTGACCTAGAAACTACATAAGTACATTGCATGCGTGATTGTTCATTTGTCTTATTTTGATCTGTTTGTTGACCTAAGTAATCTATTCTTTGTGAAATTTACTTGGTTGTGCTTTATTTTTGCTCATTGTTATACTGCTTTGATCTGTGTGACTATATGTGATAATATGGGGTCTAGTAAATTTGATCTTGAGAGGCTTATAGTTTTGTAATTTTGCATTTGGCTGACGTTGTTTTAAGGAAAGTTAGTGAACGCAAAACCACACCTGAATTTTGGAACAAATTTGAAAAACTTTATCATACAAAGTCTCTTCCAAACAAAATTTTTCTACTATAAAAGATTTTTTGGTTACAAAATGGATCAGTCTGTTGACCTTGAAACTAATCTTGATCATTTTCAAAAACTTTATCAAGATTTGATTATTTCTGGTGAAATATTTTCTAATAAGCACCAAGCTATTATCCTTCTAAATGTCTTACCTGACACTTATAAAGAAGTGAGAAATTCTATTGAATATGGTAGGGATACCCTCACTTCTGAAATTGTTATTAACTCTCTGAGAACCAAAAATTTGAATATCCAGTAGTAAAACCAAAATGTGAGAGGAGAAGGATTATTTGTTAGGGGTAGAACTTTGCATAGACATTTTGATAACACATAATCAAAATGGTTTCAAAAAGAAGTATAGAAGTAAGTCTAGACCTGGGATTAGAAAGTATTATGGGTGTGGCAAGGCTGGCCATCTTATCAAAGATTGTTTTAAAAGCAAAAAGGATTTGAGAGAAAAAAGAAAGGAAGAAGCTAACATTGCTTCATCCCATACTTCTAATCAACCTTCTACTTTTGCCTGTGACTTGTCGGAAGTATATGTTACTATTTCTCAATCTGCAGACAGCTATGAGTCTAATATAATCTGTCATGGTAAATCTGAAAATGAATGGGTGATTGACTCTGGGGCTTCTTTTCATATTACCTCTAGGGGGGATTGATTTAGTAATTTTGTGTTTAAAGACTTGGGTTCTGTAACCTTGGGAAACAATCTAACTAGTAATATAACTTGAATGGGTGATATTACTTAAAGTTTGATAATGGTTGTGTCCTTAATATGAAAAATGTCAGATACGTGCCTGAAATGAAAAGAAATTTGTTGTCTGTTGGCATGCTTGATGATGAATGTTTTTCACAATCTATTAATGATGGTGTTATGAAAATTATTAAAGGGTCCTTTGTTATTTTCAATGGTGTAAAAATAAATGGTATCTTTGTTATAAATGCTACTGTTTTAAATGATCAACCTACTGCTTGCAATTCTACCTGTAATACTGATGATATTTTTAAGTGGCATAAAAGGTTAGCTCATGTTAGTTCTAAATGTCTTAAACTTTTAAATAAAAAAGGTGTTTTTGGAAAAGATTCAGTGTCTGACATTCTCTTTTGTGAAACTTGTATTTTGGGAAAACATCATAAGTTGCATTTCAACATGGGTACCCATAGATCTAAGAATGTACTAGACTATATACATTCAAACCTATGGGGACCTGCACCTCTTCCTACTGTGGGGGGCAGCAAATATTTTCTATCAATTATTGATGGTTTTTCCAGAAAAGCTCGGGTTTATTTGTTAAAAAAAAATATATAAAGCCTTTGATAAGTTTAAATTTTGGAAGCTTCAATTGGAAAGAAAGATAAAACTTTAAGAACTGACAATGGTTTAAAATTTTGCAATTCTGATTTTGATCAATTTTGTGAAACTGTGGTATTTTGAGACATAAAATTGCTCCTTATACTCCACAATAGAATAGAGTAGCTGAAAGAATGAATATGACACTTGTTGATAAAGTCATATACATAATGGTTGGCTCAGGCCTTCCTATAAGTTTTTTGGGTGAAACTGTTAAGACTGCATGATATCTTGTTAATTTGACTCCTTCTGTGTCTTTAAATGATAAAACACCTACTGAAATGTGGAGTGATCATCCCATTGATTATTATCATTTGAAAATATTTGGTTGTGCTGCATATTCTCATCAGAACATAGGTAAGTTGCATCCTAGGGAACAAAAATATGTTTTTCTTGGATATCCTCTAGGATTTAAAAGGTACAGATTAGATGCCTTGTCCTAGTGAGAAAGAGCTTGTAGAGTCATCTGCTGATGAAATTGAAAATGTTTTACCCATTTCTGATTTAAATTTACCCACTATTACTAAAACTGCTCAGGTGGAGCCAAATAATTTTGAAACTGAGACTTTTGAACCTAAACAGCAAATTCCTCAACCTAAAAATCAGCAAAGTGACTTAGAAACTGAACCTGAAGTAGTCCAAATTGACTTGAGTAACTACTAGTTAGCTAGAGACAGAGTTAGAAGAGATATAAGAGAACCCGTGAGGTTTGGATATGTCGATAATTTTAGCTTTGCCTTTCTTAATTTTCATGATCTTTGTGACACTAAACCTAAGACATATGAAGATGTCGTGTCTAGTAAATACCATAAGGAATAGCTTAAGGCTGTGAGTGAAGAAATGAAGTCTTTAAGTAACAATAGAACCTAGAACTTAGTTCCCAGACCTAAAGGTAAATCCATAGCGGACAGTAAGTGGATTTGATAAAAGAGAGTGGAATAGAGTCTGAACTTGTTAGGTTTAAGGCTAGGATGGTTGCTAAGAGATTTATACAAAAAGAAGGTGTAGATTATAATGAAATTTTCTCTCCTGTAGTTAAGTACACTACTATTAGAGTCATGCTAACTTTAGTTACAAATTTTAACTGGGAATTAGAACAATTAGATGTTAAAACTGCCTTTTTGCATGGTGAGCTAGATAAGAAAATTTATCTGAACCAACCTTTGGGTTTTATTGAAAAGGATAAAACCGAGTGTGTTTGTCTTTTGAAGAAGTCTTTCTATGGTCTAAAACAGTCTCCCAGACATTGGTATAAAAGATTTGACGGTTTTGTGCTATCTTTGAAATTCAAAAGAAGTAAATATCACCACTGCCTGTATTATAAATTGCAATCTAAAAGTGAAAAAATGTCTGTTCTTACTGCTTTATGTGGATGATGAACTGTTGATTAGTCCCTGCATTAATTAGATCAAACATGTTAAATCTGATTTGTTTTCTGAATTTGATATGAAAGATATAGGAAATGCTAAAAGGATTTTAGGTATGGAAATCCTTAGGGATAGATCTAAACACATGCTTAGGTTAATTAAAACTTCTTATGTTTTGAAAATTGTGAATAAGTTTGGTATGTCTAATGCTAAAACTTGTAGTGTCCCATTAGCTAATCACTTTATTTTAACTAAAAATGATTGTCCTAAATCTGATCATGAGTTTGAATGTCTAAAGAATGTGCTATATTCTAATGTTGTGGGGGTCTATTACGTACACTATGGTCTGTACCAAGCCTGACACTGCACATTCTATCAGTATGTTGAATAGATATATGTCCAATCCTGGTCAGAATCATTGGGAAGCCTTAAAATGGCTTATGAGATACTTAAAGGGTTATACAGACCTTGGATTGACTTACAGAAGAAGTTCTGAAGGTATAAAATTAAAAGGATATGTGGATGCTGATTATGCTAGTGATAGGTAAAATAGGAAATCTATTACTTCCTATGTTTTCACTATCTATGATGCTTGTGTTAGCTAGAAATCACAACTTCAACACATTGTCCATTACTAAATCAAATATATTGCTATAAATGAAGTTGTTAAAGAATTACTTTTGTTAAAAGGTTTGCTTAGTGAGTTAGGTTTTCTGTGTGATATGCCTGTACTATATTCTGATTTTCACTCTGCTATTCATTTGTGTAAGAATCCTATTTTTCATGAAAGAACTAAACATATTGATGTGAAGTTGCATTTTTTTAGAGATGTTATCTCTAATTGTCTCATTGCTGTCGAGAAAATTTCTTCTTAGTTTAATCCTGCAGACATGGGTACAAAAATACTGTCTGTGAGTAAGTTTGAAAACTGTTTAAGTTTATTAAATATTGACAAAGGGTAAGTGTGAAATTTCTGATTAGTTTTACCTTTATTTTTGAACAGTTTTCTTCTTTAAGTGTCTGTTTTGTTTTTCTGTAGGTAGTGCTGGTAATGCCAGACTTGTATCAAGGTGGAGATTGTGGTAAAAGTGATACAAGTGAAAGTTGAGGAATCAACTTGTAAAGCCGCATTCTTTATGAAACCGAGCCTTATTATCTTGTAAACCCATGTTTCTTGGGCTTCCAATTTGAGCCGTTTGATCTTCAGTTGATCCTCGCATTTGGTTTGAGTATTATACTCTTGGGTTTGGCATTTGCGTCTTCTAGACTCTTCCTTCTCTCTCTCTCTCAGACGTAAACCTTAATTTCTCTCTGTTCACTAATATCTTGCAATGCAAAATATTCCAGCAAGTGTACGAATCTTGAAAAGTAATAAGTGGACCTAAGAGTCCGGATTATCGTTCTCATAGAGACTGCAATTAAGTATCAAAATATTTTAGCTCTTAACCCTATTTGAACGGATGAAAGAGTTTTGAGAATTTAAACTAAAACTAAGAAAATTTAAATAAATAAATAAAATCGCAAGATTTGTTTTGTTTTTAACAAATGATTGTAAAGTAGTTGGGATTTACGATTTCACCTAACCAATTAAATCAATTCCAATCCCAGTTTTATTTCCTAAATATACATTCGGTCGAATTCACGAATTTAAGTTGAAATTCCTCGCTCGAGTTTAAATCAATTTTATCTAAATAAGTCAACCATATATCTCTACAGAGAGTCCGAATATTTCTTATCTAGATGCAATAAACACAAGAATTCACACACGACCGCAATAACAACAAAAGTATATCTCTATCTCTTGTCCAGTTACCAGATTTATTACCATGCTTTAAATTATTAACTCACCTCTCGAATTATGGAAATAACTCAATATATCATGAATTGGTGATCAAGCAATTAAAGCATTAAAAACAATAATAAATCAATACACGGAGCAAAACATTAAAACTATGGAAATTGGAATTAAAATAATATGACTAGGTTACATCGTTCATCCCAACATGATGTTTAGTTACACATCGTAATGAAAGAACAAAAATAACTATAATAAATGTTCATTGAAAATAATATAAAGAAATAAATGCTTGCACCAAGTTTTAATTCTTCAATTATCTTCAATTTACGCACCTTTGCGATGCTTAATTCCCCAAGAATTTGATGTTGAATTCACAGTTGTGGCTGGTTCTGATTTTTGTACCAAGAGGTTGAATTTATATTTGGTAAAGAGACCTAGTTGAAAAAGGAAAGAAATTCGTCAAATCCGCGCGCGAGTCTTTTATTGTATCTGCATAGCGTTCAGTATTTTGACTATATCTTTCTATTTTATTATTTGATTGAGGTGATTCAAAGTTTTTTAGATATTTAACTTAGAGGCCTACAATTCCTCATGAAATAGTATTTTCCCAATTCAAACGTTTACGGCCCCAAAATTAGGTCTCAAATTCCAACTAGAAATCTATTCAGAATCTTGTGCTGTTGGAATCAATTTTATGGTAATATTCTTATCATATTCCATTCTTTTTTGAATTCTACTTGCATCCAATTGACTTCTAAAAATCCTCTTCGTATTTAATTTGCTCTTCAATCATTTAACTTCCAATTGCAACAATACAGCTCCATACTTTCGAATCTTCTGGACTTGCTCATTTCAATTCTCAACTCCTTTAATTGAGTCCTCCAACTCTTAGGTGGCGTTCTGTTTGTATTTTATTTTGTATTTTCATTTTGGAAAATGTTTTGTATTTCCTGTTTTTATTTTTATTTTCAATGTTGCTGAAAACGTGTTCTGTTTGTCATTTCTGAAAACTGTTTTTGAAAATGAAAAGCTGGAAAACACGTTCTGTTTGAAATTTTGCAGAATACAACTTATACTATTTTCAATGAATTTGCTTCTGAATTATATTAAACAATCTATATTGTTTAACTTTTTTTTGGACCAAATAATAATGTCATTAATGTTCAACTCCAAAAAAATATTATAAGAAATTAATAACATAATATTCAAGTCCAAATTACTTCCATAATACATGTAACTCTAATTACTCATACAGAGTTTGATTAAACAAAATAAATTTAAAAGTTATCTTGACCTTGTGGAGTAATCAGTCCACATTTGATTCAGGCACATTTCTAGGATTAATCATAGGTCTTGCCTGCTACAATTCTCATGTGGTACATTTCTAGAATTTTAGTAGATTTTTGTGCATTTTGATAAATTTCATTTAACTTGGTTTGTTTTCTTGTATTTTGGTGCATTCGCACACTGGTACGATTTGCGCATTTTGGTCGATATCATGCATTTTGTATATTTTGGTGAATTCTGGTATATATAGTGTATTTTAGTACATTTTGAAGCATTTTTTAACATTTCACACATCTTGGTTAGCACAGTACAATTGACATTGTTTTCGTAAATTTTAGAGCTATTTGCGCATTTTGGTAAATTTCTTGGGCACAATTTGAAACATCTCACAATTTGGTACATATCGCGCTTTTGGTATTAGATTAGGCATCTTGGTGAAATTTTGCTCTTTTTTGGTAGATTTAGCTTTGTTTAGTAGAGTTTTGCGTGTTTGGTACATTTCGATTCCATGCAGTTTGGTGCATTTTTTGAAATATAATAATAAGAATTCTCACTTAATTTTTTTTTGTAATGTTGATATTGAATTTAATAAAACTTTATTTAAGCTTAGTTCCAAGTTAGAATAATTCTAAAAAAAAAAAAAAAAAAAATCTTTATTTAGGCTTAGTTCCAAACTAGGATAATTCTAAAAAAATAATAAAAAAATAAAAACTTTATATTAAGCTTAGTTCTAAGTTAAGATAATTCTATAAAAAAAAAAAAAATCCCCAAAACGCGTTTTCCGCGTTTTGGACATTTTTTGTCGAAATACACACAAAACGCCCAAAACGATGTTTCGGGCGTTTTCCGTTTTGTGTACAATTTTTTTTTTTGTTTTTCAAAATGCGTTTTCGAAAATGGTAAAGAGAACGCATTTTTAGCGTTTTCGAAAATAAAAACAGAAAACGACCTCAAAACAGCAAACAGAACAGGGGCTTAGTTTCTTCATTTTGGCACCTTGCATGATTCCCGGTTGATGTCATAAACTCCTCAACTTCTCAATTAAGCTCCAATTAGCATCCAATTTTGCACTTTTCTCATCAATTGCTTCATTCTTCATCTTTTTGGGATTTTTTCTAAAAAGTAAACAAATAAACATAAATTAAATAGTAAATATTCTAAAATAACAACGATATATTCTAATTTAGACATACAAATAAGTGTATAAAATACACTTATCACTCTCTTTGTTGATCTGAGTTCTAATCCCACATTTTCTTAGTGAAATCATTTATAAACCTTTGATTTACAAACAATCTGAGTAATTATATGTTGTATAGATTTAGTGTTGTGAGTTATTTGGGTGATTTGAGTTGTACTGAGGGTTTCTTGTTTCTATTCTTGAGCGATCTATTGAGATTTGTTGTAATCAGTCTTTATATTGTTAATTCTTTGTGAATCATTAATAAAAATGAAGCCGTAATCCACTCAAAGTGGAGCTTCAACAAGAAGTAACCAAAGGTTGGGCGAACTCGGGGCTATTGGAACAGTTATCACTAAAATCTATATTTATTGAAAATTTCAAGACTTTTTTGGAGTTATAAAAGCCTACAATGAATACAAATAAACTTTTAAACTCTATCAAAATCTTTAAACATCTTTCAAAATCTCAATTGAATAAATCTCCCTAAATCGAAGGATAATAGATCACCAGATGAGAATCTAGATTAGGAAAGTGTCGACACAAGGATCTAACTTCGAACCAATCTATGGAATTTTCCCATATCAGACCTGTCTTGTGAGAAAATAAATTTCATGTCGAGCTCCTAAGAAAAAAAGATTCATGATTACTTGGGGAACTATAGGGCTATGAATGCTACAGATGGGAAGGATATACAATTTTTGGGATATCCAATCCAGTGGAGTTTTTCTTGCTAAAATAGCAGAGATTAATGCAAATAGGTGAGATTTTATGATGATATAAAGAACGTAGAAGAAAACCCTATCCAAAACACACAAGGTTGTCGACACAAAGACATTGAAGGCAATATGTGGGCAAGTGACCAAAAAATGTATTAAATTAAATTGCTACCTGCCCAGTGTTCAATTTGATGAATAGTTTATCTACTGAATGGATTTTCGAGCAAACCAAATAAGGGATTAATGGGAAAAATACGTGGAACCCTACTTCTAAGTTCCAATTTTAAAAATCAATTATAGATAAAAAAAAATTAAAATCAGGTGTTAAATTTAAATTTTGATAGTAAATAAATTAAAATAAATCTGTCAATCTAATAACAAAAATCATGACTGATAGAATCAAAATCACACCCTTACCATCAAATGACCTCAGTTCCACAATTCAAGCAATAATCCTGTAAACTATAATCTTAATACGAAACATATAGACTTAAACATGATTTTATTCAGGATCTTGACCATAAAATTAATTACTGTAAATCATAAGACATACCAGAATTCATAGCAATAATGTAGAAAATATATGAGATCCTGTCACAGCTTTTATTGAATCCCGAAAAAAATATTGATCTGAAATTTGCCTTCTCTCTCTTAACCTAAGCCTTTAGTTGTATTTCATAAGATTGAACTACAATGATGAAATTTGAGTTCAGTATATATAGGTAGAGAGAGGGGCCGGATTCCCTATTGTATTTTAATCTCAATCGTCTATCAAAGTTGTAGTATTAATAGGAAATACTTCTAATTAAACCAGGTTTCTATTAATTCAGCAGTTTACCAAAATGAGCAACTAACGCCATAACGATTCGTAATGAATCCTTTTTAAGAAGGTTTCATTGAAATCGATGTCTTCTTCCTGATTAAAACCTTTGGCTACAAGTCTCACTTTATATCGTTCGATATTACCATGAGAGTCACATTTGATTTTAAAAATCCATTTACAACCGACTTTCTTGTGCCCTTCTGGTAATTCAACCAAATCCTAGACATTATTAGCAGCCATAGATTTCATCTCCTCAAACATGGCATTGATCCACTTCTCAGATTCTTCACATTTAATGGCTTGTGTGTACGTAATCGGGTCTTTTCTCATCCCTACGTTAAATTCAGATTCTTGTAAGTACAATACGTAATCATCCGAAATAGCTAATTTCTTGGGCCTTTGGGACCTCCTTAATGCTACTTCTGGTATTGCATTTATATTTGGTTCAATGACGACAGTCTCATTATGGAGTTCAGGATTATTGACATTTTGTTCTACATTGTTGATCGGATCAACAACAACATTAGGCAGAACTATGTCATTCGAAATTCGTGATAAGAGAATTGGTACCCGAATTTCTTGAATAATCACTTCTTTAAATGCGTGCCTCTGCTGGGTAGCCCCATACATGCTAATGTCTTAAATATGTTTTCCATCATTTTCACATTTCGAAAGGTGTCTTAGGAACAGATTTACTGGGAACTCGATTTAAGATATACATAGTAGTCCTAAGGACATGCATCCACAACGATATGGGTAAATTAGCATTAGTCATCATACTCCTAACCATTTTTATAAGTGTGCCATTGCATCTTTCAGCTACACCATTCTGCCAAGGAGATCAGACAGTATTGAGTACAAATTCCTAGCTTTTCTAAGAGTTTAGCAAAAGGACCAGTACGTTGTCCAGATTCATCATATTTTCCATAATATTCACCACCCCTATCAGATTTAATAATTTTCACCTTTTTACCCCAATTGTCTCTTAACTTCAGTAATGTAAATTTCTACAGAATTTACAGATTGAGATTTGTCATGCAAAAGGTAAATATAACAATAACGTGAAAAGTCGTCAATAAAGGTGATGAAATATTTTTCTCCACTAATTGATGGAGCATCAAAAGGTTCACAAATGTCTGTATATATTATTTTAAGCAGTTCATTACTTCTTGTGGCTCCTTTCTTGGTATGTTTGATTTGTTTATCTTTAATACAATCCACACAAGTACCAAAATCAGTAAAATCAAGATTTGGAAGAACCTCATTTTTCACTAATTAACTAACTCTTTCCATAGACATATGACCCAGCCTTTTATGCCACAAGAAAGAAGTACTTTCATTCGTCATATTACGTTTCAAGCCAACTTTCGGATGCAAGGTAACAAGAAGAGATTCAGAAAAGGAAGAATCAAGATTAATTTGAGATAAGCCATTGACCAAAATTCCCGAACCAACAGAATCATTATTCTTGTATAAATAAAACAACCACCACCTATTTTAAAGGAGAAACCTTCGTTATCAAGTTTCGATAAAGAGATCAAATTACAAGAAACAAAAAGAACATAAAGAGTTTGCTCTAAATCTAAGAAAAAAACCAGAGTCTAATGCTAAACGAAATGTGCCAATGGCTAGAACTAGGGCTTTGACTCTATTTCCCATGTAAATGTAGTCTTCATTTTGATTTGTGGTCTGGGTTGTAAGGAATCCCTGCATCGAGTTTGAAACATGAACATTTGAATCAGAATCAATCCACCAAGTATTAAAAGGTGCTTCAACAAAATTTGATTCGAATCATACAAAAGCCAAAGGCTTACCCTTCTTTTCGAACCAAGCCTTGCGTTTCAAGCAATCCTTTTGAATGTATCCACCCTTTTTACAAAAGTGGCACTTATCATCCTTCTTAACTTTCTTCAGTACGGGTTGATCTGATTCATTGGATGAGCCCTTCTTAATGCCCTTCCCAGTTTGCTTTCCGAATTTTTTCTTCCTATTATTATGAACCATGTAATTTGCTTGAGATACATGACCAACCTACAGCTTAATTCGAGCTTCTTCCTGAACCAGCTTGTTGGTCAATCCATTCACATTCCACGTATCCTTAATCGTGTTATAATGAATTTGAAAAGGAGCATACTGTTGAGGCAATGAGTTTAGGATAAATTGGATCAGGAACGAATCAGCCATTGTCATGCCCAATTTCCCTAATTTTGCAGCCAGATTAGTCATGTCAAGTACATGTTGTTGCATAGTTTTGGAGCCATCAAAACGGGTTGTGGTCAGTTCAGCTATAAGTTTTCCAGCAATTGCTTTATTAGCAGTCTTAAAGCGTTCAGTTATGGTAGATAAGTATTCCTTAGCTATCTTGGTTTCTTTGATGGAAGGTTTAATGTTGGAAGCAGTGGTTAGGCGCATGAATTTCAAGCATAGTTTGTTGGCTCTATTACAAGTATTGAAGGCTTTAACTTCATCTTCTGTGGACGAAGCAGTAAGATCAGTAGGTTTGTCCACAGTAAGAGCCAAATCAATATCAAGAACCCCCAAACTGAACTCACACACTCCTTCCACTCCGAGTAGTTAGTTCCATTTAGTTCAGGAACGAAGTTGATATAGGTATTAAGTTGAGCATGATGTGGAACTGCATTATAGAAACAAGCTCACTATATTTAATCTTTGAGTTATAAACACACTAAACATATATGACTAAGATTTATTCATAAGCGAGTGATCAAAACTAACTATTAAATAAATATGGTCTCTGTGGATATCCTATACTTGCTTAGTTGTAGAAATAAATCAACTCCGTAACGTTTATTCTACTATTAATGCAGGGTATACCTGTGGGTAACGCATGATGTAAGTAAATAAACTAACATTAATATTACTTAGTCTAACATTCATCAACATAATATGAGTCCACCGTGGTGAACACCAACCAATAATATGAATGTCACAGAGGATAACAATATACATGTGCTAAACTGAAACCACGGTGGTGATTATCAATTCAGTATAATATGTATATTACAGTTCAAATCGTATGCGTAGCTTAATAGAAGCATACAATATATCATTAATATTAGTAAAATAATAATATTTGCCAAAATAATAAGATTTTCAAACCTTAAGGATTAAATAATCATTAAGTTGGAGGGTTAAATTGCAATTTTATTAAACTTGATTGGCCAATAATGAAATATTTTAAACTGGAAGGATTAAATTGCAATTTTCCAAACTTTAGTGGCCAATGAATTATAATCTCAAACTTTAGGGACTATATTAGAAGATTTTCAAACTTTATGGATTGAATCGTAAAATTCAGAACTTTAAAAGGCCCAACTTAAGTGATTACATAACTTTGGGAATTGATTTTATAAATTCAGAAGTCTGAAGGGGCAACTTTAATTTTTTTTTATAACTTTAGGTTTTGAACATTATTTAAAACGAATTGGGAGGACCAGAGATACAAATAACCAAACTTTACAAAAATTGCAAACATGCCGTTTGGAACATCTAATTTCCAGATGGGGCCCCTGACTCCAAAAAAACGACACTGTAAGTGCAACCCTAGCTGCCATCGCCAATCCAGAAACGCGGCCTACGGCCAACACCATCGACGCCCTTGCTTCACCATTACTGGTGTTTCCTTCCCTGTGCGGCGAAGTGCCATGCGATGCAGCACCATTCCCGAAGCTGATCACCTTATCACAGCGCGCAGCTCACGTACGGCAGTGCCGCAAGTGCCGGAAACTATTGTGCCACCGGCCACACCTTAGAATCAGCCAGAATCCATCATCATCTGGCCATACCACAATCAGAATCCATAACCCAATTTCAGCAATTCAAACCCAACTGGATTTCATCCATACACAACCGAACATAATCCATACACAATATAGTCCAACAGCTCAAAATCCATGTACAAATTTCGACGGAAGCAAAATCCATAGCCAAAATATGAAAGATGTTTTTGAGGCAGTAAGTCAGATTGGAAGTAAACATATCAATCCGGTAAAATATATTTTATACGCATAAAGGTCTGATAATTCAAACTGAAGGTTGATCTGATTTATTCATACACAGAATTAATTATTATAATCCAAGCAAAGCTCTGATACCACATGTAAAAACTATAATCTTAATACGGAACATATTGACTTAAACATGATTTTATTCAGGATCTTGAACATTAAATTAATTACTGTAAATCATAAGACATACCAGAATCCATAACAATAATGTAGAAAAGATATGAGATCCTGTCACATCTTTTATTGAATCCCAAAGAAAATATTGATCTGAAATTCGCCTTCTCTCTCTTAACCTAAACCTTTAGTTATGTTTCATAAGATTAAAATACAATAATGGAATTTGAGTTCAATATATACAGGTAGAGAGAGTGGCTGAATTTTCTATTGTCTTTTAATCTCAACTGTCCATCAAAGTTGTAGTATTAATAAGAAATACTTCTAATTAAACCATGTTTCTATTAATTCAACAATTTACCTAATTAAATCAGGATATATAATATGGATCACATAATGAGAAGATATTAATTTCTAACAAATCCATGACGCCGGATCGCCACTGCAGCTACAATCTCTAGGGCGAGTCTTGTCACTACAGGTGTAGTATCGTAGCTTGAGACCGCTGCTATTTACAATAGAGTAGAAAAGAATGCAATTGGTGGCATTATACGTCCCATTAAATCCATTGACTTATGCATGTTCATAATCTTGCATCTATTCCATTTCACTTGGAAGTGGAAAATTCTTTGCTTTTCTTCTGGTTCTCTGTTTCTAGCTCTTTGCTTTGATTATTTCAAGATTCAATTTGTTTGACCATCTAATTTGGTTAATTTATTATTCGATTCTGAATCTAAATTCTTTGGTTTTTTGAGTTATTTGTGTGGTATATGCCTCCGTTCGGTAAGACAATGATTGAGGTTTTTACACCACCTTTTAAACTACACAATTTCTCAAATCAATCTCTAATCCTACATATTTTCTCTTTCCAATTTTTAACCACCCATCTACCTAAAAAATAACAAAAAAAACCATTAAAAACCCTTTTTTTTTTAAATGTTAGACGCCGAAAAGAGGCTTAAATGCGAAACTTGAGTTGTTGTTCATGTGATTGATGGTAACAAAATGATGGGGGTAATTTGGTAGATCTTGATTTGAAGAAAGAACCCTTGGACCCACCTGCAAATTCAGACTGGATCTATGTTGAATGAGTTGAAAACTAACCATGGCAGGATAGAGGAGAGGATTCGATAGCTTGAGGCTGCATTGGGAAATTGTGTTATAATACAAAATTATAATAAACAAAATTTTCAACACCACTTTTTAAAAACACACTTTTTTTAAACCACTTTTTAACACAAATTCTACCTTAAAAATAAAAATAATCAAAAAAAATGGTGGCTTCACAGCGCTAAAGCTGTCACTGCTCGTCCTGGCCAGTGCTAGAGGTGGAACCAATTCCGTAATTTCGTGTAGATAAGTGACTTTTCATGTGAAGATGTAGTTAATGTGGATGGGGAGAGAGGTGCTCTGTGTGTTATAGGAAGGAATGCTGAGAGAGGAAAAGGGTGAAAAAGAGGTGGTTCCCATTTGGTCTCAAAGGCTCTGGAGAAGTATTCTAATGTTAATAATGTTGATAAGGGACGTGACCAGTTTATTAGGTAATTGTTATTAAAATATTGACTAACTGTGACCTTGGTGCGACTTGTGAGAGTACGGAATGTAACCATTTGATTTGCGTCAATCGTGACTTTGTGTAACTCTTCTACTTACAAATATGACTAGCTTATTAGGTAATTGTAACCAAAATACTGACTAATTGTGACTTTATGGTACTTGTGATGAGTACGAAATTTTACTATTTGATTTGCATCAACCATGACTTTTTTGACCATTCTAGTCACAAATTTGACCAATTATATGGATGACTGCGACTAACTGTAACTTTGTGTGACCAATTGGGCATGACCCATTTAATTAATTTATATGTTACAAAATGTTATCGGTCACAAATGTGACCAACTATTAGGTAATTATGACCAAAATATTGAATAATTGTGATCAAGAAAATGAGGAAGTTGTGACAAATAAATAATATGCAACTAAAATGCTTGATTGTAACTTTATGTGACTTGTGATGATTACGAGATGTGACCCGTTTAATTAAATTGCCGGTCACAAAATCTGATTTTTATTATTAAATTTTTAATTGTGACTAAATTGTAATTTTGTGTGACTGAACTACGACTTTGCGGGTAAGGTGGAGTGAGCTTTACGACTAACTTTGTAATCGTGATTGAATTGTGACTTTGTATGACCAAATTGTGACTTTCTGAGTGGGATGTGGTAGGATAGGTGAATGTTGAGACTAAATTTGTTATTGTGATCAAGCACTAACTTTGTGTGATCAAACTATGACTGTATGAGCTGAGTGGGGTGTGGTGGGTGAGACGAATTTTGTGACTAAATTTGTAATTTTGGAGACTTTGTGTGATGAACTTTGATTTGGATGAGGTAGGGTGGGGTGGGACTTTGTGACTATATATATATATATGTATATATGTATAAGAAATTGAGATTCTGCTAATTTTGACTGGAATTCAAATTTGTCAACAGAATCTTAGCCCTCGTTTGGTCCCCAGTTCTTGGGAATTTTTTGGTTTTTAATAGTGTTTTTGGGAGAATGTGCTGTTAAAAATGTTTGAAAAGTAAAACATGATAAACTTGACTAAGACGAGTGATTGAAATTGAGTGTTGAATAAATTTGGTTTTTAAAAAATTGGGCAATTCAATAGAATTTTTCACCCCATTTTTCATTATCCCACGTTTACTAAAGTGCTGGACAATTTTTAGATGAATTGGGTTGTATTAGTGAGTGGTTAAATTAAGGAAAATTTACGTAACTACCTTTTTGTAATGTCTTGAAATTGAAAAATACTCGCTTTTGAAACTATTAGTAATATTACATATTTTTTATCCTTAGTTTTAGAAAAATACCAGAATATAGGATGGAGAGTGTATATTATTTAATTATTTAATTATATAAGAAAACTATTAATTAGAAGGTAGTTACCATTTGTGTAGGGATTAATTTAGGCTATTACAATATTTCAAAAATTGGAGAGAGAGAGAATATATTATTTAATTCTTTAATTAGATAAGGAACCAATTAATTAGGAGATAACTACCATTTGTGTATGGATTAATTTAGGCTATTACAATATTCCAAAAAAACTCCCAACACAATTTCTCTCTCTTAACAGTCTATAATCTTCAACTTCTCCGATAGAACCAATTTCGACGGCCATTTCTGTAATATTACAGTCATGTAATGTTATATAATGTTACATATTACAATCATTGTATAATAGTCATCGTTTTGTAATATTATGTAACGTGTTGCAATTTATGACTACGATTATGTAATATTCATTACTATTATTTGTCTTCGTGTCGGTCGAAATTTGTACCAGTTTTACAGTTATGGTAACGTTGTGAAATTGTAGTAGTTATGTAACATTATAATCATTGTAATATTGTGTAGCTGTATTTACTGTAATACTACAGTAGTGTTTACAATTACAAAGTACACGAAAGAAATTTATTACTCAATATAATGTTGACTTGTGTCTTAATGTTCAGTAATACTTTGTAATGCCTTATAGTTTTCATAAAAAATTTAGCACAAAGACCGATACAATTTCAAATAAGATACCAGTGATTACAACCAAACCAACACTTCAAACATGGGGATTTAAATTCTAAAACTTGTAGCTAATGATCTATTACAACTTTGCAAGTATTACAAACACCACAAAATCCCAACACAATTCTGCCAAAAAAGAGATATTACCATTTAAAAAAAAATAGACAAGCAACACGCCATTCCGTAACCCCAACACTGCCTTCATCCTCCTCGCCCTCTCAAATCTACCATCCAAATCCTTCAAACCCTGCTATAGAAATCTCTTACAAAAACCACAGCAACCTACTCCTACAGTCCAGCCCCAGCCGCTACAGTATAATCTCGGCCACATTCTACTTCTTTCTAGTCTTCAACGGCCTTCAATACGGTCATTTCCTTATCACCAAATATCATTCCCTTCCAGCCCCTCCTCTCTCCTCTCATTTGTCTACCACGTCAGCTTCGTCTCCTTCTTCGCACTTAATCTGGGCATCGTCCAAATTCCTTCGCTCCATGTTTCGTTTGCTTCGATTGAATAATCAAACTGTCCCATATTAGAGATGGAATTTTGATGCAAAAGAATTGAAGAAGATGAATCAATTGGTGAGCTTCTTTTAGAGAGAGAGAGAGAGAGAGAGTAACACGCTTTGAAGTGAAGACGCTGATTCTTTGATGCTCTTGTGCTTTGATTTGCTTCAAGAAAATGGGGAGAGAGGAGAGAGGGGAGAGAAGAAAAAATGTAAAACCCGTAAATGGGGAGAGAGGAGAGAAGAAAGGAAAAGGAGAGAGAGGAGTGGAAGGAGGGAAGAGAAAAAAAAAACCGTATTATTCTAATTAATTTGAAAAATAAGTAGTTATCTAAACACACTAGAGGAATATAGTGTATAGCCTAATTATTTCTTAAATTAATCTAGCAGGTCACGGTAGTAGTAAGGAAGTCATCAAAAAACCAACGGTGGCAAAGCTTAGGGATCTCGGTCGTAGAGTCAAAGTATTAAGTTGCAGAGGGCTTCGCCTTTCCTTTTGTCGATACATTCGATTTCTGCAACCGCATCTTCTCTTTGAGTTTTTGTATTCAATTTCATCCTCAAGAAAATCTAGCACACACCATACCCGTTCATTCCATACCCGTTCAATCCCACGAATTGGAATTCCATTGAAAACAGAGAGCAAAAAGAACAAGTAGTAAACCTGTGAGAAGTTTTAGCAAAAGGGAAAATTGATTATTCCCAGTCTCTCCTCCATCTGCTTCAAGATTGATTTGCAATTCGAGGGTTTTGAAGCAAAAATATCTAATTCGATCAGTATTTTCCAGTGTTTAGAAAATTGGACACCGGTTCGAACTGAAAAAGACAACGGGTCAAGAGTCAAAAGATCCGACCGGGTCAAACCAGTTTCAATTAAAACATAAAAAATTATCCCAAAAATCAAAAAGTTTTCTAAAAAATGTTATTTTATAAATAAACTAATATTCACTTTTTTAGAAGATAAAATTATATACAAAAGTAGTTTAAAATAATTAGAGAAGAGAAGAGAAGAGAAAAAAAATAATTGAAAACCGGGTTTAAAAACTCGGGCGGTTCAACCGGAACCGGCCGATTTTTGAGGTCAATCGAACCAGTTTTCCGTCCGGTTCCCGGTTAAACCGGCCGGTTCGGTCCAATTTTCTAAACATTACTATTTTCAGGTAAATAAATGGTAAATAAATTCTCAAAGTTTTACTTTATATCTGAGTCTGTGATTTGGTAGCTTGAATTGGTTTTACCTCTCCAATCCAAGAACCCTATTATGGCGAATGAAGTTAATGAACTTCGTTTTAATTTTATCTCCTCCAATATGCATTTTTCATTTTGGATAATATTAATTGGACTTCTATGATTTACCTTTGGTCTTGCAATTTTTAATAGTAATTATTTTGACGAGAATATGCTTAAGTAATATATGATGCAGGTGTTGGTGAAGTCCTAGATCCTTGCCGGAGGCAGAGGCTTGAGAACATTCAAGATTGGTTTCCAGGGTGGAGTTCACATTGTGAAGACTGACCAGACTCTAGATGTAGTTGGTATGATGGACAATCTCTTGCATTTTGACAACCTTGAAGTACTATAGATTTTTGTTTTATGCATCCACGTAGGCATGATTTAACTTCTAGCCATCTTATCTTGATTCTCCTAGGATATGGGTTATCTGCTCATATAGCTTCCAATTGCAAACCGTAGCCTCGAATTGAAGAAGGAGCTTCCGTAATTTTGCAATTGATCCTCAAGTTCACATTTTTCTCTTATGATGAATGCAACGGGGATGCTTGAATCAAAAGTTAGCAACCCAAGTGGTTACTTGATTAATAATTTTTTTCGGTAATTTTGTTTGGTAGAATTACGAAATTACGAAATCAAATTCTTTTTTTTTTTTTTTTTTTGTGTATTGAAACGATAAAACTTAATTCGCTCAATGCAACGTTTTTTTTCTATTATAGACTGTCACCCCTCTAAATTAACCAATGAGAAAAGGTAACAGGATAGTTTCATCATTGGATTTGTTGTCTAATAATTAGGGGTGCTTTATATTAATATTAAGTCATTAAGATTAGTTAAGATTAATGGATGAAGTAAAGCCAGATCTTCAAAAAATGCACATACAATACAATGGCTTAATGTTAAAGGGACTTCTAAACTATTTTTATTTTACAATAAAATAAATATAAATAGGTCGGGAAATGGCCAGATTATTTTAGCTCAATTTCATAATTTATAGCTTAGTCTTATATTGTATAACGGTCAAACATGATAACTTTATTTAAAAATAAAAATGTAACGAACATACGAAACATTGATAGTTTAGATTGAATAAAAGAAACACACGAGTAAACAACTTTCAGGATGATCTCGCTCTGCACGTGCAATTTTGAATTAAACCTGACCCAAATTTGAAACATTTAGGGTGTGTTTGATTGTAAATATTTTCAAGGAAAATGTCACATCAATGAAAAAGCTTTCCATCTTTTTGTTTTTTATTAGAAAATTTGCTTAGAAAATATTTTCTTGGTACAAGTATATAATTTACAACTTAGGCCATTCTCTTGGAAAATATTTTCTCACCATTTTGGTGAGAAAATTTACAAGAAAAAGGCAAATATTTTTATTTGTCTTTTTCATGTTAAATCAAACATAACCTTAGGTTTAAAAAAATGTCTTGTATTGAAATTTTTAAGTTTGAGCAGCAAATCTCATTGTGAAAACATTGTGGTTTCTTCATGGCCTTCTCTTTTCTGGTGTGTGTTTGCAGTTAAGCCTCCTTTTTGGCAAACTTGTTTCAAAATAAGGTTTTTACAATACAATTTTTCAAATCACTTTTTAATTAAACACATTTTTTCTCTCCACTTTTCAATCACATATTTACCTTCGAAAACAATATAAAAAAGCATAAACATGTTTTTAAACGAAAATATTTTAACGAACAGAGCGTTACGATGCCAAAGAATTAATGTACCGAAGGACATGATGCCCGGCAAAGAATTTTTAGAAAAATGTATTGGAATGTTTCAGGTTTATCTCAGAGTCTTGAGACAATCCCAAAAGCATTTCAGCCTAAACATCTTAATTTATTTGATCTGTTGAGGGAAAATAAAAATCTTGGACGTAGTGTGCACAGAGGTAAGAAAAATTATACTTGCTTAATTGTTTTAAGATTTTTAGCGAAGTCTAACAGATGTTATGAGGTAGAAAAATCATATATACTTTTCCTTTTATAGCTTTTCAGTTTTTAGGATAATCCATGAAAATAAATATAGGGATTATTAGTTTCATGTTCCAACGAAAATGAAAAAAAAAAAAAAAAAAAAAATCGTCATTTGTCAATTCGATCCAATCTTGGATATACATGATTGTTCTATGTTGGGTTTGCAAGCTTTGTTGGGCAAAATCCTTACACTCATAGATTTGATAAAATGTCATTCTTCTGTGAAAAAGTTGTTCCACACTTATATAATAAATTTTTAGGTAACAAAAACTTGGGAGAAAAAGTTGTCACTCACTTTACCCATGCCTCCCCTGCTATAATATATAGCGCAATCATCACTGCAAGAGCAGAAACTTTTCAAATAAATAAATCCACCTTTGGCTTTGTTAATTAAGACTCATGAAAATTTTCACAACCAGAAGGCACAACAGCAGTGACCACAAACACCCCAATCCCCATTAAAGCTTTTCCACAAGCAATATTTTCTTTGAAGGCATGTTTTTCGTTAAGCCTTCTGTAAATATCATGAGCAAGAGTAGTGGTGTTGAAATCATAGAGTTGATCATCATATGTGTTTAATCGTGTTATGATTATCAAATCGGGATGGGATAGCATGCTTATGGTATTTAACTCAGCTAGCTCCAGATATGATTGTATCATCTTTGTGAATAGAACTTTTTCCTCTATGATTTCTCATCTAAATATCTGAAAATGTGTAGGTTTTTGCCACAGGTTCTTAGGATGACCATAAAAATAATTGAGAAGATGGTGCTAGAATATTTTCCCTGAAACTGAGATCACCACCTTCATTTCATAGACAGTGTAATTATATATATGATTGCGTTAACCAATAGTATATTAAGCAAATACATTAGTTGTTTGTAGTTCTTATTATAAACTCTTGTATATTGTTGTTGGTTCAGCACTTCAATGTCATGCAGAGTGAAGTGGATGAGTAAACAGGAAGTTATTTGTTAATTGTTATGCAGATTTTCAATGCACTTGAAGTTTAACTTCAAAAATACTACATATCTATCATTTTGGATATCCTTATGCAAAATTCTGAGTAGACTTTGCTTTCTATTTCTAGCTTTTTCTCATTTTTGTGGCTTCTATTCTTTTGTAGAAACCTTCAATTCAACGAGTTGACTGGAAAAACTCGTACCTTCATTTATGTTTATGGCAACTACAACAAATTCTATGCATGTTTGGTATACATAATAGGAAGTGTTGGATAGTATAAGGAATAAGATTTTAGCTTTGATTTCTGTTGTGGCATTGTCTAATGGCTATCAGAATTAATATATGTTTTTCTTCATCAAAATACCTTTCTGTTGTAGTAACTTGTGTCATGCTTTATTGTATTTTCGGTAACTTTTTTTATAATTTTTGGAGTGTCCTCTCCACGTTGAGATTTTTCGAGGAAAGTGATCGATGTGCTAATGACTTTCATGCATAGGTTGAGTTTTTATCTTTTTTACTTGGTGAATTTGATATCTAAATAATTTCACATGAATTAGTAGGTCTGCTTAGATATTATATCAAGAGGGTTGAGACCAAGTTGTGTCATGGATGAGAGATCAAGATTCAAGCTTTCCTAGTCTTTTGTGGTATGCAATTTAACTACATCAGACTACATTTCTGCCTATTTTTGGTAGATAGGGGAGTTGAAACATTACGAGTGACATTCTGATGCCATGGTTAAAAGATGGCAAAATTTTCATATCCAACTATATATCTTAATGATGCAACGGTTCCATAATATGTATCGTTCTCCGGGATGGGGGTAGGGTGGTGGGGGTTACTGGGATATTCAATAAAACATATAAACATTAAAATCTAAGGTTAACTCTAGAATTTTGATGGACAAGTCTTTAAAAGGTTTTTCATATATCCGTCTCATTTTTTCATTTTTTCTCATTTTTTCTTCTAATCATGAGCAAATTTTTATTTATACCAATGTGTTTTCCTCCTGAGTTATGATTCATGTTTGCTTTTTGTTTTTGGTCGTTCACTTCTGTTTTACTTTGAATACAATGGGTAGCTGTTGCTGCAAGGGGGAATGGAGACATGGAACCCAGCATTACAACAGGTTTACATGACAAGATGCTCTCAGAAGGTTTATTGAAGGTTATCCAGAAGGTATACAACAGGTCATGGAGAAGAAAGAAGATAATCTTATAAATTTTGCCTTACGTGCAAGTATTCAAGGATACACCATTAATCGCTTTTGTTCTGCTATAGCAAAAGTGCAGCCACACGAATGTCTCTTGGAAGGATGAGGGAAGCCTTGGAAGACTGTAAAAAGACTATTCAGTTAGAACCCAGCTTTCTCAAGGTCACGGTAAGAGCTGGAAAGTAAGAACTGTTGGAAATCGATTCCAAGAAAGTGTTCAAATCAAAAAAAATATAGTGCACAGTGGAGTTGCCTTCCAGTAGATAATATGAATTCCAATATTTAGAATAATTGTTCCAACTTCAAACCCTTGAATCATTCTCAATATTCCTTCCAGAACAAGATTGCGTTGATACGTGGACACCAAAAGTTTAAGAACACAAGAATATAATATTAACCAAGTAGAATAAAAATTTTCACTCTAATATTTAATTAAAGAAAAACCAAAAACAAGAATGTGAAATAATTCTTGGTTATCTCCCCATATGTATATAGGAAGATTTTAAACTCTTCTTCTATTTTTTGTGGAATTAGAGTTTCATACTTGTCCTACAAGTAACTCTTTTTCTTTTTCGTGAGGGATTAGAGTTTCATACTTGTCCAACAAGTAAATTTACCCTTATCCCTTTTTATTAGTGCAATTTAAGAACTATCCAACTCTTTACAAGTTAGTCCTTCAATTCCTATTTAAGCTATTGGGGAGACTCAATTAGATTTATATATTATATATAAGTTCCCAATAATTAAATTCGGCTATGCCAATTGACAAACCGTCCAATTTAATTATCTAATAATTCGCTCATACTACTATAGGTGAATTATTGCAACTTCTGAAAATATAAAATAATCATAGAAGAAATAAATATTTATTGCTCATAATTATTTATCCTCTTGATTTATATCCATCTAATAGTTTGTCCCCGTTTGAGATCGATAATTAATTGGCATATAATTAACCATTTTACCTAATTAATTATTCACTTTGCTTAAATCAATATTCTTATTGTCGTTATTTCTATTTAACGTCTAGTGTTAAATACTAAGCTTAGATTCTTGAAATCATGCTTTTATTTAGAATATTAAAGCAATCTTCTTAACTCCACAATTAGAGCAATGAATTATTCTTGCAATACGTCATTTGTTAATTCACTTTCCTTTGGTTCCTAACATACAATGTTATTGATCATATCAATGATTGATCTCACTTATAATATATCAAAGTCCCTAAGGATTGTTACATAATAAATATCATCCAAGATAGATTAAGACAATCCATATGATAGTCATGTGAAATCTCAATTCCTAAGCATGGTCATGCTAGAGAGATAATTTCACGATGGTCCAGTCCAATATATTTATCTAGAAGTATATCATGTTATTACTCACGACTCAACTAATCGTGATGATTAAGATAAATCAGCTATTCTTATTAATTAGAGTAATAATTAAATGAACCTCAATAGAATAAAGTGTCTATCTTTATTCAAGGTTCAGGACTAAATTATTGTCGATTAAAATATAATATTAATCTTCTATACTTCGAAATTACTAATATTATACTGTCTTTAAAACAATCGAATGTCATTTGTTACAGCTTACATATAATAATGAATTGCAAATATAAATAAACATCAAATATAAATAATTTTTTATTACATTTTAGTAAATTCCTAACGCTTTTGGGCAAAAATCTCAACAAGAACTTTATCGATGGCAAAATCCCCCACCCCCTCTATGTAATGGGGTGGTACGAGTAGACTGCCCCTTATCAATGAACGTTCCTATTATCATCTATTTCTTTGACTAATAGTGCTATTGGAGAAAGTAAACATGGCAAAAAAATTTCTATATTGCTCAAATATATTGTCATGTAAATTTCTAATATATGCAAAACTATTGAATTTTGAGCACAATGCTAACACAACCTCGTGAACATGTGCCGATGCACCTAGGCCCGGATCTACCTAGAGGCCCATGGGCCTAAACCAAATCCCCCTTCCTCCTTGCAACCCATAACAAGTCCAAACACTACCGGTGGGAGAGGGGATTCAAAGATGGCTTGGACCTCCAAAGTTTTGGGCCATTTTTTTAGGAAAAGAAAAAAAAATAGGGATAATTACGTAACTACCTAGGTATAATGTCCTATTAATATATGTATAATTAATATAGGTATAATGTCCTATTAATATATGTATAATGTCCTATTAATATATGTAGTCAAGAAGTCACTGCTACGATTCAAGTATTTACATGAATCTATTCTTTATTTGATAAATTGTTAATGATGTTCATCAGTTCATATTAATATATGTATAATTAATATTCAAGAAGAATATTAGTCTGACTATCATAAAAAAAAATTGGTTGCTCCTGAAGTAGCATAATTTTTAATATAATAATATTCTTATAGAATATTAATTGCTCCCGAAGAGCATAATTTTGAAAGATTTATTATTCAATTGTTACAGAAGAGCAAATATATATCTATAATCTTTAACAGTGATTTATTGTTACTCCTGAAGTAGCACAACAGTATAATTAATATTCCAGTAGAATATTACTTGCTCGTTAAGAGCATGATTTATAATTTACAATATTCTAGAAGAATATTGACCTACTATTTTTGAATAATAGCAATTTTAGAACTATAATAATTTCTAGAAGAATAATTCGTTGTTGCTCGTGAATTAGCACAATAGATAACTAATCTCCACAAGAATATTAATCGCAGAATTGTCTATTATAAATAAATATAAGCGTTATATGTTGTACGATTTGTAATATCATTTTAATTACACTGGTTGATGATAGACATATATCTGGTTTAATATAATTTACTACTTCGTATTAATATTCCAGAAGAATAGTGATTATTATTATTATTATTATTATTATTATTATTATTATTATTATTATTATTATTGAATGAGTTTCGAATCAGTATTTCAAAAGAATATTGTATTGCTATTTTAGAAAGGAAAACAATCTAAATAAATATTCCAGAAGAATATTGTTACAAATCGATATTCCAGCAGAATATTTTATTGCTATTCTAGAAAGGAAAATAATCTAAATCAATATTCCAGAAGAATATTAATCTAAATCGATATTCCAGTAGAATATTGCTGCATTAGGAATATCGAATTTGGGTTATTTAATAAAACATTCCAGTAGAATATTTCGTTTTTGCTCTTGAAGAAGCAAAATTTTATTTCACATTGAATATTGAAATTTAATATGCTGCTACTCCCGAAGAAGTACAACAAGTATAAAAAAAAATATTATATGCTCTTAAAGAGTATGATATTACAATTTCAATATTTCAGAAGAATATTGAAAAATTAATTTTGAATGAGCAATAAAAACATGTTTTCGAAGTAGCATATGTTTCGAAGATTATGATTTGAGTTCATGTTTATCCCCAAAGGATAATATATAACTAATGTAATAAGGATATTGATTAATTTGATTACTTAAATGATATATGATTATATAATGTTTAATCATTGAATTATATCTTATATTGAATCAGAAGTTCAATTTGATTTTATTATTTGGCATAACCAGTTAGACCATCACCGGATCAATAATGGTGCGAAATTAAAATGGATACTCAATGAAGAACCAAAAGATTCTTCAATTCAATCATATATGATGCTTGTTCTCTTTCATGAAATTTCTTGACTGCCACTTGCTAAAATAAGGATTAAATTCCCCATATTTCTGAAAATAATTAAGGTGATAATTTAGTCCCCATCATCCTCCATGTCGATCATTTAAATATTATTTGTATCTAATAGATTTATACTATATGATTGCATGGTGTTTGCAACCTAAAGTTTGGGAAATTATTGCTCAAATTTTAATTATGAGCATAATCTTCAGATTATATAATCAAGAATGTGTCTTGATAATGCTAGCGGACATGAATCTCAGCATTTTAATAAGTGTTAGTTGGGATATCAATAAATGGTTTAATATTTTCGCTTGTTAAACGCCTCTAATTAATTTAATTAAGAACAAAATACTTTCCTTTTGTAGCGACCAAGAATTTTTACGCGATTATTAATTATTTTAATAGAAGATCGTGTCGCTACTATTTCACCCATTTTTATTAAGTTAACGCCGCGACGTATTCGTATAGCCAAGTCAAGAAATAATCGAGATCGTTCGATTTTAAATTAAATTCCGAATTTCTAAAAATATCTCCATTCTCTTGATTTAAAGTATATTAAGTCCAAGTACTTAATTCAATGTTATCTCAATATTTATTTATACAAAAATTATTTTTATTATTGAAATTAAGAAAATATATGCAAGCATGAGAGGTTCCATTATATGTAATCATGAAGAGCATAATATTTGTATAAATATGGAAAAGTATATGAATGAATTATATACTCCATTATATATAATCATGAAGAGCATAATATTTGTATAAATATGAAAAAGTATATGAATGATTGATAAGACTCCATTATATGTAATCATGAAGAGCATAATATTTGTATAAATATGGAAAAGTATATGAATGATTTATATACTCCATTATATATAATCATGAAGAGCATAATAATTGTATAAATATGGAAAAGTATATGAATGATTGATAGACTCCATTATATATAATCATGAAGAGCATATTATTTGTATAAATATGGAAAAGTATATGAATGGTGCTTTACTTTAAGAAAATGATGTGTTAAAATTAATAGAATTGAATGATTATGTTTACAATATGCCAACTTTATACATCTATTTAAACCCATCTCTTTTACACACAACTCTACACATATACACTTATTTCCAACCTCTTGACAAAATCCACAAGTAAGAGAAATTCAAGGTGGTCAAGAAAGTTTTGGTCCATTTACTACTACACTTTATTTTAATCTTTTAAAAGGTAAGTATATCTTATGTTTTTATGAAAATTAAGTATGTTGTTATGAAAGGTAAATATACCTTATGTTTTTAAGAAAAGTAAATATGTTTTTATGAAAAGTAAAATACCTTATATTTTTAAGAAAAGTAAGTATGTTTTTATGAAAAGTAAAATACCTTATATTTTTAAGAAAAGTAAGTATGTTTTTATGAAAATTAGATATACCTTATGTTTTTACGAAAATGTTTGGATCATTGCTATGAAATCAATCTCACAAGATTTCTATTGGTCCCATATGATATGTTTATGATTATGCTAAGTGGACCGGAGTTTACTAGCGCTACACATAAGAATTCTTGCCATCTAAGTTCGGTAAAATTCTTGTGTCTTTCTATGTTTATGAGGATTTCGATCCTATCCTATGTTATGATGAAAATGATCCATATACTTTCAAAAGAAAATTATGCTTGGTATACTTACTGGGATTTTATAAATCTCACTCCACGATATTTACCATTTTCAGATTTCTTGAAGGTTCGAGGCGGTCAACATGGAAGTGGCAAAAGTGGTTAAGATTGATGAGATAATTATGTTGAACTTTATGTAAGAAAATTATGTTCTATTTTTATTCACAAATTAAATTATGGGATTCTAATTATTCTTTTGAATAATTTTACATTACTATTTAAGTCTCGATAATATGATATGAGTCACTTTTAGTGGCACTCGAATGGTCGAGAATTCGGGTCGTCACAGTTGGTATCAGAGATAAGAGTTTTAAAAACGATTCTGTAGATTTTTGAAATTTTATTTCTTTAAAAAAAAAAAAAAAAAAAAAAAAAAAAAAAAAAAAATCACTATTCACGTGAACAGTAAAACGACGTGCTATTCATGATGAACAGTGAACGAAATCACTATTCATTAAAAAAAAAAAGTTGAATTTTCACATGTCAAGTATGATTATGATTTTGAAAAGCATGATGAAATTTGATGTGCGAATTTCAAGGACAAAATTCATTTTAAGCAAGGGAGTTTGTAATGTCCTGAAAATTTTATGGAATATAATTAGTTAGTGATATGATGTTTATATTGATGTCTTTGATAAATTTCTAGAAGTTCGGGGACTAAAGGAAAATAAGATTTGACGATAAATTTTTATTTGGGTTAATTAGGCCCAATCTTATGTAAAGATGCGAAATGATTAATAATTATTTTTTTTTTGAAATATTTTAACTCATCACTCTACTATGTCACTCTCCACGTACTGACTCCTCGAACCAGGTATGTTATATGCTTTGCAAGTCATTTACGATTTTATTAAGACATGTTAAGTATGAAATCTTCATATGTTATGAATCTTTAAGTGAAATATACATGTTGAGTATGATATGAATTAATAGAAGCCTGAATTTTAATTTATTCCTTTTTATGTAGAATCATGAGACATAGAGGATATTGATATGAATTTTGGTTCATATTAAGCTTAGTAAGACTGACTAAATTAGAAAAATAAGTTGGTTCGTAACTTTTGCCAAAAAATATATGGAATAATATATTAAACAAACAAAATTAATAATGAATTTGTACAATAATTTATCCCTTTATCACTACCTTTGTGTAAAAACAAGGGAAAAACTGTGGATGGTTATTAGTACTTCCTCTTCAAGTTTCAATTTTCGGTTCAATAATTTATCCCTTTATCACTACCTTTGCTTAAAAGTAAGGAAAAATTGTGGATGATTATTGGTACCATTCTTCAAGTTTCAATTCTGAAAAAAATTCGGAAAGAAAGAAAGAGAACGGGTGTTGAGCATAATGGGAATAATATGACTTAAGAATGATTTTCAAAATAATTGTTGTCCTCAAGTTTAGAAATGATGAACCTTAAATGGACTTTGCATAATTGATTTTAGACATGGCACTAAGTATGAGAAGTCAACAGAAATGATTAGAAATATGTTCAGATTATCTATCATTTAGATTTAATGAGAAATAGCGAGCCAATTTTATGAAGTTTTATGAGATGTTAAGATTATAAGTAATATGATTTTAATGAGACTTTTATGAGAAGCATTATGAAGTTAGAGATTTAAAGATTTGGTTATTGGGAATTAAGTAATGGATATTATGTTGAGTAAGTGAATTATGCCTCTATATTGAAGAGAAATTTATTATGAACTTTGGCCTTGTGATTAAATTTTGGGAATATGATTTATGACTTATAAATATAAGTATGAGTAATCTTTTGAGCCAATTAAGGTATGGAAGGAAGTGATATTGTGATATTGAGAAATATGATTTGAAATTGTTATGTTGAGGAATTATGAATTGAATTATGGGATATTTTTTGATGATATTGAAGTGTTGAAATCGTTTTCAATATTTTTAGATCGTTGTGATCAAATGTGGAGTTATTTATTATTGTGAGTTATGAAGTATGCTTATGGTTTGGGATAAGTCCAAATTACAAGGGAGACTATGTCCAGAATTTTATCATTTGGAATTAAGAGCATGATATGATAAGCATCCACTAAAGGAATTAAGGTTAGACATGCAAGTTCATTTACATCACAAACGAGATTTAGTAGATGATAGCAGAGATTTTATTATTTTCTCATAAGGAGAACACACAAAGAATCACACTGGAAAAGAAATACACGAAACACGCAAAAGCAAAAGAAAGCAACATGGGAAATTCCTCAAATTGAGAGATGTGTTTCCGGAGTAGCCGTATCCTACCACCTCTGACCTTTTGAGGAAATAAAGAAACCTTCAAAGAGGTGTGTTTCGAGAGTAAGAATACTCCGTAATCTACCACCTGGAACCTTTGAGGTACACACAAGATTTAAACATTAAGGAAATCCTAGGAAATTAGAGGGGTGTCTCGAGAGTAAGAATACTCCGTACTCTACCCCCACCTATTCTAAGATTCATAAAGTTAAGTTTAAATTAACCGGACTCCATTTTCACTTGATTCCCCTTCCTTGCGACCAATCTATCTTAACCCCTGCTGGATCTTGTATTGAGATATATGACTGCAGCTTATCCAGTAGTTCATCAATAGTAGGAGCAGAAATAAGGAGCCTTCTGGAAAATGGAGAGATGAATCCCTGTTCCACAGCATAATCAAGAAAGGTTAACAAACCATCAAAGAAATTGTTAACATTCAGAAGCCCAATAGGCTTAGTATGGAGATCTAGTTGAGCCCACGAGGTAATGTTAAAGATTTCTTCTAAGGTACCAAAACCTCCGGGCAGGGCTATAAAGGCATCAGAACCATATAGCATACAAGTTATGCGTTCATGGATGGATAAGGTTTGAACTTCATGCCCTCGTGTTTTGCCTGCAACATCTACCAAAGGGACAGGTATGACACCGATTACTTTTGATTTCTCTGCAAGAGCAGATTGGGAAACACAACCCATTAGACCACTGCTACCACCCCCATACACAAGAGTGATACCTTTTTCCCCCAGTTTCTTTCCAAGATCTACGGCCGCTTCTAGATAACTGAAGCCTTTCCCCACTTTTGATCCACAAAATACACAAATAGTTTTGATCTGTCGAAGTTTTGGTGCTTCCATCTTTGATAGTATAGAAGAGAAAACTTACGAAGAAGATGTGATTTTGGGATGCCTGAACTATGAAATATGTTTGACTATTTAAAGCCGGAAAAATTTACTGTTTTTGATTGATTATGAAAAAGTAAAGATTTACTTTTGACAAAATCGGCCAACTTTTGACTGTTTTACCAAAGATATCACCTTTCGGTGATTTATTTCCAGCTTTATCAAAACTCGAGAAAGGAAAATATATTTTATTTCCAAAACGCGTGAAAGGAAATAGCAAAATATTTTAAATGTGTATCAAGAGATTTACCTTATATCATTGTTGAACTGCCAGAAGCCTCATTTTGTAAAACAGACTGGCAAACAGGATCTTTTGCTATTATATTTTGGAGACTATAACGATTTTTGTCCTCGTTAAACTGAGCGTATAAGGAGAGAAGTTCACGTTGCACATAACCACTTGGGTGCGTCTCAAGAGTCAGTCGAATATCATCCAAAGACTCCTTACTCAGTCCACCCTTTATGAATTTGATTTTATCATCCCGATTAGTAGAAGAATATCCTACTGTTTTGCAACGAGTATCACAGTTCCAACGAGCACATTTGTAGCAACCATTCAGCCTTTTTGCTCTTCGTTTCTTTGCGAAGGTGCTTTTGCCTAAACCAGGCATGTGCTTTGGAAATGTCATAGGTAATTCACCAGATAGTCGAACCTTTGCTTCGATCAACCAGCGAACATCTTCTGAAACACCATGAGCCATCAGCAACCTCAATCTTTCGAGTCTTATTCGATAAATTTTCCTCAGATCATTCATTGGAAGACTGGAATAATACTTGCGAATGTTTGTAAGAATGATATCCATGTTTTTGATGGATCTAACCTCTTCCCAGCATGAACTATTTAAAAGCATTAAGGATCGGAGGGAATCCGCGTGATATTGATTCCAGCAAGAAAGCGCGGAATAGAATAATGGAAAAGAGGGAACAAGAGTTTATGCGCCGTTTACTTTCTTGATAAAAGGAAGATTTGATGATGACGGGATTTGAGATATGGAATATTTTCTTGGATTTTTGGGTACTGATATTTTGATATAATAATCAAGGTATAGAAATAATACGGGGATACGTGAAGTAAGTTTAATAATTATTTTAAGGGGGTAAGTTTGTAGCGACCAAGAATTTTTACGCGATTAATAATTATTTTAATAGAAGATCGTGTCGCTACTATTTCACCCATTTTTATTAAGTTAACGCCGCGACGTATTCGTATAGCCAAGTCAAGAAATAATCGAGATCGTTCGATTTTAAATTAAATTCCGAATTTCTAAAAATATCTCCATTCTCTTGATTTAAAGTATATTAAGTCCAAGTACTTAATTCAATGTTATCTCAATATTTATTTATACAAAAATTATTTTTATTATTGAAATTAAGAAAATATATGCAAGCATGAGATGTTCCATTATATGTAATCATGAAGAGCATAATATTTGTATAAATATGGAAAAGTATATGAATGAATTATATACTCCATTATATATAATCATGAAGAGCATAATATTTGTATAAATATGGAAAAGTATATGAATGATTGATAAGACTCCATTAAATGTAATCATGAAGAGCATAATATTTGTATAAATATGGAAAAGTATATGAATGATTTATATACTCCATTATATATAATCATGAAGAGCATAATAATTGTATAAATATGGAAAAGTATATGAATGATTGATAGACTCCATTATATATAATCATGAAGAGCATATTATTTGTATAAATATGGAAAAGTATATGAATGGTGCTTTACTTTAAGAAAATGATGTGTTAAAATTAATAGAATTGAATGATTATGTTTACAATATGCCAACTTTATACATCTATTTAAACCCATCTCTTTTACACACAACTCTACACATATACACTTATTTCCAACCTCTTGACAAAATCCACAAGTAAGAGAAATTCAAGGTGGTCAAGAAAGTTTTGGTCCATTTACTACTACACTTCATTTTAATCTTTTAAAAGGTAAGTATATCTTATGTTTTTATGAAAATTAAGTATGTTGTTATGAAAGGTAAATATACCTTATATTTTTAAGAAAAGTAAATATGTTTTTATGAAAAGTAAAATACCTTATATTTTTAAGAAAAGTAAGTATGTTTTTATGAAAAGTAAAATACCTTATATTTTTAAGAAAAGTAAGTATGTTTTTATGAAAATTAGATATACCTTATGTTTTTACGAAAATGTTTGGATCATTGCTATGAAATCAATCTCACAAGATTTCTATTGGTCCCATATGATATGTTTATGATTATGCTAAGGGGACCGGAGTTTACTAGCGCTACACATAAGAATTCTTGCCATCTAAGTTCGGTAAAATTCTTGTGTCTCTCTATGTTTATGAGGATTTCGATCCTATCCTATGTTATGATGAAAATGATCCATATACTTTCAAAAGAAAATTATGCTTGGTATACTTACTGGGATTTTATAAATCTCACTCCACGATATTTACCATTTTAAGATTTCTTGAAGGTTCGAGGCGGTCAACATGGAAGTGGCAAAAGTGGTTAAGATTGATGAGATAATTATGTTGAACTTTATGTAAGAAAATTATGTTCTATTTTTATTCACAAATTAAATTATGGGATTCTAATTATTCTTTTGAATAATTTTACATTACTATTTAAGTCTCGATAATATGATATGAGTCACTTTTAGTGGCACTCGAATGGTCGAGAATTCGGGTCGTCACACCTTTTTGTTTAGGAAATTCTATTACGCATCATGCCAACATCATAGTTGTCCCTATTATAATTGGCTTATGGTTGAGCCTAATTTTTCTGTCTAACTTTTTAATAGTGCAATTGATCCCCCACAATACACTGAAATGGAAAATAAAAATTGTTGAAAAAAATGCGTGGTTTGAACATATATCCCAAATTGATAATATTTTACAACATCGAAAAAATTATTGTCAATTTGATTTGACAATTTTCTCAACATTAGGGGAAAGATTAGTAGCTTAAAATAAAACATATGCATTATATTATGTTATATATATCCTTACGATTGATAATATGAACCAGAAGTTCGATTGAAAATACAAACGAAAAGTTAAAGAGATAACATAATTACAAGATGCATAAGAGATTAATAAAATCTCATGTACTAGCTACAAATGCTCTATCTTATATTGATGTATGGCACGCTTAAAGCGTAGCGATATCTGATTCAAATAAAGATCCCCAAATAAATAAAAATAGAGCAAATGATAATGACGGTCTCATTAAGGAGGCATATACTCGTGAGAGAGCATATTTTGACATAACTAATTGTAAATCTCCAGAAAAGATTCAAGTACTTGAAATAATAAAAAATTGAGATCTCTGTAATTATGTCTTATGGGGAAAGAAATTGAATTGAGATGATAATTGTGTCGACACACTTTATAAAGCGCTTATGCAAAAGCAAACTGCGAATCTGGACGCTTCATAATATGAATGATAGCGAGGATAATAAAAGAAAATATGTCAAAGAAAAGCGACATAAAAATAATTGGCAAAAGTATACATTCAGGCTAAATTAAGCATACTACAAAACTTGAAGTTTTGGGACGTGAAGTCAAAACACTTAAAAGTGTAAAGTCAGTAAAATTCCTATAGGTATAGTCGTAATACACGACTTGTTGCGCAACGAATATTTCAAAGATTTGTCACAAATGTAATATTTTATTTGTCTGACAAATGCATAATATGTGTCAATAAATATATGATTATTAGAAATGTATTTAATGAAATATGATTGACTCTAATTACTAGTTTGTGCTCTTTGATGTACCAATAAGTGATAGCAAAATGTATGATCATCAACTCGGAACGTTGGGAGTTTCTTTGAAGTACCAATGAGTGATATTAAAAAGGGTAATCAATACCTTGGTACTTTGGGATTGCTGTGAAATGATTAGAGAAAATCTATTTGAAATATAGGAATCGTTACCTATTTAAAGTTTTACGACTTAAATTTGGTGGTAGCAACTTGACAATTGCAATGTGAAACATATACGATGCCTGAAGCATACAGTATAATCCTTGAAGGATTAAATATATTTGAAATATATAGTTCAAGTTTTTAAGAAATTAGTTTGATCAAAATATACATATACTTTACGATCTGAATATTTAATATGCATTGAATAGAATCTCTTTGTAATGAAATATAATTGTCACATAAAATTATATTTGAAAATTCAGGCAGTTGATTTTCAAGAAACAAATTCATGGTTAATTATTCACCTGAAGTGAATAAGTTAATTGTTCATTGTTCATTGAAGTGAATAAGTTACTTCCAAATTTTAGAACTGCATTAAATGCATTGATAATATTGATTATAGAACATGGCTCGATACAACATGTTCAAATTATTGGAAATATTTTATAGTTCTTCAAGTTCAAAGGAATAATTGAATTTATATTCGAAGAAAAAATAATATCAGATATGCGCCATTTATATATGCTTGGTGAAGATATTCGATATTGCACCGATTAACAGTTGAAATAATTATATGCAATATCCAAATAATTGTAATGTTGTACGTGGTGCAGAAGCATATCCTCTACCAGCGCCATCTCAATATCACACCACGGTGGGGGAAGCTATTAGAAGCTTTAATCAATGGACTCAACATCTGGTTATATTAGGAGAGGTAATAATTTTTAGTTATATAAAAGTTTATTTCAAAATTGTTTACTTTGATATTTATATGAGACGATTTATGATGATAACAATTTTCGAAATGCAGGAAGAGTTATTGAAAAAGGCAAAAAAAAGTCAATATACAAAAAAAGGCCAAAAGTTTTGAAATGTCATCTACCCGACGATCTCCGCCTGTTGACGATGCAATGTTACAACCTCTGATTGATGATTGCAAAAGGTTGCACAATGCGGTCATTCAGACTCCTGTTGGTATTGACTTTTTCACTATGCCTTTAGACGCAAATGTGTTTCATCATACGGACGACACATATATTTATGTTACAATCGACGACATCCTTGACTTGTTTAAAATAGAGTGGTTGAATATATCTATCTTGTAAATACACACGATGTAAGATTGCTTAAGACAAGTTTATAAATTCCATTTTAATTTTGATCATTCATTTATTTATTGGTTTAATTATTTTTAGGTACCTACATAAGTTGTGTGAGCAAATCAGTGTCAAGTCGGTTGGATTTATGTGTCCGTCACAAATTGCGTCAATTAAGGTGAAAAATAATTTTGACAGTGTCATTACGTATATGGTTGAAACCATGCAGACCTTGCAATCCAAGCAATACATTCTCGCACCGTACTTCCAAGAGTAAGACTATTAGTATTCATTCTTTCTTAGTTCGAATAATTTGGCATTTAAAGTTGTATTTATACGTTTATAATATATAGGAATCATTGGATGTTGCTTTTAATTTTTCTCAATCCAAAACTGTGTACTTCTTTGATTCAGCGGGGTCAAATAAGCTCAAAATACAAATTAGACCAGCATTAAATACGTAAGTATTTATATATTTCATTGATCATGTTTTTTTGTTTAGTATGTGGTGGATAAGTTTTGATAATTTTCATATAATAATTGTTATCGAGTTTGAGGTGAAATTGATGTGTTTGTGTTGTGATTATTGATAAGTTAAAATAGTCTTTAATTCCAAAGTCTCTCTACATGTTGTTTATGTTCAATTTATAGGGGAGATTCTGCCAAAGTTTCTGTATAAATGTTATAATCATTCATATTTATTGAAATTTTAGGGCTTTTAAAATATTTTGGATATATGATGGCAAGAGGAGTGTAGGCAATGTAAATTGAAAACCAATTATGGTATGTCAATTTAAAAATTACTACAAACTCCTGATTAATTATTTCTCTATCTCTCTCTCTCTCTCTCTTTACACACACACACACACACACACACACACACAAATAATATTACTAATAGCTTTAATGTGAAAATTTCAGTTTCCTCAGCAACTCGGAGGTTCTGAATGTAACTATTATGTTATGAGAAACATGTATGAGATAGTCACACAATATTTTCAATTGACTTCTTTAGATAAGGTATTATAAATATTGAATACTATGAATTGTTTAATAATAGATTTATTGGTTATTCAGAAATAACTAATAATTTATCTTAACTATATGTAGGCATTTTATCAAGATTCATACTCAATGGAGGAGATGGACGAGATTAGAAATTTATGGGCTAAATACTTTTATGAATCTTGTATGTAAATTTTCATTTTTTATGTTAATATATTTGTGAACACTTGTATAACTATCATTAATATTAATGTAAATTGACTTATATAATTTTATTATGCATTTGTGATGATTATGTGTTGGTTGTTGATAGTTACATTTGACGATGAGATCAAATATAAAATAATAAAAAGGATTTTTGGATTAAAAATAAATAAATAAAGAATATGCGTCGGTTGTACAGTACAACCAGCGCATAACCGACGCATATAATCGTACTATATGCGTCGGTTGCACTGTACAACCGACGCATATTCTTTATCTTCTTTTTATTTTGTGCACTATGTGCGTCAGTTTTGTATACAACCAACGTATATAGTATTACTATTTGCATCGAAAAACAATCAACGCATATTCCCTTTACCATGTACGTCTGTGTCAAATGTGTCACTTCCAAAATCGACGCGTATTTTTTTTTACAATCGACTCAAATGAAACTGTACTAGTGTGTGTGTGTGTGTGTGTATGTTTGCGCACGCGCGCGCTTTTTTGGAGGAATTGAGAGAGAGTTACATATGTGGCAAAGTTTGGAAGAAATTAAAGATGGATTGATAGGAGAGAGAGACTGATGCAGTTTGGAGAGAGTAAAGAGAAATAGTGTACCTCATTTTTCTAATTACTTTGAAAAATACATATTTTTCTAAATTAGGTGGGTGAAAGTAGTATAGGATCTAATTATTCCCAAAAAAATTAGGAAGGGGTACATAACTCCTAAATTCTATGTTAGCTCTTTAAAAGTAACAAACTTAAGTTTTTATCTTCTTTTTTTTAATTTAGGTGTTAAATAGTAATTAATAAATATAATATTATATATAATATAAAAATAATTATCATTTATATATTAAATTGAAACTAATATAATATTAAATAATAAAACACAAAAAATACCTAATCCACAACCCGTCTATCCCACAACCCCCACCCACTCAGTCACAATTGGTCACACAAAGTCACAATTCGATCACATATACAAATTTAATCACAAATTTAACCCTCAACCCATTCCCACCATGCAAAGTTACAGTTGATCACACAAAGTCAAAGTTCAGTCACAATTACAAATTTATCGCAAATTCCACCCCGCTTCCCACCCACACCCGCAAAGTAACAGTTGCTCACACAAAGCCACATTTTAGTCACAATTACAAATTTAATCGTAAATTTCACCCCTCCCCACCCCACATTGCAAAGTCACAGTTGGTCACACAAAATCACAGTTCGGTCACAATTACAAATTTAGTAGCAAAATTTACTCCACCCCACCAACCCACCCACCCAACCGGCAAAGTTACAGTCAGTCACAATTAAAAATTCGGTGGCAAATTTCATCGCAACCCCACCCCACCCACCTCATCAGCAAAGTCATAGTTGTCAAAAAAAGTCACAGTTCGATCACAATTACGAATTTAGTTGCAAAATTAATCTCACACCACCTCACCCCATCATCAAAGTCGTGGTTGGTCACACAAGTTTGCAGTTGAGTCGTGCTTACTCATTTTCTTGGTCACGGTTAGTCAAAATCACAGTTCGGCCACACAAAGTCACAGTTCGATCTCACAAAGTCATAGTTCAATGACACAAAATCACAATTCGATCAAACAAAGTCACATTTACTACACACGCAACCGGAAGGCCCACCTACTGGGTAGTTCCATTCGAAAATTACATAGAGGCAATACTAATTTAGAGAAGCAGAAAAAAGAGACCATTCTCTTTTCCAATCTGCGTCGAGTTCGCACTCTGTAGCAAGGAGGAGCAAAACCTACGGGATATGGCTCCTAAGACTTTAAGATCAATCCAAATTTCTTAGATAGAAACAATCTATAGAAAATCTAATAAGCCTATATTTTTTTTTTTTTTAATTTTTTTTGGGGGAGGGGGGGTTTAATATTTGTAATTTTCTTTTTTCAGTACATATTTATTTTTATGGTTTTTTAGATTTGGCTGGGGTTTATAATGATTTTCATTTCTCATGAAGTTTGTAATTTGGGTGGTCTAATATAAATATAAAATGCTTGCACTTTTTTGTTTTGTTGATTTTAATAGCAAGAAAAGAAATATTCAGATTGGTTGAAACTTTTTTTCGTAATTGTGGCCATTTTTTATACTAATTATATTGTAATACCTTTCTTGATTTTCTTCATTATGCCCCGTTTGATTCTGAATAAAATTTGATTTTAATATTAAGTCAAAGTCAACAATTAATTTTAATTATACATATAATTGGATCCAAAACTTTTCAATCACACATATCTCATTAACTTTTATCAAAATCTAGTATTACAAATTTGATTTTAGTCTATACCAAAGAGGGCCGGGGCTAATTTTGTTTCTTAACTTTGTTGGGATTTACGTGTTGTGCCGATTTTTTACATTCATTTTTGTATTTGTGCCATTTTGCTTCCTGCCTTCCTCGGTTCCTTTAAATTATTGTGTATTTGTTGTTTTTATGGTTTATTCATGTTACGTTTATCAGCAAATTTTATCATTGTTTTCAATCCTTTCCTTAAAAATAAAAAAAAAGGAAAAAAAATCGGGGGTAAGTTCCGCCGCAAGCGAAAGGGGCCAATTTTCTTAGAATACATGGTTCGTCTCAAGCCTCGAAAAATACAGGTCACCTCTGAATGCACCAGCTTATAAAGTCAAGTGTTCACATAGGATTATAAATGACTTTGGCAAGGCAGCAAAGCTTTAGTCATATTGATGAGGATCAAGTAGGAGCCCATGGATACGTGTGGCTTCCATACGATCTTGAGTGACATGGCAGATGCATCTTACATGGTACTAATACTATTTCCACGTGGGTTACTGATGACCTCCATGTTATGTCCGAGCCTAACATTCATGTTGGGTTTTATACTTTGTTGTATGGTTCGGTTGACACTCTGTGTACTCCAAACCTAAGCCCCGTTTGCTGCATTGGCTTTGATACATGTGTGTAAAATCTATTTGAAGTTCAACTTATTTAAATAGATAAATGTTTCATTTGAATTTTGCATTTTGGGTGATTGGACATGTCGCCATTAGAAGCAATGTGCGGACCACATCGTGAGTGGGACAAAGTTTGTATACCATCAAACAAGATTTACGTAATCCAGTAGTTTGAATCTGCTGGGCACAGAAAAGTTTCGTCCAAAACAGAGAGATGAAAACATTGCATTATATTATAGAACAAAAACTGACAGTTGTTAGCAAACAAATGAAGGAATCATTAACTAATATTCAAATCGACGAAGTCTAGGTCTTCTTGTCTATTTCTTCCTTGGTTTTTTAGGTCCTTTTCAGTAGTAGCCCACAAAACGCGGGATGAAATGTAAATTATAGATGCAGGCTGTTTGGAGGAATATCAAATCATAATCACAAACTATCAAAATTTTCTACATCAGTTTACTATTATTGGAATTGGAATTGTGATCTATTATTTATATTTCCCCCCAACAAAATCTTCATTTACTTGTTTCAAATACTCTAATATTGTGGGCTTCTATATAGTTGAAATTAAATGAGATGTAGATTAGTGATGCGTTGAAAATCTAGTGGAAGATGGCTCAAGTCCCTCGCTTCTTCTACAAATAATTATTAAGTCCTAGTTTAATAAAACAAAAAGAATATCATAGCTAAACCAAGTTAAATTTGCAAACCCAAGAGGAAGTTCCATCTCGGTTTGCGTGTCATTTATTCCTTGTGTAAATCACATTCTACTCTGAATCGTTTCTTTTCGGACCATGCTATTTGAACATAGAAAGTGCTATTTCTTTCTTGGACCATGCTATTTCAACATAGGGGATGCTACCCCGATTGCCACCCCTCACGTTGGGGGTGGGATCGCTCAATACGAGGACGGCACCACACATGCTCATATGAAATAGAATTAGCCTTCTTTCTTTATTGAGCTATAAGTAAAGTGCTTCCAAAATTCCATTAACATCAATACAGAAACAAGATTGAAATTGTATAGAAATTCAAATGGAGTAATTACATGTTTTTTAGTCTTTAAACTGGCAATAAAACTTATTTCAAAAAAAAAAAAAAAAAAAAAAAGCAATAAAACTTATTTAAGGATTTCACACAACAAATTTAACCACACAATTAAACTGGAACAGTCCTGTGGGAAGGAGCAGTCTGTTCTGTTAACTCAACAGCATCCACTTCATTTTCACCTGATGCCTCCTCCAGTGATTTTCCATTCGGTTCCGGAACTAAGAAAGTGAATAGCATTCCCAAAGCGTTGACACAGCCGAGGACAATGAGCGTATATTTCACGCCAATACCCGCTGGATAGCCGACATCTCTCTTGGTCGGATCCTTAGGCTGCGATGCATACAAGAAACCAAATGCTCCTACAATAGCGCCAGCCTTTCCAGCTGCGGCGGATATGCCGTGGCAGGTTGATCTTAGCCTGGCCGGGAAGATTTCTGCTGGGACCACAAATGTGGTGGCATTTGGGCCGAAGTTAGCGAAGAAAAATGTAAGTGAATACATAACAACAAAGCCAATTCTGTTGTCTTTGTGGGTCCAGTGATTGTAAGGGATAGCTAGTGCGAACATGAAGACAGTCATGAAGAAGAATCCCATGAGTTGGATAGCAAATCTTCCGATTACATCTATGAACACAACCGTGAACCAGTATCCCGGGACGGTACTGCAAAGCGCGATTAGAGTCTGCGCTTTTGCAATACGATATACTTCGTGCACAGCATTCATTGATTTGGCAGGTGGGATCCATCCAATTGCAGTAAATATGTCCTTCTGGAAAAGATTGTTGCTGTAGAAAGCTATGTCCAGCAAGAACCATGTTGTACTGGTGCCCAACAAGTGTAGGCCATGGCGTCGAAGGAATTCCTTAGAGAACAAACCGAATGAATTTGCTGGCTTCTCGGCCATTTTTTCTAATTTCTCCTCCTCAGCTTCGAGTTCCACGTTCAACACCTTAGCCATATCTTGCACTGCCTGTTTCGCATTTTTGGCTACGAGGGCCGTGTAACGGGCTGTTTCAGGCATCTTCAAACGCCAGTAAAAGGTGAGCGCAGCTGGGATGGCTCCAAACATCAAAATAATGCGCCAAATATAGTCGGCTTGGGGCACGGTCGAGAGTGCCGCATTTTCCTCGTACGTTGGTGCCTGAAATGCATGATCGAATGATGCAGAGACAATAAGAGCCACAATTCCACTAGTCAGAATCCCAAATCCTTGCATCGCGAAAACCGCAGCTATGAACGCGCCACGCGTCTTCTTATTCGCGTATTCAGACATGATTGTGGCGGAGAGAGGGTAATCACCACCAATTCCGAAGCCCAGCCAGAACCTGAAGAAACAGAGGGTGGCCATAACACCCTTCGGAGTCGACCCGAAGGAAAGTCCCGAGGCGAGTGAGCACACGACCATGAGAACCAACGTAACACCATAAACTCTTTTCCGTCCCATTTTATCGCCTAGCCACCCGAAGAATAGCTGCCCCAATAGCGTGCCAACCAAGGCAACACCAGTTACGGAAGACGAAACCCTAGGAGGTAAAGTTCCCGGCTTTGGTGCCCCCTCGTGCGTGTAGTATATGCGTCCCAATAATTTTGTCACCAAAGAAATGGCGAAGAGATCATATGCATCTGTGAAGAACCCCATTCCCGCTATTACAATAGCAGTAAAATGGTATAGTTGTGTCTTGGCTACATCAAGTGCGTTAAGCACTTGCAATTGTTCTCTAGCCATAATGGAATTTTCTGATCAGTCTTCTCCGGCCGGTAGACTTCAGTTCTATCAGCAAAATTATCATATAAGTAAATTACACTGATCAAAAGGACATTTTAACAATACAAAATCTACGTCATAGAAAATAAATACAACTTTATCTCTAGAAGAACGTGTTCTGGGGAGACTGGGGTCTAATTAAAGGAGTCAAAAATCAATCCCATAAATAAAAAATAAAATTTCTACCCTGAATTTCGTGCAAACAAAGACATCATTAAAACTTTCAAGATTCTAGGATTGTAAGAACTTTTCAAGATTTCATTTCACTTCTAGTTATAGACAGGGAAGAGTCATACCTGCTAGCCAAGAGTGAAAAAAGAAAATAAACTTGATTAATGGGCTGTGGGGATTAATTTTTGTTGGCATTTAAAGAAAATTTGAACCGGAGACACCAAGAACCAACAAAGGCATATTATGGGGTATATACCCTTTTAGTATTAATTTATAAGTCCTTAACAATTTGTGCAAAATTTCCAGGTAGTAGCACATATTAATCTTGTGATGTTATGTGCTTTAGTTGGAACTTCAAAGAAAGCAATTTTTGGTTGCTTCAGGATTGAATTGCATTTGTAGTCCTTCAACTTTGGGGCAAGTGTCATTTCAATACTAGTGTATCTAGTTGATAAATATTGTTATTTTAGACTAAAATCATACCCGAGACATTTAGAGCAAAAAATGACGTTTTTGAGCAACTTTGGACTTGATTTTGACCAATTGAAGATTAATCAAGTTATAGGGGACCGATAAGAAGTATTAAGGGAGCAATCAAATGAAAGCTACAAGTTTTGGGAGTGAAATTCAACTTATCAAAAGTTTATTTACTAATTTGCACACTTTCTAAAAATTTGGATTATCAATTTCAGATGTTGAGGGACCAACATGAAAGCTTATTTAAGATATCTTACTATATATAAGATTGAATGTGCAATTGACACTATTCATTTAATCCAATGACAATTAAATTTGCACTATTCATCTAATCCATTTGCAATTAAACATTATTAATCAAAGGACCACGTTATTTGAACACAAAGGATGCCACCTTATGTGCCACCCCCTTACATGCGGTGTGGGGCCACTAATTAATACATGAGGCCTCACACACCCCATATGAGAGAGGTGACACATAGGATGATAAATTTTGGTGTTCAAATAGTATTATTATTAATCTAATCTAGGCACTATTTCAATTGCAATTAAACGCTATTCATCCAATTTAGGCATTATTCATCTAATTAAACACTATATGCGGGAATAATTGGTTGCACAATTATTCATCCAATTGTAATTAAACACTATTCATCCAATTTAAAAACACCATCCATCCAATTTAGGCACAATTGCTAGTAAACACTATTCATCCAATTAAACACTATGCATGCAAATTGCTCGGATATCCCATCAATTTATGCTCTATTCATCAAATTAAACACTATGTGGGCAAATTACCCGATTTTCCATCAATTTAGGCACTATTCATCTAATTAAATTTAGGCACTATTCATTCAATTAAACACTATGCGGGCAACAATTAGATTTAATTCACTATTCGGTCACCTGTCCAAAGATTACCATGGACTTCTTTATGGAGACATTCTCATGTTCCTATTTTTAACGTTTTGTATTACTTATTTTTTTCGTTAAGTTAATTATGAGAGTTCAAATAAAGTCGTAATAGCAATATCTTAATACTGATGTGAAGCTTTCGTACAATACTTTGTTACATTATTTTCGAATTACTAAATTGTAGAAAAAAATTTGGTCATTTAAAATGATCCATTAGCAATGTATTTCATCTTTCATTTTCCTTTTTGGTTTGTCCCATATTATATGTTACTTTCCTTATTGAGATTATATTAATGTCTTAATTTTTTAATATATCCCTATTTAATATGCATTGTTATCAACACATATGAACTACTTATTATTTAATGTAGGGGTATATTAGGTAAAATGTAAGTAAATTTATAGTTCCAACATATAATAATATGTTTTCTTAGATTCCCGGTCTCGATATCGAACGACTTGAATTATTATTTTGATATAATAAAAAAATTAATTAAAAACTTATTTTAATTAATCGTTGGTACCCGCAGATTAATTAATTCACAATCATTGTCTCAAATTGACATCTAGCAATGTGTCCAACAATACATGTGACGAAAAATGTCACATGGTGTGATAAAACCAGACTTGTTCGTTTATCAAGAAACTATAATTCTTTCATCAACACGATCTGTTCAATTACGAGATATGGAAGTATATCAATCTCGATTATTGATCATATCTTTTTTTTTTTCACTCTTAAGTTAATATACGACGAAACTAATTGACTCAAGACTTCCAAAATGCTCAATCAATCTACACTACCACCAACTTCCACCAACCACATCCAATCCCATACCCTAGTTCTACATCACCAACCTCTCCAATTCACACCTCAACAATTTCAGGCTCCCTCTCTCAACACAACCACATCCTCTGACTTACAGCCTCTCAATTCACGACATTGGAGACTCAGCAAGCCTCAAACTCATTTCTTCAACACCACTCCAGCAACCAACGTCTCCCTCTCTACACCACCACAATTCTCATTTCCAGCAACCAACTCAACATTGAGTTCCAGCCTCCTCCCGCAGCCAGGTAACCACCACTCACCACCACACAACCCGTCACAATCTGAGAATCGATGGTGCAACCGACACCAATCAACCACCCAACCAACATTACCAAACCCAGCACCCCTGCTCCTTCACCGCCGGAGTCATCACCTCCACTGCCCTATTGCAGCCACCGCAACCACCATAGCCGACTGTACCCCAACATGCCAACCGAATCACTCCCAACCACCATGGAATCAAAGCCCCAGATGCCGCCACCTTCACTGTCGGAAAAACTAGAAACCCAACCGACCAAAACTGCAACACTAAAACCAAGCTCCACCATCATTCAAACGGAAACCACTGTTAGGAAAGGCGTGGATCACGTTGGTCAACAAGTATAGTGGAATTGAGAAAATGCGGTAAAAATGGAACACAAGTATTTACGTGGTTCACCAATAATGGCTACGTCCACGGGCAAGTATAGGAGGATTTCACTATAGTAGGAGAATTACAACAACCTTCTCTCTAAATACAAGGAGATAACAATATTTAACCTCTCTTGTAATAGGAGAAAACAAAGTAGGAAATTACTTAGGAGAAAACAATTTATTTCTCTCTAATTTTCTCTCTACTCACAAATGTTTCTCTCTACTACTTCCACTCTCTATTTTCCTCTCTACTTGGTGCATTTTCCATTGAGGTTTTGCCCTCTATTTATAGGGAAAGTTTGGACAAATAATCAACAATGGATGAAAGAAAAATAGGTGTGAACATAGACTAGATTGTAGGCTAAATTTGTGGGCTATTGGTGGCTTACCAAATTCAACAAAGTTGGCTCACCAAATTCAACAAATGGCTTTATTTTCCACATTTCTCCCACTTAAAGTCACTTTTGTTGCAACCTGCCATCCTTCCCACACTTGCCATTCTCATGCTGCTTATGCTTCTGCTAGGCCGATAGAGGATCGGCTCCATGTGAACTTATCAGTGTTGATCGGCTTTGTGAACATATCCGCTAGGTTGTCCTCCGTATGGATCTTCTGGATATCCACACTTCCTTCTTCCACCTTCTCTCGTACAAAGTGATATTGACTCTAATATGTTTCGTCCTTGAATGAAATGCTGGATTCTTTGCTAAGTGCAAAGCACTCTGACTATCACAAAATAGAGAAATCTTCTCTTGTTTGTGTCCGAGTTCTTCCATTAACATTTGCAACCATATTGCCTCTTTGCTAGCTTGTGTAGCCGCCACATATTCTGCTTCCGTCGTAGAAGTAGCCACGATAGACTGCAGTTTTGAACCCCAGCTTACAGCTTCTCCAGCAAGAGTAAACACATATCCAGTGGTGGACTTGCTTTTATCAGGATCACCTGCATAATCTGAATCTACATAGCCTCTAACATTAAATTCTGATCCTCCATAGCATATTGCAACATTTGAGGTACCCTTGACATATCTTAGGATCCTCTTCACCATATTCCAATGCTCTCTACCAGGATTTGCCATATATCGACTGACCGCTCCCACTGCTTGTGCAATGTCTGGTCTTGTACAGATCATAGCAAACATTAGGCTACCCACTGCTAATGCATACGGTACTCGAGACATCTCCATCCTCTCTGCTTCACTGCTACGACTCATACTTGAGGATAACTTGAAATTAATAAGAAGAGGGGTAGAAATTGGCTTACAATCTTGCATATTGAAGCGTCGCAAGATTTTCTTCAAGTAGTTCTTCTGACTAAGCCAAATCTTCCTATTATTTCTGTCTCGGTGAATTTGCATCCCTAGAATCTTGTTTGCGGCTCCCAAGTCCTTCATTTCAAACTCCCTAGCCAACTGTGCCTTCAAATCTTTAAGACAATCTTTGTTGGGGCCTGCAACCAACATGTCGTCAACATACAACAGCAAGATAATGAAATTACCATCACCAAATCTCTTGCAATAAGCACAAGGATCTGCACTAAGTCTGTTGTATCCAAGGCTCATAATGAAGGAATCAAATCTCTTATACCAACACCTCGGCGCCTGTTTGAGACCGTATAGAGATTTGTTCAACCTGCAAACCAAGTTCTCTTTTCCTTTTTCTTTAAAACCTTCTGGTTGGAGCATATAAATTTCTTCTTCAAGCTCACCATGAAGAAATGCAGTTTTCACATCTAACTGCTCCAGGTGCAAGTCTAATGTAGCACACATCGCCAATAATACTCGAACTGTCGTGAGTCGAACAACAGGAGAGAATATTTCGTTGAAGTCAATGCCTTCTTTCTGAGCATATCCCTTTACCACCAGTCTAGCACGATACCGCTCCACTTGATCATTTCCATCACGTTTGATCTTGTAGACCCATTTATTTCCAATGGCTTTCCTTTCTTGTGGTAGCGAAACAAGATCCCATGTCTTGTTTTTATGAAGAGCCTCAATTTCTTCCTGCATAGCTTCCATCCACTGCGAAACTTCTTGGCTATTTAAAGCCTCATGGAAAGTTGATGGCTCTCCATCCTCCGTCAGTAGACAGTATGCAACATTGCTCTCCATAATGTACTCAGAGTGCCAAGCTGGTTCTTTCCTCTCCCGAGTTGATCGTCTGATTTCAGGAACTGTAAACTCAGCTTGTTCTCCTTCTTCATGCTCCGGTGCTGCTTCAGAAGAATCCCAGACTTCTTGTTCTTCTCTATTTTCAACTTCAACTTCAACCGTAGTAGTTTCTGGCTCTTTGAAAGTGCTATCATTTTCTTGTACCTTGCCTTCCGTGAATATCACGTCTCTGCTGATTATCACCTTGTGGGCAGTGGGATCCCACAGGCGGTACCCCTTGATTCCATCAGCATACCCCAAGAAAATGCATTTTCTGGATTTTGAATCCAGCTTTGATGTTTCCCGGGCATTGTACATAACGTAGACAGGACTTCCAAAGACATGTAAGTGAGAATAATCAGCTGGCTTCCCTGTCCACATCTCCATCGGCGTCTTCAGATCAATCGCGGTTGATGGTGACCGGTTGATCACATAACAGGCGGTTTTGACTGCTTCAGCCCAAAATGATTTAGCTAACCCCGCAGTTCTCAACATTGCTCTTGTTCTTTCTAACAATGTTCTGTTCATCCGCTCTGCCACTCCATTTTGTTGTGGAGTATATGCCGTCGTGAAATGTCTTTTAATACCTTCTTGTTGACAAAAAATATTAAATTCATTACCAGTATATTCTCCTCCATTGTCCGTCCTCAAACACTTGATCTTCTTCTCAGATTCAAGTTCTACCCGCGCTTTGTAGATTTTGAAGACTTCAAACACATCAGCCTTTCTCTTGATTGGATACACCCAACATCTCCTGGAGTAATCATCAATAAAAGATACAAAATATTTTGCACCTCCTAGGGACATAACCGGTGCTTGCCAAACATCAGAATGAACCAACTCCAAGATAACTTTACTTCTAGTAGTAGAAGTGCTAAACTTCAATCTGTGCTGCTTACTAGTGACACAATGCTCACAAAAGGGTAATGATACCTTTTTGAGCCCTGGAAGAAGATCTTGTTCAGAGAGAATTTTCAAACCACGTTCAGACATGTGGCCAAGTTTGCGGTGCCACATCATTGTTAATTCTTCTGCTGAACCTGCCGATGCAACAGATGCTTCTCCTTCTTGTAGAGTATCTCCTTTAAGCATGTACAGATTTGCAGCTATCTTTTCTGCTTTCATCACTACAAGCGCGCCTTTGACTATTTTCATAGTCCCATCTTGAACATGGGTTTTGCACCCAATGCTATCTAGTTGTCCCAAAGACAATAGATTTTTCTTCAAGCCCTTTACGTGCCGAACCTCCTTGATAGTGCAAATTGTACCATCATACATTTTTAATTTGATAGTACCAATACCAACGATCTCCAAAGCATGATCATTTCCCATAAACACTGAACCTCCCGAGATGTGTTCATATTGATGGAACCATTCTCTCCTTGGTGTCATGTGCCATGTCGCTCCTGAATCGATGAGCCAGACATCGGTGAAATGCTTTCTACCTTCAACAACAGTCGTTGCCTCGCTGTATAAAATTTCGCCATCATATGAGGTGCTTGCTACACAACCCTGAGCTTTTGGTATCTCATGTGCCTTCCCTTTGGCTTCTTCATTTCTCTTAAGACTCCAACAATCCCTTTTTAAGTGCCCTTTCTTGCCACAGTAATGACACTTGGCATTCTTCTTACTTCTGGATTTAGATCTACCTTGGGTATGACTCCCACTGGGGCCACGTTCCGTTGATCTCCCTCTCATCACCGTCAAGGCTTCCGCCTGCTGTGAACTAGATAGTCTGTCCTCCTTGTTCTTGCGCCGACTTTCCTCTTCAAGAACCGCAGCTGCAATATCATCGAAGACTAGATCTTCTATGTTGTTAGTTAAGTTGATGATGAGTTGATCATACGAATCTGGTAGACTTTGAAGTAGAATTTCAGCATGTTCGCCTGCCTCTATTTTATGGCCCATTGATGTGAGCTGTGAAAATAGAGTGTTGAGGGTGTTGATGTGGTCTGTCACTGTAGTTGACTCCATCATCCGAAGGGTGTAAAGCCGTCTCTTTAGGAAAATTTTGTTGTGCAATGATTTGGCCTCGTATAGCTTCGTTAGGGTGTCCCATATTTCAATTGTTGTTTTCCTTTCCGCCACACTTGACAATACTCCATCAGCTAGTGCTAAGTGCAGATTAGCAATTGCATTGCTATCCATCTCGTTCCACTTGCCATCGTCAGTGATATCCGCGGGCCTCTCTCCAATTGCCGCCAAACAGTTATCTTTTCTCAAAACTGCTTTTATTCTCATTTTCCATAACGAGAAATTGTTCCCATTGAACTTTTCAACCTCATACTTTGCTGCCATTTTTGTTCACGACTTGGTAATAATACCGAGTGATAGTGAACACCAACCCTACGCAAAACAATCTCAAGAAATCTTTTCTGATGTGGAAGATCAGACAAAGCTGCAACCACAGAGCATACTAAGAATTTCAAAAGATGTAACCAGGCTCTGATACCACTTGTTAGGAAAGGCGTGGATCACGTTGGTCAACAAGTATAGTGAAATTGAGAAAATGCGGTAAAAATGGAACACAAGTATTTACGTGGTTCACCAATAATGGCTACGTCCACGGGCAAGTATAGGAGGATTTCACTATAGTAGGAGAATTACAACAACCTTCTCTCTAAATACAAGGAGATAACAATATTTAACCTCTCTTGTAATAGGAGAAAACAAAGTAGGAAATTACTTAGGAGAAAACAATTTATTTCTCTCTAATTTTCTCTCTACTCACAAATGTTTCTCTCTACTACTTCCACTCTCTATTTTCCTCTCTACTTGGTGCATTTTCCATTGAGGTTTTGCCCTCTATTTATAGGGAAAGTTTGGACAAAGAATCAACAATGGATGAAAGAAAAATAGGTGTGAACATAGACTAGATTGTAGGCTAAATTTGTGGGCTATTGGTGGCTTACCAAATTCAACAAAGTTGGCTCACCAAATTCAACAAATGGCTTTATTTTCCACAACCACCACTATCGCTCAAACCGCCAGCTGCAACCACTACTATCCACTACCCATTTCCAAAATCAAACTAAAACCCAAGAATCAAATAAGCCCAAATACTTACCTCATCCCTAGACCGGAACGACACCGAATTTACCGCTGGTTTTCGCAGCCCAAGATCGAACTCCAAGCCTCGATTTACCTCAGTTTCTCGCACCCAACCTCGCAATCTGAACCCGCATCCTTGCACGCCACACCCTGCGCCAACGTTTTGCCAGCGAAATCACCGGCTGATGACCGGTCGCGTCTCCCCTCTCTCTCTTCTCTGCTGAAAATAAGAAAGAGAGAATAAAGATTTATTTTTAACAAATTTTGATTTTTCAAAATTTGCAGCTTAGTCCCCCAAGTTTTAAAGTTATTTAATTCAGTCCTTATAGTTTTAAAATTTATCATTTCAGCCCCTTAAGTTTTAAATGATTTTAATCAGCCCTTCATTTTTAAAATTAATTATTTCAAACCCTACAATTTAATATTCGTTTTGAACTTCAACCCAAGTTTTGAAAATTTACATTTTAGTCCCACAAGTTTGAAAAGTATTCATTTTAGTCCCCCAACTTTCAAATCATCAATTTCAGTCCCCAAATTGTAATTTATCCTTTTTAAACTATAAATTTCAAAAGACTAATTTAACTTATTTTTCTAATTGGCTAGACGAGCCGTACGGAGATTTAAAGGATTGAAGTCATTTCAAGCCCTACATTTAAATGATTTTAATTAGCCCTTCATTTTTAAAATAAATTATTTCAAACCCTACAATTTAATATTCGTTTTGAGCTTCAACCCAAGTTTTGAAAATTTAAATTTTAGTCCCTCAAGTTTGAAAAGTATTAATTTTAGTCCCCCAACTTTCAAATCATCAATTTCAGTCCCCAAATTGTAATTTATCATTTTTAAACTATAAATTTCAAAAGACTAATTTAACTTATTTTTATAATTGGCTAGACGAGGCGTACGAAGATTTAAAGGATTGAAGTCATTTCCCGCTCGACTTTGCACTCGTTGAATTTAAGGTAGACTCTCCCCTATTAATTGATTTAAATTATGATTGCATATGAATGTGTATATTACGTGATTTATGTGAAATTTATTTCATGAAATGAGATGAGAATATATTTCTTATGAAATATTTATGTTGTTATACTTGTCATAACTTATATGCTTTTATGCATGAGAAAGAAAGAAGAAAATGTCTTGCAAGATAAATGATGATGTTATGCATAACATATGTGTCTGATGTGCACGAGAAGAAAGAGCAACCCACACCCTATGATTTCTAAAGAGCCTGCATTTATGTGTTCAAGTATAATGTAGATTAATTAATTGACAATGAGTCTACTGAGTATTTCTATGAAATGCTCTTATTTATTTTAACAAAATTTGTAGATTTCAGAGAGGGTGGCAAGTGATGGATGGTTGTGACAATAGTCGTTAAATAATTGAGAATCTTATTTTGATGATCCATATTTCTAAACTTTGGCTATTTTTGAGATTTTCAATTATTTGAGAAATTATGGCATTTTCGAATGTTTTGTATTATTAATAGCTCGATTCGTTATTTTGAATCGTTTCATAAATGTTTTCGAATTTTATCGACCATTACATTTTATTTAATGTTGCCAAAAATGAATTTCAGTTATTTCTTCCGCTAGAATATTATTTTAAAGTTTAGACCAGAAAATGACGTGATGAACCGGGTATTTAGAACTGGGGGCGCTACAGCTTGGTATCAGAGTCAGTCTGCGTTTCTGTAGACTGACAAATTTTCAAAAAGAAATTTCAAGAAACATTTTACATTATTAAATTGTTATTAATGAAGATTGTCACTGCCATCATGCGTCCCACCAACTCCGAGGTAAAGAAGTTTATGATGTTTAACGTTATTTCAGTATTTCGGATACTTATTTTAATGATTTATGAGATTTAGAAGAAAGATAAAGAGATTGTATCCGAATAAGAAAGAAGGAAAGAAAGAAATGAGTTTTGGAGTATAACGAGAAATTGTATCCGAATCAGAAAGAAAAGAAAAGAAAGAAAACGAGTGTTGAGTATAATGGGAATAATATGATTTAAGAATGATTTTATAATAATTTTTGTTCTCGAACTTAGAAATGATGAACCTTACCTGGACTTTGCCTAAATGATTTTAGACATGACACCATTTACGAGGAGTCAATGGAAAGGATTAGAGAAAATTTTCGGATTATATATCGTTTGGACCAACACCTCATGTTAGGATATATAACAACACTATCGACTACTGTGCCGCGCGTTATGAGGCCATGGCTAGTGGAGTTGGAGCAACTGTTGCGAAAATCCATTAGTCACTTGTTGTCAACAGTTCCAGTTAATTAACGAGAAATAGCAAGCCAGTTTTATGAGGTTGTGATGAGATGTTGAGATTATAAGTGATATGATTTTATTGAGACTTTTATGAGAAGAATTATGAATTTAGAGATTTAAAGATTTGGTTCTTAATTATTGGGAATTAAGGACTTGATATTATGTTTGAGTAAGGGTGCGTTTGATTCGCCAAGTTTTCCATGGAAAATATGATTTTCTATGTAAATTTCCAACTTTGTACTGTTTTGTTGCCTAAATTTTCCATGGAATTCATTTTTCCACTTGCCTCGAAATTCAGTATTTTTCTTGTTTTGAATGAATTCATTTTCCAAGAGGAGGAGGAGGTTTTATTTTCCAGGGAAAATCTTATACTATTTTCGTTACGTTTGATCATTTTTGTTATTGTTAATTGATTTATTTTTTTCTAAAAATTAACATTATTATTATCAAGTACAAATGTATGAAAAAATTAAAAAATATATTTTTTTTTATTAAAATAGATCAATTTTACTTTATTTTCCATGGAAAATAATGTCAATCAAACAACAAAAGTTGGAAAATTCCCTACTTTTTTCACCTAGAAAATTAAACCAATCAAACACATTAAACTTCTAATTCACACATTCAACTTCTAATTCCCAGGAATTGAATTCCCTATAATTCAATTCCCTGAAATTCATTTTCTTTCCACCCAAATTCCACACTCGCTATCAAACGCATCCTAAGTGAATTATTCCTCTATTTTGAGAGAATTTATAATGTTGTTTGGTCTTGAAATTAAAAAAATTTTGGACTATGATTTGTGGCATATATTTTATAAGTATGACAAATGAGTGGTCATTTGAGCCAATTAATGTATTGAAGGAATTGATATTGTGATATTGGAAACTACTATTTGAAATTATTATGTTGAGGAATTATGAATTCATTTTCTGGGATAATTTTGGTGGAATTGAAGTTTGTTGGAATTGTTGTCAATATTTAAATCGTTGTGGTCAAATGTGGAGTGTAAAGTTGGTTATGATTTAAATTATGATTGCATGTGAATGTGTATGTTACGTGATTTATGTGAAATTTATTTCATGAAATGAGATGAGAATATATTTCTTATGAAATATTTATGTTGTTATGCTTGTCATAACTTATATGATTTTATGTATGAGAAAGAAAGAAGAAAATGTCTTGCAAGATAAATGATGATGTTATGCATAACATATGTGCCTGATGTGCACGAGAAGAAAGAGCAACCCACACCCTATGATTTTAAAGAGCCTATGATTTTTCGAGGAGAAGCCATGTGCTTTAATGCACGAGAAGAGCAACCCACACCCTATGATTTCTAAAGAGCCTGCATTTATGTGTTCAATTATAATGTAGATTAATTAATTGGCGATGAGTCTACTGAGTATTTCTATGAAATGCTCATATTTATTTTAACAAAATTTGCAGATTTCGGAGAGGGTGGCAAGTGATGGATGGTTGTGGCAATAGTCGTTAAATAATTGAAAATCTTATTTTGATGATCCATATTTCTAAACTTTGGCTATTTTTGAGATTTTCAATTATTTGAGAAATTATGGTATTGCCTAATATTTTGTATTATTAATAGCTCGATTCGTTATTTTGAATTGTTTCATAAATGTTTTCGAATTTTATCGACCATTACAGTTTATTTATGTAATACCATTTTTAATTGTTACGTACATCTTTAAATTCCACGTGATATTTATATTAATGTTATTATAAATTTTAAATTTAATAAAGTTTTATGTCAATGATTTGAATTATTTTGCAGTGGAAGGACTTGGACGCCATCACGATCAATGTGCCAATTAAAAAGTTTATAAATTGTTTACTTGCAATTCTATGTTTAATCGTTTATTTTAATTACTACTTTCCAATTTCTATTTTTATTAAGTAGTAAGTTGCATAAATCGCATTAATTGGAAGTTTCGAAAATTTTAGTAGCATTTTGAAAATTTTGAGGTTGTGGACTTAAAGTATCAATTGATGGGAGTTGGGGGACTAATTTGCAATATACAAGAGTTAAACTCATATTAAACCTAAATGTCTACACTCCGCCTCTCAGTCCCGTCTCCCCCGCATCTCTCAGTCTCGTCACTCTCGGCTCTCTCTGTCTCGCCTCTCGCCGTTCCTCTCCACATCCGAACGCCGCCTCTCTCTGTACACGGTCACCACCGCCACTTCGTACCTACAGTAACGTCCCCTTCCCCTTCTCTTCTTGCGCACTCATTGGCCCCAATGCGCGATCACAAAACCCCGCACACACGATTTTCACACACACTTGAATATACATTGTGATGTATGTGTGTAAGTATATACTTTGTATGCTTTCAGATTTTGCCTTGCTTGGATTCTCGAATTTCAACTTTTGATTAATCTGTATGTATGTACGATAGTACAAGTCTTCAATTTGGATTTAAAAAAAAAAAAAAAAAAGGGGTTCAGATTATTGTAATTTAAATTTGTGAGCTTTATAAATTTAGTTAATTGTTAGGCAATGTTTGAAGTATAATGTGAAACTTGGATGTAGGAATTTATTTATAAATTCTTTGTAGATTTCAAATTTAAGCCATGTTAATTTTAATGTGATTTATAAATGTGAATTTGAGGTTTGGGTAATGTAAATATATATGTGTAATTTTAGGAATTGGGGAAAATATGTAAATGTAGATATTAATTTTAAGAACTATGAATATAAGAATCTATGCTACTTTTGGCTTGAAATTTGATTTATTTTCGGATTTGGATAATGTATATGCATATATTTCAGATTTTTCGAATTTAAGAAATTGAATAACTATTTGTGGTTAAAAGTGGAATTCATGAATTGGTAGATTTTAATTTATACATACATTGAATGTATGTAATTTTTGGATCTTTAAAACGATGAAGTTGTTTAATTGATTCTCTACTAGTTTAATGTTATTTTAAATTGAAATTTTCAAATTAGGAATTCAAGTAATGAGGTGGTTTTTTTTAATTCAATTTTAGTATATATATATGTTTGACTTATAGTACTATTTTCAGACTTTCGAAATTTATGAAAATTGTAGTTTAATTAACTGTTCGGGTAAAGTTGATTAAATGGTGATTTTTAAATTTACGAATAGTTAGAATGCTAATTGGATTTGTCTTTGTGAAATTCAAGTTGTAATGAAGTTTCCATAGCTTTAACCTTTGTGTAAATTGATAAGTTAGATTTCAATTTTGGCATTTAAGTAAATCTCTTGTTCCGAATGTAGTATAATCTGTAATTGACATAGTTTAAGATTCCATTTGATTTGAATTGTAAGTTACATGAAAGTCTCATCCTCATTTAGAAGTGTTAAATATGATTTTTGAACTGAATACATATTTTATTAATGAATGGAAATAATTAGGAGAATTGGTACATTGACGTCACGGGCATCTGAGACTCTTCCACTTGCAAGTCAAGATAACGGTAAATGCTAAGGACATCAAGTAAGTAAACTTCCCCCTATTTTTATAGAAGTTGAATGTAAATGTGAAATGTGTAAATGACTATTTTGCAACTTACTTGCTTTGATGAACTTCATTTACTATATGAAAGTATATGTGTATTTAAGGAAATGTTCAAGCATGCACGTTATCATGTCATTGCATCATTACGCATGCATTGGCATCGAAATGGGGAAGTCAAATGTTTTAATGAAAGGAACGTGTCAAAGTGAAATTTTTGTCAAAAAATTATGTATCCCAAGTTTTTGAAAGAATGGGTGTACTTCTATGTCATGAAAGATCCGAGTGGGAAATAGGGCGCGGGGGACCGGCGTACCCGAATGTAATGAGCCGCTTTGCGGTGGAATGAATGTAATGAGCCGCTTTGCGGTGGAATGAATGAATGAACTGCTTTGCGGTGGGAAAGTGAATGTTAAACCGCTTTGCGGTGGAAATGCGCATTTTAATCTGGTTCCAAATAAGAATTGCCCACTGTTATCTGATTGACTAGAAGATACACCAAGTGAGCTCACGATGGAATGAAGTGAAAGTTTTAAAATGTCAAGTGAAAGCTTGAAAAGTTTGAAAGTTTTGAAAGGTTAAAGTGAATGGGGATACATATTTCAAAGTTTAAAGCATTTCATGTCATAAGCATGCATTCATGCATAAAGTTTACTTACTGAGCTTTAGCTCACCCCAATCCCTCCCCAACATTTCAGGTGATGAAAGTTAGGTGATCCGAGGAGAGCACTTGGCAGCTGACTCAGGCAGTACTCGCTGCCATTCTTTTTAAATAAAATAAATTTGGGATTTAGTTAAGTTTTTCGTTAATCTTTCCTTATTCTTTTATTTTTAAAATTATTTAATTGGATTAGTTTTGAACAAGTAATGGCATCGCATTAGCGATTAAACTATCTCCTATTTTATTTGTTAAAGTTTGTTGGTTTTGGAATTTTTGTATTGTTGAGTTTGGGAATTGATGTTGAAGTGGATTTTGGAATTTTGGTTGGATGTTGAATGTTGGATTTGAATGAGTTGCGATGTGTATTTTAAAAATGATTTTGATGTCCCTCTACAGGTTGGCTATGTCCAATTTACAGAGGAGACTCTGTCGAAATTTCTGCAAAATTTTATAATAGTTAAACGGAAATTTTAAACGTGTAAACGTTTTGAATTCCGCATATAATGTGAATGGAAGTTAACACGCCTAGGTTTAGACTTTTGAACTTGGGGTGTTACAATTTAATATTGTCAAAAATGAATTTCAGTTATTTCTTCCGCTAGAATATTATTTTAAAGTTTAGACCAGAAAATGACGTGGTGAATCGGGTATTTAGAACTCGAAGCGCTACAACGATAATCATATCTCTATATTACTATATGACCATAGATGATTTAAGAATCAATCGTATGTAACTTATATCTCACAATGATAAACATTGTTAGGAACTAATCAAAATTCATTAATAAACTTCTTAATCCTGACCACAGTCATAGAGATGGCAAAAAAAATCGACCAGACCGGAACCCAACCTGAATGGGGCGAAAAAATCCGCACGACGGGTACGGGATGGAGTTGAGCAACCCGAGTGAGTCGCGTGGTGGCCCTGCGGTATTATTATAAAGAATATATATAGGGAAAAAAATAGAAAAAAGGCAGAAAAATAAAAAAATATATAAAAAAATTAAACAAGATAGTAAACGGGGAGATAGAGTTAACCCACTCTCACTCGAGATTCGCTAGGCTCGTGGCGGGGCACAGGTCAGGGGTACCTGACCCGAACCCACCATGTTGCCATCACTACACAATCATTGATACTTTAGGAGCGGCAATGCATTACACCTCCATTATTGAATCTGCAGCTATTTCATATTTGTAACATTTTCAACTAACTGTTCCATTGAGAGTAAACATGTATCTTTATTGAAGCTTACTATTTTCCTAGTCTAACTGTAAGTTAACATTAGTATATCCATGAACTCTTAGTTCATTTTCTTATATAAAATATTCCTAAGTTTTTATCTATGTAGATTGGGATAAGTCAAACAATCTTCTAGATCTATCTCTATAGGTCTCAGTTTCTAAGACTTAAGTTGCTCCTCTCATATCTTGTATGGAGAAAATCTTTGACAACAACAATTTTATTGTTGAAGTATAGGGACGTTTCGATTAATAATATGTCACATACATATAATATAAGGAATATGACGACACTCCCACTTGATATACAGTTCATCTTCGTTATTAATAAAATTAAACTTTTTTATTGTCTCATCAACATGAAGATTCAAACTCCTAGAGGCTTGTTTCAATCCATATATGGATCCTTGAAGCTTGCACTTTGTTAGCATTTTTGAATTAAAAATGTTTGGGTAGTGTCGTGTACACTTCCTCTTACACATCCCATTTCAAGAATGTAATTTTGACATTCATCTGCCATATCGCATAGTCATGATATGCAGCTACTACAAAGACAATCAGAATGAGCTTAAGCATGGCTATATGTGAAAAGATTTGATTAAAGTAAACTCTTTGTCTTTGTTTGTGACCTTTCGTGACTAGCTATTCTTCATGTGTGTCCTGTTTCCATCCATGTCGACTTTGCAGTAAACATATTCACAATCTTTGAATTTTATTCCATCGAGTGGGTTGATCAAAGTCTAGACCTTGTTCGCATAAATTGAGCACATCTTAGATTTAATGAATTCTTACCATCTCTTTTAGTCAACACTGAACTTTGCTTCCGCGTAATTTTTAGGCTCATTATCCTCAATTAGTAATCGTGAATTCATTCATTCTAGGAGGTCAAATTATCCTACTAGATTTATGATGAGATGGCATGTAATCAAGAGTCCTACTTCTGGATCATGAGTTTGTCCATCGGCTAGTGTGGGATTAGTATCAGAATGATAAATTTAGTCAAATGAATTTGTGACCCTTGAACTTTTTCAAATTCTATTTTTCTCCCGCTATCCTTTCCTAGTATGGACACTTTCTCTAGGAAATAGCATGTTTGGAAATATAGACTTTTTTCTGAATAGGATCATAGGATTGATATCCAATTTCATTCGTTGGATATTCGACAAGTATGCATTTATCGAATTTTGACTCTAGCGTATTCGATTCAGTGCGCTTCATGTAAGCATCACATCCCCAAAATTTTATATGAGACAAGGTGGGCGTTCTATCTCTCCATAACTCGTATAGAGTTTGGTCGACTGATTTAGATAGGTCACGATTTTTAGTGTGTAGCACGTGGTATTCACCCCAAAATGATTTTAGGAGGTTTGCAAGGCTCATCATTGATCGTACCATCTAATAGTGAATGATTTCTTTTCTCATATACATCATTTTGCTGCGGTGTATGTGGCTGGGTGTACTGTATAAGATAATCTTATTCTTTTTTAGATAATCTAAAAATTCACTTTTTAGATATTCTCCAATTGGTCAAGTCTTGGTGTGAGAATACATCTACCCAATTGTTTCTCTATTTCTAGCTTGAATTCCTTGAACTTTCCAAGGGCTTCATACTTGAATTTCACCGAGTATACATAACAATATCTAGAATGGACGTTAGTAAACATGATGAAGTAAAAATAAAATAAAATGCACATCTAGTAGTAATTGATATGGGTCCACATACATCACTATGTATTAGGTCTAGTAATTATGCATGTCTTTCTTTTTTTTAGTAAAAGAAGATTTGATAATCTTGCATAGTAGGCAGTGTTCTAAAAGGCGCTCGATGCGCGCCTCTCGCCCGTCGCTTCGATGAAAAGCGCAAAAAAAAACGATTTTCAAAATGTTGTTCTAAAAAGCGCGAACGAAGCGCGCACAATGCTTGAGGAATTGAAAAATATGGGTAAAATTTAAATAAAATATGTAGGAATTGAAAAATCCTTTTTAACGCTTACTCCCGCTTAAGCTTCAAAAGCTTGACTCTTGGGCTCCACGCTTCGTCACGGTTCACGCTTTTTAGAACACTGATAGTAGGCATGAATTGAATTTGTCAAGTGATTCAAAATCAACTGACCCTAAATATACATCTCTATGTAATTTGAAAATACATCTTTCATTTATAGGACCTAATCTGCAGTTCTAGAGAAGTGTAATTTTAGATTATCGCATTTATGCTTTTATTTTCTATACTCATAGTAGATAATTCAGTATCTAGACATGAGATTGTCCTTAACATTAAAGTTAAAATAATTTTTGTTTAAACATGAAATTGAAATAATTTTCTCGATATTGGTGAGAATGACATTACTCTAATTCTAATACTAAGCTATAAGGCTATGGCAAGAAGTTTGTTCCTATAACTAATGCAGCAACTCTTGCTTATTTCCAACCCGTGAGTCAATTTCTACCTTTCGTAGTAGTATACTTTTTTAAAGTATGCACATATTTATTTAAATATGATATCCACATCTAATATTAAATACATAAGAGACTAAAGAAATAAATAAATAAATCAACATCAATAAAATTTAGTTTTAGTAGAAGTTTCAGAACACTTCCTTACTTTCAAGCTTATAAGGTAAGCTTGCATTTCTTCTTCCAACAACCTTTCTTTCCAAATAAAATCAAAGGTCATTGAAATTCAAATTATTCTTCATTGCTTTGACCCTTTTTTGTTTGTCTAAGCCATATTGTATGTTTCCCCAAAGGTTCTTTTGACTTCCTCACACCCTTGGAGGAATCAATGGTCAAAACTCACCCCACTAGCAAACTTGATATTATGCTCAATGGTCTTAAGTATATTCAGCAACTCAGAGAATGCATTCAAGCTTTATTCATGTTTGAATTCATAATGAATTGTGAATAGCTCTGTGGCAGAGATTGCACAACCAAGTTAACACTTAGGCTGCGTTTGAAACCAAAATTTTCCAGGGAAAATGCCCATTATTATTATGCCCATTTTATTTTACATGTTACATGGAAAATGGATTTTGTCATGTTTGATCTGTTTTGTTGTTGTTAATGACTTATTTTTTTCTCCAAAAAATAACATTATTATTAAGTACAAATACGTGATAAAATAAAAGAAAATATTTTTTTATTACAATAGATAAATTTTACTTTATTTTCCATGAAAAATAATGTCAATCAAATAACAAAAGTTAGAAAATTTCTCATTTTTTCTACTTAGAAAATTAAATCAATCAAACACATTAAACTTCCAATTCTCAGGAATTCAATTCCCTGAAATTCCTTTTCTTTCTACCTAAATTCTACCCTCGCTATCAAACGCGGCATTAGTTCATGGTTCACTACTCAACCTAATTGAGGTAACTTCTCAATATAGCCAATCTTCTTCAGTATATCATACTGACTGAAGAATGTTCTGTCATTTTGCACAGTACAGTTGCTTGGAGATCTCATATCTCTCCACATGTGATTGTTTATCATACAACTCTTTGAGATCAACAATCATTGTGTTAACATCTATATTCTCATATTACTTTTGTAACTCAAGTAACATAGTTGCAAGCACAAAGTATGTTGTATTACTATCGTCATAACTGTGTTAAGCATCCACATCTTCCTTTGTCAAGTCCTTAGTAGGAACTTCTACAAAAGGCTATTAAAGGACACAATCAATTTTTCTCATGCTTGAGAACAGTTCTTGGTTTACGGTGTCGGTTGAAAATTTTGATCTAGTCGGATTATTGACATCCAGTATGCCTCTCAAAATTATTTGGTTACTCGAGATTTAAAATAATAAATGAAAAAATAAATAATGAATATAATTAAAGATGCATCAATTAATTTAAAATTGTCTTTTATTAAATCAATTATGCTCCATATATTTAAAATAAATTTACGACCCTTTTACATAAATTAATGGAATCTATACTTGATTTCCAGTAGGGTAGGATCCCATTTGTTATATGAAGACATTTAGTTTACTCAGCAAGACTTAATAAAATATTTGGGTAGATACTCTTATCGATTGTATCTCCATACAACTCTTAGATAATTAAGTCGACTGCTCTCTAAAAATCAATTAGAAATAATCTTTAAAGCTCCGCAGTTAAAACTCCTTTTGAATATTTCAACATGGGCCGTTTTAAAATTTTAACAAACCCTTTCATTTAATTAAATTGCAAAACTGTCCCTTAATTTTAAAATTGCACATTCACCCTTGCATTTGCTATTGCAAGTAGGGTTGGGAAAAAATCGTACCAAATCGATCGACCCAACCCAAACCGACCGGTTTGAGTCGATTTTTCAGGTAATTGGGTTGATTTGTGGGTTGGAAAACGTATAAAAAACCAACTCTTAGAAAAAGTCACAAAACATAAGCCCTAATTCTAGAACTTATTTGATTTTTTTCAATTTAAGTTCCAAGTTCATATTTGATGCTGTAAATTTATTGACCTTGATGTGATAAGATCCAAAGCTACTTGATCGTTGGAAAAGATAATTTAACTGGCCTTTGACCTGCAAAAAAGGAGGGGAGCAATTTCCTCGTCGCTCTTATGGTGTGAAAATTAGTTTTCTGAAGAGAAAAAATAGAAAGAGGAAATTCGAAGCGGATGTTTGTAATAATAATCAATGAATTGTGTTTGGTCAAAGGAGCTCTATTTATAGGGCTCAAAGCCCATTACCTTCTCCTATAGGAGGAGTCCTTATCGAATGAACTTACCTTATAGGAGAAAAGTTCTTATAAAGTTTGGACTTTGCTTTCTAAGGAATCGCTTATAAATAAGAATATACCTGATTTATTGGTTCCACGATTTGACCCATTTACAAAGCCCATAAACCAAGGATGATATGTGATAAACTTATATGGGCCTCATGTACGATAAGGTCGGGTAAGACTGAGCTTGAGAACCATAGTCAAGACAAATGATTTCAAGGTTGGCCAAATGGACCGACCTTGTTCAAGAAAAGAGCCCGGGCATATATATGATCGATCATGTGAGTTGCGATGATGAACATCTAGACAGGACCGGGCATAAAGGCAGATCTGTGATTCTTGATTAGGCTTACTTAGATATTTGAGTTCTCATCCTTATCTTTAATCAGATTGGGAATTTATACCGATCAATATTTGTAATTTTGTGAATCTTCTAGTTAATTTGCTTTTGATTTTTTCAATTTAATCTATGGAACGTGGATTGCTAATACAAATTAGGCCAAAAATTGGTCAAAAATTAACCAAATTAAATATGACAACAAATAAAACAAATTGGGCCAAAAAATTAATAAACTTAATAGCTCAACCTAATAAGACCTGAAATGGAAGCCCAGACCTCAACCCAAACTAATCAACATTGGGTTGGGTCGATTTGGTTGGGTTGAATTTTGTCTAAACCGACTATATTAGTTTGGGCTCCAAACCGACCCGACCCTACCCAACCCACCTCCAACCCTAATTGCAAGTAGGGACCTGCAATTTTCATTAATTGCATGTGAGGCCCTCACTTCCAATCAACCCCAACCTATAATAAGAAAACCCTAAAACTTTGCATTGGGCGATGCGGGCTATAGTCGGCATCACACCAGCTTTCTGGGGGTGGGATAGCAGTGGGAAAAGTGAGTTGCAATTGCACATAAGCAATGTGCCATTCGGCAGTGGCATTGCCCTATAGCGACGATGATCGTCGATGTTGGAGCGCTTGACATAGCTGTATTTCCCGCTATCGTTGTGCCGAAAGCAATTTTCGTCGTCAACCACCGCCCCATGGCTAATATGACCCATTATTTGAACTGAAATTGACTTTCTTTTCAAAATAAAATTTATAGGATGAAATCAGTTTTCTTAATTACTAGAAATAAGAAACAAGAATAATTAACAATTAATTGTTGCAAGATTTATAGAACAACTTCTAACATACATAAAGTAGGCTCTAATACTATATTTCTTCCTTCAATATGATCCGATCAATCACGGGATATGGAAGTGTGTCAATCTCGAATATTGATTATATCTTTTATTTTTCTCTTGAATCAATAAACATCGAAACTCTTTTTGTTCGTAATATTTATATATATGAATAAATAAATAAATAAATAGACTAACATATAATTTAAAAGCTAAAAAATTGTTCAAAAACTAAATTTAACTCGATAACTTACACATTTTTCCATTTTAGCAAAATTTTGATATAGTTCTACAGGGGTCGAAATTGAGATGTAAAAGTGATTTCAGAAATATTTATTTAGATCAAATTTTAGATCGAAATTGGAGATGCTCTAAGTCTTTGGTCAAAGAATTGGATTTAGGACATAATACTTGCGCATGTAATGCACAAAGCGGCCACGAATTAGTCTTGTTTTATTATTGATGGTTAATTATTGTTTCATAATCACTGTTACAGATAATGATAAGATTAGAAGAAGAGAAGAAGTGACTTTCTAAAATATTTATATATATCAAAAAAAAAAACAATCACCAGATATGACTATAACTATTATTTCATAATTCTAATTTTGAAGTCAAGACAAGCGAAGGAATCCTTAAGTAAAAAATAAATAAAAGGCTTTTTTACAGTTTAATTTTATAGTTTATGAATGCACGGATGAAGTCACAGTTGAACTGAACATTGAATTTATAATTTTACTCATTCTAGTCCGTTTATCATGAGTTAAATCAAATGAGGTTTATGATAGGAGGAAAAAAAAAAGTGACATAATTAAAATATAAAATAAAAATCAACTCACAAAAAAAAAAAAAAAAAAGGGTGGTCTCCCATAACATGTGAGAGGATTGTGAATTAGATTCTCATTCCCATTTTGAGTATATATAAATTCATTCTATTACTTGTTTTGGACTCTTGGAATCTTTATAAATATTATTAAATAATTTCAAATGTAAAACAAGACAACATTTTCATCCCATGATAACGATGGGCAGAGGCGGATCTAGCGTGTTGCGAGGTAGCGTGGCCGCGCTACCTAAATTTCGGCCAGCTCTATTTACTTTTTCCCGAATCTCAATTTGTCATCTTCTGCAACTAGCAGATCCATAACCAGACTGACTTCATCAGAGTTGCCGAGTGGGAAATGAAAGATTTCAAATTTAAAAAATCTTACTGTATGTCTTCGATATTGCCCAATTTTGTAGCCTGTAGGCATGCATGACGTACGTAGATGATGACAAGATGGACCAAAAATTTGGGCCTCTTTTTAATTGTTTGGGCTCATTTAAAGTGGGTGGCCCATCAATTTATTCAAATGATATAAATAGTTGAGTTTACACTTGACTCAATAATAGTTGATTTTTATGCTTCCATCTATTTTTATTTATTTTTGTGAATTGTGATTATTAATTTATAGGTTATGAATTGAGATTTGGTAAAAATATGATTTGATTTGTGAATTATGATTATTGATTTATTGGATGTGAATTGAGATTTAGTGAATATTTGATTTTATTTGTAACTATTGATTTACAGATTATGGAATTTTTTTCCAAGTATTTTGATTGTATTGGATTATATGTTCATATATTTCATTGTAATTTTTTATTTTATTTCTATAACTATTCATTAATTTTTAATATTATTTAGTTAAATAATATAAACAATCTCGTTATTGCAATCTTCGATCAATGGTCCACGATCAACGCCCTAGCCAGAGTTCTGGCCTAGATTCGTCGATGACGATGCCCAAGGTGTACCAAAAACAAGCAAAAACTGATGAAATTGAAGATTAATTTGACAATGTCACAGTATCATACGTAGAATTAATTGACAAATAACAGATCCATTGTGACATTTGCCGGCAAATGCTTATTTTATGGACACTTTTTTATTTTTCGTCTTTCTTTATTATTTTAATAATCTTTTTTTTTTTTTTTTGAGTTTGATTTCGCACTATGCTAATGTGAAAGTGAACTTAATTGCGTGTGAACTTAATTGCGTGTGGTGGTAAATTAGATATTTTAATAGAGATATTCGATCCAAAAAAAAAGATATTTTAATAGAGATAATTGAATAGTAATTTAACAATTGTTGGAGGTGACGCGTAATGGTTTGAGTGGGATCCACACGTGTTAAGAAAAATTCATATTTTTTAATAGTTCATTGTACAAAAATTTACTGTTACGATCTACATCATTTGAAATAATAAGTCTCAAACGGTACTCAAGTATACATTCTCCACATAATCATTATTATAAAACTCATTTTATGGATAATGAGGGCTCAAACAAGAATTAAATATGCTCACAAGAGAAAAATGTAAGACATAAAGGGAGAACACTTCCCAAAAATAGATATTGGTCCATTTTTCAGCCTAGAACACATTTCCTAAAATGTATTTAGTAGTATTAGTTCACTATTTATTATTTATTTTGGACAAAATTTAGATTTAAAATTGTCCAATTGGATGCAGATTTTTAAACAGCTGGATTTTTCAGGTCACGAAATTTCTTAGTCCGTCTTCCCTTTTTTTATTTTTATTTTTTTTAAGAATTATCCTAACTCGAAAATCCAAACTTAGGATAAAATTTTATTGATATACAAAATCAATTACAAAACAGGAGACATCAACCTCATAAGTTCGTCTTTTCCTCTTGAAAATCAATTATAATTTTTTAAAATTTGAAAAATAAAAAAAATAAAAGTTTTTGTCAATATCACATAAATATTTTTGTTTAAAAAATAGAAAATGAAAAATGATGAAATAAGGACGTTCATTAATTTATTTTTCTTTTTCTTTTCATTTTTCGTTTTAATAAAATTCTAAGCGTATATCACAGATATATCTATTTTTTTACTTATTAAAAATTATATTTAAATGTAATTTTTCTTTTCCATTTTAAGTTTTAAATCAATTCAAATTATAATATTTAAAGAAATTTCTGGAAAGATAAACATATGAATCTTAAAAAAAATTAAAGTTCGTGTAATATACTTTTTTTGTAATTAATTGTATTTCTTCATTTTTCATTTTTAATTAAATATTCATTTCATATGTTAAGATATAAATTTAATGTATGATAATAGATATGATTGAATAGTAATTTAATAATTGTTGGAAGCCACGTCTAATGGTTTGAGTGGGATCCACACATGTTAAGTATGAAATAGAGGAGAGACGACAAATGGAATAAACAAGTTATTACCAGTAAAAAGGTTTAGAAGTGAACGATTTGAAATTTCGTCGAAAGTTTTCAACTATGTATAATTGAGGAATTAAGTCTCCATCAAATTATGTATTTGGATTTTCAATCTTTTACTCGTAATATAATATTTAATTTTCCAACTAGTGATGATATGAGGCTTGGTTCGGGTTACCAACTATCGTCCACATCTATAATCTTGTCAGAGATTTTCAAAAGATGAGGTGGGATTAGGAGTGGACAAAATAATCGAATCAGATCAGATCAGATCAAATCAGAATCAAATCAAATCAAATCAAGTGTTTTGGTTCGGTTCCACATAAAAAAAATAATGATTTGGTTCTTAGAATCAAGAACCATTTAGTTTTGGTTCTGGTTCCGGTTCTCGTTCCAGAACCAAAACCAAAACCATGAACCAAACTAAATATATATATATATATATATTATATTACAAATTAGTGGACATTCATCTCATAAAAAAAATTCAAATCTAAAATTATAAATATGAAATGTACAAAAATGTTATTTATCATATATTTTTTCTCATTTCCTATTAGACAAAGATTTTAAATCATAAATCTAAATTCTAATTCTAATTCATTTTTCTTCTTTTCAATTATAGACAGTCATTCACGTTACTTTACTTGCACTCCTAAAACACATGTTGCACTCCTTAGTCACCATCGGTGGCATTGATGTTTATTTTTAAAATTTATGTATATATAAACCTCGGTCCAATTCGTCAATTCTCAAGAGTTAACCCAAACTCAAATTGCAAATTCCATCTCTAACTCACACGGCACCACGGTAGAATGGGACTCAAAATTTCATCGTAACCTGTAACTATAAGTCTAAATGGCCTTTATGTTCGATTTTCTAAGTTTCAACGGGTCAACGAGCTTCCTTCAGGTAAGTTTCTTCTTCTTTGACTTAGAATAACATGTTAATTTTTCTAAATTTTTATTTTGTTAATTTAAAATTTCATTTTCTATTTAGAAATGACGTAATTGGATTCTAATGAAGAAGTGGATATAAACAGTTTTTAATTTGTATTTATTATTTAAAAATTCAAGTAATGGTCTCAGAACCAAATCGACCAAATCAGAACCGAGCGATTTGGTTCCATATCTTCAAAAAAATCAATTGATTCCATTAGAAGAAATTCATCGATTTATGGTTTGACTTCCGAACCAAGTCCACCCTTAGGTAGGACAATTACCATACACATTTTCAACTCTTGAATACTGATATAGTCTTATCAAATCATGTCATAACCGGCTGATTGGCCTCTTCTCAAAAGGATCGAAGAATATTTGAAGTAAAACCCCGAAGTATTGCTACTCGTACAAACTGATTTACAAACTGGATTACTCCTCCCTCACATGGAGGGGGGGTTCACAAATATTATAATATTTGTGAACCCCCCCTCCATGTGAGGGATGAGTAATCCAGTTTATAAACCACTATTTGTACAAGTAGAATTATTCTTATGATTTTTGGCAACCTTTTAGAGGATTAATGAACATTTCTTAATTTGCAATAAATACCCACGTCTATTTTGTTTGAAAACCCCAATGATTTTGAAAATGGGTTTGTATTATTCTTTCGATGAGGTTACTTTAAAATTGTTCAAGGCTATTGCTGGGTTAAATTCCTATCGCAAGTGTATGGATCACATATGTAATATAATAGATTGTGAGTTCAAGTATCGTATCCACGAGAATTGAGTAAATTGTACTTTAAACTGATTACCTTAGCTAGAACTAATAAATATCAAATTTGTTAGAAATTTAAATTAAACTAATGAATAAAAATAAACATTTTTTTAACTATAAAATTAATGAGAGAAATATGCTAGAATTGAGAATTCACTATTATGTTCATCATTCATGCTTCATTTTAAATACTTAACGATAATTCATGAGATTTTGGAATATCAATATTCCTATTTTGTTTGGTCTGACCTTCTTCTTGAAATTCTCTAGACAAATCGAACAACATTCAAAACTGCAACGAGAGAAACCCCATTCATGCTAGCATTCGGCATGGAGGCAGCAGTCCCAGTCAAAATAACAGTCCCAAGCTTTCATATGATCTCAGTAATATCATTCAATCACAACGATGGTCAAATGAAAAATCTAGATTTCTTGGAGAAAACCAGGGAACATATCGCCCTCAAAATAGTCGCCTACCAGCAGGCCATGTAAAAAAATTTCAACATCCAGGTTAAGAAGAGAGACTTCAGAGCATGAGATCTTGTTCAACGTTGAGACAAATCCGTCGATCATCATCTAAGAAAGCTCAGGCCTATCTAGGTAGAACCATTCGAAGTTATCCTAAGGGTTAGTTATCATGTCTCCTAGTCATCTTTTTAGTTGTTGTTGAGTCGGGCATGTGTGCCCACTCTTTATTTAATTGCAATGTTGTGCCTGCACACCAATTTTATTTTTCTTTTAAGGTTGGGTTTGCGTACCCATCTATTTACTACAAGAGTCAAGGACGGACACTCTTTTTCCTCATCCAAATTTTTCCCAAAGGGTTTTTCTATGTTAAGTTTTAACGAGACCCACAATTTAATAAACTCTGTTTTCTACAACAAATCACAGACTCCTGGCATTTACTCTCATGAAAAATAATTTACAAGATCGGCCTAAAATCGAAGCCTTCACAAATTAGTTTCCAAAAATCACAGTCAAGGACTTGATAGGTCTTTGCAAAAATAATTTACAAGGTCGACGGCCTAAAAGCGTGACATTCACAAGCTATTTTCAAAAAATCACAAAGTTAAGGACTTGACCATTCTTTGAAAAATAATTTACATGGTTGACCTAAAAGCACGATCTTCACAAATTATTTTCCAAAAATCACAAAGTTTGGGGCTTGACCCTTTTTTCGCAAAAATAATTTACAATGTCGGCCTAAAGGCACGACCATCACAAATTATTCTTTTAAATTTATGAAGTATAAAGTAAGACCTTCACTCGTGCAAGTAGCTTACAAGGTCGACCACACAAGCACGACCTCTACAAATTATTTTCTTCTAAGTTTACTTGTGCAAGTAATTTACAAGGTCGACCTTATAAGCCCGATCAGTGCAAATTATTTCCTTAAGTTATTTGTGCAATAATTTACGAGGTCTGTCATACGGCACGACCTTTATAAATTATTCTAAATTTGCTTATTCAAAAACTAAGGAGAATAAAGAATGCATGACAAAAGAAAATAATATTTCATTCACACCAAACATTGGTAACATATCGTCCTCGAGGCATTTCCCTAGCCTTTTACACAAAAAAATCCAAGACTTTACCTTGGTTGTTACAAAAAGAAAGAAAGAAAGGAGATTACAAATCCCTAAGTTTGCACCTCAAAATCACCAGCTTCCCTGGCGTTTTCTGACATGACCTCAAAGTCCCCCTCCTCCTCAAATGGGGTGATACCGAGGTCTTCAGTACCCAAGGGAAATTGTGACAAGGGGCTTATGTCAAGGCCGGGAACCTTAATCCGACACCAAGCTCGCACTTCCTTCATTCCTTGAGAGTAGGATTCGAGTGCATATGTGCCAAGCACGAGCTTGTACTCTTTCGAGCCCTTAAAAGCTTCAACTACTGCTGATCCCGCTTGGAGTTCCCTTCTCGAGCCCATTGTAACTCCTCGATAAGTCTAACAACTTCTTAACAAGGATAATCACACTCGTGAAGGGTTGTGATCAGGTTGGCCAAAGCTTTCTCCAGCTTCTCTTTAGCAGCCTTTGCTAGGGTAGTCTCGTATTGAATGTAATGAACAAGCTGGCTTACTATTTTGCCATGCTTGAGGCCTTGCAGGGCAATACCTCTTCCTATGCTTAGCATCTACATTATTGGGAGAAGTTACGATTTTTCATGTCGAAAAATCTATATTTCACTTGAAAAGGAACTAACAAATCTTACCTACAGGGCCTCACTCATGAAGTGCTCAATCCCCTGCCTTCAACCTTGTATTTTTTTCACCAGCCCCGGATGCAGAGTCTCTTGCATCTTCCTCTCGCATTCGGTAAGAGACGGGACTTCCATCTCCATCTCGGAGTCGGAAACCTGGGTTGACCTCGAAGGAACCCAATCTTGTGGTTTTCTGCTCCCCTGGCTTAAGAGACCTCCATATTCTCTTGAGATGTGTTCTCAGAACCTCTATTGGGGTCAACGTTAGACAATCCCGTCTTCTGTTCGTTTGACCACTGCTACCTGTGCTTTGGCCACGGCTGTCACCCTCAAAGCATCGTAATCGAATCTCATGCCTAGAAGGGGAAGGTCGGGAATGTCAATAATAAAATAAAATATAATAAAAAATGAATAAAGTACTAGGAAGACCAGAGGAGTATTTAAATTATGTAATTTAGAAGGCCGAACCCTACCAGGCTGAAGATCGAGGCCAACCTGATTCAGAATGCCATTTCAAACAACATTAGAGGCTTTCTTAGCCAGAAGGCTAAAGTCACACACTCTGACAGCATTGTCCATAAGTTTGGTCATTGCCTCTTCACTCAAATTCCCCATTCTATTAAAATTATCAACATCGGGCTTCCTAAAGGTCGGTCAAAAAATGGTCTCTCTCTCTCTCTCTCTCTCTCTCTCTCTCTCTCTCTCTCTCTCTCTCTCTCTCTCTCTCTCTCGGTTTTACAAAGAAAACTTTTTCCTTCCAATATTTGATAGAGGAAGGTACTCGGGTGCTTCAAAACTACCGTTCCTGATTAAATACACAAAGCAATTACATCGGGGTAGGTATTTAAATTCTAAAAACACCATTACAAAGATCGAAGGTCGGCCCGATCCCTAGGCTTCTACATAAAAAAACACACACACACACACATAAGAATCCTCCACCCATTGGGAGTGAGCTTGCGACTATGCTTGCTGTCAGTAAGAAATCAACAAAAAAGTGATGAAGTGGAAATTTAAGCCCGACTGTTAGGGCATCATGAAATACCAACACTTTCCTTTCCCGGCAATGGTAAGACACTTGGACCACTTCTGAGACCCTAGATAAATACCCATTATACAGCCTACACTTCCTTATATCCAACTCTATCATGTGTTCCTTCATTTTATTCCTAAATGAAGGAAGTTCAAGGTCGGGACGTCTTGGTCTCCTCCCTACCCTAGGTTTATCTTCAACCTCCTCCCCACTATCAGATTCGTTATCCCGAACTTCTTTGATGGCAGGTAGAAACCTAAATGTTCGACCTCTATGGTCTCATCCATATTTTCCACTACCCTAAGGTGACATCCGTCACTTGTCGAACCATATTTTAAAGAAATAAAGTATAAATAAAATAAGTTCGGGAAGGGTTGAGCTTACCTAAGCTAGAATTTTTGTTGAGAAGAAGGTAGGTCGTGCTAAATTGCCCGATGATCTCTCTGCTCGTTTTAAAAAAAAATTCAAGTAAAAAGAATGAGAGGATAGTGACCATATATATATATATATATATATATATATATATATATATATATATATATATATATATATATATATAAATTTGGCAAAAACACGTGACAATTGTCAATCATAAATGCGACTAGAGATCTAATCCCGATCTCTGACACACGGGGTCTAATGATCGGTCATAAACCCGATCTCATTAAGTACGGGATAAGGGTATGAATTCAGATGTCAAGGTCGGTCATTCTCGTCAAGGTCGGCCCTTCTTGTTGATGTCAGCCTACCTTGTTAAGGTCGGCCCATTTGCTCGACCTTGTCTAGTAGTCCTCCATCACAATTTATAAGATCGGTCATATTGCGCGAATCGTTCTCCTTGGACAAGGTCGGCCCATTTGCCCAACCTTTAGCCAAATGTTCTTGGTCGTAATTTTAAAGGTTTGCCTTATCTAGCCGTATTGTGCTTAGGCCTACATAAAGTTATTGTGGATTAGTACTCTTGATTGTTGAACTTCATAAATAGGCCATATCTTAGACCCAACAAATCAAATATACTCTTACTTAAATACTATTTCCCAAAAAGGAAAAATCCAAACCATATAGGAACTGTTCTTCTATAAGGTAAATTCATTCAATGAGGACTCCCTCTCCTAGTAGGAGAAGGTGACATACTTTGGGCCTTATAAATAGAGCTCACTTGGTCAACATATATCCATATTCTCATCAATTTTAAATTTCTCTCTTTATTATTATCTTCTCTAGAAAATTAATTCTTACACCGGAGGGACGAAGAAGAAATTCCTCTCCGCCTTTTTTGCTGGTCAATCGGAAGAAAGTCAGATCATCTTTACCAGCAATCTCATAACTTTCGATCTTGTCAAGTCCAGATCAGTAATTTTTACAGCATCAACCACTATAGCCCATGATGAATTCTACGAATGTTAAACTGGTGATATTCTTTATCCTTGGATTTTGATCATATTTCATACATTATTACGGCATTTTAATTTTCATTTGGTCCAAATGTTAGTTATGTAACTGATCAATAACCTAACTCTTTATGTTATCAAGTAATTTCTATAGATGGGGACATGTAATAGTTCTCCTATATGTCCATGCATTATTGGGTGCATAATTGTTAACTTTTTGACTATAATTTTCCTTTTTCTAGGAGTTACCTTCTTCAATGTCTTGACAAAGCATTTATCTTGGGCTGCTGCTTGCTCATTGACTAATTAGTGCTCGTTGAAATGACTCTCTATGCAGGAGTAGATGTTAACAAGATAAACAAATGCAAATGAGACACCGAGGCAGATACAAACAACTCAGTTCTATAAGACCCGCTTATTGTTAACAGTAAATGTGGAAGTTTTAACTATAAGCAATTATGGAAAAGAATTCTTTCTTTAATTGAGTGTACTTTCAACGAAGCAAATGCCACAAGTAATTATTCATCTGTGGGATTTAATTGTGCAAATTGTTAAGACTTCAGAGTCCATGTTAAAAGATTAACTTTATTAAGAGGAGTTACTCAAAGTCTCAAACCCTTATAAATTGATCAATGTTTTCATTTTTCTGTTTGATGTGAGATTTTATCCATTAACATGTCCTCTCAAGATGATGGTTCGTTTAAGCAAACCATTCTTGAAATTCAAGTGCTCATTTTTTTTTTAGTCTTAATCGGATCGAATTGCTCATTTGAGCTTAATAAGCTCTGATATCATGTTAAGACTTGAAAGCCCATCTTAAAAATTCAACTTTATTAAGAGAAGTAACCCGAACCCTCATAAATTGATCAATGTTTTCATCTTTATTCGATGTAAAATTTTATCCCTTAACATAAATCATGTCTAACAATAATGAATCCAAACTTGTTTTTGTTTTATACATTCAGAACGAGGATTTATCAAAACTTTGGTTTCTAAGACAGTACACAATTATTTGGTATTTAGTTTCATAATTCAATTGAATTTGAAAAGGATCAAATAATATAACCTGAAATAATTACAAACGATTCATGTGCACTGGTAGACTATAAAATTAGGAAACCAAAGTGGCGAAATACATATATATGTTGAATTTTAATGGGTTAATAGCACAAAACGTCCCAACGTTTGACATGTATTGTGCAAAACGTCCCAACGTTTTGATTTTTGACGCTAAACATCCCAACCTTTACAATTTTTGGTAGAAGACATCCTTTCTGTTAATTTTAACCCAATTTCACCGTTAACTTCAAATTGAACAGTAAATGTCAAGGGCATTTTCGTCCAAAAAAAAACAGCCCATTCATAGTTGGGTAATTGATACAAAACGTCCCTACGTTTGACACTTATTGTGGAAAAACGTCCCTACGTTTATTTTTTTGGCGAATAACGTCTTTACCTTTAGATTTTCTTATTCATTAGTCCCCAAATTTTACTTTTCTTTCAATTTAGTCATTCTATATTTTATTTAAAGGTAATTGTTTTCAAACGTGTATAACTTTTGATCTACAACTCCGAATTGCACTCCGTTTTTTGCGTTGAACTCCAAATTCAACCATCTTTCTTATGATGTATCATGTGCTCATTTATTAAACATTTCGTTTTGACTTTTGTATAGTAGATACTTATTTTGTTATGGCATAATTGATTGACGTAAATTGATTTCTGTAAATTTTATTGAAACAATGAAATTTTAATTTTAGTGTGTGTTCAGCGGCCAGCGGAATTTATAAATTGGATTTGTGTGACTTTGTAATCTTTTTAAGGTAAAATATTTGGTTAAAAATTGGTATGTTTAGCCCCTGTTTGAGCCATGTTATAATCTCTAATAACTTTCTGAACAACACACATTCTCTCTTCTCAAATCACTTTTTAAAAATTAGAGAAAGAAATTGTGTGTTGTTCAGAAAGTTATTAGAGATTATAACATGGCTCAAACAGGGGCTAAACATACCAATTTTTAACCAAATATTTTACCTTAAAAAGATTACAGAGTCAAATAAATCCAATTTATAAATTCCACTGACCGCCGAACACACACTAAAATTAAAATTTCATTGTTTCAATAAAATTTACAGAAATCAATTTACGTCAATCAATTATGCCCTAACAAAATAAGTATCTACTATACAAAAGTCAAAACGAAATGTTTAATAAATGAGCACATGATACATCATAAGAAAGATGGTTGAATTTGGAGTTCAACGCAAAAAACGGAGTGCAATTCGGAGTTGTAGATCAAAAGTTATACACGTTTGAAAACAATTACCTTTAAATAAAATACGGAATGACTAAATTGAAAGAAAAGTAAAATTTGGGGACTAATGAACAAGAAAATTTAAAGGTAAAGACGTTATTCGCCAAAAAAATAAACGTAGGGACGTTATTCGCCAAAAAAATAAACGTATGGACGTTTTTCCACAATAAGTGTCAAACGTAGGGACGTTTTGTGCCAATTACCCAACCATGAATGAGCTGCTTTTTTTGGACGAAAATGCCCTTGACATTTACTGTTCAATTTGAAGTTAACGGTGAAATTGGGTTAAAATTGACAGAAATGATGTTTTCTACCAAAAATTGTAAAGGTTGGGATGTTTAGCGTCAAAAATCAAAACGTTGGGACGTTTTGCACAATACATGTCAAACGTTGGGACGTTTTGTGCTATTAACCCAATTTTAATCATGTATATAATTATCTAAAAATATAAATTATCTGTTGAAAATAATATATATAAATAATAAATATGTAGCCTTGTCGAATAGTTTAAACTTAAGAGAGACTCTCCCCTCAAATTGTGACTGTAGTGCGACGTACGTAGCCCCAAAACTATTGGGGTCACCACAATTGTAATATATATATATATATATATATATTAGAAATTTTAAAAGTGTCCCTATTGTGGGGGTGACAGGCAGGGCTCGATATGTATATATATATTATAAATTTTATGGTGCTCACTAGGGATACTATAAACTCTCTGATATATGTGTGCGTGAGAGCGTGTATTTTTTTTTTTTTTGTAAATATTATATGTACTTGTTGCTGATTGTAAGTGTACAGATCGTACAAGAAATAAAGTGGATTGTGAGTCTTTGTATCGTTTCCACCGAGATTGACCAAACGTATTATTTTAGATTAAACTCCTTAATCGGAACTAGAAAATCAATTTGAGTTTGAATTTTTGATTTAAACTAATAATTGAAAATAAACAATTTTGAATAATTAAAATAATGAGAAAAACGTGCTAAAATTGAGAATCCACTTTACTTCCATCATTCATGTCTTGATTTAAACTATTAACAACAATTCATGAAATTTTGAATATCAATGTTCTTAATTTTATTGAAACTCTACTTTGAACAGTGAATTAAAACTTTTTCCTAAATGGGATCCGACTATATTTTTATTATAAATACCAACATATAAGAAAGAATTAACATTTTATGAGCCATTTGAAAGATAACATAAAGCATGGGGGTATATTTATATCCCCTATCGAACTTTATGACTATTAAAATGTGTATAATGAATTCATAATCTTTCAAAATTAAGAAAACGTTACAAAATTTATACAATAATTAGCTAGAAAATTATAGAAACAAGAAATATGAAATTAATTCCTCAAACTCATAAATTGCATTAATTAAACATAAATCAAAACATGAAATCCGGAAAATAAATTTTCATCACAATTCTGACATAAAAATATAGCCTAGAAACATAATTGAAGATATTTACAAGAAGAATAATTGGAGTTCATCATGTTTTAGAAGAATCTTCAATCTTGAATCATTAGCCAGTTGGTCCCTCGATAATTTGACAACATTTTGGTATGATTTTCAAAAAGTTGGTAACGACCGCGCAACCACGAGGTATAACCACACCCCATTGCGCTGTCAAAAGATTTCTCTCGATCCTCTACTTTCAGCGTCTTTATAAGTTTGTCCTTTTCTTTATTTACGTGGGGTACTTCACTTCTGATTTTATCAATTTAATCCCAGAACTTCTAAATGTTTTCAATTAACACCTTTCTTCCTTTAATATCTTCAATTAAGCCCTCTAACTTCTTCTCGTTTAACTCAACTTTACACGTCAATTTACTTCATCAACTTTCATGTGTATGATTTAACTACAATTATCATTCAATTGACCTTTATTTGCTTCAATCCCTGTATTTTCTCGATTTTGGGATATTTTCTGCAATAATGACAAATAACAACTAATTCAACAGTATTTATTCTAAAGCAGTAACATAATATCCTAATTTTAACATATAAATAAGTGTACAAAATACACTTATCAGTATTGGTGAATAACATTTATACCCCTTAGCCCTAGATATTATTGTCTTGTGTATCTTTAATTCCCCCTATATATGGGACTTTGTCTCTTATTAAAACACAAGTCTATTGACTTCTATATTCTCTTCGTTTTTCTCGCTAGTTTATTCTACATTATCAGCACGATTCTCCAAAAATATTAGTTAGAAGGTAGTAATTTTTATAAGCATAATCACCTATCATGTGTACTGAAATTAATTCGATGACATGAATTTTTGAAGTCATGTTCCGAAAATTTAGGCCCCGTTCTCTTTACTGTTTTCAACCCGTTTTGAGTTTTCGATTTTTGGAAATATCGAAAACGTGTTCACTTTGCCCATTTTCAGAAATACGTTTTCCAAAACACCAAAAAAAATATAAAGGAAACTCAAAACGAGTTTATTGCGTTTTGGATATTTTTTGTTAAAAAGTCAAAACGATCAAAACGCGCGTTTTGAATTTTTTTTTTTTTAAATGTGAGACACTTCTTTCACTTAAAGTTCTTATATTATTTTGTCATTATATATAGATCCATGTTAAGATTTTTTTTTCGTAATTTTTTATTTATTATTATTATTATTATTATTATTATTATTATTATTATTTTAAATGTGAGACACTTCCTTCACTTGAAGTTCTTATGTTATTTTGTCATTATATATAGATCCGTGTTAAGATTTTTTTAAAAAATTATTTTTATTTTTATTTTTATTTTTCGTAAAAGTGAGACACTTCCTTCACTTGAAGTTCTTATATTATTTTGTCCTTCTATATAGATCCATGTTAAGATTTTTTTTGTAATTTTTTTTTTATTTTTTTTATTTTTTGTAAAAGTGAGACACTTCATTCACTTGAAGTTTTTATATTATTTTGCCATTATATATATATCCATTTTAATATTTTGTTGATATGGGGTTAAATTTTTGTTTAGCTGAAACAATATTAATGATGCATTTATTGACATAGAGAACTAACTTATTTATTAACATTAAAATTAATGTAATTCAACAAATCAATCATTTTTTACATATAAAATATTACAAAATAAATATATCAAAAAATTACAAAGTAAACGCATTTTTCAGTTTTCTATTTTTGAAAACAGTTTTCCAAAATCACAAAGAGAACATATTTTCAGCAATCCCAAAACAAACAACCAAAATACAAAATTCAAAACAAAATTCAAAACTCAAAATTCAAAATCGAAATACAAAGAGAACGACCCCTTATATTTGCTTTGCTCATTTTGTTGATCTTACATGTTTCTATTCCACAGACTGATTATTCTAGTTAAATTCTCACAGCGCACACAAACAAAACCAAAACCATTCAATTTACATTCATGTCTGTAAATAAATTTGTTTTCAGATTCTTTTACGTGCATTCGTAGGGTATCTTTTCAACCACCATTATTTTTAACTAATGATTATCATGGCAATTAACATTAAATTGAAATCAAGCTTGATTATCCTGATTTGCTTTTTCGTTTTCATATTGTTGTTCTTTTATTTATTTATTTTCATCAAGAATTACGTTTTTTCAATTTATAACCACACTGCACATGTTAGTATAAATTTAATTACATAGATTATAATTATTTCGTTTCAAAAATTATTTTAATCTATGATTCTACCTTGTTGATGTAATCTTCTTTACATTACTATACTTTATTCTTTATGCATGTTTGATGTATACATTATAATTGTTGTCGAATCTTTTTATCTTTAAATTGATAACTCATTATGTTGTTCCTTCTAAAGTAACACAACAATATAATTAATATTTCATAAGAATATTATTCGTAGATATGTCCATCATAAATATTTGTTGTTGTTGCTCCTTAAACAGCAAAACATTATAATTAAATATTTCAAAAGGATATTACTTCTCCTGAATAGCATAAATTATAATTTTCAATAGGGTAATTAACGCAAAATGTCCTTACCTTTGGACATTCTTGTGCAATTCATCCCAATGTTTGATTTTTTTTTTGCATTTTCACCATCACCTTAACCTTTCTTTGCCGAAAACGTCCCTACCGTTTGATTCCATCCAAAGAAACGTTAGTTGACTAAAAAATTACATATTGACCACTTTAATGAAGGACAAAATATCATTTTGTATTGGGTAATTGGCGCAATTGGTCACTACCTTTCACACTTCTTGTGGAATTCGTCCCAACGTTTGTTTTTTTTGGCAAATTCACCATTACCTTCATTTTTTCTTGCTAAAAATGTCCTTACCGTCTAATTTCATCCAAAAATTCGTTAGTTGACCCAAAAATCATCTATTGACTATTTTTTTTTTGATAATCTTATTGACTATTTTAATGAAGGGCAAACAAGTCATTTCCTATTATTTAATTTAAAATGATGAAAAAGAAATAATAAAATAAAACAAACAAAAACAAAAAATATTTGTTACTGTTCACCGTCTTCCCAACCACATTCTCACTCGTTCAGTTCAATTAAACTTTCTTTATTTTTTTCCAATTTCTGTAATTGGTATGGTAGAAAATAACTATTTATGTGCATTTAATTTATTGGTGGAGATGGTGAAAATTTAGGGTTTTTCGTGTTTATGTTTGAAATTGACGCAAAGAAAATGACAGGCTCGAGGGAGATAATTAGGGTTCCAATCTGAATCATTTCCTGCCTTAACACAAAAAAGATGCCCAGGGCGCTATTACAGCAATTGGAAAAAAATAAAGAGGGTTTAATTGAACTGAACGAGTTGGTTGGGAAGAAGATGAACAGTAACAAATATTTTTTTGTTTTTGTTTGTTTGTTTTTATTTAATTATTTCTTTTACATCATTCTAAATTAAATAATAGGAAATGACTTGTTTGCCCTTCATTAAATAGTCGAATAAGATTATCAAAAAAAAAATAGTTAATAGGTGATTTTTGGATCAACTCACGAATTTTTGGATGAAATTAGACAGTAAGGACATTTTTAGCAAGAAAATGTGAAGGTAATGGTGAATTAGCAAAAAAAAAAAAACAAATGTTGGAACGAATTCCACAAGAAATGTGAAAGGTAGGGACCAATTACCAAATACAAAATGACATTTTTGTCCTTCATTAAAGTGGTCAATATATAATTTTTGAGTCAACTAATGGTTTTTTGGATGGAATCAAACGGCAGGGACATTTTCGGAAAAAGAAATGTGAAGGTGGGGGGTGAAAATGCCAAAAAATCAAACATTGAGATGAATTGCACAAGAATGTCCGAAGGTAAGGACCTTTTGCCCCAATTACCCTTTTCAATATTTTTGAAGAATATTGACTTCTATAATTATTGAAAAAGAAGCAAGATAAATAAATATTTCAGAAGAATATTGTATTATAACTCTTAGAAAGGAAATAATAATAAATATTCTAGAAGAATATTGCACTATATTTCTTGAAAATGAAACAATCTAAATTAATATTTAGAAGAATGTGATATTATAATTCTAGAAAAAGTAAACAATCTAAATCAATATCTTATAAGAATCTTATAACAACGTTTGAAAATGGATATTATATTTAAATTATTTGTTGCTCTAGAAGAAGCACACATTTACACATAACAATATTTGAAAATAATATTATATTATTACTTTTAAAAAAGTATAATATGTGAACGTTGGTATCCTAAACAAATTTCATGTCGATCATAAATTTACTTCCCCATTCTCATCATAAATTTATAGATCATGAAAGCCTCTAGGTTGTACTTTAAATACAACGTACAAATTTGATGACTCTTTTCTCTTGAATAAAATATTTTTTGGAAAAATTAAAGGAAACCCTACATATTAAGTATACAATTCAAACATAAATTTAGGTGTTAATAGATTTTAATTAGCATATTAAATACAGAATAAAAAAATAAAAGTTTAATTATTTATAATATATTTTCAAACCCCTAATCTTTTTTCTCTTTCTATCCTCTCACTAGAATTCTAGATCCACAATTCTCTGTGAAAATCCCAATCATCACTATCTGATGCGATCCCGGGAGGGAATCACAACGAATACACGGAATTACAGAATTAGAGACCTAGGAAAGATCTAAGACAGATTAACAGGAGGAAAACAAGACCAAAAAATAAAATAACAAAATTAAATGATAGATTGACGATAAAAGCTTAACCCAAATATTCACGACGCAGAAATCGATGCGAAATAAAGAACCAAGATCGGTAAACGCAACAAGGGATGTCAACTCCTTGATAAGTTCTAATTGAAACGTCACAAAGACTCAAGAATCTTTGATAAGTTCAATTATTCTTCAAGAACAAGAAAAGGGAAAAATCACCCTTCACGAGAAAATCTCTCAACAATATCAATTCAATCTCCAACTTGTTCTTTACAATGATAGAAACTTGATAATATAATGTCAAAATGCATCTAACTCTAACCCTAACCGCTAAGAATTAAAAAAACGGAAAATAATAAAGAAAACATAAAATAATTTTTAAAAAAACTAGAAAATCTGGTTTTGTGTGAACTGCGCGATCGCGTGGTTGGATGTCACTGTAACTTCTGCCTCGATTTTGATGCGATGGTGCGATCGCGACCCAGGCTTTACCACACGGTCGCGTGGGTGATCTGGCTGCAACAATTTTCGTCCCCTTGAAGCAACTCAATCCGATTGTTCCTTTACCCATGTAGATTATTATGGAATCATTTGTAGCCTGATTTCTCCTTTGTTCTCCTACCTTGGATCACATCATTCTCCTTCTCTTGAAAAGAATTCGACCTCGAATCTCGATTTCGTCCAATCCTCTTGCAATTCCTGGGTTTGTTTGCTTTTGGATCATGATTATGCTGGCTTTTGCTGTATTGGTATTTATGTAGGGACTTCATGCATCATTTGGACTCCTAGACCTGCTCCCTCTTTATATTAATTCAATCCCAATTTTAGTTTTGGAATTTGACTTGGGTACTAAACAAACTGGGGAGGGATTTGTTAGACTGGTTAAGTGCAATGTTAGAATCCTTGTACATCAACCTTTGTGGGAAAAAGTTCATTTTGGGAGTGGGCTCTCTTTTCTTTTTCTTTTTGCACTCAAGTTCTGCTTTTTCTGAGATCGTGGCCTCAACACTCTTGTTTTCAACTTTCACACCCTCTCCTTTTTCTGAGGTCGTGGCCTCAACACTCTTATTATTATTTTTTTCAAATTCACATTTGATTTTCAATTTATCATCCCGGGCTTCTTTAGGGGATAAAGGCACAAGGGTAATTTTCTTCCCACCCTTCACAAAGGTATATTGATTCTTTGTGTATGCTATGTCCAATGTCTGTGCTTATTTATTCCGATGTTTACATCAATTAATCAAGTTCATTTTGCCAACAAAGTTGTGAGTATAAAGTTGGAGGTCCAGACCCCCAGGAGTGCCTACTAAAATTAAATAATAAATTGGCAATCACCATAACAGTGGTATTAGAGCAGAAGTCGTTCGTCATGGCTGAGGGTACACGCCAAGCTCTCCTATCTAATGTCGTATCCATACTTGAGGAAGAAACTGTTCACCTGCGAAAAAAACAAAACAAGCAAAAACTCATGATGGAAGTCGTGTTGCAGCAACTCAACAACCCGACAACGAGTTATCATCAGTTAGAAGAAGCCAAAAGCTATGAAATTCTTGAGAGAATAAGAATCAGTTGCAGAAGCAATTTCATATATAACATTAATAACATATATCGATATATTGAATTATTTTCAGAATGCAAAAATTTAACTGCATTTTCTTTTGATCTTAAATGCTACTTCATGCAATTACTTGATTATGCGATTGTGTTATATTGAAAAAAATTCCTTGCATAAATATAGTCATTATATTATCCTGATTGTTATTACACCGAATGGTGATCGTGTTGTATCGTTAAAATATATGAATCTCAGGGTTAACACCCTAAATAACATATCGTGCAAAATGTTTGAATTGGATTGTATACCCTTTGTGAATTTAAAGCGCGCTCGAGATAATACTTAATCGATAATTCGAACCCACATGAAACCATGTTTTCATAAAATAAAATTGTTGCTGAATACTTTGCATCTATGTTTTTCATGTTTTACAAATATGCAGATACTTGAACGAATCGCTTTCGAAGCTGAGTCAAGCGGGTGAAAGCTGTCCTTCAATATATTTACCACCCAAGTGAAAATTTTGAGCTACCCACATGAATTTTCTACTCTACCATTACGAGTATACCAAAGTGACGAATAAGTACAATGACGCACACACTTTTGAGTTGTACATTGATGAGTATATGTTACTAATATATATGGTTGTTTTTAAAATAGACACAGGACTACATTTTGATCCCTGCTACATTCCTTGTCAAATATGTAAATGCTAACCATGTTTTGATATATGTAAATATGTGTTTTGTACATTGTTGTTCATCATTTTAAATACATATATCGATACATAACAATCAGGTTCACCTAATGAACTTTGACGCCAAGTTTTAAACTGCAGGAAATAACTGTTACCCTGTAAGTATCGATTCCATATATCGATACCGACACATGTAGTGATTAAAAACTAGATTTTCAATGTAAAGAATAAAATGCAAAAACAATTGAACTAGCAAGATAGATTATGTATGTATATTTCCAAAATTATTGTCTTGATATGCTTGCTATAATAGTAATTTTTAACAAAGATGGGATCATCCAATGGTCCCATTTTGTCGTTTCCACAGACTTTCTCATAATTGGCTACCCATGGATAGAGGAAGGGCTTTGTCAAGCATCTACCTAAAGGAATAGTCTCATCCATCTATTGTAGAAGCGATGTATTCATCATTATGGTTCTGTACACAACAAGTCATCAGTATCTTCTCTTCTCAAGAGTGTTAAAACTCAAAAGTATGATCCATTATCTACAAAATATGCTACTAAATATATTCACGTTTAGAAGAAATTTCTGCACCATTTCAAGAAATTAAAGGCACATAGGTCAGTTGACATAAGTGCCTTCAATACATGGTTGATAGTTAATATTGGAGCCATAAGGTCAACACAGGTGCCTTTAGTGCACGTTTGATAGGTAATGTTAGACAATATTGAACAGTATAATGAACAAAAAATTTGCTTCACCCCCCCCCTTCCCTTCCCCTTTTTTTGATTACTGCCTATTACTATCCAAGTCTCCTTATTAAACACTAAACATATCAGTAATGTACAAATTGATCATGGACACATCAGAGTATATATGAATCAATTGGTAGTAAAGAGAGATCTATTTAAACCTCACTGAACCACATGCGTACCTGCAGAGATAACCGCTTTATAGTTCATGGCCAAATGCATTTTACGAGAGAGAATCTGAACATGTACACTTTTGGCCACTAAAAGCAGAAATAGACTTGATCATATGCAGAACCTCATCATGATCTTCATGTTGAGATCATATGAGATCAGAGACAGGCAAACCTTGAATCTTTGATAACTACTTGCTATCAAAATGTAAGGAACCACAAGCTAAAGAACTTCAGAATACAGAGTCCAAGTTTAGTTTAGAAAGATAACACACGACTGTTACCTTTCATCCCACATAAATGCACCAACAGAGTTTCTCATCACTGTTACGAAGCCTAGAAAATCAGTACTTTCTTTTCTCATTGTTCCCAACAACAATTAGGGTGGAAAATATCTTTTTTGACCAAAGAATCCAAGTCCTTTGTTGCTTGGTTCATATTATACATTATGCGAAATTATAAGGCTCTCCTAGTTAACTTGAAAATAAACCTTCTATATACCATTTCAGCTATCAAACTGATGATCGAAAACTCAAAGGCTTTCCCTTCATACCCGAATGCCATAGATCTCAAGTGCCAATTTCCTTGAATATCTTCTCAAGCTAATTGAACTCATCCTATTTTTGCACCAAGAAATGACTGCAAATAAAAATTAAAACAAGGATGCAACTTGAATATTCAAATAAAAATTAAAACAAAGATACAATTTGAATATACAATGCCACAAAAAGTACAGCATACTTTCTTTAAAAATCAATTATACGTAGTGAAGGAAAGATTACAAGGGGAAAAGATCGACACCCTTGAAGCAGATAACATCAAAGACACTGCAAACTATTAAGAAAAACGATATAAGAAACCTGAGAAATATTCTGTCGTACACTTTTCCATATTTTTTGAAAACATACAGCAAATAAAGCAGGTTAAGAAAGAGAAAAAAATAAAAATATGATGTGCAAAAGATTAAATTTAGTGATAAAACCCTGGTGAAAATTTAGTAAAAAAATCATACATTCAGATTATTTTGTCAGCATAGCCCCAGTTCTTGGGCTCTGTGCTTACTTTATTAGCATGCTATCTTCTCAAACTTTGTTTATATATGTTCAATTTAATGAACACTACAGATATGTATTTAGAAAAAGCACACATTTACCTTTGATTTTGTTTGAGGAGTTCCTCGTTTAGCTGTAGCAGTGCTCCCAAATCCAAATTTTGACTTCTTTTCTGCAGGCTTTTCTGCAGGCTTCAGTATTTGAAAAGAGCACATTAAAGTTTCGTCTACACTCATCATGGCACCGGCATTGTCAAATTCTCCACAGTAATTGGGAGCTGAGAATATTGTGACAAGCTGTCTATTGGCAAAAAACTCATAACCATCTTCAACGACCTGTAGTTGATCAACAGATAATAAGTCATTGAGATTCTGTATTCTTGTTGAATTGTACAAAAATCAACATTTAAACCTGATGGGCACGGCATATAAGATCAAGATCATGCTTTTGAAGGAACTCGGTTACTGTGTCAGGACCGAATGTATAGGACACTCCCCTATCACTCATTCCCCACCCTTTGACATCTTTACTGGGATCTGACCATAGTAGATCACAAAGTAAACCAGTTTCTGGAACATCTATTGGACGTTGCATATTTCTAATTTGATCCAAATCATGCAGATCAGGAGAGAGTCCTCCATGCATGCACATTATCTTTTCATCTATAAGAGCTGCTACTGGTAGGCAATTAAAACAATCTGTGAATGTTTTCCACAGTCTCACATTAAATCTTCTTTTGCACTCATCATAAAATCCATATATACGATTTACAGATGCACATTCATGGTTTCCCCTCAAAAGGAAGAAGTTTTCAGGATACTTAATCTTAAAGGCAAGTAGAAGACAGATTGATTCCAGACTTTGCTTCCCACGATCCACATAATCCCCCAAGAATAAATAATTAGATTTTGGGGGTAATCCACCATATTCAAAAAGTCTAAGAAGATCAGAATATTGACCATGAATGTCTCCTGGAAAATATTTAACAAAAGATTCAAATTAGATTGAAATACAAATTGTTTGATAAAAGTACAAACATATTCCAGTTAATCCAATGAACATTAGAAGAGTTGGATCAATAAAAGAAGCAACAGATGTTTATACCATTTGGAAGCTTTTAAGTTAAATATAAAACCAACAAAGCCGTACTTCATACAAACTAGACGGTAATTACACCAATACAGAATACAATGAAGGAAAACCATTTTTTTTTTTGAAAAGAAACAACTATATTAATGATAATGATGGAAAGGATACAAGTTAGTCCGATGAGAGTCGGACAGTAAAAAGAGAAGAAAATTGTATCCCTACAACAAAAAGCTCCAGTCTCTAACTAAATCAGCAAATAAAATTCCTCTAAATTCTTTTACATTGAACAACCAAATAGCTGTCCAATATCTAACTTTATCCCACAAATTTCCATAAGAATCCTCGATGTCGTCAAAAATTCTCTTATTCCGCTCTAACCAGATCACCCAACAAATAGCCATAGCGCTGACATTCCACAACTTTTGTTTCATCTTGTCACTTGAGATAAAAGAGAACAAAAACTCTGAACAACGTTGTTGACGTACCCATTGCACCTTGAATTCTTTAAACAAGCTATTCCAAAACTGAACAGAGAATTCACAATGTAAAAACAAATGGTCCAAAGTTTCATCGTGTTTTTTACACAACACACACCATCCAGGCAACATAGAAAGATTAGGCCGCCTAATTTGTAGGAGTTCATGAACGTTCACTCGTTCCCGTAATAGTAACCAAGTGAAAACTTTAACTTTTGAGGGCACAGGACTTTTCCAAATATATTTGAACCTATAGTTCAACAGATGATGTGTCGACTCCTTCAAGCATTCAAAAGCTGATTTACAAGTGAAGAATTCTGAGCTATCTCCCATCCAGACTCTTCTATCTTCTAAGTTATGACAAACGGTCTTGTTATCCAATATATTCAACAGCTCAATTAGTTTTGGTATCTCCCTGTCTAGCAGATTTCTCTTAAAGTGCAGGTTCCAAGAGATACTAGTACTCATCCCTCGCCTTCTGTATCTAGAAAATCGTATATTTTCCCATTTTGCAAAGAAGAAATTCCTGCTAAAACAGTAAAATCCTCTTCCAAAGGCTTATTACCCACCCAAATATCTTTCCAGAATCTTATATTCCTTCCATTACCAACCTTCAATTTGACAAATCTTGAGAATTCTTTATAAAGAGAAGCTATACCTTTCCAAGGTCCTCTAAAAGTAAGTCTCTCCCCCAGTTTAGAATCCCATTGGTTTTCTTGAATACCATATCTACTTTTAACAACTCTAAACCATAGAGTATTAGTTTCCAAAGGAAATCTCCACAGCCACTTCATCAATAATGCTTTGTTTCTGACTTTTAGGTCCCCTATTCCCAAACCACCTTTTGCCTTTGAACGGCAAACAATGTCCCAAGCAACCAAATGATCACTACCATTTAAATCTCCGCCCTCCCAAAGAAAATCCCTCATTAACTTCTCTAAATTGTTTAAGACCATAACAGGTGCCTTGAATATGGACAAGTAATAAATGGGCATCGACGATACAACAGATTGTATGAGTGTAAGTCTTCCTCCTCTAGAGAGATATGCATTTTTCCATCCTCCCAATCTCTTGGCCACCTTTGCAATAACCGGTTCCCAAAAAATGCTTTTTCTCGGATTATCACCCAGAGGCATTCCTAAATATTTAATAGGCCAAGAGCCTACCTCACAATCCAATACCCCAGCCAAATCATCCAACCAGCTATCCTCCACATTAATCCCCAGCAGTTGGCTTTTATGCAAATTTACCCTCAATCCTGATAGAGTACAAAAGGCCTTCAAAATCATCAACAAGTTATGAATTTCTTGATTATTTGCGTTCAAGAAGAACAATGTGTCATCAGCAAATTGTAGATGGGATACAACAACCTTTTCTTTACCCACAGAAAACCCCCTGATAATAAAATTTTCTTTTGCCTTGTCAACCAACCTCCCCAAGACATCTACAACCAATGTAAACAAAAAAGGTGACAAGGGATCCCCTTGTCTAAGACCCCTTGATCCTCTAAATTTTCCAGTAGGTCTGCCGTTAATGAACACAGAATATGAAACTGAAGAGAGGCAACCCATAATCCATTTTCTCCATTTATCCTTAAATCCTTTTCGCTTTAAAACAAAATCAAGAAATTGCCACTCCACACAGTCATAAGCCTTCTCAAAGTCTATTTTGAACACCACCCCTTTTTTCTTAGAGCATCTGTAGTCTTCTACAACCTCATTGGCCACTAAAATGATGTCAAGAATCTGTCTGCCTTCTACGAACGCCCCTTGCGAATCTGATATGGTATCACCCAAAACTTCTCTAAGTCTCAAAGATAATGCTTTTGAAATGATCTTGTATAAGCTAGTTACAAGACTAATAGGCCGATAATCCTTCACTTTTCCACAACTCAATTTTTTCGGGATTAAACAAATATATGTTTCATTTGTTATCCCATTTACCACCCCATCTCTCTCGAATTCTGCAAAAACCTTCATCAGGTCATCTTTCATAATTTCCCATTGAGATTTGAAAAGTGCTAATGTAAACCCGTCAGGTCCAGGTGCTTTATCTCCATCACATGCAAACACGGCCCTTTTAACCTCATCTTCATCAAACGGCCTTTCAAGCCATTCCGCCAAGGATTGTGAAATTTCCTTCCATTCAAGACCTTCAAATCCTGAAAAAGGAGTTGCTGCCGAAGTGTAAAGCGAACTAAAAAAACCAACAATTTCTTCTTTAATTTCTCTATCCGTTTCCACAATCTGCCCATCTTCTTTTTCTAACTTCGACATGTAATTTCTGGCTTTTCTTACATTCATTAAACTGTGGAAGAGCTTAGAATTTGCATCCCCTTCTTTAGCCCATTTAAACTTGGATTTCATTCTTAACGCTCTCTCATCTTCAAAAACCAATTGCTGCCATTCGCGTTTGATAGACTCCCTTTCTTCTTTTAACTGATTATTCCAGCGACCATTCAATTCCTCGTTGTCCAGAGTTGTGATTCTTCGTTCTAACACACTTCTAATCAGTCTTCTATCGCCAAACACCTCATTTTTCCACGATTTCAGTTTACCTTTCATGTTTTGCAACTTTTTCATAAAACGGTAACCTTCCCAACCAAACTCCCCTGGTTCAGCCCACCATTCTGCAAAATCCTTCCCAAAAGATTTGTGTGTTAGCCAAGCATTTTCAAACCGAAAAGGTGAAGGTCCCCATTTAGGTGGGTTTGAGTCCAGAACAATCGGGCAATGATCTGAGACCACCCTCACAGCCACTTCTTGTCTACAATAGGGAAAAAGTTCTGTCCATTGATTACAGAACAGAAACCTGTCTAACTTACAACAAATGGGAACTTCCCTAAAATTAGACCACGTAAATTGCCCACCATTCAGAGATGGATCTCTTAGGCTCAGTTCCCTAACCAAAGTATCAAACAATTTCATGCTTCTTGTATTTGTATGGCTGTTGAACTTCTCATCAACCCTCCTTACCACATTAAAATCGCCCCCTAGACACCAATAATCTCCACATAAAGTGCTTAGTCTAGCTATCTCATCCCAAAAATTTTCCCTTCCACTGTAAGTGTTGGGTCCATAAATACCCGTAAACCACCACTTTTCCCTTCCTTCCATTTCAATCAAAATAGAAATGGAAAATTCCCCAATCAAAGAATCAATCACCCTTATACGTCTAGTATCCCAAGCTATCATCATACCTCCTGCCCTACCAACTGAGGGAAGTGCAACCCATTCTTTAAACCTCGATCTCCAAATGCAGCCCATGAACTTTCTATCAAGTACTTCTCTTTTTGTTTCCTGTAAAACTACTATATCTGGATTTATCTTATTTAAAACCTCCTTTATGGCTCTTCTTTTAGAGGTAGAACCTGTACCCCTAACATTCCAAGAACACATCTTCATGGTAACCTTGTGTTTTTCCCTTTACAAAGTCTGCTCTTCCCATAATTCACATTGAATTGCAGATTCTGTAGCTCCCTGTGACCTTTTTTGTTGATTATGCTTCTGGACGGGTTTTGTTCTTGAAAAGAAGACACCATCTGGATACCCATCTGTGTCAGAACATCTTGTATTTCTGTCCATTCCCCTAAACTGTCTCCGATTATTGAACCCTTCTTGCTATGTGCAACATCTTCAACCTCCATGTTTTTCGAACTCAGATTCTTACCCTCTTCTTCCCTAGAGCCTTTATTGTTCTGCTTGTCTGTACCAACTTCAGTATGTGGGGTTAATCCAGAACCTTCCTCCCGTTCATCCATCTCGGCCAGAAGAAATTTAACAGCCGGCAAGATATCCTCTGATGCTTCCACTGAATCTGACACGAATGAGTTATCTTCATCTGTATCTGAACTGTCAGCTACGGAAGAAGAATCCAGTCCCTCGACAATCTTAAGTTCATCAAGATTATCATCAAAACCTTCCTCGTTGATAGTCTGTTCCATCTCTTCAGTACTGCGGGTAAAAGTTGTGTTTTCGCCAAATTCTCTAAATCTCCTTCTGCTCCTGTCTCTGTAATATACTTGGAGGCTTTTATTTTCTTCGGTTTCCTCGTCAGCATCTCCAGACTCGTCCGTTGCTTTTAGTATTTTCCCCTGTTTTCCTTTTGCTGGATTTAACCTGAATTCGTTCCACCTTAGGATTTTCCCATGAGTAAAATCCCCAATCTGTTTGGGCTTAATTCTTTTCAGCTTAGTAATATTATTAGCCCATTTTTTAGCTATCTTAATGGGTTCTGAATGTGACCTCTAGATTTCCTCCATATTCTGTAAGCCCAGAGTGGATTCAGATTGTGAATATAGAACTTCTGGCGATGGGCTAGTGGGCAATTGGGCTTCTTCATAAGGGCTTATGAGCAAGTGGGCTTGTGAAGATGGGCTTGCAATCAACTCGGACTCAGAATGGCCAAAATCCCAACCTGAAGAAGGTAGACAGAGTTGACTTCTCTTCCTCTGCGTCCCCTTAGAAAAGGCATCCTTCCCATGAAAAGAAATGATAAAGGAGAAAGGTACCAAGTTTCTAGGCTGACGATTTATATTCCCAAGAATCCATTTACAACAATAGATCTGCATTAATTGCATATTATCTAAGTTATAGTTCATAATGGCCCTACCTTCTATAGCTGAAACATCATTACTGCTATAGCCGTATTCCCAAGTCATTGGGGTTGGAATGTCCTTCATCTGTTCCTGACGAATATCGTCAACTGGGCATTTAAAATCCTTAACTGCCACGTCATTGTCTTCAACCTCTTTCTTCCGATGCCATTTAGTGTTGCAGGTTCCATGAAATTTGTACCTTCTGTCATTAAGTTTAAAAAACTTCAAACATATAAATTGACCATCGCAAGGCAGCACCAGTTTTTCCTTAATAAAGCCTCCTGTGTTGCCTCTTAACTGCATCCTAGCATGAGGAAGAAATTTCAACTCTGCAGTTGCATGATCGATGTCTATTAATCCACCACAAAGGTTCCCTATCACCTTAAAAACGTGTATATTCCACAAATGAAGAGGCAGCCCTTCAACTCCAATCCAGCTATGATTACACCCAATCTGTATATCTTTGAACTGCTCCTGCATAGACCATTTCTGAAACCGGACCATTGCGACTGCTGGCAATCGGATCGTCCCCCAAGATTCTGTCTGCTTCTTTTCATCTTCACTGGTACACCATAATACTGCCCTGTCATCGTGCATAGGACTGATTTCTGTATATCTATTCATAAAAATATCCAGACCATATTGAATACTTTCCCAGGAATCTGAACTGTCTTCTCTGAACAAGAGCACTGCGTTCTTCCAATTCCTTTGATGGGTAGCTGCCTTCCTATATTCATGAAAACTACCTACTCGTTTGTTCATGTTGTCAGCAAACAAATCACGAAAACTGGGGACTCCTGGTTTAGCTGCAGGTAACTGAGAAGACATACTCCTTCCTAACCATGGTCTATTAGCTCCGTGAGCTATAGTAGTGTTGCGCTTCCCACCCTTATTGTTCTCATCCTGTTTTGAAGCACGTTGCCTATTCCAAGAGTTTTTCCCCAGTACATTTATCAAACAGCCTACAAGCCCCTTCCAACCTCTATGATTTCCACCTTTTGGAACAATAATATGCTTAAGATCACCATTCATAATCTTCGTGACTTTCAAGAAGATACCTCTCTTATTTTGGTAAACCTCCAAAATCATTACAAAAGATGAGTTTCTGAATAATCTTTTGAAATGATAAAAATCCTTAGCTTTCAGCAGGGTTTCCAAAGCCTCTTCCATCCAAGTAGCAGCATCAATAGAAATTGTAATTTCGAAGCTTGTATGTCTGGTTCTTTCTGAAATCTTGACAGAACCTCCCCCATTCACCAAAAACAGCACAAAAGTTTTGTGTTCTGTGGTAAAATTCCAATACCGCGGCGCCATCTTTTGTGATTCTCCCATATTCTTGTTACCTGCACTCTGTCTGTAAGGTTCCATAAACTTTCTTACCAACAATCCACGAGTTCAGCTTGAAAAAACCACTTCCAATCCCGTATGAACAGTAACCGCGTAGGTATGGGCAGCAATGAATCTCAAACAAGCTGAAAAATCATCCCAAGAAGCTTCCCCAAGGTGCCAAGATGAAAGCCTAGTAGTTTGCAGCTGGACAATCTAGAAATTTAAACCAAAACATGTGAAAATTCGTTGCTCAAGTTTGAAGACAGCAAACCATGCCCTAGGTGCTCCAATGTTCAAGAATCCATCCCAAAACTATGTAATAATCATGTAAAAAGATGTATTCTAGCTGGAAGAAGAAAGCCCAGTACAAGAACTCCCACGAAAAACACGAATCGAGACCCAAAATCAAAGTGAAGTTCTCGGATGAACAGTAACCCGAGGCCCTAGGTGCTCCAATGTTCAAGAATCCATCCCAAAACTATGTAATAATCATGGAAAAAGATGTATTCTAGCTGGAAGAAGAAAGCCCAGTACAAGAACTCCCACGAAAAACACGAATCGAGACCCAAAATCAAAGTGAAGTTCTCGGATGAACAGTAACCCGAGGCCCTAGGTGCTCCAATCTTCAAGAATCCATCCCAAAACTGAAAATGGGGCATTTGACGAAGCTGGATCCTCAACTTGGCTTCTCATTACAGAGTCACAGAATGGGAATGCACATTATGCTGCTTTTCATAATCTAAATGCTTGTGTGGGATTCTGGGCTTTGGTCTTGCCTGTTGCTTTCTCTTTTCTTAGATGGTATGGTACTTAAAAACTTGAATTAAGTTAGATTAGCTTCTAAATTTATTTCGGTGCTGGTGGGTGAGAGATTTCAATTCATATGCAGGAACTTTTCTGTTCAACATTGCTTGCATTTATGGGTTTATTTTCTTATTTCAACTCAATGGATTAATGAAAGCAAAATTATCAGTATTCGGCTCAAATTGGAATCGAAAACCTCTCTATTGTTTTTTGTTCATTCCGAAGGAAAACCATTTGAGTAACCATGAAAGTCAAACAAGTTCAAGTTTGGGCAAGGGGGGTAATAAAGGATAATCACATTTGCCCCTCTTAATAAAAGAATATGCCAATGACATCATACACATTCGATATCTCATCGCAGTTAAACTACTGAATCATGTTATTTTGTAAAAGTACGAGTAGGGTTTACTTCACAAACACAACCATTTCAGTACATCCACCAATATATTCCCTCGCCTTTTACCAAGTATGCTAATCCTGCTTTGAGTTAGCAACTTCCATCGTCTATTACCCCAGAAAACTTCTACAAATGGATTTTTGCTCTCTTTATCTACATTGTGAATATATATTTATTAAGAGAACCTTCGGAATTTGAAATTTGACTTCATCCTTCACCAGATAAGTAAACCTAACATTTACATATTCCCAAAGGCCCCTTGTCATAGTTTCAGTTTGTCCATGAAGATGTTTAGTACTCTTTAATACCTATCCATAAATCAATTTGATCATCCTTGCTAAGAATGGAACTCATTAAGATTACTTCAGATGAAAGTTGGGATACCACATTGCTAGCTAAAAGAAACTTTTGCAACCAACATAGGACAATCAGGGGTACGCAAAACAAATCAACTTTAATACACTGGAAGATGGAAAGTGATCATGAGAAAGGGAAAAGGAACTATACTAACCAGAGATTTTATTTTATTTTTATTTTTTTCTGGGAAGTGTTTTATCTCCAAAATGTAGTACAATTTTAATATGTGGAGCTTATCCAGGACAATATTTTATTTTCTTTTGCATTTACAAGCAATGTGTGGCCAGTGGAATCTGGAAATATGTTTTTGCTTTTTTATCATTTTTATTTGAAAACTAACCATAAAAGTGCAAAGGCACATGCCCTTTTTCTCTTTCTAGATTCTCTATTTATTTTACTATCTCATTTCTGATAATTAGATTCTAAATGTTTGTTGTGCTAAATAAGTCATCTGTTTTGTTTTTTTCTTGTATAAAGAGTTGTTCACTTCTGTATTTGTTATTGCTTACATTAGTTCAATTGGGTTTACAGTGTTCTCCAAATATAAGCAAGAAAGTACCTTTTTGGGTGTTTAAACAACGGTTCACCTCACTTTTTTTTGGGTGTTTCAATTCATTCAATTAAAATTTTTACAAGGTAATTTAGATTAAAAAGCTCCCTTTCTTGAAAAAAACCCTTGCGTTCTTTATATATATATATATATGTAAAGATATGATTTTGATCCCTGATGTTCAATTATCATTAAATCATATGAGTGTCAGAAACTTTGAACTGGAAACTCAGTTGAAACACTGAACAAGAGAGAAAGGAGTAAAGAAGGAATATGAAGAGAATATAATGGGGTCTTTGTTCCCAACGATATATGTTGCTTGATAGAGAAAAAGGAAGGCTCAAAAGCACCTCCAAGAAAAACGATGGCCCTTCATGAGCAATTAAGCATTCTTTCACATAGATTTAGTCATGAAGGTTTGCCTCATATACCCCTTTTGGCACATTACTAATAATGTTACAAGTTTTCTAAAAAATAATATTATCTATTGTCTAAGAAATCAGTGACAGCAATCATTGCCATCTATAATGCTTCTTATTCCTCTTAAGTAGAGAAATAATTAAGAACCTGATATATATGCCAATATCTTGAGTTATCTATATAATTGTTTCAAAGATACGTAAATGTTGAATTCCCATATCAGTTGATCATCGTTCAAATAGTAGAAGAAAACTTACGTACCTTTAGATATTCATTAAACTAATGTACAAGAAGAATTTCTTATATAACAGATGGTGCCATCAAAGCATGTTGCCTAGTGCTACAGATAATTTTTCCATTCTTCTTCCCAAGTTCTTCGTCCCTCCCCTCAATTTTGTTTATTTTCTTTTGGATAAAACGAGAGTTATGAATTTATACGAGACAGAATGTACAAGACTTGATGACAAGTGGTCCTCCAAAAAGAAAACAGAAGTCCACAAATAAATAAATTTTTCACACATTAATTTACACAAAAAAAAAAAAATTTGTTGTTCGCGCACACAGAGGGAAATAGAGAGATCTTCATAAACACCGAGATTTCCACAGAGAACCATTGACCATTAAAGAAAAATAACGGTAATAAAATGTATTATTTATAGGGCACCATTCACACAGGAGCAGTAATTATATTGTGCAGTTCTTTAGCCATAACTTTCCATTGCCTATATCATATCATCTAATTCTTATATAGGCCAAATATAATAACTCCTTTTAAATGCATTTTATAGCTTATATAATTCTCCTATGGACCTAATCAATTCCATCACCTTGGGCACCTCTATCAACTGCCTAGCATCAACAGAAAACCATTGTCTGTTAAAGAAAAATAATGCTAATAAAATGTCTTATTTATAAGGCATATTCACACAGGAGCAGTAATTACATTATGGAGTTCTTTAATCATAACTTTCCATTGCCTATATCATATCATCTAATCTTATATAATATCGGCCAAATATAATAACTCCTTTTAAATGCATTTTATAGCTTATATAATTCTACTATGGGTCAAATCCATTCTATCACCTTGTGGCACCTCTATCAACTGCCAAGCATCAGGCTTATCTACTAATAATAAGACACGATAATGTTTTTTCCCCACACCAAAGCCCATGAGAACTGTAACTGTTGTTCTTCTATAATCACCACATTTAACTGTTGTTCTTCTATAATCTCCACATTATGCTTTGTATATAATTATGTTAAACTCAATATTTGTTGAAAACAGAAAATAGACAGATGTTCATATTTGGTGCAAAAAAAAAAAAAAAAATGAGAAAATGTGATAACAAATGGAGGTTAGGGTATGTCATCATTAACTAAAAAGGTTCTAGACTTCTAGATCATAAAAGTGTTTCAATCTCAGAATAAAATTATGACCAAACAAAATAACATGGGTTTTTTGGTTAATGTTTGGATGATACAGTGGTTGCAACAATGGACCAAATGGAAAGGTGGAAAAGGATTCATGTAGCCAATCCCAAATTTATTGGCAAGTAGACCTTTGTTTCAAGATTGTTGCCAACATTAGTAGTACAAAACTCAAGTAATTAGAGACATTGATTTAACAAATAGAGGTAAAAGGTCATCAAGAATGAATTTGATCCATTGCAAAAGTCATTTAGTGTATTTCGAGATTGATGGACGGAACATACAGAAGTAAAACTTGGACATGACTTTTATTGATATAAAGATGGAATATTATAGAGTTAATAAAAGTGTTAAGGTAGCTGTTTAAGGGGAGATAGTAAAGAAACTTCTATTCTAATTGTTCACCAACAACGGTGAACACCTATATATCAGCATTACAATAAATTCATGTCAAGATTTTACCTTAATCTTTATCTTTTCTTTAGCTATGAATAACCATAAAAGATATGTCCTATATGAGTATTTTAGTTTATGAGTCCGGAAAAGGAAATAATCATAATCTTAAAAAATTTGAGGAACCAAAGAGTCTGAAGTTAATTAAAACTACGTAAGAATACATAGAATTGCTTTGGTCATTGTGCCATTAAGAAGATCAGCTGCAGAAATGGGGAAGGAAGGGGCCAAGAACCAATCTAAAGTAACAGAAACTTGAAATAAAATTGAGAAGACATAGGGCGTCGTTTAGAGGCAGAATCCATACGACTCAGTTTACAATTTTTTTGTAACGTTTTATTCATTATGCCTTCTTTTAAGTTGTAATTGAGAATGCGACTTTGCTTGTTGGTAAGTTAGTTAAATGGCATTGCACAAAATGTATAACCAAGTTTCAGAAATGAAATCTTCTCTATAATCTTCTTCTTTCCTTCTTCTATTTCTTCCCTACCCATTCTGATTTCTGTGCTTAGTTTTATCAATTGAGACTTGTTTGATGTAGGAGTTTTTGGATGAATTTTGAGTTTTAGGGAGAATGTGTGGTTGAAAATTAAATTGAGGAAAATTTTGAAAAATTTATTTTTACCAAACAGGCTTTGAGATTAAACTTGAGCATAGTAGGAATAAAGATGACAATAATAAAAGTAGATAAGCATATTGTCATAAAGAGTGATTCTCATTAGGTTAGAATGTCATGAATTGGAAAAAATTAATGCATAAACTTAGCATAAGTTAGACAAATCGAGAAACTATACTAAAGTTCTACGGGATGATGTTATACAGAGATTGTCAAATCAACTATACTTTACAGTATTGGCTTATAACCGACACACTTTCAAAAGATGATTGTGATAAACAGAAAGATGTTAATATTAACGTAGGGTCATACCAGAAAAGATGAAATTTGAAAAATGAGGGACAGAAAGGAAGAGGTGCACCAAATGCTCGTTATGAGCATGTAATACAGTAATTAATTCAGGATAATTCCACTTTTGTCAATTTTAAGGCATACAACCAGTACATCAACTGAACATTATCGCTGGCTTTCTAATGCTGGAATAGAAGTAAATACAAAGTAGATCACCTGGTAGGATTAAAAAATAAAATTAAAGAAGTCTATCAAAATTAAAGAAAGCAACCTAATGTACAAACAGCCTAGTGTGGAATTGTAAAGTGTTTGCCTGCATGAACTCTCCTCATTCAATCTTTCTGGAAAGAACCTTGAAGACCTTTTCATGCTTGTCACTCACCCTTCTATTTAGACTTTAATGACTGTCATAGTCATTGTTCACTTACTAATGACTGACCACAGTGACATCTAATAGTGGTTCTTTCCACAAAGCCAACCAATGCACGGGAGTGGAGTTATTAGACAACATAGAGTGCATTAGAATGATAAGTTGTCTACAATAACCGAAATGAGCTGATACTAGAATGTTGTAATCAAGCTGACAGTTGGCAACCAAACATTAAAAAACATTTAAGCATGTGAACTCGTAACAGCCAAGTGTCCTATCAGTTTTTATCCTCCCACCGGTAAAAAGTGTCCTCTGTATACCCCAATCATAGTTTAAAAAAGCGAAAATGGGTACTGAAGCGTTTTTCCTTCGTGAGGCGAGGCGTAAGTCTCGAGGTGCTATGAGGCGTAAGTTTCATTGTGAACAAAAAAATTTAGTAAAAATATAGAAAAATATAAAAATAAACATTCAATAACATAAACAAAATGTACAAGTTTTTAAAACAAAAAATTATTAAGAGCCCGTTTGGTGTATAGGATATTTTGGAGGAAATTTAGATTTTTGAAGAATGTGTGGTTAAAAAGTGGTTGAAAAGTGTAAAAGTGGCGGGTCCTATAAAATGTACGGTTGAAAATAAGTTTTAAAAGGAAATTGTCAAAAAAATTTGGGACCAAACAATGGCTAAGCATCAATAAAAAGAAGTAGCAACTCAATCCAAATAAAGTATCTATAAATTTTTCTTTTTCCATTTTTTATAATTAATTTAAATTGTTTAATTTTATTTATAACAAAATAAATAATAAATCTAGGTTTTAATATAAAGCTTTGATTAAATTAGATATGCCAATTATGTGAATTTTTGGTTTTAAAAAGTGGAGGGCCAAGCATTTGTGAGGCTCACGCCTCTTAGTTAATGAGGCGTAAGCCTCACTCAAACCCTAAGAATTGCGGGTATCGAGGCGTTTTTCCAGTGCCTCAACTCGAGGCGGGCTTCAAGGCGTTGAGATGAAACTTTAAAATCAAAGTACAAACTATAGTTCTTTCACGAAAATGGTGAATGAACAGCCACAGAGACAAGCCCATTTCAACTCCTTCCACAACTATCTACGACCTACAAAGCTTTAGACCCAAAAATGGTGATCTATTAACTAAAAATAACCATAAAAACAATTTTATATTTCCAGCAGAGCTCGGAATTCATCTACAAAATTATCAATTTTCTTAGACTACCACTTTCGATCATAGCCCATTTCAATTTCATCCTGTAGCATTAAATACCGCATAAACGGAAAGCACATATACTATTTGCACAAACCGAGGAGCTGAAACTAACAGGGTTCATTCCAGGTCAACTGGCTAAAATAAGAATTAAAATAAATGATAAAAGCCACTGCATAAAAAAAATGCAACTTCAACACAAATGAACATCACAAAATCACCACAAAACAAAACCCAAATTTAAGAAAAAGAAAAAAAAAAAAAAATACAGTAAATTAACGTCGAAGGAAAATTTACCACAGATCTTAATGGGTGCCTCAAGCTCAAGGAGATTAGGCTGTTGCAAGAAAATCTCTTTAGACTGCAAACAAAGCTGCTTGATCTCTGACTCTGAGAGCTGCACTTGCTTCCCCGGCTTCCCTTTAACCTCAAGCAAACGGTTGATTATATAATCAAGAGCAGCAGGATCCATTTTTTTCCTTCTCCGTGTTTACTAAGTTTCATACAAGGAAAAGAAACTCAAAATTATAGTTTATGAGTAATCGAGCACAAGGGTTTCTGGGTTCTTGGAGTGTTTTGAATCAAAAGGCTTTAGCTTTATGGGCTAACCATTTTTTGTGGGAATTTAGCTATCGTTTATAAATGGATTTTTGGGTTATATTCGTGCTTATCTGCGGTTGAAGGGTGTGCGAGTGCGGGAGAAGGGATGAACCCGCAATTGGTTCGGAAGGATCGTGAACGTCTATGTGTGTTCAACTAGTTTTACAACACGGATATATTTCATTGATAACAAGAGAAAATGTACAATTGAAAAAAGGCCGCAAAATTTAAATAATCATAAAAATTCAGTTATTAAGAGTATTACAAATTTTGAAAAATTTCCTTATACACAACTGACACTTAAATAATGATAAAAATTCAGTTATTAAGAGTATTACAAATTTTGAAAAATCTCCTTATACACAACATTAGTCATCACATTTGTTAGATTCCTATTGTCATCAACTGTAACTTTACTTCTATCATTAGTAGCGCTTTGGCAAAAAATTACAGTCATCGGATCATATCCTTTGTTTGCATACTTGAAAAGATATTTAATAAACCTAGTCCAATACCGTTCAACATTGATATTAGCAACACATTTCATCAGCAGATATCGATTATGAAGAACAATATATCAATTATTAAGCTCTATTATTCTTGTTCATGATCCTTCCATTGTCACGGTGTTTGTAAATCGGATATTAGTATCATCAACAAATGTGGATTAGGTAAAATTTTAGGATAATGCTTTAAAGCTTTTTAGGTTAAGGCTTAGAATAACGAGGCTCCCAGCAATAACTATTTGAAACATAACATACATTTCCAAACGAAGGCTTAATTACGAAGAAAAAAAAATCCAAGTCAATGTTACATTGTACCACATCAAGAGTCAAGACATCATTTACCTGCCATGGTGACATTCCATGAAAGAAGCTCCATAACTCCTCGTCTTCTAAATCTTTGATCGCACGAGCATGAGGAGATACTTTTACAACTTCAGTCAGTAAGTGTGATACTTTGCATTAGAGATTTAGAATTGTGTGTATTCTATTTATTACTAGTTCTACCACCCGTGCGATGCACGGTATTAGATATATACAAAATATTTAAAGTAAGATGTAAAAAATTAAACTTGTAAAGAAAAAAACTAAATTCTAAAATACAAAATATTGTTTATAAATCTATACATATTTATGAAGTTTAAATTAAAAAGAACAAATTATTTCAAATTCACAAAACCCATTGGATACCATTCCAACAAATTTGAATATCTAAATCAATAATTATATCGAATTTACACCGTGGGCATCTCAAAATACTATTGTATTATAATCTCTGTGAAAACCATTAAAAAAATAGCAGAAGATGAATATTCTGTTCGACGGCTATTAAGACTAAATATATCACATCAAATCTGGCGAAATAGTGTAATAAGACAATTAATGGGATATTCAATATAATAATAGTAACCTGATAGCATCATCCTTCAAATGAACTTACAACTTTTATGTAACATGTGTTAAACAGAAATTAACAATGAACGTGTAACAAATTACGTAAAATCACAAGAATCATGACAAAACTTCACCCACCTAATAATCAACCTATTTCAATTCCTGCCTGAAACCAAAAGCTGAATCTATAATGAGAACCTGAGATGGAAAGGAAAGAATGTAATTAACATAGCTGACAAAAATATGAACATGAAAACACATCATTTAAAAAAAAAACAAAGAAACAACTTGAAGTATCTTAATGACTATCTTGCTAACTTTATCCCCCCGATGGACATAGTAATAAGTACATCTACAACCATCACCACCATTGAAATACTGAAGAAAGCATCTTACATGATGAACATAATATAAAATTTGGAAGTTGCAGAGAGTTCTTAAATATATCAAAGTGATCATAAATTAAGTTACTTCCAACCTATCCTCAAAATTACTTCAAATAAGCTTTAGGATAATATGTGCTAGTTTCAGAATCTTGGAAGTGTGCAATGAGGGCAGCCTTTCCCTGTATGTGAGCAAAACCCAAGGATGTTACTTTTTCACTATTGAACTTCTCCCATTTTCTTTCCATTGAGAGTCTGTCAATATCAATCAGATGCAATTACTATAGTTTATACAAATAAGTGAAATAACAGAAGTATTTAAGAATCTCACTCTTTTTTAACAAAAACATTAAGAATATTTAAACGTAAATGGTACAGATAAAGCATACCTGATAAAAAGGAATAATGAAGGAAGGATATGTCATGTTTATAAATGCACAACCCACATTGCATTTGTTCTGCAACACAATGGAGTACCAAAGAATTAGACATCAAAATAATGAACCTCATGTCTACTCATATACAACTGCAATAGCAAGCTCTTATGCTAAATAGTCAGATCAAAGCATGAAGATGATATACTAAAAGGTAAAGTATTGTTCTTAAAAAAGGTCATCCATCATCCAATATTCAATCAGTGACAACTATTTAAGCAAAAAGAATCACCTCACATCTACAAAAACCCAGTGTTGGAAACATGTTCATTTGAAAACTAAATATCACATTTTTATGAAACAATGCACCTTGTCTCTAAATAAGACATATTTAAGCATTTTTCAGTTTCAAATACATGTATAAATGAAAGCTATTGAGAAGCGGACTAATAAACAATGACAACAACCCTCATTCACGTTATTGACCGAAGTTTAAGGATCATCAATCATCTTCACCCAACAAATTATTGACTGCTGTTTTTCGAATGTGTTTCTTTTTTTTCGGAGTTTTCTCTAACTAACCAAACTAAAAAAAAAATACGGTGATAGAAATGCTACTGAAACCAACACATGTAGTTGAAAGCAGAAACAATTCAAATAAAAAACAATGTACTTGTATCATTTTGTACCAAAAAAACCTAAAAAATTAGAAGGAAAAAACTCAACTCTAGAAAGCCAAGTCCCAAGAAAATATAATAATGCATGACAATCTTAAAACTAATAAATAGTTCGGTGTTGTTGGTGGGAGGGTACCAACAACTAAAATTATTATTATAAGAGATAAATTAAGATTTATATTAAGATGTAATAAGCATTTCCATAAATAGAGAGGTGAATAAAATAATAGGCTTAAATCCATCAATAAATTCGGGCATAAATTAGCAGTTTAACTCCAAAAAAAAAAAGAATCCCAATTCAAATTAATTCACTTCAAGTCCCAATTTGCAAGAAAATCCTCAACTTATGCCAAAAAAATAAAAAGAAAAAGAAAAAGAAAAAAAAATAGGGAGTTTATAAATGAAGAAGTTTCATGAAAAAAATATTGAAAACTAAATTTGCACAGAAGAAAAAATGGATTTTCTTGAATTTGAACTAAGATTGATCTATTACAACATGATAATAAAGAGGTGAAAAGTGGCTCTTGAAGTTTCAATGGATCAAAGTAGCTTCAAGAATCAAAAATCCATCAAGAATTGTTTAAAGCAAAGCCAAGCTAACGACCCGACACAAAAAAAAAAAAAGGCTTTATGAGGGAGAAGGTGAATTTCCATTTTTTCTTCTATTTGGAAAAGGTGTGGTACAAATGGTATGGCAAAAGCTGTATAATGTACAATAAGTGATTGGGGGAAAAAAAGGAAGGAAGGAAGATGTTAATTTCAAATATTTTTATCAGTTATTATTAATATATTGAAATTATAAATTTAGATGAATTCTCTATGATATGGATTAGATGAATTGCACAGAAGGATGAAAATATATACCCATTTATGCGTTTTGAGAAGGTAACCTGCCTGCGTTTCAGTTGAATCTTTCCTCTCACCAATTTCTGTAAAATAAGTGAAACCCTGATTACAAACAATCACCATGAAATGACATTAAAAAATTAATCAACATATTCACCTACTGGTACATGAAAAAGAAAATCTCTACCATTTTCTTCAAGCACTTTTAGTTTTCCTTAGGCTCTAATCTAATGTATCACAGTTGAATTATGTCCTTTGTTTACCACTATAATAAGATCAAGAACATTGATATAGATAATGAGTATTGCATTATCTATAGAGAAGGAAGATGATGGTTCAGATTTTCAACCTATGAACATAGAGAACATTGATATCTATACATTCAGAAATGGCATAAATTTGAACTTTGTATGCAACTGCCATTGCAACTATTTTGTTTCTGGCAATAGATAAATTAAGAATGATGAATCAAAGGATACTCATTTTGGTAGAAATGGATTTGATAAGATTATGTTCATTTTCAGAAAGAAATACATTCGCTAATATCGTTAATATTAAACAACCTGGCGTCAACTGAGAATAACTTGGCTTTGTATCTGCATCTTAATCTTAATTGTATCAACAGGATGCATCATTCCTTCACCAAATGCTCCTGCGATTCTTCCCCATAAGAATTACCTCCACACTACATGCACAAAAATGCAAGTAAAATCAGTAGAAACTTTCAAATGCTTAAATAAAGAAATCAAACATTTGGCCAGTTGGTTTAAACAGTAAGAAATTCAACATGAAAAGGGAAGAATCCACATATTCCAAGAAAACCCATTTTCTCATATCAAAAGAAAAAAAAATCAAGAATCAAAATTATCCTCTTTCGTTTGGAACAGAAAAACTCAACCTCTTCTCCTCAAACTCAAGAGTTCGTGAAGCACCGCCACTACTCTTTTTTCAGCTTTCGGATTAGCAGCTTCAACTCTCCTTGCATTCAAGTACGGAGAAGGCAGAAGGGAAGTCCATTTTCTGCCACCTCTAATGATATCTTAGCTCTCTTCAGATGACCACAGGTGTTTAACGACCCTTCACGTGCCCGCCTCTCCTCTTGTGCAGTTACCGCCAGTGAGGGATCCCAACTCTCCAAATCCAGATACCATCTCCCGCTTACATATTTTAGGGAAAAGAATTGAGTCCAAGAGGTGAAGAAGTGTAAATCTTTAGAAGCTTTACAGGAACTGATGAAGAACTCCCGGGTCGACACAGCGGAGGTCGGTGGCGGGCGGAGGCGCATTTAAGGTGTGACGACCCGAAATCTTGACCATTCGAGTGTCACTAAAAGTGACTCATACCATATTATCGAGACTTAAATAGTAATGTAAAATTATTCAAAAGAATAATTAGAATCCCATAATTTTATTTGTGAATATAAATAGAACATAATTTTCTTACATAAAGTTCAACATAATTATTTCATCAATCTTAACCACTTTTGCCACTTCCATGTTGACCGCCTCGAACCTTCAATTATCTGAAAATGGTAAATATCGTAGAGTGAGATTTATAAAATCCCAGTAAGTATACCAAGCATAAATTTTCTTTTGAAAGCATATGGATCATTTTCATCATAACATAGGATAGGATCGAAATACTCATAAATATAGGGAGACACAAGAATTTTACCGAACTTAAATGGCAAGAATTCTTATGTGTAGCGCTACTAAACTCCGGTCCCCTTAGCATAATCATAAACATATCATATGGAACCCATAACAATCTTGTGAGATTGATTTCATAGCAATGATCCAAACATTTTCATAAAAACATAAAGATATACTTACTTGTCATAAAAACATACTTACTTTTCATAAAAACATAAGGTGTATTTACCTTTCATAAAAACATACTTACTTTTCATAAAAACATAAGATATACTTACTTGTCATAAAAACATACTTACTTTTCATAAAAACATAAGATATACTTACTTGTCATAAAAACATACTTACTTTTCATAAAAACATAAGGTGTATTTACCTTTCATAAAAACATACTTACTTTTCATAAAAACATAAGATATACTTACTTGTCATAAAAACATACTTACTTTTCATAAAAACATAAGGTGTATTTACCTTTCATAAAAACATACTTACTTTTCATAAAAACATAAGATATACTTACTTGTCATAAAAACATAAAAAACATAAAGTGTATTTACCTTTCATAAAAACATACTTACTTTTCATAAAAACATAAGATATACTTACCTTTTAAAAGATTAAAATGAAGTGTAGTAGTAAATGGACCAAAACTTTCTTGACCACCTTGAATTTCTCTTACTTGTGGATTTTTGTCAAGAGATTGGAAATAAGTGTATATGTGTAGAGTTGTGTGTAAAAGAGATGGGTTTAAATAGATGTATAAAGTTGGCATATTGTAAACATAATCATTCAATTCTATTAATTTTAACACATCATTTTCTTAAAGTAAAGCACCATTCATATACTTTTCCATATTTATACAAATAATATGCTCTTCATGATTATATATAATGGAGTATATAATTCATTCATATACTTTTCCATATTTATACAAATATTATGCTCTTCATGATTACATATAATGGAGTCTTATCAATCATTCATATACTTTTCCATATTTATACAAATATTATGCTCTTCATGATTATATATAATGGAGTATATAATTCATTCATATACTTTTCCATATTTATACAAATATTATGCTCTTCATGATTATATATAATGGAGTATATAATTCATTCATATACTTTTCCATATTTATACAAATATTATACTCTTCATGATTACATATAATGGAGTATATAATTCATTCATATACTTTTCCATATTTATACAAATATTATGCTCTTCATGATTACATATAATGGAGTATATCAACCATTCATATACTTTTCCATATTTATACAAATATTATGCTCTTCATGATTATATATAATGGAGTATATAATTCATTCATATACTTTTCCATATTTATTAAATTAAGATTCTCATAATTATTATATATAATGGAACCTCTCATGCTTGCATATATTTTCTTAATTTCAATAATAAAAATAATTTTTGTATAAATAAATATTGGGATAACATTGAATTAAGTACTTGGACTTAATATACTTTAAATCAATAGAATGGAAATATTTTTAGAATTTCGGAATTTAATTTAAAATCGAACGATCTCGATTATTTCTTGACTTGGCTATACGAATACGTCGCGGCGTTAACTTAATAAAAATGGGTGAAATAGTAGCGACACGATTTTCTATTAAAATAATTATTAATCGCGTAAAAATTCTTGGTCGCTACAAACTTACCCCCTTAAAATAATTTCGTCCTCGAAATTAAACTTACTTGATCTTATGATTTCTGAACACTTAATCAGAATCTCTTCTCTTCTTCTCTTAGGTAGTATCATTGCTACTATATTTAACCCACTGAACTTTGACTAAATGCATATCTTTGTTTTTCTTAAAAACATGGACTTTTCTATCAATAATAGACATATGTGTCTACTCATAAATTCTGACTCAAAAGGAAAATTCCCAATCGTATGTGATATTTCATCATGTCTTGTAGTACTCATGTAACCTGTCACTTATCATCGTATCATGTGACCTCAAATATTCGTATTAATATCTCTAAAATTTCAATAAATCTTTACTAACATATCATACCATAATAATTAGTCATTTCTTCTTATCACCAAATATCCCAAAGTAAATAAAATGGTTACCTGAATATTCCCTATGTAATATATCCAAACATATTATTCATCAATCAACATAATATCATCAGCTTATCTTTTCCCATATTTGTAACCAAAACGTTCTGCAAAATTCAAATAAATAATTAGCTCCCAAATAACTAAAATTCTTCACTTAATTGTCACAACATTTCCCGCAAGGTATTTCTTTCACTTGTACATACTTATGAATTCTGATTCGATACGGTCTTTATTTCACTTTCACGTATTCCCGTATCATCACACCATACCTTAATTACTTATTATTATACCAAAAATATCAGTACCAAATCCAAGAAAATATTCTGTATCTCAAAATCTTATCATCAAATCTTCCTTTATCGATAAAATTAAACAGCGCATTAATTCTTGTCTCCTCTTTTCATTATTCTATTCCGCGCTTTCTTGCTGGAATCAATATCAGATGGATCCACTTAGTTCCTTTATACCTTTAAATAGATCATGTTGGGAAGAGGTTAGATCCATCAAAAATGGATATCATCCTTTCAAACATTCGCAAGTATTATTCCAATCTTCCTATGAATGATCTGAGAAAAATTTATCGAATTAGGCTCGAAAGGTTGAGGTTGCTGATGGCTCATGGTATTCCAGAAGATGTTCGCTGGTTGATCGAAGCAAAAGTTCGATTATCTGGTGAATTACCTATGACATTTCCAAAACACATGCCTGGTTTAGGCAAAAGCACATTCGCAAAGAAACGAAGAGCAAAAAGGCTGAATGGTTGCTACAAATGTGCTCGTTGGAACTGTGATACTCGTTGCAAAACAGTAGGATATTCTTCTACTAATCGGGATGATAAAATCAAATTCATAAAGGGTGGACTGAGTAAGGAGTCTTTGGATGATATTCGACTGACTCTTGAGACGCACCCAAGTGGTTATGTGCAACGTGAACTTCTCTCCTTATACGCTCAGTTTAACGAAGACAAAAATCGTTATAGTCTCAAAAATATAACTGCAAAAGATCCTGTCTGCCAGTCTGTTTTACACAATGAGGTTGTGGCAAATCAGCATTGATATAAGGTAAATCTCTTGATACATATTTAAAATATTCTTCTGTTTCCTTTCACGCGTTTTGATAAAGGTTGGTAAAAATATATTTTCCTTTCTCGAGGTTTGATAAAGCTGGAAAATAAATCACCGAAAGATGAAAGCTTTGATAAAATAGTCAAAAGTAGGCTGATTTTGTCAAAAGTAAATCTTTACTTTTTCAGAATCAATCAAAAACAGTAAATTTTTCCGGCTTTAAATAGCCAAACATATTTCATAGTTCAGGCATCCCAAAATCACATCTTCTTCGTAAGTTTTCTCTTCTATACTATCAAAGATGGAAGCACCAAAACTTCGACAGATCAAAACTATTTGTGTATTTTGTGGATCAAAAGTGGGGAAAGGCTTCAGTTATCTAGAAGCGGCCGTAGATCTTGGAAAGAAACTGGGGGAAAAAGGTATCACTCTTGTGTATGGGGGTGGTAGCAGTGGTCTAATGGGTTGTGTTTCCCAATCTGCTCTTGCAGAGAAATCAAAAGTAATCGGTGTCATACCTGTCCCTTTGGTAGATGTTGCAGGAAAAACACGAGGGCATGAAGTTCAAACCTTATCCATCCATGAACGCATAACTTGTATGCTATATGGTTCTGATGCCTTTATAGCCCTGCCCGGAGGTTTTGGTACCTTAGAAGAAATCTTTAACATTACCTCATGGGCTCAACTAGATCTCCATACTAAGCCTATTGGGCTTTTGAATGTTAACAATTTCTTTGATGGCTTGTTAACCTTTCTTGATTATGCTGTGGAACAGGGATTCATCTCTCCATTTTCCAGAAGGCTTCTTATTTCTGCTCCTACTATTGATGAACTACTGGATAAGCTGCAGTCATATATCTCAATACAAGATCCAGCAGGGGTTAAGATAGATTGGTCGCAAGGAAGGGGAATCAAGCGAAAATGGAGTCCGGTTAATGTAAACTTAACTTTATGAATCTTAGAATAGGTGGGGGTAGAGTACGGAGTATTCTTACTCTCGAGACACCCCTCTAATTTCCTAGGATTTTCCTTAATGTTTAAATCTTGTGTGTACCTCAAAGGTTCCAGGTGGTAGATTACGGAGTATTCTTACTCTCGAAACACACCTCTTTGAAGGTTTCTTTATTTCCTCAAAAGGTCAGAGGTGGTAGGATACGGCTACTCCGGAAACACATCTCTCAATTTGAGGAATTTCCCATGTTGCTTTCTTTTGCTTTTGCGTGTTTCATGTATTTCCTTTCTAGGGTGACTCTTGTGTGTTCTCTTTATGAGAAAATAATAATATCTCTGTTATCATCTACTAAATCTCGTTTGTGATGTAAATGAACTTGTATGTCTAACCTCAATTCTCTTAGTGATTGCATACCATACTATGCTCTTAACTCCAAACGATAAAATTCTAGGCAGTTTTCCTTTGAAATTTGGACTTATCCAAATCGTAAGCATACTTCATAACTCACAATAATAACTAATTGTACATTTGATCACAATTTCATCAAACTTCAATATCATCATAAATATTCCAGAAAATCAATTCATAATTCCTCAACATAGAAATTTCAAATCATAATTTCTAATATCACCATATCAAGTCCTTATTTCTCAATAATTAAGAGCCTAAACTTTAAATCTCCAACTTCATAATTCTTCTCATAAAAATCTCAATAAAATCATATCACTTATAATCTCAACATCTCATCATAACTTCATAAAACTGACTTTCTATTTCTCGTTTAATCTAAACGATGAATAATTCGAAAATATTATCTAGTCCTTTCTGTTGACTTCTCATACTTAGTGCCATGTCTAAAATCAATTATGCAAAGTCCATTTAGGGCTCATCATTTCTAAACTTGACGACAAAGATTATTTTGAAAATCATTCGTAAATCATATTTTTTCATTATACTAAACACTCGTTCTTTCTTTCTGAATTTTTTTTTTTTTTTTTTTAAGAATAGAAACTTGAAGAGTGGTACCAATAATCATCCACAGTTTTTCCTTACTTTTAAGCAAAGGTAGTGATAAAGGGATAAATTATTGAACCGATAATTGAAACCTGAAGAGGAAGTACTAATAACCATCCACAGTTTTTCCCTTGTCTTTACACAAAGGTAGTGATAAAGGGATAAATTATTGTACGAATTCATTATTAATTTTGTTTGTTTAATATATTATTCCATATATTTTTTTGGCAAAAATTACGAACCAACTTAATTTTCTAATTTAGTTAGTCTTACTAAGCTTAATATGAACCAAAATTCATATCAATATCCTCTATGTCTCATGATTCTACATTAAAAGGAATAAATTAAAATTTAGGCTTCTATCAATTCATATCATACTCAACATGTATATTTCACTTAAAGATTCATAACATATGAATATTTCATACTTAACATGTCTTAATAAAATCGTAAATGACTTGCAAAGCATATAACATACCTGGTTCGAGGAGTCAATACGTGGAGAGTGACATAGTAGAGTGATGAGTTAAAATATTTCATAAAAAAAATAATTATTAATCATTTCGCATCTTTACATAAGATTGGGCCTAATTAACCCAAATAAAAATTTATCTTCAAATCTTATTTTCTTTTAGTCCCCGAACTTCTAGAAATTTATCAAAGACATCAATATAAACATCATATCACTAACTAATTATATTCCATAAAATTTTCAGGACATTACAAACTCCCTTGCTTAAAATGAATTTTGTCCTTGAAATTCGCACATCAAATTTCATCATGCTTTTCAAAATCATAACCATACTTGACATGTGAAAATTCAACTTTTTTTTTTTAATGAATAGTGATTTCGTTCACTGTTCATCATGAATAGCACGTCGTTTTACTGTTCACGTGAATAGTGATTTTTTTTTTTTTTTTTTAAAAATAAAATTTCAAAAATCTACAGAATCGTTTTTAAAACTCTTAGCTCTGATACCAACTGTGACGACCCGAAATCTTGACCATTCGAGTGCCACTAAAAGTGACTCATACCATATTATCGAGACTTAAATAGTAATGTAAAATTATTCAAAAGAATAATTAGAATCCCATAATTTTATTTGTGAATATAAATAGAACATAATTTTCTTACATAAAGTTCAACATAATTATTTCATCAATCTTAACCACTTTTGCCACTTCCATGTTGACCGCCTCGAACCTTCAATTATCTGAAAATGGTAAATATCGTAGAGTGAGATTTATAAAATCCCAGTAAGTATACCAAGCATAAATTTTCTTTTGAAAGCATATGGATCATTTTCATCATAACATAGGATAGGATCGAAATACTCATAAATATAGGGAGACACAAGAATTTTACCGAACTTAAATGGCAAGAATTCTTATGTGTAGCGCTACTAAACTCCGGTCCCCTTAGCATAATCATAAACATATCATATGGAACCCATAACAATCTTGTGAGATTGATTTCATAGCAATGATCCAAACATTTTCATAAAAACATAAAGATATACTTACTTGTCATAAAAACATACTTACTTTTCATAAAAACATAAGGTGTATTTACCTTTCATAAAAACATACTTACTTTTCATAAAAACATAAGATATACTTACTTGTCATAAAAACATACTTACTTTTCATAAAAACATAAGATATACTTACTTGTCATAAAAACATACTTACTTTTCATAAAAACATAAGGTGTATTTACCTTTCATAAAAACATACTTACTTTTCATAAAAACATAAGATATACTTACTTGTCATAAAAACATACTTACTTTTCATAAAAACATAAGGTGTATTTACCTTTCATAAAAACATACTTACTTTTCATAAAAACATAAGATATACTTACTTGTCATAAAAACATAAAAAACATAAAGTGTATTTACCTTTCATAAAAACATACTTACTTTTCATAAAAACATAAGATATACTTACCTTTTAAAAGATTAAAATGAAGTGTAGTAGTAAATGGACCAAAACTTTCTTGACCACCTTGAATTTCTCTTACTTGTGGATTTTTGTCAAGAGATTGGAAATAAGTGTATATGTGTAGAGTTGTGTGTAAAAGAGATGGGTTTAAATAGATGTATAAAGTTGGCATATTGTAAACATAATCATTCAATTCTATTAATTTTAACACATCATTTTCTTAAAGTAAAGCACCATTCATATACTTTTCCATATTTATACAAATAATATGCTCTTCATGATTATATATAATGGAGTATATAATTCATTCATATACTTTTCCATATTTATACAAATATTATGCTCTTCATGATTACATATAATGGAGTCTTATCAATCATTCATATACTTTTCCATATTTATACAAATATTATGCTCTTCATGATTATATATAATGGAGTATATAATTCATTCATATACTTTTCCATATTTATACAAATATTATGCTCTTCATGATTATATATAATGGAGTATATAATTCATTCATATACTTTTCCATATTTATACAAATATTATACTCTTCATGATTACATATAATGGAGTATATAATTCATTCATATACTTTTCCATATTTATACAAATATTATGCTCTTCATGATTACATATAATGGAGTATATCAACCATTCATATACTTTTCCATATTTATACAAATATTATGCTCTTCATGATTATATATAATGGAGTATATAATTCATTCATATACTTTTCCATATTTATTAAATTAAGATTCTTATAATTATTATATATAATGGAACCTCTCATGCTTGCATATATTTTCTTAATTTCAATAATAAAAATAATTTTTGTATAAATAAATATTGGGATAACATTGAATTAAGTACTTGGACTTAATATACTTTAAATCAATAGAATGGAAATATTTTTAGAATTTCGGAATTTAATTTAAAATCGAACGATCTCGATTATTTCTTGACTTGGCTATACGAATACGTCGCGGCGTTAACTTAATAAAAATGGGTGAAATAGTAGCGACACGATTTTCTATTAAAATAATTATTAATCGCGTAAAAATTCTTGGTCGCTACATAAGGGTTGGCTTGACTTTCGTCCGGGAAAGAGAGGAGATATTTCCGCTCTCGATTTGCAGATTTCGTGGGATGAACGGAATGACAACTTGTGTATTTCAATTTTCAAATTTGAAATGCTTTGGAAAACTTTCCCAGATGAAAAGACAGTTCCTTAGGAAATTGGTTTCTTTGAGATTTGGGAAATTGAAAATTGAAAATGTCAGATGAGTTGGTTGTGGGGTTTCTATTCTTTGACTCATTGTTACTTTACTTTATGTTATTTATTTTGCAAGCTTTTTCCTGCACTACCAAGCAGCGTCCAGGCGGGAATATTTGGGCGGGCTTCTCTCATACAACTATTCTACTTTTATATAGTTATAAGATTGCTTTCTCCAATAAAAATCATACTCATAATTGAAGCTCTAGGGACTTTAAAATTGAGGAAGTAGTATTTGACCAAGAAATTAACTTGTTTTAAAAGTTATTTTTTGCTCAATAAACTTAAATTTTTATACAAAGTAAGTCCTTTGACTTTAACGAAGAACAATTAATTATTTTAAAAACTTCACTTTTCCATATTATAAGTAAATTTACATGAGTTTTAAGCAAAACAAGGCAAGCGAACCATATAAAAAATATATAATTGTGGTGTAACATACATCTAGTATAAATAGAAGGGCCATAATCGAAAGAGCTACATATCCCAATCCCTCCACAATGACATCTAATGATAGATCAAAACCTTCCAAGGAATCAATTCCAGACATCGAGAATATAAGGTGGCGTTCTGTTTGTATTTTATTTTGTATTTTCATTTTCGAAAATATTTTGTATTTTGTGTTTTCATTTTTGTTTTCAAATTTGTTGAAAACGCGTTTGGTTTGTCATTTCTGAAAACTGTTTTTGAAAATGAAAAGCTGAAAAACACGTTCTGTTTGAAATTTTGCAGAACACTATTTAAACTATTTTTAATTAATTTGCTTGCAAAATACTACTAACTCCAACTCAAATTTCCTTTCACAATACACTAAAAATATGGTTACATGCAACACACTAATGTGAGCATTAAGAGTCTATATTAACACAGCTTGGTCAGGTTCGGGACTTGAGAAACCTCTACTTCTATTAAAATCCAGAAAATGCAAGTTCTTTCAAAACCACTAGAGTCCATTTATCATTGCATTTTTTGAAATATAACAACAAGAATTCTCATTTAATTTTTTTTTGTAATGTTGATATTGAATTCAATAAAACTTTATTTAAACTAAGTTCCAAGTTAGGATAATTCTCAAAAAAAAAAAAAAAAAAAAAAAAAAAAATTCTTTATTTAGGCTTAGTTCCAAGCTAGGATAATTCTAAAAAAAATTAAAAAAAAATAAAAACTTTATATTAAGCTTAGTTCTAAGTTAAGATATAAAAAAAAAAAAAAAAAAAAAAAAAAAAAAAAAAATCTCAAAACGCGTTTTCCGCGTTTTAGACATTTTTTGTCGAAATACACACAAAACGCCCAAAACGATGTTTCGGGCGTTTTCCGTTTTGTGTACAAATTTTTTTTTTTATTTTCCAAAATGCGTTTTCGAAAATGGTAAAGAGAATGCGTTTTTAGCATTTTCGAAAATAAAAACAGAAAACGACCTCAAAACAGCAAAGAGAACAGGGGCTAAATCTTCTTGCCAAAGCCACGACATCATATATCCCTAAAGCCACAGAAGTGAACAAAAATTATATTACAAAGTGTAAAGTCTTTAATTTGAAGAATTCTTCCAATAAAATATTTCTTAAAAATTTGACATGACACTCGACTTTCTAAGGATAGATGAAAAGAAAATTATATGGGAGGCCATTGAATCATGCACATGAATCAATCATAAGTTGAGTAAAAAGCCATTTGGGAGTGACAAAGTTTCAACCAAATAATGCGAATCTAATTATCAATAAAAGCAAATTCTCCCATTTAAAGTACAATTTTTGCTTTCAGTAGAACAAAAACACACATGTTCAAAGAAATTCAAAAGTATGTTGAAAGTTTTATTTTAAAATATATGTGCGCGCGTGTGTATGTGAGAAAAGCAAGTTAACTGTTCACTGATATCTCGCGATGCGAAATATCCCCGTAAGTGTACGGGTCATGAAGAATAATGAATGGTCCAATGAGTCCGGATTATCGTTCCCTCAGAGACTGCTATTAAGTATCGAAATGTTTTAGTTCTAAACCCTATTTGAATGGACGAAATAATTTGAGGTTTTTAAATTAAACCTACGAATTAAACTAAAGAAATAAAATAAATGCAGAATTTGTTTTTTTTATTTTTAAAAACGATTGTAATGTAGTTGGAAATCTCGCTTTTACATATTCAATTACTAGTGGATTATCACGTGCGTTGCACGTGGCAATTTAAAAATGTGAGAGTTCGCGTAATAGAAGATGCGTAAGAGGTTAGTTTAACAAGACAAGAACGATTCAATTGAAGACTGTAGTTGATATAATAAGGTATTGTAAGATGATGTGTCACTGAAGTTTATAGTTGAACATGGTGAAATGTGGTTTTTTGCATGTGAGGGAAAAAAATCCTGAAGCTATAAACGAAAAGGAAAATTGGAGAATTAAAATTACAAAAGGATATTGAAATTTACAGGTAACTCTTTGTGGAAGGCGTTTATAAAAATATATATCAACTCTGAAGAGCAATAAATGTAGTAAAGTGTTGAATTAGATCCCATCCCAGTAGTTAAGTCCAAAAATAGAGCTGATAGACCTTTCTCAGATTAGGCTGCAGAACTTCTCAAAGCAGCTGTAAATTCTTTTCCATTCTAATTTGATTTAGCCTTATTCTTAGTATAATACACTAATAGCTTTTATATAAATTTGATATTGATCCAAGTCTAACAAAATGACTTTCTAAATGTGAATGATCAAATAATGGTAGATTTAGTAACGGCCAAGCCACTTTTTTAATGACATCCTGGCTCCTGCAGCACCATGACAACATTTTCTAATATACACTTGATGTCACTAATAATGCATGATCTTGCTTATAAAATTGGTTGATACCATTTTGGTTTGGAGTAGAACTTTCTCTTTTAACCTCGTAGCATAACATGAAATGTCTTTCATCATCTGGGTATAGAAAACTTTTATGGTATAACAGAATCTCAGCAGAGCAAAATATATTATAGAATCACATGATTTTTGCCTACTACGTCCATTTCAATAAAAGCACAAGTTAAAAAATATGGAGCATGAATTAATAGCATCTACCCTTGTTTCTAGTATAGACAGGTACACACCAACTGTTTATCATTATCAATACAAGTAAAATGGAAAGCTGTTTCGATAAACCTAGTGGCAATATTGTTCATTCATCTATCTTTTACTGTCACTTCTGTTCGAAGAAGATTGCAACTCATTTTCCTTTCCAAATCCAAGTTCCTACATGTTTTGCTTTGTCATCAATTCCTGCAAAAATCTGATACAATATTTACTTGAAAAGGATACATATTATTAATAGTTATTTTATTCATTTCCAAAATATGATACCCAACACCGAATCATGACAATGTAAACACGCATCTTAACATAAGATAGGATTGAAATCCTCATAAACATAGGGAGACACAAGAACTTTACCGAACTTAGGTGGCAAGAATTCTTATGCAGTAAAATCATAATAACAGTAAAATCATAGTAACAGTAAGTATACCAAAACATAATTCTTGAAATTCATAGGGATCATTTCCATCATAAAATAAGATAGGATCGAAATCCTCATAAACATATGAGACAGGAATTTTACCGAACTTCGTGGCAAATCCTCATAAACATATGGAAACATAGGAATTTTACCGAACTTCGTGGCAAATCCTCATAAACTTATGGAGACACAAGAATTTTACCGAACTTCGTGGCAAGAATTCTTATGTGCATAGCAATGATCCAAAACATATAAAACATTTTCGTAAAAACATAGGGTATACTTACTTTTCATAAAAACATAAGGTATATTTACCTTTCATAAAACATACTTACTTTTCATAAAAATTGACTTTCACAAGTCACATGACATTTATATGAAATCATAATTTAAATCAATTAATAAGTGCGAGTCTACCTCAAATCCGACGAGTGCAAAGTTGAGCGGGAATGACTTCAATTTCTTTAAATTCTCCGCACGCTTCATCTTAGCCAATAAGTCACTTTAGTATATCGAATATATAGTTCAAAATGATAAATTATAATTTGAGGACTAAAATTGATGTTTTGAAAGTTGAGGGACTAAAATGAATACTTTTGAAAGTTCAGGGACTAAAATGAATATTTTGAAAGTTGAGGGACTAAAATGAATACTTTTAAAACTTGGGCTTAAAATCAAATTAATAAAATCAGCAGGGACTGAAATGATAAGTTTGAAGCTAAAAGGGCTGAAGTAAATCATTTTAAAGACATAGGGACTGAAATGGATAACTTAAAAAGTTGGGGACTGATTTGAAATAACTTTAAAACTTAAATGGACTCATTTAAAACTTGGAGACTGAAATGAATTGTTTTAAAACCATAGGGACTGAATTGGATGACTTTTCAACTTGAGGGCTTAAGTGAAATTTCTGAAAATTAACTTTTATATCATTTCAGATATATTTCTTTCTCTCACTTCGACCTAGTTTCAGAGACCGAGAGTGAGACGAGCGAGAGAAAGGCGATCAGTGAGATGTATGAATCCGACGCTACAGCCGGTGATTTGGCCGGTGGAACACCGCCTCGAGGTGGCGGCGAGAGGCAACCAAGTAGGACGGTTCAGATTTTAGAGCTTAGTTACGGGATTTGATGCGAGACCGAGGATGGAATTTTGGGGATTTCCGGTGATTAATCTGTCGCAGTGGTGGACTGAGGTAAGTGATGAGTTTTTCTTATTTTGTTCTTGGTTTGGAGTTTGATTTTGGGCTGATTTCTGAAATGTTGTGAGGAATTCTGGTGGTTGGTGAATTTGTGAATTGAAGCTCGCAGGCAGTAGAGATGGTATTTGAATAAGGCAGTGAAGGTTTGTTCGTTTGGTGATTGGCGACTGGTTGCGTTGATGGCTGTGAGCAGTGTGGGATGGAGATGATGATACACGGAGGTGGTGTTCTGAGTGGCGTGGAGATGATTTCTTGAATTCATGATAATGGATTGGTCTGATATGTATAAAGAGAAGGCATCTTTCTTGCTGGAAAGATGGTTTTGTAAAAAAATAACATGGTGGAGAATATCATGATTTGGAGGAATATTGTGATAGATTAATTGAGTGTAAATTATCATAATTTGGAGGGGTGGTGATGATAATGATGATGCTTGTATAATGTGATGGAAAGGAGTATAAAGAGAAAGCAAAACGTGTGAAATAAATTTTGATTATGATAAGAATTGGACTAACTTTGATTCGGAATTGTATTAAAAACTGATATATTTTTGGACTGAAAAATACATTTGAGAAATAAAAATTTTGGAATTTAAAATGATTTTAAAAATAATACTTTGAATAAATAATTAAATAACATAATTTTAGAAATTCGGATTTAATTTAAAATCGAACAAATTCGATATTTCTTGACTTGGCTAGACGAACACGTCGCGGCGTTAACTTCAAAACAATGGGTGAAATAGTAGCGACACAATTTTCTAAATATTAAAATAATTATTAATTTGCGTAAAAATTTTGGATCGCTACAGCAACTCATTTTCCTTTCCAAATCCAAGTTCCTACATGTTTTGCTTTGTCATCAATTCCTGCAAAAATCTGATACAATATTTACTTGAAAAGGATATATATTATTAATAGTTATTTTATTCATTTCCAAAATATGATACCCAACACCGAATCATGACAATGTAAACACGCATCTTAAAAGAGCTATAGAATAAGAAATGGGATGACAAAATGAATTTTTGGATGGAATTGTAAACTTGAAAGATGCAAGTGAAATTTAGAATTAAGAAAGTCGAGAAGGGCACTTTTAATGACCAGAAATGTATTTAAAGTTTAAATGAATGGATTAATAGATCCAATTAATGTATGCAGTAACATGTATGTATCATATCCTTACTATAATTGATATTTAGAACATAAAGTTGAAGTGTCATGGTAAAAAAAAAAAAAAAAAAGTTGAAAGCGAAAGTTACTTTCATGAGCACGAGGTAAGAATTGAACAATAGCAATTCATAATTATAACAATAAAAAAAAATTAAAATTAAAACTTGCAACATACTTCAAATAAATCAACTTACCTTTATATACGTGCATATTCACTCAGTATACCAAGATTCGTCAGTCATCACATCTTTCCATCAAATTGAATTTATCATCTGAGGCTGGACTTTGGGTTTCTTTAGCTTGAAAAAAAAATTGAGATCACCTTTTTTATTTCGGATTTTCATTTGATTGGCAAAACATAGTTGAACATCATCCAATATTCTTTAATAACAGAATGCTGAACTTTTGCACAAAAGTATTGATAATGCCAATTTTCTTCCTACCTCATGTTTTTCTCCCAAAGTAAAAGCTATATCATGCTTTACTCCATCCAATTCTTTTCTCTTTATGAATTTCATATATGCGTACCTATATTGGAAGGCAGAAATACATTAAAAGTTGAGAAAGGAGGAATAGAAAAATTGATGAATACAATTAACTTATCATAGATGAGTAACTTATTTATTTTCTATTGCTCTTTTGCTTTTATTGCAATTATTTGTTACTGTATTGGACTAAAAGTTAAGTTTCACTTACATACCACAACTTAAGCTAAATAAATGCTAAAGATAAAATAGGATATACACTACTCGCTATTACTTTCACAAATTTGCCATATTGACAGTTTCATCAGTGATCAACTATAACATAAAATAATAAAAGAAATGCCTTATATTGGAGTCTTGACCTCCATAAACAATCTTTCCAACAATAGTTTATCATCAATGCTCAATAGGAAAACAATAATGCCTCTCAGCCACATTTATAATTCACCATCATCATACCATATAAAAAGGTTTGTCCATTGTTTCCATAAGTTGAGAGGTTTGAAATCAATACTTTGTACATTGAATTGTTAAAATGCGGACTAAGATTTAACAAAATATTAAAAAAATTAGACCCATCATCTAGGCCCACGAAGCCCAAACCTTTATGTCAACAATGCTTATTGTGAGCATCCACCACCACCATTTAACCCAATATCCCAAATATGTTTTCAGTAATTTGTCTCCCTTCTTCACTATGTCATGCTATGTATGTTTTTTAGGGTGTTTAATTTACCAAAATCTTATAGTTATACAGTTTAGTTTGTGATGTAATATAAAGTCATTTCATTAAGCTTAAGAAAAAAATGTGAAGCAAGTTACACTATAATAACAAGGATAGATCAAGCTATCTTTTTAAGTTTGAATAAGGTATTATGTTATTGTAAAGGAGAATAACTTTTTGTTAAGCTTTGCCTAAGAGTTTAGAAAGTATTCAGGGTGCACAGAAATATTAATCTAAATACTAACATTTTTAATGAGTTATTGAGGAACTGCTATAATAGTAATTTGTATAAAATTTAATAGTACAATATATTTTAAACAAATAAAAGGTTGTTTGTCAAAACTAACCTTGGCAACGCTGTTACGTTCGGTGTGCTGCGATCATAATTTTTCCCGTTGTTGATGCACATGAAGATCTATAGCAAAGAGAACAACTCATGTAGCAAAATGGAGCGCTACTCATTCTGATTGTTTCAGTACCCTTAATCCAGAAACAGTTGTGCTGGAACTACATATATAAGCAGAAGAGAACTATTATATATATCATCAGTGATATAAATGTGATATTATAAATTCAAAAAGATAGAATTTTTTACATGTTTATCAAGCTGCATGTGTACCGTTTCTACCAAGTGATGGACATCTTAAACTGATGTGAACTTTGTGTCCTGTAGCGTTGTGATCTTTTTTGGTGTAAAGTATGCCTTCAATGAAGTTATTTCTGCAATTCTTTTTGAGTTGTTGTTGATCTTGTCAAGTGTTCAACAGTTAGCGGTAAAAATATGCAATAAATAACAATAGATATCTATTTTAAAAAATAAGTAAATTTTTTTTTGTGTTTTACCATTTTTGATATTCAGTAACTTTATTGAATGGAAGGTTTATGTAAAAAAAAGAGTTAGAAGTTGTAAATAATGAGAGACGTAAAAGAAATAATTTTGTTAGTATATTGTTCAGTACAAATTGAAGCACATGTATACTGTATTTAGATTGGAAGGACATACCATTGAATGAAGGGACTTGAAGCGGAAAATGATTCTTCTTCCATTAAGTATTCTTTGAATGTACCAAGTCAAGTATTTCCTTGTATACTACATTTTTTGTACAATATTGATGATATGAATTCATTAATTTATTTTGTGGTTTCAATAGTATTCGAATATCAGAACTTGATCTAATTCTAGATAATGCAACATATAATTGACCATGCGAAAAGACTGGTTCAGGCAAATATAATCCAATGAAGTCTAACGTTTGACCTTGAGCTTTGTTAATTGTCATAACGAAACACGGACGAATAGGGAATTGAGTTCGTTTAAAAGGAACCGAACCTTTTTCGTTCTCTAATGGTATGAAATGAATTCTAGGCAAGAAAACATGCTTTCCACGATATTCTCCAGTTGCTATTTCAGCGTTGATAATGTTGTGTTCAAATTGTTTACAAATAAGTCTTGTGTCGTTACATAATCCTTCAGAAGGGTTCAGATTTCGAAGTAAAATAACAGGACAATTTTTTTTAAGAACCAGTTCATGAGGAGGTATTCCATTAGGTGTTAATGTATTTAAAAAGTCTTCATGAATACTTTCTTCTGTTTTATCAATTACTTCATCAAAGCTATAGTATATAAATTTCTCTCCCCGAATTTTATGTAATAACAAATTGTTTATAAGATCAACGTTTTCATTTTTTGGAGTTAAAATGACCCTGTTAATCATTGATAAATTATATGTATCGTATGATTCAATATTTGGAAACACTAAATCAATAAGGTCATTTAATGATTTCATTTCTTCCACAAATTCGATAGTGATATTCTTAGGAAGTTCAATCATGCCACAAGTATGAGTTTCAATATCATCGTTACCAATAGAAAGTAGATATTTAGAAAAGGAAGTGTCAAGATGTGTACGCATATTGCGGGTTAGTGATATTCGTTCAAACGATGGCCATAAGTAAGAAAAGACAAGACTTGCTTTAATAATATCAATTTTAGATCCATTATGAACTACAGGTAAAATTTGTCTGAAATCACCACAAAAAACAACTACTTTATCACCAAATGGCACATTAAGTTCTGTTATATCTCTCAATAGTTTATCTAAAGCCTCAATAGTTGAACGGTGAACCATAGGAGCTTCATCCCATATAATTAATTTAGTTACTGCTAGCAGTGATCCTATAGCTGATTGCTTACTAACAGAACACGTGATATTAGGAGATAAATCAAGTGGTATTTTAAACGTAGAATGTGCGGTTCGACCTCCTGGAAATAACGATGCAGCAACGCCTGATGAAGCTATTGCTAAAGCAACCATTTTTTTCACTCTAACTGAACGTAGAAGTGTTTTGTATAAAAAAGTTTTACCCGTACCACCTGGTCCATCAATGAAGAACAAACCAGCATTATTATTTAGTATTCTATTGAAGATTTGATCAAACGCATTTCTTTGCTCTATATTCAAGCTTTCAATCATTGACGATAAAGTTACATTATTGTCATATTCTCTTATCTCATTAGAAATCATGCTAGCTAATTTATCACGTTCATCAGTAGAAACACAATACGAGACTAAATTATAGTCATTTATGTTTTTACCAGAAAGTTCTAATATATTGTTTATACATTCTAAAGTTGCATGTTCAGCTGTAGATTCTGAGAATCCTTTGATTATGTAATCTTCCATCATAAATTCTTTATAAGTCAACCACAATGATTTTGGATTATTAGGTGTGCAATATAATAATATTGTTGAGAATAAGCGACGCAATGAATATGGCATTTGATACAATATTGCTTCAGCCATACATAGATCAGAGTTATTATCTTCACTGAGTAGTCCATATAAAGAAGCCGCTTCACGAAATGTTTTTGCTTGAATATTATTAATTTTTCTTAAATCTTCAAAGGAAGTTGCGCCTTTAATATGGTTTAATAAAACACGTAAATAGTATCTTTCTCCTTCATTAGGATTTGCATAAACAATCCTTCCTATAACATTCTTTTGTTTTCTAGGACTCCAAAAATGACCTTGTGTATTCCAAACAAAATAAAGGAGAAAATCTCTATACAACAAAGATCTACATTTTTCGTTTGTAATATTCATTTGAAAATATTCTGTAAGCATTGTACGTTTAAAAAAATCATTGTTCACTATGTTATTTAAATTAGCGTTATTATTGAAGACAATACTTTGGTGATCTTCTAAATGTAATTGGAGAGAAATAATAGACGGAGAGTTTTCACTTAAAAAAAAATCGTAAATTCTCCAGATTGCTTCGGGTGCTGATATCCATCGAGCACTTTGGAATCTATTGATTTCATCTATTTCAATTTCTGGTTCATCATTATTTATGGAGAAGTTTATTCGATCATGTCCGTTATAAACATATTTGTATAAGTATTTCACAGCTTTCACCGTTGAGAAAATTTCGACGTTAATATGACAGTCAAATTTAGCCAATAGATATGAATTATACGGTACAACCCATCTATTATCTAAGTAATGACCTCTAACTTTTACTTTTTCACCGTTGTCACAACGTTGATATAATGGATAAGAATTGTTGCCCAAAGTTGTATGTGAGATAAAATCCTTAGGATATTTATTTTTACATGTTTGATTGTATTCCATACAAACATTGTTCGGATTTAATTGGCCACATGGTCCATGCATCATATGTTTTATAACTCTTGAACGCAAATATGGATTGTTAGATTCATTCGGAATTTCACATGATACTATTTCATCGATAAGTTTTGTTGATGTAATTTTAAAACCATGTTTTAGAATAAGTAAAAAATGAGCATGAGGCAATCCACGCTTTTGAAATTCAATTACATAAATATATGCTGCAACTGGACCAAAAATATTTTTGTTAAATAGATCATCCTTTAGTTCTTCTAATTTAGCTTTAAAAATTCGTGAAATTAAATCTGGACGATTGTGCGTTTGATCATTATATAACAACTCATTTTTTATTTCAACCCAATTTGGATTGCAAGTTATTGTAAGAAAAATGTCAGGTTTACCAAATCGTTGAACTAAGGCCATTGCATCCATATATTTTTTCCTATTATCTCTAGGTCCTCCAATGAAAGACGATGGTAAAATTATTCTTTTACCAATCTTAAACCCTCTTGTTTCCCCTAAAGAAACACTGTCAACAATACCTTGATAAAGATCAGCTTGTACTTGACGTTGATTCTTTCTAAAAAAGTCTAATCTAGACGTTTCAATTTTAACGTACATATCCACTACATATTGCTGAAGTAAACGACCTGTATGGAGAAGAATAACATTACCTGGATTTCTAATCTATAGTTTGTAACAATAATACTCCTTTAAAGAGACTTGAGTCCGCTTACATCACTTTCTTAGAACTGTATGCACAAGAAGAATAACATCAACAAATTTAAAAAAAAAAAAAAGAATTTTTCAGAAAGAAGTCAAATGTTACATTAAATTAATGGAAGTATTTACAATTTTATTAGAACTGTATGTAGAAGAAGAATAATATTAACAAATTTGTAATGCATTATTTAAAAAGAAGCCAGAAGTAACAATAAATTAATGGAAGTAATTATAATTTAAGTTTTGTATTTTTTTAGAATATTTTGTAAATTACCTGTTTCCTCGCTTTCAAACAACTCTTCAGGGGTTGTAAAACAGTTGAAGCCAAAAGGAGATGTTTCCCATTGAATAATAGATGAGTTAGTTTTACAATGCTTTTGTATTCCTTGATGCCAACCAGGCTCACCATACGGAAAAAGTAAATGATATTGAAGCGGATCATAACAACCATAATAATAATGGACACGATGTGGAGTTTCGGCATGGCTAAAAACATGAATGTCACGTACATATGTACTTGATGAAGAATCACTATCAATCCAAATGGCAGCAACTTGAGAAGTAGAATGTCTATTATAAGTTCTTTGATCGAGACCAGGGTCAGATTTTAAGATAATATTCAACGATTTAGATGATTCAAGATTACTCAAAGAGCGGAAAAATTGGGAATATGGGTTTACACGTAGAATTTCAATTAATTTTTTTATTGTAGATTCAACCAATTTTTCTGATAGACGAAGTCTATTTTGTATTTCATGTTCAGTATCATAGAAATATAATTGTAGATATGATGGTTCATTGTTTGAAGGTAATAAATCATTGATATAATGATACACTTGACCTTGAACTCTAAAAGTATAAATTCCTTTGTTATTTTTGCATAATTCTTTATCATATTTAACACCAAATGAGGTAAAAGCAAAATGATTGTTATAAGTTCTTGAAACATTTCTAAAATCACAGGAATCACCAGAGTTGGATAAAAATAGTTGACGCAATTCTACAGACATATAATTCAAACACAATTTTACCTCACCATTACAGCAACAAAATCCCTTAGTTTCTTTATGAAATTTCTTAGCATCACAGTGAGAACAAAATGTTGGATTAGGCAAAACATATGGTTCAAAAGGAATATTATGAATATCTAACATATGAGATTCTTGTTCGTTAGTAACTTGAGTAACTTCAGAAGGAAAAAATTGTTCGTTATCTACGTTACTTCTGGATGTCTCATCTTCATTAACAAACAATGCATCATTAGTTCCTGTATCATAAACTGACATTATAATAAAGGAAAGATACACACAAGTAAAACATTACAAAGAAAATTACTGAAGATAAAAAAGGTCAAAGAATTAAACCTTTGTTATTATGCTGCATTTCAATTTCTTTGTTGCTAACATTGGACGTACTTGATGATCCTTGCTCTAAAGATACAAGAAAAGAAATTTATCAACGAAACAAATAGGAAGAAAACCTGAATTTCAAATATCATAAACAATAGTTTTCTTTTATATACTTTTGAAGCTCACCAGTAATAGTGACAAAACGACGCGAGCGCCTCAAAGGGATGTCATTAGATGCTCTATTTTTCCTTCTCTTTTCAGCACATAATTCTCTTCGCCGTTTATTTCGTGCCTCCCTTTTTTCAACGTCGGAGACATTTTTCATTGTACCTTTACTATAACTTCATTAGATGCCGAGAAAAAAAACACTAATTGCCATAAAATATAATCAGTGATTAGTAAATAAGTATGCAGAAAAACTACGAAGGAAACAATTTATAAGGTTTCATAACAAGTTTAACTAAAATAAGAAAAAGGCTACAAACAAAATCACAAATATAATAGATAGTAAAATCAAAGTAGAATTTAAAAAAGAAAACGATATAGCTCATCATTATTTCCAAAAAAAAAAAAAAAAAACTTAAAGAAAAAAAGGAAAAACAGACCGAAAGAAGGAATATAGAAAAGTAAAGCATTATAATAGTACTAAAAAGTAATTCTACAAAGAATATATTCAAAATCACAATTTAGTGTCATTGAAACTTCAAACATCTAAATCTAAAAAAACTCTCTTCAAGACAAACTCCGTTCGAAGGAGATCTGCATTTGTAGTGGACACTTTGAAGACAACAAAGCATGGGACCTCATTGTCAATGAGCTCAAAATCACATGTGTCACCAATTTGAAGATTTTTTCTGTAGGATATGAAGATCACACCATGAAAAAGTGAAAACCTTATGACAATAAAATAACAACCTGTAATAACCGTAGCTAATAAAACAACAAAAGATTAAAAAAAAAACACGTTGTTCTACAGACATAATAAACTGAAGAATACTTCTATATCATATCATATAAGAAGATAAACATTTAGAGTGCATCATGAAAACCCAACATCCAAAAAACGTGTTGTGTTAGAATCACATTATAAAGTCCCCTTTCCTTTTTGGTAATCTAACCGAGAACCCCATCTGCCCCAAGTCAATTATTATTTGCCTGATCAACATCATAATCAATTCAAAACTTGGTGGAATTTTGATCAAAACTGATTTAACATTGTTATAATCTTGTACGGAAGCAAAGGTGGTTCAAGGCCTTAGAAGGTTTTTCCAATATGAAATGAGAATTAATAAAAGAAGCAAAGATCACCTATTAAAAAAATCGTATCGATGATCATAGAAGATATTTTTATCCATGATTTCAATAGAAATAATTATTAACAATTCAAACAGAAATATTGACAGCAGTATAATCTACTACTACGATGCCATACAATGCTTAGATTGTTGAAAGTCACCATGAACTATTCTTCAAATTCTATTTTTATAACAATTTTGTGTATCAATGAGTCATTGCAATTTGCAGATCCATATAGTTTGTTTACACCACTACCCTGCTGTCGAATCAACCTAGGGCTCGACCCCATTTGCCACCTAAGGTTGAAGGAAGGGCGTTGGCAGGTGGCATAGTAAATTTAGCAAAATAATAATAATAATAATAATAATAATAATAATAATAATAATAATAATAATAATACTAAATTTGATGCACTTTACCCCAAAAAAACGTGGACAAAAAAGCCACCAAAAATCTGCAAATAATCTAAGTACCAAATGCTAGGTAAAAGAATATAAAAATCTTAAAAGAGACGATGTAAATAGCCAATAAATAAGATCAACCCTATTCTCCTTAATAAACTTAGAAAACCTATCAAATGATGTATCCCTGCATCCATTCTCTTCAAGTTATGTAATTTTTTTTCTTTTGCCTTTAATCATAATCAACATTTCCATGTCTTCCTGCCTGTTCAAAGCAGCAGTCCAATCTCATGGGACAAATTACATGTTTTGATGAACAAGTTCACTAATTTAAACAATAATGGAAGAAAAAAAATACAAAACAAGCAATAAACATATATTCATAAAACGTGTGGAAAAATGGGTGAAGTACAAAGAGGAAAAAAAAACCAGATCAATAATCAAATAACACAAACGAGAATAAAAGAACAACAGATCGCACTAATAGCAAAAGAAATAGAAAAGAAACGAAAACCAGACCTACCAAAAAGGGAAAAGACCTACTAAAAAATAGGGAAATCCCGCACACGGCACCGGAGAGAACGCTCAAAGGTAGCACGAAGAGAACGAAAAGCTAGATGCAGTAAAGAACTGAATGACGTGGGAGATGGCATGAAACCGGACGAGAACGATGAAGAAAGCAACAGAGGAAGAAAGAGGGAGAAGAGGTAGAAAGAAGCTTCTGGTTCTGAGCAATAGGGAAAATGAATTGGAAAAGGCAACGACGCTATTTTTTGTCTTGAGATTAAGACACCACGTAAAACGACGTCGGTTACAACAAGGACGCCCTTATGAACAGTGCATAAATAAAGTGAATCTTATTAATAGCAGTGATATTAACTATAATTCTAGTTTTATTTTCTAAACATGTATTCGGTCGAATTCACTAATGTATATCAAAATATCTCTTTCGAGTTTAAATCAATTCTACCTAAACAAGGCAACTATGTATTTCTATAGAGGGTTCGAATATTCCTTATCTAGATGCATAACACACAAGAATTCACACACGACCGTAGTAATAACACAAGTATATCTCTATCTCTTGTTCAATTACCGGATTTATTACCTAAATCTATGTTATTAACTCACCTATCGGATTATGAAAATAACACAATATTGAATCATGAATTAGTGGACAGTTAACTCATGCATTAAACACAATAATAAATTAACACATGTAATGAATCATTAAAACAAAGGAATATGGAATTAAAATAATCAACTAGGCTACATCGTTCATCCCAACATTAAATTTAACTGCACATCATATTTAAATTACAAAAACAATATATAATGACGTTCATTAAAAATAACAAAGAAGAATGGAAAGCTTGCACCAAGTATCAATTCCTCCAGTATCTCCAAGTCTCGTCCCTTTGCAATGCTTCGATCTCCCAAGAATTTGACGTGAAAATCTCAAGTGTATAATGTTCTTAGGTGAGGCAAAGGTCCTGATTTCGTGCTTCATAAGTTCTATATATAGGTATTGGAGAGAAATATGTCAAAATAGAAGAAAACCAGATAAAATTCGCAGAAAAAGCCCAAGTCGCGTCCCAAAGGACAAGCGACCGATAGCGTGGTTCAATACCGTGCGATCGCGTGGTTCAATACCGTGCGATCGCGCGGTAGACAATAAAACTCTCGGGTGAAGAATTCAAGGCATTGCGAGATCACGCAGTAGGAATCCGGAGATCACGTGATGTGCAATTTCCATCTTTTCCTAGTTGTTTAAGTTAGTCCCTAACTTTCAATTGCACTTCACTCCTCAACTTTTAATTGTTGCGATTTAGTCCTCAAACTTTGGAATATTCTCAATTTGCTCGTTTCAGCTTTCAATTCCTTCAATTAGGTCCTCCAATTTCTGATTCGTTCACTTTGGCACCACGTACACTTCCCGGTTGACTTCACAAACTTATCAATTGCTCATTTTAGCTCCAATTAGCATCCAAATATGCATTTTTCCCATTGTTTGCTTCATTCTTCCCCTTTTGGGATATTTTCTACAAAGTATCAAATAAACACAAATTAAATAGCATACATTCTAAAATGACAATAATATATTCTAATTTAGACATATAAATAAGTGTATAAAATACACTTATCAAATACCCCCAAACTAAAGTTATTATTCGTCATCGAACAATGTAAACTAAACTAACAAATTACAACAACATAAAGCAATTATTTTTGTTTTGTCAACATGTATACCATATGCCTCAATAGTCCAAATCAGTTCACGTTTTAAGCAAGAGTTATGAACAACATAGTAAAATAATTTCTAGTTATCTCATGCCATATTTTCAAGTGTGTGTGTGAATAGCCAATATCAAACTCCTACTTATGCAAAGGATATACCTAACACGGTGTCGCTTGTTATGCACAATCAAGCTCGAATCCCATGTGGTCACCCTAATGAATCTAATGATTTTCCTGGCATCGCTCATGGATGATCACAACTTATTACTTTTCCCTCGAATCCCAAGGTTCCTTCTATTCATGTGGTTTCTAAATATCAAAAATTTGCATTTTTTCACACCAGGTGGTCAGAATTAGCTAAGTCTGCCCAAACAATCAATGGTAAGCAGTTCCCTAATCCATGCTTTTGGTATCAAAGTCTCAATCAAAAAGCTTATACCAAGTAAATTTATTTTTAATGGACGGATTTTTCTTTTTATATCCATGTCTTTTACCATCTTTGTGCAGAAATTTTCATACTTGCTTTCTATATGACCCCCCCTGTAGAGAGCTTTAGGTTAGTGACTCCCAAGCCAGACGACTTTAGGGCACTAAGTTTGAAGGGCCCCTCAGACTTAATAACTCGAGTCATAAAGGCTTAAATAGAAAATTTAAAGATGTTTTACTGTCTTATGTGTAAGTCCACTCTTCGTACTTGCTTTCTAATTGGCCCCTGTAGCAAGTTTTAGGTCGATGACTCCCAAGCCAGATGACTTTAGGGCACCAGGTTTGAAAGACCCCTCAACTTAGTCACTCGAGTCAAAAAGGCATTTGAAGAGCAGAATAAGACCTTCAGCATTTTTCTATTTTTATACTGGCAATGATTTATACCCGTTGACCAAGACCTCTTCAACAAATGACACATTTCAGGAACTACAGACCATTAAATGTTCAAGCCTACCTTCACCACTTCTTCCCACCCCCAAACTGCTCTTGAGCAAGTTTAGATTCTAAGTTTTAAAGGTTGGGATGTCTCTAGATCTAAGTTTAGGGATTAATAGTCATTCCTATGTTCAAGGTGCATACAACTTGCCCCACATGTGTTAAACAAATCTCTACACAAGTATTTATTCAATAATGACTATGTGCTCGAATGAAATGAAACCTAGCAAGTGATAACTAGTTCAAAAGAATTTCAAGTTTTCATGTTGTCCACAATCCAAGCTAAAATAAGATTTGATTCATACTACATCCTAGGTAATAAACATGTCAACAAAGTTTTCAATTTTTTTTGGCTATAATCCCAATAGAAAGAGAATGAGAACATACAATGAATATGGAAGCAATTTGCATGAACGATATTTCCCACCCCCAAACTAGAAAGACACATTGTCCTCAATGTTTGTCAAAAAGATTTAAAAATGTAAAACAAGACAAAGGAGAGAGAATGAGAACTTCCCAGGTGCAATGGAGATGCTTTGTTGACTTGATGCTTTTCATTCGAAATGCTTTTGGATGAATTTGACCATATTCTTGCTTTTCCCAACTTGATTGGATGTGTTTTGATTGGTGTATTCCTAGCAAATAAGAGATAATTAGCATTAGAAGTCATATACACCAACAAGAAACTTTGTAAGCTCAAACTAACAACCCCAAACTAAAGTTAAAGCAAAATCTTGAATTTTTAAATGATGATCGACCACACATGTTCATGCCGTGACATCGCCTAGAAAAGCACAAGTTTTCCCTAGCCATCTTTTGATATGTTAAAGTTCACAGCATGGTTGACAACATATTAAGAATTCAGCCCATTTGAAGATCAATAGGGTCATGAAAAGCTATAAAGAAGTAAGTGACAAGAAGCAGCTTTCAGGTGCAATGGCCTGCAGTGACCTTGCAATGGGGCTGCCATGATGCTAAATTTGTTTTCATGAATTTCGTGTAATGAAGTGAACTAATTCATGAACTAAACATACATAATCAATGATAAAAATATCATGAAGATAAAGGCTCAGAAGGATTTCTCAAATTAGCACAAAAATCTCTTGGTGACATTTCATCAAACACTACATGTGCACTACAAAATTAAAGAACGTGCATCAATTTGTAAACATGGATTTGAACCAAAAATTCTACCTATTAAAGCACAAATCATAATCTCCAATAACTAACCTAAACCCAAACTTCACAGCTCAACACTTTGCAATTCATGAATTTCAAGAAATTGTTTCAATTTGAATAAATTTGAAACGAAATGAAGTATTCATACCTTTGATTGAGTTGTTGAGATGATAAAAGCAATGAGATTTGTGCAATGTGGTGTTGATGATATGCACAAATGATAAGAGATCATGTATGGAGTGATTTGGGGATAGAAAATGAGTTTATAATTTGAAGTTGAAAGAATGAGGAAAAGCACTTAAACTGACGATTTTGGTCCCAGTATAGCCTCGCGATCGTGTGGCTAGAGTGCTAGCAATCACGTGATGAAATTCTATAGCAAAGTGAAATTTTAAATTAATTCACACGATCACGCGATATCACTACTACGCGATCGCGTAGTACTTTCGGCAGAAGTTGAAAACTTTCTTCTTTTGAGTTTCTTCCTCGTTTTTAATCTCCTTATCAATTCATGATCTATGCTATGAGTTCCCAAACATTAACTTCATGATAAAAAATAGTGTGTGTGATGCTTGGGATGACAATTAAAAAGCCTATCCTAAACAAAACATGCAAAAATAAAATAAACATAAGAATGCACAATAGTGCAACAAGCCTAAGTATTTTGACATGCAAACATGCAAAGCACTTAAATATGTTACCTATCATGCAAATATCTCGACACAGGAAAATAAACAAATACTTAAAGCATAATAAATAAAAGAGAAGAAAGGTTGGGTTGCCTCCCAACAAGCGCTACGTTTTAAGTCTAAAGCCTGACTTACTTCCAAAATCATGGAGGCTTAAATGATCCTCTTGAAGCTTTGCAAACTTTGCAATTCCCTGCCTTGCATTTTTCAATCTGTTTTCTCACTTTCTTCAACTTCAAAGCCTCATTTTTAGCTATATGTTGAGGGATGTTAGGCTTTTCTTCCTTTTTGTCCCTCCATCCATCTTTTTCCTTCACGAACTCATGATTTGTGATTAGAGCCTCCTCAATCTTAATACCATGCTTCGTCTTTTCTTCTGGTTTCTAGGCCACTCCCTCCACCTTGAAGCAACTTTCTTTTAGAACTTCAAGATCTTGCCTTAGCTTGATACTAAAAGTGACTTGTTCCTTCTCGACTCTAAAAATGATTTCTCCTTTTTCAATGTCAATTTGGGCTCTTCCAGTAGGTAGGAATGGCCTTCCAAAAATGAGGGGCATTTGAGTGTCCTCTTCCATGTCCAAGATAACGAAGTCGACTGGGAAGAAAAATTTGTCTACTTTCACAATCACATTCTCAACAATACATACAGGTACTGAATGGATATGTTGGCCAGCTTTAGTGTGATATTTGTTGGTTTAGGCTCCCCCAAATTAAGTTTCCTGTACAAATAAAGGCATTAAATTAACACTGGCCCCTAAATCACATAAAACATTATCAAAGCTAAAATTACCAATAGTGCAAGGGATAGAGAAACTCCCTAGATCAGTCAATTTTTGTGGTAATTTCTTTTGAAGTATGCCGCTGCACTCCTCACTCAGTGCTACTATCTCAAAATCAACCAAATTTCTTTTGTTTGATAGCATCTCCTTCATGAACTTCAAATATAGGGGCATTTGAGCTAAGGCTTCTGTAAATTGGATGTTTATGTGAAGTTTCTTGAATATTTCCAAAAATTTACCAAACTGCTGTTCCAATTAATGCTTTCTCAGTCGTTGTGGATATAGAACTGGAGGCACATATGCTTTGACTAGCGGTCTAACTCAAACTTCTTCTTCAATTTTTTCTTGAACTTCAGGAGTCGACACCCGTTCTTTCTCACTTTCCTGTTCTTCCATCCTATTTTCCCTCTGATTTTTCTTTTTATATTCTTCAACAGTCACTTCAGGTCATTGAACCCCACTCCTTGTTGTTATTGCATTCACATGTTCCCGATGGTTCATTTCAGTATTACTAGTTAACTGTCCTGGCTGTCTTGTTGCAGTGCTAGCTGCCAATTCCCCCATCTGTCTCTTCAATTTTTTTTTATTTTAGCAGCTTGATTCATTATTTCTCCATTCTGACTCTTGACCAGCTGGATTAACATTTCCATGTTCTCGGCCATGTTTTTCTGTTGCTGTTACTGTTGCTGTTGCTGAAATCTAGGTGGGCGCTGAACAGTCTGATTGTTACACCATGAAAATTGGGGTGATTCTTCGATTCTGGGTTGTAAGTTTGTGAATAAGGACCACCCTGCTGCCTGTTCCCCAAAAAGTTAACTTGTTCTAGATTTGATTGGTTTTGCTGTAATGGGCAGAAATTTATAGCGTGATTTTCGAAAAAAAATCACACAAAACTGTTTGAACTGAATTCTGGCTGCACACCCATACTGTCTATTTTCTTTGTCAAGCATCCAGCTTAGCACTTAATTCTGTAATCTCACTAACTGTAACAATTCCCCCAGACTTTGGTGTAGATCTATCTGAGTACCACTGGTAACTGTTCGCAGCCATCTTCTCAAAAATCTCAGAAGCTTCTTCATAAGTCATATCCATTACTGATCCCCCGGCTGTTAAGTCTGCATACTTTTTGTTTTCCTTTGCCAAACCATTGTAGAATGTTTGAACTAATATCCAATTAGCGATTTCATGTGTAGGATACTGTCTGATGAGCTCGTTAAACCTTTCCCATGCCTCAAAAATTGATTCCCCTGACTACTGACTGAATGGTAAAATTTCACGCCTTAGCTTTAACATGCGGCCAGGTGGGAAAAATTTATCTACAAATTTCTAGCTCATAACTTCAAATGTAGTGATTGTGTGCAGGGGCAAAGAGTAAAACTAGGCTTTTGCTTTGTCCTCCAAAGAGAATGAGAATAGCCATTATTTCACGGCATCGTCTGAAACTCCATTCATGCGTTGCATATCACATAATTCCAAAAAGGTCCGAAGATGCACATGTGGATCTTCAGATGGAAATCCATGAAAAACGTACAAATTTTGGATCAAGGATATCAAAGAAGTCTTGATCTCAAAATTATTTGCTCGGATTGTAGGCGGAACTATGCACATTCCAATGTTCCCCACAGGAGGAATCATGTAGTCTCTCAAAACGCGCCTCCCATGATTTTTTTGCTGTCCAATAACAGCTGCTAACAGATCATTGTGATTATTCTAGTTTCTGTCATCTGCCGTGGCTAAATCTGTTTACTGATTTGGTTCCAACTGTTGTCTACGCCTCTTTCTAAAGGTGCGTTCAATTTCTGTATCAAGAGAAAGCAAATCACACGATTTAATTTTTCTTAACATAAATTAAATAAAATAAAAATTAAAAACAAAAACAAAAACTGAAAATAAAAATAAGCAAAAATAAAGTTCAAAGTAAAGTAAGAACTAATGGGTATCGATATTAATATAAAAACAGTCCCCGATAGTGGCGCCAAAAAATTTGTTCACTGATATCTCGCAATGCGTGATACCCCCGCAAGTGTACGGGATCGTGAAGAGTAATGAGTGGACCAATGAGTCCGGATTATTGTTCCCTCAGAGACTGCTATTAAGTATCGAAATGTATTAGTTCTAAACCTTATTTAAACGGACGAAAGAATTTGAGATTTTAAACTAAAACTACGAATTCAAATAAAGAAATAAAAAAATGCAGAATTTGTTTTGTTTTTAAAAACGATTGTAATGTAGTTGGGAATCCCGATTTCACCTAACTAATTATATTAACTCCAATTCCAATTTTATTTTCTAAATATGCATTCAGTCGAATTCGCTAATTTAAATTGAAATTTCTCTCTTGAGTTTAAATCAATTCTACCTAAATAAGTCAACCATGTATCTCTATAGAGGGTCCGAATATTCCTTATCTAGATGCATAACACACAAGAATTCACACACGACCGCAGTAATAACAAAAGTATATCTCTATCTCTTGTTCAATTACCAGATTTATTACCTAGATCTAGTTATTAACTCACCTCTCGAATTATGAAAATAACACATTGAATCATGAATTAGTGGCTAATTAACTCATACATTAAACATAATAATAAATCAACACATGCAATGAATCATTAAAACAAAGAAATATGAAATTAAAATAATCAACTAGGCTACATCGTTCATCCCAACAATAAATTTAGCTACACATCATATTTAAATAAAAAATATATATATATAATGACGTTTATTGAAAATAACAAAGAAGAATGGAAAGTTTGCACCAAGTATCAATTCCTCTAGTATCTCCAAGTCTCGTCCCTTTGCAATGCTTTGATCTCCCAAGAATTTGACGTGGAAAGCTCAATTGTGTAATGTTCTTAGGTGAGGCAAAGGTCCTGATTTCGTGCCTCATAAGTTCTATATATAGGTATTGGAGAGACCTAGGTCAAAAGAGAAGAAAACCAGATAAAATTCGCAGAAAAAGCCCAAGTCGCTGCCCAGTGGAAAAGCGATCGATCGCATGGTTCAATGTAGAAAGTATGAGAATGCATCACACACAAAATAAAAAATATTAAGCACACATCAAAAACAAAAACGTGCACGTACCATAGCAATCATAAAAATGCATATGAAAGAATCAAAACAACTACCTAAAAAGCTGGGTTCTAAAATGCGCCAAAATGCACCGCCTAGGCACAGTGCGTGGCCAAAATGCCTTGAATAAGTGATATGCGTGTGAAAATGTGGTCAAACTTTTTTGTTGACTTCCTAGGCGTGCATAGGCGTATTGGTACACGATTAGACGCGATTAAACTTGTTTAAGCTGGTTTAAACCCGTATTAGAAATGAATCTCCTTATCAAACCCAAAATTATAATATATAACTCAAAGCCCAATTTCTACCCACAATTAAAAAAGACCCGGTCGACCTACAATATTCAAGAGTAAAAGTACGTTCAAAACACAGACTTGTCTTAATTAGTACGCTACTCTCATCTAGTCATTCCCCAGAAGAAACTTCAGTACGCTACCGACTACTCTCGCAGCCTCGCTCTCCTTCTCCGTTCTCGGCGACACCAATCCATGGCCGCCCAACCAAGTTCTTGCATAATGTGATTCTCTCGTCTTCTCATTCCATAGAAGGTTTTCATTACTAGCCATTTGTGGTCTTCTCCCGCTGGTTCGGTGTCAAAAAAGGTAAGTTTATGATTGTTCAACCTTTGTTCCATAGTTAGGTTTCTCCTTTTTCATTCTTTGAATCTTTCACATTTCGGTGTCCAAAATGTTGGGTTTTCGATTTTGGTTTAAACCCATTTACGAATCCACCATTTATGCAGATTATCGAAGTCCTAAAACAAAATTTCTTGATTCTTTGAAGTCTTAGCGTATTTGTTGAATTGTAAGTCTGTAAGTTCAAATATGAGAATTGAGATAACTAATACATTGGGTATAAAACGTATTGGATTGAAAGTGTATTAAACATAGTGGACTAATCGTCAGAGTTCTTTATTGTATTTATTTTCTATACACTTGTTACTTGTGTATTCCAATTTTTATTCTTACTTCAATTTTCTAGGAACTAATGGAGTAAAATGATTCAATTGCCTCTAATTCTACTTTTGAAGATAGTGATTTGAAAAAAGGTTCTGGGGACGTTGGCTGGGAAACTGGAATTCTTGAAGATCCTACTAAATCTAATGATGTGAAATGCACAATGTGTGGTAAAGTTACAAAGGCAAGAATTAATAGGCATAAAATTCAAGTAGTGGGAATTAAAGGAAAGGGTGTGAGACCACGTCCTAAAGCTAGCAAAGAGCAAAAGACCAAGTACCTTGAAGCAATTGAAGAGAATAAGTCTAAAAGGTTAGAGAAGGCATTGAATGAAGCTAAATTGAGGGATGATGTAGTTATGTCTTTTTCTACACGTGAGGAAGAAGAGGATGAAATTTCTATCATTGAAGGACGTTCTAGGAAGAGGCCTATTCGTGTTTGTCCCATGGCTAATTTCTAGAGGACAATCAAGGTAGATGGTGCTAGTGCAAGTAAGATAACGAAACAACAAAATATTTATGATGCAATTGCTAAGAAAAGGTATTAGAAGTTCATCAATATTTGGAAAGATGGGTATATGAAGTTGGAATTCCTTTTAATGTCATTGATAATGATAGCTTTAAATGCTTTGTTGAAGCTCTTGGTCACTATAGCCCAGGTTGCACCCCTCCTTCACAATACCAACTAAGAGAGCCACTTTTGAAGGGAGAGGTGGAGAGAACAAAGGAAACTCTTAAGAAGTAAGAAGAAGAGTGGAAGAGTAATGGGTGTTCTATAATGACCGATGCTTGGAGTGATAGGAAAAGAAGAAGCATTATGAATTTGTGTGTGAATTGTAAATTGGGAACCACATTTCTTTCCTCAAAGGAAGCTAACGATAATGCTCACACTGCTCAATACATATTTGACTTTGTCAATGAATGTATTAAAGAGGCTAGAGAGGAAAATGTGGTTTAAATTGTAACTGAAAATGCTTCAAACAACATGGTCGCTGCAAATTTGTTAAAATTACATCGTCCTACCATCTTTTGGACATCGTGTGCCGCTCACACATTGAACCTTATGCTTGAAGGCATCTCTAAACTTCCTAGCTTCAAGGTAGTGATTAACAAGGCAAAATCATTTACTATTTTCATCTATGGGCATCACAAAACTGTGGCATTGGTGAGGAAGTTTACGAAAAGGGAGATAGTTCGGTAGGGAGTTACTTGATTTGCATCCTCTTTCTTGACATTACAAAGTTTGCTTGATAAAAAACAAGAGTTGAGAAATATGATGACTAGCAATGAATGGGATAATACTAAATGGTTTAAGAGAAAAAAAAGGGAAAGAGGCATTTGATGTTGTTGTTGTTCCCAACCATTTTTGGAACTTGATAGATATGTGTTTGAGGGTGTTCACTCCATTAGTGAAAGTGCTTAGATTAGTTGATGGGGAGGAGAAGCCTTCAGTTGGCTTTGTTTATGGTGAGTTACAAAAGGCAAAAGATGAGATTAGAAAGACATTGAAGAAGGAAAGTGATTATATGTATAACGACCCCAAAGTTCTGTCTAATTTTTTTTTTCAAGTCTGCTAACGGCTACTAGTAGCCTTCCTTTGAACTGAAAACGTAGTTGCAGGTGGCTACTAGTAGCTTGTTTTCTGAAGCAGGGCAGCTTTAATACCATTATTAAAAATTCTTTCTAGACTTGTTTAGAATCCTTTAATTGTTCTAAACAATAAATTTACCCTGTTAAACATTTAGGATCATCGTCCTTACTTTGAATTTAACATTTTAATAACAATTAAATAAAAATAGTTTTAATACTTCATAAGAATGATAATTAAACATTAAGCGGAAACTTTAAAATACAAGGCCCATTTCTTTTCATAAAAATCTACCTATATATCTCAAATCAAGCCCCAAATAGTATTTATCTTTTAAATAGTAGAAGAATAAAATTTCATTCCAAAATAATTTTAAATACAAAAGGGCTTAATCTTTCCTCTCTTTTGGTTACCAATAAGTACTCTTCATTCTCGGCCACATTCTCCATAAGGAATTCACACGTCCACTAAATAAATGCTTCATTGCCTATAAAAAGAAATATGAAACAACTATGAACCACATGGTTCAGTGAATAAAACTTGATAAATGTAATAAGAGGTTAATTTCAACATAGAGCGTATGAAGTCATAAAACCTTCTTATGTTCTAAATATTTTCTCATCAAACCTTAACTTGATCATAATTCATACACTTTATATCTTAACTTTGACATTATATTACATGTAAGTGAATGAAATCACAATCATATTAACATATCATTTGATAATCCACTAATATCACATTCACAACCTTTAGTTCCATATTACTACATTCAGATAAACAATATTTTCTTTCATCTTTCTTTCTTTCTTTGAAAAATGACATGAATGAGAAATACAATATTTTCTTTTCAAAAGATCTTTTCTCTTTTCTCTTTAGGGGCCTTTCCCATATTAGGGTCGTACACCGTGAGCAAAAGTGCTTTCTATAGCACAAGGTAGCAAGAGTGTTCTTTAACACTCACGAGTTTGCTAACTCAATTCTTCTTCTTCTACTTTTCTAGAGCACTTGGCTCATGAGCATGCTAGCTCGAATGGGACTTACTCCCATAACAGACACCCACTTTTGACTCAGCGTCCACGTCAAACAGGCGCCCATACACCTTAAGTGTAACCAAGACCGAAAGTCATGTTGTCTACTTTAAATGAATCTTTCTTTCTTTCTAAGGGCATCTAATAGCCCGTGACCTCAAATAGAGACTTTCTCCATAGGTGTACAACCTAAATAGGGATTCTTTAAAGTTTCAAAATCATTTCTTGAAAACATCATTTGAAAAATCTTATACATAATCATTTCTTCACATTTTGAAAATATATAATTTGCTCTTTCATGTGAAATGATCATGCATGCTTGTGATGATGAGATGAAATGCTATTCATCAAATATCATATGAAAGACTTTACATAATAACATTCAATCACATATTGAAACATAATATCTTATTCTTAGCTTAACACATAAAGGATCAAGGTCAAGTCTTTCATTATAGAACAAAGTTAATACCTAGAATCTCAACCTTTGAGTTACACCCTAGAAGCCGACTTTAATCCTTAGTTTCATCAAAATCTTGATTCTAATTTGTAGGTGATCATCACAACTTAAGAAAGTAACCCAAGTAGATTTTTACATCACTTATGTCACATTTTCCTACACTTCTTCAACGTGTAATGACATAAAATATAATCCAAACCTATAACCCAAGTGTTGCCATAAGTTTGATATCATAAAGTCTCCAAAATCCAATTCTAAACATCTTTATGATCATAATTAAACCAATTCAACCCCAGCATATTTTTAATCCATACATGTGCCTGTTTGAACACCTTAAATCATATGGATTGATTATAACATATAGCACATAACTTACAAGCTTTAGATGCAACATCAAGTCATAAATTGTTCCTCAAAACTTCAACAACTTCATCTTATAATACTTTTATAAATTTAGATTCTTACCTCATGAATAATCATCTCCAAATCTGAATTTCTTATACATACATACTCAAAAGTGTGTTTAGACAATAAAGTATCAATATCATATGTCCAAGACTTCAAAATCAGATTCTTACCTCAGCAATAATCATTTCAAAATCTGAATTTTCTTAAATGCAACTTCTAAAGCATGTTAAAACTATGACATATCAAAATATAATGTCTCAAAACTTCAATTATTTCATGTACCGTGACATTTGATCAAAATAAACAACTTAAAACTTCATACTCATTCCCATCATTACGTCTTCACATTCTTTAAATCAAATATCCAACTTATAGATAGGATTCCATAAAAACTTGTTAAGGCATACTTCATTTACACGTTTCATCAAACCACCTAGAAAGCACTTGCAATTCTAACCTTAGTCTTGACATAATATTTATTCAATCAATACACATCATCACAACCAACCAAAAATAACATAAACTACATCAAAAGTTCATCATCAAGCCTAAGTCAACATCCCAACTTAAAATCAACTTTAAGGTATGAATAACTCTAATTTAAAGTGGTATTTTAGGCTCATTTATCTTGAAGACAGCAATTTAGTTTCAACCAAATTTTGAAATAAGTCTTTAAAACATATATTCTTTACTCATAACTTTCACACAATGCCATCAACATTAAAATTAAATATCCCCATTCAAAAATCTGATTTATAATATCAATAACTCCTATATAAACATGTAATTACCTTCATTTAAGTTTCAAAATCAGCACTTCAACTTTTTGTCAATTTCAACTTCTAATGCTTCTTAACATTCATCCAAGTATTTCTCCACTTATAATCATACTCATAAATATAACTATTGGTTGTTATCATCCTTATATATCCTTAAACATAATCCCCCAACATCTAAAATATAGCACAACATCAACATAACTCAACAAAACTATTGTTGTTTTACTCAAACAATTCATCAAACACTTAGAGGGCAATTATGTTTTAACTTTCAATATTAAACATAATTTATCAAATCAATCATAATCAATAAGAACCATATTAGAATCTGAAATTTAAAGATAATACTTCAACACAATATGAAAAACTTAACACAATATTACACAAATCAAGTTTCACTCACCTTCTAACTTATAAATAATAATTTTGAGCTTTTATCCCTACAATCAATTAACCAAGTGTTAGGGTAACTTCAATATACTAAAAAACTTATTTCTTAATCTAAGAATTACCAAGAAAATCAGCCCAAAATTGAGAATTTTGTGATTTTGGAGAACCTGTCCAGAACCGAAAATGCTACCAGTAACCTTCGTTTTGCCTCTGTAGATGCTGCTAGTATCCTCGGTATAGCATAATCTTCTTTCTTCCATTTTTACCTTTGATTTCTCTCCTTTTCCTCTCAATTTTCGGTCTCTCACTCTCTTCTCTATTTTTTCCACCGACTTTGAAGAACCAGAGGGCCAAAAACGTTTTTTAATAGATACATATGTGATATATTCATAAACAAGTCCCAAACTTTCAAGTTTGCACAAGTTGGCCCTTATGTAATAGCAACTAAGTCCTCAAAGCTTTCTTTTCTATTATTCAAGCCCTATAATATATAATAAACAATTACTTATAACAAAAATAAGTTCATAAGCCAAACACACCATTAAGATGTGTTGACAAGTGTCCCTCACTTGTATTATTTTAATATAAAAATTCCAAATTTTCCCTTTTCAAGGTGCCACCTTCGGATTAATATTTGAAAGTCAAGAAGGGTTCCGTTTTGTCCAATCTTTATACCATTGTAAAGTTCACACTTCAAACTTCGCAACGGTTACACATGCAAAGAAAATGGATCATTATACCGCCCGTACCATTCGTCCAAAAATGGCTACTCGACTGGATTTCAATACTTAGCCAAATTTCTTGATTTTTCAGCACTTTTACCATTTCAAGTATGCAACTTTAACTCAAAATTTGAAGCACTTCTCAACCTCAATTGTGCTCAAATTTGATATCAATACATACATCTCATTGTGAACTACAAGGTAGTATAATATGCAAAGACATTGGATTACCATGTTGTTCGTACCGTCCTCTCAAACCTGGCTACTCGATTACAACTTTACACTTAGAATTATTTTGATGAATTTCATCATTTCAATTACTCTCCCAATGCAACTATAGCTCCATTTTTGAAACACTTCTCGACCTTAATTGTGATCAAACTTGATACCAATACTTAGATCTCATCATGAACTATAAGTTGATATAACTTGCAATGGTCGAAGATCACTATATAATCCACAAAATGTTTCTAAAGTCATGTTCATCACAATGGCAAAACTGTAATTAATAGGACTTTCTAAAATCTCCAGCTTAGTCCTCAACTATGAAATTCCATCTGATTGAGTTCAAGCATCATATACAACTTTCTTTTATGCCAATTTAGTCTCCAAAATTACCAATAACATCAATTTCTTCCATTTTCTTATAAATTCTATATTATCTTATCATACAACACGTGGAATTGTCTCTTCTCTAAGAAAAAACTTGATTCTAACTTTCTAAATAAAATATCTAGGGTACGAAATTTTCGGGTTGTTACAATATGCCAATCTTAAGAGCATTGTGACCAAAATTCAGATTCTTATGATCACTTTTCTTTACCCATTCTTGTCTAATAGAAAAACTTACTAGACATTTTTGTCACCAATTTGGTCTACTTGCTAACTTGATCAGCGAGAAATTTAACTTGACCAATAGACTTCTGATTATAATTCTTATTAAATCTCATGTTATGCTTTATGTTCTGGATATGATGACATCTGTGACGTATGTGACCTTACTCACCACAGTGCAAACAAGTAGGGACAAACCTCGAACCATTGTTGAGAGAATGCTGACGTCTATTCCTAGGTCGACGAGTCCTACACTGAGGGTTAGACACATATTTGGGCTGGTCACATGTAGGGACAAATGTGGTCTTAGATGTACTAGAAGTGTTCCTATCAAAACCTAGACCATCCCTATTGCCAGGAGGCTTGCTCATTCCTAGAATATGTTCTAACTTGTCAGAACTACTAGAAAAAGCAAGAAATTGAGCTTTGGAGTGTTCAAGTTCATTCAACAGGTTACTAACTTGGGTTTTTAAGCTTCCTTTTTCAACATTCAGCTCACTGGCTAACTTGGAGGTCTTCTCAATTTCACTTTCTAAACACATGACCTTCTTTTCTAAGGTCTCTCTCTTATTAGTCGCAACCTGTAACTTGCTACTGGATTCTTCTAGTTTGACCATGAAGCCCTCCTTTTCAAGTTCAACTTTATTCAGTTTCTTAAAGCCGGAATTACTCACTCTCTTCAATTTAAGGAACTCCTCATATAATTGGTCAATCGCCTCATGTATATCCTATTGACTCTCATACTCTTCTCCTGAAGACTCACAACTATCTAGGCCAACACTCTTCTTACTAGCCGTCTCAAATTTGCTCTTAGTTCTAGAAGTGAAGGCTATGTAATTCCCATTGTCCTCACCGGAGGAATCTTCATTTTGATTACCCGAGTTAGACCCACTATCAGCAAGAGTGACATTCGTAGCCTTTCCTACCTTTTTCTTAATATTGGGACACTCGACTCTAATATGCCCAAATCTCTGACATTGATGACATCTAACATGTTTAGACATATTCCTAGTATCTCCAGCCTCTCTTTTCTCGCTCTTTCCTTTCCTAAATGTCCAATAAGGGTAATTATTGCCATCAAAATATGGCGGAACGGATAAAGAACTACTCATCTAGACAAAAATTAAGGCCAGGACTCGAAATTAGGCTCTGATACCAATTGAAAGTTCTGGGAAACCCTAAATAGTTCAACCTTAGTGCGGAGATAACACTATTAAAATGAACACGTCAATTTTAATAGTTTCTAGATGGTTATTCAAAAAATTTCAATTATCCTAAGTTGAATTACCACAACTGAAATAATGAAAAGCAATGAACAATCAACACAATAATATGACGACGGAGAAACCCAACGTGGGATAAACTCCGGACCAACCTCCACTATAAGTAATTTCGGTTACAGTTAGATTTATCCAGCTTCCCTTGCTAGACAACACAAATCTACCCATGCTAACCCAAGATACAGCTACCTCCAGTAACTTCCAAATCTTGATGCTTCTTCTAAATTGATACCCCAAGAACTCCTTGTTAACTTCTTTGTAGTCCAACCTTCTTCAACCTCCAGCAGCTCTGAAGTTTCACAATTGAAGAAGTAATCCTAATGTCAAAGGTTGTGTGTGTTTTAGATTAGGAACAAATGATGTCTTCCTAACTTGATTGTTTTGATCTCAAGAAATAAAGGATTGAACTTTGTATGAAAAGGCTCTTAGATCTCCAAAGAATTAATAGAAAGATATTATAATGTTTAGGCTCAATAAACAACCATTATAAATTCATGCTAGGACTTAGGTATAAATAGGAAAAGGTTTGAAAGTTTTTGGGCCGAAAAACCGCTCGAGCGCACATCGAGTGTAATTCGAGCGCTCAGAAACTAGAAAAAATGCTTGACCGTAATTCGAGCTTGATTTGAGTGGGTTTAGTAGTTTGGTTATAAATTTCTCTCCCGGTGTCCGAGTAAGGTGATTCAAAGAGCATTGGAAAACTAACTCAAAATTCTACATTGCTTTCATAAATATCCATTTCCAGATTCAGATGTTTGCTATGCGAAAATCGAGTCTCAACCTCTGACTGAAAATCTGGATCATTATCCTTGCAGTATTTGGATTCATCTTTAACTTCTAATTGTATTACAAGTTTTCTTGAACACTTCTTTGTTCTTCTTGACCCCAAATACTCAACTACATCTACTACCAAACTTTGACTCTAATTGGAACTTTATAAATGAATCATTTTGTTCACAAGATTGCCAATTACATGAAAAACCTAACATTTTCTATCACATTCTTGGCTGAGTGATGATTTCTAACAATTCTTTATTTGTTTATTTATCAACCATTAGTGACTAACACTCCGTTCAGAAACTTGTTTATAATCAAGTATTATAATCACCACATTTTCCCAAATAACTTTTTAATCTCACACATTTTTCGAAACCACTTTTTAATCACAAATTCTACCTCGAAAATACAAAAAAACTAAAAATAACGGTGGCTTTCTAGCCGCAGAACACAGGCTAAGTTCTCAGTTGTGCTAGAATTTAGATGAAGTTTTTATTAGAGATTTTTAATTTAGGATTTTTTTATTGACATTAAGATGATTTATTGATATTGAGCATTTAGTATTTCTCTTTTTTTGCATCTACAATTATATGCTCAATAATTATATGATGTTTTATGGCTTTTTTGAGAATTGAGAGATCAAAAATAAGTTGGACATATATTTATTTCCATAAAGTTCGATGGGAAATAAAAATATACCGCTATACTTTATGTGATATTTTAGTGTTCATAAAACCTTTAATGCATTCTTGTATGTTCGTATTCGTTATAGAAATATAGCCGGAGATTGTTAAACATATTAGGAACATTAGGGGCCGTTCTCTTTGTGTTTCGATTTTGGATTTTGAGTTTTGGATTTTGTTTTGAATTTTGGTTGTTTGTTTTGGGATTGCTGAAAATATGTTCTCTTTGTGATTTTGGAAAACTGTTTTCAAAATAGAAAACTGAAAAATGCGTTTACTTTGTAATTTTTTGATATATTTATTTTGTAATATTTTATATGTAAAAAATGATTGATTTGTTGAATATCATTAATTTTAATGTTAATAAATCAGTTAGTTCTCTATGTCAATAAATTCATCATTAATATTGTTTCAGCTAAACAAAAATTTAATCTCATACCAACAAAATCTTAACATGGATCTATATATAATGGCAAAATAACATAAGAACTTCAAGTGAAGGAAGTGTCTCACATTTACAAAAATAATAATAATAATAATAAAAAATAAAAAAATAAAAAAAAAAATTACAAAAAAAAAAAAAGATTTTTTTTTTTTTTTTTTTTAACATGGATCTATATAATGGCAAAATAACATAAGAACTTCAAGTGAAGGAAGTGTCTCACTTTTACAAAAATAAAATAAAATAAAATAATAAATAAATAAATAAATAAATAATTACAAAAAAAATCTTTAAATGGATCTATATATAATGACAATATAATATAAGAACTTTAAATGAATGAAGTTTCTTACTTTTACACAAAAAAAAAAAAAAAAAAAAAAATCTTAACATAATCTATATATAATGACAAAATAACATAAGAACTTCAAGTGAAGGAAATGTCTCACATTTAAAAAATAAAAATAATAATAATAATAATAAAAAATAAAAAATTACAAAAAAAAAAAAAAAAAATCTTAACATGGATCTATATATAATGGCAAAATAATATAAGAACTTCAAGTGAAGGAAGTATTTCACATTTACAAAAAAAAAAAAAAATTCAAAACGCTCGTTTTGGTCGTTTTAGATTTTTTAACACAAAATATCCAAAACGCAATAAACTCGTTTTGAGTTTCCTTTGTAATTTTTTTAGTGTTTTGGAAAACTCGTTTTTGAAAATGGGCAAAGTGAACGCGTTTTCGATATTTCCAAAAATCGAAAACTCAAAACGGGCTCAAAACAGCAAAGAGAACGGGGCCTTCATCTTTGTTATCAGAACTTGTTGTCAATTAAATAACCAAGATTAAAGAGAAATAATAAAAGTGGATTCTAGCTCTTAATATAATTTTTCATATAATCAGATCTCTCATTTAAAAGAAAAAAAATCTTGTTTTTATGCAAATGTTAAATTGTTGTCAATTGTTTAAGTAGTTTAAATAATTAGGTCTAAATTCACCGTGATATTAATTATTCTGTTAAGGTTATATTACTTAAACGTAATCCATTATAATCCTTGTGGATATGATACTTGATCGAACATCAATTATATTACTTGTGTAATCTGTACACCTACTATAGGAAGTTGCATCATGAGCCTAAAAAATATAGGAGCAATTTAAGGAAAAATAGTAATATTGAATGAAGCGAGAGTATGGAAGTTATAGGAACAATTTAAGGAAAAAAATAATAATATTGAAGAGAGAGAGAGAGATGATTATTTCGTAGTTTTGGTATCCTTCATTTTTTGAGAGATTGAATTTTGATTAAAAAAAAAAAGTTGCCGAGAAGGGATGACAGTGGTGGAAATGGAGAGGAGTCATTTCCAGTAGAGTTGGGCAGATTTTCGTATTGAAGATCTATTAAAGAATCTTTAAAAGTATAAACTCACGATTAATATTACTTGTACTTGTACTTGTAAGGTGACAAGGAATGTAACTAAAAATAAGGGGGCAAGATTGTGTGTATTGAGTTAGGAGCTGATATGATGGTAAAGTCATAGGATTGTGTCACATATGTATTATGTCAACTTACTTGTCAACCTTCAAATACAAGTAGCATGACTCTAAACTCACAATCACCAAGAATTCATAGACTTACTCCATTCTCCCACTTTTCCATAAACCTTCATATCCTTCCACAAGTCGGGTGCTGACGTCACTAATCTCTCCATCATTGAAAGCAGCACAACTATAGGCTTTCCTTTCTTCTTTTATAACGCAGACAAAAATTAAGACAGTGATCAAGATAAATTAAGCATGTGCTTGGTTTTCTTTAAAACCAGATTTTAACTAGTTTTTGCATTTTTGTACAATTGTTGTATATTAAAATATTACTTTATGCTACAGGTGCGCCTGTCAGTCATTTTTATAGTGTAGAAACCGTTGAAATATGGATGAACTAAATTACCCTTAGTCAAAGTTTACAAGCTACAAATGACGAAAAATTGTAAAAGGGCAACATGGGAAATCACTATAGTCAACATGATAATTCAAAACGGAAAGTACTGAGTGAAAGCTTTTAGTCTCATTTCCTTGTCCAACACATGGGTCCCATAAAAGTCAAAATATGATTTGACAAATAATTCATTTTAACAAAAACCAAACACACACTAAATTACTATTTTATCCTTTTTGGTGATATCTTGAATTCACATTCCCTTAGAATTTCACATGCTCCTTTTGGGGGAGTGAAGACTAAAATCGATTGATTTTTTTTTTTTTTACTTCTAATTTTTATTGATTTTTTAAACATCAATCAAATACTTTGATCTTATCTCCTTTTCTCTTAGATTGGCATAACCTTCTTATAAAAGGTCTTTCTCCATGAAAAAACTCTCTATTTTGAGTCTTTGGAACTAAGTTTGATTAGAGTTAGAGGATTCACAGAGAATCAGTGAATCGAGATTAAACATATAATCTTGTTGTAGTAGAGAAAAATTGGCCTCTAGCATTGATGAATGATTTTCAAATATTTTGTAGTTGAATGGAAGTAGTTTTGTGTTAGAAAAAATGAGTCGAAAATATGCTGCCAGTTTTAAAAGTGAAGGTGATACGATAGTGAAAAACCAACAAAATAAGAAAAGGGCTGTCAAGAAATGGACAACCCTTCTCACCATTGTGAGCCATTTTTTTAATCTTATTTACTTTCCTCTCCTCAATTTTTCCTTTTATCTTTCCTTTCAGTTTTTCTCTCTACACATGTTTTCTTTCTCTTACCAACAACAAGAAGTCAATCTCCCTTGGTGTAAATATTGTGAAATTGGTGATATGTAATGACAAAAGAGCGAATTCGGGACGAACCCCCCATGAAAGTTTTGTCTAATCCATATCTGCCCACTGGTGGATCGATCCGCCCCATGAACTTTTTAAATTTTTTTTTTTTACATATTTTAGATGATTAAATTAAGTTTTTAATCAATTTTTTTATTATTCAATGGGGCAGATCATTAAGGATAGGCCCCGATTTGATATCTACCCCATTATCTGCTTCAATTTTCCGTATCAATTCGTAGATCGAAATTTTTTCGCTCCATTCAGATTGGGTATTGGTTAGATTCAGATCAAATCAAGTATTTTTTCCGCCAGTAGTGATATGGGGTGGACTAGTGTGTGGTGTTGGGGTAAGGTGATGTGTGGATAGCACAATGGTGTGTGGTGGGGGTGGAAGGTACTTGGGACTATGATTACAATTTTTTTTCCTTTTCGATTTGTTTAAAGAGAAAGGATAAATTTTCCATTTAGCAAAGTTCATGGAAAAATAGTACGGATAAAGTGTATTTCATAATTTTTGTTATAAATTATTAGAAATTATTAAGAAATTCCTTTGTAGATCTCTACCTAATTTCTTACCTAACTCCCACCTAATTAATATTGTAAAGAATTATTGTGAATGACTTTATCTTCCTATAAATAGAGGCATTCATTGTTGTATTTCACACACCTAATGGAATGAGAATTCTCCTCTTTATTCTCTCCATCTCTTCATCTCTAATTCTTGTTTAGATTTTGATAGTTTTATAACACGTTATCAGCACGAGTCTCTAGCCAATTGAGTAATACGACGGGAGTATGCTCTACAGTTGCATCTAAATGATGAACTTCTGTATCAGAAACCAGATTATTATTAATCAACGTTTCATATTTCAAATCTAGTGTTTTTGGTATTAGAAAATCATTTATACATCATAGATTAGAAAATCAATTCCAAGTCCATAGAAAAAATTGGAGAAATTGTGTAACCCGAAACTTTCAAAGCAAATTCACGCACCGTAACGGATTGGACTATTATGAATACCTTGACTGAAAGATATGATTCACTCACTCATGAAAGGTAATTATTTCATTACGTTGATACCGCCTATATGGTCGGTTTAATTATTTCATTATGTTGATACCGCCTATATGGTCGGTTTAATTATTTCATTATGTTGACATCGCCTATATGGTCGGTTTAATTATTTCATTATGTTGATACCGCCTATATGGTCGGTTTAATTATTTCATTATGTTGACATCGCCTATATGGTCGGTTTAATTATTTTATTATGTTGACACCGCCTATATGGTCGGTTTATCAATTGAATACATATAAACACCTCAATTGTTGGTTAATTCTAACATATTAGAGGATTGTTGTCAACATATATACGTGGTGGTATAACCCCAGTATCATTATTGTTAATATATATATACAATATTATTTTTAATATATACTTGGTGGTATAACCCCAGTATTATTATTGTTAATATATATACAATATTATTGTTAATATATACTTGGTGGTATAACCCTAGTATTATTATTGTTAATAAAATATTGTTATTTAATACTTCATTAAATGATACCAGAAGTTATCACTACTAAAGATAGATAATATTTCATCAAATGATACCAGAAGTTATCACTACCAAAAAGTTGGTAAATGTTGATAAAAATATTTTATCCAATGGTACCAGAAGTTACCAATATCTGAATTTGAATGGGTGGATGAAAATTATTCAACAAGAGAATGTTGATGTATGATAAAATAATATCACATGATAGCACGGACATAGCTAATGTGAAAATAATCTCATCAGTATTATGAGATGAATATTAGATGATAAGTGTCTGGAAAAGTTCTTGCACGAGTACTTATGTATTCCAGAAGAAGTACATATTTACTCCAGAAGAAGTAAAAATTATCATCTAAATATACTGAAATGATATTATTATTGCTCCTGAATAAGCATAAAACGAGTCATACATGCAAAACGAAAAAGAGGAAAAACATTTATAATCCTCAAAATAAGAGATGTGTTTCGGGAGTAGCCGTATCCTACCACCTCTGACATTTTGAGGAAATAAAGAAAAAGGTGTGTCTCAAGAGTAAGAAATACTCCATACTCTACCACCTTAAATCTTTGAGGTACACAAGATTAAAACACTGATAAAATCCTAGAAATTTATGGTGTGTCTCAAGAGTGAGAATACTCCGTACTCTACCACCACCTATTCTAGAGTTCACAAAGATAAATTTACATTAACCGGACTCCATTTTCGCTTGATTCCCCTTCCTTGCGACCAATCTATCTTTACTCCTGCTGGATCTTGTATTGGAATATATGATTGTAACTTATCCAGCAGTTCCTCAATAGTAGGAGCAGAAATAAGGATTCTCCTAGAAAATGGAGAGATGAATCCCTGTTCCACAGCATAATCAAGAAATGTTAGTAAAACCATCAAAGAAATTGTTAACATTTAAAAGTCCAATAGGCTTAGTATGGAGATCTAGTTGAGCCCATGAGGTAATATTAAAGATTTCTTCTAAAGTACCAAAACCTCCAGGCAGGGCTATGAAGGCGTCAGAACCATATAACATGCAAGTTATGCGTTCATGGATAGATAAGGTTTGTACTTCATGCCCTTGTGTTTTGCCTGCAATATCAGCTAAAGGAGTAGGTATAACACCTATCACTCTTGCTTTCTCTGCTTGAGCGGATTGTGAAACACAACCCATCAATCCACTGCTACCTCCTCCATACACGAGAGTGATACCTTTCTCTCCCAATTTCTTTCCAAGATCCACAGCAGCTTCTAGATACCCAAAACCTTTCCCTACTTTTGATCCACAAAATACACAGATAGTTTTGATCTGTCGAAGTTTTGGTCCTTCCATTTTTGAAAGTAAAGAAGGAAAAACTTACGAGAAAATGTTATTTTGGGATGCATGAACTATGAAAAATGTTTGGTTATTTAAAACCGAAAAACTTCACTATTTACTGCTCGTTTTTCGAAAAAGTGAAGATTTACTTTTGACAAAATCACCCTACTCACCTTTCGGTGATTTAATATTTTTAACTAGCCTTTATCAAAACCCGTGAAAGGAAACAGAAAAATATTTTATATGTGCATATATATCAAATGATTTACCTTGTATTAATGCTGCATAGCCAAAACATCATTGTTTATAACAGCCTGGCAAACAGGATCTTTTGCTATTATATTTTTGAGACTATAACGCTCTTTATCGCTGATGAATTTAGCCCATAAAGATAGTAGCTCACGCTGCACATACCCACTAGGGTGCGTCTCAAGAGTCAATCGGATATCATTCAATGACTCCTTACTCAGTCCACCCTTAATGAAGTCTATCTTATCGTCTCGATTTATGGATGAATATCCTATTGATTTACAACGGGTATCACATGTCCATCGAGCACATTTGTAGCAACTATTTAATCTTTTTGCTCTTCGCTTCTTTGCAAAAGTACTCTTACCTAAGCCAGGCTTGTGCTTAGAAAATGAATCTGGTAATTCGCCAGCTAATCGAACTTTTGCTTCGATCAACCAGCGAACATCTTCTGGGATGCCATGATCCATCAGCAACCTCAATCTTTCAAGCCTAATTCGATAAATTTTTCTCAAATCATTTAATGGAAGATTGGAATAATATTTGTGAATATTTGAAAGTATGATATCCATTTTTGATGGATCTAGCCTTCTCCCAAATCATCTATTTAAATGCATTATTCAACGCGTAAAAGAGCGGTGGCTCCGCGTGTCAGTGATATCGATTCCATCAAGAAATAATGGAATAAATTATTAAAAAGGTGAGAACAATGAGATAATGCGTCATTACCTTTTTCGATATAAGGGAAGATTTGGCGACAAGATTGAGATCATGAGATATTTCCTTGGATATTGTACCTGATTTTTCGGTATAAAAGTAATAAAGGTATACTGATTTGAAATGTACAGAAATACATACTGATGAAATGAATACTGTATTGAACCAGAAGTTCATACATATGTACAAGTGAAATATCTTGCTGAACCAGAATTTTATACGTACAAGTGAAATATGTATATAGTATGAACCAGAAGCTCATAAATGAAATATACATTGTATTGAACCAGAAGTTTAACAATATTGTATTGAATCAAATATTCATACATAGAAATGAAATAAAACCGTATTGAACCAGAAGTTCTATAATAAACGGTTAGATTATCAAAAGTTTCAAATTATTTTCTATGAGAATAACTTATTCAGAAATTGTTTATCATACAACAATATTCTATGTCAAACAGGGATTAGCTCAAGAAGCTTTATTATTTGTAAAAGTGCGATATGCATACACTCCACCAAAGCGCACTGAGATATATGATTGAAATTACATCCCTAAAAGAATGACATGTGTTATGGCATTTTAGCCGATTGATAATATTTGAGAACATTATGGTGAAAACACGCCTGAAGCGTAATTATGCCTGAAGCATAATGACTATCGATTCCAAAAATAAATATCTCTTGAATGATTGAAATGATTCCTTTGAGGCTAAATACTCAAAGTAAGTAAAAGGGACATAGTCAAATGATGAGATATTCAGGTACCTGATGATAGAACATATAAAGAGATATCTCCACGTTATATTGAGATGGAATCGATAAATAAGTCGACTGCATACCCTCTTATGAAATAAGATTGATGAAATCATAATTCTTTGGCCAAGTTTGAAACCCTAATGTAGGGATTATTGTTCAAGGACCTGAAGTCCAAATGCTTAAATGTGTAAAGCCAGTAATTATATGTACAAATGAAAAATATTTCACAGTCGTAAAAGACGACTAGTTGCGCGCGAAATTTTTCATAGAACTGGCATGACATATGGTGGATAGACTATAGTCTAAATCACTAGCTTGAGCTCCTTGATATACCAATGAGTGAGATCAAAATGTATGATTCTCATCTCGGTACTTTGGGAGTATTCTTTGATGTACCAGTTGATCGCGGTACGTTGGGATTTCAAGTAAAATGATTGTAGATTATATGTCGAAATTGATATCTATTTCAATGATTGATTATGCTCCTGCAAAATTAGAAATTGCAGTTTATAAAGTGCAAGAACATACATGTATAAATCATTGAAAGATTCAATATGCCCAGATTAGTATCACTATAGAATGATACAAATGACTCCATGATATAATATGTTGAAAGTGAAATTGGAGTGTACTATTTATGACATCTGGGAAATTGATTATTCACTAGAAGTGAATACGAAAATGAATATTCACCAGAAGTGAATTTGAAATTGATTATTCACTAGAAGTGAATTTGAAAATGAATATTTAATTATTCACTAGAAGTGAAAGATGCAATCTATGAAAGTGAATTATAGATTTGATTATTCACCAGAAGTGAATTCTAAATTTGATTATTCACCAGAAGTGAAAAATACAATGAAAAGATTCGTGATTGCACCAATATACATGTAATATTCCATGAAAGGAATAAATACGCGTTGCACTCTTTTTCCCTTAGCTGAGGTTTTGTCCCACAGGGTTTTCATAGCAAGTTTTTTTTTAATGAGGCAACAGTTGAGGCGTATTGATGAAAATTAATGAGAATACTGCACTCTTTTTCCCTTCGCTGAGGTTTTGTCCCACAGGGTTTTCCTAGCAAGGTTTTTGAGGCATCATCATAGCTATCAACAAGCTATAATTCAGCAACACATTGTTATACTGGAATGATATCAACAAATGAAGAAAATCATACACATCTTATGAAGAATGTTATGATATCGGCTACACACAGGAAGATTTTCATATATATTCCAGAAGAAAGATGATATCATTATTCAAAAGGTTCATGAATACTTGATTGCACACTTCAGGGGGAGAATCATGCTGTCATGCTGTACTCTTTTTCCTTCGTCCAGGTTTTGTCCCACAGGGTTTTCCTGACAAGGTTTTAACGAGGCAGCGGCTGTACTCTTTTTCCTTCGTTCAGATTTTGTCCCATTGGGTTTTACTGACAAGGTTTTAACGAGGCAGCACTAAAGCACTAAAACACTGAAGCAGCGAAGCACTTCAGATTTCAGTACATGATTTGTACTACTTATCATTGATGTCATTTTGGATATTAGACTCAATGATTAATGATGGCCAACATCAGGGGGAGCAGCTGTACTCTTTTTTCCTTTGCTCAAGTTTTATCCCACTGGGTTTTCTTAGCAAGGTTTTAACGAGGAAGACAATTGAGCAATAAGTCATTCAAGGGGGAGTGTTATAAATTATTAGAAATTATTAAGAAATTCCTTTGTAGATCTCTACCTAATTTCTTACCTAACTCCCACCTAATTAATATTGTAAAGAATTATTGTGAATGACTTTATCTTCCTATAAATAGAGGCATTCATTGTTGTATTTCACACACCTAATGGAATGAGAATTCTCCTCTTTATTCTCTCCATCTCTTCATCTCTAATTCTTGTTTAGATTTTGATAGTTTTATAACAATTTTAGGGTAATTTAGGAAAATTTTGGGCTAAAATAAAAATTAGAAAATATTCCGCAAAATCAGTAATAGTTACTAAATATTGTGTTTTTTAATCATAACTAGTAACTAGTGGAATTACGTGTGATGCACGTACTGTGAGACTCACGACAAAAAAATATGGGAATTAAATTTTTTTTAAAAGATTCATACAATGCCAGACTTCTGTTTCATCACCCCAATCATTAACAAAACTCATTTCATAAAAAAGCTTAGATTGACGCAAACAATTATTGCTTCAGAAAAGGAAGATGCCAAAAATTAGCTTCAAGCAAGTTTTGAGCATCCAACTTAAGTGATAAAACATTAAAAAAGTTTTGGGTACTATAGGATGAAGGAATTCTCTCACACACGTGCAACTGCAAACATGTAAAGTAGATTTTAGTAACCAAAAATTAATTGCACAATGAAATAAAATTTTGCATCTTGTTAAAAAAAGCCCACAAGGTACTACCTTCATCACAAAACAAGACTAATATACAAAATGTTGTTAATTCAAGTTAAATCTCTTTCCCAAAGATAGGCCATAAACATAAGTTTCTATCAATGTCAATACTTGTTTCCTGAAAAGAAAGTCTGCCAAACTCTTCATGTTGGAATGGAGACAAAGTACATCCAGAGCATCTGTTATGCTCCTAGTGACAAGGGCTTGCCTCAGTTCCAAGATAGTTTTAAAGTACTTCATGATGTTGGTAGATGACTTTGAAAACATACGAATAGAATTTCATTGCATCCAAAACATAATGAACCTCATGTGCTCCTTTGGATCCCTTTGAATCCTTTGCATTTGATCCTCAAGCAAGTAGGAGAACCTCTCTAAAACACATTGGTTTATAACATGAGTGTGTTTGATTAAGGGTGAAAAATGTGAGTAGAAAATGTTTTCCATTCTAACTTTCCACCTTTGGTGTTTGATTCAAAAATTTTCATGGAAAATATTTTCCATCCATGTTAAAAAGTTGATGTTTTCCTTGAAATCAAGGAAAACAAATTCTTATGAGGGAGGTGAGAAAATATTTTCCATGGAAATTCTTTTCATTTTCCTTTTCCATCTCCCAATCAAACACACCCAATAAGAAAAGTGTAATCCAAGCATGTCCTCAGTCTCTATGAAATCACATAAAAGCAACAAACAATAAATATAAAGTTTTAAACTTAATCATCTTCCATTAAGTGGTTAAACCTCATAAGAAACAAAAAAGACCTCTACATAGAGCCTCTTAGTTAATAAAATATCTTCCTTCAAAGTAATGTTACAAATTATTAATGTAGATAATACTTTAGATCAAAACAAAAGTTGAAAAGAACCAGAACATTCAATGCCTAACTATTATGAAGGTAATGTTGGATGCTAAAAAATATTGTTATTCTAAGAAGCTAATTTAGCCAGAAAATACAAGGGAATTAATATGTTGACTTGTTCTACACATGCGCACACACATCAATAAGAGCAATACTGGGTGATGAATGTCGAATCCAACAAATAATAATAATATCTTTCTCTAGAAAAATAAATTGTGATAGCAGTGAGCAAGGTCTAATCTACAGGGATTGATTAAATTTAATTCTTTAAAAAATTTAAAACAATAAACTAAAATGAAGGGGTTTTGAGTATTAAATCAATCTAAAATAAAACAATAGCATTAAGGTGAATTATTGAAGTCCGAATTAAACAAGTATCCATCCTAAAGTATATTTCAGTATTGATTCATTGAATTGATCATAGATACAAAAATAGAATCCTTTACTATTTTCTTTAAATTGGTTATGGTTATTGATACGATCTAACAACCTATCCATCCTTACCTATTCGATAATCAAGATATGCTTGTTGACTATTTTTCTAATCAATAAAAAACCCTAGATACGATCTTAAGATTTAATTTATCAACAAAACAAACAAATACAAAGGCATGATTTATTTAAGTTATGTTATACATATTCATAACATGAATTGAAAATCAACCCAAAATCAACTATGTTAATTTCTATTTGTATCAGAAAATCTAAACAATTACGGATTTAGATATCTAATTAACTAAGTATTATTTTGACAATTAAAACAATATGTGAACTTTGTATTAATAAATCAAAATAACAACTTAAACATACCTGAAGATACATAAATAGAGAATAAATTAAAGAACAATAAAATTAATTAGATCTCACAATTCTTGCAGAATCATAACTTCGATTATCCTTGTGCTGGAATATAAGTTAGCTATCCATAAACATTTAGAATAAAAACTAGAAAGAAAAGGATCAAAAGAAAAATTCTAATTTCTAGAGAGGAAAACGTGGAATCCTTCCGGGGAAGAGAAGTGCCTCCCAAAAAAGTTCAATTAGGGTAAGAAAAAACTCGGAGGAATGGAGAGAGTGAGGGTCCTTGTTTGGAAAGCTTCCTAGAGATAAGGAAGGATCTAGTTTCCTTATTTTAATCAAATTCTAATTCTTCCTTAAGATAAAAAATATTTTAATTATACAAATAATCTCTCTAAATATTCTCATCCTTTAGGAAATAATTGTGAGTTCAATAGAAATATTTTCATCATCCAAAATCCGCACATGTAAGTCAAGTCTTCATGAAACAATAAGGTGTGCCCACAACTTAGATAGACTTTGCTTCTGATTGGTAACACTGGGGAATAGAGCATGCTCACGTTTTAAGCAAAATTCGTTTCTGCATTTGTGCACATTTTTAGTTCCAAACTCCTTCTTTTCAATGAGTGATATTGAGTCCAATTTGATCAACTCTTTCATCTAATCCACAAAACGTGAAATATAATCAATATCCACAACTTAAGCATTTAAAGTAATTAAACCAAGAGGAAATATCACAAATTAAGAACAATAAGCATATTATCAAATTCTCTAACGCTTAGACAATGCTTGTCCTCAAGTATACACTAGCTCAAGTTTATTAATTATTCCCATCATCATTCATTCTTCTACCTTTACCTATCCTTCTACAACTCAAACCATCATGCCTTAAAGATTTAATTTTTAACACAAGCAAGAAACTAGCAAGCAATAGAGTAAATTCCCATCCACTTACACAAATGACTAATCACTTAAACAATTTCTCGAAATCTAAACGTAATGGGATTAACTCCCTCACATTAGATTTATTCAATATGCTCAACGTGTTTAGGGTGTAAAAATATATATATACTCTCAATTCAAAATATAGAAGATTCTTACCATAGGTTGCTAATATATCACATCAGCACCGACAATGATTTGAATGCAAAGTAAGGGTCTTAGTACCGGTTGTAATTGGGTAAGGTGGGACAAAAAGAATTTATTTTGGATATTTCATCAAAGGAGTTATAAAACTTCTTCACAAGAGCTCATTTAGACTTCATGCACTTCCTGCTATCAAATCACTTCTGAACAACTTAAGCTGCACTTCTTTGTTTCACTATCATGTTTTTCTTTCGTTTTCTCTCTTTTTCTTTTTTCTTTTTTTTTTTAATTTTTTTAAAGAACAATGTAGATTGCAGCTGCTTTGTCCCCAAACATTTCTTCCACATTCCCATTTTAAAAGTACAACGAGACTTGCAATATGAATCTTTTGATTCTCAATATCTTTCAATCTCTCCAAGGATAAGTTAAAGCTTCATGTGAAAAATTCTATACATTCCTTCAATGCAAGGTTCCAAAAAAAGGAAAATTAGCAAAAAAAAAAAAAAAAAAAGATTTCTATTGGCTTGTATCGTGGTTAATTTTCAACAAAAAGGTTAGAGCTCAAAAGTGACTTTCTAGAGGTATAATTCAAGGTAGGCTTTTAAGAAAGCTAAATTTACTTCACCTAAATGCCCTTACTTATTTAGTGCATCCAATTATCAAAGGGTATCTCAACATGCATAACAAAGCAAGTTCTAGAAGAAATCAACTACGCCACACATTCTTCATTCAATCAACCATCAAGAGCAATCAACCATAGTGCAGTAAATAAGAATTCAACTACTCATGACAGTCCCCCATTGTACCTCAATCCATCTCAATAATGCACAATAATCCAGATCATAATAGGACAAGTATCGACAAAATCGAGAATTAAGAAGAGAATTTTCAAAAAAATAAAAAATCTTGTCAAGTAGAGCAAACAAATGAAAGAAGCCAGCATTCAAATCCAAGACAAAATTATAGCAAGAACCCACTCCCACACTTAAAATATACATTGTTCTTAATGTATTGAAAGCATAAACATTAAAAGCTTTAATTAGAAAAATAGAGGACTTCCCTGAAAATAGAGCATGCCAGAGAAGAGGGCTCAAAGGTGTTGCAGATGTAGAGGGTTGATCTAATTGCTAATTTTTATTAACGGATTTTGCCTCTCAAACCGAGGAACACCATGAATAAGGCATGGGCACATCTTATACCCTAGAAGAGTCTAAGAGCAAGTTGCAGATTGTGACTAATGAGAGAGGGACCTTAGAAAAGAAGGTTGTGTGTTTTGAAAGTGAACTTGAGAAGACCTCCAGGTTAGCTAGTGAGCTAAGTGTTGAGAAAAGAAATATAGAAATCCAAGTTAGCAACCTGTTGAGCGAACTTGAACATTCTAAAGCTCAATTCCTTGTCTTTTCTAGTAGTTCTGACAAGTTAGAAAACATTCTAGGAATAAAGAAACCTACTGGTAATATGGATGGTCTAGGTTTTGATAAGAACACTGCTAGTACATTTAAGATCACATTTGTCTCTGCGTGCGACCATTCCAAATATGTGCCTAGCGCTCAGCGTAGGACTCTCGTTGACCTAGGAATAGACGTCAGCATTCACAAAACAATGGTCCGAGGTTTGTCCCTACTTGTTTTCATTGTGGTGAGTTACGTCACATACGTCCTAGATGTCATCATATCATGAATAGAAGGCATAACATGAGATTAATAGGAATCATAATCAGGAGTCTGTTAGTCAAGTTAAATTCCTTGCTGATCAAGTTAACAAGTTGACCAAATTGATGATACAAACATTTGGTAAGTTTTCTGCTACTAGACTGGAATAGGTAAAGAATAGTGATCATAGAAATTTGAATAATGGTCACAATGCTCTCAAGGATAAGAGCGTGTTAATACTTAATTGATTGGGTAATTTTAGTGCCTGCATGTATTTATATCAGTATTAATTGTTGCATGCATCCTATTTATTTACTTGCATTTTAGGTAGTTGTTTTATTTCTTGCTTGTGCATTTTTATGATTGCTTTGACAAGTGCATGTTTTTTTTTTATTTTTTTTTTTATGTGTGCTTTATTTTTTAATTTTTTGTGTGATGCATTCTCATGTTTTCTATATTGAAAAATTCAAATATCCAAAAAACATTGAAATATTTGAAAAGCACAAAAACATTAGAAATTGGAAAAATAACAAAATCAGTTTGTTTGAAGTGGGTATTTTTATAGCATAACGTGAACTTACTTAAATTTGTGTGTTGTGACCATGTGTAAGTTTATTTAATGAGTTGTAGCATAATTTTCATTGCTTTCTTAGGTTACTGTGAAGTACTTTGTATTGATATCTACATGTACCATTTGCACTGCACGCACTTTGATCTTGTTAGTGGGACTTAATCGTGTGTGTGAGATTTAGGATGACGGTCACTTATTGGTAAGACGACTTTGAACATGAATTGACCAATTTTAGTAGACCTAAGCTCTTATAAATCCCTTTATAATAAAAAATGCTCATATCTTAATGTTATTCGTCAGGGCCTATTTGATTCGAGTTATTAAGCCTGAAAGGTGTTTCATCACCTGGTATCTATGGTCAACTTACTTGAGTTAACTGGTCGAAAGCTCACTACAAGGGTCATTTTAGTTACCTAATAAGGAGAACTTGCATTTAAGTAAATTTGCAAATGAGCTTAAATTTTAAGGTCCTACTTTGCATTATAATGGTTTGACTTTCATAACTAGGAGAGTAATCTTATTGGCAATGTTTTTTTGCATGATCTTTCTCACAAATTTAAGGTGGAGTTCTACTTACAAAGGATTAGTGACACATTACACACATGAGTCGCTTTTACAATTTACTCTATTTTAACTTGGGTTAAGTATGTTGGAAAAGTATGCATGCTAACTACATTATTTTTTAAGTTGTCCATATTTATGCTAAAAATTGAATTAAAAATTGCACCCTTCGTCATTTGTGACAAAAAGGTGGAGAAAAATGTATAGAATCGTGTTGCATCAAAAAATGTTGGCATTTCTTCTATGTTTTTGGTAATCAAAAAGTGTTGGCATTGCATGAATTCTATGTTTTTGGGATCTTTGGAGAGAGACATAGATAAATTATATCCTACTGCATTAAGGGGGAGCATTTATTGTGTTTGCACTGCATACATTTCAGTTTTGATACTTCATGGTATAAATGTTTGTTTTGGTGTTAGATTGTCATTTATATCACGTCTCAAACTAGCATGCTTGATTGATAGTTCGTGCATTAATTATATTATGGTTGTTCCCGTATCACGTGCTTTTACACTGGGTATTTTAGTGTCTTTGACTTCAGGAAACATAGAATGCAAGAAACAAGACTTGGCTTGGTTTATTTAGTTTTGGTTTTGTTTTTAATACCTTGACTTATTGAGTTGTTTTGTCACAGAATGCCAAAGTGGGAGTTTGTTAGGATTTGTAATTGGCAATTTTATGAACAATGAACTAAATTGAACATTTGTAAAAGTCAAGGACTAAGGTGCAATTTTATATAGTTGATAAGGTATGTTAGGGTTGGGTTGAAAAGAGAAGAAAAAAATTCGAAAGCTTTAGATCACGCTCGCCTCATGCTCGAGCGTGATTTCTAGAACCCTGTCGCTCAAGTCTCACTCAAATTGAGCACGAGTAGTCCATGCCTAGAAATGGTACGTTCGAATAACGCTCTAATAGAACTCGAGCAGTTGTTAAGGAAAAAGTAACCGCTCGAATCCCGCTCGAATTCAACTCGAGCAGTCGACGGCCAAAACACGCCCTAAGTTTGTTTTTAACCTATTTTTCGTGGCCCATATCATTCTAATACATATTCCAAACCTATGCACGAAATTCTTGAGAGGTTGATGTCTATTTTTTAGAGCCATAACATATACACATATCATATATTTGATCATATGTTTGATGATCCAAGAACCAGATTCATCATAGGTTGATTCTATATTCTTCTTGTGATCCAACAATCCGAATTAGGAATACATCAATTGTTCCTAATCAAACACTTGGCATCATTGACATAAGGATTACTTCTTCAATTGTGAAACTTCAGAGCTATTGGAGGTTGAAGAAGGTTGAACTACAAGCTAGGAAGTTAACAAGGACGGGGAGTTCTTGGGCTTTCCAATTGGAAGAAGCATCAAGATCTGGAAGCTGCTGGAGGTAACTATATTTTGGGTTAGCAGGGGTAGATTTGTGTTGTCTAGAAACTATTAAAAGCAACTCGTTTGTATTAATAGTGACCCTTTCGCATATATGATCAAACTTTAGGGTGTCCAACAACTTTTAATTTTCAATTGGTGCAGTCATTTCCCTTAAAGTTCTTTCTTCGTTAGCTATTCTTTCATCTGTTTGAAAATCATTGGATGATTAATCAATCGAGCATAAAAGGAATAAAACAATAAATAAAAAAATTAAATCTATTTGACATCAATATCCAACAACGTAGCCAAAAGTTTGATGGTTGTCGAATCAAACGAACAATAATAATAATAATAATAATAATAATAATAATAATAATAATAATAATAATAATAATAATAATAATAATAATAATAATAATAATAATATCTTGCTCTAGGAAAATAAATTGTGATAGCCGTGAGTAAGGTCGAATTCAGAGGGATTGATTAGATTTAATTATTCGAAAAAAAATCAAAACAATAAACTAAAATGAAGGGGCTTTTGAATTTTGAGTATTGAATCAACCTGAAATAAAACAATAGCATTAAGGTGAAGTATTGAAAAGTTCTAATTAAACAAGTATCCAGCCTAAGGTATATCTCACTGTCAGTTGTCACCTATAGTCCATTGTATGTTAGTTTAATGCTCTATGATCTTTAACTATTTTTGCAAACAAATGCATAGAAAGAGTTGATTTTAAACTCTAGAATACAATGCTGCATTTACTTATAAAAAAATATATTTCAAGAGATTACTCATCAATGTTTACGTTATTTTGTCCCACCCAAAATCAATCAACGCAGCAAAAACTCAAAAACACAAAATAATTGGACAAAAGAGAAAAAAAGAACTTAACGTGGCTCAGCTGAAAAAAACTTTTATTGATAAGAAAAATAAATAACTTGTTACATATTTTTCTCACCCTCACAACTTCTCCTCAAACAAAGAAAGAACAATAAACGTAAAGCATGAACTAATTGACAAAAGAGAAAAGAGAAAAAAAGAACTTAACGTGGCTCAGCTGACTATTGACAACTACAGGAGAAAAATACCTTTATTGATAAGAAAAATAAATAACTTGTTACATATTTTTCTCACCCTCACAACTTCTCCTCACACAAAGAAAGAAAAATAGACGTAAAGCATGAACTATTTTCTTTCCAACCCTTTTTTTTGTTTTCCTGTATCACGCACAACCTCTCTCCCTCACGTCAATTTTTTGGCTATTACTTCAATCACCATGGCACATACATATATAATAAATCAATGCCAAGAACTTACCTAATTACAATTCAGGTTAGTCTCCAAATTGTATTAGATTCCTTAATTATTTTCCTTATATAATAATACTAATAATATTTTATTCCTTTTCCAATTATTATTATATATACAAAGAAAATAATTCTAATCTAATCAAATTACTTTTCTTTTTCTTGTCAAATAAGAATTCTTTATTCCATAAACTTTTTGGTCAAACCTAACATATATTGTGGTTTTACATTTTGCCTACATTTAATTTGTTGCAAATGTATTTTTCTTCTTTAATTATTCATTACAAAAGAACTTCTGCCATGCGTTTATCTAGGTCACAGCTATGTAATCTCATTTTCTATGACTAAGCACAAGGACACTGAAAGTTCTATGACAGAGTTGCACGTATCTAAAGCAACAATTACGAAAAATAAACAAATATTAAAGAAAAACACAACACTATAAAATACAACCATTACCACCCATGAACATAGTTCCCAAAAAATAACATAACAACAATTAGAACCATAACAAACTCAACAACAAACAAGCATATATATATATATATATATCAAATAAAAAGACAGTAAAACCCAACATTGAAATCAAACAACATAATTGGCAAAAAATAAAACAACAGAATTGAAACGAACTGTTCTTCCCACACGACCATTGAGGCAGTTATAAATCACCGATTTTTTTCGATATTTTGCTCTTCAAATCCTTGTAAAAATTAGTTATGTTAAGAACTTAGCTTATATAATTAAATATTGAAAACTGGCCATTTAAAGAAAGATAAAAAAAATCTGAAGGGAAAAAAATTGAACAGGTTACTAGCCTTTTGTAAAATATAAACAGTTTGATAGCAACGAATTTGAGAAAATTAACACTGAATTGAAGAAAATAAAGAGAATTACCCGATTGATGTTTGTTTGCAAGTGATATAACCCGTTTCTTCCAATAGCTAACATGTGTAATGTCTCTGTGAAATAACAATACCTGTAGGAGACCGTGCAATTTCTAGACCAAGAAATGATTTCAAGATACCTAAGTCTTTAAGTTTAAACTGGCTGTGTAAATAAACCTCTTCAAATAAATCGCCATTGAGGAATGCGTTATTGACATCTAGTTGAGCTAGATGCCAATTCTGGGTAGCAGCTAAAGCAAGTATGATTTTGACAGTGACCAACTTGGCTGCAGGAGAAAATGTGTCAAAAAAATCCAAGCCTTCTTGCTGATTGTAACCTTTGGTGACTAGGCGAGCCTTATGCCTTTCAATTGTTTCATCAGATTTGAACTTGAGCTTAAAAACCCATTTACAGCCGATTGAATGCTTTCCTGGAGGTAAAGGCATGACTGACCAAGTGTTGTTACTTTCCATTGCTTCAAGCTCATTTTGCATAGCTGCTTTCCAATCAGGATTTTGAACAGCCTCATGGTAAAACTGAGGTTCATTATGAGCAGGCATGTTGAGAACAAAATTATGGTGAGATGGTGAAAGGGATTTATAAGAAAGAACATGAGATAGAGGATAAGGTGTAGGACATTTAGGAGGCTCTGAATGAGTGAGCAAACTGCAATGGTAATCCTTAAGATATGAAGGAGTATGTGGTACTCTGTTTGATTTTCTTAAAGGAAGATTTTCTCTTGAGAAAGAACTTTCAGAATTATTGGTTTGAGAATGATGTGAGGCATCTTGGTTAGAGTTATTGGTTTGAGAATGATGTGAGCCATCTTGGGTAGGAGAAGTATTGAAATAAGGTCGGGATCTTCTCTGATATCTGAGGCAGAAGAGTTATCACTTGTAGTGATATAATGAGGTTCTTGATTTTGAGGAACTGATGTTGGAATTGATGATGGAACTGGTAGAACCAGATCTGGGAAAGGATCAATGAGGTTTTCTGAAGGTGTTATGGTATGAAATGGAAATATTTGTTTGTGAAATATAACATCCCTTGATATGAAAATTTCTTTAGACTCTATATCATAAAGTTTATAGCCTTTGGTGCCTGGAGGGTAACCAATGAATATGTAGACTCTGGATCTTGGTTGGAATTTTGTTCGATGGGCAGTTAGAGTAGAGGCAAAGGTGAGACATCCAAATACCCTGAATGTGGAATAGTTTATAGTAGATTTGTACAAGATCTCATAGGGTGTTTTTTGATGGAGGAATGGAGATGGAGTCCTATTGATTAAGAAGGTTGCTGTGGATACACATTCAGACCAGAATTTAAGAGGGACTCTAGATTGAAAATATAAGGCTCATGCAACATTTAGAAGATGTTGGTGCTTTCTTTCAACCACAGAGTTTTGTTGGGGTCTTTCCACACATGATAATTGGTGTAATGTCCCTTTTTGATGAAGGAATTCAATGAGTGATAATTTAGGTGCATTGTCTGATCTGAAAGTTTTAATGGTGCTATTGAATTGAGTAGCAACCATATTGAAGAATCTTGGAATTATGGTATTAACATTAGATTTGTGTTTGAGAAAGAAAACCCAAGTAAAGCGTGAAAAATCATTAACTAATGTCAAGAAGTATCTAAAACCATTATGTGAGGCAACATGACAAGGCCCCCATATGTCACAATGCACTAAATCAAATGGAGTTTTAGATATATGATTATGAGATTCAAAAGGCAATCTTCTTTGTTTTGCTAATGGACAAATGTAACAAGGAATTTCATTGCATTGAGGAATATTACAATTGATATGATTTTTTCAAGCTACTCAAACACTTAAAAGATAAATTACCAAGTCTACTATGCCAAGTGGAAGCAGAAACTTCATTGATATGTGCGACAGACTTGGAGATTATAGTGGAATCTGGAGTTATTGTGGCCGTGTCAAGGACATAGAGGTCTGCGACTCTTTTACCCTTGCCAATCATAATCATGATGTTTATGTCCTGGATAAGGAAACAGTTAGGGAAGAAATTTATTGTGAGTTGAGAATGGGAAGTAAGTGAACTCACTGATATAAGGTTGAATTTGAATTCTGGAACAAATAACACATCTTTAAGAGTGATGTTAGGACTGAGTTTAACATCTCCAATGAATTTGACAGAAATTTTAGAGTAATCTGGGAATGTGACAGTTGAATTCTTAATTAGATGCATAGATATGAAAGCATCAGCAACTGAACAAATGTGTTTTGTTGCTCCTGAGTTAACTATCCAGAATTGTTTGGATGCAAAGAAGGGATTTAGTGCCACTGAGAAACATATACCTGTAGTGTATGAGGTAGAAGGATCGTTTTGATGATCGTTTGATGATTTGCTTTAGCTCAAATGATTGGAGAATATGGACATATGTTGTTGTTGCTGGTTGGAACTAAGGTTTTGGAAGAAATTTTCAACTGTGCCTTGCTCATTATTTGCCTCAGAATTTTGATGAAACTGATTAGAAACCTGATTGACAGCTGCATTGTATGTAGGTTTGGATTTATAACTAGGTGGATATCCATGTATCTTCCAGCATTTATCAGTGGTGTGACTATGAATTTTACAATGAGTGCAAAAAGGCCTTTTTCTCCTCTGCCTAAACCTTCCTGTTGTCACAGAATTTTTGTATCCGCCAGTTTTACTACAATTCTCATTGGGTTTTGCAGCAAATGCCATCGTGATAGATGATTCTGTACTGATTCCAGTCTGGATTCCAACTTTCCTTTGATGTTCTTCTTGAGAAATGAGGGCAAATACTTTGTTTACGGGTGGTAACGGATCCATTAGCAACAGTTGTCCCCTCACTTGAGAAAATAAGTCGTTTAATCCCATGAGAAATGACATGATGTACTCCATCTAATAATGGGAATTTAGCTCCTTGACACCTCCACAACTGCAATTTCCGCATGTACAATTGGTCCTGTAGTTGCTCAGCTCTTCCCAGACGGTTTTTAACTTTGTGAAGTATATGGAAACAGAATCCTGACCTTGTGACAGATTCATCAAGGCTCTGCGTAATTGAAATATATGAGGACCATTTCTTTGTTGGAATCTAACTCTTAAATCATTCCATATCTCATATGCAGATTCAGCAAATATTATGTTTGCTGAAATTTCTTTTGAAACTGAGTTTGAGATCCATGATATGACCATATTATTGTTGCGAATCCATGAATTTGTGAGTTCACGATTATAATTTTTAGGCTTCTTTATCGATCCATCGATAAACCCCAATTTGTTCTTCACCGAGAGGTCAATCTTCATCGCTCTACTCCAGGAGGCATAGTTTTCTCCTGAGAGAGCTTGAGAAACCAGAATGATGCCTGGACTATCGGAATGATGGAAGAAATAAGGATTTGATGAATCATCGATGGCGGAACTGACTGCTGGTGTTGAATGATCATCTGCTAGTGTTGAATTGTCATCTGCCATGATCGATTGATGAAGAGGATCAGTGATCAATCAATTAATTTGACAATCCTGCAAGCTTCCAGACTGGATTAATGGCGGAATTATTTCATACGCTCTGATACCATATTAAGCATTTGAAAGAGAGAGAAGCTGTGAAAAATTATATCCAATCTGTATTGAAATGAATGAATACACGAGTCTTAAATATACATATGAAATCAACAACTGTACAACTAACATCTAACAAATTGCAACTAACTAACTAAACTGAAAGCGAACTAACCAAATGGTAACTGAAAACTGAAAGTTAACAGACTCTAACAATAGATTTGTTATAGAAGAGAAAAATCTGCACTGTGAAATTAATTTCCTGAGAGCAACCACGAATCGAAAGAGTAAAACATAGATTCTATGAAGAATCGAGAATGGAGCAAAAACTGAAATCTTAGCTCGTCTTTCCTTGTATTGAGTGGATGATTCTAAATAAAGTTCAAGTCCTTTATATTATTTTACAGTTTTACAAAAAACTAAGACCCAGCAACTTAACCCCCAAGAACCAAAAAGCCAAATTACTATTTTTTTAAGTAACAAAATCATCTCGAAATTACATAGTTACAATACATAGTTGCTAAGATAAGAAATTAGCAACCCAACAACAGTCACAAAAAGTTCTTGAGAAGCTTTAATATAACTTCAAAAGAAAATGAAGTTGTGTGAGAGAATTGCTTGAGAACAAGAGGCGAATATGCGGTTTGGAATTATGCATTAGTGGGAACTTGAGAGTCCGAGAGCAAGAAAAGGTAAAGAGTAGCCCTCGAGACATAGCTCAAGTTGTTGAAAGATGAGAGTGAGAAAACTTAACTGAGCCTGCAGGGTGGAAGTTTGAATCCTACCTTTAGTATGGATGAAGCTCCTTGCAAACTCAGTTAAACATCAAGCTCTCAATCCTATTTTGCTGAGGTACATCCTACAACTTACATCCTCTACAAATCTCGACATAGATTGTAGGGACTCTTAATGTTAGAGTTCAACATTTTTTTTAAGAAAAGGTAAAGAGTAGAGTGAGAGGGAAATGATCGTGAGTGGAATGTGGAGCAATTAAGCGTCGACTTTTCATCCAAGGACAACACGGCGTCTTTTTAATACACATTAAAAAAAAAATGAAATTATGCCCCTTTTAGTATAGATTAAAATCAAATTTTTAATAAATTTTGATAAAAATTGATGAGATGCGTGACTGAAAATTGGGGTCCAATAAACATACGATTAACATTAATTGTTGACTAAAATGAAATTATGAGAACCTAACGGACATATAAGACAACCAAACTACGTGGCGAAGCAATACTAACTTCCTCCAGCCTCTTCTATTATACTCTTCCATCCCATTTATATAGACTGTTTTTCCATTTTTTCTTGTTCCAATTACACATGTCTTTTTTTTATTGAAAAGTATTTATTTTGTTTGTTTACCAATGTACCTCTATTTATTATTTTTAATAATTATAGTTTTGATATTTAAATAAGAATAATTTGAGAATTTTTTTTATATAAATTATATTTTCAATAACATTAAATATATTTTCTTAATTTGTTTGAAAAGTTTAACTAGTCTATATAATATAAATAGGACGGAGGAGTATATGATTTGATTGAAGATGTATAAATATTTGGAAACAAACCAGCTAACCCACTGTTCGGAAACTATCCTTAAAAAAAAGATTTTTTTTTTTGTTGTTTTTTAGGTAGATGGATGGTTAAAAATTGAAGAGAGAAAATATGTAGGGGTAGAGATTAATTTGGGAAATTTTGTACTTTAAAAATTAATTTAAAAATCATAATCATTACTTTAAGGAACGGAGGCTAATTCCAGTAGAAGTCGAAGTCCTTTTCTCGTCATAAAAGGTTCCTCTGCAAACAAACAAACCAGACTACCCAATTCATTCTGGAAAACTACCCAAGTAGTCAGACACAAAATCCCCTGAAAAGATGAGAAGCTGTGGCAGGAATGAATCAAGTTACAGAAACCCATGTCTAACTATGCATCAGCCATGGGCTTCTTTACTGGTTAATGGCATCAAGCGCATTGAAGGAAGATCATGGCCCGCCCCTATTAGAGGTACATTTTAAACTCGATAATTTCTTAATCCCATAATTCGTTTCTTGTTTTTTTGTTTTTGCTCCGTTCTTTTATCTTTTTCGATGAAATTTAAATTATATGTGAAAAGGGTGCTAAACCCTAGGGTTGTTGACTGATTCTTTTTCGTTTTTATTTTTGTAATTCATCTTGTAATATTTGCTGTGAGAGTAAAGGGTTTACTTGATAATCAATGTATCAATCCACTTTAGTTTGTGACAGGTTTGATTTTAATAAGTATATTAAAGAAACTTGTTTTAGTGCACTATGATTAGGGGAATTTCTAGGTCAACAGTATGTTTTACTTAATAAATCATTGAAGGGTGGATTAGAAACTGTTTGGTTATGTTCCTCCCTTCGCCTCTCTGAGTATTAGCAGCCCAAAACCGAATTGGTTATGACCGATCAAGTAAATTGATTAATCACTGTTTGTGATCCACGATACTATGTAATGGTCAATTAGTCCCTGTTCATTTTTTCAATTTCTATCTATCATCCTACAATTCCCGATCATGACCCTTAATTTTATAATCAATGAATTGGTCTGGTTCTAAATCAGTCTTACTTGGACTCTGTGGAAAGTAGAAATCATCTGTTCCTCTAATTGGTCTGGTTCTAAATCAGTCTTACTTGGACTCTGTGAATACCTCGTTTTCTAATTTAGGCACTTGTTCACGCGAACATGCACATGTTCACGTGAACTTGTGTCTGAATCGGGGAACATATTTCGAGGAATAGATGATTCCTCTTGTGGAAAGTATATATCTTTTCTGACTTATATTAACTGGTCCAGCTTAAACATTCAACCAAATTAACATAGAGATTTTGTTTAAATCTAAATTAAGTCTAAATGACTTTTCAATGTATCAAAGTGATTATAGCAAAATAAAACTTTTCTAGTTTAAAGTTAAATCGCGATTCAAACTAACTTCAGAAAAGTATGTTTAATTATATTAACATATTACTTTTTAATATATAGTCGATCAACGTGGCTCATGCTTTTATTTAACTTTACTTTTATATGGTTTTGTTATGATATGTTTGATATATTGATCCATTAATTAAATGAATATTGTGTCATGTACTTGGAGATATGGTGATTGTCTTCTAAAGTGAATGGTTATGTTATATTTTTATAATTATGGATCTCCGAATAGCTATTGTGATATCGGAGGTAGCACCTTGATCGGTAAAACCAAGTACTATATCCACAGTCGGCCCTTGACTGATCCAATATCTTTTTATTTTTGCCGGTAGAGTGTTTGAGCCTAATATTGGAAAACATTCACCATCTTCTATACACAGCCATATGTCATGACTATATGTCTTGGTTTAAATATGTTTAATCAGGTAAGGGATAATTTTTACTTTGTATCGTTTTTAATTCCACACCCTTGTTTTATGTTTATAATCTGTTTACAATCGGCCCAGTAAATGCCATTATTGATTTTCCCCGAACCCCCAAATCATCATATGTTGGAGTTTCATTAGTGCTAAAAATAGAATAGAGTCATTCCCAGGTTCAATGCTTTGCCTTCAATTTGCAGAAAGTTGTTATGGCTATATTCATTCCCATCTGATCGGCAGTTTGCATATCTGCCATTAATGCAGTTAGTATCATTACCAAGACATATTGCTTCGTATTTGTTTAAAATGTGCATTGGGTGTATGGTCTTGTTTGTTTGCTTACGTCTGCATATGTATGTCCTTGAGTTCACTATTTAAAAGCATGTTATGCTATATTTTTTTTTCCTTCTTCTTGTTATTTATGTTATATTAACATTTATTAACTTGGTTATAAACAAATGTTCTGAATGGATTTTCCAGATGATGTATTACTAGATCGATTGAAGTAACGAAAAATTATTTGATAGATAGTAGATACCCAATTAATTGGGAAATAATGTTTTTGTTTGATTTTGTTATATTATATAGGTCGACTCTGGATTCATGCTGCTAGTAAGGTCCCAGAACCAGACACAATCAAGGCAATGGAGGACTTTTATAGGGAAATCTATGCAGTGAATGGAGTAACACACATCGAATTTCCTGAGCACTACCCAGTCTCCAGACTTTTAGGTATAAAAAACTAATTTTTACTCTTATGTGATTAAAGATCAGTTCCTTCTTTCCCGCCTTTTTAATAGATTATATCTGGGAGTTAAGAAAGAAGCCGAAGTAGTGAATTTTTAATTTTAATTTTTTTTTTTTGGGTGAAATTTCAACTTTTTATTTTCATTTTCGAAATATCTTATTGAGAAATTAAATCTGATGTTTGGGTTGGATTTTCACCCTCAAAATCGATGAATGGACTGTGAGTGTTATTTCACCCCCACCTTGTGATTATTATGCATCTTTATCATGTGCGGGTGGAGCCTTCGAGCCAACGCAATGATCTTTTACTCATTTCAAATGGCATAATACATAATTATCTGTGATAATAACAATGTGTATCATAATTTTGGCCCTTGATTATTTAGAGAAATGCCTATACTCTCTTGTTTACATTTGAAAAGTTACTTTATTCATTTTGTTCTGTTTCTTTTTGGCAGTAACATTCAGGACATGTTGCAATTCAGATTAAGCCACTGATAAAAATCAGATCTTAGTAGATTTTGATAAAAGTTGATGAGACGTGTAGTTGAAAAGTTTTGGGCCCCATAAAAAGTGTGATTAAGATTAAATGTTGACTTTGAATTAGATTAAAATCTAGAAAAGTAGTGCGACCAAACGGGCTAAATCTTTTTCTTGACATTCCGAAAGTCTGCTACAAAATATTTCATTAGATGTTTATTAATTTTTGTTAATAAAATTCGTGACATCATTTTTATAGGCTGCGTTGAAATAGTCGGTTGTGTTACACGCGAAGAGCTAGTAAGCTGGGAAGCCATTCCTGAAGGGGTGAACACCTAAAACTAAAACCTCATGCATCTTGTACTTCTCAGATATATTGATGTGGATTACTGCTGTAATTTGTTCATGTTGATTTGATTTCCATATTTTCTGCTCACGTAATTCAAGTGCTTTTGCTTGCAGGTGAGACTAGAAGGGCAAACAGCTTTCGTTTGGCTTTGTGAGCAACCACAGGTTTTAGCGTCCTCATTTATATGATTACAAGAATTTTTTATTTTTATTTTTTTACATCATGTAATCTGTTCTGGATGTCCACGTTCTGGTTTTACGTCCTAGACTAATCATCTTTCCCTTGCTTGATGCAGAAACTTATAGTACCATTTGAGATGCGAGGGTACCAAGGAGTTTATAATTTGGAAAGGAAGGTATGAGGAGCAACTAATGTCATGTATTCTATTAGAGGCTGGAATTTATTGCTTAGTTCTCAGGAAAGACTAAAGTTCTTTTGCTCGTGTAGATATATGAATCAGCAGTTAGAGGTCTCACTTCTGTTAGCGCTCCGTTACCGGCTAAATTTCCTCTCCCAAATCCGCGAGATCGTTTTTCTTTGAAACCTGGATCTCTAACTTCTTATTCCAATAGCTCAAGTTCGTCGACAATGGAGAAATCGCTTACATTGAAAGCAGCTATAGATGGTGCTCGAGCAGCTGCAACGCAATTTACTAAGAAAAACAGTCATGAGCCTGCTACACTTACCATTGAAGGCAGCGGTAAGCCTGTATCCTCTCGATCAAGATAGAAGTAAAATGAGAAGGTTCAAAGGAACATTTAATGAAATATCTGGGAGTAATAATGCGACCAGAGTGGCGCGCAAAGTAGAATTTTAGTTTTCATTCGATAAATGGTAAGCTATAAATGCTATGTAGATAAACATTTCAATTTGGGTTTCCCTGTAGTTTACATGTTATATATTAGTGGGTTTTTTTTTTTTTTTTTTTTCATTGTGACAAATTTTCTTGTATGATTTGTGTGTAATGTGAATTCTATTAATTCTTTCCTTATCCTTGATATAAGAATTATAAACAATGTCAACCACATATTCTGACTTTTGAGATTACTATTTGGTCTAGCTTAAAAGTGCCTCAAAGTCACGAGAACATATGAGTTGCACTAGACACATCTTATGGTCTCAAGATATTAAGAATAATAGTATTACTGAGATGTCAAGAAAACTGGATACGATATACATCAATACTAATTTTAATAACAAATTCATAGATGCTCATTAATTGTATTGCACGATGTACAAGAAAAATCTCAAGTCTTGAGTCAGTCATGCATTTGGATAAAAGTGCATATTGTACATTCACTTAATATAAAAAGTGCTATATGTTCATATAATAGTTTATATAATGATTTACATGTATGTGATGTGATGAGATGATAAGATCAAAAAATTTTCAACGAGGTAAAATATATTTCTCCAGTATATTAGACATCTTATTTATATGTAGACAATTGTGCAACTCCATTACTACAACAAAGAGGGTAATATGCAACATGCAAAAATCAATATTCATTAATCGTATGTTGTTAAAGGGGCTTTATTGCAACATTCAGTAAGTATATATTGTCGTTGATTAACTAAATTTAGTTTTGACAACGTTCTTTTAATGCATGTTGCTAACGTGTCACTTTGCAACGTTGAATGTATGTTACAAAATATTTACACATTTCACTTTTTTGCAAGATACAATTAGTGTTGTTAAAACATTCTCATTTTGCAATGTTCACTGCCTGTTTTTAAATATTAGTTTTGACAACTATTTGCAACATTCATTGTAAGTTACAAAAAGCTTACATAGGTCCCCCCCCCCCCCCCCCTTTTTGCGGGGGATAAAGTTCATTGAACATTATTAAAACTTTCACCTTTAGCAACATTTATTGCATGTTGTTAAAATGTAAATGTATGACATTTACACATGCTCACAAAAATATTTTCAAAGCATTATGATTGATCATCACGTACAAAAAAATAAAAATAAAATTCTAATATCTTAAAAAATGATTTTCAAATGTCTCACGAACTTAAAAGTGCCAAAATTGATGAATATCTATGTTCTAGGCATTTCGATTGAAAGTATAAATGTACTGGTCGAGTGAAGTTAAAAAAATATCGATTGACCGAAATATAGTTCACTCATCCGAAACTTTTGATCGTTACAAGTCCAATTGCTATATTTTATAAAAGTAACATCTTGACATACTGATAGATCGACCAAGTGCTCCGCCAAAAAATGTTGAATTCTTAAAGATTCTCTACAAATATCCTTTGATTTTTTTATTCAATATAATATGACTTTACAAGAGCATTTAAGAGATATTTATTAAAATCATTGAGCTTACATTGCATTCAACTCTACTTCATTAATTATCAAGAATCTTTGAATGTTTTAATTTATATTTCACCTTATACATAAATTAAAAAACTCAATTTCAAAGGCAAATTTTTTTTATTGACTACACTTCTACACCTCTTTAATTGAAGTTTTCTATAAAATACTTATATTGAAGTGTTTATTTCTCTTGGTCCCTATCTTATCCTATTTTTTAAGAGAAATCATTGGTTGAGAACTTTTGATACATTTATTCAAAATATTTGAAAACTTGTGGTACGTTGATTCAAATTATTTCATCATCCTTGATTATCAAAGTTCTCAATACTAAGACTTGAACTTAATTCATTGCTATTTTTTGAAGCATTATCCTATATCTCTTCATACTTAATTTGAGTATATCCTTTTTCAAGTGTGTTAATATTCTTTGTAGTTGGATCGTCATGAGGTCCTTCGAAACCTTGATTGTGTAAGGAGTGGTGATCCTCATTGTAGGTCACCCTGTCATTTCGAGGTCTAATTGCAAAGATAGAAACATGAGTGATTTTCCTTGTTGTAACTGATCAGGTCATATCAAATTTTTTTGAAAGCTTGATAAAAGTAACAAATTTATTACAAAGGCCTTGCTTGTGACGATGAGCTCGATAACAATGGACGTAGCCAGTGATTGGGTTGAACCTCCTTAAAATAACTTGTTTTATTCTTCTCTTCCTTTTACTTAAATTGCCCTTGCACATATTCATTATTTGATTTGCACAAAAATATCTTAAGTGATACATTGGTTCTAATTAGTTGTGATTCTGTCCTTGTAAGTACTTTGTATGCATAAGTAATTCACTTTGCATCTCTTATTTCACTCCGTATCCACACTTGCGCTTATCTATTTTTAAGTTCAAGATTAGTTTCCAAACAAGTTTAAAACCAATTCACCCATCTTGTTCATTCACTCTTTGGTTATCATATTGCATGAGAGCCCGGTGCTCAATTTTTTAAGATCTCACCATCTTGAGTAATGACTAACCACAGTCTTCAGAATCTCAATAGGTACTCGACAAATCACCCTCCTTCTTCGATGGCACAAATTATAATTATTGAAAAGCTAGAATGATGATCTTTACTCAATCTATTGATTATAATATTTGTATAGTTATTGAATATGGTCACTATGTTACCACAAAGACCATCAAAATTAATGGAAACCGGATGAAACTAGTTCAAAATCTGGAGAAGAGTTCGATTATGATGACAAAAGAAAGTTATCTCTAAATGCAAGACCAAATAATCTTCTTTATTGCGCTTTAGTTAGAAGTGAATTAATCGTACAAGCATGTGCTTCCGCTCATGATATTTGACATGCATTGGATATTAATCATATGGGTACTAACAAAGTAAAGGAAACAAAAATAAATCTCTCATTCATTTCTTTTAGTTATTTATTTATTTCTTTATTTTTTCATGAAATAAGATGAACTTATTGGTAGCATAATTAATTGCTTTACCAATATTGTGAATGACTTAAAGGTTTTATTGTAAATCTATAATGGTGAAAAATGCTTAGGGTTCTTTCTGAAGATTGAAATCCATTGATGATGTTTATCGAAAACACTCAAAATATCAACACTTAATCGCTGGAGGAGCTTTATGTATGTTAATGACCTATGAACTCAACAATGCGAAGGTAAAAGAAAAGACTAGAAAAAGCAAATAAGAGGAAATAAAGGAGCTCCCTATAAAAAAAAAAATTCTTAAAGACAACAAACGAGAAAGGCTCCTCAAACATCTCAATGATTAAGGAAGAACTAGAAGATTTAGTTCTTTTATTAAAGAGAAAGTAGTCAAACTTCTATAAAAATCATCGATTTTCGAAGAGAAACGAAATTTAAGAAGAAGCAAACAAAAAAATTGTTTGCTATGATTGTGAAGACTAGGTCACAAAAGATTTGAATGTCCTAACAAAAAGAGGTTCCTCCAAAGAAACTCTCAAAGCAATATAGGATGAAAGTGAGGATGAAGAAGATGAGGAAATTGACAACATGAGCTTCATGGCCATTGGAGATGAGGTAAACCTTCTCGACAAACATTCATATAATTACTTATATCGTATGATGAAGTAATTGATGAATTCGAAAGTATTTCCCTTAAACATTCTACTCTTGTTAAAAACTCTCTTTATTGAAAAGTAAATCCGAAAAACTTTCGGAATGTTGAAAAGATTTGAGAAAGAAGAAGTTACTCATCATTCATTTGTTGATGAAAACTCTCTTGTAAAAGGAAAAAAAAAAAAAAAAAAGAAGATTTAGATATGGCAAACATTGTCCATAAATATATTCAAGGAAAGTTTAATTTGATATGATGCTCGGTGAACAAAAGTGTTGATTTAACAAAGAAGGAGTTGGATACACAAATCATATTTGAAACAAAAACCTTTTAAAATTACATTTATTAAAGCATCAGATTTACTTCCTCCTAAATTAACTTCTGGCTTTTGTAACAAGAATAGATACACTGTATTTGATTGTTTAATAAAAAAGAAACTGCGTTTCGAAAATAAGTAGAAGTGGATCTTGAAATCCACTAACACTAAGTTCCAAGGACCCAAGTTCATATGGGTACCAAAGATAAAAAAACTAGATTATCTCCTGTAGGTACCAAAGAAGATTAATAGCAATTGGTCATTGGATAGTGTATGTTCAAAGTATATGACCAGAGATTATCTTCTTTTTTACATCCAAAGGAAAGAAAAAAGGCTATGTGACTTTTGGCGACAACTTCAAAGCAAAGATACAGGCATTGGTAATATTGGTAACTTTTCTTCTCCTTCTATAGAGAATATGCGATTAGTTGATAGCCTCAGATATAATTTCTAAGCATTAGTCAATTATGTAATAAATGTTATGCAATAAAATTTGAGTCAACCAAATGTCTTGTCGAGGGTACTACATTTAAAAAGGTTGTATTTGTAGGAAGCGGAATAAGGATGCTTATGTGTTAAATATTCAATTTTAAAATTATTTAAAATGCTTAAGGACGCCCTTGAGTCTTTTATGCTTGTAAAAGAAACCAAAAAGGCCTCAAAATGTTGCCAAATACATATTTTTTCCACATTTTAAGGATGCCCTTGAGTCTTTTATAAAAGAAACAAAAAAGGCCTCTAGAGAAAGGGCAGAGGGGGATTTCCCAACTTTTCTTGAAAATTTCCATCAAATTAATCTGAAAGATGTTTTCACACAAACCTTATAATATTACATTTCAACAAAATTTGACAATGATCTGATGTGTCTCTGTTTTAAAATTTAGCAATAAACCCATTAAACTCATTAATCCATTGGGCATTCACCAAAATTGTATCCAACTTTTCCCAGACTCTGCCATTAGCCAAGGTGAATTTACTCTCCCTAATATTGTATTCATCCACACCAGAATTAATGTGTTTTCAGTGCGACTACAGTCGAAGTGCGAGTAGTATGTGTTTTCTTCGACATTTATACCAGATGCCTCAGTGTGACGAGAGTCGAAATGTGGGTAGTATGTGTTTTCTTTGACGTTCATCATATTGCTGTTGTGCATTAACAAGTGTAAATATAGTCATAATGAATAATACTGATTCAAAAAATATGAATTTAATTGCAAAGGAAGGATACCTTGAGATAAGTTGTGGACATGTTCTTCTATCGTGACCCGTTTTGGAGCAGTGTCTGCAGTCGTTGTGACTAGGTCATACCCTTCTCTTTGGCAGATTTCAAGCATTTTCCACATCCCTTAGCCCTCACGGGTTGTGGATCCAATATTGCATCAGAAATGTTGTGAGTCTTGCCGCTAGGCTGAAGGCGTTGTGGAATGCTCCCCTCAACCTCATTATTCTCCCTCATCGTGATTTTCATTTCTCTCATTCCTTTAAGTACAATTTCTTGAAATATACGTTTAAGACGCCTCCTCGATCAAGTTATTTGACTTATGTCTCAAAGTGCGAAGTCGTGAAGCAACTGAGAATTCTTCGGTAAATGACTCAATGGGCTCAAACACAGGATTCACTTTCGCATTCCTCGTCCACCTGGGCATAATGTGCATTTGTTGCAGAAGCATAATATCTTTTTTGCATAACATGCGAAGAATGTGACGACATGAGTAGCCCGCAAACTCAAACAACATGCAATTGCAAGTCATGAAATCCATTTGAGGATGGTAAACAACATACCTTTGACGATCGTAATCCTTAGCAGATGTTTTATGTTGCTTGATCTCCTCATTGTAGCATAATGCGTACTCTCAATGAGTTCTGCCTGAAAGAATCAGAAAATTGCTTTTGCGTACACCTGGGACATTTGTAATTCCATATCAACCCCCGTAATCAGTCGTGGGTGTTGGTACAAATCCACATGAGTTGCCATTAGTTTCTCATTTCGTTGATGATCAACTACTTCCACAAATCGTGATATGAAATCCATCAATCCATTTCTTCTATCCACATAACACTTGAAGAAAACGTGGTTGCTCTCGACATACTGGCTATTATACATTTCGGTTGCAAATACGTATTTCACGTAAGCCGATACCCATTTGTGTCTAATTTCGTAAATACTCGACAACCGCTCATTGGAATAGAAACGATTGTTATTCATAAGCACTGCCCAGCGTTGTTCAAACTCATGTGTTATCTCAAAATGCCAAATGATGTTCTACAAGTCCCCACCATGGGCGTTGTGCAGAACTGGTCCTAACTTCTTAGGAAACTTGTACGTGTTGTGTCACAAATAGAGTCAACGGAAGGTTGTTGGGAAAATGCTTTTGATTGCTCGACCAATAGCTTGATCTTGATCAGTAATAATTACTCTAGGAGCTTCATATGTTGGCATCGCCTTTAAGAACTCCGAAAACAACCACTCGAACGACTCAATCCTCTTGTCGCTCAAAAAACCACAACCAAATAATACTATTTGCTTGTGGTGATTGACTCCAACAAAAGGAGAAAAAATCATGAAATATTTGTTCATGTTATAGGTAGTATCGAACACAACGGCATCACCAAAAAAGACATAATTGTTTCTTGAAATAGAATCCTCCCAAAAACAACGTGTTAAAACACCATTCTCAAGCTCATGCGAGAAATAAATGAAAACTATTATCGAAAATGAAAATATTTGCATTTATCGAAAACGAAAATATTTTTTTTCCTTTGGGTTAACCTATTTCCCCATTTATTGCAGCCTCTCTTTTTTAATATTTTGCAGTAATTTCTTCAGACTTAAAATTTGAAATTTTAAACTGACTCTTTGGACCATAAAATTCAACCAACTTCCAATGCACTTTTATTTTTACTATAAAGATATATACACTATTTTATTATCAATACATTAAAACTCAGATACCGAAATTTCATCTTCTTTGTCTACTTCAAACTCATGCATACAACACAACCAGTTAATCAAAATTTGCAAATTTACATATTTTTACATCTGAAAAACGTAATTAAATGCATATGTTAAAATATGTTGATGATAGCTAGTCTGACTGGTATGTCCAGGTTCAAATGGCGTAGAAATGTGATGTGCCGAGCTTCGACAACCAGAATGAAATCTATAACGTCTTGCTATTACTAATCGATCGAGAGGTAAGTACAATTTTACTTTTTATATGCTTATTAGTACTATTTTATATTAGTTTATTTGTGGAATTTTGTGCGAAGCATCCAAGAAAATAGCATAACATGATAAAATATAGTATGCTACGTTATATGGCAATACGTCAGATTTGTATACAATTTCTTAATTTCTATGCTGAACATAATAAAAACTATTATAATAGCCATAGTTATATATATATAAAAAAAGGAATAGTACAATTTTCAAGATAATACATAGCTATATTTTTTCTCTTGGGCTATTTATTTATTATTATTTCTTTGTAAAACATCTGCGTTGAATTAGTTAAAACATACCATTAGTTATAACATACCAAACTGAACTTTATGGATCCATGTACAATTATATGGACAATTTGATAGTAACATACCAAATTGAACTTATTTGGTATGTAAATTATATGGTCATCAGTTTGACGTATGATATAGCTTATTAAGTTCAACCATATTACTAAGAAAATATGGTAGTCCTTCCACTTTCAACATATATCATAATAATAAAGTTGCAATTTTATGCAATAATTTAGTAAACTACTTGATCTATATGATTTCATATTTATAGGGAACTAGAATGCATGCTCTAATAAAAAGAACTTAATCAAGTTTTTCACTAACACGACACACGAGAACAAGATTTATAACATAAGGAATTTCTCGGTTGATGAGAACAAGATGAAGTTCAAGGTATCCCCCACATATTCCTGTTGAATCTCATGAGGACTACTCATGCAGTGGAGATCGAAGATGAGTCGTTCCCTAGTGCATTATACATGTTCAGGCTTTTCTAGAAATTTTGAGCAGGAAAAATACTGATGATGCAACGTTGATCGGTGCATTTTTCATCTTTTAGATCTTTTAGAGAACTTTACATTAATTAGTTGAGAAGGATACAACTAGAATGCAACTAAAGATGGAGATGTGTCCAAGTCAATATATTTTGTCCTCGAGGATCTTGAGTACGATCATATTATTTCACTATTTGTTTTGATTTTTTTTTTAAATTTCTATTTTTTTATTTATTTATCTCTGTGACACTCTAATAAATGTTGTGTCATAGGAAAATTCGGTTATATGCATTGTATGGAGAGATTACGTTAAATTGATCTTTAAATTCCTTGAAACTGTTAAGAACAAGCCAGTTATCATTCTCATGCAAACGTGTCGTCTTAGAAACTGTAGCGGTACTATAACATATCAAATATTTTTGTACCTAAAAATCTAAGCTTGTCAGTGATCTTAGTTTTCTTTATTTTTTAGGTGTAGGACTCACAAATGCCTATTACGTCAAGAAGGTCATGGCTAATTCTCCTATTTCTGAAATTGTGAAGTCTCAGAATAAGTATTTAGTGTTTAATTAATTGGATAAACTTTTTAATAGACACAAAGTTAGAATTAATTCAATCTAATTTCAAACTGAACATTTAATTTTTTTAGGCTGTTAAGTGGCAGTGAATGTAAATCACAAATTTCATTGTTATCGGTTTTCTCTGTCTTCGATGAGTTAGAAAATGGAATTATTGAAGGGAAGACCACAAGAAAACTTTTAGAATGCACCAAGGTATTTCAATTCTGCCAGTTACTTATTTGTTAGTTTTTAATTTCAAATAGCAATGATTATAGTTTACTAATTCTATACATTTTTTTCCCCCTAAGGCTGGATACTACTTTTGGTTGCTAATATTGTTGCCATTGTCACCGAAAAGGGCTGGTGGTACTCAAGCCATAAAAAATGTTCAAGGAAAGTTGAGAAGCAGGGGAGCCATTTTTATTGTGATAAGAGTAAGAAACTTGATACTCCAGTGAGTACTAAGTTTATGTTGCGTGTTAAGTTAGTTGATGGGACCAAGAGTGTTGTCTTCATGCTTTGGGACCTAGAGGTCATCCAATTGATCGGAAAGACACTGAGAGATATATACATGAAAGAGTTACAAGAGAGGTATTTTTTTATTACTTTCTTAAATAAAAATATTTCTTTCATTTGTAGTGTTTGAGTTAAAATTTTAAATTAAATTAGTAATATAGGATGCTTATTATTCATTGATAATTTTGGTATTTAATGTTTTAAAAAACCCTACAAATAAATTTTCTTAGATTTAATTTTGATGAATGTAGTTAGTTTCCTTACTGTAGGAAAGATTTTCTATTTGCTAGACAGTAACAAAATTTGCAGTAAATAAAATTACAGCAATAGGACAATCAGTTAACTTAAATAGTAAACGAAACATGCAAGTAAGCTAAACCAAAAGCAGGCAAAAAATTGAGTGAATATATGACGCGAGGCCTGTGTTCAACGTAGTGCCTTCAAAGTAATATTCCTCCTCTCACCGAAGTAACTTGAGCGCTTGCTTCCCAATATACAGCAGCGTGAACTACAACATTGCCGTCGAACTGAAAATGTGCCCAAATTAAATCACCAAGCTACTAAAAAGAACACAGGATCTTTGGACAATGTTGCATGTGAGGAAGAGAGATTTCGTGGTCGTAGTGTATCTGGATTGAGGGTAGTGTAGTTGTATATATAGGGAGGAAAAATGTAAAACAAAATTTAAAAACGTGGCTTGCACTTTGTGGCCAATTTTTGGTTCATTTGGTTTGACATTCTTGTGCGCACACAAGTTCAAGGCTTGAAGGACAAGTCGGTCCAATATTTACACTCCCCTATGGGCGCATAGGCTACGAAGGAGTCTCTGTGCAACAAATGGTTAAACATTACAAATTGTTAACCATATTTGAGTTGTTTCATACCTTATCTTTATCCTATGTGGGATAGCTATTTATGTTTTTCCCACATTTTCACATTTCATCCATTTTTCAATGTGGGATGGAACTATTATTTATAGCCTCCACTTAATTCCACTTTCTAATTTCTAAACAATGTGGGATTGTTTTCCCTTTTAAAGCTCATCTCTCAATCACAACTCTCAATTAATGTGGAATCCAATTTCACATTCACTAGTGAAAATTTCCTTGTCCCAATGTATATTTCAAACAATCCCCCATATGAATTGAAATTGATATAGACATGGAATACTTGGTGACAAAGTTCTACAGTTGAAACTTGCATAGGATCGGTAGGTGTTACCTTTTGAACCATTGTTAAAATAAATTTACTTTACTAGTTGATTAGTTGATAGGATGTTTTTGAACTGTTCTGCCTGTTTTGTAAACGATTTTATACCTCACAATGGATTCTTCCTAACACAATTCCGTTCTCATGAGAATATTCGTTTGTGGCCATGAACATATACCTGACTCGGTAAGATTTCTTAAGAATTGAGCCTCACAATTCCCTTCGAAGTGGTCCCACTTCTCTCTCACATAGGTGATTTCTTAATTGACGCCTGAATTTCCAACGCACAAGAATCATTAAGAGCATATCGTTTATCCTCTTCCCACTGACATCAATGTTATTACATGAATGGATAGGAGACAACCCCCACAGTGATCCTATTAGCTATTTGCAATTATGTTGTCTCATTGAACCTAGATCTTAGGATCTCTAGTCAGCTAGGTTGAGTTTCCATTACAATAACTTATTCTATCATAGGCTTAAGCTTCATTCCTCTCGATGACTTTGTAACTAACTCTCTATTTAACCTTTTGGTTAGCGGATACACAATGTTTTCTTTAGACTTTACATAGTCAATAGAGATAATTTTAGTTTAGAGTAATTGTCCAATGGCAGTATGTCTGTGACATATATGTACAGACTTACCATTATGAATATTGTGTAGTGCATTGAATATTACAATGTACACAAATTGTTGGCACAAACTTTAACCATCCTGGAATATCCTCTAAGAAATTGCATAGCCATTCATCATTTTCACCACATTTATCAAGAGCTATAAACTTAGATTCCATCGTAGATCTCGTAATAACTATTTGTTTAGAGGATTTTCATGATATAGGTGCACCTCCCAATGTAAACACAAATCCACTTGTAGACTTTTAGTCTTTAATATTAGATATCCAATAAGCATCAGTATATCCTTCAATAACTGTAGGATATCTGGTATAGTGCAGTCCCTAATCACGAGTATATCTCAATTATCTTAGTGCTCTTACTATTCCTTTCCAATGGCCAGACCCTAGATTACTAGTATTTCTACTCAGCTTGCTAACTGTGTAAGATATATCTTGTCTTGGAGTACAACTCATCAAAAACATAAGACTTCCAATTATTCTAGAGTACTTGACTTGAGAAATACCATCGCCCCTATTTTTCGATAGATGTTGACTTGTATCTATTGGGGTTCTAGCAACTACATAATCATCCTTATTGAATTTCTCGAGAATTTTGTCCACATAATGTGACTAACTTAGAAGAACAAGCCCATCTGATGTTCTTGAAATTTTAACTCCAAAGATAAAATCTGCTAAACCCATATCTTTCATATTGAATCTTGAGTTCAACATGTCTTTTGTGGATTTAATCATGTTATCATTTACCACCAACAATAAGCATATCATCAACGTAAAGGCAAAAAATAACATAGCAATTTTTACTATCTTTGACATACACACATTTGTCACATTAATTGATTTTAAATCCACTTTCCATCATGACATCGTCAAATTTTTCATGCCACTGTTTTGGTGCTTGTTTTAAGCCATATAATGACTTCACAAATTTACACACCTTGTTTTCTTGTCATGGTGATGTAAAATCCTCATATTGTTGTATGTAGATTTCTTCCTCTAAATCTCCATTTAAAAGGGAAGTTTTAACATCCATTTGATGTACTTCAAGATTTCACAGAGTTGCAATCGCAAGTATCATCCTAATGGATGTTATTCTCGTCATTGGTGAATATGTACTGAAGGAATGAAGGCCTTCTCATTATCTATAGCCTTTAATTACTAATCTGGCCTTATACTAATTAATAGTGTCATCTGCTTTCATTTTTCTTTTGAAAATTCATTTGTAGCCTAATGGTTTGCTTCCCGGGGGGAAGATCCACCAACTCTCAAGTATGGTTTTGCAAAATGGAATCTATTTTATTTTTAATGGCCACTTTCCATTGAGATCCTTCTGAAGAGTTTACAGCTTCTGTAAAGTTTTAAGTTTTAGTTTTTAGCATATAAGTCAAAATCAGGACCATAAGAGTTTTTGTCCTTTCTTGTTTGCTATATCTTGGTTCAACCTCAACTTCCGCTTCTACTTCTTTGTCCTGACTATTCTCAATCATAGTCTCATATGTCCGTTTAGAAGAGTTTTCTTCATCTTTGGATTTGTATGGAAATACATATTCAAATAATGACTCATTTTTCGATTTCATTATCGTGTTTTTGTGTCTATCCAAAATTTTAGAATCAAATACAAGAAACCGATATACACTACTGTTATGTGTGTATCTAATAAATATGCAATCAATAGTTTTTGGTCCCATTTTTACCTTCTTTGGTGTAGGTACAACCACTTTGGAAAGACGCCCACACACTCGTAAGTATTTGTGGGAAGGCTTCCTTCCTTTCAATAACTCGTAGGGGCGCTTATCTTCTTTCTTTCTTTTGGGGTGACTTATTTAAAAGGTAATTAGCTGATAATATAGCTTCCCCCCCACACGTTTCTAAGGTAACCTAGAACTCAACAACAATGCATTCACCATCTCTTTCAATGTTTTATTTTTCATTCATCAACACTATTTTGTTGAGGTGAATAAGGTACTGTTGTTTCATGTTTAATTCCATATTATGCACATAATTCAGCAAATGGTGATTCATATTCACCACCTCTATCACTTCTCAACACTTTGATCTTTTTGTTGAATTCATTTTCAGCTTCATTCTTATCGAGAACAAATTTCTTTATAGCTTCATCTTTAATTTTAAGCAAATACACAAAACCATATTTTGTGCTATCGTATATAAAAGTAATAAAGTATTTGTTGCCTCCCCTTTTTTGTACGAATTTTAAATCACATACATCAGTGTGAATTAAATCAAGTGGTTCCGTTTTTTCTTTCAACAGATTGAAATGATGACCTTGTCAATTTCTCCTCAATACAAGTTTGACACTTATGTTTATTGTTAATTTGGAATGTAGGTATGCAATTTAAGTTAATTAATGTACTCAAAGTATCATAATTAACATGTCCCAGTCTACCAAGCCACAAAATGGATGACTCAAGCAAGTAAACAAAAGAATTATTCATTTTATTTGTTTTTGGCTTAGTGGCTATAACATTGATCTTGGAAAAGCCAATCACTTACATAACTTTTCCCCACAAACATTTCATATTTAGACAAAATTACTTTGTCTGACTCAAACACTATGTGAAAATCGTACTTGTTGAGCAGCGAATAGGATACAAAACTATTGCGAATCTGTAGCACATAGAGCACATTTTTTAAAGTCAACTCCTTCCCATAAGTCATCTTAAGAACCACCTTTCTATGATCCTTGATTTCAGAGTTTGCTAAATTTTCCATGTATAACTTTTTTCCATCTGCTGCTTCAAAATCACTAAACATCTCCTTATCAGAGCAAACATGTCGGGTGGCACTGGTGTCGAGTAACTCAAATGTACTTGTTTTGCATTAATTTTTGTGATCTTTGAGCATTAAAATTGAGTACATCTTGAGTCTTGAATTATATCTTTGTTATTCTGTAAAGACCTCCCTCCTATTTTTTATTTTTGCAAGATTTTAAGGCTTGTGGTAAGATGGATAGTCAACACATACAACTAGAGCTCTTTCAAGTTTAAGTAATTTTATTTGTTCATCGTGGGAGTTGAGTCATTGGTGGTTTTCTAATATTGCCCTTGTTTGATATTGTTACTTCCATTGAGCATCATTACACGGATTGTGAATTTTTGGTGGTTTATACTTAAGAAATGATGAAGGTTAATGTCAAATAAAAATTTGATCCTTTGAAGCTAACCTTATCATCTTCTCTTCCCATCAGAAATCACTTCATAGCCACAAATCCCTTCATAGCCACAGCCACAAATCCCTTCATAGCCATAAATCCCTTTCATCTATTTCACATTAAAGACGATATTGTATCCAAACATTGCTTCCATAAATACATAAGCTTGTTTCTACTTTCAAGTATAAGTGAGGATGATGATTTTTGCTCCATATTTGAGAAACAAATGTTCAATGTATGAAACCAAAGAAAAGTGGAGTTAGATAGTATTTGGCCGTCACTAAGACTAGAGGAGAATGTTGAAGAATTATTTGAGAGGATTTCCCAAAAAAAAAAAAAAAAAAAAAAAAAAAAAGGTAGAGAGAAAGAGAAAGAAAAAGGGGACATATTGAAAAGAAAGTAAAGGATGTGAAGAAGAAAGTAAGATTGAAGTGTGATTAAAAGTGAAAATTATTATCCTTGCTTATATTTGGAAGTCCTCAATTTCTATTCATTTCTTTTATTTCCTTATCATAACCAAAAACAAATAAAAAAAGAAATTGCTACCATTTCATCCTATACTTCCATTGAATTTTTTTGTTCTACTATTATTATTGGAATGTGTAAATCTTTTCTTCCACCACTCTATCAATTCCCTTGATAACGCCATCATCACCTTTACATTTACATTGACATTTTGATCTTAAGTTGGCTGGTGGTAAGAACGGCTGAGTCCCAATGGTTGTGAGCTTTTCATGAGGTCAATATTTGCATTGCTGCTATCCACATATATATGGCTTTTCTTGAATGCTCGAGTGATCAGTTTTCAAACTCCATGAGTGACTCCTTAACCACCAGTTCAAAAAAAAAATACACATACCAATGAGTATATGGAGTTTATGCTTGGCTTGAGTGAGTACTCGATGCTGTATGTGTTGGGGTTAGTCGTTTGATGGATAGGCTTAAAACACACACACACACACACACACAAAAAATTTCGAGAAAGTTTTATGGATTAATTTGATATAACGTTTGATCTCTTGATTTTGCAAAGTTGATATGCTCGACTAAATTCATTCTTGACTTTACAATTGAAATTTTTCATAGAGATAGACATGTTTTTAATTCGCTTTAATTGCTAGAGACTAGCAATAAGCTAGTTGGGGAGTGTGATTATTGCCAAATTTTACTTATTTTAGATAGGTAAATAAATGAAAAATGCAATTTTGGGATACAAATTTTGTTAATTAGAGTAAAATTACAAAAGATTCAATTTTATTTCTTTAACTCTAAATTGATTTTAATTGCTAAGAATTTCATTTATTCAATTGCAGGGACATTTTGGACAATCTCAACCCAAAAACCCCTAACCTAATTGACCCAGAAAAGCCCAAAATGGATAAAACCCACACTCAACCTCACCCTCAAGGGCCAACTCTCTCCTTCATCCTCAACAGCCGCCCACTCTCCTTCACCATCCACTGAGTCGCCAACAGCCGCCCACTCTCCTCCCTCACACTTTCATCTCCAACTCCACTAAAAAACAACTCACACAGCAGCCACCACCGAACAAAACACATAGCTCCACTCTACGGCACCTACAACAATACCTCCCTCACACTCGGTAGCAACCTCTTCAGCCATTCAACTCTTGGCATCTCCCCTCATCGAGTATCTCAGCCACCGGCCATAACACAACCAGCAGCCACATCTCAACTCCTCCTCTCTAACCACTCTCGGCCAGCAACCAGTTCCCACACTTCCAGCCGCTCGTTCCCTCGTTTTGGGTGATTGGTTCCAGTTCTATTCATAGTTTTGCTTAGAATTTTAGTTGTTTCAATTATTTTCTTTAGTGAATTCAGATTTTTGATCATTGTTTGGTTTTGAGATATATTTTTATTATTGAATTTTTACTTCCAAGCTTGAATTTCATTTTTTAATAATGGTTATTGTTTGTTTGAATTTAATTTCGGTTAATTCAATTATGTTCGGCTAAGTTATGTTTGAGAGGAGTTATTCTTAGCTTCAATGGGTATGTGTTAATTTCTTATGGATGAATTCTTGTTATTGATAAGATTTACAAATTATTTTGCTTGGATTAATGTCGCTGATGTGGTATGTATTGAATATGCACACAACATACTCGACAAAATGCCATAAAATAAATTGATTAATTTTATCACTAATATGTTTAAATCTTATCGATTTCAAGAAATTCACACTAACCTTATTTACAAAACCCAATTGATAGCGAAAGAATAACTCCACTCAAATTTCTCTTTCATTGCAATAGAATTATATCCTCTTTTTATTCATTTAAACACAATTGAAATCATAGTTTAAGTTTTAAATTTAGAAAATATTATTATACCAATAAAATCTTTAGGAAGAATGACCCTGGATTTTGCTAGGCTATAACTTGACCCCTTTATACTTGGAGGGTAGATTTTCCATCGAATCAGCCCCTCAACGTTCATTTCCTTTTGCTTATGCTTTAGGTAGTTTTTGAAATCCTTCCATCCATGAGGTAGCTTTTCAATTATACATGCCACTGGGAAGGACTCACTTACAACCATTCCCTCAGAGTAAATTTCATGCAAGATCACTTGTATTTCTTGTACTTTACTGATTACATGTTTGTAGTCCACCATTTTATATTCCAAGAAGCAACCAACAAGAAATATTTTGGCCCCGATATCCTAGATTTTATTTTTTCTTTCCAAGGATTCCCACAATTCTTTAGCCATTTTTATTGTACAATACACATTGTATAATGTATCTGTCAAACTTTTCATGATGTAATTCCAGTTTAAAAACCTGAATGCCTCCTTCACCCTCTTGGAGTATTGGAGCATTCTTAGTCAAGAATCTCAAAAGATTTGACGTGGTCAGATAAAAGAGCATCTTCTCCTGCTGCCTTTTGAAATTCAGCACATTGAATTTCTTCGATTTTTTCCCATGGTGATGTGATCCAATACGAGGATCACCAAGAACACGCGAAATTAAACGTCGGAAAGCTCTAAAATCCAAGATAGTAGACGATAACAATGCAACCCCGACCTCATGACGCAAGAACTATGGGTATATTAAACCAAAAATCCATTACGATGCAGAGATAAGAACCACAAAGGGGGAACGTCACAAAGGTTGTCAAATCCTTTGATAAGTTCAAATTTGTTCAACGAGAACAAGAAGAAAATTAAGGGAATATCTCACCTTCAATATCATTAATCTCAAGAATAAAAGTTTTTTTTACAATACTGAATAAAGCCATATAAATAGGCTAACAAAATAAAGCAACCTAAATAAACTAGAATTGCAAAATAAACAAAACGCTGAAATTAGGTTAAAAATACGCCGCCTAATTTACGGCTGTAAATTTTAAGTTTACGGTCGTAAGTGACTTACGGACTAAAAAGTAAAACATATGTTACGGCCGTGACAATTTATTTTACGGCAGTAAGCGACGTTCTGAACAAAATTAAAGTTACAAATTCTGGTTACGGCCGTGAGAATTTGATTAAGGCCGTGAGTCCTTCTACTTCAGTTACGGCCATAGGATGATATGTTACGGCCGTAATGGCCTTTCTGTTCAAATTTCCCCAACATGATTTTACGGCCGTAAAAGGAGGGTTACGGCCGTGAGAATGCTTCTGCCTCAATTTCTTGTTGTTCTTTGATCCAAATGCATAGTAACAACTTTGGTTCCTCTTCCATTTTGTTATGCAACGTAAATGATGTCTTTGCACTCGAACACTCATCCATCCATGCTTGCATAAATCCTTCCATTGCTTGCTTGATTCTTTTGGCTCTTTTCCTCGTTATTGGTCCTACGGGCACGTGCAACGGGTCAACGTTCGTCGAGCCACTCCGGAACTCATCATCCCCTCCCTATTGAAAAGGATTCGACCTCGAAACATCACCTGCATCAAACAGAGAAAGATCATCAACATTAAAAGAAGCAGACACATTATACTCACCTGGAAGATCGAGCTTATATGCATTCTCATTTATCTTTTCAATGATTTGAAAAGGTCCATCGCCTCTTGGCTGCAACTTAGACTTTCTTTGGGTTGAAAATCGCTCCTTTCGCAAGTGCACCCACACCCAATCACCTGGCTCAAACGTCACTTGCCTCCTACCTTTGTTGGCATGAGTCGCATAACGCTCATTTTTCTTTTCAATTTTCCCTTTCACCTTCTCATGAAGTTCTTTGACAAGCTTAGCCTTTTTCGCCCCGTCCAAACTGCTCCTTTCATCTACAGGTAAAGGAATCAAATCAAGAGGAGTTAGTGGGTTGAGACCATAAACAACTTCAAAAGGTGAACATGAAGTAGTAGAATGCACAGATCTATTATAAGCAAATTCCACAAATGGAAAACATTCCTCCCAACTTTTTAAATTCTTATTTATTATAGTGCGCAAAAGTTGGATTAATGTCCTATTAACTACCTCAGTTTGACCATCGGTTTGCGGGTGACATGTAGTAGAAAATAGCAATTTAGTTCTCATCTTCCCCCACAAGACTTTCCAAAAGTAGCTTAGGAACTTAACATGCCTATCAGACACAATACTCCTAGGTACCCCATGGAGTCTTACAACTTCCCTAAAGAATAGGTCAGCTATGTTTGTTGCGTCATCAGTTTTATTACAAGGAATAAAATGCGCCATTTTGCTAAATCTGTCTACCACCACAAATATCGAGTCTCTACCCTTTTTTGTTCTAGGCAGACCTAACACAAAATCCATGGATATATCTACCCAAGGTTCATTAGGTATGGGCAAAGGTTTATATAAACCTTGTGGTAAGACCCTAGACTTAGATTGTTTACAAGTTATGCACCTTTCACAAATATGGTGAACATCCCTTTTCATTTTAGGCCAATAAAAGTGCTCTTGTAAAGTCTCTAACATCTTAATAACACCAAAGTGTCCCATTAACTCCCCACCATGAGCCTCACGCACTAGCAATTCACGCATAGAACAATTAGGCACACAAAGTTTATTTTCTCTAAATAAATAGCCATCACGTCTATAAAATTTATCAATTGCACCCTTTTCACATGAAGCATAAATGGTAGAAAAATCAGGGTCATTAGCATACATACATCTTATATATTCAAATCCAAGCAACTTCACATTTAAAGAGTTTAGAAGTACGTACCTGCGAGAAAGGGCATCTGCTACCACATTCTCCTTACCTTGTTTATAGCGAATGACGTATGGAAAAGTCTCAATGAATTCCATCCAACGGGCGTGTCTTTTGTTTAGCTTACCTTGTCCCTTGAGGTGTTTCAGTGACTTGTGGTCAGTGTGTATGAAGAATTCCTTTGGCCACAAATAGTGCTGCCATGTCTCCAAGGCACGAACAAGAGCATAAAGCTCATTGTCGTAGGTAGGATAATTCAAAACTGCCCTACTCAGCTTTTCACTGAAAAATGCAATCGACCTTTTTTCCTGCATAAGAACAGCTCCAATCCCTATTCCTGATACATCACATTCAATCTCAAAGGTTTGGTTAAAGTTAGGTAAAGCTAAAATCGGTGCAGAACATAACCTATCCTTAAGTACTTTAAAAGCATTTTCTTGTGCTTCCCCCCAATGGAATCCTACACTTTTCTTGACTATTTCTGTGAGTGGTGTTGCAAGTTGCTAAAATCTTTAACAAACCTTCTATAAAACCCAGCCAACCTATGGAAGCTCCTAACCTCGGTAAAACTTTTGGGAGTTGGCCATTCTTTAATAGAACGAATTTTCTCCTCATCTACCTCAACACCATTAGCACAACAACGAACCCAAGAAAAATTACTTTTTCCATGCAAAAAGTACACTTTTTAAAATTAGCATATAGTTTTTCAGTTTTCAAAACTTCCAAAACAGATCTTAAATGCTCAATGTGATCACCTAAGTTCTTACTATATACCAAAATGTCATCAAAGTATACCAAAACAAATTTACCAATGTAAGCACGTAAAACATGGTTCATTAGTCTCATAAAAGTGCTAGGTGCATTTGAGAGGCCGAATGGCATAACCATCCATTCATATAAACCATATTTGGTTTTGAAGGCGGTTTTCCATTCATCACCTTCTTTCATTCGAATTTGGTGATAACCACTCTTAAGGTCTATTTTGCTAAACATACAAGCACCATATAGTTTATCAAGCATGTCATCAAGTCTAGGTATGGGATGGCGATACTTTATCGTAATATTGTTGACTGCTCTACAATCCACGCACATCCTCCAAGTCCCATCAGTTTTTGGCACCAACAAAACTGGTACTGCACATGGGCTCATGCTTTCCCTAACATAGCCCTTTTTCAACAGCTCTTCAACCTGCTTTTGTAGCTCTTTGGTCTCTTCTGGATTGCTCCTATAAGCTGGCCTGTTTGGAATGACTGCTCCTGGCACGAAGTCAATCTAGTGTTCAATCCCTCGAATTGGCGGCAGCCCACTAGGAATCTCCTTGGGAAATAAATCTGCAAATTCCTGCAAAAGAGACATAGCTAAACTGGGGAGGGAGTGGTTAGCTTCATCAAGTACAAGGAGAGATTCCTTATACATGAGTAAAATCACTGGTTTATTTGTAGAAATAGCTTTGGTGATATCACTCTGTTTTGCGTAGAAGCTCACATTTGTTTTCTCTCTTTTATTTTTACTGGCACTCTTCACACCCTCTCCTTTTTCTGGGATCGTGGTCCCAACTCTCGATTTTTCACACAACTCTCCTTTTTCCGGGATCGTGGTCCCGACCCTCTTCTGTTCACTCAACTCTCCTTTTTCCGGGAACGTGGTCCCGACCCTCTTTCTCTCTTCCTCACTTTTTAATTTCAATTGGTCTTCAAAGACCTGTTGAGGTGATAAAGGCATTAGTTTGATATTTTTCCCATCCTTAGTGAAGGTATACCTATTTTTAAAATCATCATGAATAACCTTCCTATCGAATTGCCATGGTCTGCCCAACAAGATGTGCCCCGCATGCATTGGTACCACGTCACAAACCAAGCTATCTTCATATTTCCCAATCGCCAAATCAACTACCACTTGTTTATTCACCTTAATCTCACCCGATTCATTTAACCACTGTAGCTTATATGGTCTAGCGTAATACCGCCTTTCATTTTTGTACCCTTTAAAATTTCAAGTCATATTTATGCTAATATAATGGAAATTTGAGAATTTAATTTAATTTTATGTCAATTATTGGAATTGTTTTGCAGTGGAAGGATTTGGACGCCGTCTCGCTCAATGTTCCAATTAGAAAAAAATTATAAATGGTCCTCGTGCAATTTTTATGTAATTAATTAAATTTATTGCCTATGCATGCTAATTTCTATTTTTATTGTGTTAAATTGAAACTTGGGAGAAACTTTAGTGGCATTTGGAAAACAAATGGAACTTAGGGGATTAAATATGCAAAGGAGGGGACTTGAGGGACCAATTTGCAAATTTTAAAGGATTAAAATTAAACCTAAAATCTAAACCCTCACTTTTCCTCTCCCTCACGCCTCTCGTTCTCTCCCTCTCCCGACGTTGCTCTCTCTCTGTATCTGCGCTCTCTCTGTCTCTCGGCACGCCGCCACTCCACCGGAGGTCATTGCCCACCGCCGCGACCACCATCGTAACCACTACGCGCGGTAACTGCCTCTCACCCCGCGCGCACACACACACTCGTACGGCCACTCACAGTTCACACGATTTTCACACACACTTGAATATACATTGTGATGTATGTGTATATGTATATACTTTGTATACTTTCAGATTTTGCCTTGCTTGGATTTCTGAATTTCAATTTTTGATTTAATTTGTATGTATATATGGAATTATATGTATATATTGTACTTATATATAAATTCAGTTTGAACTATCAAGATATTAGGTGTAGACATACATTACTGTGTATGTATATATGTAAAATTTTCAGATTCTATGAGAATGTAGACTTCGAATTTTAGGCTAATTTTGGGTTTGAGTAATGTTCATCATAGATGTATAAATGGGTATTGAGATTTTGAATATGTATACACTTTATGCATATGTGTGCAAGTGATTTTCAGATTTTCAAAAATTGTAGATTTAAAATTTGTTTAATCGAGATTTTTAGTTTAACTTAGAGTTATAAATGTAATTTTCAATTCTGATGAAAAATGTATATATGTGTGTCAATCACGATTAAGTAATTTCTAAAGTTATGTAATTTTGAGTTTGAATTTGAATTTAAAAGATGAGAAGGCCTTCTAATGTGCATTGAGATTCATTTCTTGTCTCGAATATGGTTTTATGTATTTTGGTTATTATGTAAAGTCACGCTTGGGTTAAATTGAAGTTTTAATCTCGGTTAAGGTTTGATTATTATTAAATTGAATAACGAATGTGTTTGTGAACTAAAAGTTACACGTTTTGTCGAATGGTTTAAATCTTTCGATTTCGAGCATGGTATGGAAGTATTTAATATATCTTAATACCTTGTTTGGAATAAATGATCACAAGAATGGAAAAGGAAAGAAGATTTATTGTTTTAACTTGTTTAATGTAATGTTGAAAGAATGATGAATAGATCAATTTGAACTGAAAGCATATTTTATTAATGAATGGATACAACTAGGATTTTTGGTACATTGACGACACGGGCAGTCGAGGCTCCTCCACTTGCAAATTCAGATAACGGTAAATGCTAAGGACGTCAGGTAAGTAAACTTCCCCATAGTTTCATCAAAAATGAATGTTAATGTGGAATTAATGTGCTTAATTGACATTCGTGTTAATTACGGAATTTTAATGCTTTTGGTCTACCATATGCAATTATGTGTAGTTAAGGAAATGTTCAAGCATGCACGTTACATGTCATTGCATCATCAAGCATGCATTGGCATCGAAATGGGAAAGTCAAATGTTTTAATGAAAGGAATGTGTCAAAGTGCAATTTTTGTCAAATTATGTATCCCAAGTTTTTGAAAGAATAGGTGTACTTCTATGTCATGAAAGATGCGAGTGGGAAATGGGGCGCGGGGGACCGGCGTACCCGAATGTAATGAGCCGCTTTGCGGTGGAATGAAGTGAATGAGCCGCTTTGCGGTGGAATGAATGTAATGAGCCGCTTTGTGGTGGAAATGTGAAAGTTAATCTGGTTCCAAATAAGAATTGCACACTGTTATCTGATTGACTAGAAGTTACATCAAGTGAGCTCACGATGGAAATGAAGTGAAAGTTTTGAAATGTTAAGTGAAAGTTCGAAATATTGAAAGTTTTGAAAGGTTAAAGTGAATGGGGATACATATTTCAAAGTTTAAAGCATTCATGTCATAAGCATGCATTCATGCATACAGTTTACTTACTGAGCTTTAGCTCACCCCAATCCCTCCCCAACATTTCAGGTGATGAAAGTTAGATGATCAGAGTGGAGCACTCGGCGGCTGACTCAGACAGTACCTGCTGTTGCCTTAATTAATAAAGTTAAATTTATTCAAGTTATCATTAAATTTATTCCTTCATTTATTGTTATTGATAATGTTTTGGTTGAAGTTAGTCTTGATTACGTATGGGTAACGTATTAGGGGTTAAATTACCTCTTATTGCAATTGTCAATGTCTGTTGATTTTTGGGAAATCTTATGCTTGAGGAGTTTGGGGAATGAATGAATTGGTTTAGGAGATAATGAATGTTATTGATGCCTTTAAATTTTTAAAATGGTTTTTATGCTCCTCTACAGGTTGGCTATGTCCAATTTATAGAGGAGACTCTGCCGAAATTTCGCTAAAATTTTATAATAGATAAATGAACATTTTTGTCGTGTAAATGATTTAATTCCGCAATTAATGTGAATGGAAGTTAACATGCCTAGGTTTTTGACTTTTGAACTTGGGGTGTTACATTTTTGGTATCAGAGCTAAGAGTTTTAAAAGCGATTCTGTAGACTTTTAAAATTTATTTGAAAATGGTTCGGGTACTGAGTCACGCCTCAAGTGCTTCTCCCTCGATCATCTGGTAAGTTAATTTTGATTAAATTATGAAATGTTATTTGATGTTCCAATTATTGTAAATTCTTGCATGCTAATGTGTAATGTCGGAAAGTGAAAGGTTAAGAATGTTGTCAGTGAATATGACGAGTATATCTTGGTTATGTAAATGAGGAAGTGAGAAAGTAATGGTTATTAAAAATTTGGGTGCCGTTTATTAGATCTTTTTGTGAAATAAGAAATGGATATGAATGGTATATCGGCATGAGAGTATACAATGTCCAAACGAGAAGTTGAGAAGTCATCGAACTTAGTATTAAGAACTTATCGTGTTGATCTCGGGACTATCCACTCATTTGATAGTCCCACAATTATAGAAAAAATTGATTTACCCATCTCAGTAGCTGGAGACCAAGTTTATATTGTCAACGCCATTTGAAGAATTGTTGAACTAAAGTTATGTGTTGAGAAATGTCCCAATCATGGTGAATGGGAAGGAGTAGATGATGGATTTCATAACACTGAATACCCACAAACTTGAGGTCATACTAGGAATGGAATGATTATTATGGTATAAGGTTTCAATCACTGGCTACGTTAAGCTGGTATTTAAACCTTCAAATGAAACCCTTTTCGCTTTGTTGAAGTAAAGGCGAAACTTTCTATTTCGATATTTTCAGTGATGAAGGCTCGTCAATTGATGAATAAGAGTTATTAAGCCTACCTGGTTGCAATAATTGAAGTGTCTATGGTGAATACTTCTCTCGAACAAATTTCTGTTATTCGAGAATGACTAAAGATGTTCTCAGAAGATCTTTGTGATTTACCGCCTAAAAGAGAAATTGAATTCGTCATCGATTAAGTACGCAACTCTAGTACCCAAGGTATAATATTGGATAGCTCCTTCGTAACTTAAAAGAGCTCAAAGTGCAACTATAGAATCTCATGGACAAAGGTTTTGTTCGACCTAGTTTTTACCATGGGGTGCTCAGGAGCTATACATGAAGAAGAAATATGGTTTTATGAGACTTTGCATAATTGATTTTAGACATGACAAAACCAGTTTTATGAAGTTGTGATGAAATGTTGAGATTATGAGTGATATGATTTTATTGAGACTTCTATGAGAAAAAAATTTATGAAATTTGAGATTTAAAGATTTGATTCTTAATTATTGGGAATTAAGGAATGGATATTGTGTTTGAGTAAGTGAATTATTCCTCTATTTTGAGAGAAATTTATAATGTTGTTTGTTCTTGTAACTAAGAAATTTTGGGATTATGATTTGTGTCATATATTTATAAGTATGACTAATGGGTGGTCATTTGAGCCAATTAATGTATTGAAGGAAGTGAGATATTTATATTGGAAACTATGATTTGAAATTGTTATGTTGAGGAATTAAGAATTGATTTTCTGGGATATCAAGGTGTACATGAAGTTATGTGATGACTTAATGCGTATATTGGGAAATGTCAAGTCATATTTTGAAAAGAAGAGTGAAGACAAATGTTATGGCATTATTGGAAAGGATTTTAATTATTCTTAGGAACTTATTGATTATTAGTGAGAAATGATCACTTATATTGGAGAACATTATAAATTATGATGGTAAGTGATAATACTGTTGATTTATTTTGGAAGTTGATTGGTAGATGATGTGTTAAAGATTTGGTTATTTACATGCAATATGATTATTTGGGAAAGTTAGTTATCATTATTGGGAGATATTGAAAGTATTTTATAGTGAGATGCCTTAAAGGAGTAACCATTTATTCGAAATGAGAATTTGGGGACATATGATTGAAGGTTTGGGATTATGTGAGATAATGATGATTGCCATAAGGTCACTTGAATATAAAAGGTACAAGAGATAATTATAAGGAATAATGCGATCGCTCTTATGGTGAGAACTGAAGGTGACGATGTATTGGGATTATGAAATAAGTTGACTTTCCATGAATAAGTTATGCTATATTTGGTTTAAGTGGAATTTGAAGAAAGATGAATCTCAATCATGGAAAATAAATTAGGTTTCATCGTAATTTGAATGATTCACTGATGTACGTTAAGTTTTCATTGATGATACTAAAATATCATATGAGAGATTGTTGGATGAAATTGATTAAAGAAAACTTTATCAGGTCCTAGATTTGTACAAGTATTGCAGAAGTAATGCATCTGATCGGAGGAAAGTTTATGATAGTACATACCATGAAATTGTGGAGATTATTATTGATGGTATCTTGATTCAAAAATAAGAAATAAAATTTTAGGAAATTGTCCTTGTGGATAGGATTTGTGGAAAATGAGAATAAGACTTCACAATGATTATTTTTTTGGAGTAGTGTGCAGAAAGAGTGACAATGGCAGAGTCCAAGATTTATTGAGTTTGAGAGATTAATATAAAATCTTAGTGAGTATATTGACGTAAAAGGTTCGTGTGAAGGATATGATGGTTATTATGTTGTAATCTTAGAGAGATTGATATGATTATTTGAGGTCAGCTGGGTGACTTTTACTTATTATGGGATTGTATCTTTGGGTTAAGTAAACTTGATGAGGAATTCTATATGAATCACAAAAGTCTTATTCATTGGTGATGGGTTAATGATTTATTTATAAAATGCTTGATTAGAGTATTGTTATTATGATGATTTTGAAAGCATGGATTCTTAAATTAGTACATTGGCTTTAGTTTTAAGATGAATGTATGATGCTGAGTACTTGATTACAATAAATAAGTATGGATTACAAGATTTAAGTTGATCCTTTGATTTTAAAGGAAATGTCAGCATATTTAGAAAGGATTTCGTTTGTGAATCTTTCCAGAAAGATTCTGTTAAAGTTTTAGTATTTCTACTGTATATTTTGGTATGGACGTCAAGTTTCACTAATTCTGGATTATTTTGGTCAATCTTCTTAATTTTAGTTTTAAGAATGTGATCAATCAATATATATATATTAAGGTTTAGACGTTAGAATAGATCCTATGAAAGGCTGGAAATAGAAAGTTGGTGAATGAATTCATAAGTGGAATAATGTCGGTTGATGGTCTCCTACAACAATAACTATCAAATTTCGATCCGTATTGAGTACTGTACAGGGAGAAGTATAAATCACCAGTTCATTGGGATGAGAAAGGAGAAAGGAATTTATTGGGTCTAGAAATAGTACAACAGACAATATAAATTATAGAAGAGATCCGTCGATGGATGAAAACTGCAAAGAGTAGACAGAAAAACTATGTGGACAAAAGAAGGAAATCTTTGGAATTTGCCGCAAGCTTAATGATTCTTTTGAAGGTAGCTCCAATGAAGTGAATTATGAGGTTCGGGAAGAAAAGAAGGTTGAGCCTTTTTCTTGGCCCTTTTGAGAGGCTAGAAATGATGAGTGACCTAATGTATCTGATTGTATTGCTACCAAAACCATCTGTGATACAAACGGTGTTTTACGTCTTATTGTTGAGGAAGTACATTTCGGATTCCTCCCATAGTCTCAGTTATGAGTCATTAGATCTTTGTGAGGATCTGACTTATGAGGAGTCACTTGTGAAAATACTAATGAAAGTAAATAAGGAACTTAGAAGAAAGAAGATTACGTTAGATAAGGTTCTTTCGAGGAATCATGCAGTAGAAGAGGCTAATTGGGAATGCGAAGATGAAATGCGTGCCAAGTATTCACAAATTTTTGGTAAGTTTTAATTTCGAGGACGAAATCTCTTTAAGGGGGTAAGGAACTGTAATACCGCCTTTCATTTTTGTACCCTTTAAAATTTCAAGTCATATTTATGCTAATATAATGGAAATTTGAGAATTTAATTTAATTTTATGTCAATTATTGGAATTGTTTTGCAGTGGAAGGATTTGGACGCCGTCTCGCTCAATGTGCCAATTAGAAAAAAATTATAAATGGTCCTCGTGCAATTTTTATGTAATTAATTAAATTTATTGCCTATGCATGCTAATTTCTATTTTTATTGTGTTAAATTGAAACTTGGGAGAAACTTTAGTGGCATTTGGAAAACAAATGGAACTTAGGGGATTAAATATGCAAAGGAGGGGACTTGAGGGACCAATTTGCAAATTTTAAAGGATTAAAATTAAACCTAAAATCTAAACCCTCACTTTTCCTCTCCCTCACGCCTCTCGTTCTCTCCCTCTCCCGACGTTGCTCTCTCTTTGTATCTGCGCTCTCTCTGTCTCTCGGCACGCCGCCACTCCACCGGAGGTCATTGCCCACCGCCGCGACCACCACCGTAACCACTACGCACGGTAACTGCCTCTCACCCCGTGCGCACACACACACTCATACGGCCACTCACAGTTCACACGATTTTCACACACACTTGAATATACATTGTGATGTATGTGTATATGTATATACTTTGTATACTTTCAGATTTTGCCTTGCTTGGATTTCTGAATTTCAATTTTTGATTTAATTTGTATGTATATATGGAATTATATGTATATATTGTACTTATATATAAATTCAGTTTGAACTATCAAGATATTAGGTGTAGACATACATTACTGTGTATGTATATATGTAAAATTTTCAGATTCTATGAGAATGTAGATTTCGAATTTTAGGCTAATTTTGGGTTTGAGTAATGTTCATCATAGATGTATAAATGGGTATTGAGATTTTGAATATGTATACACTTTATGCATATGTGTGCAAGTGATTTTCAGATTTTCAAAAATTGTAGATTTAAAATTTGTTTAATCGAGATTTTTAGTTTAACTTAGAGTTCTAAATGTAATTTTCAATTCTGATGAAAAATGTATATATGCGTGTCAATCACGATTAAGTAATTTCTAAAGTTATGTAATTTTGAGTTTGAATTTGAATTTAAAAGATGAGAAGGCCTTCTAATGTGCATTGAGATTCATTTCTTGTCTCGAATATGGTTTTATGTATTTTGGTTATTATGTAAAGTCACGCTTGGGTTAAATTGAAGTTTTAATCTCGGTTAAGGTTTGATTATTATTAAAATGAATAAAGAATGTGTTTGTGAACTAAAAGTTACACGTTTTGTCGAATGGTTTAAATCTTTCGATTTCGAGCATGGTATGGAAGTATTTAATATATCTTAATACCTTGTTTAGAATAAATGATCACAAGAATGAAAAAGGAAAGAAGATTTATTGTTTTAACTTGTTTAATGTAATGTTGAAAGAATGATGAATAGATCAATTTCAACTGAAAGCATATTTTATTAATGAATGGATACAACTAGGATTTTTGGTACATTGACGACACGGGCAGTCGAGGCTCCTCCACTTGCAAATTCAGATAACGGTAAATGCTAAGGACGTCAGGTAAGTAAACTTCCCCATACTTTCATCAAAGTTGAATGTTAATGTGGAATTAATGTGCTTAATTGACATTCGTGTTAATTACGGAATTTTAATGCTTTTGGTCTACCATATGCAATAATGTGTAGTTAAGGAAATGTTCAAGCATGCACGTTACATGTCATTGCATCATCAAGCAAGCATTGGCATCGAAATGAGAAAGTCAAATGTTTTAATGAAAGGAATGTGTCAAAGTGCAATTTTTGTCAAATTATGTATCCCAAGTTTTTGAAAGAATGGGTGTACTTCTATGTCATGAAAGATGCGAGTGGGAAATGGGGCGCGGGGGACCGGCGTACCCGAATGTAATGAGCCGCTTTGCGGTGGAATGAAGTGAATGAGCCGCTTTGCGGTGGAATGAATGTAATGAGCCGCTTTGCGGTGGAAATGTGAAAGTTAATCTGGTTCCAAATAAGATTTGCCCACTGTTATCTGATTGACTAGAAGTTACATCAAGTGAGCTCACGATGGAAATGAAGTGAAAGTTTTGAAATGTTAAGTGAAAATTCGAAATATTGAAAGTTTTGAAAGGTTAAAGTGAATGGGGATACATATTTCAAAGTTTAAAGCATTCATGTCATAAGCATGCATTCATGCATACAGTTTACTTACTGAGCTTTAGCTCACCCCAATCCCTCCCCAACATTTCAGGTGATGTAAGTTAGATGATCAGAGGGGAGCACTCGGCGGCTGACTCAGACAGTACCTGCTGTTGCCTTAATTAATAAAGTTAAATTTATTCAAGTTATCATTAAATTTATTCCTTCATTTATTGTTATTGATAATGTTTTGGTTGAAGTTAGTCTTGATTACGTATGGGTAACGTATTAGGGGTTAAATTACCTCTTATTGCAATTGTCAATGTCTGTTGATTTTTGGGAAATCTTATGCTTGAGGAGTTTGGGGAATGAATGAATTGGTTTTGGAGATAATGAATGTGATTGATGCCTTTAAATTTTTAAAATGGTTTTTGATGCTCCTCTATAGGTTGGCTATGTCCAATTTATAGAGGAGACTCTGCCGAAATTTCGCTAAAATTTTATAATAGATAAATGAACATTTTTGTCGTGTAAACGATTTAATTCCGCAATTAATGTGAATGGAAGTTAACATGCCTAGGTTTTTGACTTTTGAACTTGGGGTGTTACATCTAGGGTGTTTTAGTATAGGTAGGCACAATTTCTCCACTAGAATAGTGCTAGCAACGTTCGCACAACTACCACCATCTATTATCAAACTACACACCTTGTTATTCACAAAGCACCTAGTACGAAATATATTTTCTCGCTGCTCACCCGACTCTTCCACCTTAACTTGAGTACTAAGGTGATGTGATCCGGACCAGGCATCGAATGGCGAAGTCGAGACATCGGCAATACGACAGTGATCTACGTGCAAAACGAAGTAAGTTACATGTTGGAATCAAGCCGAGCCGAGTACACTAAATTGTTTATGCAGAAAAGGCATTATGGCCGTAATAGAAATCCTTCACGGACGTAACTCATAAAATCACGGCCGTAAAAGCTATTGTCACGGCCGTAATCAACTATCGAGGGAAAAGGCAGAATTTCAGCAGAACCAGGCTTACGGCCGTAAGTCTGAAAGTTACGGCCGCAACTAATAAATCAGATTTTTTATCAGAGAGGCCATTACGGCCGTAAGAGTGTTCCTCACGGCCGTAAATGCGGAGTGGGCCAGATTTTCCGGATTTTCCAATTATTTTATTTCCTTTTGGTTTTTAGGTTATTTTCCTATTTTAGAATTTTAGTCTAATTAGAATTCTATTTTGAGTAAATTAGAGGCTAGGTTATTTTGCTTATTTATATTCTTTCCATTCATTGTAAAGAACACAAGTTTGATTTTGAGATTAATAATATTTGAGAGAGGATTCTCCAAAATTGAAAGGTCGAGTTATTCCCGTTATTTCGAACTTATCAAAGATCTGTTCTTTGTGGCGTTCACCCAACGAACTTATCAAGGAATTGACATCCCTTGTGGCGTTCACCAATCTTGGTTCTTCAATCCGCATCGTCATTAATTGCATCGTGATTGTCGGGTCAAGGTTTTACTGTCAAATCTATCTTTTAATTTCCGTTTATTTATTCGTGTTCTTATTATTTTCGTGTCAGATCTGATTTAGATCTTTCCTAGGATTTTACATTTCGTTATTCTGCGTTTTCAACGAGATTCCCCGACTGGGATCTCATCATCTGGTATCAGAGCTTGGATCTATTTTAGATTCTTGCGTTTTTTGTTTTTTTTTTTCGTGTTCTTCGCGTTCCTCGTGTCAGTCATAAATTTCTTCAGTTTGATCCATAAGAGTCAGTCCCAAAAATTCAAAAGTGTTTTTCTTCTTCATTTTTCGTCCAAATCCAGTTCCGTTTTTCTTCCATACTCGTAGTCCAATTCTCTGGCAGATTATTAAAAAAAAAAATTCCGAAAATTCCCAAATATTCCCCAAATATTCCGAATTTCCTTGTTCGTGTCTTAAAAATGTCTGATAGAGAGGTTTCCACATCTTCATCTTCTATTGGAGATAGAAAACAACTCGGGAGTGTGAATAGAAGGAATGAATAGGGTAACAATGATATTGCAGCAATGAGGGCACAATTTGAGAGGTTTATGGTACAGATGGAGAATCGGGGTGCAGAACGTGAACAAAGACCTCGCGATCAATCTCAAGATGGTTCTCGGGTTAGGAGAGGTAATAGACATGAGGTTGGTGTGGATAATGAAGACATGGGCAGTGAAAGTGGCATTATATCTTTAAGTAGTATGCGAAGGAGGGATAGAGGAGATAGGTATGAGAGGAGGCATGATAGGGAATGTCGTGATGCTAGGAGGCATCGTGGGGGTAGAGATGTTGTTGATGACGACCTTGGGAAAATTAAAGTGAAAATACCATCGTTCCAGGGTAGGAGTGATCCGGAGGCGTATTTGGATTGGGAAACCAAGGTTGAACGACTATTTGATTGTCACCATTATTCGGAAAAGAAGAAGGTGAAATTAACTGTGATCGAATTCATAGATTATGCTAATATTTGTTGGGATCAATTAGTGACGGGTAGGAGGAGAAACCTTGAGGAGCCCGTGGAGACTTGAGGTGAATTAAAAACCCTAATGAGGAAGCGGTTTGTGCCAACTCATTATTATAGGGATATTTATCAGAGGCTGCAGGGTATGACACAGGGGTCGAGGAGTGTAGAAGATTATCATAAGGATATGGAGGTGGTGATGATTCGGGCTAACGTGGTGGAGGATCGGGAAGCTACGATGGCTAGGTTTCTGAGTGGGCTGAATAGAGACATTGCCAATATCATTGAGCTGCATCACTATGTGGAGCTAGAGGATATGGCGCATATGGCCATGAAGGTGGAAAGACAGCTAAGGTGAAAGGGGGCAGCAAGACACTCACCATCTTATCCTACATCACAACCGAAGCAGGA